>OY770129.1:5002500-10002500 GCA_963669345.1 Gortyna flavago | reverse complement strand
GGCGTACCTCTATGTTTAATGAACTATTGAGTATTCGTTATTGAACTCGTTTATTTTATGCAAGAATAACAGTTTTGTTAACCATTTTAATATGCACATCACCGTACTACTATGTTAGAAGCGGGACGTTATAATTATTTATTTGTTAACATTACACAACAGGTATCCATAAATTTTCAGATTTTAAAAAATCACAAATAAATAAAGTCTCGTGGCCCGTTTACTTGTTACGCTACTTTAAACATATCAATAACTTGCAACTTTATAATGATAAGAATTTTAAGTTCATTCAACTGTTACTTTCATTCGAACTTGTTTTGCTGTCCAGCGTATTCAAATGCAGCTAATATTATTAAATTGTAAATGAGCCTTCAGGATAGCGTGACATAAAGTACGCTATGGCCAGGTTTACGACAACGGTTAAACACGAGATAAGGGTTGCGCTTTATTCGTACCATGTCCCCTTGAGTAATCGTTCAGATAGTTGCTATCTCTGCCGTGAAGCTTTCGTGATTTTTAGTCTGCTCGAGGCATTATCGTGCCGGTTTATAGCAGACAATGCTTGGAAATGCGACACGTGTATTTATTATATTGATTGTAATATGAATTGCAAACCATTTAGTACATTACATATGTTTTCCAGACATGTCTAAGATATGACTTTATTGTCCATTATTTTAATGCGATTTATTATAAAGCCTTTGCGAGTAATAAGTTTTGTCTCCTAAACTTTTTAAATAAAATCTCTATTCAAAATAACTACGGGCTAGTTTTTCAATCGACCGATAATTTTTATTCGTGGAATAAAATTGACGTCTGTCAGTTTTTGTATGGAAGAACTGCAAAAAATTCAAAATTATACCTCCGATAAAGTTATCTGGCGTTGAAAAATCAGCCCTAAGTTATTAGAGAATAATGTCATATAAAAAAAGTTCTGTAATTAAAGGTGATTAACGTAATAGATTCGCAGTTACAACCGCTTTGCACCAGTTAGGGATAATGCACATTCTATGGACTATGCTCAATAAAACGAAAACTAATTATATGAGCCTTTCGTATTGGCAAACTCAATTATTGTTAAGTACGCAATAGAGTCCCTATAAATCATTTAAGTTTACTCACACAAATTCCATAACTCATGCGTTATTATGTATTTCCAACATTTTGCTGTGGCACTAAAATGCGGGCTATTTTAGTGTATGGTGGACAATGCCGGGCATAGCGGCGGCGAGGCGCGGGCGCAGAGCGGCGGGGCCACGACGCGCGTACGCAGAAAAAAAGAGAAAATCCTCAATAGTCCTCCACAGCCCACACGCCAACCTATGGCCACTCAATCGTTCGTATTCCTCTAGCGGAATAGAAAAGTCGCGGAGACGAATTTAACGCTCTTCATATTTTTATACTCACTAATCACAGTCACGATAAGTTTCCTAATTTTTACTCAGCGTAAAGTAAAATAATTTTATATTTCACGCATACTTTACCATAATAATGGCAATAAATGAAGCGTAAAACAGCATATTTTAAATATCATATTTTTATAGCTTACGGACTATGAGTTTCTCAGAATTTAACAGGTGATATGATAATTAAAAAACGTCAGATTTTAGCAGTAATTAATGATAAAATGTTCGTAAAGTTTAATTACTTTAGGCTAAGGAAATAAAATATCATGTAACGTCTACCTTATAGCACTTGTGTTCGGTTGGGCTCAAGCAATGACACAGCGCTTACTCTCAAGAGATACTTGGATTCTTTAGGAGTTAACTTTGAGCCAGCCTAGCTAACGAGTAACGATTGACGTGAGTATTTTCAAGTACATACCCGACGCCTTAATGATTGATAATGATTTTGATGTAGAAACAATAAACAATGTATCGCTCTGGAATATTTTTTATGCCTCATGAGTCGACAAACGGTCATAAGAAAACACTACACGTTTTCCAGTTGAATTTAGAGCTGTTCAAGAGTCATCATCTTCATATTCATAGCCTTTTCCAATCTTAGCAGTCTGAACGGACGCAGCTGAATACCAGTATTATACATGAAGCGACTGCCTATCTGAAAACCTCATCTTTCAACCTACCTCTGTCTATCACAACCCTTACTGAATAATACGATACCCCTTGGTAAGACTGGTTGTCAGGCTTTCGAGCTTCTGACGACCCGTTACGATTTTCAAAGATCTGCGAATGACAACCGGGTCCAACGGCTTAACGTGCTTTTCAAGTCTTGTTGTAAAATCCGAATTTGTAGAATTCCTGAAATCTCTATTCGTCTTTAATAATTCAAATAACTTTGACAAGACAGGTAGGTACTCATTTAAATAATTTGAATTGTTTCCAATCACAGTTTGAAAGTCATGCTCGTCCTGCGCCTAATTATTCGAAGTCAATGTTCATCAAATACAAACATTCAAATTTGGACCAGAGGTGGGACACACCCACGCCACACGCCACATGTACGCAATGTTTTTCCACATTCAATTCAAATAAGGTCCACAACCATTGCTTTGTATGTTCGTCTAAAAAAATTAAAAATAATATCGGTATGTGTACAGGTTACAAGTTTCATGAGAGATTCATGAGCCAAGTCAACATGCTCATAATACATATTAATTGTATAGATTAATGTACTAATACAAGCAGTTTTACTTAAAACATATTGCACCAATATACACTTACAATAAATGTTTATATTACGGTGTAGTAATGGAGTTATTAAAACGAATCATTCTGTCCAGCTTCGTTCAGGAGAACTAGAGACAGATGTGCAATCATTGCATTTAATAACAGTCGGAAAATGGAAAACGTATACAGTAAATAAACATGAATGTATTATTAATTACTACTTTATCAAGAAGTTTTAGAAGAGTTTTTTTATTTTTTTATTAAAAAGATAATTAACATATTTACGCTATTTTATATTAGTTGTGTTACTATTTGAACGGTACATTAATAATTCAGAGTAAAGTATGTTGTAATGGAGATTATGTACCTTATCAAGAATGCAAATTAAATTATAAGTGAACGACGACACTATAGTAAATTAATAAGAAATAATTATGTTTTAGGCTGTCGGTCTTCTGTTATAAGCATAGCATAATCAGCCTATACTGTTCTCACTACTGGGACAAAGGCATCTTCTCGGTGAGAGGGAGTGGCCCATAATCCACCACGTGGGCCCAGTGCGGGTTGTTGGATTTCACATGTCTTTGAATTTTTAGTCCTACGACACTTGGATTAAGTTCTAATGTATTAGTACATACAAGATTTATGTAGTCTCCAATTACTCTCACACGATTAAGACACTGAAAAAACGTGCTCTATTTGATCATTCTACTTCTAAGAATTGAAATTTAAACCGGGATAACATTCAAGAGGATTAACCACAGCTTAATAGACTCAATGTAAAAATACCTGCGACTGTAAAAGGATATAGGGACACGATTATACGCACATATATACACCTAAAGTATTGTCTGAACAATGCCTCAGCTGCACGACGCGCGACTCAATGCCTTTCAAGTCAGATTAAGTTAGGAAAGGCGCATTATTAATAACGGCCAATAACTTAACTGCCGCTTGAAATATCGAAGTTACTTTTGCTTAAGCGACACTCATATATTATCTAAACTAAGAATATGTTTCCGGATCGAGAGAGTTTTTGTCATTGGTTCTCGAGCGGGATTATTTTATTTTGAAAGCGTCAATTGTAATGTATACAATTATTTATTTATGGCTACGTTATTTACCTACATTGAAGATAGATTTTGTGTTAATTTATTGTGTTAACGATTAGATACCATATAACATGTGACGGCGTTGTTAAGCCCATTAGATGCTCAAAGTGATAAACGAGTTTATTAACACAAACTAAATTCGCAGTAATCATTTAAATAAGCAAATGTGTTCAAAGCGTTGCTTAAGTAGCAAAAAGTATATGTAAAGTGTTCTCTGTCGTCATTGTGAAGTCCTGGAAGTTGAACAGTGCGAATGTTAATAAATTGAATGCAGTCTACAAAAAATATGGTGATTTTATTTAATGGCGCTTGTAAAGTTACATTTGGACAAATGTGTAGGAACACGCCTGACAAGGGTCGTGAATACTTTTAAATGTTTTGTGAAACAACATTAAAACATGCACCCAAATTATGTTATAATAAGGAAAAAACCTTGTAAACATAATTTTTTTGAACAAAACGTTGCAAGCGACTTCAACCGAGACAACTAATAACTGACGATGTTTGGACATGCACTGTTCACAGTGTTCAGTGTTTGCATCATGATATGTACTAAGTACGTATGTATCTCTCAGCTGAGTAAAAAATTAAAGAAATAAGAACCATTTTAAAATTTCAGCCTCATTTCAATTACTTTACACATTTACTGAGGTAATGAACTTAGCACTTTACGTTCAGTATTTAACAAATAGCAAGAAAGCGTAAATAAGTGAACTAGAACCTGAACAACGCCTGTAGAACGCGCAGACAAAGTGGTAACACTTTGTATATTTCAATCTGGAAACGATGCACTAGTCAAACGAGCCGATTTATCTTGGCAACAAAAGCAAAGTAGATAAATATATTTATGGTGCAGGCAACATATCGTCCTCAGGTTGTTACCAGGTTTATCTTCACTGGGGCTTAATGTCCTGTACGGCCTCGGAAAAGCTTTTAAAAGGTTCGCTCATCCCTCGAGCGACGAAAGCTCATATTGTGATACAAGTCTTCACGTGTTATAGTTTTTTATTTTAAACTTTACCTCGCTGTGAATGCTTGCATTCCTATAAGTGAATGGTTAGCAGCTCGCATCATGATACCGTCCCGAAGTATCGCACCGCTGTTCTATAAGTAGCCGTATTTAAATGTAGATGAGGAGGGAATAATTCCCGCATTAAGGATGAGTGAGGAGATTTAAAATACACTGCAGGTTAATTTGAATATACTGAATAAAATGTAGGTAGGTACTGAAGCTTTTTTAAGTTTCTTTTTCAGTGAGCTTTTGGATTAGATTTCTATGATTTTCATAACTACCAATTCTTGTAATTTTAATAAGAACATTCACAGTCTGATTTCAGTCTCAATCTGTCAAAAATACCTCTAATTATCCTACATTTTTGACAAGTTTCTGCCATTTGTTTGTCGCCGTGATGAGACTGCGACTAGATTTGAAACGTTTAAAATTAGCCTTCTGATATTTCAAAACGACATATTAATATGAAAGCTTTTCCTGTTACATAAATTAGATTCACAATGTATCGATCCCAAATGAAAAACTACAAAAGTCTATATTTTCACGCTTTTCTTGGGAGCTGACCCGATAAAACTTGATCAAGAAAATGTAAAAAAGATCCTTCAGATAATGATAGAGCCATCTTAATATTTCATCATAAAACCCTTTACAAAGTGGTGTATTACTCAAATATTTTACTTCACACGAGCACCGTCGTTCACATAAACCTTAATCTCTCACTTAACACTGTTACTGAGCGCGGCTTAATCTGCTCCTGGCTTAATCTTTCTTGTCAACGGCTAGGATATTCTGACCAACGAGCGAGCGAGAGCAAAGCTTTATGCTAAATTATTAATAAATTTTATAGCATACTTATTTTAAAGCGTGTCAATAATTATACACTATAAATAATGCAAAAAATGCTATAAAATTTTATTTAAAAACTCTTCGGGTGTTTGCCATTTTTTTCTGTGGTCATTGAGACATCAACTTCGAGGATTTTATTTCAAACGTCACGGAAACGTCCGTTGGGCGGGCCATTCTGTAACAAATCAAGTAATGCTTTGTTTTGTTTCTCATTGAATGACCATGGTTATTATATTAATAAATCGTTTTCCAAATTTTTTACTGGGTTTTGCACGTTAAGGCATAGCCGTTCATCTTCCTTGCCTCTCACGAACAATATACCAAGACCACGAGAAAAAGAGTGCTTTTTGAAAGCTTTTAAACAAGGCTCTATAATATACCACTTAGCTTACAAAAATAGTTTTTTACTTTACCCATTTAATGTGTACTTTAAAGCCTGTTTAATATGGTGCTAGTAGGTGTCCCGCTTGCGCATTTTACGAGGGGTTTAAAAGATGTAACAATTCGCTTTGGGTCGCTTTGTCGGCCGTCGAAGGGAGACGCTTCTCCCTTTCCTAACTATACCATGTACCGAACTTTATTTTTTTACTCGCTCAGACTTATTGAGCCAAATATTAAACCGGAAATAACCGCTTAGATAGCGATGGCGGTTGTTATTTCATCTCATGTTAGATTTATAGCGTGATAAGGCAGAATGATCAACGAATATATGTCTTGATGTGTTAAATTTTAATTTCAGGTACCTATACAAGTTATGTATTAATAATATGTATTTTAGGCTTATTCGAGCTAAACACTTGCATTTTGAACCGTTACTTAGGTTATTCTTTTATCTACGAGTATATATAATGCGAATAAATGAAACACAAGGACAACTTAGATCATTTCGATAGATTTTATAAAATTAATTCAAACGACTAAAAAAAATCCCTTTTACGAAACACGTAAGATACTTATCTACCACACTTTTTAAAAGGAGTTATCATAATTTGTAACCGTTTTATCACGTAATTATATGATTTCTGAACAAATTCAATTTTATATGATTATTACGATTATGAGATTTAATTTCAAGGCTCGGCCTAATCCGTTCATTATGTTTTTTGCATAATTTATTGAACCGGTTTATTATTTTTGAGCGTAATCATGTTTTAAAGCAGAGACAGTGGTGTTTTCAAAATGAGATAGGCGCCATGCAAGGTTACTGCTTATTCACTATGCGGTTTCACTGCTCAGGGCTGCCTCGGTCGAAGTTTATAGTGGAGGCACCATGGGCCATGGCAGACAAGCCAAAGCAAAAGGGAGGATGTAAAAGTAATGAAAAAACATAAAAACAATTACTTCTTTGTTGTTAAAGTACCTACCTATCTATCTAAGAACTAAGTAAGAAAAATCATAATTTTAGAAAGATTTCAGTTCCATGCAGTTCTTTGTTCCATAAAAAGCTCAACTTAATACCTATTTGTGTCACCTTTTGAATGCAAGTGTCAAAAATGTTGTCTGAACAAGTCTATCATAAAGAGCACTATTAAAATGATTTACATCCCTGCAAGAGTTACATGATAAACATAATTAATAGGAACCAGATACATTAGCACAAAGGGTATTTGCTAATATTATTTAATAGCTCAGTTACCTATAATTTGTGTTATGTATCTCTGCAGATTTATAGACACTAGGATCGGCGCCGGCGATTTGAATGGCGGCGTGTGATTGGCGGACGCCGGGTGCAACTCCGGCGCATGTATTTAGGTCACCGCGCCGCGTGGGTCTAGACTAGCAACAGCTTTTATAACAGGGCTAGCATAAAACGATTACTAACCTTATGTCAGTAATTATCTGAATGGGTACAATTATTTAAATGACGTAATTATGCGTGTATGTTATGATTGATTATTATCTAAGATGCAGGTTAAGGTTTGACAAGCCTAGAAATCTATTGCCGTATCTTCATGACGTAAGCAAAATATGTGATGATAAGAACTTTAATGGGCTTCATATGTTAGTTAAAATCTTTTCCAGTTTCCAACATCAACAAATGTTTCCTCGCAATAAAAAGAGGAACTCGTTCATGTAAGCTCTAATGAAATATCAGCAGTTACTGAGGCATTAACATTGAAACAAAATCAATCCCATACGTGTTTCAACCGAGTAAAGAGCCAGCTTTAAAAATGACTTACGACCGGCTACAGCTTAAAATTCCTATTCAATGAATGTTTCGGTAAAGCGTAAATTAGATTTACGCAGCGGACGCCTGATTCATTCCATCTAAAGGCTATAAAATCTAAACTTAAAAAGGGGATTTCTGGAAAAGTGCAAGGGACTGAAATAATCATAGGAGGTCTGAGCACAATAGGGCTAGCTCGTCTCAGCTCGGAGGGCACGTATGCTCGTAAATACGACGTCCCTTATTATTAGCAGCCATTGTTCGGGATTGCTCGGGTACAGTCGGCAGCGGCGCGGACGCAGCCAGCTTGTCACATGAGCCGTTGCTTTTGGACATTTAAAAACATGCATGTAATTTATTTTCATAATTCATGCCCGTTTAGTTGACACAGAAACTTATACGAGTTAACTAAGTGATAGCAATTAAACTTTACAAATAAATCATTCGGTAATATCCCTGCGCAATTCTAGCCGTTATCGAACAAAGGCATAACTTTCGCTTCGCGTTCAATTCTTAATTGATTTAGATAAAATGGTGGATTGAGTTTTATTGGTCGCGACTGTACTTCTAGCTCAACGTCGGATATCCGACACTCGTAGCTTTTATATGCAGCCCTGGTTCGGCCGACCATTGCACAATTCAATCCTAAATAAACGCAATCCCGCCATAATTAGCTATGGAACTGATGAATTCACGAACCGCCATTAAAAATTCTGAACACAGCTTAATTAAAAATTGTGTTTATTAAAGCGCATTTCGACTTCGATAGATGTTAAAAATCGTTGGTAGTGTGTATGAAGGTGGGAGAAGTGAATAAAGGCTTTTATCTCAGGTAGAGTCGGTGCATGCGGTTGTGGGACGCCAAAATTGGAATCATTCATCTTTTAATCTGACGTGTTCTATTGTGGTCGGCGCTGGCATGGGTTTAGTGGGAGGCCCGGCTTTCCCATCCATAAAAAAAAAGGCCCGGCTGTGTTACTACGAATATTTATTGTTGTTCAACATATGGCCGTATATCTGTATAAAACTGATCATTTACCTGAATGCTTTTGAACACGGTAAATACACCTGACCGGCTACGAGAAGTTGAATTTGATGTATGAGTTTAAGTAGGTAGGTACGAACTGTAGTTAAAGTTTTTTTTTGTTTTGTAATAAAGATAACGTTTACTTAAGTTTTACCATTATACAATATTGACAGTCTTCAATATTTTATAATGTCAGTCTCGTCTTTATGAAGGTGTAGAAAACCTGTTCACAAAACAAAATCCGAATCAAAATATAAATAAAGAAGATTAAACACTGTCTATCTAAATGATAACACATTTATTTAATTATTTACTCAACCATTTTATTACTTCGAAGCTAGAAAACAGTGTACAAACAGGTGCTGAGATAACGAGAACATAACTGTTGTACAAACATTTAAATAAAAATTCTAAAAAAGCTTTGCAGCGGCCATTAAAGGGCAGTCGATTAGAGGCTCGGCAGTAAGAGAGGCTTTTTAACATCGATCCATCAGAGCCTGGCCACAGATAAGGGCATATACCTGTCACAGTAATAAGTATTAAAGATTGAATCATACAAAAAAGAAAAAAAAACTTTTTAATGGTTCGGGTTCCGCGGCCGAAGCTCTCGATTGATTAATACATACAATTACAAAACAATATTTATTTGTTTTATATATAAATTCGTGAATATTAACGAAAATTATATTTTGACATTTTGATCTGGAAAACTTTTTGCAATTTTTGATAAGATTTTCCTAAATTCAGTTTTCAGAGGTTTTTTACATAAGTTTTAATGATCACAATCATATAAATCTATAATGTAAGATAATTCGGATTCATATGAGAGTTAAAAATAAAAAGTGCGCTACGAAAACTCGTAGCAATTGCTACGAAGTTGACAAACTATTACATTATTAGATTTTGTAACAAAGGTTCGTTTATCAACTCATCTATTCAAACATATCCTAATACCTGGTCCAAAAGCTACATAAGCCTACCTTTATATTATTGTATTTCTAAAAATAAAACGGTATTCGTATTAACTGTCATAAGAGACCGGTTCTTGGCACCTTTTCAATGCACCTGAGTAGATTCCCGCGGCATGTTCGTTACATTTCTTCGTAAATTCTTTACTTATCGTCGAGTTCAAGTTGTTTTTCCTCAAAATGGTAAGTAGATCGTAGACTGGTGTTAATGTCTTGATCTTGTACGTGTTTTTTTTAATTATTTTTGGTTTTTATTTGATGTTTATTGATGTAAAAATAGTGTAACCAATGCAGGTAGATACAGGTGAATGTGTTTATTAGTTGAAAATTTAAACCTATCTTGGAAATAAGAAATATAACTGTGGGAAAACTAAATTGCTATATGTATATGAGCACATTACTCACTTTGTCGTTTCCTTGAACGCTCAATTTTAAAGTTTACAGCAGTAATGTTAGGTTGCCACGTAAAGCTCGTTCATTCACCACTAGGTAGCGACAAATTGTTGACTGCTGATTCACTAAACACAAACATTTTTTGTCGACATTTGAAAGTAACTGTCTCAAAATCCGTATGTGACAAGATAGGCATCTTAAGTAAAAAGCTGTAGCGGCAACTAATGTATGTTGTTGATACTCGTTGCTTGATAAATGTTGTAACTGACAACTAGGCGCACTACCTGAATGAAGCGCTCCAATTACTCTTGTTAATATATTGGTCTGACATCTTAAGTTAAATATTGTGTAAAACATGGAAAACATGGACCAGAGCAAAACTAGAGGGAGGGTAAGCTCTAGTCCATGTTTTTTTTTTTTCATTTACGAGGGATAAAGGATCAAGATTAGGAAATAGTCACACGCAAGCCCATCTAGAATAAAAATATATAAGCAAAAGCTCTTCTAAATTTTATATGGTTGTTGCACGTCAATTGCAGTTCGTAACAAATTGGTTTTCAAGATCTTGCCTAGTTATGTTACTGATGTAAATCAAAGTTTTTCCGTTCCTGAATTTCATAAAACTGTAGATAATGAGAAATTTCCATTCAAGATGTAATCACTAATTAGTAAGATGCAGTTGCGTAGAGGTTCTGTCATGCGATATATGTAAGGAAGTGAAAAGTGCTTATGTATCATTTGTATGAATATACGATAAGTACCCATTAGACCAAGAAGCGTTTGCAGATGAGGAAATCTTGTTACAAGTAATCAAATTTCATTAGAGATACACTTTGATATAACAGGAATACCGCATAATATCACATTTATTCGCTAAGAAAAGTTTAATGCGAAATATCATTTCACATAATTAGAAGGAAATCATATTGCGTATGACGTATATTACCTTATGGAGACTAAAATTTATTATTGCTATCAAAATAATACGAGTAATAATAGTTTTACAATCCGAGTTTTACTATGAGTGGAAACTTCGGTATCTATGCTCGTAAACCTGGAATTGCCTAATGAATAACACGGGATTAAGTTTAATGGCAACGTTACAAGTCTTGTCATTTGTGAGGTTTTTATAATTATAAATTATTATGAATCTAGTGATCACCCGGGGCTCTATCCCAATGCACATTAATTTTATTACGGTGAGCTCAGCGCATTGTTGGCATTTAATGCCTAACTTATGGAAAGCTAGGAGTTTCATGGGTTTCGTTTTATGATTATCTATGGATTTGAAAACAAAAAACGACGCCGAAGAAATCCCTTTCATTCAACCAGTAAAAGAATGTCGTCTTCGTTATTTTAAACAGTTGAATGAATATCCTAACTAATCACAGCGCACAATCACAAATTAACGTTTAGCATCGACATGAGAACATAACGTTCGTATGTTTTTATATTACCTTTTTCGCCAGTAATTACGAACGGTGAACATTAAAGTTTTGCTGGACCACGGCAGCGAATATAAATCGGGTGTTTCATGAAATATCGAGTCGCAGCCGTGGGCTACGCGGCACGAACGCGTCACCGCCCTTATCTCTGCCGATACGATTTTATACGATATTCGATTTTTCTTTTTCTGACTTTTATGGATCGGTTGTTCGCGGTGTATCGATAATTCGAGATCGGTCTTTTATGTTATAATTTCTATACAGGTAGCGACGCTCGCTCTGCATCGCTCCCGGTGGCTTCTAAAATACAACATTGTAACATTGATTTGTGGGGTACTAATAAGTGAGCAGCTTTAGCACTATTTCAATGTTCTCAAGTGTTTCAGAAATCGCTCGAATTACGATGGATCCTTTTTCCTATAAAAAGCGTTAAGCCATATAAACCGGTTGCAAACCGCGTTCTCACAACGTACGGCCGCTTCATAACTGGCTACTTTATGCTATTGTAATGATCTAGGAGCGGCTACTGCCCACAAAAACACTCGCATTGTCTCTAGACTTGTTACCGTATACAGCCATGTATTTTATCACTTCGCGCGTCGACGCAGACACTTCCGAGAAAAAAGTTTCAAGTCGCTGCGTTTTTCTCTCTTCCATTTTTTTTTCTCAAACGCCGAGCCGAGCTTATACTAGGTAAATACGGACGGAACTGTGACAGTTTTCAGACCTTTATATTATTTGTTTAGGCATCCCGAGCCAATAGGCCGTGTGTGCTGAACAAGTTGTAAAGATTATCTACATGTACATACATAATCGTTAAAACTAATACTAAGCACCAACTATTTCACGGTGCGGTCGGTTAATGAGCATAAAAATGTAGATGCTGCTTATGAATTCCTGTTGTGTACACTGTTTTCGAAAAAGTTTCGCAGGCGAATTATTCATAATGAGTATCAGAGAATTGAATTATTTCAGCGAATTTTATGACTTATTGCCATATTATTACGACACTTTTCTGGTTGGCGATTGTCGCGCCCATGTTCGGAATTTATATAACGTATCGCTTTTAAATTTAAAAAAATACCGTGTTTGTTGCTCGAGGGTTGAAGGTACGATCGATTGAGTTTATGATGGTTATTTTTTATTATATTATGTTAATTCACTAAATATGTAGTTACACGGTTATGATTGCATGTATGAATGTTTTATCAGGAACCTGCGTCTGCGCATCTGGGACTTCTTTAATTTGTAGCGTCTAGCATTGCAAATATTTTCCTTACCTACAGTGCGTTGACAGACATTTTATTAAATTAAATAATTATAGAAGCCACTGGTTAAAATAATTATTAAAGACCAACACCTGTGGTTGAAGTTAAAGCTGACGTTATAAAGTTATTGAAATGTATGTAATTTTGTTACACACGTACATATGAATTCAATTCAATAGAACTAAGTTTCCTCAATTAAAAAGTTTCAATACAATCAATTATAATTATATCGTCTGAAACCAGTTATTACAGACTTAAAAAAAAGGAGGTTATTGCAATCTCAAAACGTCTCCTTTTTCCCATTACAAGTGCTACACTAACACGACAGCTTAGAAACACGGAACCAAGATCGAAGTATTGGCAAAAAACGTTTTAACAGGAGTCAGTATCAAAAATAAATAAAAAACTTTTATCACGGGTAGTGTCGGCGTTTGCTGGCGTGTCATAACTTGTCGCGGCCAGGTTCGTTACACGCCGGTAACGTTACACGACAAGCAACCGGACACCTCGTTGCGTGTTGCATGCGTGTGGTGGGCGGTATCCCCCCGGCTCCCTACAAAATACAACAATAACAAACCAATAATGCTAACTTATATACAATACAGCTGCAGTATTAGCACCGATCTGTTCCACGCAGCGGGAATAGCGGAACAATCTGTGTAAATAACATAGGTCACGAGGCTGTGCCCCGCAGCAACTATCACTTACTAACTAAATTCCGGATCCTACAGCCGTCAATGTGTTGGAGATGTAGCTAATCTTATACGAACCAAAAACAACGTTGATGGCTTATCCAATTCCACATGTAGAGAACATTTCCGATTGTCAGAATTGCGCAATCAGAAGATTTGATGACCAAAAAGGATGTTAAGCTGCATAGAAAGAGCTCATTCTGTTTATATTGGAATTAATTGGGATAGGTATATGTATAAATTTTAATACTGTCACACACACAATAAATAATGTATTACAATGTTACACTATAACTTTTATGGTGAAAATAGCGAGAACATAAATTTGTATACACTTACTTACATTTGTTTTAACTGACGCTTAAAATTAGGCTTAAAGTAAAAAAATCTTAATTAATACGTAGGTATACTGATATTATAAAGGCGAAAATTTGTGAATGTGTTTATAAGTTTGTTACGTCTTCACGCAAAAACTACTGAACGGATATTGACGAAACATTACAGTAATATAGCTTATACATCAGAATAACACATAGGGTACTTTTTATCCCGATATTCTTACGTGATTCATACTTATGTGGGTGAAACCGCGGGGCACTGCTAAAATGTATATAAATATAAACTCACATCTTCCTCCTATGGGGGTAGGCAACTATTCTTCTATCGATAGCAAATAAGACATATTTTTGTGAAAATTCAAATAATATGTTTGGGCCAAATTTCAGTCATGAAGCAGTTATAGGATCCTCAAGTGCACAAGTACGTAAGTAGGTATCCCATCGTTTACTTTACTTAAAAACTTTTTTATCTCTGCATAATAGAGTGTTATTATGTCTTTCATTCAAAGTGTACCTCGTACGTAGATAATACGTATATATTGCGTAATCCACAGAAATGGCGTAACAATGAATGCTCATTGAAGCTCTTTCGTGCTACCTTTCATTTAATAAACATTTGTGTATGCAATTCGGTTTGTTCGCCACGGTTCCAATAAATTGCGAGGAAAAATACGCAACGTAACACCTTGAAACACGATTAAAAGTACAAAACAGTAATTTATTCATTTTCAACTCATGGTTAAAGTTCGTATAATTAAATAAAACAGACACACATGAAGAAATATCGTGACTATTTTGGGAAAAAAACTTAATATTTATTGTAAGCACAATAGGAAGATTCCGCGTACACATGATTCAATCACGTGAGATCAACGACCAGTCATTGTATCAATTTAGTTGTCAACGTAACAAATCGATTGTATCCTAGCCTGGCAGAACTGTGAGCATTTGCGAACCGCTCCCTTGCCTCGTAAATAAATTTTAATAATAGCCCGTGAAGTTGTTCAAAGCTTTGGGCTATAATTTTTCATTTATTTATTGATATCTAATTATTTAAACTATCCTTAAAAATAATACAACATAACCTTCTAATCGTATCGGTCTGCCCCCGTTCCTAAATCTACCATGCGGCGGAATGCCGGAGAACGAGTTTTGTATCCGTCCTGCTCGTTTCTACGTTATGGCTATTTCCGTCCTTGTCGGGCGCTTGTCATTTTCTATAAGTTTTTCTAACATTCTCCGCTTGCACCGCCCCCTCTATTTCGGCCAAACGCCTGTCTTATGAGCGATAACTTTTGTTTGTTCAACAGTTATGACTATTGTTTGACACACCGATGCTTGTTACGCTCGCTTTGAGTGTTTACTTACTTAATGAAGCTCTGTTACCTCATCGTTCTAATGACTCCTTATTTATTTCAATACACATTAGTGTTAGTCATCACCTTCAGTGTTAGGTTACGAAATGGCAAGCGACGAAGTTGCTAGCGCCGAGCTTTTGTGTCTATTCTCGTCACAAGTTTGTCTGCTGTCGCTACGATATATTGTGTCCAACAATTAGCAGCCGATTGTGGCTCTGATCAACATAAATAAAAAATCTCCCGATAATATTGGAACCAAAAAAGTACAACAATATTGAGAATGTTATTTGACCGCGGCTAAAATCTTAATCTAAGCATGCGGGCTCAGCGGCCGCGGCTGCTTAATGCTAACGAGTTACAAATTAAAAGAGACCGAGACGTGTGCCAAAGGTAACTTTATGGGCTTCGCATGTCTTATATCAATAAATTATTAACTACGCTCCTTGTTTACTCGCCGTTCGACGCTCGCCGTGGACGGTCGTGCTGCCCGCTCTCGCTCGCTGCACGCCCCCACCGCCTCGCCGCCCCGCCACCGCCCGCTCTCGCTACGCTAGCCGTAA
This sequence comes from Gortyna flavago, assembly GCA_963669345.1. Classification (NCBI taxonomy): domain Eukaryota; kingdom Metazoa; phylum Arthropoda; class Insecta; order Lepidoptera; family Noctuidae; genus Gortyna; species Gortyna flavago. The sequence continues at coordinate 9,986,684 of OY770129.1, read as the reverse complement.
CGAGCTCAGTAGTCTCCGGACTACGCCCGCACCCTGTCAATAGCCGCCTTTTTCAAGGCGTGGTTGATAGAAGTTGTTTCTTTAAGAGAGAATCGTCATCACACGTGTCGTCGAGGTTTTTGGCCCCTTCCGGGTAAAAACCACAGTTTCGTGGTCCTTGGTGGATACCTCACGGTGCCAACGAAGCCAAGGGGGTGGTGCCCCAATCTCACCCGCCGAGCCCCATCAGGGCGAGGCTGTCAATTGGAATCGGGAGCTAGAAGCTTGGCCTTGGGGGTGGCTCCTAGTCAGCTCTAGCTTCGTAACTAATCCCTTGTCCACAGCTCGCGTCTAGTACGGTTGGGTGTGTCAACCCCTTCGTACTAGAAGCCGGTCTAGGGTGTCTCTACACCCATCGCACAGACTGGTTAGGGCCCCGTTCGCACAATAAGATCGGCGACGGGTCTCAAGCTTAGGGCTCACTTCAGGTACTCACCTCCCTGTCTCACACCCGACAGGGAGGGTAGGATCTCACACCCCCGGGCCCATCCACCCGGGGTGCTAGGTTGTTAGGGATTCACGCCCCCTATGGTTCTTCCCTCTCCCCGCCCCCATCCCGATCATGGCAGACGCGGTCATATTGGCGTTCGTTAAAGAGGTCCTCTTCAAGGACCCCTCTTTCGTTAACCAGTATGCCCAACGTCTTATAAATTTTAGACGCCCTCCCGGTTCGGTCATCGACATTGACTTTAGCGACGCGCTAGTCAGCCCCCTCTTTCCGCCAAACTCAGGCGAAATCCCCGAGGCCGCCGCCGCCTCCCCTCCCGCACCCTCCGTGCCAGCCCCCTCGCCTGCACCTTCTGTGCCAGCCGCCACCCCCAAACCAGCACCTTCCGTGCCAGCCCCCAAACCCGCACCCTCCGTGCCAGCCCCCAAACCCGCACCCCCCGCGTCAGCCCCAAAACCCGCACCCTCCGTGCCAACCCCAAAACCCGCACCATCCGTGCCAGCCCCTAAACCCGCACCCTCTGTGCCCGCCCCAAAACCCGCACCCTCTGTGCCAGCCCCATCACCCGCTCCCTCCATGTCCGCCCCGAAACCCGCACCGTCCGTGCCAGTCCCCGATCCCGCACCTTCCGTGCCAGCCGCTACCGCAGCAGATACTCCAGAGAGTATGGACACGTCCGTACCCCAATCTCAATCCGACTCAGAGGAAGCCCTCTCTGACTCTTCGTCCTCCTCGGAAGACGACTATATAGTCGTCGGAAAGGGTGGCAAGAGAAAGAAGAACGCCTCCTCTCACGCCAACAAGGCCAAAAAGTCGGTCGCGGTAATCCCCTCTAACCCCCGCCCCCCCACCCCAACCCCCGCCGCACCGCAGGCCAATCCCGCGTCTAGCCTCTCGGCTACCCCTCCCGCTTCGAACGCAAAGAAGCCACGACCCCCGCCCCCCATCTATGTCCAGGATAAGTCCAAATGGACAGAAATCTCCAAAGCGTAAAACGAAGCGCGCGAGCGACCGTCAGCAAAGGGAAAGCCCCTCTGTGAGGATCCCGATCCCTTCCTCCCAGATGCCCGATAGGCTCAGTCCCCAAAGGCCCTCCCCATGGGCGAACCTCAACCACCTCAAAGCTCCCGCAGCTTCGGTGCCCCCCCCACCCCCGACTATCCCAGCGCTGATGGCAACTGTCATCCCCGCGCCATCAGTAGGCCCCTCGGTCCCAGTAGCCCCACCGGTAGCCCTTCCCGCCGCCGCGCCCAGGGTTCCCGCTGGTCCCAGTAGGTCCCCCCCGACCCCCGCCTCCCGCCCCCAGCCTAGCAGCATGGAGGTAATAATCGGTGCTTACGCAGCTTTTATTGCCCCCGCAAATGCCATGGCAGCGGAAATCCAAGCCTGTAACGGCAATCCTCGGCGCATCGCCGAGATTTTCAATGCGTATCCTCAGATTACGCAAGTCATGCAAACCCTCAACTTCTAAAAAGCTCCAATGGCTTTACAAAGAATGAGCGTTACCAAACCCCGATCCCTTAGACTAGGGTTTTTTAATGCAAACGGCATTAAAAATCAACGCGATGAGATCGCCGCGTTCCTCCGCGATCACCAGCTCGATGTCCTCTTAGTCCAGGAAACCTTCCTGAAGCCCCATCTGCGGAACCCGAACATTGCCAACTACAAGATAGTTCGCAATGACAGGGCTCGCTGCCACAAGGGCGGTACCCTCATCTACTATAGGAAGTCCCTCCATTGCATCCCGATAGACCCGCCCGCCCTCATCTCTCAGCTAGAGATCTCTATCTGTCGGCTCGGCATGACCGGTCACCCCGCAATCACCATCATCTCCGCCTATATCCCGCCCACCAATGGTGCGGAGGATCCCATCTCTCTCACTACCGATTTCACTACCCTCTTCGGTATGAGTGACTCCGTCATCATGGCGGGGGATCTCAATGCCAAACATCCCGCTTGGAATAGCAGCACGACCTCTACCAGAGGTAGGATCGTATTCAAACTAGGCGACTCCCTCAATTTCGATATCATCGCTCCGATGTATCCCACTCATTTCCCGGGCGACCCCGCCCAACTTCCTGACGTTCTCGATGTAGCGCTTCTCAAGAATGTAAACCTCCGTTTGCAGTCTATCGAGACGGTACAAGAGCTTAACTCTGACCACCGCCCGGTCATCTTGCACCTGGCCCCCTATTCGGGCCCCCCGCACGACCCCAACCAGCCCCCCCCGACCAAAACAGTCACCGACTGGAGGAAAGTAAGCGAAAGACTGAAATCCACCACGTCTCCCCACCTAGACTCCATCCCCGAGCAAATTATCTCAGTCGCAGACACGACTGGGGCGATCGACTCGTTCACAGAGCACGTTCAATCCGTACTGACGGATTGCTCACGGGAAGTTCCAGTGATGGAAGACCATCGCTGGAAACTGCCCGATGACGTACGTGAACTGATGACCGAGAAGAACGCTGCCATTCGTGCCTACGACTCTTTTCCCTGCGACGCGAACAAATCCCACATGCGCCATTTACAGCGTGCTGTAAAGAAACGCATAGGGGAGTGGCGCTCCGAGGGATGGGATAAGTTGATCGGCGAACTCGAGCCCACCCACCACGCCTTCTGGCAACTCCAGAGGAAGCTCCGCTCCTCTGAAGAGGCCACAGTTCCTCCCCTCACACGCCCCGACAAAACGGTCGCTTTCGAAAACCTCGAAAAGGCCGAATGCCTAGCCGACAGCCTAGAGGCTCAATGCACTCCCAGCTCTCAACCAGTAGACAGAGCGCACCTCGACGAGGTGAACGCTGAAGTCGAACGGAGAGCCTCCCTCCCGCCAGTCGAAGACCCTGATGATCCTCTGCCTCCCGTCACTCCCGACGAAGTGCAAGACATCATAAAAGGACTCGCAACCCGCAAAGCCCCCGGTTCGGACGGTATCACCAACAGGGTGTACAAACTCCTCCCCGCCCCCCTCATACTGCTCATGACCGCCATCTTCAATGGCGCCCTGAGCAACAACATCTTCCCCCAAATGTGGAAAGAAGCCACAGTCATAGGCATCCCAAAGCCAGGCAAGCCCAAGTCTGAGCCCTCCAGCTACCGCCCCATCAGTCTGCTCAATGTTTTCGGTAAAGTCTACGAGAGGCTTATTTATAAGCGCCTCAAAGACTATGCCGAAGCAAAGAGCCTCATCCCCCCCGAACAGTTCGGTTTTCGCACGAAGCATTCGTGCATCCACCAGCTCCACCGCATAGTCGAGCACATTAGCGCTGCTTTTCAGCGAGGTGCTTCGACAGGCGTCCTGTTCTTCGATATAGCGAAGGCGTTCGACAAGGTCTGGCACAATGGCTTATTATATAAGCTGTACCTGCTAGGTGTGCCAGACCGTCTCGTGCTCATCTTACGAGATTTTCTGTCGGACCGCACTTTCCGCTACCGTATCGAGGGCGCTCTCTCTCCCCCTCACCCCATCCGCGCCGGAGTCCCCCAGGGTTCCGTTCTGTCTCCCCTCATTTTCACCCTGTTCACTAGTGACATCCCGAACAGTAAAAAGGCACAGTTGGCGCTCTTCGCCGACGACACTGCCATATACTGTTCGGGTGTCAACCAGTCATCCATAGCTCGAAACCTCCAAACCTCCGCAAGCGCCTTGAGCGATTGGTTCCGGAAATGGAGAATCGAGGTCAACCCCGATAAGAGTCAGGCGGTCATCTTCTCGAAACCGCGCAAACTACCCCCCCCCCTCCCGCGCCCGATCTCTATGTATGGCAAGCCGATCCCCTGGGGAAAGCGAGCCAAATACTTAGGTGTCATCCTAGACCACAACCTCACCTTCAACGAGCACATAAAGACGGCGCGTTCGCGCGCCTCTTTCGCTCTCGGTAGGCTCCACTCCATGATAACTGCCCGCAGCAAATTGTCACTCAAGTGCAAATTGCGCCTCTACACCGCGGTCATCCGTCCCATCATGACCTATGCTTGCGTAGTCTTCGCACACGCCAAGCCGCGATTTCTGCATAAAATGCAAACCCTCCAGAACCGTTTCCTCCGAAAGGTCACGGGAGCCCCCTTCTATGTCCGAAATGTGAATCTGCATCTAGATCTCAGACTCCCCACCATCCAGCAGTTCATGAAACGCCTCTCCAAGCGCTTCTTTGACTCTGCCATAAAGCACCCCAATCCCCTGATTGCGGCGGCCTCCCGATACACTCCCTCCCGCATAAGTAGGATTCGCCGACCAAGGCATACCCTCACTATCCCCGACGACGCCACTACCCTCCTCCAGGAGAGCAGTAAGGCCACGAGTACTCTCAGTCGACAACACAAACACAAGCTCAGACATCCGTCCTTCCGTCCTCGCCGCCGAGGCCCGTCGCGACGTCCCGCACCATCACCGTGCCCGCCCCGACCCTTGCTCGAGCCAGCCCGCGCAGCTGAGTCTGTAGTTTTAAATTCGCCCCTAAACACCAATAATAATACCGATCCAGCCTGTCCCTTGCTGTCCTCTTCCAGCGACGCCCTGAGCCGAGGTCCGAACCCCGCAGGGGGTTACCCTTAGCGCTGTCGCTTAGTTTTTAAGTTATTGTTTGCCCTGGCTGGAGGCCTTAATTCGAGGCATCCACAGGAAAGTCCGGTTAAGCAGTAGCCATCCTCATAAAGGATGAACTGCGAGATGCCATTTTAAAAAAAAAAAAAAAACGCTCCTTGTTTGATTTTACATTTATACTTATTATTATTTACCTTAAAGTAGACTTTAGGCCCTTTGTTTATAGTCCAAAATTGTGTACGAAACATTTGAGCAGTGACTTTGGAACTTAACCCTTACGACACGGCATTAATGTTGAGTTTGTAGTGACATGGGTGGGGATGAGCATGTACAAATAGTAGCAAGTAAGTAGGTATTTGAGCGTAAGCGAGGAGAGGCGAGAATCTTTAGTTTTAATTAATACGCTGAATCTAGGCACCGCGTATACGCTATTTTCAATTAGTCTTCGGCGCCAGTAGCATGTTTTGAGCTATGTGATTTAATGGGATCCCGTATTTCCCATACAATTTATTATTAACCTATAAGTTCGACCGGGAGTGGGGTCAATAGCTGGCTCAGTCATGTTACTGCCGTACTAACAATCACAGAGTGGTCATGCGATAGCTTATAATGAATATTTCATTGTAGGACGGTGCCTTTTACAAGCTGTGTACCGCTAACGTCTGCGAGCTTATATGAGTCATAGGTCATTAAAATTAATAGTTTTCAGCAAACCCTCAAGTTAAGCTTCGGCTTTAGTATGGTACATTGCTAAATATGTGAACCGTTACCTATTTATTAACTTTGGCTTATCCTAAACGGCTATGATATTTATCTAGATAGTCGAAACTTTATACCTACTTATATTCGAACACATGGAAGAAAAATAAGAAAATGAGCATGTGTGTGTATAGTCGTAAAACATAAAGTTGTCAATTTACGGTGACGTTTCCGAGTAGTTATAAGGTTGATCAGAAAGTGAGTGTCCGGCGCGCGACGTTGTTTGCGTCCGATTATCCGAGTGTCTGGTCGTCCGGGTGTCCGAGTGTCCGAGTGTCTGGGCGTCCGGGCGTCCGAGTGTCCGAGTGTCTGGGCGTCCGGGTGTCCGAGTGTCCAAGTGTCCATACAGTCACGAGCCCACGTTCACTTGATGTTATTCTCACGACTTTTCTCAATATTTGACACCAAATAATCTTGTGTCAAACAGATTGCCTACACTTACTAAACAAACTGAGAAAGCAAGTGTGAAATTAGTTCATGTACCGACAGTTCCGTATAACAGCATAATCATGTGAATACGGTGGTAATTGAGATCAGGGTTTCCTAGTTCCTCTTTGTGATCAGAAAACTGCACTAATAATAAGCTTTAGAGTTTGTTCGTTTTTTTAAACGCGGTAATCTCGGGAACCACCGGTCAGATTTGAAAAATTCTTGAGGAAGGTTATATGCTGTTTAACATCACGCTAGAACTTTTAGGAGCCGAGCAAAAAGAAAAAAGGTAAGAAAAACGCTGGGCGAAAACTAAGTAATAGCGCGGACAGGCCATGCGATGCGATGCGACACGACGAGGTGGATCGGGGGAACAAGAAATTTCACGCAGACGAAGTCGCGGGCAGAAGCTGGTGTATTCATATCGGTATAAATGCAACGTTTAAATTGTGGATTAAAATGTAAGAACTGCATCGTCTTGTTTATGTTTGCAAGTTTTATGAAACCCAAAAATTCTCGGAACTAACCGGAACAGCTGATTAGAATATGTCAACATATTCAGTAAGGTGCACTTCCGTAGTAGTAGAATAAAAGAAAGAGAGAGAAAGTGAATTATAAAGTCACGAAATACGGAAAGTTCTTCGTAATCATCGCAGCGCGTCAGAACAAACAGGGTCACACATATTTTCACGCTTCCGTCTAATGCATTGATTAATTGACGATAATCATATGCACATATTTAACTGTATTGTAAATTCAATCTTTAATATATAATGCCGACGAACTCTCGGATAAGTGGGAAGAAAAGCAATAAACATTTTTATAGTCTAACCGGCCTATTCCTTCGGATTTGGTTTACGATTTTCTTCTTACCATTGCGTAACTAATGTCAAGCGGTTGACTGTTGATTATGGCATTTATAAAGTTGTTTGTTTATGTCCCTCTATTTCGGCGATCGGTTTCACTAATGCCCCGTAGCGATTGAAATCAAATAAAACACGCCGCCCGGGTCTGCCACGCGGTTACTTTACTGCCTACTCTTTGGCAGAGAATGCCATAGTACGGCAACACGACATAGTCATACGCTGTCGACTTACGTTAGAAACTTTCCGCCTTCTCAGCCACCACGGCGTTTAGCCTCAATACAAGCCGACGCCTTTACCTACCAATCAACAACATAATGACCGTCTAATCAAAAGTAAGGCATTAATTTATTTAACTCCAGTGAACCAGTAGTTAAAGTCGGTTAAGCGCAGTAAGTCGCAGATTCACAGCGGCATGCAGGAGAGAGGCTTCCGGAGCGCGCGTACGCTTTCGCGACAACAGACCTCAGAGCCAATCGCCTTTTATGTGGGATCGTAAATTTCACGACACGTTATTTTATTATTAAATTATTCAACATGAAATATTAGTTCTATTGCTGTTTATTGATTAAAGACAATACAACAGTAACTACTAGCAATGTTTCTGATTATTGTGTATGTATTCAATGAAAGCCTCCGATTAAAATATTGCGGAAATCGTATAATACTTGCATATATCTATCACGAATCACTTTTACGAACCACTGTACGGAAAGTAAAAGCTTCTTAACGAAGCAGGATATTTAGCTACGGTACCACTCGACGCATGTAATTAGAAAAACGACAATCAAGTTTAAAGAACATTTTGTTAAATTAAATAAACACGGAATGTCTTGTTAAAAAACGTGGAGGTACAAACAAGGTCTAAGCTTCGGCACCGAAATTAGTTTCTTAATCAGAATGCCACGGTCATTTTGGTAATTTATAGCGTCGTCTATACGTTAGTGTTTGTTTCCTCCATCGTCGGGCAGGTAACATATTTCTTGAGACAGCGGGGGGTGTCTGGGGCAAAGTTAAAGGATGCGCAGGAGTGCCAGGAGGGCGGTATTACTTATATATACCATATCTAATTTATTGGTCCAAGAGCTATAAAACAATAGTAACGTTGAGAAATTATGTAATTTACACAGCTAGGAACTAAGAGCTCTGATTCTTTAGTACAGATCACCTGTCTCCTGAGCTTTTTGTTGATTTAAAACAAACATAATAGAATTATGTTTGTAGTGTAGTTTATGAAATTCCTTCTAGAAGCTATAATAATGTACTAGATGCCTGCAAAGTTTATTTTTAATAATAATTGCATAAGATAGAAAATAAATTAAAAATGCAAAAACGAGCCTACCGTCAATCTCGATTAATATTCTCTGGCTGTAGTCAGGATGTCTCGCACACCTGTGACACCTTAATGACTCCATGATAAGTTAACAATTAAGATGAAGCTATGTAAGTTTTTCTCTCTAATTGCTTCGCAAATAGAATATTTTATACCACACATATAAAGGAACTTACTAACACATGCTATGCTTAGAAAACACAAAGATAATAACTTGCACGATGAAACGAATGATGTTAACAGAATAAGCTTTAATAATTCAGATTTAATAAAAGCACTTCAACATTATTTAATCTCTTAACAAACAATAACTCATCTTTAAGTAACAAGGATCATTACAATAGGTATTTATTTACTCAGCTATGTAGTAAATACACTTGCAGATAGTCGCATAAATAAATGCACTTTATTGTTGTTAATAAAATTCTATATGCAGCTCCTGACGCCCCATCTTTTTATAGGGCACCTTTGTAAATTACGTTAGGGCAGAGCTTACCTGTGGCCTCGGCGTGGAATCGATTAGGTGCGTTTCGAACATATTTTCGTCGGAGTTCCATTCGATGACTCGCTTCAACTTTTGTCGCTTGATTGCTTTTTGATGTGGCGATAAATGTGACTTATGTGGTTTTGAGTTAACAGCGAATACATTTGTGTAATGATGGGTTTGTGCACAAAGGGCGGGAAGCGTTTAAACTTTAATGTGTGAACGTTGTTACTAAGGTTTCGGTAACGTTCCACAGCTTCAGCGTTTAGCGTTCAGCAGCGGTTGCGTGAACAGCACGATGACTTTCATTCGTTCTCTAATTCATAAACAGCTCGTTTGGTAATAAATACATTAGTATTAATTATTAAAGCATGTAAATGAACGTTACTAATCGTATTTTATGCTGTATACTCTCCAAATAGTCTATCAATTATACCTAATATGCCATTTATATGTTATATATAAATGTATTCTGCAATAATTCATAAATAAATTTAATTTTATACCTGTTATTGTGCTGGATGATTTTATCACAAACGTAATACCTTTTATGCGCATGAGGTTAATTTACAAAATGTTTATGTTCCAGGTATGTGTAGCCGAGTACATAGAAGTTCTCAACTATTGAGCGGTGAGTTTAATAAACAATTCGCGTTTTAATGACATGTTTCGCACTGCTGCATTATATCCAACACACGAGATAATCACAGAACACTTATCAAACAAAAAGTATTTTAATTTACCGAGGGGCAAGAGCTTCATTCCTGCATGCCAGCATGCCTTCAGATAGATCGACTCAACCTAGATCGCCGTTGGCAAAGAAGCATTCAGCTACTAGTCAATCTTGGGCAGGCATGCGGCGGCCATCTTGGATCCGCGGACAGACGGACGGACGAGAAGACGCTCCGACTGTAATTGCAACGCTATTCGCCTCCAGCCGTTTTTCTAGAATAGTAATCCTGCAAACTGTGTTTGATGCGGTCGTGTGTGCTGTCCCTAAGACATGCGACACTGCCGATACAAAGTTAAATCACATTATTACTTAATTCAATTGACTCTATCTACTTGAAATCTCCCACGATGTATTTGTTTGTAAAATCACTAAACATTCATGTTTTATAAAATTACTGGTAATTAATTGTTACTTATCTCGTTGGAAAAGTGTCTGTATGTGTAATTATCATAAGCAGTCCTCGGTGACACTCGTATTAACTACGATGAACTTGCTCCGAGCTATTTCAGGACAAGTGTTGAAAAGGGCGTCAATACATTAACGTCCCTGTTTGTAGACTAACAGCCGATAGAAACTTAAGATAGTATTTCTTTATAGAAAACACTAAGATTTTAACTATTATGTAAGGCACGTAGTCGGCCTTAAATGGTCTGTAATTGTAGGTAGTTGTGGAGAAGTTTTTGCACCTGTGATTACTGTCGCAACGATCCGACACCAAGTTTTTGCTACTTCCGAATGATATATTGTAGGTTTAGACGTGAACGGCCTACATGGACAAATAACACGGGCCTTCGCTTTCAAAGTAAATTACGTTCTGAATTCAATAAGATCAACTTTCTACGAGTGCAAAAATATCTACACAAAAGTCATCATCAATAAGTTAGTAGCAAATATTGATTCTCATCAATAACACCATTTTAGTTCTCCTCTTCAGTGTTCATGAAACTTTTAGTGGAATATGAATAAACAGAAGTGGTGGGGAGCTTTGATTATAATATATTACGTAGAGTTACCGCTGTATACTGCATACCACACACCAAGCAATTACAGTTATGGATTGGCAATTCTAAACAGTAGTTGCTCTTAATCTAACAATTGCAGAAATGTCGCCGTTATTTCTCCGGCATGATAAACATAGATCAATTAACGCGCCTAATTCCAATCTGGGCTCAAGCCTCGCAGACCAAACTCGGCAGTGTAACGCAACTTTCGAGATTTCCCGAATGGACCGGTACAATCGACTTTTACCAATAGCATAACTTAAATTAAGAACACAAATACATTTATCATTCGCCTTTCGGAACAATGAGAATAATTTATGTACTGCTTTTCTAGCCCACACGAGTGCCGTGTACGTTATATGCACGACATAGATTTTGAATCTTTGACATTTGTAGATTGTGCTTACATACGTCTGTCCTCTACGTCTTTATTTTGCACACATTGTTATTTATTTATTGCTTTGTCTTTCCTGACTCATATTGCTTTGCGATGACATTATTTGTTTATCAGTATGGAAATATATTTCGCCTTCTACAAAACTAACACAAACTTGATAAACTAAGAAGGTAGATACGATTTGCAGTGATCAATGCAGAATATGTTAGTTGGTTTGTCACCAATAACAAATTCACAGAATTCAATTTCTAACTCTATGCAAAATTTAATTACTCGCTAATTAGAGCTAACCGTACCTCTATGTAGATTTAAGTCATTAACTCTTTTTCTTGAACTCCGTTTACTCATAGACAGACTCATATACATATATTGGTCTAAACTAAAATCGTTTTAGATGTGGCTTAATTAGTCAACAGTCACATGCGACATTTTCACTGATACCTACTGAAGGAAGTTGTTTTATTTGGATCACAGAAACTGAAGTGAGTTTGTCATTCATGTCTGCATGTTAGTCGATTTTGTTTGTATAAATGTCTCAATTTCTATTTGAGTTGGTCTGCTGCGGAAGTAGTGCGCCAGTTTAAACCGTGGCGTGTGTCCGAGGGCTGTGAGAATATGTATTCATTACACTTTGCATGCGAGTGTGGGAGGTCTATTTTTAGATTAATGACACTGTTAAATTTAATCATCTTTATCTGTAATGTAATGAATCAATCAATGATTCTATAATGTAGCGAAACATTCGTTTAACACAACTAATAATTCAATAACTTGCAGATTGTTAATCGATATACTTGTATATGGTATGACGGATTGCTAAATATAAAAGCATTATTATCATAAAACTAGTTTTATAGATTCACTTGTGTGTTCCCTATACGACGGATCGCTTTAGGAAAGATCTTAGAAATGTAAAATTGTATGCTAATGAGTCAGCGCATTTTATTTTAGTTGTCCAAAAGAAATATTTGACGCAGTAACCTGAAACTGTTTTGTATATTTTACGCGGGCTCGCGGGCGATAATTTCGATACTCGGCCGGCCGTCTGGCAGGACTAACGTGGCATTTATGATTTATAATCCGGCCCCCGTCGGGTCCCCTCTTCTCAGAGACAGCGGACTTAAAAATAATTTTGATTTTAAATTGGAAGCAACTTATTAAACTGTGGTTTTATGCGATGGGACATTGTAAGTTCGAGTTATATAACTAGAATATGTTCTACGTAGCTACGTATTTTTGTGTATGTTCTTATACCGGGAAGTGGAAAATCTAAGATGGGAAATCTCGTAACAGTTGTCGTAAAAGTTAACGAGGAGCTAGCCAAGAAATGTATACTTCTGGTATGGCGTGTAAGCTCTACGCAACCAATTATAGCTACGAATATTATATTACAAAAACTTCGATCTTGATATCGATTAATATTTTATTACATAAATTAATAAACCACATGTCTGCATAGTAGTTACAGTTCTCCTTACTTCAGAGAAAAAGCTCGATCGGCACACACATATTTACAGTGACTTTAGATGAAAAATGATTCGCACACAACATAGCAAACAACAAGTCATAAAGTATGTTAGTTAATTGCGCATAGTACGAGCAGCTATTTAATAACGGAGATAATCTCGCGTGATGCATAATGCGAATGACACTCACATGCGAGCATAATGCAGTGACAAACTGCTGATGATTCCTGTATTATGTATCGGCCAACGTTTAACATGACCACTGCTCTCGCCACCTAATTACGACAGTCACGCTTCAACTAAGAAAATGTTTTGTGCTCTTTTTCCGAGTGTTGAGAAATGTAACAAAACGGGTTGAAGAATTTTTTTAGTCGAAATGACTTTTAGTGTCACGGCTTCGACCGGTGACGGTTTAATGAGAAAGCTTTGTGATCGCTGAGCAAGTCGACTCTGTGTCGAATTGTCGTTGTGATGTTCTTTACAGTTTTATTTTACAAGGATCGCGACGGATGCCCATGTAATCCTTATAGTTGCCCTTTACGACGTCGACCTTCGGTCTTTCAATGTGCTAGGAGAATTCTTTTGCCTTTTTTGTAAAAACAACTAAGGCTAAAGATTTGCAAGTTAATTCGATATAATTATGTAAACTGTCCAAATTATTCTTTTATAACGGTACCGTGATTGATGTAAAATATTCTTTGAGGCCGATAATTTACGAAGAATATTCGTCGATACAAAAAAAGGAAATGTGTTGCAGTGAATATTGAAATTCATTAAGTTTGTAGCGGGGTACGGTTCGGTGGTGAGGCGGGGGGAGGTGCGCTCGTGACGGTGCGCCGCCGCCGGCGCAGCGCCGCGTGGCGATGTCGTGTCGCGCCCGCGACGAATCCTCCTCGATGACCATACCCCTGACCAACGCTCGTTATGGATTTACAATGTTGTGTTGCGACACTTAATTTAGTAAATAAGCAAAATCGAGAGAGCGTTATGACATGTACCGAGAGTTTGTTAAGGAAAACCTAAAAAAAATGTTCACAGATGATTTTGGTTAAAGCCATGCATGAAAATTTTTGGAGTGAGTAGTAACATAATTTGTCTGCTACTAACTTACAGTCATAAAGTTTTATCGCTTGAGGGCTTCAGAATTATCTCCAGGGACATTTCCAAATAAAACCGAATTGTATCTATGAAAATTTGGGCCAATATCTTTGGTTCCCGCAGTTAATCTAACTGCCTCCAGACCAGTAAGTACGATTTACATCGCAATTTCACAATTATTTTATTGCGAAACAAAGAGAAACCTGTCCCAATGCTTCGTGTTGCTACCGAAGCACCTGGTTATAGTAATGCGTACAATTTTGTTCAGCCTGTAAAAGATAAGACCTAAGGTATGTTTGTAAATATTTATTTATATGTGGTGTATTTGCGTGTGTGCGATCATACATCAAGATATATCTGTCCACTGCAGAACGTATAAGTCCTTAAAGACGGTTTTAATAAATTGATATAAGTTCATAATTATCAAATTCAGTCACCACGTTTTCATTATTTAATAAAATCAGAGTTTGTTTGTTGCTAAGGACAATAAAGAATATATCCTTGGGGTCCCCGGGACGTTTAAAATACCTTCCAATATATCTTTCCAAATAATAAACTTCTGTTTATGATCAAAACAAGAGATAAGCATCTTAAACTCTCGGACAAATACTATAGTGAAATTTAATGTAGTGGCGTTGGGTTTTAAATGTGTGTTTAATTTAAAATTATTGCAAAACACCGTTAACTGCTCCAGGTTAACTGGTATCCATCAAAGGAAATTCTATGAAATTGGCCATTGTGTCGGCTGAGCCCATAACTCGAACCAACTTAGAAGGATCGCTCTTTAACCCTCGGCTCGCTTCGTGATGTCGCCTCGACCCCGGGCGAATCTATTTTGCCCATCATAATCGCTGCTTTCAATTTACGGTGGCTATTCTATCGCTTGATATATAGCACCGTTCGATTTCCAATGTTAGTTATTGTTCGATATCGTTTTAACCCTTGAGGTGTAATGTTAATACCATAAGAACAATGCAACGTAATGAGGAGCGTATTTTATACTAATGCTAACATCCTAAACGTCTACGTACATATTAAATACCGTATATGAATGCCGTATAGATAGGAATTACATTAAATAAACTCAGAAGCATTCCGATACACACGGGAAATATAGAAACCTTATCAATAAGGCGACGGGGAGTCCGATCATATCGCTCGTTGAGCACAGGAATATCTACACAGAGAGTTACCAATACGCTCGCACATTACCTTATTTCGAAATCGTGACTGGAAAAATATTATATTATCCATTCATACACATTATGTTAATGTCTATCAGTTATATTATTACCCAAGTATCGAACTTGGGCACAGTTTCAATTTATGATTGAATTATTTTGATTTCTCCATACATTTTTGGTTATTTGGTTTGTGGTTACTAATGAACTATAAGACGTTGATGGTTTAAACGGATATCTTTATAACATTTTCTTTAATGTTCGTACAGTATCTTTTTAAAGTTATTAGGGAAACATTATATTTTCGTGTGACAAATTCGAGTTTGTGAGAACGTGAAGCTCTATGATTCTGTGGCTTACTGAATCGTGAACAAAGATGGCGTCCGGGAAATTGTTATTGGTAATGGTTGGGCCGAATGGAGGCGACTGCAGCCGAGAGCAGGCGAGTGGCGGCGAGTGGCGAGCGCACCGGTTCGATGTGATTCATCAATTTTTGTTGGTCCGCCACCATTTTGAGATTTTTCCTTGAGATAGTGTTCTTGTGACTTGCAACACTGGTTACTCATGTTTTCATTGTCTATTTGCATGTCACTCATACTTTTTGAGATACGCGATACATTCTGAATCTTTGGTACCTAATCTTTCATGTTCACTTAATTCTTTAACATGCAGTAGTCAAGCAATCAAAAAGAATCTGTTATAGATCTGCAAAGGAGTGCGTAATGTGTTACACAAAATAATCATTTCATTGCAAGACTTATCACTTTATATTTCACCTCCGTATTTCTCTATATAAGGGGCCAGTGGCTAAATAATAACAGCCGCACAGGTCGATCGATCAGGTTAAGCTACGCTTGCCGCGGTTGGTCTGTGGACCATCTTTACATAACGAGAACCCTCCGTGCCTCGGAAAGCACGTTAAGCCGTTGATCCTGGCTGTCATTCGCAGATCTTTGGCAGTTGTTACTGGTCGTCAGAAGCCCGAAAGTCTGACAACCAGTCTTACCAAGGGGTATCGTATTACCCAATAACTGGGTTGTGGAGGTCATATAGGCAGTCGCTCCATGTAAAATACTGGTATTCAGCTGCATCTGGTTAGACTGGAAGCCGATCCCAACATAGTTGGGAAAAGGCTAGGCAGATGATGATGATTTCTCTATATAACAAACCTGAGCTCGGTATTTAAAACTATGCAACACACAAACAAGCTTAGCGCTTACAAATGATTTCTAACGGTAAACGCCAGGTATAATGTACCATTGCCTAGAACTATGGCCTGTTTAGTCTTCACTTAGCAAGGGCTAGCACGCACGACTGTGACAATACAAGACACATGTCGAATTCTGCATGGAATTTGTGACACATACCTATAAGATTCTACTGTCTGTTTCAAAAGTATCTGGTGAAACTGTAAACAAACCAAGTTCAGGTTATCATTTATATAAGGAAGTTAGTAACACATTCATCTGTAGGTATTTATAAAATTCCAACTTTATATCATACTTTTTCTAATCATTATTGTTTGAATAACATTATTAAATTGTAATTGAACTATCATCGACGAATATTGAGGTTATGAAATTAATTGCAATTGTCAAATGAAAAACATCTTAAAGGTATTTCAGGTGATTTAAAATTAGAATTTTGCGTTTATGTATTCAAACAATCAAATCAAAGACACTAAATATGGAAGAGCAACGTGGAGTTACCAATTTCGATTACAAGTTCGATCCATTTGTTTGCACGATGCGTCTATGACGTAATGAAGAACAAGTGTTAAGACATTCGATAACACTTTGTATCACTAGTGCTAATTGAATTAACACCTGCGTGCGCTTACGTTGAAAATAGTTCCCAACATACATACACCAGGTGTTTTATTTATGAGTACAATTTCTTTGTTTTGCATTCTTCGACCTCTTACAGTATCTGAAAGTAAAAGAAAAATGTTGAATTCTGTATGTAGGTAACTGTTTATTTTCTTGAGCTATTCATAGAATTCATACAAAGTAGGATTCTGAATACAATTGAGGTGTCTCGATCTCGGGAGTCTGATTTTAATTAAAGTGGATGTCTTAGTTTAGTGTTTGTTATTGACAAAGTTATGAGGCCACTCTAGATATGAAAGCCAATGTAAGGTCTTTGAATGATCGCTTTTAGTGATAAAACCGCCCCTTGTATCAACCTTTTTTAAAATATCTATATTTATATCAGTAATGTTTATGGTGTACATAATAAAGAGTATGCTATCTATCCATCAAAGGCAGGTCCTTCCAACCAAATTAACATACGCACCATCCTAACAATTTTTTAAAATCACTACGCCCCCCAAATTACTTGTCGACTTATGCAGAAAAACTTAGAATGTAAGAAAGAGCAAGCGAAAGCAACCCCGATAACTGCGCCCCCGGCTAAGTTAGATTTTCATTGATGATTCAAACAGAAAAGGGAGTTAATTTGTCGAGTTAGGCAGAAAAACACAAGAACTGTGAGAATATATAGGTAATATAATGCCTCATATACGTTCGGTTTTCTTTTGACTATTCATACAGAAACAGAAATAGGAAAACTTATTTCGTGAATGTATGCAAAAAAGCCTAAAAGGAATCTTAATCAATCAACTCAGTCTATCGCAGTCCACTGCTGGACATAGCCGTCTCCCAGGCTGCGCCACAACACCCTGTCCTTCGCCTTCCGCATCCAGTCCATCACAGCCACAGGACACTCAGTCACAGGTTTTTTTTTTAATGTAACCTTATTTAATACAAAGAAAATTTAATTTAATAAAATTTTTTTTACCCCCTCTGGTTGGGAAGCCATCCTCTAGGGAGTGTAAGGTTTGATTCTGAGTTCCGAAGCTGAATTGTTTTACCTATCGTAAACGAAAATGACAATTTTCCCTTTAAAATGTGGAGTGAACACATAACACAACATCACGTCTGTAACTCTTGAAAAGTTAGGCATAAGTGTGCTCATAGTACGCTATGACTAAGTCCCATTTTGGTACAGCAAACATTAATTAAATATCTTATTTTATTGTTCTCCTAAAGAATAATAATATTGTAATATTTTTTTTACGTGAAACAATTTATACAGTAACAGGTAAAATCTCCCGATAGTAGTAACAAATCTAAAGACAGTACATACTCACTAAATCGAATCAGCTATGGTCTGTGGGAAAATGCTGAAAGCTCTGATAGGAACAATAGTCTTCCGCAATAAAACGTATGAAACCCGGGAATATACCTGTCTTTACCATAGCCCGTCAAAAGAGCAATAATTACTTTTTTAACAACCGCCTATTATTATCCCATTGCAGGAAAATGGCCTCATCTCAAACAGAGAAGCCACGAGCATTGATCACCACGCTCGATCAAGACGGGTTGGCGATTACAAACTAATACTATTACCTATAAGTGCAGGTTGCCTAACGACGTGTTTCTTCACGGATGACAGTAATGTCTAAACTTGGAAAGTACATATGAATTGCAGTCACATAGGTACTTGTCCGGATTTGAATGAGAGGCGAGACCCACTGGGCCATCACGACGCAATCCTTACTAATTTTGTAAATGCGAAAGTAAGTTTGTTTGTTTGTTACCTTTTCACGCCTAAACCACTGAATCGACAATTTTGCGTATACGTTCATCCCGAAAAAAGTGCTGTTCCCGAGGAAAACAACAATAACGTTATTATGATAATAGATGGCGCCACGTGTCTTTTGTCTTGATCGCAGACGAAGTCGCGGGCAACAACTGATTTGACACTGATGTCAATGACTTGTTTTGACCAGTTTTTTGGAATTGAGACATTTTTGCATGTGCTGTTGTAGAATACGAGATTAGCCTCTGTGTCACCGTAGTTGATGGTATCTACCTACCCGATGTAAACTGTAAGAGAAGTACCAAAAACATTTTGGTCAGATGGACAACGAGGCATCTTTCCAAACATGGAATTATTATGATCCAAATAATGTTGGCACCAAACTTCTGAAGGCCAATTCCCGTAATTTAAAAACGTTCAAAATCTAGTCGCAATCTCATCTTAAATGTCAAAAACTTGTCAATAATGCAGGAAAATTAGAGGTATTGACAGCTTGAGACTGAGATCAAATTGTAAACATTTATATAATTCAGAGAATTGTCCCTCTGTTTAAATTTAGAACAACCTATTTATCAATGGACTAATTTTTGATAGTTAGAACAGGCTTATCTGGATAGCTGAATCAGAACAAACTAGCAAAAAAATCTACTTTTTATTATTGAAAACTTGCAAAGTATGTTGAAAGTAGGTTTATACTCTCATACACATATTTCGTCGATAAAAGCATTAGTTTCCTATATATATCACATTTATCGGCGACAGTCACTATCTCGATCTTAAACTGAGAATTGTCGTAATGAGCCTTATCTAACAGAAAGTTATGTTCTCTATAACTAATGTATAGTATTGTACTTTATATTTTATTTACATATCTTCTTGAAGAAGGATGTGTATAAATAAAATATGAGTGGGAAACCGCCACAATTTTGTGTGTGTTCATTAGGTACCATAAAAAGGCGACCCTATTACGATTTTATTACAATTTTCCGGGCACATTGCAGTTAAAACTTCAAGCTGCCTAGGAAGATTTCTAGACAGACAAAACCAAATCAACCTTAGGTTCTAAGTTTTCTAGTCTCTCCATTTTCATTAGATTTACTATAATTATTTTTTACCACAATTAACTTTATCAAAAAATAATTAATCTAAACACAATGATATCTCCGTGGTGCGATACTTTTGCGATCACCATCTCTCGGTACTATAAACAATGCTTTAGAAGTCGTGTCAGGGTTCACACGCGCTCTGCTATCACGAAAAGCTATTTACTACCGACACACTTCTGTCCATCTGTGTTGATAATAAACTGTTCTGTTAGTGAGCTGTATGAATTATTATGCCATCTCTGGGAGAACATTGCGCCAGCTGGAAGTACCTTTGTTTGGTACCTCGTTACAATGGCGACCTTATTATGTCCTGTTCGTCCTAGATTTTGATTCAGGCTGTGTATTGAATTAGGGCTTTGTGATTCGGCGTGAAAATGCAATCCTCTAAAGCTTTGGTTTCCTAAGAAAGCCGTGAACGATCAAACAATAACGGCTGTGCAAAACCAGAGCATTTTTTTGACACCATAATGTTAAATACTGTTGAAAATTACAGATTTGTATGAGGCTGTTATTAGCATAAAGAGCCATAATCAGCCTATCATTTTCCCACTGCTGGGAAACAGGCCGCCTCTCGGTTAGAGCGAGTGGGCCAGAATCCACCACGCGGGCCCAGTGCGGGTTGGTAGAAGTCACATGACTTCGAATTTTTGGTTTTATAACATGGCCGACAAGACGACGGTTATTATTTAAATTAAAACATACTTCAATTCCATAACCAGATAGTAACCATGTATCAACTACAACGTAAAATCTTAAAGACATGCAAAAGAACCTAGATTTTTCTTTTATAATATGATTCCCGCACACTGTTCCACGGTTAAATTATTATTCATGCGACTAAATTCGAAATAAACTATTCCATTTATAAAATTGTTATCTATGCTTACGCTAAGCCACGTTGGCCCGGGGCAGCACCTAACGCGCGCTGTCTGTACCGTGCCTGTAGGCTAAACACGGAAATTAATCACGCTTTATTAGCAAAGCTTCCTTATATGTGAATCATATTAAGATATATCTTATGAATAATGTGGATGTTGCATAAAAAAATATCGATTGTAATTTTGAGATGGCATCTCCTCTGATTTTAATTGACATTGTGAAGTAGGATGTGTCGTTTGGCGATTGTTGATTCAATATGTTATTATTTTTTTAAAGTTCCATCGATCAATATTCAAGTGAGCGTATTGATATACACATTTGATATTTTTATAAAAGGCCCTTCTCATTCCTAACTTACCTTTGCAAAGTCAAAAAACTCGCAATAAAAACCCCTGATAGCGCCTATTTATTCCGCAACCATTTTATTCATCGTACATGTAAATAAGCGATATCTGCATGTTTAGTTTTTACTATTTTACGGCCGACGATGATTATAAATATAAAATCGCTAACCGCAGGCCTTGTTGCGTGGCGTCTTTTGATTCTTTTTGCGACGTGACAGCGCCATTGCGTGTGCGCACTTATTGGGAACATTGAAAGATGCCATAAATTGTGCTGCGTCGTGTAAAAATACCATTTAATACAATAATTCCGAGCCACAGATAAGCAATCGTGTCTGTAATTGATATATACGGGATGTTCGGTAAAAGTGTTGAGTAAAAGTTGTTACGAACATTTTATGCGTGAAAACTGGGGCGGAATAGTATAAGCTGTATCTCAATATGTTAACAACTTTATTAGCGGCGAACGCTCGTAGAATTTTAACTAAGGAATTCGGATGTGAATACCACAAATCACACGGAGAGTGTATTTTTATCTTAAACTTTCGACGGTCGGCCTTTTATCAATCTCCTCTTTGTTGGTATCAAATTTTTATTAATATTTTAATTGAAGTTATCTGCTTACATAGCAGTTAACAGCCCAATTAAAAAGATACAAGAAAAATCAAAATACACAATTTAATTTGAGAGTTAAAGAGAATTACTACTCAAACAATTGGACAACATTTGTCACTACAGTTAACAAGATACATCCGTTGCTTAACTAGTTTGTAAACATAAACGTTACTTGACCCGATTAGAAAGTCGCTTATCTCTGATCGAGATAAAGATACCGTGCGACTTTTAACTTCTTATATACTCAATTATAATCGTCATGAGAACAGAGGAGATCTCATTAAAAAAAACTTTGGTAATGTTATGCTAAACTTGGGATAAAATATGTGCCATGAAGTAATTCTCTAAAGCGTTGAGAATGAGCCGAAGCAAAACATACATTTGCATACTAATCGTTGCCTCATTACTAAATATCTAAATGTTTCAGTATTAGAACTGTGAATGTTAACGGACGATTTGTATTTAAAATTATATTATAGCTGTTCATTAATTATATCATTTAAGTTAGTTATTTTGAATGAAAATCTTATCGTTGATGTAACTCAATTTACAATTATGTTGTATGTACGAAGCAAGTGAACTAAGTTAGGATCGTAGCAGGTAGTGTGCTTTAGCTCCTACTATAAAGTTCTCTATGAGCTCCCGAGTAAACTGACACTGTTTTTTTTTTTCTAAACAAAAAAGCCTAATAAAATACTCGTATTTGACACCTCGTTCTAAACTTACTTGATAGTTCGAATGGAACCAGAGCTAAATTATTGCCAGCCAGCACTACATAAGGTTGACTTTAGCGGACAACCTTAACACTACCTACCTCTATGGGAGAAAGGCGTGAGTTTATGTAATCTAAGTTTATGGAAAAATAACTTTAAATCCTATACTATAAAGTTCAGTTTACGTTACAACTTTAAACATTTTTGCACCTTTTTCAATAGTGCTAGTCACTCTGAAATCAACTTAATTCCCATTAAAATAAAATTGATATTTGTTTACATAACCTATAATATTCCCACTGCTGGGACACAAGCCTCCTCTCTGTGTAATATTGTAATATTTGTTTAACTTTAACTTTGTTTAATATTAATTTGAAACATAAGTTAGAATAGACTTTATGTATGTTGTAGTTGGAATGTCGCACGTTATTTTAATGGTATCCACTTGTGAAAACGCTCTAGTTTCCATCTAACGTTACTGTCGGAACACACGTTTACTTGGAAGACCTCGAAAATACACACATCAAAAGTGTCTAGGGATCAACATATATTTTTGCAATAACTTTTCTCCTGATTGATATTAATTAAAATTTTCTTTAAGGATTCATCAAATAAAGTGTTTTCGTTTGTCACAGTAACGATAAACCAAGTCACCTTTGCATTAATAAAGAAATTTGCCATTTTCCTAATAAAGGGATTTTTGACATTTGAACCACTAACACAAAAGTTCGAAAAAAAGACTGAAATAACAGTTTTCTTTAAAATTTTATTGGGTAACTTAAACAATTAATAATCCGTGTTTCTACCGCGAACACTAACAACACAAGAACATCGGTTTGGCATACTCAAAATGAGTTCATCCAAATCACGCTGTGGAATGGCCGCCCATGTTCGTTGCAACAACAAAAAAAGGTCTTCTTGCGACTGGATACCCTCCATATTCGGCAGAGCTCTTCTCTGTAGCATATCCCATGCATGCTCAATCGGGTTCAAGTCTGGCGACTGAGCAGGCCAGGGCAGGACATTGATGTTAGCTGCGGCGAGAGTCTGTCTTACAACTCTTGCGGTGTGCGGTCGTGCATTATCATGCATTAACTGAAATAAGGGACCGATTTGCACTTGTAGAGGAACGATGACGTCTGATACAATCGTCTCAGCATAAATTTGAGCGTTGAGGTTGCCTCTGATCCAAATCAACTCAGTTCTTCCGCCGATCCAAATACCCGCCCATACCATGATGGTTACACCACTATAAGGATGGACTTCCTGGCAGGATTTTAATCGCTGTTGGCGTCCAGGGGTTCTCCAGTGTCGTATACGTCTTGTATCCGGTCTCATACCAAAACGAGACTCATCAGAAAAGCACACGAAACGCCATTGTTCTTCTGCCCAATTTCTGTGTTCAAGAGCCCATTGATATCGAATCCTACGATTGTGCATTGCTATAGGTGGTACCCGTAGCGGTCTTCGGGAATGAAGGTTCACTTCATGCAAGCGGTTTCTGACTGTTTGGTCGCTAATTAAGTTCCCTGAAGAGTGATGAAGCCTCACGGCTAACATCATGGCGGTTATTGTTGGAGCTCTTCGAGTTAAGATTTGAATGTATCGGTCTTGTCTCCGTGTGGTGCAGCGATACCGTCCTCCATGGCGCTCAGCCACGGTACCAGTGCTTCGGTAACGTGTCCAAAGTCGACTGATAACACTCTGACTTGTATTCAGAGCTAAAGCCACAGTAGGTACGTTGCCGGGAACCAGCTTCTATCATTCCCACGGCTCTGAGCATTTCTTCCCTGCTTAAATGACGTCGCCGCTCCATAATAACGTTGGTTTTAATCAGTAGTAGGGAAACAGTAGCACTAATAATGTCTTCAATGCGTTGTATGTTTTTATAGGGAAAATATTGACAGCTGATTTTCATCTTTTACTCGAATTTGATTCACAGTTCCTGATTCAAATTATGAAATGCACCAAAAAGGATCCATATAAATTTATAAAATCATAAATTTATTACAAAGCCACATCTCAATCTCAAGAAATCCGCATAAAAATGCTTGATCCCTAGACACTTTTGATGTGTGTATATTTTGACACGAAGGATGTTTCACACGCCGTCAAGCAGTAACTGTGACGTCAGAGTGGTAATAACAAAGGTAATTATTCTTTATCTGATGCCAAAGAAATGTGGACGTCACGCTGGAGTCACGGGATTATGAGATGCTGGGATGCTACAGCTCAATTAGGTACTTTATTAGGTATTTACAAGTTAATTGTTCCACTATAACTCGGTCGTGTACAAATGAACCTCACATCTCTTTTTATATAGTGCGGTAGGGATGGGATTTAACCATACATCTTGATCATTTATATTTTTCTTGTTGTATTAGCGATTTGTGCAAAGTACTAAAGTTAAATATTCAATGAATTTTGCTAAGTATTAAGTTAACTCACTGCCAAAAACCGTCGAGATCAGTTTGATAGCTCAGTCATGAAAATTGTGGAAAAGATAGAAAAAAAGGGAAATTTACTTGTTGTTGTGTAACTAATTAATAGCTACAAGTAGTTAATACATTAACATGACTCATAATAACTTACCATGACTCGATAATAACCTACCTAAGTTATTAATTGCAAAAACAATTATATTATGTAATTAACTAGTTTAGCAACGGAATCGAAATCTTATTAAGTATCTACAGATAATAAAATATTAATTATTTTAATTAATCGCAGTATTACTGTCTCATTACATTTTCATAGAGCCTACCATAAAACACGGCATTAAATTATTGTTAATGTTGCATATTAACGTTAAATGCTGCTTAATGGTCGAGTTTAACGCAAGTGAGTGAAATACTCGATAGTCGATTGTTGTAAGGTTGTGTCCCATCCCTAACGCAGACGTCTGAACGAGGTCTAGTAATTAACGTGCCCCTTGATTTGTGGCGTTATCATGATGTCTCGCGAAACACCAATTTATAGATGCATTTAAACCGTTCTATCTATTGCTATACTTATTGTTAGACATATTAGAGTATTATAAACTAATCTCACATATAAAAGGTCGCTATCTTATTTGAATTTAGCGTAGGTTTAGACTCGATTGTGGTTTTTATTAACATTATCTGGCTGGAGTCCAATTTTATGACGGCTAAATGTATGAGTTATAAAATTGTTCGGTTATGCTCTTTGTTACTTGTTCCTCTTATGGTATGGGAAGCTTGTCATGACGGTAAACATGGCCACTGACGTTGTTGTATTAATGCTATAGTCAATACCAATCTCAATCAATATTTTCGTGTTTACCAAAAAGTAATCCCTAACAAAAGACATCAACGCACAAAAAAAAGGTGCCTCATTCTTTTCTATGTCAGTGGTTAAGATTGAACAATCTAGGCTTTTTGACCACCTCCATATAAGTTACAGTTAAATTATCTTACAGACATGCTTCGAATATATTATTGCGAAATTAAATTTATCTAATGGATACAGCCTGTTAGGTACAGAGGTGGAGAAATTGCTCGTTTTAATTTCTGTTACAACTCATTTATTTTAAAGCAATTGGTGACTTGGTACCAAAGATCGTTACCATCATCATTGTTAATGATAAAGTAAGTTTTTATTCAGTTCCATAGCCTTCAGAGAAATATGAAGGCCAATTCTCGTAATATAAAACGTTCAAAATCTAGTCGCAGTCTTATCTCAGCGACAAACAAATGTCAAAAACTTGTCAAAATGTAGGGAAATTAGAGGTATTTTTTACCGATTGAGACTGAGATCAGACTGTGAACGTTCTTAAAATTACGAGAATTGCCGCTCAGGTCAGCAGTATGATATAATTAGCCTAATAAGCATATGTACTACTTACCAATAATTTCTTTGATAACTTATTACTTTTCTGCTCAATAAAAATAAGTATAATTACCAAGTAATTCGCACATATTTTTATTGGCATTTACTCGACTTATAAACCTTATATGGCTTCGCATAAAGACATCAAATAATAATAAAATATAATCGCAACAGGTAACGTGAACTACAACATAATAACACGTTTACGAGCCACTTCCGTAATAGACGGATGCCAGAATACTTTCCATTCTTCTCCTTACGATTTCAACTTAGAAACTGTATTTGCTTCGTTTCCTGTGAATTTAATAAATATCATCTTTAACTAAATGAAAAATAAAATACATGTTGACATACAAACTTCGTCGCTACTTGCAAGTACTGCCATTTTATTTAAGTCCGTTAAATTATCTAAAACCTGTTTACAGTTAAACATTAGAAACTTTATTACCTCGCAGTTAATGGTTTAACTTCTAGGAACCACGTTATGTGGGTAACAGTTCAACCTCAGTTTTTCACAGTACATACATAAACTCGCGCCAACAAATTTCAGTTGTTGAACAGTTTGCCCCATCTATTCTCAAGTCAACAAATAACGAACGGCGAGCAGATGATATCTAGTCAGATTCCGGGTACGTTGTGTGAGTCTGAATGCCTAACGGACGCGTCTGCGTCTAGACTTGGTAGTGCGCTGTGACGGCCGGGCCCGGGTCTGTCCTGTCACTCAATCTTTCAGGCGATTATAAGCCACGTTAACAAATAACTGTACTGATACCAAGACATTTAACAAATACGCTCCCATGGTGTGATTTTTATGGTTAATAACAACATCTCCATTGAAAAAAACATCGTTTAGCTAGTTTCTTGAGTCGCTTTCTGAGAGTGACAATCAAACTGGAAAATAATAAAGAAAATAAATAATAAAAAACTTTAACATCTCACTAGTGAGCGTCGGCCTGTAAACGACTCGACATATCTGGATGTAATTAAAAAAGGAAGAAGCGAAATTACTCGTAAAACTCTGTAGATCTTACTCATTTCATTATCTGATTAACAATTTACAATATTACCACGAACAAATGTTTGTAAAAGGTAAGAATTATCGTGAAATTATAAATTAGAACGATGCTTGTAAAGAACCCAGTATAAATTGCCCTTTGCATTAAAAATTATACCCGTAGATATACTTAGTGAATTTATGTGAATCGCTTTAGCCAATAAAGTAGGAGATGTCTCGTAAATCGTGGGTACATCGGGACGGATGGTCGGCGCAACCAGGCGACACCTACGGAGTGGGCGCATCCACCGTTAGACGCTAGGCCCGGGGCATACGAACCTCAGGGATCACAAGCCTTCACTTGCCTACACCCTCCTATTTATTCTGAGCTCCGACACTGCCTTTGTTTCACTCCAGATTTTGTTTTTGTGCGATAAACATCAAAAGCATTTCAAACAAGATATCCAATTTGGGATAAGTGCAGATCGAATCGGTTCTGAGAATTACTTGTAACCTTCCAGGTTTATGACTTATCTGTGTCCTAAATACCGTTCTTATTGCACGAACAGTAATTAGAGTGTGTTCTTTATCTTATGAACAGAGCACATTGCTAACGTGACGGTGTTCTAAAAAAGCTTACATAATTCGCGAAAGCCGACCTTACACCTACCACTAAATATCTCTAGACGAGATTCAATCTTCTGTTTCTTATTCTCAAATGTCAATGTGTTAAAATCACATAGCTGGAATAGCAGTACAAAATGTTACGTCAAGCGATACTATGCGTAAAGTGTTCGGCATACCGCATCACTTGTTTGTCCTAGAGGCGAAATGTCGTCGTCCTACATAGCAGAGTATCATTTATCTGGTATTGGATTAGCACGCGTGTAACTCTAACTGTGGGCTTGAACGGTACAAATAGTTTGCACCGCGAGCCAAGCATCTATGTCGACCTAGTAACAGCCGGGTGTCGGGTAGCGCAGTCGGTTCGCCGAGGTCGGCCAACCAACTAATGAACAAAATTGATATTATATACCAATACCACGTCCTCCCATATACGTAGGTGCAAACTATAAAGTTGCTTTCAATCAATTAAAATTGTTGTCGTCGTAATAATTTTACTTTAAGTGCCATTTTCGATATAAGGGAATCTCAGCACCATAAAATTGTTTGATCAACTCAAGCACATCGGATTTGCTTTAGAGCTGAACGTGTACTCCCATCGCGGCTGTCGCTGGACAAATTAATAATCTGTATAAATTAGAGTCTCAAAGCAAACGAATAAATAAGTGCCTACTTACATACAAACATATATTATATTTCTCGCAGTGTTTGTGATTTAATAGTTATAGCAGTTAGCTCAATAAACTTGATTTACATGCCTGACACTGCTTTGCATGCCTCAAAAGGATTCTAAGCCTTTGGCAGAAGCGAACTTTGAGGCTTTGTCTGAGTTAGTTCTAAGATTAGCAGCAGTTCTCAATGACCCCAAAACGTGGACCATTAATCATCAAAACCTGCTTCATTGGGAATTCTTAAATAACTCCATTTATAAAGCGTATATATTATAATAATGTAACGAAAAAAAAAGCCAGTAAAAGAAATAGAAACACGTGCAAAGAACATCACCTTCGTTTTGTCTTCGCTATAATTGGTTAAAAATATTGCCTCTAGTCCCGACCTGTTTCCTCAAGTTCTTCTTTTAACTCGATATAAAAACAACGGAATACGTTATCAAAGATCTAGGCTTATTCGAATACATTTTCTGCAAATTATAGGCATGTTCAATTCATTCGTTGCAGCAGTTATATTGAAATATATTGAAAATGAGGCCGTTTGTGAAAGATATTCTTTCACAATCGTTATGGACGTGAAAGTTTTTAGTGATAGACTCATGTTAATTTGATTTAGATACAAATCGCGTGAGGAATACAACTTAAAGAAACGCCAAAAATACTTCGCCGTAGCGTGTTGGAGTAATAAAGCTGACAGTTGCGAGAACTCTATTCGACAAGGATCACACTGACTCATTTCCGTTGTCATTCTTTTTTAATTTTTAGGTCGGTGTGAGAACATCTTAATTCCAAGTATTAATACATAAAAAGCCATAAAAGAGTGTAAGCGGATAACTGCGCCGCGTTCCTCATACTATCAAAGTATCAAGCATTCCCTCCCAATCCTAGAACCAGTCCACCGTTTATACGTTTACGGCGAGGACTGTACCGATAGTGACACCCGGCGTCGATCGTCATGACCCGATAATGTTGTAACATTGTACCGCGCTCGATACCGCCATCTATGTTATGTATTATGTATTATTTTATTTAACTTGCCAGATGTCCGACCCTATTTATTTATATAATTATCTACCAACTTTGTACTGAATTAACTTACCGTTGTGCGGAATAGTCTTAGTCTAGTCTAGTTCTATGGGATAAAGTGAATTTAAAATGTAAGTTATGGGAAATAATCAGTAGGTATTGATCATGTGCAACTGACGCTTATTCCGTTCAATCGGTATCCCATTGTCTCCAGGCACTTTATTCAGCAAGCTATCAGTAAACTATTATTGCTATAAGCGCATTAGTGTGTGCGTGTAGGTAACTCACCAAAGTAAATCCATCCCACACAAAATCTATCCAATAAATATCCAAAAAGCTTGTTCTGCAAGCATTCCGCGTCCATTGTGTTTCCTGCAGATATATCTTGCGTAAGGAGCATGCGATTCCTGCGAGCTTTGCTTTCTCCGCAGCCCACACTCGGTGCTCGTCACTGCTGATTGACAAACTATCCATTACCGCATCGAACCCACTTTTATCAGAATCGATGTAATGTAAAAAGAGACTGAGGAACGGAAAATATTTGCGACGCTTTGAGGATTTCGAGTCGCCCGCGGTGACCGGTTACCAAATGCAATAGTTGACAAATCGCTCAATTGTCCCAACTTGGTGGTTTGTCGAGCCAACTAGTTGGGTGGCGGGTTGCGCAACCAGTGGCCACTACAGTCCGCCTGACGGATGCCGGAAGACGTCCAACTTTATTGTGCTTTATTGCGATTGGACGGTGGTAAATAGTTGCGAATCGCATCTGTGAGAACATTTTGATTATCGGGAACGATTCTATTAAAATTTATTCAGAGATTCAAATGAAACATGTTATAAAGAAAATTGTTTCGATCTAAAATATTAGCAGCTACTTAGTAAATGCCTACGGGTGTCAGACCAGTTTAATAAACGCATTATCAAATTATTAAAGTAAATATTATAACATTCCGGTACAAATCATTTTTTTATAATGTTACGTTTTAATTTTTTATGCAGTACAGGGAAAATATTAGCAGTGCCATAAATATGTCTCGTTTGATCACAGCAGGGCGTATATTTGCAATTTTCGTGGCTTCTCACACATTTGCATAAAATATAAAATCGCTTTTTGATCCATAATTTACACGTGACATTCAAAATAAAAGAATATATTATAATTGTATTATTTAATGTAAAACAATACTTATAAAACTGCTTTAATTTGAGCACTTTGCGAAAAGCAAATGTCTCTAAAAGCACATAAATATTATTGCAACGAAGCCATCGATTGATTTCATATAGTTATAACGGGTCTATATGTTTTAATTTTAACGATCGCTCCAAAGAAGTCATGATAGTTTAGGCACCACCTAATTTGTATAAGCAGGCAGATCTACTGAATAAATATCAGCGTCTAAAATGTAAAAAATGTGTACATTTACGTAATATGTGCATATATTTCTTGCTTATATCACACACAGGACGCTAACTAAGCAGAAAGCGAAATGCTAATGAAGTGTGGTTATCTGAGTCGAGGCTTTTTATTTGTCGGATAACCCGTAATGTGTTTTAAAGATATGTTCACCTTCAAGTTTTGATGTTGTCTCGGGTTGTTTTTTACCTCCTGCTCTTAAATGCCCGTAATGCGCAACGTTTCTGTATTGCAACACTTTAACGCTATCTCACTTTGACTTATGTGGGATGACTTGTAGCTTTTGGAAAGAAATACCTTATTAAAACTTTGTGCAAGTTGCTAATTAAATATGTAGTAAAGAAAAAGTAACCATATTTCTAAGATACTGACTTGATGAAATACTTAGGTACATTTAATAACATTGTCAGAGTTTATTCACTTAGTGATTAAGGCCTCGAGGCAGATCTTGATAATGCTGCATACATCACTAGTAACGGTTGCTACTCAACATCCTACGTCCTCCAGCTGACTCTTAGCACTTGCGTATGATACGATATAGGTACACTGTTTTTCTCCCATTCCCATACTAGCTTGCAAATTCTTAATTAGACTCCATTAATAATACATGTAAATTGTCTCATTTAGAGACACAGTTACCTCTCAATGCAATGAAATGCAGTTTTTATTCGATCTCACTGTAATACGCATCCACTTGATACAAGAACGGTATTATCCGAAAGAGTTCCGGGAACAGATTGTACTTATTACATTTGTAGGTCTTTGAATTGAATTGTATCTAGGTATACAGCAATAGATACTATTGTTGTTCATGAAGGGAAAAGGTCAAACATTGTCGCTGCTTTCAAACAGAACGCAACTACAACTTTTAATGTAATGAGTCCAATATTTCCATACAATAATACATTGTTACTTCTGAAGCTAATTGAAATAATATCCAATTTAAAGGTCCTGTCACATGATGTAGGTACATTAATTAAGTACGCAGTTAAATCTATGCGAAAGTCGTATTTTAACCCTAACAATCTGGTAGCAGGGCGGCATAAATCTCCCGGAAATGGAAACTAATGTTTTAGTAGGTCTTAGTGATTTAGCCGACTCAAGTATACTTCGATGTTATGGTATACCCACACAGTAATTCCCGTAAAGCAGATAAATCATATAAAACTGGTAGAAACGAGAAAATAATATTTGAAAATGTGTTTCTGTAGCAAAAACAGAATGAATCGTGTGAAACACAAAGAAATCTACTAATGTTTGTCCGAACGGCCGGCGGGGAGGCTATACACCGCGAAATATTTCCCAAGATACATCGGCACGAGTGCGATGTGGCGATATCTTAGGTGCGCGCCAGTTCGAATCGTCTATCGAGTCTATGATCGGCTCCGTCGAGGGGTCACGCGCGTTAAACGTAAATCAACATATCTCGCGACGGGAGATCTAGCCGAGCATGCGCCCGACCAACAAAAACTGAATTTTATAGCCGTAACACTACACCTGGGAAAAAAGTAAATAAATTGGACGAGATCGAGTGAACGACCCGCGCCCGACCCTCCGACCACTACTCCCTGAAACGGCGTCACGGGAATGCTTATCTACCGTCAAATACGTCTCACTTCCCATGCCTAACAGCGGGCCTTGTTGAGAAAGTTTTGTGATTTGATATTGCAAAGTCACATAAATGAAAGTAATTAAAATAGAAGTTCCTTGAAACACTGAGCATTCAGCTTGTCTTGAATAAATACACTTTGCGTGAGTATAGAGCTGGAAAGGTTTCCTAGTAACTTGTAAATTAATCAAGATTCATTTAGCAGGTAATAGAAAGACGGTCTCTCTCATTACTGGCTCGATGCGATGCGTCCAACCTATAAGATGACGTGCAATTAATTGATCGTAAATGGAAACTGATTGCACTCATAAAACAATTCCGTATTGTTACAAATGGAGATATCCATTCACGAAATTTTAAGTTTAAATAATAATCTTCTAACCCTGTATCTCGATGAGAATGTTTTGATTTCCTAATAAAATATTACAGCAATTGTGTCAACACGTGGATATTGGTGTCACTCAAAATATTATTTAATACCAACCGATTTTCCATATTTATGACAAACAGAGGAATAGCTAAATATGAATAGATAAAGGACTATTTTTAAACTCCACATCCTTGCGAAATATTACTTAACTTTATTAAATGGGTATATTATGATATAATCCACATTATAAAAGGCAACGTCCATTCAAGTCGTATTATAACATTCAATCAAGCTTTTTCTGTAGGTACTTAGTTCATACGTCGAAGTCGATTAGCAGGTATCATATTGTACACACATAAAGCTCCAAGTTCTGTGTTTTGTCATCTTCAGTACTAATGACTATAAGATCTTATCGTAATTACAGTGTGATGACAGACTTAGCTTTATTATTTAGTTGCTTCACATTTCCACTAGATAAATACAGTCGCGCTGGGCTAAACCAATAAGCAATTATGTTAATTAATACACAACTTCTGATTACGTTTCTAATAAGCGTTGTGCTTATCACTTTAATTATTCTGTTCTAAATTAACTGTATCGAGGTCGTGTTCAATAAATATCCGCTCTATGTCACGTCTATTAAGGTTGATGTTCCGGTGGGGGCTGGACGGGGTGCTTTCTCTGGAATGTCGAGCGGCTGTCGTACGAATCGCAGACCGAGTTCCGATCGAGAGAGTCGATCCGTATCTTTGCGATCGATTCTTATCGTGACAGTTTTACGCGTCGCGTCGCGATCTCACTTCCAATACAAGCAACGCACAACACTACTCTCGGCCTTCGTCATCTCTACTTAATAACCAATAACACACGACATTTTACAAAACTACCTACTTTTTACGCTGTTCTAAATGTCAACCGAAGATTGATGGCGGTAGGTAAGCTGCTAAGTCCTAGCTCCTATATTTTGTTCAGCCAGTCAGTAGATAAGTATGTATATTAAGTAGTTACATCTTTTGTCGGTGCTCGTATCTTGTCAACGACTTGTCAAAGCTGTTTTGGCTCGTTGGAACTTACATTTGAATAACAAATTGTTTGCCCCAAGTCATCTGGCGATCGGCACCACCGCCATGCGATAGTATGCTGTTTGAATGACAATATTAAGTTGCAATTGATTAAATTGCTTCTTTTATCTGTAAACTGCTAATAATCTATTCACGATTATGTAAATGATTTAATCCGTGTTACTTAATTAATTAACAAGATAATATTGTTACTCAAGGCGACATAATACGTTCGTATAAATCGATGCGCACTTGTATAGGTTTGCGCATGTAGTCAATATGTTGATTCTACGACAGAAAAAGGATAAGAAAATCTAGGCATTCGAAAACCATAGTAGCGAGTCAAGTTTAAAGAATCTGAAACAGTAATCTATTCGCTAAAAGCATTGAAAGATAACACGCGCTCACATCCTCACAATCTCGGGCCGGGCGAGTGATAGCGCTAATGAACCCATGTTGCCGTCACAGAAGTGGCACGGTTTGAACGATGGCACGGCCATTAGTGGGAAACTCAAGGCCAGCCGAGGGCGGACAGCTAGCCGTAATTATCTAAAACTAACTAAACCGAAAGGCGGATATATCGCCCGCCGCAATACTTCGCTGAAGACATGCCTCTCCGCATTCAGCCTATAAATGAGCTTAACTATATTATGCTGACTGTACACTAACAAAAGTAAATGTACGTATGTAAATAGGGACACGAAATTAGTGTTTCATAGACAAAGCGTGACTATAAACGCGGTTTTAGTGCAGTAGAACGAAATGTTTTACTATTATACACATAATTCTGCACTCACTTCCTCGTTTATATAAATGTGTTGAAAACACACAGTATTACTGAACAGGGCAACCGCACCAAGCTATTTGCTCAATATTAGGATCCGTAAAGCTAAGAGATGTATTGACTATAATAAAATTGTATTTGGTTTCTTTGTTTATTTTGGCACTAACGGTACTGATGAATGAAGAAATTGTAATTTACTGAGCTTTTATAAGAAGACAAATCAGTAGCTCTAAGTAAAATCGACTTATTCCGGCTTGATCCCTTGAAAAGATCCCCTGCTAGTTCTTCTTCTGTTTTAATCTCTGTCTTATCCACTTTATCTAGGTTTCAGTGGTTTTATTTGGACAAAACAATTGCCTGATGAGTAGGTAAGGTCTCTGGCATCCTATTCTGTAGAAGTCTCACCGTGAAAAGAAGTGAACTGTCAATAATGTCAATCCGTGGCTGGAATGACAGTTCACTTCATCTAAGTTTTGTACAGAATAAACCGGTTCTTAATTCAAATGGACTCCGATGCTCTTTTCCAGTCTTGTAATTGTGTTTTATAAGTATTACAACAATATAGCGCCGTTCTTTGCTCATTTTCACTTTTATGGATACGGTACGTCACATATAATAAATCCAGTAAATATCAACGTAAATACTTCAAACGCTGCTATACAACAAACCGATAAAAGCTTGTAACACATTTACGACGATCTTGATGCATGACGATAACTTTGATTGAGTCCTGTTGCATAGCAGGACGGACCGCTACATTTATCGATCTAGAGAAAGGGCCTGACTTACTGTTACTATGTTAGCTGTGGTTAATTGAATTTACACAATAAAAGGGTGTGTTTAGTTAATGGTTTGCAGTCGGCATGTACACTGACCGAAAATATACCAACGCAAATGGATGAATTAACTTTTCGTCGGTAATTTAAAATGTTGTGTGTCCTTTTTTTAGCTGACGAATGTATTTCTGTATTGGTATAAAAACAATGATTTGGGTCGATCAGCTGGAAAATTGGATACCTGGTTTTCGACTAGGTATAATCGTTTACAAATCAGTGACCAATGAAAATCTAATACCAATTTCGTGGGTGCAGGATACGTTATAGTGGGCGAGTATTCAGTCTAGCTGTCAATATCTGGATTGGTCCTCAGGCTGTATCAATATCTCAAGTGTCACTCAATGCTGTGACAGTCGCCCATTGATAATGTTTGGGGCACCAAATTAAGTAGACGTTTGATTGACTGATGCCTATTTATAGACCCATTAATGTTTTCTAAACGATGTTTTATATCTTAGT
Organism: Gortyna flavago; assembly: GCA_963669345.1. Classification (NCBI taxonomy): domain Eukaryota; kingdom Metazoa; phylum Arthropoda; class Insecta; order Lepidoptera; family Noctuidae; genus Gortyna; species Gortyna flavago. The sequence goes on along the minus strand of OY770129.1, from coordinate 9,950,956 downwards.
AGGAACGGTACGTGTTATGTTATTAGTTAAAATTGTTGGCGTGGCTGGAGCATGATCCCCATTAATTTACTAACTTGATTTTTCAGGGCATATTTGTCCATAATCACCCTATAATATTCCCACTACTGGGACCTCTTCTCTGTGAGAGGGAGTGGGCCGTTATCCACCACGCGGTCCTAGTGCGGGTTGGTAGATGTCACATGTCTTCGAATTTTTGCTTTCGGACATGCCGCTATCCTCACAATGTTTTTCTTCATCGTTTTGAGAGCAGTGATGATAAGATAAAGTACTCAAATGAATCGGTCGGGGCCGATGCCACTGGGGTCACCACTGCTCACAAATATTTGTCCACAATCACTTTAAATATTTTCTATATAAAATAGGTTGAAATGTCCCCCCCTCAATGAATCTGTTAAATCTAAACACTTGTGTTTTTTGTTTTGTATTAAGTTTTTAGCTCAAGGTAGTTGAGCAGACTGGCGATGATCATTTTGTGAAGGTTCCTTGCCGATTTGAACGGCTCTTTTCCTACTTTGGCATTATAACCACCATGACGCTAGCAAACCGGGTTTTCATATCTTGACGGAACTATCTTCGCAGAATTTCTTGTCACCTGGGTGGCCGATTGTTGCAGCATCAACAATATTGGCTTAGATAATGTATGGTCTGTTCCAAAACTACCTGATAAAAGTGTAAACAAATATAGTTCAGATTATATTCTTATGCAATCATATTTAGAAGGTTACAGCTTTATATCTCACCACTTCTTCCCACAATTATTGTAATTACATATTATAATTGAATCATATTTTTAAATTCTAATTAAAAAATCTTCGAAGAACATTAAAGTTAGCTTTAAATTGAGCTCAATTGTCAAATGAAATTATAATTTTGAAAATGAAATGAAATTAAATTGAAAATGAAATTAAAATTATAATTTCTGGTTTTCAGTGTTCAAATAATTAAATCAGAGTAATTTGCAAGTGGTACGAGTAGGTACTATAAATTGGCATACACAGGTACATTTTCAGATCCATTTTTGTTTACATTTTCATTAGATACATCTCGAACAGACTATAGATACATAGGGCTGCTAATAATTCTCCTTAACCTAATTAAACCGTTTGACCTCTACGAAATTTCTCTACGAAACATGTCATTTGTCAGTCGATGGCTATCTCATTAATTCGCAGTGATTAGCCGATGGTATCTGGGCGCAAGTGGGGCGCACGCGTCACAGTTCATTATGAGTGCGCCCGCGCCGTCGCTTGCTCCACTTCGCTTTACGTGACGAGCGTGAGAAACAACGCTCTTGAAAGTTTTTAATAAGCGTGCTAAATATTATATTATGCTTCTCGGATCACTGGGTAATATTTAACGGTATGCTACATTCTCTGAAATACAGTCAAACCGAGGAAAAAGCCTTGAGGCTTCAAGTCCAGTACTAAGTTAAGGTTGTGTATTCAAAAAGTTGGCATCATCGGTAATTGCAGTCATATATTTAGGTACCTGTTTTCATTACCTACTTCATTTGTTGATATTACTGTATAGAAATATTATGAATTGAAATCCATAATTAATATTTGCGACGATGCCAACTTTTAGAATGCACGCTCTTAAACCTCGCCCTTTACTCAGTTCACATTTGGTCCACAACTGCTTTAATTCCTACTCACCGGTAATAAGATAGGTATAGTAGACAAACCAAAACCTTATAAGTTTCATCTTTCGTAGATACATCTCTCTTCCTATCAATCACAATCTGAATCATTTTGAAGTTTATTGCTAATCCGTTGCTTCATCTGTTCGAAAAAATTGTCTGCTCAACAACGTAAATAACGCAATGAATATTTTTTTAAACTGTCAAAATGAAAGCCATTCCTACTGTTAGTTTATTACGCAATTACCCTGCAAGTTTTCAGCCATTTGTAGGTAGGTATATGTGAATTTAAGTATTTTGGAATATGAACATAAACCTAACCTCGTTGATTCTGAACGATTCGCGCGCCCCCTATGATAGTCCGTTTCTCAACAAACTTTTTTCTATCAGCGATTAACCACGCGTCTATTGTTTTTTTCTTAGATTCCATTGTTGTAACCGTTTCTAGTAAAGTAGTAGTAAATCCATACTAATATTATAAATTCGAAAGTAACTCTGTCTGTCTGTCTGTATGTTACCTTTTCACGCCTAAACCACTGAACGGATTTCGATAAAATTTGGCAGAGAGATAGACTGCATCCCGGGGAAGGACATAGATAGATAGATAGATGGAATACTCTTTATTATGCACACCATATAAATTACAGACCTAAATATAGAAACTGTACAAAGGGTGACACAATGGGCGGACATAGGATAGTTTTTATCAACATACCTCGCGGGCGAAGCCGCGGGTTTTTTTTTTTTTTTTTTAACTATGGCATCTCGCAGTTCATCCTTTATGAGGATGGCTACTGCTTAACCGGACTTTCCTGTGGATGCCTCGAATTAAGGCCTCCAGCCAGGGCATACAATAACTTAAAAACTAAGCGACAGCGCTAAGGGTAACCCCCTGCGGGGTTCGGACCTCGGCTCAGGGCGTCGCTGGAAGAGGACAGCAAGGGACAGGCTGGATCGGTATTATTATTAGTGTTTAGGGGCGAATTTAAAACTACAGGCTCAGCTGCACGGGCTGGCTCGAGCAAGGGTCGGGGCGGGCACGGTGATGGTGCGGGACGTCGCGACGGGCCTCGGCGGCGAGGACGGAAGGACGGATGTCTGAGCTTGTGTTTGTGTTGTCGACTGAGAGTACTCGTGGCCTTACTGCTCTCCTGGAGGAGGGTAGTGGCGTCGTCGGGGATAGTGAGGGTATGCCTTGGTCGGCGAATCCTACTTATGCGGGAGGGAGTGTATCGGGAGGCCGCCGCAATCAGGGGATTGGGGTGCTTTATGGCAGAGTTAAAGAAGCGCTTGGAGAGGCGTTTCATGAACTGCTGGATGGTGGGGAGTCTGAGATCTAGATGCAGATTCACATTTCGGACATAGAAGGGGGCTCCCGTGACCTTTCGAAGGAAACGGTTCTGGAGGGTTTGCATTTTATGCAGAAATCGCGGCTTGGCGTGTGCGAAGACTACGCAAGCATAGGTCATGATGGGACGGATGACCGCGGTGTAGAGGCGCAATTTGCACTTGAGTGACAATTTGCTGCGGGCAGTTATCATGGAGTGGAGCCTACCGAGAGCGAAAGAGGCGCGCGAACGCGCCGTCTTTATGTGCTCGTTGAAGGTGAGGTTGTGGTCTAGGATGACACCTAAGTATTTGGCTCGCTTTCCCCAGGGGATCGGCTTGCCATACATAGAGATCGGGCGCGGGAGGGGGGGGGGGGGTAGTTTGCGCGGTTTCGAGAAGATGACCGCCTGACTCTTATCGGGGTTGACCTCGATTCTCCATTTACGGAACCAATCGCTCAAGGCGCTTGCGGAGGTTTGGAGGTTTCGAGCTATGGATGACTGGTTGACACCCGAACAGTATATGGCAGTGTCGTCGGCGAAGAGCGCCAACTGTGCCTTTTTACTGTTCGGGATGTCACTAGTGAACAGGGTGAAAATGAGGGGAGACAGAACGGAACCCTGGGGGACTCCGGCGCGGATGGGGTGAGGGGGAGAGAGAGCGCCCTCGATACGGTAGCGGAAAGTGCGGTCCGACAGAAAATCTCGTAAGATGAGCACGAGACGGTCTGGCACACCTAGCAGGTACAGCTTATATAATAAGCCATTGTGCCAGACCTTGTCGAACGCCTTCGCTATATCGAAGAACAGGACGCCTGTCGAAGCACCTCGCTGAAAAGCAGCGCTAATGTGCTCGACTATGCGGTGGAGCTGGTGGATGCACGAATGCTTCGTGCGAAAACCGAACTGTTCGGGGGGGATGAGGCTCTTTGCTTCGGCATAGTCTTTGAGGCGCTTATAAATAAGCCTCTCGTAGACTTTGCCGAAAACATTGAGCAGACTGATGGGGCGGTAGCTGGAGGGCTCAGACTTGGGCTTGCCTGGCTTAGGGATGCCTATGACTGTGGCTTCTTTCCACATTTGGGGGAAGATGTTGTTGCTCAGGGCGCCATTGAAGATGGCGGTCATGAGCAGTATGAGGGGGGCGGGGAGGAGTTTGTATACCCTATTGGTGATACCGTCCGAACCGGGGGCTTTGCGGGTTGCGAGCCCTTTTATGATGTCTTGCACTTCGTCGGGAGTGACGGGAGGCAGAGGATCATCAGGGTCTTCGACTGGCGGGAGGGAGGCTCTCCGTTCGACTTCAGCGTTCACCTCGTCGAGGTGCGCTCTGTCTACTGGTTGAGAGCTGGGAGTGCATTGAGCCTCTAGGCTGTCGGCTAGGCATTCGGCCTTTTCGAGGTTTTCGAAAGCGACCGTTTTGTCGGGGCGTGTGAGGGGAGGAACTGTGGCCTCTTCAGAGGAGCGGAGCTTCCTCTAGAGTTGCCAGAAGGCGTGGTGGGTGGGCTCGAGTTCGCCGATCAACTTATCCCATCCCTCGGAGCGCCACTCCCCTATGCGTTTCTTTACAGCACGCTGTAAATGGCGCATGTGGGATTTGTTCGCGTCGCAGGGAAAAGAGTCGTAGGCACGAATGGCAGCGTTCTTCTCGGTCACCAGTTCACGTACGTCATCGGGCAGTTTCCAGCGATGGTCTTCCATCACTGGAACTTCCCGTGAGCAATCCGTCAGTACGGATTGAACGTGCTCTGTGAACGAGTCGATCGCCCCAGTCGTGTCTGCGACTGAGATAATTTGCTCGGGGATGGAGTCTAGGTGGAGAGACGTGGTGGATTTCAGTCTTTCGCTTACTTTCCTCCAGTCGGTGACTATTTTGGTCGGGGGGGGCTGGTTGGGGTCGTGCGGGGGGCCCGAATAGGGGGCCAGGTGCAAGATGACTGGGCGGTGGTCAGAATTAAGCTCTTGTACCGTCTCGATAGACTGCAAACGGAGGTTTACATTCTTGAGAAGCGCTACATCGAGAACGTCAGGAAGTTGGGCGGGGTCGCCCGGGAAATGAGTGGGATACATCGGAGCGATGATATCGAAATTGAGGGAGTCGCCTAGTTTGAACACGATCCTACCTCTGGTAGAGGTCGTGCTGCTATTCCAAGCGGGATGTTTGGCATTGAGATCCCCCGCCATGATGACGGAGTCACTCATACCGAAGAGGGTAGTGAAATCGGTAGTGAGAGAGATGGGATCCTCCGCACCATTGATGGGCGAGATATAGGCGGAGATGATGGTGATTGCGGGGTGACCGGTCATGCCGAGCCGACAGATAGAGATCTCTAGCTGAGAGATAAGGGCGGGCGGGTCTATCGGGATGCAATGGAGGGACTTCCTATAGTAGATGAGGGTACCGCCCTTGTGGCAGCGAGACCTGTCATTGCGAACTATCTTGTAGTTGGCAATGTTCGGGTTCCGCAGATGGGGCTTCAGGAAGGTTTCCTGGACTAAGAGGACATCGAGCTGGTGATCGCGGAGGAACGCGGCGATCTCATCGCGTTGATTTTTAATGCCGTTTGCATTAAAAAACCCTAGTCTAAGGGATCGGGGTTTGGTAACGCTCATTCTTTGTAAAGCCATTGGAGCTTTTTAGAAGTTGAGAGTTTGCATGACTTGCGTAATCTGAGGATACGCATTGAAAATCTCGGCGATGCGCCGAGGATTGCCGTTACAGGCTTGGATTTCCGCTGCCATGGCATTTGCGGGGGCAATAAAAGCTGCGTAAGCACCGATTATTACCTCCATGCTGCTAGGCTGGGGGCGGGAGGCGGGGGTCGGGGGGGACCTACTGGGACCAGCGGGGGCCCTGGGCGCGGCGGCGGGAAGGGCTACCGGTGGGGCTACTGGGACCGAGGGGCCTACTGATGGCGCGGGGATGACAGTTGCCATCAGCGCTGGGATAGTCGGGGGTGGGGGGGGGCACCGAAGCTGCGGGAGCTTTGAGGTGGTTGAGGTTCGCCCATGGGGAGGGCCTTTGGGGACTGAGCCTATCGGGCATCTGGGAGGAAGGGATCGGGATCCTCACAGAGGGGCTTTCCCTTTGCTGACGGTCGCTCGCGCGCTTCGTCAGTTTGGGAGAAGAAGACTTGGGAGCCTTGGGGCAGCCTCGGTAGTTAGCCGGGTGCCCGGATTGGCCGCAAAGAACGCAGCTCGGTGGCTCTGTGCACTGAGAGCGGTCTTTGGGGCGGGGACAGTCTGACGTGCCGTGGGCACCTAGACACTTGACGCATCTAGGTGTCGCGTAGCAGTGGGATTGGGAATGGCCATACAGTTGGCACCTGTGGCATTGTCCGATGAGGTTGGACTTCCTGGGTTTCTCGATAGAGCCACCGAGAGGGAGCAGACTGACTTCACCTTGAAGATGGGGTGATGTCCTTCAGTAGGGTCGCAGATGACCAGGACCATGTCGTAGACTAGGCCCTTCCATGCTTTGTGCAAGCGATGGACTGCTGAGACGGGGATGCCTTGTGAAGCAAGGTCTTCTTTGATCTCCTCGGTGGGGATTTCTTTGGGGACGCGCCTGATGATTACGCGGGTGGGGACTTCCTCCGGAAGGGAGTACGTGTGGAAGGAGTAAGCCCTTGTCTGGAGGAGACGGGTAAGGTCCCTGTAGTCCGAGGACGAGGCGACCGTTACCTTTATACCCTGTTGGGTTGAGCGGGCGTTCGTGTAGTTGATCTTTTGATCAACACACGCTTTGGAAATTTCTGTCCATTTGGACTTATCCTGGACATAGATGGGGGGCGGGGGTCGTGGCTTCTTTGCGTTCGAAGCGGGAGGGGTAGCCGAGAGGCTAGACGCGGGATTGGCCTGCGGTGCGGCGGAGGGTGGGGTGGGGGGGCGGGGGTTAGAGGGGATTACCGCGTCCGACTTTTTGGCCTTGTTGGCGTGAGAGGAGGCGTTCTTCTTCCTCTTGCCACCCTTTCCGACGACTATATAGTCGTCTTCCGAGGAGGACGAAGAGTCAGAGAGGGCTTCCTCTGAGTCGGATTGAGATTGGGGTACGGACGTGTCCATACTCTCTGGAGTATCAGCTGCGATAGCGGCTGGCACGGAAGGTGCGGGATCGGGGACTGGCACGGACGGTGCGGGTTTCGGGGCGGACACGGAGGGAGCGAGAGTTGACTTTTACTATTGACATGGAACGATAAGCCGCTTATACTTATGTTTTTTTTTATTTAGTAGTTAATGTCAGGTGGGAGTCGGTTTCAAAATAAGTATTCACTTTCATGAACTTATACTAAGATCATAGTTTAAAAACATTTAAACGTTTTCATTATACTGACTGCAAATCCTCCTTTTGTTTTTTATTAGTTCGGATGGAGATACATTATAATTATAGCTGCTACACGCGAATTCTTCTGCGATCCATGATGAAAAGTAGCCTATGTCCTTACCCTGGTCATCCATGTGCCAAATTTCATCCAAATCGAAAATTTTTGTCAATTTTGCTCCAGCCATTTGAGCGTGAAGAAGTAACAAACATATAAACACACATACACTCATAAACATTCGCCTTCATAATATTAGTGTGATACTAGTGGATTTTGCCTCTTGATTTTCAGCTAAACCCATGTAAAATCAAAGTTGAAGTGACTTTCAACTTGATTTCATTATCCTTGTGAGTTACCTCGCCAAGAATTAATTAAAAAAATTGGTTCAAGTTCACTACCTCCCCTTAAAGAATGATTGAACGATCCCTAATGAACTGGCTTAAGCCCTTAGGTAATATAATACGGGGTATTAAGAACCGTGCAGGCTATTCCGAATTTGTTTTTCGGTCATAAAATAATTGACCTTTTACAAGAACCTATTGAGGTAAAAACAAATGACTGCGGTTTCATCAAATTGTTTGTTAAGCTATTAATGTTTTTTGTGTAATTGTTGTTACTAGATAATTATGAATTTAATTGAAATTTTTAAGTTCTCTGCTTATAGCTTGCGAAAACAAAAAGTTTTTTTATTAAAGAAACTCTCACAAAAGGAATTTATATTTTTTGGGAGAGAAAATAAGAGACTTATGTATATTTATCAGTTACACAGTATGCAACCATCTTAACTTTCGGCGGGTTGAAATGAGTGTGAATTATTTACAAAGTGACGTCTCATCAATTTTTAGCTTTTCGATTAAGTTTAGGACACGATAATGAAGCTTGGATATACACGGCGAATTTATTAGGCAGGCCTTATCACATTTTTTATACGTCATTAAATTATTCGGAGCACTGAATAACGATTTGAATTTTTAAATGTTGTGATACGTTAAAATGTGCGGTATTAAACCTTAAAAATAACTTTTTAAAACAAGCTTTTATTGAAATGTTGGATTTCATCACATCACTACGTTTAGTTTTCCAATCTTAACGTTTAAAATATTGAATTTCAAACGATAGGTACTGTAGTATTCGTAAAATTCGTGTAAAAGTCCGTCATAAGACACTAGCTAATTAATTATAATTAAATGGATCTAATTAATTATAATGTAAGTGATCTTTGTATAAAGTTTCGAAGATTTTTGGAAAGAAAATTAGGCAGAAATCATTAAAATGTCTTCGATTTTGTGCACCTACGTCCTACGTAGCATTACACAGACAGGCGCGAAGCGACGGTGCAACGCGATTCTGGTAGAAATATGTATAGAAATTGTTCTACTAGAGTTGCGTCGCGCCTGTCTGCGGGAACCTTAAATCTTTACATTACAAAGACCTACTAATGTCGTGAGTATCTTATGCATGTCTGAACAGGTAACAATCATTAGTTTAATCATCTTAGTATAATAACGTTAGGTGGTCTACCGGTCAATGTCAATGTAATTGATTTAAGCCGATTGAAAGCTTACTCTCCGAGCATAGTGTACAAACAATGTAACTAGTCATTAGGAAAGAATACAATTTGAGTCCATACTATTAATAAAGAGCTAGTAAAAATTCGTTCTGTAAACTTAAAAAACAAAACTAATAACCGTTTTATAACGGTTCCTTGTTAACTGTTCATCGTTTATGTAAAAAAGAATAGTGCAAAAAAACGGTATTTAGGTAACAACACTATCGGAGGGCCGTTCGTTAGCCTGAATTTCGTCGAACGGGAATCGAACCCGGGCCCGCGGCCGCCGTGGCCAGCCGTAGACAACGATCTCGCTCCCATTGTGTACTTTGGAACTTGATAACATTCTACTTTACTGTGAAAATGGAGAATTTTAATGAAACTGTGAAAGAAAAAAGTGTCGTCTCTCAAGTGTTGCTTATCTCGTTAGCTATTATGTTCTATTTTCGAGGACGTTTATTATGAGTTTAAAAAGGATCCAATTATATGCGACCTTATAAATATTAGATACTTTTTACGTAAGTATTTGCATGTCAATACAATACTGAATACACGAATAAGGTAACGTAATTCGTGTGTTATCTTTCTAAATTGAAAATCATGCAAATATAATTTTTCTACGTTGCGATACGATTGTTCTGCTAAGTAACAATCCATCAAACAACGACAAAATACTGATAGCCAATTGATTCCGCATGCGGACAGAATAGGTACCTATTCATTACACTAATGGTAGCCCCCATTGTCGACGGATAAGTTTTTTTTTCTTTGCAATAATGCCTAGACGGTCCATTAGCAAGTGTCCAAACAAAAGTCAATGCCTTTAGGTGTGTCCGTTAATAAAATATCACACGTCGCTATTATAAGAAAATGTGAAAAAAAGTGTGTAAAAACATCCACATTATAATGTATCTTGACACCTTCACATTCATGCTGACTTTATAGATTTATGGTTTTTATGGCAATACTTTAAAAATCTATGACCATGTAAACCATTCTTAGAAAGAAATTGTTGTTCACAAAAAAATAGTTTCGGACTCCGGGGTAATTGCGTAACTCACTATCAGTAGCATTCGAACAATTCAACAACATTCATTGCGTCATTGTTGAGCAGACAATTTTTTCGAGCATATCAGCAATAGAGCAATCCTTCAAAATGATTCAGATTGTTAATGATAGTGTGTTATGCAAATAGGGTATAACTGTACTCTTGAACTTTTCTACAGTTATACAATTCTATTCAATAAAAATAAAATACAAATTTACCATTTTACCATATTCATTTTAATTGAAAATACGAGTACACAATTAACGTCAGTAATTGTTAAAATAGAACACAAAGAAGGCCACAGTTATTTGCTCTTCAACTTGTACAAATATTTTGCCTATGGATTCGTGTGGCTCGTTAGAAAGTTTGGGCTCTATGTGATTGAAGCTCGAGTCATTATTATTAATTACTGACTTATTGTTAAGTATAAGTACATACCTACATGGGTTTCCATTCACTGATATTTTGCGGTTAACAACTGTATATCCTATACTTGCTTTTGCGCATGACTTGATCTGGGTAGATTTGGAAGGCACAGGGAATCGGATTTTTCTAAAGGCACTTTTGAAGTTCAGAAGTGCCTTTTATGTGCCTGTTTGTCATAAATGATTGGACTTTGACTTACACTATTTTATAAGCCCGTAGAGGAAATGAAATTTTACTGTGGTGCTAATGTACCTATATATGGGGTGCATTATCCCATAAAGAATTTAAACAAAGTCGCATTTCGTTCTGTCTATGTGACCGCTTAGATTTTCTAAGCTGCACAATAGAGTTTGACGCTGTATTAATTATTATCATTTAGATTTAGAGTATGTACTCCGAAAATGTATAAATGTACAATACATTGGTAACTTCGATGTTTTGATATGTCGCCATTGCACCCGTCCGAAACAGGAGCGGGTCTCGAATTTTAGATAAATCAAACCTTTATTTAGCGGGAAGCACATAACCGGTGCTTGGAGGCCTATGTCCAGCAGTGGACGTCTTTCGGCAGAAAAAAAATCCTTCCTACACCAACTTACATTTTTTCACGTTTCTTTTTTCAGCGTTTGTCTGTTAGTCACAGAATTATTTTATATGTATAGGGTTCTGCTGTTACTTGTCTATAATAGATAGGTACAGCTGTCTAGGATGTTAGTCATCTCTAGTGTTGGGAAAAAAACTACAGTTCTGTCATTGTAATTAATGTTTATTTTAGTTTTAATTGTATTCTCGCTGGCAAACGGGACTGTCAGTCAGGGCCTCGGCTAGCGATAGAATAGCATAGAATATGGGTTCATTTTATATCTAGTTGGTAATGTGAATTATTTATTTGAGAAAATGTAACTAATTATTTACACTAGATACTAAATTTAATGACTAACTAACTTACTATACAAATAAATACAAAAACTATAATCTAGTTGGTTAGCATTTTTGTTAACAATGTCGTCCCCTTATACCTACTATAGAACAACAGATAGAGGGTGTGGAAGAAAAATAATAGAAAATTACCAGCTTTTACATTTAATGTTAAGCTTTTATTTTTATAATAATGTAATGTTAAGTTCGCAATATTCTGACTACAAGCCTTTTATTTCCCGTGTTTGATGTCCACCTACGTAAAACGGTGCAGGTGTGACAACAGGTATTACAAGTAATTTATGAACATTTCTTTTAATGAATTTTGAAAGTAAAAAACAATTATCTCCATAATGATTAAACAGTCTGAACAAACCAATATAAATTTGTAAGATTAATCGATTTTTGCTGAGTTTCTGCCCCTAGGACCACAAAACCTCAACTGAAGCCTTAGTCTAGAGTCTGAACAAGAAACATACTGCATTTTAAGTTACACTGCATCAGTCTTCACGAGGCATAAGGTCGTCTAATAAACCATCATTAAAACGGCTTAATCAACTTAATCAAAAATCTTGACAATAACTCTAAACTTTTTAAGTAGACGATAAACCTAGAAAAGGTCTGTATACATAGCGTATCAATCATAACGGGGCATTTAATAGTCGTATCATTCGTAGTTATTCGGAACACAATAAAGGACGCATGACAATCATCCATGTTTTATTTCGCGTGCATTTAATGAGTTAACAATACACACTATTTATTAGTTTCTCAATTAAACTTAAGTCATAATATATGACCATCGTAAATGTTTTAAAATTTACAACCAATTACATTTACCAAATGAAGTTATCACAGTAAATTCACTAGTTATTCGAGTAATAAATCGTAAAGGATAAAACCCTATCCATTATTATTTACCTTCAAAGTTGACTTGAGCGAGATCTGTAGTAATAATGTCGGGCTATTAAAACTCGCCTTTATTATAACTTTAGGAGATAATAAAAATAATATAAATTATATCTGTGATAAAGTTCTCTCTCGTGTGTGACAGACCGTGTTTTCGTGCATTTGATACATGATATGAACATGGTTCTATTTTATTCACTACTAGCTGAGCCCGCGACTTCGTTCGGTTACTTGTCGGAAAACAAATTGTATAATATCATGGGTTTTAATTTTTTTTTTTTACTGTTGGACTCACCCCTAATTCTTTGTCTTAGTGAAATTCCCGTCAAAATCGGGCCTGCTGTTTCGGATATTAGCCGGAACAAACATACAGAATTTAAAAAAAATATAAGTACGTAAGTATAAGCAAAAAGCTGTTATTTTGATATTACAGTCACTTCAATTTTATTTATTTCAATACATGCATAGAGTCTTGTTAGCTCATTTATTTAGAAAAAAATATAACTGAACATCGACATTACTGCGAGAATAGATTACTGATTAATATGCTTTGCAATTTTATTAATGAAATACACTGCAATTGTCCGGCAGTAATGGGGCGAAATCAGTTTTATCTTTATCCGGCTTTACAATTTTACAACTTGTATACATATTTTACTTTCTAATGAAACATCATATCATGTAATAAAAAAGATGGTAAATAATTAACATACAGACACACTACATAGGGCCACAATCATACTATATAATAACAAAGAGATTGGAATTTAATTTATTTATGTACCTTCAACATTATTTTATGGTTATATCTGATGAAGCAGCTTTTGCACTCAGATCCAGTTTTTTACAACAACCCTAGCAATAAGATCCGACTACCTAGGATGAAGAAAACGAATTCAACAGCGGTCGCTCCTTCAGAAATGTTTTAATTAAAAACAACTACATACCGATGCATAATTTAGCACCCATAACTGTGTTTTTAACACGTTGCCTGTTAGCCAGCCTATAACGTAACAAGTAAGCGAACATGTGTATTTATTTAAACAATATATGTGGTATATTATTTAGAACCGATAATTAAACAAACAGTTCTAATATTAGAAAGAAACAGTACTTGAGTTAATTACAGGTTTGCGCTTTTAAAGGCTGTTTAATGAAATATGGTGTTTACAGTCAACAAAAGTGTTTGGTGTGCAGGCAAGACAGAAACATCATTTTATTACGTTGGCAATATTATTACTATTGCAAGTTTTATGACAATTTTAAACATAGGCTTATACTCAGGTGAACTGTAGTAAAGATTTGATTAAGTACCCAACATTATGCACAACATGATTTTAAATTTGTTGCCTACCTATCTCATTTGTGCCAGTTCACGAATACAATAATGAGTATTTACTTGAAAACTTATTAAAAGTAAAACGTCGCGTGTAATAAAAAAGTGCGCGGTGAGCAATACGTTTAGTGTCGCTCGAGCTGCACAGCAGGCGGTCTCCAATACCCACACTGCAGCACTGCCACCAATGGCACCACAGTTTCATAGATTACTACGGCTCGTATTACAAGACACTTTCAATATTTACTGGTATAACCATAAAAGATACACAAACATTATTAGCGACGCTCCGTTCATATTTAATTTAGTTGAACCTGTGCTTTGCATTGCGTGTTATTTTATGCTGAACAGGGATAAACATAAGGTGCTTTATTTTGGCTTTTTAATTCCTTTTGCAAATGATTTTATTTTCGTGTGCTATTTGAATTATGAGTTATAAAGCTGTATATGTTTTACATTTTCTAGTATCTCCCGTAAACGAACTGCCTGAACATTAAAATGATTCGCCAGCATTTTATAAACATAGTAGTTAAATACTACCGTAAGAAACGTAAAGAGAAAATGTACATAAAATGAAATATTATTAGTTAATAGCAAACGTAAACGGGCAAGATGAGTTGTATCTGCGCGCAGATCACGGCACTAACTTGAAAGCGAGATTATCATAAAGCAGTACAGCGAGCAGTGTCGCGGCAGATGCTTGATAAACGCACTAACAATGCCATATTAGTATGAACTTAGAAACAATGTAAATTATGAAGATACCACCAAGTAGGTAATTCTTAGCCAAATACTTCTTTGTATTGGCTACCAGCACCGCAAATGCCAGCATTCCTCACCGCCATTGGCTAAACTAAGAGTTAGCCAAGGAGTAGCATCAAGCACCGACTATAATAGAGATAAGTTTATATCGACTCAGGAGTCATAAACTTCATCGAGTACACGGCTGAGTCGCCGCTCGATAGCTAAACTCGCGACGTACAAATCGGCGTGCAACCAGCAGATCTAGCTAAACTAAACACGAGTAAAAGCAACAATAGTCTCGCCCGACATGGAAAAAGTCGTGACCGACTCGAGCTCGGGTCAGGCAGGATGCTGCGGGCGTAAATAATGCCGACGTCCGATCTTAATTATCGCTCCATCGTTAGAGATGACCGACGGGCAGACCGAAATCAGCGAGGTGGTTGCGACATCGCTCCTCTGTCGGGTGAAGTGCCCCGTCATTATCGAACGGTGTATCGCCCACCGATAAATCGCTAGAACCACCTGCGAGATGATCTGATGACCGCTGTTATTGTACGGTTTTGGCAGTAGACATTATAATTCTTTTGTTGCTATTGCTATTATTTTCATCGCGATGACTCGTCAATTTAATACATTCGAAGATTGGAGATAATAGCGGATGATTTTAAAAGGATTTGATTTGAAACAAAAGATTATTTTGAAACAAATTGCTATAGCAAATCAACATTATGGCGCATAAATATCTAGGATAGCCTCGTAGCTTATTTATTATTTAATAGAGTAGGTAGAACGCTGTATCATTGAAATTTATACCAATTTAAGCGCGAAAAAAAGTAAAAATCATATCTTCCGAAAATATAAATGATATGCTCTCATTTGGTTTCAGTTCGTTAATCGTTAAGTGCTTTGTGCTCGCCGCTGCGCTTGCGCCGATCTCGATCCGCGAGCGACGTTGAAAAATTCAGAGCTCGTGATTTTCGTTCGTGTACTTCATTTATTTGCACGGAGACGGCGAATATTGTTTACAGCACCACTCTCATAGCTTTCCGGCTTTCACTTTGACTGCATTATAGAAAATAACGTTCTATAATTATGTACTCTACGTTTTAATGGGATACTTCTAAACTTTATCTCTTGACTTAAACTTTAAAGCTCATTTTCAGAAACTACCTACTAATGATATGCCCATCGAATACCGTTCTAAACTTCCACAGCCTACTTATTTGTTAAATCTTATCTGCAAACCATTAAAATGAGACGGAATTCGCAGTCGTGTTCCATGCGATATGGAACTAAAATGCACCACAATATGAACTTAACTGTAAGTAAAATATGAACCATTTTCATATTCAAGTTTTTCCAAAAATATTTGAGACGCACGTAGTTATTACGAAATTATACTATCGATCAGGCAATAATACGAGGATAGTGCCCTCAGGTGGCGAATTTAGGAGAAATTGAGGGTGCCTGCGTGCCTTCCCGCCAGCTGTATAATCCTTGCATGCATGCATAATAATAAATGTTATTCACCAAGATCATATAGCACGGGGGAAATGATTTACACAATGAAAATACTTTCAGAACCACAGACACAAGTTGATTCGTCATGATTACTTGTCTCAAACATGATACCTGAGCTGTAACACAACGGTACCATTGAAACAGATCAAGGACTTAAGATATTTACAGATATATAATATATTTACCCAAGAATAAAAAAATAACGGAGTTTTATATTTGAAAAACTTTATTACATTGCAAATATTTCTACAGCCTTTTATTTATTTCTAAAGCCCACTTTTTGATGAGTCACTCTAATTAACATTTATTGTCTCGATAATAAATCAAGTCTGATTGTATGTATATATATATATGTAGATAAGTAGTGCTTATTATTAGATATATGGGCATATCGAGCAATCTGTTACATAGTGGACATTATTTTTGGTAAACATAGGTCCGAAACGGTTTCGATCGATGTGCTCAGGGCGATGCAAATTGCGTCGCCTGTTATCGGTGCACTTTATCCGGGGTACTTTTGTGCATATTTTACATATATTTGTGGGGATGCGGCGATAGCCGGTGTGGGCGGACCCAACAGCCGCATGCTAATGCACGCGGTAAACGGCGCGCGCGCAGACTCGGACTTAGGTAAATTAAACGTTAACATGATCATACTGTACTGAGTTTTAGCATAACTCGGTAGATTTGTATATTGTTTATAACGGTGTTACAGATAGGTCTCAGGAATTAAGAACCCAAATATAAAAAAATCACTTGTTAGAAAGATTACGCACGCTGCTAACTCATTTTCATATCTGAATATCGTTCAAAAAGACATAAATCAAACTCTTAATACATAGGCACAAAATAAATAGAGGCAATAAAGATCAGTATCGCTTCTCTTGGCTACTAATCTCTGACACCATAACATAATTGTGCAGAGTCCCGGGGGGATAGCGGCCTCGCTGCGGTCACGAAGTGCTCTAAACATAGAGTCTAGCCCTAAACGATGCCACCATATCCGTCGGCGGACAACATCCACTCATAAGTTCGTGTAGCCTCAGCCTCACGGGCTCACGGCTAGCACAACATACTTACATACCTATGTACGTACATACTACATAGGTCTGTACACACTGTATTTTCCAACGGTATTGAAGATTTGTCCAATGTTTTACAGCGCTATGTACGGTTTACAACGTCTTACAATGTTTCGAGTCTTGTACAACAATAGGCAATCGAAGTACTTACATGTTTATTATTTTGTTATACGGAAAATTAATTTCGTCTACGATGAATTTAAGTAACTTGAACACTTCATGCTTGTATTTACAAAATTGAATTTTTTTAAGCACAAGCATCTTGTATTTATAAACGAAGAATTAAATGATGTTTCAATAAACGAAGAATTAAATTATGTTTTATGTGTAATCTCCATAAAAAAAATTCTTTGCATAAATATAAAATCTGTTGAATGCTTATGCGAATCTCGCACCCCCGGCCATACTTAGGTAGAGGTGGAACACCGCGGTGGTTTTAGCCGTTAAGAGTCTGGCAGGCACCTCTGTCAACCCCACGGTGGAGGAAGTCCATGAGGATTTCTAAAGAGCACCAAAAAAAAGGACGTGCCCGTTTTTTCACGAAATAAACCGAACAATAGAGGGGGGGGGGGGGCTCAGGGGATCAGACCGAAATAAATAATTTTTAACACGTTTTATTTTTAACATTCCTTTAGCTTATATTCCGAACTATATAGACTTGTTGGGTGAAATTAATATTATCGATATGTGTGTATG
Organism: Gortyna flavago; assembly: GCA_963669345.1. Lineage (NCBI taxonomy): Eukaryota > Metazoa > Arthropoda > Insecta > Lepidoptera > Noctuidae > Gortyna > Gortyna flavago. Next base: position 9,933,417 of record OY770129.1, on the reverse strand, counting down.
TGGCAGAATGTCAATAAAAGTCAGTTGGTCAGTAATGAATAGTAAGTGTGCTGGTCGATGGGCGCCTGACATTTCAGCTGGCGACGATAATAAGCGCAAATAGCTTTTTTACCGCAAGATCAACACGAAGAATATGTTAATATTTTCATCGCATATTTATACTTGTAGCTACAACATTATGATCCAGTTTCATTCATTTTTAAACAGATCACTATCTCTGATCATGAATTCAGGATATCTTCTCCTCATTTTTACGTATCATCAATAAAAAATACATTCCTTGTAGTTTAAACAGTTTTATTGCACATAAGACGAGATTGTATTAAAAAATGGAATGAGGTAATAAAGGGAGTGACGTAAAATTTGGAGGTAAACGACTTGAATGATTGATGTTCGTAAAATTACACTGTTTTAAAAACGACAGAGTTGTGTGGTCATCTTTCAGACCTTAAGGTTCATGTTCAGCTGAATCCGGATTGTAATTACATGAAAAATGTTAATCTTGTATTAATATTGGAAATGAGATTAATGTAATGTGATTAATTAATGTGTGTTTGGGATTAATGTAATCTCTTTTCCAAGACGGATTATATTATAATGCATAGGCCCAGTACACATATTCACAAAATAAGTAAATCGTTGAATCGAAAGAAAGAAAAAAGAAAGATAATAAAATTTTGCACAGACTTTAATAGGTACTGAAAGCGTCTTAAGTCCATAGCTCGCAGGTTCACTTGCAAGTTTCAAACTAAATAGGGAAATCGTATGAATGTAAACTGGCTGTAGTTTTTCTCCGTACTCACGTACAAGGCTTGAATTAGATAAATAGCAGTCATTTATCGTTTTCTACACGTAATTTCCATTTCAATAATAATCTGTGTAAGTTATAGCGTATAAATCAAGTTCATAAGTGGCATCGGGCGACCGGCTATGCATCGCACGCTGTACCAAAAACTGCATGAAACCTATAATAATAAATAATTTACTTACTATTTGACACGGATACCTTGGAGTATTATTGAAATAATTGAATTATAAAGAAATAATATTTATGATCATATGGCTTCTAACAAAGAAATCGAGCAATCATTTTCATGAAAGTACTTACTTAGAATCAACTTGTAGAATCGTCTGTCTGTGATTTCACTAGTAGTCGGTGAGTCGGCATCCTGTCGCTACTTATGCGCTATTGTTATGGTAAGCTCAACCTGTTCTTACTGTACCTGTCTGATACCGTCTCATAATACTCCTCATGAGACCTGCCCGCTGCCCGCCTCCTATGCGAACGTACCGTATTTTTATCAACAACGGAAACATTTTGCTCTAGCACTTACATCCAATGGCGGCATTCGTTTTCCTAAATTATGATAATTGCAAAGGTTCTTGTTCAATCCAGTGATTACAGAACTCGTAGGTGTCAGTACATAAGAAACTTAATGGTTTTTCAACTAAGTATTATGTAAATTATATTACAATTTATATTCCTAATAGATTCCACCGATAAGATGTTCAAGTTTTGATATTGTCAATTTTTTACGTCTATTAAGTACGGGTCATTATTCAACATGCACGCTACAAGGAAACATCCAATATTTCTTATTAATCTAGTAGCGAACCGCAATCAATTATCGAAACTTGACTAATGGACGATCCCAATAAACCGACGTACTGTCATTTCTCTTCCCTTAATCGATTACTTCAAACATGAACTCTAGGGGGTCCACTAGCGCTCACAGTGCTCCGAGAGCTCAGACTACGCCGTACGCGTACCCATCGCGTACCTAACCTTTTTGTCCATAATAAATCTTTTTAGTCTTTTTGTTGTGAAGTATGTAGCGCTTGCCTGTTCAGCCGTTCGTTGTTTATGCTCGCTACACGCCACTACCGACAGCGGTCAACAGTCATATTTTGCTATCTCATACAATTTAATATACTGTTTGATTTTATAACACTTTACACAGTTTATGTGCGAGTTGCCGCTGTCAAGCCTGTCGGACCGCTGAGGGAGCTGCGCCCATCAATAAGACAATTAAATGTACAAACGTTGTCATTTCCGTATTATATTGCCTCCATTCAAAAATGTATAAAGCGGCTGTGAATTTGTACAGTAGCAACTATAAAGTCAATGTTTACAATCGATCCCTTCGGTTCTCATGCATTCTCATTTCGTGAACAATACATTTTATTAACACGTTTCAATTTATTACCTCGAGAGCTAAGATCACACAATCAGCGTTAATTGCTGCTTCTCTTACGTGCGGTATCGTGGGCGTAGATAGGTTCTATGGAGGCTTCTTAAGACGGCACCCTCGTCCAGATATAAAGAAAAGATTGAGTCATCATAACAAATGCGCAGGCTGTCCTCACCGGCGCGGCTGCGCATGCGCGGCCGGGGCTCCGAGGGCAGGGAACTCGCTACAATCGGCCTCTTCTTATCTGTGACGGCTCCGATCATTGTGTCCCGAATACTTCGTGCTTCACAGTACGAATGACGAAATACTGCTACGTTTTAGTCTTTTACTTTTCTCTGTCTTTGTTGACTTGTCGAGTTCTTTTCGAATGGTTTTTTGTAAATGTTCAACCGCCACGCTTGTAAAGCTTGCTCTGACTTTATAAATCTTATCTAATTCATCGCATCAAACGAGAATTAAACACCTTGTACCTACCATCGCCTTAAGATATCTAAGTAAAAAAAATAATAGTACAAACGTAAGAAAAAATCATTCGCCCATTGGTATTGGTACCATCAATAAAAAATATGTCTATCTATCAATTATTCATTAATGTTGATCAATAAATACGTAATTATACTCTGATGTAATCAATCTTTGCGAAATATCCAAACAAAAACTCATCAAATCCCATTTTTTCATTCTTCATTTTTAAGGAATATCTTAAAAATGAAGAATGAAATAATTTGACCCACCGAAAAAGTAAAAAAAAAGTTTAAATTACAAAAAAGGAAAAATACTGCTCATTAATCATATTGATGAATGCACGTATCACAGATACTAACATCGAATGCAATGCATCCTACTCGGAGCATTATTTTTGATTTTCTTTCAATTCAACCCTTTTAAGTTGTCCGAAATATTTTAATAATGCCTCATGTTCACTCGCGTTACATTTTGGAAAATGAAACATCATGTAATGATGTTTCGAATCGCGGGTTTGATTGAGGTGACTGTTTAATTAACACATGACGATCAGTCATTTCTTGTTGTGTAATTTTTTTTTTGAAAAGTTTATTGCTAATAATAGAGAAACAAGTGTCTTCATTGTAATTTGTAGGTACTTTGACGTAAACGATTCTGTTTCACAATTTTTGCATAGCTCTTGGGTCTGAAGCATGCTACAGTTTACTTCGAAAAATAAAATGAATTCGCCGATTGTCGATGTTGGAGCGTATCAAATAAAAGGGCCACAGGCGTATTTTGCCATACCGTCGGTCGTCCGGCGCGCGTCGCCCGGACAGCCGGACGGCCGGCCGGACTGGCGGCGTTCAGCCCAGTCACACATTTGTCCAGCCACTCGCTCGCTGGCTGCATTTTTAGAATTATTAATTTGGTTCGTGTTCTTATACTGTGTTAAAGTGGCCGATTTTGTGCCAAGCTCATAAATAAAACATCACCAGGCTTCTCCTGCGACTGTTTTATAGGAGTCGACGATTGCTTAAATACGTTATTATTAAGTTGCATTGTTTTACTTTAAAAGGCATTGTTTTTATAACACGGTACATTAAAGACGTCATGATTTCATGTCTTTACACAATTAATTAATTATTTCAAATTCCAGAAAGCCTACGAATGTATTGTTGATAAAGTACCTACTCTATAGTTTTAAATAATCCAAAAAAATGGCCTTAAAAGACAAGTAAAGTAACATTAACTAAATTTTTCAGGTGGAAGTCGTAATCCTGGACAAGAACGACAGTCCTCCAGAGTTTAAGAACATCCCACCTGCTTACTTCGCATCCGAGGACATGGCTCCAGGACAGCGCATAGCGACCATCGCAGCCGAAGACCCGGATACGATCGGCAGCATCACCTACAGCATCCAGAATGATGAGACAACGCCATTTTCTCTGGACCCACAAACTGGACTGCTTACTCTCAAAGAGCCTTTGGACAGGGAAACGACTTCTGAGTATCAGGTGATCGTGAGAGCTGACGATGGGGTCCAGTTCACGGATGTCGCAGTTGTTGTTCAGGTTTGTTGTTTTTTATATGAGAAACTCGAATTTACTTACTGTCGTACACGTAATAAAGATACTTAGATCTCGTGGTGTACACTCGTTAACAGAAGCACTTTCACGGTTTATGTTAGAATGTTAGAGATTATGGTGTGGACTCTTAAGAATGTTGACGTATGAAGTTGTTACAATATTTTATTGTTATCATACTTGATGTATTATTACTTGAGTAAGTAATTGTAGCAATGTTTAAATGCTGTTAAAGCTTACTGTTTAATTGTTCATAAATTCGATTAATTTAGTTACAAACGCAGGCCTCAATTTCATTTCTATTTTGTAACTTTACATAAAAAAAAAACATTAATTGCCAACTAAGCTTTTATTATTATCGGCGATACTCAGCGAATACATAATACCGAAGAACGTTTTAGCTTTAGCTATAAACAAAACTTCTTTTATCATGTAAAATCATGGGAAATAACTCTAACACGCTTCTAAACACTACACAAACAGTTTTGTTACCGCATATACATGAATCCAAACATCTGCATGTCGGTCCGTTGCCGCGTCGGCTCAAATCAGTAGAGTTCTTATCACCCCGTCTACATCCACTTGTCCGGCCGACGTATGACCACCGATTAACTAATCATTGAGCCTCTTACCTACCTACCTAATGTTTACGATATCTAAGCACTTTTCTGCTATTTACTTACGATTAGGTAAATTAACTTTCAAATATTCAGCTATGTTAATTTTTTTTATCAAATAACATTATCTTACATCCGTTGAGAAGAAAAATAATTAAGCTCAGAAGGCTGTTCGTTTTTTCGTATTCCCATGTGTTTATGTAATTTTCAGGTGACCGACACGAACGACAACCCGCCAGTTTTCAAGGAAAGTGCTTACTCTTTCGACATTCCCGAAAACGCAGCGAGAGGTGCAATGGTTGGCATCGTTGCGGCCATTGACCTCGACTCAGGACCCAATTCCCAGCTCACTTACACCGTCATCTCGGACTGGGCTAATGACGTGTTCTCGCTCAACCCTCAGACAGGAGTCTTCACTCTGACAGCGAAGCTGGATTATGAAGAGGTAAGAATATCTAGGAGTTTTCTTTGTGCTCAGTTTTTTTTTAAATAGAATCACAGTCGATCAGCCCAAAGACTCTTTCGTGGGCATTCATTAGCAGAATAACGGTTGTTTTCTTAGAAAACTTCATACAACACCTCCACCATAGAAACGCCAAAAAAACTTCAAAGATAAGACACAGATTAAGGTTACGTATAAAGTACGTTACGCATGCTTATTGCTCAAACCTCGACAAACCGAACCGAAAATAATATGACAGCAAATGTTAATTGGGCTTTAAAACGATTGAGTAGTAAATGTATACATTGACAATAACTTCACAGCGGGCATGCCGCTGCACTGAGGTACGGATGCAAGAATTTAAAAAAATTTAAAAACTCGTAAAGTGGCGCGACACCGTCGTAAAAACGGACGAAAAGTGCAATTAAAAACACTTAAAATAGATTAAGTGATTACCGTGGAAAACATTTGAGAAGGATAAAAAACATAGCTGATTGAACGCGCTCCTAGACCTTGGCATATCGAGTTCGAATTACAAAAACGTATTTTAAATAGTACATTTGCAATTTTCGCGAATAATGATTACTGGAACCCCTTTCGAAAGTTGAGCTGTAATGAGTAGAATTAAAGTTCATATTCATCTGATCGGTTTCCGAGCGTCCAGTTACATGGATGTAACTGCCCTTCCATGTACTAAAATAGTCTGATTGATTCCAATCCAATCGTTGATTGGTAGTCGGCAATAAATAACAATTGTAACAGGTAGATGTTATTGCATTTCAAGATTTTTATTTTGAAACATTTGCTTGTGTAAATACGGAATTAATTAAAGCTTAATTAATTGTGTCGGTAAATTGTATATGTTCTGTAACGACGACGTGCGACCTCCACTCTTGAAGGTATAATCAATTTAATCTGCATTCGTTTAAGTTTTTACATACAGGACGACGCTTGCTTGTAATGAAAAAATAGTGCCAATTTATTTTTAATTAATAACACCATTTTTTTTAATAAACGTGTTGATCCTCCAATTATTGAAGTTAAGAAAAATTAAATTCTTATAAAATACATAACTATACATAATGAGTAAAAACAATCCCCATGATAGGTAATTTATTACATAATAAAACTTTTTTACAAAAAAAATAACCGACTTCCAAAAAAACACTACAAAGTGATAAATAACTTTAATTTCGGAAGTCGGTGTCAATAAACGAAAATGCAGAACCAACGACACCGACTTCCGAAATTAAAGTTATTTATCACTTTGTAGTATTTTTTTTGGAAGTCGGTTATTTTTTTTGTAAAAAAGTTTTTATTTTTCACTTTTTAGTGGGAAAGTTTGTAATTTATCTAAGTTACAATAGCCTAATGTCAACTGCTCATCACCTTTTACAAAATATTGCTCTAAAATTTTTAGATTTTTGTTGACCATGGTTGATTCATGGGACCATTTGGGAAGTATACCCTTACCAACAAAAACTGAATTTTTCAAATCGGTTTTCAAGCGACGGAGTTATGCGAGAACAAACATAAAAAAAAATACAAACATCTCGAATTGAGAACCTCCTCCTTTTTTAGAAGTCGGTTAAAAACATGGCGTCAACAAAACTTGTAATTTTCAACTTGGATAAGGCTTAGTAAAGCCTCCATACCCATGAAAATGTTCGATATTATTTTGTAAATTACGAAACGATGTGTACCTACGTAACCGTGTACATACATAGTTTCCTACTTTTAACTTTATGCATCATTAAACCATCATTATCTTATAGTACCCACGAAAGATTTCACGCATATACTTCTCAGAACCCCCGGCCAGCACAAACTCGCAATTAAAATTTGTATTGCTTAGATAAATATCAGTGTTTTGCATTTCATGGCCGCGTTATTTTTTATCAAATTATAGCGAATAATAAAGATCGCAATCTTGGTTCGTCTACTTTAGGATTATTTACGACTACACCGCTAGCACCGACTTTAATTTCATAAATGTAAACGTTGTCTGCCGCTAACATTGTTGAATCCTTTGTATAGGTGCAAATGAGTTGCACCGTAGCTCAAGCATAATAAAATATTAATACTTTTATCTGCATATTCCATACAACAATATTGGAAATTGGCGCCTCGTTGATGAGGCTTTAGTAGAGTTGTATGGTTTGAGATGGAACCATTACTTTGTGGACGATGCTGATGGGATCAATAGTGCCTGTATGTATGTATTGATAATTATTTTCAAAAACGTGTCTTAAGGCGGTAATCAATGTAGAGGTACAAGTAGTTGCTAGAACATGAATATTTAACCCTCCTTATTCAGAGCCAGAGATCATGATTTTGAATCCTACCTATGTCTAGCAAAAGCATAAAGTGACAGGAAAAGAAGAATGCAAGATGCCATGTTGTGCAAACCACTTTTAAGTTAGTTTTTTGAGAAATTATGGAAAAAAACGATTTTATGGTCAATACATTTTGTACATGATACAGGTTGTTGATAGCACATATGCTTTCAATAACATATCTCCGGCATGCATCGCTCACTGCCACGCCCGCAACATTTCATAATAATTTCATGTACCTTGCAATTTTTTATGTGGATGAACTATTTATAGTGTTTTGTACCGATTCATATGTGCCAGCCCCTTTCAGCTCGGGGCCATACATTGCGGTTGAAAGAATTATCGTAACATAGATCTTGATGAGGGCACTGACCGCTCGGCCTCTACGCGACGTCACTTTTTTAACTACTTCTAAATAAGATTATTAGTTAAGTTATTGTTATTAGTAGCTGTAAATTGATCCAAAGTTTACATCTGACATAAAAATGCGATAAAACTTTTGGGTAGACCGTTAAACTGCGCAATAGTTTACAGACGGCTTATTTACTTAAAATATACAAGTAACTGTAGAAAGAAAGTCAGCCATATTTAGTCCGCAGTTGACATTCCAAATATTCAACCCAATGATAAAAGAAAATCCACTGAAAGATAATGTACCTGAGTATTGGTAGGTAACATGATTAGCTAATAGTGAGACATTCAAGAATGCAGAATTTTCTTTCCGCTTTGCGCAGTGAAACATTTTTAAATACCTAGGAACAGTTGACAAAATAATAGGTAAACTCAAACTCAAAGCATTTACAGGCACTTTTGAATCGTCAGAAAATATGGAGCTAGTTTCCCATTCCATAGCATAGTAGGTACCTATGGAGAAGAACGGGCAAGAAACTCCATGGACACTCTTTTAAATAATATTTTTACAAAAATATTAGTTATGTACATCATTAATGTTGAATTTATAATTATACGTGAGAACGACGTAAATAAAAGTAGGTAAACCACCCACCCACCCATATCTGCGCAGATGTGCCTTTATCTTAGAAAGTACAGATATGTTATTAACTTAATACACTTGATAGCTACTATCATGTTTTCAGAACACCCTCCGTGAGTTTTTCGTATTTAAAGTTTTAAACCAATACACTTAAAGCTGCTGGCGGCTAATTACAAATAACTTACCCAATATTTTTTGTTTTTGTTCTTTCTTAATTTATGATAAGCTATTCCACATTTATCAGTTTATCCGCATGATAATCTTCATACCAGTAGTGTACGGACATGATATACACCGGACATTAATGTCTTTTCGCAAAATAAGACAGGGCTGAGTAAAATTTATTATGGACCATGAAAAATATTGCAGGTTGTAGATAATATACGCAATTTAAGAACGAAGGACAATATTGCCTTCGGGCTAGGTAGGTAGGTATTTAACATGGAGCTAGTCCACTCTGACGATAATAATGTTGGCTTACTTTGTACCACAGAATTATTGTACGTATCAATATCAGTGTAATTTGGAAATTCAAAAATTGTAATTAAGCAATTTACTTACATCCTTTGCCTGATATTGATAATTCATTTTAAGTAAAGGCATGTTTTTGGCTCTGCATGAGTGAAAGGCGAATTACCGATATGAATATCCCTGCAGATTCACAACTTGGAACTAAATATTTGCACCATAAGGTACCGCCAAAGCACAATCTCGGTTCTCGTGTGATCTGACCATTTCAAGAAATTGTCTGACCTTTGATGAGACGTTTCGTTTCCGCTTCTTTTAACAAAAACTGAGTAATATTCTACCAATTCAAACCTGACACAAAGGTACCTACAGAAGTGCAAATTAAACGAAGCTTTTACTAGCTAAACAATGGTCTACCACATTGTATAGTTGGTATATTTTGTTCGAATCGAACAGTTCGACTGAACGGACACATAGATACAAAAGAAAATTAATGCTGCGATTAATGCATTTGTGGGAAAATCTGCAATCGATGAAGCGGTTAAATCCTTTTCATAAAATACTTCGCTTTTACAAGTATTTACTTGTATAAACGAAATATTTATGATCCGTCATAGTTTAGAAGCGTGGAAATAACGCAAACATCATCAAATAAAATACCATAAGACGTCCACTTTACCGGTGTAAAGTAAACTCAGAAAGTCGTTTCTAAAGTTGAAGTTAAACTCTGGAGACGGCAGCTATCGCATTCTTACATTTGCATGTTAACTGAACAATCATAAAAAACTCCGTGATTGAACAAAGCGAAGTACGCCTTAAACTTACGAGTAAGCTATATGCGCTAAGCTTTTTTTATTTTCACAAGCCCAGCATAAAGCCTATTTAACATGTTTTTGCGGCAACTCGTCGCAACATTCTTATTGTACTCATCAATGCTGTACTAAAATGACAAACAAGTCGTTAAATTTTCTATGGACATAAATCAGAGGCCGATTTCTAATTTTTCGGTATTAGGTAGGAGGGAATTTTATATTCATGTGCAATATTTCTAAAGCATTTCAAACGAATATTTACTACGTAGATCGATGAATGTAATCGCAGTAGGCACGGGTGTAACTTTAAAACTTGTTCATCGATCTTAGGAAAGCTATTAAGAGTTAGGTAAACATTATGCATCTGATCTTCGTCCTGCTCTTGTTTACTTCGAACGGTACACTTGGTCTGTGGATAAAGTTTCGAGCAAATTAGTTTTTCACATAATTCTTTGACAAAATCCTGTTCTTAAAATATTAAATATTGGCTTGTGGCTAAGAAATAACAGCCGCACGGTTCGATCGATCAGGTTAAGGCATTGACTGCCAACGCGGTCACCGGTGACCGCGAACAATAGATTTTCTATTGTGTCTGTTGTCTGGCAGTCAACGTGTTAAGCTACGCTTGCAGCGGTTGGTCCGTGGATGAGTGACCATCTTTACATACCAAGACCCCTCCGTGTGTCCGTTGGTCCCGGCTGTCATTCATGGATCTTTGACGGTCGTTACGGGTCGTCAGAAGCCCGAAAGTCTGATAACCAGTCTTACCAAGGGGTATCGTATTACCCAATAACAGGATTGTGGAGGTCAGATAGGCAGTCGCTCCATGTAAAATACTGGTATTCAGCCGACCCCAACATTGTTGGGAAAAGGCTAGGCAGATGATGATTTAATATTATCAACACGTATAAATAAATGATGTAGTCAACTGGACACAGAAGCGACCGAGTCCAGCTGACCGAAGACTCTATTAAAACAACAGCCCAAAACAAAAGGTAAAGAATACAAATAAGAGATCCGTCAGCAGTTTCGCAATGTCAGTCAATAGGTAGCCTACTTAGCTCCTGCGGAGACCCGTAACATCAACAATGTAGCAGACACTGAAAAAGTGTCTGCTACATTGTTCTTGAGCCAAAAGAAACTCGTTCCATTGTTTTTAAAAATTATCTTCTCGTTACGTGCGTCGTGTGTATGTGCTCACAGACGTGTCTCTGGCGCGGTACATAAGGGCGGTGTTCGCGAGCCATCCGCGCACACTGGACTCATCAAGTCGGCCGGCCCCACTAATTAGTAAAAACAATTCGCTGGGTACATTCGTTCTCTCGACCGCCCGCCAATTCCGCGTACCCCGCTAGAGAGCTGCTAATTTCATCCCGGTACAGTTTTTTCGCGTCGCGCATCATATTCGGCATTTGCCCGCTCGATCCGCCATCGAAATTAAGGCTCGAACAATGTCTGACAAAGCGGCCGTCCGCAAAACATCCCTGAGCCGGATTCCGCGACCACTACTTGTTTTTTAAATCGCCATCTCGCTGCACGATCCGCGAATGAGGGAGCTTGTCATAGTTGGGAAGCTTCGGTGTCCTATTATATGGAAAATCTGAATGCCGCCGTCATTCGTAAAATGTTACCGTCGTACTTCATGTAATGCTTTGTTTTAGAGTGCAGATTTTCTTGATGGTTACTTACTTGACGTTATTTCGTACAATCTTGTATATTGTAAGCCTTTATAATTTAACATTACGATTATGGCTGGTTTTCATTAATGGTAGACTGAAAATATATAGATTTCTAGCGATAATGTAAGAGTACCTAATAACTTGGTTGCAAAAATATTTCTTTAACATTATGTTGTTTCAGACTCAACACTACATATTGGTTGCACAAGCACAGGACAATGGCCACCCCTCTCTTTCTGGCACGGTCACGGTCTACGTCAACGTGATTGATCTCAACGACAATGCACCGATATTTGACCCCATGAGCTTTTCCAACGAAATCCTAGAGGATGTCCCCATTGGTTTTTCAGTGGTCACTATAAGCGCTACTGATTTGGATTCAGGTAAATAAATAAATCAGAAAAAATAATAATGTGCTAATTTAATTGAATATCTGCCTAACAATGTATCAGTTATTAACTCATTAAATTTTATACTATAATGCAACCAAAGGACTGAGACAGGTAAAGCATTAAAAATGTTTGTATTATCCGAACCAAGTGCTGTATATTAAATTCCTTTTTTTAAACCTTACAGGTCTAAATGGCAAAGTGACCTACAGCATCAGCTCAGGCGACGAGGGTCAGGACTTCAATATAGCTGAGAATGGTACAATATACACAGGGAGGCTGTTGGATAGAGAAACTCTTCCGATCTACAACCTCGTTGTTACCGCTAAAGATATGGCCAAGCCTCCTGAGCCTCAATTGTCTTCGACTGTACAAGTAAGAACACAATGAAATGTTTTAGAAAGAATTCTTCTCATGTGTGTTATACCTATGTTTTCAACCTTTTTATTATATTCGGTTTTGTTAGAAAATTGCGGTTGCTGTGAGGCACACATAATCCAAATATTTTATTTTATGTCAGTTTTAAATTTTGTACACTTGTGTTCCTTGCATACGGTATTGTGCCAAATAAAGATTTTTCTTTATTTATTGAAACTTTTCGCACACAAAAAGGTACAAAGGCGGACCTAATGCCTTAGACATTCTCTACCAGTCAACCGAGGGCGGTGAAGAGATTAGATGACAGGTGCTTTGGTTGAGAGGAACAATGATAAAAAAAAAACTTTAAAATATATCATAATGAATTCCTTTACATTTAATTCATTATCTTAATGCTTAAACTTATTCGTATAAATGCACTTGCAGGGAAGTGTTGTTATGAAATGTTTACCAGATACCGTCCCATCGATCAAGTGGATACGAGCAATTTATAAACGCGTTGTCTCTCACATTCTTATTACAATATTTTTTTAAGTTATGTTCTAACGTTTACTTTCGAATAGCTTACATCGTGTTTTCATAGGAGTGGGACGCCATATTTACCTTAACAGGGTCGTGTCACTTTTAGAAAGCTCTTACTAGATAGTCTACCTATATTAAATTGTGGGGATTATTAAACCCTTTCTTGGAAAAAAGTTTCGTGTTTTTTCTTAACAAAAGGTTTAAGTTAATTAGTTCGATGATCATAATAATTTATTTTATTATCTGATACTTAATGTCGCAACGAATTTACTAAGTAGTCACAAACATATTATATATGAAACTATTAATAATTTAGCTAACTTAAATATTATATTCCAAAACCTTAAAAATTACGTTCATTACGAGCCATTGTTAAGTGCGTCTATTGTTGGGTTCCACAATATGCACCTGATGAGGGCAGACGGAAGCATAGGATGCGTTTTGCTTTATTATTTTACTTGTATTAACTTTCTAAGAAATTGTAAGATGCAGTTTTCGAAAAACATAATAAATTCAATTGACGGTACATCCGGTCACTTTTATATTCCATTGATCCGAAAAAGCCTCTCAGCTGAGAAGATTTTAGTTTCATTTATCTGATTTTTATTATGTTTGTATGTTTCGTTTTCACACACTTTTATGGTACTGTTTTATTGTTACAGGTTACGGTACAACTAAAGGATGTCAATGACATGGCACCTGAGTTTGTTACACCTAATATAACGACAGTGTCGGAGAATATTCCACTGAATACAGTCGTAATGACAATAAAAGCTGTCGACAAAGATGAAGGAAGAAATGGATATGTCGAATATTTTATGACTCCAGATCCAGAAATTAATGGTTACTTTTCTCTGGGAAATGTAGATGGTATATTACGAGCAACAGGAAAACTTGACAGAGAACTAAAGGCAAGTTATACGATTACTGTCACAGCAAAGGACAGAGGTGATCCGCCCAACGTGACCAAATCAAAAATTAAAATAAATATTCTGGATGAGAATGATAACAGCCCAGTATTCGATCCAAAGCAATACAGTGCTTCAGTCCCAGAAAATGCAAGTATTGGAGCTAGCGTCTTACAAGTAAGTATAATACTGAATAGCTACAAGTTAACTAGCTTACAAATTAACTACTGGGATAAGAAATAATAAGTACTTGTTAAAATGAAACTAAACCAAATTATTTTACAGGTTTCCGCTACCGATATAGACGAAGGCGCAAATGGAAGAGTGAGATATGCAATTGCTTCAGGCGACGAAAATAGAGATTTCAGTATCAGTGAAGACACTGGTATTGTCAGAGTTGCTAAAAATCTTAATTTTGAAAGAAAATCCCGTTACCTGCTAACAATAAGAGCCGAGGATTGTGCTAAAGACGATGTCAGATTCGATACGGCTGAATTATCTATTTCAATTCAAGACATAAACGATAACCCACCCACGTTCCTTGATTCACCGTACTTAGCGTACGTAATGGAAAATGTAATTCCTCCCAACGGCGGGTACATAATAACAATTCATGCTTATGACGCTGATTCACCTCCATTTAACAATCAAGTCCGTTATTTCATAAAGGAAGGCGATGCGGATCTTTTCAAAATAAATGCTTCGTCTGGGCAAATTTCCTTATTAAGAACATTAGATCGTGAAGCACAGGATGAATATACTCTTGCGCTTGTGGCAATGGATACAGGTAAGTTACGCAGCTATAAAATTTACTTAGTTTAACAATTCGCAGTGATTTGGATGCACTCTAGTAGATAGTTTATCAGATATATTAGTTTATTTAAATCTCTTTAAAATAATCAAGATACTTTTATGTTTCTAAAGGTCATGCGCAAGATTAACTTATAAAGATAAATCATTAAAATCTAATAATTCGGCTACAAATATTAGAATAAAATTATTACTGTAATATTCTCTTGACCTTAACACTAGTAATGTGTAAATAATTTTGTTTTTGATTGAATTTCTTTCATTTACAGGGTCACCTCCACTTACTGGATCAGGAACTGTGAAAATTGTGGTACAAGATGTAAATGACAACAGTCCGGACTTTGAAAGGCAAAGTTACAGAACTAACGTAAATGAAAATTTACCTTCTGGAACTGTGATCCTTAGTCCAAAAGCAACAGACAAAGATGTTGGCAACAATGCGAAGATAAGATACAGTCTTCTTGGTGACAAATCGGAAAGATTTCAGATAGATTCTGCAACGGGCGTTATTTCAACCAACGCAACATTAGATAGAGAAGATTGGGATGTTTACTATCTGATCATTATGGCACAAGATTCATCAACCACTGATCCAAGAACCGCTACTGCCAACCTTACAATAATAGTTGAAGATGAAAATGATAATACACCGACATTTGCTCATCCGGTCTATGAAGCTCACATATCTGATCGGACTGTTAAAGGAGATTTTGTTTTTGGAGTAAAAGCTAGTGATAATGATATTGGACTTAACAAAAAGATAGTCTATGATCTAAAAGGCGAACATGAAAACTTATTTGTTATAAATAAAGAAACAGGAGTTATAAAAGCCAACGAAAATCTAATGAAGTATAAGGATAAAAACGGATCCACTTTCAATCTACTTATAATAGCAACAGACAGTGGTGAAATCCCAAAACAGAGCACAGCAGAGTTGATTCTAATCCCAAAGTCAGTTAAGAATTTTCCGAAGTTTACAGTTACGAATAAATTGACTTTTACTTTTTCGGAAGATACACCAGAAGGTGTTTTAGTGACAAGATTGTCAGCCACATCCCCGAAAAAGGGCCCAACTGGCCTACTACAATACGGTATTGCAGGAGGAAACGTTGGTGACGCTTTGAGAGTAGAACCTATGAGCGGTGAAGTATTCATTACAGGAAAAGGGCTTGATTATGAGACGATGCCTTTATACGAAGTGTGGTTTGAAGTAAGGGATTCTGACAATCCTCCACTAAAATCATTCATTGAAATTGAAATCAAAGTAACGGATGCAAATGATAATCCTCCTGTAATTGAAAGCACTCTATACAATGCGACTGTATTAGAAGAAGAATATCCGCCTCAGTTGGTAATTAAAATTGACGCACATGATGATGATTCAAATGAAAATGGCAGAATATCTTTTAAATTGGTCAACGACTATGACGAAACATTTAGAATCGACACAGAAATTGGAGAAGTTTATACAAACATAGCTTTGGATAGAGAATCCATTCCATTTTATGAATTAATTGTAGAAGCGGTGGACCATGGAGTTCCTCAACTCATAGGAACTTCAACAGTTATTGTGACCGTTTTAGATAAAAATGATAACCCACCAAGGTTCACTCGGCTTTTCAGTGTAAATGTTACAGAAAATGCTGAAATCGGGTCATTTGTGATAAGAGTCACAAGTTCGGATCTAGACTCTGGTCCAAACGCAAATGCTACGTACAATTTTGTTGAAAATCCAGGACAAAAGTTTATAATAGATCCAGTAAGTGGAAACGTTACAGTTGCCAGACCACTTGATAGAGAATTACAAGATGAGTACGTTCTCAAAGTAGCAGCAACTGATGGAGCTTGGCGTTCTGAAACGCCATTGACTATCACAATACAAGATCAAAATGACAATGCACCAGAATTTGAATATTCATACTACAGTTTCAATTTCCCAGAACTACAACAGAAAAACAGTTTCGTTGGTCAGGTTATTGCTACTGATAGGGACAAACAAGGTCCCAACTCAATAATATCGTATTCATTACAACAACCATCTGATTTGTTCTCAATAGATCCCGCAACAGGAGAGATACTTAGTAAATTCAAGATGAATTATAAAAGAACATCAATCAATTCATCCCCTGAAAATACTTATTCTGTTATTGTTGTTGCTACGGATAACGGGAAACCCCCTATGTCTTCTGAATGTTTAGTTACAATCAATGTGGTCGACGCTAACAATAACGCACCGAAATTCAAAGATCATGAAAAGTTTGTACCTGTACCAAAAGACGCCACTTCAGGAGAAAGAATTATAAAACTGACAGCTGAAGACAATCTAGATTTCGGAATAAATGCAGAAGTGGAATATTATGTATCAGGTGGAAATGGCACTGCATATCTAACTATTGACAAAAAGAGTGGCTGGATAATTGTGAGTAAACAGTTTTACTACTTAGGGCAATACTACGAACTCAAAATAAAAGCAGTTGATCGCGGAGTTCCTCCACAGTCCGATGAGACGACTCTAATATTTGTTGTGACTGGTGAAAACATTTATAGCCCCAAATTCACAGCTTTGAGCTACCAAGTAATTGTACCTGAAAACGAACCAGTAGGAGCACCAATTTTAACAGTAAAAGCAAGTGATGAAGATGAAGGGCCTAATGGAATCGTGCGATATTCCATTTCATCTGGGAACGCAGGAGAAGAGTTCCAAATTCATCCGATATCAGGAGCTATAAGTATTTTGCGTCCACTTGATTTCGATACAATCCAAGAATATAGACTGAATATTACTGCAAAAGATCTTGGCTTCAAGTCGAAAGAAGCCATTGCCACGCTGACGATAATTTTAACGGACATTAATGACAACGCTCCACAATTCAACCAAACAAAATATATTGCATATTTACCAGAAAACTCTCCAGTAAATAGTTTTATATACAAAGTTACAGCAGTTGATATAGATTCACCCAAGAACGCCATTATTAAATACTTTATAAATAATGATATGGCTTCATTGTTCCACATAGACGTCAACACTGGAGAAATATTCTCCAAAGAAGTATTCGATTATGAAGAAAAGAGACTATATACTTTGGAAATCAGAGCTGAAAACCCTGATTCAATCATGCGTAATACGACTGAAGTTATTGTTTACATAACGGGTGTAAATGAATATTACCCTAAATTTAAACAGCCCGTATTTCATTTCGATGTATCTGAATCTGCCGAAGTTGGAGCAAATGTTGGTGTTATTCAAGCTACTGACCAAGATAGGGGAGATGACGGGATTATATACTATTTATTTGTGGGCTCAAGTAACGATAAGGGCTTTAGTATCAATTCACAAACTGGTGTGATTCGAGTGGCTCGCTATTTAGACAGAGAAACACAGAACAGAGTGGTGCTAACAGTCCTAGCGAAAAATTCTGGTGGTATACGTGGAAATGATACCGATGAAGCACAAGTTATTATTTCCATTCAAGATGGAAATGATCCACCTGAATTCTTACGCCATTATTACGAGGCTACTGTGTCAGAAGGTGCTAGTATTGGACAAGAAGTAATTCAAGTAAAAGCAGTGGATAAAGATGTACGGCCACAGAATAATCAGTTTAGTTTCTCCATACTGGGTGGAAATACAAACCAGGACTTCAAAATAGATCCTCAAACCGGAGAAATTGAAGTTGTTCGCCAACTGGACAGAGAAACCTTGCCAATGTATTCATTAATTGTCGGTGCTATTGATACAGGTGTTCCACCGCAAACTGGCACAGCCACAGTTAAAATAACTTTGTCGGACATCAATGACAATGGACCTATATTCGATGCTGCTGGGTTTGAAGGATCTGTTTACGAAAATGAACCTCCCAACACCAGCATTACAACGCTTTCTGCTAAAGATCCAGATTTACCACCGAATGGAGCACCTTTCTCGTATACTATTGTTGGAGGAAAGCATCAAAGCTACGTAAAGGTTCACAAGCATACAGGCGTTCTTTTGACAACAAAGAAAATAGACAGAGAAGTAACACCCACTCTTGAAGTAATGATACAAATCGAAGACAGTGGCAATCCAGTTATGAAATCCAATTACACCATATTTATAAAGGTATTGGATAGAAACGACAATCCACCAGCACCAAGATCAGCTCACGTTATTGTTTATGCTTTTAACAATAAAGTTCCACGTGGTAAAATCGCCGATGTCAAACCAAACGATCCAGATATAGTAGGAGATTACAGATGCAAGATTATCAAAGAGTCAACATCTGAAAATACATTGTCACTTCTCAATATTCGATCAGGATGCAACTTGCACACTAATGCTGTTAAACCTGGACAAGGTTATTCGTTTTCAGTTTCAGGAAATGACGGCGTTCATAGAGACGTTTTATCTTCGATTAGTGTAGAATATTTTTCTTTTGACAATAATACCGTTGAGCAATCTATCACTTTGAGAATTTTGAACATGACTGCATCAGATTTTTTAACTCATTACTACCGGAGCTTACTAGAAATACTAAAAGAAACTCTGAAAAGCAGTGAAAGCATTTACTTGTACAGCATCAATGAAGTCGACGGTCATTTAGATTTGACAATAGCAACAAAGAGTAATCATTCTATTTGGAAAAGAGAAATGACTGAAAAATATTTAAAAGCTAAAGAGTTCCAAATGACAAAGTTACTGAAGAGCCAAATCATAGTAGCCTATTTTCCATGTGCTTTTCAACAATGCAAAAATGATGGCCTTTGTACAGATTCAATACGAGTATTGGATGATACAAAAATAATAGAAAGCCCTTCCCTTATCTTGTCTTCGCCTTTAGTCAGGCATGATTATACTTGCCATTGCACGGATGGATTTATCGGAGGCAATTGTGAAAAGCGCCAAGATCCCTGCTCACCAAATCCTTGTCGCTTTGGAGGTATATGTCGTAAACAGGGTCACGATTTTACATGCACATGCCCAGCTCGCAGAGATGGTAAGACTTGTGAGATGGAAAGAGATGACGTATGCAGTAGTAATCCGTGCAAGAATGGAGGTTCCTGTAAAGAAAGCGCTGATAGAAATTCATTCTTCTGCTTGTGCCGGCCTGGATATCGTGGTAATCACTGTGAAGCTTTAGTCGACTCATGCCGACCTAATCCGTGCATGCACGGAGGGATATGCATAAGTCTAAAGCCAGGTTACAAATGTAGCTGCACAAATGGTCGCTACGGAACACACTGTGAAAGTACTACTTTTGGATTTGGGGAGCTGTCTTACATGCAATTCCCATCTCTCGATGCATCCACCAACGATATAACAATAATATTCGCTACCACAAAGCCGGACGCTTTATTGCTGTATAACTATGGTGGTCAGACAGGCGGAAGGTCAGATTTTATAGCAATTGAGTTATTGGGAGGAAAGCCAGTGTTTTCGTTTGGCGGTGCTAGAACATCTATAACTTCAGTTGCCATAATGAATTCTAAGAAGAACCTAGCTGATGGAAACTGGTACAAACTAACAGCTACCAGAAATGGACGAGTAATTTCATTGAGTGTGGCGACATGTACTGATCATGGAGACGTCTGCACAGAATGTGATCCTGGCGATGATTCATGCTACGACGACGATACTGGACAAGCGGGGTATGTACTCATTATAATTATACAACACGAATAATTTTTCATGTAGGTCGCCAGCATTATTGGCGAATGTGAGGTCTAGGGTTCGATTCTCAGGACCGATATTCGTTTTCGCAGTGATAATTTTTCATTAGATTTAAAATACTGTACCCCGTGTGTGTCCCTAAAGCTAAACTGGGCGACGATCTGCACGGTCTAGCTGGATAGACAGAAAAGAGTGGTCGAAGATGAAGTTAATTTTTATGGAAATTAGAGACCTTATCCAGAAATTGGCTGCTATAGACTGATATGATAAAACAGACATGTTTGTAGGCTTATACTAATGATCCCAATTTCTTGTTTAATACAACTCAACTACATAACATAAATCCTATATGATCAAGTTAATGAATGAATGGACATCTGAACGATATTTCTTTTATCTTCTTTTCAGAACATTGAATTTCAACAACGAACCACTGCTCATCGGTGGTCTTAACAAAGCGGACCCAGTCCTAGAACGTCCCGGACAAATTCATTCTGATGACTTCGTGGGATGCATGCACAGTATTACCATCAACGGACGAATGCTCAATCTTACTAATCCTATAAAGGCACGAAGCGTGGAACCAAAGTGTGAACGCTCAGAAGGAGGCGCCTGTTTCAAGAAAGATGTTTGTGGCACAGGAAAATGTTTGGACAGATGGAAAGCTAATTTGTGCAAGTGCAAAGGTGACTTAATTTCTCCTGACTGTGGTCTTTCACTGCAATCTATTTCGGTTTCTGAAAATGGATTTATTACTTACACAATATCTGAAAAGCATAGACGAATGCAATTGTTGGAAACATTTTACGGAGGCAATACTGGTTGGTTCAAGAAGAACAGCAAATCTTCTGGCAAAGTCATTCCTAAAGTCAGTCCAGCGAAAAGTTTATCGTTCTTCTTTAAGACTCACAGAAAAGACGGTGTCTTATTTTATTCAGCAACTGACAAATATTACACTGTGATTGAACTACTAGAAGGAAAAGTTTGCTACACATCCAAACAGAACACCGTTGTTAATATGAGTCAATCAGAACAGAGTGATGTTTCCGATGGTAGCTGGCACAACATTACTTTAGTGTCAGTTGGTAGAAGTATACGCCTGCTTGTAGATAATAAAAATGTTGGCGAAGAACTTGACTCCGCTGGTGTTCACGACTTTTTGGATCCCTATTTAACTGTCATATCAATTGGAGGAGTTAAAACTGAATGGATAACAACGTCGAGCCAAAACAAGTTTGAAGGATGCTTGGCTAATTTTTCGATCAATAACGAACTTCAACCATTCAGTGGAAACGGTAGCATATTCAAAGAAACAATTCATAGAGGCAAAATATTAAACGGCTGCCACAGTGCCTTTGGTATTGGTGCAACTCAAAATCATCCATTGCGTATTGGCATAACACTAGTAATAGTGTTCTTCGTTATTCTATTAGTCGCAATTTCAGTCTCAATAATCTTTTATCGACTTCGCAAACAGAAAAAAGAAAAAGGCAACGGATCTGCTAGTAAAGGCAATATTGTACACTCTAAGCAAAACGGAGGCCCAGCTATGTTAAACGCACCAAATCTAATAGCAGGTACAAATGACAGCATAATGAATAGAAATCTTCACAATAATGATACAAGCCTCAATAGTTACATGTCAGAAAATGCCGATATAACACGTAATGTTGGCCATATTGTTGGTCCTGAACTGTTATCAAAGAAGTACAAAGATAGAGAAATAATGAACATTGATCCACCGAGACCACAACGACCAGATATAATAGAGCGTGAAGTGGTTGGAAAAAGTCCAGCCCTTCGTGAAGACCACCACCCGCCACCGCCACCATCTACAAATACATCGCACCACACTCATGATCACCCTAGTGGTATGGATTTAAATTCAGAAGTGCCAGAACACTATGATCTTGAAAACGCCAGCTCAATCGCACCTTCCGACATTGATATTGTGTATCATTATAAAGGATTCCGCGAAGCAGCGGGTGTTCGCAAATACAAAGCTACTCCACCGCCCATTGCAGGCTACCACCACAAACATCAAACTCCTCAACATCGTCACTCACCACATCATCCAAGTGGGTACCCCTCCCGAGTACCGCAGGCAGCGCAACCCCCGCCACAACCGAGACAACATCAAACAACACCATTAGCAAGATTATCTCCGAGCAGTGAACTCAGTCAGCAACCTAGAATATTAACTTTGCATGATATTTCTGGCAAACCTTTGCAGAGTGCTTTGTTAGCCACCACGTCTAGTTCGGGTGGCGTTGGTAAAGATGCTTTACATAGTAACAGTGAACGAAGTCTGAACAGCCCCGTTATGTCACAACTAAGTGGTCAAAGTTCTTCAGCAGGGAGAAAAACACCCAGTGCTCCGCCACAAGTTCCACAAGTGGTGTCTGTTGGTTCAGGAGCAGTGGGACTGACAGCAGAAGAAATAGAAAGAATGAATGCTAGACAACGGACATCCAGTTTAGTGTCCACATTAGATGCAGTGTCAAGTTCAAGCGAAGCACCTCGAGGAGGAGGAGTCGGTCACCACATGTCGCATAGACATCACTCACCTCCAGACGATAACAGAAGTTCTACCGGGTCAGACGATGAAAGTGGAAATGATAGCTTTACTTGTTCCGAAATAGAATATGACAACAATAGTATAAACGCAGATAAGTTAGAAGATGTTAGAAGACAAAATGTTAGCAGTGGAAGTAATCCTAAAAAACCTATTTTGCCACCACCTTACGAAAGCTTTGATTCCTCGTTCCGTGGCTCGCTGAGCACTCTAGTCGCATCTGATGATGATTTAGCCCCTCATGTAAGTTCAGCCCTGTACCGGCAAGCGAATGGTTCTCCCGCATCAGCAGCACTAGGCTGGGGACCGGCTGCTCTCGACCTGTTCAATTGGGGACCGAATTTTGAAAGCATGATCGATGTATTCAAGGATATAGCTGAATTACCTGATTCTGTAAATGGAAGAATGTCTTCCTCGCTAAGACTGCAGAATGGCACCCCGAAACCATCAGAAGAATACGTTTGATGTGTTAGTTTAGACTTAGACTGTAAATATAACTAATTATATATTTGTCTTAAGATTGTGTAAAATAATTTTTGTGATCTTGTATCAAGGTCTCTATTTTCTTGCCATATATTGTTTATATATGATTTCATAATTAAATGAGTATGTCTTGGATACACCTTGTGCAAAACTTATTTGTTTGACGTCCTTGTAACTTTCGGCGTCAATAGAAATACGATCAATTTCCGTGTCATATAATTGTAGTGAATGTTTGACATTAGATGTATCCAACGGACATGTGTAGTTCGTATGATAGACGGTGTTGTTTATCGTCGTTTGAAGCTGGCAATAAAACAAAATTAAATGGCGAAATCTTAAACCAATAAATGTGTAGGAAAAACATCTTGTTCATACGTTTTGTCCAATTCCTCATTGCTTTATTACAGCTTCAACATGTAAAACCTCATTGTACATAGACTTTGTAAATATAATTATATCCGAATACAAATTGTGTGTAAATATGTAACTGAATTATTTTAGGTTCAAATTGTAACACAAAATTCTTGGAGCTCTGACTGAATGGGTATAATGATGTGTAAACGTCTCTTGTAAATAATATAAATACGCTTATTTAATGGAATCAAATAAATCCATGTGATAATGTTTGTATCTACACATATTCATATTTAAATGATTGTTGTCAGTTTCGCATTTACACGGAAATGTAAACAGTCAGAGCTTTCTTTCCCGTTATTATCGCCATATTATTTAGTAAAGTGCCAAATGACTTTAAATAATTTTAAATAACTGACTGATTTCATAAATAAAACATAATTTAAATTACATATATTTTATTTATTCAACCCCAAAAACAGCCTAAACTCCTACAGCAACTGACACATAATACACTACAAGACAGAATGGTAGATAGTCATTCAATTAGCCACTTACTAACTGGATAATTTAACTTTACCTGATTGACTTATTGTCAGACTTTGGTAGCACAGTATACAACATTGGATTGTATAGAAGGCCAATTCCCGTAATTAAAAATGTTCCAAATCTAGTCGCAATCTCATCTCAGCGACAATCAATGTCAAAAACTTGTCAAAAACGTAAGGAAATTACAGGTATTTTTGATAGATTGAGACTGAGCTCAGACTGTGAACTTTCTTAAAATTACAAGAATTGCCTCTCTGTTTAAAAACAGAGCACAGAGGGTCCTGTTTCTTATAAAGATAAAAACAATTCTATAGGACCAACTTAGGTTTCAGTCCTAGAAAAGTCAGAAATTGCAAAAACCTTTTTCCATACATTTTGTAGGAAATGATAATATATTTTTTGTTTATGGTGGATTGGCCGGTACAATTAAGACTGGCCGAAAATAAACGGCTATAAAAGATTTACAAGTACAACCTAAGATTAACGAACTCTTTCTTAATGGTAATACCCAGTCCGAACTGTTCTGTGATCATCGTACATTTCGAACTTTAACCACCTTTCACTCGGTAGGTAAATCTTAGATTTTAGTAGGTAAATCTTAGATTTTAGTAGGTAAATCTTAGATTTTACCTTAGAGACTCGGTAAATGAAAAAAATAGACACGTCTAGACGTCTTCGGCATATCGTCTAAGACTCGTGGGCAGTCTGCGTCCACCGCTACCCGTATCACCTCCAACGTTATGTTTGTGAGAAGATCATTTTATTTTTGTTATTTGTTTTATACTATTCAAAAAGTATTTTGAGGATGGTTTAAAATTATGTTTTACTAGTTACTAATAATTACACCAAATGATAATAATTTACACTGTATAAAGTTTTGACTGGTAGGTAAATGAAATAAATGATTAAGTTAGTTAAAACCTAATATGTATCTACCAAACTGTAATGGTAAAAGGCCGTATTTTTTTCTATTTTATGAAATCCTATCATTTACCAACTCATATTGGTAAATCCTAAAATGTTCTAGTAAAACCTAAGATTTACCAATATACCGGCTTTTACAGTAACATATACAACGCATCATATAATTGTGTAATTAGAGATGGATGCCATATGAAAGCAAATTGAAATATGAATTGTACTGCTCATATGTAGGTAGGTACTGTTAAATTAGTTATTCATGCACAGCAAACAAATTATGTTTACCTATAAATACAAAGAACGTTTCTGGTATTGCTACCATACCTAAAAACAAAAAGTTAAAGATAAATTAAAACATCAACGCTGTGTGTGATCCTGCGAAGCAAACAATATGTAAACCAAATACAAGAATGCCCTTAATTCACTATCACTTTTCAACAGTAATTAGGTACCTATAAAGAAAACACAGGAAAATACACCAAACGCAGATAAGATGATAATGCATGCTTGTTCCCTTACGACAATTTCAATGTCATTTACATAATAATTTGGAACAATGGTGCGGAGGAGTTTTTTCTTAGTCAGTTTTTTTTAAATTCTGAATCTCATCATCATCATCCTTCATCATTGGCAACCTTGTTCCACCTATTGCTGAGTATAGGCCTCTTCCCTTTCGTGCCATGCTTCCCTGCGATCTTCTGTAGGTCGTCTACCTACCTTTTTATTAGTCTGCCAATGCTCCTTCTATCGTTTCCCGGCAACCATTCCGTTAGGGCTCTGCTCCATCCGCGATCACCACGTCTAGCCAAGTGTCCTGCCCAGGCTGCTCACCTCCAATTCAGAGCTGCTATCTGTAGTCCTATTTCTTGAACCCTAGTCGTACGCGTCGGTTCTCCGAGAATGTCTCTAATTGAAATTATAGCAAAAAATACACTTGGCCTAAGACTAAGTTTTTTATTGGTGATATCAGATCAAGCGTCACTGATGCAGATACATATAATCGTTCAGGCGTTCGTCAAGGCTGAACACTTTTTCTTTTACTGTTTCCTTAAAAACGTGTTATTAATGTCTTAACCTGCTGCTGAAAATTTTTCATATTCAGCTAGTAAATATGTATTTATTCTGTTGTCAAAAATAAAAATATAAAACTAAAACCTTATGTATAAATTTTATGTGAAGTTTATTCAATTCGGATTATTTGAGTATAACGCCCATCAGCGTCACGGAAAAACCCCGGGCGTAAGATTGGATATGAGAATATAACTGTATGAACAAGTCTTGCTCAGATCTAAATGTTTCAAATTTTTTATTTTTTATTTTTGTCTTTTGGTTGATCTGATACCTGTATTAGTCTTTGCAATATTATCAAAAATTATCCGCCTGTTGCAGCTGAGTTAATTTAACCGGTAGTACTTAGTTCAGTTTCAGTGATAAGCCCAAGCCATGTTCCTCACAGCACAGTCTAGTTTCGACTTTGCATCGAGTTAGCGAAAAGTTTGATAGTTACATCTACAGTTTTCATTGTTTTAATCAGCTGTTTGGTTGGTAATGCGTTAAGTTTGGCGGCTCAGAAGGCACAGAGTACAAGGTCTATATAAATGTGTGAGCCTTTAGCAACACCTAGTTGAAAACTATTTATGACATCGTCATTATGGTTTACATAGTATTTTTTATTAATTTCATTTACTTACGTGAGTATTGTGATAAATTAATCAATTCTGCCGGAACGTTTAACGATTGATTTATTTTTTAAATCTAGATTATTGAATTCATCGATCTTAAGGCCGATTCCCGTACCTAATTAAAAACGTTCAAAATATAGTCGCAATCTCATCTCATCGACAAGCAATGGCAAAAACTTGTCAATAATGTTAGGAAATTAGAGGTATTTTTGACAGATTGAGACTAAGATCAGACTATGAACGATCTTAAAATTACGAGAATTGCACCTCTTATCTATCTTGATAATATCTCTGCTTAAGTTTATCGAATTTAAAGTGAACATTAAATTAAAATTAATTTATAGTTACCTACATACTTAAAATATTAGTATCTAATGTTTCTATTTATAAAACGGTCATAAGCAAGCTATTCTTGCGTAGCTACTAATTAGTGATTAGCCGGACCTATTTTGAGTAAAAAAATAAGGTTTAGATATCTGCTATCTACATGAAACATTTAAATAATTACTATTCTATGTGAGCAGAAGTTTTATTTAATAACCATTTCTACGCTGACGCAGTTTCTTAATTACCTACACTTTTCTTCATTTATTTTTATCTCTAAACCTACTGTGTCGATAATAGGCGTCTGTTTAAAAATATATGTACATTAATTAACTACAAAATGCCTTAATTACGAGTATTATTTTTGTTCTTATTAACAGAAGGTTTAGTGAAGATAGTAAAAACAATTAAGTATTTAAATCGAAAAGGGTAATAGTTAATTATCTTTTTGTGTGCCAAGTGAATTCAGACATGTTTTCCTAGGATTAATTAAACTACTCCCTGAGGGCAACAAAAATCAACATAATTCATAATGTTACAATTATGTGTGTCTAGGTACGGTCTTGCCCATTCTCTTTTCCTGTAGAGGCGTGGCGCTAAACTGAGGAGCAATTCTCGTAACTTTAAGAACGTTCACAGTCTGGTCACAATCTCAACCTGTCAAAAATACTTCTAATTTCCCTACATTTTGGACAAGATTTTGAATTTGTTTGTCGCTACTAGAACTAGCTTTGAACATTATAAATTACTAGAATTGGCCTTCTGTTGTAGTGCTTTCTGGCAAACTTACTCCTTGCCCAAGGTACGGAATATCTATTTGTTTTTGGCAAGTAAGCGAAATCAGATCACTGGCACACAGTCATGTGCCGGTGATATCTCTGTAAGCACATAAATATAAATATTTTTCACCCGCGCTTGCTGATATACCATACCATAGCAGATAGGGTTTCTGAAATTTAGGGAAAGCAAAGCAATAGAAAGCGCTTTCAAGACTGCACGCTGAGAACGCTCTATATCAATCATATGGGTGTTTCCAGCACCACCCCATGCATTTAGTATTTATTTAGGTACAGACAAGAGCAACTTGCATATTCATTATATTTTCCATAAATACATTACTGTTTCAAAAAAAAAAAAAAAATTTCTTATTTCCTAAATTATCAATTATATAACGACATTTCTAGGTCCACATATTTCTTTATTCGACATTAAAGATACCTACAACACAAATGCAGACTCCGAACTGCTACTAAAAGATTTCAAATGGAAAACGAAATCAGGCTATAGATCTTTCCCCTGTTGTTCCCTTGTGCTTGCATAAAGAAGTGGGTTTTCGGTCCCGACTCCCGGTGGTCTCTGCAGGTTGATCTTCGGAAGGAAACGGTTACATGTTTTACCTATTTCTTTATTATTTTATTCATCATTCAAGTAACATAGACTCATACAATTATTAGGCATACGATGTCAATAGGAATACAAACAAAAAAAAACTTAAATTAAATTAAAATCACGTTGCTCGGTCATAAAAATAAAAACAAAATAAAATAAAATAAAAAGACAGAATAGTTATAATTTTCTGACCGGCATTCGAACAGCAACATGCCTGCCACAGCCATGCCGGATATAAGGGCAGTCCAGCCAGTCGGCGATCATTGCCATTTATAAATGTGTGAGCGCACCACCTGCACCGATCGGTATCGACCCGCACAGACTCGCCTGCACCAGAAACCTATTGTTTATGTAAGCACCCTTAGGTAACAGGGAAAAATATATAGTCCCAAGTAGGTTCTTGGGATTAGAGATAACTAGCGGCTTGTGTTATGTACTATATAATTAGTGTTTTTGAAGGTATTAGTTCAACTAAAGCAGATTTTGATTGCATTGCGCCGCCGATGGAGTGTCCCAATGAAAACGTAACGTTCTGGCTTTATACTAGGTAAGTCGATAATAATGCCTTTTAATGTTATTAGTTTTATTTTTGCTAATTTGAGTAGATGTCGAAAATTATGACTGTATCGGTAGACGGAGAGGCTGTTTTTGGCAACCCAACTGGATGCTGTGTTTGATGATGATCGAATTTTTGAAACATTGCTTGGGACCTCTAAATCAATCAATCAATCTACTCAGCCTATCGTAGTCCACTGCTGGACATCCAGGCTGCGCCACCACACCCTACCCTCAGCTTTCTGCATCCAGTCTGTCCCAGCCACCTATTAAATGACGTACTAGGTCCACCTAACTTGTGAGCATCCCACACTACGCTTGTCAATTCGCGTGATCATTGAATATTTCTGAAATAAAAAGGCAACTATGGCTAGATATTTCCACACAAAGACAGCAGTCGACGTATACAATATAACAAAAGCCCGTTACAACTGCCACACTAATTTACATGAAACCAAAGAAACCGTTTGGCATTTCCTATCCGTCCAAAACATAACAACATGTAAATTCACCTGTCATGTAATAACTTAGCTAAGCTATGGATAATATTTTATTATCGGTTATATTGAGAATGGTAAAGCGTGGAAAACTTATTGACATTTTATAACGCCTATTAATCGGTCTAATGATTCTAGGTTACACATGATTATAAAATCGTTTTAATTTTATTTATTTCGTCTAATCTTAAATGTAGGGTTTGGTTTCCGCAGTTCCAAATTAAGTTATATTTTTATTATTTATAGGTATACATATTATAACATCAATATTCAAGGTACTTTTCCTTTTCTTTTTTCTAAACTAAAGTGAGAGAGAGAAATATTATAAAGGGAAAAGATTATATTTTTTGATGTGTGTATGTTTGTTTGCTAAGCGTTCAGGCTAAAATGGCTGAACAGATTTAGATGAAATTTGATACTTGGGTAAACCATGACCTAGTGTAGGCCATAAGATACTTTTTATTCCGATATTTCCACGAAATTGAGACTTATGCGGGTGAAACCGTAGGGCGCAGCTATTATATGAGACGTAAACATAACTGGTGAAATGTGGGTGTACTATAGGTAGGATCACCTCAAACTAATCCTTTCAGGAATACAAGCGTGATGTTGTGTTTGTTATATTATAACAAATAATGTGATGTTCGATTTCTATTTTTTTTAAAACAAAAAAAAAATAATCATAATATGTTCATTTAGAGAAAATGAAGAAAAACCACATCAAGTGCTGGCTATGGATCAGCAGTCCATTGAGTCTGCACCCTGGGTGCAAGACGCCCCTGTTAAGATACTAATCCATGGATATACTGGCCACAAAGATTTCTCGCCGAATACAGAAATAAGACCAGGTAAACTTATAAAATAAAATCAATTAAGTTAAGGTTGATTTAGTTAATATTATGTAAAATCCAAGCAAGAAGTCGTTTTTTTAAAATTTTATAAATTTATTTTAACTAAGTTCTCTTGAAGACAAACTAATTTATTTATTTAAAAAAGGTACACCAACGACCTATTCACTAGAAACATTGACAATAATAAATAACATATGCATTGAGTTATGGTGAATTAGTCACTTACAGGCGTACACAGCACTTACATAAAAAATAGCTTCATATATATATAATTTTATTACGAATATGGATCGTTAACGTAGAGCCGTTCATTTTCCTTTGAAAGTCGTATAATTAACTATAACATAGCATTTATGTATTTTTTATTACTGGCCGAACAAAACAAAAAAATATTGAATGCCGTTTTAAACGAAGAAAAATAAAAAAAAACAATAAGCTTTTTCAAAAATATTTAGACAAAGGCCAGTTAAGATTTAAAGTGTTTTTTAATAAAAAATAGCAGACTATAAATAAATTATGATTTATTTGTGTAACAAATGAACATTTGTAGTGATCGTGTGCCGTGTCTTAACTCAAATAACGTTGATAAGCTTTACAATACAATAATATTAATCTTATCAATACAGACTGTATTCGGCGCCCACAGACTAGCGGCTTTGATTAGAATTAGGATGTTGCCTTCATCAGAATCTAAATATAACAAATATATTTAACACTACTTAATACTTTCAGCTTACATGAAATGCTGCAACTACAACGTAATATCAGTGGACTACAACCCGATAGCCCGGGAGCCGTGCTACATAGAAGCTGCCCGGAATACGGAGCTAGTGGGGATGTGTACTGCCCAGCTGATTGACAAGCTAGTCCAAACATATGGCTTCAACCTCACACAGTTTCATATTATAGGATTCAGTCTTGGAGGACAGACGGCCGGGTTTATTGGCGATTATGTCACCTCTGGGAGGTTGGATAGGATTACTGGTAGGTATAGATACCTACCTGCTATTTTAAGATAGAGGTTTCTCAAGTCAAAGGATAGATCGAGCATCTAGGAGTGCGTTCTATTGGAGGCTTGGATCCTGTATTACTTTGTTAGGAATTATACCATTCAGCAACAACACTACATAATAGACAATGTAGCCCCTGGTAATAATAATTAATTTTACATAAACATGTTCACCCGCACGAGTGTTTGCCATTAACTTCGCAAAGGCACTGCAAGGTAATTGTATAGGTAGATATTACACACAAAAACACCACCCACGATACACATAATCACATAAAACACCCAATTTATTTTGTTAAATAATAAGTAAGTATTTATTTCTGTAAATTGGTTTAAAAAAAAAACACTTTTATACTTCAAAATTTAATTATGTTTAAAACACTAGATGAGTTCGGTGTTTCCTAGACTCAGAGAAGAAAAACCGAAACATACTCAGAGGTCATTAGATTTAACAGAGTGCTTCAATATCAATATCCCGCAGCACTGGACCCTGCCATGCCTCTGTTCGTGACCGCCGACTCAAAGAAGAAAATAGACAAAGGAGACGCGAAATTTGTTGATGTTCTTCACACTAACTCTCTGGAGAAGGGAAAGTTGGAAGCCAGTGGACATGTCGACTTCTACGCTAATGGAGGCATCACACAGCCTGGCTGCAAGGCTACTAAAGAACAAAGTGAGTGGGTTATAATATGGCTACTAGCGCCCACGAGCAACTTTTGTCTCCGCAACTTTACTAATTTGTCTCTCACATCAAGTCTACGGGTTTGTGTGACAGTGCGCGTATGTAGTGACGCAGTAGCTGGGAGACATTTTTGTGCGCGGGTTTAGACGCAACTGTCACACGTCTATTGGTTGCAATGCAAGTGAGACCGCAACCGAAAATTTAACAAAAATGAGTAGCGTTGCTGTCGCTCCCGTGTACGCATCGTCCAAATCTCGGAAAGGAGACAGCGACAGACACAAAAAAGTTGCTAGGCAACTAAGTTGCTCTTGGACGATTTTTCGTCGGTTGTTAAAAAACAATATTTGCATACATTTTAACCGCGTAGGTAACACTTTGCTATGAAGATTTTTTTTTTCTATCAGACGAAACGTTTCTACGTTATGGGGTCCAGAATCATGTGCTCAGTTCATGGTTACAGTTTGCGCGTCGATGTTCCTGCAACCCTATATTATTTTCTTCACTATCTGTCGTTCGATATTTAATTTATTTATTTCTTTACAAAAATAACTCCTCCAGCTAAATCTGGCTGTAGCCACGCCAGAGCACCAAAGTACTACGCAGAATCTATCACCACAGAGGTTGGTTTCTACGCAACTAAGTGCTACTCCTGGATTATCTACATGATCGGCTGGTGCGAGATGTTCAACTCGACTGATGAAGTACTCTTCGGGGAATATGTTATGAAGAAGTAAGTATTTTACAAGGGTAGCGAATTAAGTGCAAGTTACAAAACTATGGTAGATAAGTCGGACTGGCATTTTAGAAATCCTACTTAGTTGCAGTGCTCCGAGTAGAAGGAGTAACGGTATCTTAAACTCGTTTATTGCCCGTGGTCCACCCGGCTAGTCCACCTGGGTGGACCATGGGCAATTATTTTTCCCGTGGTCCACCTGACATCCCTATTATGTTTTCTAGGTGGACTATGGGAAATTATCGTGTATTGCCCATGGTCCACCCGGCTAGTCCACCTAGGTGGACTATGGGAAAAATAATTTCCAATAGTTCACCAGAAAGTCCATAATATGTTTTTATCGTAGTATTACGAAAGAATAATAGTTATGTTAAATTGTAAAGCCAAAATACTAAAAACTAATATTTTTATAAAGAAGTTTATTTTATCTATATCTACTCGTATCTAAAAGTAAAACTAGCTAGCGTATATTAGATTGTTGCCATTCCTGTAGATAAAATGCGATTAAAGACATTTATTGTTTTCTAGCTGTACATAATTCGATATGTAAATCATGTCGCATATTGTTAAAAAAATAATGACTTTGTGACTATTTATAATAATTTTTAAGTGTGGTGTCTTCTTATGCATACCTAAGCATAATCAGCCTATAATATTTCCACTGCTGGAACATAAGCCTCCTCTCTTCGAGAGGGAGTGGGAGTGGTGGGTGGGGCCCTAGTCCACCTCGCGGGCCCAGTGCGGGTTGTTAGTCTTCAAATTGTTGGTTCTAGGATATGCCAGCTTCCTTACGAGCAGTGGTGATGAAATGATTGACACAAAGTAAACCGCCTGAATGGGTTCGAACCCAAGACTCGGCTCGTAAATCAGGGCCGTTATCACTGGGCCAACACTGCTCTATTTTTTGTTTGTTGTTTTCTTATGACAGCCCAGAAAGATACCACAATTACTTTACAACTCCTTTTTCTTAACAATAGTGAATACATTGTGAGCAATTTGCCAGTTCTATGATTAGTGCAGGCACCGAAACACTTCCATACTTTCTCTACAAACAGTTTCGTTTTTCTTCAGACTAGCTTCCTTCTCGTGACTGTTATAATTACAAGCTTTTATTATATTATTAAGTACTTATTTAATATGATTATGATATTTAGGTGGAATTTTACCTAGAATAAGTATTATACTGAGATTAAATTTTGAATTTTTCCATACTAGAACTGTCAGACGTCAATTTTATCCACGGATAAAGATATCTGACTTTAGTAAAATCAGGGTAAGGTAAGCTATGCACAGGTTAACTAGGTCAATGACCTTTTGTTTTTCATTACCTACCAAAGGTCGTATAGGTACCTTCACCGGCGCAATGAGTGAACAATAAGGCAATATACGAGTAGGTATAGTAGATAATACAACGAGATCATAGTTTCAGAAAACTTTTCCTTGATCTTGTCTTTAAAATGTAGTCATAATAGGTTGAACTTTCCTCTATAATGTACATAATTCTTACATTGTTTGGTTTAGCAAGATAAGGGATTTTACGCTGATCTCTACCGTCTGAACGAAGTATGGAACGAACTTAAGAGAAATGAAATTTCATTTAAAAATATGAGTATAGTGAATATAACGTATATACAGATATACATACCGTTTTATTGATGATATAATTTTCAAATTAGCATATTACTTAT
Source organism: Gortyna flavago (assembly GCA_963669345.1). NCBI lineage: Eukaryota > Metazoa > Arthropoda > Insecta > Lepidoptera > Noctuidae > Gortyna > Gortyna flavago. The sequence continues at coordinate 9,898,898 of OY770129.1, read as the reverse complement.
AAGTTACCCATAAAATTAGCTTTGGAAAGAAAAACTTATTTCAATTTGATGATATTGTTTACAATTATTTGAAATTATTTCAGTGTGCACGGGTTATACTTCTTCAGTACAAACTCAGAGTCGCCGTACGCACGCGGTTCCAATCAGAAGAGCAGAAGAAAAAGAAGTTCCAATTACTTTAGACGAGGTAATAAACGGCTGTAGAACAAACTTTTTTGTTTTATTTTTTAAAAAGCAGTGTGTTCTATGGATTATCCCATCGGCAAAAATGACTTTCATCCCCTTTTAACGCCTATAGCGAGTGGATTTTCAGAAATAATTCCTTCGTACTTATGAAGAAACTCATGCAAAATTTTATCCTTCTAAATCGAGCAGTTTAGGATGTGCTTGGTCTGTCAATGATTTTTTTTTTTTTTCAGTTTAAAATTAGATTTGTGAGTGGTTGTTTCTATACATCTCTGCTGAAACTTTTGCGTAATACCTAATATGTTAATTTGTTTAATACTTTCCCATGCACTGTTTTTCAAGATATTCCATAGATAGTTCATCATCCTTAGTCTGTAGCTGTCCACTGTCGGGTATATTATTCCCAAATTTCCTTATTCCTCCCAATTCTCGGCCACACTCATTTAGCAGCCACCCGAAAGAACGTCGCGTTACCAAGCCTGAGAGCATACTACCCTCGCTTGCCGTATATATGTATACAGGGTCAAATTTAATTTGCTAGCCAATCTCTGCAGACGCGATATAGCTAACCATGATAAAACAAAAAATAAATATTTTTTTTATGGGTTCATCGACCGCTGTTAGTGTATTTACTTGAAATATCAGTTTAATAAATCTGTTTTTTTGTGTAATCTTCAGAGACGTGATTGGCATCGATATCTAAAAACGATAAAACACATTTTGTCAACTCATACTTCAAGTTACAACACTACCAGCGGTCGTTAACCCCTAAGAAAAAAAAAATATTTTATGTTATCGTGTTTAGTTATCGATACCCATCACGTCTGCAGAGTTTCGCTAGCTAATTTAATTTGACCCTGTATACGTAGTTTATGCCATTTTGAAAATATTAGTCGGCACTATAAGGCGTTTCGCACACTGCACCGCATCACGCAGCGGGCGCGGAAAACGGAGTCAAACTACACGCGCGGAAGCGCGTTTTTATTCAATTTGTATGTAAAAAATCACGCGCGGGGGCGCGTTATTTGCGCCCCGTCGCGTGGTGCGTCGCAGTGTGTGATCCGCCTAAGGTTGGTAGAAAGGCTGACTGTCCGCGGTATGTTGTGGAAGAAGTAGGTAATAACTAAACCAAAGATTATACACAATACTTAAATGATTAAGATGGTTTGTAATCGTTACCAATAGAGTGCAAGTTATTTCATTTATGGTGCAATGTTACGATGTTATTGCAACTTCTGTGATTTTATAAACAGGTTTACCTACTAACTTACCTATATTGATATGTATAATGTAACCTCCAAAGCGTAGATAGATACTTTATTCGTTTCTCTCGATATTAATTTTATTTTCTCGACACAAGAATAATTAAATATCTGCCGACGTAAGACGTACTTATCTAATCTGCCTGTAACGCATGATATTTATTTTATTCAAACTTGGCTTTTCAAGAACGTGCACTTGAAAGTTGAAAGCAAACCACTGAGGTACTTGTAGCGAGGTAACGGGTAACAAATATCTTCAGTTCCTTCTTCCGTATTTCGCGAATCTTGATAACCTTACTTACTCAATCCTATGTTTATGTAAGTTTACATCAACATTTATTTAAACTGTAGTAACAAGCCGGTCTATCTATTTATTGCCTAATCTGAGTTCTGAACCGGTACTATCAGTTAGTGTGTGCTCTACATAAAACGGATGCGTAACAGGCGCCATCTGCATACATAGTACCTACTGGATTTACATGTTTTGAATGATGATTTTGATGAAGTAAGATTGTCTTAAATCTCTAGAAATGGAACTAGTGATAACAAATTCAACATTAGTTCCATTATTTTCTGATTCTTTTAAAATGGAACTAGTGATAAAAAAAACAGTCAGTAGTTCCATCATGGAACTGTTAATGGTACTAGTGACAACGAAGGAAATATTCTAGAATAGAATTGTAGTATTAGGGAGTGTTTTCACCATATCGTGACTATAGATAGGCCAACGCATAATAAGTATCTATTTACCAGATATTTTTACGTGCGAGATCTATTTTCACCCGACTACGGCGAAGCAAAAAGGAGGGTTATGATTTTGACCGGTATGTGTGTATGTATGTTCATCTGTTCACTCATTACCTACCTACTTCAAAAATACTTATAATAATTTCACAAATAAGATATCGTTAGAAGCGTCTTGACCGTCCGCTGGTTATAGGCTATGTGATGTCACACTGATTTCAATATGGCGCCATCTAGAGGACATAAAGTAATGAATTTAAAAATAAATATTTTGGTATGGTGCCTTCAGCGGTATCAAATGAAAGGGCTTAATTAGCAAATTTAAAAAATAAATATTATTGAAATATGACAAAAAAAAAGTTTAATAAAAAATAAGTTTAAAAACTAAAACCCGACTACTGAAAAGGATGAAACAAGAAAATACCTTTCCGTGGTCGAATAGCCGCTGTACTAACATAGATACATAATTAAGCTATGGTATGCGACCACAGGAAGGTACTTTCCTGTTTCATCCTTTTCAGCAGACGGGTTTCAGTTTTTAAACTTATTTTTTATTCTTAAAACAGCTTGATACGAAGCAATGGGAACAGCATATTTATTAAATTATCTCTAAATCGACACACGCTAAATACCAGGATGCTATCAAAGCAGCCTGTATTTAAATATTTCCAAACCGTGCTACCGGACAATCAAGCCATTGATAATGACGGAGCAGACAAGCGGACATTCATATAGGCTTTCCCCACATCCTTGTCGCTATCCTCGAATGTCGGTTGCAACACCGCGCAGCATTCATGTTGCATCCATGGCCTTATTTAGCTGACATCCGCGAATTGGGCAACGCCCGTGTGGGTTACGTACAAGTGTGCTCCCAGCCTTATCGGTTATTGCCGTGAGTTATAACTCGATATCGATGACGAAAGCTCTCGATACCTCTGGAGAATAAAAGTACCATGTAACAAGAAAATATTGTTTTCATTTTTTAACCAAGGGTAATGAGTTCAGGATAATAGACAATCGTGATAAGTTCACACGTTTAATGCAAAATATTTATTGAAAATCAAGCGAAGTATTGAAGAAGAGCAGTGGTGGCTCAATGGTACCCAACGGCCGCAACATACTATTTCTAGGTCGTAGGTTCGAACCCTATCAGGCACTTTACTTTGTTTAAATTATTTCATCAACACTGCTAACAAAACGGTGAAGGAAAAAAACTAAAAAATTCGAAGACATGTGACATCTACCAACCCGCACAGCGCCCGCGTCGTGGATTACGGCCCACTCCCTCCCACAGAGAGGAGGCCTATATCCCAAAAGTGGGAACATTATAGGCTAATTATGTGTTATGTAAGCGAAGTATTTCGATATACTCACCTTTTTTTTTTGTTTTCGGAGGGAAACCTTCAAAAGGCGCCCGACCTCTGGGGAAGGAGGTCGAGGAGTGTGCGACATAATTATAATTATCATTAGAGACGTCAGTTTTCCCATTAGATTGACAATCGAGAATGACTTCAAGTTGCATCTGCTCCTAGCAAAATTGTAACGCCCCAGTTGTAACAGCTGCGACTTACGAGTTGCATTGTGTGAGTTCGAACCCAAGCGGGCACTTCAAATTGTGTAAATTATTTCATCACCACTGCTCTCAAAACGGTGAAAGAAAACATCGTGAGAAAACCAAAATCTCGAAGACATTTGACATCCAACAACCTGCACTGGGCCTGTGTGTTAGACTACAGCCCACTCCCTCCCACAGAGAGGAGGCCTGAGTACGAGCATTGGGAACGTTACAGGCTGATTATGCGTACGGCATGCTATGCATTGTAAAAATAACTTGCACGAAACTTATGATTATCGCCGATATCTTACACTCAATCGAAGATGTCGTTAACTCACGATTGTTCTTGAGGTTGGGCAATGCTTACCACAATAGGTGTACAGGTTAACGTGTCAGTATATGCCTTATAATAATGCCTATTGTAGCCTACACGGAGGTTAAGATGGCTCATCTTTATATGCATTAGTCTTAACAAATCATAAAATTATTTAATGCTCACGAATTTTTACAGAATAGACCAGCTGCTATAGTTGAGTTGATAGCAGCATTGTTGTTTGTTGTTGTTATTGTTGTTATTGCATTGTTGTAGTTATTTGTTGTTGTTGTTTTGTTATAGGCTCAATAAATTATGACATGAATCAGTATATCTTCAGCTTCTAGTTTCACACCTGATACCTGGAAAAGAATATTGAACGTAGGCTACGAAGCCAGGATTTACAGAACTGTCTCTATTCTGTCTGAACTAATAAGTTGGAATTATATCATAATTATAATATAAGCCATAAACAAACAAAGAACAAATCTGTTGCATGATTTATCTATAGAAATTATAATTAACTAGATTAGTATTATAAATACCTAATTAATTTCAAACTTGAATTACTTACTTAACTAAAAAAGTATAACTTCAAAGAGAGCTATCATGTCACGTATTAAAGTGGGGCCATTTATCATAAACTTTAATATAGCATCTTATGTAATAAAATTGTGTTTTTGTTGGAATTCTCCGAAGTCGTGCCGGTTTATGTAACTGATTCAGTTTTTACGCAGATACCAATAATGATATTCATGTTTGGACCACGCCCTTTATGCGAATCACGTACTTTTAGAAATTATGATAATTTCACATATTGAAAAAAAAAAAAAACAATTATAAATAAATATTTTTGCAAGCATTACATTTTTTGAGGACAATAATTTTTCTTGGCAAATCAAAGTTATTAAGCAATGCATGTCATATTTTTATAATTCAATTTATTTTCTACCCAAGAGTACTAAAAATTTAAATGTGTTAAAAATTATACATACAAAGAGTGACCGAATTCGCAAAGTATCTATCTATCGTCTTCTTATGCATTATGGGGGGAACTCAGGTACGAGCGAGGGTCAACATCATTCAGACACTTTCGCTCGTTCAGTACCCGTACGGAATACGCACGTGGCACACGCCTTTATGGCACACAGATTAAAAATATATAATTATCGTAAACAGTGCGGACATTTTATAAAACAAAATATCTTTATTATTTATTGTGATATATTTTCTGTGATTTTATATAGACATTAAAATTAAATAGCACCAATAAAAAACCTAGTGGCTCAACTAGAAAAAAATTGTTGTTTATGTTAAAGTTAAGTATTAGATTTATATGAAAAAAAAAAAAACAAAAATGATAACAGGTGCACAGTGGTCAATTTTAGTTGGAATAACTGCGTTGCTAATATCCGGTGAGTTAATTGCTATTATTAATTTTTCTTCCTTATTATTAAATCGTAGAAATATATTGTAAAGCTTTTCCAGAATATTATTTCCTGAGTACCGTCCTCTTATCTACGAAACCTTATTAATTTAGTTCTGTTTTTATTTAGTTTTAAATATTTTAACATTTTAGTGCCTATTAGTACATAATAAAACATTATGAACTAATATGCCGTAATATGTTAAAATAAAAGGCCTATAATGTTCCAACTGCTGGGGCACAGGCCTCCTCTCAAGGCAGGCAGTAAACAACCACGCTGGCCCAATGCGGGTTGGTAGATGTCACATGTCTTCGAAGTTTTGGTTCTAGGAGGCCGGTTTCCTCACGATGTTTTCCTTCGCCGTTTTGAAAGCAGTGGTGATGAAATAATTTACAGCCACAACTGCTCAATATTGCCCCTAGTCTAGGCTATCATACTATTCAGTAGAAAGTGGATAATCAGTCTTACACCATGACAATATAATTCTGCACCGATGGTTGATTCGCATTACGAGTTCAATTACCATATATTTAACACTCCGCTTAAGATATTTACAATTACCTTAACTGTTTAAATCATAAAAAAAGTATTTTTTTCATGTTTAATTGGATGTCATAACAAGAGATTCTGCGAAAATTCGCGAACTGCAGTACATAATACAGCAGCAATGCACCGACATACATAACCTACAACTGATAATGTACTCATTGCGTAAGAGCGTTAAGTTTGTTTTGCTGTAACCGGCTGATCAGCTTCCTCATCCGCGTAGAGATGCTGCGCGGTACGCGAATTGATGGAACGAATAAAATAATATTATCGGACATTATATACTCTATTATAGGTACTCTGGATACTATTGCACACGTAGCGAATGAGAGCAACAACGAAAAAAGTGTAACATTTTGCCCGTCACGATACTTTGTGTGTTTGTGTGTTTACAAACGTATGTCTATGTATAAACGAACAAACTTCGTTCCAACCGGGGATACCACGACACCTTTCGACTTTTTTTTGTAACTTAATGCTCCATAATGTACACACATATCACACACATACATATGTATGTATCATACATTGTGTAGGTATATCTTTTGATGGAGATCCTAAACAAATAAATATTGTGTAAAAGTAAGTTTAAAAAAGTTTAGATAAATAAAAGGTCATTCCGGAATTTACCATTTGACTTTGGCATTTATGTTTGAACAATAATATTTCAACAATTTTTTATTATGATGCGAGATCTGTTAAGTTGAAACATTAATAAATCAATGCCTCTACCTGGCTAAATGTCAAGGCCTGAGATTATTAATAAGCCTTAGAACCAAATTAAAAATAAGATTTATTTCACAAATCAAACTCAAACGCAAAGTATTGATTTGAATTAAACTAATTACAGGTACTTTTGAACTGTCAAGGAGCCAGTCAAAAATATGAAGCTAGTTGCCTATCCCAAAAGAAAGTAGGTTCCTAAAATGAGAACAAGATAAGTCCACTGGGGATCCTAGAGCGTATAATGCTAAGGATAGGCATCCTTCCCTTTCACTTCCCTAAACAGATCATTAAGGATATATTGAGAAAAATCCAAGTGAACACAAGTATATAATTACATTAAAACAAATAAATTTATGATTTTTAATGATATCATCAAGATCATCATGTAAAAATAAATCCTCAACTCGTGAGCCGCGTGTCTCGTGAAGCATGAATCGCAGGTGTGTTCTCGTACAATAGCTACTTCCGAAATGTTACTCGACCGACATTCTCATTGCATAAGATGGCTCACCCACTCTCGACTACTCGCGTCGTGTAAGCTTACCCAATCCGGTTCGTTAGTCATATTGGGCTGATAAACGGTGCCACTTTAGTTTTTATATCCGATTGTCTTGAGGAAAACGGTCCGAATTATTGTTTTGGGTTGTTATTCGTAATATTATTTTATTATGTGTTGTTATTTGTGTTCATAACATAGAACTATTATTACTAGAGTACTTTATCTCAGGGGTTCATAAATATTAAGTGTGTGCGATGAAAATGGAATAAAACATACTAACAGCTAACAAATTTATTAAGCCGTTTAGTCGGTATTTTACAGCTAGTTTAGTTGTAACACACTGAGGACAGGGTATTTTGGCGCAGCCTGGGAGAGGCCTACGTCCAGTAGTGGACAAGCTGGGGTGATTGATTTTGATTGATATTTACAACACCTAATACGTTTTAAAAAGTTCCTTTATCAAAATTATCAATATTGTATTTTATTTTAATTATAATAATATCCAGTTGGTTGTGTCATTTCTTTGAATAGGCACTTATTTTTAAATAACTCTTGCACAAAATGATGCGCACAAGTGGATCGAGTTGATTGATAACTTTATTCTTATATAACATAATATAAAGAATCTTCTCAGTGTATTATTTTTTTCTTTTTCATCATACTCTTTGACATATGACCCAGGCGCGCCCCTTTGGCCTGAAAACGTTTGATGCATGTAAGTACTATACCTATTAATTGTGGATTGCAGCTACTTGCAAGCCTTTTTCTGTAAGTAGGTATAGGGTCACAGATGTCTTCGGGTCAAGGCTGGCCGTCGCAAATGATGCATGATTACAATGGTTGAAATTATGTCTGAAGACTACAATGTTTGGACAAGCCTACTTGAGACGAGTTTAAAGATAATTATCGTGATTGTAATTACCCTGAACCTATTTCTTCACCCTTAAGCAACGTACCAAGTCTAAAGAAATCAACCTATACAAAATGGTAGCATTGTCGCAGGTTTCAAAAACATATAGTTATGAGTAAGTTCAAAGTTATAAGTGTAGGGGAAGACCAAAGAAACAATGGATGGATTGTGTGAAAGAAAGGGGTGACTACCGAGACGACGACTAATAGAGAAGTATGTAAGAAAAATACAAGTTGCAGCGAACTCAAATAAATTGGTGTATGGGCAAGAGATTGATGATGATGTGTAGGTAAGTTCAAAAGCAAGTAAATATTTCCCGAATTAAAACTCGTTCACTTAGTACAAAATGTAGACAACCGTTACATATTAGAAAATAGTTAATTGATGAACTTTTAATATACAAAACGATCTCTTTTCTAATTATAATAATTTTTCAAACATACTTGTTGACCTTAAATTACATCATTGGCTCTGATATGACCGTGAAAACCGTTATTTGGCAACATTTCTTGATTATGTTATAATTGTTAAATAATTTCAATGTTTATTACATTAATGACCTTACTAGTTTATTTCTTGCAACATTATTTGGTTTATTGAAACCGGTTCTGGGCACCTAATGACTATGTGTGAATTTACCATTTGTTTATGATAGCTTAGTAAATTATATATTCATCTGAAGTTGTTTATTGATTAATTATTATGGCAACATCAGAAGATTTCAAATGAACTTTGAATTTTGCAATCAATTTGAATAATTTTTCAAGTTAATAATTAAGGCTGCTTCTATCTGTACCTATACTAATAATAAAGTGGAAGAATTTGTTTGAACGCGCTAATCTCTGAAACTACCAGGCAGATTTGTTATTTTTTTTGCTTTATATAATTCTTAACAACTATCTTATATATATTATGTATATTACCCAAATACCTATAAAGCTTTAAATATCAGAATGGTTACCAGTTATTTAATGTATGTAAAAGTACCTATGAACATGGTATGTAGGGAAAGGATTTTATGAAATAAAGCACAGAAAGACAAGGCTAGACATTTAGGATTTCAATTTAGGCTTGTCAGTAATTAACCAGAAAGCTAGTCGTCCGTTCCAAATCTAGGTCATCATGGAGAAGAAGCACAAGAAACTCCGTGGAAACAGTATTAAAGTATAAATTATCGTTATTTTGAAAACAATTAATTCTATCTGTTGGTCAATGGTCCAAGAGAATTCAAAGTAATAGCAACATAATAACAGTAGCTAGGAATATTCCATTATACACTTTAAAACATTAGCAATATTGGCCATATTATAACATATACAGAACACCATAGCTATTAGCAATAATCAAGGTAATAATATCAATTCTTACATGACATGGCCGATTTATTCCACATAATAACGGCACTAGTACTTATCAACTGAACATCTTGGTAGTCATTACAATCCTTTTTATATCCTGCCAATGTCTTTTACATCAATCATCTTTATCATCCTAATTCTTGTGGAAGGCTACAGGCTATTTAACATCAGAATGATGGGCTGTGTCGGGGGAGCAAGAAATTTCAAGCGGACGAAGTCGCGGGCAGAACCTAGTTATGTACAGTGGTTATGTAACATTTTAGTTTCTTTTAACTATTTATTATGTGCTATTGCAAGAACTGCAACAAAGAATGCAAAGATTTGAATGAATGAACATTGTGATAATTTAACAAAGTAATAGAATCGTTTGAGAACCAGTACACCGATTATAATCTAAAAATGTAGGTCTGTAGGTATGGCTTGCTGTTGTAGTTGGTGTCGCTCAGAGTTCAGAGCGTAATATACGGCTTTTAAATTATGTATTCAGTATTACGGATCATTACATTAATATAAGTAAGTAAGGTTATTAGGTATTATTTGAAAGAGAGTCTTTGATAGCTCTACTATGTAGTATGAAATCAGTATTTCAGAATCTGAAGAAACTTAGGCTTTGAAGTTTAGATTAGTTAGTGTGCTAAGATTTTGCAAAGAAATTTTTAGTCACTAGCTTCAAACAATGGAAATATAAAGAAAATGACTGCACGGAGTTTCACATGGTCAACGTATCAATTTCCACCTCGGAGTACCAACATAGAGGGCTCAACAAAAACGCAATCAGAATACAAAGTCACACACCTTTCAAAACTACTTCATTAATTCGAGATACCTTCGGAATATCTAATCGACTTGCCCAAAATTCCACTAGGTACCATTTATTACTCCAATCCACGGACAAGCTAAATACAAACGTCAAATTATATATAAAGGCAGCTAATAACAATATTAGAGGTCAAATAATGATTAGGCAAGATAAGTAGTGATGGCCTTAGGATATAATATGGATGTGATTACGCAAACTCGGATATACGACAAATGCTTGTGTTATGATGGAAGTTGCGAAAGAAATCGTGGATGTTATGACCAAGCTTATTACATTACTGCAGGTCGACCATGCGTGCATTCCATTTACGCAATTATTCATTAACAGTTTCTACAGTATATGTGATGTCTAAGGATTAAAATGCTCTGAAGTTTCTTGACATATACCTAGCTGTTTGGTACATTGATAGAATATTGATTAACCAAACGACATTGCTGGTTAATAACTTAGCTCAACAGTTTCTGGCATTCTAAGTTGTAATCTTAATGGACTTAAGAGGAAATGCGGTCGGAGAGACTTGAAAATTCCTCCTCCAATATTGGACGAATTTAAAATATATTTCATATACTGAATAAGAAGGATATATACTGTTTCTCTATGAGCATTTTTGGAGGGTTCTAGTGCCTATAAAAATAATGTATCATCAAAAAAAACATTCTATTAGTTAATAATTATTATTCTGTAAAAATCATTGTTTTATGGTCATTAATCAGAAAGAAAACAGGCGAGAGCGTTTCTATGGAGAAAATACCACCCGCATTTCCTCTTAAGTAATAACCAGGGGGCCTAAAAAGGCCACTTTGGCGGAATCATAAAACAATTCATATCACGCAATTCATCTGTTTGACAGTTTCACACCTATATATATCCCTGAAGGGTTAGGCAGAGGTGTACCTGTAGCATTTTACGAATCTCCATACAAAACTGTCATACAGATGAAATTGCGTGATATGAATTGTTTTATGATTCTGCCAAAGTTGCCTTTTTAGGCCCCCAGAAGTCTTAAATCTTTACTTGGAACTAAATGTCCACTGCAAATTACAACACATTTTAAAGTAAACCTGCGAGGGACATTCCTAGGAGTCACACAAAATGCATATAATAAAATACGGCGCAAGACAATACAGTATTACGTTTAAAATAACTATGTGTCATGCATTTGTTACAGCGAAGATATGATGAACTATAATTTCTCATCCACTAAACTGAGATACACATTACGATGCATAACTTAATGCAAACTCACACGTAATGGGAACAAGAAATAACAACATTGTTGGCTATTCCTTACAAAACACCGCATAACTTGACCAATGTAACAAAGTCCCTCGCTACGTGCTAATTGAAGGGAAGTAAAGGCGTTCTTTAATTGGTTGGTTATGAGTCACAGTGCGATAGGTTACAAGCGTGGCGACGCTTTCACTGCTGAATCGATTTACTTGTTGGTACATACTTTCCACCGAGCCATCGATGTGAACTTGTAATCTGGTTCATTATGATTATACAATCGGTGCACTTACCTTTCCACGATTGTCGCATTTCCTACTGTTCAGGTTCCGTTGAAAACTGATAGCGAATATCAGCTGGTTATGAATATTGCCGAGGAGAAATGCGGAAAACGAGCTTCTTATAATATGGTAAAAGGATAATATGGCCTTTTCTGAACTATTACGTATAATAAGTAGGTACGTATTAGATAGATTAGCTGCATTGGGACAGGGCAAGATATAGAAGTGCATGTACAGTCAACAAAAGAGATAAATATGCAGGATCGTCGGATATAGTTGAAGTTTAGTAAGAAACCGATGGATGTTGTACCTATTTTTCTGTTCTGTTTTTTCTTGTCTGTTTAATATGTGTGTACATAAATGGTAAAATAAATAAATAAATAAATGTTGTCGATTGAAATTTAATTTGATAAATGAGCTGTTTGTTTTCTATTAACTAAATTAAATTTTATTCAAGAACATCCATCGGTTTCTCGTTCGCGTTCATTAATTCACTGCAAACGAAAAACATCGCAAGCAATGGGAAATCCTCTACCGTAAGCTGCGGAAATCGACCTCAGGAGCAGCTGCTTCTCACACGGACAACTGTACTTACTTCGGTCGCTTGCTCCCGCGTCACCTATTTTAGTTGCTGAGATCAAAACTACAAACTTAGTACCTACTTACAAAGGAAAGTTTTAAAAAAATGTGGCTATTTCTTTGTAAATTATGGTGTCTTACGACTTCCACGCGAACGAAGTCAGAGGTAGAAGTTTGTACAGAATAGAAACAACCACCATACGCCTGCTGACTGTGTTTTGGCCACCATGTTTTCCATCAATTAATAGATAGTCACATCTCTTGAATTTCAGTTTTTTCTAAGCTCAATCAATAATACTAAAATGAGTTTCTAGAAACTATGTGTCGTACAATTTACTAAACGTTTTCCAATTAAATAGAGAAAGGCGAAATTAATAATATTCAACACTATTACGACATTCCATTTTCCATACGATTATGGCTGATATTTTATAGGATATCGAGGTTAACCACTTAACCAATTACCATAGAGATTGAATTAATTAAATTGGGTGATATTATAAATGCCAATTGAAAACAATATTGTGAAAGACAGATTAATTTCAAGGATAGAAAAACTTAGAACTTAGATGATCAACGTTTAAATCAGTAATTAGCCTTTTAAAAGTATATGTAATTGATGTATTACATTAAACAAATATTATAATTTCGTATGTTTAAGAAAATACAGGCAATTTTCGAGCAAGGCCGCCGCGTGACACTTTCCATCAAAAATATATGTATTAACGTTCCGTTGTGCTTCTAGTCCATAAACCACTTATTTGATTTCGAAATGTCTTTTAAAGTAATAGTTTGAGTCGCATTCCTTTGGTGTCGTTCGTCGGTTAGAGCATAGGTAATTAGCTTGAACAAAATCGCAACACTCGTTGCGTTTGGTACACCATTTTGTAATTACACTACACAATATATTATTACATAGATTGGGAAAAGTGGTATGCATTCCTAGTGGAACCAAATTGCATGATTGCTCTATTGTTATCATTTAAGTGATAATATTTATGTGAGAAATGATAATAATATAGGTAATGTTGTCTGTTATTAAGGGGGAACTGCCAGGGCAGCCGGCGAAATTTAAATTTTCTCTCGTTTTTTGCAATTTGCGGGTCAGTGCCAAATTCTACATTGAACAAAATATGATTCGTGACCGTCAAAAGTAAATATTTTCAGAATTACAATCATTAATACAACCCTCTAAGTTCATATCATCCTATTTGATATTTAGATTTTTATTAGATTGATATTTCATGAAATTGTCATTCACGGGCTTCCCCCCCCCCTTAAGTTAAGTACACAAGATCATTAAATTCATTTTAATATCTATTCTGGCTTGGATTTCCGCGTTAAAGATAAAGAAAACTCTTTTAGTTATTATATTTTTTTACAACTAATTACATTTAATACTATTATTAAAGGCAGCGAGTTGTTCGTAACAATATTAGTGAACAATATTGCTTCTTCCAGCGGATGTTTCCAGTCAAATTACTGACTACCTAGAGTCTATAAAACACGCTATAAATATAGATAATAATGAATCTAAACCTGTAATTAACAATATTACTTCTTTCTTTCTTTCTAAGTGTTTGCTTGAACACGCTAATCTCTGGAATTTCCTCAGAGAATTTTTGAAATCCGACTGGCAATCAGTTTTTGAGAAAGGTATAGGTTATTTAACATTGCCCTTTTTCATGGTCCATTAATTATTTTTTATGAATATTCTAGACCTACCCAAATTGCAAAAAAAGGTATTTTTCACATAGAAATGAGGCAATATTAATAGAGCAACACCGTTAAAAAAAATTATTATAATTAAATAATAGGTATGCGTTGAATTGAAGGCCACACGAATTCTAAAATTCTTTTAACGTTTATTGGGTGTTACGACAGAGTAGATAAATATTTCTATTCGACTATATAAAATATCATATCTTTATTTTCAATAAAATATTAATAGAATTCAATTGACCGTTTTTGTTATGCAAATCATAGCACACGAATATAATTTGCAGAATAATAGATAGGTATTTATTGAGTAAAGATGGTCACCCGTCCACGGACCAACCGCGGCAAGCGTAGCGTAGCGTAGCGTAGCGTAGTTAACTTGATCGATCGACCCGCGCGACGCGGAATCATGAAGTAATGGATTAGAAATTTCCTTCAAAACTCTTGGATTGCGATTGAAAGTGTGTTACGGAATTAGTATACTTGATGAGTAGTTGAACTGTCAAAATGAAAGAAATTGCGATTAATTGTCATTTTATAAGTAGGTATAGTGTATTACCTACGTAATTACCTAACTGGCTGCTCAGGTATGTCAATTGCGTTAGGGAACGTTACACTGAAGCTCTTACTCAATATAAAACTATGACACTGACAGACATCAAACAAAAGTGTCGACAAGTGTCGCTTTGTTCTTTTCAAAATAACATGAAACAACATTCACATATTACATAAATCTTTTGTTCTTGTCGTCGAATGGTCTCGTATCTCAATGAAAAGGCGAAAATTTTTACAAAGTATGGTTGACTCAATGCACTGACAGCATGAGCCATGCAAGAGATGTAAGTGTTTGCGAATTAGAATTGTAAGTAAGAAACAGAGCATGAAAAGTGCCGCGTCTTTGCTTGCAAAAACAAAACATACTCCATAATGACCTTCACTTAAATGTGTAATTTTCCTGATTGAGGAAAAACATTTTCTTTTAAACGAGAAATGATGGAAGAAGGCGATATGTTTTATATACTTATCTTTGAATTGAGAGTTAACTATGAGGAACGGTTTAAACGGAAACTGAAACATAAAAAGCTTTGCAATATAATATTGATGATAAAAATAACGAATATAATTTTCACTAGGCCGTCACACTTTTGTTATTATCACTACCTAGTGGTGCATACTACCTTTTGTTATCATTATTCCAATCATTATTTAAAATATATATTTAAAATATATATTATTGCCACCTATACAAATGATATGTTACCCGGATTAATGCAACGATTCTAACAATACATAGGTACCACATGCAACGAAATGCAGGCGCGGACAAGTGGGTTGCGCAACGGGTGCACTTCGTACCTACTGGCTGGGCTTCGAACAAACTGAGTCAAAAACTCTAAATTAAACATTATAGTTTCATAACCTGTGTTCTTACTTTGAATATTTATATAAAGCCTTAATTGGAAACCTATTGATGTACAATTTTAATTCAGTGCATTTTAAGGCAACTCCTCCACGGAAAGATATGACCATTGGAAAGAACAACTTAAACCTCCTGATCTCTTTATTAAACCAACAGAGAGTCTCTCATCCGGGCATAAGTTACCGTGGCCTACTTGAAAAACCTTAAATAGAATTTGTCCCCAAGTAGGCCGCAGCAAGGACAATCTCCACAAGTGGGGATTTGTGTACGCGGTGTCTCTCCACAGACAATGGCTCAACTCCCATCTTGCACCGCATGCCCTTTCACCTGCACAGATGGCTGCGTCAGCGAACGCTATCCGCGTTGCTGAATTTTGAGCCAAACAAAACTATATTTTTGCCATCGACTCGCTAAAAAGAAGCGAAAACCTAGATCTGTGCCTGACAAAATGGGTCCAGCCGTTTAGAAGTTAAGATGGAATAAAGAAACTTACACTCATAATTAGCTAACAGCACGATAACATAAGTAGGTACTCCCTTTTTTGGACAACAAAGTAATAAAAGTTATCTATCCTTGTTTCAGTGTCAAAAAGTCAAAAGGAGCCTCCTCGAGAGAAGAAGCCGCAGTCAGTAAGAGATCTGCTGAACACAACATCATGCATACCCCCACCGTATCGGTGTCCACATCCCAAGATGCAATTCTATCTTTATACTAGGTAAATTAGTATAAGAGATATATTTTACATATAAAAGTAGGTAGGTATTACTGTCGACATATATCTACCTACAATTGGATACAATAATTATGCTTAAAATGTGATGTTTTCTGGGTCTATTGAGAATATCTACCGTAAATTATTTCGCAATTTTGGATACTAAATCACTGGTTATGTTATGTGTAATTGTGTAACCTAAAATAATGGTAAAGACAATTTATTTCCTATTGATAATAGGAAATTAGCAATAACCTTTTTTCACAATGGTATTCACACGGGTGAAATCACAATAATGACACTATTTATCTTTTAACAATGAATAATAATTGGTGGATAAAAAAATAATGACATCGAAAACAATAGTCGATGTATGTCACACTTAGTATTTCCAAGGCATTAGCCCCACAGAAAAAGTACCGAACTTCGATTGAAAATCTGTATTTGAATCCCAATCAGTGTAGTTTACAAAAAATATTTAGCCCTCTTTTATTTCAATGAATTTTATGAAACAAATCTTCTTGCAGAGCTTCTGTATTTTTATTTATTAACTCCGAAAAGGTTTTATGGTTATAATACAAGCCGGATTTAATCAAAAAAACTTTTAAATCCATATGCAAAAAAATAAAAAAACAAGAAAAATAAATTTAATGGCATCTCGACAACTATTTTCATCGCGTGTGGCCAGTAACAGACTTTTTTATTAAACATATTACACCTTTATTATAACATTAAAAATTAAATATGTCAGCCAATAAAATTACTTCGAGTGGTCGTAAGCAAAATCTAAATTACTTTCCAGGTCAACTCAAGAAAAGGGTGAACTGATAAACACCCTTGACAATGACTCCTTGACATACTCGAAGTTCAACACCAAACATCCGACGAAGGTGGTCGTCCACGGCTTCGGCGGAGGTCGGAACCTTTCGCCGAGCACCGATATGAGGAAGGCATACTTCACGAAAGGAAACTATAACATTATCATTGTGGACTATGGATCTCTTGTGAAGGAGCCATGTTTAAGTCAGGTATATTTTTCTTTATTTATTTATTTAAGTACTTAAGTGGCGATTTATTTATGTATGTAAATTCTTTATTATTGTGTACCACACTGTGTACATACGGTTAATGAGGTAAGGTGCTAGCGATTAAATAATAGTTCAGACAAATTGTCACTGTTATGAAGGCTAATTTCTCGTACTTAAAAAAACGTTCAAATAGAAGTCGCAATCTCATCTCAGCGACAATCAATGTCAAAAACTTGTCAAAAATGTTTGTAAATTTATTATATTTTTGACAGATTGCGACTGAGATTAGAATGCGAAAGTTCTTAAAAATACGGGAATTACCCCTCAGAATTCATTACCTAAAGTTTACTTGCTGACGACCCCTGACAATGCACCGTCCGCGCGGCGTTACACACCTGCAACTTTGATAAAAGCAGATGCAATCATCGAAACACTCCTTAATGTTTCTACTGTAAAATAAAAGCCTGGTCCAATGTAATTTGTGTCAAGCTTTCAAATGTCCTTAATAATGGCGATGATGATAATTATACAAACGCTGTTATTATTTTCTTATCAACATTATAATTTAGCCAGTCATATGCTTTTTTTTTTTTTTTAAGGATAGGAAATCATCCAATGACCCCTCCCGCTCTGGGTGGAGCGGAAGGGAGTGTCAGACTCTTACTGACTAAAACCCATCCGTGTTCCTTCCTTAGCCCTTTATGTTCCGGGGCAGCGGTAACTCTTTCGGACAATCCCGCTGCCCCGGCAGGCTTCGGCCCTAACGGGCCCCTCCATGTCTGCTGACATCTCTTTGAGGCGCGCGTGGAACACATACGCGCCGTCCGGCACGGGCCTGGTCCTGATCGGACGGCGAGCTACCCATTACTCGCCGTCCGCAGGCCCGCGCCTACGGTGGCCAGGAGTCGTCACGCGGCTCCCGACGCCCGGAGCGTCTACCGCGGCGGCTGGGACGGGCGGCTCTCTCAGCTCTCTCCCTCGCCCATCCCGCCACCTCCTTCGCTAGCATGACTGCTTCGCAGAAGGAGGTGACTGCCTCCCACTCCCTCTCGCCCCGGACCATGGCTTGGACCAGGGCCGGGCGCGAGAGGTCGCCGCCGCTGCCGATCGCCTCTACGAGGACACGGCGGTGCTCTGCCCAAGCGGGACAGACCTCCACCGTGTGCACCACCGTGTCCTCTGGGCGATCCTCGCAGTGGTGACACCCGGGCGTTTCCTCCCGCCTGATGATGTGCAGGAACCTCCCGAAACATCCGTGTAGGTGAGGACCTGCGTCAGGCGGTAGGTGAGGGCGCCGTGACGCCTCTCTAGCCACTCCTCAAAGAGGGGCCTTACCGCCGCTATCGCGGCGTGCCCTGCCAGTCATATGCTTAAGTCCTGTTTAAAAGTCGCAACATTTCATCTTTAGCCGGAGGGCCTTGATAAAATATGAACACCCACGAAACTTTAAAAATGTATAAGTACAAGTATGTAAAGCAAATTATAACGTGCACATCAGTAATCGCTGAGATAATAAGTAGTACTTATTCAAGTATATTATAATCGTCACCAATTCCTCTGAAATTCTCAAGAGAACCTTTAATGTTATAATTTTCCAAATCATTCACTTCACAACCAGTTTTTTTAAGACTTTCATGGCCTCTTATTTATTGAAGTAAGCAAACAGCTGATAGGTACGTGACAAACATTTATTTTCATTACCACTTCACCGGTAGCTTGCAAAAACTGTTGCGTAACTTATTAATTCTAATGTGAACTGCATTTGACTCTAAACGCGCTTTGTCATTTTATTATCAGTGAAAGAGATACACAGAATATTAAATACGTTACATAACAAGCTTAACTTGTGTGTCCAATTTATAAGCAATTGAGGTCTGTGCACCGTCATGCTTTTTTTGCAAACATTTTACTATTTTGTTTTTGTTTTCTACGACGATTTGCATCTACGAGTATGTCTTCTAAATTCTGATGAAGTTGACATAACGACGTAATTGGCAAATAAACAATGAGACAGGAAAAGAAAATTTTCCGCTCTTTTCACAAAAAGTGGTTTCATAGGTACCTACCTACTGTCATATTGTTGCATCTGTAAAGTTGTTTACAATAGAACAAAACCATTGTTAATTAAATTGACATTTTGCGGGACACTAAACGCCCCCAGACGTAGATAATAACAATAAAACGTCTGTTAACTCGTTTAGTGTCCTTCAATGGCTTAACCTAGGATAATATTGTAACTCTTGAACGTAGATCAACACGACATAATATCTACTTAATAAAAATCTTAAACTCATTGCTACGTACACCGTTGGATCTAGAAGTATACAATTTTACACAAGAGTATCTTTTATAACGAAAATGAGTGTGTGATAGTGTGTATTTAATCCGTGAAGTGATATATTTAATCCGTGGAATAAAATTGAAGTCTGACAGTTCTAGTATGGAACAACTGTCAAAAATTCAAAATTTATCCTCAGATGACTTTATTGTAGGTAGGTATAAAAGCTTGGTGAAATTCTCACTTAGTGGGTTAAATATGGGATGAAAGTTTGTATGGAAGTCCTTCATTTTTGCCAATGGATTATCCTAACGGGCACACGGCTGATACGACTATCTAATATAAATGTTGATAGCGTCTGTCGTTATGGCATTCGTCTAGTTAAAACTAATTGCGGCGACTTGGTTCTTAACCTTCGCTTCGTTACACGTTCAAAAGTCTACAATTATTTTAGTATATCAGACATAATATATGAGCAAACATACGTACTACTCGTATCACGCATGCAAATTACAAGAAAAGAGCGATTTTCCTTAACCATTTCTTTTAAATTTTCAGATAGACTGGGCACCTCGGTTCGCCGGCCTCTGCATTGCTCAATTGGTGGAGTACCTTCAGTACCACCCCGTGAAGTCGGTGATACCTGACAAGCTGCACACTATAGGGTACAGTGTGGGGGCCCACATACTTGGCCTCGTCGCCAACTACCTGGGTAACGGGAAACTTGGAAGAATTACTGGTAAGTTTGAGTATCAGTAGCTGTAGCATAATTAGGAAAAACGGATATCAACCTCGGCTAATAGAGGTACCTACCAACAGTCACATGTGGTACCTACTACTAGTAATTATATACTTGCAACTTTCAACAACAAACGCCACATAAAACAAAAAAAAAATGAGTTTCTAGCCAGCCTCTGTTGTAGGTACTTTACCTCGGAACTGCATTAAATAAGGTTCTGTGATCATGTAATAAAATTATTGTCAATACAACTTTTGCAAGTGTGCTTTGAACTAAAGTCTTGCACAGGAACAGATATTTATAAATTACAGGAATTGTTGATTCCGCTCTCCTTATTTGGTAATTAATTTTTGAAAGCGAGCATGATCACCAAAACCAGTTCTGAATAACTTCCTGAATCAAAAGATAAACAAAATTTTATGCAACATTACGTAAGCACAAAAGGGATTGGATAACATTGAAACTCCTATTTCAGTACTTTATCGTAATTATAGACATCGTTTCTGATTCGCTCACTAATAAAGACTTATAATGGAGTAGGTATAAATTCTTGAACGATCGTTAAAATATCAATAATATTCATTGCAGTGCCATAACATGCACCATAAACAAGGTATAGCTGACCGCAACTTGATGGTAACACTTTGATTTTAAGCTGGCCTAGCCTAGTACCCACAACTACGAAGCTTCAATAGTGGTGTTGTTAGGTACCACTGACGTTGCCGTCTGTCAGCCTAGACTAGCATTTAAGTAACATTTATGTTTGCCTCAGTTCTTACATTGTATGTATATTCGCCATTCACAATTTGAGAGTGAGGATAAATGTTCTTTAAACAGTTTTTTTTTTCTTCTTCAGGTCTTGATCCAACAATACTGTTCTACATGGGCACCAACCGCTCCCGTGACCTGGACTACACGGACGCTCACTTCGTTGATATCCTACACACGGGGGCCGGAATCTTGGGCCAGTGGGGGCCCAATGGACACGCTGACTTCTACGTCAACGGCGGATCCAGCCAGCCTGGATGCGCACATGACACCATTTTCCGTAAGATCTTAACATATGTTTGCTTGTCCTACCAAATAATTCAAGCTTCTGAAAGTCATGGGAGGACCAACCATGGGTTACCAATGGGTTACCCATGTTTATGGTTACTAAAGTTGAAGTTACTTCCATTTTGAAGATAGAGGCGAATTTCGTCGAAATTCGCCTAACCACCCTTTCCTAAAATAAAAGTTACACAGGACCTCTTTTATCAGCTAATGGAACTATCCTGCTTGCAACTTACCCTACCTTCTAAGATGACCCTCACTAACACAATGGATTGCAGTTTTAATTTAGTCCATCGAACCAAGATGTCGCTATGCAACGACGGCAGCGCCATCTATGAACACAGTTGACAAAGTATCTAAGTTCCATCAACATTACACAGTGGGCGCTTTTGACCACATCGATAAAATTATATCCGCTGTAATTAACTCAACTTTATTATTTGCAGAAACCCTTTCGTGCGACCATACAAAGGTGACTCCATACTTTATCGAGTCGATCAACAGTCGCGCCGGATTCTGGGCGGGTCCATGTAACACTTTGTTCTCGTACCTCATCGGGTGGTGCGAGCCCAAGGACTCGGAGTACGTGCTCATGGGTGAACACGTCAGTCAAAAGTAAGTGCTCACAATTGGGGTAAATCGTTTCGACAATTACGTCACTATAGAGCTGTTATTCAGAAGTTTCAATTCTTGCAAACTTTTGCTCACCCTGCAGTATTGTATAGCGGGCTGGTGGCCGATCCAAGCACGTGTTTCGTGTACGGTACCTTGCAGTATTGATAAGATATTGAATATCAATTTGAAACACCTATTATTTTTATGACTATGGTTATTCCCATCGATAGCAATTTTTTTAAAACGAACAATGCTTTATCTGCTAATATAATAACACTGTACCTATAATTCATCAGTTATATTAATGAATCCTTAGATCAGTTTGTTCTACGTCTTATAGTTTCGAATTTCTGGTCGAGTTTGGTATTTAATTACAAAACGTTAAAAGTTGTGCCTAATTTAGTATCTGGATCAATCAATCAATTCAGCCTATTGCAGTCCACCGCTGGACATAGGCCTTCCATTCGGCTTTCCTTCCGTCTTCCACCTTCCGCATCCAGTCTGTTCCAGCCACCTTCTTTAGGTCGTCCGTCCATCTAGCTGGGGGGCGTCCCACACTACGCTTGCCGATACGCAGTCTCCAGTTCAGGTGTCGTCTGCTCCACCGGCCATCGGTCCTTCGACAAACATGGCCAGCACTGCCACTTCGGTTTGCTTACTCTGCAAGCTTAACGATTTTCAAATAGTGTTTTTTCTCTTTCAGCGCCAGGGGTGTGTACTACGTTACCACAAACGCAAAGCCGCCGTACGCAAGAGGGTTCCCCGGCAAATCTCGAAGACTCCGTTCTATCACACCTTACAGCTGATGAATCGAGTGATAATACTAGACAAATAAACTTTACCAAAATAATTTATCAAATTAAGTAGCTAGCCATTGTTGTCGGCGTTTTAATAAATTATAGGTACTTAACAATACAAATATAGTGCTAAGTGAATATGGTAGATTATATAAAAATGAATTCTTTGACCAATAGAAGATACGATACTTAATTTTAAAAAAAAAGTACTTTAAGTATATGAGCTAAGTAGATTTTTGAACATCTGTTTGTAAATATTAAATGTGGAGACGACGATACGACAATAATATAACTAATGACGTTCCTAGTCTGCATACAAATTTTTTATCAAATATATCCAACAATTTAGTCAGTATAGCCAGTTGTTGGTTGATAGGCAAAATCTATAGTCAGCATATCACTATATCTATACATACAATATTTTTTTAATGCTTTTTAAATTAATTTTTAACATTGATTTGTTCGTTTCACAATACTCTTACGTACTAGTATTATCATTATTTTTATTTATTGCTGTACTGTTGTCTCCACATTGTATATTTTATCGATAGTCATTTGTTTATCAATGGAAGTAGTCACCGCCGTTATTATGTCCGTATTCCGTGATATGATTGTGTAGTTACTCAAAATGAGTGTTAATTTATTTCAATGTTTAAGAAATTTGTGATAATATTGTTATTTAGGATTAAACATGGATTTCAAAGGGAATGCTGTCTTTTATTATTAATTCTGGTATCCAGCTGCATCCGGTTAGACTGGAAGCCGACCCCAACGTAGTTGGGATAAGGCTAGGCAGATTGATTGCTGTCTTTTATTATCACCTGTTTTTTGTGTCATTTACTTTGCGTCTATTCAAAAAAATATAAATATCCAAAAGCTAAAGCTGCCTTTGTGCATTGGATAGTTATTTTTTTACCTTTGTGACTGTCTGTCATGTGGATTTATTTTAAAAGCATGACTACGACAGCGACTGGCCACTTAGAAACTCACTGGACAAGTGCCAGCCGTCAGATGCAATATTTCATCTACCACAAAAAAACAAAAAAAAAAAACAATTTTTAGTCCAACTCAAAATACTCGTGCCACATCTGGTTACCATAAATGAGGCCCGGGCAGTACAAAATAGGGACATTAGAAAAATAAAAAATTGTACAAAAAGGCAACACAGCGACCTATTCTACAAGAGTGGGAACATGGCTAGTGGAGTGTGGTGAGTGGCGATTGAAGAGATTCTGGAGATGAGGCAAGGAAATCGATTTTTCATCAATATAGAAGACGGTCACAGTCTACGTTTATTAACCGGTTGAATGTCATAATTATAGACACAATTAAAAAGCCATTGCGTCTCGCGTAGATCTACGTTCCATACGAAGGGTTAAGGAACAGGCACAAATTGAAACAAGTAAATAAATTTAAAACATATATTAGGGAAGATAATGTTACCATTTCGAAACGACAAGTGGGTAGATACAATTTTAACAGCAAGCACATTTAATAGAAATACACGCGTTTTGCTCTAACGAACAATGATATAACAAATATATTATGACTATGGAAAACAGAGTCAGTTTAGTGAATGAGATCAAGTTGAGATCATTGTTAGGATACACTTATTAATAATTTAGTATTATATATATAAAAAACTAGAATAAATTAATATCATTTTAACCCCTAATTTATAAATTAAATAATAAAGTAGGTATACTAAGTACCTATCTGGAAGCGAAACATCGAAAACACAAACTTCTTCAACAAACAGTGATATATCCTTACAAGTTTTTATACGCCGTACCATTCCATTATACTATAAAGGATTTTTACGACTTATTCGCATAGTTATAATTATTTTAAAAAATCCCTAAAAATTATTTCCCAAAAACATTGTCAAACAAAATTAAGACAGACATCGACAGAATAATAAGACACAGTACACATAAATAAGTATTTACATTACATTTTTATCTACCTATAATATATTATGATCTTATATCACTAAGTATTATAAATTAACTAGAAATACCGACAAATATATTTAAAAAATCAAGCACATAAAAAAGGCGAATTCAATAATTAATTTAAAATTTCGTTCTTTTAGAACGAAATTTATTTGTGTGAATGTAGAGCGAGGCATACATACGATGATGTAGGTAATCCCTAAAGTGATACCTGTAAAGTCAGTCTACACAGGTAAGACTGAACATCGTAATCAGCCTATAATGTTTTCCCACTGCTGGGACGCATAACAGGCCTCCTCTCTTCGAGAGGGAAAGGGCTATCGTCTACCACGCTGGCCCAGTACGAGCTGGTATAGATGCCACATATCCTCGATTTTTTGGTTCTAGGACATGCCGGTTTCCTCACGATGTTTTCCTTCATCGTTTTGAAAGCAGTGGTGATGAAATTATTAATACAAAGTAAAGCGCCTGCCTGGAGACGAACCCACGACGCTTGTAAGTCGGGGCCGATACCACTGCGCCACCACTGCTTGTGACTGAACATTATTGGTTGTTATAGGTACCTACTGTATGCTTGTATTTAACCTAAAGTCCATGTTCTTCCTACTTAAGTATGAATCTCAATTGAATACTAAACTTGATTCAGATTAATATGAAATCTGTAAGATTTAAAACAAGATTCATGCTTGAGCACCCGTTCGTACACAGACCTTGGTGTATCAACTCTATCGTAGATCTAATGAAGTAAAGTTCTTAGAATTAAATTAAATTCAGTTTAAAACTGATCTGTCATAAGAATAACATAGAGAAAACTATACAATAAATATTTAAATTGTCCTATAGTTTCTATTTCTAATCACATTACATACGAGTAAGTAAGAATCGTTGTATCATAGGAGTTGTCCTAACACACATAGCCCTTCCTTAAAACAAATAATACTGTGTTCGTTATTTGGTTTGTAATGCCCACACTACGCAAGAAACAAACACATTTCTTCTCTTTTAAAATCATTTATTTATTTATTTATTATTTATTTATTAAAACTTTATGCACAAGTAAAAGAAATACTGTACAAAGGCGGACTTAATGCCTGAGGCATTTCAAGATCATTGTCTGTCATCGTCTTTTCTTTGCCAATAAAACTTTTTGTATTGTTCACTTATTTACATATTGAGATTATCAACATCATTCTCTTGCTCTTATCCCAATTTATTTGTGGTCGGCGCAACATGTCTTTTTCGTTCATACTTCTCTATTAGTCGTTATCTCGGTAGTAGGTAACCCCCTTGCAGCCATATCACCTTTCACACAGTCCATCTATCGTTTCTTTGGTCTTCCCCTAATCTTATACCTAGCCATCTTTATTCATACTCAAAACTTTCCTCATGACAGTATCATCGTTGCTCCGCATTACATGCCCATACCATACAACCGATTTCCACACAAATTTTCAGTTGCCACCTTCAGACTTCCTCTTATGTACTCATTTCTTATTTTATCCATTCGCGTAACACCACTCACTTAGCCTTGTCATTTCATCTGCATGCAATTGCTTTTCATACATGCCTTTTGTGGCTCAAAATTCTGATCCATACAAGACAGGAGGTATATATTGATATCGATGTAATCAAAGAGACTTCCAGTATCAGTGAAAATGTATGGAGTTTGCTCGAATGACGTCACAGAATTTGAAATTGGTTAGTACTTAAGTAGTTTATATATGTATGCTATCAAAATAAGCGTCAGTTTGCCCTGAGATCTTGTCTCGAGCTGTCATGTCATAGTAAAGGTTAGTCTAATTTTATATCCTAAGTTGTCAAAGGATCTCACTCTATCTCACGTAAAATTACTTATTATAACGGCATTATTTACAAAGCATTAAATGTTACTTATAATTATGTCCTCCTTATCTGAGTCCAAATACACGTTCATTATTATCCTTTATAATATCTCTTTTTAGTTCTACTCCTATTAAGTAGCTATCCTAAATGACTAGATTGAACGGTATCCCCTTGACTGGTACAGAGTCGATATTTTCTAAAAATCTCTCTTGGCACTAGTTATTCTCTGAGGAGAGTGCTTCGAGATATACCGTTGCTTAAGCTTTTACTCTATGACATTATTTACACGCTAAATCGATAATAGGCCAGATTGAAACAAACTGCTGCTGAACTTACGAATATACAATTAAAAACCAAAACTTTAAAAACTACTACGAGGTGCCGGAAAAGCCAAAAAAATGGAGCTTGTTAGGCGAAAAGCACCCAGCCTAAAAAAATTTACTTGAATGGTTAGAGGTCACTTTGGAACACTTATTAAATTAAATTATTCACTATCATTCCCTAAATTATAATATGTTTTATGCCATTAATAAATTATCTTGTGAGCGATGTATTTGTGTGACGTTACCTAACTACTAGAAATAAATACTCCAGCATACAAGGTTACTTTTTCCGGCACCGCTTCTGTACACTTATTCAATGCCATAGCGATTAAACCTAACATAGACCAAAATAATTCGTATTTAATAAATAAACTTCCATTAAATAATGCGATACCTAACTGCAACCTAATAATATTATCAAAACTATTTGAAGTAATTCTGCAACTATGGCTGAATAAAATTAGCTGTCAACTAAATATATAGCTCTTCTAAAAAAGTTTTAAGTGGGGTGCGCTAAGGAACCCCACATTTTTATTTACGTTTTTTCAATTTACCGGTCGTCAGTGTCAGGTTGTATGTTGAACAAAATATGATTCGCTATCATAACAGTTATGTCTGTTTTTACAGAATTATAACCATAACATCATCAATACAACCCTCCAAGTTCATATAATCCTATTGGATGCCTATTTCATGAAATATCAATCAATACGATTATACGAACTTAAAAATGTATGTATAAAAAAAGTATTGATGATTCTGATGAACATTATTCTGTAAAGTAATTTTTACGGTCGCGAATTGTATTTTAATCAACATTCAACCTGAGACTGACCTGCAAATTACAGAGAAGTTAAAAAAAGAAAATTTGAATTTCGCGGGCTACCATAGCGCATCCCCCATAAGAAGCGACACAAAACTTATTTACAAAATTATTTAGCTTCGATACTATCAGGACTTTGAAAGCAAATCCTTAAACATGAGCCTAATCAGTAATTGACTTGTGACAGTGCTTCCGTGCAAGTAATACTTTATCTTAGTTACCTTAATTTAAATATCTATAGATAATAATGACAGATGATAACAGATGAGGACGGTGTATACACCGTCCTCATCTGTTATTTCTAATATTTTTCAAAACATATGTAAAGTATCATTCCAAAAAAAATCTATTCTAATTTAACCAAAACAAAAATATATAAAATAATTAAAAACTCACGAGACATAGAAAACCGATACCTACTTAATTATGTAACTTCAGCGAAGTATTAAAATTAAAAAAAAAAATTGAAAAATTTACCCTGTTTAGGAAAAAAATACTGTAAAAACACAATAAATACGTGTGCTATCATTGTTTAAGAACATCTATTTTTGAAATAAATAACTAGTATTGTTTGATATACATTACCAAGTACGAATAACATAACAAAAACTGTATTTAAAATTAAATAGATAGATACTTAAAGTATTTGCATAAAAACTAATTATTGTAATATTATTTCTTAGATTAGTATATGTGTATATAGTATTGTCTTATTTATTGTTATATTTACAGCTAGGGTCCGCTTTATCAAGCATTATTGTCACCACAGCCTTATAGAGTGAGATCACCCCGTTTAATATTATTGTCCTATTATAAGCCTATCGTTAATCTTACATTAATATTATTGTACTTTTTACTTATCATGTTTTAAGTACAATAAAATATATACCTACTAAAATATATAAGCACTATACGTAACTCAAAAAATGTAAGCCATAGGCACAATAAGCTTTTATTAAATTATGGAATTAAAAACAAATAAATACTTAATTTATTTTCCAATGGCGATAGTAAAATAATAGTCGTACTGATGATCCTAATTTAAAAAGTTGCAACTCAAACCAGTTTAATTTAAGGTGTAATTTGATTTAGTTAGTACTATT
Organism: Gortyna flavago; assembly: GCA_963669345.1. Lineage (NCBI taxonomy): Eukaryota > Metazoa > Arthropoda > Insecta > Lepidoptera > Noctuidae > Gortyna > Gortyna flavago. Next base: position 9,870,058 of record OY770129.1, on the reverse strand, counting down.
GTATCTACCTTTATAAAATAAAAATATCCCATAAACTTCTGAAATATTGGCACCCTCATTTTCACCATTGGATTAGATTAAGTTATTAACTTATCGTAAATATATATTTCATAGAATTTAATTTTTATACTTAATATTATGACTCAATCACAAAGTGTAAAAGTGCGCGCTTTAACAAGTGCGTGGGGGATCCGTACCCTTTCCGCCATAGCTTTGGACATTGTGAAAATTATCATTACAAACAATATATATGAATAGGAAATTTAAATAGGTTTGTATGTACAAATTGTCTATTCAATAGTACTTATAATATTCAATGCACATGCCCCGGCCAACGAACTTCAAAATAATTTAAAGACAGCTCTGCCTGTAATGTATTAAAAATAGGTACTAATGTATCCAAGAGATTAAGACCATGCTTCTAATTATGTGGTAAGATATTATAGGTAACTTTCAGTGATATGCGGTTACACTTTTTATTGCTCAATCAGTGTCTAATTCTGACACATTTAAATAAAAATAAAAAAAGTTTAAGAGTCGACCTCCTTGATAATCTAGCCCAGAACTTTACTTTCCATTCGACTATTAGCCATTTTAACTGATTATATCGCTAAAATAACAATAGAAAGGTTTATTTATAAATAGATACAAATCACTACACACTCAAGTAATATTCTTCAAAGTTAGTCAAAGTATTTTTACATCACAGAATTGACGGCGTAGAGATTATTTAAAACAACGACTTTGCTTTATACTATGTAATTAAGACTATATTGTTTAATGTTTTTAAAAAACATTTTAAACTAAAGTAATCTGATATGAAAATATATTAAATGTATGTTTTATGTCGTTCAAGTGTTTGTTTACACAGTGTATTTTTGTCTTTTGTGGTCTAGAATTGTGTGAAACGTTTTTTGCATTGTAAATGCTTCAAACCAGTACCTATGAGATGTTTTAGTTTAACGGATGAAATTGACTTTATACTCTACGATGTATGAAGTTTGCAATACAAAGCATAGAATATAAAAATCGGAAGAGTTTAATTGAAAGTGTTTTTGATAGTTTACTGTAAATGAAGAAATAAAGCTGAGGTTTTGTTCAACTTATTTTTATTGAACTTTCACTCAATAAAGCTTTTATAATAATGTTTTTATATGATGTGACTGAAAATATAAATCAGATCCGAGATGATAATTCTCACCCATGTCCAAGAAACTAACTCTTACTTCTACGCGAATGTATCTACAATAGTTTGAATACGTTAATTAGTCGTCACTGTTGCAGTTCTTATGCTTCTAGTTTATTATATGTACAAGACTTACTATTAGTATCGGATTTCACGCTAAATAATTATTATTATAGAAGAATAAATTGTAACTTTGGAGTAGAAAAGGTATTGCGATTGTTTAGTATATATTAAACTATTAAGAATTTTTTTTTCAGTATCGTTTGTTTAAATTGTTTTTACTGGAATTATTGTTTACTCATATAAGTAAACTTGAATGAGTAGGTAATATTATCAGGCATACAGAATTGTATGGGCTATTGTATTCAAAGCAAATGTTAGAACGATTACGAAAAGAGAGCCTAATATTTTGAAAGCTGATGTTCATAGATGTTCTAATATTTTTTATATTTAACAGATGGTGATCTTTAACGTTTTTTCATGTGTATTTTATATTTTCACTGCCCTGTCACCTGTGTACCTACTTAATGATCTTATGACTGTATTTTGGGGCAAAAATGTTTGAACTTTTTGCCATCGATACGTTAAGAAGAAGATGTGCATTTTTCAAAAGTTAAGTAAGCCAAAATATATTTCCCTCGTTCCTTATTCAATATGTGCGCATTTTAACGAGTGATCGTTGGTCTCAGACACCACCAGTCAGGTAATTATTGTCATTACGTCTTTATTTTCGAGCTAACATTTCAGAATACATACATAATAATATAATGTATACATTAAGAGGGTAAATTATTGTCTTACGATCACTTAAAATTAAAATTATAAGGGATTGTGCAGTGAGCAGCATGAGTGATTAATTCTAGAAAGACTTATCTGCAAAGGTCTGTCCGTAAGTCGGTCGAATTATTGTCAAATTATTTATTATTGTATATTTTCGCTTTTATCTTACACGTGGTTTTAGATACTAGGTACTTATACAATACTTACTTGCAATACGCTTTTTGCATGCTTTAATTTAGTTACTACTATGGAACATTGTTCTAGTTTACATTTGAAGCTGTTTTATTAAAAAAATCGAGGAAAATACGAGGACTTTAAACGAAATTATAGAGTACATGGGAGAAGAAATAAAATGTAGATACATTATTTTATATATAATTTATTTTTTAATCTAGATACAATTCAAATGCTATGTAAGTCAAAATGGAGATTTTTTTTTTAAATATAGGTACCTATCTCTAGAAAATGGTGCAAAATACGTACGCATGTGCATTTTGTGCATCAATAAATAAATGGGTTTTCGAACTTACCTTACTCGAATATGTTACTCGATAAGAATAGCCGTATGCTCTGCTATTCTAATGGTAATAAATATCTGATCTAATATATTATCACATTATTATTATATGGGTACGTCCTTACGACTCATATGTACTATTTACAAAGATTTGGTATATCTTTCTTACCAATCGTAAAGAAATTACATATTAGAAGAGTATATTTTTGGTATTTTTTATATTTTTTCTTTACCATTTAGTATGATAGCCAAAATATTAGGGTGTACCTAATATTTAATATTTAAAGGTAATTTCTTTTTTTTTAATAATATTATAGTTATTCAAAGCTACCTCCATCATTTTCACGTATTATTTAGCAGGTTAAATTAATGTTCTCGTTATTTCCTATTTTTTCAAGCGTAGAAGCGTTACATAAGGAAGGGTGATGTGTTATAAAACAACCAGCCTAACTCTCTTCAATCTCTATTTTAAACCAATATAATGCTTAAAAGAATTATACCCCATTCTATTTATTTTATTACCACTATTAAATATTTACACGTGACGAATAAAAATTAATAAATTATCAAAATTTTTGATTAATTCCAACGTCTAATTTGTAATAACAACGTAAATAATGCAAAAATTATATTATAACAATTAACACATCAACAAGAATGATTACATTACTTCCCTTTATAGTGTCAACATTTTATTTCAATGTCTACTCCTATGATACATATACATTTACGCATCCAATTAAATACAATTGTAAATTTTGAACAATTTAATTATTTCGTAAATATTTATAAACATTTTACAACAGTTTTATGAAACTTAGTAACAAGGACTAGAAATGTTATAGTAACAATTAATTTTATTAAGTACGATATCATGAGTCAAAACTAACTATAAATTGATTATTAAGCTAAACCATCCAGTGACAAATTTAAATTTTTCTACTGTGATATGCCAATATAATTTATATACACCTGTACATGTACAAATGTAAATAAAACAGGTACGTAAGTTAATACTGATTAGATGTAACTCAAGTGTGACATGAAATTATTAAGGTCAGATTTGTAATTTTAACGATTAAAGTAACATAAACATCGAGATCTTTAATTAAGATAAAACAACCCAATTTACGCCTAAACGCTAAACGGTTTAACATACAAGCTAACGATGAGAACAATATACTTTTCCTATAAAAATATGAGCCACACGGTAAGTCGTTCCGGGAACTGATGTAAGAGTTATTTGTAAAAGTATTATATTTACCTATTACCATTAAAATGAGAGGTACCATCATTAACGGACGATGCACGCCTACGATTCAACTGACATTTTCATTACGACATTTATAAACAAGAATAAATTTTGTACCCCGTAACTGCTTATGAAAAAATCTGAGAAAATCACTAAGTGTCTACAGCCGCTTGTCTTGTCAGTTAGCCAAACAAGTTACTTTTGTGGAGCTGTAATGCTGAATGAAATATCAAAATGTCGTAGTGTAAACCCAGAAGAATTCTTAAACACGTCGTACAGTTAACGTTGGCCTCTACTCAGGGTAGTGTTGTTCGTTGGCGGCGGGCCCGTCGTAGTAGTCATGTGCCGGTGGCTGGATGGGCTCGGCCTGGTACAAGGCACCCGAGACGAAGGGGTTGTTGGGCACATGAGCGCCGGGCGCCGGCGGTCGTGGAGGCGCGATGGCGCCGTACCCAGCTTGATCTGAACCCTTCAGAGGCGCTGACGGTCTCTCCGTCTTAGATGGAAGAAAATATGTCGATTTTAACTGTTTGTTTGAGAATTTTCGCAATAAAATCAATGGTGTGTAGAAGGATCTAAGTACGTGTCTTGAAATTAAAACAAACCATGCTAAAAACTCCAACGACTGATAAAAATAATCTAAAATTAGTTTAACTCAACCAACTGATATTATGTTCTCAAAACACTATAAAGTTGTGGATAAAAATTATGAGCAACTTGTGTACACTTACAAATGTAGTTTCTTGATCTAAGGACTTCATAGGCTGAGGCTCTTCCACGGCGGTTTCTGCCCACGGCTGCAACTCTCCTGACGCGAAGATGGCGTATATGGTAATGCCCACAAAGTGGACTGTGGCGCCCATCAAGAACACCGCGCGCCACTCCGTTATGGCTTTCTCCAATTTATTCTTTTAAAAATTGAGAACAAAACGTCAGGTGACCTTCATTGGATATCATTTTTATCACCTAGATATTAAGACAAACATACAAAAGTCTGCCTTAACCATGTTACAACTTCTGAAAAACGCAACACAATAACAACATTAGCTACACCCGAAAATCTGACGAGATATCCAAAGTTTCAGATAAGCATATCTGTAACAAATATCTAGTAAGTTGCCGACACAATGCAGTCAGTCGTGCGCGGCGTTGCGCGGCGGTGGGCGATAATAAAGTGCTCAGCGGTGGCGTGCCGCATCGTCGCGCACCCACAATCCTACTCATTGTATATTCCGCGCGCGACTCCATGGAGCTCGATTTCCTTTTTTAAATTAGCCACGGACGAATGTCCTTTTTGTTTCGCTAGTTCGCGCCTGAAAGCGATACCGTTCTATTGCATTGGGGGAGTATCTAATAAAAATTCAAGAACATATTTATTGAAAAACATTTTCCCTTTGAAAACTGATTCTGTTAGTTAAGCCGTCGGCTCTTGAATAATCTGGGTGCCTTTGAGAAAAAATGTTTTTTAGAGTTTCAGATGAAGAAATAAACAGATTTAAGATAGTCTGTTGAGAAGTGACTTCTCAAAAACCAATGCTTCTAGACTTTAAGAAACAATTTAATCTAAGAATTTTTTTCATATTCTTACCTTCTCTTGTGTCATATAATCGATAACGATGGGCACGACGAAGCCAGCGATGGTGCCGATGCCGTTGGAGAGCCCCATGAGGATGGAGGCGTATCGTGGCGCGATATCCAGGTGGTTCACGTTGTAGCCAGATATGGCGAAGCCACTGCACGCCACGCCTAGGGTCAACTCTATTGTCGCCACGTACTGACAAAAACAAATAATTTTAGATCTTAAAACAATTACCTTAGCTAGAAAACACATGCTTTGGATTATTTTGGCCACGAAAATTACAGTATTGATCCGCTGCATCAAACATCTCCCAGCACTAAAATTAATGATTAAAGGAGATATTGCAAAAAATTGTCTGTATGCAGAAACCAGAAGTAATATTTTATTTTTCAATCTTTTGGACTTGCAAACAACATTCATTTGGGGTCTATAAGCGGTACCTTTTCAACACACTCACAACCAGTCTGTCTTACCAAGAGGTATCGTATTACCCAGTAACTGGGTTGTGGAGGTCAGATAGGCAGTTGCTTCATGTAAAATACTGGTATTCAGCTGCATCCGATTAGACTGGAAGCTGACCCCGACATAGTTGGGAAAAGGCTAGGCAGATGATGAAGCGGTACCTATTCATTTATTACCCGACTGCGCCAGATGGAGGGTTATGTTTTCCATAACAAGTTAATAAAAAAATTGTAAAAAAAATATATTTACCTTGTTATTAGCATAAGCGACGAGCACAAAAAAGAACGCCTCCAGTCCAAACCCTCCACAATTGAAGAGTTTCCTCACAGTCGTGGTCGTCATGATGTTGTTCTTACGCAAGTAATCGGCCATCATGCCGCCAATAGGCACCAGTGACGTCATTATTAAATGTGGAATGGCGCCAACAAACCCAGACTGAAATGACGAAATACAATAAAGGAAAGCCACTCAAACTTAGTCTAGTTTGCGATGACGAACATAATATACATCAATCATTATACGCAATAGAAGGTTACCTCTGTGATCTGCATGTTAAATCTTGAGTTGAAGTAGGACGACTGGAATATAACTAGTAGACAGAAGTTCCACGTTCTACAGAAATTCGCTACGATAATGGCGTACACCTAGAAAAACATAGACTTATTTAAACATTGAGAAGAAAAACAACAACCTCATAACTTTTGATTTCCAAACACTGTTTTTAGTTATTAAATTAGGAGCTACACAACCCAGAAAACAACTGAAGATATATTTACTTATTTACATAATTTAAAAAGCTAAAAGTCTTAAAATAATATCTACAAGTATATAAAAAGGAAATAATCTATTGGTATCAAAAAAATTTTCCGCATCGCTGTCAACAGGAAACGTGCCTAGAAGGCTGGCAGCATTGCCACCGTGCCACTTTGCATGGCAATGCTGATTCTTTGGCCAAAAAACAGGCTAGCGCTCTGGTCACGTGAAGAGTCGACCAAGCGCTTGGCGATTTCTCGAAATACTAAGCGGGCACTCGGGCCCCATGGCCCTAGTGTTTCAACCCCAAACGGCTCAAACATATAAGTTCCAAAGAGATTGGAGTATTTGCGCCGTTTGAGGTTTTCCGCACCTGCAGCAGCCGCCCCAGCACAACTCACCGTGCTTGAAAGATGGGACGGCGCATGGATGTCGACACACGTTGCATCCCACACCATAGGCCTACCTACCTTCCAAGGCATTATGGTCATTCCGTTTGATCTCTTCCCATCGTCACGTGCCAAGCCATTGGGTTCTAAAACAGCTGGCAACCCGGCGGTGACAAGAGCACTACGGATGATGTCACTGATGCTGGCATGCCGTGCTATCCGGACTGCGCTTTTACTGCAGGATTAGCCATGGTGTCCGAGGCAGTAGACACGTTCACCGCATTGGCAGAGATGCGGAGCCACGCAAGGGTCGCCCAGACGCAGACAAGTTGCGAGCTGGAAGGTGGTGTCACCCAGCAAAGTGCCTTTGTTGGGTGACGGTAGCGCCTGAATTCAGAGGCTCGACTCACACTCACCCACAGCCAGTAGGCGCGCACAGCAGTATTGGTGGACGTACTAATAAGATTTATTCCGTACCAACCTGCAGAGCAGCTCTGCTTATTGAAGATTAATTATAACTTACTGGTGGTGACGTGGCAAATGCCTTCCAGGGCGTTGACCAGAAGCCAGGCATGGCGGCCTGTGTGGCGGTACCGAGGGACTGTTCAATGTAGGTCAACTCTTTAGACGCGATGGTGGGGTGCTTGCTGGGCCTTTCGAACACCAGCCACAGCCATAATACGTACCTGAATGAATACTTAGAGTTAGCAACAATATCAATAACAACTATTTTAAGTTTGCTTCCTTATCAAGCACTTTATTGCACGTGGAAAAAGTTGTTTAACTATTTAATAGATAGTATTTGCTGAATGAATATTAATTAATATAAAACATTAGTTGTTTACCAGATGACGCCAGACACTCCGTAGAAATAGAATGGCGCCTGCCAACTGATGTAGTCCGTGAGTATTCCGGACAGTGGCATGCCAACGACGATGCCAGCGTACGTGCCACAGAAGGCAATAGTTGCCAACCGGGAGCGCTCCAGGGGAGGCGCCCACATCCGCCAGATACCGTGGCAAGATGGGTAGGTCACACCCTACAAACAAACCAAAATATTCTGAAAAGAAAGTCTTCGAAATAAATATTTCACAGAATTTAGCTGTCCTTTGAAGAACCGTTACATTATTATTTAATCAAATAGGAAAAAGTGGATTAAAGAGTTCTATATTATATTATGTCAATGGTCCCCATCTTAAAGATTTAACAGGATAGCAGTGGCATTGAAGAATCAACTAAGCCGGGATATGCGGAGACGAGCAAATACGTCGCCATGGCAACGGAGGGCCCGGTAATCCTGAAGAGGCTTTATACTTCGGTAAGCGATGACGACTATACTCAAGTGCGATTGACGATAGATAACGATCGTTCTGTAGGCAATCATTGAAAATCGCTCCTTTGAAACCGAAATAGGAGGTGCCAGAATCAAAGTAAATTTAAATTCATTTCAAGTTGAAGAATTTTAAATTAAATTCTTTTTTTCCGGATCTATTTCCTCTAAACCTGCTCCTTTTAACTACCTATTGATTAATTTAGGCGTCTCTTGTCGTTGACGTCATATTTTCTTCTGCGTGTAGAAAAATCTATCTCCGTTCAATAACGTTTTAATTTGGCTTATTATGAATCGATAACACAGAACAACCGTTCATCAAACAGACAGAAAGTCTTGGTATGTAGAAACTTTTTGGGCTGAAAGTTCAAACTAAAAAACATATCAACATCACATGATACGTGACATCTTCAGAAAATCAAACTCGTTCTTTAGACCAAAAAGGGTAATATTATAGCAATATGCATTCAAAGTGCCAAAAGTATGAAGTAGGGGAGAATTAAAACACAAACGTGACAAGTGGGACATTCGCAACGATCCCGGGCTTGAAAATTTGAGCATCGGTAATAAGCTTGATCATGCACCGTCACGTCCTGAATGTCAAATGTCCTAAATTTTAAACGTGTGACATTCCACTTGTTACTACATGTTTCCCTACTGCTTCATTACGAGTGTTTCGTGTCGGTGAAACTATTTTCCGATTTAGTGATTTTGAACGTATTTGCACTTTTTTGCGATAGCGATTGTGAAAATATCTACACTGTGAGGGTGTTAACGTGGACCTTAAATGTTTGTTGTATATTTTTTCACATATACATTAGGAGACCTATAGGTATGTATTATTTTGAGGGTCAAATAAATAAGCTCTGGCAAGTTATTATAAACCATACCAAATTCATTGAATATTGTTTGTATTTAATATATTAATTATAATACATACACCAAAAATGTATAGCAACTCCACTCACCTCAACAAATCCCTGCGCGACTTTCAAGATGACGACAGCAGCAGGGCCCATGGACATTGCTCCGGGTATCGCCATGTTGAATATAGCTGACGTCACGATCGCCACACCGAAGATCTTGTTGGCAGGATACATGGAGGCCAGGAAACCACCTGGTACTTGTGTGATGAGGTACCCGGCAAAGTACGACGAGTCTATCGAAGACTCGACGCTCACAGTCCATTCGAATGGAGCCTTGTCTGTTGAGTTTTGCTGTGTGACAAGTAACTAGTTTAAGTATCAAATCCAGGATAATAGTTTACATGCAACAATGTTTCCAGAGACATAGGAAAATTAGTCGATGTTGCGTAACATACGAGTACAACGAAATGGTTGTGCAACGTACTACATTAATTTTAAGCTTCTCCTAACATCTTGTAATTTATATGCGGAATCATTGTTGATTTTGTGGTAATCGAATCGATCTTCGTCAACGAATCTATAAATTGTAAAAGTGCGCCTCCTTTTAACTACACTGCCCAGCTAAAAACGGGTACCTATTAGCTAATGCAGTACTTACGGATTGTTTCTCAGTCATCTTGAGCTTGGCCATGCTCATGTTGCAGCGCATGCCGAACATGATGCTGAAGCCGAAGCACGCCAGCAGCGCCACGGTGTAGCGCGCGCTTAAGCACGGACATTCCGCGCGCACGTACTTGTCTAGTGGAAGAATGATTTCAATACAAAGAAAACTTCTACCTAATACTTAAGTTAATAATTTCCCAGATGACAAGGAAGAGATACGCATGCGGACAAAGAAATATATTAAGATTTTGTTATATTGTAAAACCCAGGTCTGCTCAACCTACAATCGCTGCAGTAAGGCAGAGAAGTCAGTAGGTACGTATGGTAATCGCAGGTGGGTAAGACCACGTTGAGAAACATTGTATCATTCTTTTGTACCCCATGATTAAAAATGGTACAAAAGATGGTCTTTTTTAGATAAGTGAATAGTGGGCACAGTACCTATAGGACGTGGTGGAGGTCGGTCAGGCGACGGTGGTGTTTCCAAATCTTCGCCGTCGTACATCTGGTCGTAACCCTTCTGATCAACGTGAAAGTTCTCATATTGAGTATTTCTGAAACAAAATTAATACAATTAAAGCACCAAAATTCTCATGATTATTTTAACTCATCAACGTTCAATTTTCGGGCTGCCATTAACATTTAATTCGGTTTGTGAAAGTAGAAAATATGTCAATGAATCAACACGCAGAGTAACTTCTAATAAAATAAGAAATATCTGCGGTAACGTTATTAGTTTTTAACATCGCTACATTTATTAGACGCTGGGTAATATTACTACAAAATAATTCTCAGAGTTATCACAAATAATATCAAGCCTAGTTTCAATAAAAAAAAATCTTCCTACGAACACTTCCGCACAATATCCCCAACATCAAACACAGACTTATAGACTTTCAATTAGTTTATTTCCGCGTTATTTTGCGCTATTTTCCCTGTAATTGAAGCGGATGGGAAGCGACACACCTCGCCGGAGAAAATAAAATTAAAAACGTCTGCCTGCTAATAGGGCTGCCAACATGCACCATCGCACCTGCACTTCGAAACGGAGCTGATAATGAAAACTAAAATTAACACTCTTAAAAGTAAACAGGTTGTAATTGATTTAAAATATAAAACTGAGTTATGAGCGCCGGAAACTCAGACCAGACATTTTAATTAAGCACAAAAAGAATATCAAAGACCACAAGATTTTATTGAAATCTTTCACAATAGGAAAGTCTGCAACTTCTGCGAAACTTGTCCAACTTCGATTCATGTCAGAGATTCTTCAGTTTTCCATTGAATAGTGCACTACAAGTCTACAAGCAAGTAGGGTATGCAGTGGAGCGGAAGACCGCTCAACTTTTATACCTCTATTGAAATAGTTCTAAATACTTAGCAGGCTTCAAAAGAAAGGTAGAAAGGAAGTTTTGAAACTTTCATGAGAAAGGTGTGAAAGTGCTTTAGCTAGTAACGCTCACCCATAATTTAATTCGCTCAACAGTTATATGATTTGTGCATAACGAAAGCTACAAATATAAGTTTTTTTTGCTAATTATACAAGTATTATGTTACTATAAGCTTCTAATTATCTTTCCGGAAAACTGTCTGTAGGTACCAGAATGAAACAAAATAATAAATCCAGTTGTCATAATTTTATCAAAAATGCTAAACTTGTTTTATTTTACAACACATGCAAGTTTTTCAACCATAACGTGAGTGCAGATTTGTGTCTGTGCGCCCTTAAGCGAGCTCAGCTTGCCCATTAGTGGGCAAATTGAATTATTCGCCATTGACGTGGCGTCGCGACTCATTGTTTGCAAACTGATAGGCTCCACTTTTGACGGCTGAGCTACGAGGATTTTATTAGAAAACCTGTAACTTCGTTAAGGTCCCGCTTATCGTTTGAATTAACTTTAAAGAGATGTTTAAAAGAAGTAAGAATTTACAGGTTGTTGTCTATAAAACAGTTTTTTTCATTATCACTATTAATTTTTCCGCAATCATCAAAATTGAAACGTACATTTCCATCCATTGTTATCGCATTTCCGATTAAAATGACTCTTTTCAAAATACACGGAAATCAAAAAGACTATACACAAAAAAACAAAATTCAAAAGCCATTAAATGTAGCGATGAATATAACGACTTGTGGGCCGACAACGGCAGTGCGTAAGTCATCGGCGTGTAAATTCATTTTTCCGCTGACAAAAGTAATAAATGTGGCTATCTGTCCCCGTCCCCCGTTTAACGTTGTTGGTAATGAATCGTCGCATAAAAGGCATAACCAAGTGGAAACGAGGCGCGAACGCTACCCGAGCCGACCGACACCCGACGTGGCGCTTGGGTGCCCCACACCACATCCGCGCCACGCCAAGCGCCATCACGGTGGCACGCCAAGCGCCATCGCGCTGGCTGCCCGTGCTAATGCGTTTAACTGTGACTGGACGAGATACCGATGTCAACAGTTACGTTAGTCCGACACATCTGCAGGGATGTTGTGCTAATTACACAATTATGAGATTAAAACAAGGGTGAATAAATGGTTTTAGTGCAAGTTTTTAAAAGCTTTTTGAACAATTGGATTTTTGTAATAGGATTATTTCGGTCTGTTTTGTTTTACATTATTTTGCGTTACATTGGGTTATGTTTGAATAGCCATTAATTAGTGCCCACATCTGAGAGTACATTTAACTTTTGCAATCATAATCAACTAAATAACTTCCAGTAAAGCTCTAAAATTTTTATTTCAATCCTTTCTACAAAATAACAAGACACATCTAAATCAATCTATGGTCATAATAACTAGCTTCACTTTCGAGCAATGATAAATGTATACTCATAAAAAACATGTGATTACCATTTTTGTTACGTAGCCCCCTTCTAGATCAGCCCCTCAGAAGCGTCGCGCGTCGGCGGCGCGTCATTGTACCACTAATGCACCCCATACACTGGGCCTATAATTATGTGACGCAACTCTAAATGCTGTAATTACTGTTTTGTCCCCGTTTGTCTATGTAAAGTTAATGGATACAGTCATTTTCGAATTTAAATATTGATTTAGATTAATATCAGTGATAAGAGTTGAAAGTTTAAATACGGGTTACTATTACGTCAATATTGTGATTGATTAGACAAGGAATAGTTAAGTTCAAACTTAATTAAGTATATGAAGTTAATCTATATTTTTATTTACTTTAATCAGAGCTGAGCAGAAATCTGAGTATGCTAAAGAATTCCAGCAGCAGAACATATTCGAGACATAGCTTACAATTTTGGAGTACAAATTGAATCAGTGGCCGAGTATGGAACTCGGTCAGCGATTCATTTCCCAGTTAAACTTCTAAGCGAACTTTGTCATTTGGCACTTCGTCGCTACGTTCTTGCTGTTAGCTGGGAATCCTGAATTATTACTAGAAAGGGTTAACCTTTTGTGTCCTCTTCAATGAAAAGCTTTTTGACGCGGAGTGAAATTTATCGATCTTTATTTCTCCCGGCAAATATTCGTTGAAAAACTGTGAGGTGCTTCAAAAGATCGTGTTTTCGAAATGTAGATGACAATAAACTGCTCTTAACATTAGCCATGCGTATATATAGGTTTCTCGGCTTCTCGAAGACAGAACTCCTGGATCAGACGTGAAGAGCAGAGGGCCACAAGACTGGGGGTGGAGAGGGGGGGCTATTGCGTAGATCACAATATGCACTTCAGCATACCCCACTATGAATACCTACAGAGGGCAGGGCGGGATGCGAAGACTTCTTAATTAATTAAGACTTGAGATATGAGTGCCTGTTTAATTAACGCTAAATATCGTTAACTATTTTAAGTCCTTGTACTTTGACCCCTAGACAACTAAATAGACTACTCTAAGTACTCTTAATTTGTGAAACCTCAGATCAAAATAATGAAAACCAGTCTTAAAGGAGTAAAACATGCTCAGTAGAAAATCTAGGCAATATTGTCCTATGTTACTAAATGTAACAGAATAAGTATAACACGTTCGATTCCGGCTCTGCCGCCGCTCTGGAGGGGGGGTAGCTGTTACACCCCGTAAAGCCACCCTCTCTAATTGATTTACAATTGTCGGTTAAATTTGTTTCCCGCCCACCCTCTGCGATCACCGATCTCAAATGCAGTTTGGGATACTATTGATGAACCGTGAAAAATACAAAACATTCTTCCTACAGTATTTCGTAAATTGCTGACTTTTGAACAAAAGAAGTTCAATAAATCTATAAAGTTTTATTTGGCAATATTACATTAAATAAAATGCGAAAAGGTTGTCTTTAAAAGATCCCTTTTAGCGACAAGACCGCCCATTGTGTCACCCCTTGTAAAATTTCTACATTTATATCTGTAACATTTATGTTGTACATAAAAAATGTGTATTCTATCAGTCTATCTTCTATCTAAAGAAACTCTAACAATATTGAAAAAAGAAGATTGTAAGAATCGGAGCATAAAGCTACGTTTGGTTACGTCTGTCATTATAAGTGCTACGCGCTGATCTAGATTTATTTTAATGAAAAATATTTTCTTATACACGTTATATTAATAAATGCATATACTCAGGCACAACATTTTACTAAATAACTGACATATAAATATCACATAGGTATATTTTAAAATGCAAGAAAAACTCGTGCTACGCTTTCTCGTAGGCACTGCTACGAAAGTCAAACAAAAACACTAATGTCGTATTGTGAGCAAAACTAAGGTGATATTTGACTAAATTATATATAATAATAGTTTGTAAGTAATTCTGTCAACGATCCGAAACCGGCGGGTGGTGAATAAAACATGTAATAAATAAATGTAACCAATGTAATGTAACGACCTATTACAGCTACGCGCACTTCGGTATCGCTACGCATTTATGGAGTGGGACTTAGCACACAGTGTGTATGATGTATGTATATATTTTAGTAGGTTTTAAATTTGTAACTGGTATTCCTTTTGTATGCTTCTTCTGACTAGGTAAATGATACGTTGTTTGAATTTTTTATTCGCTTCATGTTTTTTTAACAGAATTCAAAAAGTAGATTGTTCTTCCATTTTCTACTTCATTATTTCTTATAAAATGTAGAATTATTTTCTCGCTATGTGAAGTGCCTCTAGCTCCAGCTAACGTGTCCTACAACTCAACGATGCGTCCGCACGTCCTTTATTGTTCAACCATGCTTTTGTGTGCACAACAAGCCAACAATTTGCAAAATGCTCCTCGGGAACAACTCCACGAATAAATCAAGTGAACGATCTCGCATTTCGACACTCGCGAACATAATAGAGTTATGACAAAAATGGCGACGCGAGCTAAGAAATATCACTTGGTGAACCCGAGACGCTTGTTAGCGTCTCCTCGCTTTTATTTACGGCCAGATTTATTTTATGGCCGTTCATGGATGTCGGGGAAATCGAATGAAAAGAGATAGCAGCAAATAAAACAATAATTCCATCGATTTGCGACGCCGAGCACAATGTAAAGGAAAGTAACTTTGCCGAGAAGTTTAACCAGTGGCATTTCTTTGATGAAGTTTTACTTAAGAGTTGTTTTTGCCCGTCTGTATCTTTATTCTCATGAATTAATATCGTACGTCATCAAATGAGTTCTGATGAAAAACTGTATGCAATAATATACTTCTATTATTTAATTTCAGAGTACTCGCATCCAGCTGCCATTCGACTAAAAAATCGCTCCGATATAAGCC
Organism: Gortyna flavago; assembly: GCA_963669345.1. NCBI lineage: Eukaryota > Metazoa > Arthropoda > Insecta > Lepidoptera > Noctuidae > Gortyna > Gortyna flavago. The sequence continues at coordinate 9,854,590 of OY770129.1, read as the reverse complement.
AGTCTGATGAACGTGCTCTAGTTGATATTTTCTATTTCAAACACAAATTTTATTTTCTCGCAACTCGCAGCGTACAACAAATATCATAAAAATGGAAGGCAAACAAGACAGCTCGTTGTATTTGCTATGATATTCGTATTTGGTTGGTTATTTTCTTACTCTCTTTGCTGGGGCCTAATCTATCGGGCGGCGCGTACCTCACGTCCGGGATACGCCTCTGTTGTTTCTTGAATTTCTCGTCCTTTTGTAGTTTTTTTCGTTTTGCTAATGGAGACGTCCTGTTTTGATTTTTGTCTTTTTAAAAGCAAGCAAATACCCGCAACTTAAATAAAAACAATTTAATTTCGTTTTTGAATGCCCCAACATGCTCCTCTCACAATCAAAACAATAGTAAAACAACCTTCTCAAATAAAATATGCAAAACAAGAAAAGGTCTAGCTGTAACGCTCAACTGTATCAGTAAACGTTATTCGCACTCACGACGAGGTACAAGGCTGTAAATAAATTGAAGTGAATTCGCGAAGAAGCAAAATCCAAACAAATCCCCTCTAATCCTGGGAAAAGCGTTCTCGAATCCAGGTTAGTTGTAAATATCAATTACCCAAATACCCCGGATTAGGAGGTATAATGGTTGGCGCGAGTATCGCGTACGTTTGCAAGGGGAGTATTTGCACTTCACGCGTTTTTTTAAGTTTCGTTTTACGCACTTAAAGTTGATATAAATTTTCAATTACTTTTCCGCGTTCTGAATATTCTGCCTTCGCCGTGGGAAGAAGGCGTGAGTATATATATGTTACTTTTCCGTTTACATTTAAAGAAAATAAACAAGGTGTTTACTTTATAAGTAATATGAATGCATGATAAACTAATTAGCTCACTTCCTCGTAACATATTTAAGTAGAAAATAATTAACTAACAAGGTAATAATGATCGACATAACGCAGTAACGTAACAAACTAATAAAATGTACTGTAGCAGGCAATTGAATAAAAGTCCCGAGGGCTTTTTTTCCCTCAAATCTAATAGAGCTGGGAGCCGGGGACAGTCGTTGAAGACTTGTAGATAATTTTAATATTCGTGTCGCAGGCCCCGGGAGTCTTGTATCGATCTCACGTCAATCTGGTAGACCTGTTATTAGGTCACAATGGGCTTTATTATTCTTCTGTGTTATTTACTGTACAAGCCCATAATGTATTATTTTTAGCTGTAATTAATTAATTAATGTACTGCATAATTCAAACACAATGTAAATTGTTTCAGGAATAAATAAATAAAAATCTAGTAAAGCCCACGAGTTTAATTAGAATGTAAGTTGAATTACCTGCAAAAAAGTTTTGTAATAAGTTTTCAAAAAAAAGGATTTATAAAATTTTAAGATGAAAATGTGTACACTTTTCTCTTTCAGCTAAGAAGCTTTATAATGAACTAACTTTCTCATTAATTTTCCTTGATTTCCGAGAGTATTTACCAAAAAAAAATACAGAAAAAAATATACACAAAAAGCAAGTATATCGATCTTTCAGTTCGTACAGTTCAATCATAAAAATAAATTGGTCCACCTGTGACATCATAATGCCATCTCCTGAGACCGCGCTCCAGAGGGGAACGGTGACTTATGGAGACATAAATATAACAGTGGCTTATTGTGCCGTGACGAGGGACCAGCGATTCCGAAGAAATGCCTCATCGGATTTGAGTTATCACATAAAAATTTACTAACGAAGGTAACATAAACGTCTAATAGGTAATACGGGCTGTTGTCCGCAACTCCACGTCAATGCGCGTATTTTGCGTGCGGCATAAATGTCTATCTTTGGTTTTCTTTATGTCGAAGAAATAGATTTATAAGCTGAAATAAAGTCGAACACTGCACAGGTGACAATAGATTAAAATATGTATACAGTATTTATTTATTTATCCTTGCACTGGAACGTCTTAGTTAAATGCTGTGCTTAAATCACTCAGAACACATTTCATAACAGCTCAGAAGAATAATTACGATTTATCTTTACACGCCGTTCAAGATTTTGCACTAGGTTTTTCTTAGTTTTCATAAATGAATAATTAAATTCAAACATTCTCACATATTTTTTGACAGAAAGGATTCATCATTTAAACCAATACACTCACCCCCTTACTAATAAACGTATTATTTCAGATGAATAGTTACACACCGATTTCTCTTTTTCAATCGTTAGTAATTTGACTTTTGAAAGAAGAAGACAAAGTGTTGTGTAACGATGCAGGCGCTATACTCGTACAACGTTCATTAGTAAGGGGGTCAATATGTAACGCACACTTTTATTCCTAACTCGTTCGCCATTATTTTTCAACGAATACATTCTGCAGTACCTATTTCTAAATACTAAGAGCGAATAAAACCACTTCCCAGAAGGGTGTACATTCTCAGTAAAGCCGTACGATTTTCTTCGTCTTAAGAGAATACTTACAGTATCCTCCAAAACATGTTCCCCGAGGATTTTCTCGGTGAAATCAACAGGTGATATTAGAATTCACACCCCCAAGTCTCTTAAGCAACTTACTACCTTATACTTGTGTTATAAAGTCCGAATTTCAACTACGTTTCCGTAGGATATGAAACACTATGAAACAACAACCTGTGGATTTCTTTAAACACATAAATAAACTTAAGAGAACGTGAGTAGAATATTTCCAAACACTTTCTGGAGACACTAAAAGATTCACAGGTTTTTATATAGAACTAAGCTGACGAACACTTTATATTTCACAATACAACGCGGTCATTGTGTTCAAACTTCGGTCAAGTATAAGAGAACGATTGATCAAGAGTAATTTATCGTATATTTTAACGAAGGAACGAAGAAACGGTAGTGATGTGACGGGAGTTGATATCAAACTAGCCAGAAATGCGTGCCACGCTCCCTCTGTCCTCACTCACAGTGATATTCTGCAAAGACGTTTGACCTGTTGCTCATTTATTTTATTAATTATAATTTGCGGAGTCATAAATTATTTCTGTTATACTGCTCTGTTACTGAAAGGTCACATTTGTGTATTAAATAAAACGCCATCTTTTCTAGAGGCCTGTGTCCAGCGTGAGCTGTTATCTAAATGTTTCATAAAATATTATTGTATGCTGTGTTATTGTTAAATTACCCAATTAAATAACAAGGTCTAGTTGGCCTTGTTGCATTAAATATGCAACAATGTGTCCCGGTAGTGATAAGTGTAGTTATTAAGGGCAAAACACATAGGTTATCAATTAGACTTATCTTGTGCGGAACCGATCTTAATTGCATATTACTATATTCATCATCTGTAATCAGTAGTCTCCCACGTGCCTGTATCTAAAAATATTTTTTTTAAATAAACAACAAGCTGAGATGTACAACTCATTATACATTTAAAACTAGATCGACACAAAAGCATCTTGCCGACCTATTTCTATTTATATCACAAAAGTTTCCATCACAAATATTAAGTATTATTTATTGTAAAAAAGTACCGAATCACACTGCGGATTGATCCTGTATTCTGGTGACAGGAGTGTATATAGTGCTAAGTCCTGTGCGCCAGAGCGAAACGAAACAGCATCAGAGCGAGAAAACAAAAGGGAATTCATTCAAGATCAGCTATCTTATTCTGCAAATATTCTATACCGATAATAATAATCAATCCTTATCTCTCCTTGTCTGCCCTTACGGAAATTCTATGAACGAGAAGGAGAGACGTACAGTATTGGACTTTAGTATTTTTCTTCGTGTCGCAGAATGAGCCTAAAAGTCTCGCGAATGCTCCAGATTCACAGACAATGCCCCAATTTATATCCAACTCACTTACTGGAGTCTGTGGAGATAGGGTGGTTAAAATAGGAAGGATGTTCTAGTAATATGCATGACACACTAGTATTGTGTGATACAACCGAGCTACTGTTGTTCATTTGGTTTACTTTAGCACAATATTAAGATAATATGGAAATTCAATTTGGATCTTCTTGACGTTGGGTCATGAACCATTAAGTAAGATTGCAAGCTCATTAATCTCATTATAGAAAAACACTTTTAAACACAATCTGTTTAAAATAGAATTGAGAATCCCCTGACCTCGTTTTGTACTTCATGCCTAAAACCAACTAACTAGTTAGAAAGTAACGTTTAATAAGGAAGTACCTACCACAAATAATTAAGACTAAGTTACAATACGTCCAGCGGAGTGGAAATAACTGAAACTTTTCGTGTATTACGCACACATGCCGAGTAAAGTGGGGTAAAAAAATCGTCTCACAAAGCCAATTACATTAAAACATTCGGCGCGGGACAAAGGGCGAGAGAACAATGGAGCTTGGAAGGAACCCGCGATATGTCTTTCAATGCTTTTAACTTTCCACTGATGGCGGCGCAGCGAGGGAAAAATGGTGACGTCCCGCGACAAATGCCCGTGAAATAGTGATGTGCCGCTGTCTGTTATTTATCGTTTTTATATTATTAAAGGGTTTTTTATTATATGCGACATGCTTTTGTTTTAGTGGATCTATTTAATTAGTAAACACTAAACACAGCTTCCAGTATATAAATAAAAGGATAATAAAGTATTATTGAAATCCGTAGAACTGCCTTTCCTTTGGTGTCCTCCTTTTACCCTAACAATTGAGTTGTTGCGTCGATGCTAGTAAATGAGAGCGTCTTTATAAATCTTATTTGGGTAAAGGTTTTCTTCGGTCATATTAAAGTTCAAACAAAATAAAATTTGTATTTAATTATTATTTTATGTTTTTACTAAGGTAGAACCTACCTACTTGGAGTTTCGCTAGTATCTAAAGCTATTCTTTAGCAATTCCTTAATCACTTAAGTCCTGGACCTAACGTTTTATAACATACATAGATGTTAATTGTGTGAAGAAACCTTTTTCAAACTTCAAAACGGAGAAGGTTTCAATTCGACTGTCTAACCATAGTTAGACTGGCGTTAAGAAAATAAATTATACATAAATGAAATAGGTATATGAAAAAAGTTTAACAAGCGAACAAATAATAGAAATACAAAAACAATTAACAGTTGTTTATGACTAAGGGCGAAATTTACCAAACCTTAATACCGGTATGACAGTTTTTCCATACAACTGTCAGACGTCCATATATTCATATATTCTACGAATAAAATATACTGACTTTGGTAAAATCAGCCCTAAGAAAAGCTATTTAAGCCGGAAAACCAAAAAGGATAGGACTGACCTGCCTAGATTACTTATTCGGCAAATCTACTTTGGAGTGTGGCTATACATGTAAAGAGTATTTCATTCATAACTTCATACAGGTACACAAACCACTTTGGATTACCAGTACCAATAACGATATCTCTCGAAAAGATAACAAGTACATTATTAAACTTTTTATCGATACCACGTAACTTCCCAGCCGGAGCGTCACAAATAAAGAAGTGAGACGTAACCAATGGGGTATCACGGCTTGGTTGCACCGCAAACTCATTTTATAAATCGTCCGTCCGCTCGCCCGGAACCACGCGTTAACCCTCCCTTCTAATGCACCTCCTTTGTAAACCAACTCTATAAAAAAACTACCTTCGAAATTGCTATTTTATTCGAAAAAAAACTTAGAAGTCGAATTTTGTACGTATGATTACCGAAAACTGATATACAGAAGTTATAGATTCTTGATGAAACCATTTTTTTTTCATAATTACATACCAAGTAACCTGCAATATTATATTGCCAGTCTATCATATACAATGAATAAAACCTCCAGTCAACGACAACAACACAGCCCAATCTCGAGTTGCTCAATAAATTCTATTATTAGACCCCATAGATATCACGGTACAGATAGATATAGGATATATTTCGGTCAACACATCACATTATACTCTTATAAAAACGACCGTCCTCTTTCGCGAAGCACTCGCTTAATAGACAGTATCGGGGCAAAGATCTTAAGTAAATCAAATCGCCCCATGAATGGCGAATGAGTCCGGGGCTTTTCACGGACTTTTCTACAGATGACTATCACAATGGCCCGGGATCAAGAGAAACTTATCTCGGAGGAGGTCGCAAAAATGTTTCTTAATGCCCATTTAAGTTGCATCCATTTGATCGTATCGCGTTGCTGAGATGGTAAGCTAAATTTAAGACCCTTTTCTCCAGGAATAAACCTGGACACATCCATATTAAACCATCCAAAGGTCGGTAAATACGTTTTTTTGTAAATATTTTCTAGGAGATTTTGGCTAAGAACTTTTAAGTGCTGCAGTCTAGACTCTAGAATAGTTTAATCCAATTTAGTATGAAGTGATTTATGAAAAAGAAAGATGACTAAAGTTATAACAACTTCAAGCTGTCCTAACTTAATGTTCATAATAATAATGCGATACCATAAATCTTTGATCACAATCGTCAAAATACAAATTCAGAATTGTGATTCACCAAAGAACCCATAAAATTTAATGAATTCACATAACGTTTTTATGAATCCTAAACACTCAATAAATCCGACCGCGGAATATAAAAGCACCCACAGTGTATTAAATGTGCAATGCGTAGCTACAAATCTGTTGGAGGCGAAGTGAAACCGCGGTAAAAACCCCTTTCAGATGGGCGAAACGTAACCAGCTTTGAAAAACAACAATAACCCTCTCCATACGTATGTATGAGGATACGCAATATACTTTAAAAGTACGCCCACGATAGACTAGCGAAGCTGTAGAGACGACACTCGTGTACCACGGATAAAGTTCTTTTGCAGTACCTAACCGACCGAGGCATTATAACAAAATGTGGACAATGAATACAGGAGAACTGTAATAATTTCCTTTGAATAAAGTATTTTTTGATAAATAATGTAATGACATTTTTCATCAATTTAAGTCTTTGCTATAAAACAAAAACATGATTCATGACTAAAAGGACAGTTTCCAGCGTTACCTATAGCCATATTGTTTACCATAGTAGTGCTCTGCAGTACATCGTACAAGTCTGTCGTCTAATTTGCATACATCCTCGTCAGCGGACGCTTTGCGCATTTTATTAAGCCTACGCAACCCCTCTCAGTTTGAGAGCCACGCTATTTTCATGTTTCGGGACTACAAATGGGAACCCATTTAAATACTAAGCCTACATTTCAATACGATGCGATGTAAGTGTTTATTGTAAGATTGATGAATATTGTCGAGACGACGCGCGACGGCGGCGACGTTATTAATTTGTCTTGGTCATTGACGTTTCGTAACGTATTTAGGAACTATAGAACTTTTTCATTTCGTAACTTTTACTGTTTATGATTTACTTGTAATATTGTTGAAATACGAGTACCTATGTGATTCTGTACCTAGATAAGACTGAATGTTACGCAGAGGTAGGGAAGACTGATTTTCTTTATAAAAATCTAAGGAAAAAAGTAGAAAAGTCATTTTAAATATAATTTTATAATTGTTTCATTAAATCGAGTCCGTAATATCTACACCTACCCGTAGTAAGCTCAGCCTTTGTAACGTTTCCGAGCGCGTTTCAAAGGAGTGCCGCGCGCCGGCGGATCGCTCAGGCTTCTCTTTGAGCGTCACTTGAGGGGCTTGCATGAAATAGACTCGATTGTACCAATACGCTTATTTGTTTGCCGTTGATCGACTGCCGAGGGTGTTCCGCATGTAGAAATGCAATTTTGTGGTTTCTACCGTTCGCGTGTTTTCGTAGATATAGATATCATATAGGTACCTATTTATACATCAACAGAAGAAATATCATTCTTGTAATATCGGCTAACTTAATTATTGAATTGTTTACTATGGACGCTTTCTACGTCATTCTCACATTATAGGTATAATTTCAACTTGTATGATGTAACCAATATATGAGCTCAACTGTCACTAATGAGACACAATACTTTTTCTTTTGTTACCGAACTTAATAAGCTTGCCTAACAGACGGATAGGGAATAATATTTTAATTATTAATTAAATGAGTGTCCATGGAGTTTCTTGCCCGGTCTTCTCCATTATATTATATTCTTATCTATAATAACCTACTGCGGTTTGCAATGGGCAACTAGCTTCATCTTTTTGACAGACCCGACTCCTTGACAATCCAAAAGTGCCTGTAATTGGTTTACATACTTATTTAAAATACATTCTTTGAGTTTTGAGTACTCGTATTGTTTTGAGTTTTTATGTTTATTTTCAGGGAAGTATAAATATTTTTCAGCACCAAAAAGCCCTCCATAACTTTGATCTAATAAAGACAACGGCAGCACGTCACCGTCAATTACATCACCAACTTTACTTTCTCCAAGTTGTCGCCCCCGAGATTGTATTTTAGATAATGGCTCGGTAATCACGCCGGTGATTTATCACGTCGCTATCTCAGCCTTCACTGTCCATTAAGCAATAGTGAGTGCAACCCTTTGTTGTGTACACACGGGGAAGCTGTCTGCTCACCCCGTCGCCACTGCGTGAATGCGCGGTGACTTGTGTGGCGTGCATCACTTGTTTTGACTAACAATCTGCCTGAGTGAATGTGCAATGTTTAGGCTGATTTTGTGTTTAGAATTCTTTCTGGCTTGTACCTGCTGAAGGGTATATGCTGACTTGGTTTTGATAAATCGTATAGTGTTACTACACTATACGATTGATCAAAACTGAGTTCCCTGTTTATCACAAAACAAACAGGGAAAAAACAAAATAAACATAAACAGGGAAGAAAATAACCAGTGCGCATATTGTAACCATGAATACAGCATAATTATGATTCTCGACCCCTCTAGCGTAGAAAATTTTGGTGGGTTGTAATAAAAATTGTTGTACCATACATTTTGACCGCGTATGTTTTACACTTTTCTATGAACCAGTTCATTTTTAGGGTTCCATACCCAAAGGGTAAAACGGGACCCTATTACTAAGACTCCGCTGTCCGTCTGTCCGTCTGACACCAGGCTGTATCTCATGAACCGTGCCAGTTATACAGTGGAAATTTTCACAGATGATGTATTTCTGTTGCCGCTATAACAACAAATACCAAAAAACAGAATAAAATAAATATTTTACTCTGTTTTTTAGTATTTTTTTTGCTCGTTTTTGCTCGATATTGATAACGGCAACAGGTAGACGCTTGAAGTATTCACAGAATATTTAGTTATATATTCACTTTAAAAATAAATTATTAAATTAAAAAAAGCGAATATTTAAGGGGGACTCCCATACAATAGACATTTTTTTTTTTGATGTTTTTATACGACAATGGTACGGAACCTTTGTCGAACCTAAGCCGACCCCAACATAGTTGGGAAAAGGCTAGGCAGATGATGAATGGTACGGAACCTTTCGTGAGCGAGTCCGACTCGCACTTGGCCGTATTTTTTTAATTTTGATTACCGACGAATAATTTTCTATATTCTATCTTAAGTCATAATTATGCTGTTGCTGAATTCATGGTAACAGTTTTCGCACTAGCATTTTCTTCCTGTAATTCATCTAACGTAAAAATGTATTTTAAATTCAATAATTCAAATCAAAATGAAACAAAAAAAATCAGATCATCATTACAGTGATGTTTTTTATAGTCTGCAAACCCTTTCATGTTTGACTTCTAGTGCAACTGCCACCAACATTTATATGGTGTCTGAAACCTCTTAAAAGGAAATAAAAATATTAGTTCAACAACACTGTACTTAGAAGTGAAACCACGAGCCAAATTAGCATAACATTTGCAAACATGTCGTTAGTAGGTATCATACTTAAATCTTCCTAAAACATTTAGCTCAATATTTTAAAATGCGGACCAGTATTGTCGCCTAGAGAGTGGGTGTTCAACAAAGTTAGGGGTACAACAATTGACATGCATTAACGGTATTTCCGCTGGCGTTGGGCCGAAACGTCGTTACCGCCCGGAAATTCAATCGAGTGCTGAAACGTTCAGCTTATATTAACTTGCTACAAACATTATGGATTTAGAAATATGCGTACTAACTTTTCTTTAATAGGTATCCTTAACATTCGGTAAAAGTTCGGATACTAATATAAAGAAAACTTACAAATTTTTGTTAAAACAAAAGGCGTTCAAAACTTAAAATCCCAAGTTGTGGCGAAGAAGTCGTAAAAATGTTAATTTTATTTACCAAAAAAACTATTTAATAAATTCCAGAGAGAACGAGCTTGGTACCAACCTTCTACACGATTGCGAAACAAATAATTTAGCCACAGCTTTTCAACAAAACAAGTGCATAGATTCGTGTGAAACATTGTTTTCCTCACAGCTCTGTGTGAGGGTCGGGGAGAGTGCAAAATTGCACGCACACCAGCTTACAAGCACTCCAAACGTGACGGAAGCGAGGAGTGCGAGCCGTCATGATCTCACTCCTGATCAATAAGTCTTGGCGAACTCAAATATTTGCACACCACGTACATTAGTGGAGGTGGAGGCACAGACAAAACGACGAATGTCGATCGGCGTCACAGAGTAGTTGACGGACAGAGAATACAAAGTATTTTTTTTTTTTTTAAAAAGGTTTTTTTTTTTTTTGAGAGTGTAAATTTATTTGAAGTTGTACAAAAAGTAGTTTAATAGTTACTATAAGATTAATGCTTCTAGTAAAGAATATTATGGTAATGTTCCATAATTTTCTTTCATATCGCGTCATCGCAGTAATTTATGTAGACTTTCCAGTCCTCTTATATACATTATACTATAACTTTATTTTAAGATTAAGCATTTTACCTAACGTTTTATTGGAACAAAACTATTTCCAAGTACATAAGGAACCCAACACTGGATATCTGAACCCACCTATTTTGGAACCAACAATACCAATTGAGAGAACTACCATCATACTTGACAGTTACTAGTACTGTGCGATTTGGTAACATTGTAGTTTATGTAGGCGCACGAGAGTGGAATGAGAGGCGCCTCGGCGTCTACCCTCGGTTGGCGCCAGACATCCGTGATCATCCGTCTTTGTTTTAAATACACAGGATTTTTGCGCTCAATCTTTATGTTAGATGGAAAAGCGGTCTGTGGGGATCACAGATGAGCTAACCTAAAAATCTTAGTCCATTCTTAAGTCACATTCATCGGTAATTTATTTGCATTTTTTTTCTTGTATTTGCTACTGAAAATCCCTACCAAAGTTAACCTATCTTAAAAAGTATGTGAAATTATTATTAGAATATTATCTAAATAACATAATTATGTTATGTTACCATAACATCACGCTTCTTACTCCAAAGGGTTAGGCAGCTGTGTACGTCCCAAATATATTACACCGACATTCCGCCAGTTATGTTTAATTCCCATCCTAAATAACGTAGCTACCAAAGGACAAAAACAACCACCTACTGAAAAGAAAAACTCAGCTAGTCAAAAATAAAATACACTAATACACTAATAACCACACACATTCTCATCAACTTCGTATCAGTTCAGAGCCAGAAATAATTAACTCGAGCACGTCAAACTACGTTAATTTGAATATAATACCGCTATATACAGGAGTCTGTAATTCCAGTGTGTCCTTTGAAGTGGGATTAATACGGCGGTGGTACCGCCCCGCCTTGTGTGCTCGCGGCCACGCAGCAAATTAAATCTGTGTCCTTTCACAGAGGATTCTCATTACGACAATCTAGTGCCCGTAATGAGTATAAGTCAGAGGGATGACGAACATACCTTTTTAAATCGCCTGTCGTTGTGGGCGTCGACTGATTGGAATTTTTCATTTATTTGGTAGGTGGATTTTTGATTGGAAATGATATGATTGATACCTACAGATTTATCTGTAAACTAGCAGTGCACGAGGCTTTGCTTGCGTAACTGTGTATTATATTAACATTTTGAGTTGCTTACTGGGAATGTGAAGTCATAGTGTATTAGTAACGTCCTCTACAATATTGGTTAATTTTGTTTACAATATTGCAAACATTTTTAGTAGGTACCTCTTTGGTTTAAGTAACCATAAGAACCAAAGAAAATAATGGTACTTAATTCATGATTTCTAAGTAATTGGTCCCGATAGTTAAAATCGTTCAAATGAAAAATAATGTAATTGTTCGTTCATTTCTTTGAGAACTTGATCAGCCGATTGTCGAAAAAAGTGAATACATGCAAAAATAAATATCTGTAAATTATCTATCAACTAAAGTTTGCAAATAAGTATATGTAGTGTAGTGTGTGTGTAGTGTAGTGTGTTTGTAGTGTAGTGTGTGTGTGTAGTGTGTGTGGGTGTGTGTGTAGTGTGTGTAGTGTATAAGTGTATATGTGTAGTATGTGTAGTGTGTAGTAGTTTGTGTAGTGTGTGTAGTGTGTAGTGTGTATGTAGTTGTATGTGTAGTAATGTTCATAGACTCCGTAAGGGTAATATTGATGAGATTAATTTCTATAAAGCTACGTCTAAGTAGGTAAATGTCAAGTTACCTCTAACCTCTATTAAGAAGACATGCATCCAATACCTCAAAATTAACCCCAAATTACCGGCTAATCGATATAGAGATAAAGAAATCATAACAAATATAAATAATTTATAGCAGTAGCGGCTTATAAGATTTATTTGCGGATCCCGCGTCCCCTTGGCGCCGCGCCGTGCCGCCGGCTCGGGCGCCGCGCCGTCCCGACGGACAGACATCGCGGCGGCACCCGGCTATCGATCTCGCGAGATGACAACACGATTAGCTGGCATAGTTTACTTTAGTACTGGGGATCACACTCGTTTCGATTGGTGTTGTTGTTCTGCATAGCTATTCACAATCATCCGACAGGCTATCAAATCGAAAATGACACATTTCGATAACCTGATTCGCCTTGCCCCGCAAACTGCAATAGCTCTCGGAAGAATATCAGTGGTCTATTTGATTTAAACTGACAACATTTTCGGGTTTTGGACTTATAAACAGCGTTTAGAGTAGGTACCTACTTCTACGATAACATTGGTGGGAGAAAAATAACTGAAGAAAAGGGTCTGTTCAATAGTTCAATTGGGTTTGCCAGAAATCTAAGAGTACATGCGAATGGATTTCAACTCCTAAAAAAAGACCACTTCTCCATACAAGTTGAGTGATTAAAAACTTGCCTGCCTAAATTACAACAATTTACGTCAGGCGCTAATTAATTTGACAGGACTAAACTAAAATTTATCTTCTGTCCTTATCTTAATGAAATAGAAAGAAAAATGCACTGAACTTAAATTTAGTTCAGTTTGTGAACAACAGAATCGGCGCCATAATGATTTTTTATTATCCGTTTACTAACAAGTATTGTTACCGTTTTTTTTTATTTTTTAGCCTCAACTTTATAATTATCTATGTTCTCTTTTATGTGTAAGAATGTCTTTAATTATTCTATTTAATTTTTAACCGTTTTGATCAAATTTAATTATTGATACATAAACATTTGTCACTTTATTTACTTTTATTGAATACCGTCCACCTTCTAACACTCATTAAAACTTCCCGACAACTCTATTCAGGTACTCTTTGGACAAAATATTTATCGTTAATTGGCCATGTCCACCCGCATCAGTCCCAGAAAGCAATCCTCATTAAAATTTCATCCGCAGACCCTGACGCAAAGCTTTGACAACCAATTAGTTAAGTAACATAACACTTTGGCATCAAACTATGATGAAACTCTAGTGTCTATGGTCTAATATTATTTGAATCATATTACACGACCATTGTGTCGGAACAAAAGCCTGTCTTTTTAACTAATTAGTGCCTATAAACCAGACAATACCTCTGGTACGTCAGAACTGTCAGTATTTTGCAGATAGAATACTGACTTTAATCTGAGTACAATAGCTACTCCACAAAGTTTAATAATGATGCATAAATGATCATATTTCGCTACCTTTGTATTCTTGCATTTTTTTTAGGTGGTAGTCGTTTTTCCACGATTATTTTACTTTAAGGAAAAATGCTTAATAATTACTCTCTGTTCTTTTGTTCTTGTACACATTAAAACCGCTAAAGTTATCCATGTTACAAGATACTCAGCTGATATTCAACCTTGACCTTCCCAATCTCCAACTTGGGGGCTCTAAGATGGGGTGATGTATTCACACAATCGAAACAGGTTTTGTAACGATCAAACTTTCTTAAGTAAATAAGAAACATGCAGGTGTTGAATCTGCTTACAAAGTTCTTAACATAATTCAAAAGACTTTTTAAATAAACTAATTTTAAAACGGGTCTGGACTTTTGTATAAAAATTCATCAGACTTATAATAATTCATTGAAGACAGGACAGGACAGCTTTAAAAAATAACCTCTAACTAAAGTTATCCAATTATAACTGCGTTTAGTTCAATCTTTGACAGGTTTGTTTCCAGTATCAAAATTAGGATGTTATGTTTGTTGATTCTTATTGTGTCCGACTGTTATTCAATGTCCAATGAGTACAGGTACAAACAAGTTTTTTCTCAAAACATGTCTAATAAATCAAAACTCCGGACTGTGGCTCACAATCCACAAACATCTAAGCCTTGGGTATGTTTCACTATCAGGGAAGCTGCGAACTCCTATATTGGCATGTATCTAAGCAAACAACGTATACAAACAAAAAGTTTTTTTGTCTCGCTATAGGCTGGTGATTGAAACGCTATGTACAAGGAGGGAAAAATGAACAAAAATATGATAATTTTTACTAAAATTTAACCTAAACCGAAGACAATAAATCATAATAACTACAAATTGATTTTTGCAAATGTAATTAGTAGGTTTTGTAATATCTAGTTAAACCTAGTACTTTCAAAAGCTTATTTTTGTAATATACATATAATACCTAGTACTTATCAATATTAAACATTAAACTGTGTAATAATTTGCAATTACGAAATTGATTTTTAGGAATTAGGTACATTTAAGAATATACGGTTGTTAGAAGAAAAAAAATTGCAAATTAAGCAAAATATACTCTGTAAGTAGGTAAGATTTTTCCCTAAAGACGAAACAGTTTTATTCATTTCTGGTGACGTTTGTTAGATACTCGTAAAGAGAAAAAATATTATGTACTTAATTACATAATTCTTCAACTTTTCTGGTTTAAAAATAATGCATGTTTGAAATGTTGCAAAGTAAGTACAGGATAAAGATTTTTGAGTTTTTCTGAACTAACAATAAAAAAAACATCATCACTAACACTATATTAAGGTCTAATCAATTATATTATCAATCAATAAATCTAGCTAAAACAAACAAACAAAACAAAACTAAAGAAATCGCAATCCGCCGATCGACAATATTTTTGTAGCTAAATGACACAACCGATATTAGAATGGCAGTCGTATAATATTATCTACCTTGATATCAATATGCAGGAAGTACGGGGTGCGTTTTTCCCGGACAGTGAAATCATCCACGAAAAGGTGGAAATTGAGGAAATGTAGTTTAAATGTTATTTGTTCCTCTCTCAACAGAATTGAATTTTCCGGGGTTTTCTTATAAGTATGTATTTGTCCTAACTCAATGTTTATTAAATAGTACAGAAAGTACAAACTTATAATAAGCATTCCTAATTTATAATAACCGTACGTTTTATACCTACACAATAATATAAATCATTTCTTTCGTAATTTTTTCCTAAAATCTTAAGAACTATCAATCTATCGAACTCACAAATATTGAACAAAGTTACACTTACTGGAATTACTACTTACTTCATTAAAATTTACATTATTGTTAAAATTAGTTCTTTAAATTTTCTTTTTTACTTCCCCTCTCATATTTTGTGCCATTTCAACAGTCAGTTTTGTCTTGATCAAAATAAAACAAAGTGAGCAGAGAGCAATTAATTTAGGGGTCCGTTGTGCAGCAGCGTCCTCTGGCGGGTGGACCAATCGAGTAATTGTCGCGAGCAATATTCAAATGGCGGAAACAATTAGCGTAAGTGCTGTACACGTATTTAGTTGTCTAGACCTTTTAATGCCGTGCCATCAGTACAAACTGATTGCAAAATAATTAAGTACTTATCACATTTTTGTAAAAATATGTTTTGAGCAATGCAAACGTGCTATGAATTACCGAAATCGGGTAACTAGTGACCATAATATTAAAAAATATCTAAGCTAAGACGAACCCATAATTAAAACTTTTTGGCGAAAATTGATTTTCTCAAAAAATACTAAAATAGATTTCGTGAAAGCAACAACTCTATATCAGGACAAAAGCAATTGCTAATGGGCACCTATAAGCTTCTCTAAAATCTGAAGCACCCAATTAAAATATTAATCCTACCATTAAAAGATCCTTGTACAATCAAGCAGTACACGGTACAATATAGCTAAATATTATTGAATAAAAACTGACGGGTTCCTCCCCTTGTCAGCTCGCTCTAAATATCTTTTGTGTTCTGCGATAACGCTACAAAGCCTGCTAATGTCTTTTAAGGACTTAGTGATTTAAACGGACTAAATAATGAACCGACTACCCTTCTATGCTCAGAGCTCGCTATGCAATTTATGGGCTTAAAACCTTAGGGATACCTCGCGGGACGCAGATGTAGGTAGATATGATTGTAACTAAAGCGAGTGGTCATTTTATGTCTGGTGACTTGTAATTATAATAAAAGGCCATCGGTTCTTTTATAAAACTGTGCTTCCGTGTCTGCAAGTTTGTTTTTAATTTTGTTTTTCTTTGATATAAGAATTAATTAAATATTCATTACGACCCATATTGACTAATGCGCATTATGTAGGTTTTCTAGAAGTAACCTCCTCAAGATAGTTTAGTCTAGTTTAGGCTTCTTCCTCTAGATCTTATAACAAAACGACATATTATAAGATTTATTCTTTTTATATATCGTTTTCAAAATCGATTTACAAAACTCTCGGTATCCACGTTTAACGTAGACACATGGTGAAATCACATCTTATTCTAAAAACCCAATTAATTGCGATAAAATGATTAGGTAACCTTTCATAACATTCCCATATCTTTGCAAAACATGTGCCGACTTATAATAATTCCACTTCATATCTCGAAACACTCACAGATTTGTGAACAAATCACCGTTACAATGTACTTATGTGCTCGTAGGTAGTCGGCTCCTTGCATCGGGAGCGTTCGCATGACGACACAAATCCGGATGATGTCTGTTTGTTATCAGCGCTGAGCACTCGTCTGTACGACTGTACCTCGAGGGCTGCCACCAGCTCACGCAGTAATCGCATTATTTATCGAATTCGGACCATTTGGTATTATGATCTGTGTAGAGGGAACTTTGTTCTTATTCCTATTTAGATAACGGAAATATTGATTTGTTTTTTTCGTTGTTATAAAGAAGAATGTGCACCGCACTATGGGTTTCTGCCCTGAAGCCCAATAGCCATAAGATATGTACCAATAAATAGAGCTTTTCAACTAGATCCTTTGCTTTTAACACGACTTTTGTCAATTGTTAGTGTTCGGAGTTATTAATGACCTTAATAGGTAACAAATTGGGCACCGAAGTTAAGGAATTCTTGGCACCCAATAACCATTCATCTGATATTTAGATAAAATAACTTTCTCCATTCATCTTTTTTCTTTAGACCATTTAAGGAAATTCAGTCATGTCAAAGGAAAGTCAGTCAACAAGGCAATGAAGACTAAGGAGGAAAATGGCCGTTTATAAATCAACATTAAGCAAGGATGGGAGGACAGAATTCGTCTCTACCCTAAAATAAAAATTGATGATGATGCAGACATTCTAAATATTCGAGCCAGAGTTTCCAAGTTAGCTATCTGCGTCTTTGCGTAATAAATTGTGACCGATACTACAAATGTATCTTTTTTTTTTAAGGTCCATAGTTTTGTCTCGTACAACTCGTGCTCAGTAACATTGATGAAACCTCTGGCCTGTGTTGTACCAAGCCGTATACTACCACTATAAGCCTGTTCTAAAAACCAGTATAGTTCAGGAATTATGCTGACTTGATATATTTTTGGCAGAGTGTCTTCATAATATACTTAATAAAGTAGTAGTCTAGTTTTTTTTTTAAACCTGTAGCTAGTCAAATACTTAATATATTTCCAACTATCGTTCTGTCCAAATAAACGTTTCTTTCTTTCTGTTTTCAAAGGTTGATCTCCAAAAATGGAACCCTACGTAAAAAATGCTTGTTAGAGAATCGTCCGAGATTTCTCCGCCCTTATATTTTATTTCGATTGCAACAAGTATTATCCTCCTGTCAATATTATCGGCGATCGTCTCGCGGCTTCCAGCGAAATTGCTTCGATTCCCCACGCGTTGGCCAACCGTCTATTGTTTCTTATTGTTTATACTCGGTTTTCATAGACTTTTTGTAACGCTCCATCTTCGGGATACGCGAAATAAGACGTCATTTGATCAATTGTTTTAAGTTTACTTTGCTTTTTTTCAGACAGTGAACGGTTTTCCCATTTAAGGAAGATTTAAATTCTAAATACCAAATACTAAAAATAGCAATTTATAATATAATGACTCATTTGCATTATTCTGATAAGAAAAATTTTTGTAACTTGCAAAATGAAAATCAAAAGTAGAAACTATGAAGAAATTAGATTTACTTTTAGAATATGTAAAAATCACAACCCTCCTTTTTGCTTCGCCGTAGTCGGGTACCGATGACTCTACTTAAATAAAGTAAATTATACTTAAATAATGTTCAGTTTGGCGCATTCAGCAGTTCCATGCGCCATCTTTACTGCATTGTTCCAAGACCATGATGTAAGTATCTTATGTGAAGTGTGCCAAATGCCAAAACTGAATGCCAAGGATTTTGTCAAATTTTATGTTATACTTAGAAATATTGTTGTAAAAGTTATTCTCACTAGCTTAGAGTATATTTAAGCTTATTTTTGCGTTATGACTTGAGACCGGATTTTATGTGAATGCATTGTTTGCGTATGCATTTGCTTAGACTATTTTTCAAGTACTGGCATACTTTACCTACCAACTAGACACTTACAAACATAGTAGGTAGGTAATTTACAAAAAAAAACAATAACAAAATAAAAATAACACAAAAATATTTTATGTGATAGACGTAAATCTCAGTACTGAGCATTTGGAACAGTGTTGTACTTGAGTATTATGGTCTTTGAGGACAATAATCATAAATAACTCGTCGAAAATGTACGTCAAATAACTTGTTCTATTTCAAAGTTATTATGCTGATTTTTTTAAAAGAATGAACTTTTTTCAGTATTTGTTTTAATTTGATGTTACATATTTTGACACTTTTTGTCGAACTTGTTTGCATATTTAGAGCATTTATGATGCATATTTGCATGTTTAATAGCCCATATTAAATCTTATTGAATCCAGTGTTTAGCTTTTGATGAAACAGACTGTTGAACAAATTGATGGTATGTGACCCTAAAGCAAGTTGAACGAGAGGGAGCGGACCGTAATAAACTATACAAGCCCAGTACCTACGGGTTCTTGGGATTCGCATGGCTTTAAATTTTTGCTTCATTCTAGGACAATCCTTTATGATATTTTTCGTTACCGTGTCAAGGGTAGGTAATGGTCGTGTTTCCCATGTAGCAATTCGGATTAGCAGCAGAAATAGTTTCCTACTGTGGTCGTTTCTACGGCTGTCATTCCTAGATCTTTAATAGTCGTACGGATAGACAGAAGCCCAAAAGTCTGATAACCAGACTTACCAACGGGTTTCGTGTTACTCAGTAACTGGCTGACTGTGGAGGTCAAATAGGCAGCCGCTCCATGTAAAATACTGGTATTCAGCTGCATCTGGTTAGACTGGAAGCCGGCCGCAACATAGCTGGGAAAAGACTGGAAAAATTTATAGATTTTTTTGTGATAGTAGTTGCCTTGAATAAACACTTTAACAGTGCTTGGTCCTGTTTATACCGCTAATACCTAATAAATAAACCTAAATAGGAACTAGGTACTAATAATCGTCTAAACAATTCCCTATATCCAGTTCCTTATCAGTTCTTTTTTCAAGGAATCTACTTTCTAAAACTTTTTTCCAAAAAATAACAACCGCCTTCCAAAAAAAACACTGCAAAATGTTTTTAATTTTCACTTTTTAGTTGGACCTACCCTACACAAATTCTTATAACATTACTTGCTATGTAAATACCAGTGACAGGAAGCTATTAAAACATCATCAATATAAACTATGGGGAAAAAAATCGTATTATTAAATCTAACTCAAAAACTACCCAAGCAAAGTTAATAAAATTTATATGGGACTACCCCTTTTTTTTTTTAAGGATGGGAAATCATCCAATGACTCCTCCCGCTCTGGGTGGAGCGGAAGGGAGTGTCAGACTCTTACTGACTAAAACCCGTCCGTGTTCCTTCCTTAGCCCTTTATGTTCCGGGGTAGCGGTAACCCTTTCGGACAATCCCGCTGCATGGGACTACCCCTGAGGCATACCTTATCCATTACAAAAAGAATTTTGCAAATCCGTGTATACATGACGGAGTTATGCCTGAACATACATTAAAAAATCAACTTTTCATAATTTAAACGAGTTATTCCGGTCCCCTGAACCCCCCCCCCCCCTCCTCGATCCCCTGAACTTTAGAAACCCTTTCCAATTTTAAAACAAATCGTTCCTTCTTTTAAATGATGATTGTATTTCTGTAAGTACGTTTATACAAACACTTTTACACGTCAATCATATTTTTAAAATAAAACTAGATGAGGCCGATGTTTCCCTTATGTTTCCTTTCCGACTACTCTGGGAAAAAAGGCCGAAACTAATTCAGAGATCACAGTCTCTATTAAAGTTCAGATATAGTCTTGGTTAGATCATGTGAAAACCATGCAGATTGGTGTCCGAAATGGTCTTTCGAGGAAAGAACCACACAGATTGAGTAAACCTGTCCAGCCAGTGCACGCATTTGTCACTAATCATGCAGCTCAACTCAGAACTTAAGGAGCTCAACGATTTTGGCGTTTCCAAGCATTTCTCATCATCATCTGTCTAGCCTTTTTCCCAACTATGTTGGGGTCGGCTTTCAGTCTAAGCGGATGTAGCTGAATACCATTATTTGCATTTACATGGAGCGACTGCTTTTCTGACCTCTACAACCCAGTAACTGGGTAATACGATACCCCTTGGTAAGACTGGTTGCCACACTTTCGGGCTTCTGACTACCCGTAACGACTGTCAAAGATCCAGGAATGACAACTGGAACCAACGGCTTAACGTGCTTTCCAAGGCACGGAGTGGTCTCGGTATGTAAAGATGGTCACCCATCTACAGACCAACCGCGGCAAGCGTAGCTTACACTGATCGTTCGATCTGTGCGGCTGTTTTTCCGAGCATTTCTATGCGTATAATATTATGTGCAGCAATAATTCAGTTTGGATAATCTTGTTGCAAAAGAGATTGAAGTGAGGAGAAGATACTTATGCTCACAAAATTGGCACGTTAGATGTTACTCATTTAGTTAGATTACTTCCAATTATGTTGATGCTTGAAATAAGTCAAATCTCACTTATGAGTAGCTCCTATATTATTAGAAAGAGAATAAATTATCTAAAAATCTAACTGATTCGCGGAACCCTATTAAAAAAGTTATATTGGGTATAAAACCATGCGACTTACTTGAACAGAAGGGGTTTGTTGGCAAAGAGCCCCGAGGCCTTCTCCTTCGCGGCATTGAGCCCCTGCATGCTGTCGGTCGCACGTCCCTCATCAAATGACACTCTTCACTAACACCTGCAAACAACACCACTGTTACTCTTACGACCATAAATGCCTTGCTACCTAATTAGCGTACTACGTTTCCAGTTTCCCACTGCTGGGACACAGGTTTCTTTTTTGCGAGAGAGACTGGACCCTAATCCGCCATGCGGTCCCAGTGCGGGTTGGTGACTGGCTAGTATTTTTACCTCAGAAGGACTTATTCTCATATTATTTGTGAAGATTCGATAGAAGAAGACCTCCTCTATGAAATTAAATGATATTTCTATCTGAAGTAAACTTGGCACATTTACACATCATTAAACGAGTTATTCCGGTCTCCTGCATTTTTTTATCTGGCCTTTTGTAGGGACACATTCCGTAAAACTTAAGAATGTAAATTGTCTTATGTGACGGTATAATAATTATTGAGAATTATACAAGTAAAATGAGTTTTACTGCTATGGACTGGAAATAAACTTTACACTTTTCTTTGTTCAATTTCCCAAGTTTATTCTGGAAATTAGGTATCTATCTGCTTGAGTTCTAAAGACATGTTTGAATTTTTACATAATTAAGTACAAATTAAATATCAATAGGTACCCTAATGATTTTAAAAAATGGGGATCTTTTGTATTACATTGGATTTGCATCCTAGTTCTTGAATCATTTGCAAAAGAGAATTGATCCAACATATCTATCGCCCTCATGTTACATAATCACTTAGTATGTACTGAGTATCCACCTATACATAAGCATGTACCTATATACCAGTAGCAGTAGTTATATACATGTACAAAATTACACAAAGTCAAAATAAGAGTAGATACATACAGTTACATTTCACAGCGAAAAGAAAGAGATTCTTTACAAATATAATAATTAGTACTTACATTTTTCAGTTCCCTGGCGTAGCAAGCTCCGCTGTAGCGTCTGTCGATCGTGTAGCTCCCCGCGCGCCTCTACGGCGTAGCGCTACGGCTGCGCGTAGCCTCAGTCGTCATTGGCCGCTACGAGTGCGGACGTAGACGAACTCCGACGAATCACAGCCGGTGCTGTAAATGGGGCGGGGTTTGCCAGATTTCTGAAAATTTTCAGGAGGTCTCAAAATGTGTACTATTGACGTCAACCCTAGCAATGTTACATTGAGCAGGCAGCCGTGCTTTCCATATAGCCTGACGCCCACAGGCATGAGCAATTCAAGTGAACTAGCTGCAACAGTACATAACATTGTAACTTGGTACTTGCTCGGGTAATCGATACTCTTTGTGTCAATAACTGCACAGTGGTAGGTATCACGTAGGTATGATCTATAGCTTCATATTTTGTACTCTTACTCAAACGGTTCAATCTACACTGGAACATGGTTATCTTGCAGCGTAGATTTAACCATTTGAGTAAGTTTTACACGTCACTTCTCCTCAGTAGCCATAAAAACCATCGACGGTTTTCTAACTGAAATCGTTGCATTCATTTACAGAAAATGAATATGACGCAGCCTAAACGTTTTTTTTTTATAATTGTAAGTTAAGAACACAAATCTCCTTTATATAAACGTCGTGTTTATAAAGTACCTACATATTATAATGCATTCCTACAGGACAAGTTTAAGATCACCCCTTGTGTTTCTAATTTTAGTTAATCTCTTCAACTCAGCCTTGTCTGGTTTCACAACCAGGTAAACCTATGTTTATGTTGCTAACTATGTTGTATAGCAAAGCAAATTGTCTTCACAACAAAGGCTTCTCTACACCCGTAGGAACCAAAGCAAAGAAACTCTGTTATCATTAACAATATTGTGTAAATTAGGAAGCTTCACCTTCATCTGATGACTGAAAATTTTAAATAGATCATCCACTGAGATAATGGCCAAACGCGACCCTAACAATAATAAAACAAAAAAAAATTAACAACGAGAAACGAAAGTGAAAAGCAAAAAATAAAAAAGCTTCTAGTCTAACTAAGCTCCTAATTTACATAAATTACTCATTTTTATTCGGCGTCAAACAAATAATCAACGAACAACAATAATCAAGCTGCCATCATTTTATTTTTTTCTAAATAATTTCAGCTTTTGATGTGTGTAGTTATACTAGGTGTTCTTTATCACAATTATTAATTTTAATATAGCAAAAACACCAAAATGAAACAAACCTTATTACTATTTGTAATTTTCACTAACTTTGCCAAATAACACAGCACTATCACACAAACGTTTGAGACATTCTTATCGACGCCAGGGTCACAACCTAGTTAGGTATTCTTAATTCTTACTGATAGTTTTTATGATTATTTTCGCAATTTTATTTTTTAATTTGTATTTTTGTCTTTAATGAAACTGTGTCCAAATAAACGTTACTATTTTTTTCTTATTATAGCAAGTTATGGTCACAAATAAAAAGGTTACGTAATCATGTTAATAGAACTTGCAATAATCTAAGGAAATGTGTCAAGTAGAAACATATTTTTATTTCTTAAGGAGGTCAGGTATTTTGGATCTGTCTACGAAAATCTCAATACACAGTAGATTATTCAGTACTGATTTTTATTTTATTTATCTAACTACATACATTTTTCTGTCGTAAAGACCATTCACTTTACCCCCTTGCTCTAAGCGACGCAAATAACGGGACCCGTAACATCATACCTTGCGTGTCCTAATATACCGACACTTACAGGAACCAATGGACGTTACTGATTATAATAAATTATTTATTTTCTGTAAGTAGGTTTGTACAAACACTTTTACACGTCGATCATATTGTTTTAAACTACATGATGTCGGCGTTTCCTATCTGACTATTCTGAGAAGAAAGGCCAAAACAAACTCAGAGGTCACAGTCTCTTTTAAAGTCCAGACAAAATCTTGGTCAGATCATGTGAAGACGATGTAGATTGGTGGATTATGCTAACTTGTAGCTAATGTTATTAAGTTGCGAAGAAGGCAATAGAAACTTCTACTTCATCATCTGCCTAACCTTTTCTCTACAATGTTGGAGTCGGCATTCAGTCTAACCGTATGATTTTACATGAAGTGACTGCCTATATGACGTTAATAACTTAATATAATCTTATTTACCAATATTTATAAACCATTAGTTATCATTCTCTTGCCTATCTTAATTTATTTTGGCTTGGAGCAACATGTCATCATCTTCCATACTTCTCTAATACTCGGCAGTCCCCCTTTCTAGCCATATCATCTTTCACACTCTCAATCCGTCATTTCTTTGGTATTTCACTACTTTGCTCCAAGAGCGCATTTCACCAATGAAACTGATCTGAACTTGGAATCGCGTTCAAGAGCTGTTAGAGTCAAAATTGTTGTGGAATATTGACACTGAAACGCCGAACCGTCTTGAACGCCGTTCAGGAGTGCTGATCGCGTTCAAACCGAACACAGGTGATCTTTTAATCAAAAATGTTGAAACTTTTGAGCAATAATGAAAGCAATAGCTCGGTAATAATCGTTTCAGTTATATGCTTGGCCGCACCCGATGCCGATATAACATGATCGCTATATCGAGCCGACTTCATTTCACGGACAGAGGAGCTCGCAAATGAAGTTTCCGCGGTCCAGCGAACGCAAAGCCATGGGTCTCAGCCACCATAACTCATCTGGGGATGGATGCGGTAAAATATTGCTCAGTTATTTCATATCTATGAAAAGGTTCCCCCCTGAAGTTTTAATTTAAAACATGCAATCAGGAGATTAATCTAAATAATGTAGAATTAAGCTCGGCAATTATGTTATTTAAAATATCTCAATCTCGAAATCTACGAAATCTCGACATCCAGCAAATTTTAAGTTAAAAAAACTGTAAGTTTAAAGTCAAAGCGTTAAAAAGTACCAAGACATTCTTTATAGAAGTTAAGCATTACACATGGACGCAAATTTTATATAACTTTAATGGACATTGCCTCTGTGCAAAAAAAACGATAAGTATATCTGATTTAACTCAAACAGTGATCGTTCCAGTCTGTTCAGACGACAAAACAAATTAAATACTATGTTTCAAAGCTATGAAACGTGCATACAATATTCACTAGCACTATTATAACGAATCACGACACGGCTATTACTCAATAAAGATATTCATACTGTTATAAATTCTGTCAGAGCAAAGCTAGCCATCCATAAAACTGTTCGTAGCACGTCGTAGAGCTTCGTAGCGCTTCGTAGCTCCGGCCCATGATTCATATTGCTACGCTGGCTGAATAACGCGTTTGAATCAAAATCTTGCCCATCAGACCGTTTTAACTTTTTTTTATTATAGGCGCTCCTTTAAGCCTTTGAAATAAGAGATATTTTTCAGAAACTCCATCGACTGTTTATAAGTATTTTAGTAAGTATGTTCTTGTCTATGTCTTTGTCTTTTAGATTTTAGAGCATACGAAATTAAAATGAAAATATTTCCAACAGTAATGCATTTTCTACCAAACTATATATGCAAGAAAAGTTAGGCACGATAACAGAATACAGGAGGCATTAATTATTTAAATTTTATGCAGAGTATCCTCTTTCGCAAAGAAAGTCGTTAAACAAAGAACGACAAAATTTTAAAATCTGTGTACCTAGTTTAACGTTGTTATAAATTTTGCTTACCAAGCGGGACCACCCTCTTAGCGGGCGATTAATGTATATTTTTATACCGTGAAACGTCAGATTAGGGGTGAATCGCAATCCATTTAAATAGTTATAAAACCGCTACACTTGCAAGTTGATTATTACGAGTTCAGATGACGTCAGTTCAAACTGATTGGATGGAATAATTAATAAGTAAATTGTGTTTTACTTTATGTATGTATTTGACTTTCTCTATAATCTACACTCAGTGTACGTGCATTGTACACTACTGTACACACAGTGTCTATATCTCTTTACCTGCTTTCCTATGGAAGAGATTTCATTTGCAATACGCATCACCTTTGTACTTTTCTGTTATTTTCTACTTTTCTGTTTATACAGTGTGTCAGGTTAAACAAGGGATATACTTTAAGGGAGTGTAGTACCCATGAAAATGTTTAACCTGACACACTGTATATATGTGTGTGTACATACATGATAAAATAAAAAAATAATTTGGAGAGAATTTTATGTCTTGTACTATTATTATATTATATTATATTATTATATTAGCCGTTAATGTCCCACAGCTGAGCAAAGGCCTCTCTTTCCACCTCTCTCTGTCCAGAGCTGCCATCTTTATGAAAGGAGTCCAGCTCACCCCGCCATTTCAGTCTACTCCTGCCGCGATATCTTACACTAAAGTGGGGATAAAAGATAATAACGTAAGTTGACTGAATTTTACAGTACCAACACTTTAGTAAATAATAACCAACTTCAAGTAAATGATAAATTTGGGGTAATAGGGGAAATAAGTACTTGTCTGTGTTCATTAACCATTTTGTCGGAATTATCTGGACTGATTCGAAGACAAACGACATGACTCTGACCATAAAGTAGTTTCGAAATCGATTCTACTACTGTGACACATTTGGCTTTCACCAATGCTGAAAACTAGTTCCATCCCAAAAGTAAACGCCATTAGGAGCCTCAGTTTCTGAAGAAATATTACAATGAAATACACGACTGAGTTTAGTTTCGTCAATCGTTATTTATAGGAAATTTATGGATGGATGAACGTACACGAAGCAAAAGGAGTTTGTAAGGATCGAAACAGATGGCGTTCTGTAGTTTCTGCCTAACCCCATTGGAAGAAGGCGTGAGTTTACATATGTATGTATCTAAAAGACAAATACATAATAACATAATATCCCCGAAAGGTGTAAGTAGGTACCACCCACAAATTGCTAAAGATTCGCTAAAAATGCGTTCGCTATCAATATTTCTTCATAAAATAAGGCTTCCCAAATAGCTTACGATTTATCCTTAAAAATGTCGTACGTGATTTTATCGGCAAGTATTATGAGTGGTAAGTGGCAGGCACTTGCCAGTGATCGACCACTCGTCGATACAGCGCACTCAGCGCTTATCGACTCCGCTTTACCGCTTTAAACCGCGGTGCATTTGGATGACCCTCCACAGAAACAATGAGACTTTCAACCTGTCCTAGATATGGAGGGGTAGAGGACCGCTTTAAATAGGTAAGGTTTACCTTCATAAAATGGTTCACACTTACAGTACTTCTTTCATCTCGGTAAAAGTTAAGAAAAAATTACGAATTGGGAGGTTTAATGTAGATAAATCAATCGTATCGACCCTTTGTTAAAAGATAACCGATTAAAGAGTTTCAGTTGTTGGATTTCCGTCTCATATTCTGACTTGGTAGCCAGCAGCAACTTTGAAAGTTGACCAGAAAAAAAACTGGATGAAAAATGCCTGCATTATTTAAAAAGGAGTAAGTACAAAAAGAATTTGTGATTGCTCAGTCATCTTTCAACTCATATTACTCCGCTTGGAATTACTTTAAGGAAAATAATGTAACACTCAGTCGATAACAGACAACTATATTGTCGAAAATCGCAATTTTGTGACACCTCATAGCTCCTCCAAACGCACCTTTTTCCAGACGATTGCCTATCACCACCACTACCTGGGGTGACACACCCCTCTCTCTCTCACCCACACGTATTCCATCGCTCTTTCCCCCTCTAGCTCGCTATTTATGACTTATTAACTCCTCTAAGGTATCATGGCAACCGCTCCCACGCCGCTCCACGATTTAATATAGAAAATTGTGAAGCCAACCGAGAATAACTCAGGACACAGTTTATTAAATTCTTCATACACGTGCCGATTCACTTTTTAGGAGTTCATCAAGCAAGCTAATTAATTTAGCTTTAGTATCACGGGCACAGGTAATTAAATCACTGTTTTTGCAAACATGATTTCAAATTATTTCAAAATAAATTTTGACCCTTCGCTTGATAATTTTACCCTAGTATAAAAAAACACAAAACAGTTTTAAGCATGTTTCAGTAGGTACATTCATTTTTAGAAATATTTATTTTTTATCTACTTAGTTAAGTATAACAATATGACTTTAAGAATAATCTAACGATAAAGAACCACATGTCTAATTTCCAACTATCACATAACTAACAAACAAGCATTTTTACCAACCCAACTCAACAAATCCAAAGGTAAAAAGAAAACGTTTATGTTAATTTTATTTTGGTATTAAATTTCAACAGTAGAAAGCGATACGGGGCCACAATCCGTATCCTCCAGCGCCAGATTGCGATGTTTGCCAACCGATCGCTCCTTGGGGACGCGACTCAACCAGTTTTCGCTCACGAAGCAATAAAATACCCCTAAACCCTCCGATATTTATTGAGAACTCACTGATATAAAAGACCAAGTTGCTGAATTATTAAATTTTAGTGGGTGGCAATGTGAGAACTGTTTTCATGATGTATGTAAAGTACGTTTTGGAATTATTATTATTATTAGGTACGTCCATTGCGATGTTGATTGTGATGTACTTAAAATAAAAACAGAATAATGCGAGAAACATGAAAAGAATGAAGTAAGAATGTAGGTATAGAAAAGCATTGAAAGTCTAAAATAATGCTTTAATATATTTGTTTTTTTATTTAATTAAAGTGTTCCTCCACGTATCGGTCACAGTTTTGTTTATAAACTTACTGATACAAACAATCAGTATATTTTAAATTTAATTAAAATTTACATACAACCTGATAGAGCTACTTAAGTCAGCCATTTAATTGGCAATCGCACTACCTAAGGACTACTTTCGAATTCCGACTTTAACCGAATTTTATGATTTGGTTTTTCTGGTTTAATGGTTTAGGCCTGTTGCCAAAAACAGCTAAAGTCTGAGAGGTTTTTTAATGAGAGGTGTATCTTTTAGCCAGTCTTACTGTATTATGGTTAGTCTAGTTATTTTTCAGGTAGATTCAGTAATCAAGCAGTCTAAGGGCCTAACACGTGTCATATGTAGCGGGGTCCGACGGCGGCGGCTAAACGTGGTTTCTAAGGCTCAAATAATTTCATTAGCAAAATAATAATAAGTTACAATTAAATTATTTTATTACTCTAGTTTAGGATCATCATCATCTGCCTAGCCTTTTCCCAACTATGTTGGGGTCGGCTTCCAGTCTAACCGGATGCAGCTGAATACCAGTATTTTACATGGAGCGACTGCGATAACGTTCAAAACTCTCGGATTGTGATTGAAAGTGTATTACACAATTAGGATGCTGTAACACACACAAAAGGGGTGAAAAGATGCGATAACAACGTTTGAAACAAAGCTCACATAATCCTGGTTTGTTATTCTTTAAAAGTAAAAAATCTTGACTAATTCAGTAGCAATCGACTGATTATATCGACATGGTACCACAAGGCACACAACTGAAAACCTAACTATAAAACCTTTTATTCTGCGCCAGGTGCAAATCGACACTCACAAAAAAGTAACAACCTAAAGGCGACCATTGTCCCACCCAAAGGAAGGAGACCGATCAGTTTTGCATCTCATTTCCTCGTTTCCAATATAAACAATATCGACCGATGATACAACCTTTGTAATAAATAGCTATATGTTAATGATATTTCAGGTGAGGGGAGGCGGTGCCGGCCGGGGCCCCGCCCCTGCCAGCCATTGTCTTCCTCAAACCCACCCGAAATTGAATAAATTAACGCTAAATTTAATAACTCTATTAACGTTTTGTCGACGCAAACAATTCCTGACGTATAATAGTTGAAACGTTTTCAGGGGCGGGTTCGTTATTAGATTAGATACGTCGACTGTTTAGGGGGACGAGAAAGCTTTCCATACTGATTAATATCATGATCCAAATAAAATGGTACACAAAACAACATTATTTTTATCTGATATAAGAGCTTGTCAGCTTTTGTTAGAGTCACTTTGCAGTATTTTTACTGCAATTTCGTTTGAGGGTCGGTTAATCCGGTAATAAAACTAAAAAATCAAGTTAAATTCTAGATATGGGAATTTATGGACAGCTAAATGGAACATTGTATTTTACTTTCTATAAACAAACAAACATTAAAGTTAAGATGTTATCATTAACACCAAAATGAAATTTGTATGCTCATTATAAAAGAGTAAGGGTCTGATTATATCTGTCGATTGAAAAATCAGCCCTAAAAATTATTTTTGTGTGACAGTCGGTTATATCGGTAATAAAACTAAAAAAATAAGTTAAATTTCAGATGTGGAAATTTATGGACAGCTAAATGGTACCCTAAACTGTATTTTTTACCTTTTGTAAAATGATAAATAGGTACTAAAGTTCAGATGTTATCATTATCAGCGAAATAAAATTTGTATGCTCATTGTAAAATAGTAAAAAACATTTGTTTATTTTCAAATTAACATCAACGTTTGTAACTCTTTATCTGTAGCTAATAAATAAAATCTTTTCCTCTCATTTCTCTTATAAAATAATGCCTATTTCGCATCGTGGATTAGGCGCATACAGATTAGTCATGTACAGTCAACAAAAGAGATAAGTATGCAGGATCGTCGGATATAGTTGAAGAAGAAACTGATAGATGTTCTCGAATAAAATTTTATTTTATTAATAGAAAACAAACAGCTCATTTATCAAATAAAATTTCAGTCGACAACATCCATCGGTTTCTTACTAAAATTCAACTAAAATATATCCGACGATCCTGCATACTTATCTCTTTTGTTGACTGTACATACATATATTATCCGGTACAACGTTTCCGTGCTCATTACGATGTGCCACTATTGTCTTCATGTAAACCCCTTTTTAAAATGAAAATATTAACTGTTCCCGGTATGGACATAAGTATTCGAATGCTGTCAATTTGTTGAAATGCACTCTGACTATTTCGACGTCTTGGAGACACTGTTACGTTCAACACAAGATATACTGGTTATTCCTCCAAGGAAAAGCCACTTATATCACAGAAGTTGCTTTACAATGGTTATAAGGATATATATTATGCATAATCAGCCTATAATGTTACCACTGCTGGGGCACAGGCCTCTTCTCTGTGAGAGCAAGTGGGCCGTTGTCCACCACGCGGGACCAGTGCGGGTTGGTAGATGTCATAAGTCTTCGAATTTTTGGTTCTAGGACATGCCAGTTTTCTCACGATGTTTTCCTTCACCGTTTTGGGAACTGCCAATCAATCGTTTTGGAACAGCTTTATACAAATGGCTTATAGACAATATTCGGTCAATGAGTATCTAAACTTCAAAGATTCACACTGACATTTTCCTATTACAATTTGATAAATGCTTGACATGATAACTTGATTTGACACTATAAAAATTGTGATATAAGTACCAATTTTACTAATTTCACTTATTTAAGGGGGGACCGCCAGGGTAGGCTGCAAAATTCCACTGACTATTTCATAAAATATCAATCAATAGGGTTGTATGAACTTAGAGGGTTTGATTTATGATTTTAATGATTATAATTCTATACATACATACTTGTTACGGTCGCGGATCATATTTTGATCAACAAATCAACCTGACACTGACCTGCAAATTGCAAAAAAACCTAAGAAAATTTGATTTTCACGGGCTACTTTATGCGACCGATACAAACATATTTACAAAATTATTGACTACCTACCCTTCCTCTTCCCCTTTAATTAATGTATTCAATAATCACGCTAGTTATAGCAAATTGTAGTAAAAAACTTGATCTTCTGTAACGTATTACAATTCAATACTCAATACGTTTATTGCAAATAATATTATTATTATTAGCCTGTGATGTCCCACTGCAGAGCAAAGGCCTCCCTACTCTCTTTTCACTTCTCTCTGCTCAAAGCTGCCGAGGACCAGTTCTTGTTGAAGGAGTCCAGCTCATCCCGCCATTTCCGTCTGGGCCTGCCACGATGTCGCTTGCCATTAAGAGGGACCCATTGGGTCATAAGTTTGGCCCATTGTTCGTCTGAGATGCGGCAGATGTGTCCAGCCCAGTTCCATTTAAGCGTGGCAGCTTTCCAAGTGACATCAGTTATCTTTGTGATGGAACGGATGGTCGTATTCCTAACCCGGTCTGTTAGTTTGATATCCAAAATACTCCGTTCCATAGCCCTCAGGCAAACCTCGAGTGTGGACCTCTGCTGATTTGTCAAAGACCATGTCTGACCACCATATGTGAGGATGGGAAGTATGCACACGTCAATAAGTCTTCTCTTAAGGGACAAAGGAAGATCACCCTTCATTAGGTCTTGCAAATAAGTTTCATTTCATTTCGTTTCATTTAAAAAAGTCATATTTACGTAGACTGTCATTATAAACAAGAATGTCAAAAATTTTAAAATAAATAGCCTTAAATTCATCTCCGCTATAAACTTTAATTAACACTGAAACTGATCAAGATGAGCTGACAAAGAATAATATTAGTACTTACTTTTAAAAGAAACTTTGTTACGGTGTTTCTTCTCAGAGTAATCGGATTAACACACCAACCTCATCTTGTTTTTTAAAAATATGATTGTCGTGTAAAAGAGTTTGTATAAACGTACTTACAGAAAAATATTGTTCATTTACTGAAATAAAGTTTCATGTTTTCTGAATACACATAAATAATAACAAAAGGCGGTCTGATATTCCTTTTACAACAGTTGAATCAGCGAGTCTGGGTTCTAACTCACGACTTGCTTGTCGATCGTCTCATAATAAAAAAAAAAACGAAATTAATACGTTTAGGGAGATCATAGATTACTTCAGCATGATAAAAAATCTTTCTTCTACCTATATCACAAAGCTACCTGAGTGTGTTACAGTTTTATTATATCTACCAAATCTACATTGTTATAAATATTTTAAACAGTCCACTGTGTAGATTTTTTTAATGTAGGTACCTGTTACGTAGTTGAGTAATGTTTTAAGTTAAGATAGCAAAGTCAGTAAAGTTTCTGTTAACTTCTCATAACAACGTAATATGTATTTCTTTTTATTTTTTGTCATATAATGCTATCATTTGGATTTCAACTTTAATAACTATACCTACTGCAAAAAATAAAAAGTTTGTGATAAGTAATAAGTTTTGATAGCAGTGATGGTAATATTCTTTTTTTCATGCAAATAACACGTAACAAAATATATATAAACATAAAATATAAAAGTTTGACATTCTTACCTGAGATAAAAAATTTCCAATACACCTTAGTTTACACCTACTAATATATTTAGCTACACATTATTACAAATATATCTAGTTAATTAACTCTATTTTGATTAATTTATGATTTAATTATTTACGATATTTAATTAAAAGATATGTTAAAATTAGTTTGATATGTTCTGTATTGATATTCTTTAGAGTGGTTGTTGTATTATATACAATTTACTCTAATTCAATACGTAAACATTGATTTGAAATGTTATTTTCGATATGTTTAATACGCTATTTATATCGAGTTCGAACAAAACAGTCACACCGGGGGGCATCACTCTTACGGAGAAAATGACTGGAAAATTGTAGAACAAAAAAAACACGAAAAATAAAGTTCAGTTAGTAATAGTAGTAAGTGTTTTCGGAATATTGTTGTGGTAAGAAGATGTTGTTACCGATTCCACCCTTAAGAGTGATGCGCCCCCGGCGGGCGCGCCACGTGACTGCCGGCGTTGCTAAAGCTTTGTGTTTACATCCCCGAGCCCCCCACCCCATCCCCGCCGCCGACCCATCCCCACTCGTCATATTGTTCGCAATTTTACTGTTAAACAGGAAATCTGTTCAGGAAAATTTTCCATGAAAAAAAAGCTAGTTATGTTTTCCCGGTACCCGATCGGATGCCAGTAAAAAGAATTCGATTCAGAATTCAATTCAATTACTGAAAGATATTTTTCCATGGAAATCATAATAGCTTACAGCATTTTATATCCCCTATTCTTACTTATATGTTTTATTTACAGATGCATACAGACTGAAGCTAAGATATTATAAGATCAATAAGAATATCTGGAAAAAAAAAACCTCTTTCACGATTCAAGAATTAGAAATAGGTGAAAAATTTGTTAATTTGGTCACAGCAAGGTGTTAGATCATTGGTAAACAAAACATAACTACTGACGGACAATCACATCTCAGTAAGTCGAGGAAACGACAGAACGGGACCTTTGCTCGACTGGAAACTGAGATAAGGGGATTGACGCCATAAAAACAGAATTACCTTCACGCCGAGTAAATTGGGAGCGGAAAATTATTTATTAAAGCTCTTATAGTGGGTGCTAACATATCAATAATTAAGTTAGGGAGGAAAAGATTTAAACAAATTATATTTTATAACATTTTGGGATAAGTAGTAATATTTGTTGAAGTGTATTGACCTAAAAGTAAATAAGCGTTTAGGCACATATACTATAAAAATAACAAGGTCAGATTATGATCTGAAAATTTACTGTTCGGGTGCCAACCACTCATCCATAGCTCGAAACCTCCAAACCTCTGCAAGCGCCTTGAGCGATTGGTTCCGGAAATGGAGAATCGAGGTCAACCCCGATAAGAGTCAGGCGGTCATCTTCTCGAGACCGCGCAAACGACCCCCCCCCCCCCTCCCGCGCCCGATCTCTATGTATGGCAAGCCGATCCCCTGGGGAAAGCGAGCCAAATACTTAGGTGTCATCCTAGACCACAACCTCACCTTCAACGAGCACATAAAGACGGCGCGTTCGCGCGCCTCTTTCGCTCTCGGTAGGCTCCACTCTATGATAACTGCCCGCAGCAAATTGTCACTCAAGTGCAAATTGCGCCTCTACACCGCGGTCATCCGTCCCATCATGACCTATGCTTGCGTAGTCTTCGCACACGCCAAGCCGCGATTTCTGCATAAAACCCTCCAGAACCGTTTCCTCCGAAAGGTCACGGGAGCCCCCTTCTATGTCCGAAATGTGAATCTGCATCTAGATCTCAGAATCCCCACCATCCAGCAGTTCATGAAACGCCTCTCCAAGCGCTTCTTTGACTCTGCCATAAAGCACCCCAATCCCCTGATTGCGGCGGCCTCCCGATACACTCCCTCCCGCATAAGTAGGATTCGCCGACCAAGGCATACCCTCACTGTCCCCGACGACGCCACTACCCTCCTCCAGGAGAGCAGTAAGGCCACTAGTACTCTCAGACGACAACACAATCACAAGCTCAGACATCCGTCCTTCCGTCCTCGCCGCCGAGGCCCGTCGCGACGTCCCGCACCATCACCGTGCCCGCCCCGACCCTTCCTCGAGCCAGCCCGCGCAGCTGAGCCTGTAGTTTTAAATTCGCCCCTAAACACTAATAATAATACCGATCCAGCCTGTCCCTTGCTGTCCTCTTCCAGCGACGCCCTGAGCTGAGGTCCGAACCCCTCAGGGGGTTACCCTTAGCGCTGTCGCTTAGTTTTTAAGTTATGGTTTGCCCTGGCTGGAGGCCTTAATTCGAGGCATCCACAGGAAAGTCCGGTTAAGCAGTAGCCATCCTCATAAAGGATGAACTGCGAGATGTCATTGTTAAAAAAAAAAAAAAAAAATTGTGATCTGAAAAATCATTCAAAATTGAACGAAATCTGAAAATACTTGCACCCATTTTCACCCACGGCTGATAATAAGTTTCCATAGTTCTTTATCTCTTATCGCATGCTATTCCTCAAGTGTAAATAGATTTTCCGGGCATTTGTGGCAAATGCACCAACGACTCCATACCGTCTAACTTAGGTGATTAGGTGAAATGAGCTGACAATAGAATCTCACCGTGATAACTTAGGTGATTAGGTGAAGTGAGCTGTCAATAATGTCAGTCCCTAGCATCAAATTTTACAGAATACAGAGATTTTTACAGAATAGATCGAGATATTAGGGATTACAGCTACAGTTTTCACGGTGAACTTTTACAGAATAGATCGACAGAAGGTAGAATGATAAAATTCTACCATTTTGAGACGCGATTACAAACTGATAAATGATAAATGATTTATTTTCTGTAAGTAGGTTTGTACAAACACTTTTACACGTCAATCATATTTTTTTAAACTAGATGAGGTCGGCGTTTCCTATCTGACTATTCTGAGAAGAAAGGCCGAAACAAACTCAGAGGTCACAGTCTCTTTTAAAGTCCAGACATAATCTTGGTCAGATCATGTGAAGACCATGTAGATTGGTGTCTGAAATGGTCTTTTGAGGAAAGAACCACACAGATTGAGCGGACCTGTCCAGTCAGTGCACGCATTTGTCAAAATCGTGCAGCTCAACTCAGAAGTTGAGGAGCTCAACGATTCGACGAACAATACCAAAGAAAGGACATTTGGGTAGGCCGTAAATGTAAATGTAAACGTAAATGGCGGACGTAACTGTTTTAAAAGCTGAGATCAGTAATAACCGATAGCTGCATAATTATGTGAGTAATGGCTTCCCTCCATTAGCGCCGCACGGTGACACCGACGGCTTGTCAGTCACGCCATCCACATAATGATTGTTGTCCTATGCCTACCGTTTATAACTGTTTAAACGACAGTCGTAACGGGAACATTATTATTATTTACATAATGTCTGATTCTTTTTCAAAAAGCTTTTTCGCAAACCTACTTTACCTCTTTCATGAATTTTCGTTGACGAAGTCTATAGATCTCTAAGATCTATACTAATAATAAAGCTGAAGAGTTTGTTTTTTTTATGTTTGTTTGTTTGAAAGCGCTAATCTCTGGAACTACCAGTCGCATTTCAAAAATTATTTTAGCACACTAGGAGCAATAGGAGCCGAGCAAAAAGTCAAAAAGAACGTTAAGCGAAAACGAAGTAATAGCAACAGGGAATTTTATAAATATGTGGCTCTTATTTTAGTATAGGCATTGTGTGTCTTAAGACTTCCACGCGAACGAAAGCTTCATGAAATATTGTTGCTAACATATTTGAGTGCATTGTTACGTGTTAATTAAATACAAATAAATAAAATATACCGATGGAACTCTCGAATTCAGGAAAATTCATCTAGTATGAATTTTTTTGCCTTTAACCAATACTCAATTTGTTGTGCTTCGGTTTGAAGGGCTGGTAAAGAGATTTAGGTGCTGGTAGGATAAACAAAACATAACAACATGGCTATATTCCCCCAAGGGGTAAATAGGTACAGAGGTGTACATTGCGGTCACATTTACCAGTTACGTTTAAGTTCCACACCGAATACACGCACAAATCCAGACCACAGACTGAAACAGAATAAACCCAACACTTTGCCTGACCTGGGAATCTTACCCAAGAGCCCTACGCTCAGCAGTCGCACCTACGAGCACATGACCAATGAGGCGGTCAAAGGGGTTGGTACAATCACAGACTCACTTCCGTCTCATAGCTTAGAAACATATTGGCATTATCATGAGTATTGCCTTTGTGACTGTTCCTAAATTAACCTAGGCTGATAAAATTTTCGTTTTTCCTAATTGATAAATATTAGTCTTTAGGTCGGTTCCCCCCGTAGGGGGAAGAGTCGCACCCCACACCGTACGACTCTGTAGAGCTCGTCTCCAGGCTAGACACTCTCCTACCGATAGAGACTATATGAATTCCAAATATAAAGAAGTCCAATGCCTTGTCTCATCAATAGACCAAGGAAAGGATTGAAAGAGTTTGGAGGATTGAAAGAAAGGATTGACAGAATTACTAGTTAATAGGGTTGAGATTCGAAACTCACAAATCATAATTTAATAGAGTTCTGAATAATCTTTCTTAAAGCACTGTTATTGACCGGAGGCAATGAATACAATGTTCAGGAATTATAGTACTAGAATTTACTAGATAGTAGAGAAGAGAATCTAAAATTAAGAATGATTAATTAATAGAATCGTGGATCAACTGTCTTGAAGGTCTACAGACAGCCCCAAAGCGCCCACCCTTCACCACTTCCTAGTGTTTGGGCTGGGAAAAAGAAGTGGCGCAACAAACTCCCCAGCAACACTTCTGTGTCTGATTAGTTATATAACTTTCTCTATCAGCCTAGGATATTATTATAATGAAGGACTCATTCAGTCACACCAACAACCACACAAACTCACCACTTTTACTAGATTAGTGTAATCTAATCTGGGCTTCAACCCAACTATATTTAACTTAAAACCTAATAATGGCTATCTCGCGACAGCCCACTCGGACATGGCCTCTCAGTGTTCGCTAAATCCTCTTACTTAACTACCCTGGACTAGCTAGTCCGTCTCCTGAAGCGGCTCGACTCCGACTGCCTTACTATTTCTCACTGTATGCTATATCACCACGCTCACAGCCCCTTTTCCTAGTTTCTTGGAACATCAACCTAAAACATTTTTTGTTAATTTCTTGTTTCTCAATTGGCTGTGCGATGCAGGCACGGTCGTTCTTAGAATTAGTACAAAATGCTGCATCTTAAGTGACGTAAATTGCCTATAAAGTGTAAATGGAATGGGTTTCCAACAAGTTCACTATTGTTAATTTTAAAGAAATAGGATTTTTTGTTATTTATTAGGGTAACGTGTCAAACCGTGAGCCCATAAAACTGCGTTTCTCAGTGGCCCCAATCATGTGCCGGTTTCAAAATAAATTTAATATATTATTTTGTTATTAAATAGGTGTAAGTGACAGACAGTCACACCTTCTACGAAAACTTATAGGAAAATAATATGAACTGAAACTCAAGCTCAAAGCATTTATTTCATGCACTTTTGAACTGTCAAGGAGTCGGTCAGTCAATAATATGAAGCTAGTTGCCCATAGCAAAGCGTAGTAGATACCTATGGAGAAGAACGGGCAAGAAACTCCAATGACACTCTTATATATAAAAATATTGGTTATACAAGTTGAAATTATACGAGTAATGTGAGAACGATGTGATTTGCACCATAAAAACGTCAACATAAGCAATCAAAGGAAAGCCATGGCAGCTAAGAGATGACTAGTTCCAACTAACGGGGCGCGTTCACGGACATGACCCAACCATTTTGAAGGGAACCGAATGATCCAACACATGCGCCAACATCAGCGAGACATTTGAGTGAGCCTGAGCAAGACATAGTCACAACTGCCAGGGAACCGAGTGACACTGGTTGAAATGGAATATATCCTAATGTAAATCCCTAAAATGTTTTTTCCTAAACAAACTGCACAGGGAACATTTCAAACCATTTGATTAAATTCAGAACTCCGCCCACAACCCTTTTTTGCATCACGCTGCGCCATAAAATATTGTAATCTGTTCCTTCGATTCAATTTGTAATTTTTTGTACATTTTAGGAATGTTCTTGATTGTGTTACTGTTTCTACCTTTTGTTTACTTTACGTTATCACTGTAACGTAAACTACGACTTCGACTGTATTACGTACTAACAAATTACTTTCATGAGAATATGTAACTACTGGGTATTAATTAGCCCCTTTGTACACACACTTTTTTCTTGCCGTGTAAAACACGATTTATTCTCGGTGTGTTGGCATGGTCGTCAATGTTGTATGGATCACTATGGAAGTTTGTTAACGACACGGCGGTAGTACAGCACGGCGCCGTCGCCGTATACAGAACCGTGTCACACGATTTTTCTACGGTACGGTTAACGTGAAGAAAATCGTATTTCTCTTTTTTATTTGATTCGAATACTTTTGGTTGCTTTTTATTAATTAATCTGTACCTTTATTTAAAATTTTATAATGTACGTTTAGTTATTTTTGCTGAATAAACTATATTTCTTTCTTTACAAAAAAACTCATTGAAATATAGAAACATCAAAAAGAAAAAAATAGGTACGTCCGACGAGAAATTATTACGATTCTGAGTAAATCCTACATTTGTTCTGAAAATATCCTTTTCCGGAGTTCTACGAAGCTCTGTCAAACGCAAATAGCGAGAATTGATTCCTCTCTAATGGTAGCTACATGCATTCCAGTTCTCGACATTAAAAAGGTTCAAAATCTACAAACAAATGCCAAAAACTTGTCAAAGTTTAGGGAAATTGGAAGTATTTTTGACAGATTGAGACTGAGACCAGCACATCAATTCTCGTAATTTGAAGAACGTTCACAGTCTGATCCCAGTCTGAATCTGTCAAAAATACCTCTAATTACCCTACACTTTTGAGAAGTTTTTGAAATTGGTTGTCGCTGAGATGAGATTGCGACTAGATTTTGATCATTTTTTATTACGAGAATTGGCCTTGTGACTGTGAACGTTCTATCACGTGAATCGCCCCTCTGGTACCACAATAATCCCAGACTATATCTTAGTGGTATAACGACTAGTAGGATAATACCGACCGACCTACGCTGCTTACCAACCGTTTTGCCGACAGTTTCTGTACTGTAAAGCCTCTTACAACGTAAGCTGGTCTAATTGGTATGCTCTCAGTGATATTATATTATAGCGATAGATATAAACATCATATTTCGTGCTTTTCAGTGTATATTGTTTCTAAATACAAAGGAGATTTGTTTTCTCAGGCTCAAGTGGAGAAGTCGAGTTTTAAAGATAATCTATCCTGGTATTAAACTGAAATCGTTCCAAACCATCTCCGAAAACAATATTCTTCGTATCCATACTAATATTATAAATTCGAAAGTAACTCTCGTCTGTCTGTAGGTATGTCTGCCTGTCTGTCTGTTACCTTTCACGCCGTAGCGGCTGAACGGATTTCGACGAAAGGCATACGGACTGGCCAGGACATAGGATAGGTAAATTTTTTCAAGTCCCAGCGTACATACCATTTCACTTACCTACTACTACAAAAACCTCTACATTCACGAAAAGAAAAACTAGGTACTTGTAATTTCCCAAAAGTCACGTTTTTACTGTTGGTAAACACATGCACTCAGTAGTAGATTAAAATAATAATACTTAACTGATACCGAGCTTATTAGGAGCTATTACATTCATAACGGGCGGTGAATGACTGCTTATTGAGCTCGTCGACAGACAGCCCGCGGACAAATCATTAATAAGAACCGGTATTCATCACCATGGCGGCATTGAGATACACTGAATGCTATCCCGAAAATAATCTCAGTGGGGTTCGGAAAAATACTTGCGGGGTTCCGAACGGTGCGCGCGCGTGCGGGGTGCGGAACAACGGCCTCGTTACGTCAGTTCCGCCGGATGTCGCCTCGCGATGCATTGTCGACGCCTTGGAGGGTGGACATCAATGTTTTTATTTTCATCACAAACATTAATATGTTCATTCGGCCATACTTTATTTATTACGATTTTACGATACGTTGAGCAAAACAAATTGCTGGACAGCAATTGATTTGCTTTCTGCATAGCGATGATAGTGTTGCAGGATACTTTATAGATCATTATATTTGACCAAACGTAGATATCCTTAATCCTTTTGCACTTATAGTTCAGGATACAATTTTGTTCCGTTGTTTGTATATATTTATGTTGTGATAAATGCATCTTTTCAACAATATTTTATTTTGTGGTAGGTACACAAAATTAAAGATTTACATAATTAATTTAATGTTTAGTAATTATGGTAATGATCTTCACTTGTAGGTAGGTTTGGTATAGACAATTATAATTAGTTGTTATAATTAGCACCTTACTTAATAAATATTTGCATGAAATGTATCATCACACCAGAATATTTATTTACCAACTTTTGAATTACTGATTTTGAAGTAAATTATATAAAAACGACTATTACTATCTACCTATCATGACTTTGCGATCCAATTACCTGATTTAAGATTTTTATTAAAGCTCAACTTTACACATCCTTCGCAATTTATCGTGAAGAAAGCATTTTCTGAATCGCCACCCCTATCACTATGCTAGTAAGATGTCCAAAACAATTAAACATGCTTACCTACAAATAAGAACAATCTTAGTCCCTTAGCAGTCGGCAATTAAGGCTAACGTCTTGACATTTATCCCGAAGCACCAATAATGATTACTTCACAAAATAATTACGAGTGCTTAACACATCAGCAGCTGTCCACGGTATGGGAAAGTAATAATGTGGATGCAACGGAGGTGTCTTTTTGCTCCGTCCCCTCGGGAAATCACCGTAATCCGCGATGTCGACGGCGGCGCGCCGACTAAATCTCTGTCGAACGTAGTGCTGCGAAAGTGTGGATACAACCCTATAATTGATATCTATAGGAATACCTGTTTTATAAACTAATCGAATTGAGTAAAACAGTAACTTGTTTTGCTGAACTTTGCCTTTTTGGCGCAGTCATGAATAATTGGAGAACAAAATATTGTATGATAACGTTTTTACTCAAAACACTGTCTAACTTTTTTTTTTTGTTTATATAATATGTGCTCTCTTCTATGTGTGGAAACTTGTAATTGGCCCTATTTTTGTTACTGTCAAGCGTGCAAAAAAGTGTTGAGTTGTAAGTTTTCCAAAAACTGTAAATTAAAATAAATATGTAAATAAACTAGCCGTCTTTTCAGAACAATTCATAAAATCACTCTATTCAACATATGCCTTTTTAGTAATAGGATGAACGAAAGTATTAGTTATACTTTCATTCATGCATACCGTGCATGGATTCTTAACATCATACAAGTCATTAAACTTACGCTATAGTTACCTACTATAGGCAGGTGCTGGAAGATTACCTACCTCAAATCGAATAGGAGAACTTACTTTTGAACGTTTAAAAAGTGTCAAAAAATCACTTTTATTTTAAAGGTCTATTCCTGAAAAATCGTTCTTATCCTCATCTCTATCTAAACCGCAGCTGAATCCAGAGATCGCAGTGAATGGGCTGTGATGAATCATGCCCGTTCACACGGAACGATGTACCACGCATTAGAGCCCCGATACACAAACCACCGTGCACCGTAGAGGGGACTTAAACCTCCAAAGAGGTTTGCTTGCTCCCTCGGATGTTAGATGTGACAAAAAATATAAAATCTATTTAATTTTTTTTCTTTAAACCTTGGCGAATTTATTCAATATTTAAGAAACCAGGTAACTAAGCACGACTTGGTACTTATTTAAGTAGTTATATACAACCAATACACAAATTATGACGAAAAACACACATTAAATCACCCGTCCACCAAATGTTTCTTTTTTCCATTATTACCCAATTAAAACGCCAGCATCCAAATGTGTCAACGTCAGTGATCATGATCATAGCATCAGTTGATAACGAGCTCTTCCACGTAATATCCAAGATGACAATTATCGAGTTGGAGAAGCGACGGGGCCGTCCAGACTCATAAGTCTTCATTACTCTGTGCCGAGAGCAAGTTGCTGGCACGGCGAAACTTTGACGCGTCGTTACTGAGCTTAAAGATGATCCGCTAACAATGTCCACCCTCCCCCATCGACGGTTTATCTTTATCTTTCTTCTGCATTAAAAACTGCAATTCATTGTTTAGAGTACCTATTTTAAGGTTTTATTTTACCGATAAAGTAAAACATTTCTGAAATAATTGTACAAGTTGAATAGTTTTCGGATTAATAAAAGGAACCTGATTTACAGTTAGACTAGAGCCACATACAGGCTTATTAGTCGTTTCTAACGAAATTACTCGCCCGAAACGAGCGAATCGTCACTTTTAAATAATATTATTTTTTATTAATTTATTTGTGAATTTTATGCTATAAAGTTAAGAAAAAATAGGCGCGTTGTTGTCGTCTCGCCTACAAATAAATTAACTTAACGTTTTAACTTAAAGTTTTTGATTGTTCGGCAGGTACCCATTTCAACTAACCTAAGTTCTGATCTACACAAACTAGTTAAGCAGGTGGTAAGGTTACATGCTCTGTGGCTGGTATAACGTTTAACGACAAATATATGTTTTCTAATTTTCAGTATTATCAATCAAGAGTCCTATTTCGTATACTTAATGACAGCTGGTATAGGAATACCAGCCGGTCTATAGATACTGTA
This sequence comes from Gortyna flavago, assembly GCA_963669345.1. Taxonomy (NCBI): domain Eukaryota; kingdom Metazoa; phylum Arthropoda; class Insecta; order Lepidoptera; family Noctuidae; genus Gortyna; species Gortyna flavago. The sequence continues at coordinate 9,810,200 of OY770129.1, read as the reverse complement.
AAAATCTCACCATGGAAATTTAGGTGAAGTGAGCCTAACGCTAGGGATTTACACTGTTGGCAGGTCACTTCAAACTCACTCCACCTAAGTTTTCACGGAAAGATTTTTACAGAATAGCACTGCACTCCAATTGCGTAACACACTTTTGAAAGAAATTCATTGCTTAATATGTTTCTAAAATTCGTCTGCTCGGCAACGTAAATATCGCAATGAATGTTGTCGAATTGTCAAAATGATGTCATTGCAATTGTTAGTGTCTTACGCAATTACCTGCAGGTACCAGGCTCTCATAATTATAGACGCTGCTGTTCATAGTCTTATTTCCTAACAAAAAGTCGGCAATCTCCTACGACAAAACTGAAGAGACATATTAATCACAGTTCCATCATTTTGTAGAAAAATATGATCGCGTATTTAATGCCTTTATCATTATGAGAGTTGTTTGTTCTAAAAGCAAAGTCAAAACTTAAAACATCACAACAGGGGCCTCTCATTAAAAGTGACGAATCATTAGGGAGCCCGCGACAATGGGATAATGTTACCCATTATAATTACTGCTTCTATATTTATAAACCGCGTTCTGCATAGTTCCTAATTGTGTAACATACTATCAGTATGGCTTTCATTTTGATAGTTTAACAACATTAAGTAATTGCGTTATTAACGTTGTTGAGCACACAATTTTTTCGAACATGGATTAATGAGCAAAGAATTAACAATATCCTTCAAAATGATTCAGATTGTGGTGCAATGCAATTAGGGTGCTTTTATTTATCTAAACTGCCCTTAATGAACTTTTGAGTTATTTCTAGATGTTACCTCAAACCTAACTTGGTGTTGGTTTATAATACATTTTGTGGTTAGCCAAATCTTGTTTACATTTTTGCGTCAAGTAGATACCTAATTTATTTTTGAACATTTCAACTTTGTTTATTTGGTATTGGTACAATCTGAAAGAAATGAAATGTTTATTTCTGTAAGTAGATCTTTCATGACACTTTTTCTCGTCAATAATTTGGACAATATAACAACACTAGATAATACTAGATGTCGCCGGCATGAAAGAATCATACGGTGAAATAATATTAGCGTCTGATGGCATACATATTTACATACACATACTAGGTACGTTATTTACAAGCTCAAACATGGCACAAAAAAATTGCAATATTTTTTTGTGGATACTTATCTCTTTGTACCTAATCATATTGTAATATTCACATAAATGTTTGCACCATATACAGACAATGCTACTTCGCAATAACAGTCAGTATTAAAACTAAAAAACCTAAAAATTTGAATAAAATCGCCGCTAAGCCGAAGTTTACACACATCAGCATTCGTACAACGTATCCATCATTATCATATTGAGCGAACATTGGGAATGAGGAAGCGAGTGAGCCGGGAACAGCCGGGAGGCGCAACGATATTGCTGTTTGCCATTAACAAATATTTGGTCGGTCGGCCTCCCGCCCCGCTACTTACTGGAGTTAAATCAATATTTAAATAATTTCAAACTTTAATTAATTTGCAGATATATTGTTTGCAATGATGTCGTCGTGCCCGGATTAGCGGCTTGATAATGTTATTGCTTTATTCAATGTTTTACTCGTAGGTAATAGTAGATACCTCTACCAACCTCCTATATAGATTAATTTATTAAGGAGTCTTTTTTGTGCTTAACCTATTACTTAGCTGTAATGAATAAGTTCCTTTATTTAATGAACTTGAAACATTATGAAGAACAAATTAACATTAAAAACTCCGCTATCTTCTGGGAAAAATTTGATTAGAGTTATCGCTACCATAATGCTCCGTTTATCATTTCCTGCCCGTTGGCCTTATTTTACTCGCACAGAATTGTACTATTAACCGTCTGAAATAATAACCTACTAACTAGCTGAGCCGACATACGTTGCCCTGTCCAATAGGACGTTCAGTTTTACCGGTACCTACTTTACCAATTTTATTTTTCTAAAAAAATTATTGGGCTTTTAAAAAAGAAAATTAACCGAATCGGTCCAGTCGTTCTCGAGTGATGCACTCACAGCATTTTTCATTTTTATTTTCATACTTAGGTACAATCAGCAATAACCAACTACACAAGTACGCATATCAAATAAATCGCAACATAAACGTAACAGGGTGCGAGCATCGCTAGTACATGGTTCTAAACTGTGGCTATTAACCGGTTTTAGGGTATGAATGTTTTATGCGGCTCGGTGTCACCCGGCTCCCGGGGGAAGGGTACGGACAAAACTCTACGAGCACTTAATTAAGGGGTAGCTTCGAAGGGAATAGATTTTAATTAATATTACGCGGTGATTCGCTCTACGGTCTTATTGTTTAGTCCAGATTGAAAAGTCCTTTAGAAATAAGGTTGCAGTTTCTGCTGGGAACTTTTACTTTATGTAAAACTTTACTAAAAAGCATGTACTCATATTCCCGATTTGGTATAAATTGGAGGATTGGTACCTAACTGGTTTTAAGAACGTTATCGTCTTCCAACTTGTTAAATATTTGTATAAAAAACTTGAATCAAAGCTAAGTAATTTACATCTAAAGAAAGATTTTCATCAAAAGATAAATTAACTATTTTACTCACAAACAAACTGAACAACTCATTCAAGACTTCCGAAACTCGAGGACCTGAGCGTAAGACGACAAAGAAAACAGAATATTATTTTAAGAATTTAAATAAATCTTCAATAAAGAGGGAGACTCCGCTCCCGTTACAAAAAGGAAAACGAGTGCTAATAAAAATTCCGAAGTTAAAACGTGCCATTTTAAAGCAGTACCTAACTAGTAAATAGGTAGGTACGAGATCCGTTTTTTTCATTCAGATTCGGATAAGTGATATTTTTAAAGCATTGCGGTAAATACCGCAAGTGTCATAGTATCATATCACAGAATAAGCTGAATTGGCAATGGATCGTTGGGGTAGACGTATTCTTAACCGCAATTCGGCAAACGTCAGGTAGATAGAACGCCCTCAGGCTAAGTGGAGCGACGATCTTCGCAGGGTGACTGGTAGCAGCTGGATGAGAATTGCCGAGAATCGGGCTGACTGGCATGCAATTGGAGAGGCTTATGTTCATCAGTGGACTGCTGTAGGCTAATGATGGTAAATACCGAGTTAAACAGTAGAATAATCAGACATAACAGCATCTGACTAAAAGTTTGTATTCCGAAAATACTAGCAAAAATGTTATAGGTAGGTAACTAAACAAATTACACGTTTCAGGCTTACTGAAAACTACACCTGATTGCGTAAGACACTAGCAATCTCAATCTAAATCATTTTGAAGGATTTTGCTAATCAATTGCTTCATATATATACCTAGGTATGTCCGAAAAATGCGTCTGCTCAACAACGTAAATAACGCAATGAATGCTATTGTGAACAGTCAAAATTAATGCTATTGTTACTGTTAGTGTGTTACGCAATTACAAATTACAAATTTTGTCCTGCCGGTCGATTCTGTTAGAATCTCACCGTGAGAAGTTAAGTGAAGTGAGTTGTCATTCCATCTGCATGTCGATTCTGTAAAAATCTCACCGTGAAAACTTGCGTGAAGTGAGCTGTCATTCCATCTGATGCTATAGGGATTGACACTAATGACAGCTCACTCCACGCTCACTTCACCTAAGTTTTCACGGTGAGATGGTTACAGAATCGCACTGCTGGCTGATGCTATAGAGATTGATTCTAATGACAGCTCACTTCACCTGAGTTATCACGGTGAGATTTTTACAGAATAGCACTACTGAATTGCCGTTTGTTTTTCACGGTAGGTATTTGATGTCAAACAAGCAGACAGCGTGAGGAAACAGGGGACCTAGAATTACAAAATCGAAGATATATTTTGGCATCCACAAACCAGCACTGGGCCTACGCGGTAGATCTCACAAAGAGGAGGCCTGCGTCCTAGCCTTTGTATTTACTCCGTGGTCCTAGCAGTCGGTCGGGCTGATTAAGCTAAGCAGACAGCCTTCCTGGTGTAATTTAATGAAAAGGTTAAAGAAATTCCGACTTATTTTTTCTTTGTTAAACAGCTAAATAGCCCGTCCCTTTATTGCAGTCTTTAGCGCCATCAGTGCAATATCGGCGCCCTCCCATTAGACGTAAGCAAACAACACTTGAGCGCTCTCTTCACTCTCATAACATGGCAATATCGATCTTGTTTTGGTTTACTTCAGGCGAAAGCGCCAGGGTAGCCCGCAAAATTCAAATTCTTACGTTTTTTGCAAGTTATAGGTCATTTTCAGGTTGTATGTGACCTAAATTATGATTCCCGGTCGTATCAAATATTTGTTTATTTAAATATAATCATAAAAATAATCAATACAACTCTCTAAGTTCATACTACCCTATTGAATGACTATTTCATAAAATAAATATTTATCTATATATAAATAATTTTCTTACGTTTTTGCAAATTGCAGGTCATTATTATGTTGTAGAGTAGATATTATTATTATTTTGATCAAAATATGATTCGCGACTGTAAAAAATATGTATTTAATAAAATCATCGATACAACTCTCAAAGTTCAACTTACCCTATTGAACGACTATGCTATGAACAACATAGGTAGGTACAACATGACACTGACCTGCCATTTGAATTTCGCGGGTAGGTACCTACTTACTCAGCACAGCCATAGCAAAATCAGCCTTTATTGTTTCCACTGCTGGGACACAGGCCTCCTCTCGGTAAGAGGGAGTGGGCTGTAATAATCTACCACGCGGGCAAAGCGCGGGTTGGTAGCTTATATCGCACACATCACATGTCTTCGACTTTTTTGGTTATTATTGTTTGAGTTCATAAGTAGAGATATTAGTGAAAGGACAATGACCATTGATATATTATTTTACTAGGTGATTGCCCCTAGTGGGCAACTGGGCACTCAGTAGCGCACGGTACATCGTTCTCTCGTTAGAGAGTATGTATGTTCTGTGCAATCAACTACAGGAACAAGCGCTGTGACACAGTCACGTATCTACGAGATAGAATAGACAAAATGATTGACTGATTGATTGATTGACTTCTGATTGTAAGAAAAACCTATACAATGCGAGGTCAGCTAAAACTGGAAATGTACCTATAGCTTGATGTGTAGCCATGTGTAATAATATATAATTTGGCGCGATCGATACTAACTCTGTAAGCTGTACCGAAATTCAAAAACTTGGTTTTAGAGAGAGACTAAATTGATTAATAATAAAAACTTCTTCAAGCGATTCTGAAATGTTGACCCCAGATTCGGACAAATACAGTAATAGAAAATCTTTTGCCAGAAATTTCAAAAGAAAGATACTTAAATATAGGTATTTAAGTATCTTTCTTTTGGCAATGATTTTGTGAAGTGGCTGTAACAAACAAGAATATAAACTATTTTTTTTTACTTTCCTGATATTCGAAATGAAAAGTAGGATGTTTAACACGGATGAAAGTCACCTTATTTTGACAAGGATATTACCCTGTATAGGTACCTATCATGTAGGTATTTCTAAACTTGGCCCATGCCCAGAAGTGGACGTCATTCGGCGGAAATGACGATGATTAAAAACTAGTTTAATTTAAGTGCATAGGTAGGTAGTTATTAGGCCTAGGACTGCAACTGTTGTCTGGATCTACTACTCATAGGTAGGTAACAACTTATCATTTATACAACATTATTTTTAGTATATGCGAAACCCGAAACACGTGTCTAGTATTTTTATGTAAAGAATCTTATGTACAAAATTTCAAAACTGTATCATGAGAAATCACAAAGATAAAAGCTTGTTATGTTACCTGGTTGTCCGTTCAAAAACCTGCTCACAACGCGGCGAGGCGCGGGGTGAGCATGTTTTATGCTCCTCCAGCATCGTACGCTCATTGATAATAGTTTGGCAGTAGGTACAGACGCCAGCACATCAACCTACCCGAAACTGTCAAATTATCCCAATCAACTTTGAACCTTATGCTTTAGCGATAAAGTTGAAAATCTATCAAATAAATTTTACAGATTGTAGTAGCTTGATGTGCTGGCGTCTGTACATAACTGTACGGCGATTATGTTGTAATTAACTAGTCATTAAATATTTTTGGGACAAAATATAACATGGTGTAAAAATTATTGAAATCGATTCAGTTACTTATTCTGAACAAACTATATTCAGGTTTCGCATATACTAAAAATAATGTTGTATATTGTTCCTTAGTAGGTATATATAGGTATAGGTACCTTTTATACCTATCTATACGATACCTATAGCTTGCTATAGAGACCACCCTCTGGACGAAAAAGTCAACCGTGGCGATTCGTCACGCGGTCAAACCACCATTAATTTCTATAGAAAAATACACTGGTGCTTTTACAGCTCCTTCGATAACATCAAAACCACATTAGAGTCCTTTTTCATGTTACTTTCCCGGTCATTTGAAATGCCAAGTAGGTACTTACCTACTTGCTACTTAGGTACTCCTATCTAATTACAAAGACGTTCGTTTTAAACCGGGTGAAACAATCTTCTAGAATTTACAGGTTTATTTTTATTTATAACCATCACAAAATACCCGAGAGGCTTACCAAGCAGCCTCACTAACAACCTCGGTATTTGACTGTTCTCCGCGTAACATGCTGTTCTTGCCTAACACACACTATCGAAATCATTCAATATTGTGGCTGTTAGTTGCTCAGACCAAATAAAAAACCAAGACAGAGGGCTGTCAACAGTAGTGAAGCCGGTTTAGTAAACATGTGTGCACTTAGTGAGGTGTAGTTTGATTGTAAATGGTCCAGACGCGACGTCGCCGTCGTCGCTTCCTCTCACCTCACAGACTCAATGAAAGAACGAATTTGGTTCCTCAATTTCAGATCCAATCCAAGCGATAAGTAATAAAGCGCTTATTACACTATCCAATTTTTAGGAAATCTAAAGAACACTAACTAGGAAGTCGGAAGCTAGTGATCACACTACACTAAATTGGATTCCAAATCGGACAGACGACGCATTCGTGAAGAAAGTTCTGCACTGCATGTTTCGAATTTTCTATCGATGGCGTCTTTGATCGATTTTTGTAAATTTCCAATAAGACCTTATAGCCTTCGTCGCGTAAGTAATGACTTATTAAAATAATTTTTGTCGTTTTTATTAAAAGGATAGGGCTTTTCCCCATCCATTTCTATTAATTTAGTTAAGATTAGTTCGACTAGTCGTTCTAAATCGTAGCGCCGTGATCACACTATCCTAGATCGTACAATTCATTAAATAGAGCGGTTGGACCTCCAGTTTACACTAAATCAGATTCAATCTGTTCTAACTGCGATTAAATGTACAGAGGCCAGCACATCAAGCTACCCCAATCTGTCAAATTTCTTTGATAGATTTTCAACTTTACTGCAAAGGAATAAGGTTCATATTTAATTGGGAAAATTTGACAGATTGGGGTAGGTTGATGTGCTGGCCTCTGTACATCTGCCGATTTCCTAATAAGATTTCCAAAAAATTGTATAGTGTAATAAGCGCTTGGCTGCATTCCGAATTAGCTATTTATTGCTCACAGCCAGCACTCATATCACACATGCGTTCTGATTTAGATATTACGATTAAGACAGATGAGGGCTGTCAACAAATCGGAACGCTCGTGAACGCGCTCACAAGTCACAGTGCTCACTCAATGTCAAATATTACATTATTTCTTTGTAAGTATATACCTACCTCCTACTATACTAAAAATTTCTTCATCTTCTTAGGTTAGGTGGCAAGTTGGCAACTGACTTAGCCAGAAGCACAATTTCGGAAATGCATCGATTTAACTTTAAAGATATGATGCGACCGGGACATCGTTATTGCGCTCACGCTAATTCGGTACGGGCTTAAGCACGCTCAAATCGATTACAGCGCAACTCGGAACGCACCCTATCTAAGCATTACAATAAGTAACTTGGTCAATAGTAAGGCAGAACTTTACAGATTAAACGCCTGCTATGCAAAATCAGAACCATTACGAAACAACCGTCGTGCGCCAGTGGTACCTAATTAATACATCTTTCTAAGTTATATTTGTACCCTATACACAAATCTGTTAAGGAAAAGTGTTTATGGTACAAAAAAATCTAACTTAGAAATCAATTAAGATTTTTTGACGTATCAAGAAGGGCTTATCTGAAGCTGCAAATATATTTTAAAATATTTGAAGCCACATTGAATATAACTTTCAAGGGCAAATGGCAACCCAGTATCTTCCTCTTTATTTACTTTACTTTTTGCCAGTATCATAGAGCATGATTGTAAAATATGTAACCAACCCAGTATCATAAAGTGCTCTGTGATGGCAACACTGGCGTGTTACTTTTTTTTTTTAACCCCATAATGTATTCGACTGAAAGACTTGCTTCTATGATCATGAATAAATATTATTAAAAAAAAAAAAAAAAAACTTTTTTTAACATTCCATTCGTTCCAGGTTCAGAACATTCAGAACGAATGGCGCACAAATCTGCGTCGTGCTGGAAAAGGGTTGTCAGTCGTGTTATTTTTCGAAGTTCTGGGGAAAATTAACTCAATAAATTGTGTTGGCTTAAACATAATCCTTTTAAATAAAAATAAAATGGCTATATAGCTATTTTTTGTTTTTAATAATCCTAATTCTATCTAATCTAACTAACCTGTATTGTCCCACTGTAGGGCAAAGGCCTTTCTCTCCCTTTTCCACACAATTCTGTCTTTTGCGAGTGCCGGCCCTACGGTAGGGAGTCAAGGTCGTCCAGACATCTTAGTCTTGGCCTGCCGCGATGGCGTTGTGCGTTTAGTGGGACCCAATTGGTGGTTCTCTTAGCCCAATTGTCATCCGACATGCGGCAGACATGTCCGGCCAGTCTTAAGTTTAGCGGCTTTCTGGGTTACGTCTGTAATCTTGGTTTTGGCGCGCATTATTGTGTTCCTTATACGGTTCGAAATTCGAACCCCCAGGTTACTGCGCTCCATGGCTCGCTGGCAAACCTTGAGTTTGGACCTCTGCTGAAGTGGCAAAGACCAGGTTTGAGCACCATATTTATCTGAGAATGGGGAAAATACACATGTCCATAATTCTCCTTTTGAGACATAGCGGTAGATATCCTTTTAGAAGAGCTTTCATTGACCAATAGCTACTCCAGGCACTTTCGGTGCGTTGAACAACTTCTTTTGTCTTGTCGTGCCTGGAAGGAAACTATTTGGCGTAGATAGATATGGTCTTGGACACAAACAATATCTTTACCCCCAATAAATAGTCTCCTTTTTATGCTGTTAGTCATGAGTTTGGTTTTTGACATGTTCATTCTAAGCCCAATCTCGAGGCTTGCCTTGTTCAAGTCCTCGAACATGTTACCCAACTCAGCCGCTGATGAGGAAAAAAATACGATGACATCGGCGAAGCGGAAGTTCGATAGTCTCTTTCGATGACTAGTCCGTTGTCTGTCTAGTTTTGTGCCAAAGTTAAGAAGGCTTCCTCAAGAGTGGCTGTAAAAAGCTTAGGGGACAACGGGTCTCCTTGCTTCCGAATTAGGTTTTATAGAAAATAAAAATTGGAAAATGTTAAAATTCGGGGGAATATTAACCTAATCTCTATGGGATTTTGAATAAAACAAAACGGTTGTAATTGTGTTGAAAGACAAACACACAGCGTCGATTTGAAGATGGTTTTGAAAACGCGCATTTTTCCTGGTATGTTGGGTTTTAAAACTATTTGTCACCCTATCTTTTAACACATAATACTTTTTTATTTTTACATCAGTAAATTTTATATTACAATTATTACACAACTAAATATTTACACTAAATACTAAATTAAACAAACAACATACGAGTAACAAAACAAACGTCCAGTGAAGTGTCCAGTGCCGAGAAATTTCCTTAAAAGGAGACGCGCAATCGGGCCCCATGTTCCGAGCGTTTTGACCCCAAACTGTTGTTATATCAAATACTGTACGGGCAGTATGCTGGCGATGACAAGGGCTCCACGAATAATATCGTAGATGCTGGCGCGCCGTGCTATGCGACCTACGCTTCAAAGCTGGACAGGCCATTGTGCCCGAGACGTACATTCATTCTGTAATGACTATTTCATGAAATCATGACACTTGAGGCCAATGTGCATAAAACCTGAAGACTTTTATGGGAGATATCAAAAGAAAACTAAGTCTGTTTTCATTAACTACAGGCACTTGGTGTGCATCGGGTATGATATTATGTAAAAAAGTAGTAAATGTGTGTGTGTATTATCTTATTAGATCAGTGCTAGAATTCATATCTAAAGGTTTCAGTCAGTACGATCATCCTTGAGTTAGTTTTCAACTCCGATCAAGTTATTCTTAACGTACGCCTTCAGTCTTCAACAAAATAATAACTTAAAGTCAACAAACACAAAATAACCTATAAATTATTATATCCTTCATATTTTACTGACTTTTCCCAGTAGACGCTTTTATTTTTTATTTGAATTGTGATCGAGACAACAGTGCACACATTCACAACAATAGCAGTTTAAGGAAGGATCATAGTGCTGCCACCTATGACGAGCTTTCAGTTTTTAACCCCCCCATTCTAACTAACAGAGTTGTATTGATGATTATTATTGTAATAATTAGGTAATTGTAGGTATTTAATTAAATAACTATTTTCTAAACAATATTTATTGCTGCTGCGAATCACATTTTAATCATCATAAAACAACAAACAATCTCTGACTTACAAATTGCAAAAAAAAAACATAAGAAAATTTGAATTTCTTGGGCTACCCTGACCCATTTTGTGTTAGTTTTAGCCTACAATGCATCCAAAATCCAGACGTGTTCCGCCCAGTCCCATTTGGACTTGGCTGACTTAAATCTAAAGAAACAAGAAAATACACATTTATTTGCGATAATAGGGATATTTTAGCAGTCTCATCTGGCAACCCTGACTGACTGATCGATCGATGACCGGTGATCGCGTTCACCTTGCTCAGTCCCCCGCGGACAAACATACACACACGCACCCGCTGCGCGCGCCGCCATATTTCTTTCCTTCACGTTGCTCAAGACTGGCAGGAGCTCTTGATTCTTATATTTTGTTTGTTTGATTACCTAAATAGCTAAGGCGTCACAGGCTCAGCTAGTTTTCATCGTGGTAAGTTAACTTATCTGATATCTCTAATAAAATAAACACGGACGAACTAAATACTTTTCTAACGTGCATGGGTTGGGTAAAATTTGGTTCGCCATCTTTATTTGCAATAATATTATTTATTTACCCGCCGCTACCTGTAGATAGTAATTATTATTTCCTGTTTTTAATTTGACTGCGATATCGTTTAAAAGGGGTAAGTAAACGTTAACAATTAGTTTCACTCGAATAACTTAGGCTCTCGAAAACAACATTGTTGTTATTATTATTTTCATCCCACCTTCAGTACAAATTACCATTTTAGTTTGTTTTAGACATAAAACACGCTATTTGGGGCAGTGGGTCGCCTTAGGGGCCAGTAAATTTATGGTAGTCGCAAGTCTTTCTTGCGGCGATCGCTTTAAAATTTTGCAATGTGTGCTAAGCTCAGCATTCTCGGAACCTCAGAATATGATACTTACTGGACTCTAAGTGAACATTAATATGCTTATGCTCTGTCACTCTTGATAGTTGTAACAAATAGGCATACTACACCTACGTGATGCGGCAAATGACCGCCAAAACTAGTAGGTAGGTAATTTACTCTAAGATCTAGCTTTTACCCGCGGCTTCCCCCCGAGTGAATGTCTGAAAATATCACTCGGTAACGATACCCTACGTGTTATTCCAGGTAAACAATGATTCCATTCTGTAATACATGTTTTTGTAACTTACTGAGCTGTTGGTACCGCGTATTTTCTTTCTTTTGGGATTCCCCGCAGGACAAATAATTACGAAGTCCGTGGCCTTTTTTTTTTACAACCTTTTACGATCGTAGTGTCTCTACCCTAGCAGACCCCACGCTGTAACAGAGCACTGGTGGTTCCGGGGGTTAGGTCTAGACTTGTTCCATCGGAACTCACCAGAGGAGCAATATTAGATAAAACTTTTGAAAATAAAGATAATTTATGAGAACAGCCAGTTAAAAATATTTTTTTTAACTACCCCATAATTATTATTGTTGTTTCCATTTCATAACTGTTAGTACCACCTACTCTTGTAAAAAGGTGCGTTATCTGCGCCCCACTGCGTTATGCGGTGCAGTATGGGCCTCCCCTTAGTATTGGTAGGTACAAATTACTTTCAAAGTTGTACCTGTCTGTCTGTCAAAATCATAGAGAATTTTAGTCTGGTCAAAATTCATTCAAATTACTCAGCAGCTAAAGCACAGGTTCTCAAAAGACAATTCTCGTAATATTAAGATCATTCAGCCTGATCTATGTCTCAATATGTCAAAAATACATAATTATTAGTTTCCCTACATTATTGACAAGTTTTTGAAATTTTTTTGTCACCAAGATGAGACTGCAACTAGAATTTGAATGTTTTAAAATACTAGGGGCAGGTATCAGGTTTAAGACCAGAACGCATTGGCCTTCTGGTCAGGATACAACAAGGCATAGAGAAATGAAAAATAAGGTAATCCTAAAATCTATTGCTGTTTTGCAGTGCAAACAAGCGGGCTATCAAGCGCGATAGAGACAACTGCAGCTTGGACTGAAAATACCTATTAAATTTACAAAAAATCATCAATTTGTAGTCTTCTGATTCTTTTTCCAAAACTTAACTGGTTTAAGTACTTTTTTCATTAGAAATTTTAATAGGGCCTGAGCTGTGTTTCTATGTTTTAATTTTTTTTAACCGACTTCTAAAAAAGGAGTAGGTTCTCAATTCGGATGTTTGTATTTTTTTTTTTTTTTTATGTTCGCGCATAACTCCGTCGCTTGCCAACCGATTTGAAAAATTCTTTTTTTTGTTGGAAAGGGTGTACTTTCCAAATGGTCCCATGGAATTTTTTTTCGAAATCTGACAAGCGGTTTTTGAAAAATCAACAAAAATCTAAAAATTCAAAAGCAATATTTTGTAAAAGGTGATCAGCAGTTGACATTAGGCTATTGTAACTTAGATAAATTACAAACTCCCACTAAAAAGTACAAAATAAAAACTTTTTTACAAAAAAAATAACCGACTGTCAATAAACGAAAATGCAGAACCAACGACACCGACTTCCGAAATTAAAGTTATTTAGCACTTTGTAGTGTTTTTTTTTTGGAAGTCGGTTATTTTTTTTGTAAAAAAGTTTTTTTATATAATCTATTCAAATTTGGTTTCTGGATGTTTGAATTCAGTGGAAAATCTGGCCATTTTAAGTTTTTGAATGTTTATATCTTTTTTAATAATTAATTTATGAAAAAATGGAAATCATTGGGACATGCTAATAGTAACCATAGATACTCAGGAAAAAAAATATGACTACCGTATTATCCAGAGAGAAAACAGGGACTATGAATGGAAAACAGCCCTTATGTTTCCTTTAAGCATGATTGTGCCTACCTAACAATCGCCCCTACCCTCTGACACAACAACAGATATAAGATTAGGTAATCAAGACCAATCTAAGGTCTTTCTATATTAAATCTTCAACAGTCAGATAGTTCTGGCCATTCTGTTATGTATTCTAAATTTAATTTGAAGATGTGCTAAAAATTTGTTTGCTTGTTTTGTAGATGTCTGAACCTGGGAGAGGTCGCTCTCGTGGGCGGGCCGGTAGAGGCGGCGATAATGCTGGGCCGCCTCCGCGTAGACCTGGCGAGAAACCCCAGCAACAACCAGGGCCTCAGCCACAACAACCAGCAGGCCCCTCAGGGCCCCGCCCTCAGCCACCATCAGCCTGGGGCCCTCCTTTAGTAGCCCCACCTGTTAGAGCTGGTGTGCCTACACCAACTGTGCAGGGAGGCCGGGCCTCTCACAGATCTACACCAACAACCCATCAAGAACATCCTGGGGATGTGGATGTACAACAACGCATGCTGAGCATGCAAATTGGTGAGACATTGATAAATTCAACTCTTTCTATTGCAGTCTACTGCTGGACACCTGGCTTTCTGCATTCAACCTGTCACAGCCTCCCCTGCTAGGTGGACTGATGACCAGGCCTTAATATTTATACAGGGTGGAAACTTTCAGCAGGGCAGTAAGGGGAAGTACCTTAGCCGTTGCAGCTACGCGAAAATGGTCTTAGGAGATTATCCATAACTTTTTATGGAATTTTGATCACCATTCACAGATTTAAAAAAAATAATAGCAAGAAAATAGCCATTTTACACAAAAACATTTTTTGATGCCAATCGATCCTGTTTCTAATACTGATCAAAAACTTCTATGGGACCAACCATTGTTGGAGCACTCAAAGTCACAAATTGCAGAAAAGTTTTCCCTTACATTTTGTAAAGAATTTGTGGATCTGAAATACAAAAAATAAAATAAAAGACAAATGATCACGTAGAATTTTACACAAATATCAAAAGAAGGCGTATTAATTTTCTTTTTTAGGCTTCCGTACCTAGTGTTGGGTAATGCTAATAATCCGGTTAATATCATTTGGATAATAATCGATTAAAAGCAGTTAATAGCCATTAATAGCCAATTATGGATGATAACCCTGCTGTTAATGTTATTATAGTGCTTGAAAATTTCCCTTTATGGTTTTCAGGCTTAGGACTGTCAGATTAGACTTAATAATTTTCATCATCATTCTTTGTATTAAATTCATGTGCAATTTAAAACAAATCTGGTTCATTTAAAAATTATCAATCAGCTATTTACATTGATTTTTGGTAATTCGATTTTTATGTAGGTACTTAGTTTAACTTTTTTTTTAATTCTTAATCAGTCATTTACAACGATTTTTGGTAATTTTCCTTTTTTTGTTTTCGTTTTTAGTTTTTTTTTTAATTTATTTTTTTGTTTTCTTTTTACTGCTAAAAACACTAGATTCTTCAAAATCTCCTAAGTTTGGTACATCGATTGGATTGGATGTTAATGGATCTATTTCTGGTGTATTATTAACAAGTACAGGTTCATTACTGTCACAGGATATTTCATCGATTTCTGATATTGGAGAGAAAGGTTCCGAAACATCCGAGACGGGCCTCTTCGGGCAAAGCCACTCCACAAACAACAGCATGCGTACTCCACAGGCAAATCAACAGAATCCGCACTGCATAACGTGGTATCCAAAATTTAATGCGCAGTGGACCACAAATGCTCTGCACTGGCTGCCTTCATTGACATCGAGGGCGCCTTTGACAAAACCACCTTCAAAAGCATCAGCACGGCTCTAGACAGACACAACGTAGACCTGTCCCTGAGCGGCTGGATCACCAACATGCTCAAACAGAGGGCAGTACAAGTGACTGTAAACGACACCACAAGGGCTATCGTGGCGAAGGGCTGCCAAAAAGACCTTGAAAAGCTTCGCGCTTCTTCGCGTGTGTGGCAATCACCGGCTGCATGAGAACTACACCCACTGCTGCCCTACAGGCCATGCTTGGACTACCGCCTCTACACCTCGTAGTGCGGGAAGAAGCGGCCTTGGCTGCCTTTAGGCTCTCTACATCAGGAACCCTGAGCAAAGACTCTAGGGTCAAACACATACGTTTAAAAGAAAATGCGATCAAACGGCAGCCAATGATGGCATCACCCTGCGACAAAGCCCCGAAACAATACTGCTTCCAAAAGCACTACAACATAGTGCTTAAAGAGAACTGAGAATTTACACTGACAGTTCAAAGACCGACTGCGGAACCTAATACTAGAATGTCACAATGCGCTTGAACAGGCAACTGTATTGAACCGCAATACAGTGACACTACAATGGATAAAAGGACACAGTGGATCGCTAGGCAACGACGCAGCTGACGAGCTGGCCAGAATGGCATCGAGTATGTCAGTCTGTGGACCGGAACCTATCGTGCCCATCCCCTTCAACCAACTACGCAGGTGGCTACAGGAGCACACCCACACACAAGCAGAAAGCTGGTGGACGTCGTCACCAGGCTGCAGGCGGTCCAAGGAAGCTATGCCATCTTTGGATGGCAAGCTAACCAGTCGCTTACTGCGATTGGACAGGAAAGGCCTGCGCCTGGTGACGGGGACCATCACGGGACACTGCTCGCTAAACAAACACTTCCACACAATAAGCATAACGGACAGCCCCCTGTGCAGAGCTTGCATGGAGGCTGATGAAACCATTGCGCATGTGCTCTTCAAGTGCACAGGCGTCACCCAAATTAGGTCACAAACCCTCGGGACACCCAAATCGTACACAGATGTTCTCAAAAGACCAGGAGACCTAACCAGCTTCTGGAGGGAGGTGGGCTGGTTGGAATAACCACCGACGGCCGCCATGGCCCACGCACTATGGTCCACTGAAGGACTAAGTGCGGAAACCAAACTCATAACATAGAACGTAGAAGGTTCCGAATAATAATCCATGTGGAAATCACTTTCCATAACTATACTTGACGGTCTTTTTTAGTAATAGTAATATTGGGTCTCTAAATTAACAAAACTGAATTTCTATTTATTTTATGAAAAATTTGTATTTATTTTATTATTAACACTTTTTCACATATAAAAAGTGGAAAAAAATAATAATAACAATACATTGAATCACACTGCGTAGACGCACCTAATTTATGTTCACACCCACAGATTTTACAATAAAACAAAAAAAAACCTTTATTTTTACAACAATACATTAATAGCAGGGTTATCATCCATTGCAAGGCTATTAATGGCTACTTATGGATTATAATCGATAATAACTCAAAGCATCCGGCTATTAACCCAACACTATCCGTACCTCAAAAGGAAAAAACGGAACCCTTATAGGATCACTTGTGTGTCTGTCTGTCTGTCCGTCTGTCACAGCCAATTTGCTCCGAATCTTATGGACCGATTAAGTTGAAATTTGGTACACATGAAACTCTGTGACCCAAACACAGACATGTAACGCAAATAAATGAGTTTTGAAAATGGGAGTCATTTTTGAGGGGTAAATAGACAATTAAAAAAAAAAGTTTCGCAATCTTTACCGTGTGACATATAAGTTATTTAAGACATTACCATCCCCCCCCCCCTTATCTCCGAAACTACTGATCATACAATTTTGAAAAAAATACAGAAAATAGTTCTATGCCTATAGATTACAGGAAAATTAATAAGAAGTCTATGATTTTGAAACAACATGGTAAATCTCTCAATATTGTGCGTACAAACTTACATTTTCAGTTGGAATGTATGGGAGAACATGTTTTTCAACTACAATGTTAAGTTTGTTCTTGGGATAAATTCATTCCAACTACGGAACCCTTCATTGTGCGTGGTCCGACACGTACTTGGCCGGTTTTTTATTAACTAACATAATTTGATGATGTTATTCTTATTTAAAATCTTGCTGTTTCTTGCCCTACGATATCAAGATTGTTTTTTATTTAATAGTCAACAAAAAGATCTCAACCGTCACAAAAGCTTTTGCGTAAAATTTTCATACAAAATGTACGGGAAAAGTTTTTTGCAATTTGTGACTTTTTGAGTACTCCAACGATGGTTGGTCCCATAGAAGTTTTTGATCAGTATTAGAAACAGGATTGATTGGCATCAAAAAATGTTTTTGTGTAAAATGGCTATTTTCTTGCTAACTGTATTTTTTTTTTTTATCTGTAAATGGGGATCAAAATTCCATAAAAATTTATGGATAGTCTCCTAAGACCATTTTCGCGTAGCTGCAACGGATAAGGTACTTCCCCTTACTGCCCCGCTGAAAGTTTCCATCCTGTACATTGTTAATTTCATACACTGTTACAGCCTACTTTGATACGTATAGAAATTAGATTAATATTCTGTTTTGAAAATTATTTTAGCTGGACCACAGCCTGCTGCTGGTGGTGGTGATGCCTCGGTGATCGGGCGTGGGTCACGCCGTGGCGGTGGTAGGGTTTTGCCAGAACAAATGACCATTTTAAGAACTCGCCCTACAACAATCCAATCTAAGAAAGGTTTGCTTATTTTTGCATAATTTTCATCAAAACTTGCTACTCCTAATATTTCATATTTGTCTAGATAAACATGATCCTTTTCCTTTCTTCCATATGGAAAATGATGATTATATTATATACAAAAAAAGTAATGGTTAGAGGAGCAATTAAGTACTCAAAATTATTTATCTTACAGGTCACTCTGGAACTGCAATCGATCTTAAAGCTAACTACTTCACAGTCAAAACTACTCCTCAGTGGAGCCTATACCAATATCATGTGGACATCTCCCCAGAGGAGGATAATACAGCGGTCCGCAAAGGCCTTATGCGTATCCATGCAAATACCCTTGGAGGGTAAGTGCTTACTTAGTTTTTGTTATTAATCATAAAAAAATATGTTTTTTTTTTAACTACATAGGTATACGTTTTGCTTCTTGTTCAATCTTTCAATTCTTGTCAATGTTCTTCATTAAATTAATAAGTATAAAGTCAACGAAGTTATGATGCTTAGGGGCTACTAGCAAACTCGAGGGGTTTACTAGTAGCCAATGAAGTGTTCCACTATCCACCTCCTGACTCCATCATCACACCCTTAACACCAAGTGCAGTATGTTGGACTCATCAAAACGGATCATAATATGACCCCAAACTAGGGGTTTACTAGTAGCCCCTTAAAGAGTTCCACTATCCACCTCCTGGCTCCATCATCACACCCTCAATGCAATCTATTGGACTCATCAAAACAAATCATATGAGCCCAACCTCGAAGGGTTTACTAGTAGCCACTGAAGAGTTCCACTGTCCATCTCCTGGCTCCATCATCAGATCAGCTCCAAGATTCCAAAATATAGTTTTGTCTTCCAAACTACATATAATACCTACATAGTTCATTTCTATATTATGATTAGAAATACTTAGGTTAAAATTGACCTCTTAAGATTTTGTTACATTATTGTTAGTTACAAATGTGGCTAATAAAATCGTGTTGAAAACAGCTCATAGTGGAGTCTTCCACGTGAGTGTTTTAACAGATATGAATTACGAAGGTTATAAATGGTTAGTTTAGTTAGTTCTTTTTTCATTAATATTTCTTGTTTTAAAGGTACTTGTTTGATGGAACAGTATTGTATACTGTAAAGAGATTACATCCTGATCCGTTAGAACTGTACTCAGACAGGAAAACCGATGGAGCTCGAATGAGGATCATGATTAAGGTAATGTGAAGCAGGTTAAATACAGAAATATATTTTAATTTGACTTTACTTCTGTTACTGTTAGCCTGCATCATCCCACTGCTGGGAAAAGGCCTCTCACCATGACTTCCATCTCTTTCGATCCTGTATTATAATGGTATTAATTGCTTTGTTTGCAGTTAACTTGTGATGTAAGCCCTGGAGACTACCATTATATACAAGTCTTCAATATCATAATCAGGAAATGCTTCCAAATATTAGACTTGCAACTGATGGGCAGAGACTATTTTGATCCAATAGCTAAGGTATGTGTTTGAGTCCCTCGAAGACTGATCAATTATTCAAAAATATTTTATAAACCATTTCAATATTTATAGGTTGACATCCCAGAGTACCGTTTACAAATTTGGCCAGGATACAAAACAACCATTAATCAGTATGAAGACAGTCTGTTAATGGTTACTGAAATAACGCACAAGGTAAAGAATCTGCACGTTTTTGTTTTTCAATAAATCTTTAACACTACAACTAAGGGTTGGTTGTTTCAAACGGTTGGTTAACGTAACATACGTCGTACGTCAAATAGTAACGATTACGTACTCGTTATTATTTGACGTACAGCAAGGCCATAATTTTTGTGATTGTAATTTGAAACAACGCTTTTTTTTTTGTTTGACGATAGTTACCGCCATTTTTGAGGTATACGCGTGCGTGAAGTGGACGTGAAACGAACTAGCTTTTTCATTTAAGTTTTTTTATTGTTGAATGCAAAGCTTGTGGCTACTTTGCGTTAGTGTATTTTATAATGTGATATGTGCAAAATAAACAAAATTGGTTATTCTTCTTTTCTTATCTCTTCATTTTCTTTCTTTTATTAAAACGAAATGTATGTAGGTATACAAGTTTTGTTTTAAATAGGTGCTCCGTCTAGACACTGTGCTACAAATGCTTAGTGAGTATGCTGCAACTAAGGGCAGCAACTACAAAAAGATCTTTTTAGAGGACATAGTTGGTAAGTAAGTCACAATCATGTTATAAGACTTTTAAAAAAAATCTACTTTTTTTCTATATGTATACCGATTTCATCATGATTTGTAGTCCGATTTTCGTGATTACTTTTTGATTCGGTAGAAAAGTGCTCCGCACGCTGGTGCCATATTACATTATTGCTAGTTGTAATGTGTAAGCAACATTACAAACTGAGGGCGGCCATACACGGGCATCATAAAGCCTGTAGGGATGTGACAGTCAAATAAAAAAACGATTATTAAATAATCGATTGTTTTACCCAGTAATAAAATCGTTTAAAAAATAGTTTTTTTTTTTTTTTTTCTAAAAATAGGTAATCTATTTTTTCCTTATTTTTTGTTTGATTTAATTAAACGCCTGAAATATCGATAATCACTATCACAGCATTCACAGCTCAGTTTTATTAATCTAATAATCAACAAGTTACACATTATATACTTTGATAATAAACTATATTGTACTTTCATAATTATGCATTAAGTAAAAAGCTGTTATTTTCACATTGCAAACACAATTTTATTTATTTGTAAGTATAGATTACCTAGTATCATAAGATAGCCGACATGCGAAAGTCATGTTAACGTACCAAAGACATTAATTTAGTTAAGCAATGAAATATGTATACTGTAATATAGTTTGCGATATTGATATTTTGATAAACAACAGGATGTTCTAATATTCGCGGTGTTTTAATATCTTGGTTCCCAAATATATCACACTAATCAGTGTGTTTGTTATTTCTTCACGCTCAAACGGTTGGACCAATTTTGATGGTCTATCTATGTGCCAATTTTGGTCCAAATCTGTTTAACTGTTTACGCGTGATTGAGTAAGTAAACTTTCACATTTATAATACTAACTTCCGCCCGCGGCTTCGCCCGCGAGGTATGTCGATAAAAACTCGCGATTCGCGACTCTTATCAGGTACGTATTTACAGAATTATCGCCGAATTATCTTCTATCTATCGCTAACTAATTTGCCAGATATCATGTACAAAAATTATAATCATCCGTTTAGTCAATTCCGAGATGCAGCAATCGTTCAAACGTTACTGCAACAGGATTTTAAATATCTTCACAACCATAGCAAATACAAATTAAGTTTTAACATTTATTTCAAATTGATTTCCTAATTATTTAGATAACATTTATTTCAACACTAGCTTCCGCCCGCGGCTTCGCCCGCGCGGTATGTCGATAAAAACTATCCTATGTCCTTCCCCGGGATGTAATCTATCTCTGTCAAATTTTATCAAAATCCGTTCAGTGGTTTAGGCGTGAACAGATAACATACAGACAGACAGTCACTTTCGAATTTATAATATTAGTATGGATTATAGCAGGATTACGTTTGTATGACCTACGCATGCTACGCCGGCCCCGCCAGAGATGTGCGAGGATGAGTAGCGAGAGATGTGTGTGAAACAAACCAATAACATAACATCGCTTCATTTTCATAGCTTGAACTAAGTTAGCGTTGTTATTGGAGTTTTACACACATTCCTCCCTCCGCATCCTCGCCCATCTCTGGTGGAAACGCAGCCTCATACCTCATGACCGGCCGCTTTGCGGAGTTATTCTAAAACTATAATATCTCCTAAGATATTTATTGAAATCAAATTATGTCAAGGGTAATTTTGTTCAAAATGAAATACTTGTGATGAATAACGTATTCTTTGTAATAAAAAACTAAACAAAAAAAAATGTCATTACAGGGAAAATAGTCATGACCGACTATAATAAAAAGACATATCGAGTCGACGACGTGTCTTGGCAGGCATCCCCGAAATCAACATTCAAGATGAGGGACGAAAATGTTTCGTATATGGACTACTATAAAAAGGTATGAAAAAATTTTAATAAAAGGATCTTAGGAACCTTAGGTTTTTTTTTTTCTATCTCGTTTATATCTCGTCTGTCTTACTTTCAGAAATATAACATCAATATCCATGACGTTGGCCAGCCACTGCTTATTTCTCGCTCAAAGCCGCGCGACATCCGCGCCGGAATGCCGGAACTGGTATACTTAATACCTGAGCTGTGCCGTCAGACGGGCCTCACTGACGATATGCGTGCCAACTTCAAGCTCATGAGGGCCCTTGACGTGCACACCAAGATCGGACCCGATATACGTATTCAAAAATTATTGGCCTTTAACCAACGGTTAACAAAATCTCGTGAAGTGACGAAGGTATGAATATGGATATGACCTTCTTTTTAATTTATGGTTGTATGTATTTAATTTTTCCAGGTACGTTAACAACTAAATACATTTTTTTTAGGAAATGGGCGATTGGGCTTTAACTCTGTCACAGGAGTTAATCAAATTTAAGGGTCGCCAACTGCCTACCGAACTCATCGTGCAGGGTAATAATCTCAAGTATCCAGCTGGGGACACAACTGAAGGATGGACCAGGGACATGCGGTAAGATAAAATTCAAAATGTTAATTTCGTTTTATACATAAACTCACGCCTTCTTCCCATGGTGGGGTAGGCAGAAACAACAGATCGTTTTATGAATATGATGTTCATTTTAATCAGGTCAAAACCTTTACTTGACATCGCACAACTTCCTTCCTGGGTTGTTATTACACCAGAGAGACAGCGTCGCGACGCTGAAGGTTTTGTTGACTTGATTATGAAGACAGCTGGAGCTGTGGGTTTCAGAATGCCCAGGCCCGAAATAAGTAAGTAACAATTCTAATACATACATGCACAATTTACCATCGATTCAAAAAACGTTTTACCTTGTGAAAAAAGAATAATGTAGGTGTAACTCATAATTAACTAATTATTGATCAATGGATTTTGTTAAAAATCTTATTCAAATAAAATAGTAGCAGTGGGCAATGGCCTCTATACCTGAAACGCCACTTTATTCACGCAACGAAACTGATAATAGTCCAGAAAGAACTGATGGCTGAAGGGAAAAGAAAGTGTTGTAGGCATAAACCATAATGTTAGGTAGACTATGTAAGTAATGGTGTGCCCCACCCCATTTCAGTGGTAACACAACCAGTATAAGCTGGCCTCTTATTCCTTTAAAACTCGTACTACGCTATTCCAGCTAGTGATGTTCAAATCCGCTTTAAACTAAAATCGTGTTATAGACTATAAACTATATTTTTCTAGCGCGTTGTTTTATACGCTATCATTATAACACGTTATTACAAAACTTGGCCGCAGTCTGAACGCGGAGACATTATCATTTTATCTGGCAACACGCTAGTTATCTCGCAACGCGCTGTACACGAAACAATATAATAATATCTCATGAAGCGTTATAGATCAATGAACTTTCCTTCATACTTTCCAGGCTTAGGACTGTCTATAATAAAATTGATTAAATTTTATTATAAAAGTTTTGTGAGACAATTATTATTTATTATAGGCGTATTTACTAAAACTTATTTACAAATCACTATCCACAGTTTCACTTTGTCACACAGTAACATCCTACCTATTTACAATTATTAAAACGAACACACAATATTTACAATAGCACGACGAATGTATGTACGAAACATGAGAATTATTATATTTACAATTACAGTACTGTAGTATTTATATGTTGCACAGCAACAAAATTATTATTTAGAAAAAAACGCGAGGGCCGTGTTTGTTTACAAAACAACGCGTACGTAATAACAGGTACCGCGATCCAACCGGCCGACTGCCGCCCGAGTTCACACGACTTCGCCCGAGTGCCCCGACGCGCTGTGACGCTGTGAGTGAGACTAGTGAGACTATAAAAGTTATAAAACTATAATGCTATCCCGCTCTAGCCTCGCTGTGTACGTTTAGAATATGAGACGCCTAGTTTGTTGAGACGTTATATTTCTAGCGCGTAAGTCAGAGTCGGGACAACAAACGCTAGATGCTATAAATAAATAGCGTGCTATTTTTTGACGCTATACGTTTTATTAACCACCACTAATTCCAGCTCAAGGTTCAAGCCGCACTCAAATCTCGCATACACTAACAACCATACTTGTCACAACTTCCCAAGCCGAAAGTTGGTTGCAAACCATGTTGACAAAATCTAATAGCATGGAATTATATTTACCTAAATACGTCATTTGTGACAGGATAGGCAGTCGCTCCATGTAAAATACTGGTATTCAGCTGCATCCGGTTAAGACTGGAAGCCGACCTCAACATAGTTGGGAAAGGACTAGGCAGATGATGATGATGACGTCATTTGTGACTAACTTTATGTATGTTTTATAGTTACCATCAGGAATGACGGCCCTATGGAGTATGCGAACGCCTGCGAAGGCGCCATAGCTCGAAAGAATCCTGCTATGATACTGTGCGTGTTGGCGCGTCAATTCGCGGACCGGTCAGTTTTTAAAAACACTTCTAAACGGATTTGTTTACTTCAGTTGAATAATTGATCTTAGGTTGCCCTTATTGTTTATATTAACGGCTGTTTTTTGGCAAAGCATTGATCACCTCATTGCTGACCCTAATTAGTAATTACTGAACCTTTTTTCCGCTGTTTTTTACTTTCTTCCTGAAGTCATTTAAAAAATGTAACAAAACACAATTCCAGATACGAGGCCATCAAGAAGAAATGCACGGTAGACCGCGCCGTGCCTACGCAAGTTGTTTGCGCTCGCAATATGACTTCGAAATCAGCTATGTCAATTGCTACAAAAATAGCAATTCAAATAAACTGCAAGGTAAGCATGTGTTTGTATGATCTATATTTGTATTAAACATTGTACCTAAATCTGTTGTAATGTAAGATAATAGAGAAGATGCTACTTGTATTGAGTGGTGGCCTAGCCATATATTAATGTTTTGGTGATGTATAGCTGGGTGGCGCCCCTTGGAGGGTGGAGGTGCCACTGCAAAGTATCATGGTCATCGGCTACGACGTGTGCCACGACACCCGCTCGAAGGAGAAGAGCTTCGGCGGGTTTGTGGCGACACTGGACCGCTACTTGACACGCTTCTTCTCAGCGGTGAACTCCCACACGTCAGGCGAGGAACTGAGTGCGCACATGGGCTTCAATATAGCTGCAGCACTTCGCAGATATCGCGAAGTAAATGGTAAATCATATTTCATTACTGTCTATTATTTTTTAAGAGGGTTTACGCCGTACGGCATTTCATACAAACTTTCAAGCCCTTGTTTTTCGAAAAGAAAGAACGGCTTTTAATGAAACTTTATACGCATAAGCAGGATACAAAGTTCTAAAAAGTTATCAGAAAACATTTTCGAAAAATTGTGTTACAGCCAAATTAGACCGATTTTAAAGTTTCCATAGAAACAGAGATTTCCAGTTATCTTTTTTTAAATATGACATTTCGAAAATGTTTTCTGATAACTTTTTAGACCTTTGTATCCTGCTTATGCGTATGAAGTTTCATTAAAATCGGTTCATTCATTTCGAAAAACAACGGCTTGTAAGTTTGTATGAAAAGCCGTACGGCGTAAACGCTCTTAATACAAAACCTGTTCAAAAATATTATTTCTCGAAATCACGAACGATTTTAATCGTCTATTTTTAAGTTGCTATTTATGCAAAAATTCTCTTGTTTGATGTCTTGTCATTATCTTGCAGATGGTAATTTGCCGCAGCGTATATTTATTTATCGCGATGGAGTAGGCGACGGGCAGATTCCCTATGTGCACAGTCACGAGGTAGGTCAATCATCATGCACCTTTTAAACTTGCATATTTTGCATATTTTTACAGAGGACAAATCAATTGGGATAGATTTTGTATGGGCCTGGGACCTTTCGCTATCAGTGTTATTCCTATTACAAAAAATAAAACTAATGTATTCTTTCTAGGTGGCTGAAATTAAAAAGAAACTAAATGAGATATATGCCGGGGCCGAGTATAAAATGGCGTTTACCATCGTGTCCAAGCGCATCAACACCCGCATATTCCTGGACCGCGGCCGCAATGGCGAGAACCCGCGCCCAGGCACCATAATCGACGACGTCGTCACTTCACCCGAGCGGTTAGTTGAGGCATTTTATTTAGCACCATCCGCAAAATATGTATGCGATTTTTACTTAACGCTGATAATGTTAAATCATAGTTCAACATTACCAGCGTTATGTAACAGACTAACAATACTGAAATAACAGACTTTTGCGTCTTAAAAAAAACCAGATCAATCCTCGGTTTCAATATATCTGTGGTATCGGATATAGTTGTTATTGTGAAATGTGAACCCTATGTAAATTCTTCGAAAAGCTGGGATTACTATGCTAAACAATATTTCGTTTTACTTTACAGTTACGATTACTTCTTGGTATCGCAGAACGTGCGCGAAGGCACAATCGCACCTACCTCATACAATGTTATCGAGGATACCACAGGACTCCACCCTGATCGGGTAATTTATACTTATTAACTACCTATATTTTTTTGCACTAGCACTTCGTCCGCGTAGATTTTGTACTTTCCCTTACGAACTTCAAAACATCCACCTGCTGTATAGTTGTTTTGGAAAATGAATCATTTAATGAATCTAAATAAGCATTTGTGTCTAGTTTCAAGTTTCTAAACCAAATTGATGACATTTATCATAAACTGTTTTCCCCTTTTCAATGGCAGGGGTTGATTTAAAAAAGATTAATTTGTGATCAACTCTAAAATAGGTGTAATTAATCGAATGTAAAAAAATGGGAAACATATATACATTATATTATATTTATACCCATTTTCGAGTTAATCGAAGCAAGCAGTAAAATCCTTTCTAGGGTTCTGTACCCTAAGGGTAAAACGGGACCTTATTACTAAGACTCCGCTGTTCGCCCGTCCGTCCGTCTATCACCAGGCTGTATCTTATGAACCGTGATAGCTAGACAGTTGGAAATTTTCACAGAATGTGTATTTCTGTTGCCGCTGTAACAAAAAATACTAAAAACAAAATAAATATTTAAGGGGGGCTCCCATACAACAACGTGATTTTTTTGCCGTTATTTTTTGTGGTGTTAAATATTGTATGGTGGTACGGAACCCTTCGTGTGCGACTCCAACTCGCACTTGGCCGATTTTTTTTAAAACTTCATTACTCCTTTTCTTCATCCAATGCCATTGATTTTCGTAAAATCCAAAAACACGTAATTCCTACTTTTTTTTATCAAAATCAATGCAGTTTCAAAAATTCATTGAACCGCTCGTTGAGTCTCCCATAGTTCTCACGCACAGAAACACCGTTCCACTGAAAGGCGCGTTAAAAAATTCGAAAAGTACTTTGGAAAATCGAGTTTTATGAAAAAACCACTGCATAAATCAATTACAAATAAAATTTATTGAACTCTTCGATATCTGAGCTTTGTCGGTATCGGTACCGTCTGTAACAAAGTCGGCTTTGTTTTGAAGATCTTACAACTGTTATTTTATTACTTATTTACTCCCAGTTACGTTATAAATAGCAATAAAAACGAATCTTTGTTTCTCATAACTTTTTAATGGCTTTTTATTTTACTACTAGCAGCGCCCCGCGGTTTCACCCGCGTTAGTTTCGATCCTGTGGGAATATCGCACAGTGTGGGATTTGACCTAAGTTGCGGACATCCTGTTTTATGCGTTTTTCTGAGAGATAACATTGAAACAAAACTCCAGTTAAAACTCCCATTGATGTATCTGTCATAGTTTTGTAGAAATTCGGAAAACAATGAAAAATCCATAGAAACCATAGAAACAATTTTTCTACTTTCTTTTATGTTTTTTTTTACTAAATGTTTATTGGTTTGATAGCAAATGTACTTTATGAACCAACCAATCCACCAAAACCTAAAATATTGCGCTATTCTAGGCAAAACAATAGTTTTTCTATGATTTCATTTTATTTTTTTATCTAGTCACTATTTACATGGTCGCGTTTTTTTTCAATGTCAATATGTTAACTACATTAATTACTATTATCATAAAAAAACCAGATGCGACAGACACACGATAACAGAAATATTGAATTTTAAAATTTGATGTTAGGTTTGCCACTGACAAGCGCCTACTATTTTATAACACGCAATATTTCAAACAAGCTTTCTTAGCATTACTTAGTAGGCGTTTAAGGACGCGTTTACGAATCTAACAAAAATAAGCAGTTTTTCGGTACATTTTGCGGGAAAATGATACGAAACCAAATCTAACTAATAATTACTACAGATAGATTGCTCCTTCATCTTCAAATATGTATACATTTTTATTCAAAAAGTTTGGTTTATAATATTGTAAAAAATAATTTCCGTTGCCTCTTCACGCAAAATTGACGATATCGTAATGACTTTAGGTACATTTTTCTTCTATTTAATGACATAAATTTATGTATTTAAAAATATTTTATGTAAGCAGACATGTTCAACTCAAAATAATGGTATATAGAACTACCAAAATGTTACCAATTGGCTCAGAAAAAAAATAAAAATCGAGTCTATTTTTTCACATATTTAGCTGTAACATGTGAATCTTAATGCACTGTTTTAAGGGTTATTTTACTGGTCACTGTCTTGATTTATTACACAAAAATTTGTAATGAAATATTAGTCTGCGCTCAGCCGCCGTCGTGGGTGGACTCTGTGTCGGTTGAAAGCAGCAGCTTGTGCTGAAAAAGATCGCTGTACGGATAGAAAATATTTGACATACCAAACTTGATACTTCACGCATTCTGTATGACTATCGTATGAAAGATTTTATTCACAGTCTTATATTATTTTTTTAGAAGTAAGTAGGGATTATTCATATTTCGTTTCGGTCATCATGGAGTCACCTGAAGGTGTACTTCGAAGACTGCTACTGGAACTAATAGACGAGCTGAGCTAGGTGTGCCGAGTTTGGGCTCGTTTTGTTAGTTATGTTTAGACTTTACCCCGGACTTGATGAAGTGACCTGCAGGTGTACTTCGAAGACTTCTACTGGAACTAATAGACGAGCTGAGCTAGGTGTGCCGAGTTTGGGCTCGTTTTGTTAGTGATGTTGAGACCTTACCTCTGGACTTGATGGAGTGACCTGCAGGTGTACTTAGAAGACTGCTACTGGAACTAATAGACGAGCTGAGCTAGGTGTGCCGAGTTTGGGCTCGTTTTGTTAGTTATGTTGAGACCTTACCTCCGGACTTGATGGAGTGACCTGCAGGTGTACTTCGAAGACTGATACTGGAACTAATAGACGAGCTGAGCTAGGTGTGCCGAGTTTGGGCTCGTTTTGTTAGTTATGTTGAGACCTTACCCCGGACTTGATGAAGTGACCTGCAGGTGTACTTCGAAGACTTCTACTGGAACTAATATACGAGCTGAGCTAGGTGTGCCGAGTTTGGGCTCGTTTTGTTAGTGATGTTGAGACCTTACCTCCGGACTTGATGGAGTGACCTGCAGGTGTACTTCGAAGACTGCTACTGGAACTAATAGACGAGCTGTGCTAGGTGTGCCGAGTTTGGGCTCGTTTTGTTAGTTATGTTGAGACCTTACCTCCGGACTTGATGGAGTGACCTGCAGGTGTACTTCGAAGACTGCTACTGGAACTAATAGACGAGCTGAGCTAGGTGTGCCGAGTTTGGGCTCGTTTTGTTAGTTATGTTGAGACCTTACCTCCGGACTTGATGAAGTGACCTGCAGGTGTACTTCGAAGAATGCTACTGGAACTAATAGACGAGTAGAGGAAGATGTGAAGAGTTTGGGCTCGGTTTGTTAGTTATGTTAAGACCTTACCTCCGGACTTGATGGAGTGACCTGCAGGTGTACTTCGAAGACTGCTACTGGAACTAAGAGACGAGCTGAGCTAGGTGTGCCGAGTTTGGGCTCGTTTTGTTAGTTATGTTGAGACCTTACACCCGGATTTGATGGAGTGACCTGAATGTACTTCGAAGACTGCTACTGGAATTAATAGACAAGTAGAGGAAGATGTGCCGAGCTTGGGCTCGTTTTGTTAGTTATGTTGAGACCTTACACCCGGACTTGATGGAATGTCCTGCAGGTGTACTTCGAAGACTTCTACTGGAACTAAGAGACGAGCTGAGCTAGGTGTGCCGAGTTTGGGCTCGTTTTGTTAGTTATGTTGAGACCTTACACCCGGACTTGATGGAATGTCCTGCAGGTGTACTTCGAAGACTGCTACTGGAACTAATAGACGAGTAGAGCTAGGTGTGCTGAGTTTAGGCTCGTTTTGTTAGTTATGTTGAGACCTTACCTCCGGATTTGATGGTGCACCTTCCAAAAAGTTATTTTTCACTTTGTAGTGTTATTTTTTTTGGAAGTCGGTTGTTTTTTTTTTTGGAAAACAATTTTTATTTTTTATTTTTATTTGTACAGAGGCCAGCACATCAAGCTACCCCAATCTGTCAAATTTCTTTGATAGATTTTCAACTTTACTACAAAGGAATAAGGTTCATGTTCAATTGGGAAATTTTTACAGATTGGGGTAGGTTGATGTGCTGGCCTCTGTACCTGCCCCACACTAATTCAAATTACTTTAAGCAAAATTCATAAAGCCATACCTTATAAAGGTATACCTTATCCTGAGGCATACCTTATCCATTCAAAAATGAGAGAATTTGCAAGTCCGTCTATAGAGATATGACGGAGCTATGCCCGAACATACATAAAAAATAACTACTCCTTCTTTTTTGAAGTCGGTTAATTATTAAATCAATTCATAAACTTTTGTTTGAGGGAATTTGCAAATCCGTCTATAGAGATATGACGGAGCTATGCCCGAACAAACATTTAAAAAAATACTCCTTATTTGAAGTCGGTTAATTATTAAATCAATTCATAAACAAAAAGTTATGCCCGAATTTACTTGCAAGGTTATTGGAGTACCTCTAGGTACTCCAATAACAACTTTGACAGAAATGAGGGTGTACCGTGGTATACTAAACACATCTGCGTACCCCTTTAGAGGGTACAGGCATGATGTTATATTGTGTGATTGCGTAAATAATGCATACATATGCGATAGCAGCAATCGCGGTTGATTTGCTGGCATTTATTGAAGCCTTCCGTTGTCTGTCTCCGAAACTCTTCATCAAGACCATTTCGGAATAAAGTTAAACCTCTTTCGAACAAAAAAAGATTTTTGCTAGTCCGTCTATATTATTATGACGGAGTTATCTAACCTAACACCCTTACATAAAAAAAATATATGTATAAGCATCCGAATTGAGAACATCTTCCTTTTTTAAAGTCGGTTAAAAATACTAAATAAAACGAATAAATTAAGCTTTTTTTAAATTATATGTTTTCAAAAAGCTTGTCGCGCAAATTGTAAATACATAGGTACTTTGGCATGCCTACTTGCTTACCAATCAAGTAAGTAAATGGTACCTACTTTTATGAACATTTCACGGTACAAACTTTTTGACAACAAATCATAGTAAGCTTAAAAAAATACATGCAAAAATTAAATAAAAGTAAGCTCAAGTATCAAGTCGTGTCAGTTTACTCATAATTTCGCCGCTTCGCGCATGTCGCTGTGTGTGTGAGCCGTGCACGTGTAGTAGTAAGACTCAATACCTAAAATTGAAGCGCGTCAATTCGTAAACGCCTCCTTAAGTCGTGTGGAAAACAAATTTAGGTAAGTTGGCCGCGTAATGTAAATAGTATGTACTTATTAATATTTTCTGATTTCAGTTTTTTCCCTTAAAATTGCGTTTATGTGTTTATTTTAAACAATGAATAATAGTGTAAATTCTACATATTATATATTTCTAGAAATCTATACATAAAGAGTTAAAAAATAACTCTTGCATCTTCTTATCGTGTGATGGAATGTTCCATCTAGTGTCAAGAGTTGTTTGTGCCGCCTTTTAAGGCCTCTGTCATAGCTCAAGTTATCTTCGATGAAGGATACTATGACTGACGAAAATTTGACCAGCTATGTAAGTCTATTGCTACAAGATATGTGCAAACATATAGCTGGTACTACATGCCCGTTACGGTACATACAATTTTAATACACGGTAAGCAATCCATAGAATGCTGCCCATTACCAATAGGCATGTTATCTGAACAAGCAGGTAAGTCTCGAAACAAGTTCTGGCGGTATGACCGTCTGCACCACACTCGCAAACTAGACCGAAGAACCACGATTTTAGATTTATTTCACCGGGCACTAGAGTCATCAGACCCGTACATATCTTCTTTATCTCTTAAAGATCGCCAAAAGCAAAAAAAACCACTGCCAAAAAAAGTAATAAATATATTAAAAGTCACAACAGAAAACGTACGTTATTTCGAATTTGAGTCTGAGCATAATAGAGATGATGATGGAGATTCCCTTTGTTTAACTACAGAAGAAACTTTAATACAATCAGATAATGAAGATGATTTGTAAATGTAGGTACCACCTACTTACTGTATGCTAATATACTATATCTATCTAAATTTTCTTTTTGTTAACACAGCGACCGAATACCTATTTAAGATGATATCTATTCCAAAAAAACCCTCTCTACCCAACAAAAACGTTCTAAGTTTATGACAACCCTATTTCCATAGAAATTATAAAAAAACTTTAGAAATGCAATATCTCCAACATCGCGCAAGCTAGTTATATGGATTTTTGTCACGATTTAGTAGAAACATAATCCTATTGAATTTTTGTTAAAAAAAATGTGACAATAACATAGATAATTTTTAATTTTTTTTTTTTTTTTTTCAAAATTTTAATTTTTTTTTTTTTTTCTCTTGTTTTTCTGCACTTATGGGATTGAAATTTTCACACTAGTAGCATTGTAAACTAGCAGATGGTTTGATTTTTTTACAAAGAGAAATATTACCGTTTTCGGGAAATATGACTGAAAACGTTTTTCGTAGAAATCCACGACTTAAATGAAAAAAAAAATATCTGCAAATCTAATTGAAATTTTCAAAAAAGTATTACTTTAAATGGTCTAGGATGACTAGGCCTACTTAAATCCAACATAAAGTGATAGTGTCCGCAACTAAGGTCAAATCCCACACTGTGTATCGGGATAAAAAGTAGCTTATGTGTTAATCCTGGTTATAAACAATCTGTGTACTAAATTTCATCCAAATCCGTTCAGTAGTTTTTGCGTGATTGAGTAACAAACATCCAAACATCTTCACAAACTTTCACATTTATAATATTAGTAGGATAGGATTTTGTTTCCGTACAGACAAAATTACCCCCACAAAGAAAAAAATATCGACTAGTGGTACAGTCGATATTTGTCCATATAAATTTCGGGAGAATATTATTCCACTGTTTGACATTGTACATTTTTTTTATTAAATACGGCAATTTAGTATTTTTTCCTTAACATACGGCAAACTAGACTGACATACGGCAACTCAGATTTTTACGATAATAACGCTGATCCAAAGTTAAATAAGATATCGTTTTGACTTATTATTAATTTTGTCTGTACGGAAACAGAATAGTAAAATAATAAAAAGACATTCAAAAGTTATGAGCCAACAAAGATTCGTTTTTAGGGTTCCGTACCTCGAATAGAAAAAACTGAACCCTTATAGGATCACTTGTGTCCGTCCGTTTGTCTGTCAAGACCCTTTTTCTCAAGAACGCGTGGAGGTATCAAGCTGGAATTTATACCAAATACTCAGGTCTACTGTCCCTTGCGAGCTGTGAAAAAATCAAACTTCTGAAACAACGCAATCAAAAGATACAGCCGTTTATGTCGCAAATTTTCGACACTCAAGGGAATCAAAAACTACAGGGTACTTCCCGTGAACTCAGAATCTTGAAATTTGGTACGAAGCAACATCTTATAGCACAGATAAAGGAAAATTGCGAAAACCGTAAATTTTTAGTTACATCATATAATAAAAATATTTTTAATAATTTTAAACTTACTACCCCTTTCGTCATGAACGCGTAGAGGTATTAAATTGAAATTCATACCAAATACTCAGGTCAATTTCAGGTTCAATAAACTTAATGATGTATGCAGTGGTTTTTTCATAAAACTCGATTTTCGATTTTCAAAAGCACACTTCAAGTTTGGGTTGTGCGAAGCATGCCTGTTGTTAAACATGAAACGCTCAACTGTTAGACAAAAACCTGAAACAACCAACCGTTCTTAAAGATGTTCAACCGAAAAGATGTCATGAAAATTTTATTCATATTTAATCGCTTATAAGGGCATATAGGGTGAAATACTTGGGACATATCTTGACCGCTGACCTCAAAGATGATGATGAGATTGAAAGAGAAAGAAGGGCGCTGTCGGTGAGAGCTAATATGATCGCACGAAGGTTTGCACGTTGTTCTAGAATAGTAAAAAAACCCTATTTCGTGCATATTGTACCTCGTTTTACACGTGCAGCCTGTGGGTAGATTATACTCAAAAATCGTACAGCGCCCTTCGCATTCAATATAATAATGCGTTCCGGGTGTTGATGGGGCTGTTCCGCTTCTGTAGCGCTTCAGGGATGTTTGCTGAAGCTCGTGTCGATTGCTTCTATGCAACGATGCGAAAAAGATGCGCCTCTCTGGTGCGCCGGGTGCGGGCCAGCCCCAACATTATACTGCGGTGTATCGCGAGCAGACTGGACTGCTTGTATGTGAATCGCTGCTGCAAACTTTCCACATCGGTGTTGAGCTTGTAGCAGGGATTCGCATAAACTAAGTATTTTGCAGTGTTAGGTTAAGTTTACTAACATAGTTGTTAAGAAATATTGTGACTAACATGTTTGAGTCCTTTGTTACTTGTTATTAAATATAAATAAAAAAAATAATTATAAGGAAACTTATCAGTATCACACATTATTGATTTCAGATGCAATGGCTGACATACAAGCTGACCCATCTGTACTTCAACTGCTCGTCTCAGGTCCGTGTCCCTTCTGTGTGCCAGTATGCTCATAAACTGGCATTCTTGGCTGCCAACAGTCTTCACAGCCAGCCACATTACACATTAAGTGATACTTTGTACTTCCTGTAGATTTATAATTGCAGGAGATTTTTTTATGTTAGTACAGTACACAGCCTAATTATTAGGAGTCAATTCACATCGAAATGCGCGCACTTTTGTAAAATCAACTCAGCTATTGCAATCCACTGCTGGACATCTAAACTTATCTAAAGACCTAAACAAAATGATTTTTGGAGTAATTAGAGAACTTTTAATCGCGACCCGAAGCCGCAGCGGGCTTCTTCAAGCATCTATCTGCGCGCAGCATCGATGTGAACTGACCCTTGTATTCAATGCCAAAACGTCTCTATTGTTTAAAACATATCTAGTGGTATGAGGCTGTCTTTACCATGTGATTATTATTAAATGGATAACTTGATAAAATCGGAGCTGCCTAGTTTGTGGTCGCTTTATGACCAACATCTGGCTAAGGGTATGGGCGCTAAGCCTTGCGTTACAAGTATTGAAGCCATTAGGGTTTGAAAGTTTAAGGAATACTCAAAATTTGAATCTTAGTTTTCTCGAATATGCAGACAGTGACTGACATAATCTGAGCATAAACGATTTTAAAGCCACAGCCACACAAACCTACCCCAATCTGTCAATTTTTCCCAATTGAATATGAACCTTTGTGGTAAAGTTGAAAATCTATCAAAGAAATTTGACAGATTGGGGTAGCCTGGTGTGCTGGCCTCTGTACTTACTTGATTCAAGCAAAATATGACTTTTTCTATGATTCTTTTTTAGGATAGTTACACTTAGGTTTTGCAGTCTATGCGACTGTATTAATTACCTCTTTTTTGTGTTTATTGTTAGATTTTTTTTACATTTAAAATTTGTGCTAACTACTTACTAGCCACATGACATACCTTCGAGCGAAAGTGTAGTGTGCGAGCTTGTTTTACATGTACGGTAGAAGTGAAGTGATAAAAATATCCTCAAATATCGCATTTTTGAAAGTAGGTATTTTTCGAATTGGACTTATATTGAATAAATTTTAATGTAGAAATTGTCACAGGCAAAAAGCTATTTACGTTATTAAATTGCCATAAAAATATGCCACAGGCATGACTACTATAAGTACTACTATTATGTTCTTTAGATGTAAGTGTTAATTTTGATTAAAAAAAAAAGTTCGTAATTATATTGACATTACTGTTTACATTCCTACTGATGTTTATTGCTTTTAGCCCAATCGCTGATTTAAAATTATTTTCCGGCTAGTAATAATGCCCGTAATTCGTGATGCAATTTGGGTCTAGTTGAACTCTTGCAGTATTCCGATTTTTATTGAAAGCATCTTAGCGTTCCACTAAACTGTAAAATAAAGAAATTGGCTTCAGCGAAATGCGGGTAAATGGTTATTCATTTTTAAGACTTAATGGCTTTTTCAACATTAGTAGATCTTATTGTTGTATAATAGGATCTTACTGTAAGCATGTTTGTTTATTATTGTTTAATCGTTTTGCTAGTGTTTGCTGGACTTTACCGCCTCGCCACGCCACAAGGTCATGAAAGGCCATTTTCGGATTCGAAACTTGTGTTGCAAACACGTGGGTAAAAACGGTGTAACAATGAAAATATGCCTTTTAAAAAGCACTGAAATCAGTTATTTCCAGACGTAGAAGCCGTTTACAAATGTCTGCCTTCAGAATCCTTACAACTTTTGTAATATTTTTGTACTTAATACAAGTCATTTTCTATGTAAATATATCTTTTATTTATCAAACACTACCGTCGAGAAGGACGATATTGGCGTCATGAGTTAAAAACAAAAATAGTAAGAAATAATGGTACAGGTGTTCTATGTAACGAAGTCCGTTTGGCTATGAATGTTGTCAAGCGTGCACATGCACATTGCTTTTGTGTGCGTAACCTCGAGAGCGCTCAGTGTCGTGTAACACATACAAGCGCGCTTG
The DNA here is from genome assembly GCA_963669345.1 of Gortyna flavago. Lineage (NCBI taxonomy): Eukaryota > Metazoa > Arthropoda > Insecta > Lepidoptera > Noctuidae > Gortyna > Gortyna flavago. Next base: position 9,773,196 of record OY770129.1, on the reverse strand, counting down.
TCGGGATACGTCACTACTACAATCAAATCCGAACGGACTTCGTGAAATAGAATATCTGTGTACCAGACCATTTTTAACATTGACTTAACACGAATTGCTGATTCTAATGATTATAATTCTGTAAATACATACTTGTTACGGCCGCGAATCATATTTTAACACTGACCTCTATTAAACAATAATACAGGTCAGTGTATTATTTTTAATCAACGGACAACTTTAGTCTCCGTCAGAATGAACGGTCACTAGGCGTATTTAACGTTGAATTTATGCCCAACAAATGCTTCTATTTGCTTCCTATTCGGCGGCTAAGCGGTCAACTTTAATACTGACCAGCAAATTGCAAAAAACGTAAGAAAATTTGAATTTCGCGGGCTACCTTAGCGCTTCCCCCTTAAGTACCTTAAGGTGAATGCGCTGTTGTAGCCCGCGAAATTCAATTTCTTTTACGTTTTTTTTGCAATTTTCAGGTCAGTGTCAGGTTGTATCTTGATCAAAATATGATTCGCGACTCTTATCAGGTACGTATTTACAGAATTATCGCCGAATTATCTTCTATCTATCGCTAACTAATTTGCCAGATATCATGTACAAAAATTATAATCATCCGTTTAGTCAATTCCGAGATGCAGCAATCGTTCAAACGTTACTGCAGCAGGATTTTAAATATCTTCACAGCCATAGCAAATACAAATTAAGTTTTAACATTTATTTCAAATTGATTTCCTAATTATTTAGATAACATTTATTTCAACACTAGCTTCCGCCCGCGGCTTCGCCCGCGAGGTATGTCGATAAAAACTATCCTATGTCCTTCCCCGGGATGCAATCTACCTCTCTGCCAAATTTTATCGAAATCCGTTCAGTGGTTTAGGCGTGAAAAGGTACATACAGACAGACAGTTACTTTCGAATTTATAATATTAGTATGGATACCCGTTAGAAAACAAAAGATCTGGCTGCGGTAACGTTACTCCAGTCGGAACTGTTTTAATCAAATAATTAAAAAACGAACAGCTTACCAATTAAAAAATCTGCTTACCATTTACAGAAGCTGTATATCTAATTATCTATTGCACTTAGATGACGTTTTTTGACATATTACAATGAGCATGGAAGTGAAAAACGTGTTATTATAATAATAATAATAATGCTTTATTGAAAACAAAGTAAGTACACGGTTACATGAGCGCACTGCCTCCTGAACTAGGTTGTTAGCTAGCCTGTATCTCAGGAGACAGTTATGTTATTGATCGGGAATATTAACTTTAGTAGTAAAAAAAATGTTCAAAGGCAGCATACTTCTACCAGTCAAACGGTGAGGCGGTGATGCGGATTTTCGAGTGGAGCTAATAATCTATCCTCCAGCCATAGCTCAGAAAGATTGAGGAGAATAAGTGAAGGATTAATCAAAAACAACCAACCCAAGATAAAGTCGTCCATCCGTCCTGTCCTGTCCCGTCGGTAACCACACCCCAACCGAAACATGGACGTGAAACTCTTCACCATCTATAATCGATACCACAATATGTTTACGTCTTCAAAGTCCATAGCAACGCTGCATTCACTGTGTGAGACTGTCACAGCAATGTGTGTGGTGACGTATGTGTAGGTAACTGACTGTTTCGTGATCTAATAAAAATGGAAGGAGACAAAGGAAGTGAAGAAGCTGAAAATTGGAAAGTTTACGAAGTTCTGTGCAGCAAAACTCCAACTGAGGTAAGTACTACCTGCATTATAATAGTAAACTCATGCTGTTGTCAACCGATACAGTCTGTTTGTCCATATCTCACTCAGCACTGTCGGTCATGTCTGGAAACAACACGCACTGGTAAACTGGTTGAAGACTTTTGATAGATACGCTAAGTATAAGCTAACTTCTCATCGTACGAAAAACCTATACAATGCGAGGTCAGCTAAAACTGGAAAAATGTATCTATGCTTGATAATTACGTCGCCGTGAGTACCGGAATTTGAGTCTCGCAAGTTAGCAACAACACAACGTTTGAGATGTTAAATTAAACCGACTGGGTGCTGGCTGATGTACAGGCACAATGCTGCGTTTCACGCAAATAACCAAATTCCACGCGCGTGAGTGCGTTTTTATTGAATTTGTATGTAAAAAACGAGCGTGGGTGCGTTATCTGCGCCGCGCTGCGTGATGCGGTGCAGTGTGCGAATCGCCCTTACTGGTGTGTGCCGCGCAAACCAATTTCGATTGGCAAACTGGCACTTGGGATATTTTCCGAGATCCACGCGGGCAAAGGCTAGTACCTAATTAGTAACTGGCTCAGACCAAATAAAAAACCAAGACAGCGCTGAGAACGATATAGTGAAGCATGCCAAAACTACACCGCCGCTCTGTGCATGGACGCTCACACGCACACATTTACAATCAAACTACACCTCACTAAGCACACATGTTTACGAAACCGGCTTCACTTTACTGTTGACAGCCCTCTGTCTTGTTTTTTTATTTGGTCTGAGGTAACTGGGTACAAATCCAGACGTCGGTTTATCTCTTGAGATTTATCTAAAACCAACCCAAACCCCGACCCGGGTATCGAACCCAGGACACAGCAGTCGTGCTACCTACTGTTACTGCGCTAAGTTTGGTAATTATTTTATTAATGTACTAGCTGCGCCCCGCGGCTTCACCCGCGTAAATGTCGATCCCGTGAGAATATCGGGATAAAAAGTAGCCAGCTACCTCCATACAATTTTATCAAAATTGGTACAGCCGTTTGAGCATGAAGAAGTAACAAACATATAAACACACATACTCACAAACTTCCGCCTTTATAATATTAGTGTGATAAGTGTGCTATTTCATTCTTTAAAATTGTTTTTTTTATTGTCCAGTCATACCCTTAGTGGATATCTATATACACTTCACAAAGAACACACTCTCCAAATTTATGTCTCTATGACCAGCGGTTTAGGCTGTGCATTGATATAATCAGTCAGACAGGATCAGGACACAGGACTTTGAATTTTATATTAGATTATAAAAGTAAACCTAAGTACCTACCTAATAAAAAAAACTCAATAACAGAAAATAAAATACCTACCTACCTAAATAAACCTATTTCTGATGAAAACTAATCTAAACTCTAATATCTATACGAATGACTAATCCTACCTAACAGTTTTTTAAAATAACCTACGGTCACTACGTACACTATCAAATATACTACCCATACTTTAAAATTAAAATCTATACCTACGACTTAAAAAATAAACCTAAATAACTCTACCTTAAAGTGTACTTCGTAAAAACTAAAAGGATTAAAAAGGTCGCACAGAAAAGCACGGTTTAGAATTGCAAGTAGCAGTTAAAACATACATTTTATAGGATGCTAATTTAATAAGAACGAACGCTCGCCACTCGACACGTCCGTTCAAATCAAAGTTCAAAAAATGTATGATGCGCGCGCTCAGACTCCGGTGCAAGACAAATTCAACCTTCAGCACTACATTTACAGTGCGGGTGACGTAACCTACGACAAACTTATTATTTGCGGTTGGTCCAGTAATCGGGTCTAGGGATCGAACCGCAAAATTAAGTTTGTTTTTATTGTATATACTTTTCCGGGATAAAAAGTACACAGTGTGGTGCCCAGGATATTAAAGAATAATTATACCAAGTTTCATCGTAATCGGACCGGTACTTTTTGCGTGATGCCTGAACAAACAGACAGACAGACAAATTTTTTTTTATAACATTTTTGGGTTTGGTGTCGGTCTAGTAACACCCCCTGCCATTAATTTTTTTTATATTTTCAATGTACAGAATTTTCACTTCTACAGATTTATTATAAGTATAGACAACAAAAGAAATTCAAATAAACTATTTAAAGACTAAAAGTCGCGCTGATAAGCACGGTTTGTTAATATCAATTATTGTCTGTCAATAAGGTCGAATGCTCTGAACGCATCAACAGCCAAATATCGGACCTCCCGCCTTTTTATACCCTACCGCCACGACCCGCGTCGCGCGGCAACCGTTACACAAAAATAATCCTTATGGCATGATTCACGCGATTCGCGTGATTTTTTTGCGCGACGGCGCGATGGCTTATTAGCGTATTTCATGTTACATAAGTTTGGTGTTTCTATACCGATTACTATGATTCTTTTTTTATTGAATAGGTAATAATATTAACTTCTTTTAATTAGGGATGAGTGAGAGTATTATAAACGTAAGAGTAAACAAATATAATCAGAAAGCTCCGAACTGCTAAGCTATCGGGAGTTACACGTGTTATTGTGAGTCAACCATAAAAGATAGACATATGCTGTTGTGGGATATTTTTTAGATAATATTATGTAGAAAATTTCCGTCATAAATGATTTCTATGTAGCTTTAACCATTAAGGCTGCACACGCGACGGAAGCTTAAAAAATGGAGCAACTTCTCCCGTTTTCCCAACATTTCCTTTCACTGCTCTGCTCCTATTCATTGTAGCGTGATGAAAAGTATACTATAACCTCCCCAGGAGTATGAAGAATAATTGTACCAAGTTTCGTTAAAATCCGTCGAGTAGTTTTTGTTTCTATAAGGAACATAGAGACAGACAGACAGACAAACATTTTACTGATTGCATTTTTGGCATCAGTATCGATCACTTATTACCCCCTGATAGTTATTTTGAAAATATATATCATGTACAGAATTGACCTCTCTACAGATTTATTATAAGTATAGATAGATTACCTACTTAGGTATCTATTACCATCAACCACGCAAAATGAAACGCCTAAAAAAGTAAATTATTTGACCTATGAGGTTAAATCAAAAGGTCGATAAGTAAGTTTAACGAGAATTAGAAAAATGTTCGCTTTAGGGCGTGGTAGCGTGCATCGTCCCGTACCTCGCACGGATTTCTCGTGGAATATAAACAAGTACCTATACTGTTGTATTATACATCCTTATACCTAACGGAGCAACCAAGTCGTAGATTACAAGCTTCCCTTTTAGCAACATTTCCGTGTTTTCCTCGTCTACCTGCCACAATACAGCGCTCGATTAGATGGCCGTGATGACATCGCAACTATATCACCATCCAACCAATTATCATGTCCATAAAAATCGTGATTTGGGGTACGCTCCCCATCGTTTATGTAAATTATAAAGCAATGCATGTTAGTACCTGCCTATATAGGTCGGTGAAAAAGATATCGTGACTCTCGGTCGGTAAGTCTGAAACCTCGAGCCGGATCACGCTACATTTCAAGCAAGGAGAGGTACTTTACCACTATAGTCGTCTTTTGCTCGTCACGAAAAACTGACTTCTTTTCACTGTAGTGTATAACAAGATCTAGTTCACTATGGTGTTTTGTAAGTCTTTCAGTTTCAGAAAATCTAATCTGGGATAAAAATAGTTGCTCATTAAGATCTGAAAATTTTAAATGTGAATTAAAATTTCTTTAGATGGAGGCCGACGTTGGTAACGACATAGTAACCAGTCTTCGAAGTGACCTCGCTGGTCTCCAGTACAAGCGGGATAAACTCATATCTGAAGTGAGCCTCAATATTAAACTTCTTATCATATTTATTTGTTAAAAGTAAAAAAAAGAAAGTGCATTAAATTGATTCCTTTACATACTTATTACAGAACAGTGACTTAAAAAATCTAATGTTATCTCGGGATCAGAGAATACTTGAGCAGCAAGTGGAGATCGATCACCTTCGTGAACAGAATGCTCGCCAAAATGCTATCATATCATCTCTTCGAAAGAAGATCCAAGATCTCGAAGAGATACAGCGAAATCTCCAAACATCGCATGGTCGAAGCGAAATCACGGTGCAAACCTTACAAAGAGATAACCGTTATTGTGAAGAAAAGATTAAAGATTTAGAGAAGAAACTACGTTCTCTTGAATTAGAATGCCACAGTGAAGAACAACAAAAAGAAAACGCCCGTTGTCAGTTCCACGATCTCATTCGACGTATGTCTGCAGCATTGGAATCAGATTTTTGTGATACCGCACACACTCATTCACCGGAAAGTTTAATTATAAAGGCCGCTGAACTCGTCCAAGAAATCACCAGACTGAAAAACAGATGTATGAATACAACAGAAAACTTGTCAACCGTCGAACAAGAACTAAGGAGTTGCAGAGATGCACTAGAGAGATCTAATACTGACAAGGATATTTTACAAAGACAACTATCCGGCCAACTTCTAGATCTCGAGAGGCTCAAACAAGAAAAAGAATCTTTAAGTGTCCAAAACAGAGTTATTGAACGGGAACTGCATGAAGCAAGAGAGAAATTATCACACTGTAATAAAAACCTAAATGTTGTTACTGATAATGTAAATCAGAATGAATCCATAATAATTCAGCTGAAAGGTATTTCATAAATTAATCATAAATAAACAAACAATAATTATACCTACTTGTAATAATTTTTTTATTTCGATAATGTAATTTTCAGAGGATTTGAGGCATCGAGATGAAAAATATCAAAGGCTACACGCAGAATTTCGTAACACCATGGAGTCGATAGCCATCTTATTGAGTTTGCCAACACGGTTTGTGGAGGCACACGAAAGTACTATCAAAGATAGAATTCGCGAAATTTTGAGTGATAATAAAGACAAATCTGTAGTGAGTACTTACAAAATTAAATACCTAATGAATTAAGTAATAAGTAGGTAATTGCTTTCTTGTCGACAACCACTTCAAAAGTTCTGGTTTAGAATGTTCTTCTTTCTTATAAGTAAATGTGCCAGTGCATCCTCTAGAATAATTGTGATTATTCATTTAATTTGCTTAGTCTGGATAAAGAGACTACTTAGGTACAGTAACAATTTAATGTGATCATATTTTGATTGTAGCAAATAGACGCATTTCGTGAAAAGTTGGGTATGGAGTCTCAGCAGTTGGGCAGGACGGCACACTTGCATGACCAGGCTACCACGCGTGTGCGCATTCTCGAGGATGAGAGAAACATGCTTGAAGCAAAAGTACACAAGTTGGAGTCTGAACTTAACGCCCAAGAACTCTCCAGGGAGAACCTACGCAAGGATAAGGCTAATGTGAGTATCATTTCCGCATTTACAAAACTTGTGTTCTGGCCGAGCTTTTGAGTAAGTACTGGCATCATGGATTTCAATAACTCTGGTGCATTCGAGGGTGACAGAATCGTGACCTTCTTTGTTGTGTTGATGATTCCAATCTTTAAGTATTTCATTTTATACTTAACAGTTGTTTTGACCAAAACTCAGCCATATAACCACATATAGCGTTAGCGTGGGCTCAGGTCTGTGATAGTTCAGGTTCCTATCTGTGATGAGGCTCCACAATTACATTGTGACTACAGAATATCCCCATAAGTTGGACCTGCAGAGCCAGGTGTTAGTGGGATAGGCCTCACGTAATCAGCTGGTGCTGGAGTCGGTGCTACCAGCTGACTGGGTTGAGCTGAGAGTTGTTTCAAAGTCATAGTTATATTCGCGCTTTATTAGGGCTGCCATCTAAATGTGTGGTTTTGTCGAACTAAGAAAACTTTTGCGACCTAACAGATGCACGGAAATTATATTGATTACAGAGAAATCTGTTTTGTTACAGTTTGTTGCATTCCTAGAACGTCTAAGCAGAACACTTAATATGGATGAGCTAACCCAAGATATCGGAATAGAATTGCACACTGAATCTATTATACACCGCGCGGAGCAGTTGGCGCGGCTTGAGAGTGACAAGATTGTCGACAAGGTTAGTGTTAGTAGATGGTAGCGACAATTGAGCTGATGCTCAGTACGCTGCTGCAATATGGGTCTTCATTGCAGGATGTCTATTTCAATAGGTATATTGTTATAATAGGTACCTACCATAATATTCGTCCCCCAAGATTTGACTCTATTTATGAACACATTGATATTCTAGGGTACTCGTAGGCCCTTCTATATTTTATTTGCTCATAAATATTATACAGGGTTGCATGTAATTCGACGTATATCCGTCAGAAGCTGATAGGGGGGCCGAAATGCAACAAATTGAACCCCCCATATGTATGGCCGAAATTCAATAGTTTTCGAGATATTTGAATATTTTCATTTTACGCTTCAAAAATGTTAACGCCCCATATGTATGGCCAAAATTCAATAGTTTTCGAGATATTTGAAACATTTATGAAGGGTAAAATGAAAATATTGGTGAGATATCTACCTATTCTTAAATCGCTCATCGTTTTAATTATTTTGTTGAATTAAGTATTTTAATTATGTTCATAGCTTAATTGAAGTGCCAGCTACAATATCATTTTTAATGGTACCCATTCAATATGTAGTTTTTTTTTAATTTAATTATAAAAAAAAAAAAGTTCAAATATCTCGAAAACTACATACGGGGGGTTCAATTTGTTGCATTTTAGCCCCCCTATCAGCTCCTGACGGAAATACGTCGAACCGTGTGTTTATTAAAAGTACTAACTTTCTGTGTACCTACGTACCAACCTATCTAACATTTCCCAGGTAGCTATTACATAACCGTTTTTGTATTTAATTATTATGTTAATTCCACTATTTATATTAAACAGCTATGGTACGCCACCTTAGCAGTGTAATAACATGTACAATAGTACGTTACCTTCACCTTTACCGTGTCGGTACACTTGCTCACGTGTACACTTGTACAGGCAATGTTGCAACTTGTACAAAGCATTTGTCATCTGTTTCGTGTCTGTGTGTTAACTCGTATGTGTTCTGTGTAGATGCTATATTACGGATACTATGGCACGCTCCCCAGACTGCGCAGAGAAAGATCTTTCCATGATTTACCTTATCTTAAAGAAGTAAGATTTGCTCTTGAAACTAATTGGAATGACATTGCTTACATACAATAGACATTAAGCAGTCATACAGTAATTTGGAGAAACCACACACAAATATTCTCAGTTGGATTTTAATGACTTGTGCATATCCATCATCCTGCACAATTAATTAGCACTAATAAACAATGCCTACTTAATTACTCATTTCACGCAATTTAATTGTAATTAATTAGAATCACTAGGTGAAGTTAACCTGCATAATGTTATTGTCTATAAAGTAGGTAGATACAATTAATTTACGAATAGATAGTATAGTTCACATTTTAATTTATTTGTACGTTCAATACCTAATTAGATTAAGGTAGGTACCATAGATATAAGAAAGAAGTATCTTACATTTCTGTGGTAGGTACCGACCCATAACTGCATTATTAAGGTGAGTCACAATCATCACTGGACTACATGGTAAGTTTCTTAGAAATGCACATGAAATTATTAAGTAGGTAATAATCACTGAATGATTTTCTTTGCGACTAATGCGATTTCAAATACTTAAATTATTATTATAGCGAGTAGGTAGGTACAGGGAGATACCTTCCTAGACATTCAATATTATTAAGCAATAACTCAATTAGGTACCTACGTAAATAAAAACTAGGGTGAATAAATTGTATCTACTATATAGTGTATGGTAGATGGTAGTCCCACATTGTAAGTATTGTATTAAGGTTAGTTCAAGAAGTTACATCATGCTAAATATTACCTACATTCAAAATAATAAAATATTTTTTGTTGAAATAGTGCACGTTTTAGAACTTTTTACAACGTCTGAAGCAACCTTAAGAGCGTTTACGCCGTACGGCATTTCATACAAACTTTCAAGCCGTTGTTTTTCGAAATGAATGAATCGATTTTAATGAAACTTCATACGCATAAGCAGGATACAAAGGTCTAAAAAGTTAGGCGAGAACATTTTCGAAATGTCTTATTTAAAAAAAGGTAACTGGAAATCTCTGTTTCTATGGAAACTTTAAAATCGGTCTAATTTGGCTGTAACACAATTTTTCGAAAATGTGCTGACTTTTTAGACCTTTTTATCATGCTTATGAGTATAAAGTTTCATTAAAATCCGTTCATTCATTTCGAAAAACAATCGCTTGAAAGTTTGTATGAAATGCCGTACGGCGTAAACGCTCTTAACAGATTTGACTTTGAATGTACAGTCGGCAGCACACGCGATGTCGTCTGGAACAAACACAGTACAGTCACGCACACATTTTGCATGACAGCGCTGATTTATGGAACAACTTTTGATATTTAGTAGGTACCGTGTTTATTTCCATAACATAGTTCCTGAATTTCAGACTGCAGTAGTTTACCAGTTGCAAAGACGAATAAGGATTCTAAGAGAGCAGCTGCAAAGAAAGGACCTCCATCTGGACTTATTGCGACGAAAGCTTAGTGTGCAGGTAAGTGGTACTCGTTGAAAGTAGTGCAGTCTTTTTATATGGTGTAAATAATTACCCACACTTTTTCGAAATGTTGTCAAACATAGGTCTTGTACAGTCTGACCGTCGTCGAGAGAATGCGTTCCTGTCTTTATTATTCTAGTACTTAGGTAACTACTTAATGTAGATAAAATTCGCAAAACACGTATTCGTTAGTACGAAACTGACATGCGTCAAGAACGTATTCTTTCGTCCGACGGCCGGACTGTAAGTGTTTTTTTTTTACAAACTTGTCTAGTTGAAGTTGTTTGTTGGTGTCTGACCCAGACATTCCAGATTTTGATTGACTTTTTTCGTGGACACACCCGACAGGACGAGAGCAGCCGCGTCCGCGCCGTGCTTCAAGCGGAGCGCGACGAGGCCGTGTCGCGCAACAAGAAGCTTGCACGCCAGTGTGACAAGCTGCAAGTGCAGCTCAGTGACGCTCGTGCGCAGATCCGCGACCTAAACGCGCAACTAGTCGACGCTGCTGAGTATAAGGTACCTACGGTTAATCCTATTGCGCGACAGCAAAGACAGGGTTATATTATGTATGTGGGATTCTTTATACCATCGAAGCCTTCTTAGCGGCTAGATTGGTTTTTTTACAAGCTTTTATTTAACTTGCAATGTATATATGTAACTATGTTTGTTCGGGTGGACTCTTGCAACTAAATTTTGAAGCAGGTACGAGTATCTTCAACCAATTGAGCTAAAATTTTGTATAGTTTGGATGACAATGCATGGTTAACTATGTGAAGTCATTCTACATCCAACATGGCGGAACACCCAAGATGGCGGACTAGTTATTTTTAATGTACTCCTACAATATGGACATCAAATGAAAGGGCTTGCTGAGAATAACTTGAAAAATAAAGTGACGTCACTTTAAATCTAATGTGGCGAACTTCTAAAGATGTCGGACTAGTTATTTTTAATGCACTCCTATAATATGGGTATCAAATGAAAGGATTTGCTGAGAACAACTCGAAAAACAAAGTGACGTCATTCTAAATCCAACATGGCGGAACACCCAAGATGGCGGACTAGTTATTTTTTATGCACTCCTACAATATGGGTATCAAATGAAAGGGCTTGCTGAGAATAACTAGAATATAAATAAAAAGTAAAAAATAAATGAAAAGTAGAAAAACGTTTTTTAAAAACAAGCTTTTATTAAATGCGCTAAAAAGAATAAAATAAACTTTTCCTTTATAACTTTTACTATCTACTTATAACGTCATTACATAGTTTACCTATCCATACTAATATTATAAATTCGAAAGTAACTCGGTCTGTCTGTCTGTCTGTATGTTACCTTTTCACGGCTAAACCACTGAACGGATTTCGATAAAATTTGGCAGAGAGATAGATTGCATCCCGGGGAAGGACATAGGACCGTTTTAACGACATACCTCGCGGGCGAAGCCGCGGGCGGAAGCTAGTATGATATAAAAGCTTGTTGCGAGATTTACCTGTTTAGATAAACAAGTAAATTAAATATCTTGACCTGATTGATTTAAATTTAAATTTTCAAATTAAGTAAATACGAGTAGGTAAGTACTTAAATCTCGCGTCAAGCTTTTATATCATATAAATTGTGTAATGACGTTATAAGTTGATAGGTATCAAATGAAAGGGCTTGCTGAGAATAACTAGAATATAAATAAAAAGTAAAAAATTAATTAAAAGTAGAAAAACTTTTTTAAAAACAAGCTTTTATTAAATGCGCTAAAAATAATAAAATAAACTTATCCTTTATAACTTTGACTATCTACTTATAACGTCATTACACAGTTTGCCTATATGATATAAAAGCTTGTTGCGAGGATTTATCTGTTTAGATAAACAAGTAAATTCAATATCTTGACCTGATTGATTTAAATTTAAATTTTCAAATTAAGTAAATACGAGTAGGTAAGTACTTAAATCTCGCGACAAGCTTTTATATCATATAAATTGTGTAATGACGTTATAAGTTGATAGTAAAAGTTTTAAAGGAAAAGTTTATTTTATTCTTTTTAGCGCATTTAATAAAAGCTTGTTTTTAAAAAAGTTTTATACTTTTAATTTATTTTTTTAATAAAGAGGTGTCTATCAAATCGTCGCGCAATATTCATAGGCTCTGTTTTTATAAAATCAAAATGGCAGATTTTAGACTTCCACAAGTAAAGTCTTGAAAAAAAATATCTGTCTTCCTCACCACCTGCTATTTAAATTCTATTTAAATAGTAGATACTATGAGGGGGTGGAAGATAAATCATAATAATGGCAAGACATTAATAATTATGTCAAGTTTCATTAGGGCGCGGTGAAGGCTCATGTTCGGCTGTGTTTTTGCATTTTGTAGTTTAATTTTCAGTATTGGCAAGGTAGGGCCTGCAACTGCCTGTAGTATATCTAAGGCCCGTATAAAACCCGACTTCCACAAACGTCTGCCTATATGGGAAATTACATTATTATGCCACTAATGCGCGATGAAGGCGAATGAACTGCTCAGCTCGTGTCCTGGGATAATACCCCGGGCCTTAGTTTAGGGTCACTTTGAAGGACGAATGGAATTTCGCAATTCAGTATCTACAACTGCATGATGTAACAATTTAATGTAGGTGAAGTAAATCTAGACAGCGAATTACTGGAATATACCTAATTTGCATACAAGGTTGAAGTGATTTGTGTCACAGAACCATGATCTGATTTATTGTAGTTGAACTTTATAAAATGTATTCATTTATTCGAATCATCACGCTTTACCTATCCCACACTGCCTTACATTAGAGATTATGGTAAAGTCATATAGACCATATTTTACAATCAGTAAATATCATAAGTACCTACTTACCTACTAAAATCAAGTTTATTAAAGTTAGAGGTAAATAATTTTAGTGGCGGGGTAGAACTGCACTTGTGTCAAAGTAGATAACCATGTGCTTGAACCTTCCTGCCGAGGAAAACAAGTTGGAAATGCGACACAATACACAGAGTCTGCGTCACCGGTGGCGCCTACATTCTTTATCTTTTAAACAACACAGATAACATCACTGGAGCGGGCCCGAAAGGTGGAAGAGCTCCAGAAGAAGTTAGAGGAAGCGGATCTACTGCGCGTTCGCTATAACCGCAAGGTGAACGTACTCAAGGAGCAGCTGCGCTCGACTGGGGAGACCTTCGAACAGGAACGCTCTTCCAACGACCACCAGATCACTATCCTACGGGATGACCTGGCACGAACCAAGGAGGCGCTCGCTGAGTGCCAGCGCAGGGAGGCACAGCTCACCAGTTTCAGGTAGGTTCCTTTGAAGCTTATAGTAATTGAAATACTTATAGGTAGGTGTAGAAATCTAGAAATATTCTTCCGCCCGCGGCTTCGCCTGCGAGGTATGTCGATAAAAACTATCCTATATCCTTCCTCGGGATGCAATCTATCTCTCTGCCAAATTTTATCGAAATCCGTTCAGTGTTTTAGGCGTGAAAAGGTAACATACAGACAGACAGAGTTACTTTCGAATTTATAATATTAGTATGGATTCGATGCGATGCGATAGTGTGAGAATGTTTGCGGTTCTGCTAGAAGACAGAGCGATAGAATATTTTTTTTTAACAATTATTTTAAATGACTAATTTGGTGTAGGTACTAAATATAACCAATAGAGGATTGATGAACGGCGCATGATTGCGATACGCCTTGAAATTATCGTACCGTATAACATAGAAAGATCGAAGGGAATATGTGCATTTTTGGAAGCAAAGAAACGGCGTCATGTCCTACCAGTATCTCTGGCTACCTCCGTATCTATATACCAAACGAAAACATACTTTTACAGGAACTCGATAGCGAAGCTGCTGGGCATCCTAGTACCGGTGTCGGTATCGGACTTTGAGATGGTGTCCCGCCTGCAGAAGCTGATCGATGCGCATCACGACTTCACGGTGGTCTCGCGGCGCTACGACGACCCCGCGCTGCTGCGCGCCTCTTCCCGCTCCCCGCCACCCTCGCGCTGCCGGACCAGGACACCTGACAGGTAAGCCTCAGAAATAAGGCACCTACATGGGCAGTAAAATTGACTCCTGAACTGAAGAGTGACTGTGGTCACTCTTTAATTAAATCTGGCTTATGCTTATCCACTAAGTTGTGACTTACTTAGTGGACAAGCATCAGCCAGATTTAATTTTCCGACAACTATCTGCTTCTTTTATAAGACAAACAAATAAGCAATCTGCCATCAATCAGCCTTTTGCCATTTAACGTGTCCGTTGACTTCTCCAAGTTGTCGGTTCATTTATCACGCTGATGACAACACAGGAACATTTCTTTCTATGAATAATAGTCGCTCTAAATGATGGTGGTTTATTTGCAGGTCACTGCGTTACGACGACTCCGGGTACGCAGACCCTGCGTTCGAGCTGGACGAGGAGATATACAAAGCGCGAGCGGGCTTGTGACATGCGAGGCGCCGCGCTCGCTTCTAGACCTGAACCACTCCTTATTGTGCATGACCACTCACGTAGACACTACTGAACAGAAATACGACTTCATACAAACGTGCGGAGTACCTATCTACTAACATCAGTGTCATAATAGATCTTAACTGATCGAGAGACAGAAGAGCCGTACCTCATACCGACGTCGCACAGGTCGCGCTGCCATTAGTTGGCTTGTATGCGGCTATAGAGTAGGTGGCTCACCTGGCGTGCGCTTGGTTACGCAGCCAACCTTACATTTTGTTGGCAACGCTACCTGGCTGCGCTACCAAGGCGTCCCGATGAGGAAGAAGGGATTTTAAGGACTTGAATCATCTACAAAAGTATCGCATTTTTGCATTTATCGAATCAGCTTTGTCCCAAAACATTAATTGCACAACATGTCGTTATCAATTCCTCTCATAAATAATCTCCAAATGCAACATAATCTGCAACAGCAACGAAGTAAATAGTACTACGACTACTTGTGGGTTTCTCATCGCGCGTTATATGAAGTGGCCTCTCTGAGCTCATATAGTGTCATTAAAACAAACATCGTCTGCTGACCCCTTAACGCCCAGAGTTTTTAGAACGCGTAATTGATAGCATCTTTCAACATTCTTCTGAAACATTACATTTTGAGCTATTGAGACTAATCGCAACATACAAGTTGTGAAATGTATCGTCTGCCTGCCTATTGTGGTGCTATAAAGCTGGACGTTACGCGGTAGGATGTGACGAATGTGATGATATATTCAAACATTTGAACAGAAGTAAACTGCGACTAGCAGTGGCGATTTTAAGAAATCGTAATTTCTGCTGCACTGATGAATTTTATTTCAAAGAACTCTTGAAGTTACACAATAAGTCCAGGTCAGTAATAGCGAGTTAACAGCGATTGGCGATGTAGCTAATTGTCTTCGAAACTCGCCGCGATATAAACATGGTCGACACCGAAGTAGGATTAAAACTACAGACTTCGTCTCAAAGCTCTAACAGGTACCTTCAAAACTTAACTTACATCCTTATCATCTAGTTTTTAGTCGAGAAAAAGTACTTAGGTACTTATCTTCGGTACTATTCTTATTTCATGGATATTAAAATTTATGAGCAAATCACAATCGAGTAAGTAACATTTTCCAGATTCTAAAGTAAGGAAATAATATTTTTGATATGGAAATATCGCACCAAAATTATTACCTACACATGTTTAAAGTATAGCCACAGGATCATAACATTAAACAAAAATGTCTGACCGAAAAAAAACAATCGACCCAAAAATATTATCTACATACTCATTCATTTATATTTTTTTGATAAATGTTACACATTTAGTAGCCACTTTGTAATTGTATGTGAGACAAGGAAGTAGTTATTATCTAAAGAATGTTATAATGACTTACATGTTATCCGTCGTCGAAGCAAATACTCTACTTTAATTATATTATTGGTCCAAATTTTTGATGTTGATATCTTGAGTTGAAGTCTTCCATTACTTTGTCAAGCAAAGATATTAAATACCTATTAAGTTTTTTATTTATTTTTATATGGACCTTTGTTAGTATAAATGTAAAACTGTGCTAAATAAAAGAAGTCCTAGTTTACGTGAGACCATTATCTAAGTAACCATTAAGTTAGTATACTTACCTACTTATATTATTTAAATTAGGTCCGAAACAAATACAAGTTAAGTACCTAGTTAATTAATTGTGAAATGTATTTTGTATTTTATCACAATTTTATAGTGCAATTATTAGAAGTAAGAACTTATTTATACTTAGTTAATATGTTATACTTAATTATAAATTAAAAGTGAAATTTTAATTGCAAATAAAATATCAATTTAAATAAGTAAATGTTCTGCTGTAAACCGATTTTATCGCTTCTTCTTCTTCTTCTTCTAGGTAGTCGGTTTGATTTTAAATAAGTTTTCCTTTCTTTCTAATTTTTCTTTCTTTCTTTTTTTTAATTGTTAAAACTAAATTTAAATTTATTTATTTAATATTTTACGAATTGTGTATTACTTGTTTATTTCAAGCACTAGACGACTACCTATCTACTTGGAAACTTGCAACTTTAGGTTTCAAATACAAAACAGAATAAGTTCCCATGTTCTGAAGGCTAATTCCCGTTATTAAAAACGTTCAAAATCTAGTCTCAATCTCATCTGAGCATCTGAGCGACAATCGAATGTCAAAAACTTGTCAAAATTGTAGGGAAATTATAGGTATTTTTGACAGATTGAGCCTGAGATGAGACTAAAATTACGAGAATTGCCCCTCTGATGTTCTTCTGGTTAAAACTGTTGTAGGTAATACTTGCCTGTAACAACAATAGTTTTCAGTAAAATTCTGAACTGAGTCTAGTCTACAAGTAGATAAATAAATAAAGTCTTTAGCATACCTAAGACGACTGCATAAAAGATATTTTAAAATTATTATTTATTCTGTTCAAAGTTAGGGCGTACCTTCCGAAGTAATGTAGGGGAAGTACGTCCAAAATGACATATACGGACAAAATGACACAGAGCTTTTTTCGAAATTGGTGAGCTAGAGGTGGGCTATAATGCTAGAGTTGTCATAACATCACGTGAAGAAGGCCATGTTGGCATACCTGTCAAGTTTTTAGCGCCATAGACTGGTGTAACTGGTACGAATGCGTTTTGGGCGCGTAAAAGTTTTTTGTTTTGATGGAGCTCGTCTCGTTTTTGGCGTGTTTTACGTGGTTTTTATTTAATATTTTTATGTAAATTGAAGTAGTGTATTATACTGCATTATTTACAAGAATGAATATAAATATCTCATGTTTGTAGAAATTATGACCTAGTTATGGTATTGATAACATGTGGGGCAAAATTACATACTTAATTACATGCGGGGCAAAACAACATATCAATGATGGCTCAGACTACGATAATGATCTCAAAAAGTAGTCAGGAAAACGAAGAAGACAGGTACAGAAGACTCATTATGATGAGGGCTCAGATGTAGAAGATTTTCCAGCTGCGTCGAACGGTCCACGATGATGATTGTGCATGCATTTACTGTAACGACCTCTTTTCTCGCTCCAAGCATGGCTACGGTGCGAAATTGTTCTCTTTGGGCTCATACTAGTCATACACCATGTGCTGATGTACCTACCCAAGAAGACTAATAACTTAGTCCGTAAAATATGTACTTCATTTGTTATTTTGTCTGTACTACATGGACAAAATGAATTTCCTTAGAGGTTGTGGTTAATTTAAATTATATTTTTCTATGGTTCCTATTCAGTTACAAGTTTACTTTAGTTAAAACTAATGAACCAAATATGAATATTAAAACTAAAAACTGATTGTTATTATATTAATTACAAATATATATATGATTAAAAAACAAAACCGTATGTCATTTTGGACGTACTTCCATAAAATTGATTTACCTACATTCAAATTATTTCCGGACACATATTACGTCGTTCCTCTATATACCTAATGTCATACCTATATTATTATTTATAATTATTAGAAACCAGTAATTACTACTTAAAAACAACATGTTCATATATGTAGACAGGCACCGACATTACTTAGTATTCCGCATCCAGTAGGTAAATAAATATGTACATAATTCAAGTAATTGCTTTATTTATTCGATTTTTTTCGACACACCCGATCGATACGCCCAGTACCTATTATATAATTACCATAACCACTTAATGTCAGCTGACCACCACTTGTTGGTTTTATATGATTTATCTAGATATAACGAAACGAATTATGTTCAATGATAATGTGACTTACAGTAATTTGCTTCGTACCTACAATAACCAATAATTGCGCTATCAATCATTAATTCGACCTCGATTAATAGGTATGTAGATAAAACATTGTTTTTCAAATTGAGAGGAAAAACACCAAACTTGATATTCTGTTTATGGCAAGCGACGTATTTCTTATTATGGCAAGCAAAGCCGACGTCGACTATTCTGCCAATGTCTAAGAAACTGAATTTAAGTAATGCAATAAGCTAATTGCATTACCTACATCAAGTTTTTTTGATGTGACTACTTTTTTTGTATTTTTTAAATGACACTTACCTACAGAGTCATATTCTCAGATTTTTGAGCTTCGGCCACAGAGCATGGCTTC
Organism: Gortyna flavago; assembly: GCA_963669345.1. NCBI lineage: Eukaryota > Metazoa > Arthropoda > Insecta > Lepidoptera > Noctuidae > Gortyna > Gortyna flavago. The sequence continues at coordinate 9,754,344 of OY770129.1, read as the reverse complement.
TGCTAAATGGATACTTCGATAGTAATGATATGATAATTGATAATAAGTAATGTAAAAGCTACATGCAACCATTTTAATTCAATTATAGATTCATGCATACCTACCTAACTACCTACTAGAATAGTTTTTGACTTGCTATCTATGGTGTATATTGTCAATCGTGTGTTACCTACCTTTAGCTATCAGATTTTTTTCACGTTGAGGGTAGTCCTAGGTTATAAAAATTCAATGACTATCTACCTCATACAAAAGGAATAAGGAAGCCAGCTCATTGGAACAAACGTGTTAACAATAGATCCGCCTATAATTATCGAAAATGTACATCAAAATCGTTTATTTCATACTTTTCATCAGTTCCGGTAAGTGCCTAATGCCATCATTTCGTGCAATATTCAATGCTTGTCGTAATAAAAAGTGATGTATCAATCTGAATGCGTTAGCACCATGCGGTGTTAATGAGCATCATAATTCATTAGTGAATAGCGGAATAATAAAATTATATGTAATTATTTAGTCGCTAAAACATTGTTGGAACGAATTAAATAAGAAATCGTTAATAAAAACAACCTGGGGCTGCAATCTCGACATTCATAGCGATCGCTTTACGACCGAATTCGGTCGCAAAATCCGATCGATCCGGATGTAGCGATATTTGGTACCTAGTCTCGACTCTCAAAGTCATCGATTGTCATCGGTATTTTACCGACCTCTGTCAGAAACTTTACGATTGTCTTAATGTTTACATATTATATTATATTTTACGAACACTTTTGACAACCCGCAAAGTGTATCGTTATCATCGTAAACTTATAATTTTGGGGGTGTTTGCAAGTAATTATACCTAAACAAAAATAATGCGAAATGGGCGTACTCGAAGGTGTGTCTGTACCGATGATGTAGAGACTTGCGTTTGTCGTAACCATCGTTACGGCAAGCGATTATTTTCGGTATTATTTAGCGATCGATAGTTTGCGAAAGCGTCGCCATCTATGTCGAGACTGCAGGCCCTGTGTGCAAATAAATCATCTCATCACTCAAAACCGACAATTCTAGAAATGCTATGCATGAAATAGGTAATTAATGAACAGATCAATGTTAATTTCTCAATCTGTAGTGTGTTCGCGACACATGCCACGATACGCCGATCTAGACGATGAAGATCAGCACCTTCTCCGAGCAGCGTACGACACACCTGCTTACGACCACGACCAGTACCAAGAAGATGAAGACATGCCTCTGGGCAAGCTGGACTTGCTCAAGGATGGGCTCTGGGCAGTCAAGGCGAAGATCAAAGAACTAAAAGCTTTTAACAAAGCTTTGGCTGCAAACTTCCTGTCGACAAAACTGAAGGTGAAGGAGTTAATCGCGGCAAGCTTGGTGCTGAAGAAACATCAACATGGCGAAGGGGACAAGAAGAAACCTGCCTACAACTATCAGGTATGCACCTACTTAGGTAATACCGCGAGTGTATAGGTAATAATGATGGGTTTCTAATTGTTTCACTTTCAGACAAGAAGTTACAAATATTGACCTAGTAAATTGGCTCGTGCAGTGTGTAGGTTTTTCGCTAGCCGGATCGACAACCTACTGAAAATACTGCATGGACAGGGCAGAACCAGTCGTTGTACGGTAAGCCGTTGTAACTTGGAGTACGGGTATGTCCAACAGTGGTTCAGAAATATATTTTCTGAGATGAAGTCTACAGTCTTTATGTGTGTATTGCATAACTATACAAGATGGGACGGACATCGAAGTGCAACCTGTTACCATTTTTAGGGTCCCGTACCTCAAAAGTAAAACCGTCTGTCTGTCCGTCAGTCAAGACCCTTTTTGTCAGGAACGCGTGGAATTATCAAGTTGAAATTAATATCAAATAATCAGGACTGCAATCCCTTGATGCAGTGAAAAAATCATACTTCTATGTCAACGCAATCAAAAGATGCGGGCGTTTATGTTACGAAATCAAAACCTAAGGGTACTTCCCGTTGACCGGAAAAAATCCGAAAACCGTTTTGTAGTTAGTCTTACAAAAAAAAAATTGTTTATACTATTTACATACCTACTAATTTGTACGAAGCCCTCGGTGCGAGAGTCCGACTCGCACTTGACCGGTTTTTTTTTATAAAGTTGACGAAAAATTTCAAGGCAGGGGTAAATTTCTGAATCATGTACCTACTGAATCCATGGCGTCGATGTCCCTGCCAACCTGTACGTGTATACAGGGTGAGTCCCATGTCTGTTTGGATTAAATTAGCCATAATAATATTTTTGGAACAACGTTCTACAAGTTCGGTAATAAATAGATATTGTTTTTTAACGCCGACATTGAACGACGCTTCGTGCGTTAAGTATTTGGCGAGACCGCAACACGAAATCATTAACTAGTGGCTGCATAGTCATACTATAAAATCAGTAATAAGTAAGCAATTAAATCACGTCAAAATCGTGGGCGACTGCAGACGCAAAATACAATGTAATACAAGTTTCCCTTCCGTGCTTTTGATACATAACTTTATTCTAAGAATAGATGCATAATGTAGGTACTTGGTAGGTACCTAACCGAAACCAGCCACCAGTACAATATTTTTTTCTCCAATTTCAATTTCCCTAAGAGGGTGAATGGGGGAAGGGTGAAATTTCACGCGGACGAAGTCGCGGGCATAAGCTAGTCACAGTATAACTACATAGTTTATGGTTTTATCAGCTGCAATGCTACGGCCTATATACAGTGGGCTGCATCAATTGGGTACCCCCCTTGAAAGCATTTAGCAAGGGTAGGCTACCCAATTGATGCAGCCCACCGTACTATGAAATATCTGACTTGATCTTACATGCAACAACTGATATTAGGTATACTACAGTTTACCTATCCTTTCTTAGGTAATCTTATACATATTTTTGTATTGTTTTTTTTTATATTGTTCTCACATAAAAGCAACAAGAATAATGTACACCTGATTTTGTAATAACCTTGCCCGTTCTTCTACATAGAGATATACGTTTTGGAATGGATAACAAGCTTCAACTTTCAGACTAACTGATCGACTCTTTGACTATCAAAAGTGCCTGTAAATGGTTTAATTTAAACAAATGCTGAGTTTGAGATTCAATAAAACTGGCTAACTGACTTTGGTGTTTAGTTCAAAAAAATAATTTATTGATGTTTTAATTTACTTTGAATAGGTAACCGTCTGGTTAAAAAAAAATGCATTACCATCTGCTAGTTCAACGTTTAGGTAAGTCCCAATATTCAAAACTTCTCCCTTTAGGAAATACTTTTAGTATGGATGCTGTTCAAGAATTCAGTAAAATTTATATTAACTACCAACTATAATAAATCTATGAGTTGTTCCATGTCAGATCAAGTCAGATATTTCAATGTAGGGTGGCGTAGTATTGATGCTGATAAAACCATAAATTATATGCTGTGATGACGTTTGAAATTAGAAAAAAAATAATTGTGTTCTTTATTTTTGCAGGTTCCATCGTACCAGCCACAGTATGAGCCCCAGTACGCCGAGACACAATACGCGCCACAATACGCCGAGCCCCAATACGCACCCCCGCAGCCGCAGTATCAGCACGACCCATACTATGGACACTAACGCAATCAGTCCCTCACATTACGTACCCCAGTAGTCGGCCTTTGACCGAGATTTTTTACTTTGAGAAGCTGCCAGTTCAAAAATAATGGATATAGAAACAAAGTTGTGCAATCAACATAATGATCGAGTAGTATAAATTCATAGGTAAGTACTTTTAAGACATATCTGTAGTAAGTACTGTATACCGAAATAAACCTTCAAAAGCTGACTACTGGGTGTTTTACCCTATTTTACTTATTTATATTATTTTTCTATCTACATATGTCTATCTCTCTACATTCTTTACCAAAGAAAAAGAGTTGATCACTGTTTATTATGTAAATTATTCAACTCGCAATATTTTTTATTATTTAATTAAATAGCTAACACCAATAAATCATTACGAGCAAAACGTTCTTTGTCTCATCATAGATGTCGAATCATATTCTCGAGCCGTCGGTGTAACACGTCATAAGAAAGTGCATTAATAAAATAAATTCTTAATTGTTAAGGTCACCAGTACTGTTGAGTGGAGTAGTTGAACGCGGCGCGCGCGCAGGCCACTCGTGTAGTAGAAGCGAATCGCTTTTTCGTGTCGAATAGCGAATCAGAGGAACTCGCTTAGTGTTGCATAGAGTCTTGGAGCCGCCCTGTACCCGCCTGTCCCGATGTGCCCCACATAACACCTCCCCTTTGTTTCCCTCGATAAGATGTGTTTGTTAGTAGTTCCATTCAGAGTGGACATGTCATTATCGATACAGTAGACCTTAACTAGTGTGTTAGCTAAGGTGCGGCGTTGTCCTGCTACGAAATGAGTTACAATCTAATATGGATTTTTCTTCTGGTATGATATAATTAATATTTCATCTTACATCCCTTGCATTTTAACAATATGACATTTGAATATTGTAAACGAACAAAAGTGTATACAAAATTAGATTTTGTCACAAACTAAAGTTTTGTCCGCATTCATTATCTAAGTTTCTGTCTTAGTAACAGAGCCTGCTTGTTCACTTAGTCTAAAATATCTAAGTATTTTATCCTTAGAGATCAAACTTTTAGGTTCCAACTTCCGATCTAGTTCTCAATCTACTTGAACTACTCAGTTAACTTGATCGAAATGCGCATGATTCGAAGAAAAGGCGTTTATTTGTTTGCTGACTTCTATGATAGGTAGGTCTAGGTAGGTAATAATAACGTACGAGATTACTATGTATTACCCCTGTTATAGAGGTCGACCCTTGCTTCATAGGTTTCCTAAGTAATCTAGGTACCTTGCACCTCCCTGTATATCCTCCCTGTTATAAAATGCGCAAGAGTAAATAATTTAATAACTTAGATAAGTATGTTTGGTACTTAATTATTCGTTAGTTCTTCCTTGAATTTCTTTTGTACCCCCCAAGTATCTATCTCATAAAGCCTTCGTTTTGAGTTGAAATACCTACCAGCCTGGCCCTAATTGCAGAACACACTATCGATCACAATCTGAATAATTTTTAAGGATACTGCTAATACATCAGCTTCATTTTTTAAAAAAAATGGCTGCTCAACAAAGTAAATAACGCAATGAATGTTGTTGAACTGTCAAAATTAAAGACATTCCTACTGTTAGTGTGTTACGAAATTACTCCGCAGATTCAACTCTAGAAAAAAAGACTTCCTACCTATAGCTAAGTCTTTTTCATCAGATCTAGTAAATACCCGTGTGCCTTTATTCATCCAAATCCGTTCAGCCGTTAAGGCGTCGACTTTCGCATTTATTATATTAATATAAATGCGGAAAAGTATTTGAAATAACTTAAATTGTTATTGATCGTAGGTAGGTAGTTAGGTACCTAAGTATATTAATTAAATCTATTGTTGTATATTAATTAAAATTTTATTTATCATAAATAACTTCAAGTCCTTTAAACTTGTACTATTAGATAGATTATAATTACCTAAATTGTAATGAGTTTAATATAAATTTTAAATCTCATTTCTAGTCATAAATCAAAAAGTTCCAAGTTCCCGACCTTCGATCAATTATTGATCGAAGTACCTAACACGTTTTGATTAATTTTTAAGCTATTAAAGCGCAAAGATACTTGGCGGACATTTAACACTTTTAATTGCATGTCACTGTAGCAAGGTTGATGAATAACATTTAAGTAAATACATTCACATAGTTACCGCCACAAAATATTAAATTCAGACATCTATTTTTTCGTTTATTTACCTACCTACATACCTTAGACAAGCAGGTATCTATACTCTGTTTTAAAACAAGCATTCATGAATATTGTCATTATGCAATACGGAGCGTGATCATTCTTGCAATTCCTTATTGAATGTCAAAGATGCAAAGAGTAAACTGTTGAACTTGAATAAACCGAAGTATCCTTACTTGCAGGCTCAACTACCTAAATAAACCGATATAAGTCAGACTAGCGTATAAATCCAAATAATAAAAATTGAAAAGTCCTTAGCAACAGCTAGGTGACTGCAGCGCCCTTCGCAATTTCAAAGTAAACATATTTGTGTGATAAATGTCAGAGTGATCTTTAAACAAACTGGATCGACGTCGTACACTAATTTCGTTTCAGCTGGGGGAGAAACTGGTCTAGAGCACTTCCTGGTCTTTTCATTTTATAAAATGGCATCAGTAGGCGTGTTCGTATATTTATGGACGTAATATTGTCTTACAGTCTCCACTTTATTTTCTATAATAAGTATATTTTTAAACGATCAGGTGGCAAGCGTATCTACTTCCTGTGGTTCACTAAAGATAGTAGTTTGCGTTACCTTTAATATGTTTGTGTTCTCGTAAATCCAAGTATGTATGATGCACAGTCAATAAATTAAGAATGTGTGAATTTTTCCTGAACAAACATTGAAACATTAGGTATTTCATCTACAAAACTAAACTAACTACCTACCTACTTCAGTTATGTTACCTGAACATACATAGATAATATAATATATTAAGAATACCTACAATATTTATTTGCTCTAGCTTAGGTAATCTCCGTGTGCATATTTAAGTAGAGCATTAGTAACATAATAGGTATCTACATTTTAGTAGAGGAGATATAGAAAATATGTATGTTCAGGCTAATCTTCAGAGATAATGGATACATGAAGGTAATTTAACACACGACCGACTCACAGCTGTAATTAGAAGAATTAAAGTTTCACATCGTTTCCGCTATGTGTAGTTTAAAAACCACGATCAGTTGAATGAATCTTACAAACAATCAAATCATAATATTTTTGAAATAGCTTTTAGCAGCGGTATTTTAAGCTAGATCTTAAGCTAGTAGGTAGGTACGTAACTTTGTATTAAACTCAATAAAACGCATTACTTACTGCAGTAAGTAATTGCAATCGTAATGTTGAAGCTAAATAATATATGTGTAGTTAAGTCCAATGCCGCGTCTGAATAGTAAAGTACAATACTTACAGATCGGTATGCACCATCTTTTCTTTGTGCTCTCAAGTTCTTTATCATGGGTCAATTTATTTGCATTCGAGTTTAAAATACCGCACGATCTGGTAAATCAGAACTGGTTTGCTCGCTCCCCGTCCACTGTCCACAGACCTTATATGGATAATAAAGACAAAGAATGACTAAATAAATCTCTTCTCAGACAAATGCCTTAAGAGCTCATTTCTTATCATTGGACAGCAAAATATTTCAAGTGTTAAGTATGTAGATTAACTTGTCAAAAGGTCCAAACTTTAGCTGCCTAATTAGTAACACAGATCTGTATAAACTGATCAATTAATATGTAGTGTACATGAAGTAGTTAACAAGCGTATTCAAAACAAAAAGCAAGTAAGTTATACAAGCATACAGTATGAAGTACTAAATTAGTTGATCGGCTGCCTGCCTGACCAATCCATCCATTATTATCATCATCACAAATAACTTCGATTGCAATTTGCAATTACATTACCTCAGAGCTACCTACTATTATTTGTGCACTTTTAACCTACTGTATTCCAAAAACTCCGGTCGTGAGGTCAAGGGGGTCATACAAAATCTGAGCCAAAGCATAGCCTTCGAAGAGCAAAGTCTACCAGCTACAACTATGTAGATACCTAGTTTGCAAGTTACTACTGACCAAAAATGTCTGTCGGTTACATCCAGGTTTTTCAACTTCTATTCGCAACAGTACATCTACTTACATCAATATCTACATCACAACTCTTTTTATTATTAGTTCTTTAGTACTATGTTCTACATTGTGATCGTAGCGCTGCACAAGCAAGTCATTGCTTTCTGACAATACTTCAATGACATGATAAATAGATTCCTTACGTATTATAAATATAATGTGCATTGTGAGGTGATACGACGTGACGCAGGTGCGACAGTTGCCACAATCGTTCAATTAGCTGGCAATATTCGCGCATTGTCCGGCGCAGCAGGCGGCCTTCGAGGAGCACTTTTATCTAAAGAAACGCCCTTAATCGTTCGCGCAAGTCTAAACTAGCGACTGGCTCCGGTTTTTCTTGAGCGTTCATTTAGAATGGAGTACCTACAATAAGGTTTATTTAGCCCTGCCCTGGGATGGAGTTCAATTTATTCGTTCTCATCACGGCTTGGAGCTTCTGCTAATGGAACTAACTATATATCAGAAATAATGAAAGCATGGATCTAATACTTATTTCGGAATCGAAACTAAAATTTCTAAAAACTACTTTGCCCTAACAGTAACAAAGCAGCGGTAGTATCGAACACATGGAACCTAAAGGACAGGCTAGTTTAGATAATTAGGTATGGCAAAAACTTTTACGCTGAGTCACGAAGTTAGGACGACATTAACAGATCACTCAAGAAATGATGGGTAAAAAACGTAAAATCATGATTGTATTATCCTTGCTAGAGAACTTCCCAAAGTATAGATAACTTGTTAGTCTAGCTCAAGAACAGTAATTAAAGTTACCGAACGCATAACCTGCCTACACGTTATGTCATACCTTTTGTTAGCTATAAGTCCAAGGCCCTTTGCAAATCGCAGCCTAATCAAATTACATACGGGTTGTAGTTGTAGCACCTGGTATCAATTAATATTATTCTGAATTGTCAGAAATACAAAGTTAACATTGGAAAATACCTACTGACGCGATAGTGATAGTTGTCTTTATTTACGTTTATGTTGTTTTATACAGAATTATAAAAATCACATTACGAAAGCTACTAATAATGTATTTCCAAAGCCCTGAATTTATTAGATATGTTCCATAATTATGGTTACTTTCCATTTATCGTTCTGAATAGTTTAATTAAACGGAATCAATTTTGTTTTTCCGAGATGGATCAAGAAATCACGTTCGGTGCTTTTGTCACGGATTCAAGAATTAGCTAATGAGGTATATTTATTTTAGCAATGGAAAATTAAGGGGACCGATGATTGAACCCTGTGGAACTCTTATTTCCCTACAGCCCCTATAGATCTTCTGTACCATCTACTCGATTGATAATTTTACTAAAGTTAGGAACGTTGGTCTGTTATTTTATTACAATACCGTAATAACCATAATCGTGTAGTTTCCTGAATAAAGTTCCTCTATAACGCAATCATATTTCCACAACAACCTTTCTCTAACTAAAGCATCGCATATTCTTCAAATGTAGAAAATTTCAATGACAACAGCCTTCGATTTGAATGACTTTGACAAAGGACAGTACAATTTTAACACGTTTGTAGTAAATTAGTAACGACCGCATAACTTAATTTTTTTTAAGAAGAAAATTTAAAATTGTTTTAAAAACTTTTTACTAAGACACCTACTCTTATGATAAAAAACATGTATGGACGCTCAATATTTCCTATGATCCTTGTATCCTGTTGTCTATCGGCATTGCGTATCCCCTTTGATGATCGGGGAAAAACCGCCTCGAGATAGATCGCGGTGTATCATGATTGTATCAAAATAACACAGACCGTGACACAGTATCAAAATGCGTCCACAAGTACTACGATCATTCTTCCGATCATGACACACGTATCCGATACGACATGCGTATCAGATACGCGGTGACATACGAATCGGGGTATATCAAGCTATTTTGCGTCCACACTAGCGTAAAAATTATACACGTCGATGCTACGCGTCGGAGATACGCTATGGTATGGATACACCCAAAACGGTACAAGTGTGGACCCAGCTTAACATGTACATACAAAGACAATTTCGTTTACCAGTAATTACCCAATTTCGTTTAACATTAAATTATTTTTACCAGTAAGTAATTTTGGTTTGAAAACCAAACTACTGAACCGATTTTGATGAAATTTCTATGGGACCAAGAAAAAAGAATTTTGCAAATCGGCTTATAAATAACGGAGTTGTGAATGTGAGGTAACACATAACATAATCGACACAGGCCTCCTCTCTGTGAGAGGGAGTGGGCCGTAATCCACCACGCGGGCCCAGTGCGGGTAACACATATATGACACATATAATATGAGTAAATAAAAGATAATTGATATATCCAAATATATTTTGTTTCATTCACACATATATTACTTAAATTACAGAGTACTTATGTTCAAAATTAATATAATTTTGGAGCTAAACGTTCGACACGACAAAAAGAATTAAATAATAATTGTTGTATCTACCAATAATTAAGTATGATCACAAAATGTACGCAAGCTCCTGGACTAGAAACGAGTACCCATCGAGTGTCCTAGTAGTACAAGCTTGAGCCGGTAGATGGCTAAGTTTAATGACCTTTACGTAATACTTATCAGGTGAAGTACGGGTAGGTGGGGTGTGGGGAAGACTAAACGCTCAAGGGCATTGAGAAGGGGGAGCCTCTTAAAAAAAAAACTGCCGAATTCATAACCTCCTCCTTTTTTTGAAGTCTGTTAAAAATGGACCAGACACTGGACCATTGGCCAACATAATATTGTGTTTAAAAAAAATTGGCAAACATATTTCTATCTTTTTATTTGGGGAGGGTGAGTGGTATTTATTATTCACTGGTTTTTTTACAATCTTTGCAAATTCAGAGGCCTAGGTACTCTGTTAATATCTCTAATAATTAGTGTAAATTAATTAGTGTCTAGTATTTTGTATAAATAAAAGGTTTATACCTGTAGAACTTATCCCATAAAGACCCCTAAAGACGTTCTATCGAATTTACTCAAGTGTCTAATTAGGTTTAGTTACCTATTAATATATAGGTATCACAAAAAAATAGTAAAAACTTTTAATAAAATTTATTGATAATGATTATTAAATTACCTATTATGTGTCGACAAGTGTATCATGTTATTCATGCTGTCTATTAAATATAGGTACAACCACGGGGTACAACGTACACACAGGTTTAGAAAACCTGAATTCGTTTTACAGAATAAGTATCGCTAATATACCGACATGCGTCAGAACCTATTTAATGATTATCATTAGGATTAATGGTTTAATGCAGTGATACAATTAGCGTGTTATTTACGTTTCGTTTTTTTGTACAAGTGGCCTTCACGTTTTTCACTGTCACGTCGCCGGCAAGTGTATGTGGCGCCCACCGGCCCACGTCGCCCATGCCCCGCTACACCTTCTACAGATTTCATAAGTCTATCATATAATTATACGACTAGCTTTTGCTCATGGCTTTCTCCGCGTGGAGGTTGGACAGCACCGTACGGGATCGCACTACCACGATAAAAAGTATCCCATGTCCTAACGCAGGTCTACCTGTGTGCCAAATTTCACCGAATCCGTTCAGCCGTTAAGGCATGAAAAGGTTACAGACAGACAGACGGTCCATAAAAACGACAGGTGGACTCGGTAATCAAGAGACGTTTTAGTCATTGGACTTATCTTTTCACTGGGCTCGTACTTACATTATAGAAAAATGTTAGGTACTTACAATACATCAACTATCATGGTGTTTCCACGTAGAACCGAAAACATGCGTAGGTAGGTATTTACCTACCTAGGATCAACGAGCAAGAAGTTCCGCGCCCAGCGCTGGTATTTCCTAAATGCGTCACAGAAGCTATTTACATTTAAAGTCCATGTTATTTGCGCACCCGCACCTAAAGACCATTAAGAGTTAATTAAGACATCTTGTAAAGTAAAACATAAATAAAATATTCGTAACGGTGACACCAATTTATTTATAGACAAGTCTATGTTTTATGGACTAATATCATTCGCATAATTTCTTTATTAACAACATTGAAAATCGGTTACTTAATTATTAATTGTGTAGGTGCTTTGTATTTGTAGAGCATTTTTTCTTAGAGGTCACATTCATATTCACTTTTAGATTTAATGTAAGGTCACTGTTTCTTCATAGCGGATTTTTGTTAGTTTCCGCACGGTCGGCGGCGCCTGTTACCACTCCACCCACTAATAACCTAGGTTCTTTATTTACTTTACATAAACATCAATTAATTACTAGATTAAATTCATTTCTCGAGGGTTTAATCCTCAGGTCTCAGTAATTACCTGCACGAATGTTGATCCCGGACGCTGGGCCTTTCCAAGAAAGGGATTGATCTATATGCATTTTTCTTATTTTTAATATAGTAGATACCTAAAATATATTATACAAAAAATATAAGAAGTTCGTTAAATTCTTAATTAATAACGATGTCACACTAATAAACATGTACAAGTAGGTATCTCATTCGCATTTCACACCGGTGTTTGGTGCTCAACTTTTCAGTTTTTTGTCCAGTTATAATATTTACTGGTGCTTAGATGGAGCCAACAAAAAGTTGTTGTCTGCATTTAAAGAGATCATAATTATAGAATTTTATTTTAGAATTGTTATAATCTTTTTGTGGAGCTGAATTTGTAGTGTACTTACCTACTCGGTTAGGTTCCTTTAAACCCTGCAGCCCCTACCCAACCCTGCGTCGACTACGCCTTATTATTATTGTTATGCTTAATAAAGTTATGCTTTAGAGTGGTATGCTTAAAAAATGTATGCTTTAGAATGTTACGTTTAATGATTATTATGATCAGAGAAATTATGCGTAAGCTGTTATGCGTAAATAATTTATGCGAAAATATAATTAAGTAGGACAAACAAAAGTATGCCAAGTTATATTAGGTCTTAAAATTGTATGCAAATGGATAGGGAACCAAAAAATAATGCATAAGAAATGAAGGTACCTAGAGAGGTAGCGAAGGCTGCAGCGAGCGCAGCGCCCACTACCTACCTATCATTGAAGCAGCTCATGCAGATTCTTTTAAATTGCACAAGCTGTGAAGAAGCTACGAAGTCTCTTGTTTAACTTCTTAGAGACAGCATGAATGTTTGTATAACTCACATTCCCCTAGCTAGCCTAGTTGGGGACGTAGTTAACTTACTTGGTTCAAGTCTTTTAGTACAAATTACTTTATTCGATTCGGTCCACTATACTCGCACGAGCAGCAGTGGCTAGTGGTTTAGTTAGGTACGATTCGGCAAGGACGCCCACGCGGTCACTGACAGCGCCCGCCGCGCCGCCCGCGCCCGTGCCGCTGTCCTCGCATCCGCCCGCCAGCCACCAGACACTCATGCCACTAATTTCCGCTCTGAACACTAATTATTACTAATTGACCATATTATAGATGAAACATGATTATTGAATCACTATTAATTAATTTAGTTCCCACAAGACCAACCACAAATACCTAAATGGCATAAGAACATTTGGTAAAGAATTGAAAGATTATTTACGTAGGTAATTAAAGTAATTAAGATACCTACCTACCAGTAGGTATGTTAGTACTTATTACCTGCTTAATATATTTTGAGGCCCTTTAAGGCTATCCTAATTTAGACCACAAACGTTTTGTACTGAAAAGCACGTGATTGATTGGGTACCTACCTATACGTTTCCGAGTTATTTAATAAGTTCAATAAAATTAGTAGGTAATAAAATAATACACTACAAACATAAGGTCACGCCTATATTCCCCGAAGGGTTAGGCAGAGGTGTATCCATAGTACACCCACATTTCGCCAGTTACGTCAACCGGGCACAAATCAGCACTCCAGCCTGTTACTGATACATTTCTAATGGAAAACCTTCCCGTGTTCGCATGCTACCATAGCTTATAAGTTTATAAATGTTAGTACAGCGCCATGCGACCAAGGGAAGGTACTTTCTTGTACATCCTTTTCAGTAGCCGGGTTTTAGTTTTTTTTTATGTTTTATTTCATTATTTTGGGGCTTATTTCAATAACATTAATATTTTTGAAATGTGCTATAATTAAGCCCTTTCATTTGATACCCCACAAGGCTCCATCCCAAAATATTTATTTTTAAATTCATTACTTTATGTCCTCTAGAGGGCGCCGTATTGAATTTAGTGTGACGTCATAGCTTAGAGCCAGCGGACGGTCAAGAGACTTCTAACGGTACGTCATTTGTCAAATTATGTACTTTTGAAGTTTTGAGGGAACAGATGAACATACATTCATACATACATACCGATCAAAATCATAACCCTCCTTTTTCTTCGCTGAAGTCGGGTAAAAACCCAATAACACTGCCCGACTTGGGAATTGAACCCAGGATCTCATGCTCAACATAGCGCTTGCAACCAATAGTCACTAGAGCAACGAGGCAGGTAACAATACACAACTATTCAGTAACTATGATTTAATTGTCTAGATCAGCACTTAAAGTTACATAGTGGATAACTATTGAGTACGCCGAGTAGGTACGCGACCTTAAGAAATTTATTTTTAATCGATTTTTTGCGAAATTCAAGGACTACGGATTTACAAAATTTTGTCTAACATATATCTAATTTATAAATTAAAATAATACTATCAATTAAACTCATGTACCTAAGTATTTTGTTTAGGATTAAATTGTTAAGCAAGCAAAATTAATAATAATAAAAAAACTGTTCATACACGGAGCTTGTGACGTATCGACAAGGAAATGTAACACATGACAATATAAAAAGTCACTCTGACCTACGAAATATGTGGATCTGGTTTTAATATGAAGAAAACAATTTATAATGGTAATACCTACATCTGAATACCTACTTGCATACCTCCAAGTGGGATACCTATATGTATGAATTGCAAGGCATGCAGGTACACAGTGCACACACGTTCGGGTCGGCATTAATCGGCACAGCCGGGCGGCAAAATCGAATATAGGTATAGTACTTCAACGAAACTGAAACGACGCGCGCATTACTTGTTGTTGGTTACCAAGTGCACAAACACATTGTGAATGTGTGCGTAAGCACAGGAGCTCTCGTTACCGTCCGAGACAATGGCAAAGTCGGAAGTAGGTATGTGTGTGTGTTGCTCGTCTTCACGCACACATACAAAGCGTATTTGAACACTTGGTCACCACAAGTAAAGCGCGTGTCGCTTCGTGAGATAACAATACTATATGTAGGGGTAGTAATTGCTTCGGGTCGGCTTTGTAGTTCAACAAATATGTGCTGTCGAAGCGAATATCAACAATCTCATTATAATGCATACCTACCAGGGGATCGAGGAGGGGGGGACTCAGGGGATCAGACCGAAATAAATCCTAATTTATTATAAATGCGAATATAACTCTGTCCGTATGTCTGTTACATATGAATTTCGATGAAATTTTTCACCTGGGCTAGGTTAGGACAGAATAGGTATAGATATAAAAAAGTGTCCTACTAGGATACTTTGATTCCGGAAGTAGGTACATTCCCGTGGGATACTTTCCACAGGTCCCTCAGTCCATCCAAAGGTGGTCCTTGTGTCACCCCATGTAAAATGTTTACACTTATATCTGTATTTTTTATGGTTTACACATAATAAAGAGTATTCTATTATATTTATTTTCACTATAATATTTTAAACGGCTGTCTGATACCCTTTCACGTCACTGAACCAATCGTTATCTTTGACAGACAGGAAGTAGTCTGGGAACTGGAAAAGGACATGGGCTACTTTTCATCCTAGACCCACCCATAAAAAAAATAATTAAATACAAAGTACACGCAGAAAAAGTCGCGGGGAACAGATCGGTACAATAAGTAAATCGAGATTGCTAGCAACTTGCTTGACATTTCTCTCGCGCGTTGCGTCGATAAATATCACACTTATAATGCGATAGACTGGTTATATAGGACATATTATAGCAAGAATAATGTGTTTAAAATAATAAATGCCGCGTTGTACACTATATTGCTGTAATAATTTTAGCTGGAAGATAATTTCATGATTAAACATGAAACGCATTTAATTTTATAGCTAAGAGGTGAGCGATATTACCCGACAATGTTTCGCGACGACACTTTTGTTTTAATATTTACCTGCATACACTGAAATTAAATTAAATGTTTATTTATTTAAGTAGATTTTGCTTTTCAATATTTTAAAACTAGATGGCTCCGGCTTTTTATAGCTGATGAAAAAATACTGAAACAAACTCAGAGGTCACGGTCTCTTTTAAAGTCCAAACATTATATTATTAGGATTGTATGTGAGTCTAACAATGCAGGGCCATGTCTGGGAGGGCCTTTTGAAGAAAGATACATTGCAGCTTTGAGTAGACCTGTCACAACAAAGGGTATGCACGCATCAGTCATCGTGTAGCTCAACCCTATTTTAGGGAGCTCAACTGACTCAGGTGCTCACTGACTTGAAGGTTATTTACTATAAAAAATTCTAACGTCAGTCTATATAAAACATGTATGGACAATGCAGTAATTAATAAAACGTTTTTCTTTTCCCTTAGATAGAGTGTCCATGGCAGCAAGTCGTGCAAGTAGTCGTCTAGTTTATTAATATCGTATAATTATCTACAGATTCATTTACCTTGATGCGAACAACATTTTTCCAGCCCACATTCCTTGGTGTAGTTTGTAGAGCGGAATGTGTTAGATGTGTTACGGTTTGTGCTTTCATATCGTATTCAATTAAATAATGACTTCATAATTAGATTTATTCTTTAGCACTTTTTATAGTAAAAACAGTTTCATTTTGATTTTTGAACTAGGTAGGTACTTGGCTAGATTTTAAGCTCTTACAAGTAATACGGAGCATAAAATCATCATTGTTACACGCTGAGTTTTGATCATTTATAGGGTAATTATTAATTTACAAGTTTTCGAAGTATCAATAACACAAGTACCTATATTTAATACAGTACAGGATACCTACCACGAGCTCTTAACGCTCATTCACTTTCAACGATCCAAATGCCGCTGAGCTTATTGGACGTCATGGTACGACTGTGAACGATGCAGTTTAAGAACCTAAACTGAAATGTCTTGTTTTTGAATCGTTTTTAAATAGATCATGGTAGGCCTCCAGGCCTAGAGACTAAGTCGCTATTGTTAATCATATCTTGTTCTAACCTCTCTCCTTGAATCCATACTAATACCTACTGCGAAAGTGTGTCTGTCTGTTACCTCTTCACGCTTAAACTGCTAAACCGATTTAGATGAAATTTGGCATAGAGATAGTTTGAGTCCCGGGAAAGGACATAAAATAGTTTGATCACGATATTCCCACGGGAAACTTATGCGGGTGAAACCGCGGGGCACTATACCAGTAGTTAATAAATCTTGTTTCAAAGAAAAATAAACTAATAATATATTACTATGTTAATATTGAAATAAAAAGTTGGAGTTCTTTTATGTTCTTATAGCTTCTGCCCGTGACTTCGTCTGCGTGAAATTTCTTGTTCCCCCGACACACTCCGTCGCATCGTATCGCCTGCCCGCACTATAATTTCGTTTTCGTTTAGCGTTTTTTCTGACTTTTTTGGTTTTGCTTGGTTCCGAAGGGTCCTAGCGTGATGTTAAGTAGCCTTCCCCAATAATTAGGCTATCAAATGCAAAAATAGTTTTTCAAATCCGACGTTCCAGAGGTAATTTAAATAAGCGCGTTCAAACAAACAAAAAAACTTTTCAGATTTATTAGGTATTAGTATATATTCAAAACATATAAGTAATGAGTACTTACTTTGCTTTATTTCCAGATCCTACAAAGTTTCACGGCGTCGTTCCCAGTACCAAATCAGTACGATTTGGGCGTCATCGGCATCGATCAGGAAACTATGAACAATTCTCCAACTATATCAAGGTATGGAGATTCACCCGATTCCTCAGACGAAAAAGTTATATCAGTGAGAATAACGTCGTCAGTGGCTGTCGGACGCGGGGTAGGAAAACCTACCTTTAAATATACTGGTGACATGTTAGATGGTGATCAGAAACGTGCTCCATCTAAAGTACCTCCCTCGGGTGTACAACCCCCAACCGTACCGTCCAAAGTTGAAGAAATCACGGCAAGTGGAGCAACAGACATACCGCCAAATCTCGTAGGTGCTAATATAGAATATATAAAGCAATTGAATGCGAAAAAGGAATCAAGAGAAAACAGTGCAGACCCAGTTCACCCATTCGAGTTAATGGTTAAATTTCAAAACGACGAAGATCACGTACCCTCGACCAAAATGGACGATTATGAAGAGGATTTCCATGATGTACCACTTGCCAGAAAAGTCCCATCGACGGCTGATGCTAACAGATTTCAAGATGAGAAAGCAATACATAGATTTCAGACTCCAGAAATCAATCCACAAGCTGAAACTCACGTTCTAAACCAACATATTAATAAAACAAGTGATTCGTTATTTGTGCCTCTTAAGAAACTCGGGTTAGAAACTAATATTAACAATGATAATAAAAATAAAGAGGGTGTTAAAACTTTACCAATCGTTGACCAACAAACGATCAAAAAAGAGACTAGAACTATAGATCGGTTGACGCGTATTGACGAATTTGCTTCTAATAGTAAAAATTACCAAACTGACGACTCTGTAGCCGAACCTTCTATAAAGTCAGTTGAATTTACAAAATACAACGAAAGAATCGACAACATTCCACCGACAGCAACAATGCCACCCGTGCGTTCTTCGAATAACGTTCCAGGTTTGACAAATAGGCCACAGAACGACGGACAAAATAATCCAAGATTAACCACTGTGAGTTTTAATATAGTACACGATACTCCCAAAATAACTAATGACAATGAACCTAGTACCTCGTACATATCGTCAAGTCAAATAATTACTAACCAAAAACAGTTTTACGATCCTCCAAAAATTTACAGTGAACCCGCAAAAATATATAGTGAACCAGCTAAGTTCTACAGTGAACCGGCCAAGATATACAGTGAGCCGGCTAAGATATACAGCGAGCCAGCTAAAGTGTACAGTGAACCTGCTAAAGTATATAGTGAACCGTCCAAGTTTTACAGTGAACCTGCTTCTTTGCATCTTGAGCAAAACGTACCTTCAAGCGTCCCTCCCAACTACTCGCCATGGCGACCTCAAGGTCGGTTCGGAAGCACTTCTGTGAACACGACTCCCATAAGTACTAATGTGTTCAAACAACAGACCACAGTTGAGCACCAGCCGGAGAAAAATTACGAAGTAGACGAAAAGATCAGTGTGCTCACCGACGGCCGGAGCCACGGCGTGCAGCAAGACACGACCACCGAGAAGTGTAAACAAGATAACTGCAAAGTTGGATACGTGTTGGAGGGTCGTCAGTTTAAGAAGTATAGAGTGGAAGAAAGAACTCCGGATGGTTTCATCGTTGGAGAATACGGAGTGGTGAGAAACGAAGACGGCGCGCTGCGAGGAGTGCGCTACACGGCAGACAGCGACGCCAGTCCGCGCCTCATCCATGACGCGCTCATGAAGTTCCTACAGCTCACTTAGTTAGGTATATACACTCGTTTGGTCTGAACCCAAAATAAATGCACACATAACTTACTTGCTCATTTAATTAAGTACTTACATCAAATATCATAACTATATGAATAACCAACAATAAAAGTACATTTTAACAGTTTACTATGTATTATAAAGACTGAATGATTAAATATAATGCAAATCCATATATTCCAGTTTAGTACCTTCAACTTGTGTACCTAAAAGTCTCTGCAAATCGGATATCATGAGTCGGTAGTCACACACTGACACCACCTAATTAAATAAAAATATTATAATCAATCTTTTAACTGTCTCAGCACTCGCAATCGATCAAATAATTATATTCTTCTTTATTTCAAATTACTGTGAATAAAAGTATATATTCCGACAAGTGATGTATTATCCCTAAACGTACAATTATCTATGCTTCTATTTTTAATCCGTAGATGTAACAAATTGGGTTTATCAATTAATCGAAATTAAATAGGTATGTGTTAGATATTTATTATGGTGCATTGTGGGTGCATTGTTAGATGACCACATTCTCATTAGTTGTAATTAAAACGATTTCAATGGTAAAGGAAAAACTCGATGTTATCTCTAACTAACTTATCTTAATTCTGGTGCCATGTATCGCTGTACACGAAATTATTAATACTTTCACTGCCACTTCTACGTTAACTTTATGGATATTGTAAATAAATAGATAAGAATAAACAATTATGAGATAAATATTGATGAACATGCAATAGTGTTTCTTTTCTCACTGCCCAGTCAAACTCATCAGTCAACTCATTCACGATAAGCACACAACATGGAAACCTTTTTTTCTTTTAGTTTACAAAAAATATAACAGATCAAATTTTAGTTTTAGCATGTTTCAGGCAGCACTTATTTAGAACTTTCCTTAGATTGTGGAGAAAATTACAAAGTAAGTGGTTATTCAGATATAGTTTTATAAAAATATATACGTAGGTACCTAATTCGTTACGATATACAGTTTCGATTGTGGTTCAAGTGACCACCACTGGCGCCACTGGTCACTGGACATAACATAAAGGATATGCAACGAACAACACTTCATAAGTTCATATTGTGGCCGATACATTTAACAACAGTGCCTTATATTCTTATGTTATGTATTATACAACAAAGCCAAACGCCTATGTGTACACGTTTAAAAAGGTTTTATTCTAAAGTTCAATGAATATAAGTATAATATACTGAGTACCTATAGTATAAATATTAAAGAATCTCAATCATATAGAGAGTAAATATTTAGATATTGTTTGAAAAGTTACAAATTGTAAAAATTACAGTATAATAATACCTTAGCATATTTCGATGATAAGAAATTTTATTGTAGTGAGAGTAGCAGTTAAAAAATTATGATAAAGGAATTAACAATAGATAGATAGTAAGATATGTTTAAAATTGGAACAGTTATCAACAAAAAAGCTATATAAGTTCAACTACAGTTGTATATTATATATTAATAAATATTAAATATAACATTATAATTAGGACTATCATGCTTAAAAACTATATATATCGTAGTGTTGGCCTTATTACTAATATGATTAGGTACCTAACAATAAACTTGCTTACCTTTTATGAACTTTAGCCTAGCGCGCAAGTTATTTTGAGAGTACATTTTTCAATGATATAAGATTTGATATATTATCGGGCTGAGATAATATTTGGTCATTTTTTCATAATAAATTAGTTTAAGTAATAGTAGGTACTCACAAATCCAATAGATATAAGATTAGCTATTCAATTTCAAGGATTAACATTCTTATTATCAGATATCTTATAATGTGAAACTACATCAACGTAGATAACTGGAATATCTTACTCTATTCTTACATCTCGTAACATATAAAGCAATATGTTGACAACGCTTCGTGCATAAGTTATCAACAATAAACATTCGTGGAAGCACATTAAATCAATGGAACAAATGTACGATTGTCTGATGGCGAAGCACGGTAGACATTACAACAAGTAACAAAGCTTACCTACTGATTTATACACGTCCAATATATTTATGGGTTTCGGGAAAATTTTGTTGTGTTCTTTCTATGACTTATTTATGTGTGAGTTGCAAAGTCTGCTCGCACATAGATACCGTGAATGAACCTTTGCAAGCAGTACCTATTCTTAGTGAGTTTGTACACCTACGAGTACATACAGGTAAACCAGAAAATGTATGCGCTTCGGTAACGTTCGGTTCCAAATTAGTAATACCTAACATCGCCCCACAGAGGCAAAGCCTTCTAAGTTTTGAAATGCTGCGCTTTGTCGTAGTGCATCTATTATTAAGCGTTTGCATGAAGCTTTCTCTCTTTTGGGTTACCTACTCTGGTTACACCTTGCCATTGTGTCACTCAAATGTTTTAAAAAGCTTTTTGGAAGTGCACAGAGTGATTAATTCCAAATTTTTTATCAATGGTCAAATTAGGTAAATACTTCCATGGTTGTAAAAGCTCTTTAGTAGATCTCATAATAGTATGTCCATATTTCCGAAGATTGACGATGGTTGCCGAAGCGCATAATTGTCACGGTGAGAGTAATGTCTATGTGATGCAAACATCGCCAACAGAGAATCAGAACGTTTGCCGCGTGGTCCTTACATTTAACACTACTGCCAAATATTATCACAATTGTCGCTAATACAGTTTGTGCAACAACATAACCAACCGATCACCTAATTGTACAATTGTACCTAGCTTTGAAATATTAAAATAACACGATCATAGCCACACACTTAGTTTCACTTACTTACGTCGTGCCTAGGCTTGAACACTCATGAAAACCATTTAGCCTTTCTGAAATATTAATATTTCGCTAGAATGATAAGAAATGAATGAATGATTGACCTTATTTCTATTACTCTCAATCGTGCAAAAGTGTTTAGCTGTAAGTTTTCCAAAAACTGTAAAATGAAATAAAATAAAAAATAAAACAGCTCATAGCTAGAAAAATATCATAACAAAATACAAAACCTAATAAGTCAGTAGAATATAAGAAGATCCGCGCAGGTGTGGCGGATTGACTTTTTTTTAGAACACCTTCAGTTTTTCGGCTACTTTAGAGTGTTTTCAATGTTGTATATTTTTTTTTTACCATTTACGAAGTTACATACATATTATTATATAAACAGACAAAAAAAAACAGAACAGAAAAATAGGTACAAAGGCGATGCTTATTTCAAATCTCTTCCAGCATACCTGCGATAGGACAATAGATCGAGAGATTTAAATAAATTATTAAGTAAATAGATTAGAGTATTTACTCTAATCACTCCTTTATATCCGCATCAAAGTTAATAATATTATAAAATCTAGCAATCACTTTCCCGTTCGATGCGCACATCGTCAACACAGCATATTTAACACAGACACAAAATAATAGTTTTAGTATATACCTATCACAGAAGACAACTTATAGAGTATTAATTAAAGTTAATCATAATATATAATCATCATGATAGTTAAGTAACAAACGTTTGATAATTTGGCATAAACAAATCCGTAAGTTTTGCCACAAATGAACGCTATAATTATCCTACTATATTTCGTGTATCTTTTTGCAACTTTATTGGTAGGTATTTTAATTTGGTGCAGGGTGCAGAACAATAGTCAAGGGTAAATATTTTCCCTGTTTTTCCAGCTCTAAAATCATTTTACCTAAATTTTGGCAGTGTGACATAATTTTATTTTTTTTGTTTAGATAGAGTCATATCCAATCAAATGATTACAAGCAAAGCTTTATATTACCTATATCAAATGTACAACATTTATTTTGAACAAGTCTAGACGTTTAGGCAAAAGCGTCGATCCTTCATAAAACATCCAGATACATTCGTAAACTTTCAAAAGTAGTCGAAAATATATCTGTTTTTGAAGATGTCACGTAAAAAACATATAATTAAAATATAAACTAAGTAACTAGATAAAGTCAGAGCGTAATAAATATTTGAGCGATCAGCACAGATGGCTTCAAACTAGTGCAAGCCCGATTCCGTCGCTTCGAGAAGATTCCATGGTGGGCGCGGTGACGCGGGCACGCTTAATCGTATGTCTCAGACTCCTGCTGCACCAGCTTGAACCGGCGAGGGCTTTTCACTGCGATCGATCCGTGCCCGTCGAGCGACAGTCGGCCCTTCATCTGAAGGTATCTGCAAACCACGTCGTCATGAATTTTAAAAGCAGTTCCAGAACGTTTCAGTCCACAAAGAGAATTCCTGCGTCGAGGATATTTAGATATTTCCAGAGCTCAAGCAATTATGTACCTTTTAATATAGCGACACACGAGCTTCGTTGGTCGCTGCTGCCACTCATCCAGCACTTCCTTGGGAGCTAACACCTGAAATGACATTTTAATACATTGGAGGAGAGTAACATAGTACGTGTATGGTGCAACACTACTCTGAGCGGGAATCGAAACTTGTATCCCCGCTCTATGCGGGTGGTTTGTTTTTGGTTGGGCACTTGGGCAGTCCTTAGCGGTGCGCATGTGATTTACTACGTCTATGAAGTGTACATCTCTGTGTAATTTTCTTATTAATTAAATATTCAAATTTAAGGGTGTTAAGGGGGGAGTGTTTTCTATTTTACAATAGTTATCCTGACATTTTAGTTTTCTCAGCTGTTTTAGAATAAAATAATACTCTGGTATTTACAACTGTTAAACCGAAGTTTATTACAATGGCCAACTTGTTTACCTGGTCTCCCCTCAGCCTATCGAGCAGAGTGACGCATATGACCGCCGCCTTGATGCCCGCGTGGTGCGTCAGTGCAGCAAACGCGAGCGACTCCATCTCAATGTTGACGACGCCTGACTTGTGAATGCTCTCCAAGTATTCCATCTTGTCGGCTTCCGTGAAGTCGCAGAACGCTCCGTCCAGGCGACCCTGACCTGGTGTGACGACAACGCACAAGTATTTGTTAGTGACGTCAATACAATTCTGCGAAATAATGACCTACTATGTGTCCGCTATCTACCTACCTATTACATAAATTTCAATTTGTTTCCTTGTTTCTGTTTGAGGTAAGTTGAGAGCAACGAATGTGTCTAAGTATGCGTCACCTTGTCATTTACCAGTTCGGTAAGTAGAACATAAAATTATTGTCATTAAGTGTACCTTTGTAGATACCTATATGTACAGCCACAATGATCCAGCTAGTTTCATTTTTCATTTTCTTGTTTGTCTTTAAAATGTTTATTTCTGTGTAACATTCGTTATTCGTTGCTTGATCCAAATGGCTAAAATCATTTATTTCTAGTAGGCCATTAAGAGAGAGCAGTGGTGGCCAAATGGTAACACCCGTAACTTACGAGTTGTAGGTTCGAACCTAATAACTTACACAAAGTAAAGCCTGACACTTTGTTTAAATTATTTCATCACCACTGCTCTCAAAACAGTAAAGGAAAACATCTTTAGGAAACCGGCATGTCCTAGCCAAACGGTAGGTTCATATTATGGAGAAGAATGGCTGTTGCACCGAGTCCACGACAATCGCTCTACTAGATGGAATTCAGGATAGCGTCGTCAATTATCTTAGTCTGTCTTTAGCCAGCATTGCCCGTACATTTCTCTGAACTAGCCGGTTGAGCTGTTGCCTGTATTGGCCTAGATTATTCTAAGTTAATGAGAAGTGGTAGTAAGGGTTACCTTCGTAAAAATCGTAGGTGCACATGGTCCTGCCATTGATAGTGTCATAGGGGTCCTCGGGGTCGGCCAGGCCCTTCAGCTCGCGAGCCAGCCGCTTGTCCAGTTTCGCTGGCCTTTGGATATTTTTGCCTAGTACCGTCTGAAATTGACAAAAGAATATTATTAGGTACTTGTAATTTTCAAGTAGCAAAGTCAAACTGGTTCATAAGGTCATTGGATATAACGCATCATATTTTTCCGATCAGCTAAGCTATTCACAACCATTCGATACGCTTTCGTACCGTATCGAACGTCGTTCAATGTTATCGAAGACGTCACAAACCTAAACCCATTATTCTTTTTAGTTTAAATCTAATAGACAACCGCTATTCTCCCGACAGCTGTTTGCTGTCGGGGGCAAGGCAAATCAGGTTATAGAAATGTGTCATTTCCAGTATTTCGACACGATAGCCTGTCGGATGGTTGTAAATAGCTCTGCAATCTTATCTCAGCATCTTTGTAGAATAGTTATATTTTTTATCTAGGTATTACTTATAAGTAATTCCTCTGCTGGACTAAGTTCTCCCTCATATTATTATATCAGACTTATTGCAGTTGAAGACATCACAAACCGTAACTAAAACGTACCAGTTCGAGCACATTCCTCAGGGCTCCGTCGACGGCTTCTTCAGAGATGACGACGGTGCCTCCCTCGTAGCCGATGCCGCCACACGTGCCGATCCTGAAGAACACGGGGTCGCGCACCTTCGCGTGGTACATCAGCTTGATCACCTCATGCAGCAGTATGCCCACCGAGGGTATACCCATGCCGTGCTGTATATACATAAATAATGAATGTTGTAGAAGCATTTTTTTTTCTTTTGTAACCTATTTCAGTATCCCACTGCTGGCCAAAGACCTCTATGTCTTGATTGTTGACCCTGCAAACATAATCAGATCGTCACCACCTTCTTCTCGGTCAAATTAAAGGTGAGAAATACGATAATACAGCACTGCAGAATGGACGAGAGATTCCTCTTAACGGAAACCATTATCGACACAGTGATTAGTCTCTGAAAACCGTTTAATGGGGAGGCTATTAGGTTATTCCGCTTGGTTCCTCGGGCTACTCCGTGGATGTAATATAATATACTAGCTTCTGCCCTCGGCTTCGCCCGCGTGGATGTCGGAAATTCATGGGTTATAATTTTTTTACTCGGTAATAAAATAACCTACGGTCATTACGTACTCTATCAAATCGACAAAATTATTATTTGCGGTTGGTACAGTAATCGGGTCTAGGGATCGAACCGCAAAATTAAGTTTGTTTTTGAATGTATGCCCCCGGCCGTACCGCCCGCCGCCGCCCGATGCAACCGCTATGTCCCTGCATTTTAAATCTGTATTAACTTCGAAAATATTCATTTTAATTACATGCTGTAAAGGGCCATACTAATCTATATTACATGGACAATTTATTTAAGGTACTTAATTGTATAAGGATTAATGCTGTATTGCTTAAAATCGCTTTTTCGTAAATAAGTAATAAGTAAAGGATAAAAAATGGTTATTGTGGGTTATCCATAAGAGATAGACATATACCATCGCGGACTCTTTTGTACACCTTTTTAAGGTGTACAATACTGTAGTACATTATTTTGATCTATCTCGTTTGCAATGTAAGCGCAAAAAAATGTGTTTATTTACGACCTTACATTAAAAACCTCTAAAATTATCTTTGTTTCTCTACTACATTATGCATGTATTATATATATAAACCTTCCTCTTGAATCACTCTATCTATTAAAAAAACCGCATCAAAATCCGTTTGGTAGTTTTAAAGATTTAAGCATACATAGGGACAGACAGACGCGGGAAGCGACTTTGCTTTATACTAGATATATAGTGATAGTGATACCTACATACCTTTGTGATATTTAAAATTTAATAAAATATTTATGTATGGCATTTCCGGGTAAATTACGCTTCAGGTAAAGGTACCAGTATTTTATCTCATGAAGCGACGCGCGCTTTACTTGTGGTTAGCAAGTGTACAAACACGCTGACGTTAGAAACTTTTTATCCCGGTTGTACGTTCTCTTGGGTTAATTTCCGATCTTCACGCGTGCGAAGTAAGGGGCTCTCTTAAAGCCAGCTAGTATCTACTAAATTATTCAATACGTTTATCGGTTTAGTAAAGATGAAGACAGTTCACCGTAGGTATAGCTTAGACACAAAAACGCAATACAAAAAGCATTCAATGGATATCTACGTTACATTTTGAATTAGGTGCAAAGGATTTGAAAAGACTACTTTCTTTAATGAGGTATCTTTGCATATATTCGACCTACATATATACTTATCTATGAATTCAGAGTATATACCTAAACCTTTCAGCCTAAATGAAACTGTGGCGGTTTTGTATCGCCCGCAGCTTTCGCTATTGGTCAAATTATGAGCGCATCGCTCTTGATAGTTTTGTATCGCATCGCAAACCAGTTTCGTTATTTACAGGACACTCATGTATCAAAGATAGAACAGTTAGACATACTACATATAAGTTTCTATTAAAATATGCCTAAGTACTTACTATACGAAATGGAACTCTAGTCCGTTCTCTACAATACGAACAAAATTCTCTATTTGCTCACGTGCTATCCTTGGTTAGAAGTCCCATAAAAAACCCGTTTTGCACGCAGATTTTTATCTAAGTAAGTAAAAAGTTCCGCAGCACAAAACCACATTTATAACTACTTCGTTATAGTGTAGAGATTTTATTTACAAAACTTATAGACCAACATTTCGCTAACATTCCACTAAAGTTTATTGCTACCACAATAAAATGTCCAGACAACCCTTCTTCCTGAAACAAGTACAATGAAACAATGTTGTATATCGTACATCGGACATAGAGGTAGGTACTACATAATTGTAAAGAAAAAGGTCGCCGTCAAACAATGGAGGGTTTCAAAGCGTTTCCAAAAGGTCGTTAACAATTATCGCAATTTACAACAGACCCTCACATACAACTACATCCCCGTCCGGAAATTGTATGACTTTTATACGTAGATAAGCAGTCCTGTACACTTCAGTAACAGTCAGCCAGTCATGGGGCTTAGTTAATTTAAATGGCTAGCTACTGCGCAGACTAATCGATCCATTTATGGGGCAATTCAACATTTCCGCGTCGAGGTCCGTACGTTATGCAGTCTGTTGAGCAAATTGCACCGACATCATTCAGAACAGATTACTTCTCATCCTCTCGTATTATATCACATACTAGCTTCTGCCCGCGACTTCGTCTGCGTGAAATTTCTTGTTTCTCGACCCACCCCGTCCGTCGCGTCGCCTCACCAGCCCGCGCTATTACCTCGTTTTCGCTTTTATAACGACCTTTATGACTTTTTTTCTTTTTCCTCGTGATCAAATGCAAAAATATATTTTCAAACCCGACGGGTAGTTCCAGAGATCAGCGCGTTGAAACAAACAAACAGACTCTTCACCTTAATATTGGTTTAGATATAGAAGACAGATATGAATTTTTAGATTTTCCCAAGGAATTCCTAAATTAACAAACAGCTTATAAATCATTTATTTAGCAGGTAAGTACCTATAGCTGAGTCAGGTAAGCGTTGGTGTCGTGGTCGCAAGCGCGACTGCTGAGCGTGTGGGGTCATGGGTTCGATTCCCAGGTCGAGCAGTGTTATTGGGTTTTTATTATTTACTAGCAGCGCCCCGCGGTTTCACCCGCATAAGTGTCAATCCCGTGGGAATATCGGAATAAAAACTCCTATGTCCTTTCCCGGGGCTCAAACTATCTCTATACCAAATTTCATCTGAATCGGTTCAGCGGCGTAAGCGTGAAGAAGTAACAAACAGACACACTTTCGTATTTATAATATTATAGTATGGATTTAAACTTTTCGCACAAAAAGGTACAGACGCCAGCACATCAACCTACCCGAAACTGTCAGATTTTCCCAATCAACTTTGAACCTTGTGCTTTAGCGATAAAGTTAAAAATCTATCAAAGAAATTTGACAGATTGTAGTCGCTTGATGTGCTGGCGTCTGTACAAAGGCGGACAGAATGTGTCCACCTACCATTCAACCGAGGGTGGTGAAAAGACTAGATGGCAGGTGCTTTGGTTGAAAGGAACAATGATAAAAAATACTATTAAAACTAGGTAAGTACACAAATACATAAATAGGTTACATACACATACATACTATTTAATATAATATATATACATACATACAAATTCAAGGGAGAGAGATGTTGAGATGACTCTACGCTATTTGTTTTGAAAATAACTCTGCAACTGCATACCGACTGCTGGCCGTCCTGATATCAAGAGGAAGCGCATTCCAAAGAATTCCATTAGGAATGTCACAGTAACAGTACGGAATTTGGAAGTTGGGGGTGTGAAGCCCCCTGTGTCTCGGATAGCACGTAAAGCTGTTGGTCCTGCTCGTATCTCTTACCGGTCGTGTCGGATTGCCGTCCCATCGGACTATGAGAGTAAAGGAACAGAGAGTGCACCAGAATATGCGCACACACTTGTGCACTATAAGGGCGGCCGTACACGGACTGCTTCAAGCGGTCGCGGCTTCAAACAGTCGGTCTCAACTGCTTGAAGCAGTCCATGTACGGCCGCCCTAATATCTCCTGCGCACCTGGCTAATCTCCGTTAAGATTTGCCATCGTGACCGAAATCCGTCGAGATCGGGAGGATATTAGAGCTAAGCAGACCTAAGTCTGTTAAATATTTACTTCTCCCATTCATACTGACTTCAAATAGAAATAAAATATACTACTAGCAAAAAGATAATGCATAAATAATGAGAAAAGGGAGGCGAGGCCAGTTCCCGTAAAAAATACATACATCTCAGTGATGTGTGGATTAATAATGATGGGATCTCATTGTAGGCTGCCAGCCTTTATTTTAGTTTAAACTCGAAGTAGGAATCAAAAAAGGAGCGACAAAGATAAACACTATCAAGATTTGAAGGTCAATTCCCGTATCTATCTAATAAAAAAGGAGGTCAGACTGTGAACGTTCTTAAAATTATGAGAATTGCCCCCATGACTTTGTATGGGAAAACAATTTGAAAAAAGTTATATGCTAAGGAGGTAGTAGTTATACCAATTAATTTGGTCTTCAATAAGACGATAGACGAACAGCTAATAATGAAGTCTACAGCAACTTATTCAGCAGACAATCATGGTAAGATCATAAATAAGGTTATGAAAATAATAATTCGTCTCAATTGAAGCGGTCGCATTGATACAAGTTTTAATTCAAGGTTGTCAAGTCAGAAATGCCCGAATGTCTCTTAAATTTTTATTTATTTTGGCGAGTGGTTAAAAATTTTCGACACTATTATTTGTTGCAGGTCAGTTGGCAAATAGGTCGACAGCAACCTAATGGAAAGTGTATCTGGTACAGTTGCTTAGAGTTAAGGCACTGGAACCGGAACACCAATACCGATAATATTGCTGATCATGTGACTTAGGACTTGTTGACCTATGGTAGTTCTAACCACTGGCGAAAAAAACTTTGAAAAGCAAGAGACTTCCGAGTTCATTTACCTAATATTCCACAGGCTCTTGACATAAATCCTGCGGGGTAATTGCGTAACGCACTAACCGTAAATGGCTTTTATTTTGACAGTCCAGCAACATTCATTGCGTCGTTTACGTTGTTGAGCAGACAAAATGCGTTTACTTATTATTACGCTACTGTTTGTTGTTCCTAAATAAATAAATAAATAAAAATAGCTAGTGCTTGTTAACTAATTTAAACCCAGGTACTTATTCGTTATTTGAGATAAGTATGAATATTTTGAACGATCGATATAATATTTACATTTTGATAAAGGCTACATAACAGAAGATATTATGACGTTGTTTATTTATATAATGGCGATTACGTATATTGAGAATAGTGATATCAGATAAGAAATGATATTGATATCATTAATAAAACATAATAACACTATACTGCGTACGCACATCGCATGAAGTAAGTACCAATGAAATACGATGCGAACATATTGAGCTGACTGCAGATCAACTGCAAGTCGTTGAAGGCTATTCCATCGCAACAGATAAGGAGTAGGTAAGTAGGTAGTTGCCTAAGACTGCTCACCATCAATTCGCAAATCACTATTGAACAGTGTTTCTGGAATACATCAGCAACCAAATTGCTGGGATACGACTCTTATTTTTGGTGTGAAAATTCGCTGTTTACGGTAATTCGTACGTTGTACTTCTGGGACATTTAACAGTTCAGTAGGAATATGGGAGAATTTAATGTTAAGTTGGTTATAACATTTAAAATTTGTTAAATTTTTTACAACATAAAAAACGTTGGAATTTGACCTTCAATATCTCGGTAACTAGAAGGTTCCCAGGTATGGTCCCATACAAAAAAAAATATCTTAATAACGGGAAGAACAAGTAGGTAACTTTCGGCTTTTACGGCTTAGTAGGCGTTCCGGCCGCTGAGTTTCGTCCGATCCGGACGAAACAAGAATTTCATTATTATTAATATTTTTGAGTGGTGTTTCGGACTATACTTTTTTAAGCAAATTTTGTACAGTCAGAATGAAAAACCTTATGTAGGGTTATATTATTTATGTAAAATTCAGGGAATTGTTGAAAAAGATAAAGTTAATATACAATCATTAATAAACATGATATGTCGCAATAATCAGTCATAAATATCAATTAAAAAGCGTACAATAAGAGTTATAAATGTTAACAATAATCAATTGAAACGTGTACCTACAACAAGAATATTAAATGTAAATTACTATAATCGTCTTGTATATCAATTAGGTACCTATTAACAATCACTTTACTAAAATACCGAAAATAATTAACAATAGTTAAAAATCTGTGACTAACTACGATATCAAAATAACTCAAACTCAAAGCATTTATTTCAATTAAACCATTTACAGGCACTTTTGAATTGTCAAGATGTCGGTCAGTCAGAAAATATGAAGCTCATTCCAAAGCGTAGGTACCTATGGAGAAGAACGGGCAAGAAACTCCATGGACACTCTTTTAAATTATATTTTACAAAAATATTAGTTACATCATTAATGTTGAATTTATAATTATATGTGAGAACGATGTAAAAAAAAATTATACGTACGCGTTAAAAGTGTCCAAAGTACAGCAAATAGTACTTAACAAAACAATAATTAAAAACAAGCCGAGGCAGCTAAGTGATGACCAGACCCAACTGACGGCGCCCCTTCACGAACATGACGCATAGATCAGCACCATTCAGCTAACCTCTTCGTAGGTTTATAATATAATATAGAAGAGCGGACTCTCCTAACACAATCACTATCTGCCTAAAAGGAGGATCCAATCAAAACTTTTGTTTGACCAATATAAACCATTTTTTTTATTATTTAATATTTAAAACAATCTGTTCATTAAGATCAAAACAATAAAACTATTTTCATTGAAAAAAAAAACAATCATATACCCTTATCAACTTTCCGTGCCTCGGAAAGCACGTTAAGCCGTTAGTCCCGGCTATCATCCGTGGATCTTTGACAGTTGTTACAGGTAGTCAGAAGCCCGAAAGTCTGACAACCAGTCTTACCAAGGGCTATCGTATTACCCAGTAACTGGGTTGTGGAGGTCAGATAGGCAGTTGCTCCATGTAAAATACTGGTATTCTGCTGTATCCGGTTAGAATGGAAGCCGACCCCAACATAGTTGGGAAAAGGCTAGGCAGATGATGATACCTATACCTACCAACTAGAAATCTTTAAGTGTCATGTGTTTTTCTGTAATCTGTTCTTAGCAAAAAGGGTCACTTAAAATACTAAAAGTTCAACACAATGTTATAGCGAAATTTTGTGATTTTCCAAATCCGAAATGGTGCTAGAATAGTCATCAATTTCAACTGTTTCACGAGTATTAGTGTGCATATGATAATGCTCTCCCTCTTTTTGCACTTGCATAGTTAAGATTTCAAAATAATTAGCTTCTTCTTGTAATAAAGTTAAAAATTATAATTTATCCATGGCCACAAAGTAAAATATGTATTATGTTTCTGACATTACTTTGCCTCTAAAAAAGAATTCGTCCGAAACACCAACCAAAAAAATTAATAATAATGAAATTCCTGTTTCGACCGGATCGGACAGAACTCAGCGGCCGAAACGCCTACTAAGCCACTTTTACACCCGATATAATTAGGTATTGCTATATTATACTTACACTGATGCAAAGCACAGGCCCCACTTTATACATGGAGTATCTGTACGAGAACTGGCTGATGTCCTGCAGCGTGGTGCCGCACGGCAGCTTGTGGCCGATCTCCGCCATGATCGTGTACGCGAACTGCTCCATCCGCTTCGGGGTGCCTCCCATGCATACGAACTGCAGAAAAATCAGAAAAAAGGCTAAAATATGTTCCTACCAACTATTTTCACATGTGACATAATGTGACCAACTATTTTGACATTATTAATGAGGCTGTCTAATAAAGCAAGAGCATCTTGAAATGAGATGCTGAGTTTGGCTTCATTTCGAATTTGACTGAGAATAAAAACATGTGATTGAATAATATTAATAACTGTGAATATCTGATTTATGTACAAGTAGGACACGTCACGTGGAGTATGCCAAAAGCTTTTCAAGACAAGTCTAACCAGAAATACCAGTAAGTAGATATCGCTTGTAGGTAATAACAATAAGTAGGTATACCTTAACATCGCCGAACATTTCAACAAGATCGTGAGAACCGCTGCCGAGTGCCAAGTGGTATAATATATCTTGGTCCATTAGCTCGATGTTGGGGTTCCGTAGACGCACCGTGCCATCAGGGTACCTTGCGAAAAAAGGGTCGGACATGAGTATCTATTACAAGCTTACAAGTACGGACAAGTCCTTTCACATCACTAGGTATGTTTACGTAACAATGTCCACAATATTTTTTACCGTTGAACCCTGGTTGAACCTGTCAATTTGTAATTTTGACATTTTGTATGATTTCAGAGGGGAGTTGTTATTCGCAAGACTTGCTATTGTTGCAAACTTTACCTGGGAAGCCCTATATTAAACGGTTTCTAATTTTTACGTCGTATTTTGATATCGTCAATATAGGGAAGGAAAACCAACACAAGAAATAAGATCGTCCGGTCAACTCACAAACTGCTGAAATATAAACTCGCAAAACTAACACAAACTCAAGGGGTGGAATAAGATTGTCGAGAACTCTCAAAACTAAAACCGCAGCTGTTACGTCAGCATGTTCCGTAAATGTAATAGGAGGAAACAGGAATTTATTTAATATTAAATCGTTAGCACATTTTGCACTTAAAAAAAAATTTAATTTTTCCTACATTCAAAAATTATTTCACATGTCACAACCTAACACTTTCTCTGTCTACTGGTTCATCAGCGTTGCTCTCCTTGACTTCTTCTTCTTCATGGAACAGCTTCCGATGTGGATGATGGTGCCCATTCTGACCGGTCGAATTCCGATGAAAATTAATCTCGCATCCGTTCTGATGCTGAGAGGATGCGCTCGAATCGTCCACTTTGCAGTTACACGGCATTTTGTCTAGGTATAACTTCGGACCCTAAATAAATAAAAAAAAAAACATTATAGGATTCCAAAAAAGAACACTGAATCTGCAATTAAATGCATCGGGAGTTTATCCCTGCTGACCTAACTAACTACATCACTCTTGGCTAGGTAATTCAGCGACTCATTGCTTTCTTTGACTGACACTCATTGCTTTCATTTTGACAGTTCAACAACATTAATTGCGTTATTTACGTTGCTGAGCAGACAAATTTTTCGAACATTATATTATGAAGCAATGGATTAGGAATATCCTTCAAAATTATTCAGATTCTGATTGATAGTACCGGCCTACCTATGTTACGCAATTAGCAATATTATTATCAAAGGTTATCGCATGATGTTATTTTTTCAGCGTTGCGATAATACTTACACAATCAGTTTGCAAACAATTGAATCAAGGTTAGCAACTAATCGATGTTGAAAGAGTTAACAGTAAACTGTTTGAAGTATCTAAGTACCTACTTATTATGTTTGGTTACGGCGCGAAAAACTTATTTATTCTTTTTAAACTAGGTATTAAAACCCTGTTTTTTATGATACATTTAAATTAGGATTCAAGTTTGCAATCAGTAAGTAGGTACACAATATTATCTCAGGAAGATAATTACAACGTCAGATGCAAGTAAAATTTATTCTAAAATGTACCTAATTAAAATCTAAAATACGACTCAAGTCAAAAAGGCACGAGTATAATTATAATAAACCGTTTGGAAAATAAAGAATAACTCACCTTATCATTAATAAATTGTAAAAATTTATATTACTTAAATCACAGACGATGTTAACCCGACACTTGCTGCTTCACAGTACCTAAATTATTACAAAAAGCACACGAGAACGAATCGCGACTCGCGAGCACCACGTTGCTACGTATTGTTGGATCGACTTTCCAAAGGCGAATACAACACTAGCTGGCTGGACGGTTCGCATAAAGCAGCCTGGGAATCCACAAAAACTTTTATTATACGACTTTGCGATACTGTTCTGCTTGTTTAAAAAAACTGTTCCAAATACAACGTTCCATTGAGTGTACTCACAATAAAACGATGTGCGCTCTCGATGCACATGCCTCGATGTATAATTAATCATAATTTATGTCACTGCCACAGAGACTTTGATCATTCCTAGTAAAGGAATTGTGTGCAACGCATTTATTAAATTGTTGACGGAAGTTATCCAATTCAGCAATTTATAGATGATGGTTTTTTATACCTACCTACCTACTTAGCAACCATAGATGTTCCGTCGGAAACTAATTGGATCAGTCAGATTAATAGGTGGTAATAAAGAGAAATACTAGGAGTAGTAGATTAAGCGAAGCCATCCAGCGAAAACTACTTATCGACCGCTGTAAACTAATATAGATCTACTTAGATCAATTTTTAACCGACGAAAAAAAAGCAGGAGGTTATCAAGTCGACGCGTACCTACATTTGTTTTGTGCCTAGTTGATAGATGGAAAAAAACGATCAAAAGTATAATTTTCTTCAGAGGTTAATCGGACAATTTCAGATGGGTTTTGATCTAAGGGAGAGTTTCTAATGAAGGGTTATGCGACCTTTTATATACTTCATTTTATATGTAACTAGTGACCCGCCCTTGCATCGCATGGATTAAATAGGTATGTACTTACTAATGTGGCGAAATATCAAAACATCGAGATTTCTGTGTTATATTTAAGGTAATATATTTATACAGCTCGGAAATACGTCAGTATTTCCTTTGACTATTCGGGATGCCTGGCGGCGCTCGGATTATAGCCTGAGTTCGTGCGAGTCGACGAGAGCCCTACAGCTGCAGCGGTGTGGAGCAGTCTTGTATTGACCAGCGGACTCATATCGTACGAACATGTGCTCAAAAACTGTCTTGCTTTCCGTATCGTTGTGTCTTGTACCTGCAGTGTGTGATTCTCTAGTGTGATTAATTTGTTCCTGAAATTATAATTTGATTTGAACTGTGAACGGTTTTTCTGTATGCCCACAGCCCCACAGTAGTATGGCTGATGATAACGAGAGACACGTAGGTACCTTCTCCGTCATACTTACCTATAGACCTTCCGGAATAAATTTTCTAAATGATCAGCATCATAGTCCATCGAGTAGTTTAACAGAACTAAACGGTCACAAGACAGACAAGAAAAGCGACTTTGATTTATACTATTTGCTATTATTATTATCTATAGATTATGTATTTCTATAGATTATGTCTTTCCTCCGAATCGCACAAATATTTACAAAATTTAACATTGCCCTACTAATACTAACACTAGGATGACGTCAGCCCGAATTTGCAAACGTGATATGACGCAGGTGTAAGGTAACTATTGGTATTTACTGCACAGTCATAGTAAGGTAAATCCCCTAAACACAACATACGTTAGATAAGTAGTTCACAACATGTGTGGTAGAGAAAATGTATATTTTTATCACCAATTACGAGTAACGTTGCGGATGCTTAGTTTTCTTATGATAAAGCATCTACCTACCTACCTCAAGCGTTCTCCATTATTTTTTTAAGTCAGCCAGCTAAATTCTCGTAGTTACCTATTTAGCGAGTTAACAACCCACATATGGACTGCGTTGACAAAGCGGTTCACCCAACGTACCTAACTCGAACTTCGAACTCAGCAGTCATAGTTTGCAGGGACAACATGGCCAGAGATCGCACAAGAAATGGAGAGATTTGGAAGGAAAAATGGAAGGTCTTTGCCTAGCAGTGGGACCGTGGAATTTTGATAATATAGTCACGGGTAAAGAAAAAAAATTGCTGATAATTCTCACTATTCACTCAGTACAGGGCCCACTGAAAAGACTCTCTGCAAAAGGCGACCTTATGTCGTGCAGACTGGTAGAATCAAATTATTTTTATTATTTTTTTGTTTCGAAAAAACAAGAGTGATACAATAGGTGCGTAAAACACGTTTACTGAATAAATATAATATTTTATTAACTATTTAACGTCCCCACATAATGTGGCTCTACTGCTAGCACTCCTCTAGTGCTCAGTACCTACTGTACATTTGCATTGCATGATGATTTGCCCAACATTCATCATTACATCCGATCCCTATCTGTAGCTTCAATAAAATGTATCGTGCAATGAGCAAGCCTTAGATAAATGCAGTGAACGAAAATAAACATTTTGTTTACTGGATAAATGATTTGGTCTCGCTGCGATCTAAGGAGCAAACGATAAGTGTTTGAGCACCCTTATTGGATAACCCTTTTCTGACCAAAAATTTTACTTATTAATGGGTTACCTACTTACTCAACGCAGCGGATGTCGCGTCCAAATCATAAATTTTCCGTTTGTTTAAATCAGGTAGTACACCAGACCCCAAAAATTATAGACCAATTTCTGTACTACCTACCTTTAGTAAAATATTTGAGAAATTAATTTTAGACCAAATGCAAAGATTTTTTAATAAACATAAATTATTACATAGCAAACGGTTCGGTTTTACAAGGGGTCGTTCAACTACTGATGTTGAACTTTTGTGAACGTGAACGTATTGAACTTTTAGGACATATTTATAATGCATGGGAAGACAAACGCGATGCCTTGGGCATCTTTTGTGATTTGTCAAGGTTTTCTCAGCGAAACTGTCCGAAAGGGTTACCGCTACCCCGGAACATAAAGGGCTAAAGGAAGGAACACGGATGGGTTTTAGTCAGTAAGAGTCTGACACTCCCTTTCGCTCCACCCAGAGCGGGATCCTTCAGGAGAGCGGGATCATGTGATGATTTTCAACCTTCAAAAAAAAAAGGCATGCGAATGCGTTCTTTACGAAACGTTAATCAGGAAACTCCGCCACTACGGGATCCGGAATTCTGCTCTGGATCTTCTTACTTCATACTTGAGTAAAAGGATTCAGAGCGTTGACGTTAACGGAAAAAGCAGCATACGCTGTTAGAAAAATTCGTAATTTAACTGATATAGAGACTTCCCGTTTAGTGTACTTTAGCTATTTTCATAGTGTAATGTCGTACGGTATTTTATTGTGCGCCGAAATGCCGCCGATATTCAGACTATCTTTCTTTTGCAGAAGCGAGCTGTTCGATCAATTTATAAATTAAGTCCGAGACACTCTCTCAGAGACAAATTTAATTTAAATGTAATGACTGTGCCTTCTCAGTATATTTATGAAAATCTTTTTATATGCCCATAAAAATATAAAATTGTTTAAAAAATACAGTGATGTCCATAATATAAATACTAGGAACAAACACAAATTTGTTGCACCTACAAAAGGCTCAAGAAAATAGGTGGCTCGTTCAGATACCAATGTACACGCTTTTATAATAAACTACCAAGCCACGTTCAAGATAAGCCTAATAAATTCAAATCATTTTATACCGTTAAAGATTATATTGTGGACAAAAAGGCTTGGGATTGAGCTGCTTCCAATTTTTACATTTTGAATGTTGCATTTTTTTTTTTTTAATATACATTGACATTAATGAATATTTTAGAAACAATGACATTTGCTTACTTTGTAAAGCTTTTTATTTAAATTATTGTGCATGTGAAGACAATGTGGGTCATTTTATTCATTTTTTTTTTATTATTCTCTCTGTTCTGTTAGTTTTTGCCTAGTTCTGGCAGTTTGAGTAATTTATGTGGCCTACCCAAATGGCCTTTCTTTGGTGTTGTTCGTCGAATCATTGGTTTTGAGTTGAGCTGCATGATTTCTAACAAATGCGTGCACTGACTGGACAGGTCCTCTCAATCTGTGTGGTTCTTTCCTCAAAAGACCATGTCAGAAATCGATCTACATGGTCTTCATATAACCTGACCAAGACTATGTCTGAACTTTAAAAAAGACTGTGACGAACCCTATAAATTGTAAGTGGATCGAAGATTTATTCCAACATTCCATGTTAAAAACCGCTTTCAATAACATATTATGTTCAAGGCCGTAGTGTGGGTTTCGAACTCCCCAGCCCAATTTGTATGGTGTTATGTTAATACTTAAGTAGAATTGGTTTTAACACCTATTTATCAAATTTGTAACTCCCTAGTCCAATGTGTATAGTGATAAATAGGTAGAATTGGTTGTACTCCTTTTAATTTTTTTTCTCTCCACAAATCTGTTAGAATAGAATAGACTATATTTATTTGCTTTAAAACATGGTACATTAAGGTTTAAAGTTATGATCTTACATGTTTCGCCATGGACTGGCATACAAATATTAAATGTAACAAATCTAACACATTAAAACATTTTTAATAACATTGGTTATTATGGTTTCGTATTTATTTGAACATACTAGAATAAAAGGTAGATATATAAAGTAATATAATTAAATATCAGCATCATCCATACTAATCCATACTAATATTATAAACTAGCTTCTGCCCGCGGCTTCGCCCGCGTGGAAGTCGGAAATTCATGGGTTATAATTTTTTTACGCGGTAATAAAATAACCTACGGTCACTACGTACACTATCAAATATACTATCTATACTTTAAAATTAAAATCTATATCTACAACTTATAAAAATAAACCTAAATAACTCTACCTTAAACTGTACTTAGTAAAAACACGGTTTATTTACCCTTATTTCTTTTGGAATATTGTTGAAAATTTTAATTGCTGTGATAAAGCTATTCTTATGACATAATTTGCTTTGGTGTGAAGGAATTCTTAGCCGTGTTGGGTCTCGACGGATATATTTTGAATGTAATTCGCATGTTATAGAAAGTGTAGAGTGCTCTTTAACAAATCTTACACCAGCTTGCATTATGAAAAGACAGAATTTTAATTTTTTTATAGTGAAGTCTGCAGGATGTTAAAGGACTGATACCGCAGATTGCTCTTAGGCATTTTTTTTTCTGAGTGGAGGCCACACTTTACCTCCTTGAAACAGGCTCTTGAAAAATATACCTATAATATCCATGTAGGCAGGCATAGGCACCTAGAAATACACGATAAAACCGATTTGGATAAACCGATTCTAAGTTATTGGAGCAAAGATTTACTGATTATATCTTAAAGCGGTTCCGGTATCACTGCATTCGCGAAATCTCCAGCTCCTCTGGCGTGTTAAGCGTTTTAACAACCTTGAGCTTGTATTCGCAGTAATAGTAGGTTCAGATATATGGAACATGGAAGGTCAGTCAAGTAGGTAGAGATTCATAAGCCTTCACTACTTCTTGGTCTGGGGCCCCAGTCCACCCCAGACTTAGTTTTATCTTGCTACGTAACCTTTCGGTGGAAAGCCTGTTAACGTAGAGCAGCTAACAGCTGTCGTGCAACCTAAATATAGGCACGTCTGTCTGTGACGTATGACGCAAGCCCCCTGAACTGCAGTTGGTTACTCAACAAGCAGAATTAAGGGACGGATCACACTTGCAAGCATCAGCTAACGGGGTGGCCATCTACTACGTGTACACCCCCAGCATCTGCTGTTAAATTAGCAAACATGAGTTAGATCCTCTCTACTCTTGTTGTAAAAGTAAGTAGGTATCTACCCATCTGCATACTCTGACAGAAAATGTAATATTGGGTAGATACGCACATATCAAGATAAAAGCTGACTTCTAATTATACGAAAAACCAATGCGAAGTCAGCTGAAACTGGAAGTGTAGGTATATTTATTAGCTCGATGTGTCGCCGTGTGTAGGTAGTCCAAATTATATTATTATAATACCATAGCCTAATTGAGAATACTACTTTCATTCGCACTTAGCGATAGCAAATTTTTAATAGGGATTATAAAATCCCCAATCACATTATGTAAGACAAGATAAAGAATTTATTGGCGGCATTTCAGTTTAGCAGACAGTTGTAGCTAAATCGTTATATTATAGATAATATTGCCGTGGTTATAGCACCTTTTTATCATAACTACCGATTACCAGCTATTATCAAGACGTTGGATAATCTAAAATATAGCAGTCGCCACAACTAAAAACTCGAGATTTTTTTGAAATCGCTTCATGTTTTAGAATGTATTTAGTTTAGCAGACCGTAGGTACCTAAAGAATCTGCTAAAGATTCTGTTGGATAAATAAATAGGTAATATACCTACGTAAATTATTATCTCTAATAAAAAAAAATGTCAGACCGTTTCTTGGTGTGACTACCTTATTAATTATTATGTTGGTAAGTACCACAACCTACAACAGGCTGATCTTATTAAAATAAAATGTTATACTTTTTTAGGTAGGTAATGTTTATAAATTGCTTCCTATATAATTGTTAATTTATGTCCTAAATTTATTTTAATTTTAAAAATTAATTTTATACTCTTTGCTGTGCCCTACAGGGTCCTTAATTGTACCTTAGCTTTAAGCCTATTGTAACACCTACAATATTATGGAATGCAAATAAATGTGAATATGAATACCTACCTAACAATCGTTTGGTATTGTTTACAAGCAATAAACACGCTTCATTCGGCATGAACAACACAACATGAACTATTGTATCTACGCCTTACCAATTAAAAACATTGATTTCTTAAAAGTACACAACTGATGACCTATAAGCCATATATTGAGTTATGGTTTGGGGCTTTGAGCTATGGCCAGGTCATCTTTTCAGCAGGGTATGTTAACGCTGTATAATAATGTAGGTACTGCTACTTTTAGGATTTATAAGATTAGGTACCCACCTATATAGCTGCTATTGTACAACAGTAAGGAAAAGTAAGTAGGTAAGTGATTTTGTGTTGAGGTATACTGAAGCAACAATCTGCAAAGCAACATCTTATTCGCGCTATTCAGCAACACCTCCCTCTTGTTTTACTGCAGTACATTATACTTAAATACTTTAGATTTTGAAGCAAACAACAATCTGCCATCAGTTAAAAGTTACCTCAACTTTTCCTTCCGCGTTCCATGCCCTAACAGATTTCATCCTAGTAATTTCTAATAGGAATGCAATGTCGGAAGAATTGTACCTAGACCTATTATGAACTTCAGCAAATCCATTCTCACCCACTACAACGGATAAGACAAAATATTTCGGTTTAATGATTTGGCCCAGTCATCGATTCACCTAGTTTAAGTTGTGGCGAGTGACAGTCATTGCCGTAATAAGAACCTAGGGACACTGAATAGATGAGGGTTTGCGATACTTACTCATCGCGGAGTTCGTCTTTATCGAAGGACATGTTGTATATTATGTTTCAATAATTTCACAGGCACAACACAGTTTTAATGAGCGCGGTAGGCACAGTATCAGTGTGAAGACCGATCGATGAGTGTCGCGGTGGTAGCGAGCGGTGCGCGACTGTCTGCTATCAGCTACCAAAGGTTTTCCGCCCAGAGTGGCCAGGGCGCGGGCGGACGAAGGGCCTGCGCAGCCGCGGTGCGCGCAGACTACGATACGACGAACCCTTCTCTACATCCGGAGAGGGCGCAGAGAAATGTGTTGACGCATTTCAATTTGTTTACCTTCCCTTTAACACTCGTAACCCACATTTAATTTGCCTTTACTGTTGTTATCCATGTACATACCTACACCTAAACATAACAACATCACGTCTGTTTTCAAGGAAGGGTTAGGCAGAAGTGTGCACCTCTGTGAAGAAATACTTATATAAAAGGTCTCTGTATTTAAATAATACCTACCTATCTACTTACCTGTTTTAAAAAAAACTTTTACTAAGTAGATACCTATAGTATAATAATTAAGAGTGTTCTTTACTTAATAGGTGCATTGCAAAGAATGCGCAACACGTTTTGTTTTGGCGCTTTTAAAGGGGTAAGCCCTTTCGAGTAAATCAATAGTTAGGTATATAATATAGCTACCTATACTGCCCCGTAGGTACCTACTGTAGCATTATCATCTTCCTACTCCACCCGACAAGTGCCTAGGTAAGATTAATATACCTACCTACTTAGATAAATGGGATGGAAAGTTGAAGCAAACATTAATAATTGCTATCATTATTTACCACAGATATCCAAAAGAATCCCTTCACTCTATATTTGTTCGAGTTCAAATGTCACCACCATTTTCCCCATAGATATCCGATTATTTACTTAAATTAAACAACCTTTTTTTCAATTGTAAAACTTCATTCACTATTTTATTCGTTTGGCTGAGCGGGTTTATCGAACCTTAGCTCAAATGCAAAAAATAACACCTGTATTTCTGTGGCACCAATCGATAGGCACTTATAGATACACTACTACTTATAGATACAACAGCAGTTGTCTGTTCAGGGTACACACTGCTCAAGTCGTCGCCGTCGTCGTCCCCTCCCGGGCAGGC
Organism: Gortyna flavago; assembly: GCA_963669345.1. NCBI lineage: Eukaryota > Metazoa > Arthropoda > Insecta > Lepidoptera > Noctuidae > Gortyna > Gortyna flavago. The sequence continues at coordinate 9,710,565 of OY770129.1, read as the reverse complement.
CACACCGTAGGTATAGCAGCCGGAGTCGGAGATCGTTGTACATAGGGAAAGAGGTTGTAGAGATCGTTTCCTTTAAAACTGCACACGCCTTCCACTAGGTAGGTACTTGTTGCACACACATTTCAAATGTTTCTAAATAAATTTTAGTGGAGGGCGTGCAGTTTTAAAGTAAACGATGTGTAGTTACCTATTTGTATCGTCTTGTCCCCTTTCTGCCGCCTTCTTTGCGACCATAGATATATGTTTACATTTCTATGTTTGCGACCATTACATCCCCGCAAAAGGAGACGCCGGTGTCGGCGAAAGCGAGAGGATTCGTAGCACCGACGTGGCACCGACCACGGCGACGTGAAGACGGCGCTGTGCTGCCCAAAGTGAGCACACCTCCTATTTCGTCGGGGCAGTTACCACAATAGTGGCTACCGGGCGTTTCCTCCCGGCCTTTACGGCTCAGGTCGCCGAATTGGCTATTTGACAGTTTTCGGAAAGATAATTTAAAATATACGTAGGTTTATTATATACCGCTACGTGGGAAAAATAATTTCCCATAGTCCACCTAGAAAACATAATATGGACATTCTGATGGACCATGGGAAAAATAATTTCCCATAGTTCACCTAGGTGGACTAGCCGGGTGGACCATGGGCAATACACGAAAAAACGTTGAGAGCTAAACCAGCATGTCCTAGAAGCAAAAATTCGAGGACGTGATATCCACCAACCCGCACTAGGCCAGCATGGTGGATTATGGCTCACTCCCTCTCACAAAGAGGTGGGCTGTGTCCCAGCAGTGGGAACATTATTGGGACACGTCCCCACTAGGCGGAATACCTAATGATTGATGAAATCCGACACTAAAAAGAGAAGGTAAAAGTGACAAGGCATGATTCGAGCTCAATTTTGAAGAAAACGAAAATTATTTTTAATTTGACAGGTAAGTAGTATATTGTACCTACACAGCTACGGTCGGGTGATCTAGCAGAATAGTTTACTTGGTAAGGAGGATACTATTTCGGTACCTACTTATATACTAACCTACTATTATAAGGTAGGTATAAGGTACTTTTATTATTCTTTCCAACTAATTACGTATATGTGATTTTGATGTAACTATGTACCTACCTATAACTGCAGCGGGTGGGTGCATTTGAGACTCATGACCTCTTGCTTGCCAGCTAGTAAGCTTGCCTTTCCAGTCACAACCACACGCTAAGATAATTATAAGTATACTAGCTGTGCAAATTCGTTCGCGTTAATGTCGGAAAATAATAATGTTATTTTTTTATTTTTCAAAAATAAAAGCAGCCTAAATTGCACCTTATAACATCAGCGCATCAGTATCTGCCAGTGAAAGACCCGTCAAAAGCGGTCCAGCCGTTTCGGAAATTAGTCAACACAAAACACTGCAGACAAAAATTATAAAAAAAAAAGTTTTATTGTTATCAGTAGGCAGGTACCATTATACTTTCATATGCAATGAGTAAAAAGCTGTTATTTTGACAGACACTTTAGTACTTCAATTTTATTTATATGTGTATGTATGTAGGAGATGGGATTATAGGCGCACGTTCGAGGTTAACAAAAAGTTCAGCTCCGCAGAGCGTCGTCTCTGCAATAAACAGCGGAGTTCTGCAAGTTGTGATTCGCGTTCCCGGTTTGTAAGTTTTCTACCTGGACACAAATCCTGACTTCGGGCTGCTGAGACATTTCTGGGGTAAAACCCCTATAAAGGCAGATTAGGGCGGACCGTGCCGCAACGCGATTTTTAAGATGTTTAATTAACAATGAAACATGTAATAATGCTTGCACACTTTATTCCTGAATAATTAGATAGATCATAATTATCAATACACTGATAATACACAAGTACAATTGCAAAATTATTGACATAATGTGTAGTAATATATCTAGGTACTATATTTGAAAAATAATAAACAATACAAGACATGCTTTTGTTTCTGGTTGGCGAAATTCGGACTTGGTCACAATAAACACAAATTCTTTCAACTAACTCATCAACTTTATGTGACGTTTAAAAGCAAAACTAAGTATCAAAATATCTCTTTACCACTTTAAAAAGTATAAAAAATATAGGACTGGTAAGTGAACTGGTGATGTCGGATTATACAAAATAATGATAAGATAACTAATTAAAGCTTAATCGAGTTAAAAAAGGGCAATACAGGCCAAGCGTCTAAATTACAGATAGCACTTAATCTATCTATAACAAATTCAGTCCGTAAAAACCTAATTTTGGCTTATACGTTTATTGGCATAATATATTATTATTTAAATTGAAAGCAAGATTATGCTAAATTATAAGACTACTGACTAGTAGATGAAATGTACCTAAAACTTAAGTTTTTAATCCTAGTACCTGCAATGGCATTGTTTTAATTCATAGAAACAAATGCAAAACAGTGAGATCACAATCGACCTCGATGATGTCAGTTTGGGGAGGGGCCCACGAGCAACTTTTGTATCTGCAACTAATTTGTCTCTCACATCAAGTCTACGGGTTGGTATGTAAGTGCACGCATTTAGAGACGCGACAAAGACAGCAGTTTCATACTTTTGATATGAGAGACAAATTTGTTGCCGAGACAAAAGTTGCTCGTGGGCGCCCTCCCTTATAAGCCTCTTTTAATAAAGCATTACCTTCTATTTGTCAAGTCAATTAAAATAAAAAAAAACGGGAGATAATAAATAATAACCTATTTAATTCGCCTCTTGAAACAGTTGATCGTAAGCACAGAAAATATAAAGCCATCATTAGAAAGTATCGTACTCACTAATATCAATTAAATATTGTGTAATATTTTTTTTTTAATAAATATACATCCAATTGATATGAAACATTTAACTGTAGAAGCCAATATAATCTAAATTTATGTAAATATTCGTTATTATTTAAGGAAATAAAATCCGAGGATCACTATAATTTTGTCTTTCATTATAATTATTAATTTTGGTACTAGAAGGAATTATACATTCAGACGAACTAAAATATACACAAGGTAATTTCTTTTCTAACATTTTAAACGTGCATAACGTATTAATCAAAACAAAGAAGTTATAATGGATACTCATTCCGGATTAGCGTGGTTTTTTTCCTAGATACTATACCCACTGAATTAATTCGTAAATACATATTATATGAACATTGAGCAGTGGTAGCCCAGTGGTAACGGTCGCGACTTACGAGTTATAAGTCGTAGGTTCGAATCCAGACAGGCGCTTTACTTTGTGTAAATTATTTTCATCACCACTGCTCTCAAAACAGTGAAGGAAAACATCGTGAGGAAACCGGCATGTCCTAGAAGCCAAAATTCGAAGACATGTGACATCTACCAACCCGCACTGGGCCCGCGTAGTGGATTACAGCCCTCTCCCTCTCACAGAGAGGAGGCCTCTGTGTCTCAGCAGTGGGATAGGCTGATTGTTCTATGCTTATGCTTTACGAACATTACAGAGAAAATAGCCTTTACTTGAACTCTAGTCTGGTCTTATCTTACTAAAACTATTAATAAATCCGAGATTGAACGGTACTGAAGATGAAATTCAGAGTTTTGTGATCACATTCCTATTACCTACACTTACTAAAGTTAGAAGAAGTCTTTATTTTTTTTTTAATTTACGGTCTGGCTTCATAAGTGCCGAAAATAGGTTGAATGAATAAATTTTCTTGCGAAAAAAAGATACAATTAAAACAGGCTTTGTGCAAAATTGTGTTATGGCCGTAGGCGTATTTTAATAATTTATCCCTAAAACGTTAAATAACTCAACTTGATTACTTATTATACACTCGTTGCAGATAATCTCAGTATTTATCCAAAGTTAGTACAGTTGCACCAAAAAAGGTATGCGCTTCGGTGACGTTTATGATAAGGTACCTACTATGTGCACTAAGAGATGTTTTTAAGATTTTATACGGTATGTTTTATTACTCTTCCGGTGTAAATTAATTCCTTCTATCCCTTGCACGTATAAAGCCAGACTGTTATATACAGGAATGAAGAAACATATAAACTGTTGATACTACGAAAAAGTAAAAATTCACTAAATCAGTCTGCAGGAATATTACAGTTCTAATATTATAATGACGCTTTTCAGTATAAGTAGTTTTTTCTAGGGAATATAGCATGGGGTTCCTTATAATTAGGATCAGGCTGGTTGCGGTATCGTCGGGCGAGCCATACAGCGAATAACTGAAACATAAAAATAAAGCGTTAGAAACGATATGTACCTACGAAAATACTAAATCAGTGACAATAGAAACAATCATGCACGTGCAAACATGCGAATAATGTATTGTGCAATATTTAACATAAGCACGCAATTAATAAAATTAAAACGATTCCAGAAAGTATAGATTGACTCCTTATAACTGACTAACATATAATATCAACTCACAGCCTAAACCAAAAAACTTATAGAAATAAACAAAAATCGCTTAGAAAAAGTTAAGTACATTATAATATACATAGTGTAAAAAAAACTACAAAATATTACAATTTTATTTTATTTTAGCTCCAAATAATTACATTTTTAGGATTCGTACCCAAACGGTGCCATCGGATCCCAATTACTAAGCCTATTCTGTCCGCCCGTCCGACGTCTGTCAGCGGGCTATTATATCATGAACCGTAATAGGTCGACAGTTGAAATGATCACAGAGTGTGTATTTCTAACTGTAACAGTAGCTATCAGAACAGGTTACCGAAGAATTGCTATTAAAATTTTTTTCCCAAGAATTTATCCAAGCTTCAACCAATTAGAAAGCCATGGGCATTCTTCCACCACTCGTCATATATTATTGTAAACACACTTTAGTCATTCTAAAATAACTTTCATCCAAACTGATTTTGTCATCATTACTTATAATTTAATATTTTATTTTTGCTGTCAATTTTAGATTTTCTTCTAAAGCAAATACCTACTAGGTCAGATGCATTGCCGGGATTCATTAAAATATTTTTGCTCTCTGAAGTAATGTTGTTTATAAATAACACATAAGTGCATATAAATAAATAAGTAAATCACGTAATATAGAGGAGGTAAAATACGCGCATTGACGTGGAGTTGCGGACAACAGCCCGTATTACCTAATATAGAGGAGGGCGAGGCTTGATCATTGATTTATGTTGAGTAAATTCACAAATCGGTGACTGTTGCAAATTATAAAAGAAAAAGCGGCATGCGCATATCAATAACATCACACATGCAATCCAAAGCAAAACACCAATCCACCTCAAGTGATTAAAATCCACATCGTCAGATCATTCACAGAAATGCACTGGGGTTAGCACGCGGATCCTTTTGGTTACGGTATCTTACTGTCAACCATACACCCAGAAACTGCAAGTTAATCGTCCGAATGTTAGTTACAAGTGCAAGCGAAATATTAACAAATGTTTCATGTACATGTACTCTTAAGAGTGTATACAGACGTAACGCCGACAGCAAGCCAACTACCAATTAATTAGTCTGGATGAAGTTAACGCGTAAAAAAACGCATGGCAGCTAAAGGGATGAATAGTAATGAATTCCACAAAACAAAAACGTTCAGGAACGTTCGTGTCCACGGAGTAGATTAAGCTCTGTTACTTATATACTTTGTGTTCACGCCGCACCTCCGCGGGCTCGCTCACTACAACCAAACAACTAGACGTTTATCTCTAACGAACTCTCATTTTATTTTATTGATAATTATTCATATTCTTCATAGAACAAATAACATAACATCACGCTTGTATTTCCCAAAGAGTGTGAGTGTTATTGAGTCTTTCCATTACTAATGTCTTAGTAACAGCCCGGAGTTTGGAAGTTGGCGGTGTGATACCCCCGTGCCTCGGAAAGCACGTTAAGCCGTTGGTCCTGCGCCTGATCTCTCTCCGGTCGTGTCGGATTGCCGTCCCATCGGACTATGAGAGTGAGTGAAGAGGGAGTGCACCTGTGTGCACTGTGCGCACACACTAGTGCACTATAATATCTCCCGCGCCGAAGGCTAGTCTCCGTTAAGATTGCCGAAATACAGTCTGGAGGAATTTAATTCCCAAAGAGTTAGGGGAAGAGGTGTACGTCGACATTATACCAGTTATTTTACGTTTGGCGAGCCAACTACCATCAAGCGAGCATAAATCTAGACTCTGGGCTGTTACTGAAAAATTCCTGAATCGAACCATACCTAGCTCAGCAGTAGCGCTTGCGACTCTACTAGACCAACGAGGCACTACAAATACAATGTTTATTTAATAACAACTAACAGCATTTAGCACTCGGCTAACAGTTGTATTTAGTATTGAATGTTGGAAGTAGATTGCTGTCAATCTGTATACACGCTACAAGATCATTTTCACCATATTTAACAGTAACAAGTAATTAGCTGCTTCTATGGAGCTGTCATCTGAAATGCTTCAATGTTAAATACAAAAGTATTAGAAAAAATAAATTAAATCGAGAACAATAACTGTATCCATGCTTAATCCTGATTATATAGTACCTCGTATCTACATGCAAATATTAATTTACAAAATAATTATTGTGTGAGTAAAATGTGTTATTATTGTGAATGGTGATTGTTGTCCTGCATTTTCACATCCAAGAAATGTCAAATGTAAAATTCCACATGTTAATCTTGTTTTGCTATCAGTACAAATGCCATTAAAAGTTGCTATGAGATTACAATATAGGCACTCAGACATTTCTCTCAGAAGTTTTGTTTTTGTAGCGTAGAGCCATTCAAGTATTACGTAAGCAGAATTTTAGTAATGTTTTTTTAATTTATCCCTCCCCCTTGTGAGCAAGTAAACAAAGCTCTTACCCTCCTATGCTTACATAAACTTGGTACTTATATTTTTTTTAAATCTGTTCAGGTTTATTTATTGTTACTTATGTGTCTAGAAATAAGGATAAAGGAATTTAGTACCTATTTAATATTTATGCAAGAAAAATAATTAATATCGTATTTAAATATTGTAAGTATTTTATTAATTTATTTTTTCTAAATATTGCTGACGTGATCAGCATCCAGACCTCCAGACCCCCAACCCCATGTCCTCAAAAATAAGCAAAGCCAAGACGTTGACTTTTGGTGCTTACGTAATACTTGAATACCCCGTGTGAAAATACGGTCTTATAGTAAATTTTTCTACCGAAGTGTCTCGAATGCTTTCACGAACTGTTTAAATACAAATTATACAAATGTATTGTTGTTAAAAAGAGTTGTGTACTTATCTATTTAACATGCAAATTTTTTAAATCGTATTTTATAAACAACTTTTAATTACGCAACAAGGCTATCTATTATTGTTAATTATGTAACTTTATTGCTTTAGATACAAACTTTATCGCCATAGATTAATATTTATTTGCAACTGTTTGTTTTAACTAAATATTTCTTATTGTTCATTCCAATCCGAATACACATTGTATAAGATTTAATTCAGTAGCAGTAAACTTAGCCATATCAAACTATTTTTATTTATAGAGGTACTATCATTGAACAATGATAAAGTATAGATAAGTAAAGTCAATAGAACTCACTTCAGTAAAACTGAAAAACAGTCCAATGCCACCGCACAGTTTGAATGCATAGTCAATAGTCTCCTTCAACTTCCCCATACATGGCTGGCATTGGCAATGTATAGACTCAAATGTATTACGGCAACAAATTTTCTGTAATATAGAAAAATGGTTATTAAAACAGGGAGAAAAATAGACAAAATAAAAATAAACTTGAGAATGTGCTTTTGTTTTATAAAATACTAGCTTTTGGCCGCGACTTCGCCAGCGTAGAGGTCCGGAACCTGTGTGTGTTATGTCTTAACCAAAGTCTACCTATGTGCCAAATTTTATCCAAATCCATTCAGCCGTTTTAGCATGAAAGCGTAACAAACAAACTCACTTTCGCATCTATAATATTAGTTAGGAATTTTATTGAGTTGTATGTACCGCTTTTTTGTTTATATACGAATAATCGTGTTTAGAGATTATCGGAAGGTTATCGGCAACTGGGCTAGTTGTTTTTTATCAACATTATTATCTATTTAGGACAGCCTAAAAGTACTAGTTGATACTTCTGTTTGACGATATTTCTTTTCTTTGAATTTCAGCAGTATGCATGATTTCTGTTTCTTACTCATTTAGTTACTCTAATCTATTGTACAGGGGACAGGCTATTGGACTTTATACTGGCTTCAAGTACTTACATCTACTAGTTCACATGACGGATGTTCAGCAGTACCATTCTCAGGTATTCTGCTCTGGAAACCACAGCACTGGAACCTCTCCTGAACTTGTTCTTTGACATCGACGGTCACCTTGTTCCATCCCTTGAAACATAAAAATTATACATCAACAAAGCTTCCAAGGTCTTCACCACATGTAAAACTAAAATTTCGAGAAATTTTCCATTTGGTGTCAGTTCATTTGGATTATTTTACTTGTGAAAAGTTATTATCCGAAACTGCCACTGCGACATTCGTAGCGCCCAAACCAACCCCCTCCCCCTACCGCCTAGATCCCATTTTTATCATAGCTGTCTGCAGAGATCTATTTATTCACATAAAGTATATAGTGACTTAACAGATTGCACACACACATCTTTTATAAATGATAAATGATTTATTTTCTGTAAGTAGGTTTATAAACACTTTTACAAGTCAGTCATATTTTTTTAACTAGATGAGGTCGGCGTTTCCTATCTGCCTACTCTGAAAAGAAAGGCCGAAACAAACTCAGAGGTCACAGTCTCTTTTAAAGTCCTGACAAAATCTTGGTCAGATCATGTGAAGACCATGTAGATTGGTGTCTGAAATGGTCTTTTGAGGAAAGAACCACACAGATTGAGCGGACCTGTTCAGTCAGTGCACGCCCTGTCCAGTCAGTGCACGCATTTGTCAGAACCGTGCAGCTCAACTCAGAACTTAAGGCGCTCAACAATTTGACGAACAATAATATACTTAATGACGAACAATAATTAATAAATAAATTAATTAATCAATGTAAAATTTTTGTAATACCCCAACTTTTTGATATTTTTTAAGTGTTTAGTTTTAATATTCTCAAGTAAGTGAATTTTTGTAATTCTTATGAGAATAAATGATCTTAAACCGCAAATAAGACAGTGTGAATCTCTTCACATACAATCAAACAATACAAAGTGTGTGATACTTTTTACTCGTTGAACTTCTAAAGTCGTCGCACAGTTAATAAGGTCATTTCTCGGACGCCGCATTTTTATCAAGAAAGCTGCTAGATAAAGTTGAAAGAAGAAAGAAGAAGTTGAAAGTTGTACATGTAACTGCAATAAACTTTTTGTATTTTGTAGATATAATTATTTAAATACAAGATTTCGTATCCCCATTTAGCTAGCTAGCATCTCTAGTTTATGAGTAAATTTTTAAATTTGTGTTTACTGTTAAATTAATTTCTTTCAAATTAATTAATAGTGAACACCCAATTATAAATCCTAATCAGATATAATATGGCACTATTATATTCCCATCCCGTAATACACTTTTGCACATAAATTGTATTAACTGAATCAGTTATTCTCAAGTCAACACATTTATTATTTTGTTTTCTTTTTTAATATATAATACATTAATATGTGGTTATCAACCAAATGATGTAATCATTGAATAGTCTCTCTTGGTAAGTAGTACATATATAGGCTGCTGATTCTACAGACTAAGTCAGAAGTAAGTAGGTAAGTGAAGATGTTTTTATGAGATAAAAATCCTTTGTAATTTTTTACATAAAATAATGTAATTTAGCTATTAACTCACCTGTCGAGCCAGCATTTCCTGATGGTCGGAATTAACAGTGAGGCAGGCACATGCCACTGAAAACTGTACCAAGAACAGAAGGAATAGAATCACCATGTACTGGATACAGAGTTAAGGTTTCAGATAGATACATAGAATACTTTACAGATATACTCACCATAACAAATTACGAATAAGAAGTTTTAAGAGTTAAAAAGGGTGTTTTGATTAACTACTATGTATAACATTTATTTTCCTAAACCACAACAGCGGGGTAATGAGTAACACACTAACAGTAGCAATGGTTTTCATTTTGACAGTTCAACAACATTCACTGCTTATTTACATTGTTGAGTTGACAATTTTTTCGAACATAAAGCAAAGGATTATCCTACTGAATGTGAATGATTCAGATTGTGATTGAAAGTGTGTTGTGCAATTTGGCATTTCTGTGTCCTGCCAGTAATGGCATATAAATATTACAAAAAAGGAACAAAAAATTGCAACTAAAATAGCAGACATCACTGCAGATCCCTAAAAATATTCAGCTGCCAGACTAGGTAGATCAAGTCTATATTAACCTCATATGTGATAGAGAAATCACATTAAAGTATGGTCTATTTAGTAGCCCTGATTTTGTGTAAACTTATTATGAAACTGAATACTCATTGCAGTAATGTTACATGAGGAAACAATAGAATAAGTATTGAGAAATATTTATGTATGTGGCAATGTAGCACAAATTACTTTCTAAACTTGTGCATATCTGTGCGCCTGTTACGGCCTATGTATGCTGTGAAGTATGTACACAATGATTTTAATATTATCACAATGTATGTTGTCAATGGAAATAGGTAATGTATGAGACATAACACATAATTGACTTTGGAAAAGGATACAAAGAATAACATAACTTGATGATGTTTGACAGCTCCCAGCAATCCCAGTAGAGAAATCAAAATGAGGAACACCCCACATGCCAGTATTCCTCCCACAATCGGCAGGTTGGTGACCAGTGACGACGCCTGCCCGTACACCGCCACTGATATCAGAATGCTGGCCACTACCTGTCAATGTTTTTACATTCGCGTTAGGGAAAACAAGGCTCTAAGACACTATACTGTCATGTTAGAAACTATAAGTTATCAATACAAACAGTATGTAAATACCACAAGATATTAATAATTAAAATCTTACCACATAAAGAATGTTTAACGCAATAAGCGCATTTTTAGAACAAGTGAATCCTCCACACATGTTGACGCCTGTTACCTACTTCAACACAAAATCGCTAATTCATTTATACGCAGTTGTATTATCGAAAGTGTGATGGAAAGATACGACACCTTGAAAGTATTTTGTCAATCTAGTATCAGTACACTTACACCACACAGAAACTGAGAGACGAGCTTATCAAATGACTGTGAAGAAAACACGCAATTTATATAGTAAATTTAAAAAAAGTATATTCAGACAGCTACGAAGTTATTCTTTCCTGAAACAATTATTAAAGAAAATAATTTACTCAATGGAAGGGCAATTTGTTCATTGATTCATTGACATGACAAAGGAGAACCCACAGAGTACTTTTTGGGATAACCTGGTGGAGAACTCAGAGAAATACGACCTGACTGTCACTCATGTCACTGTCAGAACATGGTCAGAACCACAGAGTACATTAGACTAGACTATGGGCGCGTTCCGAATTGAGGAAATAATCGATGTAATCGATTTGAGCGTGCTAAAACCCGTACCGAATTGGCGTGAGCGCGATAACGATGTCCCGTGAATCGTCATAGATGACGTCATGGCATGCGCCATCTTGCGATAACGCCGACCATGCCTCGTACAAATATCACCGTGAGCGCTGTCAAAAATGACAGTGTGTGTGTGTGTGTGTGTGTGAGGATGAGGATGTGTCAGTGTGTGTTTTGTTTTGAGTTGCACCATATCTTTTTAATAACGTGGCATTTTCGAAATTGTGCTTCTGACTGACAGTCGCCACCTAAACAAAGAAAAGGAAGAAACGTGTGGTGTTTATACGAAGAAATACTGCTGTAATATCTTTTTGACACCGAGTAATCACTGTGAGCGCGCTAACGTGTTCCGAATTGTTGACAGCTCTCAGCTGTCATAATCGTGATATCCATTATGGAACGCATGTGAGACGATTTGAGTGCTGTGAGCGATATTGGCCAATTCGGAAGGCGGCCTTAGTGTAGCTCATTTAAACTATCAACTATAAATTCAACATCACGTCTAATCGACCGGACTGATTTCTTTGAAAAAAATAAATGTTATACTAGACCATTTGCTTAGTAATTTGATATGTGAATATTTGCAATTATATTTTTTTAAGATAGTGTAATTAATTTGTAAAGTAATGTCTACCGCGGACATAAAAACGATAATCACGCAAACACTATCGGGTGTATTTTCATAAAACTTATCACCATATAAAAGACAATTTAATTCCCCGAATTTTATTATACGGTTTTTATTTGTTTGGTGTTTGATAAATCAACAATAGATGATTGTTTCATATTTTGCAATAAACTACCAGCGTTGTGTCATCGCGCATCTTTTTCTTTTCTATGCAGTCCGATAGTGACCGCGCTTTAGGTAATGTATTATTCTATTCTATTTTTCTTTATGACAATGGTGCCGATGTCGACAATTCTGCCAATGTCAGATGTGATATGAGAAAACGTAGTGATATTTAGAATTACAACACAAAATAAAATAAAAAATATTTTACATCCATGATTATATCCAAAGAAAATAGTTGAATTTAATGTGAAACTTGTTGAAGAATATTAATAAGTACACTGAAGTAGTCGCCTTCTCAATGTTTAAGTCCATTGTCAAGAATCCAATTATGTCAAATAAGACATTGTCAAAGTGTGTGGCAGGACCATTGACATACATTCTCCCATCTCAATGGGCAGGCAAGACTGGCAGGCATTGAGATAGGATTTAGTTTGGATTTAGCATGGAATTAATATGTACTTTAAGTACATATTAATTCCATGGGATTTAGTCATTGGTGGCAGGTTTAGCTTGGGCTGCCATCAACAAATAAAATACATATATGTACTGACATTAAATAGTTTATATTTTTTCTCTGAAATAGAGGGGTTTAAAAATATAATTTTAGTGGTTCCAAGTTCCATATTTTTTTAGCATTTATTTGGATGTAGTTTGATTCTGGTTAGATTTTTCTCGGAATAAAAAACCAACGTCCATACAAAAAGCGGACATCTGCAAATACGAGGTCGCTTCGCTCGCTCATAAAAAATCCGGGTCATCCTTAATTGATTTACCTATGTACAGAGGCCAGCACATCAAGCTACCCCAATCTGTCACAATATACCAATTGAATATGAACCTTATTCCTTTGTAATAAAGTTGAAAATCTATCAAAGAAAGACAGATTGGAGTAACTTGTGCTGGCCTCTGTACAGAGGCCAGCACATCAACCTACCCCAATCTGTCAAATTTTCCCAATTGAATAAGAACCTTATTCCTTTGTAGTAAAATTGAAATTCTATCAAAGAAATTTTACAGATTGGGGTAGGTTGATGTGCTGGCCTCTGTACATATCAGAGACAGGATGATGAAATTTACAAGGTCGCTTCGCTCGCTCATAAAAAATCCGTGCCTCCACTTTTCAAAACCCTGACTCTTGTTTCTGTGGCACCAACGATAGGTAGTTTTTTCCAGCAGGGCGGCAGCAGCGAAAGTTAGATACCCTGCGCAACGCACTTAGGGTCGGTACATAGCAAATGCGTCGGGCTTAACTTCGATTGCATCTTTTTATTCACTCGACACACTAACGCATCACCGGACTAACCCATAGCACATTAGTAGTTAAACTGAACAGAGATAAAGCTTCATACAACCGCGCGAATCGGTTGCACTACTACAAGCACGCGGGGCATGTGTGCGTGGCAACTGGCCGCTTGTCGCGTACGCGGCGAGACTGGAAAAAACCGGTTTACGCTGGCACAGCCAGTTGCCAATCTCAGAGTCAGTGCGACGCACGTTTTTGTTTTGTTAGTTGCAAGTTTGTATATTTTTGTGTAAAAACGTGGTATTTTATTATTAATAATGGGTGTTTATTGTACTGTGTGTATGAATAATACTAGAAAAAATTAAAATATATCATACTTTAACTATCCCAAGGAGTACAATAGGTAAGTAAATATTTGATTACTTGATTACTTTTTCGAGTACCCTTATTTTATTGTATGATCCTTTTTTAATATGAAAAGGTGTTTTTTTTTTACCTTTTTATTATTATTACAAGCTTTTTCTAAACATAGATATGTGAGTGGGTTGGTATGTAGGTATGTGTGTTAAGTTCAATATTACAAGTAAGATTTGAACCACTTTTCGATGTCTGATTGAGCTGAAATTTTGTATAGGTACCTACCTGCGTAAATTCGGTGACAATGCATTAATAAGATATAACCTCACGCTGCAGCCAGGATCGTCTCCTCACTAGGGAACTCTTCAACAGTTAGTAGCACGGTCACGAAATTTTATGTTAGTTTAATTTTGATAATTCAACAAGATTTTTATCATGGACTGCTGCTGCAGCCAGAATTGTCTCCTTATGAGGGAACTCTTTAACGATTAGGTTAGTAGCATGGTCTTGAAACTTGGTATTTTAATTTAATTTTGAACTAAACTGCTGATGCAGACAGGATAGTCTCCTCACGAGGGAACTCCTCAACGGCAACAGTTTTGTTTAATTTATTTTTACCTATTGTGACAGTGACAACCCTACCAAAATAGGTAACAATTTTGCACTTTCCTATGAAGCTTTGTCTCTGTTCCGTTTAACTACCTACTCATGTGCCCATAGTTCGCGGGCTACCTATTTGCGTAACAGACTATCAGTAGCAATGGCTTTAATTTTGACAGTTCAACAACATTCATTGCGTCATAATACGTTGTTGAGCAGACAAATTCCAACATTATGAATATATCCGTCAAAATGATTTAGATTGATAGCCTGTTACGTACTTAGTGTGCTGGTCTTGATACCGCGGAATCGCGGACAGTTAAATATAAGAAGTTTTGCTCTTACTGCATGCGGTCTCATTGACGCGAAAGGTCTGATAAGTATTGCTGCTGTCGGTAGATTTGGCAGCGGTTTTACTGCTAACCCCATTTGATGGTTTTCTTGAGTTGATCCAGGGTTTGATTCTTGCATTTACCTATTGTTATTTAAATATGCAAGTAATTATGTTCCCATCCCGGGCGATATACTCAGCCCGGTAACTAGCTAAGCCAACCAAGGTTCTAAAACAATAGTAGGTATAAAAATAATCGAAATCATTTATTTTTTACTATTCCTACTCAACATTTCTATAGTTTATATTAAAGGTTACAAACAAGCATATTGATAAACAATCTACCAATGAACAAAATATTATTTTAGTCAAGTTTTTCAGCATCGTTTGTAGTTTCGGACACATTTAATTCTTTAAATTTTTGTTCAAAAAATTGTTTCCTATGAACTAGGGCTATACGGGGTTGTCGTATACCAAAATTTTCATTTCCCAATTTACTGTATTTCTTTTCTCCTTCTCTCCCCATTAATTCTCTAAGAGCTTGATTTCTATTTAAAATTTTTTCATAAAATATTTTGCCACTTTCAACAAATTCGGGACCAAGTTCACATAATCTCTGGTCAGTGTCTGCTTCATAATAAACTTCTGTCATATCTTTCATAAGAAAGTATGTACCTGATGCGAACATGCCTATTATAGAGTATAATACCCCTCTTATAAACGGAGGTGCTGCATATAAGTTTAATCTTCTATTAAGATATTGAGAAAGATTGTAAGCAAGAAATAGGCATGTGAACGGATATGCAGCTTCATAAATTATTTTGTTATTCTGCGTCATCATGATCTCCCTACATATCGCAAATTCTTGCACTTTTTCAGGAAGTATTATAGCATCAGCCAATTTTTTTCCAGCTTCTGATTCCCAGTCAACTTTCTTTTGGTTCACCTGAAAATATTTAATACATGATAGTTAAATAATGCCTTTGCCCAGGAGTGGGACAGTGTAGACTAGTAAAAAATTTAAAATAATTATTAAAATCTTGAAAAATAGGTATTTCGCGGTCGGTCTTTGAATGAGTGACAATACATAATAATACCGAGACCCCTCTCTATCTATGCCTCGTAAAGCTTAAGCAGTGTCGGTCCTAGCTTTTGTTCATCGATCTTTGATACACCCGTATCGGAGACTGGTTGTCAGACTTTCAGGTTTCTGGACTACCAGTCAGAAGCCTGAAAGTCTGTCAACCAGTCTTAGAGGTTAGATAGGCAGTCGATGAAAAATATTGTTAAAAAAAAAAACAAATTAGACTGAGATTCAGCACCATTAGACTATCTTCTAATCAGAACTACATAATGTGTGCCAAGTTCCAACATATCAGTTCACAAGTGAAAATTCAGCAAGGAAAAATAAAATCCACGCCTAAGGGAAGAAAAGTAGGGGTTGATCCCTATTTTTTTACCCTAAGGCGTGGATTTTATTTTTCAATTTTAAATGGGACTAACTTCAAGGTATAACCCTGTCCAATAAAAAAAGAACCGTCAAAATCCTCCTTCTTTTCGTCGCCGTCGCGCGTCGGTTAAAAAGCGCAAGTAACTCTGTCTGTCTGTTACCTTCTCACTTTCACGCCATACGGCTGAACGGATTTTGATGAAATTTGACACACAGTTAGACCATAACTTGAGTCCTAAACTAGGATTTTTAACCCGGTAGGATGTTCCCGTAGGATAATTTTCGATCACCTTGCGAACGAAGCCGCTAGCAATAGATGCTAAGGGTCTAAACAGAGAGACTGCATTTCAGCTGCAACATCGCAGTTTGGATGCAGTTGACTTACTGCTTCGAAATCTAGTTATGTCAACTGCATCCAAACAGCGATGTTGCAGCTGGCATTTCATAATTTATTGATAAAAATATCCAGAATTAAAAGTAGCCTATGTGAGTTTCCAGGTCCTAGGCTACCTACCTGGGGGTGCTTGGGCAGAGAACCTCCACGTGTGCCCGGGGACTGGAGTTCCCTTCTGGATACGTCCGGGGGAAGATCAGTGTTCGGGCCGGTGCATCCTGGGGTGCGGACAGCGACTTCCCATTGGGATTATTTCCCAATGGGATCTCGCTGTCCGCACGCTAATATTCTGCCAGGAGGATCACACCACACAGATCGCTCTGAGTAGCAGAGCGGCAAGTGTGGTGGGGTCGGAGTGGGCCCGGTGTGCACTTACCCTGCCGCCGGGCAGGCAGGAGGGGTAACCCCCTCCTGCCACCGCTAATATCGTAGCCCCGGAGACAGTTAAGGTCATGTCTCTGGCTGTTGACGGGGGTCGAGGGTCTTGGCTTAACCGCCCGGACCGCGAGGAAGATTAACCTCTATAAAAAATTCCCCAAACCTTCAAGCGGCGGCGCACCGTGAGGAAGGTAGTAAGCTTGGCTAATGGGTAGCTTGATGTCGCTAGTGCGGACCACATATTTTGAGTAAATGCAAAAAGTTTAAACTCGTGGGAACAAAAATGGAAATATATAACAAAAACAAAAACCAAACGGAAGAGATGAGGAGTGATGCGGAGTCGGAGTCCGACGCCGCATCTGAAAGAGCGAGCACGGAAGGCTCTGGGAGCCCTAGCCGTGTGGAGGAGGTGGCCGCTGCTGCAAAGAAGAGCTACAGCAAGCGGCCAAGGTCTGAGGACAGCCAGAGGTTGTCCTCAGACGGAGAGCTGGCCTCGGCTCGGAAAATCCCCACCAGTAGGCGGGGAGGAGTCCGAGAGCGAGGCAAGGGGAGGGGGCTCACTGCCCGGGAGGCGGCAGAGCGAGCGGAGGAGCCCGCAAAGGAGGGGGAGACTGGTCGCGCGGTCGCCTCGGGGTCCTCAGGCGATGAGACCGGTACGGTTGGTGGCCCCGAGGCGGACCGCAAACTCAAGTTTGCAGCGGTCGTGGAGGCCGCGATCCGGGACGTGGCCCTGAAGAAGCTTAAAGCTTCCAAGAACAAGGCCGTAGTCTCGGCGACGGCCTCCATCATGGCGGCAGCGGAGGCGGCCGGCTGCGCCGGTCCTTCGGCCGGCGAAGTCGCCGAATTGCGGGCGGAGCTCGCCCGCCTGACGGCCGCCATGAGGGGCCTCCAGGAGGAGAACGGGAGGCTCCGGGCAGACCTGGCCGCCCTAAGGGTCACCGGTGGCGTCCAGGCAAGCCAGCCCGTCCCGGTGGAGAACCAGGTCTTGAACCTGGTTCGGCAGGAGCTGGCGACCTTCCAGGCGCGGTTCTCCGTCCTGGAGGGTATTGTCCTCCGCCCCCCACTGGCGGGCAGGACTGCCCCGGGGCCGACGAAGGCGGCCTCGTACGCGGCTGCTGCGGCAGCTGCCGCCCCTAAGCCCGGACCGTCCGGCCGGGCCCAGGCGCCGACCAAACCGGTGTCGGCAGGGGGAGCCAAGGTGACGGCGAAACCGGCGCCGTCTGGTGGAGCCCAGGCGTCGGCAAAACCGGCGCCTGCCGGCAAAATGAAGGCCCGACCGGCAAGGGAGGTGGAGGCCGTGGCAGCTACGCCCCGCCCCCCTCAAAAATCTCCCTCTTCTCCCACGACCGCCGCCGAGTGGCAGGTGGTCGGGGAGAAGAAAAAGGCGGCCAAGGCGGCTAGGAAGAAGCGGCAGAGGAGGCGTCGCAAGGAGCGAGCCATCGCGGCTAGGCTTCGCTCCCCAAAAACCGCGGCTGTAGTGATTACGCTACAGCCGGACGCGGTTAAGAGGGGAGTGACGTACCGCGACGTGCTCACTAAAGCATGGGAGACGGTGAACCTCCAGGAGCTGGGGATCACCGGGGGCCTCCGGCATAGGGTGACCGCCACCGGCGCTCGCATGCTGGAGATCCCTGGTGCGACGAGTGGCCCCACCGCTGACGCCCTAGCTGAGAAGCTAAGGGCGTCCCTAAATGCGGAAGAGGCTCGAGTCTCCAGGCCCGTTAAGTGAGCAGACATGCGCATTATGGGCCTGGATGACTCCGTAACGGAGGAGGAGGTAGTGGCCGCTGTCGTCAGGACGGGCGGGTGTCTCGCCGATCAGGTGAAGGCGGGCACCGTACGTCCTGATCATTCGGGCATGCGAACCGTTACGGTAAGCTGCCCCGTGACGGCGGCCAAAAAGATCGTGGAGGGCCGAAGACTCCTGGTGGGCTGGGTTTCAGCGCAGATCAAACTGCTGGAACCCAGGCCTCTGAGGTGCTTCCGATGCCTCGTGGGACACCACGTTGGCATCCAATGCACCTCGGAGGACCGCAGCGCTCTGTGCTTCCGCTGCGGCCAGCCCGGACATAAGGCCGGCTCGTGCACTGCCGCGCCGCACTGCGTCGCATGTGCGGCTGCTGGCAAGCCGGCCGATCACCGGGCGAGGAGCAAGTCCTGCGCTCCGCCCGCCGGGACCAGGAGGAAAGGCAGGCCCTCCGCCACCGCCACCGTCGCCGCCGCTTCTGCCGTTGCCGCCGCTTCTGCCGCCGCCACCGCTCCGGTTGCCGCCGCCGCTAGCGCTGTTGAGGGGCCCTCACAAGGGGTCCGGGAGGGGGCTGAAATGGAGGAGTAACGGCTCCATTACGCCTCCTCCAGGCGAATATCAACCATTGCGCCTGTGCTCAGGACCTGTTGCTCCAGAGCATGGCGCAGTGGTCGATTAACATCGCCGTGGTCGCTGAGCCGTACTTTGTCCCGCCCAGGGATGACTGGGTGGAGGACCTGAGCGGCTCAGTGGCCATATTATCGTCGGCTGCCGCCGGTACCCCGTCCCTCGAAGGTGTCACGAAGGGACAGGGGTGCGTAGCAGCACGGTTCGGAGAGATAGTAGTAGTGGGAGTGTACTTCTCTCCGAACCGAACTCTCGCCGAGTTCCACAACTCTTTAACAGAGTTGACTGTCGTCGTCGGAAACCAGTCCTTCCCCTGTTAGTGCTTGGGGACTTCAACGCCAAAAATTTGGCCTGGGGTTCCCGTTGCACGGACATGCGGGGAAGGATGGTGGAGGACTGGGCTCTGGAAACAGGCCTGGTCGTCCTAAATCGGGGTTCTGTTCCCACGTGTGTGCGGATGCGGGGCGAGTCGGTGGTGGACATTTCGTTCGCTAGCCCCGCTCTGTCACAGCGAGTAATTGACTGGCGCGTCATGGAGGAGGTGGAGACCTATTCCGATCATCGGTATATCCGGATCGACGTCTCCGCCCAGACCTCTAGCGCGCCGGTCCAACAGACCCCGAGTGGTCCGCGGTGGGCGCTGAAGCAGCTGGACCGGGAGCTCCTCCTGGAAGCCTCAATCGTGCAGGCCTGGGTGTCATCACCAGACAGGCCTGCCGACATTAACAACGAGGCGGAGTGGTTCCGGGAGGCCATGTCCGAGATTTGTGACGTGGCAATGCCCCGAGTTCGGCCAGGATGCGCCCGACGTCAGGTGTATTGGTGGTCGCAGGAGGTAGAGGTGTTACGCAAGGCGTGCGTTGATGCGCGACACCTGTACACCAGGCACCGCAGGCTCCACATCCGCCCTCCGGATGCGGAAGCCACGGAGGCGGAGCTGTACGAGGGGTACAGAGCGGCGAAGACCGCCCTCCAAGAGGCTGTACGGCGGGCCAAAGATATGGCCCGCGAGGAGATGCTGGAGACTCTGAACAGAGATCCATGGGGGCGCCCTTACAAAATGGTGCGGAATAAACTCCGCACCTGGGCCCCCCCGCTGACGCAGAGTCTCCGGCCACAGCTGGTGGAGGAGGTGGTGAGCGCTCTGTTCCCTTCTCGGGGGGAGCATACTCCCCCGCCCATGGCTCCGCCAATTGCGGTGTCCGAATTGTGTGAAATGTCACTCGACATCGCCAACGCGTTTAATACCCTGCCTTGGAGCTGCATTGGGGAGGCACTCCGGTATCACCGGGTGCCGACCTACCTCCGTCGAATAGTCGGGGCGTATTTGACGGACAGAGCCGTCATCTACCCCGGTCGCGATGGGGAATGGAACCGGCGAGAGATGTCGTGCGGTGTCCCACAGGGATCGGTCTTGGGGCCGCTCCTGTGGGACATCGGTTACGACTGGGTGTTGCGGGCAGACCTCCCTGATGGCGTCAGTGTAGTTTGCTACGCTGACGACACGCTGGTCCTGGCGCAGGGGAGGTCGCATCAGGCGGCGGCCGACGTTATGACACGCGGGGTTGCGATAGTCGTGGAGAGGATCCGGCAGTTGGGTCTCGAGGTGGCTCTGCACAAGTCCGAAGCCA
This sequence comes from Gortyna flavago, assembly GCA_963669345.1. Lineage (NCBI taxonomy): Eukaryota > Metazoa > Arthropoda > Insecta > Lepidoptera > Noctuidae > Gortyna > Gortyna flavago. The sequence continues at coordinate 9,689,487 of OY770129.1, read as the reverse complement.
TGACGTTTCATGGGCTTCGGAACGGGCCACCATCGGGATCCCAACTAACGGTAGGAGGGGTTCACATCGGCGTCGAGACGACGATGAAATACCTGGGTCTCGTCCTCGACAGCCGGTGGAACTTCGTCGAGCATTTCCGACGTTTGGCCCCCAAACTGGAACGGGCTGGGGCCGCTTTCAAGCGGCTCCTGCCCAACCTGAGGGGGCCAAACGCCTCCTGCCGGAGGCTTTACGCTGGGGTCGTGCGGTCCATGGCTGTATATGGCGCCCCGGTGTGGGCGCGTTCACTGCGGCTTCGAGCCGCCCACTACCTGAACGCGCCCCAAAAGGTGGTAGCCATACGGCTGATACGGGGGTACCGCACGATCTCGCGCGAGGCGGCAAGCCTCCTTGCCGGACTGCCGCCATGGGATCTGGAGGCGATAGTCCTCGCGCGCCTCTTTGAGTGGCGCGCGGAGGCACTACGCCGGGGGGAAAACCCGCTTCCGCGGCAAATTGCTGCGGAGCGGACGGACCTCCGGCGCGATCTCATGGCGGCATGGAAAGCGCGACTGTCGCAACCCAGCGCAGGGCACGCCGCGATAGCGGCGGTAAGGCCCCTCTTTGAGGAGTGGCTAGAGAGGCGTCACGGCGCCCTCACCTACCGCCTGACGCAGGTCCTCACCGGACACGAATGTTTCGGGAGGTTCCTGCACATCATCAGGCGGGAGGAAACGCCCGGGTGTCACCACTGCGAGGATCGCCCTGAGGACACGGTGGAGCATACGGTGGAGGTCTGCCCCGCTTGGGCAGAGCACCGCCGTGTCCTCGTAGAGGCGATCGGCAGCGGCGGCGACCTCTCGCGCCCGGCCCTGGTTTGGACCAGGCTTGGCTTGGGCCATGGTCCGGGGTGAGAGGGAGTGGGAGGCAGTCACCTCCTTCTGCGAAGCAGTCATGTTAGCGAAGGAGGTGGCGGGATGGGCGAGGGAGAGAGCTGAGAGAGCCGCCCGTCCCAGCCGCCGCGGTAGACGCTCCGGGCGTCGGGAGCCGCGTGACGACTCCCGGCCACCGTAGGCGCGGGCCTGCGGACGGCGAGTAATGGGTAGCTCGCCGTCCGATCAGGACCAGGCCCGTGCCGGACGGCGCGTATGTGTTCCACGCGCGCCTCAAAGAGATGTCAGCAGACATGGAGGGGCCCGTTAGGGCCGAAGCCTGCCGGGGCAGCGGGATTGTCCGAAAGGGTTACCGCTGCCCCGGAACATAAAGGGCTAAGGAAGGAACACGGATGGGTTTTAGTCAGTAAGAGTTTGACACTCCCTTCCGCTCCACCCAGAGCGGGAGGGGTCATTTGATGATTTCCCATCCTAAAAAAAAAAAAAAAAACAAAAAAAAAAAGGCTACCTATCTGTCAAATACCTAACGATTGGTTCAATGGTTTAGGCGTGAAAAGGTAACAGACCGATTTACTTTCGCATATACCTACAGGGTGGCAGGACTGGCAGGAACATCGACGCTCAAACTGTAATCATGAATTCAAACTGTCTCCATGGATTCAGCACATGATTCTGAACCTCCCCTGCGTTGAAACTTTGCGGCGGTTACCTACTTAATGCATAAAAAAATTGTTGTTCCATACATTTTGCACTTTTATATGGAACAACTTTTTTTTTTTTTATATTCGACGAAAATTTTATACGCTTGAGGTCTAGAATCATTTTCTGAATCCATGGATACGATGGTTTGCGCGTCCGTGCCACTCTGTCTGTATTATTAGTATGGAAGTTTGGGTTTTGAAGAATATTATGAATCATAATCATTATAATCATCAATACCTACAGAATGTCATGTCTTCAAGAAATAGTTGTTGGTAGCTATTTTAAATTTTAATTATTATTCTTACGTACTTAATTCTAATTACGTAATTGTTACAGATGGGTCTAACTTTTTTATTACCACACAACCTGACCTAATTGACATCCTGACCTACTGAAAATTGCAAATTTCAAAAAACGTAAGAAACATATCTAATTACCCGTGATTTGTGTAATCTATCTTTGTATATGTTATGGGCCAAGTGATTAATGCGGGCAGTATGAATAATGCCCAGCCATATCGGGCAAAGTGATTAATTACAATCTAAACTCACTTATTTATCACATTGCCCGGGCATTATGAATATGGCTACATGATGATCGGGCAATGTGATTAATAGGTAAATTTTTACGTGGTGCGCTGCGGTGCGGGGCCGGAAACAAACACGTGACGCGCGCTAACCAATCAGAGACCGAAACGGGGTAGCGCGAGGCTGCTAGACGTAGTCGACGGAGCCCCGCTTCGCGGGGCTCCGTCGTGTCGTATTTCTGTGAAAAGGGTTTAAAGTAACCTAACCTCGGGGTGCCCTTTTCGCTCGCTCACTTGAGCCGCCATCATCCCCTTCGAACCTAACCTGTCCGAGTCGGGGTGCCCCAAGAACATTCTTTACATCACTCTGCCCAATAGGCACTGGGCATTATTCATAATGCCCGGGGAATCTGATAAATTGATTGGTTATAATCACATTGCCCGCTCTTATTGGGCATTATTCATATTGCCCGGGCATTATGAATAATGCCCGATTAATCACTTAGCCCATGACATATACATAGAAAAAGGGAAACAAATTATTTTGCATTTTAAGGTGCCACTAGTAGATATTTTTTCCATACAAATTTCGGGAGAGTATTACTCCATTTTTTGACATTGTGCATTCAAAGTTAAACACAATATCGTTTTGAATTATTATTAATTTTGTCTGTACGGAAACAGAATAGTAAAATAAAAAGCCGTTAAAAAGTTATGAGCCAACAAAGATTCGTTTTTCTTGCTATTTTTAACGTAACTTTGGGTGTAAATAAGTAAGAAAAGAACTGTAAAATCTTCAAAACCAAGTCCGTACCGACAAAGCTTAGTTATCGAAGAGTTCAATATACCTACTTCTTTTATAGTTGATTTATGTAGTGGTTTTTTCATAAAACTCGATTTTCCAAAGTACCTACTTTTCGAATTTTGTTATGCGCCTATCAGTTCGGAACGGTGTTTCTGTGCGTGAGAACTAGGCTTTGTGCATGTAGACTAGCGTCTAACTGCTCATCGCTGATACTAGCTCTGATGATGATGGGGCTCCTTTTTCCGCACTTAGGCTCTCATTCGGTCCGTTGTGCGTGGGGATTCTGGCTAACAGAGCCAGCCTAGCTCCGCCCAAAACCACAGAAGCTTCCTGGGAGCTTCACAGGCTTCGCGGAGCGACCTCATTGTTCCGAAGATTTCTGCACGTTGAGATACTAGCTCTGTCAAACATGAACATGATGTGTGACATCCTGTTGGATTGTGGTGAGTGGCTTTGCTGGCCTGATAATCTGCAGGTTGACTTTGATGTATGCACATCAGCAGTAACATGACATAAGAGTTTGAATGTTTAAAAAAATTAACTTTGTTTTGAGTATTCCGTTTCCTAATTTTGTATCTAATTATAGCAAGGATATCTTGCAGAATTTTACTAGGAATGATAATCACCTGAATATCATCTGCTTCCAAATCGGCTAAGCTTTTGTAGCTAAAGTTTACTGGAATACCAATAGCTACTCCAAATCTTGAGTTCATACTACCTACAACAAAATTAGATATAGTAATTACTTATAAACCTTAATTAACACTGGGATAGATTTCTAATGCAGCTTACCTTCCAGAGAGAGAATTTGTTCCTGACACCTGTCAGTGTAACAATTCTATTAGCTAATCTATACTTAGATCTAATTCGCAAAATACATATTTGTTTGTATGAAACTGGCAGGTGTCAAGAACGCATTCTCTCGTCGGCCACTCTGTAGAAGCCAATAGAGCCTTGGGTAATAATAACACAGGTTCGGGTTTAGCACTTCTAACTTCATAAGTACTTGAGAATAAACAAGGTATTAATAATAATATTAACTCAGCAGACTTAATTATACAGGTTTTTATTAACATTACAGCAAGTTTCTGTAATAATAATTAATGATTTCTAATTTTCTACACAAGTACCTACTCCTGAAGTTTATTGTAAATCGAAACTATTTAACTGTAAACTTACCAGCATGAAATAAATCATATCCAAAAACACTAAATGGCACAATTAGTCTTCTTTGGACATCAGTTATATTCAGGATGTCCATACATTTTGAGTACCTATCGCTAAGTTCCTTAGGTAAAAGTGCCGGCTGGCCGTTGCTGAAAAGTGAAACAATTCAAGAATTTAATACAATTTCATTGCCATGAATTGATTTAGCCTATCTAAAGGTATCAACTAACCTGTAATAATGCACGAAGTTTTTATACTTATCCAAAAAAAAAGTATGTGGGCCGTATTTTGCTAATGTACACGCAAGTCCAGTGCCTGTAATAACAACAAACGAAAACTTTCGACCCGTTTCTGTCAAAAACCAATTTATTGGTTTTCGCATTGTCATGTTAATAGTTATGCTTATGAATAAAATATTGCTAAAATAGAATGCACGCCGAAAATCCGAAATTCGCCGAACGAAATTAATATTAGACTTCTTAAACTAAAGCTTCTTGTCACTCTATTAAAAAGTACTCTGAGGCCGCCTTCCGAATTGGCCAATATCGCTCACAGCACTCAAATCGTCTCACATGCGTTCCATAATGGATATCACGATTATGACAGCTGAGAGCTGTCAACAATTCGGAACACTCGTTAGCGCGCTCACAGTGCTTACTCGGTGTCAAAAAGATATTACAGCAGTATTTCTTCATAAAAACACCACACGCTTCTTCCTTTTCTTTGTTTAGGTGGCGACTGTCAGTCAGAAGCACAATTTCGTAAACGCCACGTTATTAAAAAGATATGATGCAGCTCAAAACAAAACACACACTGACACATCCTCATCATCACACACACACACACTGTCATTTTTGACAGCGCTCACGGTGATATCCGTACGAGGCATGGTCGGCGTTATCGCAAGATGGCGCATGCCATGACGTCATCTATGACGATTCACGGGACATCGTTATCGCGCTCACGCCAATTCGGTACGGGTTTTAGCGCGCTCAAATCGATTACATCGATTATGTCCTCAATTCGGAACGCGCCCTGAGTCTGTGTTGTATCTTTCAAAAGTGACAAATGTGACAATATTCTGTCAATATTTTGTATACATAGGGTGCGTTCCGAATCGAGAAAATAATCGATATAATCGATTTGAGCAAGCTTAAACCCGTACCGAATTAGCGTAAACGCGATAACGATGTCCCGTGAATCGTCATAGATGACGTCATGACATGCGCCATCTTGAGATAACGCCGACCATGCCTTGTAATAACATCACCGTGAGCGCTGTCAAAAATGACAGTGTTTGTGTGTGTCTGAGGATGAGGATGTGTCAGTGTGTGTTTTGTTTTGAGTTGCATCATATCTTTTCATTAACGTGGCATTTTCGAAATTGTGCTTCTGGCTGACAGGTGGCGATTGTTAGCCAGAAGCACAATTTTGAAAATACCACGTTAGTTTAATTTGGTTTATGGTTTAAGACATTTTAAGGTGAAAACGCCAGGGTAGCCAGCGAAAATATTTTTTTTTTACGTTTTTTGCAATTTGCTGGCCAGTACTAAGTATTACGTTGATTAAAATATGATTCGCGGCCGTAACAAATATGTATTTACAGAATTATAATCTTTTTTTTTTTTTTTAGGATGGGAAATTACCAAATGACCCCTCCCGCTCTGGGTGGAGCGGAAGGGAGTGTCAGACTCTTACTGACTAAAACCCATCCGTGTTCCTTCCTTAGCCCTTTATGTTCCGGGGCAGCGGTAACCCTTTCGGACAATCCCGCTGCCCCGGCAGACAGAATTATAATCATTAAAGTCATCAACACAACTCTCTAAGACCAAGTAATCCTACCGAATGCCTATTTCACGAAATCTTGGCATTTTAGGATTACACTAACATATCAAAGTTGTATTACTAATTGTAATTATTATAATTCTGTAAATACATATTTGTTACGGCCGCGAATCATATTTTAATCAACGTACAACTTAATACTGACCAGCAAATTGCAAAAAACGTAAGAAAATTTGAATTTCGCGGGCTACCTTAGCGCTTCCCCCTTAAAGATAATAAATTGTTTATTACCACAAAGTTCAAGTACAGACGCCAGCACATCAAGCTACTACAATCTGTCAAATTTCTTTGATAGATTTTCAACTTTATCGCTAAAGCACAAGGTTCAAAGTTGATTGGGAAAATTTTACAATAATTTTACAATAGTTTCGGGTAGGTTGATGTGCTGGCGTCTGTACTTTGCACTGTATACAGATTAAAGATCTTAATTTAGCTTTAGGTAGATAAGTACAATAGTCTCAGCTCTATCCCCTAAACTAGGCTAGGCCTGTATCTTAGGGGGCATAAGATATGATGCAACTCAAAACAAAACACACACTGACACCTCCACATCCTCACACACGCACACAAACACACTGTCAGCGCTCACGGTGATATTATTACAAGGCATGGTCGGCGTTATCGCAAGATGGTGCATGTCATGACGTCATCTATGACGATTCACGGGACGTTGTTATCGCGCTCATGCTAATTTGGTACGGGTTTAAGCACGCTCAAATCGATTATATTCCCAATTCGGAACGCACTCGTGTTCTGTGGTTGACATTTATGACATTTGACTTTGAGTTTGACTGACATGTGTGACAACACAAGACAATAATCACCTCTAATATTTTTGTTGCTTTTGACATGCTTCTGACTGACAATAATTAAACTGCATTCTAAGTTCATTTTATCGATCTACGGAGCCATAAAATTTGAATTAAATTGAAATGAATAACTAGTCGCTTATATAAAAATACTTTCTGTGTTCTATCAATATTAAAATGACATTTAGGAAACATCGGAAATAAATACCGAAATAAACTAGAAGTTTTGTGATACTGGTGGTGTTGTACAAACAAACAGATAGCCTGCAAATGTTACAATGGCTTTAGTGGATCAATTGAGCAATCTGCGCTTGGACTATCTGGACCATGGCTGGGTTAAAGCTATTTTTCAAGCAGAATTTCTTGAATTTTGTGATTTGCCGCCAAAATATGAGAACGCGATAGAATCTTTAAATTTGAATACAATATTTAAGGATATAATAAAGTCAACTGATGAATGGCTTAACTCAGAAGACATACCTAGTGAAGAAAAGTCTTGGGCGTCGTTATCGCATTTGGTACAACAGAAGAAAGTCTTAGCTATTTTAGCTTACTATATAGATTATGGATGCAGAAATGTTCATACCAAGAAATGTAGAAACCATGCTTTATTAGCATCTCGAGTTTACTATAAGTTGTTGACAATTCCAGGATTCAAAGCATATCATATCTACCATTCACAACTATTTGCTCAATCGCTAGCATGCTTCCGCTTTCCATTAGAGATGTGTGATGAAGCTAGTAGTTTCAACTCTAAGGATCTAACTAATGAGGTCAACCTTGTTTTGAATCAACTATCAGAGTTTGTGGGAGACCTGAAAGTTGTTGTAGAACATTTACGACTAAGCCCGAGTGATATGAATTTTGAAGAAATTATGAGTAATTTAGTTGATGTAACGGGTTATGCTATTGTTGACAAATTACACGTGGGTAAGTGAAGTTTGTGATATACCTTGACTGTTACTATATGTTCAAGTAGCACTAAGATATCTTTTAAAATTTTCAGATCTAGGCCGAGGAGGAAGTATGTCTGAAGCATTTTTTTATTTATTCTTATTTTGTTGTTCTTTTTTTTTCCTAATAGACATAATTCGATCAGGTTCTTAAGTGAAATTATGTAAGTAATGTTTCATTGACATTCAGTTATGTGATTCAGCAGTAATTAATGGGCTTCACTGTCTGAGTTAGGATTTCACAACTCATTTGAGTTATTTCTTCTTGACAGGTTCTTGACTAAGAAATTGCTGTGTTTTGCTCAATTTCTAGTATGTTGTTAATTATGATTGTCATCCTAAATATGTTGAAACCATAAAACACTTTTTCTTAGCCATCAAGTGGTTGGATCAGGTTAGCCTTTTGTAAAGGGTGGAGAGATTTAATCTTATAATAGGTGGTAAGGTCTGTTCCAAAAGTATCTGATGAAACTGTAAACAAACCATTTTCAGGTTAGCATCATAAGTAATTAATCACTCACTCAAGGGAATTAGTAACACATTCATTTATATTTAGGAGGTTTCAACTTTATATCTTCCCAGTTTCCAACAATTATTGTTTCAATAACATTAAGTATTAAATTATAATTAAAAAATCATGAAACAAAATTGAGATTAAGTAAAAAGTATTCCATACATGTGAAAAAAATTCGAATGACGGTAAAAACGCCCTGAAGCATTAATTTCGAATAGTCGATTCATAAGACAGTTCTTCACTTGAATTTTATTTGGTTTAACCCTTTTTATGCCTATGCCAGAACATTGATCCACCCGAGACAATGGCTTTTTAATTGTTTCTGTAATCACGGCATTCAACCGATTAAGCACTGGACCTAAAATACACAGTAGTTCCCATTGTAGCGTGCTGTGTGACCTATCACCTTCTCTAGCACTTTTCTCTTTCTATTTTTTGTCATACTGGGCAAGTACTTTTATTTAGCTCACCTGGCCACCTCCTGATTTGTGACCTACCTCTATTCCTTCTTATTGTATTGGGCACTCCAGTTTGTTTGTCTATCGTTTTGAACTAGAGATCTTAGAGTTAATCAAGCCATGCAGTAAAATCCCTCCCTAAAAACTGAATTAAGTACCCTATTTTGAAAATTTTTCGAAATACCTGTAAATTCCTGTCAATACTTTTGAGTTATCGTCGAACCACGCGTTAAGATTCTTCTATAGAAACTTTAACAACCCCCTTGACCCCCCCCTCCTCCTTCAAAGGAGGCTAAGGGGTTGTTATTTTGGAAAACTAATAATGCCAAACTTTATTAATTACTAGCTTCTGCCCGCGACTTCGTCCGCGTGAAATTTCACCCTCTTAGGAGTGGAATTTCAAAAAACCCTTTCTTAGTGGATACCAATATACACTTCACAAAGAACACACTCCAAATTTTATGTCTCTATGACCAGCGGTTTAGGCTGTGCATTGATATAATCAGTCAGACAGGATCACAGGACTTTGAATTTTATATTAGATTATAAAAGTAAACCTAAGTACCTACCTAATAAAAAAAAACTCAATAACAGAAAATAAAATACCTACCTACCTAAATAAACCTATTTCTGATGATACGTGGCTAAATAATAACAGACGCACAGGTCGATCGATCAGGTTAAGCTACGCTTGCCGCGGTTGGTCTGTGGATGGGTGACCATCTTTACATATGGAGACCCCTCCGTGCCTCGGAAAGCACGTTAAGCCGTTGGTCCCGGCTGTCATTCGTGGATCTTTGACAGTCGTTACGGGTAGTCAGAAGCCCGAAAGTCTGACAACCAGTCTTACCAAGGGGTATCGTATTACCCAGTAACTGGGTTGTGGAGGTCAGATAGGCAGTCGCTCCATGTAAAATACTGGTATTCAGCTGCATCCGGTTAGACTGGAAGCCAACCCCAACATAGTTGGGAAAAGGCTAGGCAGATGAGGCAGATGATGAACTAATCTAAACTCAATAAATAAGCAAAATCCCTAAAAACTAATATCTATACGAATGACTAATGCTGCCTAACAGTTTTATAAAATAACCTACGGTCACTACGTACACTATCAAATATACTATCCATACTTTAAAATTAAAATCTATACTTACTTATAAAAACGACTTATAAAAATAAACCTAAATAAGTCCACCTTAAACTGTACTTAGTAAAAACTAAAAGGAATAAAAAGGTCGCACTGAAAAGCACGTTTTGGAATTGCAAGTAGCAGTTAAAACATACAATTTATAGAATGCTAATATGAACGAACGCTCGCCTATTATTATTATCTTCGTCGTGTACTACGACAAACTTATTATTTGCGGTTGGTACAGTAATCGGGTCTAGGGATCGAACCGCAAAATTAAGTTTGTTTTTTATTGTATATTTTTTTCCGGGATAAAAAGTACCCAGTGTGGTGCCCAGGATATTAAAGAATAATTATACCAAGTGTCATCGTAATCGAACCGGTAATTTTTGCGTGATGCCTGAACAAACAGACAGACAGACAGAATTTTTTTTAAATCACATTTTTGGGTTCTGTGTCGGTCTAATAACACAACAACTGATACCTATTTTATAAAAAACAACAAAATAAATTCAAATAAACTATTTAAAGACTAAAAGTCGCGCTGATAAGCACAGTTTGTTAATATCAATTATCGTCTGTCAATAAGGTCGAACGCTCTGAACGCATCAACAGCCAAATATTGAATGAAGCTCGCGCTCGGACCTCCCTTACCCTACCGCCGCGACCCGCGTCGAGCGCGGCAACCGTTACACAAAAATAATCCTTATGGCATGATTCAGTATTCACGCGCGACGGCGCGATGGCTTATTAGCGTATTTCATGTATAAGTTTGGTGTTTCTATACCGATTACTATGATTCTTTTTTTATTGAATAGGTAATAATATTAACTTCTTTTAATTAGGGATGAGTGAGAGTATTATAAACGTAAGAGTAAACAAATATAATCAGAAAGCTCCGAACTGCTAAGGTATCGGGAGTTACACGTGTTATTGTGAGTCAACCATAAAAGATAGACATATGCTGTAGTAGGATATTTTTTAGATAATTTTATGTAGAACATTTCCGTCATAAATGATTTCTATGTAGCTTTAACCATTAAGGCTGCACACGCGACGGAAGCTTAAAAAATGGAGCAACTTCTCCCGTTTTCCCAACATTTCCTCTCACTGCTCTGCTCCTATTCATTGTAGCGTGATGAAAAGTATACTATAACCTCCCCAGGAGTATGAAGAATAATTGTACCAAGTTTCGTTAAAATCCGTCGAGTAGTTTTTGTTTCTATAAGGAACATACAGACAGACAGACAGACAGACAGACAGACAGACAAAAATTTTACTGATTGCATTTTTGGCATCAGTATCGATCACTTATTACCCCCTGATAGTTATTTTGAAAATATATATCATGTACAGAATTGACCTCTCTACAGATTTATTATAAGTATAGATAATATAGTATGCCTACTTAGGCAAGCATTCCTACCATAGTCAAACCAGTCTGTGAATCTTGCCCTGAGACTGCCTGAGAGTGAGTGCTGGAAGAGAGAGTACATTTAGGTGTGCACTATAATAAATTATTGAGTCTGTATATTATGTAGTTAACTCGACTCTTGTGTGTATTAAACTCGTAATGAGGTTATAAGTATAACCTAATCAGTTTCAAACAATGGCAATGATTTGGAACATTTGGAACTAGGGAGCTAATGAAGGATTTTGTTTTGTTTTATTTTATTTATTTTTATTTCAGACAAGTTCATCCTTGAACGCATATCTAATGGTATATATAGAATAATACATACTTTAGTATGTGGTCCAACGGGGGAGTCCAATGAGAAGGCAGTAACATTGCTTTTTAAATGTATCCTGCCGAAGCTGGTTAACTCAAGTTTGGACGGCAGGCATGCTAATGTAAGCACGTATTTGCTATAGGTAGATGAACGATGGCGATGCTTGATAAGCTTTTTTTATGTCTAGCAGTCGATGTATTTCGGCTGAGTGATGGTGATGTATAGATATACAAAGATTTTTGATCAGTGAGCTCTCCTGACCAACATGTGTCTATACCGGATGATTTTTTTTACCAGTTCCAAGTATTTACAGGGTGTTCCCATGAATATGAACAACTTTGACTATGGGACCAACTCTGAATACACGAAAAAAAAATCTGCTGTTTAATATAAAAGTTCAATACCTACCTGACCAAAATGTATGAAAATGCTGATATTTTTTCGTGATTTCAGAGTTGGTCCCATAGTGAAAGTTGTTCATATTCATGGGTAGAACATCCTGTAAAAAAAATCATCATGTATTATAACGTTATAAAGTTATGGAAGAGCCGCTATTATTTTTGTAAGCAGGTATATAAATTTCAAAGAAAAGACGGATGGGTTGTGTGAGGGATGATATGAAAGAAAAGGATAGAACGGCTGACGGGAGAATGGGAGATAAAAACAACATGGGACAAGAGCTGGAAGATGATGTTGATGAACTACTAAAATAATATTATAAAGCCGAAGATTTAATTACCTATTTATTACTTGTTCAAATTTTTTCCAGAAATGTATTGGACCATCTTATGTAACATATTCATTTCTGCTGTTGGCCACGCATGGCAAAGCAGCATTAAATGGTTACCTATGTCTTTTAGAACATCTCTGCTTAAGTCCAGATGGATTGGTAAGTACGAGGAAATATAATTTCTATTAGAAGAACTTGGTTAAAAAAAAAAAACTTTTTTTTAAGTCGCATTTGTTTTGTACTAAGCTACTACAGAGTGAATAGTAGATTGTTTGCCAAGGGAGCAAACCACTATTTTGAAGGCGAGAGTGTTTCTTTGAATCCAGAGCGGAGCGAAGCATTACTGAGTAACATCCCGAGCACAGCGAGGGGTTCTAAGAGCGCAGCGAGGGATTTAAAGTAGGTACGTCACTCGAGCTTAAAATAGTGTTGCTCCCGAGGTGGACACTCCACTTTTTATCACCCTCTATGAAAAAATAAGTAAAAGCAACTTATGAATAAGAATAGTACGTTTGCTTATTTACGTACAGAGGCCAGCACATCAAGTTACCCCAATCTGTCAAATTTCTTTGATAGATTTTCAACTTTACTTTAAAGGAATAAGGTTCATATTCAATTGGGAAAATTTGACAGATTGGGGTAGCTTGATGTGCTGGCCTCTGTACAATGCTGAGTAAACAATTACGAACGAAGGCAGAATGCGCGCGCGCTTTTTATTTTTTCAAAATTTTTTTTTTATTTGGCTCGCCTTTTTTACTTTATCATACTGCCTGTTACTTGTTCATACAATGTTCATAATTAATCTCTTTGGGGATTGGATCTGAGTGACTTTTACTAACAATATCCACATTCCAAATTCAAATCACTTTTAGTTCCTAGGGGTTAAAGAGCTATTTTGAAGAATACATTAGCTCTTTTTGATTAAATGTGATAAAAAACTAATTTTTGTCGCGGAAGTCGAAGCTTAATGGTTGTGTTTATTTGTGTACGGCCATCGACTTCCAAAACTGAAATTAATTTTCATTTTATTGTCGCTTCTTGTAGGGTTTTTTTAAAACTCAGTTCACACTGATTTATCTGTCTCCTCATCTGCGCTTTACATCTCCACGACAACTCCACTTGTCTCCGCTACATAGCTCTGCCAGTTCATTCGTCGGCACTTCAGTGGAAACTGGAAACACATCCTAATCCTAATGCACAATTTAAAGTTTTCCACCCTATATAAACTACATGCTATAAAAATTCTCCGCTAGTTCGTTCCGCCTCCACTTCAGTGAAAACGCACCCTAATGCACTATATCAAATTACCACCATGTGTCAACTACGCGCTATTTAGACTCTCCACTAGTTCAGTCGTCTCCGCTTCAGTGGAAACGCACCCTAATACACCATATCGATTTGCCACCATGTGTCAACTACACGCTATATATACTCCGCTAGTTCGTCTTCGCTTCAGTGGAAACGCACCTTAGTGCACCATTTCAAATTACCAGCCTGAATCAACTACTCGTAGACTCCGCTAGTTCATTCGACTCCGCTTCAGTGATACGCACCCTAATGCACCATTTCAAATTACTATCCATACTAATATTATAAATTCGAAAGTAACTCTGTCTGTCTGTCTGTCTGTATGTTACCTTTTCACGATAAAATTTGGCAGAGAGATAGATTGCATCCCGGGGAAGGACATAGGTTTTTATCGACATACCTCGCGGGCGAAGCCGCGGGCGAAAGCTAATCAGTCCTGAATAAACTACACACTATACAACATTAATTTTAGTAAATGCAAAACCTGAATAATAGTTTGTTCAGAATAAGTAACTGAATCGATTTAAATAATTTTTACACCATGTTACCTATATTTTGTGCCAAAAATATTTAATCACTAGTTAATTACAATAAAATCGCCGTACAGTTAGGTACCTACTGCCAAACTATTATCAATGAGCATACTATGCTGGAGGAGCATAAAACATGGTCACCCCGCGCCGCGCCCGCGCCGCATGGTGAGCATTTTTTTTAACGGACAACCAGGTAACAACAAGCTTATAACTTTGTGAATTCTCATGATACAGTTTTGAAATTTTGTACAAAGATTCTTTACATAAAAATACTAGACCCGTGTTTCGGGTTTCGCATATACTCGTAGGTACTAAAAATGATGTTGTATACAGTATGGAAACAATAAAAAATTAACGAAATCGGTCGCGAGAAAAAATCAGCTGTTCCCTACATTTTGACGAGTTAAGCGAACATAAATTTAGGGAACAGCAGATTTTTAGTAACGACCAATTTATTTATTTTTTGTATATCGTCAGAAAAGGCGATAACAAGTATGTGGTATAATTTATTGCGTATATGGGGTTTCCATACTGTATTTAAACTTACTATTATTGTGGTTTACAGGAACGTGCAGAAGTTCGCGAGATGCGATCGAAATTAGTTGTCGGTATGATGAGTTCTCTACCTCCGACTTCATACAGAGAATTTCTTAAATGGCTGACAGATTTATCTGTTGCTTCAAGACTGTCACATCGTCAGTTAGCACTTGTATGTATCAATACCATTTAGATTTATTACTACTACGTACAGTCGACCACGAAATTACTTTGTTACCGTTGATCCCAGTAAATCCCAGTGACTCCCAGTAAATTAAAATTTCACTAAGGTTGAAACTTTTATTCAATTTTTAAGGTAATAGTATGTTCATTCTATTTTCACCTTTCTAATTGAAGCAATATCGTTAACATTCTTTATCTCGTCTCGTTGGCTCTATTTTACTTCACATTACAGGAGTCGCTGGCAAAATTGTTAGACAGTGAATATGAAGAACATGAGCAACCAACTGAGCAAACAAATGAAACTAACGACAATGGTGAACCAAGTATGTTTCTTTGACTTGTGTATTCTTTAAAACTTAAAGATTAAATTATTAAAACAGCACTCTCGAGTAGGTTGTTGGAAATTAGAATAATATTTTTCTGAATCGAATATACATTATTGTTTGTTTTTGCTGGCAACAAAGTAACCTTTTATTTTACGTAATTGGCACACGAATTACCGCTTAACTGTAAGGCTTCCGCATCAATGCACACACGGTTCCGTTGCGGCGGCGGCGGCGGTGCGGCGCATGAACGATATTTATTCAAATACACAAACATGCGGGCCGGCGCAGGTGCGGCTCCGGCGTCATGTACAGGAAGCCTAAGCGCTAAACATAATTGAAACATTCTAGTTCAGTCATTCTTAAACGGTTGACAAAAACAACTATGTTTTTTTTTAATACGTTCAGCGCTAATCGTACTTATTTAGTGATTTGTGGTGCAAGCCGACCTAAATCAGTAATCGGTGTTGTACCCCATCATACAGCTGGCTGCGTTATTAAGAGGAAGGTACTATGTAAATAAATAAACGAACTTCAACAAGAAAGAAGGCATTTGTTAGTTACTTTATAATAAACGGAATATTATGTTTTTAGTTGCTGGCGGTAGTAATGAGCAAGAACCACAACCGAGTAATGACGAAGCAGTCAACCAACGACCCAATGTCGCCGCACAGGTACAGTCAAGTCCTTTCCTATTCTTTTTATCAAGTCAGGACACGTAATACCTTTCGAAGCTACGGCACTGAGCAGACTATTACATTACGAAATGAGTTTCATCATCAAAAAGTCATTAATACTCTTTTTGTTAGAATAGATGCTCGTACACGAAGGGTTCCGTACCACCATACAATATTTAACACTACATATAAAATAACGTTTTAAAAAATCACGTTTGTTGTATGGGAGCCCCCTTAAATATTTATTTTATTCTGTTTTCAACTGTCTTGCTATCACGGTTCATGAGATACAGCATGGTGACAGACAGACTGACAGTTTAGTCTTAGTAATAGGGTCCCGTTTTTACCCTTTGCGGAAAACTAAAAAGTAATAGGTACCTAGATATAGCATTTTAGACTTTACTGCACAGTGTGATAATGATAGAGGATCTAATTTGAAAACTGATAAACATTTGCGAACTGCGACATTTTGTTTATACTTACAGGATAACAGGACAACAATTTTTGTTCTTAGTGTTTGGCCAGACTTGCAGCACGGGCGCTAGGCGGGCGCGGCGCGGCGAACTCAAACATAATATGAAGTTGATTAATTTGAGTGTCCATAGTGGGCACGCGGGCGCGGTGAGCGGCGCGCCGCGCTCCACTATGGACAGGCAGACCGCGCGCGTTCCCGCACCCGCGCCCGCCCTCAGTCTGGCCGAACACTTAGAATTAGCAGGATAACTTTAATAAAATAACTTGATGAGAATCGTAGTCGTCAACTTGAATGGAATAGTACAGAATACTCTATATTATGTACACCAGCATACTAATAACAGATATGAATGTAGACATTTTGCTTAGGGTGACACAATGAGCGGTCTTATCTTATCGCCAATAGCGATCTTTTCTAAAGACGACTTTTGGATGGATTTAAAATGCGAAGGAGAGACAATACTGCAGCAATAATGCTGCAATATTGTTTAACTTATACACAGGGACCGAATGATAAAGTAAAACGGAGGATAGTCACAATCGCAACAGCCTCGCTGGCTACTTGGTCAAAACTGCTGGTATTGAATAGCGACGTTGGGCGATGCGTTGGTTCGAATCCACGTCAATCTCTTCTTTAGGATAATCTTTAGGATAAACGTAACAAATTCAATGTTATAAACATTATAATATTTTAAAACTTGAGGGGTCTCTAAATGACGCTGTCTGTACCGCGGCAATGGTAAGCTAACCAACACGCTAACAAGAAAACTTAGTAGATTATTAAGTAGGTAATAAAGTATTAAATATAAAATGTTTATTTCTACAGCCCGAACTTGATTTTGGTGAGGACAATGCGAGCCTGTTACGTGAGCGCAAGCATAAAGTGATGCACGCGGCTATTTTACGCGCCATATACGATCGAACGGATGACGAGTCAGGCACACTACGCACGCGCGCGCTTGCTATTCTTACGAAGTGCCTCACCAGTAAACACGTGCCATTGATCAACGCCATAAAGGTAAGTGTAACGCACGTGGAGATTCCTAAGGCGAAAGCTTCAGCGAAGCCCGCGTCATTCAATTATTTTACGTTTTCTTTTTTATTTGCAGGTCAGTATCTGGTTGTATGTTTATAAAACGATAATTCGCGATCGTCACAAAAGTGCACTTAAATAAATGAAAAAAAAAAGTTTCATGAAATAATATAGTATAATGAATTAATCTACATTCGCGGGCTACCCTGGCGCTTTCTCCTTAAAATTGTGTCGGTGCAGTGACTAGCAGTTTCTGGATGGTTTGTGTTGCAGCAACTGAACGGCACCGGCGAGGTGTCGCGCCTGATGGCTGTGGTGGCCCGCAGCGCCAACGACGAGCGCGCCGTGGTGCGCAAGGCGGCCGCCACGCTGCTGCAGCAGCTGCTGGCCGGCCCCGCCGCGCCGCCGCCGCAGCCACAGCAACTGGCGGTCAGTACTAGCACTACAGAGTTACAGGCTGGCTGATTACTGTCACTCTAGCAGAGCGTCGCATCGGTGGTTGCGTGGCGGCTGTCTTCTGATGACAAAGATAATGTCAGGGCGCCGCAGAGTTTTAACATTGGCTCAGTCTGAGTAGATCCTTGAACAGAGTTAAGAAAGAATACGCTTTTATGATGCTTGGCATATGCCTGTGCTTTGTTATAGTTTTTGGTTGCCCAGCTATTATCTATCAGCTATTGTTATTTGTTGTTTTGCGTATGGGGGACGACGACGCTTCAGTTTCTCTGGTGCCTTCCACAGTGAGACGCAGCGCTAACGTCTAGATATCTAAGGTAATTTTGGACATTTTGATTTTTTTAATTTATTTTTCTTGAAAAAGTTAAGGGGATTTATTTCTGCAGCCCTCCCATCGCGATTTTGGGCTTTAAAGTCTACGGTTAACGCCCAACATCGCGATAATGAACGGCGTTTCCCGTTGGTGTGGCCCCGGCATTAGAAGGAGATGGGACCTCAGATCCCGATACCCAGAATCCGATTTCCTGGACCATCGATATTTTTATGAGCCATGTAGTAATTGCAACCAAAATACATACTTAAAGGATGTGTTTTTTTTTCGGCCAAACTTGTACCGAGGTACAAATTACAAATGAAATTCCTTGCAATAAATTGTGATAGTAGCAGTATTTAAAATCCTCCAATATTCAATAGATTAAGAAATAAGAAAATGTAAAA
The DNA here is from genome assembly GCA_963669345.1 of Gortyna flavago. Taxonomy (NCBI): domain Eukaryota; kingdom Metazoa; phylum Arthropoda; class Insecta; order Lepidoptera; family Noctuidae; genus Gortyna; species Gortyna flavago. The sequence goes on along the minus strand of OY770129.1, from coordinate 9,671,006 downwards.
AATCACGACCTCACATCGTAACTGCGTTCAACGAAACGTTCATAACAGCAGTGACAGCTGTCAAGTGTCAAACTATTCCAATTGTCAAAATAAATATTATTATGATACCGGTTTTTGTAGACTACAATATTGAATATTGTATGCTATAGATGCATTTTAAATTAATTAGTCTGTGATCACATCAGTCCTCACTCCCCAGCGAATACATTTCATCATCGATAAAACGATGAAGCCATTAATATAAAAATGGAATGGAATACATCTCGTTTCCTTCAACCTTGACATTGGCAGTCTATCAAAAAGTACTCTGTGAGAATTATCGCTATAAACGATGGAGCCATTACTATAAAAATTGGAATTGGACCATGGAGGAGGCATGGACCTCCTTCAGTGACGGTCATCGGTCTTTAAAATGTTGTATGACAGTCCATGGGACCTAAAATGTGTATTTGTTCGTTCTACATACCCACTCCACCTACTCTGATTCTACGATAAATACACGTTAAGTATCTGGTATTTAAGGGCTCTGCTCATCAATATTCAAACCGCCGTTTAGGTATTAAACAGTTGCTTTATAAATGTCAAACTTCTTAAGGAAAGTACTGATTAGGTACTTATATTATTATCTAACTCGTATCACTCCGTATCGTTTGTTGGACACGTTTTGCGCATGTCTAGAAACGGAATTGTAAGTTTAGGATGTCAATTGTTATTTATTGGTAACACTGACCTCTATTAAACAAGGTATAATACAATTCAGAGATTGGTAAGCAAATCAACTAATAAAAAAAAATAGATAATTATCGGCCTTGGACCACAGTCTTTTGGCCTTTCAGAAAGCTAACCAAACGCATACAATAATCTGAATCAATTAATGTCTTTTTTAATTTTTATTCGTTAAATGTTTAACAAAAATAATGTTTTATATAACCAAAAAACTTTTTTTAATACAAAAATTAGATAATATTCAATATATTTTTAGGATAATTTCTTTATGTTACTTTTATAACATGAAGTAACGAAACGCATCATCAGAAGAATATAACATGAGATTGCCAAATTAATTAATGGGTTGCAAGTTATTAATATGTTTGAACCACAATTTCATGTGGTACAAATCACAGAACATATATACCCTAAAGGGTAAAAATGTATAAATAAATCCAATATTTTTTTTTCAGAATCTGCGATTTTTTTCCTGTATTTCAGTACTTTTGTTCTTACGGTACATTGTTTGGCCACAGTTGTATGAAAAAAAAAACACCTCCTTTTAGAATCCGTTTTTATTAGAAAAATAACGTGTAGAACGTGTTGCCTTCAACTTACTTAAGCATAATACTTGAGTAACATTATTTGAAAACGATTTTTGTAAACAGTTTTTGGTGAGTTTGTGTCGCGATGCGAGCATCATTGTACGGACATCTGCTATCGCCGCTCTCGGCGAGCTGCTGACGGTGCGACCCAGCGAAGAAGTTCTGAATGCCTTTCTCGACGGGCCGCTGCATCAAATCTCTGACCCAGAGACTAAGGTATCCATTTAATTTTTATCGATATGAAGTAGTTCACAATAGGAAATTGTTTGCCAAGGGAGCAAACAACTATTTTGAAGGCAAGAGTGTTTCTTTGAATCCAGAGCGCAGCAAGGGATTCTAAGATGAATAACGCAACGAATTTTGTTGAATTGTCAAAATAAAAAGCAGTGCCTTTGTGTTACGCTATTAGGCTGCAATTCCCGTGTCCCAATTGTGGCAATTGCACGACACCCGCGTAGAGGCAGTGGACTTCTTCCCGAGGTCCATCGAGATTAGGCAACAGCATGTACGAAGCACCCACCATGTGTATTTGTGGGTACTACAATTAATTTATCAACAGGGTTTTGGTAGGCTAAAATACACTTTAAATCAGCAAATCAATCATAAATGTGTATTTTTTTCCATCCAGGTACAAGAACAGGTGTTGAGTCTAATCGAAAAATTGTTAATCGATCGATTGCGTAAGTTTACGGCGCCGGGATACGACGACGAGATGCCGTGGATGTTCCTCGCAGGCATCATGCGCCGGCAAAAGATGAAGCATTTGCAGAAAATCTGCCTTATGCTTTCAAAGTCAGCAAAGTGTATCAAGTAAGATATTTATAGCTATTCGACCTTTTCACCTAAATACAGAGTGAGCTATAAACCATAACCATAAGGTTTGATTACGCTATTAAAAAAGAAGAAGTATGTCCAAAATAAATATATCACAGATGGATTGTAGAATCCGCTGTTTTAGAAAAGCGCTAGTTGTTTTACAAAACAGCTCCATTATGGAAAACAACTGAACAACGTTCAGCTGGATTGTCATTGCGCCACATTTTACAAAACTGCTACCGATTTAGACGTAATGCAGAATGGCTTATTTGCAGTCAAAATAAGCGTCTTTCTTAAAACTCTGATAACTTGTAATTAATATTGTTCTTAAAATCACTGTTTTCACTTGAGTTAAGGTCATTTTTACTCGTATTACTCGTTTTATTTATGTTTCGTTCAGCTGGATTGTCATTGCGCCACATTTTACAAAACTGCTACCGATTTAGACGTAATGCAGAATGGCTTATTTGCAGTCAAAATAAGCGTCTTTCTTAAAACTCTGATAACTTGTAATTAATATTGTTCTTAAAATCACTGTTTTCACTTGAGTTAAGGTCATTTTTACTCGTATTACTCGTTTTATTTATGTTTCGTACGCCCATATTGTTGTTACGACACACAGAATCACGAGTGACAAATTTAGAACTAAAATCTACAATCTGACATTTCATTTCCAGCTGTTTTACAAAACCGCTAATCGTTGACCCGCTGCATTGATAAATTCAATTCTGGGTGTTCAGGTTCAGTAATTATGGAAAACAGCTGAACGTCGTTGTTCAGTTCTTTTACATAACGGAGTTTTTTTGTAAAACAACTAGCGGTTTTTTAAAACAGCGGATTCTACAATCCATCTGCGACATAATTACATACATTCATATTTATTGAACTCGCTTACATCTTGTTGCATAGATGTTTGATTACTTTAAAGTTTCAGTGATTATTTCAAACATCTAAGCAACAAGATGTAAGCAAGTTAAAAAATATATGGATGTCACGTGATCAACTTTGAACGTTAATATCTCGGAAACGTGACACTTTACAGTGTTTGGTCCAATTATGTTTTCTGTTTACATTGATGTCAGCTATCGATTTATATAGGATTAAAGCGTGACGACACTTAGAAAAAAAAATATGGCGTGACAGTAGGTATGCCAGGCTCCATATAAAAATCTTCAATCCTCATTATTGATTACCAAAGTAGCCTTTAATCCCCATTAAAGGCTACTTTGGTAGTTGGGGTTTTGCTGGTATGGGGTGAGCGTCCTGTGAAAGTGTACGTACTCTAGCGTTAATTAGGGTTCCGTAGTTCTGACTAGGAACCCTTATAGTTCGTTATGTCCGTCTGTCTTCTGAGGTTTTGCTAAGAGACCATTAGTACTAGGAAGCTGTAATTCAATTACACCGACAAAGTGGTAAAATAAAATTATGGAAAATGTTTTTTTTAGGATAGCTACCCTACATGTGAAGTGGGGATGAATATTTTTTTCGTCGTCTACCCCATCGTGTGGGTATCGTTGAATAGGTCTTCTAAAATGACTTGGGGGTTGCTAAAATTATTTTTCGATTTAATGCTCCATTTACGAAATATTAAACTTTAAAGTGCAAATTTTTGTTCCATTAGGGCGTGTCATAATGTTGTAGTAATAGTGCCTAATGGAACAAAAATTTAAAATCTAAATTGCTGGCTTGAAAAATCGGGAAAAATTTACGATGATAATGCATTTCATGAACTTTAAAGGAAAATATAGATAACTTTATTAGTTTAGCAGTAATAGTCGTTGAACTTGGGTGTTGAATAATTTTGTACAAAATCCTTAGCATTAATTCTTTATTATTATACCCATTAACTCCTAATATCTTTACCATAACTTATATTCAGAATAAAGAACAACAGAATCGTACTATATTGTGATAACGGGCTACTATGGAACCCTACACCGTGCGTGGCCCGACACGCACTTGGCCAGTTTTTTAATGAATCATTTTGTTTGTAAGCCATCGCTTAGTAGACATACTGAGCTCTCACTTGGGCGCGAAGAACGACGAGCGCGATCTCCAGTGTCTGTTGCTTCTGACGAGCGTGGCACCACTTGTGGACTACTCCGACATCAACTTCGTGCTAGAATACTACTACAAACTGACCCAATATGAACAAGTAATCTTTTGTTTTTAACTACCTATGCACTTTGACCCGTAATCTAAAATAAAATCTAAGAAAACATTAATACCATTCAGGCGACTTTAGGCTTTTATATAAAAAAATTAAGTGTTTATAGTTTTTTTTTTAAATTAATTGTCTAAAATGCAAAAGGCACCCCGCCATATTACATTGTTATAATTATGTGCAGACACGCTACAAAGGCGACATTTGCCTCTAGCGAAATTAGAATACTCAAATAACATTTTACAGTCATGTATTTCCGCTAAGTAACGCCTGATTCCTAAACATTTTTTTTAATTTTCGTGTTGTTAGTTTCGCGACTCGCGCCTGTTGAAGCTAACGATAGAACTGCTGGGCTCGTGGTTGCGGTTCTTGCAAATGCACGAGCGGACGCAGCTGCGCGACCATCTTGTGCAGCGCCTTGCTACGACGGGTCAAAATGGTATGTCACTAGTATTTTTAGGGGTCCGTACCCCAAAAGTAAAAAACGGAGCCCTTATAGGATCACTCGTGTGTCTTGTCTGTCTGTCCGTCGGTCTGTCATAGCCAATTTGCTGCGAATCTAATAAACCGATGAAGTTGAAAGGTACACATATGAATCTCTGTGACCCAAACACAGACGTGTAATGTAAATAAATTAATTCTGAATATGGGGAGCAAATAGAAAATAAAATAAAAAAAAGTTTCATTATTTAAAAGTAAATTGTATTAAACTTATTTAAGAAAATAGATGAAAATTTACCCCCCCCCCCCCTTATCTCCAAAACTATTGAGCCTAAAATAGATTACAGGAAAACCTGTGGTCTTAAAACAACATGGTAAATCTCTATTATGCGTATCGTACGGAACCTTCTCCTCGCGAGTTCAACTCGCACTTGTTTTTGTTTATCGAAGTCAAGTCATTTATTCAAATTAGGCTGGTAACCAGCACTTTTTGAACGTCAAAATTACATAAGTTTCCCAAAACGCCCCGCCCACTCACCACTTCTTCCTAGTGCTATAAATAGGAAAAAGTGGCGCAACAAACTCCCCAGCAAAAAGTTGTCTGATACAATAGAAAAACGTGACTAGCACTATTGAAAAAATAATAAAAATGTTTGAAGTTGTAGCGTAAACTGAACTTTATTGTGTAGGAATTAAAGTTATTTTTCCATAAACTCATATTTGTTTATATTTTTGGCTAATAAATCGCGAATGTAGATTAGGTATATTTGTGCGACGTGGCCACCCCACTCCCGTTTCAGCCTGGCTGAAATTGCTTGTATTTAATAATACCCATTTTGAATTCCTACAAATATGAATGGACACTGTAATATAAAAAAATGTGCCTGTTTCTCTGAGGCTCACATAATTCCCATATTTTTGTCCTAAAATATAAAATTGGCTCGCGCGCGGTTGTGTCTAGCCTTAGCCTCACCCATTTATGAGTAGGTACTAGGGGGTGGTCTCATGATATTCGTTGGCTGATGTCGCTGAGTGTAGTAGTTGTGGTTGTGTGAGTAACTACTCTGTATTCACAAACGGAGTATATGCTTACAGAGCCATGGTCTGACTCATAAAGAGTTAATTTTAATGTTTAGTTAAGCAAAGATTCGTGCAAAATCCACGAAAACCTACTGCCGACAAATTGTTTTGCAGTTTGGCAGGTGTTATGTGATGTGAAAATAAAACTGTGAAACAGTAAGGAATAAAACAATTTTTAAAAATGGTCGGGTCTTCCTAGCTTAATACAGGTGGCCAGCTGGGCTTGCGCATGGTTGGTGTAGTTACTAGGACAGATTTGAGAGAAGGTCAAAAACATACACAAGCTCATTCATTTAAAAAAAAAGTACATTATGAGAAGTCCGGAAAGGTTTTAGGGAATCAATTAAATGCTTCCCTTTTTTCTTCAAAATCCGCTACTTGAGTTATGGAGCGCAGGGTGATGTTTCTAACGCGATCAATTCGCTTGGCGCCTATTATGCTGCTCTACATCGCCCGTTGGTAAATATTAAGTTTGGACTTCTGTCGTGCAGTATGTGATCGTAGTATGTATGAATCCGATGATTTGCAGTCAACCGCATGCACGCATAAACAACACCTTTATTTCGTAGCAGTAAGACCGGTTTTTGTATTTCAAGTGTTTCTACAGACGCAACTGCAGGGTAATTGCGTAACACACTATCAGTAGCAATGGGTTTCATTTTAACAGTTTAACAACATTCTTTACGTTTTTTGCGTTGTGGAGCAGACAGATTTTTCGAAAATATGGAGCAATGGATTAGAAATATGCTTCAAAATTATTCAAATGGAGAGTAATAGTGTGTTACGCTATTAGGGTGCCGATCTTTACAAGTGCCGAATTGAAAATTTGAACAAATATGTTTTTTTTTTATTCAAAGGATTAGTTCCGTCTTTAATTTTCTTTTTATCGTCAACAGCTTTCACTGTTTTTTGCAGCATGTCGAATAAAGTGCTCACAGTTGGCATCTCAACTAGATCCTGATAATATAACATGGGCTACGGAAATGATGCAATTGTGTAAGTATAAATACAGAGTCAAATTAAACTAGCTGGCGAAACTTCACAGATGTGATGGATGACTAAAGTTGAAGTGAGAAAAAAAAAAAGTGATTTATCTTATCTATTAATTTCAAGTAACTACTAACTACACTATCAGCGGCTGTTGACCCCGTTATCAGCTAGTTACTCGAATGTTTGTGTTTAGAAAATATTTTTGTTTTGTTTTGTCGTATTTAGATATTGATACCCAACACGCTCCGAAGTTTTAATAGCTATTTTAATTTGACCTCGTAGAGAACATTACTGAATAATATTATTGTATGTATTACCTTGAAATGAGGCAACTTCTGCTTTGCTTCTACCTGTAGTTGTCGTAAAAAGATTTTGTAATCCTTAATATACTTTTGTCAAACTGATTTACTGCAAATTTCCGAAAACACACAGCTATTATTTCAGACCTTCGAGCGTAGAGTCTCGGGTCCGATCCCCGGGTCGAGCAACTAGCTAGCCAACTAGGGTAACTAACAAAACATGGGCTTATTATATTATCCGATTGCGCTGGTTTTTTGAATAATTTAGTCTTCAGCTTACCTTGTCTACGTTCCGTACACAGCGGAGAGACGAGCGGTGGCCACGGGGGACGTAGAGGAAGCCCTGCGCGCCGCCGACCTGTCGCTGGCGGCGCGCGTGCCGCCCGGGCCCGCGCTGCTGCACGTGTTCCTCGCTGTCGCCGACGCGCCGCCAGGTAACACCACACTATCTACTATCTATCTGTCGCTGGCGGCGCGCGTGCCGCCCGGGCCCGCGCTGCTGCACGTGTTCCTCGCTGTCGCCGACGCGCCGCCAGGTAACACCACACTATCTACTATCTATCTGTCGCTGGCGGCGCGCGTGCCGCCCGGGCCCGCGCTGCTGCACGTGTTCCTCGCTGTCGCCGACGCGCCGCCAGGTAACACCACACTATCTACTATCTATCTGTCGCTGGCGGCGCGCGTGCCGCCCGGGCCCGCGCTGCTGCACGTGTTCCTCGCTGTCGCCGACGCGCCGCCAGGTAACACCACACTATCTACTATCTATCTGTCGCTGGCGGCGCGCGTGCCGCCCGGGCCCGCGCTGCTGCACGTGTTCCTCGCTGTCGCCGACGCGCCGCCAGGTAACACCACACTATCTACTATCTATCTGTCGCTGGCGGCGCGCGTGCCGCCCGGGCCCGCGCTGCTGCACGTGTTCCTCGCTGTCGCCGACGCGCCGCCAGGTAACACCACACTATCTACTATCTATCTGTCGCTGGCGGCGCGCGTGCCGCCCGGGCCCGCGCTGCTGCACGTGTTCCTCGCTGTCGCCGACGCGCCGCCAGGTAACACCACACTATCTACTATCTATCTGTCGCTGGCGGCGCGCGTGCCGCCCGGGCCCGCGCTGCTGCACGTGTTCCTCGCTGTCGCCGACGCGCCGCCAGGTAACACCACACTATCTACTATCTATCTGTCGCTGGCGGCGCGCGTGCCGCCCGGGCCCGCGCTGCTGCACGTGTTCCTCGCTGTCGCCGACGCGCCGCCAGGTAACACCACACTATCTACTATCTATCTGTCGCTGGCGGCGCGCGTGCCGCCCGGGCCCGCGCTGCTGCACGTGTTCCTCGCTGTCGCCGACGCGCCGCCAGGTAACACCACACTATCTACTATCTATCTGTCGCTGGCGGCGCGCGTGCCGCCCGGGCCCGCGCTGCTGCACGTGTTCCTCGCTGTCGCCGACGCGCCGCCAGGTAACACCACACTATCTACTATCTATCTGTCGCTGGCGGCGCGCGTGCCGCCCGGGCCCGCGCTGCTGCACGTGTTCCTCGCTGTCGCCGACGCGCCGCCAGGTAACACCACACTATCTACTATCTATCTGTCGCTGGCGGCGCGCGTGCCGCCCGGGCCCGCGCTGCTGCACGTGTTCCTCGCCGTCGCCGACGCGCCGCCAGGTAACACCACACTATCTATCTGTCGCTGGCGGCGCGCGTGCCGCCCGGGCCCGCGCTGCTGCACGTGTTCCTCGCTGTCGCCGACGCGCCGCCAGGTAACACCACACTATCTACTATCTATCTGTCGCTGGCGGCGCGCGTGCCGCCCGGGCCCGCGCTGCTGCACGTGTTCCTCGCTGTCGCCGACGCGCCGCCAGGTAACACCACACTATCTACTATCTATCTGTCGCTGGCGGCGCGCGTGCCGCCCGGGCCCGCGCTGCTGCACGTGTTCCTCGCTGTCGCCGACGCGCCGCCAGGTAACACCACACTATCTACTATCTATCTGTCGCTGGCGGCGCGCGTGCCGCCCGGGCCCGCGCTGCTGCACGTGTTCCTCGCTGTCGCCGACGCGCCGCCAGGTAACACCACACTATCTACTATCTATCTGTCGCTGGCGGCGCGCGTGCCGCCCGGGCCCGCGCTGCTGCACGTGTTCCTCGCTGTCGCCGACGCGCCGCCAGGTAACACCACACTATCTACTATCTATCTGTCGCTGGCGGCGCGCGTGCCGCCCGGGCCCGCGCTGCTGCACGTGTTCCTCGCTGTCGCCGACGCGCCGCCAGGTAACACCACACTATCTACTATCTATCTGTCGCTGGCGGCGCGCGTGCCGCCCGGGCCCGCGCTGCTGCACGTGTTCCTCGCTGTCGCCGACGCGCCGCCAGGTAACACCACACTATCTACTATCTATCTGTCGCTGGCGGCGCGCGTGCCGCCCGGGCCCGCGCTGCTGCACGTGTTCCTCGCTGTCGCCGACGCGCCGCCAGGTAACACCACACTATCTACTATCTATCTGTCGCTGGCGGCGCGCGTGCCGCCCGGGCCCGCGCTGCTGCACGTGTTCCTCGCTGTCGCCGACGCGCCGCCAGGTAACACCACACTATCTACTATCTATCTGTCGCTGGCGGCGCGCGTGCCGCCCGGGCCCGCGCTGCTGCACGTGTTCCTCGCTGTCGCCGACGCGCCGCCAGGTAACACCACACTATCTACTATCTATCTGTCGCTGGCGGCGCGCGTGCCGCCCGGGCCCGCGCTGCTGCACGTGTTCCTCGCTGTCGCCGACGCGCCGCCAGGTAACACCACACTATCTACTATCTATCTGTCGCTGGCGGCGCGCGTGCCGCCCGGGCCCGCGCTGCTGCACGTGTTCCTCGCTGTCGCCGACGCGCCGCCAGGTAACACCACACTATCTACTATCTATCTGTCGCTGGCGGCGCGCGTGCCGCCCGGGCCCGCGCTGCTGCACGTGTTCCTCGCTGTCGCCGACGCGCCGCCAGGTAACACCACACTATCTACTATCTATCTGTCGCTGGCGGCGCGCGTGCCGCCCGGGCCCGCGCTGCTGCACGTGTTCCTCGCTGTCGCCGACGCGCCGCCAGGTAACACCACACTATCTACTATCTATCTGTCGCTGGCGGCGCGCGTGCCGCCCGGGCCCGCGCTGCTGCACGTGTTCCTCGCCGTCGCCGACGCGCCGCTAGGTAACACCACACTACCTGCTATCAAAGGTCCCAACATTCGTTTGATTGACAAGTGTTCGTGTTCAGGGTGGGACGCTGCGCGCTGTGCCAGTGCGGTGGCGGGCGCGGCGCGGCTGTGCGTGCGCTCGCGCGACTCGGCGGTGGAGTGCGCTCCAGTGTTCGCGCAGCTGCTGGCTAGGGTGGAGGAACCGCTGGCCGTTAGGGTCAACGCGCTCATTGGACTCAGCGATATATGTGCCAGGTATGTCAAACTCAGACCATTTATTTCAATTAAACCAATTATAATGTGATCGCGAAAAGAAACGACCTTATAATCTCGAAAAGAAGCGACCTTGTAATTGCGAAAAGTTGCGACCTTGTAATCCTGAAAAGAAGCGACTTTGTAATCGCCGAACGAATCGACCGTCTAATCGCCAAAAGAAGCGTTCGTGTAATCGCGAAAAGCGACTTTGTAATCTCGAAAAGAAGCGATCATATAATCGCGAATAGAAACGACCTTGTAATTGCGAGAAGAAGCGACCTTGTAATCCCTAAAAGAAGAGTCCTTCCAATCGTGAAAACAAGCGACCTAGTAATCGCCAAATGAAGTGATCTTGTAATCGCGAAAAGAAGCGATCATATAATCGCGAATAGATACGACCTTGTAATTGCGAGAAGAAGCGACCTTGTAATCGCTACAAGAAGAGTCCTTCCAATCGTGAAAACAAGCGACCTAGTAATCGCCAAATGAAGTGATCTTGTAATCGCGATAAGAAGCGACCTTGTAATCGCGAAAGGAAGCGACCTTGTAATCGCGAAAAGAAGCGACCTTGTAAGCGCTTTAAAAAAGGAACCTGGTTCAAGGGGACACCAAAAGAAGGGCCGTTCTAACGATTTCAGTAATAAGTTTACTATCTTTGTATTTGTGTATTAGAACGTGTGTTTTATTAAAATTACATAGTAAAACGATTTCTTTCGAAACGCATGGTTTCTGAATTCAGGTACACGTGCATAGTAGAGCCGCTGCTGGGCACAATGTGCGACTGCCTGTCGAAGGATTCGCCCGAGATGTTGCGTCGTATGGCCACGCGCGAGCTTACTCGTCTCTTGTTAGGCGGGTTCCTGCGTTTGCGCACTCCCCTCTATTATCGGTAAGTAAATAGGCCATGCAGCGCAAGAGAAGGAATATGAATTTCACCTCGTTATGAGAGAAGGCGCGCTAAGTCACAATAATTTGTTCGTGAATTCGCGCTTAAGAGCGTTTACCACGTACGGCATTTTATACAAACTTTCAATCCCTTGTTTTTCGAAATGAATGAACCGATTTTAATGAAACTTCGTACGCATAAGCAGGATACAAAGGTCTAAAAAGTTAGTTAAGAATATTTTCGAAAAATAGTGTTACAGCCAAATTAGACCGATTTTAAATTTTCCATAGAAAAAAAGATTTCCAGTTATCTTTTTTTAAATAAGATTTTTCGAAAATGTTATTTATTAACTTTTTAGACCTTTGTATCCTGCTTATGCGTATGAAGTTTTATTAAAATCGGTTCTTTTTTTTCGAAAAGCAAGGGCTTGAAAGTTTGTATGAAATGCCGTACGTATTATACGCTCAATACACACAACTAGTATCATAGACGCTTAACGCCGCGCTATTCTTCGCGTCACTTTCCGTGAATATAATTGGCGTTGCCAACTGTATCTAGTTTCGACAATTCTTGGGAAGATGTGAGACCCGTTTGTATTATGTATTTTCTGTAAGTTACCCAAAGGATAAAGTTCAAAATGCAATGAATAAAAACGCTCGTTTTTCTTCCCTATTCTTACCCTGGTGCCAATGTAAATTGACTGTTAACGTGCGTATATTTGCGATTAAAGTTAAGATCAAAACAACCCTGGTGATTTGTGTTAGTAAAGCCCCAATTACACAATGCAAGTTTCTTACCTGCGGCATACAATAAAATTGAAGCAACAAATTAACAATCGTCTAAACACTGTTTTATTGTTGCTTCGATTTACGGTATGCCACAGAATATTAAATTGTACGTGGTCTTAGGTTTAAAGATGGTAATTGCTCATAGATATTGCGCCCTGTTGGCGGATGAAGACGTCGACGTGCGCGAGCCTGCCGAGTACTACGTCACATGCGGTCTCACTGTCGATGTGATTTATCATCACTTTGTCGAGTGCGTGTTACATTACAACCGCGATGAGAAAAGTAAGGAGAAAAATTTATGTCGTTTCCTGGCAATATTTTATGCTTAATTATACTTAGTTAAATATATTTACATATTATTATTATTTGGTTAGACACACTAGCAGCTAATTAGCTGATGGGTGTGTATCGTATAGCTTGGAGATATTTAGTCTGTCCAAACGATTCTTGAAGCAGTTCAGTGTGGGAGCCGTCACAACATCATATACCTTATACAATTACAGAATGCTTAGATGACGGCTTGGTGATGGGACTTTTTACGCCTTGTATAAAAGATGTTTTGTCAGTTTTACTTTTTTCTTATATTCATTACTTCTCGTATCGTAGAGTTTTTAAAAGAGTAACCGTGGAGTTTCTTGCCGGTTCTTCTCCATAGGAAACGACCAATTGGAACCGTGCACCTAGCTTCTGACGTTTCATAAGTGCCCATGTAGGTTTATGTGAAATAAAATATTTTGATTTTGATTTTTGGTTTTGTAGCATCTTCGAGAAAGTTTACAGACATAACCCGTCACTTAAATATAACAATGATTTTTCGCGCAACGACCTATAAGTGACCTAACTAATAAGCCATTAAATCTGTTTCACAGATTACATAAAGTTCGACGACCGACAGCTGATATACGACGTCATGCTGCAGCGCATGTCACTGGTACAGAAGCTAAACATCCAGTGTCGCTTAGCGCACGAAGTACTAGAGCATGCTGCCGACCTCACCGACGAAGGGGATGAAGAGCTGCCTCCAGCTATGAATGCAGCGCTGCTCGATACGATCACACTGCTTTGCGGACCTAGGATGAAGCTGCCCAGTACTTTTTTAAACACTTTATTTTACGCAGTTATAAAACTCAAAGCACTTATTTCTATTAAACCAAAAAATATTAAATGGTTTAATCTGCTACTGTCAAAATCATAACAGATATTTTCGATCACAGTGAGGTATCACATTCTTCTATATTGAACTGAGTGGGTGGAAATATTTATGACACAAGACATGTCCGTTGATATTACATTGACACATATTTTTGAAGCCGATGCAGCATACTATATTTTGGCGCCGCTTGTCTCGCCAGGAAGTTTTGATGTTCCTTCGATGTCACATAATATTTGTGCTGCCACTTGTATATTCCTTCCACAAATTATTACATATATTTGTCGTCATATATTAATGGATGAATCATGAAATTAGGTATTATTGCCGAGCTGTCCATAGTAATATATTTGTGCACTGTAGGAAAACATCGATCAGAGTTAGGGATAAATAGAAATAACTACGCCTGAATTCAATTTTTTTTTTTGTAAAATGACTCATCTCTATTGTTGTCAATATTGTTTAGTCTACGAGCTACTTTAGTAACTTTAGGATGTCATCTAACACTTTGCACTGTTCAAAGCTTCGTATTACAGACATTCCAAGTCATGTTGTAAAGTTGACGATTTCTCCGTGATTACTGCGCCGATTTACGTGGTTCTTTTTTCATTTGGTAGAGGGAGTTCCCTCTGCTCCCATATAATTTGAATTTTAATAGCTTTGCTTTGGGAGCTTATGAGTATTTCATTCCACTTTGTGTATAGTATGATGTTATAAAACTTTCTGGAAATGTCATAGCAAGCATGTTGTTGACATAGCAAGTAGTGGTATACGAATTTAAGTGGAGCAGATACAACAACAAAAAAGTGAAAAAAAAAAAACTTTTTTACGAAAACTTTTTTTTGTAGTAGAAAGTAGTTTTTGTCGTAAAAAACTTTAACTTTTTTTTTCCTTATGTCATTTTGCTTATTATTTATCTGCATTATTTGTGTTACAGAAAAACCGCAAAAGGCAGGCGACGTGAACGATATTGACGATTTACAAGAGCGGGTTACTACAAACATTGTGTCTCATGTAAGTATTGTTCTCTGATACATTCCTCGTATCCGCTATCGTTAACTCAAAGCATACTACATAATATTATATCTTTACTGTTCCATGGTTACAGAAAATGAAGATACAAGTAGCAGAGATATTAGTACCAGCTGTGTTGAGGCTGTACACTCGTCTGAAACCACGCGGCGGCCAGATCAACGCTTATCTGGTGCAACTTGCTAACGATCTCTTGAAAGATTACGAACAAGAGGTAATAATAATTATATTGTAGTACTACCACAGTCTAACACAAGTCAAGCTGATACGAGGGAAGTGATGACAGGGCTACGAACGTAAGTAAGTACCCAGTGCAATGAGGAATTGAGGAGTGCTTTCAAGACTGCGATTCGGGAATATCGGTTCATGTCGCCCAAAGTTAGGCCAAGCTTACCTCGTTTGCCCATGCCTAACAAAAATGGGGCGCTGGTGGCCGGTCCTGGATTCGTAGTTGTCAAAATATTTTGATGACTGTGAAGACCTCACCGGTACTCATTCCATTCTGTACTACGCGGCTGTAGCGGCACGTCGGGTTGCTCACGTCAAACTTTCCAATGACTAGAGCTACACGACCGAAACCAGCCGTACCAGCTTGGAAGTGCAGGATGAGCGCCATATTGGTAGGGCTAGAGCGCTCATCGACAAACTAATTTACATCAGGGAGGACAATACTCTCAGAGTAATGCTCTTTGTGAGGCGGGCGTTCTCAGGGACTGATATCAGCCCTCAGGTCTATATGTCCTGTGTCACAGAGCGAATGAAGATGAAAGTGTATGCATGGGCGAACCATATTCGTAGGTATAAGCGGCGATACATTAAGAATCGCACCTACCAGAGCGATGACAGGTGGTTTATAGGAGTTAGGAGCGACCCGACCAAGGTGTGACTGTCACGTACCTGCTGATGATGATGCTATGTGTTCTTTCTGGCGCAATATTTGGTCGGTGCCTGTCAGTCACACCGAAGGTGATTGGGCTCGGGAAGTCGAGCGAGCCTGCGATCCAATACCAGAAACGGGGGCTAATACCATCTGCCTCCAAGATGTAGTTCGCGCAGTCCGTCTGTTGCCTAACTGGAAGTCTACAGGGCCGGACGGGCTGCACGACTACCCACCTGCTCCATAAAACAGGTAGCACCGCGGAACCCAAAAGTTATAGGCTGATCACGTGTTTACCGATCTATTAAGTTCTTACATCCATTTTAAGAGCTAAAGGAGATGTTTCAAAATGTATGGAGCCTGGGCCAGGTCCTTGTACACTATACAAAAAAATAGAAAAATTCATTTAAAACAGTTCTCAACTGTCCAATTACTTTAAAATGGCTTGTTTTGCTGGTAAACACAAGAAATTACACTTGAAATTGCAACCCTCAACAAAAACCCGTCATGGCGGTAAACTGTCATTTTGATTGATTAATGACGTTTGACATGTTTATTTCTGTGGAGGAAACCACACAAGAAAGTCGAAGTCCTTACAACACAAGCCGGGTAACAGTCCAAAAACGAAAGCCAGGTAAACAGATGGGAAAGAAACGGTATTAAATCCAAAAAACGAAAGCGAGGCTGTTAAAAAGAACTCCAGAAACTCAAAACAAAACGAACACAATCACGACCGACGACAAGACGAAAGTGACTGAAGTGACACTTTTGTGACAGCTAACAGTTCTATTTCTATGATCAATGGTTAATTGTCCTTGTTTTTAAGCACAGAGTAACTAAATCGGTGAGACGCCATGTTGAAAGTCGATAAAAATAATTGATAAATATCAATTCACTACCAGAACAGTATACATTTAATTGAATTATCTGTATTTTTCCTGAATTCTATGGATTTTTTCTTTTTTTTGAGTTACTGTACATAGACCTGGCCCATTTTGAAACATCTCCTTTATAAGCATAAACGCCAATTCCATCATGTCTGCGTCTTAAAATAGATGTAGGAACTTCATGGATATGGTCATTAGCCAACAGGTTCGTCGTTCATGTTGGATAGATTATAAGAAGGGCTATGACTCGGTGCCGTACACATGGTTCATGAGGGTACTGGAGTTGTATAAAGTAGATGCAACTGTGCACACTTTCCTGTTGGAGGACGGTCCTTCGCTATCCAGGATGCCGAAATATCCAGAGGAATAGCGAGCCGATAAGGATAGAGCGAGGCATATTTTCATAGTGATAGTTTGAGTCAGCTTTGGTTCTGTTCTGCTTAGCCTTGAATCCTCTAAGCACACTGCTGGAGGATTCAGGTCTAGGCTCGATAGCCTAAAAACAGGTAGAGACAGCTAAAGACAGGTAGTCAGGTTATTTCTCACCTCCACTACATGTTGACCTAAAACTCTTTGCCCCGATTTGCAACTGATGGAGCTACTGAATGATACCGGAGCCCAGTGGGTTTTTGAGCAAGCATATGCATGGCGAACAGTTGACAGCTAAATAGGTGCGGCATGATGAGAGAACACCGAAAATAAACATATTTGAAAAGTTTCTGATAGGAGCCCCGCGGTCATGCATGTAAAGCGAGGGGAGATTATGGCATCAGTGCGAACTCAACTCTTGGATTCCTTAAACATTAGAGCGCTCTTCGCAGCCGAAACCTATAAGTACTTGGGTATGTCGGAAGCGTTGGGCATCAATGTTACTGACTTGAAGCAATCGTTGAAGGAGCGCTGCTTTGGCCGCCAGAAAAAAGTATGTCTAGTCTTCTATCAGGCGGAAACAAGATGCGCGCCTTCGCAACAGTTGAAGGTGCGCATCTTGTTTCCTGCCGGTTTTGATCTACTCTTTTGGCATACTCAAATAGACTCAGACCGAACTCGACGCCCTGGATAGGAGGTTCCGTACGCCGCTGACTGCAAATTAAATGCATCACCCACGGTAATCGGTAATGAGACTATGTTTATCCCGCGAAAGTGTGGGAGGTCGCGGCTTTATAAACGCTAAGACCCTCTACAATCGCAAGATATGCAGACTCGGTGAATATTTTCTAGAAGCCGACATGGGGACACATCGAGATGTGGTGACGGTGGACAAGGGTCCCACCCCATTCTCCTTGGCTAAAGAGAATTGGCGCATTAATTATTGCATGGAGGTATGGCAGAGTAAGTAGCTTGACGGACGCTTTTTCCGAGCCCTACGTGGACCCAATCTTGGTCTACCAACGTCCGTAGCCTAGCTGCGTTTCGGTGACCCCTTTGGGGAACCGAAGGTTTTGCCTATGCAATTATGGACGAAGTTATGATGACGAACAATTACCGGAGAATTATTGTGAAAAACGGCATGGCTGACATCTGACGGGCATGCGTCCGGGGGAATCAATCAGACAAAATTATCTCCGGGTATTCTCGTCTAGCTAACAAAGAGTACTTGCCTAGACACAATCTTATAGCGAGGATTATCCATCAGCCACTTGCTCTGAAATAAAGCTTGTGGAATCGGAATTGCCGTAGGGTGCCCGGCCCAGTTTTCTAAAATGGAAATATCACATTGTAATACTGGTATTCAGCTGCATCCGGTTAGACTGGAAGCCGACCCCAACACAGTTGGGAAAAGGCTAGGCAGATGATGACATTGTACTGGGATCGATCCATCCTTACTGACAGAACTATTGTTAGCAATAAGCCTGATATAGTGGTGGTGGATCGAATAGAGCGGCGCGCAATGATTGTCGACATAACGGTCCCGCATGACCATGACGGGAACCGCGTAAAAGCCGAGAAAGATAAACAAATCAAGTATCTTGACTTGGCTCGCGAGGTTGTCGACATGTGGGATGTGGACTCAGCGATCACTGTGCCGGTAGTAGTGACAGCCAATGGCTTAATAGCCAAGAGCCTCGACCAACACCTGAGGAGGCTCTCTATGGGCAGCTGGATCAAAAACTTGATTCAGAAAGCTATACTTCTGCCGACGGCTCGCATTGTTAGAAGGTTCCTCTCTAGGAGCCCTGACCTAGTAGCTTGGACTCTGTTCCCGATACCGGTGGGCTACTATTTCGGTGGTTATATCGGTATATATCGGTGGTTTATATTCTAATATTTTAAAATATAACTCAAATGCACATAATGAAATAAAGGAGATAATAAATAAAATGTATTAACAAAAAAATAACAATACATTTTAGCAAAATTCGGTGAGCCACAAAGGTATGATTACATAACGGATTAACGTTTGGTTATTTCTGCAATAACGATTTCAAGCTCTTTTTAACAGACTTCAAAAAAAGGAGGAGGTTCTCAATTCGTCGGAATCTTTTTTTTTTATGTATGTTCCCCGATTTCTCGAAGACGCCTGGACCGATTTGGAAAATTTTTCTTTTGTTTGAAAGGGTATACTTCCCAAGTGGTCCCATGATCATCAGATCATGGGACCACTTTTTCACGTTTTCCCAGGGAAATCGAGGGAAACCCTCGAATTTTATTGGCAAACCTATAGCGATTTGGATATTTTTAGGGTTCCGTACCTCAAAAGGAAAAAATGGAACCCTTATAGGATCACTCGTGTGTCTGTCTGTCTGTCCGTCTGTCACAGCCAATTTGCTCCGAATCTTATGGACCGATTAAGTTGAAATTTGGTACACATATGAATCTCTGTGACCCAAACACAGACGTGTAACGTAAATAAATGAGTTTTGAAAATGGGAGTCATTTTTGAGGGGTGAATAGACAATTAAAAAAAAAAGTTTCACAATCTGTACCGTGTGACATATCAAATGAAACGGCTTACCTTGAGGATCTCAAATATATTTTTTTTCATAATTTTAAAGTAAATTGTTTTAAAGTTATTTAAGACAATAGACGGAAATTTACCATTCCCCCCCCCCCCTTATCTCCGAAACTACTGAGCCTAAAATTTTGAAAAAAATACAAAAAATAGTTCTATACCTATAGATTACAGGAAAATTATTAATAAGAAGTCTATGATCTTGAAACAACATGGTAAATTTCTCAATATTGTGCGTACAAACTTACATTTTCAGTTGGAATGTATGGGAGAACATGTTTTTCAACTACAATGTTAAGTTTGTTCTTGGGATAAATTCATTCCAACTACGGAACCCTTCATTGTGCGTGGTCCGACACGTACTTGGCCGGTTTTTTTGGAGTAACTTGAGTTTTCCTGGTTCTTACCAGGAGAACTCCTCTACAATTAACGTACCAGCATTGGGAAAAGCAATATTTTGTAAAAGGTGATGAGCAGTTGACGTTAGGCTATTGTAACTTAGATAAATCACAAACTCTCTCACTAAAAAGTGAAAAATAAAAACTTTTTTACAAAAAAAAAACAACCGACTTCCAAAAAAAACTACAAAGTGATAAATAACTTTAATTTCGGAAGTCGGTGTCAATAAACGAAAATGCAGAACCAACGACACCGACTTCCGAAAGTTTTTTTCCGTAAGTCATCATATTTTTTATATTTTCAACATGTCTTTTTCATCCATACTTTATTAGTCGTCATGTCGGTAGTCGGTCCCATCTTTCACACAACCCACTTATCGTTTCTTTGGTCTTCCCCAAAATAATGTAGGTAACTCAGCTGTACCAGAATTTTTTGTGAATAAATGGTCATATTCACAGATCAAGGAGCTATTTGAAGACAACGAGGAACTGATGAAGGGCATACAAACGTTCCAAAGCACCATCGGCGTGCAGGCCACGTTCGGCAACGTGCGCAACCTGGTGACGCACACAGCGCCGCCCGAGCCCGACACGCCGCGCGCGCCGCGCCGCTACGTGCGCGCGCGCGCCTCGTCGCCGCGCAAGCGCGCGCTGCGCATCTGATACCAGTCGTCTGGGTCCGGCGGCGTACCCGAGTCTGGCTCTCTCGAATCACCGACGTCTTCCTCTATCGATGAACCACCTTTTCCTTGTACTTCACATGCTGAACCTGGACCGTCGACCGCTGCTCCCGGTCCATCGAGTGCGACACCAAGTCGTGACTTATATGACCTATTGTATGATGCACCTGGATCGTCGCATGTTGAACCTAGTCTTTTAAGAATTAGTCCTGGCAAATCGAGCGCTCCACCTAGCGCATTGACAGATAAACATAGGAGTTCCATGGATCTATCCGGTCCTTCAAAAGTAGTACCGAGCACATCAAGTATTGCAAGTAAACCATTAGAAGCTTCAAAATCTTATCGAATCCCGACGAACAAAACACAACCGGCTACAGCCTCACTTGACGCATCCCCATCTAACATTATACCAACAAAGCCAAAAACGACTCCTCCCATGTCAAAAGACGTCTGGCGCCCGTCGTTGGATTCGTCAGATAGCGCAACATCTCAACGAAATACTACGATACCTGCGTTTGACTTAAAAGATTTTGAGAACATATCGAATGCGTCACCGGGTGCCTCGTTCGCCGTACCTGGTACATCTGGATTGAGCACATTGAAAGATAAACGTACACCAGCAATGGATGTACCCGGTCCTTCAAAACTAGTACCGAGCACACCAAGTGTTGCAAGTAAACAGTTAGAAGTGTCAAAAACTTATCGAATCCCGAAGTACAAAGCACAACCGGCTACAGCCACACTTGACGCATCCTTTTCATTGCCAAAACCAACAAACATTGTACCAACTAAGCCAAAAACGGCTCTTCCCATGTCAAAAGACGTCCGGCGCCCGTCGTTGAATTCGTCAGATAGCGCAAAATCTCGACGAAATACCACAATACCTGCGTTTGACTTGAAAGATTTAGAAAACATATTGAATGCGTCACCGGGTGCCTCGGTCGCCGTACCTGGTACATCTGGATTGAGCACGTTGAAAGATAAACGTACACCAGCAATGGATCTACCAGGTTCTTCAAAAGTAGTACCGAGCACATCAAAAGAGGAGTCTAAACCCTTGACTGCTAAAACTGTCACATCAAGTGTTCCAAGTAAACAATTAGTAGCTTCAAAAACTTCTCGAAGCTCGAAGAACAACGCACAACCGGCTACAGCCACACCTGACGCATCTTTTTCATTGCCAAGACCATCCAAAAATGTACCAATCGAACCGGAAACTACTAGTCGCATGTCAAAAGATGTTCGTCGCCGGTCGTTGGATTCGTCAGATATCTCTAAATCTGTACAAAGCACAACGCCAGCTTGGTCTGTCCCGAAATATTTAGAATATATATTGCACGCCTCACCGGGCGCCTCTTTCGCCATACCTGGTACTTCTGGAATGAGCAAATTGAAAGATAAACGTAAACCAACAATGGATATAATCGGACCTTCAAAAGTAGTACCGAGCACATCAAAAGAGGAGTATAAACCCTCGACTGCTAAAACTGTCACATCAAGTGTTCCAAGTAAACAATTAGAAGCTTCAAAAACTTCTCGAGGCTCGAAACGCAACGCACAATCGGCTACAGCAACACCTGACGCATCTTTTTCATTGCCAGGACCATCCAAAAATATACCAATCATGCCGGAAACGACTAGACACATGTCAAAAGATGTTCGGCGCCTGTCGTTGGATTCGTCAGATAACGTTAAATCTCTACATAGCACAATGCCAGCTTCGTCTGACCCGAAAAATTTACAATACATATCGAAGGTGTCAACGGACTCATCTTTCGTCGAATTGCCTGGTCCTAGCACGCAGAGAACGGCTGCGCCAGATCATGCAAAATCTCCACGAAATACCACAAAACCTGCGTTTGGCTTGAAATATTTAGAAAACATATCGGCTCTTGAACCTAGCTCGTCAAGTATTGCAGGTAGCTCGTCGAGTGCTACAATACAACCGTCATTTGCTGACCCTTCAAAATCTTTACCTGGCACGTCAAAAGCTGCGGCTTTGAAATCTGATCGTAGCCCGTCGGATGATGAACATTGTCCAAAAAAAGCAGTTCTGGAACAGGCGGAAATTAAATCGACGCTGACTGTTTCCCTCCCGCTGGTCTGTTATGATGCAATGAAAACAGCTCATCACATGTCAAAAGACGTCCGGCGCCCGTCGTTACATTCCTCAGACATCGCAAAATCTCTATATAGCACAACGCCTGTCCCCAAAGATTTAGAAAACATATTGTATGCGTTACCGGACGCCTCGTTCTCCGTACCTGGTTTATCTGAATCGAACACATTGAAAGGTAATCGTAAACCAGCAATGGATCAAGCCGGTGCATCGAGCAAATTGAAAGATAATCGTGAACCAGCAATAAATCTAGCCGGTCCTTCAAAGGCTTCGCCTTGCACTTCAAAGAATGAGTCTAAACACACATCAACTAAAACCGTCACATCAATTGGTTTAGCAAGCACATCGAATACGCAAGGAGCTACTAAAACTAGTCAAAGCCGGAAGAAAAAATCACGACGGTCACCAGTCCCAGTTGACACATCAATAGCATTGCCTGGTCCCTCAAGTATACCTAGCATGCAGGAAACGGCTGCGGCAGATCATGCAAAATCACCACGAAATACCTCAAAACCTGCGTCTGACTTGAAAGATTTAAAAAACATATCAAGTGCGAAATTGCTAGATAATCGTAAACCAGCAATGGATCAAGCAGGTTCATCGAGCATATTGATAGATAAACTTAAACTAGCAATGGATCTAACCGGTCCTTCAAAGGCGTCGCCTTGCTCTTCAAAGAATACGTCTAAACACAAATCGACTAAAACTGCCAAATCAATTGATTCAGAAAACCCATCGAATACACCAGGAGCTAATCAGTCGGAAGCATCTAAAACTGGTCGAAGCCAGAAGAAAAAGTCACGACGACGACGGTCACCAATCCCAGTTGACAAATCAATAACATCGCCTGATGCCTCGAAAATACCTAGCACGCCGGAAACGACTGCGTCAGATCATGCAAAATCTCCAGAAAGTATCACGAAACCTACGTCTGACTTGAAAGATTTAGAAAACATATCGAATGCGAAATTGCAAGATAAACCAGCAATGGATCTAGCCGGTCCTGCAAAGGCTTCGCCATGTGCGTCAAAAAATTAGTCTAAACATACATCGACTAAAAGTGTCACTTCAAAAAGTGAAGGAAGCTCATCGAATACGCCAGGAAAAAATCAGTCGGAAGGTTCGAAAATTGGTCGAAGCCGGAAAAAAAAATCACGACTACGACGGTCACCAGTCTCAGGTGACACATCAATGGCATTGCCTGGTCCCTCAAATACACCTAGTACGTAGAAAACAGCTGCGTCAGATCGTGCTAAATCTCCACAAAACCTGCGTTTGATCTCCGCTCCTGAAACATGCATGTCAAGTATCCCTTTCAAAATCTTTACCTGGCACGTGAAAAGCTGCGGCTTCGAAATCTGAGGGGCAATTCTCGTAATTTTAAGAACGTTCACAGTCTGATCTCACTGATCTCAGTCTCAATCTGTTAAAAAATACTTCTAATTTCTCTACATTTTGACAATTTTTTGACATTTGTTTGTCGCCGAGATGAGACTGCGACTAGATTTTGAACGTTTTAAATTACGAGAATTGGCCTTCTGATCATAGCACGTTGGATAATGAAGATTGTCCATCAAAAGCAGATCTTGAACCGACGGAAATTATGCTGACTGTGTCCGTCCTGCTGGTCTGTTATGATGCAATGAAACCAGTTCATCGCACGTCAAAAGACGCCCGGCCTGGTTCCTCAAATAAACCTACAGTCGGACTTTTAAATTAGCAGCAGTCAAATGACAACTTATGTGTACTTTTTAACGAAATTTTGAATTTCGTTAATTAGTGATGTGACAAAACAATGGATTTATTCAATTAACATTCAGTTCAAAATTGATCAATGTTAAATTATTTTTAAAACAGTGGATAATATTATTAGAGGATGATAAAATATTTATAATGAAATTAAGGTTAATATAAGTTTAAAAAAAAATAGCAATGCTTAATTATTGTTTTGTCGTCACATCAGTGATCGGGTTGGATTTATAAAACGCGTTAATTCTAATCACAAACATTTCTTTTAAATATTATTATTTTTGAGATTTTTGGTGTTTTTCAAATAACCCTGTATCTATATTAAACGTTATTCTTAATAGAAACTAATTTATTTACAAAAATGATTTCTTAGATCGATATAGTAGGGTTTTTATAGTAAAAAATTAAACAAAATTATCTTTAGTAAACTATGTATTTAATCGCTTGATCCCCCGCTAATGAGACACAATTGATTTTCTATTGTATCGTACTACAGGTATTCTATTTCACGAAGTCCGTTCGGCTTTGATTATAGTAGTGACGAATCCCGACAAGCGCGCTTGTGTGTGTAAAAGTGGGTAACGTTAGCAAAGAAATCTGATACATATTCAAGTCGAGATTTAATAATCGAAATAAAATTTTGGTTTTAAAAGTATATACATTTTGTAAATAAATTAGATTAGGTTGCAATAAATACAAAAATATTAAGAAGATGTAGGCATTTAATTAAGCACTGGTATTACAGAATGGAAACGAAACAAGTAGGACTATTCAGTATTTTCAATCACTATCAGATAAATTTTCGATTTCCGATTCCGTTTTGCTGTCGTCGTGTGTCGTATCTATTTTCACTTTATTATCTCGCTTTCTCCTTTTCTTCATAGGTGAAGTGAATTTTGATGAAGTGGATAGCAATTCCTTCTCTTCTTTTAATATTCTTTGAACTGTTTTTTGGCTAACACCCGTAGCTTCACCTGTACGCCGTGTAATGTCTCGTAAATGAGACAAATCACAGTTGGGTTCCATGAATGATTTTGTAAATTCATATTCTTCTCGCAGAAAATGATAAACACTAGCTATCATGTTTCGATCCTAAAACAAAATGTAATCAAAATGATTAAGAAATATAAACATTTTATAACACAAAAAAAAAACATTCATTTTATAAATACTTCTATTGCTATATTAAGTATCTTTGTATACATTTTTTATTGAAAACGTATAAATAAATATTACTTCACTGTGGACAACTCTTCTTCGTTTTGTTGTCATGCTGACCTTACTCCGTGAAACAATTTGGCGCGAACTAAAAACACTACTGATCCGGACCGTGTCCCGATCGACACTGAGCGCTCTCGAGGTTACGCACACAAAAACAATGTGCATGTGCACGCTTGACAACATTCATAGCCAAACGGACTTCGTGACATAGAACATCTGTACGGTTACCGGCACGGATCTTGAGCGCTCGGCGGTAGAGTGGGGATCGCTTTGCGCATCGTACACTTATAGCAAAATAAAACGCCCATTTATTATTTATTTTTTCTAAGTTACCTACGTAATTTCTTACTGGTTGTATGGTTGAAAGGATAATGGTTTTACAATGATTTATTAAATTACGAAATGGAATTTGGGATCAAAAATGTAGGTACTTAAAAGTGTTTCCAATTTAAAATTATAACTTAGTTCTTGTAGTTTGTCGAAAAGTACTAAAAACTTTTTATTTGTTGACATTTTTGATCTCGAATTTCATTTATTCATTAATGAAATGAAAAACATTTTTTACAAAAAACTAACATTTATTATTATTAGCGGTGTCAATTTAATTGGCCGGAAGTGTACTCGTCGTCGTGAGGTACGTGCAACAAGAGTAAAGAACGAATCACGACTAATCCCGAGTGGCGGCTATGACGCGACGCGCGACGGCCCAATCACTGTACGACAATATATGTACCCCGCTCCCGCGCCTCACTTCATACCACCAAAGGGACCCAATAACTGACTTTTGTGCAGGTGAAGGTCAGCGCTCAAGATCCGTGCCGATGATTGTACATAGGGTACGCGCGGGGCTTGACAGGTTCAGCTGATTTGAAAGTAGAACATAATTATATTTTTATCCGATCAATACAAAGAATATTTGATTGTTTACGGTTAAATCAAATTGGTCAATTTTGAATATCTAAATTAAAACGATATTTCATTGCGTTTCAATCACATCACTAGTAGAGATAGAGTGGCAATTTATTTTTAACGAATTGACAGTAAGTGTCATTTTATTGCAGCTAACTATTAATCCAACCATCCATCGACTGCCGTGTTGCCGTGTGCGGCGTGCTATCATGCCGCACACGGCAATCGTTGGATGACTCTGATCGTGTAAAATCGCCACCTAAACCACGAAACTGTGTCTGACTAATATCTGCTGAAACTGACACGCCGAGTATTTATTTAATACTAAAAGTATCGTGTCTAGTATAGTTTTCTAGTATAGTATTTTATACTATTATAAAATTCTACACAGGTATTATTAATAAGCGAAAATGTCAAGAATGAACGGGTATTTACGCCCGAAACTAATTAATCATCCTGGGTCACTTTTTGAAATTGAACTCTTTTTTTTTGCTTAGCTTGCTAATACTCAATAAATCTTGAATCTTCAATCCGGTCAAATACGAGCACTCGAGCCCTCTTACAACATTATAGGTATTTGTTATCTACATGTCTTTTAGTCTGTGCTAAATAAATGTAAGTATTTTCTTTCTTTACATTGTACCTAGTTTTTTTCGTTCTTTTTTTTTTCTTTTCTCCTATATTGTAGGTATTTGCTACTTGTATTCGAATCATCCTAGAATGTGTGGTCTTTTGATGTTTATGGATGTAAATAGGAGTAAATTATTTTTATACCTATTCCATAACACTAGTAATATTAATGGTGTGGTAATATTTGGTTATTTTTATAATCAGATGGGCCTGAATCTTTTACAAATAATTAAAAACCTACATTATAATTTATTTGTGTGGTGTGGACGCACCTATATGGTGTATCCAGTTATCCACCACACCGCAGTTACTTTTTGTGAAGCAATGTTTGCAAGTGGGCAACAACGGATAACTAAAAGTTATAGATGGTTACTTAACGTTTTCATATCGCAAAATGATGTTCTGAGAAAACCACAGAAAGTAACTTACCCGGTGTGGCTGTATTTATGAGCCAAATTTTAAAACTTACCCAGACAGAACAGATGAAAAAAATCGCCCTATAGATGAAGAATTATTTGTTGCAATCTCTGCCTTTACTGATATCAGTTTAGTTTAAACTTAGTAATAAAAAATATATGTAAAAAACATGTAGTTTTATTTCACGTCACAATCATACAGGAGAACGGATAAATTTCAGTTCGAAATTATTTAATAATTCTACCAACAGAACCCAGAAAGAGAAAACAAAACCCAATTAAAAAGCAAGAAACAGTATAGTAGCCTGGCGTAGATATGGCACATATGAGTGATACAGACGACGTTCTTCAAAGCTCGAGAACTTTTCTAAAACTCTTGGCCCCTATTATCGGCCGCCGTATTTCAGGCGATTACAACAATGCACCGCGCTCCGTCGCGTATATATCCGTGGCCATAGCAAACAATCTGCGCGCGGGTATGCGTCCCGCGCGCAGATTGTTTGCTATTAATATTGTATGGGGCCATTCAAGTATTGCGTAAGCAGTTTTTTTTTTTTTTTTTGCAATTATTGCCCCCCCCCCCCTGCTCAGCAAAAGTAAACAAAACTTTTACCCCCCTCCTATGCTTACGTAAACATAGGCTCTTACATGCATTTTTCAATGTATTCTGGTTTCTTTATTGATTAATGAGCAGCAGTTTATGCGTTTCGTTTTTAAACAGACAGGGTTGCCGTATGTGTTCAAACCAAAATGGACAAAATTTTATAGAAAATCTGAAAAAGTAAATAAATAAATACTGCTGACGTAATCACCATCCAATCCCCCATTCCACATGTCATCAAAATAAGCAAAGCAAAGACCCCCGCCCCCCTGTAGGGCTTACATAATACTTGAATGTTGTTGTAATTATTGTATTTTCTCTACAAAAATGTTAAATCTGCCACCGCGCACTACGCGACGGAGCGGCAGTGTTACAATCGCATTAAATCACACGAAATTCTGTCTTCTATCAAAAAGTTATGGTGTTGTGGTCACTGCTATTGTCACTGCTTTGGTATGAGGGTTATAACACTTAGGGGTTGTGCACATTGTTTTTTTCCGCGGCGTCGACTTCAACGCGCATACAATGGTCAGCGCAGTCAGAGCAGCAAGATTCTCGAGCATTTTTAACCGACTTCTAAAAAGGAGGAGGTTCTGAATTCGAATGTTTATATTATCTTTTTTTTATGTATGTTCGGGCACAACTCCGTCGTATATAGACGGATTTGAAAAAAATTTTTTTTGTTCGAAAGAAGTTTATTCCGAAATGGTCCCATTTAAATTTTATAACGATCAGGGGGCCTAAAAAGGCCGCTTTAGCAGAATCATCAAACAATTCATATCACGTAATTTCATCTGTATGACAGTTTTGTATGGAGATTCGTAAAATGCTACAGGTACACCTCTGCCTAACCCTTCAGGGATATATAGGTGTGAAACTGTCAAACAGATGAATTGCGTGATATGAATTGTTTTATGATTCTGCCAAAGTGGCCTTTTTAGGTCCTCTGGCATAATCTACAAGCAGAGCTCCTAATAACCCTCTCCTGGTCGACGCTAGCAATCAACCTCAAACCGGCGCTGTACCTACGACATCCAAAGCACTGGACTATAACGCAGCGCCACCCCGACTCACTGGTAGTCATAACATTGATCTCTTAAATTTGTCACTGAGAGAGTCTCGGACTTAATTTATAAATTGATCGAACAGCTCGCTTCTGCAAAACAAAATATCGGCGGCATTTCCCCACAATAAAAGACCGTACGACATTACACTATGAAAATAGCTAAAGTACACTAAACGGGCTAATAGAGACAGCCCGTTTAGTATAGTCAGTTAAATTACGAATTTTTCTAACAGCGTATGCTGCGGAACTTAGCTTTTTTGTCAATTTATCTATATGTCGGGTCCCACTGAAGCTTAGCATCCCAAATTAAGGCCAAGAACACAGTGCTGTCTTCAGGATTCAATTCTTCGCCTTTTATCAACACATTAGTTTTCACCTGCCTAACGTGAGGTAGCGTAAACTTAATGCATTTGGTTTTTTCTCGTTTAGAAGCAAATTATTAACATTGAACCAGTGGACTACTTTCGAGATCGCGCTATTGACATCGTCAGTAATTGACTGCTGACGTTTAAGTTTAAACAAAAGTGCATCATCTGCCTAGCCTTTTCCCAACATGTTGGGGTCGGCTTCCAGTCTAACCGGATGCAGCAGAATACCAGAATTTAAACAAAAGTGAAGTGTCATCTGCAAACAACACTATATCATGATTATCCTTTATGAGGTACGGCAAGTCATTAATAAAAAAAAAAAGAAACAAGAAAGGGCCAAGAATTGAGCCCTGTGGGACTCCCATTGTTACTATAGATCCGGGTGATCTTTTTCCGTTAGCGTCAACGCTCTGAAACCTTTTACTCAAGTATAAAGTAAGAAGATCCAGACCAGAATTTCGGATCCCGGTTACTATGACACTGGTTGTTTTAATGTCGGCACTAAGCTGTTTCAGAAACTTTTATAGAGGATTTATAGCATGGGTGTTGATAAAGGTACTAAAACTCGTGATCTACCTTTAAAAACAAACACTCGTGTTCTAATAGTCCCTGAGGCACCGTTTTAACCTTTTGAACGCCATTGACCACTTAAGTTGCAAAACGGTCGCGTGGGCGTGGCTGAGACGCCACCGACAACTAAAGTTGTCTAAATTTTGCTATTTTTATAACAACATTTTTGTTTTTTATGAGACTCCGTACTGACTGTTAATGGAGTTTTAAATGTTCATGTCAGCTAGTGATGGGATATTAACGCTGAATAACAAATATGTACTAAAGATTTACCAAGTGCGAGTCGAATTTAATTTTTTTTTTAATACAAGAGCTTGCAAAAAAAGTTACCTATGTACATTTTTGTAGGTTCTTAATATTTTTCGTGTGCGAGTACGACTCAAAAATATGATATACGATGTTCGTGTGGATGTACTCACGTAGAATAAATAAATCAAAATGACGTTTTAATTGAATATAATTTAATAACTGAAACAAATAAGCCCTTTTAAAATAATTATGAGGCAAAAATAAAATTTTACTTCAGTATTCTGGCGACGGGCAACTTGACTCAAGATTATTTTCTCCTCTAACTTCACATGATTCTAATTATGAACCAACACTCAAAAAACATAATTTCTTGTAATTTTGAACCAACACTCAAAAAACACTTGAACTACTATTATAATATTATTGCTATAATAATAAATAAATTGTGTAGTTAAAGGTACCTATTAAGACTGGCCGCCTTAAACCACAGACTGAACTCAAAAAACGTTGATATTATTATTATCGATATACCCATATAGACGTTACTAGATTTTTGTAAAAAATGGTATTCCCTACGCCATGGGCAACTTTAGTCGCCCGTTTATGACGTCACAAGCGAATCTGATAAACAAATAGTGCGGTGAACATGTGGATTGTATATTTTTTGTGCCTACCTTGTTTTAATTTATACTTGTTCGTTATTATATAATTGTTCGGAGCACAGTCATACGGTCAGCTCTTGAACATCCTGGGCGCGTTCTGCCAGGTAATGCAGCGGCTAATATGCCCCATTATATACCAAATGGAAAGAAAATTAAAGTATTTTTTGTGCTTCTCGCGGTGTACGGAAAATCACACTTTTTATGTGCAACGTATGCAAAGCGGCTCTGTGCGTGGTGCCATGCTCGCAGCTGTACCATGAAGTCACACGTTTCAGGTGAAAAATTCGACAGTTTATTTAGCCTTAGCCTTAGATAATTAATTAAACATTAGCCAACGTTGTACAGCGTCTGTACAATTACACAACGCTGTCTTCTTTTGAACGTCAAATTACTAACGACTGAAAGACAGAAATTGGTGTGTAACTATTCAGAATGATACTAGCAGCGCCCCGCGGTTTCACCCGCATAATTTTCGATCCCGTGGGAATATCGGGAAAAAAACTATCCTATGTCTATATCTCTATACCAAATTTCATCTAAATCGATTCAGCGGTTTAAGCGTGAAGAGGTAACAGACAGAGACACACTTTCGCATTATAATATTAGTATGGATTATTTTTGTGTCAATCGATGTTATAGTAATCCCAACTCTACTTATTCTAAAAAGATACATATCTGTGACCTCTACTTATTCTAAAAAGAATGTATCTTTTTCTGTGACGCCATAGGCAACTAAAGGTGTCATCTAGTGTTGTGAACTTTACTTTGTAATCACATAAAATTTCATAAAATCTTCGAATAAAATCTTGTCGAAACTGCTATGGCCATAGTGTTTTCATTGTAGTTTACTTAGTAATAGTCATTGTTCATTACCTCAAATTGCAATAATAAACTAAATAATAATTGAAAATGTCCCATCACTAGCGAAAATGCCAACCACATATAATATTTACTAGGCTTGGCGTCGGGGGTGAAGTAACGTAAAAAGGCGCTGGCGTGCAAAAGGTTAATAAACAAACATTGCCAAACAAAAAAAAAAGTATTTTTCCTCTCAACTAGTAACATTGTTTTATTTGATTGAGCACGGACGGTTCGCTTGGCATCATTACGGGTAAGTTTTAGTTAGCTCACTTTTCGTGTTCCGATACTTCCGATTAGACTTCTAGGCAACCAAAGTAAATTTGAAACTTTCGTTTTAATTTAATTAATTATGCATGTGTACAAGAATAACAATATTATTAATAAGACTTTAAAACTTAATAAATTATACAACATTGCTCAAATTTAACTTAACTACTAAATCACTCTCATTTTCTATTATTAATTCTTTACCAAACGTTTTCTTTAACAACAAGTCAATAGCTGCTTCTTCTGAAAAAAGAAAAGAGAAAACAATTTCATATTGATCCATTAAAAAACATATTGAGGAGAATCAGGTACGAATAAAGTTTTGTTGTTTGCATAAAAAGATGTCAGTATAAAGTCCAAAAAAAATACCTGGACAAACTACTACAGCGGACCAACTCTGTTCTTAAGCGCAGGGTCCCGGTTGGGAGGGATATGGAGAAGAAAAACTCGGAGAGCTATGAAAAAAGCCTGGAGGAGGCCTATGCATTAAAATATATAAGATAGAGAGAAATTGGCCACATTGTTCAAAGTTTTAGGGCTGTATCTTAAGCTACGGTTTCCAAGAAGAGCGGTGGACGCCACATAAGCTTCTGCAATTTACCGGTGAATGACGTCACTGAAACGTTGTTTATAAAAGTATGTTGGGTATTTTCATAGAGAGCGTTTTTGACACTTTAAATTCAAACCCTGCTGCCCAAAGATTTAAATCGCTAAATTTGTTCTCACCGTACTTACGCGAAAAAATGTCCATACTGAGTATAGTGAGCTCACAGACATCTTCATATGTCTGTGAGTAAGCTCACACATGATTAAATAGTGTTTCCATGACAATCAAGTCAATTACTGCGTCACTGTGTCAGAGGTGTCAGAAACAAGACTATCTTTTGACGCGATAGGGTGAATCTAACGATTTAAATCTTGTTCGCTGCCATAATTCTCGTAACAGCCGTCACAGTGCAGCGACCGATACGTGCGGCCACCGCTCTTCTAGAAAACCGTAGCTTTAAGCCAGTGCTCAAGCATTAATCTCGATTGAAGAATGTAAACTGCTAACTTTCGTAAAAAAAACTGTAATCCACACATAAAGTTAATTTTCAAGTACAACTTCATTATGACATTTTGAATAGTAATAGTCATTCTGAAATTAACTTAATTACACTGGAGGAATTGGATCGACTTTTCGTATTTGAGAATTAACTCTGTCATTCTATATTTGAGTCGTCATTCATCCTTGAGCATCGTAGGCCCCTGGACTAAAAAAATCTGTTCCAACTTACCCGTAACTTGTATAGCTAGCAATTGATGAACAATATGTCGTGCAGTAGTCTTAAACAGGTCACGACTGCTTATTTTTTTCTTTTTGTAGTATGGCATGAGTAGTTTAACTACTAGTCCAGCAAGATCCACTTTTTCTGCTTTTTTTACTGTAGGTTCATTCTTTATATTCGCTTCGCTTTTGCTCTTATGTTTGCTTTCTTTACGATGTTGTTTATCCGTTTTATGTTTTTCGCTTTTTCCTTCTTTTGTCTTTCGTTCATCCTTTATTTTTTTACTTAAGCTAAGTTTATGTTTTGATACATTTTTATCTTTTTCCTTATGTTTAGATGATGTTGGAGAAGACTTTATGGTTACTAGTGCTTCGATTTGCTCGAGATCAGGCAGGATTTCAGGAGGTGCAGGTTCGGATGGCAGATCTTTAAACATTTGTAGTTTTTGCAAAACAGCGTCAGCTTCTAGACTTAATTTACGAGCTTTGTTGAAATTTGCGTAATCACTTTCTAAGTGGTCGTTTTTCATTTCGTCTGAGTCAATCATTTTTTTATTGACTTGATCATCTTTAATGTCACTAAGTATCAATGTTTCTTCACCACTTTTGTTAATCGTTAAATCAGTGCCATCATCAATCACTAGTTCTTTTTCAGATTCATCATCTGACTGACCAAATAAAGACGTCGATTCCGTTGAAGTTTCGTGTCTTTTATGATTTTGTTTGTAAGATTCTTTGGAGTTATTTTTCTTGGACTCCTTTTTGCGATCAGTTTTATCACGACTGCTTTTTTTTGTTTTTTTAGATGGTCTAGTTTCACCATCGCTATCGGAAGATTCTCCAAAGAGAGCTTTGATTTTTCGTTTTGAAGGAGGTTTATCTTTGTGTAATTTCCGATCTATATTATTTTCCATTATAGTCTTATCATTTAGCTTTTCATTATTTTTAATATCTTTTTCATTGTCAACATGTTTTTTATGTTTATTCGGTATACCTTGTAATGTTATATTTATCACAAATGTTTTCGATTCTTTACCAGATGTGTATTTGCTAATGCTATCTGCAGACTCTGCGTGGTCATCAACAGTTTGAGTATCTTCATCAGTAACTTCGTCATTTAAATCTTTTAATTTGAGCGTAGTATCATTACTATTTACGTGACAGTCGTTGTTGTCACTACTTTTGTTGCCTTCGTTATTTTCATCAATAACAAGACCTTTACTATCATCGTCACTTTCTTGTGGGCTATTATCAGGAGATGCCTCTGATGATTTTTTAAAAAAGCTTTTTAGTTTCGTTTGTGTTAATGGGTCCCTTCTGAAGGTATTTGCTTTTCTTTTTGATTCTTTGTCAGCTTTGGATAATTGTCGTACTTCATTTTTAATGTCCATATCTTTTCGAAAAAAAAAAATGAGTAATAATGTCATCATGAGGATAATTTATTTTATCATATTGTGGTCGGACTAGCTTAGCTTCTTAGAAAAGCTATATCGGGGTGGGGAAGGTGCAATGGAACAGCACTTTTTATGGGAAAACTTTAACAGACTTTTCAACACACTTGCTCGTAAAGTGGCTCTTAATGAACCGCTTTAAGGTCCATAATGCAGTGTATTAAAAACGCGTGCTTTTTACTTTGTTATTGCACTAATAACACTAGTGCGAAAACGCCACATATAGCTACTTACTAGTTGGAGATGTGCGTTTTTTTAATCTCATCGGAGACTTCATGCCAAAAGGATTCCGCGGGCCATAATTCACTTTTTTTTAATATTCTGAATTTATTTTCCTTGGTCCCAAAATTAACTAAACTGTATATACCTTAAGGTGAATGCGCTGTTCTAGCCTGCGAAATTCAATTTTTCTTACATTTTTTGCATTTTTCAGGTCAAAATCAGGTTGTATCTTGATCAAAATAAACGATTCGCGACTATAACAGGTACGTATTTAAAGAATTATAATCATTAATACATCTTTCTAAGTTAGAAAAGTTACAAGTTCAAAAAAAGTTCGAGTTTCAAGTTCTAAGTTTCTTAGTTGGAAAAGTTCCTACAAATCTAACTTAAAGATATATATTAATGATTCCAATGACTATAATTCTGTAAATACATAATATCTATTAGAGTCGCGAATCATATTTTGATCAAGATACAACCTAATAGTAACCTCCAAATTCCAAAAAACTTAAGAAAATTTGAATTTCGCGGTCATTTCTGAGCATTCCCCTTAAATTGTCCGTGGTCCCTCCCGGAACCAAACGGAATAGACCCTGACTGGCCTTCTATTATTGCGGATTCTAACTGAACTAATGTATATTTCTCTATGTAATAGTAACAGTACTTTCTAATTCCATATTAATTATACTACAATTTGCCATGTACACTACGATCAGTCTAAACTAGGTCTAAACATTATTTTGTGTTCATTATATTTTTTCTATAGGCTGTATAGCGGTTTTGTCAGTGCCTTTATTTTTCCGTATATAAATAGTACTCTGTGTTTACACCTGCGTGCGCACCGCTAGCGAGGCGTGTGGAAAAACAAAACCAGCGCGCCATTTTTCATACAAGTTAATATTTAACAATACAAGTCTGTTTTTTTCCTCGCAAGTGTGTTGAAAAACGTCGTATAAAACGCGTGTACATACGTAACATAGCACACATGTATCATAATGTACTATTGCCACATTCCCCATTCTAGCAAGCTGAGCTTACAGTCGTTTCACAGTTATTTTACATTTGACAACAACCTTACGGTAACGAGAATAAAAAACATTGTGATGCAAAATCGGCAGTATATTAACTTTGAAAGGACTGTAGACATCTCTTAACAGACGTGCTGACCGCCTGCTGAGGCACCAGTTGGTACATACCCAGCCACCTTATCATTTCAATCTTACCTAATTGTGATGCTGTAATAAAACCATTGCAGTTTTTGCCTCTTTGTTGCTCAAATTCTTTAACGAATTCATTGATTGTGTTGCTTTTCTTGTGGTCAAATTTTTTTAACTGAGGGTAAACTTGATCCTTACACGCTTTAACAGCTGAAATCTGTTGTTTTGTGTTAATAAAAACATTATTATTAAACATTGCATGTAAACTAGTAGTGCCTACTAGATTCATGTTTCGGAGAATAAAAATAATGTCTCACCAATTTGGACATCGCTCGCCTATACAAACTGATAACCGTGCTGCCGGAAAATGCTTCGTATTCCAATTCTATAGCGCACTGTTCTATGTTGTGTCTCGACAGCGGCTTCTCAAAATGGTAAATTTCCTTCGTGCTTTGAAAGTTGTTATTTAGGGCATCCGTGAGTAACGTGAGATAGCCATCGCGGCTTGCTACTGATAATCCGTTCACCTAAAATAAAATGTATGATTATACATTTTGTTGGTGAAATCACATTTTAGTATGACAGAACGTCAAAGTCAACCAATGATTGCTATTATCATAAAAACATAGGTGCTCCTAATTCCATACTTCCCCGCCATTGTGCGGCTGCAACATTATTGAGTAAGTATATTCTCTTAGTAGTGCTTAGGTATGACGTTTAAAAAATAATGGTGGTAGCAAAAAAGCGATAACTACGAGTCTTCCGCGGCAGCGAGTCTTTCATTTAAGCATAGTGTATAGTTTTATTATGTTATGTTTATATGTATATGTAAATACTTAATAATAATGTTATCTTTATTGTATTGCCTGAGTCTAATGGCAATCAAAAGAATATTTAAACATCTTCAAGATTTACCTTATTGCCGGTACTTTCAGCCGCTTTACATTTTGAATGTTTAGCAGATTCAGCCTCATTAGTTGCTTTCTTGTCTTCTGTGCGTTTTTTCCTATTGGCAAACTCTTGCATAATGAGAGATTTAGTTTCCTGTGCAATACGACGTCGGTTAGTTTCACCATCTGAGCCGTCGCTGTCATCTCCACCGCCGTAATACGAATCGGACTCCCTGCAATGTTAATAAAACATATTTAGTTAAGGTATACGTACCGTTCGGATCTTGGCGGTTACGACACGACAGTTGCGGTTAACTGCTGCTACTGCGGAGCATTTGGATAGCAGCGGCCACGAATAGAGTCATGATCCACATTGTTTTTTATTATTCGTATATATCATTGTATTTCAGTCGCGGATCATAAAAAGAGATTTCCCTAGTCGCGGCTGATAAGATACATGATTTTTACGCTAGCAGAAAAAATTAAATTATTAAGTTTGTGACTACACAAAGTTAACAGACACTACAGGTACAGGCTATGTCTATGATAAATAATTTTATTTCTGTAAGTAGGTTTGCACAAATACTTTTACACGTCAATCATATTTTAAAAACTAGATGAGGTCGGCGTTTCCTATCTGACTACTCTGAGAAGAAAGGCCGAAACAAACTCAAAGGTGTCAAGGGTCACCTTTGAGTTTGTTTCGGTTTCAATCACTTTTAAACTCCAGACATAATCTTGGTCAGATCATGTGAAAACCATGTAGATTGATGTCTGAAATGGTCTTTTGAGGAAAGAACCATACAGATTGAGTGGACCAGTCCAGTCCGTGCACGCATTTGTCAGTAATCGTGCAGCTCAACTCAAAACTTATGGAGCTCAACGATTCGACGAACAATATTAAAGAAAGGACATTTGGGTAGACCACATAAATTACTCAAACTGCCAGACCATGACAAAAACCAACTGAGAGAAAAGAAAATGACCCACATAGACTTAACATTCACAATAATTAAAATAATATAATACTTTACAAAGTAAGCAAATGTCATTGTATATATATAATTCATTAATGTAAATGTGTATGTAAAAGAATAAATAACATTCAGTATATAAAAATTGGAAGCAGCTCAATCCGAAGCCTTTTTGTCCTCAATATAATCTTTAACGGTATAAAAGGCTTTCTGGCACAACTTACGTTTAATGAATGATTTGAATTTATTAAGGCTTAGATCTTGAACGTGGCTTTTTTAAAAGCGTATACATTGGCATCGGAACGAGCCACCTATTTTCTTGAGCCTTGTTGTAGTTACAAAAAACTTGTGTTTGTTCCTAGTATTTATATTATGGATATCACTGTATTTTTTAAAGAATTTTATATTTTTATGGGCATATAAAAGATTTTCATAAATATACTGAGAAGGCACAGTTATTACATTAATCTCTATAAATTTGTCTCTGAAAGTGTCTCTCGGACTTAATTTATAAATTGATCGAGCAGCTCGTTTCTGCAAAACAAAGATAGTCTGAATGTCGGCGGCATTTCCCCACAATAGAATACCGTACGACATTACACTATGAAAATAGCTAAAGTACACTAAACGGGCTAATAGAGACAGCCCGTTTAGTTTACTTTAGTCAGTTAAATTACAAATTTTTCTAACTGCGGTACTTAGCTTTTTTGTAAATTTATCTATATGTGCCCCCCCCCCCCCCCCCCCCCACTGAAGCTTAGCATCCTAGGTTAAGGCCAAGAACACGGTGCTGTCTTCAGGATTAAATTCTTCGCCTTTTATCAACACATTCGTTTTCACCTGCCTAACGTAAAGTAGCGTAAACATAATGCATTTGGGTTTGTTCTCATTTAGCAGTAAATTCTTAACATTGAACAAGTGAACTACTTTCGAGATCGCGCTATTTACATCGTCAGTAACCAGCTGCTGACGTTTAAGTTTAACAAAGGCGATGTGTCATCTGCAAACAACACTATATCACGATTATCCTTCATGAGGCGTACCTCATAATTGACCAAGAATTGAGCCCTGTGGGACTCCCATTGTCACTATGGATCCGGGAGATCTTTTCTCATTAACGTTAACGCTCTGAACCTTTTACATAAGTATGAAGTAAGAAGATCAGAGCAGTTTTCCGAGTCATGTAGTAGTGGCGGAGTTTCCTGATTAACGTTTCATGGAGAACTCACTCGAATGCCTTGAAAATCACAAAAGATGTCCAAGGCATCGCATTTATTTTCCCATGCATTATAAATTATCCTAAAAGTTCAACACCGGTCCACCAACCCATCAGTAGTTGAACGACCCCTTGTAAATCCAAATTGTTTGCTATGTAATAATTAACGTTTATTTAAAAAATCTTTGCATTTGGCCTATAATCAAAATTTTTACTATAGGTAGGTAGTACAGAAATTGGTCTATACTTTTTGGCGTCTCATGTACTACCTGTCTAGTTTGAGGCCCACTGTTAAAGTATACTTAGTATTATGTATACTTAGGTTAAGGTATGTATCTATGGGTCTTTGTTACCTGAAAATAAATGGTTTATTATTATTAAAGTCAAAATTTTCTGTTAGTTAGAATTTCATACTTTGTTATTAGTATGTTTAAAAACTACGAGTATGTGTAAGTTAAATGAATGAATATGAAAAGGCACTAACTTCTTCTGTCCCTGCCGGCCCTCCCCGTACAGATCGGCCACGTCCTGGTGCACCACGAGCCCGCCGGCGCGCATCTGCGCGGCGCCGGCGCGGCGCTGGTGCTGCTCTAGCACGCGCCGCACGCTGCGCTCGTCCGCGCACACGTCGCAGCGCCCGTCGCACTTGGGTACCTCTTCGCCGAAATATTCGGCGAACACTTTGTGGCGGCATCTGAGGACAACCTCCTGTTACTTTTTTTTCTAAATTAATCTAGGTATACATATTTTAATAAAAATCTGTAGGTGTATCCGCTTTGTTAATCTAAACTACGCAACGGATTTTGATATTTTTGATACAGTTTTCCTCATCACTTAGACAATTTATTCCAGAAGATAAAAGTGGTACATTGATTGGCTGTTAATGTGTTAAAAACTTACTTGATATCTTCACAGTATTTCACCATAATTCCAAAGCTCTTGTAGGCCGTTTTACACCGATTTTTTTGTTCTGGTGTTTTTGCTCGACCTACTTCCGTTTTCAGCAGAAAGTCAACAGCATTGCGTTCACTGCGGCAGTAGTAAATACGACAAAAAGCTGGCTTGCCGTCACGACCAGCTCTACCAGATTCCTGTTTTAAAATGATAGTTATGGATTTGATACAAAACATTAAACTGCTTCCCACACAATTGAACTCGGGCGGCATGAGGTGGCTTCATCGAGAGTTAGCTAACCCTCGATGAAACTAAAGTAAGAAGTTTTACAGTATAAATTACTGTTAACAGGGGTAGGATGGGACTGTAATACGCATTGCGGTCATAAAAGTTCCTAATTAAATCATGAATAAAAGAAACTGTTTACCGATGTCAGTATTTGCTTAAGTAAGGTAACAATGCACAAAGCAATAATCTATTTTTTTACTATTCAAAGAAAATATATAAGAATTTTGAGGTGTTCTAACTTGATAGTAGGCGGCAACATTTTGCGCGATACCCCAGTGCGCGACGGCGCGCACGCTCGCCTTGTCCACGCCCATGCCGAACGACACCGTCGCACATACGCACGGCACCTCACCACGCGACCACTTCTCCTGTACTGATATGCGGTCGCCTGACTTCATACCTGAAATAACAGTAAAACTTAAAAACACGTCTATTCATTTTATAGTTTCAATAAATTCAACAACAAAAAAAATGCAAACCACCTATGTCACAAATAAGACAGTTTTGTAAATAAAAATATCACACACCCTACAAATAAGTAATAAGTCAGTTATGTACTATATACTTATGTTCAAATACGTTGTCAAACCGAGATAGTACTATGCAAAATGAAGTCAGTTAATGTTTTTTCTTCTTGATGAAATATTGAAAAGTAAATACATAAAATTTAGATATTTTTATAACAGTAATCTATTTTGAAAGATTCTCTTGTAATGTCTTCTAGACAAAAACTTAATAAATTAAACATATTTCGCGGGACATAGAGTTCATTGGATTGTAAAGCGTAACCCAAAAATAAACAAAAATATATTATAAAAAAAAATTGTACAATAATATTGTTTTATTATTGACTTGGTCCGGTGCACTTATTGCTTAAATCGTCCACGTCGCTATGACTCAGCTGTCATAGCAGACATTGGAGCACGCGCGCGAACCAATCCCGGCTTTCGTTCTGAATTTAAAACAATCACCAAGCATGTCTTCTTGCAAGCTCGGAAGTGATTCGTATTTTGAATCATACATCGTTATGGTTTGAAGTAGGGCCACTTTTCGTGTGGAATTTGTTCTGAATTAGACTTCCTGATTATTACTTATTTGTAGCACTCACCTACATACAAGGTGCTGTAAAAATATCTCCCACGGCTGCAATGGGAGACAGTATTCTATATATAGATTACAATAGTCAAGATACAATAATGATCTTATGTCATAAATTTTTTCATACAAAAAATATGCATATAAATTTGAATTGATTTAGTTGCATGAAACAGTCCCATACAAGACAGCTAATTTCGGTGTTCATTCACAGAATAGTTAGAAAGAGATAGCAATTGTTTTCATTGACAAAGCGATACATCGCGCGTAGTTTGTGAACCACGTTATACAGAAAAGAGTAATGTTTATCAATTTGGGGTACAAAATTTCTTCACTACTGTATGCCATGGCAGATATTTTTATAGCACCTTATATAATAATTATTTTATAAGCTTTTGCAACGCATACCTCCATGATAAGCTAAAGACATTAGACCCCTTTTTGATAACATGTGAGCTAAATCTTCAGTTTGTTCTCGCGTTCGACAATAAACAATAACAGCATTTTTATCTTTCTGAAATATGGTTTATGTACAGTTAAATAATTTGAAAACATGTGGCAATTTTGATAAAATAATATATAACAAAATACTAACTGGTTTCGCATTTTCATCCTCTTTTAGACTTTTTTTTAAGAATTCCATTAAATGGCCCACTTCATCCTCTATACAGTTTTGATACATTACATCATAAAATAAATTTCTTCTGAAACTTGGTGTTTTGTATTGTGCCACGGGTAGCAACAGCTTGAGATTAGACAGAATATCTTTCGCCACTTCTGCACTTGCGGTAGCCGTGAGGGCAACCCATGGTATACTTTTATACTGTTCTCTGAGATTACCTAATTTCAAATAATCTGGCCGGAAGTCATGGCCCCACTCACTTACACAATGTGCTTCGTCCACAACTACATAAGAAACTTTCTTGTATTTGACCAGATGCTCCATAAGAGATTTAAATGTGCCAGTAGCAGCCTGTTCAGGTGTGACATATAGAAATCGAGTGCTAGGTTTCATGCTTCTTAAATCATTGAGAACTCTCTCTCTATCTTTTGATGTCATTTTAGAGTTAATAGACTCTGCATTTACTTTTATTTTTGACAGGTGATCAATTTGGTCTTTGATAAGAGCCAATAGTGGAGAGAATACAATTGCAACTTTGTTGTCTTGCAACATTGCTGGCAGCTGGAAGCATAGAGACTTGCCAGAACCTGTTGGCATTGATACATATACATCGTGAACACCTGAAATCATGTAAGTTGGATAGAGACGAAAAGGATCTCTGATATCAAAATATTAATTTCAAGAGACCTAAACAATTATTAAACTCCATTTATTTAATAAGACCCATAAAGACAGAAATGTGTTGCTTTCCCAGCAGGGATAACTAAATGAAACATTAGAAATGGTTCAAAAGATATTTGTGTCTGGATAAGCCAATTTTGTATATTATAAATGGAGCGTAGATCTTTATTCTAGCTAGAACATCGGTGGCTATTTCTGAAAATTGGTATATAGTATACAACCACTTCAGGATGCCGCAAATTGCGTTTACTGTTTTCACCAAAAATGTAGCAAGCACGATTTTTATTAGACGCACTCAAGCACACCAACATCATTGATTTTATTAAGTTAAATTTGCATTAATTACCTCTTACTATTGCCCTAATCGCACGCTCTTGAAGTTCACTTTTGAACTTGCGATGTCCAAAACATTGGAACAATTTTTCTGTTACGTTGTCCATCATGAAAGCTCTTTTTGCTCTCTCAACACTAGTAAATTTATGGCACGCAAATTGTGAAAACTTTTAACCATAACAAGTCTGGCGGCATATTTGTATAAAAATAAAGGTAAATTGTAATATAAATAAAGAATAAAAACAACCTCAAATTATATCGTATCTTCTACGACATTACTAACTGACAATGCGACAAGCGTCAAGCACAGACAAGTAGGGATGTGAAAAATAAACGATTTTAGAAAAAATCTATAAAATTCGATTTTGTTTCAATAAATCCGATTTTTATAAGCTTTTTGATTATTAGATTAATAAAATTAAGGTGTGAATACTGTGACAGTGATTATCTATATTTCAAGTGCTAGGTGTTTAATTGAATCTATCAAAAAATAAAGAAAAATCGATTATTTAATAAAATCAATTATTTTTTTATCGATTTTATTACCAGACAAAACAATTGATTAATTAATAATCGATTTTTTATGTATACAATCCCAGACAAGCAGCAATGACAAC
The DNA here is from genome assembly GCA_963669345.1 of Gortyna flavago. Classification (NCBI taxonomy): domain Eukaryota; kingdom Metazoa; phylum Arthropoda; class Insecta; order Lepidoptera; family Noctuidae; genus Gortyna; species Gortyna flavago. The sequence continues at coordinate 9,627,435 of OY770129.1, read as the reverse complement.
AGCAACACGCTGACAGTGACATTGACAATTTTGTCAAATGCAATCTTTAGTGTTCTGAGAGTGCAATCAATCAATGACTCGGGGTGCGTTCCGAATAGGGAATATAATCGATATAATCTATTTGAGCGCGCTTAAACCCGTACCGAATTAGCGTGAGCGCTATAACGATGTCCCGTAAATCGTCATAGATGACGTCATGACGTATCACCGTGAGCGCTGTCAAAAATGACAGTGTGTGTGTGTGATGTGTGAGGATGACGATGTGTCAGTGTGTTTTGTTTTGCAGAAAATCTTTAAAGTCACGTGGCATTTTTGAAATTGTGCTTCTGGCTGACAGTCACCTAACCAAAGACGACGAACTGAAGCAGAAATGTGGTGTTTATACAAAGAAATACTGTAATATCGTTTTGACATTGAGTAAGCACTGTGAGCGCGTTCATGAGCGTTCCGAATTGTTGACAGATTTCTGCACGAGGGAGCTAATCTAAAAGACACGAGCTCGACACGAGCGACTATAGAGTCGGACTTTTAATTAGCTGCAGTAAAATGACAGCTTGTGTGTTACTTAATGACTGAAATTGGCGTCTTTTTGTTTTTTCGCGGCTATCAACCAAATCTTGTTTTTGTAGTACAGAATAGTGTAACAAAAGAAACTTATTTGAGATGCATATCTGTTCTATTCTATTCTATTTTTCTTTATGGCAATGGTGCCGATGTCAACAATTCTGCTAATGTCAGATGTGATATGAGAAAACGTGGTGGAAAACACAGACTACAGTTACATTCAGACAGGGCACTCTCATAGAGTAAAAATCGACGCGCCTTATGGTTCACATATCATGTATGACAGCTTTTTTTTTTTTAAATGTAACTAAACCTGGCGCGAAATTTTGTGCAATGGCGTGGTACGGCTTCAGCCTAAAAGGTTTTTCTTGCTATTGGTAATTTTAGTTTCATTTTATTTTATGAGCATATTGCAATAATTGCAATTTTATTGCAATTATTACAATATGTTCGAATAAGTTAAAAAGGGAATGTTAAGGAAAAAAAAAACTTTTCTTACTTTCATTTCTTTTAATTTTTTAATTTTGTTTTATACTTACTAAAAGCTTTTAATTGCATCAGGGGCAACAATTTCTTTTCTAGTCTGAAGACATTGTGCTTATTAATATTTTATTAATAACATTGCACTAATTAAATACTGCCAATCTTAAAGTTAATGCGAAAAAGCAGTCAGAAACAGAATCCTTATGCAATTCACAATTTATGAAGTCAAACAAATACTTAGATTTGATACGATTTTTAATTCCTTTTATATCAGGATTCCGTTCAGGTTGATTTTCTAAGTATTTGTTTGCTTCTTCCATGATGATTCCGAAAAATCTCACAGCATTTTCTGAAGGGTAGGTCAATTTCTTTTCTTAAGTATATGCTCTTGAACTCTCTAAAGGAAATCCAATTATGTACCGTATTTTTATAAAGAAACCTCTTCTCGAAATGATTTCGACACACAAACTGTTTGCGAAGTTTTTGGAAGCTCAAGCTTCGCAGTCTTTCACAGTTAATGCACTGTAATCATTTTTTGAGTCCTATCTCACTTTTTGGAAACATGAAAACTGAAGGCCAATTCTCGTAATATAAAACGTTCAAAATCTAGTCTCAGTCTCATCTCAGCGACAAACAAATGTCAAACACTTGTCAAAATGTATGGAAATTAGAGGTATTTTTGACAGATTGGGACTGAGATCAGACTGTGAACGTTCTTAAAATTACGAGAATTGCCCCTCTGACGTCCTTTCGTCTACTAGCACAGTTCACAACACAGCACTTGTTGTACATACATGTTGCACGATAATATTTCAGCTACAAAAATTGAGAGGTTATGTTACGGCAATAAATCCAACTGAAACCACAGACTGAAACTGTAATAAACTTCAACAGAGTCCGACAGATAGCAAAATGGCGGAATGACGTCATACAGACAGAAGTACGGAAGGCGGGAGGGGAAGGAACTGTCAAATGAGATATGTGAACCATAGACACAAGGTTAAGATATTTTACTTGAAGATTACCTGCCGTGGTGGAAAACAACAATAAAAAAAATCTACATCCATTAATATCTGTTAACGCAGTCCGAAATTTGTTAATAAGAAAAGTCATTTTACTGCAGCTAATTAAAAGTCGAAGTATAATACGGAACGCATGTGAGAAGATTTGAGTGCTGTAAGCGATTATAGCCAATTCCGAATGCAGACTTGTCTTAACTACAAAATTAGCGTTTACAGTTTGGCAAGAAAGTCCTGAAACGGAACTAAAATATTTAATCATTGGCAACACTCGCTCTGCCTTGTCGAGTAAGGTACATAATCTGTCATTTCTTTTAATCGGTGACTGTTTCTGGTGTTTATTTTTATTTATTTGCGTTATTGTGGTGATACTGGTGACCCATTGTATTCATAATGAACAGATCTGTTATTCGCAGCTCCGCAAGAGCGATAATTTATAAAGTGTACGTGAGATGTTTGGCGGAACTCGATGCCGGACAAATTTTATCCGATCTCAACGATGTGTGGAAAAGAATCGCTGATATGACAGGTAAAATTATATTTTATACATGTAATCAGATGTATTGTGTGTATTACAAGGTGCAATATCTAGTATGAACCTTTCATACAATTGTTGAAATATACATTCACGAATTTGAGGTTATGTTTACAAAACACATTCGGAATTAAGCGCGTTCGTATTATTTTGATACTTTTTGTTAATATTGTGTATATCACTGAACAAAAATCACTTTAGTATTTTTTAGGTAAATCCATCAGTACTATAAAGCGAATTAAAATAAAAGGACAAAGAAACAAAGGCGTTTTCTCCAGACCAAGGAAACATAGACGACAACGACCTAAAAAAGAATTGGACAATTTTGACTTGTGTGCAATCAGACAAAAAGTTCAATTCTTTTACACTGTAAAGAAGATTGTAAGTAGAACTTTAAACTTCTCTTTTATATCAATCTATTTTTAGTTTTTATTAAGTACACTGAGAGACAATAACTGTAATTTTTATTTATAGGCACCAACTCTACGAAACCTTTTGCCTGTGGTTAGAGAAGAACTTGGGTTTGACGGAATTCGTGAACACTTACGAAAGGTTCTAATAGCCCTGGGCTTTAGATACAAAAAGTGCAAATCAGACAGGCAAGCTGTGATGGAAAAGCCGAATATTGCTGCAAAACGTGAAGTCTACTTGGACAAGATTATTAAAAATAGGAATTTACCGAATGATCTGAGAAAAGACATTATTTATCTAGACGAAAGCTATATTCATACTTCCTATAAATTAAAAAAATGCTGGCAGCTTTTATTTTTTTATAAAACCCGCTTTTAATACTTAGTTTTTTTATGACAATGTATGCCCTACATTGTCACAAAAAAACTAAGTATCAAAACCGTTTTCGTCGTACTATATAGGGTTACAACATGTACGATAGTGGCGCCACCATTATTTTCACGACTTTTTGGCCAAGCTGTATGTGTATCTACAAAAATCGGGCACTTAGATATCCGCCTTTCGTAGGGTTGCTTTTGTTTTTTTTTTTTCGCACCACATTGTTTTATAAAACACGAGGGCACAGTATTACAAACAATATTTCCTACAGTAGCGCAACGCCTTTGTCTCTAAGTAGTCTGTAGGTACTTACGCTGTCACATGCAATATGCTAGGGTTGTCACCAAATGGGAAATAAAACAATTGTGATTACTATTATGATGTAATCATTTATTCATACGTACAGACGCGAGTGTTTGCGGTACGCGACCCGCGCCGCCCGACGCCCCGCGAGGTCCCATCCGTTGCTCTGCGCAAGTACATTCGTCGCGCTACTGTAGGAAATATTGTAATACCGTGACGAGGGCATGATTTTCCTATTAATGGACACCAAAACACCTAGTTTCTAGACGTGTTTCTCTCGAAAACAACGAAAATATTTTGAGCAATCAACCGTTTGACAGCACATGTACAGAGGCCAGCACATCATTCTACCCCAATCTGTTAAATTTTCCCAATTGAATATGAACCTTATTCCTTTGTGGTAAAGTTGAAAATCTATCAAAGAAATTTGACAGATTGGGGTAACTTGATGTGCTGGCCTCTGTACCACAACAGTTACATGCTCTGTGTACCACAAAATCATTCATAACACTAGGCACTCAACATGGCGACCGGTCACGCACACATAGCATGTAAGTAACGTCACGCATAGACATGATTTTGACGTCACACAAAACTGTTGCCAAATTTAGTACTTGACAAACATTTAATCTCTCTTTTCATATGCAGCTCCTGTTTAATTAAAAAGAAAAAGAACGCTTTTTGACATGTGTGTGTCGATATATGATAGATATTTGTATAACTATTATTTCTATACTACAATATGCGCCGTCTCCATCAGTCTCCATGCTTTTCCTATCTCAATGAATGCAAATGTGCAATCACTGACCTCTATTAAACAAGTACTTGTATAAATAGGTCAGTTTGTGCAATACACAATTCTCAGATAATACCACTGACCTCTATTAAACATGTATAATACAGGTCAGTGGATAATACACTCTATTAGCTAACACAACTTATGGAATTAGTAAGTACAACTTTAGTCAACAGGAAGAATGTTGTCGATTGGAGGTAGAATAATATTAACCGATAAGGGGCCTAGTCGCATCCACACTATATAATTTGCTGCGTGCATTGAGAACGGAGTGGAGTCTGCCGAGAGCGAAAGCGGCGCGCGAACGGATCTTCTTTATGTGCTCTGCGAAGGAGAGGTGTCTGTCGAGTATACCACCTAGGTATTTGGCTTGCTCTTTCCAAGGGATCGGCTTGCCGAACATGGTGATAGGTCGGGGGGGGACCTCTTCTTCGTACATCTCCAAAGAAATTGAGCAAGGCAGGCCGCGCGGCTCTTAGAATGAGGACGCGTTGCAAAAAAACACAAAACCCTCGTGAGGCCGGGCCTCGAGGCGGTCGAGATCACAAAAGGCCGCGCGGCCCTAGTGGGGACGCGTCTTAAGGTAGGAGGTTGAGGCGTCGCGTTGCTCTGAATCTTATGCCAGGACACACGCAGCGAGCGGTTTCAAAATCTGTGTGTGAACGAGAGATTTCAAAAGTTAGTTAAAAGAATTCGCCAGTGAATCACCGGCAAACTCAAAGTATTTATTGGTGCGATTTTTGGTGATATAACAGGTCTTACAGATATTAAGTACAATGAAACTCAAAAATCTATCCTTTGAGCATACCTCTATTAATTTAACAATATACTTATATTAGGAATTAAATAAAACATTATATACGATACAGTTATTCTAATAAATTAAAAGTCTTTAGATAGGAATATTATATTATATCATAAATATCAGTCACAAGAAATTTTGAAACTAAACTTCTTGAGTGTGGCCGTGTGGCCCAGCTACACGCTCTATACATACCTATGCATACCTACATCGTAGATATGTGTAGACGGGAGATTTAGAAGTCGCTGCGTGTGTCACTGTGTAGTAGGTACACAGTGGCGAACTAAACATATCTGGGACCCGGCGCCGGCGGCGGCGGCGGGGTGGCAAAACTAAAGAAGGACACCCCCGTCCAAGGAACGTCGACATACGCTGCGTTGAAAATATTAGATTTTTTTTTAACCGATGCAGATACAGAAATAGTATCTCGACAACAGAAAAGCTAGAGCATCGGACGAATAAAGGATAGAGCGAGAGAAACGCGCTCGAATTTTTTTCACTCCGCATAGTTTAAATTTTGTTTTGAACACAAATAGGAATTACTTCTTTCATACAGAAATAGGAATTAATTTATCAACCAACATTAGGATGCAGGACGAAATTTTTTGCACCCCACCCCACTCCCACACCTCCTTAAGGTTTTCTTTTGACTAGGTCATCATCTGCCTAGCCTTTTCCCAACTATGTTGGGGTCGGCTTCCAGTCTAACCGGATGCAGCTGAATACCAGTATTTCTTTTGACTAGGTATTCGTACATAAATAGAAGTTACTTTGTCAACTTTTCCCAGAGATGTCTGAGAAAAAAAAGAGAATAGGTACTTATAGTTTGCAAGAGCAAGCGTAGAAAGTTCGAAAATGTTTGCACTCTACGTTTATTATATTTAGCATGCGCAGGGGGCCCCCAACCTACAAACTGCCTTTCACTTACTGAACACGGTCGTAATTGGGATTTGATTTAAAAGTATTTCTGAAGTTTTAGGCCCCCAGGCGGACCGCACCTGCACTTAGTCCGCTAGTGCGGTCAACCAGATTTTGATGTCCATATTCAGTTATTTTACCTCTGACTTTGCATCACTGTCAACATCGCAATGATCTATCTTTATTGCTGTTGCTATAAGGGTGCTGTTAGGTTGCAGCTGTCAGAGGTATAATAACACTGTAAAAGAAAACTAGTGACAAATCAACAGTCAAAACTAGGAAAAAGGAAAATTAAAAATCTAGTTAGCTAGATGGAATATTTTAATGTTACAAAAATATTTACTTACATTAATATCTATGTTTGGACATACGTAATTTTCGTATTTACCATGAATTTACAAGTAGTGCGACCAAAAAAAAAAGCCGGTCAAGAGCGAGTCGGACTCGCGCACCGAGGGTTCCGTACCATCATAATAATATGTTTTAAAATTTTTATCGGCGAGGCCTGTATTCGTCAGAGAATTCCAACACAGCGTGCCGCAGTGTAGAATATTGCAGTTTTAGGTCAGCGCCATCTCTTGACCGATAGTGGAACTAATGTAACTTTAGTTGATGATTTCTGAAAAAGTGTGCTATTTAGAGACATAGTTTTTTCCCTGTTATCTTTACATAAACTTCTGTCACATAGAATTATTTCAGATTTTTCTCTTTGCAAACTTCGGAGATGAGGGGGAATGGTATTTTTTTTTACATTTTTCATCAAAAGTCGAAAACTATGCGGCCTAAAAAAAAAAAGAAAAAATGTTTGAAAATGTGACAAACAGCGCTCTTTCATATAATACCTCACATGCCCTAGTAGCCCCACATCGAATTTTTCAGACCACCTTTCAGTCCATGTTGCAAAAAAAATTTGTTTCTTTCTTATTTGTAAAATAGCTGGGCAAACGTCATCTAAAATTGTTCCAAATTTCAAGTTGATAGCATTAGTAGTTCTTGAGATATCCAGCTGTGACAGACGGACAGACAGACTGAGTCGCACCATAAGGATTCCTTTTTACCATTTTGGTACGAAACCCTAAAAACAAAAGAAAAAATCCTTTCAGAAACTCTACTAACAAAACCATAGAGTACATTTTATTATCAATAAATCAATCTTTATTTGTGAACATAGGTATACATAAAAGGTCTTAAATATACATATAAAAAATATGCGATTGACGGATTAAAGCACGGAGCACAAAACCTGATTAAAGCGTTATTTTCTGATGGTCCACTAATTTTAATAAATGCGAAAATTACGTATACTTTCAAAATAATTTACAATATCACAATAATCAATTGTTTCATAATAAAAAAAAAGGAAATCGATAGTCTGATATGGTTTAAACATACGACGAAAATAAATTTTTCAATCTTACCTAAAAGAATATCTTATAATAGTGCAGCAAGTCTTCTGCTTTTTCGTGATATGCATTTCCTTCAAAAAACAACAAACAACTGGCGGCTAACGTCTAGTCGCAAGATGCGGCCACTCGGACACTGCGTTGTAGGCTGTCCAGTTAAGCGTTTTGCGCGCGTCCGAGATCCTGAAAGCCAATACTTTCCATGCGTGTGTTTTACGCATAATACTCGCGAGGTCCATATTTATTTTGCGGTCTGGGCGCCTACGTGCGTAAAACGCCTTGACGGACAAGTACATAGCATGCAGATTGCATTATCACAAGAATGTAATTAATATCGAGCGCAGCTTAAAACTACTAACAGACTCATGGCGGTCACTAGTCGCCTAGGTTGTAGCGGTACACAGATACCGAAAACAATATTTTCAATGCTAAGGTTTTACTAAGAGAAAAAACTCATTTCGTAGCCCTCAGTGACGCATTCATTAGAAGAGTGTTCCTTAGCGCTACAATGTATCTATAATCAAAAATAAATTTTTTATTGTACACCTAGAATAACACTAATACTTTTTGAAATTGAAACCATTAATCAGCAAGACTTATCATTGTCTTTGCGACTAGACTATAATATTTCAGTCTAGAACTACTCAACAGTATTAAAAAAAAATAAGTTCATAAGAAATAGTAACACATTGGCATTTATTGTAATAAATACCACATACATACCAAACGATACAAAAAATATTGATCGTATTTTTTTTTTCCATAATATGGAAGTTAGATTCCTCAGAATATTATTATGAGGAATCTAACTTGTGTCAAGTAGAAGACTTTTTTTTATCGGATATCGAAAATAATAGGAAAGTGCAACTTCTTTTGAAGTCGTTACTCAATCTACTGCACTCAACTCATTTTACATTCTACTCTGTATTACCTATAATTGTCAAAAAAAAAAAAACAATTTGTCTATAATAGAGGTGAGTGAGTAAACAGAAGCCACCTTAAAGGTACGAGAGGCGTTCAATGTATTCTCGGTTTCAGGGTGATTTACTAATGATGTGGCTAATTTGACTAATTAATTATACCCTTGCATAAAGGTAAAATTTCATATAGTTGTGATCATTAGTGTGCTAGTTATCCTTAGGCTAACGTGACAATGTTGAAAAATATCAAGCACCGCGCTGTTATTAAATTCCTTACCAAACAAGGAAAAAGTCAAAAAACTATTCACGAAGAGATGGTGGCTGTTTACCAAGATTTTTTCACCTTCGTTATCTACGGTTCAAAACTGGTCAAATGAATTTAAAAGGGGCAGAGAGTATTGAAGTCGACACTTGCTCGGGCGGTCCGGTTACTACCTCTACGGAAGAAAATTATACTGAAGGATGCCCAAATGAAGATCAAAATGATAGCAGTGATGACCCCACCTCTCTGTTGGTTCCGTGCACACTATTCTTCATGACCTTTTTTACCTTTCAAAAGTCAGTGCAAGATGCATTCCGCGAATGCTCACGGCCTCAAAAGCAAGTGCGAATCGAGTGCTGCATAGAGTTTATAGAGCTCTGTGATGAAGCTCCATCAAATATTTTTGATCAAATTGATACTGGAGATGAAACGTGGGTTCATCATTATGACCCTGAAAGTAAGCAAAAGTCCATGCAATAACACAAGAAGGGCACTGCGCCCCCTCAGAAATTCAAAATCGTTCCGTCTGCCGAAAAAATTATGGCCGCAGTGTTTTGGAACTCGAAGGGAATTTTGCTGATTGAGTACACAAAAAAAGGTGAAACCATAAACGCAGCATCCTACGCATCCACTTTACGAAATTTACGGGAAGCAATTAAAGAAAAAAGACGGGGTAAACTGACCACCGGTGTGTTGCTTTCGGTTTCGAAGAAATTAACCACCCACCCTATAGCCCGGACCTAGCCCCAAATGATTATTATTAGTTCCCTAATTTGAAAAAACACCTTCGTGGGAAACGATTTTCCAACGATGAAGAACTCAAGGCGGCAATAAATGCGCATTTTTCAGAGAAAGAGGAAAGTAATTTTTTACAGGGTATTGAAAAGTTAATTTCGAGATTGAATAAATGCATTTGGTAATGGGGGATTATATCGAAAAATATTTATTATTTTAAATGAATTTACGTCTTTTTTCATGCCGATACCGAGAATACATTGAACGCCCCTCAAAAGTCAAAGTTGAAATGTAACAAACTTTGAAGAACTTACTTGAAGAGTCAGCCAACGTTAAATAGCCACGAAAATGCAATCACGGTTCAAGTTTGCCAGCGTTCATTTAAACACTCTTTCAAGTTTGCCAGCTTTTATTTAATTATTCTTTCTAGTTTGCTAGCTTTCTTATAAATATCTAATATCTTGTAACAAATTATACAACCGTTGAACAATTTTTGACTTAAAGTATTTAAAAAAGGAAACACTATGATTCTAGAAGTTTAAATTTTATCTATCAAACTAGAATTTGGGCAAGTGCCGCAAGTGAGGTAAGAAAAAATTGCAATCATAAGCTCTGCGACATTTACGACAGTCAAAGTATATTCATTTTTATGATCGGCTTTCAGTCTTACTAACGCGACTAGCCAGTATTTGAATCGAGTCAATAGCAGTCGCTATGTACTAAAATGAATAAATCTGAATATGCTAGAAGCCGAGCATTTTGAACCCCGCCGACACCCAAGAGAGCCACGGACCGTCAAGATTGCCAGAAAAGTTAAATTTTTCCTACGTTTTTTGCAATTTGCAGGTCAGTGTCAGTGTCAGGTTATATGTTGATCAAAATATTATTCGTGATCGTAACAAATAGTTATGTTCAGAATTATAATTATTAGACTCATCAACAAAACTCTTAAAATAAGAATTGGCCTTAAATGTCGATTTCATGAAAAAGTCATTCAATAGGGTAATTTCAGATTTTAAAGAGTTTTGATCAACATAAAACCTAATACCGACCTGTAATTTGCAAAAAAACGTTTTGAAATGAATTTCGCAGGCTACCCTTGCGCTTTCGCTTTAATCGAAGCCTGATAGGTTGTTCACGACAGAACACGTCAGAACGATGAAGGTCTAGGAGCCGTACACGAGACTGTAGAGATGCGAGGAGTGATCGGCGAGCGCGTCGTCGGGCGCGAGCAGCTCCAGCACCTGCCCGGCGCCCAGCACCAGCACGCGCGCGCACTCCAGCACGCCGGCCAGGCGGTGCGCCACGAACACCACGGTGGAGCCGCCGAACGAGCAGCGGATCGCGTCCAAGATCAAGCGCTCTGCTTCAGGGTCCAGGTTAGCAGTAGCCTCGTCCACCAGCAGGATCTAACCATCGAGACTCCATATGTAGCCGATCATCGGAACAGCGGGGTAATTGCGTAACACGATTAAAATGGCATTGCGTTTCAGTTTGACAGTTCAACAACATTCATAGCGTTATTTACGTTGTTGAGCAGAAGAACTTTTCAAACTGAAGCAATTAGCAGTTTACTTCAAAACCTTCCGGATTCTGATTGAAAGTGTGTTACGCAATTAGAGAGCAGGGTTACAATATGCATCTCTATAAGCAGTAGCAGAAGTAATCATGACCGGTTTTGTGCTTTGCGTGTTAAGGGGATTCGTGCAGCTCATCACGGCAATCTCCTGGATGCGAGGCGGGTATAAGAGCTGCGGGAATCCCCTGAACGCGCTGCAGTTTCAACTGAAATCAACCAAGAAATCTACAACACGGGGCTTCAGAATAAGTCAAATTGAATTTTACGCGAGCAAAGAGAAACTATGGAAATGCGAGTTTATCATCGGCAAGTGTACCTTAGGTCTGTGCAGCAGCGCTCGCACGACGCACAGCAGCTGCGCGTGCCCGCGTGCGAGCTGGCCGGCGCGCGCGGCCGCGCCCAGCCCGCCGCGCGCGCTCACCAGGCCGCGCGCACCGCACGCGTCCAGCGCGCGCCACACCTCGGCGTCCAGGTACTGGCGCAAGGGGTCCACGTTCTCGCGGATGCTCCCCGCGAATATGAAGGGCTCTTGTGGGATCACGCCGATCCGGGACCTGTTGTAGTTCAACATTATAGCATACACATTTCTTCTCGAGGACATGTGTTTAGTGTAAGTAATACAAATATATAAAAACTTTATTGCCAAAAATATTACAGTGAGTTTTACATTGGCCCCAAGCTAGGCAAGCCCGTATCTTGGGTATCAATATGGAGCGTTTTGGTGGCCAGGGTGCTGCTCACAGCGAGCTCATGTTACCTGAGTGCATGCAAATGCAGCGTGGAGATGTCGACGCCGTCGAGCAGCAGACGGCCGCGCGCGAGCGGCGCCAGGCGCAGCAGCGCAGTGAGCAGCGAGCTCTTGCCGGCGCCGGTGCGGCCCACCACGCCGAGCTTCTCGCCCGGGTGCGTCGAGAACGACACGCCGTTCAACGCCATCGCAGCATTCTCCCGACCGCTAAAAAAGGGAAGGGAAAAAATAAGTGTCAGAACCATAAGGTAACAAGTCCACCTGCTGGTAAAACAGTTAAGTACCTATATTTTAAGCAAACGTCATCGAACTCTATGACGCCCTGCGAGGGCCAGCCGTATGGAGGTGGGTCACCGTCAATGGTTTCGCTCTCCACCTGTAAAAATGCCAAAATACGTTATAATTTGTTTGACAGAGGAAAATTTGTTGTTGTTCGTGTTTTATTCATCACATTCTAAGCATACCTTCTTGATGTACTCGCCGACGCGCTCTACGGCGATCATCTCGCGCTCGGTCTCGGTGAAGGAGTTCAGAAGGTTACTCAACATGGACGTCATCGACAACGCGTACGATATGGCGAGACCGATGAGACCTGCGTTTGGTAAGCATTTAGAACACACGCCACGCTTCAATGTGACTACTGAATGAACTACTGAACGGGTTAAGCAAATCATGACATAAAAAAAACCGGTCTAGTGCGAGTCGGACTCGCGCACCGAGGGTTCCGGACAAATTTGTAGGTATGTAAATAGTTTATCACGGGAATCGTGTCTCGAATATATTTATTCCGTTTTTTTTTGTAATGTAACTACAAAACGGTTTTTGGATTTTTCCTTTACTTGTGCTACATGGCATTGCTTCTTGCCAAATTTCATGATTCTAGTCCAACGGGAAATACCCTATAGGTTTTGATTCCCTTGCGAGTGTAAAAGTATGCGGCATAAACGGCTGTATCTTTTGATTGCGTTGAATTAGAAGTTTGATTTTTACACTGCTTCAAGGGATTGCAGCCCTGAGTATTTGAAATAAATTTCAACTTGATAACTCCACGCGTTCCTGAGAAAATCCTTAGAGAAGTATATCTAAGCTAAATATTAATACACACACGCCATCCAGAATAAATTCTCAAAATTTTGTTGCAATAACGGTACCTCATCAAAATCCGTTGCTTAGTTTAGAACAATGCGGTCGCACAACACACGAAAACCGAATTCAATTCAAATATGTAAAGATACACGTGGGTGCTATCAAAGGAACGCCTATAACTAATATAGGCGTTCCTTTGATAGCACCCACGTGTAATTATGTTCAAAGCATTCTAAAGTAGGCGTACCCGCGGGCCGCGCCAGCCACTGCGCCGCGCTCAGCGTGTCGGGGCTACACACTGTACTCACCGGGGTCGGCGGCGTGCAGCGTGCGCTGCAGCACGGCGAGCAGCGCGGCGGCAGCCACGGCGGCGGCGGCGGCGGCCTGCAGGCGCAGCGCCAGCCACTGCGCCGCGCTCAGCGTGTCGGGGCTACACACTGTACTCACCGGGGTCGGCGGCGTGCAGCGTGCGCTGCAGCACGGCGAGCAGCGCGGCGGCAGCCACGGCGGCGGCGGCGGCGGCCTGCAGGCGCAGCGCCAGCCACTGCGCCGCGCTCAGCGTGTCGGGGCTACACACTGTACTCACCGGGGTCGGCGGCGTGCAGCGTGCGCTGCAGCACGGCGAGCAGCGCGGCGGCAGCCACGGCGGCGGCGGCGGCGGCCTGCAGGCGCAGCGCCAGCCACTGCGCCGCGCTCAGCGTGTCGGGGCTACACACTGTACTCACCGGGGTCGGCGGCGTGCAGCGTGCGCTGCAGCACGGCGAGCAGCGCGGCGGCAGCCACGGCGGCGGCGGCGGCGGCCTGCAGGCGCAGCGCCAGCCACTGCGCCGCGCCGGCCGCGCTGAGGGCTGCGCGCTGCCACGCTTCCACCTGCTCCGCGCCGCGCGACACCCACGCGCCGCTCGCGCCCAGGGCGCGCACCGTGTCGTGACCTACACATGTATGACCTATTAAATGCGCTTCAGGGTGCAACCAGACCCTAGTCGATTTTCGCCTCAAAATACGTCACGATTTCGTCGATCGACCGCGGTCTGACAGCCACCTAAGCAGCTGCGAAAAATATAATATAAGATTAATTTACAAAGTCTACATTATTATTCTTTCATTTAACCCAACTAAACGTACACATTTAAATCTACATTATTTTAAAAACCAAACAGTTAGCAAAAAAAAAAGACAGTTTTCGCAAAAACTTGTTTTTTGTGCCAATCCGATCCTGTTTTTTAGGACCAAAAAACTCACAACAATGGCCGCCCGAAATTTTGTTTTTTTTTTTAAATTAGGTTTTGTGATTTCTGACATTTCTAGCACTCAAACCACCTTTGGCAAAGAGCTTTGAAGGTCCGTGGCATACAAAACTGTCCGCAAATTTGACTATTTTTCAAAATGGCGGCCACGCATGTAATCTATATAAATCGATGGCTGACATCAATGCAAACAGAAAACAAACTAAGACAAAACCCCATAAAGTGACGTAGACGTTTGATTACTTTAAACTTTCAGAGTGATTAGTGATTATTTCAAACGTCTATGCAACAAGATGGCAGCAAGTCATAGTCATTCAATGGGTTAATAGAACTTAGAGAGATGTATTAAGTAATGAATCTTTATTATTATAATTCTATCAATAAATATTTGTTACGGCCGCGAATTATATTCAGATCAACTTACAATCTGATACTGACCTGCAAATTGCAAAAAACGTAGAAAAATTTGAATTTTGCGGGTTGCCCTGACGCTTTCGCCTTAAGGTGACGAACATATTTTGGCTGTGATTGTACTAACCATCGAGCGTGTCGTTGAAGTGAGTATACACGGGCGACAGAGTGACGCTCTGCAGCCGCTTGAGCTGGCGCGACGTGACGCGGTACCGCCGCTGCAGCCGGTAGTAGATGAACGTCAGAGGGACAACGCCTACGACTAGCCACGGCAGACCGTACAGCGTCACCACTACCGCTCCTGGAATGGAACCGATTCATTTACTATCATATTTCTTCATTCTGTTTTCAAAAATACTAACGCACCCTGAGGGTCTAGTATAGGGTAATAGGGTTGTTACATTTCTGTTTTCAAGAATGGTTTCAGTAATTGTTATTGAAATAAATGTTTTCAAAATAGTAAAGCTTTTTAATCACTCAGGACTTTTTAAACAGCTCATTTTATTTGTAGGTAAGTCAAATTGGTAAAGACCAAATAAATTCGCACTCGCAATCACAGTCAATGTCAGTTTGACAGTTTGACAACATCCAGTTCGTTAAAAAGATAAACAACTCATGATTATCGTGAACACGAATGGAATTGTGTGTGACAATGGACATAATTGAATTGTGTGATACGAGTCTAAGGGCGCAGAATTAATAATGACGGAACTTTGTTTGACTAAATATCTTCATTCTAACCATTTTATAATTATGATCAACTATAATGAAGAGTCCAGGAACTAAAAATGTACTTACCAACTAAAGAAAACGATTGAGCCAGCAAAATGTTTAAAATAAAAGGCAATGAATCATCCACCGTATAAGTATCTGACGAGAATCTGTTTACAATACGGCCCAGCGGCGTCACGTCGAAGAACTTCACTTTTGCCTGAAATATTTATATTAGCATTATTGATAAAGACGATCATGATAATTATAGAAATTTTCATTAATGTGAGTAGCAAACAACATACTTTAACGATAACTTTCAGTAGAACCTTGTGGATCCTGGTAGCCGCCTTGACGCCGCCGTAAGCAAACAGGAACGCTCGCATTATTGTGAATACCAAATTGAGTCCCGCCAGCGCGAAATATATTTCCAAGTAGAAGTTGTCGGTATAAGTCGGTGTGATATTTGCCGTTACTTCAAATACTGTAAATTGTTTATTTTCGAGATTTTCAGGAGCAGTGTCGTTTCCAAGAGTGTTATTTTGCAACCATTGCGCTGTTCTATTTATTATAGTGTGTATCATGTTATCAATAGCTATTACTCCATGATCCAACAAGGACGTCTTCTCCGTGGGATGAACCGTTAATTCGACATCATGCAATGAAGTCGAATTTTTTGTTTTATTTCTAACCCAATAGGTGAGCCAAAGGAACGTGAAGTTTTGTGAAAGCTGCATGAGTACCAATGACAGTATGATAGCGATAGATAGGAATACTCCGACTGACCGCAGGTACAAGCCGATGACCCACCAACCAACAGTTCCTTCAGACATTGCCTCCTGTGAAGCAAAACGCCTTGAATATAATTTTCTGTCTTTTTAAATTAACTGGCGAAACTTCACAGACGCGATGGTTATCGGTTCCTAATACAGGTGGCGAGAAATTTATAATACTGAATCCATGATAACAGCCAGCGCGGAGATGTCCAAATTTTTGAGTTTGATATCTTAATCTCTAATAATCTATAATATAAAACAAAGTCGGGTTAGTTACACCATATAACTCAAGAACGGCTGGACCGATTTTTATGATCTTTGATTTGTTTGATTTGTCTCCGCCCCGAATAACTATAAAAAAATGGGGAAAAACTCACGAAAAATAAAGATACCTAATTCATTTTCTCATAAATTTTGTATGGAACAGGTTTTTTTGATGATATCTTGAGAACGGATTGTCTGATTTCGATAGATGGCGGTATGAAGTTCGCCGGGTCAACTAGTTTTTAATAAGGCCTGATGACGCGGTCAGAGAGCACTACGCGTCGCGCAGTTTAGTATTTTTTAGGGTTCCATACCTCGTAAGGAAAAAAACGGAACCCTTTTAGGATCACTTTGTTGTCCGCCCGTCTGTCTGTCTGTCAAGACCCTTTTTCTCACGAACGCGTAGAGATATCAAGTTGAAACTCATATGAAATACTTAGATCTAATTGAATAAAAAACTTTGTAAATAAATAACTTCGACAAAAAAACTTGCCATCATTCATCAGCAGACTTTAACAAGGCTGCTGCAAGGCAAGTGTAGGTATTTCAGTTATATTATAAAATAAATGATATGTGTTAATATATAAAATAAAGGATTACTGAAACGATAAAGAGACCTTTGTCTTTAATTTATGCTCCTCCAGCTTTCCATATTGTAATGTTATGGATTCATTTTGCAATAAAAATACCATAACTATGACTCAATTGTCGTGATAGGTGAACTTTTACTTATATACCTACAGGTTTGTACGGAACCCTCGGTGCGCGAGTCCGACCCGCACTTGGCCGGTTTTTTTTTCTGTTAGATACGGATACACATCCAGTCTGTGAAGTTTCGCCAAAACATTTAATTTGTATAACTTATCAGCACGCTAGAAGAGTGCACATGTGTGTACAAACCTCGTCATCCAGGCTGTTCCTGCTAAGAGTATCCTGGTCATCCCCATCGGGCTCCGCGGGTCGCGGTGGCTCCTCGCCCAACGACTCGGATTCGCTTGGCATGAACTCTTCGATGTCATTCAGTACGGTTTCGGGAGGACCTACCGATATTGAGAAAATTTATTATAACTGAATGAATTTATTACGTCGTCGTTGCCACGGTAGCCATACAACAACTTTCTAAAATTATTTTAATTAACTTAGTTCAAATAAATGATCATAATCAGGACAACAATATTTTTCTAGATTCAAATACTCGAAGTAATGCATAAATGGAGTGCTAACTACTAGCGCACGCGTGGTGTAACATGTCATGTCCAGTATGCACTTAAGTCTATTATTTAAATCCATGTTTCTAATTTATGTTATTTCCACTTACACGAATATCAACTTTATGTTCGTGTAAATTAAGTTGATTTCACAATTACTAGTACTGTAAAAAAGGCTTAAAAATGTTTGAAGTGGTAGCTTAACTGAACTTATGTGTGGGGAAGGTAGTCGTTTTTCCAAAAACATAATTGTTTAAGTACATGTTTGGAAACTAAATCGCGAACGCAGTATACCTTGTCTGACGACGCGTCCGTCGCGCATGATCACGGTGTAGGCGGTGCGCGCGAGGTGGCGCGGCGAGTGCGCGACCAGCACGCGCGTGGTGTGACGTAGCACGCCCAGTATGCAGCGCTGCATTATATGCTGCGCTACTGTAGCGTCCACGCCCGCTAGCACGTCATCCAGTAGATACACTGCAGTAAAAATACGACTGTTAGCGTCAAAAGGTAATGCACCGATCTTCTTCACACCGATAATTTACAGTAATACCTTGCTTATCTTGGTACACGCCACGCGCTAGAGCGATGCGCGCACGCTGTCCGCCGCTAAGCGTACACCCGCCCTCGCCTACGTACGCATTCCATCCGAGTACGTTTAAGTCCTCTGTTATACAAAATTGTTGATATTAAAATAACATAACAGTTGTTATTTGTATGATTCCATTGTAATATTCGAAATTAAAGTTATAGTTACCAGTAAGTGCGCAAGCGTCGACTACAGTTCGGAATTTTGCCTCTTCGTACGGTTTTCCGAATAATATATTATCTCGGATAGTACCGCGTACTAGCCATGGTATCTGGGATACATATCCAAAGCCTATGAGAAATCAAAAATAGGTTTGTTAAAACAAGTAATCTTTGCGTTTTTCAGATTCCTAGCATGCTTCCTGATATTACTTACTGTTAAGGTTTTCCGGTATCTGTAGATAACCATCTTTCTTAATCATGTCTCCGATGATGGCATGTAGCAGCGACGTTTTTCCGCTGCCGACGGTACCCGTTACACCGATCAACTCTTCGTTACCGATTTCTAAACAAATATCCTTCAACATAAACGGCTCATCCTGTATCAACTGTTCAGATGATGAAGTTGAATCTCGCCTCTGTATGCTACCCTTCGATAACCGCTTCTTAGACTTTCCTTTATTTTTCTTAGATTTCTTTGGTTGCTTTTTCCTCTTTGAAGGCTTAGCCCAAGCAAATGTCGCATTTTTAAATATGATTATTTTGTCTTCATCGTGGTTTTTATTCAAGCGGTCGTAATAAAGTTCCGCGTCCATGTCTGGAAGCTAAAAATCTCGATTTATGATTTGATATTATTTACGATATAAATAATGAATATAAAATTACTTACATCCAATAACTTTTGTATACGTTTTATGGACACCCAGGCCTCTGTTAGCCCGTTTAGCACCCAAGGAAAGGCATTTAGCGGTGCTATTAACATGTTAATAAGTGCAACTGTTGTGAAAACCTGAAATCAATAAAACTGTATATGCCTAACTGAGGTAATTTCAAGACCGAGCGACTAAATAATACAGAAACATAGAAGTTTCATCACTTCAAGAGATAGATTTCACAGATACGTACTGTAGGTGCATCGAGTGGTAGCCCCCTAAGCGAGTGCGTGCCGAGCGTGAAGGCGGCCACGAGCACCGGCGTGGTCGCCCACAGCACCACGCAGATAGCGTCCAAGTACTTGCGTCCGCGCAGGTATCGCAGCTCCTGACCTCGGGCCTCTAAGTAAATAACCGACCCCTGTATTGACTGTGTTCATATTGATGCGTACAACGACTCTATAAAGGTGGTCGCACCATAGGCGTATATGGGATCCGTGCCCACCCCAGAATGGTCTGGTGCCCACCCCAGGCTGTTTGAGGACCTATTCGAAATACTAAGCTGGATACTTACTTAATTATTATTATAATTTATTCATCATTCAAGTAACATAGACTCATACAATTATACGATGTCAATAGGAATGCAAAAAAAAAATCACATTGCTCGGTCATAAAAATAAAAACAAAATAAATAAGACAGAATAGTTATAATTTTTTGACCGGTATTCGAACAGCAACATGCCTGCCACAACCATGCCGGATATAAGGGCAGTCCAGCCTGTCGGCGATCATTGCCAAGATAGTAACGGGGCAGCCCCAACACCACCCTGAACGCGTTGTTATACTGGACACGGAGGGCACTGTATGCCCTTTCAGAATAGTCAACCCACAGGCTACACGTGTACAAGGATGTGCAGTACGCTCTGAAAAGTGTAACCTTAACACTAACAGAACAACGCGAAAATCTGCGGGCTATCATGTTGGGTCGTATCGACAGTACCCTCCCCTCCGCTCCCGCTCCATGTCAGCATGGTTTTTCAGGTCCTCGGTGAGTAGATGCCCTAGATATTTAAATTGGTGCACTCGGTCCATTGGAACACCATCAAGATGGACAGCCGGTATGTTCATAGGCCTCGACACACCGATGGCCCGAAAAACCATGTATTGGCTTTTCTTCCCATTATATTTTAACCCATGTCCATGCGCGTATTCCGTACACGTAGGTACTGACTAGACTTAATATATAACTTCACACAAAAGCAATCAAATAAATAATCTACCACCAAGACCTAAACAAATTTATTATTTAATTACCTACATAATACATTCCATTTAGTTACTTTTGAAATCACAAAAATAATTGAATCTACTAATACGCAAAGTAATAATAAGCTAGAGTAGAACATTTAATTTTCGCGCCACTATGCAAAGTGACAAGCGGGCGAGTGGAAAGCATTTTGTGGGTAATTACTCGTATAAGGGTATTCTCCAAATTGACGAAACTCTTTTAGTAGCAGAATCTTTAATAATGAAAAACGTGCTAAAAGAAAAGGATCGGTCGCCCGCACTTGGGGATGGGGTCCGCTAGGCACGGCGGGCTGATACCAGTCGGAGGTGCGGCATGTATACTTCGGGCCCCCGACTTATGGTAGTAGAAGGAACAGTGTGGTTTTAGTCGGTAGGAGTCCGATATAACCCTCCGTTCTTCCCAGACGGAGGGTATCCATGAGGATTTCCCAAAGAAAAAAAAAAAGGTTATGGGCCAGGCCCCCCCTAGAAAAACACTAGATACCTACGCCAATGGGTCGCACATTTATCGACATCATGCATTAGTTGCATTTTACGAAATGCGGCGCAGACGGTGCGGATGAAGCGTGCGAGGTTTCACATGATTACATACACGAATTCTTAAATGCGGCTCGTACGGCGCGTGCGGCGCGTACGTTGCTGACAAATGTGCGATCAGCTTAAAAAGGTTTTCAGTTATTTCAAGTACACGCTGCAATTTTGTAATAAAGAGAGTTTTATTCGTGCGAAAACCCATACACCTAGTTTTAATATTGCTTAACAGTAAGCAATTCATAAATTCACAATTTATCTCAAACAGGGAGCTGATTAACCCACATTCATGCAATACCACTACACTCTTTAGTAAACTCACTAACCTGATACTCTGTTAATGAAGTAATCTTCCCAAACATGAACTTTCACGGTTCTGATGCCTTTCAGCAAGTCACTGATCAGGCTGACGCGATTGTCCTTGTGTTTCATCAGCTCAGTGCTAAGTTGTCCAATTTTATTTGCTATCACTTTGTTTATTGGAATCAGAATCACCGAGAAAGCCACACCAGCGAGAAAAGATATGCCCACTTGTTGATACAGAAGAAATAGAGTTATGAACAACTGGAAATTTAATAAGCATGAATGTATTATTTATACTATGCATAGGAATTATAGCAAAAAAATGTGTCACTATTTATATTACCTGTAACGGTATACTCCACAATGCATGAAAGCTAGGACACGAATTCACAATCCTATCTGTATCCGTCGACATGAAGTTAGTAATCTCACCGATTGAGAATACGTTATTTAACTCTGTAGAGGTGACACTAAGGGTCTTTCTGAGTATGGTGGCGACGATAGCACCACGCATCTTCAGGCCAACGATCGACATCAACCAGTTGAAATGGACGTTAAACAGGGCAGAGACTAGAGTAGCCCCTAGCAGTGATCCAGCATATACATAGCTGCAAAACATAACACAAATATCAGCTAATACTCTTTAATCTAAATACAATTATATTTCTACAAATAAAAAGAAAACCTACCCCAAATGTTGATCAATGCTTTCGTCTTCCACAAATCTAATAAGATAGTTAAGTAGTATTGGACCTGCGAAGCCGGCCATGTCAGAAACTAATTTGAGTATTCCGATACTATAAAACTGCACGCCGAAACATGTGTGTAAAGCCCGCAGTAGTGTCACGTTCAGTCGCCGCGGTGCGCGGACGAGCACGCGAGTCGTCGGTGTCACAGGAGTCGACGCTTGTGGCGCTGTCTCTCCTGTTGCTCCATATCCTACAAATAAATAACAAGTAGCCCATAATATACTAATATTCAATCAATGAGTGCATATTAAAGAAAAAAGTGTGTCGGCATTTATGCAGTCCTAAGGATAGATTTGCTACTCATCCTAGTCTACACATTTTCACTCCATTTAATTAACAGTCTTTGTCTAACGGATTTGTGATAATACAATAACACAGAAACAAAGCTTTATTACTCATTAGCTTAGAAATTCGGTCTGTGAATCATCTTAACTTATCAATATAATGTTGCATCAGCTAAAAGAAATTACATTAAAATGATTGTGCATCCTTCCAATATATGTTGATAACACTAACCTTGATACCCAACTAAACAGTTTTGCTTGTTTATATTGGTCATCTATTTTGTTTTACCCACATCGTAACATAAAATAATCAGGAGCTACAGGATGCAACAAGTTAGTAGCAATATTCTTCAATATGTTATGCAATTAGGACTCAGATGTTGTAAAGAGTTAGTTTCAAAAACTACATCTTCCTTGTGTAGGAGGAAAATATAAGTTAAAATTCACATATAACTGCTCAACAATGGCCATTGTTTACTGCACATGATGACATCCACAACCTACATGCACATTTCAAACATACACTGTAACTTAACTTGCTAATGGTTTTATTAGAACTGTAGAACTGTAAAACAGATGGACAAAAATTGATCTAATAAAGGTTATGTTATAACTTTTAAGGACAGAAGCCAAAAAATCAACTTAATGATAAAACTTGCCATGTGTATATGGTCGGATTTACCTGAGCCTAAAAAAGGTTCATGTGGCACTTCTTCATACTGCTGGTAATTGTCCACATTGCCTATGAGTGATCGGTCCATCCTTGCTCCCACATAAGAACAACAATATTGTGCTGGTATGTCAAACAGTTCCTCTGGGTCATTTAGTTTATTATCCAAACCTATAAAATAAATAGAACTGTTATTATTTATTACTCTGACCATAATTGTAAAAGGCTTTAGAAAAAAAAATTGATTTGAGCTAACATCTCACTTAGCTACTTATTTAAAAATTGTATTCCATACTTCTATATTTATTAGAACTATAAATGTGGATCTAATAAAGAAATATTGCTTACACTTTCGTTACATAACTGTGGGGAAAATGAAACTTACCCTTTTGAAGAAGGGGATCAACCCATGAAAAAGTTAATCTTGATAAAAAACCAGCTCCTTGCATGGCAGTTCCCAATATACCTTCGTCCATATGTGGTAGCAATGGTGTGTACTCATTCTGTTAACAATAACATCATGATTTTTAATCTAGAACATTCCATACAGTCAAAATAGGAAGATCCAAAGTTATAAACTTACATGTGAATGTTGTGAGCCAACCAGGCATGGTGAATAGAATGTAGGCCTTGAATTACTTGCCGGTAGTAGAGTGAGAAAATACAAAACATGGCAGCACATGGTAGCAATATTGAAACCTATAATGGTCCCAGAAATAATGTTGCTTCGCAATGCTATTATGTTGGCTGCCACCGCTAAGCTCCACATCAACAGCTGAGAAGTAGGACCGCGGGCACTCTGTCCCAATCTGTGTTTCAACGCCAAAACATAACCGAAGTGAAACAGCCACGCCAAGCATGACGCACCGGCCGCAAAGTAGTTGACAGGGTACAAAACAAAGTCAGGTGTTGTAATAAAAACATATAACTCAATTATTGGAATGAACACTAGGGCTAATGCAATAAAACTTCGGAATACTAATGCCCGCTCCTGTGCCTTTTCGCGTACCACCCAATCTTTTCTGTATCCAACATAGTAGCCTGATAAAATTGCAATAATAAAGAATACAGGTATTTGTAAAAATAATAGCTGGAAGCATTGTCCGAAGTCTTTTGTCACGTCGTTCCATGGTTTTAAGCCCCGAGGGCCGCACATGTATTCCCACTGCCACTGCATTTTGATTTATCTCAGTTTATCAAAGTTATTTTTATCATCACTACATCACTGCTTTTGATACTTCTCTAAAGTTACAATATAAATAAAAAACATATTCGCTATTATATTTTTCACTACAGCTAATTGTCTACAGCTTTGAATATGATGAATATGCATCAAATAATGAGAATGTTTAAAATAAAGTCTGGACTTTTTTGAATGATTATTATTTACAAATCACAAAGCTGGAAGAAGGTTTCTGTTAGTTGTCACTAACTGAACTGTCAAATGTCAGTTGCCTGTCACCGGTCACAGAGGGTGCGTTCCGAATTAGGAAAATAATCGATGTTATCGACTTGAGCGTGCTTAAGCCGGTACCGAATTAGCGTGAGCGCGATGACGATGTCCCGTGAATCGTCCTATATGAAGTCATGACATGTGCCTGCTTGCGATAACGCCGACCATGCCTTGTAATAATATCACAGTGAGCGCTGTCAAAAATTACAGCGTGTGTGTGGGGTGAGGATGAGGATGTGTCAGTGTGTTTGGTTTTGAGTTGCATCATATCTTTATATTAACGTGACACTTTCCAAATTGTGCTTCTGAATGACAGTCACCATTTAACCAAAGAAGAAGAAATGTGGTGTTTAAACAAACAAATACTGTTGTAATATAGTTTTGACATTGAGTAAGCACTGTGAGCGCGTTCACGAGCGTTCCGAATTGTTGACAGTTCTCAGCTGTCTAATACGGAACGCATGTGAGAAGATTTGAGTGGTGTGAGCACTGACCTCTATTAAACAAGTACGCTGTTTATTACAGGTCAGTGGCTGTGAGCGATTATAGCCAATTCGGAATGCGGCCTGAGATAGGAGAAGCATGGAGGCGGAATATTCTACTATAGAAGAAATAGGGCGCGTTCCGAATTAAGGAAATAATCGATGTAATCGATTTGAGCGTGCTAAAACCCGTACCGAATTGGCGTGAGCGCGATAACGATGTCCCGTGAATCGTCATAGATGACGTCATGGCATGCGCCATCTTGCGATAAAGCCGACCATGCGTCGTACTAATCAAAGACCTTATAATAAGGTCTTTGGTACTAATATCACCGTGAGCGCTGTCAAAAATGACAGTGTGTGTGTGTGTGTGAGGATGAGGATGTGTCAGTGTGTGTTTTGTTTTGAGCTGCATCATATCTTTTTAATAACGTGGCATTATCAAAATTGTGCTTCTGGCTGACAGTCGCCACCTAAACAAAGATAAGGAAGAAACGTGTGGTGTTTTTATGAAGAAATACTGCTGTAATATCTTTTTGACACCGAGTAAGCACTGTGAGCGCGCTAACGAGTGTTCCGAATTGTTGACAGCTCTCAGCTGTCATAATCGTGATATCCATTAAGGAACGCATGTGAGACGATTTGAGTGCTGTGAGCGATATTAGCCAATTCGGAAGGCGGCCATAATACTATATGATCTACTATCATATCGACACACACATGTCAAAAAGCGTTCTGTTTCTTTTTAACCGACTTCAAAAAAAGGAGGAGGTTCTCAATTCGTCGGAATCTTTTTTTTTTTTTTTGTGTATGTTCCCCGATTTCTCGAAGACGCCTGGACCGATTCGGAAAATTTTTTCTTCCCAAGTGGTTCCATGATCATCAGGTCAGGATCTGATGATAGGATCCCAGGGAAATCGAGGGAAACCCTCAAATTTTACTGGCAAACCTATAGCGATTTAGATATTTTTTAGAGTAACTTGAGCATTTGCTCTTGGAAATCATCATTTGGTAAAGTGGAGCTGATGATGAAGACCACAGATGGCCATCGGAACTACTCAATGATAAATATTTTACGGATTGCGATTCGATTACTTTAATATGGTTGCTAAGCAATTTATGCTCGTCACAATGCTTATGGTGAATGGTTGTTGAGGAGTTCTCCTGGTTCTTACCAGGAGAACTCCTCGAACTCCTCCGAATGTATAGTCCCTTCACAGAACTGGGTCCTAAAAAGGCCACTTTGGCAGAGTCATAAAACAATTCATATCACGCAATTCATCTGTTTGACAGTTTCACACCTATATAGGCTATATATCCCTGAAGGGTTAGGCAGAGCCACAGAGGTGTACTTAAAGCATATTACGAATCTCCATACAAAACTGTCATACAGATGAAATTGCGTGATATGATTGTAGTATGATTCTGCCAGAGTGGCCTTTTTAGGCCCCCTGACCTGTGTCAGCGCTTCACAGTCATAATTCTTATCTCTGACAGCAGCAACCCCACTAACCTCTGTACTTGTATAATACAGATCAGTGCAGCAACCTAGCAGTAACCATAATGCAACGAGAACAAATATCACGTAAACGAAGCAAAAGGAGGTAAGGATCATACCCTATTAAAAAGTACTCTGTGATTGTAGCACTAGCAGTAGTGTTATTCTGTAAAAATCTCACCATGAAAATGTAGGTGAAGTGAGCTGTCATTCCACCTGACTCTAGGAATAGCTAGGGATTGACAGCTCTTTTCAAGCTCACTTCACCTAAGTTTTTACGGTGATATTTTTACAGAATAGCACGGCAGGTGACGTAACGTAGTTTCTGCGTATGGGAAGAAAGCGTGAGTTACTGTATGATTGATTTTGCCAGACTTCTTATACTTCTTCTCTGTGTTATCAATGGCAGCAGCTCTGCAACAATCTTATTGTAACGACAGTTAAATAAGCGGTAGCAAACCGAGTCCGAATCCTATTGATTGATATTTCATGAAATAGTCATACAGTAAGATTATATGAACTTAAGGCTATACGACTTCTAATGATTTTAAATTAAGGCAGATATACGACTTCTAATGATTTTAAATTCAACATCACGTCTAATCGACCGGACTGATATCTTTGAAAAAAATAAATGTTATACTAGACCATTTGCTTCGTAATTTGATATGTGAGTATTTGCAATTATATTTTTTTAACATAGTGTAATTAATTTGTAAAGTAATGTCTACCGGGGACATAAAAACGATAATCACGCAAACACTATCGGGTGTATTTTCATAAAACTTTCACCATATAAAAGAATATAATTCCCCGAATTTTAGTATACGGTTTTTATTTGTTTGGTGTTTGATAAATCAACAATAGATGATTGTTTCATATTTTGCAATAAATTACCAGCGTTGTGTCATCGCGCTTCTCTTTCTTTTCTATGCAGTCCAATAGTGATCGCGATTTAGGTCATGTAGTCGCCTAGGCTTAAAGGGTTGTATTGATATTTTAATGATTATAATCCTCAGTAATAAAGATAACATCATTGATTCATGTAAAGTCATATATTATGTTATAATGTTACGCTCGCGAATCATATTTTAATCAACACTCAACATGACATGATCACATGAACTGCAAATTGCAAAAAATGTGTGATTTGAATTTCGCGGGCTACCCTGGCATTTTCCTCTTAAAGTTGCCAGTTTTCTGCTCCACTGCAGACACTGACCTATTATACACTTGTCTAATCACTGACCTCTATTTGAATAAAACAGGTCAGTGCGTATAATAGAGGTCAGTGACTGGTAACTGTAAAACAGCACTATAGTCGGACTTTTTATTAGCTGCAGTAAAATGACAGCTTATGTGTTACTTTTTAAATGACTGACATTGGCGTCTTTTTGTTTTTTCGCAGCCATCAACCAAATCTCGTTTTTCTAGTACAGAATAGTGTAGACATCGGCTCAGTTGCCATATTTATACAAAAAAAAAAAAAAGAATAGTGTAACAAACGAAACTTATTTGACATGCATATCTCTAAACGCAGTCCGAAATGATCATTTTACTGGAGCAAATTAAAAGCACGAAAGTCATTGATCGAAGTGTATAGACCTTAGACTAAGTATCCTCTAGTCTGAGGTATAGACTTTAGATTGGGTGTAGACTATAGACTGACTTTTTGATGGTTTGTTTTTGAGAATAGCTTTGATAGAAAAAAAAAACATTTATTGGCTGCTCTATGTTGCCTGTCTCCCGTATTATTATTATACTCTTTGTTGCCCTCCTCTGAGTATTATGTTCTGTGTTGTTGCCTGTGGTTGGCTTGGCTGTCTTTGTTTGTGCTTTGTTCTATAATCTGTGGTTGATAAAATAAAAATAATTTTGCAAAAACTGATAAAAGTACTCTTGTGTGAAAAATATTCAGAAATCGTCAGAAATACATAAACCACAGAGTTATTTTTGTTATACACAAAAGTGTGAACTGTGGGAGAACTAGAAACTAGAAAGGAAAGTTTCATAATTTCCTTTGTTTATTTAACAAAAATCAAGTAAAAATTTGGCTCAAGTTGGGTTGGGCAGTTTTTTGGAAAATGGGGACAAATGAAACAGACAGAACAGCAGCTGATGATTTACAAGATTTCCAAGAATCTGATATTGAGGTTGATCCTATCAATGACATCATTGATTATTTAGTTAGATGTGCTAAAATATCATTCAAAAATGCACATTTGGATGAATCAGAGGTTCGAACAAGCGATAAAATTAAAATGGCCTGTGATATTTACAAGCAATCGCCCACGGACTTTTTATTGCAGTTCGGAAAATATCTTGCTCCACATCACATTGGTTACTTTGAGAATTTGCAATCTCGTGAGAATGATAGCTTTCGGGAGTGTATTAATCAATTAAAAACTTACCATTCTGATAAGAGCAAATGTAAAAGAATCCGAAATAGACGATTTAATGCATTACAGAAACTTCAGAATGAAACAGATTATTTCAGTGAAAAACAAATGATGTATCGAAATCCCTTACTTTATGAACAGCTAGTTGGCCAGTACCTATCTGATGAGGAGATCAAAGAACGCTATGGTGTTGATAATGAAAACCTTACCTTTCTGACCATGATTTTAGAAACAGTTGACCGAAATGACATGAGAGAAATGAAGAATGAGCAGATGCTTGAAGAAGATCTAGAATCTATGAAGTTAACTAACACTGAAGATGATTCTAAAAGCAGTGATAGTGACAACACTGACAACTTTAAAAATAAAAAGCAATGGGGTGCCTTTGATACCCCTGATACAAGACCAAATTACATGCCTGAACCTAGAAAGCAAAGTATGATTACTGCCCCAGAAAGAAACCTACTTCGGGAAGAATTTTTACAAGAAATGTATTGTAGTTTTATAGAGGGAAGAGACACAGATGTTGATTATCATAGTATTGATGATAATGAGGAATATGATGATCTTCAGCAAGTTTCACAAGATGCAGAAGACAGATATTTTGATTCAGAATCGAATGATATAGAGAATCTTGAAGAACACATGAAACTTGTTCAGGTTTATGGAAGAAAGAACTCTGGAAGCAATCTTCATGATGATCCTTTAGATGAATTCATGAAACACATTACTAATAAACATGACCAATGCTATATATTATTTTATTCATCAAAAATAACCTGAGTGGCTACCTACCATTTTAGATTTTTTCAACTTTATAAACTTGCCCAAACATTTCAGAAAAAAATTAGTAGGTAGGTATTTGTATTAGAAACAAGATTATTATAGGTACATTACTTTATGTGAATATTATTAATTATTGACTCCACTTCAAAGTTTTACTCCTGCATCATTCACCCTTTCACAGTATTTACAAAACTTGCCCAATGAGTTAAGCAGATGTAGCAAAGTTAGCTAAAACATCTCGTCAAACGCTAAACCTCCACTTTGCTTCGAGGGAATAAGGAACAATACAAAGATTCTTAAATTTGGGTAACCCTGTCCTAACCAAAACCGACTTTAGAGAATACAATATTGTATAAGTTGTTAATTTTGACGTACAGACGCCAGCACATCAAACTACTACAATCTGTCAAATTTCTTTGATAGATTTTCAACTTTATCGCTAAAGCATAAGGTTCAAAGTTGAATGGGAAAATTTGACAGTTTCGGGTAGGTTGATTTGCTGGCGTCTGTACACAGTGACACACGCGATTTGACTGATCGCGCGACTCCGCGCGAGTCATATTATAAAAATTAACGTGACGATCGCGTTCTCGCGCAACAATCGCTTTCGGTTAGGACGCGGCCTAAATAACATAACTTCACGCCTGTATTCCCCAATGAGTTAGGCAGAGGTATATAGGTAGTATAGTCTGACACAAATCCAGACCTTATGCCTTAGGCTGCTGCCATGCCGCTGAGAAATTCCAAGGAAATTATAAGTTTGTATTATTTTCGTGAGAGGGTGGCATTTAGCAGTGCATTATTTTTTAATGGCAAATATTTAGTTCAAAGAGTAAACTAACTATAGAGGGAATTTAGTTTTATTATTTCGCTGTCCTGCATACCTACCACGATCTTTTAACGCGATCCACTTTAGGACCTAAACTGAACTGTTCTGCTAATTCGTACCATGACGTCAGTTTAACGATTCAATTTAGGCCGTGCCATCTGGATACCTACCACGAGCTCTTAAGCGCTCATTCACTTTCAACGATCCAAATGCCGCTGAGTGTATTGGAAGTCATGGTACGACTGTGAACGATGCAGTTTAAGAACCTAAACTGAAATGTCTTGCTTTTGAATCGTTTTTAGATAGATCATGGTAGGCCTCCTGTGCCTTACGTTACGCCACGCCAAGGGACTTACCTATGAATAGATGTTTAGTTCCTGCATAACTCTACGTAACGTCTGTGTAATCTAATAAACATACCTAATCTAAAATCTAATTGGAAATGTTGCACAACTAAGTTGCAACAGCTTTTCTATATATATAATAGGTACAACTATAGATGTACTTAATTGATCGTTTCGAATACTGTGTGCGTTTCACTGGCGCGACTACCTAACGCATTTGTTGTTGTGGACTCTTTCTAAGGTTCCGACCGTGGTATGCATACTGAGAAGTGAACTGCAAATTTCACATAACATACCTCTACACGACTACTTGTTTTCGTTCCATGGGCTTTTTATATCACAGGGTCAAAATATAGTTCTTGTAGAACATTATAGTAGGTACGGTAGTTTTTTCCGTAGGTAACTTTTTGCAGAACGTAGTTTTTGGAAATAATGTTAGGTACGTAGCTGACGTAGCATCAGTAAGATCAAGATAGAAAAAACAGGACAAGTTTGACCCTAAAGGGTTCCGTATCAAAGCGGGGTGCCCGGCTGGATCCATGTTTACGGCTTCACTTGACTTCACTCAAGTGACACGGCCTACGAATTACCAATTCCGAATTGAAGGGCAGTTGAAAAAAAACTTGATGAAGTGGAGTGGAGAGTGTAGGTACCGTTTTGAATAAAATTAAATAATTTGTACAAGATACGGCCTAATAATTTTCGTTTCTACTACGATTGAAGGATAACAAAAAATACTGGCGAACTCATTAGCGAGCAGAGCTTACCTATTACTTATTTGAAAGTATTTGTGGCCAAGTGGCAACGGCCCTGACTTACGAGTTTTAGGTCGTGGATTCGAACCCAGGCAGGCACTTCATCACCACTGCTCTAAAAAGGGCGAAGGAAAACATCGTGAAGAAACCGGCATGTCCTAGAACGAAAAAATCGAAGACATAATTATGACATCTTCCAACTCGCACTGGGCCGGGCGTGGTAGATTATAGCCCACTCCCTCTTTTTTTATCCTTTTTTTATTGCTGAATGGGCCTGCTCTTGACCTCGAGCACGCCTGATGGAACGCGATGGATGAGGTCTATGATCGAAGAGAGGAGGCCTGTGTCCCATCAGTGGGAACATTATAGGCTAATTATGCTACTCATTAGCGATATCTTCTTGTAGGTACCGTGTGTTCAGCCTAGGGCTTTATGATTTAGTAGATCGAGTAGGTACATAGACTTATAAAAAAAGATGGACTCCGCACCACGCGTATCGAAAGTGAAGCACAGTGAGTAAGTAGACCGTTTGTACAAACACGTCTCACGCTCACATTTACACGTAGACAGAGTATCTCTGTCTACGCATTTACATCATAGTATGCCGACCGGCCGCCATTACGTGACACGACCGACAGCGTCAATCGTCAAAATAGATCGGTACGGTGCTTCACTTTCGATATGCGCAAATAAAAAAAAAAATCTCGCATTTAAAATAAAACTCGAGCAGTCAGTCAATCAAGTTTTATTTTAAATGGAAGATTTGTGTAATATTGTGTAATTATTTTACTTGAGAACTGACATTTTCGATTTAATTTGACAAGGTTCCATCCCATTCTCATCGCGCGCAGAACAGGGTGATTTTTGAGATTGAACTTCAGGCTTAAGGCGTATCCGAAATTAACTAGGTAGTAGAACAAAATGGGTAAAGGAACTATGACCTCGATTTTTGAGAAAAAATTAACTGCAATTTAGGTTTTTGAAAAAGTTGCCTGCCGAGGTATTCTGCATAAATCTCACCGTGAAAACCTAGGTGAAGTGAGCTATCAAGACTGTCAATTCCCTAGTGGGGAATGACACCGCACTTCACGATCACTTCACCAAAATTTTCACGGTGAGATTTTTATAGAATAGACCGGCTGATCCATAAATCGAACCTTTCGGTTCGACTGGAAATTCGAGAAAATCCATGTTTTCTGTGTAAAATAGTGACACGTTTTTTTAAAATCTCGGCGTTGTTTTACGTTGTATGTTGACCAAATTCAAATAAAAAATATATGTAGGTATTCATTTAAAACATTAATATCGCTTTCCAAAATATATTTGATGCAAATAAAACTATTTCGTGAAAATATGTCGATTGCTAGAGCTAGACTCCAGTCTGCTACTAATGGTAAAAGCCGAAACCTTGTCTACCGACCCCATGTGCAACAGTCGCGCAGGTCGCGCTAATGACTATGACCAGCGACAGACCAAACGCGGTTAGAGTATAAGGTTCTAATAAATCAATCTGCCTAGTCTTTTCCTAACTATGTTGGGGTTGGCTTTCAGTCTAACCGGTTGCAGCTAAATCCTACTATCCTCTAATCGCGAAAGTTTGTGAGGATGGATGGATCTTTTTTACTGTTTACCGCAAAAACTACTGAACGGATTTTGATGAAACTACAGTATGTATAGCTTATACAGTAGAATAACACGTTATATGGGATACTTTTATCCCCATATTCCCACGGGATCGACACTCATGCGGGTGAATCCGCGGGGCGCAGCTAGTAATATTATACCTACCGGATGATTTTCTTTACCGTCTCGAAATTTTTACAGGGTTAGTCCAGGTCGCAGCTACCTCCATACAAAATTTTATCAAAATTTGTCCAGCCGTTTGAGCGTGAAGTAGTAACTAACATATTAACACACACACACTCACAAACTTTCGCCTTTATAATATTAGTGTGATAATTACTAGCATTTTACATGGAGCGACTGCCTATCTGACCTCCACCCAGCCACCACTCCTAGACCACAACCCAGTTACTGGGTAACACGAAACACGATTATCTTGGTAGGACTGGTTGTCAGGCATTTGGGCTTTTGACTACCCGTAACGCCCGTCAGAGATCTAAGAATGACACGTTGGTCCCGGCAATGGCATAACGTGCTTTCCGACGCACGGAGCGATCTCGATATGTAATGGGTGCAGGTCACCCATCCACGAACTAACCGCGACAAGCGTAGCCTAACCTTCAATCGACCAGCCCAAACATTCTATAAATATAAAAGGAATATAATCTAAGCCACAAATCTTTCGCAAAAGATATGCAACCTTTTTTATTTACGTAATCTTGCAGTTTTGAATGTTGCTGATAGTCATCAAGTGGGTTAGTTTGAAATTTTTCGCAGTTAATCAGCTTATTTGTAATTATTGTAAAAAGAATGCTCATAGCAACTAGTGTTAAAAGTAAATTTCAAGAACGAGTTATTTGTATAGTATGTAAATACAGTCATTCACTACACCATGATGTATGTTGGTCGGTGGCGACTGGCCGGCGGCGGCGTGGCGGGCGGTGGCGGCGGCCGGCAGGTCAGCGGCTGTATTGTCACAGTATAATGGTTAACGCACAGTCTCCATGTCACCCCATTCTTTAACAACATTTGCATACAATCGGCTAAACTAGCGGTCCCAAAAATTACAAACAGAACACCAAAACATCAGATTAAGTGTAAAATTTAAAATTTTGCTCAAGTAGGTCAATCGATGCAAATTAAATTAACGACTCCTCCTATTGTCCTGTTATTCTTATATAACAATTAAGAAGTTTCTGTGTGCATACAATACAATGCTAATGATGCTTCATGTACGTACCACATCCATGGGCAATAATTATGGTGCGAGTCATTTACAAATATGGGTCCTTAGCGCTTTTTAACAATTAGATTAGAGAAGTCGGAAATAATGATGGATGAGCTTCGTATTCTCCAGCTTCAGCAGCGCTATAATGGAGCAGCGATTGCAGTCCAGTATCGTCCTTTGAATAACCTATCAAGTTTTATACAAAGAAATGCCATTCCTTTTCACAACTGAAAGATATATCAATCGTTTAACCATAATACCATCGTTTCAATAAGTTAGTCGCGTGTATGGGCAAGAGAAGTCGTGGGTCGGGTCGGGTGAGCGCGTGCGCTATGAATGGGCGCGCGCATGCAGACTCGCCGCAGACGTCGAGCGGGAAACGCGCTGGAGTGGCGCGCGCTGTGTGACATTACGTGTATAGTGGTGTCCTTTGAGACGGTCGTACGAACATTATGTTTCCGGTAAGTTAAGATTTTTAAATGTTGTTAGTTTGGAGCTTCAAAATGTTTGTTTTGAACATAGTGTACCGAAAACCTTCCTTTAATGAGTTTATTTTAACTTAGCCTAAGGTAGTATCCTATGTTTATTATTTGTTTAATTTTATTAATACCTACGTCTGTTTTGAAATTCCAAAAAATTATGGTTTTTTTTTACCCTTCTGTTGTCTCGCAATTTATAGGTAACTTACAACGTAACGTAACATATAAGTAACAAAATAATAACTTTCAAAGGTTCCGTAGCGCAGGATAATAATAGTATCCTGCGCTACGAACCTCCAATTCCGTTTGCGTACAAAAGACATGAACGCGCGAGACGTGTCTGAAAGTCAGTTACATACTCGTATGTGTTATCAACTTGTGTATTTCTAGTTTTAAGAGATTGACCAATTATAAATAGTATAACGTATCAATTTCTCCTTAAAAGTTTAATGCTTATAAATAGGTAATTTTAAGTAGTAGGTAGTGATTGTTGTGTACGTCGCAGGTACAGATCTATGCAAGTAGGATTAAGAACTTTTTCAGAATGCAATATATATTGAATATAAGGCCCAGTAAGTAACTTATCCATACTAATATTATAAATTCGAAAGTAACTCTGTCTGTCTGTCTGTCTGTATGTTACCTTTTCACGCCTAAACCACTGAACGGATTTCGATAAAATTTGGCAGAGAGATAGATTGCATTCCGGGGAAGGACATAGGATAGTTGTTATCGACATACCTCGCGGGCGAAGTCGCGGACGGAAACTAGTATTTTATATATTCAAGTAAAGAAAAACCTTACAGGATATGGGCATATCGTGCAAAATTTTTCTTTTATAAATAGTTGCGAAGCTTTTGTTCTTGTTATGTCTAAGTAGGTATAGGCACTATAGGGCACTGTAGATTTCTAGCGAAGACCCACCTTCGCTAGAAACCTAAAGTAATTGTTCTTGAAAATAAAAACAAGGAGTTACTTGTATGAAAGACGGGTGCAATTAGGTAGCTATTCGGTAGGCTGTTAGCAGCTTCTGGTTAAGTAGTTTTAAACCCATGGGACCAAAATAAAACATAGATTCATAGATGCTGAGCTGGGTTACTATTAACGAAAACAACGGAATCCTTTACCAATCGATATTCAAATAGAGTAGTACTTGACCCAACATAGTGGGGAAAAGGCTAGGCAGATCACGGATGATGATTACGATAGAGTAATTATTCACTCGCCATCACGCTTATAAGATTTTGAAAAGGTTCTATGCCTACCTATTTATTTAAATGGATAAAGGGCTGATTTTTCAATCATCTGATAACTTTATTCGGGGAATAATTTTGAAATTTTGACAGTTCATTCATACAAAATCTGACAAACGTCAATTTTATTCCTCGAACAAAAGTTATCTGGCGATGGAAAAATTAGCCCCTAAATGAAAAAAAATAACTGTCATAAAATTCTTGGTAAAGAAGACGTATTTGACGCGGTATCTAAACAACTTCACTAAAACCGGTCAAGTGTGGGACAAAGGCGCGCGTTACATTTTTGTAGCAGACAAGTAAATTGACTCGTCTACTGATTGGTAGGTGATGGTCTAGCCAAGTTTTCATCGAAACTACAAGCTATGAGAAACTTGTCAACAAGAACTTTTTGCATTAACACTGGCAGTACCTACCTACACGCCGTAACAGTGTGGTGTACCTATAACGCCGTGACGCCTACCTTCATTATACAGAATGAAATTGAAAACATGCGACAAATCGAAATGGGAGATTGTACTCATCATTATGAACAACTTTTACTATGGGACCAAAACTGAAATCGCGAAAAAAAAATCAGCTGTTTCCTACATTTATGTTCTCATTAACTCGTCAAAATGTAGGGAACAGCTGTTTTTTTTTTCTCGATTTCAGGTTTGGTCCCATAGTAAAAGTTGTTCATAATGATGAGTACAATCTGCCATTTCGATTTGTCGCATGTATTCAATTTCAACCTGTAGATGTGGGAATATAATAAAATATAAGTTGTTAGAGAAAAGTTTCCTTTAACTAAAGAAGATAGAGTATAGATGGATACCTGGGTACCTACCGTGTTATTTTTTTTCGGTAATAAAGATTTTTTCAAGTTATTTTAAATTAGTTTGGAATAGAAATCGCTTGAGAGGAAGCACCACTCAGGTTCGGTTAAATTTAACCTTTTTGAATGATCCTATGCTACGGTATTGTTTTGTAATTCCTTGTGCCATCCATAGCAATAAGCTAAAATTTAGACAACCTCGGATCCGACCGTTCTTTGACTATGAGACTGTTGAATTGTACCTACGTTCTAAACTTTGGATTGATAGGTACCTAGTGAATATGTTACTAACACAAACTATTGACTATTGCACAAAATGTCATTCGAGTTTTGTTACTGACCCAATTCTATCCTTTATAGAACCTTCCATCATCTTTGGTCCTCTCATGTTTTAGTTTGGTCCTCCTAAAATGTTTGAGTACAAGCTTCTGCCCGCAACTTCCTCCGCATGGAAGTCGTACGTTACACAATATTATACTAAAATAACAGCCACATTTTATGAAGCTCCCTTGGCCCCCGACCCACCGCGTCGCATCGCCCGCCCGCGCTGACTTTTTGTCTTTTTATTAGGCTCCTAAGAGTCGTAGCGTAATGTTAAATTGCCTATGACTTTACTCATGAATCACTCCAGCCATTAGTGAAAACCTTATGAAAATCGGTTCGGTAGTTTTTTAGATTATCTCGTTCAGGCAAACAGACAGTATGTAGTGTGAGTTAACTAAAAGGCGGAGGAGCAAAGTTACTTACGTTACCTTACGGGATATGGGCTAGATTTTGTGTTCCAATAGATTTTCCTATTGCCCAATTAGTTACCATGAAGACTATGAAGAGTGAGTTAATTCTCTTCATATGTCCTGTAACACCTCTACGAACTTTATGGTCCTTCGACTAACTAAAATACGTGAATCTTGAAAGTTAGTTACGGCTTATAACTTTGCTGCTACACTAGTTTTTCTACGCCAATATTACATCGTCTCGAAGTTGCGTAGCGATACGCCCATAGGCCATAGATACCTACCACTTTATATCGAACCATTTACCATGATCTCCGTCGTATATTCAGTTCATAAAGCAACTTGAGCAAGAATAAATGTCAATTTTTTTGTTTGCTAAATCCGACTAAATCGACTCTATAACTCTCACTAATGGTACTACCCGTACCCAAGTTACAAATTCATATTAGTACGCTAGGTGTCGTAGGGTAATTTAGAATGACATGCACGTACCTACCAACGTTAAATAAATCAAGAGCTTCTTCGCCGCCATCCGTGTCCATTGTCTATTAAAATCCAGGGACATGAAGAGTATCTGTGGGACGCGGGCGGCCGCCTCGGGCGGGCGCGCCGTACGTGGGCAAGTCTTCTGCACCCAGAGCCGACAAGCGGACGAGCCGACAGGTCATCGACACATAAAGCGTGTGAAAGTGTTATATCTTTCCTTCTGCACCCACACGCCAAGAGGTCGGTGTCGCCTCGTTGTGCCGGACTATCACGATCGACTAAAACAATAGGATTTTATGGATTGAATATTGTCGCCTCCTAAAAGTAGAAGCTATAAATATGTTGATTTCTTATGACTATGTAGAAACTGTCAAGTGCGACTGAGATCTTTTGGTATTCCGTACTATGTTTAGGTATCCAGCAAAGTACCAACGAAAGTTCAGAGTTACGGAGCTGCAGACGTGAAAAGTTTGCCTAGCTTTTTTCTGTATCACAAACATTTTGATCACCTGTTCTCAATGTTCATGTCAAGAATGATCCTTTTTTGGAAATAATGAAATCAATACTCATAATTATGTGTTTTGATATAAGTGATTTCTCAAGATCATGGTCAAGATCAGTACTGCACCTACCTACTTGACCTTTGGGTTCTACTGTCTATATGAGTTTCAAATAAAACAAAAGATCGTTTTTGTTGGAATAAAGGACACTAAATACGTAAAATCAAATCTCATCAAAAAAGAGACATAACATAAGTTGCGTTGTGGCTTCAAACCATTTATTTAGTCATTGCTTCAAACTGCCCGTGGCGCCACTCGGTCTGCGCGCGCTGTTCTCACGCCCCCGCCCCGCCACCCCCCGCACTCCCGGCTCCTCTCCGCCTCTCGTGAATCAACGTCGACTTTTATAAATAAATGCTTCAAAAACTTTCACTAACAAAATATATATACGACTTTTTGGAAGACCATGAATAAAGATTTATGTCTAAAAGCCCGCTTAAAATATATAGGTATCGCCGTACGAGAATCTGCGAATGATAAGATATCAAACAATCGGAAACGGTGTAACTATTATTTCATTAGTATTTTTCTCGCGTGATGTATAACGTAATA
The DNA here is from genome assembly GCA_963669345.1 of Gortyna flavago. NCBI lineage: Eukaryota > Metazoa > Arthropoda > Insecta > Lepidoptera > Noctuidae > Gortyna > Gortyna flavago. The sequence goes on along the minus strand of OY770129.1, from coordinate 9,588,353 downwards.
TTATGTAACGATAATTTATAAAAGCCGAAGATATTATATTAAGTCGAATAATAGTGTGTTTATCACGCGATCAAATCGCACCGCGCCCGCGCCGCGCCGCGCCGCCTCATCCGTCGTGCTTGTGCGGCAGTTCACTTCACGCTTTTCTCGACAATACGTCTACTCAGAAATTACAAGAAAATTGATTTTACGGATACGCGCCTGCTTTAAGTTTTTTTTACGATTTGATTACACGCATATAAAAACGTTGCAAACATTTAATACATTGTTACTAAATGTTAATAAGTATGTAGTTACTTTATTTAATCCTCGCATAATCTTTCAGTGAGTACCAAACTCTAATTCAAATGCACTATATTAATTAAGTAGGTACTCCAAAAGTTATGGGTTTTCCAGTATCTACCTATGTAGCTACAACGACAAGATTCCCTTCATTTCATGCCCCATCTCAATTACCACCCTTTATTTAAAAGCACCTATCTGAAAACGAATAACTCGCCGTACGTACCTTAAGCATGAGGGGCCCGTGGCTAAATAAAAACAGCCGCACAGGTCGATGCTACCGGGTGGTCTGTGGATGAGTGACCATCTATTCTATACATACCGAGACCACTCTGTGCTGTTGGTCCCGGCCCTGTCATTCGCCGAACTTTGACAGTCGTTACGAGTAGTCAGAAGCCCGAAAATCTGACAACCGGTCTTACCAAGGGGTATCGTATTACCCAGTAACTGGGTTGTGGAAGTCAGACAGGCAATCGCTCCATGTAAAATACTGGTATTTAGCTGTATCCGGTTAGACTATAAGCCGACCCCAACATAGTTGGGAAAGGGCTAGGCAGATGACGTAACCGATCAGAGAAACATCAAGTAGGTATGTGCAATATCACATAATGAACTACGTCATCCGTCCCTATGTTAGGTAATTGTGGGTAAAATCGATAGACACCTCATTTATCAAAATCTGTACACTCATTTTTAGATGATTTCGTTTTCGCTTTGTCGTCAACGACTGATTTACATATTTCATTTATGAAAAGTAGCTAATTATGAGCCTCGAAGAATATTCATTTATATTCAGAGAATGGTCTAACTAAACTCAGAACAAATAAAAAAACCAAGACAGAGCGCTGAGAACGATACAGTGAAGCATGCCAAAACTACACCTCCGCTCTGTGCATCACGCTCACACGCACACATTTACAACCATTTACAATCAAACTACACTTCACTAAGTGCACACATGTTTACGAAACCGGCTTCACTTTAATGTTGACAGCCCTCTGTCTTGGTTTTTTATTTGGTCTGAGTAACTACAAGATTGACGATACCTACCTAAACCTAACCTAACCTAAAACTTATACGAAACTTCGCGAAAGCAAATTTATAATTAGGTAGGTAGGTTAACTATAAATACATAGTCCCAAGCTCCCGATACACATCAGACGTATTCAACTTGTTGTACTTTTTTGCCAAACATTGTTCTAGTCAGCTGTAGTGTTAGTGCTTCAAGTAGGTAATTAGGTATCTACCTGGTTAATGTAACAGTAGGCAGATGTACAAGTATATAATGCATGCGCTTATATTGGTATCCGTATGCAGCATCGCTGGCACCGAAGCCTAACGGAATCTGTGTCGGAGACAGGTTCGAAGGCAGTTTTATGTCACGTCCATTGTAGAGGTGTACGTAGGTAATTCTTGGTGCCTACATACCTACCTATTAAAATGAAGTGGGCAGCTGTGCTTACTTGTCTCTACAGGCAACAGCTATTATTGGAGGTGTTTTCGCATTTGCTAAATATTTATAAGAGATCCTACAATCTCATGAAGACTGTTTTAAGTAAACATATTATATTTTATTATACCTATGTAAGGATGGATTTAGGTATTCATATTAGATAACTAAACTAGACACGGTATAGGTAGGTAGAACAGGCCGGAGATGTAATGTAATGCAGTTACTTACATGACTAAGTAGGTATACCTCGATACATAGGTACCCTTGTAACGCACGGAGCACCAGCTAGATGGGCGTAAGTAAAAAGTAATAATGATACATAATGTCCGCAGATGCATTATGTGTCATAAAACTTACAAAGTTCACTTACCTGTAAGTAATCCTCGTATACATGTGTGGCTTCAAAAGTAAAGCCATCATTTTACGACCATCTTACTTCCATATTTTACGTAGAAGAAAAACAGGCAGGAAAATAATAATTAATAGCTAAGTAGGTACCATCCTACCTTCCTACTAACTTCCTAAGTACTGTCGTACAAGTGTGTCTCTATAATAAAGCATTTATAAAATTATGAAACGAGCTAATATTAGCTCGTTTCCGCAATACAGTTTTAGCTTTTTTGTGCGTCTTTCTCGGATAAATGGATAATCTTATTTGAGAAGGATTAAGGACCGTTTTATTACGGTTAGTATGCAACTACGCCTCATATATACTTATGTATTAGGCAAGTAGGTACCTACGTATTCCTTACAAAGTATACAGATGTCAATGTCGTTTTCACTGGCAACTTTAGCAAGCCGGTGGTTAGTATATAATTTCATTCAGTTAGTAAAACTAGAGGACTCGGTTAACCACAATGCATAAAACTAGAAAAGGAAAGTTGTACCGCGTGTGGAGTCCGAACAAATGTTTACTGAACGTGCCGATTGGATGAGCACGGGGACCAATGAACATTTACACTTGACAATAATTACTGTCTTTGATTGTTCTTTATTGAATTGACAAGACAAGGTATTATGACTACGCCATCGTCAACAATCATTTCAAAATAAACTAGAATCGTACATAAGATTATCTTCTTTATTTGCCAAAGACATAACTTATTCCAACCCTACTACTTCAAAGAAGGGCCACATTCAATTTTGTCTCACCTCATTTAAGCCGTGTACTTACCTGCCGAGACTACCGGTACCACCTAGCACAACTAGGTACTAATAAGAGAGTGAAAGGACACTTTAAAATAGGATAAATTAAATGCAAAACACCTTAATATGATTCCCGTCAAGTACTGTGCGTGTTAGTGATTCGGCGCACGCGCCGCTTTCACTGCTGCTGTGTCCATTGTATCCTGGTGCCTGAGGTGTTGGAAACACAGTAGTAGCTGTTACATCCCAACGATTTCCCAATAAAGGTCGTATCGACGATGGAAGTCGTTTTAATAGAGATTTACGACTATGAGTACGTTTTTGGTGGATAGCCCCCGCGCTACGATATTATATCTACGAAAGGTAGATAGGTACATCGTAGCGCGATGATAGAAACCCTTGTGCACCTAAGCAATATACACTAGGCCATCATTAAAACCTTAGGGAGGTACCTACTGTAGAACCTCCGCGTCAAATATAAAAACCCGATTCTTATAAAAACCCGATACTAAAGCCACACCCATGTAGGTAACTCATATTAGTATCCTAGCTTACGATAAGGAGGTAGTTTCTATTCTATTCATCTTCACCCTATCACCATCCTGATACATAACATGGCATTGGGCCACGGACATGTTTCAATTAACATGTTGGTAGGCGTACTTACGACAATATGGCGAAATTTCATATTTAAGCTTAATTTGTGATTTAATTCAGTAAACAAATTTGGAACAACGCTTAAGAACAAGGAAACGACTTGAACTTGCCCAGTTTTTTCCATATAAAGCCATTGAGGTCAAGCATTTCGTATATATAAATAAAGAGGATGGTTAAAATATTAAATTAGCTCGTCTTTCTTCCCGCCGAAGCCTCGGCATTTTAACGAGGTACTGTCGTGTGCAAAACCTACCAAAAACCATTCGCCTTCACTCTACTAATTGGATGAAAATCACGTTTTCAATAGTTACATATAAATGTAACGAAAAACTGAAATATGAATCATGTGTCGGACAAAAATATGCATTGAATGGAGTCTCAATCATAAATAAAAGTAGGTTCTTATGATTTTAAAAGGAGCATGCATGCTGGGCAACGAACAATGGGTATGTACCCTAAGGCACAGATTACTGAATAGTTACTACGTACCTAAGAGCCCAATAACCATAAGATGGAAAGAGTTTTTTAATCGTGTTATTAGCAAAGGTTGTCCTCTCCACCTTTGCTACTAACACGATTTTTGCTGACTGTTAGTCCATTCGATGTTATGACCTAAATACAGTGAACGAATAGGTGAATACTTGAGCACCAAAGTTTAAGAATTTTCTCAGCGCCCGATAACTGTAAGATCTAATACCTACCTACAAATAGAAGTTTTTCAAAAAGAACATTAGGTACTAGGTACTAAAAGTTTTGTTTTTTTGTCCGTTTTGGGGTTCAAAGCCCTAAAAGCAACTAATTACAATACGTTTACGTCTTACGTAAACTGATTAACTTTTACCAAACAATGATTTTTAATTATATCATTAAAATATGTTACCATGGTTATATTAACTGGTTAAATACAGTCACAAGAATAATTAATTACCTACCTACGGTACACTGTGAAAAAATCTAACGTGTTTGTTTTGTTTTATTACACAAATTATTTTTGCACCTATAATAGATATTACTTATATGGCATTTTGTGTACCTACCTTTCAAAATGTACACACATGTCACGTCTGTCTGTCCCTTCGACTTCCAGAAATAGAGGATGTTATTATAATAATAACTTAGTTAATTGTTGTCGTAATGTCGTGACCACGATATAACGTCACGTTACAAATTAAAATTAAAGCGCTCGCTTATTAGGGGATAAGGGCAGGAGGATATTGATAGTAAAATATTAACGAGATTATGTTTTTGGAATTAATGATAAAATAAGGTGAATACGGCCATAGCCGTATTCGTTTTAGGTTTCGAATGTGATGATGCATGATGATTTTGTTTGCTTCCAGGTAAAACAACACATTTTGTTGTTACTGTTCCTTGTGACAGGGACAACTTCGCGCTCGTTTTCTGCAGACTTGGTTGCAACTAATTCGGCACCGATCAATCAAATTGCGAATGTATCTTGTAAGTATTAACTGTGTATAAACTGGAGCTGGGATATTACCTATTCATGCAATTTGGCCAATATTATAGTACTAAAGCTACACATCTTCATTCTAATTTCAGATGGAGCAGAAATAGAAAATCAAGGGAGCTTAACGTCGATATTTTCTCCTCGTATGGACTTTGAACAATGGAAGCCACTAACTGGTCGAGGGGACCCACTGCGCAACGATCCGACGTATGACTATGAGCCACCAGTTCTCGAACGAGTCCACTACTGGGCTGAAGAAACTAGACTGGAACGGGAACATTTTCCAGAGAGAAAATCAGAAGTACTCATGCTCGGTGTCTCTTCAAGAAAACCGAGCGTTACCTCTAGACAGCCTCCCCTGCCACCGAGACGACATGTGCATCGGCCTCAACCAAATAAGTACGAAGACTTCACTTACAAACTGAGTGACCACTATCCAATGACTATTTTAGTTCCCCCGCCGCCACCTCCGCCTGCCGGTCACCAGCCAGCACTCTTTATTCTCTCTGATGATAAAGTTCCCATAACTAATAAAGCTCAGTCTCCAATGAAATCGAACAAAGAGCCTCAGAATGTAATTCAAGATTCTACAACTGCACCAGAACATCTTACATCTCTGTATGCCCTGCAAGAATCAAACCTCATCTATCAGTCTTCAACAACCTCCCAAAATTGGATTACTGATTCAAATGAGACTAAAATCTTAGAAAATTCTGTTAGTAGTGATTACGCTGGTTGGGGACCAACGACACCGGTTGAAAATAACGATACCGCAAGTGACACTCAAAACTTAATTTTCAACGATCACATAGAATTTTCAAGGCATCCCTATTCGTTCTACAAACCAATGTTGTCTGAATCACCACCTCCTCTAAGACCTACGGTTGTATCAAAGTTTATTCCAACCGCTTTACCGCCTACCACAGCGTTACCAGCTACCGTGGCTTTTACTCAAGTGACATGGCCAACAGAACGAATTACTGAAATACTTGAAGTTACGTCAGAGACTCCACAGGAGATAACGACCGAAAAAAGAAGCACAATTGTGTTTCAGCCGACACCTGTTCCTACTACAACGACAAAACTAGAAACAAGTTTATTCGATATGCTCGGACCTATGATGTCTATGCCAATGATCAACGGCCCAGATAGGCCCGAGGACAACCTTTATGCTCACGCGTCTGAGACTGTTAACATATTTAACGAGAATAAACCTGACGATCTACAAATTGAAACAATGCAAACAATGCAACCGCCACCGCCAGTCAAACCCGCCGAAAGTTCAACAGCACCTCACAAGCAACAATTCCATGTGAATTCACAAGTTTCCAATAAAAAGTCGGCCTTGTACACTCATGGTCCCTATTTACATAATCGTTTTACAACACCGATACCAACTACTATAGAAGAGTACTCAGAAAATCTAAAACAAACAACTGAGTCGCCAACCGTGCCGATGTATCTTATAATACAGGGTCATTCTAAGGTAAAAACTTATGGCTCCAAACCGAAAGTTCCTGACAGCAAGGAAACAGTCAACAATGAGATTTCTAAACCTTTAGAAACAAACGAAGTTAAACACCTTCATCCATTAATCAAAAAATCAGCAAAAAAACTAGATTTGACCGATGCAGGTCGAAATAACAAAGCAAAAAATTTAAAGTCATTGATCGATAGTGGGCTCGGGTCTATAGAAATACAAGAAACTGATGTTGGGATAAAATACGATGTTAGCGATGGCAGTGACGTGCCGATAGAAATATACAGAAAGGGCATTGTAGACAATGATGAAAATAACTATTCAAACCCTAGGAAAACAGTTAAAGAAATAAGGAGAAAACGGCAAATTGAGCTGGAAGACTTATTACCGTTTGATGAAGAGGTTATAGAAGAATACGTTTATAAATTTTTAGAGGGGAGAAAAAATGAGACCGGTATCACAGGACTAATCGCACAAGCTGTAACTAGTGATGCAGCTCAAGTCGTAGATGAATTGGAAGATGACGACGACAGTGAACAAGAAGAAGAAAGATGAGTGGGTGTTGAGTGCATTTCAAAGACCTATTAGGATAAATTACGTAGCACAATACCAAAAACGATTTTGGTGCAGAAGTTTGATAATTTAATGAATTAGTCGATAATTCAACTTACATTTTATTTGTTGATCGACCCCACCGATGGATCAGCTTACTCCACAACAGAAGCCATAACTTGGCACTTTGAAATAAGTACCTAAGATAAGAAGTATACCTATTGGGTGTTAATCTAAACGGCCACAACCACTTCAGGTAGAAACTCTACCCATATTAGGTACTGAACCAGTAAGGAACTGATGATTTACTAATTTCGCGTGAAAAATCTACTTTAGATAATAAGAATGTTACCAGACTGGAAAAAAAAAATTAATAGGTCTAGTTCCATTCGCCTACTTCCATTACAAAATTTCTCAGATAGAGGAATGTCACGAGGACGTTGCCGACCAAATTGAGACCTTTGTTTAGTGAAGTTTGAGCAAAACAACCGCATGACCTGCAAGTAAACCACTAAAGTTTATTTTCACGCACTAACTCACAGCTTTTATTCCAACGACGTAGCTTTGGCATGTTATAAAATTTTGCCGCAGCTGAGTGTTTGCAAATGCACCTGTTTACTATACCTAGGTACCCAGGTAGGTAATACACAAACAATCTACGTGCGTTCCTCAATTGTGTAGAAGCGAATATTTATTAATCATTTTATTACCTAATGGATAAAAGTTGTTAAAACAATACAAACATTCTATTTTATCAAATAAAAAGCTAGTGAAAATAGTTAGTTTGTTGTTGTTTGTCACTGTGGTTCAGTGACGGAGTAAATAATTGGACTTTAATAAGACTTTTTTATATAATTATTAATTAATTTTTATTAATTAATTATTAATAGGTAGGTACTAACGTACCTACCTATTAAGTGAATATTGTATTTATTTTAATATTATGGGATACATATTTTGATTAAACAATTATATTACTTTTTATATACTTAACTGGGAGATTTTACTTATTAAATTTTACGTCGAGATCAAAATAAAAAAAACTAAATCAAAAGTCATTTATTCAAACTAGGCTGAGAATCAGCACTTTTAGAAATTCAAAATTACAAAAGATAGTCCCCCAAAACGTCCGCCCTCCACCACTTCCTAGTTCTTTTGCTGGGAAGAAGGTTTGAGCTAAGTCCCTATATTAATATTCCTATAGGTCGGTATACCCGACCGATATGGGCCTAAACTTCGGCACAGATTATAGGGCCTATTGTACTGTAGACCTACTAAAATCAGATATTTGTATTTGATTTGTATTTTTATTTTGTGCGTATTTTCCCGTAACAGCCCTGATAAATTGCAGTTTAGATAATTTTCCATTTTTCTAATTAAGTATGTAGGTTTAGATTGGATGCACGTCTACAAAAAAGACACGTGCGATCAGCGGACGCGGCCCACTAACACACACATTTCTTACCATCCTTTTCGTAGAAATAGACAGAGACACCTTAGATAAAGTGAAAGCTGCTTATAACCCCATAAAGTCACATTTATTGCGATCAAGTGTAACCTATAAGGAGTCATCTATGATGGAAGGTCAACGGCAGATAAGTAAAACAGCGTGAATGATGATAGTTGTCTACACAAAGTTATTATTTAAACATTACATCTGAAAATAATAATGCTCCCAACTATGAACGTGGATAACTTGAGAAAGTATTGTGCAATAGAAGGGACCATGCTGGACGCTGAGTTACACCAGTCTGCTTGACACAGGCACACCTTGTACTCGGCCGCAGGATGTCTGAAATGGGATGGCCGGCGTTATCATGTTATTAAAAAGGAACTACCGAACTGGGAATATGTAAACAGATTAGTTCGACCATATAAATAATAGGTTCCTATTATACTTGATGCCATGACGGTACTCGATTGGCGCAGTAATTTGAGCGATTGGCTTTCTGAGCTTTGGATCACTGGTTCGAATATGGAATGGAATAATTAAGTAGGTAACCTGCAACTAGTTTTTCAGATAGCTTTTTATGCATGTAACATGTGGTGCTGTAGGTCCTGTATACACAGGTATGAGGTGCACGGTGTACGTGCAGAGTAACGAAATTTATTTCATAAATTAACTAAAAAGGTAGGTAGGTAGAATACCTACTTATGTATATTACGTATCTAAGTACCTACATTTCGTTTATTCACCACTATTAGCTTCTGTCCGCGTCTTCGCCCGCGTGGATGTCGGTAATAATCTCACAGGAACGTACGCTACCGGGACAAAAAGTAGCCTAAGTGCCTCCCTCAGGATGCCATCTATCTTTTTGACAAATTTGATCGAAGTCCGTTCAGTGGTTTAGGCGTGAAAAGGTAACCTAAAGTCATAGTTACTTTCGTATTTATAATAATTTGTATGGATGCTCTCCGTAACTAGCAGTAGTTTCTCTAGTAAAAGACGCACTAAGTACCAAGTACCTATTGATTATCCTACTTTGTTTAGTTAAGGATTTTTTGCACACAAACTCCTTCGGTAATAATAGGTGCGAGGTCGAGATAGGTATTACTCACCTTTCATGCTTACAAGTCATAGCTCTTGTAGGTAAAACCATGGATCGAGGGAGGGCGTCCTCTGCAGTTGTTTGGTAGCATCCTCTCTGCACTATCCACGCATGCCGCGCCCGCGCAGTCCACGACCTCACAAAGCACATCGCGTTCTCTGGAATACAAAATGCCATTAACACTGTGAAGCTACGAGCGCAACGTCAATTGTTAGTAATAGTATCATATGATGACTACAAACACCTCCTGTGCAATTAATAAGAAACATCCGTGTGCTGTTAAATGTAAAAGTCGACGGTACGAAGTCTCCTCCGCAGCGGTTCCAGTCGCTCTGGGTCGACGAACAGTTATAACAGAGCAGTGCCTCATAGGTCTTAAACAAAAACAACCAAAGCCACAACTTTATCAACAACATGTATGTGCATATTTGAAACCTTTAGAAACCTTATCGCAGTCACTGATAAGTGAATGTAGGATTTACAAGTAGTGGCACTCATGAGTGTGGAAACGAGCGTGTGTCATGTTGAATTTATACCAAGTACTCTGTGATTTATACAAGTTATGACCACAGATTACTTTTTGACATATTATCACAGAGTACTTTTCATAATTATTATGATAAATGATCAGGCTGGACCAGAGACAGGACGTAGCAAGTCACAGAATAATGAAAAGAGGCCAACTTAAAATTAAAGTAAAAAGGCTAGCTGGGGCTTAACAAATTGGCAGACTGCGAAGAAACTATTCTTCGTTGTTGTTGTTGTTTATCGTTAATTAAAACGGTAACACCAGTTACATTAATTAATATAGAGATTTAAAGAGGTATGGTATCCAAAAAATTTCAACTAAGTAGGTACTAACATATCGTCCCCGTAGAGCGAAAAGTCATTAAGTCGATAAATCGTGTTCTGTTATAATAAGAGTTAAAGTTTTTGAAAATAATAACAAAAACTTTAACTCTCATTATCTCAAAACACGGTTTTTCGACTTAATGACTTTTCGCTCTACGGGGACGATACAGATAATAAGGACACCCTAGGATACTTCTTCTTACAAAACATTAGACATAGGTACACGCATAATTCTACTCCATTCATCGGCAAACAGATCACATTCAGGATTGGTGGTCAGGAGGGCGTTAAGTTCGACACACAGGGGACTTAGCTCTGGCGACAGTTTTAGATGACGGCGGACAGATTGTGTCGATGCTATGGCTATGTATTTGTCGGGAATAAATAGCCGACAGAAAAGATCATGGAGTTCGGAACTGTCGATGCGTCCTCTGACAGTTTTGCAGGCTACTGCGAGCTGTTGAAAGCTCCGTCTAACCTCCAACGAGTTGAAGCCTCCTATTATTTATTTATTTTTATTTATATATACTTTATTGTACACCAGAAAATACATAACAAAAAATACGATATATAGTAGGGTACATGAAAGGAAAGAAATGAAACGTTGATTCATTCGCCCACGGGTACACATTGAGACGCTGAGTCTCGCGGAAGTTCAGCAGGCGCTTGGGAGTCTCAAGCCAAAACGTTCGTCTGGCCCAGACGGGATACCAGCGTTTCTGTTCCGAGACTGCGGAAGGGTGCTGGCGGAGCCATTACTGCACATTTTTAATGCATGTTTACAACAAGCCACGTTCCCTCAAAGGTGGAAGATCACGCGCGTTGTTCCGGTTCCTAAAGGAAAACCAAGTTCAGAGATACCTGTAATTATAGACCGGTGGCTGTATTCTCCGCGCCTGCTAAAGTACTAGAGTCGGCTATTCAGCGCTCCGTTCAGGAACAAATGCGTGCGCGTCTGTCAGATGCGCAACATGGGTTCCGACCTGGACGCAGCACTGCTACAAACCTTATTAACTTTATGGTACAGGTGGTGCCGGCAGTAGACGCGGGGGTACAGGTAGATGCTGCGTACTTCGATTTTAAAAAGGCGTTCGATGCGGTGGATAATGACATCTTGTTAAGGAAGCTCGCGAAAATTGGATGTACACTACCTCTGCTACAGTTCTTCGCTAGCTGTATGAAGGATCGCCAGCAATATGTTGACTAAAATGGCTGTGTATCTCAACCATATTACACGAGATCGGGCGTGAGCCAGGGCAGCAATGTAGGGCCTCTCGAGTTTATTGTAATGATAAATGACCTGCCGGAAGTCGTCAGACATGGGACTTGTTTATTGTTTGCGGATGACCTGAAATTGCTGCTCGAGGTTCGGGATCACTCGGATTGTGAACGCCTACAGGAAGACATTGACAGAGTGGTCGAATGGAGCAATGACAACAAACTGCATTTTAATGTTGCTAAATGTTCGGTGATGTCGTTCACTCGCGCGCGAACTTCCTTGAGTTATCAGTACAAGGTTGAGGATGTGCCGATGCAACGAGTGTCTCAGGTACGAGACTTAGGGGTAGTCTTCTCTCAGGAACTAACCTTCCGTGAGCATATCAATAAGATATGTAAGAAGGCATACAGAAACCTAGGTTTACGTACTCAGGCAGTCCCAAGGATTCACCAACATCACGACACTAAGGGTACTATATGACGCATTAGTCAGAAGTCACCTCGAACATAGCGCATTCATTTGGGCTCCTCATGAGGCGTATAGTGTTATGTTGGAACGTATCCAAAATAAGTTCACGAGACACTTGTATTACAAGCTGTATGGGGTATATCCATTATACCCATTGATGTACCCTACACTATTTGTTCTGGGTATGGTAGGGTATAACACTCTAAGAGTACGACGGGAGTTTTCGCTCGTAGCGTATGTAGTGAAACTACTACGTGGCATGGCGCATAACCCGAGAGTGCTGCGACACCTACAGCTGTACGTGCCCGACCGGTACGTGTGGAGGCGGCAACGCCCGCCTCTGCTCGCTGTGCCTGCAGCCAGGACCAACCTACTGGCGAGAACTCCTCTCACTAGAGCCATACTCGTGGTGAATGAGGTTCACGGGAGGGTTGATGTATTGTGGTGCAACTTGAGTGAACTCGCAAAAGTTACACTATATGTATTAAGTTATTTAGATTAAGATATTTTTTAACTAAGTATAAGGTGTAGATTTAGGATTTAGTTATTAAGGCCAAGCTGTCGCATTGGATTATAGATCTGTAATGATAGTGTAGGTAAGATTGTTATAAATAAATAAAAATAAATATAAATAAATAAATAAATATACCTAACAGATCATGTAGCGTCCACACAGTGCCTGCGCTGCTAGCTCAGCTGATCTTTATATGTTATTACAGAGAGAGAGACACATTACAGAGTATGAGCAGGATACCATAATATGTCGGGTGCTTTTTAGAACACCTGACATATAATGGTGTACGAGCTCGCTCGACTACTTTATGCTGACGCCCGCGATCACATTTACTTACGTTTATACTATACGACTTGAGTACTGCAGCCTTTCTCGGTGCTTTCAAACGTTTCTGTGCCCGGAGAGGAACACCAAAATGTATGTACTCTGACAACGGTACAAATTTTGTAGGCGCTGCCAAAACACTCATAAAGGAACACAAGGAGGCGTTAATGCACTACATCAACGAAGAACTCTTGAGTGAGTTAGAGAACATTGGAGTTGAGTGGTGGCAGTTCAACGCTCCAGTTTGGCCGTCAGCAGGAGGACTGTGGGAGGCCGCAGTCAAAAGCATGAAGCATCACCTGAAACGTGTTATTGGCGAACAAAAGCTGACATTAATTTGAGGAGTTTTCCACGCTGATAGCCCAGATTGAAGCGTGTCTCAACTCTAGGTCGTTGGTCCCTCTAACGGATAACATTGATGATCTGGACTGCATAACGCCTGCACATTTCTTAGTGGGAGGGCCAATACTGTCAAGCCCGCTCTCACCTGACGGGGACATCAGAAACATTAAAACTAGATAGCAGCTACTGGAAAAAATGCACAAAGATTTCTGGAAGAGATGGTCATCTGAGTACCTTCAAACACTTCAAATGCACAGCAAGTGGCATTATGCAACAAAGAACCTTGAGATCAACGACATCGTATTGATAAAAGATGATCACTTGCCGCCCTCTAAATGGCTCTTGGGAAGGGTTATGGAGACACATCCTGGTAAGGATGGACACGTGCGAGTGGTGACACTGAAAACAAAAAATGGCACTCTAAAACGCCCTATCATCAAATTATCACGACTACCTGTCGAAAAGAGTGATTCATCGTGCGCGGAGAGTGAAGGTGACACAACGCCTATTGAACAACAGAAAACTGAGAGACCGAAGCGGAAGAAACCTGCTAAAGGAAACTTAAACAGTTAGGTTTGCATATTTTTTACATTTGCTTTATGCATAGCTACATCACTGCAACAGACTACAGTGAACGTCACCACATTATCGTCAGCAAAATTAGTCTACTTCGACAAAATTGCTGAGATGCAAATACAACAAGACGACTGGAAAATGGTTGTGTATTACAATATGACAACATACTGGTGAAGTTTACAAAACGTGGCACACTACGTCACACATTTGAACAGTCTGACTAAGGAAGAGCCAACCTTGATACCCATCGCCTCTCAACTTGAACATGAAATCAAAGAAATACAGCACTATAACGATGTTTTGCGATCGGAACACCAAACTCGCAAGAAAAGGGGTCTGATAAATGGAATTGGTTATGCAGCAAATTATCTATTTGGAGTTCTTGACGAAGACTTTGCCAAAAAATACGATAGTGATATCAACGTCATACAGACGAACGAAAACCATTTACTGAACCTCTACAAGGAACAAACATCGATTGTGGAAGGCGAGTACAATATTTTGAAGAGAAACGAGGATATCATGAACAAACAATTTACGCTAATAACAAACGCTTCCAAGAAACAAACGAGCGCATACACGTGGAACGTAGCGATGCACTCAATGTGATGTCGTCTGCATTAGCTGCCAACTTAATAATATCCAACATAAGGAGAGTTCAACAATTACTGCTCGACTTAGTGACTGATGTAAAGGGTGGACGCGTAGATGCACATCTACTGAAGCCAGATCAGTTACAAGAACAATTAAACATTATATCTGGACAGTTATTTATTTATTTATTTATTTATTTAAACTTTTCGCACAAAAAGGTACAAAGGCGGACTTAATGCCTTAGGCATTCTCTACCAGTCAACCAAGGGTGGTGAAGAGATTAGATGGCAGGTGCTTTGGTTGAGGAACAATGATACCTACAGTTACCTAGTGACCTGTCGTTACCCTGCACAAACAGCCATCAGTGCATTCGACAGATGTATAAATTGTCACGAGTACGCGTCAAGCTGACGAGAGACTTCTTCCTTTTTGAAGTCAAGTTACCTTTGGTGAATAACGAACAGTACGAGCTAAGCCGAGTCATACCTATTCCTTCCATACAAGGACAGACAGAGAAGCATATCATGCCTACATCTGAATATTTGGCAATAAACCTTAAGAAGGACGTGATGATGCCTCTAATATACGACGACCTAAGCACATGTATACAACTGAGAAAACACCAGTTACTATGTGCACTGAGTCTACCGGTCTATGACATAAAGCAAGCCACTACAATGTGTGAGGCACAAATTATAGTAAACAATAAGAACTTATCAGCGTGCCACACGACTGTATCAAGTTGCAGCGATAAGTGGATACAGTTACACAATGATGGCGCGTGGCTCTACACCTGCTGTAAACAGTGCTTGATTCGCATTTTCTGTCCATCTGGCACATTATCAAAACAATTAAATGCTACTGGTATTATCGCACTTGATCCTGGATGCATTTTCAAAGGAGACAATATCATGCTTCGTTCTCACAACAACTTCCACAGTGAGATAAGCGTGACTGAAGACGAGCTTTACTTGAGAGATTCGACTATAAATCACTTCATAGCAGACAACAACTATACTTTTGAAACTGAGCATCATGAAGTGATAATGAAGACATTGAAAGCCAGGATTGAACAGGTGAAGCTGCACCAAGAGACTCTAAACGAGGTGGTGACTTCCCACGACACACATCGCTATATCATGTATAGCTTTATGATCATTGTTGTTGTTGGTGCTTGTCTATGGATCAGTCTCAAACTGAGGAAACGCTATCGTACAGTTCTTTGAGTTACCTACACACCTAATAATCCGGACCAGGAGCAAGCCATCAGCGAACCACAACCACGGACGAGCCATGAAACTTGCTACGCGCACAAGGTCGACAGAGCAACCTCGCCGGCAAGTTGTTAGATTTAGATATAAGCTTCGGACTTTATAGTCTTTATTTACTCACATTGTTTTATTTACTGTATACTTTTACGTTTCTTTTACTGTCTACATTATTTTTACATTTTGCTTATTTTTTGTGTCTTGGGAGCATGTACGAGCTCGCTCGACTACTTTATGCTGACGCCCGCGATCACATTTACTAACGTTTATACATTATTACATGCGCATTACTGTAATGAGTTTAGTTCAATAAAGCTGCTTGGTGAATACACATGTCGGTGTTTTCTTCCACATTACACATAAGAATTCCCGGCACACATCGCACCTCAGCAGTAGGACTCCACAAATGGCATCCTGGCAAACATTAAAAAACATAGGTAACCTGAACGTATATGGCACTGTGTCGTCAGTAAACATCGTGTTCTTGCCACAGCTGTCTGACTGGGGCCGAACAATCCTCTATAAGTCACAGGGTCTTGTCCGTAACGTCTAAACGTGAACGTGCCATTGTAGCATAATAAAGAACAGGTGTTATGGATAATTACAATGAAATTCAAGATTACAAATAAAAGCATTTAGTTTACATTTGTGACATAAGGTAGGTAAGTATAGGCACGATATAGCACGAGGTACCTATAGGCACGACCAAATAGATTTTGAGTAGGGTGGGGGATAAGTTCAGATCAAACAAGCTTTTGGGAGCTTTTAGAATCTGTTCAACCGCGCAAATTTCATCAAAATGACGTTTCACCTTCCTCAGACGAGTCTTAGGAAATCCAGGGTTTATGGATCATTATTTTGCTACACTAAAACTAAATTCGATATCAGCGCTTTGAGGCATGTGAAAGATCGATGGCTTCAGATTGAAGGGATTTTATTATAGGCCCCGTCGATGATCTAGGGGCCTAAAAAGGCCACTTTGGCAGATTCATAAAACAATTCATATCACACAATTTCATCTGTATGACAGTTTTGTATGGAGATTCGTAAAATACTATAGGTAGGTACACCTCTGCCTAACCCTTCAGGGATATATAGTTGTGAAACTGTCAAACAGATGAATTGCGTGATATATGAATTGTTTTATGATTCTGCCAAAGTAGCCTTTTTAGGCCCCCTGTAGGTACAATGGATAACCAGTAAGTAATTCAATAAAGTTGTAGTTTTGACCGTCTTCTTCTTTATTATAATAGCTTCATTTCTCATAATCTGCTGTTTTGTTAGCGCTTTTTCTATTCCCATAAAAATATATAGGTAGATAGGTACATAGTTTTGTTGCACAGTTTTACAGTTAGTAGCACAATGGACATACACCGCATTTCGCTCGATATCTCTTATGAGTTTTTGAATATATCATTAGTAAACCTATTCTATCAAATATTGCGTGATTCGTGAAAAAGGGTAGGTAGGTATGTTAAAATCTTTGCCTATGTAGGTTAAAATCTTTGCCGTAGCAGGGGGCGTTCTGTAAACTCTGTAGGTCTACCTACCCCATGGGGAAAAGGCATAAGTTCCTTTAAAAGGCATTAGATGGAAATTGAACCTACGGCTATAAAGGTGCATAGGCACGAAATAATTGCAAAATTCAGGGCTTTATCAGGCTCTAGGCACCAATAACCTATATTTTAATTATGGCTAAACAATTCCAATTACCTATGTTGGATGTCGGCCCTTTCGGATCTTTAAATTGACTCGCGCTTCTAATAATCGAAACATGAAAATAGCAGATGAACGTTAATTTCTATGTAAAGTTGTGCTGTCGTGTAAACGTGGTAGGAAACAAAAAATAACATTCACTCGAGTAAAACGACTTATATCAGCTTCAGCATTTATACTTCCCTAATCAGCAACGGCCTGCCGCTTCAAAGAGTGCAACAGCAGAATGATAGGTCAGGACCTATCATTCTGCTGTTGCACTTTTTTAAGTCGACCGCACGAATGTGGTAACAGGACCTTGGGGATAAGGGCAATCACAGATCGTCCTTTGAAAGCTAAAGGATGATCTGTGATCTGTGTGTCTACCTACCAAAAGCGTTCCATGCGAACATGAATTTTATTTTCATGTGCATAATTTTCGTAAATGTGAGTAGCTAATAACTTTCTCTTGAATTGAATGTGCACATAAATGCTATATAAATAATTTTCACATTCGTATGCGACGCTAACTTATCAAAGTAAATTCATCTTATTACACTATAAGAACGTTTTTCAGATTATACTTAAACAACTAGCTTCTGCCCGCAACTTCGTCTGCGTGAAATTTGTTGCTGTTCCCCCACCCACCCGCATCGCATCGTCTACCCCACGGAGTAAATACAAAGAGATGTTGTAATTAGATTTCCTTAGGAAACAACGCGTGATATTTTGCGGGGTGAGGGGATGCTAGATCCCGCCCACTTCTTTATTTTCCATCTACCGGTCAATAGTAAAACTTGTTATTCGTTCTGACAATTTTATTTTGAGTTACGTAACTATCTCACACTAGATGTCACTAAGTGCAGGATGCAACAGGGTCGTACTCAGAATTTTCGTACCTAATTTTTTTATTGAAATTGTTATTACTATAAAAAAAAAATGTTTGAATAAAAAGGTTTTTGATGAATGACGAAAGATGATTATTAGACTAGGTATCTCTTATTTTTAAATTACTTATCTTGTTAAAAAGAGTTATCAAGATGTTCTACAAAGCTAGTCTTTTTAGAAAAGAAAAAACACCTTCTCCCGTTTACGTGACAATTCATCGTTGATCTCCTTAAGTTTTGAGTTGAGCTGTACGATATCTGACAAATGCGTGCACTGACTGGACAGGTCCTCTCAATCTGTGTGGTTCTTTCCTCAAAAGACCATCTCAGACACACATGGTTTTCATATAACCTGACCAAGATTATGTCTGAACTTTAAAAGAGACTGTGACCTCTGAGTTTGTTTCGGCCTTTCTTCTCAGAGAGAAACTCTGACCTCATCTAGTTCTAAAAATATGATTGACGTGCAAAACTCTTTGTGAAAAATTACTTATAAAAATAAAATCACTTATCATTTATCATCCGAAACCATTAATGTCAAACATAGATATATAAAAGAAGGAGATATGCCCGGTAGTTGAAAATGTATCAGAACCCGATGTCGCTAGGTTGGCCCCACCACCGCTCCACTACTACACATTTAGTTCAGTAAAAGCTTAGACAAAGTCGCGCACACACTTGCAATTCATAAATCAGAACGTTCTACTCAATCAATTATAAACCTTAACTCATCAAACACAGCGTGCATTTACCATGCACCATACAACTTACACAAAAACATCAATCTCCTATCGTTGTGCTGTGAAAAAGCCATTTATTTTATATAAACGCTAGTGATTGACTAAATCGGAAAGTTATCGACTCTTCCATACTAAAAAAAAATATAGGGTCATGAAAATAAAATAAATAAAAACGATATGTCCAGAACATATTAGG
Organism: Gortyna flavago; assembly: GCA_963669345.1. Lineage (NCBI taxonomy): Eukaryota > Metazoa > Arthropoda > Insecta > Lepidoptera > Noctuidae > Gortyna > Gortyna flavago. The sequence continues at coordinate 9,569,091 of OY770129.1, read as the reverse complement.
TATATTATGGAGGGGCCCGTGGCTAAATAATAACAGCCGCACAGGTCGATCGATCAGGTTAAGCTACGCTTGCCGCGATTGGTCTGTGGATGGGTGACCATCTTTACATACCGTGTCCCCTCCGTGCCTCGGAAAGCACGTTAAGCCGTTGGTCCCGGCTGTCATTCGTGGATCTTTGACAGTCGTTACGGGTAGTCAGCAGCCCGAAAGTCTGACAACCAGTCTTACCAAGGGGTATCGTATTACCCAAACTGGGTTGTGGAGGTCAGATAGGCAGTCGCTCCATGTAAAATACTGGTATTCAGCTGCATCCGGTTAGACTGGAAGCCGACCCCAACATAGTTGGGAAAAGGCTAGGCAGATGATGAGATAGGTAGGTATATATTAAATTTAAAGGAGATTATATTTTTATGTCCAGCGTTTTAAGTACTTTCCATTTATGAGACAGCCGCGGGACATTCGGTAAAATAATTGAATTCTAATTACGGCCCTGTCTTTTTGTTTTTTGTTCAGAGTTGACTATAGATGGCGGTCCGTTTACAAAATGATATAAAAACTACAAAAATAGTATTTTGGCCATTAAATGGTTTATAAGAATGAATGTCGAACAAATTTCAGTACTTTATTTATTTATTTATTTAGTACACACGGCTACACGTCAAGCTATACATTTCCAGTTTTAGGTGACCTCGCATTGTATAGGTTTTTCTTACAATCAGAAGTCAGCTTATATTGGTTATGTATAGCTTGATGTGTAGCCGTGTGTACATGGAGGACTTACAGCTAATAAAAACAGACAAAAAAGAAAAGGAAACCATGGTCACCAGAAAGCCAATTACAAGTCCTCACGTATAGACTTATAATAGTAACCTATGGTGTAAGCACAGAAACAGACAACACATAACTTTAATATAAGTAAGAAGTAATATAAATACTTAATTTGCGATTATATAGCAGAAATTATAGACAAAATAATACTAAAACAAATAATATAACCTACCGCTACTTGAAAAATTTAAGGCTTAAGCACCTTCTGGCCGAACTCACACTAATTGTGAATGGATCCATGTCATATTCCCTGCATATGCCATTGAAGTCTCTGCTTGCGCGCACAATATAACTGTTCTGCCTATAATTCGAGGATGAATGAGGTACACGTATGGGTGGATTAAAACGAAATGTTTTACTTGGCACATTAAAATAAAATTTTGACAATAACTCAGGGTTATCAATATTGTTATTGAGGATTTTTAGCAAGAATAAACAGTCGGCAATTCTACGTCGATCTACCAGTGGTAGCAGATGATACTTCCTACAGAGTTCAAGATAATCGGCTGACTGATATGGAATCTTTTGATGAAAACAAAGATATTTTATGAAACGTCTTTGGATGTTTTCAATGCGGTCAATGTATTTAAGATAACGTGGATTCCATATCTGGGATGCATACTCTAGTTGACTTCTTACATAAGTGCAATACAATATCTTTAGTGTTTTAGCATTTGAGAAACACATAGAGAGACGCATTATAAATCCAAGCAGTTTAGAAGCTTTTTTCACAATTGCATCAATATGTGTGTCAAAGACTAACTTACTGTCTTGATGGACGCCTAAGTCACGAATAGTATTGCATCTTGGCAAGATCTGGCCCGCCAAAGTATAACTAGTGGCTAGGACGGCACGTTTCCTAGTGTAAGTGATCACCGAACACTTAGATGGATTGAGATCGAGTTTGTTAGCCCGACAATACTCTTCAAGCCGATACAAGTCAGCCTGAAGTGCTAGACCATCTTCGAGGTTTGAAATAGTGGTAAAGATTTTCATGTCATCGGCAAAGCATAATAGTTTGGATGAATGGAGGCACTGATCGATGTCGTTTACATAGACTACAAACAAAAACGGACCGAGCAGCGAACCCTGAGGCACTCCACTGGTACGTTTACCCAACTAGATATATAATTATTGAGTACTACTGCTTGTGAACTATTATCAATGTAGGAAGAGAACCACCTCAAGAGATCCCCACGGATGCCCATGTAGCTTAGCTTCTTAATCAAGGTATAGTGGTCGATGCGATCAAATGCCTTGCTGTAATCTGTGTGTAAACGACATCGACCTGCTTATCATTATCCATTGCATCCGTAATAAAATCATTAAATAAGATCAAGTTAGAAGTGGTAGACCGTCCTTTTAAAAATCCGTGCTGAAAGGAACTGAGCGAGCTAGCAAGAGCGGGATATAACTGGTTATAGACAATCCTCTCAAATATTTTAGCTATAATGCACAACTTGGAAATAGGCCTATAATTAGCAATCTCTGTTTTGGAGCCCTTCTTATGCACGGGTGTAATAAAAGCAGATTTCCATACTTTGGGGACAACACCTAGGGTCAAAGACTTTGAAAACAAAATTGAGATAGGTAGGGCAATGAAAGGCGCGCATTTAATTAGAAATTTAGATGATATGTTATCAGGGCCAGCACCTTTAGCTGGATCCAAGTTACGAAGTAAACCGGACACAACATCAACACTCACTTCTATGTGGCAAATGTCAGATGAAGTTCTGTTGGTATCAAAAGGGAAAACAGGAGGTGGCCTGGGAGTATTGGATGAAGCGGGGTTGAGGAAAGTCGACATAAAATAAGAAGAAAAAGCGTCACAAATAGAATTTCCAGTGAGTAATGGTTCGTCGTTATAATTTAATGTATTAGGTATATTATTAGAGTTGTAGCGATTTTTAACAAAGGTCCAAAAGTGCTTAGGGTTATCTTTAATGGATTTTTCAGTTTTATTTAGATAAAATTCATAACATGAAGCTTCCATAGTCTTGACTCTGTCACGCAAATATTTAATAGTTAACTCGTCAGATTTATTGCCGTAATTCTTGAATTTTTTTAGATATTTATATTTTTCTTTAATTGTTTTGATGAGTGATGAGCTGTACCATACCGGGTATTTTTTATTACTTACTAGCTTTTGTGGTATATACTTGCTTTGAAGCCATTTTATAGTGCTTATAAAGTACTCAACCGACTCATCCAATGATCGGATTGAAAACTCATGTTCCCAATTAGTGCCAGAAATCTCGTTATTGATAGAATCATAATCGCCTTTACTATAGATATATCGCAACCGCGGCGCATGGTCAAGAGGAGGTATTTCAAAGATGTCAATATTGATTGACAACGCAGGGTGATAGGGGTCAATAGGTACCAGAGGGTCAACACACTCATTTCATCACTACATATGATTATTAAAATATGTTAGTACTGAGCTCTACGTACCTAAATATTTTTAGTTCCCATGACACCAAGTGTCGCCATCTAGTGTCGGGTAGAATTATGTTTGGAAACGCCGACGCTAAGAGATTTTTCTAGAACAATTTTCTTAAATTACGCATAAAAATTACTTACAAATGAAATGTGATGCCATCCATAGCTTCAGAACGTCTATCCGAGTAGGTTTTACAAGATAAAACACAACACTTCATTATTTTTTTCTTCTAGCGCGAATATGCTGTAAAATGGGTACTTTTACAAAGTTGTGCACAGGACGAACGCCAACAATCCACTGACAACGAGGCCACGCCTACATGATGACGTCATGGCCTAGTTGTAATCACAGTGCACAGTTGCTTAGGCCATCTCCTCTTAGTATTTACTCCGTGGTCTACCCGCGCTAGTACTTCGTTTACCCTTAGCATTATTTCTGTTTTTTTTTCTATTTGCTCGTCTCCTTAGGGTCCTAGCTTGATGTTTTATAGGTACATAGCCTAAATAAAGCTTTCCTCAAGAATTGGGCTATCGAATGCAAAAAGAATTTATAAAATCCGACTGGTAGGTAGTTCTGAACGCAACCGCGGCTGCGCTACACTGCCAGATCTGCGCCGGCTTTTTGTAGCATAATCAGCCTATAACGTTCCCACTGCTGGGACACAGACACCTAGGCCTCCTTTCGGTGAGAGTTTATATAATTTACCACGCGGGCCCGGTGCGGGTTGGTAGATGTCACGTCTTCGAATTTTTGGTTCTGGGACATTCCGGTTTTCACTCGACGTTTTCCTTCACCGTTTTGGAGAGCAGTAGTGGTGAGATAATTTATACAAAGTAAAGCGCCTGTCAGGGTTCGAACCTGCGACATACAACTCGTAAGTCGCGGCCGTTACCACCTGGGCCAGTACTGCTCTCTTTTTATTTTTAGTACTTAGGTACCTACCTAGGTAGATATTTGCAAGAACGCTTTTCGTGTTTAGGTGCCGATACGAGAGAACTATCAATCCAAACCACTGACTATTGGAGCCAGTGGGCGACTGGGTAGGTATTCACGTTTGATGTAAATGTTCGATTATGGTTGAAACTACTCACCATTACACGTGATGTTTCGAAAACTCAAACGAAGCCGCCATAAGCGTCAGCGCACACCAAGAGCAGAGCAGAGCATATTCTGAAACTACTGAAAAATTAATCTTTTGACAATTCCATAGGTACATTGCAAAAATTAAATAGGTACACGTCCAAACTTGATGCTCGACCATGCTCGAGCTTCCAAGATGCGTGTTCCGATTATTCCCGATATCCACCACCACTGGGGGACAGCAAACCAACTTTTAAAAATTATTCTCGTTGTCCACCACTTGGGAACAAATTATTGTAACCTATCTATAAAGTGCTTCTGCATCATCTCCGGCGCTGCGGCGAGTGCAATGCCTCCGCCCTTACGTAACAAAGGAAAGGCACCCATGCTCGTTACTCTCCCTTCGCGCCTCCGGTTTTCATAATATACACTCTAGCATTGTAAGGTAGCAGCCAAAAGACTACGTGAAGTCGGGGGTGCCCCGATTCGTTTTTGAAACAGATTCGACCTATTCAAACCATGAAGTGTCCCCCAGTGGTGAATAACGAGAATAATTTTTTAAAGTTGTTTCGCTGCCCCTAGAGAGTATTATGTTCTGTGGCTGCCCCCCCAGTAGTGGCCAAACAAGTGGTGGACATCGGGAATATACCTGCGTGTTCGAGTATGCGTTCTAAATGCGCGAGCGCGCTCGAGCCGCTGCGGCTGCGCGCCGCCCGCGCTCTGTATTGCCACAGCGAGATTTAGATTTACTGTCTGGACGTGTGCTACCTACGGCGCGGCCGGCGTCAGTTGGAAATCACGGACGAAAAAGTTGATTTATTTTACATTTTTTTTTTTTATTATTTGAAATGGATTCGCTCTTGACTCTAGTCTAGGTCAGAGGTGACAGAGACAGAGTCGACGATGGAGTGAGCTTACCCAGAAGAAGCCTATTCACTCTCACTTTGAAGAGATTCGGGTTGTATGCGCTCGGAAACACAGACGCAGGTAGAGAGTTCCACTCTTTTGCTATGCGTATTAAAAAAGACATTTGAAAACGCTTAGTTCGAATTTGTGGAATAGCAACTTGGTAGGGATGGTAACTTGCAGTGCGTCTGGATGTCCGAAGGTAGAAGGGGGCCGGTGGAATGAGGTCGTGGAGTTCTTGGGCACACTCACCGAAGTATAATCTGTAGAAGACTGATAAGCAGGCAACATTGCGGCGATGAGCCAAGCTGTGAAGCTTGGCATCCACCAGTTTTACGTCGCCAATGAGCCTCTTAGCTCTGCGTTCCACCGAGTCAAGCGCGGCAAGTTGGTATTTCGCTGAGCCATCCCAAAGGTGGCTGCAATACTCCATGCAGGATCGAACTTGCGCTTTGTAAAGGGTTAAAAGCTGTCCAGGCGTAAAGTATCGCTTCACCCTATTTAGGACGCCCAACTTCTTGGCCGCAGTTTGGGCTTTGTACTCGATGGTCGCGCCAAAGTTGAGACTAGAAGTCAACTCCATGCCTAGGAGCTCGAGTCGATCAGTTACAGGAACAGATGCACCCCGAAAAGTAGGACTCTGGTCGAAACGACTCCTTTTGGCGGTAAAAAGACACGCCTGTGTTTTGGTAGCGTTAAACGACACCAGATTGTCATCACCCCACTGGGAGACAAGGTTTAAGGTCAAATCTGTCCGCTCTACCATGGCCTCTCTCAAGGAACGAACTTCGGCCCCGCTGGCTTTTGCGCTGGACAAGTATCTCTCTGAAACAGTACTGTCATCAGCGTACCCAACAATACCAGGCTGAAGTACGTCATTGATGTGCAGCAGGAAAAGAGTTGCAGAGAGAACAGACCCCTGAGGAACTCCGGCATCAATAGCCATAAGGTCAGAGGAGCAGCCATCAACGACCACTCTGATCGACCGCTCACTAAGGAAGTCTGATATCCAGCTACAATATATAACGACAACATATTCTTCATGTTCCTCTTCCTCTGCCAAAAGGGCGATAATTTCTCCCAATCAACCATAATGAACACGTCTGCCAATGTCGGGCATCAAACTGGTCATGCACGCCCGCCTGGCAAGCCAGAGCATTTTCAACGGAGCTTGCTCACGGAGGAGCGAGCATGTCGCCCGCATGGTCAGATTTTTCTGGCGGTGAAGTCACGACTTTACGAACCATACTGATCCCATTATAAAAACATTTAAATAAAAACAAATGTTATTAAGTTTCAATAATGTATTTCGTAGTTTCCATAAATTGATAACTATCCACTATCGGTGAGGTAACAACTCTTGTAGAACCATCTCAGCGAGCTACAAATCTAAATTCACAATCTAACTGGATAATTTGAGGGTGCATCCAAAACATCTTAAGTAATCAAGTATTTTCAATGTCGATCTACTTTTGATTCAGGCGGTTAAGACCATGACTTAAGTGTTTATATTATATATGGGTAAAAATACACAAAGTATTAAAAAAAGTATCAGTACTAAAAGAGTTTATAACATATTTAGTCTATGTGGATTTTATTGCTCTGCGTGTGTTTGTAAATGTATTGAACGCACCCAGCACGCGTACACCGCCGCACAAACTCAAGGCGCACTCCCAAAACTACGTAAATAGCATAGCCACAATATATAACTACAAATTTTAAATTGTTGTAGCGCTTCTGACTCGCAATCATTCTTTGGACCCAAAAAAAAAAACTAAATACATACCAGCCATTTTACACAACTCAAACCAGTATTTAACATTAATTCTTCTTTTTGTAAGTAATATTATCGATCAAATTAACAATCTAGGCACCCTGCGTAATATGCGTGCACAAGTTTCAATATGCGCATAACGTAAGTTCCCACATCCCAGAAACATATTACTTAATGTTGGTGTTGCAACATTCCAACATTATTCATAATTATTGCAATGTAGGGACTGAGCGATATTTTGTTAATACATGTTTTAAAAAATATTTTATAATATAAATTTAAAACTCCATACACAATCCAAACAACTAAGTGGCTATAAATGCAAATTAAAAAATAAAACAATAATTATATCACAATGTAAAGTCGATAAGTTAACAAACTTATTGAAAAATAAAACATGCCCTACGCAAATTCCCGCTCAGCCTCGCTCATTGCTCATTTTAGATGTACCTACAACACTAACAATAGGAAGGTATTTCAATTACAGGATTTTATTAAATTTTCTTAATTCAACATCCAACAGTTGTAAGATACATAACAATTTAGCTACACATAGTATTTTGTTCATATTAAATGCAGAAATGTAAATAAACATCTAAACTAAAGGTTTTTTTGAGAAACAATTAGTTTACCACTTCAATATGAAGCAGGCATACAACCAACATAAATATTTGACATTTGAATCAAATATCTGATAAGTGCCAATAAATCAATTTACATCTACATTGTTAAGGCTGCCTTTAACAGAATTTCATAAATATTTACAATATATTTCTGTGAACTACATGTGTAAGCTATTGTTAACTTTTGTGATACACATTAAGAAAAGCACAGATAAAGATATCAATTATTTAGTTACTTCTTATGTTTGTCTACTGAATTGAAGAGTCATTTGTGATATAAACTTGTATTTACTTGTTTATGGTGCACCTAAATAGTTACAATATATTGGGAAATAAAAGCTCTATTAAAGAAGCAGCTTTCTAGAATGGTTAACACCAAAAAGTCATTAAACAACGCGATGCGAGTCGGCGGCGGCTAGGTACCAGTAGTCCACAACGAGAATACCATCTGGCACAATTTTTGATAACATCTAATAAATTGGTAATTAAAATGATATGACACATTGAAATAGTAGTATTCCAAAGAGTCTTAAAGCTTTAAAAAATAACAAAATTTTGGTAATGAACATAGGGGATATACGGATACATACAATGAGAACAATTACGAATAATATACTGAGCTCTCTGGCTAACTTGGACGGCCAGGTTCTATTCTCGTTGAGTATGAGGCAAGTGGTGTGGCAAGAGTCTAGCTCACAGTCCAGTCCAGTCCCCAGCGCTCTGATACCTTCAGTTGTGCTGCAGCTGCATCCTTCAGAGAGAACAAGTGTGTCATCTCTAGCTCAGTTTTGGCTAGTGAGATAGCCTTCTCGAATAATTCTAAAGATCGTCTCAGGTTTCCTCTGGAAAAGAAATAATTATACATTAGCAATTCAATTGTTATATTAATATTATAAAGTCCTTAGACTATTTTCTGGGTTAAAGTGTTGAGCAAAACTAATACTGTATAAAATGTTTGTCTTCTGATTTTGTTGGAATGTGCCTATGATAGTCATGGTTTAAATTCCTAGGCAATGAGAGATTCAGATAAAAATGTTTTGAGAAAAGAACTGCATAATTATAACCTCAGACCAAAAAAAAAACCAAGACAAAGCGTTGACAATGATACAGTGAAGTATGCGAAAACTACACCTCCGCTCTGTGCATACAAGCTCACACACACACATTTACAAACATTTGCAATCAAACTACACCTCACTAAGTGCACATATGTTTACGAAACCGGCTTCACTTTACTGTTGACAGCTCTGTCTTACGTTTTTTATTTGATCTGAGCATAGAACACAAACAAGGACAAATTAACATAACTTTTAAACATGAATATCCATACTAATATTATAAATTCGAAAGTAACTCTGTCTGTCTGTATGTTACCTTTTCACGCCTAAACCACTGAACGGATTTCGATAAAATTTGGCAGAGAGATAGATTGCATCCCGGGGAAGGACATAGGATAATTTTTATCGACATACCTCGCGGGCGAAGCCGCGGGCGGAAGCTAGTTAAAATATAAAGTATTGACTCTTAGATTAATAAATTAGTATTACATTTTATTATATTTATTTGACCTTAATATTTTATATCTTGGGGTCAAATCCCTGATATTAAGTTGCCATTTGCTATATTTATAAGTCCCATATATTTTTTTTACTTTAATTATAAAAGGTTTTTCAACTATTACCAAATCGCAGACCTATTTTATAGGGTTGGTGTTTCTTAAATAACAGTAAAATAATACTCTTTTTCAAGATAGTGTGAGATAAAGCTTCTTATCATATTATATATTTACTGGTATGGATGATAAAACAGCTCAGTGATAACAGTGGATAATACACCTATAAAGGATGTCAATAGTAAAAAAATACTACTGAGATATTAACTGATTTTCTATTGGGCATGAATCACAAGACACATCTAACTACTAAGCATGACATGCAAATCATGCAACGTAACTATGACATAATCATGATCATCCTCTTGCTGCTTGCTGACTTAAGTTAAAAAATACTTTAAATGTTTAGCTTACCTCTGTACTTCAATTGTACCCAAAGTCTCATATGCAAAATCACATTTGTCATCCATTTCAATGGCTTTGTTGATCAGCTTAACAGCTTTATCAAAGTCTGTGCTCTTCTGCAGCTGCACCAGTCCTTTGTGCACATACAGAGTCGCGTTGTTGGAGTCTACTGAGAGGGCAGCATCAAACAGTGCTTCAGCACGTCCCCACTCCTGCTGGTCTGATAATACTTGAGCAAACAAGATGTACGCTTCAGCGCAGCGAGGGAATTTCTCCAAAGCCTGTTCAAAGTCAGCTCGCACTTGTGTTAGAGCTCCAACATTCTTATTGATCTGTGCATGTCTGTAATCAGCATAACACTTCTGTATGTAAGCAATGGAAAAGTCTGGGTTCAACTCAACAGCCTTTGCAAATTCAGCTGTGGCCTCATCCATGCGCTCCAGGAGTAAATATACTTGTCCTCGGTGATGATATATGTCAGAGTTATTAGGATCAAGCTGTGCAGCTTTTGCAAAGTCCTCTAAGCAGCGTTCAGTGTTTTCCAATTGTGTAAATAATGAAGCACGCTTGATCAAGGCATTTACCTTAACTTTAGTAGAAGCATCACTGTCAATAACCTTTGCAAGATCTGCCTGGGCCTCATCATGTCTGCCTAGTAGAAGATAGAAGGTGGAACGCAGCAACAAGGCTTCATTTTTGTATTTAGCATCAGCATCTTTCAGTTCCTGAGAGCATGCCTCAACAATGGAATCATAATCTTGAGCATCAAGAGCTTGCTTGGCTTTAGCAAAGCCACTGGTAGCCTTATCATCAAGTAGCAACTTAGTAATGGGATCCTCAGAGAAGGCTGAGAAGTATGTCTTGATGAAATGTTTAGATGGCATGACTGGGCGACGTTTGGCAAGGGCTTCGCGAGCATGCTGCCTGCCGAGAGCCTTTAAGATTCTATCAGCATTAACGAGAGAACTCTGTACCTGGAACCTTTCAAGAATGCAGGCAGAGGTAACATCTTCCAGAGCCAAAACAAGATCACCACTTTTCTCAGCAGCACGAGAGCGTCTCAAGAAAGCTTTAACATACTTCTCATTGAGTTTAAGAGCAAACGAACAATCTTCTTTAACTTGCTCCCACATTTCACGTTTTTCGTAACATGCAGAACGATTCTGATAGAAAGTGGCAAGATCGACGTGACGGTCAGGCGGGCAGGCCTCGATCGCTTCGTTGTATAAAGCTATAGCTTTATCATATTCTCCTGCATGAAAAGCCCGGTTTCCGGCACCTTTCAGTTTCATAGCGCGGTCGATAGCGCTCTCGGAAACTTTGGCGTTATTATCTTCATTATCCAATGAAATGGTAGTCTTCGCTTTTAACTCGGACACTTTTTTCTTTTCTGGGTCTTCTAATCTGTTTCTGAGATAAAGGTAACCTAAACCGATGGCAAGAGGTGCGCCAAGAAGAATTGCCAGTTGCCATTTAGGAAAAGGTGTACTGCCTGTTGACGCCATTTCTTCTGGGAAATTGCTTCAAGAGATACAAAACCATAAACGATTCACCATTAAGTTTATCACTATTCTAATATCGTAAATACAGAACACCTAATTTATGATTTTCTTTACCGTTCTTCCCATTTCATTGATGTCTTCACGCACGAAGGTAAAGCAAAACATAGACAATTTTTTGACATTTAATATTTTTTTAAAGTATGAATCATGTCATGTGGATCTAAACTGCCAGTTTCTTTAGCTGTAACAGTGATGATGTAAGTACTTACTAATTCCATGATGATGAGCTAAATGCATGGACTTCTAAAAGTCACAAGCCTTTTTAACTATAGTCGGACTTTTAATTAGCTGACTAAATAATAAATGACTGAAATTGGCGTATTTTAGTTTTTTCGCGGCCATCAACCAAACCTTGTTTTTCTAGTACAGAATAGTGTAACAAACGAAACTTATTTCACATGCATATCTCTAAATGCAGTCTGAAATGAGTTAATAAGAAGTGTAATTTTACTGCAGCTAATTAAAAGTCGGAGTATAGTTAAAATTGAAAGGCTTTGATATTAAAATTATAGGTACAGTGGGCTGCATCAATTGGGTACCTCCCTTGAAAGCATTTAGCAACTGGGATAGGGTACCCAATTGATGCAGCTCACCGTACCTCTAAATGAACTAAAATAGCGCCAAATTATCTAGGTTTTAATAAATAATTATTTACCATTTTAGTAAACAAACTATAAATAACCAGTATAAGCTGACTATAAGAAAAACCTATACAGTGCGAGATCAGCTAAAACTAGAAATGTATAGCTTGATGTGTAGCCGTGTGTACTTATTGTACTATTGGTACTTGTTCATGTCATAGATAATAATAATAATAATAATAATCTTTATTTATATAAAAAACAGATTGTAGTCAGATAGATAGATTCGCAATGTTATTCCCAGGATAAGGAACATCTTTTTTTTACTAGATCGCCCTATATTGTAGCTATTATTGCAAATTCTAAAATAGTACGTACAACCGGTACAACTAAAACATTGATTCTAGTACAGAATTTTTTCCAATCAACTTTGAATCTTATTCTTGAGTGATAAAGTTGAAAATCTTGTCTTACCTACAAAATTAGCATGTATACCTACAAATATCGGGCACTTACGATTGCCGCCTTTCTTAGGGTTCTTTTTGTTTTTCTCGCACCACACGGTTTTATACAACACGAGGGCACAATAAAATTTTTCTATTAATGAACACCAAAATATAGGTATTTTGGTGTTCATTAATAGGAAAATTTAAAGAATCACGAATCAACAAAAATATTAAAACAACAAAAATATTTTAAGCAATCAACCGTTTGACAGCACATCTACTACAAAACCATTTATAAAACTCGGCACTCAACATGGCGACCGGTCATGCATAGACATGATTTTGACGTCACTCAAACGTGGTGCCAAATTAAGTACAGACGCCAGCACATCAACCTACCCGAAACTGTCACATTTTCCCGATCAACTTTGAACCTTATACTTTAGCGATAAAGTTGAAAATCTATCAAAGAAATTTGACAGATTGTAGTAGGTTGATGTGCTGGCGTCTGTACTTGACAAACATTTAGATGTCTCTCTTTTCATGCAGCTCTTGATTAGTTAGAAAGAAACAGAACGCTTTTTGACATGTGTGTGTGTCGATATGATAGATATTTGTATAACTATTATTTCTATAGTAGAATATGCCGTCTCCATACTTTTCCTCCCACTGCACAGCACACTGTCAAAGTTTCTCCCGTATTATTACCATACTCTTACGTAAATGCTATCATTCATTCATGTCATTGTCATATTTGTCATCAGTGTTGCCAACTTAGCACTTTCGGTGCCAGATCTAGGACTATTTTCATTAGTCTAGCACTGAAATCTGACATTTAGCACCTAGCACTAAATAGAAAAATGCTGATTATTTTATTTATTACTGCAGAACAAAACGCAGTTACACGAGCAGGAACCAAACGCTATGGCTTCATAGGCCGCCTTCCGAATTGGCTAATATCGCTCACAGCACTCAAATCGTCTCACATGCGTTCCTTAATGGATATCACGATTATGACAGCTGAGAACTGTCAACAATTCGGAACACTCGTTAGCGCGCTCACAGTGCTTACTCGGTGTCAAAAAGATATTACAGCAGTATTTCTTCATAAAAACACCACACGATTCTTCCTTTTCTTTGTTTAGGTGGCGACTGTCAGCCAGAAGCACAATTTTCAAAATCCCACGTTATTAAAAAGATATGATGCAGCTCAAAACAAAACACACACTGACACATCCTCATCCTCACACACACACACTGTCATTTTTGACAGCGCTCACGGTGATATTAGTACGAGGCATGGTCGGCGTTATCGCAAGATGGCGCATGCCATGACGTCATCTATGACGATTCACGGGACATCGTTATCGCGCTCACGCCAATTCGGTACGGGTTTTAGCACGCTCAAATCGATTACATCGATTATTTCCTCAATTCGGAACGCGCCCATAGTTTTCTACACTTTGCCTAAAAAGGTGTGATTTCCCGTAAGTAAACAAGACAAAGTTGGGGTAATTATTGTCTTGCTTATTGATTTAAAAATTTAAGTTTCGTATTGAGTATCACAACATATATTATCTATTCTATTTTCTATATACATATAATAAATCTGTAGACGAGGCGTTTCTGTACATTGAAAATATTTCCAAAAAAATAGTTAGGGTGCTAAAGGATAACTAACAGATGCCATTTCATAATTTTTTTACATTTTTGTCTGTTTGTCTGTTTGGATGTGACAGATTATTGATTTGAACAGGGTCAACGTAAAAAGTACCAAACCAATACGGTTAATTTTTATACTCATATATGGTGTAGAACTCGGAGCAGTGATTAGTTTTTGTTTCATTACAATCGCTTCACTCTATCAAAAGATATAATCAATTTAAAGTATTCTAGAACAACTTTTTACGTTTTCTGGTACACGTAACGACATCTATTGGCGCGATATAGTACCTGCTAACGAAAACATTATTATTATTTTTGTTGTTGTAATGTGACGAAATAACACAGATACTTATGTCTCTATTATTTTAAAAAGTAATGATAATGATTAAAATATTATAAAAATCGCTTTTCGTTGATGGTTTATTTAGTGGCGCCTGTGGCGCTAAAAGAATTTCAAACAAAAAGTGAGGATAATGTAAGATAATAATAATTGATGTGGTGTTCTGAGCGATAAAGAAGTTAGATAATTATTTATATCTATGAAAGTTGAGTAATGCAGAGCGTTTTATAACGAAGTTCTTTTATGGAGCTTGCGGTAGGAGTGATAGGGGAGAAATCGTCACATAACGAAAAAGCGTCAGCCTCACTTTTCATAGTAATACATAGAGACAGAGAGAGAGAGAGAGAGAGAGAGAGAGCTGTTTTTCATGGTTTCCGAGGATCCTGACCCCGGTAAGTGAGGTCGAAAAGAAAATCAAAGATGGCGGTTGCCTTAAACTTTTTCGTCATGGGTATCGTTTTCATGGTTTTCGAGGGTGCTGAAGCCGATAGTCAGGTCAAAATGAAAATCCAAGATGGCGGCTACATTTTTTTTGTCGTGGCTGTCTTTTTCATCGTATTCGAAGGTGCTGAAGCCGATAATAATAAAACTGGCGAAACATCTAGTCGGTGCCTGTCAATCACACCGAGGGTGACTGGACTGGGAAGATTGAGCGAGCGTGCGATCTAATACCAGTAATGGGGGCACTTATCATCAGCCCCCAAGATGTTGCTCATGCAGTCCGTCCGTTGCCTAACTGGAAATCTCCAGGGCCGGATGGGCTGCACAACTTTTGGATAAAATGGTTCCAAGGGTCGCACGCCCGCTTGGCATCCCAGTTCCAGTCAGCCTTAGAGTCAGGGTCGTTGCCCCAGTTCCTAACGACAGAAATAACCCACCTGCTCCATAAATCAGGTAGTACCGCGGATCCCAAAAATTGAAGGATGTAAGAACGGGTCCCGGCGTACTAAGGAGTTGCTCCTCATTGATATGGCCATTAGCCAACAAGTTCGTTGTTCCCGAAAGGATCTGTCGACATGTTGGACAGATTATAAGAAGGCCTAAGACTCGGTGCCACATACATGGCTCATGAGGGTGCTGGAGTTGTATAAAGTAGATACAACTCTGCGCACCTTCCTGATGTCGTGTATGGGGCAATGGAGTACGGTCCTTCGCTATCCAGGATGTCGAAATATCCAGAGGAATAGCGAACCGATAAGGATCGAGCGAGGCATATTCCAGAGCGACAGTTTGAGTCCGCTTTGGTTTTGCTTAGCCTTGAATCCTCTAAGTACACAGCTGGAGGATTCAGGTCTAGGCTATCGGTTGAGGAGAGGTGGCCAGGTTATATCTCACCTTCTTTACATGGATGACCTGAAACTCTTTGCCCCCAACAATTTGCAACTGATGGAGTTACTGAAAATCACTGAAAGTTTCAGTAGCGCCATCAGAATGGAATTTGGTGTGGACAAATGTGCGGTCATGCATGTAAAGCGAGGTGAGATTGTGGAATCCGTGGGAACCCAACTCTCGGATTCCACAAACCTGAGAGCCCTCTCCGCATCCGAAACCTATAAATATTTGGGTATGTCGGAAGCGTTGGGCATCAATGTTACTGACATGAAGTAATTGTTGAAGGAGCGCTTTTTTGGCCGCCTGAAAAAAGTATTTAATAGTCTTCTTTCAGGCGGAAACAAGGTGCGCGCCTTCAACGGTTGGGTCATGCCGGTTTTGATGTACTCTTTTGGCATACTCAAATGGACTCAGACTGAACTCGACGCCCTGGATAGGAAGGTCCGTACACTGCTGACTGCAAATCGAATGCATCACCCACGGTCATCGGTAATGAGGCTGTATATCCCGCGAAAGTGTGGAGGTCGAGGCTTTTTAAACGCTAAGACTCTCCACAATCGCGAGATATGCAGTCTCAGGGAATATTTCTTAGAAGCCGACGTGGGGATGCATCGAGATGTAGTCGCAGTGGACAAGGGCCTCACCCCGCTCTCCTTAGGTAAAGAGAACTGGCGCAAACCAGTAGTGCTTGACACTAATGATCGCATGGAGGTATGGCAAAGTAAGGAGCTTCACGGACGCTTTTTCCGGGCCCTACATGGACCCGATGTAGATTTATTAGCGTCTGTAGCCTGGCTACGTTTCGGTGACCTCTTTGGAGAAACCGAAGGTTTTGTCTGTGCAATTATGGACGAAGTTATGATGACGAACAATTACCGGAGATATATTGTGAAAGACGGCACCACAGAGTACTTTTTGGCACGGTTGACATCTGTCGGGCATACCACCGGCCGGGGGAATCAATTAGGCATATTATTTCCGGGTGTTCTCGTCTAGCTAACGGAGAGTACTTGCATAGACACAACCTTGTAGCCAGGATAATCCATCAGCAGCTTGCTTTGAAATACAACCTTGTGGAAACGGAGGTGCCGTACTACAGGTATGTGCCCGACCCAGTTCTCGAAAATGGTAATATCACATTGTACTGGGATCGATCCATCATCACTGACAGGACTATTGTTGCCAATAAGCCTGATATAGTGGTGGTGGATCGATCAGAGCGGCGCGCAATGATTGTTGACATAACCGTCCCGCATGATGAGAACCTCGTGAAAGCCGAGAAAGATAAACAAATCAAGTATCTTGACTTGGCTCGCGAGGTTGTCGACATGTGGGATGTAGACTCAGCAATCATTGTGCCGATAGTCGTAACAGCCAATGGATTAATAGCCAAGAGCCTCGACCGACACCTAAGGAGGCTCTCGTTGGGCAGCTGGATCAAGGGCTTGATTCAGAGAGCGGTACTTCTGGACACGGCTCGCATTGTTAGGAGGTTCCTCTCTCTGGAGCCCTGACCGCCGGTAGCTTGGACCTTGTTCCCGATACCGGTGGGCTACTATTTTTTATATTTTTAAATGTTTTTATATCTTTATATCATAATATTTAAAAATATAATTTATATGTGTATATAGTGAAATAATAATAATAACATGACGGGAACCTCGTGAAAGCTGAGAAAGAAAAACAAATTAAATATCTTGACTTAGCACACGAGGTTGTTGACATGTGGAATGTGAGCTCGGCTGTCATTGTGCCGATTGTCGTATCGGCCAATGGTCTGATGGCCGAAAGCCTCGATCAACATCTATCGAGGCTCTCGTTAGTCGGTTGGACTGATTCAGAAGGCAGTACTCCTCGATACGGCTCGCATTGTGAGGAGGTTCCTGTCTCTGGAGCCCTAACCACCGGTAGCTTGGACCCTGCTCCCGATACCGGTGGGCTACTGTTTTTTATATTTTTAAATGTTTTTATGTTTTTTATATTCTAATATTTAAAAATATAATTAATATGTATATATCGATAAAATAAAGGAAAATAATAATAATATTTTATTTCAGATTTCTCCATATAAATTGTTAGTAACACGAAAATACTTAAGAGCTAATGTTAGTACTTAAACAAAAAAAATAATAATAAAATATAGATTTTAGGACAATCCGACACCAGAACACATGTATGCTACTTCACTGCGTGCAGCCGCATCCAGCGCTCAAGCATCGGAGAATCCCACCGGTCCGTTAATACGCTCAAGATGCTGTTGGAATTAACTCGCATGCGAGTTAGAGTCGAGGTGCAACGTTTGCGCATGATTGTCGCAAAACTGTCGACGTTGGCCTCGGCAAACATGCCGGAGGCACTGCAATACCGCGGCAGCCCCATCAGCATCCTGAACGCATTGTTATACTGCACTCGCAGGTCACTGTATGTCCTCTGCAAATAGCCAACCCACAGGCTGCACGTGTAAAAGGATTGATAGTATGCCTTAAAAAGCGTTACCTTTACTTGTGTTGTACAGCGTGCAAACCTGCGAGCAAGCATATTACATCGAACAGACAACGACCGGCGCTCTCTCTCAATGTCAGTACTGTCCTTTAAATCCTCGGTAACCCAATGACCTAAATACTTAAATTTAGTAACCCTTTTTAAAAGGGTACCATCCAAGACTATATCAGGTACATTTTCATAGTGTTTAGTACCTGATTTAAATATCATAAGCTCAGATTTAGTTGAGTTGTATTTTAGGCCATGGGTGTTCGCATAGGTCTCACAAATCTTTATGAGTTCCCTCAACGCACAGATCGAGGGGCTCAGCAGCACCATATCGTCAGCATAGCTTATATTGTTAATACAGACACTATCTATATGACAGCCGATTCTAGTAGTTTTAGGCTCCTCGATCAACTCGTTCACATAAAAGTTAAAAAGAAGAGGGGAGGAGAGTCCCCCTTGCCTCACTCCGCACTCCAGCTTGTACTCGTCCGAGAAAGTGCCAGCCCATCTCACCTGCATAGCTATTCACAAAGCTACGACACGGTTTGGTACCGTATCGAATGTTAATGTTATCGACGAAATCCTATAATCGCTATTCACAAATCCGAAACCGTACAATTTTGACAGTTCATATACGGTATGAAGAAATCAATTCTTCCGACAGGTATTTGCTGTCGGAAGTGTTATCGAATAATAAAATATTGTATAAAAAGAGTAATCTAAGCAATAAGTGTCAAAACACGGCTCCGGGCAAGGTCCTCATGCCCTTGTATGAATGCAAAGAGCATCTGCCGCTGCTCCAATGACACTCTTTTCTGAAAATATGCATTTTCAATATTAGGTACCACGTTTTATAAAAAGAAAATGAGGAAATAGTAATTTGTTTAAATACCGATAAAATACATACAACCATTTTTCCGTTTAAAAAAAAAAAACAAATTTTTTCCTCCTCAATTATTATTTTTTATTTTTTTTTAATTCGCCCAAAGGGCAGGCTGTAGTCTTTCGACCATACCGCCTTGTCTTCCGCGTAGTTCTCAATTATCTCTATAGCTCAAAACAAGATTCAGAAAATTAATTATTCCAGGTTTCCAGGTTTGACAGAAAGTTGAAGTTTACAAAGCAAGTTTAATAGAAATCAGTAAATTTTATTTATTAATAAAATCATTGCTTACTGTTTTTTATTTGTTAATAGTTACTGAATGCATAATCTATAGTTGCCCATAATGAAATACTCAATAAAAATAATTTATGTACCACTTAAAATTTTCTACCACGAATATCTATTTACTATCATTTTGTAGCGTACCTCGTAAACACACCTAAAAAAAAAACCTTCCATACGGATCTGTGAATAGCGTTTTGCCGGTCCTTCGGTTCAGAAATCAGGTTATCGAACAAGTGTCATTGTCGATACGATAGTGAATCGTATGTTTGTGAATACAGGTGCTGCTGATCGAAAACCAAACTGTGCATCGCTCAACTTTAAGTGTGACTCTAAGTGTCGCTCAATCAGACCGTCCAGTACCTTAGCTATAGTTGTAGCCAGAGAGATCGGTCTATAATTTGCGACGTCTGAAGAGTCACCAGCAGAGCTATTCACAAGCATACGATTCACTATCGTATCGACAATGACACTTGTTCGATAACCTGATTTCTGAACCGAAGGACTGGCAAAACGCCATTCAGAGATCCGTGTGGTAGGGTTTTTTTGCAAACCGATTAGCGGTGTGTATACGGGGAACGCTACAAAATGGTAGTAAATAGATATTCGCGGTAGAAAATTTTAAGTGGGACTTAAATGATTTTTATTGAGTATTTCATTATGGGCAAGTATAGATTATGCATGGAGTAACTATTAACAACTAAAAAAAGTAAACAATGACTTTATAATAAATAAAATTGACCAAATTTTTATTAAACTTGCTTTGTAATCTTCAACTATCTATATCTTCTACTAGGAATAAATATTTTTCCAAACTTTTAACTTTGTTTTGAGTTACTTGAAAGTGAAAAATTAGTTTTTTTTACAGAAAAATGGGTGTAAGTATTTTATCAGTATTTAAACAAATTAATATTTGCTTATTTTCATGTTATTGGTACTTATTATTGAAAATGCATATTTTCAGAAAAGAGTGTCATTGGAGCAGCGGCAGATGCTCTTTGCATTCATGCAAGGGCATGAGGACCTTGCGCGGGGCCGTGTTTCAGGACCGGACGCAGCCCGTACAAAAAAAAAACTTTTAGACGAGCTGGCAGAACAACTAAACGCATTGGGGTCTGGGTCTACAAAGTCCCCGGAAAAATGGTTTAGAGTAGGTATCTAATCTTAAATCCGTACTTTGTGTTTATGTAAATTAAATACCACCATCTTCTTACCTAAGTAATAACCTTGGCTAATCTTACTTGTATTTCAGAGTTGGCAAGACTGGAAATCAGACACAAAGGCCAAAGCCTTGAAACAAAATAAGTATAGGGCAGGCACTGGTGGTGGACCTTGTCCGGCTCCACTATCTCCTGACGAGGAGAATCTCATTCAATTTTTCGGAGTGGAGATGGTGGAAGGGCTACAAGGAGTGGCAGATCCACTGCAGGTAACCAAAAACACTTTGATATTCAAAGTGTTGCCATTATTTACATTTCAAAACACAAATGTTCATATTTTATAAAATTTGTTAGGCTTATGAATCTCTCCCTACGTCTGAAGAGACAGCACACAGTATGGACTATGAAGAGCCCCTCCCAGTTCCTCAACCCCAGGTTTCAAGACCCAACCGCGATGATCCATTACATGGCATCCTCTCCCGGCAAGCAGCAGCACTGGAAGACGTGGCATCTGGGATGCACAGTATTGCAGCTGCCCTGCAACAAATTGCTGCTGCAATGCAGCCTGAGGTGCTCCTACCTCTAGATGAATAAGGTATTTAAATGAAATACTATGAGTTTTTTTTTAAATAGTCTATTTATTAAATTGGCCCTAACTTGTAGTCCCCTACTATATATGTCTTCCTCTATTCCTGAGCCCATGGGTGGTTCAGGAGGTTGGTTCTCCAGGACAATCTCGTCTGGTTCTGGCAAGCGAGCCCATACACACATGTTGTGCAGGATTGCACACGCGTTGGTGATGCATCCCACTTTTGTTGGGGTATATTCAAGCACGCGGTGCTTGTGCAAGCACCTAAAGCGCGCTTTCAATACCCCAAAGCATCTCTCGATGCAGTTGCGTGATCGTATGTGAAGTTCGGTGTACTTCGCATCCGGGCTATTCAGCTCTGCATTAAGAACTGGCGTGAGGAGCCATAGCTCCAAGGGATATCCTGAATCACCTGAAAATATTAATTTATAATTATAATTTTGTTTGTTTTTTTATTTTTACAATAAAATTTATCATTATTTTTACAGTTACTGACCAAGAAGCCAGCAAGATGTCTCTGCCAACTGTATCATCTTGTCTCTTAACGGGCTGCTCCGCCAAATAAAGGCGTCGTGTGTACTGCCTGGGTATGTTAGGTCACTGTCACAAAACTAAAAAAAAAAAAAATTATATAAACCCCTTATTCATAAAAAAGCAATATGCTTTATAAACCCATTTTAGCTATCAAACTGTTTTGTCCCTTTCAGTCAAACTTCATTTTAACATGGCAGAAAGGGACAAAACGGTAATAGGTTTATAAAGCGGATTACTTTTTTATGAATAAGACTGTTAGACTTTAAGAAAATATTTTAAAATTCTATGGGTGTACTTGACCATAAAAATTTAAAATATTTTCTTCCCACTGGCATAACTAAAATAATACTTGGTTACCATTTGAACATTGAGGGAATGTTGACTCTTTCTGTTGACATACAGTTCCTCATGAACACTGGGCTTTTTCAGCAGAATATGTGTCCCATCCACATATCCTAGAACACCAGGGAACCCAAACCTTCTGTAGTTCCTGAAAAATAAAACATTTATTTGGACTGAGTACAAGAAGACATAGACGTATCTACTCATATCTATTTAACTCTTACGAGACCAATTATCATAAGTAAATGGTTTTGTATGGTGTCTTTATTAATAATGAAACAAATCTGTGATTGATGTGATTTTTTACATTAGAATAATGTAATATTTTTAAATAGAAAGTTCCTATTTAACTGTTGATTTTGTTAATTATAATATTATTATTTTGTTATTAATTGTAGTACCTAACCTTCTAGATAAGAAAGATGTTTTGTTACTAGTTTTAAATCTGTTTATTTTTATTTTGAAATCTGATTTTCCATTATATTAGTTTAGTAAACCTAATAGTAATTTGTGTACTTAGTAATTTTTATTCATTTCTGTGAAGTAAATATTTTGGTTTAAATGAAACTTACTTATACACAATTCGTTGCCTTTCATTGACTTCACAAGGGAATTGAATCCACTTGCAAAGTACTTGAGGAGTGTTTAGTGCCATAGTGGTCTCTGTTATGGCTCTTGAAACAGATGCCTGACTCATGCTAATGAAGGCATCCCTCCCATCTGCTTTCTGATAACTTCCTTGGCCATAAAAGTGTAGGGCAGCTATCACCTAAAATAAAAGAGTAGTAAGTATATTTTTTTTATGAATATAAGCTGCTATTGTTAATAATTAGTGAAGGTTTACCTACGTCCTCTCTCATCACACTTAATTAGTAACAATTAAAAGAATAGCGTAATAGGGTTAGAATAGTGTTTCAATTTGTGCCTGGTTGATGGCAATAGTAATAAATGCATTAACCACCTCTGCGTAACTCTTTTCGAGAGTGATGTTATGATTATGACAAGCAATCAATGATGTCAATGCAAGCAATGATTTCAAAAGTAAGTAATATAATATGTCAATGATGACAAGTATTAGGTACTTAAGAAGTCGTTTTACTTACTTTTAGTTCAATTGGGATTGCGGCTGATGAGTGCGTGTTACGAAAGTAGGGCTTTATTTCGCTGGTAAGGTTAAGTGCCATGTCAGGTGTTAGCCTGTACACAGACTGGAAGCGCGGATCGGCAAATGGATCCGCCACGTCTCTTAAGGTCCGATGAAGAGACAATGTCTCCTGCCTCCGTTGATCTGCGGCACGACGATGGTCTCTAGATCGCACAATCACGTACTCCATCTCAAATAATTTAAAACAAAGTCAAACGAGTTAATGTTACGTAGATACGTTTGTACCTAACCACCAGCGGTCAAAACAATACTATAACTTTACTTAAGTACATAAATTATGTAGATAAATTACACTTTTTGCTTAGATTACTTTTTATAAACAATATTTTGTTGTTCGATAACACTTCCGACAGCAAATACCTGTCGGAAGAATTGTTGTCTTCATACCGTATTTGAACTGTCAAAATTGAACGGTTCCGGATTTGTGAATAGCGATTATGGACTTCGTCGATAACATTGACATACGATACGGTACCAAACCGTGTCGTAGCGTTGTGAATAGCTATGCAGTTTTATTTTTAATAACAGGGACTACGATGGTATGCATCATTTTCACAGGTAAATAAGAATGGGATAAACACAGGTTAAAAAGTAAAGCCAGCACTCTCGGAAGGTGAACTCCAGCGTATCTCATGCCCTGGGGACTTTCCGCTCACCATTTTCTTTATCACGGAGGCTACTTCACTTGCGGTAAATATGATACTCATCTCTGAGGCATGAGCCCCAGCATCGAGCATCGTCGGTGAGGCTGGCCCCAGTGGTGACTGCACATTAAAGTGACGCAGAAAAACATTAGCTATAATACCTAGGTCGTGGGTCCCAGCTACGCTCACGGGAAGGCTAGGTCTAAGATTTAACTGGTTACTTAATTTCCAAAAGTTATTGAAGTTCTTATTTGTATGGTGTTCACTGTGTTCAGCAACAATATTCAATTTCGATAGGCAAGTCAAAATGAAAATCCAAGATGGCGGCTGCAATTTTTTTGTTTCGTGGTTGTCGCTTTTATTGTTTTTGAGGGTGCTGAAGTCGATAGTCAGAACAAAATGAAAATTCAAAATGGCGGCTACGTTTTTTTTTTGTCATGTGTGTCGCTTTCATAGTTTTCAAGGGTGATGAAGTCGATAATCAGATCAAAATGAAAATCCAACATGGCGGCTGCAAGTTTCTTTTTTGTCTTGGATGTCTTTTTCATAATTTTCGAGGGTGCTGAAGCCGATAGTCAAGTGATAAAGAAAATCCAAGATGGCGGCTACAACTTTTTTTGTCGTGGGTGTCTTTTTCATCGTTTTCGAAGGTGTTGAAGCCGATAGGCAGGTAAAAATGAAAATCCAAGAGGGCGGTTGCCTAAATTTTAAATTTTTTCGTCATGTGTGTCGTTTTCATGGTTTTCGAGGGTGCTGAAGCCGATAGCCAGGTCTAAATGAAAATCCAAGATGGCGGTTGCAAAAGTTATCATATTTTTTCATAGCTTTCGTTTAAACATTAAATGGTTTTCGAGAGTGCTGAAACCAATAGTGAGATTAAAATGAAAATCGGAGATGGCGGCTGCAATTGTTTTTTTTTTATCATGTGTGTCGTTTTCATGGTTTTCAATATTAACTTACACGACTTTATGTAGAAATTCTTTCGAGGGGCAAGCAACCTTTCTAACATCGTTTACGGAGAAGCCTTTTTTTATTTACATACCTAAGGTTAATCATGACTACTTTCAAGTTTTTTGCCTTTTTTGTCGACATTTTTTAACCTTAATTTACCATGATAACGCTTCAGCACACTCCGTCAGACGGGCAGTTGATTTATTGAGTAGGTACGGCAGTTACATACAGCACTGCCATGTCATAAAAAGGTGTTGTAGAATATGTCTTCGAGACAATAACTAAATTCTTGGCCATTGTCTTGAGTTTGAAGTCTTTCTTAACTTATTCTGTAAACCACAGGTTTACAGAATAAGTTATGAAAGACTTCAGACTACTTTTCAGATAAACTTCAGTACGATTTAGGAGTAACACTATTGATGTATTCTTCTTTTTATCTTCTAGATATCTCGACGCTTTATAAGGCATAATATTGGTAGGTTTAAAAGATATCTACAATACCAAGTTAAGAAATTCTATTTACCGCAGAGAAGAAACCAAGACTTAGAAGAACTAACTTCAAACTTCACCTACTAATCTTAGATATACTTTAGATAAAATGTTGGTATGATTTTACAAGTTATTATTCTAAAACAGACGCAAAATAAAATGGACATATGGCTGTTTGGTTAGATAATCATCCTCGAGCAGGCACTTTCATTTTAATTTATTCTCAAAAATCAAAGTGACACTTCGTCCCATTGTCATTATGAACCATGAAGACGCAGTGACTGCAGTCGAAAGGGCCGTGGTAGGGAAGATCGGATGATTCTGCCTTTTCAATGAAGGAGTGGCAATTACACCTTTCCTAAGCGACACATTAGGTACCTATTGTTTTCCGACATCGCGCGAAGTCGCGGGCACAGCTAGTGCATAATAAATACATTATAGAATACGAAAGATTAAGTAGTTAGTGCTCAGTGAGTTAGAAAAACTTCGAAAATGGATATTCCTGTAAGCAAAAAAGTGAGTTAAGTTGAAAGTTACAGAAAAGAGTGGGAGAACGATCCTAAATACAAAAAGTGGCTTAGACCTGTGCTTGGAAATAGTTCAAAAGTAATGTGTGTGTTTTGTAAAAAGAATGAAACGCGAAAATATTTGAAATTAAGCGGCATTCGGAATCAAAGAGCCACATAGAAAAGTTGAAATTTTAAGTTGCCTAATTATGTGATTTTATTATTTAATTGATGGTTTTTCAAATTTAGCACAAGTTTAAATCTAGCACTTTTCGAAGTTACATTTAGCACCTAACCGTAGTATCGAGTTGGCAACCCTGTTTCTCATTCATTTGTCAGTCAGTAATGTCAGTAGCGGTGTAGTCGCGTCTTCTGTATTTTTATATTTTGCTTCTTTGCGTTTTCGAATAGATAATATGTTATCTAATAAGACTGTTCCAGAGAAATCTTATATCTATTAATTTATTTTACAAATATTGAATAAAGTCGTTCCATAAATGCGATTTAAATAACCTCTTTTCGCTTTCATTAAAATTGTTTGAATAGTTATTACATTTTTAATTGATAGTTAGATAAATAGCTGAATTAATCCCAAATAAATAGAACACAAAAATGTTTAGTAATAAAGTATTACATTTTGTAAGTAATCTCAATTTTCTTTTCAAAACTTTATATTATTTGAATAAAATATTGAAATAATTTTATTCATTTTCAGATAAAACTTCGTCAATGTTTGAAGCCTAATAACTTATGCAATCTCAGCATGCCAGTGGTTCATAGTCAACAGAAAAGATTTAAAAGTGATTTATATGAACCTGATTATTTAATTGTGAGTAAATTAGTATGAAACGAATTTATTAAAGCTTCTATGATATTACTTTATCTCATCAGCCTCATTACCTGCAATACTATGAATAGAAACACATTGTATGAATATGTTAGTCATAATCCTCCTGCCCCTGCCCTATTAACTACTACCTTCCTAGCCAAATAGTATTTCATGTGTAGCTTGCCTTTTTTTAAATATTCCAAATTTAAATTAATTAATTTAAATTTTATTACTAGTAATAAGTGGGATAACATAGAATATTAAAGAGAAACCCTACAAGATAGATTCATCAGGATGGAATGAGACACCAGCCTGAGAAGTGTCTCACCAAGCTAAAGAGCCCAAACAGATACAAGTATCAGACAAGAGAAGTGGCTTATTGCTGTGTGCAACAGATGGCCGCAGTCCAGAAAGAGAACAATAATAATAACTAGATAATGCCCGGCAGAAGGGCATCAAACATGTCAGTCTGTGGACTGGAACCTATCGTGCCCATCCCCTTCAACCAACTACGCAGGTGGCTACAGGAGCACACCCACACACAAGCAGAAAGCTGGTAGACGTCATCACCAGGCTGCAGGCAGTCCAAGGAAGCTATGCCATCACTGGATGGCAAGCTAAGCAGTCGCTTACTATGGACAGGGTGACGGGGACCATCACGGGACACTGCTCGCTAAACAAACACTTTCACACTATAGGCATAACAGACAGCCCCCTGTGCAGAGCTTGCATGGAGGCTGATGAAACCATTGCGCATGTGCTCTTTGAGTGCACAGGCGTCACCCAGATCAGGACACTATTACGAGTTGTGTAGTCTCGATTTAAAACATTATATCAGTAACATGAAAAATGCGATCTCAAAATTCCAGTGGTTTTTTATTTGACAAAACAAAATAACAAAACCTATAAACAACAAGGTTTCTATGGTGACACACATTGTACTCAAAGAAGTTTTCATACTCAGATTATAGTAGGTACAGGTTGCATGCATTAACTTTATCACCTTCTCTCAATGTAGTCCCATAATATCCACAAGCTTGCGAAGCCTAGGTCTGGGCAACGGCTTGGTGAGAAGATCCGCTAATTGAAGCTCGCTTGTTACCTTCTTTATTAGCAGCTCTCCATTAGTCACAAGCTCTCTTACGAAGAAGTGACGTGTACGGATGTGTTTGGTGCGTCGGTGAAACTGTGGATTCTCAGCTAACTTTACTGCTGCTTCGTTATCCACCAGTAACGCAGGAAGACCCTTAAGTTGTACGAGACTTCCTATGAGCCGAGTCAACCATACACATTCTCTCGCAGCTTCACTAGCAGCGATCACTTCAGCTTCCGTTGTCGAAATAGCGACACTTTGCTGTCTCTGACTCATCCAGGAAACTGGTCCTCCGGCATATAGGCAAAGTACTCCAGAAGTCGATCTTCCAGTTCCAACATCGCCTGCGTGGTCAGCATCACTGTATGATTCTATAATTCCAATTTTATAGTTCTTTCTATACATAATGCCGAGATCAATTGTGTACTGTAGGTATCTCATGATACGTTTTACTCTCACACAATCCGCTTGAGTCGGTTTCTCCAGACTCCTTGACACTACACTGACTGCGTATGCAATATCAGGTCTTGTTCTGACCATTACATATGCAAGTGCTCCAACTACTTGCCTGTAGTTTTTCATCCAACTCGATTTAAATGAAAAATAACTCTCTGGCAGTGTATCTAAAATCTTGCAAATTAAAAGTATTTCTGGTAATTGCTTACTTTCTTCAGGTTTTAATAATTCCTGATTCAGTTTGTGCCACATATTTTTCAATTTCGATACATGAGTTGCCATGTCATCAGCAGTATCCTTTTGAAATTTAAAGAACTCCATACATATACTTCATACAACTTGTCTTCATTGACACCGTCATAGAGTCTATGCAATTCATCCCATACGTCCTTAGGATGAGAGAATCGAATCACCTTGTCTAAGATTTCATCTGATATGTTGTTCGTAACCAGCAGTAACGCAGTACTTTCCAGCCTAACAAACTCCGATAACTTCTTGTTATACTCCATCAAAGCCACTGCGGAAGCAGCATCAGCATCACCTCCCTCAGCTACAGGCTTATTCGGTTTTTGAGTTTTTCCCTGAATAATGTCCAAAAGTCCGTCCATGCCCCGTAACAGAGCAGACATGCGGTACTTCCATTGTATCCAGTTATTTCCATCAAGCTTACTTATATCTGTATTTTACTTTGCTCCATGCTTAATAATTTCCAACAGATATTTAAGTGAAAATAAAGGGGCCCATAACCTATTACGAGTTGTGTAGTCTCGATTTAAAACATTAGGTATATCAGTAACATGAAAAATGCGATCTCAAAATTCCAGTGGTTTTTTATTTGACAAAACAAAATAACAAAACCTATAAACAACAAGGTTTCTATGGTGACACACATTGTACTCAAAGAAGTTTGCATACTCTGATTATAGTAGGTACAGGTTGCATGCATTAACTTTATCAGACACAAACCCTCGGGACACCCAGATCGTACACTGATGTTCTTAAAAGACCAGGAGACCTAATCAGCTTCTGGAGGGAGGTGGGCTGGTTGGAATAACCACCAGCGGCCGCCATGGTCCACTGAAGGACTAAGTGCGGAAACCAAACCCATAACATAGAACATGCCTGGCATGCGCTGCAATGCCTTTTTTTTGTTAGGAACCTTCTTCGGCGCGCACACAACGACTTATCAAAGTTTCATCACAATAGGTTGAGCCGTTTTCGAGTTTTTGTGACACTAATGCACAGGAATTTATTTTTATACAAATTGATAAGTGGGGTAAAAGTGGAAACCTTTTTTATTTCAGAGCATGGAACCTGATGAGCCTGTATATGATTGCCTGAATCTGCAGTTGAAAGGGCATGACTTTGCTCTGTTGGAAGCCTGCCAGAGCCAAATCCATAGATATGCTGAAGTAATGGGGATTCAAGTGGATGAATGGTACATGTACATTATGATATTTTAAAGGGGATTGAATGTGTGGCCGCCATTTTGAAAAAAAAAATGGCGGACAGGTATTAATGCCACAGCCCTTCAGAGTCCTCTACTTGATCAGTTTTTACCAAATTTTTTTTGTTTGTAGTATTTTCAATCATTACATGTATAGCTTTAATTTCATTAATATTTATAAAGTCAGCTTGATTAATTTTATTATGCTGTATATACCTATATTTTATGTGGGTTTATTAATTCTATTTAAAAAAAATAGAGTGGTGTACTCTTTATTAAACTGAATTTATTTCCATTAGTTATTATGATCCAATAATTAATGCTTAATATTTTTTTTTTGTTAAGTTGGGCGACACCCGCACAGCAACTGAAAGTGCAACGGTTTAAGCCAGGTGGTACTGCACTAGATGCTGAGTACCATCTTAATGTTTATGAGAGAAATGTGCAGGTAATTTATTTATATGTATCCTTTATTGTTACAAAATATGCTTGGGAGTGGCAAGCTGGCAAACCACTAAGTCTGGTCTAATAGCCTAAACTAAACCCATGTTAGCCATACTAACAAAATGAAATAAAATGGAATTGTTTATTCTGTAAATAAGATATCGGAATCACTTTTTCACGTCATATAATAAAAACTTTTTACAAAAAAAAAACAACCGTCTTCCAAAAAAAACTACAAAGTGATAAATAACTTTTATTTCGGAAGTCGGTGTCGTTGGTTCTGCATTTTCGTTTATTGACACCGACTTCCGAAATAAAAGTTATTTATCACTTTGTAGTTTTTTTTGGAAGTCGGTTGTTTTTTTTTTGTAAAAAAGTTTTTATTTTTCACTTTTTAGTGAGAGAGTTTGTAATTTATCTAAGTTACAATAGCCTAACGTCAACTGCTCATCACCTTTTACAAAATATTGCTTTTCCCGATGCTGGGACGTTAATTTTTGAGGAGTTCTCCTGGTAAGAACCTGAAGAACTCCACTCCACCACCACACGCATTGTGACGAGCATAAATTGCTTAGCAACCACATTAAAGTAATCTAATCGCAACCCGTGAAATATTTATCATTGATTAGTTCCGATGGCCGTCTGTAGTCTTCATCATCAGCTCCACTTTACCAAATGATGATTTCCGAGAGCAAATGCTCAAGTTACTCTAAAAAATATCCAAATCGCTATAGGTTTGCCAGTAAAATTTGAGGGTTTCCCTCGATTTCCATGGGATCCTCTCATCAGATTCCAACTTGCTGACAATGGGACCACCTTGGGAGTATACCCTTCAAGTTACTCTAAAAAATATCCAAATCGCTATAGGTTTGCCAAAAAAAGTTGAGGGTTTCCCTCGATTTCCATGGGATCCTCTCATCAGATTCCAACTTGCTGACAATGGGACCACCTTGGGAGTATACCCTTTCAAACAAAAAAATAATTTTCGAAATCGATCCACAAATGACGGAGAAATCGGTGAACATACAAAAAAAAAAAAACACACATAAAGTCGAACATATAACCTCCTCCTTTTTGGGAGTCGGTTAAAAAATAAGCTTGTTGAGGTTGGCGTTTCCTATCTGACTACTCTGGGAAGAAAGGCCGAAACAAACTCAGAGGTAATAATCTCTTTTAAAGCCCAGGCATAATCTTCAGCGGGATTGTCCGAAAGGGTTACCGCTACCCCGGAACATAAAGGGCTAAGGAAGGAACACGGATGGGTTTTAGTCAGTAAGAGTCTGACACTCCCTTCCGCTCCACGCAGAGCGGGAGGGGTCATTTGATGATTTCACATCCTTAAAAAAAAGGCATAATCTTGGTCAGATCAACAGTACTGAAAAATAATAATAATACCACCCTGTAATTGTCTAACTACAGGGCAAAGGCCACTCACACAGAGAAGGTACAGGCTTTAGTCACCACACTTAAACAAGATAGGTTGATGATTTCAGACTTATTGGCCATAAGTCCATGTTTCCTCATGTTGTTTTCCTTCACTGAAGTCAGTAATGTCTAAGATAAACTCAGAAAGTACATATGAAATGAAAAAGTCACATTGGTACTTGCCTGGATTTGACCCCACAACCTTAACCACTGGGCCATCACCACTCCAAACATCATTACTAAATTAATAAAAAAGCACTTTTTCTGACATAATATTTATTTTCAAAATATTGTGAGACAGTAGTTCCATTAGTTAGGTGACCACCTTAAAAAGTAACAGTCATTTATGTAGCCCCTCCTTATTTGCTGACATCTCTTTGAGGCGCACGTGGAACACATACGCGCCGTCCGGCACGGGCCTGGTCCTAATCGGACGGCGAGCTACCCATTACTCGCCGTCCGCAGGCCCGCGCCTACGGTGGCCGGGAGTCGTCACGCGGCTCCCGACGCCCGGGGCGGCTACCGCGGCGGCTGGGACGGGCGGCTCTCTCTGCTCTCTCCCTCGCCCATCCCGCCACCTCCTTCGCTAGCATGACTGCTTCGCAGAAGGAGGTGACTGCCTCCCATTCCCTCTCGCCCCGGACCATGGCTTGGACCAGGGCCGGGCGCGAGAGGTCGCCGCCGCTGCCGATCGCCTCTACGAGGACACGGCGGTGCTCTGCCCAAGCGGGACAGACCTCCACCGTGTGCTCCACCGTGTCCTCTGGGCGATCCTCGCAGTGGTGACACCCGGGCGTTTCCTCCCGCCTGATTATGTGCAGGAACCTCCCGAAACATCCGTGTCCGGTGAGGACCTGCGTCAGGCGGTAGGTGAGGACGCCGTGACGCCTCTTTAGCCACTCCTCAAAGAGGGGCCTTACCGCCGCTATCGCGGCGTGCCCTGCGCTGGGTTGCGACAGTCGCGCTTTCCATGCCGCCATGAGATCGCGCCGGAGGTCCGTCCGCTCCGCAGCAATCTGCCGCGGAAGCGGGTTTTCCCCCCGGCGTAGTGCCTCCGCGCGCCACTCATACAGGCGCGCGAGGACTATCGCCTCCAGATCCCATGGCGGCAGTCCGGCAAGGAGGCTTGCCGCCTCGCGCGAGATCGTGCGGTACCCCCGTATTAGCCGTATGGCTACCACCTTTTGGGGCGCGTTCAGGTAGTGGGCGGCTCGAAGCCGCAGTGAACGCGCCCACACCGGGGCGCCGTATACGGCCATGGACCGCACGACCCCCGCGTAAAGCCTCCGGCAGGAGGCGTTTGGCCCCCTCAGGTTGGGCAGGAGCCGCTTGAAAGCGGCCCCAGCCCGTTCCAGTTTGGGGGCCAAACGTCGGAAATGCTCCACGAAGTTCCACCGGCTGTCGAGGACGAGACCTAGGTATTTCATCGTCGTCTCGACGCCGATGTGAACCCCTCCCACCGTTAGTTGGGATCCCGATGATGGCCCGTTCCGAAGCCCATGAAAAGACATGGCTTCGGATTTGTGCAGAGCCACCTCGAGACCCAACTGCCGGATCCTCTCCACGACTATCGCAACCCCGCGTGTCATCATGTCGGCCGCCGCCTGATGCGACCTCCCCTGCGCCAGGACCAGCGTGTCGTCAGCGTAGCTGAGAATA
Organism: Gortyna flavago; assembly: GCA_963669345.1. Taxonomy (NCBI): domain Eukaryota; kingdom Metazoa; phylum Arthropoda; class Insecta; order Lepidoptera; family Noctuidae; genus Gortyna; species Gortyna flavago. The sequence goes on along the minus strand of OY770129.1, from coordinate 9,536,106 downwards.
TACCTGAAGGCCAATTCTCGTAATTTAAAACATTCAAAATCTAGTTGCAGTCTCATCTCAGCGACAAACAATGTCAAAAACTTGTTAAAATGTATTGAAATTTGAGGTATTTTTGACAGATTGAGACTGAGATCAGACTGTGAATGTTCTTAAAATTACCAGAATTGCCCCTCAGATTACTATTAGAGAAGGTTCAATAGATATACCCTAGCAATGTCGTACACAGCTTAACTGTAGTAGCTGCTCTCAAAACGAGATTGGTATGTTTTTCTTTTTAACTGGTCCTGATGAACAACTGCTGGATTTCCAGATATGGTAGCATCGTGTGATGGGTCATTCAGCTCCCTAAAATAGGGTTGAGCTACATGATGACTGATGCATGCCTGCCCTCTGTTGGGACAGGTCGACTCTGAAAAGGCTTTTTCTTCAGAAGGCCTTCCACAGTCCTGGCATGACAATGCATTGATAGACTCACATAAATTTTCACACACTAATATTATAAAATCGAAAGTTTGTGTGTTTGTATGTTTGCTACTTCTTCACGCACAAATGACTGGACCAATTTTGATAAAATTTAGTATGGAGGTAGCTGATACCCTGGATTAAAACATAGGCTACTTTTTGTCCCGATATTCCCACAGGATCGAGACTTATGCGGGAGAAACCGCGGGGCGCGGCTAGTAGATATAATATAATGATTGGTCTTTAAAAGAGACCTACCTCTGACTTTGTTTCGGCATTTCTTCTCAGGGATCAATCAGCAAGGAGATGCCGGCGCCATATGGTTTCTTAAATATTGACGTGTAAAAGTGTCATAAAAGATCTACTTACAGTCTTACATAAATAAACATTCATTTAATTTGAAGTCTGAAGTCAAGTCCAAAGTTTTTTTTACCATACAGGTAACTGATGTTCCCGCGTGGGCTCTGGGCACGTTGCTGCGCGTGGCTCGTGCTGTGATGCCCGAAGGCTGCACGTTGCGCGTGCATGAGCACGAGATCGCGCACGAAGAGGTGCGCTACGTGCCCGACAACCAACTTCTTGATCTCAAGCAGCAACTTCAAGATATGGGCGGAAGCCGCGCCGATAGAAAAAAGAAGAAATAAAATGTTTGTTGTTTTTGTAATAAGTAGTATGTACCTAAGCAGTAATAGAATAAATGATGTTATAATTATGTTATGTATACCTGTTTATTTAAAAAAACCACGATCCTTGCTTTGGTATTTCAGCCGTCAGTACTTACTTATAGTTGCTTTTAGTTACTCATCGAAAACAGACAGCAGCACTCAAGAAGGCCCCCCTGAAGAAGGAAAAGGGGAAGAAATGTTTATCTCTATTATACCTTCTGTAGTAGGTAGATATGCATTTTAGCAGTTGTAGTCGTAGAAAGTCGTTTATTTCACCTTTTTATGTGGCGCCGCGAAATCAGTAAGATCGATTCTTTCGAGATATGGTGTTAGCGAAGGCTACTTCGTATACCATGGACCGCCATGAGAACGAATGAATCCATACTGGAGGAACTCAACATCACCAAGCGGCTATCTACAATACCTATGCCAGGAGCGTGCCCTCAGCTTTTTCGGACATATTGTGCGTTCATCTAAGCATGGTCTGGAAAGGCTTATGATACTAGGCCGGGTGGAAGGAAAACGCGCTCACGGTAGAGCACCGGCAAGATGGTCAGACGCGATCAAGAATGCTGTTGGAGGCAGCATCTACCGAGCGGTCCACACTGCAGAAGACCGCATAACTTTGATTAGGGACGCGTCATATGTGGTCGCGATCCTCAGCATTTAGGGAACGACGAAGAAAAAGAAGTCGTTGAACAAAACTGCAGTAGGTAATAAATTCAACCATACAAACTAGGTAAGCATCTACACAGGTACCAAGTAGCCTGTGAAACGAAAATTTCGTAGTCGCCTACTATGTAATCATAGCTTATCGATAGTTTGTTTCACAAAGTCTACGACTTATGACACAAGCAGTTACATAAATGTTATGATGATTACGTCCGGATAAGACGTACACGACTGTGCATAAAACCTGCAAATGTTTCCACTTTCACCCTACTTGCGTGATCTCTAGGTACACAGCTTCCTAGTCAAATCATTAATGATCATTTTTCCCAGACTATTGACAATAGGGAAATTACAAACATATTGTTTTGAGTGCTGAACATCTAAGTTCTATAAAGCAGTTAGGTACCAACCAGTTATTACCTACTTTTGTAATAAATTCTGAATTTGTAATAAACGCTTCGATATTTTTAGGGTTCCGTACCCATAGGACTTGTACTATTATAATAATATTCTGTGCCATACGGATACGGTACTGTCCGTCCGTCCACCCGTCAGCGGGCTGTATCTTATGAACCGTAACAGGTAGACAGTTCAAATTTTCAGTGTGTATACTATCGCCGCTAAAACAACAAAAAATAAAATATGTGGTGTGTGTGTGTGTGTGGAAAAAAATCGTATTATTGACGCTAACTCAAAAACTACCCAAGCAAAGTTAATCTTTATGTGGGACACCCCTGAAGCATACCTTATCCATTAAAAACAGTAGGTACAGACGCCAGCACATCAAGCTACCCGAAACTGTCAAATTTTCCCAATCAACTTTGAACCTTACGCTTTAGCAATAAAGTTGAAAATCTATTAAAGAAATTTGACAGATTGTAGTAACTTGATGTGCTGGCGTCTGTACATAGATAAACAATTGTATAGCCAAGCGGTGCCAAGCTAAGGTGCATTGAAGAATTGAAGACACCGACAAGAAGAATCATCAAAATTCGCATAGAAATGCCAAAGATGCAGTAAGTACATATGCATTCTTATAATAATTACGAATTAAGAATAATTACCTAATGCATTATAGTATACTAAAACCTTTCTGAAAGTACCTATATAGGTAGATCACGGTAACCAAAGAAACATCAAAATTGGTTCATTAGTTTTTGAGAAAATCGCGGACATACAAACATACATATGTAGGTACATACATACGGGTCGAATACAGAACCTCCTTTTATGAATTCGCTTAAAAATAAAAACTTTTTTACACCGACAACCTACTCCAAAAAAAAACACCAAGTACAGAGGCCAGCACATCAACCTACCCCAATCTGTCAAATTTCTTTGATAGAATTTCAACTTTACCGCAAAGGTATAAGGTTCATATTCAAATGGGAAAATTTGACAGATTGGGGTAGCTTGATGTGCTGGCCTCTGTACAATGAAAAATAACTTTAATTTCGGAAGTCGGTGTCAAAAAACGAAAATGCGGAACCAACGACACCGACTTCCGAAATTAGAGTTAAGTACTTATTTTTCACTTTGTAGTGTTTTTTTTTCACTTTTAAGTTGTACAGACGCCAGCACATCAAGCTACTACAATCTGTCAAATTTATTTAATAGATTTTCTACTTTATCGCTAAAGCTTAAGGTTCAAAGTTGATTGGGAACATTTTACAGTTTCAGGTAGGTAGCTTGATGTGCTGGCGTCTGTACTTACCCCATACAAATTCGTATAACATTACTTGTTATGTAAATCTCAGTGACAGGAAGTTATTATAACATCATCAAGTGGCAAAAATACGTATTATTGAAGCTAACTAAAAAACTACCCTTTTTAAAGTTAATAAAAAAAATTGCGACCACCCCTGAGGCATAGGTACCCTAAGAGTAATTCATAAAAAACAATTTTTGAAATGGATTGCAATTTATTTTCGGAGATATCGCGTACCTAACAAACATAAAAAAACACAGTCGACTTGACAACCTCCTCCTTTTTTGAAGTCGGTTTAAAATGATATCTAAGCGACTGAATGAAAGTAATGCCAAGAGCATTAATGCGCAGCCTTTAACATTTTAACGTAAATCTTCAATGCTACAGATCATAACATAATAATAATAACAGTTACGTAAAACTAATTACATTTTACCGATCGTGATTTCGGTTTGTGGATTACATCAACAATATGCATGGTCATTCGTTAGGTACTGATTGCGCATTTTTCGTTGGTACAAAATACTAAGTAAACATAAAACGGATGAATTAGTGAGATGGATCGTAGGTATAGGTATATGTATTTGTTTCCGAACTTCATTCACTACGCTCACAGTCATATACCTACTTACTACGATTACATGCTACTAAGTAAAGTATATACTATTCACTGCTAGAAATTATTACCATGTTTTAAAGTTAGGTACCAAAACACTCAACAACGGCAAGATCCGCCAACAAAGATAACAAACATTCGCACGGAACACGAACACGAGCCATAGCACCAGCACCCTAATTGCGTAGCACACAGGTCACAGCAGCTACCTATCAATCAAAATCTGAATAATTTTCAAATATAAATAACGCAATGAAAGTTGTTAAACTGTCAAAATGAAAGCCATTCATTACTACTGAACTGATAGTGTGTTACGCAATTACCCTGCCTTATAAGCTTTATATAGGAGCTTTCGAGTAGTCCTTAAAAATATCCCCCATGGACGTCAAGATTGACGGCTTCGCTGCAATCAGGCGCAAACGAGTAGCGTCCTTGTTGCACCAGGGTGCGTGCCAGTAACAATAATCTCCCGAGGTCCCGAGTGTCATTGACAACAAACTGGATTGTCCTTTCATCATAAGTCAGCTGCATGCTGCTGTAAATATTGGTAATGTATACTAACTAATAATGTCTACTAACTTAGTTTTTATGTTACTAACATCTTGTTATCTATTGTAATTTGTGTTGTAGATAATTATGGAATTCTGGCGTCGTATTCTATTGAAATTCCGAAGTACGCTGGGCCAGCTAGAGGTCAAAGTTTCACCACAGATGCGCGGTCGACTGTACTGAACTGTGTTTTTATTAACATAGAGGTTGCAGGTACTGGCAATACCGTATTGCATTAGGTTGCTTGCGACACATGCAATTACACGATCTGGTGCACTCTTGACAATCATTGTGAGCACAATGGAATAAAACAGTGAGAAAATACGCAACTACCTAATCCAAACAGAGTTCTATGAGATAGGTAAGTATTATTTTGATCGCATTAAGTCTCAAGACTTAATGCGTTCAAATACTTACCTATCTGCTTAAAATAAAATGTTAGGTATATTTACTTATTTAATGTAAATTGCTTATTGTTAATTTGTGTCCTTTTTTTTAAGAATTAATTTTATACTTTTGCTGTGCCCTACAGAGTCCATATTGTACCTACCTTAGCTTTAAGCCATTATTAACACCTCTACAAAATTATGGAATGCAAATAAATATATGAATATGCAAGGGTTTGTAACTAGCAGCAAAATGATCTAGGTCATCTAGGTATCATCTAGCCTACCCAGAAATGAAAGATGCAATGCAGACGTTTTTGAAAAAAAACCGGCAAAGAGCGAGTCGTGTCGGCCTCGTCCACAGAGGGATTTGGTAGTTCCAGTGAACGAAAATGTTTATTTTCGTTTACTGGATAGTTTTTTGTAGGAAAAATTAGATTTTTGCTGATTTTCCTGTTTACTTAGCAGTAGCGTAACAATACCGTTTGGGGCCCGTGGCAAATTCAAGGGATGGGGCCCTCCCTTTAAGAAGCTCATCCAACGTTAAAGTTTTTTTTTTACTAGCACTTCTCCCGCGACTTCTTCCACGTACATTTCATATTTTCACCTAAAAAATGTAACACCTGACTGCTTCGTTGGTCTAGTGGTCGCAAGCGCTACTGCTGAGCATGAGGTCCTGTCCAAAAAATTGACAAAAAAACCGGGCAAGTACGTGTCGGACCACGCACAATGAAGGGTTCCGTAGTTGGAATGAATTTATCCCAAGAACAAACTTAACATTGTAGTTTAAAAACATGTTCTCCCATACATTCCAACTGAAAATGTAAGTTTGTACGCACTATATTGAGAGATTTACCATGTTGTTTCAAGATCATAGACTTCTTATTAATTTTCCTGTAATCTATAGGTATAGAACTATTTTCTGTATTTAAAAAAAAAATTAGGCTCAGTAGTTTCGGAGATAAGGAGGGGGGAATGGTAAATTTCCGTCTATTGTCTTAAATAACTTTAATACAATTTATTTAAATAATTATGAAAAAAAAATATTTGAGATCCTCACGGTAAGCCCTTTCATTTGATATGTCACACGGTACAGATTGCGAAACTTTTTTTTTTAAATTGTCTATTTACCCCTCAAAAATGACTCCCATTTTCAAAACTCATTTATTTACGTTACACGTCTGTGTTTGGGTCACAGAGATTCATAATATGTGTACCAAATTTTAACTTAATCGGTCCATAAGATTCGGAGCAAATTGGCTGTGACAGACGGACAGACAGACAGACACACGAGTGATCCTATAAGGGTTCCGTTTTTTCCTTTTGAGGTACGGAACCCTAAAAATGGGAAAAAGGTACGTACAAAATGTTTGAAACCTGAATGATGTCCAAAATGTAGGTAGGTACCTATATTAACTTCGTGGGTGGTGGATACCTACAAAGGTTCGTACTTCAATGCTAAAATAATAATGCTGTGCTGCCTGTGTGGTGCTTACCTGATTACCTGCTTACCCGATGCAGCTCTTCATCATCTGTGAAAATATAACTGTAGTCCTTTATTATAGGGTATATATGTTCTGTGACTGTAGTACACTAGCTAGCGTAATCAAAAGAGTAAGCAATGCACGTCATCTTGGTGTCATCAGCTGATCTGACGAGGTAATTTCTTGTAGAGACGAATCCATTCTGAATTTCTGATGAATGGAGGACCTTTATTTGAAACATTATCTAAGACAAATAACCAGCAGGGAACTTTAAGTTGTAACGCAATAATGGTCGAATCTATACCTACTACCTACCCACTAGCCACAGATAATATAATACTCTAGTAGCTAAGAAAAGGATTCTCAACCAACTATAATAGCCACCGTGCATACACCGTCATACTGTCCAATTGAATTGCTGTCTCTGCAATAGGTACCTCAAGTTTTTAGTCTGCCATGCTGTATAATTCCTCAGACCTACAGCTATATTCATTTCTACGAATTATCGCTCAGCGATAAAGCTATCAAAATAAAGAAAAAAAGTGTCGTGACTCAAAAGAGTTCTCAATACAGCCAATGTCTACGTCGAAGCGAAATTGTAGAATTCGCCCACTAATTACCGAATTACATATCTAGCGGCTAGCCGTTTTAAAAAACGGAACCGTTTTGCTGCGATCAATGTTTCGAATTTCGATGGCTGAACGTTGATCCGCCATAATACAAAACGGCCGTTTTTAGAGTTACGTACCCAAAGGGTAAAAACGGGACCCTATTGCTAAGACTCCGTTGTCCGTCTGTCACCAGGCTGTATCTCATGATCGATGATAGCTAGACAATGCTAGAATGTGTATTTCTGTTGCCGCTATAACAACAAATACTAAAAACAGAATAAAATAAATATTTAAGGGGGGGCTCCCATACAACAAACGTGATTTTTTGCCGTTATTTTATACATGACATATGTAGTGTTAAATACATATTGTATGGTGGTACGGAACGGAACCCTTAGTATGCGAGTCCAACTCGCACTTGGCCGGTTTTTTTAAAACGACTAGCTGCCTTTGGTAGGTAATGCCGCTACAAGTCGCAAAACTTGACCCTATGCTTAATTCAAGGATGTCTTCCCGTGCCCTGTGTGTGACTACGTGCCTGATATAATCCAAATAATTTAAAAATATTATACGTATAAAATTGCTTCATGTCCGTCGCTTTTAAGTGGAGCGTAAATTATATGTGTAATGTACTACACAATTCCTTAAATGGGCTTTACTCAACATCTCTTATTATGAAAGGAAACCTCTTAAATTTGTTTGTGCAATGTAATACAATATCGCAGTATCTCAGTAATCACTGCGTTAGATCCTTTCCCTGCGGTAAAATGATCGCCTTGTTTGCAACACTGGGCGTGTGACAGATTTCGTAGTCGACAAGTTAACTAGGTTCATTTTGAGTTGGTTATTTTTATGTTTGTACATTAGGTACCGAGTTATGGCAAATTATACGATTACGTTACTTAAAAAAAAAAAAGAATTCTAAATGCTTCAAGCAGTGAACATAGAACAGTTAGGTACTACCTACCTACTATTTTTCTGGGACCACCAAGGCTTTTTTTAACCCCCGACGAAAACGAAGGGGTGGTTATAAGTTTGACAGGTACTATATCGTTCAAATAATGGTACATTCGTATAAAATGGTAATCTATTTCACTTTAATTTGTCTGACCGACCTGAAATTTGGCGTAGGTATCTACCATATCATATAGGTACTTAAATTTATTGACTCTGCAATATGTGGTCACCTTGACTTCATGCTACGGCCAAGAAAGTCTGCGGACTAACCAACTCCTCAAAAACTTGCAGAGTTATACCTAGACAGCAGACATTTATTGTGTTTGGGCTCATTCAATTTTTCTCAATGGTATTTGACTTAGATATGGTGAACACTGGTCTGATTATGGAGCAGAAGGGTGGTGACAGAAACACAGCCCTATTATTCGTAGATCCACCGAGTTAGGACTCGTTGGTGAAAACGTCTGATGATGCAGCAGGAAAGTGGTTTGAGGATTGCAGGCATTTTGAATCGAAGACCCACTACTTCCACTCGCGTAAAACTAGCAACTTATGGTTTTCATACATAATCAGCCTATAATATTCCCACTGCTGGGACACAGGCCTCCTCTCTGTGAGAGGGAGTGGGCCGTAATCCACCACGCGGGTCCTGTGCGGGTTGGTAAGTAAGTAGATGTCACATGTCTTTGAATTTTTGGTTCTAGGACATGCCGGTTTCCCCACGATGTTTTCCTTCATCGTTTGGAGAGCAATGGTGATGAAATAATTTACACAAAGTAAGCGCCTGTCTGGGTTTGAACCTACGACCTATAACTCGTAAGTCGCGGCCGTTACCACTGGGCCACCACTGCTCACAGTACAGTTTTCATGACCATTGTCATATTCAAGAGATAAATTAGGTCATCTATATGATACGATGTGTGAATTCAAAACTATACATTGAATGTTAAAAAAAGAAATTGCTACGAGGTGTGGGAACGAGTCTGATGACGAAAATATAGTTTTTAGAATTTTTGTCCGTTTGTCTGTTCGTCTGGATGTATGTTCCGAATTGGCGCAACAACGGCTGAACGGATTTGGATGAAATATGGCACACCATAGTTTATAACCTGGATTAAGAGTAAGACATGGGATATTTTCCAACATCTACTCGGGCGAAGCCGCGAGCAAAAAAAATCTATATCTATACATATAATAAATCTGTAGACGAGGCGTTTCTGTACATTGAAAATATTTCCCAAAAAAATAGTTGGGGTATTAAATGATAACCAACAGATGCCATTTCATAATTTTTTTGAATTTTTGTCTGTTTGTCTGTTTGGATGTGACAGATTATTGATTTGAACAGGGTCAACGTAAAAAGTACCAAACCAATACTATTAATTCTTATATTCAAATATGGTGTAGAACTCGGAGCAGTTATTAGTTTTTGTTTCATCGCAATCGCTTCACTGTATCAAAAGTTTTATTCAATTTAAAGTATTCTAGAACAACTTTTTACGTTTTTTGGTAACACGTAACGACATCTATTGGCGCGATATAGTACCTACTTACTAACGAAAACATATTGTTGTTGTGATATAACATTATTAGGTGAATAATCACGTCCTATTAGATTAGGCTTACCTTTATGACGAAATAACAGAGATACTTATGTCTGTGTTATTTTAAAAAGTAATGATAACGATTATAATATTATAAAAATCGCTTTCAATTGATGGTTTATTTAGTAGCGCCTGTGGCGCTAAAAGAATTTCAAACAATAAGTGAGGATAATGTAAGATAATAATAATTGATGTGGTGTTCTAAGCGTTAAAGAAGATATATAGGTAATTAATGATATTACTATGAAAGTTGAGTAATGCAGAGCGAGTTTCCAGTTAACCACTTTGTTCGATAGATAGCGTTGAGCAAATGTCGTCATATTCTGAATCGCGATGAAGTTTTGGAACGAAGTTCTTTGCGGTAGGAATTTTATGGGAGAAATCGTCACTTAACGAAAAAGCGTTATGCCCCACTTTTCATAGTAATTAATAGATAGGGACAGAGAGCGAGAGAGAGCTATTTTTCATAGTTTCCGTGGATCCTGACCCCGGTAAGTGAGGTCAAAAAGAAAATCAAAGATGGTTGCCTAATTTTTTTTTGGCATGATTGTCGTTTTCATAGTCTTCGAGGGTGCTGAAGCCGATAGTCAGGTCAAAATAAAAATCCAAGATGGCGGCTGCAATTTTTTTTAATTTTTTGTCATGGGTGTCGTTTTAATGGTTTTCGAGGGTGCTGAAGCCAATAGTCAGGTCAAAATGAAAATCCAAGATGGCGGCTGCAATTTATTTGTCATGTTTGTCGTTTTTATGGTTGTCGAGGGTGCTGAAGTCGGTTTTTTTTTTGTCATGGGTGTCGTTTTCGTAGTTTTCGAGGGTGCTGAAGCCGATAGTCAGGTCAAAATGAAAATCCAAGATGGCGGCTGCAATTTTTTCATTTTTTTTGTCAGGTGTGTCGTTTTCGTGGTTTTCGAGGGTGCTGAAGCCGATAGTGAGGTTAAAATGAAACTGTAACGGCTTACCAACCGTCGATTGGCCCATGAACTGTTGGTGAACATTATCTTTAGACCATTAACTTTTTATCCAAAGGACTTTTTCGTTTCCCCAACGTCAGTCAAACCTCTACGTCAGTGAATGCTTAACCAACAGAATGTTTTGACCAATAACTTTTCACCCAAAGAACAAGGCCAACAGACAACGGGAAAGGTGAAAGTAAAATAATAATAATAAGACGTAGTCGACCGTCGTCCCCTATTTCTGTGAAAAGGGTTTAAAGTAACCTAACCAAGCCTAACCTCGGGGTGCCCTTCGCTTGCTTTGCTCGCTCACTTGAGCAGCCATCACCCCCTTCGAACCTAACACGTCCGAGTAAGATATCTACAATACCAAGTTAAGAAACCAAGACTTAGAAAAACTAACTTCAAACTTCACCTACTAATCTCAGATATACTTACTTTAGATAAAATGGTGGTATGATTTTACAAGTTCGTATTCTAAAACAGACGCAAAATAAAATGAACATATGGCTGTTTGGTTAGATAATCAGCCTCGAGCAGGCGCTTTCAGTGACACTTCGTCGCATTGTCATTATGAACCATGAAGACGCAGTGACTGCAGTCGAAAGTGCCGTGGTAGAGAACCCTAGGTAAGGGAAGCGTTACCAGGCAAGATCAGATGATTCTTTCTTTTCAATGAAGGAGTGGCAATTACACCTTTCCTAAGCGACACATTACCTATTGTTTTCCGACATCCACGCGAACGAAGTCGTGGGCACAGCTAGTAAATAATACCAGCCTGTTATTGTCGGCACTGCGCGGCAAAGGCCTCTTGTCATACAGAGAAGGCAAGAGCATACCATTTACCACGCTTGCTCAAGATGGCGATTTAGAGTTATACAAACTATATTCCTCACGACGACGTTTTTCTTTCACCAATATATGTCAGTAATGTCCAAGATAAACTACCTACCAGGCGCGGTCGCAGCCCAACATTTTGGGAGGGGTCACCATGGGTGCCGAAGAATATTTTAAGGGAGGTACATCTCTGCGTTGGTCTAGTGGTCGCAAGCGTTACTGCTGAGCATGAGGTCCTAGCTGGGTTCAATTCCTAGGTCGGGTAAAGTATTATTGGGTTTTTCCAACAGAAAGTCTGGATTTATGCACAGTTGGCGGCAGCAGGCTCGCCCCCTATGACATTTCACTTAATAACTGGTGAAATGTGGGTGTAAGTACTTTAAGCACCCTGCCTAACTAATGCTGCCAAATTGGTCGTATATGTTAGAACGGTAGAGATTACATTAACGGCCTAAGCAGGCAACCCCAAGCAACTAACAGAAAGTAAAATGCAAGAGCGAGCGAAGCGAGCTCGAAAATTTTCCACACTCACGGATAGGATCGATTTTCTTTTGATCATTCCAAAAGTACTAGGAATTACTTGCTTTGTTGACTTATGAAGAAAAACTCAAGAATCAACAGAATGTAGATTGCAAGAGCGAGCGTAGCGAGCCTGAAAATTTTAGCACTTCACCTTGAATTGTTTCTGTTTTCTTTTAACCATCATGCAAAAAAGAGAACTTACTTTATCGAATTATGACGAAAAGCATAAACTCGATTTACAGCAGTTTAGGTTGTGGAATCTGACCTTAACCTAAGCTTTTCGAACCTTACGTACGTGCTGGGTGCCCAATATCCCGAATTTGCTTCGCTCGCTCTTGCATCCTAGATTCTATATTTAATAACAGGCTTTTTAAAGGAGAAACTTTATAAGGCGCGTTAAAAAACTGACTGTCATTTCATAGTTTTAATTTTAAGTTTTTACTTCAGTCGCTGTCTCCATGTCTGCCTATGTTCTTAATGTTTTTGAATATGCACATCGGGGTTTACGTGGCTCAAGTCCAGTTTTAAGTTAGTAAGGCAAGTAAAATCATTCAGACTCTCGACAGCTTGAATGATTTTGGGAGGGGTCATGACCCCCACGACCCCCCCCCCCCCTCGGACCGCGCATGGTAGGTACCTACACAACATTTCTACTTGCCCGGATTTGAAATGTTGAACCCTTATCCTCGAGCCTAAGCCGCGGGCGGAAGCTAGTCTTCTCTTCTAATCTATATCTATATTCTATTCTATATATATATATACATATAATAAATCTGTAGACGAGACGTTTCTGTACATTGAAAATATTTCCAAAAAAAATAGTTGGGGTGTTAAAGGATAACCAACAGATGCCATTTCATCAATTTTTGGAATTTTTGTCTGTTTGTCTGTTTGTCGGTTTGTCTGTTTGTCTGTTTGGATGTGACAGATTATTGATTTGAACAGGGTCAACGTAAAAAGTACCAAACCAATACGGTTACTTTTTATACTCAAATATGGTGTAGAACTCGGAGCAGTGATTAGTTTTTATTTCATCGCAATCGGTTCACTCTATCAAAAGATATAATCAATTTAAAGTATTCTAGAAGAACTTTTTACGTTTTATAGTAACACGTAACGACATCTATTGGCGCGATATAGTACCTACTAACGAAAACATGTTGTTGTGATGTGAATAATCACGTCCTATTAGTTTATGCTTACTTATATGACGAAATAACACAGATACCTACTTATGTCTATGTTATTTTAAAAAGTAATGATAATGATTATAACATTAAACAAAATCGCTTTCCATTGATGGTTTATTTAGTGGCGCCTATGGCGCTAAAATAATTTTAAACAAAAAGTGAGGATAATGTAAGATAATAATAATTAATGTGGTGTTCTGAGCGATAATGAAGTTACATAATTATTGATATAGAAAGTTGAGTAACGCAGAGCGTTTTTTAACGAAGTTCTTATATGGAGCTTGCGGTAGGAGTTCTAAGGGAGAAATCGTCAAATAACAAAAAGCGTTATGCCTCATTTTTCAAAGTAATAGGTAGATAGAGACACACACACACACAGAGAGAGAGAGAGCTATTTTTCATGGTTTCCGAGGATCCTGACCCCGGTAAGTGAGGTCAAAATGAAAACCCAAGATGGCGGCTCCATTTTTTTTTAATGTTTTGTCATGGGTGTCGTTTTGATAGTTTTCGAGGGTGCTGAAGCCGATAGTCAGGTCAAAATGAAAATAAAAGATGGCGGCTGCAATTTTGTTTTGATTTTTTGTCATGGATGTCGTTTTCATAGATTTCAAAGGTACTGAAGACGATAGGCAGGTCAAAACGAAAATCCAAGACGGAGGTTGCAATTTTTTTTTATGGGTTTCGTTTTATTGGTTTTTGAGTGCTGAAGCCAATAGTGAGGTTAAAATGAAATTGTAATGGCTTACCCACCGTCGATTGGCCCATGAACCGTTGGTGAACATTATCTTTAAACCATTAACTTTTTTCCAAAAGACTTTTCACCCACGAACGTTTTGCCAACATAACTCTACATCAGTGTACGCTTTCGAACCCTACCTGTCCGAGTCGGGGTGCCCCAAGTCCCGAGCTTGCTTCGCTCGCCCTTGCATCCTTAGTTCTATTTGACATGGGTCAAATGTTCTTTGGGTGAAAAGTTATTGGTCAAAATATTCTGTTGGTTAAGCATTCACTGACGTAGAGTTCTGTTGGGGAAACGTTCGTGGGTCACAAGTCCTTTGGATGAAAAGTTAATGGTGATGACCAACGGTTCATGGACCAATCGACTGTTGGTAAACCGTTTCAGTACTGGTTAAAATGAAAGTCCAAGATGGCGGCTGCAAATCGAAAAATTGGTAGTGTGTGTCGTTTTCATGGTTTTCGAGAGTGCTGAAGCCGATTGTGACGTCAAAATGAAAATCGAAGATGGCGGCTGCAATTTTCTTTTTCTTATTTTATCATGTGTGTCGTTTTCATGGTTTTCAATATAAACTTACACGACTTTGTGTGAAATAAAATAAAATACAACCGACTTAAAAACACACTTCAAAGTGCAATAGACCTTTGGTTTCAGAAGTCTGTAATTTCTTGCCAACGCGCAACGTCTTCCCAAACTAAGGTTATTTTGCACTTTGTAGGGTTTTTTATGGAAGTCGGTTATATTTTTTTGTAATTATCTTTACAATTTTTTTTCTGGTTTTCGGCAGTATAAGGTCTAAATCAAAATCATGTCTAAAGTTTTCGTGGGTTTCATCTTCGTAGTTTAAATGGCGGCCGGTGTCAAATATAACCAAAGTTTAATGGGTTGCTTTTTACACGGGCAACTTTTTGTAGAAGCTCTTACCATTAATGTATTCTTCCTTTTATCATCAAGATATCTCGATGCTTTATAAGGCATAATATTGGTAAGTAGGTATATATGATATCTTCAATAACAAGTTAAGAAATTCTAAATTTACCACAGAGAAGAAGCCGCGCCGGCACTGTAGTTCATTAAACCACATTGCTCATCCACGGTTGCAGTGGAACTATTAGAAGACATACCACCTTGAATTAGTTCAATTTATGCAAGCCTAGTACTTTATTTTTATGTTGCAATTATTTTGCCACTCTTTGGTCTTGGAGTTTGCACCTTGTTGCATATTTCGACCATTTTAAGTTGCGCAATATAATATTGCACTCTTAAATGATAAGTAGGTACATACTAAATCGTTTGATGCTAAGTCTAAATAACATGGTAGGTAACTGGTAAGTAAAATGTTTTGATCAGAGGTTCCTTAATAAATTTTGCAATTTAATGACTATGTAACTTAGTTTGATGACAAAATCTCTCACTAAAAAGTGAAAAATAAGGAGTTTAAATTTTTATAAAAAAAAACTTTTTTACAAAAAAAACAACCGACTTCCAAAAAAAAAACTACGAAGTGATAAATAACTTTAATTTCGGAAGTCAGGTGTCGTTGGTTCTGTATTTTCGTTTATTGACACCGACTTCCGAAATTAAAGTTATTTAAGTATCACTTTGTAGTTTTTTTTTGGAAGTCGGTTGTTTTTTTTTTTGTAAAATAGTTTTTTTATTAAAATTTAAACTCCAAGTAGGCTCTCTATGTCTAGGTTGTAGGTACACTCACTGTATTGCAACAGTCGTTCATTATAAATTACCTAATTATAATTTGTCATCAAACTTATCCATGACCCGTGCGTTACATGCGTACGTTTGGTGAGAGAAGTTTTAACTACATATTTACTCTGCTAAACAATTTGCCACTAGCGGGACGTCAGTAATCAGGGCGCGTAGCTCCGACCAACCTCCGCAGCTCCGTAGTTTCTTAAGGCAAGCGGGAGGCCCTCCTCTAAATTTTACACTATGACCTTCTACACTCTACAGACTATGATTTCTGCATTGTACTTTCAGAAAGGCATAATGTTCATTGAACGGTCTTTCGGACAGTGGTGGACCCACTTACGTAATGGCACTTGAAATTGTTTCGTTAGTTCAGAGGGGCAATTCTGGTAATTTTAAGAACGTTCACAGTCTGATCTCAGTCTCAATCTGTCAAAAATGCCTCAAATTTCAGTACATTTTGACAAGTTTTTGACATTTGTTTGTCGCTGAGATGAGACTGCGACTAGATTTTGAACGTTTTAAATTACGAGAATTGGCCTACAGATAACAAAGAAATGTTATTCTTTCCGCACTCATTGTTAATGGCAGTTTTAACAGAGGAGTGGGGTAGGTACTAATTAGTCAAGTCTAGACTCTACTACGACTAGGTAGGAGGTACATATTCAACACTACGAGTGGTAGTAAACACTTGACTATGTACTATGAATACCTATTATGAAGTAGGTAGATAAGTATATACCTACTTCATATTACCTATTGAAGGTGAAGACCCGCGGCGCACGGCGCGGCGCGGCGGCAACCTGAAGGCAAATTCCCGTAATTAAAAACGTTCAAAAGTTTAGTCGCAATTTCATCTCGGCGACAATCAATTTCAAAAACTTGTTTTAGGGAAATTATTGGGTTTGATAGATTGAGACCGAGATTGCAGACTGTGCACCGGGGAATTGCCCGTCTGTTAATTTTAATCTAGGATAGAAAAACAAATTCTACCTCGAACGTAAGTGGTAGGTTGATGTTAATCACTCATGATTTGGTCGTAATTGTGCGATAAAAATTGTTTTATGATCGATAACACTTAGCTAATTAAAATGTAGATTCACGATCGACGACGAATCACGATATCGAAGGTTTTAAACACTAATAAGCTTCGGTAAAACTCGATAACCTCCTTGAAACGTCTGATGGTCATAAGACTCACAAATAAATGAAGTTGCCGAGCATGGTGGTCCCGAGGATTTGCGCTGGGTTTATTCACATAACTTCAGGCATTTTTCTTTGTGGGGAGTAGATATGTAGGAAATTCTCTAAAAAAATCATGAAACAAATGGGCTGATCAGTCCATTTGTTATTATATTGGAGTAGATTTCTACATATGTTAGATAAATCAGGGCAGGTGTTTGTTAACTAAAGAATAGGTACCTACGTAAGTATTCAAAGGTTGGAAGTTGTGGGGTGTCGAAACTAAAGCCTCAAATCATATTTTAATTTAAATTAATTAATGACTACCTCGTAGGTACGGTCAGCTTTTTATGTCTTAGCCGTAAGGATGATTCTCCTAAGCAAGTTGCAAGTGTTACCACTGATTTGCGGTTGGATGTACTACTTACATTTAGTATAATTCGTCTTGAACGATCGCCGAAATCGCGACCGTCCTGATTTAGTTGCGTAACCTCTGCCTTTTACTCGGATATCACTCCGAGACATATTATGGATAGTGGGGTGTTATGGATTCACTCTAATTATTGTACCTACCTACGTAATGATGACTTATGTCTGTGAGTGCTGTGACCTTCTTACTATCACTTCAATTAAATATCTATAATAGGAAATAGAAGGTAGGTCAAGTCTGTGTTACAAGAATTGCGTACCGGACTCGCGCACGAAGGGTTCCATACCATTGTCTATAAAACGGCAAAAAATCATGTCTAAGTGAATATACTTATAACTAAATATTCTGTGAATATTTCAAACGTCTACCTGTTGCCGTTAAATTTAAAAAAACTTTTTAACAAAAAAATTAAACCGCCGAAAAAAGTGAAAAGCAAAAAATAATAAACCTTTTTTATTTAACCTTAATAAATAGGTTCTTAAACTAATGTAAGTACATGAGTCGGCGCCAAACAATCAATGAACAGAGATTGGTTCCGCATTTTCGTTTTATGACATGCGGAAAATGCGGAACCAACGACACCGACTTCCGAAATAAAAGTTATTTTTTCAGTAGGTATGTCATGTTTTTTTTGGAAGTCGGTTTTTTATGTTGTTGTAATATTTTTTTCTGTTCTGTTCATTGATTCTTTGGCGCCGACTCAAAATTACTTAAATATACTTACATTAGTTTAACAACTTAGTTATTAAGGATAAATAAAAAAGGTTTATTATTTTTTACATCACACAAGGGCGCTCCTTTTTCTATTTTTTTGTATTTTTCTTTTTACAATATTTTTCTGTTTTATTTAAATTATTTGGTGTTTCAATTGCATACTTATTATCATGATAAGTGGAAGGGCGGAGTTCACCTAATACAAAAGCATCTTCTTGCTTAAAAGGTGATCTCCATCAAATGTGTTTTTCATTTGTATGTAATTGCAATAAACATTTTAATTTATTTTTTTTTGCTTTTCACTTTTTTCGGCGGTTTAATTGTTCTGTTAAGACGTTTTTATTTAAAAAAAAATTGTGGCTATAATTTAGATAGGTACTAATTAGCTCATTTTTCAGCCGTTGGTTGTCAACAAGGTGACCCTCTTGGGCCAGTCATTTTTAGTTTGGCAATAAATCCAATTGTTCGACAACTAAATTCTAAATTCAACGTATGGTATTTGGATGACGGAACCCTAGGAGGTGATGTAGATACAGTCTTAAAAGATTTAACTTTTTTAAAAGACAAATTCAGTTCCATTGGCCTAGACCTGAACCTTTCAAAATGCGAATTTTATCTTCCCCAAACGACTGACAGACAGACTACCATAGAAAAATTTAAACAATAGCTCCAAATATCAAAATTACGGAAAGAAACTCTCTTCACCTACTAGGGTCCCCAATTTTTAATGAATCCTTTCCAACGTTCATTGAGGAGAAGATATAAATTTTTAATGATATCTCGGAAAGACTTTTCAAAATTAATATTCATTCGGCCTTCACACTCATTCGGTACTGTTGTTTTGGACCAAAATTTACATATAGCCTTCGCTCCTCTCATCTATGGAAGCATCCACAACTTTTAGAAAAAGTAGAGCAAATTATTAGAAACACATTAACTTCCATCCTAAATGTGGCCCTGGACGACCGTGCGTGGCAGCAAGCCACACTACCCATTCGCTTGGGTGGTCTCGGCGTCCGCAAAATTTCAAGTATTAGTTTACCGGCCTTCCTCTCCTCGGTCCACAGTACCGATAAATTAACCAGGAACATTTTATCTTCCTCACTGGTCGATTTTGAAGTACCGTGTTTGACCGATGCGATGAACGCTTGGAAAATGGCTTGTCCCAATACGGTTTTGCCCTATAACCCGTCTTCCCAGAGACGGTGGGATGAGCCGCTCTGCAGTATTATACGGAATACCCTTGTAAACACGTCACGTAATACTGTTGAGCGTGCTCGTCTGCTGGCTGTGGGAGAATGGGAGTCAGGCTTGTGGCTTCAGGCGCTCCCGTCATCCACCATAGGCACAATGATGGATGACTCATCGTTTCGGCTCGCTACGTGTCTCCGCTTGGGCGCATCTTGTGTTGCTCCGCATCGATGTCACTGCGGTGAAGCTGTCGACAGTCTCGGACACCATGGCCTGTCTTGCTGCAGGAGCGCAAGCCGCATAAGCACGGTACGCCAGCATCAATGATATTATTCGTCGAGCCCTTGTCACCGCCGGCGTACCAGCGGTGTTAGAACCAAACGGCTTGGTACGTGACGATGGGAAGAGATCAGACGGCATGACGTTGTTGCCTTGGAAGGTGGGTAGGCCTCTGGTGTGGGACGCAACGTGTGTCGATACCCTTGCGCCATCTCATGTTCCTAGCACGGCGGGCTGTGCTGGTGCCGCTGCTGCGGCTGCTGAGACCCTCAAGCGGCGCAAATACTGTAACCTTATAGGCAACTACAGCTTTGAGCCGTTTGGGGTCGAAACTCTCGGGTCATGGGGCTCGAGTGCGCGTCTCCTTTTTAAGGAAATTTCTCGCCGGTTAGTCGACTCTTCACGTGACCAGAGGGCTGGGTCGTTCTTTGGTCAAAGAATTAGCATTGCCATTCAACGTGGCAATGCTGCCAGTCTTCTGGGCACGTTTCCGGATGACAGCGATGCGGACGAGTACTTCGACGCCTAGGTGACCTTCGTTTTTGTATTTATTTAGGTATATAATAAGTTAGTTAATATAGATATACTTTAGATAAAATGGTGATATGATTTTACAAGTTATTAGCTCATTCATTGTGAGTTTTTTATTTTATTTAATTGTAGGTATACTAACTCAGCATTAAAATCTGTGAGTGAACAATAAATCACCCCTATTTTCCCACCCTTTTGGTAGGTTTTTTTTCCAAATTTATATGGGACCAACTTCGAGGTATACCCTTTCCAATAACAAAAGAATTATCAAAATCTAACAACGCTGTAAAAAGTTATGCGTGGCTGGTCATACATAAAAAAAAAAATATATATATATAGATACACGTTGACTTGAGACCTCCGTTTTTACGTCGGTTACGTTTGTTGTATGGGAGCCCCCTTAAATATTTTATTTTAGTATTTTGTTTTAGTATTTATTGTTGTAGCGGCAACAGAAATACATCATCTGTGAAAATTTCAACTGTCTAACTATCACGGTTCATGAGATACAGCCTGGTGACAGACGGACAGCGGAGTCTTAGTACCTAATAGAGTCCCGTTTTACCCTTTGGTTACGGAACCCTAAAAACGGAACCCTCATATTATTGGATCGCTTTAATATCCGACTGTCAAGATTAGGCAAGACCCTTTTTCGCAGGAGTTTTTTATGAAAGTAAGTAAGTTTTGTTTTGGCACAATTAGGGATCCATACCAAAGTACGGAACCCGATTTTCTTCTGGCCAGTTTTGTTTTTATTCAAAACACTCATAGAACACGGACACGAGCCAGCACCAGCACCCTACTTGCATAACACACTATCAATCACAATCTCAATCATTTTGATGGATAATGCTAATCCATTCATCGGCTGTCGCTGAAAACAAGCGCTGGGGCTCTGTCTCGTATAGGGTCTTAGCATTATGTTGAGCGATGGCCGTTTTGCGTAGATGTGACGCATGTTTTCTCTCTAATTGTTATTTTATTATATTTTTTCTTTTGATGCGTCATGTTTGCCGCAAATAAACGTAGGTAAGTATTTTCTTTATTTTTTCTTTCTTTCCATCATGCTTCTTGTTAAAACAAAATGTACCTACGCTCAACAACGTAAATGATGCTATGAATGTTGTGGAACTGCCAGGGTCACGGGTTGTTCGAAAGAGATACCGTGGCCCCTGGCACAGGCAACTGAAGGAACACGGGTGGGTTGTAGTCAGTAAGTCTGACACGCCTCTTCTCCCGCTCCGCCAGAGCGGGAGAAGTTATTTGATAATTTTCCCATCCAAAAAAAAAATGTTGTTGAACTGTCAAAATTAAAGCCGTTTCTTGTGTTACACAATTACCCGCCTGGATCATGTTAAAAAAAATTGCAACAATTAAAGAAAATTTACTTTTTTGTATTAGCCAGAAAATAATTAAAAATAAAAAAAATTGTAGGTATTCTTGTAATTTGGTAAGTAGGTAATTTAATTGTGCTTTTGTGAGTTGTGTTAATTCTTTTGTGTGATGAATGAATGTTTTAGCTACATATTCATCGGTAAAAAAAATAATGTAATGTTTATCTCAAATAATTCCTTCTGGTATAAAAATAATTAGGTTACCTACATATTTTGCATTTTTGTACTTACACTTAATTCAATTTAAGCGAGATAATAATTATGAGATTCAAAAAATGTTACATCACAACGGTAATTCATAAAATACACACATCAAAAGTGTCTAGGGATCAACATATATTTTTGCAATAACTTTTCTCCTGATTGATATTAATTAAAATTTTCTTTAAGGATTCATCAAATAAAGTGTTTTCGTTTGTCACAGTAACGATAAACCAAGTCACCTTTGCATTAATAAAGAAATTTGCCATTTTCCTAATAAAGGGATTTTTGACATTTGAACCACTAACACAAAAGTTCGAAAAAAATACTGAAATAACAGTTTTCTTTAAAATTTTATTGGGTAACTTAAACAATTAATAATCCGTGTTTCTACCGCGAACACTAACAACACAAGAACATCGGTTTGGCATACTCAAAATGAGTTCATCCAAATCACGCTGTGGAATGGCCGCCCATGTTCGTTGCAACAACAAAAAAAGGTCTTCTTGCGACTGGATACCCTCCATATTCGGCAGAGCTCTTCTCTGTAGCATATCCCATGCATGCTCAATCGGGTTCAAGTCTGGCGACTGAGCAGGCCAGGGCAGGACATTGGTGTTAGCTGCGGCGAGAGTCTGTCTTACAACTCTTGCGGTGTGCGGTCGTGCATTATCATGCATTAACTGAAATAAGGGACCGATTTGCACTTGTAGAGGAACGATGACGTCTGATACAATCGTCTCAGCATAAATTTGAGCGTTGAGGTTGCCTCTGATCCAAATCAACTCAGTTCTTCCGCCGATCCAAATACCCGCCCATACCATGATGGTTCCACCACTATAAGGATGGACTTCCTGGCAGGATTTTAATCGCTGTTGGCGTCCAGGGGTTCTCCAGTGTCGTATACGTCTTGTATCCGGTCTCATACCAAAACGAGACTCATCAGAAAAGCACACGAAACGCCATTGTTCTTCTGCCCAATTTCTGTGTTCAAGAGCCCATTGATATCGAATCCTACGATTGTGCATTGCTATAGGTGGTACCCGTAGCGGTCTTCGGGAATGAAGGTTCACTTCATGCAAGCGGTTTCTGACTGTTTGGTCGCTAATTAAGTTCCCTGAAGAGTGATGAAGCCTCACGGCTAACATCATGGCGGTTATTGTTGGAGCTCTTCGAGTTAAGATTTGAATGTATCGGTCTTGTCTCCGTGTGGTGCAGCGATACCGTCCTCCATGGCGCTCAGCCACGGTACCAGTGCTTCGGTAACGTGTCCAAAGTCGACTGATAACACTCTGACTTGTATTCAGAGCTAAAGCCACAGTACGTTGCCGGGAACCAGCTTCTATCATTCCCACGGCTCTGAGCATTTCTTCCCTGCTTAAATGACGTCGCCGCTCCATAATAACGTTGGTTTTAATCAGTAGTAGGGAAACAGTAGCACTAATAATGTCTTCAATGCGTTGTATGTTTTTATAGGGAAAATATTGACAGCTGATTTTCATCTTTTACTCGAATTTGATTCACAGTTCCTGATTCAAATTATGAAATGCACCAAAAAGGATCCATATAAATTTATAAAATCATAAATTTATTACAAAGCCACATCTCAATCTCAAGAAATCCGCATAAAAATGCTTGATCCCTAGACACTTTTGATGTGTGTAGTTGTAAAATTAATTTGTGGTTTGCATCAATATATAGAAAGGTATCTTTATGCAATATTACATTACATAGTGATATAATATCCACTCAATCTAGAATCAATCTCCGAATCTGCCTAGTCTTTTCCCAACTAAGGTAGTTGCAGCTGAATACCTGTATTTTTCATGAAGCGCTTGCATATTATCTGACCTCCACAACCCAGTTAAACGATACCCCTAGGTAAGACTGGTATTCAGCTGCATCCGGTTAGATTGGAAGCCGACCCCAACGGCAAGGAAAAGGCTAGGCAGATTAGTACATTGATTGCAGATTTACAGACTTTTGGGCTTCTGACTAGGTACCCGTGTAAAAGATGTCGACGCCAACTAGCATAATGATCAGTCAAAGTTAAGTAAGTTAAAATAACGGGTAGTCATTTTATTTTTCGGAAAATTAGTCGGTTGTTTAATCCTACAATGTCCGTACAAAAAATACTCAAGTAGGTAGTGTAATAAATGAATGTTCAGTTAAAAAAATTTTGAATGTTCAGTTAGGTAATGTAGTTCGGCAGTTCATAGGTTAGGTTGGAACTTGAAACTGTGATCAACCCGCGCGAGCCGAATTGGTCGCAGTAACGAAGCGCTACCCCGACCAAATTGTGACTTCGTGGTCCAAGTCGCGTCGCGTACAACAGCTAGTTCCATCTAATTACACGAATCGCGAATTTATTTATTTTGTAAAATTATTTATTCTCGTTATACTCGTAATCCACCCATATTCGTATCATATTCGTGCTAGCTAACTAATTATTTAGTATCGAATTATACAAAACGAAGCTAATTCAATAGTGAGACGGTTGCGAAATCAACCTACAAGACATTTAGATTGCCACATATTGTTGAGAACCTTATGTACATAATAAAATTAATGTTTATTTGGTTCTGCGGCCTTCTCACCGTAATAATCTCATCTGACGCATCTCGATCTCGATGGATTGTAAAGTTTACTTAGGTACGTTCGTTAGGTACAATTACGAACCATTTCCGAAGCCGTCCTTCCTCAAATGTTCCTTAACGTGTATTTATGATTATGCACCTAGTTATTTGAGCGCTGGAAGTGTGTTGTTTTTAATTGATGTAATTTGATTTATAGTCGCGTTCTCATCAGCCAAAATTGTTTGCCGCAAACCTTAGATGTCCTTGCGTGAATCAATTGACTAAGAACCTCATAGGTAGGAAGTAGGTAGGTGGTAAATGTAGACCACCAATCACCATGTTAGTCTAAAATGTGATCTTTACGTACCTATCTCAAATGAGTAGGGGGCGGGGGGGAATGATAGGGGATTACATCGTTGATAAAGATGCCTGGATCAATGCTGGTCCTGCTCCACAACCACAACTAATTGATTAACACTTGAACATACTGTTGGAGCTGCTGAAGATTGTGGGACTATATTTGCATTGTATGTCAATTTCCTTTGTATTGTATAATTTCATAGCACAGATGTGAGTTCTATGTGAGCTACCATTTACCGGGTAATAATATGTTTTTCATTGATTTGAATGTGCCCTGGCGGCTGATAGTATGTCATGCTCACTAAAATGTCTCGCTGACGGTGGCGTGTGTGTTGGATCATTTAGCTCCCTTCAAAATGGTTGAGCTGAATGGTGCTGATCTATGCGTCATGTTCGTGAACGGGCGCCGTCAGTTGGGGCTGGTCATCAATTGGCTGCCTCGGCTTATTTTAATTTTTTTTGGATTGTTGTTTTGTTAAGTACTATTTGCTGTACTCTGGACGCTCTTAACACGTACGTCTTTTTTATTTTATTACATCGTTCTCACATATAATTATAAATTCAACATTAATGATGTAACTAATATTTTTGTAAAAATATAATTTAAAAGAGTGTCCATGGAGTTTCTTGCCCGTTCTTCTCCATAGTACCTACGCTTTGGAATGGGCAACTAGCTTCATATTTTCTGACTGGCCGACTTCTTGACAATTCAAAAGTGCCTGTAAATGGTTTAATTGAAATAAATGCTTTGAGTTGAGTTGAGTTGAATGAAAGTCAGTGGGCATAAGGGTGGAGATCAGCTGTGCAAGATATGTCTCGAAGAAGGAAAACCAAAAGAAGTCTGGTACCGTTGCCGTCTTTGTGGTGGATGGGCCCATAAAGTGTACACAGGATGTGATGACCCAAGTCACTGTGATTTTTGCCCGAAAAAATAATTTAATTTATCACTTAGGTACCTACCTAGTAAAAGTGTTCTTGCCTTAAAGTATTCTTTAATTCATGCTTAAAATTGTTAGAACTGCACTGGATAACCACTTACAACATTTCATTTTATTAATGTGGCATTGTCTTATTAGGTACCTATTGTAATAATTATTTGTTACTTTCTTTGTTTTTAAATTTTGACTACGATTACCCCATGGGCTGACTCGCATTGCCCTCATAATTAAGTATGTGGGTAATAATAATTGGAGTCAAAACTACTTTTTTGTTTTTAGGGTTCCGTACCCAAAGGATAAAAACGAGACCCTATTACTAAGACTCCACTGTCCGTCTGGCTGTCTCTCTGTCATCAGGCTGTATCTCATGAACCGTGATAGCTAGACAGTTGAAATTTTCACAGAATGTTTATTTCTGTTGCCGCTATAACAACAAATACTAAAACAAAATAAAATAAATATTTAAGAGGACTCCCATACAACAAACGCGATTTTTTGGCGTTATTTTATAATTATGTAGTGTTAAATATTGTACGGTGGTACGGAACCCTTCGTGTGCGAGTCCAACTCGCTTTTGGCCAGTTTTTTAATTCTCAATATGGGACTGGTGATGATAACCAAAAAATACTTAGATATCTAACTTGATACGCGAGAGAGCGCGCTTAGGTATTTCGCGTAATCGCGACAATTGTAGCCGTAGCATTATGCAGTCATTCCTAAAGTCCGCTGGAGTTTATGGTAGCACCTCTGGATCTGGGTAATTTAATTTCTTAGGTTCAGCAAGTTCAGAGACTTCCATCACAGGCAGTTGGATGCAAATTGCAAAGTTTCGCGACGGAGCGCAATATTCATTTGTAATGTATATCATTGTGTGTAGGTAGGTATGTTGCGAGATGAAGATGGCATACAATTACGTGATAATAAATCGCAGCATCACGCGTGTGATCTACATACTGACTGACCGACTAAATGCGCGACGCGACTCTTGTAGAACAATTTGTATTTTTTTTTTTGGTAATTGTTCTACCAGAATCGCTTCGCAATATCGCGTCGCGCTTCCTGTCTGCAAGAGGCTTAATAGAGCCAGTAGATCCAAAGAAATGTAGGTACCTAACACTTACTAAGTTTAGTTATTATATGAAATGAGTATGACGCATCGGTTTTGCAATTTTCAGGTTAATTAAAAAGTAACTAGGTATATAAAAGTAGTTAGGTAATAAGGTAATAAATACGGACTGGTGTCCGCAACTCCACGTCAATGCGCGTATTTTGTGTACAGACCTACATAATAACTATGTATAGTTAGGTAGCCTAAAGTAAGTTAGGTAGGTACCTACTTGTACTTACTGATGAATTATACTTTGTATTGGGGGGTCTTGTCTTCTTCGCTGTGTCGACAGTTGATTCCATAATTCTGGACGGAGAGGCTATTCAGGTTCAAAATAAATTAGCTAGCAAGACTCCGCAGACGTGATTGGTATCGAATCTATCGATATCTCATGATGAATTTATAACAAAAAAAATCTAAACTCGTCATTTCAAATACGATAAACTTCAGCTGACTACGGAGACAACGGCCACTGGTAGTGTAGTTAGGTAGTTGAAAATTATGAGTTTAGAAAATCTTTTATTTTTTTATTGGATAACAAAACCCACCACATCTGCGGAGTTTTGCTAGCTAATTTAATTCGAACCTGTATAATTATCTGAATATAATTCATTAAGTAGGTTTTTATTTTTCTGATAAGTAATCAAAAGGGAGACCTTTGCCCCACAGTGGAAATTACAGGCTTATAAAAATAATAAATACCGAGTGGATGCAATTTATTAAAATAGGTAGGTACTGTCGCGTATTCACAAATGCTTGTTCATCACACTGGCACTGGGTTGTGCGTTGTGCTAAGAAGGTTTTGGGCAAACAAATTGTGTGTTTATAACAATTTGGTACAAATATTCCTATTTAAGTACATACCTACTGACAAACTTGTTTTTTTTTTGTTTTCAAAATATTTATTCCTCAATTTTCATAATTGGACTTACCACTGTTTGTCTCTGCATCACTCAAAGGTTGACTGGCAGAAAAGGGTACTCCGCCTCTGCACATTTGTGTGCATACCTACACTATTGAATAAATAAAAAAGGTCAAATATCATCAATTTATCAAAAAAACGAGGTCAAAAACCTACCTGCAAATACAGTTTCAAGAACTATCTGTTTTTTTATAATATATCAAGTTCAAAAATTTCAAATACTTACATCATGAGATCACCAAAACTATTATTATTATTTGAGACTTATAACCTTGCGTTAAACGCTTAGAAGACGTAGATTACCTTCTAAATTAATTTACTCATAATTTGTAGCATTCAATTTACAATGTTATTATTGATTTAACAATAATTTTTAATATATTCCAATAACGCATATCATCTCGTCATATGCTAATAAATAATAATACATAGACAATAAATGGGTGGGTTCACATTTATTTAAAATATTAAAAAACAGTCACGTTAGGTAACATAAAAATATTGTCTGATTTTGTTTAATCTAGGATACGACCTAGATCTAATAGGTACATGAATAAGGTAAAAATACTGTCTCTTTGGTCTAGTGGTCGCAAGTGCAACTGCTGAGCAGGAGGAGGTCCTGGGTTCAATTCCCAGGTCAGGCAT
The DNA here is from genome assembly GCA_963669345.1 of Gortyna flavago. NCBI lineage: Eukaryota > Metazoa > Arthropoda > Insecta > Lepidoptera > Noctuidae > Gortyna > Gortyna flavago. Next base: position 9,507,979 of record OY770129.1, on the reverse strand, counting down.
AGTCCCAATGGAATTTTTCAGTATCAGCCCGGAGCCTGGATTTGCGCCCAGTTGATGGGAAATAGGCTCGACCCCTATTACATTGGACTTAAAAACTTTTTTACAAAAAAAAAAACAACCGACTTCAAAAAAAACTACAAAGTGATAAATAACTTTTATTTCGGAAGTCGGTGTCGTTGGTTCTGCATTTTCGTTTATTGACACCGACTTCCGAAATAAAAGTTATTTATCACTTTGTAGTTTTTTTTGGAAGTCGGTTGTTTTTTTTTTTTGTATAAAAGTTTATATTTTTCACTTTTTAGTGAGAGAGTTTGTAATTTATCTAAGTTACAATAGCCTAACGTCAACTGCTCATCACCTTTTACAAAATATTGCTTTTCCCGATGCTGGGACGTTAATTTTTGAGGAGTTCTCCTGGTAAGAACCTGAAGAACTCCACTCCACCACCACACGCATTGTGACGAGCATAAATTGCTTAGCAACCATATTAAAGTAATCGAATCGCAACCCGTGAAATATTTATCATTGATTAGTTCCGATGGCCGTCTGTAGTCTTCATCATCAGCTCCACTTTACCAAATGATGATTTCCGAGAGCAAATGCTCAAGTTACTCTAAAAAATATCCAAATCGCTATAGGTTTGCCAATAAAATTTGAGGGTTTGCCTCGATTTCCATGGGATCCTCTCATCAGATTCCAACTTTCTGACAATGGGACCACCTTGGGAGTATACCCTTCAAGTTACTCTAAAAAATATCCAAATCGCTATAGGTTTGCCAAAAAAAGTTGAGGGTTTCCCTCGATTTCCATGGGATCCTCTCATCAGATTCCAACTTGCTGACAATGGGACCACCTTGGGAGTATACCCTTTCAAACAAAAAAATAATTTTCGAAATCGATCTACAAATGACGGAGAAATCGGTGAACATACAAAAAAAAAAAAAACATACATAAAGTCGAACATATAACCTCCTCCTTTTTGGAAGTCGGTTAAAAAAATAACAGGAGAAATGTACCCTACTATAGGTACATCTCCGCTTAACCCTTCGGGGATTACACTTAGGTACAGGCGTGATGTAATGTTATGTAATACTGGCCCCCTGTCGCCCTAAGATAGACTTCGTACAGAAATCAGGATGGGTGTTGACCCCCTGTCGCCTTATGATAGAATTTATATAGAAATCATGATGGATGTTGACCCCCTGTCGCCCTAAGATAGATTTCATATAGAAATCATGGTGGGTACGTGTTGACCCGCTGTCGCCCTAAGATAGAATAAGTAGATACTTATAGAAATCATGATGGATGTTGACCCCCTGTCGCCCTAAGATAGAATTCATATAGATATCATGATGGGTGTTACGAGTATTAGAATTAGAATAAATACATAACATCACGCCTGTATTCCCCGGAGGTGTAAGCAAGAGTGAGACTGCAGAGAGGGTATAGAATAGCTACACTGCTACACTCACATTTCCGCCATTGTAGTACGGTCAGCAACGAAAATCCAATAACACTATCAAGTTTTAATAATCGAAATCGACACAACGTGATTTCATTAATGCTTTTCAGCATTAAACTGATAGCCAAGTGATTTGATACTTAAGTACTTTTAAAAATTTTCTGTTTCGATTTTAATTTAATATTTTGCTCAATCATCACGCACACACATACCAAGACGGAAAGCGCTTTGAACTTTTCAGAACTATGAGCAAACCTACCACTTAGGTGTTACCTAATTAGGTACCTACGTTACCCGTGCGTCACTAGCCTACTCTACTCACGCTCCACGCGCTCTAGGTACTTTTTTCAGTAAAAATTTTGGAAGTTGCTTCGTTATTGGAACTGTGCCTATACTTTGATGCCTGAGCATTTAATCGAATACTGGAGGCAAGACCGATGCGATGTTCCATTTCTAATCCAATTCGGCACATGACAACAGCTGCAGACGCGGAACTGCTGGCGTTAATTTTAAAACAAGTAACGACGTCCGATAGATGGCTATCTTTTTATTTTGAGGAAGACACCACCATTTCAAAACGAAGGTTTCACCAAGCACCCAACCTCTTAGGGTCTGGGTAGTAGTAGCCTGTAATGCAACCGCACCGCTTGCACGCCCTAGTCAATCAAAGCACTGGTCTAGCCCAGTAGGGTTACTACTTAGTATAATTTTACATACAATTTAAAAATTTAACATACCATCTTCTAATGTTGGTTGATTCGCTCAGCCCGACGAATATTCCCGATCAGTCGACGAATACACCCTGTCATCCACACTGCTGACGATCGGGAAAAGAAGTTTTGTTCGTTCACAGCAGTGTGGACGAACGGGAATTCTTTTTGACAATTCCCGAATAATACCCCTGTCTTTAATACTGTTGACATTCGGGGAAAAAAGTTCCGTTCGTCAACACTGTGGACGAACGGAACTTTTTTTCCCGATCGTCAACAGTTTGAACGACAGGGTGTTACTGATCGGGAATATTCGACTCTACCCATCATAAATCGACCTAAGATGAATTAATCGATGTGAATAATGCCCTTATTTATTTAACTAGCGGCGCCCTGCGGTTTCACCCGCATAAGTTTCGATCCCGTGGGAATATCGGAATAAAAAGTATCCTTTGTGTTAATTTTGGTTATAAACTATCTGTATGCCAAATTTCATCCAAATCCGTTCGGTAGTTTTTGCGTGAAGAAGTGACAAACATACAAACACACTCACAAACTTTCGCCATTATAATATTAGACTGATGTGATTTAGGCATCACCAGAAAAAAAAATACATTACAAATAAATAAATTAAACACTAAAAAACATACAATAGTGGCCTTATGTTGTACGAGTAGCTGTATCAATCGTTCGTCTGCCACAAAGGCAGTGCTGTAATATAACTACGACCAACGTTCGAATATCACCTGTCCTTTCAAAAATGACTGACCTAATCTCAAAAAGCGACCATGTCAGTAAAGCTCCACGGGATATAGACTAATGTGAGTAATCGCAAGTCCGGCAACGCAGGAACAATGGGTTGCGTCACTGACGGCCGCAGAGCGGCTTCCGTTCGCTTCTTCACGGCACTCGGCGGCCGCGAGCGGAGCACCCGAGTGGGAGATGCTACATCACATATATAATGCGATAACAACGACCCCTCAGCAAGCAGTTTGCTCTCAGCTTCGCCATGAAGGTAATATTTCATTTAACAACTTTTGCATTAGGAGCTATGCCTAAATTTTTTGAAGTGATTTCGAAATTGTAAATTATTTGTACCGCGAAATTAAAAGGAGCTTTTAGCCCTTATGGGACAGGCCCTATACCTAGCCACAATAAAAATCTAGGGACAACAAATTTTCATTAGTTATAATTTAGCACATAATGCTAGCGAAACTTAAAACAATCTTATAACATCGCATTCTCTTTTCATAGGGTTAGAATTTTTTACTAATGTTTTTATTTTGATAATTAATATTAAATCATTATTGTACCAAACAAATAGAAAACTTTGTCTATTTATGATTGCTATGGTGCCTAAAATAATCAAAATTAGTTTCTGAATGCAGAAATCAAATCTTGTCGATAGGCATCAATCATTTCAAAATGTACCTAATTATTTTAATACTAACCAAGTCAATATCTGCAAAATGAAGATGACCGACTTTATTATGCTACAATACATAAAACGTAATCTTTCCTCCTTTCATTCCACTGTGACCTCATAAAGTACTTTCAATTTTTTCTCATAATTATTTTGAGAACAGTGAAGTGTTATGTTATGTGCTTACTTCTTCGTGTTTAGTTAGAAGATTGTCACTTTCACTTAAAATCTATACATACTTAGAACATCTGTGCTTGTCCCTACCTAATTTAGGACAACGTCTTAACTTGTTAGAAGGTCATAGTCAGTTTCGTGACTGCAGAAACCACAAACTCAAAACGTTGACAATGAATCTAATATTGACTTCTTCTTTCCAGGTGTTCGTCTGTCTGTTAGCGTTAGCCGTGGTCGCGGCCAAGGCCGGCTACATCAGTAGCGGTGGATGGTCAGGCGGCGGTGGCGGCGGCAGCGGTGGTTGGTCCAGCGGTGGCGGTGGCGGCGGATGGTCGGGCGGCGGTGGCGGCGGCTACGGTGGTGGCGGCGGCGGCTGGAAGTCTGGCGGCGGCGGTGGTGGCGGCGGCTGGTCCGGCGGCGGCGGTGGTAGCGGCGGACGTGAGTCACTTTTAGTGTATACTTCCGATTGAAAACTTGATCTAACTCACTGCATGCATTTCCGCATCAAGTAAGATGATTGCCGTACCTTGGGTGCAACAGTCTATTTTCTTACGAAGTAAATAGGTGCCAACCGATGCCTAACACCTACCAGTTAGTCCTAGCATGAGACTAACATTTTTCTACTCAAAACATATCAGGCAGGCCGCAGGCCAACAAATTCAGCCTACTTGCCTACCGTGTTCGGATTTTTGAGAAAATATTTGTTGTTTCGTTTAAATGTACCTAAAGGGCTATAGGGTAGGTATGTTATTATTATATTTAAGGAGTCTTTTAGTTAATAATATTTTTCTTTTTTAATACACAGAGGTGAAAATCATCAAGATCATCACTACTGGAGGAGGGGGTGGTGGAGGATACGGTAAGCCGTTTTATTTCATTTCTTAGTTAAATATTAATCTCTGAACAACCAAGTCTTTCTTTTGTACCTAGATTTATGAAGGTAGCTAAATCTTTACAGTCAGTCAATAGTAGCTAAAGTATCTACTTATAAGTACCTACCTACCCACCTAAAGTTCGATTGATGATGCTACCATCAGTTTACGAGTAGGTACTGTACGTACTTACTACGACGCACATTTATGCATTGCAGTAAGTACTTCGCGAATAAACCCATGTTTTACTGACCTCGTAACAGAGAATTAAGGCACGACATGTCGATATGAACCTAAAACTTCACTTAGCGATACTAGCACAGGGAACCCTCTACTATGCGCAGTGGTAGACTGCGAAATTCAAATATCCTTACGTTTTTTGCAATTTACGGGTCAGTGTCAGGTTGTATCGGGTCGTTCCCGCTCGTTAATACCCCGTCGCCACTATTAACGACTGGGGATGTTTTGTTCTACTCGTTAACAGTGTTGAAGAACGCGACATTTTTTTCCCAATCGTTCACCTCTCGTTCCGCGTGTAACAACTGTATATCATTTATTTTGATTATCTATGATTCAATTGAATTCATAAACATGTAAGGTTTTATGCATTTCAAATGTGACTCCAACTAGACGCGGAACGAGGGGTGAACGATTCGGAAAAAAATGTCGCATTAACAAAACATTCCCCGTTGTATCTTGATCAAAATATGATTCGCGACTATTATAGAATGTATTTACAGAATTATAGTCATTAAAATCACTCATTAAGTTAGATTTGTACCATTAGCACTTTTCCATAAGTAAGAGATTTGTTCTTATGGTACAAATCTAATTTAGAAAGACGTATTAATGATTATAATTCTGTAAAAACGTACCAATTATAGTCGCGAATCATATGTTGATCATGATACAACCTGACACTGATCTGAAAATTGCAAAAACCAAAAAAACGTAAGAAAAATTTAATTTCGCGGGCTACAACTGCGCATTCACCTTTGCTTTTTGACTATCTACATAAGTAGTGCATAGCGTTAATGATTTCCTATGTCATAATCAATAACTGAAAATAGATGTACCTACGCTAACCTACCTACCTGCAAAATCTAACGCTTGCCTTGGAGGTCGAGACATCGTCAATAGTTGGGGTCATCCATTCGCTCGGCGGCAACCATTACGAATTTCGCAATGACTGCAGCTGCACTCAGCCTGGACATTAGTTTGTCTGTTGTCTATGTAAAACTAATGGAAGTAAAAAACTTGACTCTTGAGTACCTACCTATACGTACAATCATAATACCAACTCATTTTACGCAATCTATAAATTATTTTAATATAAAGTTACAGAGTATTTGACCGCAAGTCAAGGTTTGAACTTATTTGTAGAGGTGGCATTGACTTAACGATATTGCAACATCAATAATTTGCCATCTTTATATAAGTAGATTCTCTTGTGCAGCATCTAATCTAAGTACTTACATAATATGGATGGGGATTGGGTATCATTATTTTGTTGTTTATTGTACAGTCAACCGCATGTTAGTGGTATTTGAAGGCAAGTGTTACCAACTCAGGTTGCTGTACCTATCCCTTAATTGTTCTTAGGGTTCCGCACCTCAAAAGGAAGAACGGAACCCTTATAAGATCACTTCGTTGTCCGTGTCTCTGTCCGTCGGTCAAGACCCTTTTTCTCAGGAACGCGTGGGGTTGTCAAGTTGAAATTAATATCAAATACTCAGGGCTGCAATCCCTTGAAGCTGTGAAAAAATCAAACTTCTAAGTGAACGCAATCAAAAGATACGGGCGTGTACCTGACAGAGTATTATTCTTGTTTGGCCAGGCGGCGGCGGCGGCGGCGGCGGCGGCTGGAAGTCTGGCGGCGGCGGCGGTGGTTGGTCCAGCGGCGGCGGCGGTGGCGGCTGGAAGCTCGGCGGCGGTGGTGGCAGCAGTGGCTGGTCTAGCGGCGGCAGCGGCGGAGGCTGGAAGTCCGGCGGCGGCGGATGGAAGTCCGGCGGCGGCGGCGGTGGCGGCTGGTCCAGCGGTGGTGGTGGCGGCGGTGGCGGCTGGTGGTGAATCCGTCCGTACTAAACTTATAGCGAAATTTCCGACAATACAGTGATACCTCCGATCTTGTTGTTTTAATGATTTCGAAAACCTACTATACTTTACATAGCAACTTGAATGTATCTATCCTTTCAGATTTTACCCACTTCACATTAAAAAACTTTTTTACACAAAAAACAACCGACTTCCAAAAAAAAAAAACTACAAAGTAATAAATAACTTTTATTTCGGAAGTCGGTGTCAATAAACGAAAATACAGAACCAACGACACCGACTTCCGAAATAAAAGTTATTTATCACTTTGTAGTTTTTTTTTGGAAGTCGGTTGTCTTTCTCTTCATCTTTCTTTTTCACTTTTTAGTGAGAGAGTTTGTAATTTATCTAAGATACAATAGCCTAACGTCAACTGCTCACCACCTTTTACAAAATATTGCTTTTTCCGATGCTGAGACGTTAATTGTTGAGGAGTTCACCTGGTAAGAACCTGGAGAACTCTACTCCACCACCACACGCATTGTGACGAGCATAAATTGCTTAGCAACCATATTAAAGTAATCGAATCGCAACCCGTGAAATATTTATCATTGATTATTTCCGATGGCCGTCTGTGGTCTTCACCATCAGCTCCACTTTACCAAATCGCTATAGCCAATAAAATTTTAGGGTTTCCCTCGATTTCCATTGGATCCTCTCATCAGATTCCAACTTGCTGACACTGGGACCACCTTTGAAGTATACCCTTTCAAACAAAAAATTTATTTACAAAATCGATCCACAATTGACGGAGAAATCGGTGAACATACAAAATAAAAAAAACATACATACTCGTAAAGTCGAACATATAACCTCCTCCTTTTTGGACGTCGGTTAAAAATAGGGCTTCTTTCAAGTTAAAAAAAAAGGTATACGTTGTTGGTAGGTACGAGGTGCATTCAATAAGTACCTAGCCTCATCGCCAGAGGGCGCTGTAGTTTCAAAAGAGTTTTACCACAGTGTAGCACATTCTTTTTTAATTCTTTTTTCAAATTTTCATTCCAATCCCTTCATTTGTTTTAATTTCACAACTTATGGAAGCGAACGTGTCGATCGGTTTTACAAAAATGGAAAAAGAGCAATATCGTTCGGTGATTCGATTCCTATTTTTGGAAGGGAAAACGCGCATCGAAATAAAAGAGCGCTTGGATGCTGTGTACGGTGACTCTTCTCCATCGATGGCCACCGTCAAGAATTGGTTCAACGAGTTTGCACGTGGCCGTACGTCGGTTTTTGATGAACCACGTCCAGGTGCACCGAAAACAGCTGCTACGGAGGAAAACATTAAAAAAATCCACGATCTCGTATTGACAGATCGCCGATTGAAGGTTCGCGAGCTAGCTGAGACTGTAGGCATTTCAGAAGGAACAGTGCATCATATTCTTCACGAGGAACTCGGCATGAGAAAGCTGTCGGCGCGATGGGTGCCGCGTTTACTCAAACCAGAAAACAAGCGCAACCGTGAGACCACATCGGAGACGTGTTTGGCGCTGTTTAAGCGGAATCCAGCGGAGTTTTTGCGTCGTTTTGTGACCGTCGATGAAACCTGGATCCACTGGTACACACCAGAGACCAAGGAGCAATCAAAACAATGGATCCAGACCGGGGAACGTGCTCCAAAGAAGGCGAAAACTGTAAAATCGGCCGGAAAAGTTATGGCTACCGTTTTCTGGGATTCACAAGGTGTGATCTACATCGATTACCTCGAGAAGGGTAAAACAATTACAGGGCTTTACTATGCCGATTTATTGGGCCGATTCGACGCCGAATTAAAGAAAAAACGACCCCATCTGGCGAAGAAAAAAGTGCTGTTTCACCACGACAACGCACCGGTTCACACGTCTACCGTTGCCATGGCCAAATTGGTCGAATTACGCTACGAATTGCTGCCCCATCCACCGTATTCTCCAGATTTGGCCCCTTGTGACTTCTTTCTGTTTCCTAATCTGAAAAAATCACTCGCCGGGAATAGATATGGATCAAATGAGGAGGTCATCGCCGCCACGGAGGCCTATTTTGCAGAGTTTGACAAAAACTATTTTTCGGACGGGTTAAAAAAAGTTGGAGCATCGCTGGGCTAAGTGTATCGAACTAAAAGGAGACTATGTTGAAAAATAAATTGCCACTTTTCCAAAATTTTCGTTTACTTTTTGTAGGCTAAGTATTTATTGAATGACCCTCGTAGGTATAGATACAGAGTGTAACAAGTAACAAGACTCATCACATAAGTAGGTAGGTACATAGCCGTCAACTACGGATTCTTCAAACTATAAAGTAACCATAGTAACATCGCACAAAAATAATTGCTGGCAAGCGAAAAATCGCTGTTTATGGTAGCGCACAATGAAATCAATGGAGTGGTGGGTGGTGTCAATGAGGTACGAAGAAAACTTCGTTCCTGGTCCAGGCCAGGTAATATACAACATTATTTTTAGTATATGCGAAACCCGAAACACGTGTCTAGTATTTTTATGTAAAAAACCTATTTACAAAATTTCAAAACTCTATCATGAGAAATCACAAAGTTATACAAAAAACAAAAAAAAATATTTCAACTTTTTTCAATATCTGCTAACGTATAGTCTAAAAAGCCAGCAGGCTGGATAAGGTTTTCTTCGTACCTGGTCCAGGCCAGGTAATATACAACATTATTTTTAGTATATGCGAAACCCGAAACACGTGTCTAGTATTTTTATGTAAAGAATCTATTTACAAAATTTAAAACTCTATCATGAAAAATCACAAAGTTATAAGCTTGTTATGTTACCTGGTTGTCCGTTCAAAAACATGCTCACCACGCGGCGCGGCACGATGTGACCATGTTTTATGCTCCTCCAGCATCGTACGCGTATCGTATTGTAATTAACTAGTGATTAAATAATTTTGGGACAAAATATTACATGGTGTTAAAATTATTGAAATCGACTCAGTTACTTATTCTGAACAAACCATATTCAGGTTTCGCATATACTAAAAATAATGTTGTTTAATGCTGATTACATTGTATAACACGAACAGGCTCCAGTCATATCATAAATTGTAAAATTGTACGCTGAAAGTCGACGTTTATAAAAAACAGCATTTTCATTGCTAATAGGCAAGCTTATAACTTGTTGGACGTCAAATGTAGCACATTGTATTGTGGTTGGGTTTTGCTGTGATGCTAGTTTACATTTATTTCTCTCAGATCTAAACAAAGTTTTCTCCTGCTGGTGCTTCTTAAACTTCTCGCAAATCTTTAGTTTCTCTTCCTCAGAACCTTTTAAATATGTCATGCACAAACTACACTGATCTTTTTTTGGGCGGTGGAACGATAATTTTTTGGATTTAAAAACCCTTCTGTATGCCGAAAAGCTGGGCTTTACGGAACTATTTTTATGCTCTTCTTTAAACATGTGGTACATCTTGGGTAACGTTAGCTCACAATGAAGGTATTCTCTAGAAGAATTTTCCCTGCAGTAATGAGATTCAACCTTCGGAAATCTCTCAATATGCTGTTCGATCATGTTTCGAACTGTGGCATCATTATCCAAGAAGCATTCCCTACGCCCTCCTCGTCTTTCTTTTTCGACGGTACCGGCGTCTGTAACTTTTTCAAGTGATGTTCTAACGGTACGAAAACTTATTCCCAAAGTGTTTAAGAAAAACGTTTGGCAAACTTGGAGAGGCTGATTCTGAAGAGAAAAAAAAAATTAAAGAGTGGCTTGTCTCCTAGATTCCGGTCCAGCAGTTCGACGTTTAACGGGTACTTTTTTCACATGCCTCACAATAAACTCACGCTGTGACTGAAGATTTCCTTGATCCCAATAACTTTGGAATATATATTCACGAATCTCATCAGCTGTGAAACGATAACAACTGCGTTTACAGTTGAGGATTTGACAAATAGGGCCCATTTTCCTTTCCGGTACAATAGTTTTATGTACTTGAGTAGTATGCTGTTTGCCCGTGTTTTTCATAATCTGATAAATTTTTCTTACGTCTGATTTTTTTGTTTTGGTTCTTTCAACCTCTCGTGGTGACCCCTCCTCTTCAAAATCTTCGGGAAAGATCTGAGTATAGCTGGAAATAACACACTCAGTGCCAGCTATTGTTTGCAATATACTTGGCGATAGTGACTGACGATGTTCATCACAATTAACATCTTTGAAGTGATCCCAACACACTAGAATTCTGCACCTAAAACAGGAACTATTAACCTCTTTATTGCACCCAGCAGCTTCGCAGAGTTGGTTTCGTGTTTGCGTATCAGATAGCAAGTTACAGATTTCAAAATCTTCTAAAGTGTGCATAGAATTATCGGCGTGCTCTACATCTTGAGCCTGTGTTTCTGATGACAAGCCATAGATTTGTAATTCTTCTGAAGTATGCATTGAATTGTCAGCGTGCTCGTGCTGTCTGTTAAGTAGATTTAAATATGTGGAACTCTTTGGCATTAATTCAACATGCTGTTCACAAGATAGATCATTGATGAAATGATCCCAGCACATTAGTATAGAGCACCTATGGCAAGAGCTAAATACCTCAGAACAGCATCCAATAACTTCGCAATGTTGTTCACGTTGACAATCCACGTATTTTTTTGGTAAGTGAGAGATGCTAGCTAATTCTGGTTCATATATTAAGTCTTGCAAACAAATGGTTCTTCTCTGTCTCTTGGGTTCTATGACATAGTCAGGATCCTGTGGATCTTCTAAGTCAATATCGCAATAAGGATCCTTTTCCTCATTTTCTACAGCCATTTGTTTGTCCTTGACAATACTTATTAGAGGTTCGTCATCAGACGAGTCTTCGCATTCAACATACTCATTATTTGTTGATTCTGTTTGGATATCCCGCTCTGTCATTATTGCCACGCCGTAGTACCATTTTTTACTGTAATACATTTTTACCTTGGAACCAACACAGTTTACTTTCTGTCCTTTGCGAAGACATTTCAAATCTTTTATTGGTACACAATTTTTAGAGCCATCCCTCCACTTTACGATAACATCCATTTCAGATTTGAGTCGCATTATTCCAGTAATAATCTGAAGCAAACCGAAATACACAGTTTAAAAAAATGGTTGATTTCGACTTTGGATAAAGCTATTATGGTGCTTAGACGCAAAATTATTAATTATTAGGATTCTAACTGATTTCACGGCATTTATAGAAAATGGACAACTCAAAATTATAACTGTGAACAGGGCGTGTAAAAAGAACGACATGCAAAATGAAATAATATATACTTACGAACAAAATCCTGTCGTTCTCGTTGCGGCGTCAACGCAGCTCGCGATCGCAGAGACGCGACCTGTCACTCACTAACAATTTTTCGACTGAATATATTTGATTCTCTCACTCGTTGTCCACCCGCCCGCACCCCACCCTCGTGCGTACCTCATTGTGACTAATACTATGGCAATAAGCTTCATATTGGTTAAAAAATATTTTCATCTATACGACGTAATTGACAAAAAATATGCAAACATTGTGAACAAAAATTCTAGCTAAATGCCTTATGTACATACTTCAGTCATTTTGAATTGTGACGAAAAGAAAAATAATCTCACTAACTGCAGTATGTTCATACGACAGGTAGTGAGAATATTATTTCCCTCCTTTTGCACATACGCAAAAAAAAATACGTGATTATCTTCTAAACGGTAAACGACACAGACACGACGATTAGAGAGAACTTATTCGGAACAAAGTTTTGAACTCTTAGGTAATGTCAGTGCAGATACGACAGTTTGTGAGATACGACAGTTAGCGGGGAGGGTGACGACATGAGCACAGCTGCCCAATGCACGGCGACCATGAATACAGCTGCAGCAGTAGGTATTCTAAAACCCTGTCCGCGTTCTATAGAACATAACAGTAATACGTTCTCGTGTCGACGTGCCTGGAATGGATTCGACATCTTAATAGCGTACTTTCTTCATCATCGTTATTAAGATTTTTTTTCTTTTCGAGGTGTCTAAAAACTTCGATTGAAAAAACTCCAGTTCCTCTAATGTGTTCGCTAGAGTATGACTTTGCAATTTTTATGTGATAGGTGCCTATTGCGAATACAATTAGCTGATCATAATTCATTCTTGGAAACTCCAATAAGTCAGGGAGTGTTGCATCCATTCTGATAATATAGACAATTCTTTGTTGGTTCAAACGCTGTTCGTCGACGTCATCAACTAACTGATTTGGCCTGTTCCTATATTTCTATCAATCATTTCTATAAACTCATCAGTAAATCGGCTGTCTTCATGTGGTGAATTGGTGACTGAGTTGCGTTGATAAGCGCTGCAGCTATTCTGTAATCCGTCATTGCATTGCGTAGCGCTATATTGCTAATTCACAGTAGTTACTTTGTCAGCCTATAGCTCATACACCCCATTGATTCGGCGTTACTATTTTTGTTACCCAGTTTGTCCCAATCGATTCTTGATTTTTTTTTACCATGTCCTTTCATGTCGATCGGTCGAGTTAAAGTGAAATAAATTACCATATGTGGTTGAGCTCCCTACACCAATCAGAAATTGATTGTCTTCAAAATTGCAGAACAGACCTAATAAATAAAAGAAACCGCATTGAAATCGGACGGCGATCATCAGACGGCACCAAATTGATTTAATGATCTTTGTTAATTGATTGTTTGGCGCCGACTCAAAGTGAGTGAAGTGTCAATCAAAGTGAGTGAGTGAAGAATCAATCATCCCGTTTTCCTACCCTTAGGGTTGGAATTTCTTTTCCAAATGTATATGGGACCAACTTCGGGGAATACCCTTTCCAATAAATCGGACTACTCTAAGATATGCGTGGTTTTACATAAAAAAAAATATATATACATATAATAGGTACGCGTCGAATTGAGAACCTCCTCAGTTTTTTCGTCGGTTAAAAAAATATACACGTCGACTTGAGAACCTCCTCCGTTTTTTCGTCGGTTGAAAACAGTTGCTGTCGAATAAAATTATAGTTAGTAATATCAAAAAGTACTCTGTGGTTAGTTGTGTTTAGGTAATTAAATTAGTTGAGGATTGTGTCAAACCAGGGGGCCTAAAAAGGCCACTTTGGCAGAATCATAATTATAACAATTCATATCACGCAATTTCATCTGTATGACAGTTTTGTATGGAGATTTGTAAAATGCTATATGTACACCTCTGCCTAACCCTTCAGGGATATATACTTAGGTGTGAAACTGTCAAACAGATGCATTGCGTGATATGAATTGTTTTATGATTCTGCCAAAGTGGCCTTTTTAGGCCCCCAGATCTCATTTAGGTTATTTATTTTCAGTTTTGTGTAACAATTAGTACTTCTTTTCTAACTAGATGGCGTTGTCGTTGAATTAGATCTCACAATGGTTTCGTTACCGGCACCGCATGAATTCTTGAGATTGTGTATTGAGGTGAAATTGTTGAATTGTGAACTTCATATCAAGTCTCGTTGAGTGTAGGAATTTGCAGATTGAAATAGTTTAGTTAATAATTGGAAAATAAATTGGGTAGATAATCGTATGCAATTTTATTTTGTTTTTCTGTTTTGTTTTCTTCTTTGTCGCTTCGCTCTTGGTAGATCGGTCGTGGTCAAGTTGAAGCGTCCGTGTTGGTGTAACAGGCGGACACAGCTTGCTTAACGATCTCCCGCCTTCTCTGTTTGCAGGCGTAGTCTGACACACGGTTCTTTTTGCGTTTGTGTGTTTCTTTGAGGGCAGTTTATTTTGCTGCTTTTTTGTTTTTTCTTTGCTATTATTATATCAAAATGTACCCATATATTTTGAATAACAATAACCACAGCGAATAAGACCCGCACTTGGCTGTTATAAGAACTACGGAACCCTACACTGCGCGTGGACCGACACGCACTTGACCGGTTTTGAATTTGAATTTGGTGTCAAAAAATTAGTTAAGAAATAATCGTCTCCAACCATATTTTCGACCTGAACGCTGATTTAATATAAAAAGTTACTAACATAGACTTGGGTTTATAAACTTGATACAATACGCACCTACAAACTCCGCCCCAGAGCATATCAAACAATAGAAAATCAATTGTGTCTCATTAGCGGAGCTTGAGAGGTCACGGTTTGACATTTTTAAGTTTTCAAAACTACCCCAAATTAAGGGCTGTTACAAGTTTGTATGAAAGGAGCCACGGGCACAATCTAGTAATTTATATATTTTCTAGCACTGTATGACCTAAACGAGAAGAGCGTTTACGACGTACGGCATTTCATACAAACTTTCAAGCCCTTGTTTTTCGAAATGAATGAACCGATTTTAATGAAACTTCATACGCGTAAGCAGGATACAAAGGTCAAGATACGTTATGCAGGGCGTTTAAATTTTAATGGACTACTTAGGTCACACGTATCGTAATGTAGGTACGTGTTTAATAATTTTTGGTTATCATGTTAATTGTTAGGTGCAATAAAATGTCTTGCCGTTTCACATTGGTGGCGTAGTCGTTGGACTTTAAAAAAGGTGGGTCGATAAAACAAGACTTATAAAAATATTATACCTATAATTTTATAAAAATATTATACCTATAAATTTAAAATCTTTAGATACCACTTAACAAATAAGGCACAAACAGATTCCTTAGCAAATTAAGAATACTTAAATTTACGCAATGTTGAAAATAATGTTAATTTTATACATCTAACTTACTGATCAAAAAATTCCAAGACAAAACAAAATTCTTCAATTTAATATACACTTTGTATCAACATACTTCTTACTTAAATGTCACTTTTTAGTATATTTTTTCTTTTTAGAAGTATGTGTTTTCATTCTGTTGGGGTTATAATTTTCTTTATCTGAAGAATCAGTGCTGGTGGGGGTGAACCCTCGCAGTCCACGTCTTTGCCTGGTATTGTGTTCCTCAGTGTTCACTATTTCACTCAGAATACCATATTCCCTGGAATTAAAGTAATAATTTACTTAATCTAATAGTAGATTATACAAATACCTAGTGCATAAAAGAAGCTATTTTACCCTGAGAGTCCTGAGACGTTTACATACACCCGAGCCGCAGGCGAGGGTGGATAGTTAAGTTGAGGGGTAAAATGGCTTGTATACACAGAACTTAATACTCTCTACTCGTTTATGCCCGAGTTATACACTCTGCTTTTCACTTCGATTGCGAGAAAATGAAAGAGGCATAAAAGTTTGTTTTTAGGGTTCCGTACCTCAAAAGGAAAAAACGGAATCCTTATAGGATCACTCGTGTCTGTCTGTCCGTCTGTCACAGCCAATTTGCTCCGAATCTTATGGACCGATTAAGTTGAAATTTGGTACACATATGAATCTATGTGATCCAAACACAGACGTGTAACGTAAATAAATGAGTTTTGAAAATGGGGGTCATTTTTTTGAGGGGTAAATAGACAATTTTAAAAAAAAGTTTCGCAATTTGTACCGTGTGACATATCAAATGAAAGAGTTAGGATGAAGACTTACCGTGAGGATCTCAAATGTATTTTTTTCATAATTTTAAAGTAAATTGTATTAAAGTTATTTAAGACAATAGACGGAAATTTACCATTCCCCCCCCCCCTTATCTCTGAAACTACTGAGCCTAAAATTTTGAAAAAAAAATACAGAAAATAGTTCTATACCTATAGATTACAGGAAAATTAATAAGAAGTCTATGATCTTGACACAACATGGTAAATCCCTCAATATTGTGCGTACAAACTTACATTTTCAGTTGGAATGTATGGGAGAACATGTTTTTCAACTACAATGGTAAGTTTGTTCTTGGGATAAATTCATTCCAACTACGGAACCCTTCATTGTGCGTGGTCCGACACGTACTTGGCCGGTTTTTTTTTATTTTCAACATTTGTCAGTCGCTCTCTATTCTACTCTATTTTTCTTTGGCAATGGTGCCGATGTCAACAATTCTGCCAATGTCAGATGCGTTAGAGAGTATTGTTTTGTGGTCAGTTGACATTTTTTTATTTTTTTTAATAATTTTTATTCTTGACCATAGAAGCAAGTCTTTCAGTCGAATACATTAAGGGTGGTCAGTCGACTTGGGTAGGTACTTAACACTGCCATGTCATAAAAACGTTTCTTTGGGTTTTGAAATAATTAATGACAACTATTTTATCTGGTTTTATTAAATTAACGATAGAAAACACGGAAGTGATATAAATTAAAGCAAATTAAATAAAATAACGACTTTAATTTGCGACTTTTTACTGTACGTTTGGCTGTTGGGAGTGATTACCTTAGTCTAAAACGACTTTATGTCGCCTACGCACAACATGAACACAAAATGACGCACAATAAGACGTCGCAAATTAAAGTCGTTATTTTATTTCATTTGCTCTAATTTATATTACTTCCGTGTTTTCTATCATTAATTTAATAAAACCAGATAAAATAGTTGTCATTAATTATTTAAAAACGCAAAGAAACGTTTTTATGACTTGGCAGTATGAAGTATCCAAATCGAATGACACATGTTGAAAATAAAACTTTTTAAAAGTTTCGTGGCGGGAATTAGCTATTCTCTTTTTCAATTGCAACATTTTCAAACAGTGAAAATACTGCTATACAGGGTGATTGGAAGATGGATGCAAAGCTTTAAGGCGAAGATGGTACAGACAATTTAGAACCATTTAAGAGCCATGGTTGTCTTAGACAAAGTATTACAAATTTTTTTTTGTAGTCTTATAAATTCTCAAAATTTTAAATGAATTCATTTTTATTTTATTTTATTAAAGTAGTGTGTAAGCAATCTAGCAAAACATGTTTTAGGCCTCTGTGTCATTAGATATAAAAAACATAAAAATTAGGTAAAAAAAAAGCATTAAAAGCTTTGCACCCATTTTCCAATCACCCTGGATACTTTATGCCTGTTTCATTTTCTCGCAATCAAAGTGAAAAGCAGAGTGTATAACTTGGGCATAAACAAGCCACTTTACCCCTCGACTTACTATCCACCCTCACCTGCGGCTCGGGCCGCATAGGATTTATTTGTATAGATAGATAATAATTATAGGTACAGATTAAACTTACGATTCATCACAAGACCTGTGGACATCAACTTTGACTGGCAATGGGCCACTTGATTCCATCTCCATATCACTGTCGGATTCTGCAATTACTAAACAGTCATGGAGGTTTTTTTGTTTAAGCTCAGTTCTAAAGTGTTGTCCTTCTTCAAATAAATCTTCACTTTGTATTTCTGATTTCTCTGAAACTACATCTCTACCATCTTTGTCCTTCAAATTTGTAAATCCAAAATCATCAACAGGAAAATTTGTGCAAATATCAGTTTGAACTGAAACTGCATTAGTTGTATTTAACTTAGAATTATTTTCAACATCCTTTAAAATCTGAATTGTAGTTGTGAAATTTGCATTATCAATGGTTATTTCCACTTTTTCACATTTCCTATCAGCTGCAGCATTACAATATGTACATGTTTCTATGATATAACTTTTTTTATAAAAAGGTACTTTTATTTTTTCATTTGATTTGCTTCGTAATGCGTCAGACTGCATTGGAGTTTCTTTATTGGTATAAATCAAAGTTTTACTATCTCTACAATCTAAGTTAACTAGTGAGGTAGATTCAATTTCTTCATTTTCATTGGCTTTAAGCACAGCTAGCCATGCATTTTTATCTTTATCAATTAATGTTTCTTGCGAGTCATCTATTACAATAGGATCATCATCCATAAAAATGCCACTTTCATCCTTATCACATTCAGTATTTGTTTTAATCCTTACAGGATCTACATTAGACAGATGTAATTCTTTTTTAACTTTCTTAGAGCTACCATTATGTCGATTGATAATTGATTTCACATTTCCACTCTGCAAAGAATTGTTTTTAACAGTAGTTTTGAAGTGAGCTCTCTTTCTATTTGTCTTGAGAACTGATACATTTTCATTTTCCTTAGTTAGTAGTTTATAATTACTTTTTGAGAGTTTGATATTAGCATCTAATTGAGTGTTCACATTCAAATCTCTAAATGGTTTTCTTGTAAAATCTGTGTCATTTTTTTTGAGCCACTGTTGTACATATTTGGCAGAGCTTTCCATAGTAATATTTTTGCTAGAAAGTGATGTTCCTTCTCCAGGAAAAAATGTTGTATTCCAGTTTTCTTTATTATTGTTAGAAATAAAAGAAGTCTTTCTTTTGTTTTCATACTTCACAGGAGCTTGAATGCATTGTGGGAACAGCTCTTTTTCAATCCTTTGTTGCTCAGATAATCTTTTATGTATGAAAACTATAAACAAGAGTAAAATATTTACCATTGCAAATGAATAAGCATTTAAATGTGTGAAAAATATTGTACAATAATCATGTATAGCATACCATCTGTATTAAACAAATCTTGACACACTTTTAGTAGTTCTGATGCATTTTTTACCCTCTGTGTCAAAGCATCATCAAGCTTGGGCTTTGGTCTAGATACCTGAGTGAGGCAAAGCTGGCAGTCTACTGCATCAATAGCACACTCGTCACACGCAGTATGTCCACATACATATCTCAGTCGCTGACCATCTGTTTTATCACTGAAGACAAACAAAGCATTCAATAAGTTTCAATAATAATTCGACCTATGAAAATATTGTATTTATTTAATTATTATAGCACTTATTGATACTAGGACATTTTACGTGTCAACATAAGAATGGAAGAGACGAGAGGCTAGATTCATGATAACGAAGCCCGAAGTTGCACAGTGCAGTACAGGGGAAAAAAGAAGATAACGATATGAAGAATACAGTATTCACAAAATATTTAACACAATTTAATATGCCACAAAAAGTTTACTCCACAACTAACCAAATAGTACATTGAATGTTCTCAACTATTTTCCTAACATATCCAATAGTTTGATCGATGTACAAATTATTCATGACAACTGTTGCATATTCCAGACCCACAAAACCGTCTAACAATAACGCAAAATAGAAAAGTTAAGTAAAAACATCGGTCAACCTAAACTTTTTCAAACAATGAGACAATTGAGTTTCGAGCATAGAGGAAAAAAATTTATATGGTTTCGACTTTTCGAGTACTTTCTTTCGAGTGACACGTGACACAGACAACTGACAAATTATGTCAACAAAAAGAACAACGTCAACAAAACAAGGACAGAACCACAGAGTACATTATAATCACAGACTACAGGTACATTATTATAATATTATGCGACTGGGAAACCAATGAGTAAGGGTCAGTACACACCGCGACGCGACGCGGCGCGGCGTGCAGTTTTCAAGATAGCAATTATAGACCTTCATAGCTATTCACAAACATACGATTCACTATCGTATCGACAATGACACTTGTTCGAATTTCTGAACCGAAGGACCGGTAAAACGTTATTCATAGATCCGTGTAAAAGGGTTTTTTTTAGGTGTGTATACGGGGAACGCTACAAAATGGTAGTAAATAGATATTCGTGGTAGAAAATTTTAAGTGGTACACACATCTACAGATCAAGCTATACATTTCCAGTTTGAGTTGACCTCGCATTGTATAGGTTTTTCGTACAAATCAGAAGTCAGCTTATACTGGTTATGTATAGCTTGATGTGTAGCCGTGTGTACAGAGGCCAGCACATCAAGCTACCCCAATCTGTCAAATTTCTTTCATAGATTTTCAACTTTATCACAAAGGAATAAGGTTCATATTCAATTGGGAAAATTTGACAGATTGGGGTAGCTTGATGAGCTGGCCTCTGTACATAAATGATTTTTATTGAGTATTTCATTATGGGCAACTATAAATTATGCATTCAGTAACTATTAACAAATAAAAAACAGTAAACAATGATTTTATTTATAAATAAAATTTACCTGATTTCTATTAAACTTGCTCTGTAAACTTCAACTTTCTGTCAAACCAGGAAATCTGGAATAATTATTTTTCTGAATCTTGTTTTGAGCTATAAAGATAATTGAGAACTACACGGAAGACAAGGCGGTATTAGCCTGCCCTTCGGGCGAATAAAAAAAAAATAATAATTGAGAAGTGAAAAATTAGTTTTTTTTTTATACAGAAAAATAGTTATATGTATTTTATCAGTATTTAAACAAATTACTATTTGCTCATTTTCATTTTATAAAACGTGGTAAGTACCTAATATTGAAAATGCACATTTTCAGAAAAGAGTGTCATTGGAGCAGCGGCAGATGCTCTTTGCATTCATGCAAGGGCATGAGGACCTTGCCCGGAGCCGTGTTTTGACACTTATTGCTTAGATTACTCTTTATATATGTCGCAGCCAACTGGTTAAATTAGCCGTTTAGTTAACCGCCTAGCCTTTCAACTAAACGGCGGCCGTTCAACTAACGGCTTGAATGATATTCAATTACAGTTTAGGTTGTAAGTCTGTAACCAATCACGCGCGAGCCGAATTGGTCGCAGTAATTAAGGCATTGCACCCCGACCAAGTGGGTTAGGTTAGGTTAGAACTGTGATCAACCGCGTGCGAGCCGAGGGAAGAAGCGAGGCGAGCACTACTTCTAAAGGCCAGGCAGTTAACTGAACGGCTAATTTAACCAGTTGGCTGCGACATATACAATATTTTCTTATTTGATAACACTTCCGACAGCAAATACCTGTCGGAAGAATTGATGTCTTCATACCGTATATGAACTGTCAAAATTGTACGGTTTCGGATTTGTGAATAGCGATTATAGGAATTCGTCGATAACATTGACATTCGATACGGTACCAAATCGTGTCGTAGCTTTGTGAATAGCTATGCAGTACAGCTGCTTTTTACCAGTGATAGATGCTTGCTCTTTCCTTAGCTCGTCTTTTAATAGTGCTAAACTCCAAGTCATATACCTACATATTTATCTAGTTTCGTTTAATTTGTGATCGACTCAAAAAATAAACAATGTCGGTTTTTGGACGGGGAACAGTGCCGCCACCGATGACGAGTTTTCAGTTTTTAACGCCATTGCAGTGCGCCCTAGCACTTTTTACGAACACTTATGTTTTGTGATCTCAATAGCCCATGTGTCAATCAAAAGTCAATAAAAAAATAAAACTTATACACAAATACATCAAAGTAAAAATAATTACAAGCCGGCAAAACGATCTGGCTTTTAATCATTTTTAATGTTTTTTGAGAATTATGTGAATAATCGCGATCTTAATAATGGCGTTATTAGAATATAAACATTATTTTCCGATAGATAGCATACAAAAAGTATGTGATCTCTTTGAAGAACAACTACGCAGTGAGAAGGAGGCAGATTTAGCTTTGTTTTCCATTATTGTTGGAGCGGTTGAAAATAATTTAACTAATGTAAAAAACAGCGACAAGGAAATGAATTTGGCGGCAAATAAAGTTGGGAAAATGAAGTTCCCATCTGTTGAATACGAAGAAGTGAAGTCACTCCATGAACGTTTTGTGACACTGATGCGTGGAGGCGTCGATGTGAAATTGCTAAATGGAGTTTATACCACGAGAGATTTGGTGAAGCGAGTTGCCGATGTGGTTTGGAATTCATTGACTCGCAGTTATTACAAAGATCGAGCGCATTTGCAGTCTATTTATAGTTTTTTAACAGGAAATAAACTTGACTGTTTTGGTGTAGCTTTTGCAGTAACCGCAGGCTGTCAAGTTCTTGGTAAACAAGACGTTCACCTGGCCTTATCTGAAGACCATGCTTGGGTAGTTTTTGGGAAAGATGGCATGGAAACAGCCGAGGTATGTATCAAGAATACTTTGCCATCAAAAAGTTTGATTAAGAAATTAAATTATTTTTTAATTAAATTTTTGTGTCCCCTAATTAACTCTTTTGTCTGTCTATGTAGCAAATAAATACCTTAAGTTTCACTCTATTTTTTGTAGCACATGTGACGTCCGATGATCAATAAATAGCCTATGTTTCTAGGTAACTTGGCATGGCAAGGGTAATGAAGACAAACGTGGAAGGTCAGTTGGTGATGGAGTATCTGCACGTTCATGGCTGTATGTAGCAGGAAAACCAGTGATATGCACACGAGTAATGGAACTAGCTGCTCTTGTATCTTCAATCAACCCCACGTTGACACAAACTACAGATGTCCATGAAATTGCTCAAATGCAGCACAGACTTCTGTGGTTATTGTATGACAGTGGTAAATATAACAATATTTTTCAGTATCAGTATCTACTTATTTTACATGTAAAGAGCAAATGTTAGTAGAAATACCAAGCTCTGCTCTATAACTATTATTGGAGACACAATGTAGCTAAGACAGCAGCCCAGGCAAAGTGAAGCTGAGTCATCCATTTGTCTCCTACTGCTTAAACTGTGAACTAAAATAACAACTATGTACTGTGATAAATTGGATAGTACCATAATAGGTCTGCAAGTTAAGAAGATAATCTGCATGACTTTAACTTCTCTATAAGAGCAATAGTCACACTGTATCTATAAATATCATTAGAGACTGGATTATGTTATGTTATTTAGAATGCTCAAAGTATGCCACAAAATGGCCAAAAAGTCCCTTCTATTACTTATTTTTTTATAATTTAGATTTTATAATACAAATTATTATTATTTATTTTTGCATGAAATTTTGTTTATTTAAGAAGGTTCATTTTTATAATTACACATACAGACAGACAGACAGACAGAGTTACTTTCGAATTTATAATATTAGTATGGATGCAAACATGACTATTTGCATTAAATTTGCACCCTAATTGCGTAAAACACTTTCAATTCCAATCTGAATCATTTTTAAGGATATTGCTAATCCATTGCTATAAATGTTCAAACAATTTGTCTGCTCAACAACATAAATAACTCAATGAATGTTGTTGAACTGTCGAAATGAAAGCCATTGCTACTGTTAGTGTTTAACGCAATTACCCTGCTGATCTCTTACATGATATAAATTAAAGTCGTGTGTAAATTAGAAATCGCCATTTTCTCCTTTCAGGCCATTTAGATGCTTACCCCATGGCATTGGGCAATCTTGGGGACTTAGATGAATACATGAGAATAGCCAATTGTTCAGTAGAAGCTGATGTAGAATTGCCTCTACATAATGAATTGGATAATTTACGACCTGATGGTACTCAGAGACCAGACCCTGCTGCATTATATGCTCAGGCTATCCGATCATCAAGAACAAATTACGAAGATCGCCATGTCTATCCATACACATTCCAAGGAGGCCACTATCATCGCCATAAAATGTACAAAGAAGCTTTCCATGCATGGGCCTGTGCTGGCGACGTTATTCGACAGTTAGTCCTTTTGATATTAATATTTTTATCTAAAATACAATCAAAGAAGCTACTATACAGGGTTATTGGAAAAACACCAACAACCTCTTATGAGTGTTTACGATGTACGGAATTTCATACAAACTTTCAAGCCCTTGTTTTTTGAAATGAATGAACCGATTTTAATGAAACTTCGTATGCATAAGCAGGATACAAAGGTCTAAAAAGTTAGTTATGAACATTTTCGATAAATAGTGTTACAGCCAAATTAGACCGATTTTAAATTTTCTATTGAAACAGAGATTTCTAATTATCTTTTTTTAAATACCTAGGTGTGACATTTTGAAAATGTTCTTTACTAACTTTTTAGACCTTTGTATCCTGCTTATCAAATCAAATCAAATCATTTATTTCAGATAAATATCCATATAAATAAAATCAATATAAAAATCAAAATAAAATCGCAAACTTACAAAATCAAAATTAAGCTCATGCGTGAAGTTTAATTAAAATCGGTTCATTCATTTCGAAAAACAAGGGCTTGAAAGTTTGTTTGAAATGCCCTATTTCGTAAACGCTCTTAAGAGGTTATTGTACTCATCATTATGAACCATTTTTACTATGGGACCAAACCCGAAATACGAAAAAAAAATCAGCTGTTCCCTACATTTTGACGAGTTATATGAACATAAATGTTGGTGTTTTTCCAATAACCCTGTATAAATAAAATAGATTTAAATAGTCTTAAAGGATATCATACAATTTTGTCCAAAAGCCAAAGAAAAATTTTGCTTTTGGTTTGGAGTAAAAGAGGTGATGTCCTTTATAGAGTTCCGTAGCCAAATGGCAGAAAAGGAACCTTTATACTTTCGTCATGTCTGTCTGGCGGGCCGTCCGTCCGGATGTCACATAGCTATTTATATTTTACATGGAGACTATTTGCAACAATTCAATGAAAATTGGAAAAAAAGGTGTACTCTGTGCTCTGCCAAGAAATGGCGTCTACATGTAATTGAATGATGAACAAAAAATTAAATCAAAGGGTGGCTTCGAGCCAAACGTGGTGTACAATGGTCAGACATGCTCGGGTGTCAAAGCGGCCGAGGCATTTGCTCAGTATTTTGCTAGTGTGTTTCTGCCCGATACTCCCGAATTGAACCCTAGGAAATTTAATGCGAGTAGTGAAGGAGATAATATTCCTCTTCCCTTTTTAACCCCACCGGATATAGTTAAGGCGATTGCTAAACTCAAACCCTGTATTTGCCCTTAAGGGATGTCATGACATCTTGGCAGCCCCTCTATGTCATGTATTTAACCTAGCCCTCCAGTCCGGTGTATACCCTGAGCAATTGAAAACTTCGCGAGTCACTCCCATCCCTAAAACCAATGATAAAACATTGGTAGAGGAATACAGACCTATCGCTATCCTGCCAACCATTGCTAAGGTTTTCGAGCATGTACTCCACGGTTTAATTTTCAAACGCGTGAATATGTCATTATGCGATGCCCAACACGGTTTTCGGCCGGGTCGCTCCGTAAATTCGAATTTACTGATTCACGTAGACTACATATCCCGTGCCTTGGACATCGGTGGGCAGGTTGACGCTCTGTACTTCGATTTCCGGAAAGCGTTCGACAGAGTTGACAACGATGTACTTTTGACTAAGCTGGGGGCCATCGGTTTCTCGTCTGGTCTTCTTAACTTCTTTTCGGACTACCTGCGCGATCGCAAGCAGTTTGTAAGACATGGCTGCTTTGAGTCCAAGCCTTATAATACGCGCTCGGGCGTAAGTCAGGGATCCGTGTTAGGGCCGCCTCTGTTCCTGATAATGATCAATGACCTCATAAATAATGTCAAGTTTGCCAAATGCCTGCTATATGCCGACGACCTTAAGCTAGTAGCGCAAATCCGAACGGACGAAGATTGCGCACTCCTACAAAGGGATATCGATGCCATCTATGATTGGAGCATTGCTAACAAACTATTTTTTAATACAAGCAAGTGCTACGTCATGACATACGGTAGAGGGCTGCGGCCAATTCATTTTCACTATAGTTTGGGTGGTAACGTAATTACTCGTGTCATCAACATAAAGGATTTGGGAGTGACTTTCGACCGCTTTCTGACTTTTAGGGATCACGTATCTACTCTTGCGAAGGAATCTTTCAGGCGTTTGGGATTTGTTCTGCGAAATGCTCGTGACTTTCGCAATCCAGATGTTGTTAGGCTATTGTACACCTCCCTGGTTCGAAGCAAACTCGAGTCCAGTGCCTGTGTTTGGCACCCCTATAACGCGAACCAAACACTGATGCTGGAAAAGGTACAAAAAACTTTCCTTAGATGTCTCTTCCAAAGGTTATACCATTTCTTTCCTTACATGTACCCTACCAATTATCTTTTAGGGACGTTGGGCTTTAACTCATTGGAGGTGAGAAGAGGCCTTGATCAACTCACTGTAGCTTGTAAGATCTTACGGGGACGTATCGACTGCCAGGAACTCCTTGGTCTTTTCTGCCGACTATTTGTGCCCGACAAATACATCGGACACCGTCAGAACCGCCGGCACAATCTGTTTGCGCAACTGCCAGCCAAAACTGTAGCTAGAGCTGAATCTCCAATCTGTCGTACTCTAAAGGTGCTGAATGCTCTTCTGGTTGCCAACCCTGAATGTGATGTGTTTGCGGATGAATGGAATAAAATTATGCGTATATGTCTGGAGTTCTGTGAGAGAAAGTATGCAAGGGAGTCCACTGTTCCATGTTAGTTTTAAATTATATTATTGTCAACGTAATTATTGTCTCTATGTTAATTAATGTAATTGGTGTTGTACCGTTTTAATTAACTATAAAAAAATAAATAAATAAATGCAAACAAAAAAGATCTTGATGTTTCTAAGTGACTTTGCTATTGCAAGTCAATAGTTAATATAATTCTGTGATCTCACTCCTATGTACAGAGTGAATTTTTCATGTGGGTGTGGATGGCCAAATCCGAAACTATGAGGAATAGCGAAAAGTACTCAAAGGAGTCGCGGGCTCGATTTTGATGAAAACTAAAACTGCATCATTGGATTTTTTTAAAATCTATATTTCTGGCCAGAATCGAACCCGTTGATTTTGAAAGAAAAATACACGCAGTGTTATTACACCATTCGATAGTGTCGCTAAGAAGGATCAAATTCTGGGAAGTAATGACATACGGCAAACTAAAGAAAAGAGCTCATTTTTAACAAAATACTTTTTATTTTTCTTATGTTACTTACGTACAACTATGATTAATTGTTCAAAATGATGACCATTGTTTTCAATACATAGCTGGATTAGACGTCTCAAGGATTGTACTGCATTCAGCATTACAATATTATTGATTCCATTAGAATATTTTCCAAAGATCATAATAAAAATTTGAATTTAGAACATCATGTTGTGCTTGTGAAGGTGAATGTTATACTGCGGGTGTGTATTAATAAAAATATTGAGCAACATTTCGAACAAAGTCCAAGTAATGTATGAATAATTATGAATACTTTAAAAGAAGAAGCAGTTTACTAAAATCCAACATTTTCCTTCAGTTTGCCGTATGTCATTCCCAGAATTTGATCCTTATTTACTATCGAATAGTGTAATAATACAGTGTTTTTTTTTAAATCAAAATCAACGGGTTCGATTCTTGGCTAAAAATATTGATTTTTCAAAAATCCAATGACGCAGATAGGTAATAGGTAGGTAATACGGGCTGTTGTCCGCAAGTTCACGTGAATGCGCGTATTTTCATACGGGTGGGAAAATCAATTATTCGATCCACCCCAGCTCCTCAAGGAAGGCCAGCAACGCCTTGACGTTACTGACTGAATGACGCAGTTTTAGTTTTCATCAAAATCGAGCACGAGACTCCTTTGAGTACTTTTCGCTATTCCTCATAGTTCCGAATTTGGCCATCCACGCCTACTTGAAAAATTCACCTGTATACTACTATCATAACGCAACATAATTATCCCCTTTACAGCTACAACTATTCCCGTGACGATGAAGAGATATACAAAGAGTTTTCTGAAATAGCAAATGAACTAATACCACAGTTGATGAAAGCTGAAAGCTCTGGACACTCTGCCAGATCCATTCTGAAGGACCCAGAGTGTTTTGCGTCATTGCTAAGGTATGGCTTGTATTTCAAAAACACTCGGCGCTTTATACAACATTATTTTTAGTATTTGCGAAACCCGAAACACGTGTCTAGTATTTTTATGTAAAGAATCTATGTACAAAATTTCAAAACTGTATCGTGAGATATCACAAAGTTATAAGCTTGTTATGTTACCTGGTTGTCCGTTCAAAAACCTGCTCACAACGCGGCGCGGCGCGGGGTGACCATGTTTTATGCTCCTCCAGCATCGTACGCTCATTGATAATAGTTTGGCAGTAGGTACCTAACTGTACATCGATTATTGTAATTACCTAGTGATTATACACACATCAAAAGTGTCTAGGGATCAAGCATTTTTATGCGGATTTCTTGAGATTGAGATGTGGCTTTGTAATAAATTTATGATTTTATAAATTTATATGGATCCTTTTTGGTGCATTTCATAATTTGAATCAGGAACTGTGAATCAAATTCGAGTAAAAGATGAAAATCAGCTGTCAATATTTTCCCTATAAAAACATACAACGCATTGAAGACATTATTAGTGCTACTGTTTCCCTACTACTGATTAAAACCAACGTTATTATGGAGCGGCGACGTCATTTAAGCAGGGAAGAAATGCTCAGAGCCGTGGGAATGATAGAAGCTGGTTCCCGGCAACGTACTGTGGCTTTAGCTCTGAATACAAGTCAGAGTGTTATCAGTCGACTTTGGACACGTTACTGAAGCACTGGTACCGTGGCTGAGCGCCATGGAGGACGGTATCGCTGCACCACACGGAGACAAGACCGATACATTCAAATCTTAACTCAAGAGCTCCAACAATAACCGCCATGATGTTAGCCGTGAGGCTTCATCACTCTTCAGGGAACTTAATTAGCGACCAAACAGTCAGAAACCGCTTGCATGAAGTGAACCTTCATTCCCGAAGACCGCTACGGGTACCACCTATAGCAATGCACAATCGTAGGATTCGATATCAATGGGCTCTTGAACACAGAAATTGGGCAGAAGAACAATGGCGTTTCGTGTGCTTTTCTGATGAGTCTCGTTTTGGTATGAGACCGGATACAAGACGTATACGACACTGGAGAACCCCTGGACGCCAACAGCGATTAAAATCCTGCCAGGAAGTCCATCCTTATAGTGGTGGAACCATCATGGTATGGGCGGGTATTTGGATCGGCGGAAGAACTGAGTTGATTTGGATCAGAGGCAACCTCAACGCTCAAATTTATGCTGAGACGATTGTATCAGACGTCATCGTTCCTCTACAAGTGCAAATCGGTCCCTTATTTCAGTTAATGCATGATAATGCACGACCGCACACCGCAAGAGTTGTAAGACAGACTCTCGCCGCAGCTAACATCAATGTCCTGCCCTGGCCTGCTCAGTCGCCAGACTTGAACCCGATTGAGCATGCATGGGATATGCTACAGAGAAGAGCTCTGCCGAATATGGAGGGTATCCAGTCGCAAGAAGACCTTTTTTTGTTGTTGCAACGAACATGGGCGGCCATTCCACAGCGTGATTTGGATGAACTCATTTTGAGTATGCCAAACCGATTACAGATGGCAACACTGGTGACAGGTCGTGAAAAAACGACCTCTTAGTTAAATTAATTTAGATTATTAATTTATTGTGTTTATTTTTTTTTTTAATCTAATGTTTATCTTTGAATCTTAGTATAAAATGCCTCACGCAGTGTTTGTGCCGTGTTTTTGTCGTGATATTTGGTAATAATCGATAATTACGAAGAATCATCTACCCGCTGCGCTGTCAACGTTTGGATTGCGGATTTGAATTCATCAAACCCGGGGAGTATTTTGTTTTATGATAATCATTAATGTAGTTATATTTACACACTATACATCATCTGTAAACACTGCTCAGAGTTATGAGCAACGTCCAGTACACACCGGCACCGTTTATGTCTCCTTTTGCTTGACAAATTGTGGAAGCAGAATCGACGACGAAAACACTTGCTTCAGACATAAACTTACACTACAAACTTTACTACACATATTTATCCCTAATACTCGTATCTTACTATTGTTTAATGGAATTAATCTTGACTGCTATACCTACTTACTTAATTAAAAACCAAACATTGTCTAAATGATGAAAGTTTGTTAACGACGTCTACTTACCTCTATTCTCATGTCCATAACA
The DNA here is from genome assembly GCA_963669345.1 of Gortyna flavago. Lineage (NCBI taxonomy): Eukaryota > Metazoa > Arthropoda > Insecta > Lepidoptera > Noctuidae > Gortyna > Gortyna flavago. Next base: position 9,477,729 of record OY770129.1, on the reverse strand, counting down.
TTCTAAGTGGAAATTAATTAGCCCATTAATAATTACTATCCTAAATAATAATAAAAGTCTTTCTGTAAACATAAAAAATTGTGATAAGCCCTAGAATAAATTAAATAGCTTCTTATTTTCTTATACCTTCATAATCTTTATAATCTTTTCAAAAATTTTATCTTTTGTTATTCTTATTCTACCTTCTCAAGTTCTCGACTCTTCTAGATTCCTCATACACTCACTTGTTTCTTGTCACATTTCAGGTGCCGTTTGGGGATTACTTTAAATTCTTTTTGAAAATGATGACCCATGGAGCCACAGTTCGTGACATGAATGACAAACTGAATGTAGCACTGAGGAAGCTGGAGGCATCACAGAAAGAATGCAAACAGCTGCTGCAGGAAAGAGAGGACAGCGAGGTTGAAGTCAAGAGGATAAATGACAAAAACACTCAACTCAAAAGACAGCTTGTAGAACTACACACCCAGCACATAGACATACTTGACCAGCATCACCATCTCCGTCAACTAGTGTCAGACTTTCAAGCTTGCAGTGACACTCATGACCAGGCACTGAAACGCATATCAGGCCTCGAAGCAGAATTATGCGACGCACACAACACCATTTCCACCATCAACTTTCTGAAAGCCAGCGAACAGGTTGCCAACACCAATAACCTTTTCAGCGAGCTGGTTGGTAGTGTATCAGGACTGGAGTATGAGAAGCCCACTATTACTATAGACCTGACTGGGAACGATACCTTAACTAGATGTCCAACCCCAACTAGTCATAATAAAATTAAGAAATATATTAAAATTTGTAAAAACATTAAAAGGTACAAGAAACTCTTGAAGACACAAAGTGTCCACAAGTATAACACTAATCTTAGGAAACAACGTTTTAACTTACAAAGCCAATTAAATGTATGTAATAATAAGTTGGAAAATAGCAGACAAATGTATTATGTTGACATACAAAACCTTCAAAAGGAATTACTGAGCAGGGAAAATACACTTAAGGAAATATCCTGTAAGTATGAGTCTAGTCAACTAATGTTATGCGAGCGATTGCAGGAGGCTTGTGAGTTGGCGGACCTAGTCAAGTACAATGCAGAGAGGTACGAGTCACTGACAAACAATCTCACTTGTAGTTGTGCTCCCACTCACACCACCACCACCACCTCACCACCCAATTCACCTCACATGTCACAGCATGTTGTACCTGCTACTTCACCCATTTCAACTCATACTATAGAAACTATCTATCCTACTCAAAGTAATGTTTTGGTATTTTCTGATAGATTAGGATCAGGTTTTGGATCATTATTAAATAACCGCTCTAAACATACTGTAGTTAACTATTGTTATCATAACCTGCATTTTAATGAGCTTGTTCATAAAATAAAACATACACAAATGAATGAGCAGACTATTGTAGTTCTTTTAATTGGAAACAGTCTCAGCTTAACAAAAAGGGACATAGTTAACGGTATTGACACCCTACTTAAAACAAAACTAGGTAAATTAATATTATGTGCATTGCCATATTCTGATAATTTGTATGATGCAGAAAACGATTACATTTATAGTTTAAACAACTTAATGCACATTTTGACATGTCGTCATAGTGACCGTTTATTGTTTTTTGATATAAACAATTTTGTTAGGGATTTTGTATTAGTTCAGGAACATATGTTTCTTTCCAAGAAAAGTCAACATGTATTGGCTACATTGTTAGCTTATAATATACACGCAGTTATTGATAATTTAACTGAGACTAGGTTAAGTGACGAAACAGTATTATTTAGTACTTCTAATAATACTGTTATTCATTCTTTAAACTTTTAGAGTCGACAAAAGAGAAGCATAATAAGAATATTTTACTATATCACCAAAATATCAATCGCTTCTCTGGCAAAATCCTAGACGTGGAAATGTTAATAGATAAATATCATATGGATATCTTATGTTTTTGTGAAACGTGGTTAAAACCGGATAGAATGTTGTTTAATGTAAACAATTTTTCAGTTGCCAGTGCGTACAACAGGTCCTCAATAGGAGGTGGTACTTTGATATTATGTAATACTTGTTTTAGATATAAAGAAAGAAAGGATATCACTGCTTGCTCTGTTGATCGCTTATGTGAGGTAGCATGTGCAGAGGTTGAAGGCCATACTTTCTTATGTGTTTATAGACCACCAGCCTCAAACTTGTCATCATTTTTGATCGTAATGGAAGAAATACTAAGTAAACTTTTTAAAGATAGTAAATCTGTTTTTGTCTGTGGTGACCTAAATATTGACCTATTAGTTAATTCACCAGAAAAATGTAACCTTATCTCATTGTTTAAATCATTTAATTTAAAATGTATATTCAATGAAGCGACTAGAATAACTGCAACTTCAGCTACATGCATCGACAATGTATTTACTAATTGTGAAATAAAAGACTCGTCCTTAACTAGTGGCGTCAGGTCTGACCATACTGGTCAACTTGTATCGTTTGACTTAGGTAAAAAATTACACATAGATAAATCCATTCAATTTAGACCTCTAACTAAAAATAAATTGAAAGTGTTTAATAATAATGTTCTTAGCAATCTTTCAACAGCTAGTTTTGATTCACAAGACCCCAACATAAACTATTGTACATTATTTTCTTCAGTGTGCCAAGAATTCAATAAAGCATGTCCTGTAAAAAAAGTTAATATCAATACTAAACCTAAATTTAGTGAATGAGCCACTGCTGGCATTAGAAAAAGCAGAGATATATTATATAATTTGTATCACGAGAAATCATTAACTTCTGATCAAGCCCTTCATAATTATGTAAGAAACTATTCTAAAATATTTAAAAGAGTCTGCGCTGAGGCTAAATCCAAATTAATAAGTAACAAAATTAGTATGTCTAATAATAAAATAAAAGCTGTGTGGCAGGTAATTAATAAAGAAACTGGAAACACAAAACAGCGAGATCAGAATGAGTTGACTCTAAAAATTAATAATGAAACTATTTCAGATAAGTTAAAAGTTGCTGAGAAACTAGAAAATTTCTTTACCAACATCCCAATAGAGGTTACAAAATCACTCCCCTCATCACGTATATTAGCTGAAGCTCTTCTTACAGAAAACTTTAATAAGGATATTCCAAGCTTTGAATTCAAGCCCATTTCTGTTGCCACAATTAAAAAAGCATTTAAAAGTCTTAACATAAAAAACACTGAAGACTTATGGGGGATTTCTGTTAAGGTTCTTGGAGATATTATTGACACAATTGCCCCTGCCTTAACGGGCATATTTAATCAATGTTTAGACAGCGGTACGTTTCCTGATCTAATGAAACATAGTAAAGTAGTACCAATTTTCAAATCGGGCAGTAAGTTTGATCCCTCCAATTATAGACCTATATCTGTGATACCAGCATTGAGCAAAATCTATGAAAAAATCATGCTAGACCAGATGTTGTCACATTTTAACTCAAATGGGATTTTACATGGTCACCAGTTTGGTTTCACGAAAGGTAGATCGACGACGGACGCGGGAGTAAAACTCATCAGTCACATTTTGGAATCCTGGGAGAAATCCCAGGATGCAATTGGCATTTTCTGTGACCTCTCAAAAGCGTTTGACTGCGTTGACCATAATACACTGATCTGTAAATTACACCATTACGGAATTGGTGGACAAGCTGCTGATCTTGTTCTTTCCTACCTATCAAAGCGGCAGCAAAAAGTGAACGTTAACGGGGCGACGTCATCAGGGTCTCTAGTTAAGATGGGCGTGCCTCAAGGCTCAATTCTTGGCCCTTTCCTATTCCTTGTATATATAAATGACCTTCCATACATGATGGATAACTTATCGGACATCATTTTATTCGCCGATGACACTTCCCTTATTTTTAAAATAGATAGAAAAGATACGGATGTGTTGCATGTCAACGAGAGTCTGGCTGTTCTTTCGAAATGGTTTGCAGCTAATAATCTTTTACTTAATGCAAACAAAACTAAATGTCTTAAATTCTCATTACCAAATGTACCTCAAGTGGGTCTGAATTTAAAACTCGATGGAAAAACACTAGACGCTGTTACGGAAACTGTATTTCTGGGAATTACTTTAGATTCAAGATTACAATGGGGCGCACACATTAGAGCTCTTTCAGGTAGATTAAGTTCAGCTGCATATGCAGTAAGAAAAATAAGGCAGTTGACAGATATAGCCACAGCTAGGTTAGTATACTTTGCTTATTTCCACAGTATTATGTCTTATGGTGTTCTGCTGTGGGGATCGGCAGCTGACGTAGATTCAATTTTCATTTTACAAAAGAGGGCGATCCGCGCAATCTATAAAATGGGTCCTCGCGAGTCTCTTAGAAACAAATTCAAAGAAATCGATATACTAACTCTGCCTTCTCTTTATATTTTAGAAAGTATTTTGTATGTTCGCAAAAACTTAGGACTTTTCAAAACAAGAAGCGATTTCCATAATATAAATATACGTAGTAAACATGAAATTGTGATACCTAAAAGATTAACTAAAACTAGCAAGTCATTTCTTGTAAACAGCATCCGTTTTTATAACAAGCTGCCAAAGCCGGTTACAGAACTTAGCGATGGAAAGTTCAAAACCCTCATCAAACGTGTCCTTATCAAAAAAGCATATTATAAGATTAAAGACTACGTTGAAGACAAGGTAGTCTGGCAATAATTCCTTCTGCACATGTGGCTTCCCTGGCATCTCATTAACGGCATATCTGCTTAAATGTCTATTAATTGCTCTCAAATCAAGATGTTTATTTTTTTATATACTTCTTTGACATAAAATTTTATTATTTGACATTGTATAGACATTTCTAATTTTTCACCACTTTATTAGTGGTTGTAATGTCAATCATATCACTTGGTTTTAGTAGGTTTTTATAAATTTTATTATTTACTTTATCCTTTTCATGGATTCTAATTTTGTAAATGTGAGGACTTTGTAGGCCTTTTAGACTTTAGATCTGTATATGGTTTTTTATATTATCAAGTACCTGGTACTTGTTGACAGGCCTATGCAGTCCTCCCATAGCTATTGTAACTTGAAAACATTGTAAAAACGCAAATATTTTTAAAAAAGTAACCGTGGAGTTTCTTGCCGGTTCTTCTCCATAGGAAACGACCAATTGGAACCGTGCACCTAGCTTCTGACGTTTCATAAGTGCCCATGTAGGTTTATGTGAAATAAAATATTTTGATTTTGATTTTGATGTTCTTGTGTTGTTAGTGTTCGCGGTAGAAACACGGATTATTAATTGTTTAAGTTACCCAATAAAATTTTAAAGAAAACTGTTTTTCAGTCTTTTTTTCGAACTTTTGTGTTAGTGGTTCAAATGTCAAAAATCCCTTTATTAGGAAAATGGCAAATTTCTTTATTAATGCAAAGGTGACTTGGTTTATCGTTACTGTGACAAACGAAAACACTTTATTTGATGAATCCTTAAAGAAAATTTTAATTAATATCAATCAGGAGAAAAGTTATTGCAAAAATATATGTTGATCCCTAGACACTTTTGATGTGTGTATTTTAGAGACAAAATATAACAAGGTCTAAAAATTATTGAAATCGATTCAGTTACGTATTCGGAACAAACTATATTCAGGTCTCGCATATACTAAAAATAATGTTGTATAACATGATTTATAATAACATTGTTAATAATACATTTTCTAATACTTTTAGATTTTATGACGGCATCTGCAAATGGGAAGAAGGTAGTCAGACACCAATTCTTCATATTGGTTGGGCAAAACCCCTTGTGAGCACAATATCAAAATTTGATGCGGAAGTAAGAGCTCAAGTCCACATAATATGTAAAACTGATACTGATGATCATTCAGAGTCAAATAAAGGGTCAGAGAATGTTGAAAAAGACAAAGGTGATAATGACAAATGGAACAATAATTCTGAGAATACAGAGATGACTGTCCGTGAGCAGCTAACTGCCGCTGTGAATAGTCGGCCGCGCGTCGCACTGTACAGTCATAAGATGGCAGCATTGAGGCCTTTACTTCTAGCGGAGCGATTAAACACTCACGCGCTACAGCTGCAGTTGACAGCGCAGAGTCAGCTACAACGCCCGCAGGCACCGACGAAGAAAAGAGATATCGATGACGCTAATTCTTCTTTACCGACAGCGCGGGCCAAACGAGCTCGTCGCGAACGTTGAAGGAATTGGTAATGTTTTTTTTAATTGGAACCGAATACGCTTCTCTGTTAGACTGGTACCAATGTACCTAAATGAGTGATGTATACAAAGTATTTTATGTGTTTCTATTAGATTGTTAATGTTGGTAGTACATTATTTATTCTGGGTGAAATCATGTATTTTTAGAGTCGAGTTTAAAACTAAACAAATCATCCAATAAAAAAATTGTGTCATTTAGTAAGGAATAATTTAGGGTCTCCCTTGTTTCATCGAAAAGAAATTGCCAAATTATCAATACCCAAACAATTTTCCGCATAATTTAATTTGCCAAATTATTACTTAGCAAAAAATGTCTTCACAAATAATTGTAACGTAAACCTAATGTTTGACAAGTGAACGTTTAAACAATTACTTGTTTACCAACTAGTACTTTTACCAATTTTTATGTAGTGAAATAGTTCAGTTGGAATAACTCATTTTACGCAAAATAAAATAAGCCAAACATTTCATTTTTATGTGGCTCTTGCAACCAATGTCGACGGAGCCCCGCTTGTCGGGGCTCCTATTTCTGTGAAAAGGGTTTTTTTTTGGGAATTATGGTTGAACCGATATCACCCGAAGTCTACGTTTCGTGCGTACTTCGGGTAAGGTTAGGTTTGGTTAGATTACTTAAAGTAATCTAACCGAACCTAACCTCGGGGTGCCCTTCACTCGCTCTTGCATCCTACGTCGCCTATCGACCGACCGCAACCATGCAACCGATGTTACCCGAAGTACGCACGAAACGTAGAGACTTCGGGTGACATCGGTTCAACAATAATTCCCAAAAAAAAAAAATTTTTTTTTTCATAAATCGTTTTGACCAAACGTTTATTGTCTATAGATTGTTTGCTGTAATAAATCATTTGATTAAAGACCAAATGCCTAAATGACATTCTCCTTGATAATATTCTATCAAGTAAAAATTTGACCAAATGAAAATGTGCGGAAGTACTAAAATCATTCCAAACATTGCATTGGTTTAAAAAAAGGTTGCTAAAATTTGTTTGGGTAGTGACGTTTTGGCAAAATCTTTTCGGCAAAACGGAAGGATCCCAATAATTTAACTTTGGATGGATTATCATTCAGAAGGCCAATTCTCGTAATTTAAAACGTTCAAAATCTAGTCGCAGTCTCATCTCAGCGACAAACAACTGTCAAAAACTTGTCAAAATGTAGGGAAATTAGAGGTATTTTTGACAGATTGAGACTGAGATCAGACTGAACGTTCTTAAAATTACGAGAATTGTCCCTCTGGTTTAAATACAAATGGGGTAGTGCCACGATCTACATTTAAAAATATTCTGCTGCAATGTCACGCCTAACCATGCACTGAATTTTAACCGAATTTTAAATTTACCATTATTCATGATGACTTCCGTCATTAGTTGCTAAATAACTAGTTTTTAATAGACGTGTATATACATAAATATTTATGAATAGTAAATTATCTTAAAAGGTGTTTATAGAGTCAGGAGCTTTTTACCACGCAAGTGGAAATGTAGCACGATTGCTGTCATGCATGCGCGCCGTAGTGTAATTACACTACGGCGCGCATGCGGGGGAGCAGTAGTGGCCCAGTGGTAACGGCCCCGAGAGTTGTAGGTCGTAGGTTCTAATCCAGGCAGGCGATTTACTTGGTGTAAATAATTTCATTACCAATCTCAAAACGGTGAAGGAAAACATCTTAAGGAAATCAAAAATTTGAAAACTTGTGATGATGTGACGTCTACCAACCCGCTTGGGCCCGCGTTGTAGATTACCATCCCATTTCCTCCCTAAGAGAGGAGGCCTGTGTCCCAGTAGTGGGAACATTATAGGCTGATTATGTTTATGCGCATGCGGAGCTAACCTAGTGCGGGAACTGTAGGTATAATTCTCACAACATAATATTAAAATGATGACTCTAGGAACGCCCATTTGCATTTATTACATGTCCCACCCACCCATTCATACATAATAATATGTAGCCTCAAACCAAATAAAAAACCAAGACAGAGGGCTATCAACAGTAAAGTAAAGCCGGTTTCGGGAACATGTGTGCACTTAGTGAGGTGTTGTTTGATTGTAAATGGTTGTAAATGTGTGCGTGGGACCGAGCGCACACATGCACAGAGCGGAGGTGTAGTTTTGGCTTGCTTCACTGTATCATTCTCAGCGCTCTGTCTCGGTTTTTTATTTGGTCTGAGTATGTAGCATGTACTTATTGAAATCGTTATAAGAAAAGTATTTTTTTCTGTCTGTATATGTAGTTATTAAAATAGAAAACATTCTGAGATATAAAATAATGTTAAAGAACCCTAGTCGTCTCATCACCTATCGGCGATCAGCGATTTTGTGACTTCATCAATATGCATCGCGTTTTGGTATGTCATTGCGTTCGGTTGTGCATTTTATCAACTCTGCATTTAAGTGCAATAAAAAGGAATGTACAAGGCCGCATTTTTCTGAGAGGTTTAATATTATACGTGGGCAGCAGATGCTTCCAATATAGTATTTACTATTATAAATAGGTAACACCACGCTGCGGTTGCTTTCAGGCGCCTCTGGGCTGCTTTTCCACCAGGGATGTGCTATGCAGCTATGCTGCGAGGATGTGAAAGCTAAGCTACGAAACTATGCGACAGTTTCCACTAATGCTAAGCTGTGTAGCAGAGCGAGTAAGATGTGATACGAAGATGCGCCGCCTTGGGGTAGCTGTGCGAGGAAGTTGCGCAGCTTGAGCTATGCATCGATAGTAGGGAAGGCACGAGGAGTACTTTGCTCTGCACATAGCTACACCACTCGCGCATCCATAGCTCCCATCCATGGCACGCATCCTTCCGTATAAAAAACATAGCTTAGTTGAACCTGTTTCCACCAGTGCTATGCCATGTGGACCAATGAATAATAAATGATTGGTGGATATCAATCGCATCCATAGCAACGTAGCATAGCATATGTCTGATGGAAAAGCAGTCTTAAGGCGAATGCGCTAAGGTAGCCTGCGAAATTCAAATTATCTTTTGCAAGTCAGTGTCTGGTTGTATGTTGATTAAAATATGATTCGCGACCGTACCAAGTATGTATTTACATAATTATAATCATTAAAATACTCAATACAAGTAACTTATATCATCATAATGATTAGTCATATTTTGGTCAACATACAACCTACTGACCTGCAAATTGCAAACAATGTAAGAATATTTGAATTTCGAGGGCTACCCTGGCTCTTCCACCTTAAGATACAATTGGCTATTTGACAGTTTTCGGAATGATATTTTAAAATATACGTAGGTAGGTTTGTTTTATACCTCTTACAATAATATCTTTTTCTTAAAAAAGTGTTGTTATTCGAAAAAATTAATGTTTTTCATTGAGTAATTTGAAATTCGCGCGAAAACAGCCGATCACGTGACATTTATGGCTGTGACGTCATATTTCAATAAACTAAGTAAAGCTAACTACGACACTACTGGAAAGTTTGCATAACAAGTTTAAATAAGTTATTAATTTATTTATAATATAATTTGAAAAATTAACTCTTTGTTTTCTATCAATTAAATTAAAATTTATTCGAAAACATCCATCGGTTTCTGACTAAACTTCAACTATATCCGTCCCTGGTTACTTATCGCCTTTGGTGACCATACAGCCTGGGAAATTAATTGTTAAGCAAATTGATACCCTACGTCGATTTGCCGTGGCATAGCCATATCATACAACTATCATAGAATAACAGTTGTGATTTGAATATACTTAGGGACAAAATTGTCCGTAAATATATTACGAAAATAACTTTAATGTCAGAAGTCGGTGTCGTTGCTTCTGCATTTTCGTTTTTTGACACCGACTTCTGAAATTAAAGTTATTTTTCACTTTGTAGTGTTTTTGTTGGAAGTCGGTTGTTCTTTTTTTTGGAAAAAAGTTTTTTATTTTTCACTTTTTAGGGTTCCGTAAGTACCTCAAAACGAAAAAAAACTCCTTTTTTTTATACCTTCCCTCGTGTGTCTGTCTAACTGTCACATCTAATTTTCTCCGAATCTAATGGACCGTTAGGTCTTGTCTGAGAGTCATTACTTCATGCTGCTGAGCTGATGATAAGTCAAAGTCAAATATTTTTATTCAATTAGGCCTATTACAATCTCTTTCGACAATTACAAGCCCTTACCATCATCAGATGCGGGACCTGCTCGTCCCGTTACATCATTACGAGAAATGGAATGATTAAGACGATTGTCTTTCTCAGTCCACGTCTATCCAAGAACTGCTAAGGAGTTTCTGTCGTCTGGAAGTATATCCTTTAAAATAAAAAAATAAAATTTCCAAATCGGTTCATAAATGACGGCGTACTAAGGTAACAAACATAAAAAATTAAAAAAAAAACAACCGAGTTGATAACCTCCTCCTTTTTTTGAAGTCGGTTAAAAAAGAGCGCTGGCCGATGCTCTCCGAGCCGGTCTGTATGAACGGACCCTTATTGTTTTATTTTATCATTGCCAATATCTATTTATGTAATGACTGTGAAATAAAATATCTTTGTATAAGTACATATTACAATCGTCACTGTGTGACGACAGAATGGTTGATACTAATGCTAAATTTAAATTTATGTTATTACTAGCTGCGCCCCGCGGTTTCACCCGCGTAAGTTTCGATTTAGGGGTATGAAAAATAGATGTTGGCCGATTCTCATAGATACCGGATAAGCACAAAAAATTTCATCAAAATCGGTCAAGCCGTTTCGGAGGAGTATGGCAACGAAAACTGTGACACGAGAATTTTATATATTAGATTTATTATAAATATGATCATGGTAAGGAATATATTTTTCAAATTAAATTATATTTATAAAAATACCGTGATAAATGAACATTGAATACCTAATCAAAAACATTTTTGTTTTCAAAGTTGTTAGTTTACTGTGTAGTTCTCGTAACATTTAAAAGGTTATTTACTATATTATTTTTAAAAAGGTAAAATGGTGAAAATTATTATTATGTAAGGTCTGAAAATAATATTAGCGATATTAATCATTTAAAGATCAGAAAAAACACATGTCTGTATAATTATTGTTGTAGGTAAAAAATCTTAGTATCCTCTGTTAAAAGTACTTGATGAAAATGTAATCAAATTTGTAAGAAAATGTTCCTGTGAACGACAATTGGTAGTGCCACTTAAATGTTAAATGATTTTGTTTCTAATGTAGGTTTGTATGTACAACACTTTTACACGTCAATCATATTTTTTAAAACTAGATGAGCATAGCTATTCACAAAGCTACGACACGGTTTGGTACCGTATCGAATGTCAATGTTATCGACGAATTCCTATAATCGCTATTCACAAATCCGAAACCGTACAATTTTGACAGTTCATATACGAATATACATATAAATATGAAGACATCAATTCTTCCGACAGGTATTTGCTGTCGGAAGTGTTATCGAATAACAAAATATTGTATAAAAAGAGTAATCTAAGCAATAAGTGTCAAAATACGGCTCCGGGCAAGGTCCTCATGCCCTTGCATGAATGCAAAGAGCATCTGCCGCTGCTCCAATGACACTCTTTTCTGAAAATATGCATTTTCAATATTAGGTACCACGTTTTATAAAATGAAAATGAGCAAATAGTAATTTGTTTAAATACTGATAAAATACATACAACCATTTTTCTTTTAACACTTCTCAATTATTATTTTTTTTTATTCGCCCAAAGGGCGGGCTATAGTCTTTCGACCATACCGCCTTGTCTTCCGTGTAGTTCTCAATTATCTTTATAGCTCAAAACAAGATTCAGAAAAATAATTATTCCAGATTTCCACGTTTGACAGAAAGTTGAAGTTTACAAAGCAAGTCTAATAGAAATCAGGTAAATTTTATTTATTAATAAAATCATTGTTTACTGTTTTTTATTTGTTAATAGTTACTGAATGCATAATCTATAGTTGCCCATAGTGAAATACTCAATAAAAATCATTTATGTACCACTTATAATTTTCTACCACGTTCAATATCTATCGTCAATATCTATTTACTACCATTTTGTAGCGTTCCCCGTATACACACCTAAACCCTTCCACACGGATCTGTGAATAGCGTTTTACCGGTCCTTCGGTTCAGAAATCAGGTTATCGAACAAGGTGTCATTGTCGATACGATAGTGCATCGTATGTTTGTGAATAGCTATGGAGGTCGGCGTTTGAAGAAAGGCCGAAACAAAGTGAGAGGTCACAGTCTCTTTTTAACAAACTTCTAAAAAAGGAGGAGGTTCTCAATTCGGATGTTTGTTTTTTTTTATGTTTGTTCACGCATAAGTAACTCCGTCGCTTGCCAACCGATTTGAAAAATTATTTTTTTGTTGGAAAGGGTAGGTATACCTATTTCCCAAATGATCCCATGAATTTTCGAAATCTGACAAGCGGTTTTTGAAAAATCAACAAAAATCTAAAAATTCAAAAGCAATATTTTGTAAAAGGTGATGAGCAGTTGACATTTGGCTATTGTAACATTGTAACTTAGATAAATTACAAACTCTTCCACTAAATAAAAAGTAAAAAATAAAAACTTTTTTTTTTGTAAAAAAGTATTTTAAAGTCATTCAGACATAAACTCAAGCTCAAAGCATTTATTTCAATTAAACCATTTACAGGCACTTTTGAATTGTCAAGAAGTCGGTCAGTCAGAAAATATGAAGCTAGCATAATCTTGGTCAGATCACGTGAAGACCATGTAGAGTGGTGTCTGAAATGGTCTTTTGAGGAAAGAACCACACAGATTGAGTAGACCTGTGCAGTCAGTACACGCATTTGTCAGAAATCTTGCAGCTGAACTCACAACATAGGGAGCTCAACGATTCGACGAACAATACCAAAGACACACACATACATTTGGGTATGCCATTTGGGCCTTGGGGTTTGGGTTAAGTGTTTTGATTTGATTATTAAAATAATTAAATCCGAAATTCCTGTTCTAAATAAATCATCAAAGATATTTGTCATTTGACAATTGAGGTTATTTCTATAACCTCAATTTTCGAAGATATTTGTTAAATACTAGGTACCTAAGTATTTGATAATGTTATTGAAACAATAATTGTTGGTTAAAGTGGTGAGTTAAAACATTGAAAGATTCTTAGTACCTACCTACACCTACTAATTCATTGTTCATGGTACTATCACGGTCAAAAGTGGAGTAGCAATTTCACAAAGCAATAGATGTGTGCGTTACCCCAGCCAGAAAATGTCCAAAATCGTCATCTAAGTGCAATAGATAATTAGATATGCAGCTTCTGTAAATGGTAAGCAGATTTTTAAATTTGGTAAGCTGTTATTTTTTTGATTATTTGATAAAAACAGTTCCGGCTGGAGTAACGTTGCCGCAGCCAGATCTTTTACAACATAATTTGTACCTATATTCTATGGTTGCGAAGATATTTAAAATCCTGCTTCGGTAACGTTTGCACGATTGCTGCATCTCGGAATTGTCTTAACAGATGATTATAATTTTTGTACATGATATCTGGCTAATTAGTTGTTATTTGTTACGCAATAAAAGAATCCACAATAATGTAGTACCTACAGTTTTGAAGTTATTTTAGTAAATAGAAATATGCTTTAATAGGTCCTAGCACTTCCAATAAGCGCGAAGCGCTCCATAGACTAACTTGAAACGTTATTATAGAATTAATTACTGTATATAAATGGTAAGTACCGAAGTTTCATTAGTATCCTATACGTAATTAAGAAGTTATGATGAAACTTCAATTTGTTCCGGCCACGGCGCGCAGCTGAGTTATTTGACGACCGATTAACCGAGTTTCCTGTAGTAGTGGTAACTGAATTTTACATCAATATTTAGATACCTACCTATACCTACAGTTCAATTATATACCGGTGAAAGTTCAGACTTGTACACTAATTAATTAACGAGATACCTAATCGAAAAAAAGTATTTATTCGTGGAAACCCAACCAAATCTAGAATTTTATAAAAAAGCGACCGCACAATACATTATACTAAGCATTCCATAATTAACAAAGTTGTAGTTAAAACTTCTACCTACAGTCATTACCAACCACAGCGCTTGGAAATGGGAAGATACGACAAAAGCTAGTTGGATCGCTTGTTTTGCCATAATAAAACAGCGGATTTGACAATCCATCTACGGCATCTACATACTTACCTACCTACATAATACCGACGGCTGCTTGACGGTTGCTTTCCATAATTTGAATCTCGCCTTCAAAGATCTTCATGTAGCAGTATTTTCATTTGACATTTCCAATTGCTGAAGTTTCCGATGCCTCTTAATTTTTATATGATATATGCTGATGATGAAGACGATCTCTTGTTGCCGCTATGCATGCGCCGGCCGTTGCAAGATTGAAGTATCTTTCAATTGTTTCTTTTATTTTCCCGATAATTTTCTAAATACAACTATGCTTCTGATAAAAAAGAATTGCGTAGTCCTATGCCCATAACCAGTTGCCTAGGTCACTCTGTTCATCTTCTGTCTTCTATGTTGCTTGCTCGTAAAGTGGCTCTTATTGCATCGCTTTTAGGTTCACAATGCAGTGTACCTATTTAAATGGGTGCTTTTTATTTTGTATTCCCATAATAGTGCAGCAAATAATAACTATTACTAGTCAGAGATGTGCGCTTTCGCATGTCTCAGCAAAGAGCCTATGACGGCTATCTGCTACTATTTTTTATAAGTTTTTTTTAAGAATAAATACGAATAAAAAAATTGTGAATTACCTACACATTGTGTAAATAAATGAAATATGATAAATAAACATTAAGTATATTTTATTTATTTTTGTCAACAAATTAATTTGTGTTCTATTAGGGTCAAATTAAAATGCTGCGAAACTTCACCGACGCGACGTGACGGGTAGGTATCGTTAACAACTAATTTAGGGAAAACAACAAATAAACTCATAGTTTTGAGATACTACACTACCAGCGTCCGTTGATCATGTTATCAACTGTAAATAATTTTAGCATATTTTTTGTTTACAATTCCCAACCATTTTAATTAGATTTGGGTAAGGCTCTTTTTGCGCAGTCGCACAATGGAAAATACAACGGAAAGTGTCAAAGACGAAAATACGTTGCACAACGGAATTTGTAAAGCATAGTGCACATGGATTGTAAAATATATTAGTTTATTAACAGTTACTATTATTATTTCAATAATAATAATTAATTAAGTATGTATACATCCCTGCTTCTACTTGGACTTCGAAATAGTGAGAAAAATCAATCCATCCATACCCATAAAAAAAAGATTTGCAAACAATATCGTGTGTTAAAGGTATCAAATGAAAGGACTCGTTGTGATGGTCTCAAATAATTTTTATTTTATAATTACTAAATTCTCATCGCCATTCTTTCATCTTCACTCATATCTGCTATTTTTCTTTTTTTAGCTTTTGTTCTTTCAGCGTTCTTCTTTTTAATTTCTTCATATTGTTCAGGATTAGACTTTTATGTTTTTCGCGGTACGTTCGACACCTTTCCGCCGCAGACAAAGACATCTGAAAAAAAAAAGTACTAAGCAATTCAAATCAATACATACGCAAGTACCTAGATACTTTATCATGCTTTCATAAATATAGTAAAAAGTTGATGGGTACACAGCTTTACAATTTCAGTTGTGACACGTCGCACAATTTTGTGTCATCCGTCGCACTCTATCAAAAAGTACTCTGTGTTCGTCGCACAACGGATCAAAAATTCTACAGAACCTATCATAAAAAAATCGTAATTCATAAAATGTACAGTACAACTAATAGTAAGCGTTATATTTTATTAATTAAGTAGGTAATAGATACAATTAAATATCACAAATCAAGAAAGTCATTAAAATTTCGAAAATATATAGTAAAGTAAACTTCTTAACGTCACACAACACGTTCCGTCGCGATCTTCCGTCTGACTAGTCTGTGCACAGAACATCTTCCCAATCTTCCCTTTAGGGTATACATATGTATACCCTAAAGGGAAGATTAACGACTCCGTACAAATGTTAGGAGGAAATTTTTCCTTACCGACCTGCGCCATCTATATTCCGCCCACGAAAACTAGAGAGTAGAAGCTAGGGCGGGAATTTCAAACTACAGTGCATTTTACAGATAATTTGTATTGCATTTTATGCACAAGTACAGTGCGTTTCTCGATAGTTTCCTACAAGATGGCCAATTTTTTCTCAGCAATAATCGACATTTAAACAGAATCACTATCGAGAAACACAGTGTACTTGTGCATAAAATGCTAAAAGAGCAGTCTAATAAAACAAAGATTAGTACTTACTCGACTTTTTTATTTAGCAAGTTAATAATTATAATTTCCATAACAGATTCATTATTATATTATGACTGATTTTACATGATTAAATAAATGAGTTACATATTCATTTCTGATCATCTTCTTGTTTTGAAGACTCGCACACATACGAGGGTCATTCAATAAATACTTAGCCTACAAAAAGAAAACGAAAATTTTGGAAAAGTGGCAATTTATTTTTCAACATAGTCTTCTTTTAGTTCGATACACTTAGCCCAGCGATGCTCCAACTTTTTTAACCCGTCCGAAAAATAGTTTTTGTCAAACTCTGCAAAATAGGCCTCCGTGGCGGCGATGACATTGCGGCGTGGCATTTGATCCATATCTATTCCCGGCGAGTGATTTTTTCAGATTAGGAAACAGAAGAAAGTCGCAAGGGGCCAAATCTGGAGAATACGGTGGATGGGGCAGCAATTCGTAGCGTAATTCGACCAATTTGGCCATGGCAACGGCAGACGTGTGAACCGGTGCGTTGTCGTGGTGAAACAGCACTTTTGTCTTCGCCAGATGGGGTCGTTTTTTCTTTAATTCGGCGTCGAATCGGCCCAATAAATCGGCATAGTAAAGCCCTGTAATTGTTTTACCCTTCTCGAGGTAATCGATGTAGATCACACCTTGTGAATCCCAGAAAACGGTAGCCATAACTTTTCCGGGCGATTTTACAGTTTTCGCCTTCTTTCTTCTTGTTCGACGCAAAAACTCCGCTGGATTCCGCTTAAACAGCGCCAAACACGTCTCCGATGTGGTCTCACGGTTGCGCTTGTTTTCTGGTGTGAGTAAACGCGGCACCCATCGTGCCGACAGCTTTCTCATGCCGAGTTCCTCGTGAAGAATATGATGCACTGTTCCTTCTGAAATGCCTACAGTCTCAGCTAGCTCGCGAACCTTCAATCGGCGATCTGCCAATACGAGATCATGGATTTTTTAAATGTTTTCCTCCGTAGCAGCTGTTTTCGGTGCACCTGGACGTGGTTCATCAAAAACCGACGTACGGCCACGTGCAAACTCGTTGAACCAATTCTTGACGGTGGCCATCGATGGAGAAGAGTCACCGTACACAGCATCCAAGCGCTCTTTTATTTCAATGCGCGTTTTCCCTTCCAAAAATAGAATTCGAATCACCGAACGATATTGCTCTTTTTCCATTTTTGTAAAACCGATCGACACGTTCGCTTCCATAAGTTGTCAAATTAAAACAAATGAAGGGATTGGAATGAAAATTTGAAAAAAGAATTAAAAAAGAATGTGCTACACTGTGGTAAAACTCTTTTGAAACTACAGCGCCCTCTGGCGATGAGGCTAGGTACTTATTGAATGCACCTCGTACAATCCTGAATTAGTGTTGTGAGTGTGTACGGAGGGATAATGTTTGCATTATGTTTTCCTAAAGGATAAATTCTGAATGGACCGGCAACAGGTTCAAATACGGCAGTTTGATCTGGCTGATTAGAAATTGTTGTATCCTGAAAATGAAAAGTTGATTAAAATCTATTTATTAATACATTTATTTAAAACTAGCTTCCGCCCGCGGCTTCGCCCGCGAGGTATGTCGATAGAAACTATCCTATGTCCTTCCCCGGGATGTAATCTATCTCTCTGCCAAATTTTATCGAAATCCGTTCAGTGGTTTAGGCGTGAAAAGTTAGCATACAGACAGACAAACAGAGTTACTTTCGCATTTATAATATTAGTTTATTATGGATGTCTACATGAATTGCATAAGAATGGATTAGTAGGATAAACTGGTTATTTATAACATTTCCTTAAATGACATGTTAACAACATCATCAGTCTGCTACAATATAAATGTATGTATGTACACATAACATAATGTCTGTATTTGTCTGAAATGTTTTATGTACACTTTTCAAGCGTTAATTGTACTAACCTTATGGCATTGAACACCAAATACAGCTGTTCTGAACAACTTCTTCTCATTAAAGCATGTGCTTTTAAAATGTTTGCTGCATAGCATCTGTTTATGATGGAGTCCATCCTGGAATTTTGGTGAAGGTCAGGCTTTTTTTGGGAAGCAATACTTTGCCCATAATTCACAACTGGAAATTAAAAAACATCAAAATTACACACCATTTAATCATATTACAAATTAAGCTATATCTAAATAAAAATCTAAACTTTCTTTATTCGCATCGATTGAAAGAGATGTAATATTAGATAAGGGAATGGTGTAAGCAAGAAAACTTTTCATAGTAAGTACCTAATGATTTTTGGCAACGAAAGTTGGGGCTTTAGCAAAGGGTATCAAGTATATTACGTATGTGTACATGTAACGTTTATTTATTACAAATAAATATAATACAAGATAAAATATGTACGTCAGAATCGCGGGTGTATTTTTCAGATCTGCCTAAATTTATTGCAGTTATTTGGTACCTTCTGTGTACCTTTACGTACCTTCTCACTCTATTAAAAAGTACTCTGTGGTACCTCTCTTGAAAATCTGTGTACTACACCCGTACAATGATATTTAAAAAATTAGGTACACCCGCCATCTTGATCACAGATAAGATATATCTTGATGTCAGAACCGCGGGTGTACTGCCCATAGACTAATATATATAATATAATGAGATAGACTGGCAACTTAACGTCTGACAGATTAGGAATACGATCAGCACCACGCCAAGCCGTGGAACTAAAATATCTATAGATATACGTAGGTATATAGATGTATCTATCTATCTATTGATATGTAAATTAACTACCTACCTATCTATTTATTGTTATGCTTAGCTACGTATTCATGAATTGCCGCTGTTTCAATTTTGTTTTTAAGTATTAGATACTTTCAAATGTGTTTTTGAAAGTATATGACATTCACTAAACAAGTAAGTGTAGGTACAAGAAACAAAATTGAACCGCAATTCACACAAGTGCATACAAATTTCTTAGAATAAAATCTGGAATTATAAGAAATAAATAAAACACGAAATATATTAGGGAAGTAACAACAAATTTATTATTAGACATTAATTTGTACACTAGTTTGCCGTGTTTGTTTCTTCCATTTCGTTTTCTTGTAATGTTTTCGAGCCTGTATGAAAATGCGGTCAGTTTCATCAGACAGATTTACAAAATTATAAAAGCACTTGCCAGTAAGTACATTGCTGACTTCTTTGCAATAATTAATAATGAAGAACACAACACCTTTTTGGAGCAAATAATTAAGAAGTACTTCTTTATGCTTTTACATTCTATAAAATGGAAATTAAAGTGGACTGTTATAATTAATGTAATATATTGCGCAATTTTTTCTTTGTCCATATTTATTTATAACCTCCATTGTGACATTAGCATACAGTGACATTTTTTTTAAATATTTTAATGGCCTGGTTGCTGGGACCTTTTAGCGAAGTCTTTAATTGGTTTAGTAATTTTCTTCACTAAATTTCTTCGAAAGTGTTTTTGATGTATTTGTATTTAGCTCAATAACAAGTCTTATTTTTTAATAATTCGTTCAAGCGGCGGGAGGTATTGTTTAACACAACACTTTCACTACACAATTCACTTATTTCACTCGCTAAAATCAGTCTGTGATTTTAATTTTGAAACATGTTACAGGGTTGCTAACATTTGGTGTCAACTATAAACCAATGTCAAATATTTTAATTTGTTAATAGTTTTAGTTAATTTAGTATATTATTATTTACTTTAATTTATTGATGAGGTTTATGTAGTTAATTATGTTTATATTATTTTACGTCACATTAATCACGTAAAAAGTGGCAACATCGACCAAAGTTTCTTTGGCTTGGCGTATAGATGGCTCTATAATCAGAAAAAGTTCATGATCATATTTTGTTCGTGAGTTACCAGCATAGCTATTCACAAAGCTACGACACGGTTTGGTACCGTATCGAATGTCAATGTTATCGACGAAATCCTATAATCGCTATTCACAAATCCGAGACCGTACAATTTTGACAGTTCATATACGGTATGAAGACATCAATTCTTCCGACAGGTATTTGCTGTCGGAAGTGTTATCGAATAACAAAATATTGTTTAAAAAAGAATAATTAAGCAATAAGTGTCAAAACACGGCTCCGGGCAAGGTCCTCATGCCCTTGCATGAATGCAAAGAGCATCTGCCGCTGCTCCAATGACACTCTTTTCTGAAAATATGCATTTTCAATATTAGGTACCACGTTTTATAAAATGAAAATGAGGAAATAGTAATTTGTTTAAATAGCGATACAATACATACAACCATTTTACTGTTAAAAAAAAAAAAAATTTCACTCCTCAATTACTATTTTTTATTTTTTTTTATTCGCCCAAAGGGCACTATATATTCTTTCGACCATACCGCCTTGTCTTCCGCGTAGTTCTCAATTATCTCTATGGCTCAAAACAAGATTCAGAAAAATAATTATTCCAGATTTCCTGGTTTGACAGAAAGTTGAAGTTTACAAAGCAAGTTTAATAGAAATCAGTAAATTTTATTTATTAATAAAATCATTGTTTACTGTTTTTTTTTTTTTGTTAATAGTTACTGAATGCATAATCTATAGTTGCCCATAGTGAAATACTCAATAAAAATCATTTATGTACCACTTAAAATTTTCTACCACGAATATCTATTTACTACCATTTTGTAGCGTTCCCCGTAAACACACCTAAAAAAAACCCTTCCATACGGATCTGTGAATAGCGTTTTGCCGGTCCTTCGGTTCAGAAATCAGGTTATCGAACAAGTGTCATTGTCGATACGATAGTGAATCGTATGTTTGTGATTCATACAGGTGCAGGGCATGGTACTGCCAACCAATATATGTAGCTAAGTACAATCTATAAGTAGATTTGGTACCTCTTTTGTACCTGCAGAAACACGTATTTAATAAACAAAATACTGTCAGGTTGCTGTAAAAAAAAAAAATTTTCTGGCGTTGACGTTCTTACTATTTTATGAAATAGTAACGACGTCAAAGAATAAATAACAATCTTCGGTAATTGAACCCAGAACCTCCACATTAAACAAGTCCATTAAACATGTATTGTGGCCATACCAGGAATCCCGAATCCAGAACCGCCGCATATCATTTAGTCACTACTAGCTGCGCCCCGCGGTTCACAACCTTTCGCCTTTATAATATTAGTGTGATTGTGTGCCCATACTGGGAATCGAAACATGAAATTAACGGACACAAATTATACACAGACTCAGGACAACACTTTGTGTGATCCGCAATTTTTTGTTCTATGTGGGGATCAAACTCACAACATCGTGTTCAGCAGTCGCATACTACTACCACTGAACCACCGAGGCAGTCAAAACTACTTTTTTTTGGTTGCATTTAGATTACTCTGGTGCAAGGACGCAGTCATTATATTTCCTTGTTGCCTGTTTCCTTTATGATTATCCTGATAACAGTAATATTAAAATATGAAATGATTTCCATTCAGTTCCAAGACCGATTACCGAAGACTGTTATTTATTCTTTGACGTTGTTACTATTTTATAAAATAGTAAGAACGTCAAAGAAATAATTTTTTTTTTCACTTTTCGCAGCTACCTGACAGTATTTTGTTTATTAAATACGTGTTTCTGCAGGTACACAAGAGGTACCAAATCTACTTATAGATTGTACTTAGCTACATAATTTGGTTGGCAGTACACCCGCGGTTCTGACATCAGGATGGCGGGTGTACCTAATTTTTTAAATATCATTGTACGGGTGTCGGTACACAGATTTTCAAGAGAGGTACGTAAAGGTACACAGAAGGTACCAAATAACTGCAATAAATTTAGGCAGATCTGAAAAATACACCCGCGATTATGACGTACATGATAAAATTGTGCGCAAGCGGCGGCAGACATTTTTCTTTTTCTTGTGACCTTGTGTAACGTCACGTCGTGCGGACGCTAATGTTGCCACACATTATCCCCCATGTATATTTTTATTATGTATTATCAATTGTATATCTTATATTTCTCAATAAAATATATTTGTTTGGCATCAGAATAATAGTTAAAGGTATTTTCAAGGGTAATTTACTTTAAAAATCAATTAATAAGCTCATTAATATGGAGAATACGAAATTGTATTTTTGGTGGCAACATTATATGTTCATCTCTTTTACTTTGACGTCGTTGTCTCTCTCTTGTTTTCTAGCCCACCTACATACAGTTTGTAGTGACACAGTACCTGTCACACAGTCACCACCAGGAAAACAGTTACCATACGTTACCACCGAACCAGTTACCACATACCAACGAACCAGTTACCTTACCACGTTTTGACATTCTGCAAGAAACAGTGAAGCAATCGTCTTGAAAAAGACATACCACCGCTTACCACGTTTTTGACAAGTCCGCAAGAAACAATGAAGCAACCGTCTTGAAAAAGACGAGTACGTAAAAGCACCTGATAAAGAAACAGGATAGAAACAACGATGCGACACGAGCGTTATCACAACGCCGTGCCGCATGCGTTCGCTTCAAAAGAAGCGGTTTGTAAGCGCATGCAGAGCAAGCAGAAGCACCAGCACAGTCCGTATCTTCACTGCACGCTTCGGGACCTCGCAGATGGACTCAGTACGCGGACGACACACGCGTCGCGCGCAGCGACAGGCGACCTGCACTCGACGACGGCATCTGGGGAAAAGGATCGCACAGTGCGAGATATCGCGACGCCCCCGTCAGGGGGCGTGGCGAGCGGTTCCGGGGCTTCGCCCCCCGGCCGCGGAGGCCATGCGGTGGCCTGCTAAAACAGGCCCCTCAATGTGTCGGCTGCATTGGCCTTCGGTAATTTTGACCGCACGTAATTTAACGTGCGGCCATGTGAGTGGTTGCTAGTTGTTTTTCTGTAGGCGCGCCACGACGCTGATTCACAGCGCCGCTTTCTTCACGACACCTCGGCGGTCTGTCCCCGCCAGGTGAGACCCCCAGTTGCCTGGGGGAGGCCCGGCGGAGGACGACCAGCGGCGAAGGTGCCGACTCGACGGCGACGCTCCTACAGAAAGTAGGTGTTTTGCTCCCGCCCGTCCCGCTTCCAGAGCTAGCCGGTCACGTTCCGGGCTACGGAGCAGTCATGTGTGTGTGGGCGGTATTATATTGTGTAACACCGCCCAGTGTCTACGCGTATCGCGGCCCGCGCTGCGCATACGCGTGTGAGTTTAGCGTCTGTTTAGTGATGAGTGGCTGAGTTCGCTACGTAACGTGCCTATATTAACTTAGCACACGCTACGCAACGAGTGTGTGTGTTGAGTGTGGAGTTCAGTTGTTTCGAGTGAGCCGCGTGTAACCTGGGTGCGGCTCACCCGAGGCGTCAGTCCGGTGGGATGGGGTCGTCGTCCGCTACCAGGTCGCGGGGCAAGGGTCTCGCGTCGGGGGGGCGCGCGTGACAGGGCGCAATGTCCTGGACGTGGGGCCAGGCAGATGCGTCGGCACGCGCGAACATTCCCTTCGCGAGTCGCCGCACAAACTCGTCCAGGCTCTCTCCCGAGGTCCCGTTCGAGCACATCGTTCCTCACGAAACGAGGAGCGTCAGTGATAGTCCGCAGCGCCAGACTTTGCTGCGCGCGGAGCAGCTTTCGGCTCGACTCGCTCGTGAGGGCGAACCATGCCGGGGCGGCGTACGTCAAGATTGGGCGCACGTACATTTTGTACACGCCCAACTTGACGCGCGCCGGGATTCGGGACGAGAGCACCGGTTTAAGGAGGTTGCAGGCGACCCTACCCGTTGCGGCGACCGAGCGGACGTGTGGCCCCATCGTGAGCCGACGATCGATGGTCACCCCCAGGTACTTGACCCGGGGCGACGACGCGATGTCGGCTCCGTGCAGCTTCAAGGGTGGTGGGAGAGGCGCGAAGCCGGTGACCATCGCCTGCGTCTTACCCACGTTAACCGACAGCCGCCACCTGCATAGCTATTCACAAAGCTACGACACGGTTTGGTGCCGTATCGAATGTCAATGTTATCGACGAAATCCTATAATCGCTATTCACAAATCCGAAACCGTACAATTTTGACAGTTCATATACGGTATGAAGACATCAATTCTTCCGACAGGTATTTGCTGTCGGAAGTGTTATCGAATAACAAAATATTGTTTTAAAAAGAATAATCTAAGCAATAAGTGTTAAAACACGGCTCCGGGCAAGGTCCTCATGCCATTGCATGAATGCAAAGAGCATCTGCCGCTGCTCCAATGACACTCATTTCTGAAAATATGCATTTTCAATATTAGGTACCACGTTTTATAAAATGAAAATGAGGAAATAGTAATTTGTTTAAATACCGATAAAATACATACAACCATTTTTCTGTTTAAAAAAAAAACAAATTTTTCACTCCTCATTATTATTTTTTATTTTTTTTTTTATTCGCCCAAAGGGCAGGCTATAGTCTTTCGACCATACCGCCTTATCTTCCGAGTAGTTCTCAATTATCTCTATAGCTCAAAACAAGATTCAGAAAAATAATTATTCCAGATTTCCAGGTTTGACAGAAAGTTGAAGTTTACAAAGCAAGTTTAATAGAAATCAGGTAAATTTTATTTATTAATAAAATAATTGCTTACTGTTTTTTATTTGTTAATAGTTACTGAATGCATAATCTATAGTTGCCCATAGTGAAATACTCAATAAAAGTCATTTATGTACCACTTAAAATTTTCTACCACGAATATCTATTTACTACCATTTTGTAGCGTTCCCCGTATACACACCTAAAAAAAACCCCTTCCATACGGATCTGTGAATAGCGTTTTGCCGGTCCTTCGGTTCAGAAATCAGGTTATCGAACAAGTGTCACTGTCGATACGATAGTGAATCGTATGTTTGTGAATACGGGTGCTGGACAGCCATTGGGGCAGCAGCTCGAGCGCGCGCTGCATCTTGACCGCCGCGTACTTCGCATTGACCGATGTAGTAATGTACGCGGCGTCATCCGCGTACAGCGCGAGCATGGAGTCCGAGGTAGTGGGGATGTCGTCGGTGTAACGTGAGTAACACGCCGGCGACACGCAGCTGCCCTGCGGTACACCCGCGAGCACCGGGCGGGCGCTGGATAGCGCCCCGTCGACCAGCACCCTGAAGGTCCTGTCTGTGAGGAAGGATCGCACTCGGCGCGCGACTCCTATTTATGCCTTCGCGGCGAATAGTGTCGTGTGCAACGCAGCCCCCGCGCCCCGCGCGCGTGTCGCCTCAACGGCGCGTTGCGATTGGTCAAATAAATGTAAGCAGTAACATGCTAAACCTAAATGTACTATTGGCAATGTAGATATAAGTAGGGTTTATACAAAAATAAATCATTCTCAATTACCAGTCTGCGGAGTTATAATTTTCAAACACCTACAGACACTCATCACTGTACGAAACTCTTAAAAGTTCGTAGAACAAAGTTGACACACCCTGAGTCTGTGCGTCTGACTTTAAACAAAGTGGCACTGAGGCAGAAACACGCTGAAGTTAGTCGGATATCATGGATCTGTGTTGCCACTCCAAAATAATTTGATGATCATGGTAGAATGTCAATTAATATGTCACTCAGGCTGGCTGGACAAATCTTCAAAATAAATCGCATTTAACTAGGTCAATAGGGCATTTTATGTGACGGCTAAACACCCTTATTTCAGAATTTGTGACGCAACAGAATCTTAGATAATCGATCGAAAACGTGTCCAGCCATCTTGATAAACCACTTTTCGCTGGTCTCTCAATCTCGGTAACGGAAGTGATTTTGACGACATTTTGCTTATCAACGGGCGTCACATAAATTTGTGACAGGCATCGAGCTAAAAGTTTTGTGATACGTACAGCGGTTTAGTAGAAAAATGCAAAAATCTGTGTCCAGCCATCTTGATTTTACGTATAAAACTTTTGGCTGGCACTTCCGAATCTCAATAACGGGAGCGTTTTCGAATATGGTTCCTTTACTAACATTTAGTGACGCAATTTGTGACAGTAATAACGTTTGATTTATGGCGTCACATGTAAGGGTTTACGATAAATCGATAAAAACTTAATGTCCAGCCAGCCTGAGCTCAAACTGGCTGGACACATGTATCTCCGCTGCGTGATGATCTACGGCCTTCGAGATATGTTCAGATTTTTGTGACGGGGACGATAATGATTTACTGAATTTGTGACGAAGAAACTTTAAGTAGTTTCAAAGATATTGATCATTTAAGTTTTCCCATACAAACATCCATTAATATTGTGAGGTGACCGTAATTTTTACATAAATAAAGGATTTTTTTAATCGACTAATCGGCCGGTAGCAGCCACGCCTGCTTTGTATATGATGTTCATAGATGGCGCTGAGAAAACATCGTTCTTAAGAACAATGTTTCATCGATATTACCAGTTTCAACATCGATGTTTATGAACGATACATCGATGCGGCCATTCATTTATTTTCAACTACAGATAACTTATTAGAATCGTGGATTCTTATTGGTTTTTGGCATAAAAATACCACAGCCAATTACTCTACTAAAGAAATAGAATGACAGCGATACTCCCATAGACAAAAATTGTAAAAATAAAATTGTGCGGACCGTACCGCGCTCGCTGTCACCGTTTATATATTTGATTAAAATGACGACCACCGACCAGTGAACGAAGTTTATTTTCGTTTACTGCCACCGACTTCATTTGCGCTTCAAACACTTAGGGCGGCGGTAAAAACAACGTTGTGGTACAAGGCGGGGTTACTGAAGCGCAAATGGAATTGATTGTCGTCATTTTCGTCATTTGAAACGCTCAATAAAAAGTAAAAATAAATAAATGTGATTTTATTTACAGCAAACATTATTTTTTCATTTAAATAGCTTCGAGCATTAGTTATCCTGACACAATATCTACCTATGTACTTACCATGAAAAACACCAATACCTACCTACTAAAAAGAGTAGACCGTATCTGCACGTAAATAATCAATAACATCAAAAAATGACCCCTCCCCGCCCTTCCTCACTTCTACACTTTTGTCTTCAATCGATTTAAGGCGAAAGCGCCAGGGTTGCCCGCGAAATTCATTTTTTTTTACGTTTTCTGCAATTTGCTGGTCAGTATTAAGTTGTACGATGATTAAAATATGATTCGCGGCCGTAACAAACATGTATTTACAGAATTATAATCTATAATTCATCAACACAACTCTCTAAGACCAAGTAATCCCCAAGAATGACTATTTCATGAAATCTTCACATTTGGGGATTATACTAAGTTAACAAATTGTATTACTGATTGTAATGATTATAATTCTGTAAATACATATTTGTTACGACCGCGAATCATATTTTAATCAATGTAACACTTAATACTGACCAGCAAATTGCAAAAAACGTAAGAAAATATGAATTTCGTGGGCTACTTTAGCGCTTCCTCCTTAAATACCTGGAGTTGTTCGTATTATATCACCAAAACACGGATTTTCATCCATTAAAGAAAACACCTTAAAATATACTTTGTCCTACATAAAACCTACATTATTGGTAACCCCACGGAGTAAAAACAAAGAGGAGATGTTGTAATTAGATTTCCCTATGAAACAACGCGTGACATTTTACGGGGTGAGGGGGTGCTAGATCCCGCCCACTTCTTTATTTTCCATCTACCGGTCAATAGTAAAAACTTGTTGTTCGTTCTGACAATTTTATTTTGTAGTTACGTAACTATCTCACACTAGATGTCACTAAGTGCAGGATGCAACAGGGTCGTACTCAGAATTTTCGTACCTAATTTTTCTATTGAAAGTGTTATTACTATGAAAAAAAAAAGTTTGAATAAAAAGGTTTTTGATGAATGACGAATAATGATTATTAGACTTTCTCTTATTTTTAAATTCCTTATCTTGTTAAAAAGAATTATCAAGATGTTCTACAAAGATAGTCTTTTTAGAAAAGAAAAAACACCTTCTCCCGTTTACGGGACAATTCATCGTTGAGCTCCTTAAGTTTTGAGTTGAGCTGCACGATTTCTGACAAATGCGTGCACTGACTGGACAGGTCCTCTCAATCTGTGTGATTCTTTCCTCAAAAGACCATTCCATCTCAGACATACATGGTCTTATATAACCTGACCAAGATTATGTCTGAACTTTAAAAGAGACTGTGACCACTGAGTTTGTTTCGGCCTTTCTTCTCAGAGTAGTCAGACAAGAAACTCTGACCTCATCTAGCTCTAAAAAAAATGATTGACGTGTAAAAGTGTTTGTGCAAACTTACTTATAAAAATAAAATCACTTATCATTTATCATCCGAAACCATTAATGTCAAAAATTAGAACCCGATGTGGCTAGGTTGACCCCACCACCGCGCCACCACTACACATTTAGTTCATTAGAAGCTTAGACATAGTCGCGCACACGCTTGCAATTCATAAATCAGAACGTTCTACTCAATCAATTATAAACCTTAACTCATCAAACACAACGTGCATTTACCATGCACCATACAACTTACTCACACAAAAACATCAATCTCCTATCGTTGTGCTGTGCAAAAGCCATTTATTTTATATATACGCTTACGCTAGTGATTGACTAAATCGGAAAGTTATAGATTCTTCCATACTAAAAAAAAATATAGGGTCATGAAAATAAAATAAATAAAAACGATATGTCCAGAACATATTAGGTATAATAAAAAAATGTAGCTAAAAAAAATTAAGAACATTTTGAAGGCAGCTAAATGATCCAACACATGAGCCACCATCAGCGAGACATTTAAGTGAGTATGACATACTCTCAGCCGCCAGGGCACATTCAAGTCAATGAAAGACGAACCCAGTAAATGATAGCTTTATAGTATGTACATAGTACTCACACATGTGCTATGCAATTATACAATACTAGGAAATTGAATTTATATAATGCAAAAATAGTATTTTAAAATCTTCAGCAGCTCCAACAGTAGTTTCGTTTCATTCAGATAAAGTATGTGGGTAGGTATTTTATTGTCACATTTTAAACAGTAGCCCATTAAAGATAAGTCTACTTTAGCCAGCCTGAAACCTGGTTGAACTAATTGGACCCTATTTCTAGTGATATAATTGTGTCTTTCACCTCCTTTACTAAAAAGATGTAGATTTTCCTTACGTACGTAAGGAAAAATTATGATATTGTTGGCTCTGTAAATTTTGTTTTAAGCTGTAACATAAAGGATAAAACAATAAATATGAAATTTACTAATTTTCCCACAAAAGTTATGAAACTGGTAAATACAAACTGCATTGAAACGAACCGATATATCCAGTTTTAAACAAGGTAAAGTTCCCTTCTGTAATTTTCCAAGGCCTTTTTTGTCACTATGAAGTCTTCATTAATAAAATGGCAAGAACAAATTTTTGTATATTTAGTCGGAGGCCAGTCTTGTCTACAAATTTTTGTAATCCATTGCTGTCTTAGATTATCTTCTAATAGTAATCCAGAACATACATCATTTAATTTTTAACTAAATAAATCAGGCTTTAAGTAAGTACTTAAAGACTCTAGGGCCTCATCAGCGATATTAATTGGCTCCATAGTTTTAAGCTTCGATTCGCAAGTAGGCGTGGATCGTCGGGCGAAGAAAGTAGACACTCGTTACAAATCAAATCACTTTATTTCGATACTTCAGTTTAATCTAAGTAATAATCACCACTTGAATATTAATTCGAACTATAACTTTACACAATTATTCAGACACTCCACCGAACGCGTAGTGCGCTCTTGTGATGACGACCGAGGCTCAATTCCAACTGAACTGTCTCAGCGCTCGACTTGTCCCCACTAGCGCTCGGTGTTGCGTCAGAGTGCACGGAACAGGCACTCTAAGCTAGTAACGCCATCTATGACATCTAACTAAAACTAACTTAAACGGAAGCGCCGTCATACTTTAAATTAGGTAAACAACAACCACTATACTAGTTGTCTCACGGAGGGAAAGTACTTTCAATAAATTATTGTAGATAAGTATATATTTAAATTAAAGGAGATTATATTTTTATGTCCAGTGTTTTAAGTACTTTCCATTTATGAGACAGCCGCGGGACATTCGGTAAAATAATTGGATTCTAATTACGGCCCTGTCTTTTTGTTTTTTGTTCAGAGTTGACTATAGATGGCGGTCCGTTAACAAAATGATATAAAAACTACAAAAATAGTATTTTGGCCATTAGAGGGTTTATAGGAATGAATGCCGAACAAATTTCAGTACATATTATTATTAAAATATGTTAGTACTGAGCTCTACGTACCTAAATATTTTTAGTTCCCATGACACCAAGTGTCGCCATCTAGTGACGGGTAGAATTATGTTTGGAAACGCCGACGCTAAGAGATTTTTCTAAAACAATTTTATTAAATTACGCATAAAATTACTTACAAATGAAATGTGATGCCATCCATAGCTTCAGAACGTCTATCCGAATAGTTTTTACAAGACAAAACACAACACTTCATTATTTTTTTCTTCTAGCGCGAATATGGTGTAAAATGTGTACTTTTACAAAGTTGTGCACAGGACGAAAGCCAACAATCCACTGACAAAGAGGCCACGCCTACATGATGACGTCATGGCCTAGTTGTAATCACCAGTGCACAGTTGCATAGGCCATCTCCTCTTTGTATTTACTCCGTGGGTAACCCTACTGCAGTGTTTGTATGGGAAGATTTAAATGCGAGATTGAGAGACCAGCGAAAAGTGGTTTATCAAGATGGCTGGACACGTTTTCGATCGATTATCTAAGATTCTGTTGCGTCACAAATTCTGAAATGTGTTTAGCCGTCACATAAAATGCCCTATTGACCTAGTTAAATGCGATTTATTTTGAAGATTTGTCCAGCCAGCTTGAGTGACATCAATTAATCCCAAAATATCGCGTTGCACAACTGAAGTGACACACTGGATTAAAATTTAGGACATTTTTA
Source organism: Gortyna flavago (assembly GCA_963669345.1). NCBI lineage: Eukaryota > Metazoa > Arthropoda > Insecta > Lepidoptera > Noctuidae > Gortyna > Gortyna flavago. Next base: position 9,446,311 of record OY770129.1, on the reverse strand, counting down.
AATTACTTGATATAATCAAAACGCTTTGTTAAATATTGAACTTATTTTACTATGAACTATACAAATAATATTCTGAAGCCCATAAAGTATACGAACTAAAAAAAACCATGTGTTTCCTAAATATATTGAATGGACTTTGAGAAGTGTACGTACACGGACATCAACAAATTGTATGGAAGACAAACATGACCTTTTTATTTTCAAGTATTAAATAGGTTTATAATTGGAATATTTAAACAAAAAAAATTTGACATGATGACAAAATAGTCATCTTTCTTGCAATATTATTATAAACAAGGTATTTATTATTTTTGATATTTTATTTCTACTCTTCAAATTCTGGGACAACACATTTTTTGAGAGTGCGCGTAAAATTTGAGCCTTACCCATTTTATCCTGTAAATATTATAATAACGTGTTATATTTTTAATATTAGGCTGTTCGGAGGAACAGAGTAAAAGCCTCTCCTTCAAAAAAAAAAACATAGCTAAATATTTGATAAGTACATAAAATATTGTACAGACGCCAGCACATCAAGCTACTATAATTTGTCAAATTTTTTGATAGATTTTCAACTTTATCGCCAAAGTATAAGGTTCAAAGTTGATTGGGAAAATTTGACAGTTTCGGGTAGGTTGATGTGCAGCCTACCTACCATGACGTCAAATACGCTCAGCGGCATTTGGATCGTTGAAAGTGAATGAGCGTTAAGAGCTTGTGGTAGGTATCCAGATGGCACGGCCTAAATTGAATTGTTAAATTGACGTCGTGGTACGAATCCACTTTAGAATCCACTAAAGTGGATCGCATTAAGAGCTTGTGGTAGGTAGGCTGGCGTCTGTACAGACGCCAGCACGTCAAGTTACTACAATCCGTCAAATTTCTTTAATAGATTTTCAACATTATCGCTACGGTATAAGGTTCAAGGTTGATTGGAAAACCTTGACAGTTTGGGGTAGCTTGATGTGCTGGCGTCTGTACCTAAGTTTATGAAATGAGATGTCCGCTTTTTGTATGGACGTTGTTTTTTTATTCCGAGAAAAATCTAACCAGAATCAAACTACATCCACATAAAAGTTACAAAAATATGGAACTTGGAACCATCGAAATTATATTTTTAAACCCCTGCATTTCGGAGAAAAAATATAAACTATTTAATTATTTTATTTGTTTGGTTTGGCAGCCCAAATTAAAACTGTCACACACCTTGACAATGTCATATTTGACATTTATGGATTCTATTCATCTGTCAAATATGAAAGTGACACGGCGGCGTCATTATCACAGAGGGTACGTTCCGAATTAGGAATAATCGATGTAATCGATTTGAGCGTGCTTAACCCGTACCGAATTAGCGTGACCGAGATTACGATATCCCGTGAATCGTCATAGATGACGTCATGGCATGCGCCATCTTGCGATAACGCCGACCATGCCTCGTACTAATATCACCGTAAGCGCTGTCAAGAATGACAGTGTATGTGTGTAAGGATGAGGATGTGTCAATGTGTGTTTTATTTTGAGCTGCATCTTATCTTTTTAATAATGTGACATTTTCGAAATTGTGCTTCTGGCTGACAGTCGCCACCTAAACAATGAAAAGGAAGAAACGTATGGTGTTTTTATGAAGAACATAATATCTTTTTGTCACCGTGTAAGCACTGTGAGCGCGCTAATGAGTGTTCCGAATTGTTGACAGCTCTCAGCTGTCATATTCGTGATATCCACTAAGGAACGCATGTGAGACGATTTGAGTGCTGTGAGCGATATTAGCCAATTCGGAAGGCGGCCTGTAGGCTGTAATACTGTCGAATACTGTGGTGACAGTTTAGCAGTTTAGCTATCAAAAAGTACTCTGCTGTGCAGCACAGAGTACTTTTTGATAGAGCTGTGCAGTTTAGTCCAGTTTAGTTTAGTCCACGTATTGACTGAAACGGTACACCACTTTGACCATGACCACATAATTCACAGAGTACTTTTTGAATTTTTGATAGACTAGATTGAGAACAAAGAGTACTTTGTATATACGGAAATAGAGAGCCATCTTGCGCGATTTGAACGATAACATTAAAAAAGCGCCCTCTGCGATTAAAATACTAAACTACATCCGTGTCAGTATTATAATCGCGCGACCTAGATCCATTCATGGTCCAACTGTTTTCTTTATCAGAGATAGTAAAATTATACCGATATAAGTATTCAAAATCTGTTTACTACAACATATTTAGATATTATTTAAATTACACACCCCCTTACTAATAAACGTATTTTTATCAGACGAATAGTTACACACCGATTTCTCTCTTTCAGTCGTCAGTAATTTGATTTTCGACAGAAGACAAAGCGTTGTGTACCTATACAGACGATACACAATGTTTATTAGTAAGGGGGATATAGGTACAACGAACGATCACAGCAGACAACGAACGATCACAGCATTCACAGCAGAACGACATCAAAACAACAACAGCCATTTTTGTTTATTACTTGCCAGTGCTGCCAGGGCATATATTTAAATATCTCTAAATTCTTACCAAAGTATGTAAGATCTTTTTATTTCAACATTTTTTTCAGCAAAAATTACTTATCATCATGGACACGTATGTTTATATTTAATTTATTCTAACGAACCCTATATTTACAATAAACACTCTTTGCTTATCTCCAATAATAGAACTAATCAAACTTCAATGTAGCAAATAATGAATTAATTATGGCAACACATTCTTAACAGTACTACTAATATTATACCATTTATTTAGGGAGAACATTGTAAACCTTAGTGTAGTATTATATTTTGAATATTTTTTATTATCCTATATTATACGCCACACTAGCGCCTCTGATTGTACAATACTAAACTGACAGATTATTATACTACGAAATTGTAAAGCTAATAACCAGCTGGAAATATATCTTTTGTACATGTCATCTGTAATAAGTTGGGTTATCACAATGCTGTTGCAGGGTTTCTACGAGTAAGATTGTAAGGCATGATTGAGAACTTAGTTTTAATTGTTCATTGTTGGTGTGATCAAACCTATTTCGTATTTGTTAACTCTTTGGTGATTATCAATATCGAAGAACCAGCATTTATAATGGTCTATCATAGATCCTACGTGATATTGGCAAAATAGTGGTGTCTTCCACAAAAGCCATTAAGAAGACTTGAAGTTGCAATAACAAGATAAGTTTTCTCTAACTCTATACTCGTCCAGTTTGTAACCAAGAGTCAACTTATATAAGAAAGTTATCGTTATCACTTTGCTACTTTCCTACTGCATCATGGTGGTAGGTTTGTTTTCAGTCTTGCAGATCTAAAAAAATTACTACTACTAATTTTTATTTAAGTATACAGTATCATGAATAAGAAAAGAAACATTAGTTATATAAAACCAGAAGATCCAGAATTTCTCAAAGTGTTAAAAAGGCAAGCTGGGTATGATGATAAAAATCACAAGTTTGATGAACTAATGAACAATGAGGAAGATTTTGTTGAAGATGAAGACAGTGAACTGCCGCAAGTAGTGGTCCTTAAAGAAGGTGACTTAACAGCCGAGGAAGCAGAAAAAGAGAGGGAAAGATTGGAAAAATTGGAATCAGAAACAAAAGCAGACCTAAGCCAGCGAGTAATGTTCAAGACAAAAGAGAAGCCATTGGCAGAATCAGCACCTTCTAAAAGGAAGCAAGATGCCTCTAAAACAAAAACCTCAAAAGAAAAGAAGAGCCGTCCTATTTTGTCATTTAATGATGATGATGAGGATGAAAATTATGTATCATAACATCATATAATACTTCATATAATTTATTTATATATACTTTATTGTAGTACCAGAAAATACATAAATACTTCTTAAAATTTATGGGCTGGTAGATTAAAAACATTAATTGAAAGGACCAATTCATTTTATTGAAATATATCTTTTCACTGCTTGAAAGTTTGAAAAACAATAGGGCAATCTGTTAATATGCTCAATAATAGTGGTATGAAGTGAAGAAACAAGAAATGATAATCATTAGCTGCTGAAGATTGTAAGACTATCTTTGCATTGTATAAACTCAATTTCACTTGGTAATGTATGATTGCATAGCACAGATGTGTTCTATGTACTATAGAGCTACCATTTACTGGGTAATAATTTGTCTTTCATTGACTTGAATGTGCCGCTGCTAGTATATCATGCTCTGACGGTGGCGTGTTTGTTGGATTATTTAGCTCCCTTCAAAATAGTTGAGCCGAATGGTGCTGATCTATGCGTCATGTTCGTGAAATGTCACTCAGGCTGGCTGGACAAATCTTCAAAATAACTGGCATTTAACTAGGTCAAACGGGCGCCGTCAGTTGGGGCTGGTCATCACTTAGCTGCCTCGACTTTTTAATTATTTTATTTTTGGATTATTGTTTTCTTATTATTCGCTGTACTCTGGACACCTTTAACGCGTATTTCTTCTTTTTTTTTAACATCGTTCCTACATACAAACACAAAATTAATCGAATCGTTGAGCTCAAGTTTTGAGTTGAGCTACACGATTTCTGACAAATGCGTGCACTGACTGGACAGGTCCTCTCAATCTGTGTGGTTCTTTCCTCAAAAGACCATCTCAGACATCGATCTACATGGTCTTCATAATAACCTGACCAAGATTATGATGTCTGGACTTTAAAAGAGACTGTGACCTCTGAGTTTGTTTCGGCCTTTCTTCTCAGAGTAGTCAGATAGGAAACGTCGACCTCATCTAGTTTTATAAAAAATATGATTGACGTGTAAAAGTGTTTGTACAAACCTACGATGTACTTAACAAATATTTTTGTAAAATATAATTTTATAAGAGTCCAAGCAGTATCTTGCCCGTCCTTCTCCATAGGTACCTACTACGCTTTGGAATGGGTAACTAGCTTCATATTTTCTGACTGACCAACTTCTTGACAATTCAAAAGCGACTGTAAATGGTTTGACTAAAATAAATGCTTTGAGTTGAGTTTAGTTTAAAATGTAATACAAACTCTAAATCCATATTTTTTTTAATATGTCTATGTCTGTAGTATCATCCAGAAAGTGTCTTCTCTGCCAGTTTTGCCTTCTGTTCATGCATAATTTACACAATATTCTAGACATTACAATTTCAAGATTATTTTAACTTAATTTTCTTCATTATCTAGTGTCATCACAGCTTTGTCTTTTCTTTATTTTTGTTCTTGAGCCATTAGATGTTATCACAGAATCATTCTTAAAGAAAACTTGTGAGACTTCATTATCATTTTCATATTCTAGTAGTTTGTGAAGTAAGAATCTTCTTTCATCTTTTACAATTAATATACTTTCCTGAACTTTTGCCACTTCATCGCACATTGCCGCATTCTCCTAAAATAATTTCAGATGTGTTATAAGTTATAAGTATTTAATACTGAACACAAAGTACCTATGTCCGTGAAATTATAGATATCAGCCCAATATACAGGTATATAGGTAGGAATTACGGGCAGTGCCCTGTTTATCAAACTTACAAGCCTTGTATTACAAGCATTTTTCTTGTAAAAATTCAGTATAACAAATATGTGTTTATCAAAACTACACATGTAAATTACGGGTTACAAGTGTCGTTATTTATTTAACAAGTATATTTTACACTTGTATTTGTGATTTTGTTCATCAAAAATTCCTTTGTATGTTACAACTTGTAGAAAAAATCAAGGCAAATCCTGAGAGAGAACGTCTGGCGACTCCATTCCGTCTTACAAGTTTATGAGTGTCGTGCTTAGTACCGCAATGGTAAAGTAATGCAAGCGATGAAGAAAATACCTATTAGAATTATGGAACCGAGAACATATAAAAAAAGAATTGACTATGGTCATAATTTAACTTTTTTTTTTCTTTTCTTTACTACTCTTACTCTCCTACTTCCTATTGAATAATCTTCAAGTTATCAATTTTAAAATACTTAGTTTGTTGCTACTTCTTTAATATGTACCATCCAGCCATGACTTATCTCCGTTACCAACCACTGTGACCGAAATCGGTCGGGAGGCTATTATAACTAAAGAATATTCAAACTTAGTACTAAAACGGCAGGAAGAAAAAATGGCGGCATGCCTTTTTTATTTTAGAAGTAGAATCTACAAGCGCTCAATTTTACAATCCCTGTTGATTTGTTTTGATAAACATAATTTACAAGAACTTGTAACAAGTTCCTTGTTAAGTGTAACTTTGTAAGTTTTGATAAACAGGGCACTGTTGTCCGCAACTGTACGTCAAAGCGCGTATTTTGCGTACCAATACTTATAAAAGTACCTTTTTAACATAGCAAATTTCACAGTGAATCCAAAATTAGCCTAAAATAAACCAAAGCATGAAAGAAGCATCAAACCAATACAAGAAAGGTTGTCACACCAGCCAGCAAAAAGTGGTCTGATGACCATGCTTTAGATATAAGTAAAATATACAAAAATAGTTGTTAGAGATTTGTGTCTAACCTTTAAAAGTTTTGTAAAGTTACTTACTAGTATGAGACTTTTTATTCGCATTTTCAAGTACTTGTACTTTTTGCGATATCGCTTATTTTGCTTATCATTTTGAATAGTATTCATTATTGCTTCACGTAAAGTAAAGATGTAGCAGTTATTTTGTTTAAACTAGGTATATTATATTAAATAACCAGAAACACAGTTTTTTTTTTTTCGCTATTTTTTCCAAGGCTATGAATGTGTGAAACAAATAATCACACAGTACTCTAGATTAGAGTGCAAATCACAGCTCAGTACTTTTTGATAGAGGTGCAAAATTGCAAATATTACCAGGGTCCGCCAGGGTCATTATAAGAATGTCATAATATTAGACTTGACAGTTTACCCAGGTTGACACACAAGTTTTTTTTTTCTTTTTTTTCTTTGGCTTCGCACGGTTTGTGCATTTAGCCAATGTCACGTTTTATTTTTTTACGAAGGAAATAAAGGTAGGGAAACAAAAATATTATTATTCGAATTAATTATAGCGGAATATATGGATAATAACTATAGGATCAGTATTTATAACGGATAGAATAATGAGCTAAATACAATGACGAAACATTATAACTTAATATTATTTAAAGTAATGAATGAGACTATACATTTATATACAGAAAAGCTATTTGTACAAAGTAAAGAAAGTATTGAGGTAGGAAAAGGAGTACTGAGGGACAAGAGGTTACTAAGAAAGGATGAATGGTCATATAAGGGACAGGAGAAAAAAATGTGATTTAAGTCGCCTACGTCTGTGCCACACAGGCAGATGGGATCATCGATGATATGAAGTTTGGCAAGATGGGCTGGAGAGCAGACATGACCCAGTCTCATCCGTATTAGAATGGAGGTCTCCATCTTGCCAAACTTTGCCCTGCCAAACCACGGTTTTTCCGGAACGTCGGGTTGAATAAGGGAAAAATAACGGCCCTTCGATTTGCTTCCGATATCCCAAGCTACCTTCCAAGTGTCTCGAAGAAAAGTCTTTGGTAACGTCGTAAGGTCATAACAAAAATTCATATATGGATGGAACTAGGTCCCCACATTGCACCGCATCACCGGCAAGTGTATCAGCCACTTCATTCCCATGGATTCCCGCATGGGCTGGAATCCACACAAATTGCAGTGTATTACCCTCAGAGATGGTTCTGAACGCAAATTCTCTTATTAAATAAATTATAGGAAACTGTGATTTTTGTTCAAAAGGGGATTTATTGATGGCTAGAAGAGCACTTTGAGAATCTGTAAAAATTATAGTATTTTTAAGTTTCAAAACACGAGTATATTCAATAGCCTTTAAAATGCCGAAACATTCCCCCGTGAAAACAGAAGTCTCGGGAGGTAGTTTTATTTTTTGTACGATGTTGTATTGAGAATGGTAAGTACCTATCCCAACACAACCCGTCGGAGAATGCTTCGCAGCATCCGTAAATATATGGTGGTAGTCTAAGTGTTCAGCCAGAAAATTATTAAAACTTGAATGGCAATCGGGATCAGATTTACTTACACAGTTATATTTTATGATGGGACTGAATTGTAAACTCTCATAACTACTGCTAAATATAGGAAGTTTATTGGAACGGTGAATAGGAGAAGAAAGTGAAAGGAATTTTTTATAGCTTACAACTAAACAAGGAGCACGTTTATGGGACCAGTAATCTGAAGATTCAATCTGCAACACTAATGAGTCCAGTTTAGGAATGAGAGGATGAGTTGAGATCTGAAGAATCCGGAACAAATATTTGTCAGATAGGAATTGTCTTCTAAGATATAAAGGAGCTTCCCCGCATTCAACTTGGAGTGCATTAATGGGACTAGACTTCATGGCACCCGAAATAATGCGTAAAGCCTTAGACTGGATGCGATCTAACTTTTTAAAAGCCATCTGGTTCCAGAACGAACGATCCATAATCCAGAGTGCTTCTGATGATTGCATTGTAAACGAGTTTCAAAGAAAAGGGATGTGCACCCCACCACACACCAGAGAGGCATCTAAGCATGTTTAGGTGATTTTCACATTTGTTAACAATATAATCACAATGAGGAACACTACTTAATTTACAGTCAAGTGTTATACCTAGATATCTGAATTTATCTTTCACTGGAATAGGTACTTCCTTATAAAAGAGATTTAATAGAGGAATATTTCTCTTCCGGGTGAATAAAACAGCTGCGCTTTTAGACGTGGATAAATCCAAACCGTTTAGATGTAACCATGACTCCAAAGAAGATAGAGCAGAATTAATAGCATGGCTAGCTTGATTAACAGATTGGCTTGAAGAATATAATAATAAATCATCAGCATATTGAAGAACCTTAACATTGTTAGTTAAGGACGAGTCTAAATCAAAAGTGTAAATATTGTAAAGGATGGGACTGAGCACAGAACCCTGTGGGAGACCTCTCCATACAAGACGAGATACCTCATGTTCTCCTATTAACATACTAACAGAGCGTTCAGTCAGGATATTAATAATGAAATTTGATAAATTCAATGGGACTTGTAAGGATTTTAATTTATTTTGTAAAACGGATAATACAACATTATCATAAGCTGCATTTATATCAAGGAAAACTGCAACGGTGGATTCGTTATTAGAGAATGATAACCGAATATCGGATGTTAAAATACTTAAACAGTCAGTTGTACTTTTACCTTTTCTAAAGCCATATTGTGATTCTGCCAAAAAACCCTTACTTTCAACATACCATTCTAGGCGATTTTTAATTAAGTGTTCCGCTAATTTCATCAGAATTGAAGACAAAACTATGGGACGGTATGAAGAGGCTTCAGATGGAATTTTATTTGGTTTAAGGAATGGCAACACCCTTTGACGTTTCCATCAATTAAAAAGTACTCTGTGGTTTCCATTCAACTGGGATGTTTCCTGTATTCATAATAGAATTAATAAGGTCTAAATAATAACTGAGGACGTCGTCATTTAAATTAGCAAAAAATGAATACGGAATGACATCAATACCTGGTGCAGAATCCTTAGTTTTATTAATAACACCCTTTAATTCAGTGAGAGTGAATGGAAGATCAAGAGTCGTATGGGTATCTTGGATAGTGGATACGAGAGACAGCTCAGGAACAAAAGGTGGAGCTAGTTTATCTAAAAATTCACTAGCTAAAGAATCCGGAATAGGAGAAGGGTTGTTATAAATGGACCTAAATCTACGAATATTACGCCAGACAATCGTAGGGTGAGTATTCGGTGAAATTGATGAGCAAAAGTTACGCCAAGATTCAAATTTTTTCTTCTTAAAAAGTTTAGAAGTTTCATTTATTAAGTTATTATCGATTTCAAAATTAATACCAGACATATCAAGGGTATAGTTGTATTCTGCCTCTTTACGTTTGTTAATCAATTCTGTGCACTCAGAGTCCCACCACGGAGGCGAGGGTATTGTACTAATATTGTTATTTTTTACAGGAAAAACTTCACCTGCCGCTGCAATTAATATGAGAGCTAACGCTTCAGCACAACTATTTTCATTGCCATCAGAAATAACAGGCAAGGAGCAAAGCTTTGTGTCAACAATGTTTCTAAATTTGTCCCAGTCATTATTATTTCTATTAGGAAGTTTATGTTTTAAGGTTGATCTCCTTAATGGAGCATGTGGTTTGGAAAGAGGATAAGAAATAACTATTGGAAAATGATCACTTCCATAAGTAGAGGTTAAAATATGCCAAGTTAATGAAGATGCTAAGTTTGGAGAACAGATAGAAAGGTCGATTGCGCTTTGGTTCTGATTGGGATCTGAACGGCGTGTGGCAGCACCTGAGTTCAAGATGCATAAGTTATGTAAGTCTATTATATCTAGTAATTCATCACCATAAGAATTAGAAGTTGAACAACCCCATGATTGATGATGGCAATTAAAGTCCCCCAATATTAAGAATGGCTTTGGAAGACAAGAAAAGAGATTATAAGAACAGAAGAAGAAGGGTGAGGAATGTAAATAGAAACAAGACAAGTATGATGCACTTTAATAGCTACAATTGAAATTTCCTCACTGTGAGGAGGTAAGGAAATGGTAGAGAAAGGGATAGAATTCTTGATAAGTATAGCTACTCCACCATACCCATCAGATCTATCCTCTCTAATGGTTAAATAACCGTTAATTTTAAAAATATGATGAGATTTGAGCCAAGTCTCTGATAAGGCAAAGGCAAAACGTTTATGGAAAAATTTGTGTCGTTTTTTTCGTTATTATAATTAGAAAAAGCACAACCATTAGATGGTTGGGGAAAGTCAAAATCTTTGATAATGGCATTGTGAGCCTCTTTATTATAACCTTGTACAGATTTGGGAGGGGAGCGTGGTTTGAGAAAGACAGTCTTTTTATAGCTACTTGAAGCAGGCATTCTATTAGATGAAGAGATTGATGGAGAATCTGCAAAATTTTTGGAAGGAGAAGACAAGAGTGTATCAGCATATGATTTAGTTACTGGAGGATATACTTTTGCCGCTTCAGCATAAGATACTGAACTTTGTGCCATGTATGTTTTAATTAATTTTTGTCTAGAAAATTCTGGGCATGACTTATTAATAGCATAGTGAAAACCAGAGCAAAGGCAGCAAGATGCACTTTCTTGTTCTCTTTCACAACTATCTCCAGTGTGGCCATGGCCACATTTATAGCAACGAGGTTTGGACCTGCACTGAATTTTAGTGTGACCAAAACGACAACAATTGAAACATTGTACAGTAGGGAAAATATATAAATCCACAGGTAATGCATTATAGCACATAAAAATTCTTTTTGGTAGAACCTGTCCATCAAATGTAACAACTATGGATTGGGAAGGTTTCCAAATGGTTGTACCATCAACAGTGGTTTTAAAATTGAGGCGTCTGACTTTCAAAATTGGACCGCAACCTATTGGTACCGTTATATTATCAACTAGCTTCCGCCCGCGGCTTCGCCCGCGGGGTATGTCAATAAAAACTACCCTATGTCCTTCCCCGGGATGCAATCTATCTCTATGCCAAATTTTATCGAAATCCGTTCAGTGGTTTAGGCGTGAAAAAGCAACATACAGACAGACAGACAGAGTTACTTTCGAATTTATAATATTAGTATGGATAGAAAGGATACCTCTGCCTGAGCCTTCGGGCATATCAGCCGTGATATTATATTAATCTACTGACTTTTAACACTACAAGGCTCCGAAGCTTATACAATTTAGGTACTTTAATTGTAAGACTCAAAAGACCTTTTAAAACATCATTCTGCATTGTCTTCACATGATCTGACCAAGATTGTGTCTGGACTTTAAAAGAGACTGTGACCTCTGAGTTTGTTTCGGCCTTTCTTCTCAGAGTAGTCAGATAGAAAACGCCGACCTCATCTAGCTTTTTTTTTATAATTTTGCGTGTAAAAATGATTCCGATATCCCATTACAGAATAAACAATTTCATTTCAATTTTGTTTCAAGGATCCGATAATAAATCGAATCGTTACGGCGAAGCAAATTAGTGCACTCATTGACCTCAATCACAATGCTGAATTGGAACTGTTAATAAACATCATTATAATTGCTAAAATGAGAAGCTGTGGTGATAACGCCCGCGAATTCAGAGGTCGTAGGTTCGAACCCAGATAGTAGACGTAACTTTGATTCTATATCTTTTTTACTAAACTTAAGTACTTAACTAGTCTAGTCTAGTATATGTATAGCTTCGAGTTCGACCACTCATGCATGCCTAATTAAAAAGAAACATTTTTTAGTGAATTAGGGCCATAGCAACTACATACGGTAATTATTTATAAAAATTTTATATACCTACCAAAACAACAGGAAGCTTAAATGTAGGACTGATAGAAAAATATAACTTTTTATAAATGTACCTACTGACAGTTACGAACACAAACTTGGTCGTTTTAGATAGTGTTTCGTTCAATATTTAAATCAATAACTACCTTACTATTACGAAAAAATCGCCCGACTGCTGTTGCTGTCTAGTGGTTGCAAGCGCTACTGCTGAGCATGAGGTCCGGGCTTCGATTCCCGGGTCGGGCAAAGTGTTATTGGGTTTTTCGACCTGGAATTTCTCGAACCTGGAAGTTGATAGCAATAGGGTCGCCCCCTGTTACATGGGACTTAAAAGATAACTGGTAAAATGTCGGTGTAGGTCACTGACCTGTATTATACAAGTGCAGGTACTATAAGGTACACCTCCGGCTGACCCTTCAGGGAATACAAGCTATTATGTTTTGTATGTAAAAATAGCTATTGCCTTTCGTAATGTATTTTTCTCTTTGCATACGACAGTACCTTACCTAAACCCAAAACAAAAGAAAATAAAACTCCAGGACTTACATCGTAAAACTTTATCTGACGATAGTTTGGAAGACGGATGGTGCACGGTAACGGGAGACCTGAATATTCCGAACAAGCTTCATTTGTCAAAACACTAAGACAGGATCGCAAGGAAATGATAAATATCTTAAACTAGCGGTCGCCCGCGGCTCCGCCCGCGTGGATGTCGGTTACCGCTGCAAAAAGCCTACCCAGGAAAGACACGGTCAGCAAAATGGTTACCAGGTCAATTCACAGACACTGACAGTAACATCGACGACGCAGTCATTATCCGCAGGCTGCACAGATTGTCTTTCTGTGTACTTATGTTAAAGTTGTTAATGATGAAAATATTTAAATTTAATTAATACTAAGTTTTCACTTCTGCCGGCAGTCCCGGAGCGCAACCAATTTTAATCATTCAAAGACCAAATATTATCTACATAAACTGTACTTAGTGATGAAATAATTTATTTTGGTAAGGATTAATAGAATGAGTAAAATAAACGCGTTTAAATGTAGTCCAAAAAAATTCAAGATTTTTAAATAAAAATATGGTTGTTGTGCCTCACTCGACATAGATAGGTATAGTGTGTCGCGGACTTTTTTGTAGATATTTATAAGATCTACAATTAATTAGAAAATTTTATGGTTCTATCTTTTATACTTTTATAGTTTAGGCAGCGTACGCAAAATAAGTAACTTTTCTGGTTGATTTTTTACACCTTATGTCCGAAAAACCCAAATATCTTACGGAACCCTATTTTTTTCCAAAATAAAATATAGCCTATGTTACTCGTGGATAATGTAGCTTTCGAATGGTGAAAGAATTTTTAAAATCGGTCCAGTAGTTTTTGAGCCTATTCATTACAAACAAACAAACTTTTCCTCTTTATAATATTAGTGTAGATAACTTCCTCCGGAGCCCATTCTGCAGGAACACCACGCACTAAACCCATTCTAGTGACATTAAAAGTAGGTATAAAAGCTTTGTAATTATATGTTTCGAGGCTTTTGCTTGTAATAAAGGAATTTGCGTCCAGGAAACTTGAAAATGATAGAGATATTTTATTGCGGCCGATTTTTTTGACGCTACCGTTAATTATATTTTTGAAGGCGTTGTGCTTTAGGAACTTTCCAAATGTGATTGGGTGCAATGTCGCGTCGTTCCATCATCTGGTGAAATTATATTTTTTTGAATATGAATAACGTATGGCGAAATATCAGTATTTTCGTAGGTTTTTCTACCAATCTGAGTGGGAACAACTAAGGATGGAGCAGGAATATCAGGTATCTTATCAGAGCAGAAGGATGTAGCAGGAATATCGGGTATCTTATCAGAGCAGTTAGGCTCCGATGTAGTAGATAAAGTCAAGTCCGTGCAACCACAACCCGAAGACTCGGAACCGTGGTTTTTGCGGGTACGACGGCGTTTATTGCAGTGCTTGCACACATGCACACGGCTTCTTTTTAAAACTCGGGCTGAAGATGACCCATCGGTATCCATGCCCGATTCATTTGACGCAATAGTAACGAAATTGCCTGCCGGGGGCACTAAGTCCCCCGGGTCAGGCGGGTCTTTCATTTTTCCACTAAATAACTAAAAAAGACTTACCACTACCGAAGAAAATAAAAAAAACAAATGAAATTAAAAGAGAAAGAAAATAGAGCACTACACTACGACTACTGATCTTATAAATCAATATTTTAATTTTTATCCAAAAAGCCGCGTCCACCAAGTCCGAAGTTTCCCGCGCTTTCGACACAAGTTTGACAATAATTATTGTCAGTGGTGCTTATGCTAGATACACACGCATTGACTTGCTCTATGAATGGGCAGTGTGTGAACAGCATAAGTTATGCAGATGATCACTGGCGTACTCTAACTTGTTTATTACAGGGTTAGTGAGATGATTGCTTTATTCAGCCCCTCAATAAATGAACATTGCTATCTGTGAAACACTACCTTATTCGTAGGCACCAGTAGGCACTGACCCGTATTCATTGACCTCTATTTATCAACTTGTTTAATACAGGGGGCCTAAAAAGGCCACTTTAAGCAATTCCTCTAAAAGCAATTCATTTCCAGAATTGCCAGCAGATCATTAGCAATTCCTCCAATTTTCGTAAAATGGTGACACTTATTAGCAGATTCATCTACAATTCAATTCATATCAGAATCATATTTGGTGTAAATATTACCGCATGTAAAAAATAAAGACCGTAACTTTATCGGTAAATTTTTCTTTACAGTTTTTATAAATCAAATTGGTTTAAAGTTTTTTATTTCTGCAGTATAAATGTTATTACATTATAATATACCTTCTAACTGTTAAAAATACCGCAGATAAGCCCTGAAAAGGGAAATTAGAAACAATAAAAACTTTTTAGGCTGGCAACGCGTACAAAAGAGTTTTTAGGACGCATCATTATTCAATTTGTGGGAAATCGAAAGACATTTATTTATTTTATTCGTCGGATATGGTAGGTACAAAGTTGGTTGGTATATATGGATACGCTCAACAAATCCGCCGTTTAGCTTTTTAAAAATTGGTCTACAGCCAGCTCTCTTAAGGAGGCGCCGCAGTTATTGCTCGCAAGCATTTTTTTTGCGCTAGGAAGGCGCTTTGTATGTGTGATGAGTTACCCCAACCCATAGGAGTAAGCCGTAACTCAATACAGACGCTACGTACCTGTGATAGACGTTGAGTGCAGCTTCTTCTTAGATGTAATTGAAGTTAGAAAAGTTAGATTCCGATTAGTGCGAATTCCCGACCGCACTAATTCCTAAATTGTTTACGATTTAGGTAAGTGTAATTGCATCGCTTTGATTTAAAGCGACTACTTTAGTGATGTCACTCAGGCTGGCTGGACAAATCTTCAAAATAACTCGCATTTAACTAGGTCAATAGGGCATTTTATGTGACGGCTAAACACCCTTATATCAGAATTTGTGACGCAACAGAATCTTAGATAATCGATCTAAAACGTGTCCAGCCATCTTGATAAACCACTTTTCGCTGGTCTCTCAATCTCGGTAACGGAAGTGATTTTGACGACATTTTGCTTATCAACGGGCGTCACATAAATTTGTGACAGGCATCGAGCTAAAAGTTTTGTGATACGTACAGCGGTTTAGTAGAAAAATGCAAAAATCTGTGTCCAGCCATCTTGATTTTACGTATAAAACTTTTGGCTGGCACTTCCGAATCTCAATAACGGGAGCGTTTTCGAATATGGTTCCTTTACTAACATTTAGTGACGCAATTTGTGACAGTAATAACGTTTGATTTATGGCGTCACATGTAAGGGTTTACGAGAAATCAATAAAAACTTAATGTCCAGCCAACCTGAGCTCAAGCTGGCTGGACACATGTATCTCCGCTGCGTGATGATCTACGGCCTTCGAAATATGTTAAAATTTTTGTGACGGGGACGATAATGATTTACTGAATTTGTGACGGAGAAACTTTGAGTAGTTTCAAAGATATTGATCATTTAAATCTTCCCATACAAACACTGCAGTAGGGTTACCAATAATGTAGGTTTTATGTAGGACTAAGTATGTTTTAAGGTGTTTTATTTAATGGATGAAAATCCGTATTTTGGTGATATTAATACTAACAACTGTAGGTATTTAAGGAGGAAGCGCTAAAGTAGCCCGCGAAATTCAAATTTTCTTACGTTTTTTGCAATTTGCTGGTCAGTATTAAGTGGTACGTTGATTCAAATATGATTCGCGGTCGTAACAAATATGTATTTACAGAATTATAATCTCTAATTCATCAACACAACTTCTGTAAATACATTTTGTTACGGCCGCGAATCATATTTTAATCATCGTACAACTTAATACTGACCAGCAAATTGCAAAAAACGTAAGAAAATTTGAATTTCGCGGGCTACTTTAGCGCTTCCTCCTTAAATCGATAGAAGACAAAAGTGTAGAAGTGAGGAAGGGGGGGAGGGATAATTTTTTGATGTTATTGCTTATTTACATGCAGATACCTACTCTTTTTAGTAGGTAGGTATTGGTGTTTTTCATGGTAAGTACAGAGGCCAGCACATCAACCTACCCCAATCTGTCAAATTTTCCCAATTGAATATGAACCTTAATCCTTTGCAGTAAAGTTGAAAATCTATCAAAGAAATTTGACAGATTGGGGTAGCTTGATGTGCTGGCCTCTGTACATAGGTAGATATTGTGTCAGGATAACTAATGCTCGAAGGTATTTAAATGAAAAAATAATGTTTGCTGTAAATAAAATCACATTTATTGATTTGAACTTTTTATTGAGCGTTTCAAATGACGACAATCAACTCCATTTGCGCTTCAGTAACCCCCGCCTTGTACCACAACGTTGTTTTTACCGCCGCCCTAAGTGTTTGAAGCGCAAATGAAGTCGGTGGTCGTCATTTTAATCAAATATAAACGGTGACAGCGAGCGCGATACGGTCTGCACAATTTTATTTTTAGTAATTTTGTCTATGGGAGTATCGCTGTCATTCTATTTTCTTTAGTAGTGTAATTGTATTTTTATGCCAAAAAACCAATAAGAATCCACGATTCTAATAAGTTAACTGTAGTTGAAATTAAATAAATGGCCGCATCGATGTATCGTTCATAAACATCGATGTTGAAACTGGTAACATCGATGAAACAT
Organism: Gortyna flavago; assembly: GCA_963669345.1. Lineage (NCBI taxonomy): Eukaryota > Metazoa > Arthropoda > Insecta > Lepidoptera > Noctuidae > Gortyna > Gortyna flavago. The sequence continues at coordinate 9,428,838 of OY770129.1, read as the reverse complement.
TGTTCTTAAGAACGATGTTTTCTCAGCGCCATCTATGAAAATCAAATACAAAGCAGGCGCGGCTGCTACCGGCCGATTAGTCGATTAAAAAAAATCCTTTATTTATGTAAAAATGATGGTCACCTCACAATATTAATGGATGTTTGTATGGGAAAACTTAAATGATCAATATCTTTGAAACTACTCAAAGTTTCTCCGTCACAAATTCAGTAAATCATTATCGTCCCCGTCACAAAAATTTGAACATATTTCGAATGCCGTAGATCATCACGCAGCGGAGATACATGTGTCCAGCCAGCTTGAGCTCAGGTTGGCTGGACATTAAGTTTTTATTGATTTCTCGTAAACCCCTACATGTGACGCCATAAATCAAACGTTATTACTGTCACAAATTGCGTCACTAAATGTTAGTAAAGGAACCATATTCGAAAACGCTCCCGTTATTGAGATTCGGAAGTGCCAGCCAAAAGTTTTATACGTAAAATCAAGATGGCTGGACACAGATTTTTGCATTTTTCTACTAAACCGCTGTACGTATCACAAAACTTTTAGCTCGATGCCTGTCACAAATTTATGTGACGCCCGTTGATAAGCAAAATGTCGTCAAAATCACTTCCGTTACCGAGATTGAGAGACCAGCGAAAAGTGGTTTTTCAAGATGGCTGGACACGTTTTCGATCGATTATCTAAGATTCTGTTGCGTCACAAATTCTGAAATAAGGGTGTTTAGCCGTCACATAAAATGCCCTATTAACCTAGTTAAATGCGAGTTATTTTGAAGATTTGTCCAGCCAGCCTGAGTGACATCTTTAGTGTTTACTTTTTAACACGCTCAAATCGATTACATCATTTACATCCCAACTCGGAACGCACCCTTAGTTTCGTAAGTCAAAAACACGGCAGGTAATCTTCAAGTAAAATATCTAAACCTTGTGTCTATGGTTCACATATCTCATTTGACAGTTCCTTCCCCTCCCGCCTTCCGTACTTCTGTCTGTATGACGTCATTCCGCCATTTTGCTATCTATCTGTCTGTTGAAGTTTATTATTTATTACAGTTTCAGTCTGTGTCTGTGGTTTCAGTTGGATTTATTGCCGTAACATAACCTCTCAATTTTTGTAGCTGAAATATTATCGTGCAACATGTATGTACAACAAGTGCTCTGTTGTGAACTGTTCTGTGCTAGTAGACGAAAGGACGTCAGTTTTCATGTTTCCAAAAAGTGATATATGACTCAAAAAATGATTACAGTGCATTAACTGTGAAAGACTGCGAAGCTTGAGCTTCCAAAAACTTCGCAAACAGTTTGTGTGTCGAAATCATTTCGAGAAGAGGTTTCTTTATAAAAATACGGTACATAATTGGATTTCCTTTAGAGAGTTCAAGAGCTTAATACGAAATTGACCTACCCTTCAGAAAATGCTGTGAGATTTTTCGGAATCATCATGGAAGAAGCAAACAAATACTTAGAAAATCAACCTGAACGGAATCCTGATATAAAAGGAATTAAAAATCGTATCAAATCTAAGTATTTGTTTGACTTCATAAATTGTGAATTGCGTATGGATGCTGCTTCTGACTGCTTTTTCGCATTAACTTTAAGATTGGCAGTTTATAATTGGTGCAATGTTATTAATAAAATATTAAAAGGCACAGATGTCTTCAGACTAGAAAAGAAATTGTTGCCCAGTAAGTATAAAACAAAATTTAAAAATAAAAAGAAATGAAAGTAAGAAGTTTTTTTTTTCCCTGACATTCCCTTTTTAACTTATTCGAACATATTGTAATAATTGCAATAAAATTGCAATTATTGCAATATGCTCATAAAGTAAAATGAAACTAAAATTACCAATAGCAAGAAAAACCTTTTAGGCTGAAGCCGTACCACGCCGTTGCACAATTTTTCGCGCCAGGTTTAGTTACATTTAAAAAAAAAAAGCTGTCATACATGATATGTGAACCATAAGACGCGTCGATTTTTACTCTATGAGAGTGCCCTGTCTGAATGTAACTGTAGTCTGTGGTCAAAAACAAACTGTCAATTATCAACACAACGACGTTTGTTTGTAGTTTTTAAAACAAGTATTTATTTGGAGTAAGATCGTTTTTATTACAAAGTAAGTGTATAATTGTTTGACTTAAATCATTATTTAATTTTATTGCTGTCCAAAAGTATTCAAATGTACGTAATATTTTGTAGGAATGGAAAGGCGTGCAGCTAGTGTCTGAGATACAATGGAACAATCTGCTCGACTTTCTACAGTCAAACTGGAAGCGCTGTTGGTGTTGAGCCCCTTTTCGAGATCACTGCAGCCCCATGTTCTGGCCAGACTCGTGCGTCAGCACCAAGCCCTACCCCTGCCGATGCTACAACATTGCCTCTGCCTCGTCGAACTCGGCAAGCGAGATACCGCAGTAAGTGGATTTTTCTAACCCTACTGCTATTCATAATGCGGTTAAGACTTATGATGACTATTGAAAACGATTAAGTATCGTATTTTTATTACGTTTTTAGGTCGCCCTCTGGCTGCACTAGATGAGGCTCGGAGAATTTTACCACAGATAGAGATGCAACATGCTACAGCTGATATGGTACATTAATAGTGCAGAACCTTGGGAGGCTTGCTGATGCAGTCGAAAGACTATTTATTGGTGTCATAAAGAGGTAAAGTATGAATTTTTTGTACATGCAATAAAATAAGTATAACATTCATAAGTACCTACTTAATATAATTATAAAGAAATAAGTACAAAGGAAACCATACTATATTTTAACAATTAAATAACACATAAACTTTGCATAAAGGGAAAAAAGTATTGGGGCTGTGTCCACTTGTGGTGCCTTCAGTGTTGATTTTAAGGGATAGTCTGCATCACCTGAAATATAATTATTATAATATGTACTCAAATTAAACAATGATGTATGCAATTTTTATAAAGTTATTTTAATTATTGAGTGATGATTACTAGTCAGAAACCCGAAAGTCTGACAACCAGTCTTACCAAGTGATATTGTATTACCCAGTAACTGGGTTGTGGAGGTCAGATAGGCAATACTGGTATTCAGCTGCTTCCGGTTAGACTGGAAACCAACCCCAACATAGTACATAGTTGGGAAAAGGCTAGACAAATGATGATGATGATTTGACTTACTAAAAACCACAAACTTTCCTTTTCAGCCTGGTGGAGTTGTTCCAAGTGAGTCTTAAGTGGATGGTGATTCCATAAAAAGGAGACATGGTTTGCCCCTCTGCAGCTAGCATCGACACAAATCAGAGTTGCAAACCTAAATGAATGAATGAAAAAAGCCTAATTAATTATTATGTTTGTATTAGTTTTTTAATAATATAAGATGAGAATTGTTAATATAGGTAATAAAATATTTTTCCTATCACCATTGTTTTATTTTAGTAAAAAGTATAAGGTATCCTCTTCTACGGTCCTCTTATATTTACTACTTAATAAAAATGAAGTAAAGTATGATAATATAACAATATCACACCTATTATAAATATCCCTAAAGGGTTAGGCAAAGGTGTACCTATAGTACACCTAAAATGTGACTAGAAGATTGTAGTAAGTAGGTAGGTACTAATTTAAGCATATGATCAATTTATTTAATTGAGGGGTACAGAGTACCTAAACCTCTAAAATAATAGATGATATTGTCTATCTAGAACTACTTAGTTAAAACACACTACTTTTATCACAATACTTGCCTTGGGGATAGTACTTATGCCATCGCGGCGGGTACATATGTATGGCTCCGCCATAAATATGTACCTACTTACCCGCCGCGATGGCTAAGGAATAAGGTCATTAAACACACTTATCTATTCTGTATAAGCAAACAATCTCGAGGTCCGGCATTTCGAAGGCTATGTCCAATCTTCAGAGGAGCCACACTTCGACGGCGCTAAAAAATGGTTTGAACCCGCGCGTGCCCAAGAAAATTTTCATAAATGGCAAAATCTGCCATTAGTAGAATATTTCTTCAGAAAATCCTCAATATGAATTGTAAGATGTTGCTATTGACTAACTTCTTATGAATCTGCTATTTGACATTAAAGCAATTCTTCTTTTGTGGACCATTTTACGAATCTCCATACAAAACTGTCAAACAGATGAATTGTAAGCAATTCATATTATGAATTGTCAGTTTGTGACCATTTTACGAATTTTAATATGATCCATAATGTGATCCTTTTATGATTCTGCCAAAGTGGCCTTTTTAGCCCCCCAGGTCAGTGCCCGTATTCTTATCAGAAAGCATTAATGCGCTTAATTAAAAAAAAATAGCATATACCTGATAAATGTAGTAAGTACTAAGTCTTCGGATGTGAATTACCTGCCTCTGAGTAGCGCTTTCAGAAGGTACCGCCACTTTGTCGTCTAAGTGGCGGTACCAGGGAAGTCTTGACATACTTCCTTTACCTTTAGAGGGACAAATGTCTTATTTAGGGTACAATTAGTACATATGTAGTACAGGTACAGACGCCAGCACATCAACCTACCCGCAACTGTCAAATTTTCCCAAACAACTTTGAACCTTATTCTTTTGCGATAAAGTTGAAAATCTATCAAAGAAATTTGACAGATTGTAGTAGCTTGATGTGCTGGCGTCTGTACAAACACTTTAATGTGATACATTTTAAATTGGGGACTTGATCCCGTCATTTTTGACGCTCACTAAGACTGATACCATGGAGAATAGAAGTAAGGAGTACTGCTAAAATTACTGCTGTTCTGTGAGAAAACGTGGAGGAGAGTGATTGAATTTTTGTGAACTTTGATACGTTTCGCCCTCGGTTCGTTTCGTTTGTTCGACCGGGGTTCTCAAAGTATTTCCATAACGTTTTTAATGCAAAATAAGATTATTAATTAAATGTCACTGACAACAGTAGGCGTTTCGAACCGACAAACTGTTGTCGAACTAATAAATTACCGAACTAATGAGCGATCACTGTAGGGTTTTTCGCAACAGGATTTTTAGCACAAACGTTACATCGCACCAATAAAACATCGTATGTACACACGGCTACACATCAAGCTATGCATTTCCAGTTTGAGTTGAGCTCGCATTGTATAGGTTTGTCGTACAATCAGAAGTCAGCTTATACTGGTTATGTACAGCTTGATGTGTACATACAACTGAATTATCGACACACCGTGTTCGATATAATAAAAATCGAATCATCAACTAAACATTAACAGCCGCACAGGTCGATCAGTCAGGTTAAGCTACGCTTGCCGCTGTTGGCCTGTGGATGGGTGACCATCTTTACATACCGAGACCCCTCCGTGCCTCGGAAAGTATGTACAGACGCCAGCACATCAACCTACCAGAAACTGTCAGATTTTCCCAATCAACTTTGAACCTTGTACTTTAGTACTTGTACGATAAAGTTGAAAATCTATCAAAGAAATTTGACAGATTGTAGTAGCTTGATGTGCTGGCGTCTGTACGTTAAGCCGTTGGTCCCGGCTGTCATTCGTGGATCTTTGACAGTCGTTACGGGTAGTCAGTATTACGAGTTGTGTAGTCTCGATTTAAAACATTATATCAGTAACATGAAAAATGCGATCTCAAAATTCCAGTGGTTTTTTATTTGACAAAACAATATAACAAAACCTCTAAACAACAAGGTTTCTATGGTGACACATATTGTACTCAAAGAAGTTTGCATACTCAGATTATAGTAGGTACAGGTTGCATGCATTAACTTTATCAGTCAGAAGCCCGAAAGTCTGACAACCAGTCTTACCAAGGTGTTTCGTATTACCCAGTAACTGGGTTGTGGAGGTCAGACAGGCAGTCGCTCCGTGTAAAATACTGGTATGCAGCTGCATCCGGTTAGACTGGAAGCCGACCCCAACATAGTTGGGAAAAGGCTAGGCAGATGATGTATGGAAAGATGGATGTGACTAATATTAAAATTCACGAGTACTTTTTGATAGACTGGACTAACTCTGTCAAATTTTTAAACACGCAATAAAATAATAGCGACTGTGACATCTGAAGTTAGCAAGGGTCAGTTTTTATTTCCATTTTACACATACAAGCATACAAGACGTTTTCGAATTCCAAAGGAGCTATCAGCTCGCTCTAGAGTATTTAGATGTTCTGTATGGTATGGACAAGTTAGGGATATTCATGGACTTATAATAAGGGATATCCAACCAAAATCAGAGGGTGCCAAGGTGGCAACACAGTTTATCTGTGGTGGTCAGTGTTGCCAACTTAGCACTTTCGGTGCCAGATCTAGCACTATTTTCATTAGTCTAGCACTGAAATCTGACATTTAGCACCTAGCACTAAATAGAAAAATGCTGATTTTTTTTTTATTACTGCAGAACAAAACGCAGTTACACGAGCAGTAACCAAACGCTTTGGCTTCATAGTTTGCTACACTTTGCCTAAAATAGTGTGATTTCCCGTAAGTAAACTAGACAAAGACGAGGTAATTAATAGTGTCCGACCGAAGCTTCGGCTTCGGCTTCGGCTTCGGCCACCTTCGGCCAAAAAAGCACCTTCGGCCAAATCTTCGGCTTCGGCCAAAAATTTGCCGAAGGTTTGGCCGAAGCCGAAGGTTTGCTAGTTGTCAAAATTTGAAATTTACTGAACGATGCTAGAGCGAGACGGAGAGTGTGCAGAGCAGCAGAGTTTCGCCGCGCCGCCGCACCGGACCAAACGAATCGCAGTTAGTAAACTAAACGAGTCAAAACAAGTTTGAGAGCGCGTCTTAAAATTCTAATAAGTGTTTTGTTTTTAAATATTTCATATTTGTTATTACAAATTATTTTATTTATTACTGTGAGTAGTACCAGTAGATAAGTTCATTATTGTGAGGCACTCTAAGAACCAAAAAACCGTAAGTATTGTCTGGTTTAAAATATTTTATGTTACCTAACGTTAGGTAGGAAACTAAATGGAAACAATGTTGGTATGTTTTTTTATGCAATTTTTAGATAAAAAGACATGTGAAGATTGTTTACTTTTAGTTAACTTAAAAAATGTTTAACTTAATTATCCTAAGAAATTACTTATAAGTATTTAATTTTCTCAAAAATTCCAAAAAATTATATGTAAAAAATAGAGATTGAAAAAGCGTTAAACTTTGCTCAATTATTTTATAGAAATATTTTGTGTTCGTCTGATAATTAAAAAAATGTGACTGATTATTTGATTATTTTTGTTAAAATTACTTTTAAGTAAATAAATATTTAATTAACATTGTATACCTATTTGAAACTTTTATTTTAGACAATATTTTATTACCTACTTGTATATGTTTTTATTACCTACTTGGATTTCGGCGAGGGAAATCTACTGAACAGGCTGTGAGTTTACTGACTAGCATTGTCTCTTCAAACATCGACAAGGGCTACCGTACAGCTGCTGTTTTCCTAGACCTCGCCAAAGCCTTTGACACTGTCTCAATTCCCACACTGTAAAAAAACTTGAATCCTTTGGTGTCAGAGGCTTGTCCTTAGATTGGTTCAGGAGTTACTTGTCTGGTCGACATCAGCTTGTTAAAATTGGGGATAGTGTCAGTGGGAGTCTTCCGGTTGCCTTCGGGGTGCCGCAGGGAAGTATTTTGGGACCCACCCTCTTCATTATGTACATGAACGACATACTGGGGCTTAACATTAAACAGTCGGAAGTAGTCTGCTACGCTGATGATACAGCTGTAATTTTTTATGGAACTACTTGGAAAGAGGCTCTAGATGCAACTGAAAGAGGAATGAGTATCATATCGACATGGCTAGAACAAAATCTTTTAACACTTAACCTCAGAAAAACTAATTTCTTGACCTTTCACGTCACTCGATCTAGCAGACCAAGTACCGATTCTTTAAAAATACACAACAACAAATGCAGTATTTTAACAGCAGCACCCGGGTCCGCTACCGATTGCAACTGTAATGCCATTGACAGAGTAGAAAGGACAAAGTATCTAGGCGTCATAATTGATCAGAACCTGTCCTTCAAAGCACAAATTCAAGCACTCGCGAAAAAGACTCGTAAATTCATTTATGTAGCGAAACTCTTACGTGCCAGTGCTCCCAAAAATATATGTATACAAGTTTACATCTCTCTATGCCAATCTGTCCTGCAATACTGTGTAAGTGTCTGGAGCAGAGCCGCCAAGACGTGCATGCTGGAGCTGGAGCGGGACCAGCGTGCCGTCCTCAAGGTGCTTCTGGGAAAACCGCGGCGCTTTTCCACAGACGAACTCTATAAGGAATCTGGGGTTTTACGTGTGCGGCAACTGTTCATCTTAGGGTCACTACTAAACCTACTGAAACGCAACAGTAATCGCTCAAGCAGCAGCAAGAGGGGAAGGAAAATACCCGAACGAATCCCACTCCCAACAACAAAAACCCTCTTCGCGGCCCGGTTTTCGTCGTTTTTACCCATATGAGTGTTCAATGCTATAAGCAAAACTTTTACTGTGCCGAAAATCTACTCTGAGGCCAAAACTAAACTTAAAGAATGGTTGCTGGCCCGGAATTATGACGAAACAGAAAGCTTACTCTGCATCTCAAGTTAATACCCACCACACTCTCTGTTAACATACACAACTACACACACATTACACCCCACATCTACTCACCTCAACTGTTCTTGTTTGTCTATTCTAGCTACTTCTTCATTTTTGTTTTAATAGATAATTATTAATTAACAAATCAAAATTGAATTGTAAATTATTAATAGTTAATTTTTATTATGTAATCATAAATACCAATCTTGCGCTAGCAGAACTAATTCAATTAGTAACTTTGCATAGTGTTTGGGTCACCAAGATACAGGCTGTGCCTAGTTTGGGACCCGCTGTTAAATCGGTCTAAGTTTTCTCTTGGTTAGAACTGCATGCTAATACTTGTATGTCTGTGAACATGTGTTACTTTTAATTAATAAATAAATAAATTATTATCTTATCTTATTATGTTGGTCACTCGGCTCGTTATTGGGCTAAATCTCTAAAGCTCTCACGATATGTATCTAGTATATTCTGAGATCAAAGTAACTATCGTATTTCTCAAGGTCAATGACACCTTCGGCTTCGGCTTCGGCTTCGGCCGAAGGTTTTGGTGAATACCGATTAATCGGCTTCGGCTTCGGCTTCGGCCAGAATTGCACCTTCGGTCGGACACTAGTAATTAATGTCTTGCTTATTGCTTTAAAAATTTCAGTTTGGTATTGACTTTCACAATCACAACACATGCGTAATAAATACATTAAAGAATAAGAAAGATTAAGTTTTTAGTGCTCAGTGAGTTAGAAAAACTTCGAAAATTGATATTCCTGTAAGTAAAAAAGTGACTGACGTTCAAAGTTACAAAAAAGAGTGGGTGAACGATCCTAAATACAAAAAATTCTCATTTGAAATTATTTAATTGCCTAATTATGTGATTTTATTATTTAATTGATATTTCTTCATATAGCACACTTTTTGGATATACATAGAAATCTAGCACTTTTTGAAGTTACATTTAGCACCTAACCGTAGTATCCAGTTGGCAACCCTGTTGGTATCTAGGAATCGGGTGGTATTGTCCTACATAAATAAAAAAATACGTTTCTCATTACATATTAAATAAATTTTAAAACTTATTACAACGTAGTAATAAAATAATTATTACCTACTTTTAGCCATTAAAGATTTGTGGAGAATTTTTGAAAAAATAAAGTCTTGTACACAAAAAATAAGCATAGACAACATGCGTGTAAGCTTTTTCAAGCTTCACGAAAACAACGGATTAGTATGTATGGTAGTGCGTTAGACTGATTGCGCCGCAAATTATTTTCTCGGGTAAGTTATTAAATTTGTCATTATCACCAACCACTCTTTTCCATTCCTCGTAAAATGAAATAACAGAAGTTTTGTCACACACGCAATGTTACGATTCTTAGCAAACATCCTCACTCTCGATGCGGGGTGTGTGCTCTTTATTTTCATTTACAACAAAAAAGAATTTGTAATTATCTTATTTCATAGGATTCTCGTAATCTTTGCACTCAAAACAAGTAATTTTAGCTACAGTTCGATTGGTTGAACAATCCTAAAACAATTTTTTTTATCTATGCATAATGAAGAGGTTATAGCTGTTAGTCCTTCCTAATTCAGGAATTGTTTTTTTCAGTGATACATATGGTGAGGAATGAATGTGAAAAAATTATCAGAGTTTTGATTTTCAATAAATTGAACAAATTTTCAAGTTGTATCAATCAGAATGGCAACTTTAGAGCAACAAGCTTCTAAACTTTTGGACTTCAACCAGAAATTGGACATCACTCTACTTGATAATATAGTTGGATGTCTGTACTCAACTGTTGGAGAACAACAACGGACTGCACAGGAGATACTGACAGCTCTAAAAGAACACCCTGATGCCTGGACTCGTGTTGACACTATATTGGAGTATTCGCAAAATCAGGAAACAAAGTACTATGCCTTACAAATATTAGAACAAGTAATATTAACAAGATGGAAAATATTACCAAGAAATCAATGTGAAGGTATTAAGAAATACATTGTTGGTCTCATTATCAAAAACTCATCAGACCCTGTAACAATGGATAATAATAAAGTGTATTTGAAGAAACTCAATATGATCTTGATTCAAGTGTTGAAACGAGAATGGCCTCACAACTGGGAGACGTTTATAAGTGATATTGTGGGTGCATCCAAGACAAATGAAAGTCTTTGTCAAAACAACATGGTGATCTTGAAGCTACTTAGTGAGGAAGTGTTTGTTTTTAGTACAGGACAACTCACTCAAACAAAAGCAAAACATTTAAAAGACACCATGTGTTCCGAGTTCAGTCAGATATTTCAACTCTGCCAATTTGTCCTTGAAAATTCACAAAATGCACCATTAGTGGATGCCACACTCCATACTCTGCTAAGATTTTTGAACTGGATTCCTCTTGGGTATATATTTGAAATGAAGTTGATAAGCACACTAATATTTAAGTTTTTGAATGTACCAATGTTTCGTAATGTAACATTAAGCTGCCTGACAGAGATTGCTGGTGTGACTGTGAGCAACTATGAGGAGCAGTTTGTTGCTCTGCTTGTGCAGACCATGGAGCAGCTTGAAGCGATGCTTCCACTCACTACAAACATACGTGAAGCGTATGCTGCTGGTCGGGATCAAGAGCAGGTTTTCATCCAAAACCTTGCTTTATTTCTCTGCACCTACTTGAAAGAACATGGGCAACTTATTGAAAGAAGAGGGCTTACAAACACTCTAATGAATGCTCTCCGCTATCTTGTTTTGATATCTGAAGTAGAAGAAGTTGAGATTTTTAAAATTTGTTTGGAATTCTGGAATGCACTAGCTGCTGATTTGTACAAGATTGCACCATGCTCACATACATCAAACATGTACACACTTGGGAAGAGTGTTGGTAGAAAAGCATTGTATTCTGATGTGTTGAGCAGTGTTCGCTACATTATGATCTCTAGAATGGCTAAGCCTGAAGAAGTATTAGTAGTGGAAAATGAGAATGGTGAAGTAGTGCGAGAGTTTATGAAGGACACTGATTCAATTAATTTGTATAAGAATATGAGAGAAACCTTAGTTTATTTGACACATTTGGATTACCAAGATACAGAACGCATAATGACAGAGAAACTTCAGAACCAGGTAAATGGCAGTGAATGGTCTTGGAAAAACCTGAATACTTTATGCTGGGCTATTGGTTCGATTTCAGGAGCAATGATGGAGGAAGATGAGAAAAGATTTCTTGTTGTTGTTATTAAAGAGCTGTTGGGTCTTTGTGAACAGAAAAAAGGGAAAGATAATAAAGCTATTATAGCTAGTAACATAATGTATGTGGTAGGCCAATATCCCAGATTCTTAAGAGCTCATTGGAAATTTTTGAAAACTGTAGTAAATAAACTTTTTGAATTCATGCATGAGACTCATGATGGTGTTCAAGACATGGCATGTGACACGTTCATTAAGATTGCAATAAAATGTCGGCGTCATTTCGTCACTATACAGGTTGGTGAGGCTTGTCCATTTATTGAAGAAATCTTAAGCACAATCAGTTCCATTATCTGTGATTTACAAACACTTCAAGTGCATACTTTCTATGAAGCTGTAGGATACATGATAAGTGCACAAGTGGATCAAGTGGCTCAAGAGCAGCTCATTGAGAAGTATATGCTGTTGCCCAATCAGGTTTGGGATGATATAATATCCCAAGCATCGCACAATGTGGATATCTTGAAAGATCCAGAGGCTGTTAAACAGCTTGTCAGTATACTTAAAACAAATGTACGTGCCTGCCGAGCTCTAGGGCATCCATATGTTGTGCAGCTGGGTAGAATATATTTGGACATGCTGAATGTTTATAAAGTAATGTCTGAAAACATCAGCCAAGCCATTGCTTTGAATGGTGTTGTTGTCACTAAGCAGCCACTAATAAAGAACATGCGGATTATAAAGAAAGAAACACTCAAATTGATTGCCAGTTGGGTGTCTCGCTCTACAGATAATAGCATGGTTTTGGAAAATTTCATTCCACCACTATTAGATGCAGTTCTCCTTGATTACCAAAGAACTGCTGTACCAGACGCACGAGAACCTGAAGTGTTATCATGCATGGCTGCAATTGTTTATAAGCTAGGAGGGCATATAACATCTGAAGTACCAAAAATATTTGATGCTGTTTTTGAATGTACTCTTGAAATGATTAACAAAGACTTTGAAGAATATCCAGAGCATAGGACAGAGTTCTTCCTTCTATTACAGGCAGTGAATACACATTGTTTTAAAGCATTCCTAAGCATACCTCCAGCACAGTTCAAATTGGTATTGGATTCCATTATCTGGGCATTTAAGCACACAATGAGGAATGTGGCTGATACTGGTCTTCAGATCCTGTACCGGTTGCTGCACAATGTCGAACAACACCCACAGGCAGCACAGAGTTTTTACCAGACCTATTTGTGTGATATTTTAGAACATGTTTTTAGCGTGGTAACAGACACGTCTCATGGCGCCGGTCTTACGATGCATGCTACGATATTAGCATATGTCTTCTCACTTGTAGAAGCTGGCCGCGTGACAGTGCCACTTGGGCCCACACCAGATAATGTCCTCTATATTCAGGTGAGAATATTACTTAATGATTCCCTCCAATTACCTATCAAACTAAGCTATGTTACAATAATATTTAAATAATTCTTGAACTTGAACAAATCACCAAGTGACCCAGTCTTTTCTAATTGTTAATTAATAACTACATCCTTAAGATAATATTATACTGTTCAATTACTGATAAATTTGAACAATCTATTTATCATGGGATTATGTAAGTACTTATTAGTGAAATGTATAATTTAAAATATGTGTTTTAATCTTTTCAGGAATATGTGGCAAATCTATTGAAACGAGCATTCCCTCATTTAACAGACAATCAAATTAAAATCACTGTTCAAGGGCTGTTTAATTTGGATCAAGATATCCCTGCTTTCAAAGATCACTTAAGAGACTTTTTAGTTCAAATAAGAGTAAGTATGAAGTCTATTGCCTTTTATGGTTATTAAGTACTAGCTTTTGCTCGCGGCGGCCCCCGCGTCTGTTCGGAAATTATACTACGGCATTGTACTGCCGCATGCCGAGACAAAAAATATCTTATGGCCTAACCCTGGTCATAGTTTACTGTGTGCCAAAGGCCTCACAAATTTTAGCTGAAATTTTGAGATAATACTAGTTTGTAACATGCTGATTGAAAGTCTACCTAGCCTATCGACGAATCCAGCGAATGCTTGCTGAGCAGTGAGTACCCCGTCTATAAAACCTGAAGCCCTGAGGAACACGTGGCAAACCATTCGTGGCGGGAGCCTCATGGTGTACGCGGCTCTACAATTAGAGAAATCAGAAATTATCGATTGGAATGTTGAAAATATAAAAACACTAGGTTATGCCCGCGACTTCGTTCGCGTAAAATTTCTTGTTCCCCCGATCCCCCCCGTGGCATCGCTTCGCCTGCCCGCGCTATTCTTCCTTTTCGCTTAGAATTCTTTCTGACTTTTTTATATAATAAATAATAATTCCCACCCGTACGCAAAATACGCGCATTGACGCACAGTGGAACGAATGTATGGGAGCGGTTGGACGTAGACATGTCCGAAAAAAAAGAGTAAAATTATGCCAAACTAATGATGCCATCTTATTCGATTACTTAATGCCTTCATAACTTGTGGTGATGAATTTCTTCATAACTCCCATATTTCGGGAGTAATTTGAGAAAATGTGAAATTTTACTATGAAAATGAGTGTATCGAGCTCTCTCCCTCCTGATTCCGGGCTTGTTTCAAGTAGCGGTCTCTAATATCATAATGCTAATACTAAGAGCTATATTTAATACTAAGACACATAGTGCGCCAAATGTGCACTTTCTGGGATAAAGAGTGATGTTTATTTTATAACACATTTTTTTTATTTTTTGTTTATTTTGTTGATTAAAACCGTTTTTCTAAAGGTTTACCTTATTACAATAACATTTCTGAGCAGCCAATTAGAGAAGATATAATATAAATATCAGTTGCGCGCGCGCACCGACGCCCTCAGGCTGTGTCACGCGCGCTCCCGTATCGTAGACGGTATTCGAGATGGCCACAAAATTATTAAAGTGTTCAACGTGCAACATTGTGATTAACGAAGTGTTAGCATTCGTGAATAATAAGATTGACGTAATGGATGAAGATAGTTTGGCTCGTATTTGTATCAGTTCATTCTCTGAAAGTGATATTTTAAATGCTAAAAATTTATTGTTTGAATCCTTGTCCAAAAAGAAGAAACAACGGAAACGCGATGGAAAAACTTTGCGTAATATAGATGACATCATTTGTATATTGAAAGAGACGGATCCGGAAGAAATTCCAGTTTTTGTAGCTCGGGATTTGCAAAAACTCCCACCGGTTCTGTTTGATCATGTAGACGTGACGAGAATTCTAAAGGATCTACTAAAACTGCAACAGGATGTAAACCTAATCAAAAGTAGTTACGTCACAAGTGAACAATTAGAAATAATAAAATGTGACATCCAGAGATCTAGGCAGACACCACCAAATGATAAGTTTGACTGCAACGTAAACAAACGCCGCGGCGCCTGTTTGTTGGACAGCTTGTCATATAATAGTGGACCTATGGGATTGCTTCCTTTGTGTGATGACACGATTATAGAGCCCTCAACATCGTCTCCTACACCTAATTCTGGATACCGTGATATTCAAATCACTCAAAATCATTCAGCTGTGCAGGGTAATTCTATACATCGACAAAATCAACGCGAAGCGGGTAGTCGGAGTGCAGTAGCGAGCAACGTTGCGGCTGCGGTGACGGTGACTCAGACGGGCGAGGTGAATCACGCGCCGCTGCCAGCCGCCGCGGCTCTCAGTGCGCCGGCACTCAATACGGGCCTGCGACACACGGACCGCCAGTTTGGAAAGACGATGGTTGAAGTAACAAGAGAAGGGCAATGGAAACCTATAGTTGAAAATGAGGAATGGACGTTAGTCCAAAGGAAAAGGTTAAGGAATAGATTTGCAGGAAAAAGGGGAAAAGCAGTTTTGGAACCGGATGAAAAATTCAAAGCAGCTGATGTGAAAACTCCTGTATACATATATAACGTGGGAAAGGAAGTCAGTGAAAATGATATTATAGAATACATTAAAAAACGAGCTAGTATTAATGTTTCTGTGGAAAAGGTCAACATGAAAGTCTCAAAAGACTATAAATCGTATAAAATTTTTGTATCAAAATTTCATTTAGATAAAATTCTTAAAGACGATTTTTGGCCAGAAGGGATTGCGTATAGACAATACATACAATTTAGGCCCAGATTCCGTGATCAAAAACCTTCAACAAATGGCGACAACTAAGTTGGTCAGTTTTAACTGCAAGTGTGTCAGACGGTCGTTTGAATGCATAAAGAGACTGTGTTGTATCGCGGACATTATTGCGTTACAAGAGACATGGTTATTACCGCACGATATTCCTTTCCTAGGCACTATAAATGACTCATTCTCCTTCACTGGAAAATCTGCAGTGGATACTTCAGCTGGGATACTGAGAGGGAGGCCATACGGAGGCGTGGCTTTGCTCTGGAGAAAAGCTGTCTTTCCGGCGGTTTCGGTCATACAGTGTAATAGTGTACGACTTACTGCGATTAAAATAGTGAATCAGGATCGTTCAATATTAGTGTTCTCGGTGTATATGCCTACAGATTCCATTGATAATTTGCCAGAATTTACAGACTGCTTAAGTGAAATGTGTTCTATCATTGAAAACAATAATATAGAAACAGTTTATATACTGGGGGACTTTAACGCACACCCAGGTGAGTTGTTTTCAAATGAGTTACGTGATTTTTGTTGTGAACAGTCGTGGTCGTGTATCGATATGGACATGTTATCTAATGATACTTTTACGTTTGTAAGTGACGCGCACGGGTGCCGGCGCTGGCTGGATCACTGCCTGGTGACCAGCGCGGCGCGGGCATCCGTGCGTGCCGTCACTGTTTTGTACGACGCATATTTTTCGGATCACTATCCATTGCAGATTGAATGTGATATTAATCGAATTTGTCAAAAGACTAACACCGTAATAAATAATAGTGTGTGTAGTACTGTTGTGTGGGGTGACCGTAGTAGTAGCCAAATAGAGTTGTACGCGAATTTATGTAATACTAAATTAAGAGATTTAGATTTTCCTCAGGAGTTCCGTTCGTGTGCAGACAAAATGTGTAATGATGATAGTCACAAATTGAGATTAAGAAACTTGTACTTAGATATTGTGGATATTCTATCGGAAGCTGCTACGAGTAGTTATATAAATAAGCACAGTAAACGAAGGTCTGTACCTGGATGGAACAAGTATGTGAGTGAAGCTCACAGGGAGGCTCGACTTTGTTTCGAAATGTGGCTATGGTATGGTAAACCAAAAACAGGAAAAATGTATCAGGATATGTGTGAATCGAGAAAAATATTCAAGTCTAAACTGAAATTTTGTCAAGACAACGAGCAACAGATTAAGATGAATATTATTGCTGAGCAACACAAAAATAAGCAATTCGGGAAATTTTGGAAATCAACTAAAAAGCTCAATCCAAGGTCGGGCCTGCCTGTGAGTGTCAGTGGTCTACATGACCCACACGACATAGCTAATGCCTTCCAGCAGAGTTTCAAAGTGGACCCACCTCCGGTACCTCCTGCGGTGTCACAGATGCTCGAGACTGGGACTCAAGGTGATAAAGTTGGACTAAGATTCCAGGCAAAGGAAATATCTAATGTTATTATTAATATGTCTAGAGGAAAGTCTCCTGGGCACGATAGTCTCAGTATCGAGCATCTGAAGTACGCCGGTTTCCACTTACCGAGGGTGCTTGCTCTGTTCGTCAATTTGTCACTTTCGCATAGCTATTTACCTGAGGAGCTCATGCGTACACTGGTTGTTCCTATAATAAAGAACAAAACAGGTGATCCGTCGGACCTGTCGAACTACAGGCCTATCTCACTAGCCACCATAATTTCTAAGGTTTTGGACAGCCTGCTTGATAAACAGCTGGGGAAAAATATACATTTACACGACGCACAGTTTGGCTTTAGACCAAACTTATCAACTGAAAGTGCTATTTACTGTCTCAAGCAGACTGTTCACTACTACACAGCAAGGAACACACCTGTGTACGCATGTTATTTAGATCTCTCCAAGGCATTTGACCTTGTAAATTATAATGTTTTATGGAGCAAACTTCACAATGTTGAGGGGCTCCCTTCTGAATTAATTTGGTTGCTTAAATATTGGTACAGTAATCAAGAGAATACTGTTCGATGGGCAGGCACTTTATCTGAAGTGTACGGGTTGCAGAGTGGGGTGAGGCAAGGAGGGTTGAGCTCACCACGCCTCTTCAACCTGTATATTGATGGTCTGATTGAGGAGCTCAGCGGCACCGGTTTCGGATGCTCGATAGACGGAACATGCATAAATAACATAAGTTACGCTGACGATATGGTGCTGTTGAGTCCCTCTGTCAGAGCTTTAAGGTGTCTTTTGAATATTTGTGAGGCGTATTCGGAGACTCATGGGCTGAGATATAACGCCAAAAAAAGTGAATTTATGATATTTAAGGCGGGGAAAAAACAATATCGTGCGCCTGTGATCACTCTTTGCGGCACACCACTTTCACAGGTGAGTAAGATTAAATATCTTGGTCACTGGGTCACCGAAGACTCATCGGATGATATGGACATTGAGAGGGAACGAAGGGCGCTGTCCGTGCGGTGTAATATGCTCGCTCGTAGGTTCGCACGTTGTACAACAGACGTAAAAATTACTTTATTCAAGTCGTACTGCCAGACAATGTACACGTGCGGGCTATGGGTGAATTATACGCATCGCGCGTACAGTGCCCTTCGCGTCCAATATAACAACACCTTCAGGGGAATGCTGGGGCTGCCGCGGTGGTGCAGCGCATCTGCCATGTTCGCGGAAGCGCGCACACAGGATTTCTTCGCTGTGATGCGCACGCGCTGCGCTTCATTGTTGAGTCGGATACGGATCACCTCTAACGTTCTCCTGAAGACCTTGTCTGAACGGTGGGATTCACCAATGCTGCAGGCGTGGATGGGGTGGCACTCTCTTTGCAACAGGAGATGAGTGGTTCTCCTTTCATGTCCGATTAGTTTAATATTTTACGTACTAACATTATTTTAAGACTGTAATACTAACAAAATGGAACCTGATTTCTGAAATAAACGATTATTATTATTATTATTATAAGCTAATTAGGATATATAATTAGGGACTTAAGGTTTACATATAAAACTGATGCACTAATGATTACTGATAAGAACATTGCTATTATTTAATTACTAAATGGCTCTTAATACACTAATTTAGCATGCATCATTTACTAATTATCACAATAACTAATTACCTTGCAATATTTAACAAAGGATACCTGGGATACCTGGATTTTATATAAATAGGTCACTATTAGTAACTTTAAAATCAGTGTTGATTTACACCTCGTTGTATCCAAGCTAATCTCGCAATGTATTTTCCAAATTTTAATACAAATCTTGATATTCACGTTGCTTTATGCGCACGCGCACATAAAGATTTACGCGACTTTAACTATTTGTTCAGTGTTTTAAAAGATAACAGTTGTGTTCAGTTATGTGAAAGTGCTGAAACAAGTTTAAAAGACTGGTGTCGTCGATTTTGCTACCGCATTTATGCAAAATGGACACAGTCTGGAAGAAGCACAGATAAGTTTCGGAAGAAACATGAGATTTGGCTACAGGCTGCAATTCAATGGCCGGAATTACAGAATGAAAATATGGAACCTTCTACAGAAAATATAAGTGACGTCATCGAGCCCATAATTTCTCCTGCTAAATCTGATGCTTCAACTTGTACACATCCTAGTCCTCGTAAATCTTTTGAGGACCTTAGTAACCGGCAAAAAAAAGCGCACTGAAGATAGTCTTTCATGCAGCAGTAGCAGCGCTGAAATTATGTTTTCGGCCGAAAGGGCGCTTCAAAAGGCAGGACAAAGCGATACAGCTTATGTTATGAAATACTTGACGGAGAATCCAGAAGAGGCCTCAAAAATCAAAGCCTTCATTGAAGGTAAATCAATTCAGGTACGGGAAATATCCCCTTTGAAGGCATTGGCTCTTTATGTATCGATGAACTTATCGAAATGGCGCTATAACACTCTTCGGGATTTCAACACTCAAGAAGGAGCTCTTCAATACCCGAGTTACTACATGTTGGTTAAAGAAAAAATTAAGTGCTATCCGGCCAAAGAAGATCTCACAGTTACAGAGAGCTCTGCAAAAATCAAATTACAAGCCTTGATGGATTTAACCTCAAGAAGACTTATTAGGTCGTTAGAAACCCCTGTTGATCCCAATCAACAGCTCGTATTGACCAGCAAATGGGGTTTTGACGGATCATCTAGCCAAAGCATTTATCATCAAAGGACGAGTGAAGATGAGCAAATCGATCTTGCTAGTAATTTTATGATTAGTCTTGTACCACTGCGGCTCGTCTCAAAAGGTGTAACAATTTGGGAAAACGAGCGACCATCTTCCACTTCATTTTGCCGGCCAATATTGTTTAAGTTTATAAAGGAAACCAAAGAAAATGTGCAGAGAGAGATGGCTGAAATCGAAGCAGAGATTGAAGCCTTAACTCCATCCACCATCACTGATGGAATTAGTGTCAAACACCAACTGCTGTTGACAATGATTGATGGTAAAATTCATTCCATTATATCCAATACAGCAGCTTCAGTGTGTGACATATGCAAGGCTTGTCCTAAAGAAATGAATAATTTAGAGTTAATCAAAGATAAACACGCAAACGAGGACATGTATAAATATAGCTTAAGCACCCTTCACGCTTGGATTCGCTCAATGGAATGCTTATTACACATTTCCTACAAATTAGACATAAAATCATGGCAAGTAAGGGGTGATATAGCAAAAAGGCAAGTTGATGACAGGAAGAAAAGAGTTCAAGAGGCTGTAAGAAGAGAAACGGGCTTACTTCTCGATGTTGTGAAACAAGGCAGTGGATCCACCAACAATGGCAACTCGGCAAGGAGATTTTTTGAAAACTACACTAAATCTGCTGAACTGACCGGAATAGATGCTATGCTTTTAAGAAAAATCTGTGTGATCTTGCAGTGTATTTCATCAGGAGAGAAGATCAACGTAACTAAATTCCGAGAGTTCTGCTTTGATACTGCTAAGCTTTACGTGGAGTTATACCCATGGTATTATATGCCTTCTTCACTTCATAAAATTTTAATGCATGGGCCAGACATAGTTCAGAACATGTCAATTGTGCCCATTGGTTTTCTATCCGAAGAGGCATCTGAGGCTAGAAATAAAGATTTTAGAAAATATAGAGAGGGGCATTCTCGAAAGCATAGCAGTATCTCATGCAATGAAGATATTATGCACAATCTTTTACTGTCTTCTGATCCACTTGTTACAAGTATCCGTCCAAAAGGAAATAAGTTTGTAAAAAAATCTTCTTTTAAGGAATTTTATGAGCTTACGGATTCTGAGAAAAGTGATATCGAATTTGTTAACATAAATGATTTAGCGGACATCGATTCTGAATTTGAATTAATTGATGATGATGATGATGACGAAGATAATTAAATGATGTTATTGTTTTAAAATGTGTAACTTAGTAAATTAGAGCTTACATCTTAATTATTTATTGTACTTTTAATGAAACTAGGTAATTTATTATCAACTTACTTAAAAGTCATACTCTCATCAGTTCTTGTGAATATTTTTGTTAATATATATTTCTGTATATATATAATATATTTATAGACCTCTTAATAAGTCTGTCTGCGGTTTAAAGTAAATACAAATGGGGAAAAAACGTTTTTTTTTTTAAATTTTCATTTCCTTTTATCCCAGAAAGTGCACATTTGGCGCACTATGTGTCTTAGTATTAAATATAGCTCTTAGTAATAGCATTACGATATTAGAGACCGCTACTTGAAACAAGCCCGGAATCAGGAGGGAAAGAGCTCGATACACTCATTTTCATAGTAAAATTTCACATTTTCTCAAATTACTCCCGAAATATGGGAGTTATGAAGAAATTCATCACCACAAGTTATGAAGGCATTAAGTAATCGAATAAGATGGCATCATTAGTTTGGCATAATTTTACTCTTTTTTTTCGGACATGTCTACGTCCAACCGCTCCCATACATTCGTTCCACTGTGTGACGTGGAGTTGCTGACAACAGCCTGTATTACCTATAACCTATCAAATAAACAATAATAAAAAAATAAGAAATATAGTCTAGTGTTTTTTACATAATTTATAAAACAAAGTCGGGTTAGTTACACCATTTATAACTCAAGAATGGACCCATTTTTATGATCTTTGATTTATAGGATTTATCTCTGCCCCCAATAGCAGAATAACTATTAAAACATCGAAAAAAAAAAACATTTTCTCATAAATTTTGTATGGTATGGCTTGTTTGATGATAGATATCAGCCATCGAAATCAGTCAATTGACTGATTTCAATGGCGGTACGAAGTTCGCGAGTCAGCTATTTAATAATAATGTTTGTTTTTACAGGAGTACACGGGTGAAGACGACAGTGATTTGTATTTGGAGGAGCGCTTGTTTGCTCTTCGTCAAGCACAGGAGGAGAAGCGAAGAGTACAGTTATCGGTGCCAGGCATTCTTAATCCTCACGAGTTGCCTGAAGAAATGCAAGATTAGTTGTAGTGATAACCTTGGAAATGGTGGCAGTTCACAATTTAGTGTGGATAAAAGTCTATGTCTATATTTGTATGTTTGAGGGTTAATATTATATTCTCATTATAATGTTATGAATCATTTTAATACTAGAAGCTGAAGTAATGCAATCATGAATTGTGTTAATTCTTTTTTTGGCATTCACTGTCCTTCTAAATACTCTCGCAAATTTCGTAGAGGTCTTTTTAAGTATAATTAATTTAGTTGACGTTATACAGAAGCAAAGTTGTTCAGCTCAACCACGGCTAACGTTAATTTTTCGTAATACAACACTTGTAGGTTTAATAGGTACTTAATTTTAAGTTTTACCGTTACGTTTAAATCTTTGTGATGCATAACATTTTTTTTATTTATTTATAAAGTATGAATTTTTTTATTCAGATAGTTTTTTTGCTAGGTTTCATAAAACATAATATTTGAGTTATACTTATAATATGTGGACTATTAAAGTTGGCTAAGCTAATATTTTGTGGACTGTTGCCATTTAAACTGGTCTTTATCTTGTGCCTATAAAATGATACCTTATTATGACAGTTTGTACAGAGGACCGCTTGGAACAATGCGAGGTGATGAATGTAAGTAAAAAGGAAAGAAACCTTTTCTTTAAAGGTATCTTTTGCAAGCACAAGGCTGTTTTGGGCCTTTAATAATTATAGGCAGGAAATCATGCATTCATTTACATTGCTAGTGAGGAAGTAGGATATTTCTATGTTTTTAAGTAATCTTCAAAATGTAGGTAATGAAATCTCTGTGATGGAAACCAGTGTCGGAATTTCAATAAATGCACTGCAGAATCTGAGTATTACTGAGTAGATTCTAGGCGAACTTTATAAAGTGACTTGCTGTTAGTAATATTTTTTATGTTTTGTTTAATGTTGTCGAAACTAATTTGGTAATGGTTTGGGAATCTAAACATAGGTAAGGTTTCCGAATGCATTTTGGGTCCGATTAACTGTCAGTCTTTCAATTTTGTGTTTCAAATAAACCATTAAATATGATAATCTTGTTTTACTCATTTAGGTTTTCCTAAAAGGATATTGGGCAGAGTCCAGCATATCCATGTAATGTCATGCAATGTCATGTAAGATTCACGCGAACCACTAATTTGCATTATAGCAGGCGTCCGTCACTCGCTCAAGGCCACGCGTTATATGCCTACCGCTTCGCGTATCGCCGTCGGTACAACCGACAGTGGGCTGTCGCACGCCTGCCTGTCTGAGAGCTCGCTCACTAGCGTAACCAGCCTTACAAATCAAGTAGGTAGCACAAAAAACCAAACATGTTCGTTCAATGCTCGATAAGTGTTACTTTCATGTAGGTAGTTGAAATTAAAATGCTAACTGACAATCTCTATAATGCACTTTTATTACTTAATCATAGACTTCTACACTTGTAGAAGGTGGCTGTGTGTAGCAAGGTAAGCAACTGAACTTCGGCTACTGCAGATGACTGTTTTCTTTTTACAAGCTTTTATTTAACTTGCAATGTAAGTATGTAACTATGTTTTGACATGTTTTTGACATTTGTTTGTCGCTGAAATGAGACTGCGACTAGATTTTGAACGTTTTGGATTGCGAGAGTTGGCCTTCTGATTTTGGCCTTGCTCCGGGGGATCCATGTACAACTGTACTGGTGCTGCTGGTGGGTGGTGCACAGATAGTGGTTTTGCACCTAAAACAAAATCAATCGTAGCTAGAGTTAATTTGCATATTTAGAAGTTATAAGTATATATTTTAATATTATTTTTATTTTATGTTATCTGATGATGATTCTTTTTACTCTGCCATTGATTCCCCCAGTTCATCCGCTAATGCAAGTTTCAGCTCTTTGACTGACACACTTGGTGACTTTGTGCGTCGTAACTTCAGCCAACAAAAAGGCCATTTGTTAAATGTTTGCCATATAAATGCGCAAAGTGTCCCAAGTCACTACAGTGATCTGTTGGACACATTTACTGACACCAATGTCCATGCCGTTCTGGTTTCTGAGAGTTGGCTCAAACCTAATCTTTTCTCCTCCACCTACTCTCTCCCAGGTTTCACTCTTATCCGCAATGATAGAATTGGAAAGGGAGGGGGTGGTGTAGCAATATATCTTCGTAGCGATTTTCCTTTTAAAATCATTGCCTCATCTCCCTCACAATACCGTGCTTCCGCTGAGTATCTCTTTTTGGAGGTCTACGTCAAACGCGTCAAGACCCTTCTTGGTGTTGTCTATTGTCCACCCGCTGTTGACTATTTTTCCAACCTCGAATTGGTGTTTGAATCCGTAGGTTCAGAGTATGCACATTGCGTCATCATGGGCGATTTCAACACTGACCTTGCCTATCACACTCCCCGATCCCGTAAACTCCTTCACATCATTGAGTCCGTTAGTCTCCATATACTGTCACTGCAACCTACCCATTTTAATATCTCGGGCGATGACACTTGGCTTGACTTAATCCTTACATCCGTGCCCTCCCTTGTTCCCTCTCATGGTCAGTGTCCCGCACCTGGATTTTCCCATCATGATCTCATTTTCCTCTCATATGTCCTAAAACCGCCTAAACCTATCCCAAAAGTTCTGCACATGCGGTGTTTTGCGCGCATGAACGTTGAGAAGCTTCGTCAGGATGCGTCAGACCTCAGTTGGGAACACCTGGCAGCGGCGACTGCTGTAGACGAAAAACTGCGCATTTTCAATCAGACGGTCCTTGCTCTCTACGACAAACACGCTCCTATTAAGCAGATTAAACTTCGGCGTCCTCCAGCTCCTTGGATGACGGAAGGGGTCCGAATGGCGATGAGGCGCAGGGATCGGGCCTTTCGTAAATATAAAAAGGATCGCAGTGAAGAAAATCTGAACTTTTTCAAAGCTGCTAGAAATCGGTGTAATCAGATGATACGCAACGCTAAACGCCGCCATATTCTCGAGAACATATCTTCTTCTTCACCTGCTGATATCTGGAAGTTCCTTGGTACTCTTGGTATCGGCAGACCACGGCACGTGGATTTTCCTAATACAATTGGCCTTGATGATATCAACCGTCACTTCACAACCACTTGTCATTTGGATTCTCAAATGTTGTCCCAGACGACAATTCCCATCCTTGTGGCGTATGGCCTACGTCCGCCCACTTCCTAAAATTTCAAATCCCTCCCTACCCAGTCATTTTCGACCCATTTCCATTCTCCCATTCCTGTCTAAAGTGCTTGAGGCCTGCGTGCACAAGCAGTTTACGGGGTTTGTTCATCGGAACAACCTCGTTAGCTCCTTTCAGTCTGGGTTCAGGCCTGGGCACAGTACAGCCTCCGCTCTCCTCAAAGTGACTGGTGACATTAGAGAAGCGATGGAGGATACCAAAGTTACCGTTTTGGTTTTAATTGATTTCTCCAATGCCTTTAACGCCGTCAGCCACGATATTCTCCTTTCTATCCTCTCTCACCTTATGGTTTCGTCCGAGGCTCTGGAATGGTTCTCTTCTTATCTTCGGGGACGTCAGCAGTCGGTTCGCGTTGATGAGAGTTCGTCGAGTTGGCGTGACCTGGATGCTGGTGTTCCACAAGGCGGTATTCTTTCTCCATTGCTATTCTCCATCTTCATTAATTTTATAACTCACTGTCTTCGATGTTCGTATCATCTATACGCTGATGATCTTCAATTGTATACAGCTGAGCGGGTGGAAGGTTTGTCGGATGCTATAGTAGATGTAAACCGAGACTTAGATGCTATCAAAAAGTGGTCTGATAGTTTCGGGGTGTCAGTAAACCCCTCGAAGTGTCAGGCCATTGTAATTGGAAGCTCACGCATGATAGGCAGGGTAACGCTTAGCTCTCTTCCTCCTCTTATTTTCAATGGTTCAGTCATACCCATTACCCCTACTGTGAAAGATCTCGGTTTGCATCTTGACTCTACACTTAGCTGGCAACGCCAGGTCTCTAATGTTAGTCAAAGGGTCAACGGTACTTTGCGATCCCTGTACCGTCTGAGAAACTTTTTGCCCGCTAAGACGAAAACCATGCTTGTGCAGACTTTGATTTTCCCCATAATCGACTATGGTGACGTGTGCTACTTTGACTTGAATGCGGTTTTGCTGGATAAGCTCGACAGATTGCTCAACAATGGGATCCGGTTCATTTTCAACCTTAGAAAATATGACCATGTGTCAAGCTATAGGTCTGAGCTCAAATGGATGACAATTCGCCAAAGAAGAAGATTGCGCGCTTTGACCACGCTTTTTTCTCTTCTCAACTCTCCTACTCCTCCTTCTTATCTCGTGTCTCACTTCCAATATCTATGTTCTTCTCACGCTAAGAATTTGCGTTCTTCTAACAATCTTCTCCTACTTTGTCCTTCTCATACTTCTGACTTTGTTCATTCGTCCTTTCATATTCAGTCCATTCTTCTTTGGAATGCGATCCTCTTGATATCAGGACGGCTACCAGTCGGTATGCTTTTAAGCGGAAATTGCAGAGTATCACACGCATTTTCGGATGGAACGCGGCACGGCGCGCGGCCGCAGGTCTAGTTTAGCGTCGGCCGAGCACCGCGCATGCGCACTGCCCGCGCGCCGCTGGTTGCGGCCTTCCCGCGTGGCGAGTCAGTCGCGCGCCCGCTCCGACAGCGCACGGAACATTTTTCGCACCACGAGTCCACGGCTCTCGTTCGCTCCCGCCAAAATTGTATCTGTCGGCTAATAAATCCTTGTGTTGCGTGGGCATGTTCTTCTTTCATTTGGGGAAAAAACACACCTAACTTCTACAGTGACGCCCAACTCGCGGCCATGTTAAGTTTCAACAGCGGCAAAACGAACCCAGTGAAGTGTGTTTAATACCTAGACAGTAACTTTATAGAAATATAGACATTATCATGCCACGCACGACGCGGGCAACCCGAGCAGCAATCGACCGCAAAGCGGAAGAACAAGGAAGCGACGGTTACTCCGACGCGGACTGTGACTCAGTGGTGGAGCCACGCGCCTATGCCGGCGCCGCTACCAGTGCTACCACCCATGCACGCGACTCAACCGACGCGGCCGAGGAGATGCGCGCCCAGGGGGGCACCATCCTCGACCACACGCTCAGCGGGGCCCACACCGGCGCGCCCGCCGCAGCGCTGAACACCGAACGGCTACTGTCCACCATGATGGAGTCGTTCGCCAGGATGCAGGCGGAGACCAACCGCACGCTAGTGGACACCCTACGGTCTCTACATCAAGGCAACCAGTGGAACCCAGTCGCGTCGACACCGGCGGCATCGCCCACGGCGAACGCGCCCGCGACCTCCGGCGGTAACTTTTCAAAGTGCACCGCGAGGTTCGACGGGCAGTCACGCGACACCGAGGTACTAGAGGCGTTCATCGACGCGGTGGAGGTCTACAAGGAGTGCGCCGGTGTGTCCGACGAGCACGCGCTACGCGGACTCTCGATGTTGCTGAGCGGCGACGCAGCGGTATGGTGGCGCGGCGCCCGGGCCTGCGTCGGCTCGTGCCCGGACGCGCTTGCGCGCCTGCGCGCTGCCTACGGCGTGCAAAAGCCCGCGTACAGGATACTACGCGAGGTATTTACGCGGAAACAAAGTGAGTGTGAACGCGCTGAAGTTTTCATATCAAAGGTACGATCGTTATTAGTTCAATTACCCTATGTTGTGCCAAGCGTGATGATAGTGGATATTGTGTACAGCTTACTACATCGTCGAATACGGAAACGTTTGTCGCGAGACAAAATTAGCGATATTGATCATTTGTTAGAGAGAGCGAGACTCGTGGAAGATTCGATAACGGAATTAAAAGACTCGATCGTTTCCGCGAATAATCCGAATGTACCTACCGCTCCCGACCGCGGTACTACGAGTCCTAGCGCAACCACCGGTTCCAAACTCACCTCTAACTCAAACGATAACTCGAAACGTAATCGCGTCAGATGTTCGTTTTGCAAAGCTTTCGGTCACGCGGCTAACGAATGTCGTAAGGCTAATAAAGTCGATAGTGACAATAAAACTAATAAAGTAGGTACTAGTGATAAAGATATTAATCCGATACGTTGTTATGGATGCGGTCAGCCAGGGGTAGTGAAATCAAAGTGTGAAACTTGTTCGAGTAAACCCGCGCCTACCAAACCGTCGGACTTTAACTCAGAACAATAACTAAAGCATAGAAGGAAGCTAAATTTGACTAATAGAGTCGTCTTTGTTTTCTTATACACTCATAACAGCATTAAAAAGAGACAGATGTAGGTTGCTCAAAATGCAAATCGTCACAAAGCAAACGTCAATTTGGTTATCTTGGCTACCTTTATGATACTAAGTTTAAAAGCTACTTAACGTCTCAGGTTTCTGTCTATGACTTTGTTCATCGCATTTTTTCGTATAATGCTTAAGGGCGCACGAGAGTTGAAGTGCTTCGTTGTTTTTACGTGTTTTTGTGTAAATAGTACAAAATTATCAGTGATTTTGTGTAAATCGAAAAGCATAAATATTAAATAATGTCCTGCATTATAGTGGGATGTAAATCACATTCATCCCGCAAAGAAAATGATGCGGAAATCATAAGCTTCCATCGGTAAGTAATCAAATACGGTCATTTTGTCAGTTTTGCATTTTCATTGTACGTTATTTTGGCATTTTTTCAAATTATTTGAGCTAAGTGTACACTGTAGTGTTTTGAAATCAATATTTTATGCAATTAAAATGTTCGATTGTGTTAAAATTATAAATTTTAAATCGGCATATAAATTTTTGCAATAGTGTTTGGAGACATAGGTGGAAGGTGTTCTGCCTGTCTCCTCTTACGTGTATTGGAGGTGAGGTTTTGGTCGAAGAGCGGAAGTGAAACTCCAACTTGCGTTTAAGTATTGTAATTGCCACACGTATTTATAGTTCACAGTTAATATACACTATTTAGCACATAATATAACTAATTAAAACTAGTAGGGACAAAATGAACCGATCCAGTCCGTATCCCGTGACGGTCGGCAAGCAAGGGACTCTCGCTCCATAAGGAACGCTATGGCTCGCGCGGCGCGCCCCGGATCGTAGATTCGTGTTGCCACTTAACAGGGGTGCGTTCCTGACTAACTTATAAATACTTAACTAAAACATACAGGCGACGCGACGCCACGTATTCTGAGGTGCGTTCACAAATGCACTATACGTGACGCCACACCACCCCCCCACGGAGAAGGATGAACCGATTTAACAGCAATCGGAGAAATCATTGAATTTTACTCGTCTGCCAGACCGAGTGGTATATGGCAGTTTTGTAGTGGTTGTTGGATTAGTGTCTGCGTTTAAAGATGAATCTGGCTGTTTTGGTTTTGGTGTGGATGTGTCAGTGGGTTTTAATGTTTTTGTCGGAGGTTCAAGAACTGTAGGTTTAGCGTGTTCCATGTAAGCCGGCTTGACGCGATCAATGCTTACAGCGACGTTTTTTCCCTTGATGAGCAAAGTCATTGTTTTGCCATCGCTGGCGCGATCAATGACTTGGTATGGACCTGTATATGGTGGTTGTAGGGGGCGTCTGACTGTATCGTCACGAAGAAAAACGTGAGTTGCTGACGAGAGATCTTTGAAGATGAAAGATGATGGTTGAGTGTGACGAGATGCAGTGATTGGTCGTACAGTCGACATTTTACGTCGAAGTTGTACGACAAAGTCTGCAGGATTGTTCGTAGTGTCAGTTTCAGAAACTGGGACAAGCATTTCGCCGGGCAACCGAAGTGTTTCTCCGTAAAGCATTTCAGCAGCTGTAGCTTTCAGGTCTTCTTTGAAAGCGGATCGCATGCCAAGAAGGACGAAAGGAAGTGCACGTACCCAAGAATCTTGGTGGCACATCAGAGCAGCCTTGAGTTGGCGATGAACACGCTCAATCATGCCATTGGCGCAGGGATGGTATGCCGTTGTTCTAATTCGCTTAGTGGCGAAATGTGTCGTCAATCGGCGAAACAGATCAGACTCAAACTGAGTGCCTTGGTCTGTCGTAATGACTGACGGTACACCGAAACGGGCAACCCATTCTCGAGTAAAGGTTTCTGCTACCTCCTCAGCAGTGATAGTCCGCATTGGCCAGACCTCAGGCCATCTAGTAATTCTATCAATCGCTGTCAAACAATATCGGTAGTCGCTGCAAATCGGCAGAGGGCCGATGATGTCAATGTGGATATGTTTGAAGCGACCAGATGGTAGTTGGAAATTACCGATAGGTGAAAAATTATGACGCGATACTTTTGCGCGTTGGCACGCCTCGCAATTACGTGCCCACTCCTTGCAATCCTTGTTGACAGAAGGCCAAACATACCGTTCGGTCACTAAGCGGGTGCTAGCTCGTGCACCGGGATGACTAAGGTTGTGAACCTTGTTAAAAGCTTCTCTTCGGAAGGAAGGGGTAAGATAGGGACGAGGCTTGCCCGTGGACACGTCACAGGTGACAGAGATCTTAGTTTCTGGAATATAGACATCGGTCAATTGCAGGCTTGACCCTTGAGTACGCAGGAAAGATAACTCTGAGTCTGACTTCTGTGATTCGGCGAGGGCTGTGTAGTCCTTGTCAAATGCAATAGCGTCGACACGTGACATAGCGTCGGCGACGACGTTATCCTCTCCCTTGATGTATTTTATGTCAGTCGTAAACTGACTGATAAAAGACAGTTGGTTTAACTGAGAAGGGGGGAGTTTTTCACGGCGTTGTACAAAAGCATAGAGAAGCGGCTTATGGTCCGTGAAAATGGTCACGTGTTGGACCTCAAGAATATGGCGGAAATGTTGTACACTTTCGTACACCGCCAGTAACTCGCGATAATAAGCCGGCCACTGCGTTTGCTGGTCCGTCAGTTTCTTGCTAAAGAAGGCAAGAGGGACCCACTTGCCATTAACACGTTGTTGAAGACAGGACCCAATGTGGACGTTGGATGCGTCAGTAAACAGTCCGAGAGGCGCGCCGTTGACCGGATATTGCAGAAGAGTGGCATTAGCTAGACTCTCCTTGCAGGCTTGAAATTGATCCAAAAGTAAAGGTGACCATATAAATGGTTTGGCACCCTTGCCTTTGGTTTCAACCACAGATTTTATAAGTGGAGCCTGGAACAGTGCAGCACGGGGCATGAATCGGCGAT
Source organism: Gortyna flavago (assembly GCA_963669345.1). Lineage (NCBI taxonomy): Eukaryota > Metazoa > Arthropoda > Insecta > Lepidoptera > Noctuidae > Gortyna > Gortyna flavago. The sequence continues at coordinate 9,397,406 of OY770129.1, read as the reverse complement.
AATAATTCAACATGCCGAGAAAACGACGCACACCTTGGACTGTCTTAGGAGGGGGAAAGTCTAGAATGATTTGCACACGATCTTGAGGAGGACGGGTTCCCTCGGGACTGATATGGTAGCCTAAGAATGTCACTTCTCGTGCACCAAGGACGCATTTAGAGGGGTTAACTACTACTCCATAGTCTCGCAGGCGTCCGAAGAGAATACGCAGATGTTCGCAGTGAAGAGCCTCATCAGCTGAATGGACGAGGATGTCATCTACATACGGGAAGCAGAAATCGAGGCCCCGTGTAACCTCGTCGATGAACCGCTGGAATGTTTGACCAGCATTGCGGAGACCAAAGGTCATGAAAGGAAATTCGAAGAGGCCAAACGGAGTAACAATAGCTGTCTTCGGGACGTCCTCTTCAGATACAGGAATTTGATGATATGCTTTCACAAGGTCGATAGTGCTAAAAATTTTAGAGCCAGTAAGGTTGTGAGCAAAATCGTTGATGTGCCGGACGGGGTATCTATCCGGTACAGTTCGGGCATTAAGTGCGCGGTAATCGCCACAGGGACGCCATGTTTGGTCCTTTTTCAAGGCCATGTGCAATGGAGACGACCAGGCGCTTTTGGAAGGTCGTGCTGTGCCAGAATTAACCATGTCCTCGAACTCCTTTTTGGCAGATGACAATTTTTGGAGTGCCAGACGGCGAGGACGGCAAGAAATGGGCGGCCCATCGGTTGTTTTGATGAAATGCACTGTGTCATGTTTGATTATTCTGGGTAAGCCAGGAGGACGAGTGATTTCTGGGAATTCTGCGAGCACTTGTGCAGAAGCAGAATTCGCCGGGGCGATGGCTTTGACGCTTGGTTGGTCTGATGTAGCAGTGGAGCCAACGGTTGATAGGCTCGTAATGCCGTCGATCAAACGCTTGGTACGGCAGTCTGGCAACAAATGGTAGTATGCCAGAAAATCCGCACCAATGATAGCGCTGTTGACATCCGCAACGATAAAATTCCAGACGAATTGGCGACGGAGTCGGAAGTTAAGCGTCAAGGTTACAGTGCCGTATGTTTTAATTCTGCTACCATTAGCGGCGCAGAGTTCATAGTCGGAGGACTTCCTTCGATTTGTAAGCCAGCGATGAGGATAGCAGCATAAGTCCGATCCGGTGTCAATCAAAAATTGACGTTTGGTTTCCTGATCGGTTATGAAAAGACGACGGCTGAGAGGTTGTGAGCTGTCGCAATCAGTTGCCGCCACTACTGACTGCTTGCTGGGTTTTCCGACTTCCAGATACACGGAGAAATGCACCTTTTAGCCTTGGAGCCGAACTTTTTATGGTACCAGCAGTATTTAGCAGCCACACCATCATTGGTTCTGCGTGTACTCGTGCTCCGTGATCTGGAGTTGTTACGAGAATGGGATCGCCGGGATGTTAATGCTTCTATTTTTCGGCTCAGCTCTTCAATTCGTTCCACAATTTGGACGGACGAAGGTGTGGCTGCTGTTGCGTACATGTTTGCAGGACCTGGCTGAGCTTCAACAATTTTGTCGGCGATGTCCGCTATCCTGTCAAGGTCACCACTTTGGAGACATAGGTGGAAGGTGTTCTGCCTGTCTCCTCTTACGTGTATTGGAGGTGAGGTTTTGGTCGAAGAGCGGAAGTGAAACTCCAACTTGCGTTTAAGTATTGTAATTGCCACACGTATTTATAGTTCACAGTTAATATACACTATTTAGCACATAATATAACTAATTAAAACTAGTAGGGACAAAATGAACCGATCCAGTCCGTATCCCGTGACGGTCGGCAAGCAAGGGACTCTCGCTCCATAAGGAACGCTATGGCTCGCGCGGCGCGCCCCGGATCGTAGATTCGTGTTGCCACTTAACAGGGGTGCGTTCCTGACTAACTTATAAATACTTAACTAAAACATACAGGCGACGCGACGCCACGTATTCTGAGGTGCGTTCACAAATGCACTATACGTGACGCCACAAGTGCTTGCAAAAATAAACTATCGATAGAATATCGATAGAACCAGCGTCATCTAAAATATTGCATTATATTTTTTACACGTTGTTTTGGGAAGGATTAAATATTTAAGAGTGAAATAAATACCTAAATACCTACGGTCTTGCGAGCGAATCGTACGTATGAGTAATGCAATGACAATTATCAAAAATCCGTGTGGCTCATGGTATAATAATTTAAACAATTATATTATTATTAAATCAATTATATTATTATAAAAATCAATAATTTAATTTTTTTTTTTTTTTTTTTTTTTTTTTCCTGTGGCAACACTACAGCTAACAGCTGTTTAAAATTTGTTCTTGAATTTTTAATCTTAAATATTAAATTTCGTTGTTTTTTAGGCCTATTTCCAATTACTCTTCAAGTAAATAGGATAATAATGTGTATTTTGTGTTAGATTCACATAGCTAGTGCAAATTAATGATAAAATATTTCAATGTAAATCGGTGACACGGGAACTTCCCTTGTGGGTTACCGGCACAAGGGAATTTGCATTGTCATCTTGATATCAGGTACAATACTTTATATTTTACTTGCTATTAGTTTGTTTACGTATTACAATACATTTTCACCAGCAATTACCTATTTTGTTCACTTTTATTAAGGCTACTTGATGCCAATGACCTTTGAACGTAAACATAACCTTACTTATGTTTGGTGACAGAACTCCTTTTATTTGCATCTAAATTTCATTTTTTCCTTTTAAACTAATCATCTTTTCAACTCCTGTCACAATAACCTCCTCTCATCTAATTTCTTGTCGCTTCCTTACTAGTTTTAATCATGATTATGACTCGCAGCGCCCGTGCTCGCCTCGGAGAGTCCAAACTCAATGAGGCTTTGAGCGCTTTAAAGGCGTCAAAGGAGTCCTGTGACCAACTAATTAAGGAATTGGATGACAATGAAAGGGTACTCTTTGATGCCCATGAAAAGAATAGGAAGTTAAAAATTGAAATGGCTCAGATATATAATCAATACACTGATGCCATAGAAGAACGGGATAGACTTCAGCTTATTGTGGACGGGTTCAGCCAGTGTAGTGTAGAGTATGAACAAGCTCTTAGCCACAAACATTTATTACAACAACAGCTACATGAGGCTCAAAGTCAGATTACACAACTTGAGACTACAAACCTTAACATCACCGCCTCGCTGAATCAAAGTCTGTTCAATGAGTTGGTGTCTATTGCCCCATCAATGGTTCCTACCATAAACCCTACTTACACCGTTGACTTGACAGGTGATGATGAATTAAAATCATGTAATTCAGTGAGGGTAGTCACTAGTAAAAATAAACTTAAAAAATACATCAAAATTAATAAATACATTGTTAAAACTCAAAGAATGGTAAAAAGACAAAAGTTCTTCATTAAAAATGTTAAACTTAATAGGGAAAGGTTAAATTTACTTAAACAGTTAGATATGTATTCTTTTAATTTGGAGCAAAGTACTAGGAAATACAACACTGACACACAGGACTTGCAATCTCAACTTGACCATCTACATGAGAAATTAAGATCAATGACTAACAAATATAATACCTCAGAAGATCTAATGAGGGAATATGTGTTGGCAATGAATGAGCTGGTGAACTCACAAACAAACAGCTGTGAGTGCTGTCAAACACCATCCAATGTACCTACGCCAGACCATTCATTATCAGCATGCAACACCACATTACCGCATCCCTGTGTTGATTTGACAACTCCCTCTGTTAATAGTTCTATTATACCGTGTAATGAAATTGTAAATCATGATGTAGTATTATTTTGTGATGAGATTGGAAAGGACTTAGGTCACTTGTTGACAAATGAATATCCGGGACACTCAATAATAAATTACTGTATGCCTGGTTGTTCTTTATTTGATATTATGAAAGAAATTATTAAATGTAACTTTAAGCAGGAAACAACTTTATTAATTTTTATGGGAAATAGGGGTAATTTAAATAAGGGAGAATTACTCCAATATCATAGAACATTGTGCAACCTTAGTTTAAGAAAAATTGTGTTGTTTACATTCCCCTATAGTAACAGTTTGCCACAGGAAGAAAATAGCTTAAGATTTGATATAAATATGACATTGCACAATTTGACATATAATGATAATCTATACCAGTTAATTGATACTAACTATTATGTTGGTAATAATTTACATTTGACAAGAGATAGACATAATATTGTTATGTACTATCTTTCTAACTATCTCAAAAGACAGATAGCTGTGTCGCTATCATATTTTTTTTCTATTTCAGCCAAACATTTGGCTAAACAAATTGCTCCTTTTGAGCAATGCAATCACATTGTCAATAATTTGGTCAAAATTAATGACATTAATCATCATTTAAATTAGAAATTAGGACAATAGAGGCAACCTCTTGCAAAAATGTAACCACTAAGGCAATTAATAAGTCAAATGAAAGTGTAAAAAAATTAAATAGTATCAATCTGGTGCACCAAAATATTCAAGGATTTTTGAACAAAGACTTAGAAGTAGAATTATTCCTGAATTGTTACAATATAGATATTCTTTGCATGACAGAACATTGGCTTAAAAGCCACCAGTTCATGTTCAATTTTAGTAATCACCAGGTTGGTAGTTCATTCAACAGAGTAAATGCTATACATGGTGGCTCATTAATATTAATAAATAACCAGCTTAAATTTAAGGACCGAAAGGATATTGTGAGCCTCTCTGTTGAACGGACAATTGAAATAGCCTGTATAGAATTGGAGCAGTTCATCATATTAAGTGTGTACAGACCTCCTTCAGGATTGTATGATTGTTTTGAAAAGGTTATGGATGAAGTGTTGCACAAAATCTGTAATACAAACAAGTCCATCATCACTTGTGGTGATTTTAATGTTAATTTGTTAGAAAATTCTGGGTTAAGTACTAAAATTATAAGTTTGTTTCAGTCATACAATCTTGCTAACCAATTTTTGGAGCCCACTAGAATAACTCCTACTAGTGCCACATGCCTAGATAACATTTATACAGATGTTAGTCCAACCCACAAAGAAATTATTAACTTAATAGACTCAGATCATTGCGGACAATTGATCACTATTCCAAATCAAAACAAAAAAGTTACTAAAAAAGATATCACTGTTAACCCAAAAACAACTAATCGCTTGGAAACATTTAAAACCAAACTCTTGAGTAAATTACCACTTTTGTTGACTAATGATGACCCTAATCAACAATATAATGATTTTTTTAATATGTATTGCACACAATTTGATAACACATTCATTCCAAAGACATTATCAATTAATAGTAACGCTTCCTTCGGTGACTGGGCCACCATCGGTATACATAAAAGTAGAAAACGACTTTATGAATTATATGAAGAACGGATTTGTATAAACACTGCTGAATTTAATTTGTATGTTAAGAATTATTCTAAAATATTTAAAAAAGTTTGTAGTATTGCCAAATCACGTTATTTGAGTTCAAAAATTAAAAATAGTAGTAACATTATCAAAATGACTTGGAATGTCATTAATAGCGAAACAGGAAGGTCATCCAACCGAAGTAGTGACTACAGCCTTGCTATTGATGACAATATAATTAAATCAGATTCTCAAGTTGCAGCGGCCTTTGAAAAATTTTTTGCAGAGATTCCCGTATCAACTACTAAATCTCTGAACTCATCACCCACTGCTGCAGAGTCTTTACTTAAAGAAAACGTTCCAGTTTGTGATTCTGAATTTCACTTCCAGTATGTAACCTGTAAAGATATAATTAAAACCTTTCACACGTTAAATGTAAAAAAGACCGCAGATCTATGGGGTAATTCTGTGGATGTTGCTAAGTCGATTATAAACATTGTAGCACCTACTTTAGCTGTTATATTTAATAATTGTATTGACCGTGGTGAGTTTCCTGATCTTATGAAAAACAGTAAAATAATACCGTTGTTTAAATCGGGTAGTACATCAGACCCTACTAATTATAGACCAATTTCAGTACTACCTACCTTTAGTAAAATTTTTGAAAAACTTATTTTAATTCAATTGCAAAGTTTTTTTAATAAAAATAAATTACTGCATTACAAACAGTTCGGTTTTACAAGGGGTCGTTCAACTACTGATTTGTTGAACTACGAGTTGAACTTTTAGGACATATTTATAATGCATGGGAGGACAAGTGCGATGCTTTGGGCGTCTTTTGCGATTTGTCCAAGGCATTCGATTGTGTTCTTCATGAAACTTTAATCAGGAAACTGCACCACTACGGAATCCGGAACGCCTCTCTGGATCTTCTTACTTCTTACTTAAGTGATAGGATTCAGAGAGTTGATGTTAACGGAAAAAGGTCACCCGGATCTGTAGTAAGAATGGGGGTCCCCCAGGGCTCAATTCTTGGCCCATTTTTATTTATTATTTATATAAATGACTTGCCTTACCTCATAAGGGATAAACATGATATAGTGTTGTTTGCAGATGATACTTCACTTTTATTTAAACTCAAACGTCAGCAGCTGTTTACTGACAATGTAAATAGCGCCCTTGCAGAAGTAGTTCACTGGTTTAATGTCAATAACCTACTTCTTAACGAAAAAAAAACGAAATGTATTAAGTTTACGATACCCCACGTTAGACAAGTAGAAACTAGTGTTCTCATTAAGGATGAAGAGTTGAAACCCGAAGATACCACAGTATTCTTAGGCATAACTTTGGATGCCAAGCTTCAATGGGGCCCCCATATAGATAAAATGTCAAAAAAGCTTAGCTCTGCAGCAGGGCTTTAAATACCGGTAAAATTTTCATAACGTTTCCTTGATTTGACAGCGTTACCGTTAATATTAAAATAACGTTAATGGATTTAACGTTATTTTAGCTCCATTTTATCGGTAATCATTATTAACGTTAGTTGTTTATTAACGTTAATTTTATCGATACTTTTAGAACGGTTAATCTAGTGAGTTTGAAGTAGAGGGGGACGAGACGCGCGGGGGCAGGCCACCCGCCGTCGCCCCGCTCTGTGATGCCGTGCCGATCAAAACATTGCCGATTCTTACGCGTGAGAAGTAATAAGTGAGATACCTAACTGATAAGATAATTTATCCAACATCAAGATGAGTGAAGACAATTTTTTTTTTTTTTTTTTATTATGAATACAGTAACTTGGCAATCTGTGTTAACACAATAAGCCATTCAGATGAGGTATCTCGATCTATGTCTTAATAGCGTAAGGAATTCCTATGAATCCCTTTTATCATATGTCACCAAATCTCACGGTAAGTGTAGAGACACTATGCCGTTTCAATCGGGAATGTCTAATACTTCCTGTGCCTTCTAGTTTGGATGCCAGTTCATTGACATGAGTTGATATTCTCGTCTGATAGCTTTCACTATATCTAGCGATCTCTTGTTTGACGGTAGTGATACTTAGGTCCTCGTGTATATATTTGTTGCTTACATAGTAGGGTATATCTAGCATGGTTCTCAGTGTCTTGCTTTGAAATCTTTCAAGAATCTCTATGTTGCTATTGCTAGCAGTACCCCATAGCTGGATTCCGTAAGTCCAGATTGGTTTGAGAATGGTCTTATAGATAGCTATCTTGCTTTCATGTAACAGGCTTGATTTGCGACCTATCAGCCAGTTCATTGATCTGACTTTCGTATCCAGCTGTTTACGCTTGGTCCAGATATGCTTTCTCCAGGTGAGTCTTCTATCCAGATGCATACCCAAATATCTGGCACCTTCAGCTTGAGGAACCTTTTCATTATGAAGTCTTATTGGGGGACAAGTCTGCCTTCTCAGGGTGAAGGTCACGTGAGCAGATTTTCCTTGATTAACCCTAATACGCCATTTATCTAGCCACTTTTCCACTTCATGGATGTGGGTTTGTATGTTGGCTGATGCTATAGCCGGATCCACATGTACCGACAAAAGGGCTGTATCATCTGCATAGGTGGCAGTTATAGTATCAGCGTGCATTGGAAGGTCTGCGGTAAAAAGCAAGTATAGGATGGGTCCCAATATGCTTCCTTGTGGTACTCCTGAGCAAATTTCATTTAAAGAAGAAACTTTATTGTTAAATTTCACCTCAAAGCATCTACTGTGTATGTACGATCGTAGAATCGGAAAGAAAGAGTGAGGCAGTAACTTTTTAAGTTTGAAGAGAAGTCCTTCGTGCCACACTCTGTCGAACGCCTGGCTAATGTCAAGAAAGACAGCAGAGCAGAACTGTTTGCATTCTAGTGCACGACTTATAGTATCCGTAATACGGTGTATCTGTTCAATAGTTCCATGTTTCTCTCGTAAGCCAAACTGGTGAAGAGGAATAACTTCCGGTAGATAGGGGCGCATCCTGTTCAGCAATATTTTTTCGAAGAGTTTACCCAACACGGGGAGTAGGCTTATTGGTCTGTAGGAGCTTGCATCGTGGAGCGGTTTGCCTGGTTTGGGTATCATTATAACCTGCGCAATTTTCCACTGTGCGGGGTAAATTGCTAGTCTTAGGCAGGCGTTGTAGATGGCCGCGATGTGAATTATGCTTTTTCTAGGCAGCTGCTTGAGAAGTTGTGCGTCGATTAAGTCATAGCCTGGTGTTTTACCCTTTTCTAGTTTTAGGATTTCTCTCCATAGTTCGTTGGGGCTTGCACTTTTTAGTGGTAGGTTCATTTGCAGTGGTGCGTCCATATATTCGGAGGCTTCCTTGTCGTGTTCAGGATTTTTGCTTGGTAAGGGGCTGAAAGTTTTTAAGTGTTGCGCGTATACTTGGGCCTTTTCAAGATCTGTTTTTGCCCACTTGCCATCAGGAGCTTTTATGGGTGGTATATGTTCTTTCGGTCATTTCAGCCTTTTTGTTATCTTCCATAGAGAGTAGTTGGTGTCTTTATTAGGAGTAAGTTCTGCTAATTGTTTTTGTAGACGCTCGTTTTCTGCTTGGCAGATCATTTGTTGAAGTTCCTCAGAGGCCATGTTGAAAACTTTTTGTCACGGGGATATTTCGTAGAATGCCATTTTTTCCGCAGCAGTCTTCTTTCATTTACTTTATCCTTTATTACTTTAGAATAGTGGGCAATTTGTGTTGTTTTTGGTCTTGAAAAAGGCGTAAATTCTTTGGCCGCTATGTGAATAAGCTTATTGAGCGTTTCGATAGCTGTTTCAACGCTATCTACATTATTTAATGGCAAGTTCAAGTTAATGGATTCTGATATTTTGGTTCTGTATCTGCCCCAGTCTGTTGTGTGGTTATACAGTCTTTGTGGGTACTCAGTTAGAATGGCCTTAGAGTGAACATTGATAATTACTGGTGTATGGTCTGACGACAGGTCAGTACATTCCTCTACATTTATTTGTCCAAGCGGGATATTTTTGGTGATGAAAAAATCCAATAGGTCTGGTACCTTTTGTGGGCCCGCAGGCCAGTATGTAGGAATACCATGTGAAGCGCAATATAGGTTAAGTTCGTTCGTGGCTATATAGAGTTGTCGACCCCGTGGCAAGGTTAGTCTGGAGCCCCAGGAGGCGTGTTTTGCGTTCCAATCGCCACCGCAAATAAATCTGTTTCCTAGAGTGTTGAAGTAATTCTTGAACTCATCTCTTGTAATAACATGCCTAGGTGGGCAGTAGATAGCAGACACTGTTGTTTCTATATTGTTATCCTGGATCCTGATTGAAGTTGCTTGTATTTTTTCAGTTCTGTTTTCCCCAAAAAAATTATGTTTGATGTTCTCTTTAATTATGATTGCAGTTCCTCCATGTGAATTACCAGAAGGATGGTTTGTAGCGTACACCATGTAATTTTTAAGTCTGAAATGGGTTTTTTGCGTGAACCTTGTTTCCGAGATTAAAGCCACGTCAACTCTTTAAAGTTTCAAGAACAGTTCAAGTTCCTGTCGACGTTCTGTCAGCCCGTTGGCATTCCAGGTGATTATTCTAAGGTTTAGGGGTGTTTTATAAGGCTTGTGATTAATTGGATCATACGATCCATCATGTTGTTTATCATAATATTTATTATGTTTTGAAATTTGTTGAACATGGCGTCCAGTACTTCCCCAAAATTATTTGGGTCCTTGATGTCGGTTAATGATCCTGCTGAGTTTTCTTGTTTTGTCGCTTGTGCGTATGTGATATTTGGTTTCGAGTGATTGAAGAGGTTCTTAGTTTGATGTTTTTCTTGTACAGTTTGTGTTGGGGTTTTGCGGTATTGATTTTGTGTTATGTTGTTTGTGTTTTCATTAGTTTCTTTGCCCTTTCCTGTCTTGTTTTTCGTAAGTAGGTCTTTGTACTGTTTGTATTTTGTGCAGCCTTTGTAACTTGCTGGATGTTTTTCTTGGCAGTTGGCACAAGTTGCCTCGGTGTCCGGTCTTTTTAAACAGCTTGTTGTTGAGTGTTCTTCCCCGCATTTTACACATCTAAATGGTCTGTTGCATTGGTTTTTTGCGTGTCCGAATCTTTGACATCTTTTACACTGTAAAATGTCCAGCTTTTTGTATGGTGCTTCAAATGAAACTTTTACGTAATTCATTCTGTTGATTTTAAAGATTTCTTTGTTGTTATGTTTGTGCTCAAGATCTACATAGAATAAAGGTAGCGGCTGTTTTGTGTTTTTATGTTTTACATTTATGATGTGGCGTACTTCATGCAGAAGACAATAATCAAGGTAATTAATTGTTCTTATTTATGGTTATTACAATTGTTGTTTAGACATGCAGGAATTAATAGTCTAACGCCAACGTCCAACGTCTAACTACCACGGAATTTGCGGCTTTAGCGCCCTTGAAAACCATAAAAACGACACACATGATGAAATAATAAAAATAAATTACAGCCGCCATCTTGGATTTTCATTTTGACCTCACTATCGGCTTTAGCGCCCTTGAAAACCATAAAAACGACACCCATGATGAAAAATTAAAAAAATATTACAACCGCCATCTTGAATTTTCATTTTGACCTCACTATCGACTTTAGCGCCCTTGAAAACCATAAAAACGATACCCATGATGAATAATTATAAAAAAATTACAACCGCCATCTTGGATTTTCATTTTGACCTCACTATTGGCTTCAGCACCCTTAAAAACTATGAAAACGAAACCCATGATAAAAAAAAATTGTGCAGCCGCCATCTTGGATTTTCATTTTTATCTCACTATCGCCAATCTCAATATCCATCCCTTTCTTTCTTCGTACGGCCAAATTACGAACGAATTACAAATTACGATTTTAACATTCATACTCGTTTGGATTTGAGTAGGCATGCCTACTTTAGGGTAATAAATTGCGAAGGTCGAACGTCATGGTATTACGCCGCGACACGTATTACGTATTACGTGGCGACGGCGTAGGCGGCACGGTTAGCGCGTGGCGGAGCGGCAACAGTGCATCTAATCCAATGCTAAGCGAGGCGCCCGCGCGAGCGCACAAAAATGTAAACAGACGGAACGGCAACGTAGCTAAATTAACGGTAAATATAACGTTACTGATGTATTTGCGGTAACGTTACGCTAACGTTACTTTACTGGTAATGTGACCAAGTAACGTTACATTTTTGTGAACGTTATTAAGGTATCAAATTGAAATTAACGTTACTTAACGGTTATTATTTTGTTATTTGGTAACGTTAACAAGCCCTGCTCTGCAGCATACGCCGTTAGGAAAATTCGTGATTTAACTGATTTAGAGACAGCCCGTTTAGTTTACTTTAGTTATTTTCATAGTGTGATGTCGTACGGTATTCTGTTGTGGGGAAATGCCGCCGATATTCAGACAATTTTTATTTTACAAAAAAGGGCAATTCGTTCCATTTATAAATTAAGTCCCAGACACTCCCTCAGAGACAAATTTAAAGAGATTAATATAATGACTGTGCCTTCTCAGTACATTTATGATAATCTTTTGTATGCACATAAAAATATTAATCTGTTTAAAAAATACAGTGATATCCATAACATAAATACTAGGAACAAACACAAATTTGTTGTTCCTACAACAAGGCTCAAGAAAATAGGTGGGTCGTTTAGATGCCAATGTATACGTTTTTATAATAAACTTCCTAGTCACATTCAAGAACTAAGCCTTAATAAATTCAAATCTTTTATAAAGCGAAAACTATGCCAGAAAGCCTATTATACTGTAAAAGACCATATTGAGGACAAAAAGGCTTGGGATTGAGCTGCTCCAATAGGTTTAGACTGTAATTGTTGTTTTTATTTTTTTCATTTTGCTATTTTACACTTTATTTTTTTTTTCTCGAAATATATATTTTTCTTTAACAATGACATGTACATTTCCTGTATAAAGTATTATATTATTTTAATTATTGTGAATGTGAGGACTATGTGGGTCATTGTTTCAGTTTTAATCATGGTCTGGCAGTTTGAGTAGTTTATGCGGCCTACCCAAATGTCCTGTTTTTGGTATTGTTCGTCGAATCGTTGTGCTCCTTAAGTTCTGAGTTGAGCTGCACGGTTCTGACAAATGCGTGCACTGACTGGACAGGTCCTCTCAATCTGTGTGGTTATTTCCTCAAAATACCATTTCAGACACCAATCTACATGGCCCTCAAAGATTATGCCCAAATTTTTATATACACTTTGACATTGATGATTTTTATATATACAATGACATGAATATTTACTTTGTAAAGTATTTTTTATTTTTTTTATTTAATTGTTGTGAATGTGGGGACTATGTGGGTCATTTCTTCTTTTTTTACTGTTTTCCTTCTTAGTTAGTTTTAATCATGATCTGGCAGTTTGAGTACATTACGCGGCCTACCCAAATGTCCTTTCTTTGGTATTGTTCGTCGAATCGTTGAGCTCCTCAACTTCTGAGTTGAGCTGCACGATTTTTGACAAATGCGTGCACTGACTGGACAGGTCCGCTCAATCTGTGTGGTTCTTTCCTCAAAAGACCATTTCAGACACCAATCTACATGGTCTTCACATGATCTGACCAAGATTATGTCTGGACTTTAAAAGAGACTGTGACCTCTGAGTTTGTTTCGGCCTTTCTTCTCAGAATAGTCAGATAGGAAACGCCGAACTCATCTAGTTTTAAAAAATATGATTGACGTGTAAAAGTGTTTGTACAAACCTACTTACAGAAAATAAATCATTTATCATTTATCATTTAAACTCATGTGTGGCTATGATTTTTTTGTCATTTTCAGATTTCCCTCCGATGTTGATATGAGGCAAAAATGGATCAACGCTATTGCACGTAAGAACTGGGAATGGAAAAAACAACATCGTATTTGTTCAAAACATTTCAGCGATGACTGCTTTATAAACATTGGTCATAAATGGCGCAGGTTAAAAATAACTGCAGTGCCTTCCTTACATCTGCACAAGGAGGAATTTATATCCACTGAGGTTAGTTTTTTCATTTTATTTAGAATACTGATGTAGTTCTTGTGTGGGTTATTTGGACCTAGACGACCCATCAAACCCTGATATCAGAGTTTCCAAACCGCCTGATTAGCCTCTGACATGGTTTTTGACCACTGCCGTTGTGACAGCGCCCGAGACTGACCGGCTTAACGTGCCCTCCAAAACACGGAATCATGTTACTTTTTAGATAATCAGGTGATTTAGCTGCATTGTCCTAACCAATTGGGGAAATAGCCCCCATCGGGAATCAAACCCGGAACCTCAGAATCGTGAGGTGAATGCTCTGACCACTAGAACAAAGATTTATAAAATATCGATAAACGAAACAAAAAAATTTTCAGGTTAATAGCGGAGCTACATTTTCTAGTGGAGTTGCATCTACCAGTGGAGCTGTATCTGTATCTGTATCCAGTGCAACATCTGTCACGTCACCAAGTCGGCAACAATTGATTAATCGTGTAGTTAAGTTAGAACAGGATCTAGAAAGAATAAAAAAAAATTCTAAACGACGTTTGCTAAAAATTAATTCTTTGCAACAAAAGACAAAACGTTTAAAAAATAAAAATAAGAATTTAAACTTAAGATTAATAGAATTCTTAGAAAAAGAAAAAATTGAAAAAGAAAATATGCTTTTACTGGACTGTGTGAAAAACAATCCAGTTATTGAAAAATATTTATTGAAGCAACAGGGAGACAACACGCGTGAATACAGTTTAGAGCTGAAAAAATTCGCAGTAACCTTGAATTACCTATCCCCGCGCGCATATGCTTACGTGCGTAATGAATTAAAAGATGTTTTGCCTCATCCGAAGACAATTTCTAAATGGTACCAGTGTATTAACTGCAACCCGGGTTACACAGAGGAAGCTTTTGACGCAATAAAAGAAAGAGTTAAATTTAATAGTGGCAAGCCTTTATATTGCGCATTGTCATTCGACGAAATGGCACTTCGTAAGTTAGTCGAATGGGATGGGAAAAATTATTTTGGGTATGTCAACATCGGATGTGATCTTGATTCACAGGATATACCGCTAGCAAGGGAAGCGTTGACATTCGTATTAACGGCTGTAAATGACACGTGGAAAATCCCTGTAGGATATTTCCTCATAGACTCCATCACAGCTGAACAGAAATCCTTATTAGTACAGCAATGTCTAACATTGATAGAAAATACTGGGGCTAAAGTGGTTTCCCTTACTTTTGATGGTGCTACAACTAATAAAGCCATGTGTAATCATTTAGGCTGCGAAATGAATTCACTTAATTATTCTGTTATTCAAAATGGTAACGAAGTTTGTTTGTGGCCAGATCCGTGCCATAATATTAAATTAATACGTAACACGTTTGGGGACAAGAATGTTTTGATGGATAATCAAGGAAAAAAAATATCTTGGCACTATATTGAACTCTTACACAACCTGCAGAATAATGAAAGACTTCATTTAGGTACAAAATTAAGGAAAGATCACATTAATTACATAAAACAAAAAATGAAGGTTCGATTAGCCACACAACTTCTCAGTGCGTCTGTTGCAGATGCCCTAGAATTTTGTAAAATTCTGGGAATTCCTGAGTTTGCTGATTGTGATGGCACTATTCAATTTATAAGAATATTTAATAATCTTTTCGATATTATGAACAGCAGAAACATGAGGGCAAAAGGATGGAAACGGGCAACAGCCAAATTTAATATAGACGAAACTAAAATATTTTTTGCTGTTGCTGAGGAATATATAAAAAATCTTAAATTCTTAAATGGTTCTCTTGTAATCAATTCAAATAGGTCAACTGGCTTTCGGGGCTTTATTATTTGTATGAAATCTTTAATAGCCTTATACGATAAATATGTCGCCCCCTGAAAACAGCGTTATGAGGTATTTGTGTACCTACAAATTGAGTCAGGACCACATAGAATTGTTTTTCGGAGCCATCAGGTCAAAATGTGGTTTCAATAACAATCCTTCAGCTCGAATGTTCCGTGCTGCTTATAAATGGTTACTTGTGCACGCACAATTTAAAGATGGTTCAACCGGTAATTGTGTACCTTTAGAAACTGTAACAGTTCTAAATTATAATCTTCAAAAATATAAAGAAATTTTAAATTCAACCACTGGAAATAGTAGGCTTGTCGAATTTACAGATGTACCGAGTGCCATATTTGACCACGACTATGTTTTAAGCGCACGAACTTTGACGGAGTACGCAAATCACGTTGTACATTATGTAGCAGGCTTTGTAGTGCGGAAAATAAAAAAAGAATTAAGCTGCGAAAAATGTGTCCAATGTTTGGAAAATAAATACAGCCAAGCATCATTTTCCTTGATTTGTATTAAAGATAGAGGTGGTCTTATAAAACCCTCTGATGGGGTTTGCAAAGTCTGTAAAACCGCTGAAAAAATACTACGTGAATACGAAATTCGTGCAGGTTCAAAAGTTTTAGGACAACCCAAGTATTTTTTGTCAATGATAAATAAAATATCGCAAATATTGTTACCAACGTCAATTTTTGATGATTTACTAGAACATTCATTCGATAATGATGTATTGGATGATCATAGAAATTTGTTGATTAAATTGTTAAGCAAAGAATATTTAACAATTAGAATTCATTATATCGCAAAAGAATTATCTTCTCCTGTAGAAAAAGTAAGGACATTCCTAACAAAAACTATAATTTTTAGAGGACAGTGATTTTAATTTTTTGTTACTCGTTCCGGAGCCAATCGCTCTTTTAAAATTATTTAAGTGTTCTGTTGGCAATTTCAATTTGTTAATAATTGATCCTGTGTTTATATAAATAAATAAGTTGATCAGACAGAAGTGAGTTCTTTATTTCACCTTAGCATATTTAGATTTATTGCCATGGAGCTATGCCATAACTAAGAAGTCGATATCGGTATTTATTTTATGCATAGTCACATCACTAGCTAATACTCTTTTGTCTATGACAGCGTACACTTCAAATGTCGTAAAGCGCCTTCTATGCTTTAGTTATTGTTCTGAGGACTTTAATGTCGTAAAAGGTGACTTCTTTGCGACAACGACGTCACATCCTTTAATAACAATAAGCGTAGTAGGTAAGGAAGGGGTAGCAATAGTCGATACTGGGGCTACGCACAGTGTTGCTAGCCCATTATTGTATTCGTTGTTAGTGAATAACGGCGTTCAATTCCAAGAAACGGAGCGTTATATCGGGCTTGCCGATGGCTCGTGTCATAGGAAAATGGTAAAGATCGCTACGGTACCTGTCACCTTAGATAGTCGAAGAGTCGACACCGAGTTTATGGTATTTCCTGGTGACGACACCAGAACACTTTTAGGTCGTGATTTTATTGCTACCGCGGCTATTGTTCTAGATATAGCTCAGGAGTCATGGCATTTTGCAGATAGTCCAGGAGACCGGTACCCGTTTTTGCAATCTTATGTATTGAACAGCGCGGCCGTGACGCAAGCAGAGGTCTGCGATGTATCACTGCGCCAAGATGAAGGTACGAGCTTACCACCGGAGCAAAGGGCCGCACTCAACGGGTTCTTACAAGGCAGAGTCGCTCAGTTCGCTTCGGCGGGACCTCCTACGGACTTCGCCGTACATAAGATAAAGGTAAGCGAGACACAGGAACCTTTGGCTTCTCCTCCCTTTAGATTGTCGCCGCCTAAGAGAGAGGCACTCGAGAAGGAGCTGCACAAACTGGTCAACTCCGACGTCATTGAGGAATGCGAGTCACCGTGGGCATCGAATGTCGTGCTTGTCAAGAAGAAGGACGGCAGCTTCAGACTGTGTGTTGACTACCGCAAGCTCAACGCTGTCACCGAGCCTGACCGGTATCCTCTCCCAAGGATTGAGGACATTCTTCACGACGCAAAAACCGCTAAGTACATGACTACCCTTGACCTCCGAGCTGGCTATTTTCAAGTGAACGTCGACCCTAATGATAGGGACAAGACAGCATTTACGACACCTCTCGGCACCTATAGATTTAAACGCATGCCAATGGGTTTGCGCAACTCAGGCGCCACGTTCCAGAGGCTGATTGACAGATTCAAGTCGAACTTGCCATTTACTACCCTTCTAGCATATTTAGACGATTTGTTGATAATGTCCGATGAGACCTTCGAAAAGCATCTCGCCGACCTCACCTCCGTGTTTGATCGACTCGCCTTGTTCAACTTGCGGGTAAACCGCGAGAAGAGTCACTTCGCGAGGGAATCGGTAAAGTTCTTAGGGCACATTATCTTACCGGGTGGTATCCATGTCGATCCAGGGAAGACCGCAGCAATCGCGGACATGCCGACGCCTCGGAACGTAAAACATCTGAAATGTTTCCTGCAGACCTCCAGCTGGTTCGGGCGCTTTGTCCCTGACTACGCAGAGGTCGCCAAACCATTGACAACAATACTAAAAAAAGTAAGTACATGGAAATGGGGCCCGGAGCAGCAGGCGGCTTTCGAGAAGATCAAGCAACTGCTAGTATCGGCGCCGATCCTGCGTCAGGCTGATGCGACGTTACCCTTCGTCCTCAGAACCGATAGCAGCGGGTATGCTCTCGGGGCGGTTCTCCTCCAGGGGGAGGGGACCGACGAGCGCCCAATAGAATACGCCAGTCGACTTTTGACCGCCGCTGAAAGGAACTACAGCACGACGGAGAGGGAGGCGCTGGCCGTCGTCTGGGCAGTCTCCAAGTTCAGGGGGTACATAGATGGCGCTGAAGTCGTGATCAAGTCGGACCATCAACCGCTTAGGTGGCTGATGAGTATGAAGTCTCCGAGCGGTCGCCCAGCAAGGTGGGCCCTGAGCCTTCAGGAGTATAATCTGAAAATAGAATACACACCAGGCAAGGCCAATGTAATAGCCGACACTCTGTCGCGTCCGGCATGCGCCGAAGACGCCGATTGTGACCTGTGCTGCGCTGTGGCCAACGTGCCCTCTCGCAGTCTGAGGGACCTGCGCGAGAACCAAATAAAGGACCCAGAGGTAAGTAAAATCGTCGAGGCCCTGGAATCCGACGATCCCTCTAGGGGGAGGGTATGGTCAAACAAAGGGTATGTGCTCGCCGAAGGTGTGTTATATAGATATTGCCCTGAGAACGAGGAGCATGATGACGCCAGTCTGGTGGTCCCAGAACAAGAACGCGCCAAAGTATTGGCCGAGTACCATGATGCACCCACCGCTGGTCACATGGGCGCGGAACGTACGCTACAACGTTTAGTCGGTAAGTACTACTGGCCGGGAATGCGTTCCTACGTTACGCAGTATGTTAAAAATTGTGTACCTTGCCAGCGTTATAAGGCAGACACGAGGAAACCGTCTGGGTTGTTGCAGACACCTGCTTTTACACGCCGGTTTGAGGTGTTAGCCGTGGACCTGTTCGGCCCTCTTCCTGAAACAGCGAAAGGACACAAATGGATCCTGATAGTCGAGGATACCTGCACGCGCTGGGTGGAGCTGTTCGCCATTACTTCAGCTACCAGTGAGGAATGCGCAAAGGTACTTGTATCAGAAGTATACTTACGGTTCGGAGTCCCCAGGCGCCTTGTTAGTGACAACGGTGTCCAATTTATAAGTGAGGTCATGCAGCAAACCTGCCACGCGATGGGGATTACGCAATCACTTACCTCATTTTACCACCCTGAGGCGAACCCGGTAGAACGTAAGAACCGGGACCTCAAGCCGCAGCTAGCGATTCTGGTAGGTAAAGACCATGATACGTGGGATATCCACTTACCTGCAGTCCGCTTCGCGATGAACTCAGCAGTCACTTCAGGAACTGGTTACTCACCCGCTTATTTGAACTTCGCGCGAGACATGCGCGCGCCAGCAGATGTCATGTCAGAGATGCGCACCATAATCGAGAACGATAATTATGTAGGTGACATCACAAATTTTCTTAAGAAGATTTCGTCGGTACTCTTAGACGCTCGCGACGTCTATGAGTGTGCCCAGGCGGCACATAAGAAGTACACCGATGAACATCGTCGACCAGCTCCAGATTATAAGGTTGGTGATCTAGTGCTATTGAAAACTCAAGGGGCTAACGACACCGGTAGAGGGCAGTCGTCAAAGTTTATCCCTCGCCGTGACGGGCCGTACAAGATCCGGGCTGTGGTCAGTCCTACCACATACATCCTCGAGCGCCTCAGCGACGGTGCGGTACTGGGTAAGTATCATGCCTCCACACTGACTCCCTTCGTTGGTCGCATCCAAGCCCCAGTACAGGAGAAACGCAAGAGAGGGAGGCCTCGTAGAAGCTAACCCAAACGCGAGGACGTTCGTTAGGGTTAGAGGGGGAGACTATCACACGCATTTTCGGATGGAACGCGGCACGGCGCGCGGCCGCAGGTCTAGTTTAGCGTCGGCCGAGCACCGCGCATGCGCACTGCCCGCGCGCCGCCGGTTGCGGCCTTCCCGCGTGGCGAGTCAGTCGCGCGCCCGCTCCGACAGCGCACGGAACATTTTTCGCACCACGAGTCCACGGCTCTCGTTCGCTCCCGCCAAAATTGTATCTGTCGGCTAATAAATCCTTGTGTTGCGTGGGCATGTTCTTCTTTCATTTGGGGAAAAAACACACCTAACTTCTACAAGAGTTATTTTCAATACAAATAGCGTAGAGTCATCTCAACATCTCTTTCTCTTGAATTTTTATGTATATATATTATAGGTATATGTATATTATATATGTGTATATAAACTATTTATGTATTTGTGTACCTAGTCTTAATATTTTTTTTAATCATTGTTCCTCAACCAAAGCACCTGCCATCTAATCTCTTCACCACCCTTGGTTGACTGGTAGAGAATGCCTAAGGCATTAAGTCCGCCTTTGTACCTTTTTGCGCGAAAAGTTTAAATAAATAAATAAATAAAGAGGAGTTATTTTAGATCAAAGTGGTCAGTACGACAACGCTAATTTCATATGTAAGGACCTAATTTAGACTTCCTAATGAGACCCGTGGTGCAAGTTGCACCGTGCAACAACACTACTGACTTCTGACTTATGTTCACAATCCTACTTTTCTGCACAAGCAAACCGTTTATTCTAGATGTCCACCACTTGTTTGGCTACCACTGGAGGACTCTGAAACAACTTTTAATAATTATTCTCGTAGGTAGGTAGTCCACCACCTTTATTGTAACCTAACCTCAAAACACTTTAAAGTGGCATCTGCATCAACTCCGGCGCTGCGGGAAGTGCAATCCCACCGTCCTTTTTTTTTTTTTTTTATGGATGCGAAATCATCCAATGACCCCTCCCGCTCTGGGTGGAGCGGAAGGGAGTGTCAGACTCTTACTGACTAAAACCCATCCGTGTTCCTTCCTTAGCCCTTTATGTTCCGGGGCAGCGGTAACCCTTTCGGACAATCCCGCTGCCCAATCCCACCGTCCTTACGTAACAAAGCATAGTGCGAGCCGTAGCGGCTGAGGCTGATAGCCGGAGGCGACCAGCAAGCCGAAGCTGCGGAGGTGACAGCGGGCGGGGGTTACTCTCCCTTTGCGCCTCCGGTTTTAAACCGACTTCTAAAAAAGGAGGAGGTTCTCAATTCGGATGTTTGTATTTTTTTTTTTTATGTTTGTTCGCGCATAACTCCGTCGCTTGCCAACCGATTTGAAAAATTATTTTTTTGTTGGAAAGGGTGTACTTCCCCACTTCCACTTTTTTTCGAAATTTGACAACCAATATTTTGTAAAAGGTGATGAGCAGTTGACGTTAGGCTATTGTAACTTAGATAAATCACAAACTCTCTCACTAAAAAGTGAAACATAAAAACTTTTTTACAAAAAAAACAACCGACTTCCAAAAAAAACTACAAAGTGATAAATAACATTAATTTCGGAAATCGGTGTCAATAAACGAAAATGCAGAACCAACGACACCGACTTCCGAAATTAAAGTTATTTAGCACTTTGTAGTGTTTTTTTTTGGAAGTCGGTTGTTTTTTTTGTAAAATGTGAGCGTGAGGCCGTGTTTGTACAAGCAGTCCCGGCATACTTACTGTGATTCACTTTCGATATGCGTGGCGCGGAGTCCATCTTTTTAGGGTTCCGTACCTCGAAAAGAAAAAACGGAACCCTTATAGGATCACTTTGTTGTCCGTCCGTCTATCTGTCAAGAACCTTTTTCTCAGGAACGCGTGAAGGTATCAAGCTGGAATTTATATCAAATACTCAAGTCTACTGTTCCTTGGAGCTGTGAAAGAATCAAACTTCTAAGCCAACGCAATCAAAAGATACAGCCGTTTATGCCGCAAATGTTCGACACTCGCAAGGGAATCAAAACCTACAACCCTACTTCCCGTGAACTCAGAATCTTGAAATTTGGTACGAAGCAACGTCTTATAGCACAGATAAAGGAAAAAAATTTTAGTTACATCATTTACTTAATAAAAATATTTTTAATAATTTTAAACTTACTACCCCTTTCCTCATGAATGCGTAGAGGTATTAAATTGAAATTCATATCAAATACTCAAGTTTATAATACCTTTAAGCTGTATCAAAATCAAACTTCTATGTCAACGAAATCAAAAGAAACAGCAATTTAAGACGCCTAATTTCAAACTCGCTACTACTCGCAAGGGAATCAAAACCTAAAGGGTACTTCCAGTCGACCTAGAATCTTGAAATTTGCCATGCAACAATGTTTTAAATCACATAAAAAGGAAAAATTCCGAAAAATACCATAACTATGACACGATTGTCGTGATGGGCACCACTTTTACTTACATACCAGATTTGTACGGAACCCTCGGTGCGCGAGTCCGACTCGCACTTGGTCGGTTTTTTTTATAAGTCTATGGGTACACTCTACCTGACACAGATAGTATAATAGTCTAGGGATAGCAGCCAAAAGACTATGTCGACGGTTAAGAGGAAATAGGGTATAAGCGACAAAAAATGAAATGATCAGGAGGGCCGTTCAAAGTTTTAAATTTTAGAAAAACTGATGTATTTTTGTCATTTATGAATTTTTTTGCTAGGGTTTAAACGCCAAAAAAGTCATCTTAAAGCCATGAGAGTAAGCGCATTCGAAAGAGCGGAAAATCTTCCGTAGGATGGCATATATAACTCATTTTTGACCAAAATGTCGCTTATGGCCCTACTTCCTTTTTACCGTCGATGTGAAGTCGGGGGTGCCCCGATTCGGTTTTGGAACAGATCCGACCTTTTCGAACCATGATTGTGTCCTCCAGTGGTGGACACTGTGGACAGCGAAAATATTTTTTAAAAGTTGTTTCGTCTTTCCCCAGTGGTGGACATCGGGAATAATCGCAAGACCCCGTGAAACCACGAAACCCTGTGGGGGTTTGTTTGGTTTTTTGATAATGGTGCCGAATCTCACAAACTAAACTAAATTTAAGTTAAGTGCATCTTTTTCTTTCTATTTCATTAAGAAAAGGACAGAAGATAAATTTTAGTTTAGTCCTGTCCAATTAATCAGCGCCTGACGTAAATTGACGTAATTTTAGTAGGCAAGTTTTTAATCACGTCTAAACTTGTATAGAATAGTGTAAGGAGTTGATTAATTTTACAGGATTTAAACTAAAATTTGTCTTCTGTCCTTTTCTTAATGAAATTGAAAGAAAAAGATGCACTGAACTTAAATTTAGTTTAGTTTGTGAACAGGAGAATCGGCACCATTATTTACTTATCGGGTTATTAAATGTAGGCAAGTAAAAACTTTTACAAAACTTATTAACTACTCATGAATAAGAACAACTTTCACTATGGCCTGGGTGCTTACTCTCGAATATAATTCCGATAGATCGACATTGGTCAAACGTCAGTTGGTCGAGTTAAACGTCAGGGATTGGCTAGACTCAGTGAGTCCAGCCATTCCCAGACGTTTTACTGACAATTCCAATGTTGATCTATCGGAATTAAATTCGAGAGTAAGCACCCTGGGCCGGGCTTAGAAATATCAAACAACAAAATGCGGTATTTTTATAGTATTAGGGGGAGCATAGATGATTAATCGGGCGGGTATAATTTCAATCCACTGGTTCAATCAGTCAATCTGAGACTAATCAAAATGCATACAAATTTTGTATCAATCTAGCATGCTAGAAAGACACACTCCACTTAAAAGACATATAAGATTTCGTTAGCGACAAATCGATTGTCTAGTGTTGACTTTAGACAATCGATTGGTCGTGTTGACTAAAGTCGCTAAAGCTACCGAGAAGCACGCTCAATCCATGAATTAAACTGATGCCAGATTGATCGTCTAAATAGGGTCACTTTTCAATGCTGAAGATGCCATGAGACTCGGGCGCGGGCTTGGTGACAGCAAGAAGGGAAACGTGAGATTACGATGTTTTCTTTCACCGTTTTGAGACCAGTAGTGATGAAATCATTTACACAAAGTAAAATGCCTGCCTGAGTTGTAACCCACGATCTTCAATCGTCACGATCAAACGATGCTTCAAATACAACCAAAATAATTTACTTTCATCAAACTAAAGTTCGTTTTTTAATCCCAGACTAATTTGACAGGTGTAATGTCAAACTTTTATATTAAAAAAACGTAAACACAAAAGACTTAAATGTGAGATTAGTCTCAAGGATTAAAAAAATAATTTTAGCTATAAACTCGTGAATATTTGACAAACCAATCAAACTATTCGCGTAGGTATGTACAGACGCCAGCACATCAACCTACTACAATCTGTCAAATTTCTTTGATAGATTTTCAACTTTATCGCTAAAGGTTCAAAGTTGATTGAGAAAATGTGACAGTTTCGGGTAGGTTGATGTGCTGGCGTCTGTACATACGTGATCAAAATCGATTTGATTCAAACACATAAATAGATAAACCATTATTTTTTGATCGTTTGATCAGTCGATCGTCTCCGGAAGTCTTAAAAGCCTAGGACTCATAACCAGCAATATTTCATTAAATCATGAAACTAAAGACTTGTTTGTCAATGATACGCGAATTGATAGAAGAAAATCCAATTTGTGTAGGGCACACCACAGAGTACTTTTTCACTTTTTGATAGAGGCTAACGATGAGAATAAGTTGTCCTTGCAAATGTTAAGTGCTACACAAATAACAAGCAATAACGAAGAAATACCCAGATATTCAGTATGGCGGAAACTGATAGTCTCAGTCCTTCCAACAATCCGCCTGGCGAGGCGTCCACTGAAAACAGTATAGTTGAAGCAAATGGATCTCCTGAAGATGCTGTTGATGTAAGTAATCTTTATTTCGTATTGGAATATCATGATTATGATGACATGAGTTACTTATATAAAATAAGAACTGATGGGCACTCCTGGGTCCCATAACATTTCCTGTAAGTCGGAAAAAAATGTTAATAACCTGTAAAAAAACCATGTAGGTCAAGATCAATTTATTATAATAAAAACCCAATCACTATTGTTTTAGATCAATGCCCAGATTGATGAACAACGGCGCAGAATGCAACCTACTAAGATGGAATCTTTTTTTGCTCTCACAAAGTCACTGATAATAAGAGCATTAGTAGTGTATTTTATTACTTCTATGTTCCGTCAACCATCCGCACCTAAGACAGATATAAGCAACCCTACTGCAGCGCCCCGTGTTCCTGCTACTAATATGTTTGCTAATGGCACAGTATTAGACATGTATTGTTATGTATCAGAGAGAGAATTTTATTCAAATTTGGATGATTCAGATTTAATTTGGAAGCATACTGGGATTGTTTATGGTGATTGGCATGGAGGACCTCTTAATGATGGTACTTTCTCACACTCCACCAGTATTAAACCTTCAGAGTCATTAAAAAATAATGGAACAATATATCTTCATGTATTCCTGGTACATGCGGGCAAATCACCTGATCCCAAAAATAAACAGGACTATGGTGGACCTTATATCAGTTATGGAAAAAAACAGCTTAACAAGTTCAAAAAGCTACGTTATATGAAAACACATAACTTGCTAACAGGGCAAACTGAAAAGTCTGCTGAAGAAGTAATAAAAGCTGAGACACTTAAAGAGGAAATAGTATCACATTGGCATCCAAATTTGACCATAAATCTGGTCACTGATCAAACTAATTGGATGCAAGGAAGTGTTCCACCTCCATTAGATGAGTTCATTTTCTTTTTGCCAGATGGTAAACAATATAAGCCGGCTGTTTTCTTAAATGACTATTGGAATATGATGCGTGATTATGTACCAATTAACCAGACCTCTGAAATCCTACACCTTGAGCTAACTTTTCAGCCTCTGAGTCTATTTAAATGGCAGTTGTATACAGCTCAAGCAATGAGAGACAAATTGAGCATGTTCTCAGCACTGGGAGCTGAAGAGCAAGATGAGGAGCAGGACACAGTGAAGGAATTGCTTCTTGATACATCTCCATACTTGCTGGGACTCACTATTAGTGTGTCTGTTTTACATTCAATATTTGAGTTACTTGCTTTCAAAAATGACATTCAGTTCTGGAACAATAGGCAATCTCTTGAAGGTCTTTCTGTGAGATCAGTATTTTTTAATGTTTTCCAGTCCACTGTGGTGTTGCTTTATGTTCTTGACAATGAAACAAACGTAATGGTCAGAATTTCATGCTTCATTGGGCTACTTATTGAAGTATGGAAAATTAACAAAGTAATGGATGTAAAGATAAATAGAGAGGACCGTATATTTGGAATACCAAAACTTAGTTTCACTGATAAAGGATCCTATGTTGAATCCAGTACAAAGCAGTATGACATGTTAGCATTTCGTTATCTCAGCTGGGGCTGTTTCCCTCTCTTGATAGGCTATGGTGTGTACTCTTTGTTATACCTGGAACACAAAGGATGGTATTCCTTCGTCTTGAATATGATGTATGGATATTTATTGACTTTTGGATTTATCATGATGACACCTCAGCTGTTCATCAATTACAAGTTGAAGTCAGTAGCACATCTGCCCTGGCGAATGATGACATACAAGTTCCTCAATACCTTCATAGATGACATCTTTGCATTTGTTATCAAAATGCCAACTATGTATCGTTTGGGCTGCTTTAGAGATGGTAAGCATTCATTTATATAAGTTTTATGACTTACATTTTATTGTATATAATGTAATGTATAATTATATAATGTACTAGATGTACCTGCAGTAGCAGGCACAGCTAGTACATTATTTGTACTGTTTCAACTTTTTTAAGCATTTAGTAAAAAGCTGTTATTTTGACATTACAAACAAACACTTAAATTTTATTTATTTGGACAGATATATTTATATGTAGTATAGAATTTTCTTCCATTCAAATTGTGTAATAATAATGATTACTCTTACAGACATAGTATTCTTCATCTTCTTATATCAACGCTGGATCTACAAAGTTGACCACAAGCGTGTAAATGAATTTGGGTTCTCTGGTGAGATGGAAGAACAGCAGAAACAAGTGAAGAATGGCACTGCGCCTCCAGCTATTACAGAAACAGAACAAGAACCTGGGGATAAGAAGAATGATTAATTTAATTTGTGCTGTAATTTAGGTAAAGTCTCCCTCAAGACAATCACTCCTTATTTATTTTGAATATTTAGTTATGTCAACCAGAGTGCAGAGTACTGGATAAATGGTGCGTACCAGTAGCCACGGACAAGTTCTTAACATGCATGGGTGAGATGTGGTCAAATATATTTTTTTTGTCACTTTCAAGTGTCACACAATTAATGTCAAAGTGAGTAATAAATATTTCAATACTCCCATGATTATTTTGAGGTAACTTATATGAATATTTTTTTAGTTGGATGGCATGATACTAAGTAAATATTTTTTTTTTGCAAATAGGAGCAATAATTTGGATTTTGTCATTGTAGTATGTATCAGTGAATTATATTGGAAACCTAAATTTTATGTAAGTGCCAGAAGCTTTTGTGCATTTGTGTAATTAATGTAAAACTATTAAGTTGTGTTAGCGGAGTGCCTCTGATGATTAAGCACACAAGTAATTTCAGTTCTCAAGTATACATTTTAAAGTGGCGCAGTCGACAAGATTCGGTTGTTGTAATAATAATAGTAGTCATGTAAATTGGGACACGTATTATTTGACTATTATGAGATAAAAAGACATTTCTTATATAGCACTTAAAAGTATTTATTTAAATTATTGTGTAACAAGTTATGGTTGTGTGATAAATTTCATTATCATAATTTTTCTCTGATGGTTTTTTGTTACATCTTCATTTTATTGTTATTTATAGTCGTTATTGTATTCAGATAATGTCTTTATTAAGAATAGTGACACAAGTATCGACACTTGTAAATATGAAACTATACATTTTCCTCAAATGTGTTCTATACACATAAGGTAAAGCAAATTATGAGAATAGTAAGGCAGGTGATGTGTATGCTTTGTGTAAACTAGATAAAATGTTGACAGTGGAATTATCAGTCTGATAGTAGCAGTGTGTGCCTTAAAATGGGTACATAAGCCTATTAAGAGCTTAATGTTTTTATCTACTAGTGTCGATCAAAATACATTTGCATTCATATTTATTATTGTCTACTTCAAATTTGACATTGACAAAGTGTAATAATTATTATCAGTGTTAATTCTGCATGTTTGTGTTCATACACACAATAATATTTTTTCTTAAAATTTCAACATTATTTAGAGCACAATATTGTTATTTTATTGCATGACTATTACACATTGTAATATAGTTTTAAATATGAATAAATTCGTTGGTTTCAATTATTAGTTTTCATTTTCTCTATTGTACAGACGCCAGCACATCAAGCTACTACAATCTGTCAAATATCTTTAATAGATTTTCAACTTTATCGCTACAACAAGGTTCAAAGTTGATTGGAAAAATTTGACAGTTTCGGGTAGCTTGATGTGCTGGCGTCTGTACATCTTATTTACACATTCAAACGCCACGCGCCATGTCGAACAATGCTGGGCGACACTTGATTTTAACCACGGGCCACACAAAAGGTGATTGAATATTTTTATATGGAACTTACCATACTTACCTATTGTTACGCCATTTTGTTTTTTTTTCAAAATGGCTGCCGCGTATGAAACCTATATAATCAATAGCTGACAGAAAACATCATAGAACCAAACCCCGTAAAGCGTCACGTTTCCGAGATATTAACCACATATTAACGTTCAAAGTGAGTTCAAGTGACATCCATATGCGTTGAGGTTTTAAATAATCACTGTTTAATCATCCATAAGGCCGGCCACATACGTCCATTTGCGCGATAATTGTGCAAATTTCGCTATTGCTAGGCTTCTGCAAGATACGTAATAAGCCTGTTTCCTGATTCGGAGACCATGAATGCACGCATTTCATCTGAATTCCTGATCAGGAAACCGGACGTATAAAGCCAGCCTAATACTACTGTCAATTGGGTCAACTCGAGAACTCTTCTGCCCCACGGCCGTCAGTCAGACACGGACAGTGACACCAAGTTTTTCATAAAATTTATTTTAAAGGAACGTGCATGTTTATAACTAGCCACAACAGAAGAATTCTTACAAAAATATGTAACTTTTAGCTTGATATCATTATTAAAATGATTAAACGTTCACAGTGATTATTTCAAACATCTATGCAACAAGATGAAAGAAGTTAAAAAAAACCGGGCAAGAGAGTGTCGGACTCGCCCACCGAGGGTTCCGTACCATCATATGTTCTGGCGAGGCCTATATTCGTCAGAGAATTGTAAGGGGGCGCCGCCGCCCACTAGTGGCGCCCTCATCGGTTATTTGGTAAATTATTTTATTTTAGAATGAAAATGCAGAAAATAAGCACGTTAAGTTGTGCTCCACAAGATTATACGTTAATATTATTATAAGAGGTAGTTTCACATTGTTTAGTTAGATTATAATCATAAAAACAGAAAATAGTAGCCACTATTATCCGTTTTAAGGATTATAATAAAATTGATTATAATAAAATTGCTCGATGCCGTCTTAACACTGCACGCTGCGGTGTAGAATATTGTAGTTTTAGATCACCGCCATATCTTGACCGATAGTGGAACTAATGTAATTAACTTTATTTGATGATTTCTGAAAAAGTGTGCTATTTATAGACTTTGTTTTATTTTTCTTGTAATTTTTACATAAATTTCTATCACATACGAATTATTTGATATTTTTCTCTATGCAAACTTCGGAGATAAGTGTTCAACATTTTATGAATAAAATTAACTTTGGGAGATAAAATATAATAAATAAAGATTGAATTCTTTAATTTAATTAATTTTGACAATAAATTACAACCATTTAAAACACAAAAATATTAATTTACTTTTTTAGTAATACTGGGTTTTTTGTGCCTTTGCCTTAAAAAAAAGCGCTGATGCGCGCGCCTCGCTAATTTGTGGACAAGTACCTAAAAATTATTCCGCGCGCTTTTTATTTTCGCTGTATTGTTTTTATTTGAAAATGTCGTCAATTATAATGATTAATTTATTAGTTCGACATTGCCAGAAGTCTCAGAGGCAGCGAAAAACGCTACTCTAAACCTCTTGCCCGAAAAATCGACCGATAGATACTTACCAAGCGTATCAAAATTTCATCGGAAAACTCAAACTCAAACTCAAAGCATTTATTCCAATTAAACCATTTACAGGCACTTTTGAATTGTCAATAGGTCAGTCAGAAAATATGAAGCTAGTTGCCCATTCCAAAGCGTACCTAGGTACCTATGGAGAAGAACGGGCAAGAAACTCCATGGACACTCTTTTAAATTATTTTTTACAAAAATATTAGTTACATCATTAATGTTGAATTTATAATTATACGTGAGAACGATGTAAAAAAAAAATACGTACGCGTTAAAGTGTCCAGAGTACAGCAAATAGTAGGTACTTAGCAATAATCCAAAAGTAAAATAATTAAAAATAAGCCGAGGCAGCCAAGTGATGACCAGTCCCAACTGACGGCGCCCGTTCACGAACATGACGCATAGAAAACAAGCAAAGATGCAAATTTATTTTGAGAAAGTGTGTTTTTAGCCTATTTCATGGAACTTTCTCAAAAATATAAGTCAAGCTCATTGTGGGGTGCTACTATTCAATGCTAAAAAGCACTGTGAAAACAAAACATGGTACCTTTTGATATAAAGTCATAGGTACTCCAACTTGCTGGCATTTCTATAAGTGATTAAAGATTTATTCGTTTAGGAAAGTCCGAGTTTTATTTATTTCCTCGCAAATAAATGTTATAAAACGTCGTATGACATACGTGCGCTTTGATAATTACAGCCTCTGCTTTCTTATAGCTCTCGCCTACCACTTACCGCCTAGCAATATCGCCTCGGCTGTAATTTTCAACTTACCGCACTTATATTATAATAACTAGCTTCTGCCCGCGGCTTCGCCCGCGTGGATATCGGAAATTATCCCACGGGACAGTACCGGTGAAGTAGCCCATGTCCTTCCCTAGGATGATATCTATCTCCTTGCCAAATTTTGTCGAAATCCGTCCAGTGGTTTAGGTGTGAAAAGGTAACACAGGAAGAGGTACTTTCGATATGGCTCACTATTTTGTGCTTCCACATAAAAGGTAGATAATTATGCTGTCGCGGACATTTATTTAGAACTGTTTAAGACAAACAGTCCCACGATACATTATATTGGTGTAACAACAGTGCGTCTGCGGGATTCAGCCCTAGTAAAGGTTTCTATGGCTCTATGAGACGCCATGTAAGTCGCCTGCTGCTGACGTCGAGCTTGTGACTGTTCTGGTGTCTCCGCAGCCCGTTGAGACACCACTATACTCAGCATGCTGTTGACGCCGATCTTGGGGCTGTTCCGGTGTTTCTGCAGCCCGTTGAGACACCAGATACTAAGCATGCTGTTGACGCTGATCTTGGGACTATTCCGGTGTCTCCGCAGCCCTTTGAGACACCAGATACTCAGCATGCTATTGATGCCGATCTTGGGACTGTTCTGGTGTTTCTGCAGCCCGTTGAGTCACCAGATACTCAGCATGCCGTTGACGTCTAGGTTGACACTGTTCTGAAGTTTCAGCAGCTCGTTGAAATGCCAGATACTCAGTGTGTTGTTGACGACGCTCTTGGAACTGTTCTGGTGTCTGTCTCAGTAGCTCTGTGTGCGCCTCAAGCACCGCCTGCTCAAACCTTCGCAGCTCAGTTTGTTGAGAAGTCTCGTTAAGTCTAGCAATTTTTATAGCTCGAGCTTTATTAGAGCTTTAAGAAATATTAGACTTACGCTTTCGAGTCATTATTGTAAGTACATACTATTTAAAAAATCACAAAATCCGTAGTAATTTTCAAACTAACTAAAACAATTCCAATAGCTAATTATGAGGAAAACGAATCTATGTTCTTCCTACTTACAACACAACCTAAACCTAAAACTGTACGTTAATCATAAACTAACAAAAAAAAAAACAATTGTAATAATGTAAGTAATGAAATGTGATTTGATTTGATATTTCTTTTTAAAATATCATCTGCCTAGCCTTTTCCCAACTATGTTGGGGTCGGCTTACACTAACGTGCTTTCCGAGGCACGGAGGGGTCTCGGTATGTAAAGATGGTCATCCATCCACAGACCAACCGCGGCAAGCGTAGCTTAACCTGACCGATCGACCTGTGCGGCTGTTATTATTTAGCTACGGGCCCCTCGGGCCCTAAAAATAATACTTATGCCTACTCATTCATTTCATTTTGGCAGTTCAACAACATTCATTGCGTTATTTATTTACGTTGTTGAGCAGACAAATTTTTCGAACATATACAGGTAAAGCGATGGATTTGCGATATCCTTCAAAATGATTCAGATTGAGATTGATACTGTGATAGGTACGCAATACGTATTATAAAAACTTTATTAAAAATTAAAAAAAACTTTTTTACAAAAAAAACCACCGACTTCCAAAAAAAACTACAAAGTGATAAATAACTTTAATTTCGGAAGTCGGTGTCAATAAACGAAAATGCAGAACCAACGACACCGACTTCCCAAATTAAAGTTATTTATCACTTTGTAGTTTTTTTTGGAAGTCGGTTGTTTTTTTTGTAAAAAAGTTTTTATTTTTCACTTTTTAGTGAGAGAGTTTGTGATTTATCTAAGTTACAATAGCCTAACGTCAACTGCTCATCAAATTTTACAAAATATCGCTTTTCCCAATGCTGGGACGTTAATTTCACCATAAGCATTGTGACGAGGAGCATAAAGTGCTTAGCAACCATATTAAAGTAATCGAATCGCAATCCGTAAAATATTTATCATTGAGTAGTTCCGATGGCCCTCTGTGGTCTTCATCATCAGCTCCAATTTACCAAATGATGATTTCCGAGAGCAAATGTTCAAGTTACTCTAAAAAATATCCAAATCGCTATAGGTTTGCCAATAAAATTTGAGGGTTTCCCTCGATTTCCCTGGGATCCTATCATCAGATCCTGACCTGATGATCATGGGACCACTTGGGAAGTATACCCTTTCAAACAAATGAATGAATGATGAATGAATTGCACCGATCCCAGCGTGGTTAAACCAGACTCGATTAATCGAATGAACCCCAAGATTCGCACTAGCTCCTGTAGCCTCATGTTCATGGTGCTACAGCGACCATTGCATATCAAGGAATAGACCGGGGGGCGCGGTAATGGTAGGGAAGACGTGCCCGTAGGATAGGTAAGGATATAAGAGCCTACCGGATATGCATCCTAGAGCAAGCCTTGGACTAGTGGAGAGATGGGTAATTATTATCTATGGATGGGCATCTTTTAACGACCTTGCCGCCATCTTGGTTCAGGTCGAGCTTCATCGGTGAGTCTTTTGGCAGGGCTCTAGTGCTTTCTCTCTTCCTTTGTATGCCCTTGCTCTGCTGTGTTGTGTTAGATGTTGCTGTTTTCAATGTCATCTTCGGATGTTGCTGTTTTCAATGTCGTCCTTGGAAGTTTCGCTACTATCCGTTTCCGTTTTTTTGTAAATTTCACTAGCAGCGATCTTGATCTTACTTCTCTCTTCCGCTGTATCCATCCAAAAATTGATTCCCCTGTCGAAGTACTTCATGTCCTGTTTTAAATTGTCGTTCCATGTGTAAATAGGTCTGCCGACTTTCTTACATTTGGCCTTGTACTGCATTGTTGCATGCAGCAGGTGTGGTTCGCGGCGCCTGTAGACAGGTGGGTTCTTGATGCGTTTTTCCGTCTAAGATTTCATGCATTTTCTTTTGTCTTGGTTTATTCCTAGAGTGGTTAATCAAGTCTCTCATGATAACTCGCTCGTATCTTCTGGGTCTTGACCTGTTAGCTTTATTAAGTGCCGATACTTTCAAACCACGTATCATGCCCGGTACGATCACCATTCGATACATTAGTCTGGCTAATTTCCAGTCCATATTTGAATAATTTATGAACGGATAGTAACGATTTGGCGTTTGTCATGGCCTGTTCGCAACGTTTTTTACGTGCTTTTTCTGCTTTATGTAGATGTTATGTATGTACCTAGGTATTTGATTTCGTCACATGTCGGTATACTTATTCCATTAAGAGTCACGTGGGGCGTTATCTGTGTAGCTATGGGGTCTCTAATTAGTATTTTTATTTTGTTTCGTTTATTTGGAAACCTACACTATCTAGTAGGGGTTTAATATGGTATAGGATACCTTCTAACCCTTCTAGGTCATCTGTAATGAAGATAGAGTCATCCGCAAATGATAGTACCAGGGGGAGTGAGATTTCGTGATCCTGGTCAAGTTTTATTAATTGGGTTTCCTCGTCGAGGGTTCTAAGGACTTCGTCGATTACCAGTGTAAACAGGCGAGGGGACAGCGGGCAACCTTGTTTGACTCCTTTTCCTTTAATAAGCCAACTGCTTTGCTGGCCACACCATTTGATGCATGTTTGTTCATTCATACAAACCTTGATTATCCTGTTGGTTAGCGATTTGTTGGTTCCTTGTAATAAGATATCTCTTAGTGCATTGAGGTCAACGTTGTCAAAGGACTTTTTAATGTCGAGGGCGAGTACATAAATTCTTTTACCTGCACGCCGTTCTTCGTCTAAAACCCTTTTAAGCGTAAAGATATTATTATGGTCATCTGTTGATCTATTGTTTAAAAAGGCCGCTTGATAGTTGCCCAATTCCGTTATTATCTCAACTAGTTTTTTTGGTACGTACGTTCTGTAACCCGTATTGCAAACCGATATGCGGCGATACTCATTCGCATTTTTAGGGTTATGGTTTTTTTGGAATTTGTATCTGTACGGTCTCCAGCCATGTGTCTGGTGTTTTGTTCTGTATCCAGGCTCTGTTCATGTGTTTTTTGACGGCTTTTTGTAATATTTGGGGCATTGCTTTGTAAAGCTAGATTACCACTTGATCAGTTCCGGAAGCTGTCCCGTTCCGCATTTTATTAATGATTCCCATTACGTGATCCACACTGGGCCCATCACACTGTACTTCAGTTATCGGCTTTTTTATTTGAACTGTTGGTATAAGATGACCCTCGGATTTTTTTATATTTGCTCGCATTTGGTCATCGGTATGTAGACCTTTTTCGACGTTTTGTTTAAGTTTGTTTCTACTGTAAAAAAAATGTATAACATCTGCATGCGTTTTGCTGGGTGGTTTTTCCCCAGTCCATTGAGGCAGGCCCTGCATGCTTTTCTCTCTTCCTGATATTTAACCTTTTGAAGTGTTGCTTGACATTCTTTTACTAGGTTGTGCCTATTTGGGTTATATGGTTGCCAACTTCGTAGGAATTTTGCGTTTTGTAGGTTAGCAAGAGCTAGTCGATGATCTCTGGAAAGAACTGGTTGAAGAATCAGAGTTTCCTGGGCAGCCGCTTTTAATACTTTCGTTATGGTATTCCAGGGTATTTCGATGTTTTCGTCCGTTGATTTGATTCCTACATCTCATTTTTTATTTTTTTGTTATGCAGTCTTGGTATTTTGTTTTCGTGAATTTACTATTGAGGGCGGCATAATAGCGCTGTTTATAGTTGAGATCCTTGGACGCAATTGTTGTTTCCTTTGTGTCTTGCTGTTGTCTTTGTGTATTATTGTGTTTGGTGTTTTCTTTTTTGTTTGATTTGAGGCCCCACTGACGTTCCAAGCTGCAATACGTAATTCTGGGCAAGAATATTTTATTGCGGTACACGGCTGGTTTCTAAGTATTGTGAACCCAGTGACATCTGCGACTACGTCTGATAACGGTGTATACGTTGATGCTTGTTGTTCATACTGTGTTAATGAGCTAGGTAATTTGGGGGTCTTCGTTTGAGACTGGGGTCTCGTGGGTTGTCCTTGCTCTTCACGTGTGTTGTACGTTGTTTGATTTTTGCCTTATATCTATCGGGTTTCTGTTGTGCTGTTCGTCGTCGGTCATGCCCCAGCTATCATAGTGCGGGTCCTTATAGAGGATGTGTATGTTGCCGGGTACTGGTTCACTGGTAGGTGAATACACTAGCGTGTGTTTTGTATCCGTGTGCACGTGCAAATTTACAAGATAGAACTCGGACGCGGCGATTAAGATATCCTCTCCTCCCCAGAACGTCTTGTTAAACTGCGTGGTTATGTATTCTGTTATCCTTTGTTCCTGGGAGAGAAGTGCTAGACGAATTCTGTCGTCCTCTCGATGCTGCAAAACATGTGAAGGGAGGTCCTGACGGACAGACACGTGATCGAAAGTTAAACCTATTATATTATTTATTTGATGGGCTATGGCCCTAAATAAGCAGTTCCCGTCTTTTTTCATACGCACAATTATGCCCATTTTTAAAGACAAAAAAAACACTTTTGTTTTTATGGTATTACAAGACCTCTACACACATGTGTTGTGAAGCTTTGGGTTTGAGGACGAATATAGTTGACAGGGAAGCTAGTTACTGCCTGTAATTTATGAGCTTCGCAATTTTTTGTTACTTAACCTTTTTTTTTTTTGCTCTTCGAGCTCTTCTTTGCTTTACAAGCTAGGAAATAGGTAGCTTGTTCAAGGCAGTTTTGGTAATTTAGTAAAATTTTAAATTAAGAATAGTGTGAAGTACAAACTCTAGAGCGATACCGTATTTTAGGCTAGAATAATAGAATGTATTAGTTTATTTTATCCCTCGCTCATATATATAATTTGAAAACATTTCCCTAAAGCCTAATTATAGCTTACAGTGATGCCTAATTATAAATACACGTGTGGATTCAAAAGTCCAAATTAACAAATCATAACGCAGCCGGATACAGCTTCCAGTGGAGATCCCTGAAATATAATATGGAAAGATCTCACCAAATCGACGTCACGAAGATCCTCGGCCGGAAGGCCTAGACCTCGGGCTTGTATATCAGGAACACACGTATGCCACTTTACCACTGTTCTAAGGTGTTTTAATTTGCACTCACAAACCAAAAAGCGAAACACCGTTCGAATTTCAAATTCGAGTTTCAAGCTCAGAGACAGCTCAGAGCCACATGTGTTTGGCACATTGCATCAAGTATAAACAAAGGCGGGACAAGACACGTCTGTCCCCTTCGGCGGTACCCTTTCAAACAAAAGAAAAAATTTCCAAATCGGTCCAGGCGTCTTCGAGAAATCGGGGAACATATATTAAAAAAAAAAAGATTCCGACGAATTGAGAACCTCCTCCTTTTTTTGAAGTCGGTTAAAAAGTGCTCTGTGCCTCACGCGTCTGCCTGCCCGCGTTCGGGACTTCGCCCCCCCCCCCCCTTCCCCGCTCTGTGCGCCGCCGCGCCGCCAATTCCTGTGGCGCTCTACATCAGGTCAATCTTATCGTGATAACTTTTAAAGAATTTGTCCAAATTGCTTGGTGTAAAAGACAAAGTTTATCTACATTAAATACCGAAAGCGATAAATGTATTAATTTTCATAAGAATTAACTAAGTACTCTAAAATGTGCATTGTAAAAAAAGTATCCGATTTAAATGTATTTATGGATCACTATTTTGGATATAATGGCTTCCACATAAAAGGTAGATAATATGCTGTCGCGGACTTTTATTTAGAACTATTTAAGACAAACAGTCCCATGATACATTATCTTCGTGTAGCTGTAACGGTTTAGGCAGCGCACGCCAAGATAGCTCTCAGAGGGCAGGAATTTTTCCGACTTATCGTTATATTATGGCCAAAAAAAACTACACAAAATCTTTATAAATTGTAGCCTATGTGTTATTCTGATGTATAAGCTATATTACTGTGAAGTTTCATCGAAATCCGTTCAGTAGTTTTTGCGTGAAAGAGTAACAAACATCAATCCTCACAAACTTTCGCGTTTATAATATTAGTAGGATTAGTAGGAAGGATAGTAGGAAGTAGGATAGTAGGAAGTAGGATTGTAGGAAGTAGGATAGTAGGAAGTAGGATAGTAGGAAGTAGGATTATAACAAACTACTTATCACATGAATATCAAACGATTCTTTATCATTTTAATCACCTTATATTACCATTGAAAAAACATCAACATAATCCGCCCCTAATGTACAGACGCCAGCACATCAAGCTACTATCAATCTGTCAAATTTCTTTAATAGATTTTAAACTTTATCGCTACAACATAAGGTTCAAAGTTAACTGGAAATTTTTTACAGTTTCGGGTAGCTAGATGTGCTGGCGTCTGTACCTACCTTCTGCTAGGACACGGCCTCCTCTCTTAGAGAGTGGGCTGTAATCTACCACGCGGGCCCATTGCAGGTTGGTAGACGTCACATGTCTCCGAATTTTTGATTTGACATGCCGGTTTCCGTTTTGAGAGCAGCGGTGATGAAATAATTTACACAAAATAAAGCACCTGGCTGGGTTCGAACCTACAACTCGCAAGTCGTGACAGTTACCAATGGGTTACCCCTGCTCAATATAATAACTGCAAACACAACACCCCTGGATATGTTTTTATTTTGATAAATCAATAACATAATCAAATTAATCTTTGTGAGGATCAACATATAACATTGTAAGTTGTTCGTAAACTTATGGCGGTGGAGGTTCAATGACTGCGGGGTAATTGCGTAACACACTATCAGTAGCAAAGGCTTTCATTTTGACAGTTTAATAACATTCACTGCGTTATTTACGTTGTTGAGTAGGTAAACAAAATTTTCGAACAAATGATTCAATGGATAAAAACAAAAAAAAAAATGATAACCCCAAAAAACCCAAAAAAACCTCCTTCCTTCAAAATGATTCAGATTGAGATTGATAGTGTGTTACGCATTTATGGAGCTGGTTTTAGCAGAGCAGCGCCTAAATACAAATGAATTTTACACTTTGCGAACTCTTAATTGCGAATGGTTTAATATGCTATGCAGGTTATGAGTTTTCGTTCTTTACCTAATTTTTATACGTAACTTATTTTAAAACCATTCTGAAGAGAGCTCACTAATTACTTTTAATCATCTAGTATAGATCGACAACTTGTAGGTAAAAAATCACAGAGCACGGAGACTCCTCGGCGGCTGCTGCTAGAGACGGCACTGCCATCACTTTCTATATAATTTACAAACCAAGCATGTGATCGTTTACTCGCACTATGACATAATTATGGAAACTGACCTTAGAATGGCGTCGGTGACAGAAGTTGTGTGCTCAATGCACTTTCGTCGTCTCGTATGTAATTAGTTCCTGCTGACGTCCATAGACGCCGGCGCGCGGCGGGAGCTGCGATTCCGTGCTCAGTGAGGTAGGTACGGTCATCAAGGAGATATTATAAGTAACCAGGGTCATCGGATATAGAACCTTAGTAAGAAATCGATGGATGTTTTAATAAAATAACTTTTTTTTTTTATTTAATTAAAATTCGTAAACATCCATCGGTTTCTTACTAAACTTCAATATAACTATATCCGACGATCCTGTTAACTTATCCCTTTTGATGATTTACTATGGGTATACGGATATCTGAAAACCGTAGCATAGGTACCTATGCTACGGTTTTCACATGAAATAAAAATCCTACCTATACTCAGTGTAAGTGTGTGGGCCAGGCCCGGCCAGGCGTTGTGATACAATATGAATTGAGTATAACTGCTCATATAAAGATAACAAAGGTTTATTTTAATATGCCAATGCCTTACATGCACATAATTTATTGTATTATCAGTTTATCACAGATAAATCTTTTATTGTTTTTTAAGTAACTATGCTTTAGCTATACTATGTAGGTATAGGTACTGTCAGTATTTTACTAAACGAAGGGTGTTCGCGCTATTTTCTCTTTGGATGCGAATATACCTACCTGTGTGGATGCTATAAGGTAGGGCCCCCACGAGTAACTTTTGTCTCTGCAACTAATTTGTTTCTCACATCAAGTCTACGGGTTTTTATGAAATTGCACGCATGTAGCGACGTGACAGCTGCGTGACATTCCGCGGGTTTGGACGCCTGTCGCTCGTCCCTTGGTTGCAATGCAAGTGCGCGCACGGTGACAAAAAAGTTGCCGGATAGCCAGTTGCCGCTTAACCGAAAATGTTTATGATAAAAGTAGGTAGCGTTGCCGTCGCTCCCATGTGCGTATCTTCCAAATCTCGGCGAGGAGACAGCGACAGAGACAAACAAGTTGCTGGGCAACTAAGTTACTCGTGGGCGCCCTCCCTTACTGGTTAGGTAAAGGAAATGTTTTTCGTTAAATAACGTACCTACAATACAGTACCTACCTACTGCATAACTAACGTTTTAAAAACTGGAGAAATAACGCGGAGACGTTTGCACTGTTCGCAAGACTTCGATAAACCCGAAGAATAAACATAGCTTTAGTACAATTTGAAGATTTGAAGTGGGTAATATTTCTCATCAATTGAAGTAATATTTTTCATCAATTGAAGTACTATTTCTCATGAATTGAAGTAATATTTCTCATTAATAACATGATGCGAGTTATTTATGAAAAAAATAGTAGGTATCATCACTAGCGTATTTGTCTATCTGTCAAACATACATTTTCTCCAAAATATGTACCTAACTAACATGCAAACTCGAAATTTTGCGTATACATAGTACTTAGGTAATTTCGATAGAACATGGTAGCCTTATTGTATCTTAAGTTTAGCAGCGACGACCGATCCGACGAGAAGTCTTTAAGTGAAGCACCCACGCCCGTAGCCGCCGTAGTAGGCATCCATCACTTTCGGCTGGTTAACATCAAGATGTTCTACTTAACCATCTGGAAAGACATCATCCTGTCAAGTCTTGACTAATGCGAGACACAATTAATAAATCTGTTGTAGGAATCGTTACTCCCCGGAATCACACGTACAGATTTCCAATGAAAACTATGCGCTTCTGTAATCTTCGTATTTCCGAATTAGCACGAACGTCGTGGCACAGAGGCAATGCTTCTAAGTTTTGTACTACCGCGCTTTGTAAATTTAAAATATGACTTTTATTGACCATTATTTCGTTCCATGCAAGTAATAGTTTATAAATTAGTTTACTTCGGTGTATTTTTATTACATAGGTACCTCGTCTATAGCTTTCAGATACTATAACAATCACTGTCGCTCTCGGTGTCCCACAGGTCACCGTCGCTGTCTGAGTCGCTGTGAACAAAATGAATATAATTTTTTACATTCAGCTTAGTAAAGTTAACAATACTTCAAAAAATTAATTGATCTATTGTAGCTATTATCATAACTGATAAACGGCCGCACTCGTCGACGTCACTTAAAAATAATCAATATCATCATCTGCCTAGCCTTTTCCCAACTATGTTGGCAGTGCCGGTTTTAGCACTACCCGCCCTGGCGAGATTTCTACGGAGCCCCCTATCTGCTATTGAAACCTTAAATTTATTAAAAAAACGTAAGTAATAAAATTTTAAGTACTTTTCTAGCCTTTCTTTCGGCAAACTCTTTTATTAAGATATCAAAGTCTATGTTTTCCGCAATTTCATTTTCAAAGTTGCTAAGTTTGTCAATCTAAAGATTGAGATATTGTTGATCGCAGATAAGTTTTTATCAGCTTAAGCTTAGAAAAACTCCTTTCCCCACTAGCCACAGTTACAGGTATAGTGATCAATATTCGCAATGCTATCCATGCATTTGGATACAGTTCTTGAAAGTTGCGATCTTTGATACATTTTAAAATAAAGACAGTACTTCTTAGCTGGGTGGCTATCGAAATGCCAGAAGAAGTAGCATCTCGATGTTGTCACGATACCAGATAAACGAAGGAAGTAGTCTAAGGATGGAAGGAATGAAAGGATGGGTGGTAAGAAGTGGGTGTGTCAGGATCGCAAGTCTTGGAATTTTTGTAGACATTTATTTATCTCCCTTATAACTTATATTACAGGTTTCATTACCTAATGCGACAGTGCGTACTGATTCCTTTCAGTTGCGTTTTTGTCCTAATATAAGATGTTTTAAGAACTCATAGCGGAATATCGCAGGACGGAGGAATGCAAGCGTCCTACTTCTATTGCGTCGTTATTATTGCAGCAGTTTGTAACTTCCGTGGCCGTAGTAATACAAAATGTGCTGAAATCGGATATCGCAATAACGCATCCGATATTATTGACCAATAATAACACGCCTGTTTGGGAGAGCCTTTATATCTAGGTATGTGTGGGCAGTGGCGTGCATTGGTTTTCAGAATAGGTAAGCACTAGTCAGGCACTAGGTCGTATCTAGTCTAGTCAGACGCGGTCACTAATCAGAAACATAAAAGAAAGCTATCTATTACCTAACAAAAACAAGTTTTACAGCCGCCATCTTGGATTTTCATTTTGACCTCACTATCGGCTTTAGCGCCCTTGAAAACCATAAAAACGACATCCATGATTAAAAAAAAAAAAAAATAGACCCGCCATCTTGGATTTTCATTTTGACCTCACTTTTGGCGATCTCAATATACATCCCTTTCTATCTTCGCACGGCCAAATTACGAAAGAATTACAAATTACGATTTTAACATTCAAAGTTTCATACTCGTTGGTTACTTCAGTAGGCATGCCTACTACTACTACATAAATTGCGAAGGTCGAACGTCATGGTATTACGCGTGAGAAGTATGTATTTTTAATTTCGTCGCGTTAACTTGTTCGAGTAAAGACCAATGACAACGCGCGAATAGTATACGTTAGCCGAGTAGGCCGTCTGGCGAATGCCTACCGCCGCGCGTGTTTATAGGAAGATTTTGTTTTTTCTTAAGTATGATAATTTACTGTGGGGAAAAAATACAATTATACTTAGTTAATTAATTTATAATTACACTAAAATGTAATTGACAGGCTTATGGTGATTTATCGAGGTAGGCACTGCTTGTATGCCTATGTGCAATGCACGCCACTGTGTGTAGGATAAGTATATAAATATTAATAGGAATTTTAATCACAAAAATAACTGTATAAAACATAAATTTATAATAAGTTAATTTAAGTATTAATATTATGAAGTGGCAACTCCATACCATATTTTTGCTGTATCTGTACTCTCCGTAAAAAAGGAACAATGGTAATCCTATAATGTACTCGTAATAATTATAATTCAAGACAATAATTAGAGTAATTTCATTAAATACAACTTCCTGGAAGTTGTATTTAATGAAATTACTGTAATTATTATCTTGAATTATATTTATTACGAATACGTTAGAGTAACCTATTATAACATTAAAATTCATTTATATTATATTCATGTTCATCACAACATTCAAATTAATTAGTAATATAATTATTAATGTACAATTAAATCATCTACACACGTAATAGAATTTTCGCTGAGTAAACTTACTTGGAGTCTGGTACCTCGTCGTTCTCCTCGTGGGAGGGACTCTCGTAGTCATGTGCGGACTCGTCAGGGCTGTGACTTCGACTGAAACAATAAAATCATATTATTACATCACTAGCGTCTCGCTTTTGCTTCGCACGGTTTTTACGACTTGACAAACATCGAGGTTTCTTTAGTATACAGGGAGGAAAAATCAATGGGCCCTGAAGGGAAATCATTTTAAATCTTTACGATAGATTATTTTACTTAAAGGAAACATTCCTATATTTTTAAAAAGAAACAAAACTGCATTCATAGATTTCTCGACAAGCTTACCTAAACTGGGAATCGAACCAGCGAAAAATAAAAAAAAACACTCGCTATATTATTTCACTAGTCGATACAATCAACGTTAAAGATAAAATTTCTCCAAGAACCATTAGGTCTTACACTCATCTGTCGTACAAGATATCCATGAAATCTAATATTTAGTACACAAGGGCTTTAATCAACATTACCTAGACTTGAACTGTTCACTTTCAACAAGGAACAGACTCGTTATAATTTTCTTGTAACTGCAACATCCAAAGACATTTTAGGAAGTACAAGCTTGCTAATTTATCTCTAAGTACCTTGTTGAAGACTTAGTTAAGAAAATCGTTTAATTGGTGATAATAATTCTATGTAATAAGAATGTATAGTTTGATTTATTTATTCAATTGTTTGGCCTGTCCTTTACTCTTTTATTTTATTTCTATTTTAGTTTATTATCAAGACAGACATTTTTTTATGTAGCTAGAAATATCTTTCTAAGCTTAGTCACAAAATAAATTTCTGAACGCTCTATAAATATTTGACAACAAACAAATATGTAATTTCTTTCCTTTGTGACATATTATTAATTCTGAGGCGGTACGAAGTTCGCCGGGTCAGCTAGTATACAACAATTAAGTTTGCCTTTCGAGATAAAACTTGAGATGTTTAGTTTTAAAAACTAGTTGGTTTTTATTGGCCCTGACCAAAATTCTGTATTAATCTCGTAATTACTTAGGAAACAAGAAGATAGGAAACAACACTAAAATGCAGGGTATTTCGCGCTTGTGTACCAGATCCCCTCCGTGACGAGAACGCATTCTATTAGACAGTGTGTGTGTGTCAGGTTAAACGAGGGACATACTTTAAGGGAGTGTAGTACCCATGAGAATGAACAACTTTTACTAAGAGACCAACACTGAAATCGAGAAAATAAAATCAGCCGCTCTGATTTATGTACGCATAACTGGACAAAGTGTAGGGAAAAGCTATTTTTTTTCATATTTTTAGTCCGCCTCATATTAAAAGTTGTTCATTTTCATGAGTACTACATTTCCCTTAAAGTATGTCCCTCATTTAACCTGACACACTGTATACATTCGTGCGTATGTATGTAATAGAATGTTCGCTTAGTAAACTTACTCAGATTCTTGTTCCTCCTCGTTGTCCTCGTGGGAGGAGCTCTCGGAGTCATGAACGGAATCACCAGGACTGTCACTTCGACTGAAACAAGACAA
Source organism: Gortyna flavago (assembly GCA_963669345.1). Taxonomy (NCBI): domain Eukaryota; kingdom Metazoa; phylum Arthropoda; class Insecta; order Lepidoptera; family Noctuidae; genus Gortyna; species Gortyna flavago. The sequence continues at coordinate 9,352,842 of OY770129.1, read as the reverse complement.
CCATTTGGTATACTTAATACAATTCCGGATATCTGTGCTGAGTAGGGTAGCTCCAGACCTTGACAAATGTAAACTGGTACATTCACGTAAGTACCCAGGAACAAGTTCGGGACCTCGATATTGTACTGATTTAATATAAAACGTGCCATCGACAAGACAGAAGTAGGTACCTAAAACCGGCCGCGGCATGAATATCTATGTTAGGTAGAGTCCCACCAAATTTCGTTTTCGATTTTCGGCCGAACATGCAGATCAAAAATAAAAAACCGGCCATGTGCAAGTCGGACTCGCGCACCGAGGGTTCCGTACAAACCTGTAAAAAATAAGTAAAAATATTTTTATTAGGTATATGATGTAACAAAAAATTTACGGTTTTCGCAATTTTTCCTTTATCTGTGCTATAAGATGTTGCTTCGTACCAAATTTCAAGATTCTGAGTTCACGGGAAGTACCCTGTAGGTTTTGATTCCCTTGCGAGTGTCGAAAATTTGCGACATAAACGGCTGTATCTTTTGATTGCGTTGGCTTAGAAGTTCGATTTTTTCACAGCTCCAAGGGACAGTAGACCTGAGTATTTGATATAAATTCCAGCTTGATACCTCCACGCGTTCCTGAGAAAAAGGGTCTTGACAGACAGACGGACGGACGGACGGACAACAAAGTGATCCTATAAGGGTTCCGTTTTTTCCTTTCGAGGTACGGAACCCTAAAAATAACCATTTTATATCAGACTCTAATATTGAAATGGTATGTGGTGGCATTAGGTTTCTGCCAAAAAAAAACCGTGAGTTTATCGAAGCGTTAACTTACTCAGACTCCGGTTCCTCTTCGTTCTCATCGTGCGACGGAATGGAGTCACCAGGGCTGCGTCTCAGACTGAAACAAGACAACCATTTGGTAAAATAACATTGCGGGTAGATGTGCTGCTAGGTGTGACAAATGTACGTAATGAGGGTTCGTTAAACGCCATTTACGTGGCAGTTTCGCGCAAGTGTACCTAGTTGCGTAGCACACTATTAATCATAATCTGAATAGTTTTGAAGGATATTGCTAAACGTATCGGATATGTGTTACGTAGAGTCAGATCATATTTCGTTTTCGGTTTTCGGCAATTTTCAGCCATTTTCGTTTTAGGCCGAAAAAAGGTGTCTTAGATAATTATATTTCACATAAACTGCTTTTTTGTAGGCACAAACCTATAATCCCTACAAAAAAGCGTGATTTTTTGTAAAAATAAAGTCTTCGTAGCGTTAACTTACTCAGACTCCAGTTCCTCCTCGTTCTCCTCGTATTCATGTGCGGACGCATCAGGGCTGGAAATATTATAATATGCAAAAGGAATATTTTAGGCTCGTTTTATAGTTTCTGCCTATCATCGTGTGACAAGAAGCGTAAGTTGTACTTTGCCTATAAGTACAAGGCCAATTAATAAGCTAGATGAATTTCGCAGGCGTGCCGGGTTTTAATAGATACCTTATATCTATTTTATGGACAATAATTAAAAAACAAAAAAAAAACCCGGTACTTGTGCAGAATTTTTCAATATCTCAGATAATTATTTGCAATGCAACCGAAAAAAAAAGTGGATTTACAAACGGTCAATCAAAAACAACTTAGGTACTTACAAACGGTGAAGTACTTGCATAAATTATGATTAGTGGCAAAACTTGTAAATTATCTATAGTCGGACTTTTAATTAGCTGCAGTAAAATAACAGCTTATGTGTTACATAAATGACTGAAGTTGGCGTCTTTTTGTTTTTTCGTGATCATCAACCAAATCTTGTTTTTCTAGTACAGAATAGTGTAACAAACGAAACTTATTTGACATGCATAACTCTAAACGCAGTCGGAAATGAGTTATTAAGAGGTGTCATTTTACTGCAGCTAATTAAAAGTTGGAGTATACGATTGAGTATTCAAGTCGAGCATCGAGTATTCAAGAGCAGTGATGGGGTGGCCCAGTGGTAACGGCCCCGACTTACGAGTTCTAGGTCGCAGGATTGAACCATGACAGGCGCTTTACTTTGTGTAAATTATTTCATCACCACTGCTCTCAAAACGGTGAAGAAAAACATCGTAAGGAAACCGAAATGTCCTAGAACCAAAATTCAAAGACATAATTATGTGACATTCACCAAACCGCAATGGGCCCGCGTGGTGGATTACGGCCCACTCCTTCTCACAGAGAGGAGGCCTGTGCCCAAGCAGAGGGAATAATTAGGCTGATTATGAGTATTCGAGTACTGGTAAACCAGAAATGGAATGAGCTTCGGTAATATTTGTGTTTCCGAGACGAACGTTGCGCCTCAGGGCTCAGAGTAACCCCCCACAGAGGCAAAGCTTCTAAGTTTTCTTCTGTCATGCTTTGTCGCAGTATCACTCAAAAGTTTTGAAAAGTTTTTGAAATTGCATAAATTTGTTAATCTATATTTTTGTGAACATGGTAATACAAAACAGACAGGGCCAAAATAACCACTAGCTCTGACACGCAGCAGCCAGCAGGCGTCGCAGCAGACCCCGTAGAGATAGCGGGACGAGCTGGAGAAAACAAAAGACCAGTGGTCCACTTCAGCTCTGGATCGAAAGAGCTGGAAGTCATGGGGAGAGGCCTTTGCCCAGCAGTGGGATGATACGGGCTAACAGTAACATGAAAGTACTTCATGGTTGTAACAGCTCCATATTAGATCTCATCATCACGAACATGACTCCCTAAGCACATAGGTACTCTTGTTGGGAAATCTATATCTATCTATCTATATCTATACATATAATAAATCTGTAGACGAGACGTTTCTGTACATTGAAAATATTTCCAAAAAAAATAGTTGGGGTGTTAAAGGATAACCAATAGATGCCATTTCATCAATTTTTGGAATTTTTATCTGTTTGTCTGTTTGTCGGTTTGTCTGTTTGTCTGTTTGGATGTGACAGATTATTGATTTGAACAGGGTCAACGTAAAAAGTACCAAACCAATACGGTTACTTTTTATACTCAAATATGGTGTAGAACTCGGAGCAGTGATTAGTTTTTATTTCATCGCAATCGGTTCACTCTATCAAAAGATATAATCAATTTAAAGTATTCTAGAACAACTTTTTACGTTTTTTAGTAACACGTAACGACATCTATTGGCGCGATATAGTACCTACTAACGAAAACATATTGTTATTGTGATGTGAATAATCACGTCCTATTAGTTTATGCTTACTTAAATGACGAAATAACACAGATACCTACTTATGTCTATGTTATTTTAAAAAGTAATGATAATGATTATAATATTAAACAAAATCGCTTTCCATTGATGGTTTATTTAGTGGCGCCTGTGGCGCTAAAATAATTTTACATATCTCTTGCTCTGTAAGTACACCCTTACACCCCTGAATGCCGGGGTGTATGACTATCATTACAGCATAGGTTTTGGAATTTGAAAAAAGAACTGTCATACTCATACTGCACGAAGAATATTTTTAAAAAGTTAATTTTTTTTTTCTCGGTATCGATTAATTACTCGAATCGGAAGCCACATATTTAAAACTGAGTAACGTAGAGTTATACACCGGGCATTGCTTTCGCAGAACATCAGCGACTCTATTGGCTGATTCGGGAGCCAACCTCACTCTGTTAAAAAGGCACGGCGGCTGGAAGTCCAGCAAAGTGGCCGAAGGTTATATCGAAGATTCGATGGCAAACAAAAGCAAAATTACTTCTAAAATAACAGAAAATATAAACTTAAAATCACCACGTCAAAGCACATCATCTGAGCCATTTTTTAATGAAGAAAATAGTATCAGTCAACTGCCGCCATTTACGATGCAAGAACCTCAAGTCACTCAAACTCAAGTCTTATCATCACAAACTCATATTCAAACTATAAATATACCTAAAAAGAACGTGACCATATCTCTTACAAATTGTAATAATTTTACTATTAATTTTAATTAAATACACATTTTTTTCTTCTTAATAAATGTTCATTGAAACCTGCTGTCTTGTTGTTTACTTACCTCACAATCGATATGTAAAGCAGAGTATTTATCTCGGGCGTAAGCATCAATTGCATACTCGGGTTAATTAGCGCCTTCGCTTCGCTCAGGCGCCAAAAACCTCGTATGCAATTGATGTCATACAGCCCTTGTTTAATAATCTACTATTAAACAAAAAGTGAGGATAATGTAAGATAATAATAATGAATGTGGTGTTCTGAGCGAAAAAGAAATTAGATAATTATTGATATAGAAAGTTGAGTAACGCAGAGCGTTTTTTAACGAAGTTCTTATATGGAGCTTGCGGTAGGAGTTCTAAGGGAGAAATCGTCAAATAACGAAAAAGCGTTATGCCTCATTTTTCAAAGTAATAGGTAGATAGAGACACACACACACAGAGAGAGAGAGATAGCTATTTTTCATGGTTTCCGAGGATCCTGACCCCGGTAAGTGAGGTCAAAAAGAAAATCAAAGATGGCGGTTGCCTAAATTTTTAACTTTTTCGTCATGGGTGTCGTTTTTATGGTTTTCGAGGGTGCTGAAGTCGATAGTCAGGTCAAAATGAAAATCCAAGATGAAGGCTGCAATTTTTTTTATCATGTTTGTCGTTTTCATGGTTTTTGAGGGTGCTGAAGTCGATAGTCAGGTCAATATGAAAACCCAAGATGGCGGCTCCATTTTTTTCAAATGTTTTGTCATGGGTGTCGTTTTGATAGTTTTCGAGGGTGCTGAAGCCGATAGTCAGGTCAAAATGAAAATCCAAGATGGCGGCTGCAATTTTGTTTTGATTTTTTGTCATGGATGTCGTTTTCATAGATTTCAAAGGTGCTGAAGCCGATAGGCAGGTCAAAACGAAAATCCAAGACGGAGGTTGCAATTTTTTTTTATGGGTTTCGTTTTATTGGTTTTTGAGAGTGCCAATAGTGAGGTTAAAATGAAACTGTAACTGCTTACCCACCGTCGATTGGCCCATGAACCGTTGGTGAACATTATCTTTAAACCATTAACTTTTTTCCAAAGGACTTTTCACCCACGAACGTTTTGCCAACATAACTCTACGTCAGTGAATGCTTTACCCACAGAATGTTTTGACCAATAACTTTTCACCCAAAGAACAAGGCCAACAGACGCCGGGAAAGATGAAAGTAAAATAATAATAATAAGACGTAGGTAGTCCTTTATTTCTGTGAAAAGGGTATAAAGTAACCTAACCAAGCCTAACCTCGAGGTGCCCTTCGCTCGCTTTGCTCGCTCACTTGAGCCGCCATCATCCCTTCGAACCCTACCTGTCCGAGTCGGGGTGCCCCAAGTCCCGAGCTCGCTTCGCTCGCCCTTGCATCCTTAGTTCTATTTGACATGGGTCAAATGTTCTTTGGGTGAAAAGTTATTGGTCAAAACATTCTGTTGGTTAAGCATTCACTGACGTAGAGTTCTGTTGGGGCAACGTTCGTGGGTCACAAGTCCTTTGGATGAAAAGTTAATGGTGTTGACCAACGGTTCATGGACCAATCGACTGTTGGTAAACCGTCTCAATACCGGTTAAAATGAAAGTCGAAAAATTGGTAGTGTGTGTCGTTTTCATGGTTTTCGAGAGTGCTGAAGCCGATTGTGACGTCAAAATGAAAATCGAAGATGGCGGCTGCAATTTTTTTTTTCTTTTTTATCATGTGTGTCGTTTTCATGGTTTTCAATATAAACTTACACGACTTTGTGTGAAATAAAATAAAATACAACCGACTTAAAAACACACTTCAAAGTGCAATAGACCTTTGGTTTCAGAAGTCTGTAATTTCTTGCCAACGCGCAACGTCTTCCCAAACTAAACTATTTTGCACTTTCTAGGGTTTTTTATGGAAGTCGGTTATATTTTTTTGTAATTATCTTTACAATTTTTTTTCTGGTTTTCGGCAGTATAAGGTCTAAATCAAAATCATGTCTAAAGTTTTCATGGGTTTCATCTTCGTAGTTTAAATGGCGGCCAGTGTCAAATATAACCAAAGTTTAATGGGTTGCTTTTTACACGGGCAACTTTATGTAGAAGCTCTTACCATTAATGTATTCTTCCTTTTATCATCTAGATATCTCGATGCTTTATAAGGCATAATATTGGTAGGTATATATGATATCTTCAATACCAAGTTAAGAAATTCTAAATTTACCACAGAGAAGAAACCAAGACTTCACCTACTAATCTCAGATATACTTTAGATAAAATGGTGATATGATTTTACAAGTTGGTATTCTAAGACAGACGCAAAATAAAAATTAATGGACATAATTATGGCTATTTGGTTAGATAATCAGCCTCGAGCAGGCGCTTTTATTTTAATTTATTCTCAAAAATCAAAGTGACACTTCGTCGCATTGTCATTATGAACCATGAAGACGCAGTGATTGCAGTCGAAAGGGCCGTGGTAGCGAACCCTAGGTAAGGAAAGCGTTACCAGGCAAGATCTGATGATTCTTCCATTTCAATGAAGGAGTGGCAATTACACCTTTCCTAAGCGACACATTACCTGTTGTTTTCCGACATCCACGCGAACGAAGTCGCGGGCACAGCTAGTCTAAAATAAATGTTCAGAGTGAAAACATACTCGGACTCCAGTTCTTCGGGTTCTTCCTCGTCCTCCTCGTCATGTTCAGCCTCATTAGACATGTGACTTCGACTGAAAAAATACATATGATTTCTTATGAAATAAGCATCACCTTTGTACCTATTTTTCTGTTCTGTTTTTTTTTTCTTGTCTGTTTATATATGTGTGTACATAAATGGTAAAATATAATAGATAAATAAATAAACCATTATTTATTTATATATTAAACCGGGTATCATATCTCCGCCGCGAAACCACAGTAGTTCCACCATGACTAAACTTGACCGTTGTACGACAAATGAAACTGTTGCGAAACTGCCTGTTTTAACGCACAGATTTGGTTATGATTCTAACTCTTTCCCGCGAGATTTCGCCGATCTACTCGGAAGCCGGTTACACCTCCGCACTCAGCCCGCTATTGTGTATTAGTGACAAGTTTATAAATTGAAACTTATTTTTGTTTTGTAAAATGGTTATTGATTTTACGGAAAAACCAAACTAAGAACTCAGAAGTATCTAGACCTATACTGTAATTACTAAGTCGAAAGCGACGACATTTTGCTCCGATTGCTACAATTCAACTGACTCTTATGATGTTCCGCTACTCGAATCGGACATAATTTCATATCGGAATTCGTTAAGCGGTTTACTACAACTATTTCGCGGCAGAGGTGTGCTAAAACCCTAAAAGATTTGCACATAAGGTAACTAAACTACATATGAATATTAAATAATTATATCATTATCATCATCATTCAGCCGAAAGACGTCTACTGCTGGACTTAGGTATTCCTTAAGAGCGTTTACGACGTACGGAATTTCATACAAACTTTCAAGCCCTTGTTTTTCGAAATTAATGAACCAATTTTAATGAAACTTCGTACGCATAAGCAGGATACAGGTCTACAAAGTTAGTTAAGAATATTTTCGAAAAATAGTGTTACAGCCAAATTAGACCGGTTTTAAATTTTCCATAAAAACAGAGTTTCAGTTATTTTCGACAAATTTACAGTTTGTATGAAATGCCGTACGTCGTAAACGCAATTAACATTCGCCATTACGATCGGTCGCAGGAATCCGCTAATCCACAGGGGATTAGCGGATTCCTGCGACCTTCACCACGTCATCGATCCATTTTGTGAGGGGCATAACCACACTGCGCCATTTGGTAACATATAAAAAAAATTGAGGTCAGCCTGCATAGAAATCGACGTATTTTGGTTATTAATAAAATTCAAAGTATAAAAGCTAAACAAATGAAACTTAGTTTGTTTTAAAAGTCTGCTAACTACATTTTATATTCTGACAATTTGAGCTTTCTAGCATAATCCAGGTCGAAGTTATGAGGGTTTGAAAATACGACAAAACGCTTCGCGAAAAGGTAGGTAGTGTCCCTGCTTTTTGTTTTTGGCTCGTCATGTTGAGCGCACTACCTTTCTCACAGATATTAAATGAAATGACTTACTTAAAAATAAGGCACAAGTATTTTTTTTTTCTAATTTTGTTGATTTCAATTTAAAAACGTCTTCAAAAGTCGTTCTATTCCAAACAGACGTAAACGCCAAAGTTTATGAAACCGTTTTTTGACGAAACATACTCAGAGTCTAGTTCCTCGTTATGATCTTCCTCATTCTCTTCGGGGTAAGGACTCTCGTAGTCATCTACGGAGTTAGGGCTGCGACTTCGTCTGGGAACAAAGAATATAATCATTTGTGACATAAAATTCAGTAGGCACTTGGATTATATTATTATACGTGACACAGCCATGATAAAAGAAGCACTCTACGTGTACGTGAGACGAGATTCTATACAAATGCTACCGTGAAAACTTTGGTGAAGTGAGCTATCTATAGAGTCAATCCCTAGCATCAGGTGGAATGACAGCTCACTTACAGAACAGACCGGCAGATACATGAATTTCAACGAAACCAAAGAGTTATATGGTATGGTATCTCCGGTGTCAAATTGAAATGTTTAAGATGGGGTATCACGGGCAATAAAAATATATTTAATAAGAATATTGTTATTCAGGGGGTTCCATGGTCAAAAATATTTGCTCGTGGTACCCGAAGGGGAACTAGACCACAGACAAGTACCGGGTATCTCGTGGTGTTTCTATCTAGCCCCAGGGGCCCCCAATATAAGTTTTAGGAATTTAAGCGTTATAGAAGGTTTTCTGCGTAAACTTACTCGGATTCTTGTTCATCCTCGTTCTCCTCATGGGGGCTCTCGTTGTCATTTTCGGACTCATCAGGGGTGTGACTTCGACTGAAATAATACAATCGTTTGATACCAAAAATTCAGCACCTTGACACTATAAAATACAAGCGACCTGTACTTCGTACGGACAAAATCTCGAGATCGAGATAACGGGTATGTTAGTTTAATAGTAACGCAAAAACACAAACCTTTCGGGATAAATTCTCTGAATGATGGTGAAAACCGCATCAAAATCAGATCGGAAGATAAACGCGGTCACAGATAGACACGAAAAGCGACTTTCAATTTATAATATGTATAGATACATAATGCGTGCCATAAACACAACAGAAACAGACGCACCTCACTGTGTGTGTATAAAGGGCGAGGCGAAAGGAGTAGGTATGTAACGATCGTATCACGTTTTGTAGTTTCTGTCATAATTTTAGAGAAAAAGGCATGATGTAAATAAATACATTACAATATGTACGAACCACATGTACGGTCACCAAAGGAGATAAGTAACCAGGGTCATCGACTATAGTTGAAGTTTAGTGAGAAACCGATGACGTTTTCGATTAAAATTTACAAAACAAGCAGTTCATTTGTCAAATTAAATTTCATTCGTAAATATCTGTATCGGTTTCTTGTTGAACTTCAACTATATCCGACGACGACCCTGGTTATATATCGTTTGGCGACTATACTATAATGCTTCCAGCATAAACTTACTAGGACTCCAGTTCCTCCTCCTCCTCCTCGGGAGCGGGACTCTCATTGTCATGATCAGAGTCATCAGGGCTATGACTTTGCCTGGAAACAATAAAACCATTTGGTTACATAAAATTGAACACAGTTCTCTAATACTGAGAAGTACTAACAATTGTGTTCAATTTTATTCTCTCAGTGGTGGCCCAGTGGGAACGGCTTCGACCTACGAGTTGTAAGTCATGGGTTCCAACCCAGACTATCACTGCTCTCACAACGGTGAATGAAAACATTGTGAGGAACCTTCTTCCTTCCTAGAACCAAAAATTCGAAGAAATGTGACATCTACCAACCCGCATTGGGCCCGCGTGGTGGATTATAGCCCACTTCCTCTCGTGATCAACTTTGAATGTAATATTATCTCGGAAACGTGATACTTTACGGGGTTTGGTCATATTATGTCTTCTGTTTGCATTGATGTCAGCTATCGATTTATACTGGCATCAAGCGTAGCCACCACTTTGAAATAAATAAAAATTAGAGGACAGTCGGTATGCCACGGACCTTCAAAGCCCAGTCAGGTACTCGCAAGCGGAGTGTATGAACAAGTGCTTGAACGTGAACGAAATGAGAGGAGTTATGTTAGAATCGCTTATGGATTTTCGCTTCCCGCAGGATAAAGGCATGAGTTTATGTTGGAATATAATTTTTGCTGCGTAAACTTACTCATACTCGGGTTCCTCTTCGTTCTCCTCGTGAGAGTCGCTATCATCGTCATTTGCGGGCTCATCAGGGCTGTGACTTCGCCTGGAAACGATACAAGCATTTGTTACAAAATAAGAGCTATTTATTGTAATTTGAACTTTATTCCGACTAACGTTAAGATCATAATTCAAAATTGACAACTTTGACTTAAATCAATTATGAAGAACTTTACTCAAGTCTGGATGAAGTTCAAAATACAATAACTAGAATAGAATTCAATATTTCGGCCAACAATTACGGTTAATAAATACTACTGCCCTGTGGCACCTTGTCGGAAGTTGTTTGTGGGGGACAAAGGTCACATTAGTACTTTCAAGTTATGTATCGAAACTGCATTTCAGTGCTTTGCAGACAGGTTTCATAACCTCGATGTTGCCTCTGGGCTATCAAGCCTGCGTGTTAGTGGGATCATACCGAGACTAATAAAAAAAAAGCATACCCACTCACCGACTGATGTTCGCGTTGGACGACCGGGCTTGTATCATGTTCTGCAACCAATACAGCTCCATAAAGCTAGTAACTCGCCCTTTATTAATGGTGCATTGCAAATTTTCGTGCCAGGAGTGTTGATTTGTGTGAGCGTTCCAGTTGTTATAATAAATTATTATTTGAAGTCCTGCCATATTCTTCCATGATAATTAATTTGACTTAGTAAACTGTGTACATATCTACCTACTCGAGAAGGCTATCCTATGCTTAGCCCTTATAGACATCATTAATTAATGTAGTTATGTATCTATAATTTAAAGTGTAGTTGAGATTTTTTCAGTCGGTAAAGTGATTTTTTTTATTCTAATAGGGCTCTCTACCGCGTCTGAAGTAGATCCAACTATGCCAACATATTAAAAGGAATAGAATACCTACAATAAACATATAGTAGGGGAGGTACTGCTGGATTTCGGTGAGCCAGGAATCGAACCCGATGCATTTTGTGTTTGAGATGGGACTTCAAGCAAGGTGAAATCCGCTAGTAGAGCTTTTTTTTACAACTAGGACATTATGTAACTTTACTCCTCCACTATTGGAGCAGCTGACGCTCAGGGGGCCTAAAAAGTCCACTTTGGCAGAATCATAATAAAACAATTCATATCACGCAATTTCATCTGTATGACAGTTTTGTATCGAGATTTGTAAAATGCTATAGGTACACCTCTGCCTAACCCATCAGGGATATATAGGTGTGAAACTGTCAAACAGATGAATTGCGTGATATGAATTTGTTTTATGATTCTGCCAAAGTGGCCTTTTTAGGCCCCCAATAAGGGCCAAGTATTATTGTTATGATTTTCAGCTGGTATCAAATAACTTGTGAGGGTTTTCATGAAAATTCACGACACCAGTTGGCGCCACTTTGACAAGAGGTCTTCCAATATAAAATATATGATGTCAATCACCATTCGTTTCATTCGTTCGTTCATCATTCAGTCACGACTAAAGAAATTATAGGCGCTTTGACACTTGTGACAGGTGGCCGGACCTGACGTCTCAGTGCTGCCATCTAGTAAACGTCATTTTTCAAAAACCCTCATTAACGCCACCGCCCGTAACAATAGTTTGTTCTCACTAGTTCTACTGAATAGTTCTACGATAGAACTAATGGGATTTTTTTTCTCACTAGTACTACTATAGCAGGATGTTGCGATTTCGGGCGAAACTACTGTGGGCTATAAAACAGTTTTAAAGCTTGGCTTGGCCAACCTAGCCCAGGTTGGAAGCGGTTTCTGCATCACGTCCAATCCAATACATACCTGTACCTATAACTAGATCCACTTTAGGTTTTAAGCAAAATTATACGATATTAGTAATCCTATACATGGATGGGTACAATAAAGTTACATAACAAGCAGATTCTGCTTGTTATGTAACTTTATTGTACCTCTTATTCTGCTTAGCAGAATAACTGAGGCAGCATGTAAATGAACACAAGTTTGATTGAACAATAATTGAGGAAATCCTCAAACAGCAAGCTAAGAGATTAACCGCCTCTAGTGTCAGGGCAATTCATGGCCACGACGTCGAGCACAAAAAAAACCTCATAAGATAGTGTTACGTTCCGAAAGAGAGTAAACTTGGCAGAACCTTGATGATTTGGTCAATATTGAGATGATTATAACAGATGCAGAATTATTGTGTCAGAGATGTGTCCGTGACCAACAGAGTCAAATGGATGCGATCACTTATGTATTTGTTTGAAGTTCTCTCAGTCGACTTTCTTTTTTATGACGTCCGGCGTCCCGGCTTTAGCCAAGCATGCTGGAAATTGTAGTAAGATCTGAAACGTTCTAGTCAAACAAGGGTCATTCGAAACAATGTCGACTATTCACTTGAGTAAGTGGAGACATCTTCAGGGACGAAGCTCGAACATCCTGTAAATTGCTCCGGTCAAGCAGGAAGTCTTTGAAGTGTTTTGAAAGTCTATTTTTTTTTAATTGCAAAATGGGCCAGATCTTGACCTCGATCTCGCCCGTTGAAAATGGATGGATGAGGTCTATGATGGAATGAGCAAGCCCAGAATATGCCTATTCACTCTTGCTTTGAAGGCCAACGGGTTTATACGTGGAAGGGAACAGAGACGCTAGCAGAGAGTTCCACACTTTGGCCGTTCGCATAATAAATGTGGAGGAGAACCGCCAAGTACGACTAGTCGATATTTATAGCCCAAGTGCGGATGGTATCCTGCACTACGTCTGGTAGTCCAGTAGTGAAAGGGAGATGGTGGGATCAGGTCGTGGAGCAAATGCGCACACTCTCCGAAGTACAGTCTGTAGAAGAACCGACAAGTAAGCAACGTTACGCCGATGAGCCAGGCTGCGAAGCCTAGCCCCCACCGCCTCGTCGTCCTGCTCTGCGTTCCATCGAGTCAAGTGCAGTCAGCTGGTATATTACTGAGTCATCCTATAAGTGGCTGCTACATATACAGGAACAGACCTGAGGTTTGTACAAACCAAGAAGCTGTCCAGATGTGAAGTACCGCGTCCTTATTTAGGATACCCAGTTTTTTGACTCAATGGTTGAGCCGACGTTGAGATCTGACGAACTCCATGCCCCAAAAGCTTCAGGCGGTCGGTAATTGGTAGAGATGCACCTCGGAAAGTAGGATATAATGTTGGAACTGGCTCCTTTTGGCAGTGAAAAGACATTCAAGTGGTGAGATGTCTGATATTATGTCCTAATGAACAGACACAAAAGACAATGTTTAACAAGACCTCGGAACCGAGAGTCGTCAACAGTTTATGGTCCTCTCGAGGTTGTTCAACAATTATGTTTACGTACGGTAAACCCTGCAGTTCAGTAAGGCCGCTTTCACATTAGCAGCGCGATAGTAGCGCGGCAATAGCAGATGCCTACACATTTCAAGAACAGCCGCGCGATAGCAGCGCGCGAATAATGATATTCTGACTGAGCGCGACGGTCGTGCTGCTAAAATCGCTAAGTGTGAAAGCGGTCTAAAACAACTTCAGGACCTACCAGATAACCGGACATTACTGTCCACATGCCGACGGCCTTTGAGGTGTAAATACTTTGGGTGAGGACCGCGAATCGGTAAATGCAGTCTCAACCTGAACAAGTTGGTGGTGTTGGTGGCTGGTAATGGCTAGTTGGAAGGTACCGAGGGTCAGAAGCAAACAATCAACGGGGCCTACGTCCAGCAGTGGACTGTTGATGAATGGAACACAAACTTAACTCGTTTATGAAAATTCCCAGATCACCTCAGTACCTTTTGCACAGCACGGACATCAAGCAAAACAATAATATCATAAGTCACCGCGATCGTGTCGCCATCGACATAGAAAATTTACGAATTGACAAGTATCTTTATATTATTATAATCATCTCGTAAAACATACGATGGAGGGACTAGTTTGTGCAGGGCAGCGCCGTGAACTCGCCTCAACCAGCAGTCTACGTGTAAGTTATCTTGGTTCTTTAGTACTCTTTATTATCCGAGACTGCTTGAAGGTGATGTACCTACGTGCATGTAAAGTGGTAAATCATTGTCATACGCATTTCAAAATAATCAACCCGTAAAACGGAATAAAATTGCAATACTTATTTGTACAAAAAGATTGATTTAATTGAAGTATTTCAATCATCATTTTACATTAGGATAATAATAAATTTACATTCATTTTAAAAGGTAATAAAGTTGATTTCTACACATTTTGATTCAGATTATAAATTGAAAATAATCGCAAACTTCCAAATAATTTAAAAACAATTTTTTATTAGGTGATAGAGTTTATGCCTGCGGCTTTCCCTCGTGCAATTTGTATACAAAATATCACTGAAATAACACCTGAAAAAGAAATTGCTCAATATCGATAAAAAATCTACGTAAGTTTACACATCGTGCCGTGGCTGCGGTGGTCGCGGCGGTGCCGCTGCAGCTGCGGCATAATGTGTAAACGGCCTGAGGCAGTTCAGTCCGTCTGAGTAATAATTGTAGTAGCTCCCAAACAGATGATCAAATAACATTGTATTTTTTTATATAAGCTAGTTTAATTAGGTTGATTCTTCCATAATAGATTTTTGTAGTCTTTCGTAGGATTAGGAATGCGTTGGGACGAGCCAGAGATAGATATACATATTGTCCATACGGTACAAGTTTTGTATGTAAAAATCACCAAGAGCCATTATTTACATTTTATTTTGTTTTGCGTTATTTCAATGACACCTTATTTATACAGGGGGTCCCTGGGAGTATGGATCAAATCGAATAGGGGCGCGGGCAAGGTTATTTCCAAACTTTTTAACCTTCAGAATGTCGGTGAATTTTTTTACCGTTCAAAAGTTATGAACAATTTTTGTGTTTTTCAATCACTTTGCATAGTGCTGAAAGAAAAAAAAACATTATAAAATAACTATCAGGGCTATCTAAAAAAATTAATTGACAGCCCTGGTAGTTTTTTTTTATGATTTTATTCTTTGAGCACTATGAGAAGAGATAGAAAAAAAAAGTTGGTCATAACTTTTGAACCGTTAAAAAATCACCGACTTTCTCAGGGTTAAAAGTTTGGAAATTACCTTGCCCACGCCTCTATTCGATTTGATCCATACTCCCAGGGACCCCCTGTATAAATAAGGTGTCATTGAAATAACGCAAAACAAAATAAAATGTAAATAATGGCTCTTGGTGATTTTTACATACAAAACTTGTACCGTATGGACAATATGTATATCTATCTCTGGCTCGTCTATTAATAACAGAAACACTCATCGAGGCGGCATCGGGCATACTGTCTAAGACGAATATCGTTAGTATCCCTTATTGGAGGGCTTTAATTAGTGGAGGACTTCTATACGAGTACTTTTATGTTTTTAAATACTTTAACGTATTTTAAGCCGATCCACTTGTAAAGAACTGAGAAAATGTAAGGGTCCTCAGAATTTTATACATTTAAGAAAAATAAAGTAAGTATGTCAATTCCTAACTAGCATCAGTTCTTTTTAAAATCAGCATTACAAACAAAATCATGAGGGCTTTCAATTAAAAGCTATTTATTAGCGCAGGAGAACAAAGCTAGTGGTATTTCAATCGCGAGCGTAATATACCAACCTGATTACAACCGAGTTCACGGACAACCTGCAGACGTGATAAAACTGCAGCAGAGGTTACTGCAGCGCCCACATCCGCGTGAACGACAATAATCATTAATAGACAGTTTTATTGGGCCCGCGTGGTGTATTATGGCTCATTCCCTTCTCGTGTAGAGAGGAGGCAGTCCCAGCAGTGGGAACATTATAGGCTGATTATGAGTTAGTTTAAGCTATATAAAGAGTTCCGAGTAATCGGGACAAAACGAGATTGTATTTACAAAACAAATTTTGTGCTTTTGTTTATCTTCGGAAATAATAAAGGAGTTATTCGTTTATTTTTACAAAATAATAATGTGTTTACTTTTAGTAATCTGAAGTACTGAACACATGTTAAATATTGAAAATGTAACCTTAGATTGGATATAGGGGCGCTGCGCCGTTGTTATGCAGAAAAATGGCATACGAAATAGTTACAGCAGTTCCATGCCACAAACAATACAGAAACAGTATTTTGTTAATTTTATAGAAGTTAGATAGTACTTAGATCAAATTACTATATTGTAATTGCAAATGATTATCTTGCTAGTGATGAATACCGAAACATGTGTGTAGACCAAGCGAATGAATCCACTTTTATTCGGAATCGTATTTTACGAATTAATAAGAATAATGTGCTCCCAATACCAATGCCTTCATAACTATTATTATAAACGTTTTATCACAGATAAATCTCCGATAGACTTTGTACCAAGGTTGTCTTAACTAGGCATTTACAGTAGTTAGAACCAACAACCTACTAAGAATAAACAAGTGTAGAAATAAGGTGGTGTTGTGTGCAGTTTATGCAACACTTACTAAACCTAAAACGTATAATACATGCAATTTAAAAAATACTACAGTATTACCTGGGTATACTGTACTGTACATTGTTTCACATCAAGAACAAGGGAGAGACATTACTAGTGAGCTGTGCAAAACTTTACGAAAAGAAATGGAAAGGAATAACTACGTCTTTCATTATGTCGTGTTTCATTGTCTCTGAACATGTTAAACTACCTTAAGGCATTGACTGCCAACGCGGTCACCGGTGACCGCGAACAATAGATTTTCTATTGTGTCTGTTGCCTGTCAGTCACCGTGTTAAGATTCGAATTTAAACACGACACGACAGCACTTTATAATGCGTTTCTAACAAATCCACGATCTGTGCCCACGCGACCGACCAGCATCGGTAGACAAAGCACTCAGAAACGAAACCGATGTTATCAGTATCTATCAAGAAAATTAATAATTATCGTATGTCTCTTTCTTGTTCCCAGTGCGCTATTTGAATGCCCAGGTACCTACGGTAAATTTGAGATTTTAGCACTAGATCAGATATTTGCACTATATAATCTCGTTTTATGGTACAAATTAGCAGCACGAACATAATGAGTCTACGTAACTTTATTCGAAAGCCAGCCTTCTTTTAATGTAAAACGTCAAATAGTGCTATCATTTGTCGACATTAAATTCGAGTGGTGCTGCTACGATTCCTATGCAAAACGAGTGGATGGCGATACGATAACGGCGAGTGTAGTATTTTGCTAGATGTTCGTGCTGCGAGAGACAGACACGGACGCTAGAAGGGACAGCCGGGCGCCCAGTGGCCGCGCGCGCCGCAGCGGTAGCAGCGCCCGTAGCCGCCGTAGTAGGCGTCGCCGCGGCCCGCCACTAGCGCCGCCCCTCCTCCTCTAACACCACTATCATTTCCGGCTGCTAAACATCAAATGTTCTATTCAATAATCTGGAAAAGTTTAATTATCATTTAGACTAGAACCTTCTTGGAAGAAGGCATAAGTTATCTAAAGTTCACGAAATTTCATGAATTTCAGTAACGGTAAACGCTGTAACGTGTTTCTGTAATGTTTTTTTAATGACGCTTGTGACGCCGCATTGAATAGCGGTAGTTTTGAATCTAAATTTCACAATTAAAGTTTGGTGTTATCTTATTCCATGACATATGTGGATTACTCCGTCAAATGATACGCCTTAGAGAAGGAAAATCGTTTAAAATAGAACTACAACAGTAGACAACTAAGTTCGGTTTCACACTTACCCCATTCCTCGTAGGCATCACTGTTAGATCCACTATCACCGTCGCGGTCGAAGTAGAGATATCCCTCGTCGGAGTCGTAGTGCTCGTCCCTGTAAACAACATTCATTTGATTATTTCTCTCACAAAGTTTAGTAAGATTTAATAACAAAGTCGGCTAAATGTAAGTTGTACTTGCGTGGCGTAGTTACTATTTTTAAGTTATTATAGTTGTACTGGTACGCCTCATACGTAAGTAATACCCACCTACATTAAGGTACCGACCGCATTAACAATCAATTAAATTATTTATGTTTGAACGCAAGAATTTTAGCATTTCCCAAAAGCTGTAAAAGAATTCAAGAAATTTTAGTCAGTCAATTAGCAAGTCGTAATCTGTGTGTAAGGACATCTACCTGTCTTTACTAATCCTACTTATATGAAATGCCTGCAACAATATAAATAATAGATTAACCTAAAAAGAGAAGCTACGAGAGAATCACAAAGCGATATTTTGCTCTGATGGCTACTCAGTAGTGAGTTGCCTCACTTAAATAAGAGAGACAAGATTGCTTCGTTAGTCCAGTGGTCGCAAGCGCGACTGCTGAGCATGGTATCTTAGGCTCAATTCTCAGATCGAGAAAAGTGGAATTTTTAGGAAAGAAACTTCTCAGAATTTCTTAGTAGGCCAGAGACTGGATTTCAGCCCGGTTAACGGTTTGCCCCCTATTACAGGGGTCTTGAACATTACTGGCGAAATATGGGAGTAGTAAACCCCTTTTCATAAGGCTGACACTTCATCGAGGGGGAGCAGAGGAAAATGAATCAATTCCCCCCTTTTTAATAGAACGGCTCTTCTCCTTTCAACACTCGTTAAACTTATAGGGGAACTTTCCTCCGCTCCACTCTGTTACGGTGGAGTGTCAGCCTTACCCCTCAGAGAATAGAGGCGCGATGTTAAGTAACAGACTGGTAACAGACTGGTAACGTACTCGCCCTCCTCCTCCTCCTCCTCGTCGAAGTAGTCGTAGTCTTCGGGCGTGGAGTCAAAAGAGCCGTCATCTCGTCTGTAAACAATACAAACATTCTTCTTAGTTAGTTATTCTGATTTATACTTTCGCTCATCGTGTGGGAGGCTAATGTTCAGATATGGACGTTTCTGGCTGCGGATGTCCGCCATCTCGCTAAGTTTCTTATAATTTATCATGCATGCTCTTAAGAAAAAGGCATGCAAACACTTCTACTCTCCATTCCATGCCAGTAACCATCACTCAGTATACATTCTTGGTACAAAGTTCGACAGATTTTTTTTTAGGCATTAGAAATTGTTGTGGTTTGTATTTTTTATTAAAATGCTGTGTTTAGGCCAAACGAAAACCGAGTTAGAACATTATTCCTTTGTCATCATCATCATCAACGTACAGCAGTCCACTGCTGGGCATAGGCCTCTATAATTGTACGCCATTCAGCACGATTCTCGTCTCTCGAACTCTCATCCAGCGGCCATCAGCAACCCTGCCAAGATCATCGCTCCACCTAGCCTGAGGGCGATCAAGAACACCAGACCAGATTCTTTTGTAAAATGTTTGAATTTTTGGCCAAAATAATTCTTGAACCTACTAGATACAGATAACTACAGATATATAAAAATTATGTTCTGGATGTCTTTATTCTAGATTCGTTACAGGTTAGGTGTACTTACTTTCTGATCATTTAGTGCAAAGGCTTGGAAAATAAAGGGAACCCAAAAATAATAATTATTGAACAGTTTAAATAAGCATACCGATTGGTGTTGGCGTCAGCCTGCCGGGTTTGTTCCGACTCGAGTTCTGCAACCAATACAGCTTCATAAAGCTATTCATATTTTACATCTCGCCCTTTATTAGTTTGCGTCCCATTAAAAAATAGTGAGTGTCAAACCCTACCTAGGAATGCACAATAGATCAAGGTTTGAGTTGATCAGTTCAAGTTACATTCTTGTAAATGAACTTCAATATTTTACAAGTTATGTAAATGGTTTCTGTGCGTTATAGCCTAAACATAGGCCACGCGTATCATGTAAGTGGCGGCTCTAAAGATGTGCGAGATTAGACCAGCGTAAAAACTATGTTGTCAAATATTTACATTACCTACCTTTTTATACCTATAATAATAATTATTATACAGGTAAACTTAGTTTGTTTGTATGTAGGGGGTAATCTCCGGAACCACGTCGGATTAAAAAAAATCTTTTTGCATTTGATAGCCCAATTCTTGAGTAAGTTTCTATGTTATTTTTTCTAATTTTTTTAAAAGTTATTATTTTGAATAAGATATAATAAGACTATTACAACATTATAATTTTAGGAAATGGGAATGAATTAAACAAATTTTTCGAAAATGTTAGAAAGACTAATTTATTCTTCGCAATACTTATTTGTAATTTAACGTGCCTTTTACAAAATTGTGTGATATTGAATGTACCATAAACATCCGTGCCAAATCCTTCTGAGAACAGGCGTGACCTTATGTGTGACAAAATTCATTTGAAAAAAATATAGCTATGCAGAAATGCAGTCTTATTTGATGAATTTTGTACTTCATCTTTGTAAATATAATTTAGTTAAATGATTGACAAAATAAGAATACAGGGTTAAATTAAATTAGCTAGCGAAACTCCGCGAAACGTGATGGTATCGTATCTCAACACGATAAAAAAAACAAAAACGACAAAAAATAATAATAATATGATTTCATAATTATTTTTATGGGTCAACGTCTGTTAGGTAAGCATATTAGCAAGTTCGTTAACAATAGAAAAAGTAATTGTGTCTCATTAGTAAAAGTTGAGCTCTACTACATACAATACACGAGGTCGTTAATCCAAAAAATTCATCAAATCTTTTTCTTTATATCGAGCCAATGTAGTGTTTTAGTACATCGAAGGCTAGAACAGGCACGTCCACCCACTACAACAGACATTGCACAATAATATTAATTGCTAGTCAGCAATACTACTAATTTAAATTGTTATTAAACTAAAAATGATTATTACTAGATTGCATTTTATCTAGCTTTTTATCAATTGCGGAGTAAACAATGTGTTCTTTCTGTATAAATCAAGAATTGTTAACCTTAATAATTAAGTCCACTAGTTAAACCACCACAAAGGTCCTGGGTCTCATTTTCATCATCTTTGAATGTTATTTTTTTTACAACAAAGGGCATTGGAGATTTTTATATGGAGCCTGGATTACCTACTGTTGTCGCACCATTTTGTTTTTTTTTACAAAATGGCGGCCACGTCTTTTTGCTTATATGTTTGATTATTTTAAGCTTTCAGAATCACTCTGAAAGTTTGAAATTTCAAATATTTAAGCAAGTTAAAAAATATGGCGGTCACGTGATCAACATTGAATGTTAATATCTCGGAAACGTGACGCTTTACAGGGTTTGGTCTTGTTACGTTTTCTGTTTGCATTGGTGTCAGCTATCGATTTATTTAAAAATAACGTGTAGCCGCCATTTTGAAAAAAAAAAAAATGGCGTACAGGTAGGTATGCCATGGACCTTAAAAGCCCTTAACACTTGTTTCGAAAGTCGAACCAAGCTTTACACATTCAGTAATTATTATACATTCTTTAAACGTCAAACTGAACGCCACTTATAATCAGATATGATAAGTTATAAAGGATTTACTGACGTCTCCTTGGTTTGGTGTTGCCCTGAAGACCTGTGTAAGATAAGAACGAAAATAACTTTGGAGATGAATGCCTATAAAATATTTCTTGTAAGAGCACCAATCAATTCATAAACCTTTACTATTGTGTTCAAATAATCGACTATGAAGCTGCATTGTTATCAACATGCATAACATCAAGAAAGAATTTGAAAAAAAAAAAGAATGTAATAATGAGTCCGGATAAATATTATGCTAAAACCATTTTTATATTTTCCGTTACATTTGAGAGAGAATAAATAAATAAGCAATCTATGCCAAATTCGGGATGTAGTATAAGGTAAGTTATTGTTAACATTATGGAACGCAAATAAAGTCATGAATAAGGTATGTTTTCATTTGAATATAATGTAAAATTTTATGAGCAAGAATTAAAATCAATTAATGGATATGGTTAAATATTCATTTAAATAACGGGAACCCCATTAAAATTGCATCAGTAGTTTTTGAAAAAATCGCGGACTAACATACATACTTAAGGGAATACAGAACCTCTTTTTTTAAGTCGGTTAAAAATCGACCTCTAACTTTGAATACGTCTCCGACTTTTAATTATATTCAGTATGTAACTTGACAGTTCATAGTAAGATAATACTGAAACTAATAGTGTTGGGGTAGTGAACATATTAATAACATTTTATTACAGGGTGTCACTAACGCGGTTTAAACCAATTGGAACTAGTTAAACGAATTTGTTAATACCCAGAAAATAAAAATTGTCACCTTATATTTATCCGGGCCCTTATTATTATAAACAAATATTACAGACCTTTTCTACCATCCAAGATTTCTTTTCTTTTTTGCTTCATCTCCTCACTAAGACTTTGCACCATTTTCTCTATGAAGGACTCTAGTACCAAGCTTTTGCATTCTGATGTGATTGAGGCTCTGAAAATTATATAGTTAAAAAATTTACAATTAGATGTTAAACTTTATAATTTATATCAAGGCAATAAAATTTCACCTGCATATGGGACAATCCTTTTTCTTTTTCTTCCAAACGGATATACAATATTTGCAGAAGGTATGTGAGCAGTTCAGTGTAGTGGGTTCCACAAATAGTTCATTGCATATGCTGCACTGTAGTTCACTTTCCATAAGCTCGCCCATTTCGTTCAGCACCATCTCCTTAGAGGAGCCCTCGCCAGAATGTTCTGGTTCGGCGCAGATGTTCTCTAAAATTGTGTTTCTCTCCGTTTCAACAGTTTGTAGTTGGCTCTTAACCTGTAAGAATGTAGAATACATTATTTAGGTAATCCCATAATTGCCTCATAACAGACAGAGAACACTGTCATTGGGAACAATAAAGTTTTATTGTTTTTAGTTTATAATAAATTTTTGTTATATTTATTTATTAAAACTTTATGCACAAGTAAAAGAAATACTGAACAAAGGCGAACTTTATGCCTGAGGCATTCTACCAGTCAACCTTAGGGTGATGCCGAGACAAAACATGGCAGGTGCAACATACGAGACAAATAGCTAGGAAATCACTATAAAATACAAGAATAAATACTAATACATACATAGGTACATATAAATAAAATGAACTGTGAGGAGAAAAAAAATATTGGTAGAGGAGAAAGCGAATCCAGCAAATCAGCGCTGGGATGTTACGGCCAACTTTTGACGGATATGTTCACGTGCCTTCACTTTAAAAGATAACTGACTGGTTGCCGTCCTGATGTTCAGAGGGAGCGCATTCCAAAGAAAGACTGCCTGGACAAAGAAAGAAGAATGAATGAAGCCAGAACGGTGAGAAGGACATCGTAGAAGACGATTGTTAGTGGAACGAAGATATTTAGCATTGGCAGAGCATAAATATTGAATTTGGGAATTCAAGTAAGAAGGAGCTGTAGGTTTGTCTAGAATAGAGAACAACGTAGACAGAGCCTTGAACTCTCTGCGCTGGCGAATGGGTAACCATTTTAAAAACAGCCGATGCTCGGATACATGGTCATACTTACAAAGATTGAAAACGAATCGAATGCAGTTATTGAGAAGACCGTCAAGTTTATTGAGGAGATCTGCATTCAGGCCACAGTAACACACATCACCATAGTCAATTATGGGATGTATTAGGGACTGTACAAGCATTGCCTTTATATGTGAAGGGAGAAGATTTTTCAGCCGATAGAGCGACCGCAACGTTCCGGTGACTTTCTGACTTACAGTCGTGACCTGCTTTCGCCAGTCAAGACAAGTGTCGACATGCAAACCAAGATTCTTAACAATGCCTTAACAATGCTTATATGCCTCATAAATAAAGAAAAAAACCGGCCAAGTACGTGTCGGACCACGCACAATGAAGGGTTCCGTGGTTGGAATGAATTTATCCCAAGAACAAACTTAACATTGTAGTTGAAAAACATGTTCTCCCATACATTGCAACTGAAAATGTAAGTTTGTACGCACAATATTGAGAGATTTACCATGTTGTTTCAAGATCATAGACTTCTTATTAATTTTCCTGTAATCTATAGGTATAGAACTATTTTTTGTATTTTTTTCTAATTTTAGGCTCAGTAGTTTCGGAGATAAGGGCGGGGGAGGGGGGAATGGTAAATTTCCGTCTATTGTCTTACTTTTAAATTATGAAAAAAATATATTTGAGATCCTCACGGTAAGCCCTTTCATTTGATATGTCACACGGTACAGATTGCGAAACTTTTTTTTTAAATTGTCTATTTACCCCTCAAAAATGACTAACATTTTCAAAACTCATTTATTTACGTTACACGTCTGTGTTTGGGTCACAGAGATTCATATGTGTACCAAATTTCAACTTAATCGGTCCATAAGATTCGGAGCAAATTGGCTGTGACAGACGGACAGACAGACAGACACACGAGTCGATAAGTCGATCCTATAAGGGTTCCGTTTTTTCCTTTTGAGGTACGGAACCCTAAAAACGACTGGACCTAATTCAATTTTCTACTAGAAACAAGTCTGAATATCTCCGAACTTCTACATCATTTTCACGTAGTATTTATGTCGCAGCCAACTGGTTAAATTAGCCGTTCAGTTAACTGCCTAGTCTTTAGAAGTAGTGCTCGCCTCGCTTCGCTCTCTCGGCTCGTACACGGTTGACCACAGTTCTAACCTTTTTTTTTTTTTGCGTAGAAAATGCCTATCGCATACCACGCCGTCGCGTCCGGGGAGACGACGTTGTTATGTGGGGCTTGCACCCACAAAAAACTCCGCCTGTGCTCCTACTTTCGCCTTGATGGGTGGGCCGCGAGAACTGCTACGTATGACATTCGCGACCCATCCAGCGTGGCCCACTTCTGGGCTCCATGCTACTTCGGCGATGTCCGTGTGCACTGGGACATCACCACAACTCGAGGGACCGTGCAGCGTGGACGATAGAGTCCCCGATCTATCATCCACTGGCCCCTCTTATGGCGGCATCAAGTCCGCATTTCGCCGTCTGCGCCGTCCTGCCCTCCTGCGGCGAATCGGGTCAGCGAGAGAGTCTGCCTCCCTGACCCGCTCCGCCGCTTCCTTCTGCGAGATTTCGTCCTCACAGAAAGACGCAACCGCCTCCCATGCCCTTTCACTGCCGACCATTGCCCTGACAACAGCCGAAAGCGACAGGTCTTCCCCAATTTCTGCCATCAGAACACGGCGCTGCGTCTCCCAGGCAGGGCACTGCTCGAGAGTGTGCAGGGCCTCGTCCTGGTTGCAACCGCAATGGTGACATACGGGAGTCGGCTCCCGTCTTGCCACTGTATGCAGGTATTTGCCAAAACAGCCATGCCCTGACAATACCTGCACTAAACGGAAGGACAACGTGCCGTGTCACCTCCGTACCCAGTGCACTGGGATTGGCTGGATAGCCCCAACAGTCCAGTGACCGGCACTGGGAGTCTCCAGCCTCTCCGCCCATTGCCTCATGATGGCAGTCTGCGCCTCTCTGCGCCACCTCATCACCACTTCAGGCGGCGGGCCACTGCCGCTCTCCGCCCAAACTTCCACACTTTGATGGTAAACCTCCGCAAGCACTCGCGCCTCCAGGTCCCACGGGGGTGTTCCTGCCAATGTGAATGCCGCTTCGGCTGAGATTGTGCGGTATCCGCGTATCACCCTGATAGCCATGACTCCTTTGTGGTCGCTGCAGATGAGCCTTGTTCTGGGCAGTCAAGGAGTCCGCCCACACTGGGGCGCCGTACAGCGCCATCGAGCGCACCACCCCCGTGTAGAGCCGTCGGCAGCTCACACTCGTTCCACCCAGATTCGGCAATAGCCGACTTAGGGCGGAGGCTGTGCCGATCAGCTTCGGGGCAAGTTGGCAGAAGTGCTCGCCGAAGCTCCACTTACGGTCCAGGACGAGGCCCAGATATCTCATGTGCGTCCGTACTCTAACCCTCTCACTATCTAGAGTGATGTAGGGGCCCGCTGGTGGTCGGCGGCGGGGTCCATAGAACACCATCCGTCTTTTCGAGCGCCACCCTAAGACCAAGTGCTTCGATGCGGCTGATGACCAAAGACGCACCCTCAGTGGCCAAGCGCGCCGCCTCTTCAAAGTTTTCTCCCCGGGCTGTTATGAGAGTGTCGTCAGCATAACAAATGACGCCCAGCCCTGGTGAAAGAGCACCGCGAAGGGCCCAATCATAACCCAAGTTCCACAGGAGTGGCCCTAAGACCGACCCCTGCGGTACAACACACGTGAAAGACCTCCGCACGATTTACAGTTCAGACAGTTCTAACCTAACCTAACCCATTTGGTCGGGGTGCCCTGGCTTAGTAACTGCGACCAATTCGGCTCGCATGTCATTGGTTACAGACTTCCAACCTAAACTGTAATTGAATATCATTCAGGCCGTTAGTTGAATGGCCGCGCCGTTTAGTTAAAAGGCTAGGCGGTTAACTGAACGGCTAATTTAACCAGTTGGCTGCGACATTTATACCAAAATAGACTCCAATAATTCTTTAAACATCAACAAAAAAAAAAAAATTGATACCTTGATTTTTAAATAAATAAAATAAAAGTACTACAAATTTCACTGCGCCGGCGATGCGCGCTCGCCCTGACTGGAGGCCTTAATTTATTGAGGCTTCCACAGACAATCCCGGTTGAGCAGACGACAACCTCATAGGTTGAACTGCGAGATGCCATTTATAAGCAAAAAAAAAAACAAAAAGATGCGCGTTCAGTACCAAATACATTTTGGTGCATGTGCTTCCACATGCCTCACCACGAATATGAACTTCCACACATTGCGAATCATACGATGAGCGTTGTGCGCTGCGCATGCCTCGCAATGTCTGTATCCGCCTTTAGAGGGCTCTTTAAGTTATGTTAAAAAACAATAACATGATTTTCACTGTTAGTTTAAATACTTAAATCAAAAGGTTGAAGCCTCGGGATCAGAGTGCGCGATTATACTTTTTTCTTATTATTTCACGTCCCTAACCTGAAAACATGAAAATACCTCCAGAGATACAAGTATAGCGACAAGACTCCCTGAAAACAAATAGTGTTTTATAAAACGGTTTCAAACCTAAGGCCAAGAACCCTCCTGGAACCAACTAGCAATATGTATGTGGGGTGACTTGAATGTGTTTAATATTTCAGGATCAATAAGTAATATAACGAATATTAAAAAGACAAAAACATAAATCATGAAGCCCTGACTTCAAAGGTAACTGCTTACCCTTTCAAGTTGTTCCTGTAGCGTGTTGATGACTACACTAGACTGCTCTGCCTGTTTTTGAATCCTTTCTGCTGCCAATGCAGCTAGCTCTGTTTCTCTCTCTGTCACTCGCATCTGTGGGTAAAGATTATGTAGTACCTGTGGTAGTACTTTAATAAGCAGGTAGGTACTTCTCAGCATCCAGTACCAAAATGTTCCGGTGTTTAATAAAAAGTGAAATGGTTGAGGACTGGACGCGAGGGTGAGACAAAAAATGCCTTTCTTTTTAGGGTTCCGTAGCTAATTGGCAGAAACGGGACCCTTATAATCTTGCCATGTCGGTCCGTCCAGATGTCACATAGCCATTTTACTCCGAGAATAAAAAGGAAATAAAAAAGAAAGATTGTGATAATATTAACAGATTTAAACTAAAACTGAGATAATACGTTTATGAAATGTAGTTATACCGCATATTAAAAGTTAGCAATTACATACTTCTTATATTTGTTTTGTATAACTTCACCAACACTCATCGGAGGCAAAATGTATTTAATTAGATATAAAAATTACTTTGTATCTCATTATAAGTGAACCTATGTGTTGTTCTTATGAGAATAAATTCTTTAAACCGAAACCGAATATTTGCAATAAGTACATCAATAAAAAGGTGTATTCTGTGCACCGCTAAACAATGGTGCAATTAAATTATAAAAAATATATTAGTGGTGGCACTACCCGAGAGAAACAAAAAAAAAAAAGGAATGTACAGTCACAAGCATAAATATATTACTATGGATGGACAGCACTGCAATAATATCTGATTTCATGATTGATTCCATGAATATATATGACGGCAAATATATGTGATAATTTGTGGAAGGCATTATACAAGTGGCAACACAAAAATGTGACATCAAGTAACGCAAAAATATAAGATAATGCATGTTGGATTCAAAAATATGTGTCAATGCAACATTAACAGATATTTTATGTTTTGTGTCACAAATATCTGTCTACTCAGTTAAATTCAGAAGAATGTGATACCTCATTGTGATCGAAAATATCTGACATCACTTTGTCAGCACAAAAACCTGGCAGAATAATATTTCGAGTTTTCTCCTATAATGCAATCAGTGCCACTCATATTGTAATAGTATGTGATATCCCACTGGAAGCGTAAATATCTGACAGTCATTTTTCAAACTAGAAATGTCAACACTAACAGTTTTTTCTTTTTGGCAACTGGGCCGATGTGGATTATTCTGCCAGTATCAATTATCCATCTTAAAGTACAGTCAGATGCATAAATATATTACTATGAATCCTTCATAGTGCGTGGTCCAACTCGCAATTTCTGTTAAAAATGTTAAAATTATGGTATTATTTACCCTCAGTTCTTCAAGTGACTTCTCAGCATTGTTTTGAGCTTCACTTAATTGTTTCTGTATGTCTTCTCTCTCTGTCATCTGAATAAAAAAAAAAATATATATAGATATTAGAAAGTAGGTTAGCCAAAGTTTTTTTTATTGAAGTGAGTTTGTGAGGAAAGTTGATTGTAAGAAACTTTGCTGAATTTTGCTGTCAGTTAAGTAAATTAGTATGATTGCGTTTCCTAATTTAAACTCGGCCGCAAGTAAGACTCATCGAAACACAAGTTGTACAACTCATGGTCAGCAGGATGGCAGGTAAGTTCAAAACTTAAGGGGACGTATTACGCCAGTATTCAACCTAACATCCAGAGGAAACCTTGGTTTTTTAAATGCCCCAAACTGTCCAAGAGAACTGTTACATCCTTGTGCAGACTGAGACTTGGCCACTGCTGCAGTCCTGTATTCTTGAACAAGATCCGTATTCGTGACAGTTCCCTGTGCGAATGCGGTCTTGATGATGGTACTCTGGACCATATCTTTTTCTCTTGTCCTTTAAACTCTCAATCCTTTGACCTGTATCATAAGCTTTCCAAAATTAAAATCCCTCTTCCTACTAACTTCCATTCTCTCTTGACTAACTTCTCTCCTAAACTTATCAAAATTTTATCATTCTTTCTAAATTTAAATGAAATGAAATTGTAATTAGGTGTGTAGTAACTGTGTAAATAGATTTGTGGTGTAGTAATTAAAAAAAAAAAAAAAAAAAATCTAACAAAAATTGTCTTGTCCTTTCAGCTACTAACGTTTATCTAGAGTCTAGACAACTACCACGGAGTGCAAAGTTCGACGGCTGTGGCTCACCTTGTTGCGTTGCCGTCACCACATGACGCTGGCAGAATAGTCGACATCGGCTCAGTTGCCATTAAAAAAAAAAAAAAAAAAAAAAAAGACTCATCGAGTTTTAGAAAAAGATCGGCCATGTAGATCGCCGCGCACCTTCTCCTTCACTCATTGTGTGATAGTCTCTTTTCAAAATATCAATGTGTCATATTCTTACTGGGGTAATAATTATGTTAAAAAAAGAAACAAAATATTGTTACCAATTGGTCCATTTTGATTTTCTCCTCATTACAAAGTTTCCTCATATGCTCCATTTGTTCATTAAGCAAGTGTTCAGCTTTTAATTTCTCTTGTTCAGTTTGGTGAACTCGGTCTTCAAGATTCTTCTTGATATTATTTAATTCTTGCTTCAGTTCCGTTTCTCTTAGTATTCTTTGTTCTTCAATTTCTTTTAATTCCTGTAAATATAACAGTGTTTTAGTTTAATCAATTTGCCACGTTATTTGATAATGTTTTGTGCACTATAAGAATATTACTAGCAGTGCCCCGCGGTTTCACCCGCATAAGTTTCGATCCCATTTGAATATCGGGATAAAAACTATCCTATGTCCTTCCCAGGGACTCAAAATATATCAATACCAAGTTTCATCTAAATTGGTTCAGTGGTTTAAGCGTGAAGAGGCTAAAGATAGATAAATAGACAGACAGACAGACACTCTTTCTCATTTCTAATATCAGTATAGCTTAAAGTAAAATCAAGCATGTAAATTAAAATCTGGTAATACCTTCTCCTTGGCTAATCGAAGTTGTTCAGTTTCACGCTGGAGCATATCTACAAACTCTTGCCGTTCCTTCAACCGGACATCTTCTTGCTCACGTATCTTGCCCTCTAATTTCTCCAACATCTCTTGTTTCGAAGTATTTTCTCGATTTAGCTCTGATAAAAATTCTTCTCTTTCTTTCATTAGTTTCTCTTTAAGCGAGTTGTTCTCTTGCAGGAGTTCTGACTCAGTCTCATTGTGTTTCTGAATTTGCTCCTATAAATAAAGGATGTAAATCAATATTAACTCTGGCTCAATCTAAAATAAAACACTTTATCAATGAATGCTATGCAGATGTTATTTTTCTTATCTAAACCTGACAGTAGGTTTTTTATTCTCTGGACCACCCAAAGAATAAAAAACCTAGAGGCAGCGGCAGCAAAACTTATTTATATTTTCTGTTGAAAATCTAAATTATTTGGATTGTTGCTACAAAATTAAGAAGATTCCATTTTTTTTAAATGGATTTATTACCACTTTAATAAAAAATAATTTGGCTAACCTACTTTGTAATAATATATATATTTTTTAATTCAGATGACAGAGAGAGAAGAAATACAGAAATAATTAAGTGAACCTCAAAACAATGCTGAGAAGTCACTTGAAGAACTGAGGGTAAATAATACTACAATTTTAATAGAAAGTGTGAGTCGGGCCATGCACTATGAAGGGTTTATAGTTCATATTTATGCTTGTGACTGTACTTTAAGGTGGTTAATTGATACTGGCAGAATAATCCACATCGGCCCAGTTGCCAAAAAGAAAAAAAGGGACTGTAAACCTGAGTATATGGTTTTAATTTCAACTCAATACCTCCATGCATTCTCGAGATAAAGGGTTTTGACAGTCAGACAGACGGACAACATAGTGATCCTAGAAGGGTTCCATTTTTTTCCTTTTGAGGAATGGAACCCTAAAAATGTCCAAACACTTGATTTTGTTGGCATGGGCATTTTAAAAGTATTTGAAAATAATAGGTAACTCACAGAACAGAAATTTTTATTTCATACTTTTAACGCTTTTGATTGATGTAACTCTTTCAATTGATGTTTAGAATTTAGTTGATACAATTTTTTCATGCGATCTTATAGGCATCTATGTTCTGGATTTGGTTTCCGCACTTAGTCCTTCAGTGGACCATTGTGCGTGTCTTATAGGCATACGATTTGATCTGCGCGAAGATCGCATCCTGTTAAATTGATTCAAAAATTTATAGATTGTGTCATGAATGTTTTTTTTTTTGCCATTTGAGCCGATGTCGACTATTCTGCCAGTGTCGCGTATAGACGGCAGCGCAGCGCCGGGCCGTCCACTACACTTTGTGTGTGAATGTATCTTCTGGAATATTAATTCAAATCGGGCATCCCTATTTGGAGTTAAGTAGGGTGTTTTTTTTAAATCAAGATGTTTTTCACTTTAAGGTAGAGTACAGATAAACACAAAATAATAAAGAGTGAAA
Source organism: Gortyna flavago (assembly GCA_963669345.1). Classification (NCBI taxonomy): domain Eukaryota; kingdom Metazoa; phylum Arthropoda; class Insecta; order Lepidoptera; family Noctuidae; genus Gortyna; species Gortyna flavago. The sequence continues at coordinate 9,321,131 of OY770129.1, read as the reverse complement.
TAATACAAGACCACACAGAACATAGATTTGACTCTGAAATCACAAAAATAAAGTCAATCTGTTGTTTACTTGTCACAAATTGGCAGGCTATGTTTTAAATCTATTTACGTCACATAGGGTTTTTTAAATTGTCAAATTGTGTTTTTAATTAAGTAATAATAATTTGGCTTATCTTATTTAAACAATTAAAGTTGTGTCAGCTGTGATGTGTATGATGAGCAATTTTTGAATTATAGAGATTTATAATTTGTCTTAGCATCTCAAGGTTGCAGATATTTGGCACAACGACCCACTGACCCACATCTTAACTTTATGTTTTACAAGCCACACGTGAAACTTACCATGAGTTCACAAATTTTCAGTTCCATTTCGTGTTTTATGGTAGCAAGCTGTGCATCTCTTTCCTCCAAGAGTATAGTTTTTTGGTGTTCAACCTCATTTTTCTCCCCTTTTAAGTTTTCTATTTGTGCTGCAAACTCATTTTCAAGCTGAAGAATTTTTCTATTCATATCTGTTTGCAATTGTTCCTTTAGTATCATTGATGTGTTTTGCATTTGTTTAGCATTTTGTATTTTCTCTTCAATATGTTTTATTTCAAATGTTTGTGACTCTTCAAACTTCATTTTTACATCGTCAATTATTTTGTTATTCTGATCGCTGTTATCCATTTTTAAACGCTTTCTTGGTACTTCAAATACTTCTTCTGATGCTGAATTCATAAACTTATACACAAATTCATCAGTCAGTTCTAATGATATGATGTCTCCATCACACAGTTTCTTCTCAAGCCCCTTGCCTAAAGTTGCTCCATTGATTTTAATACCAAATGTGCTGTTATCTTCAAGAGTCCATTCATTACTTTTACCTTTTTTAAATTTGCAGTGATTTCTCGATATAGATATAAAAGGTACTACAACAGAGTTCTTCAATCCACGACCAAGTGAAAACTGAAGCAAAACAATGTTACAGAATAATGAAAAGAATAATGTTCTACTTTTACTGTGACTGAACTATAATTTTGATCTAAGACCAACTACAATTTAATTAAGAATATGTAAACTATACGTACATTATCTGAGGTTATAGGTATTTTGTTCAAATTTGTAAACTCCGATTTTAGTAGTTTACAAGATTCTAGTACTGGACAGCTATCACCATCTTCCATATTTGCGGGAATGTAATTCAAATAATATACTAAATAGTAAATAATAAAAACAATAAACAGCTCAACAAACAAAACTGGGCAAGTTTCCCACCAATTGAAATAGCATATTTCGATTCGAACACGACTTTTCATCAATCTTCAACAAGACACTGTCATTAGTCATGTCAACAAGACAACAAACAAAACAACGACAAGATGAAATGGTTTGAATCATAGATAATATTACCAAATGTAGTTGTCGTTTTTTTTTTATTTATAAAAAAAACTACAACGTTCAATTCAAACCATTTCATCAGTGTTGCTAGTAATAAATTAATAATAATTTCCTGAGTTCCGTTGAACTACTCGAAATCTTTATAAAATGTATATTTTCTATTTTCTCTCTATGCCTATGATTGGCAGCACCAAAATGAGCAGTGTTATACTGGTGTTGCCAACAGATAAACTAGCTCTCCACCAGATTCAACTTCGAAAACCACTAACAAAAATCGGCCCTACTCAAAAAAAAATTGTAAAAATCGCAAAACTTTCCACATAACAAATTTTTGGTTTTTACGAAAGAAAACAGTGAGTAAAGTATTTATATTAATAAAATGTTTTTTATTATTACGTAATAAAATATTTAAAATCATAAATCAACATACATTATTAGTAAATCAACCAGATGATTTTTTTTCTGCACCATCGTCAGTTTCACATTTATATGGTCTTTTTTTTTACCGATTTGCTTTAGAACTTTTATTGGAATTTACGTACCTACACAGTAATACTAAATTCTTGCTCTTGATAATTAAATGAAGTAAAAATAAAATATAGAGTGGTAGCAATAACAGTAATTGGTCAGTCGGCCTCGCGTACCGAGGGTTCCGTACCATCATGTTTTTAAATTTTCATCGGCGAGGCCTATATTCGTCAGAGAATTTTAACACTGCAGGCTGCTGTGTAGAATATTGCAGTTTTAGGTCAGCAACTTTTGTTGATGATTCCTGAAAAAGTGTGTTATTTAGAAACACCGTTTTATTTTTCCTGTAATATTTACATAATCTTCTATCACATAGAATAATTTCAGATTTTTCTCTATGCAAACTTCGGAGATATGATGGAAAATGTAAAAAAAATACCGTTTCCCATAAACGGTATTTTTTTTAAATTTTCCATCACAAGTTGAAAACTAAACGGCCCAAAAAAGTGTTTGAGAATGTGCAAACAGCGTTTTTCATATGATACCCCACATGCCCTAGTAGCCCCATTTCGAATTTTCAGACCCCCTTTCAGTTCCCGTAGCAAAAAAAAAATCTTTCTTAATTGCAAAATAGTTGGGCAAACGTCATCTAAAACTATTCTAAATTTCAAGTTGATGGCATTAGTAGTTCTTGAGATATCCAGCTGTGACAGACGGACAAACAGACAGAATGAGTCGCATCCATCCTTTTTACCATTTTGGTACGGAACCCTAAAAACCACCAACCACTAAAAGCAATATTTCGCCACTATAAGGGGTGTCGAAACCACCAGTTTTAGTGGAAAATCCACTAAGTTGGTAACACTCAGTGAGTATGACTAAGAGCAATAGAGTATAGAGTAAAATGAAGTTGCCAGCATAAACTTATCAAACAAAAGACTTAAAAATATAAAACGAAACATGATCACTAATGGCTAATGCTAGGTTTACACATTATTCTTTGAGTTAATTAACTTGAAACTTGTGACGAATACTTAGCCAAATACCTAAATAATAAAGTTTGTTATTTTTTGTTACCTCATATAGGGGAATTAGGGGGTGTCAGATTCCATGGAAAAATTTTATCGCGTGGTCTGATATAAAGAATAATTATGTAGGTATTGTACAGAGGCCAGCACATCAAGCTACCCCAATCTGTAAAATTTTCCCAATTGAATATGAACCTTATTCTTTTGTGATAAAGTTGAAAATCTATCAAAGAAATTTGACAGATTGGGGTAGCTTGATGTGCTGGCCTCTGTACATTTTCACCAGGGTTTTTGGAAAATCTACCCTTAACGGAGTGAAAAGGGGTATAATACCTATCAAATGTTAGGGGGGACATTTTATTGCTTGGCTTGATTGACAAAAAAATTGGAACAAGTAACATATAACTCAAATACTTAAGGGGGCGCCGCGCCGCGCCGACCACCCTGTGGCGCCCTCATCGTTTGTTTAGTTATTTCTTTTATTTTAGAATGAAAATGCAGTAAATAAGCACGTTAGGTTGTGCTCCACAAGATTATAAGTTAATATTATTACAAACGGTAGTTTAACATTGTTTAGTTTTAATATAATCCTTAAAACCAATAATTAGTGGCTACTATTGTCCGTTTTTACGATTTTATTACAATTAAAAAACACACATTTTATTTTTTATTACAACAAAAAAAAAACACGATCATCGCGTTTATTATGTTCGGGGAATCCCCGTGTTTCATTTCGTTCATTCATCAGGCCACGATGACAGTAGGTAACAAAATGGCGCGTTCTATATTGAAAGGCGCGAGACGCGTGTTTCAAATTGAAATTAATTTTTCAGTTATGTTTACAGTCAAATAACAATAAAAATGTAGTTCTATTCACTGATTTAGTTAATTTTGAAACATCTTATCGTTAATATTACTTTTATACCAAGCTTATTTTATTGCTTTGACTAATATGTAAGGATAGGTACAGAGGCCAGCACATCAAGCTACCCCAATCTGTCAAATTTTCCCAATTGAATATGAACCTTATTCCTTCGCAATAAAGTTGAAAATCTATCAAAGAAATTTGACAGTTTTGGGTAGCTTGATGTGCTGGCCTCTGTACCTAAAATAAAATTTTAAATGTTAATATTTTTCTAATCGAGTTATAGAGCGAAGCCCTACGTGGTTAGGGTTACCATGCTCGCCGCCCCACTAGGCCACTACTGTATGTTCTGCTCTGAACGTAGGAATACTACGGCGTTCTTCAAGCACTTCGTATATGTGGCCTAAGGGCGAGTAGGTAGGTGAGCAACCAGTACAGACTGTTCTGGGGGGCTAAAAAGGCCACTTTGGCAGAATCATAAAATGATCACATTATGGATCATATTAAAATTCGTAAAATGGTCACAAACTGACAATTCATAATATGAATTGCTTACAATTAATATCACGCAATTCATCTGTTTGACAGTTTTGTATGGAGATTCGTAAAATGGTCCACAAAAGAAGAATTGCTTTAATGTCAAATAGCAGATTCATAAGAAGTTAGTCAATAGCAACATCTTACAATTCATATTGAGGATTTTCTGAAGAAATATTCTACTAATGGCAGATTTTGCCATTTATGAAAATTTTCTTGGGCACGCGCGGGTGCAAACCATTTTTTAGCGCCGTCGAAGTGTAGCTCCTCTGAAGATTGGACATAGCCTTCGAAATGCCGGACCTCGAGATTGTTTGCTTATACAGAATAGATAAGTGTGTTTAATGACCTTATTCCTTAGCCATCGCGGCGGGTAAGTAGGTACATATTTATGGCCTGGAGCCATACATATGTACACGCCGCGATGGCATAAGTACTATCCCCAAGGCAAGTAAAAGTATTGTCATAAAAGTAGTGTGTTTTAACTAAGTAGTTCTAGATAGACACTATCATCTATTATTTTAGAGGTTTAGGTACTCTGTACCCCTCAATTAAATAAATTGATCATATGCTTAAATTAGTACCTACCTACTTACTACAATCTTCTAGTCACATTTTAGGTGTACTATAGGTACACCTCTGCCTAACCCTTTAGGGATATATAATAGGTGTGATATTGTTATATTATCATACTTTACTTCATTTTTATTAAGTAGTAAATATAAGAGGACCGTAGAAGAGGATACCTTATACTTTTTACTAAAATAAAACAATGGTGATAGGAAAAATATTTTATTACCTATATTAACAATTCTCATCTTATATTATTAAAAAACTAATACAAACATAATAATCAATTAGGCTTTTTTCATTCATTCATTTAGGTTTGCAACTCTGATTTGTGTCGATGCTAGCTGCGGAGGGGCAAACCATGTCTCCTTTTTATGGAATCACCATCCACTTAAGACTCACTTGGAACAACTCCACCAGGCTGAAAAGGAAAGTTTGTGGTTTTTAGTAAGTCAAATCATCATCATCATTTGTCTAGCCTTTTCCCAACTATGTACTATGTTGGGGTCGGTTTCCAGTCTAACCGGAAGCAGCTGAATACCAGTATTTTACATGCAGCTACTGCCTATCTGACCTCCACAACCCAGTTACTGGGTAATACAATACCACTTGGTAAGACTGGTTGTCAGACTTTCGGGTTTCTTACTAGTAATCATCACTCAATAATTAACTTTATAAATTTGCATACATCATTGTTTAATTTGAGTACATATTATAATAATTATATTTCAGGTGATGCAGACTATCCCTTAAAATCAACACTGAAGACACCACAAGTGGACACAGAGCCCCAATACCTTTTTCCCTTTATGCAAAGTTTATGTGTTATTTAATTGTTAAAATATAGTATGGTTTCCTTTGTACTTATTTCTTTATAATTATATTAAGTAGGTACTTATGAATGTTATACTTATTTTATTGCATGTACAAAAAATTCATACTTTACCTCTATAGGACACCAATAAATAGTCTTTCGACTGCATCAGCAAGCCTCCCAAGGTTCTGCACTATTAATGTACATACCATATCAGCTGTAGCATGTTGCATCTCCATCTGTGGTAAAATTCTCCGAGCCTCATCTAGTGCAGCCAGAGGGCGACCTAAAAATGTAATAAAAATACCATACTTAATCGTTTTCAATAGTCATCATAAGTCTTAACCGCATTATGAATAGCAGTAGGGTTAGAAAAATCCACTTACTGCGGTATCTCGCTTGCCGAGTTCGACGAGGCAGAGGCAATGTTGTAGCATCGGCAGGGGTAGGGCTTGGTGCTGACGCACGAGTCTGGCCAGAACATAGGGCTGCAGTGATCTCGAAAAGGGGCTCAACACCAACAGCGCTTCCAGTTTGACTGTAGAAAGTCGAGCAGATTGTTCTATTGTATCTCAGACACTAGCTGCACGCCTTTCCATTCCTACAAAATATTACGTACATTTGAATACTTTTGGACAGCAATAAAATTAAATAATGATTTAAGTCAAACAATTATACACTTACTTTGTAATAAAAACGATCTTACTCCAAATAAATACTTGTTTTAAAAACTACAAACAAACGTCGTTGTGTTGATAATTGACAGTTTGTTTTTGACTTACGAAACTAAGGGTGCGTTCCGAGTTGGGATGTAAATGATGTAATCGACACTAAAGTAGTCGCTCTAAATCAAAGCGATGCAATCACACTTACCTAAATCGTAAACAATTTAGGAATTAGTGCGGTCGGGAATTCGCACTAATCGGAATCTAACTTTTCTAACTTCAATTACATATAAGAAGAAGCTGCACTCAACGTCTATCACAGGTACGTAGCGTCTGTATTGAGTTACGGCTTACTCCTATGGGATGGGGTAACTCATCACACATACAAAGCGCCTTCCTAGCGCAAAAAAAATGCTTGCGAGCAATAACTGCGGCGCCTCCTTAAGAGAGCTGGCTGTAGACCAATTTTTAAAAAGCTAAACGGCGGATTTGTTGAGCGTATCCATATATACCAACCAACTTTGTACCTACCATATCCGACGAATAAAATAAATAAATGTCTTTGTCTTATCTTTCGATTTCCGACAAATTGAATAATGTATGCGCTTAATTCGGAATGCGTCCTAAAAACTCTTTTGTACGCGTTGCCAGCCTAAAAAGTTTTTATTGTTTCTAATTTCTCTTTTCAGGGCTTATCTGCGGTATTTTTAACAGTTAGAAGGTATATTATAATGTAATAACATTTATACTGCAGAAATAAAAATTTTTTAACCAATTTGATTTATAAAAACTGTAAAGAAAAATTTACCGATAAAGTTACGGTCTTTATTTTTTACATGCGGTAATATTTACACCAAATATGATTCTGATATGAATTGAATTGTAGATGAATCTGCTAATAAATGTCACCATTTTACGAAAATTGGAGGAATTGCTAATGATCAGGGGGCCTAAAAAGGCCACTTTAAGCAATTCCTCTAAAAGCAATTCATTTCCAGAATTGCCAGCAGATCATTAGCAATTCCTCCAATTTTCGTAAAATGGTGACACTTATTAGCAGATTCATCTACAATTCAATTCATATCAGAATCATATTTGGTGTAAATATTACCGCATGTAAAAAATAAAGACCGTAACTTTATCGGTAAATTTTTCTTTACAGTTTTTATAAATCAAACTGGTTTTAAATTTTTTATTTCTGCAGTATAAATGTTATTACATTATAATATACCTTCTAACTGTTAAAAATACCGCAGATAAGCCCTGAAAAGGGAAATTAGAAACAATAAAAACTTTTTAGGCTGGCAACGCGTACAAAAGAGTTTTTAGGACGCATTCCGAATTAAGCGCATACATTATTCAATTTGTGGGAAATCGAAAGATAAGACAAAGACATTTATTTATTTTATTCGTCGGATATGGTAGGTACAAAGTTGGTTGGTATATATGGATACGCTCAACAAATCCGCCGTTTAGCTTCTTAAAAATTGGTCTACAGCCAGCTCTCTTAAGGAGGCGCCGCGCCGCAGTTATTGCTCGCAAGCATTTTTTTTGCGCTAGGAAGGCGCTTTGTATGTGTGATGAGTTACCCCATCCCATAGGAGGAAGCCGTAACTCAATACAGACGCTACGTACCTGTGATAGACGTTGAGTGCAGCTTCTTCTTAGATGTAATTGAAGATAGAAAAGTTAGATTCCGATTAGTGCGAATTCCCGACCGCACTAATTCCTAAATTGTTTACGATTTAGGTAAGTGTAATTGCATCGCTTTGATTTAGAGCGACTACTTTAGTGTTTACTTTTTAACACGCTCAAATCGATTACATCATTTACATCCCAACTCGGAACGCACCCTTAGGCCGCCTTCCGAATTGGATAATATCGCTCACAGCACTCAAATCGTCTCACATGCGTTCCATAATGGATATCACGATTATGACAGCTGAGAGCTGTCAACAATTCGGAACACTCGTTAGCGCGCTCACAGTGCTTACTCGGTGTCAAAAAGATATCACAGCAGTATTTCTTCATAAAAACACCACACGTTTCTTCCTTTTCTTTGTTTAGGTGGCGACTGTCAGCCAGAAGCACAATTTCGAAAATGCCACGTTATTAAAAAGATATGGTGCAACTCAAAACAAAACACACACTGACACATCCTCATCCTCACACACACACACACTGTCATTTTTGACAGCGCTCACGGTGATATTCGTACGAGGCATGGTCGGCGTTATCGCAAGATGGCGCATGCCGTGACGTCATCTATGACGATTCACGGGACATCGTTATCGCGCTCACGCCAATTCGGTACGGGTTTTAGCACGCTCAAATCGATTACATCGATTATGTCCTCAATTCGGAACGCGCCCTTAGTTTCGTAAGTCAAAAACAAACTGTCAATTATCAACAGTCAACACAACGACGTTTGTTTGTAGTTTTTAAAACAAGTATTTATTTGGAGTAAGATCGTTTTTATTACAAAGTAAGTGTATAATTGTTTGACTTAAATCATTATTTAATTTTATTGCTGTCCAAAAGTATTCAAATGTACGTAATATTTTGTAGGAATGGAAAGGCGTGCAGCTAGTGTCTGAGATACAATGGAACAATCTGCTCGACTTTCGACAGTCAAACTGGAAGCGCTGTTGGTGTTGAGCCCCTTTTCGAGATCACTGCAGCCCCATGTTCTGGCCAGACTCGTGCGTCAGCACCAAGCCCTACCCCTGCCGATGCTACAACATTGCCTCTGCCTCGTCGAACTCGGCAAGCGAGATACCGCAGTAAGTGGATTTTTCTAACCCTACTGCTATTCATAATGCGGTTAAGACTTATGATGACTATTGAAAACGATTAAGTATGGTAATTTTAATACGTTTTTAGGTCGCCCTCTGGCTGCACTAGATGAGGCTCGGAGAATTTTACCACAGATGGAGATGCAACATGCTACAGCTGATATGGTACATTAATAGTGCAGAACCTTGGGAGGCTTGCTGATGCAGTCGAAAGACTATTTATTGGTGTCCTATAGAGGTAAAGTATGAATTTTTTGTACATGCAATAAAATAAGTATAACATTCATAAGTACCTACTTAATATAATTATAAAGAAATAAGTACAAAGGAAACCATACTATATTTTAACAATTAAATAACACATAAACTTTGCATAAAGGGAAAAAGGTATTGGGGCTCTGTGTCCACTTGTGGTGTCTTCAGTGTTGATTTTAAGGGATAGTCTGCATCACCTGAAATATAATTATTATAATATGTACTCAAATTAAACAATGATATATGCAATTTTTATAAAGTTATTTTAATTATTGAGTGATGATTACTAGTCAGAAACCCGAAAGTCTGACAACCAGTCTTACCAAGTGATATTGTATTACCCAGTAACTGGGTTGTGGAGGTCAGATAGGCAATACTGGTATTCAGCTGCTTCCGGTTAGACTGGAAACCAACCCCAACATAGTACATAGTTGGGAAAAGGCTAGACAAATGATGATGATGATTTGACTTACTAAAAACCACAAACTTTCCTTTTCAGCCTGGTGGAGTTGTTCCAAGTGAGTCTTAAGTGGATGGTGATTCCATAAAAAGGAGACATGGTTTGCCCCTCTGCAGCTAGCATCGACACAAATCAGAGTTGCAAACTTAAATGAATGAATGAAAAAAGCCTAATTAATTATTATGTTTGTATTAGTTTTTTAATAATATAAGATGAGAATTGTTAATATAGGTAATAAAATATTTTTCCTATCACCATTGTTTTATTTTAGTAAAAAGTATAAGGTATCCTCTTCTACGGTCCTCTTATATTTACTACTTAATAAAAATGAAGTAAAGTATGATAATATAACAATATCACACCTATTATATATCCCTAAAGGGTTAGGCAGAGGTGTACCTATAGTACACCTAAAATGTGACTAGAAGATTGTAGTAAGTAGGTAGGTACTAATTTAAGCATATGATCAATTTATTTAATTGAGGGGTACAGAGTACCTAAACCTCTAAAATAATAGATGATAGTGTCTATCTAGAATTACTTAGTTAAAACACACTACTTTTATCACAATACTTTTACTTGCCTTGGGGATAGTACTTATGCCATCGCGGCGGGTACATATGTATGGCTCCGCCATAAATATGTAACTACTTACCCGCCGCGATGGCTAAGGAATAAGGTCATTAAACACACTTATCTATTCTGTATAAGCAAACAATCTCGAGGTCCGGCATTTCGAAGGCTATGTCCAATCTTCAGAGGAGCCACACTTCGACGGCGCTAAAAAATGGTTTGCACCCGCGCGTGCCCAAGAATATTTTCATAAATGGCAAAATCTGCCATTAGTAGAATATTTCTTCAGAAAATCCTCAATATGAATTGTAAGATGTTGCTATTGACTAACTTCTTATGAATCTGCTATTTGACATTAAAGCAATTCTTCTTTTGTGGACCATTTTACGAATCTCCATACAAAACTGTCAAACAGATGAATTGCGTGATATTAATTGTAAGCAATTCATATTATGAATTGTCAGTTTGTGACCATTTTACGAATTTTAATATGATCCATAATGTGATCCTTTTATGATTCTGCCAAAGTGGCCTTTTTAGCCCCCCTGCTGGCAATTCTGGAAATGAATTGCTTTTAGAGGAATTGCTTAAAGTGTAAATAATAATAAAATACCTCCCCACATTCTTCAACTGAATGAGACAAAATTCAAGTCTTGTATAAAACGCACACTATGCAGGCAGGCATATTATAAGTTAGGGGATTACATCGTTGATAAAGATGCCTGGCTCAATGCTGGTCCTGCTCCACAACCACAACTAATTGATTAACTCTTGAAAATACTGTTGGAGCTGTTGAAGATTGTAAGACTATCTTTGCATTGTATAAACTCAATTTCCTTTATATTGTATAATTGCATAGCACAAATGTGAGTTCTATGTACTGTAGTGCTACCATTTACCGGGTAATGATAATAATGTCTTTCATTGACTTGAATGTGCCCTGGCGGCTGATAGTATGTCATGCTCACTAAAATGTCTCGCTGACGGTGGCGTGTGTGTTGGATCATTTAGCTCCCTTCAAAATGGTTGAGCTGAATGGTGCTGATCTATGCGTCATGTTCGTGAACGGGCGCCGTCAGTTGGGACTGGTCATCACTTGGCTGCCTCGGCTTATTTTTAATTATTTTACTTTTGGATTATTGTTTTGTTAAGTACTATTTAGGTAGGTACTCTGGACACTTTAACGCGTACGTATATTTTTTTTTTTTTTTACATCGTTCTCACATATAATTATAAATTCAACACTAATGATGTAACTAATATTTTTGTAAACTATAATTTAAAAGAGTGTCCATGGAGTTTCTTGCCCGTTCTTCTCCATAGGTACCTACGCTTTGGAATGGGCAACTAGCTTCATATTTGCTGACTGACCGATTGACAATTCAAAAGTGCCTGTAAATGGTTTAATTGAAATAAATGCTTTGAGTTTTTTTTTGAGTTTTGAGTGGCCTTTTTAGGCCCCCTGAACTCAAAATCTCCCAGAAATAAAATAGCGGTCATCATTATTCAGCAATATTAACAATATTAAATTCCGGTTTCAGTAAATGTAACGACTGCTACCTTTTTTTTTTTTTTTTTTTTTTTTTTTTTTAAGGATGGGAAATCATCCAATGGCCCCTCCCGCTCTGGGTGGAGCGGAAGGGAGTGTCAGACTCTTACTGACTAAAACCCATCCGTGTTCCTTCCTTAGCCCTTTATGTTCCGGGGCAGCGGTAACCCTTTCGGACAATCCCGCTGCCCCGGCAGGCTTCGGCCCTAACGGGCCCCTCCATGTCTGCTGACATCTCTTTGAGGCGCGCGTGGAACACATACGCGCCGTCCGGCACGGGCCTGGTCCTGATCGGACGGCGAGCTACCCATTACTCGCCGTCCGCAGGCCCGCGCCTACGGTGGCCGGGAGTCGTCACGCGGCTCCCGACGCCCGGAGCGTCTACCGCGGCGGCTGGGACGGGCGGCCCTCTCGGCTCTCTCCCTCTCCCATCCCGCCACCTCCTTCGCTAGCATGACTGCTTCGCAGAAGGAGGTGACTGCCTCCCACTCCCTCTCGCCCCGGACCATGGCTTGGACCAGGGCCGGGCGCGAGAGGTCGCCGCCGCTGCCGATCGCCTCTACGAGGACACGGCGGTGCTCTGCCCAAGCGGGACAGACCTCCACCGTGTGCACCACCGTGTCCTCTGGGCGATCCTCGCAGTGGTGACACCCGGGCGTTTCCTCCCGCCTGATTATGTGCAGGAACCTCCCGAAACATCCGTGTCCGGTGAGGACCTGCGTCAGGCGGTAGGTGAGGGCGCCGTGACGCCTCTCTAGCCACTCCTCAAAGAGGGGCCTTACCGCCGCTATCGCGGCGTGCCCTAACGACTGCTACCTGCCACAATGTTCACCACTCAACCTGCTGAAGCATAATATTATTGTAACAATTTTTCTTGTAGGTAACTAGGATCGGGACCATCCGGTCCATAGCCAGTGGCCCAGTGCCTGACCCGGTCGACTGCGAACTGCAACTAATAGTCTGGATCAGCAATGTAATTGCGTAACACACTAACAGTAGCAATGTCTTTCATTTTGACAGTTCAACAACATTCTTCTTCGTGTCACTAGCACGACTGTATTTTGGATCGTGTTGGCCCAAAACTTTGCCACTTCCACGGCGTTGTACCCTAATTGCGTAACACACTATCGATCACAATCTGAAAGTAAGTAAGTATACACGAATCAATCCATCACAGCCATTATGATTTGCGACCGTAACAAATATGACTTTACAGAATTAAAATCATCAATATAACCCTCGTTCATATAATCCTATTGAATGACTTCAAATTTTGTTCAACATACAACCTGATACTGACTACTTTGTCATACAAATTTCAAAAAACATTCCGCGGGCTACCCTGGCGCTGGCGGCTTAAATCCGACCACGATACTCTATCTACGGACCACGACAATTATTTATTATCTATGATTGTACAGTAGGCATGCATGGACTTATAAACAGTAGGTAGGTAAGTTTAGAATTTTTATGTAAAAAAAAAACAGGATTTCTATGGTTGAAAGTTGAAATGATAAAAAATACCGGTCAAGTGCGAGTCGGACTCGCGCACCGAGGGCTCCGTACAATCTTGTAGGTATGTAAATGTTAAAATAATTGTTTTTGTAATGCAACTACAAATTTAAGGTATTCGGATTTTTTTCTTTACTTGTACTACATGTGCTTCTTGCCAAATTTCATGATTCTATCTCAACGGGAAGTACCTTATAGGTTTTGATTTCGGAACTTGGAATATATACGCCCGTATCTTTTGATTGCGTTGACTTAGAAGTTTGATTTTTTCACTGCTTCAAGGGATTGCAGCCCTGAGTACCTACTTATTTGAAATTAATTTCAACTTGATAACGCTACGCGTTCCTGAGAAAAAAGGTCTTGACTGACGGACAGACAGACGGACAACGGAGTGATCTTAGAAGGGTTTCGTTGTTCCTTTTGAGGTACGGAACCCTAAAAAAGGCCAAGTGTGTACCTATCGGTAGTTTTCATGGTTTTCGAGGGTGCTAAAGCCGATAGTGACGTCAAAACATTTCAAACTTTTCGTCATGGGTGTCGTTTTCATGGTTTTTGAGGTGGTGCTAAAGCCGATATTATGGTCAAAATAAAAATCCAAGATACAAAAATAATAAAAATTTTCGTAATTTTTTAAATTTTGCAGCCGCCCTCTTATTATTTTAAACTTCGTTCCTGTCGGGGCGGGGGTCCTCCGACCCCATACGTTTTTTTAAGGTAATAAAGATTTACCAATGAACTTTTCATCCCATCTATTCGAAAAGGACGACTTGGTTCGCCTTTAGGTGCGCCCAAAGGTAGTGTTTTCTATAAGCAACTTTTAGCGGGCAGTAATGAGCTTTTAATCCTCTTTTTAAGTGCGTAAGTGCGCCGCAATTATCTTTGCCGCGCACTTTTTTAATTTGGAACATCTTAGTGTTCAGCGCCAAATAAATCGAACGCAAATATTGTTTGAACGCGTTTGAATTGAATATAAAATAAAACTGTAACAATACATAATAATTGCGAAAATGTGTCAAATGCAAATATGAGTTTATAGTTGTTTTATTATTAGATACTATTTAATTCCAATTAAGTTGTTACTCTATGTTTTATTAAATAATAATATTACAATAAAATATGAGGCGCCTTTTATTTTCCCATAGTGGGTGATGAAAAGTAGAGTGTATCACTCGGGCGCAAAATATATTTTTGGCTCGGGCGACGTACTTTGAATCCCTCGCTACGTTCAGGATTCTACTAAAGAATCCCTCGCTACGTTCGGGATTCAAAAAAGCGCCCTCGCCGTAAAAATATTATTTTGCTCCCTTATTATACAATCTATCTAATATTTTCCTTTAGGTCAACGGGAAGTACCTATGTACCATATATAGGTATTTTTTTTCGAGTGTCGTATTATGCGGCAAAAATGGCAGTATTTTTTTTATCATGTTAAGAAAGTTTACGCCGTACGGCATTTCTTACAAACTTTCAAGCCCTTGTTTTTCGAAATGAATGAACCGATTTTAATGAAATTTCATGTGCATCAGCAGGATACAACAGCTAAAGAAGCTTGATTTTTCTTACAACTCCAAGTGACCGATGATCTAAGTATTTGATATCAATTTCAATTATAAATCTCCTTGCGTTCCTGAAAAAAAACAACGTGGTGAGAGGGATTGTGTGTAATTTTAATTAGTTGAATATTAATAACCACTTAATTAAGTATTGAAGCAACATTGTGTCAACATGTTATTATGTAAGTACCTATATTCTGGCAAATAAATCGATTTCATTTCATTATGCTGTATGCTTCATCAAACTAGGTAACTATCTACTAAAACGAGATTTTTTCACTTGAAAAGCGAGCAATGTATCTATAGCAGTTAGCTTCTCTTACGGGATGAAGAGCCGACGAGAGTGAAAGCATATTTCGGGGTGGATAAAACGAATAGATAGAGGTCTTTAATATAAACGAAGCAGACTTTAGTAGGTACTCTCGAAAAATGCAAGCGTGGCGGGTGGGTACACACTGAATTTTTAAAGCACCGCCAGCGTTCGTAACTTGTTGGCTTGCAGAGACTGAAATTTTGCGTTAGTCGCTTTACTTTTTCCTTTTCAAGCATTTATGGCAGTTTCTTATTCGTGTAAATGTTTAAAAGGGTAGCGATGGCAGGGTTTATATAAAATAAACGGTAGGTGCAATGGGGATGACAGAATTTTGCATTTTTTGTGGTAGCGACTGCCTACGGGCTGTGGTCAGTATGGTTACATTATTATCAGTTTGGTCTGAAAGGTATCATCGTGATAAAATAATTGGCGTTTTTCTCGTAGTTGGGTTTTAGATGCGTTGAAGAACAGAAGTAGGTACCACTGCCATCGTAGATGTAACGTTGCGTTCGGAATTAATATAACCGCAGCGGCACTGTCGCTTGCGGTTATTGTCAACCGCAACGCCGTTGGCGTCTGCGGTCAAAAGAGGCTAATTTAGCGTTAAAAATAAACTCCAGTTTGGTCTGCTATACGCAGCCTGTCCAGACTAGTTATTTTAATATTTAATGTTAATTTCTATTCTTTATATTATTAACCACAGAAAAAGAAAAAGACACAGTTATTTGACATTGGTATCGCAATACAATTATTGTGTTCGGTTCGGTATCTGGTGAAAAAAGTAAATGAGTTGTGTCGTCGTCGGCCGGCGCGGTGGGCAACGGCTTCACATCGGCCCTCAATATATCAACGTGGACAGGACGAAAATTGGACTGGACCCTTGTTAATGTCCCGTACTTAGGCCCTTCCGCCCTTGTTTCTGATTATTTATTTAAGACCTATTGATACTCGCACCCAACAGAGGGTAAGTATACCTACCAAACAAATCGAAGGAACACAATATGTTTATTTGCTTATTGATTTACAAATGAAACAACTCTTTCTGAAAATGGGTTTGATTCATTTGTGTGTAGGCAGTAGGTACATACCTAAATACTACCTTGTTCAGATACTTTAACTTTTGGTTATGGATTACTAGCTGACCCGGCGAACCCCCGCTTTTTAAATCTCTGATATCTTCTAAGATTTTCATTTTAATTCATCATCATCTGCCTAGCCTTTTCCCAACTATGTTGGGGTCGGCTTCCAGTCTAACCGGATGCAGCTGAATACCAGTATTTTACATGGAGCGACTGCCATTTTCATTTTAATTATATGCTGTAATACGTTGTGCATTTCATGTAGGGCAATTTTGATCTACATGAAATGCACAACGTAGGTATCTAATGTATTTAATTGGATAAGGAATAATACCTACTGTATTGTTTAAAATAGCTTGGTAAATAACCCATATTTTTTTGTAATAGGTATGTGAAAGATAAAAATGTTTAGGTACTGTGGGTTATCCTTAGGAGATAAACATATACCATTGCGGACTTTTTATCGATCTTTTTAATATATACAATTCCGTAGTACATTAATTTGATATATCTCGTAAGGTTTAGCCAGCGTTTGCTATGTAAGCGCACAAAAATATGTTTGTTACATTCCCAATCTTTGAATTTCTCGGATTTTCTCTACTATAATTTGCATGTATTATTCATATAAACGGTTTATATAACGTTTGCTGTAACGGTTTGTAAGAGGAAGGTCTATAATAAACCTTCCTTTTGAATCACTCTATCTATTGCTGAAAACTGATGAAAATCCGTTGCGTAGTTTAAAAGATCTAAGCTTACAGACAGCGGGAGCAACTTTGTTTTATACTTTGTAAAGAATAAACATGTATTTATTGATTTTCTTACTTGTTTAGTGCCCACATGGGTAGCTATATTTACAGACGGTTTATCGATTACAGTTGGAATGAGGTAAGCGGTTATAGCTACTTACATTTTATAATGAATCTTGCTGTTCCTTAAACGAGTAGGTAGGTAAAATCTCTAACAATTCCCATTTTGCGCTCCTAAAAATATTATTAAACACTAATATATCTAATGATTGCGCCTCTTTTTGTGAACCTATAATAATTCCTATTTTGGGGACCTAAAAATTCTAAATAACTGCGACAAACTTGGATGTAACGCTCACCGGCCCCAAAGAGGTTTCAGTGGCTCATTAATTTAAAAAATGTGTTCATCAATAGAAGGTCAATAAGTTATTAGAGGATCATTTTAATATTTTTAAATGATGGCCCAGTGGTACTTAAAGGCCTTGCCTAACTTGCTTAACGTTGTGGGTATAATACGGGCAAGTACCAATGTGACTTCTTCAATTCATAGCTACTTTCTGAGTTGGCAGTCGCTCTATGTAAAAATATTGGTATTCAGCTGCCTCCGTTTAGACTGGAAGCCGACCCCAACTTTCGGACAAGGCAAGACAGATGATCATGTACTTTCAGAGTATATCTTGGATATCGGTGAAGGAAAAACATTGTGAGGAAACCTGAACTTATAGTTGGTATTTAAAGTCTGAAATCGCCAACCCCTCTTGAGCAGGCGTGGTTATCAATGCTCGTGGCTTCTGATATGAGAATTGGCCTTTGTCCTGCAGTGGGACAATAGTCTGCGTCAGGATGACTGGACCAAGACAGATTTTGGAAGTTTGAGCAATACCAAGTTTTAGTACCTATTTGGTACCAGAGATCAAATAATTAGTACCTCGTTAAAGAGGGAAAACTATTCCGAGGAAAGTGGCCAGCCATTCTGACTTCAGAATGGCTGGACCAAGCCGGTTTCACCTAGTTTTAGGCGTTATAACTAGTTCATCTTTTCGTTAAAATTTAGTACCTCATTGGTACCTAAACATGTTTTTCTTAAATTTTTTCGATAAGCCTAAAAAAAGATACACCTAGAAGAAATTTTGCATGTAATCTGGAGCACGTTGATTTCACCTAGTTGTAGGCGTTATAACTAGTTCATCTTTTCGTTAAAATTTAGTACCTCATTGGAACCTAAACATATGTTTTTCTTAAATTTTTCGATAAGCCAAAAAAAGTTACACCTAGAAGAAATTATTCATGTAATCTGGAGCACGTTGATTTCACCTAGTTGTAGGCATTGTAGTTAGTTTATCTTTTCATTAAAATTTAGTACCTCATTGGAACCTAAACATATATTTTTCTTAAATTTTTTCGATAGGTAAGCCAAAAAAAGTTACACCTAGAAAAAATTATGCATGTAATCTGGAGCACGTTGATTTCACCTAGTTGTAGGCGTTGTAGTTAGTTTATCTTTTCATAAAAATTTAGTACCTCATTGGAACCTAAACATATGTTTTTCTTACATTTTTTCGATAAGAACGGTACATTTCCAAATAGTCATGATAGACGTTTCGTTCTCTTCATTTGTAAGAGTTACGTAAGTAGGAGCCTTTACATAAAAACATCACAAAAATGATATTAAACTCATAAATAGCCAAATAATTAGTAATATCATAATCATAACGTAGGTACTGTATTATGTATATCATAGCTCCGTTGTGAAAATATTTATTTTTGTGTTTCGTCTCACGCAGATGCCACAGAGCATGTAACCTTGCAACTGTCAAGGCAGATGACAGACGTACCGGTAGGGATGACGATTATTCCTAAACAAAATCGATTTTTAAATCTATCCGAATCGTAGGAAAGAAAGAATCGATTCAGCAATAAATTAAGTTCTGATAGATCTGTTTCCGCCATTATTCTACATCGACAGCTTTACTATAGATAATCACTTATTCGTTTTGGTGTTGCCAGCATAATTAGTCAAATGTAATGAATAATCGAATACAAAATAAATTAAATAATATTCTTGGTTACAAAAACTGAACAAAGAAACTGCGTATCAAAACTTAAAAGTTGCAATCCGCAGGAAAAACATCGGACTCTCTATCTGACTGAAGTTGTTTTATTTTGATAATGTCACATCAACGCAGCGAGGCCCTAAAAAGCACGATTATTAAAAGTTTTTTTTCAATTAGCAGCTGTTCTCTTATTTGTTTTTAACTATTTTTGTTGTTTTGTACCTACACCTACATGAGTGATCTGTGGTCATTTTATAAGTTGCGAGTACTTTAGACATAATATTTAGGTTATCTCCGAATTTGTTTAATTACTTTAAAACTCGGATACTTGTGTGAAAATGAACACTTTTATTTAATACTAGCTTCTGCCCGCGACTTCGTCCGCGTGAAATTTCACCCTCTTAGGAGTGGAATTTCAAAAAACCCTTTCTTAGTGGATACCTATATACACTTCACAAAGAACACACTCCAAATTTTATGTCTCTATGACCAGCGGTTTAGGCTATGCATTGATATAATCAGTCAGACAGGATCACAGGACTTTGAATTTTATATTAGATTATAAAAGTAAACCTAAGTACCTACCTAATAAAAAAAAAACTCAATAACAGAAAATAAAATACCTACCTACCTAAATAAACCTATTTCTGATGATACGTGGCTAAATAATAACAGCCGCACAGGTCGATCGATCAGGTTAAGCTACGCTTGCCGCGGTTGGTCTGTGGATGGGTGACCATCTTTACATATGGAGACCCCTCCGTGCCTCGGAAAGCACGTTAAGCCGTTGGTCCCGGCTGTCATTCGTGGATCTTTGACAGTCGTTACGGGTAGTCAGAAGCCCGAAAGTCTGACAACCAGTCTTACCAAGGGGTATCGTATTACCCAGTAACTGGGTTGTGGAGGTCAGATAGGCAGTCGCTCCATGTAAAATACTGGTATTCAGCTGCATCCGGTTAGACTGGAAGCCAACCCCAACATAGTTGGGAAAAGGCTAGGCAGATGAGGCAGATGATGAACTAATCTAAACTCAATAAATAAGCAAAATCACTAAAAACTAATATCTATACGAATGACTAATCCTACCTAACAGTTTTATAAAATAACCTACGGTCACTACGTACACTATCAAATATACTACCCATACTTTAAAATTAAAATCTATACTTACTTATAAAAACGACTTATAAAAATAAACCTAAATAACTCTACCTTAAACTGTACTTAGTAAAAACTAAAAGGAATAAAAAGGTCGCACTGAAAAGCACGTTTTGGAATTGCAAGTAGCAGTTAAAACATACAATTTATAGAATGCTAATATGAACGAACGCTCGCCTATTATTATTATCTTCGTCGTATACTACGACAAACTTATTATTTGCGGTTGGTACAGTAATCGGGTCTAGGGATCGAACCGCAAAATTAAATTAAGTTTGTTTTTTATTGTATGTTTCTTTCCGGGATAAAAAGTACCCAGTGTGGTGCCCAGGATATTAAAGAATAATTATACCAAGTGTCATCGTAATCGAACCGGTAGTTTTTGCGTGATGCCTGAACAAACAGACAGACAGACAGAATTTTTTTTTAATCACATTTTTGGGTTCTGTGTCGGTCTAATAACACAACAACTAATACCTATTTTATAAAAAACAACAAAATAAATTCAAATAAACTATTTAAAGACTAAAAGTCGCGCTGATAAGCACGGTTTGTTAATATCAATTATCGTCTGTCAATAAGGTCGAACGCTCTGATTTTTTTTTTTTTTTTTTAACAATGGCATCTCGCAGTTCATCCTTTATGAGGATGGCTACTGCTTAACCGGACTTTCCTGTGGATGCCTCGAATTAAGGCCTCCAGCCAGGGCATACAATAACTTAAAAACTAAGCGACAGCGCTAAGGGTAACCCCCTGCGGGGTTCGGACCTCGGCTCAGGGCGTCGCTGGAAGAGGACAGCAAGGGACAGGCTGGATCGGTATTATTATTGGTGTTTAGGGGCGAATTTAAAACTACAGGCTCAGCTGCGCGGGCTGGCTCGAGCAAGGGTCGGGGGGGGCACGGTGATGGTGCGGGGCGTCGCGACGGGCCTCGGCGGCGAGGACGGAAGGACGGATGACTGAGCTTGTTTTTGTGTTGTCGACTGAGAGTACTCGTGGCCTTACTGCTCTCCTGGAGGAGGGTAGTGGCGTCGTCGGGGATGGTGAGGGTATGCCTTGGTCGGCGAATCCTACTTATGCGGGAGGGAGTGTATCGGGAGGCCGCCGCAATCAGGGGATTGGGGTGCTTTATGGCAGAGTCAAAGAAGCGCTTGGAAAGGCGTTTCATGAACTGCTGGATGGTGGGGAGTCTGAGATCTAGATGCAGATTCACATTTCGGACATAGAAGGGGGCTCCCGTGACCTTTCGGAGGAAACGGTTCTGGAGGGTTTGCATTTTATGCAGAAATCGCGGCTTGGCGTGTGCGAAGACTACGCAAGCATAGGTCATGATGGGACGGATGACCGCGGTGTAGAGGCGCAATTTGCACTTGAGTGACAATTTGCTGCGGGCAGTTATCATAGAGTGGAGCCTACCGAGAGCGAAAGAGGCGCGCGAACGCGCCGTCTTTATGTGCTCGTTGAAGGTGAGGTTGTGGTCTAGGATGACACCTAAGTATTTGGCTCGCTTTCCCCAGGGGATCGGCTTGCCATACATAGAGATCGGGCGCGGGAGGGGGGGGGGGTAGTTTGCGCGGTTTCGAGAAGATGACCGCCTGACTCTTATCGGGGTTGACCTCGATTCTCCATTTCCGGAACCAATCGCTCAAGGCGCTTGCGGAGGTTTGGAGGTTTCGAGCTATGGATGACTGGTTGACACCCGAACAGTATATGGCAGTGTCGTCGGCGAAGAGCGCCAACTGTGCCTTTTTACTGTTCGGGATGTCACTAGTGAACAGGGTGAAAATGAGGGGAGACAGAACGGAACCCTGGGGGACTCCGGCGCGGATGGGGTGAGGGGGAGAGAGAGCGCCCTCGATACGGTAGCGGAAAGTGCGGTCCGACAGAAAATCTCGTAAGATGAGCACGAGACGGTCTGGCACACCTAGCAGGTACAGCTTATATAATAAGCCATTGTGCCAGACCTTGTCGAACGCCTTCGCTATATCGAAGAACAGGACGCCTGTCGAAGCACCTCGCTGAAAAGCAGCGCTAATGTGCTCGACTATGCGGTGGAGCTGGTGGATGCACGAATGCTTCGTGCGAAAACCGAACTGTTCGGGGGGGATGAGGCTCTTTGCTTCGGCATAGTCTTTGAGGCGCTTATAAATAAGCCTCTCGTAGACTTTACCGAAAACATTGAGCAGACTGATGGGGCGGTAGCTGGAGGGCTCAGACTTGGGCTTGCCTGGCTTTGGGATGCCTATGACTGTGGCTTCTTTCCACATTTGGGGGAAGATGTTGTTGCTCAGGGCGCCATTGAAGATGGCGGTCATGAGCAGTATGAGGGGGGCGGGGAGGAGTTTGTACACCCTATTGGTGATACCGTCCGAACCGGGGGCTTTGCGGGTTGCGAGCCCTTTTATGATGTCTTGCACTTCGTCGGGAGTGACGGGAGGCAGAGGATCATCAGGGTCTTCGACTGGCGGGAGGGAGGCTCTCCGTTCGACTTCAGCGTTCACCTCGTCGAGGTGCGCTCTGTCTACTGGTTGAGAGCTGGGAGTGCATTGAGCCTCTAGGCTGTCGGCTAGGCATTCGGCCTTTTCGAGATTTTCGAAAGCGACCGTTTTGTCGGGGCGTGTGAGGGGAGGAACTGTGGCCTCTTCAGAGGAGCGGAGCTTCCTCTGGAGCTGCCAGAAGGCGTGGTGGGTGGGCTCGAGTTCGCCGATCATCTTATCCCATCCCTCGGAGCGCCATTCCCCTATGCGTTTCTTTACAGCACGCTGTAAATGGCGCATGTGGGATTTGTTCGCGTCGCAGGGAAAAGAGTCATAGGCACGAATGGCAGCGTTCTTCTCGGTCACCAGTTCACGTACGTCATCGGGCAGTTTCCAGCGATGGTCTTCCATCACTGGAACTTCCCGTGAGCAATCCGTCAGTACGGATTGAACGTGCTCTGTGAACGAGTCGATCGCCCCAGTCGTGTCTGCGACTGAGATAATTTGCTCGGGGATGGAGTCTAAGTGGGGAGACGTGGTGGATTTCAGTCTTTCGCTTACTTTCCTCCAGTCGGTGACTATTTTGGTCTGGGGGGGCTGGTTGGGGTCGTGCGGGAGGCCCGAATAGGGGGCCAGGTGCAAGATGACCGGGCGATGGTCAGAGTCGAGCTCTTGTACCGTCTCGATAGACTGCAAACGGAGGTTTACATTCTTGAGAAGCGCTACATCGAGAACGTCAGGAAGATGGGCGGGGTCGCCCGGGAAATGAGTGGGATACATCGGAGCGATGATATCGAAATTGAGGGAGTCGCCTAGTTTGAACACGATCCTACCTCTGGTAGAGGTCGTGCTGCTATTCCAAGCGGGATGTTTGGCATTGAGATCCCCCGCCATGATGACGGAGTCACTCATACCGAAGAGGGTAGTGAAATCGGTAGAGAGAGAGATGGGATCCTCCGCACCATTGGTGGGCGGGATGTAAGCGGAGATGATGGTGATTGAGGGGTGACCGGTCATGCCGAGCCGACAGATAGAGATCTCTAGCTGAGAGAGGAGGGCAGGCGGGTCTATCGGGATGCAATGGAGGGACTTCCTATAGTAGATGAGGGTACCGCCCTTGTGGCAGCGAGACCTGTCATTGCGAACTATCTTGTAGTTGGCAATGCTCGGGTTCCGCAGATGGGGCTTCAGGAAGGTTTCCTGGACTAAGAGGACATCGAGCTGGTGATCGCGGAGGAACGCGGCGATCTCTTCGCGTTGTTTTTTAATGCCGTTTGCATTGAAAAACCCTAGTCTAAGGGATCGGGGTTTGGTAACGCTCATTCTTTGTAAAGCCATTGGAGCTTTTAGAAGTTGAGGGTTTGCATGACTTGCGTAATCTGAGGATACGCATTGAAAATCTCGGCGATGCGCCGAGGATTGCCGTTACAGGCTTGGATTTCCGCTGCCATGGCATTTGCGGGGGCAATAAAAGCTGCGTAAGCACCGATTATTACCTCCATGCTGCTAGGCTGGGGGCGGGAGGCGGGGGTCGGGGGGGACCTACTGGGACCAGCGGGAGCCCTGGGCGCGGCGGCGGGAAGGGCTACCGGTGGGGCTACTGGGACCGAGGGGCCTACTGATGGCGCGGGGATGACAGTTGCCATCAGCGCTGGGATAGTCGGGGGTGGGGGGGGCACCGAAGCTGCGGGAGCTTTGAGGTGGTTGAGGTTCGCCCATGGGGAGGGCCTTTGGGGACTGAGCCTATCGGGCATCTGGGAGGAAGGGATCGGGATCCTCACAGAGGGGCTTTCCCTTTGCTGACGGTCGCTCGCGCGCTTCGTCAGTTTGGGAGAAGAAGACTTGGGAGCCTTGGGGCAGCCACGGTAGTTAGCCGGGTGCCCGGATTGGCCGCAAAGAACGCAGCTCGGTGGCTCTGTGCACTGAGAGCGGTCTTTAGGGCGGGGACAGTCTGACGTGCCGTGGGCACCTAGACACTTGACGCATCTAGGTGTCGCGTAGCAGTGGGATTGGGAATGGCCATACAGTTGACACCTGTGGCATTGTCCGATGAGGTTGGACTTCCTGGGTTTCTCGATAGAGATACCCGAGAGGGAGCAGACTGACTTCACCTTGAAGATGGGGTGATGTCCTTCAGTAGGGTCGCAGATGACCAGGACCATGTCGTAGACTAGGCCCTTCCATGCTTTGTGCAAGCGATGGACTGCTGAGACGGGGATGCCTTGTGAAGCAAGGTCTTCTTTGATCTCCTCGGTGGGGATTTCTTTGGGGACGCGCCTGATGATTACGCGGGTGGGGACTTCCTCCGGAAGGGAGTACGTATGGAAGGAGTAAGCCCTTGTCTGGAGGAGACGGGTAAGGTCCCTGTAGTCCGAGGACGAGGCGACCGTTACCTTAATACCCTGTTGGGTTGAGCGGGCGTTCGTGTAGTTGATCTTTTGATCAACACACGCTTTGGAGATTTCTGTCCATTTGGACTTATCCTGGACATAGATGGGGGGCGGGGGTCGTGGCTTCTTTGCGTTCGAAGCGGGAGGGGTAGCCGAGAGGCTAGACGCGGGATTGGCCTGCGGTGCGGCGGGGGTTGGGGTGGGGGGGCGGGGGTTAGAAGGGATTACCGCGACCGACTTTTTGGCCTTGTTGGCGTGAGAGGAGGCGTTCTTCTTTCTCTTGCCACCCTTTCCGACGACTATATAGTCGTCTTCCGAGGAGGACGAAGAGTCAGAGAGGGCTTCCTCTGAGTCGGATTGAGATTGGGGTACGGACGTGTCCATACTCTCTGGAGTATCTGCTGCGGTAGCGGCTGGCACGGAAGGTGCGGGATCGGGGACTGGCACGGACGGTGCGGGTTTCGGGGCGGACACGGAGGGAGCGGGTGATGGGGCTGGCACAGAGGGTGCGGGTTTTGGGGCGGGCACAGAGGGTGCGGGTTTAGGGGCTGGCACGGATGGTGCGGGTTTTGGGGCTGGCACGGAGGGTGCGGGTTTTGGGGCTGACGCGGGGGGTGCGGGTTTGGGGGCTGGCACGGAGGGTGCGGGTTTGGGGGCTGGCACGGAAGGTGCTGGTTTGGGGGCGGCGGCTGGCACAGAAGGTGCAGGCGAGGGGGCTTGCACGGAGGGTGCGGGAGGGGAGGCGGCGGCGGCCTCGGGGATTTCGCCTGAGTTTGGCGGAAAGAGGGGGCTGACTAGCGCGTCGCTAAAGTCAATGACCGAACCGGGAGGGCGTCTAAAATTTATAAGACGTTGGGCATACTGGTTAACGAAAGAGGGGTCCTTGAAGAGGACCTCTTTAACGAACGCCAATATGACCGCGTCTGCCATGATCGGGATGGGGGCGGGGAGAGGGAAGAACCATAGGGGGCGTGAATCCCTAACAACCTAGCACCCCGGGTGGATGGGCCCGGGGGTGTGAGATCCTACCCTCCCTGTCGGGTGTGAGACAGGGAGGTGAGTACCTGAAGTGAGCCCTAAGCTTGTGACCCGTCGCCGATCTTATTGTGCGAACGGGGCCCTAACCAGTCTGTGCGATGGGTGTAGAGACACCCTAGACCGGCTTCTAGTACGAAGGGGTTGACACACCCAACCGTACTAGACGCGAGCTGTGGACAAGGGATTAGTTACGAAGCTAGAGCTGACTAGGAGCCACCCCCAAGGCCAAGCTTCTAGCTCCCGATTCCAATTGACAGCCTCGCCCTGATGGGGCTCGGCGGGTGAGATTGGGGCACCACCCCCTTGGCTTCGTTGGCACCGTGAGGTATCCACCAAGGACCACGAAACTGTGGTTTTTACCCGGAAGGGGCCAAAAACCTCGACGACACGTGTGATGACGATTCTCTCTTAAAGAAACAACTTCTATCAACCACGCCTTGAAAAAGGCGGCTATTGACAGGGTGCGGGCGTAGTCCGGAGACTACTGAGCTCGTTACGGCTAGCGTAGCGAGAGCGGGCGGTGGCGGGGCGGCGAGGCGGTGGGGGCGTGCAGCGAGCGAGAGCGGGCAGCACGACCGTCCACGGCGAGCGTCGAACGGAGAGTGTTCGAACGCTCTGAACGCATCAACAGCCAAATATTGAATGAAGCTCGCGCTCGGACCTCCCTTACCCTACCGCCACGACCCGCCTCGAGCGCGGCAACCGTTACACAAAAATAATCCTTATGGCATGATTCAGTATTCACGCGCGACGGCGCGATGGCTTATTAGCGTATTTCATGTATAAGTTTGGTGTTTCTATACCGATTACTATGATTCTTTTTTTATTGAATAGGTAATAATATTAACTTCTTTTAATTAGGGATGAGTGAGAGTATTATAAACGTAAGAGTAAACAAATATAATCAGAAAGCTCCGAACTGCTAAGGTATCGGGAGTTACACGTGTTATTGTGAGTCAACCATAAAAGATAGACATATGCTGTAGTAGGATATTTTTTAGATAATTTTATGTAGAACATTTCCGTCATAAATGATTTCTATGTAACTTTAACCATTAAGGCTGCACACGCGACGGAAGCTTAAAAAATGGAGCAACTTCTCCCGTTTTCCCAACATTTCCTTTCACTGCTCTGCTCCTATTCATTGTAGCGTGATGAAAAGTATACTATAACCTCCCCAGGAGTATGAAGAATAATTGTACCAAGTTTCGTTAAAATCCGTCGAGTAGTTTTTGTTTCTATAAGGAACATACAGACAGACAGACAGACAGACAGACAGACAGACAGACAGACAGACAAAAATTTTACTGATTGCATTTTTGGCATCAGTATCGATCACTAATTACCCCCTGATAGTTATTTTGAAAATATATATCATGTACAGAATTGACCTCTCTACAGATTTATTATAAGTATATAGACTAGCGGCCCGCCCAAAGCAATGCAATTTTTTTTTCGAATTTCCAAAATTTTCTTTCATCCAAACCTTATCCTGACAATACCGAACACAACAAAAAAATTATTAGCAAAATCGGTTCAGCTGCTCTCGAGATTTACGCTTAGCAACACATTTAGCGATTCATTTTTATACAAAAGATTTTTGAAAAATAAAAAAAATCGGCATTTTGATACTCAGCGCGGTAACCTTGCGAGCGAGCTCTCAGGCAGGCAGGCGTGCGACAGCCCACTGTCGGTTGTACTGACGGCGATACGCGAAGCGGTAGGCATATAACGCGTGGTCTTGAGCGAGTGACGAACGCCTGGCAATGGGCCGTGCAGCTGAAATCGTAATATTTTAATTTCGCCATAGCTTCAAAACCAAACGTCCAATTTTAATCATTCAAAGACCAAATATTATCTACATAAACTGTACTTAGTGATGAAATAATTTATTTTGATAAGGATAAATAGCATGAGTAAAATAAACGCGTTTAAATGTAGTCCAAAAAAAATTCAAGATTTTTAAATAAAAAAATGGTTGTTGTGCCTCACTCGACATAGATAGTTATAGTGTGTCGCTGACTTTTTTGTAGATATTTATAAGATCTACAATTAATTAAAACATTTTATGGTTCTATCTTTTATAGTTTAGGCAGCGTACGCAAAATAAGTAACTTTTCTGGTTGATTTTTTACACCTTGTGTCCGCAAAACCCAAATATCTTACGGAACTCTATTTTTTTCCAAAATAAAATATTGCCTATGTTACTCGTGGATAATGTAGCTTTCGAATGGTGGAAGAATTTTTAAAATCGGTCTAGTAGTTTTTGAGCCTATTCATTACAAACAAACAAAGTTTTCCTCTTTATAATATTATATTAGTGTAGATTATACAAAGCGTAGTCTATAATAAATAAAGATTTATTGTGTTTCAACTTAAGACGGATTTCCATACATCGTTGGTCATGATCCTTTTATTTACAAACCTGGGTTGTAACTTTTCTTCGCATGATTATGCTTATAAAGTATCTAAAAAACAATTTGCGACAGACGATAAGAGATTTAAAAATAAGAATTAAAAATAGGCCTACACAAAAAAAAAAATGTGTAGAATTCTTCTTCTGTTAAGAACTATCGACAGACGACTTTTTTAGCATGTGTGTTATCATAAATTTTATGTAAACTCATACTTTTCACAATAATTAAACGGAAAAAAATACGATTTGGTGACAGCCCAGCACCTGTATTCACAAACATAGGTACGATTCACTATCGTATCGACAATGACACTTGTTCGATAACCTGATATCTGAACCGAAGGACCGGCAAAACGCTATTCACAGATCCGTATGGAAGGCGGTATGGTCGAAAGACTACGGCCTGCACTTTAGGCGAATTAAAAAAAAATAAAAAATAAAAATTGAGGAGTGAAAAATTAGTTTTTTTTTTAACAGAAAAATAGTTGTGTAACAAGTAAAAACACAATTGATGGTTTTAACTTTAATTTCGCAACGGTATACGGAACAATTTAATAACTTGTAAGTACACTCGGGGAAAAAATGCGTACGCTAGTTCTCAGTGCTGTCCAGTCAGTGAGGCTGAAGCAGTCCGAGAGCGCAGCGAACACACTCTGCCTCAAATGCGCGCGCGATCGGCTTATATAGCGGCCGGCGCGTAGCGGGAGCCACGCTCCGCCCCTCTGTGACGTCTAGTCCTGTGAAGTGGGGCGCCGCGTGCGCTGTATGTATGATGATTAGTTGTTATAATCTCCCCCTCTGGATCTGAAGTCGTCCCGACGATGATCCAGGATTGGACGAGTTAGTCTTGGGTCTGCCTCGCTTCCTTACTGGCACCTTGTCATTCAGACCCTCGGCTTTTTGTTTTCGTGGCCTCTCTTTCTGATGGGCTGGACGGGGACTGGCAGCTCAGGACAATTTCCAACATAGGGTACCAAAGCAGAAGAGTGATATACTCCAATCACAACATCAGGTTTCTTGGGATCGGCAAGTTCGTAGGATGACGGAGATATGACTTCAAATCTTTGGCTCATCACAGTAGTTTGAAGTAGTCCCGCCGGTTTTTGGTTTGATGATTTGTATCGTTGACACTCTAGACAATTCTTCGTATAGCTATCAATATATTTCCTTAGTCCAGTCCAATAATATCGCTGACTGATTCTCCGATAAGTCTTATCCTGACCGTAATGGCCTGCTAAAGGGTCATCATGATATGTCGTCAGCACGTTAGCCCATTCGTGTTCTGGTACAACCAATTGTGCTTCCTCAGAGTCTGAATGGGGACTGTGTCGATAAAGTATCCCATTATTTAGTAGGTACCCTTTGTTGCTCCAATATACTGCCTTCTCATCGTTTTCTATTCCTTCCAAATCTTTCACAATCGGTCTTAACTTTTCATCTTTTAACTGTTCTTCTCTTATTTCAGCTATGCTACGTAAGGGCATGTCAACGGTCACTGTACAAACGTCACATGCTTGATGCGTATCTTCGTTACATGGTGGTCTAGAAAGACAGTCAGCGACAGTGTTTGTTCTACCAGGAGCGTATTTGATTGTTATGTCAAATGCTTGCAATAATAGTGCCCATCTTGCAAGCCTCCCTGTTGGTGTTTTTAATGACATAAGCCACTTCAAGGCTTGATGATCTGTTATTGTGGTAACAGGAAGACCTTCAATATAACCACGGAACTTTGTTACTGCCCAAACGACAGCAAGCGCCTCTCGTTCTGTGGTAGAGTAGTTGCGTTCGGCTGATGTCAAAAGACGACTAGCAAACTCGACGGGGTGCTCGTCTTCTCCCTCCCCCTGGACCAATACTGCTCCGATCGCATAAGAACTTGCGTCACTTTTTATTATGTAGGGCTTGATTTCATCAGCCTGTCTGAGTATTGGGGCAGAAGTCAAACAGCTCTTCAGTTCGTGGTAGGCATTCTGCTGGTCCTCTGTCCATTCCCACTTAGCGTTCTTTTTCGTTAAACGAGTGAGAGGTTCCGCAATCTTTGCGAAATCTTTGATAAATCGCCGATACCAGGAACACATTTGTAGAAAGCTCACTAGATGTTTTAAGGTTTTCGGTGTGGGAAGCTTCGTGATCGCAGTTGTTTTCTCAGGATCCACTTGCAGCCCCTTCGGCGTAATATAGTGACCTAGGTATTTAATGAATGAACAGCAAAAGCGGCATTTCTCTCGATTTGCTGTTAGACCATATTCTGTAAGCCGATCGAAAACTTTTTTCAAATCTTCTAGATGTATTTGGAATGACGGTGATAGTATTACCAGGTCATCCAAATACGCGAGGAGCTTCACATCAGGCAAACCCACTCGCATCCGATCAATCAATCGCTGAAATGTGGCTGGAGCATTCCGCAAACCGAACGGCATGCGAGTGAAATTGAAGATACCAAACGGTGAAATAAATGCAGTCTTCTCTTGGTCTTCTTTGCGCACTCCAACTTGCCAATAGCCTGCTTTCAAATCTAGTAGTGACATGTATGGTGTTGGCTTGGCTTCATGCAAGAGGTCGTCAATCCGAGGAATCGGGTATGAATCGGGTATCGTAATCGCATTTAGTCGACGATAATCCACGCAGAGCCGGATTTTCCCGTTAGGCTTCGGTACAAGAACTACAGGCGCGGCCCATGGGGACGAAGAGGGTTCAATAATACCATCTGCCAGCATAGCGTTGATCTCCCGCTGCAGAGACTCTTTGCGAGGCGGCGAGAGTCTGTATGGTGGGACCGAAATTGGTTTATCGTCTACGGTTCTGATGCAGTGTTCAATCAACTTTGTTGGTTCTCGCCTGGCATTGAAAACATGCCCGTTTTCTTGTAGAAGCTTGTCTAGTTGCTCCCTCTGAGCACTCGTGATGTGTGTTTCGACGTCAATTGAGTCAATTCGTATT
The DNA here is from genome assembly GCA_963669345.1 of Gortyna flavago. Classification (NCBI taxonomy): domain Eukaryota; kingdom Metazoa; phylum Arthropoda; class Insecta; order Lepidoptera; family Noctuidae; genus Gortyna; species Gortyna flavago. The sequence continues at coordinate 9,289,494 of OY770129.1, read as the reverse complement.
TCCCAATTGTTTGCGTCAAAGAGACAGGCACTTTGTGGAGATAATTCTATGTCTTCCCGGTGAACATTGATTTGTGCGTCTCGTAGCATAAAGTCCGTGAAACTGGGAGAATAGCCATCGAACAGTCGTGATTTCTTCTTTGCTGGGGGCGTACTGGATAGATCTATCGGTGCCAGCTTATATACGACGTTCTCGACTGGGTGATTATTTGGTGTTGATGGAAGTTCACGTATTTCCATCGGCGGAGGTGTTATCGGTGGAGTAGGTGGTATTGCCGCAATACTTGTACTATCTTCGCTGTCCGTCATTGTCAGCGAAGTTATTGGGCTTGGCAAATCCATCATTTCACTGATGATAGTTGTCTCAAAGATGGCAAATTCTTCAGAGTATAGCTCGTACTGTTCTCCTGGTTCGTCGATAAAATGCCATGTGTACTGTGGCACGTTAATGACCATACCCGCGTCCCGCAGAAAACCTACACCCAAAAGAGTGCGGTTCTCCTTTGCTCCAGGTAACACGATGAATGTCGTATGCACCTTTCGACCTATTAAGTCTACCTCGGCTGTGCACATTAGCACTCTTTGACTTTTTGTTATTCCGTCAGCTAACGTTAAATTGGCTGGTTGTTCCTCGAACTTGCATCCGCATTTGACCAGCGCTAAGTACAAGGAGTACGATGCGACACTCATCTTTGCGCAAGTATCAATGTAGGCGGTACCTTTTATTCCGTCGATCTCCACGAACACAACAGGCCGTGAATGTACATCTAGATGTACGTCCATGGCGCAAAACTTCAAGTCCTCCTTCTTAATGGGCGACGATTTCTTACAGGTGGTACAATTGCTTCTAAATACCCCGGGTGCGCCGCAACCATAACAAGAAAATTTTGGTTGAGAAGGAGATGGTGCCTGCGTCTGTATTTCAGCAACATCTTTCGCCACCACCGGGACAGTGCCTTCAACACGCTTCTTCTTTCGGCATACTTCCACCGTGTGTCCCGGGTTTTTACAAAAAGTGCATCGCTGCTTTCCTTTACGCATCTGGGCTGTAGATGTTTCGGTATTTATAGCTCCCTGTGCGTATTCTTGCAGAGTTTCTTCGATACCGTGTGTCGTTTCTAGAAGTTTCTCGAACGTTGGTACCGTATCTCGCGGCATGCGGTTTCGTAGTTCCAACCGTATGAGCGCGAACACCAAATCTATTTGTTGGGTTTCAGTCGGTGTAGGAGGAGGAAGTGATGCAAATAATGCCCGCTTCTTGGCAATAAATGCTTCCGTGGTGACATCAGACTCCTGGACCTCGTGTGTGATCTGGTGATAAATCATATACGCTGGTTTCCGGGGAGCGAACGTATGGCGCAGTTTTTTACAAAACTCTTCCCACTTTTCTACACCGCTTTTCACGCCTTGCCACCATACCGCTGCTTCATCACGAAGAAGGAGTGGAAGCCCTTGAAGCGCATCCGAGTCACTCAGCTTTTCCACATTTTTGTAGGTGGTCGCTGCTGCTAAGAAAGCCTCGACTGCGTCCGTGTCCTTTTGCCCACTGTAGGTGATGTTGCAGGATGCAAAAGTTCCCTGTTTGGAAGCCATGATGGTCTGTAGGAACATCTGGAACTGTTCGTTGGACATCTTCAAAGTCCGATGTGGGAGTCTTCGTAGATTTTCTAACTTGATCCCAGGATTCGGCCTCACGTTGTGCGCCAGATTGTAACAAGTAAAAACACAATTGATGGTTTTAACTTTAATTTCGCAACGGTATACGGAACAATTTAATAACTTGTAAGTACACTCGGGGAAAAAATGCGTACGCTAGTTCTCAGTGCTGTCCAGTCAGTGAGGCTGAAGCAGTCCGAGAGCGCAGCGAACACACTCTGCCTCAAATGCGCGCGCGATCGGCTTATATAGCGGCCGGCGCGTAGCGGGAGCCACGCTCCGCCCCTCTGTGACGTCTAGTCCTGTGAAGTGGGGCGCCGCGTGCGCTGTATGTATGATGATTAGTTGTTATAGTTGTATGTATTTTATCGGTATTTAAACAAATTACTATTTCCTCATTTTCATTTTATACAACGTGGTACCTAATATTGAAAATGCATATTTTCAGAAAAGAGTGTCATTGGAGCAGCGGCAGATGCTCTTTGCATTCATGCAAGGGCATGAGGACCTTGCCCGGAGCCGTGTTTTGACACTTATTGCTTAGATTATTCTTTTATAAACAATATTTTGTTATTCGATAACACTTCCGACAGCAAATACCTGTCGGAAGAATTGTTGTCTTCATACCGTATCTGAACTGTCAAAATTGTACGGTTTCGGATTTGTGAATAGCGATTATAGGATTTCGTCGATAACATTGACATTCGATACGGTACCAAACCGTGTCGTAGCTTTGTGAATAGCTATGCTGATACAGTTTTTAAAAACTAAAATATCTCTGAAATCTTGCATGAGTAAGATTAGATATTTTTATGGTTTATAGAAAAGATTCTAAGGAACCTCTGGTAAAATAATAAAATCCACATTCGTAAAGAATTAAGAGAAAAAAAAATATTAAAGAAATAACATTAAAAACGGCATAGTTTTGTTATTATTAGGGATAAACTTATAGGGATTGGTGGATAATGTAGATAATTATTTTTTTCATAATATTACATATAAAACAACTGTATTTACCTAGTACTTTTACATCACTGGCGTTTCTATGGTTTTTTTTGTTTCCATAGAAAATAATGTAAATGGCCGTAATTCTGGTTCCAAAAACATCTAGACTTCGTGAGTTCTACTCTTACAATTGAAATAGTTTGTAGTGTCCACTAAACAAATAAAAAGAGGATGACCGCTTTTAAGGTCATTTTTCACACTGTGCGCCTACAACTAGGTGAAATCAACGTGCTCCAGATTACATGCAAAATTTCTTCTAGGTGTATCTTTTTTTTGGCTTTGCGAAAAAATTAAGAAAAACATAATTATGTTTATGTACCAATGAGGTACTAAATTTTAACGAAAAGATGAACTAGTTATAACGCCTACAACTAGGTGAAATCAACGTGCTCCAGATTACATGCAAAATTTCTTCTAGGTGTATCTTTTTTTAGGCTTATCGAAAAAATTTAAGAAAAACATGTTTAGGTACCAATGAGGTACTAAATTTTAACGAAAAGATGAACTAGTTATAACGCCTACAACTAGGTGAAATCAACGTGCTCCAGATTACATGCAAAATTTCTTCTAGGTGTATCTTTTTTTTGGCTTATCGAAAAATTTAAGAAAAACATATGTTTAGGTACCGGCTTGGTCCAGCCATTCTGAAGTCAGAATGGCTGGCCACTTTCCTCGTAATGGTTTTCCCTCTTTAGCGAGGTACTAATTATTTGATCTCTGGTACCAAATAGGTACTAAAACTTGGTATTGCTCAAACTTCCAAAATTTGTCTTAGTCCAGTCATCCTGACGCAGACGGACAATAAAAGGTTGGTATTATTATCTTAAATGAAGACAATATAATTTAATACGTAGGTCGTAGGTTTAAACCCAGACAGTCGCTTTACTTTGTGTAAATTATTTCATCACCACTGCTCTCAAAACGGTGAAGGAAAACATCTTGAGGAAACCGGCCTAGAACCAAAAATTCAAAAACATGTGACATCCACCAACCCGCACTGGGCCCGCGTTGTGGATTAGGTACGGCCCACTCCCTCTCACAGAGAGGAGGCCTGTGTCCCAGCAGTGGGAACATTATAGGCTGATTATGATATGATTATGATTTTTTTACGCTATGTAGGTATTATATAACTCCATGCATTTAAAAAAAAGTTATTTATTACGTTGACGATCTGCAGTCTTCCGCTATATTTCAGCTTCCACCTATCTGCATCCAGAACCTAGACTGACGTGACACGTTTGAGCATTCGTGGCCTATTGATGGATTACTATGTATCTACTTTGATGGACCTTTTCTGAGCGAAGTGATGGATGCAGGCAATTCATGTGCCTGCCAACACACGCTCACTAACGGAGAGAGGCAGCGTCGTAACTCGTTTAGATTTTAAGTTAATTGAAAATTGGAAGAGCATTCCTGAAGTTTTTCGAATTAATGAAGATTTAGAGTAAGGGGTTAATCAGAAATTCATCGTTACTAATACTTTTTACATACTGTTCTTTGAGAGGTACAATTTAAGTGAACCCGGTCGAAAGCATCCGGACAGTAGGTATCTTCACAGAGCGATAAAGTGTGTATATACGAAAGTCGGGTCGGGATATTATATTGAGAAGAGCTGAATAGATTTGCGCACACACCTGCACCAGTGTGAGCTCTTTATCTGATCTTATTAAATTCGGCAGGAAGCCTCTATTCCGATCACGTAGACAATTATTCGACTAAAGTGTGCGGGCTTGAATCACTAACCTCAGCGAACGGCCAACTTTTACAATAAATCCATCCTGGTCTCGACACTTAATCAGTCCTCCGATAAAAGCTTTAATCGAGAGTTAGAGAAGGTACCTACTAAGACGCACTGATTTTATTCCAACGTTACTGAACTAAATTAAACGAGGAAGCGTCTGCGATTACAAACTCAGCGAAGTTTTTATTCAATGAGGTTGACTCAATCTCGTTTTGTGAATATAGGTACCCAGGTACGTACCTATGCCTACCCCTACGTTAGTACAAAGTAGTGTAAGTTTAGGTAGGTACCCAGTCGTATCTGTAAAGACCTTAATTCTTGCATGACTCGGTTACGAGAATAGATATGTAGAAATGGTTACGAGAATACTGTAGGCAAGTGATCGCACTTACTTATGAGCCTTCTGCTGCCATTATTTCATTGCAAAGCTTTTTTCTTTTATATTTTCTTTTAAATTCATTCTTGCTCGTTGGTTATAGACACAGATAATTTATAATACTCGTTATAGAACAATTCGTTAAGTAAAATATAAATACTCATGTATTTTGATATTGAGTTTTTCGAAGAAATTGAGGCAATCTACAATTTGATGTTCACTGTCAATTGTCAATGCTCAACAATTAAAATAAGAACTTGCCGAAGAATGCTTTTCCCATTGATATTTTTATTAAAATTGACATTACTTACCTTGTCAGAGTTTTGAGAAGGGCTTCTTTTATTTTGTTATTGCACACTCAGTTCAGAAGAATTCTTTTTTATTAATAGACAATGTTTTAGGGCTTCTACAGTTCTACTCTAAGGTAGGTATACGGTCATGAACTTATAATATAAGTCCATGTATACGGTATCAATACCAGTAGGTAAGTGAACTACTGTGTCAAACGTCGGTGGAACACATAAATTTACAGTGGAATCGAATATTAGTCGGGCTGGGAAATTGATGGCCTGGCTAGGACTTTGTCGCTTCTTAAGCCGATTCCTCGCAGTTAATTTCACTTAACCGCGAGCATTTGTTCTCGCTTCTCGATTTTATTTTGCTTACGAACGTTTGTTTTGCTCTGTATAAATAGATGTTCCTTAATAACATCTATGGAGTAATTACATAACACACAAAAGCAATGGCTTTCATTTTGACACACACATACTAACAGTAACAATGGCTTTAATTTTGACAGTTCATCAACATTGCCTTATTTACGTTGTTGTGCAGACATATTTTTCGGATTTAAGAAGCAATGGATTAACAATATATCCTTCGAAATGATTCAGATTTTGATTACGTAATTAGGGTGAAGGTGATGTTATTTCTGCTTTATGAATTGCTACTTAAGGCGCAGATATACGACTTCTAATGATTTTAAATTCAACATCACGTCTAATCGACCGGACTGATTTCTTTGAAAAAAATAAATGTTATACTAGACCATTTGCTTCGTAATTTGATATGTGAATATTTGCAATTATATTTTTTTAACATAGTGTAATTAATTTGTAAAGTAATGTCTACCGCGGACATAAAAACGATAATCACGCAAACACTATCGGGTGTATTTTCATAAAACTTTCACCATATAAAAGACAATTTAATTCCCCGAATTTTAGTATACGGTTTTTATTTGTTTGGTGTTTGATAAATCAACAATAGATTGTTTCATATTTTGCAATAAATTACCAGCGTTGTGTCATCACGCTTCTCTTTCTTTTCTATGCAGTCCGATAGTGACCGCGTTTTAGGTCATATAGTCGCCTTAACACGTTGGCTGCCAGGCAACAGACACAATAGAAAATCTATTGTTCGCGGTCACCGGTGACCGCGTTGGCAGTATCGTTATATCGTCGGTACCTATGTAGATAAGATACAATCCATCACCATAGTGTACAAGTTCATATGAGACTCAACTTGACTTTTGTCACTAAGGTCGGCCAGCCCCCATCGACAAACCCCTTGGCATTGCCGTCGTTCAAAGGCGACGGTAAACACTTCCAATCAGGTGGGCCGGCCGGCTTGTTTGCCTACGTATAACATAATCGCTGATCCATAATCAATCTGTTCTTTTAATTGAATAGCCGTACCTCATTGTTGTATTAGATCTCAGTACTTAGTTCTTGGCTACGAACGTGGAAATCCACTCAAAACTTCAGTTAATAACCTATAACTAATAAATTTAATTCTTGGTTAAGTTCGCGTAGCCTCGTCGGAGTCCATTTTTGAGTTTCAAAGTTTTATGGGAAACCTTGTCCGCTGCACATTGTTTACGAACAAAGCGAGATCTCGTTCAGTTTCCGATACGAGCGAGGATCGAGTCCGCCATTGGGGTCCAACTTATCCGTCTTTGTTCCGCCAACTATTGATGCTTGATGAAACTCCGACGTCCGTTGCGCTCCGTCTTACAGGTACGAGTTGGTGTTGGGCGTCGTCGAACGCCGAATCTCGCTGTAACGCTTGCACAGTTCTGTACCTGTCCTCCTTTCGTGTTCCGTCTTATCTCTGTTAAGATTTAGATTTGATCCTTAGGGTAATACAAACCGATGCACCCAGCAAAATATAATTTATTTTACAAGTAATTTTAGGCTTCACATTCAGTATGGATGTACCGATCTAAATGTGCTTCTAGGCTAGGATATATAACGTACTGGTAATATACACGAGTAATAGAAATAATGGAAGAAGCTAACATATTATTAGAAGCAAATTTTCCACATGGAGTTGCTTCACAATGGTTCGAGTGAAAAGACGCACGGCGTGCGTCGTAAGGCGCGCGGCGTGCCACGCTACCGCCGCGATCACGGCGGACGTGACTACCGATGCCATAAATACCTATTATTGAGTGCTTAATAGAAATTTGAAACAGACTAGAGAGACTTTTGGACGAGTTTCGTAGGCTATCATGTAGGTAGTAACAATTACTATAAGATATAAGTAACCAGTGTCGTCGGGTATAGTAATGGATGTTTTCGATGTAGCGTGTGACCGTACTTATGCTATCTTGAACGTCCGAGTGTAGTTTTCCTATTGACGAAAAAGACCGACAATTTGTTAAAATTATTTCAATGCTTCTGAAATATAGTTTTATAATGACTAGAGCCTGTTACACAATAAAAAATACCTGACCTTGGTGACATATACCGGACGCATGTTACGGCTCGACCAACACCTAGTGCAGTTCGACGAACACCTAGTGAGCTGCACTAGGTAAGAAGAACTCGGGAAAATAAGGTGGCACATCCTTGGATTGTGTAAAGTCCGAAGAGAGGGGGAGGACACAATAGCCCTTGAATCGGGTCACCGTATGTATTTTCGAGAGAGAGACCAACTATCTCAAGGCGGAGTCGGATTCCTTGTCTATTGACATGTATGCCGCGACCTCCGACGCTCCAATATACGCTCTATAGAGACGTGGCATTAACATTAACGGTGAGTACATCACTTGAGATTTGCAGATGACATCGTCATATTGGCTGAATCGGTGCTGGACTTGCAGCAGATGCTGGACGGCCTAGTTGATTGTTCTAGCATTGGTCTCCGGATGAACTTGAGCAAACCCACCTGGGTCTGTTCAACGAACACGTTACCCCGGGACCGATTACTGTTAATGGCTGTTCAAGAATACGTTTACCTTGGGCAAACTCTGCAGTTTGGTAAGAACAACTTTGAGAGGGAGGCTAACAGAAGAATTCAGCTGGGCTGGGCAACGTTTAAGAAGCTTCGTCGAGTCTTCTCGCCGCGTATTCCACAGAGCCTAAAGACTTCAATCAGTGCGTCCTGCCAGTTATGACCTACAGAGCCGAAACGTGGACACTCATGGCACGGTTGGTCCATAAATTCAAGGTCGCTCAGCGAGCTATGGAACGGGTTGTGCTTGGAGTCTCTCTGAGCGATCGAATCCGCAACGAGGTGATCCGGCTGAGAACCAAAGTTGTCGACATAGCTCACAGAATAAGCAAGCTGAAGTGGCAATGGACCGGCCATATTAGCCATAGAACCGATGACCGTTGACTCTAGACCGGCCTAGACGTGTTCTTGAGTGGAGTTCGCAAATCGGTAAACGTAAGTTGGGAAGCCCTCAGGCTAGGTGGAGCTACGATCTGCGCAGGATGGCTGGTAGCAGCTGTATGAGAGTTGCCGAAAACCGAGTTGAATGGCGTGCAATAGGAGAGGCATATGTCCAGCAGTAGACTGCTATAGGCTGATCATGATGACACAATAAAGCTGCAAGACAAGTAGGTACCTACCTAATCCAGATTTTGCCTTTACCATTTCAGAGATACAGCGGCTGCACCTTTTCATTAAACCGTTGAAGCCATTTATCTAGAACGTATTAAAAAACGGTGCAATTAAGCACTTGACCTTTGACATAAAATATGAACTTGGACACTAGTCCAATTAATTTCATTGAGTAAGTTTTTAAAAGAACCTAGTGCTCGTTTCGCTTTTAACATTATGACTTGACTACCTACTGATACTTTTTCTCCGAAATAGGAATTAATATCCTTTGCTGAAGTAGTTTCGTAAATCGGGGCAGCGGGATTGTCCGGGGCAGCGGGATTGTCCGGGGCAGCGGGATTGTTCGGGGCAGCGGGATTGTCCGAAAGGGTTACCGCTGCCCCGGAACATAAAGGGCTAAGGAAGGAACACGGATGGGTTTTAGTCAGTAAGAGTCTGACACTCCCTTCCGCTCCACCCAGAGCGGGAGGGGTCATTTGATGATTTCCCATCCTAAAAAAAAAAAAAAAAAAAGTAGTTTCGTAAATAAATCATATCTTAGAAATACAATGACTTGTTATTTGCTAGATACTCGAAGATAGGTACCTACTCTCTAAAAACTGTAATTTGCAGGCAGCACATTTGGTGATTTAAATAGATAGGCCCATTTTATGTAAAAATTACCACAATTTCATACATATGTAGATCCAAGGTAAGATTTTATGTTCAGTGTAAAGCACCGCTTTTCTAGAGAGAAAGACACTCTCATGTGAGCAGATGAGAGACGTGATTCAATTTGCATGGTATGATGGACGGATTACACGGTGCAAGTACTCGTCCCTTTGTCGGGACAAATGGCTCAGGAAATAGAGTGCTGTTATATTAGTAGGTATAGCAATTTTACATTTTCTAAGTAGTTGCCCACTTATTTTTCGTTTCGTATGAAAATGAAACTCTTTTCGTAACGGTTCCGCGAACCGCATTGATGAGAGTTCTAAGATGTTGTGTGGAAAATAAGTGCATGGGAACAACAATCTTAAGAGTCATAATAAATACAATGTTGTTTTTCTCTAGTTTATCGACGTAAACAGCATTGAATTCAAATATACAGGGTGGCAGGGAGATTGACGCACAACCTGTTACCATGGATTCAGTAATCCATTTTGGACTCGCCGGTGCGTTGAAAATTTTCGTAGGTTTAAAAAAAAAACAGCAGTTCCATACATTTTGATCGCGTAGCTCAATAGCTGTATAAAACCTGCACCGTGTATAAAATCAAATATAGAACAGAGTAATTCCGAGCTTATTAATAACTAGCTTCTGCCCGCGACTTCGTCCGCGTGAAATTTCACCCTCCCCCCATTCACCCTCTTAGGAGTGGAATTTCGAAAAACCCTTTCTTAGTGGATACCTTTATACACTTCACACAGAACACACTCCAAATTGAATGTCTCTATGACCAGCGGTTTAGGCTGTGCATTGATATAATCAGTCAGACAGGATCACAGGACTTTGAATTTTATAATAGATTATAAAAGTAAACCTAAGTACCTACCTAATAAAAAAAAACTCAATAACAGAAAATAAAATACCTAAATAAACCTATTTCTGATGATAACTAATCTAAACTCAATAAATAAGCAAAATCCCTAAAAACTAATATCTATACGAATGATTAATCCTACCTAACAGTTTTTTAAAATAACCTATGGTCACTACGTACACTATCAAATATACTACCCATACTTTAAAATTAAAATCTATACCTACGATTTATAAAAATAAACCTAAATACTCTACCTTAAACTGTACTTAGTAAAAACTAAAAGGAATAAAAAGGTCGCACTGAAAAGCACGTTTTGGAATTGCAAGTAGCAGTTAAAACATACAATTTATAGAATGCTAATATGAACGAACGCTCGCCTATTATTATTATCTTCGTCGTGTACTACGACAAACTTATTATTTGCGGTTGGTACAGTAATCGGGTCTAGGGATCGAACCGCAAAATTAAGTTTGTTTTTTATTGTATATTTTTTTCCGGGATAAAACGTACCCAGTTTTTGCCTGATGCCTGAAAAACAGACAGACAGATAGACAAACATTTTTTAAATCACATTTTTGGGTTCTGTGTCGGTTTAATAACACCCCCCTGCCATTTATTTTTTTGATATTTTCAATGTACAGAATTTTCACTTTACAGATTTATTATAAGTATTTGTAATTTGAACGAATATTTAAACACTACAAAAACAACTAATACCTATTTTATAAAATAACAACAAAAGAAATTCAAATAAACAATTTAAAGACTAAAAGTCGCGCTGATAAGCACGGTTTGTTAATATCAATTATTGTCCAGCCAAATATTGAATGAAGCTCGCGCTTTTTTTTCGGACCCCCGCCTTTTTATACCCTACCGCCACGACCCGCGTCGAGCGCGGCAACCGTTACACAAAAATAATCCTTATGGCATGATTCAGTATTCACGCGCGACGGCGCGATGGCTTATTAGCGTATTTCATGTATAAGTTTGGTGTTTCTATACCGATTACTATGATTATTTTTTTATTGAATAGGTAATAATATTAACTTCTTTTAATTAGAGATGAATGAGAGTATTATAAACGTAAGAGTAAACAAATATAATCCGAAAGCTCCGAACTGCTAAGCTATCGGGAGTTACACGTGTTATTATGAGTCAACCATAAAAGATAGACATACGCTGTTGTGGGATATTTTTTAGATAATTTTATGTAGAACATTTCCTTCATAAATGATTTCTATGTAGCTTTAACCATTAAGGATGCACACGCGACGGAAGCTTAAAAAACGGAGCAAATTCTCCCGTTTTCCCAACATTTCCTTTCACTGCTCTGCTCCTATTCATTGTAGCGTGATGAAAAGTATACTATAACCTCCCCAGGAGTATGAAGAAAAATTGTACCAAGTTTCGTTAAAATCCGTCGAGTAGTTTTTGTTTCTATAAGGAACATAGAGACAGACAGACAGACAGACAGACAGACAGACAAAAATTTTACTGATTGCATTTTTGGCATCAGTAACGATCACTAATTACCCCCTAATAGTTATTTTGAAAATATATATCATGTACAGAATTGACCTCTCTACAGATTTATTATAAGTATAGAAGATTATTTCAAAAACTGTAATGGCAGAATTTTAAAACAAAGTAGGTTACATAAAAATGATGCTTAAGGTAAAAGTGAAGCCTTTTTCCAGCATTATAGTAAATTACGGTATCCACGGTGATAATTTATAAGGAAATTCTCTGGTAGCGGGACAAAAAATGTGGTCTATACTTGAGACCCCACCGCCCCGCACAGGCCCACTAATGAAGGAGCTACTCCGTCGCTAGTATCGAGTTACATGGCGCATTTTTTTTTCTAAATAGGGTACCTTTGTGATTTCATTTTATATTTATAAAAGTAAATCAATGGATAATTAATCCTATTAATCTTTACATAATACTATTATGTGCGTGAAGTGAAACGTTGACCTTATTTTATGGCAATATTAGCTGGAATTCCGAAGTTCCCTTACCTCCATTTACGGAGTTACTGATGGGAGACTTTCAGGGTCACTGGCGCTAGATGCGGAATCCATAAACTTTGTAAAACGACCTTGATTCGGACGGTAGTTTACTCTAGAATGACGTCGTGATGTCGTTTAGAATGACGTCTGGATAGCACGTATCCAGAGGCGGTTGCTGTCACGAGAGGAGCATATGGCGCGTTGCGTCGTAATCTAGACTCATTATGTGCTAACGACGGTCACCTTGTGATTTTAGTTTAACTTCCAAATATAATAATAGAATGACTTCCAAATGAGAATAAAAAAAAACCGGCCAAGTACGTGTCGGACCACGCACAATGAAGGGTTCCGTAGTTGGAATGAATTTATCCCAAGAACAAATTTAACATTGTAGTTGAAAAACATGTTCTCCCATACATTCCAACTGCACATGTAAGTTTGTACGCACAATATTGAGAAATTTACCATGTTGTTTCAAGATCATAGACTTCCTATTAATTTTCCTGTAATCTATAGGTATAGAACTATTCTTTGTATTTTTTTCAAAATTTTAGGCTCAGTAGTTTCGGAGATAAGGGGGGGGGGGAATGGTAAATTTCCGTCTATTGTCTTAAATAACTTTAAAACAATTCACTTTAAAATTATAAAAAAAAATATATTTGAGATCCTCACGGTAAGCCCTTTCATTTGATATGTCACACGGTACAGATTGTGAAACTTTTCTTTTTAATTGTCTATTTACCCCTCAAAAATGACTCCCATTTTCAAAACTCATTTATTTACGTTACACGTCTGTGTTTGGGTCACAGAGATTCATATGTGTACCAAATTTCAACTTAATCGGTCCATAAGATTCGGAGCAAATTGGCTGTGACAGACGGACAGACAGACAGACAGACAGACACACGAGTGATCCTATAAGGGTTCCGTTTTTTCCTTTTGAGGTACGGAACCCTAAAATTAAGAAAAGAGAGAAATACGTTCAATTAATTTATCAGAAATAACTCTTCATTCGGTAGTTCCTGTAAATCGAAAACAGACATTTACGTGGCATTAATCGAGAGCGACGCGAATGTCTCGCCGTACAATGTGATGAGCTTAAAATATACAGATTGCTAAAGTGTATTCTGTCTATTTCAGGCTTTTGGTGACTAATGTGGGTGATAGTCTGGCTGGCAAGCAGGATTGGGTGAACACTATGCCGAATAAACAAACGGAGTGGTCAATTTTGTTTTTTAACACTACTTCAATAGCAATGTTGACTATGGTTTTTTTTAACACTACTTCACTAGCAATGTTGGCACTTAGTTTAGAAAAAATAGTTATACCTACACAATTAGGTAAATGACACTGCAGACCCACTGTAACCCTGGCCGTACCCTTGGTGGAATGGTGGGTCTTTTAAAGTTAAACGATACCACCAGGTAATAGTGTTGTATCACTAGTTAAAACCATTTAGAAAAAGAACTCGTGCTTTGTTACGGAAACTGATATGGGAATGTAATTAATTTCATAGACTTTAAAATAAATTAAAAGGTAAAGAAAACGGGAAAAACTACGTAATTTAATAGCAAGCTATGGGTGTGTAAAGTATACAACGCACTGCAAAAGTACGACTAATACGAAATACCCTAAAAACAATTTAGGTTTAATTACAATCTGGTTCCGCTCCCGTATACTGACATACTGACGACTGAAAGCACGTTATGTCGTAAAAGACTGTAACAATAGTAGGTGACATGTAAGCCCGCCCGTAAGTCAAGGCGCTAATGAACCGCGCGAAGAACATCGTACTAAAGACTTTGGAGTGATCTTGGGGTGGATTTTTTGAGCGTACCTTCCCTTCTTCATTAGTGTAATTAACTTATGCCGTAGGTACCTATTCTTCTACAATTCGTTGCGGATACCAGAAGGTTATTAAATTATCTACTATTCGGCTACCAAGAATTCTGTGACAAGGTTTCGGGTAGGTTATATACTTTTAAAAGTCTTCAATATGATTTTACAGACTTCAAAAAAAGGAGGTTATCAATTCGACACGTATGTATGTAATATTATTGGAACTACATTATATTCACATATGACAATCTATTAGGGCTTCCAAACAAATATACAAAATTTTATAGATGTATGTATGTATGTTTGTTCACGCATTTCTCCGCAATTATTAATCGGATCGTGACCATTTTTTTTATTGGGTTACATTTACTTCAACTTAGGGAACAGTGCAATTTCATCAAAATCGATTCAGTTTTTTAAGATATGGACTATACGTGTAAGTGTGACGGCCTGGTTTATTGATACGAGCATCATGTTGAGTTTTGATTATGAAGTTGATTATATAAGTACTTAGGTATATATTGGTGGGTTTCTATAATTTCGCTTGGTTGAATAAAATCTTTCTATTCGTATAAAAATATAACGTGACTCTGAACGACAAGGTTCAATTTCAACTCGCCTTTCGATGTAGGTAAGTATATATTATGAATATTTTGATTTCAATCAAATCTTTTAATATTAAAAAATAAAAACGAATAAAAATCTTGTTTATAGGCAGGCATCGTAGGCCCATAGCATGTTAGTATTACAAGTAACTTAAAGATATATTTTAGTAGTAGATAATAAAATTAGGCACACAAATACAATCTAAAACATTTTAAAAAACAAAACAATAAGTACCCATTTACAGGAAGGTTTACCAAGGCCCATCTCTGGCATGAGATTGTTAAACCTATCCATTTGTAGGCCCTTATAACCTTTCAGAAAATACCTTCAGGATGCTATTGTCGCTTCCTCTCACTTTAGTCACTCTGCGTATTATTGACGTCACTTTCTTGCGCATAATTAAGAATCAAACGAACTTACCTTGTGAAGTTTGATTCCAATTATGCGAGGGTCTCAACCGAAGACGATTACAAATTTACTTGCAGCAGTACATGAGAAGGTGCTGTCTTTGCCACACTTTTAGATACTCATAGCTTAAAAAAATAAAAAAATAAGAAACAAAACTATGACGTAGTGTCCTGTCTCGCTCCCACCCCCGGCACGTGGCGTTGTCGCTCTCGCTCTTTATTCATTAATTTTAGAGAAATGTAGCTTCTAGCTGTTTACATATTTTAGGCTTTCCTTTTTTGTCTGTAGGGGTTCTCGTAGGGATGGGTGGGATAGTAATCGTCTTCGGTTGAGACCCTCGCATAATTGGAATCAAACTTCACAAGGTAAGTTCGTTTGATTCTTAATTATACTTCGGGTCTCAACCGAAGACGATTACAAATTTACTTGCAGATGTTTAGAGTAAGTATCAAAAAAGGGAAAGCAAACACTGCAACATTATGATTCCCTTTACTAATAATTCAAGTTTTTACAATAATTCAATATTTAAATAATCTTCTTATTATTCAGATTTTTATTGTTTGCTCCATCCAGTTACATCTATCCTAATCTTAACAAAAATAGTTAATCCGATAGGTGTACATGATAGATTATACCAAAAAATTTAATATTCTGATTCTGGACTATGGATTTATGTCCAGTTGAATAGTAATAGGTTTGCCTATTATGTGAGACTTAAACGTAACTGATAATATGTGAATGCCTCTGCCAAGCCCTTCGGGCAAACCCAGGTATGATGATAATATAATATGTTGTATCTCAATATTATTAAAGATCATTAAATATAGCATTAGCGAAATCGTTATTAACATGGTTAATGATATCTCTATTATAGTACTTTAAAAAGACATTAGAGGTATTACTCCAACCTGCGGCCTTCCGTACCACTTCCAAGTTTACACCTAGTCTATGGGCGGCTGACGTGGAGGCATGGCGAGTACTATGGGCTCCGAATATCGATATGTCAATGCCACTATCTTCTAAAACTGTTTTAACCCAATGAGCTAGTGTTTGTGAACATACTTTTTTATGTGGTTTTCGAAAGCTAATGAACAGATGGTCATCTAATTGATTGTTACGTAAGGATGAAGTTTTATCAATATAAGCTAGAACAACAGTAGCCGGACATATGGATAAATTCTCGCGAATAAAGGGTAACCTGATTAGTGGTTGGAGAGTCCCAGGTCTCGAGGTTTTAATTAAGTCTGGTATTTTAATTACAATCATATCATTTTCTATTCTAATATTTTTTAATTTAATTAAACTTAGTGTCTGCATTCTTTGTGCAGAAGCTATTGCTAATAAAGAAATTGTTTTTCTTGACAAACATTCAAGTGTTATATCCGTATAAGGATACAAACTAGACACATAGCTCAATACTTTATTAGTGTCCCAAGTGGCTGTGTACTTAGGATTGGGAGGTCGTAACCTGTATACACCCTTCAGGAACCTATTAATACAACTATTTAATGTGACTTCTGTACCTAAAATAATTGACAAGGCAGATCTGTGTGTATTTAGTGTATTATAACTAGCCCCTTCATTAAATTTTACTGATAAAAAGGAAATCACTTGAGTACTAGTCGATTTAAAAATTTCAAGATTATTATCTTGACAATAAGTTACCCAAGATTTAAGAGTACAGTTATATTGGTTCAAAGTTTTTGGTGCAAATGAAGCCATTACGATACCCAAAGATGTCTCCGGAACACCTCGAGATATCATCGATTGCCTGATAATCTCGCTGCCACTAGGATAAGATCTGCGTGTAGTGGATGGTGTGTTCTGAAAGGAGAATACAACAAATCTTGATCAGGTCCGAGAAATATTTTTTCTGATACTATTATTTTGGTCCATAGCGGATACCAAGGCTGTGAACGCCAATAAGGTACAATTAGTATACCCTCTGCCTTATCTCTAATAATTTTTTGCAAAACTTTGGTTATGATGCTGAACGGAGGAAAACCATAGAAGGAAATTTCTTTCCAGTTGAAGGTGAAGGCATCTACTATTTCAGAATGGGGATCGAGCTTATAAGAGGCGTATCTTTGACATTTGTAGTTTTGTGAGCTAGCAAATAGATCAAAGTTGGGTACACCCAGTTTATTTGTGATTTCCGAGAATGCATACTCAGCGAGCTCCCATTCTGTGTCCACATTAATTTTACGTGATTCCCGATCCGCAATAACATTATCCGAAGATTTTACATATGAGGCAAATATATGAATGTTCCTAAGTTCACACCACTGCCAGATATTCCGGGCTATTTCATTTAAATGGGTATGTTGTATACCCCCCATCCTATTTATGTAGCTGATCGCCGTTGTATTATCGATTCTCAACAATATATTGCAACATCGAAGCTTCGAAGCGAATATTCTTAAACCATAAAACGCGGCCTTCAGTTCTAAACTATTAATGTGCATACTAAGTTCTGATTCTGTCCAATTCCCGTGTGAACTTTCATTGCCGCAAGCTATGCCCCATCCAGTGGTTGATGCATCGCTGTATATTTCGAGACAATAATCATTATTACGAATAGGACAAAATGAGTTTTTTATATTATTTCTCCACCAATAGAAGTCCTGTTTCAAAGAATTTGACAGTGTCATTATCCTGTTATAGTTGTAAGAGTTATCCAGAGCTAGAAATTTTTCCTTTTCAAATAATTTAGTATAAATCCATCCATAACTGACTGCAGGGCATGCTGAAGTCAGAAGGCCTATGAATTCAGCAAAGTACCTGATTGAACATTTATTTAAATGTAAAAATTCTTTGGTTTTGTCTAAGATACGATGTTTCTTCTCTTCAGGAAGATAAATAGTCATATCTGCGGTATTGAAAATAAATCCTAAAAATTTACATTCTGTCCTTGGCGTTACTTGACTTTTGTTGAAGTTTATTACAAAACCTAAAGATTGTAAAAAATTATGTGTCTTGTTAATATTGTAGACGCTTTCATCATATGATTGTCCAATACATAAAAAATCATCTAAGTAATTAACTGAAATCAAGCCTCGACATCGTAAATACTGCAGAACAGGTTTTAACAGTTTGGTAAACACAAATGGTGCAGTACATAGACCAAAGGGAAGAACGTTAAATTCGTATAATTGTGATTTCCATTCAAAACGTAATTTTTTCCTATCATAAGTATTTATAGAGATTAGAAAGTAGGCGTCCTTTAAATCTAAAGTTGCCATAAAATAATTTTTATCTAATAATCTTAATGCTGTCCTGTAATCTTCCATTTTAAAGTGTTCAAGTTGAATAAATTTATTTAGATTTTTAAGGTTCAAAATAAAGCGATGTTCGCCGTTGGCTTTGGGTAATGTAAATATGGGTGATATAAATTGTCCCTCGCAGGGATCACAGGTTGTTATAAACTTTGATTTTAATAATCCTGTGATGCAATTATCAATAATCTTACATTCCGAGATCGATTTGCGGGAATTTCGGGGAGGAATAGTTTGTACAGGTTCTTGTTTAAAAGGTATACTATAGACTCGTACCCAAGATAATACCATAGGGTCACTGGTTATACGACACCAGTTATGATAAAAATATTGCAATCTACCTGCGAGTGCTACCTTGGCTAATGATGTCAGCGCTTCCTGGTTCTCTGGCGCACCAAGCTGGTCCGATTCTGGCGGTACGAGTCTGGGCGGCGATCCCGCGGCGCTGCTGCTGGCCTCCGTGGGGCGGGGTTCCGACGCGGCTGGCCGGCTGCTGCTCGCGGAACCCCCCTCGCGTTTAAAGCCCCTCTTGCATATTGTGTTGTTGGAGGCTTATACGGAGCACGCTGAGTAGTCTTCATCTCCAGACCGGATTGAGAAATTGCTTTTGCCGATTTGAGATGTTCAGAAAGTTTGATACCGAATAAGTATTGATCGACCTTTGTGTTCTTCACAATTTCTCGAGTCTCCTTATTCAAATTGTTAATGACGGCATATCTCCTCGACTGTGACTCTCTGTAATGACAGTCACACAGGAGTCGTCCAGCATCACTTAATGGTTTTATTATTTCCTGTGCTTGCGGTAAAGTGTCTTTGGAGGCGGACAAAGCCCAATTAAGGACTGTACCTATAGCTGTTAAACAGCTTGATAGTTGATTCTGCTTGTATTGACTAAACAGATCTTTTTTAATATTAAGGGCTGACAAGGCCGCCTCAATTTCTAGGTTAAGTTTCGGTGCCTTCATACTACTACAGTTTTCTGCCGGTAAGTATTGTTTCATCAATTCCAATTTGTTTTCTTTAAGTAACCCATTCCTTAAAACATGTGCCCATCTAGCAGCAATATCTTTATGTAAATCCTCCCCATATTCCTTCTGGATAGATGGATCTTCACCTAGCATCATTAAAATTTCAGGGTCAAGTACCTCTTCAGTTTTCTCTGCCTCCATGGGCACTACAGTTATCGCTTCCTCCGCAACAGACGGTACTATCGGTTCCGAGAGGGTCGGTATGTCCTGTACATCTGATTCCTTCAGATTAACTTCTTCTTTCGAGATTTCCTCACCTGTAAATGAGCATCGCCATAGAATTTTAATGTCTATGAAACTCAACGCGATTTACGCGGAGTAAGACAATTGTGATCTCAACATGATTCACATGGAGTTTAGGTAAATGTGTGCTATATCTACACGATTTACGTGAAGAGAGGAATAAGAGTTATCACACTATGGTAGGTCACTGGCCCAACCCAAAACAGGTAGGTAGGTACCTACTTAAAATCTTCGACACGATTTACGTGGAGATTGTAATGTCCTCTACACGATTTACGTGGAGATTGTATTGTCCTCTACACGATTTACGTGGAGGAGATATTCAAATTTATTCGCAACTTAAAAACGAATGATTAACGTTTGAATAAGGTCGTATCTTCAACACGATGTAGGTACAGGTGGGTTTATATTGATTACGATTTCATTTTAACCAAACGATAATACCGTAATAATAATTTTGTAATCATGAGTTCGTTGGTCAGCTTATCACAAGTAAGGATGCCAACGACTGATGCTGGTTTCCAGTCCCAGCTCGACATTTACTTATTTTTTCATGAATCTTATTACCTACTACACAAATCTGCTTACCCCTTCGGGTAATACAGGCATAATATAACGTTATCATTATACTTTTTCTCATAAGTTAGTAATGAGGGTACACCGAAAAAAATATTTTAAAATGTGTTGAACGAAAATTGATTGGGTCACAGTTTAATCAAGTAGTGTTATTTCTGTAGGTACATACCTTGTTCATCCAGACATCTAACATCATTTGCAGTTGCGCATTCATTATCAGATGCACTTTCAAAATAAGAACGCTCCGAAGAGGACGATCTACTTCGTCGATATCTTTGCAGTTTCCGCTCGAGTTTTTTAACCTTTTTCCGCATACTACGATAATAATCATCACTATCCTTTGATCGCGAACGCTTTCGTTTTCCCATTCTTAAACTTTGATGTTCCTACATAAAACAAAATAACTAAAAAGAAAGATAATAATTTTAAGCAGTGTGACTCCGACAACACGAAAACACGTAATGAATAAAGAGCGAGAGCGACAACGCCACGTGCCGGGGGTGGGAGCGAGACAGGACACTACGTCATAGTTTTGTTTCTTATTTTTTTATTTTTTTAAGCTATGAGTATCTAAAAGTGTGGCAAAGACAGCACCTTCTCATGTACTGCTGCAAGTAAATTTGTAATCGTCTTCGGTTGAGACCCGAAGTATAATCGCGAAATAATCGTCAGTATGCGCTTCAGCGAACACCAGTGACGCACTATAGTAAGGAGGAAGCCTCAACAGCGCCTTGAAGGCATTGTTGTATTGAATGCGAAGGGTGTTATCTGTTTTTGGGTATGCTTAGATTCTGATTTTACATATCTCGGGACCATGAGATCCCGGTCCTTTGGAAGGTGTAAGAGGGGCCGAAGGCAACTCGCAGAGGCCCCTTAGAAAATTTTAATAAAATACGGCACCAATCAACGATTATCCCTGTATGCACTATGCAAGTGCAACCAAGGATAAACCCCGGTTAGTGTAGGACTATTGCAGGATATGGAAAATTAAAAAGTTGGACTATGGGTTGGGGTAAAGTAGACTGGTTACCAAGAACTATGGAAAAACTATGACCCCTTCTTGATCAATGTTTTATATATGCCGGATAAAATGGCAGGGGGTAAGCTCGCTCAATAATGGGTCCCCGGAAACGGTCGCTAGCACATAGTGACGTAGCGACAAGGGGGCAACTTGTCCTGAGGTGCTTTTGAGGAGTGGAGAGGGATTCCACGTCTATCAGGACAATCCCGGAAGTACGGTCAAGATCCCTGCCAGCATCTTACTGGAATACTTCCTTCCTCCGAGCACGTTTGTTCTTGCGAATCTCCACTCAAGACGGCCAATAAAGGTGAGAATGAGGAGGTAGCTCTGATCCTCGTCATTGTTCACTCCAGCCGGCCAATAAAGGCAAGCCAGAGGCGAGGAACAAGACTTCTCCCGGGAGAAAGGGTCCGCGGGGTCGCTACTGCCCAACAGCTCGCCACATGCTGCCCTGCGGGTTTCTGTATTTCTCTTGGTCTGGCTCCTTACCCTAGACCTATTCTGGCAAAGAAAACTCTTCCGACCATAGGCCTAGAGTTCGGAGCGCGCAAGCCCCAACACGAAGTCAACGTAGAGATACGGCGGTGGGGAGATTATTATTATTTATTGTATTATGGTATTATGAAGCCGACCTCAATGTAATTGGGAAAATGCTAGGCAGATGATGATGATGATGATTATCCCACAGGCTGCTGGTGTAAAATGTTTGAAAAAACGCCTTAAAAAGTGTTATTGAACAACCAGCAAACCTGCGAGCTTACAATTGTTTCCCCTCACAGCCATCGCCCTTCGCTCCCTTTCCATATCTGTGTCATCTTTAAGATGCTCCGTAATAATATGGCTACTCTCTGCAAAAGTGAACCATACAGTTCTACGGGATGGATATTTGAGGAACTTTTATTTCTACCTCTAAATACCAACAGCTTCTCTAAGGGCGAATTTCACCAAACTTTTATACCTAGAATAAGTCTTATCCTGAGAATAAATTTGGAATTATTGACAGTTTTTCCTCAATAAAATGTCAGAACTCAATTTTATTCCACGGATAAAACATATCTAACTTTGGTGAAATCAGCCGTTAGTAGGATTATATTTTAGCCCATGCCGCTCGGCGTAACCCTCACAAATAGCGAGCAATTTCCTTATTCCGCCGATTGTGGGGCTCAGCACCACCATACCGTTTGGGTAGCTTAGGTTATTTAAACTAACTCCATCTATATGACATCCGACGTGTCTGCTGCTGAGCTCAACAAGCAATATAAATACTAAACAGCCTCGGGGACGTAAGACCTTCCTGCCTAATACCACATTTGAGTTTATACGGGTCTGACAATACATTGGACCATTTGACAAAGTTCCTCTGCTTGTCATACTAGAAAGCTAATGTTGACACCAATGCAGCAGGTACTCCCGCTCCGCGAAGCTTCTCCCACAAGACACTAAGAAACCATGTCGAAGGCTTTGGAAAGGTCCAGGAAACAAGTATAGAGGTATGAGGAACAGGCAGTAAAGTTACTTATACTCTATAGAGAAGAAAGGATCCTCCGACTAGACGGGTGTTGTGTCGGGCCGTTGTATCTATGTTGCGCGGTAAACTCTGCTTGCGAGATGCAGGATTTTGCGTGACGTCAGTATGACGCGTTGTTCGCATGTGGCGGATACCGCTACACAAGTTTTTCTGTCCGTATAATATTTGTCAGTGTGCTTCAACGAAAGTATTGCTCTTTCAGTAGACAACCCGGCACGAAATAAAAAACTGTCGTGTAATTTTGTGTATCTATTGAGGTGCGTGTCAAGCACACTGTCAAATACTTTGGCTATCACAGTTGCCAGTGAGATTGGCCTGTAATTACTTTTGTCAGCTATGTCTCCTGTCCGATTCTTTACAATAGGTACAACTAATGTATTCAGCATCTCTTGTGATAGGTAAAAATGCGCTACATATAGATTAAAAAACATACTCTTGGCAAGTGCAAACCAGCATTTTGAAGATCCTCGATGCTGAGTCTATCATGACCAGGAAATTTTCCTCGCTTCATAGATATAATCACTGTTTTTATTTCCTTACACATAAACCGCAGAGGCGCTCCTCATTGACAGGTCTCAGCACCGTTCACCTTCGCCACAGAGTCTAGAGGCGAGCTCACTAAAAATTAGCTATCTCCGTGTGATCACTCCTACCATCCACGCTAACTGGTATCTAAGCTTGGAGAAATATTAAGCTTTTTAGTGCCCTTCCAGAAAGATGAAAAACATTTCTTAGAATAGAGCGAGGCTAAAATATTCATTTCTATTTTTTCTTGATTCTTACTGACCCTTTTCAATTTGGATTTAAATACCTTACGATTTAACATCATCTCCTCATAACGGGTTCACCATTTGGTTGACCATACCTCGTCCATAATTTAAACTTAAACCTTGCCAGAGCGTGAAATTCTTTGACATGCTTGTTCCATCCTATTATGCCTTTCTTTCTTATAACGTCTTAGAGATTCTGTTTACTCAAGCTGCTTCACTTAATACAGATACAATGTTTTATACATAGAATCCAACACTAATCTATGTTGGGCATTATCACTAAACTTATCAGCACATAGTTCAAAACCCTTAGGAAAATCTAAACTTTTCAATTTGTTAAATTATTACACATAAACGAGTATTCCGTAACGTTGTATGATTTCTGAACCAAAACAAGATATAATAAAAGAAGTTCCAATTAAGCACAGCGCAGTTATTAGGTAAACTATGAACGGATATTCGGGGGTTGTGCTCAGGTTTTCCTCGTAAAGCTCTTGTGCAACCCTCACAGAAACCTTGACCAACATATCTACTCAAGAATGCTCGTATAGCTCTACTGTTTTTTAAGTTAAGTGCCTAATCAACAATCTCATTTAGTGTAGCTTTATGGTGAATGCGCAGTGGTAGACAGCGAAATTAAAATTTTCTTACGTTTTCTGCAATTTGCAGGTCAGTGTCAGGTTGTAACTTGATCAAAATATGATTCGCGACTATAACAGGTACGTATTTACAGAATTATAGTCATTAGAATCATTAAATATAACTCTCGTGCTCACGAGTATCCAGCCCACAAAATCTTCATGTTCTAGCAAAGGATGGCAATACCAAAAATGTTGTTTACAAAAATGTTTTAACATTTATATTCCAGTTTTATTAAATTACTTTGCATATTGTTATAGTACATAGGAAACTTTTTATCCCGATAGTACGTTCCCGTGGGATAATTTCCGACTTCCGCGCGGGCGAAGCCGCGGGCAAAAGCTAGTACCAATATAATTTGCCAGTTGGCGCTTCATGTATGTTTTTTACTGTATCAAGTGGATAGTTAGGTTACAAAGTAGTAATTGGTAGGCACACGGGGCCACATGGTGCACAAGTTGAATTAGTTTTTGTAGAGGAAGGTGCGGGTTTCGCGGCGTGGACGGTGCGACTGGGGAGGCTCGGCGAAGGCGGAACCACCCTCACCTTGCCTCAAATTAATTAAAATAATTCGTTGAAAACGTCACGAATCTACCAGCTTCCACAGCTTGTTAGTACGCTCTTGTTGCTTTGAAAACATTAAATTCCAACGGATCTGTGTGGAGAATTTCACCGTTTAATTCTCATAATAAATTCGTCGCACGTCGTGTTTTGACATATGACGGTGCTATACGATAAGCAGATATCCATATACCATACTATTGCTGCACCAACTACTGTAATAGATTATCCTTCACATGGTAGTGTCGTCATCATGGCGGAGTGTATAAATAAATGCCCATACGGGTTGGCTTCCTGGTTTAGAACATTCAATAGTGTTCCGTACGTTCTTAACGTGCTGTAATTTACAGTGAACGCTGCAGTGCTCAAGAACGAGTGTTTTTACTTTTTTGCGCTTTTATGGCCACGGGGGAAAAATTCATTGAAATTCCGGAGTAACGTAGATAAACTGTATGAAACTGGGAAGATACACCCAATTAATGTAATTTATATCATGTTTATACCAAAAATACGTCCCAGTAAATAGTTTCACGTTACATTGAAGTATCTTTTAGGAAAATTGCTCGTTTTAAAAAGGCAGCAGTCTTTCTGTTTAGTTCTACTGACTTTACTGAGTAATATACGTTTAAACAATTTCAACTTATACATCTACTTTCTTTTTTGACAATCAACTGTAGCTGTAGTTGAAAGTATGTTAGTTTCCTGTAAACTCTGTAATATCCACATTTTATATGGCCGTTCCATATAATGGATACCTATTACAGATTACAGTACAAGGTACTAAGAATTTTGAGTTGTACCGTGTCAGAGATCACACCCATGACGTCAAACACGTAATTAAGCTGAGCGAGATGATTCTCTGGCTGGGCGTCGCTGAAACACCTAATGCTCATGTACTTGTTTTGTTAATTCCGTTTCGGATATATTTAAGTACCTTGGTAACGTACGTTGAGCATTTGTTTACATCTTTGACAATCGTTACGGGGCCAGTAAGAATCTTGAAAGTCTAACTAACAGTCTTACCAATTTAATTGGTAATCTCCATTCCCAGTACCTAACTGGGTTGTGGAAATGTGGAGGTCAGATAATGTGCAAACACTCCATATAAAACATTCGTATTCAGCTGTATCCGGTTAGACTAGAAGCCGTCCCCAACATAATTAGGTAGTTCTTTGGGGAAAGGCTAAGAAGATTATGATGGTCATGTGTGGTTTGAGTATCGTATTACAGATAAAATTCATTTCTAAAACTGATACACTAACTGCAATATACAGTGTGGCAATTAGGTTAACGCATTAATTAATAATTACGTATTTTAAACTTCAACAATTAAAATAATAACTATTAACATTGTAGCCGTGGGACCATTTTTTTCGTTTTAGTATAATTATAACAATATGAAACTTAATTTGTGATTATTTGGTAACTATACAATCAAGTTTGTGTTAAATGTCTAGTGCCATAGTATCAGGGGTGGTTTCTTTCGTGCTAATTTTTACGCTATTTACTTTGTCTGAAAAAAATCGGTTTTCTATTTTTTTTAGTAAAATTGTTAATTTTATTATTTTTAACCACGCAGACTGGTAATAACTTGTTATAACCGCTGATACTATTTAATGTGATAAACTAATCGCCACCTTCTGTATAAAACCATAGCCAAGCAATAAATCTTAAACAGTGCATAGTTATAGGCAATGTGTATAATCCGGCATAGAATGCCTAGGCATTCTATACATTGCCTAAAACGTTCAGGCAATGTGTATAATACGATTCATTTCATACATTGCCTAGGTATTGTATAAAATGCCCGAAGCGCATCTGGCAATGTGTATAATGAACCATTGCATCCAATGTCGACGGAGCTCCGCTTCGCGGAACCCCCAACCAGTTAAAGTAACCTAACCAAACCTAACCTCGGGGTGCCCTTCACTCGCTCTTGCATCCTACGTCACGTATCAACCGATCGCAACCATGCAACCGATTTTACCTGAAGTTAGCAAGTATTACTATAGCGGCCGTGTGTTGTAAGCAAGATAGTCCTTACGGTGTATAGATGTTCGTTTCTCCCATGGTACTTACATAACATTGATAAAAACAGACCAAATCTATTTACTTTACATATTGCCGGTGAACCAGCAGGTATTCTATACAATGCCTAGGTATTCCATACATTTCCTAGGTAAACTGTAAAATAGTTTGAACATTCAATATCATTTCACACATTGCCTGGACGACCCCGGCATTCTATACAATACCTAGGAAATGTATAGAATGCCTGCATTATACACATTGCCTATGACACATATAATATAATACACTATCGCTCATTTCCCGTTTAGCAAAGATACTTTTATATGGGAGCAAGTATTTGGTATGGCATGCACGATTCTGTCGGCGATATAACCACGTAAGTGATTGCCTAGTCGTGTATACGTAGGTACACTATTCCTCGAGATTTTCAGGAGCACTTGAGAAAATGTTGATGCGGGGTCACGCATGCCGTGTCGAGGCATGCTCTGCAATGAACTCCGCCGACCGTGTGATGAGCTGGACGTGTCCCCGTGACACCAACAAAAAGCTTAAAGCTATTCTAAGGAGGTTCAGATTTAGGTGAAAAAGTTACGCAAAATTAAACAGGAAAACTTGAATAAGAAATTCAATAAATTATCTTATGCAAAAGAACTTTTTCAGTGAAACGATTAAGTGTAAGTTTATGAACGTTTTGTGCTAAATGGACAACCTTATGGTTCCATTATCAAGATCAGTTTAGGTACCATTTTATATGTATCTTGTATTGTCATCAAAACAACACGAGGACTGCAAAAGAACCCAGTCAACCGAGTTTGACGGTTTGATTATGGGAGTGCGTGAACATATTAGGTACCATTTTGACGAAAAGCTCATTATTATGTTACTCGTATTTATGCGCTCCACCTTTTGATAATAATCGGTGAAATTGGTACGGATAGAAATGAAAATAAGCTATAGTGTACATTCAGTGTTCATTGATCGGCTTCATTATTGTGAGATCCCATCAACAAAACCTTTGAAAACATGTTGCAGCGCAGACGTGGATTGTTGGAAGTTCTTCCATACAAACTTGTGTAGATTATTTAATTTACTGAAAGGCTTGATGGCTCATAGTAAACTGTGCAGACTTGGCTTGGAGTGAAACCTCGGAAACGGACTAGTTGTAAATAAGGCAGTGTACACACATATAACTGCGCTATCGTCGCCAGCTCTGTCCGGCTGTGTCGTTTTTGCGCCGGAACTGTGTATGAGTTACTGAGGCCGCCGTATCCGGTAGCCCCAGCCTTTTATTATTTAACATACATGAAGGTATTTTGTGGTGGACAAAGTTTCAATAGCCCAAATAGGTCAAAACATTTTATGGGATTCTGCTTTTAAGACGTTCTTCCATTTATAAGTAGGTATTTATTGGCTATAAGATTCCTTGTAATAAATGCTCAACTGGTTGAAATACATAAAATATACGAATCAATAATAACCAACTTCATTTAGTGAGCATTGATGTAGTTATACCCAAGTCAAACCATAGTTTTAAAAATGTCGTTCTTTTGTTAGCTGACTAGAAAAACTGTTAAATACGATCTGAGTGGAATACCTCCATAAAATGTATGTAGATAAAATCTTTCTTTATTATTTTATTATCTTCGTACCTTTAGAATAACAATGTTATAGATGTATAATAAATAATTCAGGGGTTCTTAATTCAACTGTTGAATTTGGTTTTTTGGTGAATAAATTGAAAGAGATCGTAAAAGAATACCTATTATTTTGTAACCATTTTAGAGTGTGGCAGTTCTTTATTCTAAGCTATGTGTATATGTATATTATATGACTGCATTAATAGTAGCTCAAATAGTAATCTGCTATATTAGATTGATTACATTAATCAGAATGCATTTGGCTAACAATTATATACCTATCGTCTGTTTAACTACATAGTTTTAATGAAACTGTAAATTGCCGTTTTATTTGTGTTACAACAAAAAAATAAATAAAACGCGGTGTATCAAGACTCTTTTCACCAGTGATAAATAGGTACACAGTTTTCTTGTAGTTTTATAAAAACGGTACTGTTACACAAGACTAAGTAGTGAGTAAAGTGGCGAAAACGGTCCGCAACGAGCGTTCTAGTGAGATCATTACGCTGGTGGCCATTTGTATAAATATCTGTGGCGGAAAAAGTCGCGGCCGGATTAAGTTGCGCGTCGTACATTATGAGAACATCCGCATTATATTTCACTGAGCGGCATGAATTATGTGCTGTTGGACCGCGCCACTGTAAAGCTACTTTGAATCAGGCGATGGAAAATTCCTTTAGTGGATGCTACCAATTTTTCCCCAAAGGCAATATAATTAATTAGTGAGGCTTCTTCATAATCCCTTTCTTGCTGTATTTGGCATAATTTTATTTTGGATTTAAAATAACGCTTGGCTATATTTCGATAATCAGAAATTGCCTTATAGAATGTTTCTTTCAGGAATTCGTGGGTGACTGCTAATCTACTTCTGCCACTGTTTTGTGAGTGTGCTAGTATGTCCACAAAAACAAATGAATGATACTTTTTTGATAGATTGCCGTGACTAGCTGAGTGTTTATACTTGTATCGAACAATAACCACTGCTTTCTACAAAACGTAGTAGTTACTGTTTGCAAAGTTTCATGAATTTAGCATACGTCAATGGTAGGCTGTCCTATAATATGTGGCTTCCTTGAATCCGTTTTAAATATAAAGTAACGGTTGATCAAGGAAATGAGATGTACATATTTAGTAATATTAAAAAAATATAGTCTTTAATCAGACCGCATTTCGGTCACGGTGGCCAATCTTAACTAAGACCAGCCTTCGGCGCGGGAGATATTGTAGTGCACAAGCAGTGTGCTCATAGTCCGATGGGACGCCAATCCGACACGCCCGTATAGAGATCAGGCGCAGGACCAACGGCTTAACGTACTTTCCGAGGCAGGGGGGTATCATACCGCCAACTTCGAAACTTCGGGATTTCACTAAAAATTCCCTATGGATAAACCCAATAACACTTTGCCCGACCTGGGAATCGAACCAGGCCCCCACGCTTGCAACCACGAGACGAACGGGGCAGTTAGTTCAGTAATAACACTTTATGCAGGTCGTTCCTAAAGGATATCATTTTGAATACATTTTCCTCAACTCAAATCCTCTTAACACTCGATTATGTTTGGTGTTGAATACCTGCGGAACTTAAAGATTCTCTTTAGCAAGGCGATTACACTGTGTTGTTCGAAACGAGCATACTTCGACGGAAACAAATGAATTGTCTCCCAAGTATTGGCGAACGGCCAAGTGTTAAGACTTTTTATCGTTTTTATTGAACTATACTTTAATGTTTTCGTTCTCTTTAAGTAATTAAGTTGCGATAAACAAAGAAATAATTAAACAGGTACTCTATGTAAGTACAGAGGCCAGCACATCAAGCTACCCCAATCTGTCAAATTTTCCTAATTGAATATGAACCTTATTCTTTTGCAATAAAGTTGAAAATCTATCAAAGAAATTTAACAGATTGGGGTAGCTTGATGTGCTGGCCTCTGTACAATAATGTTTCTTGTGAGTTGTAATGTTAATCTCAAAATAAGATATAGGTCGTTCCACTTCCCCAGGGTGTCGTTATGGGTGATGGAGGAATTTTGTCAAATGGAGCGATAGGTTTATACTTCTTAGCACTGAGCAGAACATTTGAATGTCACTCCGTGCATGAACAGAAACGTTCCACGTTTTCGAGACTTTTTTTGGTCGCGAGATCATGGTTCTCGAATTTTAATCACAGCAATCAAAACAATAGTTTGCAAACCATAGATTGCAAATCCACTCGGATAAAGAGAATATTTATGACGATTTTTTGTATTAGAGTAGTGGTGGTCCAGTGGTAACGGCCCTGACTTACGAGTTGCTTTACTTTGTGTAATTTATTTCATCACCATTGCTCTCAAAAACGGTAAAGGAAAACATCGTGAGAAAACCGGAAATGTCTTAGGACCAAAAATTCTAAGTCATATGACATCTACGAACCCGCACTGCGCCCGTGTGATGGATTACGGCCCACTCCCTCTCACAGAGAGGAGGCCTGTGTCCCAGCAGTGGGAACGGTATAGGCTGATTATGATATGCTTTATATTAACGGCTTCCTTCTTCATATGCTCATTTCGGTTGCTCAGTTCGCAGCCAAGAGGAGTTTTGTCTCAGATTTGTTTTGTAACCTAATTGTAGTGATTTAAGTTACGCGGTTGCTAAAGTAGCCAGCACAAAGGGGCTTAAGCTGTGATATAATCTTAAGAGTGGCATTAAGTTGGAATATTACAGGCACTATTTCTGTCGCCGATAAGGACACTGAATTATTTAATTTATTAGAGTCTTGAGAGATCTCTACGAGGAAAAAAGATTTAGATAGTATGGAGTTGTTAAGTGTATCGTATGAGAACGATGTACCAAGTGTTTTGCTTTAGCCTGAAAACTTATCAGCTATACGACCCATGAGAGTGTTAAAAAAGTACTTAGATATTGTTTGTTATTAAAATGTAGGTGTATAGCCGTAGGTACCTATCTACTAGACTACCCACACAATGTACATAAAGGACACGCCTACTTGACATGACACATCACTTAAAGAAAAGACAATTATCTAAGTACTTAATGTTTTTTCACTCAGTTCTGTGCCTACATTAAGTAGGTAGGTAGATGTTACTTAATGCAATACTCGGTTGGCAGACTGTATTTTCTTATATTTTCAGATTACTTCAGAGAAAAGCTCTTGGAGTCAATTCGTGTGGTACGGCAGCAGCTTTTTCTTTTACACTTTCTAAGAGCATTTATACGATGTAAATGCTCCTGTAAATTCAAACGAATGTTTTTATTTCCAGAAAAAACACATTACTGAAAGCCTACACAACAATATCGACAGTAGGTACCACAACGATCCCAGCTTGGCTTATTCTGCCAGCATTTATTGCCTGTTTGCGCGACAAACCCCCGCAATTGCAACGAAGATTTTGGGTTTCACAAAATGGATTCTTCTTATCCCACCAATGTAACATTACAGCTCTCCGTACAAGCAGAGGGAATATATAATGCTGCGTAAACACCGAAACAAAATGTAGATAAATCTTTCCAAAATGTTATGCGGCTGAAAAGAAAAACGGTTATGACGAGCGTTATCACATAGTACGCGATGAATTTTATCATCTACTACTGAAACAATGCGGGCAAACCAGTTGCATAGCGCGTGTCATGCTGGGTTATTGTGTTAATAGAGGTAGGAATAAATAATGTACATGTTAATAATTTACTTTAAAAACCAACTAACTGTATTAAATAGGTACGTACCTACATATTATGTTGTGTTGGTGAATGTGGGATACTGTTGCGTAATCGAATAATGTTTAATTAAAAGAAAACCGAAGATTAGTCAATACGGAGCAGCAGCAGGCTGGTAAAATTTCGATCTTTAATTTGATAAACTTTTAACAACTCTCACAACTGTAACTGACAAAATACCTAATTGATCTTTAGAATTAATTTTTAGTAAGAAGAAACATTTAAAAAGCTTATTTTATTTTTAAATAACATCTAATTAGCTCGCAGAACTGCTATTGTGTGAGCGATTAAGAAAACAATTTAATATGATGTTGTGTATCCTTGCTCCATATAAGCGCTGGGGATTTTAGAGAGCTTGCTCGGATAATTAGGAGGAACGCTAAAGACGACGTTAATAGATCTGTAAGATTGATGGTGCGAGCACAAAGAAAAACACGAACTCATGCATCAATCTGACAACCACGACGTTTTCCCACAATTTTGGTTCACGTCCGATCCTGTCAAGATATTTCCCGGAGTTTCTGGGAAGTGAAAGCATATAATAAAGTTATAAGCAGTTCCGATTTTACCGACTGACGTAAACTTGGATCCATTTTGATGTGAACACGAATCAAAATGTACCGTTTATAAATAGCCGCAGCCCTTTGGCATATTTATGGTCTATGAATGTAATTTGAGCAAGGTTTTAAAAACGAATCCTTTTCCATACTTATTCAAATAATGAATACGAAATGTACCTACGTTTATTTTGAACTAAGTTTCTCTATTTTTAATCTATTAAACGTCTTGAATTTAGGTTGTTTTAATTAACTACCTGTTGTACCACCTGCACGGCTGCATACCTACCTATTATATATGCTTATTACTGATTTTTGGGTATGACTTAACTATTGAAAGAAAAATAGGTTTATTTGTCACAGATACGATACTTGTGGCTGTTTGATATGTTTTCAAGGCTGAACTTCACCCAATCTTATAGAACTTGGGTGAGTTGAATCCCAAATTATTTAAAATACCTATACATACCTTTAGCGTGTGTGGATTCGCTGGTTTAGCTATTTTTGTTAAACGCTTGAAAGGAATCCTATCGGCGTAAAGCTATGAATGTTTGATTAATGAGTGCAATTACACACATAAATTACACCCACGACCATCTAGGCTTGGACAAAAGTTTGTTAGCTCTGCAAATATAATGTGCCCATGCGGGAATCGACTTGCGAGCAACGATGATGACGTCCAAACACTTCCTACTCACGTACTATGAACGTTAGCAGTAAGAAGTTGTGAATTTCATAAAGAACTTCCAACAGTAGAAAGTAGATAGCATTATATATCTGTCTATCTATATCTATCTTGATACCCACAAAGAGCTTTTTTTTTTATGGTTGTAAATCGTCAAATGACTCCTCCCGCTCTGGGTGGAGCGGAAGGGAGTGTCAGACTCTTACTGACTAAAACCCATCCTTGTTCCTTCCTTAGCCCTTTATGTTCCGGGGCAGCGGTAACCCTTTCGGACAATCCCGCTGACCCGGCACCCACTAAGAGCTGATAGTAAACAAAAATCCTTCAGACCGAATTTCGGCCAGGGCAGCTAATCACAGCGAAGACCAGCCTTCGGCGCGGAAGATGTTATAATGCACAAGTCGCATGCTTAACGGAACAGTGACCCATTGGTAGATACGTCAGAATTATTTCCGGATTTTTTTTTACTCAGATCTCATCAATAGTTAATCATACGTTCAAAATTCAAGCATTCATGATTAATTAATCTAATAAAATCCAATCAGATTTAATTTTATGCGTCAACAAGTAGGATAAGTCCTCATAGCGAGATCTTCTTTGCGCTTTCCCAAAAATCGTCTGTTTTGAGTTAAGTCAGTATTCCTTTAAGCACGCGAAGTCTGTGTGCAGACACAGGTGCACTCTCTCTTCCCTCACTCATATAGATAAACCTCACTGACATAAGAGCTGATAGTAGCAACCGAATGTACTGCCAAGTCAGGCCTTTTAGGCTTCTTTTCAGGCCAGGAATCCTAAAGACGTCAATTAAGTGTTAGAAATTCGAGGCTATTCGTATTTTTATGATTATTATCAGTCTTAGTTTATTGGTAGGTACTTACTTAGTAGCTTCAATAATAATTTAAATACTTGAAATAAATCATGTTTCAGTTATTTTAAACGTAAAACGAGAACATTACGCGGCTACTTGATAATCCCATTATGATATTAAGAGATTAGAAAAATGAGAAAGAATGTTTACAAGCTAAGCTTTCCTCCGTTATTAATATTGTTTGAAGTATTTTGCAATGTTATCAATCAAAACAGAAACGCCTATGACATCGGTAAGAACTCACTGTGACATTAAATGAGCCTAAAATGATTTATATGTGTGGCGAGATAAAAACAAAGTTCTCAATATATCAATCATTGTTTGATGGTTACGCCCCATCTTCAGCTCTGTTTCTATTGTCTATTGAACGGAAAATTAGGGGAAGTACTTGAGGAAATTGCGTTTGAGATGCAATATAAAAAAAAATAAAGTCGTGATTAAGAGGGATCGTTTTAGGTTCGATGTAATTAGATAGGAAGCCATTCTATTATTGCGTTATTGCTGCTTTTTGCTCATTTTTTTCCCTGTTGATAGGAAAATATAGAGGACTAGCTTCTGCCTGCGACTTCGGCTGCGTGAAATTTCACCCTCCCCCCATTCACCCTCATAGGGGTGGAATTTCGAAAAACCTTTTCTTAGTGGATCCAATCCAAATTTAATGTCTCCAGGTTTAGGCGGTGCGTTGATATATCAGTCAGTCAGGATTTTCAATCCATACTAATAATATCCATACTATCCATACTTGCATACTCATCATCATCTGCCTAGCCTTTCCCAACTACACCTGCACCTCCACCACCACCACCACCACCACCACCACCACCACCACCACCACCACCACCACCACCACCACCACTCTGCTCCTGCACCTGCTTTCCTTTTCTTTGCTTTTTCCTTTTCCATACTTGCATACTATACTTTAATATTATAAATTCGAAAGTAACTCTGTCTGTTTGTCTGTATGTTACCTTTTCACGCTTAAACCACTGAACGGATTTCGATAAAATTTGGCAGAGTGATAGATTGCATCCCGGGGAAGGGCATAGGATAGTTTTTATCAACATACCTCGCGGGCGAAGCCGCGGGCGGAAGCTAGTAATATTATAAATGCGAAAGTGTGTCTGTCTGTTAACTCTTCACGCTCCAACCCCTGAACCGATTTAGATGAAATTTGGTATAGAGATAGTTTGAGTCCCGGGAAAGGGTATAGGATACTTTTCATCCCGATATTCCCACGGGATCGACACTTGGGCGGGTGAAACCGCGGGGCGCAGCTAGTTTTAGATATACATATAGATAACAAAGCAAGTTCGTCTGCTTGTTTATTTGGACTACCTATACAGTGTGGCGGGACATCGAGCAACAACCTGTTACCATGGATTCAATACATGATTCTGAAACCCGCAACGCTAAATCTTTGGGACGATTATTAAAAAAAAATTGCAATTTTATATTTATGCCCGACGAAAAATATCTAAAATCATGGGTGCCAGGTTGCACGTCAATGTCCCTGCTACTCTGTATGGTTAAGGCGCAAAACGAATCTAATTGGGTACATGATATTGATACATGGCCATCCACACAAGCAGGGATCTTACTTTTCATTCCGAAAATTCAGGAGCATTTGATGCAGGCGGGCTCTTATAATAAAAGGGTTAAAGTTTTACCTGTAAACAGAAAGTAAGAGCTACCAGTCAGCAGTATTTGATTTAATTTATACACCCAAGAAAATTATTTCCCCCGGCTCACTTCATATTTTTCTATGGATCAAGCACTTTACTAAAATTAATTTGCTTTCGCAATTTATGTTTCAGATAAGTGATTTCATTTTTATATACTTAAGTAAGTAAATTCTGAACCAGAAAATTAAATGTTTTGTGCGTGTTGGTAGAAAATTTGTTGGCAAATCAATTTACTTTCTGTGAGGATACATAATAAATTAAACTGATAAAAGTTCATTCGTGCGAAGCTTATTTAAGTCTTGTCGTATTGAATCAGTAAACAAGGTTCCTAATTAATAGAATGACAAAATAAACAAAATACATGCCGGTTTTCATTAAGGGCTCGACCACCGCAATTAGTCTTTGAATGTGGATGCTTTGGTGTCGTCGCTGTAACGCCCGATGTATCGGCTTCTTTGACCTTATCGGAATTAAGTAGCGCTAACTATAAGTTGTGTTTAAGTTTTTTTTTTATTATTGTCTAAGCTATTGTGAAGAAAATTGTAATTAAAAAATCTCTTTTCCCCTCTTAGCTTTTATTTCCTTTAGATTGGGTTAGGGTGTAACTCTATACAAAAAAATAAAATTGAATAATCTGTTTGTAATGTCAAAATGTACCTATGCTTTTTACTAAATGCACACACGAAGTCGAAAATATATACCTAACAAAAATAACATTTTTTAATTTTTTGTCTGTCTGTTTGTTCCGGCTAATCTCCGAAACGGCTGAACCGATTTTGACGGGACTTTCACTGGCTGATGTTATAAGGAGTAACTTAGGCTATTTTTTTATTTTAGAAAACATATAGGGTTTTGCAAAAAAAAAAACTCGTGACTGTTTTCCGACATACATGTGAACTAAGTCGCGGGCACAGCTAGTTGTTACTAATAACGGATTGAAGCTTTAGTATCAATGTTATCTAAGCTTTCTTTTAATGTCTATCTCTTATAACTGATTATAGGCATAGTCATTGTTAGTTCCTTGAAACAAGTTGAGAAAACCGCTTTTTATTCTTAGGTTCATTTGACGTTGAACATGATATCCATCGCTGCATCATTTTCCAAGCATCTTTTTCATCTTAAGGCAAACAGTTGTTTTTATTTTACAATCAAATTGATTTGCAGCAGCAAATACTACAGACGTATAAAAAGTTTCGAAGTGATCGTCAACTAACTTTATGCTTTCAGCGCTTCATCATTTTCAGTATTCTTTAGCTTGTTTTGTTTCAAGACGGCGCGAATCGACTGAAGTCTGGCGTAGAACTATGAGCCAACATTGGATTTAATACTACTAGGTATTAAATCCATTGTGGTTTCCTTTGGGGTACCAACTATGACCAAGAGATTATTGTGAGCAGTGTAACTAGAAATCCGTTTTCCAAGAGTGGGGTGATTGTGGAGATTTTCCATGTCAGCTTTTGTTATGGTGTTCTTATAGAAACTTCATTTTCAGCCGTAAATGTTTATAGCTTGATTTGGTTACATAATAAGCTTATGTTGCCACTGCTGAGACACAGGGCTCCTCTCGGTGATAGGGGCTGCGCCGTGAGCCCGTAATCCACCACGCGGGCCTAGTGCGGGTTGGTAGATGTCACTTGTCTTCGAATTTTTGGTTCTAGGACATGGCCGGTTTTCTCACGATGTTTTACTTCACCATTTTGCTAATTATTTCATCAGCATTGATGCAATAATTTACACAAAGCAAAGCGCCTGTCTGGGTTCGAATCTACAACTCGATTTGGTTGTCGTCGTATATTCCATGAAATAATAAATAGTATCTAGGTAATGTTAAAGATAGATAGTATAGTGATCATTTTAAACATGTTAGTACGATAAATAAATTTTATTATTAAATCATTTTTTATTTTGTTTAGCGTGTACTGTCCCACTGCTGGGCGAAGGCCTCCACCAAATCCTTACAACAGGAACTCTTTTCCAGCGCCACGCGTGCAGGTCATCTCGCCACCTTTTTCGTAGCCGAAAATTTTAAAATAAGACCAAATAATAAATATTGAAGAACGCTACGACTTCGAACGAACGACTAAAATATCCTAATGATGTCTCCAAGTTATTAATTTACGACGTAGCCGAATATATATATCATAGAGATATAAGTTTTACGCTTCGTTGTTTTACTAAATGAGAACTATCTTGTGTTCAGGTAGTTGGCGCAGGTCATTAGTGTCAAATGTCTTGAGTTGGCAAATTGAGGAAAAAATCGCAAGTAATGAGCGTGAGTGATGTAACGCTATATTTTGGCGTGAACCGTCATACTCATTTATTCTTACTTACTTGTGTAGGTAAAAGTTGGGAAAGTAGGTTAAGTCCGAGTAAATGAAATAAAATAAGCTTTGTCGATCTCGTAATTTAAAGAATTAGGTTATTTATTTTGTCTGGGGTTTGTAATTCAAGTTTTATTTCTATTTGGCACTTCTTTGTGCTAAAGAACGATACCTGACGGCTAATTCTCAAAATAGTATAATCGCAATCTCATCTCAGCGGCAATCAATATCAAAAACTTGTCAAAAAACATTTTTTGGGAAATTAGAGGTGTTTTTGACAGATTGAGACAAATTAGAATGCGAAAGTTCCTAAAATACAGGGATTGCCCCTCTGGATTTCATTTTAAACTTTTTGTGGTACTCATAGGTACGCTCGAAATATCGTTAGTCTGCAGTGCGAAGGAGTACCTAAATAATTGTCAACTTTCCTAATTCTGACTAATAAGGTTGACACTTGTCGTTTATGTTAAAATTAGATGTACTCGTAAGTGAGACGAGGACGAATGTAGTGTATAATATAAAACCTTTTCTATGAATTTAGCGATAAATGTGTTCATGGGTAGATCGATTCACATCTTAAAATTCTTACAGTAACGTGAATTAATGTGATACTACTACCGAACCTTTTTGGTTTTTATTCTAAAGATGTAAACAGGTAATAAATCCACGTTTCTTACTTAAGTAGAGGAAAATAAATTAATAAAACATAAGTAGACTTCATTAATGAGTATTAATTAATTAATTTCTTCTCGTATGTAAATAATGTCGATCATTGCGATACAACCGTAACGACTTCTTTGTAACATTAATTGAAGTGCTTAATAAAGGCAAGGAGTAGGTAAACTTCGGAAATAGACTGTTATTATTGATCGTAGATTTTTCTCAGCCACTGGGCCTAAAGAAGATTTGTCAAAATTTGTCTGCGTAATAAATTTCATCGTTCGCCAATTATTTATACAGAGACAGGAAACTGAGACTCGCCCCCCGAGAACGTTTTAATTTATGGATACTTTAGACCCAGACATTGTTCTATAATTCTTAAAAATGAATTTAAAATATGTGAATATGAAAATTCTGCCAGAATTATCTTGCGTGGATTATGTTCGGAATAATGGTATACTTATAAGAGTACAGATGTTTTATGTCTTGTGTCATTAACCTTATGATAATAAATCATGTCATTTCATTGCGAAAACCACATTATTTTGATAAATTGGTAGCTTAATGTTACCTACCTACTTATTTTTAGACTAAGTCATGTATTCAACAATATTTGAGTTCAATAGCCATAACCTATCATTTTAAAAACGATAAAAATCAACCACAATCAGTAATACATCAGACATTCGAACTTCAAACACGATCAAAGGGTTTAATTGCCCACAAAAGTTCTATAAGACTAGGATTCGAATCTAGTCTAGATTGCTATTTTCTATTGGTATGCATCGGGTCGCAGGTGCAACCTTATCAAGAGAGCGATCAAAGGTGATGCTCACTCGACTCGTCTGGATCGAAGTTGGACGAGAAATGGTGACGTCATAAACACTTCAGTGCAAACGACATAATCGAAGCAGTTCGGTTACTAATATTGAATTTAGTGGAAAAGGTGGATTTTATGAAGCTGCGACGCGATCTATGTGACGATATCAATTTTAAGTTTCTGGTTCTTTATTGAGCCTGGTTTGGTGTAATTTACCAACCTAGGACCCATTACCTATCTACCTTATAATTTTCTGAGTAGGTAAGCCTTAGATACGGCCTTGGTGTACAGTGATGGGCTTTGACCTGACAATTTGTAGGACTGTAGCTCGTAGGTAAGTATTTGTGAATAATGTCGTATTTTAGATATAGAATAGAATAGAATTTGTCTTTATTAGAGTAACCAAGACTCAAACAAGAATGTTAGTAAAACTTACGACTATGTTAGTAAATACAGACACTAAAACATAGGAACATACACATTCAACATATTAATTCTAAGGCACTTCTGGATATTAATATGTGAAGTGATATTTTTTGTGGTTAGCCAGGCAATATATAAT
Organism: Gortyna flavago; assembly: GCA_963669345.1. Lineage (NCBI taxonomy): Eukaryota > Metazoa > Arthropoda > Insecta > Lepidoptera > Noctuidae > Gortyna > Gortyna flavago. Next base: position 9,249,306 of record OY770129.1, on the reverse strand, counting down.
ATAACATATACAGGAAGATTTTTCTATCACCATCCAAATTTTTACAGGATGTTCTACCCATGAATATGAACAACTTTCACTAAGGGACCAACTCTGAAATCACGAAAAAAATCAGCTGTTTCATACAAAAGTTACTACCACCAAAACCTACCTACCTACCTACTTGACCAAAATGTATGAAACAGCAGATTTTATTCGTGATCAGAGTTGGTTCCATAGTGAAAGTTGTTCGTATTCATGGGTAGAACACCCTGTAAAAATTTGGATGGTGATGAAAAAATCTTCCTGTATAATGCAGGCTGTAGGAAAGTTTAACAAGTATCATATAAGCCATAACTAAGTATACTAAGTATTAAAAGCCACAGGGAAGTAGAGACCAGCCGTTGAAAACAGAGTAAACGAACGTTTCAGGCAGGCCGCCTAATCTTAAGTACTTATGTAAAAAAAAAAGATAAAACTAAACAAATCCAATAAAACTTTCTATTGTAATTTTTGTATCATGACCAGGGACTCAAACTGTAACCGTAATAAGTGTATTTGACACCATTATTAAATATGTTTTAAAAGAAATACACTTCTAAATGTAACAAATACAAAAATGTTACACAAGGCAAGTGTAACCTTTTTGTTAATAGGTATGTGTAACAGAAATAAGCATTTGTAGGTATAATTGCACGGTACCTATAACCCCAAAAACGCGCGGCGGACTGACAGACGCGGCGATGGCAAAATAGCCTCAATCCAGCCGGGATTGCGGCTATTTTGGCAACGCCGCGTTTACCTACACTTTTATATCGGTTACAGATATATTACTGTTTCACTTTTAAAAGGGGCTTGTGGCTAAGAAATAACAGCCGCACGGTTCGATAAATCAGGTTAAGCTACGCTTGCCGCGGTTGGTCCGTGGATGGGTGACCATCTTTACATACCAAGACACCTCCGTGCCTTGAAAAGCACGTTAAGCCGTTGGTCTCGGCTGTCATACATGGATCTTTGACAGTCGTTACGGGTCGTCAGAAGCCCGAAAGTCTGATAATTAGTTTTACCACGGGGTCGTATTACCTAATAACTGGGTTGTGGAGGTCAGATAGGCAGTCGCTCCTTGTAAAATATTGGTATTCTGCTGCATCCGGCTAGACTGGAAGCCGACCCCATCATAGTTGGGAAAAGGCTAGGCAGATGATGTAACACATATAATTCTGTAACCTTTATAAAGTGTTTTTAAGTCATGTCATGACTGCTGCTAAAGAAAACTATGTTACGTAAAGTGATCATAAATATTTTGTATAATATCAATCTCCGTTTTCCTCATAAGGTGAGTTGTAATCGTGTACGAACTGTCCAGGTAGGTTCCGCGTAATGAGTTTTTTTGCTCCGTTTCGGTTCTCAGGTGCGGCTGTTACATTGTTTCATAAAGAAAAAAAAACGGAGCAGAGTTTCCGGTATATGCGGGTAATCGTAACAGTGAATCACCACTCTCACCACTGCAAAGGGCGCGCTCCCTGCCCATGCGGTACTTCATCGTGGAATTATGACTTTACTACGTGCCCGATATTTCGGATGAGATAAGATTACCGTTTTATGTGTATTCGTGTCACAGCAGACCGAATTACTGTGAATAATGTAGTTTATAGCATCCAACGGAATGTCCAACTTTGGCTAAACGTGTGCAATAAAAACACCAAAAACTTTTAACAATTTGCGCGCCCAACTTTCACAAACTAAATGCTTAATTAACTCGTTAGCCGCGAATTATAAATACAAGTGTGAAAAGTGAGTAAATTATATACAATGGCGTCATTTGCGGATATTATTCAATAATTTTGTGATATTAACAAAAGGTCAGTTATTTATAATTCTAAAATTAATTTTATGTATTTATGCTACTTTAACAGTGCTTGCCCTTGTTGTTATCTTGAGTTCTTTCTAGAAACAGGTAATAAAATGATAACAAAGTATTTCCATTATGTATCTTCAAACTATAGTTATTAGTAAGCAGAGCTTTATATGGTGCATTGATACACAGAAACACAAACAACAAATAACAATAACCCATTGAATTCAAATGTTATTGTGTAGGTTACCGAGAAACAAGTTGGTACTAACTGTTCAAACGATATTAGATTCTATTACGAAACGTTGTGCGCTATTTACTTCTAGGAAAATAATTCTAGTATCGAACGGTAAGCGGCGAACATCGCTTTAATCTACGACCTCGCAGTTAACCAGTTTTTAATGAGTTAACTAACTTAACCCTCCGAAGTTCAGACCTCAGGGGAGGTGTCCAGTCGACAAGGTACCTATTTATGCTCCCCTTTAGGACAGTAACACTTTTGACGAGACGGGGTTAGCAAAATAATTCCAGATGTTAGTCTTACTGTTGGGACGCACTTATTAGCTATTCAATGGGGCAATTTTCCAGGTAATTTAATCGAAAATTATTGATTCCGTAAGTTTCTATCTATTAAGGTCTACTAAACGGTACAAATAATTATAGTATGTTAGAAGCTTAACATAATCACCCTATAATATTCCCACAGCTGGAATACAGGCCTCCTTTGTGTGAGAGGGAGTGGGCCAAAATCCACCACGCGGGCCCAGTGCGGGTTGGTGGATGTCACATACTTATCTTCGAATTTTTAGTTCTAAGATATTATGCCGGTTTCCTCACGATGTTTTCCTTCACCGTTTTGAGGTGATGAAATTAAACACACAAAGCAAAGTGCCTGCCTGGGTTTGAACTCACGACCTACAACTCTTAAGGCGGGGCCGATACAACTGGGCCACCAATGCGTAATTAAACAAAAACATATCTCTTAAGGCGCAGATATACGACTTCTAATGATTTTAAATTCAACATCACGTCTAATCGACCGGACTGATTTCTTTGAACAAAATAAATGTTATACTAGACCATTTGCTTCGTAATTTGATATGTGAATATTTGCAATTATATTTTTTTAACATAGTGTAATTAATTTGTAAAGTAATTTCTACCGCGGACATAAAAACGATAATCACGCAAACACTATCGGGTGTATTTTCATAAAACTTTCACCATATAAAAGACAATTTAATTCCCCGAATTTTAGTATACAGTTTTTATTTGTTTGGTGTTTGATAAATCAACAATAGATGATTGTTTCATATTTTGCAATAAATTACCAGCGTTGTGTCATCGCGCTTCTCTTTCTTTTCTATGCAGTCCGATAGTGACCGCGTTTTAGGTCATGTAGTCGCCTTAAATAAAAAAAATCCTCTATTTAATTAACCCGTCGCGAGTCTAATTAGCAGACACAATATAAATTTTATTGTTATCGGTACACATGTTGTACGCTCGATGTGCAAGGCATTTTCTTATTTTTGATATTTTACCTTTTTCTACCTTTTGGTTTTTACCTATGAGTGACTTATATTATACTTTGTTTTACCACCGAACCAGCGCCTTTAATTCTATAGTTAATACTCGACATGCGAAGAGTTAAATAAAGTCCTATACAGACCGTATTTTGGCTGCGGCGGCCAATCTCAAGGGAGACTAGATATTATAGTGCGTAGACACTGGTGTACTCCCTCTCCCCTCACTCCCATAGTCTGATGGGACGGCAATCCGACACAACCGGAGAGAGATCAGGCGCAGGACCACGTACTTTCCGAGGCACGGGGGCATCACACCGCCAACTTCTAAACTCCGGGCTGTTACTAAGAAATTCCTAATGGAAAAACTCAATAACACTTTGCCCGACGCGGGAATCGAAACCAGGACCCCACGCTCGGCAGTCGCGCTTGCGACCACGAGACTAACGGGGCAGTTCGATATCTGTTTAATTAACGCGTAATTAAATAGAAGATTTTTTGTAATTGAGTCGCTCAGTGTAGTAAAACCGATATCAGACGCTTTATTTTTGTGCCTTTTACTTGAAAAGAAATGTTGAACACAAAATTAATTCATTAGTGAACCGATCTAACGATGTTGGATTTTCGGCATCTTACACTCGCCTATCGAATAAGCAATGCAATGAAGATGAAATTAAAGGAGCAGATGAACGATAATTCCTATATAATTTTGTCGGTATCGTGTGAACATGGAAAGAAACAAAAATAAACCCTCACTCGAGAGATACGCATACGTCTGATATCGGCGTTTAGGCGGGCATCACATCTTCGCGAAACCGCAGTAGTTTCGCCATGACTTGTCCGTTGTATATATAACAAGCGAAACAGAAGCGAAACAGAAGCAAAACTGCCTATCCTAACGCATAGATTTGATTTGATTTTATTTTATATTATCATTATTATTTCTCTGTCCCGCGTGATTTCGTCGATCTGCATGCTCGGAGGAGGCCAGTTACACCTCCGCGCGCAGCCCAATACTTTGTTGCGGTGCCGCTTTGTATCTGTGGCAGTCGAAAAGTCTATTTTTGTAAAATGGATGTTGATTTTACGGAAAAACTAATCTACGAGGTCCGAAGTAGACCGATCGTATTTACCAAGTAAAAAGCGACGACATTTTGCTTCTACTAACTGTCATGATGTTCCGCTACTCGAATCGCGACATAATGTAGTAAGTAATGTTTCTTAGCGGAATTCGTTAAGCTGCCTCCCATCATTATTTTCGCGACGGAGGTGTGCCGAGACCCTAGTTAGAATGAAATAATTGTTGTTGCATTTTTTGTGGCTGGTAACAATCCAGAAAATAAGTGTTAGGCTCCTTTCATTCTGCAGCATGAAAGGAGCCTTAGTATTAATATGCTAGTTTTTATTCATCGAGTAGCGATAGTATTAAACTTAGTAGGTACCTACTAGTCTGCAGAGTCGTCTGCTATTATCGATATATACATCTTTCAGACTCTCATATTCCAAGCTGTATCTAAGTTTACAGATGCATATAAGATGTTGAGATGTTTTGCTTGTGCAAGCAGGCTATCTTTAAACTCAACATATTTCTGGTGAACATTGCTTCGCGAAGTCCCGACGCAAATCGCTTTGAGGGAAATGAGTGCGAAAACAAAGTTATATTTTATATATAGTAGTACTGTTTGTATAAAAAGAGAATTGAAAGAGATATTTAGTGAAATGTGGGTAGTATAAGATATGTATAGTATATAAGGTAGTAAATAAGTAGTATAAGATAGGTATAGGTATTTAGGTTAACTTCGAACAAATTTTTCTACATGCTTACCTGCATATGATTATTTCCAACTAGTTTCTGCCCGCGACTTCGTTCGCGTGGAAGTTGTAAAACACCACAAAATACTAAAATAACAGCCAAATTGTTATAAAACTTCCCTTTATTGTACGTTTGTAGTTTTGGTTTCAGCAGCTAAAATCAATAAACGCCTGCGTTCCTGAATATTCTACCTAATGGCACAACACTGATACACTGACTGATGCGTTCTTACTGATTATTCCTGACGAACAGCTGTCACTAAAATAAAATAACAGTGAACTGTCAACGCATAACATGCAGGATTTCTCATTAAAAGTCACCTGACCAAATTATACATTACAGCTTTAATGTATTATATCATAGCGGCATTTGGGCAAAATTACATTTTGGCACTAGGCAATTTGTACAACTTTAATGTATTCTATCATAGCGGCATTCGGGCAAAATGACATTTTGGCACTAGGCAATTTGTACAATTGAACATTACAGCTTTAATGTATTCTATCATAGCGGCATTCGGGCAAAATGACATTTTGGCACTAGGCAATTTGTACAATTGAACATTACAGCTTTAATGTATTCTATCATAGCGGCATTCGGGCAAAATGACATTTTGGCACTAGGCAATTTGTACATTTTGACACTAGGACTATGTTGCCCATTGATTTTTTGTCTTTGTAACATTTAGTATCCGGCGCGATTATTATTATAACCATAGATGACAGAAGAGACCTAAACTTGATGTTTTACTGTGTATAATCATAGTTTAACAAAATGTAAGAAAAAATCACAGAAATACTAAAAGTTGGGAAATACTAAAAGTTGGGAATTAACAACTTACGAACTACAACTTATTGAGGCAGAAGCGAGAACAGAAGCAATCTACGAACTGCTAAGCTATTTACTATAATTATATAAACTTACCTAAAATAGCAGTCAACAATGACAAATATAAGGATATTTGTCATTGTTGACTGCTTAGCTCCAGAAAGGTATAGCGTGATGATAATTATTATTATTTAAAAGGTTAAATCTGTAACTATCTGTTAAGTTCGTTCCCTATTCAACCCGGTAAAGTAATGGAATAATTCGGTTATTCATACGCTGGTATTTTGTGTTCATTTAGCTAATAGTAGGTAGGTAACTCATTAAAAAGTTATTTCCAATTAATATTGCGAAAATTTTTCACTATGTAAAAAAATATTAAAAAAAACATGTAATTAATAAACGACATCATTCGAGTGACACCCAAACCCAACACACATTGACATTACACACATCCACACACACAGTGACACTTTATAGGTACCCAAAATTTTAAGTACTATTTTCTTATAGGAACTAACATCTTGAGCATTTGTTACTATTACAAGGAAAGTCTACAATTAAGCCCCCCGGCTGCTATTTGAGATTGAACATGCCAAAAGTAAGTTCTTAAAAATATATATTAATTTGCGCATTCTGGTACAAAGCAAATCGATATGTTTACGGAAGTTTAGATTGGAGTCAATAGTGACACCTAGGTATTTCAAATGGTCAGCCTTAGTTAAAGTGGGGCAAGAACATGCAGTGTCAGCGGCAGCGTACGTGCTACAATTATGTGCGTTAATGTTTAGATTAGTAAGCGGAATGTTAGTATTTCTCATTGTAAATAAAATGTATTTTGTTTTATCTCCTAACACTTAAGTGTTAGGAGATTATTATGGAGCCAATTAGAGACAATGTTGAAACCATTTTGAGCATATTCATAGACTTCAGCTCTTGATTTAGCTGAGAACAATAGAGCGGTATCATCCGCATAAGACATTATGACTCCGTTTTGGAGCGGCAGGCTGCACAGTTCGTTTATGTAGATTAAAAATAACGTGGGGCCCAAAATGCTGCCTTGTGGAATTCCGAAACAACTATTTTCAGTTCAGTACAAGTTCAGAACTTGTAAACTGACCTATTTTTACACACTGATGACGATCGCTGAGGTAATCCGCAAATAGTAGAAGTTGTGCCCCTCTAATTCCAAGAGCTTCAAGCTTGTGCAAAAGTAAAGTGCATGAAATAGTGTCGAAGGCCTTGGCAAGGTCTAGAAAGATCCCAATTGTGTGCATACCATAATCCAGATTGGTAGTAACATAATTAGTTAATTTGTGTACCTACTGCTTGGCTAGTTGATCTATTGGGCCTAAATCCAAATTGATTATCTGAAAGTAGTCTGTTATGTTCCAGATATTTTATCAATCTACTGTTAATGATTTTTTCCAAAACTTTTGAGAGGCCTGTAAGCACTGATATGGGCCTGTAGTTATTCACACAGCCTTTATCTCCAGACTTGAATACAGGTGTGACCACAGCTTTTTTTAACAATTTGGGGAATATTCCTTGAGATAAACATAGCTGAAAAATGTGGGTTAGTGGAGGGGCAAGTATGTATCTAAATCTTTTAAGTAAATTATTAGGTATTTCATCCCACCCAGTGGCACATGCATCCTTTAACCCGTGTATTAATCTTACTACTTCGTTAACGTCGGTATCTAATAAAACAAAAGACTTTACTGGACAGGATGTCGTAGTCGGGTTTTGAGGAGGAAAATTGCTAGGATGTAAAGATTTTTCAGCCAAGTTTTTACCAACATTAGCAAAAAAATTGTTAACTTTATTCACAGCTTCGGATGGATTAATCTGTGTACATAGTAAATCAAGCGGAGGTTCGGGATTTTTCGATCTAAATGTATTACTTTTTATAAATTTCCAAACAAGTTTACTATTTTTTCCCGCCTTCTGTAACTCATTTTTATCATACTGATTTTTAAGTTTTTTCAAAAGATTATTACAGAAATTACGATACCTTTTATAGGTAACAGAAAGTATGTCATTATCAGGTGCGAGTTTCAATTTTAGGTGAAGTTTGTCTCTATGTCTTATACAACGAACGAGGCCGGGTGTTATCCAGGGTTTAATACAACTATACTTTCTGGGCACTGTGTTAGTAAACGTGTTTTTCCTTATTGCATATTGTAGTGAAGTTATGAAATACTTTAAAGAAATATTTGCATCGTTTGAATTATAAATAGGGTCAAAATTAATACCGCGTAAGTCATTTTCAAGGTTTGTCATATTCACTTTAGTGTAGCTACGCATGCAGTTTAATCTAGGTGAACTTATTTGCAATATTAGTAAAACAGCTTGATGATCAGTAAGCGAAGAATTAGTAATCAATGTTTTGGATCGATTATTCGATTTTAGAATGACGTGGTCTAAGCATGAGCCGCTCTGATGCGTGGGGTGATAGTGTGCTGGTAATAGTTCATGAAATGAGCAAATATTTAGATAATTATGTACATGGGTATCGGTTTTCCCGGAAGCAATATTAATGTTAATATCGCCCAAAAGTATTATGTTTTTGAAAGATGATAAGCTTTTTAAGTTTGTGTCTAGTGATTCTAAAAATCTGTCCATATTTTGAGAAGGTGGCCTATAAATAGCCATGACTACTGTATCGGGAAAATGTTTAATTATTAAGCAATTACTGTCTTGGAATACCGGTTCTTCTTTACTTGTACGTAGATTGTTTTTTATATAAACTACTAATCCATCATTTTGGTTTATGTTTCTCTCAGTTTTATATGAATAATAACCGTCAAGAGATGGTAAGTTGACTGTCTGTTTTGACAACCAACATTCTGTTAGGACAATAATATCACAGCATATGTTAATATTCTGTAATAACACTTCAAACCCGGTCATGTTTCGATTTATGCTGCGTATATTTTGTGTGAGCAGGGTTAACGTTTTGTCACCAGAAGGGATGAGATGTTTACAGTCCTCAACGTTACAGATTTTGGATTCAGATACAGAAAAACTATCTAGATCACAAATTAGCTGACTTGTCATGATCGTTACAAACTAAATGGAAATGCAAATAGAAGATAAACTACCTGTTTATGTGCTTACTAAATAGAAACTTCGGTGGCGCTCTTAGACGCCTTCATAATCTATTGAGTTAATATAGTTCATCTCTGCATATTTGCGCGCCGGGCAACTAACATCACCAGTTGGATGGTCACATTTCCTCTTGAAACGTTTGCACGTTGCACATTGAGGTGGAGAAGATTTGCTGTTGCATTCCTTAAAGGAGTGTCCAGTCTCTCCACAGTGGTTGCAAGTAGGACTCGTTTCTCGGCAAAACTTGGCTGCATGTCCGAACTGCTGGCAATTGAAGCATCTGGTGACGATCGTGAAATCTCTCACAGGGCACGATGTCCAATGGATAAAGATTCGGCTTTGGTTTATTATAATTTTACGTATGCTAGCAGGTAGTTCCAAAATGTAGGAAGTACTAATGTAGGAAGGACTCACGAGTTATATTCGGCAACTTGTCTGAAAGGTTTTGTTCGTAAATACAGTCCAATACCTCCTTCTCAGTAAGGGCTACGGGGACACCAATGACAGCGACCCTTGGCCTGCGTTTTGTAGGTTCTTCTATCGTAAGGCCCGATGATACTAATTTTTCCGATTTCTTAAGTTTGTCAATATCGCCTATGTTGTGGGTGCTAATCAGAACGCCCCCATTTTTCACTTTTTTCAGGCCGCGGACATGAAGCTTAAGTTGTTCGGGGGAGATTATCTTTTGGACAAGTGACTTGGTGTCGTCACTTGTTTGGGTCTTATCGCTGGGATAGATGGCGACTGATCTCAAGTTTGCAGGACGGACGAAGTTATCGGATCCTTTCTTCACCATGCTAGCATAGGAAGAATTTTCCGAGGGGCTCAACTTAGTTTGTACGACCTCTTTGAATTGCTGGAGAGAGTCCACAACGTTCTGGTGAACCTGAAGGTGCTGGATAGTGGTATGGGCCAGAATCGTTTTCTGCTTCAGCGATTGGTATAAGATGGCCATCTGAGAAGTCCCACTTGAGACCCTCCTGCAGATAGTGGAGACACGAAGTTTCTGGTCCGAGTTCATTTTTCCTTCACCAACAATACTGCAAACTTCGTTTAATAAGGCATCTATAGATCCTAACCACTTCTGGATCTCGGGCGTACTGATGACTTCACTCGGCAATTCATTCTCCGCGGGTGCTGGTGGATTTGGGTCGCTCGGGGGTAATGGTTCAGTTGGAGTCGGTGGGGGACTTCTCGGTAGTAATTGGCTACGACCAAATGGGCTTGCTCCTGGGTTAGACATACTACCAGAAACACTTTATTTATTGTTTATAACAATGATTTAAATCATCTTGAGCACATGAAAAATCTGTAAAAATATACAAGTCACACGCGACACACTTTACTTTTACTGACAGTGCAAATAATTATATTTATTTGTCGTAATTGTTTATTTCATTATAATCAATACAAAAACACACGTCCGCTTTGTCTCGCGCCACGTAAAGCGTAAAAAACATTATATAACTTCCGGATTATTCCTTAGTCTGAGCTTCCGGAACATGTTTTAACTATTACAACATAGATCTACATTCAGTCAAAAAAGTATCGGGAATAGATGATTTGTTTACGGTTCCAAAATCAATATTTTGTTTTTTTTGAGTTGTATCTGTCCTTTAGATTTTACAGTGCTGTTTTTAGCCAATTTTTTCCTCTATGTTTTAGCCTATTGCGAATTTTATAATGGACAAAAACATCGAACAAAGATTTTGCATCGCCAATGGAATTTCGTTACTGAAAATGTTACAGAAGGCTTACGGTAAAACGACTTTATCAAAAACTCGTGCTTATGAGTGGTACAAAGCGTTCAAAAGCGGTCGATATATTATTATGCTGGAAGATTTGCCTCACCCTAGTAGGCCATTACTTGGGTATGAAACATGTTGCCGCTCGGCTAGTCCCAAAATACCTGAATTTTCTCCGAAAACTCAATCGCATAAGAATCGCTGAAGACATGTTAGAACGAGTCAATTTCAACCCAACATTCATGAAAAGCATTGTTACTAGTGACGAGATTATAAGACGTGGATTTACGAGTTTGACATGTAAACTAGTCAACAAGATTCGGTGGCGCCTTCCAACTGAACCGAAACCGAAATAACCACGCCAAAGTCGATCAAAAGCCAAAGTCATGTTGACTGTTTTCTTTGACTATCGCGGTGTTGTGCACTCGGAATTCTTACCGGAAGGTCAAACGGTAAAGAAAGTAGGTATATTACTTGAGCGTTATGCGGCGTTTAGGAGAGCAAATTCGAAGAAAATCGCCAGATTTGTGAAAATAAATTTGTTGGATTTTGCACCACGATAATGCGCCTTCGCAGAAGGCCATCACTTGAATGAATTTTTGACCAAAAACTCAACATTTGACCAAAAACTCAACAAATACCATCGAGCAACCACCTTATTTACTAGATATGGCTCCAGCCGACTTCTTTCTGTTTCCAAACTCAAATTACCACTTCGTGGCACCCGTTTTCATTCGGTAGAAGACATAAAGGAGAATTCGCGGCGAGAACTAAACTCAATTCCGGAAAAAGCATTTAAAAATGTTTTGATGATTGGATCATTCGTTGGCGTAGGTAAGTGTATCGTTTCTGAAGGAGCATACTTAGAAGGCGAAACAATGATGAAAAAAAAAGGATGAATAACTTTTGAATAACTTTTAACATTTTGTGTATTATTGATCTTTTCCTGGTACTTTTTTGATAGAGTAGTTGAAAGTACCACAAATCATATTTATGCCAATAATATTTGGACGTTAGTGTAAAGACAAAAACAGTTATTAATGAATGTATATATAATATCTATGAACAAAATCTATGCGGTAGTGCTATACATATTTACATTCAGACAAACAGACAAAGATTCTTAAAACTATATTTTTTTAGTAGCAATTCCTTTTTTTTTTCAAATAATCAATGTAAGTATTTAACTTCGCTACGATTTTATTAAATGTACCTATATGATAGGTTTAATTTCCGCGTATTACCTCCGTTTCAAAAACACTGGCTACTTGACCTAAACAGTAACTTTTCACACTTTAGTTGTTGAAGTAACGGAAGCTGTTCATTAAACTTACAACGAACGTGGGGTATGGTTTTAGTTTCTCCCCTTCACACGCCAGGGTAGATCAGATAATATTAAGAGTGAAAGGCTATTATTTTAATGTACCTATGTAGCTACCTGTAACATTAACAGCCTTCAAAATATTAGAGTGAATACGGAAGCACAAAATGTTGACAGCAATGGAAAGTTTTCTAGTGCTTAATATTACTGTCATTTTAATAAACTGTCATTTCTGTGTCTCGTCTTAAGATATTACAGAGACCCGGAATTCATAATGGAACATGTCAAGCAATTTAGATTAAATGTTAAAGAGTTAAATGAGTATGTATTTACTCCGCCACTGAATTATTCACGTATCATAACGGATTGCAGAATGAATGTAAAGTTGAGCCGTCTAACCGCCTAGCTGCGCCACAGACAAGCTCATAACACAAACTTACGTCACAAGTGCTCTATTTTTCATTTCAGTACAGAATATAAATAAACAGGCACAAGAAGAACGATAACAAAAGGAGTTTGAGTCTCGTACTTTTGAATTTGAATATTTAATTTATACCGAGCTTAAAATTCGTGCAGGCGGCGATTTAAAATTGTATCTTGTTTGGGGATGACTATATATATATACCTACTAAAATAGGTTCGTCTCTGTTTACTCTTTAGTTTGCTCTGTGAATAAGTTAGATAAGTGGCGAGAGGGCCGGTGCCTTTGAACCGACGAAGAGCAGTAGTAAACAAGAGGATTTAATGGTTATGGAGCAGTCGGTGGCGCTAAGTGAAAATGAAAATGATTCCCGGGAGCCCGTTAACTCCTCCGAATTATGACGAAAATTCTTGCGTTCACGTGTCCCCACCGTTTGTGACCTGACTACACCGCTTTTACGATATTGTTACGTTCATTGCCCTTTTACATGATGGGAATGGACTCCATTGGTCTATTTCGTGGCGGCTGATCGTCTCTAACGTCAAGGATGAGTGGCTGGCCACTTTCAATGTCACTTATTCGATACACAGGCTGCTTGTTCCATGCTTACAAGAATTAGGTACGAAAGATATGGACCGGATAAAACTTAACCGGGTTTGTGTGTTTAGTTATGATTACAGACAGCTTTCTTGTTCACGTGTTTACAGGGGAAATGGAATATTGAAACAACTTCTTTAACGTTGAATTCCGTACATTGAAAAAATATAATTGGGTAATAAACGATATTTTTTACTGTTTTCCTGTGTACACGGGAAATAAACAAAATTTTAAATAAAGCATTGTTCTAATGATAAGGGACGATAGAAAAATATTTCTTTATACTCTTAGGTACTAACATTATTTGTTGCTTAGCGAAGACTCATTAGTAAATTATAATACCTACGAAATATCATTTACATTATCTTGTTTATTCCGACGTACCTACTTTGCTAACACGTCATTAACCGCTTCATAATATAACACGTCATAACCCTTTAAACTGGCCCACAAGCCCACAACTCGTAGCAGTAGATATCTGGTAAACAACAGAAATATTCATAGACGTTTCAATCTGTATAAATCTAAAGTTAATATAACACAAAGCAGCTCTGGTAATATTATTTGTGAACACAGACTGTTACAAATAAGTCCCTCGGGGTGGTTTGGGGTTGTAGTGCCGCTCAATATTATGTAGTTTCGATTTTAAAAGCGTTCCGCTTTGGAAATACAACAAACAGTATTTAGCTTTGTATTATAGGTACGTACTTGTGATAAAATGTAGAGAACACGTAAAAGTTGTGCGAAATAATGCTTTTAATTTTTCCAAAACTCATAAAAAAGACAATCAGGGCTATCTAAAAAAAAGAAATTCATTGCCCTGATAGTTTTTTTAAATGCTTCTTTTCTTTGAGCACTAGTGATTGAAAAAAAAAAAACAAAAATTGGTCATAACTTTTGAACCGTAAGAAAATTCACCGATATTTTCAGGGTTAAAATGTTTGCAAATGACCTTCCCCACGCCCCTATTTGATTTGATCCATACTTCCATAACACCCTGTATAGATAAAAAAAATACAGTTTAAAAAGCTCGATTCGATTTGATTTCCACTGAACAAAATATAATATTGTGTATCCAGCATTATGGGGTGCCCCCAAAAAATGCCCCTGAGCCCGCTTCCAGCTTTAAGCATCCAATCTTTGCCAGCCACTCTTAGCAAATCGTTCCGAGGTGTCCTACACTGCTAGTTTAGATGCCAGCCTCACTCTCCACCGGTTTTGTCTAACAATAGTCGAGTCTTAGAGCTTGCAAGACCACGTAGCCTTTTATCGGTCATGATTTTCTTTGTTGCATCTTACTTTCAGGATTTATTGTCGTAGAGTATTTCTTGTCTTGTTAATACACTTTATCTCGATTGAACTCTGTGAAATGCATCTGCTATGTTACTCTCAAACTATGAACCACTTTTGGACCATTATTACGAGAAAAATTCCAAGGACTCCTTGAGTTTCTCCTTTATTTTTAATAAACAGTTTACTGTTTACAGTAAACTTGGTAGGTAAACAGAAAAGCTCTGGTAAATTAAATTTTCATCGGTTTTCTATGTATCCTTTTAATTACATTGAGTTCCAAGGGTAGACTTATTATGAAATATTTTCCGAATATATAACAAACACTTGAGGAATGAACAAAATTCATTACTAAGCTAAAGCTATGTGTAGGGTTTGGTGTCATAAATCATTAGCTGTCAAAAAAGATGCTTCCAATATTATTTGTGGCTATCCAATTATACTATCTTGTAATTTTATCTGTCTTTTTATTAGTGCTTTGGGTGATTTTCTATCGATTGACTTTGTGGCATGGTGATTAAGGTACAATTTAATGTTTTCACTATTTTTAATAAATAGGTGGATGCTGCTGGCCATCTGACCTGATTTAGATGCAGACTGCGCTTCGTCATGTCTTACAATCCCCTCAGGCGCAGACGAGCTGACCTATTCTTAACTGGGCACACACGGTTAAACTGCTGCCTAATATTATTAGATAACAGACTTGCAAGAAAGCTCCTGGCGGTCGGTGGCTTCTTAAATGAAAAAGGGATAGGGAGGGGGTGAAGCCGGAAAGGTAAATAAGCAAACTCGTAGCTTTGAATTTACGTAAAACAAGGTAGGTTAAGTCAAAGTGCGGATTTAAACGTTGGTTCTTGAAGTTAAACATGTACTCGACTGCAAATCTAATGTTTGACTTTTTTGTTTAATGTGGAACACGTCGCATTTTGATTCGTTTTGCTTTCGCTTTGAACAAGTATAATGCTCTGCTTTCTTAATTATGTTAAGAGCAGCAAAATAAAAAATTAAATGACGGTGTGAAGAGTTGAGCCGTAATTTAACTAGAACGAAAAGAAGGATGGAATTCACAACAGAGATCTAAAAGTTAAAAGGAAGGAAGCACATCTCCGGAAGTCAATTTGTTGAAGTAGAAACTTACGTGTTTCGTGGCGCTAATGTCTGAATATATAACTTCTAAATGTAATTATGAAAAGGTACTCTCATTAACAAAGGGTTGATTAACAATTCAACCGTTCACAATAATATGTCAAGCTTTGCGTAAATGCATGACTAATGTCTATGTTAATATTATGAATGACCGGAGTTTCTTCTTAAATATTATCACTGCGAGGACGTCCTTTGCCTAGCTATAATTGCATGTTTATGCAAATTCGTATTCCCGACTTTACTATCTGTTTAATATTGAATTCCAAGCATTTTTGCGCAAGTATTTATTAGGAAGTGAATGTTGAAACAGCGCTGTGTATTCGTAAACATTTATAATAAAGCTGAAGAGTTTGTTTCAACGCGCTAATCTTTGAAAAAATCCTTGCATTATGATAGCCCAATTCTTGAGGAAGGCTATTTAAAATCACGCTGTTTACGCCTTTAGGAACCGAGCAAATAGAAAAAAATCAGAAAGAACGCTAAGCGAAACCGAAGTAAAACCGTGGGCGGGCGATGCGACGCGAGGGGGGGGGGGGGGTCGGGGTAACAAGAAATACGCGGACGAAGTCGAGGGCAAAAGCTAGCACCTAATATTATGCGAGTTTGATTTGTAAATACCAACTTTTATAACTTTGAGAATTAATTCATAATGCATTGTCGATTTTAACATTGATGACGTATATAGATGGTACTTTATGCGTACTTATAATAAATTTAAATAGAAGAGAGATGGAGAGATTAGCAAAGTGACTTGTAAAATGTACAACATTGCAAAAAAGAGTGTTTCTTGGAAAACCAAAACTTAAAATTCGCGAGTGTACGGGGCTCAAAACGTAAGCTTCTAATAAGAAAAGCAATTTCAGAAATACGAAGGGCGACAAATAATCATGTTTTAGATTGTTTTAGTGAATAAGTAAGTAGAGCTAAGTAAATCACTTGGATTAAAAGTTATAAATGATCCATGTGCCATGTTATTGTGGAAACTCGCTTTTCTCTAACAAACGACATCTTTGTACTTCTGTCTCGTGCATATCGATTTTTACAGTAACATAACCTTGTGTAAGTTTAAAGGGGCTTATCAAGCGTCTTAATTCTATTGTTACGACCTTTCGAAAGTAAACTCTTTTCGAAAACAAGCTCTAATATAAGCATACTTTAGATTAGAACTATGAGACTCTCATACAGTACCTAATATTCTCGAAATATGCAGCATTTTTAAGCAAGTGCATATTTGAATTTAAGTCGTGTTACGGAGAGTGGTATAATCCCAGTTTATAAGAGTTAGTGTTATTACGGCCCGCAGAGACGGCCACGCTTACACTTCCTAGAGGTTTTTAAAGGATTAAAAGCAACCGACCCTGAGTGGGTATCAACTTTGACCTAATTTTTTATGAAAATCTTGCTAGTCGCTGTCCAAATGTTAGCCGAATATTTTCTCACTGTGAACACTAGTTTACTAATTGAAGTTGCTTACGTACTTACCATAAATTATAAGCAAATGAATGTTAATTTAGCGATCGTGAAAAGACAGTGTGGAATTTTCTCAGAGATTCCCGGAATGTATAGAGAAGCAGCTGAACAGCTATTTTTCATATATTAAATGTATGATTGTAGTTGTATTAAATCTTTTCGTAACAATTATTTTTGCACTGATACCATTCATTCCCGTTTGAGTGCATTCAATAACGCAGCAACGTGTAGTCATATCTAGCGAGTATTCTACAACACTATCCAATTTGAAATTGGTGGCCGACAGTGAGCATAATTGCTTTCCCGCCAGCTGTTCTACTTGCTTCAAAAATAAACCACAGTTTTGCTTCGTCCGACAGAATAATCCATATTTATTGATGATGTCTGAATAAGTGATTTCATATAACGCCATGCGTATACATATATGGTTATATAACTCAACTTAGACTGAGTCATTATGCTCGTGCTGAGAATCTTTCGCTAAAACCTTTCAAATGTTATAAAATTGTTTATTTATTTTATTATTTATGTACTGTGAGGATCTGATGAGCTCTTCTAAGAAATCAAACAACTTTACGATTTCTTCACGTATTTTTTGGCTGAACGTTTTTTACATTATCCCGACTAAACTTTCTCTGTTTATTCTAAACATAAAACCTCATACAAAATATTTGACACCTCGTTATACTTGCGTGATTGTTCGAATATTACCAGAGCTACTCTATATTGCCAGCCTGGACTACATAAAGTCGACTATAACGGACAACCTTTACAATATACACAGTAATAAAATGGGTACAGATACGACATATTACTATTGAGTACAAAGGTACTGCTTATTTCTTAAGAAGAGCTTGCTTGTTTTATTATTATGAAAACTCATTAGCGCCCAAACTCCAGAATACCTTACTTCTTCAACTGCTTATGTTGGTCAAAATTAAGGGTGTGGTACAGACTATCAAACTGAACAACTATCTCCATGGGACCAGCATCGTAATCGCGAAACATTATAACATTATACATTTGGGTCGAGTGGGCATTGAAGTTTTGATGACTGATTATTTTTTCGCGATAGAACAGCTAACAGTAAAAATATTAGCCGGTTAGCTAGGTGGTGGCGGGGCTGACATCGAGGGGTGCGAGGGGTGCGGCCCACGTACATTTAAGTATTGCCTTGCAACTCGTGGAGGTTATTTTAATATACCCCAATGCCTTTTAAATTAAAGTATTGATTTAAAGCTCTGGCAGCTATTGGTGCCGCTTTATTTTTTACTGTTGTTTATAATGTGCTCATAGTACGTTCTGCCGGTATATTCTGTAAAAATCTTACCGTGATAACTTATGTGAAGTGAGCTATCATTTCACCCACTCAGACCAAATAAAAAACCAAGACATCCATGCGGGCGAAGACGCGGGCTAAAGCTTGTCTTCAATATTATGTGAAGGCCGTATACAAGAAGGCGTTCTTTATCACATTTTTTTTTTAAATAAAATACAAAAATAAAATGACTTAAAGTTTAGACATAGGTACCGCCCGAAATTAAAATGTCAACCAACCTTTTTCAAATTCCACCCTTTACCATAACATTTCTTTATTTAAGTGTGTAAACGAAAACACATATCGCCTCACTTTAACCTCATATATAAAATAAATGGGGATTTACAATGTTTTATAAGTGGGGTGAACATAATGCTACATCATTTTAGGTACCTATATTTTCTCTGAACCATTCGAATAAAAAATGTAGCCGTGGTGTGTGTCATTTCACTCACAGTTTTTTGCACGACTCATAATGCGAAGCATTAGAGAAAGATTTACGAACAAAAAAAAAATTGCCTCTTTTCTGCAACTGTCTCTGTTTTACTCCTGCTACTGCTAGTACACAGAACCTACTTCTTAATGTATATGTCGCAGCCAACTGGTTAAATTAGCAGTTTAGTTAACCGCCTGGCCTTTAGAAGTAGTGCTCGCCTCGCTTCGCTCTCTTGGCTCGCACGCGGTTGATCACAGTTCTAACCTAAACTAACCCATTTGGTCGGGGTGCCCTGGCTTAGTTACTGCGGCTATTTCGGCTCGCACGTGATTGGTTACAGACTTCCAACCTAAACTG
Source organism: Gortyna flavago (assembly GCA_963669345.1). Lineage (NCBI taxonomy): Eukaryota > Metazoa > Arthropoda > Insecta > Lepidoptera > Noctuidae > Gortyna > Gortyna flavago. The sequence continues at coordinate 9,230,099 of OY770129.1, read as the reverse complement.
TAATTGATTATCATTCAGGCCGTTAGTTGAACGGCCGCCGTTTAGTTAAAGGTTAGGCGGTTAACTGAACGGCTAATTTAACCAGTTGGCTGTGACATAATTAGCATTGTATAGATAATTTAATAAAAATCAAAATCGTGTGAAACCTGAAAACATTGTAGCTTGCGAAAAAATGCGAATGTCGAAGTGCGAAGCGAATGTCGAAATCAAAATCCTCAATTCAAATTTAGTTGAAGACCGGTTTCCACTGTTGAAAACCGGACTATGGTAAACATGTGGTTCCTACAGCAACCGTATTAAAACGAAAAAATATCCTAAGGAATAAAAAAAGACCGTCCCGCCTGCGCTATCGCTAGACGGACTCCGTCGTCTCCGCAAGAGGCTTCGAGCGGACTCGAGGAACGGGTCTCCCGTCCATTCCCCAGACGCTCCTCTAGACCCTCGCGGCGAGACGAATCTCTCGAGTTGCCTCTCCTGGAATTGACAATACGGAGACCTAATAATATAATGGGAAACTAATTAACCTTCTTTGAGGTGACCGAGCTTGGAAATGTAGAAGGCTAAAACATTAGCTGGTTAACATGGGTTTTTTTCAAATACAACATAAGGAGCTACGACTTCTGTTTGCCTGATCCTTAAAATTTCAGCAGAAAGAGCTATGGTCGTGGGGAGTTGGAGATAAACCCAATTAAATACTATAAATTTACCTTCCAATTCATACACTTAGGGTGAAAGTAGGTACTTTACTGTTGACGCTTATTAAACATTTTCTTTTTAAATGAAGTTAATTGCTGCGTAAATTAAGGCTAGGAAAAACATCACACTTTTTTTATTATTTTTTTATTATTACTACTTAATAGGAAAAGTCCCGGTCTATTTATAACTTTTAACTACGTGGCATTTTGTTAAATCGAGTGGAGAAAATTATGTAATCTTGGCTTAACTGTGATGTTGTACAGACTATTAAAAAAATAAAAGCGTTGTAATCAGTGTAACAACTCTTGATAGTGGAGTATTTTTTAAATGAAAATTAATTTTCAACTTTGGTCGAATACCTTTATTTTCCTATGTGATATAATATCCTTGCTAAATGTCAATTAAAATACAATGAGAATTAAAATGAAAATTAATCAGTAATCATTTCGTTAATACTTATTAAAACTTCAGTGTGGCTTTCAACAGACTATTTTATTCGCTTCACAGATAACTACAACTTAAGTCTTACCATAGATTATTTATGTTATAGGTATAATATCTTATTAACATCCCGACCTAACAAAATAATCTAACTCCCAAGAAAAAAAAACTTAAATAGTAAAACTTCTAACATCCAAGAAAAAATAATTAAATAATTGAACTTCAGACAAGCAAAATAATTTTAAAAACTTAAAATGCTTCTTGGCACTTAAACTTTTTGTAAATATGTCTGCTGGCATTTCTGAGGTTGACACATATTTAATTTCTACTTTCTTTACTGAAACACATTCTCTTACAAAGTGATGCCAAATGTCATGTTTAGTGCGCTTATTATGAAACAATGGATTAATCGCTAACTTAATTGAACTTTGATTATCACTATACAGACACAGTTACTTTCATTTAACACAATCAATTCACCTAATATATTCCTTAGATATATTGCATCTTTACAGGATTCCGATAGGGCCATGTACTCTGCCTCTGTACTGGAGAGTGTTACAGTTTTTTGTTTTTTAGATTCATAAGAAACAACTGATCCGGACATCATGAAACAAAGCCCAGTATATGACCGTCTATTTAATGTACAAGATGCCCAATCAGCATCAACGAAACCGTACAGATTACATCCTGTCTTCCTGTATACTAAACCATAATTAATAGTTTTCTTTAGGTATTTTAACAAACGTTTTAAATGTTTCCAATGAGTTTCATTAAAGCTATCATTATATTGACTCAAAAAACTTATACTATACGTAATATCTGGCCTGGTGAGTACAGACAAGTACATCAAACTGCCAATTAATTGTTGATAAGGATATTTTTCAACAAAATTATTGTTTACATCTTTTTCCAATTTTAAGTTAATTTCCATTGGTGTATCTGAATGTGAACAATCTAACATGATATTTTTTTTTTTTAATAGTCTTTATAAATTGCTTTTGGTCAACAGTAATCCTATCTTTATAAACATTTACATGCATTGCCAGACACTGTTTTATCTGACCCAAGTCTTTTATTCCAAATTTTGCTACTAACTCATTTATCAACTCACCAACAACAACAACAACACAACTACAACAAATAACAACAATACAGTAACAACAATCACAACACACAACAACAACACACAACACAACTCACACACAACACACACAACACACACACAACACAACAACACAACACACAACAACACAACTCGTATTATTTGACAATTATAGAAAACAAAAAAATCATCTACAAACAATGCTACATAAATCTTTACATTGTGATCATTCTTTGTAAAGAGACATGGTTCATAGTCTGACCTTTTAAACTCTAACTTTAACAAACAATCTTCTACACGAGTGTACCAGGCTCTAGCTGACTGCTTGAGGCCATAGACAGCTTTCTTTAATTTTAGAACTTTGTTGTTACAATTTTTGAAATCAGCATTTTCTGGTATTTCCATATACCTATACAGTTTCATGAAGAAATCCATTCAGGAATGCAGTGGGTACATCAAGGTGGTTCATTTTCAGACCTAGTTCAACACTTAAAGCTAACAATAATCTAAAGGTATAATATCTCAAAACTGGTGAAAAGGTCTCATTAAAGTCTATGCCTTTTTTCTGGGTAAAGCCCTTTGCTACAAGTCTGGCCCTAAAACGCACTTCACCTTCACTGTTATAACATAACATAACATAATTAGCCTATAATGTTCCCACTGCTGGGACACAGGCCTCCTCTCTGTGAGAGGGAGTGGGCAGTAATCCACCACGCGGGCCCAGTGCGGGTTGGTAGATGTCACATATCTTCGAATTTTTGGTTCTAGGACATGCCGGTTTCCTCACGATGTTTTCCTTCACCGTTTTCAGAGCAATGGTGATGAAATAATTTACACAAAGTAAAGCGCCTGTCTGGGTTCGAACCGACGACCTACAACTCGTAAGTCGCGGCCGTTGCCACTGGGCCACCACTGCTCAATAACTTCACTGTTATATTTCTTTTTAAATACCCACTTATTTTTCACAATCGTACCTTCTTTTGGCCTGTCCACAAGCTCCCAAGTGTCATTGTCCTTAAAAGATTTCAACTCTTCCTTCATTGCACATTGCCACTGTACTGCCTCAGGTCCACTCATAGCTTCATTTAGTGAAATCTGCTCACCTATCACATCTTCCACACACATATTGGAATAACCATAATAATTTGGTTTTCTAATAGTACGCTTCTTTGGAAGATCCATAACCTGTGACTGAGTCACAATAGTTTCATCAGCCGGTGTGAGAGGATCATGGAAACTGTCTTCTGATTCACTTGATGTTTCATCAGGAACGTAAGTTGCATCACTCGGATCATCTTCTATCACATCTGTGCTGTCTGACTTACTGTTCTCTGTGCATTCTGGTGGCTATTGTTCCTCTATTAGTACAGTTGCTGGCGATCTGCCATTGGTGTCCTCCATGAGTACCACATCTCTGGCAACAATGATCTTCTGTGGCTGTGGGTCAAATAGACGGCAACCTTTGGTATTATCTGAGTAACCAACTAGAAACATCTTGTTTGCCTTCTTGTCTCACTTTTTACGCTCAGCCACTCCCTTCTGTTCAGGAGTATATGCAGTGGTTTTCTGATGTACTATACCACATTTTTTCAAATAGTCCTCCATTTCGCTTGAACAGAACTTACCGCCATTATCAGATCTTAATGTTTTTATCTTCTTGGATTGTTGATTCTCGACTAACCTTTTGAACTCTTTAAAGTACTTGAATATTTGATGTTTTGACTGAAGAAAATATATAAAACTCATTCGACTGTAGTCGTCAACAAAAATTTGAAAATAAGAAGCCTTTCCAAGTGATTTATTTTCCATTGGTCCACATAGGTCCGTGTGGACCAAATCCAGCACATTCTGACTTCTGCTCATACTCACAGGGAATGGTAACCTTGTCTGTTTACCCTGGCAGCTGTAACCCGGCCTTTGAGCAGTTTACAGGAATTAATAAGAAACAAGATGTTGATGGTTTCTATTAGTATACTACTTACCACACACCACACACCACAGTCACCACCGTGCTAAAGTAAATTTATAAGGTATAATCTGTTAGGGAAAGATTCAATTAAACAAGTACCTTCTTATACAAAATGACGTTTATTGTTAATACACAGAAATAGGTAGGTACACAAACAAATAATGTGGCGAGCCACTACACTATATACCTTTCCCAAACACATGGGCATCCACCCATACAAGTAGTCTCCGTTCCTACTTGTATCGGGGAAAGCCTGCAATGAGACTATTACAATTTCTCAGAGTCGCTATATCGAGTCCGTGAGATGAACCACTTAATAACTTCTAGCTCAACCGTTCAAGTATTGACCTTTTAGGATTGTGCTCATAAAGGGAAAATAACGATTATGCAAAGCAATACCCGAGACACAATACTCTATAACAACTGGCTTAACACCTAGTTCCTACAAAGACCTAACTCTCTCATATGATGAATTATGACACTATAGATTAACTAAGGGTTCTCTCAGTATAACAAATCACGTCTCAGTTAACGATTGAATTACTTACCGTCAGTTACGATTGAGTTACCCTCAGTTGGCGGGATCAAGTCCCTTGGCTTCGTATACAGGATAAACCTGTGTACACACAATAACGTGGCCTACGGGCATAGAAGGTGACGCTGTCGTTAACTGCAGTGGTGAACTTCCCTCATCACCTGGATTCGGCTAGGTAAGGCCTTCCTTAACTGCGGATGACCACACCACAAGGAATAGACTAAAGTCGTCTGCGCCCGGATCGATTCCCAATCATCCGATCACAGGGCCGCACCAAGACTTCACGACTCAATCGCGCGTAGTTCGTATCTTAAAAGAAGGCTAGCATAATAGCCAGACCTGCAACAACGTCCTCGTGTCAGAACAGAAATTTAAGACCTAAGGTTGACCAACAGTAACAAAGAAAATGATTGAATACTCACAGGGTTCAGCTTCTGCTGGACTTATAAATACCCCATAGGGTTATTAGGGCACATCCCGATCCTCCCAGGAATACGTCCCTTAAAGTCAACCTCTTGGCTCGTCTTGCTTCGTGTCCTCGATCGTCTAGCCCGGAAACACTGTTGTCTTTTAGCAAACCGATCTGACAGTTTCGGGAATGTTCTGTCACAGACTCAAGAATATTATATTGATTTGTTGAACCTAGCGCCATCTAGTGACGCGTAAGCTACACTCCACGAGCCTGTACAGACCCACGATAGACGTCACACAGCATACTGTACTACTGCTGGATTTGTCTATTTCACCACCTTTGTCTAGGAATGTTACGCCTTCAACTGCTCCATTTTGCATCTTGCATAGGTCCGACTGTGCCACGTCGTACTCGAAGCTTTGACTGCCGCCGCTAGTAGTTGCTGAGACATCACAATGTTTAATTTGTATACTTCGTTTTCTAACCTTGCTTCACCGATGCAATCATTCTGTGAGTTGTATATGAAGCATCCCTTATAGTGAATGTCACATTGTTTCCACTTCCAATTATACGACTTACTGTTAGCAAATTTGTGGTGAGGTTACGCATAAGACATTGTTGACCTGTAGGTCAACAATGTCTTATGCGTGCCTGCGACTGCAGTTGGAAACAAGCAGTAGGTATGATATACATATCATACTGCTTGTTTCCAACTGCAGTCGTAACTTGCAAGTCTCCCGAACATTCTACTTCTACACTTGTTCGATTAGCCACTATTATTTCTTTAGTTTTCGGTTGATACGAAATGTTTGACAACATATTTTTATATGACACTAAATGAGTACTCGCGCCCGAATCAACGTACCAGTCGTCTTGACTGAATTCACTCGTTAAGAATACTGAGCGGAATGCGTTCATCTTCGCCTTTGTCGAGTTTCCTGAAGGACATTGGTTCTTGTAATGCCCTATTTCTTTGCACTTGTATTTAAAAAGAAATATAACAGTGAAGGTGAAGTGCGTTTTAGGGCCAGACTTGTAGCAAAGAATTACTTTTGACGTTTTTCTTGTTGACGCCTGACGATGCATTTTGTTGTCGTTATGCTTGAAGTTTGAATTTGTTTTACTGTTACCTCCAACTCGTTTATATTGACTTTTCGCGATGAATGCTCCTTCTGATTTCACCTCGAAATCTGTACTCATATCCAATGGTTTGGTTTTAATAGCATCTGCACTTATTGCCATACCAGAATGTTCAATGGCCATGATCATTGGGCTGAACTTCTCCGGAAGTCCCGCCAAAAGTAACGACCCGATCCATTCGTCGTTTATCTCGAAACCGGTACCTTTTAGTTTTTGTGCTGTTTCCACGACTTGCGTGACGTAACTAGTCATGGACTCACACGTTTCCAAGCGAATAGAAATAAGATTCCTTAGCAAACTGATCTTGCGTGTGTAACCCGAGTCGTCAAACAATGACTAATTTCATCCATAAACTTTGCACTGTCTTTTCACTTTTTGTATGAACATAAAGAGATGGATCGATAGTACAGGAGGCCTACCATGATCTATTTAAAAACGATTCAAAAGCAAGACATTTCAGTTTAGGTTCTTAAACTGCATCGTTCACAGTCGTACCATGACGTCCAATACACTCAGCGGCATTTGGATCGTTGAAAGTGAATGAGCGTTAAGAGCACGTGGTAGGTATCCAGATGGCACGGCCTAAATTGAATCGTTAAACTGACGTCATGGTACGAATTAGCAGAACAGTTCAGTTTAGGTGCTAAAGTGGATCGCGTTAAGAGCTCGTGGTAGGTATGCTGGTCAGTGCTTTCAACAGACTATTTTATTGGCTTCACAGATAACTACAACTTAAGTCTTACCATAGATTATTTATTTTATAGGTATAATATTTTACTAAAAATTAATACTGGCTAGTTTACCAAAATTCCGCCTGCTTGAAATTTGTAAAACTCTGTTATTAAAATCATTTATTTATTTTCCAGAACGTTAAATCCAATTTGTTAGCAATTACAAACAAAATTTAAATACTAGTACATCCATAATAATTTTTAGTCACAAAGGTCTTAAAACTATGTTAGTACCTAGTACACTCCAGAGTTCCAGCCTTGTGTTCACCGACCTTTAAATCAAGTGATTAAGTATTTAATCAGCTCTATTTTTTTATTTCCTTAGGAAATTTTACATAAAGCAACTGTTTAAATACCTAACCGGTAGTTTGAATGTTGGTGAACTCAGGCCAGGTTAACAAAACCAAGGTTAGGTTGTGGGCGGAGATGAAAAACAGCAAGAAATAATTATTAATATTTAGCAATAAACTACTATAATAGTATCAGCTTTAGTATCGAATTTTAGCTTTTTATGTATAGATTAGTATTTTAGAAATATTTTTATAGCAACCTAGTTTAAATTTAAGTTTAAACTTAATTATAATTTGTTTTGTTTAAAAAAATGTTAATATGGGTAATTAATAAAAATAACAAATTTAAAATACAAAGTTTAAACTTGTCTGAAATATTGACGAATTAACCGTGTGCCACTTAACCTTTACACAGTAGCTCCCTAGTATTTGCACATTAAGCGGCAATAATCATAGTAACCGTGTGAATGATCCCTGTTACTTACTCCTTTAGTATATAATGATCCCGGAACGCGTTGGTTTGACAAGCCCCAAAACCCGCACCCTCCGTGCCAGCCCCAAAACCCGCACCCTCCGTGCCAGCCTCTAAACCCGCACCCTCTGTGCCCGCCCCAAAACCCGCACCCTCTGTGCCAGCCCCATCACCCGCTCCCTCCGTGTCCGCCCCGGAACCCGCACCGTCCGTGCCAGTCCCCGATCCCGCACCTTCCGTGCCAGCCGCTATCGCAGCTGATACTCCAGAGAGTATGGACACGTCCGTACCCCAATCTCAATCCGACTCAGAGGAAGCCCTCTCTGACTCTTCGTCCTCCTCGGAAGACGACTATATAGTCGTCGGAAAGGGTGGCAAGAGGAAGAAGAACGCCTCCTCTCACGCCAACAAGGCCAAAAAGTCGGTCGCGGAAATCCCCTCTAACGCCCGCCCCCCCACTCCACCCTCCGCCGCACCGCAGGCCAATCCGAGAAACCCAGGAAGTCCAACCTCATCGGACAATGCCACAGGTGCCAATTGTATGGCCATTCCCAATCCCACTGCTACGCGACACCTAGATGCGTCAAGTGTCTAGGTGCCCACGGCACGTCAGACTATCCCCGCCCCAAAGACCGCTCTCAGTGCACAGAGCCACCGAGCTGCGTTATTTGCGGCCAATCCGGGCACCCGGCTAACTACCGAGGCTGCCCTAAGGCTCCCAAGTCTTCTTCTCCCAAACTGACGAAGCGCGCGAGCGACCGTCAGCAAAGGGAAAGCCCCTCTGTGAGGATCCCGATCCCTTCCTCCCAGATGCCCGATAGGCTCAGTCCCCAAAGGCCCTCCCCATGGGCGAACCTCAACCACCTCAAAGCTCCCGCAGCTTCGGTGCCCCCCCCACCCCCGACTATCCCAGCGCTGATGGCAACTGTCATCCCCGCGCCATCAGTAGGCCCCTCGGTCCCAGTAGCCCCACCGGTAGCCCTTCCCGCCGCCGCGCCCAGGGCTCCCGCTGGTCCCAGTAGGTCCCCCCCGTCCCCCGCCTCCCGCCCCCAGCCTAGCAGCATGGAGGTAATAATCGGTGCTTACGCAGCTTTTATTGCCCCCGCAAATGCCATAGCAGCGGAAATTCTCGGCGCATCGCCGAGATTTTCAATGCGTATCCTCAGATTACGAAAGTCATGCAAACCCTCAACTTCTAAAAGCTCCAATGGCTTTACAAAGAATGAGCGTTACCAAACCCCGATCCCTTAGACTAGGGTTTTTCAATGCAAACGGCATTAAAAATCAACGCGATGAGATCGCCGCGTTCCTCCGCGATCACCAGCTCGATGTCCTCTTGGTCCAGGAAACCTTCCTGAAGCCCCATCTGCGGAACCCGAACATTGCCAACTACAAGATAGTTCGCAATGACAGGTCTCGCTGCCACAAGGGCGGTACCCTCATCTACTATAGGAAGTCCCTCCATTGCATCCCGATAGACCCGCCCGCCCTCATCTCTCAGCTAGAGATCTCTATCTGTCGGCTCGGCATGACCGGTCACCCCGCAATCACCATCATCTCCGCCTATATCCCGCCCATTAATGGTGCGGAGGATCCCATCTCTCTCACTACCGATTTCACTACCCTCTTCGGTATGAGTGACTCCGTCATCATGGCGGGGGATCTCAATGCCAAACATCCCGCTTGGAATAGCAGCACGACCTCTACCAGAGGTAGGATCGTGTTCAAACTAGGCGACTACCTCAATTTCGATATCATCGCTCCGATGTATCCCACTCATTTCCCGGGCGACCCCGCCCAACTTCCTGACGTTCTCGATGTAGCGCTTCTCAAGAATGTAAACCTCCGTTTGCAGTCTATCGAGACGGTACAAGAGCTTAATTCTGACCACCGCCCGGTCATCTTGCACCTGGCCCCCTATTCGGGCCCCCTGCACGACCCCAACCAGCCCCCCCCGACCAAAATAGTCACCGACTGGAGGAAAGTAAGCGAAAGACTGAAATCCACCACGTCTCCCCACCTAGACTCCATCCCCGAGCAAATTATCTCAGTCGCAGACACGACTGGGGCGATCGACTCGTTCACAGAGCACGTTCAATCCGTACTGACGGATTGCTCACGGGAAGTTCCAGTGATGGAAGACCATCGCTGGAAACTGCCCGATGACGTACGTGAACTGGTGACCGAGAAGAACGCTGCCATTCGTGCCTACGACTCTTTTCCCTGCGACGCGAACAAATCCCACATGCGCCATTTACAGCGTGCTGTAAAGAAACGCATAGGGGAGTGGCGCTCCGAGGGATGGGATAAGTTGATCGGCGAACTCGAGCCCACCCACCACGCCTTCTGGCAACTCCAGAGGAAGCTTCGCTCCTCTGAAGAGGCCACAGTTCCTCCCCTCACACGCCCCGACAAAACGGTCGCTTTCGAAAACCTCGAAAAGGCCGAATGCCTAGCCGACAGCCTAGAGGCTCAATGCACTCCCAGCTCTCAACCAGTAGACAGAGCGCACCTCGACGAGGTGAACGCTGAAGTCGAACGGAGAGCCTCCCTCCCGCCAGTCGAAGACCCTGATGATCCTCTGCCTCCCGTCACTCCCGACGAAGTGCAAGACATCATAAAAGGGCTCGCAACCCGCAAAGCCCCCAGTTCGGACGGTATCACCAATAGGGTGTACAAACTCCTCCCCGCCCCCCTCATACTGCTCATGACCGCCATCTTCAATGGCGCCCTGAGCAACAACATCTTCCCCCAAATGTGGAAAGAAGCCACAGTCATAGGCATCCCTAAGCCAGGCAAGCCCAAGTCTGAGCCCTCCAGCTACCGCCCCATCAGTCTGCTCAATGTTTTCGGCAAAGTCTACGAGAGGCTTATTTATAAGCGCCTCAAAGACTATGCCGAAGCAAAGAGCCTCATCCCCCCCGAACAGTTCGGTTTTCGCACGAAGCATTCGTGCATCCACCAGCTCCACCGCATAGTCGAGCACATTAGCGCTGCTTTTCAGCGAGGTGCTTCGATAGGCGTCCTGTTCTTCGATATAGCGAAGGCGTTCGACAAGGTCTGGCACAATGGCTTATTATATAAGCTGTACCTGCTAGGTGTGCCAGACCGTCTCGTGCTCATCTTACGAGATTTTCTGTCGGACCGCACTTTCCGCTACCGTATCGAGGGCGCTCTCTCTCCCCCTCACCCCATCCGCGCCGGAGTCCCCCAGGGTTCCGTTCTGTCTCCCCTCATTTTCACCCTGTTCACTAGTGACATCCCGAACAGTAAAAAGGCACAGTTGGCGCTCTTCGCCGACGACACTGCCATTTACTGTTCGGGTGCCAACCAGTCATCCATAGCTCGAAACCTCCAAACCTCCGCAAGCGCCTTGAGCGATTGGTTCCGGAAATGGAGAATCGAGGTCAACCCCGATAAGAGTCAGGCGGTCATCTTCTCGAGACCGCGCAAACGACCCCCCCCCCCCCCCTCCCGCGCCCGATCTCTATGTATGGCAACCGATCCCCTGGGGAAAGCGAGCCAAATACTTAGGTGTCATCCTAGACCACAACCTCACCTTCAACGAGCACATAAAGACGGCGCGTTCGCGCGCCTCTTTCGCTCTCGGTAGGCTCCACTCCATGATAACTGCCCGCAGCAAATTGTCACTCAAGTGCAAATTGCGCCTCTACACCGCGGTCATCCGTCCCATCATGACCTATGCTTGCGTAGTCTTCGCACACGCCAAGCCGCGATTTCTGCATAAAATGCAAACCCTCCAGAACCGTTTCCTCCGAAAGGTCACGGGAGCCCCCTTCTATGTCCGAAATGTGAATCTGCATCTAGATCTCAGACTCCCCACCATCCAGCAGTTCATGAAACGCCTCTCCAAGCGCTTCTTTGACTCTGCCATAAAGCACCCCAATCCCCTGATTGCGGCGGCCTCCCGATACACTCCCTCCCGCATAAGTAGGATTCGCCGACCAAGGCATACCCTCACTATCCCCGACGACGCCACTACCCTCCTCCAGGAGAGCAGTAAGGCCACGAGTACTCTCAGTCGACAACACAAACACAAGCTCAGACATCCGTCCTTCCGTCCTCGCCGCCGAGGCCCGTCGCGACGTCCCGCACCATCACCGTGCCCGCCCCGACCCTTGCTCGAGCCAGCCCGCGCAGCTGAGCCTGTAGTTTTAAATTCGCCCCTAAACACTAATAATAATACCGATCCAGCCTGTCCCTTGCTGTCCTCTTCCAGCGACGCCCTGAGCCGAGGTCCGAACCCCGCAGGGGGTTACCCTTAGCGCTGTCGCTTAGTTTTTAAGTTATTGTTTGCCCTGGCTGGAGGCCTTAATTCGAGGCATCCACAGGAAAGTCCGGTTAAGCAGTAGCCATCCTCATAAAGGATGAACTGCGAGATGCCATTGTTAATTAAAAAAAAAAAAATAAGTTGGTTTGACACCTGAAGCTCTTCGATCTTGGAATGTTATTTAACCAAGAAATAAGGTTAGATATATTGCGATTGATGGTTCACGTTTACATGAAACATAATATGTAGATGATGATGATGATAATTATGATGTATAGATGGTATCACACAGACACTGCTATTTATTTGTATAGACACACAAAACACACACACATACACAACACATAACACGTACAAATAAAAAAGAAATTATGTGTCTGTTTGTAATATAAAAAAAATTGGAAAATCCAAAAGTGCACGACTCATAATGATCATTTGATCGTATAAAAAAATACTTTGAATAAAAGAGCCATTTTCAATAGGGTTCCTACTATAGGTGAAGCGAAACAATAAAAAAAAAATTTACTCAATTAATTGATTTTTTTCACAAGCTACAATGCTTTCAGGTTTCCCACATGATTGACGGTAAAGTTTTTAAAAATATTTTGATGTGTTTTACGCTTCTACTGCATTAAATAATTTTTTGAAAAGTACAGAATTAATCACCATTAAATTATCTAAACAATACAAAAGTATATAAATTAAGTAGGTTCTGTGTACTAGCAGGAGTATAACAACAGAAACAGTTGCAGAAAGGAGGCAAAGAAAATCGAACGTAAAGCTCTCTCTAATGCTTCGCATGATGAGTCGTGCAATAACAGCTTTTTACTAAATGCTTAAGAATGTATATACGCTACATATAACAAAAAACATGTATTAAAAAAAAACTGTTTTCCGGATAATCTCTGAAATGGCTGGACCGATTTTGACGAGACTTTCACTGGCAGATAGCTGATGTGATGGAGTAACATACAGGCTTTTTGTACCAATAGCACGTTCTCGTTAAATAATTTCCGACATCCACGCGGACGAAGCCGCGGGCAGCAGCTAGTTATAATGTGTAATTTTCCTAAATAGACAATGAGGTAAAGGGATAAAAATCTCTCCCGCATTTGGCGTTTGCAAGTGATGACATTAACACGGGCGGGCGATCAAAAAATTGAGCTTCCTTTCTTTTAAGTAAAGCAAATTCTGGCAAAACGCCGAGAAAACGCGACGATGAAGACTATATAAAAATATACAGCTTATAAAAAGTTCGTACATAATGTAGAGCCTGACACAGTACTTGAATATTTTATTATTTTAGGACACATTAAACTTGAGGCCCTTTTTAGCCTCGTTTTCATTCAAAAGCTCATTTATTAAGTTTAGTGAGGAGGAAAAAAATCATTAAACTTGGAAAGTACATGGCTTGTTTGTCATTGGGAGCGGGCGAGGTATCGCGCTGACATGGCAATCCCCTTCGGTACCCTTGCCGCGTCAGTAATGTATATTAACATTTAGTAAAGCTTACTAACCATGTATTAATGGTACAAATTGTATTACAGGAGGCTGATAAATGACAATTTTAATTATTTGCTGAGTGAATGACGCTGAGGGGCTTGTGGCTAAGTAATAACAACCGCACGGGTCGATCGGTCAGGTTAAACTACGCTTGCCGCAGTCGGTCTGTGGATGGGTGACCATCTTGCCATAAATAGACCCACCGTGCCTTGGAAAGCACGCATGACGATGGTCCCGGCATTCGTGGATCTTTGACAGTTGTTACGGGTCGTCAGAAGCCCGAAAGTCTGACAAACAGTCTTACCAAGGGGTATCGTATTACCCAATTACTGGGTTGTGGACATCAGTCACTAAATGTAAAATACTGATATTCAGCTGCATCCGGATAGATTGGAAGCAGACCCTAACATGGTTGGGAAAAGGCTAGTCAGATGCTGAGTGCAGACTGACGCTATATTGTGTTATAACTATGTGCTTTGTTGTAGGCATCCGTTTTACCCTCGATGGAATGTACAATATTACATAAATACTGCATATCTACATGAAATGTCGTCAACAAAATGGTGTTTAAGGTTGTGTTTTTCGAGATGAAGGTGCGATGGTGGCTGTCTGTAAGTACTATATTTTTAACGGCTTTTCACATTTTTTCTCTTCTATTTCTTACCGACTGACTTTTTTTACCGTCTGTACAAAAACAGTATAAATACGTGAACGAAGTAGAAGCCAATAGCACACAAATTTCTTCAAATTTCTTTTTTCTAGTGTAAATAGTTTAAAAGTATCTATTCTTGTGGCTATTTTTTGCTCCATTATATGGAAATGTTTACAGAACTTAAAGGCCCCCTTTGTATATAAAAAGAGATTTTTTGTATTTATTTAATGGGAAAAATAAAAAAAAAACTGTGCTTCTACTCCGTTCAACTTTTCTACCCTGTGTTTGTCCAAACGGTAACAAAAAGCTCGTATTTGTAGGTACTACTGTTAATTATCAACTTACTAATTATTTAATAACTTGATATCCAACCACCTTAAAGCCGCTCCACCCATAGAATGTCACGTAAAGGCATTAACTACATAAATATATGTGAGTGTAACTTGTATGTGTATAGTAAATTCACGCCTGTCTCTCGGTGGGTAGATTCACAGAATACCTAATGTACCCGGTAGATTCCCCAAGCTACGATGTTGGCAAACCTCTTTCGACCACCAAATTAAAAGAGCTATATAGTAGGTACGTCGCTATGTAGGTGACCACAAAACGTATTACGTATTATATTGCTAGTGATTACTACCAGGCATCGTAGCCTCTGCCTTTACCATAGTTGTTTGTACTTCTTTATTATTTGTGTGGCTGTAAATTAATATGAACAGAAATATTACCCACATTATCATGAAATATTTTGTAATATGCAAATATTTGTACTGAAGGTTTAATTGGACCACATTTACCGATGTTTTTCTCTTTGTTCTTTCTTCATTATTAATACCTTTTTATTGAGTCGTAGGTGACATTCACAGAGCACACTTGATTTTTTCCCCCTCGAAACCAGAAAATGTTTTGCAGTGAAAGTGTGAAATGAATAAATAAAAGACAAATAAATAGAAAAGAGCTTCGTGGTTGAATCCCTAAACCTCGCAATCAGTCTACGAATTAAAAAGAGAAGTAAGTCGAAGAAAATTCGAACTGAGTGTGGAATTTTACCGGAAGGCTACCGGAAGCGGTTGCCGCAATCGAGGGGAAAAGTAGCTCGCTCCGGGACGCTTTGACCGGTCATTCGTACTACTGCCTTTCAGAGATTTTCTGTTTAAAAAGTTTTTCAATCGTAAACATTTCTTGTATTACGCTACGCCAAGTTGTCAAATGTTGTTTGGTTGAAATACCAATTCCTGCTGCGTCTTTTGTGAAACATTTTGATTAATGTCAGAATATTCAATTCCACTGTCTAAAGACTTTAGCTGGGAGGCTGTTGTTGAATGCATACAATCTGGGAGCATTAACAGAACCAGATCCTCTAATAACAGATCAAGATTTTTATATCCGGGATAGAGATGTTGACGGATTTGACGGCAGAAGGCGCTGGCTCGTGCGGATTCCAATCTAGCGTCAAACGGGATGAGACGCGGGCACGCCGCCCCCCCAGGCTACCCCGCGCCACCTGCCCTCCCACCGGCTCGGCGGTTCATTATGCAGCCGCCCACGCCGCGCGCCAATCACATAGCATCGCAGCGATATTGTCGTCTCGCTAGGGATTTCAACGATGCGATGTTTGTCGATTAGGTACTTGGAATACGGATGTTTAGTTCCTTAGTTCGCATGCTTAACAGATTCATGGGTTACATAATTATACAAATATTATTACAAATAATATTGTTTCAAATTAATTCATTTGCAAAATTATCTTAATGGTGATGAACAGATGAACTCTACCAGACTAGCGCAATACAATAATGAAAGTTATTTGTGTTAAAAAAGTAAACCAATCTCTGCTTAGCATAAAGTTAATTTTACAGAGTTTTCGTCACTGAGCGTCATCGCACCGAGTGTGACTCCAATGTACTTTTTGTTGACGTAGCACTGAGCCTGGTAGTCGCCACGTAATACCGACGTAGCATTGAAACCGGGTACTTAATTCTGCCCGGTTTCGATGCTATGTCGGTATTACGTGGCTACTACCGGGTTCGGGCGCGTAGCAGCGCCGTAATTTCGAATCCGCGTAGCAGATGCGTAGAAGTCACGTTACGTCGCGAAGTCGCTGCGAAGATTAGACAATTACGTAGGCGTTCCGCAAATGCATACGCTCTGACCGGATTTTATCGAAAAGACTCGCTTTTGTGCATATAATACGTACGTACGTGCTGTTTTTACTTTCGACAAACGCTTGCGCTGGACCGACGCGAAGGCCACTGATTTGTGGAATAAGTACTCATATAAGTATGTGAAGATCCATTTAACCCTAAATATCAAAATTGAATGAAGACTCATTCATCAATTATTATATTTAAGGTTATTTGTATTTTCACGTTAGTATAAAACTCTTAATCGATGTATTTCTAAGTAGGTATCCCTATCTCGAAACTAAGAGTACCGGAGTATCTTCAAACAATACTAGTTTCACTATTGACGTGAACCCACGGCTAGTAAAAGCACGCTCATTTAGCTTGTCTTACCATGCGGTTTGTTTACCCAATTTTGTTAGTTTCAAGCCAACTTGAAAGTTGTAAGAAGTACTTACAACTTTTAATTTTCTGTACTATTTTTACATTCCTAAACTTCCTAGTAAAACCAAAACACGTTCCTCACAAAAATGCATGTAGTTTCCAACACGTATCAGAAGCAAAACAATGCTTGACTATCGATACGTTTAACAAAAGGCCCGTAGCACAAGAACATCACTATCGATATTACCTGTTCCTAGCATAAAGAATAATCCGGGTTGGTCGTCATTGTATGTTGCACGGACGACAGAAAGCCTCATAGCTTGTATAACGTCTTTGGTATGGCCGAGTCAGCTGTACCTAAGTATTTTTTATTGCAGCAGACGGCACCGGTGAATATAAATGCACCGACAAGACCGCCGCGGCCGTGTGCGAGCCGGCAGCGTATCTGATAAGTTATTTCCGTTACTTTGAGACGACAACTCACGCCGGATGCATGATTTTTATTTTAATTTAGCTTGAATATTAAACTTAACACAGTTTTTTTGTTGGTAAAGGATTGTTTGTAGAGTTGCTCATTGAAGAGGCTCTCGTTTATGAATTGTTTTGGAAAGAATTGTCCTTTTCTTTGTGAAATAATGATTATGTTTCTGAAGATATTGTTATGTTCTAATTCGGGTAGATACCTACTTAAATCGTTACGTTAGGTTGTCCAATAAAATGATAATCCACATACATTGCTGTGACAAATAACATTATTTATGTGTAAGTATAACAATACAAAGCTTGAATGAATAAGATGAAGCCACACACAACGCTAGGAACTGGAACCAGTTCGGAGTATAGTGTAGTATAGTATAGTGCGATTCTTCAATCTTTATTGTCACCTATTGGGGCCATTGGTAAGTCTGGCATTATTACAGAGCGGAGGTAGTATGGCGGCGACGACACTCACCTGCAAGTGGGAGTTCACATTCACACCGCGCATAGGGTTGACTCTCTTATAGCCGAGTTAAAATGAAATTCAATTTAAAAATAAATTAATTGTAACTTTTATATTGTTTTTCAGTTTTATTGGCTCTACAATCGGTTGCTAATTTGAATAAACGTGACAGTATAAAAGTATAACGTAGTCTATACATATTTCCGAAACCGCTCTGAATATAAGGATTTAACACAACCAGGTCAAGTTTCACATACACTAACACATATTTCACGGGGTCAAAACTCTAGGTACTACGTCGGTAGGTATGACGCCAGCTCTATGTAACTGTACGATATATGGGTCACAAGAAACATTTTTCCCTGGTAACATTGTTTAGGTTGAGCATTTTATCCCGCGGCACGTTGCCCGTCAAACTGCGGAACATTGCTCGATAGTAACACGTGGCTTGAATACCAAGTGTGCCCGCTACAATAAGCCTGATAACAGGCAGGTCTGTTAAGATAATAATTACTGCTATGGAAGAAACTCTTGGCGTTCGTTTTTAATGCATGTCATCCCCGAGTGGTGGGGGACAGAGGGCGGACAGCGAGCAGCCCTAACCGCAGCAGACATTCCTACACAATTTCCCTTTTAACTCGGACTCTGCGGCCAGAATTTATCAATGGAATGATCTCACGGCCCGCGCTCACACGAGTAGTTTATTTATTTAGCATATTCATTCGACAGGTACCCGTAACCCGTCAGGCGCCCTGTTACTTTATTTGTACCATTATTTCGGAATTAGACCTTTTTTTGGATCAATTTATTGGAGGATGCTGTATTTAAGGAAAGCCAGTTTGAAATGTTATCACACTAATATTATAAAGGCGTAAGTGTGTATGTGTGTGTGTTTATATGTTTGTTACAGATATTCTATTTCACGAAGTCCGTTCGGCTTTGATTGTAGTAGTGACGTATCCCGACAAGCGCGCTTGAATGTGTTAGGGTCAATTTATACTAGCGCAGAGTCGAAGCGCATCGAAGCGTTCATCTGATACCTAACATAGCAAATTCACCCTAATCTCCACAACGTAATGCACATATTACTTCTGAGATAAAAAAGAGACGCGCGAATTCGCACGCATTCGACGGAATTCGCGCGAAAAAACAATGTGCATGTGCACGCTTGACAACATTCATAGCCAAACGGACTTCGTGACATAGAATCTGTACTTCTTCACGCTCAAACGGCTAGACCAATTTTGATAAAATTTTGTATGGAGGTAGCTCTCACCCTGGATATTAATCCAGGGTGTGAGTTAAAAAGTAGCCTATATATTAATATAGGCTACTTTTTATCCCGACATTCCTACGGGATCGACATTTACGCGGGTGAAACCACGGGGCGCAGCTGTTTGAATTATAATAACGTATCAAGAAGAGAGAACTTTAATAGTAGGTACCTTTATTCTTTGCCACTTTATTGATCCATAAACTTTGTTAGGGCAACTTTCGCGGATCATGGTTATGTTTATGATTGTTGTCGGTTTAAGTCACGTTCATTCAAGTTTCGGAAGTGCCCGAACTTTTAGGAACGCTTAGGAACAAGCCAAAAAGTGATCTGATTATACGTAACTTATATTTTATTTATTTATTTATATTAAGCACACCAACAGCACAGTCACTTAAAATTCAAATTAAATATCATCTAAAATTAGCATTTCAGTAACCATGCAAATAACAGGTATGCATGACATCCAACTTAAAAATATTAGAGACAAAGGAGAACAATAAAAAGTGTCTAGTAGATCTTCTAGAACACTACAAAAACAAACTAATTTGAGCTACAGAGACGTGCAAACGTCTGTATGAAGCAAAACTCATGGAGAAAATATTAATAGGAAAATCTGCCAAGTCGGACCTTTCATTATATTGCCTTGCCATACGTGTTAGTGGGCTATTAAATGTGGTGTTTAAGGTGGATGTAGGCAGTTCAAAAATACGATGATGACGCTTACTACGTTGGCTAGACCTAAAGTTAAAATAGTTTACCAATTGTGCATCGATGGAGCCGTTTATAATTTTATGGAGTATTAGTAAGTCAGAATAGCTACGTCTTTCTTTTAAGCTAATCATTTTAAAGTGCCTTATGTACTTATATGTCAAATAAATGGCAATAGGCTTGCCACCGGGACATGGGACTTAACACACAACTGGCGAAATATGGGTTTAATAGAGGTACACATCTGTGTAACCCTTCGGGGGGCACATGCGTGATGTTTATGTTATGTAAAGGAATATATCCATACAAATAAGACGTATGGCGACACAATTATGGCTGGCCACCGAAATGATGATGTTGATACTAAATATAAAATGATGTCGCAGTATGAAAGCTTAATCAAAATGTAGTAGGTACGAAGCCAAATATTTACTGCGTGAGTGTATGACTCAATTTAGTTAATTTAGTCTAAAAATAACTAAGTTTACTCTATATCAGACTTCTTACCAGACGACGTTACAAAATTATTTGCTCTTTTCAGTTCTAAAGCCGTTTATTTGCCTTTGAAGTTTAATAATACAGCCTATCAATAACAGAAGCCACAGAAATAGCAAGAATCTGTGCTGCTCAACATTTGCGTAGAATATTGAACGTAGCATATAGATACTGAGAGAATGTTATTTTGGAGTTAACAAATAACAGCATAGAGATATTCGGTAAAGAACACCTTACGAATGAGCACACAATTCAGTCACCACCGTATTCTATGGGCATTATTGTGTGCGACACGACACATCCTGTATTAACGTGGGGTGTGTCCGTGTGAGGCATCCTGTCATACACAAAATATCACCCACACAGCGATATTGCGAGACATGTATTAACCTGTCGATTCAACCTTGTTCCTTTGTCGCCGTGGTTTATCGCTATGCAAACGAGCTTTTGTGGCGATATCACTGAGTCATAGCATTCGTAAATACGATATGTTAAAAACGTACAAGAGCCTACATCCACCGGTCGAAATTCCGGAAATGACGTTGTTTAGTTTAGATAGAGCTGTTTATGTAGAGATTATGAAAGAGCTTAAAACAAAGTATTTATTTAAAACACATTAACCTACATTTATCATACATCAGTAATTATCAGAGAAACCACAGGCTTTTATGTTCGGAACTTACAATCACATTCTTTGACGCTAAACTTCCGGGGTTAGTTTTTAAAATATTCCTTTGACCACTTACTATTGAAAATTCAATACATTAAAAATATTTCACATTATGACTTAAAAAATGAACTCTGATGGAGTTCTGCTTCAGAGAAAATCAATTAACTTGCACTTTCCCATTAGTAAAAGCGTAGCCGAATTTTTCGTTGCTCTACGTAGCACTAAGCCAATTTAGATTAGGTACTGCGAGTTTTAATCCGTGACTATGTATCTGTACTTTGAGCACCTGTATGACGCTGATGGCTCGTGAGTGGTTCTATCATGTCGAGGTATCATTTATTCTGTGAAACTTGTGCCTGGAGCCAATTCGCGAGAGAGCTAGTCCGCCCGAACCCGTGTAAACTTGCTGACTCTTAACGAATACGAATTATGACTTAATTTGATTGAATTATTGCTCAAACAAGAGTTTTGGAGGTTGATTTTACGCAGATTTAACTTGAAGTACCTGGCTGTGCATAATGTAATTAAACTTGTTAGAGCGATTTCGCACTACATCCGATCCGTATCCGAATTTGAGATCCGACTTCAATCCGAATTGGAAATGTTCTAAATTCGGACGGATAGAGTTCGGATCAGTGAGCAACGGGTCATACAAATAGGACTACGGTCACTTCGGACCGGCATTTCTCGGATTCGGATCAGATTCGGATTAGACGTAGGTCGAAACCGCCCTAAGTCTGTATTATAAAATACACAAAATTTTTATTCCTGGATAGTGTTACAAATAAGTATTAGTTGGTTTTCCGACGCTAACAACATGTACTCCGCTAAAGTTTTCTAACTGAAGCTTGTCCGTGGCGAATTTTCTACGTTCCCCCACCGTGAAGGAAAAACTTTACGTATGCTGTTGTTACATTCAATTTTTATTCTAAGTTTACAGTCGGAATTCTATAATAGGCAGTAGCACAAAATTAAGGTGATAATATGCCACAACCTTGTATGCTGTGTAGCTTATAGTGAGTTAAAGTACGCAAATTGCTTTCATCATGTACGCAATCGGAGTAAGTATTGGACGGTAATGTATAAAAAGGCTATTATATTATAGAGTGGGAATGCTACATATTTCCCGGCGGCGCATTGTTTGTTGGCGGTGAGCCGGGACTCCGGATTCCGGGAGCGGACCCGGGACAGTTGCGGCCCGCCTGGAAGTTCACTTACGTGAAATTTGTGAACTATCCGACACCGACCACGCGTGAAGTATTTGTTAAATATGCATACTGTAGTAGGCATCGTGTCCAGCGGGTTACAAAGTGCACTATGTTCATCATTGACTATGTTTGCGGTCTTGGGCCGCGCTTATTATTTTGGACGTAAAAATGAGAAAGATTTAGTGAACTTCTGGTAAGGCGTGTTTTAATTTGTCATTAGACATACTTAGTTAGACTATTCACAAACTTATTATACCTGAAATTACTAGAACAGTAGGGTAGGTATTTACTTCATATCCGCATTTAGTCTGCCAGTCTAACTAGCTAAAGTAACCATAACTACTTCCACACAATGTAGACCCTGCACTAGCCCTCATACCAGCTAGTTAGCAATGTAAATTAAATAATTATGTTGTATTGTGACGAATGCGTGAAAAGCAAGCAGGTACCTACTAATTCTTTAAAATTATACACTGTTCGTTGAAACGATTCCTTTGCAAATTTTATATTCCTTTGAATAACGTTCAACAAAAAGCAGGAAGCGAATGTGGGATTATAAATACGTGAGGTGATGTGAAGGATGTTGGTTTTGTCCCCCTGTCCGCCGCCGCGCTGCCGCCGCCGCCCGCGCCTTGCTGCCTGGTGCGCGCCGCTTTTGTTCACAATGAGAATGGCAAACAGTCGTGACGTATTTGGTGACTGCAAAGTATAGAAATGTTCCGCTATCGAGCCCTTCCTTTCATGTCAAGATTTTATAAATATGTAATTTTAAGTAGGTAGGTACTACATATCTTGTTTCCATCTCGTTTGTACCTGGTTATTGAAAATTGAAGTCAAGAATTGTATTTTTTGTGAAAAAGAGTTTTTTAAAATTAACACGTAAAAAAAAATAAAAATTCGTTTTCAGATGTCTGATTGATAGTTTAAGGAATATATAGTACGTGTGATAATAAAATGCACATCATACTCGAGCATAATCAGATAGAAAAAGGTGAGGGGATGACCCAACAACCCAAGTTAATGGGATAGGAATGGGTGAATTGGGTACAAAAGGAGCTGGGTAATTGGGGTGAGAGATTGGAGCTGGGTGCTTGATAACGTTGGCCGGCAAACTACGAGAGATACCTACAGAAAAGGTAATAGAACGCTACAATAAATTATATCTGCGTATAGTAACGGGTAAGCTATAATGTCGTTCTGTGGTCACGCTATTTTCTGCTTCCAGGTATCTCTTGTAAACGAGCACTAATACGAAATGGTACAGCAGGATTCACCGACGAAAGCGCATGTTTAAAATCACAGATTTTTACTGCCAGAACAGCAACATTGTGCCGTTTTAGATTTCATATTTTGTATGCAACATAACGTCAAGACCGACCTTTTCATAAACCCAATATTATAAACGTCAATATGTAGGCTACTTGCCTTCGTATAAGTTACATTATAACATTCCCCAGAAGTCCAAGATTTCTGATCCGAGAAATAAACGCATTGTTTACCTTTTCCCTATCGATATATTATAATACCTATTGAAGTAGATATATCGTAAAGGCTGACTAAGGAATGATAAAACAGATTCCGGGTCGGGATGCTCGACTGAAATTAAAACAAAGAGTTATTTCAGCCGCCATTGGAATCGAAAACGGGAAAAAGAAAATAAAAAATAAGGCGTAAAACGGTTGTCAAATCTGTCACTGACAGGCATCTCATTCAATTATCGTAGCAACAACAGTGCGCAATTTATATTTTTTTGTTTAGCTGTTTTATCAGGAAATGTTTCTATTGTTGCGTTATAAATCTAAAAGCTTTCACGGATAGCGTGAATTTCTATTACTTAGAAAATCACAAGTCTTTTCAACATTAATAGCGGATTCATTTGTAAGCTATTTTTAATTTGAAGTAGCTCCTACTTACAATACAGTCGTTTTTGTGAATAGAAGAAAATCCAAGTACCTATATAACTGTAGTAGAAGGTAAAGAGCCGTTCTCAAATCGATTTAAACGTTTAAATAATAAATAAGGAACGATACACTTATCTTGATGTTACGATTTCATGTTTTGACGAGCAAAGTAAGAAGTAAGAACTTCCTTTGACTACTGTGATAAATTGTAGGTACATAAAGAGATATATTTTTCTACGTGTTCATACGAACTACGTGCCTACAGGCCACATAATATATATTTATACGTACCTACTCAAAGGTTCAAAGGCCTTCAGTAGGTATTATAGCATAGTAAATAATACTAACCCGAGACCCAACAGGCTCAGACATAAAGCTACGCCGACTTTTAATAGCATAAGGTAATAAAGCGTCTTTTATTTACACTACAGAACCGCTTGGGAGCTAATAATGATTCTGGGGCGAAACAGTATTGAATATTGGGATAAATAGAGACCTCGTCACTGTTTCTGACTGGTTTATGTTGGAAGGAAAATGTAAATATGTGTACCTTGAACTTAGACTTTCAGTCTTTGCACTCATCATCAAGCATATCAGCATATAATGTTCCCACAGCTGGGACACAGGCCACAAGTAATATACCTACCACGCGGGCCCATTGCGGGTTGGTAGAAGTCTTGTCTTCGAATTTTTGAATTTAGGACATGCCGGTTTCCTCACGATGTTTTCCATCACCGTTTTGAGAGCAGTGGTGATGAAATAATTTACATAAACTAAAGCGCCTATCTGTACTTGAACCCACGACCGCCGCTCGTAGGTCGGGGCCGTTGCCACTGGGTGTTTGGCCAGACTGGGGCGCGGGCGCTTGGTGCCTGCCGTGGTCTGCCTGTCCGCAGTGGAGCGCGGCTGCGTTCTGCGTGTTGTCGTGTCCAGTGTTTGTCAAAATATAATATGGAAGAAGAAGACTTATTTTTACTAGAAAAAAGCTTGAATTAGTTTGAGAACCCTGATCACCTCGCGCGCCGCCCGTGCCTGCGCCGCACACCCACTGCGGCCACTTGTATGAATGAGCTATGGTGTGAGTTGCCCGCGCCCGCCCCGCGCCGCTGCCAGTCTGGCCAAACACTGAGCCACGCTGCTCTTACTTTTCACGCATATTACTTTTATTCTTCGTTGTATATTACTTTTAGACTTGTTATTCCTTTTCATTTAAACTGGCTGAGCGAAAATAAACGACACCATACTTACATGCTTTTCTTTGACAGCAGAATGAGATTTCTTTCCTAAGAGGTCTGTGTAGTCTAAACTATCGTTGTTTGCTGTTTTCATACCATTTTACTTTAACTTACAATGGACTAGACAATAAAATTAAAAGCATAAAGGACAAAGTTGTAGCGGTCTATGGGGAGGCCCATGTTTAGAAGTAGACATTTACGCCCTGATGCGATGATAAAAAGGTAGTCCGTATTTTATTTTTGTCCATTACCTCCTTGGGCGTTACCATCAAACCGTTTTTCAAAGGTCTAATATAAACTCAAGAAAGCTGACGTCCCGAACAAATATTATATAGCAGTCAGGCGTCACCATAATGATGTTACGTAACAATACACACTCGGCACACAGTGTTACAAATTAAAAATACCTCCAAAATTGCGTTACGCACGCACAATCCCTGAAAAGGTCCGCTTCAATGTTTCGAAGTAGGCGCCAGGACGTAGGTACTTGTATTTTATCTTTAGATGGTTTCTAAAGTAAAATAATTTGTTTAGCCAGTCTACGCTGGAGATATTCATAACATATGTAAATGATTAATGTCATACACACTGTTCTTAAATGCCGTGAACAGGGATCTGTTGTTAAGACATTTCAAATGCCGGATATAAAATTTATTTATTTAGGTCGATCATAGACGAGCCATAAGATAAGAGAAAAGAAAGAAAGAGTATTTATTGCGACTCGTACAGGAGGATCACACACAAAACTAAACACAGTAATAAATAAAAACAAGTTATATAAAAAAAAGTAACAAAAAGAAAAAAGGAACAGAAAGTCCTATATAGGAGGCCAAAAGGCCTCCTATCTCAGCATGATGCTGCGACACTTAAAAAATAAATGTCGCAACGTAAATTTTTTCCAGTTCATGAAACGCCTCTCCAAGCGCTTCTTTGACTCTGCCATAAAGCACCCCAATCCCCTGATTGCGGCGGCCTCCCGATACACTCCCTCCCGCATAAGTAGGATTCGCCGACCAAGGCATACCCTCACTATCCCCGACGACGCCACTACCCTCCTCCAGGAGAGCAGTAAGGCCACTAGTACTCTCAGACGACAACACAAACACAAGCTCAGACATCCGTCCTTCCGTCCTCGCCGCCGAGGCCCGTCGCGACGTCCCGCACCATCACCGTGCCCGCCCCGACCCTTGCTCGAGCCAGCCCGCGCAGCTGAGCCTGTAGTTTTAAATTCGCCCCTAAACACTAATAATAATACCGATCCAGCCTGTCCCTTGCTGTCCTCTTCCAGCGACGTCCTGAGCCGAGGTCCGAACCCCGCAGGGGTTTACCCTTAGCGCTGTCGCTTAGTTTTTAAGTTATTGTTTGCCCTGGCTGGAGGCCTTAATTCGAGGCATCCACAGGAAAGTCCGGTTAAGCAGTAGCCATCCTCATAAAGGATGAACTGCGAGATGCCAATGTTCTTAAAAAAAAAAAAAAAATTTTTCCTTTATGGCTGGTATTCTGATAGGGCCCGCTGTGATTTCACGGGCAGTTACAAGAAATAAATAAATAATAAAATAGATTTAATATGTAAAATATTAGCAAATAAAATAAAATATTAATTTATTAATCCGCGCCAGACACTGACCTGTATTATACACTTGTTTAATAGAGGTCAGTGGCGCCAGACGTAACCTCATTACTTGTCTATGCCATGCAGATGCCATGTCATTGCTTGTCTTTTAAAAGGTTACATGCTCTGTGTTCTCTCTGAAAGAGCGAAAGTACAGCACTGTTGCCCAGTGGTAAGGGCCGCAACTTACAAGTTGCAGGCCGTAGGTTCGAACCCAGACAGGCGCTTTACTTGGTGTAAATTATTTCACACCACTGCTCTCAAAATAGTGAAGGGAAACATCGTGAGGACACCGGCATGTCTTAGAACCAAAAAAAATTAAGACGTGACATCCACCAACCCGCACTGGACCCGCGTGGTTGATTATGGCCCACTCCCTCTCACAGAGACGAGGCCTGTGCAAGCAGTGAGAACATCATAGACTGATTATGCCGACGACGAGCCGCATTCATGATACAACTTCACAAGCTGTCTCACGTTCCGGGCGGAGCATAAAGTAATTTACACACTTCATTAGCACAGCTTAGCTAGCAGATCTTAACAACACCTTGCGGTTTCCCGATTGGGAAATACTACACGGCAGCTATTGTTAGTAATTCGTCGTCCATACCAGTGAGTGTTGTCGAATAAAATGCAAATATCCGGCACAATTCCACGGCGGCGAGGCCGAAGTTACACCATGCTTTTTAATTTACCGAGTGCCGCCATTACCGATCTTATCGCGCCAGTTGCCCCCAGATCTGAAATAGGGCGCTCTAAAATTGCCTTCTTATTCAGATTATCCTCAGCATGCGCCGATGTCGAAATTTAAAATGTGCGTCGAACGGCAGTTATTGAGCCTTAATGGGCTCGGGACGGTCTATATCTAGCGTTACTTGCTCGCGTCCGTGTCGCTAAAAACAATAAAATGAATTTTGTTACATCATTACTGAAATGAAATAGGAATATCAGTACAAATGTACTGTGAATATTCTTGTGACGACAAAAATAACAAATACGTTGAATGAAGATCATTTCGAAAACTTTCTGTTTTGTTTGTGACTAACTAATACGTAATTTAGATTTGAGCAGGATAATAATACCCAATTGCGGGAGTAACTAAATAAACATTACTGATGACTAGTGTACTAGGTAATTATGTACTCCATTTAATAAAACTTTTATTAGGGCACCTTCATGAATGTGTTATATACATTGTCCTAATAAAAGTAGCACCAAGATCTGATAAGAGTGCCGAAAAATTAAAACTTATCAGAAGGCAGATTAATAATTTCTCCATAAAGGTACTTACATAAGTACCTACGTAAAAAGAATTGTCCTTATTTCCGGAAATACGCAAAATTACAAGATCGGGTTGAAAGAACCTCTCCGGGCGCCGGGAGCTCGCCATTATGTATTGTAGTGCATTACACACTTTAAAGGTCATTAAACTTTGATCGATCCAAGCAAGTCAGATCAAGAAGATCTATTTCAATATTCTGAGATTTAACTTATATTTTACCATTTTTGTTTTTCAATAATATGTGACTTTATATCACGGTTGTTTTATCTTATTTAATTAAATGGGATAGGATTTATACACAAGTATATCTATATACTAATAATAAAGCTAAAGAGTTTGTTTGTTTATTTGTTTGAACGCGCTAATCTCTGAAACTACAAGTCAGATTTGATAAATTCTTTTTCATAATAACATCACGCTAGGACCCTTAGGAGTCAACAAAAAAGAAAGAAAGTCAGAAAGAACGCTAAGCGACAACGAAGTAATAGCGTGGGCAGGCGATGCGATGCGACGCGCGACGGGGTGGTTTGGGGAAACAAGAAATTTCACGCGGACGAAACGCGGGCAGAAGCTAGTTTAAGAGTAAAAATATCGAGACAGATCTGAGGTAGACAGGAAGCGTTGAAGCTATAATACCCTATAGGCGTGCGGTTTAACCCTGTTTTTATTTATTTATCCATTTCAGGCATCAAGGCCCATATAAACTACTAGCTTCCGCCGCGCCGCGGCTTCGCCCGCGAGGTATGTCGATAAAAACTATCCTATATCCTTCCCAGGTATGCAATCTATCTCTCTGCCAAATTTTATCGAAATCCGTTCAGTGGTTTAGGTGTGAAAAGGTAAAATACAGACAGACAGACAGACAGACAGAGTTACTTTCCAATTTATAATATTAGTATGGAAGTATGGATAAACACATACAATGCAATATTAATATAAGTATTTTAAAAATACTATAAATACATAAAGTCCACTATTAACCAACTGATCCGGATTATAGCGGCTAGAAATGAGAAATACATCATAGAATAATTTGCTTTAATTGGAGCACACAAAAATTTTTGGCTCGAATCCTATATCCAAAAATAGACCGTTTGTATTGCCGATCGCAGGTATTGACAAGGCCTCACCGGTCCTTTGAAAGCACACTTAGGGCAATTTCAGCTGTAATCTCTTTAAAGGAGGGAAATCTCTTAGGGGTTACGCTGAGGTAGCCCGCGAAATTCAAACATTCTTACGTTTTTGCAATTTACAGAACAGTGTCAGGTTGTATGTTAGTTGATTAATATCTGTATGATTTGCGACCATAAAAAATATGTATTTACACAATTATAATCATTAGAATCATCAATACAACTCTCTAAGTTAGAATAGACCTCAAAAGTCGGATTTCATGAAATAGTCATTAAATAGGGTAATTTGACTTACTGATCTGTAAATTATAAAAATTCAAGCGTCGAATAGTTTATACCCAAAAATTTAAGTGCCGGCCTGAAAAAAAAGGACTATTTTCTTATGGGAAATAACATCATACATGGGAATAGGTAGGCATACCTACTATGACCGCGGAACAGTTGTATTGTAATAGGTAGTCAGTAAGTTACATTTCCCTCAATCTTTTTCTTTTTTCTATTATACCTATAAGGTGTTAAAAAATTAACCTTACAAACTTTAAGAGGTGCTTTAGACCAAGGAACTGAACAACTTTCACTATGGGACCAACTCTGAAATCACGAAAAAAAATATGCTGTTTCATACAAAAGTTCAATACCTACATGACCAAAATGTATGAAACAGCTGTTTTATTTTTCTTAATTTTCTCATTGGTCCCATAGTAAAAAAAGTTCAGTTCGATGGTCTAAAGCACCACTTAAAGTTTGTAAGGTGATGAGCAGTTGACATTAGGCTATTGTAGCTTAGATAAATTACAAACGGACCCACTAAAAAGTAAAAATAAAAAAAAGCAACCGACTTCCAAAAACACTACAAAGTGAAAATTAACTTTAATTTCGGAAGTCGGTGGCAAAAACTAAAATAAAGATCCAAAGACACCGACTTCCGAAATTAAAGTTATTTTTCTCTTTGTAGTGTTTTTTTGGAGTAGGTATCTACGGTTGTTTTTTTTGTAATTTTTTTTTTGTTACCTAATTAATTAGGGTTTAGTTATTATTTGCTTATTTTACTATTTGAATTAAGAACTATTGGTAACAGAACTTCAATTAAAACTTTGATTTTTTTATTAATTGTTATTTAGCATTTTCAATCTCAACTAAGTAGCAGCCGGGGGTTTCAATTGTAGACTTTCGTTGTAATGGAAAAAATGCTCAAGATGTTATTTGCCATAAGAAAACAGTACTTTTTTTTCTGGTCTTTATTTTTATTTGGGGCACGAAATGAATGAAGTCCTTTGAATTTCCCAGGCTACCTTCGTGCTTTCCCCCTATGGTAGGAAAATTAGGTATGTTTCGATGTGTGCAAAGATACGAGAGCTTTACTTTTAACAATTAAGTTTCGCGAGTAAGAATTTGTGTGTACTACTTACCTACTTATAAAACTACAACGTCAAATCTTGCAAGTCCGTTCTGACCCATTTCTCGGAATATGTCGTATTGATTTTAAACTTCGCAAACATACTCAAGTGTCATGAGA
The DNA here is from genome assembly GCA_963669345.1 of Gortyna flavago. Lineage (NCBI taxonomy): Eukaryota > Metazoa > Arthropoda > Insecta > Lepidoptera > Noctuidae > Gortyna > Gortyna flavago. The sequence goes on along the minus strand of OY770129.1, from coordinate 9,199,379 downwards.
ATACAATTCTATAGTGTCGAACTTTGGATACTTGCAGTTTCCGAACGTCATGATTGTGTAGATTTTGGGATACAGCTGTTAATGTAATATAGGTACAGGGTGGCATCCCCATATCGACACGCAAACTGTAACCATGAATTCAGCACATGATTCTAGACGTAGAAATGTTTGGGATGCATGAAGAAGCCTCCTCCGAAGGGTTCCACCATTTACTCAACTGAACCGAGCGGTCGGCGCATCCTGGACAGTCACACCCAACACCTTATATGGCTGACCAATTATTCCCTTGCGGAGGTAGGGCTAACGCCCGCCTGGTTTGCGACCGCCTCCCTCCGGAGTCCGGCGTCAAGCAGCCTGTTGTGTTTCGTAGATGCGTGGGAGTTCCAGTGCCTTAGGCATCTTCTGGCCATGCTCGTTCCATCATAGACCTCATCCATCGCTTTCCATCAGGCGTGTTTGGGGTCGAGAGCGGGCCGCCCCACCAATACAAAAAAGAAAAAAAAAGGTAACAAACTAAAAAATATGCGTTTCGTAGAAAAGTGCTGTAGGTACCCACGGGTCATCAATTTTTCTTTATAACCGACAAAAAATCGGGTGGCTTAATACATAAAAATCTAATTAAAATTCACCCCATGATAGTAAAAAAGAATATTATTTTATAATGTACCTTACTATTTGAATGTAAAGAGTTATATATATGCATATACATATGGATGTATTTACGAACAACGACAGCTGCTTAGCTTAGCTTTTTTGATGATAGAAGAGTCAGTTTTTAAGATTCCGTAGGTACCCAAAGGGTGCCAAGGTGTCAACGGAAACCGATTACTAAGCCTCTGCTGTCCGTCCGTTCGCACACACACACACACACACACACACACACACACAAAACAAACAAAAACACACAACAAAACAAAACAAAATTTTCACAAAGTGTGTATTTCTATTGCCGCTTTGACAACAAATAATAAAATTAAAATAAAGTTAATACAAATTAAAGGGGTCTCCATATAAGAAATGTGTTTTTTCGGCATTTTATTACCTTGTGATACGGAACCCTTCATGTGCGAGGCCTACTCGCACTTGGCCGAATTTAGGGTCCCGTAAAAAAATAAAACTGAACCATGAACGCAGCATTCTCGAAAGGGCGTGTAGATACTCAGGTAGTTGCGTGGTCACGAGGTCACCTTTCACTGACTAGACTATTTTAAAAGTCTACGATAAACCTATTTTACAAAAACTGAAGATTTAAAATGAAAACTGTAAACTTTTCTTGTCTCATCCATGATAAAGATAGACAGACCAGCTTACGTAAGGAATGAAATATGACATTTGTTTAAATGTAATTGCCCTGACTAAGAACGTGCTACTGTATAATTTAAAAGCAAACTACACAACCTAGGAATATGGTACAAATGACTGATTCATGATACTTGGCATTTAATACCGTGTGAGGCTGAACACTTGTCATTTAATTATTTTATCCTTCACTCGGATCACGAGCACAGAAATTAGTGAAGTGGAGTTTTCGCACAGTGAAGTGCTGTCGGTCACCGACCACCGGAACTAGCTCATAATCATTAATTTGGGACGCTCGTTAAACTGTTAATTATTGCCGACGCTTTGGTCCAGAAAAAAAAAACGCACAGATGTGAATACTTGTGATACAAGCGACATTTTAAATACAATTAGGTATTTAGGTATACTGCTAAAAGCCCGCAAATGTCAAACGGGTTTTGTTTTTAATGAACGCGTTTTTTCGACTGCTTTGTTGATTTTTAATTTGCATTTTTATCAGTCGGCTACTGACTTCCGACACCTTTTTGCATTAAGTGTAATTTATTGAAATTGTGTTTGGTTTAATTTTACGTTATATGTAGGTATATTACTAACTTTTGAGATGGGAAATTATTCTATATTATATATGTTCCATTTCATTCTCATCATTCATTTCACTCTTACATTTCATTGAACAGCCCCGTTGAGTTTTTCCATTAGGAATTTCTTAGTAACAGCCCGGAGTTTGGAAGTTGGCGGTGTGATACCCCCGTGCCTCGGAAAGCACGTTCAGCCGTTGGTCCTGCGCCTGATCTTTCTCCGGTCGTGTCGGGATTGCCATCACATCGAACTATGAGAGTGAGGAAAGAGGGAGTGCACCTGTGGCTGCGCGCACACTTGTGCACTATAATGTCTCCCACACCGAAGTCTAGTCTCCGTTGAGATTGGCCGCCGAGGCCGACATACGGTCTGGAGGACTTCATTTTTATCTGCCATTTCATTCTAATCCGTTCAGCCGTTTTTGCGTGATCGAGTAGCAAACATCCAAACATACAAATCACATCTGTACAAATAAATTAAATTCAATTATCTGTTTGTAATGTCAAAATAACAGCTTTTTACTAAATGTACTTATATGAAAGTATTTATACGGTACTTTTAACAAAAAAAAAAACAATTTAAAAAATGTCTGTTTGTTCTGGCTAATATCCGAAACGGACGGATTTTGACGGGACTTTCACTAGCAGATAGCAAATGTTATAAGGAGTAACTTAGGCAACTTTTATTTTAGAAAAAAAAATAAGATTCCGCGCAAAAAAGAAACTTAAAAGCCATGCCGACTCCACGCGGGCGAAGCCGCGCGCAAACGCTAGTTAATAATATTAGTAGGATAAAAGTACTAGTACGAGTATGAATATGATACAACAATTTCAACGAAGAGAAAATAACAGAATACTAGGGATATAACGGCATTTATCCTAATAAAATCCTACCTATCGAAGCAGCTTATTAACCGTAGTACCTAACTCAGTAGTAGCACAAGCCCACTTGCCTTAATTGGTGGAGTTAGCGGGAATAGGAAAGCATCATGCATTGTTAGGAACACCATACATAATGAACTCTAAGCGCACTGTAATCTCTTTAAATCCTTTAGCGGCTCAACTAATTTATATCCTTTAGTGAAAAAACAATGTTTTCTTTTTGTTTTGAATCGGCGTTGAATACTGATGAACGAATTAAAAGACACGCTGTATTTTAATTCTAATTAATATTAATGAACGGTATTGAGTAATTATAAATGTAGTTTGGAATACGTTTATTAGTCTAATCCTCTTACGACTTTAACAATACTCTTTAATATTTATAACTTTGAGGGATATAAACCTGGAGTTATTCCGGTCAGGGACGACTCTTTGACAGCTTTTATTATATTTTTTATTCAGATTGAACGACTATTAGAAGAAAGATATCTACATTTATGTTCTAACCCCGGTCAGATTTATTCATGTGCTAAATTTCATCCAAATCAGTTCAGCCGTTTATGCGTGAAAGGTAACAGACAGACAGATATACCGTCAGACAAACAGTCGCATAAACATTCGCATTTATAATTCTATTAGGTAAGGAACCCGTTGGATGCGAGAAGCACAGAATCGGTCGAAGTGGAGGAGGTTGAGGGAGGCCTATGTCCAGCAGTGGTCGTCTTTCGGCTAAAATTATGATGATGATGAAAGTATGGATTCGGATTGAATGGGAATTAGCAAGTTGTTCTTCCGTAAACTCCTTCTTCTTATTTCACTTCTTCTTCTTTTTTTCTTTTTTTCTTCTTCTTCCTTCTTCTTTTCTTTCTTTTTTCTTCTTCTTCTTCTTTTAATAATAATTATTTTTAATTTATAATTAAAATTATGAATGGAGAGCAGTTTTCTGTGTTTTCACAAGGAACTGCACATGCAGCTGATCAAGTCTTTATCGATAAAAACCGGCCAAGTGCGTGTCGGGCCACGTACAGTGTAGGTAAGGTTCCATAGTAGCCCGTTATCACAATATAGTATGATTCTGTTGTTCTTTATTCTGAAAATAAGTAATGGTAAAGATATTAGGAGTTAATGGTTATCTAACAACAAAACTCGACTTTAAATTTGAATAACTAATAATAACCACTTTCTTCCTGCTAAAGCTAAAAAATAAGAGTACGATTGCTGCCAAGTTATTATTTCAATTCACAAAATTGTAATTCGAAAATTAAACAAAGTTCGTTTGTGACTTCTATATGTACTCGAATGAAAACGTAACCCGTTGGTACAGCGCCATCTAGCGGCAGTATTGTGAAACTTATGCTAATTTATTATGTTTTTTTTCCAAGCGTTCTTATCCTGGATATAATCTTCTAATTTATAGTATGCTTGTTTACTAAGTGTACGTTTAATGCAAGTTTTAAATTTTCTTTCATTTAACTGCAATATATCACAAGGTATTTTATTGTAACATTTAACACAGTATCCCATAAAAGATGTATGTACTTTGGCTAACCTGAAAAATGGTTGATGTATTTTATCTTTATTTCTAGTATCAAAATTATGTCTATCGCTTATTTTATTAAAAAGATGTAGATTTTTTCTTACATACATAATATTTTCATAAATGTATTGGCAAGGTACCGTCATAATATTAATCCCTTTAAAAATTTCCCTGAGAGATTCGCGGCGACGTAGATTATAAATGGCTCTGACAGCTCTCTTTTGCAAAATAAATATGGATTCAATGTCAGCAGCTCGACCCCATAGTAAAATTCCGTACGACATAATGCTGTGAAAGTAGCTAAAATAGACTAAACGCGCAGTTTCTACATCTGTTAACTGTCTTATCTTTCTAACAGCATAAGCGGCCGAGCTTAGCCGCCCCGCAAGAGATGTTATGTGAGGTCCCCATTGTAATTTCTCGTCTAGCGTGATTCCCAGAAAAACCGTTTGATCAACAAATTCCAGTTTTTCTCCATTCAGTATGATGTCACATTCGCTATTTCTAACATTAGGCAATTTAAATCTAATGCATTTGGTTTTCTTTTCATTTAGTACCAAATTATTTACCGTAAACCAATCTTGGACCTGAAGAATAGAGTTATTCACGTCGTCAAGATTTTGTGCCCGTCTGTCTATCTTAAAGATCAATGAGGTGTCATCTGCAATTTGAAGTAATTGGGGTAAATCATTAATGTAAACTAAAAAGAGGAATGGACCCAATATCGAACCTTGAGGAACACCCATTGCCATTTCAGACCCTAATGAGTTTACGCCATTTACTTGAACTTTAAGCTTTCTATCTTTTAGGTATGACTTTAGTAAATCAAGAGCTAAATTCCTAACCCCATAGTGCTCAAGTTTCAGCAGAAGTGTCTCATGGTTTACGCAATCGAACGCCTTAGAGAGGTCGCAAAAGATTCCAATGGCATCTTGTGCTTCTTCCCAGGCGTTAAAAATGTTCTTTATTAGAGTGACACCGGCGTCAGTGGTACAACGCCCTTTGGTGAAACCGTACTGTTGTTCATGAAAGATGGAATTTTTATTAAAGTGACGTAACATTTGATTGAGCATCAACTTTTCAAACACCTTACTGAGAATTGGCAGAATTGACACAGTCCTATAATTGTTGGGTTCTTTACTATCACCGGCTTTAAACAATGGAACTACTTTACTGTGTTTCTTGAGATCCGGAAAGACTCCTTGGTCTACACTGATGTTAAATATGAAAGCTAAATAGGGAGCAATTGTTTCGATGATAGATCTACAAATTTTTACAGACATTCCCCAGATCTTCTGTTGATTTAATTTTAAGATCCTTAAAAGCTTTTATAACAGCCTGAGGGTTTGTATGTTGAAACCTAAACTCCGAAGGGCATGCCTTAACATTCTTTCTAAGTAAGTCAGCAGAAAGCGCGGGTGAGGAATTTAAAGCTTCAGTAGTTTTAATGGGAATATTAGCAAAAAGGTTTTCGAATTCCTGAGCAATTTCCACATCTGAATTGATGGGGCCATGTGTGCAGTCTCTAAATTAAATTCAGTATTACGCTGTTTTTTCCTACCTGTTTCATTATTTATTATTTGCCAGGTAGTTTTTATTTTATCACCGGCTGATTTTATTTTATTGCTAATATAAAGAGCTTTAGCTGTTTTGCATACACTTTTAAAAGTCTTAGAATATGTTGCAACATACTGATGAAAGCTTGTGTTATTCATATGTTGCTTCAGGCCCTAAAGTTCAAAAAGGTTTTCCCTGCTTTTACGAATACCTGGAGTCGCCCAATCACTAAATAAGAACTTTGTGTAAATACTTTTAGTCTTTAGTGGGAAAGTGTCATTAAATTGCGTGTTTAATATTGAAAAGAACTCGGCGTAGAACTCATTTGGGTCATATAAATTATTAAAAGTCTGAGCACCTAGTTCACTGGCCAAAGCTATTATTTAATTTCTCTAAATTTTTACTTGTAATTGGCCTAAACCTTATTAAGTTTTTTTTTCCACTGTGATCAGATGGCAACTTATTTACAATTTGTTTGTGTAAATAATCACAGTTACAGAAAACATTGTCTATACAAGTGGCAGACGAAGCTGTCACTCGGGTCGGTACAATAAAAACATTTGACAAATCAAATGACCTCAAAAGACTTAATAATCTGATAGTATTAGAGTTATTTTCTAGTAAATTAATATTTAAATCACCACAAATTATTATTGACTTACTACTAGCAGAAAGTTTCTTTAGCACATCTTCCATTACAGAATCAAACACAGCTAGATTCTGGTAACTTGGAGGTCTGTATACGCATACTATTACATGCTTATCGAGCTCAACACAGGACAATTCAATGGTGTGTTCAACAGACAGCCCGATGATGTCTTTTCGTTCCTTTGATTTAATAGAATTTTTAACTAGTATTAATGATCCGCCATGTATCATATGTGTTCGGCTGAAATGGCTAACTACACAATAATTTTCATAGTTAATTGGCATTGCTTGATGAGCTTTTAACCAATGTTCTGTTAAACAAATGACATCAAACTTGGTATTTTCTAAAAACAATTCTATTTCCAGTAATTTAGAAGAGTAACCTTGGATATTTTGGTTAAATAGTTTTAAAATATGTTGCTCTCCCTTTAGTTTGTTATTATTCTGAGTAATATTGCCAGAAGATACCTTTTATTATTCTCTAATAGTAATTGGTTATATGAAGGGGTAACTTCTGTTGTCTGACTAACTAGTTTAAAGATTTATCCGGAGTGATCTCCACAACTACGACTGAAGTGTCTAGGAAGCCCGTATGAGTTCCAGCAGGAAGAGAATACCCTATCTGACTGGTAGTGGCCTCCAATGATGTTGGTGTTATGGGTGGACCCTCCTTTGTACAACACGATTCATAATTATTCCTCACTATGTTGTTAGTATAACTAGACAACACAGGCTCGTCCCTAATATTACAATTTGTTATATTAGCTATAACCCCATTAATATTATATGCTATTAAATAAATAAGCAACTACTTCATCCTAGTCACTTTAAAGGATTAATGCTAAGGATTTTGTATTTGGTACAAAATTATTCAACACCCAAGTTCAACGACTATTACTGCTAAACTAATAAAGTTATCTTAACCGCTATAATTTTCCTTTAAAGTTCATAAAATGCACTATCACTGTGAATTTTTCCAGATTTTTCAAGCCAGCAGTTTAGAAAAATAATTTTAGCAACCTCGAAATCATTTTAGAAGACTTATTCAACGATACCCTACACGATGGGGGAAAATATTTATCCCCACTACACAAGTATGGGAGCTACCCTAAAAAAAACATTTTCCAAAATTTTTTTTTACTACTTTGTCGGCGTAATTCATATACATACCCCTACAAAATTACAGATTTCTAGTACTAACGGTCTCTTAGCAAAACCTCGGACAGACAGACAGACGGACATGACGAAACTACAAGGGTTCCTTATCAGAACTACGGAACCCTAAAAATGAGCAGGGATTCGTCCGCTCCCCATTAGTGTAGTGATAAAACAGAAGTTCGTCTTTACCTTTTTAATTCTACAAATTCAGAGCTTGTTTCAAATGAAGCATTTCAAAATACTTAGGTACAATAAAATCGAACTTAACAATGTTATGGTTTTTTATCAAGATATTTTTGGGACTGTGAATCATAAAGGCAAGTGAGTTTGAGTTCGTAACTAAAATGAAATAAAATGCTCACTTTGTATTCACAACGCCTTTTTAGTTCGGTGCTACAGGTGTTGTTGAATCTGTTATTAAATAGCTCTTAGAAAAATGTTAAAATAGGCCTTTAGAATGAAAAGCTAAGGTCTCCTGGAAAATCATCATCTGCCTAGTCTTTTCCCAACTATGTTGGGGTCGGCTTCCAGTCTAACCGGATGCAGCTAAATACTAGTATTTTACATGGAGCGACTGCCTATCTGACCTCCACAACCCAGTTACTGGGTAACACGATACCTCGTGGTAAGACTGGTTGTCAGACTTTCGGGCTTCTGACTACTCGTAACGACTGTTAAAGAGCCACGAATGACAGCCGGGACCAACGGCTTAACGTGCTTTCCGAGGCACGGAGGGGTCTCGGTATGTAAAGATGGTCACCCATCCACAGACCAACCGCGGCAAGCGTAGCTTAATCTGATCGATCGACCTGTGCGGCTGTTACTCGTCTCCTGGAAACATATTCTAAACATTTTCAGCTTCCGTTTACTTTCGTTTTACAGATGTTATCATAATAACTTTCCAAACTGTTTTGAGATCACCCGACTGTTGAATGTTGAATTATTGTTTCAACCACGGAACAGTGGTTTCGACTGTGCTTCTGTTTCTTCAATGAGAACGTTTTTGTTGGAACAAGCTTGGTATGGCTGCAGTTTTCAGGAAGAATATCGCTCATAAAATATACATTCAGAAGGTATGGGATCAATGATCATTCAATATTTTTTGTTGATATGTAGACGTCCATGGAACCTTTATTATGATTTCACAATTCATTCTTCTGCTGAGATTGTTTGAGATGCATTCGGACATGTTTATATTTCAGTGGAGATGAATAGCAATGTGTTATCGTTTCCAGCCCATACGTGTAATGTTAGAAGGAACTAATGTTGTCTAATATAATGCAGCGACCATCGCAAAGCTAAATCACAGGTTTCTGTTAATGTAAAGCCAAACTGTTTTATGAAATAAGTTAAGTATTATATGTAGGCACAGATAGGATCTTTTAAAAAAATTTATCAGATAATGAGGTCTCTTTTTGTTCCACATTTACGTCATACAAGGCCAGTGAATGTAAGTGGATGAAAAAGGATATCCATTATAATGTGTGACTTAAAACCAAGTGTTGTCCGAGTAACTGCACAAAGAGCGATAAGCATTACTTTTTAAGGAGTGTACAAGCACTTTTTGCTCTTTTTAGCAGAGTTTAAAATGTTGGTAATATTTTCATAGACATTCGTTTTTGTGGTACGATACTTATGATTAAATAAATATTGTTTTTGCGTTGTGTTTTGTTTAACGTTATTTATGGTAATGAAGTTCCCACTAAATCTAAATAAAAAAAAATGTATAGAATAAATCAATGTGCAGAGGCGTATTATTTAAGTTAACGTTTTTGTGAAAATAACTTTTACTGAAATAGATCATCGAAACAGAAAATATAACAATGGTCTCCGTACTTGTCTTTACATCATTGAACTTGCTTCGGATGTTAATAAAAATAAGGTTCGATTCCATAAATAGATTGTAGTATCATTATTGTTGAGGAGCGCTGTTACTTTTATTAAAAGCTGTGAGAAGCCTTGTAGGGGCACGGGCCGCGGCATGTGTCGGGCGCGTGGCGCGGCGCCCGCGGTCGCCAGGTGAAGCGCAGCTGACTGTACAGGAGTTGTCCCCGGCGCGGGCGCATATGGCGGAGCGTGCCAGCCGCGTGCCACATCACTAATTTCGTTTTATTAGCTTCCTTTGAACCTTTGTCGAACAAACCTACCTCACTTGAACAGTTGCTGTAATTTATAGCAGCTTTACATCCCACTTATAGGATCCTGCTAGTAAGCCATGCCTAAATTATTGCTTGCTGGTCGCTTTATTCTTAGAAGATAATTAATTTTCTTTTTATTTTAGCTTGGAATAATAACTGGCTATGAATTATGCAGTTTCTTAAGTCAATAAATGGGTAGTTATCCTTAGTGATCATAACGTTTAATTTTATTTTCTTTGGGAAAACAAACAATCGTACATTGTATCTAGAAATACCGTACCTATATATGCTTGCAAATGCTTGTAAGTAAATGTATAATCCACTACGTTAGTACGTTACCACATGTTACTAGTTTATGATACAGTTTTAGTGAATTTAAATAATATAACAACAATACAATTTCTTCGCTATCTTAAAATCCAATAGTAACGTTGCGATGTATCTAACTGAAGGCCAATTTCCTTATTAATTAGGTAAAAACGTTCAAAATTCAGTCGCAATCTCATCTCAGCGACAATGCCAAAAACTTGTCAAAAAATGTAGGGAAATTGATGTATTTTTGACAGATTGAGACTGAGATCTGGGGGCCTAAAAAGGCCACTGTGGCAGAATCATAAAAAAATTCATATCACGCAATTCATCCGTTTGACAGTTTCACACCTATATATGAAGGGTTAGGCAGAGGTGTACCTATAGCATTTTACGAATCTCCATACAAAACTGTCATACAGATGAAATTGCGTCTTGAATTGTTTTATGATTCTTCCAAAGTGGCCTTTTTAGGCCCCCAGACTATGAACGTTCTTAAAATTACGAGAATTGCCCTTCTGGTGTTTTGGTAATATTATGAAGGGGACTTTATTTGAAACCACTTCTAAAAGATGAGGGTCCCCAGTGCTAATGATATGAAGAAAAAAATGATTCGTTAGATATTTCCACAAGATTCTAAGTTCCAATCAATAACGATTGGTGGTTTTTCGGAGTCGGACATTAGTCAAATAGGGGTTGTTATTCAATTAATGACTGACTGCGTGATGTGGGCAGCTCGTAGCTTCTGAACTGCGGATATATTGCCAGTTAAGCCATTAGCCATTTTATTTAAATATTTAGTAGAATCGGTAAAAGTTCGCAGTTTCTAAATAAAAGTTAATGTGAAGTTTCGATACTAACCACCCTGAATATATACTGTGCTCACTGAGAAGTAAAACACGAAATATTTAGAAAAGCTATGTAAGTAGGTATGTAAACAGTGTAGATACAATCTGTACTGACATCTTGGGTCGTGAATGAACTAGCATTTATTTCTTACTTTCAAAGCTTTAGATGACGGTTACCTAGTTAGATGACATTGGTGCATCCAGTGCGACAACAAAAAGCTTTTTCATTTGTTCAAACCAGTCAGTTGTTGCGACTTAAGCTCGTTCAACGAAGAGATGAATGAATCCGTCGCTTCCATTGTACGATACTTACATCCTGTGTTATTGTCGCTGTAGGTATACCTGCTGTCCCTTCGAATAGCTATTTATAAATTAGTCTTCTACCTGATGCCAGCCCGACGTGCTCTTAACAAAAGGATGCGTATTGTATAACAATCGGAGCGGTTTGCGAGCCGCAGTTGAGCGCGCCCAGTAGGTATTGTTTGTTGCATCTCCGAACGGCATCGCCATTGAAACTAGCGCCCTCGCCGCCGCCGCCGCCGTGCCGCCGTGCCGGCGCTAGTGACTCAGGTATTTATGAATGAACGTGACGAGCTAGCGAGTGGGATGATCGGCCGCGGTCACAGCCAGGTAGAAAATTACACTTTTGGAATTCTTTCAACAGTTCGCGTCGAGTAGGGCTACTCAACTCGGTGGTCGAGGAGAGCCGCAGAGCGGGGCGCGGGGCGCCGTCACCACGCATGCGTCGAGCTCTTTACCGAGACGAGCAGACGATCCCTCCCTCTCAGTTGACTCAGAGTCGTCGCGCGCGTACACCGTGCCGTCATGTACCGTTTGCCAACTTTCTCGAGTAGTGATGTGATACGATACCGACGTTCAAACGCGACTTATCATTAGATATTTTTGTAAACTCTATGTTTATTCTGACACAAGTTAATCGTGTGGATTTAAGTGAAAGAAATGTTACAGTGACTTAAAATAAATTGGATTTGGAAACAAAATGAGGTGGTTTATAGTGACAATGAGCGTGATGGTGTGGGAAACAATTTTAGCCGGTATCGCACCCCCAGGCTCTTGTCCTGGGGTGTGTGCATGTAAGTGGAAAGGGGGCAAGCAGACTGTGGAGTGTGTGGACAAAGCTCTTATCACAGTGCCCGAGCCAGTAGACCCTGCCACGCAAGTGTTGGACCTTTCCGGGAATAATCTTCAAATACTTCCTCAGGAAGCTTTCGCCAAAACAGGGCTGCTCAACTTACAGAGAGTTTATTTACGCAATTGCAATATTGGCCAAATACACGATAGAGCTTTTAAAGGCTTAACCAATTTAGTTGAATTAGATCTGTCTTATAATTTACTCACAGAGATCCCTTCAGATAGCTTCAAGGATGCGCCATTCCTTAGGGATCTTACGTTGTCTCAAAATCCAATATTAAAAGTTCATTCTGATGCTTTGAACAATCTTGGCAGCGTCGTTAAACTTGATCTATCCAAATGCGACATTAGAGAAATAGCTCCAGACGCGTTTAGGACATTGCGCTCGCTGGAATCTTTAAAATTAAACCACAACAAGTTACGTGACATACCGCTGAGCTCTTTAGAGAAGATAGAGAAATTGCGAGCGATAGACTTATCAGACAATCCGTGGACTTGTGACTGCCGGCTAAGAGATCTCAAATTATGGTTGGCAAAACATAAACTGCTATCAACTCCCAGCTGTTATGCGCCGACACGTCTAGCCAACCGACCATTTTCAGAGTTACCCATTGAAGAGTTCGCATGTAAACCGGAGATATTACCAGCGAGCCGGCATGTCGAGGCATCGGTAGGTTCAAATGCTACTATTACGTGTCGGACTGAAGCCGTGCCGAGTGCCAATATAAATTGGTACTGGAATGGGAGATTGCTTCAAAATGGAAGCCACTTCAATTCACATCAGAAAATTTATATATTTGAAGATGGAGATTCGAGAAAGAAGTCTTCATTAATATTGACGAATACGCAGGAATCTGATTCAAGCGAGTTTTACTGTGTGGCTGAAAATAAAGGCGGGAATGCCGAAGCTAACTTTACAGTGCACGTAACACAACTGCCAGTCGGGATGGCATCATTGGGGAGCGCACAGATTGCAAGCCTAGGAGCTGCATTATTCCTAGTCGTAGTCGTCATTTCTTTAGCTCTACTGATTACTTTTGTCCGGTTTCGTCCAGCACCGGCTTGTGAGAGTAAAACACCGAATACCATAGACAGAGTCGTTTCTGGAAACGAAGTACACCCAACGTCAACTGATCGACCACATGTCGCGGTTTTGGCTAACAGACAAGATTCACCGAATTACAATGATCCGAAATGTAATCCTGTTCTAAAACCTCCGAGAGCGAATGATATACCTTACACTACGAATCACTATGAGGGAAGAGGGAGCGTCGTGACTGCTGGCGGACCGGTAGTAGTGTCTCCCACAGTTTCTGGCAATATCGATCCCGATCTTATAAATGATACGAGGCCGGAAAGCGCTGCAAGACCAGGAAGTGGCGAGTACGCCCGCGAGACCTCAGAATCATTATACCCATCCGGCCTTTGGGATCAAATGAAAATGAGCCAGGCCAGTAATTTGGCTCGTGCGGTCAGTACAGCAATTCCTACGTACTATAACGATAGGACGCCGATAATAGAGAACTGCAGCGTGGACGGGTCGCAGGAGGAGCTGGGCTACATGAGCCGCACATTCCCGCGGGCGCACACGATGACGGCGCCGAGCCCGGCACCCGCGGTCGATGCGTCCTACCCTTCCGACTACGGGCTACCCGTGGCCGGTGCGCGCACGCTGCGCGTGTGGCAGCGCGCGCCCCCGGTGCTGCCGCCGGTGGCCGCGCTCAAGCGCGTGCTCACCATCACCAGGCCCTCGGCCGATGATCACTTTCAGGATGGCTGTGCTACTGATGTATAAATCCGATAAAAGAACGCATGTTTGCATATCTAGATGACATGTCAGAAACTGTAAATTTGTATCCTAAGCTAGAAATCATCTTATACGTAAGGTATGTGTAATTTATACTTAAACAGGTTGTTAGTGTAATATTTTTTGTATCATATAATTTATTTAGATAATTAATGGAAAGTTACATTGGATCCGAATGCGACGGGTCCGCGACTGATTAGTTGAAGAATGTAAGTGTAAATTATTACGTGATATGGAATGGTATCGTCTATGATCGCCAAATAATTAAAATACTGAATATAAATATATCTTGATTGTTGAAACTCAAATAAGATGTTACATGAATATTAATAATAACTATACAGTGTAAGACATACATGAACTATCCAAAGATATTGAACTCCCCCTGCAAAGTAATATAAATGAAACATTACTATTATTGTAATTCACGATGAATGTTAATCAATGTACGATATGTGTAAATTTTTATGTTGAAAAGGAATAAGAGTTTTAGCAGTAAAATTGAAAAAATAAATCAGGCGATTGTAAAATGTACACTTTGTTTGAATTAGTTTCACCTAGTTCCACCTGATTGCCGTTTGCTATCTACGTCCTAAACGAATCAGACATTGATGTCATTGTTTTTAAATTGTACAGTGGCGCAATGACAGATTACGAAGTGGTCTTATAGAAGTGGCAATAATATTTTTCATATTTTTCAAAGACATTTTTATACTGGCACGTGATGATTTATCTCTGTCTCAGTACCTCCACGTACTCCGACAGGAAGGCGTGGGCAGTATGTTCGACGAACGACCACAATGGGGAGTTACCATGACCATGCTAATGGAAATGTAAGTGACCAAACTTCTTCACTTGTCGGGATATTATGTTGTAGGCAACTGTATGTGTTATTTATATATTTAAATATCATTAAGTTACCCTACATACATGAATAATTTATTTAAGTCGTAGGTACATCTGCTTTTTGATATCAAAGACAAAGACATTTATTCGTCGGCTATGGTAGGTACAAAGTTGGTTGGTATTTAAAATGGATAAGCTCAACACATCCGCCGCTAATAGCGGCATACGAATATTTACACGTGAGTAGGTATAAAACCTAAATTGTACAGTACTTACTTAAACTCTAATAAATAATACAAAACACTATTAAACACTCTAATATACAATATCAAAATGAAAACATAACAATAACAATATTTTTATTATACAACTAAATACATCTTACCTTATTATTAAAATATACAATCGAATGTAGGGTTGTGTATGTAATTGTCTGTAGTTAATTATTTCAAAGCTGCCTCAGACATCGTAATTTATTTTGTTAAATTTTGCAAACAGATGGGTAATTTCCTTTGAGACAAGGTTATTTAATTTTATAGACGTCGCATCCGGACAAACCGGTTAGAGCTAGCTTGTTCATTCATAGCATCGAAAGGTGTATCATATCACAATTTGAATAAACAATTGAGGAGGAAACTGGATTTAATATAAGTACGTAATGCCATTAGAAGTCAATGCAAGAATAAAGTCGACTTCAAATATTTTCTATGGAGAGCCAGTGTCATGGCGACAAAAAAGGGCAAAAAGTTTCAAGCGCACCTTCCAGCCCGCCGGAGAAAAACCGGTTAACGTTATTTCATTTCCGTTCGATTCAGTTTTTTATTAGAACCGAACTAAACGGGTTCAATGGAGGTGAGAATTTCGAAATAAGATTTTTAAGGCAGAGTATTGAATTACAAGGAATCTAACATTTACATAAATAGGGCGAATCGTATCGTTTTATCAGAGGTATTATCTGTGATTTTATAAGCGTGTTTTAATACTTTTGTGTCGCTGTTTTTTGTAGTAATTATTATATTTGGTACTAGCAGCGCCCCGCGATTTCACTCGCATAAGTGTCGAACCCGTGGGAATATCGGGATAAATTATGTGTTATTCTGATGTATAAGCTGTATTACCGTAAATTTTCATCCAAATCCGTTCAATAGTCATCCATACATCCTCACAAACTTTTGCGTTTATTATATCCTAATCCTAACTAATATTATGCGAAATTAAGTTTGTTTGTTTGTTACCTTTTCACGCCTAAACCACTGAACCGATCATCCTGAAATTTTGCATATACGTTGTCCGGTGTCCAGAAACGGACATAGGGTACCTTTCATCCCGAAAAAAAGTACTGTTCCCGAGGAAAACAACAATAACGTTACTATGATAATAAATGGCGCCACGTGTCTTTTGTTTTGATCGTAGACGAAGTCGCGGGCAACAGCTAGTATATAATATATTATAGTACTTAAGTAGGATGGGTAGTAGGCCTGGCGAACTATTGGGACTGATATGGCTTAATTAATACAATTATCAATTTCAGTATCTTTCATGTCATCGAATCCAGTAGATATAACGTATCGAATATATTACATACTAGCTGCCGCCCGCGGCTTCGCCCGCGAGGTATGTCGATAAAAACTATCCTATGTCCTTCCCCGGGATGAAATCTATCTCTCTGCCAAATTTTATCGAAATACGTTCAGTGGTTTAGGCGTGAAAAGGTAACATACAGACAGACAAACAGACAGAGTTACTTTCGAATTTATAATAGATATTAGTATGGATAGTATGGATGAAAATATATTTCAAGCTTAAATGTCAAAATTTACATTGATTAGCCGGTTAAATGTCGTAATTATAGACACAATTAAAAAGCCATTGTGTCTCGCGTAGATCTACGAAGGGTTAAGTATTTAAATAAAAATATTAATTAGGTAACTTCTGTTAGTTTCGTAGTCATCAATTATTTTTGTGATTTTACCCATGTTCGCCTATACTGTATCTTGTATGTATTAGGTACAGAACAGATAATTATCTGTTCTGTGGTATTAGGTACTTAGTTTATAAAGTTTGATCCTGAATATTACTAAAGTAATTTGTAATCGTAACATTTAGTCTGGAGGAAATAAAATAGGGATAGTACTTTTGGACCTTTGGGTAGTCTTGCGATGGATTATTCGAAGTGAACGGTGCCCTGGGGTTTGACCACATCCGCCTCCTATCTAAGGTTTCCTTTGTAAAAGGTTTTTTACAAAACGTCTTTTAAACTCTCCTATGATTTAAATGTTGGTTCGGTTACCTAAACACGTAAGTCAATAACGTTGGTACTATTCTTTGTGGTTTTATCGTTCTGACATATCTATAGAACGTTTGTCTAGACACGTTTGAACATGCTGATACTCGAACAAGTCAAACTTATGTTCAAGTTTATTTATCTTGAATTACTAGACATAACAAGAGATACAGTTTAATTTAATTTTTAGGTAACAGTTTCTCAAAATATACTTTAATGATAACAAGTAGGTACCTATGTATTTTTTTACCAACATTGTCTGCAGTAGTTATAAATTAAAGTTTTGTTTTAAAAGGCATGTTTAAGTTCACATCCTATCACATTTCTCACTGAGAATTATTATTATCCATTGTGAATGAGAGTTTCAGAGTTTTTATACGTAGATGCTCTTGTGCTAATGAATTTAGTAGATACTGTAGATAGGTATTTGGTTACGTAGATAGAGCAAATCATCATTCAGCTGCCCTTATCCCAATTTATTTGGGGTTGGCGCAGCATGTCTTTTTACGTATATGGGTATTGGAAATCGAAGTGTTTAATTTGAAAAACAGTTGGAATTGCATTTAAGTCTTTTCAAGAACAAGGCACTTTGAAGCTTCTACCGCTCGCTGGGGAAAGACGCTTTTAGTCTAGTAGATACATTCTTGAGTCCAGCGACTAGTTATAGCATTTAGACTCTGTTCCCACGGGAATTTCACACAAGCATCTAAAATGGTTACAACCTTAGAAATAAAACGGTAGATGTGCCCGAAATTCACGCAATACAAAATTCTGCAGTCAGAAATCAACGATTCACTTCTCTCCTAAAGTCAAAGTTACGTTGATTCAGAAGAACAGACTAGAAACCACAAATCCGCATTAATTAATTAATTGCGAGTTGACAAGTATCCAAACTTTCTTGTCTATGAACATCTCGAATACTATAAGATAGGTAACTCGGAAACTTTGATAAGAGAAACAATGGTATTGAAATAAGCAAAATTTTGTAGAACGACAACCTTATTTACCTACCATCAATGGCTTTGCGCTTTCTTCTCGTAAAAGCGGAGACTTTCGCTGACAATAATGATGTTTCGGCCTGGCAACAATGGGAACTCAGGCAGAGCGATCTTGATTGTTCGCCTGAATATTTCAATTGTGTACTGCTTTCGAGACTCGCTCTTTGTATATTCATTGCTATCATATTTTGTCGTGTAACGTTTGTTATTTTATCGTTTGTTAGCTTTCGCTGTCTTAGTGGTTTTTACGTTCGGCTATCTAGTTTGTTTGAATTTGGGCTCGGTTTTGGAGACAACGTTATTAGAATTTGTAAACGTAACTTCAAATAAGTAGGTAACTTATTTTTCTTTCCTTTTTGAATTTGGGATCTTAGTTATCTTTAGTATTTAGGTATACAGGTTTATCTATGTTCATAGATGAGCGGCTAATACATTCAATAGAGATATTTTAATCGCGTCTATGCACAATTTGGAGTAGTAGCTGATATCTTCTAGGTACGCACGACGACGACATATCAAGTTATACATTTCCAGTAGGTATTTGCTACTTCTCATTGTACGAAAAGCCTAAGAACAACAGCCTAAAAACATTGCGAGGTTAGCTGAAACTGAAAATCGTGTGTACACATCTTGTAGAAATGTAGAGAAATACGTTGCAAATATTCGGTTGCAGCTGTAAAAGTAAGTAGATATAAGTACCTCCATTAGGTATACCAATGACGGTCAATAAAAAAAAATAAAGGTTAAATATAATATGGGAATAAAGCTCGTAATAACAGCTTCTGAATTACGCTAGCAAATGAAATGTTTATTCGCTATTTTTTTCACAATTCAGTAGACAGCTCGCTAATTAGATATAGCACTATTTTTTGGATTTCTTGTATTAGCGGGTACAACGGTTACGACGGTCCACCATGACCGCCAATCTTGATTGAATCGTGATGGAATATTATTGGTGTGAACATTGTAAAGCGAAATAAAAAACTATATATTCCGACGAACTGGCGGGCGGCGGCGGTGAACCCACCGGCGCATGATGTTGCCAATGCCAATAAAAAATTATTTTATTTTTCGTTATTGACACGTGCTGGCATAATTAAAAGCGACAATTCCCAATTCCATTCCACTTTTGATGAAAAATCTCTGCTCCAGATTCAAGTAAACATTAGTTATTGTTGGTTCATGATTAATTGATAACTTTGCTGTGTATGATTGTATTTTATCTTTTATAAAGTCGAGCTCAAAAGGTATCAAGTTCCTTTGTGCTATTGTGTAGTAAAATAATGACCATTTTTTGATGGATAAACCTATAATAATGATACAAAGACGAACTGATAAGACGCTCTGTCTTTCATATCCAGACAATAATAGAGTACCTACATCATATGTAACAGATAACGAGAACAAAGTTCTGAGCGAACTAGAATACCTAGTGTTTTATATTAGTAAATAACTACAATTCAATCAACATGATTAATGAAAAACATCGCCATTCAATCGCTGTGTAGGTATCGATAAGCAACTTTTCTTCGAAAACCATATTCAATTAACTATGTCGGCCATGCCCCAGGGCCACGCTATAAAGCTAAAATCAGATTTTGGTATGACGTAAACTATTTACGATTCTCTGAGGCTTCTATAATTCTACCTATTACGAATGAAAAAGGAAATATGTTAGGGTTTACACAGAATATTTCTTTGTCTTTCGAGCTAGGTAAATACGTCTTGTGCCATCTACACCTAATTATATAAGTATTGCATTTGCTAAAGGGGTCACTCATGATAGTCCCGAGTAGTGACGCACAAGGCTTCCCCGAGACCTGAACAAGCTGCAATAAACTAAATCAGAACAAAAATAAAAACGCAGTGATCGCAGGCGTCGTTTTATTCTAACGCCCGAGATCACACGTTTATACATTATTACATGCTTACAAAAAAATTAAAGTGCTTTACCTGCAACTTCTTTCCTTGAAAAACGCAAGCTGGCTAAGTGAGGCTTGAATACATTGAAGGACTTTCGCATAACTCAAAATACGTATAGTATGTAAGTCCTTCATGATTTAGTAGATGAACCTGCTGAAATGTTGCGTAGCTCACACACTAGAGTTCAAAGAGTAATTTTCAGAGGGCAGCCCACGCTTGTGGTTTGATGCGTGGTGAGCCGGACATGGACGTCACAAAGGTATCTACTTCATACCGACATTAATGCAAACATGGTACTGTTGTTGGGCGTGTGATTGATAATTGAATTAATGGTTAATTCCATCGGGTACCAATCGGTTCCCAAAGCAATTTGGTAAATCGGCGGAGTGCCGCAGCTGACCGCTCCAAACCGATGAATGTTCTTGCACACTCATAAATTAGTTTGGCATGTGTTTTGGTTTGCGCCGAAATCAACGATATGTATTGTCACTTGGATAGATAATATTGCATGAGCTTGTTCAACAACAGCGATTAACAACCACCCTGGTCGTTTTTACATCTACAATTTTGTAAAATGATGGTCGGAGTTTTTGTGGGACAAAACACTCTGATTTCATGGAATGATAAAATCGACATAAATGTGTTTGATGGCTATTTTGGTGTATTATGGAGTGTTGTAGCATAGCCTGCTATCACAATGTATTGTAAAATAAATAATATTCCCCCTCAAATTAAAGTCCCTTTAGTCCCTTAAATATATAATATTTGATTAGATATCAGCTACAATAAGCAGACTCTCTGCAATTGTGTTTCAGTTGCCACTACTGCGCGAGCCTTATATAAGAAAAACTTTCATAGAAGTTAGAGTCACAGTTGATACTGATTATTTGTGATCTAATAAAATTCTATTATTGATTATTTATGTACCGACTTGAGTACAACTCTTAAAACTGATTCCCCAAAGAACACATTATGATACATCATAAATACCTGTATATCTCTTGCTATGTTTGTGTCGTCATAGTCCGCTAGGGGTTCAGACTGCTCACACTGCTCGGACAGATTTGACTTTGCACGGAGCCTGTGGGCATCGTTAGCAAAGATCGAATTATTAGCCCAGGATTGGGTGGGCTTACGATGCCCGATGTAGAGCTAATGTAGCGATGGGAGATGTTGAATCGTTTTATATTTTTGAACTATGACCATATTTACTATTGGGCAATTGGGCATTTCTCTTTTGCCAAGCTTATCGTCTGCTCTGCTAATTCTGCAGAGCACGTTTATGTTATGACATTTCATATGTACCTACAGCCAAAGAAAATGATTGTTAAGCCAATTTAAATACCTACATCTAACGTCTGGTTTGCCGTATAGCCATTTCATACAACATTCAAACAATTACAAGTTGTGATTATTTATTTATGCAAAATTTGTTCTCATGAGTATACTGTTGTCATTACAATATACAGGCTGAACTTTTCAAGTGGGCGTGGATGGCCAAATTCGAAACTATGTAAATTCAACCTGTATAAGGCTGCCAATAACAGTCACAATACACCTCGTACGAGTTGGTACTGGGTTACAATGAGTGGGGTACCTATAACGAAAACACACACGAAAAAAAAAATAGTACCTACTTAAATAAAAAAAAAAACCGAAACGACGTACGTGGACGTAGTGGTAGTAAATTTTCTTAACCATTAATTTTCCTACCTTTACTTTGGATATGCTTAAGTGTATACTTGTTACTTACATTATGAGTCTATGTATTTCAAGAGCTCTATTCGTTACTACTAAGCACTTACATAACTCTACGGAAAACGTAAGCATTTACTGTAACATTTTCTTAATTAGTTACTTGGAGAAAAGAAAACAAAAAAGTACCTACGTTTCGTCGACTTATTGTTGAGGAGCTCAAACGTTCAATTAGGTTATTCATTTTGTGTTAACTGAAAACAAGTGTTTCACAAAATATGCTCTGAAAAAAAAAATACTTACTTACTTCAAAATTCTCTTCATTTACTCATTATTAACAATACTTAAATGTTCTGACATAGTACGCACGACGACATATCAAGCTATACATTTCCAGTGTAAGCTGACTTCTCGTTGTACGAAAATCCTATGCAATACGAGGTCAGCTAAAACTGGAACTATATAGCTCGATATGTCGTCGTGTTTACCCAAGTTGTTCGGACCCGGTGAAACTTATTAAGGACCTCGATAATTATAAAATGTTTCCTGCTCAATAAGACTTCCCACGAGTCCTGTGACCCAAAAAGACAATACCGAATTTCCTTGCTGAGTATCCCCAATATAATTATGTGGAGCAGTTATGGGACCGTCCTATTATAATAATATTGTGCAGCGTTGAGTGTTGCTATGCTTAGTTATTTTTATGTCGGTCTCCTTTAATTTCCATTTAATAAGCCTCTTCAACTCTTTTCATATTGTTCGTTGTGCTAAAAACCATTGCCTATTAAACCGACCTATGCCAGGATACCGAAAAAAAAATACAGCAGAAAAAAATATAGTACAAATAAAGTGTAAGTGTACTAACTACACATATATATAACCGACCTTTTGGTTGTGTTGTGTTTACCGCTAAGTCCGGGGCTAAGCTTAACCACCTTAAGGCTAATACCGGGATTTCCTTATCCAGTTTGCCCCTGGTCAGTTTGGCCGACGCCTTAACATCAATTAGCACTGTGTCTTGGACTTTGCTATCTTAACTGAGCCAACACTTTGTTTAGATAAAAGACTTTTTATCTTTGCATATACCAAGCTTGGGGTATTCGTAGAAATAGAAAATTTAATTATTTTGCATACATTTGCATCTTTGAGCTTACAGAAATAAATAAAATTACTTTATTTTTTACAACTATTTCGCTATAGTAGCTCGCAGATACAAAGTATTTATATTTATTTAAGGGGATAAGATGAATCTTAAAAGATCTCCATTAACAGAACAAAAGAAAATAACAAAAAAATCTTTTCGGCGCATTCTTTTGTTTTTTATTTTGTGTAGGCGCGGGAAATTGGGGGTTCCTAATGAATTATAAGATTTTAGACAGATTAATCCGACCATCACTAATTATATTATTATTTCGAAGGCTTGGGAGAAACAGAATCTAAATAATTTCAATCCTAGACTACAGGAACAAATTATTAAGTGGCCACAAGTTTCAAATAAGCACTTTGATGAATGCTATCATTTTTGTGAAAATAAGAAATAGAATCGTCACACAGGCTGAAATATCGGTCTCATACGATTTCTTGATTGACCTCGACTTAATTATTTCAGAAGGTTTGACAAGTATAAGTATGTACCTGTCTTCTTCTACCTACCTATGCTTTCTACAAAATCTGTTGAGTATTATAATTGTTATTATTTTATTTAAACTCATTTTTGTTAGATGTAATTGCTTTGGAACTCTTAAGATTTATTTTCCTTTGCATGAGGTTTAATTTCTTTTTTATTTGAGTCCCGATTAAAAAGAATTCTCGAGTTAAATACTGAAACAGCAACACGAAACCACAGCAAACACCAGCAGTCTAAAGGAGAGCAATATTCTAAAGAAAATAGGGAAATAAAAATGTCATTACAGAATTTTATGAAATTTCAATTTGAAAACATAAATACATGGGAGACATATTAATTAAAGGTAAGTTCAATAATTGTATATATGTATAGATTCCGGTATCCAATTCCAACTCCATGGACTTTATCGTACTTACATTGGTTATTGGTATCCAAACCTATCCACAAGCGACTGAAGTTGAAATACAAAAGTTAGTTTGTGGCGACAAGCGGATGGACAAACAGGACATTTGGGTTGAAACTTATAGTATGCTATTTGGATTCGCTCATTTATTTAGAGCAGGTGCTTTTGATAATACTTTGCAGACTTTACAAATCAATGAACTGGTCTATTCATTCGGCAAATTAAAAATAGAGGCTTTCGTGATCTATGATTGACGGTTTCCAAAAACTGATTGCAGATACACAAATAGCGGGGTTCGAATTTAAAATAAGTCAATATTGAACCTTTTCAGGTTTCTCGATGGCGTGCTGAAGGCCGTTAGCATGTATAATCGCTCTTGTACGTTTTAAATACTCCCTCATTGCTCATTATTTAGCTCGTTTATTATCACTAACTACGTCTGTTTTCCTACACGAAATGATGTTCACACTTACTCAATTTTTATATAATTATTTGGCAGATGATTTCCCGCGTTGCCACGAACAAATGAAACGCAATTTCTATGTGTAAACGCACGTCTCGAAATTACAAAACGAAATTACAAAAGCCGTTTGCTACTGAACACACAATCACACAATGATTGGAACCAGAAAATTGTAAATGCTAAATATAAGATCAGGAAAATATACCTTTTTTAGCCGTTCACCTTGATAAGTATCACCCACAGTTTTAGTCTTTGATCGGTTAAATTTTATTCCAAAACGTTTAGAGGTCTGAGGTCAATAAAACGCTACAATATAATAAAACCCGATTCAGACCGACGTCTTTTGATTATCGTTCGCTTCCGACACAATCTACAGCAACATTATCGACATAAGCACTTATTGCACTGACATCCTATGTCCATCAGAGGACCACTAATGAAAGTTTTGTGTGGAAACGTAAATATAATGTACTAACAAAACTGCCCGTTATTTGCGTTCCAAATATAACGGTTCGATTGTGACATTATTTTCAATATAAATCGCAATGCAATTTCGTTTTATGCGTAGGATTTTTGTTGAATATTTTAACAATATCAGTCTGTGACCAGATGTTACTAAACCTGTAGTTTCTTATTAAAAGCTCTGATGACGCAATGGACAACTTTATCAAATGATCACCACGCCTGGAAAACGGATCACACAGGAGGATGATGGCATGTTCTATATGGATAACCATTCACAGTATCACTATCCCGCAAGACTTTGTACGAGTAAAATAAAAACAACGAGAGTTATCGCTTATCCATCGTACGCAAGTCGTAAAAGTGACTGAGGGCAACGATAAGTAAGACAGGCGATGGATGGATAATTTATTATACCAGGGAAACAATACAATGTAATGAAAACAAACATGTACGCAGTTTTCAGTACCGCACCTAACCTTTGTTAGGCGCCAATTATACGAAACACAATAGCGTTAGCTGTATAGGGAATGTTGCCTACTATTACAAGATTAATGACAATTCTTTTTATTTATACACGTATCTAACGATGCACTAAACATGGAAGCTAATTTGCCATATATTTATAAGAACAGAAGTCAAATACGAAAGTTAGGCTCTGGAATTTAACTAACCGTAGTTAATTAATATCAAAACCACGTACTATATTGTCTACATTGTGTGTAATCTAATAAGTTACTACTTGATAGAATAAGATTTGTTAGAAGACTCTACCGAAGATTTATTACTTACTTAACAATAACTTCTAATATCGTGCCAATGCCGGTTCCCGATATAGTTATTGCACTGAACTAGCGCAGACCTACACTCAGAAACCTAACATAAACCACTACGAAAGCAGATTAGGTCGTTTATAGATAATCGGGCGTGTCAGGCAGAAATACATTAAACCGCCGTAAGGGATCCATTTTCGCGTTATTGACACGGAACCCTATAAAACGTGCGCGGTTAAGATCTGTAAAGCCAAGCTACAAAGAGAGAGCAATCCTTTCTTAATGGAACGTTAAAAACACGAGGCTACAATAAAATTGTCACGGCGAGTTTTTGCTTCGCTGTTCAGTCACGCAGCGGTCACACTTATATCTACTACCTACCTCCGATAATATAAAAACCAATGTCTCTGGCTCTTCGCCTCCTCCTTTAAAAAACATTCTGAAGCTTTGGATTATCAGTTTTTGTTTTGTTTCGGATCACTTCTCTAGACTTTGTTTTTAACCAATCGATCGAGGACACCACTCTGATACTCTGATACGCACTCGCTTGTGATTATAATTTAGCATCTTTATAGTGAATGTCGAAAACATGAGCTTCTGAGTGATGAATTTAAATTTCATGTAAAGCGATTTTAAGCTTGACTATGAACGAGGGTTAAAAGCATGATATAGTTATTCTCATTCATTATTTATGTTATAAACAATATTGCACCACCTTTATTAGACATTTAAATTTACTGAAACTGAATAACAGACCAGTCGGGCAAGGTTGAATTTTGGAAATCAAATTATCGCAATGTGAAAACAAAAATTGCTCAGATAGGTAATATTTTTAGTTGGTTTCCACGAAGATGTAATTAGTTTTTTTTTATAATAAATTTGGCTTGTGTTACTTGAAATTAGATATGTAGGCAAAGAAAGGCAACATGTCGATTCGGTCTGTTGGTTTCTGCGTAAGTAGGTACACCCAGTGAAAGATTACTCAGCGTGACAAGTGACTGCATCTGATCGCAGCGAGTTCATTACCCAAGCACTGAAGTCGATGTGACCACTTCATTTGAATACTGTTTGGCAGTAGCTCGCCAACATTTTACCTCGTTTAGACAAAACGAAGTTCGAAGTACCTTCCTAATTTTATTTTATTTTGGTGCGAATTAAAGTATAAAACTATTTCAAATATATTCACATTATCTGTATCTACTCAACTTATATTGTTCGATGAAACGAAAATGTTCATGCTGGCGCAGGATTATCGACGACATATGTCTGTATCTTGTTGCAA
Organism: Gortyna flavago; assembly: GCA_963669345.1. NCBI lineage: Eukaryota > Metazoa > Arthropoda > Insecta > Lepidoptera > Noctuidae > Gortyna > Gortyna flavago. The sequence continues at coordinate 9,172,710 of OY770129.1, read as the reverse complement.
CTAGGAAACCCTCCCAAGTTCCAAATATATTGATTTTATAACAAAAACGAGGGGATGGTTGCACGCGGGGTGAATGCCCCTGTCACTGCAGATTCGCCCCGCCATATTGGTTGGGGTTCCCGCGTCACTAATGGAGTAGCGACGGCTAAAATATGAGCCTGTGCTCCTCTCCATACGTTGAAAAACATGCGGACTCAGACAAATCATTTTTGGAATTAATTCTATTACACATTTTGGCAGATGGTGCCCGCAACGGTTTATTCAATTTTCCCATATTATCTTTTGTGGATTAAGTACGAGTACCCACGTTCTCTCTCTCTTTTATTATTTTATATATCTATTAGGAAAAATTAAAAGGTTTGACTGCTATACGTTTTACAGGACCATTCGTATTATAGACTAGGTCCTAGTAAGACACCAATATACTAAAATAACAGCCACATTTATTTCAAATTTCCCTGTTTAAGTACGTATTACGTTTGTAGTTTTGGTCTCAGCAGAAAAATATGAAGATAGTTAGGACTGGTGACGCGGGAGCAAGCGACATAGTATAGTCTGTGTTACAAGCAACTCGTTCTGAGGCCGACACCTGCGGGTGCAATGGATACTTACTACAGAAGCCTGCGGGCTTCTGTAGTAAGTATCCATTGCTTGCGAAGTTTTTAATTTTTAGTGAATTAGTGATCGCCTGGCACCCCAACATAGTTGGGAAAAGTCTAGGCAGATGATAGTGGACGCCTGCGTTCCTGTGTATACTGCCATAAGGCACAACACGACATTCTGACTGATGCGTTCTTACAGATTATTCCTGACGAACATTTTAAGTATAACAATAGGTTGTAAATACACGGGATTTTTCATTTTCATTTAACCATATACAGTGTGGCAGGGGGGCATCGACTCAAACCTGTTACCATGGATTTATTAGGTACATGATTCTGAACATGTACCTAATAAATGCATGGCTAGGCTACGCAGAAATATATCGTCTGTTATTAAAAAAAAAAAGCTTTTCAAAACATTTTGACCGCGTAAGTATTATCTATGAAACATTTGTTTTTTTTTTGTGATAATGTGATGATGATCTCTAGAGAATGTCATGTTATGTGCTGAATACATGATTACAGTTTGCGCATCTTTTCAGATATTTGCTTTGTTGAAAATTGATTAAAATAGCCGTTCTTATGTCTTGATTGACTGCTTAGCTCCTTAAAGGTGTAGCGGGATGATAATCATTTAATAGGTTAAATCTGTAACTGTCTGCTAGATTCGTTCCCTATTCAGCCCAGTGACGTAATGGAATAATTCGACTGTTGTCATACCACCTATTGTGTTCTCTCTCATCTCCAGTTCCATTTCCTACGAAATGTATCAGAAGTTTTTTTCTAGTACTGAAACCTCGGTTAGCCCGATAGAGTTTTCTGATCCTTTTAATAAACAGGATGCAGGATTGCCATCAAAATTTTTTTGTAAAAATTGCCCATTTTCTTGCTGGCTGTAGGTACATTATTTTCAAAATCTGTAAATGCAGATCAACATGGTTTAATAGTTAAGAACAGTCTCTTAAGACCGTTTCCTTGTAGCGACAACCCCTGTCCTTATTGTCCCATCTCAAAAATCCACCGTGTAGGTATGTGTCATGATTGACTGCTATGCTCTATGAAGGTATAGCGTGAATCTGTAACTTTAAGCAATATTGTAACCTATTGGGGCTCGTTTTTGCAATTTGCGGTAAACTATAGGAGAATACGAACAAATTGCAATATTGCTCATCCCCCATAGCAAATACAAAAATAACGTGATAGTTTGTAGCCTACAGACCATAGATATAAGAAAGTTCTATGCTACAGACTGATCAGACTTTTATGGAATATCTATGCAAAATTTGTACAAAATGTATCAAGTAATATCTGCGTGTTGCAGGAACATACATTCAGACAAGCAGACAAAAATTTAAAAAAATATATTTCCGGCATTAGAATCATTCCCAGACCTCGCAAAACTTTGACTTCGCTACGATTTTATTATATGTACAGTTGAAACAAAAGCAATATTCAGAACTGTCAAAAGTGTAATAGATAATTTAGAGATGCAACCCTGTACTGTGCCGACCTAAGTGGTATATACGCGGACAGATTGTCGGACATTTAGATATACCTACAGATATGTATTATTAAATTAGAAATCTTTTGATATCTCCATAAATTCAAGTAACTTTGTTTCCATTTGTTGATTTTAACTTCTAATCGAATCTGGTTTAATTGACCTTTGCAATTCATGGAGTTGATTTGAATATCAACCAATTTTATATTGGCCATTTCTAAGTGAATTCAGTTAGTGTAAATAATTCAAATTTGTAAATACTGGTTCTGTTATGAAGGTTTATGAAATTCGCATATCTGATTATACAAATAAAATTTACATAAAAGAGCCTTTTGGTGCGTAACTAGCTTTTGTAGGAGGAGAACCTACATAGGTTGACATTTTCTGAAAGTTTTCGTTACCGAAATATGGTTCAAGTGAAACTTCCACGATAAAGCGCCGAGTTTCAGTCTAAGACACAAAATAATGAATAAAATCCACTTCGCTGTAAGAAGTCTAATGCTGTCTATGGAACTTTTATTATCTCTTCCATTAAAGTGCTTAACCATATTATGTAGCAATGTACCTATTACCTAGCTACGCGAGCTTTGATGCTACGCAATGTGTAGTCCATTTTTGAAGTAATTTATTTGTGATTTCTAGTGGATTTGATGGATGTGGGTACCTATCTATACAAGAGAAAAGTTACCACCCACGGTCGACATGGTTATACTTCCAGTAAAGGTCAGAAGACATTGTACTTGGTGTACTTCCTACTATTTATTAGGTACTGTATTTTGATCGTATGAAAGCATAGAGGGTGACGAAATCTCGAAGCACCCTGCACTAATCAACCTGTACGCAAAACCCGATACACCTATGTCTGAAACATGGATTGCCTCAATACACGCCGAATTTCGTTGACCCCTCGTTTATTTATAGTGTACGGAAGTGTTTCAGATATGCTCCATGACGTATTTATCTAGCGTTTCCAATAACAATACGTTGTTTGGGCGTATTTGTTAAAGAGTACTTAGTACTTAGACATCCAAAAGTTTGAAGTGATATACGATGAAGGAAAGGCAAAACTTAGGAGATGTTGGCTATGTAAGTATAACGTAAAACGTAAGTATCTATCATGTTTCCTACGTTTGGCGTAACTGTCTGATGATTGCCTCGTTTGTCTTCTGGGTTAGATCCCCAGGTCGGACAAAGTGTTATTGGATTTTCCATTAGGAGTTTCTCAGTAGGAACCCTGATCCTAAATTGGTGTGCGGTTGATGGCAGTAGGCTCGACCCGTACTATACCTACAGGTGATATGTGGGTGTACGATACACGTCCGCTGACACCCACTGCTGGCCAATATTTAATTACCAATAATCTAACGAAGTAATTACTAATTTACTAAGAATATGTAACGGTGACGTGGGTATGACGTACCTATAGACAAACGTTTATACATTGAAAACTTGCTTCCTAGTGTTTTTGCGACGATAGCTTACTACATATATAACAACCGATACTATGTACCCAGTCTCCCCTATAGACAAACGTTTATACATTGAAAACTTGCTTCCTAGTGTTTTTGCGACGATAGCTTACTACATATAACAACCGATACTATTTACTAAATAAACAACTACAAATATTTACTCAAGTCATTACTGCAATCTTAGTACGGAGCATGCTATAATAATGCTTTGTGTATGAGCGATGGATGAAAACGTCCGTATAAACCACCCATTTGTTGCATCCCCGTGTAAAGAGTATACTCCGAAAGCAGGTACACGCTACATTGTGTGCAAGTACTAAGCATAAAGGCCAAGCCTGAATAGTGCATCATATTTTGTGGATCGCCTCAATATAATGTAAAGGTGTCCACTTGACGTAGAAACGGAGATCTACGCCATTGTGAATCGTACATTCAAGAGTATTTCAACGAGAAACCGTATCGCATTACCGCTTGCGGTGTGGGGAGCTGTTAGATTTTTGCAGGTCGAAGTGACCAATGGACTTTTACTACCTTATTTTTTAGTCTAATTGTCTTCTTCATCCGCCTAACCTTACTACTATTAGGGGACGGTATTTTGAATATAACACATCAACTAGTCAATACTGTTACTCGTAAAGCCTCATAGGAATTGGTTTAATGCACATCTTAAAGCCTGTGCTTCTACACATGTTTGTGTTTCGTACATTTGTATGTATTGAATGCAGCAAGTCATACTGACAACAGCAGGTGGCATTCCTACAAAACTTACAGAACGGTCCGTCAAGAGTCATCAAAAGGCGTGTTGACTGACGAGCGGTCAGATGGTATACAAGTAGGACGGAAAGGATAGCAGAGTTGACCCGGATGCGATCGGCACTGAGTTTAGGAACAAAAAATAAAATTCTAGTAAGCTATATAATGTGCTCTAAAGTAATAATAGTACACACATACATAAACTCACGCTTTCTTCCCACTGGGGCTACGCAGATCGCCTCCTGCTATTATCCTTACATAATAATAGTAATCGGTAAAATATTTTGAAGCAGGCCCATTGATGGACTTTGAAATTGCCCTCAAACTTTCTTCCGCAGTTTAAACATTTTTACAAGAGTACTTTTTCAGTTACAACTGTTACAATTAGAAATGTATGTAGGTAAAGTCTTAAAGTTAATAGAGGCCGTCTGATTTGTACGTGCGGTGGTCGGGCCGTCTGTTACCACGCACGTTTCTGGCACCTTAGCAATAGTCCCCTCCCGGCTCCGCACTTTCTTATACCCGGCTGCCCCAGTACCTACCCGGCCGGCATCGGCACTTGCGATAACTTTGATAGCTGACGGTCGGGAATTGGATACCGACTGATTGTGTTTACTACCTACAGAACATTACGTAAACGATGCTCGTCCGTTCGTCTTTCCTGTATGACTGTACCGGCGCCAGACTAAATATCGATCGAGTGTCGTACTTAAAAAAACATGGAGGTGAGAAGCTGACGAACATAAAATATAAAGCGTCCATTCTAAAATGCTTTACAGTCAAATCAATGGAAATGTTGTTTCAAATATGACGAAGAATGAAGTAAACAAGCTCTTTCATTCAAACAGGAAAGTATAAATAAACACCCACCATGTGCGGAGCAATCGTAAAAAATGGCATCTAACAATTTTAGAATCGAACGGCTCTCGGTAATCGCAACTAAAGGACGGCTTAATGTCGTGGAGAGGATCCGGCAGTTGGGTCTCGAGGTGGCTCTGCACAAGTCCGAAGCCATGACATTTCATGGGCTTCGGAACGGGCCACCATCGGGATCCCAACTTACGGTAGGAGGGGTTCACATCGGCGTCGAGACGACGATGAAATACCTGGGTCTCGTCCTCGACAGCCGGTGGAACTTCGTGGAGCACTTCCGACGTTTGGCCCCCAAACTGGAACGGGCTGGGGCCGCTTTCAAGCGGCTCCTGCCCAACCTGAGGGGGCCAAACGCCTCCTGCCGGAGGCTTTACGCGGGGGTCGTGCGGTCCATGGCCGTGTATGGCGCCCCGGTGTGGGCGCGTTCACTGCGGCTTCGAGCCGCCCACTACTTGAACGCGCCCCAAAAGGTGGTAGCCATACGGCTGATACGGGGGTACCGCACGATCTCGCGCGAGGCGGCAAGCCTCCTTGCCGGACTGCCGCCATGGGATCTGGAGGCGATAGTCCTCGCGCGCCTGTATGAGTGGCGCGCGGAGGCACTACGCCGGGGGGAAAACCCGCTTCCGCGGCAAATTGCTGCGGAGCGGACGGACCTCCGGCGCGATCTCATGGCGGCATGGAAAGCGCGACTGTCGCAACCCAGCGCAGGGCACGCCGCGATAGCGGCGGTAAGGCCCCTCTTTGAGGAGTGGCTAGAGAGGCGTCACGGCGCCCTCACCTACCGCCTGACGCAGGTCCTCACCGGACACGGATGTTTCGGGAGGTTCCTGCACATAATCAGGCGGGAGGAAACGCCCGGGTGTCACCACTGCGAGGATCGCCCAGAGGACACGGTGGTGCACACGGTGGAGGTCTGTCCCGCTTGGGCAGAGCACCGCCGTGTCCTCGTAGAGGCGATCGGCAGCGGCGGCGACCTCTCGCGCCCGGCCCTGGTCCAAGCCATGGTCCGGGGCGAGAGGGAGTGGGAGGCAGTCACCTCCTTCTGCGAAGCAGTCATGCTAGCGAAGGAGGTGGCGGGATGGGAGAGGGAGAGAGCCGAGAGGGCCGCCCGTCCCAGCCGCCGCGGTAGACGCTCCGGGCGTCGGGAGCCGCGTGACGACTCCCGGCCACCGTAGGCGCGGGCCTGCGGACGGCGAGTAATGGGTAGCTCGCCGTCCGATCAGGACCAGGCCCGTGCCGGACGGCGCGTATGTGTTCCACGCGCGCCTCAAAGAGATGTCAGCAGACATGGAGGGGCCCGTTAGGGCCGAAGCCTGCCGGGGCAGCGGGATTGTCCGAAAGGGTTACCGCTGCCCCGGAACATAAAGGGCTAAGGAAGGAACACGGATGGGTTTTAGTCAGTAAGAGTCTGACACTCCCTTCCGCTCCACCCAGAGCGGGAGGGGTCATTGGATGATTTCCCATCCTTAAAAAAAAAAAAAAAAAAAAAAAAGGACGGCTTAATAGCACGAGAATATGTTTAGAAAATCATTCTAAGATTAAATTCGGATCCCTCCAACCACAAATCAGTAACGAGTCCTTATTTATTAGGGTAGAAATAAAATATAGCATCAACTTTTCATGTAACATACTCAAATGGGAGGTTTGGTTACAAAGTTTGTTCGAGGAAAACGTCTCGGTCCCACCTAATAAAAGAATAAATGTTTTTTGTTACAAAAATGGACAAGATTAAAGTGAGATATAAAATAAGATGCGGAGGAGCCAGGGGCTATGAATTCTGACATATAGCTTCATCGATTTATCGGTAGCGTAGAACAGAAGTTATTATATCGACGTCTTATGAAGTTGTGATATTTTGTACCTACTATGAAATGTACCTACCCGTAGTAAACACTTCTGGTAATATGTATGTAGTATAGTCAAGGCTATCGTTCTGCCATTGGTAAATTTTGTAAAGTAATGGACAGGACTGTGTAGCCGTATTTGGAACTTGATAGTTACTAGCACGAACTTCTGACAACCGGTTTCGTATCATATCAATTTGATGGATACAAGAGAATGATTAAAATTACCGTTTTTATGACGTGTAGTATACTTATTGACTGTTACGAAAGTTGAGCACGTAACGGATGATGTTATGTGGATCCATGATTAATTAATTAACTACGTCAGATCCTAGATATCCAGGCAATTCTTATTGTGCTTTCTTTTAATAATTAAAAGATTAAAGCAGGAAGTCTTTAATGTGGGAGATAATGTACATTCACTTTGTTTAGGTGCCACATTTATGTAGGTGGGGAAGGTAATAATAGCGATGCGTCATAGTCTTTACAGTGGACGATACAATACAATGATAATACGTCAGTACCTACCCGTATTATGATATACCTAGGAAATTATGTCATTAGTGAACATTATATAAAGAGCGGTTCATTTATCAGATACCAGTATTTTTATGAGATGATTTTATTAAAGTTTTTATATCAGATATTGAATAACAGGATGTTGCATGCAGTAAAACCAACCTCAATGAAGACATACCGTACAAACACAGCGCTATAAATTGAGTTCGACTGCAAAAAATGGCAAAAGAAATGTTCCTACTTATCTTCCGAATGGTCTTTTAAGTATCCACATTCGTTTTACATAAAGACGAATTTAGCAGAATAAGTAGGATATGGGTACAGTGGGATAAAAGTACAAGGAGTGCAGGCGTTCAGTGAAACGTTTCATATGTAAATGGCCCCGTAATCTGTAGGAGGCTCTCGGCGAACACACATCTATCGCCGGATCGGACTCAACTGCGGAACTTTTCGTCTCTGATATGTATTCTCCAGTAAACAGTAGACTGGAAAGTTTGTCACAGTTTTATGTACAGGCGAACTAGCGACGATACATTTGCAAGTACGGCTGTGAAGCGAAGGGTTTTCATGTATTCTTTATATCTTTTTTCCATTTAAAAATATCGCTTTGACAGCAAACACGGTGCACAAACGGTATAACTGAGATAATATAATATAACTGAGATATATAACTTTTTCCCGCATTCCATTCTCTCGGCATTGTTAATATTTTCAGCGCTATTATATGATTCAAAATACTGTTTTTCATCTTAAACTAAGTAGTCTTTGTGGTCTTAAATACTAAGAAAAACTACGATATCTTTTAGTCATTAAGATTTGGACATAGGAAGTTTAATTTTTCTATTGTTCAGAATTAAATTATAAACTAACGATTGTTTTAATTATGCATGATAATATGAGAGACACATTGTTGCTATTACCTAAAACGAATTATTTCAGTTTAATTACAATTTCAAGCTACTTGAATACTAAAAAATAATTTAGTCACTTTATTCAAATGTAGATATCTAATGCTAACCCCTTCCCTGTTCTACATAATATACACATCACTAGGTATAACTAATTTGAGAGGTTGCACGTTATGTCTTAGACGGAATATCTTAGTCACCCAGATGGCGTTTTATTGAGTAAGGCTTCTAAACCTTATTACTCACATATGTTTCACAACTCTTGAATATCATTTCGCCAGATCTTAGTCATTGGGATTTATCAACACTAACCATGCCGACTAGCTATGGTGACTAGACTATTGGATATATTTGATTTAATTTTTATATTCAGACTGGGAAAGTCATATCTATATACCTACACGCAGTTTAATATATTGTCGTATTGACGTCTCCACCTTGTACTTACCTCTAACTAACAAAAGTAGGAAAGCAAAACGTTAAATCTGTATTGAGAGTTCGCAATTCACAATACAATAAATTATCATGAGTAATTTTCCTGTACGCACACCGACAATTTATTGGATACCAATCATTTTGTACATTTCGTCCCGGGGTGTGCATAAATTTCAGGAATATCTTAACTCAAAACATATCAATTCAATTCAAAGGCTGCAATATGGTCTTTAGGAGCTATTTCTATAAAATGAAGGTTAAAGGGGAAGCCCCATGGTAGCCCGCGAAGTCTAATTTTCTTACGTTTTTTGCAATTTACATTTCAGTGTCAGGTTGTATGTTAAACATAAGTATGGTTCGCGACGTTAACAATTAGAATTACACTGGAAAAGTACGTATTTACAGAATTATAATCATTAAAATCATCAATACAAACCTCTAAGTTCATAATCATCCTATTTATTGATATTATAATTTATTGGGTCGCAGCATAATGCTGAGCGATAGCCGTTTTGCGTGAATGTGACGCATGTTTCCCCCTACCTTTTATTATTTTTTGTGTTTATGTTCTTTTTTTGCTTCATTTTCACCGCAAATAAACGTCTTTTCTTTCTTCTTTCATATTTCATGAAATAGTCATTATCACATCACAATAATATCATAATGGCGAAAGTTTGTGAGTGTGTGTGTGTGTGTGTTAATACGTTTGTTACTTCTTCACGCTCAAACGGCTGGACCAATTTTGATAAAATTTTGTATGGACGCAGCTGACAACCTGGATTAACATAATAAGCTACTTTTTATCCCGATATTCCCAAGGGATCGAAACTTATGCGGGTGAAACCGCGGGGCGCAGCTAGTATTATTATAATTCTGTAATATATTTTTATGTTAATCAATCATATTTTATTGTTAATTAAAACGGTAACACCAATTACATTAATTAACATAGAGTTTTAATTTTAATTAATTAATACAACCTGACACTGACCTGCAAATTGCAAAAAAAGTAAGAAAATTTGAGTTTCTCGGGCTACCTTAACGCAGCCCCCTTAAAAGTACAGTTTTATTGCTCACGGTTTAAAATAAAAATGTTTATGGTAGTGAATATACCTAAATACATACTTAATCGCCGCTCCAGAAACTTTCGGTCCCTGGATCTGTTCTGCGAGCAATCATGTGCTCTGCCCACTGCTACTTGAGTTTGGCAATTCTTCGGGCTATGTCGGTTAACTTGGTTCTCCTTGGGATACGCGTACTGAAAGACGATAAGTCCAGGCTTTCCTCATGATACATAAAAAAATCTTTATTTAATTTTGTAAAACATGAAACGTTTATTTTCTCTTGACTGTTCTTACCTGTCAAAAAGAGTAATCTAGATAAAGTAGATAAAGGTCATAAGCACACGTATCAAATTGGAAAGGGATCGGCATCGTATCGCGTTTCGCCTCGCCGTCAAACAGGCGTCAACCTAACGTAAGCACGTAACCAAAGCGGATCAGCGGCTTCGATACGTCGACTCGGCTACGGCTAGGCGACGCCGTGCTTACGGCTCGCCGACCGCTAGTTGATGGTGCAGCAGGCAGGTCAAAAAAACCTTAGCAAAGTTTAAAAAAAAACTTAGTTTCTTAGCGGGGTTAACTTTGCCAGAAGTAGTCAAGCTTCGAAAATATTCTTTCTTTCAATAAAGTCTTAATTAATTATTCAACTTAGGGATGATTTTTTAATCACTAGATAACTGTTACCTGAAGAGTAATTGTGACGTTTTGACAGATTGTCAATATAAAACTGTCATAATAACAAACTTATTTATCGTGGGATAAAAGATTAATTGATTGATTTCTATATTTATGTCTGTAATTTATATGGTGTACATAAAAAAGAGTATTCTATTATACTTTTTTCTACAAAAGTTAACTGGCGATTGAAAAACCGATCCTTAATCAAATACCAATACGTAGTGAAAAGGCTTTCGGCTTTGAAATATAACAATTTTAAACATCTAAGAATTTCAGAAAGCAGGTTTTAGTAAGCAATTTAAAGTTTATTTGAGCAGTAACACTGGCCGTCTTGCCGTATAGGACGCCGTTCTATAAAATAAAAAAATAAAAACACCTGCCTTGTCAAAAATTGAATTAAAAAATTTTAAACAAACTAAATGATTTTAGTGTTGAATGGGTACAAGGTAAGTACTAAACAGATTATAATATTTATTGTGCAATTAAACCGCCATTGTGCCCAAAAGTGGAAAACTGAAAACCAATCTTTTCAGCGAAGTCCGGGGAACTGTTCCGAGGAACCGTCCCCCGACTTCAATGAAAATATTGGTTTTCAGTTTTCCAATTTCAGTGTCAACTTTCTCTTCGTACACCCTTGCCCCTCTCACCCCTCCCGCGGCCTGCCTTCAGCACCACCAACTAGCGGTCGGCGAGCCGTGAGTGGTGTGCGTTGCCTAGCCCTAGCCAAGTCGACGTATCGGAGCCGCTGATCCGCTTTGGTTCGTGCTTACGTTAGGTTAACGGCTCTTTGACGGCGAGGCGAAAGGCGATACGGTGCTGATCCCTTTCCGATTTGATGTGTGCTTATGACCTTTAGTTTTGCTGTAAAACATCTAACATCATGTTTTTTTGTCAAAATGTTAAAAATGGTCGATAGCAGCAGTCATTTTGGTCTAGCAAATAACAAATCTGAATTTTCTTATTTCTGTAAGTAGGTTTCAGTAAACAGTTTTTTTTGTGTTAATGGGCAGTATTAAGCTTTACTACAGAAAATAGGATAAAAAGCCATAAAAACAAAATATCGAATAAAATAATAGTTTTATATTTACAAATGACGATAGTTATTTTTTCTTTTAAAATAGTCAATGTGGTATGAAAATTAAGTAATGATACTCTTTAAGTACTCAGTAGATTCCACAGACAACTTTTATAGTAGATTCCTTCGACCCTTTGCAAAAATTCACTATGAATGGATGGTGCCGTCTACGTCACTTAAACCTCAGAACAGTATACAGGCGCGGTCGCAGCGCAAGATTTTGGGGGGGGTCACCATGGGTGCCGAAGAATATTTTAAGGGAGGTACATTTCCTCGTTGGTCTAGTGGACGCAAGCGTTACTCCTGAGCATGAGGTCCTAGCTTGGTTCGATTCTTAGGTCGGGTAAAGTATTATTGGGTTTTTCCATCAGAAATTTCTCAGAAGCAACCTGGGAGTCTGGATTTATGCCCGGTTGGCGGCAGTAGGCTCACCCCCTATGACATGGCACTTGATAACTGGTAAAATGTAGAAAATGCCTATTTCATTAAGTCCGCCTCTGTGTATATTAATTAATGTGTGTGTTAGTACTACACCCCTGCCTAACACTTTGTTTGGGGTCTAATGACGTGATGATATTTTAATTTTATTAATGTATTAGAACGGCATATCACGTAGGGTGGGGAGAGCGAGCGAAGCGAGCTCTAAATTTTTAACAACCTGCATCGGTTTGGTTAGGTTTTGTTTTATATTTTCAAGCTGAAATAGGAGTTACATTGTCGACTTATGTGGGCAAGCCCAAGCAATAAACAAAATGTAGACTACAAGAGCGAACGAAGCAAGCTCGAAAAATTTGCACACTCTCGGACAGGTTCGATTTTCTTTCGATCATTCCAAAAGGACAAAGGACTAGGAATTACTTGATTTGTCAACTTAGGAAGAAAAGCTCAAGAATCAACAGAATGTAGATTGCAAAGCGAGCGAAGCGAGCCTGAAAATTTTAGAACGCCACCCTTAAATAGTCTCTGTTTCCTTTTAACCATCATACAGAAAGAACACTTACTATAACGAATTACGACGAAAAATTAAAACTCGTTTTACAGCAGTTTAGGAATATTCCTAAACTGCTGTAAAACGAGTTTTAATTTTTGGCCTTAACCTAAGCCTTTCGAACCTTACGTTCAAGCGGGGTGCAAAAATCCCGAGTTTGCTTCGCTCGCTCTTGCATCCTAGATTCTATGTTTTTTAACAGGCTGTTAAAAAACCCACTGTCATTTCATAATTTTAAAGTTTTTACTTCTGTCGGCGGTCCCCATGTCTGCCTGTGTTGTTAATGTTTTTGTATATTATGCCCATCGGGGTTTTCGTGGCTCAAGTACAGTTTTACTTTTAAGTTATTAGAGCAAGTAAATCATTCAGACTCTCGACAGCTTGAATGATTTTGGGGGGGGTCATGACCCCCACGACCCCCCCTCTCGGACCGCGCCTGGAACAGTATAGCTTGAAACCAACTTGGACTACCAATGTTACTGGAACTGCGTCTTCGAGTAAGAAAAGCTGTTATAATTCCAAATCGATACCTTTACAGGCTTATCTTGTTTTGACCCATGATTAATGTCCAAGATACCTACTCAAGTATCTTTACTTTGCTCTGTTCTGCTCAAAGAATAGTCACCATTTTGGGGTTTGCGTTGATTCCGTGATTACGCATTTTTTGTTGGGAAAATTCGTTCAAGCTTTTATCGGACTTGGGTTTTTGTGGGTAAGTCGTCATTGCAGCGTGACAATACCAGAGTTTTTTTTTGCCCGTCCAGTAACTAGGTAGGGGAGACCGGGGATGGTTGGCTATAGGGACAGGTAGACTAAGCAACAATAAATCGCCACCATCACGTGTTTTTTATCAACCAATCACGAGCGACGATGCCTCTCCGCGACCCGCTAACTTGTGCGAAGTGAGCCTCCGCACTTGCGCGGCGTTCGTGAGTGGCATCACATGTTGTATTTTTGGTCTCGGTAAGTGATTTTTTTCGTTCGTACTTTTATTGTTATTGTGCCTATGGATCTGTTAGAAACAATGTTGTTGTAATGCCAAATGCAAATATGATAGTTTTATTCTATATTACACAGTACTGCTTTCATGTTAGAGCCAGAGTTTGCATATGATACGCAGGTAAAATTCAAAATGGCGTCAGGGGTTGGTTGATCAATTTTGTTCGGGGTGGGTAGACTAATTAGTCAACCTACCCCTTTAAAATAAGTATAACATTTATACTTATTATATAGAATTGTGTGGGCTAATGGTTAATATGCATCATCAATGTAAACACTATTATGTATGGTATTCTCTCACATACTAAATTACAGTTGTATTTTTACAGAAAATGAGGACGTACAAAAGAAAATCTGAAAGGGGTGATGTACCAAAAGATATCCTAGAAAGAGCTTGTCACGCAGTAATCTTCGATAATCATAGCATAAACGCCATCAAAGAAATACCAAATTCCACACAAAACGTTGCATCGTTTTGGTAAAAGTTTAAAGTAGCTTATGATAATCACTATTTCAAAGATGATAATATGTTGTTAGGAGATATACTTAAAAACTCTAATATGAGACTGATTGTTCTATTTTCATAATTTATAAGTTAATTTTTTGAAAAGAAGTTTTCTGTTTTAATAGTTTATAATATTAGATACTCACAAGTTTATTTATGTAGAATAATATTTTCATAAAAGCAATTTGATCTTTAATTAGCGATTTATTAGAATAATTCAAGTTACAATATTAAGGTTGAAACAGAAAGTACTAAAATTAATCTTCTTTTTAAGTTTTTTTAAATAGGTCAAAAAGAGACTGTTACCTTTATTAAAGTCCGAGAATGGATCTCAAATTTAAGTTTGTTTATAATCAAATAAAAAGTTTCTATCATTTAGTAAATTTTATTTTGTTTATTTTAAACGAATCCTCTTTAGATATTTACACTAATTACTGCCTAGGTCAACCTACCCCATACTTATGGCCAACTTACCCCGGAAATGGGGTAGGTTGACCAAGCGTCAGGGTTTTAGAAAATCGACTAAATAAGTATTATAATAATAAATATATAGGTTATTGATTAGTATTTTAGGTACCTGAATAGTTCTTCTATTTGTATCAACAATTTTTTTTTTTGTTTTATTAAGTTAAACATCAGAGTTATACGAGCTTAAGTCAAAAGTTAGTCAACCATCCCCGGTCTCCCAATACAGTATCTTAAAGTAAGTATTATATTCATTTCATTTAAGTTTTCTGAAAACCCTTTTGAGTTCAGATGAAAAATAATTTAATGTTACTAAACAATATAATAAATATTTTTCATAATGTTGTTTTATCATACCTAATTACTTATATTTTAATTTATTAATCGTTACTAGCGTAAGTACAAAAAGTAAAGCAGGGGCGCTGCTTTGCAAGCTTTTAACGACTTAATATTAGTAAGTTCAATATTAATTTACCTACTATAGACATAACCCTTCTGGAATAAATTCTCGAAATAAACAAAAACCGAAAAAAAAAACTACAAAAAAGCTGAAAACCGTTTTAAAATGCAACAGTCACACAGACAGACACTAAAAATCACTTTAATGTATAATACCTATATGTAATAAAGATAAATAAGTATTCGGGCCAATTTTTAAGTTTATACAAATATAGATCAACAAAGGACACTCTGTCCTCCCTTTTCACCACAACATTGCTTGTTTTTAAAAAAGCGTTTGGTACGTTTCCATTGTATGAATTAAAGATTATTTATTTCCATTTTCGAGTTAATGACAGCAAGCAGTAAAATCCACCCCTTAAACTTTATTACCACCCCCTTAGCAGTAGATTTTTGAAAAACCCTGAAACACGTACCGTTATATTTTTGGGCCGACTAGCGCGTCAAAATTGTTCCTTACATTATTAACTGGGTTGTTTTTTAAAACTAAAAGTGACAATCCATACTTATATTATAAATGCGAAAGTGTGTCTGTCTGTCTGTCTGTTCCCTCTTCACGCTTAAACCGCTAAACCGATTTAGATGAAATTTGGTATAGAGATAGTTTGAATCCCAGGAAAGGATATAGGGTAGTTTTTATCCCGATATTCCTACGGGAAACTTATGCGTGTAATATTTACTGAGGCAAATATTGCCAAGTTTCAAGTTTATTAACCAAAGGAATAAGATTTTTCATATAAACCTTCTTTTCACCCCACAGAGGCGATATTATGAAAAATCGTTTGGGATGTTTCTATCATTTGACCCAAAGATTTTTTATACCAATTTTTGAGTTAACCAAACTACGCAGTGAAATACTCCCCTGATAAATCGGCTACCCCTCTTCACCCCGTTATGGGTAGATTTTCGAAAACCCTGGTACACTTTATTCTTAATATTGTTTTTTTTTAAATATAAATTCTGATTTTCTAGTTAATCGGTCCGCACGTTCAAATTCTTCAATCCAAACTTTAACACGACTCAATCTCCCTTTAGTTTGAAAAAACAGAAAATGACAAGCTATAGAATTTACAAGTTTATATATATAAATATATATAAATAACAACCACATTTTGATAAATCTTCCCCGTAGGTATACTACGTTTGTAATTTTGGTCTCAGCAGCCAAAATATGAAGAGAGTCAGGACTGGTGACACAGGAGCAAGCGACGTACAGTTGCCCGTGTCAAAAGTAGTTTGTCCTGAGGTCAACAGACATACCCTTCAGTAGTAATTTCCCATTACTTGCAAAATTTTTCGTTTATAGTGAATTACAGCAATCACTAAAATAACATAACAGTAGATTCTAAACGCGGGATTTCTTATCAACAGTATCAATAGATGTAATCTAACCTAAACGAACCATAGATATTTATTTTTATTATAACCAAAGTTGAAAGAAGAGGCCTAAAGTTTATGTTTTTCAGTGTACGTTCTACGAACTATCATGTAATAATATCAAAATGTAAAAAAGAAGCACAATAAATATCAATTGTAGGGAATCGAACTTAGGTTTGCAAAGCAGTTTAATGAAAGTTGACTAAAATAGTATATTATGTAATTTATAAGATTGACTGCTTAGGTCCTTAAAAGTATAGTGGGACGATAATTAAAATGAAATATTGAGTTGAATTTGGAGCAGTGGTGGCCGAGTGGAATCGGCCCCGACTTACAAGTTGTAGGTAGTGGGTTCGAACCTCAGCAGGCGCTTTAATTTGTGTAAATTATTTCATCACCACTGCTCTCAAAACGGTGACGGACAATATTGTGAGGAAACCAGCCAGCATGTCCCTAAACCAAAAATTCGAAGACATGTACCAACCCGCACTGGGCCCGCGTGGTAGATTATAGCCCACACCCTCTCGAAGAGAGGAGGCCTGTGTCCCAGCAGGAACATTATAGCCTGATTATGCTTTAAAGTGAATTTACCAATTGCAGTATTAATTCCACAAATTAAGTTATTCAACAAAACACAAGTGTTATGGCAGTAACACAATTAATAGAGCACTTGTTTTAATGCAATGTCACACATTCATTATATTAACGCAAACATTATTTAAAATACCACACACCACGCAGCCAGCGTTTCATATTTTAACGGCAATATAATAAACATGTCGGTATCAGTCAATCACGTGGTTGGAACAGATGGACATACTGTAACGGATGGTACTTTGGACATAGAAAGCTTACATGGGAAAAAAAGGCTACTTTTTATCCCGTTTCGTAATCCCCGTGGGGTCCGCGAGCAGAATGAATTATTATTTCTTTTTGTTGTTCCGTCTCAACGGATTAATAATTTTACGAGAACTTAAATCTACGTCTAGCTGCGGATTAAAGCTTGTGCAATAACAGTATTCCTGTTTTCTCTATCGCAATAGAATAAAAGGAAAGCTCTGTCAGAATTTTAATAACCTAGTTTCCTTTCCTTCCTAAGTTTGAGGACAGGAAGTACCGAAAAGTTGATGTTCTCTGATAAGTATGCGGATATCTTGGAGGGCGAAAGCCTAGGATGCTGGTAGCATGGACTAATAATACTGCTGGTAGTAGCACACTGTCGTTTATTTCTTTAAGTCAAGATGACAAACAAAAACCATAGATCAAACATAAACTATACAACATTCCTTCCCCTAGCTTGACAAAATAAACATAAATCAAAAACTTTAATAAAAACGCTTATAATCTACTCTAGGCACAGCTCGCAATACTTTTCCATCACCCGTTTCTCTTGATTCTACAGGAGTATCACCATGAGTCGCATCTGTTGCATCATAGAATACTTCGTCTTTTCTATTTCCCTCCCCTCCAGTGTCCGACGTACTACCATTCCCTGGAGGTGCCGGGTTCGGTTCCGACTGTTCCGATGTTCCTTGTAGATCTTCTAATTCAATAGGACATTCACTCGGCTCGTGAACATTTCTTGCTGTGCCGTGGAATGCCAATAATTGATTCTTGTGTTTTTTTTACCTTTAACAAAGTATTGCAATCCTGGACAATATAAACAACTTTTCCTATTTTTCTAATTATTACGCCTCTATTCCAAGTCCCTTGTTTATTAGTACTGTTTTTTTTATACAATACATTGTCTCCTTGTTTAAAGTATTTAATAATTATGTCACTTTTTCCTTTAGACTGCAAACACTGTTTGTTTTCGACGTTTTGGGTGAGAGTGATAATGAAATAAGTAAGATAAGTATGATAAGTATAATAAGTAAGATAAAGTAAGATAAATAAAAAAAGTGTAATTAAATCTAATCGTGATCTCAGTTTATGACCGAATACCAACTGGGCAGGTGAACAGCCCGTTGCAGAATGTATGGAATATCTATAATCAAATAGATATTTAAGTAAGTTGTTGTTTAATCCCGTAACATTTCCACTACTTAACATACAAGATTTGATTCCTTTTTAAAAAGTTCTTGAGCAGTCGGTAACGGATACTGTTCGACGATCGATTGTTTACGCTTACAGAATAATCCACACAAAACCTGATTGAACCATCGCGCTTTAATATAGGGACCATTGGTGAGGCGTATTCTGAAAATTGAACCGGTTTTATCACACCTATACGTACCAAACGATCAATCTCACCGTTTATTTGATCTCTAAGTGCAAAAGCTACAGGACGAGCTTTAAAAAAAATCGGCTTTACGTTTTCTTTCAACTGTAACGTAACTTTATATTTTGAAAATAAGCCTAATTCGTCTGAGAAAACAGTTGGAAAACGTAATTTTAACTGTTCAGCAATTAGAGTTGTTTCACAATAATTGATTTGCAACATGCATGTGTAATCCAAACAAACTAATAAAATCTCGCCCTAAAATTGGGGGACCACCATCGCGAATCACTCTAACATTAATATTCTGTGTCTTGTCCAAGTATCTAATAGGCAATTGCACTATTCCTAAACACTGAATAACACACCCCGTGTATGTAAACAATTGATCCGTCGTTGGTGATAATGGCAACAATTAAAAAAAGATAATTGTATACTTTTTCTGAAATCGCTGTGACTGCCGATCCGGTATCTACTTCGAACTTTAGCTTAACACCTTGAATCGATACTACTAAAGTCATAGGTTCACCTCTGAAAGAACAGATTTTTTTTGTCTTACCGTCACTTACGACACTCTCGCCCACCCCGCCAGTTCCTACGAAATATATCTATTTGCACATTCGGCGTAGGTGGCCTTTTACATTACATTTCTTGCATGTATAGCTTGCAAACCGACACTGAGATGTTTTGTGGTTCTTGTAGCCGCAAACTGAACACTTTTCAATGTGAACACTCGATTCCTTTAAGTTGGTTTCGATTTTGAACAACGACTCACTTGACGACGGCGCCTGTACCGCTGCTGACGACGAAGCTGCTGCTACCTTGCGTGCGCTGTGCACGCTCTCCGCCAACTCAACTGCTTTAGCTAGTGCGCAGTGTGGTATCTTGAAGTTCACGCGGGAAAAGCTTATCTTTCTCAGGTCGCGGCCGCATACCCACAACAAATCGGTCGCTCAGCGCCTCTTCTACATTCAGAAATCCGCAATGCGTGGTCAGACCGCGAAGCCTAGCAGACCACTGCGAAAATGTTTCTTCCAGACCTTGAGTAGCGGCATAAAAATTATACCACTCGCCAAAACCACATTTTTTTGGGGTAAAGTGATTATCCAGAAGAGTGAGAATATCTTCGAAAGGCACCTGCGTAATTTCCTTTGGATAAGCCAAATCGGCCGCAAGCTTGTATGTGCCGTCAGCGAGTGCGCTCAGCAATATTGCTCGTCGTTTAACACCTATTGGGTCCTTCTCATTGCCAACATCGTTTGCAATGTACTCGTACCATTGCAAAATCCACTGTTTATAATTTTCCCATGTCTGGTTGACATGGTCAAAACTTGACAAAATACCGAAATGAGCCATGTTTTTTTTTATTTTGTCGTGGGTCCTCGTCGCCAATGATAAGTATGGAGATATCGTGGAGGGCGAAGGCCTAGGATGCTGGTAGCATGGACTAATAATATTGCTGGTAGTAGCACACCACAGAGTACTTAGTAGCACACTGACGTTTATTTCTTTAAGTCAAGATGACAAACAAAAACCATAGATCAAACATAAACTATACAACATTCTCCGATATTTAAACTCTAAAACTTTTTGAGTTTTCCCAGTACCAAAACCGCCAAAACCCTGCAACAATACTATAGGTACAGAGGCCAGCACACCAAGCTACCCCAATCTGTCAAATTTTCCCAAATGAATATGAACCTTTTTCCTTTGTAGTAAAGTTGAAATTGTTTCAAAGAAATTTGTCAGATTGGGGTAGATTGATGTGCTGGCGTCTGTACACAAAACTTTACATAAGGCACGGTTTCCTAAAAGACTGATGGCCGGACTTAATGGCCCAAATGACTTCTGTCATGAAAATGATGACAGCGACAAAAATTTAAATTCTTAAATTCGCTCTTCCGCATCAAAAGATACTTATCACGTTTCTGTTTAGTTTTGACACCTCAGACATTACCATGACACTTGACGCAGTGAATTGACTTGATTGCTATGGAAACGCTATTTAATCATATGTGAAAGCACTCTTCTTAGTATGGACACTTTTTCGCGCGGCGAGATTTTTTTTTTTTTTTTTTATAAATGGCATCTCGCAGTTCATCCTTTATGAGGATGGCTACTGCTTAACCGGACTTTCCTGTGGATGCCTCGAATTAAGGCCTCCAGCCAGGGCATACAATAACTTAAAAACTAAGCGACAGCGCTAAGGGTAACCCCCTGCGGGGTTCGGACCTCGGCTCAGGGCGTCGCTGGAAGAGGACAGCAAGGGACAGGCTGGATCGGTATTATTATTAGTGTTTAGGGGCGAATTTAAAACTACAGGCTCAGCTGCGCGGGCTGGCTCGAGCAAGGGTCGGGGCGGGCACGGTGATGGTGCGGGACGTCGCGACGGGCCTCGGCGGCGAGGACGGAAGGACGGATGTCTGAGCTTGTGTTTGTGTTGTCGACTGAGAGTACTCGTGGCCTTACTGCTCTCCTGGAGGAGGGTAGTGGCGTCGTCGGGGATAGTGAGGGTATGCCTTGGTCGGCGAATCCTACTTATGCGGGAGGGAGTGTATCGGGAGGCCGCCGCAATCAGGGGATTGGGGTGCTTTATGGCAGAGTCAAAGAAGCGCTTGGAGAGGCGTTTCATGAACTGCTGGATGGTGGGGAGTCTGAGATCTAGATGCAGATTCACATTTCGGACATAGAAGGGGGCTCCCGTGACCTTTCGGAGGAAACGGTTCTGGACGGTTTGCATTTTATGCAGAAATCGCGGCTTGGCGTGTGCGAAGACTACGCAAGCATAGGTCATGATGGGACGGATGACCGCGGTGTAGAGGCGCAATTTGCACTTGAGTGACAATTTGCTGCGGGCAGTTATCATGGAGTGGAGCCTACCGAGAGCGAAAGAGGCGCGCGAACGCGCCGTCTTTATGTGCTCGTTGAAGGTGAGGTTGTGGTCTAGGATGACACCTAAGTATTTGGCTCGCTTTCCCCAGGGGATCGGCTTGCCATACATAGAGATCGGGCGCGGGAGGGGGGGGGGTAGTTTGCGCGGTTTCGAGAAGATGACCGCCTGACTCTTATCGGGGTTGACCTCGATTCTCCATTTCCGGAACCAATCGCTCAAGGCGCTTGCGGAGGTTTGGAGGTTTCGAGCTATGGATGACTGGTTGACACCCGAACAGTATATGGCAGTGTCGTCGGCGAAGAGCGCCAACTGTGCCTTTTTACTGTTCGGGATGTCACTAGTGAACAGGGTGAAAATGAGGGGAGACAGAACGGAACCCTGGGGGACTCCGGCGCGGATGGGGTGAGGGGGAGAGAGAGCGCCCTCGATACGGTAGCGGAAAGTGCGGTCCGACAGAAAATCTCGTAAGATGAGCACGAGACGGTCTGGCACACCTAGCAGGTACAGCTTATATAATAAGCCATTGTGCCAGACCTTGTCGAACGCCTTCGCTATATCGAAGAACAGGACGCCTGTCGAAGCACCTCGCTGAAAAGCAGCGCTAATGTGCTCGACTATGCGGTGGAGCTGGTGGATGCACGAATGCTTCGTGCGAAAACCGAACTGTTCGGGGGGGATGAGGCTCTTTGCTTCGGCATAGTCTTTGAGGCGCTTATAAATAAGCCTCTCGTAGACTTTACCGAAAACATTTAGCAGACTGATGGGGCGGTAGCTGGAGGGCTCAGACTTGGGCTTGCCTGGCTTTGGGATGCCTATGACTGTGGCTTCTTTCCACATTTGGGGGAAGATGTTGTTGCTCAGGGCGCCATTGAAGATGGCGGTCATGAGCAGTATGAGGGGGGCGGGGAGGAGTTTGTACACCCTGTTGGTGATACCGTCCGAACCGGGGGCTTTGCGGGTTGCGAGTCCTTTTATGATGTCTTGCACTTCGTCGGGAGTGACGGGAGGCAGAGGATCATCAGGGTCTTCGACTGGCGGGAGGGAGGCTCTCCGTTCGACTTCAGCGTTCACCTCGTCGAGGTGCGCTCTGTCTACTGGTTGAGAGCTGGGAGTGCATTGAGCCTCTAGGCTGTCGGCTAGGCATTCGGCCTTTTCGAGGTTTTCGAAAGCGACCGTTTTGTCGGGGCGTGTGAGGGGAGGAACTGTGGCCTCTTCAGAGGAGCGGAGCTTCCTCTGGAGTTGCCAGAAGGCGTGGTGGGTGGGCTCGAGTTCGCCGATCAACTTATCCCATCCCTCGGAGCGCCACTCCCCTATGCGTTTCTTTACAGCACGCTGTAAATGGCGCATGTGGGATTTGTTCGCGTCGCAGGGAAAAGAGTCGTAGGCACGAATGGCAGCGTTCTTCTCGGTCATCAGTTCACGTACGTCATCGGGCAGTTTCCAGCGATGGTCTTCCATCACTGGAACTTCCCGTGAGCAATCCGTCAGTACGGATTGAACGTGCTCTGTGAACGAGTCGATCGCCCCAGTCGTGTCTGCGACTGAGATAATTTGCTCGGGGATGGAGTCTAGGTGGGGAGACGTGGTGGATTTCAGTCTTTCGCTTACTTTCCTCCAGTCGGTGACTGTTTTGGTCGGGGGGGGCTGGTTGGGGTCGTGCGGGGGGCCCGAATAGGGGGCCAGGTGCAAGATGACCGGGCGGTGGTCAGAGTTAAGCTCTTGTACCGTCTCGATAGACTGCAAACGGAGGTTTACATTCTTGAGAAGCGCTACATCGAGAACGTCAGGAAGATGGGCGGGGTCGCCCGGGAAATGAGTGGGATACATCGGAGCGATGATATCGAAATTGAGGGAGTCGCCTAGTTTGAACACGATCCTACCTCTGGTAGAGGTCGTGCTGCTATTCCAAGCGGGATGTTTGGCATTGAGATCCCCCGCCATGATGACGGAGTCACTCATACCGAAGAGGGTAGTGAAATCGGTAGTGAGAGAGATGGGATCCTCCGCACCATTGGTGGGCGGGATATAGGCGGAGATGATGGTGATTGCGGGGTGACCGGTCATGCCGAGCCGACAGATAGAGATCTCTAGCTGAGAGATTAGGGCGGGCGGGTCTATCGGGATGCAATGGAGGGACTTCCTATAGTAGATGAGTGTACCGCCCTTGTGGCAGCGAGCCCTGTCATTGCGAACTATCTTGTAGTTGGCAATGTTCGGGTTCCGCAGATGGGGCTTCAGGAAGGTTTCCTGGACTAAGAGGACATCGAGCTGGTGATCGCGGAGGAAGGCGGCGATCTCATCGCGTTGATTTTTAATGCCGTTTGCATTAAAAAACCCTAGTCTAAGGGATCGGGGTTTGGTAACGCTCATTCTTTGTAAAGCCATTGGAGCTTTTTAGAAGTTGAGGGTTTGCATGACTTGCGTAATCTGAGGATACGCATTGAAAATCTCGGCGATGCGCCGAGGATTGCCGTTACAGGCTTGGATTTCCGCTGCCATGGCATTTGCGGGGGCAATAAAAGCTGCGTAAGCACCGATTATTACCTCCATGCTGCTAGGCTGGGGGCGGGAGGCGGGGGTCGGGGGGGACCTACTGGGACCAGCGGGAGCCCTGGGCGCGGCGGCGGGAAGGGCTACCGGTGGGGCTACTGGGACCGAGGGGCCTACTGATGGCGCGGGGATGACAGTTGCCATCAGCGCTGGGATAGTCGGGGGTGGGGGGGGCACCGAAGCTGCGGGAGCTTTGAGGTGGTTGAGGTTCGCCCATGGGGAGGGCCTTTGGGGACTGAGCCTATCGGGCATCTGGGAGGAAGGGATCGGGATCCTCACAGAGGGGCTTTCCCTTTGCTGACGGTCGCTCGCGCGCTTCGTCAGTTTGGGAGAAGAAGACTTGGGAGCCTTGGGGCAGCCACGGTAGTTAGCCGGGTGCCCGGATTGGCCGCAAAGAACGCAGCTCGGTGGCTCTGTGCACTGAGAGCGGTCTTTGGGGCGGGGACAGTCTGACGTGCCGTGGGCACCTAGACACTTGACGCATCTAGGTGTCGCGTAGCAGTGGGATTGGGAATGGCCATACAGTTGGCACCTGTGGCATTGTCCGATGAGGTTGGACTTCCTGGGTTTCTCGATAGAGATACCCGAGAGGGAGCAAACTGACTTCACCTTGAAGATGGGGTGATGTCCTTCAGTAGGGTCGCAGATGACCAGGACCATGTCGTAGACTAGGCCCTTCCATGCTTTGTGCAAGCGATGGACTGCTGAGACGGGGATGCCTTGTGAAGCAAGGTCTTCTTTGATCTCCTCGGTGGGGATTTCTTTGGGGACGCGCCTGATGATTACGCGGGTGGGGACTTCCTCCGGAAGGGAGTACGTATGGAAGGGGTAAGCCCTTGTCTGGAGGAGACGGGTAAGGTCCCTGTAGTCCGAGGACGAGGCGACCGTTACCTTAATACCCTGTTGGGTTGAGCGGGCGTTCGTGTAGTTGATCTTTTGATCAACACACGCTTTGGAGATTTCTGTCCATTTGGACTTATCCTGGACATAGATGGGGGGCGGGGGTCGTGGCTTCTTTGCGTTCGAAGCGGGAGGGGTAGCCGAGAGGCTAGAAGCGGGGGAGGCCTGCGGTGCGGCGGAGGGTGGGGTGGGGGGGCGGGGAGCGGGGTTTTCCGCGACCGACTTTTTGGCCTTGTTGGCGTGAGAGGAGGCGTTCTTCTTTCTCTTGCCTCCCTTTCCGACGACTATATAGTCGTCTTCCGAGGAGGACGAAGAGTCAGAGAGGGCTTCCTCTGAGTCGGATTGAGATTGGGGTACGGACGTGTCCATACTCTCCTGAGTATCAGCTGCGATAGCGGCTGGCACGGAAGGTGCGGGATCGGGGACTGGCACGGACGGTGCGGGTTTCGGGGCGGACACGGAGGGAGCGGGTGATGGGGCTGGCACAGAGGGTGCGGGTTTTGGGGCGGGCACAGAGAGTGCGGGTTTAGGGGCTGGCGTGGAGGGTGCGGGTTTTGGGGCTGGCACGGAGGGTGCGGGTTTGGGGGCTGGCACGGAGGGTGCGGGTTTAGGGGCTGGCACGGAAGGTGCTGGTTTGGGGGCGGCGGCTGGCACTGAAGGTGCAGGCGAGGGGGCTGGCACGGAGGGTGCGGGAGGGGAGGCGGCGGCGGCCTCGGGGATTTCGCCTGAGTTTGGCGGAAAGAGGGGGCTGACTAGCGCATCGCTGAAGTCAATGTCGATGTCTAAGACCGAACCGGGAGGGCGTCTAAAATTTATGAGACGCTGGCCATATTGGGTGAGGAAAGAGGGGTCCTTGAAGAGGACCTCTCTAGCGAACGCCAAAATGACCGCGTCTGCCATGATCGGGAAGGGGGCGGGGAGAGGGAAGAACCATGGGGGGCGTGAAAACCTAGCACCCCGGGTGGATGGGCCCGGGGGTGTGAGATCCTACCCTCCCTGTCGGGTGTGAGACAGGGAGGTGAGTACCTGAAGTGAGCCCTAAGCTTGTGACCCGTCGCCGATCTTATTGTGCGAACGGGGCCCTAACCAGTCTGTGCGATGGGTGTAGAGACACCCTAGACCGGCTTCTAGTACGAAGGGGTTGACACACCCAACCGTACTAGACGCGAGCTGTGGACAAGGGATTAGTTACGAAGCTAGAGCTGACTAGGAGCCACCCCCAAGGCCAAGCTTCTAGCTCCCGATTCCAATTGACAGCCTCGCCCTGATGGGGCTCGGCGGGTGAGATTGGGGCACCACCCCCTTGGCTTCGTTGGCACCGTGAGGTATCCACCAAGGACCACGAAACTGTGGTTTTTACCCGGAAGGGGCCAAAAACCTCGACGATACGTGTGATGACGATTCTCTCTTAAAGAAACAACTTCTATCAACCACGCCTTGAAAAAGGCGGCTATTGACAGGGTGCGGGCGTAGTCCGGAGACTACTGAGCTCGTTACGGCTAGCGTAGCGAGAGCGGGCGGTGGCGGGGCGGCGAGGCGGTGGGGGCGTGCAGCGAGCGAGAGCGGGCAGCACGACCGTCCACGGCGAGCGTCGAACGGCGAATGAATGTTCGCGCGGCGAGAGCAAATCCAGTGACTTAAATCTATAAGCAGCGGCTTGACTTGTCAAATACCGGTGTAAATGACAGATTTTCATGACGGCCGCTATAATTAGACGGAACCGCTTTCCTAGGAACCCAAGCTTGGGTTCCTTAACATGGCATTTTCATTATTTTTATGCTTATTTGTGCATAAATGATACCTCATAAAAACCTAACAAAACCCGTATTACATTAAAATAAAAGCGCATGTAACTGTTTGAAAACGAAAAGTGCAACACAAAAGTGCAAAGTGGCGTTCTCTTCATGTCTAGTCCTTTAAGGAAATGCTATATCACATGCACATAACAAAACTACGTATTTTTATATGTTTATATTTTAGACGATAAAACGTTTCAAATGTTAAGTTGAACTTTAAAAGAGTATATTTAACGGCGAGTTTTGCCTCGTGCCGCAATTTATTGCCTCGCCAAGCCGATTCATGTTTGAACACTCGCTTTTATTTTTAAAGTGTATTGCTGGATAAAATGGTATAGCGTTGAAAATAGACTTCCGATCGCTTATTTTTTCTACGGCGCTAACTCAATTGTTTATTGACAATGTTCATGGTTTTATTTATTGTCCTTTAACTTTTTCGAGGCGGGAGCGTTCGATTTGCATGAAAGCGTTTGAGTTAAGTTTTCCTAAAAGGGAGAAAGCTATAAATTTTTGATATTTATGGTTGACTGTGCCTATTTACCTCGCATATGGTCGTAAGTAAGGGTTACTTTTTTTCAAAGAACTCGACATAAAGTCAATAAAGCTGTAAAGTAAACATCACTGGTGGTTAAATCATTTGATGAACACCGCGAGCGCCACATTCACGCAAGCCCCTAATCAAAATTAAGAATCTTCCGACGTCACGCAATTGTTGCCTTCAGTGAGGTAACGCCGCGCGCCGCGCTAGTCGACCGCCGTCATTACTTTAGTCCACTAAAGGATCGATAATAATTTACTTATGCATACTGGGTCTACCCCAATGCCACTTGCAATGATGGATTGAACATCACTGTGGACTTCGCAGCAAACTAATACTAAAATGGCGTAAGTTAACCTCTCTAACTTCTTTTATATAGATACGGTACTTTGAGTTTTGGGCGTTCTTCGGTCGATATGATGCTTACACACACATAGACACAAAAATTCCTGCCCGATTATTTAGCTCTATTTTATCTTGATATTTTTTAATCGCTATATTTCCTAAATTAAATTATAAAACAAGGTACTTAAAACTGAAGGTACCTACATGGTGGATGTGCCGACATGAATTGTTATAAAATGTGAATAACTGAGACATCACAACATTGGTAGACCGTGTCGAAAATTATATGTACGAGCATCTACGGTCATTACCTAGACTTTTGTTTCACAGTATAATTGTTTCCACATAATTGTAGGTACTTAAATATATAATGTCGTAAAATAAATAATAATTACTTATTGTGAAATGTGCGTATGTTATTATAGGAGCACTTCTGCCTAATCCTTAAGGGAATAAAGGCGAATTGTTATGTTATTTATTACTTATTTAGAATACTGTAAGTGTACTTATGAAGCCCGTAGGTAATGGCTAAAGTTTTGCAGATTAATAAACTTGAAAAAATCAAAGTTATCGCAGCAGCTAAAGTGAAAATCTAATATTACAGAAGCTTTCACAAAATGAACAACAATCTATACTTACTTTAACAAAGTATAGCGGATTGCTTCATAATATTAATGTAACTTTTATAGCATCATGAACAAGAATGACATATACAGGGGCTAATATTCTTTTCTTATTTTTTAACGTTGATCGTAAAGAATAAAAACGAAATTTAAAAAATCACTTTATACACATTCTCGTAAAACGCGACTTACACAGACGAGTTTAGATCCAAATGTCAAGGGGAATGAAACGTACACGCGGCCAATAAAATTATTCTGTTTCTTACGTTTTTATTGCTGAACAGTTTTCACGACCATTTTACCCTGGTGACTAGTAGAATAAATTAGAGCGATATAAACTCATGAATCAATCAACAGCCTTCAGTTCACTGTTGGAAATAGAGTTTTCCTAACAGAAATGGGAATCCGATCCGTAAAATAAATGTGTTGTATCTGTTGATGGCAAAGCAAATATGGTTGTGAAGTATGAAGAAGGGATATGCGACGGACGTACCTTCATCCAAAATAGTTGGCAAGATGTATACAAATCATTAAGTCGCAATCAAATCAAAGCTAAGCTTTAGCGGTAACAGTTCGAGTTTAACAATAAGAAGATCTTTTCAAAGCGCATTTTTCTGATATTGTTCTCGAATTGTCGCCATAGCTAGCTATTCGTATGCAGGGAGCTTTACAAAGAGCGAAATGTCGTCGTCGATATGGTACAAAAGTTGTAAGTGTAGGTCTCGTTCGTAGGCCGATATCTGGAGCGTCGGCCCACCACTCGCGAGCAATCTGTTTACGTAACAGCCCCGTTATGTTCGGAGAGGGTTCCCGTAGTAGACGTTAAACATATTGCCTCATAAATCGTGAGAATCCCGGCAAGCGCTGTACACCCGTACCGGTGTCGATTTGACTACGTTTCCTTTACGATTCCACCATATTGAGCGATCGGGCTCAACATTTAAATATCACTACATAAATCGGCGTGACATATAAGCCGTTATATTCGCTCAGCCTTGACGAAATATCTATCCAAGCCAAACGTTCATTGTGCGAAATAAACAACATTAACATAGATTACAATTTCATAAAATTTCAATTTAACATAACATTTTGTTATACTTAGTTATCAAACACGAAGCCTACATTTCAGTGGGTTTCACTTAACTAATGGCTGGCTAACAACATTACTGTTTGAATTAATAATAACATGTGGGTTAGTTCCGAAACTGTAGACTTCTAGATTCGAATAAAATTACATTTAATACCAAAAACATATTGAAGTATACCAAAGTTCAAGTTACAAACAATATACTTTGTTAAAGGTGAGCAATAATAGCAACACCTACCAACAAGGAAATTTACAATTAAAATCTAATTAAGTATTTTTACAAACATTTTTATCAGGAATGTTCAAAAGGCCGTTACACCGCGAAGTAGGTTAAACTTAGTTTTGTGGCTAAGCTGGTTCAAGATTACACATCTACACGAACACGCGAGCGGATGCGGAGGCATGCGCGGGCACGGGCGCGGACGCGGGCGCGGGCGCGGTCGCGCGAGGCATGCTCGCCGTCGCACGATGCTACAATTGTTGCAAAATTGCTTTTGTTGTTCGATATATTTGAAATGCTTCCATTCAGGGTCACTGAAGTTTTCTTTAGAGGCTGAGCACCATATTTCCTGTTCACCGGCTTTCCATTGGCATGTAAACAAACGTTACAAAGGATAAAGGGTTAATATTTCGTTGTAATTACTCGTTTGTGTTACCGATTAGTCTTCATGTGGCTACGATTAATGTACTGTGAACTGATTGAACATAAAAGGATTTTAATTGGTGACTGCTTCTTGACAAAGACTCGTATACGAGAATGGATTATACGTCTTTTGGCTATATACTCGTATGATAATGACAGCAACATGGAATGACAAGTTTGGTGAAGTAGTAGCGGAGCTTTTGTTAGAGTACCTACATGTGCATTGGAAAAAGGTTCAGTTCCTCCAATACCTTCAGTTGACACCTATTTCAATAAATTAATATGTGATTGCCTACGGGTATTTGTTCTGACTTAGCTAGGGACGGTTTGTGTTAAGATACGCACGTAGGATGTACCTAGGTAGGTACACACATTACAATGGAAATTGTAGAACTCCGCAAACCTGCATTAAGAGTTAACTAATAATAAAACCTTTATTTATTACATGAAAATCTGCGTCTTCCTGCAAATAAAGGTAAAAAAGGGAGGAATGTACCAACTGCTCGTTTTATCATCCCACAAATCGTAAAGCTCTGAGAGAAACGTTTACTGGTGTACTAGTATAGCCGACGCCGACGTGTTGGCATACCGTCACTACATACTGCGGTTGAACCACTTTTTACCAACGATATTCACGCCAAAAGTGGTTATATGTAAATATGTTTATTTATGTAAATTAAAGGAATTCATAATCTAGGCGTAAAACGGAGAAAGTAGGACAGATAATTTTTGGATTTTTTCTTAATTGACCTACGGTTATAATGCGTATCATAATGTTGTGTGCTTTCCATATTTTGTTTTTTTTTAATATTTATTTGATTCGCTTTGGTAATTTTGGTGTGGGGTTCAATTAGTTGTTTGAATTTAATATTTTCTATAGTATCTGCTATTTTATACAGATATTTTGTGGGAAGTTTTAGTCGCTATGTGGGTAATAATATTAAGTGATAAATAAAAATAAAATATGCTATCGTTAAAAGTTTTACAAACCATATAATTATATATATATATTTAACTATGTGTCGTTAAGTTTAAGTGTTTAAGTTGGCTAAGTATTTTTGTGATGTATTTAGTGAAGGCGAGTAGGACCTCCGGTTTGCGCGTTAGCATCCCGATGTCATATGCCATGATATCATATTTCTCAGAGATTGCCTCATATTGCATGCGATCCATGGCGAATCTCGGGCAATCCCTGAGGAGGTGGTCGAGGCGCTTTTCCATATTAGGAAAAGGTTGAAGAAATGGACAGGGACGACGCAGACCCATACCATGAATCCAGTAGATGCATGAATGCCCAGCGTTCAAATTTTTGGTCGGTTATTAAAATAAGAAGTTGCTGTTCCCTTTACCTACTTTTAAATTTTAATTATTTTACTTTTTTTTTTGTTTTTTTTTTCTATGAAACAGCAGTTTTTTTTTATGAAAGACAATATATTTCTACGCTAGGGAGCGAGTCTAGAACCATGTGCTGACTTCATGGATACAGTTTGCGCGTGGATGTCATGCCATCCTGTTTATAAGTATGAATGCACAAGTTTAATATTACCGCGAAAGTCACAAGCTTTTCGCTAAATTCGCTTTGTTGCATCCAATACGTGCGCGAATCTTGCCGTCCTGTCCAGCTCTTTATTAAATAGCTCCAAACCGACATCAACACAAAAGCTCACTTGTTTTATTACCTAAATAAAGGTTACAGATAAGAAATACATTATCTGTTGA
Organism: Gortyna flavago; assembly: GCA_963669345.1. NCBI lineage: Eukaryota > Metazoa > Arthropoda > Insecta > Lepidoptera > Noctuidae > Gortyna > Gortyna flavago. The sequence continues at coordinate 9,140,878 of OY770129.1, read as the reverse complement.
AGCAATAGACAAGCAACAACCACTGACAGATTGTTAGGCTTCTTCTGAAACATTCAGACAACCCTTTTCACTAACGTGACTCTAACAAATGGCTCCGGATTTCTCGTTCGTTCTCAAAGCTGCGCTAAAACCAATAAGTAGGTACTTCTTCCTCGGCAAGATATAAAAATTATGGCTACGAAACATTTATCATCCAAAGTTGACTTGCGTTCCTCGCGTTTTATTTTATCTAATTTGAGCATTTGGGAAAGCAAATATTTAACTAAATTCTTTGTTCACTAAAATATTCAACGTTTTCATCACGCGTACGTTTCCGCCGCAATTGGGTTGATTCGTTTAACTTAGTAAATATTGCCTACCTAGTTCACTACGTACTCGTATTATACTTTATATTTATGGGCCGCAGTATTACCTACATAACCTAGAAACATTGTGTTTTTTTTTCTGCCTGTTTCATCTTGAGCAGCTACTTACCTAGAGGTTATTCAATAAACATTTTTTCAACGCTTCAAGTTATGACCACTGGCGTCCTGAGGTCGTTCATGCATATAAATTACATTAGTCGTAACTGTAGTTTTAAAAATATAAAGCGTTAAAATGTACTTACTATTGCGATGCAGATTAACGGATTCGTATATTTCCAGGGAAATAGGTATTTTATCTGGAATCGGTTCACGCCTAGCTCGTCTACGCGATCATTACGAAGGCAGTATATATGTTAAATAGGTGTGTAGGCTCATTGAGATGGTTTTCCGGAGCGGGAACATCAATAGACCGCTTGCGAGTGTTGAGTCCTCGCGGCTTAACCTCCGGCGAGATTCCAACCCACTAACATTTTATTTCACTTACCCACTCTCTTGATAGCCAATACCTGCTCGTATGTTACGTTCCTTCACAGGTTTTGATCTTGAGTTTTATCGTTGGTTACGCAGCTCAGCCGGTAAAGGATAAAGAGGGCCTTTAACTTCAATCCTTTCTTTGTTAAACATACCTACTTTATAAAATATACTTCAAAAATTCTTCCTCAGAAATATAAAAGTATTTTAGTGAAGCCAAAGATTTCTGCTTTCAATATTAGTTGTTTGAAAGTTAGCTAATCGGAAAATGTAAGGGTTTGTCCCCGAACTTTTCAGAAGAAACTGTCAAGTGAGGCTTTTCTGCTTACTAAATAAAGATTATTTCCGCTCCAATTTCACGGTACCTACTTATTTAAAATTTTCATGTAATTTTCTTAGGTACTAATTCAAAGCGTAAAGTGTTTTAGTAAATTACATATTAAATGTTTTTTTTGTTAATTTTTAATATACCTACATATTGACATTAATTAATTTTATATATACAATGACATTTGCTTACTTTGTAAAGTATTAAGTACATTATTTTAATTATTGTGAATGTGAAGACTATGTGGGTTATTTTATTTATCTTTCCTCAAAAGACCATCTCAGATATCGATCTACATAGTCTTCATATGATCTGACCAAGATTATGTCTGGACTTGAAAAAAGACTGTGACCTCTAAGATTGTTTCGGCCTTTCTTCTCAGACTAGTCAAATATGAAACGCCGACATCATCTAGTTTTTAAAATATGATTGACGTGTAAATGTGTTTGTGCAAACCTACTTACTGAAATAAAATCATTTATCATTTATATTGTCAATAATGATTATGGCTGCATTCCGCTGAAACTATTTATTTCAGCTTTAAAGCGCAAATCAGTTATCATTTATATTGTCAATAATGATTATGGCTGCATTCCGCTGAAACTATTTATTTCAGCTTTAAAGCGCTGTAGCCCATTAAACATGTCCACATACTACACTTCAACAATCACAGCAATCACATTTTCGATGCAAATACCAACCACTTTACTATTTTATGTTGTAACCCAGAATTAGTATTTGCAAATAAATACGGAACCAGCGGAACAAATATTATTCTCCGTTTATCTATGCTAGATACTTACAGCCGTGTACTAAAATATCGATATCTTCGAAGCACATATGAATGAAAAGAGCTCAGCTGACTTGTCGCCGGCGGTTCTCAGGCAGAGGTAAGTAAACTCAGATAAGGGCGGAAGTGAGGGCAATGTTCCCGTCCGCTGATAAAACAACACCTGCCTTATACTCACTGCACACCTATCTAATGGAGCAAAAACTATGTCGATGCGATTTACACAGTGCGTCTGCGAACAGCTATAAACATTGATTTCTTTTTTATCAATCTTTTATGTAGAGCGTACATGATGCTTAGTTTTATTTTTAATTCATTAACTTCATTCGCACGTTAGAAAAATAAATATAAGAGAGGAAGCTGCGGCGACAAAGTCTTAAGTATTTCCTGTTTTATCTCGGGATTAGTCTCAGTTTCCAATTATACAGTAATTATTGTTACAATCATCAGAGATGTAGTAGAAGCCTCTATTGGAACGGCTAGCGGAATTAGGTTAAGTTATAGAGCACTTATCATTGTACAGCTTTCTTTTCCGAGTGAACAAGGCTCCTAATGATTATGCCAGACGTGCAGTGATATCACATACCGCTACATACACAGCAAATTAGGTTCAAAGAACGCAACGATGCGTACTTTATAATCACTGCCCACTGAGTTGATTTAGTGCAAGGTAACGCTCTAGTTACATAATATAACAAAATCAGCGTATAATGTTTTCTTCTGGGACACAGGCCTCCTCTCAGTCAGAAGCTGTAGGCTGTACACCACGCGAGACCAGTGCGAGTTGGTGGATGCCACACGTCTTCGAATTTTTTGTTCTAGGACATGCCGGTTTCCTAACGATGTTTTCCTTCACAGTTTTGAGAGCAGTAGTGGTGAAATAATTTACACAAAGTAAAGCGCCTGTCAGGGTTCAAACCTACAATTCATAAATAAGTCGCGGCCGATAACACTGCTCCACCACTGGTCCACACTCCAGATAATTAGCTCTGTATTTATTTATATTATATTTTTATGACAAATACAGAGGCATCAGAATAGCTCCTCAACGTCAAAATTTAATCTCAGAAGTGGTATTACGAAAATATCACAAACACCACTAACGTCCGTCTCACTGTCGCACGACAATTTTTCCCGGAGACGAAATGGCGTGCAGTACAAAAAGGCGTTGAATGGAAGGCACGATCGACTTGAGAGCCCTCTGAGTGAGCGTTCCGTGAGAAGCCACCGAACTCACGATTGATTTACCTGCATAGAACATTGTGTGCGCAGTCTTGCTGTCACACGAGTCACGGCACCGGTTTACGAGCACACTCCCATCTGGACGTAATCGTTGTGTCAGCTCGTATAATGAAAATGTGCTCGTATAATAAAATCACATGTTTGATCGTTGTTTTGATTTTCTGGTTTCATCTTATAAAGACGACATATTTATTATCTTGGCGGACACTGAGCTTTCGTCTTTCTATAAATATTTATGTTTAGCGGCACCCAATATTACGCAATAGATTTGATTTGTGTTTTTGATATTTTCAAGTTTCATTTACGAATTGTAAAATTTTGTTAGAAATTGGTTCCTGTGGTAGTCCTGTCTCCTACCCGAAAGCTAATTTAACCAGTAAAGGCTTAGATCGGATGAAGGGTCTCCAATGCTAAGCTATGAAGATTACGGTATTGGCTTGGTATTGTTACACGAGCTTTATACAAAGCGATCGGTAAGTAAGAGGAACTGGATATGAAACCTTAGGGCGGATTTAACCAAACTTTTTAAGTCTTAACCTGAGAATAAATTTTGATTTTTTTACAGTTTTTCCATATCCGTCTGCCTTCAAAGCAAGAGTGAACAGGGATTTTCTGGGCACGCTCGTTCCATCATAGACCTCATCTATCGCTTTCCATCAGGCGTGATCCAGGTCAAGAGCAGGCTCTTTCAGTGAAAAAAAAAAAAACTATAACTGTCAGACGTCAATATTATTCCACGGATTAGAGATATACTCGTACTTTGGTCAAATCAACCCTTAAGCGCTTCACACACGGCAGCTATAATGTATATTAATGTACATTACATCCAGGGATGATGGTTGCTGCCGGCTGTGGTCTCCTGACGATTTCTTTGGAAAGATGTAATGAGATGTATCGTGCTATAATATACATCTTTACATTATAGCTGCCGTGTGTGAAGTGCTTTAATAGTTTAGTTCACATTTCCCAGACACATAATGAGTAAGCGTTGAAGTAATGAATCGAGATACGCTCTGCATAGCTAGGTTGAATCGAGTCTATTTCAACGCGAGCCAAGTTTGACAAGTCAAAGTCCAAATTGAAGAGTAATTGTTCGAACTTTGGGCACACTCGGTTCCTGTGTCTCTTGGTTCTTATGTCGAAGATCGTGGATGCATGTTCCAGTTCCGATTTTTGAGATGATATCTTTTTCAGATTAACTGCAAAATTTATTGTGTATATTACCAGATTAGGTACCATTATTATCCGGTAAATTATTTGTATACGTCTCATCGAATGAGAAAAATAAAAAGTATAAGCGAACAAACTTTTGGTTTAGGTGGAGCTAACAAAACAAAAAGAAGTTGGAAATATCATCATACTTAATGCTCTGGAGAGTTGCTAGCTACTGTAGAAATAACACTTTATGTCAAATCCTCAGGTAACAAGCTGACAGACAGATTTTTCGCGTGCAATATACAAGGAATTGAGTCCCCGGGGTGTTCTCTCTACGTTTATCGCTTACGTCTAGCTACGTTTTAAGATATAAGGAATACAGCCACGAATATTACCCACGGCGAAGAAAACCATAAAGGGGGTAGTTAGATAAATAGATTGCTAGACGCGCGGAGGGCGCACGCGTCTAAACTACCCTTTAATAGAGAAAGATGTTCACAGAAATCAACAGTTACTTTTATAGTCTTTACCGTGACCGGGTTACTAAATAAAAAAATTACAACAACGCCCGTGCTGGCACGTCCCGCATGTTTATTGGCACTTACCTTAATTTTCCCACTCACAGGGACGCTTGAACCCTCGCGATGAGCTCCCAGTTTTAATACGTATATATATTAAAATATGCAAGTTGAATAAAATTATACGTCGTGTGTATGTATATGATATTACCTATAGGCCTTAATAATTTTTTTTTATCTTTAATACAATTTCGAAGTTATTAAACCTTGTCGTTGGATCATCTTGAAACTATTTCATAGGAATTTAATGAGGTAATTAAATTCAGGACAGCTTTAAGTATTTAGGTTCATAGACACAGAGTAACATTTCAATTTCAGAACAAAAGGTATAACACAGATTTATATTTAAAACCAGATCATAAAATCTTAAAGAAGATATTAGGCAGTAAGCTTACCCTCGCTTTTGTACCTAATCCCCGGCGTAAGCTCGCCTCTCACCATGTGCTGCAATCTGTTGAGATTTGACGAGAAAGAGGACATTGGCCGTTATTTAAAAGATGATAAATTGAGTAAATCCTCTTTGTTCACTTCTGATCGTTTCATTTTGTATGATTGGGAGTTAGGCCTTTATTGGAACTCATTGTTTGATGTGCGCGTTTTAACGTGGGTACGTTGACAATGAAGCAACATTATAATTCCGGAATATTTTTCGGGCCTACGTGGAACTCTGTGTAAGAGAAAATGCGGATATAACGTTCCTGGGTATCCATAAAAGAAATATTTGCCTCACAGTTATTTGAGAGAGCAAAGCGAGTAAAATATGTTTATACGTGAGTACCCCATGTTCACGCAACAACATAATAATATTCGTTTGGCCTACGAAAGGGACCAACTAAGTATACGTAGTTATATATGCTGTAAAGTAAATATCTAGTTACTTTGAAATACATAATTACTTAGTTGATATTTTAAGGAAAAACCCTGCGGGGTAATTTCATAACACACTAGTTCCAGTAGTAATGGTTTTAATTTTGACTTTGAATGGTTTTAATCTTTTCAAGCAATGGATTTGCAATATCCTTCAAAATGATTCAGATTGTGATTGAACGTGTGTTACGCAATTAGGGTGTTGGCTAAAACATGAAAGTTAAACTCCTATTAGATTATTTAGTTTCTAAGTAGGTAAGAAACACTACGGCTGGCACATTTTATTATCGATTATCTCAAGCGCGGTACTTGGTCGCTAAGCAGTAGGGCACGGATTTCGATTTCTTGTCTTTGTTTGTTTCCTTAAGGTGCAGATATACGACTTCTAATGATTTTAAATTCAACATCACGTCTAATCGACCGGACTGATTTCTTTGAAAAAAAAAAAATGTTATAGTAATGTCTACCGCGGACATAAAAACGATAATCACGCAAACACTATCGGGTGTATTTTCATAAAACTTTCACCATATAAAAGACAATTTAATTCCCCGAATTTTAGTATACGGTTTTTATTTGTTTGGTGTTTGATAAATCAACAATAGATGATTGTTTCATATTTTGCAATAAATTGCCAGCGTTCTGTCATCGCGCTTCTCTTTCTTTTCTATGCAGTCCGATAGTGACCGCGTTTTAGGTCATGTAGTCGCCTTAAGAAGTACATTTAATAATTTAAAGTCTTAATCACTGCAGTCAGACTTTGGCGGTGTGGAATAGTATCATTTTTATCAATTTTATCTTTTTATTTTTAAATTGATTAGTCTTATTTTAAGTTAGTCGTGAATATCTGGTCACCTGTTTACTTATATTCCCGGTATCTTCCACAACCACCACGGTTCCACGGTTTAATGAACGAATTCTATTAAATTTATTCCGGGTTCTGATTTTGTTATTGGGTCGAACGGGAACAATTTATTAATTTTATTTTTAAGGCCCATTGGTCCCACTAAATAATTAATTTGAGTCTGGTTGTTCAATGGTGAAAAAACTCTTACTTATTTAATAAGTGTTTTACAAATTTTCTAAAATATTATTATTTATTAAACTCTCGTTCGTCCCAACAGTGGGACCACGGCAGTATGACGAACAGGAATAGAGGCCTGCCTCGTAAAATTAAAAAAATGCCGTCTTCGCTGTTCTGTCCACCCTAACTTACGAAGGCTTACATATAATAATTATTTTATAACCCAGCTTTACCGCTTTCGCCCCTAATCCGCGGAGTAAGCCTACAATTCAAAAGGGGAAGCAGTTTAATATTGTAGATCTACCGTCCGCCTATGATTATAGTGGGGAGCCGATCAATTTAATCGGAATCGACTATAACTTCAATAACAGTTAGAATTAAAAAGTGACCTATTTGCGACCCTAATCTAAAAATACTACTTTTATTTTTTTATTTAAAATGAAAAACTCATCTCCTTGTGGAGGGTTCAGAAGACCTTCTAGAATTCGAAAATTGTCTCACATTCTTTATAGCGAGGCGGCAAGTTTCTAAGCCCGACCCGTTTTCGGTCTACGCAGATGCAGCTGTATTTCAGTATTTTTCCCGAAACAATTTAACTAGGTATCATTTGATCACCACTCACATATTTTGAACCCCTCCTGAGTCCTGTGTGTCTTGCATGACATTTATGAAAGTAAAACATGATCAGGTTCCTCATCATGGCAAGGAACAAAAGTCTAAATAAGCGTTTCAGATGATTGTTGTGTTCGCCTTTTATTATTATTATATTTATTATTATTATAAGCCTGTGTTGTCCCACTGCATGGCAAAATCATCCCTTCCCTCTTTCCACTTTTCCCGGTCTACTGCGATTGTGGGTCAATTCTTTAAAAAGGAGTCCAGCTCATCCCGCCATCTCTTTCTGTGCCTGCCGCGCAGTAATTTCCTGCCATTTGATCCACTGAGTGGTTGCTTTTGCGTATTGCTGCTCCGACATGCGACAGATATGCAGCAGCGTCCGATATTTGTGTTTTGGAATGAAGATAGAGTTGCTAATATTGTCTGTGAGTTTAACACCTAGTATCCTAGTTCGTTCCATAACCCGTTGGCTTACTCCAAGTGCGAACTTTTGGCGCTTTGTTGTTTTCGCTCCGTTGGTGAGGGTGGAAAGAATGCTCATGTCCATGAGCATTCGTTTTAGTAAAAGCGGGTGAGGTCCTTTCATGAGATGTTTCATCAACCAATATTTCTTCCAAGCGTTTTCTGTGCGCTGAGCGACTTCTTCGTCCTGTCTTGCCTGGAAGGATACCTACCATTTGTCCGAGGTAAATGTAGGTACTCATGGACATATTCAACCTGCTCACCCCCAATTTCTACGTTGCGTTTGGTGCGGTTCGTCATCAGCTTTGCTTCCGACATATTCATCGTAAGTCCGACTTGATACGTACGTACGTCTTGACTTGAAGATTGGCGTGGCTCAGTTGTTCGAGCATTTGGCCTAATGCTTGTCTTTAGCAGATTTTTTTTTTTTAAACATTAAGCTGTTACGCATTAGTAATACAGAACGTTAATATTAATGTCAGATTTCCATACAATAGCATTAACACAGCAACGGTGCTTTTGTGCTGTTTCGCTTTTAAGAGCGTTTATTATACGCCGTACGGCATTTCATACAAACTTTCAAGCGATTGTTTTTCGAAATGAATGAACGGATTTTAACGAAACTTTATACGCATAAGCAGGATACAAAGGTCTAAAAAGTTAGGTGAGAACATTTTCGAAAAATTGTGTTACAGCCAAATTAGACCGATTTTTAAGTTTCCATAGAAACAGAGATCTCCAGTTATCTTTTTTTAAATAAGACATGTTCATTGTTCTCACCTAACTTTTTAGACCTTTGTATCCTGCTTATGCGTATGAAGTTTCATTAAAATCGGTTCATTCATTTCGAAAAACAATCGCTTGTAAGTTTGTATGAAATGCCGTACGGCGTTTATCGGAAAACGCATCGCCTGGTAATTGGAGCGATGTCAGCCCCTCACCTAGTGTAAATTGAGCCTAATGTTCCCCAGCATAAACTTATTGTGTACCTACCTAGAGTTACTATGGTTCTGGTCTAAATAAACTTTAACTTTGAATGTGATTCGATTTTCCAAGTTTGATTTGATTTTGCTTGCTATTTCAGTGTTATAGATTTTAAACTTGTGTTTAGTTAGTGGACTGCTTCGTATTTTAATTAAAATTGATGAATTTGTTTCTCGTGTAGGTAAACTTAATTACACTTGTATGTGGTGTTTCCAGTTAGTTAGGTTTGATTAAAACCATGTATTACAATTAATTCGTACCTATTAATATATATAAAATCACCGGCTTTTGCCTTGAGAAAGAATACCCCAGTGCTTTGATCCTGATACATTTCTTTTACTTCGTATAATTGACAAGTACTACGCATTTGACCTTTTTAAAGGACATCACCAGTAAGATCAATGTGTTTTCTTCTAGGGTGTCCCCTCCTTCTATCATAATAGATTAAAAGGTCGATCAAAAAACCTACGCTTTGATTTTGATTGACTCTCTACTCTACACATGTTCGTGTCCTGTAAATGTAATTGAGTAGGTAATAGAAATTAACAAAAATACTTACATTTTCCATTATCCCATTATCAATACCGAAGTTTGTCGTGTGTGTATGCTTATGTTAAATATATCTGTAATTAATAAAATCGATGGCATCTCATTACGGTGAGCGCCGCGCCGCGAGCGAGTGCAGGCGAGGTTTGAGCAGCTTCACCAGCCCGTCAAACTTTCGTGCCGGTGAAATCCGATTATTAATCCGAATAACTGAGACAAATTCGGTTCACATATTTTTTACCGAGTGCACGGTGAATTATTCCGGCGGCGAGGAAAGCGGCGTGTCGTGTGATTCCGTCGTATCGACGCTCATTATCGGCAGGCAGGGCGCCGACGCGCTCAGCCGTACCGCTATTACAATCGAATTCTACTTGACGACTCGTGATTCACGATCCAAATCCCACTGCGTATGATTTGATAATGCCTGTGCTTGATTCACATCTTAAATACGCACATTTATGTTGTGATCGTGTTAGAAATGCGTCAATTTGTTAATTGTCCGAAAATTGCACTCCTAAACTTCTAACTTCTTTATCTTCCTGTGCGAGTCGCAATAAAGACTTTTTCATTCTTTCTTGCTTGCCTATTTACCTATTTGAAATTATGAGCTTACATGTTATTTTTCTCAGTAAACTTGAGTAACTGTAACACATCGTCCTATTATAATGAAGGCAATATTATTACTAATTCTTATACCAAAAGGGTAATTAAATAAAATTGTAAGTGATTGGCTTTTAAGTGATGCCCCGAGATACAAGGTTATTTCAATAAATGGAGTGTTCTCGTAAGTACATTACCGCGACACAGGTTGCGTTAGCGTCAGCGCACACCAAGAGAGAGCAGAGCATTTTCTGAGACTAAGTACTGAAAAATTTATCTTATGACAATTCCATACATTGCAAAATTAAATACACGTCCAAACTTGATGCTCGACTATGCTCGAGCTTGCAAGATGCGTGTTCGAGTATGCGTTCTTAAGCGCGAGCGCGCTCGAGCCACCGCGCTCTATGCCAAAACCGTACACCCCAAATTTTCAAAAAGTAACTAATCCGTACATTGCAACTCAAAATCACTCTGCGCTTTCTTAATTATAAAAAAAAATGATTAAATAAAAAACATTGTAACTATTACATACTTTATGTACCTACTGTAACTAATAATTAATATACTAATAAATAATAATTATACTTAACTATATAAATTAAGGTGTCACTAGTCGATATTTTTTCCATACTTTCGGGAGAGTATTACTCCACTGTTTGACATTGTGCATCCAAAGTTAAACATGATATCGCTTTGACTTATTATTAATTTTGTCTGTAAGGAAACAGAATAGTAAAATAAAAAGCCATTAAAAAGTTATAAGCCAACAAAGATTTGTTTTTCTTGCTATTTTTAACGTAACTTTGGGTGTAAAAAAGTAATAAAATAACTGTAAGACAATATAAGTCAATGATGTAAAATCTTCAAAATCAAGTCTGTACCGACAAAGGTCAATTATCGAAGAGTTCAGTAAACTTCATTTGTAATTGCAGTGGTTTTTTCATAAAACTCGATTATCCAAAGCACTTTTTGAATTTTTTTTCGCACCTATCAGTTTAGAACGGTGTTTCTATGCGTGAGAACTAGACGTGCATGTAGACTAGCGTCTAATTGCTCATCACTGATACTGGCTCAGGCGGACACTAAACTACTCTTAGGAGTTTTTTTACTAAACCTTATACCTAAGGTAAGTCAACAGAAATGCTAGGTAGATATTTCGTATTCTGTTTTTGGATATGCAGGCGTAGCAAAACAACTAAAATTTAAAATTTTTCGTCGTTTAACTTATAATAGTCATGAAAATTAACACGTTGACTGCCACCGCGGTCACCGGTGACCGCGAACAATAGATTTTCTATTGTGTCTGTTGTCTGGCAGTCAACGTGTTAACACCTCTTAATGGTGTTATTGGTTCTTACACAATGTATAATATTCGCCTAAGGTAAATAAAGAGTCTTGAAGGTACATCTTTTCTTGTGAAGGTTTCTTCTACCCACACTTTCTTCTCATTTTATGACGTTTTATTTTATTTACATATTCTTCATGTTCCTCTTCCTTTGCCAAAAGGTCGATAATTACTAAGTCCCAATCAACCATATAGAACACGTCTGCCAACGTCGGATTTTGTCATCAAACTGGTCATGCACACCCGCCTGGCAACCAAGAGCATTTTGAAGGAAAGAAAAAAGTTAATTGGACACAGTTCGTGAAACACAAAATACAAACTAAAAATAATGTTTCAAATAACAATAAACATACGCGAGCATTTTGCAGTTCGGTCTGCGCTGACCCTAAGGCGTCAACGTCGGTAACGGGGCCGTGTAGCTGAACTTCACGACTGAAAGCGCTCTTATAACAGGTTGCTCAGTTCCGAGCGAGGCGAAGCATTAATCGTGTAACGTAGCGGGCATACATCACCTACGTGCGGAGTGTGACACCACACACTCTAGTTCACGTAAATCACTCATTAGAACCATACTTAATGACTCATCCACGGAATGATTTTCTAATGACAATTTAATAACGCTCATCGCTTAATTTTACAGAGTAATCAAACTTTCAAGCAACGTGGCTCTTAAGGTAAGCTAAGGATAATAGACGGCACCTTTGTGGATTTGAATACATTAAGGGAACTGTTGTTTAGTGATTTATTATAAAGCTACTTTGAATATGGCTTTTGGTGTAGGTAGACGTTCAGTTTCTTAAACGAGAAGCGAGTTTAATACTACCGTTCTTTAAGTAAGTATTCATCGCAGAATAAAGAACTCAAGTTAATTGTTTTTACGAAAGTAAGAAGCTTTGTTTCTTCCAATTAGAGAGGGACTATGACATTAGTAGTAGGTACCTACTCACCTTCACATAATCTGAACATTTACAGTTGAAAACACTTTGTAATGAACTGTAGTTAATAGAGTGCTACAGCCACCAGTGTGTTGGTGAAGTGTTATGGCAAAAGTCAAGTACAAGCTTTTGTCTTCGCAAAGTGTTACATTTGAGACGATAGAGAATACACATGTTGTTCAGAATAAATTAGATTGATACTTACGTGTAAATGTTATATAGTTTTAGACGAAGATATTTCTTTGATCACTGCCGGATTGTAATTGAAAGTTTATTAATAAAATCAAGTATTACAAATTGATTGATGTAGTGGTTGTTGAGCCTAGTGTAGAGAGTCTAAGGTAAATTAAAATTGCGCGCCCCTTAATTGTATGTAGGTGTACCTACAAATTTAAGCCGCTGGTTCCGGCTGTCACTCTTGGATCTTTAACAGTTGTTACGGGTCGTCAGATGCCCGAAAGTCTGACAATCAGTCTTACCAAGGGGTATAGTGTCACCCAGTAACTGGGTTGTGAAGGATAGATAGGCAGTCACTCCATGTAAAATACTGGTATTCAGCTGCATCTGGTTAGACTGGAAGCCGGCCACAACATACTTGTAGTTAGGACAAGGCTAGGCAGATTTATTGATCTCTAAAATAATATAACTCATAATGATTGAATATAATGACTACTGATTTATTATTCCAACCCCTCCTTTAACGGGGTATCTATGTAAGATTCGATAAATAATAAAATTTCTACATCTGTCTTACAAATGTGTTCCGTAAAAAATATCAACACATTTTTTTCAAAGCTTATTTTTTATTTGCTGTTCCTTTGTATCGTTATGCAAAGATATACGACCTTTCGTGATAAATGCCTTTACACTTCACTGGGTACAGTCGCAAAATCGGTTAAATGGTTTCAGAGTATTCGTAGTACCGAACCTTCGGTATTTAGAAGGATATATCGAGTGTTTTTGTAGCTTTATCTGCTTGTAATTAAATTTTTTCGCAGTATTAATATCTATGCTTTAATTAATTATTATAAAACTGAAGAGTTTGTTTGGTTGAACGCACTAATCTCAAGAACTACTGGTTCGAATTAAAAATATATTTTTGTGTTGGATAGTCCATTTATCGAGGAAGGCTATATAACATCACGCTATGACTAATAGGAGCGGGGCAACACTGCGTAAACGGTAAAGTTAAGCAAAAACCATGTACGAAGGAACTGCTCCCCTTTTAAAAGTAAAAAAAAAATCCAATCAATCAATCGACTCAGCCCATCGCAGTCCACTGCTGGACATAGGCCTCTCCCAGACTGCGCCACAACACCCTGTCCTCCGCCTTCCGCATCCAATCTACCCCAGCTACCTTCTTTAGGTCGTCCGTCCATTTAGCGGGGGGCGTCCCACACTACGCTTGCCGATATGTGGTCTCTACTCCAGGACTCGTCTGCCTCACCGGCTATCGGTCCTTTGTCAGACATGGCCAGCCCACTGCCACTTCAGTTTTTTTTCTTATAATTTCATTCCTAATTTTATCCTTCAAAGAGACTCCGAGCATAGCTCTCTCCATAGCGCGCTGCGCGATCTTGAATTTGTGGACCAGCCCGACCGTCAGTGTCCACGTTTCAGCACCGTATGTCATGACGGGCAGGACGCACTCGTTGAAGACCTTAGTCTTCAAACACTGCGGGATATGTGACGAGAAGACTTGACGAAGTTTTCCAAATGCTGCCCAACCCAACTGGATTGGACTCTTTCTCATAGTTCTTTCTACCGAGCTAGATGACTTGCCCTAGGTAGACATAATCCTTCACAACTTCGAGAAGCGACCCTTCGATTTGGATTGGACTCAGCAAGACGTGCGAATTGTACATGACTTTTGTCTTGTCCAAATTAATGCCGAGGCCAACCCACCGGGAAGCTTCATTTAGGCTGTGCAGCATTTGGTCTAGCTGTTCCAGCGTATCTGCCATTATGACGATGTCATCGGCAAATCGAGAATGTGTGATGTACTCGCCGTTCCTAGTGATACCCTGTCCAGTCCAGTCCAGCGTCTGAAGACGTGTGAAGACGTCTTCCATCGCGTTGGTAAACAATTTAGGGGATATTACATCCCTCTGTCTCACCCCCCTGAGCAATTGGATGGGGCTGGTTTTCTGATCCTGGATCTGGACAGTCATACAAACATCTCAACACTTCGATGTAGCGCCAGTCAATTCGAAATCGTTGCAGAGAGGCCAGAACTGCCCACACTTCGATGGAGTCGAAGGCTTTCTCGTAGTCCACAAAAGCCATTCACAGCGGCTGATTGTACTCCTCGATCTTCTGTACAATTTGTCGAAAATTATGGATGTAGTCTACGGTACTGCAGCCTTTTCGAAAACCGGCTTGTTCTGGCGGCTGGAACTCGTCGAGTCTCCTGGCGAGACGGTTCGTGACGACCCTCGAGAACAGCTTGTATACGTGGCTCAGAAGTGGATGGGTCTATAGTTCTTCAGCAAGAATAAAAAAAAGTCCGTGACAGCCTATTTTATGTCTATCTTTTAAGGTTGACTCAGTCACTACCATGAGTCATAGCGTGATGTACCTAAAATAGCTTCTTAAAGTAATGTACTAAGTAACAATCTTAAGTAATACTCTTAAAATAATGGAATATATTTTAGTAGGTTTTTTCTTCAAATTTTTTCCTCAACACGCGGGTGAAACCGCGTGGCACAGCTAGTTAATTAATCAATTGTTTAAAAGAATTGACGATTGGCCTGGTTTTCAAGTGGCGTACTCAAGGGCTGATTTTTCCAACGCCAGATAATTTTATCAGATGAATAATTTTGAATTTTTGACAGTTCTTCCACACAAAATCTGTCAGACGTCAATTTTATTCTACGAATAAAAATTATCGGTCTGTTGAAAAATCAGCCCTTATTTATTAAAAAATAAGCTCCAAACCGTGAAATTTCGAGGTAGGTAAATAAAAAATACCCACTTATGTTTTAATATTTTTGCAGCTATTTAGGTATAAGCCTCCCTTCATGTTCTCATGCTCCGTGTTGAACTATAGTTTGTAAAAGTCAAGCTGTAAGGTAGGAAAGTATTGGGACACTTCATCAATGTTTTTTACTAAAATCAAAATGTTTTATTTCACATAAACCTACATGGACACGTATGAAACGTCAGAAGCTAGGTGCACGGTTCCAATTGGTCGTTTCCTATGGAGAACAGCCGCCAAGAACTCCACGGTAACTTTAATAATTGGCTTTTACAATGTTTTCAAATTACAGTGTTAATTGGTATGGGAGGACAGTGTAGGCCTGACAACAACATACCAGGTAATAACAAAATAGAGAAACTAACAAAATAGAAAATGGTCTACAAATCTACAGCCTACAAGGCCTTCAACGTTCTCATATTCACAAATAATAGAAGACTATATTTAAGAAATAAATAAAATAATAAAAATAAAAACCAATTTGAACCAAATTGCATGATTGCCATTAATTACAATTACTATATATATGTGTAGTTGTGTATGCAGCTGTGTGCTGTACAGCATGTTGCATGTCGTGTCACAAGTGTATGCTCCCGTCTTTTTCAGCTGAATGAATTCCTCGGAAGTACTTAGACGTGCCACAAAAGATATGTACAGAACATAATTATGGTTGTCATCGTATCACAGGAAATTCCGGGAAAACAATCGTTATCCAACAACAAATAACGACCAAGAGGCAGGATCGGGCTTTTTGGTTATTTTTTTATGAATTCCGGGAATGAGATTATTATGTGAACCCATTGGCGAATACGGGAAGATACTCGTTATAACGCTGGAATTGTTAGTAACGTAACACTGCGAACATTTTTTACGCTGTGTGATATAAATACAATTTTGAGCAAGCTGTTCAGTTCACATAATTTAGGGGTTATGTGTAGATAATATAGCAGGCAGGCTATTAAAATATGGATATTTTTTCGTGAAGTTACGCTTACAGCTGAAAAACCAGTACCAGTAAGAACCAAACAAAATCAAATTAATCTATCTAGCCTTTTCCCCGACCTCCACAACCCAGTTACTGGGTAACACGATACCCCTCGGTCAGTCAGTGTGATGATTGAGTTACACTTATTTTATCAAATATCTTACAGTGATTGCCTGCAAAGCCCAAATTCGTTAACGTGTACAGGCATAAAAATTAGAACACATTATATTTATACTCGTAGTCTAATAATAGCCCGCGCCGCGTCATTTCAGTTGATAAAATATTCAACCAATTTTTTATCGTTCTATTGGATTTATTGAATTCCGGAAATACAGTAGAACAGCTTCCGGGAACAAGGTATATTTTATGGTAAC
Source organism: Gortyna flavago (assembly GCA_963669345.1). Classification (NCBI taxonomy): domain Eukaryota; kingdom Metazoa; phylum Arthropoda; class Insecta; order Lepidoptera; family Noctuidae; genus Gortyna; species Gortyna flavago. The sequence continues at coordinate 9,124,229 of OY770129.1, read as the reverse complement.
ACTCCTTTTATTTTTTTTATAAATAAGTGTAACAGTTCGTTTGCGTAATAATATTATTGCTATCAATCGAAAGTCATTCTTTTCTGAAACGGTGCAAAAAAAATGAGAATATTGACTGTGTGGTAGGTACGAAAGTACATACGTGCGTACGTAATATTGTTACTTAGTTGTAGGTCTTGGGTTCGAACACAGACTTTACTTTGTGTAAATAATTTCATCATCACTGCTCTCAAAACGGTGAAGGAAAACATCGTGAGGACAATGACATGTCCTGGAACCAAAAATTCGAAGACGTGACATCTACCAAACCGCACTAGGCCGCGTGTTAGATTACAACCCACACCCTCTCAAAGAGAGCAGGTCTGTATCCCAGCAGTGGGAAAAATACAGGTTGATTTAAATAAAGAAAAGTGAAGTGAAGTCCGTCGTCTTCTTTACTTCTTCGATTCTGGTACAATATTTGCTCTAAACGATCATGATCAGATCAGCTGGAATATCAAAGATTGGACACCTTTTTTGCACTTAGGTATACTTACTCTGTATAGTTACAGTCAGGAGACAGACAGGAGGTTGACATGTTGATCACTTCATCTGTCGTCACATCCATTGTTCGTTTGTTTTGCCAAGTTCTATTTCAGAAGCAATTCAGCCCAAATATACTAAATAAGTGAAATTTAATTACATAAATTAAAGCAGTTACTGTTATTTTTAAGTGAGTACATTTCACTATGCTCAACTCGCTAGTGGCGCCACTCGCCGAAACCAAAAACTAATTAATTGTTTCAGTTACCACAGACAATGACACCGCCTGTGCTAACGTCTACCTCCCCACCTATCAGCCCATCTATTCTACTCATAGTTTTAAATTACTTTGACTAATTTTGGTACTTGTCTTTTAGTAGATTAATGTCATGAACTTATTTTTAAGTCCGTGATTAATGTAGAGAAAGTAATAATAATTACAAATAAAATATCTACTGTGAAGTTCCTGTCATTAGACCAACACTTTGTTCTAGCGTGTTCGCAAAAAGAGTCCGATTGCAAGAGTGTCTAGATAGGAACGGACGGCATTTAGATGATATTATTTTTAGAACATAAAATCCGCTTTTTCAAACTCCATTATGTTTAAATAAAACTGTTTTTTTTTTGGTTATATTCAATAATGTATATGAAAATATTCCGTTAGACACCCTTTACCTTAGGTTAGTAACACTTACGTACGACCTAAATACCTCAGTCCTACCCTGAAGCTGCATGCGAAAATGTTTTACTCCACATAGTTATAAAAATGCTAAGATTAAAATACACACGATCAGGACATAAATATTCTCATTATGTCTAAACTGACGGACATATCAACACAATATCAGCACAAAATAGAAGGTAAATGTAGATATTAAATCGTCTACATGAAACTTTTCTAATAATTGCATTCAAACAACTTGGCAAAGCGGCAATAAAGTGCGATGCGATGCGCTAGAATGAACACTGTAATAGATGTGGAGCGAACATCGAGCGGAAACGAAACGTCCATCGAGCCTCAATCCCTCTGCTCAACCGGATAAACAACAGGTAAGTATTCAGATTTTACTACGCTATAGATACCTCCCTTTATGGGTTGCCCGTTCACTCCCTGCTCGCCTCCGTTTCATTTATCTTTAGATCTCCTATTCCATTTATATATCTGCCTTGCTTGACACCCAAAGCGGCCTAATTGCTCACTCCTACAAAACACACTTATCACGAGGTTCGCTCCAATTAATGGTTCTCAATTACTTGGTGTTGTTGATAAACCGGATCATCTAAACTGCTATGCGTGATTAATCAGAAACAATGAGAAGTTTGTGTGTCGGTGCGACGAGACGTGGGGGCAGTGCTCCGGCTGCCATTGTCTCTGGTCACCGGTGTGTGGCGGCCAGCGGACCACGAAATCGGTCCCAGCCGCGCGTTGCGCTGCGCCTCTGGAGCCCAACACTACTCCGATAAAACTCGGCCATAGTACCACTCCTGAATATCACAAACGTATAAAAATAAAAGTAGATGACGCAAAGTCTGCACCCTGCACACATACTTAGGTAATAAAATACCGCTAAGAACGGTTCCTTAGATTTTTTTGGAAGGAAGTGAAAGGCTTCTATCGACCTGGCGGAGTCACACAATTGGTATCAGGCTACACCGCGCCCTCTCAGCGTTACGACATACGTTCAAAAATGCTTACGTTTAAATTACACTTTTACAGTCGGGCAACCAGTGTCGTTTTATGTTCCCGGACGTGACCTACACAAGTGACACCTCCAACAGTAGGCAACTTGATTTTCTGAAATCAAATATCAATAATAAATGAAAAAAAGCGACCTTTTTGGTACGCCCCCGCGTGTAATAAGGAATTTAATTTGGGTTCGCATTGGGGTTTTAAAAATAGAAAGTTTATTTTTAAATAATTTTATTAACTGTAGTTATATGTATTTAAGAGGCCTTTGACTAGCAAGGACATAAGGTTCAAAGTGACGAAAATAAATGAAATGACACTTTCGTAGTTTTATCGAGTAGTCCCGTAGAGTCGGTAATACCTATTGACGCTGACAACAAACGGCCGAAATAAAATTTGACGCGATGTGTTTGTCGAACGTAAATAACACAAACAGTGTGCACCAGGACTTTGTTCCTGTATAGTTTAGAGGTACATATATCGTATCATAAAAGGTTTTATTATTAATCGAATAAGCTTTAAGTATTAATCAAATCGCTATTGAATCAAAAAATTGCAAACATCTCAAAGGGTTTTGTCCTTACAAAAATGTGTGCAATTCGCTTGCTAAAGGGGTAGGCAGGAAATCATATACCCATCTTAGGTAGGTACAGCGGTACAGCCATAGCTTTCTTATAGCAATGTCATAGGGACGGAGGACGAGTCGATTATGACGGTACTTGCCTATATTATGTCTATGGCACCCGTTCCATGAAGGGTGGTGAACATAAACAGGTGTAATCAGCCTCTAGGGGCAGCCAATTACTATTACGAAAACATTTAATCGCGGTTTGGACGTACCCTGGGAAACGCATTGATAAGGGTAGATACATGTTCGGGTTTTTTGAGAGTTAAGGTGCGAGTTAGCCACTTAGCGGGTTCTCTTGAGGGTTAGATGAGAAATAAGTATGACAGAAAAATTCTGAAAAACCAACAAAGTGCGAGTCGGACTCGTGCACTAAGGATTCCGTACTTACCACCAAAACTATTATTATTTACTTTATTTTTATTGTTTGTCATGATAGCAAATAGATACCATAGAAACATGTCTTTTGTATGTAAACACAACCAGCAACATGTTACGGTGTAAAAGATACAGATAGACTGAGGGACAGCAAGTCGGCCTGGCACGGCGTAGAATTTTAATAGTGCCCTATTAGAACGGAACACTCAAAATTGCAAATTGTCGTTATAAGTTTATTCAACCCCTTTAGGGCATGAATTTTCAAAAATCCTTCCATAATGCTAACCTTCATTCTATAAGGAACTTGTGTGCTATATTTCAAGCTTATTGAGCCAGTTTAGGCTGAGCGTCGTCCAAGGGCGGATCCAGGGGGACGACGACAAGGGGCCCTGGCCCGGAAATCGTCACGTAACGAAACAGCGTTATGCCCCCTCCATGCGACTAGGAATCATAGACTAGTTTTCATGGTTTTCGAGGGAGCTAAATCCGATAGCGAGGTCAAAATTAAAATTTCTTCTCATTTTTCGCCATGGGTGTTGTTTTTATGGTTTTTGAGAGTGAAAATCCAAGATAAGCGAAAACTTCATTAGAGCTTCTGTGAACTTATACTGAGTGGCTCTGTATTAAAAATACGTATTAAATTCACACTTTCTCTCTATTTCTGTCTCTTTCTATCGAGTTTGTGTGTGTGTGTGTGAGTTCCGCGTAACGAACTTCGTTTTTGACAGGGGTCCCCCGGTGATTGCACTATGATGTTTTTGGGATTCATTATTTTTCTTAAATGTCTGGAACCTCCCAGAAATAAATCCTGGATCCGCCCTTGACGTTGTCTGTCAGTTTATGAATGAATGAAATTAAGATTTTTGGAAGTGTTCAAATAAATACTTTATTTATACTATTCACACAAGAGCAAGATAATGACTGCGTCTAGGTAATCATGTTACCTATTACGTATTAACAACAACATATATTTTTAAGCCAGACAGAAAATACTGTACGGAGTATTTTCGATAAAAAGTTTTTATGAAAAAGATTGAGGCTACTAGCTACACACATGTTACAAAATTAGTTAAAAGCTTACAGTATTACTGAAATTTCAAGTATTTCCTTTTCATCATTCATAAAGAAAATCTTTGAAAGTAAGTTCAAAAAGGACGACTTATTGAAAACATTCATTCTTGGATCATCCTATTATTACTCGTTCGGAGAGCTTTCAGTAAAAAGTAAAAGGGATCATAACAGAATTTATTCTATATAGAATTTATTTTATCGGCAGTAAGTTGTGAATCGATCGCGGCGCTGAAGGAGGGCTTGGAAAATTATTTTCGAGGGTGACCATCAAACAACTTACCGTTCGCTACAGAAACTTCGCGTGGCATAAAAGAAGTTTTATGGACCGATAAAGACCTTTTCAAGGGGCTCTGGCAAAAGAGAGCGCGTCCATATAATATGTTAGTGCGGGCTGCTTTGCAAATAACCCCAAAATTAAACGTTGCTTGCCATTGCTGACTCATGGATATAATTTATATTACAAAGTACCAAGGAACTTTGTTACAAGTATCGTTACTAGGTAGTTATAGTTAAGTAAGATATATTACTACTTACATAAAAAATAGGTACTTCGATACCTAATACCCAATTTTAGAATGGTTGTTACCTTATTAATACACAAAGTAGCGTGTATCCTAAGCTCTTTTTGTCGTCGTTAAAAAAAATATTTTTTTTTAAAGATGGGAAATCATCAAATGACCCCTCCCGCTCTGGGTGGAGTCTTTAACTGCCTTACGTCAGGTCTACGCCCTGTAGCCATGCTAGACACTATCTTATAAATTAATCGTAGCAAGCAAGTGAACTGCGGCAGGTAGCTATTATTTTTTTACAGGCATTGGCTTGACGAAGGAGAAAATTCACCGTAGTGAATGAATTAGTTTGTACTATTAATAAAGAAGAACAGTTATTGAAAATTATTCACTAAAGATTGTTAAGAGCGCTAAGATAAATATAACTCTGTTTCTAACAGTTTTTTTTTTCATTTTGTAATGCTTAGCAGGTAATAAATTAAAAAGTCAAATGCTTATTTGACCTTTCTCTTATGCCCAATGTGATAATAACTTGGTAGTTTTTTCATGATAATTTTAAAGTGACATGACCTTGTAAAAAACTTACTTATACCTAAATCTGTTTCTTGCTTAAATTGAATTAGGTACATTTATAGATGTTAGCTGTTCTTTATTCCGTGGGCCAAAAAAGATTTCAACATTGTATGTATAAAACCGCCCCGGATATACAAACATGAGCTACAATATACAAGCAAGTACCTAAATGCCGAAAGCCCGTATCCAATCCCTCCCTTTCCGATCTCTTTAATCCAATGGAGACATTATTTAAATTGATACATTTGTTTCACCGAACTGGTTTGCAAAACATTTGAATTGCATGCAATTTCCGTACCTTTATATGTAGAATGATGTCAAAGCTTCACAATTGCAAGGGAATCTACTTTGTTGACATATTTTCAACAGCTATAGAGCTTTAAATTAACCGATGATCTCAAAAACTTCGTGTGGGAGTCGCAAAGATACTGAAAACGTTTTTTAAGATAGAGAGGGGTGGAAGGGAAAAAGATAGATAGATAGATAGAATACTCTTTATTATGCACACCATATACATTACAGACCTAAATATAGAAACTGTACAAAGGGTGACACAATGGGCGGTCTTATCGCTAAAAGCGATCTTTTAAAGACAATCTTTGGATGGATTTAAAAAGGGAAAGGACAGATAAATACTGTAAAGAGCACATTATACAATAGGGAAAGAATATGAGCATTCCGGCGAAGACAAATTGGTAACCACTTGAGCTTCACGCGAAATTCAGAAACATGGTCATATTTGCGCAAACCGAATATGAACCGTATACAGACATTTTGAAACCGCTCAAGTTTATCGAGTTGGTCTTGGGTAAGGTCAAGATAGCTGGCATCAGCTTAATCAAGAATGGGTAGAAGAAGTGACTGTGCAAGCGCAATCTTGGTGGCAGTTGGTAGAAAATTACGCAGTCCCTTCAAAGATGCAGCGGATGCGAATAGCTTGCGGCTAACTTCCTGTAGCTGGGCAGTCCAAGAGAAATTCTTGTCAATGAATATCCCCAAGTTTTTAACTTTTTCGCTGAATGGATTAATAAAGTTGTCGAAAGAAACTTGGGGAAGAGTCGTCCAATAAATTCTTGAGACCGTCCTAGAACTGCCAACCATAACAACCTGCGTCTTTACGGGGTTGACCATAAGTCCATACCTCTTAATCTTAATCACTGAGATAGCCTCGGACAGATTTCCAAGAGGAGCTCGTGCGTAGATTTGTAAATTATCTGCAAAAAGGTGGTAGGAAGAAATTAGTTCGTCGGAGATGGAGTTAATAAAAACTGCGAAAAGTAAAGGGGAAAGAACGCCACCCTGTGGCACACCGGCAGAAGTATTACATGAAGAAGCAGAAGCAGAAGTATTACACCAGGAAGACAATGTCTCTCCAATGCAAATACGTTGCCGGCGACTGAACAGGTAACTACGAAACCAGTCAATTACCGATGGACATATATTAAGAGAGCATAGAATGCCAAGCAAAACATCGAAATCAACAGTATTAAAAGCATTACTGAAATCAAGTAAAGCTAAGACCGTTAGAATACCGCTTTCCATGGCTGACCTTATATCATCCGTAATATTCCGAAGCGCTGTGGTGGTACTATGACCAGGACGGAAGCCAGACTGGAAAGGGTTAAGGAGATTATTTTTGGAGAGGAAAGTGTTTATTTATAATAATGTCATAGGTAAAAATATAGGTAAGTACCTAATAATTACGTAGACCGTATTTGATAAAGATGGATAAGTAACTTAATGTGTATTGACTAAACTCTGATTTTTAAATTGCTAGACGAAAATAACAGCTAATATAAACAAGTAGGTACACGTCATGTAGACCAAAAAAAGGGCGATCACAGCTGTAATTTTAGTCTTGCAATTAAAAAATCTGAGTGTAGATGTCTTTCTTTTGACTGACAATGGGCTGCTGTGAGCTCAGGATACAAAAAAGGCTGTGAGAATAATCATCCAATACCATAAAAATAGTTTCATTTATGTACGTACTTGCTTACGTCATGCTCTGGTTAATTAATAGTGTCGTAATTCGTAGGATTTTGCCGTTAAAAATAAAACCGAACTCCACCCGACAGCTTGTTCTGAAATATTGCTGTACGGAGTGTCAACGTGTTTATATATACCTACCACAAGCGGCCGCTGCCTGGCTCTCGCGCTGCAATCACAAAAGCTATGCGTGTCTATACATTTAAAAAAAAATATACACACCGTTAAATTTTGATATTTTTAATCCTTAAAAGGGGTCATTGTACTCATCATTATGAACAACTTTTACTATGAAACCAACACTGAAATCGTGAAAAAAAAATCAGCTGTTCCCTACATTTATGTTCGTATAACATAACTCGTCAAAATGTAGGGAACAGCTGATTTTTTTTTTCACAATTTCAGTGTTGGTCCCATAGTAAAAGTTGTTCATAATGATGAGTACAATGACCCCTTTTAAGGATTAAAACGATCAAAATTTAACGGTGTAAATGTCGCAGCCAACTGGTTAAATTAGCCGTTCAGTTAACTGCCTGGCCTTTAGAAGTAGTGCTCGCCCCGCTTCCTCCCTCGGCTCGCACGCGGTTGAGTACAGTTCTAACCTAACCTAACCCAATTGGTCGGGGTGCAATGCCTTAATTACTGCGACCAATTCGGCTCGCGCGTGATTGGTTACAGACTTACAACCTAAACTGTAATTGAATATCATTCAGGCCGTTAGTTGAACGGCCTCCGTTTAGTTGAAAGGCTAGGCGGTTAACTGAACGGCTAATTTAACCAGTTGGCTGCGACATATATACGTCGAATATTGAGAACCTCCTCCGTTTTTTCGTCGGTTAATAAAAACAATATTTATAGATTAATATAATGTCTGTTGCTGAATGTATTGAAATTATTTTCAAATTGAAATATCCAGGCGGCATTGTTACGAAAAAATGCCAAACTTGTATTTGATTTTAATTAAATTTCGTCCTCGTTTAAACAATTTGTGGTTATTGATTTTCATTTAACTCTTCTTAAATAGGTCATTACGGCAGTGTGTTTATGAGCGTCGCGGCGACGTCGGTCGAAGGGCAATATTGCGTTTTGTGCCAGTGCGTACAATAATAGGGTGATTAATGGCTCAGGCGATACACGAGGCAAGTTCTTTGTTGTTCGCCAAATATTTGATCCGGCGCCGCCATCGCAATCCATTCCTTTGATATTACCTACTTATAACAGTGATTTTAGCCGCCTAAGCTTGCGGGGGATGTGTGAGGACGCGTTAATGGTCTACGAGCTTTTACCAGCCACATCCAACCTATACGACGGGGTTCAGCCATGAATAAGTAATACGTGTATTACCCACTCCACTTCTGAACTGTTTGCTTTTATGAAATCTCGATAAATTAATTATTATAAGCCATTCAAGAACAAAAGGCCGTAATTAAGGTTGGTATTAAAGTTCTTTTCACTTTTCATGCTCTAAAAGTGCGTCTTTATGTTGTGCGTAGGCGACATAAAATCGCTTTTTATGTTCTAGTGCGTAAAGTTTTTTTTTCTAAGACTAAGATAATCAGGCCCAACGACAAAAGCCACACACAAAATAAAACGTCGCAGATTAAAGTCGTTATTTTATTTAATTTGCTTTAATTTATATCACGTTCGTGTTTTCTATTGTTAATTTAATGAAAAAAGATAAAATAATAGTCATTTATTATTTAAAAACGCAAAGAAACGTTTTTATGACTTGGCAGTATGAAGTAGGTACCCAAGTCGAATGACACCATGTAAATATAAAAACTTTTAAAAAGTTTCGCGGTTTAATTAGCTATTAATATATAGCTAATATTCTTCAATTTCGCAACATTTTTGAACAGTGAAAATACTGATACCTATACCTACTTTATGCCTGTTTCATTTTCTCGCAATCAATGTGAAAAGCAGAGTGTATAACTCGGTCATGTTAATCCTCCTTGCCTGTGGCTCGGGTGGATATAAACGTCTCGGGTTAAAATGGCTTCTTTTATGCACAAGTTGTACAATCTACTATTTTCACACCACCTGCTCGCTAACGTCAAATTATATGTCATTCAAACCTAACCTTTTTTTTTTTGTCGCTGATAAATGCTTTATGCATCTCCGCTCGTCGGGGGACGAGACGGAGTAAGTGGGACTCCCTGCCAGAGTGGCAGTATACCCACTAAAACTCAGCGGTGTTCCCTCATCGCCGTGATGGGAGGGTCATGGGAAACCGGCTCAGCCTTTACTTCCACGACCCTCCCGGCGCATGCCCGCCTAGCTGGCGGGCCCCGCGTGCCCCCCGAGCGGGAGCTGGAGGGCGACGGGAATGGCCGGGAACACCTGGCCATTCCCGTCCGACACTGGTGGAGGCGCTTGTGATGCAAGCGAGGGTGCCCCCGCACCCGTCGCCTGCTGGCCTCCACCTGGGAAGAGTCGGAGATGACCGTCATACTGACGTCTTCTTCGACCCCTCCTCCGCCTTCGGAGCGGCGCCGCGAGAGGGTCTTCCTCCCGCGCGCGCTCCATTCAAACCTAACCTAAAGCAAGTCATTTAAGCCCTAGGCTCTAGCCGGGCAATAATATTGTACTGAATTTCATTATGACTCGCTGTTTGAATTCGGAACATCAACTGAGAAAATCGTATGGAAACATTAACCAAAATAAAAAATAAAAAACTGTTTCTGTTAATGTACAATCTTATAATATACAAATCGACAAAAGAGTGCTGTTCTCACTTCATACGCCGTCGACGAACAAAATGATCGGTTGCTGTAGCGGGTATACTGCCGCGTTAGAATGTTGGATTAGGTGTGACGCTCCATTGACGATATTATTTTTTGTCTTTTTGATGAAAATACATGAGATTACAAAATGAAAAAATAAAAAGAAAAACCACCAGGCCAAACCAGTATGTATGTCATTTTAGTTCAATCTCCGATTTGATGCTACCAACTGCATACGAGTGTTTGAAAAGTGAGCAAGTTATGAATCTTAGTTGCAGTCGGGTTTGATTTTGTCATTTAATTTTAATTTTAATCCTTTTACTATGTTATATTTTTGGAATCGTCTCTTCAAACCCTTTATTTTGATACCCCACATACTTAGTAATGGTACTAAAAATGTTATTCAAGAAATTACTTTGTTGTCGTCTAAAACCGCCATTCTTTTTTATAAAACCACAACCAAGCCCTTCCAAACCAAACCAAACCTTCGCGAGACCCAACCGAGTTGTTACCGACTCCTCATGTATTAAAATCCATCTGGCCGCCGTTAGGATGCTTCGAGGGTATAAGGAATTCCACAAACAAAGATACTTAGTTATGGACGCAAAACATAACCCTGTCCTGTCACGTAGTCGGGTAAATACTACGTATATGATACATAAGTAGGTATTCCCCGGTTATTTAACAGTTTAAAAAACTAATAATTTAATAATCGAATTGGTTTTTATTATCTCGCAGTAGGTGCTTCTCCTTGGGGATAAAGTTGTTTTCGTCTTGGGCCAACTTGAATCCCTCACTGCATTCGCTTCGCTCAGGAGTTAACTCAGCAGGCCAATTCTTGTAATTTAAACCGTTCAACATCTAGTCGCAGTCTCATCTCGGCGACAAACAAATGTCAAAAACTTGTCAAAATGTAGGGAAATTATAGAGGTATTTTTGACAGATTGAGACTGAGATCAGACTGTGAACGTTCTTAAAATTACGAGAATTGCCCCTCAGATCTCTTTCGCTATACTCGGAAGCCCTAGAATCCTTAGTTGCGTTCAGGATTCATAATAGCGCCCGAAACATTAAGACACTGCTTTATCCCCTAAGTGAATAATCTACTATTAGGTATTTTTATTCTGTACAATTTCTATTGAGAACCTGCTTATGAAACTGAAGACCAATTGATGGCAGGATCCTGGAGTGGAGACCGCGTATCGGCAAGCGTAGTGTTTGACACCCTTCGGCTAGATGGACGGACGACCTAAAGAAGGTGGCTTGGACGGGTTACCTACAGACTGGATGTGGAAGGCGGAGGACCGGGAGTTGTGGCGCAACCTGGAGGAGGCCTATGTCCAGCAGGACAATACTGCAATAATTTAGGCTGAGTTGATTAAAGTAGTAGTGGGCAGAGCAAATTGCTCGCAGAACATATCGCCGATGGGGCCAAAAGATTCTGGAGTGGTGATCGCGTACCGGAAGACGTAGCGTTGGATGGCCTCCCACGAGGTGGACCTTGTGAAGGCCGTAGGAATCCGCCGAAGTAGCGGTGCGTGGGAGATGCCTAGGCATCTTTCGGCTGAAATGATGATGATGACAATTTATAAGAGGTTTTATTTAACCTTTCTTCCTGTCCTTAATAACTCAATGTATTGAAAGGCCAATTAATTATTCAAGCGGTATCAATGGCGCAGGACGCAACAAGAGGAGGTATATTTCCGGTAAACGCCCGGGTGTCACCACTGCGAGGATCGCCCAGAGGGCACGGTGGAGCACACGGTGGAGGTCTGTCCCGCTTGGGCAGAGCACCGCCGTGTCCTCGTAGAGGCGATCGGCAGCGGCGGCGACCTCTCGCGCCCAGCCCTGGTCCAAGCCATGGTCCGGGGCGAGAGGGAGTGGGAGGCAGTCACCTCCTTCTGCGAAGCAGTCATGCTAGCGAAGGAGGTGGCGGGATGGGCGAGGGAGAGAGCGGAGAGTGCCGCCCGTCCCAGCCGCCGCGGTAGACGCCCCGGGCGTCGGGAGCCGCGTGACGACTCCCGGCCACCGTAGGCGCGGGCCTGAGGACGGCGAGTAATGGGTAGCTTGCCGTCCGATCAGGACCAGGCCCGTGCCGGACGGCGCGTATGTGTTCCACGCGCCCCTCAAAGAGATGTCAGCAGATAAGGAGGGGCCCGTCAGGGCCGAAGCCTGCCGGGGCAGCGGGATTGTCCGAAAGGGTTACCGCTGCCCCGGAACATAAAGGGCTAAGGAAGGAACACGGATGGGTTTTAGTCAGTAAGAGTCTGACACTCCCTTCCGCTCCACCCAGAGCGGGAGGGGTCATTTGATGATTTCCCATCCTTAAAAAAAAAAAAAAAAGGAGGTATATTTCCACATAATGTTTATTTTATTGATCAGTAAAAAAACTATTAATTTTTGATTATTCCCCCTCCTTTTTATATACTTGTACATATTATTATTATTTTAAGACTGTTAGCTTTTTAAATTATGTAAATATAATATGGTTTAAATAAAAATAAAAGTCTTCTTTTGGAATAAAATATGAATAGAATTTCCTTCTGAAGCACGTAAGATTCTGAGAATTTATTCAGGTAAAATCCGTTAAACTCTTAAATGGCTTGTATTCAATTAAAAATAAACGTTGGCTTCTACACGCACCTGAAAGTTCTAAAAAAGGTTTTTACGCAATAAAGGAGAGCAGTGGTGGCCCAGTGGTATCGGCTGCGACTTACGAGTTGTAGGTCGTAGGTTCGAACCCAGACAGGCGCTTTACTTTGTGTAAATTATTTATCACCACTGCTCTCAAAACGGTGAAGGAAAACATCGCGAGGAAACCGGCATGTCCTAGAACCAAAAATTCGACGACATGTGACATCTACCAACCCGCACTGGGCCCGCGTGGTTGATTACGGCCCACTACCTCTCACTGAGAGTAGGCCTGTGTCCTGACAGTGGGAACATTATAGGCTGATTATGACGCAATAAATGTGTATGTGATCTATTTATTGAATTGCAGTATCCAGGGTGAATTTTTGAGACGGGCAGTAATGGTAAGTACCTTACTACCCCATCTCAAAAATCCACACTGTATACGCGGCTTTACGAACAAAATGGTCGGACTAAAGTGTAGAGCTAAACGACTTACCTAATACCTATCCGTACACCTACATAGAACATTGAAACAATATATTGAATTAAGGTTATAAGTGTTACCCATTATCCTGATTTATACTTGAGCAGAAGTTAGCGGTCGGCTATTAGCCGGAGCCAGGACCTGTGTAATGGGGCGAGATCGGCGAGCTTTCAACTTCTATCTATAACGCGCCTGTTACGGTCCCGAATAAACACAATAATAAAAGGTAAGATTTACAATTGTCAGCTTCAAGCTAAAAAATGCTAAGCCACGTGAAATGTATGTACATATGTACGTGATTTACGAGCACAGCTTATGAGATTCTTTCGTAGACATCTCTAACTTATCTTAAAGAATCCAGCTCCGGTACGTTGTGGTTGATGCCTACGCATTTCCTATTCACATTCACGTCCTCGCTATTCATCGCATATTAAGTATTTGTTACAATATTGGGTCTTATAAGGGTGAAAGCCGTAGCAGGTACAGGTATTTCTACCGGATTGTTTCATATTTCGAATCACGACATAATGGCATCCATCGAAGTTTGCCGGAGTTTGATGAAAATAATTTTACGTTCCGCCACCACTGTAACAATTTTCTACAGGAACTCGTTTAATTGGTTAGCCAGCATTTACAAAAAGTTTAGCCGATTATTCTATTGAAGTAAGCTCACAGAGTGATTTGCAAAGTTCCACAATCGCAACAATAGGCACATTTATCTTTAGAAAAGTTTCGCTACAGCGTTGAACAAGCACGTTATTCTTGAAATGTTTGAAAGATAAAGAATACTCATAAGATTTGTTGTAGGAGTATTATATAAATACGTGCCCATCTCTCCGTGTTGATTAATCCGCTGAAACATTGGGAGAGCACTTGTTGCTGCAAATTAATTAGGAAACAAGTTAACAAAAAGTGCAATAAACTTCGTTAAGGAAGCTTAATTTCCGTCGGAGCCCGAAAGAGACTGACATTAATCAACTGAGATCGCTCTCGACTGCCGCCAATTTCATTACGGAATCAGAGCCGCCTAGGATTATCATTACATTGGAGCGATAGATGATATCTGCTGTCTTGTCTACGATCCTCGTCTTTATCTATAATATTTCTGAACTTTATTGGCATTTTATACGGGTTTTATTGGAACTCGGGCAACCCGCGCAAGCCTGAACGAGTTGATTGTAAATGTGATTTTGAACCTAAAACAACAAAAGAGAATACCTTTATCGGGCTTCTGTTTTGTGTTGTATGTCGGTCACGGTTAAAAAGCTTTTTCGCGGGTTGTCGAGGTTGAACATAAATATGGGGCGCGGCGAGCGACCACTACTGTGTTACTATTAACATTTTCGACGAATCTGTTGGGCAAGCTTAGAAAGTTTTAATAAGATATCCTTTTAAATCGCTTTTAGTTCAATATCACCCTTTCTTTGCTTATTTTGTTACTTATTTATATAGTTTAATCTTGTTATAATATACTGCACCAGTAGATGTGTTACAGGCGACATCCACTGGGTTGAAAATTAAATGGATATGGAGAAATGTCATGAATATGGCAAATTCTGTAACTACTGAATTTGACATAGTTATGTCTAGCAGTGCCCCGCGGTTTCACCCGCGTTAATGTGAGGAAAAAACCTACTAAAATACATATATTCCATTACTTTAAGAGTATTACTTAAGATTATTACTTTTATAGAGGTATGAGGAACAGGGTGTAAAGTTCACTCATACGCTATGAAAAGGGAAGATCCTCCGACCAGACGGGTGTTGTGTCTGGCGGGCAACTGCCCGATGATTCATTTGGGGTCGTTGCGCGTTATAACTATGCTAGTTGCGCGGTAAACTCTGCTTGCGAGATGCAGGATTTTGTGTGACGTCAGTATGACGCTTTGTTGGCATGTGGCGTTGTAGATACCGCTACTCTTAGTACATTACTATAAGAAGCTATTTTAGGTACATCACGCTATGATCAGTAAGAGTGGAACTATAGTAAAGCTCGCAGAGCTATCGGATGCGGATTTATTTTAAACTATGTTAAGTCCCAAGATATTCATTGAAATCAAGTGATGTCAAGGGCAATTTTGTACAAATTTAAATACTTGTGATGAATAACGTATTTATTTGGATAAGGATTAATATCATGTTTATAAAGACACCTTCGTGCCTCGAAAAGCACGTTAAGCCGTTGGTCCCGGCTGCCATTCGTGGATCTTTGACAGTCGTTACGGGTAGTCAGAAGCCCGAAAGCCTGACAACCAGTCTTACCAAGGGGTATCGTATTACCCAGTAACTGGGTTGTGGAGGTCAGATAGGCAGTCGCGCCATATAAAATACTGGTATTCAGCTGCATCCGGTTAGACTGGAAGCCGACCCCAACATGGTTGGGAAAAGGCTAGGCAGATGATGATGAAAGACACCTTCGTAAATAATGCATTTTTTAAAACATATTTGATTACCATAAAAAAGGTTATAGTGCGTCAACCTTAAAAGATAGACATATGCTGCTGTGTACTTTTTTATAAACTGATATTGATGTCTTCTATAAAATTGTAGTACATTACTTTGCTCTATTGTCAATAGTTTCCGCAGCGTACGCGATATAAGGATTTTTTTCACAGCTTCGGTTACATTATCGAAGTTTTTATACGGATCCCTAAATTTTTTGAAAATATTGTATAGTTTATGTTCATCAGGGATAATGTAGAATTATAATGTTGAAAGGATTTTTCAAATCGGTATCGGTAGTTTCGGAGCCTATTCAATTCAAACAAATCTTTCCTCTTTATAATACGTATTAGTGTAGATATTTCTTCTAGGTTTGTTCTTTAGGCACCTACTCGTATCTACCTATATTGTCATTTTAATTTCTGCTGTAACAAAAACGTTGTTAACATAATCCACGAAGGTACAACAAATAAAAGCCAATTTTAAAAATGTGTTACATTACTGTTACTTGAAAACGTGCCTGTTATTATCCAGCTATTACCACGAAAGCTCGGCAAGGGCCTCTTTATTATTTTACTAATTTAACACGTATAGCGCACGCGATATGAATGGACGGCTCAGACTGAAATGTCAAGTGAACAGGTTTAGTGATCATTTTTTGGTAGTATTCCATAATCCTATCCAACTCAGCCCGTTGCAGTCCATTCTGGACATAGGCCTCTTCCAGGCTGCGCCACAACACCCTGTTCTCCGCCTTCCGCAACCAGTCTGTCCCAGCCACCTTCTTTAGGTCGTCCGTCCATCTAGCTGGGGGCAGAACACTACGCTTGCTCTACCAGCCTTCGGCCCTTCAACAAACATGGCCAGGCCACTGCCACTTCAGTTTGCTTACATTGCAAGTCATGTTGGTAACTCAAAATCCTATAGGTACACGCAGAACGTCCTACTTTTCCAAAATTCAAGTGTCACAAAGCCATGAACATTGTCATTTGCGAAGCAACTAACCGAGTAAGCCACCCTTTCCCCCTACTTGTAGCCATAGTAAAAGGTGACTCAAGAATTACTTTATGAAAATGGGCAATAGCGGACAACTGTTTGTTTATTATCCATTTGCCAAGAGGTCACTGCAGTACTACCCTAATGAAGCATAAAAGAGTTGACCATAAGGCCCGATATAGCTACTAATATACAGGGTGAAATTTTAATCACTGTTTTCCTCTTAAGGGGTCATTGTACTCATCATTATGAACAACTTTTACTATGGGACCAAACATGAAAACGCGAAAAAAAATCTGCTGTTCCCTACGTTTCATGTTCGCATAACTCGTCAAAATTTAGGGAACAGCTGATTTTTTTTTCGCGATTTCATGTTTGGTCCCATAGTAAAAGTCATTCATAATGATGAGTACAATGACCCCTTAAGAGGAAAACAGTGATTAAAATTTCACCCTGTATACACAAGAAACCATCTTATCTTTTCCGTAAGCTGTATCACCATAACATTTAAAACATAAAATAATATTTCTCGTATTCGCATTTTTTTAAATTGTGTTTTACCTGACCTACCACCTACCTACTTAATATGTATGTGTGTGAGTACTTTTTTAGTTTGTAAATTGCTATGAACAACGCTTTGGGATTATATTCTGTAATGTTGTACATGTAAATTTAAATAAATAAATAATAATACAATTTACCAAAAGAATGAAATGAGTTTAAACCACGACGTAAATATACAAACTTACCCTTTGCACTTCATAATCACACTTTATTAACCTTTGTGAAAGTTATCTTCAAAACAAAACAAATGAACACAAAGCAAAGATAGAACTGGGGGCCTAAAAAGGCCACTTTGGCAGAATCATAAAGCAATTCATATCACGCAATTCATCTGTTTGACAGTTTCACACCTATATATCCATGAAAGGTTAGGCAGAGGTGTACCTGTAGCATTTTACGAATCTCCATACAAAACTCTCATACAGATGAAATTGCGTGATATGAATTGTTTTATGATTCTGCCAAAGTGGCCTTTTTAGGCTCCCTGTACTACATTCGATAAGTAATCCGCCAACTATCTTTGCTTATCAAACAGAAGATGTTGTCATAACAAATACACACTGTCAAAGAAACATTTGCTGTTTTCACTGCAGTTAATTGACTTTTGACTTTGAAGTGTCGATCAAAGTTATGGGACGAAGTCTAAGTCGTTTGCGATCCCCAAGTTTCCTCGTTTGCATCACTTAGGGCGTGGAAAGGCTTAAAGTGCCGCCGTGATTAGCTAGCTTCTCTCAAATAGTAATACTTACGGGCCCTTGATTATAATGAAACCTTTCATTACATACGCTCTACGTCTGCTTGCGGTGAACCTACTGCCGACGTTTACCAGCTTTACTATGTTTTACAAGTCCATTTAGCTTCATCG
Source organism: Gortyna flavago (assembly GCA_963669345.1). Taxonomy (NCBI): domain Eukaryota; kingdom Metazoa; phylum Arthropoda; class Insecta; order Lepidoptera; family Noctuidae; genus Gortyna; species Gortyna flavago. The sequence continues at coordinate 9,106,167 of OY770129.1, read as the reverse complement.
TTATTCGTAACGTAAATACGACCGCAATCTCGGTTAGACACGGCTGCTATTTAAAAAAGAGCTAGATACGCAACACAAGTAAACTGAAACAGAAAACAATATTTGAGCTAATGTAAATGTACGTAAACACCGACTGCATATTCAGAATTGGATGGCTGATGAGATGGTATTGAAAACAGTCTAAACCATTACTATAAGTATTGTATTTTTAGGGCTCCGCGTCAAAATAATGGTTTAAATAAAGCAGAAAACAAACCATTTTTTATAAATTCTGAACATCCTCTGAAACTTTCGAGTTGTATTGAAAGAACCTTATATTTGTGGAGGTCCAATTAAACAGATTAGCATCAGTCAAAGTAATTACAAACAGGATTTGGGCAAGGAACTTCTTCCATTCGATTGGTGCGGCTCCGTTTGAAAGGATAGAATCGTCAAACGACTCTGTAAAATAAAATTTGAACTAAAATTAAATACATAAACAATTTAGTTCAAAATCTGTTCACTATAATAGCGGATGTGACTGCTACGAGGGCGTAGCGAATTCTCTACGCATTGGCTACGGCGTAGCACAGTACAGCACACATCACAAAAAACAGTGTACTTCAATTTTATTATATTTACGTCTACTTTTTCACTCTGCTGGGCAAAACTTTATTATATTTTGCTACTACCTGGTCATCTCTCCTAATCCATTCTACGTGGTAGAAACGCCGATTCACACATAGCAACAAGAATCACGAAAATGTCTGTGTTTATGTAAAATATTGAATCTTATCCCATTTCTGAGTATGAGCATAATAGGGCGAGACCTACTCGTATGTTTATAAGAAAACCACAAGTTTGGTTACAGGACACGGTGTAAAATTACATAGCAATTTGAAACTTTGAAGTTAATATTACTTTAGTAAGTACCTAGTTTTAAGCAAAACTTCAAAATATAAAATTGGTGTATCTATTGGTATACAAGCCTTTATATATATACCTTAGGGTTCCGTACAAAAAACAAGAAACAATTTTAATTTTAAAGCACAAAGAAAGCCATTACAAGCAATGGAGGCCTTGGGTAATTTTCTTCAAATTTAGACCTCATAGCGTTTATCGTTATTTTTTTATTGTTACTTTACGGAATCGTTCTCGGTCGGTATTACAGGGAGATAAAAAGTTTTCCAGCCTGACAGATTAGCATCAACTTGTACCTTGAGTACCATTTTTTATAACGCGAACCTGTATGTTTAAGCTACAAAAAAAAAACAAAACTTTAAAATTCCTCGTTTAAACGTTTGACGCTCTTAGATCTACAAAACTAACCACATAATAATGGTTTACATATTTTAGAGCACAGATTTTGATTTCTTTATTAATTATCTATACTAATAATAAAACTCCTCTCTTGAGGAAGACACGCTAGAACACTTAGGAGCTGAGCAAAAATAACAAAAGTAAAAAATAACATTAAGCGAAAACGAAGTAATAACGCGGACAGGCGATGCAATGCGATGCGGTGAGTCGGCAGAGAAAGAAATTTCACAGAAATTCAAAGAAGCTAGTTGCTTATAAATGTGTTTTTGGCCTAATAAAAAATATACGTTCTTTAAAAAGGTTGTTATGTAAGTTAAGGCTAACATGGATATGTAAATACGTAGGATATAACCTAATACATATATGTATGAGCCGAGGCTAAGCTTTAGTTATCTGTGATCAAACAAGATGATTCCCATTATTTATGGCTTGCAATTAATTTAGTGCGCTGCTCACTAAACTCCAGCAATTTACCGTAATTTGTAATAGGACAATATTATTAATAATAGTACCTACCTACTCGAATATAGATTAACAGCATAATTATGGACTATTTTCAGTTCAATGTTTTGTTGGTTTCAACAAATGAACATTATTAGGTATGTGTTGCAAATAAATTTATTGTCATGTTCAGCACATATTATAACGATGGTTATTATTTTAATTAGCTAATTGGATAATATTATTTTGTGGATGCACAATATTGTGATCGAATTATTGTGGTGATCCCTGTGGCCATATAATAATTATGTATTCAGTGAACAGATGACAAGCACAACTGTGTAAATCTCCATAGATTTAATTATTTATTGTAAACTAGCAGCGCCCCGCTGTTTCACCCGCGTAAGTGTCGATCCTGTGGAAATATCGGGATAAAACGTATTCTATGTGTTATTCTGATGTATAAGCTATATTACTGTAAAGTGTCATCAAAATCCGTTCAGTAGTTTTTGCGTGAAAGAGTAACAAACATTCATCCATCTATCCTCACAAACTTTTGCGTTTATAATATTAGTAGGATAGCATGTGCCCCGATTATAATTATTATTATACAGGGTGGCAAGAACACCAACGCGCAAACTATAACCATGAATCCACACATGATTTTAGCGTAGAATATTTTTGTCAGTTATCAAAGAAACAATCAGTTGTTTCATACAAAGAAGCAACATTTTAATGCAGAGGGTTCAGAATTAGGTAACAGGTAGCGCGTTGATGTCCCTGCCAGCCTGCATTATAGAGTTACGTAAGTTATGATTTGATAATAAGAGGAAGCTGAAGAAGGGCTAAAGAGACCCGGATCAACTTCCTGGAACAGTCAGTCAGGAAGCTTATATTACTATGGCGACTAAGTGAAGAAGGAGGAGCAACCCTGTAGGTGTAAATTAATTATGATGGAGAGACGCGTATATTTTAACTTTACTAACATTTTAATGACTTAATTATCGGTTGGCCAGAGGCTAGGCTAATTACATTCACTTCAGCGTACTCTGGAATCTTTTAAGCCTGGACACCTGTAACAAGGAAAACCGGCCAAGTGCGAGTTGAACTCGCACACGAAGGGTTCCGTACCACCATACAATATTTAACACTACTTATAAAATAACGGCAAAAAAATCACGTTTGTTGAATGGGAGCCCCCTTAAATATTAATTTTATTCTGTTTTTAGTATTTGCTGTTGTAGCGGCAACAGAAATACACATTCTGTAAAAATTTCAACTGTCTAGCTATCACGGTTCATGAGATACAGCTTGGTGACAGACAGACAGACAGACGGGCAGTGGAGTCTTAGTAATAAGGTGCCGTTTTTACCATTTGGGTACGGAACCCTAAAAAAGAGCAAGGCCTGAAGATAAGTTACTATTCTATAATGGGACCACATTCAAAATGTCAATAACATTGCTTTGATCTCGATAAAATTTTCCTGTAACCTTACAAAGCCAAATAATTGTGTCTACATAAGTACGAGTACGTTTTAAAACGAAGCTGATTTTATACGAATCTGGCAAAGCGAGAAAACGATCCGCTTACTACAGTAGTTGACAAGTGCCAAATATGAATTAAAAACCTAATCAATATTTGGTTTACGACTGAATTCATTTTGTGGTAGGTACTGTGATTTCCTAATTCCAATCATCCTTTCCAAACGCAACTAAAAGGTCTTCTTAAAAGTATCCAACTGAAATATATTGAAACAGGGATTATTAAAGTATTTTATATTAAACTGAAATAATAAAGCATATATTATTTTACCCATAAAATAAAACACATCTAGTGGTAGCAGGGAAAATGTTATTGACGTGAGAAAAAAAAGGCCCTTTTAATTAATTTTTGGGTACCAACACGAAGATCCCAGGGGTTTACTGGGTGTACCTTAAAGGTTTACCCGGATCTCAGCTTAAAAGCTATATCAGAACCACTGGGTGGATCCATTATAGTGCTTGTGGGAGCACCTTTAGGTTATAATAAAATGACGAATGAATGATATAGACATTATACAGGTGAATTTTTCAAGTGGGCGTGGATGGCCAAATCCAAAACTATGAGGAATAGCGAAAAGTACTCAAAGGAGTCTCGGGCTCGATGTTGATGCAAAGTAAAACTGCATCATCGGATTTTTGAAAAATCTATATTTCTAGCCAGGAATCGACCCCATTGATTTTGATTAAAAAAAACACACTATTATTACACCACTCGATAGTGTTTTAATAAGGATCAAATTCTGGGAAGTAATGACATAAAACAGTGATTATTTCAACCACATGAGCATTCAAAACGTACATTAATTAGTGAAAATGATACATCGCATTACGATTAATTATAATTTTATGCATATTGGGAATATTTACATTTTAAGTTTAATAAACACAACAAAATGATAAAATAAAGTGTACTAAGGTTTGCCGCAAACCAAAATGTGTGTCCAAAGTTTTCTGCAACGAGTTTAACCAAAGCCTTTCTGTGCAGGAATTCCATTATTCGTAATAAACTGTTCTCTAGAGGGAAGTTGCATTCAAACGTTATAGTTCTTTATAGATTAAAAACAGGGCTGATAACGTTAATTCTTTTTGTGCATTGATACTTACGGAGGTCAACCTTCCACAGTTCTATAGTGTTCCCACTGCTGGGACACAGGCCTCCTCTCTGTAAGAGTTTGTGTGCCATAATACACAACGACGGCCCAGTGTAGGTGGCTGGACGTCATATGTCTTCGAATTTTTGGTTCTAGTTTCCGGTTTGCTCACGATATTTTCCTTGACCGTTTTGAAAGCAGTGATCATGAAAATAAGTCATCAGTCGTAAGTCCGGCAAATACCACTGAGCCACCACCGCTCTCTGAATGACGTTATGTAGTGTTTATTTGCAAAACGATCGTTCCGAAAGCGTAGCACTGTAGGTCTGTTACGCGTTGCACCGGGGATTATGGCACATCAAACAGTTTGATGATTCTTTTGTTATTTACTCTACTTTGTAAATATATTCGGCAGGGGTGCGGCATAAGCTTCCGTATTCCTCAATCAGAGGGTGTCAATAAGCTAACACACGAAACAGGATCAACTTTCATAAGCTCGATTATGTCTCTCAAAGCAGCAGGAGCTCAATACTTCATTCATGGCACCTAGAGTGTTACTATGATTTACTGCCATATGATGTCGTATGAGTTTTCTCTTTGGTGACACTTATCTAGGTATAAATATTTGTGAACTTTAAATATCATGCAAAAATAATAATGCTTCAAAATAGTACACGTCTTGTTTACGATCTTAGAACGCAAGTCAAATGCACATAAAAGGCACTTTTGAAGGTAAACAATTACAAGAAAATAGGTCGATTATACATAGTTGCCCCTTCCACAATGTAGCTTCGAACGTTTGATTTGATATGAAGAACGGGCAAGAAACTTCACGTGTATCACAGAATACGAACCATGTAATTTATTCTCGTCCGAGTTGAGACATTTTTTTTTATTTTCCTGCGACTTACAGTTTTAGTTCGTGTAGTGACAATATTGCAGTGTGAATAAACATTTGCATGCAGTTTCTTAATCAGTTATAAAAGGCTATTTTCGTGTGACCGTAGTGTCATGAAAATAATAACCTGAGCCATACATATTTTAGGAGAAGGCAAAACATGAATGTCGCAGCGCAACTTGGGAGAAGCCTATGTATACATTGCAGTGGACTGCAGGGGAACGAGTATTAATTATTATTTGAATTTTATATTCAACAAAGATGAAAAACACTGCCCCTCGCGGGAATTTCTCTTGTACTCTCTCTCTCATACACAAAATGCTTAAACATTCAAGGAATAAATATCTGTAGTGCATAATTAAGTAAATATAAATTATATATTAGTTACGTGCAGGAATCGAGCTTAGCACAGAAGTGAATCGAGAAATATCTCGGAACGTGTGCTAATTGAGAGGCACTTAGTTGCCGCGTCAAAGTATGGTTATATTTAGTTGGATTTGGTTTTATACCTAACAGCAATATAAATAAATAGGACATTCCAAAGGGTAATTTGCAAACCAATATTATTGCGATTATTTAAACGTTCCAGACTTGATAACGTTACTCTGATTTGTTTATTTACCGCTGACCCGCCTTATTGTCAAAAAGAAAACGATTATTTTTGGTTCTAAATTAGTTCTGAACAATGTGAAAATGAATACTTACTAGCAGACTTAGGGATTGGGTAAATTAAATGAAATTAGGTACAAGCAATTTTATTTATTTGAGAGGCCTTTGCCCTGCAAGGGGACATCACAGGCTAATAATAATAATAATAATTTTATTTATTTAAACTTTATGCACAAGTAAAAAAACTGTACAAAGGCGGACTTAATGCCTTGGGCATTTTCTACCAGTCTACCTAATCTAATTAGTCTACCTAGTCCAATTTTCTTAGAAAAGTAATCAAAATGTAAGTAGTGTTAAGACACCCTAGTGGTATTATTTATGTTTATAGTGTCTGAGTTTTTATATAAACAAAAAAAATGTAAATAACAGTGGAGGTGACGGTGACGCGCGACTGCAGTTTTATTGGCGCGTCGCGTACTAAATCCAAGTGTTAAATGGATCGGCATAATGCAGTTGCTGTTTCGCTGGTACGCTACACTATTTGGATAATCTGTCAGTAGATCGATGTCATCAACTAAATATGCAGCTGAAGGCAAATTCCGATCACCTACTCGATTCAATTTTCAATCTCTCTATACAGCCAAACGAAATTAATCGTATTCAGAATAATACCTATTTTGATCGTTTTAAATGGAAGGACTTTCTGCACCCTAATTGAGTAACACACTATCAATCACAATCTAAAGCTAAAGGATATTACAAATCCATTACTTCAAATGTTTGAAAAAATTGTCTGCTCAACAACGTAAATAACGCAATGAATGTTGTTGAACTGTCAAAATTAAAGCCTGTCCTACGGATATTGTGTTACGCAATTAAACCGCTCTGGTCTAATAAAGTTATCTTTAAAGAAAAGACTTTATACCTAAAACCAGTAAGATTTGTAGTTTGAATGTTTTTATTTATTTCGCCATTTATATATTCCTGAAAACTAAAACTAAACAATCACATTCCCAGATTTATTTCTAAGCCGCTCGCCCACTTGCGCTTTGTTTGTTATAAAACGTGAATGACATGTGTAAGATAACCCTTGTCTCATTTTTGGTTTATTTTCAAGCTTAAATAATAAATTCTTTTTTATAAAATAACTTTCGAAACTCTTAGCTCTCCTGAGATGAAATGTAAAACTACGTTTATTTTTGGATACCCACAGAGTCTGTACACTAATAACGAGTTACTAAGCGCGTGAAAACAAACATTTAAATGGATTGTCCGAGCTCGTGATAGGCGTGTGATGGATGCGGCCACTTGTGCCTGCTCTATCTCGATCGACTTCGACGACCAGTGCTAACGATTTGCCATCGATCTGCGGCGCATACTGGATTGAAAAAAAATTGACCGACAAATCGATCTATTTGTACTAATAATAGAGTTTGTTTGTTTGAAGGCGCTAATCTCTGGAACTACCAGTCGAATTTTAAAAATACATTTTGCATTTGATAGCCCAATTCTTGAAGAAGGCTTTAGGCTTTCATTTTGCTCAACGCTAGGACCCTTAGCAGTTGAGCAAAAAGAAAAAGTCAAACGATGCGATGCGACGGGATGGGACAGAAGAACAAAAAATTTCACGCGTACGAAGTCGCAGACAGAAGGTAATTGTGAATATGTGCCATAGTATTCTAAAATTTCGTTGGTAAGTATACTATTTTTGTTTTCCTTTTATATAAGTGAACATTATAATTGGTCCTGATGGAGTTTACGCTCTACAAACAGACCACGAACACAATTAATATTGCGATCACTTAACCGCCTGCCAAGCACTTTGACTTGAATAGCAATAACCAATTAATTCTGACCAGAGGCAGTCTACAGGAGACCCGTATGATACCCAAACGAACTGTTATTAGTATAAATTCAATTGTCACATTTGTAGTTGGTGAATAGTTACTAATATTCCATTGAACAGGTAGTATTTGAACCTACAAGTCAGTATGGGCTCGAAGATTTTATTCAACGACAGACACGTATAGATATTATGAGATTAAACATGAATTTATCGTTCATTGCTGCACGGCTACTAACTCTAATGCCATAACTGCGACTGCGCGTAACGAAATTAAAAATTGAATATGGAAAAGTCAATCGTTCGACATGTTGAGTTTCAGTAGGTGGTACGTGTTAATTGGGGACGCTGAGCACGTCGGTCGGCTTGTTGACTTGCGACAGGCCCATTAGGCCTGAACAGTAAAGGGGGCGCCCCACATCCTGACCCGTCCATTCTTTGCGGGATATCTGCATTATTATAAAGCAGAACTCCAGCATTTCTAATTAAAATTTTAGAATCTACACAAAAGAGTATACCACGTCAATGACAGCGATTATTACTCGCTACCTAGACGACAGTTTCAATTATGTAGCCGTAAACTTAGATAAAAGGTACACAAAAGCGATACTCTAAATAATATTTACTTTATGGGTAGGTACCTAAACAAAATTGTTTTTTGTTTGAGAATGAAGATTAACAATTTAAAATTTACACCTATTGTTTTATTTTGTTGGTGGACGGCTCAGCTATGTTGACCAATGTAACATAAATAAACGAATTTCAAGTTTTATTTTGCAAAAGCCAACTCGTTTTCGTCTGGAATTCAATATCATATTATGAAAGGGTATTTACATTTCATTATTGACCTATTTCCAGAGCCGACATAATTTCCTCGAACTACGCAAGTTTCATGAGTAAAATTAGATTGAAAATTGTTTCGGAATGTACGTGGGTACGTACTTGAATTTATGCGGCAATCAGAACCCCTCGTCGTGATAGTTGTAGTAAGCTGATATCAAGTACATAGCTATTTTATTACCTTGTTTCATCAAAAATACCTACTACAGTCAACCCATGTGTGAACCTATAGGTATTGTGTTGGTGGTACATACAGTAATTAAACATGAATAAAACTATTCACACAGGTATGAATTTTAAACAAAAAGCCCGATACAGGACAAATGCACTACCTCGGTATTTCTGCCGTGGATTTTGTGAGCGGCGACTGAGGGATTAAGTCATGGGAGCGGGCGGGAGCTCTCGCCTTATGTCGTGATCAATCCGGCTGCCAAACGCGATGATTATCTCATTATTCTCTCAGAATCGCTTGCTGTCTACTCGAGGTCCCATTCACTGATAGTATATGGCTCATATTAGCTTGATTTCGGTGCTAAAGGAATATGTAAGGAACAGGGAAAATGCTTGTCTAGTATTTCCTACCTGTCTCAATATTTATTAGGAACTCTATTTGAAGGCATTCGTCTACCTTTTTCGTCTAGAATTGAAGACGATTAATGGATTGTAATATTGTTGTATTGAATGAAGTCAAATTAAATATTTCCAATGAAGGCTGATTTCTTATTTCCCTGTCTCTATTGATCTCCTTATTTTTTTAGCATATAAATAAATTGATAACAAGTCAGATGATTTGATATTTCGAAGTGATTTTGTAAAAGTAAATCTATGTACTTATGTAGGAGCGCCTGAGAACAACCGTTGTGAGAGCAGAAGCAGGAAAGTTCCCCTCTGTTCGTTACTTAAAATTTAGTATAGGTACAAAGTTGAACTTTCGAAGTCCCTGCATTCACCTTTATAGATTAGCAAGGCAAGCTAACTTTAACGTGAACAAAGTGAGAATCGATTCATATCCTAACTAATATTAATATTACATTAAAATTATTATTAGTTTGTTACTCTTTCACGCTAAAACAACTAAACGGATTTGGTTGAAAGAAAGAATAAGACTACTTTTCATCCTGGATCGCAGAAGAAGTCGCGGACAACTGCTAGTATTTAAAAAAAGGAATAAAGTTCTCTTTTTTTGCTGTTTGTTTGTTACAGTAATTGATAAAAGGGCTGGTTCCAATAAATAGATAGGTATTTATGTATAGACATCAGAAAATTGCGACCCGTTTCATATCCACATTTGTTAAATCTTCAGGGTGTTGCTTTATTACTTGACGACTAAAATTATAGAAAAAATTTAAATAGAAAATATTTTTTTGTCTAGGTAATGCAGTGAGCAGGTTACCAGCAAGTTAAAAAGGCATGAGTAGCTTAAAATACTAGTTACCCACAATAATATTATTTGCCAGTGAGCCCCAAACTAGACAGTATCTTGAATGAGTTTTAACTTATTGAGATAAGTTTAGTAAACTTATCTCAGACTTTACCAAATAGTGATTATAGGTATTATACTATATAAAGTATAATTAGTCAAAACTAAATCGTTAATAGCTAGAAAAATAATTATGCAATGTAGAATTCATATAAAAACGTACCTATATTGGATGCATAAATCTAACATTATGCTATTAGTATAAAAACATGTTTTTAACATGCCCTTAGAAGTACGCAGCGCGTAGACCTTTATTTAACCTTTAACCTTTCACATTTTATTAAATCACAAAAAATAGAAGCATCCTTTCAATTTATTTTTAAAGAGGTTTTTTTATTATCGTTAAAAACCCTCAAAGTACTTTATTTTCCTTGCAAATAATTTAGTACCGCAGCACTAGTTTAATAATGGCACATTCGTAATATAAACAACATTATCGCAAAAGTTTATTGCTAATTATAATATGTTTGTCTCCTTCGAGACTCCAGACAGTCATTTTCACAGCAAGGTTATGCCAGTTATTCTCTAACTAGCAAAATGTAAATATGCTCCGTTGGATAATAATATTTTCGCGAGCAAAGCCGACAAATATTATATGTTATAATATGATTGTTATTTTAGCTGTAACTATATTCAAAATGTATAATGATAATAGGGGTAAAATGACATGGTAGAATTATTTAAACATTGGTGTAATTATCCTCTCAATCCTCTCAGTATGTCCTCATGGCCAGCTGTCAAAACAGTAACATTATTTGAAAGTTTCATGTTTATCAATGCTTAATTTTATGATGAATAATATAAAAGCTTGTCATTTTATTTGTATTTCCTTTTCCACGTAATTATACGAGTAGTATGATGTTTGTGTGTAGAGGTAGTTGCTGAAAATCAGGGCTGTTGACGATAGGTTCGTCCGAAGTCACAGCATGTTGCTGAGCAACGACCTGTTCTTGCACAGATGCGACGCACGGCTTAATTGTCCTTATTATTGTTGTTTGTTTGTTACAAAAGTAGTTACTTTTCCACTGTGCAATTGGCATTTTGTTTTGATTGTTGTTGTTTTGTTGTCATATTATTATGCCAGTGTCGCGGGCGCATCAATCACGGATTGATTTCTATTGTCTTTAATGTCAACCTCAAATTGTCAATGTCAATTAATGTGTGTTGTCTTTGGTCCCTGTCCCTGACATCAAGCAATGGACAAAATTGTCAACATTTTTTTTAAATTAATTACGAGGCTTTTGACTACGCTGTATGTGTATATTTTATGTCTTTTATAATTTTTTTTTAATTTGTAATGTGCGTTTTGTTTTGCAGAATAAACAATTTTTCTTTCTTTTTTCGTTTTCTTTCTTTTCATAGAGGTATCGCAAAATGCTCTGGCCACAGTTTGCACCAAATGCATGTTTAAATCTGTAAAATAGGGATTAAGGGATTTTACGTACAACTTGAACCTCTTTAGAGTATAAAAAGTTATGTTCAGAGGAGGTACACGCCGCGCCGAAGCGGGCTTGAGAAGTAAGTAACATTCTTAATAAAAGCAAGCAAGGATGCGTCAATTATATATCTAATTATATTCCTTTTTAATAAAAAAATTAATCGTAACTGCGACTACAAAGAATTATAAGACCTTGTGATTCCTTTACAGTAACATTTTTACCGTCGCGGAACCCGTAAAAATATCTAATTGCTATAATGTAACATTCTTTTTACTATACCCCGTAAATTTCACAATAAAAACTTAATTTAACATAGTAAAAATGCAATTTTTATTCTCCAATCGTCCGCCTTAAACTTTCCAGCGAGAGCCGTTTCTTACGAGTTATGAGAGCAACGAGGGGAATATTGGAATTTATTTTTATGAAGCGAGATCCCCGACCGGGTTAATCTGTTAATATTGAACATTTTCCCCACAAGAGTAAACCATCCCTCGGCTTAGAGTGGGACAGGAGTAAGATATTACCACTGCTTTACATATATAGGTATTGTGAACCTAGACCTTATCTGTCATTTCGAGCCTAGCAGGATTTTTATATCGCTGCTTATATATTTCTGTCTACATTTAAATCTCTAATAATATTATATACACTATTGTAAAAAGCACTAGAGAAAAGTAGAGATCCCTAAGATGGCGTAGGTCTTGTTGAAAATTCCTTTATTTGAAACGGTGTTTATCGATACGAGCCCTGTACCTAAACATTTTCCGTGATGACATGAATCTATTTTCACTTTGTCACTTGTTCGGAGACAGTTCTGAAAAATTGAAAAGTTTCAGCAGACGAACACGGTAAGTTACAAAACTAGTGAAAATATTCGTATCCTAGTTTAAAATATATCTATAGTTTAAAATATAATAAAAATATAGAATAATGTTAGCATTTTGTATTTACAGGTATATCGCCAAAAAAAGCAAACGGGGGTCAATTCCCGTATAGGTCATTGGTTTTTGTTTGCATAAGTTCATTTCTGTTATATCGCTACACCAGCTACACATATCACTTTTACTATTATGTTGTGGAAAATTATGTTGAAAATTTGAAATAACGTTCGGTTATCACTAGAAATAAAATTACAATTCCACTAGATATTCAACGTGTTAAGCCTGCTAGGTTAGGTTAGATTTATATCTAGGTATATAAAATAGCTGTTTTGGTTATTCAAGGTTTTCCTCACAAGGTGCATATTTTTGATACTCCACGAACAGCATCAAACTGCAAGTAGTAATAATAGGTAACCGAGGCTAAAACAAGTTTAACAAAAAATAATAAAACAAAAATAGACATATACAATGTATGCATTACATACATACATTAGCAACACGCTTGAGATAAACAAAATATTATTAATAATAATATTATTATATATTATTATTATTATATTATTATTATTTATTATTATTATTATTAATAATATTTTGTTTATCCTTAATAGGGCGAGCTTTGATATTTGATAACACTATTAGATAACAACCTGCAGAATGTCCAAGACAATAGCTACAAATTAATATACGGAGAAAACTCAATGCCTTCATCGAAGGAATCTTTTGTGATTGATTAATTGATTCTCAATGAAATAATGTAACGTAAACAATTCTGTTTGCTAGGGTTCCAATAGCAAACACACCGAGGGCTATCCCTATAATCTATTTGAATTACATAAGCAATATTGTTCAGGTACATTAAGTTATAGCTATTGTGTTTACAAGTAAAACAATTCGAGAATTGAACGAAGATTGATATTTTTTCTGAGTAATAAAATAAAGTCAGGGTATTCAAGTTACCTACCACAAAAAATACAGAGAGAGTATGAGAGTATTTAACCGTTGAAAATTAAGCCGTCCGATTCGAAAAGAGTTTTTCGGACAGTCGCGCAAGATTGAAGCATTTCCATTTGTTCGCTTCGTGGTCGTTACACACGTATGCGCGGAGTACGCACGACTCGTGTGGCGTGGCGCGTGGCGGATGTTGTGCGGAGGGTTACGTCCGATGCTGGCGGACAGTGGCTAAGTGGTCTGTCGGGCCTCGCTTACGGGTGATGGATTACACAACTGTTTCTATAACACTGTCCCATTTAGTCTTAACCTTAATGATGTACCTACCACAACGCCCGCAGCCAAATTGTTACCCATACTAATGACCGCGTTAGTCTTCCTAAATAGATTTATTGTAAAAGGCGCAATTAGTTCAACGTTGTAAATTACTATATCAGAGTTTGCACGCAGTTTACGTAATTGGGAAGCTGGCGATGCTCCTAGTTTAGGATTTGCTAGTTATGTTGCACTAGGTACTCAGAAAATTAACACTTTGCTAATGGCCATGGTTCAATAAGATTATGTTTTCATCAGTAGAGGCTGCGTCGAAAGTCTAACTAATAATAAGAACAGTATCTCCAAGGTATAACGTAAGAGCTATTTTTGTACGATCTAATATGGTAGGTACAATTCGGGATCGGGATTTAGTAAAGACGGGACACTAGGTCACATCGTCGCAAAATTTCACTCATACTGTATCTCAAACAAACGTACACTTCATGACGAACTCGTAAGGTCTATATTACAATGACACACGAGTGCTAAGTTTTTTAGCCAATTCTTTCTCGTATGCGTATGTGGTGGGGTGGCATGTAATTCTTATGGCAATTTCAAACCGCACCATTTTAATTCTAATGAGCCGATTCGGTTTATTCGCGAATTTAGCCGACCCCAAAGTACCCATATGCCGAATTTCATTTAAGCCGATTAAGAAATATGGTCTTCCGTTCGCGATTTTACGTCATAGGTAAGTAGTACGTACGGCTTCGAAAGTTAAGATAACATCTAGGTACCTATAGCTACATTTAAAGCAGATTAGGAACATAAAACGTCTGAAATAATAATGTTTTAGCATTGAAGCACCTTTTGTAAAAAGGAGGGCGATAGGTATTTACTTACAAAGTTAAGTAGGTATACCTTTTAGGTTTGACTTTATAAGATTTTTTCCACTTAGCTAGGTGCTCGCTTCGCTTGATTATACAAATCTACTGAAAGAGGGACACTTCTAGGGAGTTCATTGTAGCTTTTTGTTCATGTTTTGGAAGTTTGGAAATGAAAGTTATGAACAAACATTCTGCAAGAAGAAGTCACCAAGTCCAGACCGACAGCGGCACAAATTGATGCCTCCTTTAATTTTCTTGAAGAGCATCGAGATTTGGCTCAAGGCAACTTCAGGACCTTCGACGGTCGAACGATGAATCATCGACTGTGGGCCTTCCCACCTTCTTCACCACGGTGAATGCGTAATGCTGTATTATGTTTAGTTTTACTGATAAACATATTTAAGATTAGTTCTAGTTGTTTACTAATGTAAATTATATTTTATTCATTATTTTCTAATGATTGTATCAGTCTTTCCCTCTCTCTTTGTCCCCTACTCAAAGCATCTGTGGCAGATGTATCTGACCTGCCGGGAGTTCTCCGATGCAAAATCGGAGCACTCACTCCGGCCCTTAAAAACGTTTTGAAGCGGTATCATTCACCTTACGCCGTCTGTGTATAATTCACGCCTTACGATACTCAAAAGATAGCTACTTGCTATCATGTATTTTGACATTAATTTCACGATATAACTTTCGTCAAACTCAAATTATCGGTCGGTCTTTTCACGTTCAGAGTAGGATTTACGATACAAGTATCAAAATGAAGTTCAGTCTGATCCGAACCGACCGAACCAAATAAAATAAATTTCGTAGTAGGAACCGACCGAACATTCGGCCGATACGATAGATTTATCACTTCGGAGTACACCCCCTTGTTCAAAACAGTGATCTGATGCGTTTGTTTGATGTCCATAATGATGGTCATAGCATTATGGTGGGCGATGGTCGTTTTGTGTGTATATATACATATTTACCCCCAACTTGTTCTTTTTGTGTTTTTTCTGTGTCATATTTGCCGCAAATAAACGTATTTTCTTTCTTTCCTTTTTCTGTGTTAGTTGAATCAAATGACCATCAAAATAAAAGTATTCTAGCAGTTTTAATTAACTATAATAAATAAAAAAATAAATGCACGGCTCAGTGGAATAATCTTTAGTTGATTGAATTCCCTTTATGATCATTACATAAACTATGATAGTTTACGCTAAATGTGTTGAGAATTAAGGGACGAAAAATATACTACTGAGCTCTGGTGGCCTAAAAAGGCCACTTTGGCAGAAACTTAAAACAATTCATATCACGCAATTTCATCTGTATGACAGTTTTGTATGGAGATTCGTAAAATGCTATATGTACACCTCTGCCTAACCCTTCAGGGATATATAGGTGTGAAACTGTCAAACAGATGAATTGCGTGATATGAATTGTTTTATGATTCTGCCAAAGTGGCCTTTTTAGGCCCCCTGTTTTACGATTGTTTTATCATGATACTACCTATTTATTTTTTATGAAATAATTTTGAAAAGGTCTTTTTTTTAACATCTGACAATACACTAAAAATCTTTCTGACTAGTATATTACTAGTCAGAATTTTTTTTTTGTTTTTTGTCGCACAGTTAAGCGTATTGGTACATACGTACCAATACGCTTAACTGTGCGACAAAAAACTGCGCGTTTTACGGTGTCCTAGCACGTTTGGGCAGCTAATAATATATGTAAGTATTAAACTGGTAGCGCTGGTATATTGTGCCTATCATGACAGGTGCCCCTATCGCCGTCCGTAGGGTATTACACTCCTTAGAATATTGCAGAAACGTGGCTTTTCCCACTACATTTTCCGTTCCGAAGCTGTTGACAAATGATGCGAGAGAATATTGTGCAAATGTTTTCGAAATAATATAGTTAGGCCAGACATGTTCGAAAAGGAACCGAATCGATTATGTTTTACAGTACTCGTAAATAAAATATACCTATCTTAAAGTTATTAATATGAACTTGGACGAAGCAAAAAAAGTACCTATTTAAGAATCTTCGCACGTGGCGTTCTGTTGTTTCTGCTTATACCTATGGGAAAGGTGTGAGTTTATGTATGTATGCATATATACCATTGTAATATATTATAACTAATACGGTATGCTATTTAACATTAAATATCAATAAAATTACTACCTACTCGTTACTTACTATTCACATTATGGTTGAAAATTAATTAAACAGCATGATAACATCAAATTAAGTTTGTTAAACGTAGTACCTATATTGTTAAGTAAAGGTAATACAGTGCCATAACAAATACCAGCGACACCAAAGCAAAAACGAACACGCCAGCTCAACAAAATTACAAAATCGAACACTCGAGTGCGTGTAAAATGCCTATAAAATCTACCTGAAAGGTTATTACAGTATTTACGTAAAATATGTAGGTAAGTATAAATCTCCGATCAAGTTCGACGAACAGATACATCAAGTGGTATTACCGTTTGAAAAATCGCAGGGAGGTGATGTTGACGATGGTTCGAGGCTCCAACTCACTTTCACTAGCGGAGGAAAATCTTTTGCGCACATTTTGCACATTGATACATTTTCCTTACATGTTATTTGCCTTAAGCTAATCAGGCGTAACATGGAAATATTAAATATATTTTTAAATTAGTGATGGTATCATGGCGCCGAATCAAATGTTGATTTTCCTAACATTCCTATCGGCCTAATAAATTATTTGTAGATATGTAAATAAAAAGCTGGGCCACTGCTACCACTGCTCTTAGGAAATAGAGCCCAGTGGTAGTGGTAATGGGACTTACGAGATAGATTAGGTTATAGGTTTTGGGTTCGAACCCAGACAGGCGCTTTACTTTGTGTACCTAATTTCATCAACACTGCTCTGAAAACAGTGAAGGAAAACATCGTGAGGAAACTGACATGTCCTAGAACCAAAAATTCGAAGAAATGTGACATCTACCAACCCGCACTGGGCCCGCGTGGTAGACTATAGCGCACTCCCTCTCGAAGAGAGAAGGCCTATGTCCCAACAGTGGGAACATTATGGACTGATTATGCTAAATATAAAACTTAACCCTTTCGATCAAATTCTCGTATTCATTCGTTATAATTTATAAAACAGCCATAACTCGCACTAATAATTTCTATTAAATTAATAATCTACGATAAAAATTTTGGCTGAATTATTGATAAAACTCTTCGTTACTCGGATATTCAAGAAGAATTGTAAGTATTTTACTTCTTTAATAATGTTCAGAAAATCGTTTTCAAATCAAAATATATTTCAGTAATAGTTGAAATTAATCAAGTTAACAGACCATTTTAGAAATGGCCACTATCTATAATGTTCAATAATATTTCTAATATCGATGAGTTACGAGTTGCGTAAGACATCCATTAATTTTTAGAAGTGGCAAAATGGTGACTAGTCATTTTATTAGAATGGGGAAACGGGCGGAGGGGTCTTTGCTTGGCTGCTTCGGCTGGCAGATTTCATAAATCAGCCATTACCGAACATCATTTATTTTAATGATGTATTATAATTTTTAGGTAATTGAATCTTGTAGGTATTATATGTCTGCTTTAGTTAAGTAAGCTTGGATAATTAACGCCTAGAAGTTTACTGGGGCTGGAGGACGAGAAGAATAATTACATGCTAATAACAAATTCTAACTTGTCATCAACGAGCCTAAAACATATTATTTAAGTAGGTTCTGTCCGCGACTTCGTTCGTGTGAAATTTTATGTCATGTAGAACTCGATCTCAGCGCCACCTACCATGTCCAATTGTGAATATACACCATCCAGGCATCCACTCAAATATACACAATTTTTTTAAATCAAAATCGGTCCAGCCTTTAGGAGGAGTTCAGTGACATATATATACACAGACACATATATGACGTATAGACGAATTATTTAAGTATACAGAAGATTTTATCTATACATATCCAGCCATACATACACGACATACAGTCTTTTCCATGAACATGATTTCTTTTGAACGGACCAGCAGAATATAAGCGCCGCCGTTTGAAGAATGAGCAAAGTATTCCAAAAATGTCAAGTATCTCTTAATAAAATTGTGAGTATAACAAATAATGCTCTAAATATACTTGATGTACAACATATTGAGACCATCGAGGATATTACTACATCAAATATATTCTATTTTATGTTGAGATATCACAATAGAATTTTGTTATAACTTGCGGGGTACACCACACATCCAATAACTTTGACACTCACATACACAACGTTATCTAAAAGATGATATTGTTAGTTTGTTGGATTCTGTAAAATAAGAGCGCTTTTTGAACAGAACAGATCATCCCTAATCTTTCTACGGTTGTCATAAAAGGCATATAAGTGATTGCCGAGAGGGGCGCCCGTACTACGAACACTAAAATCTGGGAATGTGGCACATATACGTAGCCGTCTAGAAAAATGACAATACATTAACATTTATTTTGTTAATGTAACGTTATCTTTGTAACTTAAATTTTAGTCACTTTGACTGTCTTAAGAAAATGAAATTCAACGGCATAACATTTTTTATGATTACAAATCGCATGCTTAATGGAATACTGACTTAACTCAAAACAGAGAATTTTTGGGAAAGCGCAATGAAGATCTCGCTATGAGGACTTATCTTACTTGTTGACGTATAAAATTAAAACTAATTGGATTTGATTAGATTAATTAATCATGAATGCTTGAATTTTGAACGTATGATTATCTAACTATTGATGAGATCTGAGTTAAAAAAAATGCGGTAATAATTCTGAACTATCTACTAATGGGTCACTGTTCCATTAGGCATACGAAATATATTTATTAATTCGGAATATCAACAATTGAATTATCTTCGGCACCGTTTTTTTTTTATTGAGTATATTCATAGAACGTCACGTAAGATACATACGCACCTATAACCCTCATCACCCCTATGTATAATTCGTTTGTAGAATTGGAGACGGTATACAATCTTACCTACATATCGGTACACACTTAATATTGCGCGTCTAGTTTCCCTAAGGGCTACGAGATTGAGACGGCTTGCGACGGAGGGATCCATTAGAGCTTGAAACTCGTTATTTACTGGCTTGTTAGCTTGAGCCAAGGAACAACCTACCACGGCAAACGTTTATGACGACCCGATAGGCTACACCAGATATTATAGAAATTGATAATTATGTATTTTATTTCCCTCTTACTCTTACACACGGTGACTACATCTCTTGTTCCTATCGCAGATATGCTGGAAGATATTTGTTTAGAAAGAAGCATCACCTTTTTATGTATTTTTCTGTTCTTTTTAGGAGTCCGTACCTCGAAAAGAAAAACGGAACCCTTATAAGATCACTTCGGTGTCCGTATGTCTGTCCGTCAGTCAAGACCCTTTTTCTGAGGAACGCGTGGAGTTATCAAGTTGAAATTAATATCAAATACTCAGTGAAAAAATAAATCTAAATCTACGCAATCAAAAGATCTATAGGGTACTTCCCGTCGACCTAGAATCATGAAATTTAGCAAGAAGCAATGTCATGTAGCAAAGTAAAGAAAAAAATCCGAAAACTGTAAAGTAGTTACATTACAAAAAAAACCGGCCAAGTACGTGTCGGACCACGCACAATGAAGGGTTCCGTAGTTGGAATGAATTTATCCCAAGATCAAACTTAACATTGTAGTTGAAAAACATGTTCTCCCATACATTCCAACTGAAAATGTAAGTTTGTACGCACAATATTGAGAGATTTACCATGTTGTTTCAAGATCATAGACTTCTTATTAATTTTCCTGTAATCTATAGGTATAGAACTATTTTCTGTATTTTTTTCAAAATTTTAGGCTCAGTAGTTTCGGAGAAAAGGGGGGGGGGGAGGGAATGGTAAATTTCCGTCTATTGTCTTAAATAACTTTAATACAATTTACTTTAAAATTATGAAAAAAATATAATTGAGATCCTCATGGTAAGGCCTTTCATTTGATATGTCACACGGTACAGATTGCGAAACTTTTTTTTTAAATTGTCTATTTACCCCTCAAAAATGACTCCCATTTTCGAAACTCATTTATTTACGTTACACGTCTGTGTTTGGGTCACAGAGTTTCATATGTGTACCAAATTTCAACTTAATCGGTCCATAAGATTCGGAGCAAATTGGCTGTGACGGAAGGACAGACAGACAGACACACGAGTGATCCTATAAGGGTTCCGTTTTTTCCTTTTGAGGTACGGAACCCTAAAAACTAATTTCAAACCTATTTAGATACCTACAAATTTGTACGGATCCTTCGGTGCGCGAGTCCGACTCGCACTTGACCGGTTTTTTTTCTTGTCTGTATACTATATATATATTTGTGTACATAAATGATTTGGATGGATAGTTTATAACCAGCATTAACACATAGGATACCTAGTTTTTATCCCGATTTTCCCACGGGATCGAAACTTTATGCGGGTGAAACCGTGGGGCGCAGCTAGTAAATGAATAAAATATCTTCGTTTCAGCAACATTCGAGTGCTTGAAATGAACCTAAGCGCTTCTGTTCATTTGAAGTTTTTTTTTGTTATCTAAAGTTCATGCCTAGAATAGAATAGAATAGTTCTTTATTTGACTTTCTTGTGTCATTCATTATTTCTTGGAGGATTGATTTCGCAAACACCTACTTATTTGCGTCGGTACAATTCTGCAAAGCAAACCAAGCACTTACCAGTTAGATTCTGTGGGGAGCTTGGCGATTATGCCAATTACTTCTCGTGGTGCTGATAACCTCAACAAAGGAGCGTTCTCCCAGAAGGGGCATTAATAGGCCGTTACTATTCAGCTATCAACAAAGGAACCTAATTCTGTTTCTGAATACGCGCACGTATTCGAGTTTTACCATTCGCTTCAGAAACTTAACTGTTGTTCTAAGTTCTTCTCAAAGCCTATCTTTGAGGTAAATACAATTTATAAGCTTTCCTATAAAAACCGAAATCTGTGTTCAAAAAGGATCGTGAAATCAGCGGTGAAAAGTCATCTCACTCTGGCATCAGAATTATCTAATGGTGTTTATCAATTTTTGAATGAATTATTTGCACTTTCACTAAGGCATCCCGCAGAAACTGATGGAGAAATCTATCTATATCTAGTTATATCTATAGTAAAAATGTACTGCTGTTCGTTGGTTCGCACGCGCGGCTTACTTGAGAACGGCTGGACCGATTTGGTAATTCTTTGTTTTTAAACGTTCGTAATAGTCTCAATTAGGTTTTTAAAAGTTGCCAGCATAATTGTTTACCTAAATCGGGAAAAACGAAAGTGTTTCTTTTTTTAGTAGACTCAAATTATGACAGGACAACGTCGGGTCACTTAGCCTTAAATAAAAATGATGAAGATGTGAATAAACCACCGTTTTTACGAGGACAAACGTAGAGTAGAACCGCATATTTAGAAACAAAAAAATGTCGTATTCCTACTACAGGTTGAAATTGAAACCATGCGACAAATCGAAATGGGAGATTGTACTCATCATTATGAACAACTCTTACTATGGGACCAAACCTGAACCCCGAAAAAAATATCCGCTGTTCCCTACATTTTGACGAGTTATACGAACATAAATGTAGGGAACAGCAGATTTTTTTTTGCGATTTCAGGTTTGGTCCCATAGTAAAAGTTGTTCATAATGATGAGTACAATATCCTATTTGGATTTGTCGCATGTTTTCAATTTCATCCTGTATAGATATTCAAATGATAGTGTGTCCGTTCATTTGTCTTACACTGCTGTGTAATCGGTCGTGTGTGTAAGCTTACGCTGGCTATCGGTGTGTGTGGAGTGCGCGTGCTGGTTTCATCGACCACCACAGAAAATAAGCTTCAATGCATTTGTATTATTGTAAACAGCTATGGCCTACGGTTTCGCCCACGTGGATGTCGAAAAATAATAAAACAATAATCCCCCTACCTACTACCGGGATTAAAATACCCTATGGGTTATAAACTATCTTTGTGCCGAAAACGGAACGGAATTTTTGTCCGTTTATCTGGATGTATGTTCCGAATTGACGCAAAAACGACTGAACGGGATTGGGTGAAATTTGGCACAGCAGATAGTTTATAATCAAGATTAACACAAAGGCCTACACCTCGTAGCAAATACTTATTTTCAAAAATATTTAGTGTACAGTTTTCATTTCGTTACTATTTTATTATAAGTATATGTGTAGATATTTCTATTTACTGTGAAAAAAGCCACCGGGATTGGGCCCAAATCTCACATAGATCAACTGTAGATCTCTCTTGTGATAAAGAAAAACCCTACGGGGTAACCAATGCAGTACAGGGTTAATTTTGTTTTTACTTCAAAAAAAGATGGTAATTTTGGCTCAGTCTAACTTCTTATTTTCTGATCATTACAAAAGTATATGTTTCTTTACGTACCTATTTATTAGATGTTATGTTGGATTAAATGATTTTATAATTTGCGTTATTTTCGGATACTCTAGTTACATGTTCTTAAACTTGTATTCGCCATTCAGGTGTGTGTGTGTTGATTGTTGAGTCATCGTTATCGTGCTTTTAATCAGTGCCTTCCACTACTGCCTGACGAGTTTACTGTACTGTATCGATCTTTTCACTACACACGTATACGCTTTTTCTAAATCTCTGTAAAGTAATATTTGATTTTTCTACTTCATGCCAAGACATTATGAGGTAAGTTTCTGTTGGTACGCAAATAGTTTTTCAACAGTACCTGATATTTCTATATAGCTTGTGTAAAAAAGTACGTACGCTACTGTTACGAACGTACCTACTGAAAACACAGTGTGAAGGTGCCTACCTAGTTTCAGAACATTCAAATATGAAAGCCTTATTATTGTTTTCTCCTATGCTGTACCTACCTATCCAAAAGGAAACGGAAACTAACCCTAGATTATTACTAAGGCTTTAAAAAGTCGGGGTGCACACTGCACAGCGTTGCGTTGCTTAAAGTTTTATTTTCCAAATATACAATTCTTGTTAGACGTTTGAAACGGGCACGTTTGTAATACTGGGCGGGCGCCGCGCGCCGGGCGGAGTGGGGCGGTACGGCGCGGCGCGGCGCGTCGGGCGCCACTCTCTCCGACCACGTCTCGTCTCCTCTCCCGGGAATTCATATCGTGTGTGAACTTTTTCGAATCTTCTTTCTTTGTAGAACCATAACTCTAAGTCGGAAAAGTACCAGCACTCAACACACAACACTAGGGCTATACATAACTTACATTAACAACTACAGCTGCTCTCATTGCTTTCTAAACTTAAAATTACTGAACTCATTAACATGTATTCCAATCTGAAATTAGTTCCGAAAATTTAAATCCAGATTCAGATTTAATCCGTATTTAAATTTTATTACCTACAGCCAAATTAAATTAGCTCCAATTTATTCATTTGCAATAGCATTTCTGAAACAGTGTATAAGACCCACTACGCGTGGCTCATGAAGTGAATTAGTTTGTTTACTTTATTTCCTATAGTTTAAATTGCTTTTTTAAATGTGCAGAATAAATTCAGCATTCTTGGTAAATTATAATCCAGTTTAACCCTATAATGAATGCAATTTACGAATTCTGTACCTGTAGTACGTGACCTAAATATTAATTTTCCGTATTATAATCCAGTTCCAAAGGCGTGAAACGTCAAAAACAGTGAACAACAAATAGATATGCGAAGTGGAAGGGGCAACCCTAGGGCTTAAAACGTTACGTGACCTGAGTACGGCGGACATTATAACCAGTTTAAGTCCCAACTCAAAGTTCCATTCAGAATCGCAATTAGCCGCATCCGAATTGTGAAAACGTCAGGAAAGGCAACACTTTCAATTATAAATTAAAGCTCGTAAGCTAGTCAATGTAAAATTTAAATATTAATTTGTGATTTCAACGAGCCTAAAAGAGGGTTATACGAGTGAAATTTGTCAATTTATTGGCTGGTAGGTACTTGTGTTTAATTTTCGTCGCTCGCCATACAATTGGTATTGATGCGCTGTTTACAAAATTAATTTTTGTTGATAAATAATATTGCTCAAGTCGTGTGAAACCTTTTAAAAAGCAATATATTTATGTAGGTGTGTAGTTGTTTTAAAGTCCTCCAGACCGTATTTACCTCAACCAAGACCAGCCTTCGGCGCGGGAGATGTTATACATAGTTTACAAGTGTGCGCGCAGACACAGGTGCACTCCCTCTTCCCTCACTCTCATAGTCTGATGGGACGGCAATCCGACATAACCGGAGAAAGATCAGGCGCAGGACCAACGGCTGAACGTGGTTTCCGAGGCACGGGGGTATCACATCACCGCGCCGACTTCCAAACTCCAGGCTGTTAAGAAATTCCTAATGGAAAAACTCAATAACACTTTGCCCGACCCGGGAATCGAACCTAAGCCCCTATGCTCAGCAGTCACGCTTGCGACCACGAGACCAACGGCAAACGTGGTATACACACAGACATGCACTCTTAAACTTTCAGCGACTTAAGCGTGATCCGATTTCAGTTGAATAAGAAACATGAGCTGTCGCGGAGGAAGCTTCATTCAAAAAAGTACATTCGCGTTATTGCATGCCCAGAGACGATTTGTAAAGATAACGCAGAATGTCTGATGAGCAGATTACATTCAATGATTCGCCTTCAAGCGTTCTTTTTGAGTTAATACGAGTAGGTATCTAGACGTAAAGTTGTTCAGATTCAGTTGAATAATTTATAAGGATAATAGAAAGAAATGATAAGATTACCCTAAGTTGATTCGATTATAAAGCTGCTAATACGTTTAGTGTTTAAATGTAAGTATTTTACTGAGGAAACGTTGCTGTACCTGTCTACATAGGTATTTCATATTTAATGTATCTATAACTATAACTTGAGCATAATAAGCTTCTGCCCGCGACTTCATCCGCGTGAAATTTCACCCTCCCCCATTCACCCTCTTAGGGGTGGATTTTCGAAAAACCCTTTCTTAGTGGATACCTACTCTACAAAGAACACACCCTCCAAATTTCATGTCTCTAGGACCAGCGCGCGGCAGCGGTTTAGGCTGTGCGTTGATATATCAGTCAGTCAGGATACATAGATTAGAAAATTGTACAATATCTCTATTGTTTTGGGACACAGGCTAATATTGGGTTAGGTTGAGGACATTTCAAAGTTTTGCTCGCAACATCATTTCATTCAGCATTATCTTGATACACAAATTAATTTACCTGCACATGAGCCATTCTCAAAATAGAGTTTATGAGACTCAAAATAAGAACTGTGGGGTTATTGCGTAACACATCTAACAGTAGCAATGGCATTAATTTTGACAGTTCAACAACATTCATTGCGTTATTTACGATGTTGAGCAAACTAAAACAACATCGTACTTACGAAGCAAGAGCCTGACGCCTAAGACATTTTTCAAGTTGTACAAGACCTATAAGACCACTCTTGGAGTACGCTAATGTCATCTGGGACCCTTATTTTAAAATAGACATCACTCTTCTTGATAATGTACAAAGAAGGGCAACCAAGATGGTTCGCACCATGCGTAATCTACCTTACGAAAAAGACGTTGGCCTTATCAAACTGAAACAGCGCAGACAAAGGGGTAGGCTCATTGAGACGCACTTACAGAACACTACGAAGTGCCCAGTCTTCAAGATCTTTATACACTGAATGCGAACACACATTTGCGTGGGCATTCCCTAAATCTATTGGAAAATTCATAAAAAAAGGCCCTTGAAGCAATTCTTGTCTAACCGAGTTGTAACAGCATGAACTTCTTCAAGAATCGACTGAACAGACTAAATATCTCCAAGCTATACGATACACACTAATTAGCTGCTAGTGTGTCTAACCAAATAATAATAATGGATTAGCAATAATCCTT
The DNA here is from genome assembly GCA_963669345.1 of Gortyna flavago. Lineage (NCBI taxonomy): Eukaryota > Metazoa > Arthropoda > Insecta > Lepidoptera > Noctuidae > Gortyna > Gortyna flavago. The sequence continues at coordinate 9,079,813 of OY770129.1, read as the reverse complement.
CAAAATGATTCAGATTGTGATTGATAGTGGGTTACGCAATTAGGTTGTTGGGTAATCTTAAGGCGACTACATGACCTAAAACGCGGTCACTATCGGACTGCATAGAAAAGAAAGAGAAGCGCGATGACAGAACGCTGGTAATTTATTGCAAAATATGAAACAATCATCTATTGTTGATTTATCAAACACCAAACAAATAAAAACCGTATACTAAAATTCGGGGAATTAAATTGTCTTTTCTATGGTGAAAGTTTTATGAAAATACACCCGATAGTGTTTGCGTGATTATCGTTTTTATGTCCGCGGTAGACATTACTTTACAAATTAATTACACTATGTTAAAAAAATATAATTGCAAATATTTACATATCAAATTACGCAAATGGTTTAGTATAACATTTTTTTTTTAAAGAAATCAGTCCGGTCGATTAGACGTGATGTTGAATTTAAAATCATTAGAAGTCGTATATCCGCGCCTTGAGCCTTACTTGTGTGTCCAGGCCTTCCTCCCTCTCTAACTTAAATATACCTATAATACTTTCGTGATTATTTCGGAATTGGAATTAGGTACATTACTAAACTGTAAACTAGTATAAATGTTACCTGCTAGCAAAATTGATTGATCTTGAAAGAGATGCCGGGGACAAAATGTCCGTGATAGCTTGTAATTGTAAGGAGAGCTACAAAAGTACGAAAGATTAAATATTTTACGTTTTACGTCCATAGAACACCAATAGCCTCAAACTCAAAGCATTTATTTAAATTAAATCATTTACCTACAGGAACTTTTGATTTGTCAATAAGTCGGTCAGTCAGAAAATATGAAGCTAGAAAAAAAACCCGGCAAGAGCGAGCCGGACTCGCGCACCGAGGATTCCGTACCATCATATCGGCGAGGCCTGTATTCGTCAGAGAATTTTAATACTGCACTTTTTTTTTTGGATAGGAAATCGTCAAATGGGGATCATTTGACGATTTCCTATCCAAAAAAAAAAGTGCTCCCGCTCCGCTGCGGTGTAGAATATTGCAGTTTTAGGTCAGCGCCATCTCTTGACTAACGTAACTTTCGTTGATAATTTCTGAAAAAGTGTGCTATTTAGACATATTTTTATTTTTCCTGTAATATTTACATAAACTTCTATCACATAGAATAATTTCAGATTTTTCTCCATGCAAACTTCGGAAATAAGGGGGGAACGGTATTTTTTTTTACATTTTTCATCAAAAGTCGAAAACTAAACGGCCTAAAATAAAGAGAAAAAGTGTTTGAGAATGTGCAAACTGCGCTCTGTCATATATGATAAAACACATGCCCTAGTAGCCCCACTTCGAATTTTTAATAAACCCTTTCAGTCCCTGTTAAAAATAGTTGGGCATCGTCATCTAAAACTATAATAAATTTCAAGTTTACAGCATTAGTAGTTCTTGAAATATCCAGCTGTGACAGACGGACAGACAGACAGACTGAGTCGCACCATAAGGGTTCCTTTTTACCATTTTGGTACGGAACCCTAAAAAAAGACGTACACTTTAAAAGCATCCAGAATACAGCAAATAGTAACAAAACAACAATCCAAAAATAAAATTATTATAAATAAGCTGGGGCAGCTAAGTGATAAACTTATAATATGCCTGCCTGCATATTGTGCGTTTTATACAAGACTGAATTTTGTCTCATTCACTTGAAGAATGTGGGGAGGTATTAAATATAACATTTTAAACAGTACCCCATGAAAGATGCAAAATTCCGATTTCATAACTTTTCAGTCGATCATACAAATTGTTAGTAGTCTCCTGGAATTTAGAAATTAGGCTGGTACATTATACCTATAGGTACCTACCTAATACTGACCATGTATTTATACCATAACTAGCGACCTGTGCCTGCTTCGCACGGTTGTACGGCTTGTCAAAACATCGAGATTTGCTTATATTGCATCCCCTCTTCTGTTAGACAAGCTTATTAAGTTCGGTAACAATGGAAAAAGTAATTGAATCTCATTAGAGGCAGTTGAGCTCATAAGTTAAATATATAATGTGGTATACACATAAACCTTTCCGAATAAATCATATAAATGATGGTGAAAACCGCATCAAAATCCTTTGAGTTGTTTAGAAGAACAACGCAGTCACCAAGACAGATACGAAATGAGACTTTAATTTATATCTGAAGATGTTTATATTCATTTCATTAACAGAACTAGAAAAAACTCAAAGCATTTATTTCAAATAAACCAATTACAGGTAAGTACCTACTTTTAAATTGTCAAGGGGTCGTGTGGGTCGGTCAGTCAGAAAGATGAAGCTAGTGGCCCATTCCAAAGCGTAGTAGGTTCCTATGGAGAAGAACGGGCAACAAACTCTAGGGATCCTCTTTAAAATTAAATATTGTTACAAAAATTTGATACATCGTTCATGTTGAAATTATACATGTGAACACATCTACGTAAAATAATTTGAGTGCCGTTTTCCTAACTAACATTAGGTATCTATACATACATCCATCCACTACATAGGTCACCAGAAATCTGCTTAGGTTCTTCCTAATTAAATTAAAAAAAACGTGTGCCGTCAGACAGAGAGAGATAAAGTGTGAATTTTAAACGCATTTTAATACACAGTCAACTAGTACTTATAAGTTTTTAGATGCTTTCATGAAGTTTTCGCCATCTTGGATTTTCAGTTTGACCTCACTATCGGTTTTAGCACCCACACAAACCATGACAACGGCACCCACGACGAAAACGACGAACAATTTTTTAGTTCTCGCAGTGAGGTCAATATGAAAATCCAAGACAGCGGCTGTCTTGGATTTTCATATTGACCTCACTATCGGCGTTAGCACCCTCGAAAAACACGAAAACTCTCTCTCTCTCTCTTTCATGGCTATGAAAGTCTCACGGAAGGGGCTAACGCTTTTTACGCGTTACGTGATGATTTCTACCAGTTTACTCCCACCCCAAGTCGCGTTAAAGAACTTCGTTCTAATAACAACAAAGATTTAAACGGTACTTTCTTAACTCACAAAAGTCTACATTACGTTTAAGTACTAAGTAATACAATAATTTAAACATTATGAAAAGCGTGAGCTCAAACAATTCAGGCAATATTTATTTATGTTTAGTTATGCTTTGACCTTCTGAAATTTCTTATGGATATTATAAAAAAAAAAAAAAATAGTAATGTAAATAGATAGGTTCACTGAAGGTCGCTTGTTTAAGTAGCTTCACTTTTGTTTAGTGAATTCAGATTTTTTGTCAAGGAGTCGTACAAGTCCAATTATTTTATTTTTATCGATTAATACCCGTCAAATCGTTGTAAAGTACTCCAAGCGAGAAGGAACTTGATTAGAACAATTAAGTTGTGCTAATAAACTTTTATAACAGTGAGTATTTTGTTAAATATTCTCGTAGAAAGTGGAAGTTGTGTTGAAACATTTACTGGCCCACCTCTTGTAAGCCACAATGATACCTTATCCCCACTTGAATCAACCACAACTTAGGAACGACGGTCAACGCAAGTAGCAGCTTATTTACGGATTTTCTCGCGTTCTTTGAACACCATAAACAGCCACAATTCCCTTGCATAATAAATCCCCTACCTTCATCACTATAGCGCCATTCTTTTAATTATCACTTTTAATGAACACTGAACGATATAAGGAGCGTTTACGCACGTAATCGTTTAAAGCCCCTTTATAGCCGTTTTGAGCGGTTGTGAGCTAGAGCGGGGATTACCGAATGATGGATGCACTGGAGGATTACGGAACGCTGTGCGGCGTTCAGATGACCGCCTGACCACCGCCACTAGTACCTACTACTGCCGTGTTATATTATGTAAACAAACATTTGCTTAATACTGCCACAACTAACAAATGATACAAGTTGCGAAATGGAGCGTATATAAATGATGTCGTTTCACTACCACGTTTTATTAGTTTGTGCCCGTTTTGGGAAGTTGATCCAATGTATGTTTTGTCACGTTATTTTTCTTAACATACTGGTTTGAGATGTCTATGCTTCTGGTCGATATGAAATCTATGTTGCTGAAATCTGGAAGACACCTAAGTGGGACTATTGATGATTCTAAAGCAATGTAATTAACATTCACAGTTTGTGGAAATTATATAGGTATCTAAGTCAGGTGGGGTAAGTGAAACATACTTTACTTTTAATTTCACGTAAACAGCTCTAGCACAGTAATATGACTAGCATTTATAATAACCTAAATTCCCTAAATCCGTCGTCTATGATACGAGTTCTAAGCCCTATAGTCGTGCATTTATAGATAAAATCATCAAATGAAAGCAGACTACGGTTTTGTTTCACTTCCCCCGTATATGGGGTAAGTGAAACTGTCGCCAGAATATCTATATTATTGAGTCTACGGAACTATTATAAATACCAAAATGACATGTCAAAATGCTTTTATCTAATACGAGACGTATTTCGTCCGTTTTAGGTTTAAATTTGGAAACACATAAAAAAAAAATGGGGTAAGTGAAACATAGTCATGGTGGTCAGGGGAACTAAACTTGTGCAAAATTCGAACAAAATCTATAATTTCTGAATGATTACTAAAAATAAAATTTCGAAGAAATCATAAAACAAATGAATGCCTTTATCTTAGTTTACAAATTCAAGTCTTTTTACTTAATTCAAATATAATTTTGTGTTTGATCATTATTGAACTTTCAAGGTCCATATCTTTTGAATCTCTGGTTGTAAAAAAAATATATAATCGGTCTAGTAATCGATTCTTTTTAAACTCGCGATTTCTGTAATAATATGTGAAAAAATATGGCTTGATTCTGAGAAAAAAAAAACTGTCTAATCAAAGTTATAATGAGAATGGGGTTACTTTGATAGCTTTGGAATTACGCAAGAAAATAGGGCACGTTGCGTATGGGGTAACTTTGATCTAGTAAAAGACAAATGAAACCTAAAAAGAATGCTTAAGCTTACGGTGCTTAAAATAGTTGGTGAATTCCCAGCGTGTCCTCTAGAAAGGATTCAACAGTTCATCAATGATGTTAGACAAGAAAAAAAGAAAAAAAAATCGTTTCGTTTTACGTACTTCGCGATTTTATATGAAATAAAAGTTTCAATCAAAGTCACCCGGCTGTTCAAAGTAACCCCGGTTTACCGTACCTATTTGCCGTCTAAAATAAATCAACAATTAAACTCAAATAACAATAAAAATATCAGTCATAAATATAAAAAAATAGTCTATTGGCATAAATAGATCAACAATGAAACTAACGCAAAGATAAAAAAATCAAATTCAAGTCTTTAATATATTATATCGTATTTTCGTCTGAGTAAACAGCTTTATTCGTTTTCAGTAATTTCGAGGCATATTTTACATGACCTGGTAAAAAAATTCTATTAAATATAAACGAAAGAAATTAACTTCTTTAAAATAACTAAAAAAATATATAAAAGTTTTGTTTGTACAATGACATTTTTTATTGCATATTATTAGTATTGTTGATATATTGATTGCTGTCGACTAGGTCCTCGAACGGTATTGAATTTTTTTCTATTTTGTATTTTTGCCTATCCGAATTGAATGAAAATTAAAAATGTACCTCGTAGTTCGACTTAAAAACTAGTAAAGTTTGATCAAAATCTGTTGGTTATAAACTTATGACCGGATAAACATAGATTTATTGAAAAAATGCACCCTCTGCAGGGTGGTTAAGGTAAATTTCAGAACTTTCCGCGAAAGAAATGCCAAGCAAGAAGTTAACCAATAAATCAAGTACTTAGTAAAACTACACATTTTACGTGAGATTATTTAAAAAAAAAATGTTTGTGAACTCTGGCACGGGGGAAGTGGGCCATATGTTTCTCTTACCTCGGCCATCACTGTTTCACTTTCCCCACTCAGTACTTTTTGAGCTTAGGATTTCTACCACCATATAATTCAATCACCTGCACGTTTTAGCTAGAAATAAATTGGAACATAAAATCTATAGTTTTAATATGTTACTTAGACAGAACAATCTTCATAAACACCATTAAATTTCTTGACACTAGCGAAAAGATTAAGCACGTTCTACTCTTGTTTTGAAGTTTCAAAGATGTCAGATTTCTTTTTTTTATAACACCTTGTAGAATAATCGTAGCGACATCTGTGCTAGAATATTGAAGCCTCTTCGTTGATCCTGTTTTATCGACCGATCACTATGAGAGCTGAACTGTGTAGTTTATTGTATAGTGTTAGGTGTTTCACTTACCTCGTTGTTTCACTTACCCCACCTGACTTATATAATCACTATCTGGAACTTTCCCGATAGGTGATCAGTAACTTCCGAGACTATATAACAGACTATATAATCGAACTATTTATAATTCACAGAAATATTCTTGTTACTGAAGTAGTAACGTACAGGGTGGCAGAGACATCGACGAGCAAACTTTTCCATGGATTCAGTAGGTACATGATTCTGAAGCCCCTGCGTTGAAATGTTTTGTCGTTTATTAAAAAAAAAAATTGTTTCATACATTTTAACCGCGTATTAATAATAATAATATTTTTTTATTTCAGATAAAACACATTTAAGGTTCACAAAAACAATTTTCCAACTAAAAATGAACATTACGGAAAAAAGTGTATCGTTGGTGCCTGTACTAATGAATGAAATCATTGCATCACAGACATCAGAAAACACTGCACTGCTGCTGCTATATTGCACTTTTCTATGAAACAGTTGTTTTTTGTTTGATATCTGGCAAAAAAATTCTACGCTTGGGGGTTATAATCATGTTATACAGTTTTCGCGTCGATGTCATGAAACCCTGAATTTCTACCTTTATAACAAGACAAACTTCGGCAATAATCCGGAAAGTTAAGGGTAAAGAAACGTTAACTTAATATTTGAAAGAAATCATATTTCACTGTTGATCTCTGAGGAGCTAGCGATCCAATCGGATAAACAAGTAGCCTATGTCCCTCTGCGCGATGGCAACTTTCCCTGCAAAGTTTCATCGCCAGCCATTGGTCCTTCGAGACCGGATCGAGTAACAAATAAAACTACAATCAAATCTCATTCATAACATTACAAACGGAGACTGCAGAGTTCTCAGTTCAAATTATGTTGTGAACGCTATCTTGCTTTGGATTTCTTGAATGAGAATTATATTTAGGTCTTCATTATGTAATCAGGGGAGGAACTGTCTCTTGGGATACAGGCTAACAACCTTAGTTTAGGAGGCAGAGCAGAGCTTCTCTGTATCCTACTTACGGTTTCAATAAAGAAATAAATTCTCTAAGATGAGGTTCTGCCTAGCTTTTTCCCAATTATGTTGGGTTCGGCTTGCAGTCTAACAGGATGTAGCTAAATACCAGTATTTTAAATAGAGCCAGTGCCTATCTGACCTCCATAACCGAGGTACTGATATCAGAAATTCTCTAAAATATTCAGTTCAGTTGTTAGTAACCTATAATAAAAATCACTGATCCAAAGGGTTAAATGCGACTTCTTTTCTATTGCGCAATCCAGACATTATAATGAAGGTCAAGCGTAAACGAGTTTACGCTTAAATTAGAAGCTTCTATATATAAAATGCATTTAAACGAGCTTAACTGTTGAAAATGTCTCTTAAAGGTTGTGTTATTAGGTTTGCATCTAGTAATTTTAAAGTTATAAATAATTTTGGATCAAAATGTCAGCTGTGTAGGTATTTATTAAAATATAGGGTGATACTGAGTCATGTCATAATGAGGGTGGGTACCACCGGTAGGGAGGCAGAAAGTTTTGAAAGCGGTCAAGATTAAAGAGAATATTCTATGAAAGAAATACCTGCTTAATGCTTATTTATATTCTCCAAAACCCGTTCGATTCAAGGTTACAATGCCATATTTCTATTGACAAAGGCAAACTTTACCTTACAACATTTCAAACATCTAGCTTACCTTATACGAAACTACATGAATATCTAAATAAGAATAGAGAATAAATAGAATAAATTCTATAATAACTTTCTATTAAAGTTAATAACAAGTTGACCCTCTTTACGAACAAGTGCTCATGAAAATAGATTCTTTCTTTATACCTAAATGAATACAAACATCGTCGTGAAGACCTCTTGTAGGTATATATCTACTTATAAACGAAGAAAGGTATGCATAGTACATAATATTGACGTGTAAATCATAGGCGAGATAGCAAGCGTATAACTAAGCTTATACCCGAGGACATAATGTTACTAATGGTACGGGATAACCGAGGGGACGATCATAATTTTGGGGAACAAAGCGTTGCCGTGAACGACGTGTTTTGAGCTTCACCGGAACAATGAGATAATGATTCGTGAGCTCGTAAAGTGTGCACTTGTAACTACAGAGTTGTCAAACTTCCTTCAGACGTGGATCCGAGGGTTTGATGAGGGCCCAATCTCTGTCTGCACGTACTTGGACGTGCTCACTAAAATTCTACTTAACGTTAGGTATATTGAAACAATGAATACAAAGACTCTAGTTAACTTGATTAATGTCTGCGAGTACTCAGTGACACCTACACACGCTATTTATTTTGTATTTTCGTCCTAAACACGTCGTTACGCCATTTAAGTTAATTAATGTAATGCTATATATGTCGGATATCTTATGTGACAATGTGTAGGTGTTTCAATTTGCCGGCAATGAAAATTACCTGTTTTGAAACTCGTTAGGGTCAAAATCATTTCTTAGTTTACGCCTTGTAATTTCAATAAGCGTGTGCAAACTATAGGTTGTAGAAGCGTTTCAGAAGAGAATTTAATAATTTTTATTTAATATATTTCCAAGTTTTATGTCGACAATGGAACGTATATAGGTATAGAAAGGCTTGACATGCTTTAGTTTAGATTGTGACGAACATGTCTGGTGAATGATAGGCACTTTAATCAACGTGCTTCTACGAATAACGTTCGTGATGTCCTCGGCATGTTGTCATAAATCGTCGGCGCGGCCGCGAGCAATAGTACGTCGCGACAAATTGTGAGAAAAATAAATTTCCGGATATCAAGCAAAGCTCTTGTTAAAAGAAGGAAGGTGGCAGCTGGACAAACAGATTGCTGGAGGCACCGGCAGGGTGCCCTCCCTGACAAACGAGCTTACTCCCGACACCAGAATCTTTTTTGGCAAAACGCTAGCGTGTCTGGGACATCCCTATTGCAAACCCGCAGCTGCTTGAGTGTCGAAATTAAAAATACAACGACATGGAAAAGTTTCAGAAAAACAAATAACGCCAATAAAAGCAGCTTAATCTAAATAAAGTAAAATGTCTAAATTGTGTTTTTTTGTATTTCTAACCGATTATACTAAAAAGCTTACAATTCTAAGTTACGAGGCTTTTGATGGTTTCGGAATGGCCGCTATAAAAATAATTACGACGTCTAGCTATGATTAGATAATTTAATTACTTACTGCTTTCATTGTGGAGATGATAATAAATTGAAGACAATAGATTTATGATACACAACAGACTGAATGCTCTGAAGATATGAAACAATCACAATGAGCTTACCGCCTGAGGATTAATTATCCGTTTATTGAGGTATTTATTTCTCAAGTATCATGCGTGTTTGTTTCATACGACCACATTTCGAAGACAGCACCTAAAGCTTTTCAAGCTCTAATAAAATAATTCTCATGTTCCAAAGATCTTTCGTATGGCCAAAGGCAATAGTCAAAAAACTATCAATGGAATTATTGCCAGTAATTGCAATACGCACTTTTCTATCAATCAGCAGCCGAATTACGTAACACACTATACATCACAATCAGAATCGTTTTGAAGGATATTGCTAGTCCATTGCTTCATAACGCAAAGAATGTTGTTGAGCTGTCAACATGAAAGCCAAATCCTACTGTTAGTGTCTTACGCAATTACCCCGCAGTTCTGCAATAAGAATTCTGGAACGCTAACAGATAAAGTTATATTCTCTACGTCACTTCTTTTAGAAAATGTTGTCTTCTCTTTATCCGTTGATACCATTCGATTCATTTGCGTCGTTGATCGTTTTAAAATCATTTCGGCAACGGCACTATCACTAGAGCTGAAAACAGTTAAAAATGCATTTAACTTGGTTCAAAGATATTTTATGCTGACAATAAAAGTTTATGGGTCGTCCATTGCATTCTCATCAAGGTTTCATCTTTGAATATTATTAATGTTTGAAATAGGTACTTAAAACATATTATTTTTCACTTACTCCTTTAATGTTGAAAAAAGTAATAAAATGACTAAAGCAGTTTATAACCATAATTCAATTCTAAAACATTGCGAATTGAAGGAAAGCTAACAAGTGGTATATTTCATTTATTACTTATTTATGTAATAAAAGGTAATCACACTAATATTATAAAGGCGAAAGTTTGTGAGTGTGGGTATGTGTGTTTATATGTTTGTTACTTCTTCATGCTCAAACGGCTGGACCAATTTTGATAAAATTTTGTATGGAGGTAGCTGACACCCTGGATTAACATATAGGCTACTTTTTACGGGTGAATTCACGGAGAGCAGCTAGTATATAATAAAGGACGAATAACGTGTAAAAATAAATACACCGCATGATATCAATAAATTATAGTATGAGTACTTAGCTAGCCTTACAATCAGATACTTATCATGTAGGTATCTAAAAGAAAACTTCACCTTTTCCTATATTATAATGTATGGATAAATGTCATTTTCTAAGGTGAAGAAGGTCATACGGTACATTTCGGTGTGAGTCACGCGTGGCCCGCGTCAGCTGTTGGCGATCGCTAAGCCTTAATATTTCTCATATGAGTTCCTTTCCCCTCTGTAAAAAATGCCAAGGCCGAACCCACTTATTTATCGAATGTTCCGTATAAACGACGTAAACATGCTGAAACTGATATTAAATATTCAGGCACCCTTTTCGAGCGGCCGGTTAACGTTTACCATTGATACTGATTAGGGAATAAACCCACGGGGCTACAATTTCCCATGCCTGCACGCGGTTGCGGTTGTGCGGTCTAATGTCAAGTTTAGTTTTAGATCTTTTGGTTGAAATTACGTATATGTATTTTGGAACTCACGGTGTGATGTTTAATGTTGTGTGCGATTGAATATTTACATTTTTGACAGAGAAAAAGTATAATTTGTGCTGTTAGTAAAAAAATAGAACGGTGCCTGCATGCGGTTTAAAACTGAGCGCAACAGTAGATGTATGCTGCTGGATAAAAGCGAGGGCGGTTTATTATGCTTAGGTATTTGCATTATTATCTTGATTATAAGTTAGGCAGTTATGATACTTAGAAACCCCCCCCTCCCGCGCCCGATCTCTATGTATGGCAAGCCGATCCCCTGGGGAATGCGAGCCAAATACTTAGGTGTCATCCTGGACCACAACCTCACCTTCAACGAGCACATAAAGACGGCGCGTTCGCGCGCCTCTTTGCTCTCGGTAGGCTCCACTCTATGATAACTGCCCGCAGCAAATTGTCACTCAAGTGCAAATTGCGCCTCTACACCGCGGTCATCCGTCCCATCATGACCTATGCTTGCGTAGTCTTCGCACACGCCAAGCCGCGATTTATGCATAAAATGCAAACCCTCCAGAACCGTTTCCTCCGAAAGGTCACGGGAGCCCCCTTCTATGTCCGAAATGTGAATCTGCATCTAGATCTCAGAATCCCCACCATCCAGCAGTTCATGAAACGCCTCTCCAAGCGCTTCTTTGACTCTGCCATAAAGCACCCCAATCCCCTGATTGCGGCGGCCTCCCGATACACTCCCTCCCGCATAAGTAGGATTCGCCGACCAAGGCATACCCTCACTATCCCCGACGACGCCACTACCCTCCTCCAGGAAAGCAGTAAGGCCACGAGTACTCTCAGACGACAACACAAACACAAGCTCAGACATCCGTCCTTCCGTCCTCGCCGCCGAGGCCCGTCGCGACGTCCCGCACCATCACCGTGCCCGCCCCGACCCTTGCTCGAGCCAGCCCGCGCAGCTGAGCCTGTAGTTTTAAATTCGCCCCAAAACACTAATAATAATACCGATCCAGCCTGTCCCTTGCTGTCCTCTTCCAGCGACGCCCTGAGCCGAGGTCCGAACCCCGCAGGGGGTTGCCCTTAGCGCTGTCGCTTAGTTTTTAAGTTATTGTTTGCCCTGGCTGGAGGCCTTAATTCGAGGCATCCACAGGAAAGTCCGGTTAAGCAGTAGCCATCCTCATAAAGGATGAACTGCGAGATGCCATTGTTAAAAAAAATCTTAGAAACTTTCTCAAGATATAAACAAACCTTACCTGCGTAGGTATGATCGATTCTGTTGTATTTCAGAATGAGAGCAAACAATTGAATACAAATATATTTAATCTCATAATCGTTTTTTCATCTCGATGGACTTACTTACTTTATATGAAGAAAACACACTAAAGCGAATGTCAATCATTTGGATCCTTGAGAAAAAGAAAGGCATATTAGTCTGTGTTTTATGTATTTATTTCCAATTGGCCTAGTTTTCTTTTGAGTCTTTGTGTATAATCATAAGCATTAGCATAAGCATAATCAGCCTATAATGTTCCCACTGCTGGAACACAGGCCTCCTCTCTGTGAGAGGGAGTGGGCAACTTAAGAATTTACATCTGATAATTTTATTATATATACCTATATATTGTACAATGTTTAACACAACTTTCACTAGGTACTAAATTAAATGACAAACTATACAAAAAAATACAAAAGGTCACACGCGTCGAAGTGTACTTGGACAAAAGAATTGAATTATTTTTCTGTTTAAAAATTTTACAGCATAGCCACCAGCTGTTAATACCGATCCAGCCTGTCCCTTGCTGTCCTCTTCCAGCGACGCCCTGAGCCGAGGTCCGAACCCCGCAGGGGGTTACCCTTAGCGCTGTCGCTTAGTTTTTAAGTTATTGTATGCCCTGGCTGGAGGCCTTAATTCGAGGCATCCACAGGAAAGTCCGGTTAAGCAGTAGCCATCCTCATAAAGGATGAACTGCGAGATGCCATAGTTAAAAAAAAAAAAAAAAAAAACCACCAGCTGTAGTGCCCTTCCTGCCTACTTTTATATTGTAGCGAATATTAATAAGGGCTGTAAAACTGAAGTTTGTTCCCCTTGAAAAAAGCTTAAGTATGATTTTGTTAAATTATTAAGAGGGGTGATTGAAACAGTGCCGCTGCCTAGTCGCAGGGCAGTATAGTAGCAAGATTTTAGTATTGTTTGTTCGATCCCGACCTATAAACTAAGGAATCCTATGCTGTTAATGAAAATTCTAATCTTTCTGTGCGGTGGATAAGGGCCATTACCTGACAAAGGTATTTTCTAGAATAGTTTAATCCACAAACGTGGTATGCAAACTTTAAATCGGTAGACTGGGACCGCAAAAATAATCGTCACGAACATATTAGGGCTCCCGCAAACAAGTGCGACGTGATTCCGGTACGAAGTTGTCATAGAAATTGTAAATTCCACGAAGTTGCCATAGAAAGAGGCCGCTTGGGAGCATTAAAGAAAATAAAAGCGACCTAATCCTCAAATAGAAACGAATACGACAGTCAACAACGCATGCCTACAATATCTGAATATTTCTTTTACCGATACTCGGTTCTTGTGAATGTTTCTACCTTCAAACATAATTCTAGGAAAACATACATCCCTACTTTATTTTCGTAACAATGTTTTACACGAATAGCTGGAATATTAAAGGTCACATAATATTTCCAATGATTACGGAACTCCAAAGTCGGCCCGTACCTTTATATCGGCTGGTGTTCCCGAAAGCAGTCGCACACAATTTTGCTTTGAACATCTCTTTGTGTAGTTGATCGTTAGTAAATAAGTACATTTTATATTGTTATATAACCAGGCTATTTTATATACTTACAACTATTTGTGAAATCAGAATTGTTATTAAACGGTTCAAAGAGCTATTGTAATTCAAGCCATGCACATGTTGTCAGATTGGGAAAATATTTTCGCTGCAGTTTTATTGCACACTAGCTTCTGCCCGCGACTTCGTCCGCGTGAAATTTCACCCTCTTAGGAGTGGAATTTCAAAAAACCCTTTCTTAGTGCATACCTATATACACTTCACAAAGAACACACTCCAAATTTTATGTCTCTATGACCAGCGGTTTAGGCTGTGCATTGATATAATCAGTCAGACAGGATCACAGGACTTTGAATTTTATATTAGATTATAAAAGTAAACCTAAGTAGGTACCTACCTAATAAAAAAAAACTCAATAACAGAAAATAAAATACCTACCTAAATAAATAAACCTATTTCTGATGATACGTGGCTAAATAATAACAGCCGCACAGGTCGATCGATCAGGTTAAGCTACGCTTGCCGGTCTGTGGATGGGTGACCATCTTTACATATGGAGACCCCTCCGTGCCTCGGAAAGCACGTTAAGCCGTTGGTCCCGGCTGTCATTCGTGGATCTTTGACAGTCGTTACGGGTAGTCAGAAGCCCGAAAGTCTGACAACCAGTCTTACCAAGGGGTATCGTATTACCCAGTAACTGGGTTGTGGAGGTCAGATAGGCAGTCGCTCCATGTAAAATACTGGTATTCAACTGCATCCGGTTAGACTGGAAGCCAACCCCAACATAGTTGGGAAAAGGCTAGGCAGATGAGGCAGATGATGAACTAATCTAAACTCAATAAATAAGCAAAATCCCTAAAAACTAATATCTATACGAATGACTAATCCTACCTAACAGTTTTATAAAATAACCTACGGTCACTACGTACACTATCAAATATACTACCCATACTTTAAAATTAAAATCTATACTTACTTATAAAAACGACTTATAAAAATAAACCTAAATAACTCTACCTTAAACTGTACTTAGTAAAAACTAAAAGGAATAAAAAGGTCGCACTGAAAAGCACGTTTTGGAATTGCAAGTAGCAGTTAAAACATACAATTTATAGAATGCTAATATGAACGAACGCTCGCCTATTATTATTATCTTCGTCGTGTACTACGACAAACTTATTATTTGCGGTTGGTACAGTAATCGGGTCTAGGGATCGAACCGCAAAATTAAGTTTGTTTTTTATTGTATATTTTTTTCCGGGATAAAAAGTACCCAGTGTGGTGCCCAGGATATTAAAGAATAATTATACCAAGTGTCATCGTAATCGAACCGGTAGTTTTTGCGTGATGCCTGAACAAACAGACAGACAGACAGAATTTTTTTTTAATCACATTTTTGGGTTCTGTGTCGGTTTAATAACACAACAACTAATACCTATTTTATAAAAAACAACAAAATAAATTCAAATAAACTATTTAAAGACTAAAAGTCGCGCTGATAAGCACGGTTTGTTAATATCAATTATCGTCTGTCAATAAGGTCGAACGCTCTGAACGCATCAACAGCCAAATATTAAATGAAGCTCGCGCTCGGACCTCCCTTACCCTACCGCCACGACCCGCGTCGAGCGCGGCAACCGTTACACAAAAATAATCCTTATGGCATGATTCAGTATTCACGCGCGACGGCGCGATGGCTTATACGCTAATAAGCCATCGCGCCGTCGCGCGCATTTCATGTATAAGTTTCGTGATTCTATACCGATTACTATGATTCTTTTTTTATTGAATAGGTAATAATATTAACTTCTTTTAATTAGGGATGAGTGATTATAAACGTAAGAGTAAACAAATATAATCAGAAAGCTCCGAACTGCTAAGGTATCGGGAGTTACACGTGTTATTGTGAGTCAACCATAAAAGATAGACATATGCTGTAGTAGGATATTTTTTAGATAATTTTATGTAGAACATTTCCGTCATAAATGATTTCTATGTAGCTTTAACCATTAAGGCTGCACACGCGACGGAAGCTTAAAAAATGGAGCAACTTCTCCCGTTTTCCCAACATTTCCTTTCACTGCTCTGCTCCTATTCATTGTAGCGTGATGAAAAGTATACTATAACCTCCCCAGGAGTATGAAGAATGATTGTACCAAGTTTCGTTAAAATCCGTCGAGTAGTTTTTGTTTCTATAAGGAACATACAGACAGACAGACAGACAGACAGACAGACAAAAATTTTACTGATTGCATTTTTGGCATCAGTATCGATCACTTATTACCCCCTGATAGTTATTTTGAAAATATATATCATGTACAGAATTGACCTCTCTACAGATTTATTATAAGTATAGATAATATGTAATATCTGCCTCGTTGGTGTAGTGGTCGCAAGCGCTACTGCTGAGCATGAGGTCCTAGATTCGGTTCATACGTTGGGCAAAGTGGTATTAGGCTTCAAAGCAAAGTGTTATCAGTGCCCGGAGTCTGGATTTGTGCCCTGTTGATGGACTTAAACATAACTGGCAAAATATTGGTATACTATGGGTACATCTCTCCCTAATCCTCCGGGGAAACAAGGCGTGATATAATGATTTCATATCGTGTACTTCATTACATAACATGTTAAGAAACAAACAAACACATAACGTGATATGTACACGATATGAAATCATTCAAATAAATATCGGTAAAGACGGCACAAAAATGTAACTGTTTAGTCCAACACAACATTACCAACTCTGATGATATTCTGCCACATCTGGTTACATTAGAAGCCGACCTCTACATCCAAGAGAAAGGCTTAGCTGATAAAAAGATGACAAACAGCCACAGTTGGTGCTAAATTTAAATACGTTCACAGTAAGAGAATATTTTTTAAATCACGTTTTACGCTTTCGAAAGCATTGCGAAGGACACTGGTAAAGTTTCCAACACAAGTACGTGGTACCCAAAGTTTAAAAGGAAACGTAATATTTTCTTGTTTTTGTAAAGAAGTCTTAAGATTGTTGAGCCCATTCCACAGAAGTTTCTGGAACACTAAGGAATAATAAGGAGTCATAAACAAACATTATGTTGTATAGAGTCATAAATAATATAATAAGTACTCGTTTATAAAAATGAACTTCTAAGCAGTCTTAACAAAGTGTTGTCCTTTGCGGAGTGTTTTTATATGATGTTGTTGTTTAAACGTAGCAGTCATACGAACGGATAGGTAGGAAAACAACCTTTATTTTTTATTGGAACCGAGTTTGAATAAGGTGATTGGGGTGAGAAAGGTGAGTTAAATAATATCTGATTTTCTACCAACACTTTAACAATACTTTGTAAGACATTTATTACCTATCAGTAATGAGGTTTTATTTCGGGATCCTCTAAAATAAGTAGGTGTAGGCTTCGAAAAGACTGATTAAAAAGCTTGACAGAGGGGTATGGTTTACTTGTTGTTTTAGATTGATGTACCTAGTCAAATCTTTAGAAAAATCAGCTAACTATAGATACTTACAATAAATTACGACAATGTAGGTATACAAGTAAAGTTCTATAAAATAATATAATAAATTCATTCAGCAATCCCCTTCCAATTAACATTTCGCAGAGATAAAAAGGGTTCACGACAGATATCCGAACATCGTGAACGGCACGTAGCGCTTTGGCCACTAAAACATTAAAAAGAACATAAAGTTGGTACAGCTATCTCAACAAACTAACGTTAGGGAATCTCTCGTAGTGGGGTCAGGTATTGTGAAAAAACCAGGGGCGATATCACAACAAACCCGAGGTGCTCGGCGCGCGCGTTGTTACGGCGACGTGACCCGAATGCCCACGCCCCGATGTTCAGGGATACTTCACAAATGTTTCCGTTACGATACGCGATCTTTTCCTTTACTGAATGCGTACTAAACACGTAAATAGCTATACTATCACCTTAACTTCGTCGTTTAGATGTATTTATATACGACTACAATCTAACAGGATCTACTTTATTTTTATGAGAGTTTGACGTTATTATCTTGTCTGAGATATTGTTTTATTAATACCTTTGTAAGATATTAAAATGGACACCACATTTAATATGAATCACGTTGCGAGCTGTATCGTACGTCACCATTAGTATCAAAGAGTCGGTGTACCAATTTAGATTTACTTCATATAGGTAATATCGCTTGATCACATCTAATTTTCAAGTAACATTACCTTCTAATTAAAATGTCTAGTGGTTACTCCGATCGTATAATTTTAATATTTACCGCGTCATTCTTTCGTCGCTACTGCATTAAGGAACACGAAATTCGTTTTAGGGGCCCTCGATATAGCTTGAAACAGTTTCCCGCAGCGGCCGTAGGCTTTTTCCCGCGGCGGTAGGCTCAAGGTGATTAGCTAATTAACCCGACATCACGTGATTGATATCTGTAAAATTGATTACAGAAATATTTTGAATAGTATCTTTCAAAACATTTCAGCTAGGGCTATGAAAGGTGGGATTCCGGTAGGAACAAAATTACTTAGGTTAAATTAATCTTGATTTATTAAATACATCACACAAAGTAATATGATATAAAATAGGAACGACAAATACGAATACCTATGCATTTAATGTCATAGCTCTACAAAAACATACCACCAATCCAACAAAGACCGATTGTTTTAAAAAAAACTATGCTGTGACCCAAAATCCTTTGTATTTTACAAGATGCAATACTCAAAAACTTATGCCAATCCATATGTAGTGAAGTGTGCAAGACTTTTTTCAGGCGGCGTGCACCAGAGCGATTCGTCGAGTTGAATGCATGTTCAACTACTGAACGGAACACTTAAGTACCCATTGCAACTATGTACACGTAGGTCCATGTTTAACACAGCTTGCTCGTGTGATACGAGTATAGCTTTTATCTAAGACAAACAAAATATTTAGTTTCTTCAATAAACCGTTTATAGGTAAACGAGGGACGAAATAAAACATTATGACGTATCTGGAAGTAATGTCAAGAAGCAAATAAACGTAAACTGTTCCATTTTCGACAAGCCGTATTTCCGATTGGTGCTTCAAAACAATTTTAGATCACTGTGTATTCGGGCTCAATTAACCTGTTACAGTATTATTGACAGATCAGACATAATTAACGGCATTAATGACGCCATAAATGTCAGCAGCCGTGCCGGACCCAGTTCATAATAATCCGCTTATGGGTCACGCAATACGAGAACGAATCCTCCGGTTCACATGTAAGGGACACTTTTATTATAGCCCTTAAATCAAGTGTGTTCAATAGAAGATCTTGTATTAATATTCTTTGGTAGACCCCTTTTATCTGGTATAGGGAAACTTTATGGATTTCGTATGTGATGTGGTCGTAGCTTTATACATAAGAGTACCTTTCTATTTGTATCTATACTAAATCTTGATGTGTTTAGATACCTATTTCTAGGAGTAGGTACAACAAGCGATCAAGCTTGCCGTATTTATTTTTTGGTGTTATTTGCTAAAACTGTGAAAACATATGTGTTCCCGGAAGGCAGAAAATAGTCGCTCCACAAAGTCAAAAGTCACCAAATAATGAATGCAGTTACTAGCTGTGTGTTAATGCTTAGTTAATGATAGCTTTATTTAATAAATATTATTCAACTGTCTTTTATTTGATAAAGGTCTGGTAACGAATAATACATACATTAAATAAATTAAACAATCACATCATGCACAAACAATTATGGGCCACCACAGCCCACACAAAAAGATCGAGTAACATAATTAAATAATAATAGCAATGTGGAATAATATGTATTAAATAAATACATTACAGCTCGTTAAATAAATATAACCACTGTAGGTAACATGGCACATCATGTTCGATATAACTACAATATCTCGAAAAATATAATACGATTAGGTATAACTAAGATGTTACTTATAATTATTTTCTGAATTTTCAAATAATTATTATAAGATGATTATTGTACTTGGCTCATTACAGCAGACTAAAATATTATTAAATATCGGCGCTTAGTAACAATAAGCTTCAGGCGATACCTATCCACGTAAGTATATAGTTTCGTTAAATCATATAGCGACCCGCTTATCTCGTTAAGATAATATATTTAAATAGGTACGTGCCCCTCGGTATATTTTTCACATTTTAAACAGAAAGCAATGGAATAAAACATCCGATTGCTAACAAGTCTCATTTTAACAAAAGTTATCGAATAAACGCAGAAATAATTGGCGTTGGCGCTCATTTTCCATTGTACTCTGACACAACCGCTCATCGGCGATACAATTCATGTGTGTATGAATTTCTGTGAAATACAGTAAAGAATAAATGTGGTTTTACATAGAGACATGCCTTTATTCGCCCGCGTTGAATTAAATACCATCCCCCGGGAGTATGAGTGGAGTACATGATGTTTCGAGATAAAATGGCTGTCTAATTTTAAGTAAAATATCAAGTCAAGGACAACCTTGACCTGATATTTTACTTAAAATTAGGGAACCTGGTCATCATGATTATTGGTTCTTTGAAGTGTCATTGACTAATGTAGACATGATAATTCCGTTTTTCTTTATCATTTTATGTTCTAATATAATAACGAATTTAGATTTATGTCAATCAACCTATAAACAAATAAAATATTATTGAAATCTGTATTTGAACCTAGAAAAGAAGAAGGAATTTGTAATCATAATGATAAGAAATTGTAAGTCTTTGTGCTAAGTACTTAATATAAAATACACTTAATATAAAATAATTATTCAATTGTAATGCAAGTTTTCTCGAAATAGAAATAATAATTCACTCGCTTTAAAGCAAGAAAGGTACAACTTCATGTGTAGAGAAGAGAGTAGATTATTCCGTAGTGCAACTTTTTCTCAAGTATCATTATTTTTGCAGCTCTACAGATATTGGTCTGGTGTAGCAAAGATATTGCCTGTAGCTGTCACCGCCAGTAGTTTCAACTGGCTTATGTACTTGTGTCGTTTCCCCGCATTGTACACCCGGACCCAGCGCGGAATGTGTTTCTGCGCTGTATTATTCTTTTTTATTTACCCGACCGTTTTTGTCTTCATGTTATTAATATGTAGTGGACGTAATGTAACTTGCGGTGATTTGGTTTAGGAACATTGCATTATAGACGTTTTTATTTCTAAATAAAGCATGTTTAGGATTCGTTATAATTTTCTTTGTCTACTTATTTTGATGTCTATTGTCAACATAAGCTCCGCTAAAATAAAAAGCATTCTACTGTTTTGGTCAAATAATGGGACGCAAAATAATATCATAGGATTTTAAAACTTACCCATGAGCTAATAAGACACAGATTTAGACCGAAGACTCCATAGGATGCATTAAGTGGAGTGTCTACTCATTGTCTTCCCCAGACGTGCAGCACAAATTGCGAAATATATATATAACTATGCAGAATTAAATCACGTAAGAGTGTATGTAGGTATAAATACTCTTGGTAACCTAATTCTAGTTCGCTTTTGGAAAATATATCTTCAAACGAAATGTAGTAGCGTTTATCCGACATCGTTCAATTTAAAAGTAGAGAGATACTAACAAGAAAAGTAGCTCATTTTCACTCTGCTTGAGATTCTAATTTCTAGGTCGACTTCATCACAACACAGACGAAAGGTCCTAGAAATGTAATATTTCACAAAATATGTTCGTATAATTTTGCTTTTTTATTAGGAACTAGCTTCTGCCCGCGACTTCGTCCGCGTGAAATTTCACCCTCTTAGGAGTGGAATTTCAAAAAACCCTTTCTTAGTGCATACCTATATACACTTCACAAAGAACACACTCCAAATTTTATATCTCTATGACCAGCGGTTTAGGCTGTGCATTGATATAATCAGTCAGACAGGATCACAGGACTTTGAATTTTATATTAGATTATAAAAGTAAACCTAAGTACCTACCTAATAAAAAAAAACTCAATAACAGAAAATAAAATACCTACCTAAATAAATAAACCTATTTCTGATGATACGTGGCTAAATAATAACAGCCGCACAGGTCGATCGATCAGGTTAAGCTACGCTTGCCGGTCTGTGGATGGGTGACCATCTTTACATATGGAGACCCCTCCGTGCCTCGGAAAGCACGTTAAGCCGTTGGTCCCGGCTGTCATTCGTGGATCTTTGACAGTCGTTACGGGTAGTCAGAAGCCCGAAAGTCTGACAACCAGTCTTACCAAGGGGTATCGTATTACCCAGTAACTGGGTTGTGGAGGTCAGATAGGCAGTCGCTCCATGTAAAATACTGGTATTCAACTGCATCCGGTTAGACTGGAAGCCAACCCCAACATAGTTGGGAAAAGGCTAGGCAGATGAGGCAGATGATGAACTAATCTAAACTCAATAAATAAGCAAAATCCCTAAAAACTAATATCTATACGAATGACTAATCCTACCTAACAGTTTTATAAAATAACCTACGGTCACTACGTACACTATCAAATATACTACCCATACTTTAAAATTAAAATCTATACTTACTTATAAAAACGACTTATAAAAATAAACCTAAATAACTCTACCTTAAACTGTACTTAGTAAAAACTAAAAGGAATAAAAAGGTCGCACTGAAAAGCACGTTTTGGAATTGCAAGTAGCAGTTAAAACATACAATTTATAAAATGCTAATATGAACGAACGCTCGCCTATTATTATTATCTTCGTCGTGTACTACGACAAACTTATTATTTGCGGTTGGTACAGTAATCGGGTCTAGGGATCGAACCGCAAAATTAAGTTTGTTTTTTATTGTATATTTTTTTCCGGGATAAAAAGTACCCAGTGTGGTGCCCAGGATATTAAAGAATAATTATACCAAGTGTCATCGTAATCGAACCGGTAGTTTTTGCGTGATGCCTGAACAAACAGACAGACAGACAGAATTTTTTTTTAATCACATTTTTGGGTTCTGTGTCGGTTTAATAACACAACAACTAATACCTATTTTATAAAAAACAACAAAATAAATTCAAATAAACTATTTAAAGACTAAAAGTCGCGCTGATAAGCACGGTTTGTTAATATCAATTATCGTCTGTCAATAAGGTCGAACGCTCTGAACGCATCAACAGCCAAATATTAAATGAAGCTCGCGCTCGGACCTCCCTTACCCTACCGCCACGACCCGCGTCGAGCGCGGCAACCGTTACACAAAAATAATCCTTATGGCATGATTCAGTATTCACGCGCGACGGCGCGATGGCTTATTAGCGTATTTCATGTATAAGTTTCGTGATTCTATACCGATTACTATGATTCTTTTTTTATTGAATAGGTAATAATATTAACTTCTTTTAATTAGGGATGAGTGATTATAAACGTAAGAGTAAACAAATATAATCAGAAAGCTCCGAACTGCTAAGGTATCGGGAGTTACACGTGTTATTGTGAGTCAACCATAAAAGATAGACATATGCTGTAGTAGGATATTTTTTAGATAATTTTATGTAGAACATTTCCGTCATAAATGATTTCTATGTAGCTTTAACCATTAAGGCTGCACACGCGACGGAAGCTTAAAAAATGGAGCAACTTCTCCCGTTTTCCCAACATTTCCTTTCACTGCTCTGCTCCTATTCATTGTAGCGTGATGAAAAGTATACTATAACCTCCCCAGGAGTATGAAGAATGATTGTACCAAGTTTCGTTAAAATCCGTCGAGTAGTTTTTGTTTCTATAAGGAACATACAGACAGACAGACAGACAGACAGACAGACAGACAGACAAAAATTTTACTGATTGCATTTTTGGCATCAGTATCGATCACTTATTACCCCCTGATAGTTATTTTGAAAATATATATCATGTACAGAATTGACCTCTCTACAGATTTATTATAAGTATAGATGAAAGGTCTGCTTGTAAAACAACATAATTTTATTATTGAACTTATGGTAATATAAGTGTCAATGTATTCATATTTTAATTTAAATGTGTTATTTAGAATTAATTAACTTAAAGATTATTTAAATTTTCATTTTGAGCTCTCATGTGCCTTCTCAGATTGTGAAAAGAAAACTTTTGTAAAAGAAATAGTATGTTTTTTTTTTATTGTGTTTGTAGTGTAGGTATGTTGGTACCGTCACAAATATTTTAAGATTTGTGACGTAATACTTTAGCAGTTTTTGGGACCTAGGCAGCTATAGAGCACTATCGTTTCCTTTTTGATATGAAGATGTTATATGAAATTCTAGGACAAGATAAAAAAGAAAAATAATATTCATGAATTCACCGTAATTTTCTTGAGTTCTGCTTATCCTCGGCAGAAAAGGCGTTAAAAGCGTGATTTTTATGCGTGCACATTCTAGGAATCCTTATTTGTTACTATACGTTTTCGAGAAGAATAAAAACCATTGTCTTCGTTGTTAATAAGCGAAATCACACATATTCGCATTCAATTATAAATTCAGTTAAAGTAATGAAAAATACGTCAAAAACAATATGTGCTCGTGGCTTCGTAAAAGTTTAAGCGTAATAGCTTTTCAAGATACATTTTCGTTTCACTGTGTTCACTATTGAAGGTATAAAATGGGTTCTATAACATGGCAACCCGGTTAGTGGAAACACCACACTATATAAAATTAAACTAGAAAGTACTTGTCATTTAGATTAATTTCGCAGTGTGTAAACGCTTGCTACAGTTTTTCCCGCGGCGCGGCTTCCAGGTATATGAAGAGTTATTTCCACAAATTCCCCCTACTAGTGATAGGCCACCGAGCGACGTGTCCGGTGAATCAACGAGAAGCGCTCCGCTCGGTCGGGCAAAAACGGAAAACCATTTTACGGTCCATTGTGAAAGAGGATTGGCAATTTCGTTCCGAGCTTACTCGACCATCGGCCGGACAAGTTTTACAACGTCTCTGATGTAACGCGAATGCTCTGACGAAACTCTCTAATACATGCGCACTGTTCCCGCTGAGTCAGCACTTAATTTTCCTTATTTAATCTTAGAAAAGTTTAGCTTTCACTGACGCTTCAATTTATTACTAACCATTCCACCAGTAGTGACCTATCAAGTTTTTATAACCTTTTTGCTATGTGACAAGTCTTATAACGTTACCAGATGCGTCTGCCTGCTCTAAACGGATTTTGCAAGTAAAACAATGTATTAAAAGGTCTTAAAAAGCATAGCACTTTTGTTTACAAATTACCAACACACAACATTTACGTCCTCACAGTTACGTACGCTGGCTACGCTGTCCCGGGCTGCCGAACCGCTACGCAGTCGTAGCGGGCTACCCAACCGCTACGCAGTCGTAGCGGGCTACCCAACCGCTACGCAGTCGTAGCAGGGTAACAATCTGCTACGGTCCTGCTCTTCTCATTCATTACCATAGTCTTTAAAATCATAATTTTTTGACTTTTTTGTAGATTTTATATTTTGTGTTGACATTGATTGTAAAAAGAATACGGTAGGTACATTATGTTCTGAAGAATAAAAAAGAGATAATGGAACTTAAAGTTAAAGAACTTTAAGTTCCATTATCTCTTTTTTATTTTACGTTTGGTACTTATCTAAAGACTCAAAAACTGTTTTAAATAAAGATCAAAGGCCGTAAATTATAAAAAAATAAAGGCATATTAGTTAGAACTCAGTAATTGTGAAATTCAATGCTGAAAAAGTTGCTATCGACGAATCTAAACCTATACAAACGTAGCCTTTAGCTTAGAGGATTAGTAAGGTTATACAATTATTAGATTGGAAATCAATATCTACTCCGTATGTAAGTGAAACTTTTACCTATTCGAACCTATATAAAATGGCTTAGATAAACCCACATTTGGATTAAACTGGATTAAACAACAATGGATAAGGCGAGTCGGGTATAGTGAATATAGAAAGTGTTTATAACAAATGCTATAATATATTTATCATAACGGTAAACATTAAAATATCAAATTAACAATAAAACATCATGAGGAAACCGGCATCTCTTAGAACCAAAAATTCGAAGACATATAACATCTACCTACCCGCACTAGGCCCGCGTGGTGGTTGATGGCCCACTCGCTCTCATCGACAGGTCTGTATCCCAGCAGTGGAAACATTATACGCTAATTATAAACATCAAAAATAAAATGGTTGAAAAGGAAAGTTAGAAAGAAAAATTAGGCATTTTCTCACATGTTTTCCTACACAACATAAAGGAATACTTAACGAAATCACGTCGGTGTGGTAAATTGCTTAATGAGCATGCCAAACGTGACAGGTGGCTCAACCTGACTCCGTTCTCAGGGCATTACACATGAGAAGGAAATATCCTCAAAGCATTTTCCTCAATCGTTCAATTTAAACATGATGAAACGTGTAGAGATGTTTTAAAGTATATTGTTAGGTACTTGCTTCGAATCGACCTGACGCACCTCAAAACTGTAACTTTTAGCTTCTTGAACGTTTATTTAAAACTTGGCCTATACCATCAAAGGAAGTAGAGAGCGTGGCACAAGTCCAACTACTTATTTTCAAACTGTTACAAAACTAAATTATGAAATATAATCTTAGGCAAAACGCCGGCCCCTAAACAAGTAAATACAACAACATTAATAGTAGATTGTTATACAAGAGGCTAAAATGACCCATTATACCATTATATAGTTATTTTTTTAAATGGAACTAAAAGCGGCGATCTCTTCGGTAGAATGCGTGCATTGCGTTGCGGCTACAGAAGAAATTAAAAAAAGACATTGGAGCGAAATCTTTAGAATGTTTCTCAAATTGAATTGGTGACCGTAATTTATTTTACAACAGTGAAAATGTCATCATCTCGTGAGAATGGAGACCCTAATTTGCAAATGGAAGAGAAAGGAAAAGAAAGGGAAAACATCAATATTCTCCCAACTAGCCCACGACCATCCACATCAAGGGATGAGTCAACTCAGCTGATTCTCTATTCAGAAAATTCGAACGAGGGACCCTCAAACCTGGAACTACGTGTATTTCCCACGTTTACCCCACAGACAACTCAACATTCATCTTCACAGAGGACTTAAATTAAGTTACCAGGAAAAAACATCTAGAATTGTACATTTATTTATTGGATTATTTTATTTTCTCGCAATCGTAGTGAAAAGTAGAGTGTAAAACTACCTCGTATAATTTGTAATTTTATCCCCTTGTATAACAATCTACTTGAACAAACTAAATTTCGTGTTTGTAGGCTCGTTGGTAACAGAAAATAATATTAAAAAAAAACTTTTTACCCTAGAGGAAGAAATGCTATTTTTCCCTCGCTCTAGTACGCTACAATGACGGCCTTTTTGAGCAAGAGGAGTAAAAATAAAATATAACCTCAATTAGTGTAAACTGCAAAACCACTTCACAACAAGGACTCATATTTGAAACCAAAACGTCCCCGCATTGTAATGGCACCCTCAAACTGCATATATTAATGTAACAAATGGTCTGTTGACAATGGTACGTATTGGATGTTAAATTACTAAAACCCATATCAATTACACAAACCGAAGAGAATTATAATGCGGCCCAGCATGTTGGCGTCGAACCGCGAACAGCTCTCGTCTGGATAAACGGAGGCCTATTTGAAATTCCAATTAGAAAGTTTTCTCATTTACTTGAATCAGGGCGTAGAGTGGCGGAAGGGCAACAATCCGCGCTGATTAGTCCTGGTCTCCACCCTGCATCAGATTTAAAGGGTATGGGTTCACCGCATAAACTAATCCTTCATTGAGGACTACCTTATTTGAATTATTTTTGGGCCTAACCCTGCGGCTGTTCGCCGGATTATTCGAACGTCGCAGTTAAAACAAATTGATTCCAACAATTAACTTTTATTTCTACGAGCTTGTGACTTTAATATAGACCTACAACTATTAAAGCTCTTTAAATACACATTTTGTACTTTGTTTTGATTAAAATTTAAGTTCTAAATAATTTTACGTTACGACTGAAACGTCCAAATAAACCCACGGGAAATAAACGTTGGCATTGCATTGTTTTCTGTTTACGAGACTTGCTTATTTCATTAAATATTATCTGCTTTGTGTTGGTAGATAAAAAATGGCTTATTTTTTTTTGACATCAGTTTTTATAATTTAGTCCACGGTAGGTATGTATTTTCTTTATTTAATGTTGCTACCCTTATTCGTCGGTATGCGGTGAATATATTTCAGTTCGATGTATCTATTCCACGTATGGTAACAACACACAGGAAGTCAAATTTCCGGCGAATATCGCGCCTACTTCCAAAAATAATATTTCTCTTGATGGATGTGTCGCTGTCCGACCATCGACCACAAACAAGCTCAGAAATACGGATATTACTGATTCAATATTCTACGAAAAGTTATGTTGCCTTTCGATAACTTCCGAGTTTTCTATACTACTATCGATTCGGCGCGAGGCCAATTTATTCAAAAAGTATCAAGCGTGAACCGCCCAGACACGGAAGTTACCCAGTTGAAAATTGAATTTATCAAACTTTTCCGGGACAAACAGATAGGTACTTTATAGACTGTGAAATGCAATTTACTTTCAATTGCAATCAATCGGGTGAATTGAAGCTTGTAATGCTAAATGCCACAGTGAAACATGCTCACCAAGCGTACATGTAATCTTCCAGCACCATGATTTATAGGTACGTACATACATTTTATGTTAATTGAATGCATAATATTGACCTTCAGGAGTTTAGTCTACTCGTAGCATTTAACAAAATGGTAGTAGTAAGGATACATCGCTTTCTGTACCAAACGGTTCTTGTTATTCGTTTTACCGGTCCATAATCCTGTACTATCCTTTTACTGCAGTACAGTACTATTATAGGTACTTTACATTGGACTGGTAAGTATCGTTCGTCGAATGCGCAAGAACAACCCCATGTAATTTTCACTGATACCTAATATTTTTTTAGCTTCTTAATAATCGGATAAATGTAGCGCAAGTACCTAATAACCTGTGCTAACTAAATATATATTTAAATTAAAATAAATCAAATTAATTTTATTCAGTAAAGTGATTTTTATTATAATAAAACACAGATTTCCATCCAATTTATATAGGTACTCGCTAAATAAATATGGCCGCCCTTTATCTTTGTATTTCACGAAACTCAACCGTTCTCAGTTAGGAATAAAATGATAAGGCTCGACGTTTGGAGTGGCCATCCTTTCGCAAAAGAGGGCCGACTTAATTAACATCGTGCAGTTTTAAGAATTTAATCCGAATACTCATAGAACGTGCTCATAACATGCTGGCATTCATGAGGGTCAATACCGTCCCGTAGGCACTTGTGAATTTGGTATGACCACTAGACGTCACTCTATCCGTGGCTGATATGATGTCTGTAATTAGTGCGTCGGATGGTGCGTGTCATATGTCGAGCCGGATCGAATTGCGTCCGTTTCAATTAAATTCCGACATGAGCGCGAACCGTGCGGCCGCCCGGCTGGCCGGCTCGAGAGCTCTCATTGAACACGGTTATTACGGTTGAATCGAATCAATTCGCGACCTACTATGCAGATTTTATTTATTTTACTATACGTAAAAAGGCATGCCGATAACTGGTGGAATTACTGATAGAATATGCCGCTTTTGTACGTTTTATTCAGCTTAATTCATTCGGTACAAAGTTGTATGTAAAAATAGGGCACAGCCAGAAGTTGGATAGCAGTAACGAAATGAATCCACATACGTTATAACGACCTTTTCATGTTTCCCTCACACAAAGAATCCTTTCGTCGCAAGTTGTATTGCTCACAATAAAATTGCAACGAACCGCAAAATACGTAGAGCGTAGCTCTATTTAATCAAGGACCACGTAATAAACACTTTCTGTGTCAAATATCACGTGACCTGGCATATTAAACGACACGTTTTAAATGCATGTTCACAGTTTCAATATTAAGTTTTGCTCTCAAATTTTCATTTGCATGTTGGCAGCTGTAACTATTGTCACCGGCGCCAACGAGGCGTCACGTCTGCGAGGACATAAAATGGCCAGACCATCAGCAGACGATTACAAATGGCTGCGACACGAGGGCGATTAACCGAAACGAATTTTACAGGGTCGGCTCGTCAATAACTTTTACCTGGTCTTTAGTAAAGACAAGAATCTAAACTGGTACAAATGATGCTGGGGTAAAATTATTTTAGCATAATACAACTTCTTTTTGCGAGATCGACACATTGACGCCATTTGAGTTAAGTACTTGGACACGTATGACTTTATGTATGCTAATGTCCGTGTAGCACTTTTAATTAGTTACTGCCACTTTCAGCTTGCGTGTACGCTACTCACATTATTGTAGAGGCGGTTTTTAAAAGCTGTGCTAAACAAACGCAAGGAAAAGTGGTAGTGACAGCAATAGCAATAGTAAAAACTCTACATTTTTTCACTGACGACTCAATTTATTGAGATTCCCAAACGGAGTCCTCACTTCGTTATTTGGGCCTTTGATAACTGTACGAGTGAAGCCATTTGAATAAATGGTGGCCGATTCTCCAGCCTCAGTATAAAACATGGCCATTAATTCATTACACCCGAGCTAATTGCTTCGCTGCAATTGAATTATTCTAAATAGCTACCATTACTGATATTGTTCTACTGTATTAACACTTCAATAAGCATTAGTAACAACATATCTTTGTATTGGATTTATCACAGACAGTTGCTACTATTTAACGCTTTGTTTCTAAGCTTATACCGTAAAGAAACATTAGGTAGATATCATTAATCCCCGTAGTTTCAAATAAAGATAACCCTCAAAGTACGTAGTCATGTCCAAGCAGTAATTTATTTGTTTTACAAGACTGGAAAGTGTCAAGCAAAAGTAAAGTTGCAAAAGAATAAAAGTATTTTTAAAATGATACCAACAATAAATTAAAACGAAATTAGAATTATCTCGAGCAGAAACATATTTTTTCGCAGTTATCGCTTTCGAGTGTCGGGGACGATTCCATTTGTCTTGGCGCAAGTGTATTCCCTGTGGAGTTTTCAAAGCAAGTTTACTGGGCCCGCGATAAGATAGAATAAGCCCTTTGCGCTCGTATGTCATGACTTCTTCCTGCAGACGAAGGCCAAGGTTTAGTGAAAGTTGGACATATTTATTTCTGATCACTAATGGCATTTATATCTCAGTATTTAATTGAATTGGAAGATAATGTTGCATTGTTAAATTTTTATTACGTTCAATATTATCCTTACTTCTTATTTGACGAGGGGGAAATGGGACGATGTAGATCCCAAAATTGCCTTTGTGGTCTATTTTCGGTGTCAACAAAATATCTAAAATTAAACCAGCGCAGCGTCGTTGTACATATTTACTTTGGGTTTTTATTCTAATACGAGATTAAATAACGCCGAAGTCATGGAAATGTGTTTATTCCTGGCTACAAATGTCATGAAAATTCAATATGCGCCCAAGTAATTTCAACCCACCACTGAATCTCTCTATTCAGTTATTTCACCAGTCCTAACATGTTAGTTGATGAGATGAAACTCAGTGCGAATGTATCTCACTAAACGTTTGTCATTTCGTACCAAAATACACTTGTCATTTGTTACGTGAAGTCTAAAATGAAGCTCGACGGCCCTTCTCTGAGTGATGGCTATTCATCCAGATACCCTTTCAGCGAATTACTTAGATGGGATTCAACGGATGACAGTTTAATTCGAACAACAAAATTAACTAGTCCATAAACACGCACAAAGTGTATAGATATAATACTTATTGACATTTCGCCATAGTATTTATTTTATAGCTGACGTGTTTATATTATCACGCGTCAAGTATACGGGTCTTGTGACGATGAAAAAAACTTTAATTAGATTTTTAAACAAATTCACATCCACTGTTTGTACAGCTGCGGAGCTACACTCTAGCAAATAAAAATCACACACAGACCCGAAATCATATTTTGCTATAAAATTTGGCTCCGAACATTGGCCTCCAACTCATAACGGCCCTCCTTTTTGCGTTGAGGTTATAAAGAAGGCGGGCCGTAACAGCTGATGTTAAAGTGATTTGTGAATGAAAACGCTGAGAGAATAAACAAGAGACCTGGGTAAGGTCTAGTTAGAGGCCAAACGACACACTTGTAATAATTCACCAACCAACAAAAGGTACTTTTCTCAAAAAAAATTAAGTAGGTAGGTAATAGAAGTTTGACAAAACCCGAAGAGCAAATCAAAAAGAAAAACACCGCAATTCAAGATCACATTAAATTAACTGGAAACCATAATAAGGTTGATCAATATGACTGTATGAGTTTCTTCAAGCATTGTATGCGTTTATGTGTGAACTACTTTTACTATAAAATTGATCATAATTTGTCTGAAACAATAAACAAATTGATAAAATATTTAAAAACTCGTATATTAGCTGAGGATTCGCGCTATTTCAATTAAGTACGTACTCTTTGTTGAATTTATTAAGATAGTAAGGTATTGAAATGTATTCACGTTGCCAAAATATGCAAATGAGATGTAAAAAAACTGTAGCTAGAACCAAAACCTCTCCAAATTGTGGAAAAAAATACTGATCTTAATTAATTAACAAGAGGTAAGGCTTTCTGGTAAGCTGACAAAACGCAAGAATGAATAAGATTTCTCCATTGAGATATATATTACTAGCGTAGATTTCTCGCTGTAATAAATTGGATAACTTAAAAAAATACATCTGATTCAGATTGAATCTCGATGGTTTTCAAGGAGACGTAAGTTGTTCTAGTACTAATAAATTACATTGAGGAGTTGCCCCGGCCAAAGGTCTTATAAAACTAGGTTCCCTTTTAAAAGTGGGATCTATATTTAAAGAAGGGCTTGTACCTTAGTAAAACATAACTCTCAGCGAGCTGCGTCAAGGATATTTCGGGCAATAAATCAACCCACTTTCAGGATTGTGCCTTGCGCGCGATAATGCGATCCTTGTCATCGTATATTATTACCTGTTGAACACGAATACAATTTTATTACTTAAGAAATTGAAGTGTATATTTGAACAACATTCCAGATACAAAAATTATTATAAAATATTTTAGCTCACATCTGACTCGGAATGAACTGGCCATAAAATGTCCTTTATGGCAGGAGAATCAGCATTATTGTCGCGGTCCTCAGAACATTATGCAAACAAATTGGTACATTTACTACTACATCATAAATGAGGTAAATATGTTCGATACGTCAACATAACATATACCTACTACATAATACATTCATTTGCGTAGCCGTGACTCAAACATACCAAAACCTTTGGAGACTGGAATGGTGACCTCGGTGGCAGACAACCCATTTAATGTATTCGTTCGTAGTTTGTGGATGTCGGAACCCACCAATAAGCTCTTTTATAGGTAAACGTATAGAGACCATCCGACCATAACCCCGTTTACCTCAAAATAAATAAAACATTCGATATTAAAATTGATCACCAACGAACACAGGCGGATGGTTGAACTGTCCGTATCAATAAATATTTCGACTGTGCATATCACGATTAACAAAGGTTTTCGCACGTTTTATTAACATATCAGTGGAAAACAGAGAGCTTTTGTCATTATTCGTCGATTATTCAGTTTGTCCATTATATTTTTTTCTAAAATAACAAACTTTTGGATATCTATACTAATAATAAAACTGAAGAATTTCTTTGTTGGGACGCGCTAATCTCTGGAAACACCAGTCGGATCGAAGAAAATATTTTGGTATTTGATAGCTCAATTCTTAAAAAGGATATAAGCTATTTAACATCACGCTATGATCCTTAAGAGCCAAGCAAAAAAAAAACAGAAAGAACGCTAAGTGAAAACGAAGTAACAGCGAGGGCGGGCGCTGCGATGCGACGCGGTGGGTCGAGGAACAAGAAAGTTCACGCGGACGAAGTAGCGGGGAGAAGCATCTGCCCGCTAAGTGTCAAATCGTGGAATCGATGCTTCTATTGAGTGAATCTCATAGAAATATGCTAGCGTAATTTATTAGTAGATACCTAATAGATGTTTATTAGGTATCTACTAATAAATTACACAATGTTAGTAATTTCGTCAGTTTTTTTTGAACCAGCCCTTCATAAATTACGACTTCACAGATTTTGATATAACACTGTACGAAATTCTTCTTTCTGTTCTTGTTTTTAAAGGTTTTCCTCGTTCGTTCTTTCCAGTTTACTTAATAACACCATTATTTCATTTTCTATTCAAGTTCTCTTTCTACATATGTAACCTAGTCAAGTAGTCAGTTTTGAAAACCTTCTCATGTGATCGGGCGATCCGTTTGACATAGATTTATAACCCGATAATTTCACTACGGTCATTAAAATATTAACAAAATTATAAGCTTCCAATAAGCAATTTTCCGAGGTAATGAACATTTTTGTTACATCCCGGTTACCACGCTTGCGGCAACGGAAAAAAGTTAGTAATCTATCTATATTTATTTATTTATACCTATAAATTAATAAAAAAAAAAGTCTGAAGAGTTTCTTCGTTGTTTGAACACGCAAATCTTTACGGTTTGTGAAATTCAGTTGGTAAGTCCTCTGGAACTACCAGTCAGATTAGATTTTTTTTCCGCATTTTTTGGTAGCCCAATTCTAGACGAAGGCTAGGTTAGGACTCTAAGCAGTCTAGCAAAAACAAAAAAAGTAAAAAGGAACGCGAAAACGAAGTAATAACGCGGGCAAGCGATGCGATGCGACGGGGTTGCGTCGAGGAACAAGACATTATACGCGGACGAAGTCACGGGTAGAAGCCAGTTTACCTATAAAAGTATACATTGTTGTAATTAATGAAACATTCATAAAAAGAGTCCTGTTATTAACACACTGTTCACACATTTTTTTCTTGAATAATTAATGAGTTTTCAATTGGAAACTTCAAAGTGTAAATACAGCAATTTGTTACTAGAAAATATAAATTTAAGTTTCACGTGAGAAATGTTTCATACGAGTCGAGGTGACACTCGCACCTGCGTTCGCGACCAACTTTTAACATCCAATTTCATAGAAATATACATATACGTATAAAGTATTCAGAATTCATTTATACAGTGTGGCGATTAGGTTATCACATTAATTGAAACAAAACATCACATATTTTAAATACACACAATTAAAATTACTTATTCATAACAATTATTATTCTAGCTGTGGTACCTAATATGAAAACCATAAAAATTAATCGCCGAAATGTATGTACGCGCATTATTTCCGAACGACTGCACCAAATTGGATAATTCTGTCTGTGTTGTCATTCGTGGATCTTTGACAGTCGTTACGGGTCGTCAGAAGCCCGGAAGTCTGAAAACCAGTCTTACCAAGGGGTATCGGTATTACCCAGTAACTGGGTTGTGGAGGTTAGATAGGCAGTCGCTCCATGTACTGGTATTCAGCTGTATCCGGTTAGACTGGAAGGCGACCCCAACATAGTTGAGAAAAGGCTAGGCAGATGATGATGTTTTTTATGACAGTCTAAAACTTAGGTTGGCACCTATTTTACGACCCTCATAATATTCTACAAGTAAGATGAATGTCAAACACGTTTTCAAGCTATCTTTATTAAAACACTTTTGTTGTATGGGAGCCCCCCTTAAATATTTATTTTATTCTGTTTTTAGTATTCATTGTTATAGCCGCAACAAAAATACACATTCTATGAAAATTTCAACTGTCTAGCTATCACGGTTCGTGAGATACAGCCTGGTGACAGACGGACAGTGGAGTCTTAGTAATAGGGTCCCATTTTTACCCTTTGGTTACGGAACCCTAAAAAGATCTTATACACCACCAATACATAATAAAGATACGAGGTATTTATTTGATTATTATTGATAGATACTCTGTACTTGTACCTCATGGGTTCGGTGAAAGCTTTTACTAATAGACAGAAGGCAATATTATAAAGATTTAAGGTTCCTGCAGACAAGCGCGACGCGACTCTAGTAGAACAATTTCTATGAAAACTTCAAGGAAGATGTTCTACCAAAATCGCGTCGCATCGTCGCGTTGCGCCTGTCTGCGGGAGCCTTTATAGTCTATATTCTTTTCTTACCATGTTATGCTGACACACAAATGACGACTATTCGTAACAAAAGTTAAAAGTCACCTATAGTGTTCAATCCGTCGGTCCATGTACCTAGCGTGAACCTAAAAGAAAATTTATGTGCCGATTAAGACCCTTTGAAGGGCGGGCGACCGCAAACGCGCTGCGCCTTCATTTGGGAAGCCGTTAGTTTGCCAGAATTAAATATAATTCCTCACTATTTTGTAAGTTGCCTACGTGACTAGTTTAATTAAAAAATGTGTTAAGGCGACTACATGACCTAAAGCGCGGTCACTATCGGACTGCATAGAAAAGAAAGAGAAGCGCGATGACACAACGCTGGTAATTTATTGCAAAATATGAAACAATCATCTATTTACAAACTACTTAATAATAAATAATCCATCACTGAATGCAGTTTGGCATTACCAATTTAATGGTATATTTTTAATTATAATTAAAATTGCTAATGAAGGGATAAACTGCTTTTAAAGAAATGTCAGAGGTGTATTTGAAGATTTTTTTTGACTCATTAATTTACGTTTTATTGTGATTTGAGTTCCATCACTGTTTTATAATAAGACTTGAAAATATTGCAATTTTTTTTTGGTCAAAATTATTTACGGTTTAAGAGATACACTGCTTTAAAAACCAACTTTTTGACCATTTTCAAGAAACCTCCGCCTTAAACAAACTAGATGAAAGATTTTATCATCGTTGAAATCAATTTATTAGTTTGCAGTGTTTTGTTATAAAACTCTCCGAGCGCCGCGTCGTTCACAATGTTATTAAAACGCAAATACACCACTTGTAACTGATGTTTGACATGCATGTGTACACGAACGTTATAATTTGTTCGAGTGGTCGCCACTTCCGTACTATATCCAGCGTTTTGTTCTAATAGAAATGTAATCTAATATTGGCACATAGTTTGACTCAACATTTGTGATGTGGTTACCAACGTCTAATATTACTCCTAGTACGACGATGTGTTACTTCATAAATCGAAAGCTAGCATGTACGCGTGTTTCACTCAAGAAAATAATAAATTACTTTTCACCAAGTCTGTGTACGACGCTATCACAAATCTCCGTTAGCGTACAGTAAGTTAAATTGAATGTCTAAGCCCGCAATCGAGGATTCAGCAAATACCAGTATCTATTGGAAGCGACCGGAGTCTTTAAGAAAATCCCGTAACTTCACTCGTCTGCTGTGATTCCAGCTAGGTCCGCAACTGAGAGGATATTTTTAAAATAGATTTACTTATAACTTTTTAAAGTGTTTCATAAGATAACAACAATACAGTAAGCCGCCGTCGCTAGCGTTTAGTTAATTAATTAAAAGAGATACAATAAAAGAAGTCGGTTATTACGATACATTATATTTTAATTGCCAGCTAAGGTATATTGAGGTTATTATTGGGAAATAAAATACAATTAGAGGCAGATGGTCGCCGGCTCGCACGCACGCAATACGCAGCATGATACGAAAACGAACATAGAGACTATAAATTATGAAGCGAGCCGCGAACTGACCGCGGCAACTAGCCCGCAAATGTTTGGAGGTCGCACTGCACGAGACGGCCCACTAGATTCGTTACTTTTGCAGGACAAAAGTAAATGAGAATTGCCCTTAATTGGAATTGTAAATGAGTCTTGCGGCGCTTTCTTGTCGGTTGAACGCCCGTTTCGCCATCACAGTAGAATAAACTGTGATGATTTCATTTAAATTAATTCTCAGCGCGAGAGGGCCGCGGACGAGATGTCTAAATTGAGACATCTCTGGATCGTTTGTACAGACTTCTTCCTCGTTGAAGCCTTCTCGTGTCCTAAATTCTAAGGGACCGCGTTGTTAAGGTTTCTTTTTTCCTTAAAACAAGTTTCCGTTTTTAAAGTAAATTACCCTTTTAAGGAGAACATTAAAAAACCTAAGAACAGGAATTACTTGTCTTTGTCCACGAAAGGGTAGGCTATAATTATTTAGTTGTGACAAAATTAACGGTTTGATTGACAAACAGAAAAAGAAGCTTGGAATGAAACAAAAGTTAATAGATGAAAATTGAATGTGATCGTAATATTTTCTTCGATTTAGGGTTGATTTTTCAATCGACAGATAATTTTTTTTCGTGGAATAAAATACACGTCTGACAGATTTTGTATGAACGAACTGTCAAAAATTCAAAACTATTCCTCGGATAAAATCATCTGGCGTTGGAAAAAGCCCTAAGTAGGTTATATTCGAATCTTACGACAAGTCATGCGACACGACATTTGGATAACATTTTCAAAACACCGTAAAAAAGTAAATTGTCACTCGATCGTCAATTTATTTTGTACGATGTTACGAAAATGAGAAACGACGGGTGCGACCGATATTATCACAACGTTGATTTGGAATTTATTGGCATAGAATTTGTAACTGGAGCGTCAATACTGGCTCCAGTGGGGTGCACCTGTGCCTTCACCTTCGTCAAGCATTGACGCGGGTTGCGAACATTAGTCACAAGTGTGTAAGACATATATGAACGCCGGGAACGGAGGAAAGTAGCCACATATTCATAGCGAAACATACAAGCATGTGTTGCTAAGCGTAACCTAAATAAATTCATGATTAAATAACAAGTTATAGCGTTTTTTGTGAGGCACGGAGGGGACATACCTACCTCGGTGAGCACGTAAACGTTTTCGTTCCGGTAATCAAACGAAGGCTGTTACTTATTGCCCATGACAATGATAATCGTTAAAGGTAGTCAAAATTCGGTAACGGGTATCACCTTGGACACGTTTCTGTTACCCAAACATTGCATTCGGAGGTAAGAATACTGTTACTTACATACATTCACGGTTCAATAACAGAAAAAGTAGGAATAGGCGGGGCAGTGGAAGATGCCTCCCCTCCTAGATGACTTAAACAAAAAAGAATAGTGTATGAATAATGAGTGAGTTGACTATAAAGTTTTGACGTAAAATAATTTTCCAGTCTCGGTGGCGGAAGTTATAAATTTTTAATTGAAAATGTTAGTACCAAGCTAGGTATATAAACTTTGTTCGAGAAGCGTATCGGCAAAATCTTTCTTTAGTTCCTTCAGAACTTTGGTATCTTTAGTATAAATAACAATATTTTTCCTTTTTTTATCGCTCACTGAGGTTCGTCTTTATTACGAAGCGCAATAGGTCAGGCATGTTTTTTTTAATATTCAGTTTTACCGGAATACCTATAACAAAACTTATTTCAACTACAGGTTGAAATTGAAAGCATGCGATAAACCGAAATTGGAGATTGTTTTCATCATTAAGAACAACTTTTACTAAGGGACCAGTTGTCGACGATGAAATACCTGGGTCTCGTCCTCGACAGCCGGTGGAACTTCGTCGAGCATTTCCGACGTTTGGCCCCCAAACTGGAACGGGCTGGGGCCGCTTTCAAGCGGCTCCTGCCCAACCTGAGGGGGCCAAACGCCTCCTGCCGGAGGCTTTACGCGGGGGTCGTGCGGTCCATGGCCGTATATGGCGCCCCGGTGTGGGCGCGTTCACTGCGGCTTCGAGCCGCCCACTATCTGAACGCGCCCCAAAAGGTGGTACCCATACGGCTAATACGGGGGTACCGCACGATCTCGGGCGAGGCGGCAAGCCTCCTTGCCGGACTGCCGCCATGGGATCTGGAGGCGATAGTCCTCGCGCGCCTGTATGAGTGGCGCGCGGAGGCACTACGCCGGGGGGAAAACCCGCTTCCGCGGCAAATTGCTGCGGAGCGGACGGACCTCCGGCGCGATCTCATGGCGACATGGAAAGAGCGACTGTCGCAACCCAGCGCAGGGCACGCCACGATAGCGGTGGTAAGGCCCCTCTTTGAGGAGTGGCTAGAGAGGCATCACGGCGTCCTCACCTACCGCCTGACGACTCCTGGCCACCGTAGGCGCGGGCCTGCGGACGGCGAGTAATGGGTAGTCCGATCAGGACCAGGCCCGTGCCGGACGGCGCGTATGTGTTCCACGCGCGCCTCAAAGAGATGTCAGCATCGAAGGAGGGGCCCGTCAGGGCCGAAGCCTGCTGGGGCAGCGGGATTGTCCGAAAGGGTTACCGCTACCCCGGAACATAAAGGGCTAAGGAAGGAACACGGATGGGTTTTAGTCAGTAAGAGTCTGACACTCCCTTCCGCTCCACCCAGAGCGGGAGGGGTCATTTGATGATTTCCCATCCTTAAAAAAAAGGGACCTGTTGTGCGAACATAAAATGTAGGGAATAGTTGATTTTTTTTTCGCAATTTCAGGTGTGGTCCCATAGTCAAAGTTGAAAGGGAGATTGTACTCATCATTATGAACATTGTTAAACGTGTTCATAATGAGTACAATCTCCCATTTCTATAATATGTATATAAAGAAACATCTATGATCTAAGTAATAACTTATAACGATACAAGTTCTAAGTTACTCACTTTTTGCTTACTTTAATGATTGTCAGACACACATTCTTCGTATTCATCGTATTCAGTTTTTATAGAACCCAATAAGATAACAAAAAAGTTAACGATATACCTATATTATTCCAGCTAGGCATTATTTGCCTTCGAAGTGGAACACAAATCATTTTTATTTCTTTTTGCTTCGTTTGAGAGATACTAAAAATCTTAAATGATTCCATATTCATATCCTAAGAGTTAAAGGACTTTTCTTAACTTTTATAATTCAGAAAATTACGTAAAAGCTTCAAAGTCAGTCCGGAGTAAAATTCCTTTCTTCCACTTTAATTATTTATAAAAGATCAGTGAGATGCGCTATTATTTATTTTATGAAATTAGTTATCGAAGAAACGAAAGCACTTTTTTGGAAAGGTGTCTAATTACCTGGCATGGCTCAATCATTGATAGGAAGCTTCATTAGGGCAGATGGACCTTGGCTATCCGGACCTCATATTCCTGTCCGGAATGTATGTTGATTACTACCAATACTAAATAAACTAACAAACTATTAAAAAATATATACTACTCTCTGCGCTGTAGCATGGTGCGGGTGACAGTTGTTTTATTTGTAGACTAGAACATTCTGGTTGCCATGGGTTTAATTTAATACAGTTACTAATGATTTAATATATTACGAATGTAGTACAGCTGAAATACTAAGTCATAATTTGTAAATCGCGGCAACTTTCAAGAGTGAAACGAAATGCTACTGAAACTGTCACCCGCACCATGCGTAAAGACTATAACCTAACTAAAGTATGGCTCCGAAGCGAAGTCGACTGGTAATGTACCCAAGAGACTGGCGGCATTGCCACGTTGTATAGCAATACTCAGCCCTCGGTCAAGGTAAAAGCCAGGATGCTTACTCTGGAATATAATTCCGATAGATCGACATTGGAATTGTCAGTCAAACGTCAGGGATTGGCTGGACTCACTGAGTCTAGCCAATCCCTGACGTTTAACTCAACCAACTGACGTTTGACCAATTTCGATCTATCGGAATTATATTCGAGAGTAAGCACCCAGTCTTTGGGTCACGGGAAGTGTCAAACCATAGAAACTTATATCTATGTGTCAAACTGTTGCATGATAATTAGCCTATATTATTTTGTAAAAACTATAACAGGTTATAGGTAATAACACCTGTAGGAGTTGCTTCACGCCAACACTTAGTTGATAAATAATAGATGACTGCTTCACGTTGATATAGGCAGGAAGATCGCGTATTAGAAGATAATTAACACAACCTTCTGCAGCGCGTATTTAATTCAGCGAACATAATTATGAATATAAAACAAAATTAAACCTGTACAGTTGTCTGTACAGCACCAATTATAGACTCGCATTATAATCAATTTAGAATTATGGTTGACTATAATTAATAGTAAAATACCGACGACGTATTATTATTCTTTTACTTGTACTAAGCCGGTTCTACTGCTGCCGAGTTCAACTTAAGTTAGTAAACAATGTAAGTATAATTATGTAAGTACATAATATGTCGGCACATGTGTATAACATCATATGAGTAGGTAAATTTTACCAAAAACCACTTTGTCCCTGGCGGAGTTAAGTGCCTTGTCAAAACTTGTTCTCTTATGGTATTCCCGTTTGATTTATGACTTCGATATGTCAATTTTGCGTCAGTCAGTATGATTTATATGGCCATTTGCACAACCTTACGTGTCGTATCGAAATTCACACATTTGATTTTACATTTAGCTTACATCGCAAACGGATAAAAACTCTAATACAATCGAGTACAGTCAGTATAAACAGTCATTATCTGCCTAGCCTTTTCCCAACTACGTTGGGGTCGGCTTCCAGTCTAACCGGATACAGCTGAATACCAGTATTTTACATGGATCGACTGCCTATCTAACCTCCACAACCCAGTTACTGGGTAATACGATACCCCTTGGTAAGACTGGTTGTCAGACTTTCGGGCTTCTGACTACCCGTAACGACTGTCAAAGATCCACGAATGACAGCCGGGACCAACGGCTTAACGTGCTTTCCGAGGCACGGAGGGGTCTCGGTATGTAAAGATGGTCACCCATCCACAGACCAACCGCGGCAAGCGTAGCTTAACCTGACCGATCGACCTGTGCGGCTGTTCTTATTTAGCCACGGGCCCCTCTAGTCAGTATAAACAGTATCTACACGAATTTCTAATACACCGATACTGTAGCACATGACTGAAAAATGTGGAAACATTCATTTACAATCAGTGAATAACAAAAATGTAAATAGGGGTGGTAAAGCGACCGACAGCTGTACATTGGATATATCGCGTGCTGGCGTGATTGATTGTTCTACAAAACAGTAATAAAAATGTCCATTCTGGGAAATCCGAGTATCTCGTGTGGAGTGCGTTAAATAAATATGAGTGTGAAGCTAAACAGTATTTTCCATTAGTGTCATAAAAAGGTAACG
This sequence comes from Gortyna flavago, assembly GCA_963669345.1. Lineage (NCBI taxonomy): Eukaryota > Metazoa > Arthropoda > Insecta > Lepidoptera > Noctuidae > Gortyna > Gortyna flavago. The sequence goes on along the minus strand of OY770129.1, from coordinate 9,037,096 downwards.
TTTCGAAATAACCGCGAGGCCGGGGCCATATCCACGTGTGATAATGCGCAGTAACATTTTATAAGGGATCTAAATGTGAGCAGATGGCACAATGCGAATCGCTGGTAGTACTTCCCGGCACGGCCGCAATCTGCCATTACATTTTATGCAAACACTGTCGAAATGATTTTGGTAGTACAATTTCCAAAATAGAATACCAACAACTTTTACAATACAACCGTTTGTTGTGCGTACTTTAAATGCCAACATTATTCAGACTTTTAATTCCCTCATAAAAAGGCTTCGTTAGCAAAAATGGATGCAGTTATTGCTAAAGTTCCTGTCAAACACAACGTTGTAACATTTTGTTACAATTGCACGATCTTCAGAATGGAGTTAATTAGGTAGTTAATATGAGAGCCCATGATTACAGCGCACGTTTTTACGTAAATTATACTTCTAAATTCTCCTTCATAGCCCCCTTATTTAAATGTCTACCTCTCCATTTACATTTTGCCCCTCAGTATTACTTTCTATTGATTTCATCTTCAAAATCAAAGATTTATAGATTTTATTGATACGGGGTAAGTAAATACTTTTAAAAGCTTTTTTCCCAAATGACTTTTACCTGCGGTGTAGTAAAGGCAGGATAATGTTTTGTCCGCGGGATTTCCCGGACACAATGGACAATGCTTACTGCTTTTCCTGTGGGTAATATGGTTTTAACAATTGGCCTTGGCGGTTACAACAACATTCCTTGGGACTGGTCATTTATAGTGGGACTGTGGAATATGAAGATGGACGTTTTCTGCTACAGATGTCTTGTTGCACACTATTTTTCATATTGGCCAATTTAACCTACCTCGTAATTTAAATTAATAATTAAACAATTTCATTAATAACATCAATTTAATACCAGTGGTAACGGCCGCGGCTTATTGCCTTATAGTGTTTTAAGTCATAGGTTCGATCCCAGACAGGCGCTTTGCTTTGTGTAAATTATTTCATGTCACTGCTCTCAAACGGTGAAGGAACAAAAATTCGAAGAAATGTGACATCTACCAACCCGCACTGGGCCCGCGTTGTGGTTTATGGCCCACTTCCTCTCACCGAGAGGAGGCCGCATCAATTTAAACAGTCCATTGCTAGATATAAGTCTTCATAGTTGGATCCTTAGTTTCCCCGTCTCATAAAGCAATGTATGATAGAGCAAAATAATTTTTTCTTCTTCACTAAAAAAGTATGAAAAATCTAGTTCAAAGCCATTGTATGGTTTTTATGGGATAGACCCATTTCGTCACAGTTTATTAAGAACGTCATAGTTTATGAGACTGAGGTAGTAACAGGCAAACGGAATAAGGATGTTTACGAGCAGTCATGTGGCTTAAATTGAGTATTGCCACAACTGATTGTTTTCCCGATTTTCCTTCCTCAATGATTTTTACTGCAACCAATATAAGAAGGAATACATTGAACGAGGTCACCTAGCTGCCCGTTCATTGTTATACATTCATGATGTTTTATTTTATTTATTTAGGAAAATAACACAGTTAACAATAGTTACACATTACAGTATTACACACAATTTGAGCTAGAGAGTGAGTAAATTTAATAAACCACGACATTTTCTATAATATACTCGTATATTATAAAGACAAGTTATAAAAATAATGCGATGTGCGCCTACAATTTGATAGGTACAATAAAACTACATAATGTGTTAGTGATAAAATGAAACACTACAGGCATGCAAAATAAAAACAAGAAATTATAATTATAATGATACAGTCAAGACTTTAAGAATATTACGGAGCAATATCCAAAATAGTTCATTTAATAATTATTTTGATAGTTCCAAAATACTCATATGCAACAGTATTACCAGTGTTTTCATTTATGCGTCCCATTGTTACTTCCACATTTGTTTAAAATAGGCCTACCCTCCTTAAGTGGCTTAAATGTGCACCATCATAGTTCTTGCTGACAGGGTAATATTTAGCTATTCTAGTATAATTTTCGTTAAAAACGACAGAAAAAGTAGGACCCTTCATCATAATCACCTTAGTTCACCCTACAATGGCCCATCCTTGCTAATTTGAAGTAGAACTCGTTTTTTTTTTAATTTTTGGTCATATTATCAAGGAATATTACATGACTACGGTATTTCTTCTTAAAAATATCCACAAGTTCCATGAATATTAATGGGTATTATTAAGACACTAAGCTCCGAGCTCTACCGTGTTCTTAATACTAGCTATTGTAAATTGTAGAGTAAGGACATTTACTGCTACTTAGATTCTTAGAACCGGGCTCTAGTTAATGCATAAGAAATGCAAAAGCTTTCCTTACTCTTTTTAGGGTTCCGTACCTCAAAAGGAAAAAACGGAACCCTTATAGGATCACTCGTGTGTCTGTCTGTCTGTCCGTCTGTCACAGCCAATTTGCTCTGAATCTTATGGACCGATTAAGTTGGAATTTGGTACACATATGAATCTCTGTGACCCAAACACAGACGTGTAACGTAAATAAATGAGTTTTGAAAATGGGAGTCATTTTTGAGGGGTAAATAGACAATTTAATAAAAAGTTTCGCAATCTGTACCGTGTGACATATCAAATGAAAGGGCTTACCATGAGGATCTCAAATATATTTTTTTCATAATTTTAAAGTGAATTGTTTTAAAGTTATTTAAGACAATAGACTTAGATTTACAATTACCCCCCTTATCTCCGAAACTACAGAGCCTAAAATTTTGAAAAAAATACAGAAAATAGTTCTATACCTATAGATTACAGGAAAGTTAATAAGAAGTCTATGATCTTGAAACTACATGGTAAATCTCTCAATATTGTGCGTACAAACTTACATTTTCAGTTGGAATGTATGGGAGAACATGTTTTTCAACTACAATGTTAAGTATGTTCTTGGGATAAATTCATTCCAACTACGGAACCCTTCATTGTGCGTGGTCCGACACGTACTTGGCCGGTTTTTTAAGTAACGTCCAGTATTAATTAGGTATACATTTAAAAAATATTTCTGCACAATGGTTAATCGCAAACTTTAATCAACCACAAGCGAAAAAAAAGTAAAATCTGAAAGCGTCCGACAACGAACAATCAGTGTTTAATTATGACATAAAAATAAATTCTTTAACCGTCCATTTTCACTTTAATTCTCCGATATGTATCGCGTCATGTGCGGCGTACGGCGTACGACGTACGGCATACGGGTGTAGGGGTGTACGCCAGACGTTCTCCTGGCACAAGGGTAATCGAATGTCATACGCGGTCGCTACCCGACAGAACTATTCACGAGCTGCCAGCTGGCGCACTCCACGCCCTGATTTATGTCCCTTTTGCTGTCCAACTTTCTGCACCTTGTTCGTGCAACATTTGTACATGACGTCTTAAATATATAGACCAACGGAAGGAGAAACTCTGGCGGCAGCCAACGGTACTGACTCACATACCTACATGTGTGTTTAAGCATCATTAACTTTATCGTTTTATTGCCTTCGCACTTTTCTTATGAGAATAAGATTTCTGAGCTTTCTGAGGCGTAAATGCTATTGTTAAAATCACAGCCTACTGGCGAATACTTTCAAGATTACACTGAAACATTAAAAACACCTCAATGTCTTCTATTGTTTTTGTATCCTAAATCAACACGGAAATGATATCCAAGCGTTTATTATTTCAAACAAAATCACATTTATGTTTTCATTCAACATGTCACATGAACGAACTAATTATGTCAATGTGACGTTCGGGAATAAGTTACAGACGGGTTACCTACAACGAGCCAAGCCAGGAGCGCTCATAAACTCATTAAAAGTTGCCTCCATATACTAAAACGACTGACCTTATCCATACAGACGGCAGTTTTAATCGAGACCGCTTTACGAACCATTAAATTCCACGGACGGTTATTGTCGAGCTGGGATCGTTAAATGAAATTCTAGACACAGAAGCCGCTGCCGTCCACCATAATAACATGCGGATTTGCAAATTTAACCCATAATAACGAATTTATTCGACGCCGATATCACAGACGAAACTACTAACAGAATCACTTCCCCCATACCTACTTATGTATATGTGCTGCGTGAATAATTAAGCTATTAAGTAAGACCTTTTATTTTTCCAGACTGGAGAAAAAAGTGTACATTTGCGAGAAGGAACCACCGAACAGCAAAGTAAAATTCCGCAATGTATACTTTCGCAAAGAAAGTATCGCGATCAAGACCATATTGAAGCAAGATGGAAGGAATTGAATGTCGATCCACTTATACTGAAGATTTGTTCCATAACTGAAAGAAAGCGACACCCCTTTTCGCACAAGAAGCGAACATAAAAGATTTCTGAAAAGTAAGTAGGTACGCTTATTCTTGACGCCAATTTATTGGTTCAAAGGTGCGCCGTCGACTAAATGGTACTGTATAAACTCATCACCTCCTCAGGACCGCCTCTTCCATGTAGAGGGATTTCGCTCGTTCATTCACCTTAAATCGACGTCATTCCGAGAGGCAAAATAGAGCACTTCTGAAAAAGAGTTTCCGATAAAAAGGGGCCCATCAAATTTTTTCAATATCCATTTACGAAGGAATAAGAAAGGATTATGCGCAAACCAAAACCCTTTAATCCGTGATATGGGTTATTGAAACATTGCGAAAGTGCGGACGAATTATATCGGCTTGTTCACATATATGTAATCCTCCTAATCTTCCGGCCCTTTCCAATAATTGTGGGAAGCTCCAAAAGTTATTTCTATTAGAGCCAGTGATAGCCAAGCCGATGTAATTTTCTATGCAATTGAAATTTATTTTCTCACATCTGTTACCGACTGCTTAACTCGCCACTTACCACTGCTCTTTGACATCGAATTGATGCCTGATAAAGTCGATTTCGTTCGTGATTTTCGTTACCTTAAAAGCTTCAATATTTAGTGAATTGGAATCGTACCCAGTATAGCAAAATATAACATGAATAGAACACTAATAGTTTTCAGACAGCTCTCTGCTCCGTATCATGTCAGATAAATGCGAGCTTACCAACGTTATATTGTTCTGAACATTTTGTAATTGGTTTTGTTTTTTTTTATTATAGTAAGTATATAAATATTTTATTATCTGTTGAATCTATGTAAATATGATTGAATATTTATGACAGCACCCGTGTTTATACAACAGGTTTAGAGTAAAACGTAACTCATTTTAATGTCACCGTATACATGAGGTAGATAGATATATCTATATTTATCATGAACAGCATCTTTTGTAAAATAAATCCGTACTTAGAAATTATCACATACCTAGGGATGACTTATAATTTCAGTATTGGGGATTCACAAAAGAAAATTAGAATGCTGATACAAAAAGTAAAGAATAATTTTACTTATAAATGCTGCCCCTGAGCGTAGTTTTCATTTGTTTCACAAAAGCGGTTAATGTAAACGGTTGCTCTTTAACATTTAGCTCGATTACATCTAGCGACTCATCGTCCCTGTGTTTTGTTTTGCGAAATTATAAAAAGCAAGGCCATTTCTTTCGACGCGCGCTAACAACTATTCTTCCTGTGTATTTTTTCATTAAATAATTGTATTATTATGCTGATAAGCTTACAGAAAAATAAAAGTGCGTACCTTTTCTTTTTCAGAATAACTTTTCACCTAATCATTGGTGTTTTCCGTCGCACAATGTTTCTGTTTTAAGTAGCGAGACGAGTGCCGCAGAACATCGCGTTGCAGTACCGAACACTCAGAATCTCGGATACATTTTCGTCCATACGCCCATCTCTAACAATTGATTTTTATGACTCGCCCAGACACCCGTTTCTAACAACTGATTTTTATGAGTTGACTAACCCAGGAAGGAAAGTAAGTAAGCACATACCAAAATTTCCTTCTCTTTGATTCCGAGTTTTTCAAAGGAGCGAATGGCGCAAAACGTTCAGCAAAGGTTCACAAAGGCAATAACGTAAAGACTGTTAAACATTTAAAAAGTGTATGTATAAGTAAAGGCTGCAAATTATGTATGAGCACCTTCAAGCAGGTCTACTTGCGCTGAATAATAAGCTATTCACAGTTCCCGTGCTTTGCTTTGTCTCACCATACCTGTTCAATATTCCTTATGTAAATTGAAAACACAGCGTTACCTTCGTTGTATTTTTTGATTACATTACATGTACATTTTATTAGGTATGGTAACTATACAGTCATCTACATAGGAACCACCTTTATTTATAAATAGCCCGCGACTTCGTTCGAGTGGAAGTCGTAAGATACACAATGCCTATATTAAAATAACCACATTTTTTAAAAACTCTTCGTCCCTATTACTTCGTCCTAAGGATTCTAGTGTGTTGTTAAATAGCTTATAATCTTCCTCAAGAATTAGGCTATCAAATGCAAAAATATGTTTTCAAATCCGACTGCAGGTAGTTTCAGAGATTAGCGCGTCTAAACAAACAAACTCTTCAGCTTTATTATAGCATAGAAGATATAGATCACTTACAAAATGATTTATTCTTAATTAGGTATCTACATACACTTGACATGGTTAGTGTAATGGGTGGGAGTCAAACTCTCCACAACTAGCTAGCAAGCCACCCTGTCTAGTTAGCCGCTGAGCTTGCCTATGCATTAGACAGGTAAATATCGTCAAACACAAACCTGAGCATGACCTCATTACCAAGTCAAAACAAAAATTACATTAAAGTGTAAATAATTATAAAATTCGCCTACTGAATAAGTAGACAAATTATACAAATGATCATGCGAAACACGGATGAATCCAATTTACTGTCAAAAGGCACGGTTAGAAAAGAAAGGGAGAAATCAAATTGTTTTCACGAGGATATCAAATCGTCGATGTTTAGGGAAGAATTTAGGTCACGTCTCATGGATTACGGCTTATTTCCCGCCTCTCTTTTTCTTCGTTTGACGCTAATCCCAGCGGCTTCGCAGAGATTCCGCCGCCCAGCCGTCGTGCGTTGGCATTCCCCTCCTTTAGACGGTACCTACATCAATTTCAAGGTCAAAAGTATTTACGAATAAATTATGGGCTTCTCATTAATTCATTGGTATCAAGCGCAAGCAATAAAATACGCAACAAATTCTTTACTATGAAAGGCCACATCGCGCAAGGAAACACTTAATCAAATTACGTTATTAAAATATGAGTACTTAAGTATCATTATCTTAAAATGTAATTATGTATAATAATTAGGCTCCTAATTCTCTTCACGATGTTGTACCTACGTAACTAAATCAAAGGCGTCGCTCGATTTCGTTTCATAGCTCGGGACAATATAATTACAGTCTAGTCTTTTATCGTGTTACCTTTTATATAATCATATAATACTAAGTTAGTGAGCGCCACTTCTCATCCTAATAACATCTCGAAGGAGTCACCTCGACCCGCGTGCAAAATCTGATTATCCAGTGAGTGACGGCGCGCCACCGACCGAATATTAATCGTGCTCTTCCACTTTTACTAATCATTGTAACTATCAGGGTTACAACATTAACTGGGAATCATCACAACAGCTCTATTGTACATCCTACCGAATGGCACTAACGACGTAAGAAAATATTATTTGGTAGGTACTTACTTGTGCCCCAACTACCATTCGACGTGCTCAACATTTTAATGAAAAAACCCTTAGGTATAAGAGTCAAAGCCATTTTATTGGACTTCATGCGTATTAGTGGTGGTTAATAAAACGTATAGCGTCAAAAAATAGCACGCTATTTATTTATAGCATCTAGCGTTTGTTGTCCCGACTCTGACTACGCGCTAGAAATATAACGTCTCAACAAACTAGGCGTCTCATATTCTAAACGTACACAGCGAGGCTAGAGCGGGATAGCATTATAGTTTTATAACTTTTATAGTCTCACTAGTCTCACTCACAGCGTCACAGCGCGTCGGGGCACTCGGGCGAAGTCGTGTGAACTCGGGCGGCAGTCGGCCGGTTGGATCGCGGTACCTGTTATTACGTACGCGTTGTTTTGTAAACAAACACGGCCCTCGCACGTTTTTTTCTAAATAATAATTTTGTTGCTGTGCAACATATAAGTACTACAGTACTGTAATTGTAAATATAATAATTCTCATGTTTCGTACATACATTCGTCGTGCTATTGTAAATATTGTGTGTTCGTTTTTAATAATTGTAATTAGGTAGGATGTTACTGTGTGACAAAGTGAAACTGTGGATAGTGATTTGTAAATAAGTTTTAGTAAATACGCCTATAATAAATAATAATTGTCTCACAAAACTTTTATAATAAAATTTAATCAATTTTATTATAGACAGTCCTAAGCCTGGAAAGTATGAAGGAAAGTTCATTGATCTATAACGCTTCATGAGATATTATTATATTCTTTCGTGTACAGCGCGTTGCGAGATAACTAGCGTGTTGCCAGATAAAATGATAATGTCTCCGCGTTCAGACTGCGGCCAAGTTTTGTAATAACGTGTTATAATGATAGCGTATAAAACAGCGCGCTAGAAAAATATAGTTTATAGTCTATAACACGATTTTAGTTTAAAGCGGATTTGAACATCACTAATGCGTATCAACACAAAAGAAAGTGGACATTGGGAAAAGTGAGCAGTCTGGAATGTGTCTTATAAAATCTGAGAAGCATTCGAAACCTATTATACACTCGCTTTTAGGGGCGTGACTAACTATGAAATCGAGGATAAAAGTTTCACAGCAGGCCTAATTTATTTTATTAAATTAATTCCATTAGCAAACCGTGTAACTATTAAGCTGTTAATCCGTTTACTAATTTGGCAGTAGAAATCCGTGATATTGCCAGTTTATGTAGATACAACCAATTATAGCCGGTTATATTTTAGTGCTAAAATGCGGCCACGCACATGCAGCCGCAACATTCCCAAACTACCAAAATGCAATTTAAACTCAGTATAGCCACTGTTCCTGCGCTGTTATGTGACAAGTTAAAGCATTATGCAAATTTTGGTTAAATCTGGGTTACAAATGTACATATTACCCAGGAGCAATTACAAAATGAATTTCTTTAAATGTGTATTCTGTCCATTTATGCAGCCTTAATAATATAATATTAAAACATCCTAGAGGAAACCAAACCATGTTCCAAAAAATGGTACACATTGAAGCAAAAATAAGTGGAATATATATAGGTATTAAGAAAATCATAAATAAGGGAAATCATATCATAATTATTATGTAGGTACGTTGGTTTTTCTTGATACCATAATGTAGTTGGAATCAACACAACCTACAAAGGTATTTTAATACGGCGCTAATAATAAATGCCACAAGTGATCGATCGAAGGTTAAGCTACGCTTGCCGTGGTCGGTTCTTGAATGGGTAACCATCTATTACCTAACGAGACCCCGCCGTGGCTCGGAAAGTACGTAAAGCCGTTGGTCCCGGCAGTCATTCGTGGAGTTTTGACAGTCGTTACGGGTAGTCAGAAGCCCAAAAATCTGGCAACCAGTCTTACCAAGGGGTATCGTGTTACCCAAGTAACTTTGTGGCCTATATTATAATCTCTCTCGAGGCATGGATCTCTTCTTACCTACAGAAACGACAGCAGTCCGTTCATGTTGAGGATTCTTCATCATGTTGCGAGTGATTTGCAAACTAGCGTTCCTCAAGGCGGTATTCTTTCTCCTCTTCTGTTTAAAATTTTTATTAATCTTATAACTTCTCAGTGTGCATATCATCTCTATGCAAATAATTTGCAATTATACTGTCAAGGAAGGGTTGAAGAAATACCTGAAGTTGTCGACAAATTAAATAGGGACTTGATAGTCATAAAAACCTGGTGTGATAAAGAGGTAACAGTAAACCCTAATAATTGTTGGGCGATCATCATCGGTAATTCTCGGATTATGAGTAAGGTGGATTATCATTCCATTTGACTTATGCTTGCACATTGATAGTTCTTTGAACTGGTGTGGTCAGCCAAAAAGTTACTGGAACGCTGCGGGCTCTGTACCGACTGAAAAATTTATTACCAATGAGTACGAAAATAATGCTTGTGCAGTCCTTAATTTTTCCTAATATCGATTATGGTGATTTGTGCAACTATGACCTGAATGCAGATGACCTCGACAAACTTGACCGGCTCCTCAATGACTGCATACGATTTGTTTTCAATCTGCGTAAGTGTGATCATCTGAAGGTCAATTCTCCTAATTTAAATTGTTCAAAATCTAGTCGCAGTCTCATCTCGGCGACAAACAAATTTAAAAAATGTAGGGATAGTTAAGGTATTTTTGACAGATTGAGACTGAGATTAGACTGTGAACGTACTTAAAATTACCTGAATTGCCCCTCTGATCTCTGCGCATCGGTCGCTTCTAATGTGGTTACCTTAGGCCAGAGCAGAGAGCAAAAGACGTTGACCACCTTGTTTTCATTTCTTGACTCTCCCACTTCTCTTATAGTTATCTAGCCCTATCTAGCTACTTTCAGTGCATTTGTGCCAACCACAATAAAAATCTCCGTTCAACAAATAATCGCCTTCTTCAACGAAATCAGGATGGCAACCAACCTATAAACTAAAAGTTCACGAGCACTTTCGTAAGAAGCTGGTAGTATCATCACAACGTCAATGTTTTCCCATTGTTTGTCAAATTTTCTGGACAGGACCTCATGGTCAGCAGTAGCGCTTGCGACCACTAGACTAACGAAGCAGTCAGACCTTAAACATTGTAGGGGCAAATATGAAATCTACGCGGAAGAAGTCGCGGGAGAAGTGCTAGTAAAATAAAAAAAACTATAATGTTAGTTGATCTTCTTTACATTGAAGGAGGGCCCATTCCTTAAATTTGTATAGTTACGCCACTGGCTTTGCTACACGAATTTCGCAAACAGATAAGTTACCCCGTTATTTTAATAGTTTAAACACGCTAAATGATGACAAGTAAGGCGGGGATAACAGTTAGTCAATAAGGAGAAAGATTTTGTTTTCCACTTTACTTTATTTTTGTGTGTAAAGATAAACACGTCTGTGAATCGCACGTCTGAACTATTTCGGGTTATCTGAACCGATATTTATTCAGCTACCAGCTGAGATAGATTGACTGGATGAATAGTTTTTCCCCTAAACCGAGGCGCACTGGCTGTTTGGAAAGTCCCGTGTGTTCCGCTGCCGGTTAGTCATAAAACGTAAACATCAGCTGTTTGGAGCCACAACTATTTCAACTTTAGCTTTATGTTGCTCTAGTCTATTGAACAGGCGTTTATACACACCTGCAACGTACCTTGTTTTTAATGTTGGTATAAAATCCGCTTGGTCCCGTTTATTATAATAGAATCATAAGCATTTTCTTACAGCACTTGTTCTAGAGTTCTAGACATACAATCGTTAACAATAGGCCTTACTGATGAAAACCATTATGTTGCAGTAAAATTTTATCAAAGTTGCCTCGCCGCTGCCGTAAAATCCTTCGTAAAATCTCCCTATTGGTAGTAAAAGTACAAATTCAGTTATCCATTCTGCCACCCAGAATTAAAATTCCTAATAGAATATGAAATTTCCTTGAACACGATAAAAGAAGCGAGAACACTTTGTTAGCAAAATGTAAATAACCGATACACTCCGTCGAGGTTATCGGGAATTTTACGCAAAGAATTCTGATAAGAAATATTCAAAATGAAATAACTTAAATCTCTGAGAACTGACCGGCGACTTGCTTTGTGGAATAAGAAAAGAAATGTCGGGGTTAATCGTATAACGGTGGTCCAATAGCAGTTTTTATTAAATTTAAAAATAAACACACGGCTCAGTGGTATAATATGTAGGTATTTCTCTAGTTGATTGAATTCCCTTTATTATCACAACATAAAATATGAGCTCAACTGTCACTAATAAGACACATTTACTTTTTCTATTGTTACCAAAATTAATAAGCTTGCCTCACAGACGAGGGGCGTACAGACGCGCTTACGATTTGTTTTACGATTATTTTATCATGATACTATTTTATTTACTTACTAATATGAAATAGTTTTGAATAAGTCTTTTCTTTGAACATTTGACAATACCTACTTTAATTTTTTTATGACTTGTAACATGTACCAATACGCCTAACTGTGCGACAAAAAACTGAGTGTTTTACGGTTTTCCTGTTTGGGCAGCGCCTTAATGTCTTCTACATAATAAGTTCATCAGTCGATCATACCAGTGTTTTGTTTGATTACTTAGGTAGAATAGCCATTTTACACACAATACAAAACAAACGGATAATCCAAGCCTTCTTGTGAATGTCTAACTACTTGAGGACCATTCTAAAGGTCAGACTTTGAACGTGTTATTTTTTCCCAATTTGGTACAGGTTGTTTTGTTGTCGATACAGGGTTTTGATATCGGAATTGTGATCTAGTACCTAACCCACATGTTGCGACGCACACTTCGTCTTGAAACATTATATTTATTTATATTCCCATAAACTCAAGGAAAAAGTAAAACAGAAAACTTTTCACTGGTTAAAAAGAAGCCAGTCAATTCAACATTAATCAGTTTTCCCGAACATTTTTATTTTTCTATACGGTATGCAACACTAGCGTGCTTCACATTCTATACTTGTATTAAGCGCTAAAACATCACCCTAGCCAAACATGTTAACTTATATGTTCACGAATTTGAATTTGACCTATATGGACTGCCAATGACCTTGATTTAATGCGTATTTCGCTCAAACTTAAGTATTCGAATGCGGGTGATGTCTCGCGCTTACACTGCCCTTGTGGCCCACACTATATTTTCAATAACAACCCTAATTACCATGTTACCAAATTAAGAACAGCTGTATGCGGCATTACAATTACAAAGTTAAGACAATTAACCGTTTGGGCCATTTGATTCCTTACTAACAATTACTATGAATATCTCATGAACTTCATTGTCAAGGAGCGTGAAGACAAAGGTGCCAGGTAGTTACCGAGCCGAGTAGATGATTCACAGCTCACCCTGGCTTTGTTCTGCTAAACGTAAAACACAACTCGTAATTAAACGTTAGTTGGGGGAAATCAATAATACTTAGTGTAAGTAACTATGTATATTTAGGTATAAACATTGTATATACTTATATACGCAGTCACGAGAGCCCTTGCGTACCACCTAAACACTTTTTTCCGCTTGCTCACACAGCACACTGTAAGGTAAACGGGTTTTTGTATACGACGCGAAGGCGAGTTAACCAGTCGATCGACATCCACTGACCGGGTCGCATTACCTAATACGTTACACATTACCAGCAAAATGAAGACCGCGCCTGTATTATTCATCGTACTATTGTCCATCATTTGTGTCGTCCATTGTAAGGATCTGATTGTGGGCTCCAGTTTCAACAACAGATTGCTATGGCAGCAGAAAGCCGAGTATAATGCCATCCCACTGAAGAAGCGAGTTAAAGAAGTGTTCTTTTCTGATCCGGGACAACAAATTATTAAGGTAAAAATTCTCTGCAATTATTTTATGTTCTATTTAATTTTATAATTATTAGAATTTTTAAACGGTTTTCTTCGTAACTTCATCTTACCCTTTTCAGCAGGTGCCTAATTTATCTTAATTAATTTTCTAATGAAAGGTATAAAATATTTAATTATACTTTCAAACCTAGACTTGATTGACTTTTGTAGAAGTTCTTAATGATAACTGGCACTAAGAGTTTCATAGACAAAGTTAAAGGTGATCTAATTGTGACAACAGCTCTTTACAAGTAAACCTGTTATATTTAAATTATGTATTCAGTCAACTGATTTTTGGAATAACACTTGGGTCGTGAAAACTTAAAATTAAACTTGTTTATTAGTATTTTCGCCTGCCTCAGTTGGGCCACAAATTGTATCTAACCTTTAACGTCCCAGACTAGACCATGTAAACACTTTTGCTCTTCTCTTGTATTTATTATATTCGGGAAAGCGAAAGATGTTTAGATACGACGTCCCAACACTATGCAAGTGAGTCGTCAAGAATAACGATGTCAATAAGGATTTCGGCTTTCGTTTTATGTTATCAATTAGGGTCACACCAAGCACTTGCGTATACGTTGATAAACAAACTCCATCTGTCTATAAGATGCATCATATTAAAAGATTAATTTGAACTGGTCAACTAATGAACATTAATTTATCAGAAATATAATGCGTTTACTAGCTAGGTAAGAGCCAAGTACTTCATTGTTTTAATTCCAGTTAGAACCAGTTGAAATCTGGAACAAGCAATGCGTAATCTTCTTTCTTCTTAATATATATAAAATACGTGTCACGATGTTTGTCCGCGATGGACTCCTAAACTACTTAACCGATTTTAATCAAATTTGTACACCGTGTGCAGTTTGATCCAACTTGAAAGACAGGACAAAAAAAAATTTAAAAAAATGACAAAAACGTTAGCCACAGCAACGCGTGGCCGGGTCAGCTAGTATTTTATAAAACTTCGTACATAACTCATGTAGCTTTCACGTTGTATAACCTACCATAGGCCTTGTACACAGCTAATTGCAAGCAAACATTCCTCACATTTTTGTAGAAATAGGTAGTACCGTGTGTCTGTAAAGGAATGCGCGTATTATTCCGGGCCGCAATGCAGGACAAAACTCTGCACGAATCATTTTGGTTTATATACGACCTACTCGTATAACCTTCGCACACTATTTGTGAAACATTTTGCAATTTCCGGCACACAACTATTAATGTCGACGCACCTAGTACCTAAGCTATAAGTCTACGACTATTTGGTTGGTCTATGAATTCTTAAGGTGCAGTGCAGGCTACCTAGAGGGAAACTTCTAGGTATGGTAGCCTACACATTAAGTGTTCTATGGACCAGGAAACTGCTTGCTGTGTCTCTATTACGATGCGCTTGCGGCCTCAAACTTAAGTGAATAATCGTCCTGTCTATACGACTTATTACGAGACAAAAGTGTTAGTTATTCCAGCGAAAGAAATGCCCTGAGTAATGAAAACAAGGCTTTAGCAACATAAAACTTTCTTGCAAATATTCAACCACAGAGAAGTACTTAACAAAATTAAACTGCCTTATATAATACTAATACCGTATTTGAATAGCCTTATACCTCACTTACGAGTAAGCGAGTACTATTGAATGTTTTGAAACCACAGACATCTCGTAAGTAACTAATACTGAAGTAAAAACCTTTTCCAGAAAAGGTTTATTTTATTGCGAAATTCAACGTAAACATATATACATAGGTATGTACAATCGTTCTGATCTTATTCATTTAATTGACACTCAACCGCAAAGGTTTGTTAACTGTTGTAACAAATAAAAACCTTTTTGCTGAAATTTTACGTTCAGCACTCGCATGTCATATAAAGCTTTGTTTGGCACCATGAAAAAGACCGATTGGCTTTTTTGTTGTTAATGTTTTTGTCAGTAAGTTAACGTTTATTGCTTTTGGTAAAAGTAAAATCATGATCCTTGGATGTTGGCATTTTTTTAGTTTGTTTGCACTGATATTGCATAATCATCATGCATAATCAGAATATAATATTCCCACTGCTGGGAACACAGGCACAGGCCTAAAAAGTAATAAAAAAATAGTAAAAAAAAAAAGGAAAGTGTTCTATAATCTACCACGCGAGCCCAGTGCGGGTTGGTACATGTCACATGTCTTCGAATTTTAATGAAATTGACTTCAAGAAAATTTTTGAATCTTAATTAAGTTTTTCTTAAACAACTTAGATGCTTACATAAAGTTAATTATTCTCATATGCATCATTATTGTCCTGAAAATAGCTTTGCGGTTTGTAAACCATTTACTCGAAGTGAGAATATTGGAATATTCAATGTTATAAATACCTTCCACCTTCTTCTGTTTTTGCCTTTGTTTATAAATAACTAGCTGCGCCCCGCGGTTTCACCCGCGTAAGTTTCGATTTAGGGGTATGAAAAATAGATGTTGGCCGATTCTCATAGATACCGGGTAAGCACAAAAAATTTCATCAAAATCGGTCAAGCCGTTTCGGAGGAGTATGGCAACGAAAACTGTGACACGAGAATTTGATATATTAGATAATGAAAATCTACGAACCTTCTGACTAATTATGGTCAGACATACAAATAATCGTTATTTACAACTCAGACTGTCGCCGTTCAATCGTTGATATAATTGACAGTATCGACACTGCCCAAAAAGGGAAACGACTCTCCCTTTGTATCAAAAATGTGATAAAATTAAAATTAATGCCATTTAAAATAAAATAATTTAAAAAACTTAATTATTATTCCCTCTCACTGAGAGGAGGCCTGTGTCCCAGCAGTGGGAACATTATAGGCTGATTATGTATATGTTATGTAATTATTATTCAAATTGAATTATTATAAATTAAATTACTTTTTTTATTTAAAATGAATGCCTTTCCCCTATTCTAAAATAATTAAAGAAAAAATGAGAGAAGAATTTGGGTAACAAATTAAAATTATATTAGTTGTGTATACTATGAAGGACTGCCGTCGTTTTATAGTTGAACAATAAAACTTACATCTAATCTTTATGATAAGACTGGCTCAGACTTCAGACACGCTCACTGGGGAGTTGTCCGAGATCCCCCCGGCCCCGGGCCAGACGAACTGCGATGACTCATACATTGTTAGTTGTTGGCATTATTATAAAAAGCAAGAATCCAAGTCGCCCACCTTGGCATAATAATTTATTATGTATGAGGTTTATTATGTATGTAAACAATCTTATAGGTGGTGGACTTCATTAAAAATATATGTAGTTAATGTAGTTGACTTATGAAAGTAGTTAGTTCCATTTTTAGGGTTCAGTACCCAAAGGGTGCTAACGGAAACCTATTACTGCCTCCGCTGTCCGTCCGTCCGTCCGTGTGCTGAAAGTTTTTTTTTTTCTTAAAACGTTCTATCGACTGCACGTTGGAGGTAACACTTTAAAACCTAGAGCTAGAATAGCCTAGTATGGAGTTCCAATAGAATGAGAGTCCAGCTTACTGGTTTAGTCGCCCCTAACGTGCGGCCGACTGTAGGTAAGTATAGGTACCTAGTTGAATTAAGGGGCCGTGCACGAAATTGACTGAGTTAGATCAATTTTGTTCATCGTTTGTGAGAAAGGGAAAGAGAATTTAAAGAAAATTATTTGTGATTTGAAAAGTTTAGTTCTTTGTCTAGCATGTGGCTGAAACGGATTTTTCAAAAAAAAAAAAGTATTCATAGAAAATCACTACATTTCGCAACAAGTTTTCCAAAAAATGACGCGAGACTGACGTTTGATTATCTTTTTACAAGCAACTACTTTTGATTTTGAACATTAAAAAATATCTCCAGCATCGTTATATAGTCTACTTGCACGTGGCTGAACCACTTTTTTCAACTTTAATACAAAATATAGCAGGAAAAAAATGTTGAAATAACATAATTTTTGAGAAACTTCTAGACAAATAAGTATTTTTTTCAATACCTTAGAAAAACTTTTTAGAAATTCTAAAAATTACCTATTAATCTTAAGTTAACCATTTAATAGAATCTGAATTTTATTTTATAAATAAACGTTAATTTCATTTCGTAAATAAAAGGCAAAGTGAACTATATTATCGACCGCGCAAAACCGATCCCGTCAGTAGCGACCGGGCCTTCCCAGCGTGAGGACGTATCACTTTGCATCGCAGGCGCCCGCATGTTCTACGTAAAAATATTCCAGAAATTGTACGCCGACTACCACATTTTGATCCGGTAAGTATTAATTTTATTTTAAGCAAGTACTTTGCTGAGCTTATGAAGAACATAAAAAATTAGTATGCCTATGCTAGCTATGCTTTTTATTTATATAAAATACCGGTGTGCGCGTGTTTGTAATTCTTCTCATCCTAAACGATTTGACCGATTTGGATGTTTTTTTTTTATTCTTTTTTTGTCATTTGGATGGTTCTTAGCTATAGTTGGACCCAGCTGGCGCTGTTGTCGTTTTTATAGTTTTCGAGGGTGCTAAAGCCAATAGCCGGTGAGGTCAAAATGTAAATCAAAGATGGTGGCAGCGAAAAATTCCGAAATTTTCGTCATGGGTATCATTTTCAAAGTTTTCGAGGGTGCAAAAGTCAATTATGAGGTCAAAATGTGAATCCAAAATGGCGGCTGCGAAATTTTTCAAATTTTTCGTCATTGGTGTCGTTTTCATGGTTTTTGAGGGTTTTATAACCGATAGTGACTTTAAAATGTAAATCCAAAATGGCGGCTGCAAAAATTGTCAAATTTTTCATCGTGGGTATCATTTTCGTAATTTTCGAGATTGCCAAAGCCGATAGCCGATGAGGTCAAAATGTAAAATTACGTATTTTTTTTAATGGTTCTAATGCTTTATTTTGACTAATCAATCGATGTAGAGTTTTAGCGATTGAGCCCAACACTGCCCATAAGTTACTGATATTAATATACAAATTTGTTGTAGATAATGGGTCGAAAAAAAGGATCGCATTACCAGTGCATCACCAAAAAAAACGACGAAACGTGGGATTGGCACGTATAAGACAAATTCTAACAGAACGTAATTTGAATCAAATCGCTACGGCTTTGTCTCAAGAACAGGTAAGCTTTTACTTTCGATCAGCGCTAGAAGTTCTAGAAGTATTTACGAGTACATTATTATTTTCAAATGTTGGTAATTTTAGGAAATCGATGACAATGGAAGTTCTGAAAATACAGTAGGTAATGACTGGTGATAATGTTCTATGATCAAGTTGACATGAGTTGTTAAAACTCATATCAGCTTGATCTAGGCATGGCATCACCTTTGTCTTATATAAATAAATTATGAATTTACGTAAATATCTACAGTATATACATAATTTTAAATATTTATGTTTTCAGAATAAGGAAGATAATGATTCCCTCAAATATGGCGAGGGGGGTAATGGCTGATCTTTGCGTTATGCTCGTGAACGGGTGCTGCTTGTGGTGACTGGTCGTCTTGCTGACCATGGTTTTATTGTTGTTATTAGTAATACCTAACTTGTTTATTAATTTTTACTTTGATGGTCCTAGTCTATCATTTGTGCCTTCAAGTGACAGCTATGTGAACAGAACCCAGCATTGCATAAATATGTAAGTTGTCACGCCCTTTATACCTGGAGGCTTTTATTTAGGTAGTTTTTATTTTTATTTTATTATTTTATTACTTTTGATTTAGTATTTTTATTTTAGCTTGAGTACGTATAGATTTTATGGTATTTGTTGGTATATTGGCGTGGCTCGCTAACATATGGCAAATAATTTTATTGAATGTTCTGTGTCCTGTAATGTTAATTAGATACTTTGCAGATCTAGTTTTGTATACAGTCGAGTATTTTATAACTGAACAGACAGCTGTGCTGCTGGGGAGTTTGTTGCGCCACTTCTTCTCCCCAGCGAAAGCACTAGGAAGTGGTGAAGGGCGGGCGTTTTTGGGGGACTGTGTTATGTAATTTTGACGTTCGAAAAGTGCTGATTCTCAGCCTAGTTTGAATAAATGACTTTTGATTTTGATTTTGATTCTGTGTTAGATAACACCTTGAAAAATGCCCCATCTCGGCCTTTGGAATGTATCCTGATGACGCTATAAAAGCCAAAAAAAATGAGTTTTGGAAAATTCAAAATAATGAAATAAAAATAAATAAAAATCACGACTGGTACAAGTACAAGTACAAGGGCAACTCCACATCACAAAGCAAGATTTGTGCCTTTTTGCTGTATGGACAGGGCCTGAGCAGCCGCTGAAAGTAGAGCAAATATGTAGGGACGATAGTTTTTGGAAGAGAAAAGGCTTATAGATTTCTACAATACATGTCTTTTACCCGAAATAGTCGATCCAAGAAAAACTCGCTCAATGCCACTGAGAGACACAACATTTTTTTTTTTTATTAACTGTTATTGAGCAGCCAATATTTTATTGTAATAATTTATTATAATTACACCACGAATACTCGATACCTATGAAATTGTCATTTTATTAAACTGCCACTTCGATCTGTAAGTTTTAGTAGTTACAGTTTGACTAGGAATTCCCAATTCCTTGGTTCGCGGCCAGTAAAATAAAACAGCAATTTCACAGGTAAAGAATTAATATTAAAATTTAGTTGTTTTGCATTTTCCAAAACTTTATTTTTTATCCCACTCCAATTAGAATCTACCTATTTTTTTTTTATAATACAGGTTTCAAATACGGTTCCAGTCCCAATAAGACTTTTTCAATTTGAACTTTCTAAGTTTATCTTAATCATCTTTGACATCGATGAAGGAAAATATTGAATTACTTAAATATGCATACTACTCGTATTTATGTAAAATGCTTACCTGAATGTTATTGAATGTCTAAATGTACCTAAATGCATATAACAACAAATTGTACCACTTGTTATGTTGATTTTGGTAATTATATTAAACGAATAATAAACTAGACAAACATTCCAGACTTTTATTTCTTAACTGTACCTATATGAACAAAAAAATATCATTTATAGGATCAAAACTGTTTATGCGATCACTACGCTCGATTTTTAGGCGTGTGTGTGTGAACGGTGCACACAAACATAGCATCGCAATGAATTTGCCTAAACTCTAGCGAGGGAATTTTATGCACGGACTCTTAATTGTTAAGAGAATTTGTGACTACAGAACTCCAAGAGGTCCAATACACCAATGTGTCAGCTCTATTGAATATATGATCATTCCAGCCAAAGTAAGCCAATCATTTTTTGCATGGGTGACTTAGCACTCATAACACCTCGTGCAGACACAAAAGATAAAGATAATCGACTCATCGCGATGCCAGACACGTTATATTACACAATCAATATAAATAAGATAATAAGTAGGTAGGTACATGAATACCTCATCACATGAGGATCATTACCATATAAATATGTATACTCTTTACTTACGTACTCGTAAATATTTTTCACAACTCATTTTAAACGCTAAAAGCGCTTTCCTTCATTAAAACTCGAAATTGAACATTAATTTAGTAGCACAAAACATCATTCACAACTATTAAAACTGAAAAAGCTGTAAGCGCGCCAAATTAAAGCCGGTAACGAGTCGAAACACCTTCTGGTATTGTAGGTGTCCTCAATGGCAGCTGAAACCACTTTTCATCAGGTCAGCAGCATCGTGACCTTTTACTATTTAACCATAGGTAGGACAGCAGTGGTGTCCAGTGGTATCGGTCCCAACTTACGAGTTTATAGGTCATAGGTTCGAACCCAAGCAGGCGCATTACATTGTGTAATTTATTTCATCACCACTGCTTTCAAAACGGCGAAAAAAAAACATCGTGAGGAAACTTGCATGTCCTACAACCGAAATTTCAAAAACATTGACATCCACCAACTCGCACTGAGCCCGCGTGGTGGATTACGGCCCACTCCTTATCACAGAGAAGAGGCCTCTGTCTCAGCATCGCAAATGGGAACATTGTATTTTATCAGGCTTAGCTGCCTGATAATAAAATTATTATTATCATTTTACATATCTCGGGACCATGGTCCCGAGATATGTATATGTTCTTTGGAAGGCATACGAGAGGCCGAAGGCAACTCGCGGAGGCCTCTTACAAATTTTTTATGAAATGCGGCACCAACCGACGCGACGATTATCCCTGTATGCACTATGCAAGTGCACCCAAGGATAACCCTCGGTTGGTGTAGGACTATTGCAGGTTATGGAAAAATAAAAAGTTGGACTATGGGTTTTGGGTGGCAAAAGTGGACTAGTTACCAAGAACTATGGAAGAACTGATCAATAATTAAACAAATGTTACTGTTAGAATACGGAATACGTTAATATGCGCATTAACTAATTATCTGCCAATTACCGGGTACAATCCGTTAAAGTGTGAAATATGTTACTGGCCAAACCTGATTTTAGGAAGTACTAGTTTCGCCTAGGCCACAGTTCTCATTCGCTCGCTCTTGCATCCTATGTCGACGGAGCCCCGCTTCGCGGGGCTCCTATTACTGTGTATAGGGGTTAAAGTTACCTAACCTCTGGGTGCCCTTCGCTCGCTCTTGCATCCTACGTCCCCTATCGACCGACCGCAACCATGCAACCCCGTGTAGGGAGACCTGGTTTGGCCTATGCGAAACTAGTTCATCCTAAAACCGGCCCCGGGTTTGGCCGGCAACAAAATTTTTTTTCCACTTTAACCGACTCAACCAAATAATCTGCAAATTAACTAGTTAATCTGCACTCTAACTGCACGCACTTTAGCGGTAACATATACACGAATAAAATGACAGGGGGTGACTTGCACACTCAATAATGGGCCTCCGGAAACGGTTGCTAGCACATAGTGACATAGCGACAAGGGGGTAACATGTCCTGAGGTGCTTATGAGGAGTGGAGAGGTATTCCACGACTATCAGGACAATCCTGGAAGTACGGTCAAGATCCCTACCAGTATCCTACTGGAATACTTCCTTCCTCCGAGCACGTTTGCTCTATTATTATAAGGCTGATTACCTACGCATGTTATGCATAGGTAATAAATAAAAATGATATCGAAATAAATAGTTCTGTTGACATTTTCTTTGTTTATAGAATTATAAGCAAAATATTTGTTATCAAATTACCTACTAGCTTCTAGATATAACGGACTACTTCCCAGAAATAGTACCTACCTAAGCATTAGTTGAACATGTGGCGAATTCGCGAATTGACCTGCTGTGACCTATGTTTAGTTTCTACAAAAAAAAAACTAAAACAAATGGTCGATGTTTTGATATTATTACACATTCATCTAATTGGTACATTTCTTCTTTCCAGGGTATAGTTTTGCGGGACCTGGACCACACTGATGCCATCCCCAGCGTCACAGCCGGAGGAGTCGGCTTCTCCTACGCCAACATCAGGCTCAAGAGCGACCGCGGATCAGGACTCAACTACCAGGTCGAAATCTACGTATAATATCAAAAACACACGCCGAAATAAAAATACCTATAAAGCTATGTAGGTAGGGTATATTTTTAAGTAGCTATCACACATTCATTACTTAGTTCACTCATTAATTTAAATAGAGAATTTCAGTCAGATTACAATAAAGAAATACACAGAAACTATTTGTTTCATTTCAGTCAATTAGGTGACTCGTTTGAATTAAAATAATAACACTAACACTTTAACTGAAATGCTTAACTGTTGTGAACTCATGGAAATAATGTTCACACGGTCACACAATAGGTATAATTCACCGCAACAATTTCGACTAGGCAAAATAATAATGATAACAAAATAAATGAAAGCCGACCACTATCCTCGTAAAATGATTACATTACATGTTAATTCCATAACGCTAATAATTTAATAATGTAGGTACCTACTCAAAAGGTACGGTTTATGTTCATGTTTGGTTTAAATACAAACCGACCTAATGATATCATAATTTCATTGAACTCGTGTTTAATAGTTCAGTTGCATTTATCGCAACGCTACTTATACTAAAATATTATACTGGTATTTTTATTGAAACTGCCTATTTCAAATAGAACACAAACCATAACAATGCTTACGGTTATTATGTCCGCCGTGTAAGGAAAACGTCAAGAGGAAAATATATCGAGCCGTCTGAATGACGTCACCCTCTGCGGCCAACAAGAGACACGACAACAGGAAATCTTCATTTAGCGAGGTTGATTGCCGAATGATGGCCGACAATTGCCGACCAGCCGACCATATTTACAAACTATGTAGGCAACTAGGTACCTACATATACGAATAATGTTTTAAGCTCGGTGATCAATCGGACGTTTCCTTTTTGTCTAGAAAAACTTTAACTCATGCTGTTTTATTCAGCGACTAGTTTACCTGACGCTAATTAGGTACTCAAGGACAAACGACTTTTCCTTTTGCTCCATGCTTTTCAAAACATTAAAATATCTACCTATAAGAATATTGTTTACACAATAATATCAAATTGTTTTATCTGTCTTCTGAATAACGTGAATAGCAATAATTTATAACAGCTGTGTTCTTAAATTATGTTATCTTGCTACCTTAATTAAGTTTCGAGCTTTGCTTTGCCTCGCCGGGTTCGCCGAATACACTATCTGAAACGCTCAATAGTTGATGTAGTAGCTGGAGGGAGAGTCACATGTCTAAGTATACTTACTAGTTAGTTCTTAAGTACTTCAACGTAGCTTCCACGCCCGGCTCGATTACGACTAGACAGACACTTCGCCTGCACTAAGTGCCAACTTTCGGTTGCATATTAGAAAATCAAAACTTTCTCGAGCAAATTTCAAAAGAACAATAAACGAAATAACAAAATTTCAATGACCAAATGTTTTATTTAGAAAAAAAATTAAATCCCAATGTATGTGACATCAAATAAACGACTGATCAAAAGTTGCTAGATGTAATTTTAAAATATCAAATCATTACTAATCAAATTACATAATCACAAATGACGACTGAATAAATTTGCTAGATGTAAATATAAGTACCTACCAAATCATAACTAATCAAATTTTATAATCACAAATTATTTCTTATTAAGAATTATTAATTTAAATGTAGGTATACTTATATTTGAAGCACATCATTAATGACGTAGTCGACGGAGCCCCGCTATTTCTGTCTGCAGGGTTTAAAGGAACCTAACCTAACTCAAGTCGGGGTGCCTCAGGTCCCGAGATCGCTTATAGAAACTATTATTTTTATAGTTCATGCAAATACCACGGAAAAATACACCGAACAAACAATATTAATATATTGGTATTTGAATGAACTATAAAAATAATGGTTTCTATAAGCGATCTCGGGACCTGGCGCACCCCGACTTGGGTTAGGTTACGTTCCTTTAAGCCCTGTAGACAGAAATAGGGGCCCCGCGAAGCGGGGCTCCGTCGAATACGTCTTTCTATTATTGCTTGTAAACCAACTTCGACCCGCCACGTGATCTTCCCCACGAATTGTAACGTTATAAAAAAAATTGCTACGCTATTTTTACCTTTTTCAGTTAATCCATTTGATAATTAATAATTTATCCAGTAATCCATTTTGACCTTTAAACGATTTGGTCAATAGTGTAATAAATAATTTAAACATTGATATTCCAGACTTTGGTCAGCTGAACTTTTGATCAAATGACCATCGGTATTTTAAACTTTGTTGATTTGTACGTTGTTCTTTTGAAATTTGCTCAGGAAAGTTTTGATTTTCTAATATGCAACCCAACTATCTGACTCCATAACAAGGATTAATGCTTCATCACTTAGGATTAATTTTTTATGATTCTGTAGAAATCTTACTCTTTTCTTTTAGGGTGTCCACAGCAGTCATATAATGCGAGCGTCTTTACTCAAATTCGTCGAAAAAGCGGACATTTAAAATTAAAATGGAGCTACTTAGCTGGTGGTAAATGTTATTTGTCTTTCGACATTTTCACGACTTTTAGGAAAGTTTTTAATAACATTTTATTTTTCAATTATCGGAACCTATGTTGGGCAAACCGATATTTTTCCACTTTTTTTGCTGTGCCTTCTCCGTCCAATCGGTTAGAAACGTGTTCAAATCGTAACGAAAGCGAGTCTTAGGCCTGCCACGGTCCGGGTGTCACCACTGCGAGGATCGCCCAGAGGACACGGTGGAGCATACGGTGGAGGTCTGCCCCGCTTGGGCGGAGCACCGCCGTGTCCTCGTAGAGGCGATCGGCAGCAGCGGCGACCTCTCGCGCCCGGCCCTGGTTCAAACCATGGTCCGGAGCGAGAGGGAGTGGGAGGCAGTCACCTCCTTCTGCGAAGCAGTCATGCTAGCGAAGGAGGTGGCGGGATGGGAGGGAGAGAGCCGAGAGGGCCGCCCGTCCCAGCCGCCGCGGGAGACGCCCCGGGCGTCGGGAGCCGCGTGACGACTCCCGGCCACCGTAGGCGCGGGCCTGCGGACGGCGAGTAATGGGTAGCTCGCCTTCCGATCAGGACCAAGCCCGTGCTGGACGGCGCGTATGTGTTCCACGCGCGCCTCAAAGAGATGTCAGTATCAACGGAGGGGCCCGTCAGGGCCGAAGCCTGCCGGGGCAGCGGGATTGTCCGAAAGGGTTACCGCTGCCCCGGAACATAAAGGGCTAAGGAAGGAACACGGATGGGTTTTAGTCAGTAAGAGTCTGACACTCCCTTCCGCTCCACCCAGAGCGGGAGGGGTCATTTGATGATTTCCCATCCTTAAAAAAAAAAAAGGCCTGCCACGGTAACGTCGTCCGTCTTCAGGCACCCACTGTGTGCCAATCCTGGCCCATATGTCTGGATGCATCCTACAGATGCGATCCGCCCATACCCACTTCAACCTCGCAGACTTATTGCTAACATCGGCGATACCGGTCTTGAAGCGTATTGTGGTGTTGCGAATATGGTCGAGGAGTTTGAAATTACTTAATAATGATGTAGATAGCTAATAGCTAGATACATATTTTTAAATTATTTTTACTCTTAAGACTATACGTACTGCGGAACTCTACGGATGATCTGACAAGTACGTACGAGTATGAGGCTGTTCATCTCTAATTTAATGTTGAGTCAGAGCATTGAACTTAGTCAGTCTGAGGCCACGACCACCATTGTACTATATTTGTTGGATCTAGTCTAAAGAGTGTGAGTCAACCTGTGACCGATGCCATTGTTTTGTAATTTATTATATTAAACAGGAAGACCCATTTGATGCGCGCTGGCGTAATATCCTGAGTCGTCTAGCTGTGAACGGTGCGAAAAACTATACCATATATGTAGTACATATATACTTTACATACCACTTGCGTAGACGATTGTAGGTGCTTTTGACTTTTATTCTTGATTTCAGTCATTCAAAAGCAGCACTCGCCCTAAAAGTTTTGCCATCTTTAATATATATAAATTACGTGTCACGATGTTTGTCCGCGATGGACTCCTAAACTACTTAACCGATTTTAATCAAATTTGTACACCTTGTGCAGTTTGATCCAACTTGAAAGATTGGATAGAAAAAAAAATATGACAAAAACGTTAGCCACAGCAACGCGTGGCCGGGTCAGCTAGTTTATATATAGATCTATAAATTTATCCATAACCACTCTCAATACAGACAGACTCTGAAATAAAACCGTTTGAAAACCTCTGAATAGTAAACGTGTGTTACCTGAATTTCATACATTGACATCGCAAAAGGATTTTATTTTTCAAATCATTCTAAGAGATAGAGGGCGAAGTTAGAAGAGCTCTTTTATAAGAGTGATTTATCAATGTATCAATGGGCCATAGATCTGATATCTAGCTTTTACAAAAAAATTAACCTATGTAATGTAAAAAGGTATATTAGATATCTTATGTATGTTGTGTCACAGCATCACCGTAATCTTTAATAGCCGTCATCGGATATTATTTTATACGGCTAATGTTCAACAGGTAATAACGCATAAACGGCACACGTATGATGACAGGGATCCTATTATCGCTCCTCGACCAAAGACCCGGGCCTGCCCGTCCTATACAAAGGGTCTCCGCTAATTTATTACCAAAATATCTTTAACACCACCCGCCTACAAATAATTAGACACCTACATTACGAAATATGTTCTCTGAAATATATGTGAGAGGTTCGGATTATGTTTAATACATACCTATAAGGTAGGTGTAACATGTAGTCTGCGTTGTGAAGATAAAATCAATAGAGCTCGTGGTTCTTTCTTTACGATTTGTCAATTAAGATTTGCCCGCGGGAGCACGCAACGATAGGCTTGTCGTGTACCTACCTATGCAGGAGGCATGAGGGCAAATGGAGCAGAAAAGTCCTGTTGGAATCTATGCATATAATATATATAGGTATATACATAAAAAACATTCTAAACTTTTCTA
The DNA here is from genome assembly GCA_963669345.1 of Gortyna flavago. Lineage (NCBI taxonomy): Eukaryota > Metazoa > Arthropoda > Insecta > Lepidoptera > Noctuidae > Gortyna > Gortyna flavago. The sequence continues at coordinate 9,009,279 of OY770129.1, read as the reverse complement.
ATTTCTAAATTTTATTATTTTGTTATCACCTATTTCAGAGATTGCTGGTTAACCTCTAATTGGTGACTGTGTAATTCCAAGGCTATTTTTACCTATTGTACTGATATATTATATACAGAAGCTGTTGGAGTAACTTAAATATATATAAAAAAAGGAACGCAGAGATCTCTATACGCATCCGTTTCGGAATCCTACGTTGAGAATAACTTCCCAACAGGAAAAAATATCTCCTTAGTTTCATAATATAGGATTCGACAAAACCCGTAATCACCAGACTGCACAGCACCACCAGGCCATTGTGAAAACTCCAATATCTCAGGGGCATAAGCCACTTCTTTAGAGATTACAATAAAAACAAATTAAAAACGACAGCCCATTAAAACAGCTCAGGCTTTGAGTGCTATGCATAAAGTCGGGCATAATTTGTGAAAACATGCTTAGCCTTCCGTCAGCTAAAATGATTTCATAAATATGCCGTCCGCTCCACAGATTTATAACAGATCAATTTTGCGTTAATTAGAAAATGTCACTCCCAAACGCTTTGACAGCGTTAACGAAAATAGGGAGTCTATTTTAATGATAAGATTAATTTGAAACACATGTACAGTGTAGGTAGATACATGCTTATAAACACCCACAGTTAGATACTTTGGAATTCTAATTCGTAGAATCTTAGTTAATATTTCGACAAAATTAATTTGAAACTCAGTAACTACATACATAGATTTTGTTAATAGAAATCTTTAATTGCGCTCAAAAATCGAAACAACGAATCATTGGATCAGGGTATGTTTATTTTTCTAAAAACTCTTCAATTTACTGAGATATCTCCGAAATCGATTAGGATACTGCAAGTCTGCCTGTAACAAATAATAATAATAATTCTTTATTTCAGATAACTTAGATCCAAAGCGTTAGTAATTACAATAATGACTTAAGACTATTGTAACGAACCTTTGTTTTAGAATAGCCAAGGGCAAGAAATAAAATTCAGTACAAATTGGACGAGTCCAAATATAAATGTTAGTTCTCGAACATTAGTTAGTGAACATTCTTAATTAATTCTTGGAATAAATCTATTGTTAGAAGTGATATTTCGAATAAGGATAACTGCATTGTTTACTCGTCGATGATTTCCTTAGATTCTTGACCTTTTGTTTCGTAAGATGCTTTGCCGATCGTTAGGTAGGTACTAATTTTCAACTCAATTATTTATTTTTCAATAATTTAGTATGTATCGAATAATGCCATTTCCTTCTGACCTTTGTTATCTACTGAAGTATTAGTAGATACTACATCATATTGATGGTTGTAATTTATTTTTGTAATTAGTACCTAGTAAGTAATAACGGGTCATGGGGCTTGCGGGACCGGGACCGAGGTCCCGGATTCCACCTTTACATGTGATTGCAGATACCTATTGATGAAATCCCTTTTAAATCTTTAAGAAACCTTTATTACTATATCATACATGTATATCACAGTGGTAGTAAAACAGAATTCACACACGCTTCAAGATTCTCTTTACACCTGTGGCGGCACTAACCATAATGAATCGTACCACTGCGAGATACATATGTACTAATGCGAGATAATAAGATAATATAGCGGAGAAGTCAAGTGCAGTTAATGAACAAGCAGTACGTCATGCAGTAGTCAGGCAGACCCCCCCAGCCCCCCATCACCCCTCTTCCTTCCGCCTCGTGCTTGTGACGTCACTGACGCGAATCGGTGCAGCGCCGTCAACTTCGCCGGATCCGCAATTTCCCAACCTGGAAATTACGAATCCTAATGAAAACGCAAACGTTGATAGAATAACATCCGCACATATAAAACAACGTTATCGCAAATGCAGCATCCTTGATAAAGCGATAAGCATCCTTGTTTTTTTTATTCTCCTTTGCTTTTGCGAAGTCCAGATGATTTGTAACATTTTTCCTTTTTAATCGATTTCAAAAAGGAGGAGTTTCTTCGACTGTACTTTTTTTTTTGTATATATGTCGCAGCCAACTGGTACAGTTCCACAACCTAAATTATAATTGAATATCATTCAGGCCGTTATGTTTGTTGAACGGTCGCCGTTTAGTTAAAAGACTAGGTGGTTAACTAAACGGCTAATTAAACCAGTTAGCTGCGACATATATAATTACATTACGCGTTTTCTGGCAATTTTGGATCGATTTAGAAAATTATTTATTTTTGAACCACCTCTAACCATTAAGGATAGGTAGGTGGGTAGGTTAGTCGGTGGCAAAAAATGAAAATGCGGAACGAACGACACCGACTTACGAAATTGAAGTTATTTTTCACTTTGTAGTGTATTTTTTTTAGGAAATCGGTCCTTTTTTTGTAATAATTATTTTGGAACGCAACGTTTTCATCACTATCAAAGGTGGGTTTAACAGACAAAAATCTCAGTATCTAACTTATACAACCTTATCTTAATCTAGACACCTATCTGTAGGCCAACGCAGATATTTCTGCTTTGCTGGACTCACAGCCGCAACCCGCAGCACTGAACTGAACCCGACCTGCCACTACCATCACCAATCGAGGCGTCATGTGAATGCATCTAATATATTTGTTTATTTACTATGATATCTGAACATGTTTCTGCAAGATGTACCTATAGGTATAATAATCCCATACACGAAATCCCTACCATGTTGTACTAGTATTGTAGGTATCTATTTCCTTGTCTTCGTTATCCTTGCCATTTTCCTGTCCATTGTGTTATTCTGCTTGGGCTTAACTTTGACCCTCATTGAGTACCTAGTAGGTGTGTGACTAGATTATATTGCACGTGTTCCCTAGTCGCTTCAGGGTTACCTACTCAAAACAAGTCTAAACTGAAATAACCGATACAGCAGATAGATTGGCCTAAAACAATGATGTTCTGAGAGACTTGACGGTGCAGAGTTCAATGAAATATACAATATTAACAATCTTTTTGTAGCTGACGCTCACGACTTGCAAGAAAATCTCTAACGAGGTGTGTTTTATTCGTGTGCTATTAATTATTTGATAAATAAATATGAACCCTTCTCCTATTTCAGTCATAGGTAAGTAAGCGTTTCATATCTAAAATTCTTATAAAAATAAACTTATTCTCGGAGTGGCACCAAATGTTTTCTGAGGCATGAGCGGAGTTGGCCGCTCGCGACTCGCACGAAGGATAACGTAAGCTACAATTTATGAGGCAATTCATCAGATCTCTGAGAGCTCCAAGAACCTTATTCCATTCCTGTGGAATAGGGCCTGACAACGCAAATTATATCGATACCATACTTCATAGGTTTGTTGGCACTGCTTGCCATGTCAACTTACATTGCACAACAATTACCACACCTCGATTTGGTTTTGTTTATGTATTTTGATGCAAAATGGAAGGTTGAGATAATGCCGTGACCGAAGATCCATAATTGATTCGCAAAATTCCAATTTGAATTATAGAAAATTGATGCATGACTTGTTTTTTCGTTATGTTAAGTAGGTTAGGTAGGTACCTATTACAAGTTTTAACTATCTCACTGCGGAACAAAGACCTCGCTTTCCTTGTTCACCGCAATTTTGCGCCAGTCCTTTTCAAAAAAATAAGTATGTAAGTTCCATGGTACAGAAGAATTGTCCGTAACATTGTTTTATTTTTCTCTAGGACGTAACTAGAATTCTCTCAATATTCGTTTATCATAAAAGTGCATAAGGCAGTCACAGGTTGCCAGTCCATTTCCTGCCGCCATAACTTGTTTCTCTCAGTTCCCTATTGTGACTGTCGCGATGCAAACGTGCTACATCTGCTACTGTTGTGACGTGCCCAACCACTTTTAGAACTAGTTAGCTATACCTAAAACTGTATATTCAAGTTCCACCACAGCACAGGATTGCAAAGAGATAACGTTCACGTTAAAAAGTTTAACTATTAATTTTTCCAATTGAGATTTGTAAATTAGGACACAGACGAGACAATTAAGATAAACTGAAAAGGAACTGAAACAGAAAAGCTATTATTCTCCTAAATTAAAAACTTTGAATTTTGTTCAAATTAACTAGGGAGCTCGCACTCATAACATTTCAAACACAAGCGCCTAGTAAAACGGACGCTTATTTATGTAGCTAGTACGAAAAAACGTGCTATGTAATATTAGCACGGTAAACTCACTTGCTGTAACAGTGATGAATTACGTCACGCTATGAGGCTAATAAAGCCCCAAGGCATGACTCCAGATTATGGAGTTAATACGACCGGAGCTCCGAGGGTGTTTGTGAAAGACGTTATAGAACGTGTATAATGTATCAAAATCTTTAAGTAACTCCCCCCGGAGCGCAAACACCTACTCCATTTTAAATATTTTTGAGCTGGTATCCGATCACTCTCTAATATTCCTGGTGAAAACATATTTCGCATCTTCCCGCTCAATTTATTTCTGAAAAATTCGTCGTTAACGGTTGCCGACATCAGAGAAGGTGAAGTTATAGGTGCACGGCTATTTATGTGCTGCGATGAAAGGTAAACATGAAATAGCTACTTCATATTAAACTGTACAAATAGTTTGCCGTAAAGGAGTAGCTATTCTTATATGTTACCTACATAACCGGGCTAAGAAAGTATTGCTTTCAAACTTATCACATTAAGATAAAAATAAACTAGACCAAAACACACATTCTGTAAGTAAAGCTACTTAAACTAAACGAAAATCAACGATCATAGCACAGGAACATTCATCACAAAGTTATAAATGTAATAATGCTATGTAACTGGGTCATCTACCTTGAACTATGTATTGAACAGATAAGGTCGAGACATAACTAGCTAGCAGTACAGCACATAGCCCAGGCGACCTAACTCACAAAACTATTTAGCAAGAACGTTACACTTCCATGCAAAAGTTTACTTCCATAAGTACATTAAGCTATATACGCTTTCGACTTATCCCGCCGGACCGTTACTTAAAATTGCATCGTTTTGTTACGGGCTAAGTAAAGTAAGTACAGTGCTTAGTGGTACTGGTATTTGGACTGAGCTGCGGAAGTTAAATGAAGTTCAGTGTAATTACTCTCGGAGAGGCGGTTAACTCGGCTCGGTTATGGTGACAGCCACTGGCGCAGGCCTCATGTCGCCTTGCCTCTAATTGAGGACAATATTAATAATGAAATACTGTTTCAGATAAACGAAATCTACATACACGTTTGATTGTATCGAAAAATTGTAAAAGCCTGAAACGAAAATTCTGACAAAAGCTATATTATTTTGGGTATAATGATCCTATAAAAGTATGTGTTCGACGTAGATAATAATATGCTTTAGGTACCTACTTCCGTTCACACTCACACATAATACATGTCATATTACAAACTAGTGACAACTCTGCAAACAATAGTTAATAAATAAATCTTAAGTAATATAGCGGTCAGCAAATGCACACTGAATGTCAAAGGTAGTTGCAGCACAGTACGTAGTACCTACATAGCTATTACTGCCACACTAGGTATCTATAGTGCGGCTGAACAAACATTCCGCCTAACCATGGCGTTTATCCAACTATTTGTGAAATTCTAAAGCTTCTATTTGTCCACGATGCATTTGCCTAGTTACACAGCCAACGGCAAAATGAGTTGGCCAACAGTGCTAAGAGCCAATTTTCACAATTTTTTTATTTCGTCGGCTTTCAACACCCATCTAATTAATGTGGGAATTTTAATCTGGAATTTTGATGTAGGTAGGTACTGGTTCTTCTCGCTCGCGCAGTTCACAATATGTATCGTAATTTACTGATGGACATTGATCATTTTAGTTCAGTCACTGTCTTGTTAACAACTGCTACTAAAGTTACGAGATGCCCCGGATCTAGGCTGTAGCCGGAACCCTCCCGGAAACAAAGGTTCTGAACTAGACATCTCAAGTTAACTATCTATGTCTTTGGTCTGGCACTTCCTGATAATCGTGGGGAGACCGGTGCCTAATGACTATTAGTATAATTTCTTGTAGTTTAACGAAAATGAGTTTACCTACGTTTCATCATAGCTTGTTTTAAAACTATTGGAGAAAACACTTTTAAAGGAAGTACACTTTTAACAAAATCGCTATTTCTGCTTTGATGAATATCTGTTACACATTTCATACAACGGGTTGAAAAGCTTATGTAAAACTTATTATTAGAACCTCGAGTTAAAAGAACTTTTCTTAGGGAACCAAGTAAACCTAGTTTACTTCCATTCCTGATAATACAGGTTAGTCTATCATCTTCTGGTGCTTATATATATATATTAGGTATGTATTGTATATTAGGTAGGTAATATGTTCGCTGAAAAAAGACGAACGGAGGAAAGATTGAACTCAGTATTTCTTCTTAGAGGGGACTATTAGGTTACGTGATCCACTTATAGGAAGAATCATCCAATAAATTGGTAGAAGATACATTACGTTACGTTTAATGGTAGGTATATATACTAAATATTTTCGTTTTATCATTAATAAGTACAACATTTCAAAGTTCCTAAATAACAAGAAAGACACCAATCGCAAATTGTCTACAGTGTATTAAAAATAAATCAGGCACTTTTTATTGCCGCGCGACACAACAAAATGGATTAATCATAAACTTTTCGATAAAATAGCTTTATAATTTATCGGAATAATCATGAACAGTACCTTTCACAGGGTGGACTTTCGGCGTTTCGTTCTAAATTCACCTTTACCAGACTCACATCCTCTGTAAATTTTGTGTTACTAACCGACTTAAAAAAAAGAGGTTATCAATTCGGTCGTATACTATTACCACATATTAACCTACAACAATACAACTTAAAAAAAAATACTTTAGCTTTACATCTGCTTAATGAGCAGTAAAAGTTAGGGGCAAAAGTAATAGTAAAAGCAACAGCTCAAATAGTGAAGAAACAATTTTATCCATTGCTTTGACTTTGTGACGTTACTTTGGCTGTTACTATTGATGAAGACACTGGCCGTTAGTGGAATTTTCATGGGATGCATTATGGCTATATGTGCCATAATTAACCGACTTCAAAAAGGAGGAGGTTCTGAATTGGACTGTTTTTTTTTTGTATGTAGGTATGTTTCGCGATATCTCCGGCAATTGTGAATCGATTACAAAAAGAATTTTTTTTATTGATAGATTGATTTTTTTTATTGATTATACTTCAGGGGTGGTCCCTTATAAATTTTATTAACTGCTTGGGTAGTTTTTGAGTTAACTTCAAGAATACGTATTTAAGCCAATTAGTTTATGTTGATGATGTTATAAAAACTTCTTGTCACTGATATTTACATAGCAAGTAGTGTTATATGAATTTGTGTGGGGTAAGCATAACTTAAAAGTGAAAAATAAAAACTTTTTAACAAAAAGTGTTTTAAGTAAAAGCTAGTTAGAAATTCAATGCCCTACTTTATGGTAGGTATTCAGGCAATTAATAAAGAAAAGTAAATGCCTTCAAATTCTATTAATTAATATAATTATTGGTGTTGTACCGTTTAAATTAACTAGGCATAAATAAATAAATTATATTCCGTAAAACCTTATCACAGACTGATTAGACATTTCTGGAAATAGGCACAACTATTTCTAGAAATGTTTCACAGAATACCCATCAATGGTTATATAACGTTTTACTCTTAAACTCTTCATAATAGTAACCGAGAATTCATTCATAACTTCACGACAGAATTTACAAGATAATAAAACAAATAGTTGATCGGGTGACTATGTGTGCCTTTTTTCTGTGAATGTTGTAATGATATTTTTGTGAACAAATCCTCTTTAAACCTTCTGAGAATCAGCCTTAATATTGTTTCAGTATATTATTCAGCCTACAGTGTTCCCACTGCTGGGACACAGGCCTCTACTTTTCGAGAGGGAGTGGGCGTGCGGGTTGGTAGGTCACATGTCTCCGAATTTTTTGGTTCCAGCAGGACATGTCGGTTTCCTCACGATCTTTTCACGAGCGCCGTTTGAGAACAGTGGTGATGAAATTATTTACATAAAGGTAAAGTGCCGCCTGGGTTGGAACCCACAACCCATACACCTCGTAAGTCGAGACCGTTACCACTGGGTCACCACTGCTCTCTGTTTGGATTTGTAAATCCAAGTATTCTTGACACTTTAACCACCAAACCATTATCCATCAACTAACCAACAAGAGTTTACTCAGCCTTCAAAGATATATTTTCAAAGCTATTTAGAATGAGCACCGCTTTGAGCTGGTAATGTGGCACACCAATATTGGCCGACCTTTAACTCCTAATTTTTGAAATTTGGAGTACTTACAACGTAGCCAATTTTAAAATTAAGCTTGATTTTGACCTCGTTATTATAATGGAGACCCAGGTCAATCAACTTTACCGCTGTTGCGTGAAAGCTTGATATACGTGTAGAATATTAAAAATTACCGGCGTAAATAGTACGGTGCGAATATTAATAGTTGATACTCGCATTAAATGTGCGGAACAATATTTGTGTATTTATCAGTCGCTACTGTTGTGATTCAGCGCGCGAGAACGCGGCTGGGGCGGGCGCGCGCCGTGTTTGGCGACTCGTTGAGCAAACTCGCGCTTTAGCCGCATTTGCAATTCGTTTGCGGACTACGAAATACTCTGCACCCGACCAAGTCTTTTGTGTAACCGGATTTCTCGGTTAACGACCTAGATTCTGCATATTTATGCAGTTTGGTCACACAATTTTTCGTGTCTGTAACTATCTCTTAAGCCTTCGCTGAATATGATGTGATGGTGATAACATTTCCCTGCTCGTTAGCCATTTACCAACCCATAGATTTGTTAAACATGCTTTTCTCAAACTGTAAAGATTTATAAAATAGTACTTTAAAGGGTCTGTCTGTAAAGGGTGTGTATAAGCAGATAGCAGCACCTGCCAAAAAGGAAACGTATTAAGTATCTGTAAGTAGATATGTACAGGGCAAAATGATTTGTTGTCTTTGCATGTAGCCTCCTCATAGACATCATGAGGCCATTGTTCCAAAATTAACAAATGGAATGGCAGATTACAATGGTAGAAGCAGGAGATAAGTTGGTATAAGAGAACGCGATGATGCTGCTGCCCCTTCTCTTGAAACCTAAGCTCTACGCAGATGAAGTTATAAGCTTTCGTTAGTTCCAAATAACATGGCTGGCAGCGCAAGATATCTTGAATTTAATTATAAAGTTAGACAATAGTCGTATAGCTACGTTCATGAACCCGTTTAATGTTCACTTTATGAGGAAACAGTCTCAAAAATAAACAAACAAGATAAACATAGGTTCCGCACCGCCGCACCGCGCCGGGGTAATAATCGTACCAGTGTATGAGTGTTGCAGAGGCGAGAGCGGTCGGGGGGCCCGCCTGGCAGCATGGCTACCCCGCCCGCTGCAACTTACTCTAATGTTCTTAATTTTTACACAGAGAGCAATACGAGCGAATCCAAGATTAACAATTGCCCTAAGCTGGGGAGCGAGAAAATTAACTTTTAAATGTAAATTTTACGAGGAAGTCATAACGTGAAAGCTGCCGCGGTTAGCTCTGATTTATTGCACTTGGAATTGAAAGTGTTAAAGGAGTTGCAATCTGAAAAAAGTTTTAATAGGTACCTTTTTAAAGAAATATAAATCATGATTGTAGAGCGAATTTAACTTTCGCAAAGTTGTCCAACATTTAGGCTCATCTACTTGAGCGGCTATTTAATGACGGCGCTTATTTCGCTAATCAGAAAAGTATTCATTAGCTTCACAGTAGACGAGGATGATTATATTTAATCCCACCCCTTTGCCTGTAAAATTTCTCTACAATAAAATATAAATTGTCAAAAAGTTGAGATATTTTCTTGAGAGGTTCTGTTTAATCTCAACGTATTGACATCTATCGTAAAAATAAGAAAAGTTTAATAGTATATTGTAACTTATATTTTCTTCTCTTTTATTCAAATATTTTTATTAACCGACTTCAAAAAAAGGAGGAGGTTCTCAATTCAGTTGTATGTTTTTTTTTATGTTTGTTACCTCAGTACGCCGTCATTTATGAACCGATTTGGAAAATTCTTTTTTTATTTGAAAGGACATACTTCCAGATTGGTTCCATTTTTGTCAAAATCTAGTTCTGATGATGGGATCCATGAGGAATTGAGGGAACTCCTCAAATATTATAGGCATACATATAGCAATTTTGGTATTTTCATTAACAACTCAAGCATTTGCATTCAGAAAGTATAATTTGGTGAAGTGGAACTGATGATGAAGACCACAGATGGCCATCGGAACTACTCAATGACAAATATTTCGCGGGTAGCGATTCGATTGCTTTAATATGGTTGCTAAGCAATTTATGTTCGTCACAATGCGTATGGTGAAGTGGAGCTGATGGTGAACTCTGGCTCTTACCAGGAAAACTCCTCAACGCAAGCGGAAAAGCAATATTTTGTAACAGGTAATGAGCAGTTGACATTAGGGTTTGAAACGGTATGCTCTCGAAGTGGTCCCATTGTCACCAAGTCAGAGTCTGATGAAGGGATCCCATGAAAGTCGAGGAAAATCCTCTTTAGTAGGCATGTACAGTGTGTTAGTTGAACTCTCTCAAATCAAATAAAACCTATTGATGATTCAGTGTTTGAGTCTGAGAGTCATCACTTAACTATACTCGGAATTTTAATTAGCTGCAGTAAAATGACACTTCTTAATTACTTATTTCGGACTGCATTTAGAGATATGCATGTCAAATACGTTTCGTTTGTTACACTATTCTGTTAGGCCGCGAAAAAACAAAAAGACGCCAATTTTAGTAATTTAAGTTACACATAAGCTGTCGTTTTACTGCAGCTAATTAAAAGTCCGACTATAATGCTACCGAGCCGTCGATGGTAGCCACAGCAGTCCTTAACTGTTAGGAGTTAGGAGATACGGCAATATGTCGACAGAAACTACTTAGCAGTTCTTGGATAGACGTGGACTTGAAAACAATCGTCTTCATCATTCCATTTCTCGTAACGATGTAACGGGACGAACAGGTCCCGCATCTGATAATGGTAAGGGCTTGTAATTGTCGAAAGAGCTTGTAATAGGCCTAATTGAATAAAAGTGTTTGACTTTCACTTATCATCAGCTCAGCAGCATGAAGTGATGACTCTCAGACAACACCTATCGGTCGATTAAATTCGATGTGACAGACGGACAGACAGACAGACACTCAAGTGATCCTATAACAGTTCCGATTTTACCTTTTGAGGTAGGGAACCCTAAAAAGTGAAAAATAAAAAACCTTTTTACAAAAAAAACAACCGACTTCCAACAAAACACTACAAAGTGAAAAATAACTTTAATTTCAGAAGTCGGTGTCAAAAAACGAAAATGCAGAACCAACGACACCGACTTCTGAAATTAAAGTTATTTTTAACCGACTTCCAAAAAGGAGGAGGTTATATGTTCGACTTATGTATGTTTTTTTTTTTTGTATGTTCACCGATTTCTGCTTCATTTGTGGATCGATTTCGAATTTTATTTTTTTGTTTGAAAGGGTATACTCCCAAGGTGGTCCCATTGTCAGCAAGTTGGAATCTGATGAGAGGATCCCATGGAAATCGAGGGAAACCCTCAACTTTTTTTGGCAAACCTATAGCGATTTGGATATTTTTTAGAGTAACTTGAAGGGTATACTCCCAAGGTGGTCCCATTGTCAGCAAGTTGGAATCTGATGAGAGGATCCCATGGAAATCGAGGGAAACCCTCAAATTTTATTGGCAAACCTATAGCGATTTGGATATTTTTTAGAGTAACTTGAGCATTTGCTCTCGGAAATCATCATTTGGTAAAGTGGAGCTGATGATGAAGGCTACAGACGGCCATCGGAACTAATCAATGATAAATATGTCACGGGTTGCGATTCGATTACTTTAATATGGTTGCTAAGCAATTTATGCTCGTCACAATGCGTGTGGTGGTGGAGTGGAGTTCTTCAGGTTCTTACCAGGAGAACTCCTCAAAAATTAACGTCCCAGCATCGGGAAAAGCAATATTTTGTAAAAGGTGATTAGCAGTTGACGTTAGGCTATTGTAACTTAGATAAATTACAAACTCTCTCACAAAAAGTGAAAAATAAAAACTTTTTTACAAAAAAAAACAACCGACTTCCAAAAAAAAACTACAAAGTGATAAATAACTTTTATTTCGGAAGTCGGTGTCAATAAACGAAAATGCAGAACCAACGACACCGACTTCCGAAATAAAAGTTATTTATCACTTTGTAGTGTTTTGTTGGAAGTCGGTTGTTTTTTTTGTAAAAAAGTTTTTTTACGTTTACGTTTTAGATTTCTGTCGAAGTATAATGTCCAAGTCTTCAACAACAATTTACGAATAATTCTGTTATGAAATGTTTTACGCGAATCTTTCACCGACATATCAACAAAGGTCCTATTAATATTATATGAATACGCCTGAAACTCATTCCACACCCATATTTTTAAACTTGTAAGACACATTAATTCCGTAACAAATTTCAATTTCCAAGTGCTTGGAAGCTTAACTCTTAGGACCGCAAAGTTATATGGATTGGAACTCTTTAGCGTTGACGAATGGTAGGAGGTAACGAATGTGTACAATCAAAACTTTGAAAAGATTCATTGCCGCAAATTTAGCCAGCCAAAAATATGATCCAGTCTGAGTCAAAGAATTTGAGAACGGATGTGGCTCGAGGCTCGGGGCGGTGCGATGCCGCTACTCGCTAAACTTTTTCATTTCCACGCAGAAATATCAAAAGCGGAAAAGTTTCTGCGAATAAACTATCATCCTGGAATATTTTAAAAACTCCTACAGATTTTTTACTGTGACATACTGATGTTCTTTTTGAAAACATCTAAAATGATTATAATCAGGTTTTCTTAAAGAAAGAAAACAACTATTCAATCAATGTTTCTTTTAGATAAAACTGGTATTTAGATTTCCAGTTATGATAAATAAAAAATAATAAATCTGTCAGTCTTGCAAAACGTATATACTTAAATAATAAATCTGTCAGTCTTGCAAAACGTATATACTTAAATATCTTCAAATATCGAATCGATTTAGAGGTACCTCGAATCGGTTTGCTGTCTGGAGTTTATTTACAGTTCATAACACACCGATTTGGAATAGCATCTTATCATACTTCAAGTAGAGCTACAGTTCCATTTTCTTTAGACTGCATGACTATGCGACGCGCGTTCAAGGCGGACACAATAGAGGACAATGTTTCAATGTTTTGTATAAATGTAACGGAATCTCCTTGGTTCACCGGAAGCACTCAATTATGTTATAATCAAGGTGTCCGGGGGTCGAGAGCGACGCCCGACGGGGCAGGCGCTATAGGCGACTGGGGCGAACCGCTACCAACCAACTTAAATGGCACGGCTTTAATGCACGACCCATTCATTATTAAAATACGACTCTCAGCGTACGACACTCCTTGTAATAATACCTCGGTAAAAAGTTTGTACGTGGAAATAATACCGAAATACACAATAATTTCTGAACTCATCTGGGAATGAAGAAAAACCACGGAGTTGCTTATCAGGGTAGGTTGAAATACACTTTCTGTGTTCAACAAACATTGCAATACAACTTTTCGCTGCAAATATTTATTTTATTCGGGTTGTGTATTTGAAACCAAGTACCTAAGTTTTAACGAGATGATTGTATGTGTGTGATTCTGAACCCAAAATAATAAAAAAGATATCTTAATCGGGCTTTATCTTTTTATTGGGTTTATGTTGTGTGTCGGTCGAGGTTAAAAGGCTTTTCTTGAAATAACTGGGTTTTTTTATTGGTTTAGTTTAGAATACAGCATTCAATCACATCGTAGTGGCTTGTTGTTTTGAAATGCTAACTAGACAAAACGTTATTACAGCTAATGCAAATCCTGGAGTCTATACTATAACTACGATACTCTATCGTAGTTAGTACCTACATTCGTAGAGCCTTCCAGTTTTTACATAAGAAATAACGCACCTAAGAAAGGACAGATTTTTAGGAACTTAAAAAATACATAAAGTATAGGTAAGCATAATCAGCCTATAATGTTCCCATGCAGTGCTAGGACATAGGCCTCCTCTCTGTGAGAGGGAGTGTTTCATAATCCGCGGGCGCGGTGCGGATTGGCGGATGTCATATATCTTCGATTTTTTCCTTCTTGCACATGCCGCGGTTTCGTCACGATGGTTTCCTTCACCGTTTTGAAAACAGTGGTCATGAAATAATTTACAAAAAGTAAAGTGCCTGCTTGGGTTTGAACCCACGACCGACGACACGCAAGTCGTGGCCGTTACTGCTGGGCCTCCACTGAACTACATACACGTGTAGCTAATGCATCAATATCAATCATGTACCTATTAAGTAATTTAGGAATCTAACAAACCAGACTGAGCGACCCTAGGCAACCCTTCCCTACACGATCAATTTGTATTTCTTTATACCACGTCCGACGTATATTATTTCATATTCTGCTTAGAGATCCATATAGATCCGACTTTGTGTGGGTGCTCCCATGTGAAAGCAAATCAAATTGATTGATCGTTCTGTCGACGAGAATGTTCCGTATTTGGATGACTACAAACTGTTAACCTTATGTGGGAGCAAGATGTTGCGCATTGGCTTTTGTTAAAAATACAACACAAATACCGCGATCTTTAACAAACTGATGTTATAAATGCGAAAGTGAGTCTGTTTGTTACGCTTTCACGCCAAAATGGAGGAACGGATTTGGATAAAATTTGTCACATTAGTGAACCATGACCTGAGGGGCAATTCTCGTAATTTTAAGAACGTTCACAGTCTGGGGGGCTAAAAAGGCCACTTTGGCAGAATCATAAAAGGATCACATTATGGATCATATTAAAATTCGTAAAATGGTCACAAACTGACAATTCATAATATGAATTGCTTACAATTAATATCACGCAATTCATCTGTTTGACAGTTTTGTATGGAGATTCGTAAAATGGTCCACAAAAGAAGAATTGCTTTAATGTCAAATAGCAGATTCATAAGAAGTTAGTCAATAGCAACATCTTACAATTCATATTGAGGATTTTCTGAAGAAATATTCTACTAATGGCAGATTTTGCCATTTATGAAAATTTTCTTGGGCACGCGCGGGTGCAAACCATTTTTTAGCGCCGTCGAAGTGTGGCTCCTCTGAAGATTGGACATAGCCTTCGAAATGCCGGACCTCGAGATTGTTTGCTTATACAGAATAGATAAGTGTGTTTAATGACCTTATTCCTTAGCCATCGCGGCGGGTAAGTAGGTACATATTTATGGCGGAGCCATACATATGTACCCGCCGCGATGGCATAAGTACTATCCCCAAGGCAAGTATTGTGATAAAAGTAGTGTGTTTTAACTAAGTAGTTCTAGATAGACAATATCATCTATTATTTTAGAGGTTTAGGTACTCTGTACCCCTCAATTAAATAAATTGATCATATGCTTAAATTAGTACCTACCTACTTACTACAATCTTCTAGTCACATTTTAGGTGTACTATAGGTACACCTTTGCCTAACCCTTTAGGGATATATAATAGGTGTGATATTGTTATATTATCATACTTTACTTCATTTTTATTAAGTAGTAAATATAAGAGGACCGTAGAAGAGGATACCTTATACTTTTTACTAAAATAAAACAATGGTGATAGGAAAAATATTTTATTACCTATATTAACAATTCTCATCTTATATTATTAAAAAACTAATACAAACATAATAATTAATTAGGCTTTTTTCATTCATTCATTTAGGTTTGCAACTCTGATTTGTGTCGATGCTAGCTGCAGAGGGGCAAACCATGTCTCCTTTTTATGGAATCACCATCCACTTAAGACTCACTTAGAACAACTCCACCAGGCTGAAAAGGAAAGTTTGTGGTTTTTAGTAAGTCAAATCATCATCATCATTTTTCTAGCCTTTTCCCAACTATGTACTATGTTGGGGTTGGTTTCCAGTCTAACCGGAAGCAGCTGAATACCAGTATTGCCTATCTGACCTCCACAACCCAGTTACTGGGTAATACAATATCACTTGGTAAGACTGGTTGTCAGACTTTCGGGTTTCTGACTAGTAATCATCACTCAATAATTAAAATAACTTTATAAAAATTGCATACATCATTGTTTAATTTGAGTACATATTATAATAATTATATTTCAGGTGATGCAGACTATCCCTTAAAATCAACACTGAAGACACCACAAGTGGACACAGCCCCAATACTTTTTTCCCTTTATGCAAAGTTTATGTGTTATTTAATTGTTAAAATATAGTATGGTTTCCTTTGTACTTATTTCTTTATAATTATATTAAGTAGGTACTTATGAATGTTATACTTATTTTATTGCATGTACAAAAAATTCATACTTTACCTCTTTATGACACCAATAAATAGTCTTTCGACTGCATCAGCAAGCCTCCCAAGGTTCTGCACTATTAATGTACCATATCAGCTGTAGCATGTTGCATCTCCATCTGTGGTAAAATTCTCCGAGCCTCATCTAGTGCAGCCAGAGGGCGACCTAAAAACGTAATAAAAATACCATACTTAATCGTTTTCAATAGTCATCATAAGTCTTAACCGCATTATGAATAGCAGTAGGGTTAGAAAAATCCACTTACTGCGGTATCTCGCTTGCCGAGTTCGACGAGGCAGAGGCAATGTTGTAGCATCGGCAGGGGTAGGGCTTGGTGCTGACGCACGAGTCTGGCCAGAACATGGGGCTGCAGTGATCTCGAAAAGGGGCTCAACACCAACAGCGCTTCCAGTTTGACTGTAGAAAGTCGAGCAGATTGTTCCATTGTATCTCAGACACTAGCTGCACGCCTTTCCATTCCTACAAAATATTACGTACATTTGAATACTTTTGGACAGCAATAAAATTAAATAATGATTTAAGTCAAACAATTATACACTTACTTTGTAATAAAAACGATCTTACTCCAAATAAATACTTGTTTTAAAAACTACAAACAAACGTAAAAGTACTCTGTGGTCGTTGTGTTGATAATTGACAGTTTGTTTTTGACTTACGAAACTAAGGGTGCGTTCCGAGTTGGGATGTAAATGATGTAATCGATTTGAGCGTGTTAAAAAGTAAACACTAAAGTAGTCGCTTTAAATCAAAGCGATGCAATTACACTTACCTAAATCGTAAACAATTTAGGAATTAGTGCGGTCGGGAATTCGCACTAATCGGAATCTAACTTTTCTAACTTCAATTACATCTAAGAAGAAGCTGCACTCAACGTCTATCACAGGTACGTAGCGTCTGTATTGAGTTACGGCTTACTCCTATGGGTTGGGGTAACTCATCACACATACAAAGCGCCTTCCTAGCGCAAAAAAAATGCTTGCGAGCAATAACTGCGGCGCCTCCTTAAGAGAGCTGGCTGTAGACCAATTTTTAAAAAGCTAAACGGCGGATTTGTTGAGCGTATCCATATATACCAACCAACTTTGTACCTACCATATCCGACGAATAAAATAAATAAATGTCTTTCGATTTCCCACAAATTGAATAATGATGCGTCCTAAAAACTCTTTTGTACGCGTTGCCAGCCTAAAAAGTTTTTATTGTTTCTAATTTCCCTTTTCAGGGCTTATCTGCGGTATTTTTAACAGTTAGAAGGTATATTATAATGTAATAACATTTATACTGCAGAAATAAAAAATTTTAAACCAATTTGATTTATAAAAACTGTAAAGAAAAATTTACTGATAAAGTTACGGTCTTTATTTTTTACATGCGGTAATATTTACACCAAATATGATTCTGATATGAATTGAATTGTAGATGAATCTGCTAATAAGTGTCACCATTTTACGAAAATTGGAGGAATTGCTAATGATCTGCTGGCAATTCTGGAAATGAATTGCTTTTAGAGGAATTGCTTAAAGTGGCCTTTTTAGGCCCCCTGATCTCAGTCTCAATCTGTCAAAAATACCTCTAATTTCCATACATTTTGACAAGTGTTTGACATTTGCTTGTCGCTGAGATGAGACTGCGACTAAATTTTGAACGTTTTAAATTACGAGAATTGGCCTTCTGGTGAATGACATGGGCCTTCTTTTCATCCTGGATCGCAGACGAAGTCGTGGGCAACAGCTAGTAAAAATATAAATACAAGTCTGCTAAAAAGTCATTACATTGCATAGGTACTTGTAAAATAAATCTTCCTTACTTTGAATTTATATTCAACAAATGTAGCCAAATAAATGTAAGTACTAATAAATCGCCCGTGTTAGCTGTAAGCAAACTACGCAGGGATTTTTTGTGATTTAGCATGTGTACAAAAACCGCAAAGAGCCGTCCGCTCGTTAATTTGCTCCTTTCTGTGTCGTTCACTCGTTCGTAATCAAACAATCGCGGCTGGCCATTGATCGAAGGACGGGACTATAGCGATTTGTTACATATTGTGTTGATATTTCATTTATCACGGTGATTCAATTTTCTGAGCAATTAATCACTGAACAATAGCCGTGGTCAGTGGACGACGGCTGGATGAAAAAATAGACAAAGTACCCGCTGGCAAATTATAAGTATAGTCGTTTGCCTGCCCACAGACGATCACGCAGTCCTACGCGTTATTAGGAAAATGGCAACGCTTAAAATTACATTTGTATAAAAAGTACTGCCCGCAGCATTTTATTGAATAAAATCAGAATTTCATCTGATCACACACACACACTTAACCATTCAAAATGCTATCTCTTGCTGTCTGATAGCTTTTAGCAATAAGACCGCCCATCATATTTATGGTGTATATAATAAAGAGGGCTGTGCTGGGAGTTTTCCAACGTGGTCGAATCAGAAATGAAGAGATCCGCAGGACACAAAAGGTAACTGACATAACCCGAAGAATTGGGGGCAGTGGGCAGAATTCAAAACATTCAAAAACTCACAGAACAGGTGACTGATGGGGCAGAAAGGTTCTGGAGTTGGGACCGCGTACCGGAAGACGTAGTCTTGGAAGGCCTCCCACAAAGTTGACCGATGACTTTGTAAAGGCCGCAAGAATCCGCTGGATGCGGGAAGCACAGGACCGGTCGAAGTGACGGTGCTTGGGAGAGGCCTATGTCCAGCAGTGAATGTCTTTCGGCTGAAATGAATTAATAAAGAGTATTCTAAGTATCTATCTACCTCTATTTGGCATCGTTATTATTCATTGTGCTTGGCTGAAATACCATGACTGACATCACGTACGTATAATTTCAGAGGATCTCTGGAGGCCCTGAGGTTCCTCGAACTTGTAATAAGTAGTTTATTTTTATGTGCTAACACTGCTGCATCTCCCCGAGTGTAAGAATCTACATTTTCGCGAGAATCTTCTCGCGAAAATGTAAGCAAATGAAAAACAAAAAAAATGAATGAATGTATGTAAATGTGTTGTAATGTAAGTTATCTAACTTAATAAAAACTTCAACATAAAGCTATTTCAGCTAGATAGACTAAAAGCAGCCACCAGCATTAGACAGAGAATAATTTTGTCATGGAAATTTGAAATCTCTTAGTAGTCTAAAGCCTATAATATCCGGCTCGGCTGCAAGCGCATTAGCCTTTATGAAACGTCCCACCCATTAGCAACGTAGGACCGTCACCGTTGCCTATTTTATTCCCACTTTTTGATCTTCTATTTATATTTTGAAAATTCATCAATTTTACTTAGCATCCTTTTTATTTTTTATCTCTCATTGTTATTTCGTATGGTTTGTACTCTTAATTCCACCTTACTTTCAATCAAACTAAAACAGTATGGATTAGTTTTAATAAAAATATATCAGGAAGTTGAGCTAATTATTAACAGTACACCCACTTACGTCTAAAATACAATGTAGCACACTGATATAGTAGAACAAATGAGATACAGCTTCAGAGGTCTGTGTGCTAAATGACAATATAATAAATATACCAACACTACAAGAAACATCTCAAACACCCAAATCATCAGTAAAAAGTACATTTTTTCCCAGTTGGAACGATACAAAATTATCACAGGTACATTTAATTGGTAGCGCTAACTATCTGCCGTAGCGTCAACTTTCGGACGTAACGTTTTGTTTCGCCCGGATTCGCACTGAAGCGGAGTGCAGCTTTTCGGTAATCTCGCATAATAATGCAAAATACGAGAAGCGCTCGCGTACCCACTCTGCGCAAATACACCTAATTACTTGCCCTCTAATTAAGTGCGAGTTAACTTACTGTTTCATTAACTTATATTCATGAGACAAGTTATAATGCAAATAGGTTTGTTCGCAACTTTTTTACGAGTTAACTACCGAACAGATGTTGTTGATTTTGGTAGAAAGGAAACTTGGATGGCATTAAGTTGACCGTCTAAGTTGACTATCTGTGAGATAGTCAACTAAGATGAGGTCTATTTAATAAAGCCAAGACAAACCTCCAAAACTTAATTTTTAACAGGAAGAAATCTATATAAATAAAACAAAGTCGGGTTAGTTACACCATTTATATCTCAGACCAATTTTTATGATATTTTAATAATTGGATTTGTCTCCGCCCCGAATAGCAGAATAACTATTAAAACATGGGAAAAAAAATATAATTAATTTTGTCATACACACAACATTTAATGATTCTGAGGCAGTACGAAGTTCGCCAGGTCAGCTAAATAGATGGTAAGTAACTGTATAAATCATGGCCACTCCAGTATAAGCCTCCTCCAACTGTCTCCATTTGTCTCTGTTTTCTGCTTGCTCGGTACAGTTTTTACAGGTTATTTTTTGTTTATCATCTGTCCAAAGATATTTGGGTCTGCCTCTGGCTCTTTTACATTCGGGACCTTTCTAGATTTGTTTGCTAGCATTTGTTTCGTACAGTGCGGCTTTTCTTCACAAAAAGTAGCAGGCATATGTAGCTGGAGGCAGGGGTGGGTCAGTGCGTGCCGCCGGTAATGACCGCGACTTGCAAGTTGTAGGTTTGAACTCTGACAGGCGCTTTACTTTAAGTATGTAAATTATTTCATCACCACTACTCTCAAAACGGGAAAGGAAAACATCGTGAGGTAACCGACATATCGATCCTTAAACCAAAAATTTGAAAACTTGTGACATCCACCAACCCGCACTGTTCCCGCGTGGATTACGGCCCACTCCCGCTCATCGAGAGGAGGCCTGTGTCCCGACAGTGGGAATGGTATAGGCTGATGTTACGGGTGCGGACCAATGCTACACACACATAATTATGATCATCAATGGTACACACAGTAATAAGAATTAATCACACGGTATCCTTGGTTTCTTTAGAAACGTGCGCATCAAATACCAAAGAAGTCACTTGCGTGCAATGTCGAGAATCTGTGATTAATTCTCAACGAAATCTCCTCGCTATATGTTTTGAATACGCCGAGGGTCATGGGCTCAGGTATAACGTAAAGAAGAGCGAGCTTTTGGTGTTCCAATCAGCAGATCATAAGGTCACGCACATACCACCCGTCCTTATAGACGGTGTTTCTCTTCGCAGTGTTTCGCGTTTCAAGTACCTGGGTCACTGGGTCTCGGATGACCTCTCAGACCACGAGGATATTGAGAGAGAGCGCCGGGCGTTGGCTGTCCGATGCAATATGTTAGCTCGTAGATTTGCACGCTGCAGTAAGGCAGTAAAAATAACATTGTTTCGGGCGTTTTGCCAATCTTTTTATACGTGCAGTCTATGGGTAAAATATACGCAGAAGACAATCAACGCCCTGCGCGTTCAGTACAACAATGCATTTAGGATGCTGATGCGCCTGCCGAGGTACTGCAGCGCGTCGGGCATGTTTGCCGACGCTCGCATTGATGGCTTTCATGCCATCCTCAGAAAGAGAGCGGCGTCTTTGCCCAGTCGTGTTGGCGGCAGTGGCAACGGCATTCTTAGCGTTGTGGCTGGCAAAACCGACTGTCGAATATTGTGGCATTGTGTACAGTTGCATGTCAATAAGAACAGTCAGAGTAACAGATCTTGTCCTACCTACTGATTATAGGATAACTTAATTTACATTTCTATTCTATTTATATTTTTTGGTTTTATGATTTTAATGAAATTCTTGATTTTAATTAATATAAAGAAGTAAATGATTTTAAAGATTTTAATGAATTTAAAGGTGATTGCGATTTTAACTAATGATTTTATTGTACAATTTGATATTGTATATTTCAGTTATTTTTGTACATTTTAGTTTTAGTTATAAGAGTATTATTGTGGCATGTATTTTAATCTTTGATCACTAACATAATTTTTAAGTATACTAACATAAAAATATGGATCACTGGTGTCTGAATTAAATAAATTAATTTAAAAAAAATCAACTACCTACTATTTGTATGTAAGTACCCACTACTACTTATCTTTACTAAGTTACAATAAAGCAACCCCACTACTGAACGAAGCTGATCGTAATCCTATACCAATGTGCGTTCAGTCCCAAGTCCCGAGTAACAAGACTGTTACAATCGCTACCCCTAATACTAAACGTAAGTCCTTACACACGTTTTTCATAGTTGTAGTATTGTTCTCCATTGATTCCAAGCGAAACGTTTGCGGCCACTGAGCTCGATCAAACTTTATCCGGGCCATATTGGCCGAAGTTATATCAGATCCATGCGGCAGTAAAACTGGATAATAATAAGCAGTGGATGCAATAAAACACGGCGCTTACGATCACACAATTCGATGACAACTATAAAACCAGGCTGCATCACCCGTCCCTCTGTTTATGTCACGCCCCTAATTTATATCCTTAAGAAGTTTTTATTTTATAGCACATGTAATAAAACAATGTTTGTATTCATACGTTGTATTAAATGAATCTTTTTTATTGACATTTAAGCTCGGCACGTACATTAATTCGTTTCTACTTCTAATATGCTCGTAAGCTTTCTGATTTTCAAAACACGTTTCTTTCTTTTCAGTTAAAGTGGTAGTTTTCAAATGTCAAGTTATTCAATTTCCTTTAATAAAATATCTTTTGTAACCGGATATTCTTGGCATTGGAGTATAATATGGTTTCATAAAATATAACTTTAAATACTTATTTATTTATCACATCAGGTCATCCATCACAGAGGCCGTTTGATGTGAAGTGTCCACAAACTACAGTATATCGATATTTCAATTAACATGCATCGTTACTTTAAACTTTACTTAGTGGAAGTGGGGCGAAGCAAGTTTTAATAAGGGTCTCTCTGGGTCATTACAGGCTCGTAGCGGTAATTGTCAGAGGCGGCGCGGCCCCAGCACTTAACGACACTTCTGGTTGACGTAGGCAGCCAGCAGCCACTCCTTACAGCCGCCGTTTGTATTTCAATAGCTTTGTGAAACGAAATAAACGTATATCTGCTCACCAAATATACATTTTTCGCATAAATGTGCTCGGCATTTGTTTTGTTTATTTTTATTTAAAACAAAAGCCTGTGTTCCTCTTATTGTTATTGGAATACGCCTCTGCATTGTACAAAATTCTCTGTGCTCGTCATAACACCGACGGATTTCAGGTGAGGCATCATTCGTTTTAGCCCTAACCACTGGCTTGATAGAGTTGCTGAAGTTTCCAATCTAATAAAACGAATCACGTGTTCAACGATCCTTACTCAACTAAATTAAGACAAAGAGATTGCAAGACTAGAGATACGACACCTGTCGTATTCAAACCTTACACGAAGGGGTAAATATGCTTCCTTTCAATTGGGTACATACCCAGCCTTTTTTCTTCGTGTTTTAGTCAATTGCCTCCTAGGGTGCCTTCGTCTAGGCGTTTGTTGCGCCACGTCTACGCGACTAGTACGCAGGAAAAATTCCCATCACGGAGTCTATTTCTGCAACGTAGTTATGGAAAACAGATGAACGGATTAGCCATGATTCAATTAGCTAAATGAAATAATGCTTCATTCCCAGCGTTGATCTATCTTATTTATCCTAAGAAGAATATAATTAACTGGCATCCCAATATTATTTACGAGAAAAGTTTTACAAAATTCTTTAAAAAGCGTTGTTTAAAATAACAACGAATTTTCCCATAAAACGCGAGCGAGGGAAAACAAGCCGTAAATTAATCAATCAAAAACCGTGGTTAGGAAAGACCTACTGACCTAATTATCATATTTACGTATGCTATTGAATTATGTATGTTTTTCCGTGAAAAGCATGAAAAGTTTAGACGTTTACATGTTAAAAAGGCGCATGTTCTAATTGGTGCGGGATCGCAATCACGGCAGACATGTCATGTCAAACGTGGAGCTTCGGCTCGGCGCGTACGTAAGGTTACGGGTAGACGGCGACGACTAATTCAATTCCGCAGCAGCGAACTGAATGCTAACGACCGGCTTAAAATGAACACGTATACTGAAATAACACATGCGAGAACATACTCTATTCACTAATAATACGCGCCGAATATACCTAAGGCAAGGGATTTCTACCGGTTCTGACGTAACCATACTCCAGATTATTATAATTCTAAGAGGTTTAAGGATTTAGATTTTAATTTTCTTAAAACTTGCCCTCAAACTTGCCCTCAAACTTGCCCTCAAACTTGCCCTCACACTTGCCCTCAAACTTGCCCTCAAACTTAATTTCTTTCTTTGAGGATTATTTTTCGAGGCCTTTGATTTTCTCGCTTACCTTTTTAAGGGATTTTTCGTAAGTACCTAATACAATTTATTATAACAGTCTTGATCTCACTTTAATCAAGTGTCCTCACTGGCTCATTAATAGATAATTCAAACCGCTCTTTAATTACGCTGAGTCACAACGTTTTAAGATTATTTTTTCCGTGGCTCCCCTCGGGCTCGGCGACGAAACGTCCAAACGAAACTCACGATAAGAACGACGAATATGCGTTGGTAAATACGTACTGTTACGTATTATATATATGTATAAAGGACGTGTGAAAACGATATTTGTATTGTATTTTGAGCACGAAAAGTTTTTTTTATCGCAGTGGCTGCGTCTCCGGCGGCAGCGGCGGGCAACCAGTCCGCTGTCGGCAAGTAAGTATTGTGGAATGATTAATTGTTCTGTAAATTGAATTCACCGTGATAAATGAAATATCCGCACAATAGGTAATAAATTACGCTGACCCGTTTGGGCGTAAGATGAAACGGTCTGAAAGTAGCTCCGGACGGATGTTACGGGATAATAGGTATAAAACACAACACACGTAAAACACCTGCCCGAAGGTATTGTTGGGATTTTAATTCGCATGGGGCACGGAACGGCTTTGTTAAACGAACTGGTACAGCTTGCTTTCAGTCCATTACTACCTGCGTTCTATCTCGATGTTGCTGTGTTCGTTACTATCGCAAAGGTTTCGGGTCGTTCCGATACGATCCGAAACCTATGCGATTGAACAACACGTCGTTTAACTACACAAAATACTTAATTATTTAACAAAGGCACGCCACCCTGAATATTATGACAATTTATATTGGAACTGGTTTAATTGTTCCAACTCTTTTTATTTCCCTGAGTAATGAAGTTGAATCAATAAAGCTCGAGAACGACTCTTATAAAGACTTTTATTTATTCGACTCCAAAGTGTACGACTGAGGTTGCTTACAGTCAGTAAAACCTCTAGGGTACTGACTGTCTCGTCAGAGGGTTACCTACTACACACCGTGCTATTTGTTAGCTGACAGACTTTTGGAGGTGGTGAATAATTATTAGTACTTAACATTACACAGCGTAAATGTATAGTCGGAAATCTAAACTGGTATTTAGATTTCCAGTTATGATAAATAAAAAATAATAAATCTGTCAGTCTTGCAAAACGTATATACTTAAATAATAAATCTGTCAGTCTTGCAAAACGTATATACTTAAATATCTTCAAATATCGAATCGATTTAGAGGTACCTCGAATCGGTTTGCTGTCTGGAGTTTATTTACAGTTCATAACACACCGATTTGGAATAGCATCTTATCATACTTCAAGTAGAGCTACAGTTCCATTTTCTTTAGACTGCATGACTATGCGACGCGCGTTCAAGGCGGACACGATAGAGGACAATGTTTCAATGTTTTGTATAAATGTAACGGAATCTCCTTGGTTCACCGGAAGCACTCAATTATGTTATAATCAAGGTGTCCGGGGGTCGAGAGCGACGCCCGACGGGGCAGGCGCTATAGGCGACTGGGGCGAACCGCTACCAACCAACTTAAATGGCACGGCTTTAATGCACGACCCATTCATTATTAAAATACGACTCTCAGCGTACGACACTCCTTGTAATAATACCTCGGTAAAAAGTTTGTACGTGGAAATAATACCGAAATACACAATAATTTCTGAACTCATCTGGGAATGAAGAAAAACCACGGAGTTGCTTATCAGGGTAGGTTGAAATACACTTTCTGTGTTCAACAAACATTGCAATACAACTTTTCGCTGCAAATATTTATTTTATTCGGGTTGTGTATTTGAAACCAAGTACCTAAGTTTTAACGAGATGATTGTATGTGTGTGATTCTGAACCCAAAATAATAAAAAAGATATCTTAATCGGGCTTTATCTTTTTATTGGGTTTATGTTGTGTGTCGGTCGAGGTTAAAAGGCTTTTCTTGAAATAACTGGGTTTTTTTATTGGTTTAGTTTAGAATACAGCATTCAATCACATCGTAGTGGCTTGTTGTTTTGAAATGCTAACTAGACAAAACGTTATTACAGCTAATGCAAATCCTGGAGTCTATACTATAACTACGATACTCTATCGTAGTTAGTACCTACATTCGTAGAGCCTTCCAGTTTTTACATAAGAAATAACGCACCTAAGAAAGGACAGATTTTTAGGAACTTAAAAAATACATAAAGTATAGGTAAGCATAATCAGCCTATAATGTTCCCATGCAGTGCTAGGACATAGGCCTCCTCTCTGTGAGAGGGAGTGTTTCATAATCCGCGGGCGCGGTGCGGATTGGCGGATGTCATATATCTTCGATTTTTTCCTTCTTGCACATGCCGCGGTTTCGTCACGATGGTTTCCTTCACCGTTTTGAAAACAGTGGTCATGAAATAATTTACAAAAAGTAAAGTGCCTGCTTGGGTTTGAACCCACGACCGACGACACGCAAGTCGTGGCCGTTACTGCTGGGCCTCCACTGAACTACATACACGTGTAGCTAATGCATCAATATCAATCATGTACCTATTAAGTAATTTAGGAATCTAACAAACCAGACTGAGCGACCCTAGGCAACCCTTCCCTACACGATCAATTTGTATTTCTTTATACCACGTCCGACGTATATTATTTCATATTCTGCTTAGAGATCCATATAGATCCGACTTTGTGTGGGTGCTCCCATGTGAAAGCAAATCAAATTGATTGATCGTTCTGTCGACGAGAATGTTCCGTATTTGGATGACTACAAACTGTTAACCTTATGTGGGAGCAAGATGTTGCGCATTGGCTTTTGTTAAAAATACAACACAAATACCGCGATCTTTAACAAACTGATGTTATAAATGCGAAAGTGAGTCTGTTTGTTACGCTTTCACGCCAAAATGGAGGAACGGATTTGGATAAAATTTGTCACATTAGTGAACCATGACCTGAGGGGCAATTCTCGTAATTTTAAGAACGTTCACAGTCTGATCTCAGTCTCAATCTGTCAAAAATACCTCTAATTTCCATACATTTTGACAAGTGTTTGACATTTGCTTGTCGCTGAGATGAGACTGCGACTAAATTTTGAACGTTTTAAATTACGAGAATTGGCCTTCTGGTGAATGACATGGGCCTTCTTTTCATCCTGGATCGCAGACGAAGTCGTGGGCAACAGCTAGTAAAAATATAAATACAAGTCTGCTAAAAAAGTCATTACATTGCATAGGTACTTGTAAAATAAATCTTCCTTACTTTGAATTTATATTCAACAAATGTAGCCAAATAAATGTAAGTACTAATAAATCGCCCGTGTTAGCTGTAAGCAAACTACGCAGGGATTTTTTGTGATTTAGCATGTGTACAAAAACCGCAAAGAGCCGTCCGCTCGTTAATTTGCTCCTTTCTGTGTCGTTCACTCGTTCGTAATCAAACAATCGCGGCTGGCCATTGATCGAAGGACGGGACTATAGCGATTTGTTACATATTGTGTTGATATTTCATTTATCACGGTGATTCAATTTTCTGAGCAATTAATCACTGAACAATAGCCGTGGTCAGTGGACGACGGCTGGATGAAAAAATAGACAAAGTACCCGCTGGCAAATTATAAGTATAGTCGTTTGCCTGCCCACAGACGATCACGCAGTCCTACGCGTTATTAGGAAAATGGCAACGCTTAAAATTACATTTGTATAAAAAGTACTGCCCGCAGCATTTTATTGAATAAAATCAGAATTTCATCTGATCACACACACACACTTAACGCCATTCAAAATGCTATCTCTTGCTGTCTGATAGCTTTTAGCAATAAGACCGCCCATCATATTTATGGTGTATATAATAAAGAGGGCTGTGCTGGGAGTTTTCCAACGTGGTCGAATCAGAAATGAAGAGATCCGCAGGACACAAAAGGTAACTGACATAACCCGAAGAATTGGGGGCAGTGGGCAGAATTCAAAACATTCAAAAACTCACAGAACAGGTGACTGATGGGGCAGAAAGGTTCTGGAGTTGGGACCGCGTACCGGAAGACGTAGTCTTGGAAGGCCTCCCACAAAGTTGACCGATGACTTTGTAAAGGCCGCAAGAATCCGCTGGATGCGGGAAGCACAGGACCGGTCGAAGTGACGGTGCTTGGGAGAGGCCTATGTCCAGCAGTGAATGTCTTTCGGCTGAAATGAATTAATAAAGAGTATTCTAAGTATCTATCTACCTCTATTTGGCATCGTTATTATTCATTGTGCTTGGCTGAAATACCATGACTGACATCACGTACGTATAATTTCAGAGGATCTCTGGAGGCCCTGAGGTTCCTCGAACTTGTAATAAGTAGTTTATTTTTATGTGCTAACACTGCTGCATCTCCCCGAGTGTAAGAATCTACATTTTCGCGAGAATCTTCTCGCGAAAATGTAAGCAAATGAAAAACAAAAAAAATGAATGAATGTATGTAAATGTGTTGTAATGTAAGTTATCTAACTTAATAAAAACTTCAACATAAAGCTATTTCAGCTAGATAGACTAAAAGCAGCCACCAGCATTAGACAGAGAATAATTTTGTCATGGAAATTTGAAATCTCTTAGTAGTCTAAAGCCTATAATATCCGGCTCGGCTGCAAGCGCATTAGCCTTTATGAAACGTCCCACCCATTAGCAACGTAGGACCGTCACCGTTGCCTATTTTATTCCCACTTTTTGATCTTCTATTTATATTTTGAAAATTCATCAATTTTACTTAGCATCCTTTTTATTTTTTATCTCTCATTGTTATTTCGTATGGTTTGTACTCTTAATTCCACCTTACTTTCAATCAAACTAAAACAGTATGGATTAGTTTTAATAAAAATATATCAGGAAGTTGAGCTAATTATTAACAGTACACCCACTTACGTCTAAAATACAATGTAGCACACTGATATAGTAGAACAAATGAGATACAGCTTCAGAGGTCTGTGTGCTAAATGACAATATAATAAATATACCAACACTACAAGAAACATCTCAAACACCCAAATCATCAGTAAAAAGTACATTTTTTCCCAGTTGGAACGATACAAAATTATCACAGGTACATTTAATTGGTAGCGCTAACTATCTGCCGTAGCGTCAACTTTCGGACGTAACGTTTTGTTTCGCCCGGATTCGCACTGAAGCGGAGTGCAGCTTTTCGGTAATCTCGCATAATAATGCAAAATACGAGAAGCGCTCGCGTACCCACTCTGCGCAAATACACCTAATTACTTGCCCTCTAATTAAGTGCGAGTTAACTTACTGTTTCATTAACTTATATTCATGAGACAAGTTATAATGCAAATAGGTTTGTTCGCAACTTTTTTACGAGTTAACTACCGAACAGATGTTGTTGATTTTGGTAGAAAGGAAACTTGGATGGCATTAAGTTGACCGTCTAAGTTGACTATCTGTGAGATAGTCAACTAAGATGAGGTCTATTTAATAAAGCCAAGACAAACCTCCAAAACTTAATTTTTAACAGGAAGAAATCTATATAAATAAAACAAAGTCGGGTTAGTTACACCATTTATATCTCAGACCAATTTTTATGATATTTTAATAATTGGATTTGTCTCCGCCCCGAATAGCAGAATAACTATTAAAACATGGGAAAAAAAATATAATTAATTTTGTCATACACACAACATTTAATGATTCTGAGGCAGTACGAAGTTCGCCAGGTCAGCTAAATAGATGGTAAGTAACTGTATAAATCATGGCCACTCCAGTATAAGCCTCCTCCAACTGTCTCCATTTGTCTCTGTTTTCTGCTTGCTCGGTACAGTTTTTACAGGTTATTTTTTGTTTATCATCTGTCCAAAGATATTTGGGTCTGCCTCTGGCTCTTTTACATTCGGGACCTTTCTAGATTTGTTTGCTAGCATTTGTTTCGTACAGTGCGGCTTTTCTTCACAAAAAGTAGCAGGCATATGTAGCTGGAGGCAGTGGTGGGTCAGTGCGTGCCGCCGGTAATGACCGCGACTTGCAAGTTGTAGGTTTGAACTCTGACAGGCGCTTTACTTTAAGTATGTAAATTATTTCATCACCACTACTCTCAAAACGGGAAAGGAAAACATCGTGAGGTAACCGACATATCGATCCTTAAACCAAAAATTTGAAAACTTGTGACATCCACCAAGCCGCACTGTTCCCGCGTGGATTACGGCCCACTCCCGCTCATCGAGAGGAGGCCTGTGTCCCGACAGTGGGAATGGTATAGGCTGATGTTACGGGTGCGGACCAATGCTACACACACATAATTATGATCATCAATGGTACACACAGTAATAAGAATTAATCACACGGTATCCTTGGTTTCTTTAGAAACGTGCGCATCAAATACCAAAGAAGTCACTTGCGTGCAATGTCGAGAATCTGTGATTAATTCTCAACGAAATCTCCTCGCTATATGTTTTGAATACGCCGAGGGTCATGGGCTCAGGTATAACGTAAAGAAGAGCGAGCTTTTGGTGTTCCAATCAGCAGATCATAAGGTCACGCACATACCACCCGTCCTTATAGACGGTGTTTCTCTTCGCAGTGTTTCGCGTTTCAAGTACCTGGGTCACTGGGTCTCGGATGACCTCTCAGACCACGAGGATATTGAGAGAGAGCGCCGGGCGTTGGCTGTCCGATGCAATATGTTAGCTCGTAGATTTGCACGCTGCAGTAAGGCAGTAAAAATAACATTGTTTCGGGCGTTTTGCCAATCTTTTTATACGTGCAGTCTATGGGTAAAATATACGCAGAAGACAATCAACGCCCTGCGCGTTCAGTACAACAATGCATTTAGGATGCTGATGCGCCTGCCGAGGTACTGCAGCGCGTCGGGCATGTTTGCCGACGCTCGCATTGATGGCTTTCATGCCATCCTCAGAAAGAGAGCGGCGTCTTTGCCCAGTCGTGTTGGCGGCAGTGGCAACGGCATTCTTAGCGTTGTGGCTGGCAAAACCGACTGTCGAATATTGTGGCATTGTGTACAGTTGCATGTCAATAAGAACAGTCAGAGTAACAGATCTTGTCCTACCTACTGATTATAGGATAACTTAATTTACATTTCTATTCTATTTATATTTTTTGGTTTTATGATTTTAATGAAATTCTTGATTTTAATTAATATAAAGAAGTAAATGATTTTAAAGATTTTAATGAATTTAAAGGTGATTGCGATTTTAACTAATGATTTTATTGTACAATTTGATATTGTATATTTCAGTTATTTTTGTACATTTTAGTTTTAGTTATAAGAGTATTATTGTGGCATGTATTTTAATCTTTGATCACTAACATAATTTTTAAGTATACTAACATAAAAATATGGATCACTGGTGTCTGAATTAAATAAATTAATTTAAAAAAAATCAACTACCTACTATTTGTATGTAAGTACCCACTACTACTTATCTTTACTAAGTTACAATAAAGCAACCCCACTACTGAACGAAGCTGATCGTAATCCTATACCAATGTGCGTTCAGTCCCAAGTCCCGAGTAACAAGACTGTTACAATCGCTACCCCTAATACTAAACGTAAGTCCTTACACACGTTTTTCATAGTTGTAGTATTGTTCTCCATTGATTCCAAGCGAAACGTTTGCGGCCACTGAGCTCGATCAAACTTTATCCGGGCCATATTGGCCGAAGTTATATCAGATCCATGCGGCAGTAAAACTGGATAATAATAAGCAGTGGATGCAATAAAACACGGCGCTTACGATCACACAATTCGATGACAACTATAAAACCAGGCTGCATCACCCGTCCCTCTGTTTATGTCACGCCCCTAATTTATATCCTTAAGAAGTTTTTATTTTATAGCACATGTAATAAAACAATGTTTGTATTCATACGTTGTATTAAATGAATCTTTTTTATTGACATTTAAGCTCGGCACGTACATTAATTCGTTTCTACTTCTAATATGCTCGTAAGCTTTCTGATTTTCAAAACACGTTTCTTTCTTTTCAGTTAAAGTGGTAGTTTTCAAATGTCAAGTTATTCAATTTCCTTTAATAAAATATCTTTTGTAACCGGATATTCTTGGCATTGGAGTATAATATGGTTTCATAAAATATAACTTTAAATACTTATTTATTTATCACATCAGGTCATCCATCACAGAGGCCGTTTGATGTGAAGTGTCCACAAACTACAGTATATCGATATTTCAATTAACATGCATCGTTACTTTAAACTTTACTTAGTGGAAGTGGGGCGAAGCAAGTTTTAATAAGGGTCTCTCTGGGTCATTACAGGCTCGTAGCGGTAATTGTCAGAGGCGGCGCGGCCCCAGCACTTAACGACACTTCTGGTTGACGTAGGCAGCCAGCAGCCACTCCTTACAGCCGCCGTTTGTATTTCAATAGCTTTGTGAAACGAAATAAACGTATATCTGCTCACCAAATATACATTTTTCGCATAAATGTGCTCGGCATTTGTTTTGTTTATTTTTATTTAAAACAAAAGCCTGTGTTCCTCTTATTGTTATTGGAATACGCCTCTGCATTGTACAAAATTCTCTGTGCTCGTCATAACACCGACGGATTTCAGGTGAGGCATCATTCGTTTTAGCCCTAACTACTGGCTTGATAGAGTTGCTGAAGTTTCCAATCTAATAAAACGAATCACGTGTTCAACGATCCTTACTCAACTAAATTAAGACAAAGAGATTGCAAGACTAGAGATACGACACCTGTCGTATTCAAACCTTACACGAAGGGGTAAATATGCTTCCTTTCAATTGGGTACATACCCAGCCTTTTTTCTTCGTGTTTTAGTCAATTGCCTCCTAGGGTGCCTTCGTCTAGGCGTTTGTTGCGCCACGTCTACGCGACTAGTACGCAGGAAAAATTCCCATCACGGAGTCTATTTCTGCAACGTAGTTATGGAAAACAGATGAACGGATTAGCCATGATTCAATTAGCTAAATGAAATAATGCTTCATTCCCAGCGTTGATCTATCTTATTTATCCTAAGAAGAATATAATTAACTGGCATCCCAATATTATTTACGAGAAAAGTTTTACAAAATTCTTTAAAAAGCGTTGTTTAAAATAACAACGAATTTTCCCATAAAACGCGAGCGAGGGAAAACAAGCCGTAAATTAATCAATCAAAAACCGTGGTTAGGAAAGACCTACTGACCTAATTATCATATTTACGTATGCTATTGAATTATGTATGTTTTTCCGTGAAAAGCATGAAAAGTTTAGACGTTTACATGTTAAAAAGGCGCATGTTCTAATTGGTGCGGGATCGCAATCACGGCAGACATGTCATGTCAAACGTGGAGCTTCGGCTCGGCGCGTACGTAAGGTTACGGGTAGACGGCGACGACTAATTCAATTCCGCAGCAGCGAACTGAATGCTAACGACCGGCTTAAAATGAACACGTATACTGAAATAACACATGCGAGAACATACTCTATTCACTAATAATACGCGCCGAATATACCTAAGGCAAGGGATTTCTACCGGTTCTGACGTAACCATACTCCAGATTATTATAATTCTAAGAGGTTTAAGGATTTAGATTTTAATTTTCTTAAAACTTGCCCTCAAACTTGCCCTCAAACTTGCCCTCAAACTTGCCCTCAAACTTGCCCTCAAACTTGCCCTCAAACTTAATTTCTTTCTTTGAGGATTATTTTTCGAGGCCTTTGATTTTCTCGCTTACCTTTTTAAGGGATTTTTCGTAAGTACCTAATACAATTTATTATAACAGTCTTGATCTCACTTTAATCAAGTGTCCTCACTGGCTCATTAATAGATAATTCAAACCGCTCTTTAATTACGCTGAGTCACAACGTTTTAAGATTATTTTTTCCGTGGCTCCCCTCGGGCTCGGCGACGAAACGTCCAAACGAAACTCACGATAAGAACGACGAATATGCGTTGGTAAATACGTACTGTTACGTATTATATATATGTATAAAGGACGTGTGAAAACGATATTTGTATTGTATTTTGAGCACGAAAAGTTTTTTTTATCGCAGTGGCTGCGTCTCCGGCGGCAGCGGCGGGCAACCAGTCCGCTGTCGGCAAGTAAGTATTGTGGAATGATTAATTGTTCTGTAAATTGAATTCACCGTGATAAATGAAATATCCGCACAATAGGTAATAAATTACGCTGACCCGTTTGGGCGTAAGATGAAACGGTCTGAAAGTAGCTCCGGACGGATGTTACGGGATAATAGGTATAAAACACAACACACGTAAAACACCTGCCCGAAGGTATTGTTGGGATTTTAATTCGCATAGGGCACGGAACGGCTTTGTTAAACGAACTGGTACAGCTTGCTTTCAGTCCATTACTACCTGCGTTCTATCTCGATGTTGCTGTGTTCGTTACTATCGCAAAGGTTTCGGGTCGTTCCGATACGATCCGAAACCTATGCGATTGAACAACACGTCGTTTAACTACACAAAATACTTAATTATTTAACAAAGGCACGCCACCCTGAATATTATGACAATTTATATTGGAACTGGTTTAATTGTTCCAACTCTTTTTATTTCCCTGAGTAATGAAGTTGAATCAATAAAGCTCGAGAACGACTCTTATAAAGACTTTTATTTATTCGACTCCAAAGTGTACGACTGAGGTTGCTTACAGTCAGTAAAACCTCTAGGGTACTGACTGTCTCGTCAGAGGGTTACCTACTACACACCGTGCTATTTGTTAGCTGACAGACTTTTGGAGGTGGTGAATAATTATTAGTACTTAACATTACACAGCGTAAATGTATAGTCCAACCCGTAACATTATGTTTCGCCGAAAACGAAAACAAAATTCAGCCTGATTATGAACTACTAATTTCTCGATAGGTTTTTGTTTAGTAAAAGTACAATAAATACAGGGTCAATCTTTTAATTTTAATCATTGAATTAAACCGTTAAACTTTAATCACGCGAAAATAAACTTTATTCAAGGTATTTTTTATTTTTGGAATATTTTTCATTTTCTCAGTGAATGTATAGTAGGTATTGTTTAGCCGGAGCGTAATATTTATATATATATAGTGCCGAAAAATGTAGCGCAATTCCTGGAATTTATTTTGTTTCACTTACTTAAATACACATTATGATCTAGCTATATGAACAGTGATATTGCATAGTGTGTACCCAGTTGACTAAACAGAAGCAACCCCTATACTTGCCTAGGGGTATATGATAATGAAACCCATGGAAGTATGGCTAACACCACAGTCTGATAAAGCTATGGCGTCTTGATTAGAGGTGACTTCATTATGCGGTTACGTAATAATTGTAATTAAAGTAATTTGATGCTCAGAGAAATAGATATACAGTTTATTTTCTTGACGGTGAGTTGCATACCTACATTATAAATGTTAATAGCACTGCCTTTAAGTGAACAATACATTAGCAAAACGATGCCACCTTAATTAATATCAGATAACTTGAACCAAAGCTAAATACAATAAATTCTAGAAACTCCATTCTATTAAAATAATCTGGAACCCATGATCAAACTTTGTCTTCCTTTAATGGATACTTACATAACTTACATTAATTCGTTGAGACACAATGTCCTGATTCTGTTTCAACTTCTAAGTGGTAATGAAGACAAAAGACTTTAATAAAATAAAAGGCCATTTTAAAATATAGAAACTTTGTGTCACGGGTACAATGTATTACAAGATAGCAAGCTGAAGCCTCGCATCTCGATGCGAGTGTAAATACATGGTTTAAGCATTATTACGTAATTAAGATTGTAATATGAACCTAACATCGTGAGAAAAGCATTCCAGGCGTACATTTATTGAACAAAGAGGCAAGAAAAACGACGGCAACAAGCGGCGCCGGCTGTTCTAAATTGCCAACACTTCTGAGCCGTGGGCGTTTACTGGAGTTCACTCCACTTCATTATTTGTTACATTGCATCGATTCGGGATCGCGTAAAGTGTTATATGATAGCGCCATCAGTGTATGCGCCAGATAAAAGACGATAGCGTGCCTCCATTTTCCGTATTGCAGGAACGAAAACGCTGACGATAAATGTAAAAGGGAAATTCATTTGTCATTAAGTTGCATTGCAACTGAAAAATAATCGCAAAATAAAAAGGGGTTGAATATCTTTTGCCAGAGCATTTTCGTGCAGAGCCATAATGAAAGGAAATAAGATTTTCGAAAAAAAAAAAATTTACTCGCAAGCCTACAACATGGACAGTGTGAATTTTAAGAGCTCTTATTTTCGATATGTGATGAGTGCATACTTCGGTGGTTAATTTAGGTATAGTTTTTTCATGCAATAATGATGTTTCAATGTTAAAAATAAGTTTGTGCATCAAGCCAGACGGCCGACCAGTGAGCGTAACTTTTGTAAATTCCAACTCGGTAAAGTAATTAGAATTTTTCCAACGGCCCCATTGTGCTACGAACTCAGCTCACGCAAACTTTTAATGCGACTTAAATTCAAATGCTATTTTACGGTTTCTCTTTGTGAAGTTGATTTTAATGAAATATTGAGTTCGGCGACATTGAATGTCTACTTTTCAGGGTTCTAAGTCAACGCAATAAAACATACAGCCATTTATGCGACATATTTTGATACTCCCAAATAAATCAACTTCCGTTAACCTAGAATCATGAAATTTGACCAGAAGCAAGGTTTCACAAGACAAGACACTGCGATTTTTTTTTTTTTTTATAATTCATTTCATTTCATGGTGTCGTTTTCATGGTGCAAGATTTTGAAATTCGCGCAGCCGCCATATTGGATTTTCATTTGAACTTCGTCCGTGCCGGAGCTCCTCTAACCCCACACGTTCCTTTTTATTTTGAGTAACTTGTTTACTTTTTATTTTACTTAAAAAAATGTGATGACCGCAATAATCTACAGAGCTGCAATAAAATGACTTAGTGTTCTCCAAAACATTTTGACTTTAAACACAACATTATATTTACCTAATCTAAAACTCTCACAGAAGGACATGATTCACGAAACCAATATTATCCCAATGATATATTTTTCGAACAACTCATACGCTGAAGGAAAACTTGTAAGTCATTCAACGAACTCGAACTCGGCGCAAATAGATGTCATCAATCGAAGAGGCTTTCTATCAAAGACAAGGGACAAAGGGACATCGTAGAGCAAGGGCTGATATGCGGAAGAATTATTACCGACGAAGACGGCCCTAATGCCTGAGCTGAACGTATTTATTTGGTGACCTGCTGAAGGTAAACTGACAGCCCGAATGCACGTTAACTTATGGTTTCAATGGCGCCGCTCACTGACATAATCTTTTTCATTTGATTTGACTGTAATGGACTCTATAATTAACGAGTGAATGAAGGGTCAGCCTTATACAGGGTAGCAGGGATATTCACGCGCAAACTGTAACCATGAATTCAGCACATGATTAAAGACCCTCTAGCGTAGAAAATTTTCGTCGGTTATCAAAAAAATCTGCTGTTTCATAGAAAATACCTACGTGGTCAAAATGGATGGAAAGAATGAAAGAAATAAGTAGTCATCATATACCTACTGAATTCATGGTAATATGGTTGCGCGATGTCCCTGCCAAACTGTATTAAAACGTGGTCTTTGGAAATTATGAACCCCACGATTAGTAATATTCTTTGTCAAGACACTATTTTACAATCTAATTTTGTCAAGTAATCGCAAAATGTGTAAGTATACTATTTATACACGTCACACTAAAATGCAGTGGAGGAAAATAAATAAATGACCTTATTTTAATACAAAACAATAATGAAGACTTTGAACTTCTCTGGTTGGATTTTCTTGCGAAACTACTCACTAGACTAAGCGTCAAATCCCACTTGAAGAAACGCAGTTAGTTCACAAATCTTAATCAGGATTGTCATAAAAGGATCTCCAACAGTGTAGACGTTTAATCGTTTAATCCTTTGCTTTTGAAATAATCTCGCGGCAGTTTATGCAAATTGCTTGAATGGTATTTGCTTAGTATGTTGAGCCAATAATTAGGAGTTTTTACTGTGTAATTTTTCTCAGGTGCGGCGTCTGCCGCAGGGCTGTTGTCAAAACAGTGAACAGCTTTATTGTGCCACCAGTTTGGTTATTTAGGCACACTGTTATACAGGGTTATTTTATATTGGCTAGCTAAACTCCGGAGACTCGATAGGTGATTCACATCGCATATCTAACTAAACACAGGAGATCAACGATCGCTTTTGGTGTTGTTACTTGAAGTATGAGTTGAGAAAAACTGTTCTCTTATGTTTTATCTTTTTTACATATCGATACCCATCACATCTGTAACGTTTACAAAAAAAAACAGATTTTTTAAACTAATATTTCAAGTGACTACGATAAATATTGCGGTCGATAATCCCAAAAAAGAACAACATCAAATTTAGTTTTAGATATCGACACCCATCGCGTCTGCGGAGTTTAGCCAGCCAATTTAAAATAACCCTGAAGAAGCGTGGTGATTTTTAAGGCATACTTTTAATTGTGAGTGAGGGATGTTATAATATTATCATAAACAAAAACAATTTGTAAAACTATCCTACCACCACAATAGCACCGCACCCATGTATAGAGAAAGCCGTTTAGATAGCCACGTACAGTCAACAAAAACAATGTCGCGGCGTGGTTGAAAGAGCGAGATTCCGGCTGCAATCATCTAGATAACACTTGAGGGATTTATCCAAAATAACATTTCGCCTGCGCAAAGTTCTTAATGAAATAAGTTAGTAATCCTCGGGTAATTCGTTAAATGTTTGTGCGATAGATACTAGTTTAGAAGCTCTCCCCGAGTGGCTGTTTCATGCTTTGATTACAGCGCGCGGCGTCTTCACCGTATCAATGATTCACGTGAACGTGCACTTAAGTTTACCTATCATTTACATTGTTATACAAGAACGTTATAAAGTTCGTCTACATATTTATGAATAGTATGCAGATTGGGAGAAAGTTTCAAGCGTGTTTATTGTTTGCTACTCCAACGAGTGAATATCATGATCAGCTTAATAACCTTTCTCAAAACTTATTTGAACTTTATTTGTGCATACTTCAAAAAGGTTTCTATGAAGTATAAATTCTTCAGTGTTATTATTTTAGTAGTAATCTAAATAAAATAATACCCTGAAGAATTTACAAAAGCGTTTTATCGAAAAACATTTCCTATAATAAAATCGCGCGATTCACGAATTTAAAACTGGATCGTGGCGAGAGGTTAATTACCAGTATATCTGAGTACTCCACTCAATATAACAAGCAGCAGCCGCGATACATTGCGATCCTTTTCGGTCATATTAACAACGAACATTCGCAATATCATACATTACATTTCAAAGTAAATTATTTTGAACAGTTTTAAAAATAATTGTGGAACAAGGTTATGTATGAGATTCAAAAGCAGCGTTTCATTAAAAAATAAATGCGGTTCAAGAAATTGTAAACTCTGAACTAAATAAAATATGTCAAATAATCTTTTTTGAATCTATTAATTATCCACTCTGCCAGAAATATCGCACTTTCAGCGCAACGAACGTTTCCACTAGATAAAAACTAATAGGTTCTCGTTTCAACCTGTTACATCCACTTACTTCATATGTCCATATAACAATTTACTCACAAGGGTCATCGAGACCCCTGACTTGGTCAACACTAAGTACTGTCGAATAAAAAAGTCCCATAAAATAAAGCTAAAACTAACCGTCGCGCGTCGGTCGGTCGCCGGGCACAGGTTATTTATATAAGTCATGTCAGACAACGCTTCTGGCCTGAAAGTTCACTCATATTTTTTGTTTGACAAATTGCCGCGGTAACGGGACTTGGCTAAAGTTTCACCTCCATTTAAGCGTCCATTAATACCTACCCGGTGGCCGTGACTCTCTTTACATTTTATGAAATATTGAGTATCGACCTACCTATTGCAAAAAGTATAGGAGTGCCTCTTAGTAGCACGTTGGTACCGCGTACCGGGGGCTGAAAAATAATTTGTAAGAATTTTTATTTTAGAAAACATAACCTAACGCACTTGTTTACGGTCTAGGTAGTTTACAAAGTAATTGTTTATCGTGACCTAATCTTAAAACACTAATAAATTCCACGAAAAATCTCGACCTTTCCATCAAGGCTGACGTCATTCAACGTTCAACGTCTTCTCTCGAGTTGTGATCTTGTTTGTCAATTTTATTATTCGTCA
Source organism: Gortyna flavago (assembly GCA_963669345.1). Classification (NCBI taxonomy): domain Eukaryota; kingdom Metazoa; phylum Arthropoda; class Insecta; order Lepidoptera; family Noctuidae; genus Gortyna; species Gortyna flavago. Next base: position 8,968,482 of record OY770129.1, on the reverse strand, counting down.
CATCGCCCGACACGTCCCGCGCCCTTATTCTGCTCGAAGGCAACCCCCTTAGCTTTTTACCCTTGGCCGACATTACGCTAATGAATATCAAGGATAAGAGGCTCCACTGAGAAAACTTTTTTTCTTTTCTATTGCTTGATTCGGCTGTTCAATCTCCTTGTAAAATATAGTTCGGGTGGAAATCATATTTTAGACTAGCTGTGCCCGCGATTTCGTTCGCGTACATATTGGATTTCATAGCTTTTATTTTTTTGCGCGGAACCCTAATTCTTTTCCTAAAGTAAAAGTAAAGCCTAAGTTATTTCTTAGAACATCAGCTATCTGCCAGTGAAATTCCCGTCAAAATCGGCCCAGCCGCTTAGGAAATTAGCCGGAACAAACAGACAAGAAAATTGTTTTTTGTTTTGTTATAAATACCGTATAAGTTATATGTACTTCCATATGCATTTATTAGTAAGATCCTGTTATTTTGATATTACAAATAGACACTTCAATTATATTTATTTGCATAAAAGATTTCCACCATTTGGGTATACCGTACGTAAATATCCGCGATAAAATATCAGAATGAGATCTACCATATAAAATATCGTGAAGCTCTGTTAACAGGTTTGGTACTAACAGTTGTAAGCCTCTCATTTTACCTACCTCCTACAAATAGGCTATGAAAGTAAAACAACCGTGACCTTAGTTGAATATTGAATCTGAGCCCGTTAAACATAGCGCATTCCACGCTGCATGTGCTGGTTCTACGACTACCTGTGACAGTCGTCACACACAGCTAGTCTAAAGCCGGACAGGCGGCCTAACTAAGGAATATTTGTGCCACGAGTTATTGTCTCTATAGGCACTCACTTCCATTCTGGTACTCAGCATTCGAGGGTGTTCTGTAGTTGGCATAACGACTATAACCAGTTGGAGAAAGGCTTGAAAGATCTTTTAAGCTATATCAAGACAAAAAAATATGTTGTACTGTCTAAAATATTAAAGCTCCGTGAAATTATTAAAAAAAAATGGTTTAATATTAAATGATTAGATTATTATTGTAACAAGATTAGTTTGCGTAAATGTCTTACAAGTGTCTACGCGGTTTAGATGCGTGCTACTCATACGAGCGCTACGCGGGTCGCATTACCTACGTGTCGGCGTAGCACTTCTACGTGTGCTACGAAGTACCTTGTTCTGTTAGTACAAGTAGGTATATAATATTACATTCCGACAACCACTGCTGAATCAAAACCATTTTCCTGTGTTCTATGTCTTATATATTTCTATAGGCTATAGGCGTCACAATAAACCAAGTTCTTCTTATGGAAGCTTTAAGAATATTGTCTACAGCTTTTACTAAATAAACAAAGATAAAATGAATCCTTCAAACGAATTCCTATAAATACAGAAATAATTCCTTTTTTTATTTAAAAAAATCAATGGAAAAGTTATGGGATATTTGTACAAATCAGAGAGACGAGCTCATTGACTGATCAATTCGTGTGAACCTCACGTTTCGCTCAACTATTGTTTCTAGCCGAAAGATCGAACTTTTCATTGAAATTCAGGCTTCGTTAGCATGCCAACCGCAATACCAAAATCAATTAAATATACATTCCAGGTCAGCGAACTGAGAAATACATGGGTGGTGCGGTGCTCGCACGGGCCCCGCGAGCCACGTCACCACCCCCGCCCCAGCGCCGCGCCCCCGCCGGCACCCGATGTGCCCCCTGCACATTCTAATCACTCCTAACTACACTTCTTACCATTCCAAACGTTGCAATTAGCCTAAAGCCGCCTAGTTTGTTTCCAAGGATGGAAAATATCGTTGAATTTTGACGTAAGTAAATGATTAACTCTTATCCTATTCAAAAAATAAGTTTTTAAGAACGAATGTTTAGTAACATGAAAGTTCCATGAGCCCATACTACGAAAATCTATATAATTTTTAGGTGGTTTCTTCAAACGATCCAATTCGCAGTGGAAACAAAAATACGCAAATACCTTTATTTAATTTCATTCAAAACTAGTAACCAATCCATACGAAACACTACTGAAAGCTAACGTTGTTTCAGTTAAACGATTAACGAGAGCGAATCGTCACTTCACAAGTAGCACGAGCCATGTGAAGAATACTGTGTGTGACTGTGTGAAGTGTGCGCAACGTCGGCGTCGCTCCGAGCCGAAATTGTCAAGTTATGTAAATGTGGTCGGAAACTTGCAGCGACGAGCAGCGCATCCGCTGTGTGGTGTCGTCTCTCGATACTCAATAACATGCCCCTTTAATAATTCATTACAATATTTACTTGCCTGATGACAAGTTTTCTTGCTGTTAACTGACAACACACAATTTGTTATAGACAGCTGTACCTACAGCTGTCCAGTTCTACGCCTTCTCATAACCTCATTCCCCTTTAGATTTTTCGAACGGAACTGTATAAGATATTTATAATTTTGTTACTAAAGAATAGTTACTTATATTATATAAATCAAATATACAAGTACATTTTCCTTTCGTACATTTATCTCACAATAATAAAAACGTTAAACTTAATCAATAAAGACAAAGCAAAAGCTCTATGCAGCAGCGCGACTCCCAAGAGATGCTAAAGTAAATTAAAATCTAAAATGAAATGGATTTAAAAAAGAATATCAAAAGAGGATACGGAGATATTTTAACCTTTGGTGGCGTAGAATGAGATGATAACAAGGCGTTTAGTATTCGAGTCACGAAAGGTCGATCCACCTGCTTTTCATATCACGACAATTGCCGACCCCGAGGAATCGGCTCTCTAGCGGAATGACAATTCTTGTCTATGAAAATCAATTGGGGAGAACGAGGAGCTCCGGGCCGGCGACAATTCCAATTTCATTAATAGCTTCCGTCGCAGCGTAGGGATGCCACTGCGTCGGCATTTGGAATACCTCAAAGTCTCTTTTGTTTACGGCCGCTGCAGCGAGGCTATAACGAGCTCTGTAATTAACAAACGATTAGCGAGCGCACGTCATCAACTACTTGAATATCACACGCCGGATTTATTACTACTCGTCATATCATAACACAGGTATAATAATAACTTTTTTACTATTAAGTACCGGTACGGTATTACAAGTAATTATGTTGCTCGTTAACTACAATATTATTTTGGAGAAAGGTATTATGGTCAACTAATTCATTGTCTAGATACTTTGCGTCTTATTGTGCTTGAAGCAACTTCGTGTATTATATATTTCGCTTTACATATTTAGGTAGATAGTAGGTACATTTACCTATGTACATAATGTAAGGCACATATTGTAAACATACGTTTTGGATGCTTTTGCTTTGTACACCATTTTTTATTGAACAAAGCTCCTTTTTTGTTGGGAAACCGTTCTTCCACAGTGAAATTGTTTTTTCAGTTGCTCGAAAAATCTGAAACCTTTGTACTTGGCTAAAGTTTCACCTCCATTTAAGCGTCCATTAATACCTACCCGGTGGCCGTGACTCTCTTTACATTTTATGAAATATTGAGTATCGACCTACCTATTGCAAAAAGTATAGGAGTGCCTCTTAGTAGCACGTTGGTACCGCGTACCGGGGGCTGAAAAATAATTTGTAAGAATTTTTATTTTAGAAAACATAACCTAACGCACTTGTTTACGGTCTAGGTAGTTTACAAAGTAATTGTTTATCGTGACCTAATCTTAAAACACTAATAAATTCCACGAAAAATCTCGACCTTTCCATCAAGGCTGACGTCATTCAACGTTCAACGTCTTCTCTCGAGTTGTGATCTTGTTTGTCAATTTTATTATTCGTCACATCGCCCGACACGTCCCGCGCCCTTATTCTGCTCGAAGGCAACCCCCTTAGCTTTTTACCCTTGGCCGACATTACGCTAATGAATATCAAGGATAAGAGGCTCCACTGAGAAAACTTTTTTTCTTTTCTATTGCTTGATTCGGCTGTTCAATCTCCTTGTAAAATATAGTTCGGGTGGAAATCATATTTTAGACTAGCTGTGCCCGCGATTTCGTTCGCGTACATATTGGATTTCATAGCTTTTATTTTTTTGCGCGGAACCCTAATTCTTTTCCTAAAGTAAAAGTAAAGCCTAAGTTATTTCTTAGAACATCAGCTATCTGCCAGTGAAATTCCCGTCAAAATCGGCCCAGCCGCTTAGGAAATTAGCCGGAACAAACAGACAAGAAAATTGTTTTTTGTTTTGTTATAAATACCGTATAAGTTATATGTACTTCCATATGCATTTATTAGTAAGATCCTGTTATTTTGATATTACAAATAGACACTTCAATTATATTTATTTGCATAAAAGATTTCCACCATTTGGGTATACCGTACGTAAATATCCGCGATAAAATATCAGAATGAGATCTACCATATAAAATATCGTGAAGCTCTGTTAACAGGTTTGGTACTAACAGTTGTAAGCCTCTCATTTTACCTACCTCCTACAAATAGGCTATGAAAGTAAAACAACCGTGACCTTAGTTGAATATTGAATCTGAGCCCGTTAAACATAGCGCATTCCACGCTGCATGTGCTGGTTCTACGACTACCTGTGACAGTCGTCACACACAGCTAGTCTAAAGCCGGACAGGCGGCCTAACTAAGGAATATTTGTGCCACGAGTTATTGTCTCTATAGGCACTCACTTCCATTCTGGTACTCAGCATTCGAGGGTGTTCTGTAGTTGGCATAACGACTATAACCAGTTGGAGAAAGGCTTGAAAGATCTTTTAAGCTATATCAAGACAAAAAAATATGTTGTACTGTCTAAAATATTAAAGCTCCGTGAAATTATTAAAAAAAAATGGTTTAATATTAAATGATTAGATTATTATTGTAACAAGATTAGTTTGCGTAAATGTCTTACAAGTGTCTACGCGGTTTAGATGCGTGCTACTCATACGAGCGCTACGCGGGTCGCATTACCTACGTGTCGGCGTAGCACTTCTACGTGTGCTACGAAGTACCTTGTTCTGTTAGTACAAGTAGGTATATAATATTACATTCCGACAACCACTGCTGAATCAAAACCATTTTCCTGTGTTCTATGTCTTATATATTTCTATAGGCTATAGGCGTCACAATAAACCAAGTTCTTCTTATGGAAGCTTTAAGAATATTGTCTACAGCTTTTACTAAATAAACAAAGATAAAATGAATCCTTCAAACGAATTCCTATAAATACAGAAATAATTCCTTTTTTTATTTAAAAAAATCAATGGAAAAGTTATGGGATATTTGTACAAATCAGAGAGACGAGCTCATTGACTGATCAATTCGTGTGAACCTCACGTTTCGCTCAACTATTGTTTCTAGCCGAAAGATCGAACTTTTCATTGAAATTCAGGCTTCGTTAGCATGCCAACCGCAATACCAAAATCAATTAAATATACATTCCAGGTCAGCGAACTGAGAAATACATGGGTGGTGCGGTGCTCGCACGGGCCCCGCGAGCCACGTCACCACCCCCGCCCCAGCGCCGCGCCCCCGCCGGCACCCGATGTGCCCCCTGCACATTCTAATCACTCCTAACTACACTTCTTACCATTCCAAACGTTGCAATTAGCCTAAAGCCGCCTAGTTTGTTTCCAAGGATGGAAAATATCGTTGAATTTTGACGTAAGTAAATGATTAACTCTTATCCTATTCAAAAAATAAGTTTTTAAGAACGAATGTTTAGTAACATGAAAGTTCCATGAGCCCATACTACGAAAATCTATATAATTTTTAGGTGGTTTCTTCAAACGATCCAATTCGCAGTGGAAACAAAAATACGCAAATACCTTTATTTAATTTCATTCAAAACTAGTAACCAATCCATACGAAACACTACTGAAAGCTAACGTTGTTTCAGTTAAACGATTAACGAGAGCGAATCGTCACTTCACAAGTAGCACGAGCCATGTGAAGAATACTGTGTGTGACTGTGTGAAGTGTGCGCAACGTCGGCGTCGCTCCGAGCCGAAATTGTCAAGTTATGTAAATGTGGTCGGAAACTTGCAGCGACGAGCAGCGCATCCGCTGTGTGGTGTCGTCTCTCGATACTCAATAACATGCCCCTTTAATAATTCATTACAATATTTACTTGCCTGATGACAAGTTTTCTTGCTGTTAACTGACAACACACAATTTGTTATAGACAGCTGTACCTACAGCTGTCCAGTTCTACGCCTTCTCATAACCTCATTCCCCTTTAGATTTTTCGAACGGAACTGTATAAGATATTTATAATTTTGTTACTAAAGAATAGTTACTTATATTATATAAATCAAATATACAAGTACATTTTCCTTTCGTACATTTATCTCACAATAATAAAAACGTTAAACTTAATCAATAAAGACAAAGCAAAAGCTCTATGCAGCAGCGCGACTCCCAAGAGATGCTAAAGTAAATTAAAATCTAAAATGAAATGGATTTAAAAAAGAATATCAAAAGAGGATACGGAGATATTTTAACCTTTGGTGGCGTAGAATGAGATGATAACAAGGCGTTTAGTATTCGAGTCACGAAAGGTCGATCCACCTGCTTTTCATATCACGACAATTGCCGACCCCGAGGAATCGGCTCTCTAGCGGAATGACAATTCTTGTCTATGAAAATCAATTGGGGAGAACGAGGAGCTCCGGGCCGGCGACAATTCCAATTTCATTAATAGCTTCCGTCGCAGCGTAGGGATGCCACTGCGTCGGCATTTGGAATACCTCAAAGTCTCTTTTGTTTACGGCCGCTGCAGCGAGGCTATAACGAGCTCTGTAATTAACAAACGATTAGCGAGCGCACGTCATCAACTACTTGAATATCACACGCCGGATTTATTACTACTCGTCATATCATAACACAGGTATAATAATAACTTTTTTACTATTAAGTACCGGTACGGTATTACAAGTAATTATGTTGCTCGTTAACTACAATATTATTTTGGAGAAAGGTATTATGGTCAACTAATTCATTGTCTAGATACTTTGCGTCTTATTGTGCTTGAAGCAACTTCGTGTATTATATATTTCGCTTTACATATTTAGGTAGATAGTAGGTACATTTACCTATGTACATAATGTAAGGCACATATTGTAAACATACGTTTTGGATGCTTTTGCTTTGTACACCATTTTTTATTGAACAAAGCTCCTTTTTTGTTGGGAAACCGTTCTTCCACAGTGAAATTGTTTTTTCAGTTGCTCGAAAAATCTGAAACCTTTGTACTTGGCTAAAGTTTCACCTCCATTTAAGCGTCCATTAATACCTACCCGGTGGCCGTGACTCTCTTTACATTTTATGAAATATTGAGTATCGACCTACCTATTGCAAAAAGTATAGGAGTGCCTCTTAGTAGCACGTTGGTACCGCGTACCGGGGGCTGAAAAATAATTTGTAAGAATTTTTATTTTAGAAAACATAACCTAACGCACTTGTTTACGGTCTAGGTAGTTTACAAAGTAATTGTTTATCGTGACCTAATCTTAAAACACTAATAAATTCCACGAAAAATCTCGACCTTTCCATCAAGGCTGACGTCATTCAACGTTCAACGTCTTCTCTCGAGTTGTGATCTTGTTTGTCAATTTTATTATTCGTCACATCGCCCGACACGTCCCGCGCCCTTATTCTGCTCGAAGGCAACCCCCTTAGCTTTTTACCCTTGGCCGACATTACGCTAATGAATATCAAGGATAAGAGGCTCCACTGAGAAAACTTTTTTTCTTTTCTATTGCTTGATTCGGCTGTTCAATCTCCTTGTAAAATATAGTTCGGGTGGAAATCATATTTTAGACTAGCTGTGCCCGCGATTTCGTTCGCGTACATATTGGATTTCATAGCTTTTATTTTTTTGCGCGGAACCCTAATTCTTTTCCTAAAGTAAAAGTAAAGCCTAAGTTATTTCTTAGAACATCAGCTATCTGCCAGTGAAATTCCCGTCAAAATCGGCCCAGCCGCTTAGGAAATTAGCCGGAACAAACAGACAAGAAAATTGTTTTTTGTTTTGTTATAAATACCGTATAAGTTATATGTACTTCCATATGCATTTATTAGTAAGATCCTGTTATTTTGATATTACAAATAGACACTTCAATTATATTTATTTGCATAAAAGATTTCCACCATTTGGGTATACCGTACGTAAATATCCGCGATAAAATATCAGAATGAGATCTACCATATAAAATATCGTGAAGCTCTGTTAACAGGTTTGGTACTAACAGTTGTAAGCCTCTCATTTTACCTACCTCCTACAAATAGGCTATGAAAGTAAAACAACCGTGACCTTAGTTGAATATTGAATCTGAGCCCGTTAAACATAGCGCATTCCACGCTGCATGTGCTGGTTCTACGACTACCTGTGACAGTCGTCACACACAGCTAGTCTAAAGCCGGACAGGCGGCCTAACTAAGGAATATTTGTGCCACGAGTTATTGTCTCTATAGGCACTCACTTCCATTCTGGTACTCAGCATTCGAGGGTGTTCTGTAGTTGGCATAACGACTATAACCAGTTGGAGAAAGGCTTGAAAGATCTTTTAAGCTATATCAAGACAAAAAAATATGTTGTACTGTCTAAAATATTAAAGCTCCGTGAAATTATTAAAAAAAAATGGTTTAATATTAAATGATTAGATTATTATTGTAACAAGATTAGTTTGCGTAAATGTCTTACAAGTGTCTACGCGGTTTAGATGCGTGCTACTCATACGAGCGCTACGCGGGTCGCATTACCTACGTGTCGGCGTAGCACTTCTACGTGTGCTACGAAGTACCTTGTTCTGTTAGTACAAGTAGGTATATAATATTACATTCCGACAACCACTGCTGAATCAAAACCATTTTCCTGTGTTCTATGTCTTATATATTTCTATAGGCTATAGGCGTCACAATAAACCAAGTTCTTCTTATGGAAGCTTTAAGAATATTGTCTACAGCTTTTACTAAATAAACAAAGATAAAATGAATCCTTCAAACGAATTCCTATAAATACAGAAATAATTCCTTTTTTTATTTAAAAAAATCAATGGAAAAGTTATGGGATATTTGTACAAATCAGAGAGACGAGCTCATTGACTGATCAATTCGTGTGAACCTCACGTTTCGCTCAACTATTGTTTCTAGCCGAAAGATCGAACTTTTCATTGAAATTCAGGCTTCGTTAGCATGCCAACCGCAATACCAAAATCAATTAAATATACATTCCAGGTCAGCGAACTGAGAAATACATGGGTGGTGCGGTGCTCGCACGGGCCCCGCGAGCCACGTCACCACCCCCGCCCCAGCGCCGCGCCCCCGCCGGCACCCGATGTGCCCCCTGCACATTCTAATCACTCCTAACTACACTTCTTACCATTCCAAACGTTGCAATTAGCCTAAAGCCGCCTAGTTTGTTTCCAAGGATGGAAAATATCGTTGAATTTTGACGTAAGTAAATGATTAACTCTTATCCTATTCAAAAAATAAGTTTTTAAGAACGAATGTTTAGTAACATGAAAGTTCCATGAGCCCATACTACGAAAATCTATATAATTTTTAGGTGGTTTCTTCAAACGATCCAATTCGCAGTGGAAACAAAAATACGCAAATACCTTTATTTAATTTCATTCAAAACTAGTAACCAATCCATACGAAACACTACTGAAAGCTAACGTTGTTTCAGTTAAACGATTAACGAGAGCGAATCGTCACTTCACAAGTAGCACGAGCCATGTGAAGAATACTGTGTGTGACTGTGTGAAGTGTGCGCAACGTCGGCGTCGCTCCGAGCCGAAATTGTCAAGTTATGTAAATGTGGTCGGAAACTTGCAGCGACGAGCAGCGCATCCGCTGTGTGGTGTCGTCTCTCGATACTCAATAACATGCCCCTTTAATAATTCATTACAATATTTACTTGCCTGATGACAAGTTTTCTTGCTGTTAACTGACAACACACAATTTGTTATAGACAGCTGTACCTACAGCTGTCCAGTTCTACGCCTTCTCATAACCTCATTCCCCTTTAGATTTTTCGAACGGAACTGTATAAGATATTTATAATTTTGTTACTAAAGAATAGTTACTTATATTATATAAATCAAATATACAAGTACATTTTCCTTTCGTACATTTATCTCACAATAATAAAAACGTTAAACTTAATCAATAAAGACAAAGCAAAAGCTCTATGCAGCAGCGCGACTCCCAAGAGATGCTAAAGTAAATTAAAATCTAAAATGAAATGGATTTAAAAAAGAATATCAAAAGAGGATACGGAGATATTTTAACCTTTGGTGGCGTAGAATGAGATGATAACAAGGCGTTTAGTATTCGAGTCACGAAAGGTCGATCCACCTGCTTTTCATATCACGACAATTGCCGACCCCGAGGAATCGGCTCTCTAGCGGAATGACAATTCTTGTCTATGAAAATCAATTGGGGAGAACGAGGAGCTCCGGGCCGGCGACAATTCCAATTTCATTAATAGCTTCCGTCGCAGCGTAGGGATGCCACTGCGTCGGCATTTGGAATACCTCAAAGTCTCTTTTGTTTACGGCCGCTGCAGCGAGGCTATAACGAGCTCTGTAATTAACAAACGATTAGCGAGCGCACGTCATCAACTACTTGAATATCACACGCCGGATTTATTACTACTCGTCATATCATAACACAGGTATAATAATAACTTTTTTACTATTAAGTACCGGTACGGTATTACAAGTAATTATGTTGCTCGTTAACTACAATATTATTTTGGAGAAAGGTATTATGGTCAACTAATTCATTGTCTAGATACTTTGCGTCTTATTGTGCTTGAAGCAACTTCGTGTATTATATATTTCGCTTTACATATTTAGGTAGATAGTAGGTACATTTACCTATGTACATAATGTAAGGCACATATTGTAAACATACGTTTTGGATGCTTTTGCTTTGTACACCATTTTTTATTGAACAAAGCTCCTTTTTTGTTGGGAAACCGTTCTTCCACAGTGAAATTGTTTTTTCAGTTGCTCGAAAAATCTGAAACCTTTGTAACAATATTTTTGCAGCAGTAAAACATTTTTTATTTGAGCCTTAGGAAGACATTCTTCGCTGACATTTCATATATGTAAATACTTTAATAAAATAATTTATATCTGAAATGTTTTAAATTTTTCTGTTGCTTTTGATTTCATCCAACAAGTAAACAAATTAATGAAATTCAGCTGTGACATATTTTATGAATATAATAAGTGGAACGGTTCTTTTGAACTAGTTGGTAAAAGTTTTGATACTTGTGAGCCGGTCCCCAAGTTTCGGGACGCTGATGTGCTCTACAATGTGTAACATAAACAATAAAATTTTATTCACAGACGCCTTAGTAGCACTTCATTCTAATTATAATGTAAGTAGTTCTTATAATTAATTATTTGTGTAGTGTTTGAAGTGTCTAGTAAACTTTTATTCCGTTACTTATAAAGTTAGGACTGTAAGATCCGGCCAAGTGTGAGTCATATATACCTACTCGCGCACTGAGGGTGGCGCATGGCGTGCCGCGTGCGCCGTGGCGCCATATTACACCAGATTATAATAATACGTCTTTTTTTAATTTATAGTAGTAAGTTACTAATTACGTTTTAAAACTCTAAGCCTCTCCCAACTCTGATAGGGCCCGCTTCAGTCTAAAAATAATTAATTTGTGAATGAAAATTAAACAGGTACTTATCGAGATTGAATGTTAAAATTAAATTTTATTTACCGATTATTAGTATGTAATTAATTTCTTGTATCAAGTTGTCTCATAATAGATGTAGGATCTCCTTAATATCGTGCACATAACTATTACTTGCACGTATATTAACACAATCTGCGCTAGCTATGCGCAAAAAGCAATTGTCAGTAGGTATTTGAACGATAGATAAACCTTTCTGTCAGACAGAAAACTTTTTATGTATTTTTATGATTATCTACACGACGTGCCTCAAATAAGTTTACAAAAACAACGCCTTGAAACCGTACCCAAATTATACCTACCGCTTAGTAGTGATAGTTTGAGAGCCGGCCCTAGTTTTAGTTCAGTGGTAATTACAGGGAAATCACTTATTACCCTGCTCGTAGACGGTTCACAGTCAGCCTCGTCGGAACTATTTAGACTCGTACCTATGTATAAGTATTTAGAATTTTGATTATCATCCTAAAAATACGGTTGCGTACATTATTTTAATGAAATTAATTTAGTAAGATCAGACCTCTCTAACCGTAGGTTACATTCAATTATTTCACATTAAAAGTATTTTGCTTTGATGTTTCTGATGGTTAATTAAATAGACTGGCTGGCGAAATATATTAGAGTGTTTAGCTATACACTAAGCAAACTTCATAATTATATTGATATCTGATCTATAAAGATGGACGCCTATTGTGTTGTGTTATTTCGTGTGTTATTGAGCCGACCGCGCCAACACACACACGTTGACATTGATGTGCAAGTTACAAGGACACGCTTACAAGCTATATAAATCTGAAAGCTGGTCGGAATCAATAACACTATTGTAGATTTCAGTTCGTTCTGTACAAATATCATACAATGTGTGGTTTAACAATTTCATGCACGTACTCATAAGTTAATAAAGCGAGCAAATTACGATTATGTATGGCGGTGCTTATCCTAGACCCTGTTTTATGTCGGCATTAGGGTAACCTTTGACCAGCGGAGACGTATACCACAGGTGTTGAACTACAGCCGCAAGGACGTAAAGCTTTCATGTATTTAGGTATAATATGAGATATGTTAATAGTACCTACGCCTAAACTTTGGGGACACCGAGCCACCATTGTGTACTTGAACAGACGATTTGGGGACTATTTCACTTACCTTGAAAAACAAAAACAAATAGGTAGTTGGTATCTGGTAAGTATCGGAAAAGTACTAAAAAGTATTATATCATGTCTTCTGATCACAGAGCACACTACTGTCAACTGTGACTGTCAACTCTCAATCCAACTTCTTTCCATTACTGGCAAAATTGAATAGAAACGCTGCGAACTTTGCTTTTCTCATCAAACTACAAAAGTGTAAGTTTTGTATTACAATACCTGCACAATGTCACCAATGCAACTAAAACAAAGAATGGAAGACAGAACCTTGGAATGATTTCATTATTTGAAAGTTCCGTTACTATTCTGACGAAGACGGACTGGCCCATATTCTAGCTTAAAACATAGTTCAAATATTTGTCTCGGCTCCGGCTAGGCGGAGAGTATATGTTAATTAACTCCGAGTTACATAGTTAGTGGCCCAAACATTGCAAGCGGCATGTGTACTTGCTGAGCAGTGGCTATAAGGTCGCGTCTCGCGGAAACCTGCTGGATTAATACTTGACCGAAATTGTGGCTTTGACATTATTATCGACTGTGAGGGTATGATTATAAGTAGGATAACATCGATTGCATGTCCCGTACCTATTCATAAATTATTTACAAACGCCTTAGGATTAAAAGAGGCTTTAGTTTCATGGTCAAGTTTATAAAGGGTTTGTGATGTCAAGTTTTATTAAAATAGATAAACAATCTCGACAGTAAGTAGGGTAGATCTTAATAAAATACTGGGGTTTATATATAAAAACGATGATTAAAGTTAAGTGACGTATACATATCAAAAATGTATGGTTAAACCTAACCTAAGGGTTAAACCTGGTTAAACCTAAGGGTTAAACAGTCGCTAATCACTACTTAGCCTTAAGCAACTTTTACAAATAATGGGGATGAATATGTTTACTTTCTGAAGGTTACCTATGTGAAAAGACCTTCAAGATCTTAAACAACCTTTATAATTATGTAAATCAATAAGTTAATAAAGCCAATAAATAAGTTAATAATAAGTTAGGATAAGAGTTTAGATAAAGTACACTATCGCATTAGGTTACCTTGTAATGATAGACATAAGCTGTTGTAAAACAAATAAATATGGGTACGAAATCTTCTGCGAAGTACTAGGAAGGCCCATTACCAATTAGCTCCGGACCTAGGAATACAAACCTCACGCTTGACCAATAGACTAATGAACGGTTTCTTCGAGAGATCCGAGAGCTATCGGTTGGAAACTACACCTACTTATGCTTGTGATTTTTGTAGAGAACCCGTAAGATAAGGTAAGAAAAATTCAACTTAAAAGAGCATCTTTATTATCCTAATGGTAGTTCTTCAGCTTTGGTTACTTTATTAAGAACGGAAGTTTATTAATCCGAAATAATTAATAACGACGCTGATCTTAAGTACAAAATGGATTTACTGAAAACTTCTAAATGAGTCTTAAAGATAGAAATAGAGGGCATTATAAGCAGATAGGCACGAAGTAATCTTCAGGTCTTACTTTACTCCCTATTTATATTCAACAACTAAAACGAATCGTTTCTCCATTTGCATGACTATTGTTATAGATTTCAATGAAAATAGCGATAAATGATCATGAAAGAAATAAAAACCACACCCATACTCTATCCTTTCTAGCGCCTCTGTTATCATCATAGCTCTTCACCAGCTTTTAACAATAAACAGACAAAGTGGTTGCAACACCAACAGTTTCAGCACACTCATAGTTTTCAACCACACCACCTGTAAATATGCAAGTACGTAATTAATCAACTCAACATAGGCGGACATAGGCCTCCCATTGCACACACGATCCTTCAGCTCCGCATTCACTGTGCCTGGTATTCATACATAATGTGACGTAATAAAGTGGGCCCGACACCCGCCTGTTGCCTTCCGACTACCGACACATTGGAAGTATCCCACTACGGAGGATTAATACGCTGGGGTTTGGTTTAGCGCAGACTCGGATTACGCGGACTACGCCGTAATTAGTTTCGGTGTTACGTGTTGTTATACATGCAAACAATATTTTATTACCTATAAGCCACTACATACCCGTATTTGGCTTTGTACTATTTATGATGATGATCAGAGAAATAAATGAATTATTATTATAATACATTATGATTACTTGTATATAATGAAGAAATCTCCATGTTTTGTCAAGTCCTAAAAACCGTGCGAAGCCGGGGCGGGTTGCTAGTTATAGAAAACATAAAAAGAAAAAATCTTCGTAAACAAAAACCTCGTATTTGTCTGATTGGTCTCTAATTTAATTTGTGCTAGGTCGATAGGTATGTACAGAGGCCAGCACATCCAGCTACCCCAATCTGTCAAATTTTCCCTATTGAATATGAACCTTATTCCTTTGTAATAAAGTTGAAAATCTATCAAAGAAATTTGACAGATTGGGGTAACTTGATGTGCTGGCCTCTGTACCTACTCATATTATGCTCTCAATACCTTACCAAAATACTTTAAGGCAAATACTTATTTCAACCCCAAAAGTTTCATACCCTCTAAGGAGGCACATACAAACACTGTATACAGGTAGATACAATACAGCCATTGTTTCAGACTTGACACCTCTGTCTGATTCGGATTCTGAACACGGCGGTGTAGTAAATTTCTTTCTCCCATTTTGTTTGGTTTCCTATATTTAGAGACGGGCGGGTCGGCCAACAGAATTGTTAGGAGATTAACTTTATTTGATAATCTAGGGACCAACGCTAATTTTAACTAGGATGGGATGAACGTTTTCAGTATCTTAATATTGGTAATATTCGGCCTCTATCATCGGTAAGCGAGACTACTGAACATTAAGATTACCCTCGCTTGGGGTAGCGCAATGTCAGTCACCTCAAATCAAATCAAATCAAATCGTTTATTGCAATCCATAATGTACCATTACAGGTGGTAAATAAAAAATAATAGAAACAATTATGGACCCTGTCGGGCACAGCAATTTTTTAAATAAGTAAGAGAGAGGAAGAGCGCTTTATTAATTTTCCTCGTTATAAAGTTACAATTATTTTCATCCTATTACCTATGTATAAAAAAAACACTATTTTTTATTTATTTTTTTCCTCTCTAGTGATATAAAAATATACCTACATATTTCAACTCCAAAATAAAAAAATAATCCTCCACTAGCCTCTACTTGAATCACAAACACAATTAGGTCAAAATAATAATTATGAATAAAATGAATTTATTTTTAAATTAAACGTATCTTAAGATGACATAAAAAAAATGCTAAAATATCAAAAACAAAAACTCGTGTTGCTTCAAAATTCAGCCAGTAAGTCTAATAAAATATTTTAATTAAGTTTCTCTCAATGCAGACAGGTGTCAATTGATCGGCTGTGCAACACTATTTGTCAGTGGCGAGCGCGCGCCTCTTGCGCACCCGACCGGAAACGGTGACGAAAGAAATCGATCAAAAGAAATTTATTTAGATAAAAGGTAAAAAAATTAGGGCGACTGCTTCGCAACATAACCTTGACTGGCGACGGCCTTGACTCTAGTGAAAACGGTCGCGACTTTTGACGGCTCATCAGCGCTGCGACCTTAGCGAAATGAAATTCTGTATTATGTTTGTTCGTCTGTAATGTGTGGATGATGTCGTAGTAAATATCAATCCAATGTGAACGTTTTATTTATTGCTTATTCAGAGCTATACGAGTTCTATGTTTACTGCCGTAGTTATGAGAAGCTATATGATTTAAGTAAACTCATTTAGAATTATTATGAACATAATTTTAAGTAAGTTTAATAAACATTACTGTAGAAATATTATGCCAAAGAGAACACAAATACGTAGGTACATTATAATATCATACTTATTTACTTAGAGCATTTCATTTAGCCATATTTTTGAAACTCGGCAAGGAAATATGAAAGCAGACAGTACGCATATTATACAACGCATTAATTTATTCCCTGCCCCGAGTGCGTGACTGATTGGCGCAAAGTTCAAATTATATCAAAAGTTTGTACTCGTCGTCGACGGCTCTTCGATGGTAGTTTATACGACTTTTGCGTCGGTTTGGTGTAAGCCTAAATTTCATGAATTTTAATTTGAGTAACTTCACAATGCTAACACTGACGTAGTTAGTAGAAAGTCTGTAACGACCGCATGAAGAGTCAATGTTTACTTTATTCCAAATGGACATTTGATCATAATTTGTTAAAATTTATCTTGCTAAATGAAATCGTAACGTGTTTTATAAATGGTAAGTTAAATAATTCGCAATTTAATGGCAAACATTGATAAAAACATTATGTGACTATTTACTGTTCCACTATATAATGCCAGCCTGCAACGCGGCTCACGTGGTGAAAACTCACGTATATTTACATACGGCAACTTCACTGAATGGGGCTTAATTTATTAGTTGCACATCATTATTATTTAAGTTAATTAGGTACAAAATTGTAGTAATTTTATAAAATGTCCAGCTGTTTATCCTTACCAACCATGGTTGATATCAGTATTTCCTTCAATATCAATATGCCATCCATTTCACAAATATCTTCAGAAATCTGTTGTATGTTGACAGCATGTGCTTATTTCTCTTGTTTAATTACCTTACATTGTACCTCATAGTTAGCAATTGTAATGTAATTCAAAAATTGTGAAGACCGAGACATTGGCAGCGAACGTATCTATTATTAATAAAAATATAATTCAGGTCAGTCGCGTACCTGTGACCGTCGTTTGTTACCCTGACATTAAAAGCCAACTACACTATTATTGGCAATACTATATAAGCTCAGAGAAAACCATAACAGGTATCATTTGGCAATCATTACCCAATAGAACCAGGACAACAGTTCAGGATGAGAACTACCGTCGCAGCTTGTTTCTTGGCACTAGTGGTCACCGTGTGCGCCAGGGACATGCGCCTCAGGAGAGACATCGACCTAGAGACCGCAGCCTCACACAAGTGGGAAAAGGGCGAAGGTGGCGAGCACTACGGAGACCACCATCACGAGCACGGCGGACATGGCGAGAAGGGATACAAGGGATACCACGACGAAGAGCACGGCAAGAAGGGACACTCCCACCACGAAGGACACAAAGGACACTATGACGAGAATGGAGGACACAAGAAAAATCATCATCACGACGACGGCTACTATGATGAACATCATCACGGCGAGAAAGGCGAGAAGGGCCATGGTTTCGAAGAACACGGACACTTCCACAAAGGGCATGCCACGAAAGGACATCACGGTATCCACAAAATAGACGAATTCAAGAAGGACAAGCACTTCCACGACAAACATGGTGAATCTGGTTTCGAAGAAGGATACGGTGGACATCACCATGAGGGAGGCTACAAAGAAGGTGGACACTTCGACAAAGGACACAAGGATGGCGGCTTCCACGAACAAGAACACGGTAACAAGGGCTTCTATGAAAAGGGAGGTCACCACAACGACCACAAGGGTCACCACGACGAGGGCGCCGGTCACGAGTACTGGGGCCACCACGCGGACCACGGCAATAAAGGAGGCCATGAGGACCACAAAGACTGGGGCTGGAAGAAAGGTCATAAATAAGTTAACGCTGTGATTATTATGGGATGAGGCTTTTTGTTATTGTTGATACTTTGTGATACACGAATAAATATTTATTTTATGCTACAGAGGGATTTTATTTTAAAAAAATCAGGGAGGCTTGTCTAAATTAGGCTCGCATCCTCTTTTGCATAAAAGTAAACAGAGATTACTGGTGTTTAAATGTTAGACCACGCCGGATTTTTTTTCGGAAGAACTTCAACCAATTAAAGTATTACTTTTATTTTCTGAGGACCTCGACATCATAATTTATTGGTCAAATAAATCAACACTGACTGAACTTCAACAACCAATAATAACTTTAATTTTTTACTAAAATACTTAGTCAAACCCAGACAGTATATTGCTCTTGGTATAACTCTTGAACTGTAAATTTTAAACAAATTAATATTTAGGTTAGATTTTCGTGAAAAATCTATTGTTAAAATAAAAATGGTTAAAAACTCTGGCATTAGGTTTATTAGCCACAGCTTTATAAAACTAACAACGCGGGACTCTCAAGAAGCGTCGGCGGACCCACTGAATACCTAATCCAGTGTCCTAGCCAAGTGCCGTCTACTAAAAAGTATCCTATATAAATTTTCACTAGCTGCTTTTATGACGTAACAATGGGCCATTGTTGGCTAATGTCATAATCGTAGTTGAGAACACACTTTAGAAATATATTTTCAAGAACGTCCTTTTTAATTCAAATTCAATTAACAGACCTTTAATGTGCTAAAACAAATTATGAAATAATTAATTATAAACTTAACGGAAACAATTCAATTATTATTATCTTGTAAATTATAACGTTAATCCAGTGTCATCGCAAGGCTTAACAAAAAGGTTATATTTGAAACGAAGTCAGAAGTGAGCAAGCCAGGCGTGGGACATGTAGAGAAGTGCTCATGTTTAATTTAAAAATGTATATGTATAGAAACAATCAAATTGAGAACCTCCTCCTTTTTTGAAGTCGTTTAAAAATAAATTAAAAACAACCTTAATAATGTTAATACAGTTTAAAAGCCTGTGTCAGTTCCTTATAAGTGCCTTTTTAATGTTTTTTTTGCAATAAAGGGTTAACTTGCGCCACTGGCACCACAATTTATACAATTAAGATACTTCTTTATCAATGTTAATATTATTGTAATGTTAATTTCGGCTCTAAATTAACTTATTTCCTTCGTGGTTCCCATTTATGGAAGCACACTCACCTTTTAGACATAAAAACTTTTTTACAAAAACAACAACCGACTTCCAAAAAAAACACTACAAAGTGCTAAATAACTTTAATTTCAGAAGTCGGTGTCGTTGGTTCTGCATTTTCGTTTATTGCCGAAATAAAAGTTATTTAGCACTTTGTAGTGTTTTTTTTGGAAGTCGGTTGTTTTCTTTGTAAAAAAGGTTTTATTTTTTACTTTTTAGTGGGAATGTTTGTAATTTATCTAAGTTACAATAGCCTAATGTCAACTGCTCATCACCTTTTACAAAATATTGCTTCGAAAAAAAAATCATGGGACCATTTGGGAAGTATACCCTTTCCAACAAAAAAAGAATTTTTCAAATCGGTTGGCAAGCGACGGAGTTATGCGCGAACAAACATAAAAAAAATTAAAATAAAATAAAAACATCCGAATTGAGAACCTCCTCCTTTTTTAGAAGTCGGTTAAAAATGGACCAAATTATCAGACATACATTAACATCTATTTTAAATGTGGCTTGGGCACAAGCTACTCTTCCCATTCGTATGGGGGACCTCAGCGTCCGCAAAATTTCTAGCATTAGTTTACCGGCTTTCATATCCTCGGCCCACGGCACTGATAAATTAATCAGGAAAATCCTAGCCTCCACACTGATTTATTCTGATGTGCCGTGTTTCACCGAGGCCTAGATGCCTGGAGACTCGCTTGCCCGAATACAGACCCACCCGACAATACATCTTCCCAGAATCGGTGGGATGAGTCGCTCAGCAGAGTAGTAGTACAGAACAATTTACTTGACTCGTCTGCTACTACTGCGGAACTTGCGCGCCTGCTGGCTGTGGGTAGGTGGGAGTCGGGTCTTTGGCTTCATGCAGTACCTTCGTCGAACTTAGGCAATTTGTTCGACGACTTCGAGACGACGACGAGACACTCTCTCAGAGACAAATTTAATTTAAATGTAATGACTGTGCCTTCTCAGTATATTTATGAAAATCTTTTTATATGCTCATAAAAATATAAAATTGTTTAAAAAATACAGTGATGTCCATAATATAAATACTAGGAACAAACACAAATTTGTTGTACCTACACAAGGCTCAAGAAAATAGGTGGCTCGTTCAGATGCCAATGTATACGCTTTTATAATAAACTACCAAGCCACGTTCAAGATCTAAGTCTTAATAAATTCAAATCATTCATTAAACGTAAGTTGTGCCAGAAAGCCTTTTATACCGTTAAAGATTATATTGAGGACAAAAAGGCTTGGGATTGAGCTGCTTCCAATTTTTTTTACATTTTGAATGTTTTTATTTTTTCTATATACACATTGACATTAATGAATTTTATTTAAACAATGA
This sequence comes from Gortyna flavago, assembly GCA_963669345.1. Lineage (NCBI taxonomy): Eukaryota > Metazoa > Arthropoda > Insecta > Lepidoptera > Noctuidae > Gortyna > Gortyna flavago. The sequence continues at coordinate 8,947,534 of OY770129.1, read as the reverse complement.
CATTTGCTTACTTTGTAAAGTATTATATTGTTTTAATTATTGTGCATGTGAAGAAAATGTGGGTCACTTTTTTTTTAATTTTTATTATTCTCTCTGTTGTGTTAGTTTTTGTCTAGGTCTGGCAGTTTGAGTAATTTATGTGGCCTACCCAAATATACTTTCTTTGGTATTGTTCGTCGAATTATTGCTCCTTAAGTTTTGAGTTGAGCTGCACGATTTCTGACAAATGCGTGCACTGACTGGACAGGTCCTGTCAATCTGTTTGGTTCTTTCCTCAAAAGACCATCTCAGACATCGATCTACATGGTCTGCATATAACCTGACCAAGATTATGTCTGGACTTTAAAAGAGACTGTGACCTCTGAGTTTGTTTCGGCCTTTCTTCTCAGAGTAGTCAGATAGGAAACGCCGACCTCATCTAGTTTTATAAAAAACATGATTGACGTGTAAAAGTGTTTGTACAAACCTACTTACAAAAATAAAATCATTTATATTTTCGAGCCGTTTGGGGTCGTGGGGTCCGAGTGCTCATGGTCTTTTTAAGGAAATTACAAAACGGCTGGTTGACACTTCCCGTGACCCAAGGGCTGGCCTTTACCTTGGCCAAAGGTTAAGCATTGCCATACAACGTGGTAATGCTGCCAGTCTCTTGGGTACATTACCAGTCGACAGCGATGCGGATGAATTTTTCAACGCTATATTTTAGTTTCTGTATAGTTTTAGTTTTAAGTTAGGATTTAAATTTGTTATTTTTATTAATTACCCAGTTTTAGTTAAATTAGGATTTCATTTTGTTATTTTTATTAAATTAAATAGGAAATTAAATATCTAGAAATTGTAATTCAAAAAGTCAATAATACCGATAATGTCTGAAAAAGAAATCAATTAATTGAAGGCACTAATTTAGTTAACAAAGACTTACAATAAAAAAACTTTTTTACAAAAAAAACAACCGACTTCCAAAAAAACACTACAAAGTGAAAAATTACTTTAATTTCAGAAGTCGGTGTAACGAAAATGCTGAACCAACGGCACGTATTATCAGTATAAGTATTATCAGTATAATAAAGATGAGTATTTTTAAGACAAACTACAGATTCATTTAGCACATACCAATCCGCAAGAATTCCCTTCCAGGTCCGGTGACGGTCGCCAAGATAATGACATTCCTAACTATGACCCCTCACATTGCTAGCATATCATGCCAATATTTAATAAATAGGAAATGAAAAAAAAACTGTAAAGAAGTGTTTAGAGAAGAGATTGGGAGATCTTTATGACCACGGCATGAACTAAGTATTTCTAGTAGTAGGTACTCTCATGAGAGGAGTGATTCGTAGCTTTTCATTTGAATATGATTCCATTAACGTACCTACACATTCTCTTGTTATCAGATAATAATTTCCCGCTAACATTCAAATCATTCATTAAGCTTATTCATAAGCAAGTTATGTTGATAACACGAACGTTACTTGTAACTGTAGGTACTTAACATAAGTTATATTTCGGTGAAACGCCAAGTTAGCGGATTGTAATGCAAACCAAATGTTCGATGTAACACACTGCCTGCACTTATGTAAATGCCTGTGCTACATATTCGAAACGTAACTGGGCGTACAATTATAGCCTGTTGCGCAACAAACCAACCATCCACTGTGGAGATTTTGGATAACATTTTGATATATAGACTTAGGTACGGAACAAATAGATATATGATTTACAATCACTGGCGGGTTTTGCTTCAAATGTTACGGATTCAATTCCTTTATCTTTCTTACCATTATTGGTTGAATTTTCTTACGTTTTTTGTAATTTGGGGATCATTGTCAGGTTGTATTTATTTAAATATGATTCGCGGGCGTAACAAGTATATATTACATAAATTATACTCATTAAAATCATCAATACAATCCTCTAAGTTGATCTAATCCTATTGAATACTGAATTCATGGTTACAGTTTGCGCATTGGTTAAAATTTAATCCTGTATGAACTTAGAGAACCCTCAAGTTTACCTAAGTTCTTGTTACGCCTGCGCCCGCGAATCATATTTAAATCCCTAAAACCTGACACTGACCTGCAAATTGCAAAAAACGTAAGAAAATTTGAATTTCGCGGTCTCCGCCTTATATCTACGACTTATGTTTTTATGCAGTGTAGGTTCCGTCGTGCAGCGTAGAAGAATTTTTGCTTCGTAAGTCGCATCCATGAGTAAAGCTTTTTTGCAGGAACTGTTCCGGATAAGGATGATTTTAAATATCATTCAGCTTGCTAATGGTTAATTAGTAAGTTCCTTAGTTCAATTATTTATTGGTAACTAGCTGCGCCCCGCGGTTTCACCCGCATAAGTCTCGATCCCGAGGTAATATCGGAATAAAACCTATCCTATATCCTTTCCCGGGACTCAAAATATCTCTATACCAAATTTCATTTAAATCGGTTTAGCGGTTTAAGCGAGAAGAGGTAACAGACAGACAGACACACTTTCGCATTTATAATATTAGTATGGATTATATTAGCAGCGCCCCGCGGTTTCACCCGCTTAAGTTTCCCTTGGGATAAGTATCCTATGTCCTCGGTTCAGCGGTTTAAGCATAAAGAGGTAATAGACAGTAAGACACACTTTCGCATTTATAATATTAGTATAGATACTAGCACCGCGGTTTCACCCTCATAAGTTTCCCGTGGGAATATCGAAATAAAAACTATCCTATGTCCTCGGTTCAGCGATTTAAGTATGAAAAGGTAACAGACAGACAGACAGACAGACACACTTTAGATTTTTATAGTATGGATTTACTAACTGTTAGCTCCCTTTTTTTTTCAAAACCACAATTAGTATATACCCACATACGCGAAAGCTCACGCTATTTCGTAGCCAACTTCTAATGCACCGTAATGCAATAAGATACAAACATTTTTATACGGTATACCTACGCTACCCCTGACATATCTGAGGAGCAATTCTCGTAATTTTAAGAACGTTCTCAGTCTGATCTCAGTCCCAAACTGTCAAAAATACCTTTTTTTTTTTTAAGGATGGGAAATCATAAAATGACCCCTCCCGCTCTGGGTGGAGCGGAAGGGAGTGTCAGACTCTTACTGACTAAAACCCATCCGTGTTCCTTCCTTAGCCCTTTATGTTCCGGGGCAGCGGTAACCCTTTCGGACAGTCAAAAAAATACCTCGAATTTCCCTAAATTTTGACAAGTTTTTGACATTTGTTTGTCGCAAGATGGCTTTCTGATATCGTCACGAAACAAAGATGAATCACATCACATGACATTGGTAGAATAGTCGACATCGGTTCAGTTGCCAAAACACAAAAAAAAAAGATGAATCACAACAAGCAGTGAATACGAACACAGGAAATAAGTAAGAAGTACAGAAATATCTTATATCTGCCTCATTTATCATTTTCAAAGTGAATATTAACGGCATGTCTGTCATTTGGCAAACGAGATAAGGATCGTGTTAATGTACAAATCATATTTCTTATACTTTCAAAAGTACTCTTTTACGTAGAATTTTCATTGTCTTTTTCGTTTATTTACCTATTCCTAAAAAATATTATATTCTATTGTCTATGGGTAATTTTTGTTCTATGTTTTATATGCAAATAAATATAATATGCTATTTTAGTTTTTACTTTTCCCAGTATAACACTTGTTCTGAGAATATTCTCTATGCTCCTATAAAACATGAAACTGTTTCTTACTCCAAGAATTAATGTGAAAAGTCAAGGTTTTACACGTTGCTAACTACCTATAATTGTACTCGACTACTTTTTTTATACTCAAACTATATTTTTCTAATTCAATAATATTGGCTTACGGTGAAAACGCCAGGGTATCCCGCGAAATTCAATTTTTTTTTACAATTTTTTTTTATAATTCTGTAAATACATATTTGTTACGGCCGCGAATCATATTTTAATCAACCTACAACTTAATACTGACCAGCAAATTGCAAAAAACGTAAGAAAATTTGAATTTCGCGGGCTACCTTAGCGCTTCCCCCTTAAGATCATCATATAATTATCATTTAGTAAATTAATCCGATGTTTCAAAATGTACCTCTTTTTTTGTGAACAGGAGGCTGTAAACCAGCGCTTAACAATCCGCTAGTCCAGGGACCTGAGTATAATGGTGACGCTTCAATTTTTTCTTCCCCTAGGCAAAACTATTGCACAAAACTAATACGGGACTTTTAACTAGCTGTAATACTGGAAACAATAAACGTTATTCTTAGAATAGAATAACGTTTGAGGGAAAAAAATATTTCTTTATCCTGCTTTTCCCGACGTTTTCAAAATACCATAATAAATATATTCTATAGTCTATATGACTCAGTCTATATAACTCATGAAATGACCTGCTGAATTACCTTACCTTATAGAAGTATGTAAGTTAGCTAGATACTGCGATCAACAATCGATTTGTTAAACATGTTATTTTAACCGTTTCAATTACAGAGGTCAACAAATAAGTAGGTAAGAATTCCCATAGGACGTAAGCATTCGTTGGTATTGGGATGAGATGTGTCAATTAACAAGAAAAAATCCGACTTCCAAAAAAACACTAAAAAGTGAAAAATAATTTTAATTTCGGAAGTCGGTGTCGTTGGTTCCGAATTTAGTTTTTTTACACAGACTTCCGAAATTAAAGTTATTTTTCACTCCGTAGTGTTTTTTTGGAAGTCGGTTTTTTTTTTGTTAAAAAGTTTTTATTTCTCGTTTTAGTGGGTCTGTTAATAATTTATCTAAATTACAGCCTAATAAACGTAAACTTGCTCATCGCCTTTTACAAAAAATTGCTTTTCCCGATGCTGGGACGTTAATTGCTGCGGAGTTCTCCTGGTATTTCACCATCAGCTCCATTTCACCATTCGTATTGTGACGAGCGTAAATTGCTTAGCAACCATATTAAAGTAATCAAATCACAACCCGTGAAATACTTATTATTCCGGTGGCCATCTGTGGTCTTCATCATCAGTTCCACTTCACCAAATGGTAGTTTTCGAGAGCAAATGCACGAGTTACTAAAAAAAATACCCAAATCGCTATAGGTTTTCCTATAAAATCCTCTCATCAGATTCCAACTTGATGACAATGGGACCACCTCGAGAGTATACCCTTTGAAACAAAAAAAAACATTAAGTCAAACATATAACCTGGAGGAGGTTATATGTTCGACTTTATGTTTTTTTTTTTGGAAGTCGGTTAAAAATAAAAAGTAGATTTAAAAAACATGATAGTCTTGTAATATACACACTCTATTATAGACACACTCGTAAATTAGAAACACAAATAACAGCATTATAAAAAAAACGTTCTCTAAATCTGATACGCTCTGGTTCGGAAGTTATCTCATAACAAACTTAATGTTGTCAACCTGGAAGGAAGTGGAAATCTCCGGCAGTCGTTAGTTGTTACAACCTTGACACTCTCAGCAGCGGTGACTTACCTAACCGCAGTTGTCGTTTAGTATATAAAATCATTGTCACTGATGGATCGATATCACTCAGCAACAACTAGTCTAATCAACCATGAGGAGTATTCTTCTGGTGGCATTTGGCCTTCTGGCCATCGCCGCCCTCAGCTCCGCCAGGGAGATCCGGGAGAAGAGGGACGCCGATCTAGAGACCGCTGCGTCACATGGTCACCACTGGGACAAGGGTGGCGGCCACGAGCACCATGGACACCACGATCACCACCACGGTGGTGACCACCACAAAGGACACAAGGGACACCACGAGCACCACCACGGCAAGCACGGACACCACCACCACGAGGGACACAAGGGACACCACGGAGAACACGGCGGACACAAGAAGCACCACCACCACGACGACGGCTACCATCACCATGAACACCACGGTGAAAAGGGTGACCACGGCCACGGGCACGAAGAGCATGGCCACTGGCACAAGGGACACGACACCAAGGGACATCATGGCATCGACAAACACGACGAGTTTAAGAAGGACAAGCACTTCCACGATCATCACGGAGAGAAAGGCTTCCATGAACACCACGGCGGACACCACCACGAGGGCGGCCACAAGAAGGGCGGACACTTCCACCATGGACACAAGCACGGCGGCCATCACGAACACCACCATGGCAAGAAAGGCCACCACGAGCACGGCGGCCACCACCACCACCACAAGGGCCACCACGGTGACGGCGGCCACCACGAGCACCACCACGATCACCACGAACACGGCAAGAAAGGAGGCCATGAGGATCACAAGCACTGGGGACACAAGAAGGGTCACTAAGCTGTTGCTGAATGTACCTGAACTGTTATTTGTTGATATTGATACGTTTTTATCGAGTATGTTTTGTTATGTTTATACGACAAAGAATTACATTTTGTACAAAATAACTAAGTACTTCTCTCTTTCATTTCATATCATCACGAAGCATCAGTCATTGCTGTGCGAAAACCTAATTTGCATTTTGGTATGCAGTCATGTCTGCAGGATTTCATGTGTGTGTGTGGGTGTGTGTGTGCGAGTGTGAGTGATTCAACAAAAAAATTGCATGCCCAAGGATATCTACCCTCACTTTTACTAAATTCCAACGGTAGAATGGCTGAGAATACCTAAGTAATATCTCACTAATTAATTATCCACCTATTTAACTACAAAAAAAGTATATCAAAAATACATACTTCCCTACCCAATCTTGAACAAGTAGGTACCGTCCTACCGGTGCGCGGTGGTCAGGACCCCAAACAGAGGGACCTCCTAACACAATACATTGTTGACGAATGTTATTCTAACTCAAATAAAATCCCGTTTCAGGTGTTTATTCTTCAAAATCGTGTTTGACGTCACAGATTATACACAGCTTTAGCTAATTAACGGATCCAGGACAAAATTATCCCAAAATTGTTACTTTGAAAACATAATGTTTAAAAACGTTTTCATGAAGTTTATTTTGCATCTGTCGTCATAGACCTTACCGATCTTTTTAAGAGATGATACTATTAAGTTTATGATAAAAAAAAAATATATATAGTAAATAAAGTGTTTTAAAATAATTCACGTGAACTAGGCTCATGCCTCGAGCTGCAGCGCCTATGCTATTTTCGCGTTTACGTATTCTGTTGTAAATACCAGCTAACAAATAAGGAAAAAAACGATTTGGGAATGTCAAAGGTCAATTTATTTATTGTATGGGTAAATGAAGACTAGGTACACAATGACTATTGGAAAAAAGTAGCAAATTAATTATGAAAGGCCAGAGCCCAATATAACAATGAAATTGTGTTGAGTTGATCGATCCAACCATTCTAAGATAAAAATAATGCAATATATTTTTGTTATCGTATTATATTGATCTCGAACATAAATTGGAATTAAGTGAACGAAATCAACTAGGTACTTTTATTTCGAAATTGGCAGTAATTGTTCTTTTCTACCAGGTTAAGTAATCATATTATTAATAAATCCTTAAATATGCATGAATTATATTCTACTTAAGAATCCTGTAGATTTTGAACAAAGCTTAGTTTGTAGAGCAGTGGTGGCCGAGCGGCCGCGACCTATCTACGAGTTCGTTGGTTCGAACCCAGTCTGCCGCTTTACTTTGTGTAAATTATTGCATCACCTCTGCTCTCAAAACGGTAAAGGAAACTACCAATCCGCACTGGGTCCGCGTGGTAGATTATGGCCCACTCCCCCTCAACGAGAGGAAGCCTGTGTTCCAGCAGAGGCTGATTATGCTATACATAGGCATCTTTGGCTAGGTATAGAAGCGTTTCCTTTAAATGAAAGCCAGTACAGGGTCCTTGTAGGTAACCTAACACTAAAAGTAAAGTCAAGTCTTGATAAAGTAGCCTGTTTATATCACTAATCACTCTGTCGAATTTTTATCAATTAAACATGTCATCTATGTTCACATTTTTCACTTCTCTTACTCCCATCACTGCTACTTGCAAATAACGACAAATTAACAATATTTTCCAAGCAATATTTGACAATCCTAAATTATTTTCTCAGGCCTTTTCCTTATATACCAAACCAGTCGTCGTTGGTCTAGCGATCGAAGGCAATAATGATCTGCAAAGCATGGGGTCCTTTTTTTTGAGTCCGTCAAATTATTAGTAGCAGCCTGGAGTGTAGATTGGTGCCCCGATTGATGGCATTGGCTTACCCTCCATCACGTTAGTAGATGTAATTATACCTAATTATTAGAGTCATATAGACTACAGGTTACGGTTAGTACTACACAGAGGACACGGTGGAGAATACGGTGGGGGTCTGTCCCGCTTGGGCAGAGCACCGCCGTGTTCTCGTAGAGGCGATCGGCAGCGGCGGAGACCTCTAGCGTCCGGCCCTGGTCCAAGCCATGGTCCGGGGCGAGGGAGTGGGAGGTAGTCACCTCCTTCTGCGAAGCAGTCATGCTAGCGAAGGAGGTGGCGGGATGGGCGAGGGAGAGAGCCGAGAGAGCCGCCGCGGGAGACGCCCTGGGCGTCGGGAGCCGCGTGACGACTCACGGCCACCGTAGGCGCGGGCCTGCGGACGGCGAGTAATGGGTAGGTCGCCGTCCGATCAGGACCAGGCCCGTGCCGGACGGCGCGTATGTGTTCCACGCGCGCCTCAAAGAGATGTCGGCATCGAAGGAGGGGCCCGTCAGGGCCGAAGCCTGCCGGGGCAGCGGAATTGTCCGAAAGGGTTACCGCTACCCCGGAATATAAAGGGCTAAGGAAGGAACACGGATGGTTTATTCAGTAAGAGTCTGACACTTCCGCTCCACCCAGAGCGGGAGGGGTCTTTAGACGGTTTCCCATCCTTAAAAAAAAATTAAAAAGGTTAGTACTACAGAGACATGATGTTATATACCAGAGACCCGCTTCATACGATTTTCACGACTCGACAGAACATCGTGGTTCCTTTTTTTAAGTTTAACAGCAATGTACCTACCTACTAAATTAAGGTGAAAACCGCATCAAATGGACTGGACTGCTTGTATGTGAATCGCTGCCACATCGGTGTTGAGCTTGTAGCAGGGATTCGCATGAACAATATTGCAGTGTTAAGTGTAAAGCGCAGTCTTTGTAGGACTGCTTAGAAAAGAAAGAGATGCGCGATGACACAACGCTGGTAATTTATTGCAAAATAAGATTATCTATTTAAAAAAATCTATTGTTTGGACTAAAAAAATAAAACACTAGAGTGCTTTAGTATGTTGCTTGTAGAATAATCTGACAAAAAATCATAATGATCGTATGTAAATTAATATGTTTTTATTGTAAAAAAAACGTTTTTAGAGTTATCTTCATGTTTTTTTCTATCGTATCAAATTAATTGTATGATGTTTTGAACATACTATATACCTAGCATATATCCTGAAGAATATCATATATTTTTCTGATTTTGTTTACTGTAGTCGATCATATACTTTTATTGTTTCTGAAATTTGCGTTTAGGTCCTATATTTGAGTCCTTTGTTACCTACTTGTTATTAAATTTAAATAAAATCCATTTTGTAATAGAAAAGAACAAAGCGGTCACAGGGACAGACACGAAAAGCGAGTTTATTTCATACTATTTATAGCTGATGTTATAGGTAGGAATATGCCATAATATACCAGCATAAGATGCTTTTCAAACTACATCGATAATGATTGAAATAGGATAAAGAACAAGTGGTTTCCGCATGTTATCATCGGAACAATACCTATGCAACATCATGTATGATACAGTCAACAAAAGAGATAAGTATGCAGGATCGTCGGATATAGTTGAAGTTTAGTAAGAAACCGATGGATGTTCTAGAACAAAATTTAATTTTATTAATAGAAAACAAACAGCTCATTTATTAAATTAAATTTTAGTCGACAACATCCATCGATGTCTTACTAAACTTCAACTATATCCGACGATCCTGCATACTTATCTCTTTTGTTGACTGTACGTACAAACAGATATATGTACATGTTACTATCATCAGCACACACGAGGAAGATAATGAGGCCTTGTTACGCTACAGCTGCCTGTTGATTACATGCAAGATCTCATGTTACAGTCTAACAATATATCACTGTATTGGCTTATAAACTGGTACTATTATATTCTAATAAAAGCAGTGGTAGCCCAGTGGTAGGTAACGGCCGCGACTTACGAGTTGTAGGTCGTAGGTTCGAATCTAGACAGGCGCTTTACTTTGTATAAATTATTTCATCACTACGGCCTTAAAATTTGAAGAAAAAAAAATTGGAAAGCTACATGTCCTAGAACCAAAAAATCGTAAACATGTAACATCTACCAACCCGCACTGGGCCCGCGTGGTGGATTACGGCCCACTCCCTCTCACCGAGAGGAGGCCTGTGTCCCAGTAGTGGGAACATTATAGGCTGATTATACTATTCTATTATAATTACAAACGATAAATAATTAATAACAAAGTTTTGGAAGTGTTTCACTTCCGATGCCATCATCAGTAAAACAGTGCATGCAGTCTTTTCACAGTTATTTTACCCCTGATAGCTGTAACCCAACAGCAAACAGATTTTGACAGACTTGACAGTTGTATCAACCCAACAGCAACCTTATTATCACGAAATTAAAGATCATTGTTATATTAACAGTAGTGTAAAATCAGAGGTAAAATATCTGAATGGAGTATATCACTGTTCTGTATTAAAAACTAAATCATTATTCGGCAGTTCGTTAGATGGGCCAAAACTAAAATACATAGTTAAAGAATCAACTAACATATAGGAAAAGGCTTTGAGTTTGGAATTCTGAAACGCTTAAAACCGACCTACCTACACAGAACACGACATTAATACACTGCTAGCAATGCATTCGCAACCCATGTTCCTGTTCAAAAATCAAAAGCAAAAAATTATTTTAAACACTACATAACAATCGAAGTAAAAACTGTTGTTACCGTTACAGATCTAAATTGATATTAAATCAATACTCACCTAGCACTAGGGCGCTTGACCTTGTCAATAAGTAAGTGCAAGCACCCGAGCCAGTGCAACTGTTGCCTAATGCAGGTACGAGAAAACCAGACCCACAGTATCTATAAAATGTTGTGGTGACAATATTACGTGCCATATCTCATCTCGATCTGTCCAAGAATACATCAACTATGAGGGTGGCGCTCCTTTTGAGCTGTGCAGTGCTGGCGCTGGCCGCACTAGCCGAAGCACGAGACCTACGTGAGAAACGTGACGCAGATCTCGAGGCGGCTGCTTCCGGACATCACCACGAAAAGGGTGGAGGCAAGGAACATCACCATGACCACCATCATGGCCACAAAGGACACGGACACAAAGGATACAAGGGACACCATCACCATGAACATGGCCATAAAGGCCACCACCACCACGAAGGACACAAGGGACACCATGGCCACCACGATGGACACAAGAAACATCATCACCACGATGAAGGTCACCACCACCACCACCACCACGGAGAAAAGGGAGAGAAAGGACACGGTTTCGAAGAAAAGGGACATTACCACAAAGGCCACTCCACAAAAGGACATCACGGTGTTCACAAGCTAGACGAGTTCAAGAAGGACAAGCACTTCCACCACAAACACGGCGAGAAAGGCTTCGAAGAGGGATACGGTGGCCATCATGACGAGCACGGACACAAGAAGGGCGGACACTTCGACAAGGGACACAAACATCACGGCCACCATGAGCACCATCACGGCAAAAAGGGACACCACGAGGAGGGAGGACACCACCACGAGCACAAGGGCCACCACGACGAGGGTGGCCACCACGAGCACCACCACCACCACCACGGCCACGGCAAGAAGGGAGGCCATGAAGACCACAAACACTGGGGACACAAGAAAGGACATTAAAAATTAGAAGATCCACTTTATTGATGTAGTACCTCTCTGATAGACTTGTAATGGTTATGTTTTTTTTTTATATTTTTGTTATAAACACATTGTAAATAAACACTATTTTATTATTCGAGAGTGCTTTGACTTTCTTAGACCGAAAACCGGACGTGGAGACGAAATAATACATCGTTTATAGGTACGTGTCAAGATTTTTCACCAACGGACTTTGATTTCCAATCTTACAGATTCATTAATTTACCATGTAATAAATTTTAGACTAGTTCAAATTAAGCTAGTGTCTGGAATTACCTATGTCTTTATATTTTATAAATGAAAGGTAGTCAACGCTAATATCGACTTTCCGACTAAAAGCGGCTATTACAGTGTTGTGTTTGTGTAGTCATTGTTATTGATTCAAATAATGACATTTGAAGCCAATTCTAACTCAAGGAGTTGTATTGCTGAGTTTAATGATTATAATTATGTAAGGCTATATTTGTTGCGGTCTCGAATCATATTCAGACCGACACTGAGCTACAAATTGCAAAAAAACCTTAGGGTCCTTAGGTCCACCTTAGGGTAACCAGTGCGCAAACTGTAACTTTTCTATGAAACAACTGATTTATTTTTTGATAACTGACGAAAAATTTATACGCTAGGGGTTCTAGAATCATGTGCTGAATTCATGGGTTTGCGCACTGGTTAAAAAAATATCCTGTATTATTCTTAAGAGGAAACGCGGGTGGTCGTTTCTCCATAGAAACGCTCTCGCCTGTTTGTTTTTTTTTTGGTTAATGACCATGTTAACTACTTGTATGTCCCTATGTTTTCGATTTTGATGATACATTATTTTTATAAGCACTAGAACCCTCACAAAATGCCGATTTAAACCGCTGCCAACAGAGGCCAAGTATACAAATTTGTCAACTATTAATGAAAAAATAAAAACATAGGGACACAGTATATATCCTTCTTATTCAGTTTATGAAACATCTTTTAAATTGGTCCAATATTGGAGAAGCAAAAAGGCGAGAGCCAAACCTCGAAATACGACTTTTTACTTAGGATTTTTCAAAAGTGTGTCCGACGAACGAGACGAAGACGACGAGAAAAAAATTCTTCTTTCGTGACGGCTTGACCTACCTGTAACATATGGCCGCCAAAGAATAGTAAGTCAGCGAGTTTGTGAGCAAGCAAGGCCCTGAGTGCTTCTAATTCATACGTTCTATATAACATAACCTCATGCCTGTATTCCCCGAAGGGTTAGGCAGAGGTGCACCTGTAGAACGTCCACATTTTGCCAGTTGTTTAAGTCCCATATAATAAGCCATAATATAATTCCATCAACTGAAAATCCCCCCTCCACCCCGCCCCCCGACCCCAGGTGCTACTACGAACTTATAGATAGGAAAACACTCAATAACACTTTACCAGACCCGAGAATAGAAACCAGGACCTCGTGTTCGGTATTATCGCTTGAGACTACTAGACCAACGAAGCAGTTACATACATTCTAATATTCTATCATACTGAAAGTCGAGTCTTTCTCCCATGAGAAAAGCAAAAAACAATGAGGTTACGTCCTATCGATTTCACGGATGTTTTCGGGTTATCTCAAATTCTCATTTTTTACTAAGTTTTTTCTTGTCCCTTATGACCTTATGAGTGAGTAAGATACCTCTATATTACAATGATAAAATGGGTAAACTGAAATACAGTCACAAACAAACTATTTTCGGGTCAACTACAATCGTAGAAGCAACAAATTTTTATAAGAATTTATAAAAAATTCAAAATGGCGTTCAAAATAATAACCACAATTATTATAATATTATTAGAAATCTCCTTCACTGGACTACAACAATAGTTATTAAAACAGCTTATTTCAAATAACAAGACAAACAAATTGTGGCTATGTCTCATAATGTTACATTTATTTTGTTGTAGACATGTTAAAAATAAGTCCTTTTGTTGCAAGTTTATGTCTAGACGTGGTTTAATAAACACACTCTCAATAACGATAGGTAGGCACATGTCGAGGTATGTTATGAAGAAAATAAAAGGGACGCACAGGCTGATATTTATACAAACCTAATGTTTTATGTAAGTTTATTGCTCTCTGCTGTAAATATGACTTTGGAGTTTGGTAGTTTCATAGCTAATATGTATATATATTAATTCAGTTAATATCATGGATTTATTCATCTTCTATATAATTACCCCTTACTAATAAACGTTGTATAGCGTCTGTACAGTTACACAACGTTTTGTCTTCTTCTTTCGAAATTCAAATTACTGACGACTGAAAGAGAAAAAATGGTGTGTAATTAATTCATTCATCTGATATAATAAGTTTATTAGTAAGGGGGTAAGTATATATTCTATATCTTTTTTTAAACAAGTAGCTATGCCAGGGCGTTATACTACCTAAACGATGATTTTGACAGAATAGCATTTTGGGCTGAAAACAACGGTTTGGTTCTTAACCCCACTTCTACTAAACCAGGCAACCAAGCTGCTGCTGCTGCTGCTATTTGGAACTATGAACCAAGTCAGTGCAGTGCTGGTAACACGCAACGTGGGTAACGTTGTATGAGTCGGTCCATCAAGTCCGTGGGCACGTAATCTGGTTCTGAACATGGTTGCTGGGTTGAGATACGAGGCACACGTGGTTAAATTTAAACCATTTATTTCAGTTTTTGTGATTCTTTTTTTACATTTTCATAAACTATTGATATACGATAGTTCGTAGAACGTACACAGAAAAACATGAAGTTTTATAACAAAACTTTATTGCGCATAAAACATTCGCCTTATGCTTCTAGTTGACACGTGAGTGTGTCTGTGTGTACATACCTACCCATCGTGCAAGAAACAGACAACCCGGCTTTCCAATCAGGGTTGTAAGGATACTGTTGTAATGGCTCACAAAAAAATAGCATATGTATATGAAGATTGTGTAATACTGCAAAGGAATTAAATTCTGTACAAAAACCACAAACCTTTTATTTTAAATCTGGTTTTTCTCAAGGATGCTATATGAAGATCCAATTTCCATTAAGCACAATATATATTCATAAATGATAATAGAAAACATTTTGAGAAGGTAAAACTAACTAAAATGGGTTTAAATAAGCAAGGAATCGAAACTGTAGTGTTAGCGTCGAGGTAAACAAATAACAGCCTATCATGTAATTACGTTGCAGTAACTTAATAATGAACCGCTTGTTCATTACCTACAAATAAACGTGAGTTTTTATTTAATATGATATTATTTGGTTAAATATTAAATCCTCATTTTAATTGCCCAGCATCAGAATTATAATAATTATGATTAAGCATGTTTTCAAAATAAGTAATCAGTTAATGCAGCTACTGAAACTGGGTAATGAATTAGGTATCTATCCTTCAGCAATTAGATGCACTAGTGTCTACTCGTTATTATTTCGTGAACCTCCCTAAAAGGCATGAAATGAATTTCAACGATATTGGTTTACAGGGTAACGAGGTGCTAACAACCACGACAGACTAGTTTTTGTAATCATGCTAAGAGCTTGAAAACTGCAAATTGTATTAGGCAAGTAGATAACCTAACTAATTAATTAAAGAATGGCCACAGTGTTTGCAAACTTAGCTTGAGTTAGTCATATCTGGTTTATTCAACACAAATAGACAAAATCCCGTTCCACAAAGAGCTGTAAAAACTGCGCTTCTGCCAGCACAGTTTTATACTAACAACGTGAAAGGATGGCGCAGCGGCAGATCATAAGCTTCTGGATTAACATTAAGTGTACCTAATTAATGTTATTTGTCGCAAAAAATCTTAATTATATAGGTATGGGGTTGGAGTTGTATGCAATTTGTTACGAATATTCACATAAATTAGGTGCCGACTTATAAATATTACAACACTGTCAAGTTTACAAGCCTTTGCCCTGCAGTGGGACAACACAGGCTTATAATAATAACACTGTCAACTCACATGGTACCTGTCAGCGAAGCAAACATTAGTTACAGCGTGTAGAACTAAAACTTAATTGTTATCTATGTTAACATGTTCTAATTGTTAAACGTCAAACTCCAAATTATGTTTAACTACAGGCGTCTAAATAGTTGCCGCAACAATAGCTCCGCGCACATTGTGCTTTTCAAAGTAAATAGGCGTTTTCCGATAGAACTCGTATGGACGTCGGCGCTTCAAAAAGATATTGTTGGCCCAGCGCGTTCATTATTCACTTGTTTGTCTTGTACACTATAACAATGGCGGCAGAGCGCCATATGTTATACTGAACTATTCGAACCCGCTGTCCCGTATTTCCTAGAACAACGACCATCGATCGTTGATAGCAAACAAAAACTGACACTTAGATACATTCTTACATAAATTTCAATGAAAAATATATAACAGGCGTATTTCAAAACATAATAGACTCCACCAAACTTTTTTAATGTTTCTTAAGTGTTTTTCCTCAACACCATAAGTCATTATAAGCAAGTTCACGTAGTCCGTAAAAAGTTAAAATCACAATGTCGTTGTTGGCTCGAAAAACAGGACAGAATAATAAATAACAACATATTTTTTCAAGCGTAGTCAGTGACTAGTTGATAAACTGAGAAAATGTTTATTGTTTACTTAACTGTATTTGAAAAGTAAACGAATATATTGGCGATAGGATGATAACATTGTTTTATCTAGTTGTAGAAAGAATTCAGCCAATAAAGCAGTAACCTGAGTTAAAAACGTCCCTTAAAGTGTCCGTGAAATAATGACAACCTTTTCTCTAGCACCCCGCACAAGCACCGCATCTCCTCTCACTCAAGCCCATATGCTTAACTTTGTTTATAATTGTCTATAAAGTTAAAAATTTTATTGATATTTTCCACGATTTGTGCCTTTTAATTCTGCATTATAAACTAAATATACTACTAAGCAAGCTACCTTATAAACTAAATTGTAGGTGCCAAATATTTTCAAACTTCAAGGCAGCATAGTTCTCCGGAATAAAATAAATATAATATAACATTAAATAGTGATGTAGCTTGGCCATCACGTAATACCAGTAACGGTAATATATTTCTCGGCTGGTAAGAGGGTAAGTCTTCGGTTAGTGTGTGAAAAACCACCTAATGCATTCTACGGGTTTTCCTTTGATCGTCGAAACATATTTTTTATACCACATAACGTTTTGTTCTGCTTCATTGGTCTTGAATTTTTAGTACTACTTTTAAGATTGGAAACACAACTTTGAGGAGACCAGTAAAGTTCAGAGATTGGAATCGTACCTGGTACTTAGGTACCTGTTTTATGTTACTAACTTAAGATCATTGAAAACTATACACAATGCCTACCCCGTTGTGGTATGATGAATATGATTTATATATTTGTTCAATGTGTTAGTAAAGCAGCACCAGATTATTAATCCTGCTTAATAAAACGTTCTATTATAACATAGTTACGACCAAACGCTAATAATAACTTTAGTCTCGCGTGAATCATACGTGAATGGAAATCGAGTTCATAGTGGTAGCGATTGACGATTTAACGAGCTGACAAGCTCTCTCTGTGTGCGTTATCGAAGCTTTACGCATACACATGTACTTACGGTAACAATGAAATTATTACGGTACCTGATGATTCGATTAGGCTTACTACGTATTATTATCCCGTTACATTAAAGTAGGTAGACAACTAGGTACTTTAAAAGGTTTAAGTTGCCTAGCAGTGGATGAAGAGTTAGCTTCTATTACGCCGACATAATGATGCAATTAACATTGGAGGCGACAATAACAAAACGCCATGCATAGCGGCAACGTGGGCTCGGCATAGCTCGGCACGTCAGCTCCTGCTCACTTGGTCAGGATTACGAGCTGACAGCTATAAATCTAGTCACGTGACGTCACTAAGCTCCATACTCACTCGCTAATTAGTGTAAAAGCGTTATCAATGGATTACACCCTCACCCGTCTACTCTGTAACTACGCAAAATTCTAAAATATGTGGATAAATGCTCACAAATCTTCTTTGCGGTTCTGAGATTAACACCGATGAGGGTTTTTTAGGGTACGAAATTAACAGCCTTTCGTAACCGCACAAGATTTAAGCAGTGACTTTTGATCTAGGTAAATAACTTCATTATACGTATATGTTTGTTATTTTTTAAATAAACTCAACATTTAAACAAAAGGCATTACTCAAAATAATATCATAATGATAATGGCATTTCCTTGTATTCTAAACAGACGCAAAATTAAACGAAAAGTTGACGAGGGATTATCGTTCAGAATCCCATAGACAGGTGAATATTAATATTTAAAATATTCCATGGCAAAATATTAAACTGCATCTAGGACAGGTACGTAAAATGGAAATACTAGACGCGCCCCGCGGTTTCACCCGCATAATTTCTATCCCGTGGGAATATCGGCATAAAAAGTCCTATATGTTAATCCTAGTTATAAACTATCTGTGTGCCAAATTTCATCAAAATCTGTTCAATAGTTTTTGCGTGAAAGAGTAACAAAATCCATCTATATATCCATCCTCACAAGCTTTGGCGTTTATAATATTAGTAGAAAGGATATGAAGACGCCTTTAAATTTCCGTCCACGATAATATCGTCACAATATAAATTATAAAAGCTCACCAGAATAATTATGATTCGGGCTCCGAGTGCCAGGTTGCAAGTTGCGATCGTTCCACGTTACCTCAAGCCGATACTGCGGATTAACAGAAGCTTACACTGTTTCTCAAAGCAAAGGGAAAACTAGACGTGTACCGTGGAGCGTGGGAATTTCTGAAAATGATAAGTACCTACGTAAAAATGAATGTTTTATGGGACGGAGAAGCGTTTATAGCGATAGTCAGTGAAATGTATTACTCGTATGTAACAAATTATAAGTCGGCACGTCCGGAGCTCTCTCGGCAGTTAACAGGCAGCCCTGCGAGCACTGAACAAAACACGATTTAAGAGAAGAAGTAGATTCATATTCATTTAAAAATTAAGTTATAAAAATATCCAATTCTTTCGAAAGAAGACGAAACAACCTTACGTAAAGGTTCTACTTGCACTGTCCTTCCTACATGTTCTATGCCCCGTCACTGGCTTTTATTACAATATGTCAGATTTTTATGTAATAAACTCAAGCAGAAAGTAAGTGTAGGCGAGTAACTTAAGTAATTAGGGTAAAATTTAAATAAAGTACGTAAAATCATACTTTTTAAACTAACAAGAAAATAAATGCCAGCTCGAGGAAATCGTTTCATTCCTTTACTTTATCTGACGTTTTCTAGTAAAGAACCTAATATCACGAAGAGAAATTATAACGTATGCATACTCACATGACTTTTAGATTTCTACCACCTTATTAAAGTATATAATTATTCTCTTCAGTAACAAAATAAAATATGGTATCAACCTAAAAAGTTGTTATAAAGTTAACACACCAGCTACAAGAACTGTTAAAAATTACGGATTCACTACAAATACACACTGAATGTTGAGAAACATGTTTGCTGTAATAATTTAGATACGTCACACACCATACATCCTTGGAATACATTATCTACAATTAGAGAGCGTGTTGGCATTTGATGACATCTTTACAACCCATCAATCGTTTATTTCTCATGAAATATGGCGGAATAAATTCTCAGTTATTAACTACCTAAATAGTTATGTATTTGTGTGTAGGTACTATAACTTAGATCCAAGTCAACGAATAAGTTCGTGAACTATAAACGAATACATTACTCGCACGAGTACCGTTAAGATTTTAATGTGTAATTTGTGTTCGCACAAAGATGGATGCTACGACAGTACGACACACGTGTAGCCGCGTGTGCTACACACGTAGCGCTACGGCCGCTACGCCGCGTAGACTCTACGAGCTGAGCGATCTACCTAAAGATAGATACTGACTAACTGCCGTTATAACTTGAAATTTATTATTAAATGTTTTCTTAGTCGGCATATAGCCGGAGAAGTAGTGTCCGACAATTAAACTTTTCCTATAGTTTACTTATCTAAAACCGTAGACCTTCTTTGTTATTATTTCCATCAATAGTTTATATCTAACCGACCTAACTTTAATAGTTCTGTAGTTGACACCTAGATAAAGTTGTTGTTACAAACTTGGTCACTCGGCGCTATACCTAATGTTAAAATCAGAATTATGTTGCAACAAAAAATATAAGTCATGTTGGCACAGCCTGTGAAATTAGCAAATAATTAGATAGACCGCAATCTGTTACCACCGAATTAAACGAATAACGTTCCAATAGATACTTTAATTAGTACGTGAGCTGTTTACGTATGCAACACAATGAAACAATAGACTCGTCTAAAAATACAGCTGAAACGCTGCTTGTTTTGAAAAAGTGAGTTTCCCATAACATAGCAGAATAAAACATGCAGACAATGGACTGAACTGTTTGTCGGCAAAACGACAGTTAGATTGAGCCGCTCGCATGAGCTGCAGTACTGAAGCTCATTCACTTTTAATCCTTGACCGACACGTTGTTCGACCAGAAATCGATCGTGTAACTGAAACCTTAATCGTTCAATCCGTCAGCTAGCGACATAGATCCAATATCACGCTATTTAGCTTTACAGGTGGGCAGAACTCCAAGCGTGACAAATCCGAGGCGAGGTGACATTGCCGAGAGCCAACGTAACTTCGACAATGACACTGCTGTAGAAATTGAAGACAGAACATTACGAGGTTAATTGGCTGTTTGGTAACGTATGACCTTCGTGATCTCGTTCTGTTCAGACACTATTGTTTACTTTTTGCACAATATGTCGTGGGATGATAGGCTAGCTTTTGTCAAAATACATTTAAGGACACATTTAAAATGTTAAATATTACTAAGTATAATAACTTTGTACAAATAAGCATCTCGTACTTAAACATTTAGGTGTGTACTTCTGTTATTTTGACATTTAGATACCACAAAAGTCCAAGTGTACGGTGATTACGGTTAAACATGTATCAGGCAGACCCGTATGTAATGTATACCACTTTTCTGATTTTAATACCACACAGTAAACCTAATATTTACATATTATCTCGGTGCGAAAGTCATACGATCCTGAGTGGTGGTTAGCAACCTTAATTAGTTTAAAAGCATACTTAGATAAGCGACGGAATTTCGCGCTCACACCATCTAAAGTGCAAGTTAAATTCATTTTCCACTTCGACATTAAAATCAATTAAAGTATGTACGTAGTGCAGTGTCACTTAGATATGGGGTTTTGTGAAAGATCAGTAATGAACTCAGATTATGCTGTACATGTTATTTATTTAATAACTTAAGTAGTTCTTAATATAAAAAATAATAATTTAGTTATTAATTACCTACATAATTATGCCGTCACTTAACCGTTGTCGCAGTATTGAGTGCACTGTCATCAGATAAGCTACAGTTCCGAGAAAATAAATAAGTCCGAAATCACTAGCGCCGTCTATCGAGGACTGTCCCTTATTCAGCCAATTCCTAGAGATGTGTTCAGTGACCCTTCTTGTATCCATATTTCTTGTGATGCTCATGATCGCCCTTCTTGCCATGGTCGTGATGATGATTGTGATGTGAGTCATGTCCACCGGCCTCTTTATGTCCCTTATGTTCATGGTGGTGGCCACCCTTCTCATGGAAACCTTTTTCACCATGTTCTTTCTCGTGATGGTCACCATGATGATGACCTTTGTGGAAGTGGCCGCCCTTCTTGTGACCATGCTCCTCGTGGTGTCCTCCATGCTTCTCTTCGTGCCCGGAATCTCCCTCTTCATCAAAGAAGTGTTTATCTTTCTTGAATTCGTCAAGCTTATGTATCTCGTGGTGTCCTTTTGTCGAGTGACCCTTGTCGTAGTGTCCCTTCTCTTCGTATTTATGCCCTTTCTCGCCTTTTTCGCCTTTGTGGTATTCATCATAATGTCCATCATGGTGATGATGTTCTTTCTTGTGTGCACCATGGTCGTCGTACTCGCCCTTGTGGTGCTCCTTGTCGTGATGTCCTTTTTCTCCCTTCTCGTGATGATGATGACCCTTGTATCCCTTTACACCTTTTTCTTCGTGGTCATGATGATGATGGGCATGGTGCTCTTTTCCGCCTCCTTTTTTGTAATCATGATTCTTTGGGCCTTCTTCTTTGTGTCCCGTGGCAGCAGGCTCTAGATCTTTTTTCTCTAGTTCTGAACTTTTTTCCACTTTCCGTGAGGGCAAACGACGTGTATGCACAACTGCCAATAACGTTAGAAAACCTAAAACTAACGCCACCCTCATATTGCTAGGCTTTTTTATCACGCGGTGTTGTTGCGGTGTGCTCTACTCCTAATATAGACAACATCATTGATGGTGCAGCAGTTTTATATAAGGCATTGTGTAAGATGTGCTAATCGCCGCGTCGCGCGACAGATTCGACGGCCGCGAGTTGCGGCAAGCGCTTGCTGGGAGATGGCTTTGCATCCAAATCAACCCTGTTTGTACACAAAGACATACTCCTGCATTCCTCAGAAATAATTAGTTGTTATCATTTTGCTATCACCTACATTTTAAAGCTCTTTTAAATCCTAAAATTCTTACAAAATATTCGTTACAACATTCATGTATTAATAGATACTTGTAATAGTTAGTTGTAATAGTTTGCCCCGTTTGCATCGTTGTGAACTATTGTAGGTATCGAAACCTTCACAGCTAGGCATGTCCCTACCTTAAAACGACTATAACGTGGCAATTCTTCGAAAATTTTGTAATGGTCGCAACGAGGAGCGTAAAAAATCTGTTTTCAAAACTACTGTTCAGCAATTAGACTTTCTGTTTGATCTACAGGCATTTCTAATATTATGCCCGAAGCGATTATCTTGCATTGATAATAAAACAAACGAAAACGCTGAAAACTATTATCGCAAGTAGGTACCAAAATTAGATTGTTCAGACTACTGAATCTATTTTAGAAATCAGATTCATAAATAATAGTAAAAAATTTTACTGCTCTCGTGGCGAGATTAGGTATCAAAGAGTTTATAAAAGGAGGAGGTACGTTACTCTTACTACTTATGTAGCTAAACATAAGAGAAAGTATGCAACGAACACAAACGGACTCAAGAAATGTGGTAATCCATAGTGTACGCACAATGTCCTTTATTATTAGGCATTCGATCCCGCGGTAGACCGCTGGCCTCAAGATTCAACCACTTGTTGCTTGGGATACCGTTAACCACATAAAGTCGCAATGTACATAATTACTTAAATATTAATAACTTGAAACATACTAATCTCTGAGCAAAAGTACAGCTGAAACTAAACTCATCCGGGAGGGCCATACTCATAATGGCGTTGTGCCAAGAGCTAACTGCATTTCTTATCATTTAGGTACAAGCGACAACGTCCAATATCGTGCAAAGTGGAAAATAATTATCCTAACAATCTTTATCGTTACCGTCAAGATGGAGGGACCAAGTCTTGGATTTCAAATCAGCCTTCATAAAACTTTAATACCATAAATCTACTATTTGCTACCTTTGAAATAAATTTAGCTACCTCAATGAATACGTAGTTATTTAACAAAATCCTTGGTCCCTCCATTTTGACGTCAAAGTGGAGGGACCATATGGATAGGCTGGTCGGAGGGGTGGGCTGAATTATTGAGACAAGAATTATGGAAAAACACAAAAAAACCGTGCTCTTGGCGTTTTAACATAACGCATGTAAAGCCGGATGAATCTGCAATGGGTCGTGGTTCTTGTAAAGAATGTGATGCTAATATAGAAGTTTTCTTAACTTGGCCAACAGATAAACTTGTTGATTGTAATTGTAGAATCAGTAATCAAAACAATAACTACAAACATAAAAAATCAAGAAAATTAAAGATATCACCACTAAAACGCAAAAAATTAGGTATCATGTTAAAGAATTCTTCTGCCGTATCGGTAAGAAACTAAAGGTATTAAAGTTTTATGTAGGCTGATTTGAAATCCAAGACTTAGTCCCTCCATCTTGACGGTAACTCTTTATCGACTTTAAAAACTGTTGTCCTTAATTGATATTTAACGAATTGTGTGTTTGCGCCTTTTTTCATATGAAATGCTCTGACTGAGACTTGTGCACAGCTCTTCTGTGCTTATTTAAACCTAAGTAGGTACTACTGATCATCCACAAATCTTCGTAGACAGTAATATGTACGCTGAACACTCGGTTGGGAAGTAGTAAGGAATGAATAATGGGTAGTTTTTAAAGCAGAGACGTTCATTGACTGACCCTAAATATTGAAATAGATAATTATGTAAGTATAAGTAGCACAGAAGAGAACAAAGCCACTCCTGTGCTACTCTTGTCCGTTTTCCTATGGGTAGGTACACTAGACAACTTCTAAATAAAAGCGCGCTGTTGGATTTTTAACTCTCGGCCTAGGTGAAATTCAAATTTTCTTACGTTTTTTCCAATTTGCAAGTTAGTGTCAGGTCGTATCTTGATCAAAATATGATTCGCGACTATCGTAGGTACTACCTATATAATATTATAAATGTGAAAGTTTGTGAAGATGTTTGGATGTTTGTTATTCAATCACGTGGTAAACAGATAGTTTCTAGGATTAACACATAGGATACTTTTTATCCCGATATTCCTACTGGATCGAAACTAACGCGGGTGAAACCGCAAGGCGCTGCTAGTAATAGATATGTATTTACAGAATTGTAGTCATTAAAATCATTAAAATATCTCTTTAAGTAAGATTTGTTCCTTAAGCACTTTTCCATAAGAGATTTGTTCATAATAATATGGTACAAATCTAACATAGAAAGATGTATTAATGATTCTAATGATTATAATTCTGTAAATACGTACCGTCGCGAACCATATTTTGATCAAGATACAACCTGACACTGACCTAAAAATTACAAAAAATTTAAGAAAGTTTGTATTTCGCGGTCTACAACTGCGCATTATCCAACGACGGACGCGCATTTGTTTAGGCATTCATTTAAATGTCCCCTAGTGTTTGTTAGTGAAAACGGGCACCTGTATCCAATACTCTTGTTATCTATTAGGTAACTTTGCAATTTTCAAACAAATTCTTTTCCAACAAGTGCATGTCACCTTTACGAAGTGTCAATTTCATTCAAAATATTGATAATGACGTACGTATTCGAAAAAATAATGAAGTGCGTGTAAAAATTAACAACCTTATGGTGCTCAACATACCTATTTATTCCAAGTCTGTACGTCATAGGTGTTCAAAAAACATATGAGAACAATGGCCGCGACTTACGACACACTATCAATCTCAGACTGAATCATTTTAAAGGATATTGCTAATCCATTGCTTCATAGGTTCGAAAAATTTGTCTGATCTAATGCAATGAATGTTGTTAAACTGTCAAAATGAAAGCCATTGTTGATAGTGTGTTCCGCAATTACCCCGCAGAAAGGCAGTTTATTTTCTGTAAATTATTTCATCACATCGTGAGGAAATCGGCAAGTCCTTAAACCGAAAGTTCAAGGACATGTGACATCCACCAACCCTCTAAGGGCCCGCGTGATCCACCACCCTTAGCGGGTATGGCCACTCTGGTGGATCACGGGTGTACCTGAAACTCAGGCGGGAGTCCTCCATCCCAGAGTGGGAACATTATTGGCTGATTATACCTACATAAATTATAATAAATTTAGAAACGTTTGACGCTAAATAATTTTATTTTTATAGTTCTTTAATTATTTTAATTTAACTATTTTTTTGTTCACAACTCCAAAGCAAATAGGTATAGGTAAGTGGTGATTTAGGGCAATGTTATTTCGGAAAGTTGACTAATAATTATGTATGATGTATTTAAAATACCTACCTAGTTATTATTCCAGGATAGTAGCAGTGTGTCTATCAGAAAGAAGAAATTAACATTAAAATAAAGAAGCTGGAGGCAGTCTATCTACATCTATGACGACTTTAATTTATAATAATATGTACTATTATTATAAAATTAAAGTCGCTTTTCGGGTCTTCTGTGCTACCGCGTTGTTCTTCTAAACTACGCAATGAATTTTGATGACGTTTTACCATTTAAAAAATTCTTATTAAACTTAGATATTATATAAAGACATTTCGATGTTTTGTCAAGTCGTAAAACCGTGCGAAGCAGGAGCGGGTCGCTAGTAAAAAATAAATGAACCCTGATCGAGAATCGCAACAAGTAGCGCCATCTACCTATAAGGCAGAAACCGAGCGGCCAAACTTTCCTGAAACCTTAAGAGACGAAGGAGCTGCAAATTCTGAATAACACTTTTAGTTCGGTAGTTTAAAGATTGATAATGTTGGTTATTTATTTTTCTATTTGTTTCTTATGAGATTTGTGACATTTCATAAAAACGTCAGGCCTAGGTACTTTTAACACTAAAACCCAATGCCAAACTCAATTACATTATGACAAAAATGTTTCCTAACACATCACATAGACCCGTGTCGACAAAAAATACATTGCGTTATGCATAGTTGTTTTTTCTACAAACGGAATCGGTAGCACAAATAGAGCTTTGTACCCCCACTTTAAGTGTCCAATAAAGCGTGAAGCGTCGAAAAATACTGGTACGTGCCATTGAAAATGAACAAATGGTTACTATTTTGCCAAACAATATTGAAAAAACGAACGCAGTATACCTGATAAGTTGACTGAGACAACCCAAACAGGGCCAAGATAATTTTATCTAGGCTTTTATTAGACTTACTTATTGGTATCTGACAAGCTGGCTATTGAGAAATGTTATCAATTTTAGTGGCTGCAAGTGTTTTCTATAGGAAACGGTTGATTGCAACCACGACTAATTCGTTGCCCAGTAAAATGTAGGCCAATCTCGGGCAGCGCTCTAGTTTCTCAACGCTGAGTTACTTATCTCGTCGGGAGCCGTTGCCAACGGACCAACGCCAACTATTTTATGTAACTTTGTTGTCGAAACGTGCTGTGAAATTGATAAGTTTGTTTTTGTATCTGCATCCAATTGCAAAGATTATGTATTTTTTTAATAATTGAATGACTAACCGATTTTAATTGATTTATTTAAATTACTTATATTTAGGTCTATGTCAATGAACAGGTTTAGAAACACAAATCAATTGAAATGTTTCAAAAACATTTATTTTTATTAAGTAATAACAAAACATCACAGTCAACAAAACTTAACACATTATGAAAGCTTAATTAGATTTAGCTAAATAAAAACTTCATTATCTCGCATCGGTAGTTATCAGTCTCTAGAAAACATTTACTTGTGTCCCTTCTTGTGGCCCCAGTGCTTGTGGTGCTCATGACCACCCTTCTTGCCATGATCATGATGATGATGATGGTGATGGTGGTGTCCATCTTCCTCATGATGTCCCTTATGATCGTGATGATGTCCTCCCTCTTCGTGGTGGCCCTTCTTACCATGATCATGTTCATGGTGTCCGTGGTGCTTGTGTCCCTTGTGGAATTCTCCTCCCTTCTTGTGTCCGTGCTCCTCGTGATGTCCGCCGTGGTGCTCGTGGTGGCCGCCGTCGTGGTGCTTGTCATGGAAGTGCTTTTCTTTCTTGAACTCATCATGTTTGTGCACACCGTGATGACCCTTAGTGGAGTGTCCTTTGTGGTAGTGGCCTTCTTCATGATGGCCATGGCCCTTGTGACCCTTGTCGCCGTGGTGGTGCTCGTGGTGGTGACCGTCGTCGTGGTGGTGATGCTTCTTATGTCCGCCGTGTTCGTCGTGGTGCCCCTTGTGCCCTTCATGGTGGTGATGGCCCTTCTTGCCGTGCTCGTGGTGATGGTGTCCCTTGTATCCTTTGTGTCCCTTTTCACCGTGGTCGTGATGATGATGTGCGTGGTGCTCGTGGCCGCCGCCCTTGTCCCACTTGCCACCTCCACCACCACCACCTTTATGATGTGTGGCTGCTACCTCGAGATCCGCATCGCGTTTCTCGCGGGTAGTCCTACAGCTAACGTACGCTAGCGCCGCTAGGGCTATGCAGCACACCAGTGAAGCCCTCATGTTTCCAATGCACCGATGTGATCTAAGCAGTTGACTGATGCCTGTGATCGCGACTACTTAGTTTTATACTGGTGCCCGTTTAGTTGGTATTGTATGAAAATTGTGTAAAGCTCCAAGGTTGCAGCTATATGGCGAAGCAGTAGAACGGGTATGTTGCGCAGTTCCACCCGGTGTCTCAACGTGAAAATCAGAGCTGTACTAACAAAAAGTTTGGATTTGCATGATAAGCAACGTCTGTCACTTCATATTACTGCTTCATATTGCTGCTGCTATGATGAGTAATGATTTTGACCTAGACATAAACCCTTAGAGCATCTGTTATATTGGCAATAGGTAAAATATTATGTTAATGATCGATATTGTTTTGTAGTACCTACCTAACTTACAAACATAATGGGTAGGTTATGTTTGTAAGTTAGTAATATTTTCATAGCAAAAATACTGTAGATTGTTGTGAAAATGAACTGTTACGGTACGTAGGTATACATAATATATTAATATCCATTAGAAAACGTGTTGACGTCTTTGATGGCGGCAGGCGGGAGTTGAAATGGTAATGTGTGTCCCGGGGACAGCGCGCGATATTCTTCTTAGGCATCTATTGAATTTGTGTGTATATTTTATATTAATATAACACACCTATTAATGACTACGAAGCATTTGTTATAAAATATGACACAAAAATTCTAAGCGCGTAAAAATAAACGTCCTCTTGAAATAAATGGTTAAAATTAAGTAGATACCTCCTGCAGCTTCTTATTTAGCGACAACGCCGTACGTAACGGATATCGTATACAAATACAGGACTCGTATATGCCCTACAGTAGGTACCTAAATAACATGATATAGTTACTCTATACAGGATGTTACACTTACAAGAATGGGTCTTGTAAGTGTAAAATACTGTATAAAATAACAAACACACATAACCGTTATCTAAGCATTCAGTAAATCAAATTAAGTATCATTGAGCAAACATTATTGCTGGAAAACGACTTTTACTTTTGTTGTGAAAAATCACTATTTACAGCAACGTGCAATATCTACCTGCCAATAACGCACACAAAACGTTGTGCTTATGGGAATACTAACTTGTTTTCGTAAAAATTGTTTGAACCTTTGACCCAGCCCCCAAGCCATAACAGAGAGTGGTTCCAGGGTTTAGTTGTATTTTTGTGCAGGGGCTTACAGGACCTAAACGTAAAAAACGCAAGTTTTAGAAACAATAAAAGTATAGGTAATGATTGACCACAGTAAACAAAATCAGAAAAATATATGATATTCTTCAGGATATGTGCTAGGTAGATAGTGTGTTGAAAACATAATACAACTAATTTGATACATGGAAAAAAAACATAAAATTACCTCTAAAAACTTTCTTGAAATGGAATAAAACAAAGATGATTTTTTTAAATTGATATGACATTTACTTTATTCGAAAGATAATCTTCTGGCATTATAATTTAAATATGACTTCTGACATATGCCCGCCACGGCTGGCTCGCACGTAGTCTAATCTGGAGCACCAATTTTCGAAGACATTTTCCAACATTTGTGGCCGTATATCGGCAATAACGCGGCAAATGTTGTTCTCCAAGTGGTCAATGGTTCCGGGCTTATCGGCGTAGACTAGCGACTTCACATATCCCCACAGAAAATAGTCGAGCGGCGTTAAATCGCACGATCTTGGAGGCTAATTCACGGGTCCGAAACGTGAAACTATGCGGTTACCAAATGTTTCCTTCAATAAATAAATTGTGGCACGAGCTGTGTGACATGTTGCGCCGTCTTGTTGAAACCACAGCTCCTGCACATCATGGTTGTTCAATTGATGAACGAAGAAGTCAGTAAGCATGGTTCTATAGCGGTCACCATTCTGATTCGGGTCTTTTTCTACGCTATGCTCTACAGCAGCAATGACTTCTTCTGTACTGTACGACGTCTATGTGAACTGAGAATTTACACTGATGGTTCAAAGACCGACTGCGGAACTGGAGTGGCAGTCATCTCACACGACCTCAACATAAAAATATCGAAACTGCTGGGAATGCTCAACACGGTCTACCAAGCAGAGTGTGTGGGCATAATACAAGCGGCTTATGCCAGAGCATCCAGTATGTCAGTTTGTGGACCGGAACCTGTCGTGCCCATCCTCTTCAACCAACTACGCAGGTGGCTACAGGAGCACACCCATACACAAGCTGAAAAGTCATGGATGTCGTCTCCAGGCTGCAGGCAGTCCAAGGAAGCTATGCCATCATTGGATGGCAAGCTAACCAGGCATTTATTACGACTGGACAGGAAAGGCCTGCGCCTGGTGACGGGGACCATCACGGGACACTGCTCGCTTAATAAACACGACAGTGTTTATTTACACAATAGGTATAACGGACAGTCCCCTGTGCAGGGCTTGTATGGAGGCTGATGAAACCGTTGCGCATGTGCTCTTTGAGTGCACATGCGTCACCCAGATTAGATCAGAAACCCTCGGGACACCTAGATCGTACACAGATGGTCTCAACAGACTTGAGAGACTTAATCAGCTTCTGGAGGGAGGTGGGCTGGTTGGAATAACCACCGACGGCCGCCATGGCCCACGCACAATGGTCCATTTGAAGGACTAAGTGCGGAAACCAAACCCATAACATAGAACAACTACCCGCGCTCTGTTATAGCTAAGGGGCCAGCCCCCAGGGGTATGAACACGACACCTCCTACGTTGCAAAATAAATAAATGGAGCAAGCAAGTCACTCTGGTACCCAAGTGACAGCAATAGAAGATGAAGACGTCCAACACGTAGAAGGGAAGACGAAATCAGTTTGCAGATTTCGGGGCCATGTATAGTAAAGGTTGCAACGTAGCAACCGAC
The DNA here is from genome assembly GCA_963669345.1 of Gortyna flavago. Classification (NCBI taxonomy): domain Eukaryota; kingdom Metazoa; phylum Arthropoda; class Insecta; order Lepidoptera; family Noctuidae; genus Gortyna; species Gortyna flavago. The sequence goes on along the minus strand of OY770129.1, from coordinate 8,916,829 downwards.
TTTACAGTGTAATATGTGTGATATGTTAACCTCCATACTCCTCTGAACAATTTCGAACGGATCTTCTGATCTTTTAGCTTCTTTATTCTTGTATTGCTAGTTGCTTCCCTTATTTGGACTATAAATTCTTTAGACAGGTAACAAGACCAATGAAGAACAATGTTGACTCAGTATCTAGCACAAGTGGAACGGTACGGGCAGGAGGCGCGTCTGGCAACTGGTCCGCATTGCGCCGCAGTCGTGTCGCTGCTGGGTAGCCCTGAAGGCCTTATCGCACTGGCGATTTGCAAGAGAGTCCAAAGCGAGGCGAGTGCTCAGCGAACTCACCGCGAGTTTGCCATTTTGTAAACTCTGGCGTCGACGGCGCTATTCGCGGCGAACACGCTGCGCGCCCGCGACGTGTTCGCCGCGCGTTCGCTGCGAACTCGCGGTGAACTCGCTGCGCACTCGCCTCGCTTTGAACTCGCTTGCAAATCGCCAGTGTGATAAGGCAATGTCACTTGTGTGTGCTGTGCGGAGCTCCTTAGTCAACCTCCATTGATTTTGAGTTCATTATTTGAACCAAAGGAATCTAGGAGCTATAAAAAAGGCAAATGATTTTTGCTTAATTTATTGATACAATCCTCAACAACAATTACATGAGCACTACATGATGCCATTATGGTTAATAATTTTAATCTAAATACCTATTAAATTTGAAGTAAATATATTTTAATTCGTAAAGTACTTTTATAATAATAAATCACAATATATACCAACTTTCAGTTGACAAAATTATTTAACTAAAGGAACATATCTAAATATCTTTCGTAGAAACGCATCAGTGTTTCACACCCTAAAGTTAAAATTTGATATAATTTATCATAATTTCAGTCCTAATTATGGTATCACAAACATATTAAATGCAACGGCTACAAGCGACAATGTTTACGCAGTACTTTAATATTTTCATTAGCTGTCTGTACGAGTTAGAAATTAAATACAATTTTGTGCTCAATTAAATTTTTTGCCGTTACACCAAAATATGTGTTGATTACCGAAAAGCTTGCAATTATTTGTTTTTGGTTTCAATACAATTCTTGATGAAAGAAGTCTAAATTTAGAAGAATAGTAATAAATTTTACGATGTTTGCTTTTATAAGAACAAGTACTATTAAATCGCGATGGAAGCATAAACTCAAAACAAAGTAAATGGTAAATATTTTGAAACACTTCTTTTATTGCTGACAGATCAGAGATTACATTTCAACTAAACACGTCTTGGAACCACTTACATATCCGAAAATAAAACTAAATATCACCACAGCATACACAAACATTTATCTAAAATTAGCTTGAAACGCTAGACGCCTATAAAGTATTTATTTTCATTAATTTATCTTAAAACACACTCAAATAAAAGTTACTTAAACAAACTCTACTGTTATTCTTTTGGTGAAACAAACATTAAAATGTTATGGTAAAGCGGAGTCAAATTGAAGTAAAAATCGCTTACCTATCTTATTATTATTTTAATATCAAAAAATAGTTTTATTTGTGGATACAGTTAAGACTGTTGCAATGTATGTAATCTTTTTGTGTCAATTACTGAAAATTACTTATATTTTAAAAATCGTTTGAATATTGCCATTAATTAACAATAATAAATAATAAATAGGTTACAGTGGGCAGCCTCTTATTTTTCACACAATCACACCATTCTATAAAATATTATAAACCCATGCAATGATTTATACATAATATTAAAAATAAAATATATTATTGCATGATAATAACAAAAATTACGACGAACGACACACTTTTCTTTCAGAGAATAAGATCTTGCTATAATAAAATACTATTTATTTCATAAGAAGTAATAATATCTTGAAAAAAATATGTTTCAAGAGATCAGTTTCATATTATGAGTTGGTATACTATAATGTTACATTGTTAAAAATAACTGTAACTTCTTATGTAATGTACTCTGTTAGGTCATTTAAATAAGTAAGTTAACGTCTGACGAGCACTATGGTTTTTATTTCGCTTAGCGGTCAAGGATAAAGGCTACTGATGTTGACTAAATAGATAATTATTTCTAATTTCGCGTGTCCATAGGCGAAAGTGCGTGAGTAACAATAGTGTAAAAGTTATTCTCAACATATTCCGAAACGCCCAGGCGCCGCGTCTGGACTGTTTAGTCATAGTTGCATCTAGTTGAGATGGAAGCCACGCTCGTTGGTGGCAGCGAGCAGCCTTTCTCGCAGAACCTCTTTGCACGAATATTCCGGCAACTTCAAGTAGTGAACGCACGTGTTCACTGATGGGTAGGATCCGTCCCCGGCGTCAACCTGCAAAGGTAAATATTTTATACATTTGTACATTACGTACAGTCAGCGCCAAAAATATCGGGACGAATACACTATCCCTATAAATGGTTAAAGAATTTTAAGGAAACAAAACTTTAATTCAATTATAAAATATATCAATTATAAGATAACATTCTTGCCAGTTGTGCCTAGTTGTGGCCAAGGCTTGTAGAGTACTTTTCTCAAATAATGCGCGGAAATTAAAATACCTATAATTACTTTTCAAAATCAATGACGAACAACGAACAATAATAATTTTTCCTGCGATAAAGTGTTCTTTTTTTTTTTCAACAACAGCTTTCTATTTGCAAGCCAGTTCGAAATTTAAATAAAACCTTCGATAAGTTACCTCCTTGGTTGCCATGTTTCGGAGTAAAAGATCGTTCCATTTTTAAATTACACGACAGATATGAGTTTACTATGTAATTTATTTGGCCGCTAAACCACGACAGATATGGATTTTCATACAACTTTCATACCACTGTTCGCCTGTTTTTGACCAGTACAGCAATTTCAATTTATCTCTAAGAAGATCGTCAGCACAATGCTCAAATTTCCAAGCATGTTTCAGAAAATTAAATAATATAAATAATAAAGATCAATTTGCTTATTTATTCAGATCATTTCAACATTCGTGTCGATATTTCTGACATGACTCAAAATCAAAATCCAATTATTTTATTTCACAAAACCTACTTTCTACGGAGAAGAGCCAGCAAAAACGTCACAATATAACTCTTTTAAAAATAATTAGCTTTTACAATATTTCCAAGTTACAGTATTAATAGGCATGGGAGAACAGTGTAGGCCTGTCAACAAGTATCAGGTACTTAACAAATCGAATCATCTGCGAGAATACAGGGCCTACAACATTCTCACTGTAGGAACTTATAAGAGTGTGGTCAGACCTTCCGTACGACAGTAAGGCGAGGGTGCAGGTTGGCGAGACCGCCGGGTGGTAGACTGCTGCAGCCCGTCGCGAACTGCAGGAATGCCTTGCGCTCGCGCAGAGACATCTCCACCAGCACGTCTACGAGGCGGAGGAAACCGGGACTGTAAACGATCAATTTAATTTTTTAGTGTTCTATTTACTTTACTAGCGTGGTGATCAATGCTCGTGCCTTCTCTGTATGAGAAGAGGTCGCCCTGCAGTGGGACAATACTAGGCTGGTATTATTAATTATGAGCGTTATTTTAATAACGGTATGTTCGAATGGGCTCGGTATCGCGCCGGATACTAAATGTTACAAAGACAAAAAACATAGTCCGAGTGTCAAAATGTACAAACTGCCTAGTGCCAAAATGTAATTTTGCCCAAATGCCGCTATGATAGAATACATTAAAGCTGTAAGTAATGTACAATTGATATAAGGTAAAAATGTCATGTTTAGTCACGTGCATAAATATATGTATATGCACATCCCACCTGCACTTTGGGACCTTGTTAATAAGTTAGTAAGTTTTCATTCAAAAGGTATGTTGTGTTCGTACCTGTCGCGCGTGTAACCGAGCTTGGGCTCGGTGTACTGCAGCAGGTGGTCGCGCGTCCACACGGGCCCGCGCTCGCCGCACAGCAGCAGACGCAGCTCGGCGGCGCAGAAGGCGCGCAGCCGGCGCGGCGGGAACACGGCGCCGAAGCCGCGCCGGAAGGCGGCCGTCTGGCGCCGCACGCCGCCTCGTACCATCCACCGCGCGCTGCTCTCAGCGTACGCCCGCGCGTTATGCGGCCCCACCTAACGAACCATAACAAATTGTTAAGTTCACACGTAAAATCCAATGGTCCAAGGAATATATTTAGAAGGACTTTATTTATTTATCAGTAATGTTTCGTAAATGCTTGCCCTGCCTACCTCGATGTTCTCCCCGTTGTCACAGAGCGGCTGCACGGCGACGTCGACGTCGTGGTGCGCGGCCACGTGCGTCATGGTGAGCGCCAGCTGCTCGAAGGAGGCGCCCTCTACGCGCAGCTCGGCGACGCGCTGACTTCGCTCGGCGCTGTCCAGTGCGGGCTCGCGCATGATAGTATCATACTGCTCCGCCGCCGCTAGCACGCTCTGCAGAAATCTGAACAGAAAATATTATAAGTTTAGCAGCATGTCAGTGTGAGCTACGAAAACCTCCCTTAGTAAAGTAAAAATCGTATTAAAATTAAAATATGGAGAATTGAAGATAGATTTGGCCCCAAACAAGACACATCCTGTATCATGGGTGCAATTACATAAAAAAATGTTTTTTTTTTTCTAAAACTTGAAATTGGATAGTTAAACTAGTTAAGGGAGGAAAACTAAAACACATCTGCACAACATGCTGTTACTTCATACTGTCGCTTACTGATACAAAATAAAGGCGTACAGCTAGAGCACACAACAATTCTTACCGATGCCTAATGGGATCAATCTCCTCTAAACAATCATTAGTCAATTCCTCGCCGCACATAATACGTAGGAAGGGCTCCGAGATCGGTAGATCAACGAGCCGCCCATCCTGCAGAACCTGTGAAGTAACAAACGTCTGTTAGTTTCTTCTTTTATCGAATGACAAACTATCAAAGAATTGTTTCATCATACCTTAGCTAAGAATACTCCTAAGAACCAGAAATATTTGCAAACTGTATCACAGATTTGGGAATCTTGACGCAGCGGCGCTGGGAACAGGCCGCCTGAACGCGTCACGTAGTATCCCGGAGGTTTCTCTGTAGATAAAAGATTAGAGTTAACGCACTTCGCAGCTTTTGCTTCAAAACACATATTAAATTAAAAAGCGGTTTGTAGTAACAACAGTTGTTTTTGTCTTTGAACTGAACCAGCGAGGAACGATTAGCGAACTAAATCGATTACAAATAATTGCAACAATGGTGCCGATTCTGTTGTTCACAAACTAAACTAAATTTAAGTTCAGTGCATCTTTTTCTTTCTATTTCATTAAGAAAAGGACACAAGATAAATTTTAGTTTAGTCCTATCAAATTATTCAACGCCTGACACTACTCCAAACAAGTTTAGAAGTGATTAAAAAACTGGCCTGCTAAAATTACGTCAATTTACGTCAGGCGCTGACTAATTTGACAGGACTAAACTAAAATTTATCTGCTGTCCTTTTCTTAATGAAACAGAAAGAAAAAGATGCACTGAGCTTAAATTTAGTTTAGTTTGTGAACAACAGAATCGGCACCAATAGCTATGATTTATAGTCCGTACAGTAAGGTGTTCATTTTCGATTCGATATCACTAAACTAACGACACATTGACATAATATCGATACGTGCATTAAACCGATTAAACGCACGACCTACACTGCTTCAAGTTTTTTTTGGCGCTCCAATGAAAGTTGACAGGGGAGCGCAAACATTTGTGTTTTTTTTTTTTGCGAAATATCACTTGAAATATATTCAAAAAACAAGACGGCGGCGTTAGTCCGATATTGGCTCGCGCCATAATAACTTTGCTTTAAGGACAAATGAGTTATGGTACTGACCGACACAGATTCGCATCTATTTAATTAACAATTGCATACGCATTAATTAACAATTGCATACGCATTAATGAATGCAGAGCTTATGCGGATGCAGATGGGGTGCAGCATAGCTATTCACAACTACTCAATACGCTTCCGTACCGTAGCGGACATCAATCAATGTTATCGTAGGAGCTCTCTAAACGCTGTACACTAACTAGCCCGAAACCCGAAAATGTTGTCAGTGTAAACCAAATAGACGACGCCCTATTCTTCCGACAGCTGTTAGCTGTCGGAGGCAAGGCAAATCGGGTTATAGAAATGTGTCATTTTCGATACAATAGCAAGTCGGATGTTGTGAATAGCTATGCAGAAGGGGAAAGCCATCATCATTTGTCTAGCCTATTCCCAAAATGTTGATTTCAGTTTCCAGTCTAACAGAATTCAGCTGAATACCAGTATTTTACATGGAGCGACTGCCTATCTAACCCAGTTACTGGATAATACATGCGACAAATCGAAATGGGAGATTGTACTCATCATTATGAACAACTTTTACTATGGGACCAAACCTGAAATGGCGAAAAAAAAACAGCTGTTCCCTACATTTTGACGAGTTATGCGAACATAAATGTAGGAAACAGCAGATTTTTTTTTCGCGATATCAGGTTTGGTCCCATAGTAAAAGTTGTTCATAATGATGAGTAGAATCACCCATTTCGATTTGTCGCATGTTTTCAATTTCATCCTGTATAAATAAAACATTAATCAACAAAATGAAATTATAGTCAACATTATAGCTCCAAGTCGTAATTTTTTTACGAAATAGTCTTATATCCTTCAATACATATAATTTCGAGAGCTATATTGTTAAGTAAATGAAATTTAGTTATTATTTTATTATAGTTGTCGCGAATTGAATTATGATCAACATATAACGTAAAACAGCGCTGTAATTTACAAAATGCGAATTAATTTTGAATTTCGAGGGCTACCTTGACGGATCCTTTAAAAAACTTAAGTCCAGCATCCGCATCCGCAGATGTGAGCCACCAAGAATCGGCATTCGCGGATGTTACAAAATCTGAATCCGCAACATCCACATACTATTATGAAAATAGCAGTCTAGTACAATAGTAGTACTAGTGACTGTTATTTTCATAACAGTAAGTTACCGTCGGGCAGCACAAGATGGTGCGGCGCGTTGTCGTCGTCGTGCGAGTTGGCGGCGGGCGCGTCGGGCGCGTCGTGCAGCCACATGGCGAGCTCGGCGCGCTGCAGCTCGGCCGCCACGAGCGCGTAGAACTCCAGCGTCGGGCCCAGCCCCGTGCCCTCCTCGCCCGCGAACTCCACCTCCAGCACAGACTTGCGGCCCGCGTGCACGCGCATCACCTGGCCGAGTTGAAGCAAAATAAATAAATGGCGCTGAAAGGGGTTCTGCGGGTAATCAGCTGCTGTAGGTGGGAATTTAGTTTAGTGTTAAGGCCCAGTTGCACCACAAATGACTAAATACGTTTAAAATGAAATTAAAACATCGTTCTGTCTCTTTCATCTTCAAAAAAAAAAAGGAACAAAAATAAATGTTATGTTTAATACTAAACCCATTAAAGCCAGCCATTTAAGCCAGTTTCCTAGAAAAGCTGTAACCGCATAAAAAGGCCGCAGCGGCGGCCGTCATGAAAATCATGACAACGGCAAAGATTTAAACCGCTAAATACGGCTGCCGCGTCAAAAGATAGTCGCGTTTCTATTTCGTTTTGATACTTATGACACAATGATGCAGTGACTTGTGTGAACTCACTCTTCTCAGGATGAATACTTTTTCGCGTGACTAAATATGGTGAGGACAAATCTAGCGATTTTAACCTTTGGGCAGCGGGGTTTGACTTTAAGATGTCAAACCGCTCTCTAGGAAACACACCTTCTTAAATAACGTTTCAGTGACTTTATTCACCGGTAAATTGCGGACGCTATGTGATCAGTCACCACTCTTCTAGGATACCGTAGCTTAAGTGATTTGTGATGCAAGCGGGCCAAGTTAATTTTTAACAGAATTACCATTTTTAAGTGTACTCGTAGTTCGTGAAAGCATGAATGTTCGCAGCGAATGTCAATACAAATGTGCAACACAGTTTAGTTTGCCCACCTCCAATAAACCTGGTGAATCTTTCTAGTATAGAAAAGCAAACACTGTATAAAATGTACCGTGTACGCAAAATATATTTGCTAATAGTTCTAGTTGTACTTTTTAACACTTTCATTGCCACGTCTAATTCAAGTAGTCCTTAATATAAATGTAAGCCACATATCTACCATCGCGACAATTTCCGTCTGATCACTTAAAAAAAAATTTCGATTAATCCTGCGGCGGCACCAAGCCACGCCCCCTTAAAGTTTTCGCCTTTTAGGAAAGCCATAACGCAATTAGTTGCAACCTGCACTACGCAGCTTAGTGACGCATCACGATGCATCACTCCTTTTGTGAATTTTACGGACGAACTATTTGACCTTGGCGCGCTTACTAGACAGCGCTACTTTTTTTGGAGTGCAATCAAAAATGAACTTAGTGGTGATCAGGTGGGAGTGCCCGCGATAGTACATTGTACATACCGCGACAAACTTGCTATGTGTCAGGTCAGCGGCACGGCATAATAACATTATTTAAGCAACATATAAAAATTGTTTATGATACCACCTCAAAAATAATCAATTTTTCGCGTAATTATTCTATACTATGATTTTGAAGAAGCAATACAGCTTAATTTCCAAAATATTCCGGGATCCAAGGAACTTTTGCAGAATTTTGAAGAATGAACAAATAAACCTTTTGAAGAATGAACAAATAACGCGGGGCGTGACAGTGGCACTGTGGCGCGTTAAGTAGTTCATACCTGCATAGCAGATCGCAGCAGCTCCGGCTGTCGCGGTATCCGCACGCGCTCGTGCCGCAGGCGACCCATGCGGAACTCTGTCGCTTCCAACTCCGCGCGGCGAGGCGAAACCGTGTTACCAGATCTATAATATTCAAATATCCGTAATGATTAGTAATCCTTTAAAGTTAAAATTAAATTTCAAAAACTGGCCAAAAAATAACTAATATTTTATATCCCTTTTATTTTGTCTTAGTTCACACGACACAGACAAAATGATTTAGGAATGAATTTTCATCTGCTCCTTTCCTTTTATTTTGCGATCATTCGGTAAGCGAGTGAAACATGCCAAAATCCACATCGTTGGATTGGTTCACTAATGATTAGATTTGATTCATTTTATGTTCAAACATTTCACTTGCGAGTGAAAGATGAAAAGCAAAAAATAACAAAATTTGAAGCGTCTGACATCGGCTTTAAAGCACATAATCTCTAAATCTTAGCTTATAAATTATATATTGTTTTCCTAGCACATTTTATCCGCAGTTTACTCCGCAATCGCAATTAAGAAAGAAAAATAAGTATTTTATCACCTTTGTCTATCGAGGGCCCGATCCCTCTGAGCCTGCAACCAGACGATGGTGCGCGATGTTCCGAAGGCGGTGCACGCGAAGAACATCTGACGAGTCTCCAGCGGGAACAGGAACGGACACCAGTCATTCAATTGCTGGCACCTGGACATAGCATTAGTTAATATTAGTTCATGTTAATGTTAATGTTGAATATTTCCTATCCGACTATTCTGCGAATAAATACCGAAACAAGCTCACGAGGTCATAGTTTCTTTTAAAGTCCAGAGATTATCTTGGTCAGATCATGACGTGGGGACCATGCAGATTAATGCATGGGCACACAGATCTGAGTGGACGTGTCCAGTCAGTGCACATATTTGTCAGTAATCGTGTAGCTCAACTCAGAACTCAAGGAGCTCAATGACTCGACGAACAATGCTAAAGAACATTAATTTGGGTAGGCCACATAAAGTTTCAGTGTTAGAAAACTTACCAAAGTGGTGTGGCTGCAGCGGCAAGTGTGAGTGGCTCTTGAAGCTGCTGATGCAGTTTGTTGGTGAGCTTAGTAGACACGAAGGCGTCAGGCGGCAGGGAGGGCGCGGCGCTGCGCAGGCGACGCAGCACTCGCACGCAGCATGTTGCCATCGTGCCCTCGGGACCCTCTGCGCCTGCAATGCCGCGCTCTGGAACAGAAGGGAAATCTTAATTTTATGTCTAAAAAGACACGCGCCTACTCAACGGGATTTCCCATCGACAGAAATGACAAAATTCCATCCCCTATTTAACCCGTTTAGACTGAAAACAAAATGCGGGATGCAGTTTAACCCCCTAAAAATGCATCCCACATTTTTAATCCTTTATTATTGCTAGCTTTCGTTTAAATTCCATGCTTCTAGACCCAGTGGTTTAAGCTGTGCTTTTTCAGTAAATAAATGAAATTAAAATATTTATTATGTAGATATACTAAGAAGTTATTATTTTTGTTATATGCTAGAGACCACTAGCCAATATCATTGTGAACAATTTCAAATAATTTGGAAATTCTCACCTGGATCACATGGTTCGTCATCCTCACTGTCGCTGGATGAGGCGAATGTTTCCATGCCCTCAATTTCCTTGTATGTCAATCTGAAAAAACATCAGTAAAATTAGCTCAGAACTTATTATATTCTAGGAAATACAGAATGTGACACCACTCACATCTAGTTATCTACGCATTCTGTACATAAAACTAAGTAACATCGTGCAAAAAATGTTTCTGGGTAACGACTTTAATTTTTGGTGTGAAAATCGCTGTTTACGGCGGTAGCGCTGAATGTTAAACACGCAAGACATTGTGCTTATGGCTGCATGCAACGGTACAGGAGTTTTGGCGGTATTTAAAGTTAAGTTATGACTAGAGATCGGATATTCGGATGCATATTTACCTAAAGTGAATTTGCTGTGAAAATAAGGAAGCGGCTTCTTAAAAAAAATATGTATAAAAAATCCCGGGATACCAGGGGGTCTACTCCGAAGTGGTAAATGTATCGTATCGGCCATGTATCTGCCGAATGTTCGGTCATTTCCTACTACGAAGTTCATTATATTCGGTTCGGTCGGTTCCGATCCGACTGAACTTAATTTTGACACTTGTTGTATCGTTACCCTACTCTGAACGAGAAAAGACTGACCGATAATTTGAGTTTGACAAGAGTTACATCGTGAAATTTGTGTCAAAATACACGACAGCAAAGTAGCTACCTTTTGATTTTAATTTTAATTTTATTGTATATGCTTATTTCATTTTGTACTCCATATGTATTGGCAAAGCATAGTGCACATAATTTTAACAACAATACTATCTATAATCATACCTATGTTAACAGAATAAATGATTGATTGATTGATTTGAGTACCGTAAACTTATCGAATTTAATGAATTATTACAATTTTATTGAGTTTTACATTTTTTTTAAGTGAATGTACTACTTAAAATTGTAGCGAAATGACAGTACGTATGCTTTTGGGTGGAAGAGGCTCTCAGAGAAGAGCGTTTGGAGCGTAGAAGGAATTGCAGATGATCTTATGACTCCTTCACTACCAATTTAATGCCCGACCTTGAGTTTGTAGCTAGTTACAGACTCAGTTGATCACTTTGCCAGGACATAGTGCCCCTGTCACCCTGAAAGCGTAATAGCCATGCAATTGAGCCTGCTACAAAGCTACAAACGTAGATGTAAGATCTAAGTTTTCCACAGCAGTCCACTAGGTATACATATATAGAGATTTTGTTTAGTTCGATGTCTATCTGTTTGTAATTAGTATATCTAGCTTAGTTTTATTATTGTTTTCCATATTCTAATTCAATAACACTGATTAAAGTAAGTTTGTAGGGCATTTTTTGGAATATGTAAGGATTGTCAGATAATTACGTAACTTGAAAATGAGATTTTTTGTTTATGTAGTTTATTGAAATAAATTTGTCTCAAATGATAGAGTTATGTATAAAACTAATTTCCCAATTGGATTTATGTAAATCGGATCACCCAATCCCAAGATATTAAAAAAATTGTGTAAGGAAAATGTACCAACCTAATTTTTTTAAGGTTGATCGTTTTTTTTTTTTAAACAGCATGCCCTCTCCACCAATGAACGCACATTTGAAATAGTCAAGGGTGGAGGTGTGTCTTGACAGCGCGGGAGGTGCACTAGAATGCAGATAAAGTAGGCAGAATAATCTTACCCTGCTGTGTTTTGCATAATACCTATAATAATAATAATAATAACCCCATCGCCGTATCTCTACGTTGACGTCGTGGTGGGGCTTGCGCGCTCCGAACTCTAGGCCCGTGCCGGAAAAGTTTACTTTGCCGGAACGGGTCTAAGGTGAGGAGCCAGACCAAGAGAGATACAGAAATCCGCAGGGCAGCATGTGGCGAGCTGTTGGGCAGTAGCGACCCCACGGACCCTATCTCCCGGGAGAAGTCTTGTACCTCACCTCTGGCTTGCCTTTATTGGCCGGCTGGAGTGAACAATGAAGAGGAACAGAGCTCCCACCTCATTCTTGCCTATATTGGCTGGCTTGAGTGGAGATTCGCAAGGGCAAACGTGCTCGGAGGAAGGAAGTATTCCAGTAAGATGCTGGTAGGGACCTTGACCGTACTTCCGGGATTGTCCTGATAGCCGTGGAATGCCTCTCCACTTCTCATAAGCACCTCAGGACATGTTGCCCCCTTGTAGCTTCGTCACTATGTGCTAGCGACCGTTTCCGGGGGCCCATTATTGAGTGTGCAAGTCACCCCCTGCTATTTTATCCGTGTATATATTAAACATTGATCAGGCAGAGGTCATAGTTCTTCCATAGTTCTTGGCAACCAGTCCACTTTAGCCACCCAAACCCATAGTCCAACTTTATATTTTTCCATATGCTGCAATAGTCCTACACCAACCGGGGGTTGTCCTTAGGTGCACTTGCATAGTGCACACAGGGATAATCGTCGGTTGGTGTCACATTTCATTAAAATTTCCTAAAGGGCCTCTGCGAGTTGGCTTCGGCCCCTCGTACGCCTTCCAAAGGACCGGGACTCAATGGTCCCGAGATATAAACAAGAAAATAATAATATCCTTGGACATTTCACACAACGCCATTTAGTCCCAAGCTAAGCAACCTAATGCTTGTGTTATGGTAACGAGATGGCTGATAAACTACTTATATACTTTTTTTTTTTGTAAATACATACATGTATAAGGGACGGAGCGAGTGCTCCGGAGTTAACCCAAGATGATTTTTGAATCGGAGAACTCTCGGCAGGTGACTTAGCAACCTGTTACATTTGCCACAGATGCTTTGAAGAGGGTACAAAGAGAGAGGGAGATTAATACAATCTTAGAAAATGATGAATAAAATATATTTTTTACAATTCGTACCTCCTAAACTAGAACTAATCTTCTATTTGTTACAGCGTGGTGCACATTTCTTTCCACAGTCGATGATGCAGCGTACGACTGTCGATCAAGTTGCCTTGGGCCAAATCTCGATGAGGAGAGCATCAATTTGTGCCGCTGTTGGTCTGGACATGGTGACTTTTCTTGCAGAATGTTTGTTCATAATTTTCATTTCCAAATTTCCAAAACACGAACGTGAGAAAACGATAAGCCCAAGGGGCACTTTATCAAGCGTAGATAAAGTGAATAATTTACGTAGTTTATTAAACTTGTTTTTTGTAGATATAGTACATCTCATAACTTGACTTTAACACTACACTTCAGTCAGCACTTGACGATAAACGACCGAAATACGATTAGGTATCTCTATAGCGATAGCGGCAGATGAGATTTGGTTTGAGTTTAAAGTACTTTTTCTCAATTTCGCATTATTAAAAATCACAATCTCTCCCCTTGTTTGTTTACTTGCATTATTTAAAATTTGTAGTCTGTGCCATAGATAATATTACCAAAGTCTGTGCTTGTCATCCTTTGACTTTTATCCTTTTTTTTTTTTGACAATCGGCTAAGTAATCTTTATGCCAGCTACAAATATATTGTTTTTTCGAGAAATATTACAATTTTCTTAGGTAAAAATATTTAATTAAAAGCAAAGTTCTATTTTCTTACTATAAAAATAATTTTACTCTGTAATTCAACAGTTCAAATAAATCGAAATGAGTCTCATTGACTTATAAAAACATATCGATAAAACGTTCACCTCTGGCACTACATTTCGTTCGGTCCGACACTCTTTTCGAATATTGACTATGGTCTCGACCAAACTGAGCCAATCCGAACCTTTTTCGTAGTATGACAACAATATTCGGTTCGGTCGTGTGTCGGATCATTCCGAACATTCGTATGTGCCACTTCGGAGTAGACTCCCAGGAATACCGGGAATGCATACCTAGTCGGATGTATAATATAGAAGCGACTTCTAAAAAAATATTTATTAAAAAAAACGGAAAGGAATCCCGGGTTTTTTTTTTGTTGTTGTTATGCAATTCACAATCCAAGAGGATTGCATAACTATTTAGTTGCATATTTATCTAAAATTAATGTTTAATTTTAACTATTTGGCACCTACATAAATAAAATTATTCTAAATATATGCAGTCCGTTATCTTATCTTGACGTTGTTCGCTATTGCAGTTTGGTATTTACCTACATACTCTACAATATTAGGTAGGTAAATATGCATCCATTTCTATAGTCAGAAAAAACACAAAATTCCTTTCCGATCGATACAAAAGTACATTGCATATAAGCCAACATTTGAAAGTAAGTAAATATACATCCGATTCTACAACGTGGCGCTACCATGGTGACATTAATTTCCCACACGGGTAGGGCTAGTGCCCATTAATCATATAAATGTTGATAAGTTAAAATAATTCTTAAATTGAAAAAAAATGTTTTTTAGACAAACTAAATAATAAAAAAGTAACTAAAATTGGGACCACCCTTGCAAAAATTCATTCATGAAATTACTTACCTAGCTGGCTTACGTTAACTCGGAGTGGCAACGAGTCGCTTCGCGCGCTGGCAACCGCGCAACGCGTATGTACACACGGCTACACATCAAGCTATACATAACCAGTATAAACTGACTTCTGATTGTACGAAAAACCTATATAATGCGAGGTCAGCGAAAACTGGAAATGTATAGCTTGATGTGTAGCCGTGTGTACCTACTCATGATCGGTCAGATTCTTTGAATTCATGATTTTTTACATTCTCTTTGGGCATAATCAAAGAAACCGAGCGGCGCAAGTGGTACTTACAGCGGGGGTGCTTGGTCAAACACTTATCATATTACCCACCCTCTCTTGAAAAGTATAAAAAGAATTCGGGTCCGGTGCGGCGCTCGCCCACAAAGTGATGTCTCTTTCCTTAAAGTCGCCTACTCTTTGCATTTGTTTCATCCTAACAGTATTGCTTATTCGTTTTTATTTTATTGATGCGATGTTATGATCCGTGACCCCAGCAAATGACCGCAGCACGACAATTCTTTATGTATAGGTTGCTTTAAGATGTTATTTTCTAAAATTTTAAATAACTCCGTAAATAATAACGTTTAATGGAAATATAATTTCTTCATGAAACTAAAATGTGAAAACGATATGTGTGTTAAATTAATGTCACCATGGTAGCGCCACGTTGTATAACCAAACACTAAATTCGACCCCGGAACCGCGGGACTTTTTCGATATAAAAGCGCATTCCATATTAGCCAACATCTCAACTTTAGGTGACTATATTTATGTAACTTTACGTGTATGTGAGATCCCGGTGCGTGTCGAGCAGCGGCAGGCGGCTGTTGAGCGCCAGCACGGCGCGGTACAGCGTCCAGGCCGGGCGCTCCAGCGCCAGCGCCGCGCCCGCCGCGCTCAGCACCAGGCGCAGCGCGGGCAGGCGCCCCGCCCGCCCGCCGGCGCCGGCGTCTGCGTTGCTGTGCTCCGAGCCGTCTGACGACTCGTTTAGTGGGATTTCTAAATCTGTAAAGCAGTTATTATTAAGAGCCGTACGGCATTTCATACAAACTTTCAAGCCCTTTTGTTCGAAATTAATGAACCGATTTTAATGAAACTTCATATGCATAAGCAGGATACAAAGGTCTAAAAAGTTAACTGAGAACATTTTCGAAAAATTGTGTTACAGCCAAATTAGACCGATTTTAAAGTTTCCAAAGAAACAGATTTCCAGCTATCTTTTTTTAAATAAGACATTTCGAAAATGTTCTTAAGTAACGTTTTAGACCTTTGTATCCTGCTTATGCGTATGAAGTTTCATTAAAATCGGTTCATTCATTTCGAAAAAGAAGGGCTTCAAAGTTTGTATGAAATGCCGTACGGCGTAAACGCTCTTAACTTATCAACTGAAGCTTAATTGAATTGATACTAAAAGTGGGCTTTAATTACTTCTGACTAGTCCCACGTATTAAGCCTAGTTATTTGTGTTAGCATCCTCTGCCTAGCCTTTTCCCAACTATGTTGGGGTCGGCTTCCAGTCTAACCGGATGCAGCTGAATACCAGTATTTTACATGAAGCGACTTGTATTACTTTGTATTATATTGTGTACAATAAAGAATCACGAATTTAAATAAATGCACAATATACCGTCTCACTGGAGATTTTATATGGTTCAGTTAATGATAAATATGAATATCAGTCCACTTACCAACAGTTTGGTTCAGATTAGTCCTTCCAGGGCGAGGGTCAAAAGCCGGAATGAGTGCAGAGAACTGTCGTTTTAGCACGAAGTCATCATCCCAGGGTTTACGCTGGCGACCTCCCTGACCGCTGCTACCCCGGACTGCCTCCAAAGCTTCCTCTTCCATTAACGACAGAAGATTCCGAGATACCTGCAAATAATACGACTATTAAGGCATCTATATGCAGAAGTTTAGTGCACAAGTTTACAACATGAGAGCGGTTTTCCACTTGTACATAATGCATGAACATTATAATAAAAAAAAAAACACACGTGTGCAATCGGGTGACCCCGTAGGAACGAATTTCCTCACACGATGCTCGCTCGCACACACACTCGTATAATAGAAAGAGGGGAACCGATCACATTTCCCAAATTATTTTTTGTTCGAATTTCATTTTGCCTATTTTTAGATCATCGAAGTATCATGTGTCATTCTATATTTCGCCGATTTACAAAATAATTTTTTGCTATTGGCCGAAGCCTCTTGCGAACTTTTTTCATTTGTCAAATGATTTATTTGCCATATTTTCACCACACCGAAACAACATTTTACGGAATATTATACAACATTATTTTTAGTATATGCGAAACCCGAAACACGTGTCTAGTATTTTTATTTAAAGAATCTATGTACAAAATTTCAAAACTGTATCATGAGAAATCACAAAGTTATAAGCTTGATATGTTACACGGTTGTCCATTTAAAAACATGCTCACCACGCGGCGCGGCGCGGGGTGACCATGTTTTATGCTCCTTCAGCATCGTATGCTTATTGATAATCGGCAGTAGGTACCTAACTTTATGGCGATTTTATTGTAATTAACTAGTGTTTTTTTTTCTAGTGTTTTTTGGGACAAAATATAACATGGTGTAAAAATTATTGAAATCGATTCAGCTACTTATTCTGAACAAACTATATTCAGGTTTCGCATATACTAAAAATAATGTTGTATAGCCGGTTACTTGGTAGCATTTTCATTATTAAATTAAATTAGTGTCATAAAAAGTCATTGTGTTGTGCTACAAAATTTAGTGACAGAAACGAATCGCTGCAAAACCGACTTCAAGCAGTCTTGTCTGCCCTACCCCTAGAGTGTAATTTAAGTCCGCGTAGGCGCGGAGCGGTGGGGCAGCCCGCGAGCTGAGGAGCAGGTGGTTTGAAGGCCCACCGCCGCGGCCGAAGCAACAAGCCGAAGCTGCGGTGGTGTGCGTTAAGAGCGTTTACGCCGTACGGCATTTCATACAAACTTTCAAGCCGTTGTTTTTCGAAATGAATGAACCGATTTTAATGAAACTTCATACGCATAAGCAGGATACAAAGGTCTAAAAAGTTAACTGAGAACATTTTCGAAAAATTGTGTTACAGCCAAATTAGACCGATTTTAAAGTTTCCATAGAAACAGATATTTCCAGTTATCTTTTTTTAAATAAGACATTTCGAAAATGTTCTTAGCTAACTTTTTAGACCTTTGTATCCTGCTTATGCGTATGAAGTTTCATTAAAATCGGTTCATTCATTTCGAAAAACAACGGCTTGAAAGTTTGTATGTAATGCCGTACGGCGTAAACGCTCTTAAAACCATCTGCGTCGATAAGCTCGCGTGGGCCCGCCCAAACCCCGCAGCGCCGGAGCCGTGACAGAAACAATGCTTGCTGCATGTTGCACGCTCGCTTGCATGATTGCTTGCATGCTGCCATATGCCTGCTTGCATGCTGCCATATGCCTGCTTGCATGCTGCATGCCTGCTTGCACGCTGCATGCCTGCTTGCACGCTGCATGCCTGCCTGCATGCTTGAAGGAAGCATCCTTGTTTACATTCTTCTTACTGGGACCACTTAAAACCACTTTTGACTTTCAAGGCGTTTGGTGAAATGAAAATATGGTAATTAAAATAGTGTTATAATGAATGTTCGGAAACATCATACTTCGAACAAATGTTATTTCGGCTACGTGTAACTTCGGTAAAAAGTTTTTCGACCAAATGAAACTTCGGAGTAACAAAAAAAATCGAATTGATAATATGTCATCTGATACAGTGGCAGCCGTGACCTCGATGAAGTAAAAACGAAACGATAATAGTTGAAAAGTTTTAGGTGAAATGAAATTCGGTCAAATATTTTTCGAACTTATGATAGGTAACCTAGAAAGAGACATAGAGAAAGTCGCATGGACCCATAACGATGTTTTGCTTACATGACGATTTCTACCAGTCAACTACTCTAGTTCACAGGAATTCTAAATGTAAGAAATATTCTTGTAACTTCTAAAAAGCGTACAAACCATCAAAGCCAATGTTATGAACATAACAACATGAAAATCTTCAATCTTGCAATATAATTATACTTTTACGAGTAAACTAGTCGCGAGCCCGAACTCACTGGTGGTCATGGCTAAAAAGCACGCTGTCTCACCTTGGTTCGTGTCTGACAGAGCTAGTATCAGTGATGAGCAGTTAGACGCTAGTCTACACGCACAACGTCTAGTTCTCACGCACAGAAACACCGTTCCGAACTGATAGGCGCATAAAAAAATTCGAAAAGTGCTTTGGAAAATCGAGTTTCATGAAAAAAAACATTCCATAAATCAATTATCAATAAAGGTCATTGAACTCTTCGATAACTGAGCTTTTTCGGTACGAACTTGGTTTTAAAGATTTTACAGTTCTTTTATTACTTATTTACACCCAAAGTTGCGTTAAAAATAGCAAGAAAGACGAATCTTTGTTGGCTCATAACTTTTTAATGGCTTTTTATTTTACTATTCTGTTTCCGTACAGACACAATTAATAATAAGTCAAAACGATATCATTTTTAACTTTGGATCCACAATGTCAACACTCTCCCGAAATTTGTACGGAAAAAATATCGACTAGTGGCACCTTAATAACTCAACTTTAACAGAAGGTTACTCTTGAAAATAATAAAACAATGTTATTTTGATAATTGCCCTGACTATATGTACTAATTTAAAGAAAGAAAAGAGGTTTATTTGACACACAAACACGTGCATACTAAAAGATAAGCACGCAAGAAATTGCAAGCTCAATATCGTCCTTTTACACTAAAATAAATATTGATCATAGGTATGGATAGGGTGCGGTGCTGATCAATTAAGAAAATAATCCAACTTATTTTCAAGAATAACTTGTAGCTACAAGAGACATCTAAGCAAAATTAATGAAATAAAAACAGTAATTAAAAAACAAATAAAACACTACCAAACTCTCTTGACTGTACAGTCATGCAGCTATGAATGATCCAACCTACTTACAGAATTTATACTCACTACCTCCTGGTATGTCGGCTCATTCTCTTTGTCGCTGTCGAGCGCGTCATCGCCTTCGTCGTCATCTTCAAGCTCTGTTAGCAATGCAGGAGCTCGGCACGACTCCAAGAAGTCCTCTAACGACACCTGCAGCCACTTTTAATATTTAGACCCAGATTAAATATCTAACTACTGCTACGTGCTTCCAATATACAAGGTGTGAATACTCAGTGGAAATAACTGTGGTGCTGTCACCTATCCGAATTGTTTAAAATTACATTATTAAAAAAACATGCTAAAACTGGTGACAGATGGATAGTTCTCACAGATATTCCTGCCGAGTTAGGAGGAGTATTGATAAAGCTTACCTGTTCGCTTTCACTAGACGTCGAAGTGAGAGATAAAGTGAGAGCATTTTGTGCGTTTGGGACCAGTGAAGGATAGCTTTGAGCAGCTGATAAAAGACCACCCGGGAAGTTACTCGACAGAGCTAACCGCACCAAGCTGAAAACAACAAGTGTATTAATAATATTGAAGTAGGTTTTATACAGTCATAGGTATAATAGAACAGAACCCAGGCATTAAGATGTGATATAGATATAGACGGTCGTCTACAAAACAGAACTTTTTCTATAACTCGAGATGTCATATTTTCGGACGAATAATGTAAAAATAGACACTTATTTTCCGGGAAACCAGAGATACTCACCTCGGGAAAAGACTAGTTGAGTGGTTAGTTCTGGTGGCGCGCTGCGGATTGTTGCCGCGACCCGCGCCCGCTCCGCGACCCACTCCTAGAGATTCTAACAACCTTGCAGCTCCCTGAATAATACGCAAACATTGCATTAAATCAGGAAAAAATAGACAGACTTGTAGTTTGTACAAAATATTGGGCACAAAAGGCATAATTTCCATTTGGTTATAATTTCAATTTCAATTAAAGCTAATTTATAATGTTTCATGCAACAAAAACATTTGAATGTAAAAACATTTTAAAGCTGATGTGATCGGACCCTACGCTGCGAGGACAACGACAAACGGTATTATCAATGTGATTTTGTCATTATTATTTCTTACGCCTAATATTTCGTTAGTATGACCTTTTAAATCATTCTGAAATACGCAAGTAGAGCTTTATGAACACTTTTACGCGGCATTTGTTTACCTGTTGCGTTAAATCTGGTTCGCTAGCGCTCATGGCACCTGAGCCGCCGGACTGAGAGTCCTTCTTGTGGTCACCGTACTGACCATCGGCAGCGTCGTTATCCTCGCACTGCAAACAACTCGTAGGATCAATCACACACGTCCAAGGCGTACAACATTTATACAACAACCACGACAAAGCTTATACGACTACAAAATAAAGTAACAAGGGCCTCCGTTACAAGACACGTGTTTTCCACGGGTATGCACGGCGCCAGTTACGCGGCTAGCCACAATCGAGCGGGTGCATGAAGTAGTAAGCAAACGCGTAACCGAACGAAGGCCCTAAACGTAATCTAAAAGCAAAGAGCGCACTTGAATGCAGTGCGAATAGTATCGTCGATACCTGTATGTGGAGGCGGTTGGCATTGCTCCGCAGAGAGTGGAGCAGCGAGGCGGGCACGGCCAGCAGCTCGCGGGACAGCAGCGCGTTGGCACTGTTGCGCACCGCCTCGCGCGCGCACTCGCCGGCCTGCGCCAGGAGCGCGCGTCACATACCGCACTACCGCACCGAGCCACAGCCACGAGACACACGCGCACACACACACTCAAAAGCACCACACATTGTTGTGTCGGGAGATTTCGTGGCAAACCAAATCAGACACAATAATATGGACCCAGTTTAACTCTGTCAGCACCAAGCACATACAAACACGCACCCTAGCTTAATACTAGCTCGCTCACATTTCCCACGTGACAACGATCATAAACTGTTATAAAATACGGCATCCCTACTTTTAAATAACCATTAAGACAACAGCTCAACCACTTATATCTTAGAAACTACTCATTTTTTAGCTCTTCATGTGCAACGCTTCTCAACAAAAGAGGTCGGACGGTGATGAAGCAAACACGGCGGCGTCAACAACTCATTTCATAATAATTATAATAAGTCGAAGCGGTGATTGGAAGCTTACCGTCTCATTTGTACAATTTGAGTGCACCACGAAAACATATTCCATGTTCATTACTACTATGATGAAGCCGCTTCCCGACGTCTCTTGCGTATAAACTGCACCTAACACGGCCACATTCTTTTCCAACAGTTTAATTGTATTACTGTGCAGGGTCGTACATTTTATGAATATACAATTTGAGATAGAAACATAATGACTAACCTCTTGTGCATTTGTTTCCGGTACCGGTTCTTTGGCTGGGTAGGGTTTAGTGATATCAGTGATACTTGTCGGTCCCATTTCCATATTTGTGAAGGATGTGTTGCCCAAGTCGGTCATACAGTTATTGCTTTCAGCTCCTAGGGTCAGCGACTCCACTATTGTAGCGAGATCTAAAATAAATACGAACAAAACATTAATAAATCAATAATTTCATATGCAAACAAATTTATCTCAACTTCACCTAGTATTGGTTTTCGAGAATTGTAGTGCCATATAGAAATAAATGCTAACGAACTAGTGGAAATACATTTATTTATTTATTTATTATTACATTACATTGACAAGGTCTACCTGTGTTGATATGATGCGTGGAGTTGTTGATAGCGGACAGGTCGGTAGCGTGCGTACGCGGTCGCGACATATTGCTGGCCATCTCCTCGGAAGATATGTTGTCTGCTGAGGACGCCTGCTCCGTTGACGCCACGGACACCTAACGTTAAACATATTTGTAAATTCACACTTTACCAATATTACTTAGTTTGATGTACAAATGCGTAGATTATGTGATGGGCCTTGTTACACCTTGTTTTTTGACAAAAAAAGTAAGGTATATCAAAATGTTATGGAATATCATATTATTTCATGACTTTTCTCTTGGCTCACCTGGTGATCGACGGCCGTGGCGTCAGGCAGGCTGGGCGTGGAGTGACTCTTGCGGCCCTGCTTGGCCTCGCCACCGGGGGCGCCGCCACTCACCACCTTGAGGTCGAACTTGCCCTCGGCGCCCATGCGGTACGAGTTGCGCCCGCCGTGGTCCCACCTCATGTTACACACGATTGAATTATAGCACGCACACTATGTTACGCATAAGCGAATAACAATGAATTCTAGAATTTATCCAAAGAGACTAACTTTGGCCATACAAATGTTAACTAACAAGTGCAATGATATAACAAAATACCCTCATGTGTGAAAAAATTACACTCATTTAATACATTCAAGACTCAATTAGTTGAATATGTAATTGCAAATAACATCCTTCCTAAAAAGTAAATGGAGTGACGGTTGTGACGAATTTCATATTGATAATTTAGCTTAGAAATATTATTCTTATGTGAGTTACTGCGTCTTTTTTGAGATTTTCTAATCTTTAAACCTAATTTAGATACTTTACTACACTCTTATTTGGTGCCCGTATACACGAAGCTCAATAACACGTTGCATATATATTCACTGTTCAAAGTCAAGAAGCGTGTCTCACCTAACATCAACCCATCCGTTGTGCAGGTCGGACGTGACGGTGCCGAGCGCGGGGTGCGGCCCGTCCTGGTCGCGCCACTTCCAGTCGGGCCCGCGCAGCACGCGCGCGCCTGCGCACACGCCGCGCGCGCCACGCGACCAGCGCCGCGCGCGCGCGCCGGCCGGGGCTGCGCTGGCGCCGCCGCCCGGCCCGCCGGCCTGGCGGGGCGCTACCTCGTTGACGCTCACCACCTGACAACAAACAACTCCCTTGTGTGACACGCTTCGAAAAAAGCATTTATATAAATCAAACCCCAAATAATTACTATTTCGATTTCCTAAAAAAAAGGAAATCCTAATATAATAAATGTGCCTCTTTTTATACCCTAAATCATTTTGATATCCTAAAATACTAAATAGCCAATTAACTAAATAGCCAATTAATTTACAGGATCAATTAAATATTTTCAGCGAATTAAAGCTAGATATTCAAAAAGTGCATCACTTTTAGCAGTACAACATACCTTGCCATAGATCTCGAGTCCAGAAAGCGACAGATAGTGGCTCTGTCCACTAGCATTCTTGCCGTTCTGCTGTATCCTGAGGAAGCGGTAGGGCGCGTCGGCACGTATGCGCCACGTGGCCGTGCTGCCCGGCTCTTGGAGCGTCTGCTCGTCGCTGTGCGCCAGCAGAGTGCTCCACGTCACGCCGTCCGCTGACATCTTGGAAACGAATGAGAAATATAGACAAAACGCCAAGCAAAACAAATAAGTTTGCGCACCGACTTGTCCCGGGTGCGATTTATATTGTATTAGATAATTTATAAAAAATGACTGATAGCCTAATATTATACATACATAATAAATGATGAATGATTAATTGCTCAATCACGCATTAACAATTGGGATGACTTTGGCACACAGACATTATACCATGTCCTGGATTAACACTTAGGAAACTTCTTCCGGATATATGAAGTAGTTTCCCGAGGATTCAAGTGCAAACAATAGCTAGCACTCTCTTATATCAGCATTCTCCTATAAATGAACAAGATCCAGCATTACTTACTTGGAATAACCAGTTCCTGAGCGCCGAGCGTCCATACCCGCGAGCATGACGTAACGTGTAGGCCGAAGGCACTACTTGTAAGCCCAAGTCACACGCTATAAAAGCTCGTCTGTCGTCGTTGGTGTGTACATTCAGTGGTTCCGGTGACCTCGAGAGTGCATCCTCAGCACGACCGTACGGTAACTGCCTCCCATCAGAGGACCATACACTGACCAACCCGTGAGCACCGGGATTTACCCATTCGCAAGTACCTCCATTACTGCCAATGAAGTAAAGAATACCATTCTCGTCGAAATCGTGCTAAAAATAAAAAGATATTAAATTAGTTTTCGTGGTCAACATAAATCTATAAATTGAAACAAATATGTTATCTCTTACTTCGTAAGTAAACGTAATAGGAGCTTCTGCTTTTATCTTCTGTACGAAGTTAAAAGTGGTTCGCTCCATGTCGTACCACTGACGCGCGACAGACTTGGCGAGGAATCGCTCGAGCTGCCGCACTGTCGTCAGCGCCTCCACCTTTAGGTTGCGGCCAGCGTTGTTGCCGTTGTTTGAAGTTGTGTCCTCCGTAGATTCATCATTTGCACGTTCAACACGCAGCCTAAAGAGAAACGGACGATTAGAGATGATTTACCATTGCCGTTAAGAGCAGGTATCAACCAAAATAGCCTAACTTCAATATGATTTTTCATGAAATTGATGAGACTGAGATATAAAATAAAAATAACATGATATTTCCACACTTTTTGTGGCAACAGAAACACGAAATATTAAAATTTTCTTTATAAAAAAACATCACGAAGTTACCTCCAATTTTCATGACTTTTCGATTTGCTTATGACTACTAGAATAAAAATTTGATGATTAATTTATTAATGTAAGGCGACAAAAATTGTGCAAGCATTTTTTTTTTATTCCTTTTATATGTGGTTTTATTACGATAAGCTTATAGCACTTACGACGTTCTTAGTTCGTGGAAGAAGTCGTCTTCCGTCGCACGTTGCGGGAACTTCAAACATATTTTTGTTTCAAAAATCAGTCGCCTCGCTCTGTTGAGACGAGAGGACTGCGGTAAAATTTTCGGCTGCGCTGCTATATATTTAATTAGCGTAAATAATATTTTCGTAATTTGTCACTTTGTAGGAAAGACACTGTGAAATAGAAAATATGGAAAAATAACTAAAACCACTCCCGAAACGATTATTAGAAACAATAACACTTGATAAACTAAATAAATACCGAGGCAAAACCATAAAATAAAAATATTAAAATAATTCAATGTTGATATTTGAAAAGTCAAGATGACATACATTTTAGTTGACAGATTTTTGACTGGTACAACTAGCGCCATTGCTCTGCATTTCGGTTCATTTTCTTGCGGACAAAATTTGCAACACAGCCAACTAGCGTTAATTTGAAAGTTCGTGCTGGAGATTTTAGACCTTATGGCGATTAACTCAGAATCCAAATTCGTTTTCTTCCACTTTTCTTGACAAACTCCGTATAAGGTAACCCTTAGACGATCAATTCCGAGCGATTTTTTGTACAGTCTGCTTCAGAGAAAAAGGAACCCCCCAAGACTAAGATTATCGCCCGAACGCGCCCGCGCCCGCCGTCGCTGGAGCGACTCACGTGACTCAGACCCCGCGCAGCTCCCTCCTCCGCCACTCCACCGCCGCATCTCTGCTGCCCGGGCATCCACCGATCCCACTCAAATATTATTTGCAATTTGCAAGTTTTTAATAATTTTTTTTTTTTTTTTTTTTAGGATGGGAAATCATCAAATGACCCCTCCCGCTCTGGGTGGAGCGGAAGGGAGTGTCAGACTCTTACTGACTAAAACCCATCCGTGTTCCTTCCTTAGCCCTTTATGTTCCGGGGTAGCGGTAACCCTTTCGGACAATCCCGCTGCCCCGGCAGGCTTCGGCCCTGACGGGCCCCTCCTTCGATGCTGACATCTCTTTGAGGCGCGCGTGGAACACATACGCGCCGTCCGGCACGGGCCTGGTCCTGATCGGACGGCGAGCTACCCATTACTCGCCGTCCGCAGGCCCGCGCCTACGGTGGCCGGGAGTCGTCACGCGGCTCCCGACGCCCGGAGCGTCTACCGCGGCGGCTGGGACGGGCGGCTCTCTCAGCTCTCTCCCTCGCCCATCCCGCCACCTCCTTCGCTAGCATGACTGCTTCGCAGAAGGAGGTGACTGCCTCCCACTCCCTCTCACCCCGGACCATGGCTTGGACCAGGGCCGGGCGCGAGAGGTCGCCGCCGCTGCCGATCGCCTCTACGAGGACACGGCGGTGCTCTGCCCAAGCCGGGCAGACCTCCACCGTATGCTCCACCGTGTCCTCAGGGCGATCCTCGCAGTGGTGACACCCGGGCGTTTCCTCCCGCCTGATGATGTGCAGGAACCTCCCGAAACATCCGTGTCCGGTGAGGACCTGCGTCAGGCGGTAGGTGAGGGCGCCGTGACGCCTCTCTAGCCACTCCTCAAAGAGGGGCCTTACCGCCGCTATCGCGGCGTGCCCTGCGCTGGGTTGCGACAGTCGCGCTTTCCATGCCGCCATGAGATCGCGCCGGAGGTCCGTCCGCTCCGCAGCAATTTGCCGCGGAAGCGGGTTTTCCCCCCGGCGTAGTGCCTCCGCGCGCCACTCATACAGGCGCGCGAGGACTATCGCCTCCAGATCCCATGGCGGCAGTCCGGCAAGGAGGCTTGCCGCCTCGCGCGAGATCGTGCGGTACCCCCGTATCAGCCGTATGGCGACCACCTTTTGGGGCGCGTTCAGGTAGTGGGCGGCTCGAAGCCGCAGTGAACGCGCCCACACCGGGGCGCCATATACGGCCATGGACCGCACGACCCCCGCGTAAAGCCTCCGGCAGGAGGCGTTTGGCCCCCTCAGGTTTGGCAGAAGCCGCTTGAAAGCGGCCCCAGCCCGTTCCAGTTTGGGGGCCAAACGTCGGAAATGCTCGACGAAGTTCCACCGGCTGTCGAGGACGAGACCCAGGTATTTCATCGTCGTCTCGACGCCGATGCGAACCCCTCCTACCGTCAGTTGGGATCCCGATGGTGGCCCGTTCCGAAGCCCATGAAAAGACATGGCCTCGGATTTGTGCAGAGCCACCTCGAGACCCAACTGCCGGATCCTCTCCACGACTATCGCAACCCCGCGTGTCATTGCGTCGGCCGCCGCCTGATGCGACCTCCCCTGCGCCAGGACCAGCGTGTCGTCAGCGTAGCAAACTACGCTGACGCCATCAGGGAGGTCTGCCCGCAGCACCCAGTCGTAACCGATGTCCCACAGGAGCGGTCCCAAGACCGATCCCTGTGGGACACCGCACGACATCTCTCGCCTGTTCCATTCCCCATCGCGACCGGGGTAGATGACGGCTCTGTCCGTCAAATACGCCCCGACTATTCGACGGAGGTAGGTCGGCACTCGGTGATACCGGAGTGCCTCCCCAATGCAGCTCCAGGGCAGGGTGTTAAACGCGTTGGCGATGTCGAGTGACACCGCCACGACCACCCCACCCCGGGACACCGCGTCCCCCGTCGTGAGGGCTCTCACGCGCATGATGGCGTCCACCGTAGAGCGCCCCTTGCGGAAGCCAAACTGGCTATCCGCAAGATCCGGCCCCGTCCTCACCAGGTGCCCGACGAGGCGGCCCGCAATCACTCTTTCAAAGAGCTTGCCGACCTCGTCGAGCAGCACGATGGGCCGGAATGCGGACGGAGAGTCCGCAGGGCGCCCTGGCTTCCGAATGAGGACCAGCTTCCCCGTCTTCCAACGGAGTGGAAACTGGCCCCTCTCCATACATGCGCTTAAGAGCGCCTCCAGTCGGGGTCCGAGAGCCGTCGAGGCCAGGGCCCAGGCTTTACCCGGCAAGCCGTCGGGCCCTGGGAAGTTTTTAATAATTATATGGTATTTTTTCGGCTTCTGGCTGAACCGTATACCAAGAATAACTTACAAAAAGACACTTTACGTGCGATTGAGGATACGAACCTGCATCGCCAGGCGCCAGCCGATCATCCAGACCGTGCCTAATACCACTAGGCTATTGGTTCAGTTAGCGATCTCAACGAAAATTCGAATAACATTACTCCTTTTATCGAACAAGGTTGATAACGGTCCAAGGTTGACAACGGTCTAATCTTCTAGACATTAAGGTTTAAATTTCAACTTCCACCACGTGTCATAATACTAGCACCATACCGTCTTGTTTTTACAAAAAATGCAATGCGTAACTCCTCAATTACCTAAAAGATAATGTTCAAATTAGCATAGATTTCTTGTTTGGTTGAATAAAATGTGCTCGATTCCGATTGTTGCACTACCGTAATTTTACTTCAGAAACTTAACTGCTGTATGACTGCGAGTTAAGGTTGAATTTAGAATACTTCTTTGCCTTATTTACTAAACTGTGATTGGGGGTATAATTACTTTTCAAATCGTTTTGTTTTCGTGCCGATCCGCTTGTGTGTATATCTTCGTCGTAATATTATCCAATTTATTAAGTTTTTGAACAGTTGATTCTATTAACCGATAGTATGGTTCGATTAACAACTTTTTTGAAGGCTAAAATTGTTGTTCTCTGGGAACAAAGCAAAAAGAAAATAGCACGAGATATGGGCATAACGGTAAGATTTACGTTAAACACATATTTATTGTTGCAATCATGTTGCATTATTACTTACAAGTTGGATTTTTTATATATTTCTAATATTATTATTTTCATTAAAGACAAAAACATTTCATAGATGGATACAAGGTATCAAGCGATGGGTGATGTGAAATGTGATCGCCAAGGCCCTCGCTCAATTGCTTACAGTGCTTACCTACACTAATGAATCGGAGTGACACCGTAATATTGTGTAAGTTCACTCAATGGCACCCTTCAAAACTACGCGTTCAAGTGCTGACTTCAAGAAGAAGACAGTGACTGATATTCTCTCCGTTATTAATAGGCAATTTACTCGGCAGATTGATTGTGTAACTTATGTGATAAAATTGCACTGGAACGTATGAGCAAGTGTTAATAAACCCCAATATTTGTAGGATCATTATCTCGTAGTTAATCAATAATAAACCTTTATTATTATTATCAATCCAGTTACTCTTGTTTACACGTAGTCTTGTAATGTGTTAAAGGTGCACCATCTGACCTCACATATTTTTCTAATGTTGTGTTAAGAGCGTTTACGCCGTACGGCATTTCATACAAACTTTCAAGACGTTGTTTTTCGAAATGAATGAACCGATTTTAATGAAACTTCAAACGCATAAGCAGGATACAAAGGTCTAAAAAGTTGGTCTAAGAACATGTTATACCCTGTTATACAAATATCTATCATATCGACACACACATGTCAAAAAGCGTTCTGTTTCTTTTTAACTAATCAAGAGCTGCATATGAAAAGAGAGACATCTAAATGTTTGTCAAGTACTAAATTTGGCAACACTTCTGTGCTTAGACTAAGTATCCTCTAGACGGAACTATAGCTTGTTGCCGCTCTTGTATCCTATCTGTATATATCCTATGTGACGTCAAAATCATGTCTGTGCGTGACGGGCCGCCTTGTTGAGTGCCGAGTTTTATGAATGGTTTTGTGGTAAATGTGCTGTCAAACGGTTGATTGCTCAAAATACTTTTGTAGTTTTCGAGAGAAATACGTATATAAACTAGGTGATTTATTGTCCATTAATAGGAAAATCATGCCCTCGTGTTGTATATAAAACAGTGGTGCGAGAAAAAACAAAAATAACCCTACGAAAGGCGGCCATCTTTAGTGTCCGATTTGTGTAGGTATACACGCAAATTTTGTAGGTATATAGGTTCAGTCCATAGGTTTATTTAGTCATTGAACTTAGCCTCGTTTTCCACAAATGTTTTCGGCGGGGATTTTTTCCTACTCGCACTTCGCGCAGGAAACGTTTTTTATGACACATACCGTTTGACGTTGCATAATATAGTGCAAAATCCACCATACCAATATTATTTTTTACTTGGGTATCACTGTTGCTAATTTATTGACTTTGCACGATCCTGCAAAGCAAAATCCACGATATACAATTATATTTTTTTCTAAATATCGTTCTTAACTTAATCTATCAAAGCAAAAGCCTATTTATTAGTTATGTGTATACAAAAGGGTGCACTTGAAGAATCATAACCTCTCAACTGTTAAAGCCTACCTACATTTTTACTCGGTAATTTTCTTTTTATTTATTTTCTGCATTATTTTGTAATAACAATATTTTCATGTTTGTTTCAGGGACTTAAAAATAGACTGCTGACTTCAGGAACTGTTGTAAATAATTGAATGATGTCATCACCCTGCGGCAAAGTGATACTGCTTTCAAAATCATTACAACATAGTGCACAAAGAGGAGCAGTGCGACTACTCAGGCCCGAAGGAATTGAGAGTTTATACAGATGGAGTATAGCCTGGAGTAAAGGAACTGACATTTTACGTCTGCTTAAGCAAGCATGTTAAATTTTGAACAAAATAAAATCCTTTGAATATACTTGTAACTGTTTTTTTGGTAAATAATTAACGTACCTAAATAATTTAAAAAAAAAAGGTCACGTGGGTCGTCGGACAAAACCTTTTGAGTTAGTGTAGTGTAAAAAGTGTAAAAATAATAGTGCTGATGACACACATAATAACACGTGAACAAAGTGTTTATATTATCATATCAGACTCTAAGAAAGTGGAACGGACTTGTGTAAAGTACAATCAACACTATTCTAAGTTTTAAAATAATTATCACGTAAAAAATTAAGTTAGATTAAAATTGCTTATTACTCTTATAGGCTACATTGTAATTAATTATTAAGAACCTAGTTCTTTTTTATAAAGGATAAAAAAAAATGAGGGTCGTTACGCTACAAATGCCGATATCGATAATTCGATCATTCGTGTGACGTGACATCCCTATTTTGTTCTTGATGTTGGCATTATGTCATGAATTTAAGACGTTGTTTGCGGCTTTATATTGGCAAGATGTTTTCGCCTCCGTTTCATAATAATACGAATGCCGAATGCACGCTTTTTGTATGGCAGTCCCGTCTCTTATAACGCTAGTGTTTACATTCTCTTTGAATTTAACTACGAACCACAATAATAATACGAATAAAATGTCTTATACCGATGTTTGACGTATTTATCGTTGATGGCAAACCTATGTTAAGTTGTGTATTATAGTTTCGTCAGCTAAACTATATTCTCAGTTAAGGGGGTGCGCCCTGGTCCAAGCCATGGTCCGGGGTGAGAGGGAGTGGGAGGCAGTCACCTCCTTCTGCGAAGCAGTCATGCTAGCGAAGGAGGTGGCGGGATGGGCGAGGGAGAGAGCTGAGAGAGCCGCCCGTCCCAGCCGCCGCGGTAGACGCTCCGGGCGTCGGGAGCCGCGTGACGACTCACGGCCACGTAGGCGCGGGCCTGCGGACGGCGAGTAATGGGTAGCTCGCCGTCCGATCAGGACCAGGCCCGTGCCGGACGGCGCGTATGTGTTCCACGCGCGCCTCAAAGAGATGTCAGCATCGAAGGAGGGGCCCGTCAGGGCCGAAGCCTGCCGGGGCAGCGGGATTGTCCGAAAGGGTTACCGCTGCCCCGGAACATAAAGGGCTAAGGAAGGAACACGGATGGGTTTTAGTCAGTAAGAGTCTGACACTCCCTTCCGCTCCACCCAGAGCGGGAGGGGTCATTTGATGATTTCCCATCCTTAAAAAAAAAAAAAAAGGGGGTGCAAAAAGACAGAAAAAAAAAATGTCACCCGCGCCTCCCTGCCTACCCCTCTCATCAAACACGACAAAAACAAAACACAATCCCTTCCCGCCAGCAGAAACTTTTCGTCCGGCCAAGTAAGCCAGAGATTAAAACAGAAGAAGAACTAGCAGGGGATCGAGGAGAGGATCGATATAACAAATATTTGATGAAACCGGACTGAGTATTATGATTTAATTATTTTATCGAACATTTATCTAATTAAAGTTTAACTGCTGATCCTTGTAATTTTGCTAGTAGCCTAACAGCCCCGCTACATTCCCTTTTTGTTTTAGAGAAATTACCTACTGTGAGTCGGAGGGTCAAAAGATGAGGTCAAAGAAAGAGGGTAGCCTTGCCAGCCGAAAGCGAAGTGGAAGGCTCCAGCTGGTCAGTGAATACTTGCTGTGATGAAGTGAAATTTAGCAATCGTATGAACCAACCAAGGTCAAGCGTAATTACGTAGTACCCTGTGTAAAAGCGACGGTAGGTTTTTTGTTTCGTTCGACGCTCTAGCCAGTGTTCGAAATCTAAAGTGTGCGTTCTGTGTTGACCACTTACACACACAGATGTAGTACGGGCTCGGGCCTGCTGCGGCGCGCGGCGGCCGCCGTGCACAGGAATTTGACTTCTATAATATCCGCTTTCATCTCAATACTTATTTAAAGCTTGCATTTCAAAATGAACAACACCGCTAATAGATTAAACAATAATCCACAACAGGTATCAAATTATCAACCAACCAAGAACCACAACATTCTATTTAAGTAAGTTAACTGCATCTGTCTACTTAATTGATTTATTTAGATTGCTGTGGGTATAATCATAAAGTTTTACGAACTATGTGAACAAGACGAAATTGACACGGAACTATATTAAATAGCATGATTATTCGAGTAATATGCTAGTGTGTGTGTCTAATTACTCATTAAAAAAAGGTCGTAAGTCAAACTAAAAGTCAAGCTATTGCTTTGTGACTTTGCCTATGGACTTTTGGCGCCTATAGTACTACTGGTAATCAGTTGCACCCGGTAGTTCTGGAAGCCGACCCCAACATAGTTGGAAAAGGCAGATGATGATGATGACAACTCTGTAGTTTGTAGAACAGTAAGATACCTGATTCTCTTGGTGAGGTGGTGCAGCGTGCCGGCGGAGGGCGGCGGCGCGTCGCCGGCGGGCGCGTGCACGGGCAGGCGCTCCACGCTCTCCAGCACCGCCACCAGGCGCGCCGCCAGCACGCCGCCCGCGCGCGCCACCCAGCCGCGCACCACACGCGCGCGCTCCGCGGCCTGGCCGGTACCGTCTGCACACGATACACGAACTTATGTCTATCGTTTTACACTACAGACCTAATTTTTCAGACTTTTTATTCAAACTTAATTTACCCTATGAGTGTCTGAGTACGGCTTGACCGTTGCACACACTCCAATGGGCTTATGGTAAGAATTTAAACAACTTTTCTTTAATGTTGTGTCATGTAATAGTTCAATAGAACGGCCATGGCATAAATTTTGACCAAGATATAAGGTTTGCAGTTAGGGGCTTGGCTGTGCATCATTCATCCGATAAGCAGTTACTTTCTTCATTGCCAAGAAAAATAATTTCTTCTTCGTTATTTATGTACATACATACTAATCTCGCTTTCGCATGAAATTAAAGTATAGTAAAAGTGCGCAATGCTGCACACCCCCACCCTATTTCAAGTTAAACAAATATCAACTTTATTGCAATGAAAATTAAGTTGATTTCAGAGTGACTAACACTATTGTAAAAGTTATAAAAAAATTTGAAGTTGTAGCGTAAACTGAACTTTATTGTGTAGAATTAAAGCAATTTTTCCATTAATTCATATTTGTTTACATTTTTGGCAAATAAATCGCGAACGCAGATTAGGTATACGTTTTATCCGTAAGAAATTCAAACTTGCACATCCGTTTAAGGGGACTTTTGGCTTTGGTGGGCGCTTGTGTACATCATTACTTCCCAGAATTCGATCCTTATTAGCGACACTATCGAATTCCTGGCAAGAAATGTTGATTTTTCAAAAATCCAATGATGCAGTTTTAGTTTTCATCAAAATCGAGCCCGAGACTCCTCTGAGTACTTTCCGCTATTCCTCATAGTTTCGGATATTACCATCCACGGCCACTTGAAAAATTCAGCCTGTATACTGTGTCCCTGTTTTTCTTTTTTCATTAATAGTCGTCAAATTTGTACACTTAGGCCTCTGTTGACAGCGGTTTAAATCGTTTTTTAATTTTTTGAGGGTTCTAGTGCTTGTAAAAGTATTGTTTGCCCATAGGGGCATACAAGTAGTTAATATTTATTATTCTGTAAAAAATCATTGCTTTATGGTCATTAACCAGAAAGAAAACAGGCGAGAGCGTTTCTATGGAGAAAAGCCCACCCGCATTAATTTCCTCTTAGGGGCGCATTCCACTAAACATTTATACATAGAATAAGTTATACTGAGAATAATTTTGAATTTTTAACAGTTTTTCCATACTAGAACTGTCAAACGTAAATTTTATTCAAGGGATAAAAGATATCTGACTTTAGTAAAATCAGCCCTTAGTATTGATAAAATCCAAAGTATAAAAGCTAGACAAATGAAGCTTAGTATTTGTTTTTATTGCTGAATGGCCGCTCTTGACCTCGATCACGCCTAATGGAAAGCGATGGATGAGGTCTATGATGGAACGGGCGTGCCCAGAAAATGGCTAAGACACTGGAACTCCCCACGCATCGGCGAAACACAGCAGGCTGCTTGACCGCGGACTCCGGTGGGAGAGTGGTCGCAATAGTGTGTTTTATAAGCCTGCTAACTACATCTTATCCTAAGAATTTGGGCTCTCATTATCCAGGCCGGAACTATGACGGTTTGAAAATACGACGAAACCTGTGACGAAACGCTTCGAGAAAAGGTATTTAGTGTCCCTGCTTTTTGTTTTTGACTTGTCTTTGTAGGAGTACCAACGTACCCCCAGATTACATTCTTATAAAGGGCTAGGGTGTTCAAAATTGAGGGACTCAATATTAGGTATATTTACCCTATTTAACAAACATGATCCCATGTTTATTTAGCTGTCTGCGCCTGAACAATGCTGCGCTCCCCCTACTTATACAAGTGAGTCACGACGACACACTTCGGTACTACAATGTACACTCGTGTCCTAAAGTGCAGTCCAAACTCAATTAAGGGCTGATTGCTCAATAGTCCGATAAAAGTTATCTGACTATTGAAAATTCAACCCTTAATCTAATCCACTATCGGCCGAACGATTCTATAAAGGTTCTATACTTTTTCCTCCCGTGCGTTCCGTTACATCCATTTCATTTAAAAAAATCGTTCAATCTAAATTCTTAAATGACTGGATTAAGTAATGATTTCTATTAAATGAAAGGTCTGTAAGTAAGTAGTACATTATACAAGACTAGCAGTGCCTATTCCTGCAATTTGGCGAATAGCCTATTATCTAACCTATTTCTCATTATACTGTAACTATCCTGTCAAACAAATAGCTGTCAACTATTTATAGGGATGCATATTTTGGCTTTTTCATACAAATAGCTATTCGTAGTAAGCGTATATACCCTCCCATCATTAGATAGCGTGGGCCGGTAAGATTCCTTAATCCCTTAAAGATTATTGCGACGTTAAAACCAGAGATAGATAGGTACCTCCACTCCAGTATGCCAAAACTAGTGATAGATAGGTTATTGGGTTCGGCCGTAAATAGAACTATACCAAAACATATTGACTTGAAACCAATGTTCAAATTGACTGCTCACATCACAAAATATACCCAAAAATTGGTACAATACTAGACAAGTCAGCGTGTAACTTACCATTAGCTTGTGGTGAAAGCACTTGCAGCAAGGAAGGCGCTAAGCCAGATGACTGCAACTCATACGCCGAAAGCAGCTCGTCTCCACACAACAGTTCTGTTAGTTGATCTAGCGACTCGGTCAGCTCGTTTTGCCAGTCCTCTGAAAGTTGAAGTTTTGTAGATGCTGTATATATAAATTAAAAAAAAAACTTCGGCGCATCATTTGAGAACGGCTGGATCAATTTGGTATGTTTTAAAATTTTCTTAATAGTCAGAATTAGGTTTTTATGCAAAGAAAAATTAGAAAAAAACCCCGCAATATTTTCAGATTCGAGAAAAATAAGTCTTCAAACAAAAAGTCTTTATTCTTGTGGAATTTTGTAATAATTGAAAACTAGCATTAGCCCGAGGCTTCTAACGCGTGGATGTCGAAAAATATCCTATGTGTTTATCCAGGTTACAAACTATATGTGTGCCCAATTTATTCCAAATCCGTAACAAACATTCACATTTATAATATTTGTAGGATTTGACAGAACAACGTCTGTCGGTTCAGCTAGTAATAAGTAAATAAAAAATGTTTCGTTACCAGTAGGTTGCAAGGCGAGTCGCTGCATCCGCGCGAGTAATGCTCGCAGCCTTGCGACGGGCGGGCGCGGCTGGCGAGTGGCCGCGTTCGCGAGGTGGCGCGAGTACAGCGCGCGGGCACGCTCGCACACCTGGTGCGACCAAATTAAAGCAATGTACACAGATTCACTACAAGGTAACTCTAGTAACAAAAATAAATGGATACATCACCATGCTCAAATTATAACAACCATCAATTAGACAGTGAAAGTGATAAAGTAGAAAAAAGTAGATAGTAGATTACAAAATCGCCATATATACAGGATGAAATTGAAAACAGGCGACAAATCGAAATGGGAGATTGTACTCATCATTATGAACAACTTTTACTATGGGACCAAACCTGAAATCGCAAAAAAAAATCTGCTGTTTCCTACATTTATGTTCTCATTAACTCGTCAAAATGTAGGGAACAGCTGTTTTTTTTTTTTTTTATTTATCAGATGTAAAATCAAGGTCTCGGCGTGCTAATTGTAACCACTGCTTTCGTCGTTTGGGATATTTAGGAACATGTATAAACAATTAGTCAGGATATTTGTACTTTTACACATAGGCACGGCACACTTTTTGTAGCTTGCATTTTCGTAAAATATATTTATATAAAAAAATTATTAAATATTAAATATATTTACAATTTTTTTTTATATAAATATATTTACAATTTACTTAATGCATAAAACCTATTGTATGATTATTGTGAACCTATAAGCTACTATATCTAACATATTTAATATTTTATCGTTACAACTGTCAAATAGCCAATATCATTCCTAGTATTAAAATTCTAAGGACACATTAACAAACCTGTGCTTTCAACGCCTCTGCTTTAGCTGCTAGTCTTGATCGACTCGCGTTTACGGCGTTATGAGGTGTTACTGTCCTGCGATCTGTCCAGCCACTCGCTAGCTCAGGACCTAAAAGATAATATAATTTTATCAAAATAAACCTTTGCCCAACAGTAGAATAATAAAGGTTGGAACAAAATCTGCAAAAAGCAACTAAAGAAAGTTACAAAGAAAAGAAGTATTTATTGTAACTCTCGTTTTATTCTTACTCTACATAACCTATAGACAGTTCTCCCAATGAATATGCATAAAAAATTAATATGCTTACCTAAAAAGGTTTCAGCTGTGAATGAATGTTTTGTACCCCTGTTTGATTCGAAAATAAAACCAGGCAAGTCTTCTCTGAGTATTGTAGTTTGTTGCTGACCATCGGTATTGTGGATTTGTAGTTCCTTTTCCCTGAAAGAACATACAATGAAGTCTTGATAGATTCAAATGACAAAATATAACATTGTTTGTTTAAAAAAATACAAGTTACTTACTTTTTACATGAGAGAGCCCAGTTGCCGATAATCAATTTAGAGGCTCCAGGTTTAGACAGAATCGGTTGAGGGACCGAATTCTTTACTGAAGCTCTCGCTCTTTGAAGTTTGTCGATAAATTCTCCACGATTTTCTGTAATTAAACCATAACTCACTATCTTTTTTTCTAAACAGAACATTAAAACCACAGACTGATATTTTAATTCGAGGACAACAAACTTGAAAACCTTCCATTGATCTCACGACCGCGAATACACTGACCATCTTAATAGTAGAAGATAGCATACTGTTTGTGAGTATAGAATCATGATTAATTGAAATAGATAGCGAAAACGGTGTGGAAGCAACACTAACCAATAGGGAAATGCTGTCACAAGTATTTTTGCAGCGACTGACGTACAATAGGTGCATGCTCTCAAAGTAGTCAAAGCCAAAGGGCGTTTTTACTAACCCCGCCCTCCGAACAGATTCTATATTATTTTCTACTATTTAAAGATGCAAGATTAAAGCAAAATATGTCATGCGTGCGGGCTAATTCCGCGTGCGTGCGCAGATTACACTAAATGCCTTATGCGCTACGGTAGACCGCTAAATTAAAAAATAAATGAATTTCGCGGGCTACCCCGCTGCTTTCGCCTGACAACCTAATAACAGTGCATACCGGTGTTATCAGTCTGATGTTCAGGGCTGCCGCTAGAGTACATGGTGGCGAGCTTGCCGTCGAGCAGGAAGCGGAACCAGCCATTGCTGCCCGTGCTGAGCTCCAGCGCGGCCGCGTCGCTCCACACGTACAGCGCGTCGCGGCCGCGGCACAGCGACCACTCCGCCCACGAGTAGCCCACGCCGCTCGACAGACATGACGCGTCCTCGCTGCAGCCTACATGACACAAATGGGTGTAAATAAACCTATCACATAGCCGTTACCTATGCATTATGTTTATGAATCTAAGTAATATTGAGCAAAAATTATTGCAGAGAAACGAATTTATATTCTGTTTAAAATCACCGTTTTGCGTGCGTTTCAAAGCGCTGTGTATAAACCAAAAAATGATCACAATTACGGAGTGACTCTCGGCTTAGATAAGCATCTTTTTACGAATTTGCGAAATTGTTTTGTGAAATTTATTGAAAAACAAGATGGCTGCGTAAGTTCCGATTTTGGCCACGCGCCAAAAGATTCTTTTACAATTATATTTTCTTACCGGGAATACTAGAGGTTTCGCTGTCAGATGACAAGAAAGCCGCGGGCGCGGCCGCCAGTCCCTCCACCTTGCTGAACACTCCGAGGCGCGCGAACTGCTCCAGGTATATGTCGGAAGCCTTCACCATCAGCTCTTCGGCGATACCCAGCACTATGAGGTGACCGTCGTCGTCGTCCTATGTCGTAACAAGTTCCCATATTTTAAAAGCCTGCTTAGAATTATTCAATGAAAGAAAAATCGAACCTACTAGGATTTTTCCTTGAAGTAGGTAAACTGACTCTTATAATAGATATAACAAAACTGCACATTATTTGAAACAAATTTCTCATAACTAAACAAACACAATATTGATATAAGTAACACAAAAAGTTACAACAATATAAAGAAATTATTGTTAAACACAAAAAATTATAAACACAAGAGAAGGATTGTTGATGCAGGTAAGTTTCGATGGTGTGATGTCTTTACAAAAATGGGGATGCATTCAAGAATAAATGATAGTGAGAAAAACAAGAAATCAGAATCTCAATCAACTCAGCAGATAACAAATAAAAATATTAGTATTATAAGTCTGATGCTTATGATAACTGACATTCATTATTTGTGTTTAGCTATTCTAAGTTCTAAACTGAGCGCAGTCGATGGCATCGTTCGACGGATTCAAGCCAAACATGGATTTCAAACGTATACATAAAATCCGTGCAACGGTGTCTCAAGCAATGACGAGGTTACGGCACTAAAACGGTTGATCAGTTTAGCGAACTTCATTTATTCTTATTCATGTTTGAAGATAAAAAATTGAATTCGAAACCACTGGCTGCATATAATTCGGAGTAATAGGTATTAATCAGCCATTTTAGAGCCGGCGGCCTGGGAGCATCACACCATCGTAACGTTACCGCGGGCGGGCGGATATAGCGGCTGCGCAGCACTCGCGGCGGCGCGCGCCGGGCCGCGCCCAGCTCGCCCTGCCACACACACTACGTCAGCCGGGGATCTGTCACGCGGCTCATTGCGAGCGATGCCGCAATGCTACCGTCAAATCCGTTTTCGGTTTTTCAATTTTCAAGAGATAGAAGTACAGAAACACTGAGTGATAGGCGACGAGACGCGCCAGCCAGACATTAGTACTTAATTCGCAATCACGAATATTCCGAGGCATATAACTTAAATCGTAGTACTGCGCATTGCGTGAATGTACACTCGTAATCATAACTTGTATCAGTCGGGCAATCAAACTAACAGCGCAGTGCAAATTCATGTCAGTAATGAATCTATTGCTTTTACTGTACTGGAACATCATGGATTGCAATTATCCACAAAAAATTGCGTGTGGTTGTACCGTGGGCTATTTTTGGCGGGCAGACAGCTAGATAGTGTATTAATAAGAGTATGTATTTAATTGAACTATTAATAATTCGCAATTTGCTTCCTACAAATATTATTGAACACTCTAATATAATGAAAACGGTTTACTAATGATAAGCATAAAATATATTGTCATAATTTACATTGGCATAACGAAATTCAGCATAATGATCACTACACATAATATTATTAGGCATAAATGACTTGCCATAATGTTTCTTTCCATAAATACTGTTGGCATAATAATAATGAAGCATAAATTTATAAAGCATAATATTATAAACGCATAATGATATTTACAAATAATGTTCTTTGGAACAAACATAATAAATCCTAATAAATAACTCCTAACGGTTGTAGACACTATTTCGCATTATTGATTATTGCTCCAATGTAATGCCGAATGTATATGACATTACATTAAAAGAAGTAGTCGACGGAGTCCCGCTTCGCGGGGACCCTATTTCTGACTACATGGTTTAAAGGAACCTAACACGAAGGAGAAGACGGGGGCTCGTTCGCTCGCTTTGCTCGCTCATTTGAACCCCCGTCATCCCCTTCGAACCTAATCTGTCCGAGTCGGGGTGCCAAAAGTCCCGAGCTCGCTTCGCTCGCTCTTGGACCGACACTTACAAAAATTACTCAAATAAATTAAGTAGGTAAGTAATTATCAAGCAATGCATATTGTCAAGCGTTATTTATGCTTTGGGTTGTTTTACCAAGTTTGTCAAATGATGTTTTGATTAATTAAATATTGTCTTTCAATTATTTGTCAAATAACAATGACAATTAACCATAACAGAACCGGCACAACTGGAATACACTGTGACAAAGCTGTCAGAATACATAACCGAAGCATACCATGCATGCTGTAAACTAAGAGCACCAAAAACCAACAGTGAGAGAAATCCCTGGTGGAACGCCGAACTTGGTAAGCTCAGAAACACACTACGGAAGCAATTCAATAAAGCCAAAAACACCCGACTCCCGGAAGACTGGGAGCGATACAAAGAAACCCAATACACATACAAAAAGCGAATCAGAACTGCCAGAAGGACAGCATGGCGGAAATTCTGCGAATCCATCGAAACCAATAGTAAAGCCGCAAGAATAAGGAAGATCCTATCAACAGATCAGGACCGAACCCTTGGCGCGCTGAAAAAACCCGACAACTCATACACACTAACGGACCAGGAAACCAGCAAGGTCCTTCTCGAGACTCACTTCCCAGACTGCAAACTCCTAGAGGACAGGACCTGGGAAGCTGTGCCCAATTGGACCCCAACGGAACAGGACTGGTCCAGTGCCCACAGTCTAGTAACACAGGACCGAATAAAGTGGGCTATCAACACCTTCCAGCCTTACAAGTCTGCAGGACTAGATGGCATTTTCCCAGCCCTACTACAATGGGGGGTTGACCATATCACACCATGCCTGGTAGAAATTTATCGGGCCTGCATAGCACTAAGATACGTACCTCTAGCCTGGCGCGAAGTGAAAGTCATCTTCATACCAAAACCGGGAAAAGCGGACTACACACAACCCAAGGCGTACAGACCCATAAGCCTCACATCCTTTCTACTAAAGACCCTAGAGAGACTCTGTGATCGACACATCCGAGACGGACCTCTTCGGGCAAAGCCACTCCACAAAAAACAGCATGCGTACTCCACAGGCAAATCAACAGAATCCGCACTGCATAGTGTGATATCCAAAATTGAATGCGCAGTGGACCACAAATGCTCAGCACTGGCTGCCTTCATTGACATCGAGGGCGCCTTTGACAAAACCAACTTCAAAAGCATCAGCACGGCTCTAGAAAGACACAACATAGACCCGACCCTGAGCGGCTGGATCACCAACATGCTCAAACAGAGGGCAGTACAAGTGACCGTAAACGACATCACAAGGGCCATCGTGGCGAAGGGCTGCCCCCAAGGTGGCGTCCTTTCGCCGCTTCTATGGAACCTGGTCGTGGACAGTCTAATAAAAGATCTCAATGACAAAGGTTACTTTACTGTAGGATACGCCGACGACATAACCATAATAATAAATGGCACCCACGAAAACACACTGTGCAACCTAATGCGCCAGGCCCTGAAAATAATAGAAAATTGGTGTGGTAAACACCAACTATCAGTGAACCCCACAAAAACCGAATTGGTTCTCTTCACAAAAAAGAGGAAACTGACGACACTACAACTACCACGTTTCTTTGGTACAACCCTAAGCCTATCAACTGAAACCAAATACCTCGGCATATTTTTGGACAAACAGCTGAATTGGGCAAAACACACCAACTACATTACTACGAAAGCCAGCATATCACTGTGGCAATGCAAGCGAATGCTTGGAAAAAATTGGGGGATTAGCCCCAGGGTCACTCACTGGCTATACACCACAGTTATCCGACCAATCATCACATACGGCTCACTAGTCTGGTGGCCCAGAACAGACCTGAGCACAGCCCAAAAAGACCTTGAAAAGCTGCAGCGGCTCGCGTGTGTGGCAATCACCGGCTGCATGAGAACTACACCCACTGCTGCCCTACAGACCATGCTCGGACTACCGCCTCTACA
Organism: Gortyna flavago; assembly: GCA_963669345.1. NCBI lineage: Eukaryota > Metazoa > Arthropoda > Insecta > Lepidoptera > Noctuidae > Gortyna > Gortyna flavago. Next base: position 8,873,814 of record OY770129.1, on the reverse strand, counting down.
CCTTGTAGTGCGGGAAGAAGCGGCCTTGGCTGCCTTCAGGCTCTCTACATCAGGAACCCTGAGCAAAGACTCTAGGGTCAAACACATACGCTTAAAAGAAAATGCGATCAAATGGCAGCCAATGATGGCATCACCCTGCGACAAAGCCCCGAAACAATACTGCTTCCAAAAGCACTACAACATAATGCTTAAAGAGGAGCAGTGCGACTACTCAGGTTCGAAGGAACTGAGAATTTACACTGACGGTTCAAAGACCGACTGCGGAACTGGAGTCGGAGTCTTCTCACACGACCTCAACATAAGAATATCCAAACCGCTGGGAAAGCGCAACACGGTCTACCAAGCGGAGTGTGTGGGCATAACACAAGCGGCTTATGCCATAGCAGCCAGAGGAGTTGCGGACACCCATATTCGCATACTCTCTGACAGCGCCTCAGTCCTCCAATCCTTAGATAAAAAATGCATCACATCGAAACTAATACTAGAATGTCACAATGCGCTTGAACAGGCAACTGTATTGAACCGCAATATAGTGACACTACAATGGATAAAAGGACACAGTGGATCGCTAGGTAACGACGCAGCTGACGAGCTGGCCAGAAGGGCATCGAGCATGCCAGTCTGTGGACCGGAACCTATCGTGCCCATCCCCTTCAACCAACTACGCAGGTGGCTACAGGAGTACACCCACACACAAGCAGAAAGCTGGTGGACGTCGTCACCAGGCTGCAGGCAGTCCAAGGAAGCTATGCCATCACTGGATGGCAAGCTAAGCAGTCGCTTACTACGATTGGACAGGAAAGGCCTGCGCCTGGTGACGGGGACCATCACGGGACACTGCTCGCTAAACAAACACTTTCACACTATAGGCATAACGGACAGCCCCCTGTGCAGAGCTTGCATGGTGGCTGATGAAACCATTGCGCATGTGCTCTTTGAGTGCACAGGCGTCACCCAGATCAGGACACAAACCCTCGGGACACCCAGATCGTACACAGATGTTCTCAAAAGACCAGGAGACCTAATCAGCTTCTGGAGGGAGGTGGGCTGGTTGGAATAACCGCCAACGGCCGCCATGGCCCACGCACAATGGTCCACTGAAGGACTAAGTGCGGAAACCAAACCCATAACATAGAACATAGATGACAATTATTTACAGAAAGAATAGTTTGTAAAATGATAACTTTCTCATGTATAAAGGAGACGTTTCATTTTTGTATGGGAGTCCGGCCATAACATGTACACTTTAGAAAACCTAGAAAACGAACCCCTGATTACAATAAAGCATGTTTTTTTCATAATAATGTTACGAGCTTGGGGTTCGTAATAATTAAAAACTGCCGATTAAATAACCAAAAAATAGACACTTTAATTATAAACACCAATTACAACTTCACACTAATTATGAAACACAATTGCACTACTGATCACTTCTAAGTCGCACTTGAAGATCGCTTTCCTTTCGATGTTTTCGCTTGTATCGCTTATCCAAGACTGTGTCGGCTCGCGGAGCATTCCCGCCTTATATAGGCCTCACATTGTTCTAGAACCTACTATTGTAGAAACATCTAGAATGTTCGAGTACATTCCGGCCCCAACTGACCAGATGTCGATAGTTCTAGAAAGTTCTATCATCGAAACTTCTAGAAGGTTCTTGACACTAGTTCTTCTACTCGATACTAGATGGCGCTAGTGGTAACAAATATTAATTGTGGCGCGCAACACTGCCCCCACCTAAGACATGCTCGTCCCGAGCATTATTGGTCCCATAATAACGCGCCAGTCGATCCACATGGACGATCTTAGGAGTACCTCTTGCACCTTTCTGTATCCGGTAGGTTACGTCATTGATTTTTGTCACAATCCGGTACGGTCCGTCCCATTTAGCTTGAAGCTTAGGAGATTTCCCTTTGCTGCGGACTGGATTGTGCAACCACACTAGTGAGCCTTCGTCGAACCCTTTATTGTTCATTTTTCGGTCATAACGGGTTTTCATCTTTTCAGACATTTGCTGGCCCGATTGCCTGACATGCTCATAAATGTCATTCATTTTGTTCCGCAAGTCATTCGCATAATCGGTTATACTGCGTGGGGCATCAGGTGGTATTCCGGTGATCAGGTCTGCAGGCAGCCGTAATTCTCTTCCAAAGTTTGCGAAAGCTGGTGTCACCGATGTACTTTCGTGAACAGCGCTTCGATATGACAACAAAAACGGTTGTATGTGCTTGTCCCAATCTCGTTGCCGATTTTCCACAACTTTTGCCAGGTATCTCTCCAATGTCTGATTAAATCTTTCCACCATTCCATCCGATTGTGGGTGGTAAGAAGTTGTTCTAGTTTTATGAGTACCCATAACTCGACAAGTTTCCTGGAATATTTGGGACTCAAAATTCCTTCCTTGATCACTGTGAATCTCCAAGGGTACTCCAAAACGGCAGAAGACTTCATGCACCAGTTTATCTGCAACTGTTGAAGCTTCTTGGTTTGGAATGGCGAAGACTTCCGGCCACTTAGTGAAGTAATCCATCACAACCATGAAATACTTGTTACCACTTTCACTTTCCGGAAAAGGTCCAGCAACATCTAAGGCTATTCTCTCCCATGGTGCACCAACATTGTACAATTTCAATGCACCTCTACTACGTGTCTGAGGTCCCTTTACAGCTGCACAACTTGTACATTTACGACACCAGTCCTCGACATCGTCCCGACAGTGGACCCAGTAAAACCGTTCTCGTATCTTCAGTAGAGTCCGTTTTACTCCCAGATGACCTCCTGAACAACCATTATGATACAGCTGTAGAACATCCGGCACTCGAGCTTTAGCGACAACCATTTGCAGATGACAGCTGTCTCCCCGAGCATTTTCCCATTTACGGCACAAGACTTCATCCTGAATCACCAAGCTGTCCCATTGGGCCCAATAACTTTTTGTGACCGAACTCATCGCTGAGACGTCGCTCCACTTGGGCTTAGGAGCTCTGGTTTTCATCCACTCCAGAATCGGCTTGATGTCTGAATCTTCCTGCTGTGCACGTTGTAGGCTTTCTTTCCACTCGTTGCTAAGGTCGGTCCTGAGCATCCTGACAGGTACCACTTCCTTACCCTCTTGCCTAGTACAATGCTTGCAGTCTTCAGGACAAGGTCTTCGTGACAATGCATCTGCGTTGCCATGAGATTTTCCGCTGCGATGTTCGACCACGAAGTCGTATTCCTGCAGTAGTTCAATCCATCTCGCAACTTGTCCTTCTGGATTTTTGAACTGCAATAACCATTTCAGTGCAGCATGGTCAGTTCGTAAGTGGAATTTCCGCCCCAGAAGATATTTGCTAAAATGCTGCAACGACTTTACCACAGCAAGCAATTCCCGTCTCGTGACGCAATAGTTCCTTTCCGGCTTTGACAACGACTTGCTGAAGTACGCTATCACAACCTCTTGATCACCATTCCGTTGAGACAACACACCGCCAAGTCCTATGTCACTTGCGTCTGTGTCAACTATAAATTCCTTGCCTGCATCAGGGTACCCTAAAATAGGTGTTCTGCACAGTCGGTCCTTTAACTCCTGGAATGCGATGTCGCAACTTTCATCCCAGCAGAAGTGTCGCTTCTCCTCGGTTAGCTTATGCAGGGGTTTGGCTATATCCGCAAAGTTCTTAACAAATCGCCGATAATAAGAGCACAAACCCAAAAATGCTCTGACCTGCGTCTTGTCTTTTGGAACTGGCCAATCTTTGACAGCGGCGATTTTCTCCGGATCCGTGCGGATACCTTCCTCCGACACTACATACCCCAAAAAGCTAACTTGTCGTTTGAATAGTGAACACTTCTTCGGGCTTAACTTGAGGTTGGCACCCTGGATCTTCATGAGCACGCGTTCCAGGTTTTGAAGATGTTCTTCAAATGTACGGCCTACGATGATGATGTCATCCAAGTAGACCAGGCAAGCCTCGCCAATTAGCCCGGTAAGTACAAGTTCCATCAACCTTTCAAACGTTGCCGGAGCATTGCACAATCCAAACGGCATAACTTTAAATTGCCACAGACCTTTTCCTGTCGAGAATGCGGTTTTCTCCTTGTCCTTAGGATCTATTTCAACTTGCCAGTAGCCACTTTTCAGGTCCAGCGTGCTAAGCCACTTTACTCCAGTAAGCATGTCCAGCGTGTCATCAATTCTTGGCAAAGGATAGCTGTCTTTCTTCGTTACGTCGTTCAGACGACGATAGTCAACACAAAACCGCATGCTGCCGTCTTTCTTTCTTACCAGCACTACAGGTGAACACCATGGACTAGATGAAGGTTCAATAACACCATCTTTCACCATTCCCTCAATCATGGTTTCCACTTCTTTTTCACGTGCTACCGGCAATCTCCTTGGCCGCTGACGGATAGGCGATTCTTCTCCTGTGTGTATTTTGTGTTGAACTAAGCCAGTCTTCCCGATGTCAGCATCGTTTGACGAGAAAACATTGGCGTACTTGAGAAATATCTTCTTCGCCTTGACCATTTCATTTTGGGACAGAGCGCTGCGGCAGTCTTCTATAAGTGTGGACACTCTCGTTTGTGCATCCTTGCTGAGGGTCCCAGTCGATAGATATTGGCATCGACGCAACCAATCCACTTCCTCGCAAGTACCGACTAGTGTGCCTTTTTCTATAATCTGTTCCTGATCACAAAGGTTCAGCACACGTACCCCTGTAATGTCGGTGGCTCTGACCAAAGTTCGTGCCACTTTCCATGGAAGGTCATTGTCTACCCTTTCCACGAGTACACAACGATGGGTTTGCCCAGGATTCCGAGGAAGACTAACCGGCACAATCGTTTCCGATCTCGGCGGAAGAACAATCTTCTTAAGGCTGTACACATTCCCTGGTAACGCCCCTTCCACGAAAAGTTCCTCTTGTCCACATTTCAAAACACCTTGCTTGACGTCAATCTCGCAACAATTCTTCCTCATAAAGTCAAGGCCCAGGATGCAATCGTCCATTATATCAGCCACGATGACATTATGCAGGTAGATTCTGTTGCCTAGCTTCAACTCCATCTTCTTCTCTCCATGGACGGGTATGCGCTGACCGGTGGCTGTTACCAAATTAATGCGTTCTCGGGTGCATGCGGAGTCCCCAAGGAACCGACTTATAAGTTGGGAACTGACGACCGTACGAGAGGCTCCAGTATCTATGGTCAGCTTACACGGCGTTCCGTTGACCTCGCCCTTGATGATTAAGCTGTTCCCGTCATGGGTTTGTGTGATCGAAATCCTTGGGGCTCTTTGAACATCAGCCAGCACCCGCCCCGCAGTCCTGGCTATTACTCGTTTCCCTGCTGCTGCTGGGTGGTGCTGTTGGCCGCACTACCCTCTGGAGACCGGTCATCTTCCCTTTCTGCAGTTCGCTTAGGGCAACTGGATCGAAGGTGGCCCCTTTCCCCACAGCCGTAGCACCTAGGACTGTATCCTTTATTACGATCGCGAACTGTAGCCGCTGCAACCTCCCTGACGCGGTGAGGACGATGATCCTGCCGCACAGCTTCCACCTCCAGTGCATGGGCCAAGGCATCCTTAAGCGTCTCGTGGTGACCGAGCCTCACAGCAGCTCTACCTCAAGGTCGCGGATGCCGTCGATGAAGGCCTGCACCAGGTTCCCATCAATAAGCGCAGGTACGGACTGGTAAGCTTTGCGAACCAGCTTCTCCACTTCAAGGGCCCACTGCTGCAGGTTTTCGCTACTGCGTTGCACGCGATCCTTGAGCTGCGCACGAAACACGTGTTCCAGGTGAGCGTCACCATACCGAGCCTCCAATGCCTCAAGGAGCTGCTCGTAAGTCACTTCCTTACCGATAGCTTCCAGAACAGTTAAGGCCTGGTCGCGCAGGCCTAGGGTGAGGGCAGTCATGGCCTGGCTTTTATTCCACCCGTTCGCCTTCATGACAGCCTCGAACTGGATTTTGTAGGCCGACCAGGAAGAAGTTCCGTCGAATGGTGGCACTTTGAATCCACGTAGCGAAGGTGTTGTAGCTACGGCAGCTGCGATTCCATCCCCAAGTTTAAGGTTACCCAACTCCTGCTTTACATCAGCAATAACGTTATTAAACTTGCTGATCTGAGTTTCAGCTTCTGACAGGCGGTTGTCATGCTGGGAAACCTTCTCCTTCACCTCCTTTAAGTCTTTCCCGAAGTTTGCGTGAAGGTCCTTTATGAGGAACATCTGCTCTTCCTGGCGGTCTTCCAGCCGACGAGCCTGTTCATCCTGTCGGCGAGCCTGTTCCTCCTGTCGGCGAGCCTGCTCCTGCAGCATCATCATCAGAGCAGCAAAATCTGGTACTGATGATGCTGGAGCAGCTGTAGATGGGCCGGCCTCCGTGGTCGGTAGCTGGCCCACCGACCTCTGTGGTGGTGTTCCACCGAATCGCCTCTGGTCCGTCTCCTGCTGGCGTTGACTCCGAGTACGGATACCCTCAGTGTCGTCCTTGGGTAAAATCGGCATGATTTTAATCCTTGCTTCTGACACCAATTGTTACGAGCTTGGGGTTCGTAATAATTAAAAACTGCCGATTAAATAACCAAAAAATAGACATTTTAATTATAAACACCAATTACAACTTCGCACTAATTATGAAACACAATTGCACTACTGATCACTTCTAAGTCGCACTTGAAGATCGCTTTCCTTTCGATGTTTTCGCTTGTATCGCTTATCCAAGACTGTGTCGGCTCGCGGAGCATTCCCGCCTTATATAGGCCTCACATTGTTCTAGAACCTTCTATTGTAGAAACATCTAGAATGTTCGAGTACATTCCGGCCCCAACTGACCAGATGTCGATAGTTCTAGAAAGTTCTATCATCGAAACTTCTAGAAGGTTCTTGACACTAGTTCTTCTACTCGATACAAGATGGCGCTAGTGGTAACAAATATTAATTGTGGCGCGCAACAATAACTAATAGTCTTTAGGCACTAAATAAAAACTGAAAATGTTTGACGTTTGTTATTGACCATCGACAGCCAGCCATGACAGGTTGGAAAGATGACGTTTACATAACCTACAATTTGTCAAAACTGTGATTGTTGTTTTTGGGATTTGGGCCCACCAAGACACGATCTAATCTTTTGCACCATTTATGGGTTTCAGCTCATCTTGATTAGGTTATAAAAGTGCGTAGAATGGGTATTAACTGTCTTATTTTATAATAAATATATTAGTATGGGAATTTAAAGGGGCTCGTAGCTAAGTTATAACAGCCGCACGGGTCAATCGATCAGGTTAAGCTTATTGCGGTCGGTCCATGGATGGGTGACCATATACATACCGAGACCCCTCCGTGCCTCGGAAGGCACGCTATGCCGTTGGTCCCGGCTGTCATTTGTAGATCAGTCGTTACGGGTAGTCAGAAGCCCGAAAGTATGACCAACCAGTTTTAAAGAGTGCACGTGCAAGTTGTAGTCACCGCCTGAGATATAGCAAAGAGTATAATATTAATACGGGAGAGATATAGTGTGAACGAGACCACAACGAGACTGACAGACTGATGTGATGTCAATGTCATTGTCAACAATACAAACCAAGGTTAGAATTTTTCGTTCAAAAGTACCTACAAGTCTACAATCCACAAAAGTAGAATATATATTTTTTTAACGATGAATTGAATCGTCACACTTTCTTGTAATTAGTCAAAAAAGTTGTTTGAGATAGATGTCTTACTATCTTATCATAATAGCAAAGAAATACATGCCTTTTAAATCTAAATAAATAACGTCTACGTGATATTATTTTGTTTTAATGTAACATGATTTTTGGACGAAAGCAGTATGCAAGTTAGACGACGCCATGTTCAATAGAATATGGCAATAGTTTGAAAAACTATAATTTTTTTGTGCCGAAGTAATCAGGGGAATATTCAGAAAAGAATATTTTTCCACAATTCGTGGAATTATTTCCTATTTTTTCATTACCGTACAGTTCATGGCCGAAAATGAAAAATCTCCTTTACGTTATTTTTAAAATGAAAATTTGTGATTCGTTTTTTGACAACTGACAGGACACCCTTTTAATATTTATGGCTCACGATTATTAGACGAATAAATATTATGCCTTAAAAATGTAGGCAACTCCAAATTATGCCAAAACAAATTAGACGAAATGATAGTTATGCTAACCATTGCATTATGCCAAAGTATTATTATACCACAGTATTATTATGCTAATAAAAGTTATGCGAAAACGTTATGTCAAACAATATTATGCCAAGAGGGGGATTCCCAATGAAAACACCTCCTAAAAATACTAAATAACCAAGTAACTGCAACCAACTTTAAAGGTTTTTAGAGGTTCATTGATTTAGAAAACTGTACATTATTAAGTCACGTCCTAACCAAAAGCGATAGTCGCACGAGTACTCGATCATCGCACTCTTTTATATGAATATGACATACTCGCGTGATTAATGAAGTCGCGTTTATACGTCAATTTTCAGATAAACGATCGCGTCATCGCGTATTCGCGCGACAATCGCTTTCGGTTAGGACGTAAGGTTAGAAGGTATGGCAATATGTTTTTCGAGGATCATTTAATATTTCCCTTAAATGAACTCACGGCATTGTCGAGCACGGCGGCCACGAGCTGCGTGAGTAGCGCGGCGGCGCGCGGCTCGCGGCGCAGCGAGATGTTGCGCAGCAGGCGCGCCGGCGCGTAGTGCACCATCTTGCGCACCAGCGACAGGCACGCGCGCCGCACGCCCGCGCCGCCCGCGCCCAGGTAGCGCGAGCAGAACACCGGCACCAGGCGTCTGGCGAACACACTCGTCAATAACATATCATCACGCCTGTATTCCCCGACCGTTAGGTAGAGGTGCACCCACATTTCGCCAGCTATATTTATGTCCCATGTAACGGGGGGCAAGCCTAAGCCATTCGAAAAATTCCAGATGGAAAAACCCAAACTCATCAATAATACATGACTAATTATAATTACAGAGTTGAATGCAGAGAAAGTAAAAAAAAGATAAACAGGTTTATTTATTTGTATTGTTTCACGCCGTATGGGCCGTCGGTCAAATCAAATCAAAATATTTATTTTCACATTAATCTACATGGGCACTTATGAAACGTCAGAAGCTAGTCGGCTAGGTGTACGCTTCCAATTGATCGTTTCCTATGAAAAAGAGCCGGCAATAAACTCAATGGTTACTCTTTTAAAAATAATTGGCTTAAAATCAAGAAGACACGGCACAAATCGAAACCAATTATAACCGTCAACATCGTACAACCCCAATGATAAAATGCGTAAAACTAAAATAACAATTACTTACTCAAGGTATACTGCTGCCATTTCCTTATCTCCAGTTTCAGGAAAATCATCGTCATTGGTCGGCGAGGGCGAGTCATGATTGCCGACTACTAACCATTCGCCCGGACACTGAAGAATAGCTGCCACCTCCCTGTGACCTGGATAGACAAATAAACATAAGTATTTGTTTAATTAATTACTCCATGAAAATTGTAGGATTTATGCTTAATATTACTATCTATTGTGTCTGTTCCATCACTAAAATAACTGATGTCACTCGGAAAGCTGCCACGCTTAACCTTCAAGCAGGCGCGCGACGTCGTCTCGACCGCACTCAATACATATCGTTATTTCTTGTCGTATTTATTTCCCATCCCTATTAGCCTGTCATTGTTTCACTGTGCACGAAATAAACTGTTTACCTCCCCTCCCCGCACTCTCCGGAATGCATAGATCGCATTTGTTTTAGTCGCGGCGCAGGCATCAAAAGCACGCGAAAGTTAGAGATATAAGAAAATTTATGATGCCAAGGTGCTTACTAATCTAAAGAAAATTAGATTATTTTGATTTTATAATTTTGTTTTAGGTACTAACGTAGATAGTTATAATGTGATAAATACAAAAAACATAAAATACATAACATAAGCAGCCTATGATGTTCCCACTGCAGGGACACAGACACAGCTGGGAAATACAAAAAAAAATATTATTAAATAATTATTGTTTTAAATCCCTGAAATATCCCATAGGTCTTTTAGGTTACGCGTGACCCAAATGACCGCGCGCCCGCTTGAAGGTTAAGTGGAATTGGCCTGGACACATCTACCGCATGTCGGACGATCAATGGGCAAAACTTACGACCCAGTGGGTCCCGCTTAATGGCAAACGACATCGCGGCAGGCCCAGACGGAGATGGCGGGATGGCTGGACTCCTTTGATAAAAAATGGTCCTTGGCAGCTCTGACAGAGACGTGGAAAGAGAGCCGGGAGGCCTTTGCCCAGCAATGGGACATTAACCTTTTGACCGCCATAGTCATGTATAGGTGACAAACCAAAATGTGCCCAGCACGCCATGATGGTTCGACTACATGTACATACTTTGACGCCGAGGGCATGTTTTTGATTTTATGACGTGTAGCGGTCAAAGATCAAGGACGCGTTTACGAATCTGACAAAAATAAGCAGTTTTTCGGTAGATTTTGCGGCAAAATGATACGAAACCAAATGTAATTAATAATTACCACATATAGATTGCTCCTTCATCTTCAAATGGTAACAAATTTTTATTCGATAAGTTTGGTTGGTTTATAATATTGTAAAAAAGAATTTCCGTTGCCTCTTCACACAAAATTGACGATATCGTAATGACTTTAGGAACGTTTTTCTTATATTTATTAACATACAATTATTTATTTAAAAATATTTTATGTAAGCAGACATGTTCAACTCAAAAAGGTAGCAAAAAGAACTATCAAAATGTTACAAATTGGCTCAGAAAAAAAAAATCGAGTCTATTTTTTCACATATTTAGCTATAACATGTGAATCTTAATGCACTGAATTAAGGGTTATTTTACTGGTCACTTTCTTGATTTATTGCACAAAAATTTGTAATGAAATATTAGTCTGCGCTCAGCCGCCGTTGTGGGTGGATTCTGTCGGTTGTAAGCAGCAGCTTGTGCTGAAAAAGATCGCTGTACAGATAGAATATATTTGACATACCAAACTTGATACTTCACGCATTCTGTATGACTATCGAAGGAAATATTTTATTCACAGTCTATTATTTTTTTTAGAAGTAAGTAGGGATTATTCATATTTCGTTTCGGTCTTGATAGAGTCACCTGAAGGTGGAACCTGAAGTGTGGTAACTTCTAATACTGCTACTGGAATTAATAGACGAGCTGAGCTAGGTGTGCCGAGTTTGGGATCGTTTTGTTAGTTATGTTGAGATCTTACCTCCGGACTTGATGGAGTTAACTGCAGGTGTACTTCAAAGACTGTTACTGGAACTAAAAGCCGATTTGAGCTAGGTGTGCCGAGTTTGGTCTCGTTTTGTTAGTTATGTTGAGACCTTACCTCCGGACTTGATGGAGTGACCTGAAGGTGTACTTCGAAGACTGCTGCTGGAACTAACAGACGAGCTGATCTAGGTGTGCCGAGTTTGGGCTCGTTTTGTTAGTTATGTTGAGACCTTGCCTCCGGACTTAATGGAGTGACCTGAAGGTGTACTTTGAAGACTGCTACTGGAACTAATACACGAGTAGAACTAGCTGATAAGAATGTGTATAGTTTTTACCTCTTATAACTAGTTTTAGGCTCTGGCCTAAGAGCTTTCCCAAACTTATAAGAAACTTCATGCCGGTCTTCTTCTAGAATTAATTGATCCAAGATTTAAAAGAAATTATGGAACTACAAGAGCATTATTCACATTGTCAGTGTTTTTTTTTTTTTTTTCATTTCTTACTTTTATTATTTCTTATCATTTACAGCTCTTGGTCCGGCTTAGTACTGTAGAGGTTATATATGTAACCTTGTCCTATGTAGCACAGGCCGGTCATAATTATTAATTTATTCCTTTCGAACATCCAATCAAACGTCTAATACTTCAATATGATATTGCTAGACAGATAGAAAGATTATTAATTTTATCCGTATAATGTAAAACAATTATTCTTAAATATATTCAGTTAATCTAAACGCTGTTTGAATATAGCGTTTGATCCCCCTGAGCTACGTGTTCCCACAGTACGTTGTCCTGTCCTAATTGCGTAACACATTTGGAATGGCAATCCATTCCAATCATTCCAATTTGACAGTTCAACAATATCCATTGTGTTGTTTCTATTGTCGTGCCTAATTTTTTAAACATTTATAAAGCAATAAATATTGTTTAAGTATTGTACCTTTCTATTTTTCGAGAACCTACTTGCATTTGATACCATAGCAAATGTATTATATAAAATACGAAATAAAACGAATAAAATAAGCTTGTTTTCAATTATTTGTTTTCAATACTTTGGCAAGTACTTGATTCATCAGTGTCCAATGAAATTAAGTAAATAGCATCTACTTTTATGAACATTTCATATTACCTACAAACTTTTGAAAACAAATCAACGTACACATAAAAAAATACACGGCATAAATTAAATTAAATTAGGTTAAGTATCAAGTCGTGTCAGTTTACTTAAAATTTCGCCGCTTCGCGCATGTCTCTGTATGTGTAAGCCGTGCACGTGTAATAGTAAGACTCAATACCTAAAATTGAAGCGCTTCAATTCGTAAACGCGTCCTTAGGGACTAAAAATCAAATGTGTGTTGTGTTATTGAGTTTTTCGTCTTTTCTTACATTGAGTCTGGATTTGTGCCCGGTTGATAGCAATGAACTCGTTCCCTATTACATGGGACTTGAAACATAACTGGCAAAATGTAGGTGTACTCCGTGTACTATAGGTACACCTCTCTGCACAAACCCTTCGGGCAATATAAGCGAGATGTTATGTTTATGTGGTTGTTATTATTATGTATTAATGTTTACCTTGGTCGTGTCGTTCCCGAGCTTTATCAAGAGGCGTTTTCCCGTCTTCGTCTCGTAGGTCAGCATTGGCACCGTAACGGAGAAGCACCTTGGCAATAGCAGGGCGACCGAAGCATGCCGCGTAATGCAGAGATGAACTACGTTGTCCACGATTTACGTCAGCACCTAACGCAATTCGTGACATACAATATTATAAGTATTTCCATGGAGTGTCTAGCCCGTTCTTCTCCATAGGAACCAATTACGCTTTGGAATGGGCAATTAGCTAGATTTTTCTGACTGATCGGTTTATTTGAAAGAAATGCTTTGAGTATGAATTTAAAAAACTTCAAGCTTATTTTTTAAGGGACCAAACCTCACCTTTCTCGCACAAAAACTCGACCATTTCCCTTGTACCGAAAGCTGAGGCCCAATTGAGCAACGTTTGTCCGACGTCATCTGTGAAGTTGACGTCGACGGCGCCGCTGGATACGGCAGCCAGCAAGGCGTCGGTGTCCTTGCCGCGGATGCAGTCGATGAGCTGGCGGTGCGACTTGTCGCCGCGCGCGCCGCTGCCGCTGGCAGACGAGCCCTCGCCGCTGGCGCCGCCCGAGGCGCTCGAGCCTGACGTCGAGCTGCCGTTGCGTGCCGAACCACTGATACAGAATGGAGGCAGTGAGGAAACTTCTTCCAATATTTTTTTTTATTACTTCACAACATAACAAAACTGACCCGACAGACATCCTGTTCAAATTAGAAGAAAGGAAGTTCCGATTTACCCGAATTTAAAAAAAATCCGGGGGTTTTTCCAAATCTTCTTTAGAATGAATTTTTCTTTTTTTTTTTATTGTTTGATGGATTTATTGTGCCAAATATTTATTTATATTTCTCTTATTCATATTTTCTTTCAGTAAATATTTTTTGTGGTTTTTCTATTTTTATCTTATTGTTTACTGGTCAGGTTCTGAGACTATACCATAGACAGATTAGCTGATAAAGTAATATTTTCATGCTATGTCTTTGACTGTCTAAAGCCTGTAGTAGAGTCATACTCTGGAAAATAAAACCGTAACCAATCGCAATGTGTAGAGTACAACAAGTATCTTATATGGCGCCTGAATAATATTAACAGGAGGGGGCGTTGTTGGTAAACATGTGTGAAATTGTCACCGAAATTGTATTAAAAAAAAACGAGATGGCGGCGTTACTACAGATTTTGGCAACGCGCAAAATAAATCTTGACTCGTTATGTAAGGTGCTTACTTCTGTATGGCATGTCGCCCCTCACACAGGAGCACTAGCAACAAGTCCACTAGCCGCATGCATTCGAGACACCAGCGCTCGTCGGCCTGCACCGCCGCCTCCACAGCTGAGCATAACTCCAGGCGGACGAGATCCTAAAAAAAATCATTGTATTTTATATTTACCACATTCATAAACATGAAAATTCCTACTCAGTCATCATCTGCTTAGCCCTTTCCCAACTATGTTGGGGTCGGCTTCCAGTTTAACCGAATGCATCTGAAAATTCCTACTCAGTAACCAGTTTTAAATGCATTTACCTAAAAGTTCTTGAAGTAAACATAATAGTAAGGTAAATGTAGAAAAGCAACATATGTCAAAAAATATAATTTTTATTTAACTTACATGTGTAATTTGTGCGGAACCACGGCATAATGTAGAGAGCAGGCTAACAGTAGTAGATACTGCTGGAGCCGAACACTTGTCGTCACCACTTTCAGCACTGCCCAGCCGACGAACTAGTTCCTCTATCAAACCTATGAAGGAAAATATGGGAACAATTAGATGAATAATGCATAAATGAAAACACTGAGAAATATGAAAGAAGTAAATTTATTTAACTATTTTGCACTGATGAGCATCTGAAAGTTCAATTAAAAAAATACATTATTATCTATACATATAATAAAATCATAGGAAAGTCAAAACTGTACATTGAATATTTTTTTTAAAGAATACTTGGGGCGTGATCTACAATCAATATCGAAGCCAAAAATATAGTTTTTAGAATGTTCGTCTGTTTGTCTATATGTATGTCCGGGCTAAACTCAAAAAGTACTGCATGGATTTACTTCAAATTTTGCATGAATATTACTAAGAGGTCGGGTCAACATATTGTTACCCTTATTGCAAAAACCGATTATCTGCACCAAAATTTGATCGAAATATTTTTAAGATATATGTATTTGAAAGTTTAATGACACTAAAATATAATTTTAATAATGTCAATTTCAAAGGCTAATAGTTTTTAGAAAAAAGAAACTATTCAAGTAGTATTTAGTAGGTTAATAATTGAAGAAATCTTACTAGCAAAAAAAATGCAGATAATCGGTTTTTGCAATAAAAGTACAATATAGTCTACATATTATCACGCTATCACCTACGGGGGAGGAGCTGTGAATATTTATTTTCTTACGCATTCTGTGACAGCGTGTAATCTAACGACGCATATTTAAATGTTGTTTTTGAATAAGCCATGATATTATCTAGCTTTATACTATAAAAACTACGCCATTTAAGTAACTTGGGCAGAGAAACATAGTTTAATGAATGTTAGTAGTATAAAGACAATTTTGAAGCAGCGCCATCTATGAGATTTCATAAAAATCAAATCAAGTTACATGTTAACACTTTACGGAAATTAATAATTTAAATTTGATCATATTGGCGAGGTTAGTAGTTAGTTATTCTTAAAATACATAGATGGTAATGTGCATTTTCTTCATAAAAGTTGTATCATATAGTTCGTTTTGACAAATATCTGATCGTATGGGATGATTGTACGATGGCCAATAGGAAGGCAGTTGAGGCCGTGGACAGAACCCTGCAGGACATCCGCAGGAACGAACATTTGATAGTTGGTGTCACAGTTCTGATCAGTTGCGATTTCCGGCAAACGCTTCCCGTGGTGACGCGGGGATCGAGGGCTGACGAGGTGAATGCTTCGTTGAAACGATCTTCGTTGTGGTCACGAGTTCGTACGCTGCGCTTGACCATTAATATGAGAGCTCGGCACGGCGGCAATGCACGTGCTCAAGAATTCTCCGATGTCCTTCTAATTCTTGACGAAGGCACTCACCACAGACACCAGAAGAGAGAGGTGGACAGGTGGTGCTTCCAGTCTCTCGGTAGAGTGGTATTCAGCTTAGAAGAACTCATTCGCTGTGTGTACGGGGACATCAGTCGTATACCGCACCAGCAGAATTCTTGGGTGTGTGAGCGGGCCATTTTGACGCCCAAAAATGATCAGGCTGCAGCAATTAACGAATGCATTCTCTCGGAAATTGAGGGGAATGAAGTGGTCTACACCTCGATAAACACTGTTGTCGAGCAAGATGACGCCACACATTATCCCGTGGAATTTCTAAACTCCCTGTCAGCAAGTGGACTTGCAGCGCGTGTCCCGATTATGCTTCTTCGGAACCTATCTCCTCCGAAGTTGTGTAACAGGCCCGCCTTAAAGTCATGTCGCTCCACAGACACACCATTGAGGCGAAAATTCTTACGAGTTGTGGCGTCGGCGAGGCAGTATTTATACCACGCATTCCCCTCATACCTCATAACTTCCTGTTTCAGTTCAAGCGCGTACAGTTCCCCGTGAGTGTTTGCTTCGCGATGACCATCAATAAGTCGCAGTGGCAGACACTGAGGGCAGCGGGTGTCGACCTAAGGACGAGTTGTTTCTCACACGAGCAACTATACGTCGCTTGCTCCCGCGTCACCAGTCCTGACTCTTTACATTTTGGCTCCTGGCAGCATAACTACCAACGTAGTTTATAGGGAAGTGTTGTAAGGTATCATACCTTTGTACGTATTTTTACTCTTTTGTGTCCTGGAATGTATTCCTCCATTATTTTCTCTATTTCCTTCAGTCACATCTTATGACTGAACTCAGCAGGATTCCCATATAACTCTCTTCACTTGCTTCGCTTGCAAAAAAAACTTACATTTTAATGCTATTTTAAAAGTTGTATACATAAAATGCTATAGCGACACTGGCATCTTAGGTATTTTTGGTGCTGTAGAGCCTTCACGCAGACGACGTCGCGGGCAGCAGCTAGTAATATATATATACATTCAAAATATGCCTCATTTTGCCTCAAACCTCAGCCGCACTGGCGCGTTTCACTTACTTTATCTGAAATGTCATGTTACATACCATGTTCAGCTAATGGGGCTGGATCTGCATGCGCGCGCGCAAAGCGGTCAGCAAGCGACGCGAAGCACCGGAGCGCCGCGTCGGCCACCCGCGCGTCATTGTGACGCAGCAGTGCCGACAGAGACGAAACTGCGTCACCCACGCGAGCGTCACCCGGTTCCATTTTGCCACATACCCTAACATAGCAAATTATTTTTCTTTTGGAATTTTCCCAGTAATTACAAAGAACCTTTGCTACATTGTATGTTTACATGTCTGCACGTAAACCGTTAAATAAATAAACAAGAAAAATATCAACAACAATATCAGGAAGCTATCAATAAAATACCTTGAAACCACTGCCATAGCTGAGTGGAGAGTATCCTTGTGCACAGATGTACCATGATGTGTAATAAAGTGTAACACTGCAGGAAGGCCACCACCTTCCCAAACAGCACCTGCTTCCCTGGTGCATACCAACTCCAACACCTGTGATCAAAGATAGGAGGTACAGTTACACAAATACACACAGTTTTAAAAACTTAAACTCTCTAACTTCAACAGATGCTCCAAAAACTTACTTTAATGCACTGTTCAGCAAGGTCCTTACTGGTACGATTGTTAGGATCTACTGTGAGCAATCTGCTGCAGATAGCCTTAACAGCTCCTTCAATAGCAACAATCCGTCTTGTGCATTCAGCTGGAAAAATAAATCTAATTAAATCTATAGCCAAATGCATATTACTATGACAAAATTTATAGGTAATACAAAATTAACAGAAAGACAATTTACTAGGACTTTTGATTGTTAGGAAAATAAAAAGGATACTGATAAATTATACAATGCTTGGTTAATTATGCATTTATATTGATAGAAATATCTATTTCATTTTGGGAACATTTACTTCTGTCTTGTACAAATGTTTTTTTTTATTTATTCAAATGGTGAATATGGACCATGTGTCATGATCATGACCACATGCAATGGAATTAAATTTCTGTTTACACATAAACAGAATTCATGTTAAACATATCATATAAATAGTTTAGCTACAGATGCTCCCATGTTATATACTCCCAAGTACTAGCCTATAAGTATGTGTAACACTGAACACATTGTATTATTTTTGGTGAAATAAATAAAATTATGTATTATCATTGTATGTTTACGTATGAGTAACAATATACTAAATTCATTTTTGTCACCATACTTACCAGAAACATCCAAGTAGTATGTGATAGCTCTGGCTGTCACCTCCAGGACATTATCTGGTGCACAGTCATCTAAGAATATTTTACACAATGCCGGAAGAAATGTTCTAGGAGGGCAGCTGAAATAAAAGTAGGTCACTTTCAATGTGTTGTTCCCAATATGATAATTTTATAATATTGTATGTTTGATAGGATAATAAAAACTTATCACACTGTTAGTAAATATGGACTAATTATAATTAATAACTTGACCAGATGCATTGTTTTGCTTTTAATGCTTCTATAAAAAGTATTAAACAAAGATGCTTTTCCTGTCTTTCTGTGTGACCATGTTGTTCTTCTAAACAATGCAATTTTGAGTTTTCATTTAGAGAACATAACATTGTTATTAATCATCATAAAGAAATCTTGATGTATTTTCAAGTCATAAAAACCATGTGAAGCGGGGTCTGATTGCTAGTATTTTTTTCGGGATGATAGGTACCCTATGTCCGTTTCTGTACACCCAACAACATATATGCAAAACTTCAGAAGGCCAATTCTCGTAATTTAAAACGTTCAAAATCTAGTCGCAGTCTCATCTCAGCGACAAACAAATGTCAAAAACTTGTCAAAATGTAGGGAAATTATAGGTATTTTTGACAGATTGACACTGAGATCAGACTGTGAACGTTTTTAAAATTACGAGAATTGCCCCTCAGGATGATCGGTACAGTGGTTTAGGCGTGAAAAGGTAACAAACAAGCAATCTTTCTTTCGCATTTATAATATTAGTTAGGATTTCACGCGGACAAAGTCGCGGGCAGCAGCTAGTTATAGATAATACAAGTTGTTTCATTACTAAAAATTAAATGTTTTTTTTTTTGCTATCATTATCCTGGTCTTATTACAACAGTGAATTTAAAGTTGATGAAACAAAGGTGTTAACCTTTTAACCGCTTACGCCGGATTAATCCAACAAATATTTTCGTGTACATTTCGCCAGGGTCGTATATGTATTTACGACCAAATACCACAGCTCGTTTAATCTGCTTATTTGTTTAATTACGCTGTATTCTATCAGGTAGTGTGCAAGGCATTTTCTTCTTTTTGATATTTTACCTTTTTATTCCTTTTGTCTATGCTTTTTCTACCTTTTGGTTTTTACTTTTGAGTGACATATATTATACAGTATACTTTGTTTTACCACCGAACTAGCGCCTTTAATTCGAAAGTTAATAGGTAGGTAAGTACTTATTTTTCGGGCACTGGAGGCATGACATCTGAGGGGCAATTCTCGTAATTTTAAGAACATTCACAGTCTGATCTCAGTCTCAATCTGTCAAAAATACCTCTAATTTCCATACATTTTGACAAGTGTTTGACATTTGTTTGTAGCTGAGATGAGACTGCAACTAGATTTTGAATGTTTTAAATTACGAGAATTGGCCTTCTGATAAGAAGTCGGGCAGTTAAAAGGTTAATAATCACATCTCAACAATTTGTTATTTAGCTCATCACAAGCGTTTGCCAAGCTTAAATGATGATAAGCTACTTATGTTTTGGTTGGCTGATTGCCATATGGATTATATTTTAGAATTAATTACCTTTCAAAGCATCTGTCAACATTGTCAGACATGAGCAGCAACATGCATAGTTGTTCAAGAGCAATGAGCTGCATGTCACGCTCATCACCCTGCCCCGTCAGCAACCATTCTAACAGGGTTTCTGGATCCACTTCCGCCATCTATGTTACAATGAATATGTATAAATTACATCAATACTACTATCTAATATCCCATTAATCCAAATTCAATTTAATTTTGACATAAAATATTAAAATAAAGCACTAGATAGCTACCTTCTTGATTTAGTGACCCAGGTCACCTGAAATGGGAATAAATAACTGTGAACAATGCATTAGTCACCACTTCATGTATAAAAAGTCTATACTTCAATACAATTTTTGGTAACATAATGAAGACGATATTCTACTACTATAATTGTGGATGTTGAAACGTAATTATAAAATTAGTTCAATGAACTATATACTATTTATACACATCCTGTTTCCAAATAAGTTATTTGAAAAAAATAACATGTGCATGCTAAGGAAAAAAAACATCGAACACGAGAAATGTTAGGCAGATATTAATTGTAATTTTATGTAGGTTACGGAATAATATGACTGAGAATAATGTGCAGAGTGATGTGGTCCTTTCTCTTTCGCAATAGTACCTCAAAAGAACATGAACATGGTTTCAAAAATGTTGAAAAGGTACGATATAGTAAACAGTAAATTATGATTAAAAAACATAAACAATGATATTTAGGTACACTTTAAAAATAAAGTTTTGGTACAAGAATGAAGGTGACAATGTACTTCTTACCACTTGCAATCAGTTGACACTAATCATCGATATCAAATAAAATGCACTTCAAACTATTTTAAAGAAATCTAAAGTTTATTTTAAAAGAATTAACACCCAGCTGATATTACAACGCAATTTAATCGCACAAGATTTTCTACAAAAATCTCTTGACACCAAGATCATCAATCGCCATTTCCACAGATAAATAATTTTTTTTTTTTCACATTTTTTTTTTTTGGCAACTTTGCTTTGCTTTTCAAAGATAAGTACAGAGGCCAGCACATCAACCCACCCCAATCTGTCAAATTTCTTTGATAGATTTTCAACTTTTCTGCAAATTAATAAGGTTCATATTCAATTGGGAAAATTGATTGGGGTAGGTTGATGTGCTGGTCTCTGTACAATAGATGCTAAACCAAATTAAGAAAACCACACGCCACTAAACGCAAATTTTTACAATAGTTTTATGAAAATGTTTAATTTTCAAATAAAAAAGTAGCCCAACATTACTTTGGCCTCGCCTCTGGGGGTCTACTCCCTAAGCACGAAGTCCGTCGTTTCGGCCTTCGTTACGGGCGTTTCCTACTCCCTATGCCCTACGGACGGATGATTCGTTCGGGGCCCGAGCGAAGAATGAATGACAACGCGATTTGATAGTTGTCCCTACCCCCGATGTGTTTTAGCCCGTCCGAACAATTGAAGTTGACACTGGTTTTGACAGATATTTATGTCAGTTGATACGACACCAAAATAGTTCTCGTGCTGTCGACGAAAGTTACCAATTTAAAAGAATTCAAACTAAGTATGACTGCTTTTTTAAATATTAAAGAAGCTTTACAGGAATTTGAGCGTGCCTAAACCCGTACCGAATTAGTGTGCGCGATAACGATTAGATTTTCTAACTAAATCTGACTATTTTTAATCGCGACTAAAAAGGTGTGGAATAAAATTTGTTGGCACACCAACAAAAAGAGTACTGTATCTTTTTTCTTTTCTTTTGCTTATATCTCGAAAACGGTGTGTCCTATCGTAAAAATAATGAAAATTTCGACCCCCTTTATGAAGCCCGTAAACCCCTAAAACTCAACACGTAGGTAATAATTTTTCAAATTTTCCATACAAAAAGAGAAAAGTTCCATATAAAAGACGTCGAGCCTCCCCCCTGCGCGCTTCCGGCTCAAAATAAAATATTTTTCAAATTCGATTAAGTTGCGTCAAAATTATTTTTGAATGTGGAGGAAATGTGTGAAATGAAGAAGAAATGTGGTGTTCATACAAAGAAATACTGTAATAATATCGTTTTGACATTGAGTAATCACTGTGAGCGCGTTCACGAGCGCTTCGAATTGTTGACAGCTCTTAGCTGTCATAATCGTAATAACTAAATCGGAACGCATGTGAGACGATGAGACAAACAAAATTCGGAATGCGGCCTTTGACATTTCATTATAAAATTTCCTTCAAAAAAGTAAACAGGCAAAGGTATAACAGGTGATGCCAGTTTCCAGACAAAAATGGCAAAAATAATTAAATTCTATATTTATAGACATAATAAAAGGTATATTTTTTAAATGTGGTCATTTTCTAACGACAAAAGTATAAATTTTTGTTTAATAAGCTAGAAAACTACAAAATAAGTAAACCGGTAATCGACCGGTAAAATAGTGCAACTGTATCGCCATGCGTCGTTCGTTCACGAATATTGTCTATGATTCCGTTTGGTGGTCCGTTGCCATAAAGAAAAATAGAATAGAATAGACATTTTTTTTTTTAAGGAGGCGTTTACGAATCTAACAAAAATAAGCAGTTTTTCGGTACATTTTGCGGGAAAATGATACGAAACCAAATCTAACTAATAATTACCACAGATAGATTGCTCCTTCATCTTCAAATATGGCTAAATTTTTATTCGAAAAGTTTGGTTTATAATATTGTAAAAAATTATTTCCGTCGCCTCTTCACACAAAATTGACGATATCGTAATGACTTTAGGTACATTTTTCTTCTATTTATTAACATAAATTTATGTATTTAAAAATATTTTATGTAAGCAGACATGTTCAACTCAAAATGATTGTATAAAGAACTATCAAAATGTTACCAAATGGCTCAGAAAAAAAATAAAAATCGAGTCTATTTTTTCACATAATTAGCTGTAACATGTGAATCTTAATGCACTGTATTAAGGGTTATTTTACTGGTCACTATCTTGCTTTATTACACAAAAATTTGTAATGAAATATTAGTCTGCGCTCAGCCGCCGTCGTGGGTGGACTCTGTGTCGGTTGTAAGCAGCAGCTTGTGCTGAAAAAGATCGCTGTACGGATAGAAAATAGCAGCGTTTTACCTGAAATAAAACGCTTATTAAATACTTACCTTATTTGAAGCATATTAGTTTGAGAGTAGCACATCTGTTTTCCGCTTTATCTTACCTCCTTGTCTACCCTAGTATCCCCTTCTCTGTCTCTCAATTCGTCACCACCAGCAGCGAGGTGCGGTGTTGGGTCCACACCTCGCCTCTCGTCATTGAGTCGAAAACCAGCAGGCAGAAATAAAAGCTATGCTTCAAATAAGGTAAGTATTTAATAAGCGTTTTATTTCAGGTAAAACGCTGCTATTAAACACTTGACCGTTATTTGAAGCATATTAGTTTGAGACATGTTTGTTATCGCCTGGTGGTGATGGACGCCAATGTGACAGAGCATTTTATTAATATGTATAGGTACTTATATTCATATTATGAAACGAAGAAGATATATTTCTTCAGGGATGTTATGGTGAAAATAAATTAGAACCAATGTATAGAGCAAAAAGGGTGTTTTATTTAATCATCATAAGTACTTCTACTTAATTTACTCTAACAACATATTATCACATACCATCAAAATTATAGATATTTTATAGACATTAATCAATAGGAGCAAAAGAATCTCTTAAATGATTACTACGGGTTGGCATCACTTCTCGTCTGTAGAACTTCTGGAAGGTATTGCCAGACTTCCAGTTACCTCGAGAAAGAATCTCGTCTACCGATATATTATCTGACCAACTCTTTGAAGCAACGGCTGAACGTATGCTGCCCGGAGGGGCAGTAATGTTCGCCTCAGATAATAATGTTTTGATCCATCCAGAAATCACAGTTTTGGATGCAGCTTTAGGTTGTCCTCTTAAATTGACAAATAAGTTTGAGCAGTTAGCCTCGTTCCGCCTGTTATGAAGAAATCGGATACAATGTTTCACCCAGTAAACTACATCGAGTTGTTTGTTGTTAGAATTAGCTAGTATCTTCCAGCCCGATTGCCTGAAATCACAATTATCGGTTTTAGAACCGAATAGGGGCCACATTATGATGTAACCATCGCATTCTCTATAATGTTGTTTGTCCACTGCTAGCAGAGTAAGATCATGGACACGTCTGCCTGAACATAACAAAAGTAAAATAGCCGTATGTCGGGAAATTGAAAACATGTTATTTTCAACAACAGAATAAGTAGCCAGAAATGTAGTTAAGGTATCTGTGTCCCATATCATTGTTTTATGTTGCACAGGTTTTTTCAAAGAAATAGATTTCAGTACGTGCTTAACTAAGACGTGAGAGCTTAACACACCAGAGACCTCAGTATCACATAGAGTGGAGACCACTGACTTATGTAATAAAATTGTATTATATGAAAGTTTTTCTTTCAAAAATAGATCTGCTAAGAATTTAGCTAAAATTGAACCGGTAGGCCTAAAAGCGTCAAGTTTGTATAACTTGCACCAAGATAACCATTTTTTCCAGGCAACTTGGTACGTTTTGCGCGTAGATGAACGCCAAGATGATAATAATAAGTTCAACTGGGCATCATTCCAGTCAGTTAAGCTATGCGACCACCCCCACATTTCCAAACCTCTAGAATCATTTGTTGAACTTTTTGTGGCGGGCGCCCCGTTGAAGTATCTATCAGATGTTTGTTCAGATACCGAATTGTGAACGGTGCTGCTACAGCTTTCGCTTTGAGGTCTGCTCTCCAAAACACGCGTTCCCAACGTGGGACTACTAGCAGAAATGTGCATTGCGCCTGATTGAGGTGAGCGAGAACCTTGGGTATTAGGTAAGGCGGTGGGAATAGCCACGCTAGGTGGTAGTTCCAAGGTCGAGATAAGGCATCGTGGTACACTGCTTGTCGGTCGTTCAAATCGAGGGATACATAGTTTGCAACTACATGAGCATTGGCCGACGCAAACAGATCTATCACAGGCACACCGAATTTTTTGAAAACCTTCTCCGTGCACACAGGTAACAGATGCCATTCTGGGGGAGAGCGGTAGCGTGATAGACGATCTGCGTGGCCGTTGAATTTTCCGGGAATATGATGGGCAACAATGTGAATTTGATGATTGTCTAATAGTTGAAAGATCTGGGTAGTTATATCCATCAAAACCACGGACCTCGTCCCGCCCTCGTTTCGGATGTAGGCTATTGCTGTCCGGTTGTCGCTCTGCCAAAGGAGTGTGGAGCGAGTTAGAATTTGATGCTGGTATTGTAAGATTTTGAGTAGGGCAAGAAGCTCTTTCTGATTGCAATGCAATAGACTTTCTTGCTCGGTCCACGTTCCCGTGAGGGAGAAATGATCTAGCTGTGCCCCCCACGCCAGATCTGATGCATCTGTTGCTAAGAAATGTGAGGGAGGCGCCCAATGAATTGGAGTTGAAGAATGGTGATTGTGAAGCCACCACTGCAGGTCTGCTATAGCCTGTCTCGAAAGTGGACAGCGTTTGGTCGTTTGAGATTTCTCGAGAAGAATAAGGAAGGATAGTAGTGCTCGGTAATGTAATCTGCCTTTCGGGACTATGAAACTTGCGAAGTTTAATAGGCCAACAATACTTTGTAATGTTTTTAAATCTACACGGCCACTTGAGAGAACCGGTATGATCTTCGAGCACACTGCGGTTTTTTTCTCGTTTGGAAGAGCTTTTTCGTTTGTTAAAGTTTTCCAGCGGACACCTAGAAATACTAGGTCCTGTTGAGGAGTTAACACAGATTTTTCTAGATTTATTTGCCACCCCAGATACTGAAGCCTCTGAAGTAGGATTTGGACATGTGATTCTAAAATCTGACGACTCTGGTGGGCCAGCAGAAAATCGTCCAAATAAACGATTATACGTAGTCCTTGCTCCCTGAGAGTTTGAGCAACCCAATTCGTTAATGAGGCGAAAACTTTGGGTGCCGTACTGAGTCCAAATGGCAGGCACGTCATTTGCATCAATTGACCTTGGTAAATCAGTCTCAGGAACCTCCTGTGAGACCGAGCAATTGGTAAATGGAAGTATGCTTGGGACAAGTCTATTTTGCACAACCAGTCGTTGTGTTGAAGGAAATCCGGGATGCGTTGAACGTTTATCAGACTGAAATGTTGAGTTATGACATAGTCGTTTAGAGACGACAGATTGAAGATAGGGCGGTGAGATCCGTCGCTCTTGGGTACTAGAAACATTGATGAAATGAAACTTGGGGATGGCCTCACTACTTCTAATGTGGCTTGGTGCAGCATCTGACGAATTATGCCAGTCATTTCTTGCGTTACCCTTGTGCAGAACCTGTTTTGGTATAAGTTCGGCATGACGAGAGGGGGTCTCTCGGCAAAGGGTATGCGATACCCATTTATTAGCTTCAAAAGATAATTTGGGGCGCCTAGGTGCTGCCACTGGTTGTGAAATAGACGTAGCTGACCGGCCCTGAATGTCTGATTGTCAATACTTACGTTTTTTAAGGAAGGTATTGTATTCCGAAGGAGACCCGGCACGTTTGCGTGCATTTCTGTCTTGACCTCTTCCTCTAGTTGTTGGCCGCCCTCCTCTTGAGCGAAAGGAACTTCCTGTGTTGCCAGCGAAAGTTGAGCGCGACTCATTGCTGTGCGTTCTCCGACCCTGCGAGGGACGGGTATGAGAACAGCCCTGCGAGGGCTGATAAGTATGGGGAATATGCAATGGAGCACAACATCCATGTGAAGTACCCTGCGGGGGTACGTTACGAATAGCCTGCCCCTGCGAGGGGAGGCGTGCAGGCCTGTTGTTATTAGCAATTGCTTGCGAAGCGGAAGTAGTAGTGCCATGCTTAATCACAGGAAAAAATATTCTTCGGACACCTCCTGCTTTCTCGAGAAATGATGTCAGCGATTCAGAGTTAAAAAGGTGATCACCCGAAGGGGGAATTTTACGCATAGCTGCTTTATGAATTGGGTCACGAACACTGTTTATTATACCGTCGCGCCTCATTTGAATCACTTCGGCCCTATGGCCGCAAATTAATTGGAGCAGATCTGACGAAACTTTGATCAAATCACCTTTGAGAAAGAACTGGTTAACATTTTCGTTTATACCCTCAAAATTTAAATCGGAAGATTGCGCCCACTGCAATAAATTTTTTAGAGCAGATTCTAATGCTTCGCGTTGTTTAAGTACACAAAAAGTCAATGCTGCGTATGATTTATCCGAATACGATAAATGTTTTAACAAGTCATAGGCTTTAAGCTCATCATTAACTTCTAGATCAACAAACCCGGGGCTATGATTGTATAACTTTTGGACTTCATTATAACGAACTTCGGACCATTCCTTATTATTGAAATGTTGGATACTATTTAATATTTCTAAAAGATTATGGGGAGTTTTCGGGACAGCGGGTTCTTTAAGTTTAGTTTCGATATCGAAAACAATTGGATGCGTAGAATCGTTACAGACCGGGTCGGATTCACGTAAATTTCTTACGGGTTCCTCATTGTATAACTCGCCGCTAATATTGTCATCAATACTACCCTCTATATCAACACTGTTTTGAAAAATCTGGCCACCGCCGTCACAAAGGTTAACTTGATTGCGAAGTTCACTAATTTCTTGTGTTAATTTATCGAGGTGGTAATCGCGGCGACGACTACGTTTGCCCCCCCTTTTTTTGTGGCGGCGGCGGCGGCGTTTAGATTTGCGTTTGCCGCCCGAGGAAGAGCTGGATGATGACGAGGGTGAGCTCGAACTTGACGATGACGAACTACTACTTGCTCTAACACGTTTTTTAGGTTGCTCGTGAACGAATCCACCGTCTTTTTTGACGTTCCTTACAGGAGGTGCCCCCAATAAATTGTTATTATCCGAGCCGACAATATGTGGCACTTCATCATTTTCACTGCTCATTTTCGCTATTTCACACTTTCCTAGGGTAAAAAAAAAAAGAGAGAACAATTTGCAAAAACAACAAAATAAGTACTAGTAATTACATCAAAGAATCGAACGTTAAACCCGTTAGATCGTATTATCGAAAATGATTTATTAAATTCGGAAGTAATGGAGGTAATGTGAAAAAACCAAGAGAACTTACATGAATCGGACGAAACGTTGGTTTAAAATTATAGTCTAAGAACTATGTAACTGTAAGTGGATTTAAGAACTCCTGGAGCACGATCGTGCGGTGCGGAAAACAGGACGCCAATGACGAGAGGCGAGGTGTGGACCCAACACCGCACCTCGCTGCTGGTGGTGACGAATTGAGAGACAGAGAAGGGGATACTAGGGTAGACAAGGAGGTAAGATAAAGCGGAAAACAGATGTGCTACTCTCAAACTAATATGCTTCAAATAACGGTCAAGTGTTTAATATTTGACATACCAAACTTGATACTTCACGCATTCTGTATGACTATCGTATGAAAGATTTTATTCACAGTCTTATATTATTTTTTTAGAAGTAAGTAGGGATTATTCATATTTCGTTTCGGTCATGATGGAGTCACCTGAAGGTGTACTTCGAAGACTGCTACTGGAACTAAAAGACGAGCTGAGCTAGGTGTGCCGAGTTTGGGCTCGTCTTGTTAGTTATGTTGAGACCTTACCTCCGGACTAGATGGAGTGACCTGCAGGTGTACTTCGAAGACTGCTACTGGAACTAATAGACGAGCTGAGCTAGGTGTGCCGAGTTTGGGCTCGTTTTGTTAGTGATGTTGAGACCTTACCTCCGGACTTGATGAAGTGACCTGCAGGTGTACTTCGAAGACTGCTACTGGAACTAATAGACGAGCTGAGCTAGGTGTGCCGAGTTTGGGCTCGTTTTGTTAGTTATGTTGAGACCTTACCTCCGGACTAGATGGAGTGACCTGCAGGTGTACTTAGAAGACTGCTACTGGAACTAATAGACGAGAAGAGCTAGGTGTGCCGAGTTTGGGCTCGTTTTGTTAGTTATGTTGAGACCTTACCTCCGGACTAGATGGAGTGACCTGCAGGTGTACTTCAAAGACTGCTACTGGAACTAATAGACGAGCTGAGCTAGGTGTGCCGAGTTTGGGCTCGTTTTGTTAGTTATGTTGAGACCTTACCTCCGGACTAGATGGAGTGACCTGCATTTGTACTTCGAAGACTGCTACTGGAACTAATAGACGAGCTGAGCTAGGTGTGCCGAGTTTGGGCTCGTTTTGTTAGTTATGTTGAGACCTTACCTCCGGACTAGATGGAGTGACCTGCAGGTGTACTTGAAGACTGCTACTGGAACTAATAGACGAGAAGAGCTAGGTGTGCCGAGTTTGGGCTCGTTTTGTTAGTTATGTTGAGACCTTACCTCCGGACTTGATGAAGTGACCTGCAGGTGTACTTCGAAGACTGCTACTGGAACTAATAGACGAGCTGAGCTAGGTGTGCCGAGTTTGGGCTCGTTTTGTTAGTTATGTTGAGACCTTACCTCCGGACTAGATGGAGTGACCTGCAGGTGTACTTGAAGACTGCTACTGGAACTAATAGACGAGAAGAGCTAGGTGTGCCGAGTTTGGGCTCGTTTTGTTAGTTATGTTGAGACCTTACCTCCGGACTAGATGGAGTGACCTGCAGGTGTACTTCAAAGACTGCTACTGGAACTAATAGACGAGCTGAGCTAGGTGTGCCGAGTTTGGGCTCGTTTTGTTAGTTATGTTGAGACCTTACCTCCGGACTAGATGGAGTGACCTGCAGGTGTACTTCGAAGACTGCTACTGGAACTAATAGACGAGCTGAGCTAGGTGTGCCGAGTTTGGGCTCGTTTTGTTAGTTATGTTGAGACCTTACCTCCGGACTAGATGGAGTGACCTGCAGGTGTACTTGGAAGACTGCTACTGGAACTAATAGACGAGAAGAGCTAGGTGTGCCGAGTTTGGGCTCGTTTTGTTAGTTATGTTGAGACCTTACCTCCGGACTTGATGAAGTGACCTGCAGGTGTACTTCGAAGACTGCTACTGGAACTAATAGACGAGCTGGGCTAGGTGTGCCGAGTTTGGGCTCGTTTTGTTAGTTATGTTGAGACCTTACACCCGGACTTGATGAAGTGACCTGAAGGTGTACTTCGAAGACTGCTACTGGAACTAATAGACGAGTAGAGCTAGGTGTTCTGAGTTTGGGCTCGTTTTGTTAGTTATGTTGAGACCTTACCTCCGGATTTGATGGAGTGACCTGAAGGTGCACCTTCCAAAAAGTTATTTTTTACTTTGCAGTGCTTTTTTTTTTGAAAGTCCGATGTTTTTTTTTTTTTGGAAAACAATTTTTATTTTTCATTTTTTATTTGTACCTGCCCAACACAAATTTAAATTACTTTAAGCAAAATTCATAAAGCTATACCTTATAAAGGTATACCTTATCCTGAGGCATACCAAATATTTATTCCTTATTTTTCATTATTGCACCTACCATTGTTTGTCTCTGCATCACCCAAAGGTTGACTGGTAGAAAATGCCTATGGCATTAAGTCCGCCTCTGTACATTTTTGTGTTTGAAGTATTAAATAAATAAATAAATACCTTATCCATTAAAAAATTAGAGAATTTGCAAACCCGTCTATAGAGATATGACGGAGCTATGCCCGAACATACATAAAAAATCATTACTGATTCTTTTTTGAAGTCGGTTAATTATTACATCAATTCATAAACTTTTGTTTGAGAGAATTTGCAAATCCGTCTATAGAGATATGACGGAGCTATGCCCGAACATACATAAAAAAAATACTCCTTATTTGAAGTCGGTTAATTATTAAATCAATTCATAAACAAAAAGTTATGCCCGAATTTACTTGCAAGATTAGAGGTACTCCAATAACAACTTTGACAGAAATGAGGGTGTACCGTGGTATACTAAACACATCTGCGTACCCCTTTAGAGGGTACAGGCGTGATGTTATATTGTGTGATTGCGTAAACAATGCATACATATGCGATAGCAGCAATCGCGGTTGATTTGCTGGCATTTATTGAAGCCTTCGGTTGTCTGTCTCCGAAACTCTTCAGCACTTTATTCCGGAATGGTCTATTTCGGAATAAAGTCAAACCTCTTTCGAACAAAAAAAGATTTTTGCAAGTCCGTCTATATATTATTATGACGGAGTTATCTAACCTAACATAAAAAAAATATATGTATAAGCATCCGAATTGAGAACCTCCTCCTTTTTTGAAGTCGGTTAAAAATACTAAATAAAACGAATATAAATAAGCTTTTTTTAAATTATATGTTTTCGAAAAGCTTGTCGCGCAAATTGTTAATACATAGGTACTTTGGCATGTACTTGCTTACCAATCAAGTAAGTAAATGGTATCTACTTTTATGAACATTTCACGGTACAAACTTTTTGACAACAACGCATAGTAAGCTTAAAAAAATACATGCCTAAAAATTAAATAAAAGTAGGCTCAAGTATCAAGTCGTGTCAGTTTACTCATAATTTCGCCGCTTCGCGCATGTCGCTGTGTGTGTGAGCCGTGCACGTGTAGTAGTAAGACTCAATACCTAAAATTGAAGCGCGTCAATTCGTAAACGCGTCCTTAATACGGCTATTTAGTATTTTTTCCCTTAAAATACGGCAAACCAGACTGTGACATACGGGAACTCAGATTTTTACGGTAGCAACACTGTTGCGATAAAATACTAAATGTAGAGGCCAGCACATCAAGTTACCAATCTGTCATATTTCTTTGATAGATTTTCAACTTTATTACAAAGGAATAAGGTTCTTATTCAATTGGGAAAATTTGACAGATTGGGGTAGGTTGATGTGCTGGCCTCTGTACAACTTTATTGCTTACCTTTGGTCATAGATAATATTACCAAATGTATATGTATGCCCTAAACTCACTCTCACTCTATTAAAAAGTACTCTGTGTGTATGCCTTTGGTTGCTAGGAGACCAATTACTAATCAAAACAATCCGGTATTAGAAAAGATTCCCCGATTTAAATATTATTCTACTCTGTGTAAAAAATATAAAAGTGCTGTGTGCAATCCGGTAAACAACGACGAGAGTATTTCTCTTCATATTCTCCGAGTACAGCGTAATTTACTTATTTGGTAAAGCGCTGATTTCCTCAGGTAGACGGTGTGGCACCTCACCACATAACTAGAATTATGTTGTCAATACCAGAAATAGCTACACAAATAATTGATAAAACGCATTCAAACGTGAACGAAAATAACTCTAGAACAATATTTTTCGTTGGAAGCAAATCTGTAGTAAGTTGTACTGTAGGATTACCTACTAATTCCAGTTTCCGCAGCTATTTACTTTACTCTTTGTTATAATGCTTTACAATGATATATTTCTCATTGTTTAGGATAAAGTAAAATATGTATGTAGCTATGTAGATTTAATTAATCAATCAATGTACTATGTTTACGATACCCCATGTTAGACAAGTAGAAACTAGGGCGCGTTCCGAATTGGGAAAATAATCGATGTTATCGATTTGAGCGTGCTTAAACCCGTACCGAATTGGCGTGAGCGCGATAGCGATGTCCCGTGAATCGTCATAAATGACGTCTAGTTGCGATTCGATTGCTTTATTACGGTTGCTAAGCAATTTATGTTCGTCACAATGCGTATGGGGAAGTGGAGCCGATGGTGACTCCACCATCAGCTATAGTTCTCCTGGTTCTTACCAGGAGAACTCCTTAACAAATAACGTCCCAGCATCGGGGAAAGCAATATTTTGTAACAGGTGATGAGCAGTTGACACAGTGGCGGTCCGAGAGGTCGTGGGGGTCATGACCCCCCACAAAATCATTCAAGCTGTCGATAGTCTGAATTATTTATTTGCCTTACTACTTTACTTGAGCCACGAAAACCCCGATGGGCATAATATACAAAAACATTATGAACATAGGCAGACATGGGGACTGCCGACAGAAGTAAAAACTGTAAAACTATGAAATTACAGCACTGGGTTTTTAACGCGCCTAAAAAGTTTTTAATTTAAAAAGCCTGTTATAAAACATAGAATTTAGGATGCAAGAGCGAGCGAAGAAAACTCGGAATTTGGGCACCCCGGTTGTACGTAAGGTTCGAAAGGCTTAGGTTAAGGCCAGATTCGTAAACTGCTGTAAAACGGGTTTTAAGTTTTCGTCATAATTCGATAAAGTAAGTTCTCTTTCTGTACGGTGGTTAAAAGAAAACAGACTATTCAAGGTGGGGTGCTAAAATTTTCAGGCTCGCTTCGCTCGCTCTTGCAATCTACATTCTGTTGATTCTTGAGCTTTTCTTCGTAAATCGTCAAAGCAAGAAATTTATAGTCATATCCGAATGATCGCAAAAATCTAACCTATCCGAGAGTGTGCATAATTTTCGAGCTCACTTCGCTCGCTTTTGGATTCTACATTTTATTAATTGCCTACCTGCATAAGTCGACAATGTAACTCCTATTTCAGCTTAAAAATATAAAACAAAACCTAACCAAACCGAGGCGGGTTGTTAAAATTTTCGAGCTCGCTCTCCCCACCCTGCATGATCTGCCTTTCTAATTCATACGACCAATTTGGCAGCATTATAAAGTAACAACCCCCCCCCCCCCCCCATGTAAAAGCTGCATCTCTAGCATAAGTAATATGGAGCTGGAGATAAACAGGAACCTTAAAATATTTTCACGCCTTTAGTCCCCAAAGTGTTAGGCAGGGGTATAGTACTTACACCCACATTTATTATACAATATGTAACAAAAACCCTGTTGTTCCTTTTAGGGACATATACATTTACCTACAAGCAAAAAATTTATGAAATTATAATTAAAAAAAATGAAGCATTGCTTAGTCGAGAGGTCAAAATCAAATAACTATTAAAATCGACACATTCAAAAAAATGTTTAGAGTATCTGATTTTACAAGTACATCTTTATCTTTATTTCGCTAAATAGCCTACGACAAAGAGCAAAGTAATATAGAGCCTACGAGCTCGGCGGCTTTCTTTGACGCGACAGAAGATGCCGCCAAAAACTACCGCGGCGCACGTGACCCAGGGTCGCACTAACGAGCATTTTGATTTCAAAACAGGACAATAGTGACAAATACAAATTTCCGTAAATGCCATTTAAGTCGTCATTTTATTGTAGCTGAGTAATGGTACTATCATAAACCGATCGTACCTCGGCCCATACCCCTCCGCGGGCCGCGTTCAGGTAGTAGGAAACTAGTCATTGTTCAGTACCTACGCACGTCTACTTTCACGATTCGTTCAATTGTTTTTAAACTTGCATTTGGTTTAAAAAGTGGTTAGAAGTGGATAGTGGAAATTTTAACCATGGAGTCTGAAGAACAAGGTATGTACTTAATTTTAATGTAGGTACGTTATCATTAATACGATTGACTATTTTATATTTTTAAAATCAGCATCTATAGAGGGAGAAAAAAAAGTGAAAATCGTGTTTTTTTTACAAATTAATATATTTGAAATAGTACCGAGTTAGATCGAGCTATTGGTTTACCTTTGTGGTAAGATATAGAGTTTTACCTCATCAAAACAGTAACAACATTCACCACATCATTCCACCACTCCAAAAAAAAGTACTTTTAAAGTAGGAATAGGAATTTTTAGTAATTTAGCACTTTGTCGTTTTTTTTTGTAGATTCGACATCAGATGTGATTGAGATGACTCGGAAATCGTTGTATATGCTTTTTAAAGAAAGCCCAGCAAGAAGATTAGATGAAAAGTTATCATTTATGGAAAACAAGGTCCGAGAAATTACGAAATGTCCCCAAAACGAGTATCGAACCTTAAGTCATGATTTACGACATTTCAAATCAGATTTAAAGAAAAGATGGGCATCGTGCAATTATATTGAAGATAGATTCATGAAAAAAAAAAAACGAACGTCTCAGATGACTCAGAATAAGATCCATCAAAATTAAATAATTTGTGTGTTATTTAAAATTTTTTGTCATGTTTATAAAAATACACGATTTTCTGTATACACTTACGTATTTTTATTCATTTCCAATAAAATAAAAGTGCTAATTAATTTTGTCCGGTTTAAAAAGCAAAATGCTCCTTAGTGGGTCGGTACCATGCCTTACAATCTTACTCGTAGAAACCCTGCAACAGCATTGTGATAACCCAACTTATTACAGATGACATGTACAAAAGATATATTTCCAGCTGGTTATTAGCTTTACAATTACGTAGTATAATAATCTGTCAGTTTAGTATTGTAAAATCAGAGGCGCTAGTGTGGCGTATAATATAGGATAATAAAAAATATTCAAAATATAATACTACACTAAGGTTTACAATGTTCTCCCTAAATAAATGGTATAATATTAGTAGTACTGTTAAGAATGTGTTGCCATAATTAATTCATTATTTGCTACATTGAAGTTTGATTAGTTCTATTATTGGAGATAAGCAAAGAGTGTTTATTGTAAATATAGGGTTCGTTAGAATAAATTAAATATAAACATACGTGTCCATGATGATAAGTAATTTTTGCTGATAAATTTTTTTAAATAAAAAGGTCTTACTTTGGTAAGAATTTAGAGATATTTAAATATATGCCCTGGCAGCACTGGCAAGTAATAAACAAAAATGGCTGTTGTTGTTTTGATGTCGTTCTGCTGTGAATGCTGTGATCGTTCGTTGTCTGCTGTGATCGTTCGTTGTACCTATATCCCCCTTACTAATAAACATTGTGTATCGTCTGTATAGTTACACAACGCTTTGTCTTCTGTCGAAAATCAAATTACTGACGACTGAAAGAGAGAAATCGGTGTGTAACTATTCGTCTGATATAATACGTTTATTAGTAAGGGGGTGTGTAATTTAAATAATATCTAAATATGTTGCAGTAAACAGATTTTGAATACTTATATCGGTATAATTTTACTATCTCTGTTATAGAAAACAGTTGGACCATGAATGGATCTAGGTCGCGCGATTATAATACTGACACGGATGTAGTTTAGTATTTTAATCGCAGAGGGCGCTTTTTTAATGTTATCGTTCAAATCGCGCAAGATGGCTCTCTATTTCCGTATATACAAAGTACTCTTTGGTCGGTACCAAACACGTGGCGACCCCCGCCCCCTTTACCCCGCCACCCGCCGCCCTGCGAACAGCGAATCACTTCCTTAGTCTCCCGCGCAGCTTACTTGCGAACGGATGTTATCGTTGACCTACGTAGTGAGTCACTTGTTTTGTTTACGTAAACGTTGACCAGATCATGTCTTATTCTAACGCAGAATATTTTAATACGTATGTTAATGTGCCTTGGAAAATGTGACTGCAATTATTTAGAATCACGCAGACTACCAAGAACGTTTTGCGAGTCTACCTTACTACCGTCGGTGATGGTATTCCAACGTTTGCACTTACATACGTACAATACCGGCAGCGTGAGGTACAAGGTGGTCATGTCATATTGAACAGCATCTCCGTGGCCGTCAAGTAGACGTCATAATAAATTAGGTACAGCAGGTTTTATGTAACTGACGCGGCGACTTTGTTTTTTTTTTTAATGCAGGTAGTGAAGTGTTAAATTTAGTTTTACCTAACAATTATCAATTGTGCTTAAAAATTAATACCGTGTCAACATTTTCAAAGATTCATTCGTTAAAGTGATAGACAACAGCTGATGAGGTCACGAACTTGTGTGGAAAAATAGGTAGATAGGCAGCGGCGGCGCACCGGCGCGGCGGCGCACCGGCGCGGCGGCGCAGCGGCACCGATCAAAGAGAGTGGCGGGAACGTTTTATCTCTTTCTGGTTTCGCGTCATCGTTTCATGCAGAATTGCAGAAGTAAGAAATCAGGTAAACATTGCAAATACTAATAATTAAATATTTATTTTAATTATTTTTGTTGAACAGTTTTTATAAATCACTTGCTTTATTGCGTATGTATACCGATTCTGAAAACGTAGGTAGAAGGAACAACAGGGTTTTTGTTACATATTGTATATGTACAGGGGTGAAATAGGCATTTTCTACATTTCGCCAGTTATTAAGTGCCATGTCATAGTGGGTGAGCCTACTGCCGCCAACCGGGCATAAATCCAGACTTCAGGCTGCTTCTGAGAAATTTCTGATGGAAATACTCAATAACACTTTACCCGACCTAGGAATCGAACCGACCTAGGACCTCATGCTCAGCAGTAACGCTTGCGACCACTAGATCAACGTGGATATGTACCCCTCTTAAAATATTCCTCAGCACCCATCGTGACCCCCCCCCTTAAATCTTGGGCTGCGACCGCGCCTGAGTTGACATTAGGGTTTGAAACGGTATGCTCTCGTGGTGGTCCCATTGTCACCAAGTCAGAGTCTGATGAAGGGATCCCATGAAATTCGAGGAAAATCCTCTTTGGTAGGCATGTACAGTGTGTTAGTTGAACTCTCTCAAATCAAATGATGATTGAACCTATTGATGATTCAAGTGTTTGAATCTGAGAGTCATCACTTACCTATACTGTGCCTATACTCCGACTTTTAATTAGCTGCAGTAAAATTACACTTCTTAATTACTCATTTCGGACTGCATTTAGAGATATGCATGTCAAATAAGTTTCGTTTGTTACACTATTCTGTAGGTACTAGAAAAACAAGGTTTGGTTGATGACCGCGAAAAAACAAAAAGACGCCAATTTCAGTCATTTAACACGTTGACTGCCAGACAACAGACACAATAGAAAATCTATTGTTCGCGGTCACCGGTGACCGCGTTGGCAGTCAATGCCTTAAGTTATACACATAAGCTGTCATTTTACTGCAGCTAATTAAAAGTCGGACTACAATGCTACCGAGCCGTCGATGGTAGCCACAACAGTCCTTAACTGTTAGGAGTTAGGAGATACGGCAATATGTCGAAAGAAACTACTTAGCTTAGCACTTCTTGGATAGACATGGACTTGAAGACAATCGTCGTCATCATTCCATTTCTCGTAATGATTAACGGGACGAGCAGGTCCCGCATCTGATGATGGTAAGGGCTTGTAATTGTCGAAAGAGCTTGTAATAGGCCTAATTGAATAAAAGTATTTGATTTTCACTTATCATCAGCTCAGCAGCATGAAGTGATGACTCTCAGACAACAGCGTTTTTTTTGGAAGTCAGTTGTTTTTTGACGTTTCTCTTTTGTTTTTTATACAAGAAGTCTTTATAAGTTCTGTGATCTGTGCTCTTTTCACAAATATATTTTTGGGTGTGGTGGTCGTATAGAAAGTACTCAAGACAATCACAAAAATAAATATAACTGGATCATTGACATAATATTATTATATATTACTAGCGACTGGATTCAAAAGAAAAAATAGCGAAATATGTGGAAAAATACTTGTTGAATGGACGGTCAAAAAAGAACATTCATGGCAAGATTTCCATGAAATGAAGATCGGTAAGTAGGTATGTACATACCTAATTTAATTTAATACCGCGTGAAATAACTATGTTAATCATTATAAGTTTCATTGAAAACTTGGTTTTTCGGTTAAAATAATGCATGTCCTTGATTACCTACATGTAAAGAACAGTGCTGTGATGCCCTGTTGGTAAGTTTTATCGATAATTTTCATTTAAAGTGAAAAATACCTGGGAAAACAAACACTCACCATACGCATTGTGACGAGCATAAATTGCTTTGCAACCATATTATCGTTATCCTTCCTTCCTTGGACATTTTACACAACGCCATTTAGTCCCAAGCTAGGCAACCTAATGCTTGTGTTATGGTAACGAGATGGCTGATAAACTACTTATACATTTTTTTTTGTAAATACATACATATTATAGATAAAAAACCCAGACCCGGAACAAATACTTGTAGGTCGTACAAATATTTGTTCCGTGCGGGAATCGAACCCGCGACATGCTGCGCAGCAGTCAATCGCTCAACCACTGCGCCAACCGTGTCAAAAATATTAAAGTAACTGAATCGCAACCCGTGAAATATTTATCATTGAGTAGTTCCGATGGCCATGCATCCATGATCTTCATCATCAGCTCCACTTTACCAAATGATGATTTCCGAGAGCAAATGCTCAAGGTACTTTTAAAAAAAACTTTTTTAAAAACAAGTTTTTATTTAATTGCACTAAAAAGAATTAAAAAAAACTTTTCCTTTAAAACTTTTACTATCAACTTATAACGTCATTACACAATTATATGATATAAAAGCTTGTCACGAGATTTAAGTACTCCTATTTACTTGGTTTGAAAATTTAGTTTAATCATTAAGGAAAATCGTGTTATATAAAACAATGTGGTGCGAGAAAAAAACAAAAATGACCCTACGAAAGGCGGCCATCTTAGTGCCCGATTTTTGTAGGTATGCCCAGTCCGGTTTATTTAGTCATTGGCTCAATCTGTGTGATTCTTTCCTCAAAAGACAATTTCAGACACCAATTGACACCAATCTACCTACATGGTCGTCACATGATCTGACCAAGATTTTGTCTGGACTTTAAAAGAGACTGTGACCTCTGAGTTTGTTTCGGTTCGGCCTTTCTTCTCAGTATAGTCAGATAGGAAACGCCAACCTCATCTTAAAAAATATGACTAACGTGTAAAGTGTTTATACAAACCTTAAAGAAAATAAATCATTTACCTACCTATCATTTAATCATACAACACTTTTAGGGCAAAACCACACTGCTGTATACCTTCCTGGAGAAGAACGATCCGCCACGCGAAACACTAGTAGTAGAATACTCTTTTGGAAGAAAATCAAATCAAAAACAAGGAATCGAGAAAACTTTATGTCACATTTGGGAATACGGCGGCAAATTGGAAACATTGAAAAACGTGCTGCAGGCTACACCGATACGCGGGAAGTTCTTCTTCTGCGTCATGGTAGATCTTTGTAAAATTAAAAGTATTTGGGAAACTTTAGAAACTTGCACTCAAACAATGAAGGACGTCTATTCAAGCGCAGAAAGTTTACCAGAGTTAATAATTGTTTGTGGGAAATATGATCTCTTTAAGAATTTTGGTAAGTTTGAACATTCTTGACTGGATACAATAATATTTTTACGCATACCCGTAGGTACTTCATCATCATCATCAGCCTACAGCAACTAGTCCACTGCTGGACATAGGCCTCTCTTATTGCACGCCATTCAACTCGATTTTCGGCAACTCTCATCCAGCTGCTACCAGTCACCCGTTGGTACTGGTACCAATGGGTGTCAACTAGAGTAAAAACTAAGTACTACTACTACTCATGTAGGTACCTACATGAGGTTAACATTATAATGCAATACAATGAAGAAGATAAGACGGCATTTCTACGAGTACCTACCTAATCATTACAAACATCAATTTCAGATAGCGATATAAAAAAAAATATCTGCACAACCTTAAGGAGCTTCGCATTGCTCAATCATGCGCACTTGATGTTCTATTCGTCTAAAGAACCACAACTTTTAAGGCGCGCCAAAGACATGCTGTTCAACATAGCTTTTGGAAATTGTATTCCCAGCAAAGAGAAGAATACGAACTACACAAAGCCTTTGTTTGTACCTAAAGATTCGGATACTTGGGAAAGCATTGGAGTGGCGCCATCTACAATAGAACAAGTGAGTTCTACGTCAAATACTGATGATTGTTGGTTTATTATAATTACTGACCTCATAGAAGCTTTACTACGCCCTAACTAGTTAGGCTATGACTAGCGTAATAGCGTAACATTTTCTTCGTAGAAGCGTAGGTAGACCTTCGTAGTAGCGTAACCCTTACTTTGTAGCAGCATTATTATACCATGGTAGCAGCGTAGCATTAATTTTGCCCTATTTTTAACGAAATTATTATTACTCGGGCCGGTGCGCGGTGTTAGCTATTTGCTTGTTAACGAGCACGGTTTGCATCTGTGAACCTATTTACGACGTGTGCGGCTCATTTAGCTATTCTTCATGGTTTTGGAACACGTTCATCAAGAGTTCTTTGTTATGCCGGGGCCACACCAAAGGGGAACGCCGTTGATTATCGCGATAAGTTGTGGCTGCACCTACAGCAGTTACCGGCAGTTACATGGTTTCAGAGCAGCGCTTTTATCCATTTCAGTTTGACCAGCTGTTTCTATCTAATTGTATCATCATAAATAATTTCAGGTTAAAGTCCGTCATACAACTCGAATACCGTCGAATGCCGTAACCAGTTTATCAAACACACCAATTTCATCTCAAATGCTCGCCCATCCTGAGGCCGCCCTGGATGCGCTGGTGGCTCTTAAATATAACGAACTGCACAATATGGAGTCACTCGATATTTCTATAGATTATTTACTATCCCTAAATAAATAAAACGTTTACACAACATTTTAATATTTTACTTTAGTTCCTATCTAACCAACAACTCTGAGCATCAGTCATGACGATGTGGCTGGTGCACTCTAATAGATACCTATTAGATAGGACATCAGAGTGATCTACACAAAAAATCTTCATGCTATCTAAATGTTAAAAGATAACTAACTACATTAGCTATGCCATTCTACTAACAATTAAGTGACAACATTATTTCTTCTTGCACGCAATCTTGCATCTAAAGCTTGCAATGCATGTTGTGAAGCTTCATTCTTCGAGTCTATTGCAAGACTCACTTGCAAACATCGGTAAGCCAATGTTACGTCTCCGGTAGACTAAAATGAAATGGAATGGAGTTAAAATCATGACGATATTAATCAAATATCATGGCTTCGTGATTCGTGCTTCGTGTAGCGTACTAAGTAGGTACTTCTAAGTCTTACCAGAGCAACATGAGCAAGATTAAACCAAATGTTCGACCGAATTTCGGGATCCGCAGAAAAGTAGAGAGCCTGCTTGAAGCACGGTATTGTCAAATCCCACTGATTACAGTACAAACAGCAGAGTCCTAGATTGTTGTATATTTCCGGTCCCGCGGGGTTTGTAGCTAATAACCTCCTGGAAATCAAACATCCTTCGGGTCAGTTTTATTACTATCTATAAAATGATAGGAGTTCCAAGAGCTAATTTTACCTGTAATATCTCAAAGCAATTTCTGGCTGGTCGTTGTAAAAATTATACATCCCTATGTTAGCTATGGCCTCCATATTCGATGGGTCTTCCAGCGCCACCGTGCGGTACTCTTTGACGGCCAGCGCGGAGTTGCCCATCTGTTCATGTATCCTTGCCTGTTCTATTAACAACGGTGTATATTCGTGAAACACGGATAATCCTTGCTTACAGACTTCCAACGCTGAAATTGGTTGATTCAATCCTACATACATCGCCACCAGACGAAGATATATGGAGATGTGTTTGTTTTGTTTGAGTGCCTGACGCAGACAATCTTCAGTGTTCCTGTACATTCCAAGTGCGTAGTAACAACGAGATAATGAGAAATTCCACCACCAGTCTGTAGAGTCTTCAGATTTCTGCGCTTGAAATGCTACTTCCATAGCCTGTTGAAGAAAAGTAGGTACTTAAGTAATAAGTAATGTTTATGCACTCAAAGTAGTAGGTACTAAGTTACTAATTTTCTTAAATATTTTGTGAAATTCTAGTCTAGCTAGATGAATCAGGTACCTTTCTTACGTCGCCTTCGCAGTAGAACACATACTCAAATAGATTCTTAGCCGCTGGAGCAAATAGTTTGTCTTCTTTTGAAAGAAATCTAAGAGATAGTGGTGTGCCAGGAGTGAAGGGTGC
Organism: Gortyna flavago; assembly: GCA_963669345.1. NCBI lineage: Eukaryota > Metazoa > Arthropoda > Insecta > Lepidoptera > Noctuidae > Gortyna > Gortyna flavago. Next base: position 8,831,393 of record OY770129.1, on the reverse strand, counting down.
TCCTCCGGCAAGGGCGGTGGCTGCGCGGGACATTCGAGAGGCGGTGTTGAGCGCAGTGCGCACGCTGCGGGCCCCAGCAGTGTTGGTGCCTGCTCGGGACCGCACTGTGGCTGTAGCTCTTTTCTGGAATTAGACAAAAAATAGACAATGCCATCTGGACCATTATACTTACGAATAGATTGACACCTCATTCATCAAAATCGGATGAGAAGTTTAGGCGCTACGGAGGAAAATACGTAAATACAAATATACATAATTATTATTAAATAGACTGCTAAAAGCATAACCCTTCCTTAGGTTTTGCCGTAGTCGGGTAACAAAGAATAAGTACTATTTGATCATTTGAGCTTAATGCAATTGTTAGCGCAACAATGCTCATACCTACTGGATCATCTACATTTCTTACCTTATTTAAGATCCCACTTCCAAGGAACGGCTGTCTTTTAGTACCTAGGTACCTACAATATTCCAAAGGGTTATGATGACCTACCTGATATGATGTATCAATATTCCGAGCAGTTTTAGAATTTCGTTGAAATGAAGTTCCAGGCCGCGGTGTTTTGGCAACCGCCGTAGTCATCAGCTCATCTTGTTGAGGATAATACTCCACTTCTTCGTATCCATTACCAACGACCTTCGCCTGTATAGTTATAGCCCGCATTCGTATGAATTCTATCATCCGGTCATTCTTTTCTTGCAAGGCCGTTTCACATAACTTGAGACATTCATCAAATTGTTTTGTCTTGTAAAGATTTAATATTCTATACTCGATTTCCATTTTAAAGTGTCGATGTTCTGATGTTTTGATTAAGGATGTACGAAATATTCGGTGCCTAGCAACTGAAAGCGTCAACAAACCGTAGTTTTCTTCATTGGTGGGGCACCTATCGATATGGTAGAAGAATTTAGATACTACTACTTACTTACTCGAGTCAATCAATACAGGGTTACTTGTAATTCGACGTATATCCGTCAGGAGCTGTTATGGGCCTAAATTTACGAAGTAACTATTTAACATTTCGGCTTTTTGGCTCATTAAAAAAAATAGTAAGGTCAATGGGGTGAAGACCGTCTGTAGGGCAAGACCGTACAGTAAGATTTGCGATGAAATCTGAACAATTACAGAGATGAAAACCCAAAATACTTAAACGTAAAACTGTTTTAGTTTCTATTTTTTGACACAGGTGGCGCTATTTACGACTCATAGAGAAAAAATTATATTTGAAATTTAGTCGGGTTAACAACTTCGATTACGACCAGTACTCACTGTCGAAAATATTTTTTTTAAGTGGTATTTTAAGAGTTTTCTAATGATTTGTGTAGGCAAGTTCATTAATGATTAACATATTTACCTAATTATTATATTAGAATTGAATAAAACTCATTTTTCACGAAATTACATCTGATGAAAAAAAAGGAATCTCAAAGTGCAATAGTGGGGAAGTCCGTCTAGTTCTTGGAGGCGAAGATCGGCATACGCCGGTCTTCGCCGATTCCAGCTATCATAAACCTTTTAAGCCTGAACAAATTGTCAAATTATTAACTGCTTCGTATTGCATAATTAGGATATCTGCTTTCTACGATATTTGACAGTTTACAAGTAATTGTTTTAAAGTAATTGATTATTATCAAAAACACTACTATTTTTTGCTAGCCATATTACTTGCTCTAGTGATCGACATTTTTTTAAATGCGGCAGTAAGCGATAGGGCCACGGAAAACTGCTGCAAATCAAAGTGAACATCTATCTGGTTCACTAATGCTATTCTGTAAAAATCTCACCGTGAAAACTTAAGTGACGTGAGCTTAAAGTGAGCACTCTAAGCTCACGTCACCTAAGTTATATAATATATAGCAAATTGCTAAAAACGTAAGTAAATTTGAATTTCGCAGTCTACCACTGCGCATTTACCTTAAGTAAAAAGTAGGAGGGTACTTTTACCATTACCAAAGCTGTTGCAATTATATTTTTGATTATTTCACATTTTGTTATGTAAAGAGGCTACCTCAATATTTTTTTAATATATTTTTTTTTCAGTAAATTTAAATACGAGTTGCGTCCCAGTTTTTCGTACTTTCGTTAATTATATAAAATTATAATATTTATATATTAGATAAAAGTTGATTTACCAACAAATGCATTTTTTTAAAGTGATGAAATTGTTTTTTACCCCTGAATCGCGAAGTATGCCGAACTTACCCGGCAAACGCTTCTTTTTGCAATTTAAGCCGATTGGAACCTTTAATAAAAATATCGACAGCACACATTGAATTGCTGTTGAAAGACACACGCGTACCCAATGTCTATATTCGTGTAAACTGTCGATATCTAGGTTTTTTTCCCATTAGACGGTTTTATCCGACATGGCAGTGAAATCCGTCTATTTCGCCCTTTTTTAAAAACTGGTGTCGAGTTTATAAACTGATAACGTATAAGTAAATCCGACAGTTTCTATTAACAGCCTAATAAATTTTTGATCACACAATATAATCAAACTTGCCTAAAGTAATAAGGAGATGGCCAAATTTGGCCAGTGAATAAAATTTTTAATAAAGTAATACGTTTTGGGGCGAAGACCGGTCTTCGCCCCATGCATCGACCTTATGACATTAATCGTACAAATAACTAAATTAGCTTGCCTATTCTAGCTTTCCAAAAAGGTATAAAAGTCAACTTAAAGATACGTAATTCGTGCCATGGCATATGTTTGAATCAGCGCGTTGACAGAAAGGGTTATTTGTATTTGTATGAAATAAAATGCATTAAAAAATGTACGTCAAACTTTATTAATAACTAGCTGTGCCCGCGACTTCGTTCGCGTGGATGACGAAACTTATCAATGAGTCTTTTGTGTAAAGTGCTATTTGTGTAGAACGTTATTCTCGATCGGCACTGGTTTCGCGTGCTCTTGCTTAAGTCATGCTATCCCGCATGCGGCTTAACCGGGATTCTCGCTCCTCAGCTGATTCTTGTGATCTGGCTAGTCTCATTCGCCTAGCGTGTCTAGCAGAAAGAGATGGTCTCTTTCTGGAAGGCATCGTGTTATAAGTATGTCCGTATTAAAAATAAAGAAATCTTTAAGACTATCTTTATAGAAGAGCCCTAACACCTACCGCCTACCTCCACTTATATGTATATACCAATAAATAAGCAAAATCCCTAAAAACTAATATCTAAGTATACGAATGACTAATCCTACCCAAGAGTACTAAAAATAACCTATGTTACACACTATCAAATATACTACCTATATACTTGAAATTAAAATCTATACGGTCTACGCCTTATACTTAACCTAACTAATAAAAAAATAAAAAATAAACTCAAAAAAAAAAAAAATACCTACCTACCTAAATAAACCTATTTCTGATGATAACCAATCTAAACTCAATAAATAAGCAAAATCCCTAAAAACTAATATCTATACGATTGACTAATGCTACCTTTTTTTTTTTTTAACGGGGGGAAAATCCTCATGGACATCCTCCGCCCTGGGGAAAGGCGGAGGGGCGTGCCGGACTTTTACCGGCTAAAAACCACCCCGGTGTTCCCTTCCTGCACCTATTGCCGGGGGTACGGGTATCGCTTGCGCATTCGTCCGCGCCCCCGGCAGGTGTTGGCCCGCCAGATGTTCGTAGGCGGGCCCCGTCACCCTCTGCGGCCGTCACGCAGCGGCCGCAGGAACTCCAACAGAGAGGCGCGCGCGGAACACTGCGCCGCCGCCTCGAGGCCTGTTTCTGATCGGGCGACAAACGCCCCTAGTTTGTCGCCCGCAGGCCGCGCCCTATGGTGGCCGGAGATCATCCGCCACCCTGCGACGCCCGGTGCTTCTGCTGCGGGCCGGGAGAGAGGTGGTAGCTTCTCTCTCCCTTTCCGCCGCCTCCTTTGTTGACATTACGTCCTCACAAAAGGAGGCGACAGCCGTCCAGCCGCTCTCGCTCCCGACCATGCATGAAATGACGACCGGAAGCGAGAGGTCGCCCGCAGCATCGACTGCCGCGACTAAGTCACGGCGCTGTACTGCCCAAGCTGGGCACTCCTCCAACGTGTGCAGCGCCGTGTCTTCGCGGCAGCTGTCACAGTGGTAACATTCGGGCGTCAGCTCCCGGCCTATCCGACACAGGTACTTCCCAAAACACCCATCTCCAGTAAGCACCTGCGTCAGCCGGAAGCTGAGGGCGCCGTGGCGTCTCTCCAGCCACTCCTTCATCAAGGGTCTTACCGCCGCTATCGCGGCGTGCCCTGCCGTGGGTCGCGCAAGTCGCTGCTCCCATTCCGCCACTAGGACCTGACGGAGCTCTGCCCTGCGCGCCTCAACTTGTCGAGGCACGAGGCGCTCGCCCCGCCCCACCGCTTCCTCGCGCCATGTATAGAGTGACGCGAGGAGTTCTGCCTCTAGGTCCCACGGCGGGGATCCGGCTAGGAGGCTTGCCGCCTCGAAGGAGATCGTACGGTATCCCCTTATTACCCTGACGGCCATCGCTCTTTGCGGCCTACGCAACAAGGCGATGTTACGGGCCGTCAGGGCATTCGCCCACACTGGCGCGGCATAAAGCGCCATGGACCGTACGATTCCTGTGTAGAGCCTCCGGCAGGAGGTATTTGGACCCCCCAAGTTGGGCAGCAAGCGCGAGAGCGCTGAAGCGGCGCCCAACAAACGGGGTGCGAGCCGCTGGAAGTGCGGCCCGAAGCTCCACCGACTGTCGAGGACGAGTCCTAAGTACTTCATCGTCGACTCGACAGCGATGGAGACCCCTCCTACCACGATATTTGAACCCGGAGGTGGCTTATTCCTCGGCCCGTGAAAACAGAGGACCTCGGATTTGTGCAAGGCCACCTCCAGGCCCAACCGCCGGATCCTACCCACGACATGCGCGACCCCGGCCGTCGTCAGTATGGCCGCCTGCCGGTACGTCTTCCCACGTGCTGTTACTAGCGTGTCGTCGGCGTAGCATGTCACGCCGACTCCGTGGAGAAGAGCACCGCGCAGAGCCCAGTCGTATCCTATGTTCCACAGGAGTGGCCCCAATACCGACCCCTGTGGAACACCGCACGACATTTCTCGCCGACTCCATTCTTCTCGACCCGGGTAAACTACCGATCTTTCCGACAAATAGGCCCCGACAATGCGGCGGAGGTAACCTGGCACCCCGTGATACCGGAGTGCCTCTCTGATAGTATTCCAGGGCAAGGTGTTGAATGCGTTGGCGATGTCGAGCGACACCGCCAAGACCACCTCACCCCGGGCGACTGCCTCCTCCGCCAGGACCCTCACGCGCATGATCGCGCCCACTGTGGAGCGCCCCTGACGGAAACCAAATTGGTTGTCCGCTAGGTCCGGCCCCTCGTTTGTCATGTGCTGGACCAGGCGGTCGGCGATGATTCGCTCGAAGATCTTACACACCTCGTCCGGTAGCACAATGGGCCGGTAGACAGACGGTGAGTCTGCGGGGCGCCCCTCCTTCCTTAGCAGGACCAGCTTTCCGGTCTTTCACCGGCGTGGAAACTGGCCCAGCTCCAAGCATGCGCTTAAGAGTCCTTCTAGTCGGGGCCCGAGAGCCCTCAAGGCCAGGACCCATGCACGACCAGGAATGCCGTCGGGCCCTGGGGCGGTATTTTTTATGCGAGAAACCGCCACTCTCAACTCTACCCGGGTCACTTCGGGCACGTTGTCGTCGTGGTCGTCTTCCGCGTTGGGCACATTCCAAGGCGGAACCATAGCAGGTGGTGTATGCTCTGGGCGTAAGGGAAACAGAGCGCTCACCACGTCCTCCAATAACTGTGGTTGAAGACTCCGGGACAGTGGGGGGGCCCACTGGCGCATCTTGCCCCTCACCATACGGTAGGGGCGTCCCCACGGATCTCGGTCCAGAGTCTCCAGCAGTTGTTCGCGGGCCGATGACTTTGCCCGCGCGATGGCTAATTGGAGAGCGCTCTTCGCCTCCCTGTAGCTCTCGTATAGTTCCGCCTCGATGGCCACCGCTGACGGAGAGCGGCGGCGTCTTCTTCGGCACCTGGTATACTGGCGTCGCCTCTCAACGCAGACGATGCGCAAATGCGCAATTAGCTGCGACCACCAGTACACCTGGCACCTGGATGGTATCGGCCGGACTCGGGGCATCGCAGCGTCGCAGATTTGCGACATGCTCTCCCGGAACCACTCCGCCTCCTCGTCGATGTTGTCAGGCCTGTGAGGAGCATCCAACCAGGCTTGCACGATAGAGGCTTCCAGGAGAGCCTCCCTGTCCAGCCGCTTCATTGCCCAACGCGGACCGTCTCCAACGCCCACCGGGGCTGCTTGGACCGGCCCGACCGAGGTCTGGGTGGAGACACTGAATCGGATATATCTGTGATCAGACAGCGTCTCCACGTCCTCCACTACGTGCCAGCCATGGACACAGCGCGCGAGAGCGGGGCTAGCGAACGTGAGGTCCACTATTGACCCGCCCCACTGTCGCACGCATGTCTGCACGCAACCCCGGTTTAGAAGAAGCAGGCCCTGCTCGACCGCCCACTCCTCCACCAACTCGCCCCGCACATCAGTTGTCGGGGAACCCCATGCCGTAGACTTGGCGTTGAAGTCCCCCAAGACGAGAACGGGACGAGGATGACCACGACTGACGACCGTGCCCAAATCCGAAATGACCTCCTCGAGATCGGCGAGAGATAGGCTGGGGGCGAAATACACCCCCGCGACCATAATATCGCCCCAAACTGCCGTGACATAGCCCCGCCCCCAGGTGACGGCCTCAAAGAGCGGGGTGTCCACGGCAGACCTTATAAGCGCCACCGAACCGTTAGTGTCGCACACCCAGTCATCCCTGGGCGGCACAAAATACGGCTCGGCGACAACTGCCACATCGATTGACCACTGCGCCATGCTTTGGAGCAAGAGATCCTGAGCTCTGGCGCAGTGGTTTATGTTAGCTTGGAGGAAACACAGATGACTTGGGGCCATTATTGGGTATCCATTAAAGCTGTCTCCTCCCCGGTCCCCGACGGATCTGGTGCCGCAACCGGTGGGTGAGCCAATTGCGAGGAACCGGTTGCCTCCATTGCTGCATCCTGAGAAGCCGGCGGATGAGTCGGCTGTGTCTTGGTCCCGGATTTCTTCTTTGTGGGCCTGGCGCAGGCCTTAGTCCCGGCCCGGTGCTCGGCTGGCTTGCCGGATGCCGCACAGAGTACGCAGTGCGGCGCGGCTGTGCAAGAGCCAGCTTTGTGACCGGGCTGACCGCAGCGGAAGCACAGTTGGCTGCGGTCAACCCCCGCGGTGCACCGTACACCCACGTGTCCCGGCTCGAGACAACGATAGCACCGCAAGGGCCTGGGCGTCAAGAGCGTCACCTGCGCCGAGACCCATCCTATCAGCAGTCTTTTGCCCTCCTACAGTTTATTGGCCGCCGCTACGGGACAACTTACTAACACTGTCCCGAGGCCGGAGACACCCCTAGGAATTGTGCCCGCCTTTACTTGTTCTGGCGGGCAGTTGCCGGCCTTTGAGATGGCGGCGGCGACCTCATCTGTGGTGACAGAGTCATCCAGGCCCGAGATTCGCAAATCTGCACACTTAGTGGGCCTGGACACTCTGACGTCGTCATCTCCGAGAGACGCCCTTAGCTTTTCGGCAAGGGCGTCTGCCTTGGGGGCACTTGTAGCCCCCGAGATTTCCAATAGTCGGGCTCCGGTAGCCGTAGGCTTGCACCGGAGGCCCGTTATGCCGAGATCATTTAAAGAGATTTCGGCTTTCGCCTTTGAAAGGATCCCGGCATATGTTAAACCCCGCTCCTCCGCGCCTGGCTGCAGTGTCAAAACCACAGCTGTTGATCGAGGGGCACGGAGTTTTTTAACCTGTGCCTGGGCCGCCGTCTTTACTTTCTGGGCCTGTTGCCTGGCCTTGCGGCGCGCCTTATTGTTTCTTTGTTTGGCGCCCGCTATTGCCCATTCTGCCTCCTTTTGTGAAGAGGCGGATTGTGTTGGCGGCTCTGTAGAGGTAGCCGCTGATTCCGACTGGTTCTTCTTCTTTTTATTATTCTTCTTCTTTTTTTTCTTCTTCCCGTTCGCCTTATCTTGAGACAAGACTATTGGGGGTGTCACCTCCGTTATTGTAGCAGCCGCTTGTGCCTGTTGTTTGGCATGAGGCGCTGCGGCTCTGGCCGCATAAGATGATGCCGGTGTGCTGCGTTGATCTGCAGCTAGGGGAGGGCGTAAGATCCTCCCCTCTAGTACCGAGAATCGGGCGTTGAAACTCGCCAACTCCTGACGGACAAGGCGAGTCAACTCCGACTCTGGTGGCGGCTGCTGCTGTGTAGGCTGCTGCTGTGGCTGCTGCTGCGGCTGTGGCAAGCCCAACTTCTTCCGGAGGTGCTCGCGGCGGAAGGACGCCATCTCCGCCTTGAGCTCCTCATACTCCTTGCGGAGTTCCGCCATTTGGGCCGCCAGCTTGGCATTTTGAGCCCTTAATAAGGTCACCTCCTCGTTGGTGGTGCGGCTGAGTAGCACCTCGGCACTCTCCAGTATCGAGGCCGTAGCCTCTTTGAGTGCCATCTGGCTTACGCCACTGAGGCCCTTTGATACTTTTTGGACCCTCCCATTCTTTGATTGAGGTCGGAGGCAGGTAGGTCTTCCGCCTCGACGACCATGTCAGAGGCAGCAGAAGACAACTCCGACAGGCGGGTGGCCCTTCCTTCCGTCACCTTTTTTGTCAGAGCCGCAATCTGCCGCTCATCCTCCGCTTGTTTGTCTGCGTCGGCTGCAGCCTTCTTGGCAGCCGCAACCTCGCGCCTGAACAAGCCGATGCCAACGTACTTACCCGTCGACACCGGCCTACCTATCCCGCCTTTTTTGGCACCGAACTTGGCAGCCGGTACAGAAACTAAGTATCACTCAGGGCCGAGTCTGACCCCGAGTCCGTACCACTTCGAGGGCGTTTGCGCAGGCGCTTTGAGCTTGCACTCGCAGCGCTTGCGATGGTCATCAGACTCGACGCAGAGTCCGAGTCCGAGAGCACACCTCCAATCCTCACAACAAGTGCACGAGGCACTTTTTCTCCTTCAACGTCGTTTGATTTTGTTTTTTTTTTAAGTTTTAATTATATCCATATAAGTCCCACGAGAATGGAAGCAAGTATTGGGGTCCTTCGCGGGCAGTGGCTCCATGCCCTTCAAAACGTAGCCCTATATACTGTTGGGGGCGGGAGGTACCAACAGGTGGGAGCGCTAACGACCGTACTCCCAACGGCCATTCATCCCCTCGCCGCGCTCCCAAAACTTGGGATTGGGTGGTTTTTTATCTTAGAGGTGTCCTTCCTCTGGGCCAGGCGGTTAAGCCAAGCCCCCGGCGGCGGCATTAAACATGCCTCCGTCCGCTGTCCGGCCAACCCGACTCAGCGGACCCGCCGAAAGGTTTACTCCTCGATGAACGAGGAGACAAACGAACGCCGCTTTAGTGCGCCTGCACCTCAGCGGCAGCGGCCGCGTCCTTGCCTGGTCGACGAGCGTCGACGGAGCAGGAGCGGCCCCTCATTGTGTCCCTTTTGGTAATGCCCCTCATCTGAACCTCAAGGCGAGATCCAGGATCGGGACACGCAAGCCCCACCACGACGACAACGTAGGGATCACTTCGGGGGGATGACTAATGCTACCTAACAGTAGTACCTAACAGTATTATAAAATAACCTACGGTCACTACGTACACTATCAAATATACTACTACTTTAAAATTAAAATCTATACCTACGACTTATAAAAATAAACCTAAATAACTCTATCTTAAGCTGTACTTAGTAAAAACTAAAAGGAATAAAAAGGTCGCACTGAAAAGCCTCGCCATACAACGAAAATATGAAATATTATTTATCTTCGTCGTGTGTGATAAGTCCATTGAATTGTATGGCGAGCGATTAAAATATGATAGTATCTTAGCCGTGTGCAGCGCCCCTTATTGAACTCTACTGCGGGTGACGTAACCTACGACAATCTTATTATTTGCGGTTGGTACAGTAATCGGGTCTAAGGATCGAACCGCAAAATTAAGTTTGTTTTTATTGTATATACTTTTCCGGGATAAAAAGTACCCAGTGTGGTGCCCAGGATATTAAAGAATAATTATACCAAGTTTCATCGTAATCGAACCGGTAGTTTTTGCGTGATGCCTGAACAAACAGACAGACAGACAAAAAATCTTTTAATCACATTTTTGGGTTCGGTGTCGATCTAATAACACCCCCTGCCATTTATTTTTTTGATATTTTCAATGTACAGAATTTTCACTTCTACAGATTTAATATAAGTAGGTATAGATTTACACATCTTGTTCAAAATGAGCCCCTCGATTACGAATGCAGATTGGAATCCTCTTCCTAACTTCGGCATTATTTTGTCACTCTTGATGTGAACGTTGTTCTCATCTGTTACGCCGCGGTGCGGTGCGTTACGGCTCGTCGTCCCCGCTTACGGCTCGTCGTCCCCGAGCTTACGTCTCTCCGTACCCGAGCTTACACCTCTTCGTCCATCCATACCCCTCTCACCCCTTCGGCCTGCCTGCCTCAAATGAGGGGTAACTCGTGAGGACCTCGCGAGGTAAATTGAACCCCTCAACCTCACATAAAATTGATGAGTTACCCATCACTAGAAGGAAGGTGACGCGAGCACAGCTGCAGACGCCGTGTACCTAACACTCGTCCGCACACGTTACCCCGCCCCAACACGAAGTATTTCGCCAGTAAAATCGTTTTTTTAGCGAGGATCAACTGAAAACACAGATGATTTCACTCTTTCACTCCTCGCACCGATTCAAACACATGCCATGGCACAAATGTAATGTTTTTGGAAAGCTTACAGAATAGGCAAATTATTTTAGTTATTTGTAGGATTAATGACATAGTAATTTTTTTAACGAGCCAACATTTTTGAAGCGTATTTGAACATATTGGTAAGATATTAAATTATTCTTAAATCGCTCATCATTTTAATTATTTTGTTCTTGTACTTTAATTATGTTCATAGCTTAATTCAAGTGCCAGCTACAATATCATTTTAATGGTACCCATTCAATGTTTTTTTTTTGGAATTAAATGTAAAAAAATTTGGGTAAATATCGAAAAACCCATAAAATTCAAATATCACGAAAACTATTGAACTTCGGCCATATATATGGGGGGTTCAATTTGTTGCATTTTGGCCCCCCTATCAGGTCCTAATAGATATACGTCAAATTACAAGTAACCCTGTATACATAAAGCTGTCATTATCACAGGCCGTTTACTTGTTTGCTGCTCGCCCCATAACACTTTATGCCCAACGTCAGAGAAATTTATGAACTGAAAACGAAATCCGTTTACAAAATCAGACGTTGTCAACCTTTCACTAATGGTTTATAATACATTTTTAATTATTAAAAAGTAAGACAATTTTCTCTCTCACTCAGTGTAGGCCTATGTCCCAGCAGTAGGAATAATAATATAAGCTGATTATTTACCTATGTTAGACAATTTTCTGCGTAAAAGTCGTATTTTTATACTATGATGTAGTTTGGTGGTTATATTATATTTTTAGTTAGCCGACACTGCACCAATGCTGAGCAAAGGCCTAACTCAAATTCTTTCAGGTACCTACCTATCTTTTTATCCTGAGCCACCTATAATACTTATCAGCGTAATAAATTCATAATCGTCACATCATTCCTTTTAGCTATTAATTAGGGTTTAAAAGTAGAAAGAAGGGCATTTTTTACTTTCTGTTGGATAGTAAAAAAATGGCCTTCTTTACTTGACGATCTCTGCTTAAGAGTTTCATGATAAAAGCACAGGATCACGAATTTCTTTTCATTCACAAACCGTGGTTCGAGTAGAACAATTCAAAAATGCTTCTGTGGAGTTTAATACTACTGATATCTATTACCAACGTATTCACTGCAGAATCATGGAGGAAACCAGGATGTCATCGGATCGGTTAGTTAACTGTTTTCTACATACCTACCTAAATCTACATTCTTACTAATAAAAACTTTACTTACTAATTTGTATGCTTGTATTTATCCAATACCTATAAAAAAACGCCCTTGGAAAATTAGATAAGTACTTAGATAGGTAGGTACAGAAGCCAGCACATCAACCTACCAATCTGTCAAATTTTCCCAATTAAACTTATTCCTTTGTGGTAAAGTTGAAAATCTATCAAAGAAATTTGACAGATCGGTGTAGCTTGATTTGCTGGCATCTGTACGTCCAGGTTTACAGGCGTTGCACGGGGGGGTTCCGGAATTGGTCTTTTAAGAGGAACCGGGACCACCCCTATGTGCTGATGGTGATTACCGGGGTGGTTTTAATGAGGTAAAAATTCCACACTCCCCAACCTCCTTCCCCAGAGGTCGGGCGCCTATTGAAGTTTTCCCCCCGACAACAAAAAACAAAAACGGCCAGGTGGCTTAAGAAAAGGATACCTACCTGGAAGGATTTGGGGGACGCCTTTGCTCAGCAGTGGGACAGTGTAGGATATTAAACTAAAAAATAAATTTAAAGAAGGCACAATTAAGTAATAAATTCAATTTCCAGGTCACACACGCAACATAAGCATACCAGACTGCGTAGAATTCAAAATAACTACAAACGCCTGTCGCGGCTTTTGCGAATCTTGGTCACTGCCGAGCATCATGTTGGGCTTCAAGCGACATCCCGTCACTTCATTGGGCCAATGTTGCAATATCATGGAATCCGAAGACGTAAGTACCTACCTATATGCCACTTTTCTGCACCTACAGCACGTACGCCAAGATTTCATTTTACTTGTTTGTGTCACAGTTTCAAATACATATCAGCCACCCTGGCTGGGAGATCGACGCGCAAACTGAAACCATGAATCCAGTACATGATTTTAGACATGATTCGGAAATATGGTACCTAATACCTTGCGTGTCGATGTTACTGCCACCCTGTTATGCAACATATTGCTGAGACTTTTTGTTATTTTGATCTTTAAGATAAATAGTACATAGTTATGTACAAAAACTAACTAAACTAAACGAAACTAGGTATAAAATAATTAATTAATAAAATTTTGACATTACTTCAAGACTTCTAGGTAACGTTAAATATTGCTAAGAATTTTATTGTCCTACAATTACCATAAAGTATGCTCATGCCGCCTGTGTGTGATACAGATCTAGGTATCTTAGTATCTACCTATAGGCATCTAACATTATTACCTTTGTAAATGACTATCTATACTTATAATAAATCTGTAGAAGTGAAAATTCTGTACATTGAAAATATCAAAAAAATAAATGGCAGGGGGTGTTACTGGACCGACACCGAACCCAAAAATGTGATTATAAAATTTTTTGTCTGTCTGTCTGTTTGTTCAGGCATCACGCAAAAACTACCGGTTCGATTACGATGAAACTTTATTATTATTCTTTATGTCGATCGTACACAGGTCGATCGGTCAGGTTAAGCTACGCTTACCGCGGTTGGTCTATGGATGGGTGACCAACTTTACATACCGAGACCCCTCCGTGCCTCGGTCCCGTCATTCGTGGATCTTTGACAGTCTTTACGGTTAGTCAGAAGCCCGAAAGTCTGACAACCAGTCTTACCAAAGGGTATCGTATTACCCAGTAACTGGGTTGTGGAGGTCAGATAGGCAGTCGCTCAATGTAAAATACTGGTATTCAGCTGCATCCGGTTAAACTTTCCAGTTGATGTTGATGTTGATGCAGCTGAATACCAGTATTTTACGGCTTCCGCCGACCCCAACATGGTAGGGAAAAGGCTAGGCGGATGATGATGAGTTTTTACTAAGTACAGTTTAAGGTAGAGTTATTTAGGTTTATTTTTATAAGTCGGGGTATAGATTTTAATTTTAAAGTAGGTATAGGTAGGTAGTATATTTGATAGTGGACGTAGTGACCGTAGGTTATTTTATAATACTCACTCAGTGTCACTCCCTAGCATCACGTGGAATGACAGCTCACTTGAAGCTCATTTCACCTAAGTTTTGACGGTGAGATTTTTACAGAATAGGACTGCTGCATTTACGGCTGCATTTTATTGTAGTTTGTGGGTGGAGTGGGCTGAGCTTGCACCTGCGGTGCTATTCTGTAAAAATCTCACCGTGAAACCTTAGTTGCAGTGAGCCGTCAATACTATAGTATCAATCACTAGCATCAGCCGGTCGATTCTGTTAGAATCTCACCGTGAGAAGTTAGGTGAAGTGAGCTGTCATTCCATCTGATGCTCTAAGGATTGATACTAATGACAGCTCACTTTACCTTGAGTTATCACGGTGAGATGGTTACGGAATCGCACTGCTGGTGGAATGACACTTGACAACTCAGTTATGCTATTCTGTAAAAATCTCACCGTGATAACTAAGGTAAAGTGAGCTGTCATTAGTATCAATCCCTACAGCATCAGATGGAATGACAGCTCACTTCACCTAACTTCTCACGGTGAGATTCTAACAGAAACGACCGGCAGAGCTCACTTTAAGCTCACTTCACGCCGTGATAACTCAGGTGAAGTGAGCTTAAAGTGAGCTGTCATTAGTATCAATCCCTACAGCATCATGGAATGACAGCTCACTTCTCCTAACTTCTCACGGTGAGATTCTAACAGAATCGATCGGCAGAGCTCACCTTAAGCTCACTTCATTCACTGAGGTTTTTACACTGAGATAGGAGAAGCATGGAGACGGCATCTTCTATAAAAATAATAGTTATACAACAAATATCTATCATATCGACACACATGTCAAAAAGCGTTCTGTTTCTTTTTAACTAATCAAGAGCTGCATATGAAAAGAGAGACATCTAAATGTTTGCAAGTACTAAATTTGGCAACACTTTTGTGTGACGTCAAAATCATGTCTAAGCGTGACCAGTCGCCATGCTGAGTGCCGGATCTATGAATGGTTTTGCGATAGATGTGCTGAAAAACGGTTAATTGCTCAAAATATTTTTGTAGTTTTCGAAAGAAATACGTCTAGAAATTAGGTATTTTGGTGTCCATTAATAGGAAAATCATGCCCTCGTATTGTACAGACGCCAGCACATCAAGCTACTACAATCTGTCAAATTTCTTTGATAGATTTTCAACTTTATCGCTAAAGCTTAAGGTTCAAAGTTGAATGGGAAAATTTTACAGTTTCGGGTAGGTTGATGTGCTGGCGTCTGTACATAAAACAGTGTGGTGCGAAAAAATCAAAAACAACCATACGAAAGGCGGCTATCTTAAGTGCCCGATTTTTGTAAGTATACACGCAAAGGACTTGTCTGGTGGAGCAACGAGCGATAGTCTAGCTAGGTAGTCAAAGGAAATGTTCAGTAAAGATTGATATATCATTATAATCGTCGTATTTTATAGTTCATCAATTAATAAGTTTCAGGAGTCAGGATCTTGCGAAAACTGGTCAAAATAAGGTTTATGCGCTGGGGATTTTTCTTAGTTTTTTTTTAGTATAACGCCACCTGTGAGCGAATACAGGTACTAATTGGTGGTAGGTATGCCTTCGAAACATTTAATATTTTGTTGGTCTGAGATCATATTCTGCAGTTTTTTTGGATATTTCTATTTGTGTAACAAAAATGTAAAGCATCTATAATTGTTTATCTATTAAATACCTGCTAAGTGCTACTAAGTGCTTAACATATTTTTTCATTTAATCAGAAAGATGCACATAATATGATTATGGTATCATCTTTAATTCCGTATTTTGGTTAATATCTTCAATACCCATAATATTATTTATTAAAATATTTAGCTACTTGTTGGTACTGAATTGGGATTATAATAAATAAAACTATATATTATGTATTTATTGCCAAACAAATTATTTTATTGTAGGAACATATTTAAATAAAATTATTAAAAAAATTAAACGTCTTCTAGAGACACCACAACATTATCTATATGCCTTGCCCAGCCAAGATAACATACTAGCGTCATGACATGACAGCGGCAGCCGACTGTTCGATTCCCCACCAAAGTGAAGTGAAGTGTTACTGGCTCGCTTGCAATTTGGTAGGCTTACAGCTAATGCTATACGAGCACCTCGTTGTACTACTGGTGATAATGGAGGTGGTAGTGGTAACGGCGGCGGTGTTGGTGGGACGGCCCGTGGTAGTGGTAGTGTTGGTGGAAGAGACTGTGGCGGCGGCGGTGTTGGTGATCCATGTTTCACGGATGGAACAACATCCTCATGTAAGTCCCTTGATGAGTCGTGAATTAGGTGTCGATTCACTCGAAGCCAACAAGCTTGACATACATAAATTGTTGCCATTCCTGAAAATATTATTACATTTTATTACATGATATGACGTAACTGGCGAAATGTGGGGATCCCACGGAGTAAATACAAAGTCCGTGGAATTTCCTACTGGTTCACTTCCCCCAAATCCTTCGGGGATCGTTGTTGTTCGTCGTGATGTTTTGTTTTATATGACGAATACTCCTACCATTTTTCTTGATAGTAGTTTCCATTGCTCGTCTTTCCAGTTTTCACGGATCAGTCCAATTCATTTTGCCATTTTCTTTCAAAAACCTTTCCTACTTATAATAAAAATAAATAATTCACCTGCACCTGTAAGTGGTACATAAATGATTTTTATTGAGTATTTCACTATGGGCAACTATAGATTATGCATTCAGTAACTATTAACAAATAAAAAACAGTAAGTAATGATTTTATTAATAAATAATATTTACCTGATTTCTATTGAACTTGCTTTGTAAACTTCAACTTTCTGTCAAACCTGGAAATCTGGAATCATTATTTTTCTGAATCTTGTTTTGAGCTATAGAGATAATTGAGAACTATACAGAAGACAAGGCGGTACGGTCGAAAGACTATAGCCTGCCCTTTGGGCGAATAAAAAATTAATAAAAAATAATAATTGAGGAGTGAAAAACTTGTTTTTTTTTAAACAGAAAAATGGTTGTATGTATTTTATCGGCATTTAAACAAATTACTATTTCCTCATTTTCATTATATAAAACGTGGTACAGAGGCCAACACATCAAGTTACCCCAATCTGTCAAATTTCTTTGATAGATTTTCAACTTTATTACAAAGGAATAAGGTTCTTATTCAATTGGGAAAATTTGACAGATTGGGGTAGCTTGATGTGCTGGCCGCTGTACCTAATATTGAAAATGCATATTTTCAGAAAAGAGTGTCATTGGAGCAGCGGCAGATGCTCTTTGCATTCATGCAAGGGCATGAGGACCTTGCCCGGAGCCGTGTTTTGACACTTATTGCTTAGATTATTCTTTTTTAAACAATATTTTGTTATTCGATAACACTTCCGACAGCAAATACCTGTCGGAAGAATTGATGTCTTCATACCGTATATGAACTGTCAAAATTGTACGGTTTCGGATTTGTGAATAGCGATTATAGGATTTCGTCGATAACATTGACATACGATACGGTACCAAACCGTGTCGTAGCTTTGTGAATAGCTATGCTGATCATTATTATCATTGGAAATAGGGGTACTAAAAGGTTGTCCACTGCAACAGTATAGAAACGCGTCTTGGATTTCTGAGTCCGACTGAGATACCACATCCACGGCAGACCATTGTATGACCTAGTAATCATTGTCAGCACCTTCGGTATTTAATAAATTATAACAATCGTGACAAGCGTATCCATCTTCGTATTCACTTCCAGTATGTAACCTGTAAAGATATAATTAAAACCTTTCACACGTTAAATGTAAAAAAGACCGCAGATCTATGGGGTAATTCTGTGGATGTTGCTAAGTCGATTATAAACATTGTAGCACCTACTTTAGCTGTTATATTTAATAATTGTATTGACCGTGGTGAGTTTCCTGATCTTATGAAAAACAGTAAAATAATACCGTTGTTTAAATCGGGTAGTACATCAGACCCTACTAATTATAGACCAATTTCAGTACTACCTACCTTTAGTAAAATTTTTGAAAAACTTATTTTAATTCAATTGCAAAGATTTTTTTAATAAAAATAAATTACTGCATTACAAACAGTTCGGTTTTACAAGGGGTCGTTCAACTACTGATGCCGGAGTCGAACTTTTAGGACATATTTATAATGCATGGGAGGACAAGTGCGATGCTTTGGGCGTCTTTTGCGATTTGTCCAAGGCATTCGATTGTGTTCTTCATGAAACTTTAATCAGGAAACTGCACCACTACGGAATCCGGAACGGCTCTCTGGATCTTCTTACTTCTTACTTAAGTGATAGGATTCAGAGAGTTGATGTTAACAGAAAAAGGTCACCCGGATCTGTAGTAAGAATGGGGGTCCCCCAGGGCTCAATTCTTGGCCCATTTTTATTTATTATTTATATAAATGACTTGCCTTACCTCATAAGGGATAAACATGATATAGTGTTGTTTGCAGATGATACTTCACTTTTATTTAAACTCAAACGTCAGCAGCTGGTTACTGACAATGTAAATAGCGCCCTTGCAGAAGTAGTTCACTGGTTTAATGTCAATAACCTACTTCTTAACGAAAAAAAAACGAAATGTATTAAGTTTACGATACCCCACGTTAGACAAGTAGAAACTAGTGTTCTCATTAAGGATGAAGAGTTGAAACCAGAAGATACCACAGTATTCTTAGGCATAACTTTGGATGCCAAGCTTCAATGGGGCCCCCATATAGATAAAATGTCAAAAAAGCTTAGCTCTGCAGCATACGCCGTTAGGAAAATTCATGATTTAACTGATTTAGAGACAGCCCGTTTAGTTTACTTTAGTTATTTTCATAGTGTGATGTCGTACGGTATTCTGTTGTGGGGAAATGCCGCCGATATTCAGACAATTTTTATTTTACAAAAAAGGGCAATTCGTTCCATTTATAAATTAAGTCCCAGACACTCCTTCTGGTGTCCTGAAATACAGGCCCCAAGCCTAGTTTAGGCACCAGTCTCCCGCAATATACTCACTGTATCCACCTGTTCCCTAAAAATATGTACTCATGTGTATTGTGGCGAGAAAATAAAGAAATTATTATTATTATTAAATTATTATTACTCCCTCAGAGACAAATTTAAAGAGATTAATATAATGACTGTGCCTTCTCAGTACATTTATGATAATCTTTTGTATGCACATAAAAATATTAATCTGTTTAAAAAATACAGTGATATCCATAACATAAATACTAGGAACAAACACAAATTTGTTGTTCCTACAACAAGGCTCAAGAAAATAGGTGGGTCGTTTAGATGCCAATGTATACGTTTTTATAATAAACTTCCTAGTCACATTCAAGAACTAAGCCTTAATAAATTCAAATCTTTTATAAAGCGAAAACTATGCCAGTAAGCCTATTATACTGTAAAAGACTATATTGAGGACAAAAAGGCTTGGGATTGAGCTGCTCCAATAGGTTTAGACTGTAATTGTTGTTTTTATTTTTTTCATTTTGCTATTTTACACTTTATTTTTTTTTTCGAAATATATATTTTTCTTTAACAATGACATGTACATTTACTGTATAAAGTATTATATTATTTTAATTATTGTGAATGTGAGGACTATGTGGGTCATTGTTTCAGTTTTAATCATGGTCTGGCAGTTTGAGTAGTTTATGCGGCCTACCCAAATGTCCTGTTTTTGGTATTGTTCGTCGAATCGTTGAGCTCCTTAAGTTCTGAGTTGAGCTGCACGGTTCTGACAAATGCGTGCACTGACTGGACAGGTCCTCTCAATCTGTGTGGTTATTTCCTCAAAATACCATTTCAGACACCAATCTACATGGCCCTCAAAGATTATGCCCAAATTTTTATATACACTTTGACATTGATGATTTTTATATATACAATGACATGAATATTTACTTTGTAAAGTATTTTTTATTTTTTTTTATTTAATTGTTGTGAATGTGGGGACTATGTGGGTCATTTCTTTTTTTACTGTTTTCCTTCTTAGTTAGTTTTAATCATGATCTGGCAGTTTGAGTACATTACGCGGCCTACCCAAATGTCCTTTCTTTGGTATTGTTCGTCGAATCGTTGAGCTCCTCAACTTCTGAGTTGAGCTGCACGATTTTTGACAAATGCGTGCACTGACTGGACAGGTCCGCTCAATCTGTGTGGTTCTTTCCTCAAAAGACCATTTCAGACACCAATCTACATGGTCTTCACATGATCTGACCAAGATTATGTCTGGACTTTAAAAGAGACTGTGACCTCTGAGTTTGTTTCGGCCTTTCTTCTCAGAATAGTCAGATAGGAAACGCCGACCTCATCTAGTTTTAAAAAATATGATTGACGTGTAAAAGTGTTTGTACAAACCTACTTACAGAAAATAAATCATTTATCATTTATCATTTATCTAATGGGAGCTGGAACAATAACAAATATCATTGTATTTTTCAAATTATAACACAATTGCTTAATATACTGCCTTTACTGCATGGTTTACGCGACTGCTGTAGTATAGAGGCGTAGGTACCTGATTTGCTAACCATCGAGCAAGTCTCACTTGCAGGGTTTACGCCAGCCTTGACACCTCAGAATACACTGTATTCTGAGCTTCACACGATATGACGTCTGCGAATCCGCAGCACAGCGATGCCATAATTGATGCACCTCATCATAAAATCCAAACTGAAAGGAAAAGCAGAATCCTATAAGAATAGCAATAGTAATCGTGTCTTGATGATGTCAGTCCGTGTAGAATAGCAATGGTCGTTAGAAGAAGATATCAAGAACACAAAATAATCGCACAGTAAGCAAGGGAGGAATACACGCAACTTGGAACTGCAATGCTGCAATGCAAGCACAGAGTACTTTTTGATAGAGTGAAAAATACAAGCTATAGATAGTTATTATACTCTTTGAATGCAAGCAAAGCAAGCAAAAAATAACTGGTAATATGTCAATGTAATAAATACTTACCTTCATGTTAGGAAGTGGGTTTTCAAAGAAAAATACGTTTGATGTGTACACAAAAATATTTTAGTAATGTTGTCTTAATTTATACGCAAATAATACGTTGATATATTCCTTTGATCTAAAGCAAGTGGCTTATGGTCATTGTTGACACTCATAAGGTAATTACGGGATAAAATGGAACGTCAAAAACATTTTTAGTACTACTTCCCATTAAAAATGGCAAAGCGGAAGCTACGATTGAGTACTGTTTATTTGAGAATTATGTTACGCAAGCAATACTGAATTAATAAATCCATATTAATTTAGATCTCAATTTTTAAATCTTACTGTAAAACCTTAAATCATGAACATTTCTCGATACCAGAATTACCAGAGGGCAGAAACTGGACATGTCATTTGTAGGTAATCGTATGCCCAGTCCATAGGTTTTTTTAGTCATTGTTTTTACAGAATAGACCGGCTAATAAATAGTTTGGTGGGACTAGCAAAACTAAAGCAGTAGGTCAAAGAGTACTTTGTATTATACGGAAATAGTAGGTAAATGAAATAGAGTGGGGCAATCTTATTATTTTGATGATCCACAGTCAAATCAGGACTCGATTCATTCAATAAATTTATTCTCATTATGTATTCACTCTTTTATTTCAGGTACCCGTTAAGGTGCTGTGCTTGGATGGAGAAAGAAATTTGATATTTAAGTCGGCAGTTACATGTGCTTGTTATCATTGTCAAAAAGAATAATTTCTGTAAAAAAAACTTCTAAATTACCTTAAATTTGTTCATTGCCTAGGGATGTAATTTAAAGTGATCATTGAAATGTACAATGTAATGTACTGACTACTGATACCTACTTATCACCTATAAGTAACATCTATTTAAAATGTAACTTGCAACATTTTCTACGCACCTTAACTTTAAGTGCGATTAAACATATCGAACAATATTAGTTTAATGTGTTTCATTAAATGCACAGTGAATACGATCCTATTTTTAACCGACTTCTAAAAACGGAGGAGCTTATCAATTCGGTTGTGTTTTTATTATTTTTTATTTTTTTATGTTTGTTACCTCAGTACGCCGTCATTTATGAACCGATTTGAAAAATTATTTTTTTATTTATAAGGATTATACTTCCAGATTGGTCCCATTTTTGTCAAAATCCAGTTCTGATGATGGGATCCATGAGGAATTGAGGATGAGGAACTCCTCAAATATTATAGGCATACATATAGCAATTTTCGTTCGTTTTCGTTTTCGTTTCGTTTTTTCGTAATTTTCTCCGTGCCTCGGAAAGCACGTTAAGCCGTTGGTCCCGGCTGTCATTCGTGGATCTTTGACAGTCGTTACGGGTAGTCAGCAGCCCGAAAGTCTGACAACCAGTCTTACCAAGGGGTATCGTATTACCCAGTAACTGGGTTGTGGAGTTCAGATAGGCAGTCGCTCTATGTAAAATACTGGTATTCAGCTGCATCCGGTTAGACTGGAAGCCGACCCCAACATAGTTGGGAAAAGGCTAGGCAGATGATGACATATAGCAATTTTGGTATTTTCATCAACAAGTCAAGCATTTACATTCAGAAAGTATAATTTGGTGAAGTGGAACTGATGATGAAGACCACAGATGGCCATCGGAACTACTCAATGACAAATATTTCACGGGTTGCGATTCGATTGCTTCAATATGGTTGCTAAGCAATTTATGTTCGTCACAATGCGTATGGGGAAGTGGAGCCGATGGTGACTCCACCATCAGCTACAGTTCTCCTGGTTCTTACCAGGAGAACTCCTCAACAATTAACGTCCCAGCATCGGGAAAAGCAATATTTTGTAACAGGTGATGAGCAGTTGACATTAGGGTTTGAAACGGTATGCTCTCGAGGTGGTCCCATTGTCACCAAGTCAGAGTCTGATGAAGAGATCCCATGAAATTCGAGAAAAATCCTCTATGGTAGGCATGTACAGAGGCCAGCACATCAAGCTACCCCAATCTGTCAAACTTTGATAGATTTTCAACTTTACCGCAAAGGAATAAGGTTCATATTCAATTGGGAAAATTTGACAGATTGGGGTAGGTTGATGTGCTGGCCTCTGTACAATGTGTTAGTTGAACTCTCTCAAATCAAATGAAACCTATTGATGATTCAAGTATTTGAGTCATCTTACCTATACTCCGACTTTTAATTAGCTGCAGTAAAATTACACTTCTTAATAACTCATTTCGGACTACATTTAGAGATATGCATGTCAAATAAGTTTCGTTTGTTACACTACGAGTATTCTGTACTAGAAAAACAAGTATTGGTTGATGGCCGCGAAAAATAAAAAGGACGCCAATTTTAGTAATTTAAGTTACACATAAGCTGTCATTTTACTGCAGCTAATTAAAAGTCCGACTATGCTACCGAGCCGTCGTCGATGGTAGCCACAGCAGTCCTTATCTGTTAGGGGTTAGGAGATACGGCAATAAGTCTACAGAAACTACTTGTAGTTCTTGGATAGACGTGAACTTGAAGACAATCGTCTTCATCATTCCATTTCTCGTAATGATGTAACGGGACGAACAGGTCCCGCATCTGCATACCTACCACGAGCTATTAACGCGATCCACTTTAGGACCTAAACTGAACGGTTCTGCTAATTCGTACCATGACGTCAGTTTAACGATTCAATTTAGGCCGTTCCATCTGGATACCTACCACGACCTCTTAACGCTCATTCACTTTCAACGATCCAAATGCCGCTGAGCTTATTGGACGTCATGGTACGACTGTGAACGATGCAGTTTAAGAACCTAAACTGAAATGTCTTGCTTTTGAATCGTTTTTAAATAGATCATGGTAGGCCTCCAGATGGTGGTAAAGGGCTTGTAATTGTCGAAAGAGCTTGTAATAGGCCTAATTGAATAAAATTATTACAAAAAAAACAACCGACTTCCAACAAAACACTACAAAGTGAAAAATAACTTTAATTTCAGAAGTCGGTGTCAAAAAACGAAAATGCAAAACCAACGACAGCGACACCGACTTCAGAAATTAATGTTATTTTTCACTTTGTA
Source organism: Gortyna flavago (assembly GCA_963669345.1). NCBI lineage: Eukaryota > Metazoa > Arthropoda > Insecta > Lepidoptera > Noctuidae > Gortyna > Gortyna flavago. The sequence continues at coordinate 8,807,449 of OY770129.1, read as the reverse complement.
TTTTTGGAAGTCTGTTGTTTTTTTTGTAAAAAGCAGTTTATCTAAATAAAACACCATTTATTTGTCATTATAATCTAATTATTCTATTAGGTCCTTACATATGAAATTAGCGTTTTGTACGGGAGGAATATAAAGTCAATTTTTTAAAGTATGCACCGTTGTTATCTATGCACTTTTGCCATCTCATAGGTAGTTCATTGATCCCTTTACTAAAAAAACCATGGGGGCGAGAATCAATGAACTCTTTGAAGGCGGTTTGGACTGCCGCAACGGAGTTGAATTTTTTTTCCTTGTAAGAAGTTGTCTAAATTCCGGAAAAAATGGTAATCTGTTGGAGCAAGGTCCGGGGAGTACGGTGGATATCGCAGACATTCCAATTGTAGCTCATCTAACTTAGTGGTTGTTTGTTGTGCAATGTGTGGTCTTGCGTTGTCGTGAAGCAGCAGTGGCCTAGAGCGATTGACAAATCTCGGTTGTTTAGCAGCTAATTCTTCCTTCAAGGTTTGCAGTTGCTGACAATAGATATCTGCCGTAATCGTTTAGCCAGATTTTAGAAAGCTGTAGTGAACGACACCTGCGCTAGTCCACCAAACACTCACAAGTAACTTTTTCTGAGTCAATTTTCGTTTAGGGCAGGATTTGGACTGGTTCTCCAGGGTTCAGCCATTGCGACGAGCGCTTCCGATTATCGTACAGTATCCACTTTTCATCACAAGTAATGATTCGATTTAAAATCCCTTCATTATTGTGTCGTTTGAGCAAAGTAACACAGCAGTCGATGCGTGTTTGCAAGTTCGATTCACTTAATTCATGAGGTACCCATCGTTCAAGTTTTTTTACTTTCCCGATTTGCTTCAAGTGGATTAATACAGTTTTATCACTTACCCCTAAGCCTGCAGCTATCTCTGAAGTGCTTTGTGATGGATCCGCTTCCACAATAGCCTTTAATTCTTCATTTTCCACTTTGGTCTCCGGCCGTCCACGGGGTTGGTTCTGAAGGTCGAAATATCCAGAACGAAAACGTTGAAACCAAAAACGTACCGTGCTTTCTTTTGCAACACTAGCACCGTACACATCATCAATCCTTCAATCTGTTTCTGCAGCACTGGTGTCACGGTAGAACTCGTAAGCGTAAATATATACCGATATTTCATGTTTTCCATTGTGCGCAGGGTTGACAATCTTAATAGTGGCAAGCGGGTAATAAAAGTACTCTGTGCGACTGATAGTGATTAGTGAAACATAGGTATAATATGTTTGAAGTTCCCGCAACGTGCGACGGAAGATGATTTCTTCCACGAACTAAGAACGTCGTAAGTGCTATAAGCTTATCGTCGTAATAAAATCACAAATAAAAGTAATAAAAAAAAATGCTTCCACAATCTAAGTCGCTTTATATTAATAAATAATAAATCAAATTTTCATTCTAGTAGTCATAAGCATAATTAAGTACAAATCGAAAAGTCGTGAAAATTGGAGGTAACTTCGTGATGTTTTTTATTAGAGAAAATTTTAGTACTTTGCGATTTGTTGCCACAATAAGTTTGGAAATATCATGTAGTTATTCGTGTTATTTTTATTTTATACCTAAGTCTCATCAATTTCATGAAAAATCATATTGAAGTTAGGCTATTTTTAACCGACTTCAAAAAAAGGAGGAGGTTCTCAATTCGGTTGTATGTCTTTTTTTTTTTTTTGATTGATACCTGAGGGGCAATTCTGGTAATTTTAAGAACGTTCACAGTCTGATCTCAGTCTCAATCTGTCAAAAATACCTCAAATTTCAGTACATTTTGACAAGTTTTTGACATTTGTTTGTCGCTGAGATGAGACTGCGACTAGATTTTGAACGTTTTAAATTACGAGAATTGGCCTACTGCTCTTAACCAAAGAGGAGATATTATATCAGATCAAAGTGGTCAGTACGACAAAACGCTAATTTCATATGTAAGGACCTAATATAATTACAAAAACGCACAGTTTTGAGTTGTAAGAATATTCACTCGCCGGCCGCTGCCGCGGCACCGCACCGCTCGCTTCGCTCGCTCGGCTCGTGCGTAGGGGGTCACGATTCTAACCTAACCTTTTTTTTTCGCTGAATAATGCATTACGCATCCCCGCTCGCGGGGGACGTGATACCCACTAAAACTCAGCGGTGTTCCCACATCGCCGTGATGGGAGGGCAGTGGGAAACCGGCTCAGCCTTTACTTCCACAACCCTCCCGGCGCATGCCCGCCTAGCTGGCGGGCCCCGCATGCCCCCCAGGCTGGAGGGCTACGGGAATGACCGGGAACACCTGGCCATTCCCGTCCGACACTGGTGAAGGCCTGTGCAATACAGGCAAGGGTGCCCCCGCACCCGTTGCCTGCTGGCCTCCACCTGGGAGGAGTCTGAGATGATTGTCAAACTGACGTCTTCTTCGAGCCCTCCTCCGCCTTCGGAGCGGCGCCGCGTGAGGATCGTCCTCCCGCGCGCGCTCCTCTGCCTCCTTCTGGGACATGACGTGTTCGCAGAAGGAGGCGACTGCCGCCCAGGACCTCTCATCCCTCAGCATGGCATTAACCAAACCGGCGAGTGAGAGGTCCGGTCCGATCACCGCAATGAGACTGTGGCGCTGCTCGGACCACGACGGGCACGACTCGAGGGTGTGCTGCGCCGTGTCCTCCGTCACGCCACAGTCGTGGCACGACGGCGTCTCCTCCCGTCCGATTCGGTGCAGGTACGATCCGAAACAACCGTGTCCGGACAGCACCTGCACCAGATGGAAGGAGAGGAACCCATGCGACCGCTCGAGCCAGTCTCGCAGGACTGGCCCAATCGCGTCGAGGGTTCGGTGGCCGAAGGCCGCGATGGTGAGGTCCCCATCCAATGAACGACGATGGCATCCCTCGCCTTTCGCCGGACGGCCTCCCGCTCTTCCGGGGCTGGGCGTTCTCCTCTCGCCCTCCGCCCCGCCGTCCATTCATATGCTCTGGCGAGCACCCACGTCTCGAGTTCCCAAGGAGGGGTGCCGGCCAGAGCACATGCAGCCGCGAAGCCCACCGTGCGGTAGGCCCGCGCCACCCGTTGGGCTATGGCCCTTTGGTTTGCCCGCAAAGCGGCCGCGTTCTCCCTCCCCCAGAGGGAGTCCTCCCAAATAGGGGCCCCGTAGAGGGCCATACTCTTCAAGATGCCGGCGAAAAGTTGCCGGCATCGTGCGCTGGGCCCCCCCCCCAAGTTAGGAAGCAGCCACGACAACGCGCCCGCAGCCTTCACCAGGCGCGACGACAGCCCGCTAAAATGCGGACCGAAGCGCCACCTGCTGTCAATTACAAGGCCCAAATATTTAATCTGGGCCTTGACCTCAATTCTGACGCCCTCCACGAAGATGTGGGCGTCCGAGATCCGTGGAAGAACACGGCCTCGGTCTTGTGCAGCGCCACCGCTAAACCTAGGCGGCGGATCCTCCCCGCGACCAAGGATCTAACCTTTTTTTTTTGTTTTTAACTTGGAGAAATTTTCATCGCCACGTGCGCCCGCGCCCTAACGTTATCAGGCAACGTCAAGCATTTGTTCGTAATGATGATAATGATTTTCATTAAAACCTAATGGACATACATAATTGAAATGACATCGTTATCATAGTTTTTAGTATTATTACTACTCACGCGATAATCGCTGTCCTTGCGAACCATTTGCTGCCGAAGAATACGTACTTCTTTACTTCTTTTGAATCTATCGATTGGAGCGATGCTTGCGATTATCCCCTTTTTCTTCTTTTGGCAATTTCTTTTCGGTTTACCTCCGCTAGATGACGAGGAGCTGCTACTGGAATTCGAGCTACTAGAACTCGAGCTGCTGGAACTACTTGACCTAGCTCGTCGCTTAACGGCGAAGAAGGGCCTGGAAGCACATGAATAACCGCATTCTCGGCATTATTACACGATTCTGCCTTAGTAAAACCGAAAATAATATTTTTGTTGAACTTTTAACTTGTAGAACACACAGAGCATGTAACCTTTTAGTAGAACAAACGATTTTTTTTTGTATTTATTCAGGTAGTTAGTTCTTGCAGCCAAGTGACGGTCGGCACGATAGTTTTTTTTTTGTTTTCGCAGGAGTGGGAACTCCTCATGGACGCCCAGAATGTGTCACTAGTGAGGCAGTCTAGGCAGTGCCGGACTCTTACCGGCTAAAACCACACTCCTGCCTTACAGTGTCCCTCTGACATGATCAGAGACCTTATTCTGCTTAAAGGTAATTTTTTTACGGACATTTGACAACAAATAAATACTAGGAGAAGAATCTGGGATATGACAACCATTAATACTGATAGACAGCTCACGGCACGATAGTTAGACCGACCACGGCGGGAAACAAGACCACAGAACATAATACTCTCTCAATGAAACCAAGATGGCAAGGCTTGCTTCATCAAGCCTCATAACCATTAAATAAGCTTCGAATAACGGTCAAGTCAAATTAATAACCTAATCTAACTAGTTCGGTTCCGGGTAGCCTAACGAAAAACGTTGCAAGAGTAGTTATTTTGGTACGAGTGTGAGGATTATGTATAAAGCTGTGCAATCAGTATTAATGATATGAAAATAATATTTTTGTACAATAAAAAAACTTAATGACGCGCATGTGAAGAAAAATGATGATACACAGTTGATGTATATTTTCGAATTACCTGAAGAACAAGTTTTATAAACAGTTGGTTTATTTTTAATGAGATAATTTATTTGATTCAAAAACTATTAAAATTTATGAAAAGAAATTGATGTGTACCTAAGTAAGTATGTATATACAGCGCATATGTACTTATAAGTATGTTACGGGCTGCAATAGTGTGGTTCAACTCATTACGATAACCCGGTAATAGGGCTTTAAAATGCTTTATCTTTTAAATAACAAGGCTGATAAATCGGTAAGACCCCTCTTTGAGGAGTGGCTAGAGAGGCGTCACGGCGCCCTCACCTACCGCCTGACGCAGGTCCTCACCGGACACGGATGTTTCGGGAGGTTCCTGCACATAATCAGGCGGGAGGAAACGCCCGGGTGTCGCCACTGCGAGGATCGCCCAGAGGACACGGTGGAGCACACGGTGGAGGTCTGTCCCGCTTGGGCAGAGCACCGCCGTGTCCTCGTAGAGGCGATCGGCAGCGGCGGCGACCTCTCGCGCTGGTCCAAGCCATGGTCCGGGGCGAGAGGGAGTGGGAGGCAGTCACCTCCTTCTGCGAAGCAGTCATGCTAGCGAAGGAGGTGGCGGGATGGGCGAGGGAGAGAGCGGAGAGAGCCGCCCGTCCCAGCCGCCGCGGTAGACGCCCCGGGCGTCGGGAGCCGCGTGACGACTCCCGGCCACCAAAGGCGCGGGCCTGCGGACGGCGAGTAATGGGTAGCTCGCCGTCCGATCAGGACCGGCCCGTGCCGGACGGCGCGTATGTGTTCCACGCGCGCCTCAAAGAGATGTCAGCAGATAAGGAGGGGCCCGTCAGGGCCGAAGCCTGCCGGGGCAGCGGGATTGTCCGAAAGGGTTACCGCTGCCCCGGAATATAAAGGGCTAAGGAAGGAACACGGATGGGTTTTAGTCAGTAAGAGTCTGACACTCCCTTCCGCTCCACCCAGAGCGGGAGGGGTCATTTGATGAATTCCCATCGTTAAAAAAAAAAAAAAGGCTGATAAATAAATATGATATAAACAGTTGTATATTGGATTATTTGTAATGTACAAAATTTATTTGGGCGTAAGAAAACGATTAAAATCATAAAATTAACCATGACTTTGGCTGCATGCGGTAGGATCGTTGCCTACATTACAAAAAAGGTAAGTCAAGTGGTTTTAGACGAGGTTAATTCGAAATGCAAGTTTGTTATAAATATTGTTCGCGTTTGCTTCTTTTTTAGTACGAAATAATTACTGTCCGTTATGTTAAATATCTAATATATTACAGTGTTATACAAGTAACAAATCATTAGATTGATATTTTCTTTAAAAAGTAATATTTTTGTAATGAATGCCGAAAGTGTATGTAAATAGTGAACATGGCTGAATTTTATACCAGTGAAGTGATAATTATGTTAGGATAAGTGTAAAAGTGATACAATAGGATAGTTAGGACCCTATGCGCTCCGGGCACACCGGCGCGGCGGCGCGGCGGCGCGGGAGCGGCAGGATCTTATGCGTAAAATCAAATGGACCGGTTCTCGAAAACAGCGACGTGGCAGCGGCGCGGGGGCGGGCAACGAGCGGTGCACTCCAGTCAAGCGGTTACCGCCCGCGTTGCGCGTCTGCCTTGTAGTATAGTGTTGTACATTTTTTTGTGACGTATCAAAATGTCCTCGGACGTGCAAGAGCAGTCAGTTGGGGCTGGTCATCAATTGGCTGCCTCGGCTTTTTTTTTTTTGAATTGTTGTTTTGTTAAGTACTATTTGCTGTACTCTGGACGCTCTTAACACGTACGTCTTTTTTATTTTATTACATCGTTCTCACATATAATTATAAATTCAACATTAATGATGTAACTAATATTTTTGTAAAAATATAATTTAAAAGAGTGTCCATGGAGTTTCTTGCCTGTTCTTCTCCATAGGTACCTACGCTTTGGAATGGGCAACTAGCTTCATATTTTCTGACTGACCGACTTCTTGACAATTCAAAAGTGCCTGTAAATGGTTTAATTGAAATAAATGCTTTGAGTTTGAGTTTGAGTTTGAGCAAATTATTTCGGCAATCTTTGAGAGGACACCCATATGGAACAGCAAAGATGTGAACCATAAAAATAGATGAATAACTAACCAATTATGGGAAGAAATAAAAAACGTTCTCACTCATTCTGGTGTAGTCGTAGAATTTGTCGGGATTTTGTCTCTGTTCTTCATAATTTCGATAAAACTCGCCATTTATTTTCCTTGCCCTATAGTAGGGATCCACTTCTTCTTTTGCCCACAATAAATCGAGCGTTAGGAATAAATTTGAATCAAAAAGATGTTGTCGCCGTTTTTCAGACATTTCGTTCGCGAATACAAACAAATATCTCGACAACACAACCAGGAACACAACACTAAAACTAAAACACAACATAAAACAATGAAAATTATTGGGCGTGATAATGACATTGAAGAAGTTAACGATACAAAATTTTTAGGCATAGTAATTGATAAGAATTGCAATTGGAAACAACATATAGATAACATATGCAACAGGCTAAACAGCTTTGCATTTGCACTAAGAAATTTAAGGAAAACTGTTGGAGTAAATGCCGCCCTACTGGCTTACCATGGTTACGTCTCATCTGTACTTAGATACGGCATAATAATATGGGGCAATTCTACGGACAGCGATAGGGCTTTTATTGTTGAAAAAAGTGCTTACGAGCTGTGTTTGGTGCAGGTCCATTGGAATCATGCAGACCCATATTAAAAGAGTATGAATTATTATCACTGGCATGCTTATACACATTGGAAATTGGAGTGTTTGTAAAAAAACACCCTAACCTATTTAGTAAAGCCGATAGTGTAAACATATATAAAATAGGTAAACACTCAAGGGATCCAACCAGATTGGCTATGCCTAGGTGTAGAACAGCATTTTGCCATAAAAACGCCAGTCGAATGGCAATAAAGATATATAATAAGATACCTAAGATAATAAGAGAACTGCCAACGAATCTATTTCAAAAAAGACTCCGAACATGGCTCATTGAAAACTGTTTCTATTCTATTAATGAATTTATGAATTATAATACGAAGAGAAATTTAATGCAGACATGAATAATGTAATTAAATTAACTTTGACATTCCTGTAGGCTTATTTTGAACATTGTAATTTTTATAGTTCTAACATTAGTATTTTTAGAGATTGACATTTGTAATTTTCATAGTTTGACATTTGTAATTTTCATAGTTTGACATTTGTAATTTTCATAGTTTGCCATTTGTAATATTCATTAATTCATTAACATTTGTATTTTAATTTTTTTTTGACATTTTCCTATTGTGACATAATTTTTTCAATTATTATTTCATTCATTAAAATTATGGCAAAATCTAAATTTGCATGCTGAATTTAGTAGGCGGAATATGAAGTACTATGTATTGTATTATGAGATCTGTAAGCACCATATTTCATGCAAATAAATTATATTATTATTATTATTATTACTACACCGCTATAGTGCCGCGCGATCTGGCAGATCGCGCGCCGCCAGTGTTGCCACCTTGCACAAAACTTTTTCACTAGTTTTGGTCGGAAGTTTCACCAGATTTAGGGATATTTTTAACTAAAAAAATCACCAGAATTCACTAAAAAATTTTTAAATTAAATCACAAGGCACCTAAGTCAAAAAATAATATTTTAATTCTGAATACAATGAATAAAAATAAACATGACAAAACTAAAAATCAACTTCAAATACTTCTGCTGGTAATTCTTTTTCATCTTGATCGATTATTATTGCAGATGTAGACGGCTGAGATGGATCATCAGTTTTGTCAGACTTTTTTGATTTAAAAGAGTATTTAGAATTGCTTCCAATAGCAGTAATTACATCGGCCGGGAGCTCGTAACTGTAACAGTTCTTCTTCATTAACTTTAACTGATTTCTTATAAAAAGAATGCTATTTAGAGTGTTAACGGCCATTCTGTTTCTTAATTTGTTTATCACTATATTCATAGCACTAAATGCCCTTTCCACTTCAGCATTTGAGTGAGGAAGTGACAATGCAGATATAGCGAGATCAGATAACTCTTGAAAGGTATTTATTCCAGCAGCATGCGTATATTTTCGCACTTCAGCCCAGAAATCAATGACGTTATGTGTAGCATTCCATTTAACATAATTTATACCATGCCACTGCTGTAACAGTTTGTCTATTGCTTCGTCATCAAATCCGAGTTCCGCGGCAAGGTCTGCTATTTTGTTGTCTTTGCCCTGGCGAAGAGTATTTTCCACACTCAGTTGACACATTTTCTCCAAAATAATGTAGTTAGAAGGAAGTCTTTGCTGAATCTGTTTTCCTAATTTGACTGTAAAATCAATACAACGTTTCCTGATTGCATTGATAACATCATTGGGTAAAGTGGTCTTTTGTACTTGTGATTTAAAAAGATATCCTAAATACGGTACTGGATTCAAGTGGGCTTCTATTGGAATGGACAAATAATCTTTGTCAGTCGTTGCAGCCGTCGGCATCAGTACTCTATTGCAAATAGAGCGAAGCAATGTCATTAATGTGTTCAGTAGGGCAACTGGATTTGAGTCCTCACTTTCAAAACACTTAACTCCAATTTGGACATCATTCAAGATGCTCCTTAAAAAGCACATGTAAAGGCGATTTCTCTCATCGGCATACATCGAATGAAGCAATTCTGCTGTGTAGCAATTATCTTTGTTCAAAGAGAAATGCAATTTGAGTTCTTCCCATTGAGACAATATTCTGGTCACAGTTTCTTCAATGGACAACCAACGAGTATCACAAGAGCGCAATATTTTTAAAGGCTGCTCGCCACAATTTATTGTCTAATATATGTCTTTGTACTCATCACAGCGTTTGGGTGAATGTGAGAACCAATTATAGGTTTCTCTGATGAGAAACTCAATATTTCGCGGTAACGTTTGCTCTGACGCATGTGACACCGCCAATTGCAATGAGTGGCAAACACATCTGACTAGCATTAAATTAGGTACGCCATATTCCGTTTTTAAAATATTATGTACGCCATTATTGACTCCAGTCATGACAGAGGCATTATCCACTCCAATTCCAATTAAGTTTTTTAATAGAATACCATGTGCCTGTAAACAGTTTACCAAGGCAGTAACAATTCCACGAGCATCCGCGCTCCTCAGTGGTTCTAATGCTAGAAATGCAGATACAACTTTATTTTGCGTGCAACTAAAATATCTAATTACTATGCCCAATAATTTTGATACACTGAGGTCAGTGGATTCATCTAATAGTACGTACACTATACTTTTGGGATCCAATATCATCCAATAGCATCTGTTTGAAGTGAGGAGCTAACACATTTTTTATTACTGCACTGCATTTTGTTCTGTGCATTTTCATGTCCATAACACTCTTGGAATCAGTAATACATTTTTTAAAGCTTCAGTTAAGTGGTCAATTTGCTGTATGGATGTGTGTTCTACAATGAACAGGGACAATGTTCCTTCAACTTTTAACGTGTTGGTATTATTTTTAGAAGGGGGCAGAAATTCAATTTGTCGGTTTTTAGACACTAAGTCAGATTTATCAATATGTTTTTTTGTTACTCTGTTTCTTAATGTCACCAATTCTAGCAAACATTTCACAATGGCAAAAAGTACAAAAGGCTTTTGTAGGATCGTTTGCTACAGGCCGTAACCAAGTCTTAAACTCTTCTTGGGTTTCCCATTCTTTCCGATATTTTTGAGCATAAACAGTCTTTATTTTCAGTGGCACGTCCATGATAATGCGAAATAAATACTTACTACACAAAAACCCACACAAAAACTTTAGATCTTGACTTGAATGATTTCGATAAGTATTGTTAATTTAGTTAGTTTTCGTTCGCGAAAGTACTCCTACTTTCCCCAATCCAAACAAAGACGAAATCCCCAAGCATAACCAAACAAAGACGTCTAAAGTTACGTTCCGAATAATATTTACTATTCGGAACGTAGTAATAATTTTTACTCGGCAAAGTGCCGGGTAAAAATGACCTGGGGGTCTACTCCCTAAGCACGAAGTCCGTCGTTTCAACCTTCGTTACGGGCGTTTCCTACTCCTTATGCCATGCCTTACAATCTTACTCGTAGAAACCCTGCAACAGCATTGTGATAACCCAACTTATTACAAATGACATGTACAAAAGATATATTTCCAGCTGGTTATTAGCTTTACAATTTCGTAGTATAATAATCTGTCAGTTTAGTATTGTACAATCAGAGGCGCTAATGTGGCGTATAATATAGGAAAATAAAAAATATTCAAAATATAATACTACACTAAGGTTTACAATGTTCTCCCTAAATAAATGGTATAATATTAGTAGTACTGTTAAGAATGTGTTGCCATAATTAATTCATTATTTGCTACATAGAAGTTTGATTAGTTCTATTATTGGAGATAAGCAAAGAGTGTTTATTGTAAATATAGGGTTCGTCAGAATAAATTAAATATAAACATACGTGTCCATGATGATAAGTCATTTTTGCTGATAAAAATTTTTAAATAAAAAGATCTTACATACTTTGGTAAGAATTTAGAGATATTTAAATATATGCCCTGGCAGCACTGGCAAGTAATAAACAAAAATGGCTGTTGTTGTTTTGATGTCGTTCTGCTGTGAATGCTGTGATCGTTCGTTGTCTGCTGTGATCGTTCGTTGTACCTATATCCCCCTTACTAATAAACATTGTGTATCGTCTGTATAGTTACACAACGCTTTGTCTTCTGTCGAAAATCAAATTACTGACGACTGAAAGAGAGAAATCGGTGTGTAACTATTCGTCTGATATAATACGTTTATTAGTAAGGGGGTGTGTAATTTAAATAATATCTAAATATGTTGTAGTAAACAGATTTTGAATACTTATATCGGTATAATTTTACTATCTCTGTTATAGAAAACAGTTGGATCATGAATGGATCTAGGTCGCGCGATTATAATACTGACACGGATGTAGTTTAGTATTTTAATCGCAGAGGGCGCTTTTTTAATGTTATCGTTCAAATCGCGCAAGATGGCTCTCTATTTCCGTATATACAAAGTACTCTTTGCCTTATGCCCTACGGACGGACGATTCGTTTGGGGCCCGAGCGAAGAATGAATGACAACGCGATTTGATAGTTGTACTTACCCCCGATGTGTTTTAGCCCGTCCGAAAAATTTAAGTTGACACTGGTTTTGACGGATATTTATGTCAGTTGATACGACACCAAAATAGTTCTCGTGCTGTCGACGAAAGTTACCAATTTAAAAGAATTCAAACTAAGTATGACTGCTTTTTTAAATATTAAAGAAGCTTTACAGGAATTTGAGCGTGCCTAAACCCGTACCGAATAAGCGTGCGCGATAACGATTAGATTTTCTAACTAAATCTGACTATTTTTAATCGCGACTAAAAAGGTGTGGAATAAAATTTGTTGGCACACCAACAAAAACACTGCTGTTTTTTTTTTTTTTTTCTTTTGCTTAATCTCGAAAACGGTGTGTCCTATCGTAAAAATAATGAAAATTTCGACCCCCTTTATGAAACCCGTAAACCCCTAAAACTCAACACGCACATTTTTCATATTTTCCATACAAAAAGAGAAAAATTCCATATAAAAATATCTTCTAAAAACAAAATAAAATATTTTCCACGTGGTGTCGCGATTGTCAAATTCGATTTAGTTGTGTCAAAATTATTTTTAAATGTAGAGGTATTTTTTTTTCTTCTGGCTGACTGTCGCCACCTAACTAAAGAAGAAGAACTGAAGAAGAAATGTGTTGTTTATACAAAGAAATACTGTAATAATATCGTTTTGACAGTGAGCGCGTTCACGAGCGTTTCGAATTGTTGACAGTTCTTAGCTGTCATAATCGTAATAACTAAGTTGGAACGCATGTGAGACGATGTGACAAACTAAATTCGGAATGCGGCCTTTGACATTTCATTATAAAATTTCCTTCAAAAAAGTAAACAGGCAAAGGTATAACAGGATGATGCCAGTTTCCAGACAAAAATGGCAAAAATAATTCAATTCTATACTTTTTAGACATAATAAAAGGTATATTTTTTAAATGTGGTCATTTTCTAACGACAAAAGTATTAATTTTTGTTTAATAAGCTAGAAAACTACAAAATAAGTAAACCGGTAATCGACCGGTAAAATAGTGCAACTGTATCGCCATGCGTCGTTCGTTCACGAATATTGTCTATGATTCCGTTTGAAACTGGGGGTCTACTCCCTAACTCCGTCCGTCCGTCCGTCGGCCCGTCCGACAGTAGCCCGATACGACGGTGTGAACCCTACTCCCTAACGATTTCGGACTCATCAGTTTCAAACGGAATCATAGACAATATTCGTGAACGAACGACGCATGGCGATACAGTTGCACTATTTTACCGGTCGATTACCGGTTTACTTATTTTGTAGTTTTCTAGCTTATTAAACAAAAATTAATACTTTTGTCGTTAGAAAATGACCACATTTAAAAAATATACCTTTTATTATGTCTATAAATATAGAATTGAATTATTTTTGCCATTTTTGTCTGGAAACTGGCATCATCCTGTTATACCTTTGCCTGTTTACTTTTTTGAAGGAAATTTTATAATGAAATGTCAAAGGCCGCATTCCGAATTTAGTTTGTCTCATCGTCTCACATGCGTTCCGATTTAGTTATTACGATTATGACAGCTAAGAACTGTCAACAATTCGAAACGCTCGTGAACGCGCTCACAGTGATACTCAATGTCAAAACGATATTATTACAGTATTTCTTTGTATAAACACCACATTTCTTCTTTAGTTAGGTGGCGACAGTCAGCCAGAAGAAAAAAAAAATACCTCTACATTTAAAAATAATTTTGACACAACTAAATCGAATTTGACAATCGCGACACCACGTGGAAAATATTTTATTTTGTTTTTAGAAGATATTTAATTTTTATATTATTTTTCTCTTTTTGTATGAAAATATGAAAAATTCTTACCTACGTCTTGAGTTTTAGGGGTTTACGGGTTTTATAAAGGGGGTCGAAATTTTCATTATTTTTACGATAGGACACACCGTTTTCGAGATATAAGCAAAAGAAAAGAAAAAAGATATAGTACTGTTTTTGTTGGTGTGCCAACTAATTTTATTCCACACCTTTTTAGTCGCGATTAAAAATAGTCAGATTTAATTGGAAAATCTAATCGTTATCGCGCACGCTAATTATGTACGGGTTTAGGCACGCTCAAATTCCTGTAAAGCTTCTTTATTATTTAAAAAAGCAGTCATACTTAGTTTGAATTCTTTTAAATTGGTAACTTTCGTCGACAGCACGAGAACTATTTTGATGTCGTATCAACTGACATAAATATCCGTCAAAACCAGTGTCAACTTTAATTGTTCGGACGGGCTAAAACACATCGGGAGTAAGGACAACTATCAAATCGCGTTGTCATTCATTCTTCGCTCGGGCCCCGAACGAATCATCCGTCCGTAGGGCATAGGGAGTAAGAAACGACCGTAACGAAGGCCGAAACGACGGACTTCGTGCTTAGGGAGTAGACCCCCAGATGAGTCCGAAATCGTTAGGGTGTAGGGTTCACACCGTCGGCGTCGGCGTCGTATCGGGCTACTGTCGGACGGGCCGACGGACGGACGGACGGAGTTAGGGAGTAGACCCCCTGTTTCGGATCCTGGGGGTCTACTCCCTAACTCCGTCCGTCCGTCCGTCGGCCCGTCCGACAGTAGCCCGATACGACGGTGTGAACCCTACTCCCTAACGATTTCGGACTCATCAGTTTCAAACGGAATCATAGACAATATTCGTGAACGAACGACGCATGGCGATACAGTTGCACTATTTTACCGGTCGATTACCGGTTTCCTTATTTTGTAGTTTTCTAGCTTATTAAACAAATATTAATACTTTTGTCGTTAGAAAATGACCACATTTAAAAATTATACCTTTTATTATGTCTATAAATATAGAATTGAATTATTTTTGCCATTTTTGTCTGGAAACTGGCATCATCCTGTTATACCTTTGCCTGTTTACTTTTTTGAAGGAAATTTTATAATGAAATGTCAAAGGCCGCATTCCGAATTTAGTTTGTCTTTTCGTCTCACATGCGTTCCGATTTAGTTATTACGATTATGACAGCTAAGAACTGTCAACAATTCGAAACGCTCGTGAACGCGCTCACAGTGATACTCAATGTCAAAACGATATTATTACAGTATTTCTTTGTATAAACACCACATTTCTTCTTCAGTTCTTCATCTTTAGTTAGGTGGCGACAGTCAAGAGAAAAAAATACCTCTACATTTAAAAATAATTTTGACACAACTAAATCGAATTTGACAATCGCGACACCACGTGGAAAATATTATATTTTGTTTTTAGAAGATATTTTATTTTTATATGGAATTTTTCTCTTTTTGTATGGAAAATATGAAAAATTATTACCTACGTGTTGACTTTTAGGGTTTTATGGGTTTTATAAAGGGGGTCGAAATTTTCATTATTTTTACGATAGGACACACCGTTTTCGAGATATAAGCAAAAGAAAAGAAAAAAGATACAGTACTGTTTTTGTTGGTGTGCCAACTAATTTTATTCCACACCTTTTTAGTCGTGATTAAAAATAGTCAGATTTAATTAGAAAATCTAATCGTTATCGCGCACGCTAATTCGGTACGGGTTTAGGCACGCTCAAATTCCTGTAAAGCTTCTTTAATATTTAAAAAAGCAGCCATACTTAGTTTGAATTCTTTTAAATTGGTAACTTTCGTCGACAGCACGAGAACTATTTTGATGTCGTATCAACTGACATAAATATCCGTCAAAACCAGTGTCAACTTTAATTGTTCGGACGGGCTAAAACACATCGGGGGTAGGGACAACTATCAAATCGCGTTGTCATTCATTCTTCGCTCGGGCCCCGAACGAATCATCCGTCCGTAGGGCATAGGGAGTAGGAAACGCCCGTAACGAAGGCCGAAACGACGGACTTCGTGCTTAGGGAGTAGACCCCCTGGATCCAAAACACAACATTCGATAAATATCACTAAAAGTCATCAAATAATTTTTCAGTGATTTTTTAATCAGAATATCACTGTCTAACTCCTAAAATTCACTAGATCTAGTGACAAAATCACTAAAGTGGCCACACGCATCTGCCCGCTGGTTTGGAGAACACGTATGCGTTGCCCGCCCCGCTGCCGCGCCGCCGCCGCCGCCGCCCCGTTGCCCGCAAAATTCGAGGCAGAGGCCTAAAGCATAAGGTTCAAAGTTGATTGGGAAAATTTGACAGATTGTAGTAGGTTGATGTGCTGGCGTCTGTACCTACCTACCTACGCTCTAGCGCATAATAGCCCTTATTTTATAGTAGTTTATTAGTTGTAGAGGTGAAAGCCGCGTGAATGTGGTGGTACACCGGTGTGTCGCCGAGGCTTGAAGGTTGGCGAAATGTGACACACCCGTAGACGGAGTAACGGACACACCGGTGCGTCACCGGGGCTTTAGGTAGCGGACACATTGAGATAGGACAATGATCGGACATAATAATTACCTACTGTTTTCTCCACAGACTAAGTAGTCTGTGGATTTCTCATACTCATATCACATATTCACATCTGACATTGGCAGAATTGTCGACATCGGCACCATTGCCATAAAGAAAAATAGAATAGAATAGAACTTTTTGTAAATTATAGAAAAATATAATAGAATAGAACTTTTTGTACTATACGGCTATAGCACGGACCTCTATTAAACAAGCAGATCAGTGGGCTATGGGATTACAGTACTTGTTTTATTATTTTCTCTTCTTTTTTTTCTTTACCTACCTTTCTTATTTTTTATTAATAGGCTTACTATAAGTGATCACTGACCTACCAAGAAGTGATTCATCTTCCTGCCAGTGAGGTCGAGAGCTCTGAGAACCAATGGTAATTAGCCGAATGTCACTGATCTCTGTTAAAGTGCCGAATGTTAAATGGTCTAAGGAAAGAGCACACAAGAGTTGGCGTAGGGTCATAGTTAGAAAATACTCTGTGCGTTGGGTTCGACAATGGTACAGAGGCCAGCACATCAACCTACCCCAATCTGTAAAATTTTCCCAATTGAATATGAACCTTATTCCTTTGTAGTAAAGTTGAAAATCTATCAAAGAAATTTGACAGATTGGGGTAGCTTGATGTGCTGGCCTCTGTACATACTATTGATTTTATCACGTCTCGTTCAACTTCACATCGAATGGTAATGGTAACCCTGCTGGCGCGCTGACGGCCGTCCTGTCATGTCAACGTAACAGTAATGTCAATAATTGTCAAACCGTGTCATGTCTGTCACTTTTTATTTACCATGTCATGAGATTCTTGGGTGGATTTACGAAATTTTATTTAACTGTGTTAATTACCTCGAACATAAAATTAATTATTCCTGTTATATAAGACAAAAATGGTATGGAGGACAACTCTATATCTTGTAAAAAGCCAACATGGCAAAACTGTGTTCACTGTCCGAGACTACTTTTCACTTCTGCCACGGAATTTGAAAGGTTTTAGACATATTATTTGTATTTATCGGTTAATTGAAAGCAGTATGCACTATAAGAACGATGCTTCATTAATAATTATGTTCTGTTGCAGGCATGTTCAAGAGAAGCACAGTATTAAAGAGGGATCCATCATACTCTGTCAGTATGGGCAAAATGGAATGTGTTCGTCTTTGCAGTTTGGTGATTTGCGGAAAGCAGGCTTTAAGTATCACGTAAGAGAGTATCACTTATATACAAAAGACTCAAACGATGACTGGACCTTCTATTCTTCCTCTCAAAACCTTCCAGCAGTATTAAATGATCCTAACAGAGGTAAACAGAGCAATTTTTTCACGAAGACTTGGGGAGACAGTTTTATTGATAAAGTTGATATATACCCTAGCCCATATTTACCTGAAATCACATTAGCACATTTTGAATCATATTGCAAAAGAGTTGCTAAAAAATATCGGCGTCATTGTAGACTAAAAGAAAGTATTCCAGTCAAAAATAAAACACCTGTAGTAGAAAATGTATGTGAGGTACCAAACATATTCTATGAGCAATCACTACCATTAAATGATCCAGATGTATTTAGCCAAGTTTTTCCTAGTCTGTGTAATTCTGAAGATCCCAGTATTGCTATAAGAGCTCTCCAAGAAACACTAAGTACATACCTAGATGTTATTGAGATGAAAATCTCTAAGCAAGTAGCTCAAAAATCAGATGCATTTTTTCATGCAATGATGTCTCATGACACTATAATGGAACAGATGGCTAGAGCAGTAAAAACAGTTAGAACAACTAGACAAAATATAACCCATGTAAAAGGAAACTTAACTGAATGTCCACTAAAATTAGCAAGTTTAACAAAAATTAATCACAATCTGAACAATGTTCATGATCTTTTAAAGTTAATGGGTACAGTACAACAGACACAACCAATGATACAGCTCCTTTTGAGTACTTCAGACTATGTGGCTGCTTTGGACTTGATCAGCTCTACCCAAAAAGTGCTGTCTACACGCCTGTCTGGTATTCAAGCATTTCGTCATTTATCTCCACAACTAACTGAAATGAAGAGATTAATACACAAAATGCTGAGTAACGAATTTTTAAGATTCATTGTCACAGACCTAAACAGACCTCCAAAAGATGACACAGAAATACCTGAAAGGGAGAAAATTGTATCTATAGTGTCTGGAATTCTCCGCCTGAAGGAATTTGATTTTATTGATACATTCAAAATAGAAGCAATGACATCTATTCAAACTACAATCAAACAATCTGTAATAGAAATAATTTCAGAAAGGGATGGAAACACGGAAATTGTTTTGAGAGGATCTACTGCTGACAATACGTGGCTTTTGTGTAATGAAGGTATAACATTTCTACAAAAAGTTACTCCAAACTTAATTAATTTATTTAAAAGAATCTTATCCTTAAATAATTTGATATTGGAAATTACTCAAATGGATGACGTTACTGGAAATGATAGTGAAGATGTTTGGTCACCTGAGGAACTACTTTTTGTAGACGAGAAGTTAAAGAAAATGGTTGCATCTCTTTCTGACTACTGCAATGAACGATGTGCTAATCTTATAGTAACTAAAACAGACAAGGATTATGTTTTTTCTGATATGACCCAATTATCGATCCTATCCAAACTCATTGAAAATTTCTGTGACAAATGTGAAAACATAACTGGTCATTGCAGTAACGCAATGAAGCTAGCTCTTCGAAGCTATGCAATGAAGTATATACAATGTTTACATGCTGATAGGAGGACTCAACTGACATCTGCTCTAAATGCAGAGCGATGGAAAGCTGCAGATGTCCCTTGTGAATTACAAAGTGCGATAAATAAGATACACGAATCAGGTGAAATACCAAATGCTCTAAAATACGACAGTGGGAAACCTGATGGAAAATATTTATTAATAAATAAGGAGACTTACGCTGTTGTTGCTACAGTGCAGCTTTTAATCAAGATCCTGCTGGAATATTGTGATGCCACAAAACAGTCTCCTGTCATTGTCCAGTACTTGGTACACTGCATGTTGGAATTGATTCGATTATTCAATTCTCGGTGCTGCCAATTGGTATTAGGTGCTGGAGCAATACAGAGTGCTGGCTTAAAAACAATCTCTACATCAAACCTTGCTTTAGTATCTAGATCCCTGCAGGTGGTCATGTGGTTTCTACCTAAGATAAGAGGATTGCTAGAAAGACAACATTCAAAAGAATTGTCACTGAATGGGTTTAGTAATATAGAAAGTGATATAGTCAGCCATAAGCAGGAAATAGAGAATAAGATTTGTCTCATAGTAAGTAATATGCTTGCATCTCAGCTGACAGGGTGGGATGCTAAACCCCCTGTTCCATCTCAAACATTCCGAAATATTTCTAAACACTTAGTTAAATTACACGAAGCACTTATTGATATATTTCCTAATGAACAAATAAGGACCATTTATAAAAGAGTACATGATAACTTCAAAGATAAACTTAGAGAACAATTAGTAAAGATGAACATAGTAGCGAATGGTAGCCCTCAGCATGGTGTAGTCACCTCAGAATTGACCTTTTACTTGCAAACCCTCAAAACACTACGGGTGATAAACGAAAATGATGCAGAGGACAATATATTGTATGATATTTGGTTGAATTAAGTTACACATAATTAATTATAATAAGGTATAGAGAGAATATTCAGTAGCCATTTTTCTAAAAATTACTTATTCTTTTCAAACACCATCTATTAATTGTTCTAATTAAGGTGTATAATACAATGATAATTGTCATTTTAACTTTGGTACCATAGGCTTATAAAAAAAAGATGGACTCCGCGCCACGCATATCGAAAGTGAAGCACCGCGCACCGTACCGATCTGTGTGCGTGATTGACGATTGACGCTGTCGTGTCTCGTAATGGCGGCCGGTCGGCATACTATGATGTAAATGTGAGCGTGCGGCGTGTTTGTACAAGCGGTCCCGGCATACTTACTATGCTTCACTTCATCCGTCCATCTTTTTTTATAAGTCTATGTTTGCTACAATACCAACTTGTACAAAGCCAAAGAAAATTTTCATTCTTATAAGTACCTAATATTAATTAATGAAACTGATGTGTATGTATTATGTAAATAAACTGTTTAATAAGTTTAAATGATATAATTACGTACTTACATTTAATATTCCTCCTCTATAATGAGAAAACAGGATGTCCCTAAGAGTATTCAGCGCTAGAATAACCAAATTATTGAAACTTTCAGATACCCCATGGATACCCCATTATCTTCCGGGCATTTTCATGTCCGGCGGTATTTGTCCGGTTTTCTCGACTTTTAAAGGGATTTGTTTTCGAAAATAAAAAAGAACATCAAGCCAGCTTTTCCCAAAAACAAAAAAAAAAAAAAATTATGATTGTAATTTCCGTAAATTTTTGCGAATGTCCGGCTTTTTGTCAGGACTTTTCACACTTCGAAAGGACTTCCCTATGCATAGCTCACATTATCGCTTTACTTTACTTTAACCCATAACCCGACATAGGCAGAGATGGTCTCTGGTCGTCTTAGGGGCCATAGTGCCCCTAATGCTAAACTCCAACCCGTTTCGGGACCCTTTAAAATCTTTGCCGGATTAGGTACCAGTTCTACCTATCTTTCCTCTTTTTTTTACCTGCTAGTAATTTTCCAAAATAATGACAAAACGACTCTGTGGATTGTACCGTCGTCATCGCCAAAGTCAAGAACGATCTATAACGATTAACGATGCGTAGGTAAAGATTTATTAGACGTTTGGCGATCGTTATAGTCGCTCGGTATGCTGAGTTTTGACGTTCAATAATATCTGTCCGCTTCTTATTTCATCAATCGTTACTGTAACGATCGATAAAGTCGGTTAAAAAATAAGATGTCGATCGTCTGTTGCTATTTATGCGATTTTGTTTAATCATACTGGGTCGATTGTCAAAAATCGAGCAAATCGAGACACCTTAAGTCATTCAAAATTATGGTAAATATCCCAAAACTTGTGAATTCATAAGTCAAATTGTTTCCCCAAACCATTAGGTACTTATTTTAAAAGTTACTAGTATAGGCTCATAGGTACAGAACCACGGATATTTCCAAAAGGTAACTGAGTGTACAGTCAGCAACAAAGTCGGTTAACATAATGAGTAGGTAAAACTTAATTTTTTAATGATGATCGCCTTTTTTACTCCATTATTATTGTTTATAATATTAAACGTAAAATCGGATCAAATGTAAAATTACAATGATAAAATCACTTGTCCATCACAGGAAATGCTGAAAAACAGTAAGTACACGAAGTGTCAATTTAGGTAGTACGTAAAACATGTCACTCAGGCTGGCTGGAAAAATCTTCAAAATAACTTGCATTTAACTAGGTCAATAGGGCATTTTATGTGACGGCTAAACACCCTTATTTCAGAATTTGTGACGCAACAGAATCTTAGATAATCGATCGAAAACGTGTCCAGCCATCTTGATAAACCACTTTTCGCTGGTCTCTCAATCTCGGTAACGGAAGTGATTTTGACGACATTTTGTGATTTTGCTTATCAACGGTCGTCACATAAATGACAGGCATCGAGCTAAAAGTTTTGTGATACTGTGACACTGCCCTTAGGGGGGTTGTCAGCAGATAGTAATATAGGGGTTTGTAAATAATAAGAGCTCGATAACTCAGTACACTTATTATTTATTGCCTAAAATTCCGTGGCCGTCTCAGGTCCTGATTACTGAGGTAGTAATGGGTAGGGAACACTGGCCTGAACCGTCTCCAGGTGACGATAGTTCCGTCTCAGATTTGCGGCTCCAGCTCCAGGTTCTATATCAATTGATAACGTCCGCGTAGGTAGACGTGAATCTCTCTGCAGCAGAGGATCTTCTCCAGGCGTCCTCTTGACGCCGGAACCACGACGTGACGAAATGTTTGAAGGGTAGACTAGAATCCCTAGAGGGATTTCGCGAAGTATTTACCAAAATTATTTAATTACGTTCGGAACGAACGACACAGCCTTCACCTCGGACGCTCTCAATTTCACCAGTCATCATCCTTCCTTACCAAGCCCAACCGAATCGCCACTCCTCGGCGACGCTCGGTAACGATCGTTTTAGAGATGCGCGGGCGCATAGAACGAAAACCCTTTTAGTTAATAACCGCTCGAAGGTTCCTTATATTATTATTTAATTTTAATGTTGTATTTAAGTGTTAGGTTAACTTATAAATATTATGCTAGGTTATTTTTTGATAGTTTTGTGTAAATACTATAGTTTTAAGTGTACATAAGTTAGTTATTATTAAAGGTACTTAGACTAAACTCCTTACCTCCTTCCTTACTCCATCATTTCTAGTGTACGGGCGTGAACTAATTGCTTGTGGATCGCACTACGTTGATACAGATAACGAGGAAGACCTTATTTTTCAACCTCGCGATTCCTACGCTGAGAATTTAGGAGTGTTGTCTAGTATATTTAATAAGGTTCAAGCACTATTACTGCAGGCTCATAGTAGGAATTGTCAACATTATAATTTACGCAGGAGATCTGCAGAATTTAATATTGGTGATGTCGTTTGGAGAAGGACTTTTTATCAGAGTGATAAGGACAAATATTTTAATAAAAAATTAGCTGCAAAATTCATAAAATGTACAGTTATTGGTAAAAAGTCACCACTTGTTTATGAACTAGCTGATATGTCTGGAAAACCACTAGGGTCTTGGCATATCAAAGATATCAAACTTAACAACTATAAAGTCTAAACTCATTACATAGATTATCGTAGTACTTAACCTAGCCATAATAAATACTAAAACCTACTACTTAAACTCAAATGTGTTAAATAATTATTGCTATTTTAATACATTAAAACTTGCTAATTGAGTATAATTATTTAATAGTTTAGTTATCACTCTGTTGCTAGGGTCTCAAGTCTTTATTAGTAGACTAGATGATTTTATTAAAGGTGACTATTTGCGTGAGGTATGAAAGTTAGTCTGCACGTATTAGCTAGTTTAGTTTAGTAGTGCTAGTCGGATTTTACATCTAGTACGCAAAATCCTTCGCTTTTTGACGGGGTACTGTAACGTTGCACATTGCAAGTTACAAATTTAAGGAGTTTAGTCTAAGTACCTTTAATAATAACTAACTTATGTACACTTAAAACTATAGTATTTACACAAAACTATCAAAAAATAACCTAGCATAATATTTATAAGTTAACCTAACACTTAAATACAACATTAAAATTAAATAATAATATAAGGAACCTTCGAGCGGTTATTAACTAAAAGGGTTTTCGTTCTATGCGCCCGCGCATCTCTAAAACGATCGTTACCGAGCGTCGCCGAGGAGTGGCGATTCGGTTGGGCTTGGTAAGGAAGGATGATGACTGGTGAAATTGAGAGCGTCCGAGGTGAAGGCTGTGTCGTTCGTTCCGAACGTAATTAAATAATTTTGGTAAATACTTCGCGAAATCCCTCTAGGGATTCTAGTCTACCCTTCAAACATTTCGTCACGTCGTGGTTCCGGCGTCAAGAGGACGCCTGGAGAAGATCCTCTGCTGCAGAGAGATTCACGTCTACCTACGCGGACGTTATCAATTGATATAGAACCTGGAGCTGGAGCCACGACGTGACGAAATGTTTGAAGGGTAGACTAGAATCCCTAGAGGGATTTCGCGAAGTATTTACCAAAATTATTTAATTACGTTCGGAACGAACGACACAGCCTTCACCTCGGACGCTCTCAATTTCACCAGTCATCATCCTTCCTTACCAAGCCCAACCGAATCGCCACTCCTCGGCGACGCTCGGTAACGATCGTTTTAGAGATGCGCGGGCGCATAGAACGAAAACCCTTTTAGTTAATAACCGCTCGAAGGTTCCTTATATTATTATTTAATTTTAATGTTGTATTTAAGTGTTAGGTTAACTTATAAATATTATGCTAGGTTATTTTTTGATAGTTTTGTGTAAATACTATAGTTTTAAGTGTACATAAGTTAGTTATTATTAAAGGTACTTAGACTAAACTCCTTAAATTTGTAACTTGCAATGTGCAACGTTACAATACGTACAGCGGTTTAGTAGAAAAATGCAAAAATCTGTGTCCAGCCATCTGGATTTTACGTATAAAACTTTTGGCTGGCACTTCCGAATCTCAATAACGGGAGCGTTTTCGAATATGGTTCCTTTACTAACATTTAGTGACGCAATTTGTGACAGTAATAACGTTTGATTTATGGCGTCACATATAAGGGTTTACGAGAAATCAATAAAAACTTAATGTCCAGCCAGCCTGAGATCAAGCTGGCTGGACACATGTATCTCCGCTGCGTGATGATCTACGGCCTTCGAAATATGTTCAAATTTTTGTGACGGGGACGATAATGATTTACTGAATTTGTGACGGAGAAACTTTGAGTAGTTTCAAAGATATTGATCATTTAAATCTTCCCATACAAACACTGCAGTAGGGTTACCAATAATGTAGGTTTTATGTAGGACTAAGTATATTTGAGTCGTATAGAAACAAAAGCAGCAATCTGACATTTCAATAATTAGTGGTAATTAAGAAAAAACGTGTCATTCATTTATCGAATTGATAAATTTGTCACATATGATATAATTTGGTAAATTAAAGGTTTAAATTTTTATTAAATATGACATTGAGTAGATTGAATTAAGAAGAAATTAATAAAATTAGAATGAATTTTTCAGATTGCTGTTTTTGATACTTACATTTAAATATTGCTGTATTTGATTCTAAACAAATACCAGATTGCTGCTTTTGTTACTAGCTATGTTAAAGATTGCTGTCTTTGATTAGTACAACGTAACACGTAATTTAGGGTTGTCACTCAAATTAAAATTCACAAAGATGTTGGGTTTTATTTTAATTTATATATTTAAAAAAGTTAAATTCGAAGTTCGTCAGATTCCTGGACTACTTCATCACAATATGTATCTTCAGAAGGCGATTCTTGTAAGGCCTCCTGTCTTATTAATATTTCTTTATAAAAACTTAATTCCGATATACCTTGCCATTCGGTACCAAAATGTTTGCTCAGTAATTTATTCACATCACATAATTTACTTTTATTAACAGCAACTATGCTGGGCAGTATAATTGGATTTATCATATTTACAAGTTTTCGTGGTCTGCAAATATTTTGAGCGGTAGCTAAGTCACTCTTATAATATATTTCGCCCCTGACAAGTACGTTACCAGGTTTTTTTGAACGACGCAGAATGAATCTTTTACACTGGTTGAATTGAATATTCCAAGTTGTGGTGGGTTTTACGATGTCTTTCATAGATGTCTTCCAGTCAAAAACCGTGCAATCTTCGCCAAATTTTACTAATGTTGCGTTTTCAGACACAATATCTATGATTTCTTTGGGATGAATGACTACCTCCATTTTACGCAGCTTTTTTTCAATAACTCCAAAAAAGCGATCAGCAGGCATAAAAGAATGGCCGGTGACAGGAAAAATTACTTCTAAACTCTTAATGTTTACATTTTCTAGCAGCCATTTGCAGCACATACCAATTAAAATACAATTTTTGTTTTGTCCGCCGCATCCGTCTGCAACCAAACGAATTCTTGATATGCCCATTTTATCAGTTTTACAAAGCCGGTCATAAACTGCAGATGCCACCAAATTCGCATTTTTGCTAAACTCGTCTTCTGTATTACTGTACTTCTGTACTGTCTTCTCTTCTTCTGAATTTGTGACGGAGAAACTTTGAGTAGTTTCAAAGATATTGATCATTTAAATTTTCCCATACAAACACTGCAGTAGGGTTACCAATAATGTAGGTTTTATGTAGGACTAAGTATATTTTAAGGTGTTTTCTTTAATGGATGAAAATCCGTGTTTTGGTGATATTAATACGAACAACTCTAGTTATTTAAAGAGGAAGCGCTAAAGTAGCCCGCGAAATTCAAATTTTCTTACGTTTTTTGTAATTTGCTGGTGAGTATTAAGTGGTACATTGATTAAAATATGATTCGCGGTCGTAACAAATATGTATTTACAGAATTATAATCATTACAGTCAGTAATACAACTTGTTAACTTAGTATAATCCCCAAATGTGAAGATTTCATGAAATAGTCATTCTTGGGGATTACTTGGTCTTAGAGAGTTGTGTTGATGAATTATAGATTATAATTCTGTAAATACATAAGCGAGCGAAGCGAGCTCGGGACTTGGGGCAGCCCGACCTGACTCGGACAGGTTAGGTTCTAAGGGGACGTTGAGGGCTCAAGTGAGCGAGCGAACGAGCTCCCGTCATCCCCTTCGTGTTACGTTACTTTAAACACACTCACTCACAATATTAATGGATGTTTGTATGGGAAAACTTAAATGATCAATATCTTTGAAACTACTCAAAGTTTCTCCGTCACAAATTCAGTAGAAATCATTATCGTCCCCGTCACAAAAATTTGAACATAGCTCGATGCCAGTTACAAATTTATGTGACGCCCGTTGATATGCAAAAAGTCGTCAAAATCACTTCCGTTACCGAGATTGAGAGACCAGCGAAAAGTGGTTTTTCAAGATGGCTGGACACGTTTTCGATCGATTATCTAAGATTCTGTAGCGTCACAAATTCTGAAATAAGGGTGTTTAGCCGTCACATAAAATGCCCTATTGACCTAGTTAAATGCGAGTTATTTTGAAGATTTGTCCAGCCAGCCTGAGTGACATCAAAAAATCAGACGCTACAAAGGCTGAGTACCAGAGATATCGATTTTTAAAGATTTTCTTAGGGTTGTCAACAAAGTGATTGTAAAATTTTATGTTTTTTTTATTTTATGATGGGCATCGTGTGGTATTAAAATCAAAATCAAAAGTCATTTATTCAAACTAGGTTGAGAATCAGCACCTTTCGAACGTCAAAATTACAAAAGACAGTCCCCCAAAACGCCCGCCCTTCACCACTTCCTAGTGCTTTCGCTAGGGAGAAGAAGTGGCGCAACAAACTCCCCAGCAGCACAGCTGTCTGTTCAGTTATAAAATACTCGACTGTAACTGTAACTAGATCTGCAAAGTATCTAATTAACATTACAGGACACAGAACATTCAATAAAATGATTTGCCATATGTTAGCTAGCCACGCCAATATACCAACAAATACCATAAAAATCTATCCGTACTCAAGCTAAAATAAAAATACTAAATCAAAAGTAATAAAAAAATAAAAAAAAGCTACCTAAATAAAAGCCTCCAGGTATAAAGGGCCCAGCATTGCATACATATGTAAGTTGTCACAACTTACATATTTATGCAATGCTGGGTTCTGTTCACATAGCTGTCACTTGAAGTCACAAATTATAAACTAGGACCATCAAAGTAAAAATTAATAAACAAGTTAGGTATTACTAATAACAACAATAAAACCATGGTCAGCAAGACGACCAGTCACCACAAGCAGCACCCGTTCACGAGCATAACGCAAAGATCAGCCATTACCCCCCTCGCCATATTTGAGGGAAGGAGGCAACCCGACCCCCGACGCTACCGCAAGCAGTGACATCTAAGGGAGCATGACGAACTTGCTGCCGGTTACTCAGGCAAGAATAAAATCATCAATCATAGAGGTCGCTAGCTAACCACTTATTGCAATCAACTCATTACAAAACATTGAAATGAGTTGATTAAGTCAATAATAAATTAAACTGAATTTACTTATACAGTGAACAAAAAAAATAAAAAGCAATTACATGAACTCATATAACCTGTCAGTAAGCTAATTCTGGAGAAAGAACATAAACATTGTCTTGAGTTAATCAGGCCGACCAACTATTCTTATCGTTTAAGTAGTCGTTGATGGAATAGTAAGCCTTTGAACAAAGGTTGGATTTTACTTGAGCTTTAAACGTATTATAAGGCAAATCTAGCAAAGAGGAAGGTAGCTTGTTATAAAAGGTTATACCAAGCCCAACAAATGAGTTATGAACCTTATGAAGCCGGTGAAAGGGAGTTCGTAGTTTGTCCTTATTTCTAGTGTTAACATTGTGAATATCACTGTTTTTAGTGTACAAGTGTATATTTTGCCTAATATATAAGATGTTGGCAAAGATAAACTGTGATGCAACCGTGAGAATACCAATATCTTTAGAAAAGCCTCTTAGAGAAACTGGCACCTAGCTGGTAAATTGCTCGAACAGCTCGTTTTGCAGGACAAATATATTTTGTATATCAGCGGCTTTGCCCCACAGCAGAATACCATAGGACATAACGCTGTGAAAATAACTAAAATAGACTAAACGAGCTGTATTGGGAAGGGGTCCGCCCTCGTTAAGCTATGCTAAAACCCAATACTCATACACGATGTCCGGAGAAGCGGGGGTGAGGCGTCATGGAGCCGGCAAAGACCCATGGCGCTGCTTCGCCTCAACAGGAGCTGACCTATCCTGTTGGGGGATGTCATCTCGGGCCTCGACCGAGTGACTTAGTGCAAGAGGGACATGAGGGCGCCAACCCTCATGTTGGTCAGCGAGTGGCAGATATAGGTACTCTTCACTCTCCGGGTGTACCTGTTAACATGCTAGGAGACCAATTATGCAAAGACGATCGACCCGTAGCATTGACTCTGCTAGATTTATTTAATTTAACTTTAAATACTGAACAAATTAACATTTGTGTTCTAAATACAAAATTATTAAAATTTTATATTTTTCATATTAGGCTGTTAGTGGCCTTTGCTTCTCTCAACCTAGCGAAAGCAAAGCGCGAATAAAAAGAAAGTTTATGTCATATTTTGCTAATAATTATGGCAAAACTATTTTTCATTCTATTATTTATAATTTTTTCGGAAGTGTTCTCGGCTCCTTATCACCCTCGTCGCTGTACGATTCGGCGAGTATCTCGCCTCAAACGATACGATAAATGTACTAGGTATTTAATATAATGTCACAATTTTTATTACGTACAACCCTATTTCCATAGAAATTCCTAAAATATATAGAAACGATTTATCTCCTTTGCCGCATGAGTTTAGTTTGTGAAATTTTAGAATATGATTACTAACAGTAGTGACTATTTTATGTAAAAAAAATAAAATGCTACATCGCCATAGTTTTATAAAAAAATAAATATATGTGAAATTCAGAAAAAAAACCCTTACTCTTCAATAATTTAATCTACAACCCTCTAATTTAACATGTAGTTATATAAAATCCTGCAACATCATTATCAATATAAAAAAAAACTATTTGTTTTATATTTTTTGAGTAATCTTGAAATTAAGATTTTCTTAAGTTCATTGCCCTTTCACAAAAAAAAATCATATCTAAATAACTAAGCAAAAAAATACTGTCGGTATTTTTAGTAACGCTGTATCATGGCTAGATCTATCGAATGGACACATAAACGAGACATGACCGCAACTCGGCTCCCATAACACACTGTGCGCGCCGGGGGGAAAACCCGCTTTCGCGGCAAATCGCGGCGGAGCGGACGGACCTCCGGAGCGATCTCATGGTGGCATGGAAAGAACGACTGTCGCAACTCAGCGCAGGGCACGCCACGATGGTGGCCATAAGACCCCTCTTTGAGGAGCGGCCGAGGCGTCACAGCGTTTTCACCTACCGCCTGACGCAGGTCCTCACCGGACACGGATGTTTCGGGAGGTTCCTGCACATCATCAGGCGGGAGGAAACGCCCGGGTGTCACCATTGCGAGGATCGCCCAGAGGACACGGTGGAGGTCTGCCCCGCTTGGGCGAAGCACCACGCGTGTCCTCGTAGAGGCGATCGGCAGCGGCGGCGACCTCTCGCGTCCGGCCCTGGTTCATGCCAGGTCCGGGGCGAGAGGGAGTGGGAGGCAGCCACCTCCTTCTGCGAAGCAGGCATGCTAGCGAAGGAGGTGGCGGGATGGTTGAGGGACAGAGCCTCAGTGAAAGAGATGTCAGCATCAGTGAAGGAGCCCGTCAGGGCCGAAGCCTGCCGGGGCAGCGGGATTGTCCGAAAGGGTTACCGCTTCCCCGGAACATAAAGGGCTAAGGAAGGAACACGGATGGGTTTTAGTCAGTACGAGTCTGACACTCCCTTCCGCTCCACCCAGAGCAGGAGGGGTCATTTGATGATTTCCCATCCTTAAAAAAAGGGGTGTATTTTATTTTTCCATTTTAAATGGGACCAACTTCGTGGTCATACATAAAAAATAAACATTGTATACGCGTTGACTTGAGAGCCTCCTCCTTTTTTTTTGTCGGTTCAAAATGAAGCTTTTGTCAACTTCATTTATTTTTTTATTAATATAAAATAATTAAATATAACGTTTTTTAGATATATCTCACGGGCACGGGTGGACAGATTTTATTGCTCGCAAATGTATTAACTGATTGTATTTTTTTTTATGTGATTAAGTTCTGAATTACCACCACCCCCATGTCACATAACATATCGCACGTAATGACGTAAGCAATATCTGAACAGGCAGTAGATACGAAGACTTTAAATGTTGGACCTATATTGTTTTTGTGATTTATACTACATATAGCAATTTATTTTATCGAAAATTAAAAACTTCTATAATAAATGCCATTTTTATTGTTTAGATAACAACATAGAAAAATATTAACAGCCATTATGATTTCTATGG
The DNA here is from genome assembly GCA_963669345.1 of Gortyna flavago. NCBI lineage: Eukaryota > Metazoa > Arthropoda > Insecta > Lepidoptera > Noctuidae > Gortyna > Gortyna flavago. Next base: position 8,776,598 of record OY770129.1, on the reverse strand, counting down.
AATTATATTTACGATAATTTATGGACCATTAATAGAAACAAGAGTAACATTTGAATTACAGTGTTGTTTGTGCCAATTTAATTTTTTATCACATTTTAATCTTTGGCTAACATTCTAAAATATTAAAACCTTAAAAAAGCTGATAATTATGGTCACATAAATATTTTTTTAAATATACCTTACTTAACTATTTGCTCGATAATTTTAACTATCATAGAAATATGACGCTAATGGATATCTTATTATAAACGCTACACAAGTACAAATAACTTGAAAAGCCATAAGCTTTGTAGTCAGTTGTACTTCAGATATTGGCCCTAACTTAATTAAAAATAAATTAATTAGTGTCATATTATTTATAGTTATACTTTCCTTATCTTCAGTTTTATCAACTAGATGTAAGATGGTTAACACACGTAGTATCAATTTGGTTAAGGCAGTCATTTCTTTTTTTGCTATTAGTGTTCTGCTTGCATAAAGCAAATTTGTCTCTTCACTGTACTTTGGTAAGCGATGTCTTGGGCATGGAATAATGTGGAATAGTTGAGGCACTGAATACAGAAAGTTAATGATTTGTGGCAAGAAAAACAGTAAAACTGTTTTACTGAAATGACTCAATATAGCTACAACTGCAAATGTCATTCCAGAAACGTAACAAAATGTGTCCCCAACAAACACCTTTGAAGGATACCTGAAAAACAGAAAAAGAAACATTTAAGTCATCGCATTAGCCGATTGAATGCCATAATTACAGACAAAATTAAAAAGCCATTGTGTCTTTTTTTATGAAAGTGCATATTTAAAGGTGAACACTCTAAGATCACACAGAGGTCTTTACTAATTTGATAGTGGAATGTCTGCTTTGGAAAATTTCTAATAAAATAAATTCTGCCTGTTTTTATACAAACGAAACACTTCTCCTGAAGTGGCTTATTAATAAAGCAAGGCTATGCCACCTGGGGTCGCAGGATTGTTTGGTAAAGAGTAAGGCTATGCCACAATCAATGATAAAAGGAAATAATGTAAATATTTATTTCAAACATACAATAGCTTACCAATTATGCTTCAACAATGCCAGTGTAGTTGCAAGATAAGGTATCATAATATGTAATGAGAAAGTGTGGGCTTTAAACTGATCCCCTCTCAATTCAATGATGTCAAAAATAACAATAGAAAAGGCTATGATGACAGACTGCCCAACTTCAAGTCCATTGATTCCAGCCAATATGTTTATAGCATTTGTGCAGAATACAGCTAACATTCCCATGTAGATGTAGTACAGTACACCTGGAAAAGAACAGAAAAAGTAAATAAAAGATAGATCATCATTATCAAAATATCTTTTAACACATTGGCTGCCAGGCAACAGACACAATAGAAAATCTATTGTTCGCGGTCACCAGTGACCGCGTTGGCAGTCAATGCCTTAAGCACATACCGTACCGTACCGTAGTACATACCAATGTTGATGGAAACTCCCAACCATGGCCTCAAAGGAATAGGAACTACAAAAGTAGTGGAGTTGAAGTTCACATAGTAAACCACAAGCAGGGGTAGTGATGCCACTGTGGGCAGTAACAGTTTATATCTCCATCTCAAGTCCAAAACATCATCAGCGAAGCCAAGAAGGAGCATACAGCAGATGGATAATAATCCCGCCAATAGTTCTGCAAACTAAATAAGAACCATGTTATACATAATTTTTACATAGGCCTTCATTAATATAAACCACTGCAATTTATACTAGCTTCAATTGAAAATTAAAATAATCTCTTACCTCATTGTGAGGGAAGTGCTGTGTGTCCATCAAGCCATTACCAAAAACAATTGGTATAAATATAAAGCTCGTAATTAAGAAGACACATCCAGATACAACACCTATCGCTTCTGGGCTGAAAATAATGATAAGAGTGAGAAATAGAGCTACACTTTCCCTCAATGACTTCATAGAACTCCTAAACGATACCCTATCAGTTAGTCGAAACTAAATAATGTTTCATTTACTTACATTTTTTTCTTACTAGTTTTACATAGATCTATTCCAAATAGACCGGCTTTAACAAACAAGTCTGTAAGGTTGGGTATTAATTCATCTGTTACAAAGAAGGCTACCGCCGACAGAATTAATAATATAAATATTTCCCACATCTTGCAGGTTATTTAAATAACAAAAAATATAATTAGCAAATAGTTAAAAGTTAAACACATCTATACATTGACACATTACTTTGAAATCATTGCATCAATAAATTTTAAAATAGTACGAGTTTTTGGCACAAAAAGGTTAAAGTTATGAATTTATGACAGCTCACAGCTGAAAACTGTATACAATTCGGAACGCTCGCTTGTGAACGCGCTCACAGATGCTTAGGCCGCCTTCCGAATTGGCTAATATCGCTCACAGCACTCAAATCGTCTCACATGCGTTCCTTAATGGATACCACGATTATGACAGCTGAGAGCTGTCAACAATTCGGAACACTCGTTAGCGCGCTCACAGTGCTTACTCGGTGTCAAAAAGATATTACAACAGTATTTCTTCATAAAAACACCACACGTTTCTTCCTTTTCTTTGTTGATGTGGTTTATGTGCTCTTAAGCGCATGTATGGAGAGGGGCCAGTTTCCACTCCGTTGGAAGACGGGGAAGCTGGTCCTCATTCGGAAGCCAGGGCGCCCTGCGGACTCTCCGTCCGCATTCCGGCCCATCGTGCTGCTCGACGAGGTCGGCAAGCTTTTTGAGAGAGTGATTGCGGGCCGCCTCGTCGGGCACCTGGTGAGGACGGGGCCGGATCTTGCGGATAGCCAGTTTGGCTTCCGCAAGGGGCGCTCTAAGGTGGACGCCATCATGCGCGTGAGAGCCCTCACGACGGGGGACGCGGTGTCCCGGGGTGGGGTGGTCGTGGCGGTGTCACTCGACATCGCCAACGCTTTTAACACCCTGCCCTGGAGCTGCATTGGGGAGGCACTCCGGTATCACCGGGTGCCGACCTACCTCCGTCGAATAGTCGGGGCGTATTTGACGGACAGAGCCGTCATCTACCCCGGTCGCGATGGGCAATGGAACCGGCGAGAGATGTCGTGCGGTGTCCCACAGGGATCGGTTCTGGGACCGCTCCTGTGGGACATCGGTTACGACTGGGTGCTGCGGGCCGACCTCCCTGATGGCGTCAGCGTGGTTTGCTACGCTGACGACACGCTGGTCCTGGCGCAGGGGAGGTCGCATCAGGCGGCGGCCGACGCAATGACAAGCGGGGTTGCGATAGTCGTGGAGAGGATCCGGCAGTTGGGTCTCGAGGTGGCTCTGCACAAGTCCGAAGCCATGACATTTCATGGGCTTCGGAACCGGCCACCATCGGGATCCCAACTAACGGTAGGAGGGGTTCACATCGGCGTCGAGACGACGATGAAATACCTGGGTCTCGTCCTCGACAGCCGGTGGAACTTCGTGGAGCACTTCCGACGTTTGGCCCCCAAACTGGAACGGGCTGGGGCCGCTTTCAAGCGGCTCCTGCCCAACCTGAGGGGGCCAAACGCCTCCTGCCGGAGGCTTTACGCGGGGGTCGTGCGGTCCATGGCCGTATATGGCGCCCCGGTATGGGCGCGTTCACTGCGGCTTCGAGCCGCCCACTACCTGAACGCGCCCCAAAAGGTGGTCGCCATAAGGCTGATACGGGGGTACCGCACGATCTCGCGCGAGGCGGCAAGCCTCCTTGCCGGACTGCCGCCATGGGATCTGGAGGCGATAGTCCTCGCGCGCCTCTTTGAGTAGCGCGCGGAGGCACTACGCCGGGGGGAAAACCCGCTTCCGCGGCAAATTGCTGCGGAGCGGACAGACCTCCGGCGCGATCTCATGGCGGCATGGAAAGCGCGACTGTCGCAACCCAGCGCAGGGCACGCCGCGATAGCGGCGGTAAGGCCCCTCTTTGAGGAGTGGCTAGAGAGGCGTCACGGCGCCCTCACCTACCGCCTGACGCAGGTCCTCACCGGACACGGATGTTTCGGGAGGTTCCTGCACATCATCAGGCGGGAGGAAACGCCCGGGTGTCCCCACTGCGAGGATCGCCCAGAGGACACGGTGGAGCACACGGTGGAGGTCTGTCCCGCTTGGGCAGAGCACCGCCGTGTCCTCGTAGAGGCGATCGGCAGCGGCGGCGACCTCTCGCGCCCGGCCCTGGTCCAAGCCACGGTCCGGGGCGAGAGGGAGTGGGAGGCAGTCACCTCCTTCTGCGAAGCAGTCATGCTAGCGAAGGAGGTGGCGGGATGAGCGAGGGAGAGAACTGAGAGAGCCGCCCGTCCCAGCCGCCGCGGTAGACGCTCCGGGCGTCGGGAGCCGCGTGACGACTCCCGGCCACCGTAGGCGCGGGCCTGCGGACGGCGAGTAATGAGTAGCTCGCCGTCCGATCAGGACCAGGCCCGTGCCGGAAGGCGCGTATGTGTTCCACGCGCGCCTCAAAGAGATGTCAGCATTGAACGGAGGGGCCCGTCAGGGCCGAAGCCTGCCGGGGCAGCGGGATTGTCCGAAAGGGTCACCGCTGCCCCGGACTATAAAAGGCTAAGGAAGGAACACGGATGGGTTTTAGTCAGTAAGAGTCTGACACTCCCTTCCGCTCCACCCAGAGCGGGAGGGGTCATTTGATGATTTCCCATCCTTAAAAAAAAAAAAAAAAAAAAAGGCATGGTCGGCGTTATCGCAAGATGGCGCATGCCATGACGTCATCTATGACGATTCACGGGACATCGTTTTCGAGGGTTTTTGAAAAATGACGTTTACTAGATGGCAGCACTGAGACGTCAGGTCCGGCCACCTGTCACAAGTGTCAAAGCGCCTATAATTTCTTTAGACGTGACTGAATGATGAACGAACGAATGAAATGAATGGTGATTGACATCATATATTTTATATTGGAAGACCTCTTGTCAAAGTGGCGCCAACTGGTGTCGTGAATTTTCATGAAAACCCTGGTTTTAGCACGCTGAAATCGATTATTTCCTCAATTCGGAACGCGCCCTTACCAATGGGTCCGTTCCGAATTGGGAAAATAATAGATGTGATTACATCTATTATTTTCCCCATTTGAGCGTGCTTAAACCCGTAGCGTGAGCGCGATAATGATGTCCCGTGAATCGTCATAGATGGACGTCATGACATGCGCCATCTTGCGATAACGCCGACCATGCCTAGTAGAGTGCGTTTCACCGAATAGTACCCTATATCCTATAATAAAATTTACTCTGTGATAGTACCTATGGCGTTATGTTGGCTCCCCTGTCCTCCGCTAGGATATAGAGTTTGGCCTCAGACTAAGGATTTTCCTTAGTCTGAGAGTTTGGCCAACAAAAGCTGACATCGAATTATTTTATAAACTTTTTTTTAAACTCTTAGAATGGAGACATTTTTGTACTGTCAATGCTTTATTGTCAATGTCAATAAATCAATAAATTCGCAATGAATAATAAATTGTATCAATTGCGTTTACGCAGTGTATAGCCAGGGTAACAGCTCTTGATTTTTTTAAATTGCCGCCTTTTTTCTTAGTCAGCCTTCGTTGGTCACACTGTAAGTTAGTGTTTTGTGCCCATGTCTGTCAAGATAAAGATATGGGAAGACGATTCTGCGGATTTTTTAAAGATTTATAAGGTTTCCGTGTTAGGAATCATGCCCAAAACATTAAGGAGTGGTGAAGAATAAGAAGTGGTATACATTGCTGCCAACATAATGCCATAGGTACTATTCGGTGAAACGCACTCTAATAATATCACCGTGAGCGCTGTCAAAAATGACAGTGCGTGTGTGTGTGAGGAAAAGGATGTGTCAGTGTGAAAACAAAACGTTTTGAGTTGCATCATAATTATCTATATAATAACGTGGCATTTTCGAAATTGTGCTTCTGGCTGACAGTCGCCACCTAAACAAAGAAAAGGAAGAAACGTGTAGTGTTTATACAAATAAATACTGCTGTAATATCGTTTTGACACCGAGTAAGCACTGTGAGCGCGTTCACGAGTGTTCCGAATTGTTGACAGCTCTCAGCTGTCATAATCATAATATCCAATACGGAACGCATGTGAGACGATTTGAGTGCTGTGAGCGATATTAGCCAATTCGGAAAGCGGCCATTGTTAAAACGATATTACAGTAGTATTCCTTTGTATAAACACATTTCTTATTCACTTCTTCTTCTTTGGTGAGATGGCGACTGTCAGCCAGAAGCAGAATTTCTAAAATGCCACGTTCGACTAAAGCAAATGTCGCCAGACAGAAAGTTAAAAGTGGCCAGATGTCACAAGATACTTAAATATTAAAAAATTGCTCATTTATTTGTTTTTTTTTTTTACGTAGGTATCTATGTAGTTTTTATGACGAGTTACTGTTATCAATAAACAAAAATATGGAATAGCATTTGGGACGACGACTGGCGCCCCTGGCGCGGGCAGTACGGAGTGGAGGCGCCCACGCCGGAACGGCCTGCTCTTTATAGTTTTGATCAAAATGCAACCTGACACTGACCTGCAAATTGCAGAAACGCAAGAAAATTTGAATTTCGCGGGTTACCTTTGCGGATCCACCATAAGTAGCGCGCTGACAAAGTCAGTTATGTATGATAAAATCATTAAATTAAACTATACTTTATAAATGATAGCCAAATTAGAAAAGTCCCTAGAAATGTCGCTAAATCGAAGTAAAATGTCGCTTTTCATGTCAAAAAGTAGCTTAATCTAGCGACAAAATCGCTAAATTGGCAACACTGTTTTTGACAGCACTCACGGTGATATTATTACAAGGCATGGTCGGCGTCGGCGGGTCCCGTGGCTAAATATTAACAGCCGCACAGGTCGATCGGTCAGGTTAAGCTACGCTTGCCGCGGTCGGTCTGTGGATGGGTGACCATCTTTGCATACCGAGACCCCTCCGTGCCTCGGAAAGCACGTTAAGCCGTTGGTCCCGGCTGTCATTCGTGGATCTTTGACAGTCGTTACGGATAGTCAGAAGCCCGAAAGTCTGACAACCAGTCTTACCGTGTCCTTATCAAAAAAGCATATTATAAGATTAAAGACTACGTTGAAGACAAGGTAGTCTGGCAATAATTCCTTCTGCACATGTGGCTTCCCTGGCATCTCATTAACGGCATAAATGTCTATTAATTGCTCTCAGTCTCAAATCAAGATGTTTATTTTTTATATACTTCTTTGACATAAAATTTTATTATTTGACATTGTATAGACATTTCTAATTTTTCACCACTTTATTAGTGGTTGTAATGTCAATTATATCACTTGGTTTTAGTAGGTTTTTATATATTTTATTATTTACTTTACCCTTTTCATGGATTCTAATTTTGTAAATGTGAGGACTTTGTAGGCCTTTTAGACTTTAGATCTGTATATGGTTTTTTATATTATCAAGTACCTGGTACTTGTTGACAGGCCTATGCAGTCCTCCCATACCTATTGTAACTTGAAAACATTGTAAAAACGCAAACATTTTTAAAAGAGTAACCGTGGAGTTTCTTGCCGGTTCTTCTCCATAGGAAACGACCAATTGGAACCGTGCACCTAGCTTCTGACGTTTCATAAGTGCCCATGTAGGTTTATGTGAAATAAAATATTTTGATTTTGATTTTACCAAGGGGTATCGTATTACCCAGTAACTGGGTTGTGGAGGTCAGATAGGCAGTCGCTCCATGTAAAATACTGGTATTCAGCTGCATCCGGTTAGACTGGAAGCCGACCCCAACATAGTTGGGAAAAGGCTAGGCATATGATGATGATGATGGTTGGCGTTATCGCAAGATGGCGCATGTCATGACGTCATCTATGACGATTCACAGGACATCGTTATCGCGAATTCGGTATGGGTTTAAGCGCGCTCAAATCGATTTAATCGAAACGCACTCTTATAGTGATAGTATCAGGGAGCTTAATCTTGAATTATATTCCGATAGATAGATCGACATTGGAATTGTGACGTTTCGTACTCTTGACTTCGATGCTAGCGCCAAATGATTTTTAAATTGGGTGTCCATTTTGGGGAACTAAGTGCAATTGGGATTGGGCTTGGTGTAGGGTAAACGGTACTCTTGAGTGTATTTTGACAGCTGTGTATTGCGTTGGGATAGTTTGTTGCAGGTGGGAGACAGAACAAGCACCACTTCAGGGTGCTTTCTCTCGAATATAATTCCGATAGATCGACATTGGAATTTGTTGTATGGGCTAATAGCCACTGTGTCAGATTGAGAAATGTAGGTTTTGACAGCCCGCCTTCAGTGTTGGAATGAAGTGGTCTACACCTTGATAAACACTGTTGTCGAGCAAGATGACGCCACACATTATGCCGTGGAATTTCTGAACTCCCTGTCAGCAAGTGGACTTCCAGCGCATTCCATCAAGCTGAAGGTCGGTGTCCCGATTATGCTTCTTCGGAACCTATCTCCTCCGAAGTTGTGTAACGGGACCTGCTTTAAAGTCATATCGCTCCACAGACACACCATTGAGGCGGAAACTCTTACGGGTTGTGGCGTCGGCGAGGAAGTATTTATACCACGCATTCCCCTCATACCCTTCCAGCCTAACTCGTTCCAGTTCAAGCGCGTACAGTTCCCCGTGAGTGTTTGCTTCACGATGACCATCAATAAGTCGCAGGGGCAGACACTGAGGGCAGCGGGTGTCGACCTCAGGACGAGTTGCTTCTCACACGGGCAACTGTACGTCGCTTGCTCCCGCGTCACCAGTCCTGACTCTCTTTACATTTTGGCTCCTGGCAGCATAACTACCAACGTAGTTAATAGGAAAGTGTTGTAAGGTATCATACCTTTGTACGTATTTTTACTCTTTTGTGTCCTGGAATATATTCCTGCATTATTTTTTCTATTTCCTTCAGTCATATCTTATGACTTAACTCAGCAGGATTCCCATATAACTCTCTTTACTTGCTTAGCTTGCAAAAAAAAACTTATATTTTAATGCTATTTTAAAAGTTGTGTACTGTTTAGTGGACAATTCTGGACAGTATGAAATATAATAATGTGATCATTTTGATGGAATATTTTACAATTATTCTCTAGAAAAATACTTTATATTAAATTAGATAACTTAGTTATTTGATTTTCTTATTTTTGTTAAAATCGGAATTTCAGAGACATCTATCGATATTTATGAAACTAATAGTTTCTTAGATAAGTAAAGTAAATGGCGGCTCTTTCTTTACTGGGTAATAACTCTCGAATTTAATTCCGATAGATCGACATTGGTCAAACGTCAGTTGGTCGAGTTAAACGTCAGGGATTGGCTAGACTCAGTGAGTCCAACCAATCCCAGACGTTTGACTGACAATTCTGTTTTATAAATGAAAGTCTCAAAAATTTTATACTTCACAGTATATTTTAATTACTGAATTCAATCAACCTTTTCATAATAGTGCGTTCGTGCCTCAGATTTTGATGCCCTGACGTCCCAGAAGGCGGGCAGGGTTGCCAACTCGATACTACGGTTACTCGGTTAGGTGCTAAATGTAACTTCAAAAAGTGCTAGATTTCTATCTAAATCCAAAAAGTGTGCTAAATTTGAAGAACCGTCAATTAAATAATACAATCACATAATTAGGCAATTATTTAATTTAAAAAAGAAAATAGTTGTAATAATTATTTTAAAACTATACCCAGTTATCTTTTCTATGTGGCTCTTTGATTCCTAATGCCGCTTAATTTCAAATATTTACGCGTTTAATAATTTTTGCAAAACATACACATTGGTTTTGAGCTATTTCCAAGCACAGGTCAAAGCCACATTTTGTATTTAGGATCGTTCTCCCACTCTTTTCTTTTGGAGTGAGCATACCTACAAAATTTGCGTGTATACCTGCACAAATCGGGCACTAAAGATGGCCGCCTTTCGCAGGTATTTTTGTTTTTTCTCGCAGCACACTGTTTTGTACAACACGAGGGAATGATTTTCCTATTAATGGACACCAAAACACCTAGTTTCTAGACGTATTTCTCTCGAAAACAACAAAAATATTTTGAGCAATCAACCGTTTGACGGCACATATTCCACAAAACCATTCATAAAACTCGGCACTCAACATGGCGGCCCGTCACGCGAAATTGTGCTTCTGGCTGACAGTCGCCACCTAAACAAAGAAAAGGAAGAAACGTGTGGTGTTTTTATGAAGAAATACTGCTGTAATATCTTTTTGACACCGAGTAAGCACTGTGAGCGCGCTCACGAGTGTTCCGAATTGTTGACAGCTCTCTACTGTCATAGTCGTGATATCCATTATGCTGTGAGCTTTAATAGCCAATTCGGAAGGCGGCCTCGGTGTCAAAAGATATTACCATAGAGTAAAGTAATGTGATATGCAGTATTTCTTCTTACAAACACCACACGTTTCTTCCTTTTCTTTGTTTAGGTGGCGACTGTCAGCCAGAAGCACAATTTTGAAAATGCCACGTTATTAAAAAGATATGATGCAGCTCAAAACAAAACACACACTGACACATCCTCATCCTCACACACACACACACACTCACTGTCATTTTTGACAGCGCTCACGGTGATATTAGTACGAGGCATGGTCGGCGTTATCGCAAGATGGCGCATGCCATGACGTCATCTATGACGATTCACGGGACATCGTTATCGGGGGTTTTTGAAAAATGACGTTTACTAGATGGCAGCACTGAGACGTCAGGTCCGGCCACCTGTCACAAGTGTCAAAGCGCCTATAATTTCTTTAGACGTGACTGAATGATGAACGAACGAATGAAATGAATGGTGATTGACATCATATATTTTATATTGGAAGACCTCTTGTCAAAGTGGCGCCAACTGGTGTCGTGAATTTTCATGAAAACCCTGGTTTTAGCACGCTCAAATCGATTACATAGTTTATTTCCCCAATTCGGAACGCGCCTATATTGTCAGTTGTCACTATGTTCTGTGGTTGTCCTTGTCACTCTATCATTTTTTCCTGAGTGGCACTGTATAAAAAAGTACTCTGTAGTGCAGTGTTTTGCAAGCGTTTTTTTATTCATACTTTGTTCAAAAATATTGATAATTTTTTTTACCGTTTAATTTTTTCATCCAATCTAATCATCCACACTTACTTTGTTAAAAATCCAACCAGTCAACAGTGCCTCGATCTTTCAAAACAATGAGTACCATGGATGAGATAGAAGATGAAGCGAAAGCAGCCGCCGAAAAGATGGTAATGAATATGATGCAGAGACCAGGACAACTTGAAAAAGTAAGAAGAGGACATCAATTTCATTAATATTAATTCACCCTCCTTTTAGCTACTCAACTATTTCTAACCAAGCCTTGACCAAAAACCCTTTGAATAGGTATTTGTTGGCATCTTAGTGGGCGTTGCAGTTGCTATATTTATAGAACCGAAAAATACTTATTTCTTTTAATTGATAGAATTTAGACTATGATGTTGATGAGTCATAAATATCCTGGTGTTTAAACTTATCACAAGGCAGGCTATCTCAATGTGTGCTATATAGCCATTACAGTTCTTTTACCACTTTTCACTGCTGAAATTTGCACATGTTACTTTTATACAGATTTTATTATCAGTAATACCACATAAAACTTAATCGAGATTGCCTCTTTGACTGTGCCCAATCTATTAAGTCATTAAACATATTTTACTTTGGGATTTACAGGTAATTTTTTTACATAATAAATTGTGCAACAAAACTTTTTTTTTTTTTTTTTTGTATTTTGTATCTGCGATCAGTGAGTTTCACTATAAGCAGATGTTTTGGGTGATGTGTTGGCGTGTAGAGTGTGCTCCTCAGTAGTAGCAACCCCTCACTGATGTTTTACAAGATGATATCTTTCCTCTTGAGGCGCTTCACGTAGCTGCGCATTGTGAGCTGCGTTGCTAGTGTATTGGGGTGACTCTTTAGTCTCTCCCTGTATTTTGTGGTTACCCTCTGGACTTCCTCCTTCACGGTTGCAATCTCAGCATGCTCATGGAGTTCCGCGACAGTAGTAAACCATGGTGCAATGCATATGGTTCGTAGGATTGAGTTTTGCATCCTTTGGAGGCATGTTATGCTGGAATTGCAGGCACTCCCCCAGAGCTGAATACCATACATCCACATGGGCTTGAGTACTACTTTGTAGATTAGCAATTTATTGTCCGTTTTCAATTTGCTGTTTCGGCCCAGTACTCACAGCAGGCTCTTGAATTTTATGTTTAGTTGGTCTCTCTTTTTCTTTATGTGTTCATGCCAGGTCAGGCGCCGGTCTAGGTATAGGCCTAGGTATCGAACGCTATTTTGGTGGGGCAAGGTGGAATTCTCTAGTTGGACTGGCGGACAATTGCCTTTTTGCAGCGTAAACGTAACTTGCACAGATTTGGATGCACTTGCTTTTATGCGCCACTTTTGTAGCCACGTTGTAATTTTATCCAGGCCTTTTTGTAGGGTTTCTGTTGCTGTGACTGGGTTTTCGCTACTTGCAAGAATGGCAATGTCATCAGCAAATGTAGCTGTGGTTATGTTGTCTACTTCAGGAAGGTCGGCCGTAAATATGGTGTAAAGCACAGGACCCAGCACAGAACCTTGAGGTACACCAGCATGTATTTAGTCAGATGTGGCATCTCTTTCTTTAACCTGAAATATTCGTTCTTTCAGGTATGATTCTAGTATTCTGTAGTAGCTGTGTGGGAGGCAACTCTTTATTTTACAGAGGAGTCCATCATGCCACACTCTGTCGAAAGCCTGTTGGATATCCAGAAAAGCTGCCGAGCAGTACTGTTTTTCTTCGAGCGTCTTTCTTATCTTTTCATACACCCTGTGCACTTGTTCAACGGTGGAGTGTTGCTGTCGAAATCCAAATTGGTGATTGGGTATAGAGTTATTTTCTTCTAACAAAGGTAATATTCTTCATAAGAGCTGTTTTTTCGAACATTTTTGATAGTATTGGGAGAAGGCTGATGGGTCTATAGGAGCTGACATCACTTGGTGGTTTGCCATCTTTGTGAATAAGGATAATCTGTGAGACCTTCCATAGCTTCGGGAAGTATTGTACTCTTAGGATGCCATTGTATAGGGTTGTCAAAAAGACAATCGCCTGCTTTGGAAGTTGTTTGATTACTTCTTTGGTAATGAGATCAAATCCTGGTGCCTTTTTGTCTTTTAATTCCGTAACAACTTTCCAAACTTCCCGCACTGAAACAGCTTTTGGTGGTAGAGACATTTGGTAGTCTTGGTTCAGGATTAGATGAACTTCCTTTTCTGACTCGTTTTGGACTGGGTCATTTGGCTTGAATACTTCAGCCAAATGCTCACCAAACATATCAGCTTTCTCTTTTGGAGTTCTTGCCCAGCCAGTGTTATTTTTTAGGGGGGGTTTAGTTTTTGGTGGCCTGTCATAGTTTTTGGTGAACTTCCATAACGAGTGGCTAGCTGAATCGTTTGCAGTTAGTAGTTCTAGTTGCGATGTTAGGGTGTTTTCATCCTAGTCTTGTATCATTTGTTTTAGGTCCTGAATTGCTAGATTAAATTTGGTTTTGTCCTCTCTGAGCCTGCTTTGATGCCACACTCTTACGCAGTCTCCGTTTTTCCAGGATTGCCATTTTTATTTGCAGCGGGTAATTTGTAGTTTTGTCATTATTTTTCACATCTGGGGTACTGATCCAGCATGCTTTTTGAATGAGAGTTGTAAGATATTTGGTGGCATCTTCTATTTCATCTGGTGTTTTTAAGGCAACATTATGCTTGATGTTGTTTTGAATGTAGTCTCTGAAGGAGTGCCAATCAGTATTTTTATTGTAAAGGGTCTCGGGCTGTTCGTATTCTATTATTTTTGTACTTATCGTTAGTAGCACTGGCGTGTGGTCAGAAGAGCTATCATAACATGATTCGGCTTTAAGATATATTTTCGATACAACTTTTGTTATAAAAAAGTCCAGGAGGTCAGGTGTTTTATTACAGTCGGTAGGCCAGTATGTCGGCTCTGCTGAGGAAATAACGATTAGATTATTGCTGTCAACACTCAGTTTCAGCTGTCTACCTCTAGTGGTGGTTAATCGCCTGCGATATATCTATTGCCAAGTGATTGGAAGAAGTTTGTGAACATTGCTTCATTAATTATGTGCTTGGGTGGGCACTACACAGCAGAAACGTTAAGGTATCCAGTTTCGTCCTGAACCGCTATTGTAGTAGCTTGTATATGGTTAGTTTTATAGCTTGGCATTTCGTGATGTTTAATGGATTTCTTTACAATCAATGCGGTTCCAGCGTAGCCTGTACCATCTGGATGATATGTGCAGTATTTATTTTATTTATTTTTCATGAAACAATTTACATTGTGTTTGAATTATGCAGTACATTAATTAATTAATTACAGCTAAAAATAATACATTATGGGCTTGTACAGTAAATAACACAAAAAAAAATATATATAGACAAAAATAAAACAGTCAATAACATATGATAAAAGTATTATGTCAAAAGATTGTAATTGTCATTATAAATTATGAATTAATGAAAATAATTTTATGTCATATGATTATATATGTATTCAAAAAGTTTAATAATACGTTGATTTTAATGTCATAATTAATTTGTAGGTACAGAAAGGTCGATTACTAAAAAAGTCAACTATTTACCATCATTTGTCTTCAATTCAGATAGCGAATATAAACATTTATTTAACAGGAATGCTTTAAGTTTAGCTTTGAAAAGAGTACCCCTGTTAATCAATGATCTTAAGTCAGTAGGCAACCTATTAAATAATTCTACTGCTTGGTATTTAGAGCAATGTTTAGCAATATTGAATTTAGGTGCAAATTTGTTTTTTATAATTTTTCTTCTAGTGTTCCCTCTAATTTCACGTTCTTCTTCTGACTCGTGTTCACGTATGTATTTTGCAAAGTGGCTGAGTAGTACTAGCACATATAAACTTGGTACAGTTAATATACCTAATTTTTTAAAAACATCTTTACATGACTCATGTTGTGGGATTCTGACAATCGTTCTTAATGCTCGTTTCTGTAGTACGAATGCTCTTTGCCAATTATACCCATAACTGCTCCCCCAAAACATAATGCTGTATCGTAACCTGGACTCTACAGTAGCATTGGTAATCTTTGAATTTTATTGAGCTTCGGGTAGTACAGTGTGCTTCCGATATTAGTAGAATATCCAGTTTATGCTCATCCATTAGTAGCTCTACTTCCCGTTTATTTGGAGCGAGACCATTTACGTTCCAGGTAGCTATCCGCCGGAATATATAATTTTGTTAGCTTCTGAACTAGCGTAGCTATGAGACTCATAAGGGTACTCATTTGTTGGAGGATTATCTCGAATTTCTCTGATTGTTGGATTAGAAGTCTTTCTATAATTGTTTTAGAATCAGGTGCATCTGGTTTTTTCCATTTCTCCTGGGTCTTGTTAGTTCTTACGGTCTCAGCATAGGATTTGTCTGATTGTTGCATCCTAGATTTGTTTTTGTTGGGTTCCTTTATGTTATTTTCTGTGTGCGGTGGTGTATCTTTGTTATCAGTGGTTTGTATTTCTGTGTTTTGTTGTATGTTGAGTTTTATAGGCTGTCTTTGTTTTGACCTTCGTGTCAATATCTCTAGATAGACTTCGCATCCCTTATAATTTGCTGGATGTGGTCCGTGACACAACGCACACTGAGCAGGTGTGTTTCGGTCTCGTTTAGTGCAATCGGAAGTTTTGTGTGGCTGGGCGCATTTAACGCATCTGTAGGGTCTCATACAGTAATTTTTTGAGTGCCCGTATTGTTGGCATCTCTGGCACTGTACGATTGTTCTTTTCTTTTTAGGGTCTTCTATTACAACTGACTGATGGTAGATATATCTAACGTCTTTTAGTAACTTATTCTTGGGCCCTGGCTCGAAGTTTGCAAAGAAGGTTGAAGTAGGTGTTTTATCAGGTCCATATTTAACATTAACTATTTCCCCTTTCACAATATTTCCTGTATTTTCCAATTCTTTTATTATGTTGATTGGAGTCGAGTGGTGTAGGTTTTTGATGACGATTCTGAAGCATCTTTCGTCCTTTTTATTAAAAGTATGGCCGATGAGTCCAGCCTTCCTTACAAGTGATATGAGATTTTTGTAAACGTCTACATTAGCGCTCGTTATGCGGAGTTGGTTCCTGGTAACAATTTTATATGTAAACTGGTCTTTCTCTGCGACAGCTTCCAGTAGCTCCGTGAGCTTATTTAGGTTTTCTACACCGTAAAGAACTATAGGTGGAGGCTTAACTGGTCTTATTACTTTAGGATCTGTGTCTTCTTCCGTTAGGTCTATCGGTAAGCTGCTGTATCTATTGTTAGTGTGCAGCTTTTGTGGGGGGCTGTCTGATACTTTTTGTCTTTTGGGATTGCGTACCACTGGTATTGTTTGCCACGAAATGTCCTTTGGTTCGGGAGATAATTCCATTTCTTCTTGATCTGCACTCGGGGTGTTTTTCTTCAAGTCTGAAGGGGAACTTGGTTTGGTGCCCAGGGATGAGCATCTCCGTCTATTGTGGAACAAGCTAGGGTGGAATGCTTGTTGCATAAGTTTTTTGTTATTCTGTTTATTTTGGCCAGTAGGGTTTTCTAGTGCAACGGCCTGGGTGCCCACCGTTACGGATTTTCCAACGTGTTGCAAAATTGTGCCCCCCCCAGAATACGAAGGGCAGCCTGAGCTAGGCTCAGGGAGGGATTCTCCAGCATGGCTGGTACCCTCCTGGGGTAGATTCTGTTTCAACTTTGCTTCCATGTTTATTTCCTCTCCTCTTCCAGACATTTTTGGAACTATTTAGGTCCCAAGGTTCACTGTAGCCTCTTCTAGCCGGTTGCCCGGCCAGGTGTGTGGTTATACCGCCATTGCTCGGTCGCCAGAGCCTTGTTAGTTATCTGGCGGGGGGCACCACGGCAGCCGATTGGTCACCGCCGCCATACGGCGCGTGCAGGTAAGGATGACAGTTGGGTTGGGGGTTGGCTGTTTGGTCGCCGTTCACCCCTTACCCCCCACCTCACCTATTTACTACTTAAAAAGTTTTTTTTTATCAAGCTAATATGCCAAATAAATAAAAAAAACTTGTTTTTAGGGTTCCGTACCTCAAAAGGAAAAAACGGAACCCTTATAGGATCACTCGTGTGTCTGTCTGTCTGTCTGTCTGTCTGTCTGTCTGTCCGTCTGTCACAGCCAATTTGCTCCGAATCTTATGGACCGATTAAGTTGAAATTTGGTACACATAGGAATCTCTGTGACCCAAACACAGACGTGTAACGTAAATAAATGAGTTTTGAAAATGGGAGTCATTTTTGAGGGGTAAATAGACAATTAAAAAAAAAAGTTTCACAATCTGTACCGTGTGACATATCAAATGAAAGGGCTTACCGTGAGGATCTCAAATATATTTTTTTCATAATTTTAAAGTGAATTGTTTTAAAGTTATTTAAGACAATAGACGGAAATTTACCATTCCCCCCCCCTTATCTCCGAAACAACTGAGCCTAAAATTTTGAAAAAAATACAAAAAATAGTTCTATACCTATAGATTACAGGAAAATTAATAAGAAGTCTATGATCTTGAAACAACATGGTAAAGGAGATGTTTCAAAATGGGCCAGGTCTATGTACAGTAACTCAAAAAAAAGAGAAAAATCCATAGAATTCAGGAAAAATACAGATAATTCAATTAAATGTATACTGTTCTGGTAGTAAATTGATACTTATCAATTATTTTTATCGACTTTCAACATGGCGTCTCACCGATTTAGTTACTCTGTGCTTAAAAACAAGGACAATTAACCATTGATCATAGAAATAGAACTGTTAGCTGTCACAAAAGTGTCACTTCAGTCACTTTCGTCTTGTCGTCGGTCGTGATTGTATTCGTTTTGTTTTGAGTTTCTGGAGTTCTTTTTAACAACCTCGCTTTCGTTTTTTGGATTTAATACCGTTTCTTTCCCATCTGTTTACCTAGCTGTCGTTTTTGGACTGTTACCCGGCTTGTGTTGTAAGGACTTCGACTTTCTTGTGTGGTTTCCTCCACAGAAATAAACATGTCAAACGTCATTAATCAATCAAAATGACAGTTTACCGCCATGACGGGTTTTTGTTGTGTGTTGCAATTTCAAGTGTAATTTCTTGTGTTTACCAGCAAAACAAGCCATTTTAAAGTAATTGGACAGTTGAGAACTGTTTTAAATGAATTTTCCTATTTTTTTGTATAGTGTACAAGGACCTGGCCCAGGCTCCATACATTTTGAAACATCTCCTTTCTCAATATTGTGCGTACAAACTTACATTTTCAGTTGGAATGTATGGGAGAACATGTTTTTCAACTACAATGTTAAGTTTGTTCTTGGGATAAATTCATTCCAACTACGGAACCCTTCATTGTGCGTGGTCCGACACGTACTTGGCCGGTTTTTTTTATTTTTATGTTATTAATCCCAGGTGGAACATTACAAAAAAAGAATCACTCACAAGAAAGCATCTATTGAGGCTCAGCTGAAATCAGCTGTGCAGGGCAAACTAGATGGAGTGAGTGTTGGCTTGAAACAGTTGCAGGAGTGTTTGGAGGATGTGCAGCAAGTGAGCCTCAAGTTAGTATTATTTATTATCTACTGTTAAGGCAGATTATACCCCTACTGTTTTTGTTGGTCAGCCAACCTAATGAGAATATAGCTGTTACTTAAAATAAAATTAAGCTCTATCTCAGAATTTCCTTTTTAGACTTAGACCATTTAACTTTTTATATTCCTTACTTTATAAATAGATTCCAGGAAAGAAGAAAGAATTTATTATCATTACAAATTCCACTCTTAACATTTACTTTACACTTAGGTAAAAGGTTCATCATCTACCTAACGTTTTCCCACCTGTGGGGCTGGCTCTTTATATTTTATATGGAGCTACTGCCTGAACCAAATTGGTTTTGTGTTTCACTCTCTTCTCTCAGTCACCTTTTAATACCTTTCTCAAGCTTTTATACTATGTGACATTAGCTTTATTTCTTTATCGTTGTTGCACCAGCAAACTGTTACAGCCTATGTATGGCCCAGGTACGGCTTCCTCCAGCAACAATTTACTAAAGAATAAAGCTAGCCACATTTGCAAAGATATGTGTTTTTTTATATTATTTTATAATCATATCATTTTACAAACCTAACACCTGATTTCTGGACTAAAATCAGCACAAAAATGAAGTTACAAATAATCAGGTGTTCTTAAACTACTGCGATTGGTTAACTGACTTATCAATAGCAAATCAGATCACTTAACTTGCATTTAATTTTGACACATTGATAATTTTAGTTTTGTAATCCATTTGTAAACTTGACAAAGAATCATAATTGTGCTAAGGCTGAAGTCACTGTACAGCTTTGTAAAGGATGGTTAATCAATTATTAAATATTTACCTTACTTCAGAATGGATGAATTGGAGGAACTTTTGAAAAGTGTGCCACCACTGGTTGCGTCACTTCAAGCAGTCAGAGAGGAGGACTCACGTCACTCACAGTATGTCACAGCTATGGACAGTCTGAAACACATATTTACAGTGCCAGAAAGTGTGGCCAAAACTAAACAATGGATAGGGGAAGGCAAGCTTCTGCATGCCCATCAAGTAAGTATGTAATGTTTGTAGCGGTATCTACAACGCCACATGCGAACAACGCGTCATACTGGACACCACGCAAAATCCTGCACCTCGCAAGCAGAGTTTACCGCGCAACTAGCATAGATACAATGGCCCGACATAAATCATCGGGCAGTTGCCCGCCAGACACAACACTCGTCTGGTCGAAGGATCCTCCCTTTTCATAGAGTATGAGTGAACTTTACACCCTGTTCCTCATATCTCTATAAGTTATTTGAAATAATGATACCTAAGTTTTATATTTTATACTAGCTGTGCCCGCGACTTCGTTCGCGTGGATGTCGGAAAACAGAAATGTTTCCATTACAGCCGTTTCGGAGATTAGCTAGAACAAGCAGACAGAAAACCGACAAAAAAAAAAGAAGTTGTATTTTGTTTTAAGTGCTGTATTTTAATAACCACTGACATAAAAGTACCTAAAATACAAGTTCTTGTAGTAATATGAATGGTTGTTTCCATTTTCAGTGTCTTAATGATTTGGAGAACTCCAGAGATGACTTACTCTATGAGCTGCATAGGCTACCAAACCAATCCTCACATGATAAAATTATGCTGAAGGCGTATTTCGAAGATGTTGAAATGGTGTCCAATTTACTTGAAAAACAGATTAAACTGATTTTGGCGCGAACTTTGAATACTGTTCGTAAAGAGCCTACTGTTATTGTTACTGCACTGCGGATTATAGAGAGAGAAGAGAAAAGGGATCAAATGGCTCTACAGGTTGGTAATAGCATTATTTTCTTAAAAAATAAAAATATTTATCAGAATAATTACATCATTTATTAAAAAAAACGTATTTCAATCAACAGCAACAGAGCCAAACCGGTTTTATGCCGCCAGGTCGCCCTAAAAACTGGCGAGCCAAAGCTTTTGAAGTGTTAGAATGTGCCGTCGCCCAGCGTATAGAAGGCACGCGCGTCGACGAGCGTGAAGATAACAAACTGTGGCTGGTTCGATACTTGGAACTCACCAGACAACTCATACTAGAGGACTTAAGAGTCGTCAAAACATTATGTGTCCCCTGCTTCCCACCTCACTACGATATTGTGAACAAATACGTCAATATGTACCACATTTGCTTATCTACAAGTGTAAGTTTTACAATTTATCTCTGTAAATTTTTGAGCAGTTCAGACTTCTTACAGCAGCACCCAACTTGCGCTCAAATACTTACAATAAAAATGTATTTTACAGTTAAAGTAATATTGACCTCAATTTGACTCTTACTAGCTTATTTACGTATTTTTAAACAGGGCTGCCAGGGACATCGACGCGCAAACTGTAACCATGAATTCAGCACATGATTCTATACCCCAAGCATATAACATTTTCGTCACTTATATAATAAATATCATTGTTTCATAGAAAAGTGCAATACCTACGCAGTCAAAATGAACTGAACAGGAAATTTTTTCAGGTAGAATCATGTACTGAATCCATAGAAACAGGTTGTGCGTGGTCCCCTGCCACCCGGTATAAAGGGTGGCTTTTTGTCAGCTAGAAAATCGTCAATTTTAACGTATTATTTTTATGATGCTAATCGTTGCAGTTTCGTAATAAGGATTGAAAGTCTCTTCTGGACCAACTCAGATTGAAAACTAGAAAATCCACGAATCACAACAAAAAAAAAAACCCTTTTAGCCCTGTCTCAAAAATCTAGCCTGTATAACAATATTTTTATTCCTTTATTAATTATTACAGCTCCAAGATGTAGTAACTAATGGCATAGAAGGCAATGAGTATGTAACACTTTTATCATGGGTATTGAATACCTATCCAGGACACGAATTGATGGGTAGTTCAGAGTTAAATATTGATGTATCGACCTTACCACCTCTGCTTAGTAAAGAAACCATGCAAAAAATACAGGATGAGTACTTGCAGGTGAGTTTATAGATGAATGAAAATAATTGCTGTGGCTTATATGTAGCTAAAAACACGAATACAGTGGGTACAGCGAAAAATGCGCTTATGTGTCGTTTGCGGCGTAGTATTTTGAATAAATAAATAAAAATAGTTTATTTGCACCTTCGAGTACAAACATATGGTTTACAAAAAAAGTACGCCTAAAGTAAATAGAGTTGTTTGTGAACAGCACTAAATGTATGTACAGTACAGGGATGGTATTAATAGGTCGAGCAATTATCAAACACTTTCGATTCCCTCATCGCTGCAATATGTTAACCTTTTAAAAAAACAAAAACCATGAATGCAAGGAAAATTAATAAATATGTCTATTGTAACTAAGATCAATTTGGCATACTAACCCTACATTTTATAATATTTTGCGATATTTCGCAACAAGTAAAAAAAAATAACCATTACTTTATTTAAAGATGTCATTATATTAAGTACTAGCTTCCGCCCGCGGCTTCGCCCGCGAGGTATGTCGATTAAAACTATCTTGAGAAGTGGACATTCTGCGTCGGAGCCTCCTATCCTATGCAATCTGTCTCTCTGCCAAATTTTATCAGAATCCGTTCAGTGGTTTAGGCGTGAAAAGGTAACATACAGACAGACAGAGTTACTTTCGAATTTATAATATTAGTATGGATATGTCGCAGCCAACTGGTTAAATTAGCCGTTCAGTTAACTGCCTAGCCTTTCAACTAAACGGCGGCCGTTCAACTAACGGCCTGAATGATATTCAATTACAGTTTAGGTCGGAAGTATGTAACCAATCACGCGCGAGCTGAATTGGTTGCATTAATTATGGCATTGCACCCCGACCAAGTGGGTTAGGTTAGGTTAGAACTGTGATCAACCGGGTTCGAGCCGAGGGAGGAAGCGAGGCTAACACTACTTCTAAAGGCCAGGCAGTTAACTGAACGGCTAATTTAACCAGTTGGCTGCGACAGATATATACCTAATAATAACTTTGTCAAATTCTTACGTTGTCAATATAGTGCAGCAACCCAAAGTTAATATCAACTAGACATAGTCGAATTAGGCGAAGATTTTGTTATTGATTTTGATTTTGTTTATGATTTTGTTACCTTAATTTTCAAGTGATTTAAAAAAGTGTTCTATGCAATAGACAGCTCAGTGCCGTAGCTTCAAAAGGTATTGTGCTCTGTAGGAAAAAAATGAACATTGACGAATGTTTTAGCAACTCGACTGTACACCGTCAAAACTCATGGGCAATAATCAAAGGGTGTCCCAGCCTATAAGGGCGAATTTTTTTTTTTATGTTTTGAATACTCATACCCTTTATATTTTTACTAATTGACCCTAATAACTAAAATATGAAATATTATCGAAATCGGATAACGATAACCTGTGCCGACTTGATGCCAAACTTTTAAGAAAACATTTGTATGGGGATTGTAGGGGAAAATTATAAAACAATTTTTTTATTATTAAATTAAACACTATTTTACTTGTATTACATATTTGTAATTAAAATAACATTATTTATTATTAAAAGAACATTATTTATTATATTTTCTTTTCAAAGTTTTCTTTTTACAATCAGGGCTTATGAGTCTGTGTTCCTGTACGCAACGCAGTAAAAATTGCTTTTGTTCTACTTCAACGGTGATTTTTCCATGGAAATTTTGCATCAGTTTAACTGCTCTCTCTGCTGTATCATTAACGGCTCTCAATGTCATCATCTGTTTCTTAACTCGCAGAAAAGAAGCATTACTAGGCCATGAAGAAGGACAGTCGTTGAGAAAACTGTCATCAATTTTAAAACGATGAAACAAGGTCCTGCTTTTGTTAGAAATGAAGTCGTCGATGTCTTTCTCGTAGAGTAAACCACACAGGTCTTCTTTTGAAGGAATGTAACGTTGACTGTAAACTGGAGGATTTTCCTTAGATAAACTTTTAACTATCTTAATTTAGTTTCTTGGTCTACATCATCGTCAAATAGAGACAAAACAGCTACTTCATCAACCAAATACCATAAATGCTGACAGAACTTCTGTAAAGCTGCTTTGGAGATCGTTTTATCGACTGTTTCATAAGCTTTCATAGTTTTTAAAAAACACAAATCTTGGTAAGGTGCTTTCACTGCTAAAATACATTGCATACAAGGCTTAACATAGCATGTAACGATGAAGATGCAGACATCTAACAGTGCCACTTTGTCTTTGTTAGGTATTTTAAATTGAGAACTAAGTAATGATATTTTTAATGAATAAATTGCTCGCGCCATCCATCGTGCCTGGTGCATAGCACCTGGAGGCCGAATCTTATATTTCCTTTCTGTATCTCCGCCAAGAAATATGATAGATAGTTCTATTAATTCTCTATAATCATCCCTAACAATTTCCTTTGTCAATTCAGCCCGGTAAAACTCTAACAGTTTCTCATTTTCTGAAACATTCAGGCGTGATAACATTTCTGCAGGACTTTGTATTTTCTTGGGATCGATGTTCTTCCAGTTATCTCGAAATTTTTTGAATAATGGAATATCAGGGTTGTTAGTCACTTGGCTAATTTTAGCTTCAAATACTCCTTTCAATACTAATTCATAGATGTGATGACGGCAAGCAAAAATAAGCACATCTCTATTTAATTTTTGTTCCAGAAGCACGCAGGCACCATTAATACGACCAGTATTTGAAGCAGTGGTGTCACAACAAAGAATTTGGACCTTATCTTCGAGATTCCAGTCTGTAACCGCATTCCAAACTGCTTGTGCTTGTTCATTTCCAGTGGAGTTGTCCAACTTTGGCACCGCGATCAGTTTTTCTTTATCACCATATGAAATTACTATCGGAAGGCGTTCTTCATTACATTTGCGCACGTCTAAAGCTGGCAACAGTTTTCCATCCCAATGAACAGTCACAGTATCTGGCAGGTCGTTTTGGAAATCGACTTTAATAGCTTCTGCCCGCTCTTTTTGTTTTTCTGTACGAATTCTTTGAAAGGTGGACTTACTTATAGGATAATCGTCAGTATTGAGTCCTAGTGCCTCGATAGTAGCTTCGATAATATACACAGAATTTCTCATACTTAACTGACACCTGTCCAAAGCTGCCACTAATTTTGGAGTTATAAAATTTTTGCTCGTTGACGTTTTATTAATATCGGGCAGTGCGATCTCAGTTGGAGTAGACAAATCGTCTTGCAAATCCATTACTTCCATCAATTCAGAATCAGAAGATGATTTTTCTTGATAAGATGAAGTCGAAGCAGTAAGGGATGCATAATAATTAGCTCGACGTTTTTGTTCCTTGATATTTCCAAGGCGTGATTTTTCCTCTTTGTCGGTCAACTTTTTATCCACTCCAGCTAAGTGACCAGGTCTGCCTGGCTCTCTGCCGCTCCAAGAATATTCTATCTTCATTTATTTTTATTAATTGAAGGGCATCGGCATGAGCAATGTCGAACAAGTTGTCCATGCTTGTTATAAACTCTTAGCGACGCTATTCGAATATGGGTTGTGTTTTGTTCGCATTTTTTTGTAAATCTCTCCAGACTTGGTATAAGGCAACTAATTTCTTAACACAGTTAGGTAAAGCTTTAGTCGGTATACGGGCCTTTTCCCAATAAATAATACACTCTCTTATAGTTAGATTTGCGCTTTCATTAACACTTAAATTCACTTCACGAATATTATAAAACAGAACCGCCAATACTTGGCCATTAGAGGGTAGTTTTGAACCGGTAATTTGATGTTTTACATCGCCTATTAAGAATATGCCTTTTCTAGAACTGCGTAATTCCACTGACATCTTGACTAAACGAAAATAATGCGTTCACTAAGAAAACAAACAAGTAATGACTAAACACCGATACGATATTTACGACGCGCCGAAGTTAACAAGTACTGACATGTGTCAATGCAAGTCGGCACGGGTTGCTGTGGTCCTAGGTACATTAAATTTTATTTATACGTGTTTTAACACGATTGAAATATAATTAGAGGGTATGCGTTAAAAAAAACAACTTTTATTTTTTTGGGACACCCATTAACCATATTTATATATATTTATTTTATTTGTTAGGATCTCCAACAAAGAATATACCTTACGTGCTAAATTATAAAGGACAAAAACAAAAATCTATGTGCTCCCTTAATTGTAGGAGATCACATCATGCAATCAATATCATCAAAAAATCATCCAATATTCTAATGCTAGATAAGCATAAATAAACCAGAGGGCTAGTATTATAGCCCCACTGTTCATATTACTTGATCCGTGCATCGCTGACACATTAATCTTCACATTGATCTGTGCAATCTGACAACATTACATTTCACATTACCAATTTACCGTCCTGACGGGTTAGGTATATCTGAATGATCACCCACTTTCGTTTATCCCAATTTTCTGCCATAAGTATCTTTGAACCAGTTATCGACGGCAATTTCCTTTATTTTTTAAATGTATAAGCTTTATTTAAGCGTTTTCAAATGTCTTTTTTAATGCTCACAGCAAAAGAGTGAAACTCTACCTGCGTCTTTGTTTCCGAGCGCAAATATACTGAATCTCTTCAAAATTAGTGAATAGGCTTCTTCTGGGTAAGCTCACTCCATCGTCGACTCTGTCTCTGACACTTCTGACCTAGACTAGAGTCAAGAGCAAACCCATTTCAAATAAAAAAAATAAATAAACAAATAGGCAACATAATATTACGCCTCTATTCCCCGAAGGGTTAGGCAGAGGTGTACCTGTGTACGCACAATTCGCCAGTTATGTTTAAGCCCCATGTAATGAGGCCTGGGGCCAAGTCTATTGTCATCAACAAGGCACGAATTCAGAATTCGGGGCGGTACTGATAATAATATATTCTAGTAGTTTAATTGAAGTTTCTTAAGCAATTTTCTAAATTATTATGTGCTATTCAAATTCATAGAAAATGGAATCGAACTACATGGAATGGATGGAGAAAACTTTGGAGTCGGAGCGCGCGGAGTGGGCGGGGCAGCGCGCACCCGACGTGGAGCCGCACTCCAACGCGTACCACACGCATGCGCCCGTCATCATCTTTCAGATGATCGACCAGAATTTGCAGGCAAGCCATTCTCATTAATCTAATCTAAATTAAAAGTCGCTGTTCGTGTATGTCAAACTCAAACTCAAAGCATTTATTTCAATTAAACCATTTACAGGTCTCATTCAGTTGAAGTCTGTGTGACCGCTTTGTTCTTCTAAACTTTTCAACGGATTATGATCAGCAGTTTTTACCATCATTTAACGAGTTTATTCCGGAAGGTTTATGTGTATAAAGCATTTATATCAAACTTAAGATATAATACAGAAATATCGATGTTTTGTAAAAACCTCGTAAAACTTGTAAAAACCTTGCGAAGCAGCGGCGGGTCGCCAGTAAACCAAAACCCAAACCATTTATTTCAAATAAACCATTTACAGGCACTTTTGAATTCAAGCGGCGGTCAGTCAGAAAGATGAAGCTAGTTGCCCATTCCAAAGCGTTATAGGTACCTATAGAGAAGAACGGGCAAGAAACTCGACGGACACCCTTTTAAATCAAAATAATATGGTTACAAAATATTTTAATTACATCATTCATGTTGAAATTATGCATATGAACGATGCAGAAAGTACAAAATAAATTCCGTTTTGAACTGCCATGTGATCCCAACCCAACATCATGCAGTAAAATATGGAACGTGGTTTTAGACCGAGACCTGCTCTGGGTAGAGCAGAAGGGAGTGTCAGACTCTTACTGACTAAAACCCATCCGTGTTCCTTCCTTAGCCCTTTATGTTCCGGGGTAGCGGTAACCCTTTCGGACAATCCCGCTGCCCCGGCAGGCTTCGGCCCTGACGGGCCCCTTCACTGATGCTGACATCTCTTTGAGGCGTGCGTAGAACACATACGCGCCGTCCGGCACAGGCCTGGTCCTGATCAGATGGCGAGCTACCCATTACTCTCCGTCCGCAGGCCCGCGCCTGCGGTGGCCGGAAATCGTCACGCGGCTCCCGACGCCCGGAGCGTCTCCCGCGGCGGCTGGGACGTGGGGCTCTGTCCCTCAACCATCCCGCAACCTCCTTCGCTAGCATGACTGCTTCGCAGAAGGAGGTGACTGCCTCCCACTCCCTTTCGCCCCGGACCATGGCTTGAACCAGGACCGGACGCGAGAGGTCGCCGCCGCTGCCGATCGCCTCTACGAGGACACGGCGGTGCTTCGCCCAAGCGGGGCAGACCTCCACCGTATGCTCCACCGTGTCCTCTGGGCGATCCTCGCAATGGTGACACCCGGGCGTTTCCTCCCGCCTGATGATGTGCAGGAACCTCCCGAAACATCCATGTCCGGTGAGGACCTGCGTCAGGCCGTAGGTGAGAACGCCGTGACGCCTCCCTAGCCACTTCTCAAAGAGGAGTCTTATCGCCACTATCGAGGCGTGCTCTGAGCTGGGTTGCGACAGTCGCTCTTTCCATGCCACCATGAGATTGCGCCGGAGGTCCGTCCGCTCCGCCGCGATTTGCCGCGGAAGCGGGTTTTCCCCCCGGCGTAGTGCCTCCGCGCGCCACTCACACAGGCGCACGAGGATTATCGCTTCCAGATCCCATGGCGGCAGTCCGGCAAGAAGGCTTGCCGCCTCGCCCGAAATCGTGCGGTATCCCCGGATACGAGGGCTGCCTTTTAAGTTGTGTTTTTTGAAATAAGTATAGACAATCTAATAGATTATTACCATTTATTGTTTTTCAAAGAATTCTCCGTAATTTTTCTCTCGATATTTATAATAAATGTTTTAAAAACTGGTTCGAACGCATGCAAAAGTGTATCTTTTGCATGCGTTCGAACCAGTTTTTAAAACATTTATTCCACTCCGAAGTGGGGCAGGTAGTCAAAATGGCCGATTTGTATGCGTCAACAGTTTCTTCGGGTGAGCTGAAACGTTGACCACGAAGACTGCTTAATTTTGGGGAACGAAAAAAAATCCTTAGGGCTCAAGTCAGGGCTGTAAGGCGGGTGATCTAAAATTTCGACATTTTGGGTGCTCAAAAACATCTTTGTATTGCGGGCGGTGTGCGAACTTGCATTGTCATGGTGCAGTATCATACGACGTCTTGAGTTGTTTTTTCGAAACTCTGAGATGACTTGTGGCAAACAAACAGTGGTATACCAGTCAGCATTAACCGTCTTGCGATCTTCTAGTACAATAGTGGCGACGTGACCACCCTTTGCCACAAACGAGGCAACCATTTTTTTTGAAGTGCTCCGTAAGCGTATGACTTTGGTCGGTTTTGGCTCATCTTGGAAGACCCAGACAGTTGACTGCTGCTTGGAATCTGGATCGTAAGCATATATCCAAGACTCGTCACCACTAACCATATCATAAACGTGTTTTGACTCTCCTCGGTTGAATCGCTGCAGAGTTTTGCGACACCATCTAACACGGGCTGCTTTTTGGTCGTCGCTAAGCAAATGTGATATCCAACGAGAGATCAACTTTCTTACACCGAGTTCTTTGTGCAGGATTTTTTGGATAGTAGTCCCTGAAATGCCCACGGCTGCCTCTATTTCACGGTATGTCACATGACGATCTTCGACGAATAGCTGCCACACGGCGTCGATATTTTCTTACGTCATGGCGGTTTTTGGACGATCTTCACGTGGCTTGTCACTGAAGCTAGAGCGCCCACGTTGAAATTCTAAATACCAGCGTTCTACAGTCCTAAGGCATGGTGCTGCATCAAGCACTGAAGTCGCGTTAATCCCCTTTGAAAGTTTTAGAAAATTATAGCACGCATATTTTCCTTTGATATTTCCATTTTTACAACCGACTTTGCAAAGACACGACTTAAAAGGCAGCACTCGTAAGCCTTACGGCTACCACCTTTTGGGGCTCTTTCAAATAGTGGGCTTCTCGTCGCCGCAGTGAACGCGCCCATACCGGGGCCCCATATACGGCCATGGACCGCACGACCCCCGCGTAAAGCCTCCGGCAGGAGGCGTTTGGCCCCCTCAGGTTGGGCAAGAGCCGCTTGAAGGCGGCCCCGGCCCGTTCCAGTTTGAGGGCCAAACGTCGGAGGTGTTCGACGAAGTTCCACCGGCTGTCGAGGACGAGACCCAGGTATTTCATCATTGTCTCGACGCCGATGTGAACCCCTCCTACCGTTAGTTGGGATCGCGATGATGGCCTGTTCGGAAGCCCATGAAAGGACATGGCTTCGGACTTGTGCAATGCCACCTCGAGACCCAACTGCCGGATCCTCTCCACGACTATCGCAACCCCGCGTGTCATCGCGTCGACCGCCGCCTGATGCGACCTCCCCTGCGCCAGGACCAGCGTGTCGTCAGCGTAGCAGTACCACGCTGACGCCATCAGGGAGGTCGATCCGCACCACCCAGTCGTAACCGGCACCACAATTGGCTGAGCCATGGGCGGGGGAGTATGCTCCCCCCGTGAAGGGAAATGAGCGCTCACCACCTCCTCCAACACCTGGGGGCTGACGCAGAGTCTCCGCGACTCTGCGTCAGCCGGGGGGACCAGGTGCGGAGTTTATTCCGCACCATTTTGTAAGGGTTGCCCCCATGGATCTCCGTTCGGAGTCCCCACCATCTCCTCGCGGGCCACATCCTTGACCCGCTGGACAGCCTCTTGGAGGACGGTCTTCGCCGCTCTGTACCCCTCATACAGCTCCGCCTCCGTGGCTTCCGCATCCGGAGGGCGGATGCGGAGCCTGTGGTGCCTCATGTACTGGTGTCGCGCGTCGACGCACGCCTTGCGTAACGACTCTACCTCCTGCAACCACCAGTACACCTGACGTCGGGCGCATCCTGGCCGAACTCGGGGCATTGCCACGTCGCAAATCTCGGACATGGCCTCCCGGAACCACTCCGCCTCATCGTCAATATCGACAGGCTTGTCTGGTGATGACACCCAGGCCTGCACGATTGAGGCTTCCAGGAGGAGCTCCCGGTCCAGCAGCGCCCACCGCGGACCACTTGGGGCCTGTTGGTCCAGCGCGCTGGAGGTCTGGGCGGAGACGTCGAACCGGATATACCGATGATCTGAGTAGGTCTCCACCTCCTCCATGACGCGCCAGTCAATGACACGCTGTGACAGAGCGGGGCTGGCAAACGAAATGTCCACCACGGACTCACCCCGCATCCGCACACACGTAGGAACAGAACCCCGATTTAGGACGACCAGGGCCTGTTTCCAGAGTCCAGTCCTCCACTATCCTGCCCCGCACATCCGTGTAACGGGCACCCCAGGCCAAATTCTTGGCGTTGAAGTCCCCGAGCACTAGCACGGGGAAGGACTGATTTCCGGCGACGGCGACAGTCAACTCTGTTAAAGAGTTCTGGAACTCGGCGAGAGTTCGGTTCGGAGAGAAGTACACTCCCACTACTACGATCTCTCCGAACCGTGCTGCTACGCACCCCTGTCCCTTCGTGACACCTTCGAGGGACGGGGTACCGGCGGCAGCCGACGAAATTATGGCCACTCCCAGTGATCCCTGGGTGGGGCAAAGTACGGCTCAGCGACCACGGCGATGTTAATCGACCACTGCGATGTTAATCGACCACTGCGCCATGTTCTGGAGCAACAGGTCCCGAGCACAGGCGCAGTGGTTTATGTTCGCCTGGACGAGGCGTAATGGAGCCGTTACTCCTCCATTTGCGAGGCCCCTTGTGAGGGCCCCTCTGCAATGTTGGCGGCGGCGGCGGTGGGAGTGGCGACGGCGGCAGAGGGCCTGCCTTTCCTCCTGGTTCCGGCGGGTGGAGCGCAGGACTTGCTCCCCGCCCGATGCTTGGCCGGCTTGCCGGCAGCCGGCCATATGTCCGGGCTGACCGCAGCGGAAGCACAGTGGTGCCCTCCGAGGTGCACTGGACGCCAACGTAGTGCCCCACGTGGCATCGAAAGCACCTCAGAGGACAGGGTTCCAGCAGTTTGACCTGCGCTGACTTAGCGCAGGTCAAACAGGCCCAAGATGCGCATGTCTGCGCACTTAACGGGCCTGGAGACTCGAGCCTCGTCCGCATTGAGGGACGCCCTTAGCTTCTCAGTTAGGGCGTCAGCGGTGGGACCACTCGTCGCATCGGGGATCTCCAGAATGCCGGCGCCAGTGGCGGTCACCCTATGCTGGAGGCCCCCGGTGATCCCCAGCTCTTGGAGGTCCACCGTCTCTCTCGCCTTGGTGAGCACGTCGCGGTACGTCACTCCCCTTAAGAGGGGACGCTACAGCCGCGGTCTTCCATGTGCCTATTTGAAATAAATGATTAGACTTTCACTTTGACTGACCTCTGGAAGTGTGAAGATTATCAAATAATAGTTTTATAATTTTATTGTTTTAACAACTACGATAATATTAATGTATTGTCAATATAACCTTGAACTTGCAGTCAACCGACACCGTGACTGTTTCGAAAACGGCCTTATTGAATAACTTTCTGTGATTATTTTTCTATGTGGCTGATTTATGTGTTTTTACAGGTTACTGACACTATAAGCAAAGATATAACGTTTAAGGCGTTGCTTCTTAGCATTGAGCAAGTTACACGTTACGGGAATATGTACAGAGATGGGGTCATACAATTTAAGGTGAGTTCGCAATAAAAATAAAGTTGAATAACTGATAATTTTGCTGTTTTGTCCTATGCAAACGTTGAGGGGTGATAACTTCTCTGTCTGTTCATCGGACGTCCAAAGTTAAGTATGACACCGATTTGTCTCGTCGTTAATTATATCTGTACGTAAACAGAATAGTATTTTCTGAAACTTAAAGTACTCGAAATATGCAACGAATACGCCAAAAAATGACATGCAACTTCAAATTTAAATAAATACAAAAAATTATATTATTTGTTAACAAAGTAGCGTACATAAAAAAGTAAATAAAATGCATTAAGAGTTATAAAAAACAAGCCTTGTCGGCAAAAATGGCGGACTTCCATACAAACTTTATCCCCCTTTAAGGGGATGAATAGTTGCTATATATAAATATCGTTATATTTCTTGTTCCTGTTATTTTTTATCTTTAGAGGGTCGTGGTCATTTTCCCCCACGAGGACCAGTCTGCTTGGGGGAGGTTGGTGGTTTCTTATTAAGTTTTCTATATTTTTATGTTGTTGTTTTTTTCGGTTGCCGATACCTAATTGTTATTGCCTATTATCCGCCGCATAGGAAGAGAGAGAGTTGGATCTACCTCTCATGACATCAAAGGCGTTGCGCCTATTATTTTGTGTTGGTGTCCAGGCTTGTTGTTTTTTAGGTTGTGTATTGTCTCTCGGCGATGAAGATATTTCTCTCTTTCTTTTTTCATTGGTTGTATTAGTTTCCTTTACTACAAGCTTGTCGTATTTAAGATATGTGAAATTTCCTTTCATTCTTTCCTCTTTCAATTTACTTTGTAACATTTTTCTCTTCTCCAGAACTTCTTTAGAATAATCCTCTGTGATATAAATCAAAATCAAAAGTCATTTATTCAAACTAGGCTGAGAATCAGCACTTTTCGAACGTCAAATTACATAAGACAGTCCCCCAAAACGCCCGCCCTTCACATATATATGTCTTTGAGATTTTTCGGGACTTAATTACCTCATTTTTCTTCCATGAATTAACAAAGGAAAGCAGAACAGAGGGGCAATTCTCGTAATTTTAAGAACGTTCACAGTCTGATCTCAGTCTCAATCTGTCAAAAAATGCCTCTAATTTCCCTAGATATTGACAAGTTTTTGACATTTGTTTGTCGCTGAGATGGGACTGCGACTAGATTTTGAACGTTTTAAATTACGAGAATTGGCCTTCTGGTCTCGGATTTCCGTCTGGGCTTTTCTTTCCGATGCGATAAAATTTGTTTATTTCAAAATCCCCAATGTTTATATTTAAGTCTTTATTAAATATCTTCTTCGCCATTTGTATGGACTAATACAAATAGTAGATTCTTCTTCCTCTTTTAATCCAAAAATAATAATGTTGTTTTGCTTCGTATCTCTTTTCAAATATTCCATCTCTTTCTCAAGGTTTATTATTTTTATCTTTAAATCTTTGTTTTCTGCTATAATAGGCTTTATTTTTTCCATGACTGAATTAGTTATAGACTCTTTCAGTTGAACCGTCTGTTTCTGCATTTCGATATTCAACAATCTTTTACAAAATTTTATCAAACAAAATTTGGAATTGATATTCCATGTTTTAGTTTTTACTTATTTGCGTAAAATGGAACGCAGCGGTGTAATGGTAATTTTTGCGTTGGCAACATCGATGCAATGAATGCCACTGACATCTGACACTGTCGAGTCAACTTGACAGTGATTCTATGACGTTTCTAATAATGCTCTGTGAAAAATTTCTAACCTCAATCCGGTAGTTGTTAATCCTTATTTGATTGTAATCCGTTTTATTTTCACCTTTATTACACCAGAGTTAATAATTTCACAAATCCACAGTACCTATGATTGTGTTTTACACTATTCACAGTGTCCAACAGTTCGTAAATGATTTTTTATCGCAATAAGTCTGAGTACTGCACTACAACAATGTTTACGCTTCAAGCACCGGAACCAGACTTTTTTTTTGTTTCCGGCGTGGAAAATCCTCATGGACGTCCGCCGCTCTGGGGCGGGCGGCGGGGTCTATCAGACTTACTGACTAAAAACCACCCTGGTATTCCATCTTACACTTACGCCGGGGGTCGCGGGAATGTACAATCCTTCCGCAACACCGGAACCAGCCTGGCGCAACTCTCAACCAAAAAAACGATCGTATGAAACGGAGGCGAATTTTTAACCCGTCTAATTTTGAAAGGACGTTGACATCTACAAAGCAGTAGATAATTGACGGCATTCGAATTTAGTCGGATTGTACTTCGCCGCCATCTTTGACCGCCATCGCCATGCCAGCCATGTCATGTTGACGTTTCTCTTTTGTTGTTAATGAGAAGTCTGGTTCTGTGATCTATGCTCTTTTCACAAAATAATCTAAGTATTTGCTATATTTTTGGGTGTAGTAGTCGTCTAGAAGGTACTCAAGACAATCACAAAAACAAATATGAGTGTATTCAAAAGAAAAAAGTGCGAAATTTGAACATTCATGGCAATGATTTCAAAAGTATGCTAGTAATATATATATGTCAATGATTCATGCCAAGATTTCCTCTAGATGAAGATCGGTAAGTACAGAATATAATTTAATACCGCGTGAAATAACTATGTTAATCATAAGTTTCATTGAAAACTTGGTTTTTCGGGTAAAATAACGCATGCCCTTAATTACCTACATGCAAAGAATAGTGCTGATGCCCTGTTGGTAAGTTTTATCGATAATTTTCATTTGAAGAGAAAAATACCTGGGGAAATATCGTTCTTAACTTAATCTATCAAACCAAAAGCCTATTAGTTATGTGTATACAAAAGGGTGCACTTGAAGAATAAATGTTTTTTGCTTAGCATAACCTCTCAACTGTTAAAGCCTATCTACATTTTTACTCGGTCATTTTCTTTTTATTTTATTTGCATTATTTTGTAATAACAATGTTTTCGTGTTTGTTTCAGAGACTTTAAAATAGACTGCTGACTTCAGGAACAGTTGTAATTAATTGAATGATGTCATCACCCTGCGACAAAGTCCCGAAACGATACTGTCTTCAAAAGCATTACAACATAGTGCATAAAGAGGAGCAGTGCGACTACTCAGGCCCGAAGAAATTGAGAGTTTACACAGATGGAGTAAAGGAAGTGACATTTTTCGTCTGCTTAAACAAGCATGTTAAGCTTGAACAAAATAAAATCCTTTGAATGTACTTGTAACTGGTTTTTTTTTTGTTAATAATTAACCTACCTAAATTATTTAAAAAAAAAGGGCACGTGGGTCACTACGCTACAAATACCGATATCGATAATTCGATCATTCGATTGACGTGACATCCCTATTTTGTTCTTGATGTTGGCATTATGTCATTAATATGTCGTTGTTTGCAGCTTCATATTGGCAAGATGTTTTCGCCTCCGTTTCATAGTAATACGAATTTACGC
Organism: Gortyna flavago; assembly: GCA_963669345.1. Lineage (NCBI taxonomy): Eukaryota > Metazoa > Arthropoda > Insecta > Lepidoptera > Noctuidae > Gortyna > Gortyna flavago. The sequence goes on along the minus strand of OY770129.1, from coordinate 8,741,044 downwards.
ATTTTGTATGGCAGTCCCGTCTCTTATAACGCTAGTGTTTACATTCTCTTTGCCGGAACCGGAAACCTCTAAACTGTCGATCACTAGGGACCACGGAAAAACTGCAAGAACTAGAATTAGCATTGGATTAAATAAAATGGGACATAATTGGTATTAGTGAAGTGAGAAGATTTGGGGAAATAATTGAAGACCATGGAAAATACATACTTCACCATATCAGGGAGACGCCCGGCCGTGCCTCGGAAAGCACCTCGTTACGGGTAGTCAGAAGCCCGAAAGTCTGACAACCAGTCTTACCAAGGGCTATCGTATTACCCAGTAACTGGGTTGTGGAGGTCAGATAGGCAGTCGCTCCATGTAAAATACTGGTATTCAGCTGCATCCGGTTAGACTGGAAGCCGACCCCAACGTAGTTGGGAAAAGGCTAGGCAGATGATGATCAGGGAGACGCCCGGATTAAGTATACGGAGTCGGATTCATGGTTAAAAGAAACCTCGCCAAAAACATTCAGGAATTAAGAGGGATTTCAGAACGGATTGCATTTCTGGTCTATAATCCAGGCGTATTCGCCTACCGAATCAAATAGAAGAGAAGACATAGCAAAAATCGAAAAATTCTACGAAGACCTACAATCTACCGCTGCAAATGCATCCAAAAACATAATATTCATGGGCGACTTTTATGGACAGATTGGTAAAAAAAATGGAGAAGAATTTACCATAGGAAATCACGGATTTGGCAATAGAAGTAAAAACGGCTCACGATTAGTATCCTTTGCTATTGAAAATAAATTAAGCATCCTAAACAGTTTTTACAAAAAGAAACCATCAAAGAAATGGACATGGATCTCTACTAATGGCCGGTATAAAAACGAGATCGATTATGTTATGTCTAGCAAATATTTTAAGCAATTTTAATTTTAACTCAGATCACAGAATGGTTAGAGCAAAACTCAGGGACACGTGCTAAAAGAGCACGACAATTTAACAACAGTATGTAAGCCATCGAATGCACCGGTAGCACTGATTTACTTCTGAATAACCTCGAAACATCCTGGCAAGATGGGGAAAAAGAATGTTTAGCGACTCAAGAAAAATACATCAGATTGCTCAAACAATTAAAAACAGAAACTAAAAAAGTAAACGTGACTAGTAAGACAGCGATATCATTAAGAAGTAAGCAATTATTACAAGAACGGAAAGAACTTATACAACAAGGAAAAAAAAATGGCCAAAAGATAGCGAACAACTTAGGAAAGAACGGAAAGCAAAAAGATTAACAACATTAAGGAAACATATAGAAAAAACAGGACGAATAAAGAAGGCGCTAAAAGAAATGAATTACAAGAAGGACTGGATTCCAAATAAAAATAATGGAAAGACCAGAAATACTAGGAATTGCTACGGATAACGGAATAAAAACTAAACAAATTTATTCCAAAGTCGTAAAGGGGAACAAGTAATAAAGGAATATAATTCAGTAAATAAAGAGGAGATTAAACCAATTCTAAAGGAAGAAACAATAAAATCTATACAAACACAAAAACTGGATAAGGCACCTGGATCAGATTTAGTCACAAATGAACTACTAAAAACTACGTTACCAGTGATCCTCGAAACGGAAACCATCCCGGAAGACTGGACTAAATTGACGATCATACTGATACATAAGAAGGGAGACAATGGCGATATAGGAAACTACAGACCGATCAGTTTAATGTCCAATATACATAAAATATTTTCAAAAATCATATTAAACAGAATTACCAATACACTAGATGAAAACCAACCTAAGGAACAACCACATTTACACTCTAAGGCGGAGTCGTCTATGAATCTCCACCTGAACAGGTTTTCCGTGCTTCGGCCAACCTGGGTCCGGAGGTTGCCCAAGGTAACTCATGTCCAGGTAGGAGCTCTTCAGCAGGTGGAACGAATGGTTTGGGTAAGGAAGCACTGTCTCGCCACAGCTTCAGTCTTTCTTGTGATCGTTCGACAGTGAGTGGGACAACATACTTCACCACTTTTCTCATCATGATGCAATTAATAATTTATTTATTTTCACTTCAAGACAAGCATCAGTGTGTATGTATATTTTGGACATAGTTAACAGCTTCTAGTATTAGCTGTAAAACTTAACAGTAACCAACAAAATACAAATAGTGCTGAAAGACTTCCATTATATCCGTTGCCTCCCCGACTTGACGACGGGGTAGACACAGCTCTCACATTTTGAACGAAATCGTTAGTAATTTACTGCACGGAGGACACGGACCGTATTCGTAAAAACGTTCTACACAATCCACACCACCAGCACAGAAACGGTACAATGGTCTTCAAAAGAATTCGTGACCGTGCAGGAATCTGAAGACTGAACTGGACACGATGTGAACGCAATGATATATTATTTATTAGCACAGCAAACTCAACAACTATCAATACATAAGTAAAAACAAAGTTCACTGCGGAGTACTGGTCGGCCAACATGAGCATGAGATGCTTTGTTTGACAAATTGACAGTAAGTCATGAGTGACACTTTAGGCAGTTCATTTTTCATATAGTGTTATCAACAGTTAATTTTAATCACCCTGACCATAAGTGATTTGTCAACTAAAGAAAGATTTTCAATTAGTAAAGTAATATAACTAACTATACTAACATTTATGGACAAATAATTAGTCTGAAATAAATAGATTTAATTTAATATTATTTTAAAGATGTTAATTAAAAAAATATATTATGTTGGTTAGGTTAATTAACAAATTAATAACGAGGAAAAATTACAAAAAAACACTTGCGCGTCAAACATATTTTTTTAAATTAGATGAGAAGGGCGTTTCCTATCTAACAACACTGAGAAGAAAGATCGAAAGAGACTCGAGAGGTCACAGTCTATTTTAAAGCCCAGACATAATCCTGGTCAGATCATGTGAAGACCATGTAGATAAGTGTCTGAAGTGTTCTTTTGAGCAAAGAACCACACAGATTGAGTGGACCAGTCCAGTCAGTGCACCCAGTTGACAGTAATCGTGCAGCTCAACTCATAACTTAAGGAGCTCAGCGATTCGACGAACAACGTCAAAGAAAGGAGATTTGGGTAGGCCGTATAAATTACTCCAACTGCCAGATCATGATTAAAACGGAATCAATGACCCAGGAAGAATGTTATAGTTTAAATTATTTTTAAAACTCAGCGTCTGTCCTCATACTATCAGTTAATACCGATTATGGGGAGGTTCTTAAAATTGGCAACACTGCTTTTATTCAAATACGCCATTTAGAAAAGTATGCAATACAATCCAATAAATAACTAATTAAATACAAAATATTAACCCCACATTACGATTTCGATCAAGTAAACACAGAAAAGTTTAAAAAATATTTTACAATTTATGAGTATATTTTTATGGCCATACTCTATTGCTTTAAAGCGGTATTGATTTCGGGCAATGTCCTTTTATTTAAAATTGTTATTAAGTAGATATTTCATAAATAGAACTCGCACTTCGCGGACCGTTCCCGCGTGGCGTACTTCACGCACCACATGATCACCATCGTGAACAACAGCGAGCAGATGGTGCGGCTGGCGCAGCAGACACAGGCGCGACACTGGCCGCCCGCCCGCCACGACCCGGCCGCTGAGGCCAAGTTCGACAAGATGCTTAACACCTTCCAGGTAACTTGTTTTTTTTACCTATACTGTCCCACAGCTGGGTCAACGTCTCCCCCACACACACAGCTTAATTCCACTCTTCCCTGCATTAACTTGTACGATTCACTTAAGAGCGTTTACGACGTACGGCATGTCATACAAACTTTCAAGCCTTTGTTTTTCGAAATTAATGAACCGATTTTAATGAAACTTCATATGCACAAGCAGGATAAAAAGGTTTAAACGTAAGTCGTAAACGTTCTTACTAAAAAAAACAAAAATGTTTGTATCCCATGATGTTATTTCCACTTAAACAAAAATCAACTTTATAGTACTGTAATTTAAGTTGATTTTACAGTAACTTGAAATATTGAAAAACTCATAAAAATGTTGACGTTTTAGCGTAAACTGAACTTTATGTGTAGTCCAAAAATGCAAATTACACTTACTTTACATTTTTGGAAACTATAATCCGAACGGAATATAAATGGGATTACCCATTACATGTCTAATCTGGTAAACAAATACGGTGTACACACGGCTACACATCAAGCAATTCCAGTTTGAGTTGACCTCGCATTGTATAGGTTTTTCGTACAATCAGAAGTCAGCTTATACTGGTTATTTATAGCTTAATGTGTAGCCGTGTGTACAAATCACGAGTTTCACATCTATCACACACTTGAAGTTAGATATGAACGTCTTGATCATTGTAAAAAACACATAATCTATGTACTTAGGTATTATATCAAACACTACTTCTAATTAATCATTTAATCACACAGTTATATCCGCAAAACCTACATTCAGGGCGCCATATTTGTTTGCCAAATAAGTCTGACAAGTAAAGAAAAAATGCACTCCAAATTACCTACCACCTGGGTCTGGTCACTGAAAGTAAGCACAGATTGACACTATCGTTGAAAATCAGGGCCAATCGCGACAGTTCAACGTTCGCTACGGTCAGTGAGATCTCGATGTGTAAATAAATCTCACCGGTACAAGGTCAAGCCTCGTTCCACGGTCATCGGCAAAGAAACTCGTGATGTCGCGATAATGGTCAATGATAGTTCCTAAAGCAAGTGGTGCACTTTCGGCAAAATACTGTACAGAATCGAGTTAATTTTATTTCATATTTTTCGTGCCGCTGGATGGAAGAAACCGTGTCAATGACCAGAAAACCAGAACTTGGAATTGGAAGAAAAAAAACCTAACCAATCAAGGTTAGGTTTTTTTTCTTACATCATCACTTACATGAATATTTTGTTAGTCAATCTTTTTTTTCTAAACCTATTACAAAAAATTTATTTCACTGTTGAAAAGCTACAGTATTCCCGAGTTAGTTTATTGTCCATCTAGCCTTGTTACTCCGCAATAACGCAACACTTTTTATGTCAGAAAATTGCGCGGTTCCTGTGGAAATCTTCATACGAGCTAAACCGCGGGGCGTAGCTATTTTAAATAAAATCTAAGTAATTACTTTGTACAAAATTTTATTCTTTGGCGTAAGAACATAACAAAAACAGTCGTAAGCAACATTTTAACAAATAACAGTTCAGTTACATTCAACAACAGCTTAGTGACCCTTCTTGTGTCCCCAGTGCTTGTGATCCTCATGGCCTCCCTTCTTGTCGTGGTGGTGGTGGTCGTGGTGGTGCTCATGATGGCCGCCTTCGCCGTGGTGGCCCTTGTGGTGGTGGTGGTGGCCGCCATGCTCGTGGTGGCCCTTCTTGCCATGGTGGTGTTCATGATGGCCGCCGTGCTTGTGTCCATGGTGGAAGTGTCCGCCCTTCTTGTGGCCGCCCTCGTGGTGGTGTCCGCCGTGGTGTTCATGGAAGCCTTTCTCTCCGTGATGGTCGTGGAAGTGCTTGTCCTTCTTGAACTCGTCGTGTTTGTCGATGCCATGATGTCCCTTAGTGTCATGTCCCTTGTGCCAGTGGCCGTGCTCGTCGTGCCCGTGGCCATGGTCGCCCTTTTCACCGTGATGTTCGTGGTGGTGGTAGCCGTCGTCATGGTGGTGGTGCTTCTTGTGTCCGCCGTGCTCTCCGTGGTGTCCCTTGTGCCCCTCGTGGTGGTGGTGTCCGTGCTTGCCGTGGTGGTGCTCGTGGTGTCCCTTGTGTCCCTTGTGGTCCTCACCGCCGTGGTGGTGATCGTGATGTCCATGGTGCTCGTGGCCGCCACCCTTGTCCCAGTGGTGACCATGTGACGCAGCGGTCTCTAGATCGGCGTCCCTCTTCTCCCGGATCTCCCTGGCGGAGCTGAGGGCGGCGATGGCCAGAAGGCCAAATGCCACCAGAAGAATACTCCTCATGGTTGATTGACTTGTTGTTGCTGAATGATATCGGTCCACCGGTGACAATGATTTTATATACTAAACAGCAGTGGCGGTTAAGAAATTTGCAGTTGCTCGATAGTGTCAAGGTTGCTAAATTTAATTCGTTCGTTTGCGGTGTCACTTTCGACTTCCTAGGTTGACAATATTTAGTTCCGTAGGTTAATATCCCGCAGGATTGTTTGAGTTATGTAATGGGTCGCTTTTTCAGCCTGTTTTGACTCCCTACTTAAATTGTTTTTTTTTGACAGTTTTAAACTTCTTAGGGCTGATTTCCAAAGTCACATACACTCAGCGATTACGCAGTAATCAGGCCCAAGCCGTAAACGCGAATTTGTGAACAAACTAAACCTATGCTATGAGGTTTTTTAATGACGATAGGTTTTAAGTAGCTTTTATAGTTGTTTTGAGTGAATAATTTAACACGAGATTAGTTTAAAATTGCCTTCTCATCAATTGTGTTCAGAGTTTTTAAAGTTCCCCAGGAATGTATGTTATTTTTAACTTTTAACCTGTAAAACTATCTTTTTTACGTTTATTTATTGATTTTTACGTTATTCCGATCAAAGGAAAAATTGACCAATACTGACATCACGGAAAATAAATCAGCTGTTTCATACATTTTGGTCAAGTAGGTATTGAACTTTTGTATGAAACAGCAGATTTTTTTTTGGTGGTTTCAGAGTTGGTCCCATAGTGAAAGTTGTTCATAATCATGGGTAGAACACCCTCTAAAAATTTGGATGGTGATTAAAAAATCTTCCTTTATAGGCCGCTCGGGCCTGCTAAATAATCACTCACAATGTTACGTATATAATTATTATGATAACGCTCGGCGCCATTGACGAGGCACCCCTGACGGTATAAAGACACCCAGTTCTAAAACTTCTTGATGAAGGTGTAAACAAAACTGTTCAGCTTAAATTATAAATACGAAATCATTCACAAACTAAAGGAAATTAGTAATCTTGTTTAGTAGGTTTCAACTTAATGTATCTTACCATTTTTGGGTTCCGTAGCCAAATGCCAAAAACGAAACCCTTATAATTTCGTCACGTCCAGGTCCGTCTGCCCGTCCGTCTGGATGTCACACAGCCATTTTACTCGGAGACTATTTGCATATAGATGAAAAAATAGAAAGAATATTCTGTGCACCACTAAACAATTATAGTGTAGTGAAATTTCGATTAAAGTGATAGAAAATTAGAATTTAGTGGTTTTGTAGTTTAAGTACCTACATATTCAGATAATAACAATACCCAATTTGTTAGTGGCACTACAATTTGCCAAAGGTAGGTACGTTTTCTGACCCATTTGTTTTTTCATCAAATTGTTTTGGAACATTGTAATGTATCTCATGTATTACAATAAATTTTAGCTCAATTCAGAGTTAACACTCCTAAGATATATTTAACAATGTAATTATCTTTAACCCATGATGTATTTTTTTACGTATGTGTACTATAGGTACACCTATGCTTAACCCTTCGGGGAATACAGGCGTGATGTTATGTTCTGTTATTGTCTTTGTTTTAGAACTTAAGAGATGAAGCCGCTAAGTTTCTTCTTGAGGAAGCGTTTTTAGACCTGGAAGTTCACTTCGACGACCTATTTACAGCGAAGTGGCTGCCCTCCACCATTCCAGTTGATACTATTTGCATCACACTGGATGACTATTTTCAAGACTACAACCATTTGAGAGATAAAAACTTTGAATATGTCATAAACGAAGCTCAAAACTTGGTTTACAAAAAGTATATTACGGCGATGCTATCCAAGAAAGTGGCCTTTAAAAATGTAGACGAAGCTCAGCAAGCCGCTACTAAAATAGTGAAGGAGGCGAATCAAATAAGGTCGTTCTTCAGGAAGATAGCGGCGGAGGGCGTCAACGTGGACTGGCCCTTCGAAGTTATTAGTATGCTAGCAGAGGTGAGTTCATATTATTAAATCCTTGCGTGTGCATTACAAACTCCACTGACTGTGTTAATAAATTATTATATATTAATCTAAAACTTAAAAAACCACCCAATTGCAGTTAAAGTTATGCGTAAGGTCTAATGCACAACAATAATGCGGGCATTTCAATGTATGTAATGCAATCAGCCTATAAATTTTCTCATTGCTGGGACACAGCTGGCCTCTTTTCTGTGAGAGGGAGTGGGCCATAATCCACCAAGCGGGTTATTAAAGTAAACAGGGTGATAATTTACTCATCATCATCAGTTCCTACCCTTACCTATAAATCCATATCCGATTTCTTAAGTTGAAGACTAACCTTACAAAGTGCAAGTTCATTATCTTAATACATACTTATTTCATTTTGATATCTGCATGCTGATATCTTTTTTCCGTGATATAAAATTGACGTCTGACAGTTCTAGTATGGAAAAACTGACAAAAATTCAAAATTTATTCTCAGGATAGACTTATTTTAGGTATACAAATTTGGTGAAAATTGCCCTCTACCTAAATAGTTTGTAAATGTTTGTAAAGTGTGTTAACCTGAAGTAAACTCTATTTTAGTCATAGATATCGAGATACGCATGACGTGTTCGGTGTAAGGAAAGTTTGACTGTTCGTCATGTTATAAAGATTGTAGGCAAATTAATGGGTTTAGATTTATTTATATTTGATGCTGTATGCTTGCGTGTTGTCGTACCACAGCTAGACTGGCAGCTTGGTTTCAGCTTAAGCCTGGTATGGTTCGCACGGACCCCCACGGAGTACGATTTTTATTGTGCACTGGATTTTCAACTCTCGGTGTCGAGCCGAGCATGGAGAATCCCACAGAGTACATCCCTGAGCGGCGAAAAAAGTACACAGGTGGATTTTCAACTGGCACTAAGAAGTGCGTTGAAAATCCAGAGCGCGATAAATAATCGTCCATGGGTACGAGGACTAACTGTAAAACGACCATTGTATGCAGGTACTGAGGTGTCAGGACATAGAGATGTTGTCCCTGGACCTGCACAGCGTGGTGGCGAAGTGCCCCGACATGTCGGAGGAGCAGCTGCTGCGCCTGCTGTGGCTACGCGGCGACGTGCCGCGCGCGCGTCTTCGCGACACCGTGGCCATCGCGCTGGCCTCCCGCCCGCCGCCGCGCGCCAACTCGCACCCCTCGCTCTTCAAACACATCACCTTCAGCGACAGATTACTCTCACACTTTAACCTCTAGAATACTGCTACTCACATAATAACATAACATCACACCTGTAATCCCTAAGGGTTAGGCAGAGGTGCACCTATAGTACACCGACATGACATAATATTCATACATAAACAGATAGATATAAATTCGATTAACAGATAGACAGAATATGTTCGTCATCACCAGTCATATACGCAACAGTCGTTGTTATTGGTGGAAACTGGAAATAAAGGGATTGACGAACTCCGTGTAAGAACCCTAGCTTTATTTAACATTACGCAAATCATCTATCAGCTGATAGAAAGACGAGTAGTTATTACATTATGTAGTATGTTCCATTTCCAGGAGAAGTTGGGACAGTGGCCTCAACAATAATAGCAAGATTTTGTAAAAGAAGCACAGTGATGTTGCTTTGAATGACGCTTGACCTAGACGTTTATCGTGGCGGCAATAATATTCGTATTATTACATTTAATATAATCTAATTATAAGTGTAAATGTGTAAATTATGAACAAATATATTTTATAAAACATTTTATTTACCACTGATATATCATCATTTCAACAACTACAAAAACACAATACATACTTTATATATTTTATTATTTTCGTACAATGCTGACTAGGTATATACCGTACCTATAACCTAGTTATACATGTCTAGGCTAACATTGCTTGTAAGCCTACTTGTATTATTGAAGTTGACAGTCACATAAACAACCATTATATATCATCAACTTTCAAAAGCCTTATTTTTTCTACTGATCGTTTGCAATCGTTTTAATCATCTTACTAATGTTCCGGCTTCGAAATTGTATTGCATTGTGCCTTTAATGGCGCGGTGTATGCTGAAGCAACTCTTGGTACAAGCATATTTAAATTGATTGATACACGTCAACACCCAAAAATGAACCTTCCAATGTTAGTTGGGGTTTACATACTTGCAATACGTCAGTTTCATATTTAGTTCTCTAAATAAACAAATGAACTAGTTAACTAAGTCGTTTATTGAGACATGACATACATGTTTAAGATCGCTCACGTAGCCACACCTAGTTGCCACAACAATGATCTCCTGCGCTCAGCGTCTTCTGATCGAGCTACAAGTAAAATTGGGTACAATTTAGTGGTTACCTCGCGCTGACTCAAGGCCAATTGATGGTCCGAAGGGCGGGCGGCGCGAGTGAGCGGCAGTCAGTCGCAGGCCGCGCTGCGCCACACGCCATGTCCGCCGCTAGCGCCGCGCTACGCGCATGCTCCTTGCTGCTGTGCCTGGTGGCAGGTGAGCGCCTCTGTCGCTACTCGACTCGCATCGTGCATCTCGTACTCAGTGCGCCGACCTAATACTTCCACGTCAAATCCTTTCCATATTCAAACAATTCCGTCCCGCGAAATTTACAAATTTAAATAGAGCAATGATTTTTCATGATTGTCATTAGTTACATTTTATATACTTTGGCAGTGTTGTATCGGTTAAAACAATTATATTTAACAAAGTGGTTAATAAAATAACATAGTGTTCGTTGTGCAAGAAAGGCAATATTAGTATTGGTTCAGATATTAATTTAGAATCTGATTTTAAACTCAATTTAATGCGGAAGATGAAAATGTTCCCCTTACAATCTCAATTAAATCTCACAAGACACACCACTCCTATCTCATCATCTAGAAATCTACATGATGTGTTATGAAATTAATAGTTTTAAAAGTATGGAAGGCGCCCTTGCTCCAAGTGATGGTAGTTTAGCTATAAGTAGGATTATGTTGGTAGGGCAGACAGGTAAACTACACTAAACAGCTGCTAAAGCAATATTTCTGTGAGTACAGACATGTAGATTCTAAACATATAGATACAATAGGATGTTCAAATCCCTGTTCTAATTCACATGACTCATCCAATCATAACACCACAGGAAGACAAACTTTTGTATGCAATTTGCTTTTGTGAGCGCTACGCGACTAATATTTGGGTAAATTCTATTTCCTTTAGGGTTTGTTTACGTATTAATTGGTTTTATAGATAGGTTAGGTGAATGAGAGAAAAGATGTGTCTTGGCCAATTGTTGATCAACGAGTTGGTATTTTATCGAATAATACAAATCGCGTCGGCACACACCGTGTGTGCTCTCGTCGCGGTGGTATTTTTAACATTCCCGGACCGCCTCAAGGTTAGCCAAGATAGTCGCTTATTCATTGGGATATGACCTAATTTCCTATAACAGATTATTTATAGAAAATTCATAAAGGAATGGATGCAAAGTCAAACATTTTGGAATTATAATCATAATATAGGATCGACCTCATTAAGGTGTTGCATGCGGAAGTTAGTTCATCCGCACTCAAATTAAGTACAGCGGTACGGGGCGCTGTTTACATTACAATATCTCATGCTAGTCGAGCCTTATACAACACGGCTACACAGTACAAACACAAATCTACAAATGACACCATACACCTATAGTATTTTCATTTCAAAATTGTAGCGTGGGTGGCCTATTACTAAGGAAACTCCAGTGACTCTCTATTCCATTCTTAGTACCTCCATTCACACTCCATTTTTAGTACCTCCATTGCTCATGGAGGTACTAATAATATATATCTAAATCATCGTAGGAATCGTATATGATCATAAATCTTAGGTAATGCAGATTTATTGCCCACACTAGTAGTTCCGGAGGTACATACACGGTATCGTAATGATAGTGATCCTGCTACAGCCCGTCAATTTCAATTCTTAAGCTCTTTGCATCAACAATAAAACAATTACTTACACTAGACTCTCTGGGCTCTATAGCCAAAACATGAACCGATCAATGCGTGAATATAATATAAACACTTGCAACTATTTAGGTACAAAGTTGTTTTGTATTTACATAATAATTTTGTTAAAAAAAAATCCGAAGTTATTGCTTGCCAAGTAATCATTTAATTATACCATACTTACTAAGTATGTCGGTTGTCGTTGTGCTGATTGTCGTAACGGCCAATGGCCTGATGGCCAAAATCCTTATTTTTTAAAAGAAATATATTAAAAATGGAAGTATTTAATATTAAAGACAATAAATAAACTGAATAACAAAAGTAGTAAAAAATTAATTAATACAAAGTAGTCGTAGACCTAAACTGGTGAACATGGACTTCACCTTAGATCGTTTTACCGATCGTTTAGGAGGGGTTCATATCGGCGTCTAGTCGACGATGACGTATCTGGGACTCGTCCTCGACAGCCGGTGGAACTTCGTGGAGCATTTCTGACGTTTGGCTCCCAAACTGGAACGGGCCGGGGCTGCTTTCAAGCGGCTCTTGCCCAATCTGAGGGGTCCAAACGCCTCCTGCCGGAGGCTCTACGCGGGGGTCGTGCGGTCCATGGCGCTATATGCGGCCCCGGTATGGGCGCGTTCACTGAGGCGGCGAGCCGCCCACTATTTGAATGCGCCCCAAAAGGTGGTAGCCATTAGGCTGATCCGGGGCTACCGCACGATCTTAGGCGAGGTGGCGAGCCTCCTTGCCAGATTGCTGCCATGCGATCTGGAGGCTGTGGTCCTCCCGCGCCTGTACGAGTGGCGCGCAGAGGCACTACGCCGGGGGGAATCTCCGCTGCCGCGGCAAATCGCCGCCCAGCGGCCGGACCTCCGGCGCCATCTAATGGCGTCATGGAAAGAACGACTTGCAACTACTGACTGTTGATAGTGGCGATAAGTCCCCTCTTTGAGGAGTGGCTATATAGAGAGGCGCCACGGCGTCCTCACCTACCGCCTGACGCAGGTCCTCACCGGAAATGGTTGTTTCGGGTGGTTCCAGCACATAATCGGGCGTGAGGAAACGCCCGGGTGTCACCACTGCGAGGATCGCCCGGAGTAGGGCTGCCCCGCTTGGGCGGAGCACCGCCGTGTCCTCACAGCGGCGATCGGCGGCGACGTCCTGTCGCGTCCCTGGTTCAATCCATGGTCCGTAGCGAGAGGAAGTGGGAAGCAGTTGCCTCCTTCTGCGAAGCAGTTATGCTAGCGAAGGAGGCGGCGCGACGTTTGAGGGAGAGAACCTCACGTCCCAGCCGCCGCGGGAGAAGCCCCCGGCGTCGGGAGCCACGCGACGACTCCCGGCCACCGTAAGCGCGGGCCTTCGGACGGTGAGTAATGGGTGGCAAGTGCCTGCCGGGGTCGCGGCATTGTTCGGAAGAGTTATTGGTGCCCCGGAACGCAAAGGGTAAAGAAGGAACATGGATGGGTTTTAGTCAGTAAAAGTCTGACACTCCCTTTCGCTCAACCCACAGCGGGGGGGTCATTTGATAATTTCCCACCCTTAAAAAAAAAGCTGCTGATTCACTTACCCTATTCATCTAGCTGTCTGTAGATTGTCAAACCAATTATCAAATCAATCAAAGGCAATAACAAACAACTAGCTATCTTCTAGGGTCCAGAAGTTCGAATTACCAAAATCTGATGCACCATGTTCTGACTCAACCATGGTCATGGAACTCCTATCCTAAAATATATTAGGCAAGTTTTTTTAGCAAAAATATTGAAAGAAAGTTTTTATAGTAATACAGTGTGTTAGGTTAAATGAGGGACATACTTTAAGGGAGTGTAGTACTCATGAAAATGAACAACTTTTAATATGGGGCAGACTCAATAATATGAAAAAAAAATAAGTTTACTGTAGCGTCGCCATGATGGACGCCATGTCGTGGGGGGTGAAGCTTGATCTAGCCATCGGCTGTGTGGAATGTGTTTCTGAGGCTTCATCGGCGGCATCTTCAATATCGTATTGTCGACGTGATTGGCGGCGTGTACGTGTCCTTATCGTGGGTCGCACTGTGTGTATTTCACATTTAAATGTTCACAACTGTCACACAGGCCGCACGTTGGGCACCTGTTTAACTCGTAGGTTCTTCTCATTGGACACTGAATAAGTTTATATTTGCCTAGTGAGCATTATTACTATGACACGCACAATACACATGGAATGGAAATTATTATAGTTTTTACAGCACACATTCATTACTCTCTCAAACGAGCCGGCAATTTCCTCGTGCGGCGCACGTTCCGCCGACCAGTTGCCAATCGATGCCGCGGGGTTCTCACACGCGGCGTCGCGGGAATTTGAAAAATCGCGCGTTACATAATAATAAAACATTTTTACAAAAATAACAACCGACTTCCAACAAAACACTACAAAGTGAAAAATAACATTAATTTCAGAAGTCGGTGTCGTTGGTTCTGCATTTTCGTTTTTGGACACCGACTTCTGAAATTAAAGTTATTTTTCACTTTGTAGTGTTTTGTTGGAAGTCGGTTGTTATTTTTGTAAAAAGGTTGTTATTTTTCACTTTTTAGGGTTCCTTACCTTAAAAGGAAAAATCGGAACTGTTATAGGATCATTTGAGTGTCTGTCTGTCTGTCCGTCTGTCACATCCAATTTCTCCGAATTTAATGGACTGATAGGTGTTGGTTTGAGAGTCATCATTTCATGCTGCTGAGCTGATGATAAGTGAAAGTCAAATACTTTTATTCAATTAGGCCTATTACAAGCTCTTTCGACAATTACAAGCCCTTACCATCATCAGATGCGGGACCTGTTCGTCCCGTTACATCATTACGAGAAATGGAATGATGAAGACGATTGTTTTCAAGTCCACGTCTATCCAAGAACTGCTAAGTAGTTTCTGTTGACATATTGCCGTATCTCCTAACTCCTAACAGTTAAGGACTGCCGTGGCTACCATCGACGGCTCGGTAGCATTATAGTCGGACTTTTAATTAGCTGCAGTAAAACGACAGCTTATGTGTAACATAAATGACTAAAATTGGCGTCTTTTTGTTTTTTCGCGGCCATCAACCAAACCATGTTTTTCTAGTACAGAATAGTGTAACAAACGAAACTTATTTGACATGCATATCTCTAAATGCAGTCCGAAATGAGTTATTAAGAAGTGTCATTTTACTGCAGCTAATTAAAAGTCGGAGTATAGGTAATTGATGACTCTCAGACTCAAACACTTGAATCATCTATAGGTTTCATTTGATTTGAGAGAGTTCAACTAACACACTGTACATACCTACTAAAGAGGATTTCCCTCGACTTTCATGGGATCCCTTCATCAGACTCTGACTTGGTGACAATGGGACCACCTCGAGAGCATACCGTTTCAAACCCTAATGTCAACTGCTCATCACCTGTTACAAAATATTGCTTTTCCCGACGCTGGGACGTTAATTGTTGAGGAGTTCTCCTGGTAAGAGCCAGACTTCACCATCAGCTCCACTTCACCATACGCATTGTGACGAACATAAATTGTTTAGCAACCATATTAAAGCAATCGAATCGCTACCCGTGAAATATTTGTCATTGAGTAGTTCCGATGGCCATCTGTGGTCTTCATCATCAGTTCCACTTCACCAAATTATACTTTCTGAATGCAAATGCTTGAGTTGTTAATGAAAATACCAAAATTGCTATATGTATGCCTATAATATTTGAGGAGTTCCCTCAATTCCTCATGGATCCCATCATCAGAACTAGATTTTGACAAAAATGGGACCAATCTGGAAGTATGTCCTTTCATATAAAAAAAGAATTTTCCAAATCGGTTCATAAATGACGGCGTACTGAGGTAACAAACATTAAAAAAAAAACACAACCGAATTGAGAACCTCCTCCTTTTTTTGATGTCGGTTAAAAAAACATACAACCGAATTGAGAACCTCCTCCTTTTTTTGAAGTCGGTTAAAAAAACATACAACCGAATTGAGAACCTCTTGCTTTTTTTGAAGTCGGTTAAAAACAGCTGTTCCCTACATTTTGTCCAGATAAGCGAACATAAATGTATAGAGCGGCTGGTTTTGTTTTCTCGATTTCAGTGTTGGTCTCATAGTAAAAGTTGTTCATTTTCATGGATACTCACTCCGTTAAAGTATGTCCCTCGTTAACCTAACACACTGTATAGTCCTCCAGACCGAATTATGGCCATGGCGGCCAATCTCAGAGGAGACTAGCTATCGACGCGGGAAATATTATAGTACAAGTGTGTGTGCAGACCACGGAGTAAAAACGCAGACACAGGAGCACTCTCCCTTCACTCACTCTCAAAAATTATCATTATCAAGAGGCATATTGGACTTAGTATTCTGTGCTGCCAAAGTTAAAAGTGTCATATCAAGAAATGCATTAACCGTTTTACCGCCAAGCAATGTTTTATAGCGAAGTAAAAACATCGGGAGGAGGCGTTTAAAAAAATAATTAATCATTTGGTTATACCATCATTATTTTGATTATTACTTAAAATTTGCCACTTCGGAGACGCACAAATGAACAAAATCGTGTAGGTACTTACATACAAATACTATTAGGTAAACTTACAGAGGATTTTTTTACTGGAACTTTACATACTTACAGTATATGGGAATTCCGAATCCACACAAGATACGGAGAAGCTATCTTATAAGTTTACGAACTATTAGGTCTTTTTTCATTAAACCAGTTATGACATGGGTAATTAATTGGTCAAATGCAAGTTTTCCATAAAAATTTGTAAACAAATTTCAGTCAATTTTACATTTTTTATGGAAACTGGTTCTTACGACAGTTTCGCCGTATTTTGTATGGGTTCGGATTTACCCCATACTGTCCCAGTTAAAACACTGTATAGGTAGGTAGTAAGTATTCAATTCTAGAAGATGGATTTATGACCGTGATACCTAATGTAGGTATGTATAATCGACCTCTTAAATACTTTATCACCCTAATGTTTAATGTCATTAAACGACAAGGTCTAATACGCCTATGTGACAGATAGTTTCAACCTTTGTGAAGTTTCAATTTAGTAGGAATTGCAGTAAAAATTTAAAAGCAATAACGAGGTCGCCTATAGATAGATAGAAAGATAGAACAACGCGTCTGCAAACAAAAAAGTGTACAAACGTACGCAAAAGTTAACCGTTTATTTGTATGTATTTATAGTAAAATAATTTATATTGCAGGTAGTCGACAGTTATCGATAACAGAGTTTTTGGTGCCGAAAGCTGTAGAAGTCGGAAAAGATGCTGAACTGCGATGTCAGTACGAGTTAAGTGAGACCGAGACAGACGACGCGTTCTACGTCAAGTGGTGGTGGACGCCGGAGGCCGGCAACGCGGACGATAAGCAGCAGATATACCAGCGCATAGTCGGCCATGACGCCGAGTCCATCCATCACGACAATACTAGCCAAATAGGTAACTAGAATCAACACAAAGAATATGATCCAATGCGATTAACCTTTGGTCAAACTTTCTAGATTTTAATCAATAGATATCGTGTTGGCGGCCAGGAAAATTTTGTTGAACCCCAGTACAGTGTACTTCGAAATCTATTTAATGCTCACCTTGCATTACGTTTCAGAGATAAAGGATAACGATTCCATCGTCTTACTAGCTGTAAACCCTGTGGATTCTGGAACTTACGAGTGTGAAGTATCAAATTTCAACGAAACAAGACAGCACGAGAAGCTTATTGTATTTTGTAAGTATCAACCACTTCGTACAAGTAGGTGGGTTAAAATTTGAGGTGTTTATCTACCAAAATCAATTTTTATAATTTAATGTTGTCTACTTATTTAATATGTCACTCAGGCTGACTGGACAAATCTTCAAAATAGCTCGCATTTAACTAGGTAAATAGGGCATTTTATGTGACGGCTAAACACCCTTATTTCAGAATTTGTGACGCTACAGAATCTTAGATAATCGAACGAAAACGTGTCCAGCCATCTTGAAAAACCACTTTTCGCTGGTCTCTCAATCTCGGTAACGGAAGTGATTTTGACGACTTTTTGCATATCAACGGGCGTCACACAAATTTGTGACAGGCATCGAGCTAAAAGTTTTGTGATACGTACAGCGGTTTAGTAGAAAAATGCAGTAATCTGTGTCCAGCCAGCTTGAATTTACGTACAAAACTTTTGGCTGGCACTTCCGAATCTCAATAACGGGAACGTTTTCGAATATGGTTCCTTTACTAACATTTAGTGACGCAATTTGTGACAGTAATAACGTTTGATTTATGGCGTCACATATAAGGGTTTACGAGAAATCAATAAAAACTTAATGTCCAGCCAGCCTGAGATCAAGCTGGCTGGACACATGTATCTCCGCTGCGTGATGATCTACGGCCTTCGAAATATGTTCAAATTTTTGTGACGGGGACGATAATGATTTACTGAATTTGTGACGGAGAAACTTTGAGTAGTTTCAAAGATATTGATCATTTAAATCTTCCCATACAAACACTGCAGTAGGGTTACCAATATTGTAGGTTTTCTGTAGGACTAAGTATATTTTAAGGTGTTTTCTTTAATGGATGAAAATCCGTGTTTTGGTGATACTAATACGAACAACTAAAAAAACGGTATTTAAGGGAGAAGCGCTAAGGTAGCCTGCGAAATTCAAATTTTCTTACGTTTTTTGCAATTTGCTGGTCAGTATTAAGTTGTACGTTGATTAAAATATGATTCGCGGTCGTAACAAATATGTATTTACAGAATTATAATCATTACAATCAGTAATACAACTTGTTAAGTTAGTATAACTACTATCAACGTATAACTTAATACTGACCAGCAAATTGAAAAAAAGTAAAAAAAAAAATTTCGCGGTCTACCCTGGCGCTTTCGCCTTAAATCGATAGAAGACAAAAGTGTAGAAGTGAGGAAGGGGGGGTCATTTTTGTGTAAGAGTAGTGTATAAGTGGCGAGACCACCCGCGGCTCGCAGAAAAAAAGTGTTCAGGGACAGTCACGGGAAAACCGGGGCGCGTGAGTGGTTACACACAAGTCACACACATAGATTACACACAAAGCAAGTCATCATCATGGCCGCGTTCCGAATCGCACTCATGAGCGCTAAAATCGTTCATGCTGCTAATTCATAGAAATGGGTTAGTAGTGATTGAATGTTATGAAGTTGCAGCTAGGTACGCAAACGGTACATCGATTTTTAAAAACATCGATATATCGTTCATAAACATCGATGTTGAAACTGTTAACATCGATGAAACATTGTTCTTAAGAACGATGCGTGGCTGCGGCTGGCCGATTAGTCGATTAAAAAAAATCGTAAAAAATCGTCCCCGTCACAAAAATTTGAACATATTTCGAAGGCCGTAGATCATCACGCAGCGGAGTTACATGTGTCCAGCCAGCTTGAACTCAGGCTGACTGGACATTAAGTTTTTTTAATTTCTCGTAAACCCTTACATGTGACGCCATAAATCAATCGTTATTACTGTCACAAATTGCGTCACTAAATGTTAGTAAAGGAACCATATTCGAAAACGCTCCCGTTATTGAGATTCGGAAGTGCCAGTCAAAAGTTTTGTACGTAAATTCAAGCTGGCTGGACACAGATTACTGCATTTTTCTACTAAACCGCTGTACGTATAACAAAACTTTTAGCTCGATGCCTGTCACAAAGTTATGTGACGCCCGTTGATATGCAAAAAGTCGTCAAAATCACTTCCGTTACCGAGATTGAGAGACCAGCGAAAAGTGGTTTTTCAAGATGGCTGGACACGTTTTCGATCGATTATCTAAGATTCTGTAGCGTCACAGATTCTGAAATAAGGGTGTTTAGCCGTCACATAAAATGCCCTATTGACCTAGTTAAATGCGAGCTATTTTGAAGATTTGACCAGCCAGCCTGAGTGACATTATTTGATTGTAGTAAAATATCTAAATAATGCCATAAAAACTTAAATTCGTGTGTTCGTGTACTAAAATTTAAATTCGTACACTTACTAGATAAGTAGCTGATAAATAAAAGTGCGTTAAAAAAAAAATGTTTTTATACCGCGAAATTGAAATACCCGATGGGCTTTTTTATGTAGGTACTATCGCGGCCTTTTCCGCCTGACCACTTAAAAAATTAATATATTCGTTTACTTACGAGTACCTACTTTTTCCTTAGAGCAACGCTCGGTTAAAGTAGGTCCTTGTCCAAGCAATTGGTTAGATTGACGTGTTTATTTGTGTACAACTGAATCTCTGTTAATTTACGGCATTTTTCATCAATCAAAAGCATCTATCTATTAGATAGTTTTTTTTTAAACCTAAAACCAGGTTTGATTTTTACAAAGTTTATTAGAAAAAAACTGCAAAATTATCTAAACCCCATGAAATCTTATTTTTTTCTTTCAGCGATGGGTACCGGGCCGGAAATAAATTACACGTTACTAAACAGCGAGGCGGAAGATGAAGAGGATATGTTGTTGATAGAATGTGAAGCTGAAGACGTCGCGCCCTTGCCAGATATGACCATCACCTTTCAAGGGTACGTTTGTGTTTTAATCATTTTGCTTCTCTAAAGGTATACGAGCAAACATGATGCCATCGAATTAAACTTGATTGTACTTCGAAATATAGTTACTGAATTTTTCTTCTATCCATTTATTATGTACTAGCTTCTGCCCGCGACTTCGTCCGCATGAAATTTCACCCTCTTAGGAGTGGAATTTCAAAAAACCCTTTCTTAGTGGATACCTATATACACTTCACAAAGAACACACTCCAAATTTTATGTCTCTATGACCAGCGGTTTAGGCTGTGCATTGATATAATCAGTCAGACAGGATCACAGGACTTTGAATTTTATATTAGATTATAAAAGTAAACCTAAGTACCTACCTAATAAAAAAAAAAACTCAATAACAGAAAATAAAATACCTACCTACCTAAATAAACCTATTTCTGATGATACGTGGCTAAATAATAACAGCCGCACAGGTCGATCGATCAGGTTAAGCTACGCTTGCCGTGGTTGGTCTGTGGATGGGTGACCATCTTTACATATGGAAGGGGTCTCCATATGTAAAGATGGTCACCCATCCACAGACCAACCACGGCAAGCGTAGCTGCCGTGCCTCGGAAAGCACGTTAAGCCGTTGGTCCCGGCTGTCATTCGTGGATCTTTGACAGTCGTTACGGGTAGTCAGAAGCCCGAAAGTCTGACAACCAGTCTTACCAAGGGGTATCGTATTACCCAGTAACTGGGTTGTGGAGGTCAGATAGGCAGTCGCTCCATGTAAAATACTGGTATTCAGCTGCATCCGGTTAGACTGGAAGCCAACCCCAACATAATGCTAATATGAACGAACGCTCGCCTATTATTATTATCTTCGTCGTGTACTACGACAAACTTATTATTTGCGGTTGGTACAGTAATCGGGTCTAGGGATCGAACCGCAAAATTAAGTTTGTTTTTTATTGTATATTTTTTTCCGGGATAAAAAGTACCCAGTGTGGTGCCTAGGATAATAAAAAATAATTATACCAAGTGTCATCGTAATCGAACGGGTAGTTTTTGCGTGATGTCTGAACAAACAGACAGACAGACAGAATTTTTTTTTAATCACATTTTTGGGTTCTGTGTCGGTCTAATAACACAACAACTAATACCTATTTTATAAAAAACAACAAAATAAATTCAAATAAACTATTTAAAGACTAAAAGTCGCGCTGATAAGCACGGTTTGTTAATATCAATTATCGTCTGTCAATAAGGTCGAACGCTCTGAACGCATCAACAGCCAAATATTGAATGAAGCTCGCGCTCGGACCTCCCTTACCCTACCGCCGCGACCCGCGTCGAGCGCGGCAACCGTTACACAAAAATAATCCTTATGGCATGATTCAGTATTCACGCGCGACGGCGCGATGGCTTATTAGCGTATTTCATGTATAAGTTTGGTGTTTCTATACCGATTACTAAGATTCTTTTTTTATTGAATAGGTAATAATATTAACTTCTTTTAATTAGGGATGAGTGAGAGTATTATAAACGTAAGAGTAAACAAATATAATCAGAAAGCTCCGAACTGCTAAGGTATCGGGAGTTACACGTGTTATTGTGAGTCAACCATAAAAGATAGACATATGCTGTAGTAGGATATTTTTTAGATAATTTTATGTAGAACATTTCCGTCATAAATGATTTCTATGTAGCTTTAACCATTAAGGCTGCACACGCGACGGAAGCTTAAAAAATGGAGCAACTTCTCCCGTTTTCCCAACATTTCCTTTCACTGCTCTGCTCCTATTCATTGTAGCGTGATGAAAAGTATACTATAACCTCCCCAGGAGTATGAAGAATAATTGTACCAAGTTTCGTTAAAATCCGTCGAGTAGTTTTTGTTTCTATAAGGAACATACAGACAGACAGACAGACAGACAGACAGACAGACAGACAGACAGACAGACAGACAGACAGACAGACAAAAATTTTACTGATTGCATTTTTGGCATCAGTATCGATCACTTATTACCCCCTGATAGTTATTTTGAAAATATATATCATGTACAGAATTGACCTCTCTACAGATTTATTATAAGTATAGATAATGTCATAGTATTAATATTTTGGGCTTCACGATTGATTTAAAGCATATTGATCGGATAGTGTTATCATCACAAATAAATGTAAGTTAAATGCTATTTTTATCCATATCCACAGCATAAAAGCAATATTAGATAGGTAAGTATGTGATTTGGGAAAAGGCTAGGCATCTGCCTAGCCTTTTCCCAAATCACCAACACCAAATCATCATCTGATGAGATAGGCATACGTTTTCTAGATTTTAGGGTAAGTATAAAATGTATTTGCAAATATACTATGAGAAACCCCATGCAAGTACCCTGTTTAAATCAAAACCACAACGACGTGGAACTTTTGTTCATGAGCGATACGCACGACTTTTTGTTTTTGCAACGAAGTTAACCTTAACGCGGCTTGCGGTAGGAGTTGACTCATAGAAATTTAGTTCCATTACTGTCTCAACTCGTTCCGGTCACTTTCTAACACGGCGGTACTAAAAAATCTAATACAAACGCCCGCAATTAGCAATCGTGACGTTGAAAAAGCGTTATGCCTCTCTTTCTATTATATTCCGGTATGTGTGCGTGCGAGTATCGCGTAAGGAACTTCGTTCTTGACGGGGGTTCCCCCAACGGCACACGTTTTTTTTTGTTAGCCTATACTGTTCCACTGCTGGGCAAAGACCTTCCCCAAATCCTTCCAGGAACTCAGGAACCAGCCCTCGCGGTCGCCTCTTTCTGGGCCCGATTCGGCGGGCGGCGCCGTCCATCTTCAGGCACCCATTGTGCGGAGAGTTTTGCCCAGCGGTCATCGTGCATGCGGTTTATGTGACCCGCCCAATCCCATTTGAGCCTGGCAGCCTTCTTTCCTACATCCAGTATTTTAGAACGCAACGTGGTGTTCCGATTTTTACACCCAGTATGCTGCGTTCCATCGCTCTTTGGCAACAGCTATTAACCAACCAAACAAACCTATTTTTTTTGTTTAGTTAGTCAAAATTAAATATGTACACGTAGCTACGACATGAAGTAGGTAAGATTATTTTTGATATTTGTATATATATTATTTTCAGGGAACCAGTCAACATATCAAAGATTGTAGAAGATACAAATGAAAATGGCTTTTATAAAATATACGTTAACGCCACCGTTAGTACAGCAGATGTCGATGAAGGAGAAATACGCTGCGAGCTAACGTACTCCACTTTAGAAAATCCTCCGTACTTAGATGTGGAGCAATACATACCTGCAGGTATGTTATACTACTTAATACGAGGAAAGCGAAAAGATACACGTTTTATATAATTCTATGACTTATAGGTTCAAGACTGTACCTAAGTATTTATGGTTTAATAACTTGATCAGTTTAATGTTAAGCTGTTAACTTTACAAGTTCAATGCATCAATTGATTGCTTATGGCACACATGCGTTGCTTTGGATCGTCTTCACATTATTGTGTTTTTTCGAACAACGAATGGTACTTACATATTTCCATTTTTCATTTACACAACCAACTAAACATTCTCATTATGACTGCACATTTATCCATTATCCACACTACTTAGATATTGAAATCAAGAGCATGATGAGTAACAGCATTTCGCTTTTAGTATAGGGATAGAAATATAAACATACATATGTATCTTTAGTTTCAAACCTATTAAATCATTTGTATTTTACAGGATTCGTTAAAAACAGTTCAACGTTGTTTCTTTTTTTTTTTAAAAACCTTAACGACTACTTTTTGCAACAGTAAAATATTTTGTAAAAAATTGATAGTCTATTTAAATATTTACTTTAGCGCCTGCATGAATTGCAGGATATTCATATGTTATGTGCTAGGATCAATCTGTTGTTAATAAATGACGTAATGAGTACTGTGGCTGGCCGTAGAGTAGTGTGTGCCACTGTGTGTTGTCTGTGTACTAACGTTGATTGTTGGTGATGGTCGACGCCAGGCCGCGACGCACCGCCCGCCACTGAGCCGCCCGAAGACGCGACCGAGCCGGATCCTACGCACGACTCCTTGCAAAACCCCAGTAAGTCATAGACAAACTAGGTACACAAGACCAAGGACTACACTTTACACCAGTCTTCTGATCTGAAATGATCATGATTAACTAACTGAAAGTGTATTTATCAATCATTATACTATCTTAACTTATTAAGAAAACTACTTGAACAATATCAGAATATTGTGTATTTTATTTTCTTATTTTTATTATATCCAAGCAGTATTATCATTTATTTATTTCGTATAATTATGTAAATATTGAAAATTACATATTTTACCTACCCGAGGATCCTGGCCACGTCCATATGCCTGCTAAATGACTTCTTAACTAAACCTTAATATTGTACCTAAGTGAAAGTGCGGTTGACTAGCTTGTAAGAATTGTCGTACACTACCTACATGTCGTATTACTGTAATGGTCGTTTTAATACATAGTCAAATTAAATTAGCTAGTGAAACTCCGCAGACATGATGGTTATCGATATCTAAACACAAATATATATATATATATAAAATACCGACCGCTTGTATTGTCACTACAAAACAAGCGGTCGGTATTTTATATTTTACGGATTTTCTCAAATTGAGAAAATCTATTCTTTTTTTATTTATCATGTTTAAATATAGATATCCATCACGTCTACGGAGTTTCGCTAGAAAATTTAATTTGACCCTGTCTAAGTAGGTACAAAAATTCAAATACGTTTTTACAACTAAAGTGTTAGCTTGACTAGCCTTACGCTTACGCCTACGACATACGTCCGTATATTGTTGTTGTTTGGTGTCATGAATATAAAATTAACAAGCTACAATATTTACAAAAACTATTTAAAAAACAAAAAGAAAACAAACAATAAACTTTTATTATTTCTTTCTATTTAACCATATTTTTTCAACTCTTTCGGTGGGCAAAGAGTTATTAGATTTACGAGGTCAAATGACAATACATAAAAAATTGCGCACTTTTCATGGATATATTTTTAACAAAAAACAAATATTTCTACGAATTGATAACGTCCGCCTTTTTTGAAGACGGTCAATTATAAGTGTTCTTCGTTTGCCTGAATTTTGAACTATTTGCTCACTGTATGTTATTGATTCATTAATAAAATTTGCTTATGTGATGCTTTTTGGTGTGTTACACCGGCCTGACTTATATTTATAAATTCGATAACTAATCGTTTCAAAAATCCACGGCCATAATATCACGCCACCCCGTAATGGATTTTATCTAGTTAGGTAAGTATACGAATACGATTTCAGAAATCCTCTTAATAGTGCAGAGTGAGTCGTGTACGTTACCCCAGCAAGAAAGTGTCTCCTAGAGTTATATGAGTAGAACGTATAGTTTGTGCCTTATATGCTGTAAATGTGCCCCCACATAAAAAATGTGTGCCCCCTGTCGTTTTGGAAAAAAACGGAAAAAACGATTCTTGCTAGGGTAACGTTTTTCTAGCAGGAAAATTCTAAACGAATGATTGGAGAGAGAAAAATTGTGCATAGCCAGAGAGCTTATATGTGTGCCAAAATGTGCCCCCAAAAAAAAATCTGTGCCCCTTCAGATTTTCGAGATATTGCATTTCCTGCTGGAGTAACGTTTTGATGAATCGTATATCTCTAAAACCATTGCATGTGCCCCTGTAGAATAAACATACACGAGTAGCTCTTATTGTGTGCCCCTTAGTGCCCCAATTAGATTTAAGAAAATATTTATAGTTTTCAAGTTATCGCGGTTTTATGAAAACCCGAAAAAACATCGCAGCGCCTAAATGAGACAGGGCACAAGTTCGCTGAAAACTGTATTCGGTCCTTCTTGACGATAATAATAACCATACAAAGTTTGAAAACTGTTCATGCATGCGTTTTTGAATAATCTTGCTAAAAGTTAAAACGATGGTGTCATAACTTTGACGGCAAAATACAAGGAACCGGCTCAATCCCAGATGTGTAGGTGTAAACCAAAATGGTGTGCCTTTAGTCAAAAATATATGGGGAAAATATTCAGCTTGGAATGTTTCGCATTAAGTAAATATAAACAAAAAACCAAAATATGTAAACAACGGCTGGTTATCCGACCAAATTCCAAAGACTAGATACTAAAAAGCGACTGATTCATACATATCGATGACATTTACAGCAGATAAGGCACAAACTATACGTTCTACTCATATAACTCTAGGAGACACTTTCTTGCTGGGGTAACGTACACGAGTGAGTCGTATAATATTAGAAACATAATTATCATTAAATGATGTCTCCCACATAAATCCATTGCGATGCCAATATCCACTCATCCATCGAGAGTATTCACAATGAATGGATTTATATTATTCTAAATAACTGCCCCCATTACGACTTTGTAAGTCCGTGGCATACCTTACCTGAAGGCCAATTCTCGTAATTTAAAACGTTCAAAATCTAGTCGCAATCTCATCTCGGCGACAAACAAATGTCAAAAACTTGTCAAATCGTACCGAAATTAGAAGTATTTTTGACAGATTGAGACTGAGATCAGACTGTGAACGTTCTTAAAATTGCGAGAATTGCCCCTCTGCTGTCGCGCCCTTTTGTTTTATTTAAACCTATATAAATGGATAGCTGACATCAATGCAAACAGAAAACATTAGACCAAACCCCGTAATGTGTCACGTTTCCGTGATATTATAAACGTTCAAAGTCGATCACTTGACATCCATATTTTTTTAACTTGCTTACCATCTTGTTGCATAGATTTTTGATTACTTTAAACATTCAGAGTGATTATTGCAAACATCCAGCGCCATATTGAAAAAAAAAATGGCGCGACAGTAGGTATGCCAGGCTCCATATAAACATTCTCAATCTTCAATCAAGTCTAGAAACAGACATGTAGATATCACAACACAAACCGTGCGCCCCATGGGATTTCCCATTGGCCAAAATTACGAACCTCCATTCCCTATTTAACCCCTGAAGGATGAATCTTCAAAGAGATTGATATAAGATATCCCCACCTTTGTCCCTCTCCAAAGAAAAAGCGTAATTAACTAGAAGTACCTTTGTTCTCATTATAACAATTACACTTTCCAGGTGACGACGGCATTCGGCTCCACTGCTCGTGGGCGCTGCTGACGTTGGCAGCCGTCGTGACGCATCTACAAGCGACACTCTGACTCGTCTCCATTGTGATACTAATTACGTAACTATGCTATTATGTTATTAACTAAGTGTCAATTTTATTAAACTTTATTTAGTAAGTACCTTTAAAATATTATTTCAATTTACAATATTAATAAAAAGATTCTATTGTTGCAAATGAACGCTTTTATTAAGATTTAATCTTTTGAAATTAAACTAAAACAATCTAGTGTTTTTACCCACGATTTAGCCCGCTTGGAGGTCGGAAATTATCCCACGGGAACGTACAGTCTGGACGCACGTCAAATGAACCCCCTTGAGAATTAACGAAATGCAACCTTATCGCGAATTTTATTTATTATTATTTATTTATTTAAACCACAATTCTAACACCTTTACAGAATCATCCAAGGCGATGTTATAAGTCACAATGTCTATTCCTTTACAAACATAAAATAAAATCTCCTGCCATGTAGGCAAAATAGCAACAACGTTATTACGCTGCTGTAACTCCACCCACTTGCTTGAATCAATCATTGAAAAAGGTTTGATATTATAATATCAGACCTTTCTCAATGATTAATTGTACCTTTTGAATGAATCTTTGCAGGTTTTGTCCAAATATATCCTCCGATACTGTTCTAATGTTCTTAATACGTGCGGCTCGTGACATAGGGGCAAACTTGAATGGGTTAGTCCTAGCCGCTAGCACGTCTAACAGAACAGGGCGGCGGCGCGCACCTACGCACCCGTCCGGCGCGCACAGCCGCAGCGCTGCCAGCACCTCCGGATGATGCAGCAACCCTAGCAGTACGCTTGCCACGTACTTGACCAGCGCGGCGTCCCTTCACACTGCCAGCCTGGTGTACCCGACCATGCCCAAGACGAACAGACTCTGGTACGTCAGGGGATAAAAGGGATAAACCCCGTACTTCTTACGTTTTAATTTCGAATAAGGAGTAATCTAAATTCGAGGTAAGGTCCCAATTCGCTATTATAGTGCATTTCACTTAGAATCTAAGTGAAATGCACTATAATAGCGAATTGGGACCGAAATCGTTTAACAATCTAAGTCTTAGATAGTTAAACGATTTATATCATTATATTGTCGTTAAAATGTCGTGAGGAAAGTATTGAGTACCCAGTACTCACTGAATGTGAATGGCTATAAGAGTACGGGAAGACCAAGGAAACGATGAATAGCCTAGGTGAAAGATGATAATTATATGGCTAGAAAGGGGTGACTACCAAGACAACTACTAGAGAAATATGGACTAATATAAATAAATTGGGATAAGGGCCGCGTACCGGAAGACGTAGCGTTGCCACAAAGTGGGCCGACGACCTTGTGAAGGCCGCAGGAACTGTTCGATGCGAGAAGCGCAGAACAGATCGAAGTGGAGGTTCTTGGTGGAGGCCTATGTCCAGCAGTGGACGTCTTTCGGCTGAAATGATGATGATGATGATGATGAAGGACAGGAGAATGACAAAAAATGATCTTGTCGTTAAAGTTGATAAGGTAATGAGTATTAATTAGGAACACTATAAAACGGCTGTTAGAAAAAAAGATTTTGTATCATATTACATGTTAATAGTAATTTTCATTACAGTATAGGTTTAGAAGTTAAAAGTAGCCCTTTATTGAGACAAAATTTAGAAATACTTTGCACAAAAACTATTTTACTTGTACTTATAACTCCATCATAAAGAAATAAATTGTAGTACGTTTCCAACCAAAAGTTACATTAAAAAAGTTTTATGCGATTTCTGACTTTTCTAGAACTCAAACCTCATTTGGTCTGATCTTTTAATCCAAATCTTTTCAATAAAACTTTTTTTAATCTTTTTATGAAACAAGATCGATTGACGTCAAAAAAAGTTTGTGAGAATTGCCCATTTTCTTGCTAACTACAATTTGTTCAAAAATAGTGAATGCAGATCAAAATTTCTCAATTAGTTATGGACAGTTTCCTAAGGCCGTTTTCCTACAGCTACATCGGTTAAGGTAGGTACCTACCTGCCTTTGCTACCCCGTCTCAAAAATCCACTTTGTAGGCGAATCTTCATATACGTTTGCCCCGCACGGCCCCACCGAATTTGCGTTTTTGGTGTGCACCAATGCAACTCGCCTCTAGAAGTATATGTACCAGTTTCTTTTTCAATGTACCTCTGTACTTTTGAAGAAATATGCAAAAAAGTGGGCCGTGGCACGGCCCACTTTTTTGCAAAACGTTTTCCGCACGGCACCGTGTAACTTGAAAAATATATAGAGTATTAAAAAGTTTCTTAAACTCAAGGAATGCACTCTACTATCACGTTATATGTGCCGCAACAGATATTGTAAATTCGTAATAACAAATAATATATAGATGTGGATAGGAGGCCGTGCTGGAAAAACAATTTTAAGAAAATCCATACTAATATTATAAATTCGAAAGTAACTCTGTCTGTCTGTCTGTTACCTTTTCACGCCTAAACCACTGAACAGATTTCGTTAAAATTTGGCAGAGAGATAGATTGCATCCCGGGGAAGGACATAGGCTACTTTTTGTCTCAATAATATAATTAAAGGGGGGGATATAGGGGATGTAAGTTTGTATGGGAAACCTGTTATTTCTTAAGTTAGGGATATGAAAATTCAAATTTATGCTTTTGGTAACAAATAATGAACTACGTATTTCATCGTTTTCTAAAATGATCCCTCAAGAGGGTAAAATAGACATTTTTGTGTAAATATTTAAAGAGATTTTTAAGGGATTGGAAAATAGTCATAGTCTGTATCTGGAGGTGACATTTAGTCTTTATTTCATTAAAATCGGTCCACTCGGTCAAAAGTTATCACGTCTTGCTTACTTAGGTTTACCAGTGTGATAGATGGCGTTGTGCAAATGACACGTTTTTCTGAATCGCAGTGTTAAGTTTTTCCGCAGGTGAGGATAGTGACCCTTATTCATGCAACGTATTGGAGTCGTGTTAGATTGGTCGTTCGTTTCTAAAAAAAATCGTTGCTAATTCGTAGATAATTGAAATAATTATATTGAATTTAATTGTTTCTTCTCTTCGCTTCGTTGTGGGTTGTGTACATTTCTCGATTTTCTCGGAAATAAAATCTCTATCGGATTTTTGAAGTGGACACTTCTTTATGCGCGTTGGGCAT
Source organism: Gortyna flavago (assembly GCA_963669345.1). Lineage (NCBI taxonomy): Eukaryota > Metazoa > Arthropoda > Insecta > Lepidoptera > Noctuidae > Gortyna > Gortyna flavago. Next base: position 8,710,285 of record OY770129.1, on the reverse strand, counting down.
TTTTTGAGATGGGAAAAAAACCATTGATCTCTCAACACTGTTACCGACACCGCGCTGCATTCGGATGTATTCGGCTGTCCTCGGGATGTACTCGGTTTTAATGTATTTTGTGTTTTGTTTTCACTTCTGTCGGCACTCCCGGAGTGCCACTGTTTTTTTTTTTTAGTTCGTGATGGTACGAGGCACTACGAGGTCGGGAGTAGGAGATCTCGCTTCTCGATCGAGTGTTTTCTAAATCTCTACTCTTATCTAACTTCCGTTGATCGCAGTTGACGAGTGTCAATATTAGATTCACGATCTCAAAAGTTGTTAGTTGTCTCCGTTGACTATATTATTTTAGAAGATAGTAGTTCTTATTTATATTATGTTGTTTTATAATTAGTCTAATCAATAAAACGTATTTTTAGTTAGTTCATTAGGTTTCAAAAATATATTTTTTTCACTTAGTGTGCTTTGTTGTAGGTAAGGTTGTCTAAATTGTAGTTGTATTGCAGCTTTATTGTAAACCAGTACGAGTAGTGTATAATTTAAGTTCATTAAGTTTGTTTGATATGCCTCGCAAGCGTAAATCGGATTTAGCGCGTAGCTCTAAAGTTACTAGAACGCAAGAATCTGAAGGGCAGTCTCAGGCCCGTTTGACTTTAGAGCAGACTCAAGCTCAACAGATTTTAGATACTGAGCGCCACGCATCTCTTAGGGATGCCGAGACCTTGGAGCAGACTCAAGCTGGGTAGATTTTAGATGCGGAGCGCCGCGCATCTCTTAGGGCTGCCGAGAGCTTAGAGCAGACTCAAGGTCGGCAGATTTTAGCTGCAGAGCGCCACGCATCTCTTAGGGATGCCGAGACCTTGGAGCAGACTCAAGCTCGGCAGATTTTAGATGCGGAGCGCCACGCGTCTCTCAGGGCAACTGAAAGCGAAGAGCAGACTCAGCTCCGCCGGACTTTAGGATTCAGGGCGTCTGTTTTTCCCATGGGCAATAAATTGTATGTGGCGCGCTCACGAGTATCCAGCCCACAAAATCTTCATGTTCTAGCAAAGGATGGCAATACCAAAAATGTTGTTTACAAAAATGTTTTAACATTTATATTCCAGTTTTATTAAAATTACTTTGCATATTGTTATAGTACATAGGATACTTTTTATCCCGATAGTACGTTCCCGTGGGATAATTTCCGACTTCCGCACGGGCGAAGCCGCAGGCAAAAGCTAGTATCTTATAAAGAAAAAACAACCTTAGCCAAAAACTATTAAAAAATAATTGATGTTTTCCAAGTAAAATATGTACCGCATTGGTTTCTCATACAAGTTGCTAAATTTTTTAAATAAACCAATATTAGTTCATTCAGCACGGCCCTCTATATTTGCCTATATCTTTTTAAATATGACATGTTTGTTTAAAAAATTCAAGTTCCTGAATTATGTATAGTACAGAGGCCAGGGGGCCTAAAAAGGCCACTTTAAGCAATTCCTCCAAATGCAATTCATTTCCAGAATTGCCAGCAGGGGGGCTAAAAAGGCCACTTTGGCAGAATCATAAAATGATCACATTATGGATCATATTAAACTTCGTAAAATGGTCACAAACTGACAATTCATAATATGAACTGCTTACAATTAATATCACGCAATTCATCTGTTTGACAGTTTTGTATGGAGATTCGTAAAATGGTCCACAAAAGAAGAATTGCTTTAATGTCAAATAGCAGATTCATAAGAAGTTAGTCAATAGCAACATCTTACAATTCATTTTGAGGATTTTCTGAAGAAATATTCTACTAATGGCAGATTTTGCCATTTATGAAAATTTTCTTGGGCACGCGCGGGTGCAAACCATTTTTTAGCGCCGTCGAAGTGTAGCTCCTCTGAAGATTGGACATAGCCTTCGAAATGCCGGACCTCGAGATTGTTTGCTTATACAGAATAGATAAGTGTGTTTAATGACCTTATTCCTTAGCCATCGCGGCGGGTAAGTAGGTACATATTTATGGCCTGGAGCCATACATATGTACCCGCCGCGATGGCATAAGTACTATCCCCAAGGCAAGTAAAAGTATTGTGATAAAAGTAGTGTGTTTTAACTAAGTAGTTCTAGATAGACACTATCATCTATTATTTTAGAGGTTTAGGTACTCTGTACCCCTCAATTAAATAAATTGATCATATGCTTAAATTAGTACCTACCTACTTACTACAATCTTCTAGTCACATTTTAGGTGTACTATAGGTACACCTCTGCCTAACCCTTTAGGGATATATAATAGGTATATTTGTATTGTTGTATTTCATTTACTTTACTTCATTTTTATTAAGTAGTAAATATAAGAGGACCGTAGCAGAGGATACCTTATACTTTTTACTAAAATAAAACAATGGTGATAGGAAAAATATTTTATTACTTATATTAACAATTCTCATCTTATATTATTAAAAAACTAATACAAACATAATAATTAATTAGGCTTTTTTCATTCATTCATTTAGGTTTGCAACTCTGATTTGTGTCGATGCTAGCTGCGGAGGGGCAAACCATGTCTCCTTTTTATGGAATCACCATCCACTTAAGACTCACTTGGAACAACTCCACCAGGCTGAAAAGGAAAGTTTGTGGTTTCTAGTGAGTCAAATTATCATCATCATTTGTCTAGCCTTTTCCCAACTATGTACTATGTTGGGGTCGGTTTCCAGTCTAACCGGAAGCAGCTGAATACCAGTATTTTACATGCAGCTACTGCCTATCTGACCTCCACAACCCAGTTACTGGGTAATACAATACCACTTGGTAAGACTGGTTGTCAGACTTTCGGGTTTCTTACTAGTAATCATCACTCAATAATTAAAATAACTTTATAAATTTGCATACATCATTGTTTAATTTGAGTACATATTATAATAATTATATTTCAGGTGATGCAGACTATCCCTTAAAATCAACACTGAAGACACCACAAGTGGACACAGAGCCCCAATACCTTTTTCCCTTTATGCAAAGTTTATGTGTTATTTAATTGTTAAAATATAGTATGGTTTCCTTTGTACTTATTTCTTTATAATTATATTAAGTAGGTACTTATGAATGTTATACTTATTTTATTGCATGTACAAAAAATTCATACTTTACCTCTATAGGACACCAATAAATAGTCTTTCGACTGCATCAGCAAGCCTCCCAAGGTTCTGCACTATTAATGTACCATATCAGCTGTAGCATGTTGCATCTCCATCTGTGGTAAAATTCTCCGAGCCTCATCTAGTGCAGCCAGAGGGCGACCTAAAAACGTAATAAAAATACCATACTTAATCGTTTTCAATAGTCATTATAAGTCTTAACCGCATTATGAATAGCAGTAGGGTTAGAAAAATCCACTTACTGCGGTATCTCGCTTGCCGAGTTCAACGAGGCAGAGGCAATGTTGTAGCATCGGCAGGGGTAGGGCTTGGTGCTGACGCACGAGTCTGGCCAGAACATGGGGCTGCAGTGATCTCGAAAAGGGGCTCAACACCAACAGCGCTTCCAGTTTGACTGTAGAAAGTCGAGCAGATTGTTCCATTGTATCTCAGACACTAGCTGCACGCCTTTCCATTCCTACAAAATATTACGTACATTTGAATACTTTTGGACAGCAATAAAATTAAATAATGATTTAAGTCAAACAATTATACACTTACTTTGTAATAAAAACGATCTTACTCCAAATAAATACTTGTTTTAAAAACTACAAACAAACGTCGTTGTGTTGATAATTGACAGTTTGTTTTTGACTTACGAAACTAAGGGTGCGTTCCGAGTTGGGATGTAAATGATGTAATCGATTTGAGCGTGTTAAAAAGTAAACACTAAAGTAGTCGCTCTAAATCAAAGCGATGCAATTACACTTACCTAAATCGTAAACAATTTAGGAATTAGTGCGGTCGGGAATTCGCACTAATCGGAATCTAACTTTTCTAACTTCAATTACATCTAAGAAGAAGCTGCACTCAACGTCTATCACAGCTACGTAGCGTCTGTATTGAGGTACGGCTTACTCCTATGGGATGGGGTAACTCATCACACATACAAAGCGCCTTCCTAGCGCAAAAAAAATGCTTGCGAGCAATAACTGCGGCGCCTCCTTAAGAGCTCTCTTAGACCTCTTAGGCTGTAGACCAATTTTTAAAAAGCTAAACGGCGGATTTGTTGAGCGTATCCATATATACCAACCAACTTTGTACCTACCATATCCGACGAATAAAATAAATAAATGTCTTTGTCATATCTTTCGATTTCCCACAAATTGAATAATGATGCGTCCTAAAAACTCTTTTGTACGCGTTGCCAGCCTAAAAAGTTTTTATTGTTTCTAATTTCCCTTTTCAGGGCTTATCTGCGGTATTTTTAACAGTTAGAAGGTATATTATAATGTAATAACATTTATACTGCAGAAATAAAAAATTTAAAACCAATTTGATTTATAAAAACTGTAAAGAAAAATTTACCGATAAAGTTACGGTCTTTATTTTTTACATGCGGTAATATTTACACCAAATATGATTCTGCTATGAATTGAATTGTAGATGAATCTGCTAATAAGTGTCACCATTTTACGAAAATTGGAGGAATTGCTAATGATCTGCTGGCAATTCTGGAAATGAATTGTTTTTAGAGGAATTGCTTAAAGTGGCCTTTTTAGGCCCCCAGATCATTAGCAATTCCTCTAATTTTCGTAAAATGGTGACACTTATTAGCAGATTCATCTACAATTCAATTCATATCAGAATCATATTTGGTGTAAATATTACTGCATGTAAAAAATAAAGACCGTAACTTTATCGGTAAATTTTTCTTTACAGTTTTTATAAATCAAATTGGTTTAAATTTTTTTAATTCTGCTGTCTAAATGTTATTACATTATAATATACCTTCTAACTGTTAAAAATACCGCAGATAAGCCCTGAAAAGGGAAATTAGAAACAATAAAAACTTTTTAGGCTGGCAAAGCGTACAAAGGATTTTTTAGGACGCATTCCGAATTAAGCGCATACATTATTCAATTTGTGGGAAATCGAAAGATAAGACAAAGACATTTATTTATTTTATTCGTCGGATATGGTAGGTACAAAGTTGGTTGGTATATATGGATACGCTCAAAAAATACGACGTTTAGCTTTTTAAAAATTGGTCTACGGAGGCGCCGCGCCGCAGTTATTGCTCGCAAGCATTTTTTTTGCTCTAGGAAGGCGCTTTGTATGTTTGATGAGTTACCCCATCCCATAGGAGTAAGCCGTACCTCAATACAGACGCTACATAGCCGTGATAGACGTTAAGTGCAGCTTCTTCTTAGATGTAATTGAAGTTAGAAAAGTTAGATTCCGATTAGTGCGAATTCCCGACCGCACTAATTCCTAAATTGTTTACGATTTAGGTAAGTGTAATTGCATCGCTTTGATTTAAAGCGACTACTTTAGTGTTTACTTTTTAACACGCTCAAATCGATTACATCATTTACATCCCAACTCGGAACGCACCCTTAGTTTCGTAAGTCAAAAACAAACTGTCAATTATCAACACAACGACGTTTGTTTGTAGTTTTTAAAACAAGTATTTATTTGGAGTAAGATCGTTTTTATTACAAAGTAAGTGTATAATTGTTTGACTTAAATCATTATTTAATTTTATTGCTGTCCAAAAGTATTCAAATGTACGTAATATTTTGTAGGAATGGAAAGGCGTGCAGCTAGTGTCTGAGATACAATGGAACAATCTGCTCGACTTTCTACAGTCAAACTGGAAGCGCTGTTGGTGTTGAGCCCCTTTTCGAGATCACTGCAGCCCCATGTTCTGGCCAGACTCGTGCGTCAGCACCAAGCCCTACCCCTGCCGATGCTACAACATTGCCTCTGCCTCGTCGAACTCGGCAAGCGAGATACCGCAGTAAGTGGATTTTTCTAACCCTACTGCTATTCATAATGCGGTTAAGACTTATGATGACTATTGAAAACGATTAAGTATGGTATTTTTATTACGTTTTTAGGTCGCCCTCTGGCTGCACTAGATGAGGCTCGGAGAATTTTACCACAGATGGAGATGCAACATGCTACAGCTGATATGGTACATTAATAGTGCAGAACCTTGGGAGGCTTGCTGATGCAGTCGAAAGACTATTTATTGGTGTCATAAAGAGGTAAAGTATGAATTTTTTGTACATGCAATAAAATAAGTATAACATTCATAAGTACCTACTTAATATAATTATAAAGAAATAAGTACAAAGGAAACCATACTATATTTTAACAATTAAATAACACATAAACTTTGCATAAAGGGAAAAATGTATCGGGGCTCTGTGTCCACTTGTGGTGTCTTCAGTGTTGATTTTAAGGGATAGTCTGCATCACCTGAAATATAATTATTATAATATGTACTCAAATTAAACAATGATGTATGCAATTTTTATAAAGTTATTTTAATTATTGAGTGATGATTACTAGTCAGAAACCCGAAAGTCTGACAACCAGTCTTACCAAGTGGTATTATATTACCCAGTAACTGGGTTGTGGAGGTCAGATAGGCAGTAGCTTCATGTAAAATACTGGTATTCAGCTGCTTCCGTTTAGACTGGAAACCGACCCCAACATAGTACATAGTTGGAAAAAGGCTAGACAAATGATGATGATGATTTGACTTACTAAAAACCACAAACTTTCCTTTTCAGCCTGGTGGAGTTGTTCCAAGTGAGTCTTAAGTGGATGGTGATTCCATAAAAAGGAGACATAGTTTGCCCCTCCTCAGCTAGCATCAACACAAATCAGTTGCAAACCTAAATGAATGAATGAAAAAAAGCCTAATTCATTATTATGTTTGTATTAGTTTTTTAATAATATAAGATGAGAATTGTTAATATAGGTATTAAAATATTTTTCCTATCACTATTGTTTTATTTTAGTAAAAAGTATAAGGTATCCTCTTCTACGGTCCTTCTTATATTTACTACTTAATAAAAATGAAGTAAAGTAAATGAATTATAACAATACCACACCTATTATATATCCCTAAAGGGTTAGGCAGAGGTGTACGTATAGTACACCTAAAATGTGACTAGAAGATTGTAGTAAGTAGGTAGGTACTAATTTAAGCATATGATCAATTTATTTAATTGAGGGGTACAGAGTACCTAAACCTCTAAAATAATAGATGATAGTGTCTATCTAGAACTACTTAGTTAAAACACACTACTTTTATCACAATACTTTTACTTGCCTTGGGGATAGTACTTATGTCATTGCGGCGGGTACATATGTATGGCTCCAGGCCATACATATGTACTCGCCACGATGGCTAAGGAATAAGGTCTCTAAACACACTTATCTATTCTGTATAAGCAAACAATCTCGAAGGCTATGTCCAATCTTCAGAGGAGCTACACTTCGACGGCGCTAAAAAATGTTTTCCACCCGCGCGTGCTCAAGAAAATTGTCATAAATGGCTAAATCTGCCATTAGTAGAATATTTCTTCAGAAAATCCTCAATATGAATTGTAAGATGTTGCTATTGACTAACTTCTTATGAATCTGCTATTTGACATTAAAGCAATTCCTCTTTTGTAGACCATTTTACGAATCTCCATACAAAACTGTCAAACAGATGAATTGCGTGATATTAATTGTAAGCAATTCATATTATGAATTGTCAGTTTGTGACCATTTTACGAATTTTAATATGATCCATAATGTGATCCTTTTATGATTCTGCCAAAGTGGCCTTTTTAGCCCCCCAGCACATCAACCTACCCCAATCTAAAATAGAATTCACTGCACAACCACATGTAGAAAACACGTGAATAATGAAATTATTGGAGCAGTGTTTACATTTACTGCTGTAGGTAGGTACATACTTATTATGCGCGTAAAAATGTGACTGATCAATAAACACTCGAGCGCAACATGAAGTAACCGCGACACCAGCGCCACTTCAAAAATTACGGTAGCGTCAGTGAACTAATAGCGACTGCACACGACAAGTTTTAACTGATCTATTTCCTATAAATGATATCGTCGCTAATATTCATATCGAAGAATTTAAAAAAAAATTAAAAAATAATGTTTATTTCAATGTAGTCACATAATTTAATTAATATAGGTATAGAAAATATGTACCTAATATATGGAATCATGGTCACCCCATCAGTTGTAATATATGATATTTTTGATCCAATTTATATTTTATAGTACCTACTAATATAAAGCAGAATCGCAATTTATTTGTAACGAATGTACAGTCTGCTTCAGAGAAAAGGAACCCCCCAAGTCTTAAAGATTATCGCCCGCACGCCCGTGAGTCAGGGTCCGCGCAGCTCCCTCCTCAGCCGCTCCGCCGCCGCATCTCTGCTGCCCGAGCAAACCACCGATCCCACTCAAATATTATTTGCTATTTGAAAGTTTGGTATTTTTCGGCTTCTAGCCGAACCGTATACCAAAAATAACTTACAAAAAGACACTTTACGTGCGATTAAGGGTACGAACCTGCATCACCAGGCGCCAGCCGATCACCCAGACCGTGACTAATACCATTAGGCTATTGGTTCAGTTAGCGATCTCAACGAAAATTCGAATAACATTACTCCTTTTATCGAACGAGGTTGATAACTGCGTAATCTTCTACACATTAAGGTTTAAATTTCAACTTCCAACACGTGTCATAATACTAGCACCATACCGTCTTGTTTTTACAAAAAATGCAATGCGTAGCTCCTCAATTACCTAAAAGATAAGGTTGAAATTAGCATAAATTTCTTGTTTGGTTGAATATAATGTGCTTGATTCCGATTGTTGCACTACCGTAATATTACTTCAGAAACTTAACTGCTGTATGAACTGCGAGTTAGGGTTGAATTTAGAATACTTCTTTGCCTTATTTACTAAACTGTGATTGGGGGTATAATTACTTTTCAAATCCGTTTTGTTTTCGTGCCGATCCGCTTGTGTGTAATATCTTCGTCGTAATATTATCCAATTTATTAAGTTTTTATTAAATAAATATTATTGTTAAATTAAATCAACTTTAATTAAATAAATATTATTGTAGTTACGTTTCTAGAAATATCTATAAACTAACCGTTATCTATCTATTTAGGTAGGTATACATTTATAATTTGTATTTAGTTAATATTCTAAAAGTAAATAACCCCAATTTAACACTGATAGACTGTATACTCAACCAAGAAGTCGATTCCATGAAGTCCTAGAAATGTAATTAGAGAAATAAATGAATGTTGCTTAAGCAAAATGCCTAGCTTTTCTTACAAACCTCATACCTACTATAATATTTGATTTCTTAAATAATATTTAACGAAAGTCACCTAATCGCCTATTAAGAAAACAAAAAAATAAAGAAAAAAGTCTTGTCATTCGCAGATTTTAACTCGTGACCATTGCATTGCTATGTTGCAGTTTTAACCACTAGACCATCGCGCCATCTACGTTACATTTCAAAAAACTTAAACGGTTTGATGTCATTACCAAAGGGGGTTCCTTTTCTATGAAGCGTACCATAATTCAGGACGTCGAATTTTTTAAACAAACATGTCATATTTAAAAGATATAGGCAAATATAGAGGGTCGTGCTGAATGAACTAAAATTGGTTTATTTTTCATATTTAGCAAGTTGTATGAGAAACCAATGCGGATGTCACTCAGGCTGGCTGGACAAATCTTCAAAATAACTCGCATTTAACTAGGTTAATAGGACATTTTATGTGACGGCTAAACACCCTTATTTCAGAATTTGTGACGCAACAGAATCTTAGATAATCGATCGAAAACGTGTCCAGCCATCTTGAAAAACCACTTTTCGCTGGTCTCTCAATCTCGGTAACGGAAGTGATTTTGACGACATTTTGCTTATCAACGGGCGTCACATAAATTTGTGACAGGCATCGAGCTAAAAGTTTTGTGATACGTACAGCGGTTTAGTAGAAAAATGCAAAAATCTGTGTCCAGCCATCTTGATTTTACGTATAAAACTTTTGGCTGGCACTTCCGAATCTCAATAACGGGAGCGTTTTCGAATATGGTTCCTTTACTAACATTTAGTGACGCAATTTGTGACAGTAATAACGTTTGATTTATGGCGTCACATGTAAGGGTTTACGAGAAATCAATAAAAACTTAATGTCCAGCCAACCTGAGCTCAAGCTGGCTGGACACATGTATCTCCGCTGCGTGATGATCTACGGCCTTCGAAATATGTTCAAATTTTTGTGACGGGGACGATAATGATTTACTGAATTTGTGACGGAGAAACTTTGAGTAGTTTCAAAGATATTGATCATTTAAGTTTTCCCATACAAACATCCATTAATATTGTGAGGTGACCATCATTTTTACATAAATAAAGGATTTTTTTTAATCGACTAATCGGCCGGTAGCAGCCACGCCTGCTTTGTATTTGATTTTCATAGATGGCGCTGAGAAAACATCGTTCTTAAGAACAATGTTTCATCGATGTTACCAGTTTCAACATCGATGTTTATGAACGATACATCGATGCGGCCATTTATTTAATTTCAACTACAGATAACTTATTAGAATCGTGGATTCTTATTGGTTTTTTGACATAAAAATACCACAGCCAATTACTCTACTAAAGAAAATAGAATGACAGCGATACTCCCATAGACAAAATTACTAAAAATAAAATTGTGCAGACCGTATCGCGCTCGCTGTCACCGTTTATATATTTGATTAAAATGACGACCACCGACTTCATTTGCGCTTCAAACACTTAGGGCGGCGGTAAAAACAACGTTGTGGTACAAGGCGGGGGTTACTGAAGCGCAAATGGAGTTGATTGTCGTCATTTGAAACGCTCAATAAAAAGTACAAATCAATAAATGTGATTTTATTTACAGCAAACATTATTTTTTCATTTAAATACCTTCGAGCATTAGTTATCCTGACACAATATCTACCTATGTACTTACCATGAAAAACACCAATACCTACCTACTAAAAAGAGTAGGTATCTGCATGTAAATAAGCAATAACATCAAAAAATTACCCCTCCCCCCCTTCCTCACTTCTACACTTTTGTCTTCTATCGATTTAAGGAGGAAGCGCTAAAGTAGCCCCCCGAAATTCAAATTTTCTCACGTTTTTTGCAATTTGCTGGTCAGTATTAAGTTGTACGATGATTAAAATACGATTCGCGGCCGTAACAAAATGTATTTACAGAATTATAATCTATAATTCATCAACACAACTCTCTAAGACCAAGTAATCCCCAAGAATGACTATTTCATGAAATCTTCACATTTGGGGATTATACTAAGTTAACAAGTTGTATTACTGATTGTAATGATTATGATTCTGTAAATACATATTTGTTACGACCGCGAATCATATTTTAATCAACGTACCACTTAATACTGACCAGCAAATTGCAAAAAACGTAAGAAAATTTGAATTTCGCGGGCTACTTTAGCGCTTCCTCCTTAAATACCTACAGTTGTTCGTATTAATATCACCAAAACACGGATTTTCATCCATTAAAGAAAACACCTTAAAACATACTTAGTCCTACATAAAACCTACATTATTGGTAACCCTACTGCAGTGTTTGTATGGGAAGATTTAAATGATCAATATCTTTGAAACTACTCAAAGTTTCTCCGTCACAAATTCAGTAAATCATTATCGTCCCCGTCACAAAAATTTGAACATTTTTCGAAGGCCGTAGATCATCACGCAGCGGAGATACATGTGTCCAGCCAGCTTGAGCTCAGGTTGGCTGGACATTAAGTTTTTATTGATTTCTCGTAAACCCTTACATGTGACGCCATAAATCAAACGTTATTACTGTCACAAATTGCGTCACTAAATGTTAGTAAAGGAACCATATTCGAAAACGCTCCCGTTATTGAGATTCGGAAGTGCCAGCCAAAAGTTTTATACGTAAAATCAAGATGGCTGGACACAGATGTTTGCATTTTTCCACTAAACCGCTGTACGTATCACAAAACTTTTAGCTCGATGCCTGTCACAAATTTATGTGACGCCCGTTGATAAGCAAAATGTCGTCAAAATCACTTCCGTTACCGAGATTGAGAGACCAGCGAAAAGTGGTTTATCAAGATGGCTGGACACGTTTTAGATCGATTATCTAAGATTCTGTTGCGTCACAAATTCTGATATAAGGGTGTTTAGCCGTCACATAAAATGCCCTATTGACCTAGTTAATTGCGAGTTATTTTGAAGATTTGTCCAGCCAGCCTGAGTGACATCAATGCGGTGGGTAGCTATCATAAGTTCGAAAAACATTTGACCGAATTTCATTTCACCTAAATACATTTAGCAACTTATTAGTCGTACAGCATATGTTTTCTGTCTCATATAAATTGTAACTATCGGGCACAATGTATGGACGGTTGCGTAAATTCAAAATAAATATGCCCAACCTTTTCCCAACTATGTTGAGGTCGGCTTCCAACTGTTATCGTTTCGTTTTTTTTTTACTTCATCGAAGTCACGTCTGCCATGACTGTATCAGTTGACCTATTATCAATTCGATTTTTTCGTTACTCCGACGTTTAATTTGATCGAAAAACTTTTTACCGAAGTTACACTTAGCCGAAATAACATTTGTTCGAAATATTATGTTTCCGAACATTCATTATACCACTGTTTTAATTACCATAATTATTTTCATTTAACCAAACACCTAGATAGTTTGTGCACACTATTATTTTCATCTATAATTTTTTCTGTTACTTTTTAGGGTTCCGTAGTCAACTAAGAACCCTTATAGTTTCGCCATGTCTGTCTGTCCGTCCGTCTGTGACCGTTAGCACTAGAAAGCTGAAATTTGGTACCAATATGTATATCAATCACGCCGACAAAGTGGTAAAATAAAAATTGGAAAAAAAATGTTTTATTAGGGTAGCCCCCCTATATGTAAAGCGGGAAGTGATTTTTCTTTTATTTCAACCCTAACGTGTGATATATTGTTGGAAAGGTATTTAAAAATCATTTTTTGATAATGTCAATAATTTCGGAAATAATCGCTCTAAAAGTAAAAAACAATGTGCCCCCCCCCCCCTCTAACTTTTGAACCATAAGTTTAGAAAATATGAAAAAAATCTGATAAGTAGAACTTTATAAGGACTTTCTAGGAAAATCATTTTGAACTTGATGGAAACAACAGTTTTTGTTCAAAAAAGACAAAAAGTTGTACAAAATAATTTCTGGACTAAGTTTGTAGTATAATCGTATATGCAAGCATTTTTTTAAACTTCGTTTACATATTTTATTATCCTGAACGTATCTTTTTTTCAAACAAAAAAAAGAATTATTAAAATCGGTTCTCGCAATCCAAAATTACCACCGAAAACTTCTGGCACGTCTATGTATTAATCAGTAACCCAATTCCCCGAGAGATGGCGCTGTAGGTACTTATTACATTGGGTCGGGTATTATCGAATTGTTCGGTTGGTCTCTCCTTGGCATTGGCGGTATCTTATAACTACATAAAACTTCTATCAGGAACATGCTAAGGCAATTTAGAACAAAACTAAAATTCATTTTTTTAACGCCATCAAAATGTTAAGGTAAAAACCAGTTCATAAATGGTTCGATAGATGGCGTTGCGTAATGACGTCATTTTTTTTAAAGTCGATGTTAAGATTTTCCGTGCTTTCATGACCTACCGTGGTATAGAAAGTTGCACTTAAACATATTCGTAATTTTATGAGTGCACAATCTAATAGTCGTCGAGGTTTGATTAAATTAGATTGTGGGTAAAATTTAGTGATGGGTAACTCATCAATTTTATTTGAGGTTGAGGGAGCCCCTCAATTTACCTCGCGAGTTGCCCCTCATTTGAGGCGAGGAATCGTACGACGACGTATTCACCTCACGACTCGTGGGCCCGAGCCGAGTTCAGACGAAGCTCCGAGGGAGCGAGGCGGGCGGGTGCAACGACGACTCACGAGTACTCACGAGTCATGGCTCTCCGATAATTCGATGATTCACGTCCTCACTTTCTTACACACATTATTTTGTTTCGCTCATAAATTTTAGACCGCCAAAATAAACGAATCAATGACACTTGATTACCAATCTAATGCCAATGCTTTTAGAGTTCATAATAATTAACCAGACCTCACCTCACTCATTCTCAATTATCTATACAATTTTCGAGTCAGTTCATTTGCTCACTGAGTCCGCTCAATCACTCAATACTCAATTACTCACTCGCGCGAGTCACGAACTCGCTCGCCTCGATTTTCTATTGTCAAACGAGTGAGGTGATGAGGGATGAGGTGGTTCGATATTGAAATTCGAGTAACTCTTTCAATTTGCGATCACGAGTATGTACCTCAAATGAGGTGCCTCATGAGTGAGGGACACATCACTAGTAAAATTAACTTCTTTTGCGAATATTGTTCATATTAATTTTGTATGTACCTACTACGCACAGTACGCAGTTACTTGATACGTACAACTCCTAGCTAATTACGATTTGAAGTAGGCTAGTTTGTTAAAATACATAGTGTTGCCTATACAGTATAGTTACACATTGAACACTTGTGTATAATTACTTAGAACACTTATTGTGACGGACAGAAAACTACGGAACCCTACACTGAGCGTGGCCCGACACGCTCTTGGCCGGTTTTTTTTTCTTTTCATTACACTGGCGTTATACATTAAGGCAACAGGAACTAATTTCAGATTAGTTTAACCTACTATTTTGTTTAATATTTATATGTAATGGCACTTAATAAAACAGTTGATTATGAACAAAAGTGGTTTTAAGTGGTTCCAGTAAGAAGTATGCAAACAAGGACGTGGTTTACATTTATTTGGCAAAAATTCTTTTAACAAAAATGCATCAGATGATATATCATTTATAAATTTTTCATTTAGATTCATTAGGATAAATCTTCCCGTCTAGGGATAGGGTTTTCGTCAGCAGGTCGACGGAGCCCCGCTGCGCGATGTCCGTTTCAACCACGCGGCTAACTCATAAAATTTGATGAAACTTTGCCAGGAATTAGTGGTAATTTGTTACTATACACACGACAAAGACGCTATGACCAAAAATAGTTGGGTAGAACCGCCACTTGCCGTAGTCATCGCCTGTGATTACACAGAAAGTAAACAATGCAGATAGACGAATGATGCATCAAAAGACAGGTCTTAATTTGTTGTATTTGTTGCAAAAATAAAAAACGTCAAAACGTAAATAAACAAAGTTATGAAATATTTAGTTTCCAGGTTATGGGTAGGTAGGTATCTTACCATAAACATCAAATTAATAGAGGCTTATGTGTATGGACAATTGGTTGCTAATTTGTTGCAGCTAAACAAGCAAAATACCTACTAGAAAATAGGTTCAATAATTTGTTAGAGTCGATTTTAGTTGGCCGCTCGGACGGCAATGTGCCTAAAATACAATGGCGTTTATTTCGTTATTAAAAGTAGGTTCAAGCTTAGTTATAGTACTAATCGACAGGTAAAGTAACCTAGTTTGGATAAATGTGGCGAATATAACTGCAGCGTTCATATTTTAGAAGATATTTACAAAAAAACAGTAGTATAAACTGTAAGAGAGTAGAGTGACCATGATTACATAAGAACGAAGGCATGTTTTAAAAATAATTATAGGTAGAAAGGTATCCTATTTGCCAAAGGTAGCTACCTATATCAGTTTAAACTAGCTACCTAAACTTACATAGTTACATCTATACTAATCAATTTGTCAACCTTATTTTTGTTTGCTTAACCAGCCAAATCCTGCCCTAAACGAAAATTTACTCAGAAAAAGTTACTTGTGAGTGTTTAGTGGACTAGCGCCAGTGTCGTTCACTACAGCTTTCTAAAATCTGGCTAAACGATTACGTCAGATATCTATTGTCAGCAACTGCAAACAATGAAGGAAGAACTAGCTGCTAAACAACCGAGATTGTTCAATCGCTCTAGGCCACTGCTGCTTCACGACAACGCAAGACCACACACTGCACAACAAACAACCGCTAAGTTTGATGAGCTACAATTCGAATGTCTGCGACATCCACCGTACTCCCCGGACCTTGTTCCAACAGATTACCATTTTTTCCGGAATTTGGACAACTTCTTACAAGGAAAAAAATTCAACTCCGATGTGGCAGTCCAAACCGCCTTCAAAGAGTTCATTGATTCTCGCCCCCATGGTTTTTGTAGTAACAGGATCAATGAACTACCTATGAGATGGAAAAAGGTCATAGAGAACAACGGTGCATACTTTGATTAATTAAATATATTTTACAAAAAAAAAAGACTATATTCCTCCCGTACAAAACGCCAATTTCATATGTAAGGACTTAATATTATAAATATTTGTGCAACAAAATTGCATGCATTTTGCTATAAAAAAAACAATAGCGTAATTACATGACATCGAAAATTTACAACTGTACTTTATATTCAGTTTTCTGACTTAGTGCAAGATTTACAGATTTGATATTCGTTACCACTAGCGCCATCTAGTATCGAGTAGAAGAACTAGTAGAGTCAAGAACCTTCTAGAAATTTCGATGCTAGAACTTTCTAGAACTATCGACATCTGGTCCGTCGGGGACCTGTATGTACTCGAACATTCTGAGACCTATATAAGGCGGGAATGTTTTTCCCTTGCCCGATGCAGTGCCAGCCCGCGCCGCAGCTGAGCCCGTAGCTTTAAATTCCCGACTGTGACCTCTGAGTTTGTTTCGGCATTTCTTCTCAGAGTAGTCAGATAAGAAATGCCGGCTCCATCAAGCTTAAATAATATAATTGTGATCCAGCCTGTCCCATCTTGCTGCCCCCTCCAGCGACGCCCTAAGCCGAGGTTCGTACCCCACAGGGGGTGCCCTTAGTGCGTTGTCGCTTAGCATAACGTAGTTAGTTTTATGCCCCTGGCTGGAGGCTTTGAGTTTCACTTAAGGCAGCCACAGGATAGTCCGGTTAAGTAGTCACGACCTCTAAAGGTCAACTACGAGATGCCAATATTAAAAAAAAAAAGCGAGCCGACACAGTCTTGGATACGCGATACAAGCGATTAAATCGAAAGCGATCTTCAAGTGCGACTTAGAACTGATCACTAGTGCAATGGGGATTGTCCATTTCTAACCATTAGATTTAATTTAATTTTTTTAAAATTTAGGGCATTTTGAGAAACTAATTTGAATATTTTGATGATTGGCTCAATAGTTTTTTTTTTATATTTATAATTTTTAAGGTAGGTTATAAGATTAAGTGCTGAGGGCCGATTCTACTAATTTGCAACGGTTCACGTTCAATTGTGGTTACGCAACAGTTCGATTCCGATTGCCGTTCGATAAAGTCATTCTACTATTTCAGAGGCAAACTGGAAACTAAACTTAAGGGGGAAGCGCTAAGGTAGCCCGCGAAATTCAAATTTTCTTACGTTTTTTGCAATTTGCTGGTCAGTATAAAGTTGTACGTTGATTAAAATATGATTCGCGGCAGTAACAAATATGTATTTACAGAATTATAATAATTATAATTAGTAATACAACTTGTTAAGTCAAGATTTCATGAAATAGTCATTCAGTAGGATTATATGGTCTTAGAGATTTGTGTTGATGACTTTAATGATTATAATTCTATAGATACGTATTTGTTACGGCCGCGAATCATATTTTAATTAACGTAAAACTTAATACTGACCAGCAAATTGCAAAAAACGTAAAAAATATTGAATTTCGCGGGCTACCTTGGCGCTTTCGCCTTAACGTAAACTGAATCGCAAACGAATCCGAACAGTGGGTAACCTGTGTTACCAACATCAAAATGCCAAATAGTGTCTTTTAATAATACCACAGAGAAAAAAGTTGAACCTAAAATGTTACTAAATACGAATACATGCCATTTTCGAATATAAAATGATATTTAGACCATTTATACTTTTGTATTGTATATTTTTTTGTTACACATACAACATTTCAACTGTTTCAATAATAAAAACTCAGAAGAACGTTTCGTTCTACGTCCCTTGCTGGCCGAAGCTTTGAAACGAAATGTTTCGGTTAGGAGTGAGGCATATTTATCGTAACAGATAGAAATAACAGATATTTAAAAATAACAAATAACAATTGTTCCTACCAAAGTAACTATCTGTTACATAAAATAACAAACCCTCAGAGACTGTTACCATGGCTGTTACTGATATTTCAATAGATCAGTCGGGACACAGGCTCAGACTGTTACCACGGCTGTTACTTTCATACACACTCACTCACACTAAAGGAAGAAAAATAACAGGGTTATCAATTTCTCTCTCTTCCTCATTAAAGAATGCCCTTGCTAAAAAGAGAAACACCTATTATTTCCTTCGAAATATGTTTACTTCTCACTCTTACTAAAGCGGTTAAAGTACCACCTAGTATTTATTATCCCTAAAATACAGTTGGTGGTCTAAAAAGAACCAACATTTTCGAAAAAGTGATTCCTAAATTAGGTCGTGTTACGGTATGTTATCTGTTACAGTTAGCCAGTTACCATTTAAAAAAAAAACTTAATATTTTATTACATTTTTCTATATGGAAAGGAGAGGTCAAAAGTGGTATAATATTCCGAAGATTTTTAAACGCTAATTTGATGTAGTACAGAGGCTAGCACATCAACCTACACCAATCTGTCAAATTTCTTTGATAGATTTTCAACTTTACCACAAACGAATAAGGTTCATATTCAATTGGGAAAATTTGACAGATTGGGGTTGGTTGATGTGGATCTGGCCGAAGCGGAGTCTGTTCATCATCGTTATGAAGTGTCGACTAGATGTTCGCAACTTATAGTACCACGGTTTAGAAGGTATCTCCTCTTGAATAATTATTTCCGTACCATCTACCCAAAACACCTGCACATTTAACGAGACTGGGTATTCTGCCGTGCCAATCCAAAAGACTGTAACTCAAATTAGTGTTTTTCAAAAGTTACAGTGTATTGGATTGGCAGGGCAGTATTGTTCAAGACAACAAATGTATGTATGTATGTACAGAGGCCAGCACATCAAGCTACCCCAATCTGTCAAATTTCTTTGATAGATTTTCAACTTTACCGCAAACGAATAAGGTTCATATTCAATTTGAAAAATTTGACAGATTGGGGTAGGTTGATGTGCGGGCCTCTGTACAAGCTGCATTTTGTATATTGGAAATGTTGACCACATGCTTTTTGACTGTCTAAATCATAAGTTATACACAGACTGATTTTAGCGAGTGAAATAAGTGAATTGTGTAGTGAAAGTGTTGTGTTAAACAATACCTCCCGCCGCTTGACCGAATTATTAAAAAATAAGACTTGTTATCGAGCTATATATAAATATATCTAAAAACCCTTTCGAAGTAATTTAGTGAAGAAAATTACTAAACCAAATAAAGACTTGGCTAAAAGGTCCCAGCAACCAGGCCATTAAAATATATTTAAAAAAAACTAAATATCTTCGAGCTTCGGTTAAATTTTTTCCTCTATGGTTTCGGTTATGTCAAAGAATCTATTTTCCTCTATGCTCTAAAGTGTAAATAAACAAACAGCGGAAAACAAAACAAGTTCAATAGTTGATTTACTGCATTTACTGTGAGTATTCGTTTTAAAATATGTCTGATTATTTATTCATCAAATCAAAAAGATCGCACCAAAGACCTTTATTGTTATTCTGTATCTAACGTTCAGTGACAACCTTGTTAGGGACGATTAACCTTGTGGACTATTTTTTTTTCAAGTGTTGTTAGCTGTTTATACTTATTTTACGTAATTTCAGGCCTAGTGGAAGATACCAGACGAAAATCTGTCGTCAGTTGGGCAACAACTGGACCTCCTCAAATAATTGCGGTCGTAAGAAGGACGAGCCCTCGCAACACCCATGTGGGAACAATGTGCGGATATTTTATAAATTCAGATGGCGTAGCTCGGACACTTAAAGATTGGTCAAATGTAAGTTTTAAGTTGCTATTATCTATTCTTTAAAAATACCAACATGACAATAATAGCAATAATTTTCTATCCATTTTAGTTTTGGAACTAAGTATTATAAATATATGATGCTGGCCAAACTACATAAACTATAGGTTCCTAATAATTGTTTAAATTTTCAGGCAGACCTAGACACCGACAGCCAAGAACAATACGCCAATGTGCGGGGGGGCGCCCTCGGTTTGTACATCAAAGTAAGTGGAATTTGGCACTAAGAACTAATTCTTAACCCAATTTTTATTTAATTATCTTTATAACTTACATCTTCTGGTTTTTGTTTTAACTATAAATAATGAATTATTACAGGTAACATGGCAGCTCTTGATGAAACAAGGGCAACCATAGCCCGCATTGAAGAGATGCAGACGCAAACGGAGGAAATGATAGCTACTGCAGCATTAAATATGTCCAATGCTATGACTGGATTCTCTAATGCTATGATCAGCATAGCAGAAAGTCTGCGTACCTATGTATCAACTTCACATAGAGCAAGTATTTTAAAGTTATATTTTGTTAGAATGATTAGTAATTGATTGGTTTTATCACCATTTTTAGATGCTATAGTATCTATATTATGTATTTATTATTCTATACATAACATCACTCCTGTATTCCCCGAATGGTTAGACAGAGGACCTCTGTCTACCTCTGTGTACCTTTAGTACATCTACATTTCACCAGTTATCTTTAAGTCCCATGTAATAAATAGGCTCACTATTGCCATCAACTGGGCAAGAATATGATGCTGTAGTAGATATTTATTTATTATTATTGTAAGAATTTTGGCTATCTTTTTGACATTCAGGTTCCGTTTTTTTATATTTATAGACTGTGTGATTCCCATGTCTTTGCTTTAAGATTTTATAATAATGGAAATATTCTGTTTGTTTCAGACTGATTGTTGACTTCTCACCCACATCAAGAATCTTAATTGTGTAATGATGAGACTGATTGAAATAAAAATAACTTTAGTAATGTTAAGATAAATTATATTTTACTTAAAACTCAAAGCAACCATTTCAATAAAAACACCAAATCCTTTGTCTAATAAATCATTTACGTTACAATAAATTAAGTATGTTTTATTTATACCCACAATAAAAGCTGAGCTCAACTGTCGCTAATGAGACACAAATACTTTTCTTTTGTTACGCATCTTAATAAGATTAATCAACAGTTAAGAGGGTAGGTAGGTATTGTAATTTATGTTCTAAGGTACAGGACACTACAAAACTATAAAATATGTTCTAACCCTCCAGGGGGGTCATCAGCATAACGTTTGCGCTGAAGTCTTCTGCTAAAGTGAACACTTGAAAAGGCATGTGAGGACTAATTTCCTCAATCAAAGCTTTTACGAGGTCTTTGGATAAACGATAAATGATTTTTATTTTGTAAGTAGGTTTGCACAAACACTTTTACACGTCAATCATATTTTTTATAAAACTAGATGAGGTCGGCGTTTCCTATCTGACTACTCTGAGAAGAAAGGCCGAAACAAACTCAGAGGTCACAGTCTTTAAAACATCATATTTTTAAGGAAGAAAACGAAAGCAATCCTAGATCGATTCGGTAAAAGTTGCACTTTACCAACTTATGTTCAACCGTTAATTTAGACAGACGAACCGCTGAAGATCAGTTTTGATTCGATTCTAACAAATGTCAAAATAGTAGAACTGCGACTAAACGTCACGCTCATGTTCGATTTTGTTAGCAGAATATGTTTCGATCGATCATTGGCTTAACTAAAACGTAACCGCAACTGAATTGTTGTATAATAGATAGTAGAATGTGCAAACCCTTCCCGTGATTCAGCTTGTGATTTTTGAACAATTTTGTGAGCAGAATTTTCCCCTTATATCGATGCGGTAAAAATTGCACTTTAAAAACATATTTTCAACGTTTTTACACTTATAATATCATTGTTTTCAACCGTGAATTACTGAATTTTGACAGATGAACCGCTGCAGTTCAGTTTCGATTCGTTTGTAACTAGTGTCAAAATTACAATAGAATACGACTAAACGTCACGCTCATGTTCGATTTTGTTGGCAGAATAGTTTTTGAAATTGTTTCGATCGATCGTTGGCGTAAACTAAACAACGTAAACGTAACCGCAGCTGAGTCGTTATTACACTAGTAGAATGGGAAAACGCTTAACAGCCGTGGTTTAGTTGTGGTTCTATTGCGATTATTGAACAATTTTGTTAGTAGAATCGGCCCCCTGTTGCCTCACTAGTACAGAAATAAACAATTTAAATCTGTCAACACAACGTCATCCTTATGACACCTGTCAAAGTATCAATCTATTAAAAATTTTCATTCCACATTTCATTCCATTTTTTTTTATTCCATAGCTCTTCCGATGTATTAAATATTGTCGATTGTTGAAACAATGTAATCAGATTTATAAACGAGATGAATAAGAGGCAAGTCGGAATGTTTACATCTATACTAATATTATAAAGAGGTAACATTTGTTTGTAATGTTGCAAATGGTGGTTATTGAATATAATTAAGAGTCCCAGGTATTATTTGACTTGTTTTAATAATGTAGAAAATAGGACACACAAAAAGAACATGCAAACACAGTGGCGTCGTTGCAGAAAAAGGGAAGAGGAAGTTGGTGTTGTCATGCACCAAACCATATAAAATAATTTTTAACATTGCAATACTCAGTATTTCACAACACCCTCCCTCAATGTTAAAACTCTATAGAACTTTTACAACATTACAATTTTGTTGAACAAAAAAGAAAACAAATTAACACAATCCCAAACAATCTTTGAATTTTTCAAACTTTACTTTACCCAAAGGTTTAGTTAAAATATCTGCCACTTGATTTCCTGTGCTGATGTAGTCAACACTTACAATATTATTATTTACCATATCACGTACAAAATTTACTTTAATATCAATGTGTTTGATTTTATGATGAAATTGCGGATTTTTACAAAGTTTAATTACAGACTGATTGTCTTCTAACAACTTTACACAACCAGTTTTACCTTCAAAATATTCAAAAGATTTTTCAACCAACATGCTTCGCTAACAGCAGAACTTAAAGCTACATACTCAGATTCGGTGGATGACAGAGCAACTGTAGTCTGTTTGCGAGAAACCCATGAAATTGTACAACCATAAATTTGAAACACATAACCACCAGTTGACCTTCTATCAACTTTGTCACCTGCCCAATCAGAATCAACAAAACCAATGATATTCTTAATTTTACATCTTTTAAAAACTAAGCTTATCTGTAAGCTCCCTTTTACATATCGTAGCACTCGCTTGAGAGCTACCCATAAATCATTACTAGCACAAGACTGGTATCTACTTAAAATACTTATGGAAAGGCATAGGTCAGGTCTGGAGCACAACATTGCATACATTAGTGAACCAATTACCTTTCTACACCTATGCTCTATTTCAGGATTCTCTGACTTGTCCCTTTTTAACACACTGTGATCAAAATTTTCTTCCATCGGGGTCACAGCTGCTTTACAATCTAACATATTACAAGTATTTAGCAATTTTTCGAGGTAAGTACTCTGATTTATTATTATTGTACCCTCCCTTATGTTCTGTGTTACATGCATTCCCAAATAGTGACTAATTTGACCCAGATCTTTCATTTTAAAGTGTTCATTTAACAATTGCTTTACATATTCTATCTCTTTAATAACACTAGATGCTAACAACAGGTCATCAATATATAAGAGTAAGTATACTTTACACTCTGCATTTATTTTCACATACAAACAATATTCATAATCACATCTCAGAAAACCTAGTTTAGTTATAACATCATGAAATTTTTTATTCCAATTTTTGGGCGAGTCTTTTAAACCATACAGAGATCTTTTTAACTTATACACATTAGAATTTTTCTTCTCATTATAACAACCTTTTGGTAAGGATACATAAACATCGCCATCAATGTCCCCATACAAAAAAGCACTACAAACATCTAATTGATGTATAGGTAAGTCATATTCATTACAGAAAGCTAAAAATAACCTTACAGAAGTTAACCTTGCTACAGGACTATAAATTTCGGATAGGGATAAATCTTGTTTAAAACCCCTAGCTACTAACCTTGCTTTATGGGACACAATGTTCCCTTTTTCATCTTTCTTACATTTAAAAACCCATTTACAGTCAATAATATCACAATTCTCTGGCTTCTCTACACATATCCATGTTTCATTTTCAGTAAGTGCTTTCATCTCTAACTCCATTGCCTGTTTCCATTTGTTACTGTCACTACTCGACACAGCTTCCTCATATGTTACAGGATCTTCATTACAAACTGTCAACAAGCCCAAATCATAATCAAGTAACCTATCAGGTATTTTTATTTTATTTCTGTCCCTTAGCTGCAATCTACCATTTGCTTCATTATGACTTATGTCATCACTGCTCTGTTCCTCATTTATTTCATGCTCACTTTCGGTTGTGTCTACCTCCTGCTCTTTCCTTTGAATAGTCTCATCATCACTTGACACACCATTTTCCTGGTCTTGTACACACACATTTGAATTCTCTTTTTCCACATATTCAATCTTACACAAGTTAGGTAAAAACACGACATCCTTGTGTACCTCTACCTTATGATTATCACTAAAATATATGCGATACCCCTTTACGTTTTCACCATAACCAACAAACATACCTTCTACACTCTTGTTATCCCATTTTAGACGCTTTTCTTTTGGTATATGCACTGATACCTTACAACCAAACTCATGAAAGAAATCCAGGTTAATATCTTTATTATAAAACAACTCATATGGGGATTTATTCTTGACTGGGCTAAGACCTGTTCTATTCAATGTATAACAGGCTGTGTTTACTGCCTCTGCCCAAAAAACTTTGCTCAAACCATAAATCATAGCACGGGCAGCTTCTACCAGTGTTCGCATTTCTCTTTCAGCTCTGCCATTTTGTTGAGGGGTGTACACTACTGAACGTTGATGAATTATACCTTTTTCATCCAGAAAAACTTTCAACTTATTACTCATAAACTCTAAGCCATTGTCTGTTCTCAAAACTTTCACTTTTCTTTCACATTCCCTTTCTACCTTTGCCACAAAATTCTTTATACACACAAAAACTTCAGATTTTCTTTTCATAAAAAACACAAAACGATAACCCGTACAATCATCTTTAAGCAACAAGAAATACCTTGATTCTCCAATTGAGGCATTCTCCATAGGCCCACAAACATCAGCATGGATCAGATCTAGTTTTTCTACTGCACGACTTTCACTTCTAGGATAAGGTTGTCTATGCTGCTTACCACGCAAACAATTTTCACACATAGTAAGATCACTGTTGTCTGCATAATTAATGTTATTCCTGGTTAATATATTTTTGATTTGAGTTAAATTTTGATGAGACAGTCTATTATGCCAAACTGAGATATTTTCTACTTTTTTAGTTAAATGACAACATGACATTTCAAAAACATTAGAATTGCGTTCCATTTTAGTTAATGGGGCATTAATATACTTAGGATTATCATAAACAAAGTTCATCTTATAAAGCTTACAAGATCTATTTGCTGTTGCACAAACTTCCCCATGTTTATTTATAAATTCACAAACTTTATTATTAGACACTAAACGCATACCCTTGTCCAAAACATATCCTGCAGAAAACAAATTGAATTTTAAGTCTGGAATGTACAACACATTTGACAAAATAGTTCTTATATACGTACAATTATTCCAGGCATACACTACTACATTCCCAACACCATAAACTTCTAAAAGACTGCCATCACCAACCTTTACTTTATTAGAGGAACAAGACTCCTCAATTACGGAATCAAATAAGGTTTTATCACAACACATATGCTCACTAGCTCCAGTGTCCATGTACCAAGTTCCACGTTCTGTACCACTGGTGCTGGAACACATAAATGCATTTACTTCACTGTTCTTTGAATCTTTATTTTCCTTCGTGCTTGTGGTGTTTCCTTTCCTATTCTTTAGCTTGTAGCAATTTTCCATGATGTGACCTCTCTTCTTGCAGTAATTGCACATCCTGGTTTCTTTTTGAGTACTTTTGTTTCTGCACACTTTAGCAATATGTCCTTCTTTACCACAACTATAACATTTCTTTATACTAGCCAATGCCACTATTTCCTTATTTTCAGAACCCAATCTTTCTTCTTCCAACAATAATCTTGATGTCAATTCTCCCAGGTTTTGACTCTCATGTGCAACTGACTCCCACGCAGAACGGAAATGCTTGTACTGTTCCGGCAAACTCATGAGAATCTTAGTCATTGTCATCTTCTCTGACACAGTTTCACCGGCTTGTTTAAGTTTGCTAATTACATCCTCCAATTTAGACAGAAAAACAGACATGGAACTGTCTTCAAACTGTAGCAGGAAAAACTTTTGCTGCAGTAGGTGCACACTGACAACAGACTCTTTATCATAGACTGACCTTAATTTACTCCACATGGAACTAGCAGTTGAACATGTTAACAAATGTGTCAGTGGCCCTGGCTCCATCCTCATAACAATAATCTCCTGAGCTTTTGCATCGTGGCTCCTCCATTCTGTGAGGGCTTTCGCATCTTCTGGCTTAACTCGCTCACCCGTAATAATTTCAAATAATCCCTTGCCTCTTAGAAGAACTTCCGTCTGAAAACGCCAGACCGCCCAATTCTCACCGCCTTTCAATCTCAAACTGTGCTGTGTGCTGTCCATCTTCATAAAACTGGTGACTATTTAATTTATTTCTAGTCACCACGACCACGACGGTTTTTTCATAACCTCAAAATTCTTTACAATACCAATGTTCTTCTCAAAAAAAAAACAATACTTTGGAACTGCGGGTTCTGGGCCCATAACCTGTTGCAAATGGTGGTTATTGAATATAATTAAGAGTCCCAGGTATTATTTGACTTGTTTTAATAATGTAGAAAATAGGACACACAAAAAGAACATGCAAACACAGTGGCGTCGTTGCAGAAAAAGGGAAGAGGAAGTTGGTGTTGTCATGCACCAAACCATATAAAATAATTTTTAACATTGCAATACTCAGTATTTCACAACATGTAAGTTTGTATGTAGGGGGTAATCTCCGGAAGTAATGAACCAATTTAAAAAATTATTTCACTGGTAGAAAGCTACATTATTCGTGAGTGCTATAGGCTATAAATTATAAAGATATCATGCATATTAGCCGAACTATCTCAATTTTTGTCTAGCCAGGCGGAAAAAATTTGCTCTTACAACAGAGTTCTTTTATGTGTTAAAAAAAGTATTTTTCGACGTACTTACTTTTGGACGATTTTTTAAACAACAAAATATTAACACTTATCGAAAAAAATATTATTTTGATCACAAGAACATCATAGAGATACGATTTGCCCACAACAGTATGTCAATTGGTTAAATAGTTTCGAAGATATTATAAAATTACTAAATCGCAAAATGCCGCCGTCCATTCACGAACCGCATTAGAACATGCTTTGTACAGACGTTTTATCCATTTACCCATAAATGGCGTTGTGCAATTACGTCATTTTTCTGAATCGCGGTGTTAAGATTTTCGGAGGATTAATGTCCCTCTCCTCCAGTTATTATTTAACTTTTGTCGTTAGGTAGGTGTGTTGTACGCGGTTGGTTGGATGTCGTTGTTGGTCTTTAAAATTGTTTTGGTTGCTCGGTTTCTTAAAACACAAACACTACTTCGTTCTCATTCTTCGAGTTCGAAACTGTGGTATTTCTGTTTTTGGGATATCGGACAGTTTCAGCGATTGTTTATCATGCCTAAAAGGAAATCACAATTTTCCCGTCAGACATCCCAGACAAGAGCAGCTCGAGTACGCCGTACGGAAGAGTCTGCTCTTGAAAATCATCAGCCCCTCTCGAGGAATAGAGAAAATATTTCGCAACCACGCGCTGGGGAATCTAGCTCCGAGCGTCGAGCGTTCACAGCGGCTTGCTAACCAAAGCTGGAGAACATCGCAGGTCCGTGCTCGGGAATCTAGCGCTGAACGTGCGCAGCGTCTAAATGATTTAAGGCAGCATGTCTCTGCAACAAGGGATAGGGAGTATAGCGCAGAGCGCTCGCAGCGGCGCGCTAGCCAAAGCGCGAGAACATCGCAGGCCCGTGCTCGGGAATCTATCGCTGAACGTGCGCAGCGTCTCAATGATTGAGTAAGGGGGAGTGTTAAAATTGTCTTGACTAAAAAGGCAATGTACTCAATTATAAACGTCATGTGTTATTATTGTAACTGACATTTCATAAGTTATCTATGTTGACCTCTCTCTCTTGTCCATGGTGTCGAGCAAGATGTCTGTGTGCTCCAATAATTTTAATTAAAAATATGTAATAGGTACATTCAAGTTTGGTCATTTATTAAAACCTTTAACATTATACTACAAACTTAGTCCAGAAATTATTTTGTACAACTTTTTGTCTTTTTTGTACAAAAACTGTTGTTTCCATCAAGTTCAAAATTATTTTCCTAGAAAGTCATAAAGTTCTACTTTTCAGATTTTTTTCATATTTTCTAAACTTATGGTTCGAAACTATAGGTAAGGGTTCCTAGTTGAGGTGGCGGGATGGGCGAGGGAGAGAGCCGAGAGGGCCGCCCGTCCCAGCCGCCGCGGTAGACGCCCCGGGCGTCGGGAGCCGCGTGACGACTCCCGGCCACCGTAGGCGCGGGCCTGCGGACGGCGCACAGTGGAACGAATGTATGGGAGCGGTTGGACGTAGACATGTCCGAAAAAAAAGAGTAAAATTATGCCAAACTAATGATGCCATCTTATTCGATTACTTAATGCCTTCATAACTTGTGGTGATGAATTTCTTCATAACTCCCATATTTCGGGAGTAATTTGAGAAAATGTGAAATTTTACTATGAAAATGAGTGTATCGAGCTCTCTCCCTCCTGATTCCGGGCTTGTTTCAAGTAGCGGTCTTTAATATCATAATGCTAATACTAAGAGCTATATTTAATACTAAGACACATAGTGCGCCAAATGTGCACTTTCTGGGATAAAGAGTGATGTTTATTTTATAACACAATTTTTTTATTTTTTGTTTATTTTGTTGATTAAAACCGTTTTTCTAAAGGTTTACCTTATTACAATAACATTTCTGAGCAGCCAATTAGAGAAGATATAAGCTAATTAGGATATATAATTAGGGACTTAAGGTTTACATATAAAACTGATGCACTAATGATTACTGATAAGAACATTGCTATTATTTAATTACTAAATGGCTCTTAATACACTAATTTAGCATGCATCATTTACTAATTATCACAATAACTAATTACCTTGCAATATTTAACAAAGGATACCTGGGATACCTGGATTTTATATAAATAGGTCACTATTAGTAACTTTAAAATCAGTGTTGATTTACACCTCGTTGTATCCAAGCTAATCTCGCAATGTATTTTCCAAATTTTAATACAAATCTTGATATTCACGTTGCTTTATGCGCACGCGCACATAAAGATTTACGCGACTTTAACTATTTGTTCAGTGTTTTAAAAGATAACAGTTGTGTTCAGTTATGTGAAAGTGCTGAAACAAGTTTAAAAGACTGGTGTCGTCGATTTTGCTACCGCATTTATGCAAAATGGACACAGTCTGGAAGAAGCACAGATAAGTTTCGGAAGAAACATGAGATTTGGCTACAGGCTGCAATTCAATGGCCGGAATTACAGAATGAAAATATGGAACCTTCTACAGAAAATATAAGTGACGTCATCGAGCCCATAATTTCTCCTGCTAAATCTGATGCTTCAACTTGTACACATCCTAGTCCTCGTAAATCTTTTGAGGACCTTAGTAACCGGCAAAAAAGAAGACACACTGAATATAGTCTTTCATGCAGCAGTAGCAGCGCTGAAATTATGTTTTCGGCCGAAAGGGCGCTTCAAAAGGCAGGACAAAGCGATACAGCTTATGTTATGAAATACTTGACGGAGAATCCAGAAGAGGCCTCAAAAATCAAAGCCTTCATTGAAGGTAAATCAATTCAGGTACGGGAAATATCCCCTTTGAAGGCATTGGCTCTTTATGTATCGATGAACTTATCGAAATGGCGCTATAACACTCTTCGGGATTTCAACACTCAAGAAGGAGCTCTTCAATAACCGAGTTACTACATGTTGGTTAAAGAAAAAATTAAGTGCTATCCGGCCAAAGAAGATCTCACAGTTACAGAGAGCTCTGCAAAAATCAAATTACAAGCCTTGATGGATTTAACCTCAAGAAGACTTATTAGGTCGTTAGAAACCCCTGTTGATCCCAATCAACAGCTCGTATTGACCAGCAAATGGGGTTTTGACGGATCATCTAGCCAAAGCATTTATCATCAAAGGACGAGTGAAGATGAGCAAATCGATCTTGCTAGTAATTTTATGATTAGTCTTGTACCACTGCGGCTCGTCTCAAAAGGTGTAACAATTTGGGAAAACGAGCGACCATCTTCCACTTCATTTTGCCGGCCAATATTGTTTAAGTTTATAAAGGAAACCAAAGAAAATGTGCAGAGAGAGATGGCTGAAATCGAAGCAGAGATTGAAGCCTTAACTCCATCCACCATCACTGATGGAATTAGTGTCAAACACCAACTGCTGTTGACAATGATTGATGGTAAAATTCATTCCATTATATCCAATACAGCAGCTTCAGTGTGTGACATATGCAAGGCTTGTCCTAAAGAAATGAATAATTTAGAGTTAATCAAAGATAAACACGCAAACGAGGACATGTATAAATATAGCTTAAGCACCCTTCACGCTTGGATTCGCTCAATGGAATGCTTATTACACATTTCCTACAAATTAGACATAAAATCATGGCAAGTAAGGGGTGATATAGCAAAAAGGCAAGTTGATGACAGGAAGAAAAGAGTTCAAGAGGCTGTAAGAAGAGAAACGGGCTTACTTCTCGATGTTGTGAAACAAGGCAGTGGATCCACCAACAATGGCAACTCGGCAAGGAGATTTTTTGAAAACTACACTAAATCTGCTGAACTGACCGGAATAGATGCTATGCTTTTAAGAAAAATCTGTGTGATCTTGCAGTGTATTTCATCAGGAGAGAAGATCAACGTAACTAAATTCCGAGAGTTCTGCTTTGATACTGCTAAGCTTTACGTGGAGTTATACCCATGGTATTATATGCCTTCTTCACTTCATAAAATTTTAATGCATGGGCCAGACATAGTTCAGAACATGTCAATTGTGCCCATTGGTTTTCTATCCGAAGAGGCATCTGAGGCTAGAAATAAAGATTTTAGAAAATATAGAGAGGGGCATTCTCGAAAGCATAGCAGTATCTCATGCAATGAAGATATTATGCACAATCTTTTACTGTCTTCTGATCCACTTGTTACAAGTATCCGTCCAAAAGGAAATAAGTTTGTAAAAAAATCTTCTTTTAAGGAATTTTATGAGCTTACGGATTCTGAGAAAAGTGATATCGAATTTGTTAACATAAATGATTTAGCGGACATCGATTCTGAATTTGAATTAATTGATGATGATGATGATGACGAAGATAATTAAATGATGTTATTGTTTTAAAATGTGTAACTTAGTAAATTAGAGCTTACATCTTAATTATTTATTGTACTTTTAATGAAACTAGGTAATTTATTATCAACTTACTTAAAAGTCATACTCTCATCAGTTCTTGTGAATATTTTTGTTAATATATATTTCTGTATATATATAATATATTTATAGACCTCTTAATAAGTCTGTCTGCGGTTTAAAGTAAATACAAATGGGGAAAAAACGTTTTTTTTTTTTAATTTTCATTTCCTTTTATCCCAGAAAGTGCACATTTGGCGCACTATGTGTCTTAGTATTAAATATAGCTCTTAGTAATAGCATTACGATATTAGAGACCGCTACTTGAAACAAGCCCGGAATCAGGAGGGAGAGAGCTCGATACACTCATTTTCATAGTAAAATTTCACATTTTCTCAAATTACTCCCGAAATATGGGAGTTATGAAGAAATTCATCACCACAATTTATGAAGGCATTAAGTAATCGAATAAGATGGCATCATTAGTTTGTCATAATTTTACTCTTATTTTTCGGACATGTCTACGTCCAACCGCTCCCATACATTCGTTCCACTGTGCGGCGAGTAATGGGTAGCTCGCCGTCCGATCAGGACCAGGCCCGTGCCGGACGGCGCGTATGTGTTCCACGCGCGCCTCAAAGAGCTGTCAGCAGACACGGAGGGGCCCGTTAGGGCCGAAGCCTGCCGGGGCAGCGGGATTGTCCGAAAGGGTTACCGCTGCCCCGGAACATAAAGGGCTAAGGAAGGAACACGGATGGGTTTTAGTCAGTAAGAGTCTGACACTCCCTTCCGCTCCACCCAGAGCGGGAGGGGTCATTGGATGATTTCCCATCCTTAAAAAAAAAAAAAAAAAAAAGGGTTCCTAGTTGACGACGGAACCCTAAAAACACGTAGAAAACCACGTATCTAGCTTTCTATTGATTGTATTTGGTTCTATTTGTTGTAAGTAAACGAAATAAATTATGCATGAATCGGTTGAGGTTATATATGCACGTGTAACTCGACCACAGTGAATAGAAAAATACCATACACATCGACATCTTTAAATCAGAAAGGGTTTTGACGTGCCTCGAGCGCCAACGACTTGATATGAAGTAGAAGGATTACATTTGGAGAAAAATAGGGATGTGCCTTCTAGAACACACGTCTAATAAATTTACAATTCTTTTCTTTTATTTTGGGAAATATATCCAGGTTTTCATATTGATTTTTTTATGAAATAAAACAAAATATGAAAATACGGTATCAGTTTTTATTTAGCTTCGTAAATTGGTGAATAAACATTAATTTCAACTTATAATATTGTTTGTCGATAGGACAGTAATCCCATCCCTACGTTTTACTATAGATATGGTACGTTATACATTTGTAGCGTGGCGCTGGAGGACACAATCATCGCGTATTATATAGATGGACGTCGAAAAGGTTAAAAAAATATGAACAATGCCCATTGTGTTTTATAATTAGTGTGGTAAAGTTGTAATTGGTGTTTTTACTTAGTGTCTATTTTTTTTGGTTATTAAATCGGTAGTTTTATTGTCACGAACCCCAAGCTCGTAACAATACGAACGCACGATGATTCAGAAAGTCAACCATGAGAACCCTTGTGATGCCTTTATTTATGAAATTAAAACATTATTTTAAAATCTATTAGAGACCAGTTATTCTTGTAGTTAAATTAACAAATAAATTCACATTTCGACATTTAGGTACATTTTGAACACGCTGTGGTATAAATGTCTGGTGTGGCACAAAGTTTGTAAATTGATGAAAAATTCATCCTGAAGGTTGATGAGTCCATGTTACAAACTTGGCAACTTTTCCTAGACAGTGCCAATTATGCATCTCCTAGTATTATATGTACAAATTAATTGTCATCAGAATATAGGACAAAGATTATGTTGATGTACAGTTTTATAAAAAATAAATAAAATAAAAAACATTGGTATTTGTCATTTTTTGGCTGATAAGTGTGTAATTAAAAGTGGTTAGGCCAGTCATATAATACTATGGACTTAATACTAACCCAGGCCACTCAGAAAGTATTGCGCAAATAGGTTTTATCTACACCCATGCTATAAATCCATACTAATATTATAAATTCGAAAGTAACTCTGTCTGTATGTTACCTTTTCACGCCTAAACCACTGAACGGATTTGGATAAAATTTGGCAGAGAGATAGATTGCATCCCGGGGAAGGACATAGCATAGTTTTTATCGACATACCTCGCGGGCGGAAGCTATTACTCTATAAAAGTTTCTGAAACACTTAGCTTATTGCCAACATTAAAACAACCAGTGTCATAATAACCATAATATTATCCAAACGAGTGGTTTAGGTAATGTTGTACAAATGTCATAATGCAACTCCTTTTCAAAAAAGAATATTGTCATGCACGCGCGTTTCACGTGTGCGTTACCCAAAGACATTAAATTATTATTTACAATAGACAGGACATAGCGAACAAAATCGTGATCCCAAACTTGTGGATTAGTGGTAGAAGTCCCTCAGTCTAGTTTGGTACGCCGGCGCGGCGGCGCGGCGCGGCGTGGCAAATCGCATTCGTGTCTACCAAAAAAAATATTTTATAGATATGCCGAGTTGCGCATTACGATACTGCAAGTCTTGTTATGGTAAAACGACTGAACCTAACTTCAGTTTATTTTCATTTATATGATACCCCGTTAGAAAACAAAAGATCTGGCTGCGGTAACGTTACTGCAGCCGGAACTGTTATTATCAAATAATTAAAAAATTAACAGCTTACCAAATTTAAAAATCTGCTTACCGATTACAGAAGCTATAATTTACCTATATCTAATTATCTATTGCACTTAGATGACGATTTTCGACACACGGCACACGCGTTTCACTACCACAGCGTGCAGCGCCGTAATTTAAAAAAAGAACTTATAGGTTTCTAATTCACGTCATATACCGCCGGCCGCCATTTTTGTTCGATATTAGTATAGCAAGAAACTGTTTCAGAACCTTTATAGAGGATTCATATCATGAAGTCTTGTATGCAACTGTACATAATTAGGTAAGTATTATACAACAGTTGTATAAATAAATATTATGTAAGTATGAGAGACTGACCAGTTAGTTATAAGCTATTTTGAAAACATGATCCCACCAAAAACATTCATGTGAACAAACATGCATCAAATGGTGTGGCCAGCAAAGCAGTTGGCTTATTAAAGGAAAAGGAAACAAACAAGGTTGCCCGCTGTCCCCTCGCCTGTTTACACTGGTAATCGACGAAGTCCTTAGAACCCTCGATGAGGAAACCCAATTAATAAAACTTGACCAGGATCACGAAATCTCACTCCCCCTGGTACTATCATTTGCGGATGACTCTATCTTCATTACAGATGACCTAGAAGGGTTAGAAGGTATGGGTTATATGGTATAGGATATACCATATTAAACCCCTACTAGATAGTGTAGGTTTCCAAATAAACGAAACAAAATAAAAATACTAATTAGAGACCCCATAGCTACACAGATAACGACCCACGTGACTCTTAATGGAATAAGTATACCTACATGTGACGAAATCAAATACCTAGGTACATACATAACATCTACATTAAGCAGAAAAAGCACGTAAAAAACGTAGCGAACAGGCCATGACAAACGCCAAATCGTTACTATCCGTTCATAAATTATTCAAATATGGACTGGAAATTAGCCAGACTAATGTATCGAATGGTGATCGTACCGGGCATGATACATGGTTTGAAAGTATCGGCACTTACTAAAGCTAACAGGTCAAGACTCAGAAGATACGAGCGAGTTATCATGAGAGACTTGATTAACCACTCTAGGAATAAACCAAGACAAAAGAAAATGCATGAAATCTTAGACGGAAAAACGCATCAAGAACCCCAGTCTACAGGCGCCGCGAACCACACCTGCTGCATGCAACAATGCAGTACAAGGCCAAATGTAAGAAAGTCGGCAGACCTATTTACACATGGAACGACAATTTAAAACAGGACATGAAGTACTTCGACAGGGGAATCAATTTTTGGATGGATACAGCGGAAGACAGAAGTAAGATCAAGATCGCTGCTAGTGAAATTTACAAAAAATCGGAAACGGATAGTAGCGAAACTTCCAAGGACGACATTGAAAACAGCAACATCCGAAGATGACATTGAAAACAGCAACATCTAACACAACACAGCAGAGCAAGGCATACAAAGGAAGAGAGAAAGCAGTAGAGCCCTGCCAAAAGACTCACCGATGAAGCTCGACCTGAACCAAGATGGCGGCAAGGTCGTTAAAAGATGCCCATCCATAGATAATAATTACCCATCTCTCCACTAGTCCAAGGCTTGCTCTAGGATGCATATCCGGTAGGCTCTTATATCCTCACCTATCCTACGGGCACGTCTTCCCTACCATTACCGCGCCCCCCGGTCTATTCCTTGAAATGCAATAGTCGCTGTAGCACCATGAACATGAGGCTACAGGAGCTAGTGCGAATCTTGGGGTTCATTCGATTAATCGAGTCTGGTCTAACCACGCTGGGATCGGTGCAATTCATTCATTCAAAATGTTGCCAAGACGAGACCACATATGGCTCACATTGTCAAAAAGTTATCAGATCTCTTATAAAGCGAAGCTTCTAACTCTACACGCCCTAACTGTACACACGGCTACGCATCAAGCTATACATAACCAGTATAAGCTGACTTCTGATTGTACAGACACCAGCACATCAACCTACTACAATCTGTCAAATTTTCCCAATCAACTTTGAACCTTACGCTTTAGAGACAAAGTTGAAAATCTATTAAAGAAATTTGACAGATTGTAGTAGGTTGATGTGCTGGCGTCTGTACGAAAAACCTATATAATGCGAGGTCAACTAGAATTGGAAATGTATAGCTTGATGTGTAGCCGTGTGTACAAGCCCAAGTTATGAGGGTTCAAAAAAAAGACGAAACGCTTCAAGAAAAGGTAGGTATGTAGTGCTCTTGCGCTTCGCTTGGTTCGTCTTGGCGGGGGCACTCCCGTGCCCCCAGATTATTTGTAAGTAAAAAATAGACCAAGTTCCAATTTCAATTCTATGATTTTTTACCACTTCAAGTGTAGCCTGAAACCGGACGAATAGCATTCACGGATGAAGGCAAGGCCGCAACCGCAAGGGACCAAATAAAAAAAAAAAATATCCAAGTCAATAGGCGAGTTACGTATCAAGAGATTCAGCACATACTGCAGGTTGGATCGGGAAGCCTTCACGAAATTCTACACGTGCATCTTCGCGTGAGGAGGATAGTTTGACGCTGGGTGCCACACAACCTCACCGATGTTCAGAAGCAGGCCCGGGTGGAATGGTGCCGTGATATGATGAACATGCAAGTTTGGAGCAGGCTCGTCTCAGCGTGTTTACGACATCATTTACAGGTCATCATTACGGGTCTTGGATTTATCAATACGATCGGGAAACGATGCGCCAATCCACGGTTTAGGTGTTTCAAAACGAATCAACGCCTACCAAAGTAAAGCGATCTAGAAGCGGGGGGGAGATTTTGATCGCGAGCTTTTTCAATTTGACTGGCTACTTGGTGTGTCAATTCCTTTACGGAATCAAAGAAGCATCAACTCTGAATGGTATACTACCAAATGCTTGGCAGAAGTTTTATTTGTTATGAGCAACAAGCGACCTAACACAGGGCTCCGCGGGCTACTGCTCCGCCAGGACAACGCGCCTTCGCACACCGCGCTCAAAACGAGGGACTTCCTGGACAGAGCACCCTGTGACTTCTATTTATTCCCGAAAATAAAAAATCAGCTCAAAGGGATATACAATTTTCGTCGCCGGAAGATGCGCTGTCACTGACAGTCAGCGTTCGAGCAGGCTGTAAACGAGGTGTCTGCGGCGGACTGGAAAAAGTGTTTCAAAAACTAGTTCAGACGCATGAAACTTTGTATAGGGGCTAGTTGAGAGTACATTGAAAAGATTTAATAAAAATTTTTACATATAGAACATTTATTTTCGCAAACCTTTCTGAGTGTTCTCGTACAAGTAACTATATGCTGTGTTCACATTACGCATAATAATGTTTAGGTTAGACCCATACTTTTTGAGCATCTTATTCTCTATTTCACAGATAAAGCACCTATCTACACACTAACAAATCTAAACTACTGGCGACACCATTTCGTAAACATTCAAGTAATGCATTTTATAATTCACTAAATTTAACATTCGGTTTACTAATGATAAGCATAAAATATATTGTCATAATTTACATTGGCATAACGAAATTCAGCATAATGATCACTACGCATAATAATATTAGACATAAATGATTTGCCATAAATACCGTTGGCATAATAATAATTAAGCATAATATTATAAACGCATAATCATATTAACAAATAATGTTCATTGGAATAAACATAATAAACCCTAATAAATAACTCCTAATGGTTGTAGACACTATATCGCATTATTGATTATTGTTCTAATGTAATGCCGAATGTAATAATAAGACATAGTCGACGGAGCCCCGCTTCGCGGGTACCCTTTTTCTGTCTGCAGGTTTTAAGGGAACCTAACACGAAGGAGATGACGTGGGCTCGTTCGCTCGCTCTCTTGAGCCCCCGTCATCCCCTTCGAACCTAACCTGTCCGAGTCGGGGTGCCCCAAGTCCCGAGCTAGGTTCGCTCGCTCTTGCAAAATTTTATGCCAAGAGGGGGATTCCCTTAACATTCTGGCCTACCTATTTGAAACAATATTTTTTCTTTACACAATAATTAATATTAATCAATGTACTAAAACAATGATACTATAAAGCCTCATAAACAATAGGCTACTTATAGTAATGATTTAAACGTAGTTATCATTGGTACACAAACAATACAACAATAAATGAAAATACTAACAATACTAATGCATAGGAGTATTTAGGAACTATCAAATAAACAAGTGCGTGTCGAACCACGCACAATGAAGGGTTCCGTAATTGGAATGAATTTATCCCAAGAACAAACCTAACATTGTAGTTGAAAAACATGTTCTCTCATACATTCCAACTGAAAATGTAAGATTGTACGCACAATATTGAGAGATTTACCATGTTGTTTTAAGACCACAGACTTCTGATAGTTTTTCCTGTAATCTATAGGTATAGAACTATTTTTCATCTTTTTTTTATTTTATGCTCAGTAGTTTCGGAGATGTGGGGGGTTGGCCAATTTTCGTCTATTTTCTTAAATAACTTTAATACAATTTACTTTAAAATTATGACAAAAATATATTTGAGATCCTCACAGTAAGCCCTTTCATTTGATATGATGTCACACGGTATCGGGTATCACACGGGTCTGTGTTTGGGTCACAGAGATTCATGTGTACCAAATTTCAAATTAATCGGTCCATTAGATTCGGAGTACAGACTGTGACAGACGGACGGATAGACACACAAGTGAACCTATAAGGGTTGCGTTTTTTTTTTGAGGTACGGAACCCTAAAAAGTAATTTTCACTTATCATGCTATAAAAGTTCGTCTTTATGTTATACGTAGGCGACAAAGTCGATTTTTATGCTCTAGTGCATAAAGCAATTTTTTTCTAAGACTAAGATAATCAGGCCCAACAGCCACACGCACAATAAAACGTCGCAGATTAAAGTCGTTATTTTATTTAATTTGCTTTAATTTATATCACTTCCCGTGTTTTCTGCAGTCAATTTAAACCTGATAAAATGGTTGTCATTTATTATTTAAAAACGCAAAGAAACGTTTTTATGACTTGGCAATATGAAGTACACACGGCTACACATCAAGCTATACATTTCCAGTTTTAGCTGACCTGGCATTGTATAGGTTTTTCGCACAATCAGAAGTCAGTCAGCTTATATTGGTTTTGTACCTAGGTATGGCTTGATGTGTAGCCGTGCGTACCAAGTACCAGTCTAACGACATGTTGAAAAAAAAACTTAGTTTCGTGGCGGGAATTAGCTATTCTCTTCTTCAATTTTGCAACATTTTTGAACAGTGAAAATACTGTTTGTTACCTACATACTTTATGCCAGTTTAATTATCTCGCAATGGAAGTGATTCTCGCAATGGAAAAGAACATTTTCGAAATGTCTTTACAAACTTTTTAGACCTTTGTATCCTGCTTATGCGTATGAAGTTTCATTAAAATCGGTTAATTCATTTCGAAAAACAAGGGCTTGAAATTTGTATGAAATGCCGTACGGCGTAAACGATCTTAAGGCCCTACCTCGAAAATAAATCGTAGCTCGATGGGCGTGGCTTAGCCCCCCGCACGGGGAGCGAGCGGCGAATGCAGTGTACGACGCGGCCGCGCGGTCGTCTGCGCGGTGTACTGACCTATACATGTATAATACAAGGTCAGTGGCGCGGTGCGGTAGCATCGGGAAAACCGAGTACGCACTTCTTGGAATTTTTGAAATATTAGCTCACAGGAGTTATGGAGTAGACAAATAAAACAAATTTTTAATTGTCAATGTTATTTAGTATACCATGTAATAAAAATATATTAGGTAATGAAGGCATATAACAAATTTTTATTATTTTATTTGTAATTGTATTATAATAAAATTGTGGTACATGTATTAAGAATATTTTTTTTTATTTAAATAATAATATATTATTTTACTTTTTATATTTAACCTACTTTAAAAAACTCTTCTATTTGTATGTATAATACTATATGTTCGCAATTTTCTCGTAAACTACTGAACCGTTTTTGATAATTCTTTCACTGGTATAACCTAGGTACCCAAAGTAAGGTTTTAGTGTACAACATATTAAGATGCCAATCTTATTAACAAAGTTATAGACATAAATATGGCAGAGCTCCACACAACAAAGAAAATAAAAATATGAGTAAGTCTTGTAATTGTTTATTTTGTTTATGATTTTTCTTTTGATGCGTCATGTTTGCCGCAAATAAACTTATTTCTTTCTTTCTTGTAATTTTATGGAAAATTGCCCCGACTAAAAAAGGCGAACACGTTTAAAAAAAAAACGGTCAAGTGCGAGTCTAACTCGCGCGCCGAGGGTTCCGCACAAATTTGTAAGTATGTAAATAGTTTAATACTTTACGGTTTTTGGATTTTTTCCTTTATTTGTGCTACATGACCTTGCTTCTTGCCAAATTTCATGATTCTAGGTCAATGGGAGTACCCTGTAGTACCTTGCGAGGCATAGGCTGTATACAGGTTGAAATTGAATACCTACATGCGACAAATCGAAATGGGAGATTGTACTCATCATTATGGGAACAAACCTGGGAACAAACCTGAAATCGCAAAAAAAAGAACAGCTGTTCCCTACATTTTAACGAGTTATGCGAACATAAATGTAGGAAACAGCTGATTTTTTTTCGCGATTTCTGGTTTGGTCCCATAGTAAAAGTTGTTCATAATGATGAGCACAATCTCCCATTTCGATTTGTCGCATGTTTTCAATTTCACCCTGTATTTTAATTGCGTTGGCTTAGAAGTATGATTTTTTCACAGCTCCAAGGGACAGTAGACCTGAGTATTTGATATAAATTCCAGCTTGATACCTCCACGCGTTCCTGAGAAAAAGGGTCTTGACAGACAGACAGACAGACAGACGGACGGACGGACAATAAAGTGATCCTTTAAGGGTTCCATTTTTTCCTTTCGAGGAACCCTAATAACGCGCAAACGTTTAAAATAAAATAACCGACTTTGAACCGTCTTCAAAAGAAGGTTCGAACTAAAAAGTATAATACCTGTAACTGAAATTGTCTACTTATTATTTTTGAAGTCATTGTCGAGCAGTCATAACGGTTTTAAGATTTCTATTACTTAGCAACTACTTCAGAATCACAATAGGTAGACAATTTTTGTTATTTTATACTTCTTAATAGCACCTTTTTTTTAAATCGGTTACTTACATATTTTGTATGTTTTTTTTTTAATAATAGAAATAACCAAATTTTAACAAAATTAAAAAAAGAAATCCAAGTTGTATATTTTTTTAAATTATTGGCATTTAAATGTCACTTTTTGCCCAACTAATTATTCAAAATTAATACTTTGATAGACTGTACTGAAAAAAATGTACTACCCGAGTTTGGCACATAACATTAAAAGTTGATGCAATTTGTTTTACTATCGTTTTTAGGGTTCCGTACCCAAAGGGTGAAAGGGACCTTATTACTAAGACTCCATTGTCCGTCTGTTTGTCTGTCTGTCACCAGGCTGTATCTCATGAACCGTAGACAGTTGAAATTTTCACAGAATGTGTATTTCCGTTGCTGCTATAAAAAACAAATACTAAAAATAGAATAAAATTAATATTTGTGGTTTTATCTCCCTTACAACAAACGTGATTTATTTGCCGTTATTTTATTATGTACTGTTAAATATTGTATGGTAGTACGGAACCCTTCATGTACGAATGCAACTCGCACTTGGCCGGTTTTTTAAAGAGGTAAGTAAA
This sequence comes from Gortyna flavago, assembly GCA_963669345.1. NCBI lineage: Eukaryota > Metazoa > Arthropoda > Insecta > Lepidoptera > Noctuidae > Gortyna > Gortyna flavago. The sequence continues at coordinate 8,668,240 of OY770129.1, read as the reverse complement.
TTGTTTAAACTTGCATGTTTCGTGTTTTTTATTTTATTGGTACCTACCAATAATAATTAATTTACTTTGCGTCTGAGATAGTAATAGAAAGGTCAATGACCTCCATTTGACAACAGATACATCCAGACTCCAGTGACTAAACTATTTGATATATTCGATTGAATTTTTGTATGCAGAATGGGAAAGTCATTAGATACACGAAGTTTAATTTATTGTTGTATTGTCATCTCCACATTGTATATGTGTCGCAGCCAACTGGGTAATTAGCCGTTTAATTAACCGCCTAGCCTTTAGAAGTAGTGCTCGCCTCGCTTCGCTCTCTCGGCTCGCACGCGGTTGATCACAGTTCTAACCTAACCCATTTGGTCGGGGTGCCCTGGCTTAGTTACTGCGACTAATTCGGCTCGCGCGTGATTGGTTACAGACTTCCAACCTAAACTGTAATTGAATATCATTCAGGCCGTTAGTTAAACGGCCGTCGTTTAGTTAAAAGGCTAGGCGGTTAACTGAACGGCTAATTTAACCAGTTGGCTGCGACATATGCATGGTTCTCGAACCGAAGGTTTTAAATAAAAATACCTTAGGATTACACTTCAAGAGAGAAGTTTTCAATAATTATTTAGATTAATATGAATTTACACTGTATTTTGTAACAAACAACAAAAGCTAATTACCAAATGTACGGAGTAGGTGGTGCCTTTTTAGGGTTCTGAACCTCAAAAGAAAAAAAAAACGAAAACCATAAAGGATCAATTTGTTGTCCAACTGTTAGGACCCTTTTTCTCGAAAACGGGTACTTAGAGGTTATTAGTCCCTTGAACGGGTGAAAAATTGAAGCTAATGTTTTTAATAACGTAGTAGCGGCAGAAATGTGAAAATTATTAATTATATTACAACATATTTTTCATAAATGTATAAAGTTTCGTTATTGGCCGTCAAAAAAAGGGCACCAATTTTGGTCATTTGCTTTTGCTTAGGACGGCACTGTTACCGGGTATTTTTAAACTACCATAGCAACTCGTAACTTACCACAAAAAATCTAGCGTTCAATTAAAAATAACAATGTAGGTATCATGTATGGTAATATTTTTGAGTACTTAATCGGCTTTGGCACTGAGTTACTTTCGTATTTATAATATCAGTAGGTATGGATAATAATACATTTGAACCTACCATACACATATTTAAAGAGTTGTTATAACTTACTATGTTCTATTTTTTGGTGTTCTACTTTTAGGTGTAGGTACCTTATGTTATGGTAGGTATCTACCTAAAGCACAGGTTAAATTTGGTTAACTCTACTTTGGTAACAACATGCAATATAAATATTTACATAGATTAATTTTAGGAACTAGAAATAATTATAATGAAAGCTTAGTAACAACATGCAATATAATTATTTACATGGATTAATTTTAGGAACAAGAAATAATTATAATGAATGCTTATCGGATAATAATATATTATTACACCATTCGATATTGTCGCTAATAAGGATCGAATTCCGTATAGTAAAGGCGATACACTCGCAGTTGGCGAAAAATTTATTGCAACGTATGGTCCTGTGCCGTGGCCAGACTGGCCTGCGAGGTCACCGGATCTTACCCCCTTAGATTATTTTCTCTGAGAGTACGTGAAAAACGAAATCTACAAAAACACGTATAATGCAATTGATGACTTAAAACGATCTTTGGAAAATATCCGAAATGGAATTAATAATGTTGTAATGCTGAATGCAATACAATTCCTGAGACGTTGAATCCAGCTATGTATTGAAAACAATGGTCATCATTTTGAACAATTTATCAGTTAAGGTTTAATAGGCAGGTACTTAACAAGAAAAAAAAAACTATTTTGTTTAAAATCAGCTCTTTTCTTTAGTTTCCCGTATGTCATTACTTCCCAGAATTCGATCCTTATTAGTACACTATCAAGTGGTGTAAAAATAGTTTTTTTTTTTCTAAACCAGCTGGTTCGATTCTTGGCTAGAAATATTGATTTTTCAAAAATCCAATGATGCAGTTTTAGTTTTCATCAAAATCGAGCCCGCGACTCTATTGGGTACTTTTCGCTATTCCTCATAGTTTCAGATTTGGACATCCACGCAAACTTGGAAAATTCACCCTGTATATACAGGCAAAAGCCAGCATTCACAGTTTTAATTTTTCTTACTGCACTACACACACACACTACAGGGTTTAAAGGAACCTAACCTAGCTCAAGTCGGGGTGCCTCAAGTCCCGAGATCGCTTATAGAAACTATTATTTTTATAGTTCATGCAAATACTATGGAAAAATACACCGAACAAACAATATTAATATATTGGTATTTGAATGAACTATCCCCGACTTGGGTTAGGTTAGGTTCCTTTAAACCCTGTAGACTAAATAGGGGCCCCGCGAAGCGGGGCTCCGTCGACTACGTCTTATTAATTATTTATTAATCCATTTTGACCTTTAAACGATTTGGTCAATAGTGTAATAAATAATTTAAAAATTGATATTCCAGACTTTGGTCAGCTGAACTTTTGATCAAATGACCATCGTTATTTTAAACTTTGTTGATTTGTACGTTGTTCTTTTGAAATTTGCTGAGTGAGAAAGTTTTGATTTTCTAATATGCAACCGAATTTGGGTATGGCAAAAACGGACAAAAGAATCCACCAAGTGCTATGTATATGTCGCAGCCAACTGGTTAAATTAGCCGTTCAGTTAACTGCCTGGCCTTTAGAAGTAGTGCTCGCTTCGCTTCGCTCTCTGGCTCGCACGCGGTTGATTACAGTTCTAACCTAACCTAACCCATTTGGTCAGGGTGCACTGGCTTAGTTACTGCGACCAATTCGGCTCGCGCGTGATTGGTTACAGACTTCCAACTTAAACTGTAATTGAATATCATTCAGGCCGTTAGTTAAACGGCCGTCGTTTAGTTAAAAGGCTAGGCGGTTAACTGAACGGCTAATTTAACCAGTTGGCTGCGACATATACATTATCTCATTTAAAACTGCGCGCCTGCTTTACTGCAAATCACCATAGTGACTGCCGGTGACAGTGACTGAACAACCAATGAGGGTGGCGAAAAGCGTATTGATATACTTTACATGCGTGCGTGCGAATGAAATGAATGGGCTCGCAATTTTAAATAATACGATCTGTACGGTAGATTTCTGTATACAATCCGATCCGATATTTTACGTTACATTGCGAAAGGTTAACGTAAAACAAGTGACTAAAGTCGTAACCATAATCGCATTTCACTCGCACAACCAGTGTTAGATATGCGTTTACGTGCGATACAAATTGTTATCAAATGTGCGGCTTGCCTTAAAATATTTTGTTATACAGGGTGCAATACCTACTTAACTTTTATTTTGTTTTGTCATTACTGGCTGGACTTCCGCAAATTATATTACATGAATTATGTCTAGTCTTACGATTGCCATCTGCATCGCAATCTGTTCCAGCGGCTACAGATGTTAAAGCGACGGTTTTATCAAAGTCAATAGTCGTGTAACCGACGGCAGACGGTGCCGTTGCAGGGTTGTTGGCAAGGCTCACTTTCTCTACACTGCACTGCGATACAAGACGTCCACGTGGCTGCGAGGAATACGAAGCTACGCTTTCGTTTTTAGAACTGCTAAAGGACTGACTCTCGGGAGAAGTTAAATCCCTTGTAATTTTTGCAATTTCTTTATTCGTATCAATGTCTAATATTGCATAGTTGACTTCCAATTCTTCCACGGGTGACATAGAAGCAAAAGTATCTGACTCTGAGAATTTTTGGTTGTGATCAGTGGGTGCTGAGAAACTTAATATTTGTTTAGCGTTTTTAATACTATCGCCCATATCACCTAGCGATAAATTTGCGTATGTGTTTATCTCTGGTTTATTCCCCACAGATAAATTACAATATTCAACTTGTTTTGGTGTCAAGGGAGTGGTAGGCACGGTATCATTGTTACCAGCGTCTGTATCATTGGGTACAATGTTCATGTACATCCTAGCAGATTCTTGTTGTTGCTGCTGCTGTTGTTGTTGTTCTAGACTCAATTGGGCGTAATGTTCACTCGAGTTACTCAATGTTGGGGATAAAGGGCTATTTATTTGTTTGTTATTTGGAGTATTTTTATCTAAACTTTCAAGGAATATATTTTCGTCTTCTATTTCTTTCATCGTATTCATAGCAGCCTCTTGCCGCAACGTACTCCGTAAGAAAGCTAAATCTCTATTTATATCATTTGAGTAAACATGTCTGATTTCAGTTGCACGGTTATCAGGCACCAGCGCCTCACCTTGATTATTATTGGGTTCTCTCTTAAAATCTCTGAGCTGATAGACATTAGTGACTTGATTGGTACTAGATTGAGATCTTGGATATAACGGCATTACCTCTAATATATCCGCGCTTGATGGTGATCGAGGTGACTGATTAACATTACGTGGAACTGATGTGTTAGACATAATATTTGGGAGGTTGTTGTTGACCGCCGGGCGTGCATTATCTGGCTGGCCGTTGTCTATGGAAGAGCGATGAACTACACTAGCCTGTAATGTTTGCCTGCCCTGAGGAGATGGCGTTAATCTGGATACAGGATATGGCACGGAATCATGAATCACATTCCTTAACTGAATTTGTTGTTGTAGTGTGCGAAATAACAGAGATGCTCTTCGACAGCGAAATGCATATATACCTTCTCCAGTCTCACACCGTCTACCTGAAAACATATTTTTGTTATATAAAGCAGTATTTTAAGTCATGTAGACACTGGCTAGTAAAGACCAGGACAGTCAGTGTACTAGAATTGTACAGTACCTTCAGTGGTACCGTACATGAAATTAGTACAATATTATTCACAGATAGTGTTGTCATTTTCAGTGTTTACCTCAAAGTTAATGTCAAACCTCTTAAAATATTTTAAATGATCGTAGTTAAAAATGATTGATTAATTGTGATTCCTGAAAAAGGAAATCAGTAAAAATAAACAAGACACTCTTGGTCATTCTTTTGCAATAATTATAATACAAAACAAGTTAGTTCTTTTTTATGGCAGTAACAACTGCAGGCAATGTAATTCCAGCGAGCCAAGGATATGGCCCGCGAGGAGATGGTGGAGACTCTGAACAGAGATCCATGGGGGCGCCCTTACAAAATGGTGCGGAATAAACTCCACACCTGGGCTCCCCCGCTGACGCAGAGTCTCCGCCCAAAGCTGGTGGAGGAGGTGGTGAGCGCTCTGTTCCCTTCACGGGGGGAGCATACTCCCCCGCCCATGGCTCCGCCAATTGCGTTGCCCGAAGTGAACCACGCGGAAGACGACGATATCCCTGAAGTGACCGGGGTAGATCTCAGAGTGGCGGTAGGTAGGCTGAAGGTCAAAAATACAGCCCCAGGACCCGACGGCTTGCCAGGTAAAGCCTGGGTCCTGGCCTCGAGGGCTCTCGAGCCTCGACTGGAGGCGCTCTTAAGCGCATGTATGGAGAGAGGCCAGTTTCCACTCCGTTGGAAGACGGGAAGCTGGTCCTCATTCGGAAGCCAGGCCGCCGTGCGGACTCTCCGTCCGTATACCAGCCCATCGTGCTGCTCGACGAGGTCGGCAAGCTTTTTGACAGAGTGATTACAGGGCGCCTCGTCGGGCACCTGGTGAGGACGGGGCCGGATCTTGCGGATAGCCAGTTTGGCTTCCGCAAGGGGCGCTCGACGGTGGACGCCATCATGCGCGTTAGAGCCCTCACGACGGGGGACGCGGTGTCTCGGGGTGGGGTCGTTGTGGCGGTGTCAATCGACATCGCCAACGCGTTTAACACCCTGCCCTGGAGCTGCATTGGGGAGGCACTCCGGTATCACCGGGTGCCGACCAACCTCCGTCGAGTAGTCGGGGCGTATTTGACGGACAGAGCCGTCATCTACCCCGGTCGCGACGGGGAGTGGAACCGGCGAGAAATGTCGTGCGGTGTCCCGCAGGGATCGGTTCTGGGGCCGCTCCTGTGGGACATCGGTTACGACTGGGTGCTGCGGGCCGACCTGATGGCGTCAGCATGGCATGCTACGCTGACGACACGCTGGTGCTGGCGCAGGGGTCGCATCAAGCGGCGGCCGACGCGATGACACGCGGGGTTGCGATAGTCGTGGAGAGGTTCCGGCAGTTGGTCTCGAGGTGGCATTGCACAAGTCCGAGGCCATGTCCTTTCATGGGCTTCGGAACGGGCCACCATCGGGATCCCAACTAACGGTATGAGGGGTTTACATCGGCGTCGAGACAACGATGAAATACCTGGGTCTCGACCTCGACAGCCGGTGGAACCTCGTCGAACACTTCCGACGTTTGGCCCCCAAACTGGAACGGCCCGAGGCCGCTTCAAGCGGCTCTTGCCCAATCTGAGGGGGCCAAACGCCTCCTGCCGGAGGCTTTACGCGGGGGTCGTGCGGTCACTGCGGCGAAGAGCCGCCCACTATTTGAACGCGCCCCAAAAGGTGGGAGCCGTAAGGCTGATCCGGGGGTAGCGCACGATTTCGAGCGAGGCGGCAAGCCTCCTTGCCGGACTGCCACCATGGGATCTGGAAGCGATAGTCCTCGAGCGCCTGTATGAGTGGCGCGCGGAGGCACTAACGCCGGGGGGAAACCCGCTTCCGTGGCAAATCGCGGGGGAGCGGACGGACCTCCGGCGCGATCTCATGGTGGCATGTAAAGAGCGACTGTCTCAACCCAGCGCAACCCCTCTTTGAAGAGTGGCTAGAGAGGCGTCACGGCGTTCTCACCTACCGCCTAACGCAGGTCATCACCGGACACGGATGTTTCGGGAGGTTCCTGCACATCATCAGGCGGGAGGAAACGCCCGGGTGTCACCATTACGAGGATCGCCCAGAGGACATGGTGGAGCATACGGTGTAGACCTGCCCCGCTTGGGCGAAGCACCGCCGTGTCCTCGTAGAGGCGACCTCTCGCGTCCGGCCCTGGTTCAAGCCATGGGCCGGGGCGAGAGGGAGTGGGAGGCAGTCACCTCCTTCTGCATTACTCTATACAAAAAAAAACCGTGCCTAATTTCTAGAGAATAGCATAAAAATTTTAAGGAGTATTTATTGCAGGCGATTTTTCTCCAAGGTTTGCTAGAAAAGCTTGAGAAATACCAGTTCATACCATTGTGGTGAAAGGATTAGCTACCTAAAGTCTAACACAGACTTTAGCTGGTTAATCCGAACCAATCACTTGGTAACACACCAAGTGCTCGGTGTCCAGGGTATGCCAGACATTTGAGGGACTTCATAGTGATAACATAGCTACATAAGTATTATTATTATTTTTTCAAAACTGGCCAGAAATGACAACTGAGTGACGGATGTGAAAACTGATGGAGCAAGATCCTTGCCAAGTAGTGCAACTGTAAAGATTGGAAAAAAGTATTAATGTAGATATTGTACATACAAACCTGATTCAAAACTGAATATATCTCCTTCAAATCCATATCTTCTTAATGAGTGTAAAGGCCAAACAGTCGAGTCTCGTCCTTCCCGATACAATATTATATCAGATTCAGTAATCTCTAACTGACCAGAACATAAATCGGCACCATTCTCATCAATGTTTACGACACGAAACACATTAGGATGCAAGTCTGAAGTTTCCTTCTTGCTGTGTACGCACCCCATAACATTACATTTCAAAAAAAATTGCCATATATATGTGTTCTCTGTAAATAAAAATAATAACACTATTAGCATGATTGACAAAAATATGCAGCTGCTAAAATAATAAAATTATAGGCATGTTTTTTACAAAGAGTTCAACAACAGGCAGCTAGCTTAGTGGACATTTCAATAACTTCTTTAATGATTTTGTACGGTTTTGGTATTTAAAAATAAATATATCACATAATTGTAATAACAAAGAACATATTATCTGGTACTTATTAGTAGCTACAAACCTAATTTATTATTAACCAGCTGTTGCCCGCGACTTCGTCTGCGATCCAGGATGATAAGTAGCTTATGTCCTTCTCCAGGTCATGGTCTACCCATGTGCCAAATTTCATCCAAATCCGTTCAGCCGTTTTAGCGTGAAAGCGTAACAAAGAAACAAACAAACTTACTTTCGTATTTATAATATTAGTTAGGATAGTTAAGAGCATGAAAAGATAAATACTTAATTTAAAAAAAAAAACACGACTACCCTGCCAAAAATCGAACTAAAAATAAAATTGTCATTGCAGTCGGGGGACCTATTAGATTAAAAAGTGTTCCACAGAATGGTACCCCGATTTTTTTTTTTTTAATACATTTTATTGATATTTTATCTCATTTAGACATTCTCAGTCTTACTAAAGACTGATTAAATCGTTTGCACAGCCAAAGATGAAATGGTTGTTTTGCACGTACACCGTACCTAAGTAAATCTGGTGCCCATAAATTATATATATATTTGGAATGTGCTCATCAAGGCCTTCAATTTGATACTCATATTGTAATAATTGAAGTTTCTTTTTCCACTTTTCAAAATGGAGCCATACTGATGTCACTCAGGCTGGCTGGACAAATCTTCAAAATAGCTCGCATTTAACTAGGTCAATAGGGCATTTTATGTGACAGCTAAGCACCCGTATTTCAGAATTTGTGACGCTACAGAATCTTAGATAATTGATCGAAAACGTGTCCAGCCATCTTGAAAAACCACTTTTCGCTGGTCTCTCAATCTCGGTAACGGAAGTGATTTTGACGACTTTTTGCATATCAGCGGGCGTCACATAAATTTGTGACAGGCATCGAGCTAAAAGTTTTGTGATACGTACAGCGGTTTAGTAGAAAAATGCAAAAATCTGTGTCCAGCCAGCTTGAATTTACGTACAAAACTTTTGGCTGGCACTTCCGAATCTCAATAACGGGAGCGTTTTCGAATATGGTTCCTTTACTAACATTTAGTGACGCAATTTGTGACAGTATTAACGTTTGATTTATGGCGTCACAGTCATGTGAGGGTTTACGAGAAATAAAAAAAAACTTAATGTCCAGCCAGCCTGAGTTCAAGCTGGCTGGACACATGTATCTCCGCTGCGTGATGATATACGGCCTTCGAAATATGTTCAAATTTTTGTGACGCGGACGATAATGATTTACTGAATTTGTGACGGAGAAACTTTGAGTAGTTTCAAAGATATTGATCATTTAAATTTTCCCATACAAACACTGCAGTAGGGTTACCAATATTGTAGGTTTTATGTAGGACTAAGTATATTTCAAGGTGTTTTCTTTAATGGATGAAAATCCGTGTTTTGGTGATACTAATACGAACAACTGTAGGTATTTAAGGGAGAAGCGCTAAGGTAGCCCGCGAAATTCAAATTTTCTTACGTTTTTTGCAATTTGCTGGTCAGTATTAAGTTGTACGTTGATTAAAATATGATTCGCGGTCGTAACAAATATGTATTTACAGAATTATAATCATTACAATCAGTAATACAACTTGTTAACTTAGTATAATCCCCAAATGTGAAGATTTCATGAAATAGTAATTCTTGGGGATTACTTGGTCTAGAGTTGTGTTGATGAATTTATAGATTATAATTCTGTAAATAAATATTTGTTACGGCCGCGAATCATATTTTAATCAACGTACAACTTAATACTGACCAGCAAATTGCAAAAAACGTTAAAAAAATTGAATTTCGCGGGCTACCCTGGCGCTTTCGCCTTAAATCGATAGAAGACAAAAGTGTAAAAGTGAGGAAGGGGGGGGGGTCATTTTTGTGTAGGAGTCGTGTATAAGTAGCGAGACCACCTGCGGCGCGCAGAATAAAGTGTTCAGGGACAGTCACGGGAAAATCGGGGCGCGTGAGTGGTTACACACAAGTCACACACACAGATTAAACACAAAGCAAGTCTCATCATCATGGTCGCGTTCCGAATCGCACTCATGAGCGCTAAAATCGTTCATGCTGCTAATTCATAGAAATGGGTTAGTAGTGATTGAATGTTATGAAGTTGCAGCTAGGTATGCAAACGGTACATCGATTTTTAAAAACATCGATGTATCGTTCATAGACATCGATGATGAAACTGTTAACATCGATGAAACATTGTTCTTAAGGGAGAAGCGCTACGGTAGCCCGCGAAATTCAAATTTTCTTACGTTTTTTGCAATTTGCTGGTCAGTATAAAGTTGTACGTTGATTAAAATATGATTCGCGGTCGTAACAAATATGTATTTACAGAATTATAATCATTACAATCAGTAATACAACTTATTAAGTTAGTATAATCCCCAAATGTAAAGATTTCATGAAGTAGTCATTCTTGGGGATTACTTACTTGGTCTTAGAGAGTTGTGTTGATGAATTTATTGATTATAAATCTGTAAATACATATTTCTTACGGCCGCGAATCATATTTTAATCAACGTACAACTTAATACTGACCAGCAAATTGCAAGAAACGAAAAAAAAAAAAATGAATTTCGCGGGCTACCCTGGCGCTTTCGCCTTAAGAACGATGTTTTCTCAGCGCCATCTATGAAAATCAAATACAAAGCAGGCGTGGCTGCTACCGGCCGATTAGTCGATTAAAAAAATATCCTTTATTTATGTAAAAATTATGGTCACCTCACAATATTAATGGATGTTTGTATGGGAAAACTTAAATGATCAATATCTTTGAAACTACTCAAAGTTTCTCTGTCACAATTTCAGTAAATCATTATCGTCCGCGTCACAAAAATTTGAACATATTTCGAAGGCCGTAGATCATCACGCAGCGGAGATACATGTGTCCAGCCAGCTTGAACTCAGGCTGGCTGGACATTAAGTTTTTTTTTATTTCTCGTAAACCCTCACATGTGACGCCATAAATCAAACGTTAATACTGTCACAAATTGCGTCACTAAATGTTAGTAAAGGAACCATATTCGAAAACGCTCCCGTTATTGAGATTCGGAAGTGCCAGCCAAAAGTTTTGTACGTAAATTCAAGCTGGCTGGACACAGAATTTTGCATTTTTCTACTAAACCGCTGTACGTATCACAAAACTTTTAGCTCGATGCCTGTCACAAATTTATGTGACACCCGTTGATATGCAAAAAGTCGTCAAAATCACTTCCGTTACCGAGATTGAGAGACCAGCGAAAAGTGGTTTTTCAAGATGGCTGGACACGTTTTCGATCGATTATCTAAGATTCTGTAGCGTCACAAATTCTGAAATACGGGTGCTTAGCCGTCACATAAAATGCCCTATTGACCTAGTTAAATGCGAGCTATTTTGAAGATTTGTCCAGCCAGCCTGAGTGACATCCATACTGCCGCCGCAATACATTACTGAGCGCGCGGCGAAAGTGACGGCTTACGATTTTTGTCCGTAAGCTGGTGCGATTTTTGGAACGCGAAGTAGGTAGTTGCTCTTGCGTTATCTAGGTGTATCTATATCCGTGGTTCCATCGCTCTTTGGCAAACTCCAAAGCGGAACTTTTGCGACAGGGTGAGCGACCAGAGGGGCAATTCTCGTAATTTTAAAAACGTTCAGTCTGATCTCAGTCTCAATCTGTCAAAAATACCTCTAATTTCCCTACATTTTGACAAGTTTTTGACATTTGTTTGTCGCCAAGATGAGACTGCGACTAGATTTTAACGTTTTAAATTACGAGAATTGGCCTTCAGGTCTGAGCACCGTAAGTTGGGTTCAGCTATTCAACCACTAATTTATATTATTTATTGTCTGTGAAAACTGTCTTCTTCTAGTCTGTGCTAAATAAATCTATTTTCTTTCTTTCTTCTTTAATTCAACTCATTTGGATAAGTAGTTTAGGATTTACAAGAGTTTCGCGGGCGGGGAGTGATTTTTGCGCGGATTGTAGAATGCCCGTTGTACCACGTTTTTTGGTGCAAGTACCCCTTTGTAAATATTTACTAAAGTGCCACCGTGCGAAATCGGGGTGGGTCGCTAGTCAAAAATACAATTATCAATTTCATCGCAGATACGTCCAAACGCCTAGGTAAAAGTTTATAGCAATTTCATTTGTTTGCAGTTTTTTATTCCTATTGACGTGGAGGTACACGCTTTTATTTTCAGAATTGTAAAGATATGAAAACTTCCTGAAACTTTTTTTATATGAAATACTTATATTCAGCTATTAAACATTACATATTGCTAGGTACCATGTTTATACATTGCTGGAGTAGTAGTCATACTTCTACTTAGCCATCTCCTTTACTACTTGAAATTTTACCCCCTTCCTGTTGGCAGATTGATCTGATATTTGGTACACACCTTTAGTTTTAAATTCAAGATGGCCGCCGCTACAAAATGGCGGATTACATGTTTTTTCACAACCCCCTCTCAAAATGGGTTTCAAATTGAAAGGGCTTGACTAGTAGAATACTGTACACTATGAAAAATTTCAAATTTAAGATGGCCGCTTTCACAAAATGCGAGATTTCATATTTGTTTCAATATGGGTAATAGGTATCAAATGAAAGGACTTTACAAGTAGAACACAGTGCTTGGCAGATCATAGAGTTTAGACAGTCTATACTTACATTAAAATTTAAATCTAGGCATCTAATCTAAACAAAGAACTTCGTCAACTTAGAAGCGGGATTCAAGCAAGGATCTCCCACCCAAGTCAAGATTTCATATTGTGTCGTGCCTTGTAATAATGAGGCACTAAATGAAATAAATAGAATGAGAAATATTAAGTGAAGAAATAAAAACTAAAAACTTAAAAATAAAATAAGCAAAAAAATTTTAAGTACGGTTGTAATGAAAATAATGATGTAGATAATGTACTAAAAGCAAAAAAAATATTTGGTAGCTTTAAATACAATAAGCATTGCTTAGAATAATGATGTATGCTTTTCTAATGTAATTTGAATAGTTTTTTGGACATTATACAGGATGAAATTTAATTCATTGGCAAAATTTTAACCACGTATTCTAACCATGATACTGCTTCATTTGAGTCAACAATATCAAATATTAAAATGGTTAAATTAATAATTTTAAAATCGTGATATTACTTGATATTTACTTACATAAAGACCGAAATTAATAAAGAAGACAAAAAAATAAAAAAAAAAATTCTTAATTAAACTTAAATAAAATTTAATTATCAAGATTCTTTCGACGAGAAGTAAATTTACTACGCGTTATTATTACTACTAACGCTCAGCGTACTAGCTCTCATTCAGTAGATATTATTATGTCCTTCAAAAGAAATGCCACCAATACGGCAAAAGAACAAACTACAAGCGCGCGCGTCGCTCCCTCACCCCCGCGCCCCCCGCCCCCACATGCGCCAGGGCGCGATCCGCGCCGCTCCAGTCTCGTGTTTATTCGGTCAAGTGAATTACGTGTAATTGGTGAAAAATTATTGGATTGCAGTGAACCACAGCTAACATGCCTCGACCACGTAGTGCAGTGTACACGAACCGGCAATACCTGGATATGGTTTTATTCTACGATAGAACACACAGTTTGCTGCGAACTCGTCTCATGTTTCACCACCGCTACCCTGATGCACAGATTCCATCACGAGACCGAATCTTGAGATCCACGCAAAACCTGCTGGATTTTGCATCGTTCCACGTACCACCGCATGCTCAAGCACGTGGTAGAGCGCCGGTGTACCCGAGAACCCTGCATCGGCAAATAAAGCGGTTCTTCCAGAGAAATCCACAGGCCAGCACTAGACAGGCAGCGCGACATTTTCACGTCAGCCAGTTTTTTGTCTGGAAGCTGTTAAACGCCTCTGGAATGCACCCTTACCATTTCCAAAAAGTGCAGGAGTTGGCGTTGGCTGACTACACGCCCAGGGTCCGATTTTGTAATTGGCTATTACAAAATCTGGATAAAAATATCCTGTGGACAGACGAGGCAACGTTCACCCGACTCGGGCTGTTTAATGTCCACAATGAGCATTGGTGGGCTCAGCGTGGGCAGAACCCGCACGTAAATCGAAGACACGCTTTTCAAAATCGTTTCTCAGTGAACGTGTGGGCAGGCATAGTTAACAGCTGTATCATAGGTCCCTTCTTTATTGAAGAAAGACTGACCGGGGAGCGCTATCTCCGGTTGTTAGAGACCTCCGTAGAAGAACAGCTGCAGAACGTGCCTGAGAGTTATCAGTCCGAGCTGTACTATCAGCATGACGGAGCACCGGCTCACTACCAGCGTGACGTTCGCGCCTTCCTCGATCGTAAATTCGGTGAACGTTGGATTGGTCGCGGCGGGCCTGTAGCTTGGCCAGCGCGCTCGCCTGACCTGACGCCCTTGGACTTTTTTTTGTGGGGTGAGGTTAAAAGACTAGTTTACGAGCAAGAGAGTGAAAGCCGGGAACAGTTAAAAGAAAAGATTATAACGGCGTTTGAGACGGTTAAATCGCGTACTTTTGTGTTGCAAAATGTGAAGGTGAACCATAGGCGCCGCGCTGAGCTGTGTGTACAGAGAGGAGGTGAACATTTTGAGCACCTCTTAAAGTACACGTAGGTAAGTAAGTACATACTAAGTTTATTTTAAACGTTGCTATACCTACTAGGTTTCAAACACAAATCTCACACACACAAACAGCCAGACTCAATAATTAATTATCCGCATGTTATTATTACAACAACGACAACATTTAAATACGCCAAAATTATGTTAAAAGTTTAAAATTAACTAGGTACTTGATATTGTTATTTCAGTAATAAAATATTTTATTGTTCCGTAGTTACGATTTTAAATTAATGTGATTAAAATTTAAAACTTCATAGTAAGTAAAACTACTTTGTAAATTCAATTCAAAAGTGCTCCAAGTCCCTATCAGCTGTTTCGCCAATGATCGCGCGCGGCTATCGCAGTGTCTAGGTACTTTACCAAACATCTACACACACACACACACACACACACGCGTCGTTGAGTGAGCTCACTCACAGGAAGTGACGCCGCGCCGCGCCGTGCAGCCAGCAGGCAGGGCACAACAGACACGTCATTCATTAGGTACCTATTTTAAAACTTAAAGTTTTACTAGCGAATTCAATTGAGATATTATTGGGATTATAATTTTTCCACACTTTAATTGACTTTAATGCAGACAAAAAAAAATGCTGGTTACTGAAAACGAACGAAATTACGACGAACGTCGTCGTCGTTTTCGACGATTTTTATTAACGATCAGTTACATTGTATCTAATTTGAAATTGAAAGTTTTATTAACAATAACTTTTGTTTTCAACATTTTCACCACAGTTTAAATCACTTCCAATTTTCCAATCCTTTCTCATTCTTTTTTAAAACATTTCCTACGCTAGTATTGTTGGTATAATAATCCAAATCTCACTTCCATCTTTCTGTGCGGGAATCGAATTTGCGACACATAACGCAGTAGCCTATCGCTCAGTCACTGCGCCAACGGTACCGACTATTACAAATTATTGTTATGTGAGTTTTGTTTTCTGCATTTCATTGATTTATGAAGAAGCGGCGCGGGTCCCCCATTTGAAACTTGTTTTCTTATGGGTGAAAATGTGCTTTGTGATTTTCAATCAAGTTTTTAGTTATTTTCGGAACTTCTTAGTGTGTGTCGTATTAAGTGTTTTAAACTGCGTCAAGAACTAAACAATTTAATTTATGTAGACCGGTACGTGTTACACTTTAGTTCCGTAGAAAAGTCGAAGCTGCTAGCCTGCTAAATGCGAATCGCCGGGCGCCACGGCGGCCCGACGATGCGCCGCCACCGTGTGCCGTCCCGCGCAAATTGAATGGCGCGCGTGCGACGGTGATAGTGTGCGGCGGGGGGGGGACGGGGGACGAGGCACTCACCTAATAATATTAATTTTATAGCGCGCTATCACCATTTGATACTTTTGATTTTTTTGTTCATTTTGAGAAATATCATAGTTATTATTTTTGAACACTTACTACTATTAGTTTATTATTCGTTCCTCAATTAGATTCTTGGACAAAAATATTGCCAATGAATTCAAAGTCTTCCTGTATTGAAACCGAGTCAATAACGGAGGACCTTTGACGATAGTCAATTATTGAATTTCGCGCCGAATTGTTTCTATATTTGAATTTATCTTCGGAATGCGCTCGCCGTATCAAATTATTTTTATTTATTGTACAATTATTTATTTTTGATACTTTGTAATACCTAGTTTGCTACAGAATGCCCAGTATGTACATTTTTAGGTAGGCTGAGCAAAAGTTTGGGAGTGATGATAAATTTATTGTGTAAATTGGGTATTCTGCAATCACTTTACATTTTAATACCTATGTTTTGTTAGTTGTAGGAACTTGGTAGTTTTTGTTTCTATTAGTTTACTTGAGTTATAGAAATTGTTTTTTTTTTGTGGTAGTTTCCCAACGAAATTAAAAAAAAACTGGCAATGTGTATGTCGGACTACGCACAGAAAAAGGTTCCGTAGTTGGGTTGAATATTTACGCATGCACAATGCATGCACCTCATTAATTTGATCGACTGCAAAAATAGTTTGTATTTCATAAGCTTGTCATTCATAACTAAGTGCCAGAAAAGAAATGTACTGTTTTCTTATGGGGAATGACATCTTGAGCATTTCTTACTATTACAGCGAAAGTCTGCAATTAACCCCCTTGGCTGCTACTTGACATTGAAAATGCCAAAAATCTTATTTTTATAAGTGTTTTAGGCATTACATTTAAAAATACCAACTTTAAACTGAATATAACGTCCTGAACATGTTTTGACTATGACCAAATGTAGGTAAGTATGTAGGTACGCAGTATATTGAGAGATTTGCTATTTTATTTTGAGACCAGACTTCTGATAGGATCTCCTGGAATCTATAATCACAGAACTATATTTTTTTTTTTGTTTTTTTTTTATTTTAGGCTCAGTGATTTCAGAGATATTGTTTCTATTTTCTTAATAAAATAATAAATAACTTTTTTTTTGTTATTATAAAAATATATTTGTGACCCTCACGACAAGCCCTTTCATTTGATATATCATACGGTACCTACAGTAAGCAAAGCTTTTAAATTTTCTGATGTGACCCCAAAAAGTGACCCCATATTGAAAATTAATTAATATTTAACACACGTCCGTGTTTGAGTCACAGAAATTTATATGTGTACCAAAGGAGACGTTACATTTTCGGCCATAAACTGTACTGTGATGAAAAAATAGGAAATAATTCCAGGAATTGTGGAAACATATTATTTTCTGAATATTCCCCTGATTTCTTCGGCACAATAAAATAATAGATTTTCAAACTATTGCCATATTCTATTGAACATGACGTCGTCTAACTTGCATAGTGCTTTCGTCCAGAAATCATGTTACATTAAAACATAATAATAACACGTAGACGTTATTTATTTAGATTTAAAAGGCATGTATTTCTTTTCTATTTTGATAAGATAGTAAGACATCTATCTCAAACAACTTTTTTGACTAATTGCAAGAAAGTGTGACGACCCAATTCATCGTTAAAAAAATATATTCTACTTTTTGTGGATTGTAGACTTGTAGATACTTCTGGACGAAAAATTCTAACCTTGGTTTGTATTGTTGACATTGACATCACATCAGTCTCAGTCTGTCAGTCTCGTTCGTTTCGACTTCGTGGCTTTTGGTATTAATTATTATTTTGCGTTTATTTCTTCACGAGATTCTCACGAGAGCTCGAGAAGCTTTATTAACACAATACGTGACTACCCATTTGGGGTTAGGACACAAGCCGTGAAGACATAATTAACAAAAACTTATTAATACCTGAGGGCTTATTCGGTAACAGAAGATAGAAAGGAAACCAATAATCATTTTCGATGGCACTTACATATATATTCATTATGTCTGCATCAGACAACGAAATAATTGTTTGAAAATGAAAATGACCCATACAGGCAATATTTTCGAACTGGTGATATTTTTATCCTGGACAGAGGTTTTCGAGATGCCCTGCCGTTATTACAAAATATTATATAAGGTTTGCAAACCTGAATCTTCAGAGGCAGGGCTAACCCAACTGTCAACAATCAATGCAAATAAAAGTAGGTTTGTAACTTTGTGTAGATGGGTTGTGGAGGTTGTTATCGGTTGCTTTAAACTACATTTTAGTAGCATCCTCCCATTTAATGGATGACCTTAAGATATGTGCTGCTATTTAAATGTCTTCCATTCTCCCCTTGTAGCCCGTCCAAATGCTGAGGCAATATTGAATCGAGCCCAGCAGCGGGTGAATTTGCATAATGCATTAGATTTCATTGCTAATTTTTCAAATAAACATGCAAATCACCCGCTGCTAGAATTTTTCCCACAAATGACCATGTCTAACCTTATATTATTTGCTTTGGGATATACCAAATTAAACAAGCAGGAAGTTACTTTGGTGAACATATAAGGCAGAATGGATCTTTTGTGGTAGAACTATGCAGTGAAACCAAGGTGCCAGGCAAACTGTCATCACATGAAACTATTTTCATAAGAGGAAGAATTCAATCTCTACACCGCAGTAACAAAATATAATATTCCTACATCCTCATAAGTACCACACATAGTAATTGGGAAAACAGTTTAGAAGGATAATTATTATTGTAGTTGCATCTGTGGCATGCGAACTGTTGGATGTTGCGCACATGTGATGGCAATAGTCTGGTACCTTGGTTGGACTCGATATCAAAATAATGTTGTGGCACCAGCATCTTTTCTTGACGATGTTTTAGTACGAGAAGAAGAATAAATCTTTGAAATCTGAAAATTGTAGTTTCATTAATTTTTAAGTAGGACATCTATGCACTTATTCCACATTATGATTTCACCTTTCATCCAATTACTTAAAATATCACACCATGTGCCTAGCCTTTTCCCAACTATGTTGGGGTCGGCTTCCAGTCTAACTAGTATTTTACATGGAGCGACTGCCTATCTGACCTCCACAACCCAGAAACAGTGCAAAAGATTTGATTATGTCTTGGTGGGTGGGCCCAAATCCTAAAAACAACAATACAATTATAGTTTTGACAAATTGTAGGTTATGTAAACGTCAACTCTCCAACCTGTCATGGCTGGCTGTCGATGGTCAATAACAAACGTCAAACATTTTCAGTTTTTATTTAGTGCCTAACGAATATTAGTTATTATGTTAAAAAACATTCTTTATTGTATTTAGGGGTTCGTTTTCCAGGTTTTCTAAAGTGTACATGTTATGGCCGTAGTCCCATACAAAAATGAAACATCTCCTTTCAACGTAATCGGTGCAGTAGATTCGAAACAAATTGGTTGTAACAGACCTACAGACAGACACACAAGTGATTCTTTAAGGGATCCGTTGTTTCATTTGGACATTGGGGAACCATAAAAAGTTACGCCCCTATCCACACTGTACGTGTATGTACTTATTAAAATAATTACCTATATTTAAAAAAAAAAAATAATTCTAGAAAAATATACTAAAGAGTTTTTATTCAGTTTCTACATTTTTTTTTAAATTGATATCGATTAGGCTTTATGACATTTTTAAATCAAAATAAGGAAATTGCACTTCTTAGTGCTGACCACCCGGTTAGCACTAAGAAGTGTCAGGTCGCAACACAATTTTTAGTCATTTTTATCAAGATTTGATCATGTTTTTTATGTAGTTTATGTATGAAAAATGGTAAAAGTAAGAATGCAGAGAGAAAGACAATATCTTTATTTTTCCCTTTTACAAATTTTCATCAAGAGATTAGGTGGTATAAGTACATGTTTTCAGCGATTACAAGTTGCCTACCTTTTGGATAGATTTAGTAATATTTATTTTGTACAACTTTCGCAGCAGATTGACGCAGTTTGACTGATATCAGCATATAGTTAAAAGATATTTGCCACACACTTATTGTACAAAATAGGCGCGGTAACACATTTTTCTTAATAAATTCGAATGCTGAAAGTTGATGTAAATTCCGAAAAATCATGACATAATTCGCAACATCCCGTTGAATCAGCTGGTGTGTCACATGTCAAAATCTTGTCGAGCAGAGAGGTTAAGTATGTACATCATTATTTTCATTAAGACCGTTTCACTTAATTTTTTTTTTTGGGATGAAGGGTACCCTATGTCCGTTTCTGTACACCTGGCAATGTATAATATGCAAAATTTCAGAATGATTGGTTCAGTGAATTTGGTGTGAAAAGGTAAAAAATAAACTTACTTTCACATTTATAATATTAGTTAGGATTCTTAAGAGTTCTGTAGTTGGCCACATAATTGCTTTACTTAATGTTGTAGGTTTTTTTGTAAACAGAACATCAACACTAAGCCTCCTAGGTTCAAATGCCAAAAACTGCAGTTCTTGGCCCAATTCCCTAAAACTTGTAAACAATAATCTTTAGCATTGCTGGCAATCTTATACTGGAAATGTCACAAGCAATTGAAAAAATTCCAGCCCTGTTGGG
This sequence comes from Gortyna flavago, assembly GCA_963669345.1. Taxonomy (NCBI): domain Eukaryota; kingdom Metazoa; phylum Arthropoda; class Insecta; order Lepidoptera; family Noctuidae; genus Gortyna; species Gortyna flavago. The sequence goes on along the minus strand of OY770129.1, from coordinate 8,647,868 downwards.
GTGAAAAGATGGGAGTTTATAATTTGAAAAATCTTAATACTTTGATCTATAGCTTGAAACATGGCGCCAATACTTATCTAGGTATATAATTACTGATATTACAATATAAAAATTGTAATAAATTTTTTAAAACTGCCCTTTCAAGGGCTGGAATGAGTGTTGGGATTTGTAGGGAATTAGGGATATCACGTGAATAATGTCGCGGGCGAAGTGCTATGTAGGTATGTAAAATACAGCTTGTTTGACCAGACAGATTGCAATAATATATTTATTAAAATCTCAAAAACGATACGCATAATTTTGTCTTCAGATACTGATTATAACCTGTCTTGGATCAGGAACTTAACATAAAAACAATATTAAACCTTAATAAGCACGAATATTATTTTTTCTGCATCAACACACGGTTATCAGAATATTCGTACACACCGCTGTATTGTAATCACTATGTAATAAGATACTTACCCACTAACTAAAATTTGGAGTGATCAATCAGTTTCCTCATAAAGAATTAGAATAATGTTTTTATTTCACACAAATCACTTGTGTACTCATAAAAATCACAAGATACGTAAAATGCAAAGAATCACAAAATTATTCGGTTTATCCAATAACTATGCAAATACCAAAGAAGAATAATTGGATTCCAAACACTTCCAAAATTCCAAAACTCATTTTAATTACAAAACAGAGTCTAGCTAGAGCATGGTTTAGATATACTCTATCAAAAAGTACTCTGTGAGTCTGTGTTAAATATCTATCAAAAAGTACTCTGTGATATATTTGTAGTATAAAATTTGGGAAACATGGTCTAAAGCACAGAAAATAGATACTTAGATACGAGCCACAGACTAAAGTTACATTCAGACAGGGCACTCTCCATAGAGTAAAGTAATATGCACTCTCATAGAGTAAAAATCGACGCGACGCGCCTTTGGTTCACTTAAATATCAAATATGACATTTTTTTTTAAATGTAACTAATATCCTGGCGCGGAATTTTGTGCAATGGCGTGGTACGGCTTGAGCCTAAAAGGTTTTTCTTGCTATTGGTAATTTTAGTTTCATTTTATTTTATGAGCATATTGCAATAATTGCAATTTTCTTGCAATTATTACAATATGTTCGAATAAGTTAAAAAGGGAATGTTAGGGAAAAAAAACTTTTCTTACTTTCATTTCTTTTTATTTTTAATTTTGTTTTATACTTATTAAAAGCTTTTAATTGCATCAGGGGCAACAATTTCTTTTCTAGTCTGAAGACATCTGTGCCTTTTAATATTTTATTAATAACATTGCACCAATTAAATACTGACAATCTTAAAGTTAATGTGAAAAAGCATTCAGAAACAGCATCCGTAGGCAATTCACATTATGAAGTCAAACAAATACTTAGATTTGATACGATTTTTAATTCCTTTTATAACAGGATTCCGTTCAGGTTGATTTTCTAAGTACTTATTTGTTTCCTTCTTCCATGATGATTCCGAAAAATCTCACAGCATTTTCTGAAGGGTACGTTTTTTCTTTATTCTGAGAGGGTACGTCAATTTCTTTTCTTTTATGCTCTTGAACTCTCTAAAGGAAATCCAATTATGTACCGAAATAAACCTCTTCTCGAAATGATTTCGACACACAAACTGCGAAGTTTTTGGAAGCTCAAGCTTCGCAGTCTTTCACGGTTAATGCACTGTAACCATTTTTTGGGTCCTATCTCACTTTTTGATAACATGAAAACTGACGTCCTTTCGTCTACTAGCACAGTCTGTGAGCACAGTTCACAACACAGCCACAGCACTTGTTGTACATGTTGCACGATATTATTTCAGCTACAAAAAATGAGCAAAATGGCGGAATGGCGTCATACAGACCATTACACAGAGTACTTTAATAGAGATTATTAATTTTTCGATGTTATAACGGCAAAATTTACAAACGCTATGACATTGACAGCTTAGCGCCAAGCGTCCTTCTTGATTAGAAAAGGACGCATGTTGGTGAGAGAGAGACAGGTATAAAACCATGGATAATTCGGTAAGTTTTAACCATAGATATCAATATAAAGGCAGAATTACATCAGCTTCTTCATCTAGCAACACTGTGTGTTTTAGAAAGCACATAATATTATTATTACGTCCATGATACAGACAGAACTCAGAAGAATAACTAAAGCATAGAAGGAAGCTAAATTTAACTAATATAGTCGTCTCTGTTTTCTTATACACTCATAACAGCATTAGAAAGAGACACATATAGGTTGCTCAAAATGCAAAACGTCACAAAGCAAACGTCAATTTGGTTACCTTGGCTACCTCTATGATACTAAGTTTAAAAGCTACTTAACGTCTCAGGTTTTTGTCTATTACTTTGTTCATCGCATTTTTTCGTATAATGCTAGCAATAGTGCTTGCAAAAACTATCGATAGAATATCGATAGAACTAGCGTCATCCAAATTATTGCATTACATTTTTTTACACGTAGTTTTGGGAAGGATTAAATATTTAAGAGTGAAATAAATACCTAAATACCTACGGTCTTGCCAGCGAATCGTACGTATGAGTAATAAAATGACAGTTGTCAAAAATCCGTGTGGCTCATGGTATAATAATTTAAAACTCATGTGTGATTTCTTTTGTAATTTTCAGATTTCCCTTCGATATTGATATGAGGTAAAATGGATCAACGCTATTGCACGTAACAACTGGGAATGGAAAAAACAACATCGTATTTATTATTTATTTATTAAAACTGACTGACTGACTTTTTTTTTCTGTATTTATTCCGAACATTTCAGCGATGAAAAAACGAAGGAGGTTCTAAATTCGACGCGTATTTGCTTTTAATTAGTGGGGCCCGTGGCTAAATAAGAACAGCCGCACAGGTCGATCGATCAGGTTAAGCTACGCTTGCCGCGGTTGGTCTGTGGCTGGGTGACCATCTTTACATATCGAGACCCCTCCGTGCCTCGGAAAGCACGTTAAGCCGTTGGTCCCGGATTGATTCGTGGATCTTTGACAGTCGTTACGGGTAGTCAGAAGCCCGAAAGTCTGACAACCAGTCTTAACAAGGGGTATCGTATTACCCAGTAACTGGGTTGTGGAGGTCAGATATAACGCTTGCTCCTCCTTATTTATTGTAGGCATTATTTTATCGATTTGTCGCTGCGCGCGCCAGGGGCACGGCATTTATATTTTGCCAAGATGAGTTAAACTGATGTAAAATATACTAAGTAATTTTGAGCCGGCGCCAAACAATCAATGAATGAACAAAGATCACTAAATCACTTTGGTGCCGACTTAAAATTTCTTAGGTATACTGTACATCAGTTTACGAACTTGATTATTAAGGTTAAATAAATAAGGTTTAAGTCTTATTTTTTGCTTTTCAGTTTTTTCGGCGGTTTAACTTTTTGTTAAAAAGTTTTTTTTGTTACTGGTTCCGGGGCCAATCGCTCTTTTAAAATTATTTAAGTGTTCTGTTGGCAATTTCAATTTGTTAATAATTTATCCTGTGTTTCTATTTAAATAAGTTGATCAGATAGAAGTGCGTTCTTTATTTAATTTAGATTTATTGTCATGGAGATGGAGCGATACCATAAAATAAGAAGTCGATATCGTTATTTATTTTATGCATAGCTACATCACTAGCTAATACTCTTTTGTCTATGACAGCGTACACTTCTAATGTCGTAAAGCGCCTTCTATGCTTTAGTTATTGTTCTGAGAGACAAAGTACGGAAGGCGGGAGGGGAAGGAACTGTCAAATGAGATATGTGAACCATAGACACAAGATTAAGATATTTTACTTGAAGACAGGGCTTACAAGCTAGGATATTAGTTTAAATGAAATACACTAAGGGCACCCCTTGCGGGTTTATTTATTTATTTATTTAATACTTCAAGCACAAAAATGTATGTATACAGAGGCGGACTTAATGCCATAGGCATTTTCTACGAGTCAATCTTTGGGTGAAACAAACAATGGTAGGTGCAATCATGAAATTTGAGAAATAAATATTTTAAATATAAAGATACGCATAAACCTACTAAAAGTATGAATTTAATATATACCTAATTACATATAAATATAAGCACAAATAAATATACAACATACATGAATATACCTACTCAATAAAAAGAAATGAGACAAACAAAGAGAAAATATTACCGTTGTGAATGTTGTGATGATACTGCCAGCTTCTTGCGAATACAGTGCTCACGGACCTTAAGGGGGAAGCGCTAAGGTAGCCCGCGAAATTCAAATTTTCTTACGTTTTTTACAATTTGCTGGTCAGTATAAAGTTGTACGTTGATTAAAACATGATTCGCGGCAGTAATAAATATGTATTTACAGAATTATAATCATTATAATTAGTAATACAACTTGTTAAGTTTGTGTAATCCTAAAATGTCAAGATTTCATGAAATAGTCATTCAGTAGGATTATATCGTTAGTTGTAATATCAATTAATGTAACCGCCAAAATGACGAAATTGAGTTAAATATACAGTTCGACTGCAAATTTTCCGCTCTATCGATTGGTGTCTTTAAAATCACGATATCTTGAAAAAAATGGCGAGTACGTTAACAAAATCAGACCAGTTTTTTTTCATTTCAACTCATTTTTGTGATGTATGGCACATTTTATGAGAATGAGCAATGTATGGGTTAATGTAACGACAGACTTGGTATTACTTTTTAATGTATCCACCCAACGTGAAACAAAATCATTAATGTAAGAGTCATTTTTTTTTCTAAAAATTACTCTTACATTACTTATTTTGTTTTAGATTATAACTTTCTGACTGTTACGTTAACCTCATTACCAAATTTAAAAAAAAATGCGACTAACACTAGTTTTTGTGTCTATGCTTGGATAAAAGCTAAAGTAGATAAGGTCTCAAATTGAAGTAAGTATCACAAAATTAGTTTAAAATTCCATAAAATAATACCTGCCTTAATATTCATTCTTGAAAAAATATAATTTTGTTGGTTACAGTAACGCTCTAGTACTTTATACAGGGTTATTTTTAAATCATAACAACCTCACAGGACTGGGTGTGTGTGTTGGTTGTGGAGGTCAGATAGGCAGTCGCTCCATGTAAAATACGGGTATTCAGCTGCATCCGGTCAGGCTGGAAACCAACCTCAACATAGTTTGGAAAAGGCTAGGCAGATGATGAAGATGAGCAGTCATGCCTCTTACTTTTCTTTACTTGCTATTGATCTGACATTTTTACAAAGAAACACTCTCAAATTAATAATATTTAGCAAAATATTTTGCTGTTATTATTTCGAGAGATATTCTACTATGACTTTTAAGTTATGCTTAAAACAATATTTTTTTACGAAAGCTAAAAGCTGTTTTACAAAAACCAAATTGATTCTCTTTACAAAAAGAGGAAACTGACGACACTACAACTACCACGATTCTTTGGTACTACCCTAAGCCTATCAACTGAAACCAAATACCTGGGCATAACTGACCCACAGGGATCTGCGGCAATACAAGCGAATGCTTGGCAAAAATTGGGGGATTAGCCAAAGGGTCACTGGCTATACATCACAGTATCCGTCCAATAATTACATACGGCTCACTAGTCTGGTGGCCCAGAACAGACCTGAGCATAGACCAAAGAGAACTCAAAAAGCTGCGCGGTTCGCTTGTGTGGCAATCACTAGCTGCATGAGAACTACACCCACCGCTGCCCTACAGGCTATGCTTGGACTGCCGCCCCTACACCTCATCGTGCGGGAAGAGGCGGCCCTGGCTGCCTTTGGGCTATAAATATCAGGAAACCTCAGCAAAGACTCCAGGTCAAGTACTTACGCTTAAAGGAAGATGCGATCAAACGTCAGCCAATGATGGCATCACCCTGCGACAAAGCCCTGAAACAATACTGCTTTCAAAAACAGTACAACATAGCGCTTAAAGAGGAGCAGTGCGACTACTCAGGCCTAAAGGTGTTGAGAATTTACACTGATGGATCAAAGATCGATTGCGGAACTGGATTCGGAGTTTTCTCACACGACCTCAACATAAAAGTATGCAGACTTCTGGGAAGGCTCAACACGGTCTACCAAGCGGAGTGTGTGTGGATACAAGCGGCTTATGCCATAGCAACCAGGAGAGTAACGGACACCCATATTCGTATACTCGTGAAAAATGCATCACTTCGAACCTAATACTAGAATGTCACAATGCGCTTGAACAGGTAACCGTATCGAACCGCAAAACAGTGACACTACAATGGATAAAAGGACACAGTGGATCGCTAGGAAACGACGCAGCTGACGAGCTGGCCAGAAGGGCATCCAGTACGTCAGTCTATGGACCGGAACCTATCGTGCCCATCCCCTTCAACCAACTACGCAAGTGGCAACAGGAGTACACCCACACACAAGCAGAGAGCTGGTGGACGTCGTCACCGGGATGTAGGCAGTCCAAGGAAGCCGTGCCATTATTTGATGGCAAGCTAATCAGACGCTTACTATGCCTGGACAGAAAAGGCCTGCGCCGGGGACCATGACTGATGAAACTGTTGCGCAAGTGCTCTTTGAATGCACAGGCGTCACCCAGATTAGATCAGAAACCCTCGGGACACCCAGATCATACACAGATGTTCTCAACAGACCAGGAGACTTAATCAGCTTCTGGAGGAAGGTGGGTGGTTGGAATAATTATCGACGGCCGCCATGGCCCAAGCACAATGGTCCACTTGATGGACTAAGTGCGAAAACCAATAACCCGTAACATAAAACATAGATATAACATCCTGGTTATTAACTGTGTACCAAATTTCATCCAAATCCGTTCAGCCGTTTGTGCGTGAAGAAGTAACAAACACACTCACAAACTTTCGCCTTTATAATATTAGTGTGATTTATATCAGAATTTGTTTTATTCATAACGAAGTACTTTTTCAAAGAATTAATTAAAAAGGTAGTTTATTCTAAATTGGACCTTAGTACAAGTGAATAAGTAGGTAACTCCTACAATCAACTTATGAAAACGAATGTCCACGCGTTGAAAACTGTGTGATATACGTTAAACTAGATTGAATATTCTGTAGGTTACGTTATAGCTGTTATTATTTTTTTCAAAAAATCTTAATGTAACATGATATTTGTTTCAAAAAATTAACGTAACCACCATGTCATCTTGGAAACTATAATAGTAGGCTTTACCTATATGGTTTCTTTCAGATAACAGGTTTCAACATTTTGGGAAAAATGCTCTAAACATCATTGCAATAGGATGAGTACACAAAAAGTTACAACTCTTTTTGTGAATTGAATTTAGTTTTTTGCCTCTCCTGTAAAGTCGCCTTTTGGCGGTTACCTTAATTGATATTACAACTGACGATATGGTCTTAGAGATTTGTGTTGATGACTTTAATGATTATAATTCTATAGATACATATTTGTTACGGCCGCGAATCATATTTTAATCAACGTAAAACTTAATACTGACCAGAAAATTGCAAAAAAACGTAAAAAATATTGAATTTCGCGGGCTACCTTGGCGCTTTCGCCTTAACTTTAAAGGATAATCGGTTGGTTGCCATCCTGAATTCCTAGGGGAGCGCATTCCACAGAGAAATAGACTGAACGAAGAAGGAAGAATGAATGAAGTCTGTTCGGTGAGTGGGACATTGGAGAAGACGATTGTGTGATGAACGTAGATTTCTATTGTGGTTGGCGCAAATGTACTGAAAGTGGGGGGTTCGGGAAAGACGGAGAATCAAGAAATGAGAACAACATGGTCAGCGCCCTTAGCTTCGGGCCTCGGCTTAGTGAGTCATTGAGGGGAGGGCAGCAATGGTTAGGCTGGGTCTGGTTATTATTTGGGGAGTCTATAGCTACTTGCTCAGCGTCGCGGGCTGGCTTGTCGAGCAAGGGTCGGGCGGTAGTCAGTGGCGTGCATTCCATATAGGTATAAAAGCAGTGCCTACCTCGATAAATCACCATAAGCCTGTCAATTACATTTTAGTGTAATTATAAATTAATTAATAAAGTATTATAAAATTGTATTTTTTCCCCACAGAAAATTATCATACTTAAGAAAAAACAAAATCTTTTTATAAACACACGCGGGCAGTAGGCACTAGGCATTCGCCAGACGGCCTACTCGGCTCCCGTATACTATTCGCGCGTTGTCATTAGTCTTTACTCGATCAAGTTAATACGACGAAATTAAAAATACATACTTCTCACGCACAATACCATAACGTTCGACCTTCGCAATTTATCACCCTAAAGTAGGCATGCCTACTCAAATCCAACCGACTTATGAATGTTAAAATCGTAATATGTAATTCGTTCGTAATTTGGCCGTGCCAAGAAAGAAAGGAATGGATATTGAGATCGCTGATAGTGAGGTAAAAATGAAAATCCAAGATGACGGCTAAAAAAATTTTTAAACTTTTCATCATGGGTGTCGTTTTCATGATTTTTAAGGGTGCTGAAGCCATTAATGAGGTCAAAATTAAAATCCAAAATGGCGGCTCTCATTTTTTTTTTCGTCATGGCTGTCGTTTTTATGGTTTTCAAGGGCGCTAAAGCCGATAGTGAGGTCAAAATAAAAATCCAAGTTGGCGGCTGTAATTTTTTTTAATTTTTTCTTCTAGGGTGTCGTTTTTATGGTTTTCAAGTGCGCTAAAGCCGATAGTGAGGTCAAAATGAAAATCCAAGACGGCGGCTGTAATTTATTTTATAATTTTCATCATGGGTGTCGTTTTCATGGTTTAGGAGGTTGTTGGAGTAGTAAAGTCAAAATGAAAATCCAAGATGGCGGCTGTAAAACTTTTTTTTTGTTAGGTAATAGATAGTTTTGTTTTATGTTTCTGATTAGTGACCGCGTCTGCCTAGACTGGACCCGGCCTAGTGCCTACCTATTCTGAAAACTAATGCACGCCACTGATCACTTCCTTGAAAGCGGAGATGACCAAGATGCAGTCCAGAATGGAGGTATTAGAAAAAAACAATACTGAACTACGTGCAGAAATAGCATCATTGCGCAACATTGGTTCGGTAATTGGGTCACCTGAGGCCTCAAAGGTGAACACACGACGAGGGGCGCAAAATGTATCCATTGGCAGTTTTGAATCGGCGAACACAAGTGCGTCACCAGCTGCCGATATCGCTGAGCAACCGGCTGCGGAAACGTCACGCGTTGGTATTTACGTCGACCCCTAAACGTGCCTACGCTGCACACACTACAGTTTTCTCTTTCAAACTCGACTTTTGCTTGCGTTATTAGTTCTAATTTCAGTCACGCGCTAAAAGATCCTTGTACGGAATATACCACTGTCCTCTATTAAACAAGTATATTACAGGTCAGTTTAATATACGTATTCCACTGACCATTCTATTCTATTTTTCTTTATGGCAATGGTGCCGATGTCGACAATTCTGCCAATGTCAGATGTGATATGAGAAAACGTAGTGGTTACGTAGTGGTACTATCCTATGTCCTTCCCCGGGATGCAATCTATCTCTCTGCCAAATTTTATCGAAATCCGTTCAGTGGTTTAGGCGTGAAAAGGTAACATACAGACAGACAGAGTTACTTTCGAATTTATGATATTAGTATGGATAATTTTATGCAATACTAGCTTCCGCCCGCGGCTTTGCCCGCGAGGTTTGTCGATAAACTATCCTATGTCCTTCCCCGGGATGCAGTCTATCTCTCTACTAAATTTTGTCGAAATCCGTTTAGTGGTTTAGGCGTGAAAAGGTAACATACATACAGACAGAGTTACTTTCGAATTTATAATATTAGTATTGATGATTTTATCATAACTGACTTTGTGAGCGCGTTACTTAAGGTGGATCCGCAAAGGTAACCCGCAAAATTCGAATTTTCTAGCGTTTTTTGCAATTTGCAGGTCAATGTCAGGCTGCATCTTGGTCAAAATTATAGAGAGCCGGCCGCTCCACTTCGTATGTACAGATGCCAGCACATAAAGCTACTACAATCTGTCAAATTTCTTTGATAGATTTTCAACTTTATCGCTAAAGCAGAAGGTTCAAAGTTGATTGGGAAAATTTGACAGTTTCGGGTAGGTTGATGTGCTGGCATCTGTACCACCCGCGCCAGGCGCCAGTCATCGTCCCAAACGTAATTTCAATTTTTTGTTTGTTGATAACAGTGACTCATCATAAAAACTATGTAGATTTTATGATAAAAAATTTATACTTAAAAAAAAAGAAATAAAGGAGCAATTATTTAATATTTAAGCATCTAGCGATATGGCGACTTTTGACTTTCTGTCTGGCGACATTTGCTTTATTGCTTTAGTCGAGATAAGCCAGTGGCATAGCCACAAAATATTAAAAAAAAAAAAAAAAATTAGTCGAGATGGCAACACTGCAGCCATATGAATGACAGCAATTGACACTTGACAGCAAATCACCAATGCACAGAATTCTTATTTCAAAAGAATTTTCAATGTAGTTGTTGTTAATGCATTCTTCGATTGTATGATTAGTGTTTACTGTTTAGCTAATAAAATCCTGCTTATAAATTAATTTAATAAGATATAATTTGTTTATGAATAATTTGACAATGTCTTGTCAAGTGGAACAAATAGCTGACTGTGGCGATATATCCAGTTTAGCAAGAGCTTTGTTTATCCCAGAAAAAGAAGGTATTTTTTGTTATCAGATTAATTACTATATAAGTTTAATTCGTTGTATTTTAATGTTTACAATTTTATTTTAGACACAAAGTGGCTGCCACAGTGTTCCATTTCTCTGTCTTCCTGCAGTAGTTTGTTGGCAGTTGGATATAAGAATCGTCTCTGTCTACTTACTAATCAATGGATTAGCCTAACAAACAGTCACACATTTCTTATATCATGGAGTGGGACCCTACCTTCAGAAATAACAGTGGTGTTGGCATTACCAATATGTCCATCGCAACAGTCATCTCAGGTAAATATACCAATACAATTTTATTAATACTGTGAGCAACATTTAGATATATGAAAATCCTTGACAGTGGCAGGCTCTTGTGCAGTAGTTTCATAGTTTGTGTTCTAGTAGATAATATGTATTACAACATTGTTTTTTGTTTCACTATAAGTAAATCAATAACTATGATTAGAACTAAGAAACAATTAAAGGCCTAATCAGTAGATTATTTAAAAAAAGTTACTTTTCAACTTTTTCAAGACTGTGTGACAGTGTTGCTCTTGTAATGGATTTTGATGTAGTCTTTCCCATCATTCTGAAAATTTTATTCTGAAAGGAATATGTGTGCAATACATAAATATTAAAACTAACTTAAAACTAAATGCACTGACAGACAGTGCACTGATTCTAGAAGCATGAAATGTTACACAAGAGTGCAATTCTCAAGCACTTGCATTCATTTAACAAAACCACACAGAAAATCTAAACTACCCAAGTCAGGATGCTCAAATTTTTGAGGATGCTTCGCTCGCTCTTGCATGCTCTTAGTAAAATAACAAAGACAGCCTAACCTACCCGAGTCAAGATGCACCAGTTTTCTAGATTGCGTCATTCTCTCTTGCATTGTCTTAGTAAAGCGATAATGAAATCTTAACCTGTCCCAGCTAGAATGCAACGATTTTCGAGCTTGCTTTGCTCAATCTCGAATGAACACTTGACATATCTGAGTTAGTATGCTCTGAATTCCAAGCGCCTTTCGCTCGCTCTTGCATTCTCTTAGTAATGTCACAATTGCAGCTTAACATCCTGAGTCAGGATGTTATTTTATTTATTTTGTATAACACACAATACCATGTTGTTTTTGAGAATGAACACTATGAACAGCATTTTTTTAGCTCCTGTACGGTGTTGTATCGGGACTCATAAACACAACCCATAAAGTAATCCTAGTAGTGAAATATTTAGAAGAAAGATACAGCAAGAATCAGCCAGATGGATGGATGCCGTAGAAAACAATTATTTTAAGCATTCGTTTTGTTAGGGGTACAGGCAGCTGTCGTAGTAATAGGTCAAGCAATTTCCAAATAATTTCCATTCCCTAATCACAGCAACAAAATAAGAAGATTTATCCATACCTATCTCTTAAAGACTGGATTTACCATTAGGTGGATCACATTTTTTATTGAATTTGTATTTCCATTTGTATTTTCCAATTTGTATAAATTCACGCGCGGGATCGCGTTATTTGCGGACCGTCGCGCTATTTGCGCACCGTCGCATATTACAGCATGTGATTAGCCTTACCTACCAGTTAAAATGTTCCTAAATCCGTTCAGTGGGCAAGCTTGGATTTGATGTTTTTTTTTTTTTTTCAGAATGGACCTGATTGGTTCTGTATAATTGTTGGCTTTAAAAATGGCCGTGTTGGATTCTATACCAATACTGGTCACTTGCTGTTACTTGAAAAATTTGATGATAAACCAGTTTTCAAAATATCCTGCCACACTGGGACTTATGGAACTTTACCTGATGATGTACATATACTGTTTCAAAGTTGTGAGTGTATCATATCAGGATCAAGCTTGTACCAAACACTCAGGAATGCCAAAGCGCAACTTGCCAGAGGTATTTTTACTCACTTATAGCACAAATTCACAAAGCATTCAACTTCGCTTCTTTAATTAAAAGTACTTACATATTTATAGTAAGAGCTGGTATCCAGGGGGACTACTCAGTGGATAGCCGAAGCATCAATATTCGAAAATGGTTGTTTACTGAACAAGAAGTTATAAATGATGCTGCAGTTGTAGGACTAGATCTCAAAAACACTTACGATCATCTGTTAGCAGCATCCACTTATGGAGGATACGATGTTTGGTAATTAAGATTTAATGTTTTAATAACTGCAACATTAAAATAATATGATCTGCACCTAATTGCGTAACACACTATCATCATCAATCTGAATAATTTTGAAAGATATTGCTAATCCATTGTTTCTTATGTACGAAAAATTCGTCTTCTCAATAGGGTAAATAACGCTATAAATGTTGTTGAACAGTCAAAATGAAAGCCATTGCTACTGTTAGTGTGTTACGCAATTATCCCGCTGGTTTTGATCAGTTGATTTATCATTTTAGGAATATGTCCAAACCCGATTCTTATGCCATGAAACACTAAATTTAGAGAAATTTAAATAATATATTTACGTACCTTGTTTACGGCGTAAGAGTACGATGCGACGTTTAACCTTCTTTTGATGAAATTGAAGGCCCGCACGGTACTCTTCCAAAAACCCTTCGAACCAGACATTTTTAGTGAAGCTTGATGCGTTTCGTGATTCTAAATACCAGACAAAAACTTCCGAGTGGCAATTCTTTATAGTTTTGGAGAAAACTTCTTTCAAAGTTGATCCATTTTCGATACTCAGAGAGTAAAATCTTTGATTTTCATCGAAAACTGTAAACAAAATTATGCTTTCATCAGTGTCATTTTATTACTCAACTAGCAGTGCCCCACGGTTTCACCCGCGTTAACGTGAAGAAAAAACCTACTAAAATATTTACATAATTATATTCCATTACTTTAAGAGTTACTTAAGATTATTACATAAATAGAGGTAGATATGAGGAACAGGGTGTAAAGTTCACTCATACTATACTCGTATGAAAAGGAGGAGGATCCTCCGACCAGACGGATGTTGTGTCTGGCGGGCAACTGCCCGATGATTCATTTCGGACCGTTGTATCTATGCTAGTTGCGCGGTAAACTCTGCTTGCGAGATGCAGGATTTTGCGTGACGTCAGTATGACGCGTTGTTCGCATGTGGCGTTGTAGATACCGCTACATCACTCCCCTGCGGAGACCAGAGGTCGATAGTAGGCGAAGTCTTGTATCTTGCGATGCGATGCTTGCCAGGCCAGCTGAGGTTCCAGTGAGTCGGAACCGGTTGCCGCATAGTTCACGGTGTGTCTGAACTGTCTGCAAAGATGTCCTCAGTGAGGTGGGGGTGGCGCTGCGTTATGCTCCAGTGCGTCGGATGTGGTACAGCGCCGGGTTGAGGCTGACTGCTGGCGTCGACCAGGATAGGAATTCAGAGGTCTTCTTGTTGACAGGCCGAAAGTGCAGTGTGCTGTGCTAAAGTTGCTGAAGAAGCTGAGGGTGATGACCAGGTATGCGCGGTCGCTGTTGCTGGTGGTCAGGATACCCGTTGAAGCTGGCTGGCTGGGTGATTCGCCGCTAAAGCTTGCGGGAGTGATGATGATGACGTCACGCTGAAGTATGTGTTCATACTCGGGGTCACCAGTATAGAGGTATGAGGAACAGGGTGTAAAGTTCACTCAACCTCTATAGAAAAGGGAGGATCCTCCGACCAGACGGGTGTTGTGTCTGGCGGGTAACTACCCGATGTTCATGTCGGCCGTTGTATATATTGTTGCGCGCCACATAGATAAAAAAAAAACATACAAGCGAATTGAAAACCTCCTCCTTTTTTGAAGTCGGTTAAAAATACCTCTAATTTCCCTACATTTTGACAAGTTTTTGACATTTGTTTGTCGCCGAGATGAGACTGATTTTTAACGTTTTAAATTACGAGAATTGGACTTCTGAAATCGTGAAAAAAAAATCTGCTTTCCCTACATTTATGTTCGCATAGTTTATGTTAGCGGCGTACTGACTTTTTTTTCTTTTGACTTGTCAAACGATGTTACTCAAGTACGCCGCTGTTTTTTCATCAAACGATGCTGAATCGCTGCATCGGGAAGACTGGCTTAGTTCAACACAAAATAAACACAAGAGAAGAATTGCCTATCCGTCAGCGGCTAAGGAGATTTCCGGTAGCACGTGAAAAGGAAGTGGAAACCATGATTGAGGGAATGGTGAAAAATGGTGTTATTCAACCTTCATCTAGTCCATGGTATTCACCTGTCGTGCTGGTAAGAAAGAAAGACAGCAGCATGCGGTTTTGTGTTGACTATGGTCGTCTGAACGACGTTACGAAGAAGGACAGCTATCCTTTGCCAAGAATTGATGACACGCTGGACATGCTTACTGGATTAAAGTGGTTTAGCACGCTGCACGGTAATCCAAAAACCCTTCGAACCAGACATTTTTTGTGAAGCTTAGAAATTGATTCGTTTTATGATTCTAAATACCGGACAAAACTTCCGAGTGGCAATTCTTTATAGTTTTGGAGAAAACTTATTTCAAAGTTGATCGATTTTCTTCTTTTAATTAGTTTTTTTTTGCACTGTGGTCTGGTGAAAATCAAAGAATCACTGTTGAAACAATATTTCGCGATGACGACTTTTGGGAAAAAAAAATGATTGGTAAGCTTACCGAATTTTATATGGAGCACATATCGTCACTTGCAGATTCAATTGGGGTAACTGACAAAACACGTAAAATGAGTTGAGTATACAGTTTTTCTTAGCTTTTCCTACTCTTTCGAATGGTATACTTAAAAAAATTCTAGCGTTAAAAAAATGTTGGTTATAACACCACACATTTTAGCCGCGAATTTTTCAGATTTCCTTCTAAATAATGCTGTAAGTAATTACGTTACCCATTTATACAAGTCAAATTGGTGTATTTCTAGCCCCGAAAAATGGAAAGTTAGAGTCTTGTCACACAAATAAAAAAAATTAACATCGCATACACCAAAATGTCATCAACATTATTTGACTAATAGTTATGTTACGTCAATTGACTCAAACTAGGTGGCTTGGTGTCAGTTACACCAATTTGTGCATGAGAATGAAATAATAGTTTGCCTCTTACCTTAATTTGAAAACTTATTATTTTACCGAATTGCGCGCACGCTCAAACTATTGCTATCGCGCTTTCTCCTACAGTGCTTAGTGAAGGTGTGTAGAAGACAAAATGATTGTTCACAAATCTGCACGCAGTCCTTTTGAAGTAAGTGACGCTGATGGTGACTTCAATATCAGCTCCAGTTCTCCTGGTTTTTAACAGGAGAACTCCTCAACAACGTCCCAGCATCGGGAAAAGCAATATTTTGTTACAGGTGATGAGCATTTGACATTAGGGTTTGAAACGGTATGCTCTCAAGGTGGTCCCATTGTCACCAAGTCAGAGTCTGATGAAGGGATCCCATGAAAGTCGAGGAAAATTCTCTTTGGTAGGCATGTACAGTGTGTTAGTTGAACTCTCTCAAATCAAATAAAACCTACTGATGATTCAAGTGTTTGAGTCTGAGAGTCATCACTTACCTATACTCCGACTTTTAATTAGCTGCAGTAAAATGAAACTTCTTAATTACTTATTTCGGACTGCATTTAGAGATATGCATGTCAAATAAGTTTCGTTTGTTACACTATTCTGTACTAGAAAAACAAGGGTTGGGCGGAAAAACAAAAAGACGCCAATTTCAGTCATTTAAGTTACACAGAAGCTGTCATTTTACTGCAGCTAATTAAAAGTCTGACTATAATGCTACTGAGCCGTCGATGGTAGCCACGGCAGTCCTTAACTGTTAGGAGTTAGAAGTTACGGCAATAATTCGACAAACTACTTAGCAGTTCTTGGATAGACGTGGACTTGAAGACAATCGTCTTCATCATTCCATTTCTAGTAATGATGTAACGGGACGAACAGGTCCCGCATCTGATGATGGTAAGGGCTTGTAATTGTCGAAACAGCGTGTAATAGGCCTAATTGAATAAAAGTATTTGACTTTCACTTATCATCAGCTCAGCAGCATGAAGTGATGACTCTCAAACAACACCTATCGGTCCATTAGATTCGGAGAAAATTGGGTGTGACAGACGGACAGACAGACAGACACTCGAGTGATCCTTTAAGAGTATTTTTTTTCCTTTTGAGGTAAGGAACCCTAAAAAGTGAAAAATAAAAAACTTTTTATCAAAAAAAAAAAAAACAACCGACTTCCAACAAAACACTACAAAGTGAAAAATAACTTTATTTTCAGAAGTCGGTGTCAAAATACGAAAATTCAGAACCAACGACACCGACTTTTGAAATTAAAGTTATTTTTCACTTTGTAGTGTTTTGTTGGAAGACGGTTTTTTTTTTGTTAAAAAGGTTTTTTTGGTAATGGTTTTGACCGAATATAAGATAAATGAATATTTTTTTTTTTTTTATAATCTTCTTACCCTATAAAAATGAATTTAAAATTAAGTAGGTACAGTAAAATTAGCGTAATCGACATTAGGTGATTATTTATTTATTTTTCTACGTCCCTACATCTTAACTAAAGTAATATCAAACAACAAAGTAATACACCATCTCTTACATCAAAATGAATTGCCATAACTTATTATTTTAGTAGCCATACACCATTTCAACCTGTAATATTTTAAGAAATCTTGAGATCAAACTCGTGTAACTGTCATAAGTTTGAAAAAAATTTGGCGTAACTGAAATTTATTTACGAAAATGGAGAGTACAGTCATGAGCTAATTTCATGTTTAGGCTGAAAACTTTGTGAATTTTAAGCTATTCTGTCAAAACAGATCAAAAAAAGGCCACTCACAAAAAAAGTTATGTTAAATTTAAACCGAAAAAACCTTTAAATGCTTCTACTGAAAAGTCGTGTTTTGTCAGTTACCCCAATTGAACCTGCAACTGACGATATTGCCTGAATTAGTTGATCCACGCCAAACAAGAAACATGCCTTTGAGGCAACCAACAATTCCCAAAAAACGTCAGCTCAAAGAACCAACTGATGCTGGACCCTCAAAGTGCAAGCAATTCTGTCATGAAATAGTTCATTCTAGAGAGTTGGTTACTGCTAGACCATCAAATGAAGAAAATGTTTCATCAATTGCTGAGTACTGATGACTAATTAGAATCAGTACTTTTGATTAAATATAAATTTAGAAATTTTACTGGTTTAACGACGAGGGCCGTTACTTAAATTTTGTTTTAATTACAGCTTTCTTATGCATGCTGCTTCCATTTTTACTGCATGAATTGAGCGTGAACATCGTATAGCTGAACAAGGTTGCATCCATTGAATCGACACTGAATTAAAGACCTGCATATCTATTCACAAAGCTACGATACGGTTTGGTACCGTATCGAATGTCAATGTTATCGACGAAATCCTATAATCGCTATTCACAAATCCGAAACCGTACAATTTTGACAGTTCATATACGGTATGAAGACATCAATTCTTCCGACAGGTATAACAAAATATTGTTTAAAAAAGAATAATCTAAGCAATAAGTGTCTAAACACGGCTCCGGGCAAGGTCCTCATGCCCTTGCATGAATGCAAAGAGCATCTGCCGCTGCTCCAATGACACTCTTTTCTGAAAATATGCATTTTCAATATTAGGTACCACGTTTTATAAAATGAAAATGAGCAAATAGTAATTTGTTTAAATACCGATAAAATACATACAACCATTTTTCTGTAAAAAAAAAACTAATTTTTCACTTCTCAATTATTTTTTTTTTTTTTTTTTAATTCGTCCAAAGGGCAGGCTATAGTCTTTCGACCATACCGCCTTGTCTTCCGTGTAGTTCTCAATTATCTTTATAGCTCAAAAAAAGATTCAGAAAAATAATTATTCCAGATTTCCAGGTTTGACAGAAAGTTGAAGTTTACAAAGCAAGTTTAATAGAAATCAGGTAAATTTTATTTATTAATAAAATCATTGCTTACTGTTTTTTTTTGTTAATAGTTACTGAATGCATAATCTATAGTTGCCCATAGTGAAATACTCAAAATCATTTATGTACAGACGCCAGCACATCAACCTACTACAATTTGTCAAATTTCTTTGATAGATTTTCAACTTTAACGCTAAAGCATAAGGTTCAAAGTTGATTGGGAAAATTTTACAGTTTCGGGTAGGTTGATGTGCTGGCGTCTGTACCACTTAAGGCGCCACTAGTCAATATTTTTTCCATACAAATTTCGGGAGAGTATTACTGCACTGTTTGACATTGTGCATCCAAAGTTAAACATGACATCGTTTTGACTTATTATTAATTGTGTCTGTACGGAAACAGAATATTAAAATAAAAAGCCATTCAAAAGTTATGAGCCAACAAAGATTCGTTTTTCTTGCTATTTTTAACGTAACTTTGGGTGTAAATAAGTAATAAAAGAACTGTAAAATCTTTAAAACCAAAACCGTACCGACAAAGCTCAGTTATCGAAGAGTTCAATAAACTTCATTTATAATTGTTTTATGAAGTGGTTTTTTCATAAAAGTCGATTTTCCAAAGCACTTTTCGATTTTCAGTTTAGAACGGTTTTTCTGTGCGAGAGAACTAGACGTTGCGCATGTAGACTAGCGTCTAACTGCTCATGACTGATACTAAATCTGTCAGACACGAAGCTAGGTGAGACAGCGTGCTTTTTAGCCATGACCACCAGTGAGTTCGAGCACGCGACTGGTTTACTCTTAAACTTTTCTACCACGAATATCTATTTACTACCATTTTGTAGCGTTCCCCGTATACACACCTAAAAACAACCCTTCCACACGGATCTGTGAATAGCGTTTTGCCGGTCCATCGGTTCAGCAATCAGGTTATCGAACAAGTGTCATTGTCGATACGATACTGAATCGTATGTTTGTGAATAGCTATGCTGACGACAAAATAAATTTTATAAATATTATTGTGATGATTATATGATATTTCTTACCATCGTGTTTGATTTGAAGCAAAATAATTGAATTGTATAGCAAAACCAATAAAGGAATTCTAAATAAATTGCTGTGAACAAGTAATTATTTATTTAAACTTTTCCCACAAAAAGGTACAAAGGCGGACTTAATGCCTTAGGCATTCTCTATGAGTCAACCAAGGGTGGTGAAGAGATTAGATGGCAGGTGCTTTGGTTGAGAGGAATAATGATTTAAAAAAAATTATCAAAACTAGGTACACAAATACATAAATAGGTTATACAGGGTGTAAGGGCGCTTCCGAAAACGAAGACAGGTGAGAGGGCTAGTGATTCTCGATACGATACCATCAAAAAAACTGGAAAAAAAATGTACTATTTTACGTATTTTTTTTTTGCAGTTTTCGTACACTATGCTGTGAGAACAGTTTAATGAAACCATTATTTGCGATTAAACACATTTTTTTTCTTTACAACTCTAACAAGCAATGTATTCGTAAATAAATTCATCTGACCCTCGCGCATGACCCCGAGTTCAAAGTGCGCGCGCTCGCCGACAGCCGGTTGACGACCCCACGTCCACACGACGCGCGACCCGATCGCTTGAAGCAAATGTCTTTTCAGTATACTCCTACCTAGTTGTCTACCTAGGGTCACCACCGCCGCTCGCGTGGAAGGTGTCACGAAAACAGTCGCTCCGCGTAATTATTTAACTAATAATATAAAAAGTGGCAATGTAGTATAAATAGGTTACTCTAAGTTCAATACGTTATGCAAACTGTGTGGACAAATGATGGTGATAACTCATACTAAGCCAATGAGGGTTTTTGAAAAATGACGTTTACTAGATGGCAGCACTGAGACATCAGGTCCGGCCACCTGTCACAAGTGTCAAAGCGCCTATAATTTCTTTAGTCGTGACTGAATGATGAACGAACGAATGAAACGAATGGTGATTGACATCATATATTTTATATTGGAAGACCTCTTGTCAAAGTGGCGCCAACTGGTGTCGTGAATTTTCATGAAAACCCTCATTGTGAGATAATATCCAAAAAAAAAAAAACTGAACAGTGAACGAAACAACACAAAAGTGCAATAAAAAATTAACGAAAAACATAATAACAACATCTTTAGGGCAGTGATATTAAAGAACGTGTCTGTGACATTACCTAAAAGTGCAAATAAAATAACAATAACAACAAAAGGAATTATTCCAGTGACTCAAACGATTTGTTTACATTGCAAACGTAGATGACAGGCAAAAATCGAATTTGTATACCGACCACACGGTGTTGCCAAACGCGAAACAATGCTACCAGATTTCAAATAGTAAATTTCTTGAAAACAACGACATCTATTAGCCACGCAAAAAACTATATACTCGAGACGCAAGCGAGTAAGAATTTCGGTAAGCTACGTAACGGTGTTCGTGGTCGAATGGTCTGCGGTCAAGGTTCATAGCCAGTGCGCTGTGCGTCGCAGGTTCGAGTCTCGCCAGCAACACTGTCACAAAGACACGCTATTTATATTTTGGATAATCACCCGATCAAAACGCAAGTGTTTCGAAAATAACAACACGACATATATATTCTTCGAAGGGTTCGACGAGTTGTACTTGTCACAGGAATAAAAATGAATAGTGCAAATAGAAACGTCACACTGCGGAGACACAAGTCAATGAACACGTTAAACAATAATTCTTTGGATTCTACATTATCTGAAGACATGTTGGGTAGAAGTTTAGATCTGTCATCCAACGTACAAAACGACTGCACAGAAGAAATGAAAAAAGAATTAAAACAGCTAAAATCATGTTTAGAAAGTACGCAAAATGAGCTGGATAATATTATTATGGAAAATTCTGACCTAAAAAAGAAAATTAATAACTTGACTCAAGAAATGACCTTACTAAAACAGTTATGTTCTAGTCCAATCTCATCACTAAGAAAAAACATGTCTTCCAGCTCAAAAAAAAGTACAAGACGGCGCCTCGCTGATAGTTTTAGGAACAGTTTCAATAGTCCGATGACTTCGACATTACTAAAACGAGACGACCCTCTGACGATCATAAACAAGAGAAAATCACCACCAAAAACAGAGAAGGAAATAGGAAACACTAATCAATCCGTAATAGAAACACAAAAAAAAACCGGACCTGTACCAAACTCACCACCTAAATCCAAACTTCGAGTGTCGCTGCAAAAGCAAGAAGAAACGCCCAGGGAACCTCAGCCTAGTAAAAGAAAGCAAATGGATAACAAAAGAGCATTTATCTTTGGTAGCAGTCAATGTACGGGACTAGCTCAAAACATGATAGAATCAAGACAGTACAACCGTTACAATAGATACCAATTTATATCAATAATAAAACCTAACGCTAATATAGAGGAAATACTCACTAGCGCAAAAATGTTTGATATTTCTGCTGAAGACCGTGTTATACTATGTGTGGGCGAACATGACACTGACCCCTTTAAAATTATGACTGAATTATGTGTATTTCTTAAATGTATAAAATGTCCTTGTCTAGTGTTAAAAGTATTTAAAACTGATCACCTAAATGTAAACAAAGTTAATTATACTTTAAGACTGATTAGTAAACAATCGATTAACTGCACATTTGTGGACTATAATGGTAAGTTTAACGTTTCAAACACCTATGGGTTATGCGGCAGAATTAATTCAATTCTAGATCAAATGGACTACGATTTAAAATTTTTACATTTTTATAAAAACCCTGAACATACAAAGCGACTATTACAACTAAAAAAAAATCCCCCTGCTCCAGTCACTAATTTATTTAAACAAAGGCTCCTTAATGAGTCCAAACCTATTCTGAAAAACGCTAGTACTCAAACAAATCATGTGTTCTCAGTCGAGGAAGCCGTACCTGGTACCTCCAACGATAACCGCTTACGTATTTCCGAAAAAGATGAACTCGGTGTCGCGGGTACTCAGACGTTTTTTCGAGACTAATTTCATAAGAGTAATTCACCAAAACATCGCCGGATTACTAAGCAAAATTCATTTGATTGAAATACATTTATCAGAGCTTTCGGATCTTAAAATGAGCCCAGATATTATATGTCTGTCAGAAACTTTTATAGAACGTGGTAATGAAAGTCTTATAAAAATCTCCGGTTATAGTTTGGCTACCTCTTATTGCAGGACAAAGAAACAAAAGCGTGGTGGAGTTGCAATCCTCGTAAAAAACGGAACTATATTTAAAGAAATATCATTTTTAAATCACCACTGTATTGATAATATCTTTGAGTGTTGTGGCATTGAGATCACGCATCAGAATATATTCATTTTATGTGTATATAGAACCCCAATTTCTAATATTGACAAGTTTTTTGAGAATCTGGAAACTGTACTTCAATTTATAACTCGTAAATTTAAGAAAAAAATAGTTATAGCAGGTGACTTGAACATCAACACGCTACAATCAAACAATAAATCAAAGGCGTTAATCGAAATTGTCCAAAATTATGGTCTTCTACTCCATATACAAGAACCAACCCGACAAAACTGTTGTATAGATCACATAATAAGCAACATCAAATCTGCTAAAGGTGAACTTCTACACCTGGGTCTTTCTGATCACAACACTGCGCAGTTATTAAGTATACCCGTAAAAAAAAAAGTAACAACTTTAATAGAATATTATACGTACAAAAGAGACTATAATAAAAGTCATATTGCCAAGTTTAAAGAATGTATATCTCAATTATCGTTTTCAGAAGTATTTAAAGAATCCAATATTGACGCAGCTTACGAAAAGTTCTACGAGCTAATATATCTATTTTATAAATTATGTTTCCCTGTCAGAAGAATAAAGATGTCAAACAGGGATCAGCCCCTAAAATGGATATCTAAAGGTATTAGAGCAAGCTGCAGAACCAAAAGAACATTACGAAACAATTACTACGCTAACAAAACTATGGAAAATAAATCAAAATTCAAAAACTACTCTAAACTCCTACGTCGTTGCATACACGGGTCTATTAAAAGAGCTAATCATCAATTTATCAGCAACTCAAACAACAAATGCAAGGCAGCGTGGCAACTGATAAAAAAGGAGTCAAACGGTTTTAAGAGCAAACAATTCATTGAAAAAGTTAGGAACAAAGACACCGTAGTTAATAGCCCGGATAAAATTGCTGAAGCATTCAATGACTATTGGATCAATATAACTAATGATACCCTTGAAAATACTCGTGTGAGGCTCAAACAGTCGGTTAGCGATAGTATATTCCTAAAACCATATGGATGTGAAGAAACGCACAGAATTATTCTATCTCTGAACAACACAAACTCAGTAGGTTATGATGAGTTAGCTACAAAAACCCTGAAAATTTGCTCAGCGGAATTATCACCAGTGATAACATTTTTAATAAACCTCTCCTTTGAAACTGGGTGTTTTCCTAACCTACTCAAACAATCGGTTGTAAAACCTCTCCATAAAAAAAGGTAACAAGGAAGATCTAGATAACTACAGACCTGTTACTCTTATACCTATCATGTCAAAAATATTTGAAACTGCCATGCACAAACGCCTGACTCAATTCATCGAGAAACATACTATTCTAAGGGAAGAACAATATGGCTTTCAAAGGGGGAAGTCCACAACATTAGCATGTTTTAACCTAATTCACACAATAGTTACTCATTTAGATAAGCGATGTGCGACAACAGTCATATATTTCGACATGTCGAAGGCCTTTGATTTCGTACCACACAAACTGTTATTAGACAAACTAGAAAAGTATGGGATACGGGGCCCAGCACTTCAGTGGATACAAAGTTATTTAAATAATAGAATGCAATGTGTGGAAATCGAAAAAATTGACAGTAAATTGGAACTAAAGTCATACAGATCAAAATATAAACATAACAAAGCTGGTGTGCCCCAAGGGGGTGTGCTTAGTTCCCTATTGTTTCTACTTCATATAAATGACCTTCCCGACGCTACCAATAACCCTTGCTTTCTGTTCGCTGATGACATATCGATAATAATGACATCAGATAATACTGACATTGATAAATATATAACTGACATAAATAATACAATTGAATCGATAATAACATGGCTTGACGAAAATAATCTACGTGTAAACCTCACAAAAACTAATTTCATGCAATTTAGTACATATGGACGAGAAAATAAAACTTTAGACATCAATTATAGAGGAATTAAATTGAAAAAAGTAGACGAAACGACATTCCTCGGTATAAAAATCGATAAACACTGTAACTGGAAGGCTCACATCAGTAAAGTATGCAACAAAATAAATAAATTCGTGTACGTTCTATACGAACTTGCAAAAACATCAGCGCTAGAAACCGTTCTGTCTGCATACTATGGATACGTTGATTCTGTGCTGAGATATGGTCTGATCACCTGGGGTTACTCAACAGACAGGCAGAGAGCGTTCATCGCGCAGAAAAAATGCATCCGCGCAATAGCGGGAATACGCCCATGGGAATCTTGCAAACCCTTCTTCAAAAAATTCAAGATACTAACGCTTCCAAGTCTGTATATCTTTGAATGCGCTAAATTTGTTAAAATGCATCCGGAGTTATTTAAAAAAGCCCATGAAATATTTCCAAAAAGTAATAGGCACAGGAATAGAATAGTTTTGCCCATAATTCCAAGGACAGCATTGTATAGTAAGAATAGCTATGCAATGTGTTGTCGAATATTTAATGCTATACCTGATAGTTTTAAAAGCTTACCAGTTAATAGGTTTGCAGGGTGTCTTAAAGTATGGTTAAGGGAAAACAACTTCTACTCAGTAAATGAATTATTTGATAAAAGACTTAAGAAATAATAATAATAATAATTTTAATAATCATCTAAGTACCCTCTGACATCATATTTTTTATTCTGCTTTTATTGTTTAGTTTTTATGTTGAGAATGTATTTAATATTATATCTCAATCAATAAGGAATTTTAGTTATATTTCGATCGTAAAATTATTGATAAATGATTAACACAAATGTTTGCATGTCACAAAATTATGACTAAGTGTTATGGATCTGTAATATAGTTAAGACCTAAATTGTACCAACACTTATGGCAAATAAATTGAATTGAATTGAGTTGTTGGATATCTGCTTTCGGATTCCATTCATGCAAGGATCGTAATGTTTTTCACCTTGAACAGGGTTACAATTTTATTTTGATCCGAATGTTCGCAAATTTTGCTTACAAATCAGAAAAATCCAGTTTACTTTGCTTAACCTTGAGACCCATATCGAAGGTACTTAGATACCTACTGTGATTGGGAAAGAAAAGTATAAAAAAATTAGTACAAAAACATTGACTTTACAAGCAACTTTGTTAGTTCGTTCATTAGCAACAAAATTGAAATGTTTACCTAAGTACCTACATTACGGTCACATTATCTCTAGCCTGGCGTCGATGACTTCATATCGGCAAACTTAAGAGCCATTTCACAAAAGTTTGACGCTCGAGTTTAGGTAAAAGACGGCAGCATTGTGTATGTGTGCGTAGCTATCCACACATACACAATGCAAACAGTGTAGCGCGAGTGTCGAGACGGACTAAACAATCTTGAGCCGTCATGATTGTAATGCACCTTTGTTAGAGACTTATGAAAAAAAGTGATTTTATTTATTCAGTCTACTAACTTGCTAGACTAATAAAAAAACACAAATATATGTTATGTATAAGTGTATAATAAAATTGAACAGGTAAACAATCAGACATTATATATTAATATATTTATAACATAATAATTATTTTTGTAAGAGCGTTTGCCCCAACAAGCATCCGCTTCGACCGCTATCATTGGTCCGAATTGCTAACATCGCCACGAGATACTGCCGCTTTAATTTCCTGTTTGGCATCATTTAACATTGTCATTTCAGCAGCAGTTTTCCACATGTCGAAAATAGCATCATGTGTTTGACTGTATAATCGAAATGGCATTGTTGGCAAATCCATCGATGCACTGATCTCATTTAAGTTTGAGAGACCAATTCCCGTAATGACTGCACCTGATACCGCTCCTGCATTAAGGTCGAGTCTTGATCGTTCAGTTGTTTCAGTCTCCGTAGTTTATAGAACAAAGCTAGATCCACACATCATACACTTCAAGTCAAATTTAGACATGGGACCCAACTGTTTCTCTTTTTCTATTTTCAAATAGTTCAATTGCAGCCGAACTTCTCTCTGTGTTCACTTATATTTATTAATTGATTCCAAAAGTATTGAAAATCAATTATACGCCAGCCATCAACAATGTGATCGTTCTAAAAACAAAAGGAACATTAAAACAACTAATTGAAATTTAAAGAAATATAAAAGTAAGTACTAAAAATATATACGATCGAGTCTGAATAAAAATAAATAAATACAATTTCTATTGTCGAATCTGATTTTTCACTTGTACCCGGCACGTCGTCTCTTCTAAAGGTACTATCCTCCTCTACTCGATTCACACGACTTCTCATTCTAAAATGAAAACAAAATAGCTGTCAAGTTTCGATATCTACAATTACTTAAATATTTTTTTTATTCAATAATAATTAAATGATTATTAAAATAATCAATATTGTTTTTAGAATTATTAAAATTGTAATTACGGATCTATAGTCCATTTCGATAATGTGATCGATTACTGTGTATATGAGTTGCAAATAAAAATAAAATATCTACCTCGCTTCTGTTGCTTTCTCTAAGGCTGCAGAATTTTTATTTTTCTTTTTTTGACACAATGTCACAATTTTTGACACATTCTTTACGCCCCATTGCTAAAACTAATAACACAAAAATATATTATAATTATTCTACAAACTACCTACTAAAGTAACACTTTAATTGATAATAAACAAAACACTTACCTTATGAAAAAAAAAATGCGAAGAGGATCAAAATGTTGTACTCGTAGTATAATAATGCGTTCACGATAAGTGCGCTCGAAAATCGGGACACGGGAAAAATTGGCATAGATCCTTCGTCGATGGGCGCTCGCGCCGTACTAATCGGTGCCCGCCGATGCATTGTAATTTATTCTAAATAGAGTGATGTCAATAACGATATTATGTCTAATTAAATGAAGGGATTTTAATAAAATTTCAGAATTAGTTTTTTTAAAGAACATACTTTATTTTGACATGATTTTTTAAATGTAATTACGCCTTATTCAAATCAAAAAACCTAGCCAAAATAGCGATATAAAACTTAAAAATTGCCCTTAGACTTTATTTTTTTACTATTTAGTGTTATTAGTAATCGATATTCTATTACATTATGTGTCAACAAAATCATATGTCTGATGCTTTCTATATTTTTTTTTTGTCAAATATATAAATATTAATGATAGATATAGGAATCTGAAATTGACTCTGCGATGATTTTTCAGTAAACTAGTTGTGGGAGATTAATCACCACAAAGTAAACAAATAAGTTTTTGTAAATGTGTTACATGAAGTATCAATACGAAAGATTGGTCTTTTTTTTACATGTGTTCAACAATGTTAGAGTATTACCTAAGACGGTAAATTAGGCGACTAAAATCTTGGAAATTCGCGCGAAAACGTGAAATGGCTCTTAACAATACATATCCAAAAGACACGAAGAAGCCCGTACTGACGCGACGCTACCTACACGCGACGCGGCGGACATGGGGAGGTGAATGGTGAAGGGGGAAGCGAAATGGGCATCGTATTCAAGCGAGGTACAGAGATAATTGTCCGTGTTGTAGCTCTGTCTGCACCCTGCACTAGTGATGGGTAACTCATCAATTTTATTTGAGGTTGAGGGAGCCCCTCAATTTCCCTCGCGAGGTCCTCACGAGGTGCCCCTCATTTGAGGCGAGGAATCGTACGACGACGTATTCACCTCACGACTCGTGGGCCCGAGCCGAGTTCAGACGAAGCTCCGAGGGAGCGAGGCGGGCGAGTACAACCACGACTCACGAGTACAACCACGACTCACGAGTACTCACGAGTCATGGCTCGCCGATAATCCGATGATTCACGTCCTCACTCTCTTACACACATTATTTTGTTTCGCTCATAAATTTTAGACCGCCAAAATAAACGAATCAATGACACTTGATTACCAATCTAATGCTAATGGTTTTAGGGTTCATAATAATTACCCATAGCTTTAACCTCACCTCACTAATACTCAATAATTAAAAAAAATTTGAGTCGGTTCATTCGCTCACTGAGTCCGCTCAATCAGTCAATACTCACTCGCGACTATGTGACACCGCGTCTCTGTGTCGGCGGCGTCCGCGCTGCGGCGTCCGCAAGGCGGTAACGTTTGTCGGCCGGCACCGCACGCAGGCGGCATGTTTGATCTTCATAGTACTTCTTTAGTAATCTAGTAACTAGAAACTAGAATCTAGTTACTTCGTTAGTTCCTTTCCGACTCGGTTCGTGAGCGAACGTGCGTTACGTGTATCGATAGCTATTGAATCGTATTTAATACTGTTTGTTTTGTTATTTGTTAGTTTTAAAGTGTTTAGTTATTATTGTTACGTTTTATTGTTTTTTAGTTATTATTTTTTGTTGTTTTAAACAATGCCTGCCGCATACGTGTACAGTGCTCGTGAATACGGCAACATGTTGATGTGTTTAGGAGAAGCCCGTGGCAATGCTTCTCTAGCGTTGAGAATTTACCGAGACAGATTTCCGAACGTCCGGCATCCGTCTGATTCTCGCATGATAACGGCAGCTTTTCAGCGAGTCTTGGAAAATCGACCGATTGCTCCGATGGCGGCAGGTGGTGGACAACAAGTGAATGTTCAGACCGAGGAGCGTATTTTAAATGTGATTCGCCAAAATGCACGCCTAGGCACACGAAGTGCGGCGAAATTATTGCGGCGCCATGGCGTACCGACAGTTTCTCACTGGACAGTTCACAAAGTCTTGCGCCGGAACAGAATGCGGCCCTACAAAATACACAAAGTACAAGCTTTGCTACCCAACGATCGCGTTCGTCGTCGTACGTACTGTCGTTGGCTGCTAGATCAACAACAACGTGCGCCTGGCTTTGAGCACATTATCTGGACGGACGAGTCCACATTCACGAGAAACGGGATGTAGAACAGGAGGAATGCCCATGTATGGTCAGGTGTGAACCCGTACGCCACTCAAGAAACCGGCCATCAGACTAGATGGTCCGTCAACGTATGGGCTGGTGTTTTTAATGGACAACTTCTAGGACCAGTGTTTTTACCGCAGCGCCTCAATGGATCAGCATATCTTAATTTTCTTAATGGACATTTGGACGATATGCTAGATAATGTATCGCTGGCTGAATTTCGTCGAGCATGGTTCCAGCACGATGGCGCTCCACCGCATGTTACGCGCCCCGTCCGCGAGCGTCTGACTGAGCTTTTTGGTGACCGTTGGATCGGAAGGCTAGGGCCGCACGCCTGGCCGGCTCGTTCACCCGACTTAACACCTTTGGACTTCTTTTTGTGGGGGTATGTGAAAGAAAGAGTGTTTGATCGGGAATGTAACAGTGCTGATGAAATGCGGGGCAGAATAGTGAGCGTTTTTAATAAACTACGTGCAGAATGTGTTGAGGATCCTACACTAATGCCTCGTGTTCACGGGTCGACACAGCGACGGGCCCAGCTTTGTATTGAAATGGATGGAGCGCAGTTCGAGCCAAACCTCATAAGGTCGCAAAGGATTTAGACAGGTATTTAATATGCCTCTGTCAGCTTTAATGTTTAACAGTGGGCTACAAATGCGATTAAAATTCATAATTTTGTGAAGTGTTGTCCGTGGTAGGCATTTTGAAAGTAATGTTTGTAAATCCCGTGACTCGGTCGGCAGTACGAAACGCTTCGCGCCCGCGATGCGCAGGCGCGCGGTGGCGCGACGTTGCTATGAGTGTCAGTGACCTCACGTTTTGTACGGTTTCCATTGCGTGTTTACGAAATATGAAGTCTTGTAAATAATGAATTTAAAGGGAAAGGTTATTGGTATTCGTTTGCATATAGGTTGTATATAATCTACGTTCTGGCTTCGGAAGCGTTCTCCTTACACCCTGTATACACGTATATACATAATACAACATTATTTTTAGTATATTCGAAACCCGAAACACGTGTCTAGTATTTTTATGTAAAGAATCTATGTACAAAATTTCAAAACTGTATCATGAGAAATCACAAAGTTATAAGCTTGTTAGGTTACCCGGTTGTCCGTTCAAAAACATGCTCACCACGCGGCACGGCGCGGGGTGACCATGTTTTATGCTCCTCCAGCATCGTACGCTCATTGATAATAGTTTGTTAGTAGGCAACTAACTGAACGGCGATTTATTGTAATTAACTAGTGATTAAATATTTTTGGGACAAAATATAACATGGTGTAAAAATGATTGAAATCGATTCAGTTACTTATTCTGAACAAACTATATTCAGGTTTCGCATATACTAAAAATAATGTTGTATATATATTACAGGATGAAATTGAATACATGCGACAAATCGAAATGGGAGATTGTACTCATCATTATGAACAACTTTTACTATGGGACCAAACCTGAAATCGCGAAAAAAAAAAAACAGCTGTTCCCTACATTTATGTTTGCATAACTCGTCAAAATGTAGGGAACAGCTGTTTTTTTTTTTTTTGTCATAATTGTGGCCACGTATGAAACCTTTATAAATCCACTAGCTTTTGCCCGCAGCTTCGCCCGCGCGGCAGTCTGAAATTATCCCACGGGAATATAATATCGGGATAAAAAGTATCCTATGTACCTACTATAACAATATGCAAAGTAATTTTAATAAAACTGGATTATGTAAACAACATTTTTGGTATTGCCATCCTATGCTAGAACATGAAGATTTTGTAGGCTGGATACTCGTGAGCGCGCCACATACAATTTATTGCCCATGGGAAAAATAGACGCCCTGCATCCTAAAGTCCGGCGCGGCGGACCTAAGTCTGCTTTTCGGTTTCAGCCGCCCTGAGAGGCGTGGCGCTCCGCATCTAAAATCTGCCGAGCTTGAGTCTGCTCCAAGGTCTCGGGATCCCTTAAAGATGCGTGGCGCTCCGCATCTAAAATCTGCCGACCTTGAGTCTGCTCTAAGCTCTCGGCAGCCCTAAGAGATGCGTGGCGCTCCGCATCTAAAATCTGCCGAGCTTGAGTCTGCTCCAAGGTCTCGGCATCCCTAAGAGATGCGTGGCGCTCCGCATCTAAAATCTGCCGACCTTGAGTCTTCTCTAAGCTCTCGGCAGCACTAAGAGATGCGTGGCGCTCCGCATCTAAAATCTACCGAGCTTGAGTCGATCTGCTCCAAGGTCTCGGCATCCCTAAGAGATGCGTGGCGCTCAGTATCTAAAATCTGTCGAGCTTGAGTCTGCTCTAAAGTCAAACGGGCCTGAGACTGCTCTTCAGATTCTTGCGTTCTAGTAACTTTCGCGGTTTCGAGCTCTGCTAGAGCTACGCGCTAAATCCGATTTACGCTTGCGAGGCATATCAAACAAACTTAATGAACTTAAATTAAAAAGTACTCGTACTAATGGTTAACAATAAAGCTACAATACAACTACAATTTAGAAAACCTTACCTAAAACAAAGCACACTAAGTGCAAAAGAAAATATTTTTGAAACCTAATGAACTAACTAAAAATAGGTTTTATTGAATACATTAAGTAATTATAAAACAACATATTAATAAGAATTACTAACTTCTAAAATAATAGAGTCAACGGAGACAACTAACAACTTTTGAGATCGTGAATGCAATATTGACACTCTCGTCACTGCGATCAACGGAAGTTAGATAGAGTAGAGATTTAGAAAACATTCGACCGAGAAGCGAGATCTCCTACTCCCGACCTCGTAGTGCCTCGTACCACCAAGAACTGCCGACAGAAGTGAAAACAAAACACAAACAGAATACTTTGCCACCACCCGATATACATTAAAATCGAGTACATCCCGAGGACAGCCGAACACATCCGAATGTAGCGCGGTGTCGGTATCAGTGTCGAGCGTTCAGTGGTTTTTTTCCCATCTCAAAAAATGCCCAACGCGCCTAAATAAGAATCTACTTCAAAAATCCGATCGAACCAGAACAGAACTTTGACCAGTTCGATCGATTTTTTTTCCGAGAAAATTGAGAAATGTACCTACACAACCCACAACGAAGCGAAGAGAAGAAACAATTAAATTCAATATTATTGCTACGAACTAAAACTAACAACGATTTTTTTTAGAAACGAACGACCAAACTAACGAGACTCTAATACGTTTCATGAATATGGGTCACTATCAAAGAGTATAATAATAATACGGGAGGTCACTATCCTCACCTTCGGAAAGACTTAACACTGCGATTCAGAAAATCGTGTCATTTGCACAACGCCATCTATCGAGCACACTGGTAAACCTAAGCTCTCTGTTCCAGGCCGTTGCAAGTATTTTTATTTATTTATTTATTTATTAAAAATCTCCCTACCACTATCATTACAGGTTTATACCTAATGCGATAGCGTGGTCTTAAAATTAATATAACTTACAATTTAAAACTATGAATAACGTTAAAAACTAATTGTATAAGTACCAAATTCCCTAAATAAAATAAAACAAAATAAAATAATATAAAAACAACAACATACTTAAAGCCTACTCTAATCTACATTATAACATAAAATGAACAGCAGTATTTTTGCGAGTTCACTCAAATGGCATGTAAATACATCGATCTTCACGTGAAGTTCGTTAATTAGCCGAATAGCGCGGGTCAATGGTGTTTTGGCGAGAAGGTTGGTCCTGACAACCGGCACGGCCAACAGTGGCGGGCGGCGCCGCCTCCACACATAGCGGTCTGGTACACATACACTCAGGCGCTGCAGTATTCCTGGGTTATGCTCAATACCACGAAGTAACCTAACCAGATACGCTACAAGCGTGAATTCCCGTCGTACCCTCAGCTGGTTGTACCCGACCATACCGAGCACAAACAGAGCGGGGTACATCAACGGGTAAAAAGGATATACCCCATACAATTTTTTGTACAAGTGTCGCGTGAACTTGTTCTGTACTCGTTCCAGCATTACCGTATACTTGGCCTCATGCGGAGCCCATATGACAGCACTATGTTCCAGATGACTCCTGACAAGTGCGTCATACAGGACTCTGACTGTTGCAATGTTAGTGAAGTGCCTTGTCTGTCGCAGAATAAATCCCAAGTTTCTAAACGCCCTTCTACAGATTCCCGTAATATGATCGCGAAACGATAGTTCGGGAGTGACGATAACCCCCAAATCCCGCACCTTAGAAACTCGTTGCATAGGCGCGGCGCCCATCACGTACTCGTGCACTAGAGGGGCACGCGCGCGCGTAAAACTCATCACCGAGCACTTTGACACGTTAAAGAGAAGCCCATTGTTCTGACTCCATTCCACTACCCTATGTATATCCTCCTGCAATCGTTCGCAATCGGATTCATTATTAACCTCGAGCAGCAACTTGAGGTCATCCGCAAATAATAAACAAGAGCCATGTTTAACGACTTCCGGCAAATCGTTTATCATTAAGATGAATTCGAGAGGCCCCAAATTGCTGCCTTGACTCACACCGGACCAGGTGTAATATGGGTTGGATTCACACCCATTATAATCTACGTACTGCTGTCTATCTTGGAAATAACTGGCGAAGAACTGCAGTAGATGTGGTGTACAGCCTACTTTTGCGAGCTTCGTTAGTAAGATGTCATTGTCAACGGTGACAAACGCTTTTTTAAAATCAAAATAAGCAGCATCAACCTGCACACCAGCATCTACCGCCGGCACCACCTGCGCCATAAAGTTCAACAGATTGGTGGCAGTGCTGCGCGCCGGTCGGAAGCCATGCTGCGCATCAGCCAGCTGTCCACGCACCTGCTCCAGCATGACGCGCTGGATAGCAGACTCGAACACCTTGGCCGGCGTCGACAGCACGGCCACCGGTCTATAACCAGTTATATCCGATCCCGCCTTACCTTTGGGTACAGGAATGACCCGCGTCATCTTCCATTGAGTGGGGAACGTCATCGAATGAAGACACCTATTAAAAATATAAAGTAGCGGTTCCGTGAGCACCCTACCACAATCTTTAAAAAGAAATGCCGGTATACTGTCCGGGCCCGCTGAACGCTTCGGTTTCAGGCGCTCCAGTGCACATCTGACGTCCTCCAGACTCAGTGCGTCAAGTTGTACCCACGCACTGCTCGCTGCTCCCGTCGCCGCCGCCGCCGCCGCTTGAGCGTCTAACCGCGGCGGCTGATCGCTGTAAACCGATTCGAAAAATTTTGCGAACTGTTTAGCACACTCGTTATCCGATAAATGCTCACCATCTTTTACAATAGCTTTCTTGCCCACTGCAATTTTCGTTGATCGTATGTATTGCCAGAATGCCTTAGGATCTTTAGCAAACTGACACTGGATTTTATGTTGATGCAGTTTGTGAGCAGTATCTATAGACTTTTTAATAAGCGCTCTGTATTTAGAATATTCCTCATAATCCCTACTAAGTTTAGTTGTTTTAAATATCTTGTGAAGTCTGGCTTTAGTTCTCAAATCTTTTATTATTTCACTCGTGTACCATTCCGGATAAATGTACCGCGACCGTGTACTAGTTTTTTTCCTGGGAACACATTCATCCAAAATGTCATTAATATTACTATAAAATAAATCCAATATTGCTTCTAAATCGCTCATTTCATACATACTACTCCAATCGATTGAAACTAACTTCGAATAAAGCAATTGATTCGCCTTGTAAAAGTTCCACTGAGGTCTAATATTACGTGCGCACGCACCGGGCGCGCGCGATTCTACGGCGACGGCGGGGGCGGGGTCGGGGACAGGGACGCCTGCGGGCCGCGCGAGGCTCACGCTCACCGCGAGCGGCGGATGATGCGCGTCGACGGGAACAAGCGGCTCGTCGGCCGCTTCTACTGCCACCTCTGCGCTAAAACCTGTACTCAGGACCAAATCCAGCTGCCGACCTAAACTATTGGGTACTATGTTACTTTGAGTGAACTCGCAATAGGATACAAAACATTCATAATAATTACTAACATTTAAAGGACACGAATATAAATTAAAATCTCCAATCACAATTACTTCTCTATATCTATCACATAGGTTTTCTATTATTCTAAACAAAGTCATGTAATCATTCTCTGAACTACCTGGTGGGATATAAATTATACAACACAAAAACAAAAATCTATTATTCAAATAAACCGTTGCACAAACCATTTCGAAAACGCAGGTGTCTATCGACGCGTCGGCGATTGGTACTTCTCGCAACTCATACCGGTGTGTGGCCACTAGAAACGCGCCTCCTTGTTTCCGACCATCCGTTCGATCACAACGAAGTATTTGATACCCTGGTGGTATAATTTCAGAATCTTCTATGGAATCATTGCAACCTGATTCCGTGATTGCGTATAAGTCTGAATTTAACGTATCTATATTTCTTCTGAACTCGTCTAATTTCGTTCGAAGACCTCTGACGTTTTGGTAGAAAATATCGATGGTATTAGTTTGGTGTGTTTTTGGTTGACTTGCGAAACCAAATCCACTCGTTAAATTCCGCGTTCATGGGCCAGATTTCTGCTTGATTCAACTTATCAAAACATTGTTCAGGCACCCCTACAATAAACGACGAGTAATCTCGCTCCGTTTTATGTTTGATTTTATCTACTTTAATTATTATATCTGAGCCGCATACATTTTTTACATGCTCGGTTATGGCTTCCGGGGTGGTTTCTGTATGTAACCGCCAAACATGCAGGTGTTTTTTCCGTTCCGTTGCTTGAATAGCCTTCAACTCCATATTCGTACCTACTCTCACATCTTTAGGTTGCCTGTTAGGTTTTCTATTCCGAACCGTCGTCCAGCCCGATTCGTTATTCTCTATCTCTGTACTCTTTGTTTCCTTAGCCTCATGTGTGTTGGTAATACACGTAGTCTTTTCCTGTAACACGGCGGACTTCGTGGCCCCACCTTTGTTTACCTTTTGCGTTTTGCCGTAGGTACGCTCAGACTTTTTCATAGGTATGTTCGAACTGCTCGATTGACTTACGACTTCTGCAAAAGTAGATGTAGAAGGAGGATTGTCGGGTGTCTCATTTATGATCTCTCTAGTTTCCCTGTCCTGGATCAGCTTGGCATCTACTTTTTCCTCGAGCACCCTCATAATTCTAGTTATGTTATTCAACTCGGTTTTTGTTTCAGAAAATTGATTCAATATGAGTGTTATCGCATTTGCCTGGCTGTCCATGCGAGCTACCATATCTGATCTAAATTCTCTTAATTCTTCAAGCAGGACACAATCTGTGTCCATAATAGTAGGTGAAAAACGAGCCTGACTTCCACGCTGCATATTAACGTTATTATTATTATTAGTGGGTGTACTGGTGGTTGTGGTCGCGGTGTTGTAGCCGGGCGTATTGAAGAGGACTGGGGTTTCGCTGTTCCCTTTTTTAGGTTTCGAACAAATACATTCCGGGCACACCCGGGTAAGGCCGTAGATTTTGCCACTTAGTAACATAGAGTAACATAGACACTTCTATGTTACGGTAATATAGAAGTAACGCGAAAGTAACGCATAATGTTTGTAAGGCCAATTCCACAACGCACTATTTTTAGCAGACTTCAAAAAGGCGAGGTTTCGATGTATTAACTAAACTAACTTGTACAGTTCGCCAACTGTGATGAGTTCAACAATAGAAAAAAAATGTACGAGAATGAGAATGCAAACTATTTATAATTATCACCTGTGTAAAATTATTACACAACCATAAGATCTGGCCATGCTTACCAAATAAACGAATATTACTAGGAAAATAATACTATGATATAGTGAAGTAACAAAAATAATTTAATGTCATAGATAGTGTTTTAAAAACTCTTCTAGCAAAATCAATAAAAATAAAATTAGATTACATTCATTATTATATGTTTTAAACCTAAATAAACTTCACAATGAGATCTATAAAATTTTAAATCAAAAAAATTTAAACAATACAGGTAGGTACATATATACCTATACCGCAAGAAGATCGTCGTATGTCAGACTTTTACTGACTAAACAACCCACCCCGTTCCTTCCTTGCCCATAGTACCGCAACCAGGCTTTACTTTCGTAACCAAGGCCAACCCCGGTAGGCTTCGACCCCGCAGGGCCCCTACAAACTCCCAATAAAAAAAAAACTCCCCTGACAAACTCTCTGAGGCGCGCGGGAACAATGCGCGCCGTAGACGGCTTGGGCTCGGTCCGGGCTGTTACCAGACGACCGGGCGGCGAGCTACCCATTGCTCGCCGCCCGCAAGCCTGCCCCTACGCCTACGGGCTTTTACCATATGGTAATTAAAGTACTGTGTTTTGAATTTCGTTAAACAATCTAAACCAATACATAAAACAGTATTGTTAAGGAATTTTTACCTGTTTAGAAAATGAAAAAAAAAATACCCTCTGTAAATCAAACATTTACTGAGCGTTATTCTACACGCCCATTAGGTACTTTGAAAAAAAAAGTACTTATATTTTTTGCAAGGTTTTTATTTCAACATTAAATATATTTACTTAATAAATTACATTATGCTCAAACCTTTACAACAGTAAAACGTTACGTAACATACTATCAACGTTACCAGTAACACCGAAGCTACATAGAAGTAACGTTAAAGCGCGATTTTTCAAGGTTATAAATTGTCATAACTCGACATCAAAGTGAATGTTAAACATAGACAAATTACCACGCACTTATTAGTTACTCGTGCATAATAATACATAAGATGTGTACAATAAAAACTGTTATTTACCTTTAAAATCACCAAACTTCACAAATAACATTCCCTGCCGAAACACGTGTGCACCTTTGACAGACTCCAGAGACGACAAGATGGCGTCCTTTTTTTTTAATATTTTGCCTGAATACTTGATGTTGCCAGTGCAAGTACAAAACTCTATCAACTATTTTCAATGCTTTTTAAAGGAAAAGTTTTGATAACATACAAAGTAGTAACATAGAAGCAAAATTTGGAATTTAAAGTTTGAAAAGTAATAAATCTATAAAAATCGCGTTTTTAATGACACGAATGGCACGACGTAGAGCGTAACTTTGGAACTCCTCATATAGTCACAATTAATTAAAAATTCATTAGAAAATGAAAAAATATATAGTGTTAGAATGCCAAAAAGACAGCATACTTTTCGTTAAATTTGGGTGTCTGAATGAATTTAACTCGTTATATTTTTTTAAACGTTAAACTTATATCATTTTAAGAATAGGATCTAAAGTGTTTACAATATTCGTAATTTAATTATAAAACTTTCATTGCAATTTACCCATGAGCTTGTTTTTTATTGACGATCAAACTTTAACAATATTTTTTTCTTCAAAAAGTGGCAAAATCTACGGCTCACCCAGTTTTTCTTAAATGCCTGAGTGTATGTCTTAAACGCGGCTATATTTATTTCAAGACACGATAAATCATACTTCTTCTTGCATTTCTCATTATAACATTCCATAAAAATGTCAGTTAATTGCGAACCACACGCGCCGCAATTATTTGCCATTTTTGGTTTCACAAACAACAAAATTCAAATCGTAAATATAACTGCCGCGCACTCCGCGGTTCACTGAAGTGCGACAAAGACGAATTATTTGTTTTTCGCAGCCCGTCTCTTTCACTCGAGGTGAGGAAGAGCCTACCTCAGCGAACTCGGACAGCGCGATGTCGCGCTCGCGAATTAAATTCACTTAATCAGTTCACTCCACTTTCGTACTTGTTACACTTATTGTCAATACACATCATGAGTCAATATTGTATACATTATTACATGTTATTACTTCAAAAATTGGGTAAAAACAGCAAAAAACACGTCTGCACTGACCGCGCGCGTGCAAACTATTGATAACTTTTGACCGAGTTGACCGATTTTAATGAAATAAAGACTAAATGTCACCTCCAGATACAGACTATGACTATTTTCCAACCCTTAAAAATCTCTTCAAATATTTACACAAAAATTTCAATATTACATGGGAATTCTAAAATCATCCCCTATTTTACCCTCTTGAGGAATCATTTTAGAAAAACGACGAAATACGTGGTTCATTATTTGTTACCAAAAGCATAAATTTGAATTTTCATATCCCTACCTTAAGAAATAAAAGGTTTCCTATACAAACTTTCATCCCCTATATCCCCCCCTTTAGGGATATTATTGAGACAAAAAGTAGCCTATGTCCTTCCCCGGGATGCAATCTATCTCTCTGCCAAATTTTATCGAAATCCTTTCTATGGTTTAGGCGTGAAAAGGTAACATACAGACAGACAGACAGAGTTACTTTCGAATTTATAATATTAGTATGGATAGCTGACATCAATGCAAGCAAAAAATATATGAGACCCAATCTCGTAAAGTGTCACGTTTCTTTTCGAAAAAGTGTTTGAGAATGTGCAAACAGCGCTCTTTCATAATAATATGCACTAGTAGCCCCACTTCGAATTTTTCAGAACCCCTTTCAGTACCTGTTGCAAAAAAAAAAATGTTTATTTCTTATTTGCAAAATAGTTCGGCAAACGTCATGCGTCATCTAAAACTATTCTACAAGTTGATAGCATTAGTAGTTCTTGCTGTGACAGACGGACAGAGACAGTCGCACTATAAGGGTTCCTTTTTACAAGCTTTTATTTAACTTGCAATGTATGTATGTACACGGGAACAAGGCAAAACACTTCTTGGGAATTCATTACTATCGGTGGGAGTGTCCAGTCTGGAGACGAGCTCTACAGAGTCGTACGGGGTGGGGTGCGGCTCGACCTAAACACTAATATTCAACATAATTAGGAAAAACGAAAATTTTATCGGCCTAGGGTAATTTAGAAACAGTCACACATGTAACTATGTTTGTTCGGGTGGACTCTTGCAACTCAATTTTGAAGCAGATATCTTCAGCAGATTGAGCTGAAATTTTGTATACACGTTTAGTTTGGATGACAATGCATGGTTAGCTATATGACGTAATTTAAATCCAACATGGCGGAACATCCAAGATAGCGGACTAGTTATTTTTAATGTACTCATACAATATGGGTATCAAATGAAAGGGCTTGCTAAGAATAAATCGAAAAATAAAGTGACGTCACTCTAACTCCAATATGGCGGACTTCTAAAGATGGCGGTCTAGTTATTTTTAATTCACTCCTACAATATGGGTATCAAATGAAAGGACTTGCTGAGAATAACTCGAAAAATAAAGTGACGTCATTCTAAATCCAACATGGCGGAACACCCAAGATGGAGGACAAGTTATTTTTAATGCACTCCTACTAAATGGGTATGAAATCAAAGGAGTTGCTGAGAATAACTCGATAACTAAAAAGTAAAAATAAATTAAAAGAAAAAAAACTTTTTTTTAAAAACAAGCTTTTATTTAAATGCGCTAAAAAGAATAAAATAAACTTTTCCTAAAACTTTTACTATCAACTTATAACGTCATTACACAATAAATATGTCGCGACATTTACCTGTGTAGATAAACAAGTAAATTAAATAACTTGAATTGATTGATTTTAATTTTTAAAATTTTCATACTAAGTAAATACGAGTACCTACTTAAATCTCGCGACAAGCTTTTATATCATATAAATTGTGTAATGACGTTATAAGTTGATAGTAAATGTTTTAAAGGAAAAGAATTTTTTTTTTCAGCGCATTTAAATTAAAGCTTGTTTTTAAAATAGTTTTTTATTCCGCTTTACGAAGTTTGGTCTTATTATATTTTTCGTTTGCATTAATGTCAGCTATCGATTACGTAGGTTTAATGCGTGGCCGCCATTTTGAAAAAAAAAAACAAAATGGCATGGTAGTAGGTATGGCAGGATTCATATAAAATCTTCAATCATGTATGTAAGGAAAAATTTACATCTTTTTAGTAAAAGAGGTGAAAGACATAATTATAATACTAGAAATATAGAAAACCAGGTTTCAGATTGGC
Organism: Gortyna flavago; assembly: GCA_963669345.1. Classification (NCBI taxonomy): domain Eukaryota; kingdom Metazoa; phylum Arthropoda; class Insecta; order Lepidoptera; family Noctuidae; genus Gortyna; species Gortyna flavago. The sequence goes on along the minus strand of OY770129.1, from coordinate 8,606,308 downwards.
TAAAGTAGACTCATCTTTTATGGGGTACTGTTTAAAATGTTATAATAAAATACCTCCCCACATTCTTCAACTGAATGAGACAAAATACAAGTCTTGTATAAAACGCACACTATGCAGGCAGGCATATTATAAGTTAGGGGATTACATCGTTGATAAAGATGCCTGGCTCAATGCTGGTCCTGCTCCACAACCACAACTAATTCATTAACACTTGAACATACTGTTGGAGCTGCTGAAGATTTTAAGACTATCTTTGCATTGTATAAACTCAATTTCCTTTGTATTGTATAATTGCATAGCACAGATGTGAGTTCTATGTACTATAGAGCTACCATTTCCGGATAATAATATGTCTTTCATTGACTTAAATGTGCCCTGGCGGCTGATAGTATGTCATGCTCACTAAAATGTCTCGCTGACGGTGGCGTGTGTGTTGGATCATTTAGCTCCCTTCAAAATGGTTGAGCTGAATGGTGCTGATCTATGCGTCATGTTCGTGAACGGGCGCCGTCAGTTGGGGCTGGTCATCAATTGGCTACCTAGGTTTTTTTTTTTTTGGATTGTTGTTTTGTTAAGTACTATTTGCTGTACTCTGGACGCTCTTAACACGTACGTCTTTTTTATTTCATTACATCGTTCTCACATATAATTATAAGTTCAACATTAATGATGTAACTAATATTTTTGTAAAAATATAATTTAAAAGAATGGGCAACTAGCTTCATATTTTCTGACTGACCGACTTCTTGACAATTCAAAAGTGCTTGTAAATGGTTTAATTGAAATAAATGCTTTGAGTTTGAGTTTGAATCCTCTTTGATGCTTTCTAATTTATGAATTTTCCAATTAAATTATTAACACCAATCTCATATGCAATATAAAACTGGATTTTGTTATTGATTTTTAGGGTTCCGTATCCAAAGAGTAAAAACGGGACCCTATTACTTAGACTCCACTGTCCGTCTATCTGTATGACTGTCACCAGGCTGTATCTCATAAACAGTGTTAGCTAGACAGTTGAAATTTTCACAGAATGTGTATTTCTGTAGCCGCTATAACGTACTAAAAACAGAATAAAATAAATGTTTAAGAGGGCTCTCATACAACAACCGTGATTTTTTTGCCGTTATTTTATATGTAGTGTTAAATATTGTATGGTGGTACGGAACCCTTCGCGTGCGAGTCCAACTCGCACTTGGCTGGTTTTTTTTATATTAAGTACACATTATTTTTAATATTAGTTGTATGAAAATCAGGTACCTATTTCTTCTAAATAAAACATTAAATATTACAGGTATCGTTCTGTGCCACCTGTAAACACTTTGATACTTGGAGCTGGTGTTAAGCCATATATTGGCTTTCACTATGCTCTGGAAGGAGGAACTACTCCCCCACTGCAAGATGTGGCTAGAGCTGTTGCAAATAAAATCAAGTCTGCTCTTCCGTAAGTATGAGAATATGCATTATAAGACTTGCCTGGAACATCATCACTAATACCATCTTACACGACAACTTTCTGATTATAGCTAGAAACTGAAAAGTGGATTGCAAAATAAACTTCAGAAAAATAATAGTGTTTTTATTTGGTTTGAGTAAAGGGGCTGGCTTGGAGGAGGCTCTACAGACAACACAACGGCTGGAAATGAACCATTAATTCGTTCCGAACCTTTATCGATGCGCAATGGCTTATATGACGGGCAGCGACACGGCAACCTGGTGGCTGTGTCGCCAGATCGACGGCTCGCGTCCACAGTCGACAGTTTCGGACGCGTTGCGGTTCTAGACGTTACACGAGGACATTTAATTAGAGTCATCAAAGGTTGCAGAGATGCTCAGGTTGCATTTGTTCAAGTATGTATATCACATGTACGCTAACACAAATATCTACAAATCTTGTTAAACATAATTAGTCTTTAACTAGCTTCTTTTCTATTTTTGCCATCGACACGCTAAGAAGAAGAATATTGGCTTCTTGCTTCTTTTGAAATACATTACATCACTATTATCGTTGACCTGTTTAAACCCCATGTATTATTTTGCAGATATTTGATATGGATGACAAAAAACTCCAACTGTCAGTTGTTAAAGAACTTAAGAGAGCCATATTTTTAATTATATATAACCCTAAAAAAGGGCTCATAGATATAAGATTAATGCAAAAAGGAAACAGAGTTGCAGCATTTACCGCGACGAAAAACGGCTTACTTCTATACAACACTTGTGGTCTAGTTGGTGCTGAGAAAAATTATTCGTATAAAAAACTCAATTTACCCGAATTTCAATGTGTATTAATAGACCCAGACGGAAAATTGAAGAAGTTTAATATTCCATTTTTTTATGCCTTGGAAGGAGAACATTCCCAAAGATCCAAAGATCTTTATGCTTTGAGAGATTTACGTGAGCACATCAAAAAATCTTCTACCGACTCGAAAGATTTTGTCGGTGAATTAATAAAAAAAGTCTTAGAATTAAAAACGTTAGACCTGAAAAAGCATTGCTTAGATATGCTAGTAAAAAAATACGAAATATCCCCTAAAACTGTTATGACTTGTCTAAATTTGTTTTGGGATAGTATCGAAAATGATAAACTGAATGGTCAAGAAATCGAAATTAAACAGTACTTTGCAAATCTTGGGTTAGCCACTTTGTTCTTTAGACATCTCAATGGAGAAAACACCGATGACATGAAGGACCTCGTAATTAAAATACATACCTATATGCATTTAAATACAGAAAGAACTGAAAAAGTTCAACTTACTGAAACCGGCCAGCCCCTATGTTTCGATCTTTTGGAGGACGATAATTGTATATTGGAGAGATTGTTGACCTTAGCACAAGAGAATAATTACAAGGAACACCATCACGCCAGAGTGAAGTTTGCCGCTAACAACACTAGCACTTACAAAGAATTTGTTTCTTGCTTCAAGTTAGATGAAAGTACTAAATACATATCTTTGAAAATTGATGCAACAGAAGACCAAATCAATAATCTGGCTAGTATCACTTTTAAATCTATATTTAAATTAAAGGACATCACAAGGTTAAGTGATTTCGTGAAAGAGTGTAACATAGACGCAAAGGAAATAGTAAAACTATTAATTATGCAGTTAATGAACATGCCCTTAGAAGAAATAAGTGTTGAACTAATTGAACAGTTTATAAAAATTTTATACTACCTGTGTAATGTTATAGAAGAGGCGACCCATATAGCTTACAATGAGATATCACCGTGGTGGCAAGATATTCGTGATGTGTTAGTAGACATGCCTTGTCCTTTGAGAAGCATGATAGTTGCAATGGCTTGCAAAGCAGTTAGTAGAATATTTGAAACTAAACGTCAGGAGATAGAAGATGATATATGGGAGTCTGTAACAAAAGAAAATGCTAAATGGGGTATACTAATCGGTAAGCTTGAGGACATTTCTATCCTTAGTATTATCCTTATGTTCAAAGACTCCTTCAGTGGAAAGTCCTTACCTAAATTGCAAATGAATGAATTAAATATTAATCTCAAATATATTTACACAAGAGGGAAAGGATCAGTAACAGAATTAATAGCAAAATGGTTATGTGGAATGGGCGTTGTTCCTGAATCAGTTGTTGCTAACGAATTACTTGAAAAATATTCGAGTATGGGTTTGGAATCGCCTGAAACCAATGATGACGATGATTCTGATTACCTTTTTATAGAAAACAATCGTATCTATGTTGACGAAAATCCTAAGATATTTAAATGGCTCTCTCTATTAAGACAACAATTTCCACTAAGCACATCATCGAATTACGTAATTGCAAACATGTGTTGGGAATATTCTATGGCTTGGCAGAAATCCATGAAGAGTTGTGAGCAACTTGAAACAGTTCTTCAATGTCTCACGTGTATATCAGACTTGCATATTAGATTAGGTCTATATTCCATTATATGGTCTACATATATTAAGCAAGTGTTTGAAGTGAGTTGTCGCTTAGTAAACAAAGTCGGAAGACTGCCAAAAGATCTATTATGTCTTCAAGATATTGGCTTTGACAGCACAACCATGGCCAAATTCCTTCAAATTGCGTCTAAATATTTATATGAATTCCTGACTTGTTCAAATTTGACGATCAATCAAAATAAAAAAGCCATTCAATTCGAGAAAATTTGGGATGAAAGTATTCCTTCTTTAGTGGAAGTGGCACAGGATAATAAGAGTGTTAATATCGATATATTGAATTTAAATTACCAAATATCATGTACGGTGTACCTTATGTGTCATTTTAATGTAAAACTGTCCAAACCACTGGATAGTCTGTACGATATTGACTACCAGTATATATTTGAAGCATTAACTGGTAACATACACAACAGAGAAATAAGCATGAAAGCATCTGAAAAATTGAGAAATCCGAGGATGAAATTTTTGACGAAACTCATTCGATCTGCAGTAGAAACAATAACCGCATCGGAAAATGAAGAGCCATACCAAACATATAATAGTGAAGAATGTCTTGCTTGGATTGAAAGAATTACCCTACTAGCAGAGTTATGGAATATTGATAACGACTTTATAAGACGTCAGCAGGTAAAAACCGTGTAAATATATATTTTTGCAAATAACCTACATTATTTAATTGTACTTTTGTTACAGGTAATTTCACTTTACCATCTTGGTTATGACATGTTGGCTGAAAATATAATAGGCTTACTAATGGAGCCTGAAATAGTCCTGCCATCACTTTTAGCTTTAACTATGCAAAGATTCAAGAGAAGTTTGGAACAATCAAGCAATCAACCGGAGTGGATAGTTTCAATGCCACCTCAACTTTACAAACGTCTTCAAAATACGGTCAGTATTTTCTTATCCCTCTATTCAGTCATCACAGAGACAACTTCCTTTGCGTTTCCAGTATATGAAGTATTTTGTGCATTCTTTTGCTATGCCCATTACATTTTTTTGTCTGCTTCATTTCGAGTCAATGGTACTTTATAGATGAGTTTAGCCCATTAGGCACGCGAATGCCAGCAGAAAGGCATGTTTTTTTAACCAAGGTAAAACATTGATGTGAGCGCTGTACATCCACCCTTAACAATAGTCACGTAAGGCCGCAATACTGCATAAGGGTGTGACGGTACATGAAAATATATGATAAATTAAAGGAACTTACTAAGACCTACAAGCCTAACAGTCCCTACAACCCTAAGCCCTACAACCCTAACCTATCATATACCTAGCATGTGATAAATAAATATATAAATAAGTTCAGGATGTCTGCACCGTGCGACATAAGGTGACAGACTGATAGTGGCTAAAGGTGTTTTGGCCACAGTGAGCGGTAAGGAGACAAGAATATAAAATTCAAATCTGATTGATTTACACTATATAACAGCTTATATACCTACTACTTTTTCTTAATACACACTATTATACAAAATTTTTGTGTTCTATGCGTGTACCTAAGATGCCACCAAATCATTATTTTAACTGGGCCGCGCGTGAGCCGGGCCGAGTGCTGAGTCGAATGTCCAAAGATATCATTGAACAAACGCAATAATTAAAAAATAATTTTATGTTTAATTTTGTGTTTGTTACAGACACTAGATACTTCAATACCGGCTCATCCGTCAATGACCACAACAAAAATGGTACTCGCAAAAATACTTATCCAAATACATAAAAAGATTGCAAATAATCCTATAAATTCTCAAAATATTAAAACTACTGAACTTTTAATTGAAAGTTGCGAAGTGTTGATAAGGCGTAAACTTTAAGATATTTTTTCGCATGCACATGTATTTAATTGATCCCCTAATAATTCCCTATTTGATTTCCTAAAAATACTAATCGAAAGTCGTTTTATATTCTGTAATCGTTTGTTTTTTGTGTTCAGGAATATAAAAAAGCCCATTGCGAAATCAGTGTAGCAAATATTACGTAAAGAGTTTGTTTTACATCAATTTATGCTATGTCAAGATTATTTTTACTTGATTCTGCACAAAAAAGACAGGTACGCAAGATTTACGCAGAACTTACCTGCCACGACTCTTTTGGCAGAAAGAGGGCAGAAAAGACCTGTCATATTCTTTTTTTTTTTACTGTACCTACTACCTATACCTAATGAACATTTAATGTAAAATCATATGATTAAATTGCAATAAAACCTTTTTTAATCTTATGTGTGTTGTATTCTTGTATTGAAATGCAAAACCTCCAACGGGGTCCGTAGTTGAGATGAATATTTAGGGACATACTACAGTACTTGTACAGTATTAATTTACCGCAAAAATAAGTTTTTATACCTGGCATTTTTTCGAAAAATTAAGAAAAGAGAAAGAGACCATTGCCTTGGAAGTTAGTAGGTTGGTCTTTGGTGTGCAATGTCACAATGTGTCGACCCCCTTGCTGCCCATCTCTCTAGCTCGGCGGGCTGTTCTGTGTGCTGGAGCGGCCGCTGCAGGAGCGGAAAACCTCAATACGCGCAATACTCCAACCTTATTGGAACCTATACAAAATATCGTTTTGCATCCTCGTCAGATTTCAGGAGTGTTTATTGATCTGCCAGCGCCATCTATCACGAGCTGTGTGAAACTCCAACCGGCCAGAAATCAGCGCTGACGGTGGCGCCACCTCGGCGGACGGTAGGTACCGCTGCGCAGCGCAGCGGCAAAAATGAGTGAAGTGAATTTAGTGAGAACATTATGAAAAAAGTTATGGTGGACGACACGGGTTTTAATTAAAAATTATTGTCTTATTCAAGCTACCTATTGCAAAGTCTTAATTATATTAATAAACAGTAATAAGGGGCTATGTTGAAAAAAAAAGAGTTTTTTCTATTTCGTCCCTGTGAAATAGGGATTTAATATTTTGGTGTGCGTGATTTAACATATGTTTTTTGACTCTTTATAAAAGAAATACACGATTCAATGAATTGTTCTCGGTACAAAAAAATGCAAAGTTAGGTATATCTATTTTTTACTTTTTTCGACATCACGCGTATTCAATGGAGTTTACTTTAAAACAAAGTTTACTCAAAGTAGTAGAATAGAATAGAATATTTCTTTTTTTGACATCTTTATTTCATTAACCATAATTGTGTTCTAAAATATATTTATACTATATACAAGTGTTTAAAAAAAAAGGGAAAAGAAAAAGGCAGGAGCTCATTGGGCATCAAAAAATTCGTCCGCATCGCTGTCAATGGGATAAGTGCCCAAAAGGCTGGCAGCATTACCACGTTGAATGGCAATGCTTATTCTTTGGGCTAAAAATAGGCCAGCCCTCTGGTCACGCGTAGAGTCAACCAACCGCTTGGCGATTTCCCGAAATATTCGGTGAGCACCCGGACCCCAAGGCCCTAGTGTTTCAACCCCAAACGGCTCAAACATATAGCACCCAATAAGGTTGTTATATTTGCGCCGTTTGAGGTATTCTGCTCCTGCAGCAGCCGCCCCAGCACAGCCCACTGTGCTAGGAAGATGGGATGGCGCGAGGGTGTCGACACAGGTTGCATCCCACACCAAAGGCCTACCCAACTTCCAAGGCATTATGGTCATTCCATCTGGCCTCTTCCCATCGTCGCGTGCCAAGTCATTAGGTTCTAAAACAGCTGGCACCCCGGCGGTGACAAGAGCCCGACGGATGATGTCGTTAATGCTCGCATGCCGTGCCATCCGACCAGCGCTCTTGCTGCAGGAAAGACCATGGTGTCCGAGGCAGTCGACTGATACACCGCAATGACAGCGATGTGGAGCTCCGCAAGGAGCGCCCAGACGCAAACATGTAGCGAGCCGGAATGTGGTGTCACCCAGTATAGTGCATATGTTAGGTGACGGTAGCGCCTGAAGCCAAAGGCCCGACTCCCATTCACCCACAGCCAGCAGGCGGGCACGCTCAGCAGTATTGGTGGACGTATTAATAAGTTTATTCCGTACCAACCTGCAGAGCGGCTCATCCCACTGTCTCTGGGAAGACTTGTTCTCGGGCTGAACCGTGTCCGGGCAAGCCAATTTCCAGGCGTTCACCGCATCGGTCAAACACGGCACTTCAGAGTCAACCTGCAGCCTAATTGCGTAACACATTATCTGGAAATGATTCAGACTGATCGGCTTCGTTTCCACCACAGTTGGCTTCATTTTACGCTTTTCGTATTGCGTAATTAAGATTTGTGTGGTTAACTTTTCTGTGCTGTGGACCGAGGATAGGAACGCCGCGCCGGTAAGCTTACACTAGAAATTTTGCGGAAAAGAATAATTATTTATTTGCATAGAAAGTATAATAGGTACAGAAAAAATGCAGATGTTTTTATAATTAGGGATCGTTATACATTCTACCTTATGTTAGGCATGCAAACGAAAGACGACAACGAGAAGACGAGTTTTAAATATAATTCATTTATTTTGTTAAAAAGGAGTAAATTCGTTTTGGCACATAGGTACGTTGTTTTATTCCGAGAGCACGCTCATTATAGCCATCTCACTTCTTTTGCGTTTCAAAAGTAGGAAATAATAATAATTGCATCACTTTCGCTCGCTTAGTAGGTTTTCGAGGATTTTAGATTTTCGAGGTAGGCCCTTAAGTACAATATACCCGTGCTTAATTTACGTCTACCGTACACACTCGTCGCATAAACATAAACGAGTTCCAGACAAAAGGACGCAAAGCAGCCATCAGAGTTCGAGGAATCAAGCGAGACTCAACGAGGCAGGCGGCCCATCCTAACACATGCGCGGTCCGAGGGGGGGGAGGGGAGTCGTGGGGGTCATGATCCCCCAAAATCATTGAAGCTGTCGGGGGTCTAAATGATTTACTTGCCTTAGGTAGGTACTTACAGAAAACTGGACTTGAGCCACGAAAACCCCGATGGGCATATACAAAAACATTAAGAGGGGACGGGGCCTGCAAGGTATTTCAAAAATAGGTACCTACCTATTTGAAGAATCTATTGCCTTCGCCTTACCTCAAGTCTGCCCCCATAGTGTGTGATAGGGACAGCTGCAGCTCAGACCGAAATTATCACAAAAATTATGACGAGATCCACATTTCGTATTCCCCCTTTTTCTCCTCGAAAACTGAGCCGATTCAATATTTTTTTACATTATCATTTTAAAAAAGAGTTGAGAGAGCTGTTTGGGTTCCTATATTTTTTTTTTATGTTAAAAACTTTTCTAATCTGTCTGGTAGTCCTCTAATCACGGTGGTAAAAATAGGGCATTTTTTGTAATTTTTAGAGGGTCATATTTTCTTTACTAATTAGTTGCTGAAAAAAAGAAAATGACAGGGACGCGTTTACAGCAGACCTTGATTTTAAGAAGAAAAAAAGGGAATACATTTGTATGGAGAGAATTGCACGCCCTATCCCTGACAGACATGGGGGACTGCCGACTGAAGTAAAAACGACAGTCAGTTTTTTAACGCGCCTAAAAAAGTTTGTTCTTTAAAAAGCCTGTTATAAACAGAATCTAACTCGAAAAGCAAACTCGGGATAATGGGCACCCAGTTCGTACGTAAGGTTCGATTGGACAGATTTTGCCAGACTCCAAAACCTAAACTGCTGTAAATCGAGTTTATATTTTTCGTCATAATTCGATAAAATAAGTTCTCTTTTTGTATGATGATTAAAAGTAAACAGAAACTATACAGGGTGAAATTGAAAACATGCGACAAATCGAAATGGGAGATTGTACTCATCATTATGAACAACTTTTATAAGGGACCAAAACAGAAATCGCGAAAAAAACATCAGCTCTTCCCTACATTTATGTTCGCATAACTCGTCAAAATGTAGGGAACAGCTGATTTTTTTTTCGCGATTTCATGTTTGGTCCCATAGTAAAAGTTGTTCATAATGATGAGTACAATCTCCCATTTCGATTTGTCGCATGTTTTCAATTTCACCCTGTATATTATATACTACAAGGTGGGGTTCTAAAATCAGTCTTCAACCTACAATCTACATTCCGTTGATTCTTGAGATTTTCTTCATAAGTCTACAAAGCAAGTAGGTAATCCCTAGTCCTTTTTCGCTTTTTCATTTTACATTCTGCAGTGCTATTCTGTAAAAATCTCACCGTGAAAACAAAGGTAGGTACTACTTGCTTGATGTGAACTGTCATTCCACCTAACATTAGGGATGGACACTATTGACAACTCACTTTACCTAAGTTGTCACGGTGAGATTTTTACAGAATAGCACTACTGGTAGTTGCTTGGGCTCAATGTAACTCCTATTTCTGCTTGAAAATATAAAACAAATCCTAACCAAACAGCATAGGCGTATATAGGGGGGGAGGGGCACCCTAGAATGGTCTGGTGCCCACCCTAGTATGAAAGCAATCAAATAAATAATCTACCACCAAGACCTAAAAAAAATTATTACCTACATTCCATTCGTTAGTTTCGAAATTACAAAAACAATTGAATCTACTACTAATACGCAAAGTAATAAGCTAGAGTAGGTAGATACATTTAATTTTCGCGCCACAATGCAAAGTGAATAGCGGGCGAGTGGAAAGCATTTTGTGGGTAATTATAAAGGTATTTTAGTAGTAGCAGAATGTTTAATAGTGAAAAACGTGCTAAATGAAAAAAATCGGTCGTGGGATCGCTCGCACTTGGGTTGAGGTCCGCTAGGCATGGCGGACTGATACCAGTCGGGGGTGCGGCATGCGGTACCCCCCAAAATCATTCAAGCTGTCGAGAGTCTGAATGATTTACTTGCTCTAATAACTTAAAACTGTACCTACTTGTGACACGAAAACCCCGTACACAAACATTAAGAACACAGGCAGACAGGGATTGCCGACAGAAGTAAAATTTTTAAAACTATGAAAAAACACAGGGGGTTTTTAACGCGCCTAATAAATTTTTGCTTTAAAAAGCCTGTTATAAAACATAGAATCTAGGATGCAAGAGCGAGTGAAGCAAACTCGGGATTTGGGCACCCCGCTTGTACGTAAGGTTCAAAAGGCTTAGGTTAAGGCCAGATTCCTAAACGGCTGTAAAACGAGTTTTCATTTTTCGTCGTAATTCGATAAAGTAAGTTCTCTTTCTGTATAATGGTTAAAAGAAAACAGAGACTATTCAAGGGTGGGGGCTAAAAATTTCAAGCTCGCTTCGCTCGCTCTTGCAATATACATACTATTATTTTTTGAGCGTTTCTTCCTAAGTCGACAAATCAAGGAAATCCTAGTCCTTTGTCCTTTTGGAATGATCGAAAGACAATCGAACCTGTCCGAGTGTGCAAAATTTTCGAGTAGTCATTTTGTTTATTGCTTGGGCTTGCTTACATAAGTCGACAATGTAACTCCTATTTCAGCTTGAAAATATAAAACAAAACCTAACCAAACCGAGGCAGGTTGTTAAAATTTTCGAGCTCGCTTAGCTCGCTCACCCCACCCTACATGATCTACCGTTCTAATGCATGCGACCAATTTGGCAGCATTATTGAGTAAACCCAGCCCCCCCCCCCCCCCCTTTTGTAAGCTGCGTCCCTGAATAGCAAGTAAAGCTGGAGATAAACATGAACCCTAAAATATCATCACGCCTTTAGTACCCAAACAAAGTGTTAGGGAGGGGTGTAGTACTTGCCCTTAAAAAATGGTGCGGAATAAATTCCGCACCTGGGCCCCCCGCTGACGCAGAGTCTCCGCGCCCAGCTGGTGGAGGAGGTGGTGAGCGCTCTATACCCTTCACGGGGGGAGCATACTCCCCCGCCCATGGCTCCGCCAATTGCGGTGCCCGAAGCGGACCACGCGGACGACGACGACGACATCCCTGAAGTGACCGGGGTAGATCTGAGAGTGGCGGTAGGTAGGCTGATGGGCAAAAATACCGCCCCAGGGCCCGACGGCTTGCCGGGTAAAGCCTGGGCCCTGGCCTCGAAGGCTCTCGGACCCCGACTGGAGGCGCTCTTAAGCGCATGTATGGAGAGAGGCCTGTTTCCACTCCGTTGGAAGACGGGGAAGCTGGTCCTCATTCGGAAGCCAGGGCGCCCTGCGGACTCTCCGTCCGCATACCGGCCCATCGTGCTGCTCGACGAGGTCGGCAAGCTCTTTGAAAGAGTGATTGCGGGCCGCCTCGTCGGGCTCCTGGTGAGGACGGCGCCGGATCTTGCGGATAGCCAGTTTGGCTTCCGCAAGGGGCGCTCGACGGTGGTCGCCATCATGCGCGTGAGAGCCCTCACGACGGGGGACGCGGTGTCCCGGGGTGGGGTTGTCGTGGCGGTGTCACTCGACATCGCCAATGCATTTAACACCTTGCCCTGTAGCTGCATTGGGGAGGCACTCCGGTATCACCGAGTGCCGACCTACCTCCGTCGAGTAGTCTTGGCGTATCTGACGGACAGGAGCTGTCATCTACCCCGGTCGCGATGGGGAGTGGAACCGGTGAGAGATGTCGTGCGGTGTCCCACGGGGATCGGTTCTGGGGCCGCTCCTGTGGGACATCATATACGACTGGGTGCTGCGGGCCGACGTCTCTGATGGCGTCAGCCAGCGTGGTTTGCTACGCTGACGACACGCTGGTCATGGCGCAGGCGTCGCATGAGGCGGCGGCCGACGCGATGACACGCGGGGTTGCGATAGTCGTAGAGAGGATCCGGCAGTTGGGCCTCGAGGTGGCTCCGCACAAGTCCGAAGCCATGTCTTTTCATGGGCTTCGGAACGGGCCACCATCGGGATCCCAACTAACGGTAGGAGGGGTTCACATCGGCGTCGAGACGACGATGAAATACCTGGGTCTCGTCCTCGACAGCCGGTGGAACTTCGTCGAGCATTTCCGACGTTTAGCCCCCAAACTGGAACGGGCCGGGGCCGCTTTCAAGCGGCTCTTGCCCAACCTGAGGGGGCCAAACGCCTCCTGCCGGAGGCTTTACGCGGGGTCGTGCGGTCCATGGCAGTATATGGGGCCCCGGTGTGGGCGTGTTCACTGCGGCTACGAGCCGCCCACTATTTGAAAGAGCCCCAAAAGGTGGTAGCCATACGGCTTATACGGGGGTACCGCACGATCTCGGGCGAGGCGGCAAGCCTCATTGCCGGACTGCTGCCATGGGATCTGGAGGCGATAGTCCTCGCGCGCCTTTATGAGTGGCGCGCGGAGGCACTACGCCGGGGGAAAACCCGCTTCCGCGGCAAATCGCTGCGGAACGGACGGACGATGGCGACATGGAAAGAGCGACTGTCGCAACCCCAGGGCACGCCACGATAGTGGCGATAAGGCCCCTCTTTGAGGAGTGGCTAGAGAGGCGTCACGGCGTCCTCACCTACCGCCTGACGCAGGTCCTCACCGGACACGGATGTTTCGGTAGGTTCCTGCACATCATCAGGCGGGAGGAAACGCCCGGGTCAACATTGCGAGGATCGCCCAGAGGACACGGTGGAGCATACGGTGGGGGTCTGTCCCGCTTGGGCAGAGCACCGCCGTGTCCTCGTAGAGGCGATCGGCAGCGGCGGCGACCTCTCCCGTCCGGCCCTGGGGGTCTACTCCCTAAGCACGAAGTCCGTCGTTTCGGCCTTCGTTACGGGCGTTTCCTACTCCCTATGCCCTACGGACGGATGATTCGTTCGGGGCCCGAGCGAAGAATGAATGACAACGCGATTTGATAGTTGTACTTACCCCCGATGTGTTTTAGCCCGTCCGAAAAATTTAAGTTGACACTGGTTTTGACGGATATTTATGTCAGTTGATACGACACCAAAATAGTTCTCGTGCTGTCGACGAAAGTTACCAATTTAAAAGAATTCAAACTAAGTATGACTGCTTTTTTAAATATTAAAGAAGCTTTACAGGAATTTGAGCGTGCCTAAACCCGTACCGAATAAGCGTGCGCGATAACGATTAGATTTTCTAACTAAATCTGACTATTTTTAATCGCGACTAAAAAGGTGTGGAATAAAATTTGTTGGCACACCAACAAAAACACTGCTGTTTTTTTTTTTTTCTTTTGCTTAATCTCGAAAACGGTGTGTCCTATCGTAAAAATAATGAAAATTTCGACCCCCTTTATGAAACCCGTAAACCCCTAAAACTCAACACGCACATTTTTCATATTTTCCATACAAAAAGAGAAAAATTCCATATAAAAATATCTTCTAAAAACAAAATAAAATATTTTCCACGTGGTGTCGCGATTGTCAAATTCGATTTAGTTGTGTCAAAATTATTTTTAAATGTAGAGGTATTTTTTTTTCTTCTGGCTGACTGTCGCCACCTAACTAAAGAAGAAGAACTGAAGAAGAAATGTGTTGTTTATACAAAGAAATACTGTAATAATATCGTTTTGACATTGAGTAAGCACTGTTGAGCGCGTTCACGAGCGTTTCGAATTGTTGACAGCTCTTAGCTGTCATAATCGTAATAACTAAATCGGAACGCATGTGAGACGATGAGACAAACTATATTCGGAATGCGGCCTTTGACATTTCATTATAAAATTTCCTTCAAAAAAGTAAACAGGCAAGGGTATAACAGGATGATGCCAATTTCCGGACAAAAATGGCAAAAATAATTCAATTCTATATTTATAGACATAATAAAAGGTATATTTTTTAAATGTGGTCATTTTCTAACGATAAACGTATTCATTTTTGTTTAATAAGCTAGAAAACTACAAAATCAGTAAACCGGTAATCGACCGGTAAAATAGTGCAACTGTATCGCCATGCCTCGTTCGTTCACGAATATTGTCTATGATTCCGTTCACAGGCCCGTGCCGGACGGCGCGTATGTGTTCCACGCGCGCCTCAAAGAGATGTCAGCATCGAAGGAGGGGCCGGTTAGGGCCGAAGCCTGCCGGGGCAGCGGGATTGTCCGAAAGGGTTACCGCTACCCCGGAATATAAAGGAACACGGATGGGTTTTAGTCAGTAAGAGTCTGACACCTATATTCCAAGACGTTTCCTCGAAACTTCCTCGACTCCACTCAACCTCATTCAAGGAAATCGGTATTCACAGTTGTAAAAAATCACCTTCACTTGGCGTCCCTCGACATTTTTCCTCAGTCGAGGTGAGGAAACAACTGTCAAACTCAAGGTAGATCATGAAGTACCTTAAGGAACACTCAAGGAAGATTTACGCCATTCTTTACGTTGTTTAATCTACTATTTCGCTCACGCTTGTAAACAGAACTGATTAATTTATTTGAATAGTTTTTCCAATAGTGTTTTCAATGGATTTCCAACAGTTTCTGAATGATAAATGATTTTTATTTTGTAAGTAGGTTTGCACGAACACTTTTACACGTCAATCATTTCTTTTTTTTCTCATTCAAGAATTATCTGTATGGACTGTATGATAATCCGTACGATTACCCTGCACGTCGTTATTTGCGGGATGCAGAAAACCCCATTGAATTTTATGACAATGAATAATTCCAGAGACGCTATCGTTTTAGGAAAGAAAAAGTGCTGAATATGTTGTTACCGCTTGTGTTCTATAACAGAGCTATACCCAATAACAGAGGACTACCCATTCCGCCTGTAATCAGTTGTTAATAAATTGCGTTAAGATTTTATGCAACTGGAAATTTTCAAGTAAATTATTGCTGTTTGCCTTGTCTATAAACCATTATTTCTTTATGTTTTAAAAACGGAGTAAAACTTTCAAGTCGTAAAACAATATTATAACATTTTTTTTTAATTCGCCCTAGGGCAGGCTATAGTCTTTCGACCATACCGCCTTGTCTTCCGTGTACATAACAACCACAGACTACAGTTACATTATAACAACACACATAGGTGACAGGACAGACGCGATCACACAGATAAAAAAAATTGCAATCTGACAACTTTTGTGTGACCATAGACAAAAAAAAAAACAAAGTATATACTGTAATCTATGATTCAATGACGTATTCAATGAAGTTTTACCTCTACTCAACCTCACTGGAGGATCCTCAAGATTACCTCATGACAAGACAGAGTTTTAACTAAGAATACCGATTTCGAGGATTCCTTGAGGTAATCCTTAAGGTAACCTCGAATGAGTGGAGGTCGAGGAAGTTTCGAGGGAACGTCTTAGAATATGGGCCTGACACTCCCTTCCGCTCCACCCAGAGCGGGAGGGGTCATTTGATGATTTCCCATCCTTAAAAAAAAAAAAGTGGTGTAGTA
This sequence comes from Gortyna flavago, assembly GCA_963669345.1. NCBI lineage: Eukaryota > Metazoa > Arthropoda > Insecta > Lepidoptera > Noctuidae > Gortyna > Gortyna flavago. The sequence continues at coordinate 8,590,225 of OY770129.1, read as the reverse complement.
CTTACACGCACATTTATTTACCTATATGTACATAGGCGGACTTATTGAAATAGGCATTTTCTACATTTCGCCAGTTATTATGTGAAATGTTATAGGGGGCGAGCCTACTGCTGCCAACCGGGCTTAAATCCACTCCAGACAGCTGAGAAATTTCTGATGGAAAAACCAAATAACACTTTACCCGACCTAGGAATAGAACCCAGCTAGGGTCTCATGTTCAGCAGTAACGCTTGCGACCGCTAGACCAACGAGGAGATGTACAGAGGCCAGCACATCAAGCTATCCCAATCTGTCAAATTTTCCCAATTGAATATGAACCTTATTCCTTTATAATAAAGTTGCAAATCTATCAAAGAAATTTGACAGATTGGGGTAACTTGATGTGCTGGCCTCTGTACCTCCCTTAAAATATTCCTCGGCACCCATTGTGACCCACCCCCCCTTGGGCTGCGACCGCGCCTGCCCTAACAAGGAGAATTGCGTTCTTTCAGATTAGGTATGGATAAGTACGGCGACAACCCGTTCGGCGCCACGAGTTCACTACATAGTACTGTATAACTACGATTAAACGACTTTTTCTTTATATTATGAATTATTTTTCTTATTGATTATTTTTTATATACTTTTATAATAGGTACTTGAAATGTGATAGGTATCTCAAAAGATGAAAAACGTGATTTAGGCTTATAATTTAACGCTGTAAAAATATACTTTTTCTAGTGTTGGCATTTACAGCTTGGCAAAAAAGAGTAGAAAATCCGGGGGCCGCCACTGTGCTGCTCATATATGGCAACCCGCTGTGATCGTATAGCGTACCAACCTATAGTCTTGATACTTTTGTTACAATTTTTTTTTATACATATAGTTTATTTATTAAAATCAGTAAGTATCATTTAATTGAACAAGAATTTATTACCTAAAAATAAATATATTATGCTAGTAATACTGTGTTTTTAAAATTTTCTCTATTTTTTTCTGGGATTAAAATAAGACGCAGATATAATGTTATTGTAATTAATCTAATATATTTTCCTCCAAATATTCCACCCCCTCCATTTCATCCGAGTCTTGGCTAGAGTTAGCCGCATATTCGTCTGAATCGTTCTCCGATTCAGAGGAACTACTATCGTCTTCGAGGTTTATTATAATTCGCTCCATGTCTTCGTACATAGTTAGTTCCCGCTCATAATAATCTTTTTCGATTTTGATTACATGCTGGCATGAATTCTTCCAATCTTCCTCCGTAATTGATTGGAATGCGCGCTCAGCTGCTTCCTATAAAGACGAAACATTTGGTTAAACCTCTATCAACTTTAAAAGTAAAACATCAATATAACCTCTCTCAATATCATACTTTAATAAGTCAAACTGTACCTTTATGTCGATCGAGCCTACATTTTGGGCTGCAATTTTATGTTTCGCTATTCCCCAAATCAGCTCAATCGGATTCAGATCACAGTGGTAAGGTGGAAGTCTTACCACTGTATGTCCGTGTTCTCCTAACAGCTCGTCTATTTCAAATTTCGGCTCGGGCTTGTGCCGTTTGACGAACATCAACAGCTGTGGCTTTTTCCACGCCTCATCAAACGGAATTTCATTTTTGTATAACCATTCCTTTATATCGGCTACTTTAGTAGCAGAGGTAGGCGCTTTGTTCAATACCACGGAATGATACGGCGCATTATCCATTACCACAATAGATGCAGGTGGTAAATTTGGAATCAACCTATATTCAACCCACTTTTTAAAATTGGTTTTATTCATTTCCGAATGGTAGTCGGCATTTTTATTTGTTCCAGTAAATATGAGCAAAGCATTAGGAATAAACCCTTTTTCACTGCCAGCATGAACAATAATATAGCGTTTACCTTTTGAAACATTCTGCTTTATTCCACTTACATCAATCGATTATTATCATTATTATTATAAGCCTGCCAATAAAAAAAACAACAAACTGCTGCTGCTGCTTGCTGCTTATCAATCGATTGCCAGCACTTTTTTAATTTATACGATTGGTGAACGTAGCTTTCATCGAGGTAAACTATGGGCTTTCTAAGCTCTTCGGGCAAATTTCTATTACTGATAATTTTATTTAAATACGCTGCCCGTTTCGCTGCTATATTCGGCCGTTCAATTAATGCAGTTCTTTCTGACTGACAACTTTTATATTTGAATCCTAGGGCGAAAAGTATTTTCCGTAAATGCTCACGGCTTCCGTCATATCCCAAATCTTCTCTTACTACTGGCAGTAAGTTTCGTAAGATTGGTACCTGAAAATAAAATAACTATGTAAAGATTTGAATATAAAATTATGACAGAAACAACCCAGTTACAGTGACGTGTCAAACGAATGAACACTGCTAGTATGTTTCATTTATTCAGTTAAATTTTAATACCAATATAATAAAGATAAATGTACCTGTTTTCTCACAGTGTAAAAAAATTGAACTTTTTGTCTGATGGCACATAAGTCAAAGTTATCCAACTCTTTTTAGGACGACCTTTTCTATGTTTTCCGGGTGTAGAAAATACGCCTTTGTTTCGATCTCCTTCCAGCACGACTCTTCTTATAGTGTTTACTGATTTACCTAAAGTGAATAAATAAATATACATAAAAAAATAATAAATTAAAAATAATACATTTTTGGTAAATTTCTAATTCTAATGATTTTTATTCAACAGTAAAGTTATGTAGAAATCGAATTTAAATTTACATATTGCAAAGTACGCCACTCAAGTATCAACACTAATCTGTCGCGCTATAACTAATGTCAGACAAAATGTAAACATAACCTATGTGCTCGATGATTATTGTTCAAAATTCCACTTATTTCCTATGCAAGCTATTCAAAACAGAATAGGATTCATCAATTAACACTTAATTCATTTAAAAACAACAAAACAAACTGTTACATACCTGTCATATCAGCGGTTCTTTGGTAAACATCGTTGAGATCGGTAAGAATGGTTTTGGCCTCTTTTTCTGCCAAACATCGCCTATAAACCTTATAAATAATTTCTCTGCCAGCACTTCGGATGGTTTTATTCATTTTTTAGTTAGTTTAATCACGCTTTTAGGACACAATTAGAAATTTTATAAACTTGCGAACTGTATTGACATCAAACGTCATAACTTTTTAAATGTTGCCAGCAAACAAATAAATTAGTTCCGTTTCTAGACTTTTTTGTCAAGCTGTATGTTGCTGTCTATCCGATTTTAGCCCGCTCTTCTTTCGCGACTGTGATATTAGTATTGTTGTATTTTTCTCAGATAAAGAATATGCCTTATCTGAGGTATTTTTCGAAACAAATTGTTTTCTAACTTCGTAATCCATTGACGTTTTGTTTAACAAATAAGTAAGCATTTCCATCAAAAACAATTCAATAAAACCTCAGATAAATAATCTTTATCTGAGAATAATCTTTATCTGAGAATAAAAAAAGATAGGTACATAGGATATGTTCACACCACCTGCTCGCTGATGTCAGATTATGAGCGCACTCACATATTTTGGGCATTACTTACTATTTCAAGTCCTTAATCATTGTTATTTAAATATGACATAATATTTCAATGAAGATTAAAAATCCGACTTTTTTACAATTTTGATAACAATTCATCATCATCATCAGCAGCCTATAGCAGTCCACTGCTGGACATAGGCCTCTCCCATTGCCATCGCCATTCAACTCGATTTTCGGCAACTTTCATCCAGCTGCTACCAGCCATACAGTAAGGAGAAATTCACAGTTAGTTTTGAGCGTTTTTAGTAATGTTATGGTTTTGAAAAGGTTTTTATTTATAGGTATTTCATGAACTCAAACCACAAAGGCATAGACCACTAGGTATACAAGAAATATTATTTTATATAAGTATATACATATATATATTTTCTATTTAATTCATTTCATTTGCTTATTTAATCTACGAGCTCGATGAAGTGCCATCGCGCATTTTATGAAAAACTTGCTTCGGAATTTTGACTTTATATAAAAAAATACGGAAAGCAATGCCACCAGGGGGCTTACTCTCGAATATAATTCCGATAGATCGACATTGGAATTGTCAGTCAAACATCAGGGATTGGCTGGACTCACTGAATCTAGCCAATCCCTGACGTTTAACTTAACCAACTGACGTTTGACCAATGTCTATCCATCGGAATTATATTCGGGAGTAAGCACCCAACCTAAAGTAATAATTACTATTTTCCATTATTCAATAAGTCAGAGTACTCGGAGTCTTTCAGGCCCATATTCTAAGACGTTCCCTCGAAACTTCCTCGACCTCCACTCATTCGAGGTTACCTTAAGGATTACCTCAAAGTGGCGGTAGGCAGGCTGAAGGCCAAAAATACCGCCCCAGGGCCCGACGGCTTGCCGGGCAAAGCCTGGGCCCTGGCCTCGACGGCTCTCGGACCCCGACTGGAGGCGCTATTAAGCGCATGTATGGAGAGGGGCCAGTTTCCACTCCGTTGGAAGACGGGGAAGCTGGTCCTCATTCGGAAGCCAGGGCGCCCTGCGGACTCTCCGTCCGCATTCCGGCCCATCGTGCTGCTCGACGAGGTCGGCAAGCTCTTTGAAAGAGTGATTTCGGGCCGCCTCGTCGGGCACCTGGTGAGGACGGGGCCGGATCTTGCGGATAGCCAGTTTGGCTTCCGCAAGGGGCGCTCTACGGTGGACGCCATCATGCGCGTGAGAGCCCTCACGACGGGGGACGCGGTGTCCCGGGGTGGGGTGGTCGTGGCGGTGTCACTCGACATCGCCAACGCTTTTAACACCCTGCCCTGGAGCTGCATTGGGGAGGCCTAGGCACTCCGGTATCACCGGGTGCCGACCTACCTCCGTCGAATGGTCGGGGCGTATTTGACGGACAGAGCCGTCATCTACCCCGGTCGCGATGGGGAATGGAACCGGCGAGAGATGTCGTGCGGTGTCCCACAGGGATCGGTTCTGGGACCGCTCCTGTGGGACATCGGTTACGACTGGGTGCTGCGGGCCGACCTCCCTGATGGCGTCAGCGTGGTTTGCTACGCTGACGACACGCTGGTCCTGGCCCAGGGGAGGTCGCATCAGGCGGCGGCCGACGCAATGACACGCGGGGTTGCGATAGTCGTGGAGAGGATCCGGCAGTTGGGTCTCGAGGTGGCTCTGCACAAGTCCGAAGCCATGCCATTTCATGGGCTTCGGAACGGGCCACCATCGGGATCCCAACTAACGGTAGGAGGGGTTCACATCGGCGTCGAGACGACGATGAAATACCTGGGTCTCGTCCTCGACAGCCGGTGGAACTTCGTGGAGCATTTCCGACGTTTGGCCCCCAAACTGGAACGGGCTGGGGCCGCTTTCAAGCGGCTCCTGCCCAACCTGAGGGGGCCAAACGCCTCCTGCCGGAGGCTTTACGCGGGGGTCGTGCGGTCCATGGCCGTATATGGCGCCCCGGTGTGGGCGCGTTCACTGCTGCTTCGAGCCGCCCACTACCTGAACGCGCCCCAAAAGGTGGTCGCCATACGGCTGATACGGGGGTACCGCACGATCTCGCGCGAGGCGGCAAGCCTCCTTGCCGGACTGCCGCCATGGGATCTGGAGGCGATAGTCCTCGCGCGCCTCTTTGAGTGGCGCGCGGAGGCACTACGCCGGGGGGAAAACCCGCTTCCGCGGCAAATTGCTGCGGAGCGGACAGACCTCCGGCGCGATCTCATGGCGGCATGGAAAGCGCGACTGTCGCAACCCAGCGCAGGGCACGCCGCGATAGCGGCGGTAAGGCCCCTCTTTGAGGAGTGGCTAGAGAGGCGTCACGGCGCCCTCACCTACCGCCTGACGCAGGTCCTCACCGGACACGGATGTTTCGGGAGGTTCCTGCACATCATCAGGCGGGAGGAACGCCCGGGTGTCACCACTGCGAGGATCGCCCTGAGGACACGGTGGAGCATACGGTGGAGGTCTGCCCGGCTTGGGCAGAGCACCGCCGTGTCCTCGTAGAGGCGATCGGCAGCGGCGGCGACCTCTCGCGCCCGGCCCTGGTCCAAGCCATGGTCCGGGGCGAGAGGGAGTGGGAGGCAGTCACCTCCTTCTGCGAAGCAGTCATGCTAGCGAAGGAGGTGGCGGGATGGGCGAGGGAGAGAGCTGAGAGAGCCGCCCGTCCCAGCCGCCGCGGTAGACGCTCCGGGCGTCGGGAGCCGCGTGACGACTCCCGGCCACCGTAGGCGCGGGCCTGCGCACGGCCAGGGGCCCGTCAGGGCCGAAGCCTGCCGGGACAGCGGGATTTTCCGAAAGGGTTACCGCTACCCCGGAACATAAAGGGAATTTTTTTTTTTTTTTTAAATTTTATTGGCAAACCTATAGCGATTTGGATATTTTTTAGAGTAACTTGAGCATTTGCTCTCGGAAATCATCATTTGGTAGAGTGGAGCTGATGATGAAGACCACAGACGGCCATCGGAACTAATCAATGATAAATATTTCACGGGTTGCGATTCGATTACTTTAATATGGTTGCTAAGCAATTTATGCTCGTCACAATGCGTGTGGTGGTGGAGTGGAGTTCTCCAGGTTCTTACCAGGAGAACTCCTCAACAATTAACGTCCCAGCATCGGGAAAAGTCACCTCCTTCTGCGAAGCAGTCATGCTAACGAAGGAGGTGGCGGGATAGGCGAGGGAGAGAGCCTCGAGAGCCGCCCGTCCCAGCCGCCGCGGGAGACGCCCCGGGCGTAGGGAGCCGCGTGACGACTCCCGGCCACCGTAGGCGCGGGCCTGCGGACGGCGAGTAATGGGTAGCTCGCCGTCCGATCAGGACCAGGCCCGTGCCGGACGGCGCGTATGTGTTCCACGCGCGCCTCAAAGAGATGTCAGCATCGAAGGAGGGGCTCGTCAGGGCCGAAGCCTGCCGGGGCAGCGGGATTGTCCGAAAGGGTTACCGCTGCCTCGGAACATAAAGGGCTAAGGAAGGAACACGGATGGGTTTTAGTCAGTAAGAGTCTGACACTCCCTTCCGCTCCACCCATAGCGGGAGGGGTCATTGGATGATTTCCCATCCTTAAAAAAAAAAAATTTTGATTACCTCAAGTAATCCTCGAAATCGGTATTCTTAGTTAAAACTCTGTCTTGTCATGAGGTAATCTTGAGGATCCTCCAGTGAGGTTGAGTCGAGGTAAAACTTCATTGAATACGTCATTGAATCATAGATTACAGAATATCCTTGTTTTTTTTTTTGTCTATGGTCACTCAAAAGTTGTCAGATTTCAGTTTTTTTTATCTGTGTGATCGCGTCTGTCCTGTCACCTGTGTGTGTTGTTTTGTTTACTACACGGAAGACAACACAGAGTACTTTTGTATAGTGAAGACAAGGCGGTATGGTCGAAAGACTATAGCCTGCACTAGGGCGAATTAAAAAAAATTGTTATGTTTACGTCAGGGCTTGTTAACGTTACCAAATAACAAAATAATAACCGTTAAGTAACGTTAATTTCAATTTGATACCTTAATAACGTTCACAAAAATGTAACGTTACTTGGTCACATTACCAGTAAAGTAACGTTAGCGTAACGTTACCGCAAATAAATCAGTAACGTTATATTTACCGTTAATTTAGCTACGTTGCCGTTCCGTCTGTTTACATTTTTGTGCGCTCGCGCGGGCGCCTCGCTTAGCATTGGATTAGATGCACTGTTGCCGCTCCGCCACGCGCTAACCGCGCCGCCTGCGCCGTCGCCACGTAATACGTAATACGTGTCGCGGCGTAATACCATGACGTTCGACCTTCGCAATTTATCACCCTAAAGTAGGCATGCCTACTCAAATCCAAACGAGTATGAATGTTAAAATCGTAATTTGTAATTCGTTCGTAATTTGGCCGTACGAAGAAAGAAAGGGATGGATATTGAGATTGGCGATAGTGAGATAAAAATGAAAATCCAAGATGGCGGCAGCACAATTTTTTTTCTATCATGGGTTTCGTTTTCATAGTTTTTAAGGGTGCTGAAGCCAATAGTGAGGTCAAAATGAAAATCCAAGATGGCGGTTGTAATGTTTTTATAATTATTCATCATGGGTATCGTTTTTATGGTTTTCAAGGGCGCTAAAGTCGATAGTGAGGTCAAAATGAAAATCCAAGATGGCGGTTGTAATATTTTTTTAATTTTTCATCATGGGTGTCGTTTTTATGGTTTTCAAGGGCGCTAAAGCCGATAGTGAGGTCAAAATGAAAATCCAAGATGGCGGCTGTAATTTTTTTTTATTTTTTCATCATGTGTGTCGTTTTTATGGTTTTCAAGGGCGCTAAAGCCGCAAATTCCGTGGTAGTTAGACGTTGGACGTTGGCGTTAGACTATTAATTCCTGCATGTCTAAACAACAATTGTAATAACCATAAATAAGAACAATTAATTACCTTGATTATTGTCTTCTGCATGAAGTACGCCACATCATAAATGTAAAACATAAAAACACAAAACAGCCGCTACCTTTATTCTATGTAGATCTTGAGCACAAACACAACAACAAAGAAATCTTTAAAATCAACAGAATGAATTACGTAAAAGTTTAATTTGAAGCACCATACAAAAAGCTGCACATTTTACAGTGTAAAAGATGTCAAAGATTCGGACACGCAAAAAACCAATGCAACAGACCATTTAGATGTGTAAAATGCGGGGAAGAACACTCAACAACAAGCTGTTTAAAAAGACCGGACACCGAGACAACTTGTGCCAACTGCCAAGAAAAACATCCAGCAAGTTACAAAGGCTGCACAAAATACAAACAGTACAAAGACCTACTTACGAAAAACAAGACAGGAAAGGGCAAAGAAACTAATGAAAACACAAACAACATAACACAAAATCAATACCGCAAAACCCCAACACAAACTGTACAAGAAAAACATCAAACTAAGAACCTCTTCAATCACTCGAAACCAAATATCACATACGCACAAGCGACAAAACAAGAAAACTCAGCAGGATCATTAACCGACATCAAGGACCCAAATAATTTTAGGGAAGTATTGGACGCCATGTTCAACAAATTTCAAAACATAATAAATATTATGATAAACAACATGATGGATCGTATGATCCAATTAATCACAAGCCTTATAAAACACCCCTAAACCTTAGAATAATCACCTGGAATGCCAACGGGCTGACTGAACGTCGACAGGAACTTGAACTGTTCTTGAAACTTTAAAGAGTTGACGTGGCTTTAATCTCGGAAACAAGGTTCACGCAAAAAACCCATTTCAGACTTAAAAATTACATGGTGTACGCTACAAACCATCCTTCTGGTAATTCACATGGAGAAACTGCAATCATAATTAAAGAGAACATCAAACATTATTTTTTTGGGGAAAACAGAACTGAAAAAATACAAGCAACTTCAATCAGGATCCAGGATAACAATATAGAAACAACAGTCTCTGCTATCTACTGCCCACCTAGGCATGTTATTACAAGAGATGAGTTCAAGAATTACTTCAACACTCTAGGAAACAGATTTATTTGCGGTGGCGATTGGAACGCAAAACACGCCTCCTGGGGCTCCAGACTAACCTCGCCACGGGGTCGACAACTCTATATAGCCACGAACGAACTTAACCTATATTGCGCTTCACATGGTATTCCTACATACTGGCCTGCGGGCCCACAAAAGGTACCAGACCTATTGGATTTTTTCATCACCAAAAATATCCCGCTTGGACAAATAAATGTAGAGGAATGTACTGACCTGTCGTCAGACCATACACCAGTAATTATCAATGTTCACTCTAAGGCCATTCTTACTGAGTACCCACAAAGACTGTATAACCACACAACAGACTGGGGCAGATACAGAACCAAAATATCAGAATCCATTAACTTGAACTTGCCATTAAATAATGTAGATAGCGTTGAAACAGCTATCGAAACGCTCAATAAGCTTATTCACATAGCGGCCAAAGAATTTACGCCTTTTTCAAGACCAAAAACAACACAAATTGCCCACTATTCTAAAGTAATAAAGGATAAAGTAAATGAAAGAAGACTGCTGCGGAAAAAATGGCATTCTACGAAATATCCCCGTGACAAAAAAGTTTTCAACATGGCCTCTGAGGAACTTCAACAAATGATCTGCCAAGCAGAAAACGAGCGTCTACAAAAACAATTAGCAGAACTTACTCCTAATAAAGACACCAACTACTCTCTATGGAAGATAACAAAAAGGCTGAAATGACCGAAAGAACATATACCACCCATAAAAGCTCCTGATGGCAAGTGGGCAAAAACAGATCTTGAAAAGGCCCAAGTATACGCGCAACACTTAAAAACTTTCAGCCCCTTACCAAGCAAAAATCCTGAACACGACAAGGAAGTCTCCGAATATATGGACGCACCACTGCAAATGAACCTACCACTAAAAAGTGCAAGCCCCAACGAACTATGGAGAGAAATCCTAAAACTAGAAAAGGGTAAAACACCAGGCTATGACTTAATCGACGCACAACTTCTCAAGCAGCTGCCTAGAAAAAGCATAATTCACATCGCGGCCATGTAAAACGCCTGCCTAAGACTAGCAATTTACCCCGCTCAGTGGAAAATTGCGCAGGTTATAATGATACCCAAACCAGGCAAACCGCTCCACGATGCAAGCTCCTACAGACCAATAAGCCTACTCCCCGTGTTGGGTAAACTCTTCGAAAAAATATTGCTGAACAGGATGCGCCCCTATCTACCGGAAGTTATTCCTCTTCACCAGTTTGGCTTACGAGAGAAACATGGAACTATTGAACAGATACACCGTATTACGGATACTATCGTCAAGTCGTGCACTAGAATGCAAACAGTTCTGCTCTGCTGTCTTTCTTGACATTAGCCAGGCGTTCGACAGAGTGTGGCACGAAGGACTTCTCTTCAAACTTAAAAAGTTACTGCCTCACTCTTTCTTTCCGATTCTACGATCGTACAAACACAGTAGATGCTTTGAGGTGAAATTTAACAATGAAGTTTCTTCTTTAAATGAAATTTGCTCAGGAGTACCACAAGGAAGCATATTGGGACCCATCCTATACTTGCTTTTTACCGCAGACCTTCCAATGCACGCTGATACTATAACTGCCACCTATGCAGATAATACAGCCCTTTTGTCGGTACATGTGGATCCGGCTATAGCATCAGCCAACATACAAACCCACATCCATGAAGTGGAAAAGTGGCTAGATAAATGGCGTATTAGGGTTAATCAAGGAAAATCTGCTCACGTGACCTTCACCCTGAGAAGGCAGACTTGTCCCCCAATAAGACTTCATAATGAAGAGGTTCCTCAAGCTGAAGGTGCCAGATATTTGGGTATGCATCTGGATAGAAGACTCACCTGGAGAAAGCATATCTGGACCAAGCGTAAACAGCTGGATACGAAAGTCAGATCAATGAACTGGCTGATAGGTCGCAAATCAAGCCTGTCACATGAAAGCAAGATAGCTATCTATAAGACCATTCTCAAACCAATCTGGACTTACGGAATCCAGCTATGGGGTACTGCTAGCAATAGCAACATAGAGATTCTTGAAAGATTTCAAAGCAAGACACTGAGAACCATGCTAGATATACCCTACTATGTAAGCAACAAATATATACACGAGGACCTAAGTATCACTACCGTCAAACAAGAGATCGCTAGATATAGTGAAAGCTATCAGACGAGATATCAACTCATGTCAATGAACTGGCATCCAAACTAGAAGGCACAGGAAGTATTAGACATTCCCGATTGAAACAGCATAGTTTCTCTACACTTACCGTGAGATTTGGTGACATATGATAAAAGGGATTCATAGGAATTCCTTACGCTATTAAGACATAGATCGAGATACCTCATCTGAATGGCTTATTGTGTTAACACAGATTGCCAAGTTACTGTATTCATAATAAAAAAAATAAAAAAAAATATTGTCTTCACTCATCTTGATGTTGGATAAATTATCTTATCAGTTAGGTATCTCACTTATTACTTCTCACGCGTAAGAATCGGCAATGTTTTGATCGGCACGGCATCACAGAGCGGGGCGACGGCGGGTGGCCTGCCCCCGCGCGTCTCGTCCCCCTCTACTTCAAACTCACTAGATTAACCGTTCTAAAAGTATCGATAAAATTAACGTTAATAAACAACTAACGTTAATAATGATTACCGATAAAATGGAGCTAAAATAACGTTAAATCCATTAACGTTATTTTAATATTAACGGTAACGCTGTCAAATCAAGGAAACGTTATGAAAATTTTACCGGTATTTAAAGCCCTGGTTTACGTTGAAACTTTATTATTATTGTTTTGTGACTTGAAAGTTTAACTCCGACAAGGCAAACAGCAATAATTTACTTGAAAATTTCCAGTTGCATAAAATCTTAACGCAATTAACAACTGATTATAGGCGGAATGGGTAGTCCTCTGTTATTGGGTATAGCTCTGTTATAGAACACAAGCGTTAACAACATATTCAGCACTTTTTCTTTCCTAAAACGATAGCGTCTCTGGAATTATTCATTGTCATAAAATTCAATGGGGTTTTCTGCATCCCGCTAATAACGACGTGCAGGGTAATCGTACGGCGTGGATTATCATACAGATAATTCTTGAATGAGAAAAAAAAGAAATGATTGACGTGTAAAAGTGTTTGTGCAAACCTACTTACAAAATAAAAATCATTTATCATTCAGAAACTGTTGGAAATCCATTGAAAACACTATTGGAAAAACTATTCAAATAAATTAATCAGTTCTGTTTACAAGCGTGAGCGAAATAGTAGATTAAACAACGTAAAGAATGGCGTAAATCTTCCTTGAGTGTTCCTTAAGGTACTTCACGATCTACCTTGAGTTTGACAGTTGTTTTCTCACCTCGACTGAGGAAAAATGTCGAGGGACGCCAAGTGAAGGTGATTTTTTACAACTGTGAATACCGATTTCCTTGAATGAGGTTGAGTGGAGTCGAGGAAGTTTCGAGGAAACGTCTTGGAATATAGGTGTTAGTCTCTCAGAATAAGAACGCCAATGTCAAAAAATGTAATAGGGCTCTGAAATACATAAATAATCAAATAAAATTACGATACCAATTAATACAATAAACTTGTTTTTTAACCGACTGCCAAAAAGGAAGAGGATGTTCGAGTTTATGTATTTTTTTTTTATGTATGCTCACCGATTTTTCCGTCAATTGTGGACCGATTTCAATATATATTTTTTTTTTGTTTGAATGTATCTCGAGATGGTCCCATTGCATTGTCAGCAAGTTGGAATCTGATGAGTGAATCCCATTGAAATCGAGGGAACCCTCAGATTTTATAGGTAAACCTACAGCGATTTGGGTATTTTTTAGAGTAATTTGAGCATTAATTGCTCTCGGAAATCATCTCTTGGTAAAGTGGAGCTGATGATGAAGATCACAGATGGCCATCGGAACTACTCAATAATAAATATTTCACGGGTTGCGATTCGATTACTTTAATATGGTTGCTAAGCATTTTATGCTCGTTGCAAAGAGTATGGTGAGTGGTTGTTGAGGAGTTCTCCTTTTTCTTACCAGGAGAACTCCTTCTGAGGTAAAAACCTTGGAGAAGAAACAAATGAGGAATAGACATATTTTTTAATACGGCAATTTAGTATTTTTTCCCATAAAATACGGCAAACCAGACTGTAATACGGCAACTTAGATTTTTACGATAGCAACACTGTTCTGATTGTCAGTGACTCAGTGCGCGAGTGTCAAACTCAAACTGTCAAGTGAGGAGTAAGTAGCGATGGGCCGAGTCGTCTTTTTGGTAACTCGGGTGACTCGAGTTGACTCGCTTACCAACTCGGGCTGCAACTCGAGTTGACTCGTTCAGTCTGCCCGTGTCGCCGCTTCGTGCGTCCGAGTCAATAAATACTCAACTCGGTGCATCGTTCCGCGGGTTGCTAGTTTGCTACGTTCACGGTTCGCCGGGTTGGGTCCGGCGGGCTGCGTGGCGCCGAGTCAATGGTAGTCAAATAAAATTGAGCCCGTTCAAAAATCTGATATTTATTATTATTAAAAGTGTTTTCAAACATCAAATCACAAAACGAATACTACTACGCTACGCTACTTATGCTACATAAGTAGCGTAGCGTAAAAGAATGGTAACATTTTTACCTAGAAAATAATAAGAAACTAAAATAAATGTAATGGTACTTTATTCCTTAAATTAAACACCGTACCATTTGGTATTTGGTCATGTATCTATCAACTAACACCTATATAAAAAAAGCTAATCAACATCTAAGTAATAGCACTTATTTTTGAATGAATACCATTCTTCAGTCCAGTCAGTCAACTGTAACAAACCAAAAAAGGTAAACAAAACAAATAAGCTTCTGCGTCAAAACTCTCTCATCACTTCTGTCTGAATAACCGTCTGATAAGAAAAAGAAACCAACAACGAGAACTATCTCTTTCACTCGCGGCTCGGACATTCGGTCGTTGGGCTGATTCGGGCTCGCTCGGAGTCGTTCGGGCCTCGCGACTTGCGGGCTAGGCGCCAACCCACCGCACCGTCCGCCCGCCGCGCGCGCTCTTCGGTTCAACTCGGTTTGCAGAAATTTTGACTCGGGCTGACTCGCTTACGGTCTGGCCCGAGTTACGCGAGTTAGATAGCTCGAGTCGCCCATCGCTAGGAGTAAGTGACAAATGTCAGTTCATCATATAACATACTTCTTTTCATTTCTGCTATCGGAAACAAATGAAATTTTAATCCAATTTCATCTTGATTTTCATTGTGTTGAACCAAATATAAATTCATATCACGATGGCTCCAAAAGCTGGTGGTGATTCTGCTAAAGTTAATTCGGCGGTATACAAAGATAAAAGCAAACCAACTGACATTCGGCTCAGCAACATAAATGCCGCAAAAGGTAATGTAATAACATCTGTAACTATTTATGATGATAAATAGGTATTCATAACTAAAAAGATATAATAATTTGCAGATAAACCACTACAAACTCGTAATAAAGCTTGATTCCTTTTTGTTTTTTGAAATCTTTCCACTTTTACCTAAAAATCTCGTGATTTGCTTCAGCTTATCTATGGGCAAAGTGACTAAAATGTTAATATTGGTTTGTTTTGGAATTTAAGCTTTGATTTAGTATAAAAGCGTCTTTGGTTGCTGTTATGTATCATCATCATCCTCATACCCGACGACTCCATCACCCTTCTCCAAGAAAGCTGTAGGGAAACTAGTACATTACGCAAAAACAAGTACAAACCGCGTACCCGGCCCCGCCGTCGAGGCCCTCCGCGACGCCCCTGTAATATCACTGCCCGACCCTTGCTCGACAAGCCAGCCCGCGAGGCTGAGCAAGTAGCTTTAAACTCCCCAAATAAAAATAACCAGACCCAGCCTGACCATTGCTGCCCTCCCCTCAATGACTCACTAAGCCGAGGCCCGAACCCCACAGGGGGTGCCCTTAGTGTAGCTCATTTAAAATAAATATCCTTAGTTTGTAAGCCCTGGCTGGGGGCCTTAAAGTAATTTTTGGCCACCACAGGATAGTCCGGTTAAGCAGAAAGGCAACCTTAGCGAGTTGCAACTGCGAGTGGTCACGTCAAAAAAAAAAAAAAATGTTATGTATCATCAGACATCCAACCATAATAATACACGGTTGGAGTGTAGCCTTAGGGGCGCTATGGAGCAAGGACTTAGAAAATTTTCGTTTTTTTTTTCGGCAATTTTTCGATTTTTTGCAGTATCGGGTTTACCTTGTCTGTAGCAACTAGTGTTGGGTTAATAGCCGGATGCTTTGAGTTATTATCGATTATAATCCATAAGTAGCCATTAATAGCCTTGCAATGGATGATAACCCTGCTATTAATGTATTTTTGTAAAAATAAATGTTTTTTTTGTTTTATTGTAAAATCTGTGGGTGTAAACATAAATTAGGTGCGTCTACGCAGTATTGTTATTTTTTTTACGTGAAAAAGTGTTAATAATAAAATAAATACAAATTTTTCAGGAAACTCAGTTTTGTTAATTTAGAGACCCAATATAACCATAATTACTTTTACTAAAAAAGACCGTCAAGTATAGTTATGGAAAGTGATTTCCACATGGATTATTATTCGGAACCTTCTACGTTCTATGTTATGAGATTGGTTTCCGCACTTAGTCCTTCAGTGGACCATTGTGCGTGGGCCATGGCGGCCGTCGGTGGTTATTCCAACCAGCCCACCTCCCTCCAGAAGCTGGTTAGGTTTCCTGGTCTTTTGAGAACATCTGTGTACGATTTGGATGTCCCGAGGGTTTGTGACCTAATCTGGGTGACGCCTGTGCACTTGAAGAGCACATGCGCAATGGTTTCATCAGCCTCCATGCAAGTTCTGCACAGGGGGCTGTCCGTTATGCCTATTGTGTGGAAGTGTTTGTTTAGCGAGCAGTGTCCCGTGATGGTCCCCGTCACCAGGCGCAGGCCTTTCCTGTCCAATCGCAGTAAGCGACTGGTTAGCTTGCCATCCAAAGATGGCATAGCTTCCTTGGACCGCCTGCAGCCTGATGACGACGTCCACCAGCTTTCTGCTTGTGTGTGGGTGTGCTCCTGTAGCCACCTGCGTAGTTGGTTAAAGGGGATGGGCACGATAGGTTCCGGTCCACAGACTGACATACTCGATGCCATTCTGGCCAGCTCGTCAGCTGCGTCGTTGCCTAGCGATCCACTGTGTCCTTTTATCCATTGTAGTGTCACTGTATTGCGGTTCAATACAGTTGCCTGTTCAAGCGCATTGTGACATTCTAGTATTAGGTTCCGCAGTCGGTCTTTGAACTGTCAGTGTAAATTCTCAGTTCTCTTTAAGCACTATGTTGTAGTGCTTTTGGAAGCAGTGTTGTTTCGGGGCTTTGTCGCAGGGTGATGCCATCATTGGCTGCCGTTTGATCGCATTTTCTTTTAAACGTATGTGTTTGACCCTAGAGTCTTTGCTCAGGGTTCCTGATGTAGAGAGCCTATTAAGGCAGCCAAGGCCGCTTCTTCCCGCACTACGAGGTGTAGAGGCGGTAGTCCAAGCATGGCCTGTAGGGCAGCAGTGGGTGTAGTTCTCATGCAGCCACACACGCGAAGAAGCGCGAAGCTTTTCAAGGTCTTTTTGGCAGCCCTTCGCCACGATAGCCCTTGTGGTGTCGTTTACAGTCACTTGTACTGCCCTCTGTTTGAGCATGTTGGTGATCCAGCCGCTCAGGGACAGGTCTATGTTGTGTCTGTCTAGAGCCGTGCTGATGCTTTTGAAGGTGGTTTTGTCAAAGGCGCCCTCGATGTCAATGAAGGCAGCCAGTGCAGAGCATTTGTGGTCCACTGCGCATTAAATTTTGGATACCACGTTATGCAGTGCGGATTCTGTTGATTTGCCTGTGGAGTACGCATACTGTTGTTTGTGGAGTGGCTTTGCCCGAAGAGGCCCGTCTCGGATGTTTCGGAACCTTTCTCTCCAATATCAGAAATCGATGAAATATCCTGTGACAGTAATGAACCTGTACTTGTTAATAATACACCAGAAATAGATCCATTAACGTCCAATCCAATCGATGTACCAAACTTAGGAGATTTTGAAGAATCTAGTGTTTTTAGCAGTAAAAAGAAAACAAAAAAATAAATTAAAAAAACAACTAAAAACGAAAACAAAAAAAGAAAAATTACCAAAAATCGTTGTAAATGACTGATTAAGAATTAAAAAAAAAGTTAAACTAAGTAAGTACCTACATAAAAATCGAATTACCAAAAATCAATGTAAATAGCTGATTGATAATTTTTAAATGGGCCAGATTTGTTTTAAATTGCACATGAATTTAATACAAAGAATGATGATGAAAATTATTAAGTCTAATCTGACAGTCCTAAGCCTGAAAACCATAAAGGGAAATTTTCAAGCACTATAATAACATTAACAGCAGGGTTATCATCCATAATTGGCTATTAATGGCTATTAACTGCTTTTAATCGATTATTATCCAAATGATATTAACCGGATTATTAGCATTACCCAACACTAGTAGCAACCATTTATGGTCTGAGAAGCATGGCCTTACGACGCACCGTTTCCGAGCTAAGAGCCTTTTTCAGTTTTTCTTTTTTAGAACGATTTATATTTCCGAAATGGTAGCTCGGATTCGAGATTGTTTTCGGGAAAGAAATTGTTGCTTTACTTAAAAGCGAGCGAAGGGCACCCCGAGGTTAGGTTAGGTTACTTGAAACCCTTTTCACAGAAATAGGGCTTTTTTTTATATTTTTTTTTTAAGGATGGGATCAAATGACCCCTCCCGCTCTGGGTGAAGCAGAAGGGAGTGTCAGACTCTTACTGACTAAAACCCATCCGTGTTCCTTCCTTAGCCCTTTATGTTCCGGGGTAGCGGTAACCCTTTCGGAAAATCCCGCTGTCCCGGCAGGCTTCGGCCCTGACGGGCCCCTGGCCGTGCGCAGGCCCGCGCCTACGGTGGCCGGGAGTCGTCACGCGGCTCCCGACGCCCGGGGCGTCTCCCGCGGCGGCTGGGACGGGCGGCTCTCTTCACTCTCTCCCTCGCCCATCCCGCCACCTCCTTCGCTAGCATGACTGCTTCGCAGAAGGAGGTGACTGCCTTCCACTCCCTCTCGCCCCGGACCATGGCTTGGACCAGAGCCGGACGCGAGAGGTCGCCGCCGCTGCCGATCGCCTCTACGAGGACACGGCGGTGCTCTGTCCAAGCGGGATAGACCCCCACCGTATGCTCCACCGTGTCCTCTGGGCGATCTCCGCAATGGTGACACCCGGTCGTTTCCTCCCGCCTGATAATATGCAGGAACCTCCCGAAACATCCGTGTCCGGTGAGGACCTGCGTCAGGCGGTAGGTGAGGACGCCGTGGCGCCTCTCTAGCCACTCCTCAAAAAGATGTCCAATAAAGCGAGGAGAGATTGTGGAATCCGTGGGAACCCAACTCTCGGATTCCACAAACCTTTGAGCCCTCTCCGCAGCTGAAACCTATAAGTACTTGGGTATGTTGGAAGCGTTGGGCATCCATGTTACTGACATGAAGCAATTGTTGAAGGAGCGCTTCTTTGGCCTCCTTAAAAAGTACTTAATAGTCTTCTATCAGGCGGAAACAAGGTGCACCGTCAACGGTTGGGTCATGCCGGTTTGATGTACTCTTTCGGCATACTCAAATGGACTCAGACCAAACTCAAAAAAGAACTGTAAAATTCAAATTTATTCCTCCGATAAAGTTATCAGGCGTTGGAAAAATCAGCCCTTAGGGTCATTATATTGTCATACCTTTGATCAAATATGTAACATGGTCATAGTTCTTTTTCCCTTATTGAGATAAGTAAGAGAGAAAACAAAACATATTTTTTTTAATCATATCTGTTTGATGAAAGATCAAACAGATATGATAAAAAAAAAATGTTTTGCGCCTAAAGGAAATAGGGGCCTCGCGAAGCGGGGCTCCGTCGACTACGTCTTATTATTATTTTACTTTCACCTTCTCGGTGTCTGTTGGCAACAATTTCTTTCCCGAAAACAATCTCGTCCGAGCTACCATTTCGGAAATATAAATAGTTTTATATAAAAGAAAAAGGCTCATAACTCGGAAACGGTGCGTCGCACGGTGGGCTGGAAATCGGCTTTCATAGACTTAGGGATTTCAATTTGCAAGTGCCTGATTTACTGCCGGATATCGCTTCTATTAGTCATTACTATGTACAAAAATGACACCCGAGTTAATTCTGCCCAAAAACGAAGGAAATATAATTTTTTTACGAAAAATTTGTATGAAGCTAGTATAAAAAATCGAATTATCTCCTAAACGGCATGTTTAACCGTAATATCCTTGGAGGTGGTCATAGTGCTAATTATTTATGATTTTTTGGTTGCCGATTTGACGAAAAATTTAATGCCTTTTTTTTTTTTTAAATCGTCAAAATATTTTTATTTATTTTTACATGTAAAACGATCCCTTTTAGTGTCCAAGTTAAAAATTTCGATATGTTATTAACCCAAATATTAAAACACACAAAACAAGAAAAATTAAATAAAAAAATTGCTGTTTTTTGACACATTTTTATTAATTTAAATAAAAAAAGATTATCAAACTCTTATTTAAGTAACATATAAAGTTATATTATATACAAAATAATTTAAGTTAAGGAATTAATACTAAGCATTTGTAAAATAAATTAAAACAAAGACAAAATATCATTAAATATTAAAAAAAAAAACCCAAACACACTCAATTACAAATTTATGTACATACTAGCTTCTGCCCGCGACTTCGTTCGCGTGAAATTTCAACCTCCCCCCATTCACCTTCTTTTGAGTGGAATTTCGAAAAACCCTTTCTTAGTGGATATGTTATAGGCAATGTGTATAATCCGGCATTGTATAGAATGCCTAGGCATTCTATACATTGCTTAAATCGTTCAGGCAATGTGTATAATACGATTCATTTCATACATTGCCTAGGTATTGTATAAAATGCCCGAAGCGCATCAGGCAATGTGTATAATGAACGACCATTGCATCCAATGTCGACGGAGCTCCGCTTCGCGGAGCCCCTATTTCTGTGTAAAGGGTTTAAAGTAACCTAACCAAACCTAACCTCGGGGTGCCCTTCACTCGCTCTTGCATCCTACGTCACGTATCAACCGATCGCAACCATGCAACCGATTTTACCTGAAGTTAGCAAGTATTACTATAGCGGCCGTGTGTTGTAAGCAAGATAGTCCTTACGGTGTATAGATGTTCGTTTCTCCCATGGTACTTACATAACATTGATAAAAACAGACCAAATCTATTTACTTTACATATTACCTGTGAACCAGCAGGTATTCTATACAATGCCTAGGTATTCCATACATTTCCTAGGTAAAGTGTAAAATAGTTTGAACATTCAATATCATTTCACACATTGCCTGGACGACCCCGGCATTCTATACAATACCTAGGAAATGTATAGAATGCCTGCATTATACACATTGCCTATAACAGATACACTTCACAAAGAACACACTCTCCAAAAATGTCTTTACATGACCAGCGGTTTAGGCTGTGCATTGATATAATCAGTCAGACAGGATCACAGTACCTACCCAATTTATAAAAAAAAAACTCAATAACAGAAAATAAAATACCTAAATAAACCTATTTCTGATGATAACTAATCTAAACTCAATAAATAAGCAAAATCCCTAAAAACTAATATCTATACGAATGACTAATCCTACCTAACAGATTTATAAAATAACCTACGGTCACTACGTACACTATCAAATATACCACCCATACTTTAAAATTAAAATCTATACCTACGACTTATAAAAATAAACCTAAATAAATCTACCTTAAACTGTACTTAGTAAAAACTAAAAGGAATAAAAAGGTCGCACTGAAAAGCACGGTTTAGAATTGCAAGTAGCAGTTAAAACATACAATTTATAGAATGCTAATAAGAACGAACGCTCGCCACTCGATACGTCCGTTCAAATCAAAGTTCAAAAAGTGTAAGCCAAATTCAACCTTCAGCACTACATTTACAGTGCGGGTGACGTAACCTACGACAAACTTATTATTTGCGGTTGGTACAGTAATCGGGTCTAGGGATCGAACCGCAAAATAAGTTTGTTTTTTATTTTATATACTTTTCCGGGATAAAAAGTACCCAGTGTGGTGCCCAGCACCCTAATTGCGTAATACGCGATCAATCGGAATCTGAATCATTTTGAAGCGAATTGCTAATCCATTGCTTCATGAGTTCGAAAAATTTGTCTGTTCAACACGTAAATAACGTAATGAATGTTGTTGAACTGTCAAAATGAAACTGATTCCGATTGATAATGTGTTGCGCAATTGCCCCGCAGGATATTAAAGAATAATTATACCAAGTTTCATCGTAATCGGACCGGTACGTTTTGCGTGATGCCTGAACAAACAGACAGACAGACAAAAATTTTTTTAATCACATTTTTGGGTTCGGCTTCGGTCTCGTAACAACCCCTGCCATTTATTTTTTTGATATTTTCAATGTACGAATATTTAAACACTACCAAAACAACTAATACCTATTTTATAAAATAACAACAAAAGAAATTCAAATAAACTATTTAAAGACTAAAAGTCGCGCTGATAAGCACGGTTTGTTAATATCAATTATTATCTGTCAATAAGGTCGAATGCTCTGAACGCATCAACAGCCAAATATTGAATGAAGCTCGCGCTTTTTTTTTTGACATGACCACTCGCAGTTGCAACTCGGTAAGGTTGCCCGGACCTCCCGCCTTTTTATTATACCCTACCGCCACGACCCGCGTCGAGCGCGGCAACCGTTACACAAAAATAATCCTTATGGCATGATTCAGTATTCACGCGCGACAGCGCGATGGCTTATTAGCGTATTTCATGTATAAGTTTGGTGTTTCTATACTGATTACTATGATTCTTTTTTTATTGAATAGGTAATAATATTAACTTCTTTTAATTAGGGATAAGTGAGAGTATTATAAACGTAAGAGTAAACAAATATAATCAGAAAGCTCCGAACTGCTAAGCTATCGGGACTTACTCGTGTTATTGTGAGTCAACCATAAAAGATAGACACATGCTGTTGTGGGATATTTTTTAGATAGTTTTATGTAGAACATTTCCTTCATAAATGATTTCTATGTAGCTTTAACCATTAAGGCTGCACACGCGACGGAAGCTTAAAAAATGGAGCAACTTCTCCCGTTTTCCCAACATTTCCTTTCACTGCTCAGCTCCTATTCATTGTAGCGTGATGAAAAGTATACTATAACCTCCCCAGGAGTATGAAGAATAATAGTACCAAGTTTCGTTAAAATCCGTCGAGTAGTTTTTGTTTCTATAAGGAACATAGAGACAGACAGACAGACAGACAGACAAAAATTTTACTGATTGCATTTTTGGCATCAGTATCGATCACTAATTACCCCCTGATAGTTATTTTGAAAATATATATCATATACAGAATTGACCTCTCTACAGATTTATTATAAGTATATAGATATAATTTTTTTACAAATTTTCCTTATCACTCTCGTTGTCAGACTCCAATTCTGAGTCAGCATCCAGATTGGATATATCCTAAAACTCGAACTCAGTTTCCTGAAATTGAATTAAGTCGAGAGTTTCAGCAAAAAAGCTCTGCTTTTTCTTGGCATCTAACTTAGGCCTTTGTGCACTTAGCAAAGGATCCGAAGAAACAACAAGCATATTTAAAATGTCTTGATTGGAATCCTGCCTACTTCTTTTCCGCGAATGATGTTCTCGAAACCTCCTAAAATCTTTGTTTCGAGACTCTGAGGCTTCTTCCGAGAGAGTCCCAATCGGCACAATATTATTTTTCTCGATTATGTCAGCCCCATGGATTAATAATTTATGAACGGTTGACGACATGTAGTACCAGTCGTATAATAATACGTACTTTTCTGCTGTTTTGCGGGCATAATCTCTAAATTTTATTATATCGACCTGCTCTCCACATGTTTTTGGGCAGAATTAACTCGGGTGTCATTTTTGTACATAGTAATGACTAATAGAAGCGATATCCGGCATAAAAACAAGTACTTGCAAATTGAAATCCCTATGTCTATGAAAGCCGATTTCCAGCCCACCGTGCGCCGTAGGGCCATGCTTCTCAGAGCATAAATGGTTGCTATGGACAAACTTAATCAGTTGCTGCAATAAAAAGGTCGAATTCCGTAAAAAAAATCTTCGAAAAATTGCCAATTTTTTTTACGTTTTTTTTTTTTTGTCTTTTCTTTGGTGCTCATAGTGCCCCTAAGCGTATACTCCAACTCCTACACTCCGCCTCTAAGACGACCCACTGACCTAATACACAATGCCTTTTTAATATTTGAGTGTACTTGCTAATTCCTACCTACCTGATTTGAACAAAGTGTCTAGGTACTATATGCTTCTCAGAAAAAATTCTATCATGGTTCTATGTGTACTATTTATTTTTGAAGCAAACTATTAAACATGTCACTATCATAAATTTCAGCTGTATCTGATGCTATTCGCACAAGTCTGGGACCCCGTGGTATGGATAAAATGGTAAATTAAAGTTATAAATTATTTCAGTTTGTTAGATTCCATTATTTGTTTTCTTAACTTATATGTAATTACTAATAATATTGCACAACTCATAATGCAAAGCATTAGAGAGTGCTTTACAATAGTTTTTTTTGCCTCCTTTCTGCTACTGTTTCTATTGTTATACTCCTGCAAGTACAAAGAACCTACTTAATTTATATAATAATAAGGCCTCTGCGAGTTGGCTTCGGCCCGACCGGGACTCAACGGTCCCGAGATATGAAAAGAAAATAAAAAGTAATAATAATAATAAACCCCGCTCTCCATGGCTAAAGAGTACTGGCGCAAATCTGTAGTACTTACTACCGATGACCGCCAGAAGATATGGCAAAGCAAGGAGCTTCACGGACACTTCTATCGGAGTCTTCATGAGCCCGGTGTAGATTTCTTAGCGTCACATAGTACTTTTCAAAAATTTATTTAATGCAGTAGAAATGAAAAAAAAAAACATCAAAATATTTCCAAAAACTTTCCCGTCAATCAAGTGTAAAACCTGACATTGTAGCTTGCAAAAAAATCAATTAGTTGAGTTAAATTTTTTTAATAGGTTTCTTTCACCCATATTGAAAATGGCTCTTTTATTCAAAGTAGTTTAATTATAATTAATAAAGACTTGTATGGTTTTTTATTGGACAGTCTTTTCTCTAGCATACTTCTTTCCATGGAGTTCTGGTGTGTTTCGAGCTTCTTATTGTGGGTTATTCTCAGTGCTCAGGTTTGGCAACTATAAGTAAGAACAGGAAGTATGCAAGTATCAAATAGTTTCCGATTGATAGTAATATCCTGGTTTCACTGTTTTTCATAATTTCCTTCAGACCCTAATATTGTCTCCAAGCATTTCCAATACGTCTATCAATTAGGACAAGAGTAGCTAACGATAGAAATGGCGACAGTTGGAGGAGGCCTTTGTTAACTACTGACATACGGACAGGGAGTTGATGCATATTAAACTTAGTGTTACCAAAAAACAAATATTTATTATAAATAATCATGTAAATTACTGTCTGATTAAAGGCTATTATTATTATATTATTATGGTTTTTTATATTATCAAATGAGCATTATGACTATTATGAGTCATGCAATTTTAGATTTTCAAAATTTTTTGTAACAAATTTTTTTGGAAATCAGTCATATTATTGTTTGTTTCAATAAAACTCTTTTTGAATGAGCTTTGTGTGAATGTAGCGTTATTATAAAAGAGGATGCAATGTATATTCCAATGTCACTATGGCTCCTAAACATAAAAGCTCACCCTGTTACTTCTCTTTTACAACCCCTGCAAGTGGCTTATACTATACCAGAAAAAGAAGATTGAATATATTATATATGCATAGAATTGAATATAGTTTGCTTTAGGTATCTACTACAAGAATAATGATGAAAAAGCTAATCTTAAATATTGATTGTATTTTTACTGCTTGATTTTAATATTTACCTCAACGTTTTTTCAGATTCAAGCTAGTAATGGGGAGGTTACAATTACTAATGATGGTGCCACTATTTTGAAGCAAATGAGCGTAATTCATCCAGCTGCTAAAATGGTAAGTAATCACCTAATTATCAAATATGGGTCCTTACTGTTTGTTTACATTACTCTACTTTTGTTAAGCAAGAAGTTGTAAACACTAACAAAAATTATTTACAGTTGGTGGAATTATCACGGGCTCAAGATATTGAAGCTGGTGATGGCACTACATCTGTTGTGGTAATCGCTGGTGCTCTTTTGGATGCTGCAGAAAAATTACTTCAAAAAGGAATACATCCAACTGTAATTTCTGATGGCTTCCAGAAGGCATTGGTGATGGCTCTACAGGTAAATTATTTTCATATTTGTCTTGTTAAATATAACACTAACAGAGGTGATTTATGCAAAGCCATCATGGGTGCCAACTGCATCTGTGTTTCTATTTGTAAGGACTGAACCTCATCCGGGACATGTATTAAGAAACCATTTTGGTATCCAGGACAGAGGTGATCTGCAGCATGCAAGGGTTTATAATTACAATGTTTTTTAAATAGGGAAAAAGATATAATCAAATGTTTAGGGAAGGATTTTACTACTTGCTTTAATCAACTCTAAACATACTCAAGTAAAAAAGGCATATATGTACCTATATTAAAATCCCCTTTTTAGTGTTCCGTACCTCAAAAGGAAAAAACTGAACCCTTATAGGATCACTTGTGTGCCTGTCTGTCCGTCTGTCACAGCCAATTTGCTCCGAATCTTATGGACCGATTAAGTTGAAATTTGGTACACATTATGAATCTCTGTGACCCAAACACAGACGTGTAACGTAAATAAATGAGTTTTGAAAATGGGAGTCATTTTTGAGGGGTAAATAGACTATTTAAAAAAAATGTTTCGCAATCTGTACCGTGTGACATATCAAATGAAAGGGCTTACCGTGAGGATCTCAAATATATTTTTTTCATAATTTTAAAGTAAATTGTATTAAAGACAATAGACGGAAATTTACCATTCCCCCCCTTATCTCCGAAACTATTGAGCCTAAAATTTTGAAAAAAATACAGAAAATAGTTCTATACCTATAAATTACAGGAAAATTAATAAGAAGTCTATGATCTTGAAACAACATGGTAAATCTCTTAATATTGTGCGTACAAACTTACATTTTCAGTTGGAATGTATGGGAGAACATGTTTTTCAACTACAATGTTAAGTTTTTTCTTGGGATAAATTCATTCCAACTACGGAACCCTTCATTGTGCGTGGTCCGACACGTACTTGGCCGTTTTTTTACTTGAGTATGTTTCTAGCTTGTATGAAAGATCTGATCAGAAAAAATATTTCATTAGGTAAATAATAAAGATTGCAATGAATAATTTCCAAAAGTACCTTTTAATGGGTGAAGGGAGGGATCCATGGGGACGAGTGCGAAATTCAAGCGAGCAAAGTGCTATTTTAATTAGGTAATACAGGCTGGTGTCCGCAACTCCACGTCAATGCGCGTATTTTGCGTACGGTGCTATTTTCATTATAAAACATTGCATGCTGCAGATCACGGTTTTGTGTACCGCATGAACTGCTTCATATAAAACGTTTGTAAAGTTTTGGATACGTGGCTCGTCCACGCCTCGTACGTTGCGCGACTTGCGCCCGGCCGCCGCGGTTTAGAGTCACACAAATCACCCTTCAGTCTCGTGTTCTTTGTAGGGGCCCTAAAATTGGTATTGCGGCAAACCAATAATGTTGCTTATCCTCAGGATTGCACCCCACGCTCTAATGAAACAGTCAGGCAATGGTTGTTCAATTGATATGATATTGTTTAAAAATATTGCGGGTACGCTATAAAGGTTCAGTCAACTGTACAGAGGCCAGCACATCAAGCTACCCCAATCTGTCAAATTTCTTTGATAAATTTTCAACTTTACCACAAAGGAATAAGGTTCATATTCAATTGGGAAAATTTGGCAGATTGGGGTAGGTTGATGTGCTGGCCTCTGTACATCGGTAGATAATTCTTGCACTACAAAGTCAACCTTACTACTACGACATAAATGCACTGTCAATGTCAAATTGTTATCATTGTGCGGGTTGCCTGAGTGTACACCTCTCTTCGGGGGAGAAAATAAGGGTGAAGTGTTAAAAAAATAAATATAGTATTAGTAAAATTTTTTTTTTTATTTATTCAGGTGGTTGAAGGCATGGCTACTCCAGTGGATTTGTCAAATGAAGATGCTCTGTTGAAGGCAGCAGCAACATCTCTGAACTCTAAAGTTGTGTCACAGCATTCTACAATCCTTGCTCCCATTGCTGTTCAAGCTATTCGTGCAGGTCAGTAGTATAGCAATGCTCATTTCAATATAATTTAATATTTCTTTATGACTATGTTACTATTTAAGTTCTTCATTGATTTTTCAGTAATGGAACCTATAGTAGGGGGTGTGGGCGCACGTGTTGATCTGCGTGATGTGAAAGTAATTGAACGCATTGGAGGGACAGTCGAAGACACTGAACTCATTCAAGGACTAGTAATTCCCCATCGTGCGTCCAATGTCAATGGCCCACACAGAATTGAGAAGGCCAAAGTTGGACTCATACAGTTCTGTATTTCACCACCAAAGACAGATGTAAGTGTATTATGTTACAGTCAAAACCGATTTGATAGTTGTCCCTACTCCCGATGTGTTTTAGCCCGTCCGAACAATTAAAGTTGACACTGGTTTTGACGGATATTTATGTCAGTTGATACGACATCAAAATAGTTCTCGTGCTGTCGACGAAAGTTACCAATTTAAAAGAATTCAAACTAAGTATGGCTGCTTTTTTAAATATTAAAGAAGTTTTACAGGAATTTGAGCGTGCCTAAACCCGTACCGAATTAGCGTGCGCGATAACGATTAGATTTTCTAATGAAATTGGCTATTTTTAATCGCGACTAAAAAGGTGTGGAATAAAATTAGTTGGCACACCAACAAAAACAGTACTGCATCTTTTTTCTTTTCTTTTGCGTATATCTCGAAAACGGTTTGTCCTATCGTAAAAATAATGAAAATTTCGACCCCCTTTATGAAACCCGTAAACCCTTAAAACTCAACACGTAGTGTAATAATTTTTCATATTTTCCATACAAAAAGAGAAAAATTCCATATAAAAATAAAATATCTTCCAAAAACAAAATAAAATATTTTCCACGTGGTGTCGCGATTGTCAAATTCGATTTAGTTGTGTCAAAATAATTTTTAAATGTAGAGGTTTTTTTTTCTGGCTGGCTGTCGCCACCTAACTAAAGAAGAATAACTAAACAAGAATTGTGGTGTTTATACAAAGAAATGCTGTAATAATATCGTTTTGACATTGAGTAATCACTGTGAGCGCGTTCACGAGTGTTTCGAATTGTTGACAGCTCTTAGCTGTCATAATCGTAATAACTAAATCGGAACGCATGTGAGACGATGAGACAAACTAAATTCGGAATGCGGCCTTTGACATTTCATTATAAAATTTCCTTCAAAAAAGTAAACAGGCAAAGGTATAACAGGATGATGCCAGTTTCCAGACAAAAATGGCAAAAATAATTCAATTCTATATTTATAGACATAATAAAAGGTATTTTTTTTAAATGTGGTCATTTTCTAACGACAAAAGTATTATTTTTTGTTTAATAAGCTAGAAAACTACAAAATAAGTAAACCGGTAATCGACCGGTAAAATAGTGCAACTGTATCGCCATGCGTCGTTCGTTCACGAATATTGTCTATGATTCCGTTTGAAACTGATGAGTCCGAAATCGTTAGGGAGTAGGGTTCACACCGACGTATCGGACTACTGTCGGACGGGCCGACGGACGGACGGACGGAGTTTGGGAGTATACCCCCTGGTCCTGATCGGACGGCGAGCTACCCATTACTCGCCGTCCGCAGGCCCGCGTCTACGGTGGCCGGGAGTCGTCACGCGGCTCCCTACGCCCGGGGCGTCTCCCGCGGCGGCTGGGACGGGCGGCTCTCGAGGCTCTCTCCCTCGCCTATCCCGCCACCTCCTTCGTTAGCATGACTGCTTCGCAGAAGGAGGTGACTTTTCCCGATGCTGGGACGTTAATTGTTGAGGAGTTCTCCTGGTAAGAACCTGGAGAACTCCACTCCACCACCACACGCATTGTGACGAGCATAAATTGCTTAGCAACCATATTAAAGTAATCGAATCGCAACCCGTGAAATATTTATCATTGATTAGTTCCGATGGCCGTCTGTGGTCTTCATCATCAGCTCCACTCTACCAAATGATGATTTCCGAGAGCAAATGCTCAAGTTACTCTAAAAAATATCCAAATCGCTATAGGTTTGCCAATAAAATTTGAAGGTTTTCCTCGATTTCCATGGGATCCTCTCAGCAGATTCCAACTTGCTGACAATGGGACCACCTTGTTAGCATACCCTTTCAAACAAAAACATTCATTTACAAAATCGATCCACAAGTGACGGAGAAATCGGTAAACATACAAAAAAATAAAACATACATAAAGTCGAACATATAACCTCCTCCTTTTTGGAAGTCGGTTAAAAACTATGATATTTTCTAAGATATTCATTGAAATCGAATGATGTCAAGGGCGATTTTGTTCAAAATTAAATACTTGTGATGAATAACGTGTTTATTTGGATAAGGATTAATATCATGTTTATAAAAACACCTTCGCAAATAATGCATTATTTTAGAACAAATTTGATTACCATAAAAAAAGGTTATAGTGAGTCAACCTTAAAAGATAGGCATATGCTGTCCCGGACTTTCTTATAGATTTTGATGTCATCTATAAAACTGTAGTACATAACATTGCTCTTATGTCAATAGTTAGCGTATCGCGATACAAGGATTTTTTTTGGTATTTTTTTCACACCTTGGGTTACATTATCAAAGTTTTCATACGGATCCCTAACTTTTTGAAAATATTCTATAGCCTATGTTCATCAGGGATAATGTAGGATTCTAATGGTGAAAGAATTTTTCCAATCTGTCCAGTAGTTTCGGAGCCTATTCAATTCAAACAAATTCTCCAACAAAACAAATCTTTCCTCTTTATAATATTAGTGTAGACTAGCTTCCGCCTGCGGCTTCGCCCGCGAGGTATGTCGATAAAAACTATTCTATGTCCTTCCCCGGGATGTAATCTACCTCTCTGCCAAATTTTATCGAAATCCGTTTTGTGGTTTAGGCGTGAAAAGGTAACATACAGACAGATAGAGTTTCTTTCGAATTCGAACGCCCTCCAAATTTAATGTCTCTAGGACCAGCGGTTTTTAGGTTGTGCGTTGATATATCAGTCAGTCAGGTCTTTGAATCCTAACTTATATTATAAATGCGAAAGTAAGTTTGTTTGTTACCTTTTCACGCCTAAACCACTGAACCGATCATCCTGAAATTTTGCATATACCTTGTCAGATGTACAGAACTGGACATAAGGTACCTTTCATACCGAAAAATAGTGCTGTTCCTGAGTAAAACAACAATAACGTTATTATGATAATAAAGGGTGTCTCAGTAAGAGTGCACTTTTCAAATTTAGAATTTTTTTTTCGTGCATGTGGCAGCTCTGAAATTTGACAGCTGTCACCTATGTTTATTCCGATTATTAAAAATGAAGCGCTTTTCGAAAGAACAGCGCGTTATAATTGTAAAAACTCATTACAGAAATGGGAATGGGGAAGTTACGCTGAAACCGCTCGCAAACTTCGCCAAATTTTCAGTCTAGAAAGTGCACCTAGTGGACAAAATTTTTAAGAAACTGGGTCGATATTAAAAATCCTTTTTGTCAACGTACCGGTCGGTCTCTTGAAAACAGTGCTGCTGTAAACGAGAGTGTCGCCGAAAACTTAAAAAAACATAAAATTTCATGAAAAGAGTAATGGCTTGTCATCAGAACCGTGTTGGCTATTTGCCGGATATTTTATTCCATACTTAATCGGAACATGTCTTCTTTACAATCCAATAAAAATATCACAACTCTGTCATAAAATACATGCTTTTATTTTACAATTAAAAAGTGCATTCTTACTGAGACACCCTTTAGATAGCCCCACGTGTCTTTCGAATCATGATTGAATTATATTAGAACTATACTAACTAATATTATAAATGCGAAAGTAAGTTTGTTACGCTTTCACGCTAAAATGATTTGGATGAAATTTGGCAAGTGGGTAGACCATGACCTGGAGAAGGACATAGGCTACTTATCATCCTGGATCGCAGACGAAGTCGCATGCAACAGTTAGTTTTATATAAATAGATCACAAAAAAAAAAGTTTTTTTAAACTGTCACAATTACCTACCAGCTAACCTATTTCTAAATTAATAAATTTTTGGCATCAAAACTAGTTTTGAGCGGTTTACAGTTTTGACTGTGACATAAAAATTTAATAGAAGGAGAATCAAATTAAGTAATTTATTTAATTTTACATTTTAGATGGACCACAATGTTATCGTATCAGATTATGCCGCAATGGACCGCGTCTTGAAGGAGGAACGTCAGTACATCTTGAATATCGTCAAGCAAATCAAAAAAGCTGGTTGTACTGTGCTTTTGGTGCAGAAGTCAATTTTGCGGTAAGCTCCTTGCTCATTGGTCAATATCAATACTTATATTTAGGTCTCAAACTGTCTATCATTGTCTCATAGATTAAAACTTTAAATAAAAATTACAGTGATGCTCTGAGTGATTTGGCTATTCACTTCTTGGACAAGATCAAAACAATGGTAATTAAGGACATTGAGCGTGAAGACATCGAGTTTGTGTGCAAAACTCTTGGCTGCAGACCCATTGCTTCACTGGACCATTTTACTGCCGAAAACCTCGTTAACGTCGATTTAGTCGAGGAGGTCAATGAGCCTGCTGGGAAATACATCAAAGTGAGTATGAGTATTAATGTTTGAGTGTACATAAACTAAGGCATGCTCATGCAAAAAGGATTACTGTCAGTAAAACGACAGCAGCAACGTCAAAAACATTGCAACAGCGGGCATCAGTAAACATGTGCCGCTCGAAACGGGACTGATATCCACGTTCTTGCAGATGAGCGGGTGCGCGTCCGGCGGGCGTACGGTGTCCGTGCTGGTGCGCGGCTCCAGCGGCGCCGTGGTGGCGGAGGCGGCGCGCTCGCTGCACGACGCGCTGTGCACGGTGCGCTGCGTGGCGCGGCGCCCGGCGCTGCTGGCGGGCGGCGGCGCGCCCGAGGCGGCGGCGGCGGCGGCGCTGGCGCGCGCCTCCGTGGCCGCGCCTGGCGCAGACCACTACTGCCTGCGCGCCTACGCTGACGCGCTCGAGGTCGTGCCTTCCACGCTCGCCGAGAATGCTGGTGAGCTCCTTACTCACACTTAACATGAAACCCCCTTATTGCAGACATTTATTTATTGGTCTTTACACAATTGTTACCCTGTTCAACCAATTAACACAAGCCAACATACGAGTCAAGTGCACAATAATAAACTTTAGACACATAACGCTAAATAGTACATGCATACTGTACGGCTCCTCGCTACGCTCGGGCACTAAAAGTCGCACGTATCGGAACCTAAATCCGCACTAAAGTCACGCTTTTCTGTGTAAAAGTCGAGTACTTAAGTCACAGAAAAGCGTAACTTAAGAGTAAACTAGTCGCGAGCTCACTGGTGGTCATGGCCAAAAAGCATGCTGTCTCCCCTGGCTTCGTGTATGACAGAGCTAGTATCAGTGGTGAGCACTTAGACGCTAGTCTACAAGCACAACGTCACGCACAGAAGCACTGTTCCGAACTGATAGGAGTTAAAAAAAATTCGAAACGTGCTTTGGAAAATCGAGTTTTATAAAAAATCACTTGCATAAATCAATTATAAACAAAGTTTATTGAACTCTTTGATAACTGAGCCTTTGTCGGTACGGACTTGGTTTTGAAGATTTTACAGTTCTTTACTTACTAGCTTCCGCCCGCGGCTTCGCCCGCGAGGTATGTCGATAAAAACTATCCTATGTCCTTCCCCGGGATGCATTCTATCTCTCTGCCAAATTTTATCAAAGTCCGTTCAGCGGTTTAGGCGTGAAAAGGTAACATACAGACAGACAGAGTTACTTTCGAATTTATAATATTAGTATGGAGTTACGGCCAAAGTTGCGTTAAAAATAGCAAGAAAAACGAATCTTTGTTGGCTCATAACTTTATAATGGCTTTTTGTTTTACTTTTCTATTTCCGTACAAACACAATTAATAATACGTCAAAACAATTATCATGTTTAACTTTGGATGCACAATGTCAAACAGTGGAGTAATACTCTCCGGGTATGGAAAAAATATCGACTGTGAGGGTTTAGGTCATATAGTGCTATAATAGTTATTTATGCAACTGTTGTATGTTGCATAATAAGGGGTATTAAAACACGAACGTGGGTTTATCACATGAGTGTTTTAATACCTAATTATGTACAGCTGCACACAAAACTTTTCATCCCATCTATTCGAAAAGGACGACTTGGTTCGCCGTTAGGTGCGCCCAAAGGTAGTGTCTTCTATAAGCAACTTTTAGCGGGCAGTAATGAGCTTTTAATCCTCTTTATAAGTGCGCCGCAATTATCTTTGCCGCGCACTTTTGTAATTTATAACATATTAGTGTTCAGCGCCAAAGAAATCGAACGCAAATATTGTATGGACGTGTTTGAATTGAATATAAAATCTACAACAATCTATTCTTAATAATACATTTTTATAATTGCGAAAATGTGTCAAATATAAATATAAGTTTAAAGTTGTTTTATTATTAGATACTATTTAATTTCCATTTAGTTGTTACCCTGTTTTATTAAATAATAATATTACAATTAAATATGAGGCGCCTTTTATTTTCTCATAGTGGGTGATGAAAAGTAGTGTATCACTCGGGCGCAAAATATATTTTTGGCTCGGGCGATGTACTTTGAATCCCTCGCTACGTTCAGGATTCTACTAAAGAATCCCTCACTTCGCTCTAGATTAAAAAAAGCGCCCTCGCCGTAAAAATATTATTTTGCTCCCTTATGATACAATCTACTATTATCTACCTACAAACGGAACTCTTAGTGTGCGTCCACATTGCCAGCCTAGCGCGGTTGCGACGACGGGCGCGCAATATCAAACATATGAATCCGCCGCTTGCCACCATAGTGTAGTGACTAAGGCGGACGCATAGCAAGATAGCGCGCGTAGTTTTTAACCGACTTCCAAAAAAGAGGAGGTTATATGTCCGACTTTGTGTTTTTTTTTTGTATGTTCACCGATTTCTCCGTCAATTGTGGATCGATTTTGAAAATTATTTTTTTGTTTGAAAGGGTATACTCCCAAGGTCCCATTGTCAGCAAGATGGAATCTGATGAGAGAATCCCATGGAAATCGAGGGAAACCCTCAAATTTTATTTATTTATTTATTTTATTGGCAAACCTATAGCGATTTGGATATTTTTTAGAGTAACTTGAGCATTTACTCTCTGAAATCATCATTTTGTAAAGTGGAGCTGATGGTGAAAACCACAGACTGCCATCGGAATTATTTGTAAAAAAACTTTACTTATGTTATTTATGTGTTTTCATTTCTAAGCGACAGAATAAATTTATTGCTTTTCTCGTCTTTTGTGACGAATGATCGTAAGTATAAGATAATATTTTCAAGATTTGTGACTTTATTACTAGGTGCCATGGTTGTAATTAGGTTAACTTAAAATTGTTGTAAAACTTTTATCTCGGTTC
Organism: Gortyna flavago; assembly: GCA_963669345.1. Lineage (NCBI taxonomy): Eukaryota > Metazoa > Arthropoda > Insecta > Lepidoptera > Noctuidae > Gortyna > Gortyna flavago. Next base: position 8,554,909 of record OY770129.1, on the reverse strand, counting down.
GTTAGTAAACGAATGTAGCTGTATAGGTATAAATTCACGCGGACAGCATTTAGCTTTGATTTTGTACGTGACCCGTTACTAGTTGGTATTGTTGATCGAAGGTTGAGACGTTATATTTCTAGCGCGAAGTCAGAGTCGGGACAACAAACGCTAGATGCTATAAATAAATAGCGTGTTATTTTTTGACGCTATACGTTTTATTAATCACCACTAACCTCGAAGTTGGTCCCATATAAATTTGGAAAAATAATGCCTACCCTAAGGGTGAGAAAATGATTTATTGTTCACTCACAGATTTTAACACGTTGACTGCCAACGCGGTCACCGGTGACCGCGAACAATAGATTTTCTATTGTGTCTGTTGCTTGGCAGTCAACGTGTTAATGCTGAGTTATGCATTACAATTAAATAAAAAAAAGTCACGATGAATGAGCTAATTAGTAAATTATAGCCACAAAAAATTAAACCGCCGAAAAAACGGAAAAGCAAAAAATAATAACCTTTTTTATTTAACCTAACTAACTAAGTTCTTAAACTAATGTAAGTATACCTAAGTAATTTTGGGGCGGCGCCAAACAATCAATGGACAAAGATCACTTAAGAAAAAAAGCGACTTCAAAAAAAAAACGAGGTAAAAAATAACTTTAATTTCGAAAGTCGGTGTCGTTGGTTCCGCATTTTCCGCATGTCAAAAAACGAAAATCCTAAACCAATAATAGTAAAGCTATAATAAACCTTAGGTGGGTGTAGATAGTCTTGTATGCAACTGCACATAATTAGGTATTAAAACACTCATGTGATACTATGAGGGCGGCACTGAACATTTCGGGAATCAAGGAAGTGACACAACATTACTATTTAAAAATGTATTTATTGCTTTTCGACGTATTCTCCGCGAAATTTGACACATTTTTGGAACCAATCATTGAAGCAACCATTCCATTCGGAAGTTGGGGTCTCCAAAATGACTGTTTTGTAGGCGTCCACAGCTTCTTCAGGTGATGAAAATCTCTGTCCACGCAATTTATTCTTTATTTTAGGGAAAGTATAGAAATCATTAGGGCTTAGGTCAGGGCTGTACGGCGGATGGTCTAATAATTTTATGTTTTCTTGCTCTAAAAACTCTTTTGTTCTGTGCGCGGTGTGAGAACTCGCATTGTCGTGATGGAGGATGATGCGGCGGTTCAGTTCTCTTTACGGAGTTCAGAAACGATCTGTGGCAAACAAATGCTAGCATACCATTCTGCATTAACCGTTCTTTGTCCCTCAAGAGGAATAGTCGTAACATGGCCGGTTTTGGAGACGAACCATTTTTGTTGGCTTTAACTCCTTTTCGAACACCCAAACTCGTGACTGGTTTTTTGTTTCGGGTTCGTACGCGTATATCCAGGATTCGTCACCTGATACGATGTTGTATACAGCATTTGAGGATCCTGCGTGGAATCTTTCGAGAGTTCTGACGCACCAAGTAACGCGAGCCGCTTTTTGCTCTTCACAGAGGGAATGCGGTATCCATCGGGAAAAAACTTTTTACATCTAAATTGTTCATGCAAGATTATTTGTATTTGACTCATGCCAATGTCTAAAGTTGCCTGAATTTCGCGGTATGTCACATGTCGATCTTCCTCAATCAGCTCACGCACAGCATCAACGTTTTCTTGGGTGACTGCAGTTTTTGGACGACCTTAACGGGGATCATCACTGAGCTTGACACGTCCACGTTGAAATTCAGCAAACCAGCGATAAATTGTGGTTTTGGATGGGGCTTCATCACCAAATGCAGAAATCATCCGGTCAACACACTGTTTTTGTGTTAAACCACTTCGAAAGTCCTAATAAATCATCGCTCTTGAATTTTCTCGAGTCAATTCCATTTTCTCAACGACTAAACAAGTTTGACAAAACCTTGTGACAAGACCGAGAATCTTTTTTTAAATAAATAAATGGTATTCGATTTTTAAAACCAAGGAGTTTTCAATTAATAAGATTTTAATATGACAGGAACAGTGGAAATATTCCATTCCCGATATTTTAAGTGCAGCCCTCGTATTATCACACAAGGCGAACATTCGTGTTTTAATACCCCTTATTTTACAACAGTTGCATAAATAACTATTATCTACACCCATGATATGAATCCTCTATAAAAGGTTCTAAAAAGTTTTTTTGCAATACTAATATCGAACAAAAATGGCGGCCGGTGGGATACGACGGGAATTCGAATAATCTATAAGTTGTTTTTTTTTTTTATTACGGAGCTATGGTAGTGAAACTAGCGTGCATGACGAATGTTCTTTTTAGGGTTCCGTAGTCAACTAGGAACCCTTATAGTTTCGCCATGTCTGTCTGTCCGTCCGTCCGTCCTCGCTTAATCTCTCTGACCGTTAGCACTAGAAAGCCGAAATTTGGTACCAATATGTATATAGTGGTAAAATTAAAATTGGAAAAAAATGTTTTATTAGGGTAGCCCCCCTATATGTAAAGTGGGAAGTGATTTTTTTTTTTTTATTTCAACCCTAACGTGTCATATATTGTTGGAAAGGTATTTAAAAATGAATAGGGGTTTACGAAAATCATTTCTTGATAATGTCAATAATTTCGGAAATAATCGCTCCAAAAGTAAAAAACAATATGTATGTGTTTAAAAGTAAAAACTTTTGAACCATAAGTTTAGAAAATATGAAAAAACCTGAAAAGTAGAACTTTATAAGGACTTTCTAGGAAAATCATTTTGAACTTGATGGAAACAACAGTTTTTGTACAAAAAAGACAAAAAGTTGTACAAAATAATTTCTGGACTAAGTTTGTAGTATAATCGTATATGCAAGCATTTTTTTAAACTTCGTTTACATATTTTATTATCCTGAACGTATCTTTATTCAAACTAAAAAAGAATTATTAAAATCGGTTCTCGCAATCCAAAATTACCACCGAAAACTTCTGGCACGTCTATGTATTAATTAGTAACCCAATTCCCCGAGAGATGGCGCTGTAGGTACTTATTACATTGGGTCGGGTATTATCGAATTGTTCGGTTGGTCTCTCCTTGGCATTGGCGGTATCTTATAACTACATAAAAATTCTATCAGGAACATGCTAAGGCAATTTAGAACAAAACTAAAATTCATTTTTTTAACGCCATCAAAATGTTAAGGTAAAAACCAGTATAAATGGTTCGATAGATGGCGTTGCGAAATGACGTCATTTTTTTAAAAGTCGATGTTAAGATTTTCGGTGCTTTCATGACCTACCGTGGTAAAGAAAGTTGCACTTAAACATATTCGTAATTTTATGAGTGCACAATCTAATAGTCGTCGAGGTTTGATTAAATTAGATTGTGGGTAAAATTAACTTCTTTTGCGGATATGTCCTTTGTGGGCCCGTTTTTAGAGTTCCGTAACAAATAGCCTTTTTTAAGTTGGGTTACCACTATGTTCGCGCTCCAGCAGCGCTCCGCTCCTGCAACTGCTCCAATGGATACGTCGCGCGCACTTCTACATGCGCTCCCCTTTGACACACTGCGCTCCCCTTTGTGTTCGCGCTAAAAACCGTCACGAGTCGGAGCGCCTGCCGCAGAGCGTGCAATGTTGCACGCTCCGTGTTCGCGCACGTACCCACTACCGGGAGCAGTTGCAGGAGCGCGGAGCGCTGCTGGAGCGCGAACATAATGGATACCCACCACCTTTAAACTCATAGGTGGGAACACTTATTGTGACGGACGGGAAACTACGGAACCCAACACTGAGCGTGGCCCGACACGCTCTTGGCCGGTTTTTTAGAAAAGGAGTTGCATTATGCAATTTAGTACAACATTACAACACTCGTTTGGATGATATTATGGTTACTATGACACTGGTTATTTTAATATTGGCAATAAGCTGTTTCAGAAACTTTTATAGAGGATTTATAGTATGGGTGTAGATAAACAATATTATATCAAAGAAGAAGAAAAAACAAAAGTACAGAAATGCCACATCATTTTTACACAAGTATGACAATAGCTGGGGTAATCGTGCGTTACACAAGGCACTCACGTGCGTCATTTAAAATGGTGTTAATGTTTGTTTTCAGGGTTTCAATGAAAAAATATTAAAGTTATTAATGAATGGTGTGTTCACAGGTCTGAACCCAATCGAGACAGTGACAGAGTTGCGCGCGGCGCACGCTGGAGGCGCGGAGAGCGGCGTGGGCTCGAACGCGGGCGTCAACGTGCGGCGCGGCCGCGTCACCGACATGCGCCAGGAGCACGTGCTGCAGCCGCTGCATGTCACTGCCTCCGCGCTGGCGCTCTCCACGGAGACCGTGCGCGCTATACTCAAGATAGATGACATTGTTAGTATATTGCAGTTATCACGAAAAAAAAAGATACCGAGTGGGCCATTCATTCCAATATCTATAACAAGGTAGCACAACACCAATCGTGTGGCCTTCGCTTTATATGGGCTTGCTGACCCGACAAACTAGCTAAGAGTGTGTAAATAGAATTTACAACAACACGCGATGTGGTGTATCAATATGTTCACTAAAGCGCGGCATTTACACTGCGGCGTGGTCCGGGGCGCACACCCGCGCGATTCTGCGTCGCCCCTTCGCGTGGCAGTCTGTCTGAACGTCCTATTTGGATGTGAATAGTGCAGCTCTCTAAATACTATGAAATATAAACTAACACCCACTTGCACCACAAAATAAAATGTGCTTGTGGATTGGTTGCTCCTTTTTAATAGTTAATTATATTTTTACAAATTCAAGGAAGAATTTAGGAAATAATTGTGAAAACTTCATGATGAAGATAAAAAATTGTGAAATCTATGAGAAATTCGTGGTCAATTAACTAAAACACTCAATCTGCTAATTTGAGAAAATACTCGTGTCTCAAAATATACTAGATATATGTTTAACATTTTAACGTGGAATAATTGTACTTTTGTGAAAACTATTGACAAATATTCAATTGATTTTAACGGTTTATTTGTATTTTACAAAGGTTTATTTAGAACACACTCAATCCTTCAATGATGCAGATGGAGTGTTCCAAAACTCCAACTTTGGTTAAATAAATTCTTAATATTCTTACTCTATTTTACGAGTATAAATTCAAAGTCAATTTGTGAAACAAAAACCTAGACGTAAAACATAATAGTAAGAGTATAAATAAAAAATACTTTCTTTTCAACGTCCCGTTTGAGTGTTCCATGTTGTAGCGTTTATTTATTAAACCCGAACTTTTATACAAACGGCGGCCATATCAGAAATTGTGAAAATGTTGCCACTAAAGTTTAACACCGTTTTCTTTTTTTATGAACGCTTAATTTTAAGAATAAACAACTTTATTATTTCTAAGGGCCAAAATTGTGTTGTCACAATTTTTTTTTCTTCATCATTTAGTTTTCACATGATTTTGTAAAAATATAATAAACTTTAAGGAGCACTCAAGCCACACGCACATCAAATTAAAACATCAGTTGGTCTCTGTAATCTTCAAACAATTTACAGAAATAGAACGATATTTTAAATTACTGCTATTGATATATAAAAAACCCAAGATGCACAGTCAACGTCTTAAAACCGTCCGCATAAAATGAGTGCTACATTCTAAATGGTGCACTCATTTCAAATAGTCTCGCGTCACTCGCGTCTAGGTACACTCGTTAAAAATGCCGAAGTGTTCTCTGACAAATTGTAGAAATATTACGTCAAAAAGGGTTAAAAGGGATGGGATATCATATTTTCGGTAACTAAAAAAGAGTTTATTGATTAGTTTTTGTTGTTTTTATGACTGAATATAGGAAGTAAATATGAGATTTTGATTAATTTTTTCTAAAAACTTCACTCAACTGTCAAAGTATAATACGGCAAATTTCAATAGCCGCTTTTTCAGTGTAAGAACGATGCATTATGGCCTCCTTTTTATTTTAATCGCATAATAAAAATGACCCTGTTCTTGTTAGTAGAGCCGATTTTTTTTTTCTTTTTTTTTAATTAATAAGTTTATGTACTTTGAACTTTTTTGACTAATATGTTTACGTTGTATAATGTAATATAGGAGAAAAGGTAGTCAATTTGACAGTTTTTTAAATTTTCGCGTTTAAACTTATAAACAAATTATTCTATAACTTGTAGTGACACAGTACCTGTCACACAGTACCATATGTTACCACCGAACCAGTTACCACATACCACCGAACCAATTACCACATACCACCGAACCAGTTACCTTACCACGTTTCGACATTCTGCAAGAAACAGTGAAGCAACCGTCTTGAAAAAGACGAGTACGTAAACAAAGCACCTGATAAAGAAACAGAACAACGATGCGACACGAGCGTTATCACAACGCCGTGCCGCATGCGTTCGCTTCGAAAGAAGCGGTTTGTAAGCGCATGCAGAGCAAGCAGAAGCACCAGCACAGTTCGCATCTTCACTGCACGCTTCGGGACCTCGCAGATGGACTCAGGACGCGGACGACACACGCGGCGCGCTCAGCGACAGGCGACCTGCACTCGACGACGGCTTCTGGGGAAAGGATCGCACTCTTTTTTTTTTTTTTTTTTATAATGGCATCTCGCAGTTCATCCTTTATGAGGATGGCTACTGCTTAACCGGACTTTCCTGTGGATGCCTCGAATTAAGGCCTCCAGCCAGGGCAAACAATAACTTAAAAACTAAGCGACAGCGCTAAGGGTAACCCCCTGCGGGGTTCGGACCTCGGCTCAGGGCGTCGCTGGAAGAGGACAGCAAGGGACAGGCTGGATCGGTATTATTATTGGTGTTTAGGGGCGAATTTAAAACTACAGGCTCAGCTGCGCGGGCTGGCTCGAGCAAGGGTCGGGGGGGGCACGGTGATGGTGCGGGGCGTCGCGACGGGCCTCGGCGGCGAGGACGGAAGGACGGATGTCTGAGCTTGTGTTTGTATTGACGTCTGAGAGTACTAGTGGCCTTACTGCTCTCCTGGAGGAGGGTAGTGGCGTCGTCGGGGATAGTGAGGGTATGCCTTGGTCGGCGAATCCTACTTATGCGGGAGGGAGTGTATCGGGAGGCCGCCGCAATCAGGGGATTGGGGTGCTTTATGGCAGAGTCAAAGAAGCGCTTGGAGAGGCGTTTCATGAACTGCTGGATGGTGGGGAGTCTGAGATCTAGATGCAGATTCACATTTCGGACATAGAAGGGGGCTCCCGTGACCTTTCGGAGGAAACGGTTCTGAAGGGTTTGCATTTTATGCAGAAATCGCGGCTTGGCGTGTGCGAAGACTACGCAAGCATAGGTCATGATGGGACGGATGACCGCGGTGTAGAGGCGCAATTTGCACTTGAGTGACAATTTGCTGCGGGCAGTTATCATGGAGTGGAGCCTACCGAGAGCGAAAGAGGCGCGCGAACGCGCCGTCTTTATGTGCTCGTTGAAGGTGAGGTTGTGGTCTAGGATGACACCTAAGTATTTGGCTCGCTTTCCCCAGGGGATCGGCTTGCCATACATAGAGATCGGGCGCGGGAGGGGGGGGGGGTAGTTTACGCGGTTTCGAGAAGATGACCGCCTGACTCTTATCGGGGTTGACCTCGATTCTCCATTTCCGGAACCAATCGCTCAAGGCGCTTGCGGAGGTTTGGAGGTTTCGAGCTATGGATGACTGGTTGACACCCGAACAGTATATGGCAGTGTCGTCGGCGAAGAGCGCCAACTGTGCCTTTTTACTGTTCGGGATGTCACTAGTGAAAAGGGTGAAAATGAGGGGAGACAGAACGGAACCCTGGGGGACTCCGGCGCGGATGGGGTGAGGGGGAGAGAGAGCGCCCTCGATACGGTAGCGGAAAGTGCGGTCCGACAGAAAATCTCGTAAGATGAGCACGAGACGGTCTGGCACACCTAGCAGGTACAGCTTATATAATAAGCCATTGTGCCAGACCTTGTCGAACGCCTTCGCTATATCGAAGAACAGGACGCCTGTCGAAGCACCTCGCTGAAAGGCAGCGCTAATGTGCTCGACTATGCGGTGGAGCTGGTGGATGCACGAATGCTTCGTGCGAAAGCCGAACTGTTCGGGGGGGATGAGGCTCTTTGCTTCGGCATAGTCTTTGAGGCGCTTATAAATAAGCCTCTCGTAGACTTTGCCGAAAACATTGAGCAGGCTGATGGGGCGGTAGCTGGAGGGCTCAGACTTGGGCTTGCCTGGCTTAGGGATGCCTATGACTGTGGCTTCTTTTCACATTTGGGGGAAGATGTTGTTGCTCAGGGCGCCATTGAAGATGGCGGTCATGAGCAGTATGAGGGGGGCGGGGAGGAGTTTGTACACCCTATTGGTGATACCGTCCGAACCGGGGGCTTTGCGGGTTGCGAGCCCTTTTATGATGTCTTGCACTTCGTCGGGAGTGACGGGAGGCAGAGGATCATCAGGGTCTTCGACTGGCGGGAGGGAGGCTCTCCGTTCGACTTCAGCGTTCACCTCGTCGAGGTGCGCTCTGTCTACTGGTTGAGAGCTGGGAGTGCATTGAGCCTCTAGGCTGTCGGCTAGGCATTCGGCCTTTTCGAGGTTTTCGAAAGCGACCGTTTTGTCGGGGCGTGTGAGGGGAGGAACTGTGGCCTCTTCAGAGGAGCGGAGCTTCCTCTGGAGTTGCCAGAAGGCGTGGTGGGTGGGCTCGAGTTCGCCGATCAACTTATCCCATCCCTCGGAGCGCCACTCCCCTATGCGTTTCTTTACAGCACGCTGTAAATGGCGCATGTGGGATTTGTTCGCGTCGCAGGGAAAAGAGTCGTAGGCACGAATGGCAGCGTTCTTCTCGGTCATCAGTTCACGTACGTCATCGGGCAGTTTCCAGCGATGGTCTTCCATCACTGGAACTTCCCGTGAGCAATCCGTCAGTACGGATTGAACGTGCTCTGTGAACGAGTCGATCGCCCCAGTCGTGTCTGCGACTGAGATAATTTGCTCGGGGATGGAGTCTAGGTGGGGAGACGTGGTGGATTTCAGTCTTTCGCTTACTTTCCTCCAGTCGGTGACTGTTTTGGTCGGGGGGGGCTGGTTGGGGTCGTGCGGGGGGCCCGAATAGGGGGCCAGGTGCAAGATGACCGGGCGGTGGTCAGAGTTAAGCTCTTGTACCGTCTCGATAGACTGCAAACGGAGGTTTACATTCTTGAGAAGCGCTACATCGAGAACGTCAGGAAGTTGGGCGGGGTCGCCCGGGAAATGAGTGGGATACATCGGAGCGATGATATCGAAATTGAGGGAGTCGCCTAGTTTGAACACGATCCTACCTCTGGTAGAGGTCGTGCTGCTATTCCAAGCGGGATGTTTGGCATTGAGATCCCCCGCCATGATGACGGAGTCACTCATACCGAAGAGGGTAGTGAAATCGGTAGTGAGAGAGATGGGATCCTCTGCACCATTGGTGGGCGGGATATAGGCGGAGATGATGGTGATTGCGGGGTGACCGGTCATGCCGAGCCGACAGATAGAGATCTCTAGCTGAGAGATGAGGGCGGGCGGGTCTATCGGGATGCAATGGAGGGACTTCCTATAGTAGATGAGGGTACCGCCCTTGTGGCAGCGAGCCCTGTCATTGCGAACTATCTTGTAGTTGGCAATGTTCGGGTTCCGCAGATGGGGCTTCAGGAAGGTTTCCTGGACTAAGAGGACATCGAGCTGGTGATCGCGGAGGAACGCGGCGATCTCATCGCGTTGATTTTTAATGCCGTTTGCATTAAAAAACCCTAGTCTAAGGGATCGGGGTTTGGTAACGCTCATTCTTTGTAAAGCCATTGGAGCTTTTTAGAAGTTGAGGGTTTGCATGACTTGCGTAATCTGAGGATACGCATTGAAAATCTCGGCGATGCGCCGAGGATTGCCGTTACAGGCTTGGATTTCCGCTGCCATGGCATTTGCGGGGGCAATAAAAGCTGCGTAAGCACCGATTATTACCTCCATGCTGCTAGGCTGGGGGCGGGAGGCGGGGGTCGGGGGGGGCCTACTGGGACCAGCGGGAGCCCTGGGCGCGGCGGCGGGAAGGGCTACCGGTGGGGCTACTGGGACCGAGGGGCCTACTGATGGCGCGGGGATGACAGTTGCCATCAGCGCTGGGATAGTCGGGGGTGGGGGGGGCACCGAAGCTGCGGGAGCTTTGAGGTGGTTGAGGTTCGCCCATGGGGAGGGCCTTTGGGGACTGAGCCTATCGGGCATCTGGGAGGAAGGGATCGGGATCCTCACAGAGGGGCTTTCCCTTTGCTGACGGTCGCTCGCGCGCTTCGTCAGTTTGGGAGAAGAAGACTTGGGAGCCTTGGGGCAGCCACGGTAGTTAGCCGGGTGCCCGGATTGGCCGCAAAGAACGCAGCTCGGTGGCTCTGTGCACTGAGAGCGGTCTTTGGGGCGGGGACAGTCTGACGTGCCGTGGGCACCTAGACACTTGACGCATCTAGGTGTCGCGTAGCAGTGGGATTGGGAATGGCCATACAGTTGACACCTGTGGCATTGTCCGATGAGGTTGGACTTCCTGGGTTTCTCGATAGAGATACCCGAGAGGGAGCAAACTGACTTCACCTTGAAGATGGGGTGATGTCCTTCAGTAGGGTCGCAGATGACCAGGACCATGTCGTAGACTAGGCCCTTCCATGCTTTGTGCAAGCGATGGACTGCTGAGACGGGGATGCCTTGTGAAGCAAGGTCTTCTTTGATCTCCTCGGTGGGGATTTCTTTGGGGACGCGCCTGATGATTACGCGGGTGGGGACTTCCTCCGGAAGGGAGTACGTATGGAAGGGGTAAGCCCTTGTCTGGAGGAGACGGGTAAGGTCCCTGTAGTCCGAGGACGAGGCGACCGTTACCTTAATACCCTGTTGGGTTGAGCGGGCGTTCGTGTAGTTGATCTTTTGATCAACACACGCTTTGGAGATTTCTGTCCATTTGGACTTATCCTGGACATAGATGGGGGGCGGGGGTCGTGGCTTCTTTGCGTTCGAAGCGGGAGGGGTAGCCGAGAGGCTAGACGCGGGATTGGCCTGCGGTGCGGCGGGGGTTGGGGTGGGGGGGCGGGGGTTAGAGGGGATTACCGCGACCGACTTTTTGGCCTTGTTGGCGTGAGAGGAGGCGTTCTTCTTTCTCTTGCCACCCTTTCCGACGACTATATAGTCGTCTTCCGAGGAGGACGAAGAGTCAGAGAGGGCTTCCTCTGAGTCGGATTGAGATTGGGGTACGGACGTGTCCATACTCTCTGGAGTATCTGCTGCGGTAGCGGCTGGCACGGAAGGTGCGGGATCGGGGACTGGCACGGACGGTGCGGGTTTCGGGGCGGACACGGAGGGAGCGGGTGATGGGGCTGGCACAGAGGGTGCGGGTTTTGGGGCGGGCACAGAGGGTGCGGGTTTAGGGGCTGGCACGGATGGTGCGGGTTTTGGGGTTGGCACGGAGGGTGCGGGTTTTGGGGCTGACGCGGGGGGTGCGGGTTTGGGGGCTGGCACGGAGGGTGCGGGTTTGGGGGCTGGCACGGAAGGTGCTGGTTTGGGGGCGGCGGCTGGCACAGAAGGTGCAGGCGAGGGGGCTGGCACGGAGGGTGCGGGAGGGGAGGCGGCGGCGGCCTCGGGGATTTCGCCTGAGTTTGGCGGAAAGAGGGGGCTGACTAGCGCGTCGCTAAAGTCAATGTCGATGACCGAACCGGGAGGGCGTCTAAAATTTATAAGACGTTGGGCATACTGGTTAACGAAAGAGGGGTCCTTGAAGAGGACCTCTTTAACGAACGCAAGGATCGCACTCGGCGCGCGACTCCTATTTATGCCTTCGCGGCGAATAGTGTCGTGCGCAACGCAGCCCCCGCGCCCCGCGCGCGTGTCGCCTCAACGGCGCGTCGCGATTGGTCAAAATAATGTAAGCAGTAACATGCTAAACCTAAATGCACTATTGGCAATCTAGATATAAGTAGGGTTTTTACAATAATAAATTAGTCTCAATTACCAGTCTGCGGAGTTATTATTTTCAATTACCTACTGACACTCTACGCTGTACCAAACTCCTAAATTGGTGACCCCACAAATCGAACACGTTCCTGAAGCCGAAGCCCGAGTTCCTGCAACATCAAACTCCTGCAAGATCCCAGAGGAACCATGAAGAACGACGAGTTTAGCGATGCTCAGGCCAGCACAAGTGAGAAGAGCGACGTGGCAACAGTCTCACTTCCGGCACGACTACCACCATTTTGGCGCCAAAACCCGCGTCTGTGGTTCGCGCAATTTGAAGCCGCCGTTGCTGCCAGCAAGATAGGTGAAGAGCAGAAATTCAATCTCGTCGTCCCGCTACTAGGGAACAGCGACCTAGAACAAATCGGAGACATCATCTTACATCCACCGACTACCGGCAAGTACAGCACGCTCAAGGACAGACTCATCTCAACGTACCAAGAGTCAGACCACCGGCAGTTGCAGAAGCTACTCAGCGGCCTCGAACTCGGCGACAACAAGCCAAGCCAGCTGCTGCGTAAAATGCGAGACCTCAGTGGCAAACTATTATCAGATGAAGCACTGAAGGTTATGTGGCTCAACCAGCTGCCCACACAAGTTCGCGCAGTGCTCTCCGTCAACACCGAGTCAGCGCTCGAAGTGCTAGCTGCGATGGCAGACAAAATGATGGAGCATTTTGAACCCGCTACAGTCGCCGCAGTCTCCACAGCAAACCCTTCGTCAACAAGTCCAGCAGTCAATGAGATACAGCTCAATGCAATAACAACCCTACAAATCAGCATGCTTACGAAACAAATAGAGAAGTTGTCACTCGAAGTCGCCGAACTCCGCAACCATCAACATTCGTCGTATCGTCGTTCCCGCCAAAACTCTGCACATCGTTCACGCTCACGCTCACAGTCAAGACAGCGTACTGATAACGCCCGCAAGCCCGGCGACCCCGATTGGGTGTGCTATTACCACTACCGATTCGGCAACAAGGCCCGAAAATGTGAATCACCGTGTTCCTTAGCAGCAAAGCGGGAAAACTAGAACGTACATCGACAGTGGCGGGCGTCGATGTAAACCAAGCAAGCCGCCGCTTATGTGTGATCGACATTAACAACAGGGAAAAATTTCTTGTCGACACGGGAGCCGACATATCAGTACTAGCCGCCCGAAACCAGAAATATGCAAGACCGGCGGTGAATGCAGGCTACCAACTTTACGCGGCAAACGGAACAAATATTCGTACCTACGGAGAGCGCACACTCGAGCTCAACCTAGGCCTTCGAAGAAGTTTTAAGTGGACTTTCGTCGTCGCCGATGTGAAGACTTCGTTACTGGGTGCCGACTTCCTAGTGCATCATAAACTGTTAGTCGACTTGCACCAAAGAAAACTCATCGACCGAGTAACCGAGCTCAGTGTGAACGCCGTGAAAATTAACAGCCAAGAAGAATCAATCTACATTATCAACCGCGACCACAGTCATCACGACCTGCTTAAGAAATATCCAGATGTACTTCGACCAATGACACTGAAAACTCCAGCCAAGCATGACGTCACGCATCACATCGAGACCACTGGGCCGCCGATCTACTCACGGTCGCGCCCTCTACCGCCCGACAAATATAAGGCGGCAAAACTTGAATTCGAGCGCATGATCGAGATGGGAATATGCAAACCGTCAAACAGTCCGTGGGCGAGTCCACTTCACATCGTAAAGAAGAAAGACGGATCACTACGAGTATGCGGCGATTACAGAAGACTCAACGCCGTCACCGTTCCCGACCGATACCCCATTCCACGAATCCAAGATTTTACTTACCAACTCCACGGAAAGAAAATATTCTCGAAACTCGATTTGAAAATGGCATATTTCTGGATACCCATCGCAAAACAAGATGCTCAAAAAACAGCGATAATAACACCGTTCGGACTTTTCGAATTCACCTGCATGACGTTCGGTTTAAGAAATTCCGGGCAAACCTTTCAACGTTTCATGCACGAGGTTCTACGAGGGCTAGATGACAACGTATTCTGTTTCGTCGACGACCTGCTCGTACACTCGAGAAATAAGGAAGAACACCGCCGCCACTTGGAACTAGTACTCGAACGACTTAATACCTACGGCGTCAGTCTAAACATCGACAAGTGCGAGTTTGACAAGGAAAACATCGAGTTCCTCGGTTACGCAGTATCATCAGAGGGAATCAAACCCACTCAAGAACGAATACAAGCCATAGTGAACTATCCGAAACCACAAACAGTCCAAGAACTAAGAAGATTCTTAGGAATGATAAACTTCTACCGTAGTTGTTTACCTCATCAAGCCGAGTATCAACACGAATTAAATAAATTCCTACACAACAGCAAAAAGAACGATAAAACACCAATACAATGGTCTCAAGTAGCAGATCAAGCCTTTGAGAAATGCCGACAAAGCATACTCGAGGCAACGACACTGACGCACCCGATTCCTAACGCGCCGCTATGTTTGTTTACCGACGCATCGAATACTAGCATCGGCGCTGTCCTACAACAAAAAGTGGACAACATATGGAGACCACTGGCATTCTACTCAAAAACTATGAGTGAGACGCAGCGACGCTACAGCGTGTACGATCGCGAATTATTAGCAATGTACACCGCAGTGCAACACCTACGACGACTGATAGAGGGCAGTGACCTAATAATATTCACCGATCACAAACCTCTAACTTACGCGCTGACAAGAACACCGAGTAGTAGCGATACACCACGAAGAGAACGCCAGCTACACTACATTAGTCAGTTCTGTACGAAGATCCAATACATTCACGGTGATAAGAACGAAGCAGCGGACGCCTTATCACGCATCGAAGAAATCAACTTGTCACATTCCACGATCGACTACAACCAACTCGCTCAAGACCAAGAAAAGGATGAAGAACTGAAGATCTGCATGTCTAACCCAAGTCTAAAGTTTGCGCCTATCACATTGCCCGGAGGTCAACGACCCATCATATGTGAAACATCAACCGGCAACGTTCGTCCATACCTACCAGCGACTTATCGTATAGTAGCATTCAAAGCGCAACACGAACTAAGTCACCCTGGTGTGCGAACAACAAGAAGAATAATGTCTACAAAGTTCTTTTGGCCAAGTATGAACAGAGAAGTTGGTTTGTGGGCGAAATCATGCATCGGTTGCCAGCGCGGGAAAGTTCAACGACACGTTATCAGTCCACTCGGCGAGTTTCAAAAATCAACACGGTTCGAACACGTTCACGTTGACATCGTGGGTCCACTGCCGCCATCTAACGACTACAGATATCTAGTAACAATGATCGACCGCTGCACTAAATGGCCGGAGGCAATACCTATCCGTGACGTCACCGCCGACACTGTTGCTAAGGCGATTTACGAGGGATGGTTATCGCGATTTGGCTGTCCGTTACGTGTAACGACGGATCAAGGAAGGCAATTCGAATCATCGTTATTCAACTCACTGATGAAGAAATTTGGCATCACCAGGATCCGAACTACTGCATACCACCCGCAAGCAAATGGTCAAGTCGAACGCTGGCATCGAACCTTGAAGGCCGCGCTCATGGCGAGAGGCGCCGGCACACACTGGAGCGAGGAATTACCGACCGTGCTGCTTGGACTACGTACAGCGCTTCGTGAAGAAACACAAGTCAGCCCGGCCCTGATGACCTACGGATCGACACTGAGAATACCGTCAGATTTCTTCGTGCCTACACAGCCGAAAAATGAAGATGCAGAATTCGTACGCCAGCTGACCGAAACAATGGCATCACTCGCACCAAGCAGCAAGCCACGTGTCAACAACAGGAGCACGTTTGTATACAAGGACCTAACGACATGCACTCATGTTTTCGTGCGCAATGATACCGTACGAAGTCCATTGACCCCTCCTTACGACGGCCCGTTCAAGGTGATTCAACGTGATGGCAAACATTTCACCATACAGATGCCACTTCGAACTACAGTTGTCTCAATAGACAGACTTAAGCCAGCGCACCTGCTCAACGAAGAAGAGTTTACCACCTCTACAACATGCGCGCAACAACAACAAGCACCGCGCACTAACAGCTCTACTACGAGCGTCGAGCCGCGGTCATCGACCCCCAGCGCACCGCGCGACACATACGTCACTCGATCTGGCCGCGCGGTGAAACACAACGTACGCTTCGCTTAGGGGGGAGTGATGTAGTGACACAGTACCTGTCACACAGTACCATACGTTACCACCGAACCAGTTACCACATACCACCGAACCAATTACCACATACCACCGAACCAGTTACCTTACCACGTTTCGACATTCTGCAAGAAACAGTGAAGCAACCGTCTTGAAAAAGACGAGTACGTAAACAAAGCACCTGATAAAGAAACAGAACAACGATGCGACACGAGCGTTATCACAACGCCGTGCCGCATGCGTTCGCTTCGAAAGAAGCGGTTTGTAAGCGCATGCAGAGCAAGCAGAAGCACCAGCACAGTTCGCATCTTCACTGCACGCTTCGGGACCTCGCAGATGGACTCAGGACGCGGACGACACACGCGGCGCGCTCAGCGACAGGCGACCTGCACTCGACGACGGCTTCTGGGGAAAGGATCGCACTCGGCGCGCGACTCCTATTTATGCCTTCGCGGCGAATAGTGTCGTGCGCAACGCAGCCCCCGCGCCCCGCGCGCGTGTCGCCTCAACGGCGCGTCGCGATTGGTCAAAATAATGTAAGCAGTAACATGCTAAACCTAAATGCACTATTGGCAATCTAGATATAAGTAGGGTTTTTACAATAATAAATTAGTCTCAATTACCAGTCTGCGGAGTTATTATTTTCAATTACCTACTGACACTCTACGCTGTACCAAACTCCTAAAAACTTATAAACAAATCGCGTTTAAACTTATAAACAAATCTGTTTTAATAATTTAATACCTTTAATTAAAATAAACGATTTTAACAGTTAATATTTGTGTTATTGATCCTACCCAAAAACATATTTACGCTCAAATAAAAGTATAATTATGTGTTTAGAACACAATTTAACAAACTCTTAAAATACTAAATAAATCTTATGAAAAATAAAATAAAAAAAATGTTCGTCTCCACTCAATGCCTTGTCCTACAGACCACCGTATGTCGTAACATTTTATTGCTTTTCGAACACTGCGTTGTAAAAACAACTTTATACAATTTGCGTAAGGTTGAATTTGCAAAAATATATGCTTACAGCATAACTATAACTACGTAGGTATAATTGGTGAGTGTTTGGGGACAGTTTCGAGCGTTACTTTTATTCGAGACTATGCATCTTGGGTTTTTATATATTACTACTATTATTTTTATTGATTACTGCTAATAGTCAATATTGGGCATGAGTAAAAATTCATCTAATTCATAATTTTAATGTACCTATTGTTTTTGTTTCAGATAAACACATTAAATTAGAAGACAAACAATAAGCCTTAAATGTCTTCTGAATTATATCTTTATAAAATGCTTTACAATAATAAATAATTATTAGTGTTAAACTTTGTACGGTCAGCAACGCAAGTCTATTAACACCTTTTTTATATTAATAATACTGAGTGAAATATATGTTTTAGATCGGAATGGACGTATTTTTTAAGAATATTACTCCGTGCCCTGACGATTGCGTATTCGCGCGATGATCGCTTTCGGTTAGAACACGGTCTTAGGTATTAAAAAACCATTTTTTCGAATAATTTGTGTCAATTTTGATGATAATGAAAAGTGTCAATGTTAACCGACTTTTGTTGCTGAATGAATACAGTCCTTTCAGTTTATTTTACCTCTGATTTTTCATCACTGTCAAAATCACAGTAATCTTTATTCTCGTTACATTAAGGTTGCTGTTTGCTGCCAGAGGTAAAATAACTGTGAAAGGACTGTAGCAATTACGAGGTCGCCAGTAAGCATTTAATTTATTAATACTGTCACACTGACCATCAAGGCTCAGCCCAAACTCTTTATGATGTAGACAAGGATTAGTGCCAGATTTTTCTAAAGTCCGGGATGGAGAACATAGGGCGGACGAAGTCGCTGGAAAACACTATTGCATCCATTGTGCCTTATTTTTAATAATTACACACCTGCCGAAGGGGAATATGGAGTGTTCAACGACCTGGGAGTGTTTAAGATTTTTTCTAAATTGGTTAAGATTTTTTGTCATTACTAACCACTGGTGGATTTACTGGGGGTACCACGGTTAAAAAGATATTATATCAATGTTCATTACGGACGTAATTAGTGACACTCAAAACCATTCTATTTTACACTAACTTCTGCCCGCGACTTTGTCCGCGTGGAAGACAGCTTACCATAAAACATCCCATGGAAATAGTGTAGGTTTCTACCAGTGAAATATTTTTTGAAATAAGAAAGAAAATAAATAATTTTACCTCTTTATAATATTGGTTTAGATTTTGTCTTTTGATTTGCTGAAGAGAGCATTACCCAAGTGCACGCCAAGCTTATATCATGAAATCTTCTAATTACTGCATAGTTTCATCATCATGCTGCTGTTCTTATCCCAATTTATTTGGGGTTGACGAAATATGTCGTATTAATTTTTTCGGTTTGAATAACATGAGTATTATAATATGGATATTAATTTCCAAATAAACTAAAAACAAGATGTAATGGGTTTTATTTATTTTTATCGCTGTGACATACTCTTGGATATTGCACGTACAGTTATGCTTATGACTGTATATGCAATCAAATTATTTATTATATAGTAAACAAATTATTAAAAAAAACTACTAAAAACAACTGAAAAGAGAAAAGCAACAATCTATAAAAAATTGTTTCAGCAACGTAGAATGAAACATTCAATGTTTCTTTGTTTAATTCCGGATCGGCACCCATCTGAAGGTCTACTTAGTTTCGCATCACATCACTGGCGGACTATAAACCTACTTATTCTTTGTAAGTTTGTAACATCTGTGATATACTGTTTTAAACTTTTCTTTGTGTTTCACATTAGATTGGGAAAATTACAATGTTAAAAATGAAAGTGACACTTGTTCATACATTCTTTCGGGGTACAAATCTCGATACTTAAGAGTAATCTAGTTGCGAGCTCGAACTCACAGGTGGGCGCGGCCAAAAAGCACGCTGTCTCAACTCGCATCGTGTCTGACAGAGATGGTATCAGTGATGAGCAGTTAGACGATAGTCTACACGCACAATGTCTAGTTCACACACACAAATACCGTTCCGAACTGAAACGACACGTTAGACGATGCACACATGCACTATAACGCTAGTACATTCTGTTTGACATGCACCGCTATTCAACTGAGTCATCGGTCGCGCGACGCTCAGCCGGTCGGGCGGGGTGATATTATTATTACCTACTGTTTATGTTATGCCGCATTACTTAGTAATTGACTACCTAGATATTGTTTTCAAGATTATTTACCTATCTTATTTTTTTATCAATACACAAAAAATTTAGGTATATGTAAACAATCTTGACACATCTTTTTATTTACTGTTTAAAAATCTAGTGTTTTTTACAAACGAATTAATAATAATTTGAGTAAGTTCTAGAGTTATATGAATTTCAAGACGTGACACATCAATATTGTTTGCATATAGTATGTAAGTACATACCTAAAGTTATTGGGGTATAGGTATGTAGTGGTGGGTAGGTATGTAGGTAGGTATCAAACTCGTAACTTTGAGTGAGTTGCTTACTCAATTATTATAAGGGTGATTTGTAGTGTGTTAGGATAGGTTTAGGTATACCTATTAACTAAACACTACTCATCATCATCCGCCTAGCCTTTTCCCAACTATGTTAAGGTCGGCTTCCAGTCTAACCGGATGCAGCTGAATACCAGTATTAAACACACACAATTAATTAAACACTACTATAAAATAAAATATAAATGTTTATTATCAATAATAACAAAAATGCGCGGCGTGAAAGGAAGAAAGAATTTATGGCATGCATTGGCGATGAGGTTTGTAGCGGACTGGCGAGGGCCCGAGGGGCGCGGTCCGTGCGCAGGGGGACGCGCCGGCGCGGGCGGCGATCTTATCCGATCGTCCTCGCGTCGGTCTTCGGCGGTAGGTAATTAGGTATACCTACGGTACAATTCTCCATTCACCAATTCTCTTTTGGATCTGTTTCATAAAAAAACCAACATTATATACAGGGTCAAATTAAATTAGCAAGCGAAACTCTGCAGACGTGATGGGTGTCGATATCTAACCATAATAAAACAAAAAAAATTAAATAATTTTATGACTTTTTAGTGGAGTCAATGACCGAACTCAGTGTAGGAGACACTTGTAATATTATTAGTTTAAATTTACAGTTTTTTTTATTTAAACTTCACGACGTGGTTGGTATCGATTTCTCAATACGATAAAACAAAAGAAAACAGATTTTTCTATCTCATACTAAACTTCAAGTAACAACTCTAGAAGTGGTCGTTGACCCCCAAAAAATATATCAAATCTTTTTGATTTTTATTTTATAGTGTTTAGGGAACGATACCATCACGTCTGCCGAATTTCGCTAGCTAATTTAATTTGACCCTGTAATAATAAAGTAATATACTTTCCTACACACTATTATTTATTTATTTTATAATGTATTTATTCATATACCGTTTTCATTTTTTTTTTGTACTAGCTTTTGCCTGCGATTCAGTGGTTTAGGAGTGAAAAAATAACACAAAAAGGTATTTTCGTCTTTATAATAAATATTATTAAAGAATTACTAAACTCTATCAACAGTCACATAATAATTTGTGACAACCCATTGTGACAACCTTCGTTCTCGCGCCACACGCGCCTCAGACGCGAGCGCGTTGCGCTCCAAAGGCAATGGCGAATAGCGATGCGACGCGACGCGGCGCGGCGCAGGTATTTTGCTACCTCATAAGATCAGCTGCTGCCAGTTCGTAGATTTAGTAATCCATAGGAAGAACTTAATTTTATTATATCTATAATGTGGCATAGTACTATATTATAATATAGTACTTACTATAAGTACCTACCGATATAAATATTTTTAAGTAGCTACCTACTAATATTAAAAAGCTGAAGAGTTTGTTTGAACGCGCTAATCTTACAAACTAGGTACCAGTTTAAGCTTTTTTTAGGGTTCCGTGTGGATAACAACAAATACTAAAAAACAGAATAAAATAAATATTTAAGGGGGCTCCCAAAAAACAAACGTGATTTTTTTGCTCGTGTATGCTCGATATTGATAACGGCAACAGGTAGACGCTTGAAATATTTACAGAATATTTAGTTATATATTCAATATATATTTATTTATATATTCACTTTAAAAATAAATAATTAAATTAAAATAAAACATTTATCAAAGGGGGGCTCCCATAGAACAGACATGATTTTCTTGCCGTTTTTATACATAGAAAATGGTACGGAACCCTACGTGCGCGAGTCTGACTCGCACTTGGCCGACTTTTTGTGTTAGGTAGCCTATCTATTGAGAAAGATTATGTTAGGTACAGATTATGAAACATCACACTGCGACTCATGGGAGCGGAGCAGTGGGATAGATTCCTACGGGCCTACGGGAACGGGGGTAAAAGCGTGGGGAAAAGCTAGTACAAGTACTTATGCCTATATGAGTACTTAGTACGATATAAAAACAGGTACATACATACCTACATACGTTATCAAAAGGCCACCGTTTTCACCTGATTCACGACTGCCACATTGATTTTACGATAAATTATTTTAAACCTTACTTTATACATAAGTATGTATGTATTATACATTTTTGTTACCTACTTAAAATACAAACAACACGAGTTAGGAATAGGTAAGGGATAGTGGTTAGATATAATTATGTATGGATACCTACTAAATACTACTCGAGCACTCCTCCCCCCATTTCCACGAGCACAAAATAAAAGTTACTAGCGCGCCGCTTTCTGAGCGAGCGTCTTGCCTACATAAGGTACCTTGTGTGTGTAGGTACCTACCTACCTACACAAAACGCCGCGCCGCCGCCGCCGCCGCCGAGCCCGGCCGCGCGCTGCGCCGGTCTTCATTCAAGACACAAGCCCCAAGTCTTAGGCTTTTAGCTGTGCAGAAAGCCACAAAATGTATTAGCTAAAAGATAATTTATTATATATACCTAATCTATTATTAAAAAGCTGAAGAGTTTGTTTGTTTGGTTGAATGCGCTAATCTCAGGAACAGCTGGTTCGAATTGAAAAAAATTTTTTGTGTTCGATACTTGAATAGTCCATTTATCGAGGAAGGCTATGCTATATAACATCACACTACGATCAATAGGAGCGGAGCATCAATGAAAAATGTTGCAAAAACGGAAAAAAATATATTCCTTTTGTGAGGTTCCGTTGCGTGCGTACGCTGCGTAAACGGTTAAAGTTACTCAAAAATAATGTTTGACGGATTTGTTCCCTTTTAACACTTTCGACTCCGCCCACTTTTCATAGAGCTCATACGCCATGCCGCCATACATATTGCAAATGGACCCTCCAGGAGGGTCACCGGCATTACGTTTGCGCTAAAGTGAACTCTCGAGGAGGGTCGTCGGAATTAGGATTGAAACCGTATTATAAAACACTATAAAAAGAACTAAATTAGTGTTTTCAGAACGTCTTGTTGCTTTAATTAGTATCTCTGGGGGTATTTACATGTGCTAGTGGCGTGAAGACGTGAAATATAAAAAATGAAGAAAAAGTATAATCGCTCGCTTTGATCCCGTGACAGGGGTGTCCAACCTCTTCTGAAATTTTAACAACTCTAGGTATTTAAGGAAGCATTAAAGTAGCCCGCGAAATTCAAATTTTCTTACGTTTTTTGCAATTTGCTGGTCAGTATTAAGTGGTACATTGATTAAAATATGATTCGCGGTCGTAACAAATATGTATTTACAGAATTATAATCATTACAATCAGTAATACACTTGTTAACTTAGTATAATCCCCAAATGTGAAGATTTCATGAAATAGTCATTCTTGGCGATTACTTGGTCTTAGAGAGTTGTGTTGATGAATTATAGATTATAAGTCTGTAAATACATGTTTGTTACCGCCGCGAATCATATTTTAATCATCGTACAAATTAATACTGACCAGCAAATTGCAGAAAACGTAAAAAAAATTTAATTTCGCGGGCTACCCTGGCGCTTTCGCCTTAAATCGATAGAAGACAAAAGTGTAGAAGTGAGAAAGGGGGGGGAGGGGTCATTTTTTGATGTTATTGATTATTTACGTGCAGATACCTACTCTTTTTAGTAGGTAGGTATTGGTGTTTTTCATGGTAAGTACAGACGCCAGCACATCAACC
Organism: Gortyna flavago; assembly: GCA_963669345.1. Classification (NCBI taxonomy): domain Eukaryota; kingdom Metazoa; phylum Arthropoda; class Insecta; order Lepidoptera; family Noctuidae; genus Gortyna; species Gortyna flavago. Next base: position 8,531,647 of record OY770129.1, on the reverse strand, counting down.
TACTACAATCTGTCAAATTTCTTTGATAGATTTTCAACTTTATCTCTAAAGCATAAGGTTCAAAGCTGATTGGGAAAATGTGACAGTTTCGGGTAGGTTGATGTGCTGGCGTCTGTACATAGGTAGATATTGTGTCAGGATAACTAATTCTCGAAGGTATTTAAATGAAAAAATAATGTTTGCTGTAAATAAAATCACATTTATTTATTTGTACTTTTTATTGAGCGTTTCAAATGATGAAAATGACGACAATCAACTCCATTTGCGCTTCAGTAACCCCCGCCTTGTACCACAACGTTGTTTTTACCGCCGCCCTGTTTGAAGCGCAAATGAAGTCGGTGGCAGTGAACGAAAATAAACTTCGTTCACTGGTCGGTGGTCGTCATTTTAATCAAATATATAAACGGTGACAGCGAGCGCGGTACCGTCCGCACAATTTTATTTTTAGTAATTTTGTCTATGGGAGTATCGCTGTCATTCTATTTTCTTTAGTAGAGTAATTGGCTGTGGTATTTTTATGCCAAAAAACCAATAAGAATCCACGATTCTAATAAGATATCTGTAGTTGAAAATAAATAAATGGCCGCATCGATGTATCGTTCATAAACATCGATGTTGAAACTGGTAACATCGATTAAACATTGTTCATCTATGAAAATCAAATACTAAGCAGGCGTGGCTGCTACCGGCCGATTAGTCGATTAAAAAAAATCCTTTATTTATTTAAAAATTATGGTCACCTCACAATATTAATGGATGTTTGTAAGGGAAAACTTAAATGATCAATATCTTTGAAACTACTCAAAGTTTCTCCGTCACAAATTCAGTAAATCGTTATCGTCCCCGTCACAAAAAACATATCTCGAAGGCCGTAGATCATCACGCAGCGGAGATACATGTGTCCAGCCAGCTTGAGCTCAGGCAGGCTGGACATTAAGTTTTTATTGATTTCTCGTAAACCCTTACATGTGACGCCATAAATCAAACGTTATTACTGTCACAAATTGCGTCACTAAATGTTAGTAAAGGAACCATATTCGAAAACGCTCCCGTTATTGAGCTTCGGAAGTGCCAGCCAAAAGTTTTATACGTAAAATCAAGATGGCTGGACACAGATTTTTGCATTTTTCTACTAAACCGCTGTACGTATCAAGAAACTTTTAGCTCGATGTCTGTCACAAATTTGTGTGACGCCCGTTGATATGCAAAAAGTCGTCAAAATCACTTCCGTTACCGAGATTGAGAGACCAGCGAAAAGTGGTTTTTCAAGATGGCTGGACACGTTTTCGATCGATTATCTAAGATTCTGTTGCGTCACAAATTCTGAAATAAGGGTGTTTAGCCGTCACATAAAATGCCCTATTGACCTAGTTAAATGCGAGTTATTTTGAAGATTTGTCCAGCCAGCCTGAGTGACATGTCGTTTCAGTTCGGAACGGTATTTGTGTGTGTGAACTAGACATTGTGCGTGTAGACTATCGTCTAACTGCTCATCACTGATACCATCTCTGTCAGACACGATGCGAGTTGAGACAGCGTGCTTTTTGGCCGCGCCCACCTGTGAGTTCGAGCTCGCAACTAGATTGCTCTTAAACGATTTTCGCAAAACAAAAGCACGCATATTCAGTTGTTATGATTTATTATTGACGCATATCGTCAAAAACCATAAAAAAAACACTTGTTGCAATATAGGTATCTAGCCTGACAAAACACGATTTTCTGTATGTGTGCACGGGCGCGTATGAGGCACGCCCTCTACAGGATATTTCAATAACCATTGAAAAGCAAACAACGTTTTTGATAAGGTTTAAACCCGTTATCAAGCAGTTGATCTTGATCGCTAGATGCCGTTGTTCGTCAACCGTCGCACACGCTGGCCAATTTTACAAGCTTGATTTTGGTGTGTTGCGAATCGATATGCAATTTTTAACCGACTACAAAAAAAGGAGGAGGTTCTCAGTTCGTCGGAATCTTTTTTATTTTTTATGTATGTACATACGGCTACACATCAAGCTATACATAACCAGTATATGCTGACTTCTGGTTGTAAGAAAAACCTATACAATGCGAGGTCAGCTAAAATAAGTACCTATTTCACGGGTTGCAATTCGATTAAGTACTGCTAAGCAATTTATGCTCGTCACAATGCGAATGGTGAAATGGAGCTGATGGTGAAATACCAGAACTCCTCCCTGCATAGGGAAAAGCATTTTTTTTTTTTTCAAATTTCCTTTAAATTATTTCATTCATCGATATGACATGACGATCCCCTCATCACTACTGTTTAGGTTTAGGACTGTATATTTCGATAAACATTTACTTGGCGCTGCCGCGCTGGCGAGGCATCGCGTTCTGTGTACGTTTACGACGCACGGTGGGCTGAAAATGAAGTCCATAGACTTAGCGTCGCTCAAAAATGAAAAGTACCTAATTTTGAAAAAAGAACTATGCCAGCTTAGTCCTCTACTTAGCAATATTTTATGTAGTGGATCTTTTTTTGATAAAGCTACTATAAGTTGTTTGCGATTTCTTTTTTTTTTTTTTGTTCTATGCTGTACCTACTGTTTTTTTTTTTTTTTTTATTCCTAATTTTTAAGCTTTCATAAGAATGTCACTCAAAATAGCTCGCATTTAACAAGGTCAATAGGGCATTTTATGTGACGGCTAAACACCCTTATTTCAGAATTTGTGACGCTACAGAATCTTAGATAATCGATCGAAAACGTGTACAGACATCTTGAAAAAGGGTCATTTTCAGCAAAAGTGTAAGTACAATGTTAAAAATATCATGCAATTATTTTTTTTTGTTCTTTGTCGGTTTTTGCCTTAAATTTACAATTGGTAATCTTTTAACTATAGCCACTCACACGCCCGGGGTTTTTCCGTGACGCACTTATCTGTCCTGCACCCGTATTCACAAACATACGATTCACTATCGTATCGACAATGACACTTGTTCGATAACCTGATTTCTGAACCGAAGGACCGGCAAAACGCTATTCACAGATCCGTATGGAAGGGTTTTTTTTAGGTGTGTATACGGGGAACGCTACAAAATGGTAGTAAATAGATATTCGTGGTAGAAAATTTTAAGTGGTACATAAATGATTTTTATTGAGTATTTCACTATGGGCAACTATAGATTATGCATTCAGTAACTATTATCAAATAATTAACACTAAGCAATGATTTTATTAATAAATAAAATTTACCTGATTTCTATTGAACTTGCTTTGTAAACTTCAACTTTCTGTCAAACCTGGAAATCTGGAATAATTATTTTTCTGAATCTTGTTTTGAGCTATAGAGATAATTGAGAACTACTCGGAAGACAAGGCGGTATGTTCGAAAGACTATAGCCTGCCCTTTGGGCGAATTAAAAAAATAATAAAAAAAAATAATTGAGGAGTGAAAAATTATTTTTTTTTTAAATAGAAAAATGGTTGTATGTATTTTATCGGTATTTAAACAAATTACTATTTCCTCATTTCCATTTTATAAAACGTGGTACCTAATATTGAAAATGCATATTTTCAGAAAAGAGTGTCGTTGGAGCAGCGGCAGATGCTCTTTGCATTCATGCAAGGGCATGAGGACCTTGCCCGGAGCCGTGTTTTGACACTTATTGCTTAGATTATTCTTTTTAAAACAATATTTTGTTATTCGATAACACTTCCGACAGCAAATACCTGTCGGAAGAATTGATGTCTTCATACCGTATGTGAACTGTCAAAATTGTACGGTTTCGGATTTGTGAATAGCGATTATAGGATTTCGTCGATAACATTGACATTCGATACGGTACCAAACCGTGTCGTAGCTTTGTGAATAGCTATGCTGAACACTTTTTTTCTACGCGCCGCAGGTGGTCTCGCCACTTATACACGACTCCTACACAAAAAATTTCTATGGAAGCGATGCTTACTGTTAAGCGCTCTTACGCACTAGCGGTTAAACCGCGGGGCCGGCTAGCCGCTTTTCCAGTTTACTATGCAATTTTGTGGCGGTTAAGTGCGTACAATCATAAGCGGTTGCATATTAAAATGGAAAAGCGGCTAGCCGCGCGGTTATCCGCCCCCGCGGTTAACCGCTAGTGCGTAAGAGCGCTTATTGTTTTCAAGTGGGCTAATTAGGCTTCATTTTAATGCTTGTTTCGTAACTTTAAATGAATTTGTTTTTTTTCAATAAATTTTTATTTTTTATGAAATAAAATCAGTTTTGATTTTTATTTACGTAATGTAAACAACATTACGTAAATAATCAAAACTGATTTTCATTCAAAATCTAAAGCAGTGATCCTATTTTTTTATTTACCTAAAAAATAGCCCCATTTATACTGAATCCAACGACATGAAATATATACCATTGTTGTTCCAAAGTTTATTTATACAATAAGATTATCACCACGCGATGACGCATTGCGCTTACGTCATCGCGACCATTTGTTTATCTTCAACTACAGATAATCTTATAACATTCATAATGGAATGGATGTGGTATTTTTGCATAAAATACCACATCCAATCCTCGATCTAAGAAAAATAAAATGACAGCGATACGTCCATAAACAAAATTACTAAAAATAAAATTGTGCGGTGCGCACACCGCGCGCGCAAACATCTGTTTCAACGCCACTCCAGGGGAGCCCGGACAGTGGACGGTTTTATGTACGCCACTGAAGTGGCGTCGGGGCGTGTGAGTGGAAAAATAATAATAACACGTCATATTCTGGATTATTTACTGAAATATAACTCATTTATTTCCTCTGGGGAACAAAACCTATTCCATTCCGCAACTAATAGTTTTCGATTATAGAAATAAAATAAAACACGTCTAGATTTTATCAAATAGTATAATTAGTTCAAGATGTTTCGTACTTAAATACAAAACAGATAAAAAATTAAATCAACAATAGCAAAATAATTATGTATTCATCGTTTTAATTTCCATAACGTTACTCTTTGGCCCAAATTGGTTAAATATTTTTTGGTATTTTTATCAATTACGATACAACATTAGGAACTCTTTTTTTAATTATAATAATCAAAAGATTACACTCTAAAATATCAAAAACTATAACAATCATGTAATATTTTGCTCTACAAATAGGGTAAATTTGTTAGAGATGGCCATAGTTTTTTTAGGCTTACATAAAACTGAAAATATTGAGATCATCATTCAACTTTTATTTTTAAGAAAATCAACAACAATCATTCTTTAAAAAATCAGCATAAAGATATGTTTATATTACGAACATACATAAAATTTTAATTAAAAAAAAAAAACAGAACTGGCCGTCTCACCCGGCATATTCGGGAGTGATGGCCGTAGTAGTACGACGGGACAGACGGCCGATACTGGATTTGCCTCTGCCTTTCCCCTTTCTTTTGATTTCTGCTTCCTGGAGGTCCTTTTTCTTCTTCTGTCCACATTTAGAGCACATGTCATCAAAAGGTGTACAATTCTCATGTATCCACAGATTACAGACTAAACATTGAAGCCAATTTTCAATGAGATGAGTTTTATAATGACTTTCGCCACATCCAGCACAATTATCAGCTTCATGTTCACTACAGTTCCCTCTAGTAGCTACTGCTTTTCTTTGGTATCGGTTTTGCATCTATTACAAAAAATCATGTTTACCTGACTTTATATGGCCATCTCTCCTTTTTTTCCGGGTGAGATGGCCACTACAAATTTTAAACTTACGAATAACAACTACTTTACCATTTTGAGTTTAGAATGAAGAAAAATATACACGAAACACAATACACTCACAAAGAAGTAATAACATTATTAGTATTTCTGGTTGGTATACGAACCTACTATAAATATTAAACCACTACTGAAATAATGGCCAATTTACTTACTTTTTCATTTATTTTTGCGCAAGGTTTTATTCTCATGTTGTTCCGTGGCGGCGCACGAAGCGTACTGAGCTAAATAAAGCGCCACCTTGTGATAAATGAGCAAATTATATTGATTGGCCAACTCTCCCATATGGCCATCTCTAACGAATTTACCCTAATATTTAAAACAAAATAGAAAATGGGACAGTCACGGAATAGACTGTTCCTATAACGGAAAAGAATTCTTAAGACATACACACACAAGAAAACACACACAAGACAAGAAACACACACACACAACACACACACACAAGACACACACACACACTTTTTTACACATTGACAAGAAAATGAGATCAAATTGTCACAGTAGGTATGTAACATATTATAATATTTATATATTTTTCATCAAAAATGTATTAACATTTATAAAATCAATATTATTAATACTACCATCACTGCACCTCATGCAAAACCATTTTTGACATAAAAAATCAATTAGTTAATACTAATATTGATTTTATATATGAAAAATATTTTGATTTGTTTGAATGTTTTCATTTTCTTTTCAACGTGTGTGAAGCATAACCTTCACAAGGCTATAATCACACATTGACTTGTATGTCTGAAAATTGACGTGGTTTCCGTAAAATCACGAAGATTTCTTGGAATAAATATGCAGTTCATTTCAGAAGATAAGCTTCAACTGCGTAACTTGTGCGTTATTGAACTACACGAACGAAATACTGCAGTATTCCTGAAAGAAACTGCGTTAATGGTTTTAAGCCGCTACGGAATCGAAGCTCAGCAATTATACTCCATTACCTCGGACAACGGAAGTAATATGCTTGCATGTCTCGTCAAATTGAAGAGGAAATTCAAGATTCGCTTGAAGATTTGAACGGTACTGAACATACTGAAGAATCTCAGGTTAATTTTACTCAGGAAGACGACCAGGAAATTTTATGCTTTATCTGGTGGAAGTTTGGAATTCGAAAGGGAAAATGTAGCACAACCTATGGTGATAGCCGTACGTTGTGCCGCGCACACCTTGCAGCTCGCAGTGAGAGATGCTTGTAAAGAACTTGAACCCATTTTCGAGTTGTGTCGCCGTGCAGTGAGAACTCTTCGTACACCTAACGTGGCACTGGAGTTAAAGCGAAACCAATTGCATCAAGCAGTCCTGGATTGTCCAACTCGATGGGACTCAACTGCCGATATGTTAGTTAGGCTAGTAAGTTTAAAAGACTTTTGTGAAGAACATTATCCAGCTTTAATTGACAATGAAACATGGACGAAAATTGAAGAGAACATGCATGCACTTAAACCGTGCAGAATACTATCCAAACGGTTGCAAAAGGAACATTTGACTTTCGGTGATTTTTACATCGCGTGGATAAAATGTGTAACTGAGCTAGAATAAATTAACAGTGTAACTGCAATATTTTTAGTTATATGCATGAAGGATAGAGAGACTAATCTTCTGACTAACGACACATTTTTGTCTGCTGTTTATTTGGACCCGAGAGTCAATTCGGTGCTTTCGGACGAACAGAATGAAAGAGCTCGTATCCATTTAATGCATACATATCAAAGATATAATAATTATTTGCAGTTGCAATCCCAGGAACCACCAAGAAATGAAAAAGATCCAAACCAAGCTAATGTTCCTCAAGAACCACATACGTCACGAAGTAATATAGACAGTTTCTTTGAGAGGCGATATAGGAAACGCCAGAGACAACGACCAACAGCACCCAGTTAAAAAAAATCTTTGATTGATTTTCTAAATCAGCCACTGTTGCCTTCACACGAGAATGTTTTGAAATATTGGTACGAAAAAAGGTTCTCTGATCCACATATACATTTTACTAGAACGTGTGTTATTTTAAGCACGATATACCTATTATGATAGTAATGTCAATGATATTTAATATTTAACAAAAAATAGAAACTTAAGCTGTCAAACAACTATTTTACACAAACACAAATTAAAAACTCGATTTATTCAATGGACGTTAAGAATTAATTTAGGGTTTGTCACAAAAATTATAAACTGTTTAGTTTGAATTAAGGTATTAAAATACTATATAGGTAGGATACCCCTCCGACCAGACTATGCATATGGTCCCTCTACCTTGACGTCAAAATGGAGGGACCAAGGATTTTGTTAAATAACTACGTATTCATTGAGGTAGCTAAATTTATTTCAAAGGTAGCAAATAGTAGATTTATGGTATTAAAGTTTTATGTAGGCTGATTTGAAATCCAAGACTTGGTCCCTCCATCTTGACGGTAACGAAAAAACGGAACCCTTAAAGGATCACTTTATTGTCCATCCGTCTGTCTGTCTGTCAAGACCCTTTTTCTCAGGAACGCGTGGAGGTATCAAGCTGGAATTTATATCAAATACTCAGGTCTACTGTCCCTTGGAGTTGTGAAAAAATCAAACTTCTAAGCCAACGCAATCAAAATACAGGGTGAAATTGAAAACATGCGACAAATCGAAATGGGAGATTGTACTCATCATTATGAACAACTTTTACTATGGGACCAAACCAGAAATCGCGAAAAAAAAATCAGCTGTTTACTACATTTATGTTCGCATAACTCGTCAAAATGTAGGGAACAGCTGTTTTTTTTTTTGCGATTTCAGGTTTGTTCCCATAGTAAAAGTTGTTCATAATGATGAGTACAATCTCCCATTTCGATTTGTCGCATGTAGGTATTCAATTTCAACCTGTATACAGCCTATGCCTCGCAAGGTACTACAGGGTACTCCCATTGACCTAGAATCATGAAATTTGGCAAGAAGCAAGGTCATGTAGCACAAATAAAGGAAAAAATCCAAAAACCGTAAAGTATTAAACTATTTACATACTTACAAATTTGTGCGGAACCCTCGGCGCGCGAGTTAGACTCGCACTTGACCGTTTTTTTTTTAAACGTGTTCGCCTTTTTATAGTCGGAGCAATTTTCCATAAAATTACAAGAAAGAAATAAGTTTATTTGCGGCAAACATGACGCATCAAAAGAAAAATCATAAACAAAATAAACAATTACAAGACTTACTCATATTTTTATTTTCTTTGTTGTGTGGAGCTCTGCCATATTTATGTCTATAACTTTGTTAATAAGATTGGCATCTTAATATGTTGTACACTAAAACCTTACTATGGTACCTAGGTTATACCAGTGAAAGAATTATCAAAAACGGTTCAGTAGTTTACGAGAAAATTGCGAACATATATTATTATACATACAAATAGAAGAGTTTTTTTAAAGTAGGTTAAATATAAAAAAGTAAAATAATATATTATTATTCATTATTTAAATAAAAAAAAAATTCTTAATACATGTACCACAATTTTATTATAATACAATTACAAAAAAAATAATAAAAATTTGTTACATGCCTTCATTACCTAATATATTTTTATTACATGGTTTACTAAATAACATTGACAATAAAAAAATTGTTTTATTTGTCTACTCCATAACTCCTGTGAGCTAATATTTCAAAAATTCCAAGAAGTGCGTACTCGGTTTTCCCGATGCTACCGCACCGCGCCACTGACCTTGTATTATACATGTAGAGGTCAGTACACCGCGCAGACGACCGCGCGGCCGCGTCGTACTCGTACACTGCATTCGCCGCTCCCCGTGCGGGGGGCTAAGCCACGCCCATCGAGCTACGATTTATTTTCGAGGTAGGGCCTTAAGTTTTCCCATATAAACACTGCAGTAGGGTTACCAATATTGTAGGTTTTATGTAGGACTAAGTATATTTTGAGGTATTTTCTTAAATGGATGAAAATCCGTGTTTTGGTGATACTAATACGAAAAACTGTTTTCTCAGCGCCATCTATTAAAATCAAATATAAAGCAGGCGAGGCTGCTACCGGCCGATTAGTCGATTAAAAAAATCCTTTATTTATGTAAAAATGATGGTCACCTCACAATATTAATGGATGTTTGTATGGGAAAACTTAAATGATCAATATCTTTGAAACTACTCAAAGTTTCTCCGTCACAAATTCAGTAAATCATTATCGTCCCCGTCACAAAAATTTGAACATAAATATGTCGAAGGCCGTAGATCATCACGCAGCGGAGATACATGTGTTCAGTCAGCTTGAACTCAGGTGGGCTGGACATTAAGTTTTTCTTTATTTCTCGTAAACATGTGACGCCATAAATCAAACGTTATTACTGTCACAAATTGCGTCACTAAATGTTAGTAAAGGACCCCTAATCGAAAACGCTCCCGTTATTGAGGTTCGGAAGTGCCAGCCAAAAGTTTTATACGTAAATTCAAGCTGGCTGGACACAGATTTTTGCATTTTTCTAATAAACCGCTGTACGTATCACAAAACTTTTAGCTCGATGCCTGTCACAAATTTATGTGACGTTGATATGCAAAAAGTCGTCAAAATCACTTCCGTTACCGAGATTGAGAGACCAGCGAAAAGTGGTTTTTCAGGATGGCTGGACACGTTTTCGATCGATTATTTAAGATTCTGTAGCGTCACAAATTCTGAAATAAGGGTGCTTAGCCGTCACATAAAATGCCCTATTGACCTTGTTAAATGCGAGCTATTCTGAAAATTTTTCCAGCCAGCCTGAGTGAAATTTCATAAGATATAACTTTCCGTATCATGAAATGCATCAAAGCTATATTACCACTAAAGCCTGAATATCGGAAACCTTCGGAACATTGACATTTTCAACTTTGAAAATAAATAAAAATATTTTATGCAAGCTCGTCATTTAAAAAAGTTACTAAATGTCCTTTCTTCCACACCACCTAACGAGGTGAAGAACTATGCACGTCTTTTTAATAGTGGTGTCAACAGTAGACCTAATCCACTTGGAAGAATACAAACAATATTGATGTTTTATGAAATAAAGTTAGTGTGAAGCTGATAAGTGAAGTAAGAAGAAGAACTAAGAAATGTACAAGATGTTAAGAGCGCGCCATTATAGCCCAACGCGAGCGATTTCGTACCTCTCAACCCACCCGTCCGCGCCCCCTCTACAATAATACGCGGTGACATGGCACGCGGCGCGCCAAGCACAGGCGCGAGCGACCCGCGGCGGCTAGCTCGGCAAATTCCGCGACCGAGTGCGTGAGTCGAGTTCGAGTTTGAACAGCGCAGTGCCCCGGCCCAGCTGATCAGCAGTGCTATTCTCTAAAAGACAATTTCATGGCTGTAAGCTGCGACGAGCTCGTCGACGAGACAGCCTTGAGATCGACCGAGCGTGTAGCGCTGATTCAAACCGTATTCACTAGCGTGCTTGTGGTCGTCGTCGAACCCAAGGCTGTAACCTCCCGTCGCTGTTTCGTAGACGAACGTAGGGCTTGAAACAAATTCTATAAATTATAATCGATCAATCTCGACTTAGAGTTTTATGGGTTTAAAATATATATTATAGGTCTATATTTAAATATTTTAAGGAATACACTAAAACTATAACCAATATCATAATTATATGAGCTTATTGCATATTTCATATTACATTTTAAGGCTGAATGACGATTCCTTTGCTCTTTTCAAGCAATGAAAAAAAGTTAGCACACAACAATGTCAACAATCGCGACGCTAATATAATCACTTGAATTTCTTAATTCTTTATAGTTTTTAAACTTTTGGGTGCATAGGATATTTATTATTTGCATTAGCGAGTGCATTGAACATAGGTATTTCTCTGACTAATGTGAGTATTATGACATTTTCACTTATTACATGGTTATTAATAAATGTGTCTCAGTAATATTGTATGATCCACGAGATAATAATAAAATTTAAGTTAATTACATAGTTAACTATTGTTTTACAATAATATGTACCTTTATCTTTATTGTATATACAACACTTTTGATATGATTTTAATATTTTAAGTATCCATTATTGTTGTAACGTAACATTGTGTATTATAGGCATGCCAAGAAGTGCTATCCCATCTCGTGCGCAAGTAGAGAGATGTTATTAGAGAGTTTGGAAGAGACGTTGGCTTGCCAAAGGGCACTCTCGGACATCATATGCGAGAAATCGCACAAGAGCGGCATAGCAAAAAGTAGCTGGCAAGCCTAACAGTGATGGAAGTGGCAACTTCTAAAGTTGGAAGCAATGGTCAAAGGTTTGTTAACAACATGTACCTAGGTATAAAGCATTACTGGTACTTTGACTGTTTCTTAAGAACAAACTGAAATATCCAGTACCTATGTACATTGGCTCTAATTATAACATAGGACATAATTATTGTGTTATGATTATGCGAAATATAGATATTTAAACATAGAATATTTTTTTTTAGTATTGGAACGATAAGAAGTCAGCGGCAAGGAAAAAAGCTAGTCAAATAAGGATGGATAGGCAACAAACAGGTGGTGGGGGACAAGAGGAAGAGTACTGCCTGTATAACATTCTACTAGAGGCATGCTCCAGACTGAACAGTCCACATCTTCAATACCAGTAAGTCAATTCTAATAAAATATATTAAGGTGATGTTTAATTTTAAATTAGGCTGATGATGCTGATTACAAATAAAATATATTTGCAGGACGAACAGACGTACAACCAGATTCCCAGGTTGAGCCAAATTGTTGGGATTTTCTATAGGTGTTATCAACAACAGCCCTTATTCAATCAAAATGTATATAGTCTACGTCTAATATGTAAACTATTCCTTCAGAGAGAGAGTGATTTGATGCTGTTATACTTACATAATACCCTTTATATTTGTTTTACCTCTGTTTAGTAATTTGTTGCATTTTTATGTTCATAGCACCTCATAGGCGTTGAACGTCACGCCGCCGTCTGATCCAGAGCTCACCACCTTCTCTAAAGGCAATCACAAATGGCGAGCCAGACTGAAAGATTTTTCGTCATTGAAGAGAGGCGTTTGGAAAATGAGAGACTCTTTATTGACAACCAGCAAAGGATGTTAGAAAATTTAAGGAAATCAGTCAGTCATGGTCAAGGCAGACCCAGGCACTGCAGGATTTATGTGCATCCATCAGACGAGGGAGTTGAATCCCGGAAACATGGATCTACTATTAGATTTTTAATATATTTAGATATTAAGTTTATGATAGATGTTAAGAGAACTGTTTTTTCTAGTAAATGTTAATGTTTGTTAGCAGGCATGCATCACGCCTGCAGGCTTTTATTTAGGTACCTACGTATTTATTTTGTTGGATTAGTTTTCATTGTATTTGTTGGTATAATTGGCGTCTGCTAGCTGACTTAGAGTAAATAATTTAATTTAATGTTTTGTTTCTCGTAATGTTAATTATTTTCATGCCTACTATTGTATAGAATCAAGTTTTTCTAACTGAACAGACAGCTGTGCTGCTGGGGAGTTTGTTGCGCCACTTCTTCCCCGCTAAAGCACTAGGAAGTGGTGAAGGGTGGCCGTTTTTTGGAACTGTCTTATGTAATTTTGATGTTCAAATGATGTTTGAAGAGTGTTGATTCTCAGCCTAATTTGAATAAATGACTCTTTGATTTGATAAAAGGATTGTTTATAATGGTAAATAAAAAAAAACATTATTATGCAGATATCTATTTAATTTCTCATGCCCCCATACACACATTTAAAAAAATTTGTAAAAATAGAGACAAAGGTAAGTATAAATATGCATGTAACAGCTAATTTTTGATATTATACCAATGATAACATAGACCATAAACACCACACTTTAAATACACACCTTAAATATCATGACATAATAATTGTAATTGTTTATCTAAAGCTAACACTTGTATCTACATTAACATTCACAAATTATACTTTCATTAAAAATTTTAATGGTGAGTATGTTCTATCTAATTTCTTTCTTTTGAAAATTTATATTTTATATATGACATGCTCACCATAATTAATTACCTACATATCACCAATCTCACCTACATATCAGCCCACTCTAAGTCATCATGTGTCGGAACCTGATGTGTCAGGATTCTAAGTAACCTAGATTCTTCATCTAAGTTAAATTTTTTTAACATATGAGCTGGTAGCCCAGCTTGATTACACATGTGTGTTTACACATGCTGTGTTTTGTAAAACACCCACACATGTGGAAAAAAAAAATTGTGATAGCTTGCTGTAGCAAGCTATCACAATTTTTCCCACTGTTATAGGATCATAGTGCAATACCATATGAAGTAATAAACATCTGAACCGCCGTTTCAGTATTCCAATAGTCCTCTCCACACTGTTCCTTGCACTGCTGTGCAAATTGTTGTAATGGCTCTCTGGAGTCCCAGTTTCTGGATTACTAAAGGGAGTCATTAAGGTCTTTGAGGATATCCTGACTCACCTGAAATCAATGAATCAAGCTGGAATTAAGTGCAATCTTGATTTGTGTTTAGGTTATCATTGTATTTTTTTTTAATCATTGTTTTGTAAATAATAACTTACCAAGTACTTACACTATTTCTTCATTATTTAAGTTTTCCAAATTCTTCGATACTTTAGTGTTTGAAAAAACAAAACTATCATTTGTTGCACCCCCAAAAGTCACATCCGGTCAGTGGGTCGTCTTAGGAGCGGTCCACATGCAAGATGTTCAGATCAGCATCATTAATCTGAAATAAGTACTTATACTTAATAATTAAGTACATACCTAGGGATTCTATAAAAACAAACATCAGGAATTCAATAGGCTTTTGTTGGTGTGAGGTGAGGTAGGTACCCATCATATCTCAAGAAACCTAGCTGTAAACAAACCTTTATCCTCTTGGTTACTTGGTACGGGATATTGTTTTTTTTACACTTTCTTAAATTTGTTTCGCCTGTCGAGCTTTCTTCAAATCATCACTTTTCTTAGCTTCTTCTAATCATTGTTGCATTATAATTAACCGAGCTTCCATTTTTTCAGATAAGTTTTAAAAGAATCGAATTAATTAAATTTAATTTATGTACAGTTTATTATTTTTGTCAAGACTACGCACGAATATTTAGAGCTTTTGGATTTGACAGTTAGAAGCGAGGCTGTGGGCGAGGCTGTAAGCGAACTCGACGCTGTTTTTTTTTAGGGAATACCAAAATGTATGAAGAACTGTCAATTTGCCCTCCGGTGGCTGTGCCGTTGGGTAGTTTAACTCACGGCCGTCACAGCCTTGAGCGCTAGTGTAGCTGTACGCAGCTTAGTGAATACCAAACTGAGTTTCACCGCTGCGACAGCGCTGCCCGCAAGGCTGTATCCTTAGAGAATAGCATGGCAGCAGCGATGCCGGAGACGGGCCGGGCCGTGAATATGCCGTTTCGTGAATTTGAACTTGATTCATATGGTACCTAATAAAATCGTATTCGTAGAAAAATATTTCATTCCATTAGGATAGTTCAAATTCACGGAAGTATTTCCACTCGTGTTTTTTATTCGAGGACTCGAGACTGTATAGGTGTCGCAGCCAACTGGTTAAATCAGCCGTTCAGTTAACCGCCTAGCCTTTTAACTAAACGGCGGCCGTTCAACTAACGGCCTGAATAATATTCAATTACAGTTTAGGTTGGAAGTCTTTAACCAATCACGCGCGAGCCGAATTGGTCGCAGTAACTAAGGCAGGGCACCCCGACCAAATGGGTTAGGTTAGGTTAGAACTGTGATAAACCGCGTGCGGGCCGAGAGAGCGAAGTGAGGCGAGCACTACTTCTAAAGGCCAGGCAGTTAACTGAACGGCTAATTTAACCAGTTGGCTGCGACATAGGTACAGACTGATCCGACATTCAGTCCTCGCGTAGGTACTATCTATAAACCTAAAATGTTATATTTATGTAAATATCCATCAATGTTTATTTATTAAACAATTTAATATCTATATTCAGAATATATAATACAATTACAATAACAATAAAAATCCTATAAAATATAAAAGACAAAAAGGTTTCAACAAATTACGCGATGCGCAACATTCGTAGGTTGGTACCTAATACAAATATCGTAGTACCGTAATAACAAAAAGTAATGTTCCCTAAACAAAAATAAACTCTCATAACATAACTATGTACCTAAAACAAACGTTTCCTTATAAATAAAAAAAACTAGCCAAGTGCGTGTCGCACCACGCGCAATGAAGGGTTCCGTAGTTGGAATGAATTTATCCCAAGAACAAACTTAACATTGTAGTTGATAATCATGTTCTCCCATACATTGCAACTGCAAATGTAAGTTGGTCGACTATTACTCGTAAACTTGTAAGCCTACTTAGCTGTGATAGTTTTCCTTTTTAAGGACGCGTTTACGAATTGACGCGCTTCAATTTTAGGTATTGAGTCTTACTACTACACGTGCACGGCTCACACACACAGCGACATGCGCGAAGCGGCGAAATTATGAGTAAACTGACAAGACTTGATACTTGAGCCTATTTTTATTTAATTTTTAGGCATGTATTTTTTTAAGCTTACTATGCGTTGTTGTCAAAAAGTTTGTACCGTGAAATGTTCATAAAAGTAGATACCATTTACTTACTTGATTGGTAAGCAAGTACATGCCAAAGTACCTATGTATTAACAATTTGCGCGACAAGCTTTTTGAAACATATAATTTAAAAAAAGCTTATTTATATTCGTTTTATCTAGTATTTTTAACCGACTTCAAAAAAGGAGGAGGTTCTCAATTCGGATGCTTATACATATATTTTTTTAATGTAAGGGTGTTAGGTTAGATAACTCCGTCATAATAATATATAGACGGACTTGCAAAAATCTTTTTTGTTCGAAAGAGGTTTAACTTTATTCCGAAATAGACCATTCCGGAATAAAGTGATGAAGAGTTTCGGAGACAGACAACCGAAGGCTTCAATAAATGCCAGCAAATCAACCGCGATTGCTGCTATCGCATATGTATGCATTGTTTACGCAATCACACAATATAACATCACGCCTGTACCCTCTAAAGGGGTACGCAGATGTGTTTAGTATACCACGGTACACCCTCATTTCTGTCAAAGTTGTTATTGGAGTACCTCTAATCTTGCAAGTAAATTCGGGCATAACTTTTTGTTTATGAATTGATTTAATAATTAACCGACTTCAAATAAGGAGTATTTCTTTTTATGTATGTTCGGGCATAGCTCCGTCATATCTATATAGACGGATTTGCAAATTCTCTCAAACAAAAGTTTATGAATTGATTTAATAATTAACCGACTTCAAAAAAGAAGGAGTAATTATTTTTTATGTATGTTCGGGCATAGCTCCGTCATATCTCTATAGACGGATTTGCAAATTCTCTCATTTTTTAATGGATAAGGTATTTATTTATTTATTTAATACTTCAAGCACAAAAATGTACAGAGGCGGACTTAATGCCATAGGCATTTTCTACCAGTCAACCTTTGGGTGATGCAGAGACAAACAATGGTAGGTGCAATAATGAAAATTGAGGAATAAATATTAGGTATGCCTCAGGATAAGGTATACCTTTATAAGGTATAGCTTTATGAATTTTGCTTAAAGTAATTTAAATTTGTGTTGGGCAGGTACAAATAAAAAATGAAAAATAAAAATTGTTGTCCAAAAAAAAAAAACAACGGACTTTCAAAAAAAAACACTACAAAGTAAAAAATAACTTTTTGGAAGGTGCACCTTCAGGTCACTCCATCAAATCCGGAGGTAAGGTCTCAACATAACTAACAAAACGAGCCCAAACTCAGCACACCTAGCTCTACTCGTCTATTAATTCCAGTAGCAGTCTTCGAAGTACACCTTCAGGTCACTTCATCAAGTCCGGGTGTAAGGTCTCAACATAACTAACAAAACGAGCCCAAACTCGGCACATCTTCCTCTACTCGTCTATTAGTTCCAGTAGCAGTCTTCGAAATGCACCTGCAGGTCACTTCATCAAGTCCGGAGGTAAGGTCTCAACATAACTAACAAAACGAGCCCAAACTCGGCACACCTAGCTCTTCTCGTCTATTAGTTCCAGTAGCAGTCTTCCAAGTACACCTGCAGGTCACTCCATCTAGTCCGGAGGTAAGGTCGCAACATAACTAACAAAACGAGCCCAAACTCGGCACACTTAGCTCTTCTCGTCTATTAATTCCAGTAGCAGTCTTCTAAGTACACCTGCAGGTCACTCCATCTAGTCCGGAGGTAAGGTCTCAACATAACTAACAAAACGAGCCCAAACTCGGCACACCTAGCTCAGCTCGTCTATTAGTTCCAGTAGCAGTCTTCGAAGTACACCTGCAGGTCACTTCATCAAGTCCGGAGGTAAGGTCTCAACATAACTAACAAAACGAGCCCAAACTCGGCACACCTAGCTCAGCTCGTCTATTAGTTCCAGTAGCAGTCTTCGAAGTACACCTGCAGGTCACTCCATCTAGTCCGGAGGTAAGGTCTCAACATAACTAACAAAACGAGCCCAAACTCGGCACACCTAGCTCTTCTCGTCTATTAGTTCCAGTAGCTGTCTTCCAAGTACACCTGCAGGTCACTCCATCTAGTCCGGAGGTAAGGTCTCAACATAACTAACAAAACGAGCCCAAACTCGGCACACCTAGCTCAGCTCGTCTATTAGTTCCAGTAGCAGTCTTCGAAGTACACCTGCAGGTCACTCCATCAAGTCCGGAGGTAAGGTCTCAACATAACTAACAAAACGAGCCCAAACTCGGCACACCTAGCTCTTCTCGTCTATTAGTTCCAGTAGCAGTCTTCCAAGTACACCTGCAGGTCACTCCATCTAGTCCGGAGGTAAGGTCTCAACATAACTAACAAAACGAGCCCAAACTCGGCACACCTAGCTCAGCTCGTCTATTAGTTCCAGTAGCAGTCTTCGAAGTACACCTGCAGGTCACTCCATCAAGTCCGGAGGTAAGGTCTCAACATAACTAACAAAACGAGCCCAAACTCGGCACACCTAGCTCTTCTCGTCTATTAGTTCCAGTAGCAGTCTTCCAAGTACACCTGCAGGTCACTCCATCTAGTCCGGAGGTAAGGTCTCAACATAACTAACAAAACGAGCCCAAACTCGGCACACCTAGCTCAGCCCGTCTATTAGTTCCAGTAGCAGTCTTCGAAGTACACCTGCAGGTCACTTCATCAAGTCCGGAGGTAAGGTCTCAACATAACTAACAAAACGAGCCCAAACTCGGCATACCTAGCTCTTCTCGTCTATTAGTTCCAGTAGCAGTCTTCGAAGTACACCTGCAGGTCACTTCCTCAATTCCGAAGGTAAGGTCTCAACATAACTAACAATACGAGCCCAAACTCGGCACACCTAGCTCAGCTCGTCTTTTAGTTCCAGCAGCAGTCTTCGAAGTACACCTTCAGGTGACTCCATCATGACCGAAACGAAATATGAATAATCCCTACTTACTTCTAAAAAAATAATATAAGACTGTGAATAAAATCTTTCATACGATAGTCATACAGAATGCGTGAAGTATCAAGTTTGGTATGTCAAATATTTTCTATCCGTACAGCGATCTTTTTCAGCACAAGCTGCTGTTTACAACCGACACAGAGTCCACCCACGACGGCGGCTGAGCGCAGACTAATATTTCATTACAAATTTTTGTGTAATAAAGCAAGACAGTGACCAGTAAAATAACCCTTAATACAGTGCATTAAGATTCACATGTTACAGCTAAATATGTGAAAAAATAGACTCGATTTTTATTTTTTTTCTGAGCCATTTGGTAACATTTTGATAGTTCTTTATACAATCATTTTGAGTTGAACATGTCTGCTTACATAAAATATTTTTAAATACATAAATTTATGTTAATAAATAGAAGAAAAATGTACCTAAAGTCATTACGATATCGTCAATTTTGTGTGAAGAGGCAACGGAAATAATTTTTTACAATATTATAAACCAAACTATTCGAATAAAAATTTTGCTATATTTGAAGATGAAGGAGCAATCTATCTGTGGTAATTATTAGTTAGATTTGGTTTCGTATCATTTTCCCGCAAAATGTACCGAAAAACTGCTTATTTTTGTTAGATTCGTAAACGCCTCCTTAACCGACTTACAAAAAGTTCGACTTTGTATTTTTTTTTATGTGTGTTTTCCGACTTCTCCGTCAATCGTGGACCGATATAAATTTTTTTTTTAAAGGGTCTCGAGTTGGTCCCATTGTCATTAAGTTGGAATCTGATGAGAGGATCCCATGGAAATCGAGGGAAACCCTCAAACTTTATAGGCAAACGTATAGCGATTTGGTTATTTTTTAAAGTAGCTTGAGCATTTGCTCTCGGAAATTATCATTTGGTAAAGTGGAGTTGATGATGAAGACCATAGATGGCCGTCGGAACTACTCAATGATAAATATTTCACGGGTTGCGATTCGATTACTTTATTATGGTTGCTAAGCAATTTATGCGCGTCACAATGCGTATGTATGGTGAGTGGTTGTTGAGGAGTTCTCCTGGTTCTTACCAGGAGAACTCCTCAACAATTAACGTCCCAGCATCGGGAAAAGAATATTTTGTAAAAGCTGATGAGCAGTTGACATTAGGCTATTGTAACTTAGATAAATTACAAACTCTGCCACTAAAAAGTGAAAAATAAAAAATAAATTCGTTATAATTATATACTACTACCGTGAATATTTTCACATATCGAAAAACAAACATTTAGCTGGTGGGGGAACATTTGATTCTAATAAAAATTAGCACTTTAAGCTTAATATTTCACAAACGGACCCCTGAATCGAAAAACTGCTTTTGCACTGACCCGCAATATTTTTGAAAGACCTATCCAACGATACCCCACACAATGGGGTAGAAAATAAACATACCCACTTTACGTGTACAGGAGGTACCATAATTTTTTTTTTTCGTGAATTTCTTTTACCACTTTATCGGCGTGATTAAAATGTATATATGAATATAAGAGTACTAAGAATCTCTGAGCTAAGCTGCGGACGGACAGACGGACAGACATGGCGAAACTATAATTGTTCCTTATTGACTACAGGAACCCTAAAAATCACACTACATTAGAGCGCGTCATAGTACCAAATCAGGTACAGGTAAGTTATCAAGTATACATTGTGCAACCACCGCTAGGAACATTGCGTAAATTTTACATATTATTGAAATCGACAATGGATTGCTTACATTGTTGTATATCTGTTATGTGTCGTTTACTGTCGGTTGTTTCCTGCGTTTTTGGGACCTTGGAAAAATGAGAATTTATTGGATTTTGTTTTCTTTTCTTTTTTTTTTTCTTTGTTTATAATCGGAGGGCTTATTTTCCTCAAAGGCATATTGCCTGTTTTTCGCGGATCCAACAATTCCGGCAGTAAAGATTCCAAGTAAAATGTCTTCAGTTTGGGAACCATATGATCGTTCCACAGTTTTTGGTCGCATTGTATTATTTCTGCTTTTATTTGTTCATTTGAACTAGTCCACACGGCAAATAGACACTCTCTTCTTCCTGTAATATTTAACTGTCCTTGCACTTGGAAATACCAGTGGTATTTTTTATTTATCAACAGTTGGCCATTATCATACTTCCAGAAAGTAATTTTCCTGTTTTTCACAGCATCTTCCAAATTAGTTCTGTAGCCTGATACTGGACATTTTATTTCTACGATCCTATTTTCATCTATCACGCCGTTAGGAGTTGCTCCTAAAAATGGATGATTTTTATCGATGAATAGGCCACAGGGCATAATTTTAATATTTTCTTGCTGCTCCAGTTGACTCAAGGCAATTTTTTCATTGATTTTACCATGTTTGATGGAGGTAACACCAGAGAGATCATTTTGATACAGTAAACTTTTTACTATACTACCTGACGTCGTGCTCCTCTTGTTTATAATTTTGCCGAAATTGGAAGCTGTTAATAAATTCCTTCGCATTTCCATCCATTTACTAATCACTCTGGAGGACTGTTTCCCTTTCAATGTTGGTTCTTTCTTCGTCAGATTTCTCCAAATTTGTTAAAAATGTTTTTTTCATTCTTTCTAAATCTTCTACATGCAAATCAGGCTTCACACAATTTTGACCGTAATTTTCATCTTCAGTCCTTTTCTCTTTTTGTTGAAAAACAAGCTTTTTGGGTCGCAGTTTAGGCTTTCAACTGTTTTTTTTCAGTTTTCGCAATTCCAGGTGTTTTGATTTTGACCTTGGGCTCACACCCAGAATAGATCTTTGGAGCTTATACAAAGGTCTTTTTGTATTAAATAATACAACTGCCGTAGCGCATCTGGTTTGATATGAACGCCGAAGACAAAAGTTTATGCGTTTGCCACCGATACACTTTGCAATTATGACGTTAAACTGTTCACAACGATTGCTGTCCACGTCTTTAATAAGTCTGCGTGCATTGGCTGCAATAGAGCCGACTATTAACTTTACTTGATTTTCTAAAGCCGTATCTTTAAGTTTGACAGTGACATCTTCACTTGTTTTTTTGTTTTCGCAATAAAAATCCTGGCAATTCGTATGACAACCGAAAGCATGATTGTATGAATTGGAAATTGCTACATAAAGATCGTTTATTTGTTTTGAGCGGGTATCATTTGTTTTCTTCAGGTGTTTTATCGATGAACAAATAACTTTTCTGATTGCCAGGATTCTTTGTGTATTCAGATACTTTCTATGTTGCAGTTTATATTTGGTGTCTTTGGTAAGTGCTTGTAATTTATTACACAGGTTTCGTAATAAATGGTTTCTACACTCTATCTTTTCAACAGTGTAGTTAGAATATGGCCGGGCTTCTAAAATTTTAGAATAAGTGGAAGCGTCTCCGTCAGCAACCATTTTGCCGTAAATTAGACCATACATGGGCAAAGATTGTTTGAATCCTTCCACTAATATTTCCGATTCCATGTTGGTAGATGAACCAGTGTAATTTTTAAAACACATGTGCTCCGATGGTGTAGTTTTTTTATTCTGGGCGCGTACACATATACAACAATATTTATTTTTTACGCCGAGATATAGCACTTCCCCAAACTTTTTACCTATGATTGCAGCAGTGCCTGATAACGAGGAATAATTTTTCTTGTAGGTCCTCTTGGCCCAGCAACCATCAACGATCACGTCTATGACGGGGATTCCATCTGAATTTACTCTGCCTTCGTCCAATGCACTTTGCTTCTCACGAGCAGCCGCAGCTTCCATCTCAGTTGTGGCTAACTTTTCCCATTCTTCACTAACTCGATTATCAATTTTCTTATAAAAAACCTCTGTCATAAACGGAACATTTATTGAAGTAAATGATAAATGATGATAAATGATTTTTATTTTGTAAGTAGGTTTGCACAAACACTTTTACACGTCATTCATATTTTTTATAAAACTAGATGAGGTCGGCGTTTCCTATCTGACTACTCTGAGAAGAAAGGCCGAAACAAACTCAGAGGTCACAGTCTCTTTTAAAGTCCAGACATTATCTTGGTCAGGTTATATGAAGACCATGTAGATCGATGTCTGAGATGGTCTTTTGAGGAAAGAACCACACAGATTGAGAGGACCTGTCCAGTCAGTGCAAGCATTTGTCAGAAATCGTGCAGCTCAACTCAAAACTTAAGGAGCTCAACGATTCGACGAACAATACCAAAGAAAGGACATTTGGGTAGGCCACATAAATTACTCAAACTGCCAGACCTAGAAAAAAAACTAACAGAACAAAGAGAATAATAAAAATTAAACAAAAAAATAATAATAAAATGACCCACATTGTCTTCACATGCACAATAATTAAAATAATATAGTACTTTACAAAGTAAGCAAATGTCAATGTTTATATAAAATTAATTAATTAATGTCAATGTGTATATAGAAAAAAAAAAAAAAAAACATTCAAAATGTAAAAATTGGAAGCAACTCAATCCCAAGCCTTTTTGTCCTCAATATAATCCTTAACAGTATAAAAGGCTTTCTGGCACAACTTACGTTTAATGAATGATTTGAATTTATTAAGGCTTAGATCTTGAACGTGGCTTGGTAGTTTATTATAAAAGCGTATACATTGGCATCTGAACGAGCCACCTATTTTCTTGAGCCTTGTTGTAGGTACAACAAATTTGTGTTTGTTCCTCGTATTTATATTATGGATATCACTGTATTTTTTAAACAATTTTATATTTTTATGGGCATATAAAAGATTTTCATAAATATACTGAGAGGGCACAGTCATCACATTAAACTCTTTAAATTTTTCTCTGAGAGAGTGTCTCGGACTTAGTTTATAAATTGATCGAACAGCTCGCTTCTGCAAAACAAAGATAGTCTGAATATCGGCGGCATTTCCCCACAATAAAATACCGTACGACATTACACTATGAAAATAGCTAAAGTACACTAAACGGGCAGTCTCTATATCAGTTAAATTACGAATTTTTCTAACAGCGTATGCTGCGGAACTTAGTTTTTTTGACAATTTATCTATATGTGGTCCCCACTGAAGCTTAGCATCTAAAGTTATGCCCAAGAATACTGTGCTGTCTTCAGGATTCAATTCCTCGCCCTTTATCAACACATTAGTTTTCACCTGCCTAACGTTAGGTAGCGTAAAGTTAATGCATTTGGTTTTTTTTTCGTTTAGAAGCAAATTATTAACATTGAACCAGTGGACTACTTTCGAGATCGCGCTATTTACATCGTCATTAACCAACTGCTTACGTTTAAGTTTAAACAAAAGTGAAGTGTCATCTGCAAACAACACTATATCATGATTATCCTTTATGAGGTACGGCAAGTCATTAATATAAATATGTTCTGTATTTTAGGATAATCACAATAAAACACCGTAAATCACTTATACTCGTGTAATGGCTAACAACCAACTAACTAGACAGCCTACCCACATAATATATAATTATGATCAGATATACCACATCCCTCCACCACTATTTTAAAGATACTTATTTACATAAACAATTAGAACTTATAATTTAACTGATTCCTAGTTTTTCTTATCGGATACCGGCGGACAACTTGAGGTTCCTGATGTGTTTCATTGCTTGAATGAGACTGACTTGAATCAGGAGAGCCTGCGTCCACAAACTCATCATCCGAGACCGTTCTAATTTCCTCCTCCCTATCTTCTCGCGCAGGAGACATGGGGAAGGCAGAAACCTGTTCCGGTAATGTCAGAACCGGTTCTGATACTGAACCAGCGTCACGCTCATTTGACTGACCGGTCATTTGTGGGATGCAATCTCCAAACACACTAACCTCATCATCCGGTTCAAATGATGAGTTTCCTTTGTACGCCAGTAACTGATCGACATGTTTCCTTACATTTACATTTCCATCAGGAATAAATACTGTATACATTCGTGATCCTAATCGTTCTTTTACTATGCCCAGTTTCCAAATATGTTTAGTACCGTTATTGAAATATTGTTTTAGTGATACCTTGTCGCCTACTGAGAATGACACACTTCTTTTCCCGCCATACTGTTTACATTGGTTTCTTTGTGCTTTCATGACATTCGCTTTGACTACGGACGACGATGATGATGTATTTTCTTGTGAAGGTAGTCTTAACAAATCGAGTCTGCACCGCAAGGGACGTCCAAACATCAATTGCGCTGGAGAAAAACCAGTAGTCAAATGAATAGAATTTCTATAATCGAACAAAAATTTATTTAAAACTTTCTCAAATACTTTTTGTGTTACGTTATTATTTAAAATTGCTTTTAATCCTTTTTTCACGGTTTTGACACTGTTTTCTGCCTGCCCATTTGACATTGCATGATACGGCGCGCCCGTCAAGTGTTTCACTCCATTTAGCCGACAAAACGTCTCAAATTCTTTCGAGCAAAAATTGGTAGCATTATCAGTAACCAACGTATGCACTAAACCAAATCTACTAAACATCTCGCAAATTTTACTAATAATAGATTCAGTATCCGTTTTTTGCATTGTAAAACATTCCACCCATTTGGAATGAGCATCCACCGCAATTAAAAACTGTTTACCCCCTAACATAAACATATCTAAGTGAACGCGTTCCCAAGTGCGTTCTGGGTATGGCCACGGAGCTAACGGCATTCTAGGTGGGTTATTTCGGAGAGTGTTACAAACACTACATGAACCAATTTTTTCTTCAATGTGTTTGTCGATGCCGGGCCACCACATACGCATTCTAGCTTCCATTTTGGTTTTGACTACTCCAAAATGAGAATGGTGCAGCTCATTTAGAAGTCTTTCACGATAACGTGAAGGAATCACGATTTTATGACCCCGTAATATACATTCATTCTCCACAGCCAGATCCAAACGACATAAGTAAAATGGACGTAAATCCTGGTTCGTCACTTTAGTAGGCCAACCGTTTTTTATATATCCTATCACCTTTTGCAATACCTCATCGCGGTTGGTTTCATTTTGAATATCATTCAAAGTCAAAGGTAGTAAAACGGATTCACCTATAAAATTAATATACTGATTTATTTTCTTACCTACTTCGACCTCATTTGAATGAGTAGGCACCGACCGCGATAAAAAATCAGCCACGTTTTCCTCACTCTTGACATATTCAATAGTGAAGTTATATGCCGATAAAAACAAAGCATAACGTTGTAATCTGTTCGCTGCTAAGACGGGCACCCCTTTTTCCTTTCCAAAAATCGACAACAGCGGTTTATGATCAGTTCGCAATACAAATGGCACCGTACGGCCATATAAATAATGATTAAATTTCTTAATCCCGAATACAATAGAAGTGGCTTCCTTCTGAATTTGCGCATAGTTTATTTCGGATTTCAACAACGTACGCGAGGCATAGGCTACTACGCGCTCTGTGCCGTCGGGCTGTTTCTGCGCGAGGACCGCGCCCAGGCCGGCCGGGCCGGCGTCGCAAGTAACGACAGTCGGGTACTCCGGGTGGTAGTGGGCCAGCACGCGATCAGAGGACAACTCTTTCTTTATTTTATCGAATGCTTCTGACTGATATTTTCCCCACTCCCAATCCATACCTTTTTTCAATAAACTATTTAGAGGACTAAGTACCGATGACGTATTTGGAACAAAACAGCGATAATAATTCACCATCCCTAAAAATGACTTTAATTCCTTAACGTTTTTAGGTGGTTCGCAATTAATAATAGCTTCGATTTTACTGTTGGATTTATGCAGCCCGTTCCTATCTATAACATAACCAAGATACTCCACGGAGCTCTTGAACAATTCGCATTTATCATGTTTTACTCTCAACCCTGCGTCCTGCAATCTTTTCATCACGAGATCTAACCTTTCTAAATGTACTTGCCTATTAGGAGCAGTGATTAAAATGTCATCTAAATATATACATACCCCGTCAATGTCGCCTAACAACTGTTCCATGGTGCGTTGAAATATAAAGGGAGCGTTAGCTAATCCAAATACGAGCCGCGTGTACCTGTATAAACCTCTATGCGTGTTTATACAACACCATTTCTTTGAGTCATCGAGTTCTAGTTGAAGATAAGCCAATTTCAAATCTAGCTTGCTGAATTCTACCCCACCATGGAGCTTAGCAAATAAATCTTCGATCCGAGGTAGTGTATAATTATCTAGATATAAAGCTTTATTTAACGTGACTGAAAAATCTCCGCAAATTCGGACGTTTCCATCTGAACGCAACACTGGAACGATCGGAGTTGCGACGTCAGAATGGTCTACTTTTTCTATAATACCGGCTGCCAATAATCTATCCAATTCCTGCTCAATTTTCGGTTTTAACGCTAGCGGTACGGGCCGTGGCCTAAAAAACTTCAACTGTACCTGTGGTTTTATTTTTAAGCTTACCTTATACTTGTTAAACCTGCCCAATTCATCGGAAAACAATGTTGAATATTTTTTTATTAACAATTCCCCTGTGTTGTCGGGTACTATATTGTTACAGTTTAAACTACACAAATGTATACCAAACAACCTCATGAAGTCACGGCCCAAAAGTGGCAATCGTTTCTCATTTGTTTTGATCACAAAAAAAAATATTTCTTTAGTGCGGCCTTCATATGCTATAGATAATGACAAACAGCCTAACGGTTCAATTTTTACTCCCGTATAAAAGTTAAAAATCTCCTCACACGGCTGTAAGCGATAATTCCTCTTGTTATCGCCCTCGAACAGCTGTTCGTATATACTAGCGGGTAAAACAGAGACAGCACTACCACAATCAATTTCACATATGATTTCCCTGTCATCTAACTTGACTTTACAAGAGATGGGCTGATCCTTAATAGTGTTTTTTAAATTGAATAAATTATAAATACCTCCGTCAACATCATCGTCATCCGTTCCCAAGAAATTGCTATCACTTATCTTAGCCTTGCACACTCTTTTTAGATGACCTTTTTTGTTACACTTTTGACAGGTATAATTAACAAAACGGCACTTTTCTTTCGAGTGATTTTTGTACCCGCACACTTCACAACTCTTAGACACTCGCGAATTGTTGTCGCCTGCAGAAAAACCGCTCGGCCGCTGCTGTAGCGCGAACACAGGCTGCGCCTGCGCCGCCTCCGCGGAGCTCGCGCCAGCCGTGCCGGCCGCAGCGTTGCCAGCCCGCGCGGTTTGCAAAACGGCACGCGCACACCGCACGCTCTGCGCCATCTCCAATGCCTTGTTGAATGTGAGGTTTTCAATGCTTTCTGCGAACAATTTCTCTTTTTCCTTGGTATTTTCCAATCCTAAGACGAACTTGTCGCGTAAAGCAGTATCTAACTCTGTCTTGAATCCACAATACTGTGCCAAATTGCGCACTCGCGCCGCCCATTCGGCTAGATCTTCCCCTGGACGTTGTTCCGCCTTGTAAAAATTGTACCTTTCAGCGAACGTACTCCTTTTTGCTTGGAAATGGACGTTCAATTTTTCTAACAGGGTTTTATACTCGACGTTGTCCAAGTTTCCAGGAAAAACCAAATCCCTTGCGACGCGGTAGGTATCTTCCACCAACGCAGTGAGCAGAAGAGCTCGTCTTCTCATTCCAGACTTATCGGTGTCGTCTCCAATATCGTTCGCCGTGCAGTACTGGATAAAACGACTACTAAAAATGCTCCACTCATGCACGCGGTGATCAAATGAGAGGTTGCCGCCAAACGCCATATTTAATGATTTTGCGTGCTCCTTGGTCATTGAATACACATTTACTAGTTAGTGACACAGACAATAATAACACACGTGAATAACGCCTCGTCGCCAAATGTTCTGTATTTTAGGATAATCACAATAAAACACCGTAAATCACTTATACTCGTGTAATGGCTAACAACCAACTAACTAGACAGCCTACCCACATAATATATAATTATGATCAGATATACCACAAAATAAGAAACAAGAAAGGGCCAAGAATCGAGCCCTGTGGGACTCCCATTGTTACTATAGATCCGGGTGATCTTTTTCCGTTAACGTCAACGCTTTGAATCCTTTTACTCAAGTATGAAGTAAGAAGATCCAGAGCAGAATTCCGGATCCCGTAGTGGCGGAGTTTCCTGATTAACGTTTCGTGAAGAACGCAATCGAATGCCTTGGACAAATCACAAAAGATGCCCAAGGCATCGCATTTATCTTCCCATGCATTATAAATATGTCCTAAAAGTTCAACACCGGCATCAGTAGTTGAACGACCCCTTGTAAAACCGAACTGTTTGCTATGTAATAATTTATGTTTATTAAAAAATCTTTGCATTTGGTCTAAAATTAATTTCTCAAAAACTTTACTAAAGGTAGGTAGTACAGAAATAGGTCTATAATTAGTGGGGTCTGATGTACTACCTGATTTAAATAAAGGTATTATTTTACTATAGTTCATAAGGTCAGGAAACTCCCCATTGTCAATACAACTATTAAAGATAAGAGCTAGAGTAGGTGCTACAATGTCAATAATTGACTTAGCAACTTCTACAGAATTACCCCACAGATCTGCAGTCTTTTTTACTTTTAAAGTGTGAAAGGTTTTAATTATATCTCTACAGGTAATATATTCAAAATGAAATTCCGAATCGCAAGCATTAACATTTTCCTTTAGCAAAGACTCAGCAACAGAAGGTGATGAGTTTAGGGATTTAGTAGTTGAAACGGGAATATCTGAAAAGAAATTTTCGAATGCCTCGGCGACTTGCGAGTCTGATTTTATTATGTTGTCATTAATAGACAGGTTGTAGTCAGTATCTCGGTTACTAGACCTTCCCGTTTCACTATTAATAATGTTCCAAGTCGTTTTAATTACATTACTGCTGTTTTTAATCTTTGAACCCAAATAACGTGACTTGGCCATATAACAAACTTTTTTAAATAATTTTGAATAATTTCTAACATACAAATTAAATTCATCAGTATTAACATAAGTCCTTTCATTGTACAGTTCAAAAAGCCGTGTTCTACTTTTATGAATACCAGTGGTAGCCCAATCACTGAACGATGCATTACTATTAACCGAGATAGTCTTGGGAATAAAGGTGGAGTCAAATTGTTTACAGTATATATTAAAAAAGTTATCATATAGATGATTAGGATCATCATGAATAAACAAAACTGGTAATTTATTAATGAGTTTAAGTTTAAAAGCCTCCAAGCGACTTGCAGTTTTGGGGTTAACAGTGATATCCTTTTTAGCCAATTTTTTGTTTTGGTCTTGAATAGTAATCCTTTGCCCGCAATGATCAGATTCTAGTAAATTTATAATTTCTTTGTGGCTTGGTATAATATCTGTATAAATATTATCTAGGCATGTGGCACTAGTAGGGGTTATTCTTGTGGGCTCCAAAAATAAGTTTACAAGATTGTAGGACTGGAACAGACTTAAAATTTTACTACAAGTACCTGAGTTTTCTAATAAATTGACATTAAAATCACCGCAAATGATAACAGACTTGTTTGAGTTACAAATCCTGTGTAACACTTCATCCATTACCTTTTCAAAGCAGTCATACAATCCTGAAGGGGGTCTGTACACACTTAATACAATAGAGTTCTCCAATTCTATACAAGCAATTTCAACTGTACGCTCAACAGATAGGCTCACAATATCGGTACGATTTTTAAATTTGAGCTGGTTACTTACTAAAATTAATGAGCCACCATGTATAGCATTTATTCTCCTGAACGAACTACCAACCTGGTGATTATTAAAATTAAACAAATACTGGTGGCTTTTCAGCCAATGTTCTGTTATACAAAGAATATCAATACTATTAAAATTCATAAATAATTCTACTTCTAAATCTTTGTTCATAAATCCTTGAATATTTTGAAGCACCAGGTTGATACTATTTACTGATTTAAAACTTTTTTTTGAATAATTCTGTACATTACAGCTAGAGGTTGCCTCTATTGTCTTAATTTCTAATTTAAATTATTAGCAATGTCACTAATTGTAACGAAATTATTGACAGAACTATTTAAAATGTCATTGCATTGCTCAAAAGAAGCAAGTTGTTTAGCCAAATTTTTGACTGTAATAGAAAAAAAATAAGATAGCGACACAGCTATCTGTCGTTTATAATAGTTAGAAAGATAGTACATAACAATGTTATATCTATCTTGTGTCAAATTAAAATGATTACTAACATAATTGTTAATATCAACTAAATGGAACAAGTTATTCTTAAATGTCAAGTAAATATTTCTTGCAGTTGTGTGTATCCCACACCTGTAATAGCAGCACTTGTTACTACGGCAGTATTTACATTCAAATTTTCGCTTGGACTAGGTTTGGACGTATCTGTAGTAAGTTCAACATTACACATGTTACATTTGAATTTTAATTTTGAAATCAAGCCTAACCTTTTCTCCCCTATCAACTCCAAATTATTTATACCGCAACCAAAGGCTGTTGAGTGACTAGAAATGGTTTTTAATTGTTTTAGAAAATATTTAAGATCTATGATTCTTCTTTCGTCTGATTCTTCATTGATTTTTACATGATTTCTATCTGACGTGTCCTCTTCGTCTGGAAACCTACAAGAAACGTGCATTTTATTACATAAATATAAAGCAGACAGTAAGAGTTAATGGATGAATGTTCTAAAATAATAGTATAATGATTTTTGAATAGCTCCGACAATTTCCCATGGCCAAAGTCCTTTCATATAATATGCCACCCAAAAAACCGTCGAATCAAGAATATCCTCCTTTAAAAATACGAGTAAGTACAATATTATCTATGCATTCATTTCTATTACCTACCTTTGATTCTCATAAACCAAGTCTTCGAGCTCATCATCGTCGTTCACTTCGTCCGCGTTGTCGTTTTGGATTTGTTGAGTTGATATGTTTTTTTCTTTGCTGAAACAATAATATTTTAAATTTTTTGGACTTTTTGAATAATAGACATTTGGGCCCGGCTTTGCTCATGTTTCCGGAATCAAAAGTAACCTTAGTATTGGGCTTCCAGTCCCAAGCTCTGGGATTTGATTTTCAAGACTTGTCACGGTCTCGGAAATTCCCGGGAATATCGAGACTTACAGAAAAAAAATGGAATAGATGCAAAATTTCAAAAAATATTAAACAATGTCGGACCACGCACAATGAAGGGTTCCCTAGTTTGAATGAATTTATGCCAAGAACAAACTTAACATTGTAGTTGAAAATCATGTTCTCCCATACATTGCAACTGCAAATTTAAGTTGGTCGACTATTACTCGTAAACTTGTAAAGCCTACTTAGCTGTGATAGTTTTTCTTTTAACTTCGTTATACATACTACTACCGTGAATTTTAACACATATCGAATAACACACTCGACTCTAACAAAAATGAGCACTTTTAAGCTTAATATTTCACAAACGGATCCCTAAATCGAAAAATGGTTTTCCCAATATTTTCCAAAACTAGACGAGAAAAAAAACATCCCCTCTTTACGTGTAGAGGAGGTAGCCTAAAATATTTTTTTTTTCACAAATTATAGTTTTCTAGTACTAAGAATCTATGAGCTAAGCTGCGGACGGACAGACATGGCGAAACTATACGGGTTCCTTGTTGTTTGACTACGGAACCCTAAAAAAGAGAAAGCCATTATGGAAATGATTTTTTTTCTATAAATAAAATTAATTAGTTAAAAATATCAATGATTTTTGATATGTATTTGGATACTTATTGTATTTTACCCGCATTATTTAGATAGGTAAACACGGCTACATATCAAGCTATTCATTTCCAGTATAAGCTGACCTCTCATTATACGGGAAGACTCAATCATGTTTCAATATGGGATTTTACATACTTACATAAATATATAGCATCACGCCTGTATTCCCCGAAGGGGTAGGCAGAGGTACATAGTACCTACATACATTTCGCCAGTTATGTTATAAGTCTCATATAATAGGGGGCGAGTCTATTGCCGCTAACCGGACACAAATCCAGACTCCAGACTGTATTGAGAATTTACTAATGGAAAAATCCAATACCATTTTGCCCGACCCAGGAACCGAACCCAGGACCTCACGCTAGACCAACAAGGCAGGCAAAAAAAAAAAACTAACGGGGATTAAAAATGTACTTATTTATGTACTTACTTTTCCGTACCGTCAATCGATAGCGGCGAGTCCCCCTTTGCCTGTTCCAAATGCCCAGCCACCGCCGGCCAAGAGCAAGACGCGGGCGCCGCCGCCGCTCGCGCCGCCGCCGGTCCGGCTTCATGCAGTTCATGCTCTAATACCGTGGGCGCGGTTTTATTCGTCACATTCTCAAGCTGAATGAATGGATTTCTGTAAATGTATAAGTAGTCATAATAAAATAACACACAACATTCAAATAAGTACCTGTTCCTGACCCCACAGTATCGTGGGTAATCAGAAACTACGAGTGGTATAATAGCCCGATTGATCCTTTACAGCTTCCCAATTATTTACAAAAAAAAAACCAATATAATTACAATTACAAAGCGTATTTTGCGACTCATCAAACGAATTTAAACTTTATCAACAGCCTGCAGCAGGGTGACGTGACACTAGATATAAGCTTTATCTCGTAGCAATACGGTTGAAATTCGAAAAATGGTTCGCGAAACGAACTTTAGTGTTCGTCCCTAGACATATTCGAAATACCTAAGTAGCTACGTAAATAAAAGAATTGATACCTACCATTATTTATATCGGTAGTTAGGTACTTACTTTTTTTTTCTTTCGTTCAGAACACTGAGTTGTTCCCTAAGACGTTTTAATTGTTTTCTTTTTCCGAGAATTTTCTTTTTGTCCATCTTTATTTACACTAAATAATGTATTATATTTACACCAAACGGTTTTAACTCCTTTTTACAGTAGGTAATAAATACCTACCACAAAACAAAATAAAAATGTCGTAAATAGTCCTCTCTATGTAATGTCGCCAAACATAGGTTCATACCGCAACAGATGCCGCAGCAGACTGATTGAACAAATTGAGAAGGATAGCGCTATTACTACCGCGTGCAAAACAAGAGACAGAAAGAGAGTGTGCTCGCTTAGAACAAAATGACGCAAGCGCCAAATCACTTAATTGCTAATTACGAGAAGAAGAGTTGAAAAACAAAAAAATAAATCGTCACGATTTGAGATAATATTATTACCTATCTATTAGGTTAAAAATCGCTTTTAAATTCCATAAGGTTTTAGAGATCTAACTAAAAATAAGTGCAAAACGAGGTTTTTTCGTTTATTTTTTTGATCGAGATTTTTTTATCCAATCGTGTTTTCGCTTCTACAGATTTAAAGATTATAAGTCCAAGTTTAATGTATCCAAATAGCAAACGCTTAAGTCTTATGATACCGATATCCAGATCGCCAAATATCACCAAAACAGCATCATAATGGACTCTTAAGTGCAACGGTTAGTCACTTTCTGAACCGTGGAATAGATAAATACCTACAAAAGCCAAGTTCTCTTTCTCGGTGTCGGACTCATCATCCAAATTATCATTAATTATTAATAAGCTTTGTGCAGCTATTGATAAAGTTATATAAAATCTATTTGCCGATAAATGAGAATCAGATGTTAAAATTAAACTGTGTAGGTATAATATCCTCATTGGTTGCCTTTCTACAAAAAAAAAATCGGGCGTGATGTTGTCAGTATTATCCATATCATATAAATTCGAACGTAACTCTGTCTGTTTGTATGTTACCTTTTCACGCCTAAACCACTGAACGGATTCCGATCAAATTTGGCAGAGAGATAAATTGCATCCCGGGGAAGGACATAGGATAGTTTTTATCGACATACCTCGCGGGCGAAGCCGCGGGCGGAAGCTAGTATTATATATGTCCTAAAATCCGTATTTCTGGAATCAGAAGGCTTCCTCTGACAACTCCTAACTTCCAAATTGGAAAAATAGTATTACAGCCAAATCAGACCGATTTTAAATTTTGCATAGAAACAGATTTCCAGTTAATTTTTTTAAATAAGACATTTCGAAAATGTTCTTTCCTAACTCTTTTTAGACCTTTGCATCCTGCTTATGCGTATGAAGTTTAATTAAAATCGATTCATTCATTTCGAAAAACAAGGGCTTGAAAGTTTGTATGAAATGCCGTACGTATAATGTATTGCAATACCTTTTTAACATTCAAATTATGTTTATATTATTACTAGCTGACCCGACAGACGTTGTCCGTCGAAATTTCAATAATTCATACAAAATACACTTTCAGTTTTTCTGAATTTTCCAATTTTGCCGGCAACTTTACAAACTTTTTATTTCATACAAACCTTGTCCTGACAATTAAAATTCAACAAAAAAAAATTGCCACATACCTAGGTGCAATAGTTCTCAAGTGATACGCGTACAAACATTCAGCAATTGATTTTATTTATATTATATAGGCCAACCACTGAGATGCTGCCTGAGGTGGCAGCGCGGTGCGGGAGGGGTGTGGTGACGTGATGCGACAGCTCAGTGATTCGTCAACTTGTGAAAACTATCACTCTTCCTGCACCGTGTAGCTACCTCAGGCAGGCCTCCGTCACTCCATGTACTTGCGCGCTATAAGTGCCTACCGCCCAGCCGAGCGGTCTCGGTCCGCCGGCGGATCAAATTCAGTGCGGTTTTCGCAAGCGAAGCGCGCGCACGCCGTTCAATTTTAATAGTGCTGTTCGTTCGCACGCGTATTACGATGCCGTGTGGTGCCTTATGTGCTGTAGATGGGTGTAAGTAAATCAAGCAAAATAAGGGATAAACACCTAACATTTTTCCATTTACCTGTCAATGAAGAAAGGTAAGTGATAAATTATTACTAGTTTTTGTCGTTTAAATTTTTTTCCATTCACATACCGTCATTAGAGACATAATTAAAAGACAGTAGGTGTGCGGACACCGGTATCCACTTAGAATTTGACAGTTTAATAGGTATATACTAAGCATTAGCTTGCTATAATTATGTTTTATCTAGGTTTCTTCCACAGTCAGCACCAATATATAAAACAAAACAAACTTAGAAATATAATAAAACAAACTTTAAAAAAGAGAACCGACTTTAAAACACTAAACCGTAAGAAATAATTTCTTCTTTGATGTCGGTGCTTTTTCGATTCGTAATTACCAGCTGTCAGCAATAACATAAAAAAAAAAAAATATTTCTTACGGCTTAGTGCTTTATTTGAAGTCGGTTCTCTTTTTTTAAGGCTTTTTTTTCATTTCTCGTGAACATCTCCGAAGATCATCATCAAACTAAGAAGTATTATACTTATTTTAAAACGTTCTCCTAAATGTAACAAATCCTTTTCTGAAAACCGCATCGATATCGGTTTAGCCAAACGCGAGATTATCGCGCACAAACATACATACCTACAAACCATACAAGTCAAACTTCTCAGTTTGGCCTGTATTTCTGATCACCTCCTTTTTTAAAGTTGGTTAAATATTTTATAAATGATAAATATTTTAACTGCCACATAAAAGTCAGAACATATTCACAGTTCTCAATAACATAGATAAAAAGTTATGTTAATTTAATTTTTAATTTTATCGAAGAGGCAGCCCTGCGATTACTGTGGAATCGCGCGGTGCGAAGCAATCACTGCTGTACGCTTGAGCATTTAGGCGCATTTTAGCATACAGTGGTTGTTGACGCGAGGGAGTAGGCAATTATCGTAATAGGTATTGGAAATTTTCTACTGAGTGAAGTATCTGTTACGTAGTAACTATTCAGTAATCTGTGCCTCAGGCAACGTCACAGGTGCCCAAGAAAAAAAAAAAAAAATTGCGGCCATTAAAAAAAATCAAGAGCTGTTACCCTGGCTATATATATGAATACACTGCGTAAACACAGTTGATACTATTTATTATTAATTGCGAATTTATTGATATTGAAAATTAAGATTGACAGTCCTAAAATGTCTCCATGCTAAAAGTTTAGAAAATAATTCGTGGTTAGCTTTCGTTGGCGAAACTATCCATCGTAAAAAGTTAAGTCTCTTTTCCTTCGAAATATATGGGCAAATATTTTTTGCGATTTCAGATTTTTGTAGTACCTACTCAACCTCAGTTGGTCCGATAGTTCTATTGATCCTAATAAAAAACAGGATCGATGGGCGTCAAAAATGTGTTTGTAAAAATTGCCCATGCAGATCAAAATATCTCAAAATTTAAGGGCAGTCTCCTAAGACCATTTTCCTGTAGCTACACATCGATTAAGGTACCTGCCTTTACTGCCCCATCTCAAACAACACCCTGTGTGCGATCATGGACAAAATAGGTAGTTTAGATAACTTACTTCAGACTTATGATTGTTACATGATTTAGTTTGTAGTTAGTGTAATGTAGAGGCAAAATATTAAAAAAAAGTTATATATCTTCAAAAATAATTATTTATTTAATACTTAAACAACAAACATCCAAATTCACCCATATACTGAATGATCTTTTTACCGTCTCGAAATTTTTACAGGCTGTTCCACCCACGAATATGAACAATTTTCACTATGAGACCAACACTGAAACCACGAAAAAAAAAGTCGGCTGTTTAATACAAAAGTTCAATACCTACTTGACCGAAATGTATGAATGAAACTTATCCGTGATTTCAGAGTTGGTCCCATAGTGAAAGTTGTTCATATTCGTGGGTAGAACAACCTGTAAAAATTTCGAGACGGTAAAAAAATCATGCAGTATACATAGATTTTACATTTTAGTTAACGTTGATAAGGATGAATCTGGTTAGCAGCTTTGATATTCGTTTTAATAGCAGATGGAGCTTTTGGTAATGATGGAGTCGCCTGGCCAAGTTGTGGTGTTGCGCCACGCGGGCCCATCCCTGGCGCTACGCCTTGCGGTACTATGGATGGTATTCCTGGACGCAATCCTTTACCCGTGCCCACGGCAGTCACCAGTGCATGGGTATCAGAAATGCTGTGAGTTGGTTGCATTCCTAAAAAGAAAAAAAAAATGGAAAATCCACGACAAGCACGCACGACTCATGATTCTCATTTGATCGTATAAAAACCGGCCAAGTGCGAGTCGGACTCGCGCACCGAGGGTTCCATACAAACCTGTATGTATACAGGATGTCCCGAAACTCAACGTCAAGCGGGTACGGGGCAATAAGCTAGGTTGTACCAGTTCATATTGTGAGTCTAGTACAAAAAAATAAAGTTTAATTAAGTCATGGTTAAAAACGTTTTATCAAGTAACTCTGACGCCTTGTCTTTAAAAAAAAATGTACTATACTACCATAGGCAAGTTGTTTTAAAAAACGGCCCAATTAATTAAGATTTCTAAATAGTACAACACTTGCTACTTATCGTTCCTTACAAAAAATTGCATAGTTACTTCCAAAAGGACTTAATTTAAAAAAAAAACTTTTTTACTTGAATAGTACTTTTGTGTGCAAAAGGTTTGCTTTATTATTGTGTAAGCGAGACGGGCAGATGTGATAGAGTGAGATAATGAGTGACGCTGTTCAGAGTGCAATAGAGTGGGATAGACTGACATTTTGTTTTTAGAGAAAGCGAGATGGTTAGTGACGCCGCACGGTGGGCTGGAAATCGGCTTTCATAGACATAGGGATTTCAATTTGCAAGTGCTTGTTTTTATGTCGGATATCGCTTCTATTAGTCATTACTATGAACAAAAATGACACCCGAGTTAATTCTGCCCAAAAACGAAGGAAATATAATTTTTTTACGAAAAATTTGTATGAAGCTTGTATGAAAAATCGAATTATCTCCTAAACGGCATGTTTAACCGTAATATCCTTGGAGGTGGTCATAGTGCTAATTATTTATGATTTTTTGGTTGCTGATTTGACGAAAAATTTAATGCCGTTTTTTTTTTAAAAATCGTCAAAATATTTTTATTTATTTTTACATGTAAAACGATCCCTTTTAGTGTTTATGTTGAAGAACACGGACTTTTAACTACACGTTACATAAAATAGCATCACTCCTATATTTCCGAAGGAGTTGGCAGAGGTTTATAGTACACCCACACGTAGACAACTATGTTTGAGCTAGATATTTATCAACACATCATGAGTTTTAAAACTTTTCATACAACCAAATTTCCAATTGTTTACTCTTCTAATGAGTCCGAAAAGAAGTGATTAAGTAACTACACTGATTAGGTCTCCTAATGAGTCTTTATAGGTGATTTAATGATTTTCAATATCTCACGACAATGCCAACTATGGATTATATTCAACTTTTTCTGATAAGTAAGCTAATTTGTTAATTAGCAGTGCTATGAGTTCTAAGAATAGTTAGTGACAATTATAAATTTTCATTAGCTAATGAGAAGATAACTAATGAGGGTAGTTACCTAATTATTGGCGTTTTGCAATAAAAGGGCTAAAGTTTTGTTTTATAATTTAGTTTGTTCACAACTGTGTAACTGCTAACACTAAATCTACGACTGTAAAATCTTAGAATGGAAAGTTTAATCACCAATTTAGACTTGTTTGTTCTTCTACGAAGTGAGAGTACTTCAATTGATCATGAAGTATTGTTCAGTGCAGTTGTATCCCGCATAGGCGATTGCCTGTCTGACGAAGATCGTGTTGTTCTCAAAGAATTTTGTCGGAGATTTACGCGAGCCGCTTTACAAAGGTGGCAGAAATCCAACCGATTCCTTGATAATTTCAGGAGAAAGTACGAGAATTGGTTGGGAGCAAATATTGATAGGCCGAGTTTTGTGCAAACTTTAGTTAATCAAGAACCAAGTGTTGATGAGATACCAAGAGCGCCCTCAGCCTCTCCAGAACCGTCGACATCAACGTCCATTGGAACAATGACGAAAAGATCCCGTAAACCATTGGAAGATCTGGGAAGTAAACAAAAAAAGAGAACACACAGGTTAAAATTCCAGTGAATTGGCATATGCAGCTGCAGCACGTTTAAAAGAAGAAGGGCATAGAGATATCGCCTCTGTCATTGAATACATGATGAAAAATCCTGAAGCAGCCGCTAAATTAAATGAAACGCTTAAGAAACCAGCGAAAACAATCATATTTACGCCAGAAAAGGCGCTTGGATTGCTTCTTTCGCTAAAACTCTCAAAGTGGCAATATATTACGTTGCGAGAGGCTGCCATTCTGGAAGGTGCTAAGGATATTTATCCATCTTACTATAAAGTGCAACAAACTAAGCTTGATTGCTACCCTCCGAAGCCATCAGTGACAGTTACTGATTCATCGGCTACGATTACACTTCAAGCTTTACTTGATATCACAGTTACAAGAATCCTTCAAAGCCTTTCTAACGAAGAGCATAACAAGCAGTTGAAGCTGATATTCAAGTGGGGATTTGATGGTGCTTCTAACCAAAGCCGATACAAGCAGAAAATGGAGGGTGAGGAAGATGACTCGAGCATTTTCATGACCTCCTTGGTGCCACTAAAACTGACAGATGGAGACAACATCTTATGGACGAACCCAAAACCATGCTCAGTTTTGTAT
The DNA here is from genome assembly GCA_963669345.1 of Gortyna flavago. Lineage (NCBI taxonomy): Eukaryota > Metazoa > Arthropoda > Insecta > Lepidoptera > Noctuidae > Gortyna > Gortyna flavago. The sequence goes on along the minus strand of OY770129.1, from coordinate 8,491,021 downwards.
TGTCGTCCAGTTCAGTTTACTTTTGTAAAGGAGAGTGAAGCAGTTGTCCTTGAGCTGAAAAAACAAATGGATGAAGAAATTGAGGCCCTTATCCCCACAGAGTGCAATAATAATAATAGGGTGACTCATGAACTAATGATGACAATGATCGACGCTAAAGTTTGCACTTACCTTTCTGAAGCTAGATCAAATGCATCGTGCTACCTGTGCTTAGCAAAGCCTACAGATATGAACAGCTTAGATGCTGTAACATCAAGAATTGTGTGTTCTGACATGTATGAATTTGGCTTGTCATCCCTACACGCCCATATAAATTGTATGGAATGTCTGTTACACATTGCATACAGGCTCGACTTCAAACGGTGGGCAGCGAGAAGTGATGAGCACAAAGAAATGCTACAGACAAGGAAAAAAATAATTCAAAATAAATTCAAAGATGAGCTCAATCTGTTGATTGATATAGTAAAACAAGGCTCGGGAACCACCAATGACGGGAATACTGCAAGAAAATTCTTTGAGTTTCCTAATAAAACCGCAGCTATAACCGGTTTGGATGAAGACCTCATCAAAAGATTTGCTGTAATTTTACAAGCAATTACATCTGGAGAGCAGGTCGATATAATAAAATTTAGAGATTATGCCCGCAAAACAGCAGAAAAATACGACTGGTACTACATGTCGTCAACCGTTCATAAATTATTAATCCATGGGGCTGACATAATCGAGAAAAATAATATTGTGCCGATTGGGACTCTCTCGGAAGAAGCCTCAGAGTCTCGAAACAAAGATTTTAGGAGGTTTCGAGAACATCATTCGCGGAAAAAAAGTAGGCAGGATTCCAATCAAGACATTTTAAATATGCTTGTTGTTTCTTCGGATCCTTTGCTAAGTGCACAAAGGCCTAAGTTAGATGCCAAGAAAAAGCAGAGCTTTTTTGCTGAAACTCTCGACTTAATTCAATTTCAGGAAACTGAGTTCGAGTTTTTGGACATATCCAATCTGGATGCTGACTCAGAATTGAAGTCTGATAACGAGAGTGATAAGGAAAATTTGTAAAAAAAAAAATATATGTACATATTTGTAAATTTGTATTTGAGTGTGTTTGGGTTTTTTTTTTGTAATATTTAATGATATTTTGTCTTTTTTTTTTATTTATTTTACTTTATTTTACAAATGCTTAGTATTAATTATTTTGTATATAAAATAACTTTATATGTTACTTAAATAAGAGTTTGATAATCTTTTTTTATTTAAATTAATAAAAATGTGTCAAAAAACAGCAATTTTTTTATTTAATTTTTCTTGTTTTGTGTGTTCTTAATAGTTGGGTTAATAACATATCGAACTTTTTAACTTGGACACTAAAAGGGATCGTTTTACATGTAAAAATAAATAAAAATATTTTGACGATTTTTAAAAAAAAAACGGCATTAAATTTTTCGTCAAATCAGCAACCAAAAAATCATAAATAATTAGCACTATGACCACCTCCAAGGATATTACGGTTAAACATGCCGTTTAGGAGATAATTCGATTTTTCATACTAGCTTCATACAAATTTTTCGTAAAAAAATTATATTTCCTTCGTTTTTGGGCAGAATTAACTCGGGTGTCATTTTTGTTCATAGTAATGACTAATAGAAGCGATATCCGACATAAAAACAAGCACTTGCAAATTGAAATCCCTATGTCTATGAAAGCTTATTTCCAGCCCACCGTGCGCCGATGCGATAGTCAAATTGATTATTAGTTATTATCATTCAGTACGCTTCAACATAGGCAATTTATTTAAAAAAATGGCCCTTTTAATGAAGATTTCAAAATGGTGCAACATTTGCTACTTATTTTATGTTCTAAATTGCTGATAATCGTTATAATATTTTTTTTAATACAGTTGGTGGCAAACTATTTAAACATTTAATTTAGTTTTAAGAAAATAAATGTATGGCAATATTTCCCAGTTTTTCATTATTGTTAACTTTTGCTATTATACGACAATAGGGCATCATTATCAAACTTTCATATGTTATTGTTCGAGTATTTTATGTTCTAAATTGCATATAATCGTTATAATATTTTTTATGGAAAAATAAGTAGCAAATGTTGCACCATTTTGAAATCTTCATTAAAAGGGCCATTTTTTTTAATAAATTGCCTATGGTGAAGCGTACTGAATGATAATAACTAATAATCAATTTGACTATCGCATCGGCGTCACTAACCATCTCGCTTTCTCTAAAAACAAAATGTCAGTCTATCCCACTCTATTGCACTTTGAGCAGCGTCACTCTCTATCTCACTCTATCACATGTGCCCGTCTCGCTTACACAATAATAAAGCAAATCTTTTGCACACAAAAGTACTATTCAGGTAAAAAAGTTTTTTGAAATTAAGTCCTGGAAGTAAATATGCAATAATTTTTTGTAAGGAACGATAAGTAGCAAGTGTTGTACTATTTAGAAATCTTAATTAATTGGGCCGTTTTTTAAAACAACTTGCCTATGGTAGTATAGTACATTTTTTTTAAAGACAAGGCGTCAAAGTTACGTGATAAAACGTTTTTAACCATGACTTAATTAAACTTTATTTTTTTGTACTAGACTCACAATATTAATTATTGGTTTTGTGACTGCAATCAATAGCATAGTTATTTAGGATTACATTTAAAAAAAAACACAGAACAATTTAGAAATTTGTGATCACAGTACCTAAATATCTGATCTAGGGTGTTGATTTTCAACATTTTCAAAAAAATACCTATTATCACTAAACCAAGTAACATGGATTTTATTTTTTATTTTTGCTAGAACTGGTACAACCTAGCTTATTGCCCCGTACCCGCTTGACGTTGAGTTTCGGGACACCCTGTATAAGTAAAAGTTCACCCATCACGACAATCGAGTCATAGCTATGTTATGGTATTTCTATTGCAAAATAAAATACATAACATTCCAATATGGAAAGCTGCAGGAGCATAAATTAAAGACAAAGGTCTCTTTATCGTTTCAGTAATCCTTTATTTTGTATAAACACATAATTTATTTTATAATATAACTGAAATACCTACACTAACCTTGCAGCAGCCTTGCAAAAGTCCGCTGATGAATGATGGCAAGTTTTTTTTATAAAAGTTATTTATTTACAAAGTTTTTTAGTCACTATTTTTAGAAATGTGGTACAAAAATACTAATTAAGAGTAAACCAGTCGCGCGCTCGAACTCACTGGTGGTCATGGCTAAAAAGCACGCTGTCTCACCTAGCTTCGTGTCTGACAAAGCTAGTATCAGTGATGAGCAGTTAGACGCTAGTCTACATGCGCAACGTCTAGTTCTCACACACAGAAACACCGTTCTGAACTGATAGGCGCGTAAAAAAAATTCGAAAAGTGTTTTGGAAAATCGAGTTTTATGAAAAAACCACTGCATAAATCAATTATAAATAAATTTTATTGAACTCTTCGATAACTGAGCTTTGTCGGTACGCTTTTGGTTTTGAAGATTTTACAGGTCTTTTATTACTTATTTACACCCAAAGTTACGTTAAAAATAGCAAGAAAAACGAATCTTTGTTGGCTCATAACTTTTTAATGGCTTTTTATTTTAATATTCTGTTTCCGTACAGACACAATTAATAATAAGTCAAAACGACATCATGTTTAACTTTCGATGTATAATGTCAAACAGTGGAGTAATACTCTCCCGAAAGTATGGAAAAAATATTGACTAGTGGCGCCTTAAGTATTAAATTTGAACCAGATCTGTAAATGGTGACTGAAAAAGGTATGAATAGTACCACATTGAACATTGAAGGTCGAAAAAACGTTATCTATAGTTGTACTACTTCGTGTAGTGCTAAAGTTTATTAACGGAAACATGTTGGATGAAAAATATGTGGAAATTCCATTTTCGGGATTCATTCTAAAATCGATATTGAAGTCTCCCACAACAATCAGACGAGAACATGAAGTATAACTATTGAGGTTGCTGCCGTATATTGTTGTATTTATGCATTCTATTGCAACATTAATTGGACATTGTGGTGACATTTATACAGTTATCACTCTGACTTAAACATTTCAAAATGCAAGCATACACAACTGCGTGCGCGTTCATGCCCCGTCCCGCACCCTGTGCCCCGCGTGACTCTCGCGCCATCAGCGTCCCATCCCACTTCGCCAGGTAGGAACAATACAAGCAAGCTGTCTTATAATAATTATGTTTGACAATAATATAATATGACAAGCTGTTTGAAAAATTTTGTCCCCTCCCCATACATAGAAATAAGTCGCGGTCATTGCGGTAACTACAATTATGTTTACAATCACAATTTAAATTTAGGTTTTGATACCCTTGCGAGTAGTTGCGAGTTTGAAAATATGCGGCAAAATTGCTGTTTATTTTGATTGCGTTGACATAGAAGTTTGATATTGTTACAGCATAAAGGTATTATAGACCTGAGTATTTGATATCAATTAAAATTGAATACCTCTACGCGTTCATGAGGAAAGGGGTAGTAAGTTTAAAATTATTAAAAATATGTTTATTATATGATGTAACTAAAAGTATTGCTAAGAGAGAAAGGTTAGTGTGGTGCCTCGCGTCTACACTCCACACAATGTATAGATAAAGATAAATAATTGCAATCGAATTAAATTCATTTTTCGCAATATTTATTTTTGCATGTATTGCTATTACCTTAACGCTAATACACACTACCTAACTGTAACTAAAATTGTGCTAAGATAGAGAAGTTTGAGTGTTAAAAATATTTATTATTGTTTTTATTTTATCTCCCATTAACGTATTATTATAACTTTTACTATGTATGCAAACCTACCTACAAGTACCAGTAGTATACCTACCTACTAAGTAAAATAATAGCTACAAACTAGTAGTAGGTATGTTTAATAACACCCCTTTTTTTCGTCAGGGGTAAAGTCCTTTACAGGTTCCTAGTACTTACCTAACCAAATTTTTTTTTACAGGTACTCCTCTACTGCTTTACCTCAAAGAGTGAACTGTTCACATAAAAACCCAACGCTAAAATGTGTAAGCCTGACAATGAATGAACTTCTAAAATTTCACCAAACATTTTATGCCTCAAGAAAAAAAAGCTGTCAAGATGATTTTCTTCTTAAGAGCTGTCAAATAAAACAAATTAAAAGAAGACGTCCTAACCAAAATAAAAGGCTTAGAAGAGATTTTAATATCCAGTACAGGATTTTAAACACTCAGAATAAATTTGTGATTGTCTGTGATTGTGTCTGTGATTGTGTTTTTGAGTTCCTAGCAAATAAAAAAGTATAGAGTGGAATTTCTTATGAAGGTGTTTTACTATACGCGACAGATTGCTGTAGAAAACAGGGGAGGAAATCATAAAATAAACAATTATACTTGTTTATTTTATGATTTCCTCCCCTGTTTTCTGAGCAAAAAGATATAGTTCCGCAGTTTATTATGAAGTTAAAATGCATAGAATCACATTACTGTCGATCTGCAACACAAGAATGAATGAATGAATTGCACCGATCCCAGCGTGGTTAAACCAGACTCGATTAATCGAATGAACCCCAAGATTCGCACTAGCTAATGTAGCCTCATGTTCATGGTGCTACAGCGACCATTGCATATCAAGGAATAGACCGGGGGGCGCGGTAATGGTAGGGAAGACGTGCCCGTAGGATAGGTAAGGATTTAAGAGCCTACCGGATATGCATCCTAGAGCAAGGCTTGGACTAGTGGAGAGATGGGTAATTATTATCTATGGATGGGCATCTTTTAACGACCTTGCCGCCATCTTGGTTCAGGTCGAGCTTCATCGGTGAGTCTTTTGGCAGGGCTCTACTGCTTTCTCTCTTCCTTTGTATGCCCTTGCTCTGCTGTGTTGTGTTAGATGTTGCTGTTTTCAATGTCGTCTTCGGATGTTGCTGTTTTCAATGTCGGCCTCGGAAGTTTCGCTACTATCCGTTTCCGGTTTTTTGTAAATTTCACTAGCAGCGATCTTGATCTTACTTCTGTCTTTCGCTGTATCCATCCAAAAATTGATTCCCTTGTCGAAGTACTTCATGCCCTGTTTTAAATTGTCGTTCCATGTGTAAATAGGTCTGCCAACCTTCTTACATTTAGCCTAGTACTGCATTGCTGAATGCAGCAGGTGTAGTTCGCGGCGCCTGTAGACTGGGGTTCTTGATGCGTTTTTCCGTCTAAGATTTCATGCATTTTCTTTTGTCTTGGTTTATTCCTAGAGTGGTTAATCAAGTCTCTCATGATAACTCGCTCGTATCTTCTGAGTCTCGACCTGTTAGCTTTAGTAAGTGCCGATACTTTCAAACCATGTATCATGCACGGTACGATCACCATTCGATACATTAGTCTGGCTAGTTTCCATTCCATATTTGAATTATTTATGAATGGATAGTAACGATTTGGCGTTATTCATGGCCTGTTCGCAACGTTTTTTACACTGGGCCCATCACACTGTACTTCGGTTATCGGCTTTTTATATAAACTGTTGGACGACTGTAAGACGACCCTCGGATTTTTTTTTTTATTTGCCCACATTTGGTCATCGGTATTTAAGTAGATCTTTTTCGACGTTTTGTTTAAAGTTTGTTTCTACTGTAAAAAGTATAACATCTGCATGCGTTTTGCTGGGTGGTTTTTCCCCAGTCCATTGAGGCAGGCCCTGCATGCTTTTCGCTCTTCCTGATATTTAACCTTTTGAAGTGTTGCCTGACATTCTTTTACTAGGTTGTGCCTATTTGGGTTATCTGGTTGCCTACTTCGTAGGAATTTTGCCTTTTGTAGGTTAGCAAGAGCTAGTCGATGATCTCTGGAAAGAAATGGCTGAAGAATCAGAGTTTCCTGGGCAGCCGCTTTTAATAACGATAACGAAAGTATCGTTATGGTATTCCAGGGTATTTCGATGTTTTCGTCCGTTGATTTGATTCCTATATCTTTATTTTTTTTTGTTAAGCAGTCTTGGTATTTTGTTTTCGTTAATGTACTATTGAGGGCGGCATAATAGCACTGTTTATAGTTGAAATCCTTGGACGCAATTGTTGTTTCCTTTGTGTCTTGCTGTTGTCTTTGTGTATTATTGTGTTTGGTGTTTTCTTTTTTGTTTGATTTGAGGCCCCACGGACGTTCGAAGCTGCAATACGCAATTCTGGGCAAAAATATTTTATTGCGATACACGGCTGGTTTCTAAGTGTTGTGAACCCAGTGACATGTGCGACTACCTCTGATAACGGTGTATACGTTGATGCTTGTTGTTCATACTGTGTTAATGAGCTAGGTAATTTGGGGCTGTTCGTTTGAGACTGGGGTCTCGTGGGTTGACCTTACTCTTGACGTGTGTTGTACTGGTTAATTAAAGGCTTATTATGTTGTGGTGTTTTGAAGTTGTTTGATTTTTGCCTTATATCTATCGGGTTTCTGTTGTACTGTTCGTCGTCGGTCATGACCCAGCTATCATAGTGCTGGTCCTTATAGAGGATGTGTATGTTGCCGGGTACTGGTTCGCCGGTTGGTGAATACACTAGTGTGTCTTGTATGCGTGTGCATGTGCAAATTTACAAGATAGGACTCGGACGCGGCGATTAAGATATCCTCTCCTCCCCAGAACGTCTTGTTAAACTGCTGTTATGTATTCTGTTATCCTTTGTTCCTGGGAGAGATTGCTGTTAGGGGGAAATTCTTGTATATTATTTAAAAGTGCTAGACGAATTCTGTCGTCCTCTCGATGCTGCAAAACATATGAAGCGAGGTCCTGACGGACAGATACGTGATCGAAAGTTAAACCTATTATATTATTTATTTGATGGGCTATGGCCCTAAATAAGCAGTTCCCGTCTTTTGTCATGCGCACAATTATGCCCATTTTTAAAGATAAAAAAAACCCTTTTGTTTTTATGGTATTACAAGACCTCTGCACACATGTGTTGTGAAGCTTTGGGTTTGAGGACCAGTATAGTTGACAGGAAGCTTTACTGCCTGTAATTGATGAGCTTCGCTATTTTTTGTTACTTAACCTTTTTTTTTTGTTTTGCACTTTGAGTCTAATTTTGTGCGCGTGGGCATACAAACTTGCCTTACAAGCTAGGAAATAGGTAGCTTGTTCAAGGCAGTTTTCGTAATTTAGTACAATTTTAAATTAGGAATAGTGTGAAGTACAAATTCTAGAGCGATACCGTATTTTAGGCTAGAATAATAGAATGTATTAGTTTATTTTATCCCTCGCTCATATATATAATTTGAAAACATTTCCCTAAAGCCTAATTATAGCTTACAGTGAAGCTTAATTATAAATACACGCGTGGCTTCGAAAGTCCAAATTAACAAAGCAAAACGCAGCCGAATACAGCTTCCAATGGAGATCCCTAAAATATATGGAAAGATCTCACCAAATCGACGTCACAAGATCCTCGGCCGGAAGGCCTAGACCTCGGGCTTGTATATCAGGAACGCACGTATGCCACTTTACCACCGTTCTAAGGTGTTTTAATTTGCACTCACAAAACAAAAAGCGAAACACCGTTGTTCGAAAATATCTGCACAGCGATTTGAGTAAACAAACTTTATAAGATGTTCAAAACCGAAAATCCTCAATCTGTTGTAAAGAAGTCTTATTTTCATACAATATTCAACCAAGATTACCATTTAGGATTCGGTAATCCGAGCACAGACGTTTGCTCGAAATGCATAGAATTGGATGGGAAAATTTAAATTGAAAACGACCAAGAAAAAAAGAAAGACCTCATGATCGAAAAAAGAGTCCACAAGCTCAGAGCAAAAGCATTCTTTAAATTGCTTCAAGAAAAATCGGAAGATATGATCACTTTCTCATTCGTCTGTCAAAAAAATAATCCCCTACCCAAAGTACCTGACCAAAGCGCATACTACAGTCGCCAAATATATCTCTACAATTTTACGATTGTTCAGGGCTCTTCTAAAGATCACCTGAATAAAGACAACTTATGCATATTTGTGGACAGAGAACGAATTTTCAAAAACATCCAACCAGACAGCCTCTGCAGTGTACGACCGTTTAAATAAAACTAATTTTGATGGGATTAGCACTGTTCGTCTTGTAGCTGATGGATGTGGCGGGCAGAACAAGAATAGCATATTGCTATGTATGCTGTCAAGATGGCTTCTCGACAACACGTCTCTGAAAAAAATTGAAGTGGTTTACCCCATTTCTGGGCATTCTTTCATGCCGCCAGACCGAGTTTTTGGAAACATTGAAAAAGTTCTTAAAAAACAAGAAGTAATCATTCGACCTGAAGACATAGACATCATTGCAACAAATGCAACTATTACAAAAATGCGTGACATTCAAATGTTAGACTTCAGGAGTGCCGCAAAAGATGTCCAAAAACCGACTGCGAGATGGCCTTTTAAAATAAGTGAATGCAAAAGATTCTTTTTGAAGAGATCCAAGACTGTTGGAAATGTGCTTATTCGTGGAGAACTGCATTTTAATTCAAATATAGGTAAAGCAGTAAATCTTTGCAAAACTGGAATGAAAACCAATATGATTCTCCCAACCACCGTGCCACTAGGAGCACCCATGAATCGTGCAAAAATAACAATGTCGATGCACTATTAAAAAAGCATTTTGGCGCTGAATGGGAAACCAATGCAGAATGTCAGTTTTATGTAAATATTTTAAGATCGCCAGTTATTCAAGAGGGGGATTCAGAAAGAGGGGAAGAAGATAATGAAAACTATTGTGAATGTAGAGATGATACGGTGGATTTAAGAATTTAAATTTTGTTTTTGTTGAAAAAGAAGAAAGCTGATTTAGTAATATGAAAAGGTTTAAGTTCATAAGAATAGAATATTGTTCCGGAAAGAAAAGAAAAGTCTGATTAAAGAGAAAAAGTGTTGTTTTTTTTGTTACGATGTTGATTATTGTATTTAAGAATTTAACTTTTGTTTTTGTTGAAATAGAAGAAACAGCTGATTTAGTAATAAGAAAATAAGAAAAAATTTAAGTTCATAAGAATAGAATATTGTTTCTAAAGGAAAAGAAAAGTCTGATTAAAAAGAGAAAACGTGTTTTTTGTTTCATTACGATTTTGATTATTATTTGAAGTTTTATGAACTTTTTAAATACATAATATATCTACATGAAAACGTGTTTTAATTACTGGTCCATATCGATATCTGTTGGGAACATCACTAACATTGTGATGTCAATATGGCGCCAGTCATTATCAAAGACAGCTAGGTTCACTTGAGTAAAAATCAAACACAGCTAAGTGTAGCTGTTGGTATCAAAGATAGCTAAGTCGTTTGATTTTTTATTTTATTTCGCCTTATTATTTAGTACTCCTAGATAAAGGCAGCCAAAACCAATATTAAATCACGTACTCTAAAATCAAAACTGAGAGAGTACGAAAACCCTTGACTCATAAATTAGAAAAACGTTATTTTCGGTTCCTGAAAATGTGATATAGAGGCACTTAGCTACCTTTGATTCTATATGCCTATGTCAAAAACTGGTCCAAAATTAAGGGAAATTAGAGGAATTTTTGACAGATTGAGAATGAGATCAGACTGTGAACGTTCATAAAATAACGAGAATTTCCATGTCACTCAGGCTGGCTGGACAAATCTTCAAAATAACTCGCATTTAACTAGGTCAATAGGGCATTTTATGTGACGGCTAAACACCCTTATTTCAGAATTTGTGACGCAACAGAATCTTAGATAATCGATCGAAAACGTGTCCAGCCATCTTGATAAACCACTTTTCGCTGGTCTCTCAATCTCGGTAACTGAAGTGATTTTGACGACATTTTGCTTATCAACGGGCGTCACATAAATTTGTGATAGGCATCGAGCTAAAAGTTTTGTGATACGTTTAGTAGAAAAATGCAAAAATCTGTGTCCAGCCATCTTGATTTTACGTATAAAACTTTTGGCTGGCACTTCCGAATCTCAATAACGGGAGCGTTTTCGATTAAGGTTCCTTTACTAACATTTAGTGACGCAATTTGTGACAGTAATAACGTTTGATTTATGGCGTCACATATAAGGGTTTACGAGAAATCAATAAAAACTTAATGTCCAGCCAGCTTGAGCTCAAGCTGGCTGGACACATGTATCTCCGCTGCGTGATGATCTACGGCCTTCGAGGTATGTTCAAATTTTTGTGACGGGGACGATAATGATTTACTGAATTTGTGACGGAGAAACTTTGAGTAGTTTCAAAGATATTGATCATTTAAGTTTTCCCATACAAACATCCATTAATATTGTGAGGTGACCATAATTTTTACATAAATAAAGGATTTTTTTAAATCGACTAATCGGCCGGTAGCAGCCACGCCTGCTTTGTATTTGATTTTCATAGATGGCGCTGAGAAAACATCTTTCTTAAGAACAATGTTTCATCGATGTTACCAGTTTCAACATCGATGTTTATGAACGATACATCGATGCGGTCATTTATTTCAACTACAGATAACTTATTAGAATCGTGGATTCTTATTGGTTTTTTGGCATAAAAATACCACAGCCAATTACTCTACTAAAGAAAATAGAATGACAGCGATACTTCCATAGAAAAAATTACTAAAAATAAAATCGTGCGGACCGTACCGCGCTCGCTGTCACCGTTAATATATCTGATTAAAATGACGACCACCGACCAGTGAACGAAGTTTATTTTCGTTCACTGCCACCGACTTCATTTGCGCTTCAAACAGGGCGGCGGTAAAAACAACGTTGTGGTACAAGGCGGGGGTTACTGAAGCGCAAATGGAGTTGATTGTCGTCATTTTCATCATTTGAAACGCTCAATCAAACGTACAAATAAATAAATGTGATTTTATTTACAGCAAACATTATTTTTTCATTTAAATAACTTCGAGCATTAGTTATCCTGACACAATATCTACTCGTACCTATGTACTTACCATGAAAAACACCAATACCTACCTACTAAAAAGAGTAGGTATCTGCACGTAAATAATCAATAACATAAAAAAATGACCCCTCCCCCCCCCCCTTCCTCACTTCTACACTTTGTCTTCTATCGATTTGAGGCGAAAGCGCCAGGGTACCCCGCGAAATTCATTTTTTTTTACGTTTTCTGCAATTTGCTGGTCAGTATTAAGTTGAGTTGGTCAGTATTAAGTGAGCAGTGGTGGCCCAGTGGTAACGGCCGCGACTTACGAGTTGAAGGTCGTCGGTTCGAACCCAAATAGGCGCTTTACTTTGTGTAAATTATTTTATCACCATTGCTCTCAAAACGGTGAAGGAAAACATCGTGAGGAAACCGGCATGTCCTAGAACCAAAAATTCGAAGACATGTGACATCTACCAACCCGCACTGGGCCTGCGTGGTGGATTACTGCCCACTCCATCTCACAGAGAGGAGGCCTGTGTCCCAGCAGTGGGAACATTATAGGCTAATTATGTTATGTATTAAATTGTACGATGATTAAAATATGATTAGCGGCCGTAACAAACATGTATTTACAGAATTATAATCTATAATTCATCAACACAACTCTCTAAGACCAAGTAATCCCCAAAAATGACTATTTCATAAAATCTTCACATTTGGGGATTATACTAAGTTAACAAGTTGTATTACTGATTGTAATGATTATAATTCTGTAAATACATATTTGTTACGACCGCGAATAATATCTTAATCAATGTACCACTTAATACTGACCAGCAAATTGCAAAAAACGTAAGAAAATTTGAATTTCGCGGGCTACTTTAGCGCTTCCTCCTTAAATACCTAGAGTTGTTCGTATTAATATCACCAAAACACTGATTTTCATCCATTAAAGAAAACACCTTAAAATATACTTAGTCCTACATAAAACCTACATTATTGGTAACCCTACTGCAGTGTTTGTATGGGAAGATTTAAATGATCAATATCTTTGTAACTACTCAAAGTTTCTCCGTCACAAATTCAGTAAATCATTATCGTCCCCGTCACAAAAATTTGAACATATTTCGAAGGCCGTAGATCATCACGCAGCGGAGATACATGTGTCCAGCCAGCTTGAGCTCAGGCTGGCTGGACATTAAGTTTTTATTGATTTCTCGTAAACCTCTAAATGTGACGCCATAAATCAAACGTTATTACTGTCACAAATTGCGTCACTAAATGTTAGTAAAGGAACCTTAATCGAAAACGCTCCCGTTATTGAGATTCGGAAGTGCCAGCCAAAAGTTTTATACGTAAAATCAAGATGGCTGGACACAGATTTTTGCATTTTTCTACTAAACCGCTGTACGTATCACAAAACTTTTAGCTCGATGCCTGTCACAAATTTATGTGACGCCCGTTGATAAGCAAAATGTCGTCAAAATCACTTCCGTTACCGAGATTGAGAGTCCAGCGAAAAGTGGTTTATCAAGATGGCTGGACACGTTTTCGATCGATTATCTAAGATTCTGTTGCGTCACAAATTCTGAAATAAGGGTGTTTAGCCGTCACATAAAATGCCCTATTGACCTAGTTAAATGCGAGTTATTTTGAAGATTTGTCCAGCCAGCCTGAGTGACATGAATTTCCCCTCTTTATGGGCGATTGTTTTTTCGTGCACTATATTTTCAACTCTAGGAAAACTAGCAGGGGGTCGAGGAGGGGGGGCTCAGGGGATCAGACCGGAATAAATTCATTAATTAGGCACGCAAGGCAATTGAGCCGAGCATTGAGAATCTTTATTCGCAAAATTTTATCGATAATAATTGATCGACCTTTTTCTCGCCGTAACATATATGAGAAATAAATTTTGTGTGAGTGTACGTCAAACGCAGTGTTTGCGTTAGTGTGACAATCAATAGCAAACACGCGATCTAAGTGCTTGTGGTTTATTCGCATGCGTAATGCACGTAAGTATTGACCTATGGCTTGTAGTGGAGTGAAAGAGTGGGAGATATGCGGCGACACGATACAAATCAGGAACTATTTCCTTTCTAACTTCTTTTATCTGTTCTGTGGTTCAGATATTAATGGTAACTTGTAGTGTATGGAACTTATTGATATTTTAAATTGTTCAGAAGTATTTGGTCACCTTGTCTGCTACAATATATCTGACGGCGACTGTACTAATATCTGTCGAAGCCGAAATCCTGAAATGCGACAACATTCCGCTGGGGTACGCACACATAAAAATAAATTAATAACTGGAATGTTCTCTAAAATTATGTTATTTCAACATTATTATGTTAGCAAGATTTTGTATCGAAGTTGATAAACGCGCTCAAGCCACCTGCAAGTACAACAATGAATACTCTACATTAATGTTCACATAACTGAACAAAATGTAGGAAACAGCAATTTTTTTTGTTTTTCTTCTCCCTCTCTATCTGTTCGCGACGAAGCGTCATACATTTTATTTAGCTTTGTTATAACTTAGAATCGTTTGTGGCCGCGAATAACGCGTAACCTAGTAGGGCTTTGAATATAACTTAAATTCAATAGAGTCACGTATTTTAAGTTAGAATAAGTACAATAAGTACTGTTTAGAGATAAAGGCTCGTCATATAGATTAGTTTTGTAAAAGTTTAGAGTCATTTTGTGGTCACGAATAACGTGCTACCAAACAATAGGGTTTTATTTAATTTAAAGCCTCTTCATGGCGATGCCACGTAAATAGATTAGTCTTTTGTAGTGCGTAATAAAAGTTTACGACACGTCTTTTATTGACCAACAGTGGTTGTACTACCTGTGAACCTCTGTTAAGTAGGCCGTATATAGTTTTTAGTGCTTCCAGGTAACCTAGACCGAGACCTAGCCCTGGGCCTAACTTATATAGTTTAGATTTCGTAAACTACGCCTACTTAATTAAGTTCATATGTGGTAAAACTATTGTTGGATATTGGAAAAAGTATGGTCTTCTAATAAGACCTTCAGAGGCGCTTCACGCCCTGAAAACCTAGAATCTAGAAATGTTATTGTTGTATATCGTTAGAACCAACCGAATAGATTAAAGTTGCCGTTTATAGGGTGGAAATCGGACGACCAGTTTTCAGATAGTTTAGCCTGAAAGATAGTTTTCGTGATTAATTAGTCCCTTTTTACCTTTTGACCTGAAATAACCTTTCAGTAATAATAGACACAGGCAACATAGATACCTCATCAGACGGGGAATTTCATGTAAGATCTAACGATATGCAACACATTGGGATCAATTCAAAGATGTAGGCATATAGGCCTATAATAGCGTTAAGTCGAAGTACATTTATAAGTAAAATAAAGTTTTAAAAGGGAAGAAATTTCGGGCTCTCGTCAAGGTATAGTTTCGAGCCACTTAAGTAATCGTTTAAAAATAGTAATTTCGTAGTCGTCGGCAAGATAATTCCTGAAGAAACCTGAAGAGTCCCGAAATCACTTCCTGAACACTTATATGAAGAATGAACACAGTGTTTTAATTCAAGAAACCCTTCGCGTATGAACCCTACAAGATAGCCGCTAATGAAACAAGCCTTCAGTGCACTATCGCAAGACACCACGTCTGTAGAAGATTCTCCAACAATCCAACCTATCGGTGCAGGTCGTCAGCGCCGCGCGACGGGGAAATTTACGACTTCCCCTCTTACCCTTCGCGTCCGCGGATCACGCCTGTCCGGCACACTATCCATCCAAATTTATACTTTCACTCTTTTAGTTATATGCATTTCATCCCTCCTCACTACATGTCCATATCATGTCAAACAATTCCCTATTCACTTCTCCGTCACTGGCACCACGGAAGGCATTTATTAAACAACATAAAATACTGTATACCAGCTGATCGCATGGACTCTCCATCCCAATCTTCTCGGCCTTTGGATATTATTTCCCAAACATGGCTTACCACTTTAGTAAATTGAGCAACTTGTTTCTGAAAATAACATTCAAGATCAGTAACTTCAATTTTTATAAATTCAGTTGAGACTATTATTTTTATCTTAATAATTTTACCTGTGCAGTATCATAGCTTAGGGTACTGGCTTTATGGTTAAATTGTTGAAGCCTCTGTTCAGCTTGAGGCTCTGGCTTGGTACGCAGTAAATCTGGGACAAGATCATGAGTGCATGCTGGAACACGACCTTCCGATAATCGTGCCAATGCTTCATCACGCTCACAGCTGAGTTGAAGAGGCAACACAATTCGTGACCTAAGTGATGCTGCAAGTTCTGCTTGTAGTATTTTACTCAATCCAGTCAACTGTAGAAAAAAAAAATGTTTATTACTAGGGAGTATTTGAGCAACTGGTGCTTTGCCATCAACCAAAACAGAAGAAGAACCAACCATAGAGATATAAGTGCTGATAGACATTTTTATCAAAAATCTATTTTTTAAGGATATGTAATATTTCTCAATTATTTTTATTTAAGTACAACAACTCACTGTACTTGCCTAGCAATAGGCTGGGCCTTGTTACCAATTAGGCTGGGCTAATTTTTGTTAATGCTAAATAAATAAACATGAAAAATCAAGTACAAACACTTACATGTCCTGATAAAATTGCATAGTTGTCCAGAAATGTAGGCCAGTTGATAGTTTCATATTCATTTTCGAGCTTATTAATAAGAGACTGGATTGCTGTTTTCAAATCATTAACTCTGTTTAATATGGCTTGAATTGTAGTCTCCAGTTGCTTTTCCTCTCTTTGTTGCATGTTCATTTTTAAGATTTCTAAAAAATATTCACACATAGATATGAAGATACTTGAATCGTGACTTATGAGCACTTTAAGACCCCAAATACAAAAAAAAAAAAAAAAACTGTCTCCTATGACTGTTTAGAGGTTACTAACTTAGGATGATGAAGTTAACAGCTTACAGATATTTGTGGGTATTCCTCCAAGTCTCATATCACGAAACTCTTGTACAATGTCTTTTGTTGAACTGAGCCTCGTTATCTTCGCTACAAACACAGCTTACTGAATAAAAAGAGAGTGTTTGCAATAAAATTGACCTCTAATACTTCAGATTCCCTGATAAACTGGTTAATTGGTTATCAATGTTTGCTACTCTTTGTTTTGCTGTTTGCAGTAGTTTCAAGCAGCACAGAATCTTTCGATAACATAATTTATTATGAACCTCTATCAAAAAGTACTCTGTGTTATGAACAGACAGTTCCTGATCCAAGGCAGGGGGGGGGGGGGCACACTTAACGCAATGACTATTGACTTAACGTCATAGAGGAAAGATACTCTGTGGTAATAAGTGTCTTAAATGTAACTGTAGTCTGTGGTCTTAAGGCGCTTTACGACATTGGCCGCCTTCCGAATTGGCCAATATCGCTCACAGCACTCAAATCGTCTCACATGCGTTCCATAATGGATATCACGATTATGACAGCTGAGAGCTGTCAACAATTCGGAACACTCGTTAGCGCGCTCACAGTGCTTACGCGGTGTCAAAAAGATATTACAGCAGTATTTCTTCATAAAAACACCACACGTCTCTTCCTTTTCTTTGTTTAGGTGGCGACTGTCAGCCAGAAGCACAATTTCGAAAATGCCACGTTATTAAAAAGATATGGTGCAACTCAAAACAAAACACACACTGACACATCCTCATCCTCACACACACACACACTGTCATTTTTGACAGCGCTCACGGTGATATTTGTACGAGGCATGGTCGGCGTTATCGCAAGATGGCGCATGCCATGACGTCATCTATGACGATTCACGGGACATCGTTATCGCGCTCACGCCAATTCGGTACGGGTTTTAGCACGCTCAAATCGATTACATCGATTATGTCCTCAATTCGGAACGCGCCCATTAGAAGTGTACGCTGTCATAGACAAAAGAGTATTAGCTAGTGATGTGACTATGCATAAAATAAATAACGATATCGATTTCTTATTTTATGGTATCGCTCCATCTCCATGACAATAAAAACTTTTTAAGAAAAAGTTACACCGCCGAAAAAACTGAAAAGTAAAAAATAAGACTTAAACCTTAATAATCAAGTTCTTAAACTGATGTACAGTATACCTAAGTAATTTTAAGTCGGCACCAAAGTGATTTAGTGATCTTTGTTCATTCATTGATTGTTTGGCGCCGGCTCAAAATTACTTAGTATATTTTACATCAGTTTAACCTTTTCACCGCTTGGCTCATCTTGGCTAAATATAAATGCCGTGCCCCTGGCGCGCGCGGCGACAAATCGCTAAAATAATACCTACAATAAATAAGGAGGAGCAAGCGTTGTATCTGACCTCCACAACCCAGTTACTGGGTAATACGATACCCCTTGGTACTGGACTGGTTGTCAGACTTTCGGGCTTCTGACTACCAGTAACGACTGTCAAAGATCCACGAATCAATCCGGGACCAACGGCTTAACGTGCTTTCCGAGGCACGGAGGGGTCTCGATATGTAAAGATGGTCACCTATCCACAGACCAACCGCGGCAAGCGTAGCTTAACCTGATCGATCGACCTGTGCGGCTGTTCTTATTTAGCCACGGACCCCACTAATTAAAAAAAATACGCGTCGAATTAGAACCTCCTTCCTTTTTTCATCGCTGAAATGTTCGGAACAAATACGATGTTGTTTTTTCCATTAACAGTTGTTACGTGCAATAGCGTTGATCCATTTTACCTCATATCATTATCGAAGGGAAATCTGAAAATTACAAAAGAAATCATAGCCACACATGAGTTTTAAATTATTATACCATGAGCCACACGGATTTTTGACAACTGTCATTTCATTACTCATACGTACGATTCGCTGGCAAGACCGTAGGTATTTAGGTATTTATTTCACTCTTAAATATTTAATCCTTCCCAAAACTACGTGTAAAAAAATATAATGCAATAATATAGATGACGCTAGTTCTATCGATAGTTTTTGCAAGCACTATTGCTAGCATTATACGAAAAAATGCGATGAACAAAGTCATAGACAAAAACCTGAGACGTTAAGTAGCCTTTAAACTTAGTATCATAAAGGTAGCCAAGGTAACCAAATTGACGTTTGCTTTGTGACGTTTTGCATTTTGAGCAACCTACATGTGTCTCTTTTGGCCTGCGGACGGCGAGTAATGGGTAGCTCGCCGTCCGGTCAGGACCAGGCCCGTGCCGGACGGCGCGTATGTGTTCCACGCGCGCCTCAAAGAGCTGTCAGCAGACACGGAGGGGCCCGTTAGGGCCGAAGCCTGCCGGGGCAGCGGGATTGTCCGAAAGGGTTACCGCTGCCCCGGAACATAAAGGGCTAAGGAAGGAACACGGATGGGTTTTAGTCAGTAAGAGTCTGACACTCCCTTCCGCTCCACCCAGAGCGGGAGGAGTCATTGAATGATTTCCCATCCTAAAAAAAAAAAAAAAATGTGTCTCTTTTCACTCTATTAAAAAGTACTCTGTGGTCTCTTTATAATGCTGTTATGAGTGTATAAGAAAACAGAGACGACTATATTAGTTAAATTTAGCTTCCTTCTATGCTTTAGTTATTCTTCTGAGCTTCTTAACACCACAGAGTACTTTTTGATAGAGTGAGACTTAGGGTGCGTTCCGTATTGAGAACATAATCGTTGTAATCGATTTGAGCGTGCTTAAACCCGTACCGAATTAGCGTGAGCGCAGAAAATATGCGTATAATGCATTTCTCTATTTAATAGAAATAATTTATTAAATAAAAAAAAAAAAAAAAAATAAAAGAAATGCATTATATGCACGAAAAAGTGTTAAAAATAGTAAAGTGGGACTACTTTCAGCGGGTTTTTGAAGCCGTAATAGTCTTCAGTATGCGGACGATATTGGTCTCTGGCACTTCTATCCAGGATGCAGCTCAGTCCATTAATATATATTTGTCCTCGTTAAACCAATGGCTTTTAGATCACGGGTTATCTTTAAGTGCTCCAAAAAGTTTTGCAGTTTGTCTTCAATCGTAAACGCCTTATTCCTAAAGTCGACATTAATATTGACAGCCAAGCAATTCCAATCCAAGAGAAGGCCAGGTTCCTGGGGGTTACCCTGGATTCTAAATTGTCGGGAGTGGACCACATTAGTAATACGGTTAAAAAATGTGAGCGCTCGGTCTCAGTCTTTAGGCTTTGGCAGGTGTCTGGTGGGGTGCTCACCCATACACTTTAAAACTGGTCTACAATGCGCTGGTTAGAAGCGTGCTAGATTACTGGAGTTACTTAATTGAGCCGTGTAACAAAGATGCTCTGCGTAGACTGGATTCTGTTCAGGCTAAATGTCTGAGGACCGTGACTGGTGCCATGAAATCCTCCCCCATAAACGCTCTCCAGCATATCTATTCACAAAGCTACGACACGGTTTGGTACCGTATCGAATGTCAATGTTATCGACGAAATCCTATAATCGCTATTCACAAATCCGAAACCGTACAATTTTGACATTTCATATACGGTATGAAGACATCAATTCTTCCGACAGGTATTTGCTGTCGGAAGTGTTATCGAATAACAAAATATTGTTTAAAAAAGAATAATCTAAGCAATAAGTGTCTAAACACGGCTCTGGACAAGGTCCTCATGCCATTGCATGAATGCAAAGAGCATCTGCCGCTGCTCCAATGACACTCTTATCTGAAAATATGCATTTTCAATATTAGGTACCACGTTTTATAAAATGAAAATGAGCAAATAGTAATTTGTTTAAATACCGATAAAATACAAAAAAATACTAATTTTTCACTTCTCAATTTTTTTTTTATTCGCCCAAAGGGTTGGCTATAGTCTTTCGACCATACCGCCTTGTCTTCCGTGTAGTTCTCAATTATCTTTATAGCTCAAAACAAGATTCAGAAAAATAATTATTCCAGATTTCCAGGTTTGACAGAAAGTTGAAGTTTACAAAGCAAGTTTAATTGAAATCAGGTAAATTTTATTTATTAATAAAATCATTGCTTGCTGTTTTTTATTTGTTAATAGTTACTGAATGCATAATCTATAGTTGCCCATAGTGAAATACTCAATAAAAATCATTTATGTTCCACTTTAAATTTTCTCCCACGAATATCTATTTACTACCATTTTGTAGCGTTCCCCGTATACAAACCTAAAAAAAAACCCTTCCACACGGATCTGTGAATAGCGTTTTGCCGGTCCATCGGTTCAGAAATCAGGTTATCGAACAAGTGTCATTGTCGATACGATAGTGAATCGTATGTTTGTGAATAGCTATGCTGGTAGAAAAAGTTTTCTCCCTTTCGTCCCATCCTTTACTCCCCATTTTAGAACAAATCTACCTCTCTCTTAACGCGTCTTCCTACTGGAATAATAAATCTATTCCATTGATGAATAGATACAGAGAGCTTAAACACCTTTCTTCACCTGTTTGTCAACACCCCACTCTTCCGTTCTTTTCCGCCGCATATGAGGTGATTCATTTCAGGCCAAAGGTTGTTTTGGGACTTGGTATCTCCAAAAACTCCCAGGACGCAAAAGACGACTTCGATCGGGCCATTAAAAGATACTGGGAGGGTTGGAATTTGTTTTATACGGACGCATCCAAACTGTCTTCAACAGGATGTACAGGTGTTTCTGCGTATTTTCAAAACTCAAAAATACCCCTCTTATTCCAATGTCTAACAGAGACCTCAGTATTTACAGGGGAATGCATCGGTGTCCTAGAAGCCATCAATTTCATTCTAACTCATAACATAAAAAATTCAGTCATTTTCTCAGATTCGCGCAGTAGTATTCAAGCTTTAGCTCAAAACCAACTTATATCTAAAATTCACAGTAAAATCATTTTTGCTATCCTGAATTTACTATATACTTGTTCGAACAACGGTTTAAACATTGAAATAGCTTGGGTTCCCAGTCACTCCGGCATAGGTGGCACTGGCAACGAGTGTGCCGACTCACTGGCAAAATTTGCTACATCTAACCCGGTGGATCGGAAGCACTACGTGGTGCATAGCTACGACTTACGGACTGACACCAAACATAAGCTGTACAACTCGTGGTCAGCAGTGTGGCAGGCTAATTCGGAGCGCAAGGGTGCGTACTACCGGAGGCACTACGCCGGGGGGAAAACCCGCTTCTGCGGCAAATTGCTGCGGAGCGGACGGACCTCCGGCGCGATCTCATGGCGGCATGGAAAGCGCGACTGTCGCAACCCAGCGCAGGGCACGCCGCCACAGCGGCGGTAAGGCCCCTCTTTGAGGAGTGGCTAGAGAGGCGTCACGGCGTCTTCACCTACCGCCTGATGCAGGTCCTCACCGGACACGGATGT
Source organism: Gortyna flavago (assembly GCA_963669345.1). Classification (NCBI taxonomy): domain Eukaryota; kingdom Metazoa; phylum Arthropoda; class Insecta; order Lepidoptera; family Noctuidae; genus Gortyna; species Gortyna flavago. The sequence continues at coordinate 8,468,824 of OY770129.1, read as the reverse complement.
TTCGGGAGGTTCCTGCACATTATCAGGCGGGAGGAAACGCCCGGGTGTCACCATTGCGAGGATCGCCCAGAAGACACGGTGGAGCATACGGTGGAGGTCTGTCCCGCTTGGGCAGAGCACCGCCGTGTCCTCGTAGAGGCGATCGGCAGCGGCGGCAACCTCTCGCGCCCGGCCCTGGTCCAAGCTATGGTCCGGGGCGAGAGGGAGTGGGAGGCAGTCACCTCCTTCTGCGAAGCAGTCATGCTAGCGAAGGAGGTGGCGGGATGGGCGAGGGAGAGAGCGGAGAGAGCCGCCCGTCCAAGCCGCCGCGGTAGACGCCCCGGGCGTCGGGAGCCGCGTGACGACTCCCGGCCACCGTAGGCGCGGGCCTGCGGATAGCGAGTAATGGGTAGCTCGCCGTCCGATCAGGACCAGGTCCGTGCCGGACGGCGCGTATGTGTTCCACGCGCGCCTCAAAGAGATGTCAACATGTAAGGAGGGGCCCGACAGGGCCGAAGCCTGCCGGGGCAGCGGGACTGTCCGAAAGGGTTACCGCTGCCCTGGAACATAAAGGGCTAAGGAAGGAACACGGATGGGTTTTAGTCAGTAAGAGTCTGACACTCCCTTCCGCTCCACCCAGAGCGGGAGGGGGGGTCATTTGATGATTTCCCATACTTAAAAAAAAAAAGGGTGCGTACTACGCCAGTATTCAACCCGACATCCAGCGAAAACCTTGGGTTTTTTAAATGTCCAAAATTATCCAGAAGAACTGTTGCAACTTTGAGTAGACTGAGACTTGGTCACTGCTGCAGTCCAGTATTTTTATATAAGATCCGTGTTCGTGACAGTTCCTTGTGCGAATGCGGTCTAGATGATGGCACCCTGGACCACATCTTTTTCTCTTGCTCTTTAAATTCCCAATCTTTTGACTTGTATAATAAGCTTTCCAAAATTAAAATCCCTCTTCCCACAGTTCTCACTAACTTCCATGCCCTCTTGAATAAATTTCGACCCCTCCCCCGCCCTCCCCCTAACCACTCACAACCCTTAAAATGGCGACGTATTTCGAAATTTTTACCGACTTGTCGGCTTCAAAAACCCGCTGAAAGTACTCCCACTTTACTATTTTTAACACTTTTTCGTGCATATAATGCATTTCTTTATTTAATAAATTTCTATTAAATAGAGAAATGGGTAAAAATTTCGAAATACGTCGACATTTTAAGGAGTTGTGAGTGGTTGGGGGAGGGCGGGGGAGGGGTCGGATCCCCCCCTCACCATTTTCACCCGCCGGAAATACTTGGTTTCCTTAAAAAAAAATAAAAACAGAAATTTACAAAAATTGTTTATTCCACTTAATAAACATGTTTTATCGCTTTTATTAATTCCATGAATGGATCTTTCCTGTATTTTACGTTATTTATTTATAAAAATAAAAACACGATGGCTAAGGGGTTCCCTATCCATTTGCATAAAATTTTAAGACCTAATATAACTTGGCATACTTTTGTTTGTCCTAATTATATTTTCGCATAAATTATTTACGCATAACAGCTTACGCATAATTTTTTTACGCATAATTTCTCTAATCATAATAATGATTAAGCATAAAATTCTAAGCATAAATTTTTTAAGCATAACACTCTAAAGCATAACTTTATTAACCATAACAATAATAATAAGGCGCAGTCGACGGAGCCCCGCTTCGCGGGGCCCCTATTTCTGTCTGCAGGGTTTGATGGAACCTAACACGAAGGGGATGACGGGGGCTCGTTCACTCGCTCCGCTCGCTCACTTGAGCCCTCGTCATCCCCTTCGAACCTAACCTGTCCGAGTTGGGGTGCCCCAATTCCCGAGCTCGCTTCGCTCGCTCTTGCATCCTAAGTTCTCATTGCCTTGTATGCCGTTCTCGTTTGAGCATTTGGTGGGTAGTATGCTTACGCCGGGAGCAGCAAACACTGCGTTACCGTGCTTCGGGTGACAGATCTCGGCGATAAGCGAAGTCCAGGGATGTGTGGCCGGCTTTGGGTTTCATCTCGATGGGTCTCTTGAACGCAAAGAATGTCGCAGTGAGTTTTGCGGTAGACGTCAGAAAGAATTTCAGATTTGTCTCGTGAGAACCCTTCGATGTTAATCGAGACTACGCACAGAGCCGGTTTTATGAGTGGACTTTGGATTGCCATCGTGGTGAAAGGATTAGCCAATCAGCGTGGATAACTCGCTGATTGCCCAGGGTGCGCCGGACGTATAGTGGTTCTGTAGTTACGTCGCTCGGGGAGGCTCCTTTCATGCAATATCAAGCAGAAGGTGCACACTCGCAACAGTCTGCTTCGTCGACTGGTCTCATCGAAGTGGGGTGCTTCACCTGACGTTATGCGGACTACTGGACTGGCGCTATCTTTTTCTGCGGGAGAATCCGCATGCCCCGTGTGGAGTCGTTCTGCCCATGCTAAGCTGGTGGATATAGCTTTGAATGAAACGTGCCGAATCATCACTGGTTGCCTAAAACCGACACCGGTACAAATGCTGTATCCACTAGCAGGAATAGCGCCACCAGTGGTTCGCAGAGCAGTGGCAAGCTCTAGCGAAAGAGCCAAAATGGTCTCCGACACACGACACCCTTTGCACGACAACATCCTTGTGCCACAAAGGCTGAAAAGCCGAAACAGTTTTTTAAAGTGTGTCGTCCCACTCACTGACGAACCGTCTCAACAAAGACTGAAGCTGTGGCGAGACAGTGCTTCTTTACCCAATCCGTTAGTTCCACCCGCTGAAGACCTCCCAACTGGACATGAGTTACCTTGGGCGACCTGGAAGTCTTTAAACAGACTCCGGACACAGGTCGGCCAAAGTAGGGAAAACCTGTTCAGGTGGAAATTCATAGACGACTCTGCCTTGGAGTGTAAATGTGGTGTTGTTCTACAAACGATGGGACACATAACATCGTGTCCTGTGTGTCCTGTCAGCTGCACGTTACAGGAACTGATGGACGCTGGTGACGGCGCTAAACAAGTAGCCGAATTCTGGGCCGAGTTCATTTAGATTGCTATCGACACGCTAAGAAGAAGATTGCCTTGTATGCCTAAATATTATTATGCTAATAAACCTATAGCGATTTGGATATTTTTTAGAGTAACTTGAGCATTTGCTCTCGGAAATCATTATTTGGTAAAGTGGAGCTGATGATGAAGACCACAGAAGGCCATCAGAACTACTCAATGATAAATATTTCACGGGTTGCGATTCGATTACTTTAGTATGGTTGCTAAGCAATGCTTATGGTGAGTGGTTGTTGAGGAGTTCTCCTGGTTCTTACTAGGATAACTCCTCAACAATTAACGTCCCAGCATCGGCAAAAGCAATATTTTGCAAAAGGTGATGAGCAGCTGACGTTAGGCTATTGTAACTTAGATAAATTACAAACTCTCTCACTATAAAGTGAAAAATAAAAACGTTTTTGCAAAAAAAACAACAGACTTCCAAAAAAACTACAAAGTGATAAATAACTTTAATTTCGGAAGTCGGTGTCAATAAAAGAAAATGCAGAACCAACGACACCGACTTCAGAAATTAAAGTTATTTATCACTTTGTAGTTTTTTTGGAAGTCGGTAGTTTTTTTTTGTAAAAAAAGTTTTTTAATAATTTTTTTTTTGTTTGAAAAAAGATACGTTCAGGATAATAAAATATGTAAACGAAGTTAAAAAAAATGCTTGCATATACAATTATAAGTACTACAAACTTAGTCCAGAAATCATTTTGTACAACTTTTTGTCTTTTTTGTACAAAAACTGTTGTTTCCATCAAGTTCAAAATGATTTTCCTAGAAAGTCCTTATAAAGTTCTACTTTTCAGTTTTTTTTCATATTTTCTAAACATATGGTTCAAAAGTTAGAGGGGGGGATTGTTTTTTACTTTTGGAGCGATTATTTCCGAAATTATTGACATTATCAAAAAATTATTTTAGTAAAACCCTATTCATTTTTAAATACCTTTCCAACAATATATCATACGTTAGGGTTGAAAAAAAAAAAAATCACTTCCCACTTTACATATAGGGGGGCTACCCTAATAAAACATTTTTTTCAAATTTTTATTTTACTTTTTGTCGGCGTGATTGATATACATATTGGTACCAAATTTCAGCTTTCTAGTGCTAATGGTCACAGAGATTAAGCGAGGACGGACAGACGGACGGACAGACAGACATGGCGAAACTATAAGGGTTCCTAGTTGACTACGGAACCCTAAAAATGACATTAAAAATAAAGAAAACAAAATATATTTAATGCAAGTGGCTCCTCAATCTAAACGTCTGAATTGAGGAGCCACCTGGAACTCGTTAAGTAATAGATGAATATTTTTGAAAAATTTGTATCATTTAGTAGCAATTGTGCATATTACCGTCTAAAAATTTTGCTTCTGTAGCGCTAAAATGAAAGAAAATACAATACTTTTAGTATGGCTCTTCAATCTACAATCAAGAGGTGAATTTCTATTGGATGTGAGAGATCAATTAATATATGAAAAAATGAAAATGAAAAAAATGAAAAATGTTTTATTTGTTATAACTACAAGTAAATTTAACAACTAGTGATTGGAGTCTCCTTTTAAGCAAAAAAACCCTGTGTTAGGAGACTCCGCTCTTCCAAAACTTAAAATATTAACATAAAATTACTTGTTTAAAGTGTTTTATATCGACATAATGATCATTTAGCAGGTGTTGTGTTTGTTTTTACAGAACGCATTTTCTTTGGCTCCTCAATCCTGACGTTCGATTTATATGTTTGACTGTAGCCACCTGAGATCTCAACGGAATCTAAAGCCAGAGATACTAACATTTAGCAGAAATGTCTGCTATATATATCTGCACAGTAACTATTTTCTTGTAAATTCAGTGTTAAGGGTGACCATATTATACTCGTATTAATGAAACCAGGACAAGTAATTTATTAAATTCATGCCGAGGCCAACCCGCCGGGAGGCTCCATTTAGGCTGTGCAGCATTTGGTCTAGCTGTTCCAGCGTGTCTGCCGCTATGACGATGTCATCGGCAAATCGAAGATGTGAGATGTACTCGCCGTTTATGTTGATAGCCTGTCCAGTCCAGTCCAGCGACTTGAAGACGTCTTCCAACGCGTTGTTAAACAATTTAGGGGATATCACATCCCCCTGTCTCACCCCCCGGAGCAGTTAGATGGGCCTAGTTTTCTGATCCTGGATCTGGACAGTCATCGTAGCAGCGTCATACAAACATCTCAACACTTCGATGTAGCGCCAGTCAATTCGACATCGTTGCAGAGAGGCCAGAACTACCCATATTAGTGACCATATTAATGCCCAATATCAGTGTAGATCTATACCTTTGCCCGATGCAGTGCCAGCCCGCGCCGCAGCTGAGCCAGTAGGTAGCTTTAAATTCCCGACTGTGACCTCTTGAGTTTGTTTCGGCATTTCTTCTCAGAGTAGTCAGATAGGAAATGCCGGCTCCATCAAGCTTAAATAATATAATTGTGATCCAGCCTGTCCCTTCTTGCTGCCCTCTCCAGTGACGCCCTAAGCCGAGGTTCGTACCCCACAGGGGGTGCCCTTAGTGCGTAGTCGCTTAGCATAACGTAGTTAGTTTTATGCCCCTGGCTGGAGGCTTTGAGTTTCACTTAAGGCAGCCACAGGATAGTCCGGTTAAGTAGTCACGACCTCTAAAGGTCAACTACGAGATGCCCATAGGAAAAAAAATTTAGATCTATGAATTAAAATACTAAAAATACTTACCCATTCATGCTGGAATGATGTTTTTTCACTGGTTTTCCCACCTAAACACAATTTTTTCACAACACAACGTCACTGTGGCGCGGTGCGCGGGAGCGCACGCGCACGAGCGCAGAACTACTGAGGCGGCTCACGGCTGTAATACATTGGCATATCTAGGACTTTTTTCCAAGCCCCTATTTTTTTTTTTTGTCGGCCTACCGACTAAAACCCCACTGTTCCTTCTACTACCATAAATCGGGGGCCCGGGAGATACTTGTACATGCCGTATCCCCAACTGGTATCAGACCGCCATCGCCATGCCTAGCGGACCCCATCCCCAAGTGCGGGCGATCCCACGACCGATCCTTTTCTTTTAGCACGTTTTTCATTATTAAACATGCTGCTATCAAAAGAGTTTCGTCAATTTGGAGAATACCCTTATAATTACCCACAAAATGCTTTGCACTCGCCCGCTTGTCACTTTGCATTGTGGCGCGAAAATTAAATGTACAGAGGCCAGCACATCAAGCTACCCCAATCTGTCAAATTTCTTTGATAGATTTTCAACTTTACCACAAAGGTATAAGGTTCATATTCAATTGGGAAAATTTGACAGATTGGGGTAGGTTGATGTGCTGGCCTCTGTACCTACCCACACTAGCTTAATCTTTGCGTATTAGTAGATTCACTTATTTTAGTGATTTCAAAAGTAACTAAGGGCTGATTTTTCAATAGACAGATAATTTTTATTCGTGGAATAAAATTGACGTTTGACAATTTTTGTATGGAAGAATTGTCAATAATTCAAAATTATTCCTCGGATAAAATTATCTGGCTTTGGAAAAACCAGCCCTAAATGGAATGTATCATGTAGGTAATAATAAATTTGTTTAGGTCTTGGTGGTAGATTATTTATTTGATTGCTTTTATGTCAAGTTAAATTAAGTAAGTATCCGGCTTAGTATTTCGAATAGGTCCCCAAACATCATGGGGTGGGCACCAGACCATTCTAGGGTGGGCACGCAATATATACGGCTATGCTGTAATATCGTCTAGTATTTATTCGTCATTCGTTCATTTTAAATAGTTGGTCAGAGAAAATTTATCTTTCTTGTTTTGTTTCCTAGACTCTGTGCAAGTTTGGGCAAGATAGATAGTTTTTACAAGGAATTTGATTATTTGACGTAAAAACATACGTCTGTGACGCGTGGTGAGTTGTGTACCTGCACCGACAGTAGGTACCTACTACACGGCCGTAGGGTTTAGTTATTGCGTGGGAATTAAACACTTTTTTTGGAACAGGGTTTATAGTAAACAGTCGCAAATTGTCGACTCGCGATCATATTTTTACGATTTCAAAAACCTACCTACTATCGAGCTAACGTTTCCGAACATTTATTATTTGATCATTTCAAGTAGGGAATAAGAACACATCAATGAATATAATTATCTCAATGTGTATAATAATATAGGTATAATGTAGGTATTGAACATGGGTTAGTCATCATACTTACACATATAGCATACATCAAATTACAATTAAAAATAATATTATTGTTGCACCTTGCTGTAGGTATAATCATTGCGCATTACAAACAAATTAACTTATTCGATAACTTCTTAAAATGGGATATATTATGTCTAGGGCTTCGTTGATTTCACCTCTTGTTTTGCCACCTGCAATAAAGAGAAATACAACAGTTAGGACAATTTAAAACTTTTTACCAATCTCCACTAACTCTGTCTGTATGTTACCTTTTCACGCCTTAAGCTGAACGTATTTCAGGTACTGGAATTTGCACACGCATAGAAAATGATCAGAGTTAGGACAGGATCGCACAGTCAATATCTCGTGAGCGTCAAGATGACGGGATCAAGTCCCCAATGTAAAATGTATCACATTAAAGTGTTTGTACTACATATATACTAATTGTACCCTAAACAAGACATTTATACCTCTAAAGGTAAAGGAAGTAAAAGTCAAGACATCAGACATCAGAAGTCAAGACATCCCTGGTACCGCCACTTTGACGTCAAATATAATTATCAAAACCATTTTGGCTTGTTTCATTTCTGCGACGACGCGACTGAGCGACGTGTCCCTTAAGCTTCTGCTATACCTGCGTTAATATAATGTCGCGTCAGAGCCAAACTGTGCCTTAACTATGGCGTTAAAAAACTTTGTTACAAAAAAAAAAGTTGTTTTTCACTTTGTAGTGTTTTTTTGGAAGTCGGTTGTTTTTTTTTTCCACTTTTTAGTGGGTCAGTTTGTAATTTATCAAAGTTACAATAGCCTAATGTCAACTGCTCATCACCTTTTTACAAAATATTGCTTTTCCCGATGCAGAGACGTTAATAAAATTGTTGAGGAGTTCTACAAGTAAGAACCAGGAGAACTGGAGCTGATTGAGAAGTCACTATCAGCTCCACTTCACCATACGTGTTCACCATTGTGACGAGCATAAATTGCTTAGCAACAACATTAATGTACCTAATCGAATCGCTACCCGTGAAATACTTATTATTGAGTAGCTCCGATGGCCATCTGTGGTCTTCATCATCAGTTCCACTTCACCAAAACGTGCTTTCCGACGAGTTACTATAAAAAATACCAAAATCCCTATAGGTGTGCCATTAAAAGTTGAGGGTTTTCCTCGATTTCCATGGGATTCCCTCATCAGATGCCGACTTGGTGACAATGGAACCACATTGAGACCATACCCTTTCAAACAAATAAGGAATTTTTAAAATAGGTCTTCAATTGACGGTGAAATCGGAAGTCGAACGTATAACCTCCTCTTTTTTGGAAGTCGGTTAAAAATACCTCGTTAAATCATTGGGTACGGAGGTGGAAGCTGCTACGGTACTCTGCGAAGCTTACACGGTGCGTGCGGTGCCTACTTGCTTAGAATAAGACAGCGCTAATGTGGTCGACGCGGTTTGATGGGTTATCCAACGTGCTAAAACTCGTTGAAATGTCGAAAAATCTGCCACCCGAGTTTTTACGCCGTACGGCATTTCATACAAACTTACAAGCTCTTATTTTTCGAAATGAATGAACCGATTTTAATGAAACTTCATACGCATAAGCTGGATACAAAAGTCTAAAAAGTTCCTTAAGAACATTTTCGAAATGTCTTATTTAAAAAATAAAACTTTTTTACAAAAAAATAACCGACTTCCAAAAAAAAAACACTACAAAGTGTTATTTATCACTTTGTAGTGTTTTTTTTGGAAGTCGGTTATTTTTTTTGTAAAAAAGTTTTTATTTTTCACATTTTTGGGAGAGTTTGTAATTTATCTAAGTTACAATAGCCTAATGTCAATGCTCATCACCTTTTACAAAATATTGCTTTAATTTTTTTAGATTTTTTCAAAAACCGCTTTTACGATTTCGATAAAATTTTCATGGGACCATTTGGGACCCTTTCCAACAAATAATTTTTCAAATCGGTTGGCAAGCGACGGAGTAATGCGCGAATAAACATAAAAAAAAAATATAAACATCCGAATTGAGAACCTCCTCCTTTTTTAGAAATCGGTTAATGACCGGCCAAGTGCGTGTCGGGCCACGCACAGTGTAGGGAGGCCCGTTAACACAATATAGTACGATTCGGTTGTTCTTAAAAAATATCTCGCATAGAAAATTTATGACAAGGGTGTCGTAAAACAAAACAGAGAAAAACAAAACTTTAACACAGCGTAACCACGGAGCACAGTGTTTTGTGAAGACCATTTTTCGGACATTGCTTTTTTATGTTAAAAACTGATAGTTTAAGTTATTTAAAAACAATATTTCGTATCCCCATTTCACTAGCATGTTTAGTTTGTGAGATATAATTTTTTGAAAATCGTCTTTTTTTCAACCGGGTATTTAGAAAAAAAATCATTTCTCTGAAACTAAATATGATACGCAATTGTGACCTGAGAAACATCGATGGCGTTTTTTATGCTGCATATTTTAGAGTAAAAATTAAACTCGGAACTTCGTTAGATTCAGACTTATACGAGGTTTTTAGTTTTTATTTTTTTTCTCGGTAATTCCGTCGTATTTGGAAAAGTTATTTATACTGAAATTATGCCCTTCATCTTCCCTACCTACCACAAAAATAACACATCCTAATTGCGTGGAATCTAGAAGTTATTCCACATTAACTGTTTTTGCTAGGGTTGTCACTTTCGAATCAGAATTTTGATGACTCAATTTTTTATTTAATGGGACGTATTGGTTATTAAAAGTTCGACTATTAAACCTAGGAACTTTGTTATATGCAGACTTATACAAGATTTTTAGTTTTTATTTATTTTGTTCTCGATAATTCCGTAGGATTGGGATAAGTTATTTATAATGAAACTAGCACTTTGCCAGCAACTTCGTTCGTGAATGTTTTCATAAAAACTTTAACACCCTTCAAAACTGTATTTTGAGGGTAGTTTTTTGTTACACTTTTTTGTGGTGGTTCTACAACTAAAAAGTACCTTCCATCATCAGATTAGGTCGATGGTACCTTATAGCCAGAGTGCATCTCATGACAATTCTAATTATCCCAAACACGGTTACGTTACATTGATTTATTACAGAGTTCCGATACCTACTTTCCGGATTCATCATAAGATCAGTTCGATATATCCCCCTCTTCCTCCAGTCAGTTATCGACTACACGTATAAACAAAGCAATTTTACTTGTTACGACAGTTGTGCTGTGATCCTATAAGGAGTTCCGTTCCATATCTTTGAAGTTCATGATCAGATCATAACTATTTTCTATGGGACCAATTTGGAAGAATAACCTTTCAAACAAAAAAATAACTTTCAAAATCGGTCCACAATTGACCGAGAAATCGGTGAACATACATAAAAAACAAAAAATACATCCAGCTGAACATATTATAACCTCCTTCTTTTTGAAGTCGGTTAAAAACGAAACCGTGTGCAAAATTTCATGTTCCTATTCCCTGTAGTTTCGGCTGTGCTTTGGTATGTTAGTCAGTCAATTTCTCTTTTTATTTAAAGAGATAACTTCAGATCCGGATATGAACTAATATAATATGATCGCGCGACAACCCTAACGACGTAGAATACGGATTAAACTTTAAAATGTTGTGATTTCTAGATTCCACGCAATTAGGACGTGTTATTTTTGTGGTATGTAGGGAAGGTGAAGGGCATAATTTCAGTATAAATAACTTTTCCAAATACGACGGAATTCCCGAGAAAAAAAATAAAAACTAAAAACTAAAAACCTCGTATAAGTCTGAATCTAACGAAGTTCCAAGGTTAATTTTTACTCTAAAATATGCAGCATAAAAAACGCCATCGATGTTTCTCAGGTCACAATTGCGTATCATATTTAGTTTCAGAGAAATGATTTTTTTTCTAAATACCCGGTTGAAAAAATGATGATTTTCAATAATTTTTTTCTCAAAATCAAAACATGCTAGTGAAATGGGGATACGAAATATTGTATTTAAAAAACTAAAACTATCAGTTTTTTACATAAAAAAGCAATGTCCGAAAAATGGTCTTCACAAAACACTGTGCGGAGGTCATACCTTGCAAGAAAATCTTAACACCGGCACCGCGATCTACAAAAGTGACGTCACAGCACAACGCCATCTGTTATCGAATACTAAACTAATGACAAAATGTTGATTTTCGAAGACAATAATTTAAACAGACTAGACATTAACTAATAATAACCACTTTCTTCCTGCTAAAGCTAAAAAATAAGAGTACGATTGCTGCCAAGTTTTTATTTCAATTCACAAAACCGTAATTCGAAAATTAAACAAAGTTCGTTTGACTTCTATAGGTACTCGAATGAAAACGTAACCCGTTGGTACAGCGTCATCTAGAGGCAGTATTGTGAAACTTATGATAATTTATTATGTTTTTTTTGTTTCATATTTTGTTTTTCAATGCAAGTCTTTACCCGTTATAAACAAGCAACTACTTCATCTTAGTCACTTTAAAGGATTAATGCTAAGGATTTTGTATTCGGTACAAAATTATTAAACACCCAAGTTCAAAGAATATTACTGCTAAATTAATAAAGTTATATTAACCGCTATAATTTTCCTTTAAAGTTCATGAAATGCACTATCATCGTGAATTTATCCAGATTTTTCAAGCCAGCAGTTTAGCTTTTAGAGGGGGGGACCCCCTACCGAACAAAATATTTGCACTGTATTTCGTAAATGGAGCATTAAATCGAAAAATAATTTTAGCAACCCCCAAGTCATTTTAGAATACCTATTCAACGATACCCCACATTATGGGGTAACGACGAAAAAAATATTCATCACCACTTCAATGTAGGGGACCTTAATTTTTTTTTTCTTTTACCACTTTGTCGGCGTAATTGATATACACACCCCTACAAAATTACAGCTTTTTAGTACTAACTGTCTCTTAGCAAAACGAAGGTTAGCAAACAAAAATAAGGTTGATAAATTGATTAGTATAGATGTAACTATGTAAGTTTAGGTAGCTAGTTTAAACTACTATAGGTACCTTAGGCAAATAGGATACCTTTCTACATATTATATTTTTTAAACATACCTTCGTACATATGTAATCATGGTCACTCTACTCTCTTACAGTTTATACTACTGTTTTTTTGTAAATATCTTCTAAAATATGAACGCTGCAGTTATATTCGCCACATTTATCCAAACCAGGTTACTTTACCTGTCGATTAGTACTATAACTAAGCTTGAACCTACTTTTAATAACGAAATAAACGCCATTGTATTTTAGGCATATTGCCGTCCGAGCGGCCAACTAAAATCGACTCTAACAAATTATTGAACCTATTTTCTAGTAGGTATTTTGCTTGTTTAGCTGCAACAAATTAGCAACTAATTGTCCATACCTACACATATCTACTCTATTAATTTGATGTTTATGGTAAGATACCTACCTACCCATAACCTGGAAACTAAATATTTCATAACTTTTTGTTTATTTACGTTGCGACGTTTTTTATTTTTGCAACAAATACAACAAATTAAGACCTGTCTTTTGATGCTTCATTCGTCTATCTGCATTGTTTAGTTTCTGTGTAATCACAGGCGATGACTACGGCAAGTGGCGGTTCTAGCGGCCAACTATTTTTGGTAATAGCCTCTTAGTTTTTTTGTAACAAATTCAGGAAAAGAGGTGTGTATAGTAACAAATTACCACTAATTCCTGGCAAAGTTTTATCAAATTTTATGAGTTGGCCGCGCGGTTGATACGGACATGATAGTGGTAGTGCTAGATCACGTTGACTCGCGGGCGCGGTCACGAAATATCAAACACACAGCATAGTATGCAAGTGTTCACGTACAAAACGCAGGTGCGTTGCAGTATTGGGCAAAATGTAATCTAACTACTGATTACTAACTACGACTACATAAAGTAGTTAGTAATCATAACTACAAACTACATAAAAAAATCGAAAAATGTAGTTAAAAATTTTGACTACTAACTACAAATTGTAGTTGCAATCACGATTACTTGATTACTTTTTATAACTACAGATTTAAAATGATGTTGCGTCATTAAAAAAGCAAACACGCTATTCTTCTTATTTATCAGATATGGATCGAGAACTAAATTGTCTTCATAGATATCCAGAAGTAAAAAAAGTATTCATAAAATACAATACTCCATTACCTTCTTCGGCTCCAGTGGAGAGGTTGTTACGCAACTATGATAAACCATCCCAAATCCCACAGGCTATCGGATGAAATGTTCGAAAAACGTGTACCTAGTACTAAAAGTTAATTTAAATGATTAACTCAATCAACCTTTTTTAACCGACTTCAAAAACAAAGGAGGAGGTTCTCAATTCGTCGGAATCTTTTTTTTATGTATGTTCCCCGATTTCTCGAAGACGCCTGGACCGATTTGGAAATTTTTTCTTTTGTTTGAAAGGGCATACTTCCCAAGTGGTCCCATGATCATCAGGTCAGGATCTGATGATAGGATCCCAGGGAAATCGAGGGAAACCCTCAAATTTTATTGGCAAACCTATAGCGATTAAGATATTTTTTAGAGTAACATGAGCATTTGCTCTCGGAAATCATCATTTGGTAAAGTGGAGCTGATGATGAAGACCACAGACGGCCATCGGAACTAATCAATGATAAATATTTCACGGGTTGCGATTCGATTACTTTAATATGGTTGCTAAGCAATTTATGCTCGTCACAATGCGTGTGGTGGTGGAGTGGAGTTCTCCAGGTTCTTACCAGGACAACTCCTCAACAATTAACGTCCAGCATCGGGAAAAGCAATATTTTGTAAAAGGTGATGAGCAGTTGACGTTAGGCTATTGTAACTTAGATAAATTACAAACTCTCTCACTAAAAAGTGAAAAATAAAAACCTTTTTACAAAAAAAAAACCGGACAAGTACGTGTCGGACCACGCACAATGAAGGGTTCCGTAGTTGGAATGAATTTATCCCAAGAACAAACTTAACATTGTAGTTGAAAAACATGTTCTCCCATACATTCCAACTGAAAATGTAAGTTTGTACGCACAATATTGAGAGATTTACCATGTTGTTTCAAGATCATAGACTTCTTATTAATTTTCCTGTAATCTATAGGTATAGAACTATTTTCTGTATTTTTTTTCAAAATTTTAGGCTCAGTAGTTTCGGAGATAAGGGGTGGGGGAATGGTAAATTTCCTTCTATTGTCTTAAATAACTTTAACACAATTTATTTTAAAATTATAAAAAAAAAATATTTGAGATCCTCACGGTAAGCCCTTTCATTGGATATGTCACACGGTACAGATTGCGGACCTTTTTTTTTTAAATTGTCTATTTACCCCTCAAAAACGACTCCCATTTTCAAAATTCATTAATTATTTACGTTACACGTCTGTGTTTGGGTCACAGAGATTCATATGTGTACCAAATTTCAACTTAATCGGTCCATAAGATTCGGAGCAAATTGGCTGTGACAGACGGACAGACAGACAGACAGACACACGAGTGATCCTATAAGGGTTCCGTTTTTTCCTTTTGAGGTACGGAACCCTAAAAGGTTTTTTGTTTATTTATTTGATTCGCAAATAATTTGAATTAAGTTGATGTTTGCTGAGTATTTTTTTTTTTTTGTTACATGTCAATAAAAAGTAATTAAGATCTGATAAGTATAGGTACATAATATCTACGACTTTAATCCTTGCATTTAATTATTCATGAAAATAAACATAGGTATGTGCAATAAACCGATTTTTTTTATGCAGCCATATTCCAAAACATATATTACTACACATTACATGTTTATTTAATTGCAAAATATAAGTTCATAAAACTTAAATAATCAGTAATTATAACTACTAGATTGCAGCAATCAAATTAACAACTACTTATTGTAGTTTGATTACTGTAGTTAAGTTACATGTAATCATAACTACATGTAGTTAACTACTTTTAATCGTAGTTAGTAATCAGATTACAAAGTTGTAGTTAACTGCTCCCTACACTGGCTGCGTTGAACCAAGTCCGCCGCGCCCGCACCCGTCACCGCGCCGGCGCATAGTGTACCGCGTAGAACATGCTAGGTGGACAATATTATTTTATGATATTTAACGATGCTTTTTATATAAGTAGCCATATTAAGGCATTATTAATAGTTTTTGGAATGATTTTGTAATAAAAAACAAAAAAAATATATAAAAACAGAAAAATTTATTTAAAAATAATAAACAAACAACAAAAATGCATTAAATAAATAAATACCTACTGTACAAACTAACTTAACCTAAACCTAATCATCATAATCATCATCAAAATCTTCTGGTGAATCGTCATCATTTTGTGGCAATGTGCGACAATATGATGACGTTTCCGGTCTTGATGCTACTATGGTCGGGCTTACAATTAACTTTAATACTTCTGCACATATATTTTCCGGCTTTTTTCGGGGAATCTCACGAAGGCCATTGATCAAAGGGTCAGATGTTATTATTAACATGGACAGCAAGTCTCTATTCGTGGCAACACGTGAGCACTTGCGGGTGTTGTACTCCCTAAATCTGCGGCAATCTTTGTTACGTGCTTCTTGAGCCTCTTCGGAAAGCTGCCCAATTGGAAGCAATGCCGCTTTGATGACCTCAGTACTGTGTACTAATATTTTATGTACAGTAGCAGGCATATAGTACCACGAATAGAGACTAAGGTAATGTCTTCTAGTTTCAAGACAAATTTATTAAATTCAACAAATTTTATCTCGAACCCAGAAGACAATGTCCTCAAAATAACATCGAATTGTTTGATAATAGTAACATCCAACCCTGTGATTTGAACGCTCATCTCAGCATTCTTAAAAAAGCGACGGTCTGTGTTTCCATCATTGGAAGAACCAAATCCTGGCTTTGGTTTATCTACAATGAGTCCCATCTCGTTCTTGAATTTCAACTTGATTTCTTCGGAACGAACCTTGATATCAGCTTTGTCTTCGTCGCTTCTAGCCTGCCATTTCTTAATATTCAACTTGTAGCTGATATGTAAAAGGCATTCAAAGCAACGAATCCAAGCATGAAGTGTAGATAAACCAAAGCCAAAATGTTGTGGGCGCGTTCACTGCGGCTTCGAGCCGCCCACTACTTGAACGCGCCCCAAAAGGTGGTAGCCATACGGCTGATACGGGGGTACCGCACGATCTCGCGCGAGGCGGCAAGCCTCCTTGCCGGACTGCCGCCATGGGATCTGGAGGCGATAGTCCTCGCGCGCCTCTTTAAGTGGCGCGCGGAGGCACTACGCCGGGGGGAAAACCCGCTTCCGCGGCAAATTGCTGCGGAGCGGACGGACCTCCGGCGCGATCTCATGGCGGCATGGAAAGCGCGACTGTCGCAACCCAGCGCAGGGCACGCCGCGATAGCGGCGGTAAGGCCCCTCTTTGAGGAGTGGCTAGAGAGGCGTCACGGCGCCCTCACCTACCGCCTGACGCAGGTCCTCACCGGACACGGATGTTTCGGGAGGTTCCTGCACATAATCAGGCGGGAGGAAACGCCCGGGTGTCACCACTGCGAGGATCGCCCAGAGGACACGGTGGTGCACACGGTGGAGGTCTGTCCCGCTTGGGCAGAGCACCGCCGTGTCCTCGTAGAGGCGATCGGCAGCGGCGGCGACCTCTCGCGCCCGGCCCTGGTCCAAGCCATGGTCCGGGGCGAGAGGGAGTGGGAGGCAGTCACCTCCTTCTGCGAAGCAGTCATGCTAGCGAAGGAGGTGGCGGGATGGGAGAGGGAGAGAGCCGAGAGGGCCGCCCGTCCCAGCCGCCGCGGTAGACGCTCCGGGCGTCGGGAGCCGCGTGACGACTCCCGGCCACCGTAGGCGCGGGCCTGCGGACGGCGAGTAATGGGTAGCTCGCCGTCCGATCAGGACCAGGCCCGTGCTGGACGGCGCGTATGTGTTCCACGCGCGCCTCAAAGAGATGTCAGCAGACATGGAGGGGCCCGTTAGGGCCGAAGCCTGCCGGGGCAGCGGGATTGTCCGAAAGGGTTACCGCTGCCCCGGAACATAAAGGGCTAAGGAAGGAACACGGATGGGTTTTAGTCAGTAAGAGTCTGACACTCCCTTCCGCTCCACCCAGAGCGGGAGGGGTCATTGGATGATTTCCCATCCTTAAAAAAAAAAAAAAAGCCAAAATGTTCCTGATTGCTGTTAAACTTCGCGGGGTCATCGTTCATCGTCTTGGGTGGTGGCACCACAGATGAAACACTTTTGAGATGAACGAGTTTCCGTTAAGGCGTTACATACCTTTCCGTCTATCATTGTCTGAAGAAGTTCGTGTTTCACAGAGATTTGAGAATCACCAAAGTTGATAAGTGTTGGAAGAAGAGCATTAATTTCTTCCAACAATCTATTTGTCTCCGCTAACGTGAAGTCACTCGTTTCCTTAGCAAATATAAATTTGATTGGGCGACAATACATAGTTGATGAAGGCCGAGGATTTTGCCAAATAATTTTAGACCCATCATATAACTTAAGGGGAACGAAAGAAAATACGAAAAGAAATTCGTCCGTATCTTCAGTGTTCTCAAATTTCTGTTTGTATGTGCTGTGCCCAGAACTTCCATCACATCCCCATTTACTAACAAGTGTAAACGTTGAACTTGTTGGGAGGACACTGCTGATAACTTCATTCTGTGCTATTACTAGACGTTCCACTGTTTTATTTAATAAGGCTTGCAAATTTATTTCAGCACGAGTTTCTGTTATAGCAATGTGCTCCTCTGCAGGGTAACAGGCCTTTTTGGATTTTACTACAATAAAATATGACGGAAACACATTATGTCCCGTCATTATGGACCACTTCCTAGTTTGTTTGTAAGCATGTGTTGTTGACTTAGAATCTATATAGTATGCTAAGGCATCGTCACTACTTAACTGCCTAGGATTAACGGAACTGGTATTTTCTTTTGACTTAATAATATTATCTGGGCTCTCACTAATGTCTCTAATCACATGGGCAACTTTTCTTTGCCCTGCTGAACGCATAGCAATTTCGGCAGCAGTCACTAATTCACTGGCACTTCGAGATTCTACGAGATCCACGACTCGACGTTTCTTCGTCTTAAACGACGATTCCTCGAAATCTTTGCGAGGTCTTCCTGCAGATGTCACAGCCTCACTCGATGTCGAAGGTTGTGGGGCTAAAGAACTCACAGTAAACTGTATGTCTCCTTCATCCAGCCAAGTCTTATTTCTAATTAAAAAACGCTCCTTCGATTTTCCCGAAGCCAACCATTTGGCTTCAATCTTAGTAGAAAAGTTGGATATTTTCAACTTTATTTCTCTTTGGCTGCTTTCAGTAATGTCACCAAAGTGAAATTTTGAAGAAAGATAGTCATAAATACGCGACCTTTTATCATTCTTCGTGTGTTTCAACCACTCTTCAAAAAAGGCTACCCATGAAATAGAGTAAACGTGTTCTGAAAAAAAAAATGAAAAAAATATGTTGTACTGAAGTGTGCTGAACAATATGTGTATTTTTACAAACTACACAGTTATACCTACAATATATCTAAAAACTAGCCCGAATAGAGGCGAATCAATGTATTTCCAGAACGTTCAGTTTTGTTTATGAAAAAAATTACGCAAAAATTTATGCATTAAGTTAAAAAAATGCAAAAAATTCATTTTAATAAATTCTGATAAAAATAATATATTAAATAATAGTACATACCCTCAGTATTAATATCCATCACAAAAAACTTTCACAATATCACTATAAACCACTATGAGATGTGCACAAAAGTGTCGCTAAATTGCAACTGATTGACCGGACGCTTGCATTAAACTCATTACCTGTTCTGAACTCTATGACTCATCAGTAAGCATTTGAAAAACAACTTTTTCTCGGAATTTGGAGTTTGGGGGTGTTGTTTGTGTTATGCAATTAAGATTTCCTGGAAATCAAAACTTGAATTTTGTCCACCTAGCATGTTCTAGGCGAAATACCGTGCGGCGCGTTTAAACGTGAACAAGCACGTAGACGCATACAGCAGGTGGGAAGAGAATCAGAAGTGTATGACGTCAGCACGTCGACCACTTCGGCAAGCGTCGTGGAAAATTTATACGATTTCATGTCAAAGTACGGTCTACACCACCCCCACACAATAGTCAGTGACAACAGTACCGCATTCACGTCTTTCGAGTTTAAGAATTTTTGCTCGCTAAATGGCATTCACACATTTGACATCACCGGCCTATAACCCAGAAAGTAACGGACAGGCAAAGAGCTTTGTCAAAATCGTAAAAAAGGCATAAAAACTAGCATTATCTCGCCACAACATAAGGCAAAGCAAAGTTTAAAGTTTAAAGTACCTTTTTGATTATAGAAATTCGGTTCATTCTGTCACAGGTTTTTCACCGGCTGAGCTAGTTTATAGGCGAAAGCTTAGCTCACGGTTAGATCTATTTGACCCACAAATGGCGTCATGGCGTCGGCCTCGCTCACAAACCCCACTGATAATGTTACTCGTAAACAGTGCTCGCAGATTAAGTCATATGGGGGAAGAAACAAACCAAGTGTTCAAACCGGGTGACCAAGTATTGTATAAGAAATTTAAAAGCAGCAACAAATTTGATTGGACCAACGGAATTATTAAAAAGAAAACAAGGAAAGTATTGTAGTACAAGACACAAATACTACATCCGAAGTAAAAAAACATGTAAAAAAGTTGACAATGTGTAAAAGAAATAATCCACAAAAACAACAACAAAACTATGATTTTGACGATTTGGACAGTAACAATACGCCAATAAACCGGGCTCAAGAGCCTGTACCCGCGGGAGAGCAAAGTGTTGTGTCAAACACGCCGTCTTCACCCCCCGCAACCATTGAGCCGGGTGCCCCGGTATCAAGATGTGCGAATACTTTTACGAAACATTCCTCGCGTGGATTATGAGTCCTAGCTTTAAGTTACCAATGTATTAGTAGTATAGACACAATACAACTGAATTTTATTGTTTAGAATATAAGTGTAATAAGGGGAGGAAATGTTATGTATGTGTGCGCGCATGTTTATGTGTGTGTGTGTGCGCGCGCGCGCCGACCGACCGCCTACAATAGTAAAACAGTGTGCCAAGAGCAGCCCGTAGTCATGCCCTGGTAACTTAGAACATATCTTTTTTATTATGAAAAGTTCCATCTATCCGCTATACATAGAACTTTTTATTGCAATGTTACCACTTTTTTTGCTTGAAGTATTTAGTACTTTACCCTAATTGTTAATTTTGCAATTTTTCTTTAATTTGCCCAGTTGCACAAAAATGTATGCATTTACAACCGAGTATAATTATTTTTTTGAATATTTGATTATTATGTTGTATTATTTGGGATATTTTTACGATGAAAGAATCATAAGGGTAGTTTAGTGATACAAAACGTTAGCAACACTAAGCCTAAACGTCACAAGAAATTTTCCACTAGTGTGTTTGCTTGCTCGTGCGCATTTTTCTTGTAATTTTTGTTTTTTTTGTGTTTCGCGACCGTAACAAATATGTAGGGGAGACCGGGTACAAACGTAACGGCGGGTCGAAAGTAACAAACGCTCTGTAGGTTTATCAAATAGTCGAAACGAGTCCCCGCTACCGCCAAGAGATAGCCGGCAACGTTCCCCCCGCATGTATTTAGTCGCCGCACACGCTCTGCGCCGTGAGGTTGTGCTAGAGGACGTTAAGTGATTTTACGAACCAAAAGTAAGTTTTTTAACATTTATTCATTTATTGGTTAAGTAGTATTAAAATTATGATATCAATGTGACTATTTACAAAGTAATTCTTGATTGGATTGTTTATACAGTGATCTCATTGATTTTTTAATTGAAAGTGCCATTTTTATGTAGGCATTCATAAATTAACAAAAACGTACATAACATAACATAGTACTACGAGTACAAAAGTAACATGTTACTTTTGTCCCCGTAATGTAATGAGTATGATTCACTTTCGTTTTATGTTAATTATTCGTAAATTTTTACCAACAGAATGCCGCGACAGCGAGTAAGAAAGGCGGCAAGAGGGACGACTCACTTATATACCAGACCACTAAAACATATTTACTGATGCTGACTTTGCGCCATCGTCTGTAACAGACCGTCCATTGGAAGTCAATGAAGAAATTCCACCTAATGATCTGTCGACCAGATCCGACGTACCCTCAGCCCTCCAAGTTGAACCGAATATGCCAATTGACGATCTTAACTCCCCAGTAGCAGGACCTAGCGGACTACAAGTGGGTTCTTCTCCGCCAATTCCTTTCTCAGTCTCACCCCGAGATATTAGACCTATTCCAAAAGCAGGTCTACAAATACTACAACAAATAAGGGGCGTAAGAAACGTAAGACTGCGATTTTGACTGACACGCCCGAAAAAATGCGATTGAAGAAGAATCCAAAAAAAGAATGAAAGCCAAGAAAACAATTTTACAACCTGATGCTGATACATCCGCAAAAGGGAAGGGAAAAGGAAAAAGAACAAAGAGAGCAAGTAAAGAAAAAGAAAACATAGAACATAACCATTCATCTGACGAAGAAGATTGCTTTTGTCTTGTGTGTTTAGAGCCTTTTGGCAATAGCCGGCGAAACGAGCAGTGGATACAATGTATCGAATGCAAAAATTGGTCACATGTTGCATGCATCAATGATGACGCACATTATGTGTGCCATAATTGCGAGTCTGAGTAGACTAGGGAACAGAATCTCATAAAAGTTGATTTCATTATTATTAGCTACTATGATTAAGAATAATTCCCGACGAAAAGTCAATAACAGTTGTGTTTTTTTTTTTAAGGATGGGAAATCATCCAATGACTCCTCCCGCCCGCTCTGGGTGGAGCGGAAGGGAGTGTCAGACTCTTACTGACTAAAACCCATCCGTGTTCCTTCCTTAGCCCTTTATGTTCCGGGGTAGCGGTAACCCTTTCGGACAATCCCGCTACAGTTGTGTTTAGTTTTGTTTTAATTGTTTATACTGTTTATGCATGAAAGAAGTATTATTAAATTATGTTAAAAGTACAAGTAACATTTATGTTCTTAAAACACATTTTACTAATAAATAATTAGTTGATTTGATATTGCATTTCCTATTTATTACATACACCTTTATCGTGTTACTTTCGACCCACACCGTGTTACTTTCGCCCTGGCCCCAGGGTCGAAAGTAACAATCGTCATTTTTTTTAAATCTCTGTTATTCACAATAAATAGCTAATAATGAGGTAAAATTTAAATACATATTTGTAGAGCATAGTCGAAATTTACAGGTGGCTATATTCATTTCATCAAAAATATGATAACTAGCTAGAAATCAGTGTCAAAGTACAAATTGTTACTTTTGTACCCGGTCTCCCCTATTTACAGAATTAGAATCAGTAATACAAAGTGTTAAGTTAGTATAATATTAAAATGTCAAGATTTCATGAAATACATAGTACGTTGATGACTTTAATGATTATAATTCTGTAACTACATATTTGTTACGGTCGCGAATCATATTTTAATCAACTTACGAATGTTTCATGAAAATATGCATTGGTCAAAACACTGTAAGTATCAGCGAAATATAAATAAAAACCCAATTCATACGTAATTACGTAGGTACCTATACATATCGACGTATACGCACCTACCTATAGATAGATATATGTCATTTACTTCATTGCGTGGCGTTCAGGTGGCGCTCATCGCTAACTAAAGTCAAATGCCAGTCTATCTCATTTTATATATATTAGTCTATGCCCTTCACTTGTCTACCGCGTACACAACATAATGTCATGTCTTATTTTACGTGTTCATTTACTCGTAATGCCGCAGGTGTGGCAGCAGAAGCATAGTACACAAGGCACTTTGTACTAAACATCTATAAAATGATTACCGCTGTCTTATCTTATAAATCCAAATATGTTTAAACTTTGAAAACAAAAATCTTTGTTAATTATATTAAAATATACTTTACCTGTAAATACAATCTTTCCATTGACAAATATTAATAACACAACTCTCGGTCGTACCATTCTGTAAACTAGACCAGGAAATAATTCAGGTTCATACGATGCAAATTGGCCATGTGCTTGCTGTAATGCCTCTAATCTTATCGGAAACCTTAGATCAGCCGTGGCTATAAAATTTTGAATTTTGAAGTCCAAAAACTTAGCCTGAAATAAAACAAACAAAATTAACCAAGATCAATCTGATGGTCCAAAGGCGTTTGTGATTACGATTTGTAAAAAGCACATACAGGATATCCAAGTTTTTGAATAATTCGGGCAAATTTCCTAGCAGCTACATAGGAATCATGTTCATTTCTTAGCCCAGTGCAGAGTACTTTTCCAGATCTGCAAACATAAATCACTTTTTACAAGGAGGAACTATTAATGGGATATGTTGAAAAAAAATTGGTTTTTAACCGACTTCTAAAAAGAAGGAGGTTATAATTATGTTCGACTTTATGTATGTTCACCTATTTTTTTTTTAAAGTGTTTACCACGGTCGTAACAGTCCCTAGAAAAAACCAACAACGGTGGCCGGACAATAGGTTTAGTTTCGAAAAACGTCGAGAGGTGTCACTTTGTTAAATTAAACATATATTTTTCTATAGCAACACTAAGATACAGTTTTGATTAATGATAATGATAGATGATTTTATTTTGTAAGTAGGTTTTACAAACACTTACACGTCAATCATATTTTTTATAAAACTAGATGAGGTCGGCGTTTCCTATCTGACTACTCTGAGAAGAAAGGCCGAAACAAACTCAGAGGTCACAGTCTCTTTTAAAGTCCAGACATCATAATCTTGGTCAGGTTATATGAAGACCATGTAGATCGATGTCTGAAATGGTCTTTTGAGGAAAGAACCACACAGATTGAGAGGACCTGTCCAGTCAGTGCACGCATTTGTCAGAAATCGTGTAGCTCAACTCAAAACTTAAGGAGCTCAACGATTCGACGAACAATACCAAAGAAAGGACATTTGGGTAGGCCACATAAATTACTCAAACTGCCAGACCTAGACAAAAACTAACACAACAGAGAGAATAATAAAAAATTAAAAAAGTGACCCACACGCACAATAATTAAAATAATATAATACTTTAAAAAGTAAGCAAATGTCATTGTTTAAATAAAATTAATTAATGTCAATGTGTACATAGAAAAAGAAATTAAAACATTCAAAATGTAAAAAAAAATTGGAAGCAGCTCAATCCCAAGCCTTTTTGTCATCAATATAATCTTCAACGGTATAAAAAGCTTTCTGGCACAACTTACGTTTAATGAATGATTTGAATTTAATAAGGCTTAGATCTTGAACGTGGCTTGGTAGTTTATTATAAAAGCGTATACATTGGCATCTGAACGAGCTACCTATTTTCTTGAGCCTTGTTGTAGGTACAACAAATTTGTGTTTGTTCCTAGTATTTATATTATTGACATCACTGTATTTTTTATACTACTCGCGAACCTTCAATGGGCGATCTGCCAATACGAGATCATGGATTTTTTTAATGTTTTCCTCCGTAGCAGCTGTTTTCGGTGCACCTGGACGTGGTTCATCAAAAACCGACGTACGGCCACGTGCAAACTCGTTGAACCAATTTTTGACGGTGGCCATCGATGGAGAAGAGTCACCGTACACAGCATCCAAGCGCTCTTTTATTTCGATGCGCGTTTTCCCTTCCAAAAATAGGAATCGAATCACCGAACGATATTGCTCTTTTTCCATTTTTGTAAAACCGATCGACACGTTCGCTTCCATAAGTTGTCAAATTAAATTCCAAATACTGCCATACGCCTAAGTGTTAACACCGTTTAAAAAAATTCTCCGTTATAATAATAAGAAAAGTGGTAAAAAGTCATATTTAGGTGTTCGAGCCTACGCTCGACCCACTGTGAGATTACCCCCTTGAACTTTGCGCGTTTGCAGTGTGTATCTACCCTCTATTTCCCTCACATTTACGGTGTGGTGGATGCCGAGGCGTCATCGCCGGTTAGCTTGTCATGTCAGTACGTCTTTGATCTTTGCAGTGAGCAGTGTGGAAAAATAAAATAAAAAATAAATACATATACAGTAATAATAATATACATAATATATCATATCTTTAGTGAACTACATTCAAAATGGCTCCTCACGAAGTAAATGAGGTAAGGATACTCTTGTTATTAAGTGAATGTGATAGAAGTGAAATAATCATCGGTAGTAAGTGCACTCGTTGCGAATGCCCGCTCCCAGGACGGCAGACTCGCTATTATGTGCAATGGGGTTAGCCCCCAATCATATCCTCACAGCTTGAGGGACGGATAATGCATCCCAGCCAACCGTCGGCTGCGTAGTCAGCAAATTATCCAAGAAACGTCGGCTGTACAGCCGACACTTAAGAGGCATCGCCTGCGCTGCCCATGAGATGTCGGCTGAGCAGCCGACATCTTACTGCGATACAGCTGTCGTTTAGTTATGTATGCGGTCTATGCTCTAAAGCTATTTTGTCGCCCACAGATCTTGGAACGCACTACCATGGGCGAACTCGCTAACTGGGAACCCCCTCCTGATGAGGAGACAGTATACACCCAATTTATCAACAAAATTGAAGAGATATACCCAGAAGACTGGAGATCCTGGGTCGTAAACTGCGTCGATTACAAAGACCTCTTCGGAAGCAAGATATCGTCGGATGATGAGTGTCGACTTCGTTTCGCAATGCCCACGATTCAGCTTGCCTATGCTTTCTGTGATAACACTCCAACATCATTAAGTGAACGAAAGTATAGGGCAATAAAGAGGAAGCTCATTAACTGGCCTGTAGGTCGCGCTCTGATTTACGCGCCTCTTGCGACAATGAAAATGATCCACCCAATAGACGCCTTTAATAGGTTTTACGAATTCCTACCAACAATCAAGCCTCAGTTAATTTCACAAACTGAAGCGTCTAAACTTCTTAAGTCCCAGGCTCAAAGATCAGCCTCACCCTCATCATCCACACAGAGTTATCGCAAAAGGCCACATAGCCCAAGGATGGACCAAAATCCCAGGATAGAGAGATTGGAACGTCTTATGGAGCAGCAAACTGAAATTCTACAGCAGTTCCTGCAAACTTCTAGTAAGACTCATCCGCATGAAAATTCATCGGCGGACGCCAATTCTTCAAGCGATAGTGAAGACGGCAGTTGGGCTGCACCACCATTATTAGAAGAAAGGGACCTACAGCAAAACCTCTCGTCTTGTATGACAACTACAGCAGGGCAAGCAAGTACCTTTGATAATGTAGAAGAACAACATTTCAACAACTTCAACCCTGAAACCAAAGAATCAGAGGCAAGAGTGGGTGACGCAGATGAATCTCTTGCGAAGCAAGGTATTCAAATTCAGAGATTAAATAGCGAAAAGTGGAAGAACATCCGATATGCAGATGTTCAAAAACACTTTAACGCAACTCCGGTCTTTACTTCATTAAAAGTTAATAGCATTCTCGCAAGCACAACGCCGCCTTGGCAAATGGTTACGTTGTTAGAAAATATGGATCAATGTTTAGCCGCAGTCTCCCACGGCCTCCTTCAACAGAGGCAATGTTTCATGGAAACTTTTAAAAATGCCTCTCTGGAAGTGAAATCTCAGATTAGCAAGAATTTCCTAGGATCAGAATGCCATTTCCGGAAAACATCTGACGCACTCCTTCAATACACATGCGGGAAAAGAGCGGAAATACTACAGCACAGACGAAGTGTGTATAAACCGACCAACAAGACTTTAAATGATCTATTACACTCAATTCCGCCTTCAGCAACTCACCTTTTTTCGGAACCTCAATTGTCAGACTTAGTCAAGGAGCAAGGAGGCCCTAACAAGTTTTTTCCTGCAAAGCAACGAAACAACATAAACTCCTATAAACCCAGGCCTTATAGGACACCGGTTACCCATCAGGAAACCAGGACGAAGACACGAATCGGAGATGAGGCCAGAAGATCAAATTTCAGACAAGAAAGATTCTCGGGCCGGTTTTCAGGAAAGCGCCCTTCCACAACACCCACCGCGAAAGCGAAGAAAACTAAATTTGAAGGCAGAAAATACTAATTTCATGGCAGGACAGGTAAAGAATAAATTGTTAATCTGGAAGGACCTAGGTGCCTCAAAAAGCCTCTTATCTATATTATCTGGCTACAGAATTCCATTCGCATGCACCCCACCATTAAAAGTGTTCAATACTGATATCTGTACTCGGCTAGCGCCTAAATCCTCTAGGGAGATAACGCTGCAAATCGAAAAAATGTTAGAGTGTGGCGCAATTGAAATATGTAAAAGTCCTTCCGGATTCATATCCCCCATGTTCTTAAGAAAGAAATTGGATGGCTCGAACCGGCCCATATTAAATTTAAAATTGTTAAATGAACATCTGAATCCGCCTAAATTTCGCCTTTTAAACCACCATAAAATTCCACTTTGTTTAGACGAATCAGATTACATGTTAAAAATAGACCTTTCGCAGGCCTATTTTCACATTCCGATTGTAGAAGCTCACCGTAGATTTTTAGCCTTCCTTTATAATAGAACAATATTTCAAATGACCTGTTTACCCTTTGGCCTTGCAACAGCCCCGTACACATTTGCAAAAATAACTAACTGGATTGCAAACCTTTTCAGGGAAAGAGGGATCAGAGTGGTAGTATACCTGGACGATTTTATGATAATGCATCACGATCCTGTCATCCTTCTGCAACAGAGCAAACTGGTTCAGAAATATCTCACAATAATGGGCTGGTGCATAAATTTCCAGAAATCAGTTCTCATCCCCTGTCAAAACGTCGAATACCTAGGAATTTTGTGGAATACAAAAGCAAATATAAAACGCCTACCAAACACCAAAATTTTAAAAATAATAAAGTTAATTCGAGGAACCCTACGAAATCAAAAGTGGTCTTGGTGGACAGCCAAAGTCTTATTAGGGAACCTAAACTTCGCAACCTTTGTCATCCCACTCGGGAGGCTACATTGTCGCCGCATCCAAATAGAAGCCAACCGTCTTCCAAGATCAGACAAACACACAAAATTCCCCCTCCCAACAATAGTTGCTCAGAAACTTCAATGGTGGCTCCGCAACATACGACAGTCATCACCAATTCATCAAAAGTCTGCCACAATCTTCATCACCACCGACGCCGCCCGGAACGGTTGGGGGGCAACAGTCAACAATCGAAAACTACAGGGATGGTGGGACAATTCTCAGAAATCTTGGCACAGCAACAGGAAAGAGCTCTGGGCTGTCTTGGAGGCGCTCCGAAAAACCGGAGCCCGATTGAAAAATCAAACCGTTATGATTCAGTCAGACAACCGGTCAGTGGTCGCTTATATCACCAAGGAAGGCGGAACCAAGTCCCCGAAGCTCTTGGAAATTACCGAAGAAATCCTACAGTTGGCCAAGCTTCATCGGATAGACTTGATAGCCCGTTATCTCCCCGGACGATACAATACGATGTCCGACAGCCTGTCCAGAGCGAAGACAATGCCGGAGTGGACGCTGAGCAAATCAATCCTTCGATCAGTATTCCGGAAGTGGGGTACTCCAACAGTCGACCTTTTTGCAAGCGCTCGTTCAGCAATCATGAACAACTACGTGAGCGAGGATGCCAGAGACCACAATTGCCTATTTGTGGATGCATTCAGCCGGCCATGGAGTTACAAGCTGGGGTGGATTTTTCCCCCTCCATGTCTTATACCACGCGTTCTACAGCATCTCAAGAAGTGCTCAGGAACCTACTATCTGGTGACGCCACAATGGGAGCGAACCTTTTGGAAAACCGAGGTCAAGAAGCGAGCTCTGGGTCAAGCATTCAAGATTCCGAATTTGCGCAGAAACCTAGTAGACCTGAGAACGGGACGCCCCCCTCCCGAGGTAAAGGACCTGTGTTTGCAGGTCTGGAGGGTACGGGCTGGTCTCATTTAGTAGAATCATGGTCAAGCGAGAGCCGAGAACTTCTGGAAACGTCGTGGAGGAAGTCAACATTGAAAACATATCGTTCCGCATGGGACCGCTGGAAGTCATGGGCTTTGAGTAATAATTACCAAATGGATGACCCGAAACCTCAAGAGGTAGCAAAATACATCCATTTCCTTCACAAGGAAGTAAAGCTAGCAGCTAAAACTATCGCAGTCCACAAATCCGTAGTTACCACGTTCGCAAATCCGGAGACAGGCGATAGACTTAGCAGCCACCCACTCGTACAACAGATGATGAAAGCAGTCTTCATTGCACGACCACCACCACCAAATCCAAAAACGTGGAACGTCTCGCAATTAGTTGATTTCTTGAAGACATATGAGATAAACAATAATAGTATTTTTCAAACATCGCGGCACGTGGCTGCGTTGCTTCTTTTATCATCGGGGAGAAGAATTCATGACCTGACACTTCTGGATATAGGACCAGAATTGTTCGAGTCCCATAATAGTTACATTGTATTTTGGCCACGCTTCGGGTCGAAAACCGACACCTCTAAATATAGACAATCTGGCTGGCAGATATATAACAAAGGTGCTGAAAGATTAAATATAGTATATTGGGTTAATAAACTGATCACCATCAGCAAATCAAGACGGGATAACCTGACTAGCCTATTCATATCTACCAGGGGTAAAGTAAAAGAAGCCTCCAGAAGCGTTATTGCTGGTTGGATTCGAACACTATTCAAAGATGCACAAATCAACGCATCTCCAGGAAGCTGTAGGGCAGCAGTCAGCTCAGATAACTGGAGCAATAGAAACCTTAATCTTGATGAAGTAATCAAACGAGGGAACTGGAGATCAAGGGATACCTTTTTGACACACTACTTTAAAGAAATCCAAGGTCAATCAAAAGGGAATCTAGATAGTTTAAGTCAATCATTTTCTCCAATCTAAGCTAAACTGATTTAATAATGGAAGACTGATATTTTTTCCTTTTTTGTTATTTTGATTAAAGTTTTTTATTAGTACTTCTTGCATTCTTACTTACGTATTAAGTACCTAGATACAATATTTCCCTGATTTACCACAGTACGTCTAGCCATCGCCGGCAGATTATAAACACATCTCACAGTGGGTCGAGCGTAGGCTCGAACACCTAAATAGAACCGTTTTCCCCCCGAAGGGAAGAAAACGAATATTTAGGTTTCAGCCGTAGCTCGACCCACTACTTGCCGTTCTTGCCGGCTTGCGATCGTGAGAGTACTGACATGACAAGCTAACCGGCGATGACGCCTCGGCATCCACCACACCGTAAATGTGAGGGAAATAGAGGGTAGATACACACTGCAAACGCGCAAAGTTCAAGGGGGTAATCTCACAGTGGGTCGAGCTACGGCTGAAACCTAAATATTCGTTTTCTTCCCTTCGGGGGGAAAACGGTTCTATTTATAAGTAGTGTTATATATCTCCGTGAAGCAGTGATTACGGACTATGCAGTGGTGTTTACAGCACACCAAGACTCTTGTTTGTTCGTGAGTAATAAGCAAATTACTTTCAAAACCTTTTTATAACGGCTGCGTTGTTGTCGCGACCCTGACCTTTTTTTTTTTTTTTTTTTTTTTTGTCGCTAAGAAATGACATTACGCATCTCCGTTCGTCGGGGGACGAGGCGGAGTATGTGGGACTCCCTGCCAGAGTGGCAGTATACCCACTAAAACTCAGCGGTGTTCCCTCGTCGCCGTGATGGGAGGGTCATGGGAAACCGGCTCAGCCTTTACTTCCACGACCCCCCCGGCGCATGCCCGCCTAGCTGGCGAGCCCCGCGTGCCCCCCCAGCGGGAGCTGGGGGGCGACGGGAATGGCCGAGAACACCTGGCCATTCCCGTCCGACACTGGTGGAGGCGCGTGCGATGCAAGCGAGGGTGCCCCCGCACCCGTCGCTTGCTGGCCTCCACCTGGGAGGAGTCGGAGATGACCGTCATACTGGCGTCTTCTCCGACCCCTCCTCCGCCTTCGGAGCGGCGCCGCGAGAGGGTCTTCCTCTCGCGCGCGCTCCGCCGCCTCCTTCTGGGACATGACATGTTCGCAGAAGGAGGCGACTGCCGCCCAGGACCCCTCGTCCCCCAGCATGGCGTTGACCACGCCGGGGAGCGAGAGGTCCGTTCCGATCGCCGCCGTGAGACTGCGGCGCGGCTCGGACCACGACGAGCACACTGCGAGAGTGTGCTGCGCCGTGTCCTCCGCCGCGCCACAGCTGTGACACGACGGCGTCTCCTCCCGTCCGATCCGGTGCAGGTACGATCCGAAACAGCCGTGCCCGGACAGCACCTGCACCAGACGGAACGAGAGGAACCCGTGCCGGCGCTCGAGCCAGTCCCGCAGGACCGGCCCGAGCGCGTCGAGGGTTCGGCGGCCGAAGGCTGCGGTGGCGAGGTCCGCCGTCCAATGGACGACGGTGGCATCCCTCGCCTCCCGCCGGACGGCCTCCCGCTCTTCCGGGGCGGGGCGTTCTCCTCTCGCCCTCCGCCCCGCCGTCCATTCGTGCACTCTGGCGAGCACCCACGCCTCGAGCTCCCAAGGCGGGGTGCCGGCCAGAGCGCACGCCGCTGCACAGCCGACCGTGCGGTAGGCCCGCGCAACCCGCTGAGCAATGGCCCTCTGGGGCGCCCGCAACGCGGCGGCGTTCTCCCTCCTTCGGAGGGAGTCCTCCCAGATGGGGGCCCCGTACAGGGCCATGCTCTTCAGGATGCCGGCGTAGAGTTGCCGGCATCGTGCGCTGGGCCCCCCCAAATTGGGGAGAAGCCACGACAGCGCCCCCGCTGTCTTCAGCAGGCGCGCCGACAGCCCGCTAAAATGCGGGCCGAAGCGCCACCTGCTGTCGATCACAAGGCCCAGATATTTCATCTGGGCCTTGATCTCGATCCTGACGCCCTCCACGAAGATGTGGGCGTCAGGCGGGGGGCGCTGCCGAGGCCCGTGGAACCACACGGCCTCGGTCTTGTGCAGCGCCACCTTCAGACCTAGGCGGCGGATCCTCGCTGCGACCAAGGATCCGCCCGCCGAGGCCAGGTTGGCCGCCTCCCTGAAACTCTCCCCCCGGGCGGCGAGGAGAGTGTCGTCCGCGTAGCAGATGACACTCGTGCCTCGGAGGAGAGTTCCCCGCAAGAGCCAATCGAAGCCGACGTTCCAGAGGAGAGGTCCTAAGACTGACCCCTGCGGAACGCCGGCCTCGGCGGGATATCGCCGGACCTGGCCAGTTCTGTCCACCAGGAGGATCGCCCGGTCCTCCAGGTAGCTGGCCAGCAGACTGCGCAGGTATCGAGGCACTCCGTGGAACCGGAGCGCCTCTAGGATGGTGGAGTGGGGAACAGAGTTGAAGGCGTTGGCAATGTCGAACGACACCGCCAACACTCCGTCCCCCGCCTCCATCGCCCCCTGCACCTGACCCTTGAGGCAGGCCAGCGCGTCCACCGTCGAACGCTCAGCCCGAAAGCCGAACTGAGCGTCCGACAAGTCCGGCCCGACATCCCGCAGATGGCTCTTGACTCGAGCAGCTATTATCCCCTCGAACATTTTACCGACCTCATCGAGGAGAACGATGGGCCGGTATGCCGAGGGGGAGTCTGCTGGGCGGCCCTCCTTGCGAAGGAGGCACAGCTGCCCCTCCTTCCACGGTTTCGGGAACCTCCCAGACGCAAGGCATGCGCTGAAGAGGTCCCGAAACCGCTCCTCCATCAGAGTGGCGGCGATCGCCACCACCCTGGCGGGGACGCCGTCGGGTCCCGGAGCCGTCTTCTTGGCGCGGACGTGGAAAACCGCCGCGCCAAGTTCCGACTCCGTGACCGGAGGGGCCTCCTCTGCCTCCTCGTCGTCCAGCGGGGCTCCGCGCATCTCTGGCGGGGTGAAGCTGTCCCTGCGCGGGAACAGGGACCGAACCACCCCGTCCAGAAACGAGGGCTCCAGGGTCTCGGCAACCGGGGGGCCAAAGGGGCGCAGCTTGTTGCGCGCCGCCTTATATGGCCTCCCGTAGGGGTCGTTGTCGAGACCCTCCAGCAGCTCGGCTCTCGCCGAGTCTCTGGCGGCGGCAATGGCCCGATCGAGGACCAGTCTCGCCTCCGAGTATACCTCGTAGAGGTGGTCCTCGTCGGCCAGGTCCCGTCGACGCCGCCGTCGACTCCGCGTGTAGGCCCTCCTTGCCTCCACGCAAGCTGCTCGGAGCCCCGCCAGCTCCGCCGACCACCAGTACACGGCGCGTCCGTCTGGTGGCCGGCCAGACCGAGGCATGCTGGAGTTGCATACCTCGGTCAGAGACTGGCGCAGCTGCCCCGCTGCGGCGTCCACATCCAGGCCGGCTGTAGGCGGCGACAGCCAGTCCTGGATGAACGCCGTCTCCCCCGCTGCCTCCCTGTCCAGGCGGGTCAGGGCCCACCGCGGAAACGGCGATCGCCCCGAGAGGGGCCGCCTCCCGCCGGGGCCACCGGCGGAGATGTCGAACCGCACGTAGCGGTGGTCCGACATGGTCTCCACCGGGTCCACCCGCCAGTTCAGCACGCGCGCGGCCAACGCAGGGGTGGCGAAAGTGACGTCCACTATCGAGCCACCCTGCCGCCGCACGCATGTCTGGACGCTCCCCCTGTTCAAGAGGGAGAGTCCAGAGGAGGCTGCCCACATCTCGACCGCCCGCCCGCGGGCGTCGGTGGCCGGGTTGCCCCAGGTCACCGACTTGGCATTCAGGTCTCCCAGCACGGAGACCTGACGCGGAACCGCCCTGCCGACCACTGCGGCCAGGACTCCGAGAAAATTCTCAAAGTCCTGGAGAGGACGGTTTGGGGAGAAGTAGACGCCCACGAGCGCCACCTCTCCCCACGCGGCGGCCAAGTATCCCGGTCCCCTCTCTAATAGCGAGAGGGGAGGGGAGTCCGTGGAAGACCGCGCCGCTAGTGCCACCGAGCCGTCCTCGTCACCCAGCCAGGTGCTGGGGATCGAGTACGGCTCGGCGACCACCGCTACGTTCACCAACCACTCGGCCATGACCTGCACTGCCAGGTCCTGGGCCGCTCTGCAGTGGTTGGTGTTCGCCTGGAGGATGTGGTAGTCGGAGCCCATTACTCCGACATCGCACGATCCTCCTCGGCTGCCGCCGCTGGAGCTGCAGCGGCGGCGACGACGGCAGCGGTGGTGGCGACAGGGCGAACCTGCGCCGGCACTATGCCCTTTTTGACGGGGGGCTTGCAGCCCCTGCCCGCCATCCTATGGTCCGCGGGGCGGCCGCTTGCGGCGCACGCCTTGCAGTGAGGCGTGGTAGCGCTGCAAGCGGCACTCTTGTGCCCCTCCTGTCCGCATCGGTAGCACGAGGCTCCCCAATCGGACTTGGAGGGACACGTAGCTCGGGTGTGGCCGAAGGCGCAGCACTTGAAGCAGCGCATAGGCTGGTCTTCAAGCGCTCGGACCACAGCCGAGCTGAGCCCCACGAGCAGCCGTCCCTTGGTCGCAGCAAGGACGGCCGCAGCCGCGGCAACAGGGCACTCGACGCGGACGATGCCCATGCCGCGGCGACCAACCCCGATGGCTCCGGCCCTCAATGCGCCAGCGACGCAGCCTCCAGCCGTGGCGACAGCCGCCACCACATCCTCCTTGGTGACCGAGTCGTCCAGCTCGGTCACCTCCAGGGATGCGGTCTTGACGGGCTTGACGACCGTCGCCACATCCGCGATGACCTCTTGCAACTTTGTTGCGAAGAGGTCCGCGTTAGCGCCGCGCTTCTCCCCCGAAAACTCGAAGATTCGAGCTCCGGCCTGGGTTCGGCGGCACGTAATGCCGCCGATCCCCAGCCGGGAGGGATCAGCATTCGTACGAGCCCGTCTTAGGACGGACTCGTACGTCTCGCCGCGCTCCGCGGCCTCCGGGGTGATGGTCACCACGACGGCCGCGGTTTTGGGAGGAATTAACTTCCTCCCGCCGGCTTTGGCTGGAGCCGCTTTCGCTGCCGCTGCAGGCGCAGTCGCAGCAGGCTTGGGGGCCGCCTTTCCCCCTGCCTTCTTCCTTCCCCTCCTGACCACTTCCGACCACGACATGTTGGCCGGGGTGGTGGAGGGAAGGAGGACGTCCTCCGCCTGCGAGGTCTGGGGGGCTGCTGCTGGAGGAGCAGCCGACGCAGCCGCCCCAGACGCACCCTCCGTGCCCGTGGTGGCGGGGGTTTGAGGAGCCGCCTTGCTCCTCTTGCCCTTCCCCTTGCCCTTGGAGGGCTTCTGGGCCTGGGGCTGCGCCCCCGATGCCGGGCCTGCCACAGGCGCAGGTTCCGGCTCCCGCGGTGGCGGCTTATCCGCCGCTAGCGGCGGGCGAAGCCGCCTTTCCGGCAAGAGCCGGTCCTCAATGCCTGCGAAACAGGCTCTGGTGAAGGCCCTCTCCTCCAATATAACCTTTCGGAATAATTCCTCAAGGTTAGTAGGGGAGGAGGAGCCTCCTACCACCGGCACCGGGGCAGGCTGGGCAGGCTGGGCAGGCTGGGCAGGCCGAGCCGTGGCCTCAGCCAGCTTCTGGTGAAGCTGGCTGACCTCCGCCTGCAGGCGATCCACCCTCGCCTGCAGCTGCCGCGTCTCGTCGCTGGCCGTCCGCCGCACCAGCTCCAGGACAATGCCGTGCATGCTGGCTGCACGGCATTTGAGGGCCTTCTGGAAAGTCCCCTTCAAATTGGAGGACTTTGAGGCGACCTCCAAAACCTCCTCCTTGTCCTGGAGTGCCATGCGCTCCAGCTCCGCCAGGGAGTGGTCGGCGTACAGCACGGTGGACGTGCCGTAGCCAGCCCTCGACCTGGCGGCCCGCGCCTGCTGCTCCTTCGCAGCGACCCGCTCCTCCAGGTCCTGCTGAAGCTGCACCCTCCTTGCCAGGCCTAACTGACGCTCGGCGTCCACCAGGCCCACATCGTGGGTGGGAGCCGGAGCAAAAGTCGAAGTCCTTTTAGACTTCGGCTTCTTCTCCGACTTGCCCACCGACCCCGAGGAGCCCCCGGACCCGAGCCTCAGGTAGGCCCGCTTCCTTTTGAGCCGGTCCGCTTCGGCCGCCGAGGTGTCGACGACGGAGCTGTCGGAGTCCGACAGCAAATCCGGCGTGCCGAACAGGCTGGCCGCAGAGGGTGCGCGGTCAGCCTCCGACGCCGAAGCGTCGCCGGCGAGGCCCTGAGAAGGGCCGTTGGATTGGCCCTGAGAAGGGCCGTTTGAATCGCCCTGGGAGGGGCGACGGGTTAAAAATCGCCCGGAGGCGTCGCGAGTTATCTTCTTCGGCATCTTAAACGCAGCGCACATCGATTGCTGCGAGTCACAGCGCACTTTAGCCGCGGGTCTGCCACTCCGTTACGGTGGTCAGACACGGCGTTGCCCAGGGGTCACGACGGGGACGTATGCGCTGTGGGGGGACCCCCTCGCGACCCTGACCTAGGGCAACCCGCGGATCGCTCGCTTCTACGCACACACGCGCAGAGCTTACATGCACGCATTCCCACCGCTCTGTGTTTCAACTACTTTAAGCTTTATTCTGCATACTAATAACCGCTAGTGTTGTCTGCACGTGTCAATTTGTTTTTTATGCTTTTTAATAATGGCACCAAACCGGAACATTTGTGCTGGATGCCTAAATGAAATTAATAATATGGAGTTTTTGAATTGTTGCGAATGCAAGTCAAGATATGACATTTCCTGTGCGAATATACCAAACAGCAACTTTTATCTAATGGACCATGATTATAAGTCCACCTGGAAGTGTCCGGAATGCTGTTGTAAACAACTAAAAACTGACAACACTGATACACCGGCACGCCCTTTCAATAATACTGCGAACCTCCGTCATTCACCAGGTCGGAAACAAATATCCGGCCCCAAAACTACTCCTAAAACTTTTACCAGCCAAACCACCACACCTGATGCGAATGTAACTCATAGGAAGAAAAATAGTCAGTCCATGTCGGTCTCCCATAATCAGGAACAATGGTTGAACGAAACTACCCTAAGAGATATTATTAAGGAAGAATTGGTCGCGGCTTTAAAATCTTCTTTTAAGGAATTAGTAACTGAGCAACTTAAAAATATACAAGGTGAAATATCGGAGTTCAAACATACGTTCGGATTTTTCAACGAGCACTTTGAAGAGTTCAAGAAAAGTTTTGATGAAAAGGACACCCTAATAAACCAACTACGCAGTGATAATGCAAACCTCCAGCAAAATGTTAATGAACTTACTACTCGATTATGTATCATAGAACAAAACATGCGCGAAAACAACGTGGAAATTAACGGTCTGCCTGAGAATAAGAAATTTTTGAGCTCCTTAAGTTTTGAGTTGAGCTGCACGATTTCTGACAAATGCGTGCACTGACTGGACAGGTCCTCTCAATCTGTGTGGTTCTTTCCTCAAAAGACCATCTCAGACATTGATCTACATGGTCTTCATATAACCTGACCAAGATTATGTCTGGACTTTAAAAGAGACTGTGACCTCTGAGTTTGTTTCGGCCTTTCTTCTCAGAGTAGTCAGATAGGAAACGCCGACCTCATCTAGTTTTATAAAAATATGATTGACGTGTAAAAGTGTTTGTGCAAACCTACTTACAAAATAAAAATCATTTATCAATAAGTCCGAAAACCTAGTGAGCACTCTGCAAAAAAAACCGACAAGTACGTGTCGGACCACGCACAATGAAGGGTTCCGTAGTTGGAATGAATTTATCCCAAGAACAAACTTAACATTGTAGTTGAAAAACATGTTCTCCCATACATTTCAACTGAAAATGTAAGTTTGTACGCACAATATTGAGAGATTTACCATGTTGTTTCAAGATCATAACTTCTTATTAATTTTTCTGTAATCTATAGGTATAGAACTATTCTTTGTATTTTTTTCAAAATTTTAGGCTCAGTAGTTTCGGAGATAAGGGGGGGGGGGAATGGTAAATTTCCGTTTATTGTCTTAAATAACTTTAATACAATTTATTTTAAAATTATGAAAAAAATATATTTGAGATCCTCACGATAAGCCCTTTCACACGGTACAGATTGCGAAACTTTTTTTTTAAATTTTCTATTTACCCCTCAAAAATGACCCCCATTTTCAAAACTCATTTATTTACGTTACACGTCTGTGTTTGGGTCACAGATATTCATATGTGTACCAAATTTCAACTTAATCGGTCCATAAGATTCGGAGCAAATTTGCTGTGACAGACGGACAGACAGACAGACAGACAGACAGACAGACACACGAGTGATCCTATAAGGGTTCCGTTTTTTCCTTTTGAGGTACGGAACCCTAAAAATTGCGGAGGTAACTAGTTGCAACATCGTGGACAGGGACATTATGCAAATCACAAGAGTAGCCAAATTAAACAAAGAGAGTAACCGTCCACGCGCTGTGATTGCTAAGCTACATAGTCCTCGTCAACGCGACGAATTACTTGCTGCTGTAGGAGACTTCAACAAAAAACATTCCTCGGACAAATTGAACTCACATCACTTAGGAATAGCTGGTAATCAAGTGCCTATATTTATAAGCGAGCATTTATGCCCTACTGGCAAACATCTGCATGCGGCAACACGAAAACTAGCTAAGGAGTTGTCTTTTAACTTTGTCTGGATACGAAACGGGCGCATTTTTGTTCGAAAAGATATTTATTCGAAGCCTATCTATATTCGTTATCAAGATAGCTTGCAGCTAATGAAAACGACGAACGTTACTGTTTAGAATAAGTTTTTTTTTTTAATATAAATGTTCTTAGCGTTATTGTATTCGCAATGCTTGATATTTATTATCAGAATGTACGTGGAATGAGAACTAAAACTGAAAATATCTTTAAAAATATTTTGCTCACTAGATATGATGTAATAGCATTTACTGAATCTTGGCTAAACCCTAACATTACTAATGGAGAGTTCATTGACTCTCGGTACGTAGTATATCGTAGAGATAGATTAAGTTCTGAGGTATCCAAAAAAGATGGGGGTGGCGTTATGGTAGCTGTTAGTAATAAAATTAAGTCAACGAGAATTAAAAACTGGGAGAGTGATTTGGAAGATTTATGGTTATGTGTGGAGTTAACTGTTAACAATTGTACAATAAAAATTGCACTTTGTATTATATACACACATCAAAAGTGTCTAGGGATCAAGCATTTTTATGCGGATTTCTTGAGATTGAGATGTGGCTTTGTAATAAATTTATGATTTTATAAATTTATATGGATCTTTTTTGGTGCATTTCATAATTTGAATCAGGAACTGTGAATAAAATTCGAGTAAAAGATGAAAATCAGCTGTCAATATTTTCCCTATAAAAACATACAACGCATTGAAGACATTATTAGTGCTACTGTTTCCCTACTACTGATTAAAACCAACGTTATTATGGAGCGGCGACGTCATTTAAGCAGGGAAGAAATGCTCAGAGCCGTGGGAATGATAGAAGCTGGTTCCCGGCAACGTACTGTGGCTTTAGCTCTGAATACAAGTCAGAGTGTTATCAGTCGACTTTGGACACGTTACCGAAGCACTGGTACCGTGGCTGAGCGCCATGGAGGACGGTATCGCTGCACCACTCGGAGACAAGACCGATACATTCAAATCTTAACTCGAAGAGCTCCAACAATAACCGCCATGATGTTAGCCGTGAGGCTTCATCACTCTTCAGGGAACTTAATTAGCGACCAAACAGTCAGAAACCGCTTGCATGAAGTGAACCTTCATTCCCGAAGACCGCTACGGGTACCACCTATAGCAATGCACAATCGTAGGATTCGATATCAATGGGCTCTTGAACACAGAAATTGGGCAGAAGAACAATGGCGTTTCGTGTGCTTTTCTGATGAGTCTCGTTTTGGTATGAGACTGGATACAAGACGTATACGACACTGGAGAACCCCTGGACGCCAACAGCGATTAAAATCCTGCCAGGAAGTCCATCCTTATAGTGGTGGAACCATCATGGTATGGGCGGGTATTTGGATCGGCGGAAGAACTGAGTTGATTTGGATCAGAGGCAACCTCAACGCTCAAATTTATGCTGAGACGATTGTATCAGACGTCATCGTTCCTCTACAAGTGCAAATCGGTCCCTTATTTCAGTTAATGCATGATAATGCACGACCGCACACCGCAAGAGTTGTAAGACAGACTCTCGCCGCAGCTAACATCAATGTCCTGCCCTGGCCTGCTCAGTCGCCAGACTTGAACCCGATTGAGCATGCATGGGATATGCTACAGAGAAGAGCTCTGCCGAATATGGAGAGTATCCAGTCGCAAGAAGACCTTTTTTTGTTGTTGCAACGAACATGGGCGGCCATTCCACAGCGTGATTTGGATGAACTCATTTTGAGTATGCCAAACCGATGTTCTTGTGTTGTTAGTGTTCGCGGTAGAAACACGGATTATTAATTGTTTAAGTTACCCAATAAAATTTTAAAGAAAACTGTTATTTCAGTCTTTTTTTCGAACTTTTGTGTTAGTGGTTCAAATGTCAAAAATCCCTTTATTAGGAAAATGGCAAATTTCTTTATTAATGCAAAGGTGACTTGGTTTATCGTTACTGTGACAAACGAAAACACTTTATTTGATGAATCCTTAAAGAAAATTTTAATTAATATCAATCAGGAGAAAAGTTATTGCAAAAATATATGTTGATCCCTAGACACTTTTGATGTGTGTATATGCCTCCACCTATCAAATTAGACACTCTGAAATGCTTTTTAAATAATGTTAATAACGTGGTTACTAATGTAGACGATGTCGTGATTCTTGATGTACGTCAGAATCGCGGGTGTATTTTTCAGATCTGCCTAAATTTATTGCAGTTATTTGGTACCTTCTGTGTACCTTTACGTACCTCTCTTGAAAATCTGTGTACCTACACCCGTACAATGATATTTAAAAAATTAGGTACACCCGCCATCCTGATGTCAGAACCGCGGGTGTACTGCTAACCAATATATGTAGCTAAGTACAATCTATAAGTAGATTTGGTACCTCTTGTGTACCTGCAGAAATACGTATTTAATAAACAAAATACTGTCAGGTTGCTGCGAAGAGCAAAAAAAAATTTTTTTTTCTTTCTTTGACGTACTTACTATTTTATAAAATAGTAACGACGTCAATGAATAAATAACAATCTCCGGTAATCGAACCCAAAACCTCCACATTAAACACGTCCATTAAACATGTATTGTGGCCATACCAGGAATTCCGAATCCAGAACCGCCGCATATCATTTAGTCACTACCTACTAGCTGCGCTGCGCCCTGCGGTGCACAACCTTTTGCCTTTATAATATTAGTGTGATTGTGTGCCCACACTGGGAATCGAAACATGCAATTAACGGACACAAATTATACACAGACTCAGAACAACACTTTGTGTGATCCGCAAATTGTTGCTCTATGTGGAGATCAAACTCACAACATCGTGTTCAGCAGTCGCATACTACTACCACTGAACCACCGAGGCAGTCAAAACTACTTTTTTTTTTTTTTACTTTTCGCGGCAACCTGATCGTATTTTGTTTATTAAATACGTGTTTCTGCAGGTACACAAGAGGTACCAAATCTACTTATAGATTGTACTTAGCTACATATATTGGTTGGCAGTACACCGCGGTTCTGACATCAAGATGGCGGGTGTACCTAATTTTTTAAATATCATTGTACGGGTGTTGGTACACAGATTTTCAAGAGAGGTACGTAAAGGTACACAGAAGGTACCAAATAACTGCAATACATTTAGGCAGATCTGAAAAATACACCCGCGATTCTGACGTACATGATTCTTGGCGGCTTTAATTTGGGTTTTATTGACTGGAACAAGATAGGCGATGGCCGACATCTCTCACCATCAAACTATGAAAATTCACTGGGTTACTCGCTGGTAGACTTTTTATCAATTAATGAACTCCATCAATTTAATACTATTCCCAATGCTGACGGCAGAGTTTTAGACTTAGTCCTAAGCAACATATCAGGTGTAACAGTGACTAGACCTAGTGACCTGCTAAGTAAACTGGACTCTCATCACCCAAACATACTTATCTCAATTCCATTCTCTAACGTAAAACAATTAAAAACTATGTATCGCTCCGGTTATAACTTTTTCAAAGCTGATTATGAACAAATCCTAATTTATCTTAAACATATTAATTGGAATGATGCATTTCATAAATGTGCTGATGTTAATGAAAGGGTCGACACCTTTTACGAAATACTACAGAGCGCCATCGACAATTTTGTACCAAAATATACAAAGAAAAAGTCAAAATTTCCCACTTGGTATACGGACTCGCTTATTAAGGCTCTATCTGAAAAAGAGAAATTCAGACAAAAATACCGAAAATATAATAATCCTCGAGACAGACTCACCTTTGAACTACTCCGTAGTCGCTGCCATACATTGATAAATAACTGCTACAAACATAAAATTGAAAGTGATATTCCCAAAAACGCTAAAGCTTTCTGGCGGTTCATAAAAGATAAACGTCGTGGGGAGTCTTGCATACCTGCTGACATGTTTATGAATGATAGGGTAGCTAGCAGTGGTCCTGAAATTGCAAACCTTTTCGCTGATCGATTTGTATCCGTCTTTAGTCGAAACCCTGCTACTACTAACAATACTTGCAATGCATTTTCGGATATTGACAGTGTTATAAGCACAGTTAAGTTTACGGAAAAACAAATTTTTAATAAACTCAAACATATAGACGCCTCAAAAGGGCCTGGGCCGGATTCGATACCACCTTCGTTCATCAAACGCTGCAGCCATGTTCTTTCCTTACCATTGCAGTTTATTTTCAATTCCTCTCTTGAAGAAGGAATCTTTCCTGAGTTATGGAAAAGCGCAAGAATAGTTC
This sequence comes from Gortyna flavago, assembly GCA_963669345.1. Taxonomy (NCBI): domain Eukaryota; kingdom Metazoa; phylum Arthropoda; class Insecta; order Lepidoptera; family Noctuidae; genus Gortyna; species Gortyna flavago. Next base: position 8,425,782 of record OY770129.1, on the reverse strand, counting down.
CAGTATTCAAAAAAGGTGATCCTGCAAATGTTAAAAACTACCGCCCATCTCAATCTTATCTTGCTTTCCTAAAATCTTTGAATCTCTTATTTGTCCGATCATCACTCGCCACATTGATAAAATTATCTCACCAAATCAACATGGTTTTAAAGCTGGTCGCAGTGTAGAAACGAATCTTGTCGAGTTTGTAACTGATGTAACCCTAGCTCTTGACAATAGATTAGAAGTAGATGCAGTATACACCGACTTCAGCAGTGCGTTTGATAAAGTTGACCATTCTCTGTTACTGTTGAAGTTGGAATACAATGGTATACATGGCTCTCTACTAAACTGGTTTTCATCCTATCTAACCCGTAGATCGCAAATTCTTGTCGTAAACGGTTATGAATCTTACCCATACTACGCTGACTCAGGAGTTCCTCAGGGTTCTCATCTCGCACCAGTTCTGTTTTCGCTCTTCATTAACGACATTATAGACCAAATCCATCACTGTAAATATTTAATGTTTGCCGATGATCTCAAAATTTATAGGACAATCAATTCGATTGTAGATGTTACTCTAATTCAAGATGATATAGATAGGATACAACAATGGTGTCACTTGAACCGCATGAACCTTAACGTACAAAAATTTAGCCATATTCGATTTAGTAGGAAAAGACAATCCAGTGCTGTCTCATACAATATACAAGGAACATTATTAGAGTCTGTAAATGAAGTTCGAGATCTTGGTGTCATCATGGATGACAAAGTTAACTTCAGAAGTCATATTGATAGCATTGTCACAAAATCAGCAAGGCTACTTGGATTTCTTAAGAGAAGCACTAAAGGCTTCAAGCTGGCTAGAACTAAAATAGTGTTATATAATGCCTTAGTTCGGAGCCACCTTGAGTTTGCGAGCGTAGTGTGGAACCCGCACTATGCCAGGCACTCACAAAGAGTCGAAAGCATCCAGAGGGCCTTCACGAAACATCTAGCGTATACCTTCGGTAAAATATCTCCCCGGTGTCCATATGAACAACGTGTTCGATGCTACAATATGGATTCTCTGCGCGACCGTCAACTGACGCAGGATCTAATGTTTCTTTACAAATTGGCCAATAATAAATTAGACTGTGACAGATTAGTTGAGCGTATTGGACTAAAAGTTCCTTACAAAATTCCCAGATACCCTGACCACTGACGTATTCATTTTATAAAATGAATTTGTGTGGAGTAAGTTAGGCAACTGGCAACTAAGTTGGGTTGAGTAACTTAGATAAATTACAAACTCTCCCACTCAAAAGTGAAAAATAAAAAACATTTTATAAAAAAAAAAACAAACGGAATTCGGAAGTCGGTGTCAAAAAACGAAAATGCGGAACCGACGACACCGACTTCCGAAATTAAAGTTATTTTTCACTTTGTAGTGTTTATTTTTGGAAGTCGGTTGTTTTTTGACTACTTTTTTCTTCTTCTAATGCAATAGCCAACAATACTACGTCAACTTCAACCATTTAAAAAAATTAGAACACTTCAACACGGTAGGAATAAAACAATTTGACTAGGCGCAGAAACGAATACGCACAACTCGCGTCGAGCGCGGCAACCGTTACACAAAAATAATCCTATGGCATGATTCAGTACCTATTCACGCGCGACGGCGCGATGGCTTATTAGCGTATTTCATGTATAAGTTTGGTGTTTCTATACCGATTACTATGATTCTTTTTTTATTGAATAAGTAATAATATTAACTTCTTTTAATTAGGGATGAGTGAGAGTATTATAAACGTAAGAGTAAACAAATATAATCAGAAAGCTCCGAACTGCTAAGCCATCGGGAGTTACACGTGTTATTGTGAGTCAACCATAAAAGATAGACATATGCTGTTGTGGGATATTTTTTAGATAATTTTATGTAGAACATTTCCGTCATAAATGATTTCTATGTAGCTTTAACCATTAAGGCTGCACATGCGACGGAAGCTTAAAAAATGGAGCAACTTCTCCCGTTTTCCCAACATTTCCTTTCACTGCTCTGCTCCTATTCATTCTAGCGTGATGAAAAGTATACTATAACCTCCCCAGGAGAATGAAGAATAATTGTACCAAGTTTCGTTAAAATCCGTCGAGTAGTTTTTGTTTCTATAAGGAACATAGAGACAGACAGACAGACAGACAGACAAAAAATTTACTGATTGCATTTTTGGCATCAGTATCGATCACTAATTACCCCCTGATAGTTATTTTGAAAATATATATCATGTACAGAATTGACCTCTCTACAGATTTATTATAAGTATATAGATATATAGATATAGATGTGAAAGTTTGTGAAGATGTTTGGATGTTTGTTACTCAATCACGCAAAAACTAGTGAACGGATTTAGATGAAATTTGGTACTCAGATAGTTTATAACCAGGATTAACACAGGACACTATTATCCCGATATTCCCACGGGATCGAAACTAACGCGTGAAATCGCGGGACGCTGCTAGTATCAAATAAATACTCAGGGCTGCAATCCCTTGAAGCAGTGAAAAAATCAAACTTCTAAGTCAACGCAATCAAACGATACGCGCGTTTATGTTCCGTTTATGGCAAGGGAATCAAAACCTATTTGGTACTTCCCGTTGAATCTGATCTCCCGTTGAAACCATCTGACAGAACTTCTCAACCTAAGAATTTCTTATTAGAGAACCAAAGCTGTAGCACCACTGCGCTTGATTTTAATTGAGTTCAAAAAACCTGTTTTCACATAAATTTTCGATTGAATAATTAACTAAAACAAATTAAATATGTTTCCTCACCGTTATATTTTTTATTAAATGAATTATTAAAAACAAAATAAAATGTTCTGCCATGGATCCTAGCCCGTAGTTCATGTTTGGGGGTTGTAATTAAGTAAATCTGTTTGGCGTATTTATTATTTCATGGATAATCTTTAAAATATTTGTAGCATGTGGATTGTCTTCAATTAAAATATGAAAGCGATTTAATATGACTGCTGCGACCCTAACATAATCGAACATGCTTCTTAGCCCGGCTCTATTGTTGTATACGTTTCGCTGCAGCCGAAAATCCCTCTTAAATCTGCCGTTGACCACTTCTACTACCTTAGAAAGCTTAAAATTCAAGTAAACGGCGTAAACTCATTAGGGTCTGAAATGGCAATAGGCGTTCCTCAAGGTTCGATATTGGGTCCATTCCTCTTTTTAGTTTACATTAATGATTTACCCCAATTACTTCAAAATCAACCGAAGATGGTGTTATTTGTAGTTGACACCTCATTGATCTTTAAGATAGACAAACTGGCACAAAATCTTGACGACGTGAATAACTCTATTCTTCAGGTCCAAGATTGGTTTACGGTAAATAATTTGGTACTAAATGAAAAGAAAACCAAATGCATTAGATTTAAATTACCTAATGTTAGAAGTAGCGAATGTGACATCATACTGAATGGAGAAAAACTGGAATTTGTTGATCAAACGGTTTTTCTGGGAATCACGCTAGACGAGAAATTGCAATGGGGACCTTTTTTTTTATTATCTTATTTTTAAGGATGGGAAAGCATCCAATGACCCCTCCCGCTCTGGGTGGAGCGGAAGGGAGTGTCAGACTCCTTCCTTAGCCCTTTATGTTCCGGGGTAGCGGTAACCCTTTCGGACAATCCCGCTGCCCCGGCAGGCTTCGGCCCTAACGGGCCCCTCCTTTGATGCTGACTTCTCTTTGAGGCGCGCGTGGAACACATACGCGCCGTCCAGCACGGGCCTGGTCCTGATCGGACGGCAAGCTACCCATTACTCGCCGTCCGCAGGCCCGCGCCTACGGTGGCCGGGAGTCGTCACGCGGCTCCCGACGCCCGAGGCGTCTCCCGAGGCGGCTGGGACGGGCGGCTCTCTCGGCTCTCTCCCTCGCCCATTCCGCCACCTCCTTCGCTAGCATGACTGCTTCACAGAAGGAGGTGACTGCCTCCCACTCCCTATCGCTCCGGACCATGGTTTGAACCAGGGCCGGGCGCGAGAGGTCGCCGCTGCTGCCGATCGCCTCTACGAGGACACGGCGGTGCTCCGCCCAAGCGGGGCAGGCCTCCACCGTATGCTCCACCGTGTCCTCTGGGCGATCCTCGCAGTGGTGACACCCGGGCGTTTCCTCCCGCCTGATTATGTGCAGGAACCTCCCGAAACATCCGTGTCCGGTGAGGACCTGCGTCAGGCGGTAGGTGAGGACGCCGTGACGCCTCTCTAGCCACTCCTCAAAGAGGGGCCTTACCGCCGCTATCGTGGCGTGCCCTGCGCTGGGTTGCGACAGTCGCTCTTTCCATGTCGTAATGAGATCGCGCCGGAGCTCCGTCCGCTCCGAAGCGATTTGCCGCGGAAGCGGGTTTTCCCCCCGGCGTAGTGCCTCCGCGCGCCACTCATACAGGCGCGCCAGGACTATCGCCTCCAGATCCCATGGCGGCAGTCCGGCAAGGAGGCTTGCCGCCTCGCCCGAGATCGTGCGGTACTCCCGGATAAGCCTTACAGCTACCACCTTTTCGGGCGAGTTCAGAAAGTGTGCGGCTCGTCGCCGCAGTGAACGCGCCCATACTGGGGCCCCGTATAGGGCCATGGACCGCACGACCCCCGCGTAAACCCTCCGGCAGGAGGCGTTTGGCCCCCTCAGGTTGGGCAAGAGCCGCTTGAAGGCGGCCCCGGCCAGTTCCAGCTTGGGGGCCAAACGTCGGAAGTGCTCGACGAAGTTCCACCGGCTGTCGAGGACGAGACCCAGGTATTTCATCGTTGTCTCGACGCCGATGTGAACCCCTCCTACCGTTAATTGGGATCCCGGTGGTGGCCCGTTCCGAAGCCCATGAAAGGACATGGCCTCGGACTTGTGCAATGCCATCTCGAGACCCAGTTGCCGGATCCTCTCCACGACTGTCGCAACCCCGCGTGTCATCGCGTCGGCCGCCGCCTGATGCGACCTCCCCTGCGCCAGGACCAGCGTGTCGTCAGCGTAGCAAACCACGCTGACGCCATCAGGGAGGTTGGCCCGCAGCACCCAGTCGTACCCGATGTCCCACAGGAGCGGCCCCAGAACCGATCCCTGTGGGACGCAATGGGGACCTTACATAACATCTCTTGCGGGGCGGCTTAGCTCGGCCGCTTATGCTGTAAGAAAGATAAGACAGGCAACAGATGTAGAAACCGCCCGTTTAGTCTCTTTTAGCTACTTGCACAGCATTATGTCGTACGGCATTTTACTATGGGGTCGAGCTGCTGACATTGAATCCATCTTTATTTTGCAAAAGAGAGCTGTCAGAGCCATTTATAATCTACGTCGCCGCGAATCTCTCAGGGAAATTTTAAAGGGATATTATGACGGTACCTAGCCAATTCATTTATGAAAATATTATGTACGTAAGAAAAAATCTACATCTTTTTAATAAGTGATAGACATAATTTTAATATTAGAAATAAAGATAAAATACATCAACCATTTTTCAGGTTAGCCAAAGTAGCTACATACATCTTTTATGGAGTGCTGTGTTAAATGTTACAATAAAAGACCTTGTGATATATTGCAATTAAATGAAAGAAAATTTTAAACTTACACATACACATAAACATACACTTACACATACACTTTGTAAACAAGCATACTTACTATAAATTAGAAGATTATATCCAGGATAAGAACGCTTGGAAACATGCCGGTCCTGCTCCATAGGACAAACTAGAGTCTAGACAAAATCAAACTGGTTGCTAATTTAATTGTAAATTTATTCTCCGAGATAAAAAAAGCGTATCGGGATGGCCAAAGATGCTATGACTAGTTTAAGTAACATTTGGAAGAAGAGAGAAATTGGTATCAAAACCAAGATCAGATTGATACGAGCCCTAGTATTCCCTATCTTCCTGTATGTAGTAGAAACGTGGACGATTTTGGCCCGAGAAAAACAAAGGATTGATGCATTTGAGATGTGGTGCTGGAGACGAATGTTGAGGATACCGTGAACTGCCAAACGCACCAATGCATCGATCATAACCCAGCTTCGAATAGAAATCCGCTTGTCGACCATATGTCAACAACACAATCTCTCCTATTTCGGCCACATAGTACGCAGAGGCGATGAAAGTTTGGAAAAACTGATTGTGGTTGGGAACACCGAAGGCAAACGATCGCGCGGTCGTTCACCAACACGATGGACCGATCAGGGGAAGGAACCGTCGTCCTCTAAATTCTAAGCGGTGGTAAGAGATGCGCTGGACAGAAACCGGTGGAGACAGATCATCCGCTTCGTATGCAACTCCGTAGCTGACCACAATCCTCAGACATGAGGGACCGACTACAGAGAGTCTTCACATATTATTTATTATGTAATTAATGTATACAAAATATGGTAAAACATTTTAAAAGAGTAACGGTGGAGTTTCTTGCCCATTCTTCTCCATACGAAAACTACCTTTTGGAAGGGGCGACTAGAATCAATTCTGTGTCATTGTAATTTTTGACGTTCAAAAGTGCCTTTTATGTGCCTATTTGAAATAAATGCTTTGACTTTGACTTTACCCAACGAAAGATCGTAATCAATCTTGATTTTTTTGCCTGATTGAGTCTCATTTGGATACTTTGTTTCTGGCATGTGTGTTGTGTAACCGCTAGAGTCGAGATTTCCTACTGAATCGCGAAAACCACTTTTTTTTTTAATTTTCAAGTTAAGTATTCTAATATTTTATATTAGGAAGTAGGCAGTTCAGCGTCGTGAAATAGCTTAGTCCTTAAAAAACTGGACACGAACTGTTTATGACTGTGTCAAACTATATTTATCTAATAATTAAAAAAATGCAGTTATGTACTATGATTTGGAGGTGTTTTAATTTCTGTAACCCATTCGAGCGACTTTTCCAAATTCACCCATACTCACTATTGTGTCACAAAGAAGTACTTATGTAATTTTTTTTACCTGAACACCAGTGCTGTAGCTCTTGGATCGATAATTTTCATGACTACACCATGAAATCTTGCTGGATTGTATTCGGAAAACCTGGTTCTACAGTAAATATCCAACAATTTTAATTCACAACCCAAATGTATAGTTGATACGCAGTTTCTGTAACAAAAATATAAAATCAAACCTATTTCATTTTCATTAATTTTTTGTTTGTTCTTTCTGCTTCACAGCAATCTGTCGTAAACGACAATAAGCTGCTTCTGTGTCTGAAATTTCTGGGTTTTATTAAGGAGGGGCACAGACAGAAAAAAAAACAAGTTTCATCCGCGCCTCCTTGCCTACCCCTCTCATCAAACACGAAAAAAACAAAACACAATCTCTTCCCGCCAGCAGAAACTTTTCGCCCGGCCAATTAAGCCAGAGATTAAAACAGAAGAAGAACTAGCAGGGGATCGAGGGGGGAGGAGGGGGGGGGGGCTCAGGGATCAGACCGGTATTAAATCATATATATTTGTGTTTGAATTTCAATCTTCTGTAATAAGTAAGTATACGCAAAATAATCAGATGAAACGGCTCCATTCAATGTACCTAAGTATGATAGCAGGCTGTGCAAGTAGATATTATCATAATATGGCAATATTATAGTATGTCCCTGAATCTGTTCCAATGCTGGTAACAGATTCACGGACATACAAGTAATACAGCCTATCTATGAATTTCCAATTCTGGGGGTCTACTCCGAAGTGGTAAATTTATCGTATCGGCCGAATGTTCGGTCATTTCTTACTACGAAAGCGGTTATATTTGGTTCGGTCGATTCTGATACGACTGAACTTCATTTTGACACTTGTTGTATCGTTATCCTACTCTGAACGAGAAAAGACTGACTGATTATTTGAGTTTGACAAGAGTTACATTGTGAAATTAGTGTCAAAATACACGACAGCAAAGTAGCTACCTTTTGAGTATCGTAAACTTATCGAATTTCATGAATTATTAAAATTTTATTGAGTTTAACATTTTTTTAGGTGTTAAAGTGAATGTGCTACTTATAATTGTAGCGAAATGGCAGTACGTATGCTTTTGGGTGGAAGAGGCTCTCAGAGAAGAGCGTTTGGAGCGTAGAATAAATTGCAGATGATCTCATGACTCCTTACACCTTCACTAACAATTTAATGCCCGAACTTGAGTTTGTAGCTAGTTATAGACTCAGTTGATCACTTTGCCAGGACATAGTGCCCCTGTCACCCTGAAAGCCTAATAGCTATGCAATTGAGCCTGCTACAAAGCTACAAACGTAGATGTAAGATCTAAGTTTTCCACAGCAGTCCACTCACTATACATATAAAGAGATTTTGTTGAGTTTGATGTCTATCTGTTTGTAATTAGTGTATCTAGCTTAGTTTTATTATTGTTTTCCATGTTCTAATTCAATAACACTGATTAAAGTAAGTTTGTAAGGCATTTTTTGGAATATGTAAGGATTGTCAGATAATTACGTAACTTGAAAAACTTTTTTACAAAAAAAAACAACCGACTTCCAAAAAAAACTACAAAGTGATAAATAACTTTTATTTCGGAAGTCGGTGTCAATAAACGAAAATGCAGAACCAACGACACCGACTTCCGAAATAAAAGTTATTTATCACCTTGTAGTTTTTTTTGGAAGTCGGTTGTTTTTAAAAAAGTTTTTATTTTTCACTTTTTAGTGAGAGAGTTTGTAATTTATCTAAGTTACAATAGCCTAACGTCAACTGCTCATCACCTTTTACAAAATATTGCTTTTCCCGATGCTGGGACGTTAATTTTTGAGGAGTTCTCCTGGTAAGAACCTGAAGAACTCCACTCCACCACCACACGCATTGTGACGAGCATAAATTGCTTAGCAACCATATTAAAGTAATCGAATTGCAACCCGTGAAATATTTATCATTGATTAGTTCCGATGGCCGTCTGTAGTCTTCATCATCAGCTCCACTTTACCAAATGATGATTTCCGAGAGCAAATGCTCAAGTTACTCTAAAAAATATCCAAATCGCTATAGGTTTGCCAGTAAAATTTGAGGGTTTCCCTCGATTTCCATGGGATCCTCTCATCAGATTCCAACTTGCTGACAATGGGACCACCTTGGGAGTATACCCTTCAAGTTACTCTAAAAAATATGCAAATCGCTATAGGTTTGCCAAAAAAAGTTGAGGGTTTCCCTCGATTTCCATGGGATCCTCTCATCAGATTCCAACTTGCTGACAATGGGACCACCTTGGGAGTATACCCTTTCAAACAAAAAAATAATTTTCGAAATCGATCCACAAATGACGGAGAAATCGGTGAACATACAAAAAAAAAAAAAAACATACATAAAGTCGAACAGATAACCTCCTCCTTTTTGGAAGTCGGTTAAAAATGAGAATTTTTGTTTATGTACTTTATTGAAATATATTGCCTCAAATGATAGAGTTATGTATAAAACTAATTTTCCAATTGGATTTATGTAAATCGGACCACCCAATCCGAAGATATTAAAAAAATTGTGTAAGGAAAATGTACCAACCTAATTTTTTTAAGGTTGTTCTTGTTTTTTAAACAGCGTGCCAGCTCCGCCAATGGACGCACATTTGGAATAGTCAAGGGTTGATGCAGGTGTCTCTTGACAGCGAGGGACCTCCCTCGCTGTCAAGAGACACCTGCACCTGCACTAGAATGCAGATAGAGCAGGCAGAGTAATCTTACCCTGCTGTGTTTTGCATAAGGTATTATTATGCAGCACATAGGTATATGTGCTGCATAATACCTATGTGCTTAAGGGCCGGAGCGAGTGTTCCGGAGCTAACCCAAGATGATTTTTGAATCGGAGAATTCTCGGCAGGTGACTTAGCAGCCTGCTACATTTGCCACAGATGCTTTGAAGAGGGTAGGTACAAAGAGAGAGGGAGATTAATACAACCATTAGAAAATAATGAATAAAATATATTTTTTACAATTCGTACCTCCTAAACTAGACTAATCTTCAATTTGTTACAAGTAAAACTAAAAATAATACAGAATTCAGCGTAGTGCAAATTTCTTCCCACAGTCGATGATTCAGCGTACGACTGTCGATGCTCCTCAAGTTACCTTGGGCCAAATCTCGATGAGGAGAGCATCAATTTGTGCCGCTGTTGGTCTGGACATGTTGACTTTTGCAGAATGTTTGTTCATAACTTTCATTTCCAAATTTTCAAAACACGAACATGAGGAAACGATAAGCCCAAGGGGCACTTTATCAAGCGTAGTTAAAGTGAATAATAAATGTAGTTTATATTATATTAGGCTTGTTTTTTGTAGGTATAGTAATCTCATAACTTGACTTTAACACTACACTTCAGTCAGCACTTGACGATAAACGACCGAAATACTAATAATGTGAAATTAAGAAAAAGTACTTTAAACTCAAACCAAACCTCATCTTTCGCTATCGCTATAATACCTAATCGTATTTCGGTCGTTTATCGTCAAGTGCTGACTGAAGTGTAGTGTTAAAGTCAAGTTATGAGATTACTATACCTACAAAAAACAAGCCTAATATAATATAAACTAAATTTATTATTCACTTTATCTACGCTTGATAAAGTGCCCCTTGGGCTTATCGTTTCCTCATGTTCGTGTTTTGAAAATTTGGAAATGAAAGTTATGAACAAACATTCTGCAAAAGTCAACATGTCCAGACCAACAGCGGCACAAATTGATGCTCTCCTCATCGAGATTTGGCCCAAGGTAACTTGAGGAGCATCGACAGTCGTACGCTGAATCATCGACTGTGGGAAGAAATTTGCACTACGCTGAATTCTGTATTATTTTTAGTTTTACTTGTAACAAATTGAAGATTAGTTCTAGTTTAGGAGGTACGAATTGTAAAAAATATATTTTATTCATTATTTTCTAATGGTTGTATTAATCTCCCTCTCTCTTTGTACCTACCCTCTTCAAAGCATCTGTGGCAAATGTAGCAGGCTGCTAAGTCACCTGCCGAGAATTCTCCGATTCAAAAATCATCTTGGGTTAGCTCCGGAGCACTCGCTCCGGCCCTTAAGGACATAGGTATTATGCAGCACATATACCTATGTGCTGCATAATAATACCTTATGCAAAACACAGCAGGGTAAGATTACTCTGCCTGCTCTATCTGCATTCTAGTGCAGGTGCAGGTGTCTCTTGACAGCGAGGGAGGTCCCTCGCTGTCAAGAGACACCTGCATCAACCCTTGACTATTCCAAATGTGCGTCCATTGGTGGAGCGGGCACGCTGTTTAAAAAACAAGAACAACCTTAAAAAAATTAGGTTGGTACATTTTCCTTATACAATTTTTTTAATATCTTCGGATTGGGTGGTCCGATTTACATAAATCCAATTGGAAAATTAGTTTTATACATAACTCTATCATTTGAGGCAATATATTTCAATAAACTACATAAACAAAAAATCTCATTTTCAAGTTACGTAATTATCTGACAATCCTTACATATTCCAAAAAATGCCTTACAAACTTACTTTAATCAGTGTTATTGAATTACAATATTGAAAACAATAATAAAACTAAGCTAGATACACTAATTACAAACAGATAGACATCAAACTCAACAAAATCTCTTTATATGTATAGTGAGTGGACTGCTGTGGAAAACTTAGATCTTACATCTACGTTTGTAGCTTTGTAGCAGGCTCAATTGCATAGCTATTAGGCTTTCAGGGTGACAGGGGCACTATGTCCTGGCAAAGTGATCAACTGAGTCTATAACTAGCTACAAACTCAAGTTCGGGCATTAAATTGGTAGTGAAGGTGTAAGGAGTCATGAGATCATCTGCAATTTATTCTACGCTCCAAACGCTCTTCTCTGAGAGCCTCTTCCAGCCAAAAGCATACGTACTGCCATTTCGCTACAATTATAAGTAGCACATTCACTTTAACACCTAAAAAAATGTTAAACTCAATAAAATTGTAATAATTCATGAAATTCGATAAGTTTACGATACTCAAAAGGTAGCTACTTTGCTGTCGTGTATTTTGACACTAATTTCACAATGTAACTCTTGTCAAACTCAAATAATCGGTCAGTCTTTTCTCGTTCAGAGTAGGATAACGATACAACAAGTGTCAAAATGAAGTTCAGTCGTATCGGAATCGACCGAACCAAATATAACCGCTTTCGTAGTAAGAAATGACCGAACATTCGGCCGATACGATAAATTTACCACTTCGGAGTAGACCCCCTGGATTGAAGGACTAACTTTACTATACAGTAATAAAATAATTTCTTGAATTGGAGAGCAAACCGAGTTGAATGCCTATACATTTTCGATTCCAAATAAAATTACAAATTAACAATTTTCGGACATTTTCCTGTACCTATTTATGCTGTGAGACCTTGCTTCTTGCCAATTTTCATTATTCTAGGTCAACGGGAATAATTAAAACCTGGTACACCCAAGGATTTAAATTTCAAAACAAGCGACATGAATGGCAATTTATCCCAGCTTCTAAGTCAGCGTCTTAGAGGCTTGATATTTCTAAAGCTCCAAGAAACCGTAGATCTATGTATTTGATATCAATTTCAACTTGATACGTATTCCTGAGAAAAAGGGACAGACGGATGGACAACGAAGTTATCCTGTATCTAAGGATTTCGATTTATCCTTTTTTTTTTCCTAAAACCGAATTCGTGATTTGGTATTGTCATTTAGGTTTTCCTTCATCCTTTTTAACCGACTTCCAAAAAGGAGGAGGTTATATGTTCGACTTTATGTATGTTTTTTTTTTTTTTTTGTATGTTCACCGATTTCTCCGTCATTTGTGGATCGATTTCGAAAATTATTTTTTTGTTTGAAAGGGTATACTCCCAAGGTGGTCCCATTGTCAGCAAGTTGGAATCTGATGAGAGGATCCCATGGAAATCGAGGGAAACCCTCAACTTTTTTTGGCAAACATATAGCGATTTGGATATTTTTTAGAGTAACTTGAAGGGTATACTCCCAAGGTGGTCCCATTGTCAGCAAGTTGGAATCTGATGAGAGGATCCCATGGAAATCGAGGGAAACCCTCAAATTTTATTGGCAAACCTATAGCGATTTGGATATTTTTTAGAGTAACTTGAGCATTTGCTCTCGGAAATCATCATTTGGTAAAGTGGAGCTGATGATGAAGACTACAGACGGCCATCGGAACTAATCAATGATAAATATTTCACGGGTTGCGATTCGATTACTTTAATATGGTTGCTAAGCAATTTATGCTCGTCACAATGCGTGTGGTGGTGGAGTGGAGTTCTTCAGGTTCTTACCAGGAGAACTCCTCAAAAATTAACGTCCCAGCATCGGGAAAAGCAATATTTTGTAAAAGGTGATGAGCAGTTGACGTTAGGCTATTGTAACTTAGATAAATTACAAACTCTCTCACTAAAAAGTGAAAAATAAAAACTTTTTTACAAAAAAAAAACAACCGACTTCCAAAAAAAACTACAAAGTGATAAATAACTTTTATTTCGGAAGTCGGTGTCAATAAACGAAAATGCAGAACCAACGACACCGACTTCCGAAATAAAAGTTATTTATCACTTTGTAGTTTTTTTTGGAAGTCGGTTGTTTTTTTTTTTAGTAGTATCTTCTCGAATAGTTTTCCTGTGATAGACAAGACTTATTGGTATATATATATGAAGCGACTTCTTGTGGTGGTTTACCGGGTTTAGGTAGCATAACTACTTGTGCAATTTTCCACTGGCCCGGGAAGTGGGATAGACGCAAACAAACGTTGAAAATCTGGAGCAGTGCTACCTCATTGGCAGTGTGCAAGGCATTTTCTTCCTTTTGATATTTTACCTTTTTATACCTTTTGTCTATGCTTTTTCTACCTTTTGGTTTTTACTTTGAGTGTCATATAATATACTTTGTTTTACGACCGAACCAGCGCCTTTTATTCGGTAGTTAATAGGCAGCTTTTTCAGAAGTGTGCATGCTATCGATAAGGTCGTATCCTGGGCATTTTCCTTCCTTAAGTTGTTTTATTTCCAGAATTATTTCTCCTGGACTCGTGGATTTTAGTGGTAGACACATCTGTTGGGCGCTTTCTAGGTAATTTTTTATTTCCATGTCATGCTCAGGTCTAGACTCCGGAAATGGCTGGAAAACCGTACTGAGATGTTCGGCAAAGCTGGCAGCTTTTTCGACGTCTGATCTTGCCCACTCCCCTGTATTCTTTTTAAGAGGCGGTATTTGGCTTTTCGGGCGCTTCAACCTGCCTGTTGCCCTCCATATTGAGTGGTTTTTGAAATTCAAGAGGTAGTTTTGAAGGTTGGTATCGTTAAAGAGTTTTGATGAGGTTTTTTAGTTCATCAGAAGATCTTTTGAATGCAGTTTTTTCTCTGGGATATCGAGTTCTATGCCATTCTTTCCTTAGATTGCGTCCTCGGTGATTTTTTCCTTCATTAATTTAGGATATATTCATTACATGCAAGGGGCTACTTCTTCCTCACCATTGTAGATACCGCTGCAGCCTTGTAGATAGTTCAGTTTAAGTATTCTATGGCTTTTTCTATCTTTCCAGTAGTGTTGAGCTTAGCTTCTAGGTTGATATCTTCTGATATTCTGTCCTGGTAGAATTCCCAGTTTGTGGTCTTATTATATATTATATGTGCTGGTTCCACCAGTACTATTGAGGAGTGGACATTCAGTATGACTGGTGTGAGATCAGAGGAAAGATCCGTGCACGATTCGATGGTCATATAATTTCGACTTGTTTCCAGTAATGAAAAAGTCCAGAAGATCCGGAATTTTATATTGATCAGTTGGCCAGTACGTTGGTACTCTGGGGGTTATGCATTCAAGACCTCGTGTCTGAGTTACTTTATACAGTTGCCTCCCTCTGTGAGTAATCAGTCGAGAGCCCAATGAGTGTTTTGCGTTCCAATCGCCGCCACATATGAATCTGGGGCCGAGTGAGCAAAGATAAGTGCTGAAATCACTTTCGGTAATTGTGTGTTATAATAACCATATATTATAATATGTAGTGGATTACGGCCACACCATATCCATCACAAAGATCAAAACCATAAAAATTGTATATGCTAATGTTGTTAATATAACCCTATTCATTAATTTTGCTAAAAGTGTTACTTATCCAAGACCTTCGAAGGTACATGAGATGCTTGATACTTCTAAATATCTCGACTATGATGCAAAAAAAGGAAAATGGCGACGGGGTGACTCAGCCACACTTAGTACCCTGTG
The DNA here is from genome assembly GCA_963669345.1 of Gortyna flavago. Classification (NCBI taxonomy): domain Eukaryota; kingdom Metazoa; phylum Arthropoda; class Insecta; order Lepidoptera; family Noctuidae; genus Gortyna; species Gortyna flavago. The sequence goes on along the minus strand of OY770129.1, from coordinate 8,410,602 downwards.
TAGTACGTACCCAGTAATAGTGCTGTAGGTTTTAATCCTTGCCACTAACACTAGCAAACTCCAAGCTCACCAGTACTTTCTTTTGGAGTAGGAAATATTTTTGCAGTAGATGTCTTTGCATTACGTCGATGTAGAATAGATGCCATGTGATTAGGCATTGCAATCCGGAAAACCGGATCCGGTAAATTGGCGGGTCATTATACACTTACCGGATCCGGTATAGGACCCGGTGATTGCATACTTTGCCAAAATAACCGCGCCTTTGAATGTGTGAGGCACCTTAAAAGGCGTGGTTGGTACTTGTGCGTGCCAGTCGTTTGACACTTCAGCAAGAAGTGGCAGAAGTCTTATACCGCAAAAACATAAAAAAAGTATTTTGATCAAATACTATAAAAGGAAATGACTACATTTAAAAGTGAAGGAGTTCGAGGAGAATACTTGTTTGCTATTTAAAAGATACAACCAAGTCGAGATCAGAAAGCAAACTGTTTTATTTCCTTTTTACCCTCATTACAAAATCTTACACTTCACAACTAGTAAAAACAATCAACAAGATTCAAACATAACATACCTTTCTCTCATAATGATTGGTAAATACAATAATTAATTCAACAGATAACAAAATCAATTTAGCAAAAATGTCTACTTGTAACATAGCAATCACGTTAAGTCATTCATTAGGAATTCCTATAATATCGGGCCATAATTCAGGGGGCGGAATCACAATCGGCGGATCCTGTGATAATTCAGAGTCCGTATCATTGGCTGGCTGACTGACTGTTAATGACAGGTGACCCATTAATAGATGCGTCCGGCGGTCTAGCCAGTATTTGGTCTGCATGTCGCCGATGCAGCTCTCCATCTTTCGTCCTCACCACATAAGTGGCCGGCCCCTCCACTGTCTCCACGGTGGCCCGACGCCACCTGTTTGAGGGTCTGTACATGCGTATGAGCACGGGCTGCAGCAGCGTAAAAGTCCTCGCGGGTGGGCGCTGCGCCGCCGCCTCCAGTTGCTGCTCGACGCGGAGTCAGGGTGTAAGCTCGACACTGCCGTCCTGTATCTTCGCCCATTCAGTAACTCAGCAGGTGTCTCGTTAGTAGAGCTATTGGGCACGGTCCGTAAATAGTAAAGAACTTTGCAAAGTTTCTCCTGCCATTGCATGTCCAGGTTCTCTAGTTTCTTTATTTTATTCTTAAATGTTTGAATCGTGCGTTCAATCTGCCCGTTAGTCTCTGGGTGGTAGGGCAGTGAATACAAATGTTTAATTCCATTCCTTTTTAGGAAATTATTAAATTCATCTGAGGTGAACGCACGTCCATTATCGGACAAGAACACGTCGGGCAGCCCTTGAGACGTGAAAATTTTTCTCATAACTGCTATCACCGTACCACTGTTCATAGCTGGTATGATTTCAGCCTCAAACCATTTGCTGTAGCTGTCTACTAGGACTAAAAACGTTTTTCCCTGAAAGGGCCCCGCAAAATCCACATGTACACGGCTCCACGGCTTCTCTGGAACAATCCAAGCCTGCGGGTCCTTTGGTGGGTTATTCCTCACTAGCTGACATTGCTGACAAGCTGCCACCACATTCTCAATCTGCCGATCCATGTTGACCCACCACACGTATCCTCTTGCATACGCTTTCGTCTGGACAATGCCCGCATGAGGGGCATGTAACAACTTTAACACTTTGTCCTGTAAGGACGAAGGCATTATGACTCTATTGCTCCACAATAAACAACCTTTATTGTGTGAAAGAGCCTCTCTCCGTGTCCAATAAGCTTGTAGGTTCGGGTCTGTGTTCCTTCGTGGCCATCCGTGCAAAACGTGAAACTTTACTTTTTGCAATACCACATCTTTGTTGGTTTCCGCGGCTATCTTAGCAGCGTCCAACTCCCAGCCGCTCGGCTGCTCCTCCAGCAGCAGCACGTCGCGCAGCACATCCTCCTGCACACTCGACGTGTCCGGAGCGGTCCACCTGCTCAACGCGTCCGCGTTGCCGATTAATTTACCAGGCCTGTACTGTTTACTGTAATTATAACTGGAAAGTTTCAATGACCAGCGCAACATCCTCGGTGATATCTGGTCTGGAATTGGTTTTGCGGGATTGAATAAACCGACCAACGGCTTATGATCTGTCACAATACAAAATTTACGACCCGCCAAGAATTCGTGAAACTTTGTCAATCCAAATACAATTGCTAGGGCCTCCTTATCAATCTGCCCATATCGTCTCTCGTGCGCCTGTAGTGTCCGTGAGGCCATCATCACCGGCCGCTCTGAGCCGTCCCCCATAGCGTGTGCAATAATCGCTCCGGGACCGTATTCCGATGAATCACAAATGAGAAGTAGTTCTTTCTGCAAGTCATAGCCCACCAACGTTCGATCTGAAGACAGTAATCGCTTTGCCTCTACAAACGCTTCCTGTTCCTTCTCACCCCAGCTCCAAGGTGTTTTTGATTCTAACAGTCGATACAGTGGTTCCAACACAGTGCTCTTGTCAGGCAAGAATTTTTCGTAAAAATTATATAAGCCCAGGAAGGCACGCAAGGTTTCTATATTGGTTGGGGCCGACTTTTCCTGAATCTCTTTGACTTTTGCAGGTGCTGGGTGAAGTCCCTCTGCATTAATCATGTGCCCTAGGAATGTGATGCTGTTCGCAGCGAACACGCATTTCTTTACGTTGAGGCGGAGTCCCATCTGTTGCAGTTTGGTCAGTACTTCTCTAAGTCTCCGGTTGTGTTCTTCAATCGTGGCTCCAGTGACAGCGATATCATCTAATAGACACGCCACTCCGTCCATACCTGCTAACGCCGTCGACATTAGACGCTGAAAAATCGCTGGCGCCGCGCTGACACCGAATGGCAGACGATTCACTTTCATTAGACCGATCGGAGTGTTCAGCGTGAGCAGCATAGCTGTCGCGTGGTCTACCTTCAGTTGTGTGTACGCGTTTTTCAAGTCCAGCTTACTAAATATTCTGCCGCCACTAAGTTTTACAAACGCTTCCACAGACCGACGCAGCGGATAGATGTCTGTATCTATAGCGGTGTTCACAGTGACACGATAATCACCACACATTCGTAATGTTCCGTCTTCTTTCATCACCGGCTTCACCGGTGTCCCACACTCAGAATAGCCTGCACCATCTCGTTCAATTGTCTAATGACTTTTTCCTTAAGAGGGTAGGGCACCGCGCGCGCCTTTAAGAATCGGGGCGTAGCATCCGGACGCACATGAAGTGACACCTCAGGACCTTTGTACTCGCCGAGACCTTTTTTAAATAGTTCAGGAAATTCTTTTTTATATAGTTCTATCTCCTCTTCAGCCCAGCACAATCCTGATACTTGAAGGCCTAGTGTATGGAACCAGTTCCTGCCCAGCAGATTTGGTCCATTCCCCGACACCACGACCAGTTCACATTGTGCTTCCTTATTACCTAGCACAACACGCACGTCTGCTAGTCCTAATACTTTCAAAGCGTCTTGAGTCCATGTCACGAGTTTTAGATTGGTAGCTCGTAGGGGTGGGGGCCTCAACCACAGCATCTTGTATGTCTCTTCCGACATAACGGTACGTGCTGCACCTGAGTCCACTTCCATAGATAAATGAACGCCGTCTATCATAACGTCTGTGGTAATAGGTGGTGAGTAATTATCCACGCAGACGTATACGCCCATCATCTTCTCAGCTGAAGTGTCCACACTCGTTTTGGCTACCCTCGTGTCGTCGACCTGGTGTACACGACCTGGCTTCTTGGCGCAGGCCGCCGCAATGTGACCCAACTTTTTGCAGTAGAAGCACTTCGCCTTAAGAAACGGGCAGCGCTCGCCCGGCCTGTGTGCGCGTGCACACCGTCGACACTCATTCGAGTTAACATTACCAATGTCCATAGATTCAGTCTCCGTGACACTGGACGGAGTTTGCTTAGACTCACTAGCCACACACGCAGGGTACAAATCAGGGAACGTCACTTGATAGTCCAGACACATCTGTAACGCGACCTCGTAAGTCAAGTCTTTCTTTTTCAATAACCTTTGGTATGCGGGAAGGGGTCGCGAAACTAACTGTAGGTACCTGTCGTCTGCGGCAAAATTTAGAATTTATTGAATCTTGTATAAAAAATGCTTGGTAGGCATATATCTGACTATTTTATTTGATAGTTGGAATACCAGTGTACCTTGTTGTGCTATATTTTATTACTAAAACATTTTTTATAATTTACTTTTTTACAGACAATCGAGCCAAACGTCAAAATTCTCATCTATTGTAGCAATAGATAGATATTTACAATATATTCTTTGATTTATTATTATTTTAGTTATTATACCTCTTAATTCATTATCAAGGCTATCTACTTATATAAAAAACACCACGTTCCTAGTAAAAAATAAGTCATAAATACTATTATGAAAATCACCTTTACTCAAAAAAAAATCGCCATTTTGCACTTTTCTTTTTCGAACCAAACTTTAATTTACTTCCAACAACGAATTAGGTAGTATTTGTGGTAAATAACTATTGTTTTTAGCTCAAAATATATTAATTTCAAGTTATAAAGTGCAAATAATAAATAAACTATAAAATTAGCCAATTTTTTTTACCAACTATCAAAATTGTAGACGATTTGTTAGGTTAGTTTTGTTAGTTATTTCATTTGCATATTTTAAGATCTACGAGTCCTGTGTACTCTATGGAAATGATTGTGTGTGGGTTTTACTATACAAAATGAGCTTTCCAAACACGTTAAGTCTAGAAATCGACCAATACAAAATAATTTAGAAAAACATCAAGAAAAAGAGATTATTTCTCATTGGTCCTTCATTCATCAGTGTTCAAATTTAAATGTTCGTATCATCGGTTATAGGGGTTTCACTGAGTGAAACCCCTATAGAGAGACCCTAGAGAACCGTTTCTTATTGAGTGAAATTCACTCAATAAGAAACGGTTCTCTGTGGTTCGTCCATTCTTCGGGAACATTTACACAATGTAAATATGTCTTATTAAAAGGACTTCTGTAACATGTTAATCACATTTATTTAATTCTCCAAGCTATGTCATTGCTTCCTGTTCCTGGATCTCGAGACAAGAGAGAGGGCTTACCACAGACTCTTTACATTATTTCTTGAACCATAGACTAACTACTATTAATCTATTACATCTCCCTTTTCTTCAGTTACAAAGTTAATAATAAATAATGGCTAATAGTATGTTATACATATTTTTATAGCAGTACAATTCAGTTAGTTATTTAATGTATTTATCATTTAATTTTGTATGTAATATCATCTACTAGTAACAATCTCTAGCAATGCACAATGCAATGAAATCAATACTAATATTTAACAGACAAAACATAAACTATAGATAGTCAGACAAATAACTAGGTTTTCTAACATTTCTGCCTGATCTAGTTACATACTTGCTAACTGTATTTTCAGAATCGATTTTACTCTCAGATGATAAGTCAGTAACTTCTGTATCAGTGACGTTATCTATGTTCTCATTAATACAATCAGTATTACTTTCATCTACCTCTACTTCCTTATTTATAATAAATTTTTCAGTATTTTTACTCTCTATTAGATCCCTTCTATTTCTGTCCAGCTGTTTACCTTTTTCAGTCAAAACTGTGTAAGAATTTGGACGTTCATTCCTACATAGAACTTGGGCATACGTTAATGGTTTTTTGCTTGTTTCATCTGATATAAGAACTTTTTGATCTTTAACTAAATGCTTCAACTTTCTTGTGTTTCTTTGATCATAGTATGCTTTTTGTTTATAGGCATTCTTATACAATTTTGACTGCACATTACAATTTTCATAGTTTTCATTGTCCTTATTGTATATAGTAGGCAACAATCCTTGTATTTTTCTTCCCATTAACAATTCTGAAGGACACTTATAATTTAATTCTTTGGAAATAGGTGTATTTCTGTATTCCAGCAATGCTAAATATTTATCTTTTCCTTCATAGTCTGCTTTTTTAAATATATTTTTAACAGTTTGTACAAATCTTTCTGCTAATCCGTTAGATTGGTGATGATATGGACTACTAGTTTTATGAACAAAATTCCATTCTTTGGCAAACTCTTTGAATTTATAGCTAACATAGTTAGTGCCATTATCTGTATATAGTATATCTGGTATGCCAAATCTGCAAAAATTGGTTTTGATAATTTTAATTGTGTTCTCCGTTGACAAGTTTGAAAGTTTAATTACCTCAAAATATTTACTAAAATAGTCTACAATTATAATATATGGATCTCCATTATAATAAAATACATCACTTGCTACTACACACCATGGTTTGTTGGGCATTTCTCTTATCATCATAGGTTCTTTACTGTTATTCTTTCTAAATCTTTCACATACAGAACATTCCAAAACACTTTTTTCAATATCTTTACTCATTTTAGGCCAGTAAATACATTCTCTGGCTCTTGATTTACACTTTTCTATGCCTAGGTGGTTGTAATGGATTCTTTTTAACATATCATTTCTCAAAGACTTTGGTACCACTAAACAATTATTTTTGAAAATTAAATTGTCATATACAAATAGCTGTTCTTGAAAATTGAAATATGGTTTTAAAGTTTCTGGTATTTTATCTACTCTATTTGGCCAACCATTATTTATATATTCTAGTAGTAATTGTAAATCTTTATCTTTTCTAACTTCTTCTTTAAATATATTGTATTTATAGTTAGATATGCTTAAGTTAGTTTTCACCATGCTAACCTGGCACTCATACAAATCCTCAATAATAATATTTTCTTCTGACAAATTATTAACATCTCTAGACAATGTATCCGCCAAGAGTAATTCTTTACCTGGCTTATATTTTACAACTAAATCATATTTTTGTAGTTGCATTCTCATTCTTTGTAACCTTAATGGTATTTCACACAAGGGTTTATTAAATATGGACTCTAATGGCCTATGATCTGTTTGTACTTGTACAGTTTTACCATAAATAAATTGGTGGAAACGAGTGCAACCAAAGACTATGGCCAGTAGCTCCTTTTCAATCTGTGCATAATTTTTTTGAGTATTGGTCATGGCTTTGGAAGCATATGCAACTGGCAAGTTACTTTGTAACAACACTGCTCCTAATGCATCTTTTGAAGCATCAACAGAGACAACACATGTTTTATCTGGGTTGTAAAACTGTAATACTGGCTGAGATGTTAATATTTTCTTAAGTTCACAAAATGCCTCATCATGTTCCCTGATCCAATTAAACTCTGAACCTTTTTTAATTAATTGTCTTAATGGGTTACACACCTGAGACATGGATGGAATAAACTTTGCAATATAGGTTATCATCCCTAATATCCTTTGAAGTTCTTTAACATTTTTAGGTTTTTCTAAATTTAATATACTTTCTATTTTCTTTGGGTCAGGTTTTATTCCTTCCTGACTTAATATGTGACCAAGATATGTAATTTCAGACACCCCAAATTTACATTTGCTCAAGTTTAACTGAATACCATTTTCTTTTGCTTTGTCTAGTACTTGTCTAAGGATCTTATCATGTGACTTCTTATTTTCTGCATATATAACAATGTCATCAATAAATACCTCACAACCTTCAATTGACTCAAATACCTGACAGTATTGCCTATGAAAAATCTCTGGTGCCGATGACAGCCCATACGGTAGTCTCTTAAAGCAATATCTACCGAAAGGTGTACAGAAAGTACAAAGCCTTGAGCTATCTTCAGTCAATTTCACATGAAAAAATGCTGTTGAAGCATCTAATTTACTAAATATTTTTGCCCCTGTCATCTTAGCGGACACTTCGTCAAAAGTAGGTAATTTAAAGTGTTCACGTTTGATACACTTATTTAAAATACTAGGGTCTAAACATAGACGAATTTGACCACTGGGCTTTTTTACTATCACAATATTGCTGACAAATTCTGTAGGTTCAATAACCTTTGCTATGACACCTAACTTTTCTAATTTTAACAGTTCTTTTTTTAGAGGTTTATGTAAAGCTATTGGTATACTTCTTGGTGGACAGATTCTTCCCACACTATTTTCTTTTAATTTTATAGAATATTCTATACCCTTTAATGTACCAATTCTGTTTTCATCAAATACGTATTTATACTCATCAGTAATCTCACTGTAGTTACTATAAATTTGTTCCTTTTTTATTTTATTTAAATATTTTCTTTCTATTATGCCTAGTTTTAGTACCGTACTATGACCTAACACTGGACAAGCTTGTTCGTTATTTACTACATAAAACATTAGTGTCACAGTTTTATTGTTGATTAACTTACATTTCAGAGTAATAGTACCAACGCAGTTTATTACAGAACCATCATAGTTATACAACTTATTCCAGTTTTCTTTAATCATGCCCTTCAATTTCAACTTTTCTACATAACTCAGAGGTATCACATCACAATCACTCCCAGTATCTATTTTAAAGTCTATAATTTTGTTATTTATTTGGAGAGCTTCTGTTAGACATTTGGTTACGCTACCTACCATGATAGTTCCTAACACAGGATCATCGTCAGACTCACTTTCACTATTTCTATTAATCATTTTCACTTTTTTATTTCTACACATTTTAGCATAATGCCCGTATCCATTGCAACATTTACACTTAGCTTTGTAGGCTGGACACCTAAAACCATGCTTGTAGCCACACCTGTAACAGGTTTTTTCTTCTCTGGAAGTTGACGACTGCTGCATGTCATCTGATTTTGTCCCTTGTTGTATCCCTTGAGTATTTTTCTTTTCTTTTCTATTATTTATCACTGTTCCTACTGTATTTTCTTCCTCTTGTAACTGTTTCACCTGTATGTTAGCCATTTCTGAGGATTTGCATATTTGTATACATTTCTTCAAGTCCAGATTCTGCTCTTTGAGTAGTCTTTCTGCGATTTTCGCGTTTCTAATGCCTCTGACTATTTGATCTCTTATGAGACTTTCTTTTAATTCCCCAAAACAGCAATCCATTGATAGCGACTTCAGTGACGTCACGAACTCATCAAACGTTTCATTATCTTTCTTTTCTCTTCTGAAGAATGTATGTCTCACCATCGTTTCGTTTTGAAATGGTGTACAGTAGGACTCGAATTTTTCCAGTACCCATTCAAGCGTCTCATCTTTTCCCTGCCCCTTTTCAAATGTGTTATATACCTCTAGACCTTCATCACCTATTGTGTGCAATAGGAGTGCTACTTTTTGGTCGTTGGTAACATCTTTTTTACTTTCATATCCACTAGCCTTATAGTAAAGCATAAATTTTTGCTTGAATCTTTTCCAGTTTTCCTTTAGTTCGCCATGAAATTGCAATGGCGGCGGCTGCTTGAGGTTTTCCATTTATTTTTTATTTTATGTGACAGTGAAGTATCTAATGAATACTTTATAATATCTGCCACTTACCGACTGCGCCATGTAAATATGTCTTATTAAAAGGACTTCTGTAACATGTTAATCACATTTATTTAATTCTCCAAGCTATGTCATTGCTTCCTGTTCCTGGATCTCGAGACAAGAGAGAGGGCTTACCACAGACTCTTTACATTATTTCTTGAACCATAGACTAACTACTATTAATCTATTACACACAATACGATTTATACCCTAATATAAAGCATTTAATATTAAAATCGTGTAAAAGTGCCGAAGGCGACTTTAGCACTGATCAGTGCTTAAGCAGACAACGAGTTTAGCACTGATCAGTGCTTCCGCATACCAAAGGATAAATCGCGTCGCAAGCGATCGTCCTGTACCCCCAGCACTAGTCGGTCTCTCAACTGGGGTTTCAAGTCCATGAAATTGCATTTTGCACCAAGCAGACTTATAGCCGCCACAGTCTTGTACGCTTTCACCTTGCACTTGTTGACGTTTGTAAAATTTTCCCGCTTGCAAAATTTCGTTAACCTCGGGTTCGTAAAACTTATCCAAAACACTAAAAATGTCCACTAAAGGTACTTCCGTAGGACGTTTTGGAACTAAAAGTGATGCAATTAACGCGAAAGTGTCTTTGCCGCACTGAGAAAGAAACAGCGATCGTCCCTTGTCGAGGTTGAGTTTGTCATACCCCGCCGCATCAAGCGCGCACAGTAATTGTTCTATATAATCACACCACTTATCAGTCTTTGGGTTAAATTGTTCGGGAAACACTATATTCGTAACATTTGCCGTCATTTTCACGAAATCCAAATTATTTTCCGCAGTCGCCAATAAAAGATACAACCAAGTCGAGATCAGAAAGCAAACTGTTTTATTTCCTTTTTACCCTCATTACAAAATCTTACACTTCACAACTAGTAAAAACAATCAACAAGATTTAAACATAACACTTCATGATTACTTGCTGACAAGCATGGAGGCTGAGAGAACCTTCTCGGCCGCAGGCTACATTTGTAGCTCCTAAGTCGACAGGCAGACGACACAATCAATACAATTTGTTTTCTAAGATCATTTTTTCAAACCATAAATAACTGATAATTGTTCAGAAATTAAAAATTTAAATATTATAAAGAATAGTTACTTTACTGTGAGTCTGTGATTGTTATACATATTATTGTGTTATGCTAAGTACTGTGAATACTGTGATCTTGGTTAAGGTTTATTGTCATAATTATATTTAATGTTACAATATAGATTATCAATGTTGATCCCTATCTTCAAAATATGAGTTTTCTCTTTTTATAATTTGTTGTAATATAGTTGATTGTGTATAATTATGTATTGTTTAAATTTACTCTTTATTAACGGAAAATTAAGTAATCCTGGTTATCTAACCTCGTTGACTCAATCCGGCCGGATCCGGTCGGACCTGGCCGGATTCATGGAAATACAGTCTGATCCGTATTAAGATTGCTGGGTGGGATTTAAAATTGATAGTAGTCATTGAAACACTTGGTAACTTACTGAACTTTTATGCTGTTCCTAGCTTGGTCTGTTCCACTCACCATTGGAGTGATAGCCGTCATTCCACTATGGGGATTTATGGCTTGAGGTGTAAAAGTGCTGTGGGTTGGTGTCAGTGCCACTTCCCCAGCAATATAAGACTGTGAAGTTGGCATTGCTGGAGTAGTTAGTAATAAGCCACTAACTCCACAGTGAGCAGGAGTATGAATACTGTTTGCAATATTCCCATCATTTGTATGGCCTATCTGATTTGAAACGCTGCTGATTACAGATACTCTGTTCATTCTGACATCTTCTGTGCCATCTTGCAAATTATGATCATTATTATTTCCACCTTTTTGTTCATTGCCAATCTCCATCTGTAAAGCAGAGATTAGTTATAGTTAATACCTAGTTTTTGAAAGGGGGTAGTTGTGAATGCAAGGAAACCACTTGGATTTTGGATCTTGATATAATTTTATCCAAACCAAACAACTTTTTAAAATTATTTCGTTTCGAAATAATTTTTAAAGACCTCCATGACACTTTTATAACTAATGAGTATTTTACCTCGTGAAAATTGCTCCAATCAGGTGTAGGGACACAGGGAGTTGTTCTTTTCTCAATATTTTGTACAGACATTTTGTTTGACTTTCAACTACTGATGGTTTCAATCAACTAAGATGTGTCTAGCCAATTGGTAAGAATCTGTATTTTATACAGTAAGAAGCAAGCAAAGAATGTTTAAATTTAATTGTTCAATAAATAAATTGGCGATAAATGCTGTAGGAATCAAATAAACGTTGGTTAAACCAAAACATTAAAATTTAGCAGTTTCATGTTTTTCTCGATATTTTCTCGTGTACACTCACTCCACAGAACATATATATAATATAAAATATACCCTGACGGGACTCACTCTATCAAAAAGTACTCTGTGGTGTTCACAGAGTACTTTTTGTGACTTTTTGACTCGTGTTCTATTCTATTTTTCTTTATGGCAATGGTGCCGATGTCGACAATTCTGCCAATGTCAGATGTGACATGAGAAAACGTCATATCACATCTAGCTATGGGCCGAGTCGACTTTTTGGTAACTCGGGTGACTCGCGTTGACTCGCTTACCAACTCGGGCTGCAACTCGAGTTGACTCGTTCAGTCTGCCCGTTGCCCGTGTCGCCGCTTCGTGGGTCCGAGTCAATAAATGCTCAACTCGGTGCATCGTTCCGCGGGTTGCTAGTTTGCTACGTTCACGGTTCGCCGGGTTGGGTCCGGCGGGCTGCGTGGCGCCGAGTCAATGGTAGTCAAATAAAATTGAGCCCGTTCAAAAATCTGATGTTTATTATTATTAAAAGTGTTTTCAAACATCAAATCACAAAACGAATACTACTACGCTACGCTACTTATGCTACATAAGTAGCGTAGCGTAAAAGAATGGTAACATTTTTACCTAGAAAATAATAAGAAACTAAAATAAATGTAATGGTACTTTATTCCTTAAATTAAACACCGTACCATTTGGTATTTGGTCATGTATCTATCAACTAACACCTATATAAAAAAAGCTAATCAACATCTAAGTAATAGCACTTATTTTTGAATGAATACCATTCTTCAGTCCAGTCAGTCAACTGTAACAAACCAAAAAAGGTAAACAAAACAAATAAGCTTCTGTGTCAAAACTCTCTCATCACTTCTGGCTGAATAACCGTCTGATAAGAAAAAGAAACCAACAACGAGAACTATCTCTTTCACTCGCGGCTCGGACATTCGGTCGTTGGGCTGATTCGGGCTCGCTCGGAGTCGTTCGGGCCTCGCGACTTGCGGGCTAGGCGGCTAGCCGCGGGCCGCCAACCCACCGCACCGCCCGCCCGCCGCGCGCGCTCTTCGGTTCAACTCGGTTTGCAGAAATTTTGACTCGGGCTGACTCGCTTACGGTCTGGCCCGAGTTACGCGAGTTAGATAACTCGAGTCGCCCATCGCTAATCACATCTGACATTGGCAGAATTGTCGACATCGGCACCTCACTACGTTTTCTCATATCACATCTGACATTGGCAGAATTGTCGACATCGGCACCATTGCCATAAAGAAAAATAGAATAGAATAGACATCGGCACCATTGCCATAAAGGAAAATAGAATAGAATAGTAGTGATTTTTAGAATTAAAACAACAATAAAAAAAACTAATTCTATTCTATTCTATTTTTCTTTATGGCAATGGTGCCGATGTCGACAATTCTGCCAATGTCAGATGTGATATGAGAAAACGTAGTGATTTTAAGAATTACAACAACAAAAAATAAAAACTAATATTTTACATCCATGATTATATCCAAAAAAAATAGTATTTACATCCATTTGAATGTGTTGATTCGTTTACAGTGACATTGACAAGTTTTTTCTTTTGTTCCTTGTGGAACAGGCTAGGGTCAGGGACCATGCTGCCTAATCATCAGTAAGTTCGTTTTTTTTTTTTGGAAATTCAGTTAAATTCATTAGTTTATTTTTTTATAACTAAGGTAGATCCAGTTAAATTCATTAGTTTGATATTTATCCATAAGTAAGTAAATTCAAGTTAAGTCATCAGTTTCTTATTTTTCATAAGTAAATCCGTGTTATGTCATCAGTCTTATATTTATTTCACTATAATCCAAGTATTAGTAGTCTTTTTATTCTACAAAATCTTAGGTAAAATTCAAAATAACAGTCAATCATTTAAAAGTTATTTTTGCAAGTCCTTGTCTTTTTCTTTTTTTTTAACCCCAACTGACGGAGTTTGAGGTTATCTTATCCTATCACCATAACATTAATTCTTCTTAGTACGGTTCTGTGTACTTCTGTGTTTCTTATCAAGTTATCAATATAGAACGAAGAAAATATTGCTCCTCCCGATGCTGGGACGTTAATTGTTGAGGAGTTCTCCTGGTAAGAACATGGAGAACTGGAGCTGATAGTGAAATCACCATCAGCTCCACTTCACCATACGCATTGTGACGAACATAAATTGCTTAGCAACCATTTTAAAGCAATCGAATCGCTACCCGTGAAATATTTGTCATTGCGTAGTTCCGATGGCCATCTGTGGTTTTCATCATCAGTTCCACTTCACCAAATTATACTTCCTGAATGCAAATGCTTGAGCTGTTAATGAAAATACCAAAATTGCTATATGTATGCATATAATATTTGAGGAGTTCCCTCAATTCCTCATGAATCCCATCATCAGAACTGGATTTTGAAAAAATGGGACTAATCTAGAAGTATCCTTTCATACAAAAAAAAAAATTTTCAAAACGGTTCATAAATGACGGCGTACTGAGGTAACAAACATAAAAAAAAATAAAAAACCGAATTGAGAACCTCCTCCTTTTTTTGAAGTCGGTTAATAAAAAACAGTAAACAATGATTTTATTAATAAATTTTACCTGATTTCTATTAAACTTGCTTTGTATACTTCAACTTTCTGTCAAACCTGGAAATCTGGAATAATTATTTTTCTGAATTTTGTTTTGAGCTATAAAGATAATTGAGAACTACACGGAAGACAAGGCGGTATGCTCGAAAGACTATAGCCTGCCCTTTAGGCGAATAAAAAAAAAACATAATAACTGAGAATTGAAAAATTTGTTTTTTTTTTACAGAGAAATGGTTGTATGTATTTTATCAGTATTTAAACAAATTACTATTTTCTTATTTTCATTTTATAAAACGTGGTACCTAATATTGAAAATGCATATTTTCTGAAAAGAGTGTCATTGGAGCAGCGGCAGATGCTCTTTGCATTCATGCAACATGAGGACCTTGCCCGGAGCCGTGTTTTGACACTTATTGCTTAGATTACTCTTTTTTATACAATATTTTGTTATTCAATAACACTTCCGACAGCAAATACCTGTCGGAAGAATTGATGTCTTCATACCGTATATGAACAGTCAAAATTGTACGGTTTCGGATTTGTGAATAGCGATTATAGGATTTCGTCGATAACATTGACATTCGATACGGTACCAAACCGTGTCGTAGCTGCTTTGTGAATAGCTATGCTCTCCGTCTACGGCTATGCTGGCTGGACCCCTTAGGGTATATGTGTTCTGTGGTGTCCGTGTGGTACAGACAGCATAATTTAGCGACATTTCTAGTGACTTTTCTAATTTGGCTATCATTTTAAAAGTATAATTTAATTTAATCCGATTTTATTATAACTGACTTTGTAAGCGCGCTACTTAAGGTGGATCTGCAATGGTAACCCGCGAAATTCAAATTTTCTAGCGTTTTTTGCAATTTGTAGGTCAGTGTCAGGTTGTATCTTGATCAAATCAAAACTACAGAGAGCCGGCCGCGCTGGCGCTGGCGCCTTCACTTCGTACCGTCTGCGCCAGGGGCGCCAGTCGTCTTCCCAAACGTAATTCCAATTTTTTGTTTGTTGATAACAGTAACTCGTCTTAAAAACATCTTATATACGTAAAAAAAAAAAACTAAATAAATGAGCAATTATTTTTGACTTTCTGTCTGGCGACATTTGCTTTAGTCGAGTTGGCAACACGTCTAAGGGATGCCAGACGTACGATAATTGTCGTAGTAAATGTACAGACGCCAGCACATCAACCTACCCGAAACTGTCAAAATTTCCCAATCAACTTTGAACCTTATGCATTAGTGATAAAGTTGAAAATCTATCAAAGAAATTTGACAGATTGTAGTAGGTTGATGTGCTGGCGTCTGTACCATAATTTCGACACCGGTACGATGTTACGATACAATATGTATTATCGTACGCTAAAGTACGATAATCTCCAACCCCCCTTCGAAGTGAGGTGAAAAGACTAGTATCCAGTGCCTTAAATCAACAACAAACAATCTTGCAACAAAAACTGCTAGAGGGGCTTTACTTTCAGGCAGCGCAATGCGTAAAAAAACCAATAAAAAAAATGCTGATGATGATATCTCGAATGATTTCAGCAATTATTTATTCAAAAACGGCTGGCGCTGCTGCAGAGGTAGATGTAAATAGTAATTCCAATGATCACCCTCTTTTATAAAATAAATAAGATTTTAAATTTGTCTTATTTCACAATTTCCTAAAATTCCTATTATATATCTAGTTTTGCGAAATAGCGCGTTTCGCGCAGTTCTGTTTTTCATCGAGTACGATAATTTTTGAATATTCATTTCATACGATAATTCAGTGACACTCGTCTGGCAACCCTGTGACAGACAGACAGTCAGCTGTCAGACTCAGATACTGCATTTCCCGCTATAAAAAACGTCACCTCGTTTTTCTCCGGTCAAGTCCGGTCTACCCAGTCTACTACACTACTGTAGTACGGTCTACCCAGTCTACTACTGTAGTACTACATGCTCTGTGCTACTGTGCCAGACTGCCAGTCTACTTCTTGAGTGCTTGCTGGACCGTTTATGTTGTATATTTTCTTCGATTCCTTTCCATCACAAACGTGCAAACGAACGAATCCTGAAGACAAGACAAAGCAGTTATCAGATACGGACTTTGAATTATAATAAGTGTTTACATTCGAAACTTACAGAATCGATCTAAGTATACAGCATCATGGTTGGCAAACTTAATAAGCTGTTTGTTCTCAAAAGAGGTAAGGAAGCTCTTGTAAATTTTAATCTTTATCCTTGTCGTTTCTGTTCTTCAACTTTAACCTTAAAACCTTACCTTCTGGCGAAGAATACACCTACTCTCTACCGAGAGCCTCCAGGTATGCTCGCTATCTGATCTGAAATATCTTGCCTATTGAGTTCGATTATGCTTATGGGCACCATGGGCAGCAAAGAAAACAAAACATTTTTGAGACTTATTATTATTGCACTAATAGCAAAGCTATTAGGTTATTATTATTGCCAGGTTTCTATGGACTTGGTTCTCGCTCTGTTGTGCCCCTGAGGGTCCGAGACTACACATAATAGCATGAATAACAGTGATCCGATATTGAGGTGCAAAACAGGGATTTTATGAAGTTATCAGAATATGGATAAGCCTTATAATTCTGGTATTCCAGGACTAGTGAATTTGCCATGTACTGGTGGTTGTCATTTGTGTTGGTGGGCTTAGTTGTGATAGGGATTCAGATTTTAGTAACTAATTATTCTATTACTTCTTAAACTTAACATTGTTTACTTAGAAGTTGATATGAGCGTTACAGAAGTAACCATGAGAAAGAGATAGGTAGTGTCAGACTGTTGCACTTTTGTAGTGTGGAAGATAGCAAATATAGCTAAATTGGTTTATTCACATTCATCAGTTTGTTGAGTGTGCATGCAGTCAGGGGCGGTCCGAGAGGGGGGGTCGTGGGGGTCATGACCCCAAAATCATTCAAGCTGTCGAGAGTCTGAATGATTTATTTGCCTTACTACTTTACTTGAGCCACGAAAACACTGATGGGCATAATATACAAAAACATTAAGAACATAGGCAGACATGGGGACTGCCGACATAAGTAAAAACTGTAAAACTATGACATTACAGTGGGTTTTTTAACGCGCTTAAAAAGTTTTTAATTTAAAAAGCCTGTTATAAAACATAGAATCTAGGATGCAAGAGCGAGCGAAGCAAACTCTGTATTTGGGCACCCCGGTTGTACGTAAGGTTTGAAAGGCTTTGGTTAAGGCCAGATTCCTAAACTGCTGTAAAACGAGTTTTAAGTTTTCGTCATAATTTGATAAAGTAAGTTCTCTTTCTGTATGATGGTTAAACGTCCGCGCGCAAAATACGCGCATTGACGTGGAGTTGCGGACAACAGCCCGTATTACCTATGATGGTTAAAAGTAAACAGAGACTATTCAAGGTGGGGTGCTAAAATTTCCGAGCTCACTTCGCTCGCTCTTGGATTGTACATTTAATTAATTGCTTGGGCTTGCCTGCATAAGTCGACAATGTTACTCCTATTTCAACTTAAAAATATAAAACAAAACTAACCAAACCGAGGCGGGTTGTTAAAATTTGGCAGCATTATAAAGTAACACCCCCCCCCCCCCCCCCCCCCCAAAAAGCTGTGTCCCTACCATAAGTAATATGGAGCTGGAGATAAACCGGAACCTTAACATATTTTCACGCCTTTAGTCCCCAAAGTGTTAGGCAGGGGTATAGTACTTACAACCACATTTATTTATAAATGTACAGAGGCGGACTTAATGAAATAGGCATTTTCTACATTTCGCCAGTTATTAAGTGCCATGTCATAGGGGGTGAGCTTACTGCTACTGCCGCCACGGTTGGCGGCCCGGTGGCATAAATCCAGACTTCAGGCTGCTTCTGAGAAATTTCTGATAGAAAAACCCAATAACACTTTAGCCGACCTAGGAATCGAACCGACCTAGGACTCAGCTCAGCAATAACGCTTGCGACCACTACACCAACGCGGATATGTACCCCTCTTAAAATATTCCTCGGCACCCATCGTGACCCCCCCGCAATATCTTGGGCTGCGACCGCGCCTGCATGTAGTGTTCTTGCATGACCTATTTGTATTGAAGATACCTTGGTAGGTTTTATGGACGGATTGATCTGCTTATCTCGACTAATTTGGCTTTTGATAACTGGAATCATTGATGTATTATATAATTTTATACATCAATGACTGGAATTATGAATTTTTGCTGTGACTGAATTGGATGCTAGTTTAGACTATTACACATACAAGGCATCCATACTAATATTATAAATGCAGTGGCGTGCATTCCATATAGGCATATAAGCAGTGTCTACCTCGATAAATCACCATAAGTCTGTCAATTACATTTTAGTGTAATTATAAATTAATAATTTATAATTGTATTTTTTCCCCACAGTAAATTAAACAAAATCTCTGCATTTGCCAGACGGCCTACTCGGCTCCTGTCTCTATCAAAAAGTACTCTGTGGCTCCTGTACTATTCGCACATTGTCATTGGTTTACTCTTTCAAGTTAATACGACGAAATTAAAAATACATACGTCTCCCGTAATACCATGACGTTCGACCTTCGCAATTTATTACCCTAAGTAGGCATGCCTACTCTAATAACCATCCGTATGAAACTGAATGAAATCGTAATTTGGCCGTGCAAAGAAAGAAAGGGATGGATATTGAGATCGCCGATAGCGAGGTAAAAAAGACGGCGGTTGCAAACATTTTAAAATTTTTCATCATGGGTGTTGATTTCATGGTTTTTAAGGGTGCTGAAGCCAATAGTGAAAAATCCAAGATGGCGGCATAGACTTATAAAAAAAGATGGACTCCACGCCACGCATATCGAAAGTGAAGCACTTACTGTGACTGTGCTTCACTTCCCTGCCGCGACCGCTTGTACAAACACGCCTCACGCTCACATTTACATCATAGTATGCCGACGGGCCGCCATTACCACAGCGTCAATCGTCAATCACGCACACATAGATCGGTACGGTGCTTCACTTTCGATATGCTTGGCGCGGAGTCCATCTTTTTTTACAAGTCTATGGATGGCGGCTGTAATTTTTTTTCTTCTTCATGGGTGTCGTTTTTATGGGTTTCAAGGGCGCAAAGGGGTCGATAGTGAGGTCAAAATGAAAATCCAAAATAGCGGCTGTATTTTTTTTTTATTTCTCATCGTGGGTGTCGTTTGCATGGTTTTTGAGCGTGCTGGAGCCTATAATAAAGTCAAAATGAAAATCCAAGATGGTGGCTGTAAAACTTTTTTTTGTTAGGTAATAGATACTTTTGTTTTATGTTTCTGATTAGTGACCGCGTCTGCTTAGACTAGATCCGGCCTAGTGTCTGCCTAGTCCCTACCTATTCTGAAAACCAATGCACGCCACTGAATGCAAAAGTGTGTCTGTCTGACTGTTACCTCTTCACGCTTAAACCACTGAACCGATTTATATGAAACTGGCTTCTGCCCATGCCATCGTCCGCGTGAAATTCGTACTTTCCTCTAAAAATTTCGAAAATGTATGTTTATGATCTTTATCATTTATTTAGATAAATAAGTATTCGGGATAATATTGTATCCTGCTTTTCTTCCCCACAGGGGGTAGAATTTTGAAAATTTGTTTGGGATGTGTTCATAACTTGACTCAAAGACCCATACTCATTTTCGAGTCAATGGAAGCAAGCAATAGAATCCACCCCTTAAACTTTATTACCCTTTTCCACCTTGGTAGGAGTCGATTTTTGAAGAACCGTAAATCACATACTTTTATTTTTTGTTTTAGTAGTACCGAGTTTCTAGTTAATCCGACAGCGGGTTACATATTTTTCTAACCTATCAACTTAGTTATTTGCTGTTCCAAATATTGCCAAGTTTCCAGTTTAATAACCAAATCAGTATTATATTATCTGTGACCAAATGAATAAGATTTTTCATTCTCTCAGATCTAGATGATGGTACTCTGGACCACATCTTTTTCTCTTGCTCTTTAAATTCCCAATCTTTTGACTTGTATCATAAGCTTTCCAAAATTAAAATCCCTCTTCATACTAACTTCCAAGCCCTCTTGAATAATCTTTCTCCTAAACTTATCCAAATCTTGTCAACTTTTTTAAACTTATAATCAAACTTTAGTTTGGTCTGTAGTAATAATAACTTACTTACTTAGCCCACGCCTAGTTAGGTTAGAACTCTGATCAACCGTGTGCGAGCCGAGAGAGGGAGGGAAGCGAGGCGAGCAATACGTCATTGAGGCGAGCACTACTTCTAAGGCCTGAGTTCACAAACATTCTAACCATCGGTTAGGTATTTAAACAGTTGATTTCCTTAGGAAATTTGACATAAATCAACTGTTTAAATACCTAACCGATGGTTAGAATGTTGGTGAACTCAGGCCTAAAGGCCAGGCGGTTAACTAAACGTCTAATTAAACCAGTTGGCTGCGACATACATATAAGAATGGGTACACGTAGTTGACGTAGTGGTGAGACGAGCTCAGACGCGCCGCGCAGCCCATGCGTCATGTTGATCTGTGAGTGGTGTAATGAACCTTCTTATAAAAAGTCTTACATAATGGGGTTTAAATTAGTTTTACTACCGCTAAGTTGCTGAGTGAGAATAATTATTACAAAAATGAGTTAAGTACAAGATTTGGTGGGAAACGTTAACGTTGTTTGCATAGCGAGTAATGGAGAGAGTAGTGTATAATCAATTAATCAGCATATAGATTACTAGCTTTTGTCCGCGGCTTCGCCCGCGTGGAGGTCGGAAACTACGAGGCATAGTGTGTTATGGGAGCCGAGTTGCGGTCATGTCTCGTTTATGTGTCCATTCGATAGATCTAGCCATGATACAGCGTTGCTAAAAATACCTACGGTATTTTTTTGCTTAGTTATTGAGATATGATTTTTTTAGTGAAAGGGCAATGATCTTAAGAAAATCTTAATTTCAAGATTACTCAAAAAATATAAAACATAGTTTTTTTTTATTGAAAATGATGTTGCAGGATTTTATATAATTACATGTTAAATTAAAGGGTTGTAGATTAAATTATTGAAGAGTAAGGATTTTTTTTCTGAATTTCACATATATTTATTTTTTTATAAAACTATGGCGATGTAGCATTTTTTTTTTTACATAAAATTGTCACTACTGTTAGTAACCATATTCTAAAATTTCACAAACTAAATTCATGCGGCAAAGGAGATAAATCGTTTCTATGTATTTTAGGAATTTCTATGGAAATAGGGTTGTACGTAATAAAAATTGTGACATTATATTAAATACCTAGTACATTTATCGTATCGTTTGAGGCGAGATACTCGCCGAATCGTACAGCGACGAGGGTGATAAGGAGCCGAGAACACTTCCAAAAAAATTATAAATAATAGAATGAAAAATAGTTTTGCCATAATTATTAGCAAAATATGACATAAACTTTCTTTTTATTCGCGCTTTGCTTTCGCTAGGTTGAGAGAAGCAAAGGCCACTAACAGCCTAATATGAAAAATATAAAATTTTAATAATTTTGTATTTAGAACACAAATGTTAATTTGTTCAGTATTTAAAGTTTAATTAAATAAATCTAGCCGAGTCAATGCTACGGGTCGATAGTCTTTGCATAATTGGTCTCCTAGCATGTTAACAGGTACACCCGGAGAATGAAGAGTACCTATATCTGCCACTCGCTGACCAACATGAGGGTTGGCGCCCTCATGTCCCTTTTGCACTAAGTCACTCGGTCGAGGCCCGAGATAACATCCCCCAACAGGATGGGTCAGGTCCTGTTGAGGCGAAGCAGCGCCATGGGTCTTTGCCGGCTCCATGACGCCTCACCCCCGCTTCTCCGGACTTCGTGTATGAGTATTGGGTTTTAGCATAGCTTAACAAGGGCGGACCCCTTCCCAATACCACACGATGCCCATCATAAAAGAAATTTAAAAAAAAACAAAATGTTACAATCATTTTGTTGACAACCCTAAGAAAATCTTTAAAAATCGATATCTCTGGTACTCAGCCTTTGTAGCGGCTGATTTTTTGTACGAATTTACATCAACATGTATACAATATAAATACATTGAAAGAAACGAGCATGCAAAGTTTCGCCAGAAAAAAAAGATTATGAAATGATATAAAAAAAAAAACTGCTTACATGAGTTTGATTAATCAGTTATTTATACGTTAATTTGTTCTTTTCGTCATGTTCTATTATACCGCTAATCAGTTTATGCTTAAATAATAGATAGAATGGAAGTAATCACTTTTTGGTTTCTGTGGACATTTCTCGATTTTTTTAATTTCTCAATAACTACTACAGGATGAAATTGAAAACATGCGACAAATCGAAATGGGTGATTCTACTCATCATTATGAACAACTTTTACTATGGGACCAAACCTGAAATCGCGAAAAAAAAATCTGCTGTTTCCTACATTTATGTTCGCATAACTCGTCAAAATGTATCCCTACATTTTGACGAGTTATGCGAACATAAATGTAGGAAACAGCTGCTTTTTTTTCGCGATTTCAGGTTTGGTCCCATAGTAAAAGTTGTTCATAATGATGAGTACAATCTCCCATTTCGATTTGTCACATGTATTCAAATTCATCCTGTATAGGTAAAGTCACAGGGATTTTTTTTAAACGTTATTTCCTAAGAATGTCTTTCTAATAGGCATTGAAAATGGTGATGACCGCAACTCGGCTCCCATAACACACTGTGCGAGGGGCTGCCTTTTAAGTCGTGTCGTTTGCAAATCTCCCGCAATTATAAAAAAAAAACATATGGCTTTTTCATCTTTTTGAATTCAGAACTCGAAAACAAAAGAATGTTTTTGATCGGTCGAATAGTTTTATTGTAGCGTCTATTCGAAGGTGACAAGTCGGTTGTAAGAATGGAAATAACAAAGGAAAATATGAGTGCGATAATTTTCTACAACTTTCAAAGGGGATTAACGCGACTTCAGTGCTTTGAGGAGATCACTTCTGTGTTTAGTGATGCAGCACCATGTCTTAGGACGGTAGAACGCTGGTTTTTAGAATTTCAACGTGGGCACTCTAGCTTCAGTGACAAGCCACGTGAAGGTCGTCCAAAAACCGCCATGACGCAAGAGAATATCGACGCCGTGTGGCAGCTAACCGTCGAAGATCGTCATGTGACATACCGTGAAATAGAGGCAGCCGTGGGCATTTCAAGGACTACTATCCAAAAAATCCTGCACGAAGAACTCGGTGTAAGAAAGTTGATCTCTCGTTGGATACCACATTTGCGTAGCGACGACCAAAAAGCAGCCCGTGTTAGACGGCTTCGCAAAACTGCAGCGATTCAACCGAGGAGAGTCAAAACACGTGGTGACGAGATATATGCTTACGACCCAGATTCCAAGCTGAAAAGCAAAGCAGCAGTGCCAAAACCGACAAAAGTCATACGCTCACGGAGCACTTAAAAAAAAATGGTTGCCTCGTTTATTATTGTACTTGGTTATTGTACTAGAAGATCGCAAGACGGTTAATGACTGGTATACCACTGTTTGTTTGCCACAAGTCATCACAGAGTTTCGAAAAAAAACTCAAGACGTTGTATGATACTGCACCATGATAATGCAAGTTCGCAAACCGCCCGCGATACAAAGATGTTTTTGAGCACCCAAAATGTCGAAATTTTAGATCACCCGCCTTACAGCCCGGACTTGAGCCCTAACGATTTTTTTACGTTCCCCAAAATTAAGCAGTCTTCGTGGTCAACGTTTCAGCTCACCCGAAGAAGCTGTTGACGCATACAAATCGGCCATTTTGACTACCCCCTCTTCGGAGTGGAATAAATGTTTTAAAAACTGGTTCGAGCGCATGCAAAAGTGTATTAAATATCGCGGAGAATTCTTTGAAAAACAATAAATGGTAATAATCTATTAGATGGTCTATACTTATTTCAAACGACACAACTTAACTTTCTTACACCGAGTTCTTCTTGCAGGATTTTTTGGATAGTAGTCCCTGAAATGCTGCCTCTATTTCACGGTATGTCACATGACGATCTTCGACGGTTAGCTGCCGCACGGCGTCGATATTCTCTTGCGTCATGGCAGTTTTTGGACGACCTTCACGTGGCTTGTCACTGAAGCTAGAGTGCCCACGTTGAAATTCTAAATACCAGCGTTCTACCGTCCTAAGACATGGTGCTGTATCACTAAACACAGAAGTGATCTCCTCAAAGCACTGAAGTCGCGTTAATCCCGTTTGAAAGTTGTAGAAAATTAACGCACTCATATTTTCCTTTGATGTTTCTATTTTTCCAACCGACTTGTCACCTTTGAATAGACGCTACAATAAAACTATTCGACCGATCAAAAAACATTCTTTTGTTTTCGAATTCTGAATTAAAAAAGATGAAAAAGCCATGTTTTTTTTTTATAATTGCCGGAGGTTTTCAAACGACACGACTTAAAAGGCAGCCCTTGTATCAGAACTATATTTCCAATCCTTTAAATCTCTTGAAAATAGTTACACAAAAATGTCAATATTGCATGTGAATTTTAAAATCATCCCCTATTTTACCCTCTTGAGGGATCATTTTAGAAAAACTATGAAATAAGTAATTCATTATTTGTTACCAAAAGCATAAATTTAAATTTTCATATCCCTAACTTAAGATATAACAGGTTAACCATACAAATTTTCATCCCTATATCCCCCCCCCCCCCCCTTTAGGGATATTTTTGAGACAAAAAGCAGCCTATGTACTTCCCCGGGATGCAATTATATCTCTGCCAAATTTTATCGAAATCCGTTCATCAGTGGTTTAGGCGTGAAAAGTTAACATACAGACAAACAGAGTTACTTTCGAATTTATAATGTTAGTATGGATATGGATTATATTTAGAAATCTGGTAACCTAAATGCTTTGCCTGACGCTCATTTGTTTGGTATTATCCTGAATATTACTGAAATAAGTCAATGTGAGTTAAACAATTGCACCATTGAGAACTTGATGCCTCATTTAACAAAGTTCTAACAATGGCTGATTATGTTAGCGGCTACATTTAATTCCGTGAAACAGTCTGTGTGCAGAGTCGATTGATCTATCCAAACATTCATAACACCGGAAAGTAACAATAGTACCAAATTATACATTTAGAACTTGATACGGCATCTACAAGCATCGGCAAGGGTTAGAAGGAACACATTGTTCTCGACCTACTTACAAGGTTTGGTAATTATGTTAAATCAAACAAACTGCTCTTGTTCTTGTGAAACTGTTTATCGAGTTCTTAAATGAGGTATGAGAGCTGAAACGAAGAACAAATAAGCGTAAGCCGTTAGATCAAGCCACTAGCTACACACACAAAATTTGTCTGTTGATGTAAAATTAACGTGTTAAATGAAACTTGGGTGAAAACCTTGGGAGAATGTTGGCCTGATAAAAACTTTTTTACAAAAATAACAACCGACTTCCAAAAAAAAAACACTACAAAGTACTAAATAACTTTAATTTCGGAAGTCGGTGTCGTTGGTTCTGCATTTTCGTTTATTGACACCGACTTCCGAAATTAAAGTTATTTAGTACTTTGTAGTGTTTTTTTTTGGAAGTCGGTTGTTATTTTTGTAAAAAAGTTTTTATTTTGTACTTTTTAGTATGAGAGTTTGTAATTTATCTAAGTTACAATAGCCTAATGTCAACTGCTGATCACCTTTTACAAAATATTGCTTTTGAATTTTTAGATTTTTGTTGATTTTTCAAAACCGCTTGTCAGATTTCGAAAAAAAATTCATGGGACCACTTGGGAAGTACACCCTTTCCAACAAAAAAAGAATTTTACAAATCGGTTGGCAAGCGACGGAGTTTTGCGCGAACAAACATAAAAAAAAAAAATACAAACATCCGAATTGAGAACCTCCTCCTTTTTTAGAAGTCGGTTAAAAATCAGCAGAACCAAGATCGAATTTATGTTCTGCGGTTTCGGCGGTCTCTCCAGTTCTGGAGCCATAGCGCTTGATGGTGCACTTCTCCCAGTCTGCTCTGAGTTTCGGTATCTCGATTCACTCGTTCAAAGCAATGGCGAAGTAGATCGGACGGTTAAGCAAATAATTAACACTGGATGAATGAAATAGCGGCAGGTCACGCGAACAATCTGCGACTCGCGCATTCCTTTTAAACTTAAGAGTGTTTACGCCGTACGGCATTTCATACAAACTTTCAAGCCGTTGTTTTTCGAAATAAATGAACCGATATTAATGAAACTTCATACGCATAAGCAAGATACAAAGGTCTAAAAAGTTAGCAGAGAACATTTTCAAAATGTCTTATTTAAAAAAAGATAACTGGAAATCTCTGTTTCTATAGAAACTTTAAAATCGGTCTAATTTGGCTGTAACACAATTTTTCGAAAATGTTCTCTGCTAATTATTTAGACCTTTGTATCCTGCTTATGCGTATAAAGTTTCATTTAAATCCGTTCATTCATTTCGGAAAACAAGGGCTTGAAACTTTGTATGAAATGCCGTACGGCGTAAACGCTCTTAAGAGGAAGATATATAAAACCATGATTAGACCTGCTGTCTTGTATGAATCAGAATGTTGGGCCACAAAAGGGATGAATGAAAGGCAATTGCATGCAGCAGAGATGAGAATGCTAAGAGGGATGTGTGGTGTTGTTACACGAATGGATAGAATAAGAAATGAGTACATAAGAGGAAGTTTGAAAGTGGCACCGGTAACGGCGGTAACTGAAAAGTTGTGTGGGAATCGGTTGTCATGGTATGGACATGTGTTACGGGGAAATTAGGAAAATGTCGTAAGGAGAGTTTTGAGTATGAATGTCGATGGCTATAAGAGTAGGGGAAGACCAAAGAAACGATGGATGGACTGTGTGAATGATGATATGGCTAGAAAGGGGGTGACTACCGAGATGACGACTAATAGAGAAGTATGGAAGAAAAGTACATCATGTTGCACCGACCTCAAATAAATTGGGATAAGGGCAGGAGAATGATGAATGATGATGACTTCATTGTTCATCTGTATCCGGTCAGACTAGAAGTTGACCCCAGCAAGGTTGGAAAAAGGCTAGGCAGATGCTCAAATGACTTCACTGTTTTATTTTATCATGCTACCAAATAATATAATAATATCCTTGGACATTTCACACAACGCCATATAGTCCCAAGCTAAGCAACCTAATGCTTGTTGTTAATATAAACACAAAAAGTAGCTTACAGGCCGTTGCTGATAGTGAAGCATTATTGGAACCTCATCCTATAGTATCTAGGATCAAGGTAGATGTTTTACCAGTAATGAATTTCGGAATTGGGTAACAAAGAATAATAAAAACACCTTAAATTCACCCTGACGCAAACGGCCAAGTAAAGTGTCATACTGAAGCCTATAATAATGCTTGCCTACGACAGTTGAAATATATTTCCTCTGAGAAAACCTCGAAACAATAATTAAATAATGTTAAACTTTAAAGCTTAGCGTGTGTGATTATGTGCTCACCACTTGAAGAGTTGACAGACAATGTTGAATTGCTTAGGTTCTTGATGACTAGAGAAGTAGAAATTAAAATGGATTTGGAAGTCGTTGTAGGAAGCGCTACATGCAATATAGAAAATTATACTAAGCATGATAAAAATAAAGGTTTTATAAAACAAAGACGAAGCTTAGTAAGTTAAGTAATGTTTTGGTAGAGCGACGCACGACGACGTGCGTGTGCCATGGCCGTATCGGATCTGTTATGATGACTATGCACTTAAAAATGATACAAAAAAAAAATGAAGGTCTTTAACGTTAGACAACACTTTATCTTGCAGACCATTCTTCTACAACACCGACTTACGCCTTTTATTACAGTCTCGAAACGTCGGAAAGACATGGTCTGCACTATTCCACCACCGTACCTAGTACCTACTATAAATTCACCAAACGTTTCTTTTTTTACCTTGGTCCATATCTGTATAACAAACTTAACGCTATAATAACCCAATAGTAATTTCACAAGCACTTACACGCACACGCACATAAACACCTGCACTCACGAACACCACACACTCACACACTCGCAGTACACAAAAATAAAACACTCACTCATACTCAATCACGTCCCACACAAAACAACCTCATAATATTTTTTTTTTTTGTTAACATTGTTTTATTTTTATTTTTTCCTACCGAATCTGTAACCATCTAAAGTACTTATTAATTTTGTATAGATTTACTCAACGGAACAACATTGTTAATAAGGTATCTAAGTTAGTTAAGAGCAGGTATCAACCAAAATAGCCTAACTTCAATATGATTTTTCATGAAATTGATGAGACTTAGGTATAAAATAAAAATAACACGAATAACTACATGATATTTCCAAACTTATTGTGGCAACAAATCACAAAATAGTAAAATTTTCTGTAATAAAAAACATCACGAAGTTACCTCCAATTTTCACGACTTCGATTTGTACTTAATATGCTAATGACTACTAGAATGAAAATTTGATGATTAATTTATTAATATAAAGCGACTTAGATTGTGGAAGGATTTTATTTTATTACTTTTATTTGTGGTTTTATTACGACGATAAGCTTATAGCACTTACGACGTTCTTAGTTCGTGGAAGAAATCATCTTCCGTCGCACGTTGCGGGAACTTCAAACATATATATGTTTCACAAATCAGTCGCCCCCGCTCTGTTGAGACGAGAGGACTGCGCTCAAATTTTCGGCTGCGCTGCTATTATTTAATTTACGTAAACAATATTTTCGTAATTTATCACTTTGTAGGAAAGACACTGTGAAACAGAAAACATGGAAAAATAACTAAAACCACTCCCGAAACGATTATTAAAAACAATAAGACTTGATAAACTAAACAAATACCGAGGCAAAACTATAAAATAAAAATATTGAAATAATTCAATGTTGATATTTGAAAAGTCAAGATGACATACATTTTATTTGACAGATTTTTGACTGGTATAGTACCACTAGCGCCATTGTTCTGCATTTCGGTTCATTTTCTTGCGGAGAAAATTTGCAACATAGCCAACTAGCGTTCATTTGAAAGTTCGTGCTGGAGATTTTAGACCTTACGGTGATTAACTCAAAATCCAAATTCGTTTTCTTCCACTTTTCTTGACAAACTCCGTATAAGGTTTTAGTAAGTACTATTCCCTAAATCAAGTTGAAACTCGAAATTCAGCGTAAAGGGTATATTATTATTGGAGCATACAAAAGAAATATCGGAAATTAAATACGTATTGTGGACAAAAGTACGAAACGGCACATGAAATATTTCATACAGATAGTGTTCTCATGACTAGCCTTCTTTTTATGGTGAGGATGAGTAAAGGTTGTGACGGATCAACATGTTTGGGATTGTCGGCTTCGCCGATAAAAGAGTTAAGCTCTGAATAGGTGCTAAGTTCTATAGAGTTGAGAGAAAGTCTACAGTTCATATTATAACTTGGCAAGTTGGAAACTTGGAAAGTTTCAACAGTTACAAAAGAGGAACCTAATGAACTTTAGACTTTGGAACCCATTTACATAGATGCCATATTGGTAAATCCGACAAACATGTACTTCTTTTGTTCCGAACTTAGCCTCGTTTTCCACAAATGTTTTCGGTGGGGATTTTTTCCTACTCGCACTTCGCGCAGGAAAGGCTTTTATGACACATGCCGTTTGACGTTGCATAATACAGTGCAAAATCCACCATACGAATATCATTTTTTATTTGGGTATCACTGTTGCTAATTTATTGACTTTGCACGATCCTGCAAAGAAAAATCCACGATATACAAATATAATTTTTTTCTTGGTCAACACTGTTTTTCATCAAGATGTGGTGACGTCCAACTTGTAGGTCCTAAACAAAATTTGGTTACATTGGAATTTGAACTTTGTCACATCAACATTGATTTTCTAGTTCCAAAAAAATACTAACACATGATTCTTAGATTCTGAATTCAAACTTAGCGTATAGTAAGTATATGCAAAATAAACGGATGTTTTTACTTACTAAAGAATTGCATTGAAAATAAAGGGAATGAACAATGATCATATTTCGATATTGTAATTTGAGAAACCAATACGAGAAAATTAAATAGGGTTGCTCATCACTGCGGTGCGACAAGTTTTCTAAGATTTTTGATAGATATTTTCAATCATCTTTGTCCTTAATATGACCATTACAACGTCGTCATTCTAAAAAGGCTTGATTATATAACTCAAAATAAAAAATCATAACATAAGCGATGTGATTACATTGGCCTTTATATTGTTAAAAAAACAAATTAGTTGAGTTTGTTTTCATCATGATTTATGATTAGGAGTATGTAATATAATACTTTGATGGAAGTGCTTTTGCTTTTTAGGGTTCCGTACCTCAAAAGGAAAAATCGAAAACCTTAGATACAGGATAACTTCGTTGTCCATCCGTCTGTCCCTTATTCTCAGGAATACGTATCAAGTTGAAATTGATATCAAATACTTAGATCTACGGTTTCTTGGAGCTGTAGAAATATCAAGCCTCAAAGACGCTGACTTAGAAGCTAGCATAAATTGCCATTCATGTCGCGTGTTTTGAAATTTAAATCCTTGGGTGTACCTTATACGTTTTAATTATTCCCGTTGACCTAGAATAATGAAAATTGGCAAGAAGCAAGGTCTCACAGCATAAATAGGTACAGGAAAATATCCAAAAATCGTTCATTTGTAATTTCATTCGGAATCGAAAATGTATGGGCATTCAACTCGGTTTGCTCTCTAATATAAGTTTTTTTTTTTTACTGTATAGTAAAGTTAGTCCTTCAATCCAGAATTGGAAATTCATAGATAGGCTGTATTACATGTATGTCCGTGAATCTGTTACCAGCATCGGAACAGATTCAGGGACATACAATAATATTGCCCTATCAAGATATCTACTTGCACAGCCTGCTATAATACTTAGGTACATTGAATAGAGCCGTTTCATCTGATTATTTTGCATATACTTATTACAGAAGATGGAAATTCAAACACAAATATATATGATTTATACCGATCTGTTCCCATGAGAACCCCCCCCCCCCCCCTCGATCCCCTGCTAGTTATTCTTCTGTTTTAATCTCTGGCTTACTTGGCCGGGCGAAAAGTTTCTGCTGGCGGGAAGGGATTGTGTTTTGTTTTTGTCGTGTTTGATGAGAGGGGTAGGCAAGGAAGCGCGGGTGAAATTTGATTTTTTCTGGCTTTATGCCCCCCCTTAACGACTTGATTTGGGGGACAACACGTAGGCACTATGCTCAATTTTTTTATTTTTTAAGATTTTTATCTAGGGAGGCAAACTGTTTCTCCTTAATACAGGTTGCACTGCTACCTAGCTAGGAGAACAGTAGTTCACCCCTACTAATATTTGTTAGTATAAGTTCTACGCTTACTTATTATTTAACTCTAATATGTATGTGTAGTGTACCACAAATACCCTTTATGCAATAAATACTTTTTATTATTATTATTGATACACAAACGCCTTTGATTGGCATTGAGCGGAGTCTAGGGGTAAGGTGTCGATATGGACCATGGTGCGACATGGTTCGTGGAGACCTGGTCGCGACACATACTATCCTAGGAACTGCTTTGTGTTTCCTTTTTAAGTTCAGAGTTAATACTCTAGAACTAATGTTCTGTAGTGTTTAGTTTGTTTGTCCATGTAACTAAATAAGAATTAACAGAGTGGACTTCATATTGTGGAGTTATTTCACTAGTGTATCCGTATCCCAATTCTGCGCCCATTGTAGTTAATTCTGACACTATGTTTAATCACGATCCTATGTAGGTAGAATATCCGACATATATAAATTAAGAAAAAAAAATATCTTCAAACTTACTAAATCCCAGGATTTCCACGGGCTTTAAATGTTATTGTTTGAGGTTGTTCACCCTAAATAAATGGCTCTTCCTAATCTGATTACTATCGATTAGGAAATTTCTATTTTTAAAGTTAGTCCTTCATCATTACATTTTGCTCACATTCTTTTTCCTAAATTAAGAGACTTAAGAGGAAACATCAAGGCGTAGAGAAATGAAAATTTCTAAAATCTATTGCTGTCGCGCAGTGCCCGAACAAGCGGGCTATCAAGCGTGATAGAGACAACAACTGCAGCTTGGACTGAAAATACCTATTAAATTTAAAAAAAAATCATCGATTTGTAGTCCCCTGATACAGTGATACCTTCACCAAAACTTAACCGATTTAAGTACTTTTTTCATTAAACATTAAAATAGGGCTTGAGCTGTGTTTCTATGTTTTCTTTTTTTTATATAATCTAGTCAATTTTGTTTTCTGGATGTTTGAATTCAGCGGAAAATCTGGCGTTTTTTATAAGTTTTTGAACGTTTAAGTATATCTTTTTTAATAATTAATTTATGAAAAAAAGGAAATAAAATAACACAGACGTAAGTATCTGCGTTATTTCGTCATTTATGTAAGCTTAATCTAACAGGACGTGATTATTCACATCACAACAATAATATGTTTTCGTTAGTAGGTACTATATCGCGCCAACAGATGTCGTTACGTGTTACCAAAAACGTAAAAAGTTGTTCTAGAATACTTTAAATTGATTATATCTTTTGATAGAGTGAAGTGATTGCGATGAAACAAAAACTAATCACTGCTCCAAGTTCTACACCATATTTGAGTATAAAAATTAACCGTATTGGTTTGGTACTTTTTACGTTGACCCTGTTCAAATCAATAATCTGTAATCCAAACAGACAAAAATTCCATAAATTGATGAAATGGCATCTGTTGGTTATCCTTTAACACCCCAACTATTTTTTTTGTTAATATTTTCAATGTACAGAAATGCCTCGTCTACAGATTTATTATATGTAATAGATAATAGAAGATAGATATAGAAGATATAATGATCAGTTAAAACGATTGATATAATTTTAAAGTAACTAATTTCTATAAGCATAACAGACAATTAATATAAAATCGTTTGATACGAGTATACCACTCAAAATACATAAAACCTATTTAGTCTAATATGATAAAAACTTCTTTTTTAGGGTTCCGTACCTCAAAAGGAAAAAACGGAACCCTTATAGGATCACTCGTGTGTCTGTCTGTCCGTCTGTCACAGCCAATTTACTCCGAATCTTATGGACCGATTAAGTTGAAATTTGGTACACGTATGAATCTCTGTGACCCAAACACAGACGTGTAACGTAAATAAATGAGTTTTGAAAATGGGAGTCATTTTTGAGGGGTAAATAGACAATAAAAAAAAAAAGTTTCGCAATCTGTACATTGTGACATATCACAATGAAAGGGCTTACCGTGAGGATCTCAAATATATTTTTTTCATAATTTTAAAGTAAATTGTATTAAAGTTATTTAAGACAATAGACGGAAATTTACCATTCCCCCCTTATCTCCGAATCTACAGAGCCCAAAATTTTGAAAAAAATACAGAAAATAGTTCTATACCTATAGATTACAGGAAAATTAATAAGAAGTCTATGATCTTGAAACAACATGGTAAATCTCTCAATATTGTGGGTACAAACTTACATTTTCAGTTGGAATGTCGGTGTCACGTTCTTTAAAAAAGCATGGTAGATAAAATATTCATCGTACAAAACCCTCTCCACGCAAGTTCAACTCGCACTTGACCGGTTTTTTTTTGTAATTTCTGTCATAGTAACCTGAGTAGATAAAACCTAGTAACTGATTACCACCTGCCAAGATAGCTCGAGTGGTTATAAAAAAAAATAACCACGAAGGCTAAGGCCTTCTAACCTAACCTATCCGAGTCGGATTGCTCTGAATCGGGGTGTTAACCACAATGACACCATGCCCCATGCATGCAAGCAAGCATGCAGCAGGCATGGTTTCTGTCACGACTCCGGCGGTCCCACGCGAGCTTATCGTCGCAGATGGTTTTAACGCTCACCACCGCAGCTTCGGCTTGCTGGCCAGCCGGCCAACCACAGCCGCGGCGGCGAGATTTACACCCACCTGGCTCCTCAGCTCGCGGGCCGCCTCGCCCGTCCGCGCCTACGCGGCCTTAAATTACACTCTTAGGGTAGGGCAGACTAACTACGTGGAGTCGGTTTTGCAGCGATTCGTTTCTGTCACAAACTTTTGTAGCACAACATATTAACTTTTTAAGACAATATTTTAATCCACAAAGCCACGGAGTCCTTCTAACCTAACCTATCCGAGTCGGATTGCTCTGAATCGGGGTGTTAACCATAATGATAGTATTAATACCTATATATTTAAAATGATAGACCTAATGATTTTCGATTAAATAAACTATACTCGTATATCCAATAACGTTATACGAAATAAGTTTTACAGTATATAAATGTTATTTGTAAAGAAATTATATCAACAGTTGGTATATCTAACGTTTATTAATCTTGTGAACGTTATTGAAATGAAAATATACCAAATAAGTTTATATGCTAAGAGACGCACCCACTTTTTAACTTTTTTTTTACCTTTTTATCCTGCTTATGCGTATGAAGTTTCATTAAAATCGGATCATTCATTTCGAAAAAAAAAACCTGTTAAGTGCTAGTTGAACTCGCGTGGAGAGGGTTCCGTACGATGAATATTTTATCTACCATGTTTTTTTAAATCTGACCCAAATTTGTTTGTGGTAACTAAAAACATGACCGGTGATCGCAATACGTGCACTCGCTAGGCGTGCGGCGCGGGCGGTCCCGGACAGATTTGCTATTTGACGGAGCGTCGAGTGCTAAGCACAGAAGGTACTAGAAGTGACAGATGCCTCGCATAAATTATAAGAAGAAAAACTTATTGCACTGTAATTGAAAAACATGTTCTCCCATACATTCCAACTGAAAATGTAAGTTTGTACGCACAATATTGAGAGATTTACCATATTGTTTCAAGATCATAGACTTCTTATTAATTTTCCTGTCATCTATAGGTATAGAACTATTTTCTGTATTTTTTTCAAAATTTTAGGCCCTTTCATTTGATATGTCACACTGTACAGATTGCAAAACTTTTTTTTTAAATTGTCTATTTACCCCTCAAAAATGACTCCCATTTTCAAAACTCATTTATTTACGTTACACGTCTGTGTTTGGGTCACAGAGATTCATATGTGTACCAAATTTAAACTTAATCGGTCCAAAAGATTCGGAGCAAATTGGCTGTGATAGACGGACAGACAGACACACGAGTGATCCTATAAGGGTTCCGTTTTTTCCTTTTGAGGTACGGAACCCTAACAAGGGTTTGAAAGTTTGTATGAAATGCCGTACGGCGTTAACGCTCTTAAGGCCAATACCCTGTGGGTGTGAGTAGTCTATTGTTTGAAACTAGGTGTTTTTGTGGTGTTATGAGTAAAATTATGTCCTTGTTGCAGGTGGAAGAATGGAAGAGGTACATATTGACAAGATCACCTCACGAATAAAGAAGTTATGTTACGGTCTCAACATGGACTTTGTAGACCCGGTATGTATTTTTGAGGTTTTATATAATCTATGAAACATTGCTTAATCAAGGTAATAATAATAATATTTTAGTTTTTTATTTAGAAAAACCGACTTCCAAAAAAAACACTACAAAGTGAAAAATAACTAAAAATCATCATTTTCCTGCCCTTATCCCAATTTATTTGGGGTCGGCGCAACATGTCTTTTTCTTTCATATTTCTCTATTAGTCGTCATCGCGGTAATCACCCCCTTTCTAGCCATATCATCGTTCACACAGTCCATCCATCGTTTCTTTGGTCTTCCCCTACTCTTATAGCCATCGATATTCATACTCAAAACTCTCCTCACATTTTTCTCATTTCTCCGTAACACATGCCCATACCATGACAACCGATTTCCACACAACTTTTCAGTCACCGGTACCACTTTCAAACTTCCTGTTATATACTCATTTCTTATTCTATCCATTCGTGTAACA
Source organism: Gortyna flavago (assembly GCA_963669345.1). NCBI lineage: Eukaryota > Metazoa > Arthropoda > Insecta > Lepidoptera > Noctuidae > Gortyna > Gortyna flavago. Next base: position 8,374,365 of record OY770129.1, on the reverse strand, counting down.
CCACACATTCCTCTTAGCATTCTCATCTCTGTTGCATGCAATTGCCTTTCATTCATCCCTTTTGTGACCCAACATTCTGATCCATACAAGACAGCAGGTCTAATCATGGTTTTATATATCTTCCCCTTAAGTTTAAGGGGAATGCGGGAGTCGCAGATTGTTCCCGTGACCTGCCGCCATTTCATCCATCCAGTGTTAATTCTATGCTTAACCGTCCGATCTTTTTCGCCATCGCTTTGCACGAGTGAACCGAGATACCGAAAGTCGGAGCAGACTGGGAGAAGTGCACTATCAAGCGCTATGGCTCCAGAACTGGAGAGACCGCCGAAATCGCAGAACATATATTCGGTCTTGTTTTTGCTGATTTTCTCCAGCTTTTGTTGCCATTTCTCCAATCTGCTCTGGATCTCAGGTCCATCTTCACCGACAAGGACAATGTCATCGGCAAACAACATGCACCAGGGTGCCTCCTCCTGGATGTCCGACGTAAGAGCGTCCATAATCAACAGGAAGAGGTAAGGACTTAAAGCCGAGCCCTGGTGCAAGCCTACAGCCACACTGAACTCGTCGGTATTGCCAGCAGCCGACCGGACGTAGGTACGAGATTGATTGTACATAGCACGAATTAACTCTACATACTTCCCGGGCAAACCTTTCTCTTTCAAGGCCCACCACAACACATCCCGAGGTAGGGTTATCATACGCTTTCTCCAGATCAATGAACACCATGTGCAAGTTCTTGTGTGCACGTCTGTACTTCTCGCACAATTGGCGGAGTGCAAAGGTACGTCCATTGTTCCTCGACCTGTCATAAACCCAAACTGGTTTGGGGTAATCTCACTCTCCTCTCGCAATCTTTTCTCTATTACTTTCTCCCATACCTTCGTACTATGTGACATGAGCTTTATCCCTCGATAGTTGTTGCAGTCCTGTACATCACCTTTATTCTTAAAGATGGGCACTAGCGAACTATTGCACCATTCTTGTGGGATCCCTCCTTCATGCAACAACTTATTGAAGAATAAAGTCAGCCACATACAGCCATCTTCTTTTAAACACTTCCATACTTCTACTGGTATATCATCTGGGCCATAGCCTTTCCATTTTTCATACCTTGGACTGCCTTTCTTACTTCATCCATGCTAATTTCCCTCACCTAACCCATATATTGTACCTCTTTGAGCACACCATTCCATTTATTCTCTTCGTTCATTAGTTTTTCAAAATAAACCTTCCATCGTTCTTTTATTTCATCATCTTTGGACAGAACCTTACCAACGTCGTCTTTCATACATTTAATGTGAACTATATCTCTCGTTCTCCTTTCTCTTGCTTTTGTAATCCGGTAGAGCTCCTTCTGGCCTCTAGGGCTGTCCAGTGAGTCATACAACTTCTCCTGCGCCTTAGCCCTCGAAACTGCTACCGCTTTTTTTGCCTTTCGCTTCCATTCTTTATAAATCTTTTTCTTATCTTCTTTCAAACTATCATTCCCGTTTTCTACACCCTGCCATTCTTTAAACGCAATTTTCTTTTCTTTTAGCATCTTTTTCACGTCTTCATTGCACCACCATGTATCCTTTTCTATCATACCTTTCCCTTTCGATTCTCCAAACACATATTTTGCTACTCTCCTTATACAATCCGCCATCTCTTTCCAACATTCATTCACAGATTTTCCTTCCATATCCTTCATTTCAATCATTTTATCTACCACTTGACTCTTAAACATACTGGCACATTCCTCTTTTTCTATCATACGCCATCTAGTTTTAGGCGGGGGCCGTTCCTTGTTCCTACTGGACGAGACACTGACTTTTACCTCCATTATCATCAGTCTATGTTGTGAGACTAGGTCTTCACCTGGGAGCACTTTACAATTTTTGACACTTTTAAGGCTGTTTCGTCTTACGAGGAATTAATCGAATTGTGTCGCGTGGCGGCCACTTTTGTAACTTATCAGATGCTCATTTCGTTTTTCAAACCACGTATTTGTTATTGCCAGGTCAAAGGCCGTGGCAGCTTGCAGCAGTGCCTCGCCATCAGTGTTACGGTCTCCGTATCCCCAACCGCCATGCACTCTTTCATACCCATCCTTCTGTTTTCCTACATGCCCGTTAAAATCACCCCCCACATACACTTCTTCACTGTCTGGCACATCCATCATCATACAATCGAAGTCCTTCCAGAACTTCTCTTTTACACTATCCTCGCACCCTGCCTGGGGTGCGTACACACTAACTATATTAACTACCAAACTCTCCACAATCACTAACAGCTATCACTCTATCACTCACTCTTTTAACATCCACCACACATCCTTTCAACTGACTATCCAGAACTATACCCACACCATTTCGCTTGCCATCGTCTCGTTTCGCTTGTCATCATATGATTCAGTTATGTTCTCAGATAGTATAGGAAGAGGTTTAGGTAAATTAATTAGTAACAACCTGAGTTATTCTACTCAAAATAATTGTATGCCAGGGTCAACCTACAAACAAATAATGGCATCAGTAACAGGAAATGTATTTAATCCTAAAACCAACATTACTGTATTTGTAGGTAACAGTTCTAAGGTCAAAAAATATGAAATAACTAACTGTGTAACTGAGTTGTTAAAGTTAAATTGTAATAAAATAATATTGTGTGCTTTCCCATATTTAAAAAAATTTACAAATAGACAACATAATTATATTCATATGTTAAATAAGCATAATTATGTACTCTTTAGTTAGTCATTACAGTGACATGCTTGTATTTTTAGACACCAACAGTTTTGTAGAAACTTTGAAATCGACTAGGGATACTGTGTATCTGCCTGTTAGTTTTAGACACATAATAGCTTTTTATATAAACTCAGACATAAGTATTATGTCGAAGTCTTGTATTATTAACACCACAACAGTTAGTAATAATACTAATTATAAGGTGGTATGCCTGAACGAATGTAGCTCAAATGCTATAAATGTTTATACAAATTGTACGACGGAGGTCCCTCTCCCTCACGCACTATGAGCTCACGGCCTGGTGATAACATTGAAGTCTTGGGGTTAACTCCGGATAATCATTTAAACTACACTTGAGAGCAATAAAATCGCACACCTCGACTTTTTTTTATTAAGGCAGTTTTTTTTCATGAATCTGAATAAATATTTTAAAAAGCACACACTAATTGAAAAAGTCTACCTCATTACCTTTCTAATGATATCAAATACAGTGTAAAAAATACCCATAAGAGGTTTTACGGCACAAAACCCAACAAACGGGTAAAATTACCCAATTTCGCTTAAGAAATAATGAAAATCAAACTCAAAATTCTTGATCAAATTGTTGATTAATAAGGTGTATTCCCTCCCCTAGCCTTAATTACAGCTCTTAACCCTTTCGCGAGCAATACTATTTACACCTCCGATTTTGGTCTTATTTATTCTAAACATTGTGAAATAACATTTGTAAAACAATACTAATAGATTTCCCCTCTTGCTTACCCCCTCTCCTTTTTTTGAGGTACGGCAATATCTGTGCCAATGCCCGTTTGTGACTTTTTATTTGGCAAAGAAATGCCAATGCCCAGTTTGAATTCGTTAATTTATTTTTGCCAATGCCTTGTTTACCTAAGTTTGCTATTTATTTTCATTATTATAAAAATAAAAACACTATTTTTGGCTTAAAAAAGTTTAATTTTAATTGGTTAGGAACGACGTCAATTAGTATTATTAAAAAGTGGTGTGGCAATTATTTTGCCAATGCTCGCGAAAGGGTTAATCGGTTTTTCATGGACCATATTAATTTTACCATGAAATCTTGTGGTATAGCGTTCCACTCCTCTTCAATGGCAAGTTGAAGCTCTCGGAGGCGCGTAGGCGCAGGGCTTCTTGCTCGAACTCTTCTTTTTAGCTCATCCCAGACATGCTCAATCGGATTGAGATCAGGACTACGAGCTGGCCACTCCATCGCGGTGATTCCAACGTCTTCCATGTAGTCGGAAACTGTTCTAGCGACATGCGGTCTGGCGTTGTCGTGCATTAGGAGAAAATCTTCTCCCATAAGCCACGCAAGCGGCCTCACATGTCCTTCGAGCACTTCTTCGACGTATCGTGCAGCCGTCAAACCTCTCGATCTCGGGCCGGTATTCGCCCCAGTGATGAATACAATGTCAGTTTTAGTGTCCAACATTATGCCACCCCAAAACATACACGATCCACCGCCAAAAGCCACTTGTTCGCTTATGCAGCATTGTGAAAATCGCTCTGACGACCTTCTGTAGACCCTAGAGCGTCCATCATGACCATGTAATGTCATTCTGCACTCATCAGAGAACATAACAGACCGCCATTGGTCATACGTCCAATTTAAATGTTCCCTGGCAAATTGTAGTCGGGCTTGTCGGTGAGCTGTGGTCAAGTTGGGACCATTTGCTGGGCGATGTGAAGTCAGTCCTGCTTCAGCAAGTCTTCTGACTGCCCACCGACTTATACTGACATTGCGAAATTCTCGAAGCCCTTGTCCCAGTTGAACCGCATTCAGTTGCCGATTTCTTAAAGACCTCACACTAGAAAGCGGTCATCACGCTCTGATGTTCTGCGTCGCCGGCCAGATCCTGGTCGCCGAATGTAGCCACCGGTCTCTTAAAACCTCTGGTACACACGACGAACAGATTAGCGGCTCAAATTTAGTCGCCGAGCAACTTCACTTTGATTATGGCCAGCTTCGAGCTAGGCAATAACTTGAGCGGCTTCTGCGGGCGTGGTATCCATATTTTTTCGTATGCTTTCAGTAGAGATGTTATCACGTTGACCGGTATGCAACTGATTAAAAATCGATGCGAGAGATCGCGACGCCCCCGTCAGGGGGCGTGGCGAGCGGTTCCGGGGCTTCGCCCCCCGGCCGCGGAGGCCATGCGGTGGCCTGCCAATACAGGCCCCTCACTGGCTCGGCTCCAGTGGCCTTCCAGAATGTTGACCGCACGTAACTTTACGTGCGGTCATGTGAGTGGTTGCATGTTGTTTTTCTGTAGGCGCGCCACGACGCTGTTTCACAGCGCCGCTTTCTTCACGACACCTCGGCGGTCTGTCCCCGCCAGGTGAGACCCCCAGTTGCCTGGGGGAGGCCCGGCGGGGGACGACCAGCGACGAAGGTGCCGACTCGACGCTCCTACAGAATATAGGTGTTTTGCTCCCGCCCGTCCCGCTTCCAGAGCTAGCCGGTCACGTTCCGGGCTAAGGAGCAGTCATGTGTGTGTGGGCGGTATTGTATTGTGTAACACCGCCCAGTGTCTACGCGTATCGCGGCCCGCGCTGCGCCTACGCGTGTGAATATAGCGTCTGTATAGTGGTGAGTGGCTGAGCTCGCTACGTAACGTGCCTATATTAACTTAGAACACGCTACGCAACGAATGTGTGTATTGTGTAGAGTTCAGTTGTTTCGAGTGAGCCGCGTGTAACCTGGGTGCGGCTCACCCGTCAGTCCGGTGGGATGGGGTCGTCGTCCGCTACCAGGTCGCGGGGCAGGGGTCTCGCGTCGGGGGGGCGCGCGTGCCAGGGCGCAATGTCCTGGACGTGAGGCCAGGCAGATGCGTCGGCACGCGCGAACATTCCCTTCGCGAGTCGCCGCACAAACTCGTCCAGGCTCTCGATCCCGAGGTCCCGTTCGAGCACGTTGTTCCTCACGAAACGAGGAGCGTCAGTGATAGTCCGCAGCGCCAGACTTTGCTGCGCGCGGAGCAGCTTTCGGCTCGACTCGCTCGTGAGGGCGAACCATGCCGGGGCGGCGTACGTCAAGATTGGGCGCACGTACAGTTTGTACACGCCCAACTTGACGCGCGCCGGAATTCGGGACGAGAGCACCGGTTTGAGGAGGTTGCGGGCGACCCTACCCCTTGCGGCGACCGAGCGGACGTGTGGCCCCATCGTGAGCCGACGATCGATGGTCACCCCCAGGTACTTGACCCGGGGCGACCACGCGATGTCGGCTCCATGCAGCTTCAAGGGTGGTGGGAGAGGCGCGAAGCCGGTGACCATCGCCTGCGTCTTACCCACGTTAACCGACAGCCGCCACCTGGACAGCCATTGGGGCAGCAGCTCGAGCGCGCGCTGCATCTTGACCGCCGCGTACTTCGCATTGAGCGATGTAGTAATGTACGCGGCGTCATCTGCGTACAGCGCGAGCATGGCGTCCGAGGTAGTGGGGATGTCGTCGGTGTAACGTGAGTAACACGCCGGCGACACGCAGCTGCCCTGCGGCACACCCGCGAGCACCGGGCGGGCGCTGGATAGCGCCCCGTCGACCACCACCCTGAAGGTCCTGTCTGTGAGGAAAGTAGAGACCACCTTTACAACGCGACGGGGCGCGTCGGAAGTGGCCAACTTGTACACGAGGCCGTCGTGCCACACACGGTCGAAGGCCTTCTCCATGTCGAGGAATACTGCCACCGAGTACTCCTTCTTGTTCATCGCAGCTGCGAGATGGTGCAGTACCCTCGACAGCTGGAGCGTCGTGCTGTGCTCCGCCCGAAACCCGAACTGCTCCGGGCGCGGCGCGATGTGTGGCTGGAGATGTCGCAGCAGGAGTGCTTCGAACACCTTGGAGACCGTCGGCAGCAGAGTGATCGGCCGATAGCTCTCCGGCTTCAGAATATCTTTTCCCGCCTTGGGCAGCATAATGACGCGCCCCTCCTTCCACGAGGCGGGAAAGGTCCCCGTGCGCAGTATCCCCGTAAACAGGCGCGCCAACGCTGCCACCATACGGTACGGCAGGTGGCGCAGCACTGTGTTGGTGATACCGTCGGCCCCGGGGGCCTTCCTGGGCTTCGTTCTTAGGATGGCGCGTCTAACTGCGCCAGGCGAGAAGAAGACAGGGTCTTCATCGGGAGCTATCGGCGTTGCGAAGTAGTCTCCCAGGTGTTGCTCGACTGCTGCGACATGGTCGGTGTCGCTGGTCGGGTTAGGGCGGAACGATGACGACTCCAGATGCTCGGCGAAGACCTCCGCCCGGTCCTCCGCTATGTACTTGAGCGCCCCGTCGCTGTTGAGCAGCGGACGCACCGGGGCCGGGGTATTCGTAAGCTGGCCGCAGAGCTTGTGAAGGGACGGCCAGCTGTCCGCCGTGGCGTCTATTCTGTCCTCCCAGCCCGCGGTGGTAAGCGCCTGAAGCTCGGCCTTTACCTTCTCCGCGAGACGGTTGAGCTCCCTCTTGAGCGTGGGACATCTGCTCTGTTGCCACTGCTTGCGAATGCGCCTCTTCACGGCGATCATCGCGTTAATGTGGGCCGGCAGGGGCGGCAATAGCCCTCTCCCCTGCGGCTGCGTGCTTGTCGCCGCTTCCAAGGCGCTCTGTATGCAAGCAGTGACATCGTCCGCGGTCTTGTCCACGTCCGCGGAGGTAGCGATAGGCCGAGTCGGCGCGGTGGTCTCTACTCTCTCCACGAACTTGTCCCAGTCCGTGGATCGACGTGGCGCTATGGGCTTCAGTCGGGTCGGCATCCCCGTTAAGACGACGAGTACAGGTTGGTGGTCCGACTGTAACTCGTCGTCTATCACCTGTTGGGTGATCTGGCAGCTTAGCCCCCGGTGGACTACGATGTCCAGCACGTCCGGCATGCACCGAGCGTTGTCCGGGTAGTGGGTCGGCGTCTCTGGGCCGGACACCGTATAGCCGAGGGCTTCCGCGTCCGCGAAGAGTCGTCTCCCCTCTGTATTCGTTGTGTACGAGTTCCACGCTGGGTGCTTGCAGTTCAAGTCACCGGCGAGGATGGTGGCGCGTGTGGTGTCTACAAGCAGGGCCCGCAGCTCGGTAAGGTCCAAGCGAGCCGCGGGCGGCTTGTAGCAGGCGTAGATGTTGATGTCCTCGCCGGCTACATGCAGCTGCACACCCAGCGCGTACATACTGCTGAGCGATGGCAAGGGGAGTTCCTGATGGACGACTCTTCGCCTCACTAGTACCGCCAGACCACGGTATCTTGAGGTGGCCGACCTTTCGTCCTTCCTGTATAAGTGATACCCCGGGACCCTGACCCTATCTTCGGGTCCCAGTAGGGTCTCACTTATAAGCGCCACGTCGATGTCCTGTTCCCTCAGGAGATGGCGGAGGGGGGCGACCTTTCCTCTCAGGCCGCGGGCGTTCCAATGTATCACCCTTAATGGCCTAGCCATGGTACAAGGTTAGCAGCGTGGCCAGGCCATCAAGGATGACGGTCTCAACGTTCTGACCCTGCCTGATGGCCTTTATCAGGTCCATCAATAGCTTGATGGCGCAGGTCGTGAACTCCTTTTGGGTCTCGGTCTTGGCTGCTGTTGTTGTTTTAGCGCCGGTGGCGCCGCGGCTCGCACTCTGTGCGAACTGTTGTACGCTGTACTACTGCTACTGTTGTACGATGTGTAAGTACCTCCGGTTGCCGCGGCGCTGCACTGGCGCTAGTTGTGGCTTCGGAGTTCACGGCCCGCGCCCCGCTTGAGGCAGGGTCGGCCTGAGGAATCTCTTCCTGGGTCGCCGGGGGGGGGGGTTGGGACTTCATGCCCTTTCCTTTCCCCCCTCGCCCCTTCCTCCTCCGCTTCGAGGAGGTGGCTTGGGTTTTCTGAGTGGGCCCGTTGGCCGCCGCCATAAGTGTGGCGCTCTGGGCCTCCTGCTCCACCATCTGCGGCCCTTCGGTGGCCACTTGGGGCCGGCGCGCAGAGGCTGTGATGGCGGCGGTCCCCGCTCGCTTGTTCCGGGTCTCCGCCTGGAACACGGGGCACTTGTTGTTGCACGCGGGGTGCGGGCCACCGCAGTTGACGCAGGTGGCCGGCTCCTCCCGCGGGCGCGGGCAGTCGCGTGCCACGTGCTCCCCGCCGCATCGGACGCAAGCGAGCGGCCGGTGACACTGGAGCGAGCTGTGCCTGAACTTCTGGCACCGGTGGCACTGGGCGGGCCCGCGTTTACCACGCCAAGCCTCAATCTTGACCCCCCGCATGTACATAAATACGGAGGTATCATAGATGGCCCGGACGTCAGGCGTCTTCTTTAGTATTGCGTGGAATACGCAGCCGGGTCTTCCTTGTGCGCCCTTAATATGGCGCACGTACTCCGGCTGGTAGCCCAACGCCCGGAGTTCCTCCTCGATCTCCTGGGGCTCCGTGTCCGGTGGCAGCCCCCTGATGGCGATCTTCAGGTTCTTCTCCGCTGGCAGTGAATATTCGAACCATGACACGCCGCTATCCTTCTCCAGGCCCGTCAGGTACCGCTGGACCAGCCGGTACTCGTCCTCGGTGTCCGGGGTGAACCTAACCCCAGACCCGTACGGGCGAGCATTAGGCGGCCGGCCCAGCTTGGCAGCGAGGGCCCGGAAATGGGCGGCCCAGTTAGGCAGCTTTTCCACTACCAGCGGTGGGTACCGTAGTTTCTTCCCCGGCTTTTGTTTCGACGACGTCGTCGCCGTCGCGGCGCCGGGGGCGGCATCAGGGGGTGCGGTGTCAGCATAGGGGGCAGGGGGAGGTAATAGGCCACTTACCCCTGCGGATGTGGTCGGTAGGGGCGACAGCGGCGGCGGCGGCGGCGTTCGCCGCACCGCGTCGGCAAAGGTGGGCGAGGCGGGGGTACCCCGACCCCGCGGCGCGCATTCGCGCTGTGGCCGCGGCGGGTCGAGGCAGTACCGCTTCGCCTCCTCCTCTGCGGCGTATCCGCCCGAGCTCCCCCGGCGCCGCTGGGCTCTGGGCTCGAGAGCGAACTCGAACCCGAACCCAAGCGGCGGCGGTGTTGAGGCTCCCCCGGTGGGCCAGCGACCGGCTCGCGGGGACGTCTCTCTCGAGACGTCATCGCGACCGGACGCGGCCGACCCCACCGATGCCAGCGACATGCTCGACCCCACGCGTGAGGAGCATGCCGACAGCATGGCGGGCGAGTCGCAGGCGGAAATCCTGGGAGGCGCCGGCGAGGCGGGCGCCTTCGGTGACATCATAGCCGACCGCTCCCGCTCAGCCAATGCCGGTCCCGCCAGCGAGAAGCGGGGACCGGTTGCGGCGATGCGGGGAGCTGGCACGGCTTGGGTGGTCGGCGTCGCCGCAGGCGCCGCCCCGGAGGGCGCGGGCGGGGACGGGGACGCGAAGCGTGGTGGCGGGGCAGTGCGCGCCGGGGGTGCGCGGGGACGCGCGGATGGTGGGGTGACGTGCGCGGGCGGTGCGGCGGCACGCGCGGCTGGCGCAGAGGTGCGCGCAGTCGTCGCGGACCGTGCAGCGGGCGCGGTTGAGCGCACAGGCGCGGGTACGCGCACAGGCGGCACGGCGGCGCGCACTTGCGGCGCGCGGCCGGTGTTCGCGGCCGGCCCCGGTGCCTGTATTGGCACCGGGCGGATGGGTACCGCGTGCTGACGGCTCGACGACGGCACAGGCGCAGCGCGCGCAGGCGCCGATGTCGTCGGTGGGCCGGCAGCAGCAGCGGCTTCCCCTCCCCCCCCTCTTCTTCCTCCCTCTCCTTCTCCTCCTCTTCTGCTGGGTCCGGGTCCGGCCGGCGCACAGTGGAACGAATGTATGGGAGCGGTTGGACGTAGACATGTCCGAAAAAAAAGAGTAAAATTATGCCAAACTAATGATGCCATCTTATTCGATTACTTAATGCCTTCATAACTTGTGGTGATGAATTTCTTCATAACTCCCATATTTCGGGAGTAATTTGAGAAAATGTGAAATTTTACTATGAAAATGAGTGTATCGAGCTCTCTCCCTCCTGATTCCGGGCTTGTTTCAAGTAGCGGTCTCTAATATCATAATGCTAATACTAAGAGCTATATTTAATACTAAGACACATAGTGCGCCAAATGTGCACTTTCTGGGATAAAGAGTGATGTTTATTTTATAACACAATTTTTTTATTTTTTGTTTATTTTGTTGATTAAAACCGTTTTTCTAAAGGTTTACCTTATTACAATAACATTTCTGAGCAGCCAATTAGAGAAGATATAAGCTAATTAGGATATATAATTAGGGACTTAAGGTTTACATATAAAACTGATGCACTAATGATTACTGATAAGAACATTGCTATTATTTAATTACTAAATGGCTCTTAATACACTAATTTAGCATGCATCATTTACTAATTATCACAGTAACTAATTACCTTGCAATATTTAACAAAGGATACCTGGGATACCTGGATTTTATATAAATAGGTCACTATTAGTAACTTTAAAATCAGTGTTGATTTACACCTCGTTGTATCCAAGCTAATCTCGCAATGTATTTTCCAAATTTTAATACAAATCAAATATAAAGACAAAATTCAAGTCTTATATAAAACGCACACTATGCAGGCAGGCATATTATTTATAAGTTAGGGGATTACATCGTTGATAAAGATGCCTGGATCAATGCTGGTCCTGCTCCACAACCACAACTAATTGATTAACACTTGAAAATACTGTTGGAGCTGCTGAAGATTGTAAGACTATCTTTGCATTGTATAAACTCAATTTCCTTTATCTATATCTTCTATACTTATAAAAAATCTGTAGAGAGGTCAATTCTGTACATGATATATATTTTCAAAATAACTATCAGGGGTAATTAGTGCACGATACTGATGCCAAAAATGCAATCAGTAAAATTTTTGTCTGTCTGTCTGTCTGTCTGTCACTATGTTCCTTATAGAAACAAAAACTACTCAACGGATTTTAACGAAACTTGGTACAATTATTCTTCATACTCCTGGGGAGGTTTAAGTATACTTTTCATCACGCTAGAATGAATAGGAGCAGAGCTGTGAAAGGAAATGTTGGGAAAACGGGAGAAGTTGCTCCATTTTTTAAGCTTCCGGCGCGTGTGCAGCCTTAATGGTTAAAGCTACATAGAAATCATTTATGACGGAAATGTTCTAAATAAAATTATCTAAAAAATATCCCACTACAGCATAATATGTCTATCTTTTATGGTTGACTCACAATAACACGTGTAAGTCCCGATAGCTTAGCAGTTCGGAGCTTTCTGATTATATTTGTTTACTAAGAACGTTTATAATACTCTCACTCATCCCTAATTAAAAGAACTTAATATTATTACCTATTCAATAAAAAAAGAATCATAGTAATCGGTATAGAAACACCAAACTTATACTTGAAATACGCTAATAAGCCATCGCGCCGTCGCGCGTGAATACTGAATCATGCCATAAGGATTATTTTTGTGTAACGGTTGCCGCGCTCGACGCGGGTCGTGGCGGTAGGGTATAATAAAAGGGCGGGAGGTCCGGGCAACCTTAGCGAGTTGCAACTGCGAGAGGTCAAGTCAAAAAAAAAAAAAAGCGCGAGCTTCATTCAATATTTGGCTGTTGATTCAATGCGTTCAGAGCGTTCGACCTTATTGACAGATAATAATTGATTTAACAAACCGTGCTTATCAGCGCGACTTTTAGTCTTTAAGAGCAGGTATCAACCAAAATAGCCTAACTTCAATATGATTTTTCATGAAATTGATGAGACTTAGGTATAAAATAAAAATAACACGAATAACTACATGATATTTCCAAACTTATTGTGGCACAGAAAGACAAAATAGTAAAATTTTCTCTAATAAAAACTCATCACGAAGTTACCTCCAATTTTCACGACTTTTCGATTTGTACTTAATATGCTTATGACTACTAGAATGAAAATTTGATGATTAATTTATTGATATAAAGTGACTTAGATTGTGGAAGCATTTTTTTTTATTACTTTTAGTTGTGGTTTTATTATGACGATAAGCTTATAGCACTTTCGACGTTCTTAGTTCGTGGAAGAAATCATCTTCCGTCGCACGTTGCGGGAACTTTAAACATATATATGTTTCACAAATCAGTCGCCACAGAGTACTTTATAATAGTCAGTCGCCCCCGCTCTGTTGAGACGAGAGGACTGCGCTCGAATTTTCGGCTGCGCTGCTATATATTTAATTTACGTAAACAATATTTTCGTAATTTATCACTTTGTAGGAAAGACACTGTGAAATAGAAAATATGGCAAAATAACTAAAACCACTCCCGGAACGATTATTAAAAACAATAAGACTTGATAAACTAAACAAATACCGAGGCAAAACTATAAAATAAAAATATTGAAATAATTCAATGTTGATATTTGAAAAGTCAAGATGACATACATTTTATTTGACAGATTTTTGACTGGTATAGTACCACTAGCGCCATTGTTCTGCATTTCGGTTCATTTTCTTGCGGAGAAAATTTGCAACATAGCCAACTAGCGTTCATTTGAAAGTTCGTGCTGGAGATTTTAGACCTTACGGCGATTAACTCAGAATCCAAATTCGTTTTCTTCCACTTTTCTTGACAAACTCCGTATAAGGTTTTAGTAAGTACTATTCCCTAAATCAAGTTGAAACTCGAAATTCAGCGTAAAGGGTTTATTATGGAACATACAAAAGAAATATCGGAAATTAAATGCGTAATGAGTTTATTGTGGACAAAAGTACGAAACGGTGTGCACATGCAATATTTCATACAGATAGTGTTCTCATGACTAGCCTTCTTTTTATGGTGAGGATGAGTAAAGGTTGTGACGGATCAACATGTTTGGGATTGTCGGCTTCGCCGATAAAAGAGTTAAGCTCTAAATAGGTGCTAAGTTCTATAGAGTTGAGAGAAAGTCTAAAGTTCATATTATAACTTGGCAAGTTTTTAAAGCTAAAGTTTCAACAGTTACAAAAGAGGAACCTAATGAACTTTAGACTTTGGAACCCATTTACATAGATGCCATATCGGTAAATCCGACAAACATGTACTTCTTTTGTACCAAACTTGGGCTCGTTTTCCACAAATGTTTTCGGCGGGGATTTTTTCCTACTCGCACTTCGCGCAGGAAAGGCTTTTATGACACATGCCGTTTGACGTTGCATACTACAGTGCAAAATCCGTTATACGAATATTATTTTTTACTTGGGTATCACTGTTGCTAATTTATTGACTTTGCACGATCCTGCAAAGAAAAATCCACGATATACAAATGTAATTTTTTTCTTGGTCAACACTGTTTTTCATCAAGATGTAGTGACGTCCAACTTGTAGGTCCTAAACAAAATTTGATTACATTGTAATTTGAACTTTGTCACGTCAACATTGAGTTTCTAGTTCCAAAAAAAATACTAATACATGATTCTTAGATTCTGAATTCAAACTTAGCGTATAGTAAGTATATGCAAAATAAACAGATGTTTTTACTTACTAAAGAATTGCATTGAAAATAAAGGGAATGAACAATGATCACATTTTGTTTAAATATTGTAATTTGAGAAACCATTACGAGAAAATTAAATAGGGTTGCTCATCACTGCGCAACAAATTTTCTAAGATTTTTGATAGATATTTTCAATCATCTTTGTCCTTAATACGACCATTATAACGTCGTCATTCTAAAAAGGCTTGATTAAAATAGCTCAAAGTAAAAAATCATAAGATACAGGATAACTTCGTTGTCCATCCGTCTGTGCCTTTTTCTCAGGAATACGTATCAAGTTGAAATTGATATCAAATACTTAGATCTACGGTTTCTTGGAGCTGTAAAAATATCAAGCCTCTAATACGCTGACTTAGAAGCTGGCATAAATTGCCATTCATGTCGCGTGTTTTGAAATTTAAATCCTTGGGTGTACTTTATAGGTTTTAATTATTCCCGTTGACCTAGAATAATGAAAATTGGCAAGAAGCAAGGTCTCACAGCATAAATAGGTACAGGAAAATATCCGAAAATCGTTCATTTGTAATTTCATTCGGAATCGAAAATGTATAGGCACTTAACTCGGTTTGCTCTCTAATATAAGATATTTTTTTACAGTATAGTAAAGTTAGTCCTTCAATCCAGAATTGGAAATTCATAGATAGGCTGTATTACTTGTATGTCCGTGAATCTGTTACCAGCATCGGAACAGATTCAGGCACATACAATAATATTGCCCTATCAAGATATCTACTTGCACAGCCTGCTATCATACTTAGGTACCTACATTGAATAGAGCCGTTTCATCTGATTATTTTGCGTATACTTATTACAGAAGATGGAAATTCAAACACAAATATATGATTTATACCGACCGGTCTGATCCCCTGAGACCCCCCCCCCCTCCCCCTCGATCCCCTGCTAGTTCTTCTTCTGTTTTAATCTCTGGCTTACTTGGCCGGGCGAAAAGTTTCTGCTGGCGGGAAAGGATTGTGTTTTGTTTTTGTCGTGTTTGATGAGAGGGGTAGGCAAGGAAGCGCGGGTGAAATTTGATTTTTTTCTGGCTTTATGCCCCCCCTTAAATAGTTTATTTGAATTTCTTTTGTTGTTATTTTATAAAATAGGGATTAGTTGTTTTGGTAGTGTTTAAATATTCGTACATTGAAAATATAAAAAAAAAAAAATGGCAGGGGTTGTTACGAGACCGACACCGAACCCAAAAATGATTAAAAAAATTTTTTTTGTCTGTCTGTCTGTCTGTTCAGGCATCACGCAAAACGTACCGGTCCGATTACGATGAAACTTGGTATAATTATTCTTTAATATCCTGGGCACCACACTGGGTACTTTTTATCCCGGAAAAGTATATACAATAAAAAACAAACTTAATTTTGCGGTTCGATCCCTAGACCCGATTACTGTACCAACCGCAAATAATAAGTTTGTCGTAGGTTACGTCACCCGCACTGTAAATGTAGTGCTGAAGGTTGAATTTGGCTTACACTTTTTGAACTTTGATTTGAACGGACGTATCGAGTGGCGAGCGTTCGTTCTTATTAGCATTCTATAAATTGTATGTTTTAACTGCTACTTGCAATTCTAAACCGTGCTTTTCAGTGCGACCTTTTTATTCCTTTTAGTTTTTACTAAGTACAGTTTAAGGTAGAGTTATTTAGGTTTATTTTTATAATTCGTAGGTATAGATTTTAATTTTAAAGTATGGGTAGTATATTTGATAGTGTACGTAGTGACCGTAGGTTATTTTATAAATCTGTTAGGTAGGATTAGTCATTCGTATAGATATTAGTTTTTAGGGATTTTGCTTATTTATTGAGTTTAGATTAGTTATCATCAGAAATAGGTTTATTTAGGTAGGTAGGTATTTTATTTTCTGTTATTGAGTTTTTGTTTTTAATTAGGTAGGTACTTAGGTTTACTTTTATAATCTAATATAAAATTCAAAGTCCTGTGATCCTGTCTGACTGATTATATCAATGCACAGCCTAAACCGCTGGTCATGTAGACATTTTTGGAGAGTGTGTTCTTTGTGAAGAATCCACTAAGAAAGGGTTTTTCGAAATTCCACTCCAAAGAAGGTGAATGGGGGGAGGGTGAAATGTCACGCGGACGAAGTCGCGGGCAGAAGCTAGTATTGTATAATTGCATAGCACAGATGTGAGTTCTATGTACTGTAGTTTTAATTTACCGGGTAATGATAATAATGTCTTTCATTGACTTGAATGTGCCCTGGCGGCTGTTAGTATGTCATGCTCACACAAATGTCTCGCTGACGGTGGCGTGTGTGTTGGATCATTTAGCTCACTTCAAAATGGTTGAGCTGAATGGTGCTGATCTATGCGTCATGTTTGTGAACGGGCGCCGTCAGTTGGGACTGGTCATCACTTGGCTGCCTCGGCTTATTTTTAATTATTTTACTTTGGATTATTGTTTTGTTAAGTACTATTTGCTGTACTCTGGACACTTAACGCGTACGTATATTTTTTTTTACATCGTTCTCACATATAATTATAAATTCAACATTAATGATGTAACTAATATTTTTGTAAAATATAATTTAAAAGAGTGTCCATGGAGTTTCTTGCCCGTTCTTCTCCACAGGTACCTACGCTTTGGAATGGGTAACGAGCTTCATATTTTCTGACTGACCTATTGACAATTCAAAAGTGCCTGTAAATGGTTTAATTGAAATAAATGCTTTGAGTTTTGAGTTTTTTGAGATCGCTTCCACAGTAATAAAACTTATATCCTTCTCCTATATCTCTAGCCTTTGCACCCTTCCATTTCGTCTCTTGCAGACGTACAATGTTCAGTCGTCGCCTTTTTAAAACATCTGCTAGTTCCCTTCCTCTTCCTGTCATCGTACCTACATTCCAGCTCGCACACCTCAATCTAACTTCCCTCACACACCGAGCTTGTGTCTTACGTCTCACCCGCCCGTTCTGGTGCGACAACCCTTGTCCATTTCCCACAGAAGCCAGGTGCTGCCCCTGCGCGTCGCCTGTGGGGTACGCCCTAGCCCCTCTGGTTGTTGTGCGCTCCCCCTTACACCCCTGAAACATAACCCTGAAAAATCACTAAAAATAGAATATAAAATTTCCGGAGTTGGTTTCGCTTTAATTAACCTAAGTTACAATAGCCTAATCAACTTTCTCATCGCCTTTTACAAAATATTGCTTTTCCCGATGCAGGGACGTTAATTGTTGAGGAGTTCTCCTGATATTTCACTATCAGCTCCATGTCACCATTCGCATTGTGACGAGCATAAATTGCTTAGCAACCATATTAAAGTAATAGAATCGCAACCCGTGAAATACTTATTATTGAGTAGTTCCGATGGCCATCTGTGGTCTTCATCATCAGTTCCACTTCACCAAATGATGATTTCCGAGAGCAAATGCACGAGTTACTATAAAAAGTACCCAAATCGCTATAGGTTTGCCTATAAAATTTGAGGGTTTCCCTCGATTTCCATGGGATCCTCTCATCAGATTCCAACTTGATGACAATGGGACCACCTCGAGAGTATACTCTTTCAAACAAAAGAAAAAATATTAAAATAGGTCCACTCCAAAATCGACGGAGAAATCGGTGAACATACATAAAAAATAAGTCGAACATAATAATCTCCTCCTTTTTGGAAGTCAGTTAAGGTGGTAGTAACTAAGCTAGGGTCAATCAATAAAGTCAGCCCATCGCAGTCCACTGCTGGGCATAGGCCTCTCCCTACACAACACCCTGTCCTCCGCCTTCCGCATCCAGGTTGTCCCTGCCAACTTTTTGAGGTCGTCTGTCCAATGTCCATCTACAGATCCCTAAGATACAGGCTGCGCCTAGTTTGGAACCAACGATACCTCCATTTTGTAATTTTGCACTATTTACTTTTATCTAGCTGGGGGGTAGTGGCGTGCACGCCATATATGCAAATAAGCTCTGCATACCCTGTAGTCCCATAAATACATGCCCCTCTAAATGATTTAGAGTTATTTAAGAACTTCTAATTTAAAAAAAACATGGTAATTTAGCTTACGCGCCATCTATTACTTTTTTTTTGGAACTAACTCGTTTTAGCCGCGCAGGCAGCGCTCGCGTGAGCAAAAGCAATACTACTCCATGCTTAGGCTGCTTTTCGCCAGAGATGTGCTGTGCTACGCAGCTATGGATGCGTTTGATATCCACCAATCATATTCATTGGTCCGCAAAGCCTATGCTTTGCGGTGGTGCAAACGGGGTCAACTAAGCTGTTTTCTATACGAAAGGAAGGATGCATGCTATAGATGGGAACTATGGATGCGCGAGTGGTGTTGCTATGTGCAGCCGGTCGGTTCTGTTAGAATCTCACCGTGAGAAGTTAGGTGAAGTGATCTGTCATTCCAGGGATTCACACTAATGACAGCTTACTTTAAGCTCACTTCACCTGAGTTATCACGGTGATATTTTCACAGAATAGCACTACATCTCTGGTGGAAAAGCAGCCTTATTCTTCATACAACGCATCTCGTGTAGTACACAGCAAAAGTGTGACTGTGTGCGTGAAAATGTGTGAGCGTTCAGAAGCAAATCTTACATTGAAAACCGTCCAAATTGAAAACCCGTAAAAGCACCGGTCGACTTTTTTTTGTCGGATTGACCAAATGACCGACTAATTCGTTCGTATTAGTTCGTAACGTAATAAATTGCAGTTTTTTTGCCATATTATTGTTTTTCTTGGCGCAAGTGATTGCCTGTCGAGTAATGATTTAGTAAGTTTATTGTAAAAAATGGAAAACTATACCTGGGGGCCTAAAAAGGACACTGGCAGATCATAAAACAATTCATATCACGGAATTCAGGTGTACCTATAGAATTTTACGAATTTCCATACAAAACTGTCATACAGACGTGACGACACTCCAGCTAACACACACTAAACGACTCATATTAACGAAGTTTTTGTGGCAGCTAAATTAAGACTGGAACCATAGATTTAAAAAAAAAGATGGATTCCGCGCCACGCATATATCGAAAGTGAAGTACCGTACCGATCTATGTGTGCGTGATTGACGCTGTCGTGTCACATAATGGCGGCCGGTCGCTATAGGTACTATAATGTGAGCGTGAGGCGTGTTGGTACAAACGGTCCGGCCGCATACTTACTGTGCTTCACTTTCGATATGCGTGGCGCGGAGTCCATCTTTTTTTATAAGTCTATGCTGGGAACTTTGATTGCAGCTATTATCCCTTAAATATTGGCATAGGTAGAATTATTCCATCACATACTTAAGAGGAAGCATGCACATTCGTCCTTTTTGTCGAATATCTTAGAATGTAAATAATGTAGCATATTGCACGATTTATGCAGTACTTTTCTGATGTTGCTTCTATTCAGTTTTAAGTCGTATATTTAATCGCCAGCAGACCCTCAATACCTATAGCTATTTCTGCCACTGACGAGCCTATCAAAATCACTGTGATCTTTCATCCTGTTAAAAACGTTGCTATAGAGGTAATAAATTAAAAGTAAAAAAAAAATCTTTTTTTAAAAAACAAGCTTTTATTTAGATGCGCTAAAAAAAATAAAGAAGCCCGCCATATTGGATTTAGAGTAACGTCACTTTATTTTTCGAGTTATTTTCAGCAAGCCCTTTCATTTGATACCCATATTGGTCACACTTGAAGATCTCTTTCGATGTATCGCTTGTATCGCTTATCCAAGACTGTCCCGGCTCGCGGCCCATTCCCGCCTTATGTAGGTGTCAGATAGTTCTAGAACCTTCTACTGTAGAAACATCTAGAATGTTCGAGTACATTCTGGCCCCGACTGACCAGATGTCGATATTTCTAGAAAGTTCTAGTATCAAAACTTCTAGAAGGCTCTTGACTCTACTAGTTCTTCTACTCGATACTAGATGGCGCTAGTGGTAACGAATATCAATTGTGGCGCGCAGCAATAGTTACATATATACATACATACATACTTACATTGCAAGTTAAATAAAAGCTTGTAAAAAATATCTGTGAAAGAACTGTACCTAACAATCTTAGGTCTATAGGGCTAATCTAGGTTTCTGAAATGTTATTTAAAATTTTGATCTACATTTATCTTGACCATGATTGTATAAACACTATAAGCTGTTCGATCTCTTTTATAAGTTGTTGTCCATTTTTTTTAAGATGATTTTAATTTTCCTTAAAACTTAGCCCCTGTTTTCTTTCAGCGTTTTTCTAGGACCTTTATGCGCTTGAATTATATCTCATTTCCCTAACTACACCACACATCCGACCTTGCGCTTGAATAGCGTACAACTATTATTATATTGTTGTAATTTAATGCTTACAGGTATCTATAACTCTGAAAGTCATCAGTGGTATATACTCTGGAGTAACAACTGTGGAACTTGATAACTTAGCTGCTGAAACAGCAGCAACCATGACTACTGATCATCCAGATTATGCAATACTTGCTGCAAGATTGGCCATTTCTAATTTACATAAAGAAACAAAAAAACACTTTTCTGGTAATTATCAATTGTGTATTTTTCTTACAATATTGCTATTTTGTTTGAAAAAAAAAAACACAAAACTGGTACAAAACTAATATTTATTTCAGATGTAATATCTGATTTATACAACATAGTTAATCCACATACCAAGAAGAGGACACCAATGATTTCTGATTTTCATTACAATTTGATCATACAAAATAAAGAGAGGCTGGACTCTGCCATTGTGTATGACAGAGATTTCAAATACAACTATTTTGGGTTCAAGACTTTGGAAAGGTCATATTTGCTGAAAATCAATAATAAGGTAAACTTATTACAATATTTTTATCTCACGAAGCGACGCGCGGTTTATTCGTAGCAACCAAGTGTGCAAACACCTTGTGAATGTGTGCATGAAGTAGCTTCAGCACACACTTCAACTTCGCCATTGTTTCGGACGGTACCGAGAGCTCCTGCGCTTACGCAGCGTGTTAGTACACTTGGTAACCAAGTATAGCACGTGTCGCTCGTGAGATAAAAATACTATACCACTAGTATTGTTTTACTTATGTTCTAAGCACAGAATTTTAACCTTACCTTAATTTCAGGTCGCAGAAAGGCCACAGCACATGCTCATGCGGGTGTCCATTGGCATTCATGGCGAAGATATTGATGGGGCTATTAATACATATAATTTACTATCTGAAAAATATTTTACACATGCAAGCCCAACTCTTTTCTCAGCAGCCACTCCACATCCTCAATTATCTTCTTGCTTTCTCATAGCCATGACAGATGATAGTATTGAAGGAATTTATGATACTTTAAAACAATGTGCACTCATTTCTAAATCAGCGGGTGGGATTGGCCTCCATGTTCACTGCATTAGAGCGAAAGGTACTTATATAGCTGGCACAAACGGTATGTCCAATGGTCTTGTGCCCATGTTAAGAGTGTACAACAACACAGCGCGTTATGTTGATCAAGGGGGTAATAAAAGACCTGGTGCTTTTGCCATATACTTGGAACCATGGCATGCTGATATATTTGAATTCTTAGATTTGAAAAAGAATACTGGAAAAGAAGAAGTACGTGCAAGGGAACTATTTTATGCATTATGGATACCTGATTTATTTATGAAAAGAGTTGAAAGCAATCAAGATTGGAGTATAATGTGTCCTCATGAATGTCCTGGTCTAGCCGATTGTTGGGGAGAAGAATTTGAAGCATTGTATGAAAAATATGAACAGGAAGGTCGCTTTGTGAAACAAGTAAAAGCTCAGGTTTTGTGGAAAGCTATAATTGAAGCACAAGTAGAAACAGGAACTCCATATATGCTTTACAAAGATTCATGCAACAGAAAAAGTAACCAGAAAAATCTAGGCACCATTAAATGCAGCAACCTTTGCACTGAAATTGTAGAATATACTTCACCAGATGAAGTAGCTGTGTGCAATTTAGCTTCTATTGCACTAAACATGTTTGTAAATGATGACAAAACTTACAATTTTATAAAATTGAAAGAAGTTACTAAAACTATAACTGAAAATCTAAACAAAATTATTGATGTAAACTTTTATCCAGTGCCAGAGGCCAAAAAATCGAACATGAGGCACAGACCCATCGGAATTGGAGTTCAAGGATTAGCTGATGCTTTTGTAATAATGCGTGTACCCTATGAAAGCGAAGCTGCTATAAAACTAAATCAACAAATATTTGAAACAATCTACTATGGTGCACTAGAAGCTAGTTGTGAATTAGCCGAGAAGCATGGAGTATATGAGACTTATGAAGGCTGCCCTGCAAGCCAGGGTATATTACAGTATGACATGTGGAACAAGACCCCAACAGATTTGTGGGACTGGGTATCACTAAAAGAGAAGATTGCAAAGCATGGTCTTAGAAATTCACTTTTGTTAGCACCCATGCCAACTGCTTCTACTGCACAGATATTAGGAAATAATGAGTCATTTGAACCATTTACATCAAACATTTACCAAAGACGTGTCTTGTCAGGTGAGTTCCAAGTGGTAAATCATCACCTGTTACATGATCTAACTGAAGCTGATTTATGGGATGAAGATATGAAAAATCTTATTATCCACAATAATGGATCTATTCAAAACATTGAATCTATTCCTCAAGACATAAGAGACTTGTATAAAACTGTCTGGGAAATTTCCGTGAAAACCACAATACAAATGGCTGCCGACAGAGGTGCATTTATCGATCAAAGCCAGTCCTTTAATATCCATGTTGCTGAACCAAATTATGGTAAATTAACATCTATTCATTTCTATGCCTGGAAAATGGGTTTGAAAACTGGAATGTACTACCTACGTACAAAACCTGCTGTCAATGCTATACAGTTTACTGTTGATAAATCTAAGGTTAAGGGTAAGATCACAAACGGAAAGTCAGAGGTTGATGATGCCAATATGGCTGCAATTACTTGCTCCTTACAAAATAGAGATGAGTGTATGAACTGTGGCTCATAATTCATATGATAGCAATAATAGCGTCTATCTCAAGACGTAAATGTGGCTATATACTTATGTAACATCCTTGATAATAAATTCCTGAAATTTTGTAATGTACTAGTTTCCATATTCGATGTTTTTTGTTTCCAAACTACAAGGCATTTAACTTTTCATCTCAAGAGGAAAAGAATGCGGTCAGTTTTAATTCTCACTATAACACGAGAGCAAATATTCTTTAAGATAAAATCTGTGTGTATTTCTGTCACTATCAATTTTACCTACCTATGTGTTAACCTACCTATTCAACGTTCTAATAAAGTTACTTGTACCAATTTATTTATATTGTTGAACCAGAGTGCGGGTGGGTGCGCGCTGTGTGCGTAGTCCCAGCGGAAAATTGTCAGATATTTAGTGTATGACGTCGTGTAATTGTGTATGGTAAGTACGAATTTGTGCATGCAACCATTGGGGAGCTCTACAATAAAAACTGTTTCTGCTGGGACTACGTCAACCCAGCGGAACTATTTTTTTCTATGGACGTACCTACAAGAAAAAAAATACATGCAATAATTAGTGTGTAACGAGCAGTGGCGGCTGGTGCCTTAGAGGACCGGTGGGGCTCTGTATGGGTTTAGTGAATATTTTCAAATAAAATAATTCTCTAATTTTTACCTTATGAAAAGGACACCTGCCGTTTCGATGCAATTACATGCCTCGTGGTCTACGGGAAACTGGCAGGTATAGCGAGGCGCAGTGATGAGATGCAGATGACGACAAAAAATTATTTCTCTTCTACCCGCACAACACATTTTATCAAAAAAAATTTTACTTTTTCACGCACGGCACAACACTCACAGTATCCGAAAATGCACTTAAGAGATTAGTCTCGTGATTAAAATGTCAAAGTTTATTATTTTTGTTTATAATTTTTAGTTTTACATTCCTGTTTTAAATTGAGAAAAGGCCGGGGCGGTCCAGCTGATTTAATGTCCAGTTTATTTTGATAAGTCCTATTGCTTTTAATGTAGTCAATATTGTATTGTACACTCATTTTTACTCACAAAATCTTCACTATTTTCATAGATTAGTAACACAATAAATCCGCGCGCGCGAAAATTAACAATAACAAGTGCGTACTGCGTTGGTCAAGGTCTCAGGTCATACATTGCATTCGAGAACGAGCGATCCGCGCCACCCGCACCCCCGCGCCCGAGAGTCCTTCGTATTCTTTCGGTAATTTCCGCTCGCGTGCCGCGCGCACGCATCTGTCTTAAAAATGGCATACATTTTGTTCTAAGCACCTTCTGTCTCACGCGCCAGGAGGTTTCCGTCGTCTTGCATACTTGCAAGTTGTTAGAGCTCGCTACGTGCGCTTTAGCGAGCGCACGGGGCCGTTTTTGTTCAAGCAAAAATAAGATCTAATTCTTTTGCAGTAGAAATCAAAACAGGTCAGCTTGATTTTATTTAACTCGAATTACAAAACTATGTAATCAGAAATATAATTTCTGTGTAGGGTTGGTACTTATTTGTATGGATTGTTATAGGTACTTATGTCATTGTTTTGAAAGTTTATACTTTATAGGTAGGTAGTATGGTATGGGTAGAATGGTAGTGCGGCGCACGAGCGCACCTAAGGTACAGTCGCACTGGTAACGAGATGTAAATGTGTATGTTTAAGGTGAAAACGCCAGGATAGCCCGCGAAATCCAATTCAGTATTACTAATTGTAATGATTATAATTCTGTAAATACATATTTGTTACGGCCGCGAATCATATTTTAATCAACGTACAGAGGCCAGCACATCAACCTACCCCAATATGTCAAATTTTCCCAATTGAATATGAACCTTATTCCTTTTGAATACAGTTGAAAATCTATCAATGAAATTTTACAGATTGGGGTAACTTGATGTGCTGGCCTCTGTACAACTTATTACTGACAAGCAAATTGCAAAAAACTTAAGAAATTTGGAATTTCGCGGGCTACCTTAGCGCTTCCCCCATAAGGCATAATATTGTTTGGCATAACGTTTTCGCATACTTAACTTTTATTAGCGTAATAATATTGTGGCATAATAATTCTTTTGCATAATGCAAAGGTTAGCATAACTATCATTTGGTCTAATTTGTTTTGGCATAATTTGGAGTTGCATACATTTCAACGGTTTAAGACATTTATTTTCCAAAAAAGAATAGGTACAATTCACGTAATATGAGAAATACAAGGTAATCTTAAAACTAAATAAGAATTACTTATGACGAAGGTTTTAAGGCATAATATTTATTTGTCTAATAATCATGAGCCATAAATATAAAAAGGGTATCCTGTCATTTGACAAAAAACTAACCATGACCATAAATTTTCATTTTAAAAATATCGTTAGTTAAAATACTTGACAGAGTTATCACTTTACAAATCATTCTTTCTGTAAATAACTCATTTGACAAATAATTGAAAGACATTATTTAATTACATTAAAACATCATTTTGATAAACTAATCTTTTTATAATCATGTTAATTGGTAAAACAACGCAAACCATAATAAGGTTTGACAAAATGCATTGCTTGATAATTACTTATTTAATTTATTTGAGAAATTTTTCTAAGTGTCGGTCCAAGAACGAGCGAAGTGTGCACGGTATTTGGGGCACTCCGACTCGATCAGGTTACGTTCGAAGGAGATGACGGGGGCTCAAGTGAGCGAGCGAACGAGCCCCCGTCATTTCCTTCGTGTTTCCTTTACGCCGTACGGCATTTCATACAAACTTTCAAGCAGTTCTTTTCGAAATGAATGAACCGATTTTACTAAAACTTCATACGCATAAGCAGGATACAAAGGTCAAAAAAGTTAGCAGAGAACATTTTCGAAATGTCTTATTTAAAAAAAGATAACTGGAAATCTCTGTTTCTATGGAAACTTTAACATCGGTCTAATTTGGCTGTAACACAATTTTTCGAAAATGTTCTCTACTAACTTTTTAAACCTTTGTATCCTGCTTATGCGTATAAAGTTTCATTAAAATCGGTTCATTCATTTCGAAAAACAAGGACTTTAAAGTTTGTATGAAATGCCGTACGGCGTACAATAAACGCTCTTAAACCCTGCAGACAGAAATAGGGCGGTGGGGGGGGGGGGGGGGGCGAAGCGGGGCTTCGTCGACTACGTCTTAATATTGTTCCGAGCTTGGGGTTCGTAACAATAAAAACTGCAGATTTAATAACCAAAAAATTGACACTATTAAAAGCACCAATTACCTACAGCTTTAACACTTACTATAAAACACAATTGCTCTACTGATCACTTCTAAGTCGCACACTCGCACTTGAAGATCTCTTTCGATTTATTCGCTTGCATCTCTTATACAAGACTGTCCAGCTCGCGGCCCACTCCCGCTTTATATAGGTCTCAGACAGTTCCAGAACCTTCTACTGTAAAAACATCTAGAATGTTCGAGTACATCAGGTTCCCGACGGATCACATGTCGATAGTTCTAGAAAGTTCTAGCATCAAAATTTCTAGAAGGTTCTTGACTCTACTAGTTCTTCTACTCGATACTAGATGGCGCTAGTGGTAACGAATATCAATTGTGGCGCGCAACACTGCCCCCTCCTAAGACATGCTCGTCCCGAGCATAATAACGCGCCAGTCGATCCACATGGACGATCTTAGGATTACCTCTTACACCTTTCTGTATCCGGTAGGTTACGTCATTGATCTTTGTCACAATCCGGTACGGTCCGTCCTATTTAGCTTGAAGCTTAGATTTCCCTTTGCTGTGGACTGGATTGTGCAACCACACTAGTGAACCTTCGTCGAACCCTTTATTGTTTATTTTGCGGTCAAAACGGGTTTTCATCTTTTCAGACATTTGCTGGCCCGATTGTCTGACGTGCTCGTAAATGTCATTCATTTTGTTCCGCAAGTCATTCGCATAATCGGTTATACTGCGTGGGGCACAGGTGGTATTCCGGTGACCGTCTGCAGGCAGTCGTAAGTCTCTTCCAAAGTTTGCGAAAGCTGGTGTCACCGATGTACTTTCGTGAACAGCGCTTCTATATGACAACAAAAACGGTTGTATGTGCTTGTCCCAATCTCGTTACCGATTTTCCACAACTTATATCAGGTATCTGTCCAATGTCTGATTAAATCGTTCCACTATTCCATCCGATTGTGGGTGGTAAGAAGTTGTTTTTGTTTTATGAGTACCTACCCATAACTCTCCAAGTTTCCTGGAATATTTGGGACTCAAAATTCCTTCCTTGATCACTGTGAATCTCCAAGGGTACTCCAAAACGGCAGAAGACTTCATGAACCAGTTTATCTGCAACTGTTGAAGCTTCTTGGTTTGAAATGGCGAAGACTTCCGGCCACTTAGTGAAATAATACAAAAACATTAAGAACACAGGCAGACATGGGGACTGCAGACAGAAGTAAAAAACTTTAAAACTATGAATGACAGTGGGTTTTTAACGCGCCTAATAAGTTTTTACTTTAAAAAGCCTGTTAAAAAACAGAATCTAGGATACAAGATCGAGTGAAGCAAACTCGGGATTTGGGCACCCCGCTTGTACGTAAGGCTTAGGTTAAGTGGTTAAGGCCAGATTCCTGAACTGCTGTAAAACGAATTTTAATTTTTCGTCGTAATTCGATAAAGTAAGTTCTCTTTCTGTATGATGGTTAAAAGAAAACAGAGACTGTTTAAGGTGGGGTGCTAAAATTTTCAGGCTCGCTTCGCTCGCTCTTGCAATCGACATTCTGTTGACTCTTGAGCTTTTCATTTCATCCTACCAGCCTAACCTAACCTAAACCCAGTGAACGAACTTTCATTGCCTAAACTGAAATGTCTTACTTTTGAATCGTTTTTAAATAGATCATGGTAGGCCTCCTGAACCAGAAAACGTTCAACAGCTACAAGCGTTTTTAGGATTATACAATTTTTATGAGAGGTTTGTACCTACCTCACAAAGCCACCATGCTCGAGCCCCTACATAGGTTGCTCGACAAAGCACATTCTTGGCAATGGACAGACAGGGAGCAAAGGAGCTTTGACACTGCTAAAAGGTTGCTGTCATCTGACTTGACGCTCGTTCATTACATTGCAACCATATTAAAGTAATGGAATCGCAACCCGTGAAATATTTATCATTGATTAGTTCCGATTAGTTTAGTTTAGTTGTAACTGGGTTGTGGAGGTCAGATAGGCAGTCGCTTCATGTAAAATACTGGTATTCAGCTGCATCCGGTTAGACTGGAAGCCGACCCCAACATAGTTGGGAAAAGGCTAGGCAGATGATGATGATTAGTTCCGATGGCAGTCTGTGGTCTTCATCATCAGCTCCACTTTACCAAATGACTTTGCCAAATGATGATTTCCGAGAGCAAATACTCGAGTTACTCTAAAAAATATCCAAATCACTATAGGTTTGCCAATTAAATTTTAGGGTTTCCCTCGATTTCCATGAGATTTTTTTTTCAGATTCCAACTTACTGACAATGAGACCACCTTGGGAGTATACCCTTTCAAACAAAAAAATAATTTTCAAAATCGATCCACAATTGACGGAGAAATCTGTGAAAATACAAAAAAACAAAACATACACAGTCGAACATATAACCTCCTTCTTTTTGGAAGTCTGTTAAAAATCGGCACATGCCTCCGAAAACTAAAGCTGAGTTACTAGAGTATTATATTATTGTGGCTGATTGGATCACGCCTAGAAAGCCGTGGTCTCGAACTCTCGAATAAATGTGGACTTTGCGGATCTTTTGTAAATATATTTTAATTGTTGTAGACGCATATTCCAGATGGCCTGAAGTGATTTTGGTTAACAATATGACAGCGGGAACGGTCATCAGACACCTCAGTTTATTTGCTATGCATGGTTTGTGTGAGACATTGGTTTCCGACAACGGAACGTCCTTTGTGTCAGCTGAAGCAATTTCTGGACGCGAATAAAATAAAACATACAACAAACGGTTTGGCCGAAAGAATGGTGCAAACTGTTAAAGACATGTTGCGCAAAATGGATGACATCTCTTGGGATGTTAAGATTCCTCAAATGCTACTGGGATTATGGGTAACTCCTTGCACAATAACTAACAAGAGCCCCTCTGAACTCTTGATGAATAGGCGCCTACGTACCTTGTTAGATGTTATACATCCGGATAATCGTGTTCAAAATAAAACTGATCAACAGATTACCAATAATGCTCGTATTGTTACTCGAGAAACTAATGTGGGCCAAAGTGTGATGTATATAAATTATAGTTGTGGACCTCGTTGGTTGCCTGGTACGGCGGTTAAAAGGAAAGGGCCATCTAATTATCAAGTTGCAACTGGTGAAGGTAATGTTGTCATCCGACACATCGACCAACTGGTTAAAAAGAAAGTCACAGAAGATGCAGACCGAGAAGGAGAGAGAGGGAAGAAGTGAATAATGAAAAGGCCAGTTTGGAAATGGAAAATCAAGATGTGGAAATGGGAGGTACGGGCTCGAGTGAGGAAATAATTGAAATACCGAGTCCGGACCAATGGGCGGAGATGTTAGGTATACCCAGTGATTATGAGTCTGGCTATTCTGGGGGTAAGATTAAAAGTAAAGTTTTATCTCATACAAAAGGCCCTTATGAAAAGAATGATTCAATATATTATATTGAATAGACATAATGTTACTGTTAGATATTTAACTAAATACAAAATTGTTAGCTTTAAGTATACTTAAGTTAAAGTTTAAATATATTTTGTATACTTACTTAGGGGAAAGGTATGTTGTATATAGGTACCTACATACTTCCTAGTTTATAAGTTTATGTTTATTGGGTTTTGGGTCTACCCTCCATTATATTGTTGTTCCTACCCTACTCTTATGATTTATCTACTTGTATTTCTAGGCTACTTAGCTCAATACACAAATTACTATATTTGGTGTTTTATTGAAGACATAATAATTACATAATTATATTGTATCACAAAATTATATAAATTTTAAGCCATTACCACTACAAAGAATATGAAGAAAAATATCAAGACACCAAAAACTTTAAACATTAAGGCTCTATTACCGGTGACACTTTGGAAGTACTTCATGATTTCTCTGTGACCAGCTTCAACATTCATTTCTGCTTCTTGAATATTTGAATCAATTCTACCGATAGCTTCATCTTGTTCTTTCACCATGTGTGCTAACTGTTGAAATATTCCTCCTAATTCAACTATAGTACTCTCAATATTGTGCATGGTTTCCGCCCTTTGTTTCACATACGTGTCAGAGTCATCTCGCATAGCTAACTGTTGTGTTTGCATGGTGCTAGGTGCATCTCCCAAGTCTATGCTAACATCATCCTGTTGCAAGAGGGATGGGACCTCCTTAACTAAAGGTGCCACTCTTGAAAACTGTTCTCGTCTGGTATTTTGATGTTTTAAGTTTTCAGATCTAACTTCAAGGACCTTAAAAGTAAAGTTAAACACATAAGTTAATCATTTGAAAACATTATCAAAGAACAAGATGTTTCAAAAATCAAGAAATTTTAAATTATTTCAACAATTACTTCTACTGTTTAATTTAATTTTTGACCGCCACATGTCAAAAAATCAAAAACATGCCCTGCCATGCCAAACATGCCCGTCAGTCTGTCATGTAGTTGAACCGAGGCATGTTGGGCACATTTTGGTTTATCATCTATATGTCGCAGCCAACTGGTTAAATTAGCCGTTCAGTTAACTGCCTGGCCTTTAGAAGTAGTGCTCGCCTCGCTTCCTCCCTCGGCTCGCACGCGGGTGATCACAGTTCTAACCTAACCTAACCCACTTGGTCGGGGTGCAATGCCTTAATTACTGCGACCAATTTGGCTCGCGCGTGATTGGTTACAGACTTACAACCTAAACTGTAATTGAATATCATTCAGGCCGTTAGTTGAACGGCCGCCGTTTAGTTGAAAGGCTAGGCGGTTAACTGAACGGCTAATTTAACCAGTTGGCTGCGACATATACATGACTGTGTGGCGCAGTGCGCTCAAAAGGTTAAACTATCCTGAATAAAATATATTTAATTCATACTGATGGCGATTCATCAACTATCCATTTTATTTATACTTCTCATGATTTCAAATTTTTCTTTTATTCCAGCAGTATAAAACATACATATACAGGACGTTGGATGTGGATCAACACAATTTTTAGAGGGATGATGAGAGATGCAGTTACTTTGCTATTTTAAAATCAAAATTTTGTCATAAATCCTCTGACCTTGAAACTTGAAGAATTTGGTAGCACATAAGGACATACACAAAAAGTTTTTTTTTGCTATGACAACATGTTGACTGTCACCGCGGTCACACGGTGTCCGCAAACCATATATTTCCTATTGTGTCTGTTGTCTGGCAGTCAACGTGTTAATGGTGGGATTTCAAGTAAGTAACTGAATGATTCCCCCAATCCCACCAGAAATGGTGTCAGTTCTTGCACCTATCACCCTTTGTAATTAATAAATATTGTTACCTGTTTAAATTGATTACTCATTGAAGCTAAACGTGACTGTAAAGCAAGCACTACACTAGATGAGTGGCTGTGCATACTTTGACGACCCCTTGGCATCTCACCCAGTCTGGCAATTTGTTGATTCAAAGAGCTCAAGTCTCCCTTGATAATATATGTCAACTCTTGTATCTCTGTTGGTCGATCATCAAACAAGGACTTCTTTTTGGCCACTAGAGAAGAAATTAATTAAACAATAAAAAAAATTACCATTAATGATTGACACCTATTGCAAATGTGGTGCTGCTGACCAAACCATGCCCGATGGGGTATGATTTGATGTTGTGTTTGGCATGGGCCTCATTGTGCTCAACTCAGTTACCACTATATGTATATTTACAATCAACTCGAGATTAATTATGTTGTTTAAAAAAAAAGTAAAGATAAGTCACTTAAACTCACACATTGCTAATTTCTCAAGTTTGGCATAAGTACTTGTAATGTTTTTACTGATTACTTTTGCCATTCCCATAAATTGGGAGTATGTCTCCAGCATTTGAGCTTTCCGCTCATCTCTCACCACTGGCCTGGCCAGAGTTCTACCCTGCAGGCTTCGTACAGCTGATATGAATTCATTGGTTCTGTCTCTAGCAGCCATCACGGGCTCGAACACGAATTCTTCAAGAATGTCAAATGTTATTAGATGATTTGAATGCACTTGTTTCACTTGTGTCTTAGTAAACGGAGTGAAAAATGGTGAATTGGTATTCGACGGTTGAACCCCTTTTTTGTCTAATTTATTATACGTATCTAAATCGTTTTCCAAAAGTGATCGCTCTGTCACACCTCCGATGTTTCGCCGACGAGGGAGCATCGCATTCTATAGTATTTTCGGTAAAGTATATTAATTTACTTCGACGATTCTTCACTGATTCTATAAATATTAGAACAAATTTATCACCATTGTTAATGAAAGAATAAAATTATTATTCTTGACAGCCAGCCAGCTGTTTTCAACACAGAGTACTTTTGGTTTTCAAGTGAATGACGTGTCGACGTGTCAATGGCTGCGTTCCGTATTGGGAATATAATCGATCATCGGTCGATCGATTGAGCATTCTCAAACCCGTACCAAATTAGCGTGAGCGCGATAACGATGTCCCGTGAATCGTCATAGATGACGTCATGACATGCGCCATCTTGCGAGAACGCCGACCATGGTCGCCTTCCGGATTGGCTAATATCGCTCACAGCACTCAAATCGTCTCACATGCGTTCCATAATGGATATCACGATTATGACAGCTGAGAGCTGTCAACAATTCGGAACACTCGTGAGCGCGCTCACAGTGCTTACTCGGTGTCAAAAAGATATTACAGCAGTATTTCTTCGTATAAACACCACACGTTTCTTCCTTTTCTTTGTTTAGGTGGCGACTGTCAGCCAGAAGCACAATTTTGAAAATGCCACGTTATTAAAAAGATATGATGCAGCTCAAAACAAAACACACACTGACACATCCTCATCCTCACACACACATTGTCATTTTTGACAGCGCTCACGGTGATATTAGTACGAGGCTTGGTCGGCGTTATCGCAAGATGGCGCATGTCATGACATCGCGGGACATCGTTATCGAGCTCACGTCAATTCGGTACGGGTTTAAGCAAGCTCAGATCGATTACATCGATTATTTTCCCAATTCGGAACGGGCCCCATGTCTTGTAATAATATCACCGTGAGCGCTGTCAAAACTGACAGTGGTGTGTGTGAGGATGTGTCAGTGTGTGTTTTGTTTTGAGTTGCATCACTTTGTGTGAATGCGGTCTGGAGGAGGGTACTCTGGAACACTTGTTTTTTTCCTGTCCTCGCTTAATCACTCCCCTTTACGACATACTCCCTTCTGATATTCCCCGCCCAATTAACATTCCCTTCCTATTATCTTTAGCCCATACCCCTGCAGTTAAAATCCTTTATAAATTCATTAGCATTAATAAAATCCAGTTATAGTTGATATTTACATGTACTTTTTATTATATATTTACTGAATGTTCTAAGTGTTCTAACATTTATTTTGTGACGTTTTACATATGCATCTACTAATCAAAAAATTGTTTTGTCCTTTTTTAGCATGGGGATCCATGGTTGCCACCGCTACAAACACTGATTTAAAAAAATAAAAATTGGCACAGTTTACATTACTATAAGTATTCCAAAAATAATATTATTTTCTCATACCTTGACATTGGCAAAATCATCGAATGTTACCGATGGAGCCAGAACCTCGAAAAAAATAGAAATAGAATAGAGTTGCATCATAATTAACTTTAAATGAAACTAACGTAGCATTTTCGAAATTGTGCTTCTGGCTGACAGTCACCACCTAACAAAAGAAGAAGAAATGTAGTGGTTTATAAAAAGAAATACTGCTGTAATATCGTTTTGACATTGAGTAAGCACTCTCTATCAAAAAGTACTCTGTGCACTGTGATGTGAACGCGTTCACGAACGTTCCGAATTGTTGACAGCTCTCAGCTGTCATAATCGTAATATATCTATGGAACCACTGACCTCTAATAAACAAGTACTGTATAATACAGGTCAGTGTGCAGCACAGACTAGTTACACAGACAGGGCACTCTCATAGAGTAAAAATCGACGCGCCTTATGGTTCACAAATCATGTATGACAGCTTTTTTTTTTTAAATGTAACTAAACCTGGCGCGAAATTTTGTGCAATGGCGTGGTACGGCTTCAGCCTAAGAGGTTTTTCTTGCTATTGGTAATTTTAGATTCATTTTATTTTATGAACATATTGCAATAATTGCAATTTTATTGCAATTATTACAATATGTTCGAATAAGTTAAAAAGGGAATGTTAGGAAAAAAAAACTTTTCTTACTTTCATTTTTTTATTTTGTTATATACTTACTTACTAAAAGCTTTTAATTGCATCAGGGGCAACAATTTTTTTTCTAGTCTGAAGACATTTGTGGTTTTTAATATTTTAAACATTGCACCAATTAAATACTGCCAATCTTAAAGTTAATGCGAAAAAGCAGTCAGAAACAGCATCCATAGGCAATTCACAATTTATGAAGTCAAACAAATACTTAGATTTGATACGATTTTTAATTCCTTTTAGATCAGGATTCCGTTCAGGTTGATTTTCTAAGTATTTGTTTGCTTCTTCCATGATGATTCCGATTCCTTGATGATTCCAATTTCTTTTCTTATATGCTCTTGAACTCTCTAAAGGAAATACAATTATGTACCGTATTTTTATAAAGAAACCTCTTCTCGAAATGATTTCGACACACAAACTGTTTGTGAAGTTTTTGGAAGCTCAAGCTTCGCAGTCTTTCACAGATGCACTTAATCATTTTTTGAGTCCTATCTCACTTTTTGGAAACATGAAAACTGACGTCCTTTCGTCTACTAGCACAGTTCACAACACAGCACTTGTTATACATGTTGCACGATAATATTTCAGCTACAAAAATTGAGAGGTTATGTTACGGAAATAAATTCAACTGAAACCACAGACTGAAACTAATAAACTTCAACAGACTAGACAGATATCAAAATGGCGGAATGGCGTCATACATACCAGAAGTACGGAAGGCGGGAGGGGAAGGAACTGTCAAATGAGATATGTGAACCATAGACACAGGGTTAAGATATTTTACTTGAAGATTACCTGCCATGGTGTGCAGTGATATGGAACGCATGTGAGACGATTTGAGTGCTGTGAGCGATTATAGCCAATTCGGAATGCGGCCTGTAATAGTTTTTTTGTCCGTTATATTACATGTAATAAATATTTTATAGTGATATGGAACCCTTCGTGTACGAGTCCAACTCGCACTTGACCGGTTTTTTATATGTAGTGTTAAATATTGTTTGGTGGTACGGAACCTTTTGTCCGCGAGTCCAACTCGCACTTGGCCGGTTTTTATTTTAACTACTGTGTGCTAATATTTAAAAATTCCAAGAAGGGGCGTACTCGGTTTTCGCGCCACGCGTCACTTTCCGTATATAAAAAGTACTCCTTGCGCGCCACGCGCCACTGACCTGTAATAAACAAGTACGCTGGACTTCATACTAACGATGACAAATAATGAAGACATTTGATTTTCGCCATTTTGGCGCTGATAACAACGTGAGGTACCGTGGAACTAATACTAGTGATGGGACATATCCTTCGATAAAAAAATCCTATGAACTTTTTCGATGTTCATAACCACGGAGAATAATTTATTACTTAAGAGAAAAATATCGAATCACTCCCAGTTATTTTTATTCTTTATTTTTAAGTAATATAATAACTGCTCTGCAAAGGTTAACTGAAAATTCATGGCGTGGTCAGATTGCAAGCTATAAACTAGTGGATAGTGGCCTAGTAAAGTTATAGCGCATGGTGGTCAGATCAGTGAGCTTTAAATATGAGGGTAGACTTAAAACTTAGCCTAAAAACTACTATGATTGAACTAATATCTCCTGTCTCAACTACACTAGTTTTACAAACTGAGCTGGGGTCACATTAGTTCGCAATGTGAACTAAAAACTATTGAGCTATTATGTTGCCATTTCGCTCTATCCTTGTAAATCAAATGGCAGTTGTATTCTTCGTGAGCTGCATTACATTTATTTGCGTGCATTACATTTATTTAATAGCCATTACTTATAATAGTTACTTTTGGTGTTTAATTTGGAAGAATTGAACTATGTAAACAAAAAAATTACCCATTCAACAAACAGCGTCCATGCAAATTCAATCCAATTCACTGAAATTGAATGCCAAAAGTGAACCATGTAGTCATTAGCAGCGGAAAGAAGAGGGATTCCATTTTCATTATTGGGTATTTGGATACCATGCATAGGGACCGGTCAAGTATTACGTAAGCAGATTTTTTGCAATTATTAACCCCCCATTCCCCTCGTCAGCAAAAGTAAGCAAAGCTTTTAACCCCCCCCCCCCCCCGGGTACATGCATTTTTCATGTTGCGGTTTCTTTATTGATTCATGAGCAGCAATTATATGCGTTTCGTTTTCAAGCATAGACAAGTAGGGTTGCAGGTAGGGTTGTTAAAAATAAATACTACTGACGTAATCACCATCCAGACCCTCCATCCCCCATGTCATCAAAAATACGCAAAGCAAAGACCCCCCCCGCCCCCTGTAGTGCTTACGTAATACTTGAATGGCCCCATACTAATGGAGAAAAAAAAACAAAAAATAACAAAGTGAAAACTGAAATCATTTATTTAAAATAGGTATACACATCAAGCTATACATGACCAGTATAAGCTGACTTCTGATTATACGAAAAACCTATAAAATGCGAGGTCAGCTAAAACTGGAAACTTATAGCTTGATGTGTAGCCGTGTGTACATTAAAGGCGCTTTTGATCGTCAAAAATTACAATAAAATAGAACTGATTCTAGCCGGCCCTTCCAAAAGGTAGTGGTCGTATGGAGAAGAGCGTGTTTAGCGAAACAGTCCAAACAGGACTCAAATTTTCCATTTTCATGTTTTTCAGCCATATCTGCTTAGTTGAATTGGTGGGAAATCTGAAATTAAGTATTTAATTAAAGTAAAAATGACTAAAGTATACAGTACAGAGGCCAGCACATCAACCTACCCCAATCTGTCAAACTTCTTTGATAGAATTTCAACTTTACTTCAAAGGAATAAGGTTCATATTCAATTGGGAAAATTTGACAGATTGGGGTAGCTTGATGTGCTGGCCTCTGTACATTGTAGATGTCAAGTTTTATTTCGATGTTAGGCCTTTATTCCAGGGCACGCCGCGATAGCGGCGGTAAGGCCCCTCTTTGAGGAGTGGCTAGAGAGGCGTCACGGCGCCCTCACCTACCGCCTGACGCAGGTCCTCACCGGACACGGATGTTTCGGGAGGTTCCTGCACATAATCAGGCGGGAGGAAACGCCCGGGTGTCGCCACTGCGAGGATCGCCCCGAGGTCACGGTGGAGCACACGGTGGAGGTCTGTCCCGCTTGGGCAGAGCACCGCCGTGTCCTCGTAGAGGCGATCGGCAACGGCGGCGACCTCTCGCGCCCGGCCCTGGTCCAAGCCATGGTCCGGGGCGAGAGGGAGTGGGAGGCAGTCACCTCCTTCTGCGAAGCAGTCATGCTAGCGAAGGAGGTGGCGGGATGGGCGAGGGAGAGAGCGGAGAGAGCCGCCCGTCCCAGCCGCCGCGGTAGACGCTCCGGGCGTCGGGAGCCGCGTGACGACTCCCGGCCACCGTAGGCGCGGGCTTGCAGACGGCGAGTAATGGGTAGCTCGCCGTCCGATCAGGACCAGGTCCGTGCCGGACGGCGCGTATGTGTTCCACGCGCGCCTCAAAGAGATGTCAGCATCAACGGAGGGGCCCGTCAGGGCCGAAGCCTGCCGGGGCAGCGGGATTGTCCGAAAGGGTTACCGCTGCCCCGGAACATAAAGGGCTAAGGAAGGAACACGGATGGGTTTTAGTCAGTAAGAGTCTGACACTCCCTTCCGCTCCACCCAGAGCGGGAGGGGTCATTTGATGATTTCCCATCCTTAAAAAAAAAAAGGCCTTTATTCCGGAAACAAGTGCACATTATATATAATATTTATCTTTAGAAAATAGCAACTAAGTAGTATTTGCTAATTTGTTTTACCTAATCAAATTGCAAATATTTCTGGAGAGAGTAAATTTCAATTTGAAGGACGTACTTAAATTTAAAATTATTCACTGTCTGAATAAAATTATCGACACATTATCGACATGGAACATTTACAACAATTACAACCCTATTCAAATGATTGTATTCATTAGATGTGAAAACCACGGTGAAAACTGAGCCCTAAATATGATGAGATATTAATGAAAACATTGGGTTGGATTTTAAAACGAGTCGCCTGAATTTGAGGGCATTGGTGGTGTAGGGGGCTTAAGGGAGTTAGTCTTAATCCCCTCAAAGTAATTTTGGCTGCCAGAGTTGCGTCTAAATATTTTTAAACAATTTCCAAAAATTCTTAATTACTATTGCAATTATGCAAAACGGAACGTAATTTTTATGCTTTAGTACAGTTTTTCAATTGTAATTTTTAGGTTTTATGTGAAAAACTTGAAACGAAACGCAACCCGCCATATTGGATGGATGATATTGACAGCTAATGTCAAATTTGTGCGTCATACATAATACAATCGAAGTAATTTATGTAATTCTTAGGTAATTAATAGCAATGTACTCGGAGTTGGCACAATCCGACTTCATTGGGTTAGGTTAGATGGCCATGAAAACTTAGGATGCAAGAGCGAGCGAAGCGAGCTCGGGAATTGATGCAGCCCGACACGGACAGGTTAGGTTCGAAGGGGATGACGGGGGCTCAAGTGAGCGAGCGGAGCGAGCGAACGAGCCCCCGTCATCCCCTTCGTGTTAGGTTCCTTTAAACCCTGCAGACAGAAATAGGGGCCCCGCGAAGCGGGGCTCCGTCGACTACGACTTATTATTATTATTATGCTTAATAAAGTTATGCTTAAGAGTGTTATGCTTAAAAAATGTATGCTTAATCATTATTAATGCGTAAAAAAATTATGTGGAATATACAATTTTTGTACCTGTTTTTTATTTTTTCTAAGGAAACCAAGTATTTCCGGCGGGTGAAAATGGTGAGGGGGGGATCCGACCCCTCCCCCGCCCTCCCCCCAACCACTCACAACCCCTTAAAATAGCGACGTATTTCGAAATTTTTACCAAAACATTTATTATAATTATAAAATAGTATTAAAAATGCTCACAGAAGCAATCGAAACAGTCATGAAATTCACTTAATTGTGCAAGGATATTCCGCTGCCTTTTTGATAGCGAGTTTTACAAAATGCGCATGCTTTCACAATAAAAATGTCCTAAATATCACGTAGTAAACATAAATAACACAAAAAAGTCGTAATCCACGATTTAGATCTTAATCATCATAGACGAACCAAACCACAGAGTACAGACGCCAGCACATCAACCTAACCGAAACTGTCAAAAGGAGGTGTTTCTTTTTTCATACAACTGTGGCCAAACAATGTACCTTAAGAACAAAAGTACTGAAATACAGGAAAAAAATTGCAGATTCTGAAAAAAAATATATTGGATTTATTTATACATTTGTACCACATGAAATTGTCGTTCAAAGATATTAATAACTTGCAACCCATGAATTAATTTGGCAATCTCATTTTATATTTTTCCGAAGATGCGTTTCGTTACTTCATGTTATAAAAGTAACATAAAGAAATTATCCTAAAAGTATATTGAATATTATCTTATTATTGTATTAAAAAAAGTTTTTTTTGGTTATATAAAACATTATTTTTGTGAAACATTTAGCGAATAAGAATTAAAAAAGACATTAATTGATTCAGATATTGTATGCGTTTGGTTAGCTTTCTGAAAGGAAAAAAAACTGTGCTCCAGGGCCGATAATTAACTATTTTTTTTTAATTAGTTGTTTTGTTTACCAATAAATAACATCTTGTTTTTTTGTTGTTGTAATTCTAAAAAGCACTACTATTCTATTCTATTTTTCTTTATGGCAATGGTGCCGATGTCGACAATTCTGCCAATGTCAGATGTGATATGAGAAAACGTAGTGATTTTTAGAATTATAACAAAAAAAAAAAAAAACTAATATTTTACATCCATGATTATATCCAAAGAAAATAGTTGAATTTAATGTGAAACTTGTTGAAGAATATTAATAAGTACACTGAAATTAAAAAGCACTACGTTTTCTCATATCACATCTGACATTGGCAGAATTGTCGACATCGGCACCATTGCCATAAAGAAAAATAGAATAGAATAGAACATCTTATCATCATTCCGTTTCGTTTCGGTTCCTCGGCTCGTTCGTTGGTTTCCCATCTCTTGGAGTGCTATTTCGTGTGTGATTTCATAATTGTTGATTTGGCTATTCTTTCCTTAAGGAGTTTGACATTTATAAACCAACTGTTTAATACCTAAACGGCGGTTTGAATGTTGATGAGCAGAGCCCTTGAATACCAGATACTTAACGTGTATTTATCGTAGAATCAAAGAGTAGATGGAATGGGTATGTAGAACGAACAAATACACATTTTAGGTCCTTTGGACTGTCATACAACATTTTATAGACCGATGACCGTCACTGATAGGAGGTCCATGCCTCCTATATGGTACAATTCCATTCCATTTTTATATTAATGGCTCCATCGTTTTATCGATGATGAAATGTATTCGCTAGGGAATGAGGACTGATGTGATCACAGACTAATTAATATAAAATGCATCTATAATATACAATATTCAATATAGTAGTCTAAAACAACCGGAATATTTTGACAATTGGAATAGTTTGACACTTGACAGCTGTCACTGCTGTTATGAACGTTTCGTTGAACGCAGTTACGATGTGAGGTAGTGATTTTTTACATTCTCTTATTTCTTAATCAATCGAATATTGGAGGATTTTAAATACTGCTACTATCACAATTTATTGCAAGGAATTTCATTTGTAATTTGTACCTCGGTACAAGTTTGGCCGAAAAAAAAACACATCCTTTCCCAATCAACTTTGAACCTTATACTTTAGCGATAAAGTTGAAAATCTATCAAAGAAATTTGACAGATTGTAGTAGGTTGTTGTGCTGGCGTCTGTACATTATAATATTATGAGAATAGAGTAGTCAGTCGCTTTGGCAGTAAGGCGCCACCTATTAATAACTTTAGGAACTACAACCGGTTAGAATTAGACACCCCAATTAGAATATTTAATTATAGAACTAAAACAACATCTGTAATTTAAGTTACTTAAAGAACACCCAGTTTTTTTTAATAAAATATTTGTCCTGACTGAACTTAAAACGTTCGAGCATACTACTCTATCCCTACGCACACACTCATAGCGCACACTCGTACGCGTGCGTACGTAGTAGGTAGGAACAGAAAGCTACGCATTAGGTTTTTATCTGTACAGAGGCCAGCACATCAACCTACCCCAATCTGTCAAATTTTACCAATTGAATATGAACCTTATTCCTTTGTAGTAAAGTTGAAAAGCTATCAAAGAAATTTGACAGATTGGGGTAGCTTGATGTGCTGGCCTCTGTACGTTCAATGACCGAACATTACGTAATTTGATATTAATAATTTGCGATATTACCGTATAACTATTATTGCTAGTTGCCTAACTAGTTAAATAATGATTCCATCTTTCCATCACAATTACACAGGCTTTGGACTGACAGCTTCGAATGATTTGGTTTAATTACGGATACGGAAGTATTTTAAAATTGAGCAACTTTTCACCCCACTGCGATCTATCAGTACTTACGGCAATACCTAAAAGCGCCCGCGTCTTTTCACACGCCGGTGCCGCCGCCTGCCGCTTTCGCGATATCACCACCTACTCTCTACTAAGTCGTGTTTACGGTTTTATTAGGTACGTATAAAAAAATATTAAAAGACGGCGTTTTTAAAAGATTTGAATCATAATATTTACAGTGCCTACTTAAAATCGTATTATGAAGGTACATAGGTACTGAGGTATTTACACGAAGTACTTCTTCTTCGTCCCCTTTTTAAAAGATTTTCAAAATGTCCACCGCCTTGCTCGATACACATTATTGCACGTTTTCTTAAGTTAATTTTCAGTTTGTTAAGCACCTCAGTTTCACTTTTCACTTTAACAAACGCGAGTTCAATTTTATGTTTGAGGTCATCGACACTTGTTGCTTCGTTTACATACACGAGCGATTTTATTCGACCCCACAAAAAAAGTCTAACGGTGTTAGATCAG
This sequence comes from Gortyna flavago, assembly GCA_963669345.1. Lineage (NCBI taxonomy): Eukaryota > Metazoa > Arthropoda > Insecta > Lepidoptera > Noctuidae > Gortyna > Gortyna flavago. The sequence goes on along the minus strand of OY770129.1, from coordinate 8,331,936 downwards.
CCGATCTGGGAGGCCACTGCACAGGTCCTCCACGACCTATCCAACGAGGGCCATATTCCGCATCAAGATGCCGTCGAACGTTCCATGTGAAATGCGCGGGAGCTCCGTCGTGTTGGTAAAACACGTCTCGTAACAACGAGAGAGGGACGTCCGCCAATGACTGGGGCTGGCTGGGACCTCTTGCAAGAACTGTAGGTAGGTATCTCCAGTCAATCTCGGTAAAAATACAGGGCCGAGTACGCGTGTACCTAGAACGCCCGCCCACACGTTCACGGAAAACCTGTGCTGGAATGAGTCCATACGGCATGCATGTGGGTTGTCGTGCCTCCACAAATGCATGTTGTGCTGGTTATAAATACCAACTCGTGTGAAGGTGCTCTCGTCCGTCCAGATGATGTTTTGTTGCCAGTTTTCCAACAACCATCTACAAAATTGTAGTCGTGGCAAATAGTCAGTCGGCATCAGCTCCTGACAACGTCGTAGGTGGAAAGGGTGACGCCATCAGCACGTAATGTTCTCCACACGTACATGTGGCTACAGTTAAACAACGGCGCTGCTTCCCTCGTGCTGCTCCCTGGATTTTGATCGAAATAATCGAGAATGTTTTCCTGCAAACGACTAGAGCGCACATTCGTCCCTCTATCCATTGCCGTGTTAGGATGAAATGTTCCGGAGTCCCTCAGGCGCTGAGTTGCACCTAGCATTGTCCTGGCGCTCACTCTGGTACTATGTCGTTCATTGAACACTCGACACGCTAACTCCACATTATCGTCGCAACGAGCCAGTGTCCTCACCATCTCCGTTTACTGGATATTGCTATACCGGAAAGCCATCGCGTGCGTAAACAAGTAACAGCAACAACAACAAAATTACGAAATTCACTTGTCGCTGCCGGCGGATGACTAATTTTGTTTGATGTCGGGCGGGCGGTGGTGGCGCGTGCGCCGCGCCGCCGGCGGCTTATCAAACGTCAAAGGGCTAAGTCGGTAACGGGTAAATTATTGCGTCTCGCTCTTTCATATTAATTTTGCGTTTGCAAAAAACGTACCTTAGATTTTCTAATATTTTGTCATTTCTCAACAAAAGATTGTGAAATGCTGAATTAAAAATTCAGTCATGCATTTAAAAAAGCTTTATTGCTTTGAAATAAGGTTGAAATTTCCTTAAATTACGTACAATAGGGGTGTGTGTTTGTGAGTAAGGATAGATATGAGTATTATTACGAGTGACCGAACTACAAAGTACAAATTCGGTTGTGCAGTTAAGTAAGACGTATTGCTTGGAAGTAAGGATTAATCTTCCTTAAATTAAATATTTTATTTTTCGCACAATAACTTTAAATCTAAAATGTATTGATTTTATTTACGTGTGTGTATGGATAGCTATTGAGCGATCTACAAATTCAGCCATACACTCATATGGGTTTTTATTGCTTTGAGATAAGGCTTAAAATTCCCTAAATAAAATATTTTATTATGTTGGTTTTACGCAGTGATCCTAATTTAGATTAAATAAAGGATTTTTCCTGAGAAAATTAACACATATAAATAATGATGGAAATCGATTCAGAAGCCGATTCTGAGCAAACTACTTTCAGGTCTTGCGTTTATTCTGTTACACGTTGTATAATCATACAGGGTGGCAGGGACATCGACGCGCAAACGTTGTCAAAAGGTTACACCTGATGCCATAAATTAAATTACGAAAGTCGATCATCTCGGAAATGACCGGTTAAAAAAATTTACATTTTTGAGCGCGCAATGTATTGCAAACAACGCGATTAAAACGCTCCGCGGATGGCGAGCGCGCGCGCGCTGCCTAACCTACACACACATACAAATCTGTGGCGCGGCCGCCCGCCCCGCAGGCGCCGCGCCGCCACCGCCGCCCGCCGCGACCGGACGAACGTGAACGTACCTCTACGAAATATCGCCTAACGACAACATTGATAGGTACCTACCACATAAAATCATGTTTAATTAGTCTTGATAACCGATAACAATAAGCTTATTCCCATAAAATAGCGATACCGATGAGGATTGATAACAAAAAAGATGCTTGATAAGAACTTAGCGATCCAGTAATGTTTAATTGATGAACTTACCTTAATCTCGCTCATTCCTAATGAGATAGGGGGTAGGTAGGGTTCGAAGTGGCCGCCACCAACCCGCTCGCAGATCTGAGCGCGGCGCAGTTTCAGCGTGGACACGGGACAAAAAGTGGGATCCTGGACACACTCTTCACGCAGCGTCACAAACACATTCACAATGCTATCTCTCATTTCTGCTGCGGTATCGCACTCGGTCATAAACACCTTATCCTTGACGTAACCCCAATGAAAAAAATCTAATGGAGTCAAGTCCGGTGAGCGAGCTGACCATGGTTGTGGACCGAATCTTCCAATGCACCGGTCTCTAAAAGATACGGTGAGGCAGCTTCGGACAGGAAGGGTCACGTGTGGGGGAGCGCCGCGCGCGCCGTCGTGTTGGAACCATGTCTCGCGGAACTGGAGCACAGGCACCTCCTCGATTATTTCTTTGAGAGTTGTTTTTAGGAACTCGTGATATCGTGGCCCGTTTAGTCGTTCAGGGAGAAAAATGGGTCCAATCTCGCGGTCTTTATAAATACCGGCCCACACATTTACCGACCATCGGGTTTGGTGCCTGAAGAATTGTTCAGGTCTGGAAGGCATTTTGAACGTCACTCTCAAACACACACGACACACACACACAGAGAAAGAAAATTACTTTTGATTTTAAAAACTACGCTAAGATCACAAATTCGCGACAAACAGCACGCCCGTTTACGATCAACGAAATCTAGGAACTGGCAAAAATCCGATAAAATCGGCGAAATCAAAAGAAATGTACTTAGCTGATCTTTCTTTCAATTTGCCGCACTTGCTGCCGACAGTTAGTACTTGCATTTTTTCTGTGAATACAGTGCCTACACCGAACACAGATCAACAAAATGATAGAGTGTACAAACACATTTAGTTGTACCTAGGTACCTACTCACGAAATTAATTGCGAAAATGGATGTATTATTTTTTAATGAAACAGTAAATTACATTGTTGAATTGCATTCAAAACTAAAATTAATGTTGATAATAAAAAAAGTTTGAAAAATTACGTGACTATCAATACACTTCTACACGTTTTTTTTTTAATCTTCTTTACTTAAATCGATGAAGCATTAGAAAAATAAATATCCTCATAATGAATCTAAAATAAAAGTAGTAAATGGGTAATTCATTTATGTAGATGATTAAAATGCCTCATGTGACGCGTCTGTTAGATTCATTGGGATACGTCGCATAGCTTCTTACGAGACCGCTCGCCGCCGCCGCGCCGCCGCCGCCGCCGCGGTCCCTTTGTCGGCATTTGAAAACGAATAGCGTCAAGGTACTAAGCCAGTGTTGACCTCGCAAATGAACTTTTGCAAACAGCTGATCAGGTAGCCCTTTCGAGTTTTATTTACATTGCTGTTTTAAGTGAAATTAGTGAATTTACAATTTTTTTATTAAAAATCTCATTGGGTTAGATAGAAATAATGATTTTATACGGTTTACAATAAAAAAAATTGCAGAAAAAAACGTAAAAATTAAGAAAAAGCCGACGAAAAATTTCAACGCAGGGGGGTCCAGAATCATGTACTGAATCCATGGTAAGCGGTTGCGCGTCGATGTCCCTGCCACCCTGTATAGATGGTTCCTTCCTTTGCAGAAAATCATATTTATCCTGAATTCATCTACTCTTTCCTCTAATACAGGGAAATCATTATCAGTGCAGAGAAAACGTAGATGAAAACAGTAATTCAGGATAGAAGGGGACAAAAATAAAACTCATTTCACTCGTTCAATTTGTTATTCAACTAAGTCTTACATACTTCTGTAATAAAATCCACAGTTAAGTTTACATGAATACTATAAACTTACTACGTGCTGTAGTGCAATTGTATTACGAACAACATTTGAACGGAGATGCCACAGCGTCAAGTCCGGATTGAACGCAAAACGGAATTCCAAAGAAGTGCGCACGGGTCAAAACAATATAAGCAGAGATAACTGTTTCCTTTGAGAGAGTAATAGTTGTCGAAAAAGCCACGAAATTAACAGCAAAACAAACGCAACAAACTAACAACTGTCAGAGTGTCAGTCATTATCAGGGGGGAGACAGTTAGAACAAGCACCAATACGGTAAACGAAGAGTCGCCATCTACTTTACTTAACAAGAAACTATTAGTTTCATAATTATCGATAGATGTCTCTGAATCCCGATTTTAACAAAAATAAGAAAATTAAATAACTAAGTTATTTAGTATAATATCAAGTGTTTTTCTAGAGAATAATTGTAATGTAATTAATCAAAATGATTACATTAATATATTTCATAACCCCGTCCAGCATTATTAATTATGGCAACCTTGTCACGAAAATCCATATTGAGTAACATAATCTGGCAACAACACACATTATGGTCGCCGCAACTTGCGTCTGCGCTTGTTTGTGTTTCGTGTGTCCATTTTGTGTTTAATTATTAGTTTTTGAGTGTTTTATCTACATCAGACGTCGAGTTGAGTTTCTCCTCCGTCCTGTTGTTGGATTACTACCCGGAACCTAATAATTTTCATCCGCTACGTTGAGTTAGCAACTTCACAAAAATTGTGAAAACTTTTGTTAAACTTATTTAGTGGAATTTTGCGAAAAGACGCTATTTTGTGCTGTGTGTGTCCATCAAAATAAATACAATGCCTCACCGTTGCGCTTTTGGATGTAAGGGCACTGGTAAGTATTTTTTACATTATGTACCACAGAACACTATTACTCCTATCGTTATGTACTGCCATGGCGACTGACACGGCGAACTTACCGACTTACCGTACCGCCTTGAATTATTTTCTTTTTTTTCTTCACTTTTCCCATGTTTTAATAGTTATTCTGCTATTCGGGGAGGATAAAAATCCAATAAATCAAAAACCATAAAAATCGGTCCAGCCGTTCTTGAGTTACAAATGGTGTCACTGAGCCGACTTTGTTGTAAAGAAGATTTAATATTTCGGCCCGCTAAAACAGAACTCTTCTAGACGTACTCCCATAGACGTACGTCTATGTGATAACCATGAAAATCCTTTGTGCTCATATTTAATAACAATCTCAAAATATGATATTATTAAAATATGCTTTTCAATAAACATCAAAAAGTCTAGATTTCGTTTATGTACCTAGATTTAACAGCTATGTAAATCGATGATGACTGAAATGATGTCCTCCTATGCCAACTGCCAGATGACAAGCTAATATTCATCGTCTGCCTTTTTCCAACATATTTGAATGAATATTATTTTGCATAGAGGCCCGTTACTGTAAATTATTTTCGATGTACCAAAGCAGTTACATTTTATAACAATCTACATACTTTTTAGGAAATATAGTTCAATGAACAGCCTTATCACATTCAGCAATCTCTTAAAGGCAACCTTAAGATGAACAACATAGCGAAAAAAAATTTATAATATTATTTCCTTTGGTTTCAGGCAATGTGATGCATTCATTTCCGAATCCTGCCAAATTTCCTGAGCGTTTCAAAGCTTGGGTTAATCTTGTTGGATACAATCTGGAAACATTAACAGACTATGACATTTATAAGAAGAAGAGAATATGTGACATTCACTTTACTGATAAACACCGTAATCGCTTCATGCGTCTAAATGCATTGGCAATGCCAACTCTTTATTTGCCAGGTGAGTTCAATATTAAATTACTTCATACAAAACACAAAGCAAGGAGATTTGCTTATGCCAGATTTTATATTCATTTTTAGGGTTCCGTAGCTCAAAAGGAAAAAACGGAACCCTTATAGGATCACTCGTGTGTCTGTCTGTCTGTCTGTCTGTCTGTCTGTCCGTCTGTCACAGCCAATTTGCTCCGAATCTTCTGGACCGATTAAGTTGAAATTTGGTACACATATGAATCTCTGTGACCCAAACACAGACGTGTAACGTAAATAAATGAGTTTTGAAAATGGGAGTCATTTTTGAGGGGTAAAAAGACAATTTAAAAAAAAAGATTCGCAATCTGTACCGTGTGACATATCAAATGAAAGGGCTTATCGTGAGGATCTCAAATATATTTTTTTCATAATTTTAAAATAAATTGTATTAAAGTTATTTAAGACAATAGACGGAAATTTACCATTCCCCCCCCCCCTTATCTCCGAAACTACTGACCCTAAAATTTTGAAAAAAATACAGAAAATAGTTCTATACCTATAGATTACAGAAAAATTAATAAGAAGTCTATGATCTTGAAACAACATGGTAAATCTCTCAATATTGTGCGTACAAACTTACATTTTCAGTTGGAATGTATGGGAGAACATGTTTTTCAACTACAATGTTAAGTTTGTTCTTGGGATAAATTCATTCCTACTACGGAACCCTTCATTGTGCGTGGTCCGACACGTACTTGGCCGGTTTTTTTCTTTTTCATTTGCCTGTGTAACACAACACAATGCGATGTAAATTATTGTTTTTGGTCCCTGCGTCTGACATCAAGCAATGGACAAAATAGTCGAACCTTTATTGCTTTAGGAAACTTTGCTTATGTGTATTTTATGTTTTTTTTTTTTTGTAATATGCGTTTTGTTTGTGCTGAAAAAATAAATTTTCTTTTACTAACACTAAAAGTAATTACCAGAGAATAAATCAAAACATTATACGGTTCCTCTATTCTAAACATGTTGGTTTTTTGTAATTTATCAATAAACTCAGTGTTTACTTAAATGATATCTACATAATTATACTTAATTTAATCATACTTTCAGGAGAAAGTCATGGCATCACTGCTACAGCTGGACAATCTGAGGCTAACATAAGTTTTAGTCACCCTACCACTAGCATTTCTCTTCCTTCTATTTCCACTCCAGGTAAGTTTTATCAAATATTAATTAGGTATGTGTCTTTGATATTACCGCATTTGGTGTACATTCACTTGTGTTTGTGCTGTCCGTGTGGTGTCAGATGCAAATAGCACCACCCCATCTCTTCCCATTGGTGTCTTAAACTGGACATCAACAGTTTGACAAAATTATATTGATCAAATGGTATCGGTTTTCGTAGCCATCTTTCTAAATACCCATCAGCTTTGAGAAGAATAGGATTTTTATTGTGTCTGCTAATTGCTAATCAGAAACATCAAAGCTATTATGTAACTTGACTAGAAAAATAATACTAGTATTTAGTATATTATTAAAATGTAAATAAAGGGTTCCTCTATTCTAAACATGTTTGTTTTTTGTAATTTATCAATAAAATCGGTGTTTACCTACATGAATATCTACATAATTACACTTAATTTAATCATTCTTTCAGGAGAAAGTCACGGCATCACTGCTACAGCTGGACAATCTGAGGCTAACATAAGTTTTAGTCACCCTACCACTAGCATTTCTCTTCCTTCTATTTCCACTCCAGGTAAGTTTTATCAAATATTAAATAAGTATGTGTCTTTGATATTACCGCATTTGGTGTACATTCACTTGTGTTTGTGCTGTCCATGTGGTGTCAGATGCAAATAGCACCACCCCATCTCTTCCCACTGGTGTCTTAAACTGGACATCAACAGTTTGACAAAATTATATTGATCAAATGGTATCGGTTTTCGTAGCCATCTTTCTAAATACCCATCAGCTTTGAGAAGAATAGGATTTTTATTGTGTCTGCTAATTGCTAATCAGAAACATCAAAGCTATTATGTAACTTGACTAGAAAAATAATACTAGTATTTAGTATATTATTAAAATGTAAATAAAGGGTTCCTCTATTCTAAACATGTTTGTTTTTTGTAATTTATCAATAAAATCGGTGTTTACCTACATGAATATCTACATAATTACACTTAATTTAATCATTCTTTCAGGAGAAAGTCACGGCATCACTGCTACAGCTGGACAATCTGAGGCTAACATAAGTTTTAGTCACCCTACCACTAGCATTTCTCTTCCTTCTATTTCCACTCCAGGTAAGTTTTATCAAATATTAATTAGGTATGTGTCTTTGATATTACCGCATTTGGTGTACATTCACTTGTGTTTGTGCTGTCCGTGTGGTGTCAGATGCAAATAGCATCACCCCATCTCTTCCCACTGGTGTCTTAAACTGGACATCAACAGTTTGACAAAATTATATTGATCAAATGGTATCGGTTTTCGTAGCCATCTTTCTAAATACCCATCAGCTTTGAGAAGAATAGGATTTTTATTGTGTCTGTTAATTGCTAATCAGAAACATCAAAGCTATTATGTAACTTGACTACTTACGATATATTACTACTTATCGTATATTAATTAATATGTATAATTTTTTCAGGTGAAAATTACGGCGTCACTGCAAAAACTCAGCAGTTTGAGGTTATCAGTGTTAGTTATCCTTCCACTAATACCTCCCTTCTTGCTACTTCAATTTCAGGTACTGTAATTATTTGTTTGTGTTCCATCAACATGGTGCATTCTCTAGCATACTAAATTATTCATGTACTGTGTATTATGTTTTCAGATAAAAGTTCCTGCTCCGCTGCTGGAAATTCTGTGGCAATGGAGCATAATTATAGCGCAATAAGCAGACTCGAACAAAAACGATTACCCAAAGGTAATTTATCTTCAGTATTATAATGAAAACCTATCACAGTGCCGCTGTTGAGCTTGGGCCTGCGCAAATATTGAAGTTCCACATGACTGATTTTGATAATCAACAAACCACATAATTTATTCGTGTGGAAACAGTTTTAAATTACAGTGATTGAAAAAGAAAAATTAATAATTATGTTTTTGCATTTTTCAGATCCTTGTGAAAGGAGTGGGGTGCGGTTCAATTGCATACAAATGAGACCACTCCAGAAAAAAATGAAGTATCTTAAACAGGAAATAGGTCGTTTGCGCAAAAAAGGACAGTCATTCAAAGCACGATTGGCTAATGCAGAAAAATTGTCCAATAAAGTTGCATTTCAACTAGTGACAAACAATATGACGAAAGCAGCACAATTGTTTGTTAACATGCAACTGCAATCTAAAAAGAAGTCCAAGGGGAGACGGTTTTCAATTGAAGAAAAAGTGATGTCCTTGTCACTCTTCAAAAAGAGTCCCAAGTGCTACAGGCTGTTGTATAAATATTTTTCGTTGCCATCAGCAAAAGCTATGAAGCGTTTGCTGAGCCAGATTAAATTAGTACCGGGTATAAATCCCATCATCTTTGAAAAGATTAAAAAAGGGCTAACTGAAAAGGATGTGCCAGATCGACTCTGCAGCCTCATGTTCGACGAAATGTCAATTACGCCACAAGTTCTCTATAATGCACATAAGGATGAACTGGAAGGGTTTGCATCAAATCAAAAGAACTCATTTGCTGACCATGCCCTTGTATTTATGGTGAAGGGTGTGAAAAATAATTTTAAGCAACCAATTGCTTACTACTTCACAAACGGATTAAAAAAACTCGAACTAGAAATTTTAATAAAATCCGTGGTCCAGCATGCATTACAAAATAGCCTCATCGTAGTTAACACGGTATGTGACCAAAGTCCTGTAAATGTTGGAGCTATAACCGAATTGGTTAATAAAACTAAATCCGCCTATCTTCGTAAAGGCAAAGAGTGGCGTCGTGAAATGTTCAGATGTAATGGTCAGAGCATAATCCCCCTATATGATACTCCTCATTTAATAAAAGGTCTCAGAAATAATTTGCTGACCAAAGACATGACATACGTCACATCTAACCAGATAAAAACTATAAAATGGGAATATTACCAAATGATATATGCTGCCGACAAATCCTATGGAGAGTTACGTCTTCTTGATAAAATAACAGAAGAACATGTAAATCCGGAAAAAATAAATAAAATGCGTGTGAAATCGGCGACACAAATATTTAGCCACAGTGTTGCTGTTGTGACCGAACATTTGACAGCAAGGAAGGATCTTCCCGATGAATGTCGTCAAATAATAGACATGACTATATTAATAGATAATTTATTCGATTCTTTAAATGTTAGCAGTATGTTTATACCAAATGGTAAAATTTATAAAGGGCCTGTGAAACACAATTCGCCTCATCATGTACTATGGCAAAAAGCAAAAAAAGTTTTTAGAACTGTAAAATATATTAAAAAAATTAAAGTTGGGAACAAAATCCGTCTGACTGAGACAACTATACCATCTGTGACAAATCTAATTAAAACTATAGAGGGCATGGAATCTCTTTGGACAGTGTTATCTAGTAAATATGGTTTAGATGCAATGTTGACACGGAACTTCAACCAAGACCCTGTCGAAAATTTTTTTGGGAACATCAGGAGTTACGGGGCTAGGAATATTGCACCTAATACAGTGGCTTTTGAAGGAGCATTCAAAGCTCTGCTATTAAATAATTTTAATTCTCCTCATTCAAGTAGGGCAAACTGTGAGGAGGATTCAAATGAGTGCCTCCAGACACTGGATTTTTTTTTAAGAGAAAATGTTGATACTTCCGACGTTCCTGAGGAAAGCGAAATAATTCATTATAATAGTGAAATTTGCTTTAACAATTTAAATACAACTGATGCTGGTCAAAGAAATTATGTCTTGGTTGGGTTCTAAAAAAATGTTTAAAAAATGTTGTTAAAAGTTGTCAAACTTGTAAAAACATATTACTAGAGAGCACAAGTAATGCAAATAATGTATTCATTAAAGCTAAAGAATATCAAAACAAAAAATGGCTTTGCTATCCCAGCAAAGAAATTGAAAATTATTTCAATGAAATTCAAAATATTGCAACGTCATGCCTAAAGAGAAACGTGCCCAAAAAACGTGTGAAACACACAATAATTTCTTTTACGGATATGTTTGGGGATTGTCCAAATAAATGTCCTGCTCATATTGACATATTTAAAAAATACTTTTTAAATGTGTCATTAAATGTAATTATTTACAGTTGGTGTCGATCAGTCAATCGAATTTTGGTCGGAAAATTAATTTATGATGGTGAAGACGAAACCAAAACTGCAGCCCAAAAATACTACAATAGGAATAAACATTATAAAAATAGAAAATAATTGTGATTCTGACGCTGACAATAAAATATAAAAATGTTTTTTTCTGTTTAATTTCATAAAGTAATGAGCTATTTTTGTTTAGTTGTTTATTTTAATTTGTACAATAATAATTAGTTTCCCAGATATGTATCATTTTTCTCTCTTACACTTGATTTAAAATATATAACATAATAGTTACAAATTACAATGACTTACTAAAACAAAATGGTTAATTACTGTAACTGCCAATTCTATTCAAATATAAATGTATCAGGCGAAATTCAAATTATCTTATGTTTTTTGCAAATAGAAGCTGTGTTTACATCGTATGTTGATCAAAATGCGTTTCGCTAATTTATTTAGTGATGACTCTATTTACTGAATCACGATCATTAAAATATCAATAATAGCTCCTTTAATTATTTAATTTTAATGATTGTAATTTAGTAAATGTATTATCATTTTATTCGCAAATCGCATTTTAATCGACTTATGACGTAAACAGCGGTTATTTGCATAAAACGAGAAAATTTGAATGTTCACCTATACTTATAGGCAAAACCTATACGTAGGTAGGTATCTATACTATACGTAGAGTATCTATACATACGTAGGTAGGTATATATACGTCCTGTCATTGAGCCTTAGTTCCTGTTAAGAAACGTAGATGGCGTTTCGAATTTGGATGCATAAAAATGGCACGAGAGGGCTCTCTTCTCCCGTATTATTAATATACTCTTTGGTCATTATCCTTGAAAATCGAATTTCATTCTAAGTAGATGTTTAAAGAACGGAACTTGCAAATTAAATTATTTTAAAGTTGTTTCCTACAAAAACAAATACTTTGTATAGATAATTATAAATGAATAGATTATTTTATTGACTTTTGTCTTTAAACAGTTTGCGTTACGGTATCGCTTTTGAAGAAAACAACTTTAACGTAAAGTTAACAATCGTAAACATTTTACATAGAAAGAAATGAACAATCAAAACTATATCTTAGTGTTGCTTTAGAAAAATATATGTTTAATTTAACAAAGTGACACCTCTCGACGTTTTCCGAAACTAAACCTATTGTCCGGCCACCGTTGTTGATATTTTGTATGGACTGTTACGACTTACGACCGTGAACCAAACTCACCATCCAATAATAATAATATAATAATTTATTTCAAATAATCAGATAACAGAGATCCGTAGTGTTAGTAAAGTACCTTATACCTAGTGTTAGTTTATATGTCGCAGCCAACTGGTTAAATTAGCTGTTCAGTTAACTGCCTAGCCCTAGCCAACTAAACGGCGGCCGTTCAACTAACGGCCTGAATGATATTCAATTACAATTCGCGCACTTGCAGAAAGTGTATAATTCTATTCAAAAAGTATGTATTGTGGGTTCTAAGTTCTATGTGGTAATTATTTAACGAGTACCTATGTTTAATTTATAATAATAATAGTATTTTTATTTCAGATTAGAATCCATATGTTGTTAGTAAAAGTATAAACCTAATGTTAGTAAAAACATAAAATTGAAACGACTGACACCTATGTGTGCAGCCGTATCCAGTGAGCCAGCACGGGGCTGTCCCACCTATCACACAATACACTCAGGATGCTGTGGGAGCTAGCACGCATTCTACCGAGAATAGAAGCGCACCGTTTCCGTATAATGGCATGAAAACCATCAACCCTGGCCTCGGTGAACATTCCGGAAGCGCTACAAAAGCGTGGTAGACCCAACAGCATCCTGAATACATTGTTATACTGGACACGCAGGGCGTTGTATGTCCTCAACGACTAATACGTAACGAATAAACGTACGTACGTACTAAACGTATAATGACTTTGTGTTTAAATTATATTACAGGCTAAGAAATAAATAATTATATCATCATCTGCCTAGCCTTTTCCCAACTATGTTGGGGTCGGCTTCCAGTCTAACCGGATGCAGCTGAATACCAGTATTTTACATGAAGCGACTGAATATCTGACCTCCACAACCCAGTTACTGGGTAATACGATACCCCTTGGTAAGACTGGTTGTCAGACTTTCGGGCTTCTGACTACCCGTAACGACAGTCAAAGATCCACGAATGACAGCCGGGACCAAACGGCTTAACGTGCTTTCCGAGGCACGGAGGGGTCTCGATATGTAAAGATGGTCACCCATCCACAGACCAACCGCGGCAAGCGTAGCTTAACCTGATCGATCGACCTGTGCGGCTGTTATTATTTAGCCACGGGCCCCTCCTAATAAATAATTATATATACTTAAATATACTTACTTATTTTATTTTAAAATGTTTTTTTTTATTTCAGATGTCGACTAATCGGCCGATCGTGCACCTAGCTTATGACGTTTCATAAGTGCCCATGTAGGTTTATGTGATATAAAATATTTTGATATTGATCCAAAATTTTGGTACAGAGGCCAGCACATCAAGCTACCCCAATCGGTCAAATTTATTTGATATATTTTCAACTTTACCGCAAATGAATAAGGTTCATATTCAATTCGGAAAATTTGACAGATTGGGGTAGCTTGATGTGCTGGCCTCTGTACAAAGAAAAAACTGTTTTTGAGCTATTTTAATTAAATATTCCCTAAAATATAAAATGTTTCTTTTGTCATCAAAATGTTACTTTTTGACTAATGTTTACTTTTCTTTGTCTAAGAATGTTATGTTACTTTTGACAAAAGGGCACTGGCAACACTGGACGGGACACTTCTCTTGACATCAGTAATCTGTGCTCTTGACCCAATGACTTCTCAGACAAAAATATTGTCTTTTATACCAAGACGTAACGTAAAATTAAATGAATGTTTAGCTATTTCGTTTTCCTATCTCTTTCACTGTCAAAGAATTTTACATTGGTGTCATTTGATCTGGTTTTGTGACCATGGTAAAATCCTGATTGAGGTACTTATCTCTATCTGATAAGAATATTGTATCTCGAATATGATTCATTTTAGCTAGTTTGGATGAATTAATAGGTAGGTAGGTAATGTTTAAAAAAAAACGTGTTACAATGAAGTCCTCTCATTTAACTATAAATGGTCAGAATTACAATAATAACCACTTTACAATAGGTTTAAGTCTTGCTATATCATCTAGTGTTTTTATCGGGTCCAGTTTCATTATAAAAAAAGTTGCTTTAAAAAAACTCCAAGCCTCGGGAAATGTTCGGGCATCGGCGGGTGGGTTTGCTTACTTAAAACAATGGTTGTGGTGGCTCGGTCTGATAACAAGTAGGTAACTATAAATTTGATGTCACCTTTACTGGACTATTAAAATTAACTTTTACTAAAGAAACATTCCTATTAGTGGGCATCGGTGAAGCAGCCAACCTCCTAGCATATGCATTTGCTCCTGCAGCACTGGTGACTCCATTAGGTGCACTTAGCGTTCTTGTTGCGGCAGTGCTTTCTTCAAAGTTTCTTAATGAGAAACTTAACTTCATTGGAAAAGTAAGTTATTATCTGTAGTTAATGTTAAAATAAAATAAAAACTAAAATAGTCTCAGTCATTGATAACTGACAGATTAACATTTTCTATTACAGATTGGATGTTTTCTGTGTATTATTGGATCAATAATATTTGTGATTCATTCACCAAAGTCAGAAGAAATCACGGGTTTTAGTGAGTTAGTAGATAAGTTATTTGACTATTTATTTCTAACATATGTAGGAACAATTTTTTTGATGTGTTTAATTATAAAAGTAGTTTTTATACCAAGGTTTGGAAATACAAACATTGCAGTTTACTTGTTGCTTTGTTCATCTATTGGTAGTCTGACTGTGGTGTTTTGTAAAGGGGTTGCTTTAGGTGTAAGGGAAAGTATTTCTGGTCATGTAAACAATTTTTCAAATTATGTTTTTTGGATATTACTTGTCACTGCTTTGATATGTATCATGATTCAAATGAATTATTTGAATAAGTCCCTAGACATATTTAATACAAGTATTGTTACTCCTGTGTACTATGTTATGTTTACCATATTAGTTATAATTGCATCAGGTATCCTTTTTAAGGAATGGGATCATATGAGTAATCCTGATATCATAGGTTGCATTTGTGGTTTCCTCGTAGTGATAACAGCAGTTTTTATGTTAAATGCATTTAAGGATTTTCAAATATCATTAAAAGATTTAAAGCTTAACATTCGACAGAGGAGGAGTGCACTAAATTTACACACTGCAGAAGTAAGAGAACCTGAGAACTATACATTAAACTCACATATAAGACAGCTGTAACATGAAATAACTTTCACAGACTATGAATGAATGAATCATACAAAATTATATTTATTATTAGGTAAGATCGTAAAATATGAATTAAAGTGAAGATTATGTCTTTTTCATCATACTTTTTGTAAGTTTAGTTATAAGGCGTTAATATTTATATATTTTGTTTACATTCTTATAAAGGTTGATTAGAATTTTGAGTTGTAGCTTTTATGTATGCAATCTTGATTGTAGACAGACATACAATAGGCACCTACACAATGTAAGTTAGCGTGTTTTTTTTCTTTCAAACTTGCTGTAAGATTTTATTTGAATTCCTAAATAAATTTTCAGCATTTTTTCTCTAACCTAGTTACTTTTAAAAATTTGCAAGTTCTGTAATGTAGATTTTATACCTAGATGAAAGATTCATATTTGAATATGCAAGTTGCATGAACAAAATGGTTTCATTTTGTTCTGTCACATCTTTGTTTGACAGAACAGAGACAAAGTAATATCATTTTATCTTAAAAAAAACTACATCAACACCTCAACAAATCCAACATTTTTAAAATAATATCTTGTATGTTAGAGCTTGCTGTTATTGAAAGCAATTTTTATAATATAAAATAACTATAACTTTCCAACTTTTTAATCTTTTCTTCCTTAATCACATTTTTGTTCAATAAATAGGTGTCTTTTTTTACATCATGTTTTTATTATTATAAAAGTACTGTCGCAGATTATAAAATTGTATGTAGGTACATGTTTGTAATATATACAAAAAATATTTTAACTGATGACCACTAAAAAAACAAATAAAAAAAAGCATTACACCTAGTCCCATAGAAGTTTTGTAACAGTATGATTATTGTGTAACTCTTACCCTTGGTTAGTGACTGGATAAGGTATTAGTTTACAATTGATAAAGTAAAATAATATGTTTCCCTTTGGAAACATATTATTTACAATGTAAAAATGTATTTATTAAAAATGTTTTATTTACAAACTATTGTAAGCACTTAAATTTTTTTACAAATAAACATTGGCACTTTAAATATGACAATGTTTATAAAATGAGATTTAATTCCATAATGACTGATAAAAAGGTAAATGCTTTGAACCCAAGGAATGTATACAATACATAGTCACAAATACACTGTCACTGTGTGATAAATAAATGTCCTGCAAATAGGGCAAGTGCGCTGATATCCATACAGGCGTCTACAACAATCTGTGCACAAGCATACATGGCGACATGGCAGTGTTAGTACACATTTCTGCCGCTCTTGACATATCACACAGAGTGAGTCAGCAGCATTTGCAGCATCATCAATAGATGAAGAACTAATGTTAACTTCTCTAGAACTTATGTCTTGCCCACCAGCCATTTGTGTTATTAAACCAACTTCTGAATTGGTGAAATAATTAAAAAATACATAGTATAAATACAAAACGTTTCTTATTAATGACCAATACAACATGTTCATGCTAATAACTATTGTTTCCCTAAAATGCACACACAAGCGCACAATTATTATAGCACTTGTGATTCCCATAAAAGACTGTAAAGGCACTTCTGTTAAATAATTAGTGAATTTCAGTAATGTCATATAGGCATCCACAATTATACTCCCCACCACATGACCAATAAACTTGAACATTGCCCTCAACAGTTGTGGAAGATGTATTGGCACAAATGTTACTATAAGCCACATGGTGTCTCCCCCAAATATCACAGAATTCTTCACTAAAGTCAACACTTCACTTAACATCACAAAAATAGCTCGAGTTGTCCAGTTAGCCGTAGCTACCATTTCACTGATTTTTGAATATATTTCACTATGGATATTAACAACTTCATTTTGTACGTAAATTAATTGATTGATAAATGCATCAATAATCCCATTGGCAGAAGCCGGTATTTCTTCAGTAAATATGGATGAATTGTCTTCGTACACAATTTGAAAAAATAACAGTAAGCTTTTGAGAGTGCTTAATATTGACGACAAGATCCATGTTACAGCTGAAACTATTAATTTTCCTGTAAATGATGCTAAAAGTAGAACAGTTTGAAGACTAGTAGCAAATATATTGATAATTTTAGCAACAAGTGAAATCATATTTGTATTCTCATTATTATGATAATTTTTAGTAAATTATTTTGTGTTCACTGTCCTCTGTTTCCGCTATTCTAGTTTTAAAAATTATGAACATGAAGTAAAACATCAATCACAAATTCACAAAGCGATAATTTGACAGTTGAGGACCTAAAAAAAAGTACTCTGTGGTTGAGTTGAGGTACTCACTCCAGTGTTGCCAACAGTTAAATTAACTCTCCACCCGATTCAACATAGACTAAAACCACCAGAAAACCACTAACGAAAAACGGTCCTACTCTCATAATCGCTAAATTTTCCAATAAACAATTGTTTAGTTATTACGAAAGAAAATAATAATTATATATAAATAATTAGTTTCTTTTATTATTACGTAATAGGTACCAATACAAACAATCAATAAATCAACATACAAATAGTAAACCAACAAGTCAAGATGAACATAAAAAAAAATTCAACAACAACGAATATGAAATTAGACGTTGTAAAACAAATCGGTACGGGTCGGTACCAAAGAATCGTATAGACAATCCCTGCGTATAGTCATAGTCTATCGAGCAGGATGGTTCGTTTGATACCAATGCAGCAATGATATCATGTCATTTTGAAGGATCAGTATTGACATAGTAAAAGTGAATACTCCTGGAAATTAAATGAAGTAGAAATAATATATACTAAAACGTGGCTTAGCGGTTGAGTGATCTCATTATCATTAATTGAAACTGAATTTTACTAAACCACTAGAAAAATCCACTAGCCACTAAAAGCCAAATTTCGCCACTAAAAGGGGGGTCAAAACCACCAGTTTTAGTGGAAAATCCATTATGTTGGCAACACTGACTCAGTCTCACTCAGGCCGCCTTCCGAATCGGCTAATATCGCTCACAGCCACAGCTCACAGCCAGGGCTTTAAATACCGGTAAAATTTTCATAACGTTTCCTTGATTTGACAGCGTTACCGTTAATATTAAAATGTAAATGTAAAATGTAATGGATTTAACGTTATTTTAGCTCCATTTTATCGGTAATCATTATTAACGTTAGTTGTTTATTAACGTTAATTTTATCGATACTTTTAGAACGGTTAATCTAGTGAGTTTGAAGTAGAGGGAGACGAGACGCGCGGGGGCAGGCCACCCGCCGTCGCCCCGCTCTGTGATGCCGTGCCGATCAAAACATTGCCGATTCTTACGCGTGAGAAGTAATAAGTGAGATACCTAACTGATACGATAATTTATCCAACATCAAGATGAGTGAAGACAATAATCAAGGTAATTAATTGTTCTTATTTATGGTTATTACAATTGTTGTTTAGACATGCAGGAATTAATAGTCTAACGCCAACGTCCAACGTCTAACTACCGCGGAATTTGCGGCTTTAGCGCCCTTGAAAACGACACACATGATAAAAAAACAAAAAAAAATTACAGCCGCCATCTTGGATTTTCATTTTGACCTCACTATCGGCTTTAGCGCCCTTGAAAACCAAAACGACACCCATGATGAATAATTTAAAAAAAATTACAGCCGCCATCTTGGATTTTCATTTTGACCTCACTATTGGCTTCAGCACCCTTAAGAACCATGAAAACGACACCCATGATGAAAAAATAAAAAAATATTACAACCGCCATCTTGGATTTTCATTTTGACCTCACTATCGACTTTAGCGCCCTTGAAAACCATAAAAACGACACCCATGATGAATAATTATAAAAAAATTACAGCCGCCATCTTGGATTTTCATTTTGACCTCACTATTGGCTTCAGCACCCTTAAAAACTGAAAACGACACCCATGATAAAAAAAAAATTGTGCAGCCGCCATCTTGGAGTTTCATTTTTATCTCACTATCGCCAATCTCAATATCCATCCCTTTCTTTCTTCGTACGGCCAAATTACGAACGAATTACAAATTACGATTTTAACATTCATACTCGTTTGGATTTGAGTAGGCATGCCTACTTTAGGGTGATAAATTGCGAAGGTCGAACGTCATGGTATTACGCCGCGACGCGTATTACGTATTACGCGGCGACGGCGCAGGCGGCGCGGTTAGCGCGTGGCGGAGCGGCAACAGTGCATCTAATCCAATGCTAAGCGAGGCGCCCGCGCGAGCGCACAAAAATGTAAACAGACGGAACGGCAACGGAACGGTAAATATAACGTTACTGGTGTATTTGCGTTAATGTTAATTAACGTTACTTTACACGTAATGTGACCAAGTAACGTTACATTTTTGTGAACGTTATTAAGGTATCAAATTGAAATTAACGTTACTTAACGGTTATTATTTTTTGTTATTTGGTAACGTTAACAAGCATACAAATCGTCTCACATGCGTTCCTTATTGGATATCACGATCAGGGACCGAATTACCGTTACTTTTTTGGTAACGTTACCCATAATTAAGTAACGATATTAATAACGATACCTACCGGTCTGTTAACGTTATTTAATTACCAGTATTAGTACCGGTAAAAATTACAATTGTTATACCGGTAATTTATACGCCTATTTCTTTCTAACAATGACGGTGGGTACTGCTCACCCATACAGGAAACCCTCGCTCTACTGCCGTCATCACATGACATTGGCAGAATAGTAGACATCGGCTCAGTTGCCAAAACCAAAACACAAAAAAAAAAAACAAGTTTTCTATCTATCAAAAAGTACTCTGTGATGGTGGTGACCACATGGTGACACACATTGTACTCAAAGAAGTTTGCATACTTAGATTTTAGTAGGTACAGGTTGCATGCATTAACTTTATCAACCGCTACCCTGGAACATAAAGGGCTAAAGGAACACGGATGGGTTTTAGTCAGTAAGAGTCTGACACTCCCTTCCGCTCCACCCTGCGGGAGAGGTCATTATTTTGGTGATTGCCCATCCTTAAGGGGAAGCGCTAAGGTAGCCCGCGAAATTCAAATTTTTTACGTTTTTTGCATTTTGCTGGTCAGTATAAAGTTGTACGTTGATTGAAATATGATTCGCGGCAGTAACAAATATGTATTTACATAATTATAATCATTAGAATTAGTAATACAACTTGTTAAGTTTGTGTAATCCTAAATTGTCACGATTTCATGAAATAGTCATGCAGTAGGAGTACTTGGTCTTAGAGAGTTGTGTTGATGACTTTAATGATTATAATTCTGTAGATACGTATTCGTTACGGCCGCGAATCGAATTTTAATCAACGTACAGCTTATTATTGAACAGCAAATTGCAAAAAAACGTAAAAAAAAATTGAATGAGGGCTACCTTGGCGCTTTCGCCTTAAAAAAAAGTAATATAACGGCTAGCACTAGACTAGCACCAGCATTTAAAGTCCGTTTCACGAAAGAAGTCTCGCAGACGCGGCGCTACAGGCATGTAACGGAGACATAAATCTTTATTTATTTATTTAAGTATCTCAACATTATAATACAGACACTAGTTATTATAATGCATAATAAATATAGAAAGGTGTCTGAGGCAAGAGGGTTGTTGTAGGAATGTTGCTAATTATATAATAAAATATAGTTCCACATAATGCCGCGGGACTTCTTTCGTGAGATGGACTCTAGTCCGATTGTGGTACGATTTAGTATTTTTTTTTATCTGCGTTGGCCAGCCAACCAATATTATTATATTATTAACATTAACACAAACGGTTACATGCTCTGTGATTAACACCATAGATAATATTACCCAAATTAACGCAGACCTGTGTCACAGACTAAATATTATTGAGTTTAATGGTGTTATCCTGAAATGGTGCTGATACTATTTCATTTTTCTTCCTAAGATTAGGGTGTTACACTGTGTTATTGGCCTGGGACTGAAATAAACAAATACATACGATCCGATCATTACCTGATTATGGTGAGTATTTTAGGTTATGACAACAAAATAATGTTTATTTTACTGTCAAAGGTTATTTGGTAACGGTTCTAATCGTATTTTGTTACTATCCTTAAATGTAAAGAATAGGTATTGTAATTAATGGTTTCTTGTTAGCTAGTTAGGGGCCCGTCCCGTGGCTAAATATCAACAGCCGCACGGGTCGATCGATCAGGTTAAGCTACGCTTGCCGCGGTTGGTCTGTGGATGGGTGACCGTCTTTACATATCGAGACCCCTCGGTGTCTCGGAAAGTACGTTAAGCCGTTGGTCCCTGCTGTCATTCGTGGATCTTTGACAGTCGAAATCAAAATATTTTATTTCACATAAACCTACATGGGCACTCGCCCATGTAGGTCGCTCACGCAAGAAACGTCAGAAGTTAGGTGCTCGGTTCCAATTGGTCGTTTCCTATGGAGAAGAACCGGCAAGAAACTCCAGGGATACTCTTTTAGAAATAGTTGTTACTCTTTTAGAATTAACAAGGGTCTAAATATTTATTCACTACACAAACCCAGTTGTAAGCTAAAAGTAACGGACTTCTTGAAAACTCTTTCCTATGATGACACAGAGAAATTGCTCCACTCGATTGAATAATACTTGTATTCTAATAATTACTTACAAATTCACCACCATTCACATACACCCTCCACCACTCACTTTCACATTAACCACCATTCACCTACACATTCACCACCCTTCACCTAAGTACACTTTCACTACACCCTTTGACTGCTTTTGTTTTTTTATGTTGTTTTAATTGTTTAGTGGAATTACATATTATACCTGCTTAATTGTATGATGCCACTATGTGGGGCCTGGTGACCTGTAATACAGGTTTTTCCTAAAACCTACTTCAGGCACCAGCTCTCACAATGTGAATTTATATAGTTTTAAAAACTGTAAAGTGCCACAAAAACATTGTGAGAGAAATAAATAAACTTATTATTATTAGTTGGTTTTTACAATGTTTTCATGTTACAATAGGTATGGGAGGACAGCGTAGGCCTGTCAACAAGTACCAGGTACTTGATAATATAAAACATCATCTACAGATCTAAAGTCTAAAAGGCCTATAAAGTCCTCACATTTACAAAATTAGAATCCATCAAAAGGATAAAGTAAATAATAAAATTTATAAAAACCTACTAAAACCAAGTGATATGATTGCCAGTCATTCGTTACGGGTAGTCAGACGCCTGAAAGTCTGACAAAGTCTTACCAAGTGGTAGGTATCGCATTACACGGTGACTCGGCTGCATCCTGTTAGACTGGAAGCCGACCCCAACATAGTTGGGAAAAGGCTATGCAGATGACGATGGTTTCTAGTTCTGAATTTTTCGGTTTTTAATTGTCGAGTCTTGGCGCCTTCGTCCAGTGAGTTGATCCAGGCTAACAGTAACAGTTATGTTATTCTGCAATAAAAGAATCCTTGATAAGTATTTGTATGTGAGTTTTAATGAGGGTATTGTTATAATACAGGAACCGCCTAATTCTGGCACCAGTTCACCTGGTCTGATAGGCTCGGGGCCTCTCCTCCCTCCGGCGATGCTTGGTGGCCTGCCTCCGCCTATGCCTCCATCAGTTGGCATGCCTCCTGTGCCTGGAATGCCACCGAACATGGCCGGCATGCCACCACCCATGGGTTTTCCGCCCATGATACCACCATTTTCCATGCCACCACCAGGATTTCCTGCATTTAAACCTGTAAGTTTTCTTAGTAATTTTTTAACTGCTACGTTACACTATGTGTCCATCACATTTTGTATGACTAACATCACATACCTTAATTACGGTTGAAAGGCTATTTGGTCTAAGCAACATTTTTTGCAATATTGAGTTATATACATATTCGGAATCAGCAAATTTTTCTCCGTCATTTGAGTCAGGCTTCAAATTTTTTTTGACAACTTTTTTGGCGCTTTGCACCCACTGCAAAACAGGCCTCATTTCTAAGCTCATTGATCTATACGACAAAATTAGACAAATTTGAGGACTCGATGACTTAAGCTATTTTGATTTTTCGTACTTTTATAACGTGTGTTTTTTCGCCATGGTTGTCGTTTTGTCGTTTGGCCTATTTTGCATTAAACCAAAACAATAAGCTATTTTGTTTGGCCCATTTTGCATTCAACTACATTAAAAAACCGTGTCGATGGTGATACTACTACCTAGGCTTGGGGTGATATACCACCTTATCTAATACCTTGTTCCAAGACACATTGAACTAACATCTTGAATGATTCCTCTACACAAAATGTTTAGTTTTAGGGTTCCGTACCTCGAAAGGAAAAAACGGAACCCTTATAGGATGTTGTCCGTCCGTCCGTCTGTCTGTCTGTCTGTCTGTCAGTCAACACCCTTTTTCTCAGGAACGCTTGGAGGTATCAGCTGGAATTTATATCAAATACTCAGGTCTACTGCCCCTTGGAGCTGTGAAAAAATCAAACTTCTAAGTCAACGCAATCAAAAGATACAGCCGCTTATGCCGCAAATTTCCGCAAATTTTCGACACTCGCAAGGGAATCAAAACCTACAGGGTACTTCCCATGAACTCAGAATCTTGAAATTTGGTACGAAGCAACGTCATACAGCACACATAGACTTATAAAAAAAGATGGACTCCGCGCCACGCATATTGAAAGTGAAGCAACGTACCATCTATGTGTGCGTGATTGACGATTGGCGCTGTCGTGTCACGTAATGGCGGCCAGTCGGCATACTATGATGTAAATGTGAGCGTGAGGCGTGTTTGTACAAGCGGTCCCGGCATACTTACTTTGCTTCACTTTCGATATGCGTGGCGCGGAGTCCATCTTTTTTTATAAGTCTATGACAGTATATAAAGGAAAAATTGCGAAAACCGTAAATTTTTAGTTACCTACATCATATAATAAAAATATTTTTACTTAAATACCTACAGGTTTGTACGGAACCCTCGGTGCGCGAGTCCGACTCGCACTTTTCCGGTTTTTTATTATACAAGACACTGTCTAAAATTGTATAAAGTGGCATACCAACCTTAAAAATATCTTATGGACGTTGCTGAATTATGATGACCTAAGCATCAATATCTACTATAATCTAGTAAGGGTTCGTTTTGTTTCATCCTGCAGTCCCTCTAATGAGTATCTGCATCAAACTACTTCATTCTGGTGCAACACCGTCATGTTTCTGATGCTCATTGGGTATATTTAACTGTCAGTTGACTTGGCGCTAAATTCATTTGCTCTCGTATTATTTTATTCTAGGGCGATGCTTAAGTCAGTTTACTTTCAGCTATTTTATTTACGGTAGGCATTGAACCATTTTGCGTTTCTCAAAAAATAACTAAATTTGATGCATTTTGGGCTAACCAACATAATTTTTCTAAAATATTACACAATTTTCAACAGTAATAACATAAAACAACTTCCTTACTTAATTAGGGATATACTGTATTAAATAAATAAAAGTCTATCAAATAGTTTTAATAAAAAAAAAAACTGATCTGTCCTCCTGCAAGTTTTACAAAATGTCGCTTAGATCAATTAGCCTTTCAACCGTCGCGCGTCGGTATGTAACTTTTGTTTAGCATTTGCTATACTTTAGGGTTTTTGCTTGTGAACTAGTTGTGAACCAACAAAATATTTAAAGTGTCTCGACTAAAATTTTTTACTTGTGTGGAATGAACAAATAATTGATTGTACAACCAGTGCATAAAAGAAGCCATGTTACCACGAGACGTTTATATCCTGGATAGTTAAGTCGAGGGGTAAAATGGCTTGTTTATGCCCGAGTTATACACTCTGCTTTTCACTTCGATTGCGAGAAAATGAAACAGACATAAAGTAATAACAGTATTTTGACTGTTCAAAAATTTTGCAAGAAGAGAATCGCTAATTCCGGCCACGAAATTTTTAAAAGTTTTTTTTTTTAACCTGACCTGTGTCATTCGACTTGGGTACCTACCTACTTCATACTGCCAAGTCATAAATATGTTTCTTTGCGTTTTTAAATAATAAATGACAACTATTTTATCTGGTTTTATTAAATTTACGATAGAAAACACGGAAGTGATATAAATTAAAGCAAATGAAGTAAAATAACGACTTTAATCTGCGACGATTTATTGTGTGCTGTTGGGCCTGATTATCTTAGTCTTAGAAAAAAAATAAAAAAAGAAAAAAAAAGCGACTATGTCGCCTACTCACAACATAAAGACGAACTTTTAGAGCATGAGAAGTGAAAAATTCTATTTTTTTTTTCATTGCTGGTGGGGCCTGCTCAGCCTGCTCTTGACCTTGATTGATTTTTATGTTTATTTATTTGAACAATATCTGTACCTACTGAATCATGATTTTGTATGTGTGTGGCTTTGTCTATCGACCTGCTGTTTTAGTATATAATATTTCAATTAAAGGGCGTATCATTGTTATTTTGCTAAATGATTTAGGTACTTAGTGAAATATTATTTTTATCTAATTTTTTTTTTCTTTTTGCTACCTGATTGCCTATTGCCGTTTATGCATGACTGTTTTGCTATACATGTACTTACTAATGATGTGTAAG
This sequence comes from Gortyna flavago, assembly GCA_963669345.1. NCBI lineage: Eukaryota > Metazoa > Arthropoda > Insecta > Lepidoptera > Noctuidae > Gortyna > Gortyna flavago. The sequence goes on along the minus strand of OY770129.1, from coordinate 8,306,094 downwards.
AGCATGCAACAATTGCAGGATATGAGTGCTCCAGCTCCAGATGTGGCCCCAATGGCCAACCAAAGCAGTCCTTGGTCTGAACATAAAGCTCCAGATGGAAGAACATATTACTACAACTCTGTTAGTAAACAAAGTCTTTGGGAGAAACCTGATGATTTGAAAACTCCAGCAGAAGTAAGCATTATTCAAAATAAAAAAAACAATAAATTGTTGGCTACTATTTTATATTATATGTGCAGTCAATGATATGCATAGTTATTTATTAGCCATACGCTGCCATGAATTTTGCATATTGAGTCACTAAGTCTTGACGCAGAATGTCCTATTCGCAAAACGTCCATGTTATTGCTTTAACATTTGAAATAATATAAGCAGTAACAGTAAAATAATTGTTACAAATAATACCTTTTCATTACTTGCATTTATAGTTCTATACTTGCATTTCTAGTATTTACAGAATGTAATAACTACCTACATAATAAAAGGAAACCAGATGTTTTGCGAAACGGACATTCTGCGAGTTAGGTGTTCTGCGTTAGGATGGTTTACAATATTAACCAAAACATTTCCACCAAGTTCTTAGATGAAAATAATTTATTATTTTTTATCAACAGAAATTACTGTCTGCCTGTGTTTGGAAAGAATACACAACAGACGCTGGTCGCGTGTATTATCACAACATTGAAACAAAAGAATCTAGCTGGATTATACCAAAGGAGCTTCAGGAGATCAAAGACAAAATAGCTGCTGAAGAAGCTGCACAGTAAATCTCATTATAGTTAAGCCGTTTTGAACCGAGTCGTTGAGCCATAAATCTTTTTGTCATCTTTCTCGCTCGCACGCATTTGGCTTACGGAGCGCTCTAGTGATGTAGCGATTGTTTTGTTACTGAAGTTTATGACCCGACGACTCAGTTCAAAATGGCCCAATTATAGTTTTCCGTTTTCCGAAAACGATTATGGCATAGCTTAAACTCATGACCAGCGATCTGTCCCTGCTTTGCACGGATGCAATCTACTGATGTGGTTACAATCAAAATATAAATAGTGTTGAGTGCTATATTTTAGTTAAATATTAATGTTAATGTATAAAACACAAACGCTTAAGGGATTTGGCCGGACATGTCTGCCGCATGCCAGATGAGAAATGGCCAAAAAGAACTAACGAGTGGGACCCATTCGCCGGCGACATCGCGGGTGGGCAAGGCGATTATGGCGGGACAAGCTTGACTCGTACCAAAAGGACTGGCCCACATTTGCAGAAAACAGAATTGTGTGGAAAAGAGAGAGGGAGGTCTTTGACATGCAGTGTGACTAGTAGGCTAGTTAGATAAAATTAGATACATAAACATTTCGAAATTAATTCTGTAATGGATAAGTGTAAACCTCATCTAAATCAATTGTGTAGCTTAAAAGAACTAACCGGACAAAATACACATGCAAAGCAGCTATTAATAGATTATAATGCAGTATTATCGTTTCTATCTATAGCAGTGTTATTTTAAATCAATAAATAATACTTACAGAGCCGCACTAAGTGCAGAAATGCCTCCTGGAGAAGTGCCGTTGCCAATGTCTCCGTCAAATCAAACTGGAAGCTCCGCCTTAGATGAGGCTATGGCAAAAACTCTTGCATCCATTGATCCATCTCTTGCCAACTCCATACCGATACCAGAAGAAAGTAAGTACAATTTTGGTATAATTAAGTACCGGTAAACCGGGGTTACTTTGAACAGCCGGGTGACTTTGATTGAAACTTTTATTTCATATAAAATCGCGAAGTACGTAAAACGAAACGCAATTTGTCTTTTTTTTTTCTTGTCTAACATCATTGATGAACTGTTGAATCCTTTCTAGAGGACACGCTGGGAATTCACGAACTATTTTAAGCACTATAAGCTTAAGCATTCTTTTTAGGTTTCAGTTACTAGACCAAAGTTACCCCATACGCAACGTGCCCTAATTCCTAATTCCTACGTGCGTAATTCCAAAGCTATCAAAGTAACTCATTCTCATTATAACTTTGATTAGACAGTTTTATTTTTTTTCTCAGAATCAAGCCATATTTTTTCACATAGAAATCGCGAGTTTAAAAAGAATCGATAACTAGACCGACTATATATTTTTTTTACAACCACAGATTCAAAAGATATGGACCTTGAAAGTTCAATGTTGATCAAAGTAACCCCGGGTTACGGTATATAATTCTGGGTATCAATGATAAATATTGAGTATCACATTTATGCGCTACTGATTGGGTGAATATCAGAAGGCCAATTATCGTAATTTAAAACGTTCAAAATCTAGTCGCAATCTCATCTCAGCGACAAACAAATATCAAAATTTTTTGACAGATTGAGACTGAGGTCAGACTATGAACGTTCTTAAAATTACCAGAATTGCCCCTCAGATTTCGTCTGAAATTTTCGAATTGCTATGGCGCATTTCTTTTAAATATTTTCATTAAATGAGATAACATACCTTGTAATCGATTTAATTCCATGTATAAATATGTTATTCTGCCTTAAATAACATCAGGAGTTTTTATGTTTTAGCATTTTGAAAATTACATTGCCAAAGAAATTAGGAATGTCTAGAGAAATTAGAAAATACGCCAAAGAAATTACAAAAATGCAAAACTCGCACCAAAGATATTAGAACAATGCGCCATACAAATTATGTATGTATAAGTTTAATTGGATTTTGTTTATTTATTTAATGCAAATCAGTTATGATTAATAAAACGGCATGTATTTCGATCAAAGTGTTTATTAAAAATGAGGTACGACAATTTTTTTGATCTAAGATCTGAATCTCACTTGTATAAAATTTCTCTGTGTTCTTCTAATCTCTAGTATGTACTAAGTGCCAGTCTTCTTTTACATTATATGATGAAACAAAGATATTTAAAGCAAGAAATTTTAAACCCTTTAGTAGAATTTTCAACCCTATCCTAATTTCTTTGGATAAAACCTAATTACTTTGGAACTCAATGCCAAAGAAATCCGAAGAAAATAGCACCAAAGAAATTAGAATAGCACCAAATTTTTTTTTTGTCTGTGTGTATTTAACGATTTTTTTTATCTTACAATTACGGAAGCGAGCAATCACAGCGTGCATACATACATAAAAAGTATTAAAAATTACAACTCGTATTTAATCATAAAATCGATTACCGAAGAAATAAAAAGAAGGACTCATCGGAAAAAAACCCGCGCACCCCGAAAAAAAAAAATATTTCGAAACACGTTGAACTTTGCACAGGTTTGCACTTGTCGGGCGTTAGATCTTAACTAAACGGAGCGGGGGCGGGAGGTAGGGATTGTCCACGTAACATGACGGCAATATGCGAGACTGCACAAATACGCCAAAGAAATTAGGTGTTTTTGGGGTGGACAAAATTGAATTAACAATAACATTTGATTAGATGATAAAAAAAATTGTTGTTAAAGCTACATATACTTCAATATTCCTAAATATAGGAACACTTGTTCCATAAGAGAATTTTGGAAAAAATATATAAAAATTAGGATGCGCCAAAGAGCTTAGATTTTTGATCTTTGATATTTTTTATAAATATCTTCTATTCGTAAAACTGTAATTTTTATTAATGGCAATACTGTTTTTTAGAATGCACTTCAACCAAAAAACAAACTTGACCGCAATAGTTTATTATAGACGAAGTTAACATGGGTGGACAAGTGCATAACACGAAATCAATATCCACCCTATTGTGGTGTCTGTCATATTTTTTTTTTTTAATGAATGATCGAATGAAAATTTTATGGAAATGTAAATGAGCGGCCCAGGTGAGAGCCGGTGCATGTAGCGACCTGGGCAGCGTGTAAAACAAACAGTAGAAAAAGTGCTGATGACCAAAATGTTTGCATTATAGCAGTACAAGCAAAACCTCAGAATCGACAGATCCGATTAAACTACGCAAAAAAATTAACTATTATTTTTCAAGTCAATATACCGAAGTGTATCTCAATTTTTTTTTATGTAGGAAGTTGAATATTAGCCACCGAAAACACGATTTTCAAACATTTTTAGCGTAACGTTTTTTGAAACAATAAAAAATGGAGCAAAAAGAATTTAAATTTTCCTACGAATAATAAAAATGACACCACGCAAATGTTTACCGCGGTGGGCGTTGCCGAAAAGGCTACCGCGCACCAGAACCAATCACGGCGCTTGCCGGTGTACAACGCTTTACGCGAGCGCAGCTGATTGGCTGATTTGCATGTGTGTTCTTTCCTTCGAATACTCGAGGTATTTTGTCAATGTAGTGAAGTTTGTAACCGAATTTCTCGTTGATTTTGTTCATAGTTACGCTTCCTGACTTTTTATTATTATATTCGTAGAATTTTTCCTTGTACATTTCGGTCAATTTATGCGTAAAAATCTGTTTTCAGAAGAGAATCTGAGCAAATTATATTATTGTAAAAAGTTTAAGTGCTCTTGTTAAGGCAAGTAGTCTCCTAAATATTGAAAATATATTTTACTTTTTAGGCAAGCCTGAAGAAATAACGGCACCACCGCAAGGCAATAATAATGACAACTCGGAACATCAGCCTGAGCTACAATATAAGGACAAGAAGGAAGCCATTGAGGCATTCAAAGAACTTTTAAAAGATAGGGTAAGAAATTCATCCATTTTACTACAAATTAATATACAGGATGAAATTGAAAACATGCGACAAACCGGAATAGGAGGTGCAGTAACTGTTACATAATCATTGTAAATTGTAATTTTCCAAATCTAAATTCTTGAAAAAAAAAAAAAAAAAAACTGTAATGATGGTCTTAGATAGTGCAAACTAAGTTATTGCCTTCAAGTAGACACGAATTATCATCATTCCAGATATATATATTTTTTTAATTGTCAAAACAAATAAATAAGAACATTTTGGCGCGCGCCTGATAAGCATTCCTTTCATGTCAGAGTTCAAAACATGAAGCAAGTTGCAACGAGTTTGCAACTAGCGGTATTTACCTAATTTTGACTGTCCTACGAAAAAAAGGCCGCGCGACGGCGTTGCCAAATCGCTCGCCTATGCGCACGTACCTGAATGCGGGAATCCACCAAAATAACCTAACTTCAATATGATTTTTCATAAGACTGAGGTATAAAATAAAAATCAAGATATTTCTACACTTATTGTGCAACAGAAACGCAAAATATTAAAATTTTCTTGATAAAAAAACGTCTCGAAGTTACCTCCAATTTTCACGACTTTTCGATTTGTACTTATTATGCTTATGACGAATAGGATAAAAATTTGATGATTAATGTAATAATACAAGGCGACAAAATTTGTGGAAGCATTTTTTTAAATTCCATACCATTTTTTTTAATTTTTTTATTTGTGGTTTTATAACGACGACAAGCTTATGGCACTTACGACATTCTTAGTTCGTGGAAGAAGTCGGCTTCCGTCGCACGTTGGCGGGAACTACAATAATTATTTTTGTTTTACAAATCAGACATCAGTCGCCCCCGCTCTGTTGAGACGAGAGGACTGCGCTCAAATTTTCGGCTGCGTGGTATATTATTTATTTCCGTAAATAATATTTTCTTAATTTATCACACTGTAGGAAAGACACTGTGAAATAGAAAACATGGAATAAAAACTAAAACCACTTCTGAAACGATGATTAAAAACGTTAATACTTGATAAACTAAATAATTACTGAAGCAAAACCAGGGCAAAAGTATAAAATAAAAATATTTAAATAATTCAATGTTGATATTATTAGTTAGTTAGGTAGACCTTTGGTGTGGGATGCAACATGTGTCGACACCCTTGCGGCCATCCCATCTTCCTAGCACGGTGGGCTGTGCTGGAGCGGCTGCTGCAGGTGCAGAAAACCTCAAACGGCGAAAATATTTCAACGTAATTGGGAGTTATATGTTCGAGCCGATCATCGAGCTGTCGATGTTCGACCCCATGGCCCTAGTGTTTCAACCCCAAAGGGTTGAAACACTAGGGCCATGGGGTCCGATTGCTCACTTGGTTTTTCGAGATATCGCCAAGCGGTTAGTCGACTCTTCACGTGACCAGAGGGCTGGCCTATTTCTTGGCCAAAGACTTAGCATCGCCATACAACGTGGTAATGCTGCCAGCCTTTTGGGCACCGTTCCTGTTGACAGCGATGCGGACGAATTTTTTGATGCCCTATGATTCTTTTTTCATACAATTGTACATATTATTATTTTAAATGTTAGCTTGTATTATGTAAATACAATATGAAAAAAAAAATGTTGATATTTGAAAACTCAAGATGACACATATTATTTGACAGTTTTTTTACTGGTATAGTACCAGCGCCATTGTTTTACATTTACGTATATTTTCTTGCGGAGAAAATTTACAACATAGCCAACTAGCGTTCATTTGAAACGTTCGTGCTGGAGATTTTAGTCCTAATTGCGATTAACTCACAATCAAAATTAGTTTCGTTCCACTTTTCTTGACAAACTCCGTATTTATCTACTTAAATACATTTTTTGATCTCCCCATGACTAACATAGTTTTAAGATAATGTAATACTAACAAAATATGGACATTTAAATAGTCTGAATAAATTTTTTTTTTTTATAAGGTAACCCTTAGACGATCAATTCCGAGCGATTTTTGGTACCATTCCCTAAATCATGTTGAAACTCGAAATTCAGCGTAAAGGTTATTCATATTACTGGTTCAGGTTATTAATATTACTGGAGTATACTCAACTACAAAAGAAATCAATCGGAAATAAAATACGTAATGAGTTTATTGTGGACAAAAGTACGAAACGGTGTACACATGAAATATTTCAAACGGATAGTGTTCTCATGACTAGCCTTCTTTTTATGGTGAGGATGAGTAAAGGTTGTGACGGATAAAATTTTTGGGATTGTCGGCTTCGCCGATAAAAGAGTTAAGCTCTAAATGGGTGCTAAGTTCTATAGAGTTGAAAGAAAGTCTACAACAGTTACAAAAGAGAATAGTTACACACCACACATTTTCCAGCGTCAGTAATTTGACTTCGATTCGAAAGAAGAAGACAAAGCGTTGTGTAACTATACAGACATTAAACAACGTTTATTAGTAAGAGGGTTACTTTATAACACGTTGAAGTATTTACCTACAGTTGTTGCACCTATTCAATTTCATCCTGTATAGTTGTATACTACTTAGGTATACCAGGTTTTGTCCGCGGCTAACGTTATAACGTCGAGTATTTCCATACATTTTGTGGACGTGGACGTCGACGATAATATCATCACGTGAGAAATTATAAAAGCTCATCATTAAATATATTATGTACGAGGTGCATTCAATAAGTACCTAGCCTCATCGCCAGAGAGCGCTGTAGTTTCAAAAGAGTTTTACCACAGTGTAGCACATTCTTTTTTAATTCTTTTTTCAAATTTTCATTCCAATCCCTTCATTTGTTTTAATTTGACAACTTATGGAAGCGAACGTGTCGATCGGTTTTACAAAAATGGAAAAAGAGCAATATCGTTCGGTAATTCGATTCCTATTTTTGGAAGGGAAAACGCGCATCGAAATAAAAGAGCGCTTGGATGCTGTGTACGGTGACTCTTCTCTATCGATGGCCACCGTCAAGAATTGGTTCAACGAGTTTGCACGTGGCCGTACGTCGGTTTTTGATGAACCACGTCCAGGTGCACCGAAAACAGCTGCTACGGAGGAAAACATTTAAAAAATCCATGATCTCGTATTGGCAGATCGCCGATTGAAGGTTCGCGAGCTAGCTGAGACTGTAGGCATTTCAGAAGGAACAGTGCATCATATTCTTCACGAGGAACTCGGCATGAGAAAGCTGTCGGTTCGATGGGTGCCGCGTTTACTCACACCAGAAAACAAGCGCAACCGTGAGACCACATCGGAGACGTGTTTGGCGCTGTTTAAGCGGAATCCAGCGGAGTTTTTGCGTCGTTTTGTGACCGTCGATGAAACCTGGATCCACTGGTACACACCAGAGACCAAGGAGCAATCAAAACAATGGATCCAGACCGGGGAACGTGCTCCAAAGAAGGCGAAAACTGTAAAATCGGCCGGAAAAGTTATGGCTACCGTTTTCTGGGATTCACAAGGTGTGATCTACATCGATTACCTCGAGAAGGGTAAAACAATTACAGGGCTTTACTATGCCGATTTATTGGGCCGATTCGACGCCGAATTAAAGAAAAAACGACCCCATCTGGCGAAGAAAAAAGTGCTGTTTCACCAGGACAACGCACCGGTTCACACGTCTGCCGTTGCCATGGCCAAATTGGTCGAATTACGCTACGAATTGCTGCCCCATCCACCGTATTCTCCAGATTTGGCCCCTTGTGACTTTCCTAATCTGAAAAAATCACTCGCCGGGAATAGATATTGATCAAATGAGGAGGTCATCGCCGGCACGGAGACCTATTTTGTAGAGTTTGACAAAAACTATTTTTCGGACGGGTTAAAAAAGTTGGAGCATCGCTGGGCTAAGTGTATCGAACTAAAAGGAGACTATGTTGAAAAATAAATTGCCACTTTTCCAAAATTTTCGTTTACTTTTTGTAGGCTAAGTATTTATTGAATGACCCTCGTATATGTATAAATCTGTTTGGCTACATACGATTTTAATCGCAGTGTGAGATCCAAAAGTGTTGTTATAACGATTCCCAAAAACACAAATGCGTCTCGTCTCATGAATGAAATAACAAAATTATATCGTACTTTTCAGAATGTGCCATCAAATGCAACTTGGGAACAGTGTGTAAAGATAATATCTAAAGATCCTCGTTATTTAACATTTAAGAAGCTTAATGAGAAGAAACAGGCATTCAACGCATATAAAACTCAAAAATTGAAAGATGAAAGGGAGGAGCAGAGGTGAAAGATACATTAATATTTTTTTCTAGAAATTTGTCTTTTTTATTCTAAAAATAACACATTTTACTTCCTTAGTCATCCAATTAGTAATTTTATATTACAGATTGAAAACAAAAAAAAATAGAGAAAACTTAGAAGAGTTTTTGTTGAGCTGTGACCGGGTAACATCTCTAACGAAATATTATAAATGCGAGGAGATGTTCAATAACCTTGAGGTAAGGGCATTCCACGTGGCTTACGTAGCCTCATATTATTGATATTGTAATGTTATAAACAATATAATACATACCTCTGACCTAGACTAGAGTCAAGAGCCAACCCATTTCAAATTAAAAAAATAATAATAATACACAAGCTGGATATCGCATCGTATGCTGCCACTCTATTTTGCATAGGGTCGTAGCATTATGCTAACCGATGGCCGTAATGCGTCTACGCAAAACGGCCCCAACTTGTTATTTTTAGGGTTCCGTACCTCAAAAGGAAAAAACGGAACCCTTATAGGATCACTCGTGTGTCTGTCTGTCTGTCTGTCTGTCTGTCCGTCCGTCCGTCTGTCACAGCCAATTTGCTCCGAATCTTATGGACCGATTAAGTTGAAATTTGGTACACATATGAATCTCTGTGACCCAAACACAGACGTGTAACGTAAATAAATGAGTTTTGAAAATGGGAGTCATTTTTGAGGGGTAAATAGACAATTTAAAAAAAAAGTTTCACAATCTGTACCGTGTGACATATCAAATGAAAGGGCTTACCGTGAGGATCTCAAATATATTTTTTTCATAATTTTAAAATGAATTGTTTTAAAGTTATTTAAGACAATAGACGGAAATTTACCATTCCCCTCCCCTTATCTCCGAAACTACTGAGCCTAAAATTTAAAAAAAAATACAAAAAGTAGTTCTATACCTATAGATTACAGGAAAATTAATAAGAAGTCTATGATCTTGAAACAACATGGTAAATTTCTCAATATTGTGCGTACAAACTTACATTTTCAGTTGGAATGTATGGGAGAACATGTTTTTCAACTACAATGTTAAGTTTGTTCTTGGGATAAATTCATTCCAACTACGGAACCCTTCATTGTGCGTGGTCCGACACGTACTTGGCCGGTTTTTTGTGTGTTCTTTCTCTGCGTCATCGCGTCATGCTTACCGCACATAAACGTTTTTTCTTTGTTTCTAAATGTTTGGCAACTTGCAAAAACGAAGGTTCCCATTTTATTTATCGAAATAAACAGAATCGAATATAGCAGTGTATTTTTAATATAAGTAATGCTAATGCATTCCTCTTAGATATGGCGATGTGTTCCTGAATCCGATCGGAGAGATATATTTGAAGATTGCATATTTACGATCACCAAGCGTGAGAAGGAAGAAGCTAAAGCTTTGAAGAAACGCAACATGAAAATGCTGGCTCAGGTAACATTTAAGTACTTAGTTTCTTTTACAGAGCACGGAATCACCGCGGCGCGGCGTCAGCGTCTAGTGACGGCAGCATTAATTAAATTTGTGGCGCCACAAGTACGTTGACCGCGAAACTTCTTACGGACCGCCATTCAAAACCGTCAGTTTCTATACTTCATTTGCGTCGTAGTGCGAGTAAACAGTGACACGCTTCGGCCGCATTCCGAATTGGCTATAATCGTTCACAGCACTCAGATCGTCTAACATGCGTTCCGTATTAAATATTACGATTATGACAGGTGAGAGCTGTCATATGAGATGTCTGTTCATTGATTGTTTGGCGCCGACTCAAAATTACTTAGGTATACTTACATTAGTTTAAGAACTTAGTTATTAAGGTTAAATAAAAAAGGTTTATTATTTTTGCTTTTCAGTTTTTTCAGGTTGGATTTTTTTTTCAAATTTATATCAACTTCGGGGTATACGGTATACCCTTTCCAATAAAAAGGTTGTAAAAAGTTATGCTTGGTCAAACATAAAAAAAAAGAAAATTTCGTTGGTTAAAAAGTATCCTATGTCAGGTCTACCCATGTGCCAAGTTTCATCGAAATCCGTTCAGCCGTTCTAGAGTGTAACAAACAAACATCCAACTAATCAAATCTTTTCTCTTTATAATCTTAGTTTAGATTATTTGGTTTCGCCCTACCATGTTGGAACTCCAATTTCTCCAAATGATGGGCATCATTTGGAGAAATTGGAGTTCCAACATGGTAGGTACGTTAAGTACTTATTATTTGTATTGCTTAGGAAAGATGAGCTCCTTTGGGGTTATTGCCACCCTTCTTTTTTAGGGTTCCGTACCTCAAAAGGAAAAAACTGGAACCCTTATAGGATCACTCGTGTGAAGTCGTGTGTCTTTCTGTCCGTCCGTCTGTCACAGCCAATTTGCTCCGAATCTAATGGACCGATTAAGTTGAAATTTGGTACAGAAGTGTAACGTAAATGATTGAATTTTGAATATGGGTAATTTTTGGGGGGCAAATAGAAAATAAAAAAAAAAGTTTCGGAATCTGTACCGTGTAATATAAAAGGCCTACTGTGAGGATCTCAATTTTTTTTTTTCAGATTTTTATAGTAATTTGATTTAAAGTTATTAAAAAAAATATACGAAAATTTACCATTCCCCTTATATCTCCGAAACTACTGAGTCTAAAAAAAATCAGAAAAGAGTTCTATACTTACCTATAGATTACAAAAAAAGAAGAAAACCTATAAGAAGTCTATGGTCTTAAAACAACTTGGTAAATCTCTCAACATTGTGCGCATCGTACCGAACCCTCTCTACGCGAGTTCAACTCGCACTTGACCGGTTTTTTTCTGTTTTTAATGACTGAAAATATAAAACAAATCATTTCGAACAAAATTTTTCCCTTTGAACTTAATTTTAGTCACTGCGGGCGATTTTTAGACAGATAGTATTTTTTATCGATTGTAAACCATAATTTCCCTAAAAATATTAAATAAATAATTACGTTTACATCAAAGTTTGTTATTTCTTTCTCAGTTTAGGTTATTGAGTCAATTTATTTACTTTATTACTTATACGAATTAAAAAAAATACATCCACTTACCGGTTTTCCCGGTTTACCGGTAAAAAAATATCTGTTACCGTGTATTTTACCGGTAAAAAAAAGTACGGTAATTGCAAGCTCTATGTATAATATTTTCACCCCCCACCATTACATGGGACTTAAACGTAACTGGGCAAAATGTGGGTGTACTATACAGCTGAGCCTATACAAGGGGGCAGGGACATCGACGCGCAACCATGGATTCTCTCGGATTCAGTACATCATTCGAAACCCTCACCTGAGTTGAGAATATTCGCCGGCTGTTAAAAAAAATAGCTGTTTAAAAATTTTGCCCGCGTAGGTATTTGTATGAAACGGCTGGTTAGTTTTTTTTAATAACCGACAAAAATTTCTACGCTAGGGGGTTTAGAATGTGTACTGAATTAAGAGCAGGTATCAACCAAAATAGCCTAACTTCAATATGATTTTTCATGAAATTGATGAGACTTAGGTATAAAATAAAAATAACACGAATAACTACATGATATTTCCAAACTTATTGTGGCAACAGAAACACAAAATAGTAAAATTTTCTCTAATAAAAAACATCACGAAGTTACCTCCAATTTACGACTTGATTTGTACTTAATATGCTTATACAACGTGTAACGTAATAAACGCAAGACCTCAGACACCCCAATTAGAATATTTAAATATAGAACTAAAACAACATCTGTAATTTAAGTTACTTAAAGAACACCCAGTTTTTTTAAATAAAATAGTTGTCCTGACTGAACGTAAAACGTTCGAGCATACTACTCTATCCCTACGCACACACTCATAGCGCATATACTCGTACGCGTGCGTACGTAGTAGGTAGGAACAGAAAGCTACGCATTAGGTATGTATCTGTACGTTCAATGACCGAACATTACGTAATTTGATATTAATAATTTGCGATATTACCGTATAACTATTATTGCTAGTTGCCTAACTAGTTAAATAATGATTCCATCTTTCCATCACGATTACACAGAGCTTCGAATGATTTGGTTTAATTACGGATAGGGAAGTATTTTTAAATTGATCAACTTTTCACCCCACTGCGATCTATCAGTACTTACGGCAATACCTAAAAGCGCCCGCGTCTTTTCACACGCCGGTGCCGCCGCCTGCCGCTTTCGCGATATCACCACCTACTCTCTACTAAGTCGTGTTTACATTTTTATTAGGTACGAATACAAAAATATTAAAAGACGGTGTTTTTAAAAGATTTGAATCATAATATTTACAGTGCCTACTTAAAATCGTATTATGAAGGTACATAGGTACCTGAGGTATTTACACTAAATACTTCTTCTTCGTCCCCTTTTTAAAAGATGTTCAAAATGTCCACCGCCTTGCTCGATACACATTATTGCACGTTTTCTTAAGTTAATTTTCAGTTTGTTAAGCACCTCAGTTTCACTTTTCACTTTAACAAACGCGAGTTCAATTTTATGTTTGAGGTCATCGACACTTGTTGCTTCGTTTACATACACGAGCGATTTTATTCGACCCCACAAAAAAAAGTCTAACGGTGTTAGATCAGCCGATCTGGGAGGCCACTGCACAGGTCCTCCACGACCTATCCAACGAGGGCCATATTCCGCATCAAGATGCCGTCGAACGTTCCATGTGAAATGCGCGGGAGCTCCGTCGTGTTGGTAAAACACGTCTCGTAACAACGAGAGAGGGATGTCCGCCAATAACTGGGGCAATACCTCTTGCTAGAACTGTAGGTAGGTATCTCCAGTCAATCTCGGTAAAAATACAGGGCCGAGTACGCGTGTACCTAGAACGCCCGCCCACACGTTCACGGAAAACCTGTGCTGGAATGAGTCCATACGGCATGCATGTGGGTTGTCGTGCCTCCACAAATGCATGTTGTGCTGGTTGTAAATACCAACTCGTGTGAAGGTGGTCTCGTCCATCCAGATGATGTTTTGTTGCCAGTTTTCCAACAACCATGAATTTCGTAATAAATTAATCATCAAATTTTCATTCTAGTTTTCTTCTACAACGTGTAACAGAATAAACGCAAGACCTAAAAGTAGTTTGCTCAGAATCGGCTTCTGAATCGATTTCCATCATTATTTATATGTGTTAATTTTCTCCGGAAAAATCCTTTATTTAATCTAAATTAGGATCACTGCGTAAAACCAACATAATAAAATATTTTATTTAGGGAATTTTAAGAGCCATTTCACAAAAGTTTGACGCTCGAGTTTAGGTAAAAGACGGCAGCATTGTGTATGTGTATACACAATGCAAACAGTGTAGCGCGAGTGTCGAGACGGACTAAACAATCTTGAGCCGTCATGATTGTAATGCACCTTTGTTAGAGACTTATGAATAAAAGTGATTTTATTTATTCAGTCTACTAACTTGCTAGACTAATAAAAAAACACAAATATATGTTATGTATAAGTGTATAATAAAATTGAACAGGTAAACAATCAGACATTATATATTAATATATTTATAACATAATAATTTTTTTGTAAGAGCGTTTGCCCCAACAAGCATCCGCTTCGACCGCTATCATTGGTCCGAATTGCTAACATCGCCACGAGATACTGCCGCTTTAATTTCCTGTTTGGCATCATTTAACATTGTCATTTCAGCAGCAGTTTTCCACATGTCGAAAATAGCATCATGTGTTTGACTGTATAATCGAAATGGCATTGTTGGCAAATCCATCGATGCACTGATCTCATTTAAGTTTGAGAGACCAATTCCCGTAATGACTGCACCTGATACCGCTCCTGCATTAAGGTCGAGTCTTGATCGTTCAGTTGTTTCAGTCTCCGTAGTTTATAGAACAAAGCTAGATCCACACATCATACACTTCAAGTCAAATTTAGACATGGGACCCAACTGTTTCTCTTTTTCTATTTTCAAATAGTTCAATTGCAGCCGAACTTCTCTCTGTGTTCACTTATATTTATTAATTGATTCCAAAAGTATTGAAAATCAATTATACGCCAGCCATCAACAATGTGATCGTTCTAAAAACAAAAGGAACCTTAAAACATCTAATTGAAATTTAAAGAAATATAAAAGTATGTACTAAAAATATTAACGATCGAGTCTGAATAAAAATAAATAAATACAATTTCTATTGTCGAATCTGATTTTTCACTTGTACCCGGCACGTCGTCTCTTCTAAAGGTACTATCCTCCTCTACTCGATTCACACGACTTCTCATTCTAAAATGAAAACAAAATAGCTGTCAAGTTTCGATATCTACAATTACTTAAATATTTTTTTTATTCAATAATAATTAAATGATTATTAAAATAATCAATATTGTTTTTAGAATTATTAAAATTGTAATTACGGATCTATAGTCCATTTCGATAATGTGATCGATTACTGTGTATATGAGTTGCAAATAAAAATAAAATATCTACCTCGCTTCTGTTGCTTTCTCTAAGGCTGCAGAATTTTTATTTTTCCTTTTTTTGACACAATGTCACAATTTTTGACACATTCTTTACGCCCCATTGCTAAAACTAATAACACAAAAATATATTATAATTATTCTACAAACTACCTACTAAAGTAACACTTTAATTGATAATAAACAAAACACTTACCTTATGAAAAAAAAATGCGAATAGGATCAAAATGTTGTACTCGTAGTATAATAATGCGTTCACAATAAGTGCGCTCGAAAATCGGGACGCGGGAAAAATTGGCATAGATCCTTCGTCGATGGGCGCTCGCGCCGTACTAATCGGTGCCCGCCGATGCATTGTAATTTATTCTAAATAGAGTGATGTCAATAACGATATTATGTCTAATTAAATGAAGGGATTTTAATAAAATTTCAGAATTAGTTTTTTTAAAGAACATACTTTATTTTGACATGATTTTTTAAATGTAATTACGCCTTATTCAAATCAAAAAACCTAGCCAAAATACCGATATAAAACGTAAAAATTGCCCTTAGACTTTATTTTTTTACTAATTAGTGTTATTAGTAATCGATATTCTATTACATTATGTGTCAACAAAATTATATGTCTGATGCTTTCTGTATTTTTTTTTGTCAAATATATAAATATTAATGATAGATATAGGAATCTGAAATTGACTCTGCGATGATTTTCAGTAAACTAGTTGTGGGAGATTAATCACCACAAAGTAAACAAATAAGTTTTTGTAAATGTGTTACATGAAGTATCAATACGAAAGATTGGTCTTTTTTTTACATGTGTTCAACAATGTTAGAGTATTACCTAAGACGGTAAATTAGGCGACTAAAATCTTGGAACTTCGCGCGAAAACGTGAAATGGCTCTTAAGCCTTATCTCAAAGCAATAAAAACCCATATGAGTGTATGGCTGAATTTGTAGATCGCTCAATAGCTATCCATACACACACGTAAATAAAATCAATACATTTTAGATTTAAAGTTATTGTGCGAAAAATAAAATATTTAATTTAAGGAAGATTAATCCTTACTTCCAAGCAATACGTCTTACTTAACTGCACAACCGAATTTGTACTTTGTAGTTCGGTCACTCGTAATAATATTCATATCTATCCTTACTCACAAACACACACCCCTATTGTACGTAATTTAAGGAAATTTCAACCTTATTTCAAAGCAATAAAGCTTTTTTAAATGCATGACTGACTTTTGTTGAGAAATGACAAAATATTAGAAAATCTAAGGTACGTTTTTTGCAAACGCAAAATTAATATGAAAGAGCGAGACGCAATAATTTACCGACTTAGCCCTTTGACGTTAGGGCACGCCGCGATAGCGGCGGTAAGGCCCCTCTTTGAGGAGTGGCTAGAGAGGCGTCACGGCGCCCTCACCTACCGCCTGACGCAGGTCCTCACCGGACACGGATGTTTCGGGAGGTTCCTGCACATCAACAGGCGGGAGGAAACGCCCGGGTGTCACCACTGCGAGGATCGCCCTGAGGACACGGTGGAGCATACGGTGGAGGCCTGCTCCGCTTGGGCAGAGCACCGCCGTGTCCTCGTAGAGGCGATCGGCAGCGGCGGCGACCTCTCGCGCCCGGCCCTGGTCCAAGCCATGGTCCGGGGCGAGAGGGAGTGGGAGGCAGTCACCTCCTTCTGCGAAGCAGTCATGCTAGCGAAGGAGGTGGCGGGATAGGCGAGGGAGAGAGCTGAGAGAGCCGCCCGTCCCAGCCGCCGCGGTAGACGCTCCGGGCGTCGGGAGCCGCGTGACGACTCCCGGCCACCGTAGGCGCGGGCCTGCGGACGGCGAGTAATGGGTAGCTCGCCGTCCGATCAGGACCAGGCCCGTGCCGGACGGCGCGTATGTGTTCCACGCGCGCCTCAAAGAGATGTCAGCATTGAAAGGAGGGGCCCGTCAGGGCCGAAGCCTGCCGGGGCAGCGGGATTGTCCGAAAGGGTTACCGCTGCCCCGGAATATAAAGGGCTAAGGAAGGAACACGGATGGGTTTTGGTCAGTAAGAGTCTGACACTCCCTTCCGCTCCACCCAGAGCGGGAGGGGTCATTTGATGATTTCCCATCCTTAAAAAAAAAAAAAAAGCCCTTTGACGTTTGATAAGCCGCCGGGCGCGGCGCACGCGCCACCACCGCCCGCCCGACATCAAACAAAATTAGTCATCCGCCGGCAGCGACAAGTGAATTTCGTAATTTTGTTGTTGTTGCTGTTACTTGTTTACGCACGCGATGGCTTTCCGGTATAGCAATATCCAGTACACGGAGATGGTGAGGACACTGGCTCGTTGCGACGATAATGTATAGTTAGCGTGTCGAGTGTTCAATGAACGACATAGTACCAGAGTGAGAGAGAGTAATAATTTTTACACATACGATCCAGGAGATTCGATTCACCTTACTATTGAATCGATTTGCTTGAAGATCGCATTAAAACGAATTGTTTCGAAAAATCGTCAGCTCGTACCATTGAATTGATCATAATAATCAAATCCTTACGTGCATCCTACCAGGAATTAATTGCTTAACCACTCACGCCCGGGTTTTTCCGTGGTCCAACTGAACCCAAAACATCATTTCAATTCACCTCTTCGCAACTTATTCTTCTCCTAGTACAAATAAAAGCATAGTGGGTTCCGTTCATAATTTTTTATTTTTTTTATTTTTTTATGTTTATAATAATTTAATGTTTATTTTTTTATTTAATAATATCACGAAAACTATTATTAACAAGTTAATAGCTTTTTTTATTGCAAAATAATAGCACGCACGCATAATTTTTGTCTGTAGGACTAACCGAAAGAATTATCGGAAGTTCACGGTCTGTCGGTACTGTTTGAGTGGTACATGGGTTTTATTGGTTTGAACACGTTTATCTTTATTATAATTCAAATGAAGTCAATAAAATTGTCGCAAAACTGCATCTAACTGGAAAGAAATGAATAAAAGTACTAGGACCGCATGAGTAACAGAAATGTTTACTGCCGAATTGAAAATCGTTTGCTCACAGAACCCTGATTACATCGTTACACACACGTAAGCATCATAATGTGTGTAAACCTAATTAATTAGGGTCTTAGGGTACTTGAACCAATTGCAGTCCGTGCAGTTTCAATGACTCCTGGTAAATACAACTTCTAATTCAGACTTCTAACGAGATAACGCGGCCCCATAATATGGATTGAAATGAATAATTTTCCGGAGTTGCGGGAATTTCCGGGGTTGCGGGAATGTTCTAACGAGATAACGCGGACCTGGAATGAAAGGGCAACTGAAAGAACAGGGAACCCCTCATACAAATAGGACTATGGTAACTTCGGACCGGCATTTCTGGGATCCGAACGTAGTGCGAAACCGCCCTAAGAGTCTAACACTTCGTTCCGCCCCACCCAGGGTGGGAGCTGGCTCATTGATGATATTCCCACCCCAAAAAAATATGTATGATTTTTCAATTTTGAATTTAAATTACGTAATTAGTTTGCTCTAGTGTGTTAGATTTACTTAAAAGTTTAACGGAGTTTAGTTGAAATTATTATTAGGATGTAAAATAATCTTGAATTCTTGAACAATATTTTTTAATAGTAGTGGACACTAATTAGGACAGCTACACTATAGGTATCTAAATTTGACGAAATAATATGTAGGTACCAGAATAGCAGGGAATAGGAGCTTTGTTTAGCATTATTGTTATTGCTTTGCTCGTCAGTTGTCAGTCGTCGTCCTGTTCCGCGTCTAGTGCACTCGTTTCTATCCCTGTGATACGCGCATCAGTTCAGTGCGGCTACACCTAATTGACTTTTTTTTGTTGTGTTTGCAAAATGTCATATAATAGCGAATATTACGAAATGATGATGTGTGTCGGAGCAGAACATGGTAATTTGCGAGCTTCCCGAGAACTGTACCGTCGCCGTTTTATTGAGGGTAGACCAGATGCTGAGCGTCGACAGCTGCCTTCGTTGGCATGTTTAGTCGGATGGTACATCGTCTGTACCAAACTGGGTCATTCCACGCACCTGCTTCAGAGGGTCGCCCGAGTACCTACTACCGATCCAGAATTTGAAGAAGCCGTATTGGATCATTTTGAACTCAATCCACGCACTAGCACACGTCGAGCTGCATTAGCGCTGGGTGCCTTTAACCATATGCAGGTATGGCGAGTGCTGAGCAATGACGGTCAGCACCCATACCACTTCCGTCGCACCCAGGAGCTGATACCGGCAGATTTTTGCCTCGTGTGGCGTTTTGCGAGTGGTACCGAAGCCAGATAGAACAGACCTAACCTCGTTAGACTTTTTTGTGGGGGTACATACAAAATTTTGTGTACGCAGTGCATTTGTGAATAGTGTGATACAATAAACTAAATGAAAGTGCGGATTGAGGCCGCTTTCAGGACAATAACACCAGACATGCTACGCAATGTTCAGGTGTCCATGAACAAGCGAGCGGCCTTGTGCATACAATACCAAGGTCACCACATCGAACCCCATCTTTAAAAATGTAAGTTAATTTAATAAAACATTAAGCAAAGCTTACTGTTCACTCGGTAATAAGTAATAATAAGGGATGAAACTAGTTAACCTACCCAAAGTTTGTTTCGATTGTTTACGCAAGTTTTGTTATCTCAGTTTTTACATGCAATTTCTGGTTTGACAAATTAACGAGTAAACTGTAAATCAATAATTACGCATTAATTTTTACATCACGGTAAAGAAGGTATGGTTTATTGCGCGCGCGCGCGATCGCTTTGGCGGCACGGGCGGCGCGGGCGGGGCGGTATGTTTTAGACTTTTTAGAGTCTGTCAAGCGAGTCTAGTCCACAACCATTTTGTTGATTTCTTATAATGGCAATACTATTATCTGTCAAACAAATTGTCACAAATTCTATTGATAACCTCGAAACATTCCGGTTTTTGTTGAATTTTTAATTTAATCATGCCTAAACCTATCAAAAGTAGTGTCAGGAGCCTGTTATTTACAATGATGAATAAATATAATCAAGTAAAGATTGAATCTGACAACGAGTTATCGGAAAAACGACGACTTTTGGATGAAATCGTTTCAACATCAGGTAGGTTGGCTACAACACATGTTGATATTTGTTGCACAATTGTCTAATTTTATTTATTTTAAAACTGATGTGATCACGATTTCGGTTTTGATTTAGATTCAGACGTCGTAGTCATGATGTTGAAACTTATGTGTATGTATAAACTTAAATCTACATGTGAAAACAACTATAAGAGATTGTTGTAATACTTTTTTCAGCCACCTTGGATGATGAATTAACAAAAAGCACAATTGATAATTTAGTTAAGCAAGTCATAGCCATAGAAGACAATAAAAAAATGAAATCTGAAACAGATTATCTGACAAAAATTGCTGCTATGACAGGTTAGTACAGATTTAAATGTTTACACTCTTTATTTTCAATATTATATTATCATAAAACTTGTGCGTTTGATTGAACTGACATATTGAACTTTCAGATCTAAGTGTGAAAACATTGCGAAGAATAAAAAAAGAAGGTGCTATTAAGTTGTAAACAGAGTTGGAACCCTTCATAATTTCTGTACGTAATGATGATATTGACAGTGATTTCTCATATGAAAGCATTGAATTTCTTGATTCTGATTTTAGTTCAGATTGTGACAAATAAATACCTAAATTGAAATGCTTTATTTTTAATTTATCCCAAATAATTATTTTTATAAAAATTTCAAGTATCAATAAGTTTTCAGCGTACTATATCAGTGTTGACACCTGAAAGATTTTTGAATTTGCCGCCTTTTTCATGGGACTAGACTCGCTTGACAGACTCTATTTCGTCAGTTGGCGCCGACAAAGAACACCGCCTGCGGTAGGCTAAGTACTACGGTACTAGGCGCGCAGAATTACGGAAGAGATTTATCGTGATATTGGCAAGTGACGTATAAAGTTATTGACCTACGTAGTGCGGTGACACGTTTGTTATGATTTGAATTTAAGAAACTAAAGAAACCGAAAATTTGGTATCAATTCTTCGAGTATTTTATTTTGAGTTGAAACTTTGTATAGTGATTCTATACCAGCTTTCATCTTTAGTGCTTCAGGAATGATAGATATAGGGTTTCTGTTACACGTTGTATATTTAATTTATGTAAATAATATTTTCGTAATTTATCACTTTGTAGGAAAGACACTGTGAAATTGAAAATATGGAAAAATAACAAAAACCACTCCCGAAACGATTATTAAAAACAATAAGACTTGATAAACTAAACAAATACCGAGGCAAAACTATAAAATAAAAATATTGAAATAATTCAATGTTCATGTATCATTTTTGACTGGTATAGTACTACTAGCGCCATTGTTCTGCATTTCGGTTCATTTTCTTGCGGAGAAAATTTGCAACATAGCCAACTAGCGTTCATTTGAAAGTTCGTGCTGGAGATTTTAGACCTTACGGCGATTAACTCAGAATCCAAATTTGTTTTCTTCCGCTTTTCTTGACAAACTCCGAATAAGGTAACCCTTAGACGATCAATTCCGAGCGACTTTTAGTACCATTCCCTAAATCAAGTTGAAACTCGAAATTCAGCGTAAAGGGTATATTATTATTGGAGCATACAAAAGAAATATCGGAAATTAAATACGTCATGAGTTTATTGTAGACAAAAGTACGAAACGGTGTGCACATGAAATATTTCATACAGATAGTGTTCTCATGACTAGCCTTCTTTTTATGGTGAGGATGAGTAAAGGTTGTGACGGATCAACATGTTTGGGATTGTCGGCTTCGCCGATAAAAGAGTTAAGCTCTAAATGGGTGCTAAGTTCTATAGAGTTGAAAGAAAGTCTAAAGTTCATATTATAACTTGGCAAGTTTTTAAAGCTAAAGTTTCAACAGTTACAAAAGAGGAACCTAATGAACTTTAGACTTTGGAACCCATTTACATAGATGCCATATCGGTAAATTCGACAAACATGTACTTCTTTTGTACCGAACTTGGGCTCGTTTTCCATAAATGTTTTCGGCGGGGATTTTTTCCTACTCGCACTTCGCGCAGGAAAGGCTTTTATGACACATGCCGTTTGACGTTTCATAATACAGTGCAAAATCCACCATACGAATATTGTTTTTTACTTGGGTATCACTGTTGCAAATTTATTGACTTTTCACGATCCTGCAAAGAAAAATCCACGATATACAAATATAATTTTTTTCTTGCTCAACACTGTTTTTCATCAAGATGTGGTGACGTCCAACTTGTAGGTCCTAAACAAAATTTGGTTACATTGGAATTTGAACTTTCTCACGTCAACATTGAGTTTCTAGTTCCAAAAAAATACTAAGACATTATTCTTCTTATTCTTCTTCTTCTATTCTATTCTTAGATTCTGAATTCAAACTTAGCGTATAGTAAGTATATATGCAAAATAAACAGATGTTTTTACTTACTAAAGAATTGCATTGAAAATAAAGGGAATGACGATGATCATATTTCGTTTAAATATTGTAATTTGAGAAACCATTACGAGAAAATTAAATAGGGTTGCTCATCACTGCGGTGCAAAAAAAATTCTAAGATTTTTGATAGATATTTTCAATCATCTTTGTCCTTAATATGACCATTATAACGTCGTCATCCTAAAAAGGCTTGATTAAAATAGCTCAAAGTAAAAAATCGTAAGATAAGCAATGCGATTATATTGGCCTTTATATCGTTAAAAAAACTAATTTGTTGAGTTTGTTTTCATCATGATTTATGATTAGGAGTATGTAATATAATACTTTGATGGAAGTGCTTTTGCTTTTTAGGGTTCCGTGAGGTACGGAACCCTAAAGGAAATACCGAAATCCTTAGATACCTACAGGATAACTTCGTTGTCCATCCGTCTGTCCCTTTTTCTAAGGAATACCTATCAAGTTGAAATTGATATCAAATACTTAGATCTACGGTTTCATGGAGCTGTAGAAATATCAAGCCTCTAAGACGCTGACTTAGAAGCTGGCATAAATTGCCATTCATGTTGCTTGTTTTGAAATTTAAATCCTTGGGTGTACCTTATAGGTTTTAATTATTCCCGTTGACCTAGAATAATGAAAATTGGCAAGAAGCAAGGTCTCACAGCATAAATAGGAACAGGAAAATTGTTCAGATGTAATTTTATTCGGAATCGAAAATGTATAGGCATTCAACTCGGTTTGCTCTCCAATTTAAGAAATTATTTTTTTACTGCATAGTAAAGTTAGTCCTTCAATCCAGAATTGGAAATTCATAGATAGGCTGTATTACTTGTATTTCCGTGAATCTGTTACCAGCATCGGAACAGATTCAGGGACATACAATAATATTGCCATATCAAGATATCTACTTGCACAGCCTGCTATCATACTTACACTAGGTATATTACTGGTACATTGAATAGAGTCGTTTCATCTGATTATTTTGCGTATACTTATTACAGAAGATTGAAATTCAAACACAAATATATATGATTTATACCGGTCTGATCCCCTGAGCCCCCCCCCTCCTCGATCCCCTGCTAGTTCTTCTTCTGTTTTAATCTCTGGCTTACATGGCCGGGCGAAAAGTTTCTACTGGCGGGAAGGGATTTTGTTTTGTTTTTGTCGTGTTTGATGAGAGGGGTAGGCAAGGAAGCGCGGGTGAAACTTTATTTTTTTCTGTCTTTGTGCCCCCCCTTAATAGGTTCCGTTTGCGCGTCGGTGCCCCTGCCACCCTGTATGTGTGGCAGGGGCACCGACGCGCAAACGTACGTAGTTTGCTACGCTGACGACACGCTGGTCCTGGCGCAGGGGAGGTCGCATCAGGCGGCGGCCGACGCAATGACACGCGGGGTTGCGATAGTCGTGGAGAGGATCCGGCAGTTGGGTCTCGAGGTGGCTCTGCACAAATCCGAGGCCATGTCTTTTCATGGGCTTCGGAACGGGCCACCATCGGGATCCCAACTGACGGTAGGAGGGGTTCGCATCGGCGTCGAGACGACGATGAAATACCTGGGTCTCGTCCTCGACAGCCGGTGGAACTTCGTCGAGCATTTCCGACGTTTGGCCCCCAAACTGGAACGGGCTGGGGCCGCTTTCAAGCGGCTCCTGCCCAACCTGAGGGGGCCAAACGCCTCCTGCCGGAGGCTTTACGCGGGGGTCGTGCGGTCTATGGCCGTATATGGCGCCCCGGTGTGGGCGCGTTCACTGCGGCTTCGAGCCGCCCACTACCTGAACGCGCCCCAAAAGGTGGTAGCCATACGGCTGATACGGGGGTACCGCACGATCTCGCGCGAGGCGGCAAGCCTCCTTGCCGGACTGCCGCCATGGGATCTGGAGGCGATAGTCCTCGCGCGCCTCTTTGAGTGGCGCGCGGAGGCACTACGCCGGGGGGAAAACCTGCTTCCGCGGCAAATTGCTGCGGAGCGGACGGACCTCCGGCGCGATCTCATGGCGGCATGGAAAGCGCGACTGTCGCAACCTAGCGCAGGGCACGCCGCGATAGCGGCGGTAAGGCCCCTCTTTGAGGAGTGGCTAGAGAGGCGTCACGGCGCCTTCACCTACCGCCTGACGCAGGTCCTCACCGGACACGGATGTTTCGGGAGGTTCCTGCACATCATCAGGCGGGAGGAAACGCCCGGGTGTCACCACTGCGAGGATCGCCCTGAGGACACGGTGGAGCATACGGTGGAGGTCTGCCCCGCTTGGGCAGAGCACCGCCGTGTCCTCGTAGAGGCGATCGGCAGCGGCGGCGACCTCTCGCGCCCGGCCCTGGTCCAAGCCATGGTCCGGGGCGAGAGGGAGTGGGAGGCAGTCACCTCCTTCTGCGAAGCAGTCATGCTAGCGAAGGAGGTGGCGGGATGGGCGAGGGAGAGAGCTGAGAGAGCCGCCCGTCCCAGCCGCCGCGGTAGACGCTCCGGGCGTCGGGAGCCGCGTGACGACTCCCGGCCACCGTAGGCGCGGGCCTGCGGACGGCGAGTAATGGGTAGCTCGCTGTCCGATCAGGACCAGGCCCGTGCCGGACGGCGCGTATGTGTTCCACGCGCGCCTCAAAGAGATGTCAGCATTGAAAGGAGGGGCCCGTCAGGGCCGAAGCCTGCCGGGGCAGCGGGATTGTCCGAAAGGGTTACCGCTGCCCCGGAACATAAAGGGCTAAGGAAGGAACACGGATGGGTTTTAGTCAGTAAGAGTCTGACACTCCCTTCCGCTCCACCCATAGCGGGAGGGGGTCATTTGATGATTTCACATCCTAAAAAAAAAAAAAAAAAACCCTGTATGTGTATAAGGGTTATGTTTTTGTTTTTACCATTTGGCTATAGTGTATAAATACCCTTTTTCGTTACACGTTGTTTATCACAATACTAGTTTTAAAGTACACTTGAGAGCAATAAAATCGCACTTCTTGACTTTTTTTTGTTAGGGCAGTTTTTTTTTCATGACTCTGAATAAAATTTTAAAGAAACACACTAATTGAAAGTCTACCTCATTACCTTTCTAATGATATCAAATACAGTGTAAAAAATACCCATAAGAGGTTTTACGGCACAAAACCCAACAAACGGGTAAAATTACCCAACTCAAAATTCTTGATCAAATTGTTTATTAATAAGGTGTATTCTTTCCCCTAGCCTTAATTACAGCTCTTAATCGCATTTCATGGACCATATTAATTTTACCATGAAATCTTGTGGTATAGCGTTCGACTCCTCTTCAATGGCAAGTTGAAGGTTTCGGAGGCGCGTAGGAGCATGGCTTCTTGCTCGAACTCTTCTTTTTAACTCATCCCATACATGCTCAATCGGATTGAGATCAGGACTCCGAGCTGACCACTCCATCGCGGTGATTCCAACGTCTTCCATGTAGTCGCAAACTGTTCTAGCGACATGCGGCCTGGCGTTGTCGTGCATTAGGAGAAAATCTTCTCCCATAAGCCACGCAAGCGGCCTCACATGTCCTTCGAGCACTTCTTCGACGTATTGTGCAGCCGTAAAACCTCTCGATCTCGGGCCGGTATTCGCCCCAGTGATGAATACAATGTCAGTTTTAGTGTCCAACATTATGCCACCCCAAAACATACATGATCCACCGCCAAAAGCCACACGTTCGCTTATGCAGCATTGTGAAAATCGCTCTGATGACCTTCTGTAGACCCTAGAGCGTCCATCATGACCATGTAATGTCATTCTGCAGTCATCAGAGAACATAACAGACCGCCATTGGTCATACGTCCAATTTAAATGTTCCCTGGCAAATTGTAGTCGGGCTTGTCGGTGAGCTGTGGTCAATTTGGGACCATTTGCTGGGCGATGTGAAGTCAGTCCTGCTTCGATGTGAAGTCAGTCCTGCTTCACCAAGTCTTCTTCTGACTGTCCACCGACTTATACTGACATTGCGAACTTCTCAAAGCTCTTGTCCCAGTTGAACCGCATTCAGTTAAAGACCTCGACACATAGTCCACTTAACAAAGCAGGTGTAGAGTGCGTGAGCTGGAACCTAAGCAATTTCTTCAGAAATGTGTTCAGGATGCCCAGAGGGTAAATATACTGAAAATCCCCGCCTCTAGGGTTGGCGCCGGGGTGGGGGGAGGGGGTTAAAGTTCCCAGTTTTGAGTTTTTCGCTAATATCTTTAAAACGGTGCGTCGTAGAGAAAAAGTGTCTGCTACGTAATGAAAGCTAATAAAAGGATGTGTTTTTTTTTCGGCCAAACTTGTACCGAGGTACAAATTATATTAACTATTACAAATTATAGGTACTTGCAATAAATTGTGATAGTAGCAGTATTTAAAATCCTCCAATATTCGATTGATTAAGAAATAAGAGAATGTAAAAAATCACTACCTCACATCGTAACTGCGTTCAACGAAACGTTCATAACAGCAGTGACAGCTGTCAAGTGTCAAACTATTCCAATTGTCAAAATAAATATTATGATTCCGGTTGTTTTAGACTACAATATTGAATATTGTATATTATAGATGCATTTTATATTAAGGAGGCGTTTACGAATCTAACAAAAATAAGCAGTTTTTCGGTACATTTTGCGGGAAAATGATACGAAACCAAATCTAAATAATAATTACCACAGATAGATTGCTCCTTCATCTTCAAATATTGGTACATTTTTATTCGAAAAGTTTGGTTTATAATATTGTAAAAAATAATTTCCGTTGCCTCTTCACACAAAATTGACGATATCGTAATGACTTTAGGTACATTTTTCTTCTATTTATTAACATACATTTATGTATTTAAAAATATTTTATGTAAGCAGACATGTTCAACTCAAAATGATGGTAAAAAGAACTATCAAAATGTTACCAATTGGCTCAGAAAAAAAATAAAAATCGAGTCTATTTTTTCACATATTTAGCTGTAACATGTGAATCTTAATGCACTGTATTAAGGGTTATTTTACTGGTCACTGTCTTGCTTTATTACACAAAAATTTGTTATGAAATATTAGTCTGCGCTCAGCCGCCGTTGTGGGTGGACTCTGTGTCGGTTGTAAGCAGCAGCTTGTGCTGAAAAAGATCGCTGTACGGATAGAAAATATTTGACATACCAAACTTGATACTTCACGCATTCTGTATGACTATCGTATGAAAGATTTTATTTACAGTCTTATATTATTTTTTTAGAAGTAAGTAGGGATTATTCATATTTCGTTTCCGTCATGATGGAGTCACCTGAAGGTGTACTTCGAAGACTGCTACTGGAACTAATAGACGAGCTGAGCTAGGTGTGCCGAGTTTGGGCTCGTTTTGTTAGTTGTGTTGAGACCTTACCTCCGGACTAGATGGAGTGACCTGCAGGTGTACTTGGAAGACTGCTACTGGAACTAATAGACGAGAAGAGCTAGGTGTGCCGAGTTTGGGCTCGTTTTGTTAGTTATGTTGAGACCTTACCTCCGGACTAGATGGAGTGACCTGCAGGTGTACTTCGAAGACTGCTACTGGAACTAATAGACGAGTACAGCTAGGTGTGCTGAGTTTGGGCTCGTTTTGTTAGTTATGTTGAGACCTTAGCTCCGGATTTGATGGAGTGAGCTGAAGGTGCACCTTCCAAAAAGTTATTTTTCACTTTGTAGTGTTTTTTTTTTTTTTTGTAGGTCCGTTGTATTATTTTTTTTTGGAAAACAATTTTGATTTTTCATTTTTTATTTGTACCTGCCCAACACAAATTCAAATTACTTTAAGCAAAATTCATAAAGCCATACCTTATAAAGGTATACCTTATCCTGAGGCATACCTAATATTTATTCCTCAATTTTTATTATTGCACCTACCATTGTTTGTCTCTGCATCACCCAAAGGTTGACTGGTAGAAAATGCCTATGGCATTAAATCCGCCTCTGTACATTTTTGTGCTTAAAGTATTAAATAAATAAATAAATACCTTATCCATTCAAAAATGAGAGAATTTGCAAATCCGTCTATAGAGATATGACGGAGCTATGCCCGAACATACATAAAAAGAAATACTCCTTATTTGAAGTCGGTTAATTATTAAATCAATTCATAAACAAAAAGTTATGCCCGAATTTACTTGCAAGGTTATTGGAGTACCTCTAGGTACTCCAATAAGAACTTTGACAGAAATGAGGGTGTACCGTGGTATACTAAACACATCTGCGTACCCCTTTAGAGGGTACAGCCGTGATGTTATATTGTGTGATTGCGTAAACAATGAATACATATGCGATAGCAGCAATCGCGGTTGATTTGCTGGCATTTATTGAAGCCTTCCGTTGTCTGTCTCCGAAACTCTTCATCACTTTATTCCGAAATGGTCTATTTCCGAATAAAGTTAAACCTCTTTCGAACAAAAAAAGATTTTTGCAAGTCCGTCTATATATTATTATGACGGAGTTATCTAACCTAACACCCATACATAAAAAATATGTATAAGCATCCGAATTGAGAACCTCCTCCTTTTTTGAAGTCGGTTAAAAATACTAAATAAAACGAATATAAATAAGCTTTTTTTAAATTATATGTTTTCAAAAAGCTTGTCGCGCAAATTGTAAATACATAGGTACTTTGGCATGTACTTGCTTACCAATCAAGTAAGTAAATGGTATCTACTTTTATGAACATTTCACGGTACAAATTTTTTGACAACAACGCATAGTAAGCTTAAAAAAATACATGCCTAAAAATTAAATTAAAGTAGGCTCAAGTATCAAGTCGTGTCAGTTTACTCATAATTTCGCCGCTTCGCGCATGTCGCTGTGTTTGTGAGCCGTGCACGTGTAGTAGTAAGACTCAATACCTAAAATTGAAGCGCGTCAATTCGTAAACGCCTCCTTAATTAGTCTATGATCACATCAGTCCTCATTTCCCAGCGAATACATTTCATCATCGATAAAACGATGGAGCCATTAATATAAAAATGGAATGGAATTGTACCATATAGGAGGCATGGACCTCCTATCAGTGACGGTCATCGGTCTATAAAATGTTGTATGACAGTCCAAGGGACCTAAAATGTGTATTTGTTCGTTCTACATACCCATTCCATCTACTCTTTGATTCTACGATAAATACACGTTGAGTATCTGGTATTCAAGGGCTCTGCTCATCAACATTCAAACCGCCGTTTAGGTATTAAACAGTTGGTTTATAAATGTCAAACTCCTTAAGGAAAGAATAGCCAAATCAACAATTATGAAATCACACACGAAATAGCACTCCAAGAGATGGGAAACCAACGAACGAGCCGAGGAACCGAAACGAAACGGAATGATGATAAGATGTTATTTATTGGTAAACAAAACAACTAATTAAAAAAAATAGTTAATTATCGGCCCTGGAGCACAGTCTTTTGGCCTTTCAGAAAGCTAACCAAACGCATACAATATCTGAATCAATTAATGTCTTTTTTAATTCTTATTCGCTAAATGTTTCACAAAAATAATGTTTTATATAACCAAAAAAACTTTTTTTAATACAATAATAAGATAATATTCAATATACTTTTAGGATAATTTCTTTATGTTACTTTTATAACATGAAGTAACGAAACGCATCTTCGGAAAAATATAAAATGAGATTGCCAAATTAATTCATGGGTTGCAAGTTATTAATATCTTTGAACGACAATTTCATGTGGTACAAATGTATAAATAAATCCAATATTTTTTTTTTCAGAATCTGCAATTTTTTTCCTGTATTTCAGTACTTTTGTTCTTAAGGTACAGACGCCAGCACATCAAGCTACCCCAAACTGTCAAATTTTCCCAATCAACCTTGAACCTTACGGTGTAGCGATAAAGTTGAAAATCTTTCAAAGAAATTTGACAGATTGTAGTAGGTTGATGTGCTGGCGTCTGTACATTGTTTGGCCACAGTTGTATGAAAAAAGAAACACCTCCTTTACTACAACTTTTGTCCTAAACACTTTTTCGAATTCTTAACTATTTTTGAAGTACACGTTCTAGAAATGTGAAATTTTCGAAAAAAAAACCGACTCTTCCAACATCTCTTGCCTGCTACTTCGATCGTGTTATTTCGGGATGAAAAATAGCCGGCATGTTAATCCAGGTCCTGACAAGGTTCCTTCTTCCAAAGCACCCTCATCTTCAGTGGATGGTTCTTGCTGGAGGAACTCTTCACCATCTTCACCATTATCTTCATCTTCACCATCGTCTTCGTAAAGAGACACGCCGTTGAGACATTTCCCTTGGCAGTGTAGGCATGCCGCAGAACATTTGAGCATTGCATTATATCGCCTACATCAACCGCCACTATCCTGGAATAAGTCGTACTGTGGTATTTGATGGGTATATAAACTCAGCAAACAGCAGTGCGATTCTGTAGCCATCTCACCGTGAAAACTTAGGTGAAGTGAGCTGTCATTAGTGTAAATCCCTATAGCATCAGATGGAATGACAGCTCACTTCACCTAACTTCTCACGGTGAGATTCTAACAGAATCGACCGGCAGTACTAAGCCACAAAAACAGAGGCGACGATACAAACTGAAGAGATCGGCTGATATCAGTTTGTCTTGGAGCACATCAATACCAGTGAAACAAGAAGATTTCTTGTCTAAGCCTTACAATAAAAATCAGCTTATTTCCTTACTGCAAAGCTTCAGGAAAAAGGGACACAAACACTCCAGGCCACCGAAGATGCTGATGTCCTTACCGTGAAAACTGCTGTGGAAAAATCGACTGATAGTTCTGTAACTGTCGTTGGTGAGGATGTCGACCTTGCTGTGCTTTTGATAGCTTCCACTCCTCCCACCCAAGACACCCTGCTGCTGAAACCTGGCCGAGGGAAAACCAAAACAATCGCACTATCCACCCAAGAGATGCAGCAACATGGATATGAACACATTCTTTTCTTACATTCATTTACCAAGTTCGACACAACATCTGCAACTTTCAGAAGAAGCAAAGTGGGTTTCTCAAAACTGTACTTGAAGTCAGATATCATCAAAGAAGCAGCAGCGATCTTTCATAACCCCGCCTCCACGCACAATGAAGTTGATGAGGCTGGGAAGATGTGCTTTCTTCAATGGTATGGGGCGCCAACAAGACTGACTTCCCTCAACCAGTATCGCTTTCAGTTGTTCATGAGATCATTGGCAAAGATTAAGCCTGACCTCTGCTTCCTCCCACCAACTAAGAACGCAGCTAAACAGCATTCACGGCGCACCTACCACCAAGTGCAACTGTGGCTTGGTAATGAGCTTCCTCCGCAAGAGTGGGTATGGAAACATGTAGGAGGCAGACTGGTGCCAATAACAACTGATGATTTGTCCGCACCAGAGATCCTGTGAATATTTTGCCGATGCGCTAAGGGTTGTGGTAGTATCAAATGTGGATGTTGTAAAGCAATGCTCAAATGTTCTGCGGCATGCCTACACTGCCGCTCTTGACGAAGACGATAGTGAAGATGAAGACAGTGGTGAAGATGGTGAAGAGTTCCTCCAGCAAGATCCATCCACTGAAGATGAGGGTGCTTTGGAAGAAAGAACCTTGTCAGGACCTTCACGGCGTAAACGGATTAAGATATAAAATATAATGAAATTAAAAAAAGGAAAAATGTTTCGATAGCAGCAGCTGTATGGCTGAACAGATTTGTATGAAATTTGGTATGTAGGTAAATTAGGTCCTGGATTAACATGCCGGCTATTTTTCATCCCGAAATAACACGATTGAAGTAACAGGCAAGAGGTAATGTTTGATAAGTCGGTTTTTTTCGTTTTTCGAAAATTTCTCTTTTCCAGAACGTGTACTTCAAAAATAGAAATTCGAAGAAGTGTTTAGGACAAAAGTTGTAGTAAATTTTATTAGCTTTCATTACGTAGAAGATACTTTTTCTCTACGACGCACCGTTTTAAAGATATTAGCGAAAAACTCAAAACAGGGAACTTTAACCCCCTCCCCCCACCCCGGCGCCCCCCCTAGAGGCGGGGATTTTTAGTATGTTTACCCTCTGGGCATCCTGAACACATTTCTGAAGAAATTGCTTAGGTTCTAGCTCACGCACTCTACACCTGCTTTTGGATCATTCTTTGAGCGAACTAACAAGAAAGCGGTCATCACGCTCTGATGTTCGGCGTCGCCGGCCAGATCCTGGTCGCCGAATGTAGCCACTGGTCTCTTGAAACCTCTGGTACACACGACGAACAGAGTAGCGGCTCAAATTTAGTCGCCGAGCAACTTCACTTTGATTATGGCCTGCTTCGAGCAAGGCAATAACTTGAGCGGCTTCTGCGGGCGTTGTATCCATATTTTTCCGTATGCTTTCAGTAGAGATGTTATCACGTTGACCCTCGGTATGCAACTGATTAAAAATCCTTTTTTTTTATAAATGGAATCTCGCAGTTCATCCTATATGAGGATGGCTACTGCTTAACCGGACTTCCTGTGGATGCCTAAATTAAGGCCTCCAGCCAGGGCTAACAATAAACTTAAAAACTAAGCGACTGCGCTAAGGGCACCCCCCCACGGGGTTCGGACCTCGGCTTAGGGCGTCGCTGAAAGAGGGACAACAAGGGACAGGCTGGATCGGTATTATTAAAAATAAAAAAAACCGACCCTTTTATACCTGCGGGTAAGGGGTGCAAGTAGTGACAATGCTAACGGGTGAATTTGGCTAATTTGGTGTACGGCTGGTTTCTGTAAGTTACGTGAAGGTCAATGATTTTAATTTTGTGTTTTTTTTAAAGCTAAGCTTGTAGTCTTTAATTTTGCCTAATGGTTTGTACTCAATATTTTTAGATTTAAGAAAAAACTCAGTATAAACCAAATTACAAGGGGTGTGCGATTTTATTGCTCTCAAGTGTACATACTATCTAATATTTGTTGCAAACAAGTAATAAATATCATCAGAATGTGTAATTTTCGGATGTATGTGTTAACATACTTTTGTCTCTGCTTTTAAATTAACCACTGACAGATAAAAATTGATTTATTACAGGTTTTAGAGAATATGAGTGAAATAACATACAGTAGCACTTGGAGCGAGGCACAGGTGTTGTTGCTAGAAAACTCTGCTTTCAAGAATGATGTGAGCTTACTGGGAATGGATAAAGAAGATGCACTTATCGGTATGTTGTCTTTTGGTTAATTAATCACAAGAGCTCATTATAATATTTCATAATCAGCCATTAATGTTCCCACTGCTGGGACACAGGCTTCCCCTCTGTGAGAGGGAGGGGGCCGTAATCGTTTGCGGAGTCCCAGCGGAAAATTGTCGACTTTCTTAATTTTTGTTTAGCAGATATTTAGTGTATGACGTCGTGTAATTGTGTATGGTAAGTACAAAGGGAATCACCAGTTTCGCCTAAGCGTGGATAATATGCCCGGTAAAAAATATTATATATAATATATA
Organism: Gortyna flavago; assembly: GCA_963669345.1. Classification (NCBI taxonomy): domain Eukaryota; kingdom Metazoa; phylum Arthropoda; class Insecta; order Lepidoptera; family Noctuidae; genus Gortyna; species Gortyna flavago. The sequence continues at coordinate 8,271,906 of OY770129.1, read as the reverse complement.
AACAATATTATTAATTCTGAAAGAAATATTTTTGCACATCACATAGTAGCCAGGTACACGTACAAAAAGTCGAAATAAAGAGTATTTAAATTGTATCCACCAGCCATTTGTTGACGCAGGGTTACCAGCACGGAAATAAAACATCAATTTCAGTCTGTAATCGACTAGTTAATCAATTATGGTAACCAAAAAAAAGTGTTTGTCTGCAAAACGAGTACCGATCAATACTGTACGAGGGCGGCACTGAAAATTTCGGGAATCAAGGAAGTGACACAACATTTCTATTTAAAAATGTATTTATTGTTTTTCGAAGTATTCTCCGCGAAATTTGACACATTTTTCCATACGATGGAACCAATCATTGAAGCAACCATTCCATTCGGAAGTTGGGGTCTCCAAAATTGCCGTTTTGTAGGCGTCCACAACTTCTTCAGGTGATGAAAATCTCTGTCCACGCAATTTATTCTTTATTTTAGGGAAAGTATAGAAATCATTGGGGCTTAGGTCGGGGCTGTACGGCGGATGGTCTAGTAATTCTATGTTTTCTTGCTCTAAAAACTCTTTTTTTCTGTGCGCGGTGTGAGAACTCGCATTGTCGTGATGGAGGATGATGCGGCGGTTGCAGTTCTCTTTACGGAGTTCAGAAACGACCTGTGGCAAACAAATGCTAGTATACCTACCATACCTTATCTAGCATCTGATTGATCAACAGCTGGATAAGCACTTAATACTCAACGACGCCCAGTTTGGGTTTAAGCCACGTTTATCCACGGAAACAGCAAGACTGTGCCTCAAACAGACTGTTCAATACTATGCAAGTAGGAAAACACCTGTATATGCATGTTTTCTGGACCTCTCCAAGGCCTTCGACCTCGTGTCTTATGACTGCCTATGGAGGAAACTGTCAAATGTCAAGAACCTCCCAAGCGATATCATTGGGATGCTGAAATATTGGTATAAAAACCAATATAATTATGTTAAGTGGGCGGGTGTCCTGTCGGATGCATATGGGTTGGAGTGCGGTGTGAGGCAGGGGGGAATCAGCTCACCCAAGCTATTCAACCTGTATGTAAACGAGCTGATCTGTGAGCTCAGCAATACCAATATCGGGTGCTCCATTAACGGGCACTGCGTCAATAACATCAGCTACGCGGATGATATGGTATTGCTGAGCCCATCGATCAGTGCACTTAGGAGGCTTCTTCGCATCTGTGAGGACTATGCGGTGGCTCACGGCCTTAGGTACAATGCGACCAAGAGTGAGCTACTGGTTTTCGAAGCGGATAACAAATGCTATGATACTGTCCCACCAGTCACCTTGGAGGGCGCTCAACTTTCCAGGGTCATGAAGTTCAAGTACCTGGGGCATTGGGTCACCGATAGCCTGTCCGATGATGTGGACATGGAGAGGGAACGCAGAGCATTGGCAGTTCGATGTAACATGCTGGCTCGTAGGTTTGCACGTTGTACTAGGGAGGTGAAAATTACGCTCTTTAGAGCGTATTGCCAATCTATGTACACGTGTGCCCTATGATAAATGATAAAAGATAAATGATTTATTTTCTGTAAGTAGGTTTGTACAAACACTTTTACACGTCAATCATATTTTTTAAAACTAGATGAGGTCGGCGTTTCCTATCTGACTATTCTGAGAAGAAAGGCCGAAACAAACTCAGAGGTCACAGTCTCTTTTAAAGTCCAGACATAATCTTGGTCAGATCATGTGAAGACCATGTAGATTGGTGTCTGAAATGGTCTTTTGAGGAAAGAACCACACAGATTGAGCGGACCTGTCCAGTCAGTGCACGCATTTGTCAAAAATCGTGCAGCTCAACTCAGAAGTTGAGGAGCTCAACGATTCGACGAACAATACCAAAGAAAGGACATTTGGGTAGGCCGCGTAATGTACTCAAACTGCCAGATCATGATTAAAACTAACTAAGAAGGAAAACAGTAAAAAAAGAAGAAATGACCCACATAGTCCCCACATTCACAACAATTAAATAAAAAAAATAAAAAATACTTTACAAAGTAAATATTCATGTCATTGTATATATAAAAATCATCAATGTCAAAGTGTATATAAAAATTTGGGCATAATCTTTGAGGGCCATGTAGATTGGTGTCTGAAATGGTATTTTGAGGAAATAACCACACAGATTGAGAGGACCTGTCCAGTCAGTGCACGCATTTGTCAGAACCGTGCAGCTCAACTCAGAACTTAAGGAGCACAACGATTCGACGAACAATACCAAAAACAGGACATTTGGGTAGGCCGCATAAACTACTCAAACTGCCAGACCATGATTAAAACTGAAACAATGACCCACATAGTCCTCACATTCACAATAATTAAAATAATATAATACTTTATACAGTAAATGTACATGTCATTGTTAAAGAAAAATATATATTTCGAAAAAATAAAATAAAGTGTAAAATAGCAAAATGAAAAAAAATAAAAACAACAATTACAGTCTAAACCTATTGGAGCAGCTCAATCCCAAGCCTTTTTGTCCTCAATATAGTCTTTTACAGTATAATAGGCTTTCTGGCATAGTTTTCGCTTTATAAAAGATTTGAATTTATGAAGGCTTAGTTCTTGAATGTGACTAGGAAGTTTATTATAAAAACGTATACATTGGCATCTAAACGACCCACCTATTTTCTTGAGCCTTGTTGTATTAACAACAAATTTGTGTTTGTTCCTAGTATGGGTCAGCTATACAAAAAGCTCGCACAATGCTCTGCGAGTCCAATATAATAACGCCTTCAGAGTTATGTTGGGACTGCCGCGCTTTTGCAGTGCATCGGCGATGTTCGCGGAGAATGGCGTGCCAGATTTTTACGCACTGATGCGGACACGGATAGCATCCCTGATGCGGCGAGTACGCGACAGCTCCAACAGCTTGGTGGCTATAGCCGACAGGATAGACAGTCCAATAATGTGGCACTGGATGACCACTCATCGTGCGTCATTCCATTATTTAAAATAAGTTGTTTTTAGTGTATATGTTTATTATATATATGTATGTTTTTGTGTATAAAATTGTAAAGAAAGAAAGAAAGAAAGAAAGAAAGAAAGAAAAGAAAAAGTATTTATTGCGACTCGTACAGGAGGAGGAGGTAATGTGTATTGTTTTATGGACTTAAGGTCTGAAATAAATGTATTATTATCTCTTTATTTCACTATATACACATATAAATTATATTTTTAAATATTATGATATAAGATATAAAAACAGTACACGTGTGCCCTATGGGTCAGCTATACAAAAAGCTCGCACAATGCTCTGCGAGTCCAATATAATAACGCCTTCAGAGTTATGTTGGGACTGCCGCGCTTTATTATTATTATTATTATTATACCATTCTGCATTAACCGTTCTTTGTCCCTCAAGAGGAATAGTCGTAACATGGCCGGTTTTGGAGACAAACGTGGCCACCATTTTTTTTGCAACACTCCGTGAACGAACAATTTTTGTTGGCTTTAACTCATTTTCGAACACCCAAACTCGTGACTGGTTTTTTGTTTCGGGTTCGTACGCGTATATCCAGGATTCGTCACCTGATACGATGTTGTATACAGCATTTGAGGATCCTGCGTGGAATCTTTCGAGAGTTCTGACGCACCAAGTAACGCGAGCCGCTTTTTGCTCTTCACAGAGTGAATGCGGTATCCATCGGGAAAACAACTTTTTTACACCTAATTGTTCATGCAAGATTATTTGTATTTGACTCATGCCAATGTCTAAAGTTGCCTGAATTTCGCGGTATGTCACATGTCGATCTTCCTCAATCAGCTTACGCACAGCATCAACGTTTTCTTGGGTGACTGCAGTTTTTGGACGACCTTGACGGGGATCATCACTGAGCTTGACACGTCCACGTTGAAATTCAGCAAACCAGCGATAAATTGTGGTTTTGGATGGGGCTTCATCACCAAATGCAGAAATCATCCGGTCAACACACTGTTTTTGTGTTAAACCACTTCGAAAGTCCTAATAAATCATCGCTCTTGAATTTTCTCGAGTCAATTCCATTTTCTCAACGACTAAACAAGTTTGACAAAACCTTGTGACAAGACCGAGAATCTTTTTTTAAATAAATAAATGGTATTCGATTTTTAAAACCAAGGAGTTTTCAATTAAAAAGATTTTAATATGACAGGAACAGTGGAAATATTCCATTCCCGATACTTTTAGTGCAGCCCTCGTATTATCAATCCAGTTACTCTTGTTTACACGTAGTCTTGTAATGTGTTAAAGGTGCGCCATCTGACCTCACATATTTTTCTAATGTTGTGTTAAATAAGGGTTATCAGAAAATGTGATAAAAGAGAAAGATGTATATTGCTATACTGTTATAGTTTAGCATGTTGGTTCTTCCTCTGTAAGTCACAGGCACAAATGACAACTTTTCATTTTTTTACCAGGATTTTTGTCGATAAGATTAATGTTTTCACAACTTTAATTAAATAAATATTATTGTAGTTTATGTTTCTAGAAATATCTATAAACTAACCGTTATCCATCTATTTAGGTATATAATTTGTGTTTAGTGTTAGTTGTTAGTGTTTTGTGTTAAATTGGGGTTATTTACTTTTAGAATATTAAATTCTAAAAGTAAATAACCCCAATTTAACACATATAGAAAAAACTGTATACTCAACCAGGAAGTAAATTCCATGAAGTCCTAGAAATGTAATTAGAAAACTAAATGAATGTTGCATATACAAAATGCCTAGCTTTTCTTACAAACCTCATACCTACTTTAATATTTGATTTCTTAAATAATATTTAACGAAAATCACCTAATCGCCTATAAATAAAATAACAAAAAAATCTTGTCAGTCGCAGATTTTAACTCGTGACCATTGCATTGCTAAGCTGCAGTCTTAACCACAACCAACACGCCGTCTACGTTACATTACAAAAAACTTAAACGGTTTGATGTCATTACCAAAGGGGGTTCCTTTTCTATGAAGCGGACTGTACATAGATCTATCTGACCACTACGATTTTACAGTACGATTGTTCAGTAATACGATTTTTTTGATCCAATCCTCACTACCTTTATCAGTTTACAGTAGTGGATTGTATAAATTATTGTTGAATCGATGTGAAAATCAATCAAATCCCGTTGTACCGACCTACTTGAGTATCGATACATATCGAATATCCAATGTTGCCAGAATGTTACTTTTGTAACATTTTACGTTACTTTTGGCCCTGTTATGTTACTTCCATGTTACACGACGCAGGATGTTACTTTTACGTTACATTTGGTACTTGTACGTTACACTTGTTTTTTTCTTAAACTTACGAAATTAATACAATAATAATTGCATTCTGATAAATGATAAATGATTTATTTTCTGTAAGTAGGTTTGTACAAACACTTTTACACGTCAATCATATTTTTTTTAAACTAGATGAGGTCGGCGTTTCCTATCTGACTATTCTGAGAAGAAAGGCCGAAACAAACTCAGAGGTCACAGTCTCTTTTAAAGTCCAGACATAATCTTGGTCAGATCATGTGAAGACCATGTAGATTGGTGTCTGAAATGGTCTTTTGAGGAAAGAACCACACAGATTGAGCGGACCTGTCCAGTCAGTGCAAGCATTTGTCAAAATCGTGCAGCTCAACGATTCGACGAACAATACCAAAGAAAGGACATTTGGGTAGGCCGCGTAATTTACTCAAACTGCCAGATCATGATTAAAACTAACTAAGAAGGAAAACAGTAAAAAAGAAATGACCCACATAGTCCTCACATTCACAACAATTAAATAAAAAAAATATACTTTACAAAGTAATTATTCATGTCATTGTATTTATAAAAATCATCAATGTCAAAGTGTATATAAAAAATCGGGCATAATCTTTGAGGGCCATGTAGATTGGTGTCTGAAATGGTATTTTGAAGAAATAACCACACAGATTGAATGGACCTGTCCAGTCAGTGCACGCATTTGTCAGAACCGTGCAGCTCAACTCAGAACTTAAGGAGCTCAACGATTCGACGAACAATACCAAAAACAGGACATTTGGGTAGGCCGCATAAACTTCTCAAACTGCCAGACCATGATTAAAACTGAAACAATGACCCACATAGTCCTCACATTCACAATAATTAAAATAATATAATACTTTATACAGTAAATGTACATGTCATTGTTATAGAAAAATATATATTTAGAAAAAAAAAAAGTGTAAATAGCAAAATGAAAAAATAAAAACAACAATTACAGTCTAAACCTATTGGAGCAGCTCAATCCCAAGCCTTTTTGTCCTCAATATAGTCTTTTACAGTATAATAGGCTTTCTGGCATAGTTTTCGCTTTATAAAAGATTTGAACTTATTAAGGCTTAGTTCTTGAATGTGACTAGGAAGTTTATTATAAAAACGTATACATTGGCATCTAAACGACCCACCTATTTTCTTGAGCCTTGTTGTAGGAACAACAAATTTGTGTTTGTTCCTAGTATTTATGTTATGGATATCACTGTATTTTTTAAACAGATTAATATTTTTATGTGCATACAAAAGATTATCATAAATGTACTGAGAAGGCACAGTCATTATATTAATCTCTTTAAATCTGTCTCTGAGGGAGTGTCTGGGACATAATTTATAAATGGAACGAATTGCCCTTTTTTGTAATGTCAGATAGGAAATGCCGGCTCCATCAAGCTTAAATAATATAACAGTGATCCAGCCTGTCCCTTCTTGCTGTCCTCTCCAGCGACGCCCTAAGCCGAGGTTCGTACCCCACAGGGGGTGCCCTTAGTGCGTAGTCGCTTAGCATAACGTAGTTAGATTAATGCCCCTGGCTGGAGGCTTTGAGTTTCACTTAAGGCAGCCACAGGATAGTCCGGTTAAGTAGTCACGACCTCTAAAGGTCAACTACGAGATGCCAATAGGAAAAAAAAAAAAAAAACCTTTTTTGTAAAATAAAAATTGTCTGAATATCGGCGGCATTTCCCCACAACAGAATACCGTACGACATCACACTATGAAAATAACTGAAGTAAACTAAACGGGCTGTCTCTAAATCAGTAAAATCACGAATTTTCCTAACGGCGTATGCTGCAGAGCTAAGCTTTTTTGACATTTTATCTGTGTTAACAAATGCCATTTGTCAGAATAATTTACAAAAAGATGTTACAGTACTTAGGTAATTATTATGTCCGATAAAGCCCCGGTGACACACCGGTGTGTCACATTTCGCCAACTTTTAAGAGCGTTTACGAAGTACGGCATTTCATACAAACTTTCGGGTACGCATTAAAATCCCGAAATTTCATAATAGCTATGACTGAAATACCGACGACCAAAACAACTAAATTCAAAATACCGATAGCCAAATTCATCTTAAGATACGAAAATATGAAATATTATTTATTATCTTCGTCGTGTGTGATAGTCCATTGAATTGTATGGCGAGCGATATTGTATCTTAAGATAAAATATTATAGTATCTTAGCCGTGTGCAGCGCCCCTTAGTAAACTCCACTGCGGGTGAAACCAGAAAGAGATAGAACGTCCCCGCCACTCTCTTTGATCGGTGCCGCTGCGCCACCGCACCGGCCGGTGCGCCGCCGCTGCCTATCTACCTAATTTTCTACACAAGTTCGCGACCTTATCAGCTGTTGTTTATCACTTTAACAATTGAATATTTGAAAATGTTGACACGGTATTTTTAAGCGCAATTGATAATTGTTAAAACTGAATTTAACACATAACACAACACACAAAAAACAAAGTCGCCGCGTCAGTCACATAAAACCTGTACCTAATTTATTATGACGTCTACTTGACGGCCACACGGAGATGCTGTTCAATATGAGCACCTTGTACCTCACTGCCGGTATTGTACGTACGTAAGTGCAAACGTTGGAATGCCATCACCGACGGTAAAGGTAGACTCGCAAAACGTTCTTGGTAGTCTGCGTGATTCTACATAATTGCAGTGCAGTCACATTTTCCAAGGCACATTAACATACGCATTAAAATATTCTGCGTTAGAATAAGACATGATCTGGTCAACGTTTACGTAAACAAAACAAGTCACTCACTACGTAGGTCAACAATCAATAACATCCGTTCGGAAGTAAGCTGCGCGGGAGACTAAGTGATTCGCAGGGTGGCGGGTGGCGGGGTAAAGGGGGCGGGGTACCGACCATCGGGCACGTCCGCGGGTGCGCCGCGGTAGTTTTTGGCGGCATCGTCTGTCGCGTCAAAGAAAGCCGCCGCGGCCGAGCTCGTAGGCTATTTAGCGTAATAAAGATATACTTGTTAAATCAGATACTCTAAACATTTTTTTGACTGTGTCGATTTTTATAGTTATTTGATTTTGACCTCTCGACTAGCCAATACTTAATTTTTTTAAATTATAATTTCATCAATGTTTTGCTTGTAGGTAAATGTATACGTTCCTAAAAGGAACAGCAGGGTTTTTGTTACATATTGTATACTTTTCCGGGATAAAAAGTACCCAGTGTGGTGCCCAGGATATTAAAGAATAATTATACCAAGTTTCATCGTAATCGGACCGGTACTTATTGCGTGATGCCTGAACAAACAGACAGGCAGACAGACAGACAAACATTTTTTTAATCACATTTTTGTTGGGGAGATTTGCAGAGCGTAAACACAGGAAATACTGTAAAGCATTTATTAGGAAGGTATAAAGGTTTATCTAAGAACAATGTAGAAAAAGGAATCACATGAAAAACTATATGTCAACTTTTAGGTAGACAGTTTTCATCTAGCCAGTGTTAGTAAGTACATGGAGGTGATGTTCCTTCAACACACCCCCTCAACTCAAGTACGATACGATTCACAAAAATAAATCTAAATTTACTTTCGCACACACAATCCTAACGCACTTGTTAGTAATTCGTGTCTAACGCGAGGCAAAGGTTTGGTGAGGACATCTGCCAACATTTTATCAGTTGACAAATGTTCCAAGGTTATAGCTTTGTTGTAACGTAGCACATCTCTTATAAAGAAATGTCTAATGTCAATGTGCTTACTTTTCGCATGATGTATACCATGATCCTCAGCAAGGCAAATCGCACTTAAATTATCAGCATGCATTCTTACCTTACAGAGTTGATGTAAACCTAGTTCCTTTAACAGGCTATTCAAATACACAGCTTCTTTCATAGCTTCTGACAAACTCACAAACTCAGCCTCATAAGTAGAAGTCGCAACGATGCGTTGCTTTTGTGAAGTCCATGATATGCTTGCGCCACCTAGAACGAATAAATAACCCGTAAAGGATCGTCTATCAACGACGCAGCTACCCCAATCTGCATCTGCATACCCTTGTATGCATAACCCTGTCGGCTTAAACGCCAAACCGTGAGTTATCGTACCTTTTAAATATCGAAGAAGTCGCTTCGCAGCCCTCCAATGAGTACTGTGCAAGCTTTGCCGTGGCGTTGGCGATATCAGGTCTAGTCGCTACACTTAAATACATGAGCGCTCCAATTAGTTCTCTATACGGAAATTGTTTTCCTTTTATTACTTCCTTTTCACTGATAACAGGATTTCCAATTTCCATTGGAGTCTGGATAGGATTGCAACTATCCATGGCAAATTTCTTCAAAATATCTTTTATATACTTCTCTTGTGACAAGAAATACTCATCACCACTTTTCTTTATATTTATCCCGAGACAGAAGGTTGCTTGACCAGTCTTTAAGCACAAACCTCCTCGCCAATTCCTGCTTGAATTTATCTATATACAATCTTTTTTTGATGTGATTAATACGTCATCTACGTAAACAACAACAAAAAGATCTGATCCACCTTTATTGCGCTTGTGATACAAACAAGGTTCATTTATCGTAGGTCTCAATCCCATTTCTCTCAGCTTCTCGTCCAGTTTAATATTCCACTGTCGTCCAGCTTGTTTGAGACCATAAAGAGATTTCTTTAGACGACAGGTGTCACCATCTGCTTTCATATCTTCAAGCATTTTACCAGCTTTTTTACCTACTGCAGAATTAACGCCATCTGCATTTTTTAGTTTCTCTAAACCTTCTTTTAGCAGCTCTGGGATCTTCATATAAATATCTTCGTTCAGATCACCGTTTAAATAGGCGGTATTTATATCTATCTGGTCAATGTCCATGCCCATTTCGACGGCTAAGGCGACCAACAAACGTACAGTTGCAATTCTCGCAACTGGGGCGAATGTCTTATTATAATCTAGGCCATGTTGCTGACTGTATCCTTTTGCTACCAGTCTGGCCTTCTTTTTCTCAGTATTGTCAACATTTAGCTTTGTAGTCAGCACGTATCGACATCCTACGATATTTCGATCTGAAGGTTTCTTCACAATTTCCCACGTGTCGTTATTTACTAGACTTCTTATTTCTGAAAGAATCGCTTCATCCCATTGGACCTTTTCGTTGGATGCTAAAGCTTCCTTTAACGTGGTTTCAATAGCTCCAGCAAAATCATCAGTGTCGACGTATTCTTCCGTCGATGACTCATTGTCGCTACTCTCTCTTACCTCAACTTGAGCGTTTCCTCTTGAACTATCCTCTTCGATGATTTTAACTCTTAGTTGCTCTGGCTTTGGAAGCTCATCTCTAGATTCTATAGCACATCTAAAGTTTTCGCAACTTCCCGGAAGACTATACAGCAGCATGATCGTTAATAAATCATCATGGATTTTTGTATCCATTTCTTCCAATTTGTCGACAGCTTCAAAAAAAGAATCAAGGTGCTCATGTACCTTTTGGTTTTCACTCATCCTTTGCAACATGAGCCTTTTCATTAAATTCGCTTTCTTTGCAGGTCCTCTTGATGCAAACAAGCTCTCTAATTTTAACCATACCTCTCGTGCAGTCTCCACCTTTTTTACATGACGAACTACACTCGGATCTAATGCCAATATCAACTCAGACTTTGCTTTTCTGTCAGCCGTCTTCCATGTCGATATAGCAGTATCGGTAGTAGGTTTTGGCTTTTCTCCACTTACATGCTCCCAGAAGTCATTTTTTATCAACAATGCTTCCACCTGTACCTTCCAACTGTCGTAGTTGTCCTTCGTCAATAATTCTATATGTACATTCGAAGTCATTTTTCTTCCTACATGTACTTTACAAATCTTTACAATTTTCAAATTATTTTCACAACACAACACTTTATTGCTCTGGGCCGGCTCAGCCGGCCAGCTCCGGCTCTGCCGGCCGGCTGGTCGGCCGGTCTTTCTGGCTCTCTCTTTTTACCTTTGTTGGGGAGGTTTGCAGATCGTAAACACAGGAAATACTGTAAAGCATTTATTAGGAAGGTATAAAGGTTTATCTAAGAACAATGTAGAAAAAGGAATCACATGAAAAACTATATGTCAACTTTTAGGTAGACAGTTTTCATCTAGCCAGTGTTAGTAAGTACATGGAGGTGATATTCCTTCAACAATTTTTGGGTTCGGTGTCGGTCTAGTAACACCCCCTGCCATTTATTTTTTTGATATTTTCAATGTACAGAATTTTCACTTCTACAGATTTATTATAAGTTGAGCGATTGACTGCTGCGCAGCATGTCGCGGGTTCGATTCCCGCACGGAACAAATATTTGTACGACCTACAAGTATTTGTTCCGGGTCTGGGTGTTTTATCTATAATATGTATGTATTTACAAAAAAAAAATATATAAGTAGTTTATCAGCCATCTCGTTACCATAACACAAGCATTAGGTTGCTTAGCTTGGGACTAAATGGCGTTGTGTGAAAATGTCCAAGGATATTATTATTATTATTATTATAAGTATAGATACCGAAAACTAAAAATTTAAAATGGATATGTTACTGAAGTTCTTAAAGCTAAAACTTGAAATTCCTATGTACAAAGTACCTTAAATTGGTTTACCTCACCGGATAATTAGAAAATGGTGAAATAAAATCTACGAGCAACTTGGACGTAGCGTTCGCCGGCCGCTGCCGTGGCACCGCTCGCTTCGCTCGCTCGGCTTACGCGCGGTTGGTCACAGTTCTAACCTAACCTAACCTATTTCACCCAGTTCAAAATGATGAATCATACAATCTGCCTGCGACTAAATAATTAGACAATGGTGAAAACATTTCTGCGGGAGATTGTAGGTATGATTTGTCATTTTGAACTGGGTGAAATAGGTTAGGTTAGAGCGGCGACCAACCGCGCGCGAGCCGAGCGAGCGAAGCGAGCGGTGCCGCGGCAGCGGCCGGCGAGCACTACTTCTCAAAATAAAACAGAAATCTACCTATATTTTTTCCACTCATAATACCACATAATCAAAAGGTGTTCGATATTTTAATGAGTAGGTATTTTTAACGGTGTCTTCTTGTTTCGCAAACAGAAATTTCATAGAATTGCGTTTCCCAGAAAATGTTTCATGTAAAATTTAGTCCTTGTATTTTTATTTCGAATATTATTGTTTCAAAGACTATTTACTTGAATGAAACATATTTTACAGAAACACAACTCAATGAATTTTTAATTACATTTTTTTATTTAACAAATTTATCAAAGAGTACAATTATTTTTTAACAAATATTGTTTGTTCGGTGTATATTTCCATGGTATTTGCATGAACTATAAAAATAATAGTTTCTATAAGCAATCTCGGGACTTGAGGCACCCCGACTTGGGTTAGGTTAGGTTCGTTTAAACCCTGTAGATAGAAATACGAAACCCCGCGAAGCGGGGTTTCCGTCGACTACGTCTTATTATTATTGCTTGTAAACTAACTTCGACCGTGATCTTCCCCACGAATTGTAACGTTTAGAAACTGTCACTCGATCATATTTTTCTTGGTAATAATACGTTTTATATTAACACGTTGGCTGCCAGGCAACAGACACAATAGAAAATCTATTGTTCGCGGTCACCAGTGACCGCGTTGGCAGTCAATGCCTTAACTAAAAAATATGAGAATAAAGAATATTGGATTTGTTATTCTATGAAATGATTATTCAAACATAAACTTTATGCGAAACAAAATTCAATGATTTAAAAATCTTCAAAGTAAGTATTTCTGCGTATTAATTATTCTATGAAACGAAAATATGAGAAAAAATTTATGTGAAACGAAATTGTATAACGAATACCGAATAACGTACAACCGTAACGTAATTTAGATGTAATAACTGTTGATATTTTAAACATAAGATTTTAGTCCCATCTATGAACAACCTAACACAGTGGCTGGTGTTAACACCAAAAATTAGGTATTATTTTTTGTAATAACGTGCTTCTTTTTTTCCTAATTATACGTAATGATTATCATTTAAACTTTTGTTTTAATTATGTTATTGGTATCATACATACCTATTTTGTTAAGTTCCGTTTTTGTCATTGTCTTAGAGATTTTAGGCTTTGGGATGTAATTTCGGGATTTTGAATTTCGGGATATGGATCTTCGGGATTTTAAACTTCGGAATATGGATCTTCGGGATTTTAAGCTTTCGGCCAAATGAACTTTCGGGATTTAAAACTTTCGACCAAACAATCATTCGGCGTTTAATTTTTCGGGATTTCGTCCATAGGTATTTTAAAAACGGTCTTTTAAATTTCGGTATTGTAATACGCACCCAAACTTTCAAGCCCTTATTTTTCGAAATGAATGAACCGATTTTAATGAAACTTCGTACGCATAAGCAGAATACAAAGGTCTAAAAAGTTAGTAAAGAACATTTTTTTTTTACTAAATTTCTGTTTAACAAAAGTCGATCCATCCATCCATCCTCACAAACTTTCGCGTTTATAGTATTAAGTAGGATTTACTGATGAGTGACTGTTGTCCCTATAAATTAATCACAAATAATATTGTCATTTCTTACAGTGTTTGAGCAACATATTAGAAATTTAGAAGCTGAATATTTACAAGAACGAGAACAAGTCAAGAAAAGGAATAAGAGGCAGCAAAGAAAAAACAGAGACAATTTTTTGGTAGGATTTTACATCATTTTGACAATAAGGAAAACCTTGTCAGTAATTTTTTAAAACAAAATATTTCACACGCGATGAACGTGCAATATTTTGTTTTCATTATTTGTTCGGCATGTCGGTGGGCTGGAAATCGGCTTTCATAGACATAGGGATTTCAATTTGCAAGTGCTTGTTTTTATGCCGGATATCGCTTCTATTAGTCATTACTATGAACAAAAATGACACCCGAGTTAATTCTGCCCAAAAACGAAGGAAATATAATTTTTTTACGAAAAATTTGTATGAAGCTAGTATGAAAAATCGAATTATCTCCTAAACAGCATATTTAACCGTAATATCCTTGGAGGTGGTCATAGTGCTAATTATTTATGATTTTTTGGTTGCTGATTTGACGAAAAATTCAATGCCGTTTTTTTTTAAAAAATCGTCAAAATATTTTTATTTATTTTTCCATGTAAAACGATCCCTTTTAGTGTTTATGTTGATGAACACGGACTTTTAACTACACGTTACATAAAATAGCATCACTCCTATATTTCCGAAGGAGTTGGCAGAGGTTTATAGTACACCCACACGTAGACAACTATGTTTGAGCTAGATATTTATCAACACATCATGAGTTTTAAAACTTTTCATACAACCAAATTACCAATTGTTTACTCTTCTAATGAGTCCGAACAGAAGTGATTAAGTAACTACACTGATTAAGTCTTCTAATGAGTCTTTATAGGTGATTTAATAATTTTCAATATCTCACGACAATGCCAACTATGGATTATATTCAACTTTTCCTGATAAGTAAGCTAATTTGTTAATTAGCAGTGCTATGAGTTCTAAGAATAGTTAGTGACAATTATAAATTTTCATTAGCTAATGAGGAGATAACTAATGAGGGTACTTACCTAATTATTGGCGTTTTGCAATAAAAGGGCTAAAGTTTTGTTTTATAATTTAGTTTGTTCACAACTGTGTAACTGCTAACACTAAATCTGCGACTATAAAATCTTAGAATGGAAAGTTTAATCACCAATTTAGACTTGTTTGTTCTTCTACGAAGTGAGAGTACTTCATTTGATCATGAAGTATTGTTCAGTGCAGTTGTATCCCGCATAGGCGATTGCCTGTCTGACGAAGATCGTGTTGTTCTCAAAGAATTTTGTCGGAGATTTACGCGAGCCGCTTTACAAAGGTGGCAGAAATCCAACCGATTCCTTGATAATTTCAGGAGAAAGTACGAGAATTGGTTGGGAGCAAATATTGATTGGCCGAGTTTTGTGCAAACTTTAGTTAATCAAGAACCAAGTGTTGATGAGATACCAAGAGCGCCCTCAGCCTCTCCAGAACCGTCGACATCAACGTCCATTGGAACAATGACGAAAAGATCCCGTAAACCATTCGAAGATCTGGGAAGTAAACAAAAAAAGAGAAGATCTGATGAACACACAGGCGAAGATTCCAGTGAATTGGCATATGCAGCTGCAGCACGTTTAAAAGAAGTAGGGCATAGAGATATCGCCTCTGTCATCGAATACATGATGAAAAATCCTGAAGCAGCCGCTAAATTAAATGAAACGCTTAAGAAACCAGCGAAAACAATCATATTTACGCCAGAAAAGGCGCTTGGATTGCTTCTTTCGCTAAAACTCTCAAAGTGGCAATATATTACGTTGCGAGAGGCTGCCATTCGGGAAGGTGCTAAGGATATTTATCCATCTTACTATAAAGTGCAACAAACTAAGCTTGATTGCTACCCTCCGAAGCAATCAGTGACAGTTACTGATTCATCGGCTACGATTACACTTCAAGCTTTACTTGATATCACAGTTACAAGAATCCTTCAAAGCCTTTCTAACGAAGAGCATAACAAGCAGTTGAAGCTGATATCCAAGTGGGGATTTGATGGTGCTTCTAACCAAAGCCGATACAAGCAGAAAATGGAGGGTGAGGAAGATGACTCGAGCATTTTCATGACCTCCTTGGTGCCACTAAAACTGACAGATGGAGACAACATCTTATGGACGAACCCAAAACCATGCTCAGTTTTGTATTGTCGTCCAGTTCAGTTTACTTTTGTAAAGGAGAGTGAAGCAGTTGTCCTTGAGCTGAAAAAACAAATGGATGAAGAAATTGAGGCCCTTATCCCCACAGAGTGCAATAATAATAATAGGGTGACTCATGAACTAATGATGACGATGATCGACGCTAAAGTTTGCACTTACCTATCTGAAGCTAGATCAAATGCATCGTGCTACCTGTGCTTAGCAAAGCCTACAGAAATGAACCGCTTAGATGCTGTAACATCAAGAATTGTGTGTTCTGACATGTATGAATTTGGCTTGTCATCCCTACACGCCCGTATAAATTGTATGGAATGTCTGTTACACATTGCATACAGGCTCGACTTCAAACGGTGGGCAGCGAGAAGTGATGAGCACAAAGAAATGCTACAGACAAGGAAAAAAATAATTCAAAATAAATTCAAAGATGAGCTCAATCTGTTGATTGATATAGTAAGTAAAACAAGGCTCGGAAACCACCAATGTCGGGAATACTGCAAGAAAATTCTTTGAGTTTCCTAATAAAACCGCAGCTATAACCGGTTTGGATGAAGACCTCATCAAAAGATTTGCTGTAATTTTACAAGCAATTACATCTGGAGAGCAGGTCGATATAATAAAATTTTGAGATTATGCCCGCAAAACAGCAGAAAAGTACGTATTATTATACGACTGGTACTACATGTCGTCAACCGTTCATAAATTATTAATCCATGGGGCTGACATAATCGAGAAAAATAATATTGTGCCGATTGGGACTCTCTCGGAAGAAGCCTCAGAGTCTCGAAACAAAGATTTTAGGAGGTTTCGAGAACATCATTCGCGGAAAAAAAGTAGGCAGGATTCCAATCAAGACATTTTAAATATGCTTGTTGTTTCTTCGGATCCTTTGCTAAGTGCACAAAGGCCTAAGTTAGATGCCAAGAAAAAGCAGAGCTTTTTTGCTGAAACTCTCGACTTAATTCAATTTCAGGAAACTGAGTTCGAGTTTTTGGACATATCCAATCTGGATGCTGACTCAGAATTGGAGTCTGATAACGAGAGCGATAAGGAAAATTTGTAAAAAAAATATATATGTACATATTTGTAAATTTGTATTTGAGTGTGTTTGGGTTTTTTTTTTGTAATATTTAATGATATTTTGTCTTTTTTTTATTTATTTTACTTTATTTTACAAATGCTTAGTATTAATTCCTTGAATTAAATTATTTTGTATATAATATAACTTTATATGTTACTTAAATAAGAATTTGATAATCTTTTTTTATTTAAATTAATAAAAATGTGTCAAAAAACAGCAATTTTATTATTTAATTTTTCTTGTTTTGTGTGGCCTTAATATTTGGGTTAATAACATATCGAACTTTTTAACTTGGACACTAAAAGGGATCGTTTTACATGTAAAAATAAATAAAAATATTTTGACGATTTTTTAAAAAAAAAACGGCATTAAATTTTTCGTCAAATCGGCAACCAAAAAATCATAAATAATTAGCACTATGACCACCTCCAAGGATATTACGGTTAAACATACCGTTTAGGAGATAATTCGATTTTTCATACTAGCTTCATACAAATTTTTCGTAAAAAAATTATAAATCCTTCGTTTTTGGGCAGAATTAACTCGGGTGTCATTTTTGTACATAGTAATGACTGATAGAAGCGATATCCGGCAAAAAATCTGGCACTTGCAAATTGAAATCCCTATGTCTATGAAAGCCGATTTCCAGCCCACCGTATGTCGCTCAGGTCTATTTCCTCCCTTGTCAGACATACTAGGACATATTTTCATGAATATTTATTACAGGTATTACTCGACACTTTGCATGAAGAAGGTAAACTTACCTCCATGTCGTTGTGGGTGGAGTTGTACCCAGTCATATCGGCTGATATGCGCTTCTCTGCTATGCTTGGTGAGTGAACCCTGCTTATTCTCCAACTAACTAAACTTTCAAATTTAGTAAAGAAATTAATGATAGCTTCAACTAACTAAACTGAAGATCTAACTTCAAAACTGACGAACTTTCATATAAACTTCCATCCCCTATTTTACCTCTTTAGGGGTGGAATTCCCAAAAATCCTTTCTTAGTAGATACTTACTCTTCACAAAGAACACAACCTACAAGTTTCATGTCTCTAGGACCAGCGGTTTGGGCTGTGTATTGATATATCACCCAGTCAGTCAGTCAGTCAGTGAATCAGTCAGTTTACCATTTTATATTTATTTAAGATGTTATGAGAGAAGCAACATGTATTACTTATTGTACTAAACTCTTCAGGTCAAAATGGATCTACTCCACTGGATCTTTTCAAATTTTACGTAGAAAACCTGAAAGCCCGGTTCCATGACGAAAAGAAAGTTATAAAAGAGATATTAAAAGAGAAGAGTTTCGAAGTCAAGCCCGACACTACCTTTGAAGAGTTTGCGACCGTCGTCTGCGAGGACAGCAAGTCAGCTTCTTTGGATGCGGGCAACGTTAAGCTCACGTATAATTCTTTGCTTGAAAAGGTAAGTTAAGTTACCTTTTTTTATAAAAAAAAAGTTGCAAAAGTAGGTACCTATTTATTTACGACGGCTTTTTGACTTATGTAGTATCTTCAATCGTTATCAAATAAAAAATTGTAAGTTAGCTAAATCATATAGTGCAGATCATTTTTTTCGTCGACACTATGTCATGTATATGTATGTCTAGTTTACTAGCTAGCGCAGGTTTCTTAACTACACAATGCAGTAATTACGGTACGCCAGCAACCGTTCCTGAAGACTGGTCAGTGAAGTTTGGTTCGAAACTTTCAATTTGTGAGACCGACTCGCTCTTGACCGTATTTTTTTTGTACTTTTGGTTTTTTAAACATATTATTTAATTCAGGCTGAAGCCAGAAACAAGGAGAAGATAAAAGAAGAGTCCAAGGCTCAGAAGAAAGTAGAGAGTGCATTTAAATGGGCCTTGAATGAAGCGAACATCGACCACCAGCTGCCGTGGAACGAGGTAAAAGAAAAGCTCGATCTGAATGCGCCGGAGTTCGCGGCTGTGCCCTACGAGGAGGATAGAGTCAGAATATTTAAGGTGGGTCTTACATTTTTATCGTCCTTGTCACTCATACCTGCATGACAGTCTCTTTCAAAAGCTCAAAGCTTCAAATCATCAGTCAAATCTATCGACAGGCGTTGCCGACGTTTGGTGTCTCTTTCACATTGAAACGAAACGACCAATTGGAACCGTGCACCTAGCTTCTGACGTTTCATAAGTTTCCAAACATGTAAACAAATAAGCGTTTTTGGAAAAACCACTTTAATACCCACGTATTATAAAGTTCAGTTTCCACTACAACTTCAAGCATTTTAATGATGGTTTCTACAGTAGTAGTCAGTCTGAAATCAACCCAATTTACAGTAACATTAAAGTTGATATTCAGATTCTCAACCTTATTTTGCTCACCGCCCACTTTGAGAATAGGTTTATGTAAAATAAAATACACTCTTTTGCAAAAAAAAAAACGGGCACCTAAGGATATTTACGTGCTACGGTCGATTTGAGTTAATTAAATGAAATTTAATTGTTTTACGTAGTCTGTATACTTATATTCGTGTAAATTAATACGCGTGAAGTGAATTCTGGCAATTTTTTTTTAAATTTTCGATGAATTCTTTAAATCCGATGTACACGGCCAAATAATAAGAAGTGGTCGGCAATAAAGACAAGAACATTTTTTAACTTTTTTAATTAAAGAAAGTTACAAATGTAAAAACCTAATAACGAGTGTGACCTCCTCTTGCCAAAATCACAGCTTGAATCCTTCTGGGCATGCTTTCCATGATGTTTTTAATAACGTTTTGAGGAATACGTTCCCACTCTTCTGCAATTACTCTTTTTAGCTCCCTGATGTTTTGTGGAGCAGGTTGCACTGATCTAACCCGTCTCTTTAGAACATCCCAGACATGCTCTATTGGATTGAGGTCAGGACTTCGAGCTGGCCAATCTAAACGACGGATCCCAACTTCTTGCATGTACGCTTCCACGTCGCCAGAACGGTGCGGGCGAGCATTGTCGTCCATAAAAATGGAATCTTCCCCAAGTGCAGTCAATGCGGGTTGTGCATATGGAATTAGGACTTCCATTATGTACCGGTGTGCATTTAATGTTCCATTTTCTATGAAATTAACCCCGTACGCTCCGTCGAATTAATTGCTGCCCAAAACATAACGGAGCCTCCGCCATAAGGAGTGATTTCTTCGAAACACACTTCCGCATAGCGTTCTCGTGGTCTTCGCAGCACTCGCCGGCGTCGGTCCTCTCCACACAAAGAGATTCTAGCTTCATCAGAAAACAATACTTTATTCCAGTCCTCCAGAGTCCATGAAGCACAGTTTCGAGCAAACTGAAGCCGAGCAACACGGTGCTCACGGAGTAATTTAGGGCCCCGAGCCGGCGGTAACTCCTGATATTGGCAGCCAAAAGCCTCCTCCTGACCGTCCACACGCTAACTTCTACTCCTCTTACTTCTTCAAGGCTCTTCTTCAGGTCCACACTTGACGCCTTACGATTCCACAACGCCTGACTCACCAAAAAGCGGTCATCTCTTGGTTCTGTGCATCGTTTTCTTCCCGAACCGGGTCTTGTTTTGACCGAACCGGTCTCTTGATACCGTTGCCAAGTCCTCTGGACAGTTGAACGACTCACATGTAGCCGCTGAGACACGTAAATTTGCGATCAACCTTCTTCAAGTAGGGCTATAATTTTACTGGCCCTTATCGCTTTATCACTCATATCAAAAAGTAATGTAAAATGAAAGACTAAAAAATCGATTTACAAACGATTATTTTTAAAATGATGTATTGTCGTACATATATCCCTTGCTCGAAATAAAGAAGCTATTTTTGTTATTTCTGTTAACATGAAGCAATTTATTCAATGTCGTATTTTTGCAGGACTTCCAACACGAACAAGAAGAGAGCTGCATGCACTACCACCATCCGAAATCCAGGAAAACAAAGCGCTCTAAGAAAAAGAAGCGTTCGCACTCTGCCTCATTGGTGAGTGGTTTAGGTCTCATCAAAGTAGCGTTTTGCCTGTCTAACGAAGTGTCGTGTCGTGATTGAGTTTTTTGTAGTGACAAAAAACTCAATCTGCCTAGCCTTTGCCTAACTATTTTGGGGTCAGCTTCCAGTCTAACTGTGCCGCTGGGGAGTTTGTTGCGCCACTTCCTCCCAGCGAAAGCACTAGGAAGTGGTGAAGGGTCGTTTTGCGGTACTTCCTGCTGTAATTTTGACGTTTGAAAAGTGCTGATTCTCAGCCTAATTTGAATGAAATGACTTTTGATTTTAACCGGATGCAGCTGAATACCAGTATTTTACATGGAGCGACTGCCTGTCTGACCAGACTAACGACACTACAAAAAAAAATTGAAAACAGTATTGCTCTCATTAAAATAAGCTGTCCATACTCGTCATTTGTTTCATGCTCATGGTATGTGTTTTATTCAGTCGAGGTCGCGCTCTCCATCGCCCGTGCAGACCGCACGCTCGCCGTCACCCGCGCCCAGCCACGGCACTTGGACGTCCGACGAAGGCAGAAAACACAAGAAGTCAAAGAAGAAGCACCGCAAACACTCGCCAATGCCTGTAAGTACTACCTACTTAGTAGTTGAAAGTAGTTCACACGGCGCTGCACTGTGTGATATTTTTACCCGACTACGGAGGGTATATGATTTTAATCAGTATGTATGTTCATCTGTCCCTTCATAACTTCAAAAGTACTTATAATAATTTGACAAATGAGGTATCGTTATCGTCTTTACCGTCCGCTGGTTAGAGGCTATGTGACGTACACTAAATTCAATATGGCGCCCTCTAGAGGACATAAAATAATGAATTTATTACAAAAAAAAACAACCGACTTCCAAAAAAAAACTACAGAGTGATAAATAACTTTAATTTCGGAAGTCGGTTCGTTGGTTCTGCATTTTCGTTTATTGACACTGACTTCCGAAATTAAAGTTATTTATCACTTTGTAGTTTTTTTTTTTGGAGTCGATTGTTTTTCTTTAAATTAAGTTTAAAAACTAAAACCCGACTACTGAAACGGAAGAAACAAAGTACCTTCCCGTGGTCGCATGCTACCATAGCTTATAAGTATGTTAGTACAGCGGTATGGTACGACGGGAAGGTACTTTCTTGTTTCATGCTTTTCAGTAGACGGGTTTTAGTTTAACTTATTTTTTTACTGTAAAATGTCGGTGTGGTGTTGTTTCTGTCCTATATACTTACAACTTATGAGTATATGATTTGCTTAGAAATCTCCTACGCCGGAAGAGGGCGGAATAACGGACGACGAGACACTGCGTCATAACTGTCATAAGAGTAAGAAGTCGAAGCGAAGCGCTCCCAGCAGTCCCGAGGAGGAGTCGCACGAGCACCCGCACAAGCCCAAGAAGAAGAAGGACAAGAAAGACAAGAAAGAACGGTTAGCACCTTATTATTCGTAGGTTAGCACTACATACTACACACATGCTCCATACTGTATAGCGGTTTCCTTTCGTTTTAGACTTGTCAACTAAGAGCAGAATGTTGAATGGCTTTTTTTTTTCTTCTTAATTTTGCTATTTAACGGTAAGTGGTGTCCTGGTAGGGCTTTTATTATTTTTATTTAAACAAAACAGAAAAAAAATATCGAAGTAGATCCCCAAAAGTGGTTTGATGACCAAGATTTGTCGCATTGTGCGTGTAACTATGAGAAATCTAGAGATCGGTAACAATAGAAAACGTAATTGTGTCTTATTACAGTCATTACTCATTAGTGACAGTTGAGCTATTATTTAATTGTGATTATGAAACGTGACAATGTATATGTCATGGGCTAAGTGATTAATCGGGCATTATTCATAATGCCCGGGCAATATAAATAATGCCCAATAAGAGCAGGCAATGTGATTATAGCCAATCAATTTATCACATTGCCCGGGCATTGTGAATAATGCCCAGTGCCTATTGGGCAGAGTAATGTAAAGCATGTTCTTGGGGCACCCCGACTCGGTTAGGTTCGAAGGGGATGTGAACATAAGTTTACGGGACCTAGCAGTGACAGCATCTATTTGTTTGATCCACGAAAACCGGTTGTCGATCAATACGCCAAGGTATTTAATATGGTCTACTTGTTCAATCTCGACACATTGACAAGAATCACCACTAAGGTGCTTGCAGGAGTAGAGCCTGATTGGGAGTTGGGGGCTCCAGGCGCTTCGATATTTTAAATGTCATGTATTTGGTCTTACTTGCATTCAACGTAAGAAGGTTTTGCTGCAGCCATTTTATTACCACAGCTAGGCCTCTCTGAGTAGCATCAACGACCTCAGCTTAGTCATTGTCACGGAATAATATAGCCGTGTCATCGGCGAAAGTGAGAATCTTTGCATTCTCTAATCGAAGGTTGCAGAGATCATTGATGTAGGCCAAGAATAGAGTTGGCCCGAGCATGCTTCCCTGGGGAACGCCAAAGTGGATATCAGAATACTCGCTTGTTACTTCCACCTTTATATTTTATTCTTTGCTGTTGGTTTGATAGGTAGGAGTGAAACCAATTCTGTGCTAGACCCCGTATTCCTATTTTTTTCTTTTTTATTGATGTAGGTACCTAATTAAAATAATATCATTGTGCAGGTTAAAATAAAATATTTCACACCATATGTAATGCTAGAATGTAAAGGGGCCATTATAGTTTTAAGATCACACATTGTAAACCTACATTCTGGCAAAAAAATGGATTTGATATCAAATCAAATCCATTTTTTTGCCAGAATGTAGGTTCCTTGCAGATGCCCTGATTTTGGCCTAATCAACCAGTGCGATTCAGTCGGTTAGAAGAAAACAAAAAAGTATTCGAAGCAGAGAAAAGAAACATGAGCGGTTAACCAATGATAAATATATTGCCAGACAGAGTAGCTACTTATATTTAAAACTTTTCGTGCAATCCTTTTGTTTAAAAAGTTTTATATTTCTGGATTCAGTAAATTGAAAAAAAAAAAAAACTCTTCTGTACCAAAAACATAATTATTAATATAATTCTTTTTAATTCTTATATTTCTATGTAACGTACTAGGTTAAAAAAATGTTGTTCGATTTAACTCAAAATGAAACAACTAAACGTAATTTAATAACGATTCTGGTTACAGTTTAAGTGATGACAAGACAAATTGAGTGAAACGCCATATATTGTAAAGAGCTCTACACAAAATGCTTGGCAGATTGCTAATTTCAACTACGTTTATCATTCTATGGGTTCGAATTGAATTAAAAGGCTTAATTTATCGTTTTTGTTGAAAATACGACATTTATCAGTGTAAATAGATAAAGCAACATTAAACAAGGGAGTTTTGATTTTTACTAATCTTACTTCAGCCAAAATCTGCATAACGTTTTTTAGTGATTGTAAATTTAATAATTGTTACCTATGCTGCCTGATCTATTAATTTTTTTTAAGACTAATTAAACTTGTTCTAGTTGAGACCTCTTGGTAATAGGTAATTGAAAACTCTGGCTGAACAGATTTTTGATACACAGCTTATTTATTTTTAAACAATTTTTATTTGGTTTGGCGCTTACGTTGTTGTAATTTATATTTTCAAGTAGATATCTTAGACCGTACCACGTCTGTATTAGGTTGATATTATACATTATGATATTATTTTATTTCATAATTGAATATTTAGATACCAGTTATTTTACAGATCAAACCGATCCTCAAAATCACCCTAATTCCGTAACACTCTATCAACCTCGATTCGAATCATTTTGAAGGATATTGCTAATCCATTGCTTCATAAATTATGTTCGAAAAATGTAAATCTGCTCCACAACGTAAACAACGCAATGAATGTGTTGAACTGTCAAAATGAAACCCATTAGTACTGATAGTGTGTTACGCAATTACCCCGCATACATGTGATTCGGAAAACAGAAGACTAAGAGTAGCGAGTCGCCATTATCATTTAAAAATTTGGTCGATCAACAATGTCTAACTACTAACTTCTTGGAAAAATCAATCAAAACATCGAAGTCCATTAGCAAAGATCAAGAAGTACGAAGAAACAGTGGAGAATAAAAAGAGAATATAACCAGAATTAAAAAAAAAAGAAAAATCGTAATTTGGTATGTCGGAAGATAAATTTCGACTAGGTACGGAAAAAAATTCAAAAGCCTGATATGTATGCTGAACAGAGGCGGCTCGTCTTAAAGAGCGCTGGTGCAGTGCACTCCCACGAAAATTGAATAATCTATATTTCTTTAAATACATGCATTCTTTCTACTATGCCTACCCAATACACTCTGTCTTAATCTTAATAGGTACCAATTTACTAGAAACGTAGAAACTATTTCCTACGCGTAGTACATTTGGCGGTAAGTTGTAACATGTGGAGCGCTAGCGATTGCGCTCCTATGAAACAAAGTTCAGTACGATTTCTAGCTCTGTATTCAATAAGTGCGAAAGAGAAACATCAACACAGTCCGACGCGTGAAACGAAAGATTTTGTATGAGAAATTAGCCTAATCTGGAGCGCCGCTCACACGCGACGTTGCCAAACCGCGCAAGACGGCCGCGCGCGGGAATATAGTACGGTCTATGCCTATGCGCTGTTGCCGATCTTATATAAACAAACTGTCGGCTGTCACTCAGTTACTTAGCGATTCGCAGTTCTTCTTCTAAATAAGTATTAAAGAATTGTTTGTGCGCGACATTTGTGTTAAAAATGGAACAATACAGTGTTACTTTTATTAAAAATTGTGAAAAGACTCTTGAAATGCGTCTCGAACTAAAAACTAAGGGGCCACCACGTCCCGAAATTGCACTTACTCAAAAATGTGTTACGAAAAATAAATCTTTTACGCGTGTTTTTAAATCTGAACAATATTTCAAAACACCTTGGTTGTGTGGATGTGGAGAAAGCAACAAATTATTTTGTTTCCCGTGCCTGGTGTTTGGAGCTGGCGCCGGCGGTGGTGGTGAATCTGCATGGACGGAAACGGGTGTTGACGATTTAGCGCATCTTTCAATAAAAGTAAAAAAACATTCGCAATCTCGATTTCATATGTTATGTGAAGTGCAATTGGCATCTATCGGTCGACAAGATATTCGTAAGGCGCTCGTTTCTGCGTATCGAAAATCTATTAGAGAGTTCAATGAACGCGTTGATGAAAATCGATATATTTTACGGCGTTTAATAGATTGTGTGGTATTTTGTGGTGCATTTCAAGTTGCTTTAAGGGGGCATGATGAATCTACGGAATCCTTGAATCCCGGAATCTATAGAGGTTTGGTTGATTTCGTGTCAGAGATCGATTTGGCTATGAAACAGCATTTATCCAGCAGTTCCGTTTTTAAAGGTACGTCTAAAACCATTCAGAATGACATTTTAGATGCTATTTATGAAGTTTGCAGATCAGAAATACAGATTCAAATTAAAAATGCAGAGTTTGTTGCAATTCAGGCAGACGAATCAACTGATTGTTCTACTATTCAGCAGCTAGTATTGATTATTAGGTATTTACATGATGGTAAAATATATGAAAGATTTTTGAAGTTTATACAACCTAAAGGCTATACAGCAGAAGTAATAGCGGCTGAAATCATGAAGGAGCTTGATTCTTTATGTATTGATAAAAATAAGTTAATTGGTCAGAGCTACGACGGAGCTGCCGTCATGAGTGGAAATACAAATGGTGTCCAAAAGATTATTAGAAATATCTACCCATATGCTTATTATGTACACTGCTACGCGCATCAACTTAATTAAATTTTAGAAAAATGTGCATCGATTAATCACACAATACGAAGCTTCTTTTGCAATTTGCATGCATTTCCATCGTTTTTCACACGTTCGCCGAAAAGATCCGAAATTTTAAAAGAAATCGTGCATAAAAGAATACCTGCCGCTCCACAGACGAGATGGAACTATAATACACGTACAGTGAAAGTTATACACGATAATTTAGAACCCCTTAAAGAGTGTATGCAAGCAATAATGGACAATCATAACAGTGACCCCAATACCTATAATCAAGCTCAATCGCTCCTTTCATATTTATGCGATAACAATTTTTTGTATTGGTTGAACTTTTTTGGGACGCTTATGCCGCACTGTGAAATGCTGTTCAAATTTTTACAGTCTCGATCACTTGACTCGATTAAAATCTCAAATGAAGTCAGTAAATTCGAAAAAGTCGTAAACCAGTTACGTGATGCTGTTCCACCACCTTCGCCCCAGAAAAAACGTCGGCCTAATAACTTAAACTATTCAGTTATGAGGAAAGAAGTATGTGACGTATTAAGAGTGCAGATTAAAGACAGATTTGTACATACGGACCATTTGTTGGCGTCTAAACTGTTCTTCACAGATAGATTTGTTGACTACAATAAGAGTTTTCCGGAGGATGATTTTAAAAAAGTGGTAAACACTTACAATATCTTGGAAAAAAACAAACTAAAAAATGAGTTATTAGTAATTTATAGCAGAGAAGATTTTCACAATGCTGATGGCGCCGTTGCTTTACTTCAACATTTTATGGAATTTTCATTAGAATCTGTATTTGCTGAAAGCATAAAACTTTTAAATATTGTATGCACCATTCCTATGACCTCAGTAGAATGTGAGCGTTGTTTTTCGACGTTAAATAAAGTCAAAACTTTTACGCGAAATACAATGGCGCAAGACCGTCTCAATGCATTATGTATGATAAGCATTGAAAAACGCTTAATTAATTCCATATCTGATTTTCACAAGAAAGTGATAGATGTCTTTGCTCGGCAAAAAGATCGGCGAATGGATTTTCTGTACAAATAAAATAAATGGTAAGCTCTAGTTTTACGTTTTTTTTTTAGTGAACCTCTACAAATAAATGTTACGAGCCGCCTCTGATGCTGAAACATATGAGCTTGCGAAATCAACCTATATAAGAAATTTAACAAAATCGGAGGAAGAACGCAAAGAAATACAACAAAGGACGATATTGCAAAGTGACAGTGGGGAATGGCTAGAACTACGGCGAAATCTGTTAACTGCTTCAAATTTCGGCAAGGTAGTTAAGAAAATAAAACCTAACAGTTGTGCCAGCGTAGTAAAAAACATGTTCTACAGGCCAAACATTGACCATGTAGCCTCCATAAACCATGGAAAGAAAAATGAGAAAGTAGCATTAGAGCAATTATCAAGGCTAATAAATTAAGAAATACAAGGACGTGAGCTTTTTATCGATGAAACCTACTCATTTCTTGGTGCAACGCCAGATGGCATTACAGATGACATGGTGATAGAAATTAAATTTCCAATAGCACCATTCAAAATTGGAATCGAAGCTGCCATTCTAGAAGGATAATGCGTTTTTGGTGTTGTGATAAGAAAACAGTAAATGAAAAATCCGACTGGTATAACAAGCCCAAGGCCTAATGCACATAATTATGTAAAAAGGACAAATGCCTGGTGGCAGTTTGGTATGGTGAAGATAAAATGGGAGCGGTAAATGCTTATGCGAATGCCGCACCCCCGGCCATAGGCAGAGGTGGAACACCGCGGTGGTTTTAGCCGGTAAGAGTCTGGCAAGCCCCCTCTTACACCCCGATGATGGAGGAAGTTTTGGAACGAAAAAATGGAGCCAAAGTGATTGTCTTTTTATTTTGACTGACTCTTACCTGAACTGGTAGATCCTCGGTACACAAGAAATCAGACGATCCGATTTCAATAGATTTTAGTAATTTTTAATTAAATCTTATACATTTTAACATTCTTTGACTTTTATTCGTAAGAATCTATCACTATCAATACTCATTTTAAGTTTATGAATGAAATAAAATCATAGTAAGAAATTGTGACTACACTAGTAGATAATTACAAAGCTGTTTTAAAATAAATAAATATTAGTAAAGTTTATGTCAATAAAATCGGTACATTAGTACACATCACTTAATAAATAAATAAAAGCATTATAGAAAAGAACCGTTTGTATGACTCGATTCATAAATGTGAAGAATTTTAAGTAGGTATGTCAAGATCGTAGCCGATGGAAATCAGTCAGACCGGCGTAGGTATGTAACATATATTTATATACTAAGCGTATATTTTGGATGGACAGATTTTTTTTTACTGACGCGGTTCCTTTTTAACCGACTTCAAAAAAAGGAGGAGGTTCTCAATTCGGTTGTATTTTTTTTTTATATTTGTTACCTCAGTACGCCGTCATTTATGAACCGATTTGGAAAATTATTTTTTTATTTAAAAGGATGTACTTCCAGATTGGTCCCATTTTTGTCAAAATCCAGTTCTGATGATGGGATCCATGAGGAATTAAGGGGACTCCTCAAATAGTATAGGCATACATATAGCAATTTTGGTATTTTCATCAACAAGTCAAGCATTTGCATTTAGAAAGTATAATATGGTGAAGTGGAACTGATGATGAAGATCACAGATGGCCATCGGAACTACTCAATGACAAATATTTCGAGGGTTGCGATTCTATTGCTTTAATATGGTTGCTAAGCAATTTATTTATTTATTTAAGCAAGGCACACCAACGATATATTTACAAGGGTAGTAACTATTGGTAATCTCGATTCTTCAGTTCTGTGTAAATACATCACTTATAGGCGTGCACAACATTCACATAAAAAGGTTAACAATTCATTAAATTAAAACATATTTAAGATTCGATTACAAAATAAGTAAAAATGAAATAAAAATTAAATGTATGATTATTTTTGTTGACATTATTAAATTAATTAAAATTACTTAAATAAATATATATATATATATATATGTCGGAGACGGTATGTGTGTCTTGTTAGCTATGTGGGCGTGTCAGTGGGTAGTGTTAGTTTATGTGCAATAGAAAAACCGTTTGCAGTTCAAATCAGATTATAATTTCACGAACAAATTAATCACACCAGCGAATCACACATTGTAGGTACACTACACAACCAGACACGGAACGCGGGACAGTTTCTGAGCGCATGTTGTTCGTACGATGTCCAAAGTCCAAGAGAGGGCGATCCAGCTCGCTGCTCGCTTTTCTAGGCACCCCACGAACTCCGTCAGCGCCACCAGATGGCGCTCGCGTTCCGAATCAGTCAAACGAGTGACCGGATGCGACATATAAATATTAAAATTACATTATTATTGGTCAGTTTGTATAGCTAAAAGTAGGAGTAGGCAGCTGATTACAGGAAATTTTTATTGATTTTAGTTTTAAATATTGGCAGACTATCAAAGAAAACATCGATACTGCTGTCGACTGAACAGGCTCTGTTGTAAGAGGTCAACATTCTATTTATGTTCGTCACAATGCGTATGGTGAGCTGATGGTGACTTCACCATCAGCTCCAGTTCTCAGGAGAACTTTGGTTCTTACTAGGAGAACTCCTCAACAATTAACGTCCCAGCATCGGGAAAAGCAATATTTTGTAACAGGTGATGAGCAGTTGACATGAGGGTTTGAAAGGGTATATGCTCTCGAGGTGGTCACCATGTCAGAGTCTGATGAGGGATCTCATGAAAGTCGAGGAAAATCCTCTTTTGTAGGCATGTACAGTGTGTTAGTTGAACTCTCTCAAATCAAATTAAACCTGATGATTGATGATTAAGTGTTTGAGTCTGAAAGTCATCACTTACCTAATACTACCGAGCCGTCGATGGTAGCCACAGCACTCCTTAACTGTTAAGAGTTAGGAGATACGGCAAAATGTCGACAGAAACTACTTAACAGTTCTTGGATTTGGTAAGACAGTCCTCTTCATCATTCCATTTCTCGTAATGATGTAACGCGACGAGCAGGTGATGATGGTAAGGGCTTGTACTCGTAATTGTCGAAAGAGTTTGTAATAGGCCTAATTGAATAAAAGTATTTGACTTTGACTTATCATCAGCTCAGCAGCAAGAAGTGATGACTCTCAGACAACACCTATCGTTCCATAGATTCGGAAAAAATTGGATGTGACAGACGGACAGACAGACAGACACACGACTGATTCTATAAGCATTCCGTTTTTTTCCTTTTGAGGTACGGAACCCTAAAAAGTGAAAAATAAAAAACTTTTTACAAAAAAAAAAGTGTGTGTTTTTGTTGGAAGTCGGTCGTTTTTTTTGTAAAAAAAGTTTTTGCTTGTGTCAATATGTTCATTTAATGTTACCTGTTCATTTACACACGTTATATTATTTTTTGTTATTCTTCAATAAAGCAAAGTACCTACTAAATAATAGTGTTCATTATACTAACTAATTAAACTAACCTAAGTTTAATTCAGAGAAAAAAATACAAATGTATTGTATTTCTGGTGACTCCCATGCCTTCTTTATTCTATAACATCAAAAAACAAAATCATCTCTCGCGGTGAGTTTGTGATGTATTCAAGCGGGGGCGCTCCCCGCGTCTTCGGTTAAGCCACGCCCCTCGAGCTATGATTTTTTTTTACGTATCACCTTAAAGTCGCTTTTCGTATCTGTCTGTGACCGCGCAAATTGATGCGATTTTCACCATCATTTCGATCATTTATTTCGGAAGGCTAATGTTTATAATACATTCATGTCACTAATATTAAACTTTCATACGTATAATGAAAAAATCAAGATGTTTTGTAAAAACTCAGCGAAGCAGGGGCAGGTTGCTAATATCTATTATTTTATGTTTTTATAATTTCTATCATTCCTAGCCACTAGCCCTACCCGATACATAGAATACGTGGTGTTCCAATCAGGCGTTTAATTCTGAAAAGCATGGTCCACATTCGTTCTCTCAAAACAAAACTAAAAAATCCTATTGAACAAATATCTGTAACAAATATATGCCATTGAAGATTTGTAATTCCGATCTCATTTAAATTATAGTGTATGATAAATAGTAACATCAATGTTGTTCGTTTTGTGTGTTATGTCATTTTTTGTGTAAATTCAGTTACAAATTCAATGACTATGACCATGTGCAGAGCGAGCGGCGGCGGCTCGACGGCGTGGAGCGACGCGGAGCTGGAATCGCGGCGCGCGGCCCTGCTGGCGCAGCTGCACGAGCACGAGGCCGACTGACGCCGCGTCACGCACGTGCACATCTTCAACCGCTACCCCGCGCCCGCCACCGTCACGTGCGCGCCGTCCGCGCAGCCCGGGGACCACGCTGTTGATGACGCGCTCGAGCACGAGCACGACCATTCACTAACATAAACTTGTGTAACTCTTCCGTGATATCATGATATCGAGTTCATCTACTCAGGAATCATTTAAAGTAGGACATTATTAGTTTATAACCGCATGAACTTTGTTATGACCGTATGCACGTCGCGGGCCGATTAATTGCCGCGTGATTGTTCGTAACGCCAGACGAAGAACTCTCAGGACACGGATGGCGCACAGTTAGACGAACATAGACTACGACAGCAGTAATGACCTGTACATTTTTTGTGGCTCCGCCATGTGCTCTCATACAAATTCAACAAATATAGGATCTTTAAACTGTATTTATTATCAAAATGTAAACAATATGGAAATAGAATTTGTGTAAGTTTATATGTTTCTAAATGATGTCTTTCATTAGCAACTTGTATCAATGTCTCTTGTTAATAGAAAAATAGTGAGTGCTTTCGTCTTCATTTATTAAATATTGAGTGTTCCATAGACTGTATGGCAAAAGAAATAGATGTAGTAACAAGTCTCGTTCAGTCGCAGAATACACGATTCACCAATATTGTCTTGCGATCGCAAATCTTTTCCGGGTTTAATTTGAAGAAAATGCGTTACGGCCAATATTTTGTTTTTCGGGGAGGTCGGCGTGAATTCTCGGCTTAATTTAAATTGAAAACGTTTTATAATGTCGGATTCTAGTTCATTTCGACGCTACTGGTTAGTAGTGAAGAAAAATACCCACGACACTAACGGTAGTGTAGCTTTTTAGTGCCTTGGGTAAAAGGTGGATTTGCTTTCACCTAACAAGTTTTAGCAGATAGGATTCTTATTCAGTTGTATCGCAAAGTAGACCTTATGGAATCGCAATGTGAGACTGAACGAAAAATATAATACATAATTATGTATAACTAATTATTATATTGTTTATTACATGTTTAGCATTAATGGTCTGACGTAATTGTCATCTCTTAGCAATAAGTTTTAGGATTTAATTACAGTACAAACAATTATAATGTCCAATCTGGGCAAGTTTTTAAATAACACTTTCCAATCATTCAGTAATAGCGCATTTTGTGTCCTACCATACGTTATAAGCAAACAAAGCTACATTATGCAAAGCCTAACATTAGGCGACATCTAAATGCAATGCGGAAACATTATGCACTTACTTAGCGCAAAAAAAAATGCAGCAACCACTAGGCGAGAGACTCAAATTTTGATACGGATTTGCCGATGCGTAATGCTAAAGGCAACTGTAACGGGTTGCTTAGCAACAAATTTTAGATTTAAAAACCGGCCAAGTACGTGTCGGACCACGCACAATGAAGGGTTCCGTAGTTGGAATGAATTTATCCCAAGAACAAACTTAACATGTAGTTGAAGAACATGTTCTCCCTTGATATGTCACACGGTACAGATTGCGAAACTTTTTTTTAAATTGTCTGTTTACCCCTCAAAAATGACTCCCATTTTCAAAACTCATTTATTTACGTTACACGTCTGTGTTTGGGTCACAGAGATTAATACGTGTACCAAATTTTAACTTAATCGGTCCATAAGATTCGGAGCAAATTGGCTGTGACAGACGGACAGACAGACAGACAGACAGACACACGAGTGATCCTATAAGGGTTCCGTTTTTTCCTTTTGAGGAACGGAACCCTAAAAACCACAAGTGTCATAAAGGTAGATTTCGAATTTTCGAATCTTACAAGTTTCCTACTGAGAAACGAACGGTGAAACGAGAGTAGGCGTAACTAGACGTTGTTTAGCGTTGCTAAACGTGACCGCGTTAGTAAAACGGGCATTTTGTATACAGAGGGTAGCCAACATTATCTGAACCTCTTGAGTAATAATGAATTTAGACCTTATTACAATCTTAATTAAGCACCTTTTCATTATGTATGTTCGGCCGATGCCTCACTATTCAGCTAGGTAATTTCCTTATAGGTATCTTCATGTACACCAACAGTTTAAATCAGTTCTTGGCAGTAGGTAACTAATTACCTACTTCATAAACATGCGTATTAACGGTTTTATCAGTGTTATACATACATAGCCAACATTTTACAATATAATAAGCAATGTAATATATTGGTGGTATTACGCACATTAAAATGTTTAAACATGCAGAGTAGTATCAATCAATGGTCAGCTGCGAAGGTTGGTTAACACTTTATATCCCGCAAGAGTGAACTTGAGACACGAGCGGCCCTTCCCGTCCCCCGCGCTGTTACGCTCTCGCCTTCGACGCCTCAGTATCGCGCGCATAGGTCATCGAGCGAAGTCTCAAGATAACTCTTGCCGGTTACATGTGACATTTTAAATTGAGTTTTAATTTTTTTGATATGTGTCACATAATATGCTACATACATGTGTGCCGATTTTTATGTAATTATGTCGTCATATTTTTGGTGTTGATCGACATTTGTTGCTAAACCGCTAAAAAATTGCATCACTTGTAAATATTTTTGCAATAATATTATAAGTATTACGCATTGATATATAAAAAACCCAAGATGCACAGTCAACGTCTCAAAACCCTCCGCATAAAATGAGCGCAACATTCTAAATGGTGCGCTCATTTCAAATAGTCTCGCGTCGCTCGCGTCTAGGCACTCGTGAAAAATGCCGAAGTGTTCTCTGACAAATTGTAGAAATATTACGTCAAAAAGGTTAAAAAAGGATGGGATAACATATTTTCGGTAAGTAAAAGAGTTTATTGATTAGTTTTTGTTGTTTTATGACAGAATATAGGAAGTAAATATGAGATTTCGATTTATTTTTTCTAAAAACTTCACTCAACGGTCAATGTTTATTTTTTGATTTAATAAATTTATGTACTTTTGAACTTTTTTGTACTTATTTCGTTTTTGACAAATATGTTTACGTTGTATAATGTAATATAGGAGAAAATGTAGTCAATCTGACGGTTTTTTTTAATTTTCGCGTTTAAACTTATAAACAAATCTGTTTTAATAATTTAATACCTTCAATTAAAATAAACGATTTTAACAGTTAATATTTGTGTTATTGATATACCCATGTCCTACCCAAAAACATATTTACGCTCAAATAAAAGTATAATTATGTGTTTAGAACACAATTTAACAAACTCTTAATATACTAAATAAATATCTTATGAAAAAAAAAAAGAAAAAAAAAGTTCGTCTCCACTCAATGCCTTCTCCTAACGACCACCGTTGGTCGTAAAATTTTATTGCTTTGCGAAGACTGCGTTGTACAAACAACTTTATACAATTTGCTCAAGGTTGAATTTGCATAAATATATGCTTACAGCATAACTATAACTACGTAGGTATAATTGGTGAGTGTTTGGCGACAGTTTCGAGCATTACTTTTATTCGAGACTGTGCATCTTGGGTTTTTAATCAATGGTATTACGTTTCAAAACGTCCAAAATCTCGTGAAAACCGAAAAGTTGCTGCACTGTAATGTGGGGTGTAAATTGGGCCATGGTCCTGCGGGGTAATTGCGTAACACACACACTAACAGTAGCAATGGCTTTCATTGTGACAGTTCAACAACATTTATTGCGTATTTGAGCGGTTTTTATCGAACATTATGAAGCAAGGACTAGCAATATCCTTCAAAATAATTCAGATTGTGATTGATAGTGTGTTACGCAATTAGGGTGCTGGTCCATTACCTTAAGAGCCGCGACCACCACCTGGAGAGACTACAGCAGGGGGGACAGAACAAGCACCACTTCAGTAAACGAAGAGGCGCCATCTACTTAACAAGAAACTATTAGTTTCATAATTATCGATAGATGTCTCTGCAATCCCGATTTTAACAAAAAATAACTTAGTTAACTAATTGAATTTAAAGTATTTTTCTAGAGAATAATTGTTATATATTTCAACAAAATGATCACATTATTATATTTCATACTGTCCAGTCAATGATATCATTGCTGTCCAGTATTGTCCAGCGTTATCAATTATGGCAACCTTGTCACGGAAATCCATATTGTGTGTGACATATTCTGGCAA
Organism: Gortyna flavago; assembly: GCA_963669345.1. Lineage (NCBI taxonomy): Eukaryota > Metazoa > Arthropoda > Insecta > Lepidoptera > Noctuidae > Gortyna > Gortyna flavago. Next base: position 8,235,726 of record OY770129.1, on the reverse strand, counting down.
CATCATACATTATGGCCGCCGCGATTTGCGTCTGCGCTTGTTTGTGTTTGTTTGTTTCCAATAAATGTAGCTGTCGAAATTCAAGTAAAGTTTTCTTGTGTTTTTTGCAAATAGACGCTTATTAACTCCTTCAGTTATTAAATTCTAATTATTGTAATTTATTAGGTAAATGTATCATTATATTCGCAAATCGCATTTTAATCGACATACGACGTAAACACAGCTCTTATTTGCAAAAAAAACAAGAAAGTTTAATGATCACATATACATATTATACATCTATAAAAAGAGTACTAAAACCTATACGTAAGTAGGTATATATATATAATTATGGATATAGAGACATTCCTGCCTTAGTTCCCGTTAAGAAATGCAGGTGGCGACTCATCGAATTTGGATGCATCGAAATGGCACAAGAGGGCTCTCTTCTCCCGTATTATTATTATACTCTTTGGACTACAGGTTTAATGAAAGGCTTGATGCAGAAAGCGGTAGGTACCGAGCGCGGGCGGCGCGGTGCTTGGCGGATCGAGCGCGCTCGCGCATACTCGAACACGCATCTTGCAAGTTCGAGCATGGTCGAACATCAAGTTTGGATGTGTATTTAATTTTGCATTGTATGGAATTCTCATAAGATTCATTTTGCAGTAGTCTCGGAAAATGCTCTTTAAATAAATCTCTGTTAATTTTCAATTAAATAAATCTCTTAATATTATGATCGTATGTTATGAGTGTATCTACTTGATTCCCGAGTGAACTACTAAGCCGAGTGACTATTGGAAGTTGTAGTTGAGCTTGAGACACGACACGACGACAAAGGCACGGATAACATTACCGTGACAAAGGTAGGTAAATGAGGGGTGAGTATTTGCAGAGTTTATACCACAGAACAGATAAACTGTGGTATAAACAGTGGCGTAACTTCAGACCTTGCAAACTTTTTGTTTTATAAACTTAATTTTTGTTGTTTTCTTTGGATAATATTTATTACTAGCTTGATCATAGCTACTATTGATTGATATTTCAAATAAATATTCATAATGTTATTGATCTGCAAATTGCAAAAAACAAGACAGCTTTGCAAAATGTTTCTCCACAAAAAGTAACTTCGGTGTGGAATGCACCAAAGAGGATTATTATGTACCTCAACGGAATAGGCCTTTTTGTGAAATCAAATCAAATCTGTAGGTACACCGAATTCTCCGTAATTACTGGGCCGTGATTATTTTTATCATTTGGTAGAGAAAGCTCGCGAAGTGGTCCCATAACTTTGCTTGAGTATTTAAATAACACTTACCTACTTATGTTTTCACTTTGTATATGTCGCAGCCAACTGGTTAAATTAGGCGTTTAGTTAACTGCCTGGCCTTTAGAAGTAGTGCTCGCCTCACTTTTCGCTCTCTCGTCTCGCCCGCGGTTGATCACAGTTCTAACCTAACCCATAGACTAATATATATACCTAACCTAACCCATTTGGTCGGGGTGCCCCCTGGCTTAGTTACTGCGACCAATTCGGCTCGCGCGTGATTGGTTACAGACTTCTAACCTAAACTTTAATTGAATATCATTCAGGCCGTTAGTTGAACGGCCGCCGTTTTTGTTAAAAGGCTTGGCGTTAACTGAACGGCTAATTTAACCAGTTGGCTGCGACACACCGTGTTCCGGACGATATACATAAACTTCGACCTGAACTTCAGACCATCGTAATAAGCATTTTTACCCGACTACGGCGAAGCAAAAAGGAGGGTTATGATTTTGACCGGTATGTATATTCATTTGTTCCATCACTTCCTTCATACTTATCTTATCTTCTAAACTACTTGGCATAATTAGACAAATTTTAATGAGATATCGTTGGAAGCGTCTTGATCGTCCGCTGGCTATGTGACGTCACATTAAATTGAACATGGCGCCCTCTAGCTGACATAGTCATGATCTAAAAATTTTTTTTTAATACCTACTTTTTTGTTTCATCCTTTTCAGTAGTCGGGTTTTAGTTTTTAAACTCATATTTTATTCATTATGGACACATGAATGAATTCTTATTTTTTGTTAATTTTCATACTCAAACCCCTTGACGTAAATCACCTGTTTGTTTTCATTCTTATGATTTGGCGGGCTGAAACTTGTCAAAACTAAGTTAGGACCCTTTCTTACTGCATAGCTCAATTATGAGATGTTTGATTTAGGTCTACCACCATCATGTACAGACGCCAGCACATCAACCTACCCGAAACTGTCAAATTATCCCAATCAACTTTGAACCTTATACTTTAGCGATAAAGTTGAAAATCTATCAAGGTTTGACAGATTGTAGTAGGTTGATGTGCTGGCGTCTGTACATACTACTTCCCTTGTTAGATTTAATTTGTAAAAGCTATAGAAGCGTTTGACAAAGTTTATGGATAACGTGAAGAACACAGTGTATTGATCATTTGCTGGTCATATTAAGTTGTCCGTTGATTAAAATATGATTCGCGGCCGTAACTAATATGTATTAGGTTACATACTCTGTGTATGTATTTAAAGAATTATAATCATTAGAATCAGTTTTTATAAGTTAGTGTAATCCTAAAATGTCAAGATTTTATAAAATAGTAATTCAGTATGATTACTTTTTTTTTTTTTTTTAGGATGGGTATTCATCAAATGACCCCTCCCGCTCTGGGTGGAGCGGAAGGGAGTGTCAGACTCTTACTGACTAAAACCCATCCGTGTTCCTTCCTTAGCCCTTTATGTTCCGGGGCAGCGGTAACCCTTTCGGACAATCCCGCTGCCCCGGCAGGCTTCGGCCCTGACGGGCCCCTCCTTGTCTGCTGACATCTCTTTGAGGCGCGCTTGGAACACATACGCGCCGTCCGGCACGGGCCTGGTCCTGATCGGACGGCGAGCTACCCATTACTCGCCGTCCGCAGGCCCGCGCCTACGGTGGCCGGGAGTCGTCACGCGGCTCCCGACGCCCGGAGCGTCTACCGCGGCGGCTGGGACGGGCGGCTCTCTCCGCTCTCTCCCTCGCCCATCCCGCCACCTCCTTCGCTAGCATGACTGCTTCGCAGAAGGAGGTGACTGCCTCCCACTCCCTCTCGCCCCGGACCATGGCTTGGACCAGGGCCGGGCGCGAGAGGTCGCCGCCGCTGCCGATCGCCTCTACGAGGACACGGCGGTGCTCTGCCCAAGCGGGACAGACCTCCACCGTGTGCTCCACCGTGTCCTCTGGGCGATCCTCGCAGTGGTGACACCCGGGCGTTTCCTCCCGCCTGATTATGTGCAGGAACCTCCCGAAACATCCGTGTCCGGTGAGGACCTGCGTCAGGCGGTAGGTCAGGGCGCCGTGACGCCTCTCTAGCCACTCCTCAAAGAGGGGCCTTACCGCCGCTATCGCGGCGTGCACTTCAGTATGATTACTTGGACTTATATGAGAGTTGTGTAAGTATATGACTTTAATGATTATAATTAAATAAAGACATATTTGTTACGGTCGCGAATCATATTTTAATCATCGTACAACTTAATACCGACCTTGCAAAAAAAGTAAAAAAAAAAAAACGCGGGCTACCCTGGTGCTATAAGTTATGGCTTACATGTATTGTATGGTTAGAGTATTCAATTAGCTGTGGTTAAAGGAAGTAGTATTTTAAGCTCATTTCAGTCAGCTTTCGTTGGTCAGACTCTATCTGCGTGCTGCAAAATAAAAATAGATCGTCAGAAAAAAAAATGGATAGACCCAATGGATTTAGTAAGTACCTACTAAAATTGTCCTTTGACCAGTGTTGCCAAATCGTTCCTTTTGGAACATTTTGCGTTCTATTTTACGGTCATGCGTTCCCTTTGCGTTCCCATCTTTTAAGCGTTCTCTTCGTTCCTTTTTGTTGAACTGTACTTAAAGTACTACTTCATCTCAATCAAAAAGCACTCTGCGACAGAAAACTTAAATTAACTAAAACGGAAAACCGAAATAAATTAAATACAGACACTTTAACAGCCCATGCACGCCAGAGACGGCATACATCTTCGTATATGCAGTGAACATATTTTCGTTCACTGGGTATGAAAACATGAGCCTACACAAAATGAAAATTTCTGGAAGCTGTAGGATTAGCTATAAGTAAGGTGATCAAAAAGCACTCTGCGACAGAAAACTTAAATTAACTAAAACGGAAAACCGAAATAAATTAAATACAGACACTTTAACAGCCCATGCACGCCAGAGACGGCATACATCTTCGTATATGCAGTGAACATATTTTCGTTCACTGGGTATGAAAACATGAGCCTACACAAAATGAAAATTTCTGGAAGCTGTAGGATTAGCTATAAGTAAGGTGTTTTTTTTAAATAAATATGACTGAGGCTGCCATCAAGCAATTTTTTTCTATACAAACTGGTACATATTTTACATATTTACAGAGGCCAGCACATCAACCTACCCCAATCTGTCAAATTTCTTTAATATTTGACAGATTTTGTACTTTACCACAAAATTATAAGGTTCATATTCAATTGAGAAAATTTGACAGATTGGGGTAGGTTGATGTGCTGGCCTCTGTATTTTGTGAGCGATAATGATAATATATGATCTGCAAAAGTACTTAATAACAATTATAAGATGCGAAGATTGCCGCCTTCATGATACTGACAAACTAACATAACTTACTACAAAAATTTATTCATAATGAATAAATAGATTTTTTTAAATATATTTTTGCGTTCCTTCGACGCTAATTTCGTTCCTTTTCAGACATCCCAGCGTTCTAAATCTTCAATCACTACTGGCAACACTGCCTTTGACACTTTGACAGTTGAGTTGACAGACTGTTGATAATTACTGAGATTTCATAATTCTTTGCTTGCTTATCAGCTTAGCTTAGAGGATTCTTTGGAAGAAGTGATGGAAACTTACGCGTGTCGCGTATTTATTATTTAACTATTCTCATTGAGAAATTATTAAATTCAATCAAATCGTAATCGTTTGCATAAAAAGTATGTCAATTTGGAGCTCTGTTCACAAAAATGTGGATGAAGACCAGTCGGAATTTGTAACAGATTTCCCCAAGAAATCGTACACCAAAATCGACGCTACTTCAAAATTACAAGTAATTCAAGCTCTAGATAATGGTCAATGTAAATCCGATATAGCTAGAGAATATGGTGTTCATCCCCAGACTATTTCATCAATTTACAAAGAGAAAGATTCTATCATAAAAAAATATACGCAGAAATATAACCTTCTTAAGGAAATTTGTAGTCTTAATCTAGAACAAAATCTTTTGGATTGGTTTGAACAACAATTTGAAAGTGAAAATGTCATCACAGAAGATAATCTACGCAATAAAGCACAGGACATACTCAAGGGATTGAGTGAAGAATTTACTTGCATTGATGATTGGCTGTTAAGTTTTCGCACAAGACATAATATATCCAAATACACATCTGATAATGTTTGCAGTGAAAAAGCTAAAGAGGATTGGAAAAGGTTTCTCAATAGTTCAGACTCCAAAGATATCTATCTGGGTGGTGTTTGTGCATTATCACACAATCTTGACTACAACAGCTACCTAAGTGGACAAAATGCAGACAGTTATGTTTCATTACTGTTTATAGTAAATGCTTTAGGAACTGACAAAAAGGAAGTAGCAGTTGTTGGTAAAGAGTTACTGGAAACAGAATCACATGTTCGAAGCTTACCAGTTAACTACTACTATTGTATTAATTCACAAATAAATTATTCTGTGGTCCTGAGTTACTTAGCAAAATGGGAAAAGGAATTAGTATCTAAAGGTACCCATGTAACCTTAGTATTAAATGTCCCAGAAAGCTTCACTCAAAATCTACATTTTGAAAATATAAGAATAGTCAGTACTACTGACCTAAGCTATGGGACCAATATTTTAGAAAAGGTAGTTGAATGTTTTAAGTACCATTACCGAAGATTACAAATAAGTAGATCTTTAACTTATGGTAAAGACAACTCATCTTTTGTGGACTACATTCATATGATAGGCAGTGCATGGTATAATGTAACACAAAAGTATGTCCGGAGCTTATGCTTCCCGCCCGGGGATGGCAGTCTGTTCTTTAATGTCAAAGGGGACAGTGACAGTGATCATAGTATATCTCGGTGGTGCAAGATGTCTAATGTTCCACTGAATGCAGAACAGTGCCCAAGTTCATTAGATAAATATATTTTTTGTGACAACAGACTCCCCTGTATATTTTGTGGGCAACTGGATGAAAGTATGCAAGCTACTGAAGTACTAAGTCAAAAAGCGTGTCAGTCCACCTCAGGAATGGAGGCCTATCAGGCTATGAAAAGAATTGTTTCTTATCTACAAGGCGAGGGTGCAGGAAGTTCAATTATGAAATATGCCAAATATCTGGAAAATCATCTTGAATATGGAGCACTTTTGCAAATGCACCAAATTATAGCTGGTTCAAATGATTCTATTTAAATAAAATATTGTTTTAAAGTAAAATATGTTTTATTGATTCAAGGGTCATAAATAGTATGATTTATTAAAGATGCACAATACAGGCCCAGCGCACACCGCTTGAGGCGCGACGGAGCGCATTTCCTTGAAACGCGCGGGCGGATTCTGCGGGCCCCGAGCGGCGCCAAGAGCCCTTGAGAGTCCTCGAGCGGAGAGACGCGCGGTGGCGCGCAGGTACTCCGAGCGCGCCCATGTCATTTAGTACTGATCGATACTTTGTACAGACAACTCGCTCTCGTTCATCATGGATGTGGACTGGGACATGATTATTATTGCTGCGCTAAGTTAATTAACTTTTCTTCGACCATGATCTCGCTCAACACACGACCACACAGTTAAAACTCTCCAGGCATCTGACCGCCAGCCAGCCGGGCGCGGGGTAGTGCGGCGGAGCGCAGAGCAGCACGGCGGCGACGACGGCGACTGGAGCAGTCACGCGCATGCTCTTGTAGTAGCTTAAGGGCACTCCGAGCACCGCGTGCTAATTTATTCTTATATTGACCGTATGTCAAGGTAGTTAAGGTTTATATTAAATTGTTGTCTTCAATTGCTCTCTGCCGCGCCTCCAGCGGTGTGCGCTGGGCCTTACACTTTATTTATACTTAAAGGGGCGCCGACCACCTAGTGGCGCCCTCATCGTTTGTTTGGTTATTTCTTTTTTAGGAGTGGTTTTGTAGGAGATGAGCAATAAGAAAAAATTAAGTTTGAAGTTTTTGCCGATGCGACGCGACGGGGTGGGTCGGGGGAACAAAAAATTTCAGGCGTACGAAGTCACGGGCAGAAGCTGATGATGATGATGGGAGTCCCTTTTCCGCACTTAAACTCCCATTCGGTAAGTTGTGCGTGGGGATTCTGACTAACAGAGCCAGCTTAGTTCCGCCCAATAGCACAGAAGCTTCCTGGAAGCTTCACAGGATTCACGGAGCGACCTCATTGTTCCGAGGATTTCTGCACGTTGAGAAGCCACGGCCTCGCATTCCAGGATGACGTGGGCTCATGATTTCTCGGCGTGAAGGCAGCCTCTGCAAAGGGGGCTGTCTGTGGCGCATATGTTAAAAAGATTTTTATTAAGCCCCCTTAATAAAAATCTTTTTTATGGCCCGTAATTGTTCCTATTATTATTCTTAGGTTATTTCTACTCAGGCTGAGAAGTTTTTTGGTTAATCGCGGGTGTACCATTATTAAAGCCAATTTTGACTGTCTACAGTCTGTTGGCGGGCGGGTAGAAGCTATAAATTATAAAGATCGTAAACATTAATTTTCGAAAACTACCATTCAAGGGGAGGTGGAGAGGGTGTTAAATTTAACCCCGCGGACGAAGTGCTAGTAATATTATAAATATGAAAGTTTGAATGTTACTCAATCACGCAAAAACGGCAGAGCGCATTTAGATGAAATTTGGCACGAAGATAGTTTATAATCTGGAAAAACATAGGATACTTTTTATCCGCTCGAATGTCGCGAAATCTACTAAAGATCTGTAACAATAGAAAAAGTAATTGTTTCTCATTAGTGACAGTTGAGCTATTATCAGTATTATCCCGGTAAACGGTCCACACAATCGAGTCGAGTTGGGCGAGTTGTTCATGTAACTATCAACTTATGCAGAAATGCTAGAGAATTATTACAACGTAGGATGCAATAGCGAGCGGAAGGAGCTGACAATTTTAGCACCCCGCCTGTGATTTAAAGTTACAAGTTAGGGTTTCTCTTGACAGCTACTAGCTACGACGCTTACAGGAACTAGAGAGCTGTATGAAACGCGGGGCCCTGGGCACTTGCCCAAAGTGGTCATTTGAAAATACAGCCCAGACGAAATGATTCTCCCAGTGAATGCTGATGCAGCAGAAATTCATTAAATTAAATTCAAAAAAATATTTAAAATAGAGTATTTTAGCGTACTCTATTGCGTTTTTGTAGTAGGTATTGCGAAATAGAGTAAGAGTACAACTGTACAATACTCTGTTTTAGAGTACAGTTAACAACCTTAGTTACAGTAATACGTAAAAAAATTCATCAATAAAGCAGATTTGTATCCACTTTTATTTAAAAGTAATGATTGGTTACTGATTGTCTGCGGTGCTTTGCATTCGAGTCCATTGTTTTTTATTTATTAATTTTCACCAAGACAAACATCAGTGTAGCCCTGGCTCTTGTACTAGGAGTATGTATTGCAGTATTAACAAATCCTGCATATTTTTTTTATATTAAGGCGGATCATGCGATCTGCTCTTGGCCATTTTACAAATTCATATTCAACCTTACAAATTCATATTCAACCTTATTTTGCATTATGGTCTATCCAGAGATTTCCGTCTGATATTTTTTCAAATTACGAATTGTATTTATGTCAGATGGCATTTTTGATGGTAACCATGGTGACTTTTAAAATAACCTTGTGACGAGATACTTCTCTATCTGAAATTTACGACAAAATTTTCATGTAAATTATAATATTGAATCTGATTTATTGTGTTATAACGTTTTTACTCTATAAGGTACCTCGCTACCAAGAGTTCTACATATATTTTTTAAATTTCAAATGTCGGAGTGAGGACCTATCTCTTTCATTTTCGGATAAGGCCCGAACTAACGGCAAGCCGATTCATTCGGCTTCACCCTACCCGACTCCCGTGAAGAAATTAAAGCTGTTCACCTGAGGAGCGCCCGGATCTAGTAGCTGTTGCGGATCTAGTAGCTGTTGCGGATCTAGTAGCTGTTTCGGATCTAGTAGCTGTTTATTGTGCTGCCCTATTATTCTACAAGGATTCCGTGAACGAAGTCGAAGACCCCTTTATTTGGAACAGATGTAACCTTTTTTTTTCACACTATTCTCATAGTAGATTGTCTAGATTTATTTTTCCCTATAGAAATCGCGTTTATTTTATCCTTCAAATACGGCGGGTGAGCTTTTTTAATTCTTTTTCTTTGGACCGCGCTAACCTTTCAACCTATTTAGTCTTTATATGTGTCTTGATTGCAATCACGTCAGCATTCGCGTCGCGTGACAAAATCCACCTTTTTTTTTTCCTTTACAAAACCTAAAGTATTTTTTTAAATTGGTATTACTGTCGTCACAAGGGTACCTACAGAAAGTAGTCTTTTCTTGCTATTTTTATTTTTATATTTGATTCCTGTATTTTTTCGGATTATTCACCATTAAACGTATTTATTAGCGAAGTGTTTCGTTTCTCGTTTTATTTCGCTACAGTATGTAGGTAAAACATTTAACATAACCTCACGTGTTTCTCCAAAGGGGCAGCGTAATGAGGGAAGAGCTTAGTGAGTTTTATCGGAAAAATATTCTCGCACTCGTAAGACTGTAATACAATAACTTGTACTCTTCTTCTAAAGTTTTGATTTTCTTCTCGGTAAGCGCTAACGCCTGCTGCAGCTGTACAGTTCCCTTATTTTGTTGCTCTTGTAGGAGTTTCCTTTCATCGCTTATATGCTTCCAGACTGAATCAAACCAATGAAGACCTTCAAAGTTCGTGTCCTGAAAATAATAAATAGATAATACTTAATCATTAGAATGAAGAGATATACCGCTTTTAAATACATTAAGATATTTTGTCACTACCGGCGGCGCCTCACGATATTTCTTCGGCGCCCCTCTACTCTTGAGTAGGCAGAGGGGCGAAAATTTAAACAACTTGCCTCGGAAGGGTTATGTATCCTTTTGTTCCTGAGGGCCTAAAAAGGCCAATTTAGCAGAATCATAAAACAATTCATATCATGCAATTTCATCTGTATGACAGTTTTGTATGGAGATTCGTAAAATGCTATAGGTACACCTCTGCCTAACCCTTCAGAGATAATAGGTGTGAAACTGTCAAACAGATTAATTGCGTGATATGAATTGTTTTATGATTCTGCCAAAGTGGCCTTTTAAAACCCCTGTTCATTGATATAGTTTAATATGATACTTTGTCGATTTATGCAGAACAGGGAGAACGTAGGATGCGGAAAGTGAGAGAAAAATTTCCGAGCTTTCTTAGCTCGGAAATTTTTGGATCCCTCCTCAGACATTATAAATTTTCTTTAAAATTCATACAGAAATACCTAGACGGTACTTTGTCGACTCCTCAGACCAAATAAAAAACCAAGACAAAGGGCTGTCAACAGTAAAGTGAAGCCGGTTTCGTAAATATGTGTGTAAACCTTAGTGAGACGTAGTTTGATTGTAAATAGTTGTAAATGTGTGCGTGTGGGCGTGTATGCACAGAGCGGAGACGTAATTTTGGCATGCCTCACTGCATCGTTCTTAGCGCTCTGTCTTGGTTTTTTATTTGGTCTGAGGTCGACTCATGCAGAAATGTTTGGGAATTAGGAAAATGTAGGGATAGTAGAGCGAGTGAAACGAACTTGAAAATTTTAGTAACCCTCCATGGAAGGCTTAGGGCCGGCGCACATCTGGCGAAGTCTTTGCGAATTGTTTTAGGTGAAACGAAAACAGTAGTTACAACATGTTGAATACACATGTTTTATACCATGGGGTAAACGCGGGGTGAGAGTAAAAGTGTCGTAGAGTTGTTTTGCGTTACTAACCTGGTCCAGTAATTTCATAATATAAGCAACACCCATTGCAAAGCCATCATCAGTAAATGCTGCACCGATTTTATTTTTCTTTGACATTTTGTCTTTCGATAATATCATGTGTTCCACAAAATTTAAAGTCAAAGGTGGAATTATGATGTAGAAATTTTTAAGATGAACATTTTTAGGATTCCGAAATACAGGTGCGAATACATCAACGAGTAGTTTAAAATATTCTGTTCCTTGGATAAAATTCGATATCAAGTCATTGACATTATGGTCTAAATTTTCTGACGATTCAATCGTTCTTGGTCCAAGACCACTCTCCTCACTATTTTTTTTAAAAGATTCGACGTTCTCGAGATTTGGTAAAAACATGGTAGCATCAGAGCAGCAATGTCGGCCTCCTGAGCGAATCATTCTAACGTATCCCATGGCGTTTCCAATTTGACTTATAAGGTCGCGGAACAAATCTAAATAGCTCTGACCGTCTTCATTTAATCCAAGCACTCTTATGCCCTTGTTAAATTTTTCGGCATTTTTGTATGAATATACATTTCCATTTGCATCAGCAATCTCCTTGAAGTTTCTAAGATCTTTAATCAATCTTGACTTGATGTGTTCATCATACATAAATTGAGAAAAAATGAAGAACTTTTTCTTCAGAAATTGATAAGTAAAATTCACAGTCGTATTCATAATGCCAGTACCATGAGTTCTAATAGAGTTTGCAATGTGCCTGATGTTTATAGAATTTAAATGTTTGTTATTACTGCTTTTCTCAATAAATATTTGGTTGTTCAAGTTGTACAAGTACTTCGAAACAAATATGTGAATGTTGCGCATAATTTCTAATACATCCAAACCTTGCTCTAAAGTCTGCGTGGGTAGATTATCTTGTACCGTCTTCAGATTAAATTTGAATTTCGCCATTTGTCGCATTTCACCATACGTTTTCCAATCTGATAGCACAACCGTTGTCAGATTGTAGTACATTGTAGACAAGTAGTGTTCTACTGAAGGCACAATGGACATGTAAAGGAATTGCATCCTAAAGTTATCCACAATAAGTAACAATTTCTTAGTCATATCAAATGTAAAAGGATTTACAACATCCAACTGTAAGTGCGAATGAATATGAAGTCTCAAATTTGTCTCTATATTTTGACTTGTCCTTAGTATTATTTTATTATCTATCATCGATTTCATATTGTTCAGAAACTGTTGGTACTTTGTCATTCCATAATGCTGATCAGTTTTATGCAATAATACAATGCAGTCTTCCAAGACCATAAGAAAATATTTCAGTTTCAAAGTATTTAACTGTATGCTGAAATTTTGTTCGAAATAAATGGGGATAATATTTTGGTGCCAGAATAACCATGAGCAATTGCATAAATTATCCATAGAGTGTATAAAATTTGATAAAGTTTGGATTTTCTCAAGTAGTTTCCCAAGTCTAATATAGCTGTCTTCTAAATAAGTTGTGTCTGGAACAAAGCTCAAGGCAATATTAGCAGCTATATTTCTTTCGATAGTTGCAGCTCCTTTCAGCGCCCTTTCCGCAATCACTAGGCATGTCAGTTCATCAAGTCGCTTATTTGCGTAATTTTTATCAGTCATTAAAGACTTTTTTACCTCAAGTATAGAGGATGTTGACTGAAACACGAGGTGCTGCAGAATCATGTTAATAGAAACAATTATTTGATTATGATTGCGGGTTACAGCATTCTTTAAGGTTTTTAACATGTACATAATCTCAAACAATGATATCAAAATACTTTTAGGCAGTGGTATACCTAGGGTGAGATGTAAGTTAATCAAAGTGAGCACTGAATGGTTTGTTCTGGATGCAATGTCAAGACCTTCTAAAAGAGTTTTAGCATGGAAACTCATTTCAGAAGCACTCAGCTTGTGATGATTAGAAGAAAATATTTCTTCAATACTGAGCACCCACTGTGTGCATATCATGTGAAGATGTGCAATGTCCTTGGCTAAGCTAGCTTTCTTTGTACTGATGTAGGCTTGTCTTGCCTTAACCATTGTTTGTGATATTTTGTCATGTTTAGCACACTGTGATGCAACATGTCTTTGAAGGAATTGTTCAGGAAACCAGACTGTTGTCCCAATAATGTTTATACTGTGTGCCTGTAAGAATTTGCAATGTGAGTTATGCTGATTTGTCAGACTACATAATTAAACTAAAACTATTCAAAATCTGTAAGTATTAGCAAATAGAAATCACCCAATTTCAATACTCATTTAAATCTAAGGTAGGCTATAAAAGAAGAAATTGTTATATTTTGGTCATTTTCGGGTGTTGAAAAAGGCTAAAGCATACACCATGAAGACCTACTACATAAGTAGAGTTGGTAAAGTAGACAGTTTAAAATTAAGGGTGAAATTCCTCAAGGTCCAATATTTAGCTATACCTATTTTCAACATTGAATTTCTGTACTTACACTGCAATCCTAGAACTGTCAATTTCAGGTGATCATCAGAATGACTGCCCAAAATGACCGATCAGCTTTAAAATATTACTAAAATCTAATACCTATTTGCTACTATTTGATACCTTTGTTTAAATAATTGGTACCTAATTAATAACTGAGAAAATTAATTTTAAAAATGGCAAGTCATTCTGACGTCAGGATGACTGCCCACATTTAGGCCCGGTATCCACCAAAGCGGAGAGGAGAGGAGACGAGAGGAGATGTGCAGGAATCGACCAATCACAATGGTTGAAATCCTCAACTGCGTCACTCGTCTCGTCTGTGATTGGACTACTCTCCCTCACTTCTCCCCTCCTCTCCGCTTTGGTGGATACCGGGCCTTAGAATCTTCACGTAAGGGCTCCAAAATATCAATTCGCCTTTGCAAAAATTTTGTAGGTACCTATTTAAACCTAAACATATATTTTTTCTACATTTTTAGGACAAAGAATAAAGATTTTATTAGAGATTTTCATCAGAATGACCGGCCAAAATGTCCGATCAGCTTTAAAATATTACTAAAATCTAGTACCTATTTACTACTATTTGATACCTTTGCTTGTTTAAATAATTGGTACCTAATTAATAACTGAGAAAATTAATTTTAAAATGGCCAGTCATTCTGTCGTCAGGATGACTGCCCATATTTAGAATCTTCACATAAGGGCTCCAAAATTTCAATTCGCCTTTACAAAAATTTTGTACCTATTTAATACCTAAACACATATTTTTTCTACATTTTTAGGGCAAAGAATAAAGATTTTATTAGATATTTTCATCAGAATGACCGGCCAAAATGACCGAGCAGCTTTAAAATGTCACTAAAATCTAGTACCTATTTACTACTATTTGATACCTTTGTTTAAATAATTGGTACCTAAATAATAACTGAGAAAATTAATTGAAAAAATGGCCAGTCATTCTGACGCCTGGATGACTGCCCACATTTAGAATCTTCATGTAAGAGCTACTAAATTTCAATTCGCCTTTAAAAATGTAGTACCTATTTCATACCTAAACATATATTTTTTCTAGATTTTTAAGGCAAAGAATAAAGATTTTTGTTTACAAAGGGCTGATTTTTCCAACGTCATGCGTCAGATAATTTTAATAAAGGAATAAATTTGAATTTTTGACAGAAAACTGTCAGATGAACGTATTTTCTTTCTTTATATGTCAATTTTATTAAACCATTAAAAATTATCTGTCGCTGGAAAAATCAGCTCTCTCTATGTTAACTAATACAGAAAGTCATATAAAATCATCGTCATCATCTGCCTAGCCTTGTCCCAACCATGTTGGGGTCGGCTTCCAGTCTAACCGGATGCAGCTGAATACCAGTATTTTACATGGAGCGACTGCCTATCTGACCTCTACAACCCAGTTACTGGGTAATACGATACCCTTTGGTAAGACTGGCTTTCGGGCTACTGACGACCCGTAACGATTGTCAAAGATCCACAAATGACAGCCGGGACCAACGGCTTAACGTACTTTCCGAGGCACGGAGGGGTCTTGGGTGCGTCTCATAACGTATAAACTCATTTGGTCTAATTTCATTTTATTATCGTTTATAAGATATACCAACTGTTGATATAATTTCTTTACATATACCTAACATTTATTTATTCTAAAACTTAATTAGTATAACGTTTATGTAATCGAAAATCATTAGGTCTAACGTTTAATATATAAAAAACGTTATTATGGTTAACACCCCGACTCAGAGTACCCCGACTCGGATAGGTTAGGTTAGAAGGCTAAGGCGGGAGCGAAGCGGAGCGGAACTCCCGGCTTAGCCTTCGTGGTATTTTTTTTTCAAACCACCCAGAAATACTAGCCCCGCGAAGCGGGGCTTCGTCGACCTATCTTAGTGCAGGTGGTAATCAGTTACTAGTTATGTTATCTACTTAGGTTATCTACTTAGGTTACTATTACCTATAACTACGATAGAACTTACAAATAATAAAACAAAGAAAAAATACTTTTAAATATTAATTTTGCTTTGTTTTTAAGTAGCTTTATAGTAGTTGTTTTAAAAAATTCAAATTTATTCCTTTAACAAAATTATCTGACATTGGAAAAATAAGCCCTTTGTAAACAAAAATCTTTATTCTTTGCCTTAAAAATCTAGAAAAAATATATGTTTAGGTATCAAGTAGGTACTACATTTTTGTAAAGGCAGATTCTAAATGAAGATGATGAAGATTCTAAATGTGGGCAGTCATCCTGACGTCAGAATGACTGGCCATTTTTAAAATTAATCTTCTCAGTTATTAATTAGGTAACAATTATTTAAACAATGGTATCAAATAGTAGGAAATAGGTATTAGATTTTAGTGATATTTTAAAGCTGATCGGTCATTTTGGGCAGTCATTCTGATGATCACAATTTAGGAAAGTAGATTGTATGAATAATAAAAGTTACCCTACTAGTCCTACCTACCTACTAGTTTTATAGCAAATGCTACATTACACAGCAAAGTTTAGAATATAAACAAAGCCAAACATACTACCAATGTTGTAAAAATTTGATGATGTGAATTAAGTCATTCATGAGAATTTTAATATTTACCTTTGTATTCAAATCAATTAAAGCTCTGAAAATCTTCCTGTCGCTATTTCCAAACAAATGTGCAGAAAGTACATAAAGGCTATTCGCTTTGATACATTTATACATATTGCTGACATTGGGCTGCTCTTGTATAAGTTTGTCTAGATTTGCTATTGCCTGCTTCAGATATTGAGTGAATTCTGTTGCTACCAATGAGCAGTTCTTATCAACTAAACTGCTTCTTAATGCTGTTAGGTTTTGAAGACTTTTTTGTACAATGTCATCATTCATAATCTTATTTGTGACAGTATTTATAGCCCCCATCATGGCCTTGAATTTTTCCTCCATTAAATCCAAATTTTCTGGTGAATGGCTGAAGGATTTCATGGTTTTACAGTATTTATTCCAATTAGTGATCAAAGAAGTGCTAGATATTAATAATTCTAGCAAAACAAGAACAGTAAATATTTCTCCAATGTGGTTTATAATGTAATGTAGTTGTATCCCATCTGAAATATTAAATGTACAAATTAATTAAATATTTCCATTTATATGGCTTTTGATTCAAATAAAAAGTTAGGTCACATTTAATAAACTCACTGATATTTATGGCACCTTTGGTGAAGATAGCAAACACTTGATTGCAGAGGTTCCGTAACACATCATCACAACGGTTGGTAAATGCACTCAGTGAACAAATTGACTCCATTTGTGTACTGACATCATTGTTATTATATTCATCATACACTGATAAAAAACTAAAATGCCTGTAATAGATTATAGAATATGAAAGCAAATAATATGTTAATGTGAATTAACATTTTTGTTTTGTTTCTTCTAAGAATAGGTCCTATAAATAACTATCATAATTATACCTTTCAAATGCTTCCTTTTTGAGAGCCACAATTTCAACACATAATGAAGAAAGCACACTCAACACTTTGGTCATCAAAGTGTTATCAGATAATACCAATTCTGTTATTGGAATAAGTTCTTCTGGTGTCATTACAACTTGTACTGGCAAATAAGTCCTGTTTTCTTCCCAGAATTCACCTTTTAGTGTAGATGCAAGATCTTGATATTGTGCTTTAAAAAACTGCCCATATCTTTTGAGAAGCCAAGTCCCAGCTTCTTTCTCTATGTCGGTTCTCATTGCTGTAGATTGTAGTGCTTTATTTACTAAAATGATTTAATTTGCTGACGTGATTGATAACAACGTGAAGATCTTTGTAGGCTTTTTGTAGGTAACATACTACAATGATCCTATCATTACACCACAATTCGAAAAACCTTAATTTAATTAATTGAATAAACATCAACAAAAACGAGCAATACCTTTCTTCACAACAAAGTGGTCACAGAGCACAGATAACTATATACAAGTCAGAGACAGATAGGACAGTACTATGGTTGACGATTAGTTCCAAAAATATGCGCCAAGCGCTAGTGTCGTAACGTCACCTAGTGTCGTGATGACACAGATAAAAAAGTGACGATGACCATCCGGCATTGAATATCGATAGCATAGTGATGTGCCATGGAAAACTAGTATCAGATTAATTTTATTATTTGCGAGGTTCTGTCACTAAGTAGGTAAAAATAAAACTTTAGAGATATTACTTTTTATTTATTTTTCCTTAACCTATAGGCTTTACATTTATCAAAGGCAATTTGTTGAGGTGCACACATCTGTTTCACAAGTTGTTCTCGTACACCTCCTTTTAAAATTTTATTTATTATGTTGCACCAATTATGAACATGGGTGCGTATCATTAAATTAAGCAACCACTCCTTTACTTCAGTTTTATGATGTGTACACCCCAACCAATTTACATCAAATTTCTTAATTATTTCCGTTTTTAAACGTTTTTTAACACATTCTTTGGAAGCATACTTATTTAAATAATCATGTATAAGGCCCGAGACGTTCCTTTAAAACATTAAAAACTTCTTTGATGGATATGTTAAATTATGATGTTTTAAAAGGGTGTATTCTCGTTGTTGGATCCATTTATGAAACACATCTCTTTCTGTTTGGGTATAAGTCTCAGAGCATCTCCTACAATTAAATTTTTTTGTCACTCTCCTGCACATATACCCTGCTGTATATGCAGAAGAGTGCACGCGCAATCTTTCGTTCACTGGATTTAGTGATTGATTGCAATTACTGCTAATGTCTTGGGTCATTGTTATGGGTCTACTACTTATAAAGGAATTTTCTTTATCCTCATCAAATGTATATAAGTAAATGTATATAAGTATATAGATATAAGTTTTAAAAAATCTACTACTGTGTCTCCTTTATCATCCTCACAGTTTGCGTATATTGAATGTGGACCCATAACGTTAGACATTAGCAGTGATTTAAACGCATTCATAAAAGTATTTGCATCAGGATTGACGTTCCTGTAGTTGATGGCTCTGATCCTACCAAAAAAATTCTCCAGGGGATCCTGATTTACATTTCTAGGATAAAAATATTGTGTCTCATATTTTTCGAACAACAGCTTAGACAACCTTTCAAAACTTTCTATAGTTGTAACCCATCCATTAAGAGAAGGAACTCGAACCTTATAGGTTTTATTATTTTTGAGGGCTTTCTTGCTACTACTATCTATGAATTCGATATTTTTCAATATTTGTTTGGCTTCTGTCCAAAAATTGAAAACTTGATGGGCGTTCGGCTTTACTGGTCCACGCAGTTTGCCCCGGACAGTGCTCCTTCGAGATCCGTTGACGCTATCAAAGAGCTTATCTATGAACTCCACAGCTTCGCCTGTTGTGGCCATTGTCTCACTGACATTTTGACCCGAGGCTGTTGTTTCTGAAATATTACATAATTATATATAAGTATATCACTTAAACAAACAAACAAAACTAACAACAAAGTGTTTCCATTCTATCAGACTAAGAAAGTGCAAAGGATATTACTCTTATTACATTAGTTTGAACCAAACGTCTTAAAAGGTCATTTTTTACTTTTTTTGAGGTAAATAACAGTAAAGTGAGTGAAAAGTGATCAAGAAGATGATTTTAGTATTATTAGATAATACATATTGATAAAAAAGTAAAAACTAACTGAACAATGCAGTATATTTAAGCATTCCACTGGTTGTTGCAATCAGAGTTTGGGCAGCTACACTAACTTTCATTTTCTTCATTTTTGCTGCGTAAACATGGTGCTCTGTTAGATTTTTATGCATTCTAGTATGACCTAGTTGGCAATCAGCATCAAACACAGTTTCTATGTCCTTCCAAGTGGCAACTTTGCCTTTGAATACCATATCTTTTGTAAGAAGGTTGTTCCTTAGGCCCTTAAGTAGGTGCGGGGGATCATACACTACGCTTAACTGTTGTCCTGATATCTCAATTGTTCCATCTGCAAACAAAAAAAAAACAAAATATTGAGTTCAACAAGTTATCATTTCTCAGCTTCTTTTGCCACACCCAACATTCACTTCCTTAGATAAGCGTAGGCACCAGCACACCATTGTGAACAGCCAGTCGTGCCTTTTGGGACATGAACTGGTTGTCACAATTGCATGTGTAGCACCATTATTTACCGCATTTACTCTCCTTTCCACATCTTTATCAATCTTTCCATCCCTTGTAAACAGACTCATCATTTATTTTAACATCACATCAGCTATAAATTAAAAGTGTAGGTACCTATTAATATGTAGAGCTAATAACTTACCAGATAAAGGTGCCCCATGCTCGATTTCTTTCGTAGAAAATAGACATGGATAACCATCTTTGAGACGATTACCCTTGTTATCCAGTTGGTATTTGTCGAAGTGTTTTTGGCACACGCGTTTATTCACTAACTGATCCTTTGGTAGACCAAGAAGTTCGGAATTCACTGACACCATGAACGACAGCCACAAAGCCCTAAGTTTATCGTCCTTTGGTAAGTTATAAAGGCGATGAGTTTGGTTGGTTGAAGTACAACCGACAACACAGCACTTGAAAGAAGCCATGGCCGCGTACCAAAGCACTGCAGTATTCGTATCGAGCAAGGAACAAATAAATAAATAATAATGACCGGCATACCATCCAATACCATCTGTCAGTTTGACAGCACACAACACATCACAGAACGACCAAAATGGCTGCCACCAACATGGCTACCGAAAGTAGCGACATAACGCATTTTTTGGAACTAAAGCTGTCGCAGGCCTGTCACAGAGTACCACATAGTACTTTTTGATAGGAGAGTGGTTTAGTGGCACAGAACATAATACTCAGAGGAGTTTAGTGGTTGTCATAGAGTACTTTTTCTATTCTATTTTTCTTTATGGCAATGGTGCCGATGTCGACAATTCTGCCAATGTCAGATGTGACTGAGTACTTTTTGATAGAGTGTGGTTGTTTTCTTTGATTTTTCCTCTGTGTTTTCTGTAGCTGTTATGCAGTGTTGCCAGACGTTTTGAATAAGCGACATCGAGGAATTTTAATATAAACGATCGTACGTGATCATATACACAGACGCCAGCACATCAACCTACCCGAAACTGTCAAATTTTCCCAATCAACTTTGAACCTTATGCTTTAGAAATAAAGTTGAAAATCTATCAAAGAAGTTTGACAGATTGTAGTAGCTTGATGTGCTGGCGTCTGTACGTTTTCAAAACAGGGTTTTTTTTTTAAAGAGAACAGTCAACGAAAAGTACTGAAACGTTTAGGAGTGTTTGTCACTGTAGAGTTTTACTATGAATTTTATTTAACACTAGCTTCCGCCCGCGGCTTCACCCGGGAGGTATGTCGATAATAACTATCCTATGTCCTTCCCCGGGATGCAATCTATCTCTCTGCCAAATTTTATCGAAATCCGTTCAGTGATTTAGGCGTGAAAAGGTAAAGACAGACAGACAGAGTTACTTTCGAATTTATAATATTAGTATGGATTTGGATTGTCAAAAAATCTTAGCTCTGCTGCATACGCCGCCGCCGTTAGGAAAATTTAACTGATTTAGAGACAGCCCGTTTAGTTTAGTTATTATCATAGTGTGATGTCCTACGGTATTCTGTTGTTTAAAAATGCCGCCGATATTCAGATAATTTTTATTTTACAAAAAGTGCAATTCGTTCCATTTTTAAATTGGACCATGTTGTGCCAAAATGTTCCAAACCACAGTGAACATATTTTGAGTTATTTAAGTTTAAACATTTAAACATAGATGGTATTTAGGTAACATTGTTACACATGAAGGTATCAATATTTGGAATACCTATTGAATAGTGTTTCTAATAGTATGCTTTTCAATTTCCAGCAGCTGCTAGTTTTTCAGATATTGATGAAAAATATCGTCTGGATCATTTCCGCAAAAAACGACTTTCTATGAGAGTATGCCATTTTTTTATTTGCGATAATGATCCAACCCGTCTTCGGTTTTTCTTACTATGATTTACTGTGAATAATTAAACTCTGTTTTTTATTAAGGAATATGTATTAGGTCCTTACATATGAAATTGGCGTTTTGTACGGGAGGAACTTAAAATCATTTTTTTTTGTAAAATTATTTAATTAATCAAAGTAAGTATGCACCGTTGTTATCTATGCACTTTTGCCATCTCATAGGTAGTTCATTGATCCCTTTACTAAAAAAACCATGGGGGCGAGAATTAATGTACTCCTTGAAGGCGGTTTGAACTGCCGCATCGGAGTTGAATTTTTTTCCTTGTAAGAAGTTGTCCAAATTCCGGAAAAAATGGTAATCTGTTAGAGCAAGGTCCGGAGAGTACGGTGGATGTCGCAGACATTCCAATTGTAGCTCATCTAACTTAGTGGTTGTTTGTTGTGCAGTGTGTGGTCTTGCGTTGTCGTGAAGCAGCAGTGGCATAGAGCGATTACGATTGACCAATCTCGGTTGTTTAGCAGCTAGTTCTTCCTTCATGGTTTGCAGTTGCTGACAATAGATATCTGCCGTAATCGTTTGGCCAGATTTTAGAAAGCTGTAGTGAACGACCCCGGCGCTAGTCCACCAAACACTCACAAGTAACTTTTTCTGAGTCAATTTTCGTTTAGGGCAGGATTTGGCTGGTTCTCCGGGGTTCAGCCATTGCGACGAGCACTTCCGATTATCGTTCAGTATCCACTTTTCATCACAAGTAATGATTCGATTTAAAATCCCTTCATTATTGTGTCGGTTGAGCAAAGTAACACAGCAGTCGACGCGTGTTTGCAAGTTCGATTCTCTCAATTCATGAGGTACCCATCGTTCAAGTTTTTTTACTTTCCCGATTTGCTTCAAGTGGATTATTACAGTTTTATCACTTACCCCGAAGCCTGCAGCTATCGCTGAAGTGCTTTGTGATGGATACGCTTCTACAATAGCCTTTAATTCTTCATTTTCCACTTTGGTCTCCGG
The DNA here is from genome assembly GCA_963669345.1 of Gortyna flavago. Taxonomy (NCBI): domain Eukaryota; kingdom Metazoa; phylum Arthropoda; class Insecta; order Lepidoptera; family Noctuidae; genus Gortyna; species Gortyna flavago. The sequence continues at coordinate 8,213,285 of OY770129.1, read as the reverse complement.
CCGTCCACGGTGTTGGTTCTGAAGGTCGAAATTTCCAGAACGAAAACATTGAAACCAAAAACGTACCGTGCTTTCTTTTGCGACACCAGCGCCGTACACATCATTAATCCTTCGAGCTATTTCTGCAGCATTGGTGCCACGGTAGAACTCGTACTCGTAAATCAGGGTGCTCAATCTTAGTACAAAAAAAACTCGGGACAGCAGTGGGTACAATGATACAAAATCACGAAGTATATGTTGTCTCTGAACAAAATAAGTTTGAATGTGTTTTTTAATTTTGTCGGATTATAATTGAACTTTACGCGTACTGTGGCTAAGAGATGGAACTCTGAAGCAATGTTCACTATTAATTTGAAAGATGGCTCTAAACATAATCGCAACTTTGATACGTCGGTAACCTATTTACTACTAAAATAGTATATTTTTAACTGACTTCTGTTTTAGTGTATCCAAAAAATATTTTAAATTATGGATCATTGTCAAGAGTTTTAATTACATTTATCGCACAGTTTGACATTTAATTATTTTTGATCAATAATTATTACCTATTGAAATAATTTACACAAATATTTTGCAAACATTCATTGGGATGCTGGTAGAATTACTTTGGAGGTTTTACTATCAATAAATTGGTATCCCCAATACAAATGTCTGATAAGATAATGTCTCACGCTCTCTCTTTAATATTTAACGATATTTTTGTGATCTTTCTGTGTAACGTTGCGCGTTTGTCGTTGAGTTGAGCGAAAGTTCCTACGACTAATCCATATTTGTGACCAAAAAGTAATTTTGTGAGTGGTTATGTCAAAACCAAGATAGGACTCCAGTGTAGTGTTAAGTTTGAGATAGTCTTTTAGTGCATCAGGTCATCGGATAAGCACTGCTGTGTAACTGTGTTCCTGGGTGCAAGGACAGTGGAGGTATGTCACATTGTCATAGCTGAATCTTGGAACTTGGCCTTGTACTTGAATGCAATTCAAAATTACGTTTTACCAGTTGTATGGTTTTCTTAAATTTTTGTTTACTTTTCAATATAAAGTTTAATTTATTTCGAAACAACAATATTATGGGTTTACTAATGTTTGACAAAAAACGAATCTCAAATTAAATAGAAATAAAAATTAATAATTGTCTGCAATTTTTTTCAGACATGCATGCAGTTCTCCATGGATTTCCGAACCCTGAAAAAGACCGATTTAGATTCAATACTTGGCTTTAATCTATTGGCACGGGAAGTGATATTTTGTGACTTGAAAATGCCCACTTCAAACACTTTCAGGATAAATATTTATGTCGCATTAACAGAATAAACAATATTGCAGTTCCAACATTATATTTAACAGGTTTGTTCATTACCTTCATAATGCTACTTTGTACAGCCCGCGCCAAACTTTGTGACCGCCCCGAAACTAGGCTCATTGCATTGCGCAGAACACAAAATCAGGTATTAGCGGGACGCACAAGAGCTTGGGGGCAGGGCCACACCCCGCGCGCCTGCACCGCTCACCCGCGACGCGCGCTGGCACCCATGCCTTAGTGTGAGTGCTACGTCCGTACACGAATCACGCACTTGTTGAGCTCTGAGAGTACTGTCGCGTTCAGAATTCGTTCGACCGTTTCGTTAATTTGTTTTTATAGTTTTTAGTTATTGTTACTTGTTGTTATTGTTACTCGTTGTTATTTGTTTATAAACATGCCTACCGGATGTTGTAATGTTTTACGACGCCAGGCTCGTAAAATGGTTTACGATGTTTATAAATTTATGAAGAAAGAAGCTGAAGAAGGCCTTAAATACGATTTGAAGGCAGTACATAAACGGACTGCAGACGCTACAGGAGTATCAGAAAGAACTGTACGACGTATTATATCGGTTGCTAATGAACCAAGTTCCGATTTATTAGCAGTTTTTCGTACACCCGGAAAGAAGAGGCAAGGGGTAAAAAAGGTAACCGGAATCGACAATTTTGACCAAGGTGTCATCAAAAGATGTATCCACAATTTTCATCTAACACAGAAAGAGTTGCCGACAATAGCTCAACTTTTAAAAAAATTAAAAGAAGATATAAATTTTGAAGGATCCGCAACGAGTTTGAGGAGAATTATAAATGAAATAGGATTTAAATGGAAAAAAACTGAAGACAATCGCAAATTATTAATTGAAAATACAAATATTCGCTGTAAGCGAATTGAATATTTGCGTGAAATAACGAAATATCGCGCAGAAGGAAGACCGATAGTTTACACTGACGAATCGTATGTCGATTCATCGCATACCACTTCGAAGGCATGGAGTGATAGTAGCACTAAAGGTTTAAAAAAAAAGATATCAAAAGGTCAACGTGTCGTCATTGTACATGCTGGATCCAAATCAGGATTTGTACCCAACGGCCTTTTGATGTTTAAGGCAGGTACGAAAACCGGAGATTACCATGATAACATGAATTATAATAATTATGAAAAATGGATACGCACACAACTTTTGCCGAATCTCCCACCGAGATCGGTTATGGTGATAGATAATGCACCCTATCATAACAAATTAGAGGATGCAGCGCCGACGTCAAATAGCAAAAAGGCAGAAATGGTGGCATGGCTTACGGCAAAAAATATCCCTTGCAGTTCTGACATGCTGAAACCAGAACTGTATAAATTAAATTCTATACATAAAGAAAAATTTAAAAAATTTAATATTGATAAAATTTTAGAAGAACACAATCACACTATATTACGGCTTCCACCTTACCATCCCGACTTGAACCCCATAGAAATGGCTTGGGCATCCATTAAAGGTTACGTGGCGAAAAAAAATGTCACAAATAATATAACTAATATTATGAAACTAGTGGAAGAAAAAGTAAATAGCATGGGTGAACAGGAGTGGAGTGCACTATGCGACAAAGTTATGAATATTGAGGAAGAATATAAGAAAAGTGATGTCATCATAGATGACCTAACTGAAAAAATAATAATTCACGTGAGCGATAATGAATCAGATGAAGAAGATTCGGATATTTTTTGTGAAGAGAGTGATTCGGATGCGGAACCATCCACTAGTAAGGGAGATGTTTTTATGGAAGGTGTGGGCCCATTGTGAATATAGTTTTTATTTATATTAATGTTTTTTATTTACATTTATCCTATTATTACCTAACCTATATGTTTTACAAATAACACATACATTAACTATATATTAAATTAAATTAAATAACCTATGAAATAAACACGAACTTTATAATCACCAAATAAAAATAAATTGACATAATATAATAAGTATTAAAAATGTTAGAAAACGAAAATTGTTTGGTTGATTACGTATTGTCCACTCGACTGTACCATGCGCAAGTTCTGACTCGCGACTATATTCAAGGCGGTCACAAAGTTTGGCGCGGGCTGTATAATAAAAGAATAAAGTTGACAATATTCCTTTAACTGATAAAAAAAAAAACTATAAAGCGCCTTAGTAAATTTATTAATGCAGTTATTCCTTTATAATTGTTTCAGGTCTAACATTACAATAACAATATATCAACCAATCCATCAATCCATCAACTTCTTCAGGTATATTATGTTTTTTTTTATTTGACTCTTCTAGGGTTCCACATCAGAATATGTGTCCATATGGTCTCTATCTATCCATACTAATATTATAAATTCGAAAGTAACTCTGTCTGTCTGTATGTTACCTTTTCACGCCTAAACCAATGAATGGATTTCGATAAAATTTAGCAGAGATTGTATCCCGGGGAAGGACATAGGATAGTTATTATCGATATACCTCGCGGGCGGAAGCTAGTACCAAATAAAATGAAGGTAAAGTGTAATAGTCTTGATGGAATGGAACCCTTAGGCCTGTATTAATAAACGTTACTCAGCCCAGGAGCTCGCACTTATCGATCTTGAGGTCATGATCGTATTAATAAACATAATAATTGACATACTCAAATTACAGTTTGGGTTTACGAAATTAAAAAAAAAATGCCTCTAGCCTTTCCAAGTATGTTTTGGTTGTGGCCAAGATTTCATCTTTCACCGAGTTCATCTGAAGTTGGTTGTGAATTTCAGTATATATAGTAATCTTACGACATACCTAGCAAGAACGAAATGTGATGAATGATAATTCTAAACTTCGGCAATGTGACGTACAGCGTCGACTAGCTGAGCTTGGTAACTGAGATACTGTTTTCATGTGTTTATGAATTAGCAATGATCTTGAGATGCTGATATCGTAATAATGGCGTTTCAAATGATAACGCACTTGAGTACTTCCGTTGTTCAGAAACGTTTATTAATATGGCAAGTCTAAGACTTGCAATTTAATAGTTGAATTAATGTAATAATCCTACTGATTAGAAATTATTTAAAACAGATTTACTTTTGCACTCATACAAAATCATTTTCTACTTTACAGGCAGGAAAATATCTGCCAGGACAGGACAGCTCTCCAGGGCAGAAAGAGATCTACAGCTGAAAATAATGGCTGCCAAAAGAAGAATATGTACATTAAAAAATTAAGTTAATAAGCAGACAGCTGAAATAAGGCAGCAAAAAAATTGTTGCCAATCCTGCAGTACTAGATGTACTGCAGAATTGCTCAAGCACTGTAAAACTATTAATGCGGATACAGTGGAGAGAAGAAAAAAAAATTTATAAAGGACGACGATTCACGCTGCAAGAAAAAATTGTAGCATTATCGGTTTTTAAACAGAGTCCAAAGGCATATAGATTTTTAAGAAAAATATTTATATTGCTCGCAAATCAGACATACGCCAAAGTTATACAATATTTTTTTAATGATGGCGTGACCAAAACTGCCAAATGGTCTCATTTATTGCAGCTTCTTAAAGAAAACCCTGGCTATAAAGGCATAAGACTGATTCAAAACTGACTGAGGCAAAGCTAACAGAATACCACTTAAACCCTGATAAACTAAACAAAATGAAAGTAAATTTTGCATCGCAAGTATTTAGCAGCACTGTGGCTTCCAATGTAGGTACCTAGCAGGTAATTTATATTTTAGAAGAAGGCGGATAGAAGCCAGTGGTGCCGCAACGTTAACCCGACATGCGACCAATTTGAGTCTGCTTTTGCCACTTTGCTAATCAACAACTTAAACAATGTCTATACCCAAGAAAAAATTGTGAAAATGACTATTGTGATGCTTTATGCTTTTAAAAACTAGTTAGAAAAATACATCAAAAGGGTTATAAAAATATCAAGTATATTTTACGTTCTATTATTAACCTTAAGCTCTATGAATTCAGTCAATGTGTTGTTAGCGTCCGAATGGCTGGTTGCCTATGGCAAGCGGCTCTGAAAGTATATTCAAGAATTGCTATCCAATTGCTCATATTTGCTACATTTCTTCAATAATTGCTACATATGATACATTCAGAGAAATATGAATATTTTGTTGACCAGCCATTCTGACGTCAGGATGGCTGGTGGCCTCAGTGTTCAGCATGAAGGACGCAGAATTTCTAAAAGTTTGATGTATCAATAATTGCTTATTAATTGCTACTTTCACGAATTTTAGTTTGAGCTTCGTACATACATTAGGTAAAAAAAATATAGATTTTATTAATAATTGTACGCTCTGATATCTTATAAGATATTCATTTTAATGATATGCTGTAAAGGGCAATTTTAACCTACATGAAATGCACAACGTATCTAATGTATTTAATTGGAAAAGGAATGATACTGTATTGTTTAAAATAGCTTGGTAAAATAATTAATAATTTTTATGTAATATGTGAAAGATGAAAATTTTTACTGTGGGTTATATGTAGGAGATAAACATATACCATCGCGGACTTTTTTTATCGATATTTTTTAAGATATATGATTCAGTAGAACCTACGTAGAACATTAATTTGATCTATCTCGTAAGGTTTAGCCGGCGTTTGCAATGTAAGCGCAGAAAAACGTTTTTGTTACGACAATCACTCTTGAATCACTCTTATCTATTGCTGAAAACTACATTTCACCTTGTTGACAGAAATTAAAAGAGAAATACCCAAAATTTACAGTTTTCTCTATCAATGTTACAGGCACCCCTCTAAATTACTTTATAAAGACAACCTTTTGAGTTCAGCCGTTGGTTGTCAACAAGGTGACCCTCTTGGGCCATTTATTTTTAGTTTGCAATAAATCCAATTGTTCGACAACTAAATTCTAAATTCAACGTATGGTATGTGGATGACGGAACCCTAGGAGGTGATATAGACAGAGACACAGTCTTAAAAGATTTAACTTTTTTAAAAGACAAATTCAGTTCCATTGGCCTAGACCTGAACCTTTCAAAATGCGAAATTTATCTTCCCCAAACGACTGACAGACAGACTACCATAGAAAAATTTAATACAATAGCTCCAAATATCAAAATTACGGAAAGAAACTCTCTTCACCTACTAGGGTCCCCAACTTTTGACGAATCCTTTCCAACGTTCTTTGAGGAGAAGATACAAAATTTTAATGATATCTCGGAAAGACTTTTCAAAATTAATATTCATTCTGCCTTCACACTCATTCGGTACTGTTGTTTTGGACCAAAATTTACATATAGCCTTCGCTCCTCTCATCTATGGAAGCATCCATAACTTTTAGAAAAAGTAGACCAAATTATTAGAAACACATTAACTTCCATCCTAAATGTGGCCCTGGACGACCGTGCGTGGCAGCAAGCCACACTACCCATTCGCTTGGGTGGTCTCGGCGTCCGCAAAATTTCAAGTATTAGTTTACCGGCCTTCCTCTCCTCGGTCCACAGTACCGATAAATTAACCAGGAACATTTTATCTTCCTCACTGGTCGATTTTGAAGTACCGTGTTTGACCGATGCGATGAACGCTTGGAAAATGGCTTGTCCCAATACGGTTTTGCCCTATAACCCGTCTTCCCAGAGACGGTGGGATGAGCCGCTCTGCAGTATTATACGGAATACCCTTGTAAACACGTCACGTAATACTGTTGAGCGTGCTCGTCTGCTGGCTGTGGGAGAATGGGAGTCAGGCTTGTCGCATCGGCGTGACGTTGTTGCCTTGGAAGGTGGGTAGGCCTCTGGTGTGGGACGCAATGTGTGTCGATACCCTTGCGCCATCTCATGTTCCTAGCACGGCGGGCTGTGCTGGTGCCGCTGCTGCGGCTGCTGAAACCCTCAAGCGGCGCAAATACTGTAACCTTATAGGCAACTACAGCTTTGAGCCGTTTGGGGTCGAAACGCTCGGGTCATGGGGCCCGAGTACGCGTCTCCTTTTTAAGGAAATTTCTCGCCGGTTAGTCGACTCTTCACGTGACCAGAGGGCTGGGTCGTTCTTTGGTCAAAGAATTAGCATTGCCATTCAACGTGGCAATGCTGCCAGTCTTCTGGAAACGTGTTTCCGGATGACAGCGATGCGGACGAGTACTTCAACGCCTAGGTGTCCTTCGTTTTTGTATTTATTTATATAATAAGTTAGTTAATATACCTATATATATTAGATAGATATTACAAGAAAGACAGAATAAAGTTTATTCTTACATTAAAATCCGTTGCGTAGTTTGAAAGATCTAAGCTTACAGACAGTGGATGAGACTTTGTTTCATACTATGTAAAGATTTTGTACCCAAACTGTTTTGCTTTAGCTTTTGCTTTTAATTTTGTTTTCCTTTCTATGATATTCGTAAGTACTGTACATATTGTGATTTATTTTAATGTGTTCGTCCTTGTCCTTAAAACTTGCACCTCTATAAATGTTAGGTGAATGATGTGTTGGCTTATTTATTTAGAAGCGCACACTTGTATTTTGTTTAAATAAAAACATGATTAGCCAAATAAAATTGTATTTCATTTATCAATCCCTGAAATGAACACTTGAATACTACCGAAAAAAAAAAACAAAAGTAAAAAAAAAGAAAAAGTACAACAGTGGTGTAGTTCTAACTCTGAAAGCTGGGTGGCGCTAGTTTCTTCAGAAACGCAAATGACCCGTTCCACGGAACAAGATTGGTCTCTATCTCACTCTATTAAAAAGTACTCTGTGTCGTAAATATACCGATATTTCATGTTTTCCATTGTGCGGTAATAAGCGACGCCAAAGAAAAAAATAGTGAGGAAAAAACAAATGAATGACTGTTTTCAAAACTCAAATGTACCAGCTAAATGAATTTATAAATTTGAATTTGGAATTCTTAACCAAAGAGGAGATATTTCAGATCAAAGTGGTCAGTACGACAAAACGCTAATTTCATATGTAAGGACCTAATATTTGCCGACCAAAAAAATAAATTGTACTTTTGTTAAACTAATCCTCTTCACCCGTTTGTTACCTTTCTTTTCGTAAGCGAAACTTTTTACAATCATTTGGAATTAAATGTCATAAATTTTTGCCTGAGCTGTCTCTTTGCCATGGGGCTACAGTGAACCCAGATTCTTTTTTTAACCGACTTTAAAAAAGAAAACGGAGGAGGTTCTCAATTCGGTTGTATGTTTTTTTTTTCGATTTTCATTACACATACCTACTCCTTTTCCTGTTATTTTTTTCTTAATGTCAAGCTCTTCGAACTCTTTATCAAAACCGCTTCACATAAAAATCGAACAGTGGTGGTCCTTTTTCAAAAGAATTTATTTCGTTGCCAGTAACCATAGCCAGTTAGTTTTATACTTTTATTAACGTAGGTACAGACGCCAGTACATCAACCTACTACAATCTGTCAAACTTTAATAGATTTTGAACTTTATAGTAAAAGAGTAAGGTTCAAAGTTGATTGGGAAAATTTAACAATGATTCAAGTGTACCGGATACCGGGGTTACTTTAAATAGCGGGGTGACTTTGATTGAAACTTTCCTTGCCCGATGCAGTGCCAGCCCGCGCCGCAGCCAGTAGCTTTAAATTCCCGACTGTGACCTCTGAGTTTGTTTCGGCATTTCTTCTCAGAGTAGTCAGATAGGAAATGCCGGCCTCATCAAGCTTAAATAATATAATTGTGATCCAGCCTGTCCCTTCTTGCTGCCCTCTCCAGCGACACCCTAAGCCGAGGTTCGTACCCCACACGGGGTGCCCTTAGTGCGTAGTCGCTTAGCATAACGTAGTTAGTTTTATGCCCCTGGCTGGAGGCTTTGAGTTTTACTTAAGGCAGCCACAGGATAGCCCGGTTAAGTAGTCACGACCTCTCAAGGTCAACTACGAGATGCCATTAGGAAAAAAAAAAAAAAAAAGATTGAAACTTTCATTTCATATAAAATCGCGAAGTGCGAAAACGAAACGCAATTTGTTTTTTTTTTTCTTGGAAAACAACATTGATGAACTGTTGAATCCTTTCCTTTCACCCACCTTTCAACCACTTTGGGAATTCACCAACGATTTTAAGCCACTGACCTGTATTATACATGTTTAATAGAGGTCAGTGTTTTAAGCGCATTATTTTTAGGTTTTATTTGTCTTTTACTAGATCAAACTTACCCCTGCAACATGCCCTATTTTCTTGCGTAATTCCAAAGCTATCAAAGTAACCCCCATAGAGGAAAAAAATTTTGTGGTAACCCCATTCTCATTATAACTTTGATTAGACAGTTTTTTTTTTTTTTTTCTCAAAATCATGCCATATTTTTTCACATATTAATAAAGAAATCGCGAGTTTAAAAAGAATCGATTACTAGACCGATTCTATATTTTTTTACAACCAGAGATTCAAAAGATATGGACCTTGAAAGTTCAATATTGATCAAAGTAACCCCGGTATACACTGACCTGTATTATACAAGTACGCTGGACTTCATGCTATCGATGACAACATAAAGACATTTGATTTTCGCCATTTTGGCGCTGATAGCAACGTGAGGTACCGTGGAACTAATATTAGAGATGGACCATATCCTTCCTATGTTATAACCACGGAGAATAAATATTACTTAAGAGAAAAATATCGAATCACTCCCAGTTATTTTTATGATTAATTTTTAAGTAATAGAATAATTGCTCTGCAAAGGTTAACTGAAAATTTATTAGGGCGTGGCCAGATCGCAAGCTGTAAACTAGTGGATAGTGTCCTAGTAAAGTGCATGACGGTCAGATCAGCGAGCTTTAAATATGAGGATAGGCTTAAAACTATGTCACTCAGGCTGGCTGGACAAATCTTCAAAATAACTCGCATTTAACTAGGTCAATAGGGCATTTTATGTGACGGCTAAACACCCTTATTTCAGAATTTGTGACGCAACAGAATCTTAGATAATCGATCGAAAACGTGTCCAGCCATCTTGATAAACCACTTTTCGCTGGTCTCTCAATCTCGGTAACGGAAGTGATTTTGACGACATTTTGCTTATCAACGGGAGTCACATAAATTTGTGACAGGCATCGAGCTAAAAGTTTTGTGATACGTACAGCGGTTTAGTAGAAAAATGCAAAAATCTGTGTCCAGCCATCTTGATTTTACGTATAAAACTTTTGGCTGGCACTTCCGAATCTCAATAACGGGAGCGTTTTCGAATATGGTTCCTTTACTAACATTTAGTGACGCAATTTGTGACAGTAATAACGTTTGATTTATGGCGTCACATATAAGGGTTTACGAGAAATCAATAAAAACTTAATGTCCAGCCAGCCTGAGCTCAAGCTGGCTGGACACATGTATCTCCGCTGCGTGATGATCTACGGCCTTCGAAATATGTTCAAATTTTTGTGACGGAGACGATAATGATTTACTGAATTTGTGAAGGAGAAACTTTGAGTAGTTTCAAAGATATTGATCATTTAAGTTTTCCCATACAAACATCCATTAATATTGTGAGGTGACCATAATTTTTACATAAATAAAGGATTTTTTTTAATTGACTAATCGGCCGGTAGCAGCCACGCCTGCTTTGTATTTGATTTTCATAGATGGCGCTGAGAACGATACATCGATGCGGCCATTTATTTATTTTCAACTACAGATAACTTATTAGAATCGTGGATTCTTATTGGTTTTTTGGCATAAAAATACCACAGCCAATTACTCTACTAAAGAAAATAGAATGACAGCGATAATCCCATTGACAAAATTACTAAAAATAAAATTGTGCGGACCGTACCGCGCTCGCTGTCACCGTTTATATATTTGATTAAAATGACGACCACCGACCAGTGAACGAAGTTTATTTTCGTTCACTGCCACCGACTTCATTTGCGCTTCAAATAGGGCGGCGGTAAAAACAACGTTGTGGTACAAGGCGGGGGTTACTGAAGCGCAAATGGAGTTGATTGTCGTCATTTTCATCATTTGAAACGCTCAATAAAAAGTACAAATAAATAAATGTGGTTTTATTTACAGCAAACATTATTTTTTCATTTAAATACCTTCGAGCATTAGTTATCCTGACACAATATCTACCTATGTACTTACCATGAAAAACACCAATACCTACCTACTAAAAAGAGTAGGTATCTGCACGTAAATAATCAATAACATCAAAAAATGACCCCTCCCCCCCTTCCTCACTTCTACATGTTTGTCTTCTATCGATTTAAGGCGAAAGCGCCAGGGTAGCCCGCGAAATTCAATTTTTTTTACGTTTTCTGCAATTTGCTGGTCAGTATTAAGTTGTACGATGATTAAAATATGATTCGCGGCCGTAACAAACATGTATTTACAGAATTATAATCTATAATTCATCAACACAACTCTCTAAGACCAAGTAATCCCCAAGAATGACTATTTCATGAAATCATCACATTTGGGGATTATACTAAGTTAACAAGTTGTATTACTGATTGTAATGATTACAATTCTGTAAATACATATTTGTTACGACCGCGAATCATATTTTAATCAATGTACCACTTAATACTGACCAGCAAATTGCAAAAAACGTAAGAAAATTTGAATTTCGCGGGCTACTTTAGCGCTTCCTCCTTAAATACCTAGTTGTTCGTATTAATATCACCAAAACACTGATTTTCATCCATTAAAGAAAACACCTTAAAATATACTTAGTCCTACATAAAACCTACATTATTGGTAACCCTACTGCAGTGTTTGTATGGGAAGATTTAAATGATCAATATCTTTGAAACTACTCAAAGTTTCTCCGTCACAAATTCAGTAAATCATTATCGTCTCCGTCACAAAAATTTGAACATATTTCGAAGGCCGTAGATCATCACGCAGTGGAGATACATGTGTCCAGCCAGCTTGAGCTCAAGCTGGCTGGACATTAAGTTTTTATTGATTTCTCGTAAACCCTTATATGTGACGCCATAAATCAAACGTTATTACTGTCACAAATTGCGTCACTAAATGTTAGTAAAGGAACCATATTCGAAAACGCTCCCGTTATTGAGATTCGGAAGTGCCAGCCAAAAGTTTTATACGTAAAATCAAGATGGCTGGACACAGATTTTTGCATTTTTCTACTAAACCGCTGTACGTATCACAAAACTTTTAGCTCGATGCCTGTCACAAATTTATGTGACTCCCGTTGATAAGCAAAATGTCGTCAAAATCACTTCCGTTACCGAGATTGAGAGACCAGCGAAAAGTGGTTTATCAAGATGGCTGGACACGTTTTCGATCGATTATCTAAGATTCTGTTGCGTCACAAATTCTGAAATAAGGGTGTTTAGCCGTCACATAAAATGCCCTATTGACCTAGTTAAATGCGAGTTATTTTGAAGATTTGTCCAGCCAGCCTGAGTGACATTTAAAAATTAGCGTAAAAACTACTATGATTGAACTAATATCTCCTGGCTCAACTAGGTACACTAGTTTTACAAGCTAAGCTGGGGTCACATTAGTTCGCAAAGTGAACTAAAAACTATTGAGCTAATAAGTTGCCATTTCGCTCTATCCTAGTAAATCAAATGGCAGTTGTATTCTTCGTGAGCTATATTGCATTACATTTATTTAATAGCCATTACTTATAATAGTTACTTTTGGTGTTTAATTTGGAAGAATTGAACCATGTACAAAAAAAGTTAACCATTCAACAGCGTCCATGTAAATTCAATCCAATTCACTCAAAATTGAACCGTGTAACATTACCTTACCATGTAGTCATTACAAGCGGAAAGAAGAGGGATTCCATTTTCATTATTGGGTATTTGGATACCGTGTATACTAATGGAAATAAAAAACACAAATTATAACAAAGTGAAAAATCAAATCATTTATTTCACATTAAAATAGAACTGATTCTAGTCGGCCCTTCCAAAAGGTAGTGGTCGTATGGAGAAGAGTGTGTTTAATGAAACAGTCCAAACAGGACTCTAATTTTCCATTTTCATGTTTTTCAGCCATATCTGCTTAGTTGAGTTGGTGGGAAATCTGAAATTAAGTATTTAATTAAAGTAAAAATGACTAAAGTATACAGTACATTGTAGATAGCAAGTTTTATTTCGATGTCAGGTCTTTATTTCGGAAACAAGTACACATTACATATAATATTTATCTTTAGAAGTTAGAAACTAGTATTTGCTAATTTGTTTTTCCTAATCAAATTGCAGAAATTTCTGGCGAGAGTAAATTTCAATTTGAAAGACGTACTTAAATTTAAAATTATTCACTGTCTGAAGCAAATTATCGACACATTATCGACATGGAACATTTACAACCCTACTCAAATGATTGTATTCAATAAATGTGAAAACTGTGCCCTAAATCATCATCATCTGCCTAGCCTTTTCCCAACTATGTTGGGGTCGGCTTCCAGTCTAACCGGATGCAGCTGAATACCAGTATTTTACACGGAGCGACTGCCTATCTGACCTCCACAACCCAGTTACTGGGTCATACGATATCCATTGGTAAGACTGGTTGTCAGACTTTCGGGCTTCTGACTACACGTAACGACTGTCAAAGAGCCACGAATGACAGCCGGGACCAACGGCTTAACGTGCTTTCCGAGGCACGGAGGGGTCTCGTTATGTAAAGATGGTCACCCATCCACAGTCCAACCGCGGCAAGCGTAGCTTAACCTGACCGATCGACCTGTACGGCTGTTAATAATTAGCCACGGGCCCCTCGCTGTGCCCTAAATATGATGAGATATTAATGAAAACATTTATTCTAAACATAAAATAGTATTAAAAATGCTCACAAAAGCCATCGAAACATTTATAGTCATGAAATTCACTTACTTGTGCAAGGTTATTTCCGCTGCCTTTTTGATAGCGAGTTTTACAAAATGCGCATACTTTCATAATAAAAATGTTCTAAATATCACGTAATGAACACAAAATACACAAAAATAGTCGTAAAGTCCATCTCACGAAAGAAGTCCCGCGGCATTATGTGGAACTATATTTTATTATATAATTAGCAACATTCCTACAACAACCCTCTTGCCTCAGACACCTTTCTATATTTATTATGCATTATAATAACCAGTGTCTGTATTATAATGTTGAGATACCTAAATAAATAAATAAAGATTTATGTCTCCGTTACATGCCTGTAGCGCCGCATCTGCGAAACTTCTTTCGTGAAACGGACTTTATTCCACGATTTATACATAAATCATCAGAGACGAACCAAACAACTAAACGTCCGTTTGAAAGAAAGTGCCAATTTTAGTTCCTGAGTACCTCGAGAGGGGCGCTTTGAATCGGCACACAGAACTACTGTCATTTCGTACATTAAAGTTAGTCCAGCGTACTTGTATAATAGAGGTCAGTGCCGGTATAGGTTACGAAGTAACTATTTAGTAATCTGTGGTATAGGGTACTTGAACTTGAATCATATTCTCACTCTATTAAAAAGTACTCTGTGATATTGGCGTACTTTTTGTTAGTGGATCAAGGAGTCTTCCCGGATCTAATGAAATATAGTAAGGTAATACTGTCAAAGTTAGGTGGCGAGGATATAAGAATAAACGGTAAAAGTATCCACCAATATAATTAGGAGCAAAAAGAAGAATAATAAATTTTCATTAATATAATAGTAAGTCACAGAGTACTTTTTGATAGGTAAGTGTTGCTAGGCAACCACAGAGTATAAGAATACTCAAAAAGTATTCATTCCTCAAATCAAAAAGTACTCTGTGTTCCTCAACATCCACCCCTGTTGATGATAACGCCAGCCATCTTCTTTAGCATTTCCAGTCTGGGCCCATATAACGGTTTTGTTAACATGTCAGCTATCTGTCTGGTTGCTGGCACATGGCTGATTGCCATGCCTCCATCTTGTAAGCATTCTCTGACGAAGAAAGATCTTATCCTGATATGTTTTGTCTTCTGGTGAAACTCTGTAGGATTTTTGGCCAGCTTTATTGCACTTTCATTATCGACACCTAAGGTCGCAGCCCAGGGCAGTTAGTACCAGTAAGATCTTTTAATATCTTCTGTAACCATATAATCTCTTTGGCGGTTTCGCTGGCTGCTACAATTTCCGCCTCTGTCGAGGATATTGCAACGGTGCTCTGCCGTTTGCTATACCAGGAAACAGCACCTCCAGCGTAAATACAGAGAATGCCTGATGTAGATCGCGCAGTTTCCATATCACCACCGTGATCTGCATCGCTATAACATTCCAAACTATGAACATTATCTGTCCTGTAACATATACCTTCATCCATAGTTCCTTTTAGGTATCGCATAATTCTTTTTACGTTCAGGATGTTCTCTTTTGTTGGTTTCTCCAAATTTCGCGATGCAACGCTTACTGCATAGGCAATATCAGGCCTTGTGCTTGACATTAAATAGGACAAGGTACCAACAGCTTCACGGTAAGAAAATGTCTTCGTAGTAGATTCCTTAACCAGAGTATTGCTTGCCTTTAAAATTGGTGTTGGCACTGGCTTGCATTCGTCCATGCCAAATCTCTCCAACAAGCAAGTGACATAATTATGCTTTCTGATACAGTAAAATGGAACCATCAGAGTACCTTTTTATCTCTATTCCTAGAAAGTAGCTTACGGGTTTTACTGTTATCTTAAAATGTGCCTTCAATTCATTCAGGAAACAGTTAGCCATTTTCTCACTGGTATATGCCAATAGACCGTCGTCAACATACAGGGCCAGAATAATTTTCTCCTTTCCTTGTCTTCTCAAAAACAAACAGGGGTCAGAATTACTCTGCTTGAATCCTGCCTTTACGATGTAGTCTGTGATGCATCTGTTCCAGCAGAGTGGGGCTTGCTTTAGCCCATACAAGCTCTTCTTTAATTTGAAGACATACCTCTCGTCAGCATAACCTTCAGGCGGTTTCATGTAAATCTCCTCGTCTAACGTGCCGTAAAGGAAAGCTGTAGACACATCGAATTGTGATAGCTTGAGTTTCTCTCTCGCAGCTACGCTCAAGACGGCTCTTATCGTGCTGCTCCTAGCAACTGGACTAAAAGTTTCATGGAAATCAATATCTTTTTACTGCGAATATCCCTTTATCACTAGCCGAGCCTTGTATTTATCAATAGAGTCATCCGGATTGGTCTTTATTTTGAAAATCCACTTGCATGGAATGGCTTTTCGACCTTTTTGTAGTTCGACTAGGTCCCATGTTTCGTTCTCTCTTAACGAGGTTATTTCGTTCTCGATAGCATTTTTTCACTTTTCTTTGTCTTTACATGATATTGCCTGCTTATAGGTTTGGGGCTCGTATAAATTGTTGGCTTCTAGAGCCATAATATGATCATTAAACCTTACAGGAGGCTTTAGGTTTGCTCTATCTATGAGAACCATGCGGTTTTCATCAGAATTGTGGCTTTCGTTTTCTTCAGCTAGGTTTTCGTTTTCTTCTTCAGAAGGCAAGGACTCGAAATCTGATTCATTTATATCATCTACCATTTCTTCATTGGTTTCGATATGTGGCCTTGATGAAGAAGGTCTTGAAATGATTTCGATTTCATCCTCCGAAGCATGTCGTTCTCCAACCTCTCTATTAACATTCATTTCATGTTCACTCTCGAGACTTGGAAAATTACGATTGAAGTTCCTCTGAAGAACAGGAGTCGGCTCTTTCGGTTTAGGTACACCCTCTTTTGATTTTCCCAGTAAACCCAGTAAGGTACCTCTTCAAAAGTGACATCTCTGGACCTAATTAATTTCAATGCTTCTTTGTCCCAGATTCTATAGCCTTCGTCTCCTTCATAACCAATAAGTATCCCTTTTTGTGCAGCTTCTTGCGTTTTGCTTTAGGAACATGGGCATAGCAGGTGCAACCAAGTATTCTACGATGTTTTATCGCTGGCTTCTGTCCGTACCATAACTCATGTGGAGACTTGCTTGGCACGTTCGTTGGCCCTGTGCGATTCAACACGTAGACTGTCGCATTTACTATCTCTGCCCACAAATCATCAGGAATTTTATCATGTGCATGCATGATGGCGCGTGCGGCTTCTACGACCTTCCGATTTTCACGCTCTACGCAGCCTGCTTGCTCTGGGGTGTGAGGCATTGTGAATCTTTGCTTAATTCCGTTTTCAGTTACGATATTTTTGAATACCGCGCTAACAAATTCTCCTCCATTGTCACTTAACATTGCCTTAATGACGTGTCCTGCTGCTATAGCTTCATTTAAGAAGATCTTAAGCTTTGAAGTTGCTTCAGACTTTTGTCGAAGAAAGTAGATGTGACGATATCGTGTGAAGTCGTCCTTGAACAGAATGTAATATCGAAACTTCGAAATCGAATATGGAAATGGTCCGCATAAATCTGTATGGATTAGTTCTCCAGTTTTAGTGACTCTAACCCTTGTTCCAAATGAATGCCTGTGCGCCTTTCCATAGACACAGCCTTTACAAATGTCGGATTGGTTGTTCTCCATTTTATATCCTAGCTCTTTTTCGATTACCTGACGAACATGTCTTTTGTTCTGATGTACCAGCCTTTCATGGTATACTTGTAAAGGGTTTGTCAATAATTGATTGACTTCCTGATTTTTGGGCGCGACACATTTCAACTCCAGCTTGAATAGTCCCCCTTTAATCGTTCTAGTTCCAATTACTTTCAACAAATGGTGTTATTTGCTGACGATACTTCCTTGATTTTTAAAAATTATAGACGTGCATCTAATCTTGACGACGTAAATAATGCCCTACTGCAGATCCAAAATTGGTTCACTGCTAATAATTTAGTACTAAATGGGAAAAAAACCAAGTGCATAAGATTTTCTTTACCAAATGTCAAAAGTAGTAATTGTGAGATAGTATTGAATCAAGAGAAACTAGAATTCGTCGATAAAACTGTTTTCCTGGGAATCACGCTCGACTCAAGGCTTCAATGGGGTCCTCATATTTAACATCCCTTGCAAGACGGCTAAGTTCAGCAGCATATGCTGTGAGAAAAATCCGTCAATTTACTGATGTTGATACCGCGAGACTGGTCTATTTTAGTTACTTTCATAGTATTATGTCGTACGGTATTTTACTATGGGGACGGGCTGCAGACATCGATTCTATTTTTATTCTGCAGAAAAGAGCCATCAGAGCCTCCGCAGGCGTGACTCTCTAAGGGAGCTGTTTAAAGATATTAACATCATGACGGTACCTTGTCAATATAGCTATGAAAATATCATGTACGTAAGGAAAAATCTACATCTTTTTGGTAAAAGAGGTGAAAGACACAGTTATATAACTAGAAATAGGGACCAATTAGTTTTAGTTCAACCAGGTTTCAGACTGGCTAAAGTAGATTCATCTTTCATGGGCTACTGTTTAAAATGTTACAATAAAATACCTACCCACATACTTGAACTGAATGAAACGAAGTTTAAATCTTGTATAAAACGCACACTATGCAGCCAGGCATATTATAAATTGGGTGATTACATCGCTGATAAAAATGCTTGGCTAAACGCTGGTCCTGCTCCATAAGGACGCACAAATAAATTGCATCATTGGAATTTACTGTTGGAGCTGCTGAAGATTTTAAAATAAAATTTTTGCAATATATAAATTCAATCTCCTAGTATTGTATAATTGCATAGCACAATTGTGAGTATAACTATGTCATACTATAAAGCTACCATTTACTGGGTACGTCTTTCATTGACTTGAATGTGCCCTGGCGGCTGAGGGTATATCATGCTCACTCAAATGTCTCGCCGTTGGTGGCGCATGTGTTGGATCATTTAGCTCCCTTCAAAATGGTTGAGCTGAATGGTGCTAATACATGCGTCATGTTCGTGAACGTGCGCTGTCAGTAGGGACTGGTCATCTCTTTGCTGCCATGGCTTATTTTAATTTAATATTTGAATTGTTTTTTTTTTAGTTTTTCATTACGGGCGCTTTTAAAGTTTTACATCGTTCTCACACGCATAATTTTTAACATGAATGATGTAACCAAGTCTTTGTAACCATATTATTTGATTTAAAAGAGTGTCCATGGAGTTTCTTGCCCGTTCTTCTCCATAGGTACCTACGCTTTGGAATGGGCAACTAGCTTCATCTTTCTGACTGACCGACCCCTTTTTTTTTTTTTTTTTTAAGGATGGGAAATCATCCAATGACCCCTCCCGCTCTGGGTGGAGCGGAAGGGAGTGTCAGACTCTTACTGACTAAAACCCATCCGTGTTCCTTCCTTAGCCCTTTATGTTCCGGGGCAGCGGTAACCCTTTCGGACAATCCCGCTGCCCCGGCAGGCTTCGGCCCTAACGGGCCCCTCCTTTGATGCTGACATCTCTTTGAGGCGCGCGTGGAACACATACGCGCCGTCCGGCACGGGCCTGGTCCTGATCGGACGGCGAGCTACCCATTACTCGCCGTCCGCAGGCCCGCGCCTACGGTGGCCGGGAGTCGTCACGCGGCTCCCGACGCCCGGAGCGTCTACCGCGGCGGCTGGGACGGGCGGCCCTCTCGGCTCTCTCCCTCGCCCATCCCGCCACCTCCTTCGCTAGCATGACTGCTTCGCAGAAGGAGGTGACTGCCTCCCACTCCCTCTCGCCCCGGACCATGGCTTGGACCAGGGCCGGGCGCGAGAGGTCGCCGCCGCTGCCGATCGCCTCTACGAGGACACGGCGGTGCTCTGCCCAAGCGGGACAGACCTCCACCGTGTGCACCACCGTGTCCTCTGGGCGATCCTCGCAGTGGTGACACCCGGGCGTTTCCTCCCGCCTGATTATGTGCAGGAACCTCCCGAAACATCCGTGTCCGGTGAGGACCTGCGTCAGGCGGTAGGTGAGGGCGCCGTGACGCCTCTCTAGCCACTCTTCAAAGAGGGGCCTTACCGCCGCTATCGCGGCGTGCCCTGCGCTGGGTTGCGACAGTCGCGCTTTCCATGCCGCCATGAGATCGCGCCGGAGGTCCGTCCGCTCCGCAGCAATTTGCCGTGGAAGCGGGTTTTCCCCCCGGCGTAGTGCCTCCGCGCGCCACTCAAAGAGGCGCGCGAGGACTATCGCCTCCAGATCCCATGGCGGCAGTCCGGCAAGGAGGCTTGCCGCCTCGCGCGAGATCGTGCGGTACCCCCGTATCAGCCGTATGGCTACCACCTTTTGGGGCGCGTTCAAGTAGTGGGCGGCTCGAAGCCGCAGTGAACGCGCCCACACCGGGGCGCCATACACGGCCATGGACCGCACGAACCCCGCGTAAAGCCTCCGGCAGGAGGCGTTTGGCCCCCTCAGGTTGGGCAGGAGCCGCTTGAAAGCGGCCCCAGCCCGTTCCAGTTTGGGGGCCAAACGTCGGAAGTGCTCCACGAAGTTCCACCGGCTGTCGAGGACGAGACCCAGGTATTTCATCGTCGTCTCGACGCCGATGTGAACCCCTCCTACCGTCAGTTGGGATCCCGATGGTGGCCCGTTCCGAAGCCCATGAAATGTCATGGCCTCGGACTTGTGCAGAGCCACCTCGAGACCCAACTGCCGGATCCTCTCCACACTGACCGACCCCTTGACAATTCAAAAGTGCCTGTAATTGGTTTAATTGAAATAAATGCTTTGAATTTGAGTTTGCAAAATTCATTTGCCACAAACATTTTGTTCCGAATGGCATGATTCCTTACTGCACTTTATTTTCCAAAATTTCCATAGATGTGGGTTGATATACTTTGGGTACCTACCTATATATTTTCCTAGGGAACAGCATGTCGATTCTGTAAAAATCTCACCGTGAAAACTTGCGTGGAGTGAGCTGTCATTCCATCTGATGCTAATAGGGATTTACCTCCGTGGGATTTACACTAATGACAGCTCACTCCACGCTCACTTCACCTAAGTTTTCACGGTGAGATGGTTACAGAATCGCACTGCAGATACCAAAGTGAGTCTTTGCTACATGAAAATAAGGCTTATTTTAGGTTGGTTGGTAATGATAACTCAATAATGACAATTTGTGTGGGTTGGAACATTTTGGCACAACAGCCCCAGACACTCCCTCAGAGACAAAATTGAGTTTTAAGAATGGCGGCATTTCCTCGGGGCTAGCTGGGCCGAACCAACATGTATGTATACGTACATCCGTGGTGGAGCGACCCAGACTGCCGGGCACTTCTTCTCTTGCAACCGAGCGGGTGGGCAGGTTGCGGATAGCCCAACTCCGGCTGCGGGACCGACTGCAAACAGTCGATCTCGCACCCGGAGCATCTCGAAAGAGATCCCGGACAAGAGAAGTGCCCGAACACAAAGTCCCAGGTTTAGGGTAACCCACTCACCTCATCCCATGTACCAATTAATCCTAATCATTCCAACCCTTCCCTATCCATAAAAATCCCATCAATTTCCCAAATCCCTAGGCCAAATCCCAGACCTAGGGTGACCCCCAATGACCTTTACCCTACCAACAAACACCCTCCCTCCCATCCCTACATCCCATCGGTCCCAGAGGACGGGCAACCTCGATTCCAAAAAAGCCCACCCCCCTCGTCAATGAAAATGCAGAAAGAGAGAAAATACCCAGGTTCCGGCCAAGCCGGGGAATCCCACACCGCTACGGCGGTCAGCCCCCAACGTATTCTGGGGGGGGCAACTACCTGCGAAACCTTGCCGTGCTTCTCAGCGCGGCCGGCTGCTGATTTAGCGCCCAACACACAGGCAGCGACTAACGCGCCTGCAAACACAACTCCGGCTGCGACCAACGCGCCAAAAACAACAACCACGGCTGCGACCCACGCGCCATCACCCACGACGAAGTGCATGCTTCCTTCGAGCCTCTGGGAACAGAGCATCGTGCGGAACAGCACCACCAACCCAGACTATGACAGACACGGACAGGGGGTGATAGGGAAGGCTAACGAACCTCACGACCCTACCACTCTCCCGGTTGATAGAGTACGACTGCTGAAGAAGCGCGGAAAAATCACAAACCGGGGGAGGAAAGTAGGCGACCAAAAGCGCAGCACCCGCGAAGTCACTAGCCAGCGCGAAGCGCGATCGGACGCCGAAGAGGTAGTACGCGACCAGCCCCGAGACCGCGACGGGGAAACCAGGCGCGAAAAGGGGCCGTACGCGGAAAAAAGAGAACGGCCGCAAGTCCTCGAAGGGGAAACCCAGCGCGAAAAGCGGCCAAACGTGGAACCACGCGACCAGCTGCAAGTCCGCGATGGGGTAACCCAGCGCGAAAAGCAGCTGGACGCGGAACCACGCGTGCAGGGGCAGGTCCGCGAAGGGGTAACCCAGCGCGAAAAGCCCTTGCACACGACAGAGTCTGCCGGGGACGCCAAGCGATCCCATCACTCAAACACAGACGCATCCCGCGACAAATCCCGACCGAGACACCACAGAGGAAGGCGAGGTGGATCCTTGCGTCCTGACGTCACCACCCAGCCTGGCATCTCAACGCCGCAGCCTGGACCGAGTGGTACAGGGCCGGCGAAGAGGGAGCGCCCTGATGACTCGGCTTCACCGAGCACGCTCCAGGGGGACGCCAACCGTGTAAGGGTCCACTCCCTTCCCTCCCCCCCCCCTAGAGGATTGACGCAAGACGAGGCCGAGCTGGTCAAAGCAGGCCTGGAGGACGCACTCATGGACACGGACTCGACAGCACCACTCCCTGCCTTCCGCGGATACGGGTAGCGGAGGGCACAGTACAAATATGGTGCGAGGACGACCACGCCCTGACCTGGTTGACCAATAACGTACCCCTCCTCAAACTCCCCAACACTGACCTCACACTGACGGTACTGAGACAATCGGACGTGCCCACCCGTGTCAGAGCCTCGCTTTTCGTCCCCCGCTATAGAGGTGACATAAGGAGGCTCCACAGTGTTCTGATTCGTCAGAACACGTGGTATGACATGGCCAGGTGGTCCCTATACAGGGCAACTACCATCGGTGGAGACAAATACGGAACTCATTTGAGCCTAGGTGTGCCACCGGAGGAAGTGAAAAGGGTCATGGAGCGGGAGCGACGGATATCGTACCTACTGGGTTCGATATACGTGCGCTTCTGGCCCACGACCCAGCCCTCGGACAACACGACGGACCCGACGATGACACCGACAGCGACACAGACGGACGACACAGACATCGCCCAACTGGAGGAGGTCATGGCCCGCGCGGCGATGGCTGATGACGCAGCCAGCATTCCACCCGCATCTCCCGGCTGGTGCGAGCAACTTCTTGCTTCGTCGCCGGGGGATCAGCACGAAGGCCAGTACAGAGAGGAGGCGGCGGGGGTTTCGTCCGATGGATCCACCACCGACTAAATCCTCCCCCTCATCACCGTCACCACCACTCAACGTCATCCAAACAAACCTCCAACATAGCCAGACTGCCACGGCCAGCTTACGCAGGGCACTGGAGGTTTACCCCCGAACAATTGCACTGATCCAAGAGCCGTGGATCAGGAACAACAGAATATGCGGCCTCAGTAACATCGGAGGTAAGCTAATCCTCAACACACACAGTTCAGACAAACCCAGATCCTGTGTCTATGTACCCAAAGATATCCCTACCACGCTGCTCACTCAATTCTGTTCCAGAGATCTGACAGCTGTCAGGCTCCACACCGTAGGTGAACTCCCAGATGTTGTACTCGCCTCAGTATACATGCCGGGCGACGACACAAACTGTCCACCGAAAGAAATGGCCGACCTGGTGCAGCACTGCGAGAGCACCAATCTGGACTGGATCATCTGCACCGACTCAAACGCCCATCACCCGCTCTGGGGTAGCGAGGCATCAAACTCCAGAGGAGAGGTACTATCCACCTATTTATTCTCTACTAACCTAAACATCGTTAACCGAGGCTCTGAACCCACTTGGGTCACAGTCCGAGGACAAACGATCATTGACTTAACTCTTGCTACAGAAAACGCGACTAATCTTATAGCAAACTGGCACGTATCGGACGAACCTTCTTGCTCAGATCATAGAAGGATCCGCTTCACACTAACTACTAACACAAGGAGACCCGAACCGAGACGTAACCCACGGCGCACCGATGTGCCCGGGTACAAGCGCCTCCTAGCCAACATGCTAGCTAGGCACCTATCACAAATAACCATAAGAGAACCGGCACAACTGGAATACACTGTGACAAAGCTGTCAGAATACCTAACCGAAGCATACCATGCATGCTGAAACTAAGAGCACCAAAAACCAACAGGGAGAGAAATCCCTGGTGGAACGCCGAACTTGGTAAGCTCAGAAACACACTACGGAAGCAATTCAATAAAGCCAAAAACACCCGACTCCCGGAAGACTGGGAGCGATACAAAGAAACCCAATACACATACAAAAAGCGAATCAGAACTGCCAGAAGAACAGCATGGCGGAAATTCTGCGAATCCATCGAAACCAATAATGAAGCCGCAAGAATAAGGAAGATCCTATCAACAGATCAGGACCGAAACCTTGGCGCGCTGAAAAAACCCGACAACTCATACACACTAACGGACCAGGAAACCAGCAAGGTCCTTCTCGAGACTCACTTCCCAGACTGCAAACTCCTAGAGGACAGGACCTGGGAAGCTGTGCCCGATTGGACCCCAACGGAACAGGACTGGTCCAGTGCCCACAGTCTAGTAACACAGGACCGAATAAAGTGGGCTATCAACACCTTCCAGCCTTACAAGTCTGCAGGACTAGATGGCATTTTCCCAGCCCTACTACAATGGGGGGTTGACTATATCACACCATGCCTGGTAGAAATTTATCGGGCCTGCATAGCACTAAGATACGTACCTCTAGCCTGGCGCGAAGTGAAAGTCATCTTCATACCAAAACAAGCGGAGTACACACAACCATAAGCCTCACATCCTTTCTACAAAGACCCTAGAGAGACTCTGTGATCGACACATCCGAGACGGACCTCTTCGGGCAAAGCCACTCCACAAAAACAGCATGCGTACTCCACAGGCAAATCAACAGAATCCGCACTGCATAGTGTGGTATCCAAAATTGAATGCGCAGTGGACCACAAATGCTCAGCACTGGCTGCCTTCATTGAAATCGAGGGCGCCTTTGATAAAATCAACTTCAAAAGCATCAGCACGGCTCTAGACAGACACAACATAGACCCGACCCTGAGCGGCTGGATCACCAACATGCTCAAACGGAGGGCAGTACAAGTGACCGTAAACGACACCACAAGGGCCATCGTGGCGAAGGGCTGCCCGCAAAGGGGCGTCCTTTCGCCGCTTCTATGGAACCTGGTCGTGGACAGTCTAATAAAAGATCTCAATGATAAAGGTTACTTTACTGTAGGATACGCCGACGACATAACCATAATAATAAATGGCACCCACGAAAACACACTGTGCAACCTAATGCGCCAGGCCCTGAAAATAATAGAGAATTGGTGTGGTAAACACCAACTATCAGTGAACCCCACAAAAACCGAATTGGTTCTCTTCACAAAAAAGAGGAAACTGACGACACTACAACTACCACGTTTCTTTGGTACAACCCTAAGCCTATCAACTGAAACCAAATATCTCGGCATATTTTTGGACAAACAGCTGAATTGGGCAAAACACACCAACTACATTACTACGAAAGCCAGCATATGACTGTGGCAATGCAAGCGAATGCTTGGAAAAAATTGGGGGATTAGCCCTGGGGCTAATCCCCCAATTTTTTCCACCCTGACCACTAGTGACCCTGGGGTCACTCACTGGCTATACACCACTGTTATCCGACCAATCATCACATACGGCTCACTAGTCTGGTGGCCCAGAACAGACCTGAGCACAGCCCAAAAAGACCTTGAAAAGCTGCAGCGGTTCGTGTGTGTGGCAACCACCGGCTGCATGAGAACTACACTCACTGCTGCCCTACAGGCCATGCTCGGACTACCGCCTCTACACCTTGTAGTGCGGGAAGAAGCGGCCTTGGCTGCCTTCAGGCTCTCTACATCAGGAACCCTGAGCAAAGACTCTAGGGTCAAACACATACGTTTAAAAGAAAATGCGATCAAACGGCAGCCAATGATGGCATCACCCTGCGACAAAGCCCCGAAACAATACTGCTTCCAAAAGCACTACAACATAGTGCTTAAAGAGGAGCAGTGCGACTACTCAGGTTCGAAGGAACTGAGAATTTACACTGACGGTTCAAAGACCGACTGCGGGACTGGAATCGGAGTCTTCTCACACGACCTCAACATAAGAATATCCAAACCGCTGGGAAAGCGCAACACGGTCTACCAAGCGGAGTGTGTGGGCATAACACAAGCGGCTTATGCCATAGCAGCCAGAGGAGTTGCGGACACCCATATTCGCATACTCTCTGACAGCGCCTCAGTCCTCCAATCCTTAGATAAAAAATGCATCACATCGAAACTAATACTAGAATGTCACAATGCGCTTGAACAGGCAACTGTATTGAACCGCAATATAGTGACACTACAATGGATAAAAGGACACAGTGGATCGCTAGGTAACGACGCAGCTGACGAGCTGGCCAGAAGGGCATCGAGCATGCCAGTCTGTGGACCGGAACCTATCGTGCCCATCCCCTTCAACCAACTACGCAGGTGGCTACAGGAGTACACCCACACACAAGCAGAAAGCTGGTGGACGTCGTCACCAGGCTGCAGGCAGTCCAAGGAAGCTATGCCATCACTGGATGGCAAGCTAAGCAGTCGCTTACTACGATTGGACCGGAAAGGCCTCCGTCTGGTGACGGGGACCATCACGGGACACTGCTCGTTAAACAAACACTTTCACACTATAGGCATAACGGACAGCCCCCTGTGCAGAGATTGCATGGAGGCTGATGAAACCATTGCGCATGTGCTCTTTGAGTGCACGGGCGTCACCCAGATCAGGACACAAACCCTCGGGACACCCAGATCGTACACAGATGTTCTCAAAAGACCAGGAGACCTAATCAGCTTCTGGAGGGAGGTGGGCTGGTTGGAATAACCACCAACGGCCGCCATGGCCCACGCACAATGGTCCACTGAAGGACTAAGTGCGGAAACCAAACCCATAACATAGAACATGGCGGCATTTCTTCTCCAGGGCTGCTTCATCTTTCCACAGACTTCTTTTAATCATCATCGTCATTAACGGGACAGACATACCTACTATATTCCCCCCACTTCCATGCAGCTGACTTTTTTTGGGTTGAAGATGATCCCAAAAACCACCCCATAAGGTTATGGCGCGGTATGAAATTGCTTTTTTATAAGTTTGACTTGCTATAACTTTAGACTCTTCGTCTCCCACTACTGTAGGAGCAGCTGATGCTCAATCTTTTATGCAATAAGGAAAGACTGTGGTTTTTGTTATGATTTTCAGCCGTTTACAAAATTCCTTGTTCAAACTAACGCCACCAGCCGAGTAGTATTTTCGATTCAATAATCACTCTCATTAAAATTATGTTTATGATGTTTTATTCATTCAGTTTCGTGCAAGAAAGGAATACAGACAAAGATTGCAAATTAAACTACAAAGCAAAATTTATAAAATAAAAATAGTACAAGTTTTATTAATTCACTTATGCATAAACACATTAACTTACTGCTTCTTAAAGCTCTTTAATATTGGATAAATATTATCAAATGCTTCATATATTTCTTCTCTCACTTTAGCGCCAGTTAAGACAACTTTTCCAGAAACAAATATCAATAATACTATTCTTGGTTTTACCATTCTATAAATAAGCCCCGGGAATAACTCTGGTTCATATGAACTGAACTGTCCATGTGTCAGTACTAAACCTTCAAGGCGAATTGGAAACTTTACGTCACAACTTCCAACCATATTTTGGATTTTAAAGTCTAAAAACTTGGCCTGTAAATAAACAACAACAAACAATTATTTTGACATAGTTTAAATAAGTTTTTATTACGATTTTTAAAATCTTTAAGGAGTCCTGAAACTGCAAGAAAGCACAGTTCCATGCTGTTCTGTGCTGCACACACAGCTCACTGTAATATTTGCGGTCCACATTCACACAACATTACATCACACTTGTATTTCCCTGAAGAGTTAGGTGAGGTGCACCAGTATACAAAGAATATTTATAATTTCTCTTGTATCATCAGGTTAGTGCATTGCAAACATTGATGTGATATTTGATGCTGTATGCCTTTTGCATAAAGTGAGAAATATATTGTGACCAATCTATTATGATATCAATACTTAACTTATTATTAACTAGATGGCTATTGTAATATTATCAGTTCATATAACTCTGATGGATCAGAAGGTGTTTGAACAGTAACTGTTGAATGGTAGGCCAAAGCAAGGAAAACCAGTTCAGATGGAGATTCATAGACAACTTCTCCTTGGAGTGCAAATGCAGTGCTGTTACACAAACGATGGGATACTTAATTGTGTCCTGTCCTGTCGTCTGCACATTACAGGAACTAATGGATGCTAGTGATGGCACCAAACACATAACCAAATTCTGGGCCGAGTCCATTTAGATTGCCAGCAACACACTAAGAAGAAGAAAAAGTTCATACTTACATAAAAACCAAGTTTCTGAATAATTCTAGCATATTTCCGAGCAGCAAGACGAGAGTCTTCTTCACTTTTGGCACCTGTGCAAACCATCTTTCCTGATGAAAATATCAGTGCTGTAGTTCTAGGTTCTCTTATTCTCATAATGACCGCAGCAAATCTCTTTGGATTATATTCTGCATTTCTTGCATGGAGAGCAATTTTTTTTAGGTCTAATTTACAATTTAGGTTCACTGTTGAGACAATATTTCTGAAAGTAAAAGAAATGTTTTTTATTATTTATCTATTCACATTAATTTGTTTCAAACTACTTAAAGAGGACTTTCAAAAATTTTATCTTCTGTGTCTATGTCATTATACATTTTACTGGCTCTGATTATACAAAACTTTTTCAGGAGTACTTACTGCAACTGTGGTAAGATGCCAGGGTCAGCTGAGTGTGGGGTCATAGGTGTCATTGGTGCAGGACTGGCCTGGCTGAGCATCTGTTGTCCTGCCAGACTGCCACTTGTTATCATAGGTGACATTAAGTTTTGCTAAATAAAAAATATAAGTACATATTAATACAATATAGTAACAATGTTTGTGGTACATAACAAAAATTTTGAGTGTGACTAAAAAGTATTTTGAAGTAGTTTTTTTTTTCTGTAGTACATTTTAGGTAGACTCATTTTGTTCTGGAGAGATTACATTAGTTAACAGTGTAAATAAATTGCACAATTCTATAATTCTTGTAAGAAAATCAGAGTTTAGGAATGCAGGATATAACTATAATCTATTTAAAGCAGTATCTTGTGAGATAATGGAATTTTTCATAATTAGAAGACTAACTTTTGCTGAATTGCATATAAAGTTAATATACAATGATAATTACTGGTGTTTGTGGTTGCATCATTTGTTGCGGTGTAGCATAGCTGGCAGCTGGCGCATAAGTATGAACTGATCTTTGAGGAGTTCCCATTAGTGATGAACCGAAGCCGACGAGCGGTGAGGACCCCATCGCGGCAAGAGCATGTTGCTGCTGTTGTTGTTGTTGCTGATGCTGCTGTTGCATAGCATTTGGCAAAATCTGTTGATCTTCTTCTGGCTGATGCAAAGGAGTACCTATGCCAGGTATGTTGTACGGACTCGGAAGCATTTGATCCATTTTAAAGTCTGATTTTCACTTTTTGATAGTATTGCACTAGTCTGAAAGACTGTGTTGACGAACGTTTTTTGTCTGTAATTAATTTCTAGTAAATGAACGGCCTCTACTTTATTATTTTTATCTCAAGCACCGTCTTTCCATATTCGGAGGCGAAAAGCATCACAAAATACAGTTCACACTGTTTCGTGGTTTATAAAAAAATCGTGGTTTGCCTCCACCGCCGTAATCACAGGCCGTACCGTAATCGAAATTGAAAATATTGAAATCCATCGAAATGTCACTTTGCTGTCACATCACAGATTTGTCACATGTGTCATAGGGCGCGTTCCGAATTGAGGACATAATCGATGTGATCGATTTGAGCGTGCTAAAACCCGTACCGAATTGGCGTGAGCGCGATAACGATGTCCTGTAAATCGACATAGATGACGTCATGGCATGCGCCATCTTGCGATAACGCCGACCATGCCTCGTACTAATATCACCCTGAGCGCTGTCAAAAATGACAGTGTGTGTGTGAGGATGAGGATGTGTCCGTGTGTGTTTTGTTTTGAGCTGCATCATATCTTTTTAATAACGTGGCATTTTCGAAATTGTGCTTCTGGCTGACAGTCGCCACCTAAACAAAGAAAAGGAAGAAACGTGTGGTGTTTTTATGAAGAAATACTGCTGTAATATCTTTTTGACACCGAGTAAGCACTGTGAGCGCGCTAACGAGTGTTCCGAATCGTTGACAGCTCTCAGCTGTCTTAATCGTGATATCCATTATGGAACGCATGTGAGACGATTTGAGTGCTGTGAGCAATATTAGCCATTTCGGAAGGCGGCCCAAGTGTCAGAACATGGGTTTAGTAAGTACTCATCATCTTCCTGCCTTTAACCCATGTTACTCGGGGTCGGCGCAACGATTGAGTAAATGCATGGAAACGGCATATTGTACTATAGAAATAATAGTATACATACAAATATTTATAATATGAAAAAAAAAATGAAATGAAAAACGAAAAAGTGTTTATTCAGAGAAATAATTTTAAACAAGATATATTTACCTCCGCCAAACTACAAAGCACACACTCTATCATATCGACACACACATGATGTCAAAAAGCGTTCTGTTTCTTTTTAATCAAGAGCTGCTTAAGAAAAGAGAGACATCTTAATGTTTGTCAAGTACACAC
Source organism: Gortyna flavago (assembly GCA_963669345.1). Classification (NCBI taxonomy): domain Eukaryota; kingdom Metazoa; phylum Arthropoda; class Insecta; order Lepidoptera; family Noctuidae; genus Gortyna; species Gortyna flavago. Next base: position 8,182,220 of record OY770129.1, on the reverse strand, counting down.
GGCTACACATCAACCTATACATAACCAGTATAAGCTGACTTCTGATTGTACGAAAAACCTATACGATGCGAGTTCAACTCAAACTGGAAATGTATAGCTTGATGTGTAGCCGTGTGTACTAAATTTGGCAACACTTTTGTGTGACGTCAAAATCATGTCTATGCGTACGTGACATTGAAATAGAAGCATGGAGACGCCCTATTCTACTATTTAAATAATAGCTAAACAAATATCTATCATATCGACATACACATGTCAAAAAGCTTTCTGTTTCTTTTTAACTAATCAAGAGCTGCATGAAAAGAGAGTGAGAGATTCTTTTGTGTGACGTCAATATCATGTCTATACGTGACGGGCCGCCATGTTGAGTGCCGAGTTTTATGAATTGTTTTGTGGTAGATGTGCTGTCAAACGGTTGATTGCTCAAAATATTTTTGTTGTTTTCGAGAGAAATACGCCTAGAAACTAGATGTTTTGGTGTCCAATAATAGAAAAATTATGCCCTCGTGTTGTATAAAAGAGTGTGGTGCGAGAAAAAACAAAAAGAACCCCATGAAAGGCGGCCATCTTTAGTGTCCGATTTGTGTAGGTATACACGCTAATTTTGTAGGTATGCCCAGTCCTTAGGTTTATTTAGTCATTGATGCGTGACCGGTCGCAAAGTTGAGAGTGCCGAGTTTTATGAATGGTTTTGTGGTAGATGTGATGTCAAACGGTTGATTGCATAAAATATTTTTTTTGTTTTCGAGAGAAATACGTCTAGAAACTAGGTATTTTGGTGTCCATTGATAGGAAAATCATGCCCTCGTGTTGTATAAAACAATGTGGTGCGAGAAAAAACAAAAACAACTCTACGAAAGGCGGCCATCTCAAGTGTCCGATTTTTGTAGGTATACACGCTAATTTTGTAGGTATGCCCACAGAGTAAATACAAAGAGGAGATGTTGTAATTAGATTTCCTTAGGAAACAACGCGTGACATTTTGCGGGGTGAGGGGTGCTAGATCACGCCCACTTCTTTATTTTCCATCTACCGGTCAAGAGTAAACTTTGTTATTCGTTCTGACAATTTTATTTTGTAGTAACGTAACTATCTCACACTAGATGTCACTTGCGTGCAGGATGCAACAGGGTCGTACTCAGAATTTTCGTACCTAATTTTTTTATTGAAAATGTTATTGCTATGAAAAAAAAATGTTTGAATAAAAAGGTTTTTGATGAATGACGAAAGATGATTATTAGACTTTCTCATAATTTTAAATTACTTATCTTGTTAAAAAGAGTTATCAAGATGTTCTACAAAGCTAGTCTTTTTAGAAAAGAAAAAACACCTTCTCCCGTTTACGTGACAATTCATCGTTGAGCTCCTTATGTTTTGAGTTGAGCTGTACGATTTCTGACAAATGCGTGCACTGACTGGACAGTCCTCTCAATCTGTGTGGTTCTTTCCTCAAAAGACCATCTCAGACACACATAGTTTTCATATAACCTGACCAAGATTATGTCTGAACTTTAAAAGAGACTGTGACCTCTGAGTTTGTTTCGGCCTTTCTTCTCAGAGTAATCAGATAAGAAACTCTGACCTCATCTAGTTCTAAAAAATATGATTGACGTGTAAAACTTTTTGTGATAACTTACTTATAAAAATAAAATCACTTATCATTTATCATCCGAAACCATTAATGTCAAACATAGATATATGAAAGAAGGAGATATTCCCGGTAGTTGAAAATGTATCAGAACCCGATGCACGATGTCGCTAGGTTGGCCCCACCACCGCGCCACTACTACACATTTAGTTCAGTAAAAGCTTAGACAAAGTCGCGCACACACTTGCAATTCATAAATCAGAACGTTCTACTCAATCAATTATAAACCTTAACTCATCAAACACAACGTGCATTTACCATGCACCATACAACTTACTCACACAAAAACATCAATCTCCTATCGTTGTGCTATGCAAAAGCCATTTATTTTATATAAACGCTAGTGATTGACTAAATCGGAAAGTTATCGATTCTTCCACACAAAAAAAAAAATAGGGTCATGAAAATAAAATAAATAAAAACGATATGTCCAGAACATATTAGGTATATTATGGACGGGCCCGTGGCAAAATAATGACAGCCGCACAGGTCGATCGCTTGCCGCGGTTGGTCTGTGGATGGGTGACCATCTTTACATACCGTGTCCCCTCCGTGCCTCGGAAAGCACATTAAGCCGTTGGTCCCGGCTGTCATTCGTGGATCTTTGACAGTCGTTACGGGTAGTCAGCAGCCCGAAAGTCTGACAACTAGTCTTACCAAGGGGTATCGTATTACCCAGTAACTGGGTTGTGGAGGTCAGATAGGCAGTCGCTCCATGTAAAATACTGGTATTCAGCTGCATCCGGTTAGACTGGAAGCCGACCCCAACATAGTTGGGAAAAGGCTAGGCAGATGACGAGATAGGTAGGTATATATTTAATTTAAAGGAGATTATATTTTTATGTCCAGCGTTTTAAGTACTTTCCATTTATGAGACAGCCGCGGGACATTCGGTAAAATAATTTTATTCTAATTACGGCCCTGTCTTTTTGTTTTTTTTTCAGAGTTGACTATAGATGGCGGTCCGTTTACAAAATGATATAAAAACTACAAAAATAGTATTTTGGCCATTAGAGGGTTTATAAGAATGAATGTCGAACAAATTTCAGTACATATGATTATTAAAAATGTTAGTACTGAGCTCTACGTACAGACGCCAGCACATCAACCTACCCGAAACTGTCAAATTTTTCCAATCAACTTTGAACCTTACACTTTAGCGATAAAGTTGAAAAGAAATTTGACAGATTGGGGTAACTTGATGTGCTGGCCTCTGTACAACTTAAAATTTTCTACCACGAATATCTATTTACTACCATTTTGTAGCGTTCCCCGTAAACACACCTAAAAAAAAAACCTTCCATACGGATCTGTGAATAGCATTTTGCCGGTCCTTCGGTTCAGAAATCAGGTTATCGAACAAGTGTCATTGTCGATTCGATAGTTAATCGTATGTTTGTGAATACAGGTGCTGGACCTCTAAGCCGTTCTCAGCAACCAGCACAATGTCATCGGCAAATAGCATACACCAGGGGAGCCTCTGCTTGGATATCCATGCAGAGGCTCCCCTGGTGTACGCTATTTGAGATCAAAATTACGAGAATTGCCCCTTTTTTCTCATTTTTGGTAGATTGAGACTGAGATCAATTCTCAATTTACCAAAAATACTTCTAATTTTCCTACATTTTGACAAGTTTTTGACATTTGTTTGTCGCCGAGATGAGACTGCGACTAGATTTTGAACGTTTTAAGATGTGAGAGCATCCATTATCGGCACGAAAAGGTAAAGGTTTAGTAAGTACAGACGCCAGCACATCAACCTACCCGAAACTGTCAAATTTTCCCAATCATTTTTGAACCTTATACTTTAGCAATAAAGTTGAAAATCTATCAAAGAAATTTGACAGATGTAACTGATGATGATGTAACTTGATGTGCTGGCGTCTGTACTATGTTGTTGGAATCACTCGTTCTCGGAATCACTGTCGGAATTATTTTGTGATTTTGTACACAAACCGCGTATGTGTGATACTGATGGATAACAATAACTGGACCGTGCGTAGAGGCCAGTTAAGCAGCTGCTTGTAAATGTTCACGTCAAATCATAGGAAGCAAACGCTTGTGATGCTTCCACATGTTTGTGCGTTTGTATAGATTGGTAGTTTTTGTTATGTAATAATAATAAGCAAGGCCAAGCATGTAGACACGGCTATTATGTCATTCTGTTTCTGATTCTCCTGTTTTCTCGGATTCTCCAATTTTCTTTATGACTCAGTAACCAAGTCACGAATAATAATAAAAAACACTTCCTTCTGGTCACTGACCTCTATTAAACAAGTGTATAATACACAGGCTTCTGGCTATTACTGTCAAAGTGTCAAAATGTCTGCTACACGCACTGAGTGCACTGACCTACAGGCTGTTTAATAGAGGTCAGTGGCTACACGGAAGACAAGGCGGTATGGTCGAAAGACTTTAGCCTGCCCTTTGGGCGAATAAAATAAAAAAATTGACTGTCAATGTCAATTAGCTGTCACCTGTCACTGTTAAAATTTTTCGATTTGATGAATGCCACGCTTCTTGAATTATTATTTATTTTCTCTTTAGATTGAGATTAAATTTTTAGCCTTTTTACAATGGCTGAAACTATGAAGCAAACCGTCGCAACAATACTAAAAAGTATTGAAAGGTAAGTTCCGGCATTATTATTCAATGTTGTGTAAGGTTATGTAGGGGCATTTCAAATTTTTATGTTTTGTTGTAGCTATTACATGCTAATTAATTTTAGAATAAAATGAAGCCTGTTGCATAAAAATATCCGTTGCTAACATTGTATGACATGTTTATAGATACAATCCCGCCAATCTTCAAACCTTGGAGAGGTATGTCGAAATGCAGTCACGAGAGAATACTTATGATTTGGAAGCAAATCTGGCAGTTTTAAAACTGTACCAATTCAATCCAGAGAAGTTCAATGCTGACATCACATGCCAGATTCTTTTGAAAGCCTTGACTAATTTCCCACATACAGATTTTACACTTTGCAAATGTCTGCTTCTTGAATCTGTGGTAAGTGTTTTTGAGAAAAAAAATATAAGTTTAAAATAAATCTAGGCTTTAGATAAATAACAGCCGAAGAAGTCCTCGTCATCATCCCCATCATCATTCTCTTGCCCTTATCCCAATTGCTTATGGGATGGCGCAATATGTCTTCTTCCTCCAACACTTTGTAGTCCTTATAGTGACTAAATAAACTCTGAAACTATTATACTTCATCATAAGTTAATTAATTTTGTTTATTTGTTATTTGAAATGAGGTTATTATATTAACTCTGCGTTTATCTGTTTTAGGTGGAGAATGAGACAATATCACAAATCAAATATTTGGCCGACATTCTAGAGCAGTGTGACTTTGCACAGTTTTGGAACAGAGTACATCAAATGCCAGAGCTTTGCAACCGTATCAGTGGGTTCCATGACTCCATTCGGAAGTTTGTGTGCCACGTAGTTGGCATTACCTTCCAGACAATTGATAAGAACAACCTTGCTAACTTATTGGGAGGCATTGACGGTTAGTAAAAATAATATAACTACTCTTCTATATGTATCAATTGCCAAAAAACTCGAAAATGGTTTGACCAATTGTGATGAAACTATGGTAAGTTGTTCCGGAGAAAGTTCCTAACAAAAAATAAAAAAGGCATTGCAACACATGCCAGGCATTCGCTAAATTCATATAATAGTATGAATACATAAACACACCTTACTCATGGTGGTTAGTAGAAACTACAGAACACAAGATACTATGATTCATACATGACATACTACTTTTGCCTTGTCCAAATTCATATATCTGTAGGCCGATTCCCATAATTAAAAACGTTTAAAATCTAGTCGCAATTTCATCTTAACGACAACCAATGTCAAAAATGTTGTGAAACTAGTTATTTTTGACAGATTGAGACTGAGATCAGACTGTGAACGTTCTTAAAATTATGAGAATTGCCCCTCAGGTCAATAAAGTACCTCCCATATTTATGTTGAAATAAAATGCATGTTTTTATTTTAAGTGTTATGCTGATTTCAGACTACGCTATAATATAATAGCATATAGTTCATAGCACAACAATATTGCTCGCCATACATTTATTTAGAACACATTCGCACATACTATAGTTCTAAATAAATGTATGGCGAGCGATATTGTTGTGCTATATATTATAGTGTAGTCTGAAATGAGCTTTAGGCTATGTACCTATGCCTGACCTAAGAAGAAGTCATAGCAGGTTGCTATGACTTTTAACCATTAACATGCATGTATATGTTTTGGATGGATGTTTTATTAGGTTTCAATTTACATAGTACACATTCTTTCAAAGGTTTTCATTCTACTTTATTGATTATTAATTCAATTCATATTTCCAATACCCACACAGTTAGCTGGGGTGGATCGAATAATCGATTTTCGCATCCGTACGCAAAATACGTGCATTGACGTGGAGTTGCTGACACTAGTCTGTTTGACCTTACAGTTTAAACTTACCTACACAGTTTAAAAATTCTGCCTGTGATTGGTTTTAGATGTGACTTTGAAACACTGGGTGAAAAAATATGGATGGAGAGATGATGGAAACCTGATCTTCATTGCCAACCAAGATGAAAACATAAAGACTAAGAACATTACTGAGAAGATTGAGTTCGACCATCTAGCTCCACTGATGGCTTTGTTGTAAATCTTATGCAACTTTCTATTGAATAAATTTAAAATAAAATAATTGTGTCGTTTCTTGCTCTGGTTGCTTGCATAACCACATTATGTTTATAACTCGTTTTTTGTGCAATTGTCTACTTGATTTCTTTTCAGGGTTCCATAGCCAAATGGAAAAAACGAAACCCTTATAATTTCGTTACCTATGTCGATTGATCCGTATGCCACGCCCCAATGACACACAGTTATTTTACTCGAGATCGAGAGACTATTGACACTAAATCAATGAAAATTGGAAAGAAAAAGTCACGAGACAACTTCGAATTGAATTTTAATTTAAATTAATTATGTCTTACGTAAACTTTTATGTACAATGACTTGTTGAAAAACATAACAATAAGAAACAACACCAATAACATAATATAAAAAATAATTAAGTGTGTGCGTCTTGTCCTCTTTACGCCTTCTTTGCGTGACTGTAACCGTGTTCCTTGCCGCCGGCATGTCCGCCCTTCTTGCCGTGGTCGTGGTGGTGCGCAAAGTGTTCCTCGTGACCGTGATGTCCCTTGTGTCCTTTGTGGTCTTCGTCGTAATGCCCTTTGTCGTGATGTCCCTTCTTGCCATGGTGTTTCTCGTGATGACCCTTTTCATGGTGACCGCCTTTCTTGTGGTGACCGCCCTTCTTGTCATGATGTCCGTGGAAGTCACCGTGCTTGTGATGGTGTCCTCCCTTGTGGAAGTCGTCGTAGAACTTGTGTTCCTTGTGAAATTCGTCTTTATGGGATTTATGGTGGAAACCGGTGGTCTTTGAACCCTTTTTGTGGCCTTTTTTGTGTCCGAATTTCCCTCCTTTGTGCCCGTGCGCGGCCTCATGGTGTTCGCCGTGGTGGTCGTGTTCATCGTGGTGCTTCTTCTTGTGTCCTCCGTGTTCATCGTGATGTCCTTCGTGGTGGTGTTTCGCGTCGTGTCCGTGCTCGCCTTTATCGTGGTGGTGATGCGACTTGTATCCCTTATCACCTTTATCCCCGTGCTCCTCGTGATGATGGGCATGGTGTTCATGGCCGCCGCCCTGTTCGTGGTGGCTGTCCTTGGCCTTGGCATGGCCTTCCGCCTTTTTGTGTTCGGTACCCGCTATCGCCTGGTCGCCGCTAGTGCCAGCTGCCGACAGGTCACCGCCTGTGGGTGCGGCGGCTAATTCCGGGGCGGCCTTGGGTGCGATATCCTTTTCACCTTTAACATTGGCTACATTTCGAGCATGCGCGAATAGCACCACGCATGCCAGAAGCTCTATTAAAAACAGGAGCCTCATGACTGAAAAAAAAAATTAAATCATTTGTAATTTATTTATACAAACACATATATTGATAACTTTAAAGCCATTAATATGTATAAAAAAAAAGTCCAACTCACTTTGTCTGGCTCGACTAGACGTAGCCGTCACCAAAGCTACGATAACAGTGTCAAAACTGTTTCCGCACTTTGAATTTATAGATTAGATCGCTTTCATCTGATGTCGATTACAGAGTGGTGTTTGGCAATTATTGCTGCAGATTTCTGGATGAATGACTCTGCGACGGCGACGACGCGGTGGCAGTGACGACATCATGTTATGGTTAAACTGAATTAGTTCCGTTAGATCGACAGCTAATTATAGTTAATAGTGGCACTTGTTAATTTGCTTTATTGGAACTTTTACTGTTTAGTATCAGCTATATAGTCAAACTCAAAGCATTTATTTCAATTAAACCATTTACAGGTACTTTTGAACTGTCAAGAAGTTGCCCATTCCAAAGCGTAGTAGGTACCTATGGAGAAGAGTGGGCAAGGAAATTTAATTTAATTATATGTGAGAGCGGTGTAAAAAAAGACGTACTCGCGCGTTAAAAGCGTCCAGAGTACAGCAAATAGTAACAAAACAGTCCAAAAATAAAATAATTAAAAATAAGCCGAGGCAGCTAAGTGATGACCAGCCCCAACTGACGGCGCCCGTTCACGAACATGACGCATGGATCAGCACCATTCAGCTCAACCATTTTGAAGGGGGCTAAATGACTCAACACACACGCCACCGTCAGCGAGGCGTTTGAGTGAGCATGACCAGCATTCAAGTCAATGAAAGACATAGTAAATGCCAATGGTAACTCTATATTACATTAACTGACATCTGTGCTATGCAATTATACAATACAAAGGAAATTGAGTCTAAATAATGCAAAGATAGTCTTAAATCTTCAGCAGCTCCAACAGTATTTTCAAGTGTTAATCAATTAGTTGTGGTTGTGGAGTAGGACCAGCATTGAGCCAGTCATTTGTATTAGCGATTTAATCCCCTAATATATAATATAATGCCTGCATAATGTGCGTTTTAAACAAGACTTGAATTTTGTCCCATTCAGTTGAAGAATGTGGGGAGGTATTTTATCATAACATTTTAAACACTGCCCCATAAAAGATTACTTTAGCCAGTCTGAAACCTGGTTGAACTAATGGTCCCTCCCAGATTGTATGGGTAGGTTAAATTTTGTATTAATGAAAAGGAAGGAGTAAAAGATGCTATTTTAAAATTTGGTTTTAGTTTATTTACAAAGAGGTAATGCGTAAAGTAACAAAGTAAACAATAACATAATCTTATCAGTAATATTATCAGTGCTTGCCGTGGTGGAATCCCCAGTGTTTGTGATCCTCATGGCCGCCTTTCTTGCCATGGTCATGGTGGTCGTGGTGGTGCTCTTCGTGTCCGTGGTGCCCCTTGTGTCCCTTGTGGTCCTCATCATAATGATGCTTGTCGTGGTGGCCGTGTTTGCCATGGTGTTCCTCGTGGTGACCGGAGTGATGGTGACCGCCCTTCTTGTGACCACCACCTTTCTTCTCATGGTGTCCGTGGTGGTGGCCGTGTTTGTGGTGCTTGCCTTCCTTGTGGTGGTCATCGTAAAAGTGATGATCCTTGTGGTACTCGTCCTTGTGGTACTTCTTGTGGTAGCCCTCAACTTCCTCGCCCTTATCGTGATGTTTCTTGTGGTGGTGCTTGCCGCCCTTGTGGTGGTGTCCGTGCTCGTGGTGTTTGCCGTGGTGGTCGTGCTCATCCCAGTGCTTCTTGTGATGGCCTCCGTGCTCGTGATGGTGTCCAGCTTTGTGGTGTTTGCCGTGGTGACCATGTTCTCCTTTGTGATGGTGATGATGTCCTTTATGTCCTTTGTGCCCCTTTTCTCCGTGTTCATGGTGATGGTGTGCGTGGTGCTCCTTGCCACCGCCTTCCTCGTGATGATGGCCGTGGTGGCTGGCCGCGGTGACCAGGTCTCCCTGCTCCTCCTCTCGTCCCGAACATGCTACTACGACACATGCTAGCACGGCAAGGGCGACTAGCGACCTCATTTTTATTGTTCTACTTCACTATTTGTTCTGTATTTGACTACTTGGAATGAACTGCCTGTAAACCGCCTGTGAGAGCATTTTATATCATTAGATTTGCGGGTTGCAGTCGGTGAAACCATTGGCAAGGACGCCACGCCGACCAGCTCGGAACGCGTTACGGTTTACCATTGCGACATGTCTAAATGCCTACGCAAAAAAATAATAGGTACAGGTACTTATCAGTTAATTCATAAACAATTAGCGTGTTCACAGAACCTGCGCTGTGGAAGGTAGGTCGGCACTTCATAGCAATTCAGTTTTTATTACCAAACTATTTATTTATTTTGTTCCGTACCTGCTCCGTACCTAAAAACTAAAAAGCTAATTCAATATTTTTTATATAATTACCTAATCATGGTTACGTCAATTGGTTTGACTAAAGTGGTTACCAGTGCGACTGTGTAGCGTAGAGTCCAGAGTTCGTCGATCCTCAGGTTAAGCACTTAGCAACCATTAACCGGGCTCTTATCCAGAAGCGGCCACTATAGCAATAGCCTCACCCCCGTTACATGGGACTTAAATATATCTGGCAAAACTTTGATGGAGGCCTGTTAGCTATAGGTGGCTGTTAGCATCTCTGTGTATAGGTACCTACCCCTTTGAGGAGGTGATGAGATGTTATGTTTATGTAGGTTTAAGATTGATACCGAACCTAGGGTTGCCAACTTTTTTTGAGAAAAATAACGTATGTAAGTACCTATCAAATTCTTGATTAGAAAAAAAAAGTATTTGGAAGAAAAAAAAAAGTAGTTTTCAAAGTATGTTACTATCCCCTTAAAACATATTTTTGCGTGCTTTTAGCAAGCGCTAACAATTATTTGTTGTCTTTGAAAGTTTCAAAGCTAGTTTTACAATCGAAATTTTGATTTATATAAATAATAACTCGTTTTTTATTAAATTTATGGACAATCTGTTTCCCTCCTCTCGCCACTGCAGATTCATTACCGAAAAAACTCAGTGAAAGCTGAAGTGGCGGGAACAGAGAGTAAATAAGAAATATTTTGTTTTTACATGAATTGCCCCTTGTCTTCACAACTGGTAGGTATATTTTTCTCTGAAAATTATTTATCTTTATTAATAGTTTTTTTTTTAGCTTATTACCTATGTTTTCCTTTGAAAATTCTTTATCTTTATTAATAGCTTTTTTTTTATAACTTATAAGTACTTACCTATCGATAAATAGTTCAGTAATTACCCATACCTATGACTTTCGTTTTACGCATCACAAAAGATTAGAAATAAAGTATTTTCGCATACCTACTTTATGCAAAAGTATAAAGTATATTTATCGAAAATAAAGTAGGATATGTTATTATAAAGTATGGTTGGCAACCCCCGAACCTATCATTTGTTTCCTTATATCTGGGGGCACGGCAGTGCCCTCGCCAAGTCGAGCAAAAAGCGGCACGGCCGTACAATCCTTATCTCGAAACAGTTCAGGCCATTTTCGACCTCCTTTAACTTCGTTGTGAATAAAACTAGAAGCCTGAATTTTCAGTAACCAAGCATGCATTGTATAAACACGGTATATTTCAAATTTCATTCAATTTGAACCAGTAGTTTAAGAATTATGACTAGTCAAAGTTTCTTAATTTTGTCACTCACTCACTCACTCACTGACTGACTCACTGATCATCAAAACTCTAAGGCACTTCTAACTGACATAGAAGCTTCAAATTTAGAATACAATTAGTGTTTAGTATACTTACAACATTATTTTTAGTATATGCGAAACCTGAATATAGTTTGTTCAGAATAAGTAACTGAATCGATTTCAATAACTTTTACACCATTTTATATTTTGTCCCAAAAATATTTAATTACTAGTTAATTACAATAAAATCGCCGTACAGTTAGTACCTACTGCCGAACTATTATCAATGAGCGTACGATGCTGGAGGAGCATAAAACATAGTCACCATGCGCCGCGCCGCGTGGTGAGCATGTTTTTGAACGGACAACCACGTAACACGTCTGGGGCGGTATGGGATCTACCTCCTAGTGGTCCGCCCCGGGCAACGGCACCACAGGCTTGCCTGTGGTACGGCTGAAGATCCCACTTAGCGGTGGTAGGCTCCGCTAAGGGCCGCCTGGCTCGCGACCACCAGCCCACCGGAGTCCGGCGCCAAGCAGCTTGCTGTGTTCCGTCGGTGTGTGGGAGTGCCAGTGCCTATGGGGGAGAAGGAGGTTGTCAGTTGCTCTGTTCAGAACCGGTCTTGGTCTTTGGGCACAACTTGCCGGGTAACTCATTCTGGAGGGTCGGTGGTCATATCCGGGGGGGTTCGGGCGTCCCCGCAGTCTCCAAATGAGTTCTCCATAGGTTGGGTTGGCTCTAGTGTTCCACTTGGTTAACTGAACAGTGCCTCGACAAGTCGACTTTTCTCCCTAACAACTCTACTTAAAATGACCAAAGCAAAGAAGAATAAGGTTAAACAACGGCTGCACTTCCTCCCACTAAAAGTGCACCTCACTAATATCAGGGGGCTGCACTCCAATCTCGATCCGGTCCATCACCACCTTGAGACCGAGAAGCCGCACCTATTTTTCCTAACGGAGACGAAGATAAGAACACCGTCAGATGTGGCGTACCTCAACTACCCGGGTTACTCTCTTGAACACAAGTTCAAGAAGCAGGCTGGGGTCTGTGTGTACGTCCGCGATGACATTTGTTGCCGTCGTCTCCGTTGCTTTGAGAAATCGGGTTTCTCTGCCATATGGCTACTTGTGGACACAGGCGTGGAGAAATCTCTCTACATAGGCGTCTACCGATCGCACAGCGGTGACCTGGAGACAACGGCGCTCTTTAGTTTCCTCGTGGAGTCGGCCGACGTAGCCCAGCAACGGTACCCAACAGCGAAGCTCATTTTTCTGGGGGACTTTAACGCCCATCATAAAGAGTGGTTGTTCCCGTTCCAAAGAACTCACCATGCTGGGTTGGAGGCACGCAAGTTTGCTTTAACGCTAGATCTAACCCAGATGGTGAATGTAGCAACACGGGTGCCGGATGTTGACGGCCATACACCCAACTGCTTGGACCTTCTGCTGGCAACTGATCCGGACAGTCATTCAGTTTCGGTCTCAGCCCCGCTGGGAACGTCTGATCACTGTCTGGTGAAATCCATATCGACCTGCTCTCCTCCAGATGAGAGTCCCAGAGGCACGAGGCGAGTATGGCGATACGATTCGGCAGACTGGGATGAGATGCGGCACTTTTTTGCGTCTTATCCATGGCGGCAGGTGTGTTTCTCCTCGGGTGACCCCTCGTGCTGTGCTGACGTGGTTGCGGACGTGATTCGGCAGGGGATGGAGTATTTTATTCCATTCTCCGACATCCCGCTCGGTCACAAATCCCGGCCTTGGTATAATGCAGAATGCGCCCGCGCTGAGGCCCGAAAAGAGTCTGCCTACCAAGCCTGGGTGAAGGCCCGCGACCGCAAAGTTAGAGCACGTAGGGTTCGCGCGAAGAAAAGAGCCTTTAATTCTGCCGCTAAGGTCTGCAAGCGGGTTTTGCGTGGGGCGCGTTTTGACCATGTCGGACGTATTGGGACCAAACTTGCATCGCACCCTCCGGGTAGTAAACAGTTCTGGTCCCTGTCTAAAGCGGTTGAAGCGAACTTCTGTCGTCCCACTTTACCTCCAATGCTGAAACCTGATGGGTCGCTGGCTCATTCCGCAAGTGAGAAGCAAAATTTATTTGCCTCTCTCTTTGCAAGCAATTCACGTCTCGACGCTGGTTCCAAGCAACAACCCACTGTACCTCATTGTGACTCCTCGTTGCCGAAGATCGCAGTTCACATTAAAGAGGTCCGAAGAGTATTGTGCAGTCTAGACGTGAACAAGGCAAGCGGGCCTGACGGTATTCCAGCGAGAGTGTTAAGGCAGTGTGCGCCTGAACTGTCTCCTGTGTTGACACGCTTGTTCCGCCTCTCTCTTGAAATAAGAACGGTGCCAAAATCCTGGAAGCTTGCAAATGTACAACCAGTGCCCAAAAAGGGCGACCGTGCGGACCCTGCCCATTACCGTCCGATCGCCATTACCTCCATTCTGTGCAAGGTTATGGAAAGGGTACTGAACAGTAAGCTGATGTGCTGATGCAGTGACCGTCAATATGGCTTTCGCCGAGGACGGTCAACTGGCGATCTTCTTGTGTATGTCACGCACTGTTGGGGCGAAGCCATCGAGAAACACGGCGAAGCACTTGCTGTATCGCTTGACATCTCGAAGGCCTTCGACAGGGTCTGGCACGCCGGTCTACTCAGCAAGCTTCCTGCTTATATCATCCCAGCTGATTTTTGTAGCTGGATATCAGACTTCCTTAGTGAGCGGTCGATCAGAGTGGTCGTTGATGGCTGCTCCTCTGACCTTATGGCTATTGATGCCGGAGTTCCTCAGGGGTCTGTTCTCTCTGCAACTCTTTTCCTGCTGCACATCAATGACCTACTTCAGCCTGGTATTGTTGGGTACGCTGATGACAGTACTGTTTCAGAGAGATACTTGTCCAGCGCAAATGCCAGCGGGGCCGAAATTCGTTCCTTGAGAGAGGCCATGGTAGAGCGGACAGATTTGACCTTAAACCTTGTCTCCCAGTGGGGTGATGACAATCTGGTGTCGTTTAACGCTACCAAAAAACAGGCGTGTCTTTTTACCGCCAAAAGGAGTCGTTTCGACCAGAGTCCTACTTTTCGGGGTACATCTGTTCCTGTAACTGATCGACTCGAGCTCCTAGGCATGGAGTTGACTTCTAGTCTCAACTTTGGCGCGACCATCGAGTACAAAGCCCAAACTGCGGCCAAGAAGCTGGGCGTCCTAAATAGGGTGAAGCGATACTTTACGCCTGGACAGCTTTTAACCCTTTACAAAGCGCAAGTTCGATCCTGCATGGAGTATTGCAGCCACCTTTGGGATGGCTCAGCGAAATACCAACTTGCCGCGCTTGACTCGGTGGAACGCAGAGCTAAGAGGCTCATTGGCGACGTAAAACTGGTGGATGCCAAGCTTCACAGCTTGGCTCATCGCCGCAATGTTGCCTGCTTATCAGTCTTCTACAGATTATACTTCGGTGAGTGTGCCCAAGAACTCCACGACCTCATTCCACCGGCCCCCTTCTACCTTCGGACATCCAGACGCACTGCAAGTTACCATCCCTACCAAGTTGCTATTCCACAAATTCGAACTAGTTAAGCGTTTTCAAATGTCTTTTTTAATACGCATAGCAAAAGAGTGGAACTCTCTACCTGCGTCTGTGTTTCCGAGCGCATACAACCCGAATCTCTTCAAAGTGAGAGTGAATAGGCTTCTTCTGGGTAAGCTCACTCCATCGTCGACTCTGTCTCTGTCACCTCTGACCTAGACTAGAGTCAAGAGCGAACCCATTCCAAATAAAAAAAAAAATAACATAACAAGCTTATAACTTTGTGATTTCTCATGATACAGTTTTGAAATTTTGTACATAGATTCTTTACAGAAAAATACTAGACACGTGTTTCGGGTTTCGCATATACTAAAAATAATGTTGTATAAATCAAGGAAAAACTGAAATATTTTGCAATTTAGGTCCACTTTTCTAGATACACCAACTCAACAGCATAAATAACTTTGATATTGGATTACAAAGTTACATTTGCAGTAAATAAATCAGTGTACCTGTATATGTATAATATAATGGAATAATAGGTGTAGACAGGTGTAACACATCGCCGATGGGACCGAAAGGTTCTAGAGTGGCGACCGCGTACCGGAAGACGTAGCGCTAGAAGGCCGACCGACCGAAGGTGGACCGGCGACCTTGCGAAGGCCGCAGGAACCGTTGGATGAGAGAAGCACAGAACCGGTCGAAGTGGAGGTGCTTGGGGGAGGCCTATGTCCAGCAGTGGACGTCTTACAGCTGAAATCATGGTGATGAATATGTGTAGACCTAGATATAATTATGTTCAAAGGTAACGTCTTGTAAAATGGTCAACGGATATGTTCAACGGTAACGTGTGAAATGGTCAGTCAACGGAATGAAAAAGCAAGAATGGGACATGTCTTATTAAGTTGTACCAAATTCCCGTAAAGTATTGCCCGAAATTGCCATGAAAGAAAGTAAACTAATAATCTTAACCGCGGCCGGCGGAGGTGGCTTGCCAGCGCCGCGGCTTCCACGTTTCCCGTCCGTCACAGAAAGGCGGCCACTTTCTTCCAGGCAACCGTTGGGTCTTACTGCGATATCGCAGCTATACCCACACACCACGTTTTATTTAACTTACGCAAATTGTATCAGCGAGTATAGGTATATTTTTTTTATAATCTTTATAATTATAAATCTAATTCTATACAAAAATAATGGGTTAAGTAATTTATTAATTAAAAAAAAACTTGGAGTGCGGCAGTGAGTGCCGTACATTAGTTCAAGTTAATCCTCTGTTAAGCTTAATGTTGTAATTTTCTGTTAGGTACATTGACAGATTTATTTTTTAGTGAATGAGAGTTATCAATTTTACTTTCCCGTGGCTAAATAATAACAGCCGCACAGGTCGATCGATCAGGTTAAGCTACGCTTGCCGCGGTTGGTCTGTGGATGGGTGACCATCTTTACATACTGTGTCCCCTCCGTGCCTCGGAAAGCACGTTAAGCCGTTGGTCCCGGCTGTCATTCGTGGATCTTTGACAGTCGTTACGGGTAGTCAGCAGCCCGAAAGTGACAACCAGTCTTACCAATGGGTATCGTATATTACCCAGTAACTGGGTTGTGGAGGTCAGATAGGCAGTCGCTCCATGTAAAATACTGGTATTCAGCTGCATCCGGTTAGACTGGAAGCCGACTCCAACATAGTTGGGAAAAGGCTAAGCAGATGATGATTAACTTTAACTGACGTTTGACGAGTGCGGCCCTAAATATTATAATCAAAAACATAAGTAACTTGTAAAAAAAAAACAAGTCTCGCAACTCAGTTCTTCTACTGTAAAAAGTTGTGAGATCCATGCAATACCTACCAAGTCATATAATTCAGTTAAAAGTTATATAATTCAGTTAAAAGTTATATAATTCAGTTCATAACTACGGGACCTTCTGTCTTATGTTATTAGGTACGTAATTAGCTAACCTAACAACATCATATAGTGACCATATCAATATTAAAAATCTTTTATGTTTTAAATAAATAGATTGACTTGGCAATCGCACTAAACAATCTAATTTAATATAATAATACTTATGTATTACTTGTGAGATACCTACATTGTGTTTTCATGCGATGGCCAAGTCAATCTATAGAACTCATTTCGGACTGCGTTTAGAGATACGCATGTCAAATAAGTTTCATTTGTTACACTATTGAGGGCCTGCAGTCTCGACATAGATAGCGGCGCTGTCGCAAACTACCGATCGCTAAATACAGCTAATACCGAAAATATTCGCTTGCCGTAACGATGGTTACGACAAACGCAAGTCTCTACATCATCGGTACAGACACACCTTCGAGAACGCCCATTTCGCATTATTTTTGTATATTTTTTGATAGTTTTTGATTGATGGCCGCGAAAAAACAAAAAGACGCCAATTTCAGTCATTTAAGTAACACATAAGCTGTCATTTTACTGCAGCTAAAAGTCAGACTATAGGTACATCTTATTCTGGGGGGCGGGCGTCCCTCACTACGCTTGCCGATACGGGGTCTCCACTCCAGAACTCGTCCGCTACACCGGCCATCGGTCCTTCGACAAACATGGTCAGCCCACTGCCTTTTCTTATTCTGCAAGCTATGTCTGTAAACTTGGTTCTTTTCCGAAAATTTTTATCCCTGATTTTTATCCTTCAAACAGACTCCGAGCATAGCTCGCTCCATAGCGCGCTGAGCGACCTTGAATTTGTGGACCAGTCCTACCGTCAGATGACGTCAGAAGATGATGATGATAATTATGGCTAGATGGACCGACGACCTAAAGAACGTGCCTAGGACAAACAGGATGCAGAATGCGGAGGACTGGGTGTGGTGGCGCAGCCTGGGAAAGGCCTATGTCCAGCTGTGGACTGCGATAGGCTGAGTTGATTGATTGACATCTTATTTTAGAGCTGTTAACTCAAGTACCTATGAATATCGATTGTAACCAGACTTTTTATAGATTTGACATGGAAACTGCACGTTTTAAAGAGCTTTAGTAAGTACCTGTAAGTAATAGAGATTTTAGTTATGGAAAAAAAAATCATTTGCGTAGGTAGTCTTCTCCTTACATCATAATAATTGACTGCCACGTTGGTCTCGTGGTTGCTAGTGCGGCTGCTGAGCGTGGGGTCCTGGGTTCGATTCCCAGGACGGATGAAGTGTTATTGGGTTTTCCATTAGGAATTTCTTAGTAACAGCCCGGAGTTTGGAAGTTGGCGGTGTAATAACCCCGTGCCTCGGAAAGCACGTAAAGCCGTTCAGTCTGCAACCTGTCCCCAGTCGTGTCGGATAGCCGTCCATCGGACTATGAGAGTAAAGGAATAGAGAGTGCACAGCTGTGTTTAAGCACACACTTGTGCCCTATAATATCTCCTGCGTACCTGGCAATTTTTTTTTTTTCTTGCCACAAATTACAGCTTAAAATTAAATTAGTCTACAGGTACAATTTTGTACTTAATTTGTGGAAGACTGGTGCCTAAACTAAGTTTAAACAAAACCTGTAAGTCAGGTCACCAGGCCCCCTTAACAATTTGTATATTACAATTATTGTACTGAAGACGTTTGTTTGAAATCACAGTAGCATTAATTCATTCATAATAATTTCATTTATAAAAAAAAATATTTAATTTATTAAAATGATTTAATTTTGTTTATTAATAAAAATATTGCAAATAAGATTTTATTTATTTTTTTATCTAAGAAACATGCAAAGGATGTATGAGAGTGTAGGGTGTAAGTGGGAGTGAGAGTGTGCGTATGAGTATGTGGAAGTGGGGTGTGTGTATGAGGTTGCGTGCGCCAATCTGGGAACACTAAAACTAGGATATGGTAGTGAAAAGATCTTCAGTTTGGGCGTAATCTAAGGAAAGAAGCCATTTAGTCAATGCTTTTTTAAACGTTGTTTTGCTTAGGATATGTGTTGAAAGTAGGTTATTTAATTTATTGTAAAGAAATGGCCCAAGAAAAAGAAAGAAATTCCGAGCAAATTTAGTTTTAACGGGCCTAGATTAGCATACGTCCCTTCTTTTTTTACGCACATCAGTGTTGTTCTGGGAGACAAAAACAGGGATAACAGATCGTTGTTTAAAAGCAACATGTAGAATAAAAAGCTGACGAATTGAGAGGACATTTGATAAGTTGTAAACATCTTTTGAGGGATGACGGAAGGGAAGAGACAGTGCCACCTTTAGAACCGCTCTTTGAGCCCTTTCGAGAGGTAAAAGGGTTGTTTTAAATGTACCACCCCAAGAAGTAATACAATAAGTCAATAGCGATTGACACAACGCCCAATAGACAGATATTAGTTGCTTGAAGTTCAGAACCGACCGAAGACTCCTAAATACAAAGATGAATTTGCGAATTCTACTAGTGAGACAACCAATATGAGCGGCAAAGGTAAGTCTAGAATCCAAGGTAACACCCAGGTACCTAATGATTTCGACCTTCTGCAGTTCGGAACAGGAACAATCACCGTTTTGGGGGAAAGGACAGGTGTGAGCAAGTATTTTGAATGATTGGACGGATGGCTGCTGATTATTTTTCAGTGTAAAGGTGATGAATTTAGACGTTTCGAGATTTAGAGTGAGAATATTATTATTCAGCCAATCATGCACAACACCAAACCCAGCCTGAGCATAGTGATAAACACTTTCCCATGAATCTGCCCCAAAAAGAAGAGCTGCGTCATCTGCGAAAGTAATTAAACGGCCATTTTGAAGATGAAGATTACAGAGGTCATTTATATACACCAAAAATAACGTAGGCCCCAGAATGCTACCCTGGGGAACCCCAACTGTAACGGGAAGGTTGTCGCTAGTTTGATTGTCAATTTTAACAAACTGGGTCCGGTCTGTTAAATAATCCTTGAAGAGCAACAACTGTTTTCCTCGGATTCCAAGGTTCTCAAGCTTATGTAGCAAGATTTATATTAATTTGTATTACCAAACAATTGGCATCTTGAAAGATGGGTTCTGTAACATGTGCTTGCAAACCATTTTTTATGTAAATAACCACACCCTCGTTTTGTGTATTATTTCTGTAAGTTGAGTAACAGCTATAGCCATCTAACACCGGAAGATTTGATGTAGAAAGTAACCAGCACTCCGTAAGAATAATCAAATCCCATATCGTTCTCGATTCAGCCAGCAGGATATTAAAACCAGGCATATTACGATTTATGCTTCTTATGTTTTGATTTAGGATTTTGAGCCGACTTTCCTTATTTTGAACGAGTTCAAAGCAATCTGCGAGATCACATACCTACAGTTGAGTCGGCCACTGATAGGTTGTCGATGTCACAGTTTATTATATTAAAATTATCGAAGAGTACGTTTTGAACGACTTGGCCAAAGTATAATGTGCAAGTTTCACAAAACTGGAAGACCCCCCATGTCCTGATCCGAAAACCAATAGAAATTGAAGTAGTAAGTGAGGAATTTGTACACCAAAGACAACTGTAGTAGTGTATTTTAATTGTTTATGCCCTGTATAAAACCGTTCCCTATTGTAGGTATAGTGAAAAATATGTAATGTGGTGTGTGTATGACTGTATGTAGATGTAAAAAGGTATACTAGAAAACTTACGGTTGAAAACATAAACAAACATTATTTAACAACAATCAGAAAACATGCAGGTAATTATGAAAAGGTAACCAAATAGTCATTTTTCGAGTAGTTTTGCAAAGTCCGTTTCAGAATTGACAGTGATGCGTTGAGCGCCATCTTCCTTACGCAAGTACACCTTGCCATAAGCAGACCAACAATGCTTATATTTATGTTGTGACGCAAACTCTCTTGCTTGGAAGAATATCTCACGAACTTTTGCGGAGAGGTTGTCGGATATGTAAACCGGTACCTGCGGGCCCGGGACACGCAGCAGGGTAGAGTTCAGCTTAGGTACCGGTTTTATTCACTTTATTAAAATTCCCAACTGATTTCAGTATTTTTGACTTTAGTAAGACCGAAGTGAAATCAACTATGATGGTGTTATTCATAGTACTTTTTGAGTTAATCCTATAGATGTCTTTTACATCCGATTCAGTAATAGGCAGATCAAGAACACTACCAACATTTTTGACTGCTTTTAACAAATCCAATTGAGATTCCTTTTCTGTTTTTGGTATGTTTTTTATTTCAATACTTGTAATTTTTTGTTGTTTTTCAAGTTGATCTACCCTATCTTCAAGATTCCTGATGTATTCTCGACTTTGTTTTCTCTCAACTTCGTATTGTTCCATTTTAATTAGCACCTCATCGTATTTTTTTGCAGTAAAATCTACAGAGTCTTGTAATTTGCTGTATTGATTTTTTATTTCTTGTAGCGTCGATTTCATGTTAGAGTAGAATTGAGATTGTTCCTTTTTTAGATCTTTAATTACACCCGATATTTCATCTTGAAACTCGTTCATACTAAGCAGATTGTCTTGTTAGTCGCGTTTCCTTTTATTACGACTGGTAATGTTCGACGAATCCGAGATGTATACTTCGCTAAGTTCCGAAGACGCACTTATGTTAGGCTCAGATTGGTGGTGGACTGGAGATTTTTTACTTGATACGGCTGGCGACACTGGCGGAGTGTGATCTATCGGCATTTTCGTTGGAATGTAATTTTTTATTTTTTTTTAATAATCTCCGTTGAGATTGGCCACCGTGAACGAAATCGGTCGGGAGGGCATTATTTAAATGATTTTCCATTTAACTACCTTTTTCAGCTTCGTTGTTGTAGTGGTCGCAAGCGCAACTGCTAAGCATGCAGTCCTCTGTTCAATTCCCAGGTCGGGCAAAGTTTTATTGGGTTTTTCCATCTGGAATTTCTTAGCAGCAGCCCAGTGAACCTGGAGTCAGGATCTGAGACCGGTTGATGGCAAACAGGCATTAGAACCTAATATAATGCGATTGCAATTATAGGTATCCACGGCTACACATCAAGCTATACATAACCAGTATAAGCTGACTTCTGATTGTAGGTACGAAAAACCTGTACAATGCGAGGTCATTTAAAACTGGAAAAATATAGCTTGAGCCTCAAGCTATATATTTTTCCAGTACACACGGCTACACCTCAATACACGCCTTGAGGGGTAGCCATGTGTACCTACCTACCTTCAACAAAATTAATGGCAACGGAAGTCGGAGTTTTAAGCTTTAGGTATGCATCAAGAATTTAAAACGATGACCTATTTAATGACAATCGCTCACTAAAGTAAATTAGTAACTTATTACATTTACCTATTGATTCGATTTTCGTGACCAACGTTTCTTAAAGCATTTAGATAAAGACTGAAAAATGAGTAGAGATAGAAAACAATGGATTTGTGAAAAACTATGTACTTTGTATAAAAATAAAAACAACAACAATAACAACTTCCATTCTTAAAAATAGTAATTCATAACAATCAAGATACATAGTGGTATCAGTGCTTGCCGTGGTGGAAGCCCCAGTGTTTGTGGTCGTCGTGCTCGCCCTTCTTGCCATGGTCGTGGTGGTGGTGGTGGTGTTCTTCGTGTCCGTGGTGCCCCTTGTGTCCCTTGTGGTCCTCGTCGTAGTGGTGCTTGTCGTGGTGGCCGTGTTTGCCATGATGTCCCTCGTGGTGACCGGAGTGATGGTGACCGCCCTTCTTGTGGTGTCCGCCGTCTTTCTCGTGGTGTCCGTGGTGGTGATGGTGCTTGTGGTGTTTGCCTTCGTGGTGGTGTCCGTCGTGGAAGTGGTGGTCCTTGTGGAAGTGATCCTTGTGGTGCTTCTTGTGGTAGCCGTCGACGTGTTCGCCCTTGTCGTGATGCTCGTGGTGTCCGTGCTTGCCACCCTTGTGATGGTGTCCGTGCTCGTGGTGTTCACCGTGGTGGTCGTGCTCATCCCAGTGCTTTTTGTGGCCACCACCATGCTCGTGGTGGTGTTCTGCATGGTGATGCTTGCCATGGTCACCGTGGTCGCCCTTGTGGTGGTGATGATGACCCTTGTGTCCTTTGTGTCCATGGCCGCCGTGGTCGTGGTGATGGTGCGCATGGTGTTCATGTCCGCCACCATGCTCGTGGTGGTGTCCGGACGCGGCCACCGCTTGGTCGTCGCGGTCGGCCTCGGTTCCGGAGCATATTGCCGCCAGGCACAGCACACCAAGTACTAAAAGCACCCTCATATTATATTAGTGTTGTACTTCCTCGGTAGGTAAGGCCTGAGAGGAAGTCCGGTTGCTACTGACCTCTTATACATTGATTGCCTATTTATATCGGTGAGTAGTTGAGCACGGTACCGTCTACAGCGGTGGAGAAATAATTCCGCAAGCGATCGGACAAGTTCATGGGTCTCTACTTAACGCTTCGGGGATACAGTCGTGATGTTATTTAACTGCTTTTGGGAATAAAGGGACAACCGTATACTTGAAAAAAATATATGCCAGGCCTATTAGATACTGTTTCACTGCAGGGCAAAGGTCTCTTCTTATGCAGAGCATGCACGAGCATTGATTACCTCGCTTGCTCAAGACGGATTGGCGATTTTAAACTTATAAGTTTGAAATCGCCAATCCGTCTTGCAATCCTCAATCGCAATCCTGTATACAGAATGAAATTGAAAACTTGCGCCAACTCGAAATAGGAGGTGCAATAACTGTTACATAATCATTATAAATTGTCACTTCCAAAATCTAAATTATTGAACAAAATCGTGTAATTACCGTGTTCATAATTTCAGCCGAAAGACGTCAATTGCTGGACATAGGCCTCCACTTCGACCGGTTCTGTGCTTCTCGCATCCAACGGGTTCTTACGGCCTTCACAAAGGTCGTCGGTCCACCTTGTGGGAGGCCTTCCAACGCTACGTCTTCCGGTACGCGGTCGTCACTCCAGAACCTTTCGGCCCCATCGGCCATCTGTTCTGCGAGCAATGTGCCCTACCCAATGCTACTTAAGTTTGTCAATTCTTCGGGCTATGTCGGTTACCTTGGTTCTCCTGCGAATCTCCTCTTTTCTGATTCGATCACGCAGGGAAACTTCAAGCATAGCAATTATCGTGTTAGATAGTGCAAACTAAGTTATCGCCTTCAAGTAAACACGAATTATCGGCGTTCAAGTAAATAAAAAACTATCCAAGCAAATACCTAAACTATTAAGTATTAGGTACCTATTAACCCGGCGAGCATGAGCCAGGGTATCTCACACCCTGGTAAAATTAAAAAGTAGTGTAAATTTTAAAATCCTCGTCCGGCAACACTAGCGCGCTCAGTAGCTGGAGGCAGGGGCGTGCGGGACGCGGTAGTGGCGTGATCGTAGTGTGGCGCCAGGCACCGGCCGAGATATACGTGCACAAACTTGTCTTGGGTATGTTATACCCTGCCTCATTTTTGACGTATTTTTTTTACGTAATGATGTAATCATGAATTTTAACTGTTGTATTAGTTTTTTCCGTTTAGTTTTGCTCTTTGTTGTTTTCTTTTTATTTTTATTTTATATGGATTTGTTGTTAGTTCATTTATTGAAAATTTTTATTATTATTTTTAGTTTTTGACCAAAATGGATATTAAAAGTCAAGAGGAACAGATTTGTGTCATGTTAGAGGAGGCAGCAGTTGATTCTTCTGGAGAATCCAGTTCTGAACAAGAAACTGATCATTGTAGTGAGCACGAAGTGAATTCTGACACGGAGCAAGAAGGTGACGATTCAGTTGATGTTTCATCCAATTCCAGACAGGAAGAAGCTGTAGTAAATGAATCAGGTAACGACTCCGAGGATGATTTACCATTGTCACTACTCAGACAGAGAGTATCAGCTTCTCGGCAAGTAAGTGGACCTTTTTATAAGTCTAAAGATGGCACCAAGTGGTTTAAAAATTGTCAGCGTCCAAACGTGAGGCTTCGTTCAGAAAACATCGTAACCGAGCATGCTCGAGTAAAGGATATTGCAAAGGATGCTACTACAGAGTTTCAATGCTGGAATATTTTTGTGACTCCAGATATGCTTCAAGAAATCATGATTCACACTAATTCGGAAATTCGCCAAAGACAAACTAAAAGTGCTGCAAATAATGCTTCTTCTTACATGCAAGAAACCACTATATGTGAGTTGAAAGCACTTATTGGCTTATTGTACTTAGCTGGCCTCATCAAATCTAATCGACAAAGTTTGAAAGATCTTTGGCGAACTGATGGGACCGGTGTTGATATATTTCGTACCACCATGTCACTGCAGAGATTCGAGTTTCTACAAAATGCCTTACGTTTTGATAATAAATCCACAAGAGATCAGCGTAAACAAATTGATAATATGGCAGCCTTCAGAAGCATTTTTGACCAGTTTGTCCAATGCTGTCAGACTGCGTTCTCTCCAAGTGAGTTTCTTACTATTGACGAGATGTTACTAGCATTTAGAGGTCGATGCCTGTTCCGTGTCTACATTCCAAACAAGCCAGCTAAATACGGGTTAAAAATTTTAGCTCTAGTCGATGCAAAAAGCTTTTATGTTTTGAATTTGGAAGTGTATGCAGGCAAACAACCGTCGGGACCATATGCAGTCAGTAATAAACCCTTTGAGGTAGTGGAGAGACTCATTCAACTAGTTACAGGATCACACCGCAACGTAACATTTGACAACTGGTTCACTGGATATGAGCTAATGCTCCATTTACTAAAGGAGCATCGCCTTACGTCGGTTGGAACTGTACGGAAGAACAAGAGACAGATTCCTGAATCTTTCATTAGAACTGACAGACAACCTAACAGTTCACTCTTTGGGTTTCAGAAAGATATCACACTTGTTTCCTATGCGCCAAAGAAAAACAAAGTGGTTCTTGTTATGTCCACCATGCACCATGATAATTCAATAGATGAATCTACAGGCGAGAAACAAAAACCTGAAATGATAACATTTTATAATTCGACCAAAGCTGGCGTTGACGTGGTTGATGAATTGAGTGCCAGTTACAATGTTAGTCGCAACAGTAAACGGTGGCCTATGACTTTGTTCTATGGTGTCTTGAACATGGCAGCTATCAATGCTTGCATTATATATCGAGCAAACAACAACTTTACGATCAAGAGAGCAGAATTTATTCGTAATTTGGGCTTATCAATGATTTATGAACACCTACATTCAAGAAAATCCAAAAAAAATATTCCAAGTTACATCCGCCAGCGAATCGAAAAACAGCTCGGTGAACCCTCACGTAGACATGCAAATGTACCCGGACGATATGTCAGATGCCAGGATTGTCCATATAAGAAGGACAGAAAAACCAAACATTCCTGCAATGCTTGTGCCAAGCCCATATGTTTGGAGCATACAAAATTTATTTGCGAAAATTGCGCTGATCTCAACGGTACTGATTAATCCAATTTTCAATAAAAAAAAAATTAAAAAACGTTTAATTACAAGGAGGATCTCATTATCTTTTAGTTTTAAGTTGATTTACATTCCAAAGATTAATATTTTTTTTTATTCTTAATTTTTGTTAAACCCTCATTTTTGTTCCTATAGTTATTATACATATTTGAAAAACGTGAACGAATAAATGATTATTATTTTAAAAAGAACTTCTCTCATTTAATTCCATTAAATAATTCATTATTTTACAAAATAAAATCAACAAAATTAAAAAAAGATAATAATAAGAACTACTTTACGGTACATTAAGATAAGGGTATGTCCCACCCTGCCACATTCTTGAAGTAACTTTTTTTCACCTCATGCTCGCCGGGTTAAGTAAATTAAAGTATAATTTTTAGCGCGCGCCATTCATTCATTTCATTCATAAGCAATCCATTCATCGCAGAGTTCAAGCAAGTTGGCAACGCGTTGAATTAGGGGTCATTTACTTAATTTTGACCGTTCCTACGAAAAACTTCTTACCAAAAAAAAAACCGACTTCCAAAAAAAACACTACAAAGTGAAAAATAACGTTAGTTTCAGAAGTCTGTGTCAACTCCGACTACCGGAATTAATGTTATTTTTATTTCTCGCTTTTTACTGGGTCTGCTTATAATTTATCTAAGTTACAATAGCCTAATGTCAACTTGCTCATCGCCTTTTTCAAAATATTGCCTATAAAATTTGAGGGTTTCCCTCGATTTCCATGAGATCCTCTTATCAGATGCCAATTTGATGACAATGGGACCATCTCGAGAGTATACCCTTTCATACAAAACAAATTAAAATTAGGTCAACAATTGACAGAGAAATCGGTGAACATACATAAAAAAAGTCCTCCTTTTTGAAAATCCGTTAAAAAAGGGCATGTCACGATGTTGCCAAATCGCTTGCCTACGCGCACGTATGTGCCTGCTCTACATTTTATTTATAATACGGTGAATAACATATTTTAATTTGACGCACTTGTTCAATTTTATCCTGTAGATATTAACTACAAGTCCAGGTTTCCTCACTGTGTTTTCCTTCACCGATGTCAGTAAATTTTATGTCACAGGATAACTAATAGTACCTACTGTAAAATGTCCAAGATAAATTCGAAAAGTACCTACTGTACATACTTATCTAATTTGAAAAAATCACATTGCTTGTCCAGATTTGAACCCACAACCTCGTGCATGAGACACGAGGCCTTAACCACTGAGCCATACAAATAAACGAACAGGTATTCTTTTTTTAATTATTTATTACTTTTATTACCTTTCGTAACACTGCGCTGAACGCATTGCATGTTACGCTGTTGGTGAAGCGTAACATGACATTTAACACAACCGTCCTATGTATCTATGTACCTACTTGTCACCTATTAATGTGTATAATTAAGAACATGTTAGTTTATGATCTGTCTCGCGAGATTATAAACTATCGAGAAATAATGCGTTAAATTGTAAATGATTTGTTGCTTGTCGTTCGTGTTGATTTCGGCTACCGGTAAAACCGACTTATAATCGGGGACGGTTCACAATTTTACGGGTGATAAAATCTGACAGATTGTAAACCCTGTCGGTAACTGCAGGTTCGTTCACAATTTCATGGTTTGACATGGATAGATTATAAACTATCGAAAATTAATACGTTTTAGGGTTAGCAATAAGGTACAGTTCACACATTGTCGACCAGTTTACAATCTCGAGCAGTGGTGGCCCAGTTGTGAGCAATATGGTAGCCCAGTGGAAATGGTCGCGACTTACGAGTTGTGGGTCGTAGGTTCGAACCCAGGCAGGCGCTTTACTTTGTGTAAATTATTTCATCACCACTGCTCTGAAAACATTAAAGGAAAAAATCGAGAGGCAACCGGCATGCCCTAGAAACAAAAATTCGAAGACATGTGACATTCACCAACCCGCACTGGGTCCGCGTGGTGGATTACGGCCCGCTCCCGAGGTCTGTGTCTGCCTGTACAATCTCGCGAGATAGATTATAAACTAACGGTGTTCACAATCATACGGTGACGTTCGGTGACATAATTATATGCAACTAGCTTCTGCCCGCGGCTTCGCCCGCGTGGATGTCGGAAATTTATGGGTTACAATTTTTTTACGCGGTAATAAAATAACCTACGGTCATGACGTACACTATCAAATCGACAAACTTATTATTTGCGGTTGGTACAGTAATCGGGTCTAGGGATCGAACCGCAAAATTAAGTTTGTTTTTTATTGTATGCCCCCGGCCGCGGCCGGGCTTTACCGCCGCCGCCGCCCCCCGGCTGTACCGCCGCCGCCGATGCAACCGCTATGTCCCTGCATTTTAAATCTGTAATATCTTCGAAAATATTCATTTAAATTACATGCTGTAAAGGGCCATACTAATCTATATTACATGCACAATTTATTTAAGGTACTTAATTGTATAAGGATTAATGCTGTATTGCTTAAAATCGCTTTTTCGTAAATAAGTAATAAGTAGAGGATAAAAAATGGTTATTGTGGGTTAACCATAAGAGATAGACATATACCATCGCGGACTGTTTTGTAGACCTTTTTAAGGTGTACAATACTGTAGTACATTATTTTGATCTATCTCGTAGGGTTCAGCCAGCGTTTGCAATGTAAGCGCAAAAAAATGTGTTTATTTACGACCTTACATTAAAAACCTCTACAATTATCAGTGTTTCTCTACTATGTATGTATTATATATATAAACCTTCCTCTTGAATTACTCTATCTATTAAAAAAACCGCATCAAAATCCGTTTGGTAGTTTTAAAGATTTAAGTATACATAGGGACAGACAGACGCGGAAAGCGACTTTGCTTTATACTATGTAGTGATAGTGATACAACATGAATAGTAACACAACAACTTGCATTTGTTTCATGTTACGTTTACATAAGTACGTTTTTTATGTTCGAATATTTTAGTACCTAAGTACACATAAGACAGACTGTCACCCTCAAACTCAAAGCATTTAGAAAGAAAGAAAGAAAATACATTCTTTTGCGGCAAACATGACGCATCAAAAGAAAAACAAATACATTTATTTAAATTAAAACATTAACAGGCACTTTTGAATCGTTAAGGAGTCGGTCAGTCAGAAAATATGAAGCTTGTTGCTCCTTCCAAAGCGTAGTCAGTACACTATAAGTACCTATGGAGAAGAACGGGCAAGAAACTCCATGGACACTCTTTTACCAAGATTGTTAGCAGGGCTGGCTGCCAGGGTACATGAGACGTAGGAAGTAAGAGGGTCTATGCATCTTCACTCGTGTGGATACTCTTTTTAGCTCCGAATGCAGTACATTACCTGAATAGCTTTCTGGTGTATTTCGTGTGGATCAGCCGATCTATTTTTTTGTAAATATCTCACCGTGAAAACTTAGGTAAAGTGACTAGAGCTATCAATAGTGTCAATCCCTAGTTACAACTCACTTAAGTCTCACTTCACCCAAGTTTTCACTTTTTTTTTTTTTTAAGAATCACACTGCTCGGGCGCGCGCTTCGATCGAAAACTCTGATGTCGTCACTACTACGCTACCACCACCACGCCACCCGCTACGCTACCATTGGAACTCGTTGACCTTCTTTATGATCTAGCAATAGTACATTGTTCACCGGGGAGAAAGTGACCGATTATTAACGAGGGTGTAGTTTGATGCCCAAGGCTCAGCCGAGGGCCCCTAATACACACGAGTTGAGAATCACAAACCGAGTGATACAACTCAGTGCTTTATACCTACTATATACTCCGACTTTTAATTAGCTACAGTAAAATGACACTTCTTAATAACTCATTTCGTACTGCGTTTAGAGATATGCATGTCAAGTAAGTTTCATTTGTTACACTATTGAGGGCCTGCAGTCTCGACATAGATAGCGGCGCTGTCGCAAACTACCGATCGCTAAATACAGCTAATACCGAAAATATTCGCTTGCCGTAACGATGGTTACGACAAACGCAAGTCTCTACATCATCGGTACAGACACACCTTCGAGAACGCCCATTTCGCATTATTTTTGTTTATAATTACTTGCAAACACCCCCAAAATTATAAGTTTACGATTAGGTATTCTCTGTCTACGATGATAGAGATTCACTTTGCGGGCTGTCAAAAATGCTCGCAAAATATATTCGTAAACATTAAGAAAATCGTAAAGTTTGCGACAAAGGTCGGTAAAATACCGATGACAATCGATGACTTTAATAATGATTTTTATTTCTCCCACAAAGTACATTTACAGTATAGAGGTATCACAAAAATTGGAAGTACTAGGACTTGTGGGAGTCAGGAATCCAAACTAGGATACCCTGTGCTATGGACTCCTGGCCCCCCTCGCCGAGAACATCACAAAAGTTATAGCACGTATGACATGTAGGACTATTGTAGAGAAAAAAAAAAAAAAAACAAACAAAAATGCGTGTGTGTGTTTGTTAGTGTGTGAACTGTGAGTGTGAAGTGGAGGGAGTAGTGTGTGTGGTGTGGATAGTGGTGTGGTGTTTTGTGTGTGTGGTGTGAAGTTTTGTGTGTGTGGTGTGGTGCTGTTTGTGTGTGTGAGAGGGAGTAAGATGGTGTAATTGTGTGTGCGTATAAAGGAGGATGTGTATACAAATGTGTGCGTGAAGGGATGGCGGTATATATTTATGAAAACTCTAGACTAGGATAAGATTGTGAGCAGTTTTTCAGTTTCTTCGTAATCAAGCTTTAGAAGCCACTGTGTAAGCTTCTTTTTACATTCTATCTTAGACAAATTAACAATTGCAAGAATTTTGTTAATATTATTATACAATCTGCTTGCTCTAAAATTGAAAAAAATTTTGGGCAAAAGATGTTTTTACCGGATTTGTTTCACAGACTTCATAAAATCTCCTAGTATTAACCTTCTGCTTAGCTGTAGAAACGTCTATATGGGAATGCTTTTTTATAATTGTTTGTAGTATATAAAGCTGTCTGACTGTTAATACATTTGCTTCGATATAGAGTGTAGTTGTAGCGTATAAACGAGGCTTGAAGAGAGCAACTTTTAGGAGAAGTCGTTGAGCTCTTTCCACGTTCAGGATATTCGTTTTATACGAGCCGCCCCATGTGCAAATACCATACGACAAAATTGATTGGCAAAGGGATTCGTACACAGTCTTAACCAGTTTCCAACTCGCCACATGCCTAAGATTTTTAAATATATGAACGAGTTTTCTTGTTTTCTGGACCAGATGTTTGAAAGATAGGTTTTTATCAATTATTATGCCTAAGTACTTTATTGATTCTGTTTTAGATATCATTGGGCATATGGTACAGTTTGTGGTTAGAGGATTACATGTGTGTGCATAAATATTTAAATTATTAGTATGTGCTGCTACATTATGTATTGTAAACTCTATATATTTAGTTTTGGTGGCATTTAAGGTCAGTTTGTTGAGAGCGAGCCAATGAGTTACAATATTGAAACCTTCTTGAGCCGCTACAAAAGTTTCATCCCATAAGCTACCATAAAACGTTAAGGTAGTGTCGTCGGCATAAGACATTACATGACAGTTTCTAATGTTAAGCTGGCAAAGATCATTTATATAGCACAGGAAGAGGGGGGGACCTAAGATACTGCCTTGTGGGATACCAATATTTATCGGTCTTTCTGCACTCAGTGTATTGTCTATCCGAACTGACTGAAATCGATCTTGTAAATAGTTCTGAAATAGTTTTAATTGTGTGTTCCTTATTCCCATATGTTCTAGTTTGGATATTAGTATATGTGGGCACACAGTATCAAAAGCTTTCTGAAGGTCTAGAAAGATAGTCAAGCATTTTTTCCTATTATCTAATTTATTTATAATATGTTCAGTAAATTTGTGAATACAGT
This sequence comes from Gortyna flavago, assembly GCA_963669345.1. Lineage (NCBI taxonomy): Eukaryota > Metazoa > Arthropoda > Insecta > Lepidoptera > Noctuidae > Gortyna > Gortyna flavago. Next base: position 8,150,166 of record OY770129.1, on the reverse strand, counting down.
CAATTGTAGATTTCCCTTTTCTAAAACCATATTGGTTAGGTGATAAGATGTTTTTATCTTCTAAGAATTTCACAAATCTGTTATTAATAATTCTCTCAAATACCTTTGAAACAGAGGTGAGCAAAGAAATTGGCCGATAATTTTCCACTTCCTTCTTGCTACCGCACTTAAAAATAGAAATAATAATTAATTTTTTTTTAAGGGATTCCGGAAAAATTCCTTCTGCCAAACATCTATTTAGGATATAAGTGAGCGGAGGAACTATATATTTTTTTAAATTCTTAAGGGCGGTTGACGTTATATTGTCCCACCCTGCTCCACAATCTGAGCGAAGGTTGCTGATGACGCCTTCCACTTCCTCTTCAGATGTCTCCAAAAGCACAAAAGAGTTACAAGATGACTTGATATTTGCCGCGTTCGTTGGGGGTGGAGAAAGCCCAGTTGGAATTTTACTTTTCAACTTCAAGCCCACGTTTGCAAAATAGGAATTTACTGCGTTTACTGAATCCTGTGGGGATGTTTTAATATGCAAAAGATCCAATGGTGGTGTGTTTGACTTTTCTAGATGGGTAATAGTTTTGATAGCGGACCAAAGCTTTTTATTATCACTTCCAGCCGCCTCAAGTATATTCCTGTCATATTGTCTCTTACATTTTTTTATTATGTTATTACAAAAGTTTCTATATCTTTTGTAAGATATTTTTAAGATATTATTGGCAGGGTTATTTTTTAGTTTGTAATGCATTCTGTCTCTTGTTCTAATGCATCTCAGTAGGCCAGGAGTAATCCACGGTTTTATGGTAATTTTATTTCTGGGAATTTTAATATTTATTGTGTTGTTTATTATGATTTTTTGTAAGTTTTGAATGAAATGACTCATGAGGTCATTCGGATTTATGTTATTGTCGTAAATATTATTAAAGTCAATATTCTCACAGTCCCTGTTCATGTTCTCAAAGTCAATTTTGCCCACAAATTTCGCTTTGTGGTTTTGCCCACTTATGCGCAAACAGAAAAGGGTGGCCTCATGATCAGTATAAATGTAAGAGAAGTAGCCTTAGTTTTAATTATCACATGGTCCAGACAGCTGGATGCTCTAGTTTGTTCATAATGTGCTGGTATCATACCAAAAAAAGAGAGTAAGTCAAGATAGCTCGATGTAGTTATATTTGAGTCTTTAATATTTATATTTATGTCACCCATCAAAATAACATTTTTGTAACCGGATAATTTTAATAATAGTTCTTGTAATGTGCGTAAAAAATTATCTAATGTGTGAAAGCTAGGCGGTCTGTATAGTGCAATTATGGCGGTGTTTTTATTTATTTTAATAAGTAGACAGTTTGCTTCTACAATATGTGGTTCTTCTATATTGTAGTTAATGTCGTTATTTATGTAGACGACTACACCGTCGTTTTGGTTATAGATTCGTGTAGTTAAAAAACTAGAGTAGCCAGGTATAAGTGGTAAGTTATTAACGGATGAGAGCCAGCATTCAGATAGAATTATAATATCACAGCTCAATTTTAATCGTTTTAGTAAAGTATTTAGGCTGAGATAATTTTTGTTAATACTTCTAATATTTTGGTGCAAAATTTTTAGAAATGAACTTGGTTTAGATATGGTATCTTTACAAGATTCAGGTTCACAGCTATACAATTCCGTCAGAGCAAAATTTTCTAAATTGTTTATATTGTTTAGATCAGCGAATTTTGTTTTTAGTAAATTGTTGGTGTATGGGTTTGTGTTTGCGGAGTGATTGTATGTGGAGCGTTTTCCTTTTTGGGTGTACGTGAACAATGCTAATATTGAGATTGTTACGTGTTTATATGTGTAAAGGCGTTATAATGAAATGTGAGTGAATGTATTTAGGCGTGATATGTGTATAGTCGAGTGCAAATGTGTATGAGTAGGTACAAAGTTTATGTAAAGAAACAAGTAAGACATCCAAAAACCTAATTGACAAATTTAAAAAATTACAACACAGATTATATAGTCAGATTTTCGGTACCAAGTTTTCAAGATCAGCTTCACACTTAACTATTATTGGTTTTTCTGGTTCACTTTTTCGCAGAAAAACTCTACCAGTTGAGGTCCAACAGTAAGTATAGTTATGTTCTTTTGCAAATTTTCTTGCTAGGTAGAAGAGGCGCTGAGCTTGAGGAGGCAAGGAATCAGACACATACACTTTGAGAGTCGAGACTACCAATTATCGCTACATCCGTATCGATAGGACTTTGTGACCGAATTTGGTCGTAGAGCGATCTCTATGAATGTCGAGACTGCAGCCCCTGTACTAGAAAAATATAAAAATCGACACTAAATAATAAAAACATTATACCTATGAACGCAAAAAGCCTAAAACAAGTTAAAAACTATGAAAATATAGCCACAATGATAACAAAAAAACAAAATTAATTAAAAAACATTGAACAAACCCACGACGGTTAAATGTAATTGGAAAAGGATAAAATAATTTAAAAACCCCCGACTTAAAGAAATTATGTAACGAGATATCATCATCTGCCTAGCCTTTTCCCAACTACGTTGGGGTCGGCTTCCAGTCTAACCGGATGCAGCTGAATACCAGTATTTTACATGGAGCGACTGCCTATCTGACCTCCACAACCCAGGTACTGGGTAATACGATACCCCTTGGTAAGACTGGTTGTCAGACTTTCGGGCTTCTGACTACCCGTAACGACTGTCAAAGATCCACGAATGACAGCCGGGACCAACGGCTTAACGTGCTTTCCGAGGCACGGAGGGGTCTCGGTATGTAAAGATGGTCACCCATCCACAGACCAACCGCGGTAAGCATAGCTTACCCTGACCGATCGACCTGTGCGGCTGTTCTTATTTGTACGAGATAAAACAGATAAATTCATATGGCAGTCGGGGTCCTCTTAGAATCAGGCGCGGTCCGAAGAGGAGGGATCATGAGGGTCGTGGGGGTCATGACCGCCCCAAAAACATTCAAGCTGTCGAGAGTCCGAATGATTTACTTGTAACTAACTTAAAACTGTACTTGAGCCACGAAAACCCCTATGGGCATATTATACAGACATGGGGACTGCCGACAGAAGTAAAAACTTAAAACTATGAAATGACAGTGGGTTTTTAACGCTCCTAAAAAAGTTTTTACTGTAAAAAGCCTGTTATAAAATATAGAATCTAGGATGCAAGAGCGAGCGAAGGAAACTCTGGATATTGGGCACTCAGCTCGTACGTAAGGTTTGAAAAGCCAGATTCCAAAACCTAAACTGCTTTAAATCGAGTTTAAGCTTTTCGTCATAATTTGATAAAGTACGAGTAAGTTCTCTTTCTATAAGATGGTAAAAAGAAAACAGAGACTGTTCAAGGTGGGTACCTACTAAAATTTTCAGGTTCGCTTCGCTCGCTTTTGCGATCTACATTTTGTTGATTCTTGAGCTTTTCTTCACAAGTCAACAAAGCAAGTAATTTTGAAATGATCGAAAGAAAATCGAACCTACCCGAGTGTGCAAAATTTTCGAGCTCGCTTCGCTCGCTCTTCCATTTTACGTTCTGATAGTTGCTTTTCGTGCTTGCCTGCATAAGTTGATAATGTAACTCCTATTTCTCCTTCAAAAATATAAAACAAAACCAAACCAAACCGAGGAGAGTTGTTCAAATTTTTGAGCTCGCTCGCTCGCTCTCCCCCTTATCCTACATAATCTCCCGTTCTAATAAATACGATCAATTTGGCAGCATTAGTCCCTGAACAACGTAAGGAATCTGCAGATGGAGATGTACATGAACCTTAACATCACGCCTTTAATCCCCAAAAGGTTAGGCAAGGGTGTATCTTCATATAGTACTTACACCCACATTTCGCAAGTTGTTAAGTGCCATGTCATAGGGGGCGAGTCTACTGCCGCCAACCGGGCACAGATCCAGTCTCCAGGCTGCTTCTGAGAAATTTCTGATGGAAAAACCCAATAACACTTTACCCGATCTAGGAGTCGAACCCAGCTAGGGCCTCGTGCTCAGCAGTAACGCTTGCGACCACTAGACCAACGAGGAGATGTACCTCCCTTAAAATATCCCTCGGCACCCATGGTGACCCCTCCCAAAATAATGGGCTGCAACCGCGCCTGCTTAGAATAGAAGGTGTTCCACAGAATGGTCCCCCGACTTCCCTATGAATTTATGTTTAAGTTTTTCAAATTTTTTAATTCATTTTGTTTTTTTTTTCTATTTGTAGCTATTTTTTCATTGTTTTTTTTAAACTTGTTTTAGGCTTTTTACGTTCATACTATTTTTATTATTTTGTGTCAGAAGTTTTTTAAATTTTTAATAAAAAGAAATATTTCTTGCTTTTTGTAGGGATTCCTTATTTTTTTTATTTCATTTTTTATTATTATGTGTCGGGCGTTTTTTTTTTTTGAAAAAATAAAGATAATAATAATGTAGTAAATAATGTATTAAAAGCTAAATAGTTCGTTAGGTCCTAGGTACCAGTCATCACTCCACTTTCCTCATCAATCTAGGAATCTCATTGATCACACAAAAAAATATTTTTATTGTTTTTAGTTTACATTTCGTTAGTTAATATTCCTCATTCCATTTCAATATAGTGTACATTATTCTACTTGTCAAGCCCTCTCATTTGATACCCATATTGAAGGAGTTGTGAAAAAAATAAAGTAATTCGCCATTTTGTGGTGGCGGCTATCTTGGATTTGAAAAAAAAAAGATGCCCCCATAAATATTCGTTTTATTTTATTTTAATTATTTATTTTTAAAGTGAATAAATAACTAAATATTCTGTGAATATTTCAAGCGTCTACCTGTTGCAATCAATATCGAGCAAAAAGAAGCAAAAAATCACGTTTGTTGTATGTGAGTGTGAGCCCCCTTAAATATTTATTTTATTCTGTTTTTTAGTATTTGTTGTTATAGCGGCAACAGAAATACATCATCTGTGAGAATTGGTTAACTATCGCGGTTCATGAGATACAGCCTGGTGACAGACGAACAGACGGAATCTTAGTAATAGAAAAAGGTAATTATTCTTTATTTCTTTCTGCGCAGGTAGGTATACTTAGTATAAAAGTCTGCCTGCAGCTTGAATGCGATTGAGTAGGTAGTACTTTTACTTTCCGTATTCCTAGTCACATTTCACAACTCACAACGCCTAAATAAAAGTGAACATTTTATTTAGGTATTTAATTTAGGTGTTGCCTAGTGTTAGTGAAAATGGACATTAAATACCTACCTATCTACCAATCAATCTCTCCTCTCATTCGATAAAAAACAAAGGCCCTTTGTTTTTCATCGAATGAGAGATGATGCTGTTGATGTGTATTATGCTTCTCTCCTTTCTTCAAATATTAGGACTTATATCAAAAAAAGGAGGGCTAACTCATAGCAGCATCATCAAAATTTAGGTACCTACCTGTCTATGCCAAAGGTAAGAAACGTAAAAATAAAACAGTAATAACACCCCAATTACGTAACTTGTTCATAATCGCTTATGAATGGAGACACATAAACCATTTCTTAATTCTTAAAATTCCTCTGTTATACAACGTTGGTAAATACGGCAGTTAATTTAGCAAAATTCAAATGTATTTATTTAATCAGAATGTGCAAGAATATGTAGATTGGACGGTGACCCCCAAAGTAGACATTTGCCTGTATCTCTACTTATACAAATAAAACATTTATCATTTATCAGACTAAGCAAAATAGCAGTATGAGATCAAAGGGATGATTATGAGTGTGTCATGCAATTAGGCAAACTTTGTTATTCCCGATCCTCAAAATAATAAGTATCTACGATTATATCGAAGTACAGTTTATAGGTATATTTTATTATGTAAATAGCGCCCCGACCATGCTTCGTACGGTTTTTACAACTTGACAAAACATCGAGATTACTGTTGCATTACACGTGAGTTAATATTAATGCACCTATATTATTCACATCCTCGTAATCCTTCCGGATTGAATTCTCTAAATGATAAGACAAAGACAAAGACATTTATTCGTCGGATATGCTGAAGTTCAAAATCGGTTGTGAATTTGAGGAGAACAACGCGTCACACAGACAGACACGAAAAATAACTTTATTTTATAACTAGCTTCTGTCCGCCAGTTTATCCGCATGAAATTTCTTGTTCTCGTTCCAACTCTTACCGATCCCGACTCTACACGATCCTAAAAGTCCCAACTCTACACGAAACGATAAAAACGTACAGTCAAAATGAAACACATTGAGACGAATTAAAAATACTTTAATCACCTTACTTAAATGACAAGTGGCTATTTTTCAAGCCATGTTCCACAAAAATCACACAGGCGGCACTCTCCTTCACCATTGAATAAAATACAACTTTAAAATCTCTATTTTAAATCAATTCGGCATAGTTCAATTAAACTTTACTCTCTGAAATGTATGCAATATTTTACCTAACGATGATTATTTGTATTAATTGATTTGAATTGTAGGTGATATTATATTATTGGGATCAGGTTAGAAATAGTATAGCTGCAAGATTTCTGAATAAAATAAAATATATTTATTGTAACGAGTATAAATACCAATCATTTTTCTTCGCGCGCCACCTGTGTTAAAGTATTTTTAATTCGTCTAAATGTTTCATTCTGACTGTACATTTTTATCGTTTCGTGTAGAGTTGGGACTTTTTGATAAGTAATTTTAAATCGTATAGAGTCGGGATTTAAATCGTGTGTAGAGTCGGGATCGGTGAAAGTTGGGACGAAGCCAAGAGTATCAAATACAAAAATAAATTCTCAAATCTGACTGGTAGTTCTAGAGATAGTTATAGAGAACAAACAAACAAAGTCTTCAGCTTTATTATTAGTAGTATATAGTTGATGTAGTATAGATATAGATTAGGTATTTTTCTTCTACTTGATTTTTTTTAGTCTTCTAACAAATGCTCATTTAAATAAATATTAGGAACCTATTCGTACCTCTACAGCAAAACGAATGGCAACGGGAGTCGGAGCTTTAAACTTTATGCATCAAGAATTCAAGACGATAGCCTAAGCTAAGCAACGCCAATCGTTCACTAAAGGAAATTAGTAATGTATTACATTTACCTATGGATTGTGTTGGCCTTCGTTTCTTAAAGCATTTAATTACCTATTTATTTCAAGATTGAAAATGAGGAGAGAAAACAATAGTTTTATGAGAAATTATTTACTTTGTACTTATAAAAATAAAAACAACAACTTCTATTTTAAACAATAGTAATTCATAACAATCAAGATACATAGTGGTATCAGTGCTTGCCGTGGTGGAAGCCCCAGTGTTTGTGGTCGTCGTGCTCGCCCTTCTTGCCATGGTCGTGGTGGTGGTGGTGGTGTTCTTCGTGTCCGTGGTGCCCCTTGTGTCCCTTGTGGTCCTCGTCGTAGTGGTGCTTGTCGTGGTGGCCGTGTTTGCCATGATGTCCCTCGTGGTGACCGGAGTGATGGTGACCGCCCTTCTTGTGATGTCCGCCGTCTTTCTCGTGGTGTCCGTGGTGGTGATGGTGCTTGTGGTGTTTGCCTTCGTGGTGGTGTCCGTCGTGGAAGTGGTGGTCCTTGTGGAAGTGATCCTTGTGGTGCTTCTTGTGGTAGCCGTCGACGTGTTCGCCCTTGTCGTGATGCTCGTGGTGTCCGTGCTTGCCACCCTTGTGATGGTGTCCGTGCTCGTGGTGTTCACCGTGGTGGTCGTGCTCATCCCAGTGCTTTTTGTGGCCACCACCATGCTCGTGGTGGTGTTCTGCATGGTGATGCTTGCCATGGTCACCGTGGTCGCCCTTGTGGTGGTGATGATGACCCTTGTGTCCTTTGTGTCCATGGCCGCCGTGGTCGTGGTGATGGTGCGCATGGTGTTCATGTCCGCCACCATGCTCGTGGTGGTGTCCGGACGCGGCCACCGCTTGGTCTTCGCGGTCGGCCTCGGTTCCGGAGCATGTTGACGCCAGGCACAGCACACCAAGTACTAAAAGCACCTTCATTATATTAGTGTTGTACTTCCTCGGTAGGTAAGCCCTGAGAGGAAGTCCGGTTGCAACTGACCTCTGATACACTGATTGCACATTTATATCGGTGACCAGTACAGCACCGTCTACAGCGATGGAGAAATAATTCCGCAAGCGATCAGACAAGTTCATGGGTCTCTGCTAAACGCCTCGGGGATACAGTCATGATTTTATTTAACTTCTTTTGGTAATAAAGGCACAACCGTAGAAAAAATAATTATAATACCAGCCTATTACTGTCCCACTGCAGCGCAAAGGCCTCTTCTCATGCAGAGCATGCACGAGCATTGAACATCACGCTTACTCAAAACGGATTGGTGATTTTAGATTTACATTAGGCATAAATGCAGGTTTCCTTAGGGTTTTTTTCTTCACCGATGTCAGTAATGTCCAAGATAAAATCAGAAAGTACATATGCATTATGATTTGAAAAAGTCACAGTGGTGGTTCTAGGACATACCGGTTTCCTTAAGATGTTTTCCTTCATCGTTTTGAGAGCAGTAGTAATTAAATAATTTACACATAGTAAAGCGCCTGGCTGGCTTCGAATCTTCGACCAGCAACTCGTAAGTCGCGGCCGTTACCACTATGCTACACCACTCCTCATGCCGACAACATTGGTAAATAGCGCAATTAAAACCAAAATGAAAGGGATTATGAGTGTGGCATGCAATTTGGCAATCTATGTTATTCCCAATCCTCAAAATCTAAATATAATTATGATAAGTACGATTATATTTCAAGGAACAGCTATAAGGTATATTTATTATGTAAATATCGCCCCGACCCTGCTTCGCACGGTTTTACAACTTGACAAAACATCGAGGTTTCTTTACTGTTGCATTGTATGTAAGTATGTGTGTTAATGATAAATCTGACGCCAAGACGAGCCAAGCGAAGCGCAAGGGCACTACCTACCTTTTCTCGAAGCGCTTCGTCGTTTTTTTGAACCCTTATAACTTGGGTTTGGATTATACCAGATAAACAAAATTCTCGGGATATGATGTCAATAGTAGACTTTTAAAAGTCGCTTGAATCTAAGTTCAACCTTAAGTTTCAATTGCATGCTCTTATACTTTAGATTTTATTGATATCTAAAAAACCCCGATTTCGTCACTGACTCAATGATGATCATCTAAACTCTTAGGGTACTTCCTGGATTCCTAGAAAGCTGAAATTTGGTATGTAAGCTAGTATAAGTACACAACAACAAAAAAAAAACTAAAAGTTGGAACTTTAACCCCCCAAACCCTTAAACTAGGGGGTGGAAGTTTGTATGAGACTTCCGCAAATTTTGATGCTAGAGGTCTGAAATTTGATATAGGGACTCCTTGTTATAAATAATAAAACACATATTTCAGGATTTTTGTAAATCACCCCTACAAAAAAAAAAAAAAAGTATTTTTTTTCATAAGCCGCTTTCAAAAAGAAGAGAAATCCTACAAAAAACATTTTGATGTAAAATGTTGCCAAGACGAGACCATATTGCTCGCACTGTCAAAAAGTTATTAGATCTCATGTAGAGCTTCTAACTCTACACGCCCTAACTTCACAGACTCTACATCTTAGTCAAAATATGTGGCTTGGCCATTTCGCTACATCACAAAGGTAAGGTAAGGTGAAAAATGTATTCACTGTTCATTACTTTTCTGGTCGTAGCCGTAATAGTTCTTGTAGTAGCCTAGCCTCATATTTTGTAAAGTTTTTTTTTTCATTTTTTTTACGTTTCGATGTAGGTTATTAACATTAAACGAGTTAACTACTCTTGCAAGGGCGCTATTTAGAATGTCAGTAACCAGGTGCTGACGTTTGAGTTTAAATAAATGGGAAGTGTCATCTGCAAACAAAACTATACCATATTTATTCCTTATGAGGTAAGGCAATTCGTTTATATAAATACCTAATAAATAAAAATGGAACAAGAATTGAGCAATGCCCCACAGAACAAATTTTATCTGTTGTGGGGGGCCCCCATTCTTACTAAAGATCCGGGTGATCTTTTTCCGTTAACATCAACTCTCTGACTTCTATCACTTAAGAAGATCAGGTGCAGTTTCCTGGTGAATATTTCATGAAGAACACAATAAAATGCCTTGGACAAATCGCACAAGATGCCCAAAGCATCGCATTTATCTTCCCATGCATTTTGAACATGTCCTAAAAGTTCAACAGGTATCAGTAGTCGAACGACCCCTCGTAGAACCAAACTGTTTGTTATGTTGTTTGTGTGTAATATACTTCTTACTGTTAGCCTACATCATCCCACTGCTGGGCAAAGGCCTCTCCCCATGACTTCCAGTTCTTTCGTTCCAGGGCTAAAATGGACCACTGGTCGTTTGTTTTGTCCAGGTCGTCCCGCCATCTTCTACGGGGTCTGCCGCGACACCTTCTATCTGTGTCAGGGGTCAAGGCTCCACGTGAGGCCCACAGCTTATTGGGCATACGGCAGACGTGGCCAGCCCAATCCAACTTCAGCTTAGCGGCTTTTTGAGCAACGTCAGTAATCTGTGTTTTTTTTTATCATATTTGCTATGTTTATTAAAAATCTTTGATCTAAAATAAGTTTTTAAAAATTCTACTGAAGTTGCACTGAAATATGTCTATACCTAATTAGTAGGGTCTAATGCACTACCCGATTTAAAAAAAAGGTATTATTTTACTGTTTTTCATAAGATCAGGAAACTCACAACAAAATAATGTATTATACCTACACATAAACTTTCCGGAATAAATTTTCTATGATGAAATGAAACCCGCCCCTCAAAATCCGTTGTATATTTGAAGAGAACAATGCGTCACACAGACAGACACGAAAAGTAACTTTATTTTATATTTATATGATAGATATGGATGAAGTATTTTTTTTCTACTGACTGGTTTTTTTATCAGTCTCATAGCGAATGTTCATTTGGATAAATATTAGGTTGTGCCATTAATGTTGTTGTAGGTATACAGCAACATTAATTAACACTGTTACACAGTCGCTCACTAAAGTAAATTAGTAACTTATTACATTTACCTATTGATTCGATTGTCGTGACCATCGTTTCTTAAAGCATTTAGATAAAGACTGAAAAATTAGTAGAGAGAGAAAACAATGGATTTGTGAAAAATTATGTACTTTGTATAAAAATAAAAACAACAACAATAACAACTTCCATTCTTAAAAATAGTAATTCATAACAATCAAGATACATAGTGGTATCAGTGCTTGCCGTGGTGGAAGCCCCAGTGTTTGTGGTCGTCGTGCTCGCCCTTCTTGCCATGGTCGTGGTGGTGGTGGTGGTGTTCTTCGTGTCCGTGGTGCCCCTTGTGTCCCTTGTGGTCCTCGTCGTAGTGGTGCTTGTCGTGGTGGCCGTGTTTGCCATGATGTCCCTCGTGGTGACCGGAGTGATGGTGACCGCCCTTCTTGTGATGTCCGCCGTCTTTCTCGTGGTGTCCGTGGTGGTGATGGTGCTTGTGGTGTTTGCCTTCGTGGTGGTGTCCGTCGTGGAAGTGGTGGTCCTTGTGGAAGTGATCCTTGTGGTGCTTCTTGTGGTAGCCGTCGACGTGTTCGCCCTTGTCGTGATGCTCGTGGTGTCCGTGCTTGCCACCCTTGTGATGGTGTCCGTGCTCGTGGTGTTCACCGTGGTGGTCGTGCTCATCCCAGTGCTTTTTGTGGCCACCACCATGCTCGTGGTGGTGTTCTGCATGGTGATGCTTGCCATGGTCACCGTGGTCGCCCTTGTGGTGGTGATGATGACCCTTGTGTCCTTTGTGTCCATGGCCGCCGTGGTCGTGGTGATGGTGCGCATGGTGTTCATGTCCGCCACCATGCTCGTGGTGGTGTCCGGACGCGGCCACCGCTTGGTCTTCGCGGTCGGCCTCGGTTCCGGAGCATATTGCCGCCAGGCACAGCACACCAAGTACTAAAAGCACCCTCATTATATTAGTGTTGTACTTCCTCGGTAGGTAAGCCCTGAGAGGAAGTCCGGTTGCTACTGACCTCTGATACCTTGATTGCCTATTTATATCGGTGAGTAGTAGAGCACCGTCTACAGCGGTGGAGAAATTATTCCGCAAGCGTCCGGACTAGTTCATGGACAAATGAAACAAGGCAGCCGTCGTTTAGTTAGGTGTTTTAGATTACCTGTAAAAATAATTTGAACAAGATGATAGGCATTAATTAAACTGATTGCTTACAGATGTACAATTAATAATAAATAAAAAACAACGAACAATTAATGATTGATGTACAATTAATATTTATTCCTCAAATTTCATGATCGCACCTACCATTGTTTGTCTCTGCATCACCCAAAGGTTGACTGGTAGAAAATGCCTATGGCATTAAGTCCGCCTCTGTACATTTTTGTGCTTGAAGTATTAAATAAATAAATAATTAATAAAAAATACTGGGACGGGGTAAGTAATTCCATGCGGTGATGAAAGGTTGTGAAGTCCTTACATGTTTCTGTGCATTCGTATTATGCAGTTTCTGATTAGTATGAGAATGTAATCTCTTTAACTTGCTTATTATGTAAGAAATTAATACTTTTATGTTTGTTTTCTATTATATTATTCTCTATTTTGTGGTGGACTGTCTTTATAGTTAGGTACCAATCTTGAGTGTAGGTACTGATTGTTTTATAATATTACGTAGGTACCAAATATCGTTCCCGTCAAATATAGGTCATCATCATCTGCCTAGCCTTTTCCCAATTAAGTATGTTAGGGTTGGCTTCCAGTCTAGCCGGATGCAGCTGAATACCAGTATTTTACATGGAGCGACTGCCTATCTGACCTCCACAACACAGTATTTTTTTTTTTTTTTAGGATGGGAAATCATCAAATGACCCCTCTCGCTCTGGGTGGAGCGGAAGGGAGTGTCAGACTCTTACTGACTAAAACCCATCCGTGTTCCTTCCTTAGCCCTTTATGTTCCGGGGCAGCGGTAACCCTTTCGGACAATCCCGCTGCCCCGGCAGGCTTCGGCCCTAACGGGCCCCTCCATGTTTGCTGACATCTCTTTAAGGCGCGCGTGGAACACGTACGCGCCGTCCGGCACGGGCCTGGTCCTGATCGGACGGCGAACTACCCATTACTCGCCGTCCGCAGGCCCGCGCCTACGGTGGCCGGGAGTCGTCACGCGGCTCCCGACGCCCGGAGCGTCTACCGCGGCGGCTGGGACGGGCGGCTCTCTCCGCTCTCTCCCTCGCCCATCCCGCCACCTCCTTCGCTAGCATGACTGCTTCGCAGAAGGAGGTGACTGCCTCCCACTCCCTCTCGCCCCGGACCATGGCTTGGACCAGGGCCGGGCGCGAGAGGTCGCCGCCGCTGCCGATCGCGTCTACGAGGACACGGCGGTGCTCTGCCCAAGCGGGACAGACCTCCACCGTGTGCACCACCGTGTCCTCTGGGCGATCCTCGCAGTGGTGACACCCGGTCCACAACCCAGTTACTGGGTAGGTAATACGTAAGTACGTGGTAAAATTGGTTGTCCGACTTTCGGACTTTCCCGCAAATATAGGTACGGTGAAAATGTCTAATAAGCATCTATTTGGAGTATGGGCCCCCAAGGGTCTAGCAAGAAAAGGATCCTAATTTGAATATTTAGTTACGAAGTTCGCATTCTAATAGCTGATTTAAGGCTCGTTGTCTGTTAAAAGTATTTTATTAACAGAAATAATATCATTTGCCTACCTACCATTATTTTGCTTGCTGACTATTTTTTTTTTTCTTTTTGACTTATTTATACGTTAACAATTTTAATTTTAGGGATCGAGAAATGGGTTTGTTAATTACCTACAAACCCATTTTTACGTAGGTCTTATTGTTCCTATGCAGCTATGGTACCTATGTATTTATATGTTATTCCTATAAGGATTTGGGTCTGAAGTCTGATACTTTGAATGTTTGAAACCCGACGTTATTGCTAGGTTAGCATAGGTAGGTAGGCTTAGTTTATTCATATCCGACTTATAAAAGGGAGTTTATTTGTTTTTCTCCATACGTATTAAGTAAGTATGTGGGGGCACGATTAACCGAAAAATGGTTTTCTATATTATTTTCCTGATGTCATATGAATTATGAATTGCAAGGCCTAATCGTATTACACAGATACAAACCGAGATTAGATTAGATAAGATATTGCAGAAAAAGGTTGAATCAATAGAAATTTATCAAGATAAGACTTTGTAGGTATTGTGATCTTCTAGTTTTAATATAAAATTAAGTAACTGTGACGTCACAATGTTCTATGCCCTCATCTCGCTCTGCTGGGCGCCCGCCCGAGTCACAGATTACCTATCTACCTACGCGACACGATGGCCCCTGCATGCAGAGATACAAGGTGTTTACTGCACCCCAAATATATGCAAGTTGTTCATTTTTCAAACATTTCTTTGACGCACCTAATTAAACTTTTGTTATTAATTTTCCTGTTAGTAACGAGGATTTCCTCAAACGATGGGTGTGGGTTTGCTGTAAGCCGCTTATAAGGCTGCCATGTCAAAATCAAATTAATATTGTTGTTTTTCTATGTTTCTCCCTTTGTGTGTTTTTACTCCGTGGTTTCTCCCAATCTGCATAACAGTCGTAACATAAAAAAAAAGACAAGTGAGTCCATACACTGCATGGCTGTACATCCTGAACTGCTAGGAAGCTTAAATTAACTAACATACTTACCTATTCTACCTAGAACCAGGTCGTGATTATTACCCATACTTTCAGGTACGGTACACGATTATGAGCAAGTGTTCATATTTTATGAGTAACTGCCGGTCGAGCGAGTGCGTAGCTAACGTAGGCTTAAGTTTAATAGGTCTCGACATCAATGGCGGCATTGTGAACCTCACCACGGAGAAATCTTCATTCAACATAACACAAAGTTGATTGACGGCTCATACGTTGGAGTCTATCGAAAATTATCTGCTTAGTGGGTCTTTTCGCGTTCCGTTCGCCGCTATTTGGATAGCGTTAAACAATTCTTCCGAGTGACTAAGCACTGTTAATCCTCGCCCTTGTTGGTCCATGTCCGGATCTCTACAACATAATGCAGATCTGTTTGAGTATTCAGTTTGATTATACACGCTTATGAGTTCATCACGGTCTTTTGTAAACATTCGAGTTAACTATTATACATAAACATACGGGCGTGCATTTTATGAAGGTAGAAGTAACTAGGTATTATGTTAGTGTAAAATATATTTTGTTCATGGCATTTTTCCGCGACTTTGTTCCATAATCGTAAATATTTAAACTAGAAAGAAGGAAGAAAGAACTGAATCCGTACAACCGTTACGTTGCGTTGTGATCTATTAAAAAAGTAGTTTTAGGTACCTAATAAACTACAAGTTTTGCAACCCTTGCGAGATTATTCGCTTAGTTAAATTCAACGTGCAAACTGCTAATTTTATCAAAATTTTTAAGTAATCATTTTGGTAGTTGTTTTTACGACTGTTTCGCCCAGTGAGACAGTACTTCAATGGGACATAAAAAAGACTAGGTAGGTATCTATAACCAAGAATGGGATATTGAAATCTCTAAAAACACTTTAAGCAATAAGATAGGTATTAGCAAGAGCACAATTTGCAAGAGATGTTGAGCTCTTTCAATTAAACGTGGTGCAGCGTTACTAAAGTTAATAGATGACTCAACACTGTTTACTTAGTAACAAATTCGATTCATAAGAAATTAAGTTTGCTTGTACATAAACTGTTACAAATTTTACATTAAATTTATGATACACCTACTTATTTGTTTATTTTGATGAGCCAATTTTTTTTATAGATAAGTTTATGTATGTACTAAACTAATTTCATAAACATATCTGCCTGTTTCTATTTGGACTCCTGTCATCAAATGGTTCTTATGCATCATTAGCAAGAAGACAGAAAGTTTTATGGCTATAAAACGTAAATTCATCGTCAACTTCCTGCCGTAGTCCCATGTTACTTGGGGTCGTCGCAACATGTTTTCTTCTTCCATTCTCTCCTGACAACCGTCACGCTGTCATACACTCCCTTCTCTTTCATATCATTCCTCACACAATCCATCCATCTTTTCATCATCCATCACTCTTTTATTTACATGTGTTTGTTCACTCCTCATCACATGCCCATACCAAGCCAAACGTTTTCCTTTAAACTGTTCTGTCACTATTAAAGTTTCACTTATAAAGTCATGAAAAAAATTAGATGTTATTTAAATCATAATAAAATAATGATTATGATAAAATAATGATTATGAATATCAATAAAACATGTCTGTTGCACAAATTGATAGTTATGAGCTCTAAGTTCATGATCGTCACGGTCTATTGAGCTCTTTTCTAAAGGTTCGCTTTCAAAAGAGCTCCGAGTTTTCAAGGCCGCCGCCCGTGGCCTTCTAAAGTACTTTCGCTTACAATGGAAGAATTACCTAAAGGTTATGTAGCTACAGTAGTTATTCAGTAGAGTATAAAATATATGAATATGTATCTTAAGTATGATTTTAAGTAAAACCTAAATCGAATTTGTGATTTAAGTACTTAACCCCATACCTACCTACTGGTGAAGAGGCCCTGGGATGCTTACTTGCACATACAATTCCGTCAATGTTGAAGAATAAAATTAAGTTTATGAAGGTACTTAGTCTCTGACCAATTTTAATGCTGTTTTCAATCTACGTTAATCATATTTAGGTAAACTAATGTCATAGGAATAATAGAAACCAGCATTTAAAGCATGCCATTGGACATAAATATTATAGTCTAGCATTAAATACATGGTAATGTGTTGTACAGGTATGTCAAATGACCACGGAGTAAAATTTTTACTCCGTGCAAATGACTATGTAGTAAGGAACTCAATTAATTAGATCATGTAAAGTACTTACTTACCTATAATTTAAATTCAAATCTGTGATGTACAAAGGCAAAGCCAAGTCAAAGCATTTATTTCAAATAGGCACATAAAAGGCACTTTCGAACGCCAAAAATTACAATGAAACAGAATTGATTCTAGTCGCTCCTTCCAAAAGTTTTCGCATGGAGAAGAATGGGCAAGAAACTCCACCGTTACTCTTTTAAAATGTTTTACATTATATTGCGTACATTAATTATATAATAAATAATATGTCAAGACGATGCACCTAAAATAAAATTACTATACCACAATAGGTAAAAGAATTAAGATTGAAACCATGACATATAAATTAATTATCTGATAGATACATAGTGCTCACATATTTACAAACATGGCAAAAGTAAACGATTTTCATTAAAAATAATAATAACAAGTAATAAGTCAGGGTGTGAGTTAGAGTAGGTAATTACAGAATGTAAATCAATGTCAAAAAAAGAATAAATTGACAATTAAATTAGCAACCAGTTTGATTTTGTCTAGACTCTAGATTGTCTTAAGGAGCAGGACCAACATGTTTCCAAGCGTTCTTATCCTGGATATAATCTTCTAATTTAAAGTATGCTTGTTTACAAAGTGTACGTTTAATGTGAGTTTAAAATTTTCTTTCATTTAATTGCAATATATATCACAAGGTATTTTATTGGAATATTGTGCATAGCAATCCACATGACAAAATGTCATATGAATTGTCAATAATAACATTAATTTCAATAAATAAATAAATTTTCGTTATTATAATTCAATTGACTATTAAAGCAGGTTGACAGCTGTTTCCAAAATATAATTACATTCTCCATTTGTAACAAGTTAAATAAGTGAAAAAAATGTTGAATTTAGACTACTATGGGTCTCTATGGCACGGTTTGGCTTCGGTTACGAACCGACACCGGCACACATATTATATACCAGTATTATATATAGGTACAGACTACACTACACAGTTTAGGTCTGTCGCCCTGGTTAGAATTAACCCGGCCCATCCCATCCCTCCGCCTTTTAATTTACCTTCAACACTTTAGCGCCGGCAGGGTTTCTCTATTGAATAACTTCGCAACATAGGTATGATTTGGTAGAACCATTGCTAGTATTAATTACTTATTACATCACAATTGAAGAAAATCACTTGAATTACAAAATCTTTTAGAAATCTTAGTATGTTCATGTACACGTAGACCGTAGCTCGTAGATGCGAAATCAGTGTAGCAGTTTCGTAGCCGTAGCACATGTTCGTAGCCGATAGACATGTGATTGTGTGAGTGTGTAGCAATCAAAAATGTTTCCTTCATAGAAATGACATTATTATTTGTCGATGTCAAATAGAAAACTATATGGTCTTTCTATACTGTGTTCTTAGTTTCAGACATCCGCCTTCTTTGTTATGTGTGTAAACTTAAGTGACCACTTTTGGGCTGATAAGTAGATTGGTTTTAACACTTTCGACTCCGCCCACTTTTCATAGAGCTCATACGCCATGCCGCCATACATATTGCAAATGGACCCTCCAGGAGGGTCACCGGCATTACGTTTGCGCTAAAGTGAACCCTCGAGGAGGGTCGTCGGCATTAGGTTTGAAACCGTATTATAAAACACTATAAAAAGAAGTAAATTAGTGTTTTCAGAACGTCTTGTTGCTTTTATTAGTATCTCTGGGGGTATTTACATGTGCTAGTGGCGTGAAGACGTGAAATATAAAAAATAAAAAAATGAAGAAAAAGTATAATCGCTCGCTTTGATCCCGTGACAGGGGTGTCCAACCTCTTCTGAAATTTTCATGCAATGTAATATTCTTTTAAACAGTTACATTATGCAATATTAATATTTTTTAAGTAATAAAACGTTATTATTTTGTAACAGCTTATTAACTTACGACTTACGTATGTGTGCCTCGGCTCGTCCATCAATGCCTAGTTGTGGCCAAGGCTTGTAGTATAGTACTTTTCTCAAATAATGCGCGGAAATTAAAATACAATTACTTTCAAATCAATGACGAACAACGCACAACAATAATTTTTCCCGCGTTAAAGTGACAATTTGTTTTTTTTTTTTTACTTCCTTGGTTGCCATGTTTTGGAGTAAAAGATCGTTCCATTTTTAAATAACACGACATATATGAGTTTACCTACTATGTTTATTTGGCCGCTAAACCAGGACAGATATGGATTTTCATACAACTTTTGCCGAACGCTGCTCGCATGTATGTAGCCAGGGGGCCTAAAACGGCCACTTTGGCAGAATCATAAAACAATTCTTATCACGCAATTCATCTGTTTGACAGTTTCACACCTATATATCCCTGAAGGGTTAGGCAGAGGTGTACCTATAGCATTTTACGAATCTCCATACAAAACTGTCATACAGATGAAATTGCGTGATATGAATTATTTCATGGTTCTGCCAAAGTAGCCTTTTAGGCCCCCTGTACAGCAATTTCGATTTATCTCAAAAAAGGTCGTCAAAATAATGCTCACATTTCCAAGCATTTTTGAAAAAAGTTTTTTTTTTTTAATTATGTAATTTGCCCACTGACCAGGTATTATACAAGCTTGTTTATTAGAGGTCAGTGATTTTGCCATACTGACCGGTGATTGAGCTAAAGAAAATGTTAATTCAAAGCAATAAGACTATATTTTAAATGCATAAAATAGTGTTACGGTCAACACGATTTTCTTAATAATAATAGAAGTTCGCTTTAAAATAATTTTTTTTGATCATTGTATTATGCTTTCAACTCAATACCTACTCTAATTGGGGTGTATGCGGTCTTGCGTTAATTATGTTACACATTGTATACATGACCACAGATAATATAATACTCAAAACCAAACGACTTGTATGTAGCGAAGTATGCTCCTGAAATGAGCAGCTGTACAAACGAACGGACTGACAGTCAAACGAAGTTGCACCATGGGTGTTCGTTTTTACCCTTTTGATACGGAACCCTGAAAAGCTTCTATTTATAAACTCATCCTCATAATTTATAATCTCAAAATAAATATGTTTATTTTTAGTGAATATTTGTACCTAAACGTAAAACGGTTTACCATCCCTGAAATATGGGCATCCTAGCGCCCAATTATTTTTGAAAATAAAAATGCTGGTATTTGAAAACCAACGATTATACTAATAAATCTTGTTAAAATATACGACTAATTTTATTTTCATAGTTTATAATGCTATATTCGCTAAGAAAAACGTACATTTAAAATGAGCCCTCCGCGAGGGCTCCCGGCATCCCATATGCGATTTGAGTGAACCCTCCAGGAGGGCTCCCGGCACTGAACGTGTTAAAAGTTTGAAAGTTTTTACCGTCAGTAAAAAAAACGAACTCTTTACGTTTTCTTGGTCTTTTAACTGGATGTAGTAAACACATTATACATTATTGAAAGAAAAAGGATTTCATTTTTGTTGTTTACTCGTGTTAGACACTCATTTTCCGTAAGAAGGTGGTATGAACTTATTACTCGCAAATCTCTACAAAGAAATCATATACTCAAGCCAGAGCCCTATTTCCAATAAGTCACACGGCTCTAATGCTCTTAGTGCATCCAGGGCGCCGCCCGTAGGTACTTAAGGGCATTAGGCGCTAAGAAGCCTAGCCCTACATCACTCAATCTTGTTAGCGTGTGCTTTGCTAACACTGTTATTACTGTAACATTATATTCTTAGGATTATAATAATATTTAGATATAGGTGAGTAGGATACTGTTTGCAGGGTTCGTAGGAGAAGTTGGGAGTGTGTGTGGGTAGGAGTTATGATTATACTTATGTACAAAATAGGTATATCTTCGTTAGATAACTTTCGAATGTGCCATAATATAGTAATTAATAATATGTGATTAATTATTAAGAACGGATCCAAAGTTAAACATTATTAAAGAGTGTAACCCGTCGTTTAATACTTTCTTTTGTTTTTTGAGTAGACCAACCACTACGCCATCGAATGATTTTAAGGAATTAGTCGATTTCAAGAAGGTTTTCGTTAGAAAAACTGCTACCAAAAGGATACGATATTGTTTATTAAAAATAAGTGCCCCTTTTAAATGGGACTTAAACATAACTGGCGTAAAGTAGGTGTAAGTACTATATGGGTACACGTTTACCTTATAACCGGGGAAATCAGGTGTCATATATATGTTAAATTAGCCCCCCGTCCCCCCTTTAGCTGAGGAAAGTATTACACTTTCTCAATATGCAATCGCAAAAATAAATAATACACATCTGCATCTTACATTTTTTTATGTATTCCAAACATCCATCACAGAATTATGTGCATGTAAAAGCGCACATTGCATTGTAGTGTAGTTTATAAATGCATGTATAAGTACATCGATACCCATATAATATTTACAGGATGGCGAACGTGGTTTGAACAACACATTGTTAGCAATCAGGAGGTTAGCCCCGGATAATCCGGGCTATTGTTAGCTATTTTAATGCTTATGCCCTTTGTGTGTGTCCTGTATTAACTCATACGCGGATAATCGCCGTATTATATAGAGTTAATTTTCCATTGGCTCGTATCAGAGGGGTTGGCAGCTGCTTACTGTCGCAGCGAAACAAGCCGGTGACATCTATACAGTCCGCCGAAATGTGGCTACTATTTTCATGAAGGTACTATGTTGTCCCACGTTCAATGTTAGTTAATTTTGCAATCTATAATATTAATGCCCAATCGATATTTTATTCAACTAACATCACCGGATGTTATGATTCGTATTTATGATATGTCAATAAGTGTTCCCACATTGTACTTATATTTATGATAGGCGGAACCTAATTCACGCAATTTGCTCAAGCAGTCCTCATATTTTACCCAAGTAGAGAATGAGTATTTTCGATTGTTGTTTTAACAACTGAGGCAATAAGCTTGTGTTTACTTCTGTCGTTTCGAAAACGAATTTTAAATTGTTTACGTTCATCTGGTAGAAAAAAATCCATTGATTTTACAGGTAATCTTGACTTACTGTCACGCATCGTCGAGTGACCAATATTTGTCGGAATAGAACACCGTAAAGATGTTTCCGGTTCGTAAAAGTATCATATTAACTGTTCAAACATTGGATCGGAGGTTTTATCGTTGGCAGCTGGGCGACACGACTAATTACATCAATTACAGGCAAACAGGGCCCCGCTCGGGTTTCGCTGCCACCTTTGTCAATATTTGGCGAGTGGCCGCGGCCCGCGGCCGCCTCCCCGCCCCGAACGGACACTCGTCTACGCAACGTCACTCAGCCGCGGACATTATTAATGCACAAGGTCATCCTCGTACATACATCACTAATGGGGAGTACCTTTCATCACGAGATTACCTACACTTCTGACTACAATAGTTCCAAACTGATTGAAACGACTTCACCAAATTAAGAGAAGAGGTAGGTCAAAGAAATTTAAAAAGCTCTCTAGAAATATTTTAGAAGGCCATTTGCTCGAGACTGTAATATTTTAGAAGGCCATTTGCTCGAGACTATAATTATAGTATTGATTAATTGAAGAATAAAGGAACTCATGTGCTCTACTTATATTCACAGACTGTTAACTAAAGTTTTTTTTTGAAAAAATCTGAATCGCGCATCTTTATTTATTTTAACTCAATGTTCTTTTCTCGACAGCTTTATATCTAATAACACCCATTTAATTTCTTTTACCTCCAGAGATTGACAATAACCTTTTTTTACCCTTTATCCGTATAATACAAGATGTGTGTTACTGTGTGAGTATTAGGTATTGTTATACGATTCTCATAAGCTGCAAAAAGGCGAACACGTCGTGAACGCCGCGGGCGCAACTTTTGACAAAACAACTTATTCAATTTGTTCGCTGTTAGGTACAAGTTGTAATCCCTCACGTCTCCACAATTGTCACAAAAAGGCTGAGTCGTAATCATGTACCCGGTATTCCTCGGAAGTGGAGATGGTATTTTCTAATATACCTGTATACCTTAGCTACATGTTTAAAATATTTATGTATTTAAAGGTGCGATCAGAGTATATAAAGGTTATTCGTGGCTGGGGAGGTCGCAATTAGGTACGAAGGAAGCGGTACTGCATCATCATGTAAACTATCATTAAGATTTATTTAGTCAGAGGTACCTACCCACCTACCTTCCTACATATCTAGCCAGGTCTCTTCAGACAAGCGATGATATGGTAATTAACTATACTCTTGCTACCTAACTGAATCAACCGAGTCAACTGTGGTATAGTAGGGTATTCGATTCCTGCCTGCTTTCAACAATTCTTGGAATCATTGGTCGCTATTACGTTGGTAAATCCAATGGAGAAATTTGTTGAGTTTGATGATCTGCACCACACCTTTAAATATGACCCAACCTTTCTTATACATGCTGTACCTACAACTAAAAAAATCATTAAATTTTTTGTATCATCTTAGTTTCTATGAATAATATAGGTAAAGTTAGCAATTTTGGTGAAAATAATACGTGAAAGCGACGACAATAGAGAATTTTGCATTTAAGTCTGGCCTGATCTACACTGCAGCACTTGCCACATGGCTACAAGTAGAGGTATTAAGTAACTGATGACTTAACATACAGACCTACTTAGTAAACCATATTTTTATAACAGTGCCAGCAGTTCTGATCATCGATAATGATAAAATGTGGTATTACCACATACTTATTACTTGTACGTGGACGCTAGCCGGTCCAGTGAGCGTCGAGCGTGATAAAGCGCGCTATCTGCACAACATACTACGCGTTTCATTATAACAGATTACAACTTACGGAGAGGGATACACAGATTACTATTATATCAACTGTTCGGGAGCGGCGGCGTCGTATTGTCACATCCATTAAGCTGTGCTCGGGGCGGGGCCAGAGGCGCCACGCCCCCGCCCGCCCCCCGCCCGCCCCGGTCTGCTCACCCCACACACGCCGCGCCCGGCACTCGCGCAGCGCCTGCTCTTACTCACTAAAACGATTTGCTCGCAATCGCATCACCCGAGCATTATCCCATCATCACACCAAAAATCGACGCTTTTCCGGTTTCGAAGCTATAATAGTTAATTCGATCGCAGATTGTGATTACAAATAATTAAAGTATTTTAATTGGACAAAGTGCAAAAAAGTAAAAACTAGTGTTGGAAATGTTTGTAGAAACTTTTTTAAGTTTGGTATGATGTGGTGTCGTGTGTCTCGTGGGGGTCGGTGAGGGTCGTGGCGGTGGTCGGCGCCGTGGCGACGCAGGGTGCGTGCGGCGGCGAGGGCGGCATGGGCGGCGCGGGCGGTGGCTGGGCGCGCGAAGCTCCGGCGCTGCTGAGTACGGCGCTGCTGCTGGGCGGCACGCTGCCCGAGCGCCCGCCCGCGCCTCTCTTCACCATTGACAGCATCCTGGCGCCGCGCCCGCACCCGCCGCTGCCGCCGCTGCAGCTCCAGCACCTGGCGCACTCGCCGTTCCATAGAGCACATGACCTCTTTGGTACGTTTGCCAACAGCTTAGGTAATCACCCTTGACATTTATATTTTGCTAAGAATTAAGGAGACTTTGCATAGTTTTGGTTCGATTACATGCCTTACTAGTAAAAAGTCTTCTGTCCTACCTATGTAAAAGATAATATATACTAAGCCAATATAATATATATATAATAACTTATAAAATGAATACATACGTTTGTGCTACGCGCTACGCTTGCTACGAGTTACTACGAAACCTCTACGGTGTATTTTTTTGTATCAAATATGCAGCTACAACTGAAACAATCTGCCTAGCCTTTTCCCAACTACGTCATGGTCGGCTTCCAGTCTAACCGAATGCAGCTGAATACCACTATCCATGTATTTTACATGGATCGCTGTCTATCTGACCTCCACAATTCAGTTACAGGGTAATTCGATACCCCTAGGTAAAACTGGTTGTCAGAATTTTGGACTTCTGACCAGCCTTACAACTATCAAAACCGTCAAAGATCTATGAATGACAGCCGGGGCCAACGGCTTAACGTGCTTTCCAAAGCACGCAGGGATCTCGATATGTAATGGATAGTCACTTATCCACGAACCGACCGTAGCAAGAGTAACTTAACCTTCGACAGACCCGTACGGCTCTTATTATTAACCAACAAATAATTAAATTGTTTATTTGAAAAAAAAAATATTAACCTACGAAGTACATAATTTTTTTTCCATTTTCTTACCAACAATTGGTTTTTTAGAAAAGTCAGCCCTTTACTAAAAATAGTTATAATTGTAAGTAATTTAAACGAACAAAATAATGCGTCCAGTCAATAGTCAAAATCCGACCCCCAAGATACAGACAAGTAGGTTGGACCTAGTTTAGGTCACCGTCCAACCTTGCACAATCATCATCTGCTTAGCCTTTTCCCAACTACGTTGGGGTCGGTTTCCAGTCTAACCGGATGCAGCTGAATACCAGTATTTTACATGGAGCGACTGCCTATCTGACCTCCACAACCCATTTACTGGGTAATAGTACGACACCCCTTGGTATATAAGACTGGTTGTCAGACTTTCGGGCTTTTGACGACCCGTAACGACTGTCAAAGATCCACGAGTGACAGCCGGGACCAAGTTGGGTTTAACGTGCTTTCCGAGGCACACTCCGTGCCGCACGGAGGGGTATTGGTATATATAGATGGTCACCGATCTACAGACCAACCGCGGCAAGCGGGTTAGGTTAATCTAAACCTGATCGATCGACTTGTGCGGCTGTTATTATTTAGCCACGGGCCTCTCCTACTCTTGTACAATATGATTACCTATTATTATATAAATTAGAATTTCGTTTTTTTTTTTACGTAAAGTTAAGTCTGATTCAAAGATAAGCTTGACTTTGCAGTGAAAAAAATTGATGCTCCAATCGCAAATGTAAGCACATATATAATATTTTTATGTAAACTTGCTTTTATCCGCGGCTTCAGAAATTATCTCATGGGAATGTTAGTACATTCCCATGAGATAATTTCTGAAGCCTTAGTAGTCTAAGTCATGGTCTATCCGGTGCCTCATCCAAATCCGTTCAGCCGTTAAGGCGTGAAAAGGTAGCAGACAGAGTTACTTTCGCTGATGTTAGTATGGTTATAAACTGTTATAATGTTGCGCCGACTCCGAATAAATTGGAATAAGACGATCAGTGGTGGCCCAGTGGAAACGGAAAAGTGGAAACTTACGAGTTGTAGGTCGTAGGTTTGAACCCTGACAGGCACTTTACTTTGTGTAAATAATTTCATCAACACTGCTCTCAAAACGGTGAAGAAAAACATAGTGAGGAAACCGGCATGTCCTAGAACCATAAATTAGGACACTTGTGACATCTACCAAAACGCAATAGGCCCGCGTGGTGGATCACGGCTCACACCCTCTCACAGAGATGAGGCCTGTGTCCCAGCAGTGGGAGCATTAGAGGCTGATTATGCTAAGAGCAGGAGAATTATGATGGATATAAACTATACAAATGAAAAATTTGCTTGCTTTTAGCCTGTCATGATGCTAGGTCAACGGGGAAGAACCCCTATAAGTTTCGACGATGTTATCAAAATTTGTGACATATGATCGTATCTTTTGATTGCAATGACTAAATCAATTGAGCTTGATTTGTTTTACCAGTCCAAGGCTTTAGTCATCATCATCCTACCCTTGTCCCATGTTGCTTAGGGTCGGCGCAACACGTTTTCTTCTTCCATTCGCCCCTACGACACTATCATTCACTATCTTCTCTTTCATATCACACAATCCTAATATCTTTTCTTTGGCCTTCGTCTCCCTCTCCATCCATCAACATTCAGGTTGAATTCCAGTTGAAAACCAGCGTCAGGCACTAGTCTGTCATTTTTGCTGAACCAGCTCACTTCCACAGTGGTGTGGTGCACTTCTCACAACACACGCTTTGTTCTGTAAGTATTCAATGTCAGACCGCAGCTTTAGTATATTAGATATTTATTTCAACTTGATGCCTCTACCCCAAAGACATTAAATTATTTTACGTCTCTACTCAATCCTTAAAAAAGGGTCTTGATAGACGGACAACAAAGTGATCATATAAGGGGTTTTGTTTTTTCCTTTTGGGGCACGGAGCCCTAAAAACAGCTAAGGCTATGTATGACTAAGGCAAAAAATGTGATATTGATTTTGAGAATTTTCCTCTAAAGTTCAATTCAAGCTGTTAGCACACGAAGGTACATATAATGTATGTTAGCCTAGTGGAGGTGAGGGACCAGTTTTAATACTTATTCGTTATTTCAAATTTCGTCGATTTTTTGCTCCATTTCTTTTTACAAAACGTTTTAAGACTTTTACTAAAACTTGATGTAGAAAAAGAACGATTTTATTTATTTAATTCGGCAACATTCACTAGAATATTTATCTTTGTTGTGTGGATCAGTCCACAATTTAGTCGTTATATAATTTTTATGGCCTGAATTTTTTTTACTAAATGTCTATAATCACAATACCTTAATTTCAAGATACTTTCCGAGACCTGGCTGATTTTCTGTGAGAACTGAGGGACCACACTTGCAGGGCTGTAGTTTTTAATATATTTGTTAAAAAATTCTCAGATACGTTCTACAATTGTTTTAAGTCTACTACTAAATCCCAGGATTATTATTTTGCAAATTCCCAGTGAGGTCACATTATTTAAGCTTATTGCTTGATAGGTAAAGTCATTTATCATTTATCAACTGTCATTCTTTGACAATTGTGCGAAATGGCAAATGGCAATAACACGGCAAATTAATCAAATTAAAAGCAAATTGACGTCACGTCAATCGTCGTCGTCGTCTGCGTGAGATATTCTTTAGGGTACATTGTTAGTAAAACTAAAACTGTTAACAAACTAAAATATATTATAACAATTCATTTCCTTGTCTGTAAATAACATATTAACAGACCTAAACTTATGTATTCTTAAAAATACATTTCTAAATTGTGTTATTGCCTAATGATGCATAACATCAGAATCAGTGCATAACATTCCCCTTGTTATGTTCTCAATGCAAAATGATGGGAGTTTTTAATGTTATGTCAGGTGCGGTTGGAGTATTGGTTTTACCAATCAATATAGCAAGGAATATTTATTTACGGAATCAATTTTTGGATGGATACAGCGGAAGACAGAAGTAAGATCAAGATCGCTGCTAGTGAAATTTACAAAAAACCGGAAACGGATAGTAGCGAAACTTCCGAGGCCGACATTGAAAACAGCAACATCCGAAGACGACATTGAAAACAGCAACATCTAACACAACACAGCAGAGCAAGGGCATACAAAGGAAGAGCGAAAGCAGTAGAGCCCTGCCAAAAAACTCACCGATGAAGCTCGACCTGAACCAAGATGGCGGCAAGGTCGTTAAAAGATGCCCATCCATAGATAATAATTACCCGTCTCTCCACTAGTCCAAGGCTTGCTCTAGGATGCATATCCGGTAGGCTCTTAAATCCTTACCTATCCTACGGGCACGTCTTCCCTACCATTACCGCGCCCCCCGGTCTATTCCTTGATATGCAATGGTCGCTGTAGCACCATGAACATGAGGCTACAGGAGCTAGTGCGAATCTTGGGGTTCATTCGATTAATCGAGTCTGGTTTAACCACGCTGGGATCGGTGCAATTCATTCATTCATTCATTCATAAAGATTTCTGTTTATAACGCTATAGAATCCTAAAGTATTGCCAGAATTTTGAGTAGCTTACTAATTCTCAGACGCTGGGTTCCATTCCATACCTTCTATCGGGTATTTTGACTCATAAACGTTAGGCCGAAACTAGAAATCCTGAATCACTTTATCCCGAATGAACGCTATCCCGAATCACTCTATCCCGAATGATCGCTATCCCGAAACACTCTATCCCGAATGAACGCTAACCCGAATCACGCTATTCCGAATGAACGCTATCCCGAATCACTTTATCCCGAATGAACGCTATCCCGAATAACGTGAGTCTGAAATAACGTTATCTCCAACAAACGCTATAAACGATATTTAACCCTCAAATTAAAGCTAGGAAACCTAACTGAAAATGTTAAGTTCAATAGTTATTTGTGCAAGAGAGCAAAGTCGTTTTTTGCTGCGAGTGCTGATTTTGAATCCCGAGTGTGGCGAGGGATTCAAAGACACGAGATGCAAAAAACTTTGCTCTCGTGTAACACACATAACTTCTCACTTCAGCAGCGAGACCACTTTAGGAGACAAAATAATAAACAGGAATAGATTGAAATAACTATTTATTGTGAATCAAAATAATTAACATTGTAGGTAGAGGTACCAATTAACTGTTTGCGGCCTTTGTAAGTCTCCATTCCATTCATTGAAGACATGGTATGCTTTCAGAAATTTCTCGCGAGACTTCTCAGGTAGGAAACTTAATTCTGCATTAATAACTTGTTGCTTTAACTCTTCCGGTGTTAAAATACTGTTCTCATCGCTGGTTTCACTCATATTTAACGATTATTTTAATATTTTTTAACTTATTCAACGAAAAAGGCGGGAAACTTCGGTTGCGCGCGGTTGTTTCAAATTCTTGAAATTTATTTTATATTGTAAAACGGATCAGTTGAGTCTTATCTTTGTATATAATTTTGTATAATAATTGTATATATTTGTAGTAGTGTTCGTAGGTGAATATTTGGTAAGTTTTTTTATATATTTTATGATTAGTCCCTAAGTCCGGGTCGTATGAACGACCCCCCTAATAACTTGCAGGGGGATTTAGGCGGCGGCCTAAATCCCCCCGAGGATGTCGCAAACTATGTGACCATTATGTCACGCAATGTTATGGATAAAAGTGGCATGGACACTGATGGTTCAGTGGCCACTGACAGTAGTGAAAAATCTTCACGAAAACGCAGGAGAATCTGTAAAAGCTGTAAAATACGCAAACGCAGCAAAAAAGGTCATGGCCAGAATGAACTCGGTTTGACAGATTGTAATTGTAATCCCCAAGAGACTGTTCTTGAAAATACCCACGGTAATCAAACGTCGTCCCAACTTGAGTCACAATCAAAGCCTAATCAAGCAAGTTTTGAGCCGGTTGGTAGGAAGGAGTACATACATACCGATGTATCTCCTTATTTGATACATGTTCAGCGCATCACCGACTTACCTAATAGTGGAACTGTATTACATCCCATTGCGTTTGGAAACTTTATGAAACGGGGAGGATTTAAAAATATAATTAATGGAAGCCTTAAAAGGATAGGCCGCAATAAGTGTACAGTTGCATTTTCGACTTTCCATGATGCAAATGATTTTTTAAATTCTAACTTATTAAGTACTAATGGATTCAAAGCCTTTATCCCGACATTCAATGTAACTAGAATGGGTATTGTGCGTGGTGTTCCTTCAGAATGGTCATTCGATGAAATTGAAGCAAATATTTCTACACCCGTTGGGTGTGGAAAGGTCATCAAAATTCGGAGATTAAATTATAAAGTGCAGATTAACGGTAGTCCAGTTTGGAAACCTTCAGAATCCATTGTTATAACCTTTGATGGACAAATCCTACCAAAGAGAATATTCATGTGCTATAATGCATTAAATGTTGATACATATGTGTACCCCACCATTCAGTGTTTCAGATGCTGTAGGTACGGACATACAAAATTACAATGTAGGGCTGCAGAGCCGAGATGTTTTAAATGCGGACAAAATCATTCAGCTGAATCTTGTAGCATTGAGGAAGATTGTGCATCTTGTGTTAATTGTTCTGGTTTTCACTTTGCTATAAATAAAGCATGCCCTGAGTTTAAGAGACAAAGAGATATCAAAAACACTATGGCTCATTCATGTATTTCTTATTTGGAGGCTAGTAAGTTGCATCCATCTTCCTCTATGTCTTATGCAGATAAAGTTGTTTCAAATAGTAAAATTTCTCAATCAGATTCCAAATCCGCATACTTCCACACTAATGATAATGTGAATAATGGTTCTAGGACAACTTCATATAAAAAAACAGTATTTAAAAAACCTCGTTTGCCTCCTAAATCTGCGTCTGGATATGACAGAGCAGCACACAATGCATTAATAAATGAGTTCAGTCTACCAAGTCCCAGTAATGGGTGTGCACTACAGAATAAACCCGAACAAAAAGAAGATCATGAACAGATTATGGATCTAATTAACAGTCTCATTAAGATGTTACAAAATAAAAAATACATAAAACCGAACAACGCTGACCTGATTTGTAAATTACTAACAGACAATAACGATAATGGATTATATTCTTCAATGGAACGTCAGGTCAGTGACTAATAAGAAATCTGATCTTTCCTATTTAGTTAACAAGTTTAAACCACATATTGTTGCATTGAGTGAAACATGGCTTAAACACGGTCGAATATTTAGTATTCCAGGTTATGTTTGCATTCGTAATGACAGAACTGATGGCTACGGTGGTGTTGCCATCTTAATCAGAAACAATGTCAAATCATTCGTATGCGTTTGGGTCATGTATGTACTCCTTATCATCTTGCCAAGCTCCGTATTGTAGAGGATAACATGTGTGAATGTGGGGAAGATGTTGGTACCTTGGACCATATATTTTTTTCATGTTCTCGTCATGACCGTTCTGATTTCCTTGATTCCCTTATTAGTTTAAAAACCCCTTTCCCCACTCGTATGATTTGTTTATTACATAACCCAATAATTTATTATGATTTAATTGCCTCTTTTCTGTATAAAAATGATATTAAACTTTAGTTTATTTATTATAATGTACATAATACATAATATATTATATGAATGACTTGCCTGATCCATATTTCCTATCATTGTAATCCTTTCCGTTCCGTTTTTTATTTCCCTGTTTCCCAAATTTTTACCTGAAAATGGCACAAAGTACAACTAGTGCCACAAAAAAAAAAAAAAACTTATTCAACTCTTTACGCCAGCCACGAAATTTTATTCCCGCTCTTTTATTTAATTTAAGGCGTGTTCGGAATTAGCATCCATGATATTTTATTATTCAAAATATATTACGTAACATTTTTGAAACTAGAAATAAATATTTACAGGTTAAATATGTTTTATTTGCAGTAAATACTTATTTTCGTTTAAATACAACAATAAGTTATAAATTCAATAAATTACAATAAAAGACATAATTATCTTTTTGCAAAATTTCTTTAGTTAGTATGAAATTCCGAACGTGTTTGTCTTTGAGGTCGAATTCAAAATCGGAACTTCGAAAGGCAGGTCTTGGAAAGGGTTGTCTCTCTCTTTCTAATGGCGGGAAAGAGATGGAGTGCGAATGTTTCGAATTGTATAATTAACCTAAGGCTGAAAAAGATATACGCGGCTTACTGAAAAAAAAAAAAAGTTACTTGGTCTCACTCAGTGAGCAAAATCGCATTTTGCTCACTGATTTCAGGCAGCAAAACCTACATGTTTGAGCTACTGAAGTGAAAATGTAATTTTTTACAGTAATCTGAGAAAAAGGACTAGAAATATTTTGGAGTGATGATGCGACGCGACGCTTCATAATACCTAGATGTTTTACATATATTTTTTTTTTGGCTTATCTCAGCCAGCTTGCTTTCTCAGATATTATCCCATCGCTAAACATTATGATGTCCTAAATTTTTGTTTTAAAATCGGAAAAAACATAGTCGTAATTACGTACCAGTCAAAATGTTGTCTAAGTTATTGCAGCATAGCACTATTATAGGCTCTGGGCACTGCCAGGGAAATCCGGAGGCGGGCAATCGGAACAGCATAGCTATTCACAAACATACGATTCACTATCGTATCGACAATGACACTTGTTCGATAACCTGATTTCTGAACCGAAGGACCGGTAAAACGCTATTCACAGATCCGTGTGGAAGGTTTTTTTTTAGGTGTGTATACGGGGAACGCTACAAAATGGTAATAAATAGATATTCATGGTAGAAAATTTTATGTGGTACATAAATGATTTTTATTGAGTATTTCATTATGGGCAACTATAGATTATGTATTCAGTAACTATTAACAAATAAAAAACAGTAAATAATGATTTTATTAATAAATAAAATTTGCCTGATTTCTATTAAACTTGCTTTGTAAACTTCAACTTTCTGTCAAACCTGGAAATCTAGAATAATTATTTTTCTGAATCTTGTTTTGAGCTATAAAGATAATTGAGAACTAAACGGAAGACAAGGCGGTATGGTCGAAAAAGTAGACTGCCCTGTGGGCGAAAAAAAAAAATTGAGAAGTGAAAAATTAGTTTATTTTTTTACAGAAAAATGGTTGTATGTATTTTATCAGTATTTAAACAAATTACTATTTGCTCATTTTCATTTTATAAAACGTGGTATATTGAAAATGCATATTTTCAGAAAAGAGTGTCATTGGAGCAGCGGCAGATGCTCTTTGCATTCATGCAAGGGCATGAGGACCTTGCCCGAAACCGTGTTTTGACACTTATTGCTTAGATTACTCTTTTTTATACAATATTTTGTTATTCGATAACACTTCCGACAGCAAATACCCGTCGGAAGAATTGATGTCTTCATACCATATATGAACTGTCAAAATTGTACGGTTTCGGATTTGTGAATAGCGATTATAGGATTTCGTCGATAACATTGACATTCGATACGGTACCAAACCGTGTCGTAGTTTTGTGAATAGCTATGCAGTTTACGTTAGAAAGAGGACTCTCTTAAAAACGAACAAAATATTGTAAGCCATGGAGAGACTCGGACTGTTTCTGCGGAATTATTTCTAATTCAGCAGTAACAGTTCGAGCTTGACTCGATTTTTCTTGCATGAGGTGTATTGAGCCAAGCTATTGCTAATTACAGGTTACAGTACCCTCTAACACTTACAAAGATTTTTATTACAAAAAAAACTTCTAAAGTTCATGTTTCAATCTAAGGATGCAACGAGTCATAATAAACCTATAAAAACAATAATAATATATGCGGAATAGGCTCGATGTTGCGTCGCTGTTTCCACTCTGTCTGAATCGAGTTCCGATGGAATACGCACATACGGTTAAAAACCTGGGGGTGACCATGGACTCTTACTTGTCGTAGACTGCTCATGTTGCGCAAGTCAGTCGCAAAGTGCACTACACGTTCCATTCGTTGAAATGTCTCCAGGGCTTCTTGCCCTTGAACACCAAATTCTCTCTTGGTCAAACCCTCATTCAGCCCATTATAGATATCGCCGATGCCTGTTATTTGGATGCTACCGAGGAGCTTAGCTTAGCTTTTTTAAATAAACTTGAGAGTTTGCAAAATATCTGTATTCGTTTTGTTCAAGTATGATCACATTTCCAACTTTCGCAAGATACTCAGGTAGCTCCCCATTCGACTTCGTAGGAACTCTCGGATATTGTGTCTGCTATTCAACCTCCTTCACAATTCTAAAACGCCACCCGCGGGAGCGTTTTTCCTTCGCCCGTCCTTCAGATGCATCTTGCAGGTCACATCTTAAAAATTCCTCACTCCACTGACTTCTATTGCTACTCCTTCACAGTGCACGCGGTGCGGTTGTGGAATTCACTTCCGCCTGACATTAGGGACTGCCAAATTGTTGCAGTTTTTAAAAGAGGAGTAAAAAACACTATCTTTTCACTTCATCGAACTTAATGTTTTTTTTTTATTAAATCTAGTTTTAGATATTTGTTGAATACTTCAATATTAAATATCTCGTCCTGTTTGGTAGTGGAATTTCATTGATCTCTTAAATAAATTGCAAACTATAGTTTTGTATAATTTAGAAGCATTTTTTCAATTTTGTAAATGTAAGAACCATGGATTCGTTTATTGTAATATTATGATGTTGACTTGAAAGAGCATGGCAGTTGAGAACCTGTCATGCTCATTTAAAAATGTCTCACTGATGGTGGCGCGTGTGTTGGATCATTAGGTTCCCTACAAAATGGTTGAGCTGAATGGTGCTGATCCACTCGTCATGTTGGTGAACGGGCGTCATCGGTTGAGGCTGGGCCAGGGCTTATTTTTAATCTTATATTTTGAATAGTTTCTTCATTTGATTTTTTTTACATTGTTCTCACATTAGAAGCAACAAGAATAATGTACCCAGGATTTTGTAATATCTTTATTTAAAAGAGTGTCCTTGGAGTTTCTTGCCCGTTCTTCTTCATAGAGATCTAGGTTTTGGAATGGGCAACTAGCTTCAACTTTCTGACTAACTGACCGACTATTTGACAAAAAAGAAAAATGGTAAATAGTTTAATAGAAATAAATTCTTTGAGTTTGAGTTTTGAGATCATAGTTGTGTATGTATTGATTATTTTGCCATGATTACGTTATAAATATTAACATTCTAGTGTTTTTTATTTTAGAATTAAGTATGTATGTTTAGAGGTATATACGCTGTCTACATCTCTCTCTATCTACTTTCCTATCGCTGGTATGCTGAAAGAGATTTCTTTAAAAATAAGCATCACCTTTGTACCTATTTTTCTGTTCTTTTGTCTGTTTATATATTATGTGTGTTCATAAATGGTAAATGAAATAAATAATTTGCCTGCTATCGTGATCACACACTGAATAGAAGCACCAAAGCAAATTCTTATTCTGAGAATAGCAGACTCATAATACGTAGGTACCTATTATAGCAGAAATAACACAAAATGTAGTTTCTTTAATTCTGATTGCCACCATGCCAAGGTCTTATTAACTTTAAGGCTCTGGGAAACAACCATTCCGAAACCGAAACACTAAAAACTGTAAATATTGTACAATTACCTATTAGGTACACCGATGATCTTCAACATGCGCTTACAGCTTGCCCTTTAGGGATGCATACTTTCAGTAACAGATGTTAGGTTAGGTATGCAGCTACGAGCATCTCGTAGTAGCTACGATCAACCATATTATGCGCCTGAGGCATGTGCTACGCCTACGATATTGACTGCAGACGCATAATAGGTCGGTCATATTAGAGTCATGTCAGATTTGAACAGGGTCTGACAGGTGGGGTCTGGGTTATGTATTAGTTTTGCGTCGAGTGATTAATTATGTAAATTGAAGGAACAAAAAAGAGTGGGTTTCTGAGTATTTATTAACGCAATGCACGCTTCTAACGCAGATTGAAGTGTGCTTGAGACGTTATGTTCCTTATCGTCATTTTTTACGGTGAAATTGTAACCATCCTTACCTAGGTATATACCTTACAAAATACAAAAACAAAATACAAAATATTCCTAAATTGAGCCGTGTTTGTATGTAATTTCGATTCTTTTATTGTTTAGGTTGGATACAAAACTCGACTGATCCGGTGTCACTTATAAAACTCAAAAGCACAATATTTGTACATAAAATTATTATAACAATTAAAGGTGGTAAAAGCCGTGGTAAATGATTTTGATGTAAATAATTGAAAGTTACAAATCAAGTCAAGTAACAGAATTAATAAACTTTTGTCCCTAATGTAGGTACCTAGGTACCTAAATATCTACTATTGTTATGATAAAAATGCTAAACTCGTAAGTGAGTGGTATCATTTCAGCTGCTATAAGATTTTTTTTTTGAAGTTACCGGTTTTTTATCAGTATTAGTCCTGAACTCATGAAACTTTACCCGTCTATGTACTTTAGCGGTTAAGTGCAAGACATCGGCGGAGCGAGCCCCGGGCGATCCCTCGAATATGCACGCCAAACCGCATCGAGGGTGAAGACGGCTTATCTCAATTAAAATCTTTTTTCCTCTTATCCAAGCGAACATTTTAAAATTTCAAAATATCCCAAGGGTTCGGTGAATCGTTGCCATTACAAAAACAAACTTTTATTTTCTTTTATTGAGTTCGCTAGTAATTTTTGATGTTTAGGCTAAATATCTACTCTAAATAACTCAATCTTCTTTTTTTTTGAAGGTACAGCCGATAAGTAGACGTTTAGATACTAAATACAAACTGTAGACAATGATATCCATAGTAATGTTGTTATTCGAAAGTGCTCTGTCTTTCTGTTACCTTTTATGCCTATCACAGCTGAACGGATTATTGTGTACAGGTGACCACGACCTGGGTTAGGAAATAAAAGAATTTTTATCCCGGTAGTACGTTTCCTCGGGATAATTTCTAACCTCCACGCTTTTGAAGCCGAGGGCTAAAGCTTACCTATTTTAGGAACAGCTTTTGGTGTCACATTGCTATGTGGCAAATTTACCGAACTAAATACACACATCAAAAGTGTCTAGGGATCAACATATATTTTTGCAATAACTTTTCTCCTGATTGATATTAATTAAAATTTTCTTTAAGGATTCATCAAATAAAGTGTTTTCGTTTGTCACAGTAACGATAAACCAAGTCACCTTTGCATTAATAAAGAAATTTGCCATTTTCCTAATAAAGGGATTTTTGACATTTGAACCACTAACACAAAAGTTCGAAAAAAAGACTGAAATAACAGTTTTCTTTAAAATTTTATTGGGTAACTTAAACAATTAATAATCCGTGTTTCTACCGCGAACACTAACAACACAAGAACATCGGTTTGGCATACTCAAAATGAGTTCATCCAAATCACGCTGTGGAATGGCCGCCCATGTTCGTTGCAACAACAAAAAAAGGTCTTCTTGCGACTGGATACCCTCCATATTCGGCAGAGCTCTTCTCTGTAGCATATCCCATGCATGCTCAATCGGGTTCAAGTCTGGCGACTGAGCAGGCCAGGGCAGGACATTGATGTTAGCTGCGGCGAGAGTCTGTCTTACAACTCTTGCGGTGTGCGGTCGTGCATTATCATGCATTAACTGAAATAAGGGACCGATTTGCACTTGTAGAGGAACGATGACGTCTGATACAATCGTCTCAGCATAAATTTGAGCGTTGAGGTTGCCTCTGATCCAAATCAACTCAGTTCTTCCGCCGATCCAAATACCCGCCCATACCATGATGGTTCCACCACTATAAGGATGGACTTCCAGGCAGGATTTTAATCGCTGTTGGCGTCCAGGGGTTCTCCAGTGTCGTATACGTCTTGTATCCGGTCTCATACCAAAACGAGACTCATCAGAAAAGCACACGAAACGCCATTGTTCTTCTGCCCAATTTCTGTGTTCAAGAGCCCATTGATATCGAATCCTACGATTGTGCATTGCTATAGGTGGTACCCGTAGCGGTCTTCGGGAATGAAGGTTCACTTCATGCAAGCGGTTTCTGACTGTTTGGTCGCTAATTAAGTTCCCTGAAGAGTGATGAAGCCTCACGGCTAACATCATGGCGGTTATTGTTGGAGCTCTTCGAGTTAAGATTTGAATGTATCGGTCTTGTCTCCGTGTGGTGCAGCGATACCGTCCTCCATGGCGCTCAGCCACGGTACTAGTGCTTCGGTAACGTGTCCAAAGTCGACTGATAACACTCTGACTTGTATTCAGAGCTAAAGCCACAGTACGTTGCCGGGAACCAGCTTCTATCATTCCCACGGCTCTGAGCATTTCTTCCCTGCTTAAATGACGTCGCCGCTCCATAATAACGTTGGTTTTAATCAGTAGTAGGGAAACAGTAGCACTAATAATGTCTTCAATGCGTTGTATGTTTTTATAGGGAAAATATTGACAGCTGATTTTCATCTTTTACTCGAATTTGATTCACAGTTCCTGATTCAAATTATGAAATGCACCAAAAAGGATCCATATAAATTTATAAAATCATAAATTTATTACAAAGCCACATCTCAATTTCAAGAAATCCGCATAAAAATGCTTGATCCCTAGACACTTTTGATGTGTGTATAAGGGTATAACGGTGAGCTCTTAATTCTCAATTATTTTACGTTTGATCCAAGACTTTTATAATATTATTATATTTTTACCTTCTTTCATAACTTTATATAAGTATCTAGCAACATAATATTCACTCCGCCTAACTAACTTTTTTCCTCGTCCTCATCTTTATCAAGACACATTTTTGTGTTTTCATTCATGAAACCATTGAATATGTCATTTAACCCTAAACTTCTGTTTGTTAAGTCTATTAAGTGGGTACTTTGACACTACAATTATGATTAATTTAAATTGCTCCCTTCGACAACCCTCTTTGAGGGTGCTTCCCAAATTAATTTACAATTAGGGGTCAAAACATTAATTGCTCAGTATCATGTCAGTTGGAATGATTTGGCGTCCATCAAAGTACCTAATTGTAATAAGATTATCTTAAATTTGGAAACCTAAGTTTTAGTTTTATTTAAAAGTCTTCAACAAGGTAAGTAATGACAAAAATGACTAGTGGAATTGCCTTCTTATATTGTTCAGATCAAAAGAGTCCGTACCGCTAACTCCTAACGTAACTGAAATTTTCGCGAAGCATAGGATTTTATTGTATTCAAAATCGATAGGGCTTAGGCGGGCGGAGCGCTGCGGTGGCGCGTGTGGAATACTGCCGATAGCGCCTTACCAACGTGCCGGCGGCGGCCTTAAAAGCTTTTATATTCCTCTAAGAAATAATACAGTGTAATGCCATTCGCGTTTCCGAAACTGTATAAAAATATTCAATTTTATTCTTGGCGCTAATATTTTGAACGGTTCTCTTTGGAGTGCGGCCCGGGGGAGCTCATGGGGCTCTAAGCTCAGATCTTCACGCACCGCCTACTCGAACGCGTATTAACACTGATACGTGTTGGCATCTTATTTATAAGTTCCTTTTTAAAATATTCAAATTTGAAAAATACATGTTATGTGTGTGTGTATGTTGTATTTGAGAAACTAACAAGTTTTTCGGGATTGTTTACGTCCTGTTGTATTTATCCTGCCTTGGACACACTCATTATAACGAGTCTCGTAAGCAAATGGTAGCAGCTTTTATCAATTAAATAGTGCACATAATAAAAAAACTTTTTTACAAAAAAAAAAAAAAACAACCGACTTCCAATAAAAACACTGTAACCTGAAAAATAGGTTTAATTACAGAAGTCCCTGTCAAAAAACGAAAATGCAGAACCAACGACACTGATTTCTGTAATTAAACTTATTTTTTAGTTTGTAGTATTTTTATTGGATGTCGGTTGTTTTTTTTTTTAAGTTTTTTGTTTTTCACTTTTTAGGGTTCCGTACCTCAAAAAAACAGAACCCTTAAAGGATCACTCGTGTGTCTGTCTGTCTATCCGTCTGTCACCGCCAATTATCTCCGAATCTAATGGACCGATAGGTGTTGTCTGAGAGTCATCACTTAATGTTGCTGAGCTGATGATAAGTCAAAGTCAAATACTTTTAATCAATTAGGCCTATTACAAGCTCTTTCGACAATTACAAGCCCTTACCATCATCAGATGCGGAACCTGCTCGTGCCGTTACATCATTACGAGAAATGGAAAGATGAAGACGATTATCTTACAAGTCCACGTCTATCCAAGAACTGTTAAGTAGCTTCTGTTGACATATTGCCGTATCTCCTAACTCCTAACTGTTAAGGAATGCTGGGGCTACCATCGACATACAGCAGTAGCATTAGGTAAGTGATGAGATGACTCTCAGACTCAAACACCTGAATCATCAATAGGTGTCATTTGATTTGAGAGAGTTCAAAAAAAAAAAATGC
Source organism: Gortyna flavago (assembly GCA_963669345.1). Lineage (NCBI taxonomy): Eukaryota > Metazoa > Arthropoda > Insecta > Lepidoptera > Noctuidae > Gortyna > Gortyna flavago. Next base: position 8,109,793 of record OY770129.1, on the reverse strand, counting down.
CAACAAAAGAGGATTTTCCTCGATTTTCACGTGATCCCTTCCCTTCATCAGATTCTGACTTGGTGACAATGGGACCACCTCGAGAGCATACCATTTCAAACTCTAATGTCAACTGCTCATTACCTGTTACAAAATATTGCTTTTCCCGATGCTGGGACGTTAATTGTTGAGGAGTTCTCCCGGTAAGAACCAGGAGAACTAGAGCACTATACGCATTGTGACGAACATAAATTGCTTTGCAACCATATTAAAGCAATCGAAACGCAACCCGTGAAATATTTATCATTGAGTAGTTCCGGTAGCCATCTGTGGTCTTCATCATCAGTTCCACATTACCAAATGATGATTTCCGAGAGAAAATGCACAAGTTACTTTAAAAAATACCCAAATCGCTATAGGTGTGCCTACAATATTTGTGGGTTTCCTTCGATTTCCACAAGATCCTCTCATCAGATTCCAAGTTGGTGACAATGAAACCACCTCGAGAGGGTATACCCTTTCAAACAAAAAATAATTTCAAAATCGATCCACAATAAAATTGACGGAGAAATCGGTGAACATACATAAAAAAATAAAAAAAACATACATAAAGTCGAACATATAACCTCCTCCTTTTTAGAAGTCGGTTAAAAACAAAAATCCTTGTCTCCCAGAAAAGCGGTATCCAACGAAAATAAATCATTATCAGTAGGCATCTCCATAGCACTTTACAGGTGCTTTATATCCAATAATCAATGTGGAGTTATTCTGTAAGAGCAAACTCTAACGCGGCGCCTTTGTACTCTCTGTCTTCATGTTCAGATCTAGCAGACAATATTTATTAAGCGAGAATTATTTCTTTGAACGGCGCGAATATAAAGCAGGTGACTAAGTTTGAAAATCTGGGCCATATACTTGTCGACGACCTTAAAGACGATGACGACGTAGAGAGGGAGCGCAGGGCGTTGGCGGTCCGCGGGAACATTTCGACGCGCAGATTTTTTCGTTGTACGGATCAGGTCAAAATAAGCGTACTGTCAAGGCCTGTACACGGGAAGTCTGTAGTTCAGCTGGTCGCGGGGGACGCTGAGCGCCTTGCGCGTCCAATATAACAATGTTTTCAGTATGATGTAACGTTGAAACTCCCTCGTTTCTGTAGTGCCTCGGAGATGTTTGCCCAATCGAGTACAGATGGTTTCCAGGCTATCATCAGGAAAAAGGTGGCATCGCTTGTGAGGAGGATTCGGGGGAGTAGCAATAGATTACTGAAAGTCGTGGCTGAGAACCCGAGAGCACCTTTGCTGAGGCATCTCGTGCGGAATCATTGTCCGCACGAAATGCCTCGAAGTACATGACGCACTAACTTGTTTCTTCTTCTTCTTTCATATTCTCTTTGTAACTAATCCTAGTGTATAAGTTGTAGTATCTAAGGTGTGTACTAAGAAAATTGGTCCCTATGTTGATCCAAAAAAAAAACATTATCCAATATGCAGAGCACGGTGAGCTAAAATTGGATGGTGTAAAGGCAGTTAGGCAGTTAGTGATCCAATCTAGTGCGATCGTATGGACTCTGCCACGCTTGCTCATCTAGTGCACTATAGCTAGCGCACCATATTGGATAGTGTAAATAGATCTCGCGTGCTTAACACTAGCTGTGCTAGGTCAGTCTGTCAGTCAGTGGGTGCGCGAAAGTTTAATGTAGCGACACCAATTTTCCGAACAACGGTATGCCAGGGAGATGTAAAGTCAATGAAATACTACCTACCTAATCTTCAAACCAACAAAATAAATAGATTTACTTATGTATGATAGTTAACTATGTGTAATGTTTAAAATAATTTGGAAAAAGTACAACAAATAAACAATGCTTTCACGTGCAGGTGTGAGCGGCGTCGGCAGCGCCGTGTCGGGTGGCGGTTACGCGGGGCTGTACGGCGGGTACGCGGCGGCCGCGCTGGCCGGGCTCGCGGGCCCGCCGCCCAAGCGCAAGCGCAGGCATCGCACCATCTTCACGGAGGAGCAGCTCGAACAGCTCGAGAGCACCTTCGACAAGACGCACTACCCCGATGTTGTTCTAAGAGAACAGCTCGCGTTGCGGGTCGACTTGAAAGAAGAGAGGGTTGAGGTATGGTTTTGCCATATTTATTCTATAAGGGAACTGTCATCCATGCTTTTTATACTATGCTTATATAGCAGGCACCTCTGAGTATCCGGATTTTTAGCTACTCGAATTGAATTCTCTCGAAGTAGACGCCTGAAGCTCGAGCTCCGAAATTAGTATGTATTTGATATTGTTGCTATGTACTATTTCGATTGGTAGTAAGTACGTACCTGTATAAAGCAGTGACATGAAACATCTCTCAGGCAGAAAAAGTATCGAAATACATTCAAAAAATTAATTCGTATATCGATTTTGTACCGGGTTGGTCGTGATTTTTGTCGATTGTAGGTAGGTACATACTTATATCGAATGACGGATCTGTGAATTTTCAATTGTTTCACTATTTTCCTTCAAACAAAGTTAAATAGGAAATCTACTTAGTTCATAATACCAACAGAAAACCGTATTTTCTTTCTTTTGTTGTGTAAGGCTTCACGTTAAAATGTTAAGTAATAAAGAGAAATATTTTTCGTTACTGGTAGGTAACTACGCGTGTTTGATAGGTACTTTCCTTTCATTGAATTTTCAGAAAAATAATTCTTTATTTACCTACTTATGAACTTTTGTATTTTCTGAAAGAAATCGAATCATTTAGGTAGTAGATTACCTATGTTTAAACTTTTACCTCTAACCATACCTAGACTTATAAAAAAAGATGGACTCCGCGCCACGCATATCGAAAGTGAAGCACAGTGAGTAGGTATGCCGGGACCGCTTGTACAAAACACGCCTCACGCTCACATTTACTGTATACCGACGATATATTTATTGTATACCGACCGGCCGCCATTACGAGACACGACAGCGTCAATCGTCAATCACGCACACATAGATCGGTACAGTGCTTCACTTTCGATATGCGTGGCGCGGAGTCCATCTTTTTTTATAAGTCTATGCCTCTAACCTAAAGATTAAGGGACTATGCCAATACGTTTTATACGAGACATTATTGGACCTGTCTTTTGCCTGTTTTATTTTTTTTATAATGACCCCATGCACGCTCTCCATGACACCTACAATTAATAATGGGGTAGTATAATAGTACCTAATTATTAAAATGTTTTAGCTGAAATCTCAAAAACAAAACGAACAATGGTATTGAAAAGATTTCTGTTAGTGATAGATATACCTGCTGGTAGTTATAAGTTATAATTATACTTATCTACGAGGATTATTTTTAATTCATTCATAATGTTTTACTAAACACGCATGAACTAAAGTGTTTCGTAGTTAAGGTTCCTTTCAGAGTTTACGACGGTCGTTAGTTACATTACATCAATGAAATAAAAAAATATTAAGTATTTAAATAAATAATATAAATAAATACAATTTTGGCTAATCCTTCCAAAACAAAAAAAAAACTGAAAAAGGGCGCCCGTGGGCTGGTATGTGACGAGTGACAAGATTAACGGGGCGTAACTTTTAGTAGTAGCGAAGGGCCAACGTGTCAACAATGCTGACGTGACATATTCTACGACACCATGTGGGTGGTCGGCCGTTATGGAACGCGTCGAGAACTGAACATGTTTTCTCTAGAACCAAAACTGTGACTGCTGAGAGGCATGGACACTGACGCAAGTCTTGATGAGATTTCGGTTTTTGCACAGTTTTTTCAATTTGTCCTTCATCATTATCAAGGACAAATAATTGAGTTTCAACGTTGTCTATTCATGTTCATGTGTCTTAAGTCTCTTTGCTACCAATTCATATCTGCACCGCTGGTCATATATTTTCCTCCCTAACCTTCCACAGCCACCAATTATATTTCCGCATTGCCTTTAGGGCTTCATTGCTGCATTGCAAGATTAGCCCGACTGCCTGTAGATTAGTATCTATAGACGGAACATAGAGTGCTCTCAATAGAATTTGTGATGTTGAAAGTAAGTCGGGATATTATGTTTGTGGGCTACCGGTGTTGCGGTATGTGTGCGTGTGTGCATGTATGCCAACCACTCGACAGCGTGCCACCCAGCCGGACGGCTCTGTTTACACGACCACTCATCTTATCCGGCCACGGACTGCGCAAATCCAAATGACATTCTGTAGTTCTTAACTTTCGAAGGTTTAATGAAATTCATTATCAAGTGTTGACTCGACATTATGTGAGTATGTAGGTAATGTAGGTATGACACGGATAATATAACTCATTATAAGCTATTTACTTAAACAGATATAATAACCGGCATTTTAGCTTCATATGAATTCACGTCGAGTTTGGTAGGCCAAGTCATAACTTAACTAATTATAGGTATCATCCAATTACTTAATAAAAAAAGAAATGATATTAGCCCTAGTAGTATTTCTGCTTCAATTTAGAATAAGCTGGTGATTTATTAGAAATACTGTTAAACATAGAGTCGTATTTTCTCATAGCTTCTCATAACTTCCATCTACAGTTTTAATGTTTCAGTAATATACCTACATTTTTAACGACTTGTCGAAGTTCATTAATTTTCCGTCTTAATTGGTAAAATGAAGCCCAATGTGTAACCAAGTTAAAAGATCAGTACGTAATATAAATAAGTAATTTAAATGACTTCTATGGCTTGTCTGGCTGAGAGCAACGGTCTACATGTGAAATTTGCTTTAGTGTAAACTTTTTATTAAGGAATCCATAGTAAATCACCGCGGGCGGGTAGAGTTTTCAACCGGGTAATTTTGCCTCAGGGCAAATAAAAAGGGACGCTCGACGCGGTGAGACGGGCGCCGCGAAAATTAATCTGAGTTAATTAAATTTGATTTATTTATGCTGCCCCGGCCGGAGCGAAGGGAACGATAAAAGCACAACAATACGACTAATGAGGGTCACTTTTACGGCTTTTTCCCGGATAATAGAGTTTTTCCGATTTGCGTAACTTACAACTTGAGTAATCAACCAAAGTTATTCTTTATGCGAAGCTGTCATTTTCATTTATCACTGCCAGGTTTAATTTATTGAAGGATAAATTGTTTTCATATTCAAACTTTATCCATGAAGCCATGTGCAGGAGTAGCTATTGTATTAGCTGAACAATGATGCTTACGAATTAAAATAGTAATATTTTTTTTTCTTAATATTGTAATGTAAATCTAGGCGGATAAATGTCTTATCTCAGTAGGCTATCTTGTGGTTCTTCTAGATTAGTTTGCCCATTTTTTTTAATATTCTCCTTTTTCTTCATCAATCCGCGAAATACGCCTTAGGTATAGTCATCTGAATCAAGGTCAGTCAGGTCAGTCCATAAGACTGAGCAGCCCAAGTACCTACATAATTTTAACATAGTGAGTTTAAAGGTAGTGTATATGTCGCAGCCAACTGGTTAAATTAGCCGTTCAGTTAACTGCCTAGCCTTTCAACTAAACGGCGGCCGTTCAACTAACGGCCTGAATGATATTCAATTTCAGTTTAGTCTGTAACCAATCACGCGCGAGCCGAATTGGTCTCAGTAATTAGGGCATTGCACCCCGACCAAGTGGGTTAGGTTAGGTTAGAACTGTGATAAGACCGCATCCCTGGAGGTGACCGAGCTGGACGACTCGGTCACCAAGGAGGATGTGGTGGCGGCTGTCGCCACGGCTGGAGGCTGCGTCGCTGCCGCAGTGAGGGCCGGAGCCATCGGAGTTGGTCGCCGCGGCATGGGCATCGTCCGCGTCGAGTGCCCTGTTGCCGCGGCTGCGGCCGTCCTTGCTGCGACCAAGGGACGGCTGCTCGTGGGGCTCAGCTCGGCTGTGGTCCGAGCGCTTGAAGACCAGCCTATGCGCTGCTTCAAGTGCTGCGCCTTCGGCCACACCCGAGCTACGTGTCCCTCCAAGTCCGATTGGGGAGCCTCGTGCTACCGATGCGGACAGGAGGGGCACAAGAGTGCCGCTTGCAGCGCCACCACGCCTCACTGCAAGGCGTGCGCCGCAAGCGGCCGCCCCGCGGACCATAGGATGGCGGGCAGGGGCTGCAAGCCCCCCGTCAAAAAGGGCATAGTGCCGGCGCAGGTTCGCCCTGTCGCCACCACCGCTGCCGTCGTCGCCGCCGCTGCAGCTCCAGCGGCGGCAGCCGAGGAGGATCGTGCGATGTCGGAGTAATGGGCTCCGACTACCACATCCTCCAGGCGAACACCAACCACTGCAGAGCGGCCCAGGACCTGGCAGTGCAGGTCATGGCCGAGTGGTTGGTGAACGTAGCGGTGGTCGCTGAGCCGTACTCGATCCCCAGCACCTGGCTGGGTGACGAGGACGGCTCGGTGGCACTAGCGGCGCGGTCTTCCACGGACTCCCCTCCCCTCTCGCTATTAGAGAGGGGACCGAGATACGTGGCCGCCGCGTGGGGAGAGGTGGCGCTCGTGGGCGTCTACTTCTCCCCAAACCGCCCTCTCCAGGACTTTGAGAATTTTCTCGGAGTCCTGGCCGCAGTGGTCGGCAGGGCGGTTCCGCGTCAGGTCTCCGTGCTGGGAGACCTGAATGCCAAGTCGGTGACCTGGGGCAACCCGGCCACCGACGCCCGCGGGCGGGCGGTCGAGATGTGGGCAGCCTCCTCTGGACTCTCCCTCTTGAACAGGGGGAGCGTCCAGACATGCGTGCGGCGGCAGGGTGGCTCGATAGTGGACGTCACTTTCGCCACCCCTGCGTTGGCCGCGCGCGTGCTGAACTGGCGGGTGGACCCGGTGGAGACCATGTCGGACCACCGCTACGTGCGGTTCGACATCTCCGCCGGCGGCCCCAGCGGGAGGCGGCCCCTCTCGGGGCGATCGCCGTTTCCGCGGTGGGCCCTGACCCGCCTGGACAGGGAGGCAGCGGGGGAGGCGGCGTTCATCCAGGACTGGCTGTCACCGCCTACAGCCGGCCTGGATGTGGACGCCGCAGCGGGGCAGCTGCGCCAGTCTCTGACCGAGGTATGCAACTCCAGCATGCCTCGGTCTGGCCGGCCGCCAGACGGACGCGCCGTGTACTGGTGGTCGGCGGAGCTGGCGGGGCTCCGAGCAGCTTGCGTGGAGGCAAGGAGGGCCTACACGCGGAGTCGACGGCGGCGTCGACGGGACCTGGCCGACGAGGACCACCTCTACGAGGTATACTCGGAGGCGAGGCTGGTCCTCGATCGGGCCATCGCCGCCGCCAGAGACTCGGCGAGAGCCGAGCTGCTGGAGGGTCTCGACAACGACCCCTACGGGAGGCCATATAAGGCGGCGCGCAACAAGCTGCGCCCCTTTGGCCCCCCGGTTGCCGAGACCCTGGAGCCCTCGTTTCTGGACGGGGTGGTTCGGTCCCTGTTCCCGCGCAGGGACAGCTTCACCCCGCCAGAGATGCGCGGAGCCCCGCTGGAGGACGAGGAGGCAGAGGAGGCCCCTCCGGTCACGGAGTCGGAACTTGGCGCGGCGGTTTTCCACGTCCGCGCCAAGAAGACGGCTCCGGGACCCGACGGCGTCCCCGCCAGGGTGGTGGCGATCGCCGCCACTCTGATGGAGGAGCGGTTTCGGGACCTCTTCAGCGCATGCCTTGCGTCTGGGAGGTTCCCGAAACCGTGGAAGGAGGGGCAGCTGTGCCTCCTTCGCAAGGAGGGCCGCCCAGCAGACTCCCCCTCGGCATACCGGCCCATCGTTCTCCTCGATGAGGTCGGTAAAATGTTCGAGGGGATAATAGCTGCTCGAGTCAAGAGCCATCTGCGGGATGTCGGGCCGGACTTGTCGGACGCTCAGTTCGGCTTTCGGGCTGAGCGTTCGACGGTGGACGCGCTGGCCTGCCTCAAGGGTCAGGTGCAGGGGGCGATGGAGGCGGGGGACGGAGTGTTGGCGGTGTCGTTCGACATTGCCAACGCCTTCAACTCTGTTCCCCACTCCACCATCCTAGAGGCGCTCCGGTTCCACGGAGTGCCTCGATACCTGCGCAGTCTGCTGGCCAGCTACCTGGAGGACCGGGCGATCCTCCTGGTGGACAGAACTGGCCAGGTCCGGCGATATCCCGCCGAGGCCGGCGTTCCGCAGGGGTCAGTCTTAGGACCTCTCCTCTGGAACGTCGGCTTCGATTGGCTCTTGCGGGGAACTCTCCTCCGAGGCACGAGTGTCATCTGCTACGCGGACGACACTCTCCTCGCCGCCCGGGGGGAGAGTTTCAGGGAGGCGGCCAACCTGGCCTCGGCGGGCGGATCCTTGGTCGCAGCGAGGATCCGCCGCCTAGGTCTGAAGGTGGCGCTGCACAAGACCGAGGCCGTGTGGTTCCACGGGCCTCGGCAGCGCCCCCCGCCTGACGCCCACATCTTCGTGGAGGGCGTCAGGATCGAGATCAAGGCCCAGATGAAATATCTGGGCCTCGTGATCGACAGCAGGTGGCGCTTCGGCCCGCATTTTAGCGGGCTGTCGGCGCGCCTGCTGAAGACAGCGGGGGCGCTGTCGTGGCTTCTCCCCAATTTGGGGGGGCCCAGCGCACGATGCCGGCAACTCTACGCCGGCATCCTGAAGAGCATGGCCCTGTACGGGGCCCCCATCTGGGAGGACTCCCTCCGAAGGAGGGAGAACGCCGCCGCGTTGCGGGCGCCCCAGAGGGCCATTGCTCAGCGGGTTGCGCGGGCCTACCGCACGGTCGGCTGTGCAGCGGCGTGCGCTCTGGCCGGCACCCCGCCTTGGGAGCTCGAGGCGTGGGTGCTCGCCAGAGTGCACGAATGGACGGCGGGGCGGAGGGCGAGAGGAGAACGCCCCGCCCCGGAAGAGCGGGAGGCCGTCCGGCGGGAGGCGAGGGACGCCATCGTCGTCCATTGGACGGCGGACCTCGCCACCGCAGCCTTCGGCCGCCGAACCCTCGACGCGCTCGGGCCGGTCCTGCGGGACTGGCTCGAGCGGCGGCACGGGTTCCTCTCGTTCCGTCTGGTGCAGGTGCTGTCCGGGCACGGCTGTTTCGGATCGTACCTGCACCGGATCGGACGGGAGGAGACGCCGTCGTGTCACGACTGTGGCGCGGCGGAGGACACGGCGCAGCACACTCTCGCGGTGTGCCCGTCGTGGTCCGAGCCGCGCCGCAGTCTCACGGCGGCGATCGGAACGGACCTCTCGCTCCCCGGCGTGGTCAACGCCATGCTGAGGGACGAGGGGTCCTGGGCGGCAGTCGCCTCCTTCTGCGAACACGTCATGTCCCAGAAGGAGGTGGCGGAGCGCGCGCGGGAGGAAGACCCTCTCGCGGCGCCGCTCCGAAGGCGGAGGAGGGGTCGGAGAAGACGTCAGTATGACGGTCATCTCCGACTCCTCCCAGGTGGAGGCCAGCAGGCGACGGGTGCGGGGGCACCCTCGCTTGCATCGCACGCGCCTCCACCAGTGTCGGACGGGAATGGCCAGGTGTTCTCGGCCATTCCCGTCGCCCCCCAGCTCCCGCTCGGGGGGCACGCGGGGCCCGCCAACTAGGCGGGCATGCGCCGGGAGGGTCGTGGAAGTAAAGGCTGAGCCGGTTTCCCATGACCCTCCCATCACGGCGCCGAGGGAACACCGCTGAGTTTTAGTGGGTATACTGCCACTCTGGCAGGGAGTCCCACATACTCCGTCTCGTCCCCCGACGAGCGGAGATGCGTAATGTCATTTCTCAGCGACAAAAAAAAAAAAAGGTTAGAACTGTGATCAACCGCGTGCGAGCCGAGGGAGGAAGCGAGGCGAGCACTACTTCTAAAGGCCAGGCAGTTAACTGAACGGCTAATTTAACCAGTTGGCTGCGACATATATATACAGTGCGGCGATTAGGTTATCATATTAATTGAAACCACGTATTCTACATTACGTATTTTAAACATACATAAAAATAAATAAATATAAAATAAAATAGCTTTATTTTCTTTACACACTTGTTCCTTATGTATCTAATACTTATGTAACTATATATATACTATACTTATGTAAAACTTAATATATATATATTTTTTTTAATTTTTCAGTTTTAGCTAGTTGCCCATTCCAAAGCGTAGGTACCTATGGAGAAGAACGAGTAAGAAACTTCTTGGACACTCTTTTAAATTATATTTTTACAAAAATATTAGTTACATCATTAATGTTGAATTAATAATTATATGTGAGAACGATGTAAAAAAGACGTACCCGTTAAAAGCGTCCAGAGTACAGCAAATAGAACTTAACGAAACAACAATCGAAAATAAAATAATTAAAAATAAGCCGAGGCAGCTAAGTGATGACCAGCCCCAACTTGACGCATACAACACAACATACAAACACTTCTTTCATATATCTATGGTTGATATCATCGCCCGCGCGTGTCTAGTGCCTTATTATCAAGAGTGGTTTATTTCGTGCCCATTTGTACGTTATTAATTTTGTTTGAAATATTCGGTTTTTATTTTATGTAAAATTATTTATTTCATTATTTTAACAGACTGATAACAACTTGTATATATAATAACCTCTGTACTATTTAACGTACCTAATCACCACTCTGTAAAGCTTGTTTGAATAGATAAATCTTCATTTCTAACTGCTATTTTAAGATTCAATATTCAATTAACATGTTTACCACTTTTCAATTACATTCGTCCAACCAACTTGTTTCATCACAACGTCCATATTTTTATATCCAATGCTTACTCCTTTTCTATAAGTGGGTCCTATGGTTCTATGTGCTTTCTTCTGGGTCTGCCTTGTCATCTTTTGGCTTTCAGATTCCCTTATATTATATGCGTTACTAAGTTTCTAACTCATTGTTACTATTCGTTTCGTTAGGTACTATTTTTTATTCGGGTCGACGGGATTATTTTCTTTTGTACTGTATATTTTCTCAAACCCTTAAAAACACACACTCTACGTATAGCCAATGCCCGTTTAGAGGCCTTTGGATAAATTCCGGCTAACCAATTTAGCAGACAATTTCATACATCTTAGGTATGTTTCATCTAAGATTATTTCTGGTGTTTTTCACGTTTCGCATGCATCGGCAAGTTTATATGGAATGTTCTATGATTTTAATAAAATATGAAGAACAGTTCTTTTTTATTAATAATTTATCTGCACCATGAAGGTTAACCACGGAATAGACTATGAGGACGTCTTACATTTCCGTGGGTAAACTTGACTTGTAACCATCAAAACACGGCTCGTTATAACTTCTTGAACATTCCAAATTTTTTATAATTTAGCATGGCTGGTTGTGTGGCGGAGGTACATTGTAGATACAACAAAAATGTGAGTTGTTGAGGCAATACACTCGGTTTCGTTGTTGCCCCTATTATTTGCGCAGCGGCAATTGGAAATTGCATTATTAAAACGCTTTTGTTTAGGCATCACAACACTTGCTCAAAATCGAGCGCCCGCCCGCTCATAGCTATTGCTTTGTTTCTGAATTGGATACAACTTTTTTGATTGTAGTATTAACTAATGCAGTGAGCTGAGTAAAGTTAGGAAATGAATGTAAATGTGTATTTTAACAATAACTATAGAAAATAGACATGTGGGGAGATTTAACAATATATCTAGCAAATACCTATGGATATGAAAAACATATTATCTGTTTTCTGTGATGATATGTTAAACTGACATCAGACGCTTCACTTTTTTTTAATTTTTGCCTTTTGTTCGGCATCTTTAATTGGATGTCTGAAGACTAAATTAATCAAACGTGAAAATTAAATAATTAACGATGTTTGATTTTGGCCTTTGGCATCTTTCACTCACCTGCCGAATGATCGAAAAGTAAATGAAAGGAGAAAATAAACGTTAATTCCTACATAATTGTCGGTATCGTGTGAAAGTGAATAATACCGTTAGCTAGGTACCTACCATACTAAACATAATAACTTGCATCTGCATTCTTCACTGGAACAAGATATTCACAAATCATCGTTTGTTCGCGCGGTTGTGCGGCGCCCCACTATGCAACACATAGTTTTAGGTTAGAGCGCATAAAGAAAAGATTTTTAAACCACCTTGCCTTTTCTGCAAGAATAGCTAAAAAAGTTTCAAGCTACGCTAAACGTCTCGAAAAATTTGGCATGGCCTCACTCGAAAAACGTAGAGATAATATTGATTTAATCTTTCTGTTCAAAACTCTTCACAGTAAAACAGGCTGCCCCCATTTGCCCCATAAATATCCGCGTCAACCTATCAAACTCTGTTTACCCCATTCCGCAAAACTGTTTCAGGGTCTAACTCTCCAGTCCCGAGACTTTGCAGACTTCTTAACAATTGTGATGAAGGGATCGATATTTGTTGCACTTCACTTCAAAATTCATGCGCCAAGTCCACCAAAATAGATAACCATTATACGTAACACACGATTTCCCCAACTATTGTCAACAATTTGTGTTAAAATTGTTTAAAAAGTTATGCAACAATTCTGTACAAGACTTATACCTACTGTAATTTTGTTTTTTTTTTGTATATTATTGTTTTGCATGCTGTGTCTATCGCTTAATGTTGTGCAGTTGGCTTGTATGTTTGCTTGTGTTAATTTAGTTAAACGTGGAAAGATTGTAGATAGACCAATAAATAAATAAAAATTAACGATAGGCATAATCTTCTATTTTTAAAGATTTGTTTATACGCCTACGCCTTGCTACGCTGTGCTACGCCGTAAGTAGGTTGAAATGCCCGTTTTCACCATCGTTCCCTAAATTTAGGGTGGCCCTTAAGATATTTTAAGGGTTAGTTTCGTTTTCACCATCACTTAAGTTACACTTATGGTTTATTTATTAATTTTATTTTATTTATTTATTTATTGGTTTACCAGCGATTGATTACAGATTACAGAGGTTGTATGCTAAAAGTAAATCACTTACAGGTAAACTCCGCATGCAAAAAGAAGTTGTACTATTTAAAATATTAATCTAGTTTTAAATAATTGCTTACTTATCTGGAAGTTTAAAAGTCTAAATAATTAATACAACAACATAAGATACTTATTGTACGTAAATACATTACCCCTCGAAGGATTTTATGGTCTTTATGGTCTATGACCAATTTTATTAATCTCTCTTTTTCGTCACTGTTCTAATTTAGAAAGAAAGAAAAAATATTTTTGCGACTCGTACTGCCGGTCGATTCTGTTAGAATCTCACCGTGAGAAGTTAGGTGAAGTGAGCTGTCATTCCATCTGATGCTATAGGGATTTACACTAATGACAGCTCATTCCACGCTCACTTCACGTAAGTTTTCACGGTGAGATGGTTACAGAATCGCACTGCAGGAAGATCACAAACCAAAGTAAACACAGTAAAAAATAATAAACCAATAAAAAAAAATGGCCCTCTTTTCTGTTTTTAAATAGTAATAGGTATAGGTAATACCTATTACAAGACAAGACAACACGAATTTATCAGTAATTTAATATAGTATTGGTGATATTTTATGTATTTTAAATATAATCATGTTTGTTTTATATTGTCTTTGTATTTCGTCATATTATTTTACGTAAAATCTTCATGATTTATCAATGGAATACAACATCGGTAATTTTTTGAAAAAGTACAATCTTTGGACTCCCTGATAAAAAGAAAACTGTCACTTAAGTAAGTAGCCCTTACATAAATATCCCTTAATCTGGTGAAAACAAACTTATAGGTAAGGGGCTGATTTAAGGAGTCTCTTAAGGTAAGGGACCCTTAGATAAGGAGTGTTTGAGGGATCGATGGTGAAAACGGGCATGACTCTGCTTTTATTCTAGTTTCGGATTACTACGTCGTGCTGAAATGAGTAGCCCAGCAGTATGATTGGTAGCGTAGGAGACTGTTCGAGTTTTCTATTCAATTCTGTTTTTTATTAGGTATCGTCACCTACGGGGTTTCTCGCTTTCAGAATGCTTATCATATCCGCGCCCTGCCCTTATCTTTTTTATTAATTTATATAAAACTATAAACGGTGACAGCCAGTATGTCTAGCAACCAGTCTTCCCAAGGGGTACCGTATTACTTAGTAACTGGGTTGTGGAGATTAGATAGGCAGTCGATCCTTCCCATAGCTGCATCCGGTTACACTGCAGGCCGACCCCAACTTAGTTGGGGAAAAAGGCTAGGCTACATGATGATTTATATAAAACTGTATGTAGAAAGTATGCATAGATACAATAAATTTAAAAAAATATAAAAGTAGATGTTGGCACGAAAATAATTCAAATTCAATCTGGGTTTGACTTGAGACATCTTTCCGGTAGGTTTGTTGAAATAAAAACTCACTGTGTCAATATTATACGAAGAACGACGGCTGAGTAAACGAAAAGACAAGGAAGGGTGGTTCGCAATCCTCCATTGTACGATAGACGTTCAACTCTTTACACAAATTAATTATTAAGTGAGGTGTAATCTAGTTGTCTCCGAGAGTGCTCGCTGGCGCCGCCGCGGGCTCGCGCCCACAATGTTGATCTTTCGCCACCACTGTCTGATTAACTGAGTGGCTTATATTCACTTATTACTCCATGATTTATATTTTCTAACGGTATTCATAATTAAACCATAATAATGCGCCCCACCCCCGTGTGCTCTTTCGATTATAATCGTAATATTATCTTAATGTTGCGTGTGTATGTGAAAATAATATATCCACTTACTAGACTACTAGTAGACACTTGCGTATCTAATCTGAACAATGTACAGGTTTGAAATCAAATCAAAAATCAAAATCAGGCTGGTGAAACATTATTATTATCAATTATATTCACATGCGTACAGCTTATTGGCAGTTAATCTTATTAATTAAAACATTCGTACATTTAAAAAAATCGTTCTTTGATGAAAAGTCACCTGCCCTGGCGGCGACGGACATATTATGATGCCATCCAAATTTTGTTTAATTTTGACGTCGCTCAGGGGGCCTAAAAGGGCCATTTTGGCAGAATTATAAAACAATTCATATCACGCAATTCATCTGTTTGACAGTTTCACACCTATATAACCCTGAAGGGTTAGGCAGAGATGTACCTATAGCATTTTACGAATATCCATACAAAACTGTCTTATAGATGAAATTGCGTGATATGAATTGTTTTATGATTCTGCCAAAGTGGCCTTTTTAGGCCCCCAGATTTCATGTTTCAGTAAGATAGAATTGCAGGCAAATGTAGTGATATTGGCAATGCGGATTGTAATTCAGCAGAGCGTATTCACGCCACGCTTCATTGCACAAATGCATTACCTACAGTGAATTCAGATGGTGGCAATCCGTTTCATCATGACAATATTATAATGAGGTACTTACTTCATATCAATTGCAGCTATACATATTCCGTGTCTATCTGTGTGACTCCGTTGCAACGGATTTTGATGATGTTTTCACCATCAATTAGAGAATTTATTTCGGAAGGTTTATATACATTAATATTATACTATTATATTATACTTAAATTGTAAAAATAAAGACTATGCCCCATCTGCTAGAGTGTCCCAAATGTCCGTTCATCTGCACCCTTGACGAGCTGAACAACGCCTCTGTCACTGCAATAAATGTGGCCACCTACTGGGTCCAAACAACATAAGATCATAGATGTGCTGTTGAAACGAAAAGAAAGAAGATAATGAAGACATATAGATGTTTTATGAAATCGTAAAACCCGTGCGAAGCAGGGGCGGGCCGCTAGTCAAATATTAAAGTACAATATACCTCTTGTGAGGCAGCTTTACCGAGAAAGTAGGTAGTATCAGCACACATGTTTCTGCCGACCAGCAACGTTGGGGCAAGAGTGGTCGCCGGTGTAATTAGTTGCAGGCACATGATGATCCAAAGGGCAATGGAGAGGGCTACGAGTATGCTTGGAGTTCCCCTGCGTGATCGAATCAGAAATAAATAGATTCGCAGGAGAACCAAGGTAACCAATATAGCCCGAAGAATTGCCACATTTAAGTGGCATTGGAGAACATTGCTCGCAGAACAGTTGGCCGATGGGGCCAAAAGGTTCTGGAGTGGCGACCGCGTATCAGAAGACGTAGCGTTGGAAGGCCTCCCACAAGGTGGACACCTGACCTTGTGAAGGCCGCAGGAACCCGTTGGATGCGAGAAGCACAGAACCGGTCGAAATGGAGGTGCTTGGGGGAGGCCTATGTCCAGCAGTGGACGTCTTTCGGCTAAAATGATGATGACATGATGGTCGGTGCAGTGGTTGCCCAGTGGCAACGGGCCCTACTTACGAGTTTTAGGTCGTGAGTCTGAATTTTGAACGCAGCAGGATCTTTACTTTGTGTAAACTATTTCATCATTACTCTCAAAACGGTGAAGGAAAACATCGTGAGGAAACTGGCATGTTCCAGAATCAAAAATTCGAGGACATGTGACATCTACCAGCCCGCACTAGCCCCGTGTGGTATAAGATTACAGCCTGCTCTCTCTCGAAGAAAGAAGGCCTGTGTCCCAGCAGTGGGAATATTACAGGCTGATTAATATTATAGGCTGATTAAGCTACATCATACAGACAGGTACATACATGCCACTTTTTGGTTAGATATGTATAAAATTGGAATTGGAAAACACCCTTTTTTTAAAACTGCCCTAATGTGTGTCGTATGTAGGTAGGTTAGGTACCCGTAGCTTATATAAATGAACACTGAAGTCTTAGATTTGCGTAAAGTATAGTCAACGAACTAGAAATACTTACAACTTGCACTTGGCAGGATATTTTAAAAATCTACATCTTTAAAAGTCTAAGCTGTTATCATTATGTTAATCATGAAGGTGTCTACGCTAAGCAATAAAAATGGGTTCATGTACCAGGGATGGGTAGGAATAATCTTTTTTTTACGATATTTTTGATTTTTATAAAAGGCTCAAATTATTTAGTTTTTTAATTTCTCTTCGAAGTTATTCACATTTTATCCAAGACTACTTTATCAAATGTTCTAGATAGTTTCCCCTTTTTAAATGATTAGGTACGTTATGCAACTTCGTTACAAAGTCGGACGAAATTGGTGAATATCGAATTTGTAATTTACAATAAAGCCATATTAAAACGAGCCTTTTTTCTCACTAAAGGATAAATAACTCTTTTTATACAGAGAGGCACGAACATTTATCACCACGCCAGGCCTCCGTCACTCCATGTACTTGCGCGCTATAAGTGCCTACCGCCCAGCCGAGCGGTCTCGGTCCGCCGGCGGATCAAATTCAGTGCGGTTTTCGCAAGCGAAGCGCGCGCACGCCGTTCAATTTTAATAGTGCTGTTCGTTCGTACGCGTATTACGATGCCGTGTGGTGCCTTATGTGCTGTAGATGGGTGTAAATCAAGCAAAAGAAGGGATAAACACCTAACATTTTTCCATTTACCTGTCAATGAAGAAAGGTAAGTGATAAATTATTACTAGTTTTTGTCGTTTAAATTTTTTTCCATTCACATACCGTCATTAGAGACATAATTAAAAGACAGTAGGTGTGCGAACACCGGTATCCACTTAGAATTTGACAGTTTAATAGGTATATACTAAGCATTAGCTTGCCTTTCAGACACAGATTTACATAATTTTGTTACATAGAAACGTTATACAAACCATACAAGTCAAACTTCTCAGTTTGGCCTGTATGTCTGATCACCTCCTTTTTTTTAAGTTGGTTAAATATTTTATAAATGATAAATTTTTTAACTGCCACATAAAAGTCAGAACATATTCGCAGTTCTCAATAACATAGATAAAAAGTTATGTTAATTTAATTTTATCGAAGAGGCAGCCCTGCGATTACTGTGGAATCGCGCGGTGCGAAGCAATCACTGCTGTACGCTTGAGCATTTAGGCGCATTTTAGCATACAGTGGTTGTTGACGCGAGGGAGTAGGCAATTATCGTAATAGGTATTGGAAATTTTCTACTGAGTGAAGTATCTGTTACGTAGTAACTATTCAGTAATCTGTGACCACGCTTGCTCAAGACGGGATGGCGATTACAGACTTAGATATAGGTACTAGTATCAACTACTAGCTCCGCGTGAAATTTCTTGTTCCTCCAATCCACCCCATCGCATCGCATCGCCTGCCCGCGCTATTAGGTACTTCGTTTTCGCTTAGAGTACTTTCAGATTTTTTCTTTTTGCTCGACTCCTAAAGGCCATTACGTCTATCGCCTTCCTCAAGTATTAGGCTATCAAATGCATTTTTTTTTAAACGACCTCTGGTATTTCCTGACATAAGCGCGTTCATCCAAACAAACTCTTCAGCTTTGTTATTAGTATATAGATAGGTAGGTAAGTCAGGTTTCCTCACGATG
The DNA here is from genome assembly GCA_963669345.1 of Gortyna flavago. NCBI lineage: Eukaryota > Metazoa > Arthropoda > Insecta > Lepidoptera > Noctuidae > Gortyna > Gortyna flavago. The sequence goes on along the minus strand of OY770129.1, from coordinate 8,091,534 downwards.
TGTTTCCTGCAGCGATGTCACAATGCCTAAGATAAACACGGAAAGTACATATGAGTTGAAAATATAACATTAGTAGGTACCTACTTGCCCGGATTTAAACACAAAACCTCACGCCATGTTGATTAAAAAAAATAACTGTTTGATATGTAGTGTCAAAGTAAGTAGCCTGATTCGCATAGGTCTGTATTTCATGCAAAATTGGTTTGAATTTTCCATTTTTTAACCAGCGCAAAAATATGCACTCTCTGCATCGTATTCACTCTGTGTAGACAGAAATTCATAATTTGTAACGAAGTTGAGAAACGGCATTCATAATGATATTGGTGTAGTGACGCTCGTGTGCGTGCAGATGACACAAATGGAGGTACATCCCTACACACAGCGATGAACAAGAAAAAGTGGGCGTGACGCTCCGCCCAGCCGCCAGCTCCCGGCTACGCTTTCTTATGATCTGCAGCCTCCCCCCGGCAGGAATTATCTCCTAATAGGTAGCTACAATAAAACAGATACGCTAGCAATGTGTTACTAAGTAATAAAGCGGCGCCATTTTGTCCTGCGCTTCCGTGTCGCCTGAAAGCAATAACGCCTTTATGAGCTGAGCAGCGATCCGGCATCAAGTGATCAAAGAGCTCGTCCTGTTTCATTTTACGCTTGTTGCTCTTCTTTCATTGTCAAACGAAACGGTGATAACACAATCTTTCAATTCTTTTTTGTAGGTATCATATAAACAGTTCAAATAACGACGACGGCTTGTATATTTTGTTCATGTTTGGTGGCAATTATTTTTATAAGTAGACCATGTGTGTATATATGGAGAAGAACAATGAGTAGATACAACAAGCATTTGTGTATATAGCCTTCGACAGCATAAGTCATGAAGCTATATGGGATAGCTTTAGACAATCTGGGAATATCCACAATATACATTGATGTTATAAAAACCAAGTATTCGAACGAGTATCTAAAGCAAAAATACAACTAGAAGTAGGTACTAGGCAAACCTTTCAAAACAAAAAGAGGTGTCAGGCAGGGTGATAAGTTGACCCCTAAGTTTAACTCTGCGGTTTTGGAAAACATATTCCGAAAACTAGACTGGGACCAATTTGTACTCAACATGAGAAATCTAAATTATCTCTGATTCGCAGATGACCAAGTCCTGTTTTAGAAAAACTTAGAACACATAAAAAAGTCATGAAAGAACTAAGCAAAGAAAGTAAAAGTGAAGGACTACTAATGAACTCAGACAAAACAAAGAAAGCTATTGACAAACTTATTTGCCTTGGTAATTAAAATAAAATCAACAATAAAGTACTTCAATATGTCGAAGAGTAGGTATGTTTATATGGGATAAATTATCTCACACAAAGGCCAAACTACTAAAGAAATTGAAATAAGAATAACAAATGGGTAGAAAACATTGTGGTCATTGAAGGAGGTCATGAAAGCAACTGATCTAAGTATTGGATTAAAACGGAAGGTCTTCAACACGTGCATAATGCCTTCCATTATTACATAATTATGGTCGCGACACTTCCTCTTACAAAACACCACATAGACATAGTGACACATTGCCAAAGATCAATGGAAAGGAGTACTACGACTGGTATTAAAAAACAAGACAGGATACGACATACCCTGATTAGAGAAAAGACAAAAGCTATTGATGTTTTTACCAAAATAGACCCACAAATGTGGAGATGGACAAGCCACATGTTAAGAGGCATTCCATGATTCTAGTCAAGTGAAGTAAAGTTGTGACAGAATGGTATAGGTACCCCAGAGATAAAATTCGTGCGTTACAGCCTGATGCACAAAACACTGTAAGTGGAACTGCTACAACACATTGCAACTATACACAAGTAGGCAAAAATGTTACTAGATACCTACCATGATACCAACAAACCCTGTGACAGACAGACAGATATTTTAAGCTCATGAATAGGGTCCCGGTGACACCCTTTTGGTAAGAAACCGTAAAACGTACAACGTGATTTTCAAAAAGGTGTCATGCCGAGGTAGGAAAGTCGTAAAAGTATCTAAGTACATACATACAATAAATATTACCATAACACAATCACTTGACGCAATCAAAATAAACGATTTAATGCATAAAATTGCCCCTAAAACTGTTATCAATTAAATTATTATTTTGAGCTCGTTGAATGTAACTAGCGCGGTGAGCGGTCACATCAGTGAGTGAAGTATCACTCTATTATTTATAGACGCGTTCGATACGCAATACAAATTATTGTTTTCAAAGTATAACGTTTAGGGGAGCGTTGTTTGCAGAACGACCCTCAGGGACTCCCTACGGGCTAGCGCGGCTCAACGAATTTGACATTTACTTATGTAGCTTTAAGTGTTATTTTGTAAGGCTATCACGGGAATGAAATACTTTTTCGCTTTGCGAAGGTATTGTGATACTATTAAAGCAATCTTTTGACAATTGAATTTCGGTTCGAGTGGCGCACGGAGTGCAGATACGACTTTTCGTCACAGAGCGATGCATGGGTGTTTGCGTGCGGTAATTGATACGAAGTGACAGACACGAGGGGATACTTTTTCAGCCTCCGGCCGTAGAGAGGAGTAATGTTTTGACATGAACCGAAAAGAGATGGGTGTGATTTGAAGTGCCCTTTGTGGAATTATAGTCGCGGATGGCGTCTTTAATATTGACTAATGCATTTCGTTGCTAATGGGGAAATGGAATACGACAGGTGCGAGGGTTTTAACGACGCTCGGGATTATAAAAACAGCGGCTTTCATTACTCTGTTTGATTTTAATATACAATTGTTTGATGTGTGACATTGCACGGGTAGATAGACTTACTGTAAATTTTTAATTAATTGGGTAGAGCCGGTAAACTCTAGAGGAGGATTGAGAATTTAGTTTGTTTAGATTTTCTTTAAAGTTAGGTAGGTAGATACGTATAGAGTTGGCAGTTAAGTAGTTGTAGTATATTACAGTGTTCAAGGCTTATTTCTAGGGGTATCCTATTCTATGATTGCAGATAAGTACACGTAGTACTTGACAAAAAAGACGCCAACAGTTAGTTAGGTACTAGCTAAAGTTTCTCCCAATAATCACCTGCATCTTAAACACAAGCATCTACTTACCTCGATATGCAAATTAAATCGACATTAAAGTATCAAGGGCGGATCAGGCGGTCCATTAATAAATCAGTTCGCTAAAACCGTAATTGTAATCTCAAACAAGGCGGAGGGAGCGCGGTGTTTGTTCTAACAACATTATTACAATAAGTTTGGGTTCGGTTCGCCGCCGCTCCGCCGCCGCGCCGCGCCCGCTTCGCGCCGCGTCCGCTCCGAGCCCCATCCGCGTGGTTCACACGATGGTTTGCCGTTGCAAACCGTACACATACATTAGGTATAGGTACCTACATATTTATATTACTAAACAACGTTTACTGTCCCGTCGGCCGCTTTTTATGTTCTTCATTCATCCTTGAATTCCGTATAAAAATCTGAATAACAGTTTTAAACGTGGACGTGAATCAAAAATCCAAAGATAATATAAATTTATTTAAGAAAGTATTGTAAGTACCTACGTTGGATGTCCGGTTTTTGCACCTAAGTAAAAGTACAAAAAGGTTATAAGTACCGTTTTGTACTTTTGTTTTTTTTTTACCAATCCGTTTTCCGAAAAAATCTCTTTCCTGGTTCGCAATTTTTTTTGGATGATGAAAATTCACAGTTGACGAAGATACGAGACCGTCGGATTAAAGTAAAAACAATCGGAATTGGGCATTACAAAACTTTTTGGGAAAACATACTCGTAGATAAAACTCTCATAGAATTCAATCTATAGTTTATTATTAACTTGTCACTTAACTGATGCCGATTAAACGTTTCTATTAGGTGAAGCCACTGAAGTGCGTCTCGTGATAGGAAGACTACAAACAGATTGCGAGATGAGCTCACAAAGAATTGTATTTATAAAAGATGATTCAGGGAACGAGGCTGCGGTATGTCCATTATGAAATTAAATGTCTCACTGATGGTGCCGCGTGTGTTGGACCATTCTCTTTCCTACGAAATGCATGGTTGGGCTGAATTAATGATACTGGTCATCTCTTAACTGCCAGGGCTTATTTTTAATCTTAATTTTGAATTGTTTCCTAATTTCATGTTTTACATTGTTCTCCACTAAAGAAGCAACAGGAATAATATACCTACCCTGGATTTTGTAATATCTTGATTTAAAAGAGTGTCCTTGGAGTTTCTTGCCCGTTCTTCTCTATAGAGATCTAGGTACGTTTTGGAATGGGCAACCTGACTAAAGCCAGAGATACATGACGCTAGTTTCTCAAGCCAGAATAGTAAGCTAGCTTCATGTGCCTGCGAAGCTAGGATTCGATTGGCTAGTGTGCAATGACTACGCGTTTTGTTTCTCTGACCGCAATAACGTGTTGTACTGAACTGGCTTGAAATTATCTGCCATCATGTAAATAGCACTACTATGTGCCAAGCCAGGACAGCAAGCCAGGATAGTAAACAGGTGTTCTAGCTTGCTATCCAAGCTTTGAAAAACTTGCCTCGCGTATCTCGGGCATAACTGACTGACTCTGACAATTCAAAAGTGCCTGCAAATAGGTATTTTAATTAACATTGTTTTTGGCTAATAGCTTACTAAGACTACATTTCATCAGTTTAAGAGACTGGCCCCTGATGTGAAATTTGAGAAAAACCTGTGCTACAGGTCACCAGGGCCCCACCGGTTTAAATACCTAAGTTGTTTATTTTTACTGACCGTGTGGGGAGAGCATTGCGACAAACAAAATTATTTAAAATTATTAAAAAGACAATAAGTAGGTACAGTTAGCATAAAATTGCAAAGATTTTATTCTATGTAGCACTAATCTGTGGTGAACATAAAACTACGCGCACAATTGAAATAGTATCACCTACATTTTGATGCAAGTGTGGAAGCCATTGACAAATGTTCACGCGAATCAAAAATGTTATGTTTATGTCATTTTATGTAAACAATACCTATGATGCACAAAACATTACATTTTGTAACAAATAAATGTGATACCTAAATGGCTCCCGAATTTTCTTTTCGGGCGAAGGCGGGTCATATTTTGAAAGAAAGGCACTGACTCGAAGCTGTCAAACAGCCTAATGGCTATTAAAAACACTAAATATGTTATCTAAAGAATACTGTTATTAAAATAATGGTAATGTTGTTAACAAAAATAAATTATTTGATGAAATGTATTGTCCAAAAATATTTTGACATAAAAAGGCATGAAAGCTCTGCGAAAATTTAAAGAAAACCGCACATCTTTCATCTTGATTATATTTAATAAAAAGTGTACCTTCAAAATAAATATGAAACATCAACATCCAAAATTTGTGACGAACTTTCCCGCACTAGAGCGGGAATGCTAAGTAAAAAAAAGCACACGTGTTAAACATTGTGAACAAGCGGTAAATAAGAGCCACTTTTCGAGCTAGTGTGTTGAAAATAATTATCTTACTTCCTTTTAGGAATTTGTAGATAACGTTTAGTTTTTTTGTTAGCCTCCTTGTCCCACAGCTGGGCAAAGGCCTCCCCCAAATACTTCCAGGAACCCTTTTCCCGCGCCACGTCGAACCAGTCCATTGCTTAGTTATGTATCGAAAAAAGGTTTCTCAGTACCTAATAAAGATACCTATGAATAAAATTACCTAATAAAGATAAACTATGTAAATACTAGCAATGTCAATCGACTCTTCCAACAATAAAAAAATAATTGTGTCTCATTTAGTCAACGCATGAAAGGTAAAAAGCACTTACAAATTACAGCTTTTAGAATATTTCCTCTCATCGAGAAACCAGCATGATATCAACCCAATAAACAACGACATCAGCTCTAAATACTACTTTAAATGTCTTTTTGTCGCTTGATGAGACTTCAAATTCACTCACACTCTCTTCAAATAAACCTGTATTTCTTTATTTATTTAACCATTTATGTACACACATTATATAAAAAGGCAAGAAGAAAAGAACAACAGCTACAAAGGTAAAGCTTATTTCTCAAGAAATCTCTTCCAGCATACCATCATCATCTACTTCCATAATTCTTCTTCATTCATCTTCTTTCTTTCAATCAAATTAACATTTATTTTATACATTTTCAGTATTTTTTCAGTTTTACGTGATATGGGTCCAGGAAAACGAATGAATAAAATTAATGTTTGCGAATCCATAACGTTACCCACGATCCTATTATTTATAATTCACAAAAGTAATCGCTTCATCACTGTTTATTTTATTTATTTAATCATAATAATATATTTTGTCTCGCGGTGTTAACGCGGTAAAGCCTCTTAACAAATTCCACACATAGAAATACGTGATATATAAGGGACATTATTTTTATTCTGATCAATGTAAGGTTATTAAAGACACTGAATTTGCAAGGCTTAGGTATTGATTGGCAAAATCAAACAACAAAATCGAGTAGTTACCTAATTGATTTGCTTTAGCGCAATTTTCCAAGGAAATTGCCCATTTAGCAGGACATTCTTTGTGAAAATTAGCTTGTGGCTAAATAATAACAGCCGCACCGGTCGATCGAAGGTTAAGCTTGCCCAGGTCGGTCCGTGGATGGGTGATCATCCATTAAGTACACATCGAGGTCGAGACCCTTCCGTGCTTTGGAAAGCACGTTAAGCCGTTGGTCCCTGCTGTCATTTGTAGATTTTTGACAGTCGTTACGGGGTAGTCAGAAGCCTGAAAGTCTGACAACCAGTCTTACCAAGGGGTTTCGCATTACCCAGTAACAGGGTTGTGGAGGTCATATAGGCAGTCGCTCCATGTAAAATACTAATATTCACACATACAAAGTGAGCATGAGTGTGCAGAAGCGTCTTACTGCAATTTTCATGGTAAAATCAGCAAAATATTGAGTTTAGGTGTTATGGTCGTGACTATAACAAGTTATAGTTATGTCTGGGCTACTGTCCCGCTAAGTAGCTAGTGTTTGGGGTGTGTGGGGTGGGCAGGCGTCGAGGCGTGGTGCACGGCGCCGCGGGCATGCGCCCCGCCCTTCCGTCTCATCTGTTTGTCTTCCCACACGCCACATCCTACCACCACACCGTCCTAATGAACCACTACTTCAACGTATAAACTTGTTTATTTATTTTAATAAAAGCGGACTATTAAATATTCTAAAGCGTGACATTTCTTGATATGACTTTGTTGATCGTATTCCAAAATCATCTGTCCTTTGATTATAATAATAAGTATACCATACTAGCTGCTGCCTGCGATTTCATTCGCATACAAACTTCAGTCTAAGGATCGGAAAAAAACCGGCCAAGTGCGAGTCGGACTCGCGCACCGAGGGTTCCGTACAAACCTGTAGGTATATAAGTAAAAGTTCACCCATCACGACAATCGAGTCATAGTTATGGTATTTTTATTGAAAAATGAAATCCATAACATTACAATATGGAAAGCTGGAGGAGCATAAATTAAAGACAAAGGTATCTTTATCGTTTCAGTAATCCTTTATTTTATATTAACATAAATCATTTATTTTATATAAAAAAAAAAAAAAAATGTCTTTATTAACTTTAGTTGTACAAAAAACACTTATATAAACACTAAGCAGCGTTACAACTAAGGGAAATAGTGATTTTGATGAACTCTGGCACCCAAAGTAAGATTTAACTTGTGTTTAGGGTGCCAGCGTCCTCGCCTATAATTTGAACATAGTATATCATATAATATAACTGAAATACCTACACTAGCCTTGCAAAAGTCTGCTGATGAATGATGGCAAGTTTTTTGTTTTTTTGTTTGGACCTAAGAATTTGATATGAGTTTCAACTTGATATCTCTACGCGTTCATGAGGAATAGGGTAATAGGTAAGTTTATAATTATTTAAAAAAAAAATGTGATGTACCTAACTAAAATTTAAGGTTTTCGGAATGATTCCTTTAGATGTGCTTTATAACATTGCTTCATGCCAAATTTCAAGATTCTAGGTCGACTGGACCCTTTAGATTCCCTTGCGAGTAGTTGCGAGTTTGAAAATATATGGCTTAAATTGCTGTTTCTTGTGATTGCGTTGACAAAGAAGTTTGATTTTGTTGCAGCTTAAAGGTATTATAGACCTGAGTAGTTGATATGAATTTCAATTTAATACCTCTACGCGTTTATGAGGAAAAGGGTAGTAAGTTTAAAATTATTAAAAATATTTTTATTATATGATGGAACTAAAAATTTACGGTTTTCGCAATTTTTCCTTCATCTGTGCTATAAGACGTTGCTTCGTACCAAATTTCATGATTCGATGGGTTCACGGGAAGTGCCCTGTAGGTTTTGATTCCCTTGCGAGTGTCGAAAATTTGCGGCATAAACGGCTGTATTTTTTGATTGCGTTGGCTTAGAAGTTTGATTTTTTCACAGCTCCAAACTCAAACTCAAGCTCAAAGCATTTATTTCAATTAAACCATTTACAGGCACTTTTGAATTGTCAAGAAGTCGGTCAGTCAGAAAATATGAAGCTAGTTGCCCATCCCAAAGCGTAGGTACCTATGGAGAAGAACGGGCAAGAAACTCCATGCACACTCTTTTAAATTATATTTTTATAAAAATATTAGTTACATCATTAATGTTGAATTTATAATTAATGTGAGAACGATGTAATAAAATAAAAAAGACGTACGTGTTAAAAGCGTCCAGAGTACAGCAAATAGCACCTACCTACTTAACAAACAACAATCCAAAAATAAAATAATTAACTATAAGCCGAAGCAGCTAAGTGCTAAATGATCCAACACACACGCCACCGTCAGCGAGACATTTTAGTGAGCATGACATACTATCAGCCGCCAGGGCACATTCAAGTCAATGAAAGACATATTATTACCCGGTAAATGGTAGCTCACATAGAACTCACATCTGTGCTATGAAATTATACAATACAAAGGAAGTTGAGTTTTTACAATGCAAAGATAGTCTTACAATCTTCAGTATCTTCAACAGTATGTTCAAGTGTTAATCAATTAGTTGTGGTTGTGGAGCAGGACCAGCATTGATCCAGGCATCTTTATCAACGATGTAATCCCATAACTTATAATATGCCTGCCTGCATAGTGTGCGTTATATACAAGACTTAACCAAGGGACAGTAGACCTGAGTATTTGATATAAATTCCAGCTTTATACCTAAACGCGTTCCTGAGAAAAAGGGTCTTGACAGACAGACAGACGGACGGACGGACAACAAAGTGATCCTATGTACCCTAAAAATGGGGTGTTGAGTTTCGTCCTGCACATCCACTGAAGAACGTCTCAGTCTTGTAAACCGTCCAACAGTCATGTCACGGAACTATACCATAAGGTAAAAAGGAATTAGGCGTAGGTATAAACACCTAATTCTATAATCTACTTAATTAAAATCTTATTCACTCACTGACAGCCAACCCACAGCCTCAACCGCAGGGTCTAGAAGAATCATCAATTTTGCCCAAGAGTTTCCCAAAAACATTCCAGGATTTTTTTAAATTCATCCAAAAAGGGGTGAAATAGGGAATGAAAGTTTGTATGAAAGTTCGTCATTTTTGCCGATGGGAAATCATTCCCATCGGGCGGCAAAGTTTGTTTTGCAAAGATAAGTCTACTCTTGTATTTATGAACATGGGATCCTTTTTATCATTATCAGAACACGGAAGTGGGTTAGACAAAGTTCGTAGCAAGTTCGGAAGCAAGACAGACCTTTTTCGAAGACACTTTTATAAGATGAGATATCCTACCAATAGAGCTATGTTCAAATAAATAGGGATCATTCTAGTTAAATGACACAATAGGTCTACCTACATGCTTGAAACGAACGACGATATGTACCTATCTATTACTTACATAAACGAGTAATAAACATTTAAACGTTTTATCTAGTTATGATTCCGTTATATCCTCATAGTTTAGCTCTTCAATACCGAGTTAGCTTCAGCAGAATGAACATTACCGCATTGAAATTATGCATGCATGATGCCAGTCTGCTGCATCGGTAGCGTACAATAGAATTTGGGAATTCTCCACGCTCTCAATGGAATTAAAACAATGGAGAATATCAAACTTCCAATGTAAGCTGTGCCTATAAGCTTTCGAGAGTTTCGAAATCTATTTTAATACCCGTATCAACAATAGGTCTTTGGCGAATGAAACGCTGGCACTGCGGTGAATGTGATCCTAATAATATAGCAGTTACACTTTTCTGATTCCTATTTTAAAGCAGAAAAGGACTTTATAGGAACCAAGTAAGGTGGTAAGTTAATAATAATAATAATAATAAATTGTTTATTTGTACACACACAAAACCATATAGTACAAGGAAAAGTCTTAGGATTAAGTTGTACAGCAATGACACAGTTTAAGGTCGAAAACATCTGACTCCTAAACTAGGCAAGAAGCCTGTATCTTAGAAGCCGAAGTTCCCCCAGATTTCATAGACATACAACAATATAAACATTGATCGTCGTACAAGTACATCTTTGTTTGAGAAAATTAGCAAAAAAATTAAAAAAAATAAAATAAAAAGGAAATAAACAAGACCATAACACCTACAGTATTGTTAGGATATAATCATTCTAACATTTTCAAGACATTACTCTTAGTAAATTTTCAGTTTCATCATATGATAACTCTTGCAACCAATTGGTAAGTATATTTTTACCTCATACTTTGTACACGTATATATTGACAGTACTTTATTTATTTTGTTATATAGACGAGAGCTTAGGGCAAGAAACTGACGACCGGCAAATGCGGAACGACACCTAACAGGATCACAGACAGAAATTCCTTTGCGTCTCAACAGGATTTTTGGGTCTAAAGGTATCATGGAGTGTCTTCGCAGAACGGCGCGGAGTATAAACAGCTGTCTGACTAACAGCACATGAGCCATGGAATACAGTTCAGCAGTGAGGAAGTCTCTGGGCTTGAAATGCATTATTTTTAGGATTGCCCTTTGAGCTCGCTCTGCAAAAATTAGGGAGGTTTTATATACTAGTTGATTTATATACTTACAAAGATTTTGTTTGCCCACATCCGGTTCAGAAAACAATCTTTCACATTGATGGTCATGCACTTCGAATTATTGTTAGGTAGGTACCCGTACCCTTGTGAAAGAAAAGGTAACGACAATGCATTTTGTGAGACATTCAAAGAACTTCCAACTTCTTCTTTCCGGTTTTTAAGGAATCCATCCAATTTTACCAGCTATCTCCTTCGTGGCCTGCCGCGACCTTCTTGCTGTCTTAGTAATCGGGACCATTGCAGTTTGACTATTGTGCTATTTGGTAAACCGGATCAACTGTGAGCCCAAAGAGCTAATAGCATAATTGATTACGAATGCAGCCCCAATCTTAGTGGAGACCTCTGGAATAAATGTCCAATTTTGTCGATTCCAATGTTTGTATATCTCACAAACGGATAAGTACCTAACGCACTTAACTTTTCGCAGAAAACAAGAGTGCTTTTATTGCAGAAAATGAACTCATGGGCTGTGCAATGAAAACAGCAAACGAGTTAAACCAAACACAATCAGTAGAACACAAAAGAACATCGGACTAATCTTATTGTGAGTGAGGAATGACAAAGGAGTCGGGTGCAAACAGTGCGAGCGGGTGTAAGGAGCCGGCGAGCGCGGAGCCCCGGAGTCTGGCGGTGGCAGCGTGCAGCGCCCATATTTGCCGCTCGAGTGGCGCCCAATGAGCGGAGGGGCGCGGGCGGGCGCCCAACGCGAAAACCCCGTCACTCTTTCATCGAAAGTTAATGGGACCTTTGTCGGCCGCCGACCGACTCTTGTAATGCAATTAACTCCGACAATGGTGCTATCGTTAACGAATTAATTTTAAAGGTTCCTACTGAATGAGCTCAGGGTGCCCCTTTTAAAATGTAAATTTGTATGGTAGGTATATTATACGGTGACGGATCGACTTGTCTTATCTTTTGGAAAAAGGTCGTGAAACATTCATTTTAATTAGGTGTCTTAAAAAGGGCTTGAATGTTTTAAACTGTTTGTTCATGAATTAAATATCAATGAAAAATGTTAATTAACAACCCTGTCTTTTCTAGCATAAAAAGCTAGGAACTTTTTAAACTCGTGGATCTAAAGAGACTAAATTATCTTATCTAACGTAATTAAATTACATTCCAAAAAATCTTTTAAAATATTTTGCCCGAGTAAACTATCTAATAGATATTTTTATTATTGACATTTATTTATGAATCAACAATCTGTTTCGCTACGCCTGCACGCATGAGAGTTTCCTGTAAAGAGTTCCATTATATTTACATTCACATACAACATCAATAGTTTTGTAAAGAAAATAAAGATTACGAATAAATTCGTGTGCACTGATTGGAAAAAAAAGTAGGCTGGTCCAGTGTTGTGACGGCGAGGTGCTACAATGGCTCGCCAGCCGGACAGTCGGCGTCGGCGACCACCCGCAGTCTGGGAACATCTCACACTTGTGCTTGCCCACTCGAGTGTGAGCACGGCGGCCGTGCAGCCCCTCTCTACCGGGAAATATCAATGATACCTCAACAACAATACTAGCTTTGAGGTTTTTTTTTGCTATTATGTAGTTCAGTAGCTCGGTCAATGTTTGCTACAAAATTGGGTCGTTCCAATTGTCCGTAGATAACACGGTGTATAACAATAAATTGATCGCTTACAAGAGATCGGTTCGGCTCGTATTAGCTACCGTACTGAATGATTCAATATTTAAGAAACCTTTGAGTTATGATATCACGCCGTATATTTGGATCTTTGTTATTTCTTATCCTCACAGAAAAAAATTACCTAGGTATTGTTCAGTTTTTGAATCAATATACAGATTTAGATAATACGCACATGAAATCGGTTGATAGAATTTGTTTTTATTATGTTGTATTTGCAAATATTCACAGTTTTAGAAACTTCTACAAGATTTCACTGTTAGGTAGGTAAGTGAGACACGGGAATTTTCCACCAATCTTAAAATCATGTTTATTGAAATATTATTTTCTTTCTTAGGTTTGGTTCAAGAACCGTCGCGCGAAATGGCGCAAGCAGAAACGTGAGGAGCAGGAGCGGCTGCGGAAGTTGCAGGAGGAGCGCGCATGTGGACGAGCGCCGCTGATGGCGCGGGCGCCACTATCGCCAGCGCACTCGCCTGCGCACGCGCCGCCCGCGCCTCCCACGCCGCGCCCCTACACCGACGACTCCGACTCTGACCTAGAAGTCGCCTAAACACTAAACTTCCAAACACCTGAACATTCGTGAACAACGCTATCTCAACAGACTCATGAGCTATCAAGTACTGTTCACTAGACAAGTGTTTAAGGTGCCATCTCGAGTGTTTTTGTTACTTCAAAACTCAGTGCGAGAACGACAGTGAACTGTGTTGTGAAATTATTCTGACTGGTAGATAACTAAATTGTGAATTATATCTAACTCAACTTACTTGATACATAGGAAAATTATAACTTATCGTGTATTAAGAATGTACCTATAATGTTTAGAGGCATAATATATTATGTACGTATGTAGAATAGTACCTATCAGCGCTTATCGACTTCCTCTTCGACTTATTTTATTTTACTTTAGAAAATAACCTTTCTCCAACTAAATGTAGATAAATGTGTAATATTAATAAAATACAAGATCATTTCCTTGTTGTAAATTATAAGTATTGACAAAATAGAAAATGTTAACTTCAGCGATTAGAAATTCCGCTCTCTGAAAATTCAGTACCTATCTAGATAAATGTTTTAGCACCGTGTAACAATTATAGGTACCTACCTACATATTATAAAAGTACTTACATCATTAATGAAACAAAATCGCCTGTTACACTTTTGAACTAGTTTACGTTAAGTTTAAGATACTGAAGGTAGGTAGTAGATAGGTAGAGAAACTTCATGGCCTAAGATATCCTAACCAACCTGAGTCGGGAAACGCAAACGTAGCAGACATGTTTGCCTAGTCTACACAACTTTTTGTTTTGAGGAAGTGCCTATGAATTGGCACTATGTTAAAAATCAAAAAGTAATAAATCATAATTATGCTCTCTCTCTTGTTGTCTTGTCGTACAGTCTAGTTAGATGACTGTCTGCTCAACACAAACCATGCTGTATAGTTTGTACTTAAAAAACGACGTTACAGAATTTCTTTATAAGAATTTTGTAGGTGTCTTGAGCACTTGACATAGTAGGTATTATGAAGGCTTAGTCAATGTATCTATTTCTGACTATGATAGCCAGACTTTAGCATCAATAGAAACCTATATACTTATGTAAAGAAGAACTTAAAATATGCTAGTACTTATGCTTTACCATGGTTTCAACTTATGTATTCTTCTAATTTAAACGATAGAAACATATATTTCAGTCCACTCATTGTATATTACTGCAGTTTCTCAGTTTCTAGAATGGCCAAGGATGAACTCTTTTATTTAAGATTTTAGCATTAGAGTATTTAATGAAATGATACATGTTGTTCATTTACTTATTTGTTATTTATTTGAGGTTGCAACTGGTGCGAGAAATTAGAAAACGAACTGTCTTGTCTATGTCAATATTTTGCTTCTTGACAGGTTTATTGCAATAATACTTAACTAAATCTAAATGTATGGTTTATCTAGATAAAAAAGTAATTAAATCCATAATTACATAATATACCTAATCATATCTGCGTTTTTTTCTACTTTGATGGTATAGAGGCAAACAATATCCTATACATACAAATAATAGGTAGGTCCGTGTTGTTATGAGCTTGAAAATCTGCTCTTGACAAAGAAAAAATCTACCACATCACCCAGATAAATACCCTATAGACTAGCGGTCGCCATAATGTCTACTTAGTAGGTTAACTCTGTACAGTTGATACAACAAAAACGATCTAAAAACAGAAAAAACTTCATAATTATTATAATCATATTTCCGATTTCACTTAAAACAGTGTGTTAGTATTCCAGCACCAGTGCACTGTGTTCCATAGGATACCTACCGACATTGGGACATAATACCTCAACATATTATGTAGGTACATACTTACATATTTACCTATTAAAATAGGCAGCTACCTCCTAATTTATGTTCACACTTTTTAATCCGTAACACCAAGGTATTTTCCTTGATCGATGACAAGTCGTGTCGTGATAACGTTAATGGAGTTCCCAAAGGCGGACTAGGTATCATTGTGTTGTCAAAGGATGGGCTATTGCAACGGCATACAAATGAGCATGAGCAGTATGAGGACTGATGTAAGTGTGGCCTTGTAATGCCACCATTATTGTGTCATTGACTATGTCATCCCGATTAATACCTCGAGTACTACGAGTATGTGCGCATTTTGACATGTGTGCATGTGGTCAATGATGTGTCCATACGGACCATACCTACTAATCATCGGTTTATTCGGTGAAAAGAATATAATTATATATTTTATTAGGTTAGCTAACCGGTTACCAAAATGTTGTTGGTTTTGTTTTGTTTTGTATGTTTTTGTATTATTTTGTTTCTGGAGTCTTAATGTACACATTGAGACTCTAGAAACAGTGAGACTCTAGCCGTCTATTATGTCTTACATAGAAATTAAACGTAGTATTATGCATTACACGTATTAACAAAATTTAAATAACTGTCGTGCCAGCGACACGGAGAAGAAGAATAACTGGCGAAATGAGAACTCTACCTTCCCCAACGAGGAATAGGGGATAATGTCTATTTACAACAACATGATAAAGCAAGCAAGCAAGCTTTATTTCAGTGTTTCTTACTTGAATGCATTGTAAGAAACATTCCAAGTTCTGCAAAAATATACCTACATGCTTTTACTGGGTGAGTAGGTAGGTATACCTACTGATTCCCCCCGTTCTTGTTTCCATTGAAAAATAAAATACTTTATAATCCCGTTTTATCAGACGTAATCGAGGTCGTACAACAAAAAACTACAAAGAAAAAACTACTCATTAAATGATTTTTAATAAGTATGTTTATTAGTTACAGATTAAATAATTCTACATTATCACAAATCAAATCACAGCTGTCAATTTTATAAGTACAATTATTTTCTTCACAATTACAAAAATATACCTGTAAGTAATAATAATGTAAAATAATATTTCTTAGGAAAAATACTACCTAGTTAATTAAATATACCTACTAAACATTTTACATTTAAATATATAAAACACGTTATAGAATAATTCTAAATTATATAAATCAACAATCAACAGGTGTAAATGTTATAATTACACTATAATATTAATATACATATTTTAAACACAAATCGTCCACTTGCTACGACAGTGTGACATCTCAAAAACGACTTATGAACTTTTAAATGAGCCTAACTCCTAAATTGTTGTCAAGATTGATTTATTATGTATGAAATGATTATAGTTTATCTAATAATTAAATGAAATATCAAAAAGAAAAACACAATTGTATCGTAAAACGAAAAATCTAATAATTCGAGATGTCACACTGTCATCGCAAGTGGACGAAATCAAAAGGTAAATAAATCCACAATTTTGAGTAAAACTAACTAAACATATCACTCCGCTGATTTCTTGCAGCAATCATTCGTATAGTCATCAAAATTTAACCAATTTTATAAAAATAATATTTCGGTAGTAGCACTTTCTCGCTTCACTGTACATAATTTTTAAATTTCGGGGGAATCGAGAATGTAATTAAACGTTATCGGGGCAAACAAGAACGGGGGATCAGTAGGTACTAGCCCCTTGTATTAATGTCTACTGTCTCAAAGAGACAACAAATAAAGACAACAACTATATCCATATTACGCCTATTTACTAAATAAATAAGGAATAATCCTCAAGTGATTAAAGCGGTTACTTACAGACATTTCACCCATACATCGGTACTGCTGCATGCTAAAACCGTTTAGGTAAGTAATTCTTAGATGCTTCAATTCAAAAAATCGGAGTGAGAGTGAGGCTTCTTCTGGGTAAGCTCACTCTATCGTCGACTCTGTCTCTGTCACCTCTGACCTATACTCCGACTTTTAATTAGCTGCAGTAAAATGACAGTAACTCATTTCGGACTGCGTTTAGGGATATGCATGTCAAATAAGTTTCATTTGTTACACTATTCTGTACTAGAAAAACAAGATTGGGTTGATGGCCGCGAAAAAAAAGACGCCAATTTCAGTCATTTAAGTAACACATAAGCTGTCACACAAAAGTCCGACTTATAGACAAGATTTCAAATAAAAAATAAAAAAAACATCTTCTTTAAAATTATGTATAAAGTTATTAGAGTCATACACATATATACCTACACGTACATAGCACGACTCATTCTATATTTAATTGTTATGCAAATCAGATCCATTCATAGTTTAACATATTTATTAGCCCCACCATTACCATTCAAGTGTAAAATATGCGTCATCTAACAGTTAGGATACATTATTGGCGATTGGCTGAAACATAATTGCATAACTGTAAATGGAGTACCTACCTATTGCATGTTTACTTTTTGAAACTCATAGGTAGTCTAATTTTAGAATGAAAATCACATGTCTGATGTTGCGTACCTCCTATTAAGTACTTAGGGAGGTTTCTACTATAGAATATGTTTAGCTTGTAAGTTGTGCTGGATGTACATGTTGACGGTACATCATGAGTAGGTACCTACCTAACTGAATCTCCTGATATGTGTAAGATTATTCCGAGAGCATAAAAATAGTTATGTATTTTTATTATGTTAAGAATGCGTTTAATGTCAAAAAGCCGACGGCCGGCGGCCCACCGATTGTTACTGGCGCTTATGGACATCTGTAATGATAACAATACCAGTGCAATCGTAGATGTCTTGCCATCCTAGATACAGAGCTGAAATGTCTAATGTGCCTGTAGTTACACCGATACCCATAGGTACCCCACAAACGGAACCCGCGGGGCACACAGCAACGCGAACGCTGCTTGGCCGCACAAATAAGTATTGTGGTAGTAGTAGGCTAGTAGGTAGTAAGTACCTACTTTGCCAGACCAGCTTCTTCACAAAGTTATGAATGTAGCACTAGGAGTTTACCAAAAATGGTATGAAGTGGTTTTAAAAGAATAAGATAAAGAGTCAGGGACTATTTGAAGCTACAACAATATGACAGGAAAACAAAAGCGTTAATTCAGTATAGATACATTTAATGAAAACAATACCTCAGACTTACATAATTAATACACATTCACAATAAAATTTTGCAATGACTCTAAATACTGATTATTAACACGTCATGTTTATATCGTGAGAACAGCTACGTGTCACTTTGGTGGGTGGGGTGGTTACATTTAGTGCTAGTAGTAGGCTAGCGGGTAGCTGTAGGTGTAGGCGTAGGGGTAGGAGTAGGTGTACCGCAAGGGGCTGTAGGCGTAGGCGGGATAGCTGTAGCCGTAGTCCACCAGCACCTGAGGCTTGGCCACTGCAGGGCTCACCATCAGCGCCGCGGCGAAGGCGACCAGCATTAACTGATGGAGAAAATAATACAATTAGAAATTGTTTTTTTAAACCTACATACTATATGTAATTTATACATTCTACCCGTGGAGGAACCTCCACGAAAGCATGTTCCTCCACGGGTAATATTTAGACTAGGTATTTATTAGAACTAGGTACCTACACAACATTTCAGTCAAATTCTGTTGAATTTGATAACTGTTTTGTAGGTAGGTACCTAAGATATGTCTAACAAGACATCTAGCCTATTGTACAGATCCACACCATATCACTCATAATCTTATACAGTTTTCCTCGAAGGGGTAGGTGGAGATGGATAATTTATATTCGTAATAACCGTACGTACTTCCATAGCTGATCCTATAAGTAGCTCTTTGGAGAAGATTGTGACATGTATGTAACTACCTATAGTCACATAATTCAAACGTAAATGTCCATTTCACACCTAAGCCTGGGAATCGAACTGTCCACTATACAATAAATATAATTTCTCATTAGAAAAGGGTGGGGGGGATGCAATAAATGATTCAGTATTGGGGGAAAAATATTTGAAATCATTTTTGCGTTTTCCTATAAGAAACAATCAGGAAACAGCGCACTAATAAACTTTTTAAATTTTTTTAACTCACCAATTTGAACATGTTGAAGATTTGTAAATCTTCCTCAAAGACACAGCACCAGACAAGATCTAGTAGACACTAGACAGGACTGTAGTCGATGGATGCGACGACTGATATCATAGCATCTTCTCCCGCGCTCCAGCTTATATACGGAGCCCAGAGGCGCGCGTCCCGTCCGTGATTGGAAAAACTAATGATCCTCCGGCCGTCCTCAACATGCTGCATATAGGATGTAAAAAATGTTATACACAATGTCGCATTAACAGTTAATAGTACTTCATTACCATATCGGACCCGGATCATAGTGTGACAATAGACGCGTAGAAGATTCGACGCCAGACTAATGGCAGCAAAAAATATAGACAGCTACTTAGGTAGGTATGTATGTATGTAACATTTAATACGTTATACTTAGAAACTGTGAGATATTTATAGATACAACTTAAAATAAAAAATTAAGTTGTATCTAATGAGTATAGAATACTTACTTAGTCAAAAAATCCGTATAACTATGTCATGCGCAAACTCAAGTTATAGGAATATATAATATGAGTCGAAAGAATCCCTGTAGGTACTAACTTCATAGATATCAGCGAACTACCTTCATCATCATTTGCTTATTATTATTATTAGCGGCATAATTTATCTTTTGTTTTACAACTTGGCAAGTTTTCTTAGCACTAACAATTCACAATACTTATTTATGTGAATTTAGGGAACTTACATAAATAAGTATGTGAATCGTTGTTGGTACACCGACACAGCTCATTTCAAGCCCATGTTCCCTATGTTACATAAGCCCGAACAGCTCATACCTGATGTACCTATTGTTGTTTTACCATAGCACAGAATACTCCAGTACCAAATCGTTCAAAAGAAACTGAACGAAATGGCAAATTTATCTGTCCCTTAATTTACCGAGAAAGTTTTAATTCCCTTAAAAACAAGTCATCAGGTATGAGTCATTCTGAACCATTTTTTCCCCAAGAAAAACTGGTCAAGTGCGAGTCGGACTCGCGCACCGAGGGTTCCGTACAAATTTACGGTTTTCGGATTTTTTCCTTTACGTGTCCTACATGACATTGCTTCTTGCCAAATTTCATGATTCCAGGTCAACGGGAAGTACCCTAATAGGTTTTGATTCCCTTGCGAGTGTCAAAATATGCGGCATCAGCGGAACATAAACGCCCGTATCTTTTGATTGCGTTGGCTTAGAAGTTTGATTTTTTCACTGCTTCAAGGGATTGCAGCCCTGAGTATTTGATATTAATTTCAACTTGATAACTCCCTGCGTTCCTGAGAAAAATTTAAGTGTCTTGACAGACGGACGGACAACGAAGTGATCTACTCGAATATAAGGGATCTAAAAAGACAACCCATAAGTATCCTCCATAAGTTTTTCTTAAATAATTAGGTGCTTTGGGGGATTTTCCCATTTTGTAGTAATGGTTTGTAATATTATTTTTATTTAAGTATTATAAAATAAATAAAACTGTAGCAAGTGATTGCTAATCCATTATAATAAATCAAGGTGGCTTGTTTGTATATATGAATTTTAACAAGATTATAATAAATTCAGATTATGCTTAGGTACGTATGTAATTGGTCTTATTCTGCATGAGAACATGAGTAGCAACTATTCTCTTTTATATGCAAAATAAGTCCGATACATATCATCACATAGCCTCCCGCCCGCGGCTTCGCCCGCGAGGTATGTCGATGAAACTATCCTATGTCCTTCCCCGGGATGCAATCTATCTCTCTGCCAAATTTTATCGAAATCCGTTCATCAGTCCGTCAATCAGTGGTTTAGGCGTGAAAAGGTAAGTATACAGACAAACAGACAGAGTTACTTTCGAATTTATAATATTAGTACCTATAGATTGTGCCTGCAGTGCCAACAACTGAAACTAGTCGTGTGCTACTACCTACAAATCTACCACCTATGTACTATAGAAATGGTGTCTTAGTATTATCCATATCTACTACCATGCACTAAGCTAATGTTCAGGTAGTTTAATATTTTAACAAGGTACGAATATTCCAACAAAAAATGATTTCGACAGACTCATTTATCTACGCTAGTTCCAATCTACATATTTTTCTTTCATACATAGGTGGGACCTACCTACCTACCTACATGGGATACTCAGAAAGTCTTGCGAAAAAAAAAAACTGACTTAGTATCGGCGTAGGCGTTTCGGCCGCTGACTTTCGTGCGATCCGGTCGAAACAGGAATTTCATTATTATTAATATTTTTGAGTGGCGTTTCAGACTAACACCCAGTTTCTGAATTGAGAATTTGAAGTTGAGAACATCTTAATCTGTACTTAAGTATGACTTAAGTATGAAATATGACTGTATTTGAGAATAATTAGTTGAGATTTGCTACTTTATTCAAATCAGAAACCGGGTGTAAGTATACTTTTTTTTAAGCAAATTTTGAACAGTCAGAATGAAAAACCTTAGGTAGGGTTACCTATATTTATTTAAGTAAAAGTCAAGGAATTGTAGAAAAAAGATAAAAAGAAATGAAAAAATGTGAAATGTCCAATGATGTTATTATTATTATTATATTATTAGATAAATTTACAACAATCAACAGTAAACATGATAAATCACAATGATCAGTCATAAATATCAATTAAAAGCATACAATAAGATTTTAAATGTTAACAATACCTAATCAGTCTTAGGTAGGTAGGTATACCTATATCACTTGAAACGTGTATAACAAGAATATTAAAAGTAAATTACTATAATCGCCTTGTATATCAATTACCTATTAACAATCACTTTACTAAAGTACCGAAAATAATTAACAATAGCTACAAAAATCAGTGACTAACTACGATATCAAAATAACCTCTTCTTATGTTTATATACTTATTATATGGAAGAGCGGAATCTCCTAACACAGGCACTATCTTCCTAAAAGGAGGATCCAATCAAAAATTTTGTTTATACCTAAACTTGTTTTACCAATATAACCATTTTTTTTAATTTGATATTTGAACAGTCTGTTCAATATGATCAAAACAATAATCAACAATTTTCATTTAAAAAAAAAACAATTATATAGTATCTATACCAACTAGAATGTGTTTTTCTATGCACGTGAATGCTTCCCGATCCAACCTGCAGTATGTGCTGAATCTCTTGATACGTAGGTAACTCGCCTATTGTCTTGGATTAAATTTTTCACTGCTAATACGTTTTCTTCCGTAACAGCCGTCAAAGGACGACCACTTCTTTCTTCATTCCCCAAAGTTAGTCGACCGCGCTTGAATTCGTTATTACCAACGATACACGGTTGCCTTAGAAGCCCGGCCTTCATCCATGAATCGTAAGATTCGTCCGGTTTCAGGCGACACTTGAAATCGTAAAAAATCATAGCGCGAAAATGTTCCCGGCGCAGATCCATTTTTTAATGAGACACGACACGATAATTTAAATTGGCTCGCATACAATGTGGAGGGAAATTTTGAACTTGAACGTACCTATTTTTACTTACAAATAATCAAATTTTCAAAATAGATTATAACTGGCCAGTCTCTCATACATAAAAACTGTTTCTCGCAATTTTTTCTGAGTGGACTGGTAAATTATTTACAGTAGTAATTTCAGTACCAGCTTAAGAACCTACTTCCTTTCCAGCTTTACAAATTTTACCTATCTTTTATTCATTTATTTAATACTTCGAGCACAGAAATGTACCTACCTACAGCGCATTTTTTATAGCCATCTGCATTCTTAAGTATATAAGACTTATAGATTTAATTTAACCCTCGACTTCTGAGGTTTCTTGGCCGGAGTTTAATATCTATTCGATATCGATAAAGCATAGTGCTATGGGATCGATATCTTGTTTCTGAACACAACATTTTGCTTTAAATGATTATTTTGTCGATTACATAACTAAGTATTATTATTTATAGTTCATCGTGGACCTCCGAAACCACCCAGGCATAAGTCAATAACATGCTCCCCTACCTCATGTCTACACCATTTCAGTCGGTTACTTTAGGTACTTAGCTACTCTTCAGTTTTTTTTCAGGTTTCGGAGTACTACTTGATTTTAAGATTTAAGGCAACAATGTATATACCTATCACCTGCGACTCTATGATGGTAGTTAACCTAGGTACCTAGATACATACATATTACATAGGTATTATCTAAAATCAAACACAATAATAGATACTTACCTACCTACCTACGGATAACAAGAATGTAGCATTAAAGCAGCCAGGTAGGCAACTACCTATTTTGAAAAAACACTAGATCCTGAATCCAGCTGACGTGTTTGCATCAATAAAAATATCACTTTGTAGGTACGTGTATTGAATACAAAATAAAGACTTTTGTGTTCGGGTAGCAGGTATCATGGCCTGCATAGGTATTCAAATCGAGTTTGTGAAATGTTTTTGGGAATAAATAATTTGTACCTACCTATCAGTCTTCATACTTATCAAGAATAATCCAGGTTCATTATCCAAGTTCTTGGAAAGTTAAATCAATACCATCTACTAACAAAGAATAACACAACCGCACAGTCTGCACACAATACAGGTAGGTACAGTACAGCAGGCTGCACGTTAGTGGTAACAGAACCAGTACCTATAGGCTGGCCTGTATTCTATTGAAACTCTGTAATACACTAGGCCAGCAAACTAATTGCGTAACACTCTTTCAATCAAAATCTAAAAAATTTTGAAGGATAGGTATTGTTCATCCAATGTTCGAAAAAATTGTCTGCTCAACAATGTAAATAACGTAATGAATGTTGTTGAACTGTCAAAATTAAAGCCTTACTGTTGCCTGTTAGTATATTAACACGTTCAGTGCCGGGAGCCCTCCTGGAGGGTTCACTCAAATCACATATGGGATGCCGGGAGCCCTCGCGGAGGGCTCACTTTAAATGTACGTTTTTCTTAGCGAATATAGCATTATAAACTATGAAAATAAAATTAGTCATATATTTTAACAAGATTTATTAGTATAATCGTTGGTTTTCAAATACAAGCATTTTTATTTTCAAAAATAATTGGGGGCTATGATGCCCGTATTTCAGGGATGGTAAACTGTTTTTCGTTTAGGTAGGTACAAATATTCACTAAAAATAAAAATATTGATTTTGAGATTATAAATTAAGAGGATGAGTTTAAAAATAGAAGCTTTACAGGGTTCCGTATCAAAATGGTAAAAACTAACACCCATGGTGCAACTTCGTTTGTCTGTCTGTCCGTTCGTTTGTACAGCTGCTCATTTCAGTACTTCGCTACATACAAGTCGTTTGGTTTTGTCATTTTTTATATTATCTGTGGTCATGTATAACAATGTGTAACATAATTAACGCAAGACCTCATACACCCCAATTAGAGTATTGAGTTAAAAGCATGCAAGAACCAAAACTTTTTTTTTTAAAGCTAACTTCTATTATTATTAAGAAAATCGTGTTGACCGTAACACTAACTTATGCATTTAAAATATGGACTTATTGCTTTGAAATAAGTTTTATTTTTCTTTGGCTCAATCACCGGTCAGTATGGCAAACGAATAATAAAAAAAAAAATGTCTTTTCTCAAACATGCTTGGAAATTTGAGCATTATTTTGACAACCTTCTTTGAGATAAATCGAAATTGCTGCACTGGCCACATACATGTGAGCAGCGGCTGGCAAAAGTTGTATGAAAATGCATATCTGTCCTGGTTTAGCGGCCAAATAAATTACATAGTAAACTCATTTAAGTCGTGTTATTTAAAAATGGAACGATCTTTTACTTCGAAAAATGGCAACCAAGGAAGTAAAAAAAAAACAAATGAACACTTTAACGCGGGAAAAATTATTGTTGTGCGTTATTCTTCATTGATTTTGAAAAGTAATTGTATTTTAATTTCCGCGCATTATTTGAGAAAAGTACTATACAAGCCTTGGCCACAACTATGGACTTACGTATGAGTGCCTCGGCTTCGCCTCGGCCCACATTTACACGTTCGTCCTTCAATGCCTCTTTTGCTGGCCGCTGCAGTAATGTACTAATATTAAAGGGGAAGCGTTAAGGTAGCCCGCGAAATAAATTTTTGTAACGGTTTTTGCAATTTGCTGGTCAATATTAAGTTGTATGTTGATCAAAATTTGATTCGCGGCCGTAAAAAAAAATGAATTTCGCGAGCTACCCTGGCGCTTTCGCCTTTTAAAAGTTACTGATATCGAGTCAGTAGTCAATTATGAACAAACTACTTCCAGGACTTGCGTTTATTCTGTTACGCCTTGTATGTGTATCACACCAATAGGTACTGTGTGATTTCCGTTTGTCTTCTTTCACGTAATGAAGCTACCTACGGAATGACGCGGTGACGTGATGTTTGTAGTCATAGTATAGGTATAGCTGAAAGAACTTATGCTAATGAGAGGCAAAAGAAGCACGGGAGCGAAGCTACAGGTAAAAGTAGTTAAGACATAAATTTTTCTTGTCTCAATCGGAGTTTTTTCGTCATTAACTTATACGTACTTTCTTAAATATTGATTATATATGAATAACGATTGAAAGTAGATAATTCCAGAGTGAATCATGAACGTCAAGTAAATAATAGAACACTAAACGTTAATAAACTGTTACAAAATAATAACGTTTTGATTACATAAAAAACTACTAATTATATTGCAATATTGCATATTGTAACTGTTTAAAAAAAATTACATTGCATGAAAATTTCAGAAGAGGTTGGACACCCCTGTCACGGGATCAAAGCGAGCGATTATACTTTTTCTTCATTTTTTTATTTTTTTTTATTTCTCGTCTCCACCCCACTAGCACATGTAAATACCCCCAGAGATACTAAATATAGCAACAAGACGTTCCGAAAACACTAATTTACTTCTTTTTACAGTGTTTTATAATACGGTTTCAAACCTAATGCCGACGACCCTCCTCGAGGGTTCACTTTAGCGCAAACGTAATGCCGGTGACCCTCCTGGAGGGTCCATATGCAATATGTATGGCGGCATGGCGTATGAGCTCTATGAAAAGTGGGCGGAGTCGAAAGTGTTAAGCAATTACCCCGCTGTATTGACACGAATCCCAAAAAGGAGACAAGAAACCAATTATTCATTTATTATTAAAATATCAGTTAATAAAAATTACACAAATATTTTCCGAAGACCCATGTCTTCTCTAAACACAAAGTATAAACATTTTTAAATTAGGGGAACGCTTCTGTATCGGTTTCAAGACTTACTAAGGTGAGTAATTACAACAAGTATGGTTTCTATTTCCTTGACTTTCTTATATTCTGTGGAAGTTTATTTTCATCTAAGTAATTTGAGTTGATAGCTGTAACTGCTCCGAATACTCCAGATAGCAATGCTACCTAGCTAGGTGGTACTTATCTGCAAAGACTAGAAATTCAGACTGGTATCTCATTAGGTACCTATGTTAAGTATTATGTCATCGTAAAAATACATTATCTCATCATTGATCATAGTGTTACACTAATCGTGTACCTACCTAGCTTGAATGATATTTGATGTCAGCCTATCACAGCTCCCGGTATCTGCTGCCTACCTACCTACCTGTTACTTATGGATATCATTTTTCTTCGTGCCTCGAAGGTCGGCAGAGATCAGCCTCTGGCTCATTTAGTGTACTAATTGTTTTGCGTAATCTAGTATGTGGACTGTGCGGTATTGTTGTAGTACCTAAGATAAGGTCCCAGACCCACGTGTTAAATATTTGTACCGCAAATGAGTCGACATTTCTTGCCCCGGCTGCCTAGCCGGGGCAGGCTGGATACGGAAGGCGGAGGACCCGGTGTTGTGAGAGGGCTATGGCCAGATTGGCCAGCAGTATATGTATTGTAGGTAGGCTGAGTTGATTGATACTATAGGTACTTTTAAGATCACCGAAGTTTTAAAAAGGTACTTAAACTTTAAATAAAATTTTTCATCATCTAGTTTATAAAATTATCGTGTCACAATGTTAGTTACCATACTCCTCCGAAAAGGCTTCACCGATTTTTACGAAATTTTATATTATATGCATATTCAGTAGGTCTGAGAGTCGGCTACTATCTATTTTTCATACCCCTAAGTGATAAGGGAAAACTTACACGGGTGAGACCGCGGGGCGCAGCTAGTAACATATACGATTTGAACATGCCCAATGACTGAAGAAACAAAGGAGGTACCTACTAATCCAGGTGAGTCCAGGTCAATGAAATAGTGCATCACTCCAATATACCTGTATTCCCCAATAGGGTGTACGTTAAAGTAGTACCTACTTGAGGAGTATCAAGCTACTATTGCGAGTACTGTGTAGCATATACCGATATAGGTACTTAGTGGTCAAATGATTTCGTACGCTTTGTATTTGGAGTAACGGCTGTGCTTACCCCGAGATGAATCGATGGCGGAGCACCGTACCGGTGTGAGAATCACCGGAGATCGTTTGTAGCGTGCAAGTGCTGACTTGTTGAGAGCGGCCACTGTGTTTTTGTAAGGAGGGTCCACTCCTTTAAATGGTAAGTAATATATGATCAACTTAATAATTCTCTAAGTAATATTACCTGGGAAACGTCATGTTTTCATGAGATAATTAAGAGAAGACGGATGGAGAGAATGCAAGGATTTCCACATTATAAAAACAGTATTGTATTACAGTATTTTGATTGTATTTACACCTTTAATTGGCTTATGTCAGTCATCATCTACTTTTTGACGCATATTTCTTTTGGGGTTATTGAATTTTCTCTTCTTGAACTCGACAGGTTCATCACCAAGTGACTCGACGCGCTTCTCCTTGAACTGAATGATTTCTGGCTGCACGATCACTGGCGGCGGAGGCAGCTCCTTTTCAGACTTCGGTAACTGAAGATCGATGTGTTCTACAGGTCTGGAAAAATATGAATAATATGTATTTAAAAACTGCATCATTGTTATAGTGCTACTACTGAGCATGAAGTCCAGGGTTTAATTCCCGGATCGGGTAAACAGTTATTGGATTTTCTATCTGGCATTTCTAAGTAACAGACACAGGGCGTGTCTGGACTGTGCCCGGTTGATGGTAATAGCAGTGGCGTGCACTCCATACATGCAAATAAGCTCTGCATACCCTGTAGTCCCATACATACATGCCCATCTGAATGATAAATAACTATAATTTAAAAAAACATGGTAATGTAGCTTTCGCGCCATCTATTACTTTTTTTGGAACTAACTCGTTGGAGCTGCGAACATCCGCCACCCGCGCAGGCAGCGCTCCCGTGAGCAAAAGCGATACTACGCCTTGCTTATTCTTCATACAACGCATCTCGTGTAGTACACAGCAAAAATGTGACTGTGTGCGTCAAAATGTGTGCGCGTGTTGGAGCTTTAGAAGCATAGCTTACATTGCAAACCGTTGACCGATTAATTAGTTCTTAACGTAATAAATTGCAAAGTTTTTTTCGCCATATTGTTTTTCTTGGTGCTATACGCTAATGATTGACGAGTAATTATTTAGTAAGTCTATTGTAAAAAATGGAAAATTATACATGTGAGACCTGTGCTGGCGGCAAAGTGTGTTTAAATAGTAAATTAAAATCGGCCGCGATTTTTTTGTGCATACCCTGTCTGAAATCTCTGTGCACGCCACTGGGTAATAGGGACTTAAACATACCCGAAATGTAGGTGTACTATACATACACCTCTGCTTAACCCTTCGGGTAATACAGGCTTGATATCTGTGTTATCCAGGTATTTAAAGTGATGTAAATTGCGACATTTATTTTTCACCACGCGGGATGGTGGATGTCACATGTCTTCGAATTTAAGTCGCAGCCCTCTCCACTGGGCCAGCACTGCTCACATCCTTCTTTATATCACCAATTATGTAGATTTAATTTAAATGAAATTGGCATAGAACCGCACAAACATTGACTTACTCATTCACTACTGGAGTCCAGGAGCCATAGGGCTTGGGGGCGCGCGGAGCTGGTCCATAGTCTACAAACTTCTTGACAGGTGGGGGGTCCTTGTTTACTGCCAACTCTCTCATTCTTTCTCTTGCTATGTGAGCGTTTACCTCTATATGCACATCCTTCTGAGCTTGCTTTTGTTGTTGTTTTCTGGAAAACAAACAAATAAACAAATGAGTAAGTCTAAAGCTAATACTTTTAGGTAATAATAATAAAACTGAAGACTTTGTTTTTCTAGAAATCTCTGAAACTAACAGTTGATTGTGAAAAACCCTTTTTGATTATGATAGAGTTCTTGATAAAATGAATGCGGCTGAGTTGTTGAATTGGCTTGCAGGCAGGCGATGCGACGGGTCGGGGGAACATGAAATTTCACGTGGACGAAGTCACGGGCAAAAGCTAATATGTAATATGGGCTGGTGCCCGTAACTCCTCGTCAAAGCGCGTATTTTGCGTACTTACCTCATACTTTTATAGAAATATTAGATGCCCCATTACTTGAAACAACTACTAATAATAGTTCACATAGTTTAATTTTAACTGAATAAATTACTGTCTCCTATGCTTTACTCACTTTAGTTTCTGCTTCTTTTTATCTTGTAATTCATCTTTTAATTTGTTCTTTTCTTGATCTGCCACTGACACATACTCATCAGGAGTATCCCAGGTGGTTTCTGTAATGGAAAACACATAGTATTTGTATATTAATATTTGCCTAGCTAGTCATAGCAAAAAAAAAAGTTTTTTTTATGTGCACTGATTTAATTTTGTTTGAATTCTTTTTCCTGGTCTCTACCAAAAGTATCTGAAGAAAATGTCAACAAATTGATCAGGAAATGTAGGTACTTGTTGATGCCACTTACAAATTGAGTGTTTCTTTTTTTATTACAATATTATTTAATTATTACATAAAAATTTAACAAGCATCCATACCATTTGTCACAGTATTCCAGTAATAGGAGTTCCCATCCTCACTCTTGACTTCTTCCCAGGTAGGGGGTGCCTTTGATATGGGAGTTGTTCCAACAACTATGGTATTATCACTTTGATTGAGTAATTCATTAATATTCTGAAAATTAAAAACAATGGATTAGATGTGTTAGAATAGAACAGAATAGAATACTCTTTATTGTTTAGTGTCTACCACATAAATTACAGATATAAATGTAGAAATTTTACATAGAGTAACACAATGGGCTGTCTTATAGCTAAAAGTGATCTATATAAGACAAATCTTTGGACCTAGTAATGCCATTTAATGTTTACTCCCAATAAATGCTACCTTGTCTGCCATGCTAGATTTTACATGAAATAGTTACTAAAACTTATTAATTACCATTTTAAATAAGTGTTTACCTGTGATGTGATGTCAGCATTGTTCTTCACATCATTCAAGTAAGCAGCCATAGCGGCTGATTCCATTTTTTTTATATCATCATCAATTTTTTCTTTCTGCTTGAACTCTTTAGCACTCTTCTTACTGAGCTGTGATATGTGTTTTTGAACATTCTCCTTGTGACGCTTACCATTTTCATGAAATGAAATTGACTGAAATGTTAAATAAGGGTGAGTATCAGATGGGTAGGTAAAATGACCATCATTGAATGTTTATGAACATTTAAATCAAATGTATAGGTTTCATCTAAAGTATCAAAAGCTTCAAGTAATATGCAAACACCCAAATGGCTATGATTGAGTCCTTACTACTTTGTTATCAGCAAACCAACACTTGCAAAATTCGCAATACTTTCGTGCTTGAGACTTCCAGTATTCCGTCCTGAAAAAATTGTTCAAATAAATACGTATACATTTACGCAATAAAGAGTTTTGGGGCAGAATTTGAGTGTTAAAAAATGTTGCTTACATTGCGTTTTCGGTGTTATCCTGACGATATTTGAATTAATTATACATAAGCTGTAGAACGTAGATGAAATAATAACGAAGTTATATAGTGTAGTACGTTATATAGTATATATAAATTTAGAAATGCAACAAAGTAAATATTTTGCAGTATGCACTACGCTTTAATTCGTTTATAAAACCCAACAAAAAAATCAAAACTATCGCTATTCACAATTCGCATTCGCAATCGCGTTCATACGACAATCGACATGGACTGTATCTTTATTTACTTTAGTCTTTGGACTGCATGATGCATGGACATGTTAGTAAAATTATGATATTTCTTAATAATTAAAATGACATGTTACGACCTGTGACCACAGAACATATATACCCTGACGGGCCTGTGACAGTAGACATTACATTAGTGCATAGAGGAAAAAAAAATTGTATGACATTAGTGACAGGTACAGACACAGATAACTATAAAGTCGGGTACAGATTCCGATTGTCCCAAATTCAAACTCCCAATGACAGTAAAAGGAAAGTCCATAGAGCATTGACCAAAGACAATGTAAACACCATTGAGATAGGAGAAGCATGGAGATGCCCTATTCTACTATAGAAATAATAGTTGTACAAATATCTATCTTATCAACACACACATGTCAAAATGCGGTCTGTTTCTTTTTAACTAATTAAGTGCTGCAGAAAAGAGAGACATCTAAATGTTTGTCAAGTACTTTTGGCAACACTTTTGTGTGACGTCAATATCATGTCTATGCGTGACGGCCGCCATGTTGAGTGCCAAGTTTTTTGAATGGTTTTGTGGTAGATGTGCTGTCAAACGGTTGATAGCTCAAAATATTTTTGTTGTTTTCGAGAGAAATACGTATAGAAACTAGGTGTTTTGGTGTCCATTAGTAGGAAAATCATGCCCTGGTGATGTATAAAACAGTGTGTTGCGAGAAAAAACAAAAAGAACACTACGAAAGGTGGCCATCTTTAGTGCCCCATTGTAGGTATACACGCTAATTTTGTGGGTATGCTCATTCCATTGGAACACTAAGACTAGCGTTAATCGTTATAACACTGACCTTTCAATGACTAAATAAACTTATGGACTGGGCATACCTACAAAATTAGCGTGTATGCCTACAAAAATCGGGCACTTGATGAAGATGGCCGTCTTTCGTAGGGTTTTTTTTTTCTCGCACCACACTGTTTTATACAAAACGAGGGCATGATTTTCCTACTAATGGACACCAAAATACCTAGTTTCCAGACGTATTCCTCTCGAAATAAACAAAAATATTTTGAGCAATCAACGTTTGACAGCACATCTACTAACCACAAAACCATTACCTACCTAATAAAACTCGGCACTCAACATGGTACTTTAAAATAAGAAGCAGTTTATTAAAATCCAATATTTTCCTTAAATTTGCCGTAGGTATGACGTATGTCATTACTTCCCAGAATTTGATCCTTATTAGGAACAATAGCGAATAGTGTAATAGATGTCAGTTAAATGTTGTATAGTACGGTATCTGACACTGACCTGCAAATTGCAAAAAACGTAAGAAGATTCTAATTTCGCGAGCTGTCCCGTCCCGAGTCCCTAATCTCTTGAGGGTCTACAAGACAAACTTTAAAGTACAGAGGCCAGCACATCAACCTACCCCAATCTGACAAATTTTCCCAATTGAATATGAATTATACCAACTTTGTGGTAAAGTTGAAAACCTATCAAAGAAAGGACAATGCCCATTTTGTTAGGAGTTTTGGGCCCCTATAAAACTTCGCATGTCACGGTGGTTTTAACTTGGTTTTGTAGACCTAGAATTACCTTTTCATATCCTGAAATCGATTTTCAACTTTTCACCCTAGTTTAAGAGAAATCTTATTTTTTCGGATGCTGAAATTGAGGTTATCCACTCACGCGCCCCGCACCACTTCAGTGGCGTTGTAAAAAACGCCGACTGTCCGCGCTCCACTGGAGTGGCGTTGAATCAGGTGACAGCGAGCGCGGTGTGCGGTCCGCACAATTTTATTTTTAGTAATTTTGTTTATGGGCGTATCGCTATCATTCTATTTTTCTTAGATAAGATTTATAATGGAATGGATGTGGTATTTTTGCATAAAATACCACATCCATTCCATTATAAATCTTATAAGATTATCTGTAGTTGAAGACAGATTTGACAGTTAGATCTGTCTAAGTGTGACCATGTATCGATTTACCAAATCGATTTCTTATAAATAATATTATTTACATAATTAAAAAGAACATAATTATTATAAACGCTATTTAGGTACGTATGGGAAGTACTAACTACTAACCACAATAATATCTGTGGTACTAACTTTTGTTTTTTAAAGAGATTAATTAAGTATGAGTCGGAATATTTCTGACGGTAGGAAATACCACGAAACACAAAGATATTTTTTTTTTTTAGTTTATTTACTACTTTTATTTTTTTTATTTGAGCCCGCCCGCCCGTCGTCTACTTCGCGCCTAATCAGTTAGATGAGAGTGTTAGCTAGATTACGACGGGAGAAAAGCTATAAGCTATAGGCTATCTCCGGTCATTTTAGTCGCGGCGGATTAGTAAAATATCGATATTTTCAATCGATTACAATTATTTCATTGACATAGTCTGTCGTCTGGCAACATTCAGGTTAAATTTTAATGGCGGAACTGATATAAATTCAATAAAACAAATATTAATTTTGTTTTCAATGCTAGGGTAAAAAAAATGTTGATAAATAAAACTTAAGCATGTAAAAATACGACTTAATTTTTGAGAAGTAAATAGTCTTGACACGGCACCAAAACTAGGGGCCCATTGGTTGTCATTCTCCTTTGACAGATTAGGGTAGCTTGATGTGCTGGCCTCTGTACATAGCTAGCTAGCTACACACGCAGCGACTTGGATCGCCGACAATATTGTTTAGTTTTTAGGGTTCCGTAGTCAACAAGGAACCCTTATAGTGTCGCTATGTCCGTCTGTCCGTCTCAGAGATCCTTAGTAATAGAAAACTCTAATTTGGCATGGATATACATAATAATCATGCCGACAAAGTGGTAAAATAAAACCATGAAAAATAACAAAAAAATTAGGGTAAGTACCTCGTATACACGTAAAGTGGGAATGTTCTTTTTTCTCGTCTACCCTATGATGTGAGGTATCGTTGGATAGGTCTTTCAAAAATATTGCGAGTTTGTAAAAGTCATTTTTTGATTCAGGGATCCGTTTGTGAAATTTTAAGCTTTATAGAACTAATTTTTGTTAGAGTCAAGTGTCCCCTGCCAGCTAAATGGTTGCTTTTGGATATATGAAAAAGTTCACAGCTGTAGTTTAGATAACAAAATTAAAAGGAAAACTATCACAACTAAGTAGACTTTACAAGTTTACGAGTAATAGTCGACCAACTTAAGTTTGCAGTTGCAATGTATGGAAGAACTTGAATTTCAACTACAATGTTAAGTTTGTTCTTGGGATAAATTTATTCCAACTACGGAACCCTTCATTGTGCATGGTCCGACACGCACTTGGCCGGTTTTATATAAACACAATACACGGCAGCCGATTTGTCGCTAGCGATGTCAAAATCTGTGTGGGCGTAAAGGTTTTGAAATCGCCAGTGACTAAAGTGGCTCCATAGTGTACTCTGTGTATCTAGCATTAGTTTTCACCCAAAAATAATAATTTTATTGTAAACCGTATATTGTCTATTTTTTTTATCTAATTGTTCAGTATTGCCCTTAAAATTACTGTTGATAACGGTATATAGATTTCTAGAGGTATTTTATTTTTTAAACACTATGTATACAAAAAAAAGATTTCAATGACCAAATGTAAAAAAAAAACCTAATCAACTGTTGAAACGTATTCGAACAGATTGTAATGAAAGTATGTACAGACGCCAGCACATCAACCTACCCGAAACTGTCAGATTTTCCCAATCAACTTTGAACCTTGTGCTTTAGCGATAAAGTTGAAAACCTATCAAAGAAATTTGACAGATTGTAGTAGCTTGTTGATGTGCTGGCGTCTGTACAAAACAATTAAATGCAAGAAGTGGCACTTAATAGTGGTGCTGCTTGGAAAGAGTGCACCAACAAAGGCAACAATTTATCTTTAGTACATTTATTTTTAGTTCCATATCTCACCACGTGCCAAGGTTTCCAAAAGAGCCACTTTTTATTTATTGTTTATTTAAGAAGAAACATACATTATTGATCAAATGGCAACACTGTTTTGGTTACATTGTGATGTCGTCGTCGAGTATCGAGTGTCGTCGTCTTTTGTAGAATTTTATCAAGGTAATGTTTATTTATGAATTTTGCATGATTTATTTTAACTTCTAATGTGTAAATAAAAAATGGGGTATTGTTTAACTACTTGGGTAATTACAGCCGCTACCAACTACTTGTCATTTATATATTTCTTGGCGGCCATATTAAAATTTCAAGATAAACTGCGACTTTGTTTTATCCTGTATAATCTCTGTAATCTTGTTCTGTTTGTGTTTAAATACTCAACAAATCACAATAATGTTATTTACTCTTTAATAAATTTACATTAGTTATAGTAGGTATTTGTTTGCAAGACTGAATTTTCTGTTTTGTAATTTATTTGTACATAATTATTTTGGTGCTTGTTGACGCGTCTCGTAATCTCGTTTACCGATCTAGCTTCAGCGTAGCTAGTTAACTAGAATGTTAATTGATTATGGTCTATTTATTGTTACAGATATCCCCGGACTAAGTTGGTGAACGTGATAAACTTCTAAATAGCATAAGTGTCGAAAAGTGACTTATCGTAAAATTTGTTTAGTGTCGGACTTGGACAAAGAATTGTGATTCTAAGTTTCTAATTTTAGTCGTGTCCCTAGTGGGATTATTTGGCAAAATGATGACCGAAAATAGAATTAGTTCAAGTAATCACGTCGGAAACAGTATGACCAGTCAGAATAAGGGGTTCGTATCACTCTTTGTTGCTAATAAGATTTATTTAACTAAATTTTATAAAAATCGTTAATTATTTTTTCAGAGATGTCGATAAAAGTATCGATGACATGGGTTGGAAATCAAAATTAAAAATACCCCCGAAAGACAGGAGAATAAAGACTAGTGTAAGTTTATAAATTTTATTAAATACCCTCTACTGTTTTTATTTTTGTGTTACCAATTCAATAGGTACAAATAACCAGAAGTAACTGTTTTTGAGACTCATTTTATGCAAAAATAAGAAAGCTACAAAGGTCTCTTAGCTTGTTTTTTCTTTTACTTTTGAAATGACTACTTACAAAAAAAATTTTTTTTCATTTGGTAGAGGAAGCTTACGAAGTGGTCCCATATTAATTTTTATTGACTTTGCTTGGGTAGTTTTTGAGTTTGTTTCAATAGTACGTATTTTTTCTTAACTTTTTTCTTAACTTTGAGTTAAGTCAGTCAGACAGACGATTTTTGGGAAAGCGCAAAGAATATCTTGCTATGAGGACTTATCCTACTTGTTGACGCATAAAATTAAAACTGTTTGGATTTGATTAGATTAATTAATCATGAATGCTTTAATTTTGAACTTATGATTAACAGTTGATGAGATCTGAGTAAAAAAAAAAACCTGAAATAATTCTGACCTATCTACTAATGGGTCACTGTTCCATTAAAGCATACGGTATGTTGATCTTATAATTACTTTCTGTCACTATTATTTACAAAATTATATATTATTTACAAATAAATAAAATAAACAACCAACCAAAAAAGTTAACCATTTTTCTTATTTTACAAAAAATCAAAATCGAAAATACCTTAATATTTTCATAACATTAAAATAGATTATTTGATTAGTTTCATTAACAGAAATTCAGTAGTCCCTTGTTAAATAAATATGTTTGTTACTTTCCCTTATCTTGGCTCCAAATGCACTCCAACATCACTTCTCATAGTAATTACTTAACAAGTACAGTGGTTGTCTCTTATCTCATATTGCATAGTATTTAAATCCTGTGGTTTATTTTTTTATTTTTAAACTATTGTACACCACCATAATTAGGACAAACTAATCAATAGCTACAAAGAGAAAAATAATTGCTCTAAGTTCATTATTCTAAGCTTAATTTTATAAGGGTATCAATTTTGCAAGCTTTGAAGGTATTTTGAAGCTATCAAAATGCTACCAAAGGACTACTTTGTTAGGTTTTATTTAGTAAATTATAATGAAGCTCATTGTATCTTCTTGAATTTAAAGGATGTAACAGACACAAGAGGTAATGAGTTTGAAGAGTTTTGCCTAAAACGTGAGCTGCTGATGGGCATTTTTGAAAAAGGATGGGAAAAACCTTCCCCCATTCAAGAGGCTTCTATTCCTATCGCACTCAGTGGTAAAGATGTCCTTGCAAGAGCTAAAAATGGAACTGGCAAAACTGGCGCTTATTGTATTCCAGTTTTAGAACAGGTTTGATTAAATGTTATTACTTTTATAGTTTGTTATTGTTGTACAATTATTGTCTAAATGACCTGAATGATGATATTTTTGGATTCCCCTTCACTTCTTTATAAGTGATAAAACCCGTATTTACTGATTTTTATTACTACCTGCATATGTGGTCATAGCCAGTATTAGTACTTTATAAATACTTTTATTTTTCTATATTTAGGTGGATCCCAAAAAAGATGCTATTCAAGCTTTAATTGTGGTACCAACTAGGGAGTTAGCGCTCCAGACATCACAAATTTGCATTGAACTGGCAAAGCACACAGATATTCGTGTAATGGTTACTACAGGAGGTACTAATCTCCGGGATGACATTATGCGTATTTATCAAAATGGTAAAGATCATATTTTATTTTAATGTCTGTAAATTGATTAATATTATATTTATTTTACTTATGTGTCATGTTTTTGTTTCAGTTCAAGTTATTATAGCTACGCCAGGTCGTATGATTGATCTCATGGATAAACAAGTTGCCAAGATGGACCAGTGCAGGATGCTGGTTCTTGATGAGGCAGATAAACTTCTTTCTCAAGACTTCAAAGGAATGCTGGATATGGTTATTTCACGGTTCGTAAAATTTGATAATAAAGTTTTTAACACATTGACTGCCAGACAACAGACACAATAGAAAATCGATCGTTTGCAGTCACCGGTGACCCATGGCAGAGAATGTGTAAATTGTTGTGTGTGTTTTGTATTTCCTAGACAATCTAATCTCTAAAACATATCTTTCCATAGGTTACCCAAAGAACGTCAGATCTTGCTGTTCTCTGCCACCTTCCCACTGAGTGTGAAACAATTCATGGAAAAGCATTTAAGAGAGCCCTATGAGATTAATCTCATGGAGGAATTAACACTAAAGGGAGTTACACAGTACTATGCATTTGTACAAGAGAGACAGAAAGTGCATTGTTTAAATACACTTTTTTCAAAGGTCAGTGATATGACTATCTTGTTGTTCATATTATTCACTTGATATGATTAAACAAATAATACCAAAATCTGGATTACATTTTTTATTCTCATTTTGTTTCAGTTACAAATAAACCAGTCCATAATATTCTGTAATTCGACTCAGCGTGTGGAGCTGCTTGCAAAGAAAATAACTGAGCTAGGTTACTGCTGTTACTACATACACGCGCGTATGGCGCAGGCACACCGTAATCGTGTATTCCACGACTTCCGCGCGGGACTGTGCCGCAATCTCGTGTGTTCAGACCTCTTCACTAGAGGTATCGACGTGCAAGCCGTCAACGTCGTCATCAACTTTGATTTCCCGCGCATGGCCGAAACTTACCTGCATCGCATCGGTCGCTCGGGACGCTTCGGCCACTTGGGTATCGCTATCAACCTTATCACGTACGAGGACCGTTTCGCTCTGCATCGCATTGAGCAGGAACTGGGCACGGAGATCAAGCCGATCCCGAAGGTGATCGACCCGGCGCTCTATGTATCGCGCCCAGCGGACGACGACGACTCGGCCGACAAGTAACGCCGTGCCGCCGTCGCACCGCTCGCGCGCACGCTCGCCGCGCGCACCGCAACTAACTGGACTTGCTGACTGGTGAAAGGAACTACATAGTTTAAATCTTTAAAAACAAAAAACTTATTTGTAAAAAAGTGTAATGAATTTATTGTAACAAAATGTGAGTGTAAATAGTTTATCGTGAGTAAGACTT
This sequence comes from Gortyna flavago, assembly GCA_963669345.1. Taxonomy (NCBI): domain Eukaryota; kingdom Metazoa; phylum Arthropoda; class Insecta; order Lepidoptera; family Noctuidae; genus Gortyna; species Gortyna flavago. Next base: position 8,052,437 of record OY770129.1, on the reverse strand, counting down.
TGACCTGAAATGGGTTACTTTTTTAAAGTGTAAATAAACCACACATCAGGACATAAACAAAAGGTATCTTGTGTACTTTGTCCATATTGGATACTGTGTGCGAATTCCTACATTGTTAAAATATAAAAAATATTTATTTGAGCATCATCTGTGAGAGTCTACCTAGGTTTGTCCATCATCTTACATAAATTGTGGTTGACTTTCTGCTGATATCACAAATACCTACCCACACTATATATATAAGTTTGAGCTAGCACCCGTTTTATTTTCAAATTAAATAACTTAAAATTCTGTGAAGTTGGGTAGGTAGTTAGCCTAGCTCAAACAACATCTATTGTTAAATGAAGAATCATTTCAGTGTAAATCGCATTGTTTCTGGCCGCTTGAAACAATGTTTGTCATCAAGCCGTATTTATAAAAGGAGGGTCATTATGATACTAGTCTCTTTCAGACAAAATTTAAACTGATCTAAAAACTGAGTATAATCAAAAGAAAAATAATTAATCAGTTTTTTTTTTGGTTGAGGTGAAGTACCATTTTGACTTAGCTTTGAAGAATTATGTTATCATTTTATTGATTTCATTTTATCGCTAAGCGGTTTTGTCACAGGGTTCAGTAATTTACAGTATGATAAAAGGCTTTGGAGGACCTGACTAAATCAGAAAACTTAAGTAACCAGTCAAGCTCCGCGCGTACCCTATGTAGTACGATACAATAGAAAATCAATTGTTTCATTAGCGGAGCTTGAGAGGTCATAATAGTCCTCTATTCTTAATCACAAATCTACTCTTTGATGCCAATAAATATAAATAGCATTAATACTTTATCAAGTCCTCCAGGTTTTATCTGGTAAGATAATGGGATGTTGCTTTATAAAAAGAACATAATTTTTGCAAGGAACTGTGACATTAAAGTTGAGCAATTAACCATTCTGTTACGGCTTGCAGATTTGGCACATTGCTCATACTGGGGAATTATTTTTTTTTAGAGTGCTTCGTTTTTACGAACGAAACTAACATCTGCTCTCTGGGGATAAAAACAATTCGGGATGTCAAGTGAAGAGTTATTTGGTAAGCAGGCCTTACAGGAAGTACGGAGTACAATCAAAGTTTGTTGAATATTTTATGTTTGTCTAAATAAATCTTTGTTTTGTAACTTGGTACAGAGTTAAATATAACTAATGTACATATATGTCCTACTGTCAATTTTAATACATATATTTGTTTCCAAGTCAAATTTTAACATGATCAAAATTGCAAACAAACCTGTTTTTGAAAATCCAAAAATTTGAATTTACGAAAACAGAATTCGGTGTTTCAGATTATTACCATTACAAAGTGCTGTGTCAAGAATTGTTTATTTTATTAGCCTGTTAAATTTGACATTGAAGAAAAGCATTGGTGCAAATGCAGGTTGTAAATTAAGGATAGACCAAGTTTAGAATTGTTTGTAAAGATTGCTTTGCTGATAGACGATTGTATTTAGTATAAGGGTTGTTTTGAAAAATGGAAGCTGCATACAAATGTTGTGAGTCAGGGAAAATGATTTTGACAAAATATATCTGTGATAAAGGTTGATGATAGTTTCATGGTACACCCAGCAACACGGCGAATATATTATGTTTATAGTTCTTAAATATACAGAATAATTGGATAAAATGTGAAAATATAATCATCTGTGTTGCTGATTATCCATAACTGGATTAAGATAGAGTTGTGTGTACCTTCTAACTATACATTTAATTATTTAGTCTTCCGATAATCTCGAAGTATGTGTAACTGAAAATTTAATATTACGAAACGACACAGGTTAATAAAATAAAGTGGCAATATCCTGATTAATAAGTTATCCAAACGTGATGACTTTGATTCTTGGTTACTGTATCGACGTCTGATAACAGGCTCGATAGGGACTTGACTAGCTTGCTTGAACTGAATGCTATAAACTGATTGTCATGCTCATGCGCAGTATTGATGTCTCTTTTCAGTTTTAATCATGCGTATGAAGTTTTGACAGAACAAGTGACCCCCGTTTAACGAAATATTAAAGAAAACAACCTTGAATTAACGTCGCGCTAACAGTCAAGAAGTGACAGTTATGATCTTAGCTACACCAGATTTTTGAAACCCGAAATAGAAAGCATATCAGACAAGATTTTATATAGATGTTATAGTTTCAATAAATCATGCTCTTATACAAAATATGTGTCGAAAAGTATACATTCTAAGTGATCTTTATTGGCAGTGGCATATTCTGTAATTTAATAATTGTTTATCTTGTTTTATCTATTTCAGAAATATATTGTTGTTAAAAAACGGGCCAAAAATAAACTCTTCACGCAATTTTCTCTTTCATTTTCAAACCTACAAAGTAATGTCTGTATACGCAGCAGGACCCTACGTTTAATCCGATTGAAAGCTAAAGTATAACGTGCGTAGTATTTTAGTACCTTCCGAATCGTATAAGTAAAAAAATAGTACCTTTAAGCGCCGAATACACTAGCGAACATTTTGTCCCGTAACATGACGCGCGACTCTTGAGGAATGCTGCGTTTCACGCAGCGGTGTGCGGGAAACTGTGCGCACACCGAACTACAAAATGCTCGCGTATGGGCGAGCAAAATTTTGGCTGCTCGACCATGCAGGCGGCATGCTCGCCCCTCCGCCCGTGAGCAAGCTCCATTGAAAATCACAGAGTACTTTGGTTGAAAATGCTCTGGGTTGCCAGGCGGGCGTGCATGACCAGTTCCGACGTTGGCAGAAGTGTTCAATATGGTTGATCGGGGCTTAGTAATTACCGCCCCTTTGGCAGAGGAAGAGGAACATGAAGAATATGTCAAATAAAATCAACTTTTCTTCGTCCATGATTTCTAACTGATGCCGGCCGCGCCGTACACACAATATTATGTAGGGAGGTTTGTATAGAAGGAACCGTAGGTAGACAGCGCATGGTCTGACACGTCCTTCATCGGTTTTTAACATACTTCAAAAAGTACCTGACGGTACGATTACACAAAAACCGATTTTGTCGGCCGATGGCGAACAGAGTTCTGTCCGCCATCGGCGAGTAGTTACTCGGACGTGCATGGGCTTACACTGTTATGCCGACATTGGACGTTGGCGGTCTTCTGTAGTTGACTGTGCGGCTTAACAGATGCGTTTTTAAAATGGAGGAATTCGAAGAAATTTATCTTTTTTTAGAAACAGAAACACAACAGATTAAATTAAACTATAAATACACTCAATTTGCGATATAGAACGCCGCGCCGGCACCGGCAGACTGGCGAGAAATCCCAACAAGTTCGGACTCAATGACTCAAACGGTTGATCGGCCGTCATCGGACGATGGCGGTTGCAGTAGTGTACGCACTGCCTTTCTTTTACATACGTTTGATTTGATCGGCAGAGTTTGGCTGAAGACGCCCGAGTAAAGATAGGCCGATAACGGTTTAGTACGCTTGCCTTTAGTTTCTTTATCCGTTTCATCAACCCCTTTGTTCGTGTACATTTTCTCAAATACAACTGAACTTTGAACCAATTCTGATGATTTTTTTTATTTGCTGGTTTAAAATAATACATAATTATAAACAATGATACGCGTCAAAATATGTAATAAAAGTATTTAATGAAAATCAGTCATAATTAAGTACATACACAGTTCATGTTATGGATGTCATAGCACTGGTTTTATTCTTTTAAATAAACGTCTTATATTTTCTATGATTAATTATGTCGTTAATATATATTTTAACCATTTCAGTTACTTAAAATACATAATTTACATAAGAAATATGAAAGAATGAAATAATTTACATTTTCTTCTTTACAGGATATGTAGTTTTTCACAAAATTATATGAGAGAAAGCCGTTGTCCTGCAGTGGGACGATATATGACTTTAAATGTCGTTAAAGGCTGGTTTTATTATAGCTAAGATATAAATAATAATAATTTTCATCTAAGATACGCTGATGTTATGCTATTAATAAATAGAAGCAAATTATATATATATTTAATAATCGAAAAAGATTGCCAGGGTGAAGGCCATAACCAAATGATATGGTATCACGTGAGATCTCATAATCATATAGATTGATTTACAAAATTGAGCTTCTAACGAGTTTTCTCAGCAGATTTATTAATAATTTTTCAATAGTCTGATAACTTATATCTGAAGAATAATAAATTATGACAGTTTCACATATTCTCTATACAAAGACTGTCCGATGTAAAACCGCAATATTAATTCCTGAGATAAAAGTTATCAGACTATTTAGAAAATTTAGCCATAAGTCAACATTGGTTGAAATAAATCAGTTAGTTTGTGCACTAAGGGCTGATTTTTCAATCAACAGATAATAATTTTTATTCGTAGAATAAAATTGACGTCTGACAGATTTTGTATGGAAGAACTGTAAAAATTCAAAATTATATTCCTGTGATAAAATTATCTGGCGTTGGAAAAATCAGCCCTAAATTTAATAAAATCATTTGTCTAATAGAAGTCAGAATGATAATCCTGTTCAAATAATAATTATAGTATATTAGATAAGTTATATTTGTATAGAAAAAAAAAAAACTAGGTGATAATAGTAAAATTTTGAACACATCATTTTATTAATGAAACATCATATTCATATAAATTACATAAGGTAAAAAAATAAAAAAAATAACTGCCTTACGAGTAACGAAATGTTGGCGGACAGTTCTGGTGGGTATTGGAATATTTTAGTTACAGTTCAGGTCCCCTGATATAATAAACTATGTATATCTTTGTTAATCAGATTATAAATAAGAACACAAAACACTAGTATTGACTTAAAATTAATGAATATAGCTTACGGCAATGTCATGTCTTAGCATTTTTTGTTAATAAGTACACATTATTTTGTTCATAGTTCATGACTATATAGTTTAATTCAAGAGATCAAATTGTGTTAATTAAGTACAAGTTCAAAATTTACTTCACCAGAAGTATTCTATGTACTTCAATAATTGTCATATTAATAGCATTTTATGGCATACCGTCAACACAATGTAAGCAAAATAAAATCTCACACAATCCAATTTCTATACCTATCTAAATGACATTAAATATATTATATTAGTTTTTAAACGCAGCTTACAGCTATGGGGCCATTACAAAATATGTATTTAATAACAATTAATGTAAATTCGATACTCTATTGCGTATTTTAAAGTAGGCGAGTTACATAATGTATAACCAAATCGCCATGGACGATTTTACATCCTGTGTACGGTCGAATACAAGAATAATGTGCGTGAATCATGTTCGTTTTACTAACAAAAATGTACTCGCTGATCACGTGTAATGTGATTATTGTTTACTATAAAAAACGCGTCGATATTAACTCGACAACAGTAAGTTTAACTGGGTATAGTTATTTTCTACTAAACAAAAAGTTTACGTACCTATCGCGTCGGGTGACAAATAATTCTAGTTGTTTAGGAAAAAGTTGGACTTAGCTTATTTATGTTGTTTCTACTAGGCAGAAGTATATGTATGTGTACTTCGGCTAACCTCGATCCTTGTGCATAAGTGGATAGCTGGTGATGGGTTGAGTTCAGTCGATGGACAGCTGCGACATGAGCAGCTCAGGCGGCGGAGGCAGGCCGGGCTGCAGCGTGACTGCCACGCCGCGGTTCAGCGACACGGCCGGGTAGAACGCGCCGCGCAGGCCCGTGAACGCTATGTCACCCTGTAAACATACACCATATTGTTACTATCTATCTACCGTACGCAAAATACGTGCTTGGTCGTGGAGTTGCGGACACCAGCCCTTTATACTGTACTACTATCTATCTCGGGATGCAAGACCACAAATTTAAAAATGTAGACCAGTCAAAGTCTTGTGCACTTTTTACCATGGTTTTTTTCACGCCACAATATTCGAATAATACGCACGGCCGACACGTTTCAGAAATAGTATAGTCCATTGTAGCACGTTACCTGCGGTTGATCGTCGACGGTGAAGCTGAGCGTGCCGCGCGTGAGGTCCAGCAACACGCCCACGCTCGAGCCGCGCGCGATGCCGCCCGCTGCGCGCCCGCCGTGCGCGCCGCCGTGCACGAACCACGAGCGCGACCCGTCGATGTACATCGCCCAGCCTAGCGCGTCGCTACCTGCATAGTGGCAACGTACAGTTAATAATGAATTTTGATCTAACATAGGGTGTTAGGTGGTCATCATTAGTTTTGTTCTTTGGAATAACTCACACGAGACATTTAAAAACAACTAACCAAGCATCTTATCCCTAGCGACATCTGCCCTCGCGATCCCGAAGGCCGGATCAGCGTCACCATCGTATCGGTCGATGCGCAGGCGCCAGTAGTGAAGACCGCGCGCGAGCGGCTGGTCGGCCAGCGCCACGCGAGGTTGCCAGCCTGCCGCAGCCGCGCCCAGCCCGTCCGTGCTCAGTGTCACGCCGCCCTCTGCGTCGGCGCAGCGAGCATCCCATGTGAACCATGCCACTGGAACAAGTATGATTTTTAGACGTTTCCCATGGGGGTGGGTAGACAGAAACTACAGAAGCGTTCTGTACCTTCTACGATCCTTACATAATACTTTTGCTTTGTTTACGTTCATACATGGACACTGGTTCCGAGGATAATCTTAAGTACTATAAGAGCTACAAAGAAGTTCCAACTGTTTTAAATTATAATAGTGCATGCCAAGATGGTAAATACTAAAACTCTAATCATCATCATTTTCTTGCCCTTATCCCAATTGACGCAACATGTCTTTTTCTTCCATACTGCTCTACTAGTCGTCATCTCTGAGGGGTAATTCCCGTATTTTTACGTTCACAGTCTGATCTCAGTCTCAATCTGTCAAAAATACGTCTAATTTCCTTACATTTTTTATATTGATTGAGATTGCGACTTGTATTTGAATGTTTTTAAACACGAGAATTGGCCTTCTGTAGTCACCCGCTTTGTAACTATATCATCTTTCACACAGACCATCCATCGTTTCTTTGGTCTTCCTCTAATAGTCACTTATTCACATTCATAGGTACTAAAAAATCCTCACGACATTTTCCTCAATAATTGAGTAATACCATATGTCATAAATGTTACACACAATCTTTCAGTCTTCTTCTTAGCGTGTCGATGGAAAAATAACACACAAAAGAGATATAACCTTTCAGCAGTTTTTTAAAACCTTTCAGTAGTAAAATTCAAATGATATTACAAGAACTCGATGTACTTATACCTGGAGAAGTTTGTAGCCCGATGACTTCACTGTATGGACCCTCTCCGGCGCCGTTGAATGCCTTCACGCGGGCACTATACAATGAAGCATAGTGCAACCCGTCTATGGTGCAAACTGTCTCGCGCCCGCAATATACTTCCTGCAAACATTGGACAAGAGGAGACAAATAAGCGGTACTTAATCAAAACATCTAAAAACATAGATTACAAGGGTCGTATTATGAAGTACCAGCAGCGCCCCGCGGTTTCACCCGCGTAAGTTTCGATCCCGTAAGAATATCGGGATAAAAACTATTCTATGTCCTTTCCCGGGACTCAAACTATCTCTATACCAAATTTCATCTAAATCGGTTCAGCGGTTTAAACGTGAAGAGGTAACAGACGCACACTTTCGCATTTATAATATTAGTATGGAAGTATGGATTAATGCTGTAAATTAAATCGGTCATGTATAGCTCCATCTCTCTCTCACTAGAATCATGATGGCATTAAAACGTCGTTTTGATTAAGTATTATCTTTATCAAAACAAAAACATTAAAAATGTCACACGATAATTATTTTATTTTAAATGATAAGAGCGCTTCAGTAAACAATGAGATGGCATTAAAATTATAGGTCACCATCTGCCTAGTCTTTTCTCAAACATGGTGGGGTCGGCTGGTGCTCCCTCACTTGGAGCATTCGCCTGCATAACGTTACAGAGTCGAGCATTACATCAATGAGGGAGGAGAACCGAGTATTACAGTGCGCAATCTGTAATGTTACAGATTCGAGCATTACATTCTTATAAACAAAGTTTACTGTATTTCGTCGATTTTGAAATTATTCATGGCACCAATATCGTTTCTTCTGTTTTTTTTTTCGCAAATAACAATGTCGAATTTATTAGGTATTGCCGCGCTCAGCACAACGAGCAACGACCGCTTCGTCTGACATTGTGGAATCAAGTAAATGCTCAAAATTCAAAATCGAATCTAATGTCACATTACAGGCGAATGCTCGTCAGTCAGGGAGGCAGTATTTTAAAGTAATGCTCAAAATCGAATCTGAAATGTTACATTACAGGCGAACGCTCCAGGTGATAGCACCTTTAGTCTAACCGAATGCAGCTGAATACCAGTATTTACATAGAGCGACTGCCTATCTGACCTCCACAACCCAGTTACTGGGTAATACGATATCCCTTGTTAAGACCGGTTGTCAAGACTTTCGGGCTTCTGACGACCCGTAACGACTGTCAAAAATTTACGAATGACAGCCAGGACCAAAGGCTTTTATCTGCTTTCCGAGGCACGGAGGGCTCTTGGTATGTAAAGATGATCACTTAACCACGGACCAATCGCGCAAACGTACCTTAACCTGGATCGATTGAACCGTGCGCGTGCGGCTCTTATTACTTAGCCACAAGCCCTCTAAAATTATAGTAGGTACCAAATAAAATGGTACGATTGCTTATCTATCTATAAAAATACGCCACAAGGTCGCATTAGCTTACGTTAGATATAACATACATAGATGATAATGTGCTATGAAATAAACTATGAGTAATGAGATGAGCGCGGTTAGTGCGTGGAAACAATGAGGCATATCATGGTAATCATAAAAAACTTTTTACCAAAAAAAAAACAACCGACTTCCAACAAAACACTACAAAGTGAAAAATAACTTTAATTTCAGAAGTCGGTGTCGTTGGTTCTGCATTTTCGTTTTTGACACCGACTTCTGAAATTAAAGTTATTTTTCACTTTGTAGTGTTTTTTTGGAAGTCGGTTGTTTTTTTTGGTAAAAAGTTTTTTATTTCTCACTTTTAAGGGTTCCTTACCTTAAAAGGAAAAATCGGAACTGTTATAGGATCACTTGAGTGTCTGTCTGTCTGTCCGTCTGTCACATCCAATTTTCTCCGAATTTAATGGAGCGATAGGTGTTCTCTGAGAGTCATCACTTCATGCTGCTGAGCTGATGATAAGTGAAAGTCAAATACTTTTATTCAATTAGGCCTATTACAAGCTCTTTCGACAATTACAAACCCTTACCATCATCAGATGCGGGACATGTTCGTCCCGTTACATCATTACGAGAAATAGAATGATGAAGACGATTGTTTTCAAGTCCACGTCTATCCAAGAACTGCTAAGTAGTTTCTGTCGACATATTGCCTTATATACTAACTCCTAACAGTTAAGGACTGCTGTGGCTACCATCGACGGCTCGGTAGCATTATAGTCGGACTTTTAATTAGCTGCAGTAAAACGACGGCCGAAGCCTGCCGGGGCAGCGGGATTGTCCGAAAGGGTTACCGCTACCCCGGAACATAAAGGGCTAAGGAAGGAACACGGATGGGTTTTAGTCAGTAAGAGTCTGACACTCCCTTCCGCTCCACCCAGAGCGGGAGGAGTCATTGAATGATTTCCCATCCTAAAAAAAAAAAAAGGTATGTGTAACTTAAATGACTAACATTGGCGTCTTTTTGTTTTTTCGCGGCCATCAACCAAACTATGTTTTTCTAGTACAGAATAGTGTAACAAACGAAACTTATTTGACATGCATATCTCTAAATGCAGTCCGAAATGAGTTATTAAGAAGTGTCATTTTACTGCAACTAATTAAAAGTCGGAGTATAGGTAAGTGATGACTCTCAGACTCAAACACTTGAATCATCAATTATAGGTTTCATTTGATTTGAGAGAGTTCAACTAACACACTGTACATGCCTACCAAAGAGGATTTTCCTCGACTTTCATGGGATCCCTTCATCAGACTGACTTTGTGACAATGGGACCACCTCGAGAGCATACCGTTTCAAACCCTAATGTCAACTGCTCATCACCTGTTACAAAATATTGCTTTTCCCGATGCTGGGACGTTAATAGTTGAGGAGTTCTCCTGGTAAGAACCAGGAGAACACCATACGCATTGTGACGAACATAAATTGCTTAGCAACCATATTAAAGCAACCGAATCGCTACCCGTGAAATATTTGTCATTGAGTAGTTCCGATGACCATCTGTGGTCTTCATCATCAGTTCCACTTCACCAAATTATACTTTCTGAATGCAAATGCTTGAGTTGTTAATGAAAATACCAAAATTGCTATATGTATGCCTATAATATTTGAGGAGTTCCCTCAATTCCTCATGGATCCCATCATCAGAACTGCATTTTGACAAAAATGGGACCAATCTGGAAGTACATCCTTTCAAATTAAAAAAAAAATCCAAATCGGTTCATAAATTTAATGACGGCGTACTGAGGTAACAAACATAAAAAAACAAATTAAAAAAAAATACATACAACCGAATTGAGAACCTCCTCCTTTTTTTGAAGTCGGTTAAAAACCATTGGAATCAAGGACGTTTGATATAGGATTATTTGGAAAATATTTGTTGAGACCGCTCCCCTCATCATCGCCGCGCGCTGGCGTCAGGGAACGAGGGTTGTGGGCGGGGATTGCGGTGAATCAGCTGGCTGAAGTCGGCTGAACGGTCCAGTACGGGTCCCCGCGCCACATCACAGTCAGCTGTGGCATGCCTCCACACACGGTTGCGCTTGCGCGTTTTACTAGCGTTCATATTTTCATGTTTGCATTTTAACCGACATACACCGTTATAATTCATTGTTTTGTTCGACAATACATGTTATACAGTCCACTCAAATTTCATTCACGACCTATCGTCGTGATCAATATTAGCTGCTTATATTCTAGTATGGTCGAGAATTTAAAAGCTAAAGGCCTATTCAAACCTAAGCGGTATTCGCTGCCGCTGTGGGTAAAGGTAGGTCCATACCGCGTGGGTTTCGCTCAAACTTGATCCTAAATACCTGAGCGAAACCCGCGCGGTATGTACCTCTACCCACAGCGGCAGCGAATACCGCATAGGTTTGAATAGGCCTTTACTCATTATATTGTTAGCAAAGGGAACAGATTATTATCTCTGATAATTTAGGTGACGAATAATTGGCAACTTTCAACCAACCACATTAGTAACTACCATTGTTTGTTCGAAACAATCCCTAGCCCGAAACTAAGAAGCTTGGTTTAATAAATGAAAGCATAAAGCTACAGTCTCTCTAAAACGTCAGACCCTACCGACAGCGTGCCGTGACGTCACGACGGACGACCGACTTTGCTTATTAACAGTAAAACCTGATTTACACGGTAATTCCTAAGGTCTTGGGTTAACAATTATTCATCAAGAATAATAATCTAACTTTTACATAATAATTAAAATCGTTTAGTTGCAAGTTTGGGTAGACAATGGCACAGTATTACAATATTTCCTACAGTAGCGCAACGCCTGTGATGTCGCGCGATGCCGCCGCCAGTGTAGGTACTTACGCTGTCACTTGCAAATATGCTTGGGTTGTCACCAATTGGGAAATAAACAATAATTTAATGTCTTTGGAAATAAAACAATTGTGATTATTACTATTATGATGTAATCATTTATTCCTATGTACATTCAAAATAATTGTGATTATTAAATCTATAGTAATTATTTATTCATAAATATATATTTACATAATGTTGCACTACTAAATGTTTACGTGACATGTTTAGTGCATCTTTTTCGTTCTATTTCATTAAGTAAAGGACAGAAGATAAATGTTAGTTTGCTCCTGTCAAATTAATCAGCGCCTGACGTAAATTGAAGTAATTTTAGGCAAGTTTTTAAAAATGTCTAAACTTGTATGGAGTCTTTAAGGAGTATCTAGTGTCAGGCGCTGATTAATTTTCAGGACTAAACTAAAATTTATCTTCTGTCCTTTACTTAATGAAATAGAAAGAAAAAGATGCACTGAAGTTAGTTTAGTTTGTGAACAAGGGAATCGGCACCAGTACGTATATAATATGGGTGTTATCCAAAGACATTAAATTATTATTGGTGTTATCTACACAATTTGGTCATCATTTTCCTAGACTTTTCCCAACTATGTAGGATGAATGTGTTTCTAATTTCCTTGAGTGAGTGATTGAGTCAGAATTGAACTGGAACAGGTTTTGTTTACACTTAATTAACAGATACTTTAGGAACAACTTATACACAATTTAGTGCCATCACAATTGTTTAAAAATTTGGCATGCAATATACGCTTTACGTGAATGAACTGATTGCCGAGCTCAGCAGTAGCAGGGTTGGATGCTACGTGGACGGTATCTGTGTCAATAATATCAGTTATGCTGACGACATGGTGCTGCTGAGTGCGTCAGTCTGCGGCTTGAGAAAATTGGTCGCCCAGTGTGAGGCGTACGCCAAAGTACATGGTTTGGCGTATAACTGTAAAAAGTCTGTGGTCATGGTCTTTAAGGCTGGGGGTAAAAGCCCTGACAAAGTGCCTCCTGTACTACTGTGTGGTACACCTCTGCAGAGAGCACAGAATTTTAAATACCTTGGTCATATATTAACCCCTGACCTTAAAGACGATGATGATGTTGAACGTGAGCGGAGGGCATTGTCGGTTAGAGCGAATATGTTGGCTCGCAGGATTGCACGATGCTCACTTCCAGTCAAGATCACGCTCTTTCGAGCGTACTGTACTTCATTTTACACGTGCAGCCTGTGGGCTCGGTGTACGAAAAGATCGTACTGTGCTCTCCGCGTTCAGTATAATAACGCGTTTAGGATGCTGCTGGTGGGGCTGCCCCGCTTCTGTAGTGCGTCGGGGATGTTCGCAGATGCGCATGTAGATTGTTTTTACACAACAATGCGTAAAAGGTGCGCTTCCCTGGTGCGCAGGGTGTGGGGCGGCACCAACAGTATCCTAAGCATGATTGCCAGTCGCCTGGACCGTGTTTATGTGGGTCGCTGCTGTGCAATTACTCATGGGTTGTTGCAGCAATGATCCACCATTATTTGTTGTGTTGTTTGTATATTCAGTGTTTACTAACATAGTCATAGTTTTACTAACAGCTTTTGAGTCTTTTGATACTCGAATAAAGAGAAATTCTATTCTATTCTAATATATTGACAAGTAACAAAGAAAATATGCTTACCCGGAAGGGCCCGCCCAGTCCGTCATCTAACTCGAGCACGTACCCGCGCACCGAGTGCGGCTGGGCGGGCGCGCGCCACGCCAGCGTGCACGAGCAGCCGCGAGCGGCACACGCCTCCACCGCCATCTCCGGCGCGCCCGGCGCTGTGGTAACATCAGATTAAGTATATTGTTTAAAAAGCAAAGAAACAATAAAATTGGAATACTCTGTAAAAAGTTTACGTGGTCATTTTTTTTTGTAAATAAATATATATTAAACGAATGTTTTTTTACGACTTGACAAAACATCGATATTTCTATATTATATTATTTGCAAGTTTGATAATAATCTATTATACAATCTCATTACAATTTTCCACTTTGGACCATATTTGGTGTGTTTTAAGTGGTCAAAAAAACAATGACTCTCTTTAACAGAAACTGAAGCATCTGCTCATTATTCTACTATTGAATGGGTTGTGAAACTGTGACAGCAGTAGCTCAAGACGTTTATTTGTTACATTTGATTTCACTGAAAGCAGACCTCCTACCTATATAAAAAATAACAAGGTGGAATAAATGAAAAAAATAATAATAAGGACTTATTATTTACCTGACGACTTCATTAGGCATTCCGCAGCTGTATTTCCAATGTACGCAAAAGAAATTGGGAAAGAGAAGTTAGTGTTAATAATAAAAATGATATTTATATCTGTAGTATTAGGTTTATATGGACCCACATTTCTACTACTACTACTGTTAAAAATCTGCCCTACTCTTCGGGGAAAGAAGTGATGTTATTTAAGGTTATTCCGTTTATCCACTCTAGGGTGGATACTCTAACAAGCGTGTTCATCTATGCACCATAGACGGGATGGATAATAGGAATTCGTATATTATTTTTCTTCCGATTTTCTACCACGGCTGTGTATATACGAAAATAATTTCGTTCATTGGTCATTTAAAAAAATTATAAAAACTGGCCCAAGATAAGTTATAAACATTGGCATACCATACGTTTTTCGCTAAAACGTCTGTTGTATTAAAGAAATTTAGAACACGATTGCAAATGTGTACTTTAATTTATCCAGGCGGCCTAAAAAGGCCACTTTGGCAGAATCATAAAACAATTCATATCATGCAATTCATCTGTTTGACAGTTTCACACCTATATATCCCTTAAGGGTTAAGCAGAGGTGTGCCTATAGCATTGTACGAATCTCCATAAAAAACTGTCATACAGATGAAATTGCGTGATATTCATTGCTTTATGATTCTGCCAAAGTGGCCTTTTTAGGCCCCCAGGATACACAATTGCGTCTAAAACAAAAATGAAATTAGTGTTGGTTATTTCCTGGACATATTGCAGAATTTATAAATTATATATTAATATTATTTAGAACGAGGAAGGTATAGATAGATTTAAATGGTTAATTAAATTAAGGTCATCATAAATTAATGGTTGATTTAATTTAAGGTCGTATTTAAATGCAATACCTAATATGATTTCTGTTTAATTTTGAGTTATTAATAATTTATTAAAGTGTATGAGTCTGTTTACTGTTGTACTGGTGAAAAGCCGGAAGAACAATGAGAAGTGAATTTCCTATTATGCGATTAGATGAACACGCGTTTCAGAGTATGCACCCTGGGGTGGATAAACAGAATAAATAACTCGTTATTTGTTTAGGTTTATACAAACACGTTTACATGACAATAAACTTTTAAAAACTAGATGAGGTCGATGGTTCCTGTCCAACTAACTAGTCTGAGAAGAAACACCGAAACTGTCGAAGAAACAAAGATTTCAATTCCAGATATTATCTTGGTCAGATCATGTGAGGACAATTTAACTTAGTGTCTGAAATGATAATTTGAGGACAGGTCCACTCAAATCTTTCCACATTGATTTGAGTGGGTCTGTCTGGTCAGTGCACGCATTTGTTATTAATCGTGTAGCTCAAGTCAGACCTAAAGTTTTGTTAAAACAGAAAATGTTTATACATAAAGGTAGCAGTGTTAACTAAAGCTGGTAAACTTACGTATGCATTCCACGAAGTTCATACTTCTGACGGTACGTAGCACAGGCTCGACGTCCAGGGTGAGTGCGGGGGCGGCGGGGGGAGAGTCCAACGACGAACACAAATTGGACGCGGTATCCTGCGCCCGCGCTGACAGTATGTTCCCCACCTGACAAAATGATCATTATAATGATTTCTATCAGGATTTTCACAGTAGCAGTCTGGAGTCAGGATTTGTGTCCGATTGATGGAAATAGGCTTGCCCCGTAGTACATGATTTATAAACATAACTGGCGAAACGTGGGTCTACTATAGGTACACCTCTGCCTAACCCTTCAGGGATAAAAACCGTAATTTTATGCTATGTAAAATACAATATACCAGGCATGCTATGTACGAGATACAATATACCAGGTACGCGCATTGAAAACATTGCGTAACAAATTATTCGATGAATAGAATGAATAATTTCTAAAGGGACTTCAAATACCAGTACGGCATGCTCCAAAAGTAAAACATAATAATATTATTATCTTTTGTTTAGAACTGTCTGGAATGTAGGTGTCATAGATTTGTTTACATTTCTGAGATAGAAAGCTTTACTCTATATGGGGATAGTTTAAATGTAAGAAAAAAGGACATAATTGAATGTGTCCATTTGATGTTACATCTTAATGAGACCATTAATTGTAAATTTATTTTTTGTGCCTTGCCTTATTCCAATTATTTATCACATGAGCAAAATAAGCATATTTATAATTTAAATATGTTAATTTATAATAGGACTTGTCGCCACAGCGAAGCTATTTTATATTTTGATTGTAATCAATTCATTACTGATTACAAACTGACAGATTACACTATGTATTTGCCACCTAGTTGTAAGAGACAAATTGCTAATCTTTTAGCATACAATATACACAGTGACACTGGTACTTGTAGTGTACCATCGATTACTGTTAGTAGTGGTACTAACACTACTTTTGATACGCCTTGTAGTTTAAACTATTAGGTGCGACAACGGGTCAGCCGCATATGTTGAATGTTGTACATCAAAATATGCAGAGTCTGTCCGGCAAAGAGCTAGAATTAAGTTTATTTATGGAGAACTATGATGTTCAGGTGTTATGTTTGACTGAACACTGGTTGAAAGAACATGAAGTAGTGTTTATCAATGATGATAACTTTACCGTACAGAGTGCATTTGTGAGAAAAAGTGCTATTCGCGGTGGCTCTTTAGTTCTTGTTTCAAACAAGTTGAAATGTAAACAACGTTTAGATGTAGTTAATCTTTCAATCGAGCGCACTATAGAGTTGTCTTGTGTTGAACTTGAGCGATATGTTATAATCTGTGTTTATCGACCCCCCTCTGGGGATTTTATTAGTTTTGAATCGGTAATGGAGGATTCTCTCAATAGGTTAAAATCAAGTAATAAAAGTATTATTTTATGTGGAGATTTCAATATTAATATTTTAGATGTTACTCCATTAAGTATTAGACTTCTCAATCTGTTTAGGTCTTATAATTTAATTAATTTGTTTTTTGAACCTACTAGGATCACGGCATCTTCTTCAACTTGTCTTGATAATATATTTAGCGATTGTGATGCCAAAAATAATTTAGTGTTAACTGACTTAACGTCCGACCACTGTGGTTTATTGGCTAGCTTCGCCATGCCATTAAATAAAAAGTCGCAAAAACTTGAATGCAGGCCTTATACGGCTAGTCGTTGCAAGATGTTTAAAAATAATATAGCTCATAGAATTACACCATCTATAGTAGAACACGAGAATCCTAATGAAATTTATGGTGCCCTTTTTGATGTTGTGCAAAAAGAGTTCCAATCTATTTTCAAGACCAAGACCATTAACATCAATGGTTCCTCCGTTGGCTTTAACCAATGGGCTACTCCAGGTATTTATAAAAGTAGAGCGAGATTATACGAGTTATATGGTTTGAAAAAATATAGGTTTGATACTCCTTTCCCAGAGTATGTAAAAAATTATTCAAAATTATTCAAAAAGATTAGTGCTTTTGCTAAATCAAAATTTTTAAGTGACACAATTAAAAATTCTAATAATAAAGTAAAAACCACTTGGAAAATTATTAAAAATGAAACTGGTAAATCGGTTAAACAAGATAAACAACTTGAGATTATGGTCGACAACAAATTAGTTAATAAAGCAGCTGATGTAGCTGAGGCATTTAATGAGTTTTTTGCCAATATACCTATAACTACGACTTGCTCCTTAAATTCGTCCCCGTCTAAAGCTGAAAACCTTTTGCATAGTAGTGTACCTACATGTAGTCGCTTATTTAGCTTCGAACATGTAACCCCGCGTGATGTAGTTAATGTCTTTAACACACTTAAGTCTAAAAACACCGGTGATTACTGGGGCATCTCCATTAAACTTTTAAGTAATATAATAGACATCGTAGCTCCCTATCTAGCTGTTACTTTTAATAAATGTGTGGATTTAGGAACTTTTCCTGATCTCATGAAGAGTAGTAAAGTCATACCATTATTTAAATCAGGTAATAAAAATGACGTTGGCAATTTCAGGCCTATTTCTACCTTACCTGCATTTAGTAAAATATTTGAAAAATTAATACTCAAGCAGTTGCTAAGACATTTTAATTTAAATAGCCTCCTTCATAATGAACAATATGGCTTTACAAAAGGTCGTTCGACTACAGATGCGGGTGTTGCTTTGTTGAAACACATATTTAATGCATGGGAGAACTCGCAAAATGCTATTGGAGTTTTCTGTGATCTCTCCAAAGCCTTTGATTGCGTGCACCATGACACTCTTTTACGTAAACAACGTCATTACGGTGTCCAAAACGAGGCTCTCAACGTAATAAATTCTTATTTACATAATAGGTTCCAATGTGTAGATGTTAATGGTGTGAAATCTTCCGGGCTACCAGTTCTGTTAGGTGTGCCGCAAGGCTCAATACTGGGTCCATTCTTGTTCTTAGTATATATCAATGACTTACCATTCCATTTAAAGGGCATCTGTGACGTTGTACTGTTTGCAGATGATACCTCTCTTATTTTTAAAGTAGACAGGAATAGACAAGATTTTGACGACGTAAATAGTGCACTCTCAATAGTTACGGATTGGTTTACGTCAAATAACCTAGTTCTCAATGCCAAGAAAACTAAATGTGTAAAGTTCGCCTTACCAAATGTTAGAAATCTAGGACCCAACATCGTCTTAGATGAAGAGGTGCTTGAAACTGTGGGCTCGGCAGTATTTCTGGGAATAACAGTTGATGCCAAACTTCAGTGGGGACCACATATATCCAGCCTAGCAGGAAGGCTCAGTTCGGCTGCCTACGCCGTCAGGAAAGTAAGACAATACACTGACGTTGATACAGCTCGTTTAGTCTATTTTAGTTATTTTCACAGCGTTATGTCCTATGGTATTCTGCTGTGGGGCAAAGCCGCTGATATACAAAATATATTTGTCCTGCAAAAACGAGCTGTTCGAGCAATTTACCAGCTAGGTGCCAGAGTTTCTCTAAGAGATTTTTTTAAAGATATTGGTATTCTCACAGTTGCATCACAGTTTATCTTTGCCAACATCTTATATATTAGGCAAAATATACACTTGTACACTAAAAACAGTGATATTCACAATGTTAACACTAGAAATAAGGACAAACTACGAACTCCCTTTCACCGGCTTCATAAGGTTCATAACTCATTTGTTGGGCTTGGTATAACTTTTTATAACAAGCTACCTTCCTCTTTGCTAGATTTGCCTTATAATACGTTTAAAGCTCAAGTAAAATCCAACCTTTGTTCAAAGGCTTACTATTCAATCAACGACTACTTAAACGATAAGAATAGTTGGTCGGCCTGATTAACTCAAGACAATGTTTATGTTCTTTCTCCAGAATTAGCTTACTGACAGGTTATATGAGTTCATGTAATTGTTTTTTCTTTTTTTTTTTTTTTGATGACTGTATAAGTAAATTCAGTTTAATTTTATTTTAATTTATTATTGACATAATCAATTCATTTCAATGTTTTGTAATGAGTTGATTGCAATAAGTGATTAGCTAGCGACCTCTATGATTGATCATTTTATTCTTGCCTGAGTAACCGGCAGCAAGTTCGTCATGCTCCCTTAGATGTCACTGCTTGCGGTAGCGTCGGGGGTCGGGTTGCCTCCTTCCCTCAAATATGGCGAGGGGGGTAATGGCTGATCTTTGCGTTATGCTCGTGAACGGGTGCTGCTTGTGGTGACTGGTCGTCTTGCTGACCATGGTTTTATTGTTGTTATTAGTAATACCTAACTTGTTTATTAATTTTTACTTTGATGGTCCTGGTCTATCATTTGTGCCTTCAGGTGACAGCTATGTGAACAGAACCCAGCATTGCATAAATATGTAAGTTGTCACGCCCTTTATACCTGGAGGCTTTTATTTAGGTAGTTTTTATTTTTATTTTATTACTTTTGATTTAGTATTTTTATTTTAGCTTGAGTACGTATAGATTTTTATGGTATTTGTTGGTATATTGGCGTGGCTAGCTAACATATGGCAAATAATTTTATTGAATGTTCTGTGTCCTGTAATGTTAATTAGATACTTTGCAGGTCTAGTTTTGTATACAGTCGAGTATTTTATAACTGAACAGACAGCTGTGCTGCTGGGGAGTTTGTTGCGCCACTTCTTCTCCCCAGCGAAAGCACTAGGAAGTGGTGAAGGGCGGGCGTTTTTGGGGGACTGTCTTATGTAATTTTGACGTTCGAAAAGTGCTGATTCTCAGCCTAGTTTGAATAAATGACTTTTGATTTTGATTGACTCATTGATAGGAGACACCTTGGATAACAAATGAATACTTAGAATTTGCATTTTCCTTATGAGATAAGTTTAACACAGAAATATATATATATTGTGCTTCTAGTTATCTTTAATGTCAAAGTCAAAGCATTTATTTCAAATAGGCACATAAAAGGCACTTTTGAATGTCAAAAATTACAATGAAATAGAATTGATTCTAGTCGCCCCTTCCAAAAGGTAGTTTTCGTATGGAGAAGAATGGACAAGTAACTCCACCGTTACTCTTTTAAATACATTAATTATATAATAAATAATATGTGAAGACATTGAACCTAAAATAAAATTACTATACCACAATAGGTAAAAGAATTAAAAATGAAATATTATTTATCTGATAGATACATGGTGCTAACATATTTACAAACATAGTAAAAGAAAACGGTTTACATTTAAAAAATATATAAAAAAAATTACAAGTAATAAGTCGAGTAATTACAGAATGTAAATCAATGTCAAAAATTGCAGGCAGAGACATTGATGCGCAACCTTTTACCATAAATTCATTACATGGTTCTGGATGGGAATTTTTATTTAAATAGCCCACGAAAAATTTAAATGCAAGGGATTGCATTGAAATTTTTGTGGGCTATTTAAATAAAAATGTGTTGTTCCATACATTTTGACGTGCGGTCAAAATGTATGGAACAGCAATTTTATTTATTTTATGTATTGCACTTTTCTATAAAACAGCCGATTTTGCTTTTGATGACCGACGAACTATTTCTATGCTAAGGGGTCTAGAATAATGTGCTGGTGCTGAATTCATGGTTACAGTTTGCGCGTGTACCTGCTACTGCCGCCTATTAATGGATAACCCATCAATTACGATGAGGCCTATTAATGTGTTACAGTAGGTATATATAACATGGCAGATAACCTTTATCAGTGTGACAGTACATTATGTAATACTGTTTGCTGATACCAGCACACATTAGAATCAGGTCAATCTAATAATATTGAATCGATAAGCTTGACAATATTTGAGAAATCAGTCAGTGTGCCAAAAAACACATTGTTATACCAAAAATAATGTTATTGAAAACTCAAGATTTGGTAACGGGTAATGGAGCGCAGCATAATAGGTGTTAGGCTTACAGATCTAGTTAGAAACACCACACCACCCTGCGCTCTATAACTCAAGTAGCGGATGTTGGAGGAAAAACAGCCAGGCTGAAGTGGGAGTGGGCTGGACACGTCATATGAATGCACCCAGAGAGATGGGTAAAGGCCTTCACTCACTCGACGCCTGACATCGCCGTCGAGGTAGACCACGGCGAAGGTGGTGTGACGATCTGATAATGTTTGTAGGGCCAACATGGCTAGAGATTGCACAAGAGGTTTGAAAGGAAAAAGGGGAGGCCTTGTCCCAGAAGTGGGGCACAATAAAGGCTAACATTTTTTTTAATATGCTAAATAGATTACATTGTAAAAAAAAATATGTATATATCCTTCCATCATTGCACATATCATACATCCTTAATGGAACACTTAGTGGTCTTATTAATTACAACATTAAAGTTAATAAGGTAAAAACAGTAAACCTAAATAAAAATGTAGCCCCACTCTTTGATGTGATGCCTAGCAAACCTTGCCATGACTTAGTTCTTATAAATAAGGAATCATTATTATTTTCTTACCTGTAGAAAAGCTGCATGATCTGATTCTTTAAGAGCTTCAATGGAGAAGTGTAACAGTGCAGTTGCTTCCCGCAGTTTCTGAGCAGCATGTGATGTGAGCGACCGCATGTTGGTTATGGCCTGAGACCTTGTGTTCCGAGCTGCACGTATCAGCTCATCTCGTCTCCTCTCTATGGCACGGGTTACTTCAGAACAAGTGTGATCTATTTGTTTTTCCAACTCTTCACAAGATTCCTGATACATAAAAAGACAATTAATAACATTTTGGTTACAAAGCAGAATTTTAATCATATTTAATCAAGATTAAGATTGCAAACCTCTTCTGACACTTCAAAAGATAAACAAAGCTAGTTTTCCTGGAATGCAATATTGTGTGTCTGTTAGAAGAAAATAGCAATATTGTTTTAAATATTTGTGGTCTAATTATAAAAGTACTTACATTAATTTTGTCACCAGTTCCTTTTACTAACTGTATATATTCTGTCATGGCTTTGGCTTGTTCAGATAGATGTTGCAATGATTGTGATAATTCAGTCTGAAATAAAAATAGTAAAGCAATGTTGAATATGTGCCAATAAGTCAGCAAACTAGTAATCTGAACCAGATCCCTCCAATAATACTAAAATTGAATTCTATAAGGCAGCAGAGTGTGGAGCAGGGACTTGTTAGTGTCAGTTATGGTTTCCTATCAAGTAATAAAGCACCTGGCGTGATCTGGCTGCAGGTCCAACATCAAATGAGTTCTAAATTACCTTATTGGCTCTAGCAGCAACAGACAATGCCTGTGTTTCATGTGTTGAGTGTCTTTCAGCAAGACAGCGCTGACAGATTGGTACTAAGCAGGTGTTGCAGTAGAGGACAGGGGGCGAGCCGTGGTCGGCGCAGGTGGTGCCCAGCGGCCGCAGCTCGTGCTGCGCCAGCGGGCCGCGTGTGGGGTGCCAGGCGTCGCGGCAACCCGCGCAATACCGCACCGAGCACTGCTCGCACCGCACCACTGCAGCGCGTCGTTCCCCTTCACACATCTGGCAGGCCTCCTCGGCGGGCGGAGCACCCGTGACCCCACCGAACCGCTCAACAATTGTTCGCATAACGCGAAACGGTGGAAGTCCTTCTGCTCCATTATCGTCCAAGTAAACTAACTTATTGCAGGATGGGCATGATATTGTAAATGCTGCGCTCGAATATGCGGGCACAGCCGGGGTCCCTGCGTAACTATTAGGCCTTGATCCGCATACTACTCCACTGTCAGTTTCGCTAGATACTGAGGCTTTATCCGCTTCTTGATAATCGTTCGAGGCTGCAGAATTATCTGCTTCGTGTATGTGAGTCTGTAAATTTACTGCACAAACTCTACAAAGTGCATGCCCGCAAGGTAGTAATACTGGTTCTCTGTAGAATTCTTTACAAACAAAACATCTTATCTCCTCTTCCATTTTGTTCTAACTGTAGAAATCTAATCCACTGTGAAAATAAATTTTAATTCACTTCACATAATCTTAGTTACTCACTAACATTGTTTGAGTTTAAGTTATAAATAAATAAAATCAACAATAAAAATAACGCAACATGCATAAGCTTATCACATAGGCATAATAGCATTTGATTGCATTACATTTGTGTTTTGTGTTTGCAACACACAGATCACAGAACATACAGTACTTTTTGATATACCACAGACTTCTTAGAGCACAGAACATATACACTAAAGGGACTCTACTACGTGTTAGACTGACACATACCATTATACCCTGACGCTATCGCCATGACGGGCTGACTCCATAGCTGGACCATTGAGATAGGACAAGCATGGAGACGGCATATCATATTTATTTATTCATATCATATTTATTATATTATTATTTAGAATTAGATATTCCTTAATTTTAAAACAGTAAAATAAGCAAATTATAACTAATCCCTAACTAATTAATAAAAATAACAAAATAAAATCCTAAATTAACTAAAACTAGAAACTAAAATATAGCGTCGAAAAATTCATCAAAGGCGCATTGCCATGCAACGTGGTAATGCCACAGAACATACATACCCTACGCCATGCCGCCAGTCTCTTGGGTCATTAATAGTCGACAGCGATGCGGATGAATTTTTCAAGATATATACTGTGTAACAGTTACTGCGTATATCTCAATATATATTTTATATTAATTTGAATATGTTTCTATTAAAAAATCTACTGTATTATTTACATTGAAAAATTATCTTGAAATATCAGGACAAATCTTGAGATCTCAGATACAGCTGCACAAGCCAAACCAAACGCGTTAGTTGTCCTCACGTTTGAATTTTTGATGGTTTGTCGAGGTCTGGCAAGCGTGAGGATCCGGCATAACATAACAAAAGTCGTCGTCGTCAAGTCGCGATTGAAATACGGCTTTGCCGGTTTTGTTCCTGCTCAACTGATCGATTTAGTACAAGTTTTGTAGCCAGCCACTGACCTGAAGGCCAATTCTCGTAATTTAAAACGTTCAAAATCTAGTCGCAGTCTCATCTCGGCGACAAATAAAATATGTCAAAAACTTGTCAAAATGTAGAGAAATTCAAGGTCTTTTTGACAGATTGAGACTGAGATCAGACTGTGAACCAAAGAGTAAAGTAATATAGAGGGCTGTGAACGTTCTTAAAATTACGAGAATTGCTCCTCTGTATTTTTGTTTAATAGAGGTCATATACCCAGCACTGACCTCTATTAAACAAGTACGCGCTGGACTAACTATACTCTACGAAATGACAGTAGTTCTGTGTGCCGATTCAAAGCGCCCTCAGGTACTCAGGAATTAAAACTGGCACTTTCTTTCAAATGGACGTTGAGTTGTTTGGTTCGTCTCTGATGATTTATGTATAAATCGTGGAATACGACTATTTTTGTGTATTTTGTGTTCATTACGTGATATTTAGAAGATTTTTAAAGTATGCACATTTTGTAAAACTCGCGATCAAAAAGGCAGCGGAATAACCTTGCACAAGTAAGTGAATTTCATGACTATAAATGTTTCGATGGCTTGTGTGAGCATTTTTAATACTATTTTATGTTTAGAATAAATGTTTTCATTAATGTCTCATCTTATTTAGGGCACAGTGTTCACATAATATAATGAATACAATCATTTGAGTAGGGTTGTAAATGTTCCATGTCGATAATTTTCTTCAGACAGTAAATAATTTTAAATTTAAGTACGTGTTTCAAATTGAAATTTACTCTCGCCAGAAATTTCTGCAATTTGATTAGGTAAAACAAATTAGCAAATACTAGTTTCTAATTTCTAAAGATAAATATTATATGTAATGTGTACTTTTTATTTAATATATATAGGTATATTAACTAACTTATTATATAAATAAATACAAAAACGAAGGACACCTAGGCGTCGAAGTACTCGTCCGCATCGCTGTCATCCGGAAACGCGCCAGAAGACTGGCAGCATTGCCACATTGAATGGCAATGCTAATTCTTTGACCAAAGAACGACCCAGCCCTCTGGTCACGTGAAGAGTCGACTAACCGGAGAGAAATTTCCTTAAAAAGGAGACGCGCACTCGGGCCCCATGACCCGAGCGTTTCGACCCCAAACGGCTCAAAGCTGTAGTTGCCTATAAGGTTACAGTATTTGCGCCGCTTGAGGGTCTCAGCAGCCGCAGCAGCGGCACCAGCACAGCCCGCCGTGCTAGGAACATGAGATGGCGCAAGGGTATCGACACACGTTGCGTCCCACACCAGAGGCCTACCCACCTTCCAAGGCAACAACGTCATGCCGTCTGGTCTCTTCCCATCGTCACGTACCAAGCCGTTTGGTTCTAACACCGCTGGTACACCGGCGGTGACAAGGGCTCGACGAATAATATCGTTGATGCTGGCGTGCCGTGCTATGCGGCCTGCTCTCCTGCAGCAAGACAGGCCATGGTGTCCGAGACTGTCGACAGCTTCACCGCAGTGACATCGATGCGGAGCAACACAAGGTGCGCCCAAGCGGAGACACGTAGCGAGCCGAAACGATGAGTCATCCATCATTGTGCCTATGGTGGATGACGGGAGCGCCTGAAGCCACAAGCCTGACTCCCATTCTCCCACAGCCAGCAGACGAGCACGCTCAACAGTATTACGTGACGTGTTTACAGGGGTATTCCGTATAATACTCCAGAGCGGCTCATCCCACCGTCTTTGGGAAGACGGGTTATATGGCAAAACCGTATTGGGACAAGCCATTTTCCAAGCTTTCATCGCATCGGTCAAACACGGTACTTCAAAATCGACCAGTGAGGAAGATAAAATGTTCCTGGTTAATTTATCGGTACTGTGGACCGAGGAGAGGAAGACCGGTAAACTAATACTTGAAGTTTTGCGGACGCCGAGACCACCCAAGCGAATGGGTAGTGTGGCTTGCTGCCACGCACGGTCGTCCAGGGCCACATTTACGATGGAAGTTAATGTGTTTCTAATTATTTGGTCTACTTTTTCTAAAAGTTGTGGATGCTTCCTTAGATGAGAGGAGCGAAGGCTATATGTAAATTTTGGTCAAAGTCAAAGCATTTATTTCAAATAGGCACAGAAAAGGCACTTTTGAACGTCAAAAATTATTATGAAATAGATTTGATTCTAGTCGCCCATTCCAAAAGATAGTTTTCGTATGGAGAAGAATGGGCAAGAAACTCCACCGTTACTCTTTTAAAATGTTTTACAATATTTTGCATAAGTACATCAATTATATAATAAATAATATGTGAAGATGATGCACCTAAAATAAAATTACTATACCACGATAGGTAAAAGAATTAAAAATGAAACCATGACATATAAATTAATTATCTGATAGATACATGGTGCTCACATATTTACAAATATGGTAAAATTATAGGATTTTCATGCAAAAAAAAAAATACAAGTAATAAGTCAGGGTGTGAGTCAGAGCAACTGCAGAATGTAAAACAATATCCAAAAAATTAGAATAAATTTACAATTAAATAAGCAACCAGTTTGATCTTGTGTAGACTCTAGATTGTCCTATGGAGCAGGACCATGTAACAACCTGTAAACAACATGAAATGCAATAAATGAATGATGATGATGATGATGACCAGCATGTTTCCAAGCGTTCTTATCCTGGATATAATCTTCTAATTTATAGTATGCTTGTTGTGGTCCAAAACAACAGTACCGAATGAGTGTGAAGGCCGAATGAATATTAATTCTGAAAAGTCTTTACGAGATATCATTAAAATTTTGTATCTTCTCCTCAATGAACGTTGGAAAGGATTCGTCAAAAATTGGGGACCCTAGTAGGTGAAGAGAGTTTCTTTCCGTAATTTTGATATTTGGAGCTATTGTATTAATTTTTTCTATGGTAGTCTGTCTGTCAGTCGTTTGGGGAAGATAAATTTCGCATTTTGAAAGGTTCAGGTCTAGGCCAATGGAACTGAATTTGTCTTTAAAAAAAGTTAAATCTTTTAAGACTGTGTCTATATCACCTCCTAGGGTTCCGTCATCCAAATACCATACGTTGAATTTAGAATTTAGTTGTCGAACAATTGGATTTATTGCCAAACTAAAAATGACTGGCCCAAGAGGGTCACCTTGTTGACAACCAACGGCTGAACTCAAAAGGTTGTCTTTATAAAGTAATTTAGAGGGGTGCCTGTAACATTGATAGAGAAAACTGTAAATTTTGGGTATTTCTTTTTTAATTTCTGTCAACAAGGTGTCCCTGTTTACGGAATTGAAAGCATTCTTAATGTCAACCTTAAGGATGACCTCACCTTTATCGCTATTGAGATAGGTGGATAATGCATGTACCGCAGCCTCACAGCCCCCTTTAGACCCAAAGCCTAGCTGTAGGGGCTGGAATTTGCTGGCTAGTGTTTCGCTGTAAAAAGCACAGCAAATTTTGGCTGCGATACGACGGTAAGTGGACCCAACGGCAATGGGACGAATGCCGCCAACTTTCTTGCGCAGGGCACATAAATTTGCCCCATACAAAATATCAATGACGGCTTCGTTTACATTGCCGGAGAGCATGAGATTCATGAGGGCCGTCAGCTCCTTCAAAAGGGACTCACCAGCCTCCCCGGCGCCTGAACATATTAAGTCCTTCAGGTGTTGAGGTGTCAGGCCGTCGAGACCGCCGGCGGAGCCACTTCGAAAGGAGCAAATGGCCGTACATACTAGTTGAGCTGTAATTTCAAGTGTGTTTAATTCCGGATCGGGTGGGTCAGGGAAGGAGAGGTCATCTGCCGGGGCAGGGTGTTTGCTCTCCAGAGCTGTAAGTGTCTCTGGAGAGTACGGCGCAACCACATCGCTGCTAAAAATGATCCTAGCTGCACCTCTGATATCACCCTCGCCTAGTTTAGACTCCACAAATGTGTACTTGTTTCCGAAATAAAGACCTAACATCGAAATAAAACTTGCCATCTACAATGTACTGTATACTTTAGTCATTTTTACTTTAATTAAATACTTAATTTCAGATTTCCCACCAACTAAGCAGATATGACAGAAAAACATGAAAATGGAAAATTGGAGTCCTGTTTGGACTGTTTCAATAGATACACTCTTTTCCATACGACCACTACCTTTTGAAAGGGCCGACTAGAATCAGTTCTATTTTAATTTGAAATAAATGATTTGATTTTTCACTTTGTTATTTTTTGTTTTTCTTTCCAGTAGTATGCACGGTATCCAAATACCCAATAATGGAAATATAATCACTCTTCTTTCCGCTGGTAATGGCTACATGGTAAGGTAATGTTACACGGTTCACTTTTGGCATTCAATTTGAGTGAATTGGATTGAATTTGGGACGCTGTTTTTTGAATGGTTAACATTTTTGTTTACATAGTTCAATTCTTCCAAATTAAACACCAAAAGTAACTATTATAAGTAATGGCTATTAAATAAATGTAATGCAATATAGCTCACGAAGAATACAACTGCCATTTGATTTACTAGGATAGAGCGAAATGGCAACGTAATAGCTCAATAGTTTTTAGTTCACTTTGCGAACTAATGTGACCCCAGCTTAGCTTGTAAAACTAGTGTAGTTGAGCCAGGAGATATTAGTTCAACCATAGTAGTTTTTACGGAAAGTTTTAAGCCTATCCTCATATTTAACGCTCGCTAATCTGACCGTCATGCACTTTACTAGGACACTATCTTGCGACTAGTTTATATCTTGCGATCTGGCCACGCCCTTATGAATTTTCAGTTAACCTTTGCAGAGCAATTATTCTATTACTTAAAAATTAAGCACAAAAATAACTGGGAGTGATTCGATATTTTTCTCTTAACACTTTCGACTCCGCCCACTTTTCATAGAGCTCATACGCCATGCCGCCATACATATTGCAAATGGACCCTCCAGGAGGGTCACCGGCATTACGTTAGCGCTAAAGTGAACCCTCGAGGAGGGTCGTCGGCATTAGGTTTGAAACCGTATTGTAAAACACTATAAAAAGAAGTAAATTAGTGTTTTCAGAACGTCTTGTTGCTTTAATTAGTATCTCTGGGGGTATTTACATGTGCTAGTGGCGTGAAGACGTGAAATATAAAAAATAAAAAAATGAAGAAAAAGTATAATCGCTCGCTTTGATCCCGTGACAGGGGTGTCCAACCTCTTCTGAAATTTTCATGCAATGTAATATTTTTTTAAACAGTTACATTATGCAATATTAATATTTTTTTAAGTAATAAAACGTTATTATTTTGTAACAGCTTATTAACTTACGACTTACGTATGTGTGCCTCGGCTTCGCCTCGGCCCACGTTTACTGCACGTTCCTCCATCAATGCCTAGTTTGTGGCCAAGGCTTGTAGTATAGTACTTTTCTCAAATAATGCGCGGAAATTAAAATACAATTACTTTCAAAATCAATGACGAACAACGCACAACAATAATTTTTCCCGCGTTAAAGTGATAATTTGTTTTTTTTTTACTTCCTTGGTTGCCATGTTTTGGAGTAAAAGATCGTTCCATTTTTAAATAACACGACATATATGAGTTTACCTACTATGTTTATTTGGCCGCTAAACCAGGACAGATATGGATTTTCATACAACTTTTGCCGGCCGCTGCTCGCATGTATGTGGCCAGGGGGCCTAAAACGGCCACTTTGGCAGAATCATAAAATAATTCTTATCACGCAATTCATCTGTTTGACAGTTTCACACCTATATATCCCTGAAGGGTTAGGCAGAGGTGTACCTATAGCATTTTACGAATCTCCATACAAAACTGTCAAACAGATGAAATTGCGTGATATAAATTATTTCATGATTCTGCCAAAGTAGCCTTTTAGGCCCCCTGTACAGCAATTTCGATTTATCTCAAAAAAGGTTGTCAAAATAATGCTCAAATTTCCAAGCATTTTTGAGAAAAGACATTTTTTTTTAATTATGTAATTTGCCCACTGGCCAGGTATTATACAAGCTTGTTTATTAGAGGTCAGTGATTTTGCCATACTGACCGGTGATTGAGCTAAAGAAAATTAAATGTTATTTCAAAGCAATAAGACTATATTTTAAATGCATAAAATAGTGTTACGGTCAACACGATTTTCTTAATAATAATAGAAGTTAGCTTTAAAAAAAATTTTTTGGTCATTGTATTATGCTTTCAACTCAATACCTACTCTAATTGGGGTGTATGAGGTCTTGCGTTAATTATGTTACACATTGTATACATGACCACAGATAATATAATACTCTAATGACAAAACCAAACGACTTGTATGTAGCGAAGTATGCTCCTGAAATGAGCAACTGTACAAACGAACGGACTGACAGTCAAACAAAGTTGCACCATGGGTGTTCGTTTTTACCCTTTTGATACGGAACCCTGAAAAGCTTCTATTTATAAACTCATCCTCATAATTTATAATCTCAAAATAAATAATGTTTATTTTTAGGGAATATTTGTACCTAAACGTAAAACGGTTTACCATCCCTGAAATATGGGCATCCTGGCGCCCAATTATTTTTGAAAATAAAAATGCTGGTATTTGAAAACCAACGATTATACTAATAAATCTTGTTAAAATATACGACAAATTTTATTTTCATAGTTTATAATGCTATATTCACGAAGAAAAACGTACATTTAAAATGAGCCCTCCGCGAGGGCTCCCGGCATCCCATATGCGATTTGAGTGAACCCTCCAGGAGGGCTCCCGGCACTGAACGTGTTAAGTAATAAAAGCCAATGACCAAAAATGGTGCAATTTTTTTTTTTCGCGGCCATCAATCAAACTTATATAATTTGATGGAGAATAATATGACGAACAAAAGCTAATATGCGGTAACATAACCTAACATCAGTCTGAACTGAGATACATAGAAAATAAACATTTTTTACTTATTATCATTTATATGCCGGTCGTACAGCTTAGAGCTTATGTCTAACTAACCATCATCTACCTAGCCTTTTCCCAACTATGTTGGGATCGGCTTCCAGTCTAACCGGATGCACCTGAATACCAGTATTTTACATGGAGCGACTGCCTATCTGACCTCCACAACCCAGTTACTGGGTAATACGATACCCCTTGGACTGGTTGTCAGGCTTTCGGGATTCTGACTACCCGTAACGACTGTCAAAGATCCACAAATGACAGCCGGGACCAACGGCTTAACGTGCTTTTCGAGGCACGGAGGGGTCTCGATATGTAAAGATGGTCACCCATCCACAGACCAACCGTGGCAAGCGTAGCTTAACCTGATCGATCGACCTGTGCGGCTGTTATTATTTAGCCACGGGCCCCTCTCATGTCTAAGACGTAACCCTTGGTTATTAAGAGGAAGGATTGAGTCGCGATACCGACAAGCCCGGATATAGGTATTATACCTATTTGTTGCTGGAGGAGAATGTCTGCGGATGTGAAGCTATGATAGGACATTACTGCAGCTGTATTGTGTACCTGGTGTATGCTCTGTCTATAATCTGGTACCTGGGATCGAGCAGACATCAGTCCAATCTCAGTCCACCAGCCCCTTTTTAGACCATATAATTATTAGGCAATATGTCGAAAATGAAGTCAATGGTCACTCAAGTGACGATGATATAATAATGTAATAAATGACGTAATATATTATTATAATTATTTACAGTAAAAAGATTTAATACGACCTATTCTTTTTTTACACCTTAGGAAATAGTAAGACATCGTTTTAATTCCTCTATTTCACAAATGAATTAACAATTTATTGAAACGCCACAAAATACGTAAAAAAGTAAGAAATAAAAACAAACTTAATTACAAGTGGCACAATGGCCGGTCTTGTTGCTTGATGCGATCTCTTCCAGACAACCGTGGATGGAGAGGAATAACACTCGATAATATGAATAGGTAGTGGCTTATCTCTTTCATCTGTTTATCTAGATGACTTTATTATTTCTTACATAAAAAATCAAGTTCATATATATCATCTCGGACTGCATTTGTAGAAAAATCGTTTATCAATTAATTTGTGGGATAGGCTTATCATATACAGACTAACGTCTCAACGATGGCCGCGTTAAAAAATAAATGCACCACTTCCCATAGTGATTTGGTCATTGTCTTTATTCTCCGTGGTTATAACGATCGATAAAGTTTATACTATTTTTTTATCGAAGGATATGTCCATCTCTAATATTAGTTCCACGGTACCTCACGTTGCTATCAGCGCCAAAATGCCGAAAATCAAATGTCTTTAGGTTGTCATCGATAGTATGAAGTCCAGCGTACTTGTATAATACAGGTCAGTGATAGCCAGCCTAATCTATTGCTAACATTGAGAAAATAAAGGTGCATTCCGTATTGGGAATATAATCGATGTAATCGATTTGAGCGTGCTTATAAATCCGTACCGAATTAGCAAACGATGTCCCGTGAATCTTCATAGATAACGTCATGACATGCGCCATCTTGCGATAACGCCGACCAGCACCTGTATTCACAAACATACGATTCACTATCGTATCGACAATGACACTTGTTCGATAACCTGATTTCTGAACCGAAGGACCGGCAAAACGCTATTCACAGATCCGTATGGAAGGGTTTTTTTTTAGGTGTGTATACGGGGAACGCTACAAAATGGTAGTAAATAGATATTCGTGGTAGAAAATTTTAAGTGGTACATAAATTATTTTTATTGAGTATTTCACTATGGGCAACTTTAGATTATGCATTCAGTAACTATTAACAAATAAAAAACAGTAAGCAATGATTTTATTAATATATAAAATTTACTGATTTATATTAAACTTGCTTTGTAAACTTCAACTTTCTGTCAAACCTAGAACAACCGAAATCTGGAATAATTATTTTTCTGAATCTTGTTTTGAGCTATAGAGATAATTGAGAACTACGCGGAAGACAAGGTGGTATAGTCGAAAGACTATAGCCTGCTCTTTGGGCGAGTTAAAAAAAAAAAAATAATAATTGAGGAGTGCAAAATTTGTTTTTTTTTTTAACAGAAAAATGGTTGTATGTATTTTTTCGGTATTTAAACAAATTACTATTTCCTCATTTTCATTTTATAAAACGTGGTACCTAATATTGAAAATGCATATTTTCAGAAAAGAGTGTCATTGGAGCAGCGGTAGATGCTCTTTGCATTCATGCAAGGGCATGAGGACCTTGCCCGGAGCCGTGTTTTGACACCTATTGCTAAGATTATTCTTTTTTAAGCAATATTTTGTTATTCGATAACACTTCCGGCAGCAAATACCTGTCGGAAGAATTGATGTCTTCATACCGTATATGAACTGTCAAAATTGTACGGTTTCGGATTTGTGAATAGCGATTATAGGATTTCGTCGTTCATTGACATTCGATACGGTACCAAACCATGTCGTAGCTTTGTGAATAGCTATGCTGGCCTAGTAATAATATCACATCTGTCAAAAATGACAGTGTGTGTGTGTGTGAGGATGAGAATGTGTCAGTGTGTGTTTTGTTTTGAGTTGCATCATATCTTCAAATTAAACTAACGTGGCATTTTCGAAATTATGCTTCTGGCTGACAGTCGCCACCTAACCAAAGAAGAAGAAATGTGGCGTTTAAAAAAATAAATACTGCTGTAATATCGTTTTGACATTGAGTAAGTACAGACGCCAGCACATCAACCTACCCGAAACTGTAAAAAATTCCCAATCAACTTTGAACCTTATACTTTAGCGATAAAGTTGAAAATCTATCAAATAAATTTGACAGATTGTAGTAGGTTGATGTGCTGGCGTCTGTACATCTATACTGTGAGCGCGTTCACGAGCGTTTCGAATTGTTGACAGCTCTCAGCTGTCATAATCGTAATATCAAATACGGAACGCATGTGAGACGATTTGAGTGCTGTGAGCGATTATAGACAATTCGGAATGCGGCCTTAAATGTCATATCAATTTGTCAAGGATACGGATTTGACAGTTTGTAAATAGGAAGGTAAAATTGAGTATGAGTTGTGTTTATCAACTTTCAATGTTTTTATCTTTTTATGTTGTGTTGTTCAGTTAATTATACACAAATTGTAATGTAGATTAAGTACAATAGCCTTGTCCGAAGTAAACGAATTTAGAAATGGAGCCTGCGCTATCTTCTGACGATAGTTGCGATTCAGAAATGAAGCTGATGAAGAATGAATTGATCGGTAGGTAGAATATAATTTTTAATGTAGTTGTAGACGATATTTAATTAGTATAGGATCAATTAATCTCATTGTTTAGCGTGATTTAAACAAGCTTTCTTTGATTTCAAGTTAGTTTCGATATTAAGACTCCTAATTCTATTAGTCTGTTGCTGTAGGTACTTAATGCACGACCCGTTGATTTTTCAGAAATCCTAGTGTTATTAATATTTAATAATGTACATCTTTCCTACACATTTCATTTTTATAGAATTTGGATTGGAGGAAGAGAATCTGAGCAAGGAAGAAATGAGTGATCTTCTAAAAGCTTTGAATAATTCAAAATCATCAGAAAAACTAGAAGAAGTCGCTCGTGACGGAGGAAATGTCAGTTTATTTTTATTTAAGTATAATTACACTTTTTTCACACACTCAGGCTGCTGGGTAGTCCAGCATTGTATTGATGTTTTAAAGCTTTTACACATTAATTCAGATTTCACCCAGTTTACCCATACTTCTGCTTCCAGCTACTCTGTCCTAGCAGGCAGTTTGAATGTGTGAAGTGTGAAAAAGGCATCACAGTCCCTCAAATACATTTAAAATTATTTTATTGTAACAATAAAATGAATCATTTTTCTATTTCAGGTTGAGAACAATCAATCTAGTACCAGTAGTACCACACCCAAAAAACCCATGAAAAGAAGGTACTTAAATGTAAGAGACAGACGTTTGCCATGGAGCTTACTACCCACCACAATAACACCGGCTGAAAAAGCCCGTAGTCTAGCTGTTTATATAAAACTTATGTCTCTGAACAGCTACCACCAGGCAAGACAGTCTGCTAACTTTGCAGCTTGGCCCCCACCGCTGCAGATTGTTGAAGAAACTACTAGAGTACAACCAGTTAGGTCTACAAGAAGTGGCAGGTCTGTGCCCATCTATGCTGATTTTGATGATGATTCTTCTGACCTAGACTTTGTCATCACCAAGACTAAGAAGAGAAAGGTGTCAGCCAGTGATCACAATGGGAGTGATGGCATCTACACTAACAAAGTTTTGAGCTTAAAAAGAAAACCATTTAAGGATGAGAATAATAGACCTGTGAAGGAAGCCAAAATGAGTACAGATAAATTAGAAGTTTTATCTGCTGTCATTCCTGTAAAGCCTAAGAAAGAGATGTTTACTTTAACTGAAGACTGAAGCACTACCTATTCTTAACTCTGGATCTTTTGATGATTTACGATATGATCTGAAGGAAATGAAAAAACATTGTAGTCTTTTAAAAAAGATAACTTATAAGGTGCTTTCGTTTTGTGAGATGTCTATTTGTATAATCCAAAAGTAATGGAATTAAGAGTGTAAATTGATGTCATTAATCAAAGTCAATGTTTTAATTCCGAAATTTTAGAAGGGTAGATTTTGTATATAATATAAGCTCATTGAATAGTTATCATAATTATGGAATTTGATTTCAAATACTACAGCTGTCGAGAGCCATTCTATAGAAATGACTGGCTATTTAAGTGTCATGGAATCTAAATTCTGAAGTGGATGACAAGAAGTGTAGATTTTTCATCGTGGAGAGTCATAGAACAGTCCTAGATATTGTAATGCTTTTAGTCACAGCATGAACATAGCATACTTGTTTAAAATTATTCTACTTTCTGCAGTGTTCTAAGAATGGGACTGCCACTTTATTAAAATTATATTTTTATTATTTTGTTGTATTCTCAAATATTTTGAAATTCTATTGTAGCTTTAATAAATGTATCATAACAATCATGTTATTATCGTAAACAGGCTCTCACTTAAGCTTAAGTTACTATAGAAGCAAAGAAATGACTGTTTTGTTTTTCTTTTACATTATTTTATTATTCTATAGTATGCTCTCAGACCAAATAAAAAACTAAGACAGAGCGCCGAGAATGTTACAGTGAAGCATGCCAAAACTACACTTCACTGAGTGCACACATGTTTACGAAACCGACTTCACTTTACTGTACAGTCTGTACACTTTACTGTACACTGTCTTGGTTTTTTATTTGGTCTGAGAGTGTACTGGTAAAGTGTCAGTGCTGTATTGTGATTTTATTTAGTCCTTATGCACAATACCCCCTAGCAAGCTGGCAAAGTTGTGCAATTAAAACTTGGGTACCGTAAGTTCGCTGTTTGTGAGCAAGCAGACTTGCTGTGTGTTTCCAGAGTATAATGACGAGAAACGAGTGTCACAGCCAATCTATTCTGTAAAAATGTCAACATGAAAACTTAGGTGAAGTGAGCTGTTCATAGTATCCAACCCAGGCATCAAGTGGAATGACAGCTCACTTCACCAATGGTTTCACGGTGAGAATTTTACAGAATAGATTGGCAGGACTTACAAGTGAAGTGAGTGGCTCAACATGTACAGACACAAATAGGTACCTAAACTTGCGAGTGGACATCGTGCTTTAAACATTAATTACCTACCTATTGCAAGGTTTCCTCTGAAAGCTTGTTAAATGATAATAAGTTAATGTTTATCTGCTACATTCAAATTGTGTTAGTTTAAGTGGTCATATGATAACTACTTGACCAACATGTGAAGTGGTAACTTTAAATAAAACAACAAGTATTATTTCCGCATCTATAATTATATAATATCCTAATAACAATAAGTCCTATCATACAAAGTACATGTTTCCATAGACATAGAGTACCTATGCACACCATAGACAATCAACTTGAGACTGGATTTATAAAGTAAAATAAGCATGAGGAAATGAATTTCTAGCGACCCGCCCTTGCTTCGCACGGTTCTTACTACCTAAACATGTTTATTACAACCGTATCAATCCATCCATTTTTAGCGTCGTTTAGAAGAACAGTGTGGTCACACCAACAAACACGAAAAGCGACTATAATTAATAATAATTATGGATAGAAGATGGATATCAATTACTAGTAGCCACGCCTACAAATTGACGTGGCGACGTTAAGCGAAATTTCGTTCACTGCTTCACACACCGTCGCTTAACGCCACAACGCTTTTTTTAACCGACTTCAAAAAAAGGAGGAGGTTCTCAATTCGTCGGAATCTTTTTTTTTATGTATGTTCCCCGATTTCTCGAAGACGCCTGGTCCGATTTGGTTTTTTTTTTCTTTTGTTTGAAAGGGTATACTTCCCAAGTGGTCCCATGATCATCAGGTCAGGATCTGATGATAGGATCCCAGGGAAATCGAGGACAACCTTCAAATTTTATTGGCAAACCTATAGCGATTTGGATATTTTTTAGAGTAACTTGAGCATTTGCTCTCGGAAATCATCATTTGGTAAAGTGGAGCTGATGATGAAAATCACAGACGGCCATCAGAACTACTCAATGATAAATATTTCACGGGTTGCGATTCGATTACTTTAATATGGTTGCTAAGCAATTTATGCTCGTCACAATGCTTATGGTGAGTGGTTGTTGAGGAGTTCTCCTGGTTCTTACCAGAAGAACTCCTCAACAATTAACGTCCCAGCATCAGGATGATGAGCTGATGAGCAGTTGACGTTAGGCTATTGTAACTTAGATAAATTACAAACTCTCTCACTAAAAAGTGAAAAATAAAAACTTTTTTACAAAAAAAAACAACCGACTTCCAAAAAAAACTACAAATTGATAAATAACTTTAAATTCGGAAGTCGGTGTCAATAAAAGAAAATGCAGAACCAACGACACCGACTTCCGAATTTAAAGTTATTTTATCACTTTGTAGTTTTTTTTGGAAGTCGGTTGTTTTTTTTGTAAAAAAGTTATTTCCTATAGGTACATTTACTTTTTATTCCGATACCGTTATGTAATTAATTATGTTAACAAGCATCGTACGTCTCATTCAATAGTAATACCACTCTATTTGTGATTTTAGACTGTTAGTCCATGTATGCATGATTTCTTTTAGGTACCTACTGTAAATTTGCAACCATTCACTTGATCAATTTGTAGCTTGCATTTGCATCACTATAACTATAGGGAGTCACAAGGATTTTGAAAATCTGAATGTAGTTAATGTATGTAAATCAATAACTAGACTTTTAGAGCTTTCCTCGTGACTGGGAAAAGTCAGGAGTCTTATATGTATGTAAAACATTCGATGTAAGGAGCCTAAGATTGCAGATATTTAGCTGACCTTTTGAAATAGCGCTAAGTCATCTGAACCAACACCGAGTAAATAAATAGGAATTATTTATTATTATCATTGTCTATCTTTAGGTACATCCCTCCCTGGGACAACCAAACCTAGAACATTCCTTCCGTCCTACCCTCAACTATAACTACTTATCTATCTACTAAATAATGGTATATTTCAATTCCCAGCATGAAAATATGTGGGGTGCCATCTTCCATTATTGTTTTTTATAGGTACAGAACTCAGACCAAATAAAAAACCAAGACAGAGGGCTGTCAGCAGTAAAGTGCAGCCGGTTTCGTAATTCACTTAGTGAGGTGTAGTTTGATTGTAATTTTTTGTAAATGTGTGCGTGTGAGCGCGTATGCATATGCTTCACTGTATCGTTCTCAGCGCTCTGTCTTGGTTTTTTATTTGGTCTGTCTGAGGTACAGAAATACCAATTATATTATATAATAATTAATCAATAAATTTAACCTAAGATCACGTTTGCCCTTATTCTACGCTATACAATTTAAGGTATAGATATTCTATTTTACGAAGTCCGTTTGACTATGTTTGTAGTTGTGCCTGCACAATGCACATGCACATTGTTTTAGTGTGCGTATTTGCGTAAGCTCAGGAGCGCTCAGTCGTGACCAGACTTTCATAGTGAGACAAGATGACATAGGTACCGTCATCATACAATTTTTTTTTATTCCTTTTTTAGAATTATATACTAGCCTTTCGGTATTTTTTTTCTATATTATTTTATTAAAAATTAGATTTGGTATAGGGTGGAACCATGATAGCTAGATTAGCTAGCATTCAAATCATCATTTTTAAGAACGAATATGAATATACCGTATCACATGCAGAGTCTAATTGTGATTTGACTTATTTATGAAATATTTCGCAGCGCACAGAGCAGAAACGCAGCGCACAGAGCACAAAACTGTGCAACGGATTATATAATACATCAAATAATATTTAACAAAATCTCTTTAGCACTGGAAAGATTATAAGTGAAAGTTTAAATCTATTACCATTTTCAACAAAACAAGGCATAAACCATGTGAAAAGGTCAAATAAATAGAAAAAGAATATTTAACATACTTATTTGGACCTAGATTTCGACTTAATTTGCAAGATGATTCCGTCTTAACCTATGGTGCTCAGGGGACCTAAAAAGGCCACTTTGGCAGAATCATAAAACAATTCATATCACGCAATTTCATCTGTATGACAGATTTGTATGGAGATTCGTAAAATGCTATAGGTACACCTCTGCTTAACCCTTTAGGGATCTAAAGGTGTGAAACTGTCAAACAGATGAATTGCGTGATATGAATTGTTTTATGATTCTGCCAAAGTGGCCTTTTTAGGCCCCTGATCTGAAGGCAATTCTCGTAATTTTAAGACCGTTCACAGTCTGATTTCAGTCTCAATTTGCCAAAAATTTCTCAACATTTTTGACAAATTTTTGATAATTGTTTGTCGCCGAGATGAGACTGCGACTAGATTTTGAACGTTTTAAATTATGAGAATTGGCCTTCCGGTCGCTCACCAGGTTGCAAAAGTTCTGCCTTGGAATTTTTCAAAGAGCGATGGAAAGCAGCATTCTGGGTGTAAAAAGATAGCATAGGCTTCGGAACACCACGCTGTGTTCCAAAACGGGCATACATCCAGTATGCCCGTAGTAAAGAAAGCTCAAATAGGATTGAGCGGGTCACATCAGCCGCATGTACGCTGCTGGGCAAAAGTCTTCACACAATGGTGGACGGCGCCGCCGACCGAGGCCGGCTCAGAAAGAGATGGCGTGATGATCTAGACGCGTACCGCGAGGGCTGGTTCGAGGTAGCTCGAGAAAAGCGTTCCTGGAAGGATTTGGCCTTTGCCCAGCAGTGGGCTGTCCCACTGCTGGTCTATAAGTTAACAAAAAAATTAAATAATAAAAGATGATTCCGACGATAGCAACAGCGACTCTGTATTTAATTTATTTTGTTTTTTTATTGCCTTACTTTCATATTTTTCTCTTTTTCATACTTTAAAACAATTTTTTTGTTCTTCAAATAAAAATTATCTAATAATAAATCCACGTTAGGTTTTTATTGCTAACGCTACCTAGGTTCACGCACACAAATAAGCATATCGGGACACGTCATTACTACAACCGAGGCTGAGCGGACTTCGTGAAATAGATCATCTGTAAATAGTTTAAATACTACTGAGAATACCTACCACACATTTATTTGATACCTATGGGTATTTTTGACATTGCCGAGATTTTTTAGGTATCTAGTCGATCCATGCTACGTAAACAGACCTATGCTGATATTGCTTCACAGTTCAAATATTAGCTAGTTTAATCGTCCTCGTCTCGTGGTTCACCCCTGGCCTTTGCTACCGACCTGACGAGGGATGGCGAAGCTTCTTTCATGTCGTAGGCCCATCCAATACCCGCAAAATAATTTAACAATGATGTAGTCATGTTGATGGGTATTCCGAGTTCGGCTGCCTTGTAGTCCCAAGGGAAGGTGTGGTGGTAGTTGTGCCAGCCCTCACCCATCGCTACTATGGAAACGCCCCAATTTTCGACTGGCATTATGTTCCTGAAATTAAGAGTCACTAATTAGGTATGGGTTAGGGGCACTGTGGACCTCAGCATCTTGTACCTACGTTTGTACCTACTGTCCAAATCTATAATTTATAAAGTTGTGGCTTGGCACAATCCATATCCATACTTAATATTATAAATTCGAAAGTAACTCTGTCTGTCTGTCTGTATGTTACCTTTTCACGCCTAAGCCATTGAACGGATTTCGATAAAATTTGGCAGAGAGATAGATTGCATCCCGGGGAAGGACGTAGGATAGTTTTTATCGACATACCTCGCGGGCGAAGCCGCGGGCGGAAGCTAGTGTCGGTATAAAAATGGCGTAAAGACCACGAAAGACCTATGCACGGTCTACAGAAATATCTGTTGTGCGGCCATGCACTCCCCGCGCGTTACGACACGAAAGGTATGATTAAATTAATGAACAGAACGTGACTGCGTACCTATGCTTAATTCTGATGATAAATAGAATAGGCAGAATGAAAATGATGTAGGGAGGCCATTGCCCTGCTCGAGGCGACACAAAAAGGTTACATGCTCTGTGGGGACACAATAAACTGAAGAAAGTACTAAAGCAGGAATCATACTTGTCATAAGGCTTGTTGCCCCACAAATGCGCGAAGCTGTTGACCGACCAAGTAAAGTTGAGGCTCAGTATGTATCGTAGTACAGCCTGTGACATGATAGATGCTTCCCAGGATTCATTCCAGCACAGGGCCGGGATCATTGACGGCACAATCCAGCAGCATGCTATCTTGAATAACAGGAAATACCTGAAATAGTTTAACACGTTCAGTGCCGGGAGCCCTCCTGGAGGGTTCACTCAAATCGCATATGGGATGCCAGGAGCCCTCGCGGAGGGCTCATTTTAAATGTACGTTTTTCTTCGCGAATATAGCATTATAAACTATGAAAATAAAATTTGTCGTATATTTTAACAAGATTTATTAGTATAATCGTTGGTTTTGAAATACCAGCATTTTTATTTTCAAAAATAATTGGGCGCCAGGATGCCCATATTTCAGGGATGGTAAACCGTTTTACGTTTAGGTACAAATATTCCCTAAAAATAAACATATTTATTTTGAGATTATAAATTATGAGGATGAGTTTATAAATAGAAGCTTTTCAGGGTTCCGTATCAAAAGGGTAAAAACGAACACCCATGGTGCAACTTTGTTTGACTGTCAGTCCGTTCGTTTGTACAGTTGCTCATTTCAGGAGCATACTTCGCCACATACAAGTCGTTTGGTTTTGTCATTAGAGTATTATATTATCTGTGGTCATGTATACAATGTGTAACATAATTAACGCAAGACCTCATACACCCCAATTAGAGTAGGTATTGAGTTGAAAGCATAATACAATGACCAAAAAATTTTTTTTAAAGCTAACTTCTATTATTATTAAGAAAATCGTGTTGACCGTAACACTATTTTATGCATTTAAAATATAGTCTTATTGCTTTGAAATAACATTTAATTTTCTTTAGCTCAATCACCGGTCAGTATGGCAAAATCACTGACCTCTAATAAACAAGCTTGTATAATACCTGGCCAGTGGGCAAATTACATAATTAAAAAAAAATGTCTTTTCTCAAAAATGCTTGGAAATTTGAGCATTATTTTGACAACCTTTTTTGAGATAAATCGAAATTGCTGTACAGGGGGCCTAAAAGGCTACTTTGGCAGAATCATGAAATAATTTATATCACGCAATTTCATCTGTTTGACAGTTTTGTATGGAGATTCGTAAAATGCTATAGGTACACCTCTGCCTAACCCTTCAGGGATATATAGGTGTGAAACTGTCAAACAGATGAATTGCGTGATAAGAATTATTTTATGATTCTGCCAAAGTGGAAGTTTTAGGCCCCCTGGCCACATACATGCGAGCAGCGGCCGGCAAAAGTTGTATGAAAATCCATATCTGTCCTGGTTTAGCGGCCAAATAAACATAGTAGGTAAACTCATATATGTCGTGTTATTTAAAAATGGAACGATCTTTTACTCCAAAACATGGCAACCAAGGAAGTAAAAAAAAAACAAATTATCACTTTAACGCGGGAAAAATTATTGTTGTGCGTTGTTCGTCATTGATTTTGAAAGTAATTGTATTTTAATTTCCGCGCATTATTTGAGAAAAGTACTATACTACAAGCCTTGGCCACAAACTAGGCATTGATGGAGGAACGTGCAGTAAACGTGGGCCGAGGCGAAGCCGAGGCACACATACGTAAGTCGTAAGTTAATAAGCTGTTACAAAATAATAACGTTTTATTACTTAAAAAAATATTAATATTGCATAATGTAACTGTTTAAAAAAATATTACATTGCATGAAAATTTCAGAAGAGGTTGGACACCCCTGTCACGGGATCAAAGCGAGCGATTATACTTTTTCTTCATTTTTTTATTTTTTATATTTCACGTCTTCACGCCACTAGCACATGTAAATACCCCCAGAGATACTAATTAAAGCAACAAGACGTTCTGAAAACACTAATTTACTTCTTTTTATAGTGTTTTACAATACGGTTTCAAACCTAATGCCGACGACCCTCCTCGAGGGTTCACTTTAGCGCTAACGTAATGCCGGTGACCCTCCTGGAGGGTCCATTTGCAATATGTATGGCGGCATGGCGTATGAGCTCTATGAAAAGTGGGCGGAGTCGAAAGTGTTAAGAATGGAATGTTTTGTTTGGTAGAAGCCTGATGACGATGAGATATTTTAGAGATCGTTCATAGTTAAAAATGTTACGTGCTTTCTTATAATAATTTATTTGATGAAGTTTATCATTATAGTCGAAAAGTGGGTGTAGGTAGGTACTATAGGTACACGTCTGCCTAACCATTGGGGGATTACAGATGTGGTGCTACATCGACGCTGTTTACGAGAATATTTGAATTTCTATACCTACGTCGTTTTTTCTACGGAAAGAGCTACTGGCTACGATCTTATACCATTTAACCTAGGTACCGTACTGCAAAAGCGAAGATAAAATGTTGTCTGCGACAAGTGCTTCGTGATTCTGTTAGATCTTATTTTACGGAAAAGGCTACGAGAATATCGCATTTTCTCTAGTAATAAACAGTTTCTATACCTATTAAATCATGTATACCTATGTATAGTTTGCACATGTAAATAGGTAGGTTACTTAGTTACAACAATATTTACAGTAAAGAGGAAGGAACTTCTATTAAATTCCGCCTCATTGGTCTATAGTCCGTGCGGAACCAGTTGGCCGCGCCTTAG
The DNA here is from genome assembly GCA_963669345.1 of Gortyna flavago. Classification (NCBI taxonomy): domain Eukaryota; kingdom Metazoa; phylum Arthropoda; class Insecta; order Lepidoptera; family Noctuidae; genus Gortyna; species Gortyna flavago. The sequence continues at coordinate 8,008,106 of OY770129.1, read as the reverse complement.
GTATGTGAGTGTATGTCCCCGCCTAAGGCGCGGCCAACTAGTTCTGCGCGGACTATAGCGGTCGCAAGCGCAGTCTTATGTTGGTAAAGTGTTGTTGCGTTTTCCATCAGGAATTTCTCAGTGACAGCCCAGAGTCTGGATTTGTGATTGCTGTCAATATTCCTATTAAGTATTGGCAGAATAGTCGACATCGGCTCAGTTGCCAAAACACAAAAAAAAGTAGGTACATGGGACTTAGGATGCAGCTTATGGAGCAGTGGTGGCCCAGTGGTGTCGGCCGCGACTTACAAGTTGTAGGTCGTAGGTTCGAACCCAGACAGGCGCTTTACTTTGTGTAAATTATTTCATCACCACTGCTGTCAAAACGGTGAAAGAAAACACCGTGAGGAAACCGGCATGTCCTAGAACCAGAAATTCGAAGACATTGACATCTACCAAACCCCACTGTGCCCGCGCGTGGTGGTTTACGGCCCACTCCCTCTCACAGAGAGGAGGCCTGTGTCCCAGCAGTGGGAACATTATAGGCTGATTATGATGCGACTTATACTTAAATATATGGAGAAATGAGGCTGTAGCTACTAGCAGTAGTTGTGATGTTGATAATTAGGATTTTGAAAACACACTATCAATCAGAATCTGAATAATTTTGAAGGATATTGCAAATCCATTGCTTCATAAGTTCATATTAAAAAAAAAAACTGCTCAACAACGTAGGTAAATAACGCAATGAATGTTGTTGAACTGTCAAAATGAAATACTGTTAGTGTGTTACGCAGTTATCCCGCAGACAGTATTGGAGTACCTTGTATGGAACTGAATAAGGGGATCATTGACGATGTCGCTCATGTCGATCTTGACGCCCTGTTTCAACACGTCAGGGTGCTTCTTCATCATCAGCCATCCGACGTGAGAGAAAAAAAACCCGCGGTTGGCGTCGTGCGGGTCCGCCGACGTTTCAGAGTACTTGTGGTGCACGCGGTGGTCCCGAACCCACTCGTATATAGTGTTCTGTTCACAAAGATAAGTAATAAATAACCAAGCTAGAATAGCAGAAGTATTTTTACCGTAAATATTCATTGTGATTGTGAAGTGAAGTGAAGGTGACAAACTGTATTTTTATTTTTGGGAAATATTTCTTTTTTTCATCACAAACAAACAAAATAAAAATCGCGACTTTCACTAAATTGCAGGGGGCATAAAAGGTCACTTTGGCAGAATCATAAAACAATTCATATCACGCAATTCATCTGTTTGACAGTTTCACACCTTTAGATCCCTAAAGGGTTAGGCAGAGGTGTACCTATAGCAGTTTCCGAATCTCCATACAAATCTGTCATACAGATGAAATTGCGTGATATGAATTGTTTTATGATTCTGCCAAAGTGCCCTTTTTAGGTCCCCTGAGCACCATAGGTAAATCTTATTTACTATATTGCCAGTTTGTTATTACAGACTGGTTTTATATGTGGCAAGAGCGCAGTGCACCAACCCTGCGATTACGGGGTGAAAGGGGTGGCTTCAGAAGAGTGCAATAAAGATTAAAAGTGCAAGATAAAGGGATACTACCTGACCAGCCACCGAATAGCATATGATTAGAATCCATTGTAGGGGCAGTTTAGCTTTGTAGGAGCGGTGACACCAGTACCGATGTACCCCTCCTGTCACCCCGAACCCAGCAACCAGGCCGGTGAAATATCCTACAAATATTTATCAAGCGGTTTACACACATCTTCCTACTTATAGGTCATCATGTTATCAGACTTGTGGTTGACACCTATCAAAAAGTACTCTGTGGTTGACACATCGTGCGTTACATACATCTAAAGAGTATATTCTATCTAACTGACTGTCTATGATCTATCTTCCTAATGTTTTTGTGCCAAAAGTGTGTTTGTGTAGTTGTGTGTTTGTTTGTGTGTGTAGTGTGTTTGTCGAAGGTTACTCTTTAACCACAGGATGTAAAGGCTCAGAGTACCGAAGACGACAACACAGAGTAGTGATGAAGGTTACCAGAATAACTATCTAACTGGCTGTATAACGCCGGCCTTCGTGCTGAAACGTATGAACAAAAGCGATCTCAATTTGAAAGAACTAACTCTGCCATACCGTAAAGGAATAATGTGGGATAACTTTATAGGAATGGGCTGCAATGCCTGTAGCTGCCTGCTTGTGTGTATGCGCTGGACGCTGTTTGTTGTTATTGTTTATATCTGTTAATAATAACAACAAACCGTGATCGCTAATTAGACTGCATGGTAGGTAATAACATAGATCATACGCTAAGAAATTATGTTAATGTCTTCTTTGACCATTTTTTGTAGAATTATTTGAAGGCTCATGATTAACAGTGGAATTACACGTTGGTGTGAAAATGATAGAAATAAGCTCTGATTGACCTGCATAGTTATTTTACTTACCGAATATGAAAGTCTGCCATTTAAATGGATTTTTGCCGAGATAGTTAAAGAGCCATATGACGGCTAAAACGTGGAACACCGAAATGGATACGGCATTGACCCATCTGATTGGAGTTAGGAATCCCATGCTTTTCTCCCATTTTCGTATCGGTGCGAGGAACTTAGGGTCATTTTTACTTAGCATCTGGTCGTAAGGACTGATCGGGTACAGTATGCCATTGGCTCTGGTGTCGCTGGAGTCCTTCGCTGGGTGATGGAGCTTGTACTGAATGTAGTCGGTCGTGTGAAGCGGTTGCTCCAATTCAGTTTCCGTAAAAGTTATTGGAGCCATCGCTGCTTACTGAAAAAAAAGAAAAATTTCTCAGATTCAGAACTGGCGACAGTGACAGGCGATTTGTGGGAGGCAGGTTCAAAACTGTCCTATTGAATAACGTGATGAACTATATCATCATAAATGTGTCAGACAAACACAATTAAATGTATATATTTTACAGGGTGTCACGGACATCGACGCGCAACTTGTACCACGGATTCAGTACAAGATTCTGAATCTGCCTGCCATGGAATTTTTCGAAAGTAAAAAAAAAAAAATCGGTTCCATACATTTTAGACCGCGTAGGTATTTCACTTTTCTATGAAACAGCAGTTTTATTTTATGCTATATTCATTTGCGCGTCGATGTCACTGCCACCCTGTATAAGCCAGGACAGAGAACTTTAAAAAATATGTAGTTATTGAACCAATTTTAATTTGCATAAAAACTAGCTCATATAAATTATAAACTGTAGTTAAAAATCATTATAAACCTTTGTGTCGACACAATCTGTTACCTTAATATTATATAGCATTGACAATATATCTCACGAAGGCACTTATATTCAAAAGCGAAATTACAATGATAGGTTCCGTCAAAACTGGAAACACAAACGTATAATTTGACACGGACTCGCGAAAGATGGAAGGAGAAAGGGCAGCGTAGGCTAGTAAAACAATGTCTATCCTCTGGAATTCGAGTCCCGAGCCCCAAGATACAGACTAACTCTCTGGTTTGGTGCTCACTGGAAAATAATATTTTGTGTAATATTTTAAGCTACTCGTCTCTCGTCGTCTCAACTTGGAACCTGCTTATCTTATTACCTGGACAATAAACTATTTTCTATTTTTATTTCTCCTCCTCCTCCTCCTCAAGTCCTACTCATCATTACTGATGGTCGTGAACCCCTTGAAAACATCTTGTCTCTGACGATGTTTCGCTATCTCTGTCTATCCTTGGCCAAGTGGAGCGCATTATGAAATTTCGTGTCAAGAGAAGAGCGAAATTTGTATTTCTAATGATTATTCTGTTCTCATTTTCAAATAACTTTAGGTAATAATGTTCAATCAATCATAGAGAACTTATATTTCTGCTGTTATGGAAGTGTAGAAAAACGTTAAGAACCTCTTAAATTTTAGACCAAGTTAAATGTTAGGAAAAAGGAGGATACTTTCGTCTCTGACAACAGTCGTGGGAAAAAGGCACGAATTTATGAATGTGGGCCAAAAGATATTCTGGAAGTTTTGATTGGCAAACGGCACCCTAATTGCTTAATACACTATCAATCACAATCGGAATAATTATTAAGGATATTGCTAATCCATTGCTTCTTATGTTCGAAAAATGTGTCTTATCTGTTCAACAACGTAAACGCAATGAATGTTGTTGAACTGTCAAAATGAAACCCATTGCTACTGTTAGTGTGTTACGCAATTACCCCGGCGGCGGCGGTGGTGTTAGAGTAACTCGTATAATTTGATGACGTTATACTTTACAGGGGTTTATCGGCTGACATGGCCTGACGTCAGATTTAAAGTTAAAGATACTCCGTAACTGTAAACAGAAGCAATGATGCTGAAGAGGTTTGGAATTATTGCGTTCTTGTGATAGATACCATTGTGTGAGCGATTTACGGTTTTCTTGGGTTGAGCCACGGTTGAACAATGTTGAGATATTTTATCAGATTTTCGACGAAAGACATCAAGGACGTCTATCCTTTTAAGCGACTTCAAAAAAGGAAGAGATTATTCAGAAAAAAAACGCAAAGTGAAAACGAACTGATAGCAGGGGCCGGTGATGCGATGCGACACGCGGCGGGTCATGGGAACAAGAAATTTCACGCGGACGAAGTTGCGGGCAGAAGTTAGTGTTAAATATGTTCATGTCAATAAGTAGATAACCTATTCTTCAAAGTTTCTGAATCCATGAAGTTTCGTGCGTGACACAGTGAATGAATAGACTACACCAGAACGATACACGTAAGTAACTAAAGTCAGCAATAAAAGTCGATTAACAATGTGCTATATATTGATACGAAATGTTTCGATACATGACTTTTCAGCGTTTCATGTAATAGCTAAGAGTTAATGCCTACTCTTAAAATCATCAGTTCAGATTTTCCTATAATGAGCAAAATACTACACTATCTACTACTAGACATCTTTTTGTTGCTGACCGTATCTACACGTCAATCACAACCACACATGAGTTATTTATGATTGATTGACTTAATTAATTGATGTGAGTTTGTTTCAGTAACTTTGGAATATGTCCCGTACATTGTTTTATCTATAATGAATGGTTTTCCACTCTATTAATTTTGAGTCTTATGTTCGAGTGGTTCTTGTACTCTTGTATCGTCGGCTCGCTAGTGTGGTTTGTTAAAACTTGGTTGCTTAGTTAAGTAATGTATTTTCCGGTGTACCTAGGTAGGTAAATCATCATCTGCCTAGCCTTTTCCCACCTATGATGGGGTCGGCTGCCAGTCTAACCGGATGCAGCTGAATATTTTGGAGTAGGTACAATAAATAAAGTTTATATAAATAAATAATTACAATAGTATCAATACTATAGTGTTTGTTAGTTACTACGATCTTTTACAAGATAATAATCAATCAAATCTTCTGGTTAGCACCAGAAAACTTATTCAATATAATATGTATACAATTTACATGTTAATTCGCTTAGACGTTGAGATTATATTTTTTTGCGATAAATTACGGCTACTCAATAGTGGACAACAGTAGCCCGGTAAGAGAAGATGAAAGGAAAAAAAACTAACAAAACTTTCACCTTTAGGTGCCTACATTTTGGGACCAAAATGAAGCTTTACTACGGGATTTACGCGCTAATGATTGCGCAGACGTTGCCTGTGAATGGTTACTGCCCAGAGGCTGCGTTGGCGTCACTTCCCTTTGTGTTGGAGTACGCTGTGTGGCGCGGGTGGCATCAGGCTGTCATCTATACTCCAGATCTTGAGCAAGGTATGTGTTACTGTTACTGTATGGAATACTGTTACTGCTGTTACTGTTAGCCTGTACTCGTATCATCCCATTTTTAGGAAAAGGTCTTTCTCTACGACTTCCAGTTCTTGCGATCCAGTTAGTATTGTCAAGCTCTTCTCGCCATTGCCTCTACAGCGTCGACTACGCGATTTGCCGCGACGCCTTCTGGCTGTGTCAGGGCTCCACATAGTGGCTATTTTGGCCAACAGCTCACTGCTTATTCGGCAGAAATGGATAACCCAGTCCCACTATAACTTTGCGGCTTTTTGACCAACGTCAGTAATCTATGTTTCGAAGCGCAGTGTGGAGTGCAGTGTGTGCAGTGTGGAGACCTCGCAGGTCTGTTAATTTGACACCTACAATATTGCGCTCCATCGCACGTTGGCAAACATTGAGTTTGGACTTGTGTGTTGAGTGTTGGAATTCGATACATCAATACCTTGATGAAAAACATTGTATAATAGGTAATGAGAAGCATGGTAAGTTGATCCCAAAGAAATTAGGATGACGGTAGGAGGGTGAAATGAAGGGGAATTGTGCCAATAACATAAACTATTGTTCGATAACAGATGAAGAAATTCTGATGATAAGAATTTCTATAATGGCGGTACAGCCCGTTTTACAAATAGGTAATAGATGTTCAAATAAATACAAGGCGAAATGTATTTAAATATTTGACCATGAGAGTACTTATTGTACACCTGCCTGCCTAGCTTCTCTGAAAAGTACAGGAATTATGTTTTGTTAAACCAATATAAAGGATCGATCGTCTGTGATGACAGCGATGCTAATTAACAGATCAAACAAGCAGGTAATGATGACAATATTATTATACCGCAGTCGGTCAGAAACGTCATTCATGTTAGAGTATTATGATGACAAAATGATGAATCATAAAACGAATACTTAGTTAGTTAGTATAGCTCTGCTGAAGATCCTCAAAAGACCATCCTCTGTCGAATATAAAGTCTTATAAAGCACAACAGGAAGTAAAACGGAGTAGTTCTTCCAGTCGTTAGAAGGAAATTTAATCTGGATTTAAACTCCAAATATCATCAACATAAGTACTCGGCTTTACAACAAATAATCAGCCTATAGTGTTCCCACTGCTGCGACACATGCCTCCTCTCTTCGAGAGGGAGTGGGCTGTAATCGAGCGGGTCCAGTGCGGGTTGGTAGATGTCACATGTCTTCGATTTTTTTTTGTGCCGATTCACTCACTATGTTTTCCTTTACCATTTTTGACGACACGGTTTTCGCAGTGGTTGAGCGATTGACTGCTGTGCAGCATGTCGCGGGTTCGATTCCCGCACGGAACAAATATTTGTACGACCTACAAGTATTTGTTCCGGGTCTGGGTGTTTTATCTATAATATGAATGTATTTACAAAAAAAAAAATGTATATAAGTAGTTTATCAGCCATCTCGTTACCATAACACAAGCATTAGGTTGCTTAGCTTGACTAAATGGCGTTGTGTGAAAAGTCCAAGGATATTATTATTATTATTATTTTGAGAGCAGTATGATGAAATAATTTACACAAAGTAAAGCGCGGGAGTGGGTGCAAACCTTTGACCTACAACTACATAGTAAGTCGCGGCCGTTACCACCGGGCCAACACTGCTCTCTAGGGCTCGAATTATTTATGGTGATTATTATTCCCCGCGTAATCTTACCACGTGTAAACCACGTATGGTTGCCAAGCGTGGTATTTTGACAGTTCAAACCACGCCAACTTCACTTTCATTTTGCGCGGTTTCGTTCATTTGTTAACCGACTTCCAAAAAGGAGAAGGTTTTATGTTCGACTTCATCTATGTTTTTTCTCATAGAATACGTTATTAGCAGATGTCGTGATAAGCTAAGGAATTGACGTGGTTTCGAAGTACGGAATCATTAAGTGGTCATAGTGAATTAGGACCCAGGACTTACATTAGTTGTAGGTAATTAATATCAGAAGATGTGATTTAAATGCCGATGTGAAATATTCGCATGACAATACGATACACATAGTAGGTAGGCACAACTTTATTTCGAAGATCGTGACCCGTTGGTTATGTCATGTGTAATATTATGAAAGATGAAGTAATAATGGCCCTTGCAATTTGTAGGTAAAAAATACCTATAGTTCATGTAGGTCAGTGCGAGCTCTGTCATTCGTTGTCCTTCAAAAGCTCTGGTTTACCTTATGTGTTTATTAAATAATACGTATACTTTTTAAAGTCAAGTTCACTGTTGGTATTAACTTAAATTTCAAGGGCACATAGGACTTCAGTTGGACGTACCTTTATGATATGAATTTATGAATGAAATTATAATTGAAAGCATCAATGCTTTTGAGTTTGGATCTTTGTTAATCAAACATGCTTTAACAGCTGAACGGATATGGATGTGATTTGGCACACAAATAGACAATAATGACTTTGATTCACACGTTTATTAGCCTTACTTTCCTTCCATTCCTTTCCAGAGGTGCTAAAGACCAGTCTTTGACGGAGTCCTTCTGAATCGATGAACACATAAGAAGCTTTTTATATTTTTTTATAAATAAATAAATGATAAAAACCCTTCTTATGTATATCATGATGTTTCAATGAAGCTAGTAATAGTATAAGTATTTTATGCATAGGTAATTAAACAAAATAAATAGGTACTCCATTTTATAAATAAGTGTGAAATTGTATACATACTTACCTATAATTAGAACATTAGTGGATTTGACGTCTTCACGGCAAATTTATGAAATTCATAGGACCATGACCACAACGTGTATCGGATCTTCTCGTGTTCGCTACCGTGGAAGCACCACGAGTAAGTACCTACCTATCTACATCTTTAGTAAAAAAAGGTTGCTGAAATGCCTAATTAATTATAATAATTTGATTATTCTCGGTGTTTTTACAAAAACCAGCCAGGTGCGGGTAGTCTCGCGCACTAAAGGTTCCGTCATCGAAACTTTAGTCATGATAGAGTCCCACAGTTTAACCCGTATGTTGTGAAAATTTCAATTGGCTCCTATTACTTTTAAAAAGATGTAACCCTGTGACAGACGGGCATTCAGACGGAGTAGACTTAGAGTTCCGTTTTATTCTTTGGTTACGGAACTCTAAAAAGAGGCACACAAGCAATTAGGTACGTCGAATATTTAATTGTACAATTTGTAAGGCTTGTGCTATTGTTTATTATAATAATACCTACCTATAATTGCGATGAAGAAAAGAATTTGTAATGATTTCTTCATCGCAATTAAGAAAAAAAAAAATATACTCTATTTTTTGGTATCGTAGAAAAATGTCATATTCTTTCGAAGGATTTCATAAAATAAAATTAAGCTATTTTTTTACTAACAACGAAAAGGCTTACGAAAAGGTCGACTCTTCTCGTGACCAGGCGGCTGGTCTATTTTTTGGCCAAAGAATCAGCATCGCCATACAACGTGGCAATGCTGCCAGCCTTTTGGGCACTTTTCCTGTTTACTGCAATGCGGACGAATTTTTTGATGCCCTATGATTCATATCCCTCTTTTTTATATACATGTACAGTACATATTTTTAAGTATGTTAGCTAATATATCAGGAAAAGATTAATTTTATGCTTATTATCAAGTATCAAAAATGGATCCTTTTGCATACCAATAGTAACATTTATTTTAGAAATGCAGAAAGAAGAGTTGAAACGGAACCTTTTATCTCGGTATGACATATGAGGAGGCATCCGATGAAACTTATATGACTGAAAGACTGGTGAATATTAACTAAATATGAATGAATGGATGCGTAGAGTGAGACGTAATAAAAGGTGATGGGCTATGTGACCGGTGGCAGATACCTACCTACATGAGCCGATCCCAAGTACGTAACAAATTCCTGCAAATTCTTACAGTGACGCAATGTTCGCATTAAGTGTTCTAGTTAAGGGGGAAGCGCCACAGTAGACTTAGAGGGTTGTATTGATGATTTTAATTCTGTATTACTTGTTACGGTCGCGAATCATATTTTGTTGAACATACAACCTGACACTGCAAATAAATTGCAAAAAAAGTAAGAAATTTTGTATTTCGCGGGCTACTCTGACGCTTCTTCCTTAATATGAAACATAGGTAGTACCTAGTGTTAGATTGCAAATCTCAACGGTAAAGACATCATCATACCTACTAGGCGAAAAGGGGTTGTAAAATATACACTGGCAATACTAAAGCATAGGAGTGTGTAGGAACTCTCAAATAAATCCTAACATTGAAACTAAAAAAGTTAATTTTTCTTACTAAATTGTAGGTAGTTCTTACTAAATTGATGGGCTATGCATATTGCAGATCAGCCGTCTATCTTGTTTATATAAAGGAGAAATGAATGACTGACTGTCTGACATATCAACGCATAGCCGAAACTACTGGGAATTTTGTATAATCATACAATTTCAAAAACTACCTTTTAAAATAGGTGGAGGGGGTGCTATATTGCGTAGGGGAAAATACGAAATCTACGCGGACGAAGTCGCGGGCAAAGTGCTAGTTAGTTATAGTGACTAAACTATTCGATATTTTTGATTGAATTTTCGTCATTAGAAATACTCGGTTTAATTTATTGTCGTAAGTCGTTAATTCGTCTCCACCTTGTTTAAAGAAAATGTTACCCCGAGTCATTTGGTCTAATTTTCAAATATCAGGAAATCGATGCAAACTCAAAGCATGTATTGCAATTAAACCCCAATTACAGGGACTTCTGAATTGTCAAGGAGTCGGTCAGTCAGAAAGATGAAGCTAGTTGCCCATTCCAAAGTGTAGTTAGTAGGTTCCTATAGAGAAGAACGGACAAGATCCATTGATTAAATTATGAGTTGGTTGACAAAAATGCTGGAATGTGTGTTTTCATTACATCGACAAGTAGATACGGCACGTACGAATCTTTGAGATCAATAGATACGCATGTGGGTTGCTGATAAAGCTATTAATATTTGCAGTGTCGTTCTTTTGTTCATTAAAGTTTGTGTTAAACTAATAAACCATAATAAACCATACACGTTTGATTTAATTTGGGTGTGTGGCTAATTTTTATTTGCATTATTAGTGAAGTTTTGTTGCCTTTAGGAACTTGTATGAATTAAGGCACGTAATTATTTTTCTTATAGGTACGTGTTGATATTACCTTTATTAAATACCTACCTAGGTACTTATAATGACAGGTTTGTACAAAAGTGTTTAATGTAACTTTAAAGATTTGTATTACAAAATAATAAAAAAAAAGTATTATTGTTTAAGCGTTATGTGGTAGGTAAGAATAGTTCATAACTGGTTTTAAAATAATAAAATTCAAAGTAAGTAGGTAAATGATGTGCTAAAAAAACATACAACCGAATTGAGAACCTCCTCCTTTTTTTGAAGTCGGTTAAAAACAAAACTGAAGGTGCGGTGATTGACAATTTTTTTTAATTTATGTATAAATTAAATACTTAAATAGAAGTAGTACATAAAGGTACGGCTCATTATTTGGCTTATTTAATTAAATTATTTTATTAGATCCTTATTTATGTAATTAAATAAAAATTACACTGTCATTAAAAACATAAAATCGAGTTATATTTAAACGATTCATTGCAAAAATTAAACTGTAAAAATAAAAATAACTGAATTACTATTCGAAACAAGCTTAATTTCTAATTGACGGTAAAAAAAATGAACTAATCGCTATCAAAACTCACCAATTATTTTCCGGCTTAAAAATTACACTGCACTTCGCAACATAAAAAAAAATCCTGTCACCACAAAATAACCACGTGTGCTTCTGTCCTAATAACATCAGTATAATGTACGAGATGTATTCCGTGCGGCAGTCTGCGCCCACGCCTCTCACGTTTGTTCGTCCTACGTGTCTGAAGCACTGTTCAAAATCTGCTCAGCGGAAACCTTGTCACGTACTTTCACTCAGTACATTGATGTGCCATCGATTGACTATGTTACCAAGTTTAGACTATGTTATCAAGGGCTTAATCCGATCAGCCTTTTATATTACTTATATGCAACGCTATAATAAACAATGCATCGTAAATATAAGTAGCAGTAATAACGTAGTATTGAACATGAAAAGGAAATTTATAAAACCGTAGGATAAAACGATTAAAAATGTTTGAAACAATAGAATATAAACAAAGGAAGTTTCCATCGATTCGATTTTGTTTTATAATTTTGTGTCGAATCGATTGCATGTTTTCTTACTTACTTCTCTGTTACGGATTGTGTATGAAGATTATTAAAGAACTACTTGGATACATAGTTACATTAAAGAGAAAAAAAAAAAAAACTGTTGCCACTGTCATTTTACCGAGAAAGTAAAACAAAATATACAGTGGCGCACAGCAGAATAATAAATAATTCAATTTAAAATATTCAACAGATTTCAATAACAGCATAATAATTATGGTAATATTTATATAGACTTAATCAGGTTCTGGATCCCACCGACGGCCGCCATGGCCCACGCATAATGGTCCATTTGAAGGACTATAAAGTGCGGAAACCAAACTCAGAACATAGAACATATTTGGTAATATTTCTGTTTGAAGTAGATGCGTCCACTATACCGTCAACTTTTTTTTTAACTACTACACCTTAGTTATAAGTTTAAATTTATTTTAAATATCATTCGTATTCGTATAGTGCTGAACAAATGTGATTTTTTTAGCAGTATTCATGAATAAACACGCTGGTACAGAATGCAGAGACTATGTCTTTCAGATTTTCGGTACATTACATGTCTTCTCCTACTTTTTACAATACAGGTGATGAATGAAAATCTTTTACCTATTGGCTTTTTAATACTTCAGCACTTTTTAAACTTGATCTCGATCACGCCTGCAGGAAAGCGATGGATAATTTCTATGATGGAACGAGTGTGCCCGGAAAATGTCTGTTCACTCTTGCTTTGAAGGCAGACGGGTTAAATGTGGAAGGGAACACAGACGTTGGCAGAGAGTTCCACACTTTGGCAGGACCCTGGTTCTTATCAGTGAAATGCTGTTTCAAATATTACACAGCAGAACACTAATACTTTGGGATCAGATAAGATCCTAAACTAGATTCTGATAAGTTTGTATTGCAATTTTATCAAATATAAATATTGGAAACAGTAGAGTTGAAGCATAAAGCTTCAGAATTTGGGAGGTAACGTGAGTTATTTTAATTCAATTACACAGTTATAAACATACCTACTATCTACTAATAACACAATTTATAATAATAAAAATATATTGTGAAACAGCCGTGACGCCAGGCAATTTGCACGCCACTGTTTCGGGCTATAAGCAACAAAATGAATAAAAAATAAAATATGTGTTTCGTAGCAGTATCGCAGTATCTGTTACCTATGTATTGTAAAATAGGATGGTGTTTTGTAAAAGGCACTACAAATGGGAACACTTTTATTTTGTTAGTGCAGGTAGTAATGACTCCAGAAAAAAACATGTTCTCGTGTGTGAAAGTGTGTTCAATTGCAGAAAAAGAACTTTGGCCAATTGTTTCGTTTTAAAAGAACATGAGAGTTTAGAACGTGGTACGGTACCTGTTAGTCCCAAACTACGTATGATGTTCCAATTAAATTTTTCTTGTAGCTTCGAGTCTCGTCCACGGATTAGGTATTCGATTAGAGATTCCGTGGTCTCTATTGCCGATGTTTGCAGAATTAGGTCACGATTATTCTCGTCTAGGGTTGGCTAGATTTATTACAACTCCAATTCTGGGCTGCGCCTGAAAGACTGGGGGGACTGGGGACAGGGGTCTGGAGTTGAAGGCCCTTGTTAAGAAACGTGATATTTAAACATAGGCTTGACTTGATACTTAGTAAGTACGTACCTATTAAAATATCTTCTCCGCAGGTTGCCGATGGGCTATCGTCCTACTAATGAAATGCCTGAGTATCAATGGAGTCGCTACTGCTTCAGAATCATTGCAGAATGTTCGCTTTCGAGCTAATCTCGGAATCATTATCTTATCTCCGCGTTTAAGACGAAACGCAACTGCGAATTTTACGAAACTCATTAATAAGGTAATTAGAATTTGCTGACATTGTTAGTAATGGAAAAATCAAGAAAAAGTAGGGTTTTTAGTTATAAGACACCAATTTTACTCATTTATCTACACTACGATACTTGTGAAAAGAGGCAGGCATAAAAAATTTTGCGTTCAAAATTTTTTAATTTTGTTGGTTGAAAAATATTCAAGGTTGTACGTAAACCATTTTATTGTATGTTTTTAAAAGTTCTTCACGATGTTAACATTTACGTCTTAACGAGAGATTTTAATTATGCTTATATATATCTTAATAGTAGGTAAGAAAGTTAAACATTTATATATTACATTTTAGTTACATGATCAAAAAATGGATACGTCATCATACGACTGGCTCCTAACAGCGAGATCGAATAAAGACTTTAGCTTCATTAACGAAATACTGAATGCTACTTCAGTCCGCTTTGATCAAAACATTGTCGTCGCCTACACACAAAGTAAATATTTCCCGAAAAATAACAACCTAGGACTGTGTGGTGGAAATTTTATTTACAAAGTCAGTAGTAATTATCCCAGTCGACGACAGCATCGGGGGTACCACTATAATGAATTTCGGGATGTTTACGAAATTCAGAACATGAAAACGGTATACGAAAGGAACTACTACCGTACTTCCGAAAGATTCAGAAATCTCACGAGAAATAACACGTACAAAAGGGATGGGACTGTGCTACCCCTTTTCCAGTCAGGAGTCTCGAATTACAACTATTCAAGAATATTTAATATGCTGAATGTCAGTAGGTTTTCTTTGAGTCTCCAGTTTAGGAAGTGGAGCCTAGTTCACCGACTTGAGCCAACAGAGAGAATAATAAGTGTTTTGCAGTATTTTAAAGTACGCACTAATTCTACGCTGTATGCCTATTTTTTAGGTGAGTAACTATTGTTTTTTTATCGCAGTATAGTAGGTATGTTACGAGCAAGGGTGTATGGGCTTTTGAATATGTCAAAAATGTAAGAAACGACCCTTTTTTTTTGACAAATTTAGCAAGTCAAAGCCAACTAACAGCTAGCCTAAAAAATCCGTGTTATAAAGGAGATTTAGCCTGTTGGAGAATCCAGGCTAATTCGGTCCACTATAGCGACTGGAGCGACGCGCTTGATTGAATCGAGTTATTTTCTATGTGTTCTTCCTAAATCCATTATATCACTGAAATGCAGGTAATTGGGATCGCGTACAGTCAATGTCAGGAGTTGAGGTTCCTTATCCAGTGGAATCTCGCAACTTTTTGGGTGAGAAGTTGGTGGTAGGACGGTGCAACTCTACTGGAGATGGGGGTCCATCGCTGGACGACGATGGCCCATCTGCTGAACCGAAGTTGGATGACATCCTCCATTTCTTGACAGTGCGATTGAACACAACGTAAGTTTGTTATAACTTCAATTTAGAATAGTGATATAGAGGTATGAAGAACAGGTGAAAAGTTCTCTCATCCTCCATAGAAAAGTGAGAATCCTACGTCCAGACGGGTGTTTTGTGTGGTGTGATACTGTCGATGATTGAGGTTGGGACAAAGTCTGTCACGCGATAAACTCTGCTTGCACGATGCAGGATTTTCAGTGTGATGCGTAGTTCGCATGTGGCAATGTAGATGCCGCTACAGTGACTTCCGGACATAAATTATGATGTGACTTTTATTATTAAGATTTACTTGTTATTGTTCCAAGAAATTGTGAGGTTCATAAAGATAGCATTGAAAAATGCGTCATATAGTCACATCAACACAAGTCTTTCATGTCCAGAAAAGTAATGATTGTTTGTCCCCGCAGTTCATCGATCCGGTACTACGGTAAGCTGGGGTTCCGTACGTACGAGGGCGCTTGGACCGGCTTGCTGGGGGCTCTAATGGACCATTCGGTGGACGTGGCACTGGAACCAGTAACTGTACATGCGGCTCGTCTACAAGACATGGATTTTATCTTTCCCATTGCTGAGACCATGTAAGCCATCATCTTCATCTGCCTTTTCCCAACTATGTTGTGATCGGCTTCCAGTCTAACCGGATGCAGCCGAATATTTTACACAGCGACTGCCTATCTTACCTCCACAACCATGAGCATAAGGTCCTGGATTCGATTTCCGGGTTGGGCAAGTATTATTGGGTTTTTCGATCAGGAATTTCTCAGTAGCAACTCGGGGTCTGGATTTGTGCGCGGTTGATATCAATAGAACAAAAAAATAATGTAGAGGTACACTGTACTATAGGTAGGTACCTACATCTCTGTTGGGCAGAGGTGTCTGTCACAGAGAATGTAAACTAGCGGGTCTGATGTATGTCAGGACATAATATTTTCTGAAGAATCTGCCTAGCCTTTTCCCAACAATGTTGGGGTCGGCTTCCAGCCTAGCCGGATGCAGCTAAGTGACATAATTCTAAAGAATAATATTACAATCGTCGTTTAAAAAAAAAAATAGCTATGCCATACATTTTAAACGCGTAGGTATTGCACATTTCTATGAAAAAGCTGTTTTTTATAACCGATTTGATTTCTACGCTATGGGGCTTAAAATCATGAGCTGAATTCATGGTTACAGTTTGCGCACTGGTTAAAATTATTTCCTGTATTCGCATAATATTATTCTAACTCGATTGTGTGCATTTAAAATTTCTACATGATGGGTGTACAATGTCAGCGCTAACTGACGAGGTCCGCTAGGGCCGATGCCTGCCAGGGTCGCGGGTTGTTCGAAAGAGTTACCATGGCGCCTGGCTCTCCTTCTCCGCCCAGAGCGGGAGAAGTTATTTGATAATTTCCCACCAAAAAAAAAGGGTGTGATTAAGAGCTGCGTCGATGTCAATAACCCGTGTACATGCTCGCCATTTTCCCTGCTAAAAAAAAGGTACACTTCTGCCCAACCCTTCGGGGAATACATGCTTGATGTTATGTATGTATGATGTTATGTGTATGTTTGTTTCACTGCGTTCATTTTCCTTTCAGGTGCAACATCTACATTCGCCAGCAGGAGACGTCGACGGTGCGAGACATATTCCTGGCTCCGTTCAGCGTACGCCTGGTGGCGTGCGTCGTGGCGGTGGTGCTGATCGCTGCCATTGCCATCGTGGTCATCAGCCGGGCTACCGCCACTGTGTGCGTCGATCATCGACGCATGGGATATACTGAAGCACTGATTTGGTCTACTGGGATACTTTGCCAGCAGGGTTTGTTGTTGAGTACTTAGGTACGATCAGGGAACTTAATTGTTGAACAAATTGACACCGTACATCAATTTGCCGTGTTATAACCATTAAATATAACTGACAAAGTGGGTAGGTAGTCAATGTGCTTAATAATTAATTTTCTTCACTTTACCTAAGTCAATCAATCAATCTGCCTTATCCTAGCCTTTTCCCAACTAGGTTGGGGTCGTCTTCCAGTCTAACCGGATGCAGCTAAATAATAATGTAGTTTCGTTTTTATATAAGGCAATTTTAATATTCTGAATGAATGAAAGAATACATGGGTCATGTGGCAGTTTGATGAACTATTGTGATTTGCATTGAAACATGAATACTAGCGACATTTTTAGGGATTAAAAATGCCTAAGTATAGATATTAAAAATGACAGAAATCGATTCAGTAAACGATCCTGAAAAAACTACTTTCATAATAAGCATATACCAGTTAGATATATACAAATTGTAATTAGGTGAATGGAATATGGACTTAAATAATTATGAGATACAAGCCGTGCGCCCTATGGGATTTTCCATCGGCAAACATTACGAACTTTCATCCCATATGTACTCACTTTAGTTGTCATAAAGGTCTATTGTGCAAAATTTCATACGTATCTACAGGCTGGCAGGGACATCGACGCCCAAACTGTAACCATGATTCTAGACGCGAAAGCGTAGAAATGTTTCGTCGTTTATAAAAAAAAAACTAATGTTTCATAAAAAGTGCAATGCCTACGTGGTCAAATTGTATGGAAAATCTTTTTTTTTATAATCGGCGAAAAATTTCAATGCAGTTCAGAATTATTTACCAAATTCATGATAACAGGTTGTGGGTCGATGTCCGTGCCACCCTGTAGTCTGCCAGTAAATGAATGAATGAAGGTTTTTAATACATAAATATTTCTCACTAACCTCGTGTGGTAACTTATAGTCTGCAAGGCTGGTCCTTATAATGTCTTGTCGTATGGTTTGTATACATCTGAACTAAAGTTTTACCAAGAGATAAGAGTAACACTAGTGCTGTGTCCTAACGTTGGACGCTAACTAGATGAGATTTGAAAAAACTTTGTCTGTTATTAATGAAGAGCTAGGTAATTAGATCGCGTCGGCGGGAGTCGGATTGTTGAAGTGGATTCTGTAGAATTAGCCTTACCAGTACCTTTTTTTTTTTTTTTTTTTTTTAAGGATGGGAAATCATCCAATGACCCCTCCCGCTCTGGGTGGAGCGGAAGGGAGTGTCAGACTCTTACTGACTAAAACCCATCCGTGTTCCTTCCTTAGCCCTTTATGTTCCGGGGCAGCGGTAACCCTTTCGGACAATCCCGCTGCCCAGCCTTACCAGTACCTAGGTAAATTAAAAGTTTTACGGCTAAGTTTAATTAAGTGATGATCGGTAAAGCAATTATTTTATTAAAAAAAAGTAGAACCCACATTGTTTCTCTAGTAAATATTATTTTCAGTAAAAAAAGCTCTTTCTTTTATTATTTTATTGTACCCAATATCGCATAAGTATTTAAATTGATTATTTGCTTAATATTATGGTGGTTGAATTAATTAATAAGTTTTTCTGAAACGGTATTCTAAAAAAGGAAATCCTTTTTCAGAATACTTAACTACGTTTTTATCGAAATAATTTGTGTGTTACTCGGTAAATATACCACGTAATTATAATTATTAATTACCCGTGTAATTAGATCCAACACAAAATAATGACTTTTTCACGTAAAAATCGTCTCGTCGTACTTATAAAAAACTTTTTTACAAAAAAAACAACCGACTTCCAACAAAACACTACAAAGTGAAAAATAACTTTAATTTCAGAAGTCGGTGTCGTTGGTTCTGCATTTTCGTTTTTTGACACCGACTTCTGAAATTAAAGTTATTTTTCACTTTGTAGTGTTTTGGTGGAAGTCGGTTGTTTTTTTTGTAAAAAAGTATTTTATTTTTCACTTTTTAGGGTTCCGTAGGTACCTCAAAAGGAAAAAAACGAAACTCTTATAGAATCACTCGATTGTCTGTCTCTCTGTCCGTCTATCACATCCAATTTTCTCCGAGTCTAATGGAACTATAGGTATTGTCTGAGAGTCATCACTTCATGCTGCTGACCTGATAAGTGAAAGTCAAATACTTTTAGTCAATTATGCCTGTTACGGCTATTACAAGCTCTTTCGTTAATTACATGCCCTTACCATCATCAGATGCTGACCTGTTCGTCCCGTTACATCATTACGAGAAATAGAATGATGAAGAAAAATATGCGCAATTATACCTACACAAAGCGAAATTCGTAACTACGGTTCATGTCGAGAAAAAAATTTCACTACCGAGGGACTTAATAATCTACCACAAATAATTTCGATTAATTTCTGACCAATAAGATTCTAGACACTAATTTAAATGTCTGCTCTGGTTTTTCAATACTGTTAAAATCTCACTGTGAAAACAGGCAAAGTGAGCTTCAAGTGAACTATCATAATAAGCTGTTATATCACCTGATGATAAGGATTGACATGCCACTATTGACTGCCCACTTCACCTAAGGTTTTACGGTGAGATTTTTACAGAAAATATCGACAGGTCTTGAGGTAGGTAAAGCCCCGTATACATCGGAAAAAAGGTTGGGCAACATTCGTGCATTGTTGGCCCGCAACACAAACATGTTGCTGAAACAATGTTCTGCCATACTTCTCTGTTAGTTTGATGCGTACGGGGCTTTATACAAACACGCGATTTAATTTGTCTTTCTTGCAGGTGGAACATTGACGCCCACAAACCCGTCTGGGAGTGTTCTGCTGATCGTATGCCTGTTCTTCGCGGTGGTCACATACAATGCGTACGCGGCGTTCATAACCTCAGTGCTGTCAGTTCGCGTTGCCAGTGTCGATACCATAGATGCCGTTCTACATTCACCCAACTTCAAGATCGGATACATAAGGAATGGGGCTGATCAAATGTACCTTATGGTAATCCTTTTAAAGAAGACTGGACGAAAGTGGTCTATGGACCAATAGCAATAAGGTTGTGATATTTGTGTAAGGATTGCCTGGTTAGATTTTGATGCCCCTTTGTACAAGGTAGATGAAGTATCACAAATATCAAAACCGTATCGTAAGAGTGTAAAAAAAATAATTACTGTTATTTAAAAAAAAAAATCTGTTGCTAACTGGTGTACCTAAAGAATTTGTAAAGACTTTCCGGTCAATCATGGTCGGAAGATCTACATAAAAATAGAAAAAAACAAGTTGGGTCCTATTCTAATTAGTTACCTAATGGTCTTCTGTTTAAAACATCTTTTTTGCTCTCTTTCAGATTTTGGTCGCATTAAAAATTTTTGGTCGGTTATAAAAAATAAATCTGCTGTTTCAATTTTTTTCATCAAAATTTTAACGTAGGTGTTCCAGAATCATGGTCTGAATGCATGGTAACATGTGCGTCGATGTCCTTGCCACTTGCAAGCTATATATATATACATATACATATATATACATATATATACATATACATATATATATATATATATATAGCTTCGTGGAAGTAACGTCTGAAAACGATCATGAAACCCTTAGCTCAAATCTGAATAGATTTTCATTAATTTGTCTACCTTAAATTTACAATGAAAATTCATTCGGCCCTTTTCGGGAATTTTCCAATTTACATCAAGATTTTTATCCGACGACATTGATATCCCAACATGTAACGGACATCTAATTCGCTCTTTGACTTTGGGCTTAAGAGCGTTTACGCCGTTCGGCATTTCATACAAACTTTCAAGCCGTTGTTTTTCGAAATGAATGAACCGATTTTAATGAAACATCATCGCATAAGCAGGATACAAAGGTCTAAAAAATTAGCAGAGAACATTTTCTGCGAATGTGAATTTAAGCAAGGCCCTTTGTGCACGGCACGATTTCATTATGGTGCGGCGTATAAAACGCGCCGTAGAAAAAAACATGTCTGTCAACAAGCTTCCATATTGATCCATACAACACTGACGGCGAATAAAACTTAATTTTTCACGGCAAGTAAAACGTGTGTGTACAAAGGGCCTAATTGTTTTGAAACGCAGACACAAACATGTTAACCCATCTGCCATTCTGACTATTAAAATTGAATTAGAAAAGTAAAGGAAAAAACATCGTATCACTTCAAGGGTTATTGACGCATTAGCTTTGAATAGGAATTTTCGTTTAGGGTTATTTTGCTTAGTGGCAAAAAAGACTATTAGATTTATACTTGACCTCCCAGCGACGTGGCTCAAAGTCACTGACAATAACGAAATAAGAAGCGCTCGCTATAGTCGACAAATCAGTAGAATTTAAAAACCATCTTTAGAAACAGGAGAAGACTCTTGTGGGTGGTTTTTCTAACTTTATTAATCAATTCAATTTCAATCAATTTAGGTAGACCTGTTCACTTGGTAATTGGTGCCATGAGGGTATTTTTATACCAGCGCCGAGATCTTGTGACCACCTTCCGGCTCTGTCAGCCGATCAGCTTCTTGACAATAAATGAATATGAATAGGACATAAAATAATTAAGCTTGTAAGCAGAAAGAAGTTTGGAAACGTTCAAAATTGCTCGAAACCGGGGTCAAAATGAATGTCGCGGTCAATACCAATATTTTGTCACGTAAGTTGGTATTGCACCTAAAGCATGGAAGTGTATGAAATCAGTGTTTTGTTGTTATTAATTAATGCAAGTATATGCATTTCCTCGCCGGTAATTAGGTAGTTAACGGACAGTGGGTCATTTTGCAATTGCAGGATATTTTGATACATTGCACTGGTGCGAAATGGAGTGTACCAGATATCGAAATATGTGGGATAATTATTTTACGATAAAACGGTTTTAAACATTATCCTGATAACTTGGTTTTAAACAAAAAGCGTTCTCTGCTTCGAAAATCAAAATATTTTATTTCACATATACCTGGCACTTATTAAACGTCAGAAGCTAGGTGGCCGGTTCCAGTTGGTCGTTTCCTATGGAGAAGAGTTGGCAAGATACTCCACGGTTACTCCTTTAAAAATAATTTTGGCAATGTAGGCCTGTCAACAAGTACCTACTAACAAAATAGAAAATTGTCTACAAATCTACAGTCAACAAGGCCTACAACGTTCTCACATTCAGAAAATATAAAAGACTATTTAAAAGATAAATAAATTAACAGATTTATTCTATACATTGCAGTCCACAAAAGACGTGCAGCTGAATGCTTTCTACATTCGAGGCTATTCCGATGCGGATAACTTAGTATCTTCGGCTGAAGAGGGGCTGGCGCGAGCCGCGAGGCAGGACTATGCATTTTTTGCGGGACAAAGGGTAGCAAGATCTACGTTAAGGTAAAAACCCAGTCTGCGGTCCGTGTTACCTATATTCTATGAAATAAAGAGATAATTAATTGTATAATTCAAAAAGTTTTAGGGTTGGATGGGTTTAGAACCTGATTATGATAATCATGTCATGTGTTTTAAAATTTCAAATGTTCTTTCCTAGATTCTCAAACTAGTTAAAACGTTGGTGTCCTTTATCCGCCCATCGAGTGGAACGTGAATAAGACATAATGCATAATAATTATTTTTTCCTAGCATCAAATTCACCGTCTACAGTCCGGCCGTGGCGTCGAGAGAATGCGTTCCTGATATCTGTCAGTGCGACAATTCTAGTAGCTAATAAAGATCAAATTCGCAAAAGACCTATTCGTTTGTATGAAACTGACAGGTCAAGAACGGCCGCACTGTAGGTTGTGCGCACTGCTGAGAAGAAAATAACTGCTGATCCATTGAGCTGTGTTCCCACCTGTACCACCCTAATTGTGTAACACGGTCTCTTTCGGTTAGGAGGCAAGGATAGGCTGATCAGATGCCTGTTATGTACCTATACTTTGTCCGCCAGGTCTCTGAGCCAGGCTCGCGGGCGGTGCGCGGTGCGGGAGCTGCCGGTGCATTCCACTCGTGCGCACCTCGCTTTCCCTCTGCCGCGCCAGTCGCCCTACGCTAGACCTACCCTACTTTCGTAAGTTTTATTATATTCGAGACTAGCTGATCCGACGAGACGTTGTCCTGTCCCAACATAGTCTTGAGTTCATACAAAAGTCCCATAGAAAAAAGTGCTTTCAGCTTTTCCCGAATTTTACAATGTTAAGGGCATTTTACGAAAATAATCATATCGGTCCAGTCGCTCTCAACCGCTTACGAACGAACAGTATTAGCATTAGTTATTTAGATATACCATTCTTCTGTACGTGTGTATGTCACTGAACCTCTAAACGGCTGGATCGATTTTGATGAATGTGTGTTTGAGTGGATGGTTTAGATTAGACAATTGGACCCGTTAGGTGGCACTGTTCGATCAGGACAACGTCTGTGAGGTCCACCATTAGATTATAACTATTTAGCACAATTTGGTCCTTTTAAAAAAAAAGTAAAGGTAATATCTAAGTTAAAGTTTTGAAGGGTTTAATTCATTGGTTTTATCGCAAAGAGGTATTGCTTACGTGACTCGAACGGCGTATTGCAGCGAACGAATAATTATAAGTTTGAAACCAAAACATTATGAAGTATTATAAATAGGTAGTACCTACTTAGATACTGTACTGTATTCAGGTTTTGATATTCGGCTTACTTAGATTTCATTGAGTTCATGTTGCTGAATTATTTGACAAATAAACCTTTATTAGTAAAGTCATCTTGTTGACTTTGAGAACTCAGTCATATCTTAAAAAAAAGCAGTAAATAAATAACTTCAAAAATAAATTCAAATCAAACTAAGTAGGCGACTTCTGAAAATTCGTTTCTTTTTTTACGTCAATGTGCATTTATTTACCGCCTACGCACCCGAGCGCGGCAAGGCAAACATTTTCTTCGGATTCCCAAGGATGTGCGTGCATACGTACTTTTTGCCTTAAAATGAATACTTAGTAGATAATTATGTAGTTTCTGAAAACAGTAGATACCCATATGAGTGCCTCGTGGCTATTATAAAAAGAATAAATGATAAACTTAATTAATTTTATAGTTCTATATTAATATTAATAGGACGTTTATTATCCATGGAAATCTACATTTCAAAACAGTAAAAAAAAAAATATCCACATTTCATAAAATCACTACAAAAAAATATTAAATAACCTGACTGCCACAAAAAATTCTAAACTACGTAATTTTTTAAGCAGCCTGCTGACGCAGGTGGCGATGGCGGTCTGGCGGTTACTTTAGTTCAAATTCAGATTTTTCTCTGAGTTGATTAGTTTCTTTGTTAGTTTCGGGGGTAGTCAGATTGGAAATGTCGACTCTATCTAGCTTTTTTTTTGACGTGTGTGTTTCCGATGATTTACTTATTTTATTTTACACATCAAAAGTAACGTTCGGTGTTTCCAAGCCGACTACTCGGAGAAGAAAGACCGAAACAAACTTAGAGGTCCAGTCTCTTTTAAAGTCCAAACATAACGTGGGCATAGTAATAACTAATAACGTCGTACTGCTGGACTTTTATGTAGGTGTACTATATACTTAATAGGTCACCTCTGCTTAACCCTTCGGGGGAAACAGGCATGATGTTATGTTTCTGTTATTTATTCCAAAGCTTATAAAAACTTACTGTACCCGCTGTTGTCATTGTTGACAACTCTATTGTAAGGTAAGGATATAACTTTCTGCAATCATTCTAATTTATACTTTATCATAATCAAATAGAGTTACATTGAAAGAAAGAACTGACTTACTTTGACAGACTTAGGTTCTAATGGCTTTACGTAAATTGTTTTATCGTAAACGTGCTCCATTAGTCTCTTGCAGCTGCGTAGTGGAGGCGCGCTGGCGCGTCTGGAAGCCGCCTTAGTTCCCGACATGCCCCAGTGCGCACCACCTCCAGGCTTCGCCTCTGCTCGAGCCACTGACGTACGATCTGCTCTCATCCTCCTTATTGTGGGGCTCATCACGTCTCTGATTTTAGGTGAGTGTTACAGGCCAGAGATTGTCAATAGCTTTTTTTTTTGCATTTTGAAGTGTTCAATAGTTACACCATTACCTTAATTGCGTAACACAGTTTCTATCACAATCCGAGAGTTTTAAAGGATAAAATCTGTTCTGTGCAGTTACCCCGCAGTGGTGCTTTTATAAAAAGTAGTTATTTTAATAGGTGTAGATCTAAATGGTTCGTCACAGATAGATGTCATGTCATGTTAACAAAGTTGTGAACGATTACGATCAAACATTTGGTTCCCGATAAACTCTTGCTTTTTCCAAAAACAAACATGAACATTTTGACTAATTTAAACACACAGTAAGATGATAAAACTTTTGGCCCTTAAAGTTGCCTCTGTCTTTAATATTGTCCGATGTCGATGATAATGTCAGGGCCCTTGTGAGTTGCAATCATAAGGGCATGCAGTCGCGATGACCATCTGCTATCTGACGTCATTTCTCAAAATTGACTCGGGTAAAACATCACAAGGTAATCCACGAGACATGTTTTGGAACTGGCTGTGGGTACTTACCTGTACTTGCACTTTTGATCATAAACAATCGGAAGGCGGTGGGCCAAGGTCGGGAACAAGGTGCTCCTAAAATGGTAGCATGCGATCTTCCATTCTGTTTTAAAAATAAAATTAAAGTATTAATTAATATTTAATGGATTGCAGCTTTTTCGTAATTTCTCTATTTCAAAATATGGAATAATAATAATAATCATATCCTTGGACATTTCACACAACACCATATAGTCCCAAGCTAAGCAACCTAATGGTGTTATGGTAACGAGATGGCTGATAAACTACTTCTAAACATTTTTTTTGTAAATACATTCATAGTATAGATAAAACACCCAAACCCGGAACAAATACTTGTTGATCGTACAAATATTTGTACCGTGCGAGAACCGAATCCGCGACATGCTGCGCAGCAGTCAATCGCTCAACCACTGCGCCAACCGTGTTGTAATGTAAATAATGTTAGGATCTATTATTTAAATGTCAGTAAATGGCTTAAATGACATCCATCAACAAACGCCGTTATTACGTATCACCAGTCACCACGCGTATTACCGACTTATGATATATCTATCGGGCATTTGGTTAAAATTTTAGCCGTCTTATTAGAAAACGAAATTTAACTTTAGTTCTAGCCTAATTATTTGAGCCAGTATTTGTAGAATTATATTTATAATTTGGCAGAGTTCTATAAACTAAAATGACAACTTAGCACCGAACTAAACTGTAATTTTTGTATAATGAACTGCATTTCTATAACAGTTGGGTTCTGGGTTCGATGGTTTAAACCTGGTGGCCTAAAACGTCACTTTGGCAGAATCATAAAACAATTCATATCACGCAAATTCATCTGTATGACAGTTTTGTATGGAGATTCGTAAAATGCTATAGGTATATATACACCTCTGCCTAACCCTTCAGGGATATATAGGTGTGAAACTGTCAAACAGATGAATTGCGTGATATGAATTGTTTTATGATTCTGCCAAAGTGGCCTTTTTAGACCCCCTGATCTAAAGAAAAACATTGTTTTGTAATAAGTAGGTAGGAGTTTGGAGAGATAATCCGGTCACTTACTTGACCGCCTCTGGATCAACCATAGATTACATTCCATACCATAACTGTTTCCTATATGCTTATATAAAAGCGTCATCAAGAGATTTCTGTGACTAATTTCTGGGAAAAAAGTACTGATAATTCACTTGTTCCAGGTTTGGGAGAATACTGCTGGAAAAATCGGAAGGAGTTGAAGACTTTCTTGACTGGATGTTATCGCCGAATAATCAATATTATAATGCATTAAGCCCGGGCCTCTGTCGCAAGATGTTGGTGACAATGAACTTTAAATTGCAGAGTTCATTCGTAGGCGCAGGTCACTAAGTTAAGAAGTGGTAGCGATTATATTAAATGGTTATGTACACAATGTACCTATACTACAGCACATATTAAAGTTGGTGTGTAGAAATGTAGATACCTATAAAGTTATGGATTATGAATATTATAAATATTTTATAGCTTTATTAAAAAATAAAGATATTTCTGTACCATAAGTACAGAAATATCTTTTTTTAGTTATAAAAGTATAACTTGTTTTTGTCTAGACGGTAAAAAAAGTTAGCCGGTATAGCATGGCAGACTGAAAATTAAGTAATAGAAAATAAGCACTTCATAGTTCTTGTAACAATAAAACAAAATAAAAGGTACTAAACATAGATTTATTATAATACCATACAATAAAACCTAAATTAACAATAACATTAACAGCTATCCCCTTTTAAGATAATGTTCTTTGGGCAGAGTTTGTTTGGTGACAGCTGCGTCTATGCAGGTCTTCAGATCCTTTTTGGATCTTGCAGCATCAGCCAATGCCTTCTGGATAGTAATAGTTTCCACTGTTTGAAGTTTTGTGGCCAGGCCGAGAGCTGCCCACACTCGGATGAAGGCTGTCGAACAGCCACAATCTGTAAAAAAAGGAATGTTTTACGAATAACTAGCTTCTGCCCGTGACTTCGTCCGCGTGAAATTTCTTGTTGCCCCGACCCACCCCGTCGCATCGCATCACTATCACTTCGCTATCATTTGGTTTTCACGTAGCATTCTTTCTGACTTTTTTTCTTATGCTCAGCTCCTTGGGGTCATAGCGTGATGTTAAATAGCCTACAGTCTGCCTCAAGAATTGGGCTATCAAATACAAAAATAACTTTATAATCCGGTACCAAGTTCCAGAGAATATAATAATATATAATATTCCCCTACATACAAACTTACAAACATATTTTACCTCTTTATAATATTAGTATAGACGTATTGCTTATGTACTCATATAAAAAAACCCCAACATACGAGTCGAAGTGCAGTCGGTTGAGTGTAGTAAAAATATACGAACTATCCCAGTTCGCATATTTTTAGTGCACAGAATAACGAAAGCTCTGTTATAATCCTAGGAATTTATGTATTCTGATTGTATAAATATGTTTTCAAATATTCTGTGTGAAGGATTAAACCGTTGGTTCTATTTTATAGTTTATGAATTTGTAAGTCTACAAAAATTGTTTTTACTGTGCCTACCTATTTTATGTTCAACTAGTCACAACCCCGGTCTTACTTGGCACGAGCTATGTGGCGACATGCATCGAGATTTATCCTTTAAGTTCACCCTTCCGGAATAAAAACCGCATTAAAAACATTAAGTAGTTATGTAGGCAGTTTAGAAGAACTAAGTGGTCACTAATACTATTTATTATAGATGTAAATAGATATTGCCACATTTTGGAAGCATTTTGTATATTTGTGTTGGTTTTGCATAGCTTTGATAACTGTTTTCACAATAACTTGTGAATTCGCTGAAACATAGCTTTTTTTTTTTTTTTTAAGGATGGGAAATCATCTAATGGCCCCTCCCGCTCTGGGTGGAGCGGAAGGCAGTGTCAGACTCTTACTGACTAAAACCCATCCGTGTTCCTTCCTTAGCCCTTTATATTCCGGGGGTAGCGGTAACCCTTTCGGACAATCCCGCTGCCCCGGCAGGCTTTCAATGCTGACATCTCTTTGAGGCGCGCGTGGAACACATACGCGCCGTCCGGCACGGCTGAAACACAGCTGAAAGAAGATTGAATTGCTTATAATATTTTACGTCGTTCTTGTAGAAGTTTTTAGTTTATAACTTACCGTAAGTGCCGTATTCTCCAGATTTGTAGTCGTATGGCACGAGATAATGGTAGTGAGGCCAGAATGTCTTGGATAATATGAAGACTGTGTTAGAATCAGGTGGCGATCTGCAACAAAACAAGGAATGTTTAAGCAGCAAAAAGGCATAACATCGCTCACAGTGAAGGTCGAATTCGCTGGATGCAGGCAGCACAAGAGGGTTGATGTGCCGCATCAATGGGGGGCCTAAGTCTTTCATTACAATTATTATACCACCGATCATGAAGCCGTTGATCCTGTCTGTCACTCGTAGATCTTTGACAGTCGTTACGGGTAGTCAGATGCCTGAACGTCTGACAACCAGTCTTACCAAGGGGTATTCGGTTACCCTGTAACTGGGTTGTGGAGGTCAGATAGGCAGTCGCTCCATGTAAAATACTGGTATTTCGCTGTATTCAGTAAGACTTGAAGCCGACCCCCAAACTTGGGAAAAGGCTCGGCAGATGATGAAGATTTGACTGTTTACGTAGGCTAAACGGGCCAACGATAAAGACAACAAATTACCCACATGAAATAATAAAAAAAACAAGCTGCCAAAATTTAAAAAATTTAAACATACCTACCTACTAAAAGAAATAAAGTGATACGTACTATGAAGACATAATTCAAAATAACTAATATACAAAGTGCAGTGTGCGTCTCAGGGTTCCACCAAATAGCAGTCCAGCTCAGCATGTCAAGCAAATGTACCTGACGCTGGTATTCTGCTGGATCCCTGCAGTGCCATACGGACGCATTTTGTCATTTAAAGAGGTTTTGCGACATAATTTTAATGAGTATTTTTCATTTTTTTTTCTGAAATGGGAATTATGTAAGAATCATGGTTGATGTAATCACCAGTACCTACATGTGAGTTCTAACTTTAGTCCAAGCGGTCTCGGATTAATAAAGTTCATCATATTAAGGTATCTTATAGCTTCCATTTTACCGACATTATGGATAAAAAACAGTTTGAAAAAAATACTTTGTTCTCGACGTGGAAACACATGTAAGAACTTTGCTCAACCTTTTCGTTATGATATTGTATCTAAATCTGACAATAAGTGGTGGTATTTTATGATCCTTAAAATGATTTCTCGTCTTCTATTCTGTGATGCCTCAACGATGCGTTCAAGTTCAAGGGCTTTCAATAAACAAAACAACTTTAATTAGTTCAATTAAAGTGAAATAGTTTAATAAGGTACGATGGGCTTGGCATATCCGTGTGGATAAAAACCCCCTTTTGATAATAAAGAATTAAAAAAAGGGATTTCAATAAACAAAACAACATCGTATTATTAGGCTTCTAAGCTAAAAGGGTAGGAACAAGGATCTTTCGGCATGCTTTCGTCGGGTGGCCGCAATCGGAACTAACGCCGCCATCATGGATTTTCAATACAATTTCTCGAATGTTTTCAATAAACCTGTCAATGTCATTCAGGCGCCAAAAGACTTCTAGCAGTGTACTTACTTTTCGCCAGGCCGGAGACCCCACACACAAATAGCGCTGTCGATCAACCAGGTGGCATGGACCACGACTAGGTACCGAAGGAAGCCGATGACGAACACTGAGCTAAGAACAGTGTCATCCCAGTACTCAAGAGGAGCGTTCAGAGGCAGCAGCAGGAACAGAACTACGTATAGCCCCCAGTATACTCTGAAATAAACACAGAATAACAAAATCTGCAGTGTCATGTATTCCTCAATATGATCTTGATAATACCCATAAGAAACCATTGCTTATTCAGTAAACTAATTTAAAATTGCTTATTTTTAAACTACAGGTACTTACAGACTAGAACTAGAAGGAAAAATGAAAAAAATCTGGGGTAGTTAAGTTTCTTTTGATTCAGACAAGTCTATAAATAATGTAAGAAAACAGGCAATTTAGGGCACCTAGCATCATGTCATATGGAGCAGTAGTGGCCCAGTGATGATTACAGCAGCGACGTACGAGTTGTAGGTCGTAGGTTCGAACCCAGACAGGCTCTTTACTATGTTTAAATTATTTCATCACCACTGCTCTCAGAACGGTGAAGGCAAACATCGTCGTGAGGAAACCCAGGATGTCCCAGAACCAAAAATTCGAAGACATGTGACATCTACCAACCTGCACTGGCTCCGCGTGGTAGATTACAGCCCACTCCCTCTCGAAGAGTGAAGGCCTGTGTCCCAGCAGTGGGAACACTATAGCTTAATAGTTATGATGTTTAACTAGCATGTCGTTATCAGTCCGCTTGATGTAGAGAGTGGAAATTCCAGATCCCATATTGAATTGAATTCTCACCTCTTTTGGAACATAACAACTGAATCTTTTTCAAGATCCGACATATCAATAGCGTCCTTCAGTTTCTCCTGGTGCGGGCTCAGTTTCCAGATACGAGTCAAGAAGTGTGAGTACACGAAGCCCTTATTGTAGTCGTAAGGATCATCGTCTGTGGCAAAGTGAGCGTGGTGGAGTCTGTGGTTCTTCACCCAGTCGTATATGGAGCCCTGGGAAATAGAACAATAGTTTTATTAACGTTTAGAAAGTACCTACCTATTCTATACTACTTGTTATTATATTATACTTATATACTATTTCTATTCTATTTATTTACTAGCGGCCATCCATCCTCGTACTTCATGGAATATTATAAAAAAAGAATTAGGGAAATCGGTCCAGCCGTTCTCGAGATTTGCGCTTAGCAACACATTTAGCGATTCATTTTTATATATAAGAAGATTATTAAGTAGAGTATTAAGTGGATTGGTAAGAAGAGTATTAAGTGGATGGCATTGGTTTAAACACCTCCAAACAAATACTTCTGCAGTATCTGTCCAGTAGTGCTATTCTGTAAAAATCTCACCGTGATAACTCAGGTGAAGTGAGCTTAAAGTGAGCTGTCATTAGTGTTAATCCCTATAGTATCACGTGGAATGACACCTCACTTCACCTAACTTCTCACGGTGAGATTCTAACAGAATCGACCGGCAAGTCTAGGCCGGCGGGGTAGGTACCTAATTGCCTAACACACTAACAGTAGCAATGGCTTCCATTTTGACAGTTCAACAACATACATTGCTTTGTTTACGTTGTTGAGCAGACAAATTCCTACATACGAGAATGGGTTAGCAATATCCTTCAAAATTATTCAGATTGTGATTGATAGTGCAATCAGGGTGTTGATCCACAATCTGTCCGTGTCGGTTTGACCTACGTTCGAACCCAATTACCTATCTATAACCAGTTTAATTTGGCATACTGGAGGTAGAAAAACCTATCTATAATTACCTATCTATATTTTTGGTTTTAACTTCCCAATAATCTATGCGATCTGTGTGATCATATTATACTGTCAGTTATGATTATACTGGCTACTATCAGTAGCGATCTGTCATTAACTGAAAATATGTTATTGGGTTCGGCCGTAATTCGGTAAACGTTCCTCTATAGACATTTGAATAAATTTTAATGTCGTCATTGCGTCATTAAAGCGACCTCGCTGCCTTAGTCAAGTGCAATCGGGCGATTCTAAACATCCGGTCGACTTGGGAATCTCGATTTGCACTTGCGAAGTCGATCTCTAATCTCAGTGGTTATGTACGAATTTCTTACACCAATGTTTTATCATTTAATTGCATTAAACACTCTAAAAATAAAGTAAAGCAATTTAATCCCACGATTTAACTTAAATTACTTATAATAATTAATTAAAAATATGATAATGTTATCATGTGCTTCAGTTGCATTGAAAAGCGTTCTTTGTAAGGGTAGAGGAGGCAGACATTTATAATTATGATGAATCATTGCTTAACCCTTAGTTCCTTGGACCAATGAGTGCCATTAGCGATATTTCAACGTCCATCTGTCCGTTATTAAAATAGGTGATGGATACTTTGACTGATATCAAAGGTAAAACATTAATTTCGTTTAGCCCATTTTCTGTTACCTTTGAATGGTGAAGACGGCGCCGACCAAACGACGACCGCGCAGTGCGCCCTCATCGTTTGTTTGGTTATTTATTTTATTTTAGAATGAAAATGCAGAAAATAAGCACGTTAGGTAAGTTGTGCTCCACAAGATTATACGTTAATATTATTACAAACGGTAGTTTTACATTGTTTAGTTTTATTATAATCATTAAAACGGATGATAGTGGCCATTATTTTCGCGCCGCTCTCCGCCCCGCGCTGCCAGTCTGGCCAAGCACTTAAAGTTACTAATGTACAAGAACGGGCAAGAAACTATATAAGGTGACAATTGAAAAAAAAGTTTTTGTTCTTTAAAGTGTACCTTTTTAAGCATATGGAATAGGGATTTAACATTTTGGTGTATGTTTTTTTACTGTATGGCCTATATGTAGTAGGTAATGTATGTAACTATGTATGGGGTGTGAAAAAAGGTGCAGCAAAAACGTCAACAAGCTATTTCATGATTTACTGCAGGTGCACGTTTACCATATTATAGGTATAGTTATACCTATAATATGATAAACGTGTGTAAAAGAAGGTCGTGTTTGACAATGTATACTAAAAACTTTTCCTAATAATCTAGGTGCCGCTTTTGAACTAGACATTGTTTGCCCGGTTAGAATATATTACCTACGGAATAACTCTGGAATAATTATTGTAGATGTATCGTGGCTGACTAGTCAACAATCGTTAAATGGAGAGACCATTTAACGATTGTTGACTCGCCAGTCAGTGTCCGTATCGTCGTTTAGGAAAGCTCGATAAACACAATACTTACAACTCCAGCTAAGGTCTGGAACAGCATGAGCGCGATCCGTAGTCCTGTGCTCGCTTTGTACGCCCCGTGTGCCCACAAGCGATGGGCTCCTGTGGTCATGCCCAGGATTGCCACTGACGTCAGGACTAGAACTGGAAATTGTATGGACATTACTAAATCGGTTACGTTAAGTACCAGAGCATTGTTTTCTCCATCTTCTTGATATTTTAGTATATAACTACGAAACAAGGGTAGTGGTGGCCCAGTAGTAACGGCCACGACTTACGAGTTGTAGGTCGTGGGTTCGAACCCAAGAGTACCTTGTGTAAATTATTTAATCACTACTGCTCTCATAACGGTGAAGGAAAACTTCTGTTTTTTGCTCGTGATTATAGATTTATTTTGTTTTTTTTTTTCTTTATTATTATAATTTATTTATTCACATCTTTATTTGCATTCCATAATATTTGAAGGTTTTTGTTTTTACTAATAGTTTTGTAAATTTGTAAATAAACCTATTTTCCTTTCTATCTTCTCTCTTTCAAGGAGTTAGAGCTTTAAAATAAACCATAGAATTTATTTCGTTATTATATTAAACATACACTCATTACCATTTTTTTGCAAGTAAACGTTTTTATTAATAAATTTTATTTCTGTTGATATAAATATTTTGCTCGGTATTCTTTTGCGATGATTGTGTGACGAGTACATTTTTACCTCGTCACGGTATTTATTTTCATAATCGGTTTACATTTTTGTTAATTAAAACACTAGGTATATGTGGCACGTACTGTATTGTTCCATATTTTTTGTAACCTACGCAAAAACAAAAAAACATCGTTATTCAAAAAGCTAAGAAAGATGATGTCATGTAGAAAAGATAGATGAAACTTTGTTTACCACCACGTGTTACGAAAATGAAGCGATAAAATACGTTTATTCCTACTAGTACCATCGAACTGTACCGCCGGCGGGAAATTTCATTCTCTATAGTAGGTACCAGTCCACCATTTAATACAGCACGAGAATCTACTTGAAATGTTTTTAATAAAGACGTCCAAGAGTCGGAACTGTAACATCATCTGGCTGCTGGCGTCTAGCTATTGTTATTTATTTACTAAAAACGCTGTTATTCAGCGCAATAATGTAAACATAGCTACCTCGGGAGCCTCCCGTCTCATAAAAAACGCCAAGAGCTGATTTAATTTTTAATAGCGAATTCCTTACTAGCAGCAACTTTGTCTGCAGGTTTTTTGTATTTCATCATTTTATAATACAAACATCCGGGATGAACAGCAACCTCTGTTCTTTTCTAGGTCCGAGGCCTACCTATTTGTCATTTATAAACAGACAGTTACTTTTCCATATCTACTATTAAAAGCGTGATGTTTTTGCGTGACGTCAGTGTGATGCGTAGTTTGCATGTGGCGATGTAGATGCCACTACAGATTAATATGACATTACCAAGCCGGTGCTGTATACTTACAAATAAATGAGGTCATTTTATTCATTACGTGAATTAAATGAGTATAACCTTTTTTTGGGCATCTCGTTTTACGTAGGTAATCTTCAGAGCTTTACATAATTTTAATAAATAAGCATCCAATTATAATATTTTACCTACGAGTCATGGTTTACTTACTTAGGTACTGCGAATTTATAAACTAACAACTAACTATACATAAACAATATTTGCTTGGATCCAGATACACGTAAAAACATAACCCTGCCTTTGCTGCAGCGCATTCGGGTAATAATTCCTATTCGACCTATTCCTACTCCAATAATTCATATTTTGGGTCCTAAAAATACTAAATAGTCAAATAACTGCGACCAACTTGGAATATATTTACCGACATACACGCGGGCGAAGCTGCGGGCAAAAGGTAGTAATTAATTACCTAATTTACAGAAAACGTACCACAGCCAAATTTTTTTTCTCCTCAAATATCTGAAAGAGTCGAGTTCTAACGATTGTGAATCTTCTTTTTGTCTACAGAATCTATGTGTTGGACAAACATTAGGTATTACTGATGTTCTTACTAAGCTGTATAGTATTATATTTCCCCTGTTCCTTCTTGCGCTCAATATATTCCTACTCATCCACACTGATGATCGTTTGTTCTTAAAATTATAATTCCAATAACCTCGCCCTTAGTAACAAACCAAGTATCGTTTATACAGGATGGCCCCCTGCCATCCTGTATAATCGACGCGCAAACTTATCATGGATCCAGCATGATTCTAGATCCCCTAGCGGCCCTAGCGTAGACATTTGTCGTCAGTTATCAGAAAAAAATCGGCTGTTACATAGAAAAGTGCGATACCTACGCGATCAAAATGTATCGAACAGTAATTTTTTTGGACCGACGAAAAACGTCTAGGTATGCTACCGTCTAGAACCATATTTTCCTAAATTCATGGTTACAGTTTGCGCGTCGATGTTCCGCCACCCTGTATGAAAAACAATAGAAGTATGAAAAACGTATTGAATATTGAAATGAAAAATTGCCGTACGTATGTATAATGCGTTTTTTTTTGTTTGTTAATACAATCAATATCGCAGTGTAATCAACATTGCCTCGACGTGGCACCCCATTAATACAATACATTT
The DNA here is from genome assembly GCA_963669345.1 of Gortyna flavago. Classification (NCBI taxonomy): domain Eukaryota; kingdom Metazoa; phylum Arthropoda; class Insecta; order Lepidoptera; family Noctuidae; genus Gortyna; species Gortyna flavago. The sequence continues at coordinate 7,972,137 of OY770129.1, read as the reverse complement.
ACATACAATACTTAATTTTTTTCCGACTGTTTCACATAAATTAGCGTCTGAAATGGTCTTTTGAGGAAATAACGATACCGATTTGAATGGACCTGTACAGTTAATTATAGGAATATTCGAATTACCACCGCAAGACGACCCATTTTTACAAATAACGGCGAAAAGACAACCTACCACTCCAGTTAGTCAACTGGTTTTGAAGTTACAGTCGGAGCACCAGGTGCTGGGGAGCGATCAAACTAAGGAGGAGACCGCACGAAGTCAACATTCATACTTGTAGACCACTTCAGATTCCAGCACTACGACGAAGCAATCGCGGACGACGATTACAATGAGCACATAAATATTTGGCTTGGAACCATCGCTAGAGTGCTATTCACTGATGAATCCCGGTTCGAGTTTTATCCAGATTCACGAAGCAGACGTGTTTGGCGTACACCTGGACGTGAGAGCCACCTGCGAATTCCCCAGGAAGGCCAGAAGGCATACCAAGGCTTAATAATAATGGTATGGGCTAGCATACGCCTAGGCGGGAGAACCCGGTGAGAACCGACTCCCTTTAGGTTCACGGCAACTTAACTACTGCAAAATACCATGACAAGTTTTAATCGACGATGACAGACAAGATAAAAAAAAAACATCAATTTGACAGCTAAAAAGGACAAATTTATCGACTATGACAGACCAGATAAAAATGTGAATACCAATTTGACAGCTAAAAAGAAAACAAAACTATTTGACCTTTTACAAAAAAGTTTGTAACAAAAAGTACTTAGGCGAGTTGCGTCGCTTACACTTGAAATCATATTATTATTGATTGATATTTATTTCATGAAGTAGTCATTTGATGGGGTGATATGAATATCCCATAGATTATAAATTTGATAATAATATCAAGTTTATAAGACTTACAGAAAATCAGGGTCATCAGTTTGACTTCGTAGATCAGCAGCCATGTTCCGTACAAAGAGAGAAGGTGGATATGTATTAAGAACAGCACTGCTGGCCAGTTCGCCTCCCGACCCTTGCTGAGCTTGGGCTCCCCGGGCCCTGGGACGGCATCAGTCACTTCCACCATTGTTTCTGGAGATCTGTAACATGGAGATTATGTTTCATTGAAAGAGATAGGATAATTGAAATGCATTTTTACACGTCTGTCTTTTAAGAGTTAGGTGTAGTCGACATTTCCTGTTAGACTATTGAAGAATTCCTTAAAAAATCCAGGATACAAGGTTTCATTTAAACTTCTTAACCATTTGTTAGCCAGTGGAAACGGCCGCTACTTAAGAGTTACTTACCTACTTATAGTCGGTATCTAGGGTGGGGACTCTGTCCGCCCACCAAGTGACCCCAGGGAAGACGGTGGCTCAGTGGTCACGTGCTGCCGTGCATAGCGAGGCTCAGGGGAGGCCCCTTTACAGTCTCCCCAGGGATGTGCCTTACAGGCGTTGCACGGGGGGGTTCCGGAATTGGTCTTTTAAGGAACCGGGACCACCCCTATGTGCTGATGGTGATCACCGGGGTGGTTTTAGTGAGGTAAAAATCCCACACTCCCCAACCTCCTTCCCCAGGGGTCGGGCGCCTTTGGAAGGTTTAACCCGACAACAAAAAAAAAAAATTGGACTTTTATATTGTAAAGTAAACTATCGAAGAACAATACCATTTATTGGCCTTATTATTCCCTGATAAAATGAAGTGTCTAAAGTTTCTGATCAGCTGAAACAAAGGATTGCGTTTTAAGTTTCAAGCTCGTCGCTCTGATATTTAAAACCTGCCATCATTATTAATGGCGCAGAGCTTTTCTGATCAGCTGGGCTATTCTGAAAAATCCTAGATCATTCCATCTGATGCTAGGGGACTTACACTATTGACAACTTACTTCAAGCTCACTGCAGCTAAGTTTTCACGGTGAGATTGTTACAGAATCGTTCGGCAGTATTTGAAATAATTGTAAGAAAACTTGATGATGATAGACAATAAACCATTGACACTGTGGCATGTGGCAAAATGGTTGTCGAGTTGGGAGTATAACTTAAGTTAATAATTCCCAGAATAAAAAATGCATGCAATAATTAGGTTAGAAAAGACTAGGCTAAAATCTTAATTGATTTCCTAGTCCTACACTCATAATCATCATCTGCCTAGTCTTTTCCCAATGTTGGGGTTGGCTTCCAGTTTAACCGGATGTAGCTGAGTACCAGTATTTTTCATGGAGCGACTGCCTATCTGATCTCCACAACCCAGTTTCTGGGTACCTATACTATGCCCCTTGGTAAGACTGGCTGTCAGACTTCCGGGCTTATGACGACTGTCAACGATCCACCAATGACAGCCGGGACCAACGGCTTAACGTGCTTTTCGAGGTACAGAGGTTAGTTGGTATGTAAAGATCCCATCCACGGACCAACTACGGTAAGCGTAGATTAATTTGATCGATCGACCCGTGCGGCTATTATTACTTAAAACAACCCTCCATACACTATGCTTACAAATAAAGTATAGTAGGTATAATAAAAAAGAAAGCATGTATAATATTGTCAAGGGAAACAATCATAATATTTAAATACTTAATTGTATTTCAATGCTACGTTTCACAACAAATTCGGTATAATTAACTTATTATAAATATGTACGCTATAATCCACATCGTGATTGAATGGTATTATTGTTTGTTTGGTGCAAGTGGCACGATGTATGGCGCCCAGTAATAACTCGTCGCCATGTACTATCGCGGACACTCCCGCCTTCATAATCAGCCTATAGTGTTCCCACTGCTGGGACACAGGCCTCCTCTCTTCGAGAGGGAGTGGGCTATAATCTACCACGCGGGCCCAGTGCGGGTTGGTAGATGTCACATGTCTTCGAATTTTTGGTTCTAGGACATGCCGGTTTCGTCACGATGTTTTCCTTCACCGTTTTGAGAGCAGTGGTGATGAAATAATTTATACAAAGTAAAGCGCCTGTCCGGGTTCGAACCTACGACCTACAACTCGTAAGTCGCGGCCATTACAGTAGTTTATCAGCCATCTCGTTACCATAACACAAGCATTAGGTTGCTAAGCTTGGGACTATAAGGCGTTGTGTGAAATGTCCAAGGATATTATTATTATCGGGAGTGTTCTTTTTCTCAGCTCTACGGCTGGTTGTAGCTACATTTACGGGCCAAAGCCAAGTAAATGCAGCTGTGGTGTTTATTTAAGATGAGGGTGTGTTGTCTTCGTCTAACTGCATGAACTTCCTAACTATTCTGCAGGTGTTTAGGATGGCAGCTTTCTGTAGGTTAATTGTGGCATCTGCAGCATTTATCGTTTGTAGTGGTAAGGGTCTTTAATGATAAATTTCCTGTACTTTTTGGTGTTGATGATTTGATTTTTTATTATTATTCTTTTATTTATTTATATATCAATTTTTTTTACATTTTTAAATATTTCTTAAAATATAAAAATATGTATAAAAAAACATTTAAAAATATAAAAAAAATAGGGATCCGCCGGTGTCGGGAGCAGGGTCCAAGCTACCGGTGGTTAGGTCTCCAGAGACAGGAACCTCCTCACTATGCGAGCCGTATCGAGGAGTACTGCCTTCTGAATCAGGCCCTTGATCCAACCGCCTAACGAGAGCCTCGATAGATGTTGATCGAGGCTTTCGGCCATCAGGCCATTGGCCGATACGACAATCGGGACAATGACAGCCGAGCTCACATTCCACATGTCAACAACCTCGTGTGCTAAGTCAAGATATTTAATTTGTTTCTCTTTCTCAGCTTTCACGAGGTTCCCGTCATGTGGAATGGTAACATCGACAATCATTGTACGGCGCACTAATCGATCTATCACCACAATATCAGGCTTATTGGCGACAATAGTCCTGTCAGTAATGATAGACCGATCCCAGTACAACGTGGCATGGTCATTTTCAAGAACTGGGTCGGGCACATACTTGTAATACGGTACCTCAGAATCCACAAGTTTATATTTCAAAGCAAGTTGCTGGTGAATAATCCTGGCTACTTGGTTATGCCTGTGCAAGTACTCGCCGTTAGCCAGACGAGAACAACCAGAGATAATATGTCTGATAGACTCACCCGGACGGTGGCATGCCCGACACACGTCAACCGTCCCGTCCTTCATAATATGTCTCCGATAGTTATTCGTCAAGATAACTTCGTCCATAATTGCACAGACGAAACCTTCAGTTTCCCCAAATAGGTCACCGAAACGTAGCCAGGATACGGACGCTAAGAAATCTACACCGGGCTCATGAAGAGCCCGATAGAAGCGCCCGTGAAGCTCCTTGCTTTGCCATATCTTCTGGCGGTCATCGGTAGTAAGTACTACAGGTTTGCGCCAGTTCTCTTTAGCCATGGAGAGCGGGGTGAGCCCCTTATCCACTGCAACCACATCACGGTGCATACCCACTTCAGCTTTTAAAAAATATTCCCTGAGACTGCACACCTCGCGGTTGTGGAGTGTCTTTGCATTTAAAAAGCCTCGACCCCCGCACTTCCGCGGGATATACAGTCTCATCACCGATAATCGTGGGTGATGCATCCGGTTTGCGGTCAACAGTGTACGGACCCTTCTATCCAGGGCGTCAAGTTCGGTCTGAGTCCATTTGAGTATGCCGAAAGAGTACATCAAAACCGGCATGACCCAACCGTTGAAGGCGCGCACCTTATTTCCGCCCGAAAGAAGACTACTTAATACCTTCTTCAGGCGACAAAAGAAGCGCTCCTTCAACGATTGCTTCATGTCAGTATCGTTGATGCCTAACGCTTCGGACATACCCAAATACTTATAGCTTTCGGATGAAGAGAGGGATCTGAGGTTTATGGAATCCAAGAGTTGAATTCCCTCAGATTCCACAATCTCCCCTCTCTTTACATGCATGACTGCACATTTGTCCACACCAAATTCCATCCTGATGGCGCTACTGAAAGTTTCAGTTACCTTTAGTAGCTCCATCAGACGCAATTTGTTGGGGGCAAAGAGTTTCAAATCATCCATGTAGAGGAGGTGAGATATGACCTGACCACCTCTCCTCAACCGATAGCCTAGACCTGAATCCTCCAGTAGTGTGCTTAGAGGATTCAGGGCTAAGCAGAACCAAAGTGGACTCAAACTGTCGCCCTGAAATATTCCCCGTTTAATCCATACATGTTCATCATTCCCATGGATCTGTCGACACCCTGGATAACGAAGGACTGTCTTCCATTGTCCCATACACGACTCAAGAAAGGTGCGTAGAGTTGCATCTATCTTGTACAACTCTAGCACCCTCATGAGCCATGTATGTGGCACCGAGTCGTAGGCCTTATTGTAATCTATCCAACATGTCGACAGATCCTTTCGGGAACGACGAACCTGTTGGCTAATGGCCATGTCTATGAGGAGTAGCTCCTTAGTACCGCGGGACCCATTCCTACATCCATTTTGAGAGGCAGACATAATCGAATTACTGTAAATGTGTGTATTAATTTTCGCTCTCAAAATGGATGTAAGAAGTTTATAAATCGTCGACAAACACGTGATCGGTCTATAATTCTTGGGTTCCGCGGGACTACCTGACTTATGGAGCAGGTGGGTAACGCCTGTTGTTAGAAACTGCGGTAGCGACCCAGACTCTAAAGATGACTGGAACTGAGATGCCAGGCAAGTATGTGAACTAATTAGCCATTTCAACCAAAAGTTGTGCAGTCCGTCCGGTCCCGGTGATTTCCAATTCGGTAACGGACGGACCGCTTTGGCAACGTCTGATGGCGTAATTAGGACTGCATCCATTTCTGGTATAGTTTCACACACTCGCTCGACATCCCGAATCCAGCCAGCCTCAGTGTGACAGACGGGTACCGACCAGATGTTTCGCCAGAATGCACTTGTGTCGGCATCATCCGGGCGGCATACATCTGTCACATTTTGTTCAGGTCGCTCCCAAGCTCTATACACCCACCTTTCATCGCTCTGGAACATGCGATTCTGCGTGTATCGATCAACCCGCCGCTTATACCGCCGAATTCGGCTCGCCCATGCACAAACTTTCTGCTTTAGGAAGTCGATGCGCTCTGTGACGCGGGACATGTATTCTCGAGGGCTGATTCCAGTCCCCGAGAATGCCCGCCTCACAAAGCGCATCACACGTGGTCGTGTATTGCCCTCCCTAAAGCAGTATAGTTTGCCGATGAGTACCCTGGCTCCATCGATACGACCCTCGATCCTGTGCTGCCAGACTGGTACGGTTTGTTTTGGTCGAGTAGCTCCGTCATAACATGGGAACTTGACGTTAGCTAAACGACATGCCGCAACAGCCGCGCAATACAGGATCGAGTGTGTATCAACAAGATCCTCGCTGCTCTCGAAGAAATTCTTGAGCTGCGAGTCCAAGGCACACACCAACGCCCTATTTTTTTTGTGCATAGGTAACCGAGGTAATCGTGGTCTAAGTTCGGTTGGAGTGGACCTATACTCACGAATTGCATCCTCCAGTGCGCTCCTCAGACGGACGTTGCACTGGCTACTTACTGTGGCAACCCTATCATCCTCTTCTTCAACATGATTGGACCGCGGCGGGAGGGCATCAACAGTTGACGCTTGTGCCGCGGTTTGTGCTGGAACCGAGACGATATGGTTGCACAGTACCTCTGAGCGCAGCCTATCAAGTGCGATATCATCCAACCTGTGATTGCGTTGGATGACCCGCACCTGATCCGACAGTCGTTGGGCCGAGACGTTGACAGTTGGTTCCAGTTCCTGGAACAGAGACAGCATCCTATCGCGGTACGCAGTGAGATTAGTTCCCCCCTCTGTAGACCCGTAATATGCGCGCATGACGTTCTCATTCATAGACTGAGTCCATCTCATGCGCTGCACACAACCACCGGTAGCGGGGACCCGGCTCGGGGCCGGTTGGCCCCTAAGTCCCAAGCTTCTCGGTGGCCGGCCTCTCCCCTGCCGACGTACGGGTGTTGGCGACGTCGGCGGAGAAAAATATTCGTCGCTCGAGCTCGACGCAACTGCAGCGGCCGGTGTCACTGGATTCACTTCTGGAGCAGGTTCCGGCAACTGCGAGGCGGAGCTGAGCGACGAACCCGAAGATGTTGGATGTGTGGATTCGTGTCGTCTTGCCCGACTTCGTGTCAGCATTGTGTTCTTGTATCCATAATCTTAGTCCATAATTATTTTAGTATTGTAGCGCTATGTAAATTTTGGTCTTAAAATAATCGTTTGGTCGTAGAGAAACATTATTGCTTATTTATTGTCACAATATACTGAATAGAATTATTATTTATGTTAAAAATACTAGAAATAAAACGGAGTAAAAAATTTTTCAACGTCAGCTTGACAGTCGGGCCACAGATTTTATTATTATTATTATTATTATTACCACTGGGCCACCACTGTTCTCACCCGCCTGACCACCACTAAATTAATTATTGCTTGCACTCAAAAAATAGAAGCGCTCTATAGCCCTGCGCCAAGGACAAATAGTTCGTCCGTGAAATTCACAAAAGGAGTACACGTGTTGCGTCACTAAGCTGCGCAGTGCAGTTTGCAACTAATTGCGTTTTCTACTTTAAAGGACAATAAACATAAACATTTTATTTGTATTTCACAAAGGCGCCATAAAATTATGAAGATTATAACATCCGTTTCCGTTCTTCGTTTTAATAGGCGTGTCTTTATATTGAAAATATTTATTCCTCAATTTTCATGATTGCACCTACCACTGTTTGTCTCTGCATCACCCAAAGGTTGACTGGTAGAAAATGCCTATGGCATTACGTCCGCCTCTGTAAATTTATGTGCTTGAAGTATTAAATGAATAATCCGTCTCATAAATCCTTTGAGACTGGTACCTGCACTAGGAAAACCTGTCACACAGTCTACAGCGCGATGTCGAGCGGTGCTTCAATGCTATGATATCTTTTAACAAGCCAAGATCGAATCAAAACAAAGACAGTGTGTCGATGTTAAGGTCGAAAGGGCAAACAAATCTATTGTATGTTAATAAAATAATGAATTTTCCAAACCATGCCATTTGAAATTAAAATAACATTTCAACAAGTTGTAACCATCGAACTTGCTGATAGTAATTTTTATACTATTGTTTCTTTAAAATGAGCAATTTTCAGTTCAGCCGATCTTTTCTGTAAATAAACTCCGAAATAAAAAATCTGAAATCAGCAAAATTTCACCGTGAAAACTTAGGTGAAGTGAGCTGTCTATAGTGTCAATCCCTAGCATGAGGTGGAATGGCAGCTCACTTCACCAAAGTTTTCACAGTGAGATTTTCACAGAATAAACAGACAGATATGTTTAGGTCATAAGTAGATAAGCTACTTTTGTGTTGTTCTAAAAGTAACGTTGGCATTAAAAGACTTAAAATTCTAGCCTGTCTTTATTATATTATGATTTGTCTGGCTTCCGTAGATAGGCGCCATGAAAGTGTAGTAAAAAAAAAAACGATGAAAACTTCATAAAAATTGTTCTATCTGAATCGCGTACTTAAGTACTAATGTTCTATTTAACGTTAGTTTAGTACCTACTAGTGGTTTTAATTTAAACCAACAAGTCTTGTTCTAGGGAAAATCCTTAAGTAGAAATGCCTGCGGTAGGCATTCCACTAAACGCACGAGTATTTATTACGAAAGTATCTAGGTACTAAGTCTTACAGGAAATCTCATAAAACTAAAATAGTTTTCAGATTATTTTTATATTCAGCAGATTACACTTTATTAATTTGTAGGCATTACTTTCTTAACGAATAATACCTAGGTACAATGTACCTTGTAGAAAGTAGTGCTCAGCGTACTGCATGTCGATTCTGTAAAAATCTCACCGTGAAAACTTGCGTGGAGTGAGCTGTCATTCCATCTGATGCTATAGGGATTTACACCAATGACAGCTCACTCCACGCTCACTTCACCTAAGTTTTCACGGTGAGATGGTTACAGAATCGCACTGCTGGTGACCTAACGTACCTTTCTCGTATTGATATGATGTGGTACCTATAGCTATATGGTAAAATTAAAGTCCCGAATTATTAGCGAAATGGTTATATTGAATAACTATAACACTTACTTACAAGACATGGTAAACTATAAGTCATCATCATCTGCCTAGCCTTTTCCTAACTATGTTGGGGTGGGCTTCCAGAATACCAGTGACTATTTTAGTAACAGATATCTAAAATATATTAATTTTGGTTTTAATAAAAAAATGTGAGTTGTCTTAGATCAAATAATTCATTGCTATTTGCATTGATGAACTCGTGCCTAAAATCTTGATAAGGAAAGTTTGAACTGTCATTTGGTCCATACAAGAAAGACCTAAGTTTGAAAACGGCTATTATAAGCAACTGTTCCGGTTTCAGAGTTCAGTCAACCCTCTTTAATAAACGCCATTATTAAGATTTATTCCGGTCTGATCCCCTGAGTGTCCCCCTCCACCGCCCACCTCGATCCCCTGCTAGTTCTTCTTCAGTTTTGAAATCTTTCTTATCCAATTTTATCTACGTTTGGTCTAACAGTTTAAGGATGGGTTAAAAAAGTAGTTGTAGTTACCTACTTATTGATTTTTTCTAACTACGGTAAAACTTTTTAGGTATAGTAACTGAGTTTTGGAGGTCAGATATGCAGTCGCTCCGTATATAGTACTGGTATTCAGCTGCATCCAGTTGTGCTGGAAGCCGACCTCAAAATAGTTGGGAAAAAGCTAGGCAGATTGACTTATTATTTTTAAGTTCTCTTTTTATTTTTATTAGTCGAATGCTATTTAGGCTTTTGGCTACTTTGTATTATTGTGTATAGGTATTATGTTTAGGTACTGTATAATGTGCGTCTTATTTATGCAGTATAAATACTATAATAATCTTTATATTATCTTCTAGTTGTCACCGCGTTTTCTGTTTTCCAAAACGCGTGTTACGAGCAAGTACGCAGGTGCTCGCTATTTGGTTCTTGAATGTGCAGCCAAGCCACTGACGAGCTATTTGTAGAACTCATGGGTCTGTTGCTACCTTTGATAACATTTATAACTTCTTATACTTAGGTATTCTTATACTTAGGTAGAAAACATTTGTTCTTTGAAAGTACCTAAATCGGAAAAATTTGATAGAACTTCAGTGGTAGGTGTTCTATTTTTTTTAACCCATCGTATTCAACCGGGAATCCACGCGATATTGCTTCTGTAATTACGGCATTCAACTGGTTAATAATATGTTTATATTAATCCTGTGTCAACAATACGTGCGTACATACACCCAAAAATTCTCCCCGCACTCAAATTACAAATATTCACCAATCACACAAGCGCATAATCAGCAAGTAACCACAAGCGTCAGATCTCGTAATCATTGAAGAATATAAATGTCTGAAAGAATGTTTTCACTGAGATAGATTTTTTATTGGTTTAAACCTTATTGTTTATAGGGCCATGCCATTTATACTGGTATTCATCTGCATCTGGTCAGACTAGAAGCCGACCCTAACATAGTTGGGAAGAAGCTAGACAAATGATGATGATGACATAATATGACCTAACTACGCGCAAAGGTTACTAAAAAAGAGTGGGCCTCAGCACTTGCAGCGGTTTACGAAATATGAGCACATTCCCAGTTTTTGCTTCAAACAGCAAAAAGTATGACGACAGGAATAAACTAGTATTATATTTATACTATTTTATATAAGGTATTTAAATGAAATATTGTGACAAAGAAAACTGGGCTAACTCGCGCTTGGTTAGCTTTAGCAAAATAGTTTTAGACATATTTCGCGGTAACCTGTAAGCTATGCGGTCTTGTCCGAAATAGGTAGCATAGGTGGCTTCTCTATACAGAATTAAAGTTATTTACAGACAACATTATAAAGAGTAATCAGTACTACTTATCTGGCCATAAGAGCGTGTAACTGCTAAAATAATGACCGCAATTCTTTTATATACAGATTAAAAGTATTGCACCAGTTACAGATTCTCTAAGGGAACTGTTTAAGGAAATTAACATCATGACGGTGCCTTGTCAATATATCTACGAAAACATCATGTATGTAAGGAAAAATTTACATCTTTTTAGTAAAAGAGGTGAAAGACATAATTATAGTTCTAGAAATAGGGACCTATTAGTTCAACCAGGTTTCAGACTGGCTAAAGTAGACTCATCTTTTATGTCTTTATATGTCTTTCATTGACTTGAATGTGCCCTGGCGGCTGATAGTATGTCATGCTCACACAAATGTCTCGCTGACGGTGGCGTGTGTGTTGGATCATTTAGCTCCCTTCAAAATGGTTGAGCTGAATGGTGCTGATCTATGCGTCATGTTCGTGAACGGGCGCCGTCAGTTGGGACTGGTCATCACTTGGCTGCCTCGGCTTATTTTTCATTATTTTACTTTTGGATTATTGTTCTGTTAAGTACTATTTGCTGTACTCTGGACACTTTTACGCGTACGATTTTTTTTTTTTTTACATCGTTCTCACATATAATTATAAATTCAACATTAATGATGTCTAATATTTTTGTAAAATATAATTTAAAAGAATGTCCATGGAGTTTCTTGCCCGTTCTTCTCCATAGGTACCTACGCTTTGGAATGGGCAACTAGCTTCATATTTTCTGACTGACCTATTGACAATTCAAAAGTGCCTGTAAATGGTTTAATTGAAATAAATGCTTTGAGTTTGAGTTTGAAATAGCATGGATTCAGAATCAATTCGGCTAACGAATAGTTTACGTATAAAAACGCGCTGATAAGCTGATCACTAAGACGTAGGATGTATGCCGTTCATAAAAACAAGTCTAATAAATGTTGCAATCCATTCATTTTTCAGTAGGTATATGTCAGTACTCCTTTATTTTAAAAAGTCCTACCTGTATTTTAAGGTAAGCCTATGCCTACAATTATAAAAAAAAAAAAAATAAGTACTCACCCCGCTGACAGGCAACCGTAATCGATGAACACAATACAGTGACAATCCACAACCGCTATTCAAATCATTATACATTCACAAAGGCCAAGTAACATGGTTAATTACACACTATACCTACTTTACAATACATTGCATTACAATAGGTATAACAGTTTTATTGACTTCCACAAAACAGGTAGGTACTATAACCTCTTCAATCTATGCTTCGATTCGATTTTCTGGTAAAGCGAATAACGATGAAGCGAGTTTTTGTCGAGAGTTGTTAAGTCAGGTGTCGCAAAATTCAGTTGATTCAGCAAGTCGCGCGCAAATTGTTATTCAGCGCCTTTCAACTAGAGGTGACATATAAATGAATGACAATGCCATCCAAGCATATTTGATCGATTTTTTTTCAAGTTATGAAAATTCTAATTATGTAGTTCAAAAGTCCGACTTCTCTGAATGTCGAAAAATACGTAGGTCTTAGTTCAAGTTAGATTTAGTTATTTTTTTATGATCATTATTTCAATTTGTCTTTACATATCCTATACCTACGCTCTAGCCCAGAACTAAAATTTAATTGAAAGTTAATTTATTTAAGGCATTGTGCTGCAGAATTTTTTTGAACCCAATCATTGCTGATTTTGGAGACCAAAGAAGATAGTGAAATTTGTTCAAAAGAAATCAAACTAAAACAAACTCACAAAGAATGAAGAAGCCATTACGCCTTTGGAATTTTATTCATATCTCAGTAACGAGATTTTGAACTATTCGCAGAAAGGTAACTACACGCCTGAGTGAAATTCCATAGCAAAGTTAGCATAAATGAATTTTATTGTGAATAATTTATTATAGAATGGCGCTGGGACGCTGTCGGTAGAGTATTTGGCCTGAAAACTACGATTTATTCCTACTGAAAACTGGATACAAGTGGTATAGGTACCGTAATTACTTACCTATTTTTTTAGTTAGTTAGTATGTATGGGTCAAATCTTGCAACAGATTTTTGTAACAGTTTTCTCCAACCAATTGAGCTGAAATTTTGCATATAAGTTTGGTTTGGATGACAATGCACATTTAGCTAAGTGCCATCATTCTAAATCCAATATGGCGGAATCTATAGATGGCGGTACAATTCATTTTAGTACAACTGAATTAAAGAAAAAGCATATAAAAAAAAAAATATTTCACTTACTTTAGCTTTGTTGACACTCTATCGTAGATAAATTCCCAGTTTACATAATACTTTAAATGCGATTTAAAAGTAGTCATTGAATTGGTAAGATTTTCCCTCTGTTACACGCCTCAGTGCTAGATTCGTGTTGTGTAACTGTAGATAGTATATTAAGTAATAGCATAGATCTATGATCAGTAGCATGGTTTGGCGGCACGGCACGTCAATTACCAGCCGTAATTGTAGTCAATAAAGTGTTTAGCGCGTTCTTCACAATATGCAGGTAACCATTAGTACCTACCTACTGTTATCTGTTGTTTTGATACTGTTTTATCTTATACTAGCTTCTGCCCGCGACTTCCTTTCTCAGCTGTTAACCTATTTTTGTTTGATTACAGAAATTTACCCCACAGTGCTACTGGTGTTACACCAGCCAAGTTAATGCTGGGTAGAGAGCTTAGAAATAGATTTACGCTACTAAGGCCACCTCCTATGACTGAGAAATTATATGTAATGCAAGAAAAATCAAAACTTTATTATAAGGGTAGTAGAAATACACCTACATTAGAATTAGGACAGAAAGTAATGGTTAAAGACTACAGAAAGGGGCATAAACCTTGGATTTTAGGAACTGTAATTAATGAATCCTGTCCAGGGGTAACCTATTACATTGATGTGGAGGGTTTAAAATGGAAAAGATATCTAAACCAAATTCGAACATGTGACCAATTGTTGGACGAGTAAATATGTATAATAGTTAACTTATAAATAATGTAGAAACCTTCGATTCGCTACTTATAGATATATAAGGTTTATATAAGTTTAGTGCCATCTCATTTTAAGTTTGTCACAGTTTAAGGTGGTGGAGAGTGTGATATCCGAACGTAGCTGTAAGTATGTCTGGACTACTCATTGGTTTTGTCTCGCTCTCTCGCTACCGAAGCCATCTTGTAAGACGCGTGTTGTAAATGTGTGGAAAAATAAATTCAACTTTAATTAATAAAGGTGTTTATCTCAGTACACAACACTTACTACTCTTACTTGCTATTTTACTTTGAAGGTACTAAGACACCACAATATACTACAATAACAGCCAAATTTTTTTCAATAGCGTGATAATTTGTAGCTTACAGACTGACCAGACTTATAGGAAATATCTATGCAAAATTTGAACAGAATCTATCCGGTAGTATTTGCGGTTTAAGAATCGCACCCAGACCTCGTAGCAATTAATTTTCTCATTTCAATTAAATTCAATCACTGAAATGCCTTATTTCCCTGGCCCTGAAATAAAGGTACCTACGAGAGTAGTGTGTAGAGCTAGATTACGTTCATTGTGCGGAGAAACTATTGGAGAGCACTATTGTTTCACAGATTGAAGAAGTATGTCCTTTCTTAGGTCAATTATAAGTGATTGAATTGCACTGGAGCCCCAATAAGCTGAGGTTTTCTTTTCATTTTTGTACTGAGTAGTATTTATTTTCATTCAACCACCACTGCCCACCACCACCAAGTGGTGGTGTTGCTTCTGCTTCTTTCTTCTGCACCTATCATTTAACCTTAGCTGACGGAATCACACATATTAAAAAAGTATCTAATTACAAATACATGGTGGCAGGGACATCAACCTGTTATCATGGATTCAGTGTATGTTTCTGAACCCGCTTGCGTACAAATTCGTCAATTATAAAAAAAAAAACCATCGGGTAAACGAAGAGCCTCGGTCTTTATAAACAATTTTCCCCGGGAAAATGGAAATTGATTACGAAGACCCCCACTTTGATACGTATTACAAATTACCCAATAATTTAAGGAAAGCATTTAGATATGAACTAGGTACTGCACAGGCCTTGATCTCGGGGTCACGTTTATAGAGCTTTGAACATTATTCACTTTATCGAGTTTCTTAGATCGGAAGGATGAACCTACAAGAGACCGTATGACTCGTAGCAATCGTGTCATTCTTTAGACCCCAACGTATAGCCCTATGGAAAAAGGTGTGAGTTTATAATATGGATGTCTCGAAATGTTCGAGTTTCACGAATGTTTTGTAAAACATGAATTCGCGACTTGCTACACTTACTGCGTCAATACTACTAAAGTCACAGAAATATGGCCCAGACCCACGAATGTAATTAATAGGTATCAAACCAACATGGCGCAGACGTGCTTTCAATAGATTTGCCCATGCGACCAGAGTAGGTACCTATACTCCAGAATACGCAAATTATTCACTCAGGCCGCATTTCTGCGCTGAAATGATATTATAACGAATCAAAAAAGTTTTCAACAGGTTCGTTGAATCTGCGTAGAGATAAATAGGCAAGTTGTAAAGTGGGCAGCCTTTTTTATGAAAATAACAATCCAATTGAGTTTTTATTTAGTTCATCAAAGCTGCAACCAGGGGCGCGCTCTTAGAAAACCTTGTGGGTGCTTTTAGTCATGCAAATTTTCGGCTCTTTTTATAGCAGTTTATGAATATAGACGTTGTATTTTATGAATGTGGGAAGACAGATAAAAAAAGTTTAAGAAAATATACATTAAAACCAAGTAAGTACAAACCCCAAATCCTAAAACAGTTTTTTTAGACTAATTGGTTTTATTGTTTTACGCTGTTTTCACACCGACTGCATCACCGACGAACATAATGGTTTTAGTGCCCGACGGAAAGTAGGTTTTGCTTCCGAATCCGAAAACCGAACCGCGACTGCGACCGAAGCCAGCTCGAAAAACTATCACCTCTGATAGGTTAAATTTTTTCATGACCATTCATACCGAAGTACTTACTTGTTATTTCGCCGACTTTAGCAGAAAAGTTTTAGAACCAAGAAAATCTAGGAACGAATCGAGAATCGAGCTCTAAAATTTTAACACACATCTTTGAAAGGTTATAACGCAACCAACGTAATATAATAATGTAGGTAAGTAAGTAGTAGACCTCTTGTCGCGCAGCGGGTTATGTTAAAGAGATATTGCTTAAAGCCGATTGACTGATTAGTTGAATGATTAAAATTCTATAAATACCTACATACTTACTTGTTTTGTTACGGTCGCGAATCATATTTTATTCAAAATACAACCTGACACTGACCGGCAAATTTGAATTCAGCGGCTCTTCCTTTTTAACTGCGGAGGTTACCTTTAAATAGTATGCAAATTGAAATAAAAGACAGACGAACAATTAACAAAGACTACCCTCTTTATTATTGTTTAAATTACACAATATATCTTTTGATCTACTAATTGCACATGTGCAGTGTCTTTTAGAAAATACAAAAGAAGAATTCCAAAGAACAAAATTTTACTTTCATGGACAGTTTTCTAGTTGTATTTCTTTAATGAATGAAAAAATAACAAAACTTCTTAGGCACTGTTTACAAAATTAAGTTTCATTTAAACGTTCTGTTCGTGTTTCAATGACCACAATTTGGCATTTACCTACCTACACAAGTGCTTTTTGAAACAATAGGTAAAGCTGTATGCACACCAGTGCAGTTCCAGATCACTGAAAGCCATTGTGGTCCATTGAGTCCCAGAACCGGCTCGAACCGAAGACAGAAAGACCCTTTTTATGGTAAGAGTGGATAGACTCAGTGCAGTTCGAAAAGCGATTGTGTGAACTAGGTCTAATTTTACACTTTTGGGATATTCGGAAAATCGTTTGTTTTTGAAAACATTGATCGGTATTACTTCTTTTTTCCATCGTGTGATAACCTATTGAAAATGTGAAAATCATTGTATGAAATTGCTAAATTCATTAAAATTAGTGATCTATGATTTTCATACGAACAGCACATTTAAAATGCAATGAAGAAGAATATTCCTTTATTGTTCTTCATTGCATTTTATAAGATGTACATAATTATATTTTATTTATCTACTTATCATGCTATTTCCACAAAGGTACTTATAGAGAAATTAATAATAACTATGTATAAAAAAATCACAAATAAATGAGTAAAATACTTATTACATATATCTTCTCGTGTTTTGGTGAACCATTAGTTACTTTTTTTAAATCTCAGTCTTACATCGAATAGGACTCGCATCAAAGTCCGTCTCTCAAAAAGTTAAAATTACATAAAAATGCATTTATATTTAGTATAATTATAATAAGTACAAATTGCAATAAAAATAAAAATAATCTTTTATTAAAGGTATTGAAAAGTATTTTCAGTTTAGCTGTGTCCAAAGGGACGCCACTATTACTAGCAGACGACGACGCCAAAGCCGACAGTCGAGAGATGACGTTCGTTCGTAATAATGCGGTCTAAATCGTCTTGAGCCTCAGTATGCCGAGCATTCGTAAGTTACAATACTGTTGTACTGAGAAACTTTGAAACGTCCTTACAAATGGGTCAGACACAATTATTGTAGGTATACTTAACTGTTATCGAAGTAAGGCGGATCACACACTACAACGCGCCAGGCGACGCGACGGGGCGCGGGAAACGAAGCTAAATTCCCCCCGCGTTTTTATTGAATTTGTATGTAAAAATTCAAGCGCGGGGGCGCGGTATCTGCGCCCTGGCCCGTTGTAGTATGTGATACGCCGGTTTCAAGTTAGGAGATCCATGTTCATGATTAAGTAATTGCTATTCTTATTTTTATTGTTCAGAAGAGCTTGGAATGTCATAAATCTATTTCAACAGAAGTTCTCAGCTTCGGACTCGGGACATCTTTGGATTCACGACAAAATCTTGACACACTTTTGTGAAATTTAATGTAAGTACTTACTTTTGTTACGACCGTGAAGCTAGCAAGTAAAATGTCATATAATTATAAAATTTTTCGAAATTTCATAATTTTATTGAAGTTCGTTTATTAAATAGATACCTATGTAATCAAGACAATGATTGGTCTTGTTAACAATTTATAGGCCTGCGCAGAATAACCACGTACCTATCAATGACCGATAATACTTAATTAAGTTTAATTTAAGTTTTAATAATATTATGATCAAATCCAAATAAGTATTTTCAACTGGTACATGTGCAAGGAAAAATAGAAACAAAGGTATTTTGTTTTCCCTTTGTAAAATATTTTATTTCATTCTCCGTAATAAGTACTCGTGTAAATTTGTTTATTCACATAATATTTTGTGATTGGCCAAGGTTTTCCAAATATTCATGAATATTAAATTCTTGGCTAAAGTTACCATCCAAGATACACTTTTTTTTTATTTATATTTTTTAAGGATGGGAAATCATCAAATGACCCCTCCCGCTCTGGGTGGAGCGGAAGGGAGTGTCAGACTCTTACAGACTAAAACCCATCCGTGTTCCTTCCTTAGCCCTTTATGTTCCGGGGCAGCGGTAACCCTTTCGGACAATCCCGCTGCCCCGGGTCCAAGATACACTTACTTTTACTTAATAAAGCTCTTATTTATATTCTGACATCCAAACATGTGTAAATCGAATCGTAAGAGGAAATAGTTCATTCTTATTTATTTTACCATTTATGTACCATTTGTGTGTGTGTTTCACGTTCTTCGTTAATTTCTTGACAGAATGAGGTATCTCATCTTTCTTAAAAAAATGTCTAGGGAATATCCACAAATCCTTTCAAAATAACAGCTTTTTACTAATTGCATATGAAAGTATACGGTGCTTATAACAAAAAAACAGTTTTTTTTTGCCTGTCTGTCTGTTTGTTCCGGCTAATCTCCGTAACGACTGGACTGATTTTCACGGGACTTTCACTGGCTGATATTATTAAGAGTAACTTTTATTTTCTTACTTTTGGTTTCTTTTATTTTAGAAAAAATAATTAGGTTTTATTAAGGTTCAGCGCAAAAAAATGTAAACCTGCGAAATCTAATTTTTACCGAAGTCGCGGTAACAGTTAGTGATATAATAAAAATGCACAGAGACCATCAAGGAAGTATTTACGCTGTCACAAAAAGTTCGCTGAGTGGGACAAGTTCATAAGTAACAACATTTTGTTCAAAAACTTTTTTACAAAAAAAAAAACAACCGACTTCCAAAAAAAACTACAAAGTGATAAATAACTTTTATTTCGGAAGTCGGTGTCGTTGGTTCTGCATTTTCGTTTATTGACACCGACTTCCGAAATAAAAGTTATTTATCACTTTGTAGTTTTTTTTGGAAGTCGGTTGTTTTTTTTTTTTGTAAAAAAGTTTTTATTTTTCACTTTTTAGTGAGAGAGTTTGTAATTTATCTAAATTACAATAGCCTAACGTCAACTGCTCGTCACCTTTTACAAAATATTGCTTTTCCCGACGCCGGGACGTTAATTGTTGAGGAGTTCTCCTGGTAAGAACCTGGAGAACTCCACTCCACCACCACACGCATTGTGACGAGCATGAATTGCTTAGCAACCATATTAAAGTAATCGAATCGCAACCCGTGAAATATTTTTCATTGATTAGTTCCGATGGCCGTCTGTAGTCTTCATCATCAGCTCCACTTTACCAAATGATGATTTCCGAGAGCAAATGCTCAAGTTACTCAAAAAAATATCCAAATCGCTATAGGTATGCCAATAAAATTTGAGGGTTTCCCTCGATTTCCATGGGATCCTCTCATCAGATTCCAACTTGCTGACAATGGGACCACCTTGGGAATATACCCTTCAAGTTACTCTAAAAAAATATCCAAATCGCTATAGGTTTGCCAAAAAAAGTTGAGGGTTTCCCTCGATTTCCATGGGATCCTCTCATCAGATTCCAACTTGCTGACAATGGGACCACCTTGGGAATATGCCCTTTCAAACAAAAAAATAATTTTCAAAATCGATCCACAAATGACGGAGAAATCGATGAACATACAAAAAAAAAAAAAAACATACATAAAGTCGAACATATAACCTCCTCCTTTTTGGAAGTCGGTTAAAAATCTACAAATACGTACCTACTGACTGTATGTATTTTTATAAGAGGATTCTGACTAACAGATTACAAAAATACGAGTCTCAAAACGAACTGACCTGTAACGATTATATTTCTTGAATGCTTACATAGGGCCTAGCCACGTAGAATGCAAAGTTTATTAAATTTCAGAATAACATGAAACATTATGAATCATAAATAAATCTTAGTTTCATGAATCCAGATAACATTTACACACTGAAATATAATTGTATTTAATTCGATATCTTGTACGCCATATCTTATTAACAGCTCGACGTAAAGAAATTGACAAATTGTTCTTATTTTGTTACATAATTTAGAACTTCACAATATAATTTTATCCATATTCTTTCTCACGTTGTATAATTCTCAATTTGATCTCTTTGAGATATTTCTCGGGCTCGTCCGCCGAGTAATCTCTCTTTTCTTCTGAGATATTAACCATGGCGTCGATTGTCAATGCTATACTTTCAGTAGGTGACGAAGGGTAGGTGCCGCATACCGGCGAGCAAGGTCTTCGTTTTTCGTTTGTTAATCGCATGGCAGTGTCTAAGTACGAGTTTCTGTTGTTAATCATTTCTTCTTTGAGGGATTGTTGGAAGGAGTGCTTACTGCAGGTCCTGTAGTCGTGCACAGGGGGCGTGACGATCGTCTTGCCGTTGTGGCATACGTGCACTGTGGGGATGCATCGGTCTTTGACGTCCTGGCCTCTCATTTTTGAGTTTTTGAGTGAATTACCTGCAAAACGCGGAAAATATCTGTATAATTTAAATTATATATTAGTTACGTACATGTCCAATGAACAACTCTCCTCATCAAACCGCCAGTTATTTAGATTAATTCTGTAACTTTATTTAACGGGGTCACAACACAAATATTTTTCCCCAGTAATTAAAACCTAGGTTTAATGAACCAACCCACAAATAATCTGATAATGAAATCGTGTCAGGTAAATAGCGTGGGATCAAAATGTTCCCGTGTATTTGTTGGTTGCTATGCACATTCATTTGAATACTCCTATTCATTTGAAAACTATAGATACCTAATGCTGATTTGTCATAAAACTCAGAAAATTGATTTCAGTACCTAGACCACTTATTATTCTTCTGGTGGCGCTGCACGCGCTGCAGCAAAGATAGGTGCGACAATACCTAATACGAGTATGAGACAAATTTTATGGAGTGGACATTGAACGACGACTGCCGCGAAGTGGGCACACATTATAGAATGTATGTTTTATTTTCTTCTTGTTTAATGTATTGTTGTCAAAGAAAAGTAGTTAAGAACATGCAGTAAAGGATACAATGTGCCGCTACAATGGCAACATTAATTTAACATACGGATAGGGCTAGTGGCCAGTAATCATAAAAAATATAACAACAAATATAAATAATTTGTAATTTGAAAACTATACCGCCTGCGCCGCTCGCAGACGTAGGGCTCTCTCTCTTTTCCTTATTTCGCCTACTGTTTGCAAGTTTTTTTAATTTCGTTGATGTGATGTTAAGATCCGTGATTCCGGCAAATCCCTCGACCTCTGCGCGACAGTTCTTTAAGAACAGGTTCTTCCAAGACTCTATTTTTGAAAATTGAAAATAAATAAAAATGTTTTATGAATTTAAAATTATTATGTCCATAAAACGAAACCGTATACTTAAGTGTAAATTAATGTCGCCATTAAAGTACCACGCTGTACTGTATGTAGCATTGAAAAACCATGAAAACCCAACAAGTTTTATAAGTTTTAAGAAGTAAATTAAAATGTCATGTAAAATAACCTGAGTTGGCAGTACCGCTGGAGGTGGGGTTCCGTTGGAAAGCCATGGCCGTGTAGGAGCAGCGCTTGGTGGCGGTTCTCTCGCTCGAGCGGCAGCACCACAGCTTCATTGAGTTCTGAAACACAGCGTCTGCTAACTTTAATTTTCACGAAATTTACGACTCTTTGTAATCGTGACGAGTTTACATAGAGTTAGACATAGAGTTCAAAAGGTATTCAAATCATATTATTGGGATCGTCAAAAATGACGAATGGTTTATATACGAGGTGCCCTTCAGTGAGAGTATGATTTATGACCGTAAGTGATTGTTGCACTGTCTCATACATACTTTAGCACGTTACCTTTAGCATAAACCAGTATAAACAAATGTAAAACCAATAAAAATAAAGAAAGACCGTGGTGATAAGTAATATTTTTGGAATCTTCTTCTCGAGCCCTTTATTTTGACGTAGGTACTAAAAACTTTTTCCACGACTATTGGGTTATAAAGTGAGCCATGTTGATTTTTGTGAAACCTCACCTATTGAATTAGGGATTTCCTTCAAAATCCTTCGGATTGCGATTGAAAGTGACGTGCGTTACGCTGCGCGGTCACCACAATCCTAACGACATGTAAATTATTACAATGCATCCAGACAGACATCTGGATGCTATGAAAGAATCTGGTCTCTAAAATCTGAAATTTGGGAGGGGTCTTATGGCCCTTTACCAAGTTTTACGACGAACAAAAATATACAAGGTTTGAAACACTATTATTGCTTCATAATACATTTTGTTTTATTTGTGCCTATTTCTGGGCCAAGCTTGTATGGGACAAAACTCATCTCCTTTAATCATGCAAGAAGTTAATTGACAGTTACCTTAAAAGCGTCCCTAAACTTAT
Organism: Gortyna flavago; assembly: GCA_963669345.1. Taxonomy (NCBI): domain Eukaryota; kingdom Metazoa; phylum Arthropoda; class Insecta; order Lepidoptera; family Noctuidae; genus Gortyna; species Gortyna flavago. The sequence goes on along the minus strand of OY770129.1, from coordinate 7,949,531 downwards.
TGGACATGATGTGGTAAAATATCGGGTTGATGCATGTAGACATGTAGTAGAAAACTCCGGAGATATAGGTGAGGAACAAGTACACAGATAGGAGGATCGGTGATCGTGCTAGATGGTTCTCGGTGGTTCCGTAGATAGCGACCAGCCGCTGAGCGTGGAATGGCGCCCAACAGATGAAGAACGCCACGACGACTGCCACTGTGAACGAAACATTATTAGCATTGAACTAAAGTAAAAAAGGGTGCGCTAAGATAGCCCGCAAAATTATTATTTTTTTTTCGCTTTATGAAAAATTTTTTTTAGATAATTTGCATTTCGCGGGATACCCTGACGCTGTCGCCTTAAGTGTTATAGTATAATATTCACTAAGGGGATAAAGCAGTGTCTTAATGTTGCGGGCGCTATTTTGAATCCTGAACGCAACGGAGGATTCTAAGGCTCGCGAGCCCAGCGAGGGAACTCTGCCTATAAATTTACAATTCCGGATTAAAAATATTTATTTTTAGTTCTAAGACTAGGAGAAGACCAAAGAAACGAAGGATGGACTGTGTGAAAGATGATATTGCTAGAAAGCACCCGACTACCGAGATGACGATTGAAATTGGGAGAAGGACAAGAGAATGGTGATGATCTATTTTTAGTTATTTGCCAAGTCGGGTATGGGGCATGATAGGTCTGTCAGTTTTGAAGTCATAATGCATCGTAGTGCAGAAAACTTGAATCAACAGGAATGTAATGAAAATTTTATGAAAGGAAGTTCTATATTAATAGTAGGAGACTATTAATACTGCATATATTCTAATTACAGCCGCATCTGTTACAATAATAACAATTTGTGAACTACGTTCATACAGGAAATGAAAATATGATTGAGGTATGTATTTCTAGAGTTAGATGCGTCGCTGTCATCGAAAGTAAGATCTTAAAGTAAATATTTGGGCTTTATTTTTAGATATTAGTAGAAGTGTCATTGAGTTTAAGAGAAACGGCACGATGGTTTGATTTCCATAATCAAACAGTGATCATTGAAGACCAAACCAAATGAGCTAATCGTGTGTTAACTTCAGCTCCGGGTCTCACTGCAGCGGGGCAGTTTCGTTGTGCTTTTTTATAATCTCATTGTTTAAAACAAAAATGGTAAAAAAAAATTTAGGTAGAATGTATAACCTACCTAATTAAAATCCAGGTATAAAAAGAGCACCGTCGTTTTCAACAATTTCAACTAAATAGAAACAGCACAACGACGCTCCTACTTCTTTGCAGTTGCTTTTCATTTTCCAACTTTACACGTTTATGAAAAAATTAAAGGAAATTCTAAGGTTAATTCCGCGTTTATTAATACAATAAGGTAAGGTAGGGGTCAAGTTTTCTTCCTAAGTTTAGTATATCTATTAATTTGTATATAACTAATGTTAAGTTTTTTCAATTTTATTCAAATTGTTTTCATGTAGCTGCTATAAATGAGACATGTATGGTATGTATATACAAATGTATGCAACCATTTAGCATTCACAATTTATGCTTGAATGTACCTATTTAGTTTATGTCACTGTTGCTATCAACAGGCATTTCCGCATTTAATATAAAACAATTGACCTAATAGTATTATATTGCTATTTTGTTATATTAAGGAATATTAAAAAAAAAAAAAAAAAAACTCTTACCCAACATCTTCACGACCCTCCTCGTGGACTGGCTGTGTTTCCGCCTGATCTTGTGCGTGTATCTCATTGTTGTGTCATAGTCCTGACTTTTTTCTTTGTTTATGTTAGTGTCTCTCAGTTTCAGGCCTATTAGTGAGTACAGCACCGTGATTAGCACCATCGGCGCGAAAAAGAAGAAGAACGTCGATATCTCAAACGAGTGTTCTATGATGACTCTAGTCTGCAGGCACATGATCACGCCGCTGTGCTCGCGGATCCCAAACTGCAGCGCCTGGGGCAGGGCCAGTCCCACCGCCGCCACCCACAGGAACATCACGTGTTTCGTCGCCCGCGATAGCTTCGACATCTTGTGCGAAACAAACGGGTGGCAAATTGCTAAATATCTCTCTACCGTAAATAACGTTATTGTTAAAACACTGGCATTCGTCGAAGCCTCTGCCGCTAGTCCTCTTATCACACAAAAACTGTGTCCAAACACATACGGCCATTTTGACCATATCGAATACATCTCCTGAGGCATCCCACTTATCAGTAACAGTAGATCTGAGATCGCTAAACTAAATAAATAATAATTGGTAGCTGTATGCATACTTTTATTCCTAACTATTACTAAACATGTAAATATATTGCCGAGTACCCCGGTAAAGAATATAACTGAATATACGATAGTTACAGGTAGCACGATGAAGAGAGGGTCCCTCTGAGGGCCGAAGATGACCGTGGGGTCGACGGGTACCGACGTGTTGTCGGTCACGTTGGCGACCTCACTCATGGGACTCATGGTGGTCATTGTCGCGGCCCCAGGTTTGTCGATAGCATCAGCAGGATGCTTTAGTCTCTTGGATCATTCATCTGAAACAAAGAAATAAAGGATAAGTATACCAATGTGTTGTGGTACGTATATCGCATGTCCTGTAACCATGAATTATAATGCTGAACGTTGCCGCCGTTTCATAGAAAACTGCAATATTTACGAGGTCAAAATGTGTGGTACACCTTATTTTTTTATTATTAATCGACGAAAATTTTCAGCGCTGGGGTTTCAGAATCATGTAAGTACGGAGCTACCTCGAAAATCTAAAATCCTCGAAAACCTACTAAGCGAGCGAAAGTGAAAGAAGAGTGATGGCTATAATGTGCGTGCGCTCGGAATAATACGATGTATGTGCCAAAACGAATTTACTCCTTTTTTAACAAAATAAGTTTAAAACTACTTTGAGTAAACGAGTAAACCTTGTTATGATAATTTTCTATGTTTTAAAGTAAACTCCATTGAATAACTCTTAAGCGTTACGCCGTGATGTCGAAAAAAGTAAAAAAATAGATATAACTTTGCATTTTTTTTGTATTCAGAAAAATTCATTGAATCGTGTATTCCTTTGACATGATACTAGACCAAAGAGTCAAAAAACATTTATACTAACATGTTAAATCCCTATTTCACATAATTAATAAGTTACACGAAATAGAAAAACCGCATTTTTTTCAACATATCACCTTAACAAGTTGTGCGTCGATGTCCGTGTTACCCTGTATTTTCCTTTGTTCCCATTAGCACCACCGAGCTGTACCACCGGTGGTACTAGCGGGAAGGAATAATAACAGAAGACACTCTACCCCAAACCTATTAAATTAACGAATGGAAGTAATACCGCGAGTGCACTGACGTGATACCCGCTTTGTAACACGCTTCCCGTTCCCCCTTTATTGAATACTAGCTGCGCCCCGCTGTTTCACCCGCGTAAATGTCGATCCCGTGGGAATATCGGGATAAAAAGCCTATATATTAATCCAGGATGTCAGCTACCTCTATACAAAGTTTTATCAAAATTGGTCCAGCCGTTTGAGCGTGAAGAAGTAACAAACATATAAACACACACTCACACACACTCACAAACTTTCGCCTTTATAATATAAGTGTGATAAAGCAGACACAAGAATGGATGACTCCATTATTAGAAAATAAAACAAATGAAATTGGTTTTATTCCTCATGGTATTACGAAAAGATGTAGCACAAACACCATTATTTAGATCGAATTATGTTTTGGTTACAGGAAAGTGGGGAATAAAACCCGTAATGCAACAACAATTTGTAAGTATAGTACCTCCATGCAGAGTGTGCGAACGATATTGACACATAATTATAATTGCAAATGTAAGAATCTAAATGGAACAAACAGGAGAGGTATCTCCAAGAAGCTGCATTAGAATACATTTTGTGCGTATTTTATTTTATCCGTAATTGGATTGGCTGAACCATGCACATCTCATAACGTAGTCGTTGGAATAATAAGATGATGTTTTCCGATTCAATTTGTTTGTTTGTCAATACAAATACCTTTAATTCGTTCTCCGATTGCGGTACATAAGTGAAACGAAGCGAAAGATGAACAAAAAAATCAAATTATTTTATTTCACATAAACCTACATGGGCATTTATGAAACGTCAGAAGCTAGGTGCACGGTTCCAATTGGTCGTTTCCTATGGAGAAGCGCCGGCAAGAAACTCCACGGCTAGGTAGGTATACTCTTTTAAAATTGTCGGCTTTGACAATGTTTTCGAATTACAATAGGTATGGGAGGACAGCGTAGGCCTGTCAACAAGTACCAGGTACTTGATAAAATAGAAAATGGTCTACTGATTCAAAGTCTACAAGACCTACAAAGTCCTCACATTTAAAAAACCTACTAAAACCAAGTGATATGATTGATGAATGACAAACCATCAATTTGCATATTATTTAAGTATTCATGTTTTATTGATAGGTGTAGGCGCTGTTTTCTTTGGTAAGACCTAAAGTTTTAGGTAATTAGGATTGGTAGATTTTCCTATAGAAAAGTTTTGAATCTGTGAAGCGAGCACTAGAGAATTTTGCTCGATTTTTCTTTTAAAGCTCTTCTAAAGTTTGCAATTAGCTGCAGCTTCTTTCAAAAAGAGTCCGTGGTCTGTACGGGACCAAACAGGAAATCGCGAAAAAAAATCAGCTCTTCCCAAAATTTATGTTCGCGTAGCTCGTCAAAATCTGGAAACAGCTGATTCTTTTTTCGTGATTTCAGGTTTGGTCCCATAGTAATAGATGTTCGTAATAATAAGTACAATGACCCCTTAAGAGGTTATCCTGTATATACTTATATAGGTATGTAGATTTAGTTAGGTACCTATATACAATACATAATAACCATACTAAACGTAATGTACATTTTAATACTTTCAGAGCTGTAAGATAAAAAAAATACAAAATTATTTGGAAATCTAATTTATCAGAAAACATGTCAAAATGTCGTTTTGACACCGTGCCATTGTATAATTTCCGCTCTAAAACGACTTGACTATTTGTAAACAAATGTAGGGGTAGGTTAAGCAGGCTTTACCCATTAGATGATAAATTATATGCGAAAGTGTTGATGTCTTGGCTAACGAACCATGCGCCTTGCATAAAACATAACACCACGCCTGTTTTTCCTATGGGTAGGATAGAGGTGTACCTAAAAGAGCTACACTCATATTTAACCAGTCACTGCTTATTTCACAATGGTCCTCAGCGTAATAATATATGTAAATACAAAAAATGTACCGGTATTAAAAACAAAAATATAAATTAATTGCAGACATTAGTTCTCGAGTTGCTAATAACTTGCACTAACGGACAGACATACATAAAGAGGTTGGATTTTATAATAATAGCATTTAAAGTAAGGGATTTCTTGGCTAATAGTAGTTACATAATAAAGAGCATTCTATTCTATTTTCCGACAAAAATCGTGAGGGACAAACTAATGAAACTAGAAAAAGAAAGAAGATTTGAAAACCAACAATCAGAGCAGTGATGGCCCAGTGGTAACAACCCCGACCTATCGAGTACAGGCAGGCGTTTTACTTGGTGTAAATAATTTCATCACCACTGCTCTTAAAACGGTGAAAGAAAACATCGTGAGGAAACCGGCATGTCCCAGAACCAAAAATGTTATCAGTAATTTTGGTTTAAAAACCAAACTACTGAACCGATTTTGATGAAACTATGGGACCGATTTGAAAGTATATCCTTTCAAATAAAAAAATAATTTTGCAAATCGGCTTACAAATAAAGGAGTACTGAGGTAACAAATATAAAAAAAAAAATTACAACCGAATTGATAACCTACCGACCCGACTAATCGACTTAAAAAAAAGGTTTTTTTTTGAAGTCGGTTAAAATTTACAAATGTATTAGAAGTAGAACCGTTCTTAGAAATAAGTATGGAAGGTATTTCATAAACCCTCGTTTAATTTATTCATCCTGGTATCGAGGGCTAGTAAAGGGCTCACAGTACCATTGTAATGCTCTTGCTATCTAACCGCTTGAAGTTCACAAAAATATAGGTACAGACGTTTTAAGTACTTTCCCGCTCATGATTTTTTTCATGCACGCTTAGTTTGGCTACAAACAGGAGTAAGTTATAGTAAGGACTGGTCATCTGTCAGCTGCCACGGCTTCTTTTTTAATATTAGAATTGTTTTTTTAATATATTTTTATTACGGATGCTTTTAACGTTCTGCATCGTCCTCACGGGCGCAATATCTACATGAATGATGTAAATAATTTTTTGTAACCACATATTCATTTAAAAGAGTATCAGTGGAGTTTCTTGCCTGTTCTTCTCCATAGGTATGTACTACGGTTTGGAATGGGCAACTAGGTTCATCTTTCTGACTCACCGACCCATCATCCACTATTTAATCCCTTTAGGGGATGAATTTTTTAAAATCCTTCTATAGTGCTCAATTATGGTTAGGTAGTTATGTTTTTGGTTTAAGAAATGATGATTTCAAACAGAGTCCATATTATTATGAATGGTACTGGCTACTCTGTAATAATGTCGTGGTTAAGGCTTCGCTTCTCATGGTCTAGATTATGGGTTCAAATCCGTGCTAAGTTCGTACCCACCAATGTCACTTTGTCAATTCATGTATTTTCTAAGTTTATCTTAGACATCGCTAACATCGGTGAAGGAAATCACCTTAACAATTGGACTTATATTAACTATATAAGTCTGAAATTGGTAACCCGTCTGGAGCAAGCGTGGTGATCAATGCTCGTGCCTTCTCCGTATTAGAAGAGGCCTTTGGCCTTATTTATACATATTCGTTACTGTTTTATCTGATACAAATTTATTTTATTTATCTATTTAAGTATGTATACACACGTCACGTTGTAGTATAAAACTGATTTACATCCGTCACCTCACACACCAGGTCCAGTTGAAAACCAGCGTCAGGCACTAGTTGTCTGAGGACACGGTGGAGCATACGGTGGAGGTTTGCCCCGATTGGGCGGAGCACCGCCGTGTCCTCGTAGAGGCGATCGGCAGCGGCGGCGACCTCTCGCGCCCGGCTCTGGTTCAAGCCATGGTCCGGAGCGAGAGGGAGTGGGAGGCAGTCACCTCCTTCTGCGAAGCAGTCATGCTAGCGAAGGAGGTGGCGGGATTGGCGAGGGAGAGAGCCTCAAGAGCTGCCCGTCCCAGCCGCCGCGGGAGACGCCCCGGGCGTCGGGAGCCGCGTGACGACTCCCGGCCACCGTAGGCGCGGGCCTGTGGGCGGCGAGTAATGGGTAGCTCGCCGTACGATCAGGACCAGGCCCGTGCTGGACGGCGCGTATGTGTTCCACGCGCGCCTAAAAGAGATGTCAGCATCTAAGGAGGGGCCCGTCAGTGCCGAAGCCTGCCGGGGCAGCGGGATTGTCCGAAAGGGTTACCGCTACCCCGGAACATATAGGGCTAAGGAAGGAACATGGATGGGTTTTAGTCAGTAAGAGTCTGACACTCCCTTGCGCTCCACCTGGAGCGGGAGGGGTTATTTGATATTTCCCATCCATAAAAAAAAGGCACTAGTTGTCTGGCATTTTTGCTGAACTGGGCCTTTTTGGCGCAGCCATGAGGCACACTTTCCTGCTAATTTTAAATATCGGACTTTACACCTTTATTATTTTGATGTTTATTTTTTGTATTTAACTGATGTATGTATTATGTCATGTGTATTGTGTGCCTTCTAGTCTGTGCTAAATAAATGTATTTTCTTTCTTTCTGTAGTGAGATTCACGTATTACCGACTGCTCTGGGAATTTAAAAGATGATAAATGATTTCCCTTCTCAGTCTGCACACATCTTTGTATTCGGATAAAGCTTTGAAACTCCTTGATGAATTTTGATGCGATTTCCACTAACATTGAGATCTTTTTGCGAGGTATGAGAACTAAGTAAAATAAATGAATATACTATTATTATGTGATCTAATCTGTGTGACTACGATTTATTATTTTTTGTGATTATTTATTACTATGTTCTTATAAATATTGTTTTTGCTTTTGAGTTAATTAAATACCTATCTACTAGGTATGAAACTCTATTACAATTATATAACGTATCTAATGGTCATATAAATAATTAATAGGTAATTTGTGCAGAAATGAAGTGTGTGAACAAACATATTCAATAGCGTCTTGTATTAAAAAAGGTTACGGACATGGACTCCGCTTCCTAAAAAAAAATTATTTAATTTATTCAATTACACAAGTAATTCAAAATATGCCAATACGTATATCTGGAGTTGTCGATTCGCCCACAAATAAACATTAACTTATTGGTCGATTCGCTAGAAACGGGTAAATCGGCACTTTTAAATAATATATTATTTTCTGTAGACGATTGGTAGTGCTGTTTCTGGAGTTGTCGATTCGTACACAAGATTCGTGCGAATCGACTTATTAGTCGTTTCGCACAATGTTAATTTATTTGTGGGCGAATCGCCAACTCCAGAATTATATATAAGACACACAACACTACGAATCGTCTACAGAAAATAATTATATTATTTAAAAGTGTCGTTTTACCCGGTTCGGGCGAGTCAATTCGAGCGAATTGACCCATGAGTTAATGAGATGTTTGGCTTTGAGATAATGTTATTATTATTATTAGCCTGTGATGTCCCACTGCAGGGCAAAGGCCTAATGATAATGTTAGGGTTAAAAAAAAATATAAAACGAAAGTTCATCTCTTTTGGATTAGCAAAAAGATATGAACTTTCCTTTTTTATTTTTTTGTCCGTGCTTGTTCTTTGACATAACAATGTCAAAGACATTCCATTTCGACGCTAATTCAATGCTATAAATCTACTTTGATTGATGTTTCAGTACATAACAATAGTATAGTAACATACAAGTATCTTGGCATTTTTGCAAGAATGTAATTTGGATTTGTTGCGAAGTGGAATAGTGATTGCTCATATGATTGAAACAAACAAACTCGATTACTTTATTAACAATGGCTAGCAAAGCACAGGTTTAACAACCTTAAAGAAAAATCTTAAGTTCCTTCAATCACAGACAGATAACGCACCGTCTAGGTATACCCCTGAAGCATGAAATGCACAGGAGTTTCTTATACAGGGTGAAATTTTAATCACCGTTATCCTTTTATGGGGTCAAACGTGACCAATACATTTTACAAGATATCTAAGTATTATGGCTAGGTTAGATAGAAACGGCGCATAAACTTTTTAAATAATTATTAAAGTTCAAGTTTAGCAAAAGCTGAAGAGCTTTAGTAGATTCATGCTTAAGAAAAGTTGTTTATATCTTCCGAGGCCTCCCAAAGACACTTAGGTATTTGCCTTACTTCCAGAGGGTTCCATTTTCCTGAGGCCTTTGAATACCCAGTAAGGTTTATTGTGTGATTCAATCAATTCGGAATCTCCATTCCTAAATAACGCAGGTTTAGGAATTTCTCGAGGAGTATTACTGTAGAAGGTCGGCACTTTACAAAAGCTGCATATAAATGATACTGTTTCTGCAAGTGCCAGAGTGTCTTTCGTCCAGAAAGTGCTTTTAATCTGCGAGTGGGAAAATCTCTAATCAGATAACACGATCAACGATCAGAAAGTTAACTAAAAGAAAAGTTATGCACATTTCCATCACAGTCACTTTACCTCTGAATTTGCGTCACTGTTCAAATCACAGTGATCTTTATTCTCATTTTGATACGGTTGCTGAGCTATTGACAAATCTTTCAAAATAAGGTTGCTTTTGGTCAGAGGTAAAATAACTGTGAACGAATTGTAGTTAAAAATGAAATAGAGGTATATACGAAAGTAAAAATATCAAACATACCGATGTGAATATTCTTCTTCGTAGTTGTCCATCATAATACCGGTAATCACAGCTAAGTGTTCGCAGGCATGTGCACTACTGGGCATATTGTTTACGTTGTTAGTGTAATAAAGTTCCGTATCGGGTAAATTGCACCGCAATTATCAATCAGTGGTAATTGCATAACGACAGCGACATTGAAACGAGTTCCTTCGCGTTACTCGCGAACACGGGGCATTAAGACAAGGTAATTGCACAAGATTATCATCAGAATGTAAGAAACTAGATAAGTCATGAACTGGGTAATCCCGAGTTAACACGTGTATGTTATTACATTATTTAATAAAACCAAAACGCTGCTTCGTAAGCGCGTGATCTGAGCGCAAGGTCGATAGTACGATAGTTTTCTTTGAGTATCTCAGTAGCAAGCCGGAACTGGAGTCTGAATTTGTGCACGGTTAATGGTAACAGACTCGCCCACCTATAAACGAAATGTAGACACTAGTTCCTCGGTCTATCCCTTCGCAGGTGTTGTTCTGACCAAAATAATACAGAACATAACCATGACATCACGCCTGTATTTCCCGAAAGGTTTGGCAGGGTTATATAACATTATATATCTTTAAGTTAAACTCTCACTCTCATGGAATACGGGGCGAACCTATGGCCAGCAACCGAGCATAAATCCAGGCTCTGAGCTGATGGTGAGAAAGTCCTGATGGAAAAACCAATTACTCAGCTTGCGACCACTGGACTCAAAATGCTGGCACATTATTTAGTGTTAGTTTGCACTGTGTTTCTACGTTGGTTTGGACGTTTGCTTTCACTATGTTCGTTTCGGGGTTGCATAACTCTTGACAGCATTGCGGAGGAGGATCCTGCATAAGTGTAACTATGCACTTAGGTTGAGGTTGAAGAAAACTGTTGGTTTCTTTGTCTAAAGTGTGTTGCAATTAGGAATGTTATGTTTATTGAAGGCATATATATTAAAGGTAATGAAAAAATAAACCTTTACAATTATATAAAGATATAGAATTTTGATTACAGCAACGCACTCTAACGGTCAATAAACATATATAAACACTTAAGTGGGTATGGGTACTTAAGTGAAAAAAAATTTTACCCGGTTGGGTACAATTTTTCACCAGCCAGCGGCCCAGTGCGGGTTGGTGGATTATGACCCATACCCTCTCACAGAGAGGAGGCCTGAGTCCCAGCAGCGCGAACATTAGATATAATTATCATATTATAACATGTGATTATGCTTATGCTAAAACGTAAACATTTACGGATACTAAGGTGCGATTGCGAGTTGGGAATTAATGTAGGTGTTTTTTTAAATGTTGTCATGGATTTTGTATTTAAACGTTATTTGGTGATTTATGCAGCACTTTCGTAGATCATATTTTATTGTATTATAGTTAGTGCGTGGTGTATAGGTATCTATAGTTGTTTGTCATTTGCATTCATGAACCCAATTTTGTGTATTTGGTATATTTTTTGCAAAATAATATACAGAATATACTTATGTGAGATAAGTAGCAAATCTTTCTTAGTTTCTTAGTAAATCATTCACATTGAGAAAATAACATTTCCTCGAAATGTCAGAGCAACGATTGACGACGAGGAACCGAGGAAATCAATCTTAAGATTGGAGATCTATAGATTGATTATCTCTTTGTACGTAGGTATACGTACAAATAAATAAAATTGAGGTACTTATCTGTTTGTAATGTCAAAATTACAGCTGTTTAGTAAATGCATATGCATATATGCGTAGGTATAAGATACTTATAACAAAAAAACATTTTTTTTTAAATTTTTGTCTGTCTGTTTGTTTGTTTCGATTTTTTTTTACTTGTAGATAGATGATTATTAAAATTTGTTGCGTCATATATAAATTGTATTACTCTCCTTTATTAAAATTGATCAATTACTTTTGGTCTAAGTACCTAACGGGCCATTTATTCTAATCCTATAACTATAATAATATTATAAATACGAAAGTAAGTTTGTTACGCTTTCACGCTAAAACGGCTAAACGAATTTAGATGAATTTTGGCACACAGATAGATTATGACCTGGGTAATGCACCCTATGTCTATGTGTTATTATTATTTGGTGAGACACCCTAGTAGCTGATACGTGTATCTCAAATATCTTGGAGAAACTTAACCTGCCCATCCGGTTCTTGAAGCAGTTCATTGTGGGAGCCGTCACACCATTTGCCGGGAGCCTATTTCGTGCTGTAACAACTCGGTTAGGCAAAAATTGCTTCAAAGGCATCTTCTTTGATGAATTTTCCCATAGCTTGAGGGAATGTCCACGCAAATGTTTGTTGGCATTCAATGTTTAAAGTCTTGAAGGTTGGGCATTTGGTAATTGTCCGTAAGTAATTTTGTACGCCTCAATGAGCCTACCCCTTTATCTACGCTGATCCAGTGTGATAACGCCAAGATTATTGAGACGCTTTTTCGTAAGGTAGATTACGCATGGTTCGAACGATCTTTTTGTCCTTCTTTGTACATTATTAAGCTGAGTGATGTCTTTTTTTAAATTTGGGTCCCAGATGAATTTGCATATTCTAAGAAAGGTCTAATACAACTTTACAAATGTCTTAGGCGTCATTCACTTCACCTTGCGGATGATGTAAAGTTTCGAATTTGATATCCGTGCTCAAATGAGCAGACTCGTGACTTGACAATTTCTAAATAACCCGGCTCTTTGTCTATAATTATCTCAATCTAAATCTATATTTATCTCAGAAGGCAGACGACTTAACTCTAAAGATCTTGAAGAATTATTCATTTCTGAAATAAATTCTTCAATGAAATAGCAAACTTAGGTAGGTAAGATACTTTGTACTGAACGATTTTCAAGACCAAATTTGTTTTTGTAAGTCAACAAAGAGCTCACGAAATGAATGAAAATTAGTCTGGGTCGCTGTCGCCGGATGCGGTGAAGAGAACTATAAATATTTATAGAGCTGTAATAACGTGAATAAAAAATATCTCGTTAAAGATGGCATTATAACCTTGAACTTATACCTAACTCCTAATCGAGTGCTGACTAAAATATGCCAGCCTGCTATTGTTCCAATGTAGAGCAAAAGCCTCTTCTCAGACGGTTTGGTGATTTCAGACTTTTTTCATGTGTTTTCGTTCACTGACGTCAGTACGTAATATCCAAGATAAACAAAGATCATATCACATGAATTGAATGTGAGGCATGAGCGGCCATCACGACATCACTTCGCTAACTAAATCCATTTTTTGCTGTGAGCCTCATAGACGTTTCAGAAATAATGGGGAAAATTACAGAAATATCTTGACTCTTTCATTCCTTTTTAATCCCCGACGGAAACAGAGGGGTGTTATAAGTTTAACGTGTGTGTGTGTATTAGTGTGACTGTCTGCGCCAAAACGTGGACGGGATGGCTAATGAAAACGCCACACAGACGAGGCCTGTTTAAACACAGCAGTAATGAATGTCTGCTATTGTAGAAAGAATAGCTGCTGTTAAATTCCTATTTTCATTAGCCATCCCCCGACGCGACGACGCTTGGATCAAAATATTACCTAAGTACTTCTTATATTACACTTAAAGGGCCCATGAATATATTCTTTGGTTTTTAGAGGTTTTTGTTTATGTCGGGGTTCTTTTAATTGTACGTGGTATTGCTCAAATTTCCAAGCATGTTTGAGAAAAAAAAAAACTGGTTTCTAATTCAGTACCTACTTGTAACAATAAAAAAAATCATAGTCTTAATTACACGTTATTATAAAAAAAAAGGTCAAATCAGTGTCGGGCTACGCAAAATAGTGAAGAGTTCCGCAGTTGGCATGGTTGGCATTTAAGAACAAACTTAACATTGTAGTTGAAAAACATGTTCTCCCATACATCCCAACTGCAAATGTAAGTTACCTGCCCGATAAATACACGATTGCACAGTCGGGTCTTATATTAACTAGGCTGATGGGTCCCACTTCAGGGTTATTTATAAGTTTTCTAAAAACTTATTATCAGTTTACTCTCATAAGCTTTGGAAGCCGAATCGCTGGCCTCAATGTGACCTCAATAATAAGAGTTAATGTTGCAAAAGATAAGTGCATTTTATTAATTGTTTTGGAGATAAATGAAGATATTTTAAAATGAATCGAATTAATAACTTTGCTTTTCAAATGCTTCCGAATTTTACCGTATTGTAGAAGAATATTATACAGTCTTTCACCGAGAAATAATATTTTTGACCGTTTCAATCTGGCCCCCGAATCTGCGTATTCCTACAATTTTGGCATTTGAGACGACAAAAGAGTTACTTTGAGGTTTAAGAGTCGGGGTTAATCCGTGTGCTGACATAACCCGTTACAAAAGTTGATTGCGAAACTGGAAAGTCGATTAAAGTTGTCAATGTTGTAGTTTCTGAAATGGATTGAATTTTTGACTGTTACCTATATCTTGGAAAAAATTATCTGTATAACGGGTGTAAAAAGGCCTAACCGAAGCAGAGAGTCATTTGTACTCCCCGTCTTTGTAATATATTTTTTGTACTGTACCATACCTGGGAACCTTCTGGTTACGGAGATATTGAAGGTCAAAATTCCAACTTTTACTCAAGTTTTTAATGTCATAACACAACTTTGAATACCTCTACGACCCCTGTACCGTTGCATGCATCCATAAGTACAATGGTTTGCGTATTTTACATTGCGCACTACCTACCGCAAAACAGCAAAATTAAACGCAAACCAAAAATAAAAGTCGTTTCCCAACAATTATTATTGTGCAATGTTATCTGATTTACAGAATGCGTAGATGACAGCTATATGATGGGTTTTTTTACACCCTTTATGAGTAAATAAGTAGGGTGTACTGTGACGAGAGGATTATTTTCCAGTGAACCTTGATATGTCTTGTGTGATAACACGTAGGACGCATTTCGCATGTTTAATTGATTCAACGTAATGGATTCTTTCCGACCATTTGTTTTGTTATGACAGTGATATGTTAGCTTTATGCGACATTTTATTACTATTTTTTCCGTTAAGGTTTTGTTACAATTCTAACTTGCTGTTTACATCTATTTTGAAATTTTAATTGACTTAGTCACAGATAATTTGAAAATTCTATCCATCAATTTAAGGTAGATGCTTACTAAAAGTTTTAGAATTTACTAGGTCGAAAAAATATTCTTAGCTAAATGAATTCCAGGCATTACTTTATCGATAAGTAAATACGGTACTAGAATAGGGAATTTGCATGTACCTATTTTTTATATTTTTATTCGATATTATGCACACATGCATATTAAGCGTGTATCGTTATTCTTTAGCATCACACTGTATGCTGAAGGCCAATTCCCGTACTTAAAAATGTTCAAAATCTAGTCGGAATCTCATCTCAGCGACAATCAATATCAAAAACTGGTCAAAATGTAGGGAAATTAGAAGTATTTTTGACAGACTGAAACTGAGATCAGACAGTGTGAACGTTCTTAAAATTGAACTGCCCCCCCTCAGATCACATCGACGAGTTACATCACATCGATCAGCTATTTATACAGAGGGCGACTAGGTTATCACTTATCACATTACATTATTTACGTTATTAAAAGTTTTTATCAGTCTGTTAAAATAATTAAATAACCAATTTTGTTAATATAGAAAACTGAATTTTGAAAACAAAATAAATAGCGTAATAATTGGCTCGAAATAAGCCACCCACCCATAAGGGGGGGCATAAAGCCAGAAAAAAATCAAATTTCACCCGCGCTTCCTTGCCTACCCCTCTCATCAAACACGACAAAAACAAAACACAATCCCTTCCCGCCAGCAAACTTTTCGCCCGGCCATAAATATAATATAATATAAAACAATGGCATCTTGCAGTTCATCCTTTATGAGGATGGCTACTGCTTAACCGGACTTTCCTGTGGATGCCTCGAATTAAGGCCTCCAGCCAGGGCAAACAATAACTTAAAAACTAAGCGACAGCGCTAAGGGTAACCCCCTGCGGGGTTCAGACCTCGGCTCAGGGCGTCGCTGGAAGAGGACAGCAAGGGACAGGCTGGATCGGTATTATTATTAGTGTTTAGGGGCGAATTTAAAACTACAGGCTCAGCTGCGCGGGCTGGCTCGAGCAAGGGTCGGGGCGGGCACGGTGATGGTGCGGAACGTCGCGACGGGCCTCGGCGGCGAGGACGGAAGGACGGATGTCTGAGCTTGTATTTGTGATGTCGTCTGAGAGTACTAGTGGCCTTACTGCTCTCCTGGAGGAGGGTAGTGGCGTCGTCGGGGATAGTGAGGGTATGCCTTGGTCGGCGAATCCTACTTATGCGGGAGGGAGTGTATCGGGAGGCCGCCGCAATCAGGGGATTGGGGTGCTTTATGGCAGAGTCAAAGAAGCGTTTGGAGAGGCGTTTCATGAACTGCTGGATGGTGGGGATTCTGAGATCTAGATGCAGATTCACATTTCGGACATAGAAGGGGGCTCCCGTGACCTTTCGGAGGAAACGGTTCTGGAGGGTTTGCATTTTATGCAGAAATCGCGGCTTAGCGTGTGCGAAGACTACGCAAGCATAGGTCATGATGGGACGGATGACCGCGGTGTAGAGGCGCAATTTGCACTTGAGTGACAATTTGCTGCGGGCAGTTATCATAGAGTGGAGCCTACCGAGAGCGAAAGAGGCGCGCGAACGCGCCGTCTTTATGTGCTCGTTGAAGGTGAGGTTGTGGTCTAGGATGACACCTAAGTATTTGGCTCGCTTTCCCCAGGGGATCGGCTTGCCATACATAGAGATCGGGCGCGGGAGGGGGGGGGGGGGTTTCGCCCGGCCAAGTAAGCCAGAGATTAAAACAGAAGAAGAACTAGCAGGGGATCGAGGGGGAGGGGGGGGTCTCAGGGCATCAGACCGGCCGGTATAAAATCATATATATTTGTGTTTGAATTTCCATCTTCTGTAATAAGTATACGCAAAATAATCAGATGAAACGGCTCTATTCAATGTAGGTACCTAAGTATGATAGCAGGCTGTGCAAGTAGATATCTTGATAGGGCAATATTATTGTATGTCCCTGAATCTGTTCCGATGCTGGTAACAGATTCACGGACATACAAGTAATACAGCCTATCTATGAATTTCCAATTCTGGATTGAACGACTAACTTTACTATACAGTAAAAAAAAAAAATATCTTATATTAGAGAGCAAACCGAGTTAAATGCCTATACATTTTCGATTCCGAATGAAATTACAAATGAACGATTTTCGGATATTTTCCTGTACCTATTTATGCTGTGAGACTTTGCTTTTTGCCAATTTTCATTATTCTAGGTCAACGGGAATAATTAAAACCTATAAGGTACACCCAAGGATTTAAATTTCAAAACACGCGACATGAATGGCAATTTATGCCAGCTTCTAAGTCAGCGTATTAGGATATTAAATTAAATATCCGAAAATTCGAGCGCAGTCCTCTCGTCTCAACAGAGCGGGGGCGACTGATTTGTGAAACATATATATGTTTAAAGTTCCCGCAACGTACGACGGAAGATGATTTCTTCCACGAACTAAGAACGTCGTAAGTGCTATAAGCTTATCGTCGTAATAAAACCACAAATAAATGTAATAAAAAAAAATGCTTCCACAATCTAAGTCGCTTTATATTAATAATTTAATCATCAAATTTTCACTCTAGTAGTCATAAGCATATTAAGTACAAATCGAAAAGTCGTGAAAATTGGAGGTAACTTCGTGACGTTTTTTATTAGAGAAAATTTTACTATTTTGTCTTTCTGTGCCAGAATAAGTTTGGAAATATCATGTAGTTATTCGTGTTATTTTTATTTTATACCTAAGTCTCATCAATTTCATGAAAAATCATATTGAAGTTAGGCTATTTTGGTTGATACCTGCTCTTAATAATAAAGCACTAGACACGCGCGGGGCGATGGTATCAACAATTTTTCAACACAAACTTTATGGTATCGTAACCAATTTTTTTTTTTTAGATTTGTCCACTCGCAGTTGCAACTCGCTAAGGTTGCCTTACTGCTTAACCGGACTACCCTGTGGTGCCCAAAAATTACTTTAAGGCCCCCAGCCAGGGCTTACAAACTAAGGATATTGAATTAAATGAGCTACACTAAGGGCACCCCCTGTGGGGTTCGGGCCTCGGCTTAGTGAGTCATTGAGGGGAGGGCAGCAATGGTCAGGCTGGGTCTGGTTATTATTATTTGGGAAGTTTAAAGTTATTTGCTCAGCGTCGCGGGCTGGCTTGTCGAGCAAGGGTTTTGTAACCAACTCATCACAAATGTTGTTAAATACTAAAACGAAAAAAATGGTCTTACGGCTAGAATGTAATTTTTTATGAATTATTTTAATTGTGTATGTTTAAAAAACGTACGACGTATTTGTATACGTGGTTTCAATTAATGTGATACCCTAATCGCCACCCTGCATATAAAAATCAATTGCTGTGCATTAGTCTCGCAAAATTCGAAAACAGCTCGACCGATTGTGATGTAACTTTGGTAAGTTGTAGTGTGCGCACCGGAGAAGGTTCCTAATAAAAAATTCAAAAGGCAATGCAACGCATTAGTTAGTGTTTCATTAAAAAGTAATAAAGGTACGTAATATTATTAGAATGCTATCAAAAACGTTTCTGGTATTCAGCAGTATAAACCTGCCAAGTGCGAGTTAGACTCGCACACGAAGGGTTCCGTAACACCATATAATATTTAACACTACATATAAAATAACGGCAAAAAAATCACGTTTGTTGTATGGGAAATAAATATTTATTTTATTCTGTTTTTGTTGTTATAGCGGCAACAGAAATACACATTCTGTGAAAATTTCAACTGTCTAGCTGTCACGGTTCATGAGATACAGCCTGGTGACAGACGGACAGATGGGCAGTGGAGTCTTAGTAATACTCGTAGGGTCCCGTTTTTACCCTTTGGGTAAGGAACCCTCAAAAACGTAGTTAAATAAAAATTTCTGTAGCATGTTTTTGATAAGCTAAAAGTAAATTATTTTAGTTTCTCCTACATATACTCGTATGTACTTGTATTTAGTGTTGACGAAATGCGCGGCATTAGGTAAGACGTGATATTAGGGGGGACCTTGTCTTCAGCTACATCCATTTTATGGGCTATAAAACAAAATGGCTTTTAGAATGGCGACTTGCGACGCCTTGGGTCAGTTTTAGGATATTTTTCGCTAGGAAAATTTAACTTACACTTCCATTCTATAACACTTTATACTATTACTCGTATATTAACCTCGTCCTTCGTAGAAATTATGTGGGTTACTGAACAATGGCTATTTCTTTCCTATGACAGGCTACTTCATAAACATTTTCAGGACCTATTTACTCTTGTCTATGTCTGGTAATGGTAACTAACTTCCTTCGTTTACATTAGAAAACATTTCATCTATACGATTTTTTTTTTTTAATAATTTTCAGGCATGAAGTGTTATCAGTATTTTATAGGTTTCATGATGAGTCAACTTTCAATAGTTCACGATGCACCCGTGAAATATTAATATTCATATGTAATATTTGACCATTAATTGTTTCAAAAGAACATTTGAAATTATATCTTTTATTGTCTTCGAAAATTATTACATTATACTTTTAATACCTTCTATTATAAATAAATAATTATAGGTTAGTTTAAGGTAAATACGTAAATAGGTATACCTAATTACCTTAAACTAACCTGTAATTATTTATTCTATATAAAACTTTCAGCTAAATAACAGCAAAAAAACACAGTAAAGCCAGATAATTCCAAGTTATCAGAAGAAAAATATTAAAATATTTATTTAAATAAAAAATCTAACGTCTAATTTCCAGGAAATACCTAGTTAAGAATTAAGGCGGTGATATCACGTTATGTCACAGAATGAAGACGATGTCACACTGCTACAACTTGACGGTAACAATATTGCTCAAATACTGGGATGTTAAGATCAAATCACTCATTAAAAGTTTATTAGGACGCCATAGCCGGGATTAACAACAAGATTTGATTTAGGTTGATGCTCGCAATCTTGGGATTTCGTTGTACTGCTTTATAATAAAACATTCTCATTTGACAATTTATCGTGATGATTAATTAATTCTGGATTGAATTTATGTAGCACAGAAAGAATATGTCACTAGAAAAGACAAATAAT
Source organism: Gortyna flavago (assembly GCA_963669345.1). Taxonomy (NCBI): domain Eukaryota; kingdom Metazoa; phylum Arthropoda; class Insecta; order Lepidoptera; family Noctuidae; genus Gortyna; species Gortyna flavago. The sequence goes on along the minus strand of OY770129.1, from coordinate 7,929,560 downwards.
ATATTTTTTAATCAAAGCAAATCATGTAACTGTGCGTTGCAGTAACATGTGTTAAGTCTGCTGCATAGTTTAAAAATACTGTGTTAAATGTTACAACAAAACACCTTGTGATATATTGCAATTAAATGAAATAAAATAAAAACTCATAAAGGATAAGAATGCTTGGAAACATGCAGTTCCTGCTCCATAGGACAATCTAGAGTCTAGACAAAATCAAACTGGTCGCTAATTTAATTGTATAATTTAATTTATGATTCATATGACATTGATTTTACAATCTGTGATTACTTTAACTCGCACACTAAATTATTACTTGTTAAAATTTTTGGAAAATCATCTAATTTTACAATATGTATAAGTTTAAGTGAGCACCGTGTCTTTTTTCTATTGTGGTATAAGTGAGTTTGTTGTAGGAGCATCGTCTTCACATATAATAATATTAGTAAATTTATATGCCATAAAAATACAGAAGGGAAACCTAGGTGATTCAATTCTATATTTATTTTTTGGAAATTTTGACGTACGGTACTACTAAAGTCCATTTCATGTGCCTATTTGGAGTAAATAATTTGACTTTGACTTCGATTTGCATAGATTTTGCATAAGATATTATAATCCTCCTACAGAAAGGTGAAAAAGAAGTTTATTTACTGCGACTTCTGGCCTCAACTCCGCTTGTTAGAAAATAATAATCTAACCCACAGCTGGCAGAAATTATTGAAGGTCGTCTTTGATTATAAAGTGCATGTTTCGGTATAACCATTCCACATCACGAAAGAGTAATCAAAACAGAACAATTCCAATAATATATCATTTCGGATAACGACATTTCAGAGGGCAAAATCATCTTGAACAACAAAACTCATTTAGCTTTAACAATCAATAATTTTAAATGTATACTACTTTATTTGGAGCATGTACATTAAATTGATGCAGCCGTATCTCATCAAGAACTGCTCAATCAATTGCGATATGTCATATAACTCAAATCATGTAACTGCATTCCGTAGCCGTACAAGTTACAACGCAATCAAATAAATTGGAACTCTTTTGAGGACCGAGTGCATTTCTCGAAAATACATACATAAACACATACCCATCTCTGTGCGGAAAATCTACATCTTTGAACTACTCTGTCTGAATATGGAAGATCTAGAACGTTAAACTAATTTTGAAGTTATCAGAACAATCATGTGCAAACTATCCGTAGGTCAAACAACAAACTTTGTGATGAGTAGTTGCGTAGTTTTTTGTTGGCTCACTTTGATGGTAAGCCAACAAGAAACTACGCAACTAATGTAACCCAGAGGTAACACTAAGGACTGGTCCTTATGCTCGAGCATGCCCTTCGTAGCAATGCGAGCTACGCCGTAGCACTGCTACGAAAGCTTGGCCTCTACACTTTTCAGGCAGCGTTATTATTTTATATTGGGTGGCGAAGTATCATAGAGTTTGTATTATTAATAAAGGCAATAGAATAATATTAAAACTAATTTGTTTACTTGGTTATAACTTTTTACTACAAAGTATTTTTTAGGCTTAGTTTTTGGGGAAAGTTTTTATTCTGGTTAGAAACACAAACGGTACAAAAGAAATACAACTTTTTTATTCTTATTGATTTAAATAATATCTTGTAGAAAACTAAAGTTACTAGTACGGTAGTAACAAAAACATTGATAACATCCAAATCAGTGTTCTGTTCATAATTATTATTTAATGAATGTACTTGACTGACGTTAATTGTATGTTATTTTGGTTTGTGATGTTTTTTCCGATATATATATCAAAATAATTTTTCTATTTCATTTCCTAGCACGCGATATTGACGTTTAATGGGTTGTCATCGATTCAAATATTATGTAATGTGGAGACAACGATTAGACAGTAAATGAAAATACAGGCAATTAGGTCTAAGTGACTAAAAACCATTCGATATATTTGATTAAATTTTTGTATGCAGACTGGGAACGTCATTAGATAATATATCGTTTCATCATCCCAATATTGTAGGTTCTGGGTCTGCCAGATATCGATCGGGATAATACATGAATAAAAACCGCCATTGGCCGCCCATTGTATGTTTTGTATTAATAATCGTATTTTTTGTTATTTATTTTCTGGTGTACAATAAAGTATATATAAATAAATAATAAATAAAAGGTCAACCAATCGTGGTAGACATTTTTTTCATGTATTTTTTGTTTACTAATTAATTGGATTGAGAATTTTTTTTAGGTATCTATACCTAGATATAATAAAATAGTAGCGAAGTCCATTGAATTTTGTGTGTGTGTATTGATATTGTACTACATTGATTTTTTTACGTAATGTTTGAGAGATCAATTTTTAAAATTTTTGTCTGAATGTATGTTCCAGCATCACGCAAGTACTACTGGATAGATTTTCTTCAAATTTTGCATAGATATTCCTCCCTAAAATCTACCAACTGAGGTTTGTGTATTAGGAAAGTCGAAAATTGAAAACTGAAAAATCCCCATACATTTTGTAGGAAATGAGATTGAGAGGACACACACATACCTCACAGTCCATGCCTATTCCGTGACTTCACTGGGCTGAATAGGGAACAAATATAGCAGATAGTTACAGATTTATCCTGATGAATGGATCGAAGCAGTAAATCATGACATAATATAAGAACGGCTATTTTAGTCAACTTTCAACAAAGCAAGGTTCGTGGACTGCTGCTTTGCAAACCTGTTCGATTTCCAACAATACATTGATATTTTCTATGCTTCTTTGTTAGACTTTATTATATAATACTATTATTTATGATAGTTCGTAGAATGTACGCAGAAAAACATATATTTTAGACCTCTTCTGTCATATTTGGTTATAAATAAAAATAAATACGTATCTATGGCTAGGTGCCTTTTAATGAGAAATCCCGTGTGTTTACAATCTACTGTTATATTATGTCAGTGTAGCAGTTAGTGTGTTGTACTTCTCTTGCTGCCGTCACACCAGTCCTGACTTTCTGTATATTTTGGCTGCTCATACCAAAACTTACAAACGTATACAGGGAAGTTTAAAAAAAATTGGTTTAAATTATTCTATAGTATGAATATAATGTAATAGAGCTACCACTTGCCGCCAGGGTACATTCAAGTCAATGAAAGACATGTTGTCTTTCATTGACTTGAATGTACCGTGGCGGCTGAGAGTATGTCATGCTCACTCAAATGTAGCGCTAATGGACGTGCCACCATTAGCGAGACATTTGAGTGTTTGATAATTTAGCTGCCTTCAAAACGGTTTAGCTGAATGGTGCTGTCTATGCGTAATGTTCGTGAACGGATGCCGTCAGTTGGGACTGCTCAACTCTTAGATGCCACGGCGTATTTTAATTATTTATTGTTGAATTGTTTTATTTATGTTTCAATTTGCTGTACTCTGGACGCTTTTAATGAGTACGTCTTTTTTACATGGTTCTCAAATGTAATTATAAATTCACCATTAATGATTTAACTAATATTTTGTAACAATGTATTTTAAAAGAGTATCCATGGAGTTTCTTGTCCGTTCTTCTCCATAGGTACCTACTACGCTTTGGAATGGGCTTCATATTTGCCGACTCCTTGACAATTCAAAAGTGCCTGTAAATGGTTTTATTAAAATAAATAATTTAAGTTTGAACAATTTCAAGAGGGACTCCACTTACAGAATCGATTAAAGCGGCAATTGACAACAACAAGTCAATGTACAAACAAAAGGGTTTATTTATGAACGTTGCTTAAAGTTAAGTAATTTATTATGGACTATTTAATTTTACTATTTTTGATAATTAAACGTCACTTAACTTTAAGAAACGTTTATAAATAAAGGGGAAATATTTAGCAGTTGATGATTATTCCGAATTCGCTTGCTTAAAAGTTTACAGTCGCCGAAATAACCCAATTAATTCCAAGCCTCGTTCATCTCCCACTGAAATTACATCGGAAGAACCGTAACAAACACAGTTTGTTTTTCTGAACGAGACTAATTTATGCAGAATATTACATTCTCATAACAAACATTTTCTACAGAAATAAGCTCAAAGATATTCCAAGTATTTTTCGGAAAATGCAAATAGGTATAGAAGAGACAAGGGGTTCGAAGTCCTGCAATACGGTGAAGTGTTTTATTTTGAAGAATAATGCTCTCGACCTACTGTGCTGGTGTGTTGTTCTCGGGTGGTTGTGTGGGGTACAAGTAACGAGGCTTGCACGTCCGTAGGTCATGTTTAGCTCGGCGGCGTCAGAACATTGTGCTGCTTTGGAACTTGAATGAGCGGCATTGTTTAGAAGCTTTTACTTTACGAGAATTTCATAAATGTACCATCACTAAAAACTAGAAAATTTAGTACCTACGCCAAAATGGCGTTCCAGTTTTAACGTCACTTTTAAACCGATTACTTCCTTAATTTTTCATCGATTTTAATTTATAAACGTTGGCTTTTTAAACCTGCTTCAAAATAAGATTGAAAGTTTGTGTTCCAATTCTATCTATACTAATAATAAAGCTGAAGAGTTTGTCTGAACGCGCTAATCTTTGGAACTGGATTGATTTGAAAAATTGTTTTTGCATTTTATAGCCCAATTCTTGAGTAAGGCTATAGGTTACTTAACATTTTCATAGTTAATTAGATAGACACATGAAGTGGAGTGATATTATCTGGAAAATATAGACCAATTACTTCCAATCAATTTAGTACTGCTACTCAGAACACCAAAAGAAAGTTTAAAGCCTTAGTTCTAATTAATTTAAGATTCTGCCGAGAAAGTTAGCTTTTCTCTCTCTCTGTCGCTCTCTCTCGTAATACCCGTATTTTCAAAATAAAATATATTTTATCAATGGGAATTAAGATGTATATTGTTTTATTTAAAATTAGCTACTGCCCGCGACTTCGTCCGCGAAAAATTTCTTGTTCCCCTGACCCACCCCGTTGCGCATTGCATCGCATCGCCCTTTCTGACTTTTTTGTTCTTACTCAGCTCCTTAGGGTCTTACGATGATAAGCATTCCTCGATAATTGAGCTATCTAATGCAAACATATTTTTTCAAATCCGACTTGCAGTTCCAGAGATTAGCGATTTTCTTTGTTTGTTTGAACGTACTTTCTTCGGCTTTATTATTAGTATAGTTAACATAGATACATCTAAATATTTTTATATTACTTCTTTTCACAAAATCTATTTTCTTGGTTAGAGAAAGTTCCTTTTCCAAATTCAAAGCATTTATTTCAAATAATAAAAAAGGTGAAATGATGCTCGCCCGCCAGCTTGCGCTTTAAATTTTGAAAGCTAAATACATTGATCATCATCATCAAAGACGTCCACTACTGGACATAAGCCGACCAAGCACCGCAAAAACATTATATTGTTGTGTTAACCTTTTAACCGCCCGACTTCATTTATGAGTTGTCGGGCACCCAGAGGCCGAAAAAAAAACCGAAACAAATACCTGATAGAATACAGCGTAATTACCTACATAAATAAAAAAGCAGATTAAACAAGCTGTAGTATTTGGTCGTATTTATATATACTACCCTGGCGAAATGGACACGAAAATATTTGTCAGATTAATCCGGCGTAAGCGGTTCAAAGGTTAAAACCTATTTCCTGGTACTTTTACTATTATATCGTTAAATCTGTCACTTTATAAGTACATAATTTATTCAGTGGTCTCATAAGCAAATCGCGAAGATTGTTACAAGATCGTTTGTCGGCATTGGACGCCATAATTAATCCTAGCACGCAACTCGAGCGCATCTACTGATGGCTTCAATTTTCCTTTGTCTGTTTTCAGGTCATTCTAAAATTACCTAGTTTTATTAATGGCTCCCATTACGTGACGATGTTTGTTAGGACAAGTCAAACAGTGGGGTTTGATGGCTTACGTTTGATAGCGTATGGGCCAGGGTTGTGAAAATGTTCCACCATGCAATAGGAAGATTTATGCAATCGTGTTATTTTATTGAAGTAATTTTAAGGATGCCCTTTGTTCCTGTTGTTAGCCTTCCATTTGTATCGCACCTTTTTAACTACCTCATTGGACAGGTCGGACGGTTTTATGATTATATTGTTAGCAATAACATTAACTAAAAAAACTAATAACTAATAATAAATTATTAGTACCCAAATTAAATATTTCAATGTCAGCATGAAGTGTCATGCTGGCATTGAAATATTTAATTTGGGTTTTTATTATCATCATTTGTTACATACATATATGTCTGTATTGTTACGCTGAGGTTTTATTAATGATTACTAAGTAGGTAACTATTTCGTTGACTGAATTCATTGTATTCAGACAGCTGCTTTTAAACTAATGTAATAAATTACCTGTTTTAAAACAAAATTGCTGTAGGAAATTCATGATTTTCTTGAAGTTTTCTAAGATTCTCTGATTTTTTACCATTGAATTACTATACAGCGTGGCGGTTATCATATTAATTGAAACAACGTATTACGTATTTTACACTACACAATTAAAATAAATTTATAAGAATTTACATTCTAGTCTGGGATCTTATTTTTTGTTTTAGTATTTAATAACATTAAACTTAATTTATTTGGTAACAATACCATAAAATTTGTGTTGATTTGACACCATCTAAGGGTGCCTTAAATTTTTTTGCTATTTGTTTTGTTGAAAAACTGACTTTTCTATTTTTTGTATTTTATTATTTTAAAATAGGTACTGATATCAACTTGTAATAACCGCTGTACTATTTAATTTGACAACCTAATCGCCACTCTGTATAGCGTTTCACCCACTGTGCGTGAGGACGTCGGGACTTTTACTACGGTCTTGTTTGTGGTTTACCTAGGCCATGTTTTATGGAGCACACTCCCATAGCCCATGAGGCTATGACGTACACAGATAGACGGTCTGAGTACACTGTCAGAGCGTTTAGTAGGTCATCATCTCGGGAATATCGGTGAAAAGAGTGTTCCTTGAATTCGATGCTCGTATTTATTTTAATAATTAAACCAAACAAAATTATTCTAGTAGGCTAACGCCATTATGAATACCTATGTAAAATTAATGCGAGTGGTGGTAACGGTCACGATTAACGAGTTGTAGGTCGAAGGCTAAAAAAATTCAAGCAGGCACTTCACTTTGTGTAAATTATTTCATCACCAATGCTCTAAAAACGTTGAAGGAATACATCGTATGTCCTAGAACGAAAAATTCAAACATATGTGACATCCGTCAATTCGCACTGGGCCCGCTTGATGAATTATGGCCCACTCACTCTTACAGAGAGGAGGCCTGTGTCTCAGGAGTGGGAACAATATAGGCTGATTTAAGCTATGTAAAATATTGTGAATATATAGATGGTTAAATTAAAGTGTAATTTGGTTTTACGTAAGTATCAATAAAAAATATGAAAAGGAACTCTATAAAAAGTGTGTTCAAACCTAAATATTCTTTACAAATTGGAAATAGAATCTTTTTTCTAATATTTCTTTCAAATACAAACAGTTATTATTAATCTGTTGTTAATGTTTACTGTTGTTTCGTACTTTGAGTAAGAACAAAAGGTCAGCTGCTCAATGTTTATTCATCTACATAGCATCAAAACGTGATTATAATACCGACACTTACTTTAAAAAAAAAAAACGAATTTGATGTGAGTGATCTGTAATTAAAAATATGTGGTTATTACCAGAAACATAACTTTATCAAGATTTAAAACTTTCTAGTAGAAAAATCATAACAATTTGGCTCGCTCAATCAATCTACCTAGCCTTTTCCTAACTATGTTGGGGTCGGCATCCAGTCTTGCCGGATGCAGCTTAATACAACCCCAGTTGCTGGGTAATACGATACCCCTTGGTAAGACTGGTTATCAGGGTTTCGGGCCATTGATAACCCATAACGACCGCCAAAGATCCACGAATGACAGCCGGGACCAACGGCTTAACGAGTTTTTCGAGGCACGGAGGGGTCTTGAATAGTCTTGATATGTAAAGATGGTCACCCATCCACTGACCAACCGCGGCAAGCATAGCGTAGCCTGATCAATCGACCCGTGCGGCTGTTATTACTTAGCCCAAGTTTGGCTTGCTATTGGCGATTAATTCCGAAATGTAATTTCAAGGAGTTGAAGGTAATTAGTAGGTACATTGTATTCAAATGACTTGTTGCTAATAGTAACTCATTATTATTGCGTTTTTGGAGGACAAATTTTACTGCCTGGTATATGAATATAATGTTTCGCTGCAATTAACTATAGTTTCTTGCCCATGCTTCTCCATGCGAAACTACGAGTATCTTTTGGAAGCCTAGAATCAATGCTATTTTATTATAAATTTTGACGTTCAAAAGTGCCTTTTAATGGCCTTCTCTCGAATTAATATAGTTTATAATCTATAGAGAGATTATAAACTATCGAAAAACTAGCCACCCCGTGCGTTAAATTAATGCCGCCATTGTAGGGCCATGTTGTATACAAATAATTAAAATTGAAGTGTCTGTTTGTAACGTCAAAATGACATCTTTTTACTAAATGCATATGAATGTAGGTATATACGGTAGTACCTACCAACTAAGTTTTAATGAATTTGAAATGCATTGAAAACTAATGTTTTTGAACCCGAATTATAAAGTTCGACGGCCATGTACCTATTCGTTGCTACAGTTCAGATACAGTTTCGCGGGTGTTTGTACATCATAATTTAGAAACACAGGTCTGAGTTCTGAATTGAAAAATAGACAGGCGCGATATCACAACGCGACACGAGTCTAGTAAAATAAAGTAAAGTTAAAAGTAGAATTAAAGTAATCCCTTCTGTAGGCTACGAAATTCTAAAATTTCTTATGTTTTTTGCACATATTTTTTTAATTACGCGGGTAGATTTCTAAAAAACTGCTAGTTATATTTACATTGTTTCCTTGTTTTTTAGCATGAAACGCTATCAACTACATTTATTTCAGATTTTTCGCTTCGCAAGCTTCGGAGATTTCAATTAATTTGCACATAAAAATATCACGCAAATCCTTTTGGAATGGGCCTTCATATTACTGACTGACCGACTTCTTGACAATTCAAAAATGCCTGTAAATGGGTTTGAAAATAAGTGTAAGAGACTAAACTGCCTTGTCCCGGTTTTACCCCCATACCAGAGTCTGGAATAATCTCCTCTACCTACGTCATAATGTTTAACTACCTGGAATAGGTTGGTATACCTACATCATAATGTTTAAATGCGTTTAGCAGTGAAAACTATTAACTTTTAATTTGTAGCTTTGGTGGTATCAATTAACAGTTTTCAACATTCCGCAGACGCGGTATAAATAATTAACGAGCAGCTTTAAATACGTAAGTACAATGTACATAATTATATTGGCTCCACCACGGTTTTCATTTGACGGAACTTGATATTTGAAGGAACTTGAATGAGTTATTTGAATAAGAAAAGAAAAACTAAATGAGTACATTTAAACAATTATTCTTGCAATTTAAGCCAGTGATAAAATGTAAAGAATATTCTATAAGTACAGTGTTTACGATAAAGATCTTCACATTATTATTTTTTTTAACACATTGTGGTATTGTGGGAGAAGCGTCAAATTGTTAACATCTCTACATAATTATGAGTAACTGGTTTTATTTTAATACTTATTTGAATAAAACTGGTATTAATTTAGCTTACTTTTTTATAGTCTGTCTACGAATATGATTTACTGAAAATAAAAGGACATTTGAATATTAAAGTAACCAAACGTTTTATTTTGCGCAACACTAAATGTACGAGTAGTTAGTTCCTAGTAGATTTGAATCCCCAGAATATTTCGATTTAAAGTAGATAACAAATCCCATGGGTAGGTACAGTGGGGTAACTGCGTAACACACTAACAGTAGCAATGGCTTTAAAAGGAGCAACGGATTAGCAATAAATATCCTTCAAAATGATTCAGATTGTGATTGGAAGTGTGTTAAGCAATTAGGGTGCTGTATAGTTACATTTTACTTTACAAGCAAAACGGAGCCATTTTAATAATGACCAAATCTTACTTATGCGTCCGGGTGAATGTGAAAATATTCACCATTGCATTTTAGCAAAAAACGTGCAAAAAACGTAATTTGATTAGAATTCAGTCTAATAGAGGTTTGTGGCTAAGTAATAACAGCCGCAGTCCGTGAATGGGTGACCATCTTCATATACCGAGACCTTACGTACGACAAAGTACGTCCCGGCTGACATTCGTGGATCTTTGACAGCCGTTACGGGTCGTCAGAAGTCTCCATGTAAAATACTGGTAGCTGCACCTAGTTAGACTGGAAGCCGACTCCAATATAGTTGGGAAAAGGCTAGGCAGATGCAAAATTTGTGAAACAAAATACCCGACTGCTTGTTATAAAAACTACCCAAAGTTAATAAAATTTATATGGGACCACCCCTGAGGTATACCTTATCAATTAAAAAAAATTTTTTGAAATCGATTTACAGTTGCCATAGATATCGCTTACAAACAAACAAAAAAAAAAACAACATGCAGTCGAATCAATCAACAAAAAATTCAACTCAACTGACAGCAACTGACTCTCAATTCGACTGTATGTTGTTTTTTTTTTGTTTGTTTGTAAGCGATAATATCTCTGGCAACAGTAAATCGATTTCAAAAATATTTTTTTAATTGATAAGGTATGCCTCAGGGGTGGTCCCATATAAATTTACATCGACATACAATGGCCATCGATCGTGATTTAGACCGTTCAGCCACGTTAATTGCGTTATTTACGTTGGTAAGAATGCGATTTTTTCAAACCTATGGGGCAATGTTTGTCAAAATGAAAAGCGATTGACTGTTATTTTATGTTTGTTACATTCTATTTACACGCCATACCACAATAGATCAACACAATAGTCAAAACTGCCTACTTATCTACCAAAAATTTACACTAATAATAAAACTGAAGAGTTTGTTTGAACGCGCAAATTTCTGGAACTACCAGTCGGATTTGAAAAAAATATTTTTGCATTTGATTGCCCATTTCATGAAGAAGGCTATTGGCTACTTAATATGAGCCTAGCAAAAAGAAAAAAAATCAGAAAGAGCGCTAAGGGAAGACGAAGTAGGTACTAGCGCGGGCAGGCGATGCGATGCGACGGGGTCGGTCAGGGGAACAAAAAATTTCACGCAGACGAAGTCGCGGGCAGGAACTACTGTACAGATAAATCTATTTAAAATCATGGTTCGGCTTCCCTAGTCATAAGTTAATCATACCTTATTTGTGAGCATTAAGAACTTAAAAATAATATTGAAACATTTTCATCATTCTTGCTATTTTTCATTGACATGACATTATTATTATTAATCGCTATTTTAAATATAAATTATTGTTTTAAATGAATATAACTGTATAATTTAATATAATTAATTGCATTGTAATTCAAATTTAAATTATGAAATTATTATTAGTATTTTTATGTTATTGCTAATTACTAAATGTGTACTGCATGCTATAAGACGTATAACCAAGATGTAAAATCTAAATATTTGCACGGCTGAAATGCCGAATATAGTGAAACCCATAGAGATTTTAAGAACTAATGTTACCTACCTATATTCTTGCAAATAAATATCATTCATTCATTCATTTTACTTATGTCACTTTATTAAAGTTATTTACAACATCATATTTAGTAGCCAGCAGTTTTATCCGTCAAATCAGAGAAGCGAGACCAAAAAGGAATTCCCAATTTTCATAATTATTATGCTTTATAATTGATGAATTTAATATTCTGTCAAAATTTTAAAAGGATGAAAGTGACTTTGGTTGTTCGAGCTACAAAGAGCATTAATCATCGTAGAATATTGTTGAACATAATTTTCGAGAATCTTCTAAATATTTATGTAGATAGGTACAGAATTGAATCGCTCTGAAACTTACCGAAGTTTCAACGTTTGATGACTGTGACCACTGCGGAAGTTTAATTACCCCTAAGTGTTTATTTGAATGGCGAACATTTGTGTTAGATAGTTAACTCTAGATGACCAATCTAATAAATATTTTCAATAAACAAGGTACAGGTATTCATACCTATACACATTTGCTACAGAATACTCGGATTCCGAATTCTTTAACTATTTTAATCAGCCTATAATTTTCCCACTGCTGGGACACAGGCCTCCTCTCAGTGAGAGGGTGTGGGCTGTAATCCACCACGCGGGCCGGGAATAGTGCGGGTTGGTGGATGTCACATGTCTTCCAATTTTTGGTTCTAGGACATGCCGGTTTCCTCACGATGTTTTCAGAGATGTGTAAAGCGCCTGTCTGGGTTCGAACTTACGACCTACAACTCGTAAGTCGCAGCCGTTACCACTGGGCCACCACCGCTCCATTCTTCAACTGCTTAGCTTAAATACGGAATATTATTATTACAGGTGCTGCCTCGTTCGTCTCTTAGCGGTCGCAAGAACTACTGCTGAGCAAGCTGTCCTGTCAGAAAATTAGGTTTTCCTAACTGGAATTTCTAATTAGCAGCCTGGAGCCTGGATTTGTGCCCGGTTGATGACAATAGACTTGCCCGCTGGCGAAATATAGGTTTACTATACGAGTAAGTACTCCTCTGCCTAACCCTTTGGGCAATGTATTTCATTTTGACAGTTCAACAACATTCATTGCGTTATTTACGTTGTTGCGCAGACAAATTTTTCGAACATATGAAGCAATGGATTAGCAATAGCCTTTAAAATAATTCAGATTGTGATTACGTCATTATTAATGAAGCTTAATTTTTGCTTTAATTTCATAAATTGCGTGAACGTGAAGTAACTAATTAATGATCGGAGAAATTAATGTCGAATTTCAAAATAACACTCGTTTGCATACAAATTACCTATTGAGGCGCGTCTACAATGCAGCGAGCATTTGCAAAGCCTCCATGTGCTTCCGAGAATCCTTAGTAACAATAGTTTGTGTGAAATAAAAGGGCAATAGGTACTCGTTGGAAATTCCTAATTTTCGAGCATTACAATGTTCAGGTCAATTTATGGAAATATTTGCAACTTTTTAGTTATCGTGGACGGAAATTGAAAAGTGCATGTCTTCATATATTTCCATACATTCTACTTGCCTGTGTTATCTTCATGAAAAGACGTGGACGTCGACGTGGATAATATCGTCACGTTAGAAAGTATAAAAACGCACATTGAAATGTTCGTCGCTTTGTGTGGAACCTTTAGAATAGAATGCGGTCATGCAATCGATGAACCGGTACTTACTGCTGAGTACACGTGCTCGTACGAAATTTTGAAACAAAACAGGTACCTGACAATAAGTATAGTGATTATCAAGGATATAAACACGCTGTGAATGTGTGTCAGCGCGGAGCGGAATTTTCGGTACCATCCGAGACACTGGCGAAGTCGGAAGTAATATGTGTGTGCGTGTGTGTTATGTGCTGACGGTACTCGTCTTCACGCACACATTCAAATCGTGTTTCACTTGGTAAACACAAGTAAAGCGCGCGTCACTTCGTGAGATATAAATACTATAGGTACTGTTTTTTCAATCCAGCTGAACTCAATAAACTAGCAATTAATTACTCTACCTATGTATTACCTGCAACTTTTTGAATAATTTAAATACCTAAAAAGAAGTTAATCTATGTACAGTAATTTTCTTGTAGTGTTAAATTTGCTATGTACATAATATTTATAGCAAATTCAAATTCTATTCATAGTACTACTTTGTCATAGATCTCAAATAAATACGAAATATGAGCAGTTAGCAAACTAACCAAGTTTGGTAAAAGTTTAGTACATTTTGATTTAATTAATAGTGAGGTCTATGTGCCTGGCTTTAATTTGCCTTACTACCTACATCAATTTGACTGATTGCAATATATCTCTCGGCAAATATAAACTTAATCGAATTATATTAGGTCCCTACATATGAAATTGGCGTTTTGTACGGGAGGAATATAAAGTCAATTTTTAATTTGCAAAATATTTTTAATTATTCAAAGTATGCGCCGTTGTTATCTATGCACTTTTGCCATCTCATAGGTAGTTCATTGATCCCTTTACTAAAAAAACCATGGGGGCGGGAATCAATGAACTCTTTGAAGGCAGTTTGGACTGCCGCATCGGAGTTGAATTTTTTTCCTTGTAAGAAGTTGTCCAAATTCCGGAAAAAATGGTAATCTGTTGGAGCAAGGTTCGGGGAGTACGGTGGATGTCGCAGACATTTGTTGTGCAGTGTGTGGTCTTGCGTTGTCGTGAAGTAGCAGTGGCCTAGAGCGATTGACCAATCTCGGTTGTTTAGCAGCTAGTTCTTCTTTCATGGTTTGCAGTTGCTGACAATAGATATCTGCCGTAATCGTTTGGCCAGATTTTAGAAAGCTGTAGTGAACGACACCGGCGCTAGTCCACCAAACACTCACAAGTAACTTTTTCTGAGTCAATTTTCGTTTAGGGCAGGATTTGGCTGGTTCTCCAGGGTTCAGCCATTGCGACGAGAGCTTCCGATTATCGTACAGTATCCACTTTTCATCACAAGTAATGATTCGATTTAAAATCCCTTCATTATTGTGTCGGTTGAGCAAAGTAACACAGCAGTCGACGCGTGTTTGCAAGTTCGATTCACTCAATTCATGAGGTACCCATCGTAAGTTTTTTTTTACTTTCCCGATACAGTTTTATCACTTACCCCGAAGCCTGCAGCTATCTTTGAAGTGCTTTGTGATGGATCCGCTTCCACAATAGCCTTTAATTCTTCATTTTCCACTTTGGTCTCCGGCCGTCCTCGGGGTGGGTTTGAAGGTCGAAATTTCCAGAACGAAAACGTTGAAACCAAAAACGTACCGTGCTTTCTTTTGCGACACCAGCGCCGTACACATAATTAATCCTTCGAGCTGTTTCTGCAGCACTGGTGCCACGGTAGAACTCGTACTCGTAAATATACCGATCAAAGAAGTTCGGTTTTCTGATGAAAAAGGTACCATCACCCAACTGTGAAGAATGTGGAGTAATCGAAGATGTGCAACATGTTGTGATGGAGTGTGTGCGGAATGGGGCTTTGAGATTTAATTTACTTGGTCCTATAAATATGTATGATATTGGAGAGTGTAATGCCATCCTGGCTTGTCCTTTATCGGAACAAGCTAGAATACTGTACAAATTAGCATTGTTTGTTTTAAAGTAAGTTTAGTGCTATCTGTTTTTAGGCATAGTTGATTTTGCTGATGTTACAGGGCGACGTTATCGCTCAGCGATAAAGCCCTTTAAATAAATAAATAAAAAAAAAAAAACGATATTTCATGTTATTATTGTGCGGTAACAAGCGACGCCAAAAAAAAAAAATAATGAGTGGTTGCGCCGAAATCATTCAGTCGGCGAGTGTTGAGGATTGCATTCACTCATCGTTCGCGGCCTACTCTTCGAGCGACTCGTCACCTGTCGTCTATCGATCGCCGCGCTGATAACCCAATTTTTGCGCACGCCGCTCCGCGCCGCCATATATATTTCTCCCGTGCTAATAAAAAAAACCGCTAAACCCTCGCTTGCATGCTCGCCACCTTCTGCGACCATCATCATTTTCATAAACCGCTCCTCGGGACGTGACTGTCGATCGCTTGTGCACGCTACTCCAAGAAGAAACCTTCAGGACATCGTGGCGGCTTGGCAGGTGAGTGTTTGCTTCTCTTTAGCTCTCGTCTGATTGGGTTTTTTTGGCATAACATTCCTCGCTCGATCATATTTCAATCTCCGCAGTAATCCTAAATAACCCCGCATTTTTTATTCAACCGCTTCGCGCCACCATTTTTCTTGGTCCATTTCGAGCCGGACTGAGCCAGTACATACCTTTTAAAATAATGTCCATTTTCCTATCTAAGTATTCCCTACATATTTACGTTTATAGCTGTGCTTTGTTCAAGTAAATTACGCATCTTTAACCTAACAAAGAAGCCACGTGCACAAGCCGTGCTTCGAGGGATTTAGCGACGTAGCGAGTGGATAATAAATTCCATCCTTTCAGTTAAACGTTTATAACTAGTTGCTTGTTCAATAATCCTTAGACAGGTAGCACATTTTCTATAAATTTCAACTTGAGCATAGTGAAATTAGTTGACGCTACAAGATGGCGTCGGAAGCAAAGTTGAAAATGATCATTGCAAAAAAAGAAACTATTTTCGAAAGAATCAATGACTTATTCAAGATTGCAAAGAAAATAATTCCTTCAAATGTTGATACTAGAAGTAAACAAGAATTTCTAGCCGCTTCTTCGAATATCGAAAAATTATATAATAACTTTAACGATCTTTGTGATCAACATAATACATTATTATTAGAAACAGATCCAGATTATAAAATAAGTTTTAGTAATTGGTGTTCCTTCGAAACATTATTTTCAGAAATTCAATATAAACGTAATAACTTATTAAATTCTAACCGCGCGAACGAAGATAAACCCGCAGTTGAATCGTACTCTTGTCGTCTACCGCCATTAGAATTAATAAGCTTTTCTGGCCAGTCAGAAAGTTGGCCACTTTTTTACCAATGCTTCAAAACTAACGTTCATGATAACAAAAATCTGACTAATGATCAGCGTGTACAGTATTTGGTAGGAAAGTTAAATGGCAACGCAAAAAATGTATTTGCGGGAATAGTTCCCAATGCGTCTAACTATCTTACGATATGGAATTCGTTAGTGACAAAATACCAAGACAAGAGGTTACTTGGGTCTATGTATTTAAATAATATACTCGACATAAAATCTACCTCGGGTTCACCCGGTCAATTAAATAATTTTATTGAAAAGGTTCATTCATCGTGGTCCGCGTTAAGACAGTTAGACATTAGCGATTTATCCGATTTTATGTTTACTCATCTCGTTCTAAAAAGGTTAGATTCTCAAGTACTGCAAAGTTTCGAGTTATCCGTCCGCGACAAAGATTTACCCACAAGTGATGATTTAGTAAATTTCGTACGGCATCACATAAAGGTTCTTGAACGAACAACTGATGTTCGTCAGAACACTTCACCTCAGAATTCTCAGGGGTCTAACTTACAAAATCGGTCGCGTTCGTCTGCAACGAAAACTTCGCATAGCTTTGCAGTAACAGAAAAGGAGTTTGGTAACATACCCGCTTGTATTTTTTGTAAAAACTCGCAACATGCTCATTTATACGAGTGTTTAGAATTCAAAAAATTAGATGTGAAAGATCGCTTTAAGTTCATTAAAGATAATAAAATGTGCATCAATTGTTTTAGTGGTAAACATTCCACTTTTAAATGTGGTTCTACAAACACTTGTAAACATTGCAACAAAAAGCATCATTCATTGTTGCATTTTAATAATCGCGAGTTAATCCCGCAACAATCTCAACCTAATGTATTAGGAGCCTCGTCCTTACCGAGTGCACGAGCACCGGATAACGGCGCGCAGTCAGTGTGTATGCATGTAAACACAGCCGCGTCACCGGCGCCGCCGGTCGTAACATCTTCGTGTGCCGAGTTGAAAGAATGTACTAATTCTAAGAATTCGATCGCGTTGACATCGCGTAATAATATAGATTTATCTAGTGACCAGTTGAATGCGTCAGTTGTTTTACCAACGGCACAAGTTTATGTTCCGATAAATGGAAAACGCTTTGTCATAAGATGTTTAGTAGACAGTGGCTCTCAAAATAATCTTATCACCCTCGCATGTTGTAGAAAATTAAAACTAAATATTCAACCGCTTGTAAACTCATCCTTAAAATCAATAGGTACGATTTCCACTCCCATTAAAGGTTACGTGTCGCTTACAATACAGTCGCGCGTAAGTGACGCTCAATACGAATTGACAATGTTAGTGATTGATCATATAGCTGATCCGTTACCTCTTCGCGCGGTACAAAGGTCCGTGATGGACCATTTCAAGAGTTTACCGCTTGCAGATGAATGCTGGGATGTGCCTGGGAACATAGACGCGATTCTTGGTACACAAATGTTCGCATTTGTTTTGCTGGGGAAAAGGGTTATACCAGCATCTACATCTCAATCAGCTGATTCTGCGGGCAGCGCTCGCTGCGTACCTCATGCTTTAGAAACCACGCTTGGCTATATTGTCATGGGTGAGGTACCTTCTGTCAACCATGATAGTGTAGTCTGGTCCTTCGGCCCATTAGTAGATAATTTAAATAATTTAATTTTAAAATTCTGGGAAATAGAGGAAGTACCTACTGCTAACAAAAAAAGTCCGGAATTTCAAGAATGTGAAGATTTCTATAAATCGACAGTTTCACGAAATTCATGTGGGCGATATGTTGTGTCGTTACCTTTTAAAGGAGAACCTAAGTCTTTAGGTAACTCCTTCATTCACGCTCAGCGTAGATTGTCTGCGCTAGAGCGCAAGTTTCATTCGCTTCCCGCTTTACGACAAGCTTACAACGACGTAATTAATGATTATATAGATAAGGGTTATCTTTCGGAAATACCTTATTCTTTGTCCGCTATAAATGAAGGCTACTTCATCCCGCACCACGCTGTTGTACGGCCTGACAAGTCGACAACAAAAACCCGCATTGTCTTAGATGCAAGCGCTAAAACTGATAGCGGCAAGTCGCTCAACGACTTGTTGCACACAGGGCCTAATTTGCAGGCAGACTTGTTTTCTCTTTTGCTTAATTTTAGATATTTTAAAGTAGCAATTACCGCTGATATACGTCAAATGTATCTTAGAATTTCATTGTCAGATAACGATCGTAAATATCAAAAAATATTATATCGCTTTAAAGATACCGAGAGTATTCGTATTTTTCAATTTAACTCTGTGGCTTTCGGCCTCCGCTCGAGTCCATTTTTGGCGATGCGTACCGTCCGTCAATTGGCGGAGGACTATCGCGAACGCTTTCCTCTCGCGGCAGATGTCGCCGTGAGAGAACTGTACATGGATGATTTAACTACTTCTGTACTCTCTGCCGAAGATGGTACTCGTTTAGCGGACGAGCTGCTCGCTTTATTCAAGATGGGCGGATTTGATCTCGTCAAATGGGCCAGCAACTCATCAGAACTTCTCGCTCACTTGCCGGAGTCGTATCGTGCTGTGATCGAGTTCACAGATGATGATGATACACTGAAGGTTTTAGGTTTAAAATGGATACCTACTTCTGATGTGTTCTCGTTCTCCACAGCCGCAGCGACCACCTGTAACACTAAACGTGCTATATTGTCTACTATTGCTCGCCTGTTTGACGTGCTAGGGTTCGTCGCACCTGTCATTCTTTACGCAAAACTTCTGATACAAGATCTTTGGCTTGCTAAGGTGGGGTGGGATGAAGAGCCCCCTGAAATCATTACTGAATGTTTCATTAAACTCAAATCTGAATTACCGTTATTATCTAATTTACAAATACCTCGCCACTTGAATGTCGCGGCCGGCTGTGTCGTAAATTTGCTTGGCTTTGGAGACGCTAGTATGAAGGCTTACGGCTGCGTCCTATACCTGCACGTAACGAACCCCAACGGTAATATATCCATTCATTTAGTATGCGCTAAGTCCAAAGTGGCTCCGCTAAAGACCGTTTCGCTGGCAAGGCTTGAATTGTGCGCCTCGCTACTTCTGGCTAAACTTGTCAAACAAGTACATACGGTTTTTAATAATCGCTATCCTATAAAAGAGATTTTCGCTTTCAGTGATTCTACGATCGCTCTGTCATGGATTCATTCATCTCCACACCGTTGGCAAGTGTTCGTGGCCAACCGTGTGACTGAAATACAGGAAAATTTATCTGCTGACCGCTTTTTTCACATTAATGGGATAGACAATCCCAGTGATTGTTTATCACGAGGTTTATTACCCTCGCAACTCATTAATCATCCGCTGTGGTGGCACGGTCCACCTTGGATTTGCCATCCAACCGCTGAATGGCCAATTGCACCATTTTAACCGTACTGTGGGGAAGGTTCTATACCTGAAGCTAAGAGTTCTGTTACTCTAACAGTCATTCCTGATTTGGATACTTCGATACTTCTGGAGTTAGCTCTGAGAGTCTCGTCTTGGAAAAAATTATTACGCATTCTGGTATATGTCTTGCGCTTTCTACATAAGTTACCTTCCGCTCCGGTAATTCAGGTCTCTGACCTTGAAACCGCTGAACTCGTGATTCTTCGCGAGTTGCAAAGCAAACACTTTGCTGATGAAATAAAAAATATTAAAAAGGGTAGATTACCTTCGCCTTCTTTAAGAAAGCTCGATCCGTTTGTTGATGACAACGGATTGCTCCGCGTGGGTGGTCGACTGACAAATGCTCATATTCCTTATGAAAGTCGGCATCCATTGTTGCTTCCTCGTCGACATCACTTAGTCGATCTAATAATAGATGATTGTCATCGATCCAATTGTCATACCGGCTCACATCTTCTTATGTCTTTATTAAGGCAACGATATTGGATCATTTCCGCTCGAAATATTATTCGACAACGCATACGCCAATGTAACTTCTGCTTTAAGGCTGCACCCTCTCATCCTACGCCTATGATGTCAAGCTTACCCCCTTCTCGAGTGCAAGAAGCTAAAGCCTTCACTCACACTGGTGTTGATTACGCTGGGCCTATAAACATTACTATCACGCGAAAGAGGGGCGTTAAAAGCCAAAAGGCGTACATTTGTCTCTTCGTGTGCTTGACTACCAAAGCCATACACATTGAGATTGCCTCAGACTTGAGTTCAGAAACGTTTCTTGACGCTTTCAAGCGTTTCCTGTCTAGGCGAGGGCCAGTATCTGTTCTTTATTCCGATAACGGAACAAATTTCATCGGTGCAAAGCGTCAATTGGACGAATTATACACTTTCCTTTCTTCTAAAGATACATCTACCGCATTTCAAACTGAATTAAATAATCGTAAAATAACATGGCGTAATATCCCTGCTCGCGCTCCCCACTGGGGAGGGATTTGGGAAAGTAACATAAAATGCATAAAAACTCATTTATATCGTTGCATTGGGCAACAATTACTGTGCTATGAGGAATTGTTGACAGTATTGACTCAAATTGAGAGCGTCTTAAATTCTCGTCCATTGTGTGCGCTGTCTGACCAACCGCATACGATTATAACTCCTGCGCATTTTCTAAACACAACTCCTTTGCAGTCGCTACCTGCTTATGAGGTTGACGCATCTGTAAGCCTTCATAATAGGAAAAAACTCTTAGACAGTTTAGTCCAAAGCTATTGGAAAAAATGGCATGTAGATTATTTGCATACACTTCAACTGAGGCAAAAATGGAATACTCCCGATGTACCTATTCAACCAGGTTTACTTGTTCTCATCCACCAGGATGATTCACCGCCGCTTCGCTGGCCTACCGGCATTATTGAACAAGTATATCCGGGTAAAGATGGAATCGTGCGAGTCGCGTTAGTACGCACTACAGCAGGGACTTTCAAGCGCCCCGTCGTTAAGTTGTGCCCCCTTCCTTCGCAATAATTTAAACTTAACCTAGCACAGTTATAATTCGTAAGTTTTAAGTAATTATATAATTAATTTAGTATATCTGTAATTTAATCCACACCGCCCTATTTCACCTCTCGTAACCTTTAACTTTACGTCAATCCATTTGATGCCGCTCCGCTTTAATCTAAGATCCTTTCCTTATCCTTTCCTTTGTTTCGAAAATCCTACGGATTTCCAAAGGGGGGAGGATGGTTGCGCCGAAATCATTCAGTCGGCGAGTGTTGAGGATTGCATTCACTCATCGTTCGCGGCCTACTCTTCGAGCGACTCGTCACCTGTCGTCTATCGATCGCCGCGCTGATAACCCAATTTTTGCGCACGCTGCTCCGCGCCGCCATATATATTTCTCCCGTGCTAATAAAAAAAACCGCTAAACCCTCGCTTGCATGCTCGCCACCTTCTGCGACCATCATCATTTTCATAAACCGCTCCTCGGGACGTGACTGTCGATCGCTTGTGCACGCTACTCCAAGAAGAAACCTTCAGGACATCGTGGCGGCTTGGCAGGTGAGTGTTTGCTTCTCTTTAGCTCTCGTCTGATTGGGTTTTTTTGGCATACCATTCCTCGCTCGATCATATTTCAATCTCCGCAGTAATCCTAAATAACCCCGCATTTTTTATTCAACCGCTTCGCGCCACCAATGAGGAAAAAACAAATGAATGACTGTTTTCAAAACTCAAATGTACCAGCTAAATGAATTTATAAATTTGAATTTGGAATTCTTAACCAAAGAGGAGATATTTCAGATCAAAGTGGTCAGTACGACAAAACGTATATATAAGGACCTAATATAAATGAAAACAATTAATTTAGTTTCATTTATCTTCATTCTTCTGTTATTAAGGCTGATTTACATTTGCATTAGTTAAGAAGCGTAAAGTCCTTTGAATGTGACAGTTTTTTATTGTGAAGTGTCCACTGACCTCTCTTCTCTCAAGAAGTGTCACATCTATATTTGAATTAAGAATTTGAGATAATTTTCAAGTTAAGGAACAACAAACTAAGTGTACACTTAACAAAGTTCAAATTCCATTGCAATCAAAAACTTATTTGGACCTTTTTTGTTACAAATGGTCGATCAAAAATCAACTTAGAATACATTGCATTATTGTAGATAACAGAATAAGTGGCGATGTAATGCAAATTATCTGAGATTATTAACACTGCAATACGCGAGTTGTGACACTTCAAAATCTTCTTACTAATAATTATAACAAAAAATTCCATCATATCGATATGTTTGCTCTTTCTGCAGGTAGATCAAAGATATTGTACTTAAAATACTTCACCAGTCATTTTAATTTTGATTGAGATTTCCATGCCTTCTGAGTTTTTGCTTTGTTTGCTTTTACTTTTGTTTTACTGTTTATCACAAGAAATGTTTTTCTTAACTTAAATTATTGTTGTAGGTTTTAGTTTAAATAGCATGGTTTGTAAAGATTATTATTTTTTAAGTGTATTACGTGGAAAATGTTGTTGGTTACACATTTGGCCGTATCTTTTCTGTATTTCTTCGTACAAAATGTAATGTGTCACTGTTTGCTTTCCCAAATAAATAAAAAAAAAAATTAAAAACCTGGACACATATAACTATTCGCTGTATCTATAAATATGAAGTTCATGACTGAGCACAAAAATTAATTTCACCAATAGGAATTGTGATTACCTGAATGGCCAACAGGTGCCATATGCAAATACAGATATTACCTTGGTATAACGCATGACGCGAAACTGTGCTGGAAAGCACACGTCAAAAAGAAAAGACAGGAAATAGACAAGTGTTTCTTAGTCGATACCTATATACACTTCACAAAGAACACACTCTCCAAATTTAATGTATCTATGACCAGCGGTTTAGGCTGTGCAGTGATATAATCAGTCAGACAGGATCACAGGACTTTGAATTTTATATTAGATTATAAAAGTAAACCTAAGTATAGGTACTTAGGTTTACTTTAATTAATTAAAAAAAAACTCAATAACAGAAAATAAAATACCTACCTACCTAAATAAACCTATTTCTGATGATAACTAACCTAAACTTAATAAATAAGCAGAATCCCTAAAAACTAATATCTATACGAATGACTAATCCTACCTAACAGTTTTATAAAATAACCTACGGTCACTACGTACACTATCAAATATACTACCCATACTTTAAAATTAAAATCTATACCTACGACTTATAAAAATAAACCTAAATAACTCTGTACTTAGTAAAAACTAAAAGGAATAAAAAGGTCGCACTGAAATATATATATCACGGTTTAGGATAAATTGCAAGTACAATAGCAGTTAAAACATACAATTTATAGAATGCTAATAAGAACGAACGCTCGCCACTGGACACGTCCGTTCAAATCAAAGTTCAAAAAATTTATGATGCGCGCGCTCAGACTCCGATCGGACGAACGGTGCAAGCCAAATTAACCTACCAAAGTAACCTACGACAAACTTATTATTTACGGTTGGTACAGTAATCGGGTCTAGGGATCGAACCGCAAAACTAAGTTTGTTTTTTATTGTATATACTTTTCCGGGATAAAAAGTACCCAGTGTGGTGCCCAGGATATTAAAGAATAATTATACCAAGTTTCATCGTAATCGGACCAGTACTTTTTGCGTGATGCCTGAACAAACAGACAGACAACAGACAGACAGACAAAAAAAAATTCAATAACATTTTTGGGTTCGATGTCGGTCTAGTAACATTTGGTGCCATTTTTTTTTTGGTGCTATTTTTTTTTTTGATATTTTCAATGTACAGAATTTTCACTTCTACAGATTTATTATAAGTATAGATTCAGTCGTAGATAGGTACACTTAGTTACATTTCAACATAAACTCATTAGAGAAATTAGCATTATATTTAATTATTTTTATTAGTCTTATATATGCTAGATTGTAATTAATTATTAAGAAACTGGTTCTTTTTACATATTATAAGATAAAAAAAAAACAAAATTAAACTGTTATTACTTATAAAATATTTTTGGAATCCTAAGAATGTCTCCTAACCATGTTAACTTTTTACACAATACATCTGGGTTTGAAAGTTCTTAAATATGGCATTACAGGACAAAGGTCCTGCAGTAAGTAGGACATTATTAATATTATTTTTACGTCCACATAGACAAATAAAACACGTTTAAAATTATAAATATTTTTAAAACTAATAAGATAAAATAAATGCTTATGCTTATTAGTCTTAGGTCTTACAAAGAATCTTAGGTCTTACACATGCTCAGTTAAAAGGGAATTTCCTGTGTCTGACCTTCGCTATAAATAACAATATAATATTATAGGAATAACAATAATTTGCTTATAAACAAGTTATGATTACGCATATAATCTGCTCGTGGCTAATCACCGGTATTGCAAGCTGTAGGACCCATAAGTACCTAGTTCATGTAACAAATATTGATTGGGTAGGCACTGATTGGACGAGGCAATCCGTCGAAGAACGTTTGTTCAGCCCGTATGCAGGCATCACTCTGTTTTTAGTTTACTCCCGAAACACGTTGGCTAGGATTTAATTTAAAATAGGCTAAACTGACCCTTATGAACACGACAGTCTGTTTTATAAATTCTACCTGTCCTCGTCATTTCATGTTGAGTGGTACTGTCTAATATGTTTAAATATTAGGCGTTTATAATGAAGAGAAGGTAGGTACTTGGGTATACTTTACTCAAAGGCAGAACAATAGATTAAGGCCCGATTTCCGAAAAATAATTAAAGTTATAAAAGAAAGTTAGAAATAATTGAAGTAGAGAACTTATCAAACACTACCTACCTACTTTAGCAATAGGTAGGTACTTAAGATGAATAACGCGAAAACGTAAAAAAAAAAAAAGAATTTCACTAGCTACATTGAAGGGTAATGCTGAAGAAGAGTTTGATAAGTTCTTAACTTTAAACTCTCAATTTAGAAACCGGGTACAAGTCTACTAAAAGAGACTGGTTGCCAGACTTTCGGGCTTCTGACGACCCGTAACGACTGTCAAAGATCTACGAATGACAGCCGTGACCAACGGCTTAACGTGCTTTCAGAGGCACGACTCCGCACGGATGGGTCTCGGTACGTACAGATGGTCACCCATCCACAGACCAACCGCGGCAAGCGTAGCTTAACCTGATCGATCGACCTGTGCGGCTTTTATTATTTAGCCATGGGCCCCATAATTATAAATTTAAACGTATTATATCAGATGAACAGTTACACACCGATTTCTCTCTTTCAGTCGTCAGTAATTTGACTTTCGAAAGAAGAAGACAAAGCGTTGTGTAATTATACAGACGCTATACATTTAAAAATACGCTATTACGCTAACTAGCTTCATATTTTATGACAGACCGACTTCTTGACAATTCAAAAATTCCTGTAAATGGTTTAATTGAAATAAATGCTTTGAGTTTGAGTTTGAATAGCATTATCTTAACTTGTTTGGAAGTTTAAGTCCAACCTAATAATGAAACTGGTCTTGTTTTGTTTTACCTAAGTGTTACTCAATACTGAACTATTGGATTTTAATTTAGTCCAAGCACAGCAGGATAGGAGTATTGAATTATTGTTGAAATAAATCTATGAATATTTTACCATAAAACTTTTGTATGGGTCTGAAAAACAAGTGACAGATGCTTGAACAAGAATCAGGATTCCAGCTCCGTTACAAAACAACTTTAGTTTGAAAACAGAATGGGAATCTGCGTCACATTTAGTTACTTCATAAAATTTACTTGCTTTCATGGGTAACTGCAAACTTCTCTCTGATTAATTATGTACATCTGGTGTTGATCTCACGTCAGACGTTATTGGTAGGGGAGCCCAGACTGTTTTTGAGCTAAAAGTTTCAGATAGGAACCCCATGCCTGACCACGGGGATCCCATCTGAAACTTTTCAAATATACTTTCGATATATTCTCTCATCATGCCATATGCTACTAAGCTATCAACTTTTCGCCCCGCATATGTATGCTTTCTCGAAAACCCTCTGGGCTCCCTACCATATTATGATTAGTTAACCAAAATGACAACTTGTTTTTAGTAGATAAATGATTTAGCGACTGATTTACTAATCAGACGGGCTCAGGATTGTATCAATCTGTTTAAAAAACTTACACACGGGGTCCGGGGTGAATCAGGACGAAACTTTAAAATGGATTTTAACTTTAAAATAATAATTATAGTTTATTGCTAACAAGGGCACTTAATCGTTAAATAATACAGTAAACACATTAGAGTCCTTTTTGGCAACAAACTATATTAGTTCAATGTTAAAATCCCTTTTAAAGTTTCGTCCCGATCCACCACTGCATCCATATTCATCCAGTACCGACATACCGACACCGACACCGACACCGACAAACACCGGAACCGACACCAACATCCGGTACCGACATTTTTGACAAATCTTTGACATTGCTGAAGATTTTGAAATATGAGAATTGGCCTTCAGAAAACATGGTAGGATTATTTTAATTGACTGTGCAAAAATGAAGCCTGTCGGTCTTTACATACCCTATATAAGAACTCAGAAAACAGAGTAATTTCAAAACATATCAATCACATAACTTAATTAAAAAAACAAGATTGTTAGTAGCAGGTAATAACTTTGAGGAAATACTAATGTACAGCTACTAGCACTACGATCGTAAACACCATATTATGTCAATAGAATATATATAAAGTATGAATTACCATTCTCGTCAGATCGTGTGGCGACTCCGGTAACGGTCGCTTTGAAACGTTATTTATGATTTAAAGTGACAGTTTTTAAGACCTTGTCGTGTAAATTGTTGTCTATAATATTATATCTAATCTAGTTATTTAGCTGTTGCTGGATGCGGAAGGTGGAGGAAAGGATGTTGTGGTGTAGCCTAGGAGAGGCCTATGTCCAGCAGTGGACTGGGATAGGCTGAGTTGATTCAGCTGCTAACGTATATTGTTTATTACTAAAAAAGGTTAAGTTTTATCTTAAAAGTTGATATAGTAAAGATAACCTACCCTGATTTACCCATAACCATGGGTAAGACCTTTGCATTAGGGTAAGGTTGACTCGTCCAAGACAATGCTACAAGGACACATACTCGGCCTTTTTTTTACATATTTATTACATAAACTCATATTTTTTGTTGTTATAATATCTTTGTACTGATTTTATTACGCGTTGTAGGTATACATAATAGCACAAATATCCGTGTTTTTTTCAGTCCAATTCTCGGTACAGCGAAAAACCCAAATACCTAGGCACTATTTGGGTTCCAGAATTGTTAGTATTAGCCCGAATTAAAAAAATAAAACACCTTCTATTTTCTGTACCTACAGGATGAAATTGAATAGGTGCGCCAAATTAAAATATCAATTTCAACATGTTACAAATTAAATTGAGAGCATGTCACTAAGGAAAGGGATGCACGTAGGGGAGGTCAGCTCAAAGCGGCCACCTTAACTTTACATTAAGAAAAAACCTATAAAACGATTCATTTTTGACAATAATTTTATACTAATAGGTAGAGAATTTATTTAATTTTTGTAATTTGCAATTTAATTTCGCGAAAATTTAAATATAAGCCTTAGATTTGTAGATTACAAAAACTTGTCAAAAAACCGCTTTGCCCGAGGGGTCGCCCAAAGCGGCCATGGTGGTAAGGGCATAGAGGCCACCCCAAAAATTCTTCGGAAATGTTTATTTTTTGTTGAAATATTTTGTGCTAGACAAAATAAAAAAAAATAAAAATATATTTAAAACATTATTTATTATTATTAAACAAATTTTTAATAAAATAATCAACATTTTCCTCCTGTTTTAATCACAATCAGTCTTAAAAGTAATTTGACTTAAATTTAATGTTATAATTAGGTGTTTAGTTTGCAAACTTCTGAACTACTAGGAACTTTGAATCAGATTTAGTTTTTGTTAATATTTATTAATCAACAGTCAGTAATGTTACTTTAAGTCTTCCAACAGTCTTAAAATATTGAAATAATTAATCCTCTAAAACTTAAAAATCTTTCATAAAAAACCATTAAAATAAAATAAAACTTTTTGTATAAAACGTCAATATTTTCTGCGTTATCCTAATTAATCATCACAATCGGTCTTAAAAGTAATTTAACTTAACTTTGTAATATTTAGTTTAAAATTTTAGGAACTACTACCTATTATGTTGATACTTGACATTTTTATTAATCACAGTTACTTCTATTACTTATGTCTTTCAACACTCTTTATTTTTTATCAAAATTAATCCTCTTTTTTTAACAAAACAATTAAAATTTAATTATAACAACAGAGATCAGATTTCTTGACAGTTATCACAGTAGTAAGCTCCAGTTCCGGAATATGTCGTACACGATTCATGAGCCCATAACTGGCAGTCATCACAGCGAATCCAGTCCTCTACGGGTGGATCTTTGACGCCTCTTTAGATGCCTGGGTAGTTTTACGTTTGTAATTGTTGACCATCTAAACAAAATAACCGAGCATTATCAATCGAATTATAATATTTTAATAAGGGCAAAGCGGTCACCTGGCCACTTTGCCTTTATCGCCCATTTTGTTATAAAAATTAACTACTCCCACATTATTTATCAAATTTTGGAGCTAATAACTAAAGAAACAAAGCCAAATAGACAAGTAACAATACACGTGTAATGCAAGCATTTAAACTTACCTTGTATTATTTTAACAAAAGACGCGAAAACGTATTTTTCGTCAATAAGAGCCACCCGCTCGATCCCACCGCTACCGAATGACTGATCGGTACGGGGCGGGAGGTTTATTACGCGTGCAGAATGACAACGTCGCGCTATCACTTCAAATATCCGAAAAATTAATCGTGGCCGCTTTGCCTTCTATGGCCGCTTTGAGCTGACTTCCCCTACGTACGTATGTGCTCGTAAGCGAGCAATTTGGCAACGTCGCGTCGTCGTCACGCGCCCTTTTTTCGTAGGAACGGTCAAAATTTGGTTTGTGAACTCTGCAGCGAATGGATTCTTTTTGGGCGCGCGCAAAAATTGATACTTTAACTTTCTTAATTGTTTTGAAAATTTAGAAAAAAAAAAACAAAAAATACTTGAGTGACGATAATTTGTGTCTACTTATGGCAATAACTTAGGTTGCACTATTTACGACTACAATAACACGATTTTTTTCTAGAATTTAGAGATTTCGGAAATAAAAATTTAAAATGATTATGTAACAGTTATTTCACCTCCTATTTCAAGTTTGCGCAAGATTTCAATTTCATTCTGTAGGTATACAAGATGATTGAAAAAAAAATATCAGAAACCTCGTCATAACTCAAGTATGTAGTACATTACCTTTAATCATATCCCATAGCTGCGCGTACATGGGTATATAAGCTTTCAATTTAATATCCCATATAACTAGATAAACCATTTATTTAGTGCACACAAAAGCACAATTGGCACAATTGCATAAATAAATGCTAACAAATTCCAAGCATAAGTATATAAAACAAGGTGCCAACATCAACACATAAAGACATATGACACTTTGAATCAAAATAATAATGTATATACAATGTGCGGTGTGCATCTCAAGGTTGCACCAAATGGGAGTCCAGCTCAGCATGTGTCAGGCAAATGCATCTGGTGGTAATATTCTGTTGGATCTACTCACACACATAACACTATGTACCTTTTACTCGTATTACACTAGTTCACTAGCTGCGCCCAGCGCGGCAGCGGTATCACCCGCATAAGTTTTGATCCCGTGGGAATATCGGGATATAAAGTATTTTATGACCTAATCCAGATCATGGTCTACCCATGTGCCAAAGGAGACCAGTCACGTTTCATACAAAATGGGCCCAAAACCTAGTCTTTAAAAAAGTATAGATGTGGAAAAATCTAGTTTTATACATTTTAACGTTCTGCATCGTTCTCACATGCATAATTTTTAACATTCGAATGATGTAACCAAGACTTTGTAACCATATTATTTTGATTTAAAAGAGTGTCCATGGAGTTTCTTGCCCGTTTCTCCAAAGGGACCTACGCTTTGAAATGGGCAACTAGCCTCATCTTCTGACTGACCGACGCCTTGACAATTAAAAAGTGCCTGTAATTGGTTTAATTAAAATAAATGATGATAAATGATTGTTCTCATCGTAACAAACAACTTCCCCAAAGAAACTATTTTTTTATTTACCACGACCCCGATGAACCCAATAGAACGGGTGTCTATTTACGGTTGTTAAATGACCGAAAAAAAACGATGCATGGAGTAGTGGAATACTTTTATTTGTAAAAAGGGATTTATTAATACATTAGGGCGACGCTCGATCGCCTCGTGGCGCCGTCATCGTTTGTTTGGTTATTTCTTTTATTTTAGAATGAAAATGCAGAAAATAAACACGTTAAGTTTTGCTCCACAAGATTATACGTTAATATTATTACAAACGGTAGTTGTACATTGTTTAGTTTTATTATAATCATTAAAACGGATAATAGTGGCCACTATTTTCCGTTTGGTCAGCGCCGTCTTAAATTACAGCTGATGGTGTATTATTCTTGTGAGGTACTCCATATTCTATTGGGGTGACAGGGTCATGCGCTTGGTAAATAAAAAAAAATCGTTTCTTCATGAAAGTTGTTTAATATGATGAGTACAATCATGTGTCATCGGTCACTAATCACCAGTCACCCTATATACAGGGTTATCCATACTAATCCATGTTAATATTATAAATTCGAAAGTAACTCTGTCTGTCTGTCTGTATGTTACCTATTCACGCCAACAACGAAATCTTAAAGGTTTGTTTTTGGTACTTATTATGTTTTGTAAAAAGTCATTGAACAATTTGTGATGTTAGTAATCCAGTCCTGTAAGGTTGTTAGTGTTTTACTAATAACCCTGTAGTTGAATACTTTAAGCCTAGATTAAAGTTAAAGGAGATGTTTGATATTGGGCTCCCACCATGTTACACTACATACATAAATAGGACAAAAATAGAGGATTTTCATAAAAATACAAACAAATTAATTTGAAGACACAAATGATTATATGGGAAGTTTTTTAATATGATAACCTTGATAACCCTATTTTTATGGTAGCCAGATAATTGTTTGACATGACGTTTGACGACTTTGACAGTTTTAAGTTTCGTGACGTGACGTCTTTGGCCGTATTCCGAATTAGCTGTAATCGCTCACAGCACTCACGGCAGCTCACATGCGTTCCGATTTAGATATTACGATGATGACAGGTGAGGGCTGTCAACAATTCGGAACGCTCGTGAACGCGCTCATAGTGCTTACTAAATGTCAAAACGATATTACAGTATTTCTTTGTATAAACACCACATTTCACCTTCAGTTCTTCTTCTTTAGTTAGATGGCGACTGAGAGCCAGAAGCACAATTTCAAAAATGCCACTTTAGTTTAATTAAAAGATATGATGCAACTCAGAACAAAACACACACTGACACATCCTCACACACACACTGTCATTTTTTGACGGCGCATCCCATGACGTCATCTATGACGATTCACGGGACATCGTTATCGCGCTCACGCTAATTCGGTACGGGTTTAAGCACGCTCAAATCGATTACATCCCAACTCGGAACGCACCCATAGACACATCAATCAAATGCCGTTTTCATAATGACATTTCGCATATTGCTGATCCACCATATTTATTTTATGTTGCTCTCCTTGACTGAGTTATTTTTAATGTACATTAAAACGAAGTCAAACTATAGAAAATTAACATTGAAAAACGGTTACTATAATTGCGATATTTAAATTTAGTGTACTTAGTGCTAGCCCAGCCTCCATACATTTCTGGAACATCTTTATTGAAATCATATACAGGAACATTCGAAAACACATGACAGGTATAGGCCGACTGCTTAACTGAGACGTTGCTTGAGGTAGCTGCGCGGTGCGGGAGGAGTGATATAAGTTGTCACAAGTTGACGAATCACCAAGAAGTTTATAGATAAAAGTGGAGGCAACACTCTAAATACCTAAGTGAAGACAACTGTGGTCATAGGCCTCCTCTCTGTGAAACAGACCGATCTACCATGCGGGCCCACTACGGCTTGCTAGATGTCACATGTCTCCGAATTTTTCCTCACGATGTTTTCTTTCACCGGTTCAGAGCACTGGTGATGAATTATTTTTACAAAGAAAAGTACCTGTTTGGGTTTGAACCCGCGCGGCGGCCGTTTCCACTGGTGTATTATTATCAGAAACATATGTAGGTACTGGGTAGGTATGATAATTATTTTTAGATAATTGCAATTAAGAAACAGGATTTTTATTTTTCTTATGTTAATGACCAACGCGATAAAAAATAAGGATTTTTATTAATATATATACAATAGTTGTTCCTTTTAGGGACGTATACATTTACCTACAAGCAAAACATTTATGAAATTATAATTTAAAAAAATTAAGCATTGGCTAGTCGAGAGGTCAAAATCAAATAACTATTAAAATCGACACATTCAAAAAAATGTTTAGAGTATCTGATTTTACAAGTACATCTTTATCTTTATTTCGCTAAATAGCCTACGAGCTCGGCGGTTTTCTTTGACGCGACAGAAGATGCCGCTAAAACGTGGGCGGCGCACGTGACCCAGGGTCGGTCGGTACGAAACACGTGGCGACCCCCGCCCCCTTTACACTTCCACTTCCTTAGTCTCCCGCGCAGCTTACTTCCGAACGGATGTTATAATATGATGTTGATGTTATAATATTTTAATACGTATGTTAATGTGCCTTGGAAAATGTGACTGCAATTTTGTAGAATCACGCAGACTACCAAGAACGTTTTGCGAGTCTACCTTTAAAGTCGGTGATGGTATTCCAACGTTTGCACTTACGTACGTACAATACCGGCAGTGTGAGGTACAAGGTGGTCATGTCATATTGAACAGCATCTCCGTGGCCGTCAAGTAGACTTCATAATAAATTAGGTACAGCAGGTTTTATGTGACTGACGCGGCGACTTTGTTTTTTTTTTTTAATGTAGTGAAGTGTTAAATTTAGTTTTAAGAATTATCAATTGTGCTTAAAAATTAATACAGTGTCAACATTTTCAAAGATTCATTCGTTAAAGTGATAAACAACAGCTGATAAGGTCACGAACTTGTGTAGAAAAATAGTTAGATAGGCAGCGGCGGCGCACCGGCGCCGGCAAAATTTTGAGAACTGGTGTCAATGTTCATGTACGTAGACGGTGTTCCAAAATGGTAAATAAACTTCTTCCTTTCACTTTTAACTGTTTGATGTTTCAGAAAATATGGTTACATCAAAAGGTGTGTTTAAGTATTAGGAACCCAATGGAATAGCAATAAAGGCCATTAAATTAGAGAGTTTAGAGACATTTAAACTATCTCAAATACCTGACTTTAGATAAGAAACTTTTAATTATAGTAGAACTTATTTTAAAACACAATATGAAATACAACACAATCACATTACTTATAAAAATAAATAAAAATTTAAGTGTCTGTTTGTAATGTCAAAATAACTATTGTCTACATAGTAGATAATAGATATAAATAAAAACCTACTTGTGCATTTATCTACATAGTAAAATAGGATTACTAGCATGTCGTCAGAAACGCAAGTGGTTAAATACGCATTTCGCTAGAAAACGCATGTTGACAGAAACTTGCATCTCGTCAGATTCGCAGTACGTCAAAGACGCAGCTCGACAAACACGCAACTTGTCAGATGCGCATCTCGACAGATACGCAACTCGAAAATCAATTAATAAATGGGATTTAAACGCTTGTAGTCAAACAAAGTCATTTATTTCGTATTTTGTCATTAAAAAAGTAATTTAATATGTAACTCTAACTAACAACTTAGTGTCACCAAAAGGGACAGATATTTCAATTTTCACCTTGAAACGTTAAATTTCATACGACTGACGAAGGACTGAAATTCAAAAGATGTTCGCAGAAGTTATATGCAGAGTTCTCAATACTTACCTAGGCCTCTTTCACAGACACGCTTCGGTTGCGATAGTCGACGATGGGTTACCAGAAGTAAGACAGTTTTCACACGCTCCGGCGCAATTTCCGCCACCCGTTAGGTAACCAGCACTGGCTATCCAGTAGCTTATGAGGGGCTTTAGCTTATACTATGTTATTTTAGTGCAGTAATTCGAGTAAATGTAAATTTCAAATCATTAGTAGGTATTATTTATCTTTAAATTACTCTGTGGCTTTTGATGTATGTATATGTGTATATGTTATAGGCCAAGTGATTAATGCGGGCAGTATTAATAATGCCCGGGCAGTATGAACAATGCCCAGCCATATCGGGCCAAGTGATTAATTACAATCTAAACTCACCTATTTATCACATTGCCCGGGCATTATGAATATGGCTACATGATGATCGGGCAATGTGATTAATAGGTAAATTTTTACGTGGTGCGCTGCGGTGCGGGGCCGGAAACAAACACGTGACGCGCGCTAACCAATCAGAGACCGAAACGGGGCAGCGCGGGGCTGTTAGACGTAGTCGACGGAGGCCCCTATTGCTGTGAAAAGGGTTTAAAGTAACCTAACCTAAT
Source organism: Gortyna flavago (assembly GCA_963669345.1). NCBI lineage: Eukaryota > Metazoa > Arthropoda > Insecta > Lepidoptera > Noctuidae > Gortyna > Gortyna flavago. The sequence continues at coordinate 7,894,533 of OY770129.1, read as the reverse complement.
CTCGGGGTGCCCTTCGCTCGGTTTGCTCGCTCACTTGAGCCGCCATCATCCCCTTCGAACCTAACCTGTCCGAGTCGGGGTGCCCCAAGAACATGCTTTACATCACTCTGCCAATAGGCACTGGGCATTATTCATAATGCCCGAGCAATGTGATAAATTGATTGGTTATAATCACATTGCCCGCTCTTATTGGGCATTATTCATATTGCCCGGGCATTATGAATAATGCCCGATTAATCACTTAGCCCATGACATATAAAATGATAAATTACAGTAATTTTTACTGTAAAACTTTTTTTCGGAAGTGTAGACATCAATCTTCATTATCATTCCAATAATTTCAAATTGTCACCTAGGAACTGATTCATTAAGGACACTTTGTACTCCAATTCCGACTCGGCTTATTTTATTTACATATAATTATACAAACATACATAAATCGAGTGTTGGTTATCGATTGAATTGTGGTTGATCGCGTTTTAATTTATATTATTTGTTTTAAGCTTTTAGGTAGGTACGCTATGTAGGTGTGTATGTAAAAGGTTGTATTTGATATTTATTTTATTTAATTACCAATTACTTGCTGCACTTACAGTGAACACCAAAGCGCGCAGCAAGCCAACAACATAATATTTAACTAAAAAACTTCATACAAACATTAAACATCGATTTACTGCTATACATAAATATGTCAATTTCTGGCTCCTGAGCAATCAGGGCGATCGATTATCATATCTTAAAATAAATTTTAGTTTAGGTTCATTTATTTACTTAGGTATTAAATAATTGAAAGCAACACGAGGTCGAAAGCTGTTTCAAAATTAAATTATTTTCAAAGAATAGATAACACAAAAAAAGGAAAATGTTTTCACCAAATATCTACGACATATAATAACTGAATTATAAAAAGAAAAGTTAAACTTTTAAAACTCACCACAGCCTAGTAAAAAGTTTTAACTTCTACACAAGTTCAAGACACAATTGTTGGGAACCATGAACCATGTGTATCACAACGTTGCATGTTTTTATTATTGTTAAAACTTCACATGACAAGTTCGTAAACTGCAGCTGCGGGCCGCGTCGGCGTCGAGCGCGTCTGAACCGCGCCGTACTATCCAATTGACTGAACCAAGAACCAACGCGTTCCGCTGGACACAGAACGCCGCGAAAACAGACATTATTTACAAGTTTTCCCATGACATCGCGGAAAACTGTCCATGGTTTGTTTTGAAATGATTTATAGGCAAGTGATAGAAAGTAATTAGCTCAGTACAAATAAGTATTTTTTCTAATGGGATGAGTGTTTGAAGGTAATAAACGCATTCCGAAGTTTTTTTTTTCATGTACAAATAAAAATAAAATGCTGTTCGTTGTTAAGCGCATCACTTGAGAAATGCGTGACCGATTTGACTATTTTTTATTTTAAAACGTTCGTAATAGTCTGAATTTGGTTTTATGGAAAGAAAAATTGGAAAAGTTTCCTCCGCCACAACACGCCAATCACGGACGCCATGCGCGACAGCGGGGCTAGCAAACGATACGTCCACTATCGACCCACCCCTCTGTCGCACACACGTGTAGGCCGAGCACCGATTTAAAACAGTCAGCCCCGTCGTGATGGCCCACTCCTCCAACGCTTCATCTCTGGGATCAGTAACCGGCGAACCCGCAGCCGCAGACTTGGCGTTGAGATCGCCGAGTAACAAAGTGGGACAAGGGTGATACCGGTCCACGACGGCTCATAACTCTACAAGGAAACTCTCAAAGTCGACGAGACTGGTGTTGGGCGAGAAGTATACCCCGATAGTGACTATGCCATCCACGAGGGCTGCAACCCAGCCGTGATCTCGGGACGAGTTGACAAAAGTCCTTGCAACCCGGGCTTCCTCTGGATTGAAGACATCCCGCAGCTTGGCTGCGAGAGGGTCTGCCCTCTTCTCACTACCGGTGCCCGATAAGCTTGAACACGTTGGCACCCATGACTGCCGTTTTAAATTGGAAGCCGGCCGGGGTGCCAAAATTGCTGAAAGGCAGCTTTTTTCTTACCGCCGCCAGAACTGCCGGATATTGGACGGCTCTTTGTCTGCTTCTGGCTGTAGTGTGACTACCACCGCCATTCCTTATTTCCTTTTATGACTGATAGCCATCGCCCAGGTATTGGAATCAGCCAGCGAGCCAGCCAGCTTTTTGGTCCCTTCCATAGGCTTTTTGGCCTCCTTCACAGGCTTCTTATTCCCCTCGGATTTCTTAGCCTGTTGCGTGGGCCCCGACCCCGACTGTACTTGTCGCCATTTCTCCGTTAACCACTCGTCCCCCTCGAACAGTTTACAGGTGCATTCCGCAAAACAAGCTATAATACGGTATCCGTGCTCCTACATTTTTATAGCGGTAGGTAGGTAAAGTCACGTGCATAAATACCTAACGCAAGCAGTACTGCTGAGCATAAATTAGATCCTGGGTTCGATTCCTTGGTCGGGTAAAATGTTATCAGGGTTTTTTAATTGGAATTTTTCAGTAGCAGTCTGGTGTCTTGATGTGTGCCCTGTTGATGGCAATAGGCTTGCCCCTTATTACATGGAACTTAAACATAACTGGAGAAATGTGGGTGTAAAACGTGTAAATGGCGTGTTATGTAAAATGCTTTAGAATTTTGCGTAACTTTTATGGTCGTGACTTCGTATATGTTTCCAAGGGTCGAAGCGTTAGCGTTGTTAGTGTGTTCTCCGTAAGCAGCCTAAAATAGGATACCTTTGTTCATGACTAAATTATTGTACCTGTTAGCAAAAACCTGTTGCTAATAATAGGCAGTAGAGGCAACTGGCACCGCATGCCCTTATCTGCACTCGTGAGGACCTAATGGCTGCGCTAGCAAACGGTATTCGCGCTGCTGAATTTTAGGCCGAACATATTTAAAAGTATATAAGTAGGTAAGTATATCTTTTCGTATTTTGTTTTGACATCGACACGCTAAGAAGAAGAAGTCTTAGGTATATTTAATAGCAATATATTATTTCACTGCTCTCAAAACGGTGAAAACATCGTGAGTAAAGCAGCATGTCCAAGAACCGCAAAATTCGAAGACCTTTGACATCCACCAACAAGCACTGGGCCCGCGTTTTGGATTACGGCCCACTCCCTCTCACAGAGAGGCCTGTGTCCAAGCAGTGGGAACATTATAGGCTATTGTATCACTGTTAGTAAAAAAAAAAAATTAAACTTTTCTCGTAGTTATGTATCTACCAGTACTAGAACCTTAGATAACCTTTATCTAAAATAACTGAATACTGTTAATTATTCTGTTCAATAAACGTAAAACTGTTGCTACTGCTCTTTTAAAACTCGTTTTTGATAACTCATGTCCTGTTTTATTTTTTAAATAACTTTGCCTATTTTTTATGTGTCTGTGCTCTTTTACTGCTTAATTTAAATATATTCGTCTCCTTTAAATATCATGAGTATGCTCCTAAATTAATTTTAATTCTGTGGGTACCTACCTGCATGCTCTGCTATGCATGCTGTAAAATGCATGCTAGCACACTTCTACCTCTTTTATATCTTCTTCTTTGCGTGATTCCCCAATGGGTTAGAGCTACCATTCACCGGGTACTATGTCCTTCATTGACTTGAATTTTCTCGATGCTTTTAACGTGTAGGTACGTCTTTTGTACATCGTTCTCACATATAATTATAAATTCAACATATTAATGTGTAAATTATAAAGGTGCAGACGACAATACATTAAACTTCGTATATGTAATGCCTAATAATAGATTCTAAACATCTCACGAAAGTAACATTATTGCCTTTTGGAAGTTGTGGTTAGAATACACGGCCGGCTGAACTTGAAATGGTATAACGAGTATGTCTAACTTAGACCAAGTTCGGCCGGCGAGAATTCTGTGTTAGAATTTAGAACTTTAGAACCTGTAGTTAGTACCAGTGACTATGTTTAAATATTAGTGTCGATCATAATATGTTTGCTCTAGTTTATAGGTACACGTGCTTACTCGTGCTACTTAGGTTTCTTTACATTCAAAACTTGACTACGAAATAAACGGAACTTTGAAGTTCATTAAACTATTATCCTACAAGCACTTAAGAACAGAATTCAAAACACCAAGCTGCATTCCAAAACGGGCGTACTGGATGTAGGAAAGAGGGCAGCAGACTCAAATGGGATTGGGCGGGTCACATCAGTCGCATGCAGGATGACCGCTGGGCAAGAGTCTCCACATACTTATTCGTAATGGTTGCTTGAAGATGGACGGCGCCGCCGAGGCCGCCCCAGATAGAAATGGCGAGATGACCTGGACGCGTACCGCAGGGGCTGGTTCGAGGAGGCGCGGGAAAAGAGTTCCTGGAAGGATTTTCGGAAGGCCTTTGCCTAGCAGTGGGACTGTCTAAGCTCACAAAAAAAGGACTTATGAAGAGAAAAATTGCACTATTCGTAGTTATAGCTTGCTTTAAATTCTACAACACTATTTTGCATGAAAACTGTTTGCAAAAGTCATGTATGTGTTCATGACTTTAGCAAAAAAATAATAAATGTGATAACAATGTATGTATAATTTCGTAAAAAACTATAGGCGCCTACGTGTTTTGCGAGAGCAATGCGTTTAAGTTTGTCTAGCTGAGTAGGTAAAGCTTTGAACTTCTTTCTTAATCCTGAATAATAAATTGCAGTACAGTAGGGTGCACGCCTGTGGTTACACTTTGACCTTGACGTTGAGGTTTTGTTTCGCTGATGTTCGGCCTACTGCCAGGTTATTATTACCTAGGTATAATATTTTTAAAACCTTTTACAGATAGCGCCATCCAAGAAGACGCGCCCCACTTCTTCTTCCTAATCGCTTACAGTATCAAGTGTGCATCATTCCGCTAGTGTTTTAGTTTTGTCGATACACAGTAATTACTTATTAGTGGGTAATTAGTGTGTATCAAAAAACTAGAACACTAGCGGAATTAACTAGAGATAATCACTAGCGATTAGTAAGAAGAGTGGGGTGCGTCTTCGTGACATCTAGCTATACTGTGTTATATTTTTGTATTCGTCTGCTCAAGCCCTTTATTTTGATTTCCCACATGGTCATGGTACAATTATTTTTTCAAGACTATTTATTTGATGTCGAAAATCACTATTTTGATTTTTTTTAAACGAAATCTCGGGTTTTTTTAGTAGAGTTAGGGGCTTGCCTCGTTAGATCTGATAACTTTTAACAGTGAAAACGTTATGTAAGTCTTGGCAACCTACTTTACATGAAATGTTTTTGGTGGGTTACTATGTTTGTCATGAATAGAGAAAGGTTGACCGGTAGAAAATGATATCCACCTCTGTACATTTATTTGTGTGCTTGAAGTAATAAATAAATATCTATTATTCGTTTTAAGGATTATAATAAAACTAAACAATGTTTAACCTTTTAGAGCACAAGGCAACGTGCCTATTTTTTGCATTTTCATTCTACGTAAAATAAAAGAAAAAAACAAACAAAAGACGAGGGCGCCACTGCGCGGTCGGCGTTTGGTCGACGCCGTCGATGTTATAGCGTAACTTAAGGGGGCGTCGACCGACTAGTGGCGCCCTCATTGTTTATTTGGTAAACAATGAGGGCGCCACTAGTCGGTCGACGCCCCCATTGTTTATTTGGTTATTTATTTTATTTTAGAATGAAAATGCAGAAAATAAGCACGTTAAGTTGTGCTCCTCAAGATTATACGTTAATATTATTATAAGAGGTAGTTTCCCATTGTTTAGTTATATTATAATCATAAAAACAGAAAATAGTGGCCACTATTATCCGTTTTAAGGATTATAATAAAATTAAGCAATGTAAAACTACCTCTTATAATAATATTAACGTATAATCTTGAGGAGCACAACTTAACGTGCTTAGTTTCTGCATTTTCATTCTAAAATAAAAGAAATAACCAAACAAACGATGAGGGCGCCACTGCGCGGTCGGCGTTTGGTCGATGCCGTCTTCATTAAATGTATCTCTTTTCAAAGAAAACAAAGGAAAAGAAACACTGACACGAAGTTGTTGGGCAAAATATAATTCAGTGCTGAAATGAGATAATACTTTTAAAGCTAAAGAAATTAATAAAAGATAAGCATTAAGTACAGATGCCAGCACATCAACCTACTACAATCTGTCAAATTTCTTTAATAGATTTTCAACTTTATCGCTAAAGCATAAGGCTCAACGTTGATTGGGAAAATTTGACAGATTGTAGTAGGTTGATGTGCTGGCGTCTGTACAACACAATTTTATTATTATACTAGCGATCCACCCCTGCTTTGCACGGCTGCAATTCATAGGTTAAGCCTCATAAGTCATCCTAGTGCTCGGTATTAGTTACAGTTAGCTAGGGGGGAATAAAAATAATTTACAATTAAACCCTATTCAGTATCTTGACGCCTGCATTCATTGCGTACATCTCATGCATTCAAATATGTACCTACTGTACAGAGAAATGAAGGTAAATAATTAATTCAGATAACCGTATAATATGTTAATTTAATTACTGAAAGTTGCCTTTATTTAATGATGAACTAAAATGAATTACAATATAAAATAAATAAAGCAAAAACATAACTATTGCACTTCGGTGTGCTCGTCAATCAGTGCGACCTTTGACATGTAGTCCTCCCCAGGATCCTCTATTTTTCATGGTCTCGTGTGTTAGAGAGCCCACAAGACACTGAAAGCTGAATGCAGGAATCTAATCAGTTTAACAGTCCCTAAGATCGAATTTTGACCATTGCGACCAATCTCAGCGAAGAGTGTGTGCACGGATACAGGTGTACTCTCTTTTCCGACTTGACCGGAGAAAGATCAGGCGCCGGACTTACAGCTTAACGTGCTTTGCGAGGTACGGGGGTACCAAACCACTAACTTCCAGACTCCGGACTGTTACTAAGAAATACCTAATGGAAAAACCCAATAACACTCTGCCTGACCAGGGAATCAACCCCAGGCGACGCTCTGCAGTCGCGCTTGCGAACACAATACCAGGGGCAGCTTAAGTAGGACTTCCAAGAATAATTTTAGAATTAGTGGCTAGTATATACTGTGCGAGATAACAAATGAATACTTGAGACAAATTCTAAGTAATGTTCGTACGCCGCGACGCGCCTGTCCCGCGCCCGCGTTTGCAGTCTGGCTGAGCACTAAGCCATGTACCAATTTGAAAGTTCATATCTTTAAGTAGCTGACTTCCAAACTAAGCTTTCAAAATCTTATTTTATTTAAATATTTGTCTTCAAGTCAACTGCACTCCAAATAACGTTTAACTAACTGTCACCGTGTCGATGGCAAAAATAATACGTAAAAATATACATTGTCCTTCCAGGGCGCTAACTCTCGAATAAAATTCCGATAGATCGACATTGGTCAAACGTCAGTTGGTCGAGTTAAACGGCAGGGATTGGCTAGACTCAGTGAGTCCAGCCAATCCCAGATGTTTGACTGACAATTTCAATGTCGATCTATCGGAATTATATTCGAGAGTAAGCACCCAGGACGTGATAGTGTGACCCATTTGCAACAATTAAGCACCCCATAAAGCCTAGGCGAGAATTCATGGGATCATGAAACACATTTTTTTTTATGTTCCAGAATTCGTCACTACTCAATAATCACAAAACACAAAAATCACTTTTCTCTAAACTCTCAAATTGCCTTCATCGATATTCCATTGGGTGCCTAATAATTTAGCAGACCTTGGAATGAAACAAAATTTTCTAAAACATCAAACAGTTACCTAATAGTCAAAGGAAGAAGTTTATAAACCATAAAATAATTTACATAATATATGAATTTTCACACCAGTTGTCTCTTTTGAGTCAAAACTTTACTATGCCATGAAGCGTACAAATTACGGGGAAGATCAGCTTACAGTTTCAACGCAGGGTTTCAGAATCGTGTACTGAATCCATGGAAACAGGTTGCGATGTCCCTGCCGGCCTGTATATTATATAAATACAGATATGTAAAAATAAAGTGTAATAAACTATGATCTATGATGACAGATTTGACAAAATATAAATCCTATGTAACTTCGTTAGAATATTATAAGAGTTTTAATTAGATTTGACAGAAATGCAAAATTTCAGTGAAACATAGAGCAAAGTACACGGTTCTTTGTTCAGTTTCGTTCGAAACAATGTTCCACCATTCATATTCTGCAAGCTGGTACAACTAATTTATCCAGTAATGTCGCATCTTAATTACATTGACATGTACTACACTCGACAAAAGTTTCTTGAATTAAGACAAAATATATGCAAAAAAATAGTTAATATTTATATGCAGTCTTTTGTGTACATTTTGTTGCTTTTGAGATGCAAGATGTTTGTCTGGAGTATTGTGAGATAAGCGTACGGTATGATTGTCGTGAAGTTCTATACTTTGTACTTGAAAGTCTAACGTTATGTATTAAACTTCTTTTCTAGTCCTAAAACCGGTAACGTTTTCGGTGTTTGAGAAAATATAACGCTTTCTGAACTTTTTGATGTATAAGCTTGAAATTCTTGAGATAATTCTTGTCGAAAATCCTTTGTGGAAAGCCTTTACGGGGATGTTTCAATGTTGAAAAAAAATTTTATTCCTGTACACTCAACAAAAGAGACAAGTATGCAGAATCGTCGGATATAGTTGAAGTTTAGTAAGAAACCGATGGATGTTCTCGAATAAAATTTAATTTTGTTAATAGAAAACAAACAGCTCATTTATCAAATTAAATTTCAGTCGACACTCTTCTGTTGACTGAACGTTGCTTGAAACACGTAATTTGAACAGATTATCTGTGTAAAACATTTTCACACTTGATTTAAAGAAGCGTTTAAGTGTCAGTGACAAAAAAAAACAATGAAGTACACTACTACAAGTACAGTAAACTACTAGGGCTCGTCTTAGGTGAGTCTAGAGCACTTACTTGTAACAGAACATCGAGCATTCGCCGTTTTAAAATTTTATCCAACCGCACTTCGAATATGACGCTCGATGTTTTGTTACAACCTGATTTTAATTAAAACCAACGAGCTTAACGGCGTAACATTTTATCGAGCAAAGGCACGATCGGTACCTACTGGTATCGCTAATGGTCCGACATTTCAACACTGAACGCAAGGTAGAAAGAAATGTTACATGTAAACGTTCACTCGCCGTGAGCATTCGCAGAAACGTTACATTACAAATGGAAATGCTTTTGGAAACTGAGCTTTTGCCTGTATCGCACCATTCGTAAGAATGTTACATTACATGGAAATGCTCCAGAAAATGCTCTAGTGTATAATACTCCCTTTTAAATAATTTTAAGATTGCCATTGCATGTAGCTTTTGTTGTAACTTCATGTAGACATGATTGCCTCCAAGTAAAACGTCACGTTGACGCAGCATCAGCGTCATTTACAGACGCCTCTTGATGCGAAGAGTGCTTATCGTGGTCTCATATTACAACAATATTTAAGAAATTTAAAAATATTTCAATCTATCTATAATCTACAGTAATAATAATAAAGCTTAAGAGTTTTTGTATGTTTGTTTGTTTGAACGCGGTAATCTCTGGAACTACCGGTCGGATTTGAATAAATCTCATTTGGTCAGGCTAAGTCCAATCTGAAAGTATAACACATTCTTTCTTTTACATGTTTATTTGGTTATAACAAAAACAACTTCTTTTTCTCAAAGGTATATTTCGTAGGTAGATAAATATAAGTATGGAATTTCTATATCACTTAAAATATAATATATACTCTATTAATATCACCACATTTTTATACATACAAAAAATAACAATAAAACAATTCTGTCTACTGTCCCACATTCGTGTTTAAAGTTTTCAAAAAAAAAAGTAATGCCCGTTTTCACTAAGCGATACCTTAATGAATGCCTCAATTAAATCACACAGTTTAATCTGGGTATAACTTATTCTCCCTTAATGATTGAGCATCAAGATCTATAAGGGTGATTTCCCATCTAGTTACTCTCGAATATAGACATTGGAATTGTCAGTCAAACGTCAGGGATTGGCTGGACTCACTGAGTCTAGCCAATCCCTGACGTTTAACTCAACCAACTGACGTTTGACCAATGTCGATCTATCGGAATTATATTCGAGAGTAAGCACCCGACTGGCGTTGAAATTGCATTAACACTGCGTGTATGGTGGATGAACGCCTACACTAGATGTGAAGGGTCTCATAATTTACTACGAGTATAAAGCTGCCTGCCTGTTAAATCAGAAGGCCAATCCCCGTGATTAAAAACGTTTAAAATCTAGTCGCATCTCATTTCAGCGACAATCAATGTCAAAAGCTTGTCTAAAATGTAGGGTTTTTAGAGGTATTTTTGACAGATTGAGACTGATATCAGACTGTGAACGTTCTTAAAATTACGAGAATTGCCCCCCCGGGTTAAATTTCATCAAAATCGGTTGGGAAGTTTAGGCAAGAAAGCGCACAAAACAGGCTCACGTTCACCAACATGAAAAAAAAAATATTATTGGGTATTTTTTTCTTACTTGATGATTCGTTATAATTATAAAAATATACATTCCACCCTGATCCTCGTTAGTAACAATATATTAAGAAAATAGCTACTTATTTAACAACTCTCTAATTGCGTTATAAACACACAATCACAATAACTTTCATTTTGATTTATCAAGAAACTGCATGGATATTTGGATATTCTACGTTTATGAAATGGGTCCGCTGCATGTTCCGACAACAACAAAATGAACATTGAGTTGGTGTGTCAAAATGAAAGCTATTGTTTTTGTGAGTGGAATACACAATAAGGGTGCAGGTACACTCCAATAAGCTTTAAGCTTACACTGCGGTTACAAAAACTTTACTGTTGATAGACATTCTGAGCTTTTATAATTTCTAACGCGCCGACATTAACGTGGACGTTCACGTCCACGTCACGGCATCACGATAACACAGGGAAGTAAAATGTATGGAAACATATGAAGACGCTTTTAAATGTCCGTCCACGATAACGTTACAACGTGCACGTATGTCCATATATTTTATGGACGTGAACAGGGAAGTCTATGATAATATAGTGACGTAAGAAATTATATAAAAGCGCACATTAGGCTTCCATCAAAATTACTCGATACTTACAATAATCTACACACACGTTGTTATTACGCTTCATCTTTAACAAAAATTGGCAATATATTAACAAAAGTTTAAAAAACAAGGGAAGCTGGTATTTAGGGATTTCAACAAAACGTTAGCGTATAACAAAATATATTATTATGCCACAATAGTAACAAAAATATGATTACTTAGAAGTCTATGTACTTAGGTACTGTACTTAAGAGTTTAAAAATAAACTTTAATGTTAAAAGTTTTAATTATTTAAATAATTATATTTCTGAAACGTTATAAGTACTGCAAATACCACTCGTAAACAGAAATTAAGTTAAATAAAGTGATCCTATAAGGGTTCCGTTTTTTCCTTTTGAGGTACGGAACCCTAAAAAGAGTCTTGATTCTGAGAATAGTCTGTGAACGCACTTAGTGTTAAATTTACAAATATTTATTTAAGCAATTATGAAGTCCCACAATAATTTTCAAGTTAAGTTTAAATTGATTTTTCAAGAAAAGTAACTTCTAGTTAAAGAACTACCTATCTTTATTAAAATATACCTAAAAAAAAGTATAGAAATGATCTACCTGCAATAGGTTTAGCCCGTAGTACGAGCTCAACTGTGACTAATGAGCCACAATTACTTTTACTATTGTTATAAATCAAATTTTGATTTTCGCACAGTTGAGAGGAGCGATTGCAATCTGTCATATACGAAGGTTGAAAGGGTCACCGAGCGAAAAGACGTTTTCACGTCAAAATACATAAGAACTTTAATTAGTATGTATGTATTAAATAATATAAATAAAACAATAACAATTATTTTACATGTTCCCTGATCTGTAGGATATACCTAGTTATCTGTAGGATGTAGGTTTTTACTCGGAATGACAATGCTCTGACGTAGGATAAGGCTCTTCAGACTCCCCGAAAGTGCCGTCTCCACTTCGCTTAGCTCTCTTTGATACCATGTCGTTTGTTGCGGCTTTCACTGAAACAAAAAGTATTTTTACATTATTGCTTTTTTTCAACATTGTAGAGGCAATTTGTAGTACAAATAGTTGTATATTGTGATTGCGGCGCGAAGGTATGAAACCCGATAAAAACCAAAGTTGTGTAAGGTTAGGTTTTTATTTTTCAGTATCTACTCTTATCTCCCCACAAAGCCCTACCATACTTATTAAGAATTTATTCGTCAACTAGAAGAGACGGAGGACGCGGTCACTTTCAAGTATCTTCATTATGTTTCATACTAAAACGTTTTACAAAAACAACAGACTTCTAAAAAAACCCTACTTATAGTGAAAAATTACTATAATTTGGGAAGTCGGTGTCTCTGGTTTTGTATTTTCGGTTTTTGCCATTGACTTCCGAAATTAAAGTTATGCGTCGCTTTTTCATCTGCATCCTATTTTCCGCGTCTGCGTCCTGTCCTCGTCTCACGTCTCCTCTGTGTGGTCCACTTTGAAACGAAAACGTTAGATATCTTTAAAAGTGACTGTGCAAGCTCAAGTTACATGTTGGTCAACTGCATGACGGTCCGGAACTCCACGTCCGCCCTTATGTTGAGTACTTGTTGGCCAGTAACATTATCGATTGTTTAGGATATATATGCTTGCTCGAGAGAATATTGTAAGTGCCTACAGCTACGATGTAATATTGAAAGCTGAATATAGTTTGACCACGGAGTACCTGTACTCCGTGGGTTTGACGCAATTTATGCCTTAGTTATCGGTTGACAATCACTAATAGTTCGTAATATACGTATAATATAATTATATAGATTAGTATACAAATGTATATACTAATCTTTATATTATATCATAACTAAAATGTCTTAAATTCTCATTACCAAATGTACCTCAAGTGGGTCTGAATTTAAAACTCGATGGCAAAACACTAGACGCTGTTACGGAAACTGTATTTCTGGGAATTACTTTAGATTCAAGATTACAATGGGGCGCACACATTAGAGCTCTTTCAGGTAGATTAAGTTCAGCTGCATATGCAGTAAGAAAAATAAGGCAGTTGACAGATATAGCCACAGCTAGGTTAGTATACTTTGCTTATTTCCACAGTATTATGTCTTATGGTGTTCTGCTGTGGGGATCGGCAGCTGACGTAGATTCAATTTTCATTTTACAAAAGAGGGCGATCCGCGCAATCTATAAAATGGGTCCTCGCGAGTCTCTTAGAAACAAATTCAAAGAAATCGATATACTAACTCTGCCTTCTCTTTATATTTTAGAAAGTATTTTGTATGTTCGCAAAAACTTAGGACTTTTCAAAACAAGAAGCGATTTCCATAATATAAATACACGTAGTAAACATGAAATTGTGATACCTAAATTTAGATTAACTAAAACTAGCAAGTCATTTCTTGTAAACAGCATCCGTTTTTATAACAAGCTGCCAAAGCCGGTTACAGAACTTAGCGATGGAAAGTTCAAAACCCTCATCAAACGTGTCCTTATCAAAAAAGCATATTATAAGATTAAAGACTACGTCGAAGACAAGGTAGTCTGGCAATAATTCCTTCTGCACATGTGGCTTCCCTGGCATCTCATTAACGGCATAACTGCTTAAATGTCTATTAATTGCTCTCAAATCAAGATGTTTATTTTTTATATACTTCTTTGACATAAAATTTTATTATTTGACATTGTATAGACATTTCTAATTTTTCACCACTTTATTAGTGGTTGTAATGTCAATCATATCACTTGGTTTTAGTAGGTTTTTATAAATTATATTATTTACTTTATCCTTTTCATGGATTCTAATTTTGTAAATGTGAGGACTTTGTAGGCCTTTTAGACTTTAGATCTGTATATGGTTTTTTATATTATCAAGTACCTGGTACTTGTTGACAGGCCTATGCAGTCCTCCCATACCTATTGTAACTTGAAAACATTGTAAAAACGCAAATATTTTTAAAAGAGTAACCGTGGAGTTTCTTGCCGGTTCTTCTCCATAGGAAACGACCAATTGGAACCGTGCACCTAGCTTCTGACGTTTCATAAGTGCCCATGTAGGTTTATGTGAAATAAAATATGTTGATTGATTGATTGATTGAACTAATAATAAAGCTGAAGAGTGTGTTCGTTTGAACGCGGTAATCTCTAGAACTACCGGATTCGAAAAAATCTTTTTGCATGTGATAGCCCAATTCTCGAGGAAGGCTATAGGTACTTAACGTCGCTTTAGGACCCTTAGGAGCCAAGCAAAAACATGTCATAAAGAACGTTGAGTGAAAATAAAGTAATAGCGCTGGCAGGCGATGCGATGCGGCGGGGTGTCGGGGGAGGAAGAAATTTCACGCGGACGAAGTCGCGAGCAGAAACTAGTTTGTAATAAAGATGCCACGTGCCAATTAGTCAGGAAACAGCCACATGCAAGTTGAGAACATATCTGTCAATAGATTGATTGAAATATTTGATTAAACTACGATTTACTTTAACATTTTATTTTCATACTTATGTAAAACTATTGTTTTTATTAAAGGAGAACACCAAACGGTTCAAAATAAATTAGCTTTCTTTAAATCTCGTCTGCTAATACTTAAGTATATTGTTATTATTCAATGCAATCAACTGTTTGCCGAGTTATCGACTTAGTACTTAAAAGAGCAACCACCCTCTACGGGGTGTCGATTCTCCGCTACGGGCTACGAGATGGCTACGTGCTACGGATAATTGCAACGAGCTAACATACTCTTTATTGGTAAGAGCATCAGATAAAATCAATGCCCAATGGATGGTTTAATTATACTAAAGTGACTTTTTCAAGTCATATAGATACATACTAAGATTATCTTGGACACAACTACAGCGACTAGAATCAATTCTATTTCATAATAATTTTTGACGTTCAAAAGTGCCTTTTCTGTGCCTATTTGAAATAAATGCTTTGACTTTGACTTTGACAACTGACGATCAATGCTCATGGCTTCTCTGCATGAGAAGAGACTTTTGTTGCCCTACAGTGGGACAATAATAGGCTGGTAATAACTATTTAATATTTTATAGAGGAAAAGAAACTTGTATTTACTGTACGATGTTGTAGTAAAAATATATCTATATCTGCTGCAGAAAAGTAACTAAATCAAATTCAATGCTAAAAGTTTTTCGCTTGCGAGCATTGAGTTGAAATACAAAAAAAGGCTCTTGTGAATATTAATGGGTCCATTCTAACCAATAGATGAGATGTTGAATAGAAGTATATTTCACAGAGCAGTTTGATATGAATATTTTTCAGATAAATCACGTTATAATAATATTATATTTTAACTGAAGGATTGTCAAAAATCCTTTTAAATAGACATTGCAATCTACTCGTAAATTCTGCTTTGCACAGGAGCAATGAACTACTGCTGTGGGGACATGTCAAAACATCGCAAGATATATAAATTCATGATGAAAACTCAACATTAATTTAATCTCAAAGAAGGGTCAAGGCGTGTGTGGATTTTGTAACTTAGATAGTTCTTTTATTTATTTATTTAAGCTTTTCGCACACCATAATAGGTAGAAAGGCGGACTTAAAATGCCTTATGCATTCTATACCAGTCAACCAAGGGTGGTAAAAAGATTAGGTGGTGGCAGGTGCTTTGGTTGAGAGGAACAATGATTATTTTTATTTAGTTTTTGCTATTAAGAATATTGAAGTATAAATAAAGAAATGAGTAAGTAATAATTATTAATTTTATGTTATTATGGGCTGATTTTTCCATCGCCAGATAACTTTTATTCGAGGAATAAAATTGACGTTTTACAGTTTTTGTATGAAAGAACTGTAAACATTTCAAAATTATTCCACGAATAAAGTTATCATATGATTGCAAAATCAGCCCTTAATTTATTTTAACCAACCTACTTATAATTAACTGCCTCGTTGGTGTAGTGCTCGCAAGCGCTACTGTTGAGCATGAGTTCCTGGGTTTGATTCAGGTCGTTCAAAGTGATATTGGTTTTTTCCATTTAGAATTTCTCAGAGCAGTACGGAGTCTAGATTTGTGCCCGGTTGATGGCAATAAGCCTCCTGCTGTTAACTTAAACATAACTGGTGAAATTTGTGTGTACAATAGTCGCACCTCTGCCCAACCGTTTGGATAATATAGGCTGGTGTTAAGTTATTACATATAATTGGCTTTTTTACTGTTTGCTTACTTCTGATTCTAAGGTGGTTCATTTACTTCGGGTAGCCGACATTATTTGATTCTGTCTGATAAATCGAGTTCAAATTCCTGACATTATTTACACAATTTGAGTGAAGGCAAATAGAATTACGCCTCTTCCCTGAAATCCGAAGGAAGTCCCTGAAGATAGGGTAATTCCGGATTCCGTTTACCAAACTTTTTAATGAGCACAGCTGCTACTTTAATATTGTTTTGGAAGCAATTTTACCTTGTAACGCATCTAAAATCAGCATCTGATTCCCGATTCTCAAAGTCAAAATTATATTATATATGTATTACCATTTTTGTATTAATTTGTATGGTTAGTTAGTAATTTTATTTAGTACCTAGTGTAAATAGTTAGTTTTGTTTGAACATTTTTAAACACGAGAGTAAAATTGGCTCTCTGTATTTTAGGAGTGGTCGAGAGAAGTTTCTCAGTCAAATGGTACTGAAACTGTTACTGGCCTACAGTTATATAATATTAGTACCAACTGAAGAGGCACACAGCAATGAGGTCTTATTGTTGTTCTAGCTGATTCAATTATTTGAAAATAAACATTCAATTTACAAAGGTGGGACTGGTGTGTTATACAAAGGTGGAGGAAGTGGTGGGGTGGTGGTGGATGTGTGGGTGGAGGGTGGTGGTAGTGGAGGTGGTGGTTCAAAGGTGGACGCTGGTGTGGTGGTGGTGTGTTAGTCCTTTCGCTCACAGTTATTTTACCTCTGATTTTGCATCACTGTCCAAATCACAGTGATCTTTATTTTTATTTTGACGACACAGTTGGCGCAGTGGTTGAACGATTGACTGCTGCGCAGCATGTCGCGGGTTCGATTCCCGCACGGGACAAATATTTGTACGACCTACAAGTATTTGTTCCGGGTCTGGGTGTTTTATCTATAATATGTATGTATTTACAAAAAAAAAAGTATTTAAGTAGTTTATCAGCCATCTCGTTGCCATAACACAAGCATTAGGTTGCTTAGCTTGGGACTAAATGGCGTTGTGTGAAAATGTCCAAGGATATTATTATTATTATTATTTTTTATGCTTTAACATATCTCGGGACCATGGGGTCCCGGTCCTTTGAAAGGCGTACGAGGGGCCGAAACCAACTCGCAGAGGCCCGTTGAACGTTTTTAATGAAATGAGGCACCAACCGACGATTATCCCTGTTGGCACTATGCAAGTGCACCCAAGGACAACCCCCGGTTGGTGTAGGACTATTGCAGGATATGGAAAATATAACGTTGGACTATGGGTTTGGGTGGCTAAAGTGGACTGGTTACCAAGAACTATGGAAGAACTATGACCCCTGCCTGATCAATGTTTTATATATACACGAATAAAATGGCAGGGGGTGACTTGCACACTCAATAGTGGGCCCCCGGAAACGGTCGCTAGCACATAGTGACGTAGTGCCAAGGGGGCACCATCTCCTGAGGTGCTTATGAGGAGTGCAGAGGTATTCCACGGCTATCAGGACAATCCCGGAAGTACGGTCAAGATCCCTACCAGCATCTTACTGGAATACTTCCTTCCTCCGAGCACATTTGCTCTTGCGAATCTTCACTCAAGCCGGCCAATAAAGGCAAGAATGAGGTGGGAGCTCTGTTCCTCGTCATTGTTCACTCCAGCCGGCCAAAGAGGCAAGCCAGAGGTGAGGAACAAACTTCTCCCGGGAGATAGGGTCCGTGGGGTCGCTACTGCCCAACAGCTCGCCACATGCTGCCCTGCGGGTTTCTGTATCTCTCTTGGTCTGGCTCCTCACCTTAGACCTGTTCCGGCAAAGTAAACTCTTCCGGCACAGGCCTAGAGTTTGGAGCGCGCAAGCCCCACCACGACGTCAACGTAGAGATACGGCGATGGGGTTAAAAATTATTATTATTATTTTTATATTTGAGGTTGCTGTTGGGTTTCTGCCACTGACAAGTCTGTCAAAATCATTGTGATCTTTATTCTCGTTGTAATAAGGTTGCTGCTCTTAGAGGTAAAATAACTGTGAACGGACTTGTACAAGAATCTTTTGGCGCGTGGCAAAAATCGGAATTAACACCGCCATAGATTTTCCGTTACAATTTCTGTGACCGTTTTGTTAATATTTATCAGCAAGAAGTTCTTGTATACATACATAATCAGCCTATAATTTTCCCACTGCTGGGACACAGGCCTCCTCTTTGTCAGAGGGAGTGGGCCGTAAACCACCACGCGGGCCCAGTGCGGGTTGGTCCATGTCACACGTCTTTGAATTTTTGGTTCTAGGACATGCCGGTTTCCTCACGATGTTTTCCTTCACCGTTTGGAGAGCAATGGTGATGAAATAATTTACACAAAGAAAAGCGCCTGTCTGGGTTCGAACCTACGACCTACAACTCGTATGTCGCGGCCGTTACCAATGGCCACCATTGCTTTCTTTCTTTCTTCTTGTATAATTTTATGTAAATAGAGGTATTTGAGAAAAAAATGTTTATCCGTGTACTTATATTTGGGATGATAAAAAAGTACTACAAAATATTGGTATCTATTTAAATCCTCCATAAAATTTTGGTTTTCAAGCCTGGTATCCAAGCGCCATAGCTTTTATTAATATTGATACAGAGTTACTATGAAGCCCTGCAAAATACTGGTATTCAGCTGCATCCGGTTAGAGTGGAAGCCGACCCCAACATAGTTGGGAAAAGGCTAGGCAGATGAGTTACTATGAAGCCCTCCCAGTTATTTCAATTTCAATAGTTTCATATTACTACACGGCGTTCTGACGTCAGTTTGGTGGCTCTATTGTTATACAGAAGCCACGTACTGTCGATATTTAATGGGTGGTAAAAATCTAAATTATTTTTATGTGTGGTACAAAATGTAAGTTGGCTATCAAAACATTTTTAATTCATCATGATTGTGAGCCCTTTCATCCGTCCCTAAAAATACATAGAAGGTAGATAATATTATAATATTAATACTTAGGTAGATAAATATAATAATATCAAATCGGCGGTATATCCGCAGGGCGAAGAAAACCACGTTTGAAGATTATTTTAAGCTGGGTTTAATCCTTGTGATGTTACGAATTATGATGTTTCCTGGAAGCGTATCCTACAGGAAATATCGAGTTTCTAGATCAACTAAGATACATACGTATCTATGTAATTTATGAAAATTTTATTTAGTTTGGTTTTTGAACTCGCACCTCTTTTTAGACCAGTGAGTTTTACCCAAGATTAATTAAAAAAGAGCAAAAAATTTGTTTAAAATAAAACTTACAGTCATAAGCCCATCCAATCTTGGCGAACAGGTCGATGAAACCGGTGGACACGTTCATCTTGCCCAGCTCCGAGGTCCTATAGTCCCAGGGGAACACGTGGTGGTAGTTGTGCCAACCCTCGCCCAAAGCTGCCAGGCTCACCAGGCTGTTCTCCACTGACATAACGAACCTGAGAAAAAAAACGAAGGTATTTTACATAGACTAAGACGAAATGGAGGGACGAACTTGCCTCATATCGAAAGCACTGGCCCGCAATGGCAGAGGACAGATGTGTGTGGAAACGGGAGACGGCCTTTGCCTAGCAGATGGAATTTATATAGGTATAATCAATGAACGAAGAAGTTCACGTCAAACCTCAATCAAATGGTCGCTCACACAATTGGAAAGCAAATTCTTTGAATTTTTTTAAGTCAACGAATTGACATCTCGACGTCATTCGAATTTCGAAATGGTGTTTACATGACTAGAGTTCGGTCGGATTTAACTCAAAGAGTAACTATCTATAGTAAATTTAACTCCTGATCCACGTACTTATAGGTACGATGGAGAGGAAATATTGATATCACCGTGTACTTACTAAACTGAAAAGCCCCTTTCTCTCTTATTATAAAACTTCATTCGACGATAGTTTTGCTTAAAGTAATTCTTTGTGATTCTGAACGCCTTTTTACAATACCTAACATACGTAAAAGCCTTACACGATTTCAAAATGTCTGTATTTAATTACATAAAAGCGTAGCCAAAGAGGCACTAGCGAGAGAGCTCTCTAGGTTGACTTATAAATAGTACCTACGCTTTAAATCTATTCTTAGAATAGACCAAAATTGAATTTTCGCTATGTTACGCGAAGTTGTACACTTAAGTACTTAGTAACATAATTACAAATCAAGGTCGGCTATGTATTGTAGGCGTTTGAAACGCTACCTTAGCTACGATGCGCCGCTGACAATTTCGCGGAAAATCCATGCTACAGTATAAAATATTAGCACATAAAAATTTGACCGTTTAAAATTGATTCTAGAACAGGCAAACTCGGATAACCCCGGTCGGCCGGTCGGTCAACCACGATAAAATATATCGACTATTACTTATTGGTTTAGTAATATCAATGGATGTTTGAGAGTATGGCGGTATGTCATTTTTTTTCAAGCATGGGAAATCATCAAATGACCCCCCTCCCGCTCTGGGTGGAGCGGACACTCCCTGTGTCAGACTCTTACTGACTAAAACCCATCCGTGTTCCTTCCTTAGCCCTTTATGTTCCGGGGTAGCGGTAACCCTTTCGGACAATCCCGCTGCCCCGGTAGACTTCGGCCCTAACGGGCCCCTCCTCTGATGCTGACATCTCTTCTGATGCTGACATCTCTTCTGATGCTGGTATCTGGTGGTCTGATGGCGGTATGTCTTGCAGTTTGGTTTGGAACGGTTGCTCGAGCGAATTTAGAAACTAGATTGTAGAGATTTAGCAGGCAGTAGCCGTACCCCTGACTCCACGCTTGCATACTAATATTTATTATGTTAAAATAATGCGCTTACAAATATATTGTAAATGTGTTACGTATTTCATGGCCATAATTAATTAAAAATACTGTATTTTTTTTACATTGCCCTGAATTGCTTATCAAACGAATTAGATTTCAATTGAAAGTATAAAACATCAGAACATTTAACAGTTAGGTTGCCTACTTTTGTCTAGTCCCTATTACCGGGTTGCCGGGTATAAATAGGTGAGTTAGGTTAGGTTAGGTTACGGACTGGGAGGACTCCCTCCGACGGAGGGAGAACGCCGCCGCGTTGCGGGCGCCCCAGAGGGCCATTGCTCAGCGGGTTGCGCGGGCCTACCGCACGGTCGGCTGTGCAGCGGCGTGCGCTCTGGCCGGCACCCCGCCTTGGGAGCTCGAGGCGTGGGTGCTCGCCAGAGTGCACGAATGGACGGCGGGGCGGAGGGCGAGAGGAGAACGCCCCGCCCCGGAAGAGCGGGAGGCCGTCCGGCGGGAGGCGAGGGACGCCATCGTCGTCCATTGGACGGCGGACCTCGCCACCGCAGCCTTCGGCCGCCGAACCCTCGACGCGCTCGGGCCGGTCCTGCGGGACTGGCTCGAGCGCCGGCACGGGTTCCTCTCGTTCCGTCTGGTGCAGGTGCTGTCCGGGCACGGCTGTTTCGGATCGTACCTGCACCGGATCGGACGGGAGGAGACGCCGTCGTGTCACGACTGTGGCGCGGCGGAGGACACGGCGCAGCACACTCTCGCGGTGTGCCCGTCGTGGTCCGAGCCGCGCCGCAGTCTCACGGCGGCGATCGGAACGGACCTCTCGCTCCCCGGCGTGGTCAACGCCATGCTGGGGGACGAGGGGTCCTGGGCGGCAGTCGCCTCCTTCTGCGAACACGTCATGTCCCAGAAGGAGGCGGCGGAGCGCGCGCGGGAGGAAGACCCTCTCGCGGCGCCGCTCCGAAGGCGGAGGAGGGGTCGGAGAAGACGTCAGTATGACGGTCATCTCCGACTCCTCCCAGGTGGAGGCCAGCAGGCGACGGGTGCGGGGGCACCCTCGCTTGCATCGCACGCGCCTCCACCAGTGTCGGACGGGAATGGCCAGGTGTTCTCGGCCATTCCCGTCGCCCCCCAGCTCCAGCTCGGGGGGCACGCGGGGCCCGCCAGCTAGGCGGGCATGCGCCGGGAGGGTCGTGGAAGTAAAGGCTGAGCCGGTTTCCCATGACCCTCCCATCACGGCGACGAGGGAACACCGCTGAGTTTTAGTGGGTATACTGCCACTCTGGCAGGGAGTCCCACATACTCCGTCTCGTCCCCCGACGAGCGGAGATGCGTAATGTCATTTCTCAGCGACAAAAAAAAAAAAAAAAAGGTTAGGTTACGGACCCGAAAATGGTTACTTCGGATCATACAATGATGCGATTTAGGTTATCACAATGATTGTAGAATACGTGGTGTAAGGTGTATTCTACATTACGTATTTGAACATACACAATTAAAATAATTAATAACATAAATAATTAATTAATTAATAATATTTAAAATAATTAATAACATTCTAGCCGTGGGACCTTTATTTTCGTTTTAGTATTTAACAAAATAAACTTAATTTGTAATTATATGGTAACGATACCATAAAGTTTGTGTTGAATTGTTGATACCATCGCCCGCGCGTGTCTAGTGCCATAATATCAAATCTTATTATTTCGTGCTAATTTTAACGCTATTTATTTTGTTTGAAAAATTCAGTTTTCTATATTTAGTACAATTATTTATTTTAACAGACTGATAACAACTTCTAATAACCTCTGTACTATTTAATATGATAACCTAATCGCCACTCTGTACCTATACAGTAATATTTTATCAATTTAAATATTTGATTCCGCTAACTACTAGATTCAGAATGCAGTACCTACCAAAATTTTTCCTGACGGTGGGACGATGCGGTTTAAGAGATGTGTGGATTATTTTATACATTTTAGTTAGATTATGCAATGTGTATGCATTTTATACTTTAGACTCCACTGACGCCGCTATTAACGTAGCTAATTACTGAGCCCAACCAATTTAACGGCTCCAGAAGAAGAATGTAACGTGCTTCACAATCCGTGTTTGAATATCGTTTCAAAAACACAATAACGCTCTTCTTGAACCGTCTTTCGTCTTGTCGTCTTCGACAAATTCCCTGAAATAGTTTTCCTAAGTTCTGTCGGATCGGCCTTTGTGAGATAGTCGACTCGTCCTAACGGATTGAAATCTCATAGACTTGCAAAGAGCTTTTGTAACCTTTACGAGATTGACAATTTTGTTGAGAATACTTTTGTAAAATGAGAAAGGACTTTCACGTTCGCCAAGTAGTAAAAAAAAAAAGAATAATTTGCATTTTACTTATTATCCTTTTTTCAGACTTATGGGTAAGATTGTAACTCGGCTTTGTTACATAATTCTGCTAGAGTTTACTTTTGTGTTGAGTATAATTATTATGAAAGACTAGCTTCTGCCCGCGACTTCGTCCGCGTGGGTTAAATAGTTTTTTTTTATGGCATGTTAAATGGCATTATAACTTTCCTCAAGAATTAGGCTATCAAATGTAAAAATATATTTTTTGCAGTTCTAGAAATTAGCGGGTTATTAGTAGTGTAGATTAGAAAAAAAACACCTAAAAAACGACAAAATGTGATTGACACGCTTTGGCACTTTGAAAACCAGAAACAGATGGGGTCGCTATACTCCCTTAAGTTTTTAAATATTGTACTTACTGTATTTAATTTGTAAGGAATACTTTCAAAAAGGTGAAGGCTTGACGTGGATTAGAACCAGCGCATCGCCGTTCATTGCTATGAATTTTTAATCTACTATCGTCCGTTCTACTTTATCATTCTGTCTCTGTCTATTTGATGGTTGTTATATTTTGAGGGTAGGTTCTTATTATTATTCATTTCATTGGGACTCTATAAACTTTAATTAGGCTTTCATAGACTAACACTAAAGCAGCCCATCCTTAGAAAAAAAAATCCCGATCTTGCGCGACGATCCATAATCGTAGTCACGATTATGGATCGTCGCGTTCCTAATCGGAAAGTTTTTGCTACTGTTAATCTGCCACTAAAAACAAAAATATGTAAAAAACTGACAATTTATAATAATGTGTCAAAGTATTAACATTAACATAAATACATTTACCAATGATTGATTACGTAGTCATTACGGTTTGACAAATATTGTACAGTTGTTGGCGGTAGAGAACAAAACAAGTGGTGAACGGAAATTATGGACTTATGATTGTGAACTCGATGGAGCATGTTTGAGCTCAATGCAGCGCAGCGGATAGAATTGCAACGTAAATCAAAATTTTGAATGCGGTGATGTGTGCACAGCCTCGAGCGTTTTAAAATGCTCTTAATAGAGCATTAGTCCAATAGACTGTATTGAGACAAAAATGGTACAAAAACACCATAAAAAAAAAATAGAACTGACTGAAGCGGCCTCATTATTTGATTCTTTGCGGCTAGCTTCCGGGTCCTTCAGCATTTTATCCAATATAACGAAAGGTGCGGTTATGTCAGCAGGTTTTATTACAAACGATATTACTTAGATATCGTTTGTCAATTCCCCTAACTTCGTCGTAAACTGCAAAATTGCTTCCGCCGCGCTCCGTCAGGTGCGAATAGCACATTAGTCATTATTGGCAGGAATCCATTAATTCCATTATGGATTTATATCAACATAGGCAAGTAAATGCCTCGTATCTAAGCGGTATCTATTACTTCTCACAAACAAGTGTTTTTTTGGTAATATTAATTTTGCTAAGTGTGCGTACCTAAGTACTATATTATCGCTTAGCTATGGATCGCTTGATAAAATGATGTTGGACAAGTAGTGTGTACTTTACGTGCCAGCGCAAACTGTATGTCTTGTTGCGCAAAGTTGTCGTTTGCATCATCTTTTCACTGCGACTAAACGCAGAGCTTTCGTTTGCGTCTGCGAGTACTTAGTTGTTATAACAGACGTTGTGCAGGAAGTAAACATTTTCTTTGAGCATTCAACGTATGTCCACGTCCGATTAAAAACATCGACATCGAACGTATCCTTGTTGAGATTTGCAGTACAAACAGGTGCACCTTCCTCAGCGCTCACAGCAAGACGTCGCTGAACTGTCGCAAGTGTCGCATGCGACGGTCGTTAGGTGTGCATATACACCTTGCGTCTAGTTGCTGCGACAAGTAGCGAATCCCCTGGCCTGTCGTTGCGACTCGATGCGAAGTGTCACCTTTGATGAAAATATATCAAAATTGTCGGCCGCAGCAGCCTGTCGTTACGTCTAGGCGCCGAACTCTCGCAGTCGCATGCCGCATAGTCTGTGCCATGTCTACTTGTGTGATCATGGGCTTCCTTCGCTACATGTTGATTGATTGATGGTACCCGCACGGAATAAAATATCGCTTTCGCAAAGTGCACGTAGCATATAATTATGTTACCTACATCTACTAAACTAAACTCAAACGACTCAAAGGACGTGAGAATTCACAATAATGTTTACAATGATCAAAATATTGTCTTGTCCATATTATAGAATACGGAAAACATTAGCAATTTACGATGTAGCTCGTAAAGAGTGATATGACAATATGAGTAACATTCTGCATTTACGGATAATAGACGTAAGTAATAGAATGAATGGATATGACATCACTATGATACAAACGTCTGAATAATAATAAGGAACTAAATTGGATGGTCTATCAGTATCACTTTCATAAATATTCTCCTAGATACATACCGGGTGTAAAAATACCCGTGAAAAATACCCATCACATAGCCGTCAACTACACATCCTGTACATCAAAGTAAGTAACATTGCATAAAAATAATTGCTAGGAAATTACTTTTATTTTTGGTGTGAACATTTACTGTTTGCGGTGCGCAAACGCACGCGAAACATTGTGCTTATGGGTGCATGCAAAGGTACATGGGTCGTGGGGGTATTTAAAGTAACATTAAAAACTTATTTTCGTAAAAAAACTTCAGTAAAAATTGGAATTTTGCCATCAATATCTCCGTAACCAGAAGGTTCCCACGAAAGGTCCAGTATAAAAAAAAATATCACAATGACGGGGAGTATAAGTGACTCTCGGCTTCGTTATGTGTCATTTTTACTTACTTTAGGGCCTAATGTATCACACGCCTCAAGATTATTCAGTAGGTGCCCGTTCGAGTGTAAGAAAGCTTAAGATTAACCGACCCCAAGTCATTAGGCGATGTATTTACAAGCCCATTAATCGTTAAGACCTTATGGACCAAACCTTATCATTTACGTAGTCCCTTAGGCGTCTTCTGGGTACGCTCGTTCAATCATAGATCTCATCGATCGCTTTCCATCAGGCACGATCGAGGTCAAGAGCGGGCCCATACAGCAATAAAAAAAAATGTAACATATGGACTACGGCAAACGCATACAATCGTTGAAACTTAGCTTATAAGGAATGACTTATAGTCAACTTAGTCATTCCAAAAATTCGTCAAAATCTGTTATCTAATCCTTCGACATAGGACCGATTTTGATATTCCCAAGTGTTTGTTAGAATGTTCTATACAAAATCCGAAATACTTATCAAAATCGGACCTAATGTATCGCTCATTTGAAGAAACATCGACGTAAATGTATTTTTTTCCAAAAATGAGTTAAATATGCCAAAGCACTTGGAAAGCGTATTTACGTTAGGAAAGCATAAACGTAAAAAAAAAAATAGCAGTTACGTCGATGTTTCTCCAAATGAGCGATATGGTAAACTGGCTTTTACCCACGGCTTTGCTTGCGTATTTTGGCCAATTAAGACATTATCTTTATATGTTTTAAATAGCCTGTGTTATTCTGAATGAGCTGTACTACTTATTGTAAAGTTTTATCAAAATATCCGTTCAGTAGATTTTGAGTGAAAGAGTAACAAACATCCATCTATTCATCCTCACACACTTTTACTTGTTTATATTTATTATATAGTAGGATTATTAAATGAATATCTTACTTGTCATAAGGCTTGTTGCCCCACTGATGAGCGAAGCTGTTGACGCAGAAAGCGATGTTTAGCGTGATGGTGAACCTCAGGACGAAGCTAATGACGAAGCTGTTCACCAGGGTCTCGTTCCAGAAGTACCACGGCAAGAAGGTAGGAAGCCCGATGTTCAGTATTGCGAACATTGGAATGAAGAGCCTGAAACAAATGTAAAATAATAGGAGTAGTACCTAGAATAAACGCTTGTCTTCATACTACCCTAACGGGACGGCACCGGCTCCGCTGTCAGTTTGTCCGTCTGTCTGTCACAGGGCTGTAGACTTTGAACCGTAATAGGTAGACGTGGTGATGGTGTTTTTTTTTTAAATATGTTGTGTTAAATATTGTACGGTGGTACGGAACCCTTCGTGTGGCCTTCACTTGGCCGGTTTTTTATTATTATTCATTATTACCATCAACCAAAATCTCATGTTGTCCTGAACAAATACTCGAGTCTCGATCACTCATCTGGCTGCTACGGACTCCTATGTAGGTCGTCTCTCCAACTAGCCTGAGAGCGTACTTTACCTTCGCATTTTATTACGTAAATGTAAATGACTTGTATTAAAGTTATAGCTTTGTGCGAAGAAAAAATGTCGGAGATCGATTGACGAACTGCAATTTCAGGAGGTTTGTCATTTATTTTGTTGATTCGCGTTATACGTTCAGTATAGTTAGTCTTGTTGGTCTCGTGACTGCTGAGCGTGGGATCCTGGGTTCGGTTCCCAAGTCGGGCAAAAGGTTATTGGGTTTTTTCATTAGGAATTTCTTTATAACAGCCCGAAGTTTTGAAGTTGGCGGTGTAACAGCCCGTGCCTCGGAAAGTACGTTGGTCCTGCGCCTGATCGCTCTCCGGTCGTATCAGATTGCCTTCCCATCAGACAATGAGAGTGAGGGCAGAGAGAACGCAATTTTTTTTTTCTTTTTGTCTTGGGGAAACCTTCAAAGGGCGCCCGACCTCTGGGGAAGGAGGTTGGGGAGAGAGAACTCATCTGTGTCTGCGCACACATTTCTGCCCCAATAATATCTCCCGCACCTAGAGATTGGCCTCCATGGTCCGAAATACGGTCTGCAGGACTATTATTATTATAGTTAGTTACCCATGTACCATCGCGGCCTTTTCCGCCTGATCACAAAAAATTTTTTTTCGCCTAATACATGCGGGGTGGCGCTAAGACTAAAGTTTTCGCCTATTAGGAAAGCGATAACGCAATTAGTTGCAACCTGCACTGCGCAGCTTAGTGACGCGTCACGTGTACTCTTTTTGTGAATTTTACGGACGAACTATTTGACCTTGGCGCGCTTACTAGAGAGCGCTTCTATTTTATTGTTTGAGTGCAAAAATATAAATGAACTTAGTGGTGGTCAGGCGGCGGGAGTGTCTGCGATAGTACTGTACAGTCACGAGTATAAATATTTTACATTTACGCAAGATTCAAAGTCATTTTCACACAATTTATTGATCATTATTCTGTTACAAACAGAATTTTCGAAACCATACTATTTTGAAATAGGTCTATTCTCAAAGTTGCAATTGTTATTTCACGAGAAAATCGCTTTGGAATTTTACGTTAGTGTAAGGTGCTCGTATAGGTTCGGTTGATGTTCGGGAAAATCACAAAATGTCAAAAAACTTTCGCAAAATCAAACCCTGTAATATTATAATAAGTTATTGATCACTTTGACTTTAGTGGGTTATTTGGAACGATTTTCCTAAATTTTTTAAGTGAAAACTTCTTCAGGTGCGTTGGGCATTTTTTGAGATGGGAAAATCTTTATCTGTTCTGTGAAAAAAACCACTGAACTTGCGACACTGTGACCGTAATCGACATCGCGCTACATTCGGATGTGTTCGGCTGTCCTCCGGATGTACTCGGTTTAAATGTAAGTACTTATATCCGATATATCAGTGAGTGATGACAAAGTATTCTGTTTGTGTTTTGTTTATAAGACGATTAAAAAAATACACACAGAATTGTTCAAGTTTTCACTTCTGTCGGCGCTCCCGGAGTGACATTGTTTTTTTTTTGTTATAATACAGGGTGGCAGGGATGGGACCACGAATTTAGCACATGATTTTAGACCCCCTATAGTGAAGTTGGTTATTAGACAACTTTATGAAATATCTATAGAAATGAATATCAATATCTATATAGATATGAATATCTATATCTATAGAATAGCTTTGTTATGGTGTCAGACCGGCGCTTTGTTATTGGCGTCGGAGTTTATATGAAATGCTGGTTTCTAGGGTAAATCTTAGGGTCAGTACACAGCGACGCGACGCAGCGTGTGATTTGTCTGACGCGTACATGGCATGAACATTTTCAAGGATATTAAAACCATTTTTCTGTGTTACATTTAAATGTAAAGTTCTCCGCCTCTAAAAAAACACCCTTTATATTATTATATTTTTATAAATATATTTCACATAGGATAAGATGGTCCTAGTTACGTGATAGTGTAATATTCCGTATGAACTACCTTCCCTCTCGCTTCTATTGTCACAGCTACATAAAAGAGCCTTGTGGTGCTCGCCTCGTGCGTAGCCTACCATTAGACTGCATGACCGCTTGGCTGGCAAGCGATTTACTCATGCTGATTTGTGGCCAGGGGACAAGTCTGCCCAACTAGCACCATAGCGTTAAAAAAACCTATATATAACTCGTATATCAGTTCCATTTGAACATAAAAGTGTTAACACATACCTGTACAACTAAGTTAGAGCATGCTCTAATTCACTTATAACCACGAAAGAGGCCCACAGTTTTACAGGTAAGAGTTATAGAAAGCCTATAGTACGGTGATACAAAGGTATTAAAGGAACTGCACAAGCGCGTTTAGTCATCGTCAGCTACTGCTTTAACCGGTATTACTGTTGTAATAGTCGGGTTGGTTGACACTACGGGAGGTAGGAAAGCTTCGGATTAGAATGATTTGCCACTAAAAACTTTATTAGACCTATTAAGAATAGTGTTTTGATACCGTGACTCGTATTAGTTATCTAAAATGGACTCCGGTAAGTTTGTTACCGCTTCTTGAGTACATTATTAATCAAATGTATAATTTTTAGCGTACGTCAAGTTAGAAAAAGCCTGTTGGTTTGATAAAATTTGATCTGTTTGTAGTGAAAGTGACTATATCATCCATCATTCAACACAGCAGAATTATGTCAATAAAACTGGTAGCCGTTTTAAGTATGAGTTATTTAAGTTGGGGAAGTGAAAAATTACTGCCCTTGTAATTTCACAGTAAATGTATACCATGTTTCTCATCTCGATTTTAATGCGCCTAGGATTTATTAAAGATTTAAAAGAAAAGTTATGAAAAAAAAAAATAGACACTTCAAACTAATATTATTATTTATTCCTGAATCCTGAGCAGTAGCATGTAAAATTAAGTGGTATTCATGGAACGCTTCAAATAATATAAGAAATGTAGTATTTTGTAGTTAAATGTTGAATAACTCAAAGTAATATTTATAGTTACTTTACCAAAACAATGGCGAATTTACTTTAAATATTAAATCTTCACTTAACTCATTTGTTCCACTCTTTGAACTACAACATCGTTAGTCAAGAATATTGTGCTGCGTTTGGTGCACTTAACAGTGTTATACTAGACTTAGCTAAATACATTTACTACAGTGAAGACAATACAACTGGCTAAAAGTTTTACAAACCGACTCAATTAGGGTTCTCCAACGAAATAATGAAAACCTACAAATACCTACGTAATCGCACAAAAATATTTTCTAGTGTTTCCTGGTATTCTAAGAACTAGTGAATGATTCATCTACACTAAATACCTAATATGAGGGGCATAAAAGCAAAATCGGCACTGTCCGATGCGTTGTTTGACACCAAGACCTTTAGAACGTCTTTAAAGAAAACTGCCTAATACAATAAGCTTTAGTTAAATTCTTTTATTACAGGTTAAAACTAGTTATAGGAGTTGTTCGACACTTTTAGTATCTCGTGTTACAAAACTCTCGACAAACTCTATTTCATAACCTGTGTCAGCAATAATAGTCAATATAATACCTTTTTTTTTTTTTTTTTTTTTTTTTTTTTTTTTTTTTTTTTTTTTTTTTTTTTTTTTTTTTTTTTTTTTTTTTTTTTTAAGGATGGGAAATCATCGAATGACCCCTCCCGCTCTGGGTGGAGCGGAAGGGAGTGTCAGACTCTTACTGACTAAAACCCATCCGTGTTCCTTCCTTAGCCCTTTATGTTCCGGGGCAGCGGTAACCCTTTCGGACAATCCCGCTGCCCCGGCAGGCTTCGGCCCTAACGGGCCCCTCTATGTCTGCTGACATCTCTTTGAGGCGCGCGTGGAACACATACGCGCCGTCCGGCACGGGCCTGGTCCTGATCGGACGGCGAGCTACCCATTACTCGCCGTCCGCAGGCCCGCGCCTACGGTGGCCGGGAGTCGTCACGCGGCTCCCGACGCCCGGAGCGTCTACCGCGGCGGCTGGGACGGGCGGCCCTCTCGGCTCTCTCCCTCTCCCATCCCGCCACCTCCTTCGCTAGCATGACTGCTTCGCAGAAGGAGGTGACTGCCTCCCACTCCCGTCAATATAATACCTTAAGGTATATAAGACACTTCATGGCAATAACTAAACAACAATATGCGTTAACAGGAGTCAGCGAACACTGTTGTTAAGACTTGGGTGTTACATAGAGGTTAAAGCTATAACATCTTAAGTATACTTGCTGTTACTAGCACTATTTTAACTGTCAAAGCTGTCCTACATCGTCCATTAAAGTTCTAGTGCCGGCGATGGGATTAAACTTGTTTGTTGACTCCTCTATGTCGCCTTTAGTTAGAACTGAGATAATTGTTACTCTGTAATATCACTTAAAGTCATAAAAAAACCTGTAACTGACACCAAAATGTTAGTTGGGTGCTAACGCTATTCTGTCGGAAGTAATGGCCGATCGATTGACACCGTAATTGTAGATTTGGACTGTTTTGGTGATCTACTAATTGAAAGGCGTCATTATGATTTGTGGTAATCTTCTAATTGAAAGGCGATTTTCCGATGGCGTACCACTGATACTACAGTTGAACAATTAATAAGTGGCAATATAAAGTTATTATATATTAAAGTCATTTCGGAAGTCGGCGTCGTTGATTCCGCATTTTCGTCTTATGACACCGACTTCCGAAATTAAAGTTATTTTTTACTGTGTAGTATATAAAAAAAAAAAACTTTTTCACAAAAAAAAAAAAAAAATATTTATTTAATTCAGACACAGTGATCCATATTTTTATGTTAGTATACTTAAAAATTATGTTAGTAATCAAAGATTAAAATCCATGGCACAATAATACTATTATAACTAAAACTAAAAT
Source organism: Gortyna flavago (assembly GCA_963669345.1). Classification (NCBI taxonomy): domain Eukaryota; kingdom Metazoa; phylum Arthropoda; class Insecta; order Lepidoptera; family Noctuidae; genus Gortyna; species Gortyna flavago. Next base: position 7,862,088 of record OY770129.1, on the reverse strand, counting down.
TACATAACTGAAATATATAAAATCAAATTGTAAAATTGTAAAATAAAATCATTATTAAAATCGCAATCACCTTTAAAATTATTAAAATCTTTAAAATCCTTTACTTCTTTAAATTAACTAAAATCAAATAGAATAGAAATATAAATAAAATTATCCTATCATCAGTAGGTAGGACAAGATCTGTTACTCTGACTGTTCTTACTGACATGCAACTGTACACAATGCCACAATATTGGACAGTCGGTTTTGCCAGCCACAACGCTAAGAATGCCGTTGCCACTGCCGCGAGCACGACTGAGCAATGACGCTGCTCTCTTTCTGAGGATGGCATGAAAGCCATCAATGCGAGCGTCGGCAAACATGCCCGACGCGCTGCAGTACCTCGGCAGCCGCATCAACATCCTAAATTCATTGTTGTACTGAACGCGCAGAGCGTTGATTGTCTTCTGCGTATATCTTACCCATAGACTGCACGTATGGGCACGCCGCGATAGCGGCGGTAAGGCCCCTCTTTGAGGAGTGGCTAGAGAGGCGTCACGGCGCCCTCACCTACCGCCTGACGCAGGTCCTCACCGGACACGGATGTTTCGGGAGGTTCCTGCACATAATCAGGCGGGAGGAAACGCCCGGGTGTCACCATTGCGAGGATCGCCCAGAGGACACGGTGGTGCACACCGTGGAGGTCTGTCCCGCTTGGGCAGAGCACCGCCGTGTCCGTAGAGGCGATCGGCAGCGGCGGCGACCTCTCGCGCCCGGCCCTGGTCCAAGCCATGGTCCGGGGCGAGAGGGAGTGGGAGGCAGTCACCTCCTTCTGCGAAGCAGTCATGCTAGCGAAGGAGGTGGCGGGATGGGCGAGGGAGAGAGCGGAGAGAGCCACCCGTCCCAGCCGCCGCGGTAGACGCTCCGGGCGTCGGGAGCCGCGTGACGACTCCCGGCCACCGTAGGCGCGGGCCTGCGGACGGCGAGTAATGGGTAGCTCGCCGTCCGATCAGGATCGGACGGCGCGTATGTGTTCCACGCGCGCCTCAAAGAGATGTCAGCAGACATGGAGGGGCCGTTAGGGCCGAAGCCTGCCGGGGCAGCGGGATTGTCCGAAAGGGTTACCGCTGCCCCGGAACATAAAGGGCTAAGGAAGGAACACGGATGGGTTTTAGTCAGTAAGAGTCTGACACTCCCTTCCGCTCCACCCAGAGCGGGAGGGGTCACTTGATGATTTCCCATAATAAAAAAAAAAAAAAAAAGAGACTGCACGTATAAAAAGATTGGCAAAACGCCCGAAATAATGTTATTTTTACTGCCTTACTGCAGCGTGCAAATCTACGAGCCAACATATTGTATCGGACAGCCAACGCCCGGCGCTCTCTCTCAATATCCTCGTGGTCTGAGAGGTCATCCGAGATTCAGTGACCCAGGTACTTGAAATGCGAAACTCTGCGAAGGGGAACACTTTCTATAAGGACGGGTGGTACGTGCGTGACCTTATGCCCTGGAGATTGGAACACCAAAAGCTCGCTCTTCTTTACATTATACCTGAGCCCATGACCCTCGGCGTATTCAACACATATAGCGAGGAGTTTTCGAACAGCACTTATGGAGGGGCCCAACAACACCATATCGTCAGCGTAGCTGATGTTGTTGACATATTTTCCATCTATAGAGCAGCCGACTTTGGTGTTGCTGAGTTTCTCGATGAGTCCATTTACATACAGATTGAAGAGACGAGGCGAGGTTAACGCCACACCTCAGTCTGTACTCATCGGAGATCGCGCCCGCCCACTTTATAACATTAATTTGGTTGTTGTACCAATAATTAAAAATGTTAACGACTTCTTCGGGGAGGCTGGTTTCTGTCCTCATTTTGTACCATAGCACATCATAGGACACCAGATCGAAAGCTTTCGAAAGGTCTAAAAAAAAACAGGCGTAGACCGGAGTCTTTCTATCGGTGTAGTACCGGACAGTGTGCTTGAGGCATAGAACTGCCGTTTCTGTCGACAGCCCGCGTCTGAAACCGAATTGAGCGTCGTTCAGCTTTATGTGACTGTTCAAAATACGATCAAGTAGACTGTCCAGCACTTTCGCCACGGTAGTAGCTAGCGAAATGGGCCTATAATTGCTGTTGTCTGTCGCATCACCAGTTTTATTTTTGATTATTGGCACAACCACGGTCTTCATGCGTTCATCTGGCAGGTATGAGTGTCTTAAACAAAATTTATAAAACATTGCCAGAAGCCTTGGCAGATGAACCCCGGCATGCTGCAAATGCTCAATACTAATTCCGTCGTGGCCTGGGGACTTACCCCTCGTCATATTCTTTATAACGACAGATATTTGCTTAGCAGTAAAAGCTGGGAATACTGCCTGCCCAAGCTTTTGCCTGATTTCACTAGTATTGAGCATCCCCGACACACAGGAAGGAGGTTCTATCTGAAACAGACTTTTAAACATGTTCGCTATGTCACGCGGCTCAGCTACCCCGTTAACATTTAGCGGGACAGAAGGTCTACTATTTAGTTTTCTCGTGCCTTTCCAAAAGCCTTTAAAATTTTTGTCTGCGTGGTGTGATGCAAGAATATCCATCTTAATTTGCTCGGCGTTATTTTGACACCATCTTAGCTTATATTTGAAACGACGCCGAGACTCCACCATGTTATTATAGATAGGTCCACTTGCAGGCTTTCCATATAGTAACCAGGTTTGAAAGTTTAGCCTGGCAATCTCGTGAGCACCACGAACATGCTTATTCCAGCCTAGCACAACACGTTTTCTTCTTATTATATTACTTTTACAATTATTAGAACGAATCATAGCCGCTTCAGACATAGTCGTAACAATATCTTTGTACATTCTGTCTATAACTTTTCTGTGATCTTTATTGTGACATAAATCGTCACAGCATGCTGACAATTCTGATGGAAAATCTACCGTTTTAAAGTGATCATTGCATATCTTACTATAAAGTTCTTTTTGTTGCTCATCCCTATCTGCCCACAGTATGCCATTAGAGGATCTTTCAAGTACTATCAGCTGTGGTTTCATTACAGAAAGATTACAAGATACTTCTAGGGGATAGTGGTCGGACCAAGTACAGTCATAGAACACCCTCACACTCAGTACAGATTGCCACGCAGACTCCGTTACCACACAATGGTCAAGCCAGCTTGTGCTGCCGTGGGCATCACTAACGAAAGTAAAGGTGTCCGATGAACTTCCCAATTTTTCTATATCCGCACATACCCATTGCTGATCGTTACAGAATTTTAAAAGTTCCTTTCCAAACAACGCACAAGGACTAGCATTAAAGTCTCTTAAAATATACACATTCGCAACTTCGATGTTTTCAATTATAGCACTTATTTCACTGAGGCAGTCCGTAAACTCTATTAAATTCTCAATGAAGTTCACAGGCATGTACACAGAGAATACAACGAAGGAACGATCGCACACAACTACCTTAATTGCCGCGAGACGCACTCTATTGCACGGGATCACTGTCACCGAACTAAACACACTTTTACGCCATAGCAGGGCAACACCGCCATATGGTCTGCCTCGTACTAGGCCCGTAGACGAGTCTATAGCCGACCTACCACAGTAGTCAAAGTCTTGGTCGACTGTTCCAAGAATCGGCAAGTCGTGCGGGAACAGCCACGTCTCCTGTAGGGCTATTATGTCTGCTCGACGACACAGGGTTCTTACGTAGTCCACAGACCGTACTAATGACTTACAGTTAAAGGTGATAAAACTGCTAAGTGAGGGGCTTCTTAATGATTGACTGTCCATTTTGATTTTTGGGAATGTGTCTTCTATTTCCAAAGTCTATGAAACGCCGAAAAGATATCCCTTCAGGCCATATACGGTCGTCCATGAACGTATCCAATTTATGCCTAGGGACTAGTACCTTATAAGCATCATACTCCTTATGGTGTTTCATTATAATTTTATCCAAAGTTACACAAACGTTTGTTTTAGTCATAATATCACTAGCAATGTCTGCAGGTGAAGTTCCTTTGTCAACATTGTTTATAAACAAAGGGAGTCTGACATGAGCCCTAAACTTACATTGTGTGTTATAAACCTATTCTTATGTCTATTTCTCTGTACCTCCGTCCATTCATCATCATTAATTGGTTGTTTCCATTCACCCGGCGCACGCGTAATATCTGCAAACGAGTGAAAGTGAAAAAAAATACTACAAATTTATCACTTTTTAGTTGCACCTACCCCACACAAATTCATATGACTACTTGCTATGTGAATATAAGTGACAAATTTATTGAAGAGTTCCTTTGTCTGTCTCCGAAACTCATCAACAGATCTTTACAACATTTAAATGGGACCATTTCGGAATAAACGTCTTTCGAACAAAAAAATAATTTTGCAAATCCGTCTATATATGACGGAGTTATGACCGAACATACATAAAAAATTTATTTATAAACATCCGAATTGAGGACCTCCTACTTTTAAGAAGTCGGTTAAAAAGACCCACTGTCGCATTAGCTAAGTATAATGATAGTTTTTACTATAACATCGGCCCGAAAGTCAGGAATGCCGGCTAAATGAGGTTGATATCAGTAGTAGCATGAAAATAATTTTAATTAATTTTTTTCATCTGTTAATTTATCATCTATCTATTTATTAGACGAAAAAATGAATTAAAATTTTCGAACCTCCATTTTGTTTGTATTTTGGTTTTTATTATTCTTGAATTCTTGAAACGAGCTACTCTAAAGAAGACTAATTTGTATTCAAAGGACGTTGTTGGTATCCATTGCAAAGCGATTAATTTATAATTGTAGAGGGGTTTGTTGTGACCATTGTGGCTCAATTTAGGAGAGTTCTATGAACACCTGCAGTGACACAGCGATTTGATTGATTGTTTGATTGATTTGAACTATTGTCAGAAGATTGTCATTCACGGACAATCTGTATTGGTACTCAGGCACCAATTTATGAGTCCATCGTCCAATCCTAGCAAACAAAACAGAACATAATGTCTGTACCGTGTAACAATTGTTTCGAATTGAAATATTAAACTAGGCACTTTCGATATCTTTACACATTTAATAAACTGCCCCGTTGGTCTCGTGGTCGTAAGCGCGACTGCTGAGACTAGGTTCGATTCACGGGTCGGGCAAAGCGTTATTCTGAATTTTTCCATTAGGAATTTCTTAGTAACAGCCCGGAGTTTGGAAGTTGGCGGTGTGATACCTCAGAAAGCACATTAAGCCGTTTGTTTGTTCGTGTCGGATTGCCGTCCCATCGGACTATGAGCGTGAGGGAAGAGGGAGTGCACCTGTGTCTGCGCGCATACTCGTACACTATGATATCTCCCGCGCCGAGAGCTAGCTAGCTAGTGGCCGAAATACAGTCTGGAGGACTTTTATTTTCCATAAAATGTATCTACCTATTCTTGTTGGATCCACACAAAATATAAATAGTAGATACCTAAATTAACAATACAATTTACTTTGAATTCAGGAAACATTACCATAAGCATTTTCGATGCAGGTAAACTTGAATAAGTGTTAATGTTCGCCAGGGCAGTAAAATATAAAATTATTTTAGGACGCACACGTATACTACAGTGCTACAGTTGAATGTGTGACTTGAGCCGAATTTAGTGCAAATTAATGAGTTGGCATGGCACATAAAATTAATTATAGCATGAACTAATCCCTAGCTTTCAGTGGGAGCTGCGATTTTCTATCAATATTAGCGACGCACATAGGAGTATTGCCCTGTAAAATCCGGTCAAAATTATTTAATGGCTTATTTAATAATAAAACATTATAATACGATTAAATATAATCTTTAGTGATAATAAAAAGTACATTTATAGTAAAAAACACGTTTTATTAACTTAAGTTCTAAAAATTATCTTAATTTTTCTCTTCCTCTTCATCGTCTTCATCTAAGCTTTCGCAGCTGACGTTGTCTTCTGTTGACGTTGATGGTAAAGATGGGCGGCGCAATTGCGACCATCAGATCAAGTGCCTCTTTGGAAAAACTTTTTCTCTTTAATTGCGGTTTTGGCCGAATTGAGCTTAAATAAGGATCGGAACTTAATAGCAATCTATTAATAATGTCCCTGTTGCAGTCTTCTCTAGAAAATTTTCTAGAAAAGTCTAGCCTGTACTGCCTAAAGTTTTTATTTCGGGCCTCAGCCGCCTCCTCCGACAATTGACCAATAGGAACGATAGCTTGGCTTATGACTTGAGCTCCATGCATCAAAACTTTGTGAATTGTAGGTGACATAGGATACCATTCATACAAATCAGTATACAACTTTGCTGTTGCCTGGGCGTAAGAAGCAAACTTTTCAACATTAACACTGATTCCGCTGGCAATTACTTCTAGGATTACTCTCAATCGCTTGATGAGGTCTAAATTAATTCCAGTAATGTGAGATGAAGTTTCTGGGTCTGCAAAAAACCTTCGTGATGTATTTCCATCATTGGTGTTGCCAAATCCTGCTTTTGGCACGTCTACGAGCAGTCCCATTTGTTCTCTAAAATCTTTTTGTATTTGCTCTTTCGTTTCCTTAACAGTTTTTTTTTCTGTTGGTGTACGTGCCTGCCACTTTTTTAATGGGAGTTTATAGGCGAGGTGGAGCAGGGACTCAAAAAACCTTATTCTGGCGTGAAGCACAGATAGTCCAAACTGCAAAGCTTCGACATTTACGTCCTGTATAGGTACTTCTTTTAACTTGTAAAATTTCTTGAAGTCTGTCCACAAATATAACATCGCATTGTTAATGCTGTGTCAGTAGCAGCATTGCATACTTTGCCATCAATCATTGTGAACAGCATTGTATGTTTTATTTTCACAATTCCACCAGGAACTGTAATTTCAGTTTTTGATAAATTATTTGATTGGCCATTAACATAACTTATCTCCTCTTTGGTAATATCTTTTGATTCACTGATAAATCTGATCCGTATTGGTCTACAGAATCTAACTGAAGATGGCATTGGGTTTTGCCAAATTATTTTAATTTCACCATTTATATTGACAATCAGTCGCAAAGGAACTAGGGAACTTTGAAATAAATTAGCGTCACTATCTGAGCTGTTTTGGAACTTTTGCTTAAACTGCGACTGCTGCGATCCATCGCATCCCCATTTAGATATTAGTTCCATATTTTCTCTTTCTTCCTTTGTACACGTTTCTATCACCTCTACAAGGTATTTGTACAGGCGAGATGCTGTATGGTCTAGTAATCCTTGCAGGTGGATTTCCATGCACGTTTCAGTGACGCGTATTGTTTCTTCCTTGGGGTAACAATCCTTTTTTGCCTTTTGTATTAATGAGTAACATGGATAGATACTCCTATTAGCATTATAAAGGATTTCCCATTGCCTTCTTGTGAAGTCACCTTCAACGAAAATTGACAGTGCCTCTTGTGGCGTGTGCTTTTTCACATTTATTTGCTTTTGGGATAAAGTGTAAGATTTACGAACTTTCGACGCTCTTGTTGGCGTTGCCACTATTTCTTTTATCATAGCTGAGGCATCAGTGTTTCCAATAATGCGTTGACTGACTCCAGCTGCATATGTTAGTTCTTCAGCAGGTATTTGCTTCCGTATCTCAGTAGTTTTTCGTCGCTTACTACGCTCACTTAAGTTTTCAAAAGATTTAGTTGGCCGACCCGGCTTGTATGTAAGCTCTGCACAAAATTTCTGCAACTGTATAGACGATTGGAGCCATTTGTCGTTATTACGCAAAAAGCGCTCTTCTTTGCGACTTGCAGCTACCCATTTTCGTTTAAATTCAGTCTTAAAAAATCTCAGAGTACGGTCCAAAATATTTTTTTTATGATCAGGGCATTTGGTTATTCCAACTAATTTTGTTCCCAAAAACTCCAACTTTTCTTCAATTTTCTTTCCTTTACAGTCACGCATGATGTCATACAAAGCTCTTCTGGTAAAACTAACAGTTGATTCTACATTATCTGAAAATAAAAAATAAAACAACGTAAAGTCAAATATATCCACATTTTGCACTATCATATTCAAATAATAATAAAAAACAATGGCGCGCGTAAGCGCGGCAAATTTTTACCTTTTCTACTAAAACTTATTCTAAGCAACATATTAATCGTAAAATAAAGGTTTGACAAGCCTTGACAAATAAACAAAAACACGATTAAATGATGTATTTTAGACAATTTATTTTAAATTTTCGGTTCATCTTTCTAAATTGTTTTAAATACATAAATGAAACAAAAAGTATTTAATTGTTATGTTAAAATAATCTACGTACCTTGTACTTCCATATTCACAACGATTTTTTCCACAATTTATCACACCAAACGTACAGTTCAAACTCCAATGCAGTGAAAAAACACAAGCGCCGAGAACAAAGACATGCGGTTTAGACAACGATTGGGTTCCGACCAAAGAGTACTTTGTATATACGGAAATAGAGAGCCATCTTGCGCGATTTGAACGATAACATTAAAAAAGCGCCCTCTGCGATTAAAATACTAAACAACATCCGTGTCAGTATTATAATCGCGCGACCTAGATCCATTCATGGTCCAACTGTTTTCTATAACAGAGATAGTAAAATTATACCGATTTATGTATTCAAAATCTGTTTACTACAACATATTTAGATATTATTTAAATTACACACCCCCTTACTAATAAACGTATTATATCAGACGAATAGTTACACACCGATTTCTCTTTTTCAGTCGTCAGTAATTTGATTTTCGACAGAAGACAAAGCGTTGTGTAACTATACAGACGATACACAATGTTTATTAGTAAGGGGGATATAGGTACAACGAACGATCACAGCAGACAACGAACGATCACAGCATTCACAGCAGAACGACATCAAAACAACAACAGCCATTTTTGTTTATTACTTGCCAGTGCTGCCAGGGCATATATTTAAATATCTCTAAATTCTTACCAAAGTATGTAAGATCTTTTTATTTAAAAAATTTTATCAGCAAAAATTACTTATCATCATGGACACGTATGTTTATATTTAATTTATTCTAACGAACCCTATATTTACAATAAACACTCTTTGCTTATCTCCAATAATAGAACTAATCAAACTTCAATGTAGCAAATAATGAATTAATTATGGCAACACATTCTTAACAGTACTACTAATATTATACCATTTATTTAGGGAGAACATTGTAAACCTTAGTGTAGTATTATATTTTGAATATTTTTTATTATCCTGTATTATACGCCACACTAGCGCCTCTGATTGTACAATACTAAACTGACAGATTATTATACTACGAAATTGTAAAGCTAATAACCAGCTGGAAATATATCTTTTGTACATGTCATCTGTAATAAGTTGGGTTATCACAATGCTGTTGCAGGGTTTCTACGAGTAAGATTGTAAGGCATGGTTCCGACTGCTTGTGCGGGAAGGGTCGACTACCTGAGTCACAAATGTGTCCCTCTTTCAATGGACCGGTTATTAAGCTGCAAAAATATGTGGCTTTAATAGGTTTTTATTTAACTTCGTAAATTCGACTTTTGACCGGATTTTAGATGGAAATACTCCTATGTGCGACGTCTCAAATGCATTTTTTTACTAACAGTGACAGGCCGCAAATAACTGGTCATTCGAGGTTACTATGCGTAGATATGGGACGGTATAATGTCTACGTTGAAACGAGAGTAGGTTCTCTAGAACCTACTCTCGTTTCAACGGTAGATTTTATTGCCCAGACAAAATATGTAGTCCGCGCCAGGAGGTTATTAGAATGAAGTTTGGATTGTGCTCGGATACTGGCAAAAGATGTGCCCCCTATGATCCGCGACTTATAACACGCCTGCTGATCGGGAATTATCTGCAGGTGTCAAGTTTTGAGATGAGATAGATGTTTATAATTATGATAAACCGCATGATTTTGTTTACCGTCTCAATTTTTTTTTTTTAATTTCAAGACGGCAAAAATCATCCAGTATAGGTAGGTATGACTATGTAATACATATTTTTAAAACTTGATCACTTATCTATCGACCATAAAAATAGGTTACGGAAAAATAATACCTAGGGGTCTTATTTTATCGAGCTCTGTAGCCAGGCTCCAGAGCTACAGGCTATAGAGCTACAGGCTCCAGAGCTAGGTTAGAGTACCCGTATTTCAAGAGCCAGTGCCTTCTTCCATTTAGGTTACAATTAAGTAATTTATCGACAAATTGCTGTAAGAGTAAATACATCAAATAGTTACACATAGCGAAAGCTAGCCTTGAGCTTCAAACATGCAACACGTAATGAAGTACAAGCCCTTGATAAGGAGAGCACTCGAAGCTTTTGCTGGTGTTGACAATGTTCATTCAAAGGGATTGACGGCGAATCGGCGAACACAAAGGGATGCGGGCTTTTCATATCTCTCCCGCACCGGGGCGCCGCCTCGAGACTTTTCTCCGGTAACGTTTTTTTTTAATTAGTCACATACTTACATAATTTTTTGTTCTTACAATTTTACTCGCCAAACTTCCTAGTGACGTAGTAAGCTATAAGTTAAGGTTAAGTCATGTACCTATACCTAATGTTGTAAATTCTAAATACATTCTGCTAAGTGCTCAAGTATTCAGATTCTAAAATTCTAATTACAGCTCGGTAGGTACTTGGTCGTAGAAAAATCTATAAGCTTAGAGCTACGTAAATGCTGGGTGGTGGATTTGGTTAGGTGTCCCAGATACTAAGCTAATGTATACTTAGACAACCTGCTTTTCGATTTAAAACCTTATTTGATGTTCGATTGGTATCAGCGTCACAGTCCTCGTAGTAAAGTAAATTTTAAGTATCAACCACGATGCTTCGGCTTCTATCAATAAACAAATTGCCTCAGCGGAGCCTACTAACCAATTGATTTTAGAGCTGCTAAACCTAGAGTCCAGTTACTTACTTCTTCTGCAGCCTGACCACTGGATCAGCAAGCAGGTCAGCACACGTAGGTCGCAGCGCGATGCGGCGGTCTACCACGGCAGGGTGAGGAGTCAGGACCAGCCACCCGATGTGAGCGAACCAGAATCCTCGCCTGATGTCGTGGGGGTCAGCTACCGTCTCAGAGTACTTGTGGTGCACCCGGTGGTCAAGGGCCCAGATGTAGATGTCGCGCTGAAAGAAAAAAGTTAATTTTAGGAAAATATAATTATGGGTATTTATGAAAAACCGTTTTACACTAGAAACAAGACCCATCTGGCCAGAGGATTTTCTCTATTCCATGGAAGAACTTCTAACTTGTTGTCCAATTCGTGTACATAGCATAATCAGCCTATAATGTTCTCACTGCTGGGACACAGGCCTCCTCTCGGTGGGAGTGAATGGGCCGTGAACCACCACGCGGGGCCAGTTCGCGTTGGTAGATGTCACATGTCACACGACCTACAACTCGTACTTAAGTCGGGGCCGTTACCTCTGGGCCACCACCACTGCTCCATTCGTGTACAGTCAACAAAAGAGATAAGTATGGAGGATCGTCGGATATAGTTGAAGTTTAGTAAGAAACCGATAGATGTTGTCGACTGAAATTTAAAGGTCTCTCTGCACACAGCCGGCGTGGCGTGGCGGGGTGCGGCGTGGCAGGGCGGCGACGCTGTGCTGGCGCAGCGGCAGCATTCACACTGCGGGCGAGATGACCGGCAGTGTGACTACTACATACGTAAACCATACAACACAAAGCGTTGGCGTCCTGCCGCCTCTGCGCTCGTGTCCCGCCACTCCCCACCCCGCCGCTTCTGACTTGTATTCCCGCTCGGCGCGGCGGCGTGGTGCGACGTTTACCGTCGCGTCGAGCGGGACGGCTCTGTGTGACGTCGTCCATAATATCTAGTACATTACAACTGTTCAGCGTCGCGTCGCCGTCCCGTCCCGCCGCGCTACGGTGCAGAGACCTTAATTTGGTAAATGAGCTGTTTGTTTTTTATTAATATAATAAAATTTAATTCGAGAACATCCATCAGTTTCTTACTAAACTTCAACTATATCCGACGATCCTGCATACTTTCTCTCTTTCTTTTTCTCTTTTGTTGACTACATACACATTACATTGGGTACATACTGTGTATGTACATGATTCGTTGTTTAATCATGCTGAAACCGCTTTAACGTGAAAATGAAATGATCGGGACAAATTCCTATTTAATCCTGAACCGGTTCCCGAAAGTGTCTGTGGGATGTAATATTTCCAATTTCATCCAGTTTACCGCTATATAATAATATCGCTTGGTGTAATAAAATATCGCATTCAATTTTCACTGCTGTAAGATATTGCCCTTGAACACATCATAACTGTAGAAATGCATATACAAGCCAACAGATAAGTATGAAGATAGGTAATTTTACCCCCTGATTAATAAAACACGAATTGAGTTAATTAGCAATAACTATTCATCAACATAATTCAGATTGTGGTTGATACAATGTTACGCTATGAGGCTGCTGATCGTGATCATGTAAACGTTACAAAAGAAGTACACGTATATAGTTATACAATATAAACAAATAAATATTGTGAAAAGTTGTGAGATAGCGAGAATTTGTTTACAACGTTTCGACATCGATATTATTCCGAACGTTGGATTCTTTTCAAGTAGAATCGATAAGTCCACAAATCAATTGGACTTTTAGATTTCCATTAGGAATGCAAACATGTTCTGAGTAATATTATGTCCCTATCGTAATCAGTGTGCAATTAAACCAGTCGTCAACATTTCCCAACAGAAAACTAGGAAATAATGAAGTGGTGTTTATTCTGAACTAGCTTTGGCCCGTGGCTTCGCCCACGTGGACGTCGGAAAATCGTCATATTACAGCCAATTTATACAAAATTTTAATGAATTATATGCCTAAACCTTCCATCACTTCGTCCATTGGTGGAAACCGTACGAAAACCCGTTTATCGCGTTCAGACAGACAAGACTTTGTTTTATACTTTGTAGTGATGGATACTTGTGTTGGAACCTACCGATACTTACTTGCCCTAATAGACTTTTTAACCCACAGTTTCGTGTTGCACGAAAATTTATTGACCGACTAGAATTCGAAAGGGCAAGTAAATATTACGCGGTAGTAGGTTCTGAATTATATATTAAGTATAGTCAGGATGCTTGGTGTTGTACCCGTCAGGGTATTTATGTTCTGTGGTGTTGTACGTCGTATTAGCCTTGACGTTAAACATACCGCCAAGTTATTTGATATTTATTAGACAGGAGCTGCTACAATATGACATGGCAAAACTACGTGTAACGCAAGGCTCTTCTTACATGAATGGGCTCAAAACGACGATTGTAATGAATTATTATTATTTGTCATTATATATTTTGTCATTATTGTATGTGATTTTTGTTATTATTAATGTGATTTTATTGAAAAATGTGTGATTTTGCTGATATGGGTTACCTTACCTGAAATAAATGAATTTTAATTTAATTTAATTTAAAAAGTAACCAGAGGTTACAAATTGCAGCATTAACAAATCCTGCATGGTAATTTTGGCTTTAATCCTCCTTCTAAACTCATATTCAACCTTTTTTTGAACCATAGTCTGTCCAGAAATTTCCATCTGAAATCTTTCAAATTACGAATCGTATTTACGTCAGATGGCATTTTTCACGGTAGGCATGGTGACTTTGAAAATAGCCTTGTGACGAGGAACATGTTTTTTGTGGAATATTAACGCCGAAATTTTATTGTGAATTTGAGTTGGTTGAATTAATATAATTGCTGTCGCAATAAGTTTTACTCCTCCGTACCTCGTTATCTATAAATTTAAAAAACTATTTGTGAACATATTTTTTCTTCATTTTTGGATAAGGCCCGAATTATGGGCAAGCCGATTTGATCGATTTTTCACTCTACCCTGACTCTCGAGACGAAGTATAAGCTGTTCGCCAGAAGAGCGCCCGCAGCTAGCTGTTGCAGATCTACTTGCTGTTGAGGATCTGCTACCTGATTATTGTTCTGCTCTATTAATCTACGAGGATCCCGAGAACGGACACGAAGACCCCTTTTTTGGGAACAGATACTTTTTTTAGTCTATTCTCATAGTAGATTGTCTAGATATATTTTCCTATCAAAATTGCGTGAATTTTTATCATTCAAATACGGCGGGTGTGCTATTTTAACTTTTTTTCCCTTGGACCGCGCAAACTTTAAATCTATCTAATATTTTCTTGATTGCAATCACGTCAATATAACAAAATTCTCACTTTATTTTTGTCTTTACAAAACCCAAAACCTTAAGTATTTCTATTTCATTCATATTCGTATTTATAACCAACGTCACAAGGTATCTTAAAGTAATCTTTTTTCTTAATTTTTTTATACTAAATTATTGTATTTGGAATTTTTTATTTTTACAACAAAATTATACGTAATGGTAGTGAAATTGTGAAGTCACCGCGTTTTATTTCGCTACAAATGGCGCCCGAAGTAAAAGTAAGTACTTTTATTGATTCTAATTACTAAATTAACCTTTTTTTTTGCTGTCGTGAGGGTGATTGCTCCTTCCGAGCAAATTTTAATCTTTCATTTCTGTTTTTACCATTTCAGGTGCAGGAATAGTGGAATTTATTCTTATTCTGTCAAACAAGATCGTTGCTATGGTTACCATGGATATGCTGTGATTGACAACTTCTGTTAACCCTTCCTTTGCTGATGGTGTTCTTTACTTTAATGTGCTGTGTTGTGATGCAATATTATCAATAACTTTGTAGAACCATAAAACATATAAAAACGCTTTTATTTTTTCCCTTTAAATATATGTTTATCCTGGGTTTTATTCCGTTCCTTAGATAGAAGTATTTAGTATCCTGTAGTGTGTGTTTGGTGTGTGAATGTTTTAGGCTTCGTGACTAAGGTAAGCGTTCTATGCACGGTTGACTGCTTGATTCTATTTATCTTTTTTGATTCTAGCCCAGCTGTACTTATTTCTGTTTTGGTGCTGTTGGTTTCCTAGGTTCTATTTGTTTTTTCTTTGAATTCTTAGCTCAGTCGTTCCTGCGAAGTCACGTCGTCGTACCATTCCTCCATCAGCCATATTACTCGATATCTGCTACGTGGAACCTGACCTGTATATTTTTTGGTTTCTATCTTTACTGTGGCATTTGAAGGTTAGATATCTTTTTGGGGTTGCCTGACTGTCTTGCGTTCAGTTCCCCAGCAGACTAATCACTAAACTGACTCTTTCTCAACTATATTCATACTATCAGATTTGCCTATTTAGTTTTGTTTTGTCCTTCTTGCATCCTAACATAGCAGATAAAGGTTATTCCTATCTTTATATAATATAAACTTTTTAGAACATATATTTTCTAAAATAGTCTTTGGGGTTTGTTTACAATTTACAGAATTCTTTCTATCTTTCAAACCGTTTTACATAATTCAAACGGTAATCTTAGTTTTAAACGTATTCCTCTCATATGACACTAACATTATGCAAATATTCCTATAAACAAAAAACTCTTTTTCAAGTTACGTAATTATGTATTTCATACTTTTTCTCAATAATTCTTAAATTTTCTACTTTTATTACTCCTATCAGATTCTAACACGAAAGACTAATAAACAGTCCGTATTTTGAGTTTCATCTTTTTTAACCGACTTCGAAAAAGGTAGTTCTGATATTTTAACCGACTTCGAAAAAGGAGGTTCTGATTTTTTAACCGACTTCGAAAAAGGAGGTTCTGATTTTTTAACCGACTTCGAAAAAGGGAGATTCTGTTTTTTTTTTTATTTGCGATTTCCTTTTTCTATTTACTGTGACAACGATAAGTCCTTATGGTTCCTAGCCGTGCATATGGTCAGACTCTAAGCCACAATTAAGCTGAAAGTCGGTCGCAAACACGCGTAGAACCATTCTTCCCTTGTCGAGGTCTGTGTGGTTTTAAATTATTTTTTTTTCAAGATTGTTCAACATTCGTACTAATAGTCAGACTCAAGGCGTAGTATATTTAGCCGAAAGTCGGGCTCAGTACGCATCGAACTTATCATGCTTATCAGAGGTTTATGCGAAAGTCGCTGATAATCTTTCTATGGCCTTCCTTCGTAATTCTCGAGCTTACAATACGCATCGTTCAGCCATCACGCTGAATGTTGGTGATACTGTATGGAGAAAGAATTTTTCTAGATCGTCTGGAGATGATTATTTTTCTGGAAAGCTAGCTCCTCGTTTTATTAAATGCCGTGTGACTAGGGTTATTTCTAGGACCACATATGGACTTCATGATTTCGATTCTTCTCATTCTGGAAGATATCACATTAAAGATATTCTTAAATAATTCCCCTGTAATTTCTAATCAAGTATTTCTATTAACTTTCGTCCGTTAGGAATGTTATTTTTACATTTAGTTTAAACCCTTTTAAATTTAAATTCCCATAATAACTATTTAAATAAATAAGCTTATTCATAATTATTAACAGCGACATCTAGTTGTTCCTATTTGAAACAATTTGCTAACAACCTTGTCAATGTTTGTAGTTCTGGCTTTCGCCCGCTTATGTCGTTAAGTCTGTCATGCCCAAAAATGACATAATGACATCTCTTAGTGTTGGGAAACGGTCGTATCGATAATTTTGTTTAGTGTTGAGACATTGTCGATTTACTTTTATCGATAAATCAATATGAGGTTTTAATTTTTTTCTTATTTCAGCATAATACTTATCGTTTATCGAATATCCTCCTTTCTTTTGTATGAAATAAGCTTAAGTTTCTTATTTCATTCAAGTTCTTTGACTTAAGTCCTTTGTTTGGCTTAAGTTCTTTGGTTGTTTTATGTAGTCTCTTTTATTATCTTATGTCGTCTCTTTTATTATTTTATGTCGTCTCTTCTATTATCTTATGTCGTCTCTTTTATTATCTTATGTCGCGTTTCTTTCTTCAACTTACTTTTATTGTTACTTTTGCTTTTGGGGATCCTCTCTTTTTTACTTAGCTTAAGTCTTTAGTTATTAAGTTAGTTTCTAGGGTTCTTATTTTCTCTCCTAGGTTTAGTCGACGCGTTGGTAGTTAGCGCTGATAACGTTTAGATGGGAATGCGCTTTCTCATTTATTCTGTATCCGTTGCACTACGATGTCGTTTAGTTAGGTTTATTTCTTTATTTTTCTTATTTTTGTCCAACTGTTTAGTCTAGGTTAGGTCTATTGCTATTAGGGTTCTTATGCCTCAGAATATTTTTTTTTTTCTTTTCCTTACTTTTCTTTACTCTGTCCCACATATTTTTTTGGAAAGGGGGTACTGCAGTATTAACAAATCCTGCATGGTAATTTTGGCTTTAATCCTCCTTCTAAACTCATATTCAACCTTTTTTTGAACCATAGTCTGTCCAGAAATTTCCATCTGAAATCTTTCAAATTACGAATCGTATTTACGTCAGATGGCATTTTTCACGGTAGGCATGGTGACTTTGAAAATAGCCTTGTGACGAGGAACATGTTTTTTGTGGAATATTAACGCCGAAATTTTATTGTGAATTTGAGTTGGTTGAATTAATTTAATTGCTGTCGCAATAAGTTTTACTCCTCCGTACCTCGTTATCTATAAATTTAAAAAACTATTTGTGAACATATTTTTTCTTCATTTTTGGATAAGGCCCGAATTATGGGCAAGCCGATTTGATCGATTTTTCACTCTACCCTGACTCTCGAGACGAAGTATAAGCTGTTCGCCAGAAGAGCGCCCGCAGCTAGCTGTTGCAGATCTACTTGCTGTTGAGGATCTGCTACCTGATTATTGTTCTGCTCTATTAATCTACGAGGATCCCGAGAACGGACACGAAGACCCCTTTTTTGGGAACAGATACTTTTTTTAGTCTATTCTCATAGTAGATTGTCTAGATATATTTTCCTATCATGAAATTGCGTGAATTTTTATCATTCAAATACGGCGGGTGTGCTATTTTAACTTTTTTTCCCTTGGACCGCGCAAACTTTAAATCTATCTAATATTTTCTTGATTGCAATCACGTCAATATAACAAAATTCTCACTTTATTTTTGTCTTTACAAAACCCAAAACCTTAAGTATTTCTATTTCATTCATATTCGTATTTATAACCAACGTCACAAGGTATCTTAAAGTAATCTTTTTTCTTAATTTTTTTATACTAAATTATTGTATTTCAAATTTTTTATTTTTACAACAAAATTATACGTAATGGTAGTGAAATTGTGAAGTCACCGCGTTTTATTTCGCTACAAAATGTAGTTACTTTTCCACTGTGTAATTGGCATTTTGTTTTGATTGTTGTTTTGTTGTCATATTATTATGCCAGTGTCGCGGGCGCATCACGGATTGATTTGTATTGTCAAAGTCAAATTCTGTCAAATGTCAACCTCAAATTGTCAATATCAAATGAATGTGTGTTGTCCTTGGTCTCTGGCCCTGACATCAAGCAATGGACAAAATTGTCAACATTTTTTAAGCTTGAGTACGAGGCTTTTGACTATGTTGTATGTGTATATATTTTTTTATTTTATTTATAATGTGCGTTTTGTTTGTGCAGAATAAACAATTTTTCTTTCTTTCTTTCTTTCTTCAATGACTTTAATTTTAACAGTTCAACAATATTCATTGCGTTATTTACGTTGTTGAGCAGACACATTTTTCGAACACATGAAGCGATGGATTAACAATAATATCCTTTAAAATTATTGAGATTGAGATAGATAGTGAGTTACGCAATTATGGTGAAATATTGAAAAAAAAAACTTTACCGTTTTCTGTGTATGTAGGTATGAAAATCATTTTCAGTTACCAATTGAATTTACTACCAAATATCTATAAAGAATACTGAAAACATAAAGGAGAAATTTTATGTAGAATAGTTGCGGTTATGTAACGAGCAGTCATACAGTTTAGTTTATGATGCTCTGTCGCCAAGGCTGGCCGAGAGGTCAACGCGTGCAATTGACTTCATTTGATCATGATGATCACGAGCTACAAGCAACAACTGGCACTGGGCCCTGTAATTATTAATGTATTCGTAATAAACCACTTTCAATGTAATTGACAATCATGACGGTTTCGGGAACATTCGATTGCATACCATGATCAGCCTATAATGTTCTCTCTGCTGGGACACACGCCTTCTCTCTGTGAGAGGGAATGGGCCGTAATCCACCACGCGGGCCGGGTCACATGTCTTCGGATTTTTTGTTCTCGGACATGCCGGTTTCCTCACGATGTTTTCCTTCATGGTTTTGAGAGCAGTGGTGATGAAATAATTTACACAAATTAAAGCGCCCTGCTGGATTCGAACCTATTTCTTTCTATAAATGTCAGGTGCTAAAAATCTTCGAGCCCGCTTCGGGAGCTCTTTTATTCCTAAGACTTTTTGCATAAATAAGTCGACAAAGCAACTACTATTTCCGTACAAGTACGAATGTTCAAAAGAAACCTGACCGAGTATTCAGAGTTAATGTGTCAAATATGTATTATATACCTACTATTATATTCTTGTTCTCGTCGCTCGCTCTCGCATGCATTGCTTGCTTTTCTTGAACAGCATTTATGTGGAGATGAAATTACAACTTCCTAAAAAAAAAATCCTGCTGTTTGCGAGGCCCATCATATACCTAAGTAGAGTATAAATTACACACGTTATACTTTATTTTTTTTGGCAGTATTATTTTTTTGTTAAATGTTACTAGAAATACAAGTACCCACAACTGAGAAGACCGGGGGGCTCATTTTGTTTTACCACCCCGTGCCCCCGACACGCCAGGGTTAGTCCGCCACTGCTATAGCGTTCCTCTTTTAGCAATGTAAATATAACTTTATTGCCAATCATAAATAGCAATTTCATAAAGAGACATACTGTTGGGACAACGAGCCAAACGAACGTACGTACCTATAGCTACCTCAGAATAAATAGATAGGTAACCTTTCAGTAATTTCTAGTAATCCGAGTGAGTCCCGGCTCCCACAACTTGACGATACCGCCTTAGTTGTGTTAACAAATGCTCTGGCGCAATTATCTGGCTTTGAAAAGAATTTCGGTTTGATTAACAACACCGTTGGCGTAGCTTTAATATTTTAATAAGTAATCAAACTTAGAATATTCTTTTGACTTATTTTCCTATTATTGTACACCCTAACCTACCACTATCTACCTTGTTGTATATAGAGATATGTTTTTAATTTTCACCACCTATGTTTGTTAACCACCTACAACAACTATAAACAATGTTCTATTCTATTGTCCGCTCCTCTTCTCATTCAGAGAAGGAAAGTGGATACAGTATTAATTAATTACCCTGTTTTCCTTTTTTTCATTTTCCTACCCGGAACAAAAAAAAAATGGGATTGCTTATATGAGTAAATTTATACTGTACCTACTTAATACCCGCATATTATACCAATGTGGCTACAGGATACACAAGTTTAGTAGCTACGGCTGGATAGGTGTATATCCTAACCTACCTAACTTCCAATAAAAAATAATCTGATAGATTACTAAGTATTTTTATTGGAAGTTCTCTAAAGGAGCTTGCGGTAGGTGTAAACTTGGAGAAATCGTCACGTAGCGAGAAAGCGTCATGCGACTTTTTTACATATATAAACTCCATGCGACTTTTTTACATATATAAACTCCATGCGACTTTTTTACATATATAAAGAGGCAGAGAGAGAGAGAAATAGTTTTCATGGTTTTCGAGGGTGCTGATGCCAATATAGTGTCATCAAAATGAAAATCCAAGATGGCGACTGCGAAAATTTTTCAATTTACATTATGGGTGTCGTTTTCGTGGTTTTCGAGGGTGTTGAAGCCGATAGCGAGGTCAAAATAAAAAAGTCCAAGATGGCGACTGCAAAAAATTATTCTTCTAAACTTCGCGACGTATTTTGAAGCGGTTTTCACCATCATTTAGAGAGAGAATTGATTCCGGAAGGTTTATGTGTATAATACATTTTTATTTGAATTAATATATAAATCTTCGTGTTTTGTCAAGCTGTTAAAAACGTGCGAAGTTGCTGCGTCGTTAGTGTAGTATAACAGTCATCATAAATGTCCTAACAAAAAACAATGCTGAACTATAACGGGGTTGCTTTTTCTACTTTTACCCCGAATTTAAAGTAAGTACATTTTCCACAACCCAGACAGATTTACTACAGAAACTACGAAGATAGGGATAGTAATCATTCATTTAAGTCGCTGCTGGTTTCAATAAGCTTCAAATCCGCTGAATTTAAAAGTAGAAAGTTCTGTCCGTCAATTCAATTTAAGTTATCCGTCTTAGGGCTGATTTTTCATTCGACAGATAATGTTTATTCGTCGAATAAAATGATGTCTGACATATTTTGAATAGAAGAACTGTAAAAAATTCAAAATTGTTCCTTTGTACTGGGTGAAAAAAAAAAACAACTAAAGAACAATGTTTTTTTTTAACTGCCTCTTTTTCAATGAATCTTTTTATTATTTTGTCAATTTCCGGGCCGCTGCTGGTGCATGCATGCACAATGTATTATATTGTACACTAAATCAATAAGCAAACAATTGGAACGTTTTCCCCAAATGAGTAAGTCTTTTATCTCAAACACCTGCGATTATTACACATAACAAAAAATCGTCATCAAGTAAATTTCCGTGTAAACTCGAAGATTGTTTCCACAGTTTATCAGTTATAGATATTTAATTTTCCTGAATGCGACTGCGCAGTGCAGGTAAACAAAAAAGAAAAAAAAAACCACCTACCTCATTTACAGGATGAAATTGAAAACATGCGACAAATCGAAATGGGTGATTCTACTCATCATTATGAACAACTTTTACTATGGGACCAAACCTGAAATCGCGAAAAAAAAATCTGCTGTTTCCTACATTTTGACGAGTTATGCGAACATAAATGTAGGAAACAGCAGATTTTTTTTGTCGCATGTATTCAATTTCATCCTGTAGGTATAGCTCAGATTTCTACCAGACGCTAATGAAGTCTTTTGTAAAATATGATAAGCGGGATAATTCAAGGGGTAAAGTTTAAGAAAAGGGGTTAAAATTCAACTGGTTGAGTTCAGATGCAGGAAAAAAATGTTTGCCAAAAACTAAAAGAAATATTAAAATGATGAAGGATGACATAGCGTCTCCCACGCGAGACCGAATACATAAATCTAAGTTGGTAATAAGGCTAGAGCACAAGGATAATGTAATTAATCCTGACTTGCCGAGGTAAGAAGCCTGCTAACTTTCATGGCATCAGCAGTCTTGCAAGTTACCCCACCACAAGCGTAAAACTAAGTTTGTATTGGATAAGGTGGTTACTAATTAGATGGCCATAGCCAGCTATTTAATCTATAATATTTGCAACACTAATCATAATTAGTGTTGCAAATATTATAGATTCAATTATATACTCGCTTTTACGACGCGACGGAATGAAATATAATCTAAAACGTAGCTCGTATCACCATTACCTATTAACGTGAATTTTTCAGTTATGTAATATATCCTATTTGCTAGTGTTTAGGTACCTGCCTACCTATTGCAATAATTACAACAATACTTGTTTACATTTTTTTGATTCAGTACTACCCCTATCTATTTATTTGGATCAAAGTTACTGCCATTTTCCGAAAATTTATTTTGTATACAACATTATTTTTAGTATATGCGAAACCTGAATATAGTTTGTTCAGAATAAGTGACTGAATCGATTTCAATAAATTTTACACAATGTTATATTTTGTCCCAAAAATATTTAATCACTAGTTAATTACAATAAAATCGCCGTATAGTTAGGTGCCTATTGCCAAACTATTATCAATAAGCGTACGATGCTGGAGGAGCATAAAACATGGTCACCCCGCGCCGCGCCGCGTGGTGAGCACACGTTCTGTATCAATTCATTTAAGTAGGAATTATAAACAATAACATAGTGTGCAATATATATAAGAATTTGATATTTATTAGAGGTAAACACTCAGTGCTCTTCCTCCTCTCTCCTACATTCTATGCTGTGCCCGACAGGGTCCAATATTGTGACTTTATTATGTTTAACCTACCAACTAATGTACATTTTGGAATGCAATAAAGATATTGAGTATTGAGCATGTTTTTGAGCGGACAACCAGGTAACATAACAAGCTTATAACTTTGTGATTTCTCATAATACAGTTTTGAAATTTTGTACATAGATTCTTTATATAAAAATACTAGACACGTGTCTCGCGTTTCGTATATGCTAAAAATAATGTTGTATATTTTAAGCATAATCATTTTGGTTATAGCTTTGTACCTACATTGGACTGATTTTGATGTAAATATTGTATTGAACCACAATCGGGATAATGGATTAATTTGACCAACTGAGTTAATGAGAAATCGTGGGTTGGTTCATATTGGCAGAACTAAGTCCAATTAGTGTAAATGTTGTGATACAAAATGCAACAAACGTGTGCATCTCGACTTTGCTTTACAAATAGCAAAAACAAAACGTAATATCATAACAGCACTCATAAAACCACAGCTGTTAGTTACAAAACGAGAAGGTCGTATATATTCATAGAAATTGTTTTAATAACGGGCAATATGTCGGAACCTATAGTTATAGGCTATAAAAACCAGGAAAAGTGACTAAATCACTCATTCGCCTGACCTGAAACATTTTGGCGATGGTGAAACCATGACCATGACCTTTGTTATTAAAAAGCCACTAACTGTGGAAGGTGGCCTAGGGGAATTAAATTTATGTGTAGTCTGTTAGTGGTGGGGGGAGTGGGGGGCATAGTTAGTATAGAGGTGCTGGCGTGCGCCTAGTAACCACGCTACCTGCTGTAAGCACGCCATGGTCTGTATAAATCAATAAAAGGTTACATTTTTAAAGGAATGTCAACATAACTATAGGCCGCCCGATTAACTGAGACATTGCCTGAGGTAGCATTGCGGTGCGAGAGGGGTGTGGTGACGTAATGCGAGAGCTCAGTGATTCGTCAACTTGTAACAACTATCCCATAGTTGTCACAAGTTACAGCAGGTAGCGTGGTTACTAGGTGCACGCCATTACCTCTAGACTAACTGTGTCCCCCACTCCTCCCACCACTGGCAGACTACACATAAATTTAATTCCCCTTGGCCACCTTCCACAGTTAGTGGCTTTTTCACCACACGCATCACGCACCGCGCAGCTACCTCAGGTGACGTCTCAGTTACGCGGTCGGCCTATAGCATACTTAATTAGTGAAACGTAGTGAGTACTCGTACATCTGCTTTATCCGCAGGGTATACACAGGCATGCTGACACATTTTCCCAACGAAAATTGCTTCATGTAGGTAAGAAAAATACAATTTGGAGACTTTTTTAAATACCCTGCTTTGCGAAAAATGCAACAGCGGTTTTCAGTAAATGTTTTTGGAGTGTTTGACACAGTTTTATTGACGGAATTATTGTAAGCATCTAGTGTTATACTGGCTAGTGTAAATGCATTCAAAATTCTAAATCATTTTATTTTCTTAAATTATTCTTCCCAAAACTGGTTTTTGTTCGGTAAGCTCGAGAGAAACGGAACTTAGTGAAAGAAAAGTAAAAAGAGACTTCTTGCTGCCATCATTTATTAAAAGTTGCTGACCGCCTCAGAGTCCTCCTAACTAGCTCCGTTTGAACCGACTTCACAGACTGATATTTGAGCAAGAAAGTTCGTTTTAGACCCAAGTAAAGTGCTCGCTACTAAATTCAACTCCGAACAAACAAACAAAAAAAAAAAGGCAATGGCAAATAGCAAACAAGAATAGTGATTAAAACACACATACATACATACATACATATCTGTACCTACTTTAACTAAAGTTGGATATTGCTAAAACAAAAAGGATTTTGCTAAGTCTTTTCTTTCTTGAATACTAAATCGTTTTAAACTGCCGCTACTTAAGTAAGTTAGGAATACGTATTGTCAAAACTAGTTCGTATTATGTATGCCTACGATTAAAACTAAAAATATTTTTTTACTATACTCAGATTATTTGCAAGCCCACTTAAAACTGAATTGAATAATTGAAGTATATTTTTAGACTCACAATGAAAAAAATATTTTTTAGATAAATTTAAGATAACTGTAACACCAATTTCTAGAAACTGATTATCTGTAGTAAGTATATTTTTATTCCTTTTTACTAAAATTAGAAAGTTTAGAGTAAAAATGCATTTAACGGGACGTTCTCTTCAAACAGAAATATGGATGAAGTGGAAAAATTAAAAAGATCTGGTGGCTTTCGTCGGCGTGTTGTAAAATATAAAAAATTTACTCCATCAATGTTAGCAATGCGATATCTTCGAGTCAGACCTCAGTGTGCACACCAAGTGTGTGCGCAAAGGTGCACTCTCTTTTGCACTGTAATATCTTCCGCGTACCTGGATAATCTCCGTTGAGATGCTGTGACCGAAATTCGACAGGAAGGATATTTATAATTTGGTAATGTAGTTGGAAACAAACCTAATTAAAAAATAATCTCACCTGTCCAGTTATTGTGAACAGTATGGCGAGCAGAATCCGCAGCGGTAACCGCGCGCGGTACGCCCGGTGTGACCACAGCCTGTGCACGCCCGCTGTGATTCCAAATCCGGACGTGTGTAACGTGCCGATTGCTGAAAAAAGACGAACAATTGTATGGCTTGACATTGTTTGAATTGAACTATCAGTACGGATTTTTTTCGGAAAACTATTCAGTTCAGTTCGGAAAACTATTTGGCGTGTAAAACAATTCCCGAAGTTTCAGATTTTTGATTTGGAGACGTTTTTTTTAAGTACCGTAATAAGAATAAATTGAAAGTATTTATTTATATTCACTCCAGTAACTTTCAAAGCTGAAAATTATGTTTTTGAGGGATCAAAAATACAAAATCATGGAAATTAAGAAATAATAGTAGAAAGTTACTGTACAGTTTCTTTTGATTTTTGCTTGCCGTACGTTCCCGAAATCTCCACACTACTGCTACGAGTAATTAATTGAAAATGGGCAATGAAATTAAGTTAATAGGATATCGGAATCACTTTGACACGCCATAATATAAAAAATAAGCTAGATGGAGTCGACATTTCCTATCTGACAAGTATCCCTGAGAAGAAATGTCTGTCACCTCTGACCTAGACTAGAGTCAAGAGCGAACCCATTTTAAATAAAAATAAAAAAATAAAGAAATGGCGAAAGGAACTCAAGTGCCGGGGTAGCGGGATTGTGCCGGGGCAGCGGGATTGTGCCGGGGCAGCGGGATTGTGCCGGGGCAGCAGGATTATGTCGGGGCAGCGGGCTTGTGCCGGGGCAGCGGGATTGTGCCGGGGCAGCGGGATTGTCCGAAAGGGTTACCGCTACCCCGGAACATAAAGGGCTAAGGAAGGAACACGGATGGGTTTTAGTCAGTAAGAGTCTGACACTCCCTTCCGCTCCACCCAGAGCAGGAGGGGTCATTTGATGAATTCCCATCCTAAAAAAAAAAGGGTCATTTGCAACGGCGCGTGTGTATTACGGCGCGAATGTGTTCCACGCGCGCCTCAAAGAGATGTCAGCATCAAAGGAGGGGCCCGTCAGGGCCGAAGCCTGCCGGGGCAGCGGGATTGTCCGAAAGGGTTACCGCTACCCCGGAACATAAAGGGCTAAGGAAGGAACACGGATGGGTTTTAGTCAGTAAGAGTCTGACACTCCCTTCCGCTCCACCCAGAGCGGGAGGGATCATTTGACGATTTCCCATCTTGAAAAAAAAAGGGTTACTTGCAACTTGAAGGTCAATGTTCGGAAACCTCTTAAATCTGTCTACCGCTTTTATTTATTTTGCAGGAGCTGTCCAGACACAAAGATAATACTTCAAATTCAGTGGAAAAAGCAACTATAGGTACTATTAATCTTGCTTCTTCAATCTCACAGGATTTTTCCTCGTATTTTTGTTTAAAAGATGAAAGTTGTAGACTTAGCGTAGACTGCTAATGTACTGAATAAGTGTGTAAAGGTAGATTAAAAATTTCACTTACCAAATAATATTGTATACAGCTTAACTTGGTTACTAATTATCAGGTACAGTCCGTATAATGAAACTAAATGCAAAAGAATTTGTACAGTAAGGTCCGGCCATCGCCACTGCGCCTTAAATTCCATGGCTTCATATTTTTTAATATCAAAGTCAGCATCACTTGTCACTTCACTAGCACTGTCCCTTAACACTGTATTATTGTTCTCTAAATGTGCAACTTTTCCATTTTTGTATGAAATTGGATTCCTTTTTAGTTCCGAATGCATTTCTTCTCCACACATTTCGATGTTCTGTTGCGCTGGAGCCATTCTGTGGGGAAAAGAGCAGGGACTTAAAAACACCTTCACAAAGGTTCCTACAGAATTAAAAGTGTTACAATTGAATTGATAACAGAATGAAATATGTAACCCATAAAAATGTGTTTTTCAATGTTTTAACCCAAAACACTTTTAAAAGTGTAACAGTAATAATATCTATAACCGATATAAAAGTGTTAACAGTGTTATTAAGTGTAAAAAATAAAATAGCCGCAATCCCGACTGGATTGAGACTATTTTGCCATCGCCACGTCTGTCTGTCATATCTACAAATGTTTATTTCTGTTACACATTAACACATATAAAAGGTTACACTTTGATTCTGTAACATTATTGTATCTGTTACTAGGTACTGGAAATGAGAAATTGTTTTCAGAAAATAAAAAAATCTGTTAAATCAATCAAAGCATAGCGAGCATACTAAAATAAATGGTGCTAAGTAATAGCTTCTTAGCCTTGCCTGTGCCCCAGCCGGTGGATAACAGTTTACTTATTTGTCATTTTATCTGTTATTTACTATATTTCAGGATAATCAGTTAGTGTAATCCTTATCGCCGTATTAGTAAACACAGGTGTTCCAAAGTATGGAAGTTGACGCGGTGTTTTCTCGTTTACCTACTCACCTACCTACACTTGATAAAGTGGTCATAGTTTAGTCACATCCGATGACGCATCGATTATGTTATCGGCGATAGATTGCCAGATGTTTGAGTTTAAAAAAATTCGATATTAATAAATGATTATTGTAATAGATAAGTACTAAAGTCCTTTTTAACATTTATTGTTCTTCTATGACGTGTTTATTGTTTTGCCGACTGCCGTGACACATGTTCAAGGTCAAAAGGATCAAATAAATGCTTTGTAATATAACATTGGAATTCATAATGATGAGCAGAGGTCTCCCACATACTTACTTCCGGGACATGATACGTGCCACAGTTTTTTGTTTAGGTTTTAGGTGGTAGCATTGAAAACAAACGACCGTCCGTGCGCAATACGACAAGCGCACCGCCTCGGCACCGCAGAGCGGTCCGACACGAAACGTCTAAATTGAAAGCGCCCTAATAGTTGTTAGTTACAAAGGTCTTAACACTATGTTAGTATTACACTACAAACTAAGGTAACAAAACAACGAGATCACTGTTACTCTGCTGTTACTTAAAAATAACAAACAATTCACTTCAATTAAAGAACCACCGACACAAACAAAAACCTCCAAAATGTCAAAATATAATGTTTTAGTTGTAGGGAATCTACAACTTATGATTGAATTTACGATATTATTTTTGACCCAAGCCACAGATAGTATAGGTAATACTCTAGCTCAAGCGTTCGTCGTCGCGTCGGGGGACGGCTAATGAAAATATATTTTCTTTCACCCGCATTCGTTTCGATCCCGTTGGAATATCGGGATTAAAAGTATTTTATGTCTTAATCCTGGTGATAAACTATCTGTGTACCAAAGTTCATACAAATCCATTCAGTAGTTTTTGCGTGATTGAGTAACAAACATCCAAACATCTTCATAAACTTTCACATTTATAATTATAGTAGGATAAAAGCATGCATTCATTATTGCTGGATATAAACCTAGTTTATTTGGCGTTCATTAGCCGTCCCCATACACCGACGCGGCGATGCTTGGGTAAAAATATTGGGTTAGTACCTACTGATTCCTCCCGAAATTATTTAGTAATAATATCGTTTAATTACATTCTCGATTCCCCCCGAAGTTTAAAAATTAAGTACAGTGAAGCGAGAAAGTGCAACCACAGAAATATTATATCACAGAACCAATGTTGAGGAATACATTAATGACTCCTGCAAGAAATCAGCTCAATGATAACACATCATCATCATCATCTGCTTAGCCTTTTCCCAACTATGTTATTGTCAGCTTCCAGTCTGATCAGCTGAATACCAGCTCAATGATACCTATGCTCACCAAAATTTGATTATTTAGTTATTTTGTTAGTTTTTATTATTTTCAAAGTTGTAGATTTTTTAAAATATATTATAATTTATAATAATTTTATAACGTGTTATAATTTATTAAACGTATTATTATAAAACGTATATAAATATATAAACGTATATAAATTATAAAACGTATATAAATATATTATTAAACGTAACATTTTTAGTAGGTATATTTAATTTCTAAGAATGAAAAAAAAATATTCACTAAGTCTGTGATTTTTGTAATTGCGGCTGCACATTCCAGGAAATGCTACTACTATGTTCTTATAATATCAATAAAGTAACAGAATACCAAATTTCGACTCGATCAGACCTGTGAAAGATGCTCACATAGGTACATCCTTCAACTAGAAAAGAGCTGATAATCTGCAAACAGCTGAACCAATTTTGTTGAATCATAGCTCTCTCGATTAAGTCACCTTTCAAATAAAAATAAAAAATCTTAATTGGTTCAGCCGTTTGGGAGCTACAATGCCACAGACACACCGATACCCAGATACACAGACACCCAAATACACAGATACACACGTTAGACGTTTCATCGGGGGTTAAAATGGAGCATTTCTCTAATACATTCCTAAGATGCTTGTTGCCTAGAATAGCAACCCAACGAATAACTTTAACTCTGTTTCAACTTGTCTACCTTACTAAAAGGCTTGACAGTTTAGCTTCGGTATTTCATTAAACGACGCAAGCGATAAATAAGTTGCACAGATTTGTTTTTAGCCACCAATCACCAAACAGATTTTTAAAGACAAACGAATTTACAACAACTATCAATAATTTGAAGATAATAGAGACGGAGTGATGGGTAAGGTTAAATTAAATTAGCTAGCGAAACACTGCAGACCTGATGGATATAATATAAAAAAGATTTGATTACTTAAAGTATGAGTTGAGAAAATCTGTTTTCTTTGGTTTTATCGTGTTTAGATATCGATACTCTTATCTATGAACACATATTTTTATTTTTTTTAATCTCTATTTATTTACAGGGTTTTTTCTATAAAGAATATGTCACCCCGATTATTGAATACAATATATAACTAACTAATATACCCGCAACCTTGTACCCATAATAATAATATGATAAAGTGTTCTGGCCTCACCTGACAATGGTGAGGCCAGGATGCTATTATAGTAGCCTACATTAAAATTATTGTCAAAAGCTTGACGTCTTTGGACTTCAATACGACTACATTCCGTCAAGATGTGACGCACATCTTGACTTTCTTCTATGACTCCACAGACAGCACAATTGGGTGAGTCAACTTTGCGCATCATAAAACCAAAACTATTGAGAGGAACATGGCCGGATCGGAGTCTCAAAGCTGTTACAACTTCTTGCCCAGTCATCCTGCCCTCACTGAACCAAAGCATACGTGGAAGCGATGGCTGAATCGTCCTGTACCAAATGCCTTTCGTTAGAGATCTTTTATCAAAATATTCTGACCAGGATTGAATACATCTATCTCTAACTAGAGGTAAAAGATGAACACATAATACTATATTTACACAAAACAAAAAATTATATCTTAAGTGACTACACAAACTGCGGTCCGCACAAAAAATTATTGAATTAATTTATTTTATGTTTTATCATGTTCAGATAATTATTATCGATGCATAACGTCCGCGTAGTTTCGTTAGCTAACTTGATTTGACCCCTGTATACGTTTTTGAATTTGGTTCTGGTGGTGCAAGCGGGCCTTAATATTTTATTTTACCAATGCATAAAATAGGGCGCACGTAGTCAATGGCAACGTACTGGTCACCAATAATCAGTGTTCAGTTGAAGCATTATGCACACTGTAACCACAATATTCATCTTATCTACGACAATTATGGGCGAGACCATCTGCATTACCTACCGCTGTAAATCTCCGTGATGAAACAATGTGAATAGCTCATAAGTCACGCATTTTAATTACAGACAATAACCATTGTTTTTCTCCTCCCACGATAATGCGCTCTATTGTTAAGAGCGGAAAGTAACCAAAATAGCCTAACTTCAATATGATTTTTCGGGAAATTGATAAGGCTTAGGTATAAAATAAAATAATATGAGTAAATATATGATATTTCCACACTTATTGTGCAACAGAAACACAATAATAAAAATTTATCGACAAAAAACATCATAAAGTCACCTTTCACGACTTTTCGATTTGTACTTAATATGCTTGACTAATAGGATAAAAATTTGATGATTATTTGTGTTAACACAAGGCGACAAAAATTGTGCAAGTATTTTTTTTTAATTCTTTTATTTGTGGTTTTATTACGATGACAAGCTTCTGGCACTTACGGCGTTCATAGTTCGTGGAAGAAGTCATCTTCCGTCGCACGTTGCGGGAACTGAACAAGCTTCAAGCATAATATTTTTGTTTCACAAATCAGTCACCGTCGCTCTGTTGAGACGAGCAGACTGCGCTCAAATTTTCGGTTGCGCTGGGATATAATTTATTTACGTAAATAATATATTCGTAATTTATCACATTGTAGGAAAGAAACTGTGAAATAGAAAACATGGAAAAATAAATAAAACCACTTCCAAAACGATTATTAAAAACGTTAAGACTTGATAAATGAAATAAATACCGAGGCGAAACTATAAAATTCAATTAAATTTTTGGAAGGAGCGAATAAGGCCTTTGCCCTGCAGTGGGACAGAGATAGCTGATAATAATAATAATAATTCAATGTTGATATTTGAAAAATCTCAAGATGACATACATTTTATTTGACAGATTTTTGACTGGTAGGTCAATATTTATCTACCAGTCAAAAATATGTCAAATAGAATGTATATTTTAAATTAATTAATGTATTTTTAAATTAATGTATTTTTAATGTTTTATTTTTAATTACAACATAGCCAACTGTCCAATTTCACGTTCATTTGAAAGTTGGGCCTGGAGCTTTTAGCCCTTATTGTGATTAACTCACTCAGAATTCGTCTACTCCCACTTTTCTTGATAAATTCCGTGTAAGGTAACTCCTACAGGCCTGCGCAGACGATGGACAATTTGTACACGGCCAAATTATCCGCGTTCAAATTGTCCATCGTCTGGACAGGTTTCAGGCCACACCACCAGCGAGCGAGCGAGCGAGCTGGCGATGGCGGGCAAAGCGAGGCGAGGGAAACTACGAATCTTTGGTGAATTAAACTACATAGTTTAATGTGAACCCACATGGGTTCACACCGAAAACTACGGACGGAAAACTTCGGAGAGCGAGGGAAGCGTTCCGTCTCATGTCACTCGAGCGACGACGAAATCGCCAAAGCGGGAGCGAGCGCGCACTCCGAGCTTCGGAGCCGAGGGAGCATTGGGATCATTCTTCGGTTCACAATCTTTTATAGTCACAAAGATCTATGTAAGTATACCTATTTAATTATTTTTAGCTTTCCCTTCATCATGGCAGAAATTGTCCAATTTGTTCCTTTTTAGAACACGCGCCTCAACCGCTGCTGGATAAAAAATAATATCCAATTAACCATTAAATTCTCGTTGGTATTGAAATTCCATTAGGGTGTAATAATCTCTTCATAGTTAAATAAAATTTTTAATAAAAAAAATCTTGGGTACAATACACTCTTTGAAATATAATCAAACCCGATGAGTAAATCGATAAGTACGTGGGCTAAAAATTTTAAAACGATTTAGGACTAGCTTCTGCTCGTGTATTTGCCCGCGTGATGTGTCGATAAACAGTAGACTGTGCTTATGTTCTTCCCTAGGGTTCAAAGTATTCCCATACCAAATTTCATCAAAATCGATCAGTTACGGAGATTAGCCGGAACAAACAGATACAGACAAACGGAAAAAAAACTTTTTTTTTATATGTACCTACATATAAAAAAGTTGTACTTATGTTATTTTAAGTCTGTTTAGCTTATATTAAGTAAATATTATAAAGAGGTAAAATCTATAAAAATAAATAAAAACGAACGGATTTGTTGTTCTCAAAAAACTAGATTATGATATTGGTCCATTGTTACAAAATAAAATATAATGTATGCTTAGTGTAACTAGAATATTTAGCATAGTTATTTGAACAGCGGTCCCCAAGCTAGACAGGAGCGCTTGTATCTTGGGGGACTGAGTAGCTTATCTTAAATTTTAATTCAAGATATTTGATAATGCACAGAATACCTAATTAAATAATGATAGCGAACTATCAAGCTAGAATGAATCGAAAAAATAATTATTGTGCAAACATTTTTTTTCTAAATAATATCATAGTATGAGTGTCACTATGTGTGGTGGTGGTGACTTGCAAGTGTGAGTTTTTCAAAATCAAATCATTTATTTCTTTCTCAACTAAAACCCATATAAAATGAAGAAGGAGATTCAGCTCGTTCACACAATAACTGTGTGGATGACTTGCTTGAAGATTTTGGTGTTAACTGACTATTTTCTCAGTTTCTCATGTATGACAGGGAGAGAAGCAAACTTTTTGTCATTCTTTTATATGAATGGGTGATAAGAACTTTGCTATCACAGTGCTTGCTTGTAGATATGAATGTGAGTAAGAGGGGCACAGTCTGGCTAGAAGACTATTCTTTCTCAAAAACTTAAGGTTAGTCTTTCCTGTAGCTTCAACGGTTAAGGTACCAGTCCTTAATGCCCCGTCTCAAAGATTTTTATTTAATAAGAATTCGTTGTAAAGCAGTTCCGGCAGGAACTTAAAGGGCTTTCTAAGCATCACGTTGATTACGGCTCTTTGAGCCGTTTCTGTTTCACTATCTCTACTAGTGATGTGATTATCAGGCTAACAGCCACACGCACAATAAATCGTCCCAGATTAAAGTCGTTATTTTATTTCATTTGCTTTAATTTATATCACTTCCGTGTTTTCTATCGATACTTTAATAAAACCAGATAAAATAGTTGTCATTTATTATTTAAAAACGCAAAGAAACGGTTTTATGACTTGGCAGTATGAATACCCAAGTCGAATGACAAAAGTTGAAAAAAAATAATGATGCCTGTTTCATTTCTCGCAATCGAAGTGAAAATCAGAGTGTACCCCTCGACTTAACTATCCAGTCTCGGTGTAAAATTACTCATTTTATGCACTATTTGTAAAATCTACTATAAACACAATAGAAATAGTCACAGAGAGAGAGAGATAGTTTTCATGGTTTTCGAGGGTGCTGAAGTCAAAATAAATTCCAAGAAGGCGCATTACTCTTTTTCGTTACGTGACGATTTCTCCCATTTCACTCCTGCCGCAAGCTCCGTTAAAGAACTTCGTTTCAAAAAAACTAGACAACTACAGGTAAGGTAGGTAGGACCTACCTACCTTGATGATAGGTAGGTATTTGTCTTAAGGACAATAATGTATTAAACTTCATTCGTAAGCAGTACTTCCCACACAATCAAGGAAAATATAAGGAAGAATACACTCAATACGTCATAGTAATAAGACCAGTCAAACTTCGTCTATGATAATTCTTATCAAGTATTTAGATAACATTTAATAGTCCAAATATTTGATAACAGTTAATATACTTTATTAGCACTATACAGGCTGTCCCTGGAAGTATGGATCAAATTGAATAGAAAAAAACTATTACAGCTAATTTAATTTGACTCTGCAGTAAAAGTGTCGTGACAGTCAAAATGTTACTTTTCAAGCTCTCATTCACCAAATGTGCATAGTATAATATGGGATAAGGTAGGTACTATTTTGTTCCAAAAACTAAGTAAGTACTTATTCATTTAAAACAACAGTCAATTAAACCGTGATTATGCAAGAAATAGCTGAAGCAATAAAAGCTATTTTGAAGCAGACGTAAGTAAGTACATGAAAATGAACGAGTTCGCACATACACATTTAAACTCGTCATAGTCATAACAAGCCACAGAAGCTGCCAGGCAATTAGAAAAATAATTAAAAAGAGTGGTCTTTCGGTTCGTTTTGACTATGATCTGTGATGTGTTTGTATGTGTGTGTCATAATATTTTAAAATGCACCGTCTATCTGTCTGTCTGTTAGTGCGTGGTTATGTAACTCGAGATCCAATGATCCATGTAACCGATTTGCGTGATTTCTTGTACATTGTGTATGTGTTCTCTGGCCAGCTGTGTGCTTACATAATTCTACATCAGTTTGTTTCCTATATTTTGCTAAACCAGCTGTTAGTTGAAATTTTGTAGATTTTGGAGTTCATCAGGGGATGTTAGCTACCTTACAGCAGATATGAATATAAGGTATGTTTTTAGTCGCAAGCGCTACTGCTGACCACGAGTTTCCGGGTTGATTCCCGGATCGGACATACTGTTATTGGGTTGTTCTATCTGGAATTTCTCAGCTCACAGCCAGGATTTGTGCCAGGTTGATGGCAATAGGCTGGTCCCTGGCTGGACTTAAACTTATTTACACTCAAGTGGTGAAATGTGTGTTTAGTTAGGTACTTTAGGTACAGTCAGCAAAAGAGATAAATATGCAGGATCTTCGGATATAGTTGAAGTTTAGTAAGGAACCGATAGATGTTCTCAAATAAAATTTTATTTAATTAATAGAAAACAAACAGCTCATTCATCAAATTAAATTTCAGTCGACAGCATCCATAGGTTTCTTACTAAACCTCAACTATATCCGACGATCCTGCATACTTATCTCTTTTGTTGACTGTACCTACACCTTTGCTTAACTCTCCGGGGAATACAGGCGCTATGTTATGTAGAAGCTTTACCGTTATTGTTATGAGTATTTCCAGGGAACCTATTTTACTCTTGAAACACTTCACACTATCGGCGAGACCCATTACGACATCATTGGAGTTGGTCATGATTCATACAATTATTACATGTTACGTCACTTTTTCATAAAGCCAGTGAATTTTCCTGTGTTATGTTTATGACTTTTAAGTGCGACTTAGGAATAATCATAGCATTAATAATACTAGATGAGAAACAAAATAAATAGTGAAATAATCAATCTGAATATATTAGGCGGCTATCACACTGCACCGGACATCGCTGCATCGCTCCGATGAGCGGTGCTGCGGTTTTGTAGACCTTACGGAGATGCGGTGTCAGTGTGTGTATACCCTGTGGTTTTTGTATACAATTAAGATTCTACAGTCAAAGTTTAAAACCGCAGCACCGCACACCGGAACCGTGTCTGGTGCACTGTGAACCGCTGTGAATCAAAGATTTAAAGCTCTTGCTATTGCTTTGTTATGTGTTTCGAGTATGTCCATTTTCTCCTGTGTTACGCTCATGTATAAATTAGGTAAGGATAACCACCATATTCATAACATACTAGAATAGAAATAAAAAAAGAAATTAAAGATATTAATCTTCTCTTGATTTCCTGTGGAATTTACCAAGAAACCACCAGATTCATCTCAAAAGTAAGCGCAGCCTTTAAACTTTGGCCTTTTCCGTCGAATCGTTAATTCCTTCCTGTAAGCAAGTGTTCTCATTTTGACGTGACGTAAACTGTCGTTTCTAGCTGTTTCCATGGGTCGAGCGTGACAAGAAAACATGATCGCACTGTTATTCTATCGTGGACGACAGTGCTGTGGTATAACATAAAGTAATCAACTTAATTTAATTATTGTTAACGACTGCTGGCAACACCAAGTAGGCATCTGCTGGGTATGACGTATCATGTTATGTATCACAAAAAATAGAACTCATAATATTATGAAAATGCTCTTTTATTGATTCGGTTATTTTACATTACATGTTTAAATAGTTATTCAATGTTTCACAGGGTGGCAGGGTACATGACGCGCTAACTGAATTCAGCACATAAGCTTCTAGCGTAAAAACTATACGTTGGTCAGAAAAAAAAACTGCCTGTATATTGTATAAAATAAAGTTTTGTGACGGCTAGTCTTTGAAAATATTTAGCTGAGTACGTGACTTTGTTCCAAAATATGCCGTTGTGTTAAAAGTAATACACTGCTGGAGTACTATTATTGATCGAAGCTACGGGATAATTGCGTAACAATGGCTTTCATTTTGACAGTTTAACAACATTCGTTGCGTTACGTTGTTGAGCAGACAAATTATTCAAACGTATGAAGCAATGATTTAGCAATATCCTTCATTGCTAATCCATTCATTCATTCAGATTGTCATTGAAAGTGTGTTACGGAATGTGTTGCATCGTTACATTATTTATTTATTATTACATTACATTACATTATTTATTTATTATTTTGATGCTACTTCATTTTGAACAACTTATAGGTATCTGTCATCACGAAAAATTAGGAACACTCGCTAAGTGTTTCTTAAAAATGAAACATCTTCCTGTTTCACAACTTCCTAATTCTAAGATCACAAAAAATTATGAGCGAAGGCCACGTAAATGTTTACGATGCTGTTTAGGTACTTGATGCATCTTTGATGTTCTCTCAAGGTTGCCATTCGACTATGACTACCGATCTCTTCGATGAAGCGAAACATCTGTCTTCAAGGCTCCCAAAGGCGTGACGCGACTCTAGTTAAACAATTTCCATGAAGTTTCCATAGAAATTGTTCTAATAGAGTCGCTTCGCAACTGTTTTGTCTCGCTGCTATAATTGGAATATTTGGATTGTTAGT
The DNA here is from genome assembly GCA_963669345.1 of Gortyna flavago. Classification (NCBI taxonomy): domain Eukaryota; kingdom Metazoa; phylum Arthropoda; class Insecta; order Lepidoptera; family Noctuidae; genus Gortyna; species Gortyna flavago. Next base: position 7,824,269 of record OY770129.1, on the reverse strand, counting down.
AGTTCCTTTTTATTTTTCTTTTATATTATGATTATTTATTATACCTACTGAGTCAAAATTGTTATGAGCTGGGAATAAAATTTATTGTATCATTGTTAGTGAAAATAATACAATAATAAATGAGATAAGTGCATTTTCCTTTATTGCGTTTACAAACATATTATTTGTATGGCTTTTTGTTTTTCTTATATATTATGATTATTTATTATACCTACTAAGTCAAAATTGTTATGAGCTGGGAATAAAATTTATTGTATCATTGTTAGAGAAAGTAATACGATAATAAATGAGATAAGTACATTTTCCTTCATTGCATTTTCAAACATAATTATTTGTATGGCTTTTTGTTTTTCTTATATATTATGATTATTTATTATACCTACTGAGTCAAAATTGTTATGAGCTGGGAATATAATTAATTGTATCATTGTTAGAGAAAATAATACGATAATAAATGAGATAAGTACGTTTTCCTTCATTGCATTTTCAAACATATTATTTGTATGGCTTTTTGTTTTTCTTATATATTATGATTATTTATTATACCTACTGAGTCAAAATTGTTATGAGCTGGGAATATAATTTATTGTATCATTGTTAGAGAAAATAATACGATAATAAATGAGATAAGTACATTTTCCTTTATTGCATTTTCAACCATATTATTTAAGTTTTTTAATATTTTATAAAAAAAAAAATTAACGTGCATAGGTATAAAATATAGTGGCCCATCGACATCAGAAACAAGGTCCAAACTGCCGGTGGTCAGGGGGAGCTGGTCACGGCACTAAGAGAGAAGAACCTTAGGAGAAATTCTTATATTATTATTTCGTTTAATAATCAGATGGTGTGGGTTTTGGCAATAAAGTAGCATTATGTAAGTGTCAATTGATGTCAAGGTAAAAATAACAGCCGCACGGGTCGATTCGTCACCGCAGCTGGTTCCTCGATGGGTGACCATCTTACACACCAAGACCTCTTCGTGGCTAGGAACGTTGATTCCGGCTATCATTCGTGGATCTTTGACAGTCGTTACGGGTCGTGAGAAGCCTGAAAGTCTGACAACCAGTGTTACCAAGGGGTATCATATTAGGTACCCAGTAACTAGGTGGTGGAGGTTACATGGCATGGGCAGACGCTTCATGTAAAATACTGGTAATCAACTGAGTCCTGTTAGATCCGGCAGATAGAAAAGGCTAGCTATATGGAGTTTCCTAAGTAAGAATTACAAGTAAATCTACAGGATGACTGGTAATTTTGCGTTTTCCTTAAGCCTGATCTATAAGTGTCATATTTGCTACAAAGTAGCATTCCGTGTAATAATTGATTATTATATAGTAGTCTAGTCGGACTCTACTCTAGTAGTGTTCTTGAGTGGAGACCGCGAATCAGCAACCGTACCTAAGGTAGGACACCCTCCGGCTAGGTGGAGTGACGATCTTCGCAGGATGGCCGGTTCAGCTGTACTGTATGAGAGTTGCCGAAAATCGAGTTGAATGGCGTGCAATAGGAGAGGCCTATGTCCGGCAATGGACTGCTGTAAGGTGATGATGATGATACTTGTGGAGGTACGATGTGGAGGCTTGTTATTAGCAACCTGATAATGTGTTGTTGTTACCTGTTATTTGTAATTAGTCTGTAAGCTTTCTTAAAAGTAATAAATAAAGGACATTGTTCGGCGTCCATACATAATTTTCCTAAGAACCAGCAGGGACGTGAATATACTTTTTGTGTCCTAAATAATGCATATATTCGATTGAAACTAAATTAAAATGACGGACACTTCTGAGAATTGTAAAAAATCCAAAACACTTTCGGATTTTGAGGTTATAATTAACATTTATTACAATGCCAAGTCGTCATTCTTAGTAGGTCCATATTAGCCAATCACAGCAAGAAGTCGATATTTCAAAGAAGAAATCAGAGTCCTTTGTCCACGCCAAGTTGTTGGACAAAATCAAAACAGAATACCAAGAAAATACAATAACACATACGAATACACACAACCAACGCAGACCGAGCCACAGATTACTAATATAATATGTAGCAAGACCGAGCACAGATTGCAGTCACACAGACTGTCATTACAATCAAATGTCAAAGTCAGTGTCGATGTTGCTTGTTTTACACAGCGCATTCAAGCGCTTTATACTGTTTGTAACTAAAAAACTTATTCATAGATCAAGCGCTGAGGGTGTTGAGTTTTGTAATTACACTCCGCTGCATACAAAGTCTTGGCTGAATGAGCTTAAGGACGCGTTTACGAATTGACGCGCTTCAATTTTAGGTATTGAGTCTTACTACTACACGTGCACGGCTCACACACACAGCGACATGCGCGAAGCGGCGAAATTATGAGTAAACTGACACGACTTGATACTTGAGCCTACTTTTATTTAATTTTTAGGTATGTATTTTTTTAAGCTTAGGTACTATGCGTTGTTGTCAAAAAGTTTGTACCGTGAAATGTTCATAAAAGTAGATACCATTTACTTACTTGATTGGTAAGCAAGTACATGCCAAAGTACCTATGTATTAACAATTTGCGCGACAAGCTTTTTGAAAACATATAATTTAAAAAAGCTTATTTATATTCGTTTTATTTAGTATTTTTAACCGACTTCAAAAAAGGAGGAGGTTCTCAATTCGGATGCTTATACATATATTTTTTTTATGTAAGGGTGTTAGGTTAGATAACTCCGTCATAATAATATATAGACGGCCTTTTTGTTTATGAATTGATTTAATAATTAACCGACTTCAAATAAGGAGTATTTTTTTTTATGTATGTTCGGGCATAGCTCCGTCATATCTCTATAGACGGATTAGCAAATTCTCTCAAACAAAAGTTTATGAATTGATGTAATAATTAACCGACTTCAAAAAAGAATCAGTAATTATTTTTTATGTATGTTCGGGCATAGCTCCGTCATATATCTATAGACGGATTTGCAAATTCACTCATTTTTTAATGGATAAGGTATTTATTTATTTATTTAATACTTCAAACACAAAAATGTATAGAGGCGGACTTAATGCCATAGGCATTTTCTACCAGTCAACCTTTGGGTGATGCAGAGACAAACAATGGTAGGTGCAATAATGAAAAATGAGGAATAAATATTAGGTATGCCTCAGGATAAGGTATACCTTTATGAGGTATAGCTTTATGAATTTTGCTTAAAGTAATTTAAATTTGTGTTGGGCAGGTTCATATAAAAAATGAAAAATAAAAATTGTTTTCCAATAAAAAAAAATATATCGGACTTTCAAAAAAAAACACTACAAAGTAAAAAATAACTTTTTGGAAGGTGCACCTTCAGGTCACTCCATCAAATCCGGAGGTAAGGTCTCAACATAACTAACAAAACGAGCCCAAACTCGGCACACCTAGCTCAGCTCGTCTATTAGTTCCAGTATCAGTCTTCGAAGTACACCTGCAGGTCACTTCATCAAGTCCGGAGGTAAGGTCTCAACATAACTAACAAAACGAGCCCAAACTCGGCACACCTAGCTCAGCTCGTCTATTAGTTCCAGTAGCAGTCTTCGAAGTACACCTGCAGGTCACTCCATCTAGTCCGGAGGTAAGGTCTCAACATAACTAACAAAACGAGCCAAAACTCGGCACACCTAGCTCTTCTCGTCTATTAGTTCCAGTAGCAGTCTTCTAAGTACACCTGCAGGTCACTCCATCTAGTCCGGAGGTAAGGTCTCAACATAACTAACAAAACGAGCCCAAACTCCGCACACCTAGCTCAGCTCGTCTATTAGTTCCAGTAGCAGTCTTCGAAGTACACCTGCAGGTCACTTCATCAATTCCGAAGGTAAGGTCTCAACATAACTAACAAGACGAGCCCAAACTCGGCACACCTAGCTCAGCTCGTCTTTTAGTTCCAGCAGCAGTCTTCGAAGTACACCTTCAGGTGACTCCATCATGACCGAAACGAAATATGAATAATCCCTACTTACTTCTAAAAAAATAATATAAGACTGTGAATAAAATCTTTCATACGATAGTCATACAGAATGCGTGAAGTATCAAGTTTGGTATGTCAAATATTTTCTATCCGTACAGCGATCTTTTTCAGCACAAGCTGCTGCTTACAACCGACACAGAGTCCACCCACGACGGCGGCTGAGCGCAGACCAAAGAGTACTTTGTATATACGGAAATAGAGAGCCATCTTGCGCGATTTGAACGATAACATTAAAAAAGCGCCCTCTGCGATTAAAATACTAAACTACATCCGTGTCAGTATTATAATCGCGCGACCTAGATCCATTCATGGTCCAACTGTTTTCTATAACAGAGATAGTAAAATTGTACCGATTTATGTATTCAAAATCTGTTTACTACAACATATTTAGATATTATTTAAATTACACACCCCCTTACTAATAAACGTATTATATCAGACGAATAGTTACACACCGATTTCTCTCTTTCAGTCGTCAGTAATTTGATTTTCGACAGAAGACAAAGCGTTGTGTAACTATACAGACGATACACAATGTTTATTAGTAAGGGGGATATAGGTACAACGAACGATCACAGCAGACAACGAACGATCACAGCATTCACAGCAGAACGACATCAAAACAACAACAGCCATTTTTGTTTATTACTTGCCAGTGCTGCCAGGGCATATATTTAAATATCTCTAAATTCTTACCAAAGTATGTAAGATCTTTTTATTTAAAAAAATTTATCAGCAAAAATTACTTATCATCATGGACACGTATGATAATATTTAATTTATTCTAACGAACCCTATATTTACTATAAACACTCTTTGCTTATCTCCAATAATAGAACTAATCAAACTTCAATGTAGCAAATAATGAATTAATTATGGCAACACATTCTTAACAGTACTACTAATATTATACCATTTATTTAGGGAGAACATTGTAAACCTTAGTGTAGTATTATATTTTGAATATTTTTTATTATCCCATATTATACGCCACACTAGCGCCTCTGATTGTACAATACTAAACTGACAGATTATTATACTACGAAATTGTAAAGCTAATAACCAGCTGGAAATATATCTTTTGTACATGTCATCTGTAATAAGTTGGGTTATCACAATGCTGTTGCAGGGTTTCTACGAGTAAGATTGTAAGGCATGGCGCAGACTAATATTTCATTACAAATTTTTGTGTAATAAAGCAAGACAGTGACCAGTAAAATAACCCTTAATACAGTGCATTAAGATTCACATGTTACAGCTAAATATGTGAAAAAATAGACTCGATTTTTATTTTTTTTCTGAGCCATTTGGTAACATTTTGATAGTTCTTTATACAATCATTTTGAGTTGAACATGTCTGCTTACATAAAATATTTTTAAATACATAAATTTATGTTAATAAATAGAAGAAAAATGTACCTAAAGTCATTACGATATCGTCAATTTTGTGTGAAGAGGCGACGGAAATAATTTTTTACAATATTATAAACCAAACTTTTCGAATAAAAATTTAGCCATATTTGAAGATGAAGGAGCAATCTATCTGTGGTAATTATTAGTTAGATTTGGTTTCGTATCATTTTCCCGCAAAATGTACCGAAAAACTGCTTATTTTTGTTAGATTCGTAAACGCCTCCTTAATACCCTTTGCCTATTCAAAACGTCAAATTGATACAAAAAATAATGACGCCGGGGAATAAGACCCAACTGAATTACTTTTTAAAATGTTTTCAAAATTATGAAGTGTCCGTTCTATTCTAATAATTGTAATGTAAATTATAATAAAAAGTAGTAATTATTTTAAAGGTTTCATACGTGTTGATTCATAGGCCATTTTTTACAATGTCCTTTAAAAAAATACTCTAGTTGAAAATCAAAAGTCCAAACAATCAAATAAGTTGTGGTTTGAAAAAACGGTTTTCAAATTCGATTTTGAATCTCTAAAGCCGGAATTTAATGGCTTTGACTTTTCTAGCCAATGAGAGTGTATACACTCTTCCTTTTTTTTTGAATACGTATAAGTACATACGTATTAAAAAAGATGTTTTGCCAAAGAGTTGTTTTGTGGCGAGACAGCAAACAATTTAACACACAGGTCATTGGTCTAGGAATATTAAAATGACCTCATGTCCGTTAAATATAGTTTGTGACACTTTTGACAGCGGCTATCATTGCCTATTAAGACTGACCAATGTACAAGTTTGGGCACACTTTTGACAGCGGCTATCATTGCCTATTAAGACAATGACCAATGTACAAGTTTGGGCACACTTTAGCGTTCATGGAAGTTTTGCTGACGCTTAGACAAATCTCGAAACGATAACGGTAAGAGGTGTTAAAACGTGATTGCTTGGATTATTTTGTCGAAGAACTATAGAATTATAGGCTGACGTCTAATATGATGTATGTTCTTCAATATGATCTAAAGTTTATCTGGAAAAGACAAGTTTTCAGAATTTGATTACCTCGTTATGGAACGACCACTTTTTACTTTGTTTTGATCATATTTGATGTATAATTATTTACCCGACCTGTGTAAAGGTTTTAGACAAAACATTTACTTAATTTTGTTATAATTTAACAAAATGAAGTAAATTTACACTATGTTTTGTTCACATGGATGGATACACAAAGGCAGACCAGCGTTAATTCAATTAACAAAGAAGTTTATTGAATTTCTTCTGCTCTGTTGATGACAGAGCTATCATCAACAAGGAGTAAAATAACAAGATTACAAAGTTTAGATAGAACAAACGTAAGGTAAACAAAATCAAACGTAATCAAAAGAATTTCAGGGAATTTGAACAGAATAATAAATCAGAAACTTCAATTTAAACTTACTCTTCAGAATTTATGAAAAGGAACTATTTTAACTAAGAATGTAAATATAAATTAAATCCCGACTTACCTACAGCCAATGAGTTAACGGGACTTACTCTCTTTACTGATTTACATATTTATTAGATAGATAGATAAGCCATTTATTTGGCGCACATAAAAGACAGCACAACACACAAAAATACAGCACAGTGTAATCAGCACATGGAAGACTATATAGGCAGTCGCTCCATGTAAAATATTGGCATTCAGCCGCATACGGTAAGACTGGAAAACGACCCCAACATAGTTGGGAAAAGGCTAGGCAGATGATGATGATGACATGGAAGACTAGATATATGAACAGATATATGAATGTAAATGAGTAAATAAGGATTGTAGGACTTGGCGTTCTCTAGCTAGACGATTCGATCGTCTAGGGGAGTCCAGCGACGCCCTAAGCCGAGGTCCACCCCGTAGTCCGTACCCCACAGGGCGCTTAGCCTTTACACACCAAACCCACCGGCTTTGCTCGGCGGGTTTGGTGTGTAGAGGACTTTAGTTTATAAGTTTTATGCCCTGGCTGGAGACCTTAATTTTTTAAGGCATCCAAAGGATAGTCCGGTTAAGTAGCCGAAAACCTGCTAGGTTGACCTACGAGTTGGCATTCACATAAAAAACTGTTCTGTAGTTTCTGCTTAGCCCCATGGGAAGAAGGCGTGAGTTATGTATGAATGTATGGATACTACGAAACAAATCTGAACCAACAAATATAAATTAATCAAGCCCATTCCACCCGTTTGACCGTTAGACTTTGATACGATATTTTCTGATTAAATAAGACAAGGAACGCTTTCAATGGACAGCTTATAAATTAATTAAGTAGGTACTTGTCCATGTACTGTTTCAGTTATTGGTGCTCATTCACACAAGCGACTCGTGTATTTGAGTATTTTTTCGTAGGAATTTTCGATAAGTTTGGAGGCTTATAATCGCTACCTAAATCTTATTTGTTTGTATAAAATATGGCGAAAAAATAAAATGCCAAGTGAGGCGATCAATGCCTTCTCTGTCGGGTATGAAAAGAGACCTTTGCTTTGCAGTCGGACAGTAATAGGCTGATAGTTTATGGAAACAAATCAATCTACTTTAGAATTACTACTTTGAATTTATCAGGAATATCTATTTCATGAGTAACCTAGACTTTTAGCAATGTGTTAAAATTAAATTAATTGTATTTAAAATTTTATTTTGTAGATTACGTACGACTGTATTAGCATGAAGTGTTGCGACGCCAAGAGACGCACAGAGCAGGTATCAACCAAAATAGCCTAACTTCAATATGATTTTTCATGAAATTGATGAGACTTAGATATAAAATAACAATAACACGAATAACTACATGATATTTCCAAACTTATTGTGGCACAGAAAGACAAAATAGTAAAATTTTCTCTAATAAAAACATCACGAAGTTACCTCCAATTTTCACGACTTTTCGATTTGTACTTAATATGCTTATGACTACTAGAATGAAAATTTGATGATTAAATTATTAATATAAAGCGACTTAGATTGTGGAAGCATTTTTTTTATTACTTTTATTTGTGGTTTTATTACGACGATAAGCTTATAGCACTTACGACGTTCTTAGTTCGTGGAAGAAATCATCTTCCGTCGCACGTTGCGGGAACTTCAAACATATACAGGGTGTCCAGTAAATAGCACGACATACTGCAGGGGGTGATAGCTTGGGTCACTACCTATCAATACAACACAATATATGTTCAGCAAAATCTTACGGATTTATAGTTTTACAAAATTTTCCGAAATATCGAAAAATCTCTACCTTGAAACAGATTTATAAGCATCTCGTAATGAAAAAATCCTTTTCTAGAACTTTTTTTACATCAAGTTATTCGTGAATAGGTTACTCTACTCATTATAATTTTTTTTTTTATCAAAAACAAGAAAGTTTTGAAGAAATAGTTTTTTTTGTTAAAATTTTCACAGAACGATTTTCTTTTCGCATAACTTTAACCTACAGTGGTGAAAAAAAATCCGTAAGACTTTGCTGAACATATATTGTGTTGTATTGATAGGTAGTGACCCAAGCTATCACCTCCTGCAGTATGTCGTGCTATGTACTGGACACCCTGTATATGTTTCACAAATCAGTCGCCCCCGCTCTGTTGGGACGAGAGGACTGCGCTCGAATTTTCGGCTGCGCTGCTATATATTTAATTTACGTAAACAATATTTTCGTAATTTATCACTTTGTAGGAAAGACACTGTGAAATAGAAAATATGGAAAAATAACTAAAACCACTCCCGAAACGATTATTAAAAACAATAAGACTTGATAAACTAAACAAATACCGAGGCAAAACTATAAAATAAAAATATTGAAATAATTAAATGTTGATATTTGAAAAGTCAAGATGACATACATTTCATTTGACAGATTTTTGACTGGTATAGTACCACTAGCGCCATTGTTCTGCATTTCGGTTCATTTTCTTGCGGAGAAAATTTGCAACATAGCCAACTAGCGCTCATTTGAAAGTTCGTGCTGGAGATTTTAGACCTTACGGCGATTAACTCAGAATCCAAATTCGTTTTCTTCCACTTTTCTTGACAAACTCCGTATAAGGTTTTAGTAAGTACTATTCCCTAAATCAAGTTGAAACTCGAAATTCAGCGTAAAGGGTTTATTATTGGAACATACAAAAGTAATATCGGAAATTAAATGCGTAATGAGTTTATTGTGGACAAAAGTACGAAACGGCGTGCACATGCAATATTTCATACAGATAGTGTTCTCATGACTAGCCTTCTTTTTATGGTGAGGATGAGTAAAGGTTGTGACGGATCAACATGTTTGGGATTGTCGGCTTCGCCGATAAAAGAGTTAAGCTCTAAATGGGTGCTGAGTTCTATAGAGTTGAGAGAAAGTCTAAAGGTCATATTATAAACTAGGCAAGATTTTAAAGCTAAAGTTTCAACAGTTACAAAAGAGGAACCTAATGAACTTTAGACTTTGGAACCCATTTACATAGATGCCATATCGGTAAATCCGACAAACATGTACTTCTTTTGTACCAAACTTGGGCTCGTTTTCCACAAATGTTTTCGGCGGGGATTTTTTCCTACTCGCACTTCGCGCAGGAAAGGCTTTTATGACACATGCCGTTTGACGTTGCATAATACAGTGCAAAATCCACCATACGAATATTATTTTTAACTTGGGTATCACTGTTGCTAATTTATTGACTTTGCACGATCCTGCAAAGAAAAATACACGATATACAAATATAATTTTTTTCTTGGTCAACACTGAAGCTTCTGAAGCTGAACGCAAACAACTGCTCCAGGAAAGGGAAGACAGCGAAGTGGAAGTGGAGAACATTAATGCAAAGAACACGTTCCTCAAAAATGAGCTGGCTGAGCTACACATACAACACATGGACTTAGCCGATCAGTGTAGTCAACTACAACATCAAGTGTCAATGTTTCAAGAGTGTAGTGACACCCACGAACTGGCTTTGAACCATATCTCAGAACTTAAACAGCAATTATGTGATGCCCATAAGGCTCTATCTCTCTCAGAGTCTGTCAAGGTCAGTGAACAGGTTGCTAACACCGATAACCTATTTTATCGACTGGTAGGCAGTAAGTCAAAATCAATGTGTCAGCCAGCTGTAACAATAGATTTGACTGGTGATGATACCATACCATTGTGTCCAATTGTTATGAGTCACAATAAATTAAAAAAATATATTAAAATTAAGAAACTAATTAAACGGTCACAGAGAGCAATTAAAAAACAAAATCTTTTAAAATTAAATATTTCCCTTAGAAAGGAACGAGTTATACTTTCTAAAAGTTTAAATAGTTGTACTGTTGAGTTAGATGAATGTAGGGAAAAGTATGACATTGATACAAAGCTCCTATATAATGAGATACTACTCAAGGAGCACTTGCTGAAGGATATTTTTGAGAAATATGAGACTTCACAACAACAACTAAGTGAGCGATTGTTGGAGGCTGGGGAACTACTGGAATTGGTGAAGTGCAATGCTGAGAGTTATGAGTCTCTGACTAATAACCTATCATGCAACTGTGCCCACCAACCACCACCTCCTCAGCCTCAGAGTGACTTGTCTCCACCGGTGTTGGCTCTTCCAGCACAGTCCTGTGTTAGTACACAGAATAATAAATCAATTTTTTTTAGTGACGAATTAGGTTCAGGCTTTGGAAAAATATTACTTAATTACCTTAGCCATAGTTTTACCAATCATAGTTATCATAACATAAGTTTTAAACAAATGATTAAAAGAATTGCAAACACAAACTTAGACAATTATTCTACAATAGTTTTGCTACTAGGTAAAAGTACTGGTATTACCAGAAAGGACATAGTGGATGGTGTGAACACCTTATTACAGTTAAACATAGGTAAGCTAATGTTGTGTGCTTTACCTTACTCTGATACTCTATCAGAAGATGAAAATAAATATATATTTAAGTTGAACAAGACAATTCACATGCTGACATGTCATCATAGTGACAAATTATTGTTTTTTGACACTAATAAGTTTGTTAGTGGCTTTAGGTTAACTCAGAGAACTTTATCTCTGTCTTGGGAATGTAGACATATGATTGCTATGTTGATAGCATATAATATTAATGGGGTTATAGCTAATATAACAAATTGTAGTATTAGGGACGAGCCTGTGTTGTCTAGTTATACTAACAACATAGTGAGGAATAATTATGAATCGTGTTGTACAAAGGAGGGTCCACCCATAACACCAACATCATTGGAGGCCACTACCAGTCAGATAGGGTATTCTCTTCCTGCTGGAACTCATACGGGCTTCTTAGACACTTCAGTCGTAGTTGTGGAGGTCACTCCGGATAAATCTTTAAACTAGTTAGTCAGACAACAGAAGTTACCCCTTCAAATAACCAATTACTATTAGAGAATAATAAAAAGGTATCTTCTGGCAATATTACTCAGAATAATGACAAACTAAAGGCAGAGCAACATATTTTAAAACTATTTAACCAAAATATCCAAGGTTGCTCTTCTAAATTACTGGAAATAGAATTGTTTTTAGAAAATACCAAGTTTGATGTCATTTGTTTTACAGAACATTGGTTAAAAGCTCATCAAACAATGTCAATTAACTATGAAAATTATTGTGTAGTTAGCCATTTCAGCCGAACACGTATGATACATGGCGGATCATTAATACTAGTTAAAAATTCAATTAAATCAAAGGAACGAAAAGACATCATCGGGCTGTCTGTTGAACACACCATTGAATTGTCCTGTGTTGAGCTCGATAAGCATGTAATAGTATGCGTATACAGACCTCCAAGTTACCAGAATCTAGCTGTGTTTGATTCTGTAATGGAAGATGTGCTAAAGAAACTTTCTGCTAGTAGTAAGTCAATAATCATTTGTGGTGATTTTAATATTAATTTACTAGAAAATAACTCTAATACTATCAGATTATTAAGTCTTTTTAGGTCATTTGATTTGTCAAATGTTTTTATTGAACCGACCCGAGTGACAGCTTCCTCTGCCACTTGTATAGATAATGTTTTCTGTAATTGTGATTATTTACACAAACAAATTGTAAATAAGTTGCCATCTGATCACAGTGGACAAACAATAACATTTTGCGCCTACATGCCTTTACAAAAAAACTTAATAAGGTTTAGGCCAATTACAAGTAAAAATTTAGAGAAATTAAATAATTCTTTGGTCAGTAAATTAGGTGCTCAGACTTTTAGTAATTTATATGACCCAAATGAGTTCTACGCCGAGTTCTTTTCAATATTAAACACGCAATTTAATGACACTTTCCCACTAAAGACTAAAAGCATTTACACAAAGTTCTTATTTAGTGATTGGGCGACTCCAGGTATTCGTAAAAGCAGGGAAAACCTTTTTGAACTTTATGGCCTGAAGCAACATATGAATAACACAAGCTTTCATCAGTATGTTGCAACATATTCTAAGACTTTTAAAAGTGTATGCAAAACAACTAAAGCTCTTTATATTAGCAATAAAATAAAAACAGCCGATGATAAAATAAAAACTACCTGGCAAATAATAAATAATGAAACAGGTAGGAAAAAACAGCGTAATACTGAATTTAATTTAGAGACTGCACAGGGCCGCATCAATTCAGATATGGAAATTGCTCAGGAATTCGAAAACTTTTTTGCTAATATTCCCATTAAAACTACTGAGGCTTTAAATTCCTCACCCGCGCTTTCTGCTGACTTACTTAGAAAGAATGTTAAGGCATGCCCTTCGGAGTTTAGGTTTCAACATACAAACCCTCAGGCTGTTATAAAAGCTTTTAAGGATCTTAAAATTAAATCAACAGAAGATCTCTGGGGAATGTCTGTAAAAATTTGTAGATCTATCATCGAAACAATTGCGCCCTATTTAGCTTTCATATTTAACATCAGTGTAGACCAAGGAGTCTTTCCGGATCTCATGAAACACAGTAAAGTAGTTCCTTTGTTTAAAGCCGGTGATAGTAAAGAACCCAACAATTATAGGCCTGTGTCAATTCTGCCAGTTCTCAGTAAGGTGTTTGAAAAGTTGATGCTCAATCAAATGTTACGTCACTTTAATAAAAATTCCATCTTTCATGAACAACAGTACGGTTTCACCAAAGGGCGTTGTACCACTGACGCCGGTGTCACTCTAATAAAGAACATTTTTAACGCCTGGGAAGAAGCACAAGATGCCATTGGAATCTTTTGCGACCTCTCTAAGGCGTTCGATTGCGTAAATCATGAGACACTTCTGCTGAAACTTGAGCACTATGGGGTTAGGAATTTAGCTCTTGATTTACTAAAGTCATACCTAAAAGATAGAAAGCTTAAAGTTCAAGTAAATGGCGTAAACTCATTAGGGTCTGAAATGGCAATGGGTGTTCCTCAAGGTTCGATATTGGGTCCATTCCTCTTTTTAGTTTACATTAATGATTTACCCCAATTACTTCAAAATCAACCGAAGATGGTGTTATTTGCAGATGACACCTCATTGATCTTTAAGATAGACAGACGGGCACAAAATCTTGACGACGTGAATAACTCTATTCTTCAGGTCCAAGATTGGTTTACGGTAAATAATTTGGTACTTAATGAAAAGAAAACCAAATGCATTAGATTTAAATTGCCTAATGTTAGAAGTAGCGAATGTGACATCATATTGAATGGAGAAAAACTGGAATTTGTTGATCAAACGGTTTTTCTGGGAATCACGCTAGACGAGAAATTACAATGGGGACCTCACATAACATCTCTTGCGGGGCGGCTTAGCTCGGCCGCTTATGCTGTTAGAAAGATAAGACAGTTAACAGATGTAGAAACTGCGCGTTTAGTATATTTTAGCTACTTTCACAGCATTATGTCGTACGGCATTTTACTATGGGGTCGAGCTGCTGACATTGAATCCATATTTATTTTGCAAAAGAGAGCTGTCAGAGCCATTTATAATCTACGTCGCCGCGAATCTCTCAGGGAAATTTTTAAAGGGATTAATATTATGACGGTACCTTGCCAATTAATTTATGAAAATATTATGTATGTAAGAAAAAATCTACATCTTTTTAATAAAATAAGCGATAGACATAATTTTAATACTAGAAATAAAGATAAAATACATCAACCATTTTTCAGGTTAGCCAAAGTACATACATCTTTTATGGGGTACTGTGTTAAATGTTACAATAAAATACCTTGGGATATATTGCAATTAAATGAAAGAAAATTTAAAACTTGCATTAAACGTACACTTAGTAAACAAGCATACTATAAATTAGAAGATTATATCCAGGATAAGAACGCTTGGAAACATGCTGGTCCTGCTCCATAGGACAATCTAGAGTCTAGACAAAATCAAACTGGTTGCTAATTTAATTGTAAATTTATTCTTTTTTACTTTGTTTACATTCTGTAATTACTCTTAACTCACACCCTGACTTATTACTTGTTAAAATAGTTTTTATATATATATACATATATATATATTTTTTTAATCAAAATCGTTTACTTTTTCCATTTTTGTAAATATGTGAGCACCATGTATCTATCAGATTATTAATTTATATGTCATGGTTTCATTTCTAATTCTTTTACCTATTGTGGTATAGTAATTTTATTTTAGGTGCATCGTCTTCACATATTATTTTATTATATAATGAATGTATGCAAAATATTGTAAAACATTTTAAAAGAGTAACGGTGGAGTTTCTTGCCCATTCTTCTCCATACGAAAACTACCTTTTGGAAGGGGCGACTAGAATCAATTCTATTTCATTGTAATTTTTGACGTTCAAAAGTGCCTTTTATGTGCCTATTTGAAATAAATGCTTTGACTTTGACTTTGACTGTTTTTCATCAAGATGTGGTGACGTCCAACTTGTAGGTCCTAAACAAAAGGATGTGTTTTTTTTTCGGCCAAACTTGTACCGAGGTACAAATTACAAATGAAATTCCTTGCAATAAATTGTGATAGTAGCAGTATTTAAAATCCTCCAATATTCGATTGATTAAGAAATAAGAGAATGTAAAAAATCACTACCTCACATCGTAACTGCGTTCAACGAAACGTTCATAACAGCAGTGACAGCTGTCAAGTGTCAAACTATTCCAATTGTCAAAATAAATATTATGATTCCGGTTGTTTTAGACTACAATATTGAATATTGTATATTATAGATGCATTTTATATTAATTAGTCTGTGATCACATCAGTCCTCATTCCCCAGCGAATACATTTCATCATCGATAAAACGATGGAGCCATTAATATAAAAATGGAATGGAATTGTACCATATAGGAGGCATGGACCTCCTATCAGTGACGGTCATCGGTCTATAAAATGTTGTATGACAGTCCAAGGGACCTAAAATGTGTATTTGTTCGTTCTACATACCCATTCCATCTACTCTTTGATTCTACGATAAATACACGTTGAGTATCTGGTATTCAAGGGCTCTGCTTATCAACATTCAAACCGCCGTTTAGGTATTAAACTATTAAACAGTTGGTTTATAAATGTCAAACTCCTTAAGGAAAGAATAGCCAAATCAACAATTATGAAATCACACACGAAATAGCACTCCAAGAGATGGGAAACCAACGAACGAGCCGAGGAACCGAAACGAAACGGAATGATGATAAGATGTTATTTATTGGTAAACAAAACTAATTAAAAAAAATTGATAATTATCGGCCCTGGAGCACAGTCTTTTGGTCTATCAGAAAGCTAACCAAACGCGTACAATATCTGAATCAATTAATGTCTTTTTTAATTCTTATTCGCTAAATGTTTCACAAAAATAATGTTTTATATAACCAAAAAAACTTTTTTTAATACAATAATAAGATAATATTCAATATACTTTTAGGATAATTTCTTTATGTTACTTTTATAACATGAAGTAACGAAACGCATCTTCGGAAAAATATTAAATGAGATTGCCAAATTAATTCATGGGTTGCAAGTTATTAATATCTTTGAACGACAATTTCATGTGGTACAAATGTATAAATAAATCCAATATATTTTTTTTCAGAATCTGCAATTTTTTTCCTGTATTTCAGTACTTTTGTTCTTAAGGTACATTGTTTGGCCACAGTTGTATGAAAAAAGAAACACCTCCTTTGGTTACATTGGAATTTGAACTTTGTCACGTCAACATTGAGTTTCTAGTTCCAAAAAAAATACTAAGACATGATTCTTAGATTCTGAATTCAAACTTAGCGTATAGTAAGTATATGCAAAATAAACAGATGTTTTTACTTACTAAAGAATTCATTGAAAATAAAGGGAATGAACAATGATCATATTTCGTTTAAATATTCTAATTTGAGAAACCATTACGAGAAAATTAAATAGGGTTGCTCATCACTGCGCAACAAATTTTCTAAGACTTTTGATAGATATTTTCAATCATCTTTGTCCTTAATATGACCATTATAACGTCGTCATTCTAAAAAGGCTTGATTAAAATAGCTCAAAGTAAAAAATCATAAGATAAGCGATGCGATTATATTGGCCTATATATCGTTAAAAAAACAAATTTGTTGAGTTTGTTTTCATCATGATTTATGATTAGGAGTATGTAGTATAATACTTTGATGAAAGTGCTTTTGCTTTTTAGGGTTCCGTACCTCAAAAGGAAAAATCTAAATCCTTAGATACAGGATAACTTCGTTGTCCATCCGTCTGTCCTTTTTTTCTCAGGAATACGTATCAAGTTGAAATTGATATCAAATACTTAGATCTACGGTTTCTTGGAGCTGTAAAAATATCAAGCCTCTAATACGCTGACTTAGAAGCTGGCATAAATTGCCATTCATGTCGCGTGTTTTGAAATTTAAATCCTAGGGTGTACCTTATAGGTTTTAATTATTCCCGTTGACCTAGAATAATGAAAATTGGCAAGAAGCAAGGTCTCACAGCATAAATAGGCACAGGAAAATATCCGAAAATCGTTCATTTGTAATTTCATTCGGAATCGAAAATGTATAGGCATTCAACTCGGTTTGCTCTCTAATATAAGATTTTTTCATCCTTCAATCCAGAATTGGAAATTCATAGATAGGCTGTATTACTTGTATGTCCGTGAATCTGTTACCAGCATCGGAACAGATTCAGGGATATACAATAATATTGCCCTATCAAAATATCTACTTGCACAGCCTGCTATCATACTTAGGTATCTACATTGAATAGAGCCGTTTCATCTGATTATTTTGCGTATACTTATTACAGAAGATAGAAATTCAAACACAAATATATATGATTTATACCGGCCGGTCTGATCCCCTGAGACCCCCCCCCCCTACCCTTCCATCCCCTGCTAGTTCTTCTTCTGTTTTAATCTCTGACTTACTTGGCCGGGCGAAGTTTCTGCTGGCGGGAAGGGATTGTGTTTTGTTTTTGTCGTGTTTGATGAG
Source organism: Gortyna flavago (assembly GCA_963669345.1). Taxonomy (NCBI): domain Eukaryota; kingdom Metazoa; phylum Arthropoda; class Insecta; order Lepidoptera; family Noctuidae; genus Gortyna; species Gortyna flavago. Next base: position 7,806,474 of record OY770129.1, on the reverse strand, counting down.
AGGGGTAGGCAAGGAAGCGCGGGTGAAATTTGATTTTTTTCTGGCTTTATGCCCCCCCTTAAGGGGGGGCATAAAATTTGTTTTTTTTTTTTTTTTTTTCAAATTTCACCCGCGCTTCCTTGCCTACCCCTCTCATCAAACACGACAAAAACAAAACACAATCCCTTCCCGCCAGCAGAAACTTTTCGCCCGGCCAAGTAAGCCAGAGATTAAAACAGAAGAATAACTAGCAGGGGATCGAGGGGGGAGGGGGGGGGGTTCTCATTGGAACAGATCGGTATAAATCATATATATTTGTGTTTGAATTTCCATCTTCTGTAATAAGTATATGCAAAATAATCAGATGAAACGGCTCTATTCAATGTACCTAAGTATTATAGCAGGCTGTGCAAGTAGATATCTTGATAGGGCAATATTATTGTATGTCCCTGAATCTGTTCCGATGCTGGTAACAGATTCACGGACATACAAGTAATACAGCCTATCTATGAATTTCCAATTCTGGATTGAAGGACTAACTTTACTATACAGTAAAAAAAAAATCTTATATTAGAGAGCAAACCGAGTTGAATGCCTATACATTTTCGATTCCGAATGAAATTACAAATGAACGATTTTTGGATATTTTCCTGTACCTATTTATGCTGTGAGACCTTGCTTCTTGCCAATTTTCATTATTCTAGGTCAACGGGAATAATTAAAACGTATAAGGTACACCCAAGGATTTAAATTTCAAAACACGCGACATGAATGGCAATTTATGCTAGCTTCTAAGTCAGCGTCTTTGAGGCTTGATATTTCTACAGCTCCAAGAAACCGTAGATCTAAGTATTTGATATCAATTTCAACTTGATACGTATTCCTGAGAAAAAGGGACAGACGGATGGACAACGAAGTTATCCTGTATCTAAGGTTTTCGATTTTTCCTTTTGAGGTACGGAACCCTAAAAAGCAAAAGCACTTCCATCAAAGTATTATATTACATACTCCTAATCATAAATCATGATGAAAACAAACTCAACTAATTTGTTTTTTTTAACAATATAAAGGCCAATGTAATCACATCGCTTATCTTATGATTTTTTATTTTGAGTTATATAATCAAGCCTTTTTAGAATGACGACGTTGTAATGGAAGGACAAAGATGATTGAAAATATCTATCAAAAATCTTAGAAAACTTGTCGCACCGCAGTGATGAGCAACCCTATTTAATTTTCTCGTATTGGTTTCTCAAATTACAATATCGAAATATGATCATTGTTCATTCCCTTTATTTTCAATGCAATTCTTTAGTGAGTAAAAACATCCGTTTATTTTGCATATACTTACTATACGCTAAGTTTGAATTCAGAATCTAAGAATCATGTCTTAGTATTTTTTTGGAACTAGAAACTCAATGTTGATGTGATAAAGTTCAAATTCCAATGTAACCAAATTCTCAACTCTATAGAACTTAGCACCCATTCAGTGCTTAACTCTTTTATCGGCGAAGCCGACAATCCCAAACATGTTGATCCGTCACAACCTTTACTCATCCTCACCATAAAAAGAAGGCTAGTCATGAGAACACTATCTGTATGAAATATTTCATGTGCCGTTTCGTACTTTTGTCCACAATAAACTCATTACGTATTTAATTTCCGATATTTCTTTTGTATGCTCTAATAATAATATACCCTTTACGCTGAATTTCGAGTTTCAACTTGATTTAGGGAATAGTACTTACTAAAACCTTATACGGAGTTTGTCAAGAAAAGTGGAAGAAAACGAATTTGGATTTTGAGTTAATCACAGTAAGGTCTAAAATCTCCAGCACGAACTTTCAAATGAACGCTAGTTGGCTATGTTGCAAATTTTCTCCGCAAGAAAATGAACCGAAATGCAGAACAATGGCGCTAGTGGTACTATACCAGTCAAAAATCTGTCAAATAAAATGTATGTCATCTTGACTTTTCAAATATCAACATTTAATTATTTCAATATTTTTATTTTATAGTTTTGCCTCGGTATTTGTTTAGTTTATCAAGTCTTATTGTTTTTAATAATCGTTTCGGGAGTGGTTTTAGTTATTTTTCCATGTTTTCTGTTTCACAGTGTCTTTTCTACAAAGTCATAAATTACGAAAATATTGTTTACGTAAATTAAATAATAGCAGCGCAGCCGAAAATTTGAGCGCAGTCCTCTCGTCTCAACAGAGCGGGGGCGACTGATTTGTGAAACATATATATGTTTGAAGTTCCCGCAACGTGCGACGGAAGATGATTTCTTCCACGAACTAAGAACGTCGTAAGTGCTATAAGCTTATCGTCGTAATAAAACCACAAATAAAAGTAATAAAATAAAATCCTTCCACAATCTAAGTCGCTTTATATTAATAAATTAATCATCAAATTTTCATTCTAGTAGTCATTAGCATATTAAGTACAAATCGAAAAGTCGTGAAAATTGGAGGTAACTTCGTGATGTTTTTTATTACAGAAAATTTTACTATTTTGTGATTTGTTGCCACAATAAGTTTGGAAATATCATGTAGTTATTCGTGTTATTTTTATTTTATACCTGAGTCTCATCAATTTCATGAAAAATCATATTGAAGTTAGGCTATTTTGGTTGATACCTGCTCTTAAGGGCTCCCACAGACAGGCGTGACGCGAGGGTTTGACGCGATTCCGATAGAACAATTTGCATGAAGTTTTCATATAAATTTTTCTATCAGAGTCGCAGGAGCCTTAACGAAGTCAAAAAACAACGTAGTCACAGTGTCTGTCTACACTTTTTGTAGCTTCAGTACCTACTCAGTCAAGCCTTTTAAGAATTTAGGGGCAAATGAGGCTAGTCACTTTAAATCTGTAGGTCCCGGCTGCCATTCGTAGATCTTTGATAGTCGTTACGGTCTACCCTGAAGGGTATCATGTAACCCAAACCCTGGGTTGTCAGATAGGCAGTCACTCCCTATATATTACTGGTGAGACATATAGATTTTTTGTCATGTCGTAACAACCGGTGTGAAGCGGGGCCGGATCGCTTATAGAAATTAATATTATAAATATTATTAAATTGTCATATCAGCCTATTATTGTCTGCTGCAGGGCAAAGCCCTCTTCTCATACAGAGAAGGCACGAGCATTGATCACCTCGCTTGTTCAAGATGGGTTGACAAATTTAGACTTAGGTATAGTTAATATACCTAAGTCTGAATTTGTCAGTTCTGTTGTAAGCTCAGGTTTCTTCGTGTTATTTTCCTTCATCGATGTCAGTAACGTCCAAAGAAAACTCACTTAGACTCAGAAAGTAGGTACATATTATACCTAAATTGAAAAGTCATATTGGTATTTGTCCGGATTTGAAGCTCATTCATTAATCAAGCTGCACCATTTAAGGCAAAAGCGGCAGGGTAGCCCGCGAAATTAAAATGTTAAGATTACGTTTCTTGCATTTGCAGGTCAGTATCAAGCTGTATGTTGATCTAAATATTTATTTAAAGTTAATAATCATAAAAATCATCTATACAACAATTTTATACTGCAAATTGCAAAAAAAAAACGCAGGTTGAATTGCGCCGGCTACCTTAGAAGGAACACAGGCTTGATTTTATTACCCCTCGTTTTCATTGTCGTAAAAATAAAACAAATAAAACAAATTTATATAGATCATTTCTGTTGTAATAGATAGTAAATAAAGCAAAATGATGCAACTGCCGTACATAGGTATAAGTGCGGTTTACGATAATTTTATTGTTTTATTTTTATTTAATAGAATAGGATGTAAGTAATTAAAACTACATAAATAAGTACCTAGTTATTGCTTTTTTATAGGTCTATTTTTTTTAATATTAAGTTTTTTGAGTTGCAAGCAAAGTTTAAATTCTCTAGGGCAAGTTGCTGGCCCTGATCACTTAGTAAAGCCACAGTAAGCTATAGATAGATATGTGCATTTTTTGTAATATTGTTTGTCTTAAGATTGACGGCGAATTCTTCGTCGTAGATGGACAGGACTGTAGTTAAAAGAGTTATAGGTTTATCGTCGTGTGAAACATTTAGTAGCTGGAAAGGGCTGTCGTCGAAAGTGACGCATATGAAAGGTTCTGTCGGCGAAATGTCCATAGCTTAAAGACCCTGCTTGGGAATCGGAAATAAATGAATCATCCTGTCGACGAACAGTCCAATGGCGTATCGGTCTTAGGATAACGGTTGCTGAATCGGCGCTTTAAATCGAAACCCAACAAATATGCGGAAATAGATAGTCAGCCTAACTTACCTGTAGCCCTGTAGGTTGTAAGTGAAATTTAACAGGGATTGTACTCGCAGGTGTCTCGTCCGAAAATGATGAGACCACTTGTATTACATCATTGAGGACTACGCTAGAGGTTTCGAATCATGTGTTGCATTCATGGTTACAGTTTGTGCGGCAATTTCCCTGCCACCTTGTATACATACCTAAAATATAAATATTATATTATTATTATAGATGTTACTAGCGGCGCCCCACGGTTTCACCAGCATACGTGTCGATCCCGTGGGAATATCGGGATAAAAATTGCCTATGTATTAATCCAGGGTGTCAGCTACCTCCATAATTTTTTTTATCAAAATTGGTCAAGCCGTTTGTGCGTGAAGAAGTAACAAACATTCAAACACACTCAAAAACTTTCGCCTTTATAATATTAGTGTGATTACGGCGCCGGCGCGCGTTAGAACCTTCTGCAGGCCAGTCCTTAGAAAAGAAGCTCTATATACTACTACTTTGTTCAGACAGGCGTAAGAGTTCAAGTCCCCCTAACGGTTTTATTTACCCACGTGACGCAAGCGCTTCATAAGTAGGGATAAGTAATTCGATACTGATGGGGAGCGAAGGTTGAATCTATTCCGTCGTAGATGACAGCACACAAGCTAGAGTACTTACTTACTGGTAAGAGACAGATAGAAAAATGCTTTATTGCATGTAATTTTTACGGCATTCAATAAATAGAGCAAAAGGAAATTATGTTTTATTACTGCTTTCCCGAGGGGGAAATATTATTGGAGCAGAACAACATGTACACACGGCTACACATCAAGTTATAAATAACCAGTATAAGCTGACTTCTGATTGTACGAAAAACCTATACAATGCGAGGTCAGCTAAAACTGGAAATGTATAGCTTGGTGTGTAACCAACCGTCTTTACCTATGAAATTGCCGTTTGACGTAGAAAAAAACTAATATATTTTTTTAAAGAAAATGTACAATTTGTATTGGTAATTAGTGAAGATGTACTTTTGCCATTTTAGTGGAAGTTCGTTGATGGGTTGTTATAAACATCCTGGAGACGGGAATCGATGAACTCTTTAGAGGCGTTTTTCAAAGCCTTGTTGGATTTGACAATTTTCCCCTGTAAAAAGTTATCCAAATTCCGAATAAAAATGGAAATTAGTTGGAGCAAGAGTCTGATGATTATGATGAGTGACGGAGAGTTTCCAGTTGTAACTCCTATAGTTTAGAGACGGCCGGACGTGCGGGGGCTTCGACGTGATTTTGTTGTTGTTGTTCAGCCAGTTCATACGGTACCCACTTTCCGAGCTTTTTTAACTTTCCTATTTGAAGGAAATTAATTAGTATCGATGAAACTGATTTTGAAACACAAAATGTCATACTTTTTTATAAAATTAATTTGAATTTGGAATTCTAAGGGCTGATTTTGCAATGGACCGATAATATTTATTCGTGGAATAAAATTCAAAATTATTCCTCCGATAAAGTTATCTGGCGTTGGAAAAATCAGCCCTAAATAGAAAGAAAGATATAGATTTTTACAATAGCCAGTATCAAAAATCGGCAATTTCATAGGTACCTTCACCTAATATTTCATGCAACAAATTCGAAATTCAACCAGGGTTAGAACATCGTCAATGAGTGAAGAAGATGACTGCGGGGTAATTGCGTAACGCACTTACAATGAAAATGGCTTTCATTTTGATAATTCAACAACATTCATTACCTTATTGGCGACACGGTTGGCGCAGTGGTTGAGCGATTGACTGCTGCGCAGTATGTCGCGGGTTCGATTCCCGCACGTAACAAATATTTGTACGACCTACAAGTATTTATTCCGGGTCTGGCTGTTTTATCTATATATATGTATGTATTTACAAAAAAAAAATGTATATAAGTAGTTTATCAGCCATCTCGTTACCATAACACAAGCATTAGGTTGCTTAGCTTAGGACTAAATGGCATTGTGTGAAATGTCCAAGGATATTTATTTATTTATTTATTATTAACGTTGTCGAGCACACCTACGAATACAAAATTTAAGCAATGAATTAGGAATTTCCTTCACAATCCTTCGGCTTGGGATTGTGTGTTTCGCAATTGTTGCACTGGCCAGAGTTAACACCACAGAGCTTGTGGAATGAGCAAGATGGCGAGCGATTGAAGAGGCTTTTTTTATTTTTAAACCTAAAAGTCGAAATAAAACACGGCAGTGGATAGTAGAATCTCCAAAACAGCCGTCAAAATGAAAAACGTCATAATGAATTTTCATGAATATGAGACAACAATAAAACCATATTTTCTGTGCAAATACAATTATTAAATGTTTGTACAACACTATACGGTATGAACAGTTTTTACGTAAGGTGTATCCAAATTCATGTTCCCAATTAGTGTTACTTCAAGTTAAACAAATATCAACTTTATGTTTGTGAAAATTAAGTTGATTTCAGAGTGACTAGTACTACTGAAAAATTATAAAAATGTTTGAAGTTGTGGCATAAACTGAACATTATTGTGTATGCATTTAAAGGTATTCTTCCAATAGCTCATATTTGTTTACTTGTTTGGAAGCTAAATCAAGGACGCAGATTAGGTATAGTCAGTTATCGTAAGCCGTAGGTATTTCAGAACTAGATACATAAAAACTCAGAATCGGTCTGACCTTGACTTTGGTGTTACTATGTGTAACTACTCGGGTGAGTCAGCAGTCTATGAGTAATCTTTCCTAACGTGAATCGATTGAAGTTAGATTTTGATTGATAAAACTTTTCAATATAGTAAAAGGTTTGATCATAATCTTGATTGTACTTAATTATAATTTATTTTTGAGAATAAGGCCTGAGTTCACCAACATTTTAACCATCGGTTAGGTATTTAAACAGTTGATTTCCTTAGGAAATTTGACATAAATCAACTGTTTAAATACCTAACCGATGGTTAGAATGTTGGTAAACTCAGGCCTTAGGTAGATACCATCGTTAGTTAGTTTCATAATCTATCTCGCGAGATTATGAACTAGATGTGGAAAAATTGTGAACTGCAACAAACCATTTAAGTACAATTTTTTCGATAGTTTGTAATCTAACCATGGCAAACCGAGGAATTATGAACTGAAGGGGGGCAATTCTCGTAATTTTAAGAAAATACTTCTAATTTCCCTACATTTTGACAAGTTTTTGACATTTGTTTGTCGCTGAGATGAGACTGAGACTAGATTTTGACCGTTTCAAATTACGAGAATTGGCCTTCTGGTATCAAATTTGCATGCGACGGAATGCACCTTGCGCTAATACTAATTAGTCAAGTAACAGCGACCAACTTGGAAGTACCGCTCGCTGGCACTTGGCGAATGAGAGCTAGACCGAAAAAAAAGTACTTTCCATTTTTTTTATCTTTGGGTTAGGTATTCTAAAACATTGTGTGCCTGTTATTTAATACATACCTACTATAACAGCGAAAGGAACTCCGTTCCAACCAGGTGTCCCATGACTATTTTTTGTTATTAAAAGGATTGTAACATTACACGTGTTTAGCATTAGACATTTCAATAGATCCCAAAGTATCATTGAAATATGTGTATGTGTATACCAGGATGAAATTGAAAACATGCGACAAATCGAAATGGGTGATTCTACTCATCATTATGAACAACTTTTACTATGGGACCAAACCTGAAATCGCGAAAAAAAAATCTGCTGTTTCCTACATTTATGTTCGCATATAACTCGTCAAAATGTAGTTCACATAAGAGCCAAGCAAAAAGGAAAAGTTGGAGATAATGCTTAGCAAAAACGAAGTAATAGCATGTGATGCGACGATGGGGTGGGTTGGGGGAACAAGAAATTTCACGCGGACGAAGTCGCGGGCAGAAGCGCTATTCGGGATAGCGTTCATTTACATAACACACATAATCAGCCTATAATGTTTCCACTGCTGGGACACAGGCCTTCTCTCTGTGAGAAGGAGTGGGCTGTAATCCACCACACGGGCCCAGTGCGGGTTGGTAGAAGACACACGTCTTCGAATTTTTGGTTCTAGGACAGGCCGGTTTTCCTCACGATGCTTTCCTTCACCGTTTGGAGAGCAATGGTGATTAAATAATTTACACAAAGTAAAACGCCAGACAGGCGTTTTCGAACCTACGACCTACAACTCGTAAGTCGCGGCCGAAAAAATAGCGTATAGCATATAGTTCATAGCAAAACAATATCGCTCGCCATACATTTATTTAAAACACGTTCACACTTTGCTATATTATGATGCTAAAATAAATGTTTGGCGAGCGATATTGCAAACTATATGCTATTAGGTACCTACTCGTATATTATAGCGCAGTCTGAAATGAGCTTGAGAGTCAGTGCACGCACGGCTACATATCAAGCTATAATAACCAGTATATGCTGACTTCTAATTGTATGAACAACCTATACAATGCGATTTCAGCCAAAACTAGAAATGTATAGCTTGATGTATAGTCGTGTGTACCTACAAACTCCTGTGTGTAAAATTATTAAGGAAACATCGAGTACCTAAGCCTTGGTTTGTAAATAAGAGAGGTACCTATTAGTTCTAGATTCCTTTTCTAAGAAGGGAAACTTCATGAGGATAACGCCGCAGCAATAAAGAGGTAATTCCCTGAGGGTGGCCACGAAGGAGGTCATAACATTAGTAACAAAGTTAGTCATGTATGAATTACACATACGATACCGAAGTAGGCACGCACGGCTAAATATCAAGTTATAATTTAAAAGTATAAGTTGACCTCTTCTTGTACACCAAGCCGAACCAATGCTAGGTCTGCTTATACTGGAAAGTTATAGCTTGATATGTAGCCGTGTGTACCTGCATTGTACAAGGAAAACATAATTATGGTTTTTAAAACAGTTGAAAATAATATAGGTAACATTGATAATCGCCATTATGATTATCAATAAATTGCATCAAGAGACAAAACGTAATAAAATTCTCAATTTGCTTGTAAGTTTTAAATTCCAACGATTTATAAATTTGTATTCTGACCAACATCTTATAAGAATACGTGCACGTTATAAACGTCATCGTGAACGGCGTGTACGTGGACGTTAGAAATGAAAAAAGCGCACGGTCAGTGGGTCGTCTTAGGGGCGGATTTCGGACATTCTATATTTATTAAAGTTGTCTTCTTTCAATAATTTCAAAATATCTCGACGTTGGCCGCGTGCATTACGTAGATACATAAAAATGTATGTCAACGAACTCCCAAACTACACTCATCGGCACGGAAACTAGGCCACATGTAAATATCACGTAATTTAATTTTGTATTTTCCACATGTAATTTTCACGCACATTCAGTTAATCAATAAAAAGTACAAAACCACAATAATTCAATAAGCTAACCGTCAACGTTTACAACACACAAACTTGCACTCGAGAGACATAATTAAAAGTTGCACCACAGTGCACTCAAACATAATGAATTATCCTCGTGAACTTAGAGTAAACATTTTTTTTGATCTACCCTCATAAGAAACAATAATTGAAAACACTTAAAGTTTTTGTTATTGCGAGTGTGAGTTCTCCTGGTAAGAACCAGGAGAACTCCTCAACAATCATTCACCATAAGCATTGTGACGAACATAAATCGGTTAGCAACCATATTAAAGTAATCGAATCTCAATCCGTAAAATATTTATCATTGAGTAGTTCCGATGGCCGTCTGTGGTCTTCATCATCAGCTCCACTTTACCAAATGATGATTTCCGAGAGCAAATACTCTAAAAAATATCCAAATCGCTATAGGTTTGCCAATAAAATTTGAGGGTTTCCCTCGATTTCCCTGGGATCCTATCATCACATCCTGACCTGATGATCATGGGACCACTTGGGAAGTATACCCTTTCAAACAAAAGAAAAATTTTCCAAATCGGTCCAGGCGTCTTCGAGATATCGGGGAACATACATAAAAAAAAAAGATTCCGACGAATTGAGAACCTCCTTCTTTTTTTGAAGTCGGTTAAAAATAATTCGACTGATACGCACTACACACAGTACATTAAATTCGGTCATTTGTAGCCTTGTGGGCGCGTCCCTAGTGTGTGAGTGAGCTCGTTGCCATGCAATTTAGAATTTATATTTCGGATACACGTGTGGCAGTCAGTGACACACTTTTTACACTCATCCACAGACAGTGTTCTGTGTTCTTGTAAACAAGCACACAGGTCTGTACTTATTATTATTCACTGTTCATTACTTTTCTGTTATACAATAGTTCTTGTAGTAACGAAACGGCCAAGCCTCATATTTTGACTAAGGTGTAGAGTTTGTGAAGTTACGGCTTGTAGAGTTAAGCGCAGGCCACACCGCCAGCTAGCGGGCGGGCGGGCTAGGCGGGCGAACATCGTTTCACCTTTTTACATACTTCGGTTCACACCGCGAGCTACCGACTAACCTAACGAGCTAAGCTAACGAAATATCCGACGATTCCAGCGAAGCTACTCGTTCACCTCGTTGGCGCGCCCGCGCTTCGCTAGCTTAGCTCGCCCGCCAGCCCGCTCGCCCGGTTAGTTCGCCCATCCTCCCCGTTTCGAGTAGACTAGTCGACGCTCGTCTTTCGAATAGCAGTGTAGTGTAGACAGATAGAACGCTAACCTCTCGCTCTCCCATCAGCGCCCCCTGCTTCGCCCGCTCCGCACGCTTCGCCCGCTCCGCCCGCTTCGCCCGCTCCGCCCGCTTCGCCCGCTCCGCCCGTCGCTCGTCTGTCAGTAGTTTTCGGTGTGAACCCCATAGTTTAGCTCGCCAATATTTCGCGTAGTTTGTAGTTTCCTTCGTTCGCTTCGCCCACCCGCTAGCTGGCGGTGTGGCCTGCGCTTTAGGGCGTGTAGAGTTAGAAGCTTAGCTCTATATGAGATCTGACAACTTTTTGACAGTGCGAGCCATAATATATGTGGCCTCGTCTTGGTAACATTTTACATGAAAATGTTTTTGGTTAAGATTACCTATACTTTACATAGTAAATATTCATGTTTTATTATTCTGACGTTACATATTGTTCCTTAATATGCTTTTTACTAGTTATTCGCCTTTATAATCCATCCATGTAAAAGAAAACAAACGATAAGATAAGTTTTTTATTCGAAGTAAATTAATGTTTACAAAGAGTTATTGTGTTATTTAAACCTAGTGCTTTGTTTTAGATAAATGGGCTATTTTTATGATGGAGATAAAGTTTTACATTCCATGATTTTGTACATACCTACACTATACATAAGTAGGTACAGTTATGCGCAAAAATATATTTGTAAATATAACAACGGCAACGTTCACACAGCGAGTTTCAAAAGCTATTTTCTACTGAGTTGTGATTGTGAAATATTTTCAAAATAAGTACCTAATCATATGTGTGCTTTCGGCTGCTTGGTATGCATACTCCATTTATTATAAAATTAGACAAATTACGGTTTAACGATTATGTAAATAGGTACCCTTTACGTGATTTCAATATAAACGTGTACTAAGATCCGTTATTAGACGATAAATGTAACGCAATGTAATCTATTCACTATTTCCATTAAAAAAATAACTCTAAAATGCAGTCTTTTTTAACATTGTTAATAACTGCAGTTACCGCTTACTGTTATCTACCAATAAGTCAATAACTGGTAGCTGCAGGATGGCTGTTGCAACCAAATAATAAAAAAATAAAAGTCATTGATCCGACTTGCACCAAAAAGTCCAAACTTATTCGATATAGATCGCTCGTCATACAAAACTGTCGCTAATACTGCTTCGGTCGAGTTTCATGATAGCGTCAAGGACGCCCCTTACCGCGATACGTTTGTGTTGATCGTGTTAGCGACACTGCCGTTACATTTTTTTCGTATCGTCTTGAAATAGGTATCGGAAAACATAGGCAGACTTGTGTCAACGACTTTGATTTTTTTGTTATCTGGCGGATCGCGGCAACTCGCGGCTGGTAGCAGCTGGATGACAGTTGCCGAAAACCAAAATTGAATGGCGTGCAATATGAGAGGCCCATGTCCAGCAGTGGATTGCTGTAGGCTGATGATAATAATACAATAACAGGGGGCCTAAAAAGGCCACTTTGGCAGAATCATGAAAGGATAACATTATGAATCATATTATAAGTCGTAAAATGGTTACAAACTGACAATTCATAATATTATTTGCGTACAATTCTTATCACGCAATTCATTGAGATTCGTAAAATGCTATAGGTACACTTCTGCCTAACCTTTTAGGGATATGTACTATAGGTAGGTGTGAAACTGTCAAACAGATGATTTGCGTGAAATGAATTTTACGCAAAAAATATAATATTTTGAGTTGTCAATTTGTGTTTTGACCATTTTACAACTTATAATATTATGATTCATAATGTTATCCTTTACAACTTATAATATTATGATTCATAATGTTATCCTTTCATGATTCTGCCAAAGTGGCCTTATTAGGCCCCCTGTTGTTGTTTGGTCGTTGTTTTTCTAATGATACAGTAAATGGAGTATAATTAATATTCAGCAAATTCATTTAGTTCCGTCCGATATTATATGAGAGATAATCGCTTTTTGAATTTCATCTGCTTACACGTGCCTGCAGTTGCGTTAGTGTGTCATGTCTAATATCTTCTGAAATGACATCATGACTAGATTGTGTCATATTTATAGGAATGCGTTCATTCAAGGCCGGGTCCTAACTATAACGGCTAGCTGGAACGACTGGGGGAGAAAGTATTATAATCGTATTAGGTACTTAACTATGAGGGCAGAAATATTACGTCATGTGCCATTTCGAGGGAGCTTACTTCATGCATAAGAATTAGGTTAAAGCTCTCAACGATGATGACACATTCATGAACAGTATAGAACGCTTCTTAGCTAGGTATGTTTGTTTTACAATTTACCAAATAGCCTTCAGACATCAATGTACCTACGTCGTTTTGGATTCTAATTAAATATGTAGCAAGCAGTATAGCCATTGTTTTGCTGACTAATCACCGAAAATTGTAATTATGAGGTAGTATGAAAAAACCGTCATAAGTTGCACACATAATTAAAAGTAGGGGAGATCAGTGCTGGTTGCTTAAGTGGGTAGATAATAGACTAATTGCCAATAACTCGTCAGCAGCAGTCTGTTGTTTGCATTTGTCTCTTTTCGAGGGTGCATTTCGCTACCTCAAATTTGTAAGTAGGTACAAAGCACGGCATCTCATTCTCGCGCCCGTTTAGTAGTGGTATCATAATTTTGAAAATTCCGATTGTGTAATTTTATTATCGTAAGTATACTTTTTGTTGTGAAGGGTACCTAACCTACTAGTAATAGCACACTATGTAATCAACCTACCTGACCTGTGGTCTATTGCGTAACACACTACAGTAGCAATGGCTTTCATTTTGACAGTTCAACAAAATTCATTGCGTTATTTACGTTGTTGAGTACACATTATTTACGAACATATGAAGCAACTAGCAGCGCCTAGCGGATTCACCCGCATAAGTTTGGATCCCGTGGGAATATCGATATAAAAAGTAAGCCTATGTGTTAATCCAGGGTGTCAGCTACCTCCATACAAAATTTTATCAAAATTGATCCAGCCGTTTGAGAGTGAAGAAGTAACAAACATACAAATACACTCACAAACTTTCGCCTTTATAATATTAGTGTGATAGTTTAGCAATATCTATCACATTGATTCAAAATTCAAATTGTGATTGATAGTGTGTTACGGAATTAGGGTGCTGGAGTAGGTGGACAAAGATTTCTGGTTCTGCGAAAACCACTAAATTATACCTAATAACTACTCATAATAAATTATGAATATATGATATAAGATATGAATTATTTTATTAGGAGGCTCATACATAGTGTCACTAGATATAATTTTTGTACATGTAGAGATTAAAAGACAAGAAATATAGACCAATGAGTGTAAACTTATCCAACCAAACCGGACGGTGGGGTAATTGCGTTACACACTATGAGTAGCAATGGGTTTAACTTTGACAGTTCAACAACACTCATTGCGGTATTTACGTTGCTGCGCAGACAAATTTTTCGAGCATGTCAAGCAATGGATTAGCTTCAAAATGATTCAGATTGAATAAACGCAATTAGGGTACCGGCTCCTGTCCTTATCCCAATTTATTTGTGGTCGGCGCGACATGTCTTTTTCCTCCATACTTCTCTATTAGCCGCCATCTCGACAGTCACCCCCTTTCTAACCATATCATCAATCACGCAGTCCAATCCATCGTTTCTTTGGGCCCCTGTTCCTTTGGTACCCGGCTTTCTCTAAAGTCGGGCATTAATTAAAAAGAAGTGTCCCATCGTTTGGTATATTTTCCATTATTTTTAGGCTTTTCAGACAAAATCTGTTTTCTTATGTCTAGACAGTAATTCTAGAACGCTCGAACGTCGAAAAGCAGTCACTTGTCCGTTTCTATTGAATGGATAATGATGCATGTCCACAGTCAATTTGGTATAATATAAACATCTTTCATACTACTTTTTATTTGTCGTGAAGTAGGTATACCTTCCTTTACCTACCTATAACTTTACTTGAATTTTTAAATAAGTACAAAGTACGGTCAAACGATGGGACACTTGATATCGTGTCCTGCGTGTCCTGTCAGCTGCACGTTACAGGAACTGAAGGTGATGGCGCCAAACAAGTAGCCGAATCCTGGGCCGAGTCCTATAATTTTGCTATCGACATGCTAAGAAGAAGAATTAAAACGAAATCCAAACATATTATTAACCTATTCAGAACAATGATATACGTCACCCCAAATTCAACTAGGTATATTTTCCAATATTATTAGGTTTTTCAGATAAAATCTATTTTCCTATGTCTAGACAGTATTTCTAGAACGAACGTCGAACGAACGTCGAAAAACAGTCACTTGTCTGTTTCCCATTGAATGAGTAATGATGCGTGTCCACAGTCAATTTGGTATAATATAAACATTGTTCATACTCGTACTACTTTTTATTTGTCGTGTAGGTAAGTATACCTACCTACTTTACTTGAATATATTTAAGTACAAAGTACGGTCAGTACCTACCTACCCACTCTGTTTTACCTGACCCCTCTTACAAAGAAGAAGGGGAAGAGGGGTCAGGCTATGCAGATCGCTGACTGTACTTACGTGATACTTTATTAGCATACTAGTCATGCCAAATTTAATCAAAATCGGTCTATCCATTTCGGAGATTTGCCAGAACAGAGAGACGGACAAGCAAAATAATTCAAAACAGGACTTAAATTTTATTTAAGTATCTCTATTGTATAAATAAGGAGAAGGTAATAAAACTGAATTCGTACATTCCTCATTTCTAACGTGACGATATTATCGTGGACGTCCAAGTCCATAAAATGTATGGAAGTACTTGCACATTGTAACGGTATCGTAGACGGAAAAAAAGCGTCTTCATAATATATTTCCATAAATTTTTCTTCCCTGTGTTATCGTGATTGTCGTGGACGTCCACGATAATAATCGTTATGTTAGAAATTATAATTGCGAACATTCTCTATAAAAAACCGTTGATAGTACCGTTTTGATTGCGTATTCAAATATATATTTATTTACTAACGTTTTGCACGACACATTCGTGTGTTGATAATGATAACATACAGATACCAAACAGATGATGATTTTGCTGGGATGTTTTCAATAACGCTTCTCCTGCCTAAACTTTATCGTTAGAAAGTGATGAGATAATTTAATTGCTTTATTATTATTATTTATTTCTTTAATTCTGTATTATTATTAATAAAAAAATAGGATTTCTTTAATTAAGATGGTTTATAAACCAATTACAAAAAATTAAGACATTTTGTACATGCACACACTAACATACACTCAATTTCCTAAATTCACTTTTAGACTTTTATTACTGTCTTTTGAAATCCATACTTTTCAGAAACTTTATCTACGTTAAAAGAAGAGAGGCTCTTTAATTTACATAAAAACAGGGTGCCGGTAATTAATGAAGAACATTGAAATGGCGTGACTAAATTAAAAAATAACTTTCTTTATGTTTAGATAGCTAATAAAAATTCACACAGTCTATCCCTCAACGTTATCCCCAAACGTCGCGATCCGCAGCCATAAGGTTTTCTATACAGGGATGTTTTTTTATCACCATCCAAATTTTTAGAGGGTGTTCTACCCATGAATATGAAATGTAGGGAACAGCTTGTTTTTTTTTTTTTTTTTGGGTTTTTTTTTCAGGTTTGGTCGCATAGTAAAAGTTGTTCGTAATGATGAGTAGGTACAATGACCCCTTCAGATATTTCGTGTATGAATAGATAGACCTTATAATTATATTAGCGAATATAATTAAGTTCTTTATTTTATCAAAATTTTACCTTGGGGCCGTTCAATTCAAATATGACGTGAGCAGATTTTTTTGTAATTATTAACCCCCCCCCCCCCCTTCGTCAGCAAAGTAAGGTACTTATAAGCAGCAGTTATATGCGATTTGTTTTCAAGCAGGGTTGCCATGCGTATAAAAATAAATAATGCTGACATAATCACCATCCAGACTCCCCATCCCCCATGTCATCAAAAATAAGAATAGCAAAGACCCCCCCTTGTAGTGCTTACATAATACTTGAATGGCACCTTATCAACACTTGATAATAAACTACGATTACCTTTCCGTAATCTTCAAGTTCCGGGAATTGACAGAATAACGTGCAAGTACGGTTAGCTGTTTTGAAATATAAACCTTATATCCATTTCTTAGGGTTTAAAGTAGGTTACGTTAATATAAGGTATTCCCTTGTAGCTATTTTTTTTTGGGATTTCCCTCACGCATACCGTTCAATGCTTTTACAACTTGTTCATCTTCATTCATTGTCGTTTTTGACTTCGAGACGCCAGCACATCAAGTTACTACAATCTGTCAAATTTCTTTGATAGATTTTCAACTTTATCGCTAAAGCACAAGGTTCAAAGTTGATTGGGAAAATTTGACAGTTTCGGGTAGGTTGATGTGCTGGCGTCTGTACATAAAGATTATTATGTATTCAAAAACGTTAGGAATACAGTGAACTCGCTTTGAATTTTGTTGACAATGATTTTTGATGTTGTTTTTTTCTACCCGCACTGATAAAATATACCTAATTAGTACCTATAGTCGGACTTTTAATTAGCTGCAGTAAAATGACAGCTTAATTGGCGTCTTTTTGTTTTTTCGCGGCCATCAATCAAATCTTGTTTTTCTAGTACAGAATAGTGTAGCAAACGAAACCTATTTGACATGCATATCTCTAAACGCAGTCCGAAATGAGTTTTAAGATGTGTAATTTTACTACAGCTAATTAAAAGTCGGAGTATAATAAGATTTATTGAGAGGACGAGAGCTCGGAGAAAACGCCGAACACTACACACATTACAACGTTACCAACATGCCGATGCCGCAACTATAAAACGCATCAACATAAATATCATAGTTTTGTAGGAGTAACAAGTTCTTACTGTATCGCCCACAAGCATCTCGTAACCAAGCGTTGCGACAGAAAAAGAGAAAGCTTATCAAATAACTACGACTATGCGTTAATTCCTACAATTCCTACGGCCCTGAGAAGCGTCATGCCCTACGAACAACCATTCGTAAAACTGGTCGTTGTCAGTTGACAAACGTTTCTATCAGATAAAGAATGAGTTAGTTACTCTGTATGCTGTAGCTAAACAATGTATTCGGAATATTTATTACGATTTCTGATGACATAATAACTATGATTTGTTGATGTTTTTGTTTGTAACCAACAAAATTTTGATTATAGTCATAGTAGGTTGAAGTCACAGTAAATAAATTGCCAAATAGTCCGACGATGAGGTCACAGTACGCATAGCATAGATTGTTATACCTAGAACTAAATAATAACTAGCGTATTTAACACTGGAGTACTGTTTACCAAAGGCGGTGAACGGACTAATAATGAATGCTTAGTTATAATGTTACCAAGTTCACAGAAAACACACAACAAATCTGTCCCGCTAGTAAATATGAGATGCCAGGTATAATAACCTCGAGTTACGAGCTAAGAGGCCATTTTCCGTGATTTTACTATTCGAGTCACGCTTTTTATGAATAGAACCCTAGACCTCAACAGAAGGTCTAGGGTTCGATTCTTATAAAGCGTGACTGTTCCAGTTGCAACAGAAGCAACTTGAAGATATGAAACACTTGGCACCAATGTTATTGTTAGGTTGGTTTTATTTTGTTTTCTAATGTTCTTGAAAGACATTCAAATACACGAATTCTTAGAAAATAAACGCAGAATGGAATGTACTTAAATTAATAGAAAATCACAACTGGCTTGCCAAGCTTAACATTAACGCATAATGACCTTGACACACTACCTGAAAAGCGGCTTCTCTGCGATTATTTACATTCACTGTAAACAGAAAACTGCATCGAAGTAAAATGTTCCTTGAGCGATACGGTGGCACGGGTTTTAACACAGATTTGACAAAAAGTACTGAATCTAGAGCGACCTTGTCGCTTTTCGCACGACGAAAAGCTAGGTTAATTCACGTTTACACAATCGGCGTACAGTTGAGCGGTTAGCACTGGGCACGTGGGGGCTTTGGTACGATACAGGCGGCGCGCGCGGCGTTCTATGGTGGACTGCTCAACACCACACCACGGATGGGATGGGGTCGGGGCCGTCCAAACACTGCACTACCTACTCCACTAGTATGTCTCCGCGATACAAACACGGACGATCAATCCGGCGACAGTTCTCGAGATATTTTTGTTTGTTGCTCCGGCTTACGTATGCTAATGGAACTCAAACCGTATGAAGAATTTCTATTGTGTGAATGTAAAACATAGTTTTGTGTCGTTTCAATTTATTTCTTGTTGTTTAGACTAAGTAAAAAGTATAAAATGTTTTTTTTTTTGTTTTACTTCTATACGTAAGCGTTTTAACCTTGGGCACAGATAATATAATACCCTTGGGCTTCTTTTCATTAGTGAATTTTCCTTTTTTTTTTACATTTTTTGCATGATAATTTTATCGTGGGACATATTATAGTGCTAGCTGGTCACAGTTGCGTCAGTCTCGGCACGATGCGTCACCATGGCGGCAGCGGGGCGCGACCCACGCGCCTCGCGACGCTCTCTTCGCTGTCGCTAGCTCATCCATCGAACACCACAGACTGCTACGTAATTTTCCTCGCACGTGTCTGACACACTTTATATTTGGTGCGGCGTCTTAGATGCGATGCGAATTTGACATTTTTATGTGCGTGAAATTTTTGTGAGACACAAATATATTTATCGGAGAACCATCATTTTGATTTATTTTTATTATGTATTTTGAATTGACCTATTTTATGACTCTTCTTGTGACTTTTACAGTTCTATAAACTTCGCAGCAATATTATCTGCCCATCACATGTTTTAAACATAGCACAACAATATCATCCACCTTATTGAGATGGACCATAAAATCAACCTCCACTCCACATATATTTTTAAACCATCTGTTGCTAGTATTAGGTAGGTACCTAATTAGATATTGGTTAATCCGTTTGTCCTACAAAATGTATTAGTCTTGTTTTACTTGGAGACCCCAATTCGGGATGAGTATTTGGGAGAGATAATGTTCTCGATCGCACAGCTTTATAAAATCCTAAGAGCTTGACGTTCTCTGCTGGGCTTCAACCTTGGAATTTAATGTTATTAACTTATTACAGTTGTTCAGCTTATTCTGTTGAACACATTCAGTAAAATGTGCGCAATGCAGCCCATGCATCGTGTGACTGTAACGAGGATGCAAGTGACCTTTCTATTACGGGAATCGTGAACTAATTGTGGCTTATGGATGCGGTTACGCACGTTAGCACATTTACAATGGGTAGTAATTAAAAAGGGGCCCGTGGCTAAATAATAACAGCCGCACAGGTCGATCGATCTGGTTAAGCTACGCTTGCCGCGGTTGGTCTGTGGATGGGTGACCATCTTTACATATCGAGACCCCTCCGTGCCTCGGAAAGCACGTTAAGCCGTTGGTCCCGGCTGCCGTTCGTGGATCTTTGACAGTCGTTACGGGTAGTCAGAAGCCCGAAAGCCTGACAACCAGTCTTACCAAGGGGTATCGTATTACCCAGTAACTGGGTTGTGGAGGTCAGATAGGCAGTCGCTCCATGTAAAATACTGGTATTCAGCTGCATCCGGTTAGACTGGAAGCCGACCCCAACATAGTTGGGAAAAGGCTAGGCAGATGATGAGTAATTAAAAAGATAATGGTTAGTTGATTTTACGATTACTTTGTTGATCATTAGTTGATGTTACGACTACGTGTTGTGCTCTGTAGCCACGCCACCGTATATTTTTTTATTATAATATGACCCATTTTTATGTACGGTTGACTGTCATGACGTACATGCATTGTTTGTGAATGTACGACTTTTAATTTAAAAGAAAAAAGTAAATTAATGTGGCGTTGCTGCGGAAAATTCTCTGCAGCCACGCCACCTGTAATCAACATTAGTAGATAGAATTTCAGCTATTTCTCTGAAGTTATATAATGTACGAACGCTGTGTATTATGTACACGTGATAAATATGAAAGAATATGTTAATTCTAAATTTAATTCTAAACTCACAAATTGGCCCTGATAGTGTATTAAACTAATGTATTTTAGCGATTACTTCAGATTGACAGGAAAATTTAAACAAAACAGATTTTATAAATACAAAATGTTTCACCTTTATAATAATAAAAAAAAACAAGAAATCTCTCTCAAACAAAGAAAAATCTGTAAAAAATTCATTACACCAGATTTACAGTGTATTTATGTATCTACATGTTATTATATTATTGTAAATTCAAAAAAAGTCCGAGTGAAATAGATCCTGAATATATATATAAATGGGAATTATATAATATATGTATATAAATGAGAATTAATGTTTGTATTTGTTTAACGCGAATCACTTTGGTAATCATAAAACTCTCATTCTGAATTACGACGGTAACAACATGTTTTAATGACGATTGGGTCCATTTTCATTCGAAGAATATCCTATTTCTGCTCCAAGTTTAAAATTTTTGTCAACAAGTAACATTTCTAAAGGAACATCGTCAAGAGATATTTTTAAATCCAATTAAAAAAATATGAAATTACAAGCCCTTACTTTCCAATCAGTTATTGTTACATCTTCAATTATAGATATTGCTGAATTGCTCAATGAACTTACACCGTAGTCAGATAATGTAAGCTAATTTAATGTTACAAATAGTAGTATGGTAGTAGAATACAAAATTTTCTGGTTTCAGTTTTTTCGCAAACTGAACAAATTTTTGACACAATTGCACTGAAAATTTCATCATATAGAATTTTTTCTATCACAAAAGTTACATTACAACCGCAATTAATCACTTCTAGATTTCCTTGAACTGGCAATTCGTAATAATTTTTAAGAACTTCGGTTCTCATTTTTAATGGATTAACTGGAACATCTCTATGTCGCAATGTACAGAGTCCAGCACATCAAGCTACCCCAATCAGTCAAATTTCTTTGATAGATTTTCAACTTTACCACAAAGGTATAAGGTTCATATTCAATTGGGAAAATTGGCAGATTGGGGTAGGTTGATGTGCTGGCCTCTGTACTAACCAGATTAGAAAAAGGCTTATTCAATCAAAGTCAATAAACTAATAAACGCTGAAATACTAACGTAGTCTGTACAAATTACTACCAAAGCAGTGAGTACAGCATCGAACGCACAAGTGTTAGTATCTACAACTTTGTCAATACCAGAAGAACAAATCTTTTCATTTGGCAAATTTTCTATTATATTTGCTTTTACTTTAGGATTGACTTTGTCAATCAAAGTTTTTGATTCTCTGTTTTATTCCGCCAGTTTTCTTCAAGATCAGGATTTTTTGTAACAACGGATTCTTTAGTAAAATTAACTTTGTTATTAGTCTTGTCAGAAATGATTTCCGAATCAGTTTTAACATTATTGTCAGTTTTTACATTATCCAAACACCTGGAGTGCTCTATGTATAATGCTCCAAGTAAGTAGTAATGTAGAAAGCTATTATAAAAATACAAAAAGTTACTTTTACGTAGTCGTAGTGGTACAATGAGAGTAGACGATTTTATAATGCAACATACTTATCAGGGGAAGTAAAGTTAGCCCTCTACAAAATCAAAATCAAAAGTCATTTATTCAAACTAGGCTGAGAATCAGCACTTTTCGAACGTCAAAATTACAAAATACAGTCCCCCAAAACGCTTCACCACTTCCTAGTGCTTTTGCTGGGGAGAAGAAGTGGCGCAACAAACTCCCCAGCAGACTACCTACACACACACACACCTACACCTCTGCCTAACCCTTCAGGGATATAGATAGATAGAATACTCTTTATTATGCACACCATATAAATTCCAGGGTTACACAGCGAAAAAAAATCTGCTGTTCCCTACATTTATGTTCGTATAACTCGTCAAAATGTAGGAAACAGCAGATAAATTTTTCGCAATTTCAGGTTTTGTCCCATAGCAAAAGTTGTTCATAATGATGAGTATAATAACCTCTTAAGAGGTTGCTGGTGTTTTTCCAATAACCCTGTATAGGTGTGAAACTGTCAAACAGTGATGAATTGCGTGATATGAATTGTTTTATGATTCTGCCAAAGTGGTCTGTTTAGGCCCCCTCTCAAATCAAACTAAAATTTGCTGCAATGTTGAAAACAAAACTGGTACATTACCCATTTAAGCCAACTGTAGGTAGGTAGTTACAACAAGCTCTAGTCGGACTTTTTTTAAATTTACTATAATATAATAACACGTAGATACATAAATACACTCTAAATCTCGTGTAATGTATTTTTTACAGATTTTTCTTTGTTTGAGAGAGATTTCCTGTTTTTTTTTTTATTATTATAAAGGTGAAATATTTTGTAACCATTGTTATAACACGGATTTATAATAAATAACTTCTGTTTCTAAAATCTGTTTTGTTTAAATTTTCCTGTCAATCTGAAGTAATCGCTAAAATACATTAGTTTAATACACTATCAGGGCCAATTTGTGAATTTAGAATTAACATATTTTTACATATTTATCACGTGTACATAATACACAGCGTTCGTACATTATATAACTTCAGAGAAATAGCTGAAATTCCATCTACTAATGTTGATTACAGGTGGCGTGGCTGCAGAGAATTTTCCGCAGCAACGCCACATTAATTTACTTTTTTCTTTTAAATTAAAAGTCGTACATTCACAAACAATGCATGTACGTCATGACAGTCAACCGTACATAAAAATGGGTTATATTATAATAAAAAAATATACGGTGGCGTGGCTACAGAGCACAACACACGACTACTTTGTAGACAAAATCGGAATAGTTTTCCAAGGAGTTCGTTTCCAAAATATCGAATATCAGTATGAAGTTCCGATTTGCACTTTGTTAATCACAATAGGTCTTCCTTTATTTCATAGGACATACACCGTTTTTCCATCCGCCGCCACCGTCAACGAGAAACAAGATTATTCGAACCGAATGTAATGTCCGGTAAACATGCGGCCATTCGGTGCCGTCACACGGTATTCCAAAAACCCTTCGAACCAGACATTGGCGTTTCATGACATTGCTATAACAAAATGACAGGCGTTTGGAGTTAGGTAATATTTAGAAGTCAATAACTAAGATATCCCACGGAATTAACATTAGACTTTTTTATTAATAATATACGCCTAGATTTACTACATTTTAAATTGATTTGTCAGTGCTATCTACGTGAATTAATAAATAAAAATATAAAACTATTTGAGTGTTTTTTTTATTTTCTCACCATTTTGGAAAAGCAGTAAAATTAAATGATTGCTGGAAAATCAAAAATTGTACTTTCTAAGTATGGAAAATCGATCAACTTTGAAAGAAGTTTTCTCCAAAACTGTAAAGAATTGCCACTCGGAAGTTTTTGTCTGGTATTTAGAATCATGAAACGTAGGTAGCAATTTCTAAGTTTCACTAAAATAGTCTGGTTGGAAGGCTCGAAGGGTTTTTGGAATACCGTGCGTCATCTCAAAATCAAAAATCAAAATCAAAATATTTTATTTCACATAAACCTACATGGGCACTTATGAAACGTCAGAAGCTAGGTGCACGGTTCCAATTGGTCGTTTCCTATGGAGAAGAACCGGCAAGAAACTCCACGGTTACTCTTTTAAAAATATTTGCGTTTTTACAATGTTTTCAAGTTACAATAGCTATGGGAGGACTGCATAGGCCTGTCAACAAGTACCAGGTACTTGATAATATAAAAAACCATATACAGATCTAAAGTCTAAAAGGCCTACAAAGTCCTCACATTTACAAAATTAGAATCCATGAAAAGGATAAAGTAAATAATAAAATTTATAAAAACCTACTAAAACCAAGTGATATGATTGACATTACAACCACTAATAAAGTGGTGAAAAATTAGAAATGTCTATACAATGTCAAATAATAAAATTTTATGTCAAAGAAGTATATAAAAAAATAAACATCTTGATTTGAGAGCAATTAATAGACATTTAAGCAGTTATGCCGTTAATGAGATGCCAGGGAAGCCACATGTGCAGAAGGAATTATTGCCAGACTACCTTGTCTTCAACGTAGTCTTTAATCTTATAATATGCTTTTTTGATAAGGACACGTTTGATGAGGGTTTTGAACTTTCCATCGCTAAGTTCTGTAACCGGCTTTGGCAGCTTGTTATAAAAACGGATGCTGTTTACAAGAAATGACTTGCTAGTTTTAGTTAATCTAAATTTAGGTATCACAATTTCATGTTTACTACGTGTATTTATATTATGGAAATCGCTTCTTGTTTTGAAAAGTCCTAAGTTTTTGCGAACATACAAAATACTTTCTAAAATATAAAGAGAAGGCAGAGTTAGTATATCGATTTCTTTGAATTTGTTTCTAAGAGACTCGCGAGGACCCATTTTATAGATTGCGCGGATCGCCCTCTTTTGTAAAATGAAAATTGAATCTACGTCAGCTGCCGATCCCCACAGCAGAACACCATAAGACATAATACTGTGGAAATAAGCAAAGTATACTAACCTAGCTGTGGCTATATCTGTCAACTGCCTTATTTTTCTTACTGCATATGCAGCTGAACTTAATCTACCTGAAAGAGCTCTAATGTGTGCGCCCCATTGTAATCTTGAATCTAAAGTAATTCCCAGAAATACAGTTTCCGTAACAGCGTCTAGTGTTTTTCCATCGAGTTTTAAATTCAGACCCACTTGAGGTACATTTGGTAATGAGAATTTAAGACATTTAGTTTTGTTTGCATTAAGTAAAAGATTATTAGCTGCAAACCATTTCGAAAGAATAGCCAGACTCTCGTTGACATGCAACACATCCGTATCTTTTCTATCTATTTTAAAAATAAGGGAAGTGTCATCGGCGAATAAAATGATGTCCGATAAGTTCCATCCATCCATCATGTATGGAAGGTCATTTATATATACAAGGAATAGGAAAGGGCCAAGAATTGAGCCTTGAGGCACGCCCATCTTAACTAGAGACCCTGATGACGTCGCCCCGTTAACGTTCACTTTTTGCTGCCGCTTTGATAGGTAGGAAAGAACAAGATCAGCAGCTTGTCCACGAATTCCGTAATGGTGTAATTTACAGATCAGTGTATTATGGTCAACGCAGTCAAACGCTTTTGAGAGGTCACAGAAAATGCCAATTGCATCCTGGGATTTCTCCCAGGATTCCAAAATGTGACTGATGAGTTTTACTCCCGCGTCCGTCGTCGATCTACCTTTCGTGAAACCAAACTGGTGACCATGTAAAATCCCATCTCGTTCTCGTTGACGCCCCGTTGACGTCCTGTTGGTGCCCCGTTCACGTGGCGGTGGATAAAATATGCATTGGAATACTGACTTAACTCAAAACAGTAAATTTTTGAGAAAGTGCAAAGAAAATCTCGCTATGAGGACTTATCCTACTTGTTGACGCGTAAAATTAAAACTGATTGGATTTGATTAGATTAATTAATCATGAATGCTTGAATTTTGAACGTATGATTAACTATTGATAAGATCTCAGTAAAAAAAAATCGGGAAATAATTCTGACCTATCTACTAATAGGTCGCATGCGAATGTAAACTGTGTATGCATCATGAAACTAACGAGGATGCAAACGACCTTGTCTATTACGGCGACAAACATTTGACAAGTCGCCACAACGTGATTATTTCTACATTTGATTCCATAAGCTGGTCGTAAATACGTCGCCATCACGTTGGCTTCACCGAGAATAGGCCCATTTTATACGAATCAGTGTCTTAAAAGAGTAACGTAACCGTCGTATAAACCACTTTTTGGTCAGATAGTGGTTGTGTAGTAGTCATAAAACCCACGTTTTCGTCAAGTAACGGTGTTTATTACCGCTGATTTGCGGCATTTTGTTGCAAATTGGTAGCGTAGTATTATTTTTAAACAGGATTTTGTGATAAAATGGTGAGATAAATGCCGTAAATTATTGTGCCTGCATGATTTCAATATTTTATTTGTGTCAGATCCATTTGAAGGTTAGTAAAAAATTTTAATATATTATCTGATGTGCTATTGTGTTGAAACTCATTGGGCCCATTCAATCTATTGGGAAATTAATTCTATCGGGTAATATGAGCTAATTATGACGTTTTAATTAACGCGCCATGCCAATTCTTTAAATTAAGTGATTTAATCAAGTATATTTTTAGTAAACGTGCTAACAGTCACCTCTATACGACTTAGAGTTAAAGATACAACCATATTACAATATCAAAACGACTAATTATTCTGTGCACATACTTTTTGTTCAATATTGTCAGCCATATTAACTGAAATACGGTTCCTTTGTAGTGTTTAAAAAACTATTTCACCTACTTTTCCTGGTTTGAAGACTGTTTATTTTTTTATATTTGTGTCATGTGTCAATAAAGTACGATCACTCATTCAATCATATTAAAAACTACTGTCAAACGCTGCTTTTTTTTAAGTTCAAGTGATTGAAGTTTCTTTACGTACCTAATTAAAATAGTGATTTATTTACAGGTGGCTGATTTCATCACACTTGCACGTTGGTGTTTGAGATGGCCCTGGATATCTGCTCACTTTATATGTTCAGATCGTTGTTTTGGTTGCGGATTTATGATAACAAACAACAAAAATAAACCTGCACATTTTGTTGTGTCAGAGGAAAATATTAAACATATGATAAATTATGATTTTCTCTGGTGCCCACGCTGCAACTTTTTTGTCATATACGATCATTATCCGGAGGATGAATGTGAATATTGTAATTAGAACAGATTATTTTCAAAACAACTGATCATCTATAGGTACCTACTTATATACGCCTTGCTCTAGGCACGGGCCACGCGCGGACGGCAGGTGGGCCCACTCGGTGACAATTAACTTGCTGCTTGCTCGTGGACCGCGCGCTGCCCGCGAATGTTTATTTTGTATGATTGTGGGCCAACCTTTGACAACGAGTCGTCTAAACCACCCGCCACCCGCCACCCGCCACCCGTCGACGAGTTGACGTCGTACGACGTGGCGGTGCTGGCCGGGTGCCGGGTGGGCCTGGTCAGCGTTGACCATAAATCGTATTAAATTGTGATTAATAATTATACTCTTAGGCCCGGTTGCTCGAAAAGTTAACGTTCGTTAAGTAATGGTTAAAGTAAAATTTTACGAACAAAATTTTACTTTAACCATAATTTAACGAACGTTAACTTTTCGAGCAATCGGGCATTAGTGGTTTTGATCCAGAGACAATTTATACTAATAACAATAATTTGTTTGTTAGAGCTATAGAGTGTGAGTTATAGGATATAATAATAATATTTCCTGTTGATGCTCACACAGAGACAAAGGCATTGTAAACATTAGCAACCACACATTATATCAACTAGTTACGTAGTGGGGCGCGTCATTTCCAACTAGGCAAGCTCTACTATGTCTATTTTAAATGATAAAACTATGATTGTAAAGATTATGACGTTTATTCAGAATAAATATGACATAAATATATAATTGAAGTCTAACAGAAAAATAAAAAACCTCGCTATATCGCGAAAATTTAACAATTCTTTAGAAGTTTCTTCTTTGTCTGATTAGAAAAAAAAAACTTGAATTAGCAGTGCCACTGTAGCGTTCTCACTGAAAAAGATTAGGAAAACAAAAAAAATATTATAAATAAATAAGTCCTATCATCAACATGGTGAGATATTTTATTTTTCTGGTCAGGTTTGAAAAATAGTGATTGAATCGTGTAACATTGTCATTAACATATTCTTAATAGCTTTGATCCAAAGACAATGTAAATTAAGTAAAATAATTTCTTTGTTACTACTATGTTTATTTTGAATGTTAACTTTGATTGTAAAGATACGTTTATTAATAATAAATGTGACAAAAATCTTAGATTTTTTTTGTTTTATTTACAACTTTACTTCAAAGTATGAATAAGTGGTACAAAATAAATATTTGAGCCACATTCTGCAGTGACTAACTTGCACTTTATGTCAGTTAAATTAAATGTAACTTCTAATCTTCTAATACTGTTACAATTTGTCATAAATATATTCAGAAGAGACGATTTAATTGGCTCATCAAAAACATCTGCGATATTTTGAATAACATTTCCAATTAAACTTATGTGCTTGTCGCCATCTACTATAAATGTTACCTCAAAAATATCTTTGTTGTTCATTAAAAACCATTTATTTTGGTTCTACTAGCATAGATCCATTTTGTATTACAGCATTATTCGACACGTTTTGTTTAGATTTCCTTTGCATCGAAATCAATTATTTTGTATTCATAAAATCTTGTACGGAACCAACTCCAGTTTGTACATTATTGTCGTTACATGTAGACATATTCGTTATAACACAACACGACGAGAGAAGCGCAATATAGTTCTTTTTCACTTTCCTTTTAAAAACACTACTTTTTTTTAGATTTCCCCAGGTTTTTTTAATCATTTTGATTAAAAGAAGCGAAACTTGATAGTTATTTTTTTGCAATTTGTAAGCACTATAATAGAACACTCAGTAATTTAACGGTAGTATAAAAGTTAGAAAATTGGCTTAAAATCGTATAAGGGTGCAATTTATCACTCTTATATGATCGTCACTTAAAGGTGGTTCTCGCGATTCTAATACGGTTAATGGTGGGATAAAAGTCATATAGACGTCACTAAGTTCACGACACTGGTTTTACCACTAAATGACGCTGTTTCTACATAAAACTGTATAATAGTCATAAAAATAGTCGTATAGAAGTTAATACGATTTCTATATGACTGTAATATACGACTAAAAGTTATATAAGAATAAGATGCTCTAAGTCGTATTACACGCTAAATTACTTCAATGCGATGTTTACAGCACTTTGAGTCGCATATTTTTTATTTATACGACTGAAATGTTTGTTGGGGGGGATCGAAACTAAACCACATTCACTGCTCATGGATGCGTGTATGCACGTTAGCACATTCTAAATAGGTAGTAATTAAAAAAATAATGGTTTGTGAATTTGACGACAATTTTGTTGATATGAGATACTGCAGGGTTAGTTTTCAAAAGAGTTCGTTTTCCCAACTATCAAAGTACCGATTTGCGCTGTCTGCCATCCCCTTGGGAAAAACGGGTCCTATGATATTATGTTCATGTCATTTCGTCAGTATGGTAAAACTGTCTGACTGAACATTGATGGTTTAGCTACGTAATATGTCACGTGGCATGTCCTAGAACCAAAAATTCGCAGCGCCAACCTACACTGGACCCTGGTGGTGGATTATGGCATATTTGGTATACATATGAATCTCTGTGACCCAAACACAGACGTGTAACGTAAATAAATGGGTTTTGAAAATGGGAGTCATTTTTGAGGGGTAAATAGACAATTAAAAAAAAAGTTTCGCAATCTGTACCGTGTGACATATCAAATGAAAGGGCCTACAGTGAGGATCTCAAATATGCTTTTTTCATTATTTTAAAGTAAATTGTATTATAGTTATTTAAGATAATAGACGGAAATTTACTCCGAAACTACTGAGCCTAAATTTTTGAAAAAAAAAATACAGAAAATAGTTCTATATTTACCTATAGATTACAGGAAAATTATTAAGAAGTCTATGATCTTGAAACAACTTGGTAAATCTCTCAATATTGTGGGTACAAACTTACATTTTCAGTTGGAACATCGGTGTCACGTTCTTTAAAAAAACATGGTAGATAAAATATTCATCGTACGGAACCCTCTCCACGCGAGTTCAACTCGCACTTGACCGGTTTTTTCCCCCAAGGCCCCGACTCATCCCGT
This sequence comes from Gortyna flavago, assembly GCA_963669345.1. Lineage (NCBI taxonomy): Eukaryota > Metazoa > Arthropoda > Insecta > Lepidoptera > Noctuidae > Gortyna > Gortyna flavago. Next base: position 7,775,852 of record OY770129.1, on the reverse strand, counting down.
CACATCGCAACGCCTGCCCGCGCTACTATTTCGATTTCGCTTAACATTCTTTCAGACTTTTTTTGAATGTTCGCTTGCGTGGTATTAAATAGCCTTTCTCAACAATGGGGCTATCGAATGCAAAAATATTTTTTCATTTCCGACTGGTAGTTTCAGAGATTACCCCCTACATACAAAATTACAAACTAAGTTGTAAGAAGTAATCTCTGGAAGTCATAATAAGCCTATAATGTTCCCACTGCTGGGACACAGGCCTCCTCTCCGTGTGAGGGATCCCTGGAAGTACCATAACCGATTACAAAAAATCTTGCACTGATAGAAAGCTACTGCACTGAGTTGCCGAGAGATAGTATTTTTATGGTATTTGAAATTCCACTCGGATGGTAGTCGCGGGCAGAAGCTCCCAGTTATTAAATATTGGCTCAAGTGAAAAGAACACTCCAACTAGTGATGACAGGAATTTCAAATCCCTCATTAAAGCATGGACACGGACAGGACTTGTAAAATGCTAAGACTCCTGTAAGACCCCGTTCACACGGAGATGATTAGTACCTACGGTTTTTTTCGATAAAAAGTTGGGATCACACGTCAACATCCCAATGTTCATAACGTACCTCTACTGTTCGTCGCCGTGTGTACGGGGCCTTAGGACGTACTGCTACTGTACCGATCTTTTTCTTGTAACCTGAATGAAAGAGATGAGGATAGGCTCATAATAAACATGACTACATTTTGTATTTTTAGACCCTGTTCTACCTATCAGATATTATTATTGTTACTATTTTGTTCTACAATAAAACATAGGTACATGCCTACCAAAGGTTGACTAGTAGAGAATGCAAAAAAAAAAAAAAAAAACCTACCAGCAGTCGCGTTTTTAGAACTATAGACCCAGGGGCAGTCCAGACGGCCCATCGTGCTGCTCGACGAGGTCGGCAAGCTCTTTGAAAGAGTGATTGCGGGCCGCCTCGTCGGGCACCTGGTGAGGACGGGGCCGGATCTTGCGGATAGCCAGTTTGGCTTCCGCAAGGGGCGCTCTACGGTGGACGCCATCATGCGCGTGAGAGCCCTCACGACGGGGGACGCGGTGTCCCGGGGTGGGGTGGTCGTGGCGGTGTCACTCGACATCGCCAACGCGTTTAACACCCTGCCCTGGAGCTGCATTGGGGAGGCACTCCGGTATCACCGGGTGCCGACCTACCTCCGTCGAATAGTCGGGGCGTATTTGACGGACAGAGCCGTCATCTACCCCGGTCGCGATGGGGAATGGAACCGGCGAGAGATGTCGTGCGGTGTCCCACAGGGATCGGTCTTGGGGCCGCTCCTGTGGGACATCGGTTACGACTGGGTGCTGCGGGCAGACCTCCCTGATGGCGTCAGCGTAGTTTGCTACGCTGACGATACGCTGGTCCTGGCGCAGGGGAGGTCGCATCAGGCGGCGGCCGACGCAATGACACGCGGGGTTGCGATAGTCGTGGAGAGGATCCGGCAGTTGGGTCTCGAGGTGGCTCTGCACAAGTCCGAAGCCATGACATTTCATGGGCTTCGGAACGGGCCACCATCGGGATCCCAACTAACGGTAGGAGGGGTTCACATCGGCGTCGAGACGACGATGAAGTACCTGGGTCTCGTCCTCGACAGCCGGTGGAACTTCGTGGAGCATTTCCGACGTTTGGCCCCCAAACTGGAACGGGCTGGGGCCGCTTTCAAGCGGCTCCTGCCCAACCTGAGGGGGCCAAACGCCTCCTGCCGGAGGCTTTACGCGGGGGTCGTGCGGTCCATGGCCGTATATGGCGCCCCGGTGTGGGCGCGTTCACTGCGGCTTCGAGCCGCCCACTACCTGAACGCGCCCCAAAAGGTGGTCGCCATACGGCTGATACGGGGGTACCGCACGATCTCGCGCGAGGCGGCAAGCCTCCTTGCCGGACTGCCGCCATGGGATCTGGAGGCGATGGTCCTCGCGCGCCTCTTTGAGTGGCGCGCGGAGGCACTACGCCGGGGGGAAAACCCGCTTCCGCGGCAAATTGCTGCGGAGCGGACAGACCTCCGGCGCGATCTCATGGCGGCATGGAAAGCGCGACTGTCGCAACCCAGCGCAGGGCACGCCGCGATAGCGGCGGTAAGGCCCCTCTTTGAGGAGTGGCTAGAGAGGCGTCACGGCGCCCTCACCTACCGCCTGACGCAGGTCCTCACCGGACACGGATGTTTCGGGAGGTTCCTGCACATCATCAGGCGGGAGGAAACGCCCGGGTGTCACCACTGCGAGAATCGCCCTGAGGACACGGTGGAGCATACGGTGGAGGTCTGCCCGGCTTGGGCAGAGCACCGCCGTGCCCTCGTAGAGGCGATCGGCAGCGGCGGCGACCTCTCGCGCCCGGCCCTGGTCCAAGCCATGGTCCGGGGCGAGAGGGAGTGGGAGGCAGTCACCTCCTTCTGCGAAGCAGTCATGCTAGCGAAGGAGGTGGCGGGATGGGCGAGGGAGAGAGCTGAGAGAGCCGCCCGTCCCAGCCGCCGCGGTAGACGCTCCGGGCGTCGGGAGCCGCGTGACGACTCCCGGCCACCGTAGGCGCGGGCCTGCGGACGGCGAGTAATGGGTAGCTCGCCGTCCGATCAGGACCAGGCCCGTGCCGGACGGCGCGTATGTGTTCCACGCGCGCCTCAAAGAGATGTCAGCATCGAAGGAGGGGCCCGTCAGGGCCGAAGCCTGCCGGGGCAGCGGGATTGTCCGAAAGGGTTACCGCTGCCTCGGAACATAAAGGGCTAAGGAAGGAACACGGATGGGTTTTAGTCAGTAAGAGTCTGACACTCCCTTCCGCTCCACCCAGAGCGGGAGGGGTCATTGGATGATTTCCCATCCTTAAAAAAAAAAAAAAAAAAGGGGCAGTCCAGAAATCAAAAACGTGTCCTGACATTCAAAATACTTAGTCAAGGGAAACATTGTACGGACATCATACCGCTTACTACAACTTTTTCTTTTTTTTTTTCGTATGGATCATCGATACTCTCCGTCTGGGTAGAACGGAGGGTTTTTTTTTTATTGGTAAATGGGCCCGCTCTTCACCCCGATCACGTTTGTGTCGGACTCCTACCGACATAATTACCACTATTCCTTCTACAACCATAAGTCGGGTGCCCATAGTATCTCCATACTTAAACATTCGCCGCACCCCCGACTGATATCAGCCCGCCACGCCATGCCCAACGAGCCCCATCACCAAGTGCGGCCGATAAGGAGCTTAGTACTAACTTCCAATAGTTTTCGACCATGAACCTAGGCAAATAATGGTTTCATCGACCTCCCCAGCTCCTAATAACTTGTTTTAACGGTTTTTAGTGAAATTACACAAAAACCGGTCAAGGCGACGCCGACCGCGTAGTGGCGCCCTCATCGTTTTTGTTTTTTTAAACGGATAATAGTAGCCACTTTTTTCCGTTTTAAGGATTATAATAAAACTAAACAATGTACATAAAAGTACCGTTTGGAATAATATTACCGTATAATCTTGTGGAGCACAACATAACGTGATAATTTTTGCATTTTCTGCATTCTAAATTAATAAAATAAATAACCAAACAAACGATAAGAGCGCCACTGCGCGGTCGGCGGCGGGCGCCTTAAAACAATGACATCAATAAAGTTATGAAAAATGTATTAATTAGTGTTGTGCTATAGATTACCAACGTTTGTGTTACGTATCCGTGTTAATGCTTAGGTACCTAAGTTACACAAGTTTACCTACGACGACGTCTAAACTGTGTGCCTTGTGTACATTTTAATGCGTTCGTAAGGACTAAATTCCAGTTATATACAAACGTTAGGTTACATCACGTTAGGTACCTCAAATACCTACTTGAGGTACCTAACGTGATGTAACCTAACGTTTGTTTTGTTAATTAAATTTTTCGATAACCTTGTATATTACTTACCTAAGTAATATACAAGGTTATCGAAAAATTTAATTTACTTTAGTAGTCAAATTCAACTATCTTTTTAATTTTCAGTAACATTGTTCTCAGATTCCACAACAAGAATGACGTACCCAGCATTTTGTAATATCTTGTTTTAAAAGATGTCCATGGAGTTTCTTGCCCGTTCTTCTCCACAGAGATCTACATTTTGGAACGGGCAACTATTTTCAACTTTCTGACTAACAGACTGAGTCTTAGACATACCTAATACTTAATATTTGTATATCTACTCGTAACATGACGACTCTAATATTTTTTTCTAATCAGTAGTTAAATATTGTCATTACCTGACATGACAATATTGGCATAAGCCTCCCATTAGTATATATTTGTACGCCAAATGGCAAAACATAGAGAAACTATAATATACCTAACAATTGTAACATCTTGCACACTGCTATTGTAACCTATGTTTACAAATAAAGACTATTGATTGATGAGACAATTTAAAAGTGCTTCCGTAAATGGCTTAATTGAAATGCGTTCAGTTTGAGCTCTTTGAAGTCAGAGAGCATCGTTCTGACATTTAAATTTTCTCTTCGACAAACTTGACGTCGAGTGAAAATTCAGTAAATGTTTCGAAGAATCGACTTGATAGGTACTCTTTTAAAATGAGCCCTATGAGGTCTTTCCGAGTATTTATTTTTTAACAAGGTTCTTGAAGTTATGTTATGCATAACTAGAAAAATACCTACTTACCACACTCAATACACGAGTTTTCTTTTAGGTCTTAAACTAGATACCTGTTACCGTGATGTAACTTGTGATAGCTCATACTAGGGGTACCTATGAGCCAAACTAGAATTTCGTAGAAAGTTAATGTCGAAAAAAAGTGTGTAGTGTTCATTATTAATTCATTTTAATGGATCTGACATTTGGCCAGTTCCATTAAAAGTCAGTCACGTTTACCTAGAAAAGGCACGGTTTGTTGGAAAATAAAATTGGATTAAGTTTCCGATAAACCCGCAATTGGATTTACTTCTGTGGTAGGTTCATAGTTAAACTGTATTAAACTGTGAAAAATACATTCATAGTCCAATACCATGAAATACGGCAAAGTGCTATTAAATGAGATAAAATTAAATTGTACACTGAAAGAAAATACTGGTTGGCTATTTATTAAATGCACAAACTTCTAATACTAAATAAACTAAAAAACCGGCCAAGTGCGAGTTGGACTCACACACGAAGGGTTCCGTACCACCATATTACAATATTTAACACTACATATAAAATAACGGCAAAAAATAACATTTGTTTTATGGGAGAACCCTTAAATATTTATTTTATTCTGTTTTTAGTATTTGTTGTTATAGCGGCTACAGAAATACACGTTCTGTGAAAATGTCAACTGTCTAGCTATCACGGTTCATGAGATACACAGCCTGGTGACAGACGGACAGTGGGTCTTAGTAATAGGGTCTCGTTTTTACCCTTTGGTTACGGAACGCTAAAAACTATTAAAATTAAACTATAATATATCCTAACCTGAAAAATACTTAAGATAAATACTTACTTAACTTTATAAATTGTTTGAAAGACAGTAAAAACTGCTCTTCAACTCGTACTAGGCAATTTCTACCGGACTCCCAGAAGGTGATCCAAAGCTAGATAGGTAGGTATGTGTGCTACATAGATATAACTGAAACTGCGTCACCCAGTCATTGACAAATAACACTATCTATTCTCCCGACACTGTAGGTTCTTAATTCAATAACTGGCTCGGTGATTTAACCTGAGAAAAACCTTGTTTTGCAATAATTTGTATTAGGTACCTATGCGAATAAGGCGATAAATACAATAAACTATTATAACTGTAGTATTATTATTCAAGGTTGAGGATAACTGTTATAATTATGTTGATAAGGAATTTACATTTCGCGGATTTCTATTATCAGTAACTTTCAGGATAAAGATAACTTCGTACCATGGCTTCCTATATTATTTTATCGACATGCAATGTACCTAAGCCAAATTTATATGAAATAAACTTATTTTATTTATTATGTTGTGTAAAATTATAGGTATTTACGTAAACACTAGCTGTGCCCGCGACTTCGTTCGCGTACATGTCGGAAAACTAATTAGATTTTAAGGGTTATATATAAATACATCGTTAACCGAGGCTCTGAACCCACTTATGTCACAGTCCGAGGACAAACGATCATTGACTTAACTCTTGCTACAGAAAACGCGACTAATCTTATAGCAAACTGGCACGTATCGGACGAACCTTCTTGCTCATATCATAGAAGGATCCGCTTCACACTAACTACTAACACAAGGAGACCCGAACCGAGACGTAACCCGCGGCGCACCGATGTGCCCGGGTACAAGCGCCTCCTAGCCATCATGCTAGCTAGGCACCTATCACAAATAACCATAAGAGAACCGGCACAACTGGAATACAATGTGACAAAGCTGTCAGAATACCTAACCGAAGCATACCATGCATGCTGAAACTAAGAGCACCAAAAACCAACAGGGAGAGAAATCCCTGGTGGAACGCCGAACTTGGTAAGCTCAGAAACACACTACGGAAGCAATTCAATAAAGCCAAAAACACCCGACTCCCGGAAGACTGGGAGCGATACAAAGAAACCCAATACACATACAAAAAGCGAATCAGAACTGCCAGAAGAACAGCATGGCGGAAATTCTGCGAATCCATCGAAACCAATAATGAAGCCGCAAGAATAAGGAAGATCCTATCAACAGATCAGGACCGAAACCTTGGAGCGCTGAAAAAACCCGACAACTCATACACACTAACGGACTAGGAAACCAGCAAGGTCCTTCTCGAGACTCACTTCCCAGACTGCAAACTCCTAGAGGACAGGACCTGGGAAGCTGTGCCCGATTGGACCCCAACGGAACAGGACTGGTCCAGTGCCCACAGTCTAGTAACACAGGACCGAATAAAGTGGGCTATCAACACCTTCCAGCCTTACAAGTCTGCAGGACTAGATGGCATTTTCCCAGCCCTACTACAATGGGGGGTTGACTATATCACACCATGCCTGGTAGAAATTTATCGGGCCTGCATAGCAATAAGATACGTACCTCTAGCCTGGCCGAAGTGAAAGTCATCTTCATACCAAAACCGGGAAAAGCGGACTACACACAACCCAAGGCGTACAGACCCATAAGCCTCACATCCTTTCTACTAAAGACCGTAGAGAGACTCTGTGATCGACACATCCGAGACGGACCTCTTCGGGCAAAGCCACTCCACAAAAAACAGCATGCGTACTCCACAGGCAAATCAACAGAATCCGCACTGCATAGTGTGGTATCCAAAATTGAATGCGCAGTGGACCACAAATGCTCAGCACTGGCTGCCTTCATTGACATCGAGGGCGCCTTTGACAAAACCAACTTCAAAAGCATCAGCACGGCTCTAGACAGACACAACATAGACCCGACCCTGAGCGGCTGGATCACCAACATGCTCAAACAGAGGGCAGTACAAGTGACCGTAAACGACACCACAAGGGCCATCGTGGCGAAGGGCTGCCTGCAAGGGGGCGTCCTTTCGCCGCTTCTATGGAACCTGGTCGTGGACAGTCTAATAAAAGATCTCAATGATAAAGGTTACTTAACTGTAGGATACGCCGACGACATAACCATAATAATAAATGGCATCCACGAAAACACACTGTGCAACCTAATGCGCCAGGCCCTGAAAATAATAGAGAATTGGTGTGGTAAACACCAACTATCAGTGAACCCCACAAAAACTGAATTGGTTCTCTTCACAAAAAAGAGGAAACTGACGACACTACAACTACCACGTTTCTTTGGTACAACTCTAAGCCTATCAACTGAAACCAAATACCTCGGCATATTTTTGGACAAACAGCTGAATTGGGCAAAACACACCAACTACATTACTACGAAAGCCAGCATATCACTGTGGCAATGCAAGCGAATGCTTGGAAAAAATTGGGGGATTAGCCCCAGGGTCACTCACTGGCTATACACCACAGTTATCCGACCAATCATCACATACGGCTCACTAGTCTGGTGGCCCAGAACAGACCTGAGCACAGCCCAAAAAGACCTTGAAAAGCTGCAGCGGTTCGCGTGTGTGGCAATCACCGGCTGCATGAGAACTACACCCACTGCTGCCCTACAGGCCATGCTCGGACTACCGCCTGCAAGGCCCAAGGTCCAAGGCCGCTTCTTCCCGCACTACAAGGTGTAGACCTTGTAGTGCGGGAAGAAGCGGCCTTGGCTGCCTTCAGGCTCTCTACATCAGGAACCCTGAGCAAAGACTCTAGGGTCAAACACATACGTTTAAAAGAAAATGCGATCAACCGGCAGCCAATGATGGCATCACCCTGCGACAAAGCCCCGAAACAATACTGCTTCCAAAAGCACTACAACATAGTTCTTAAAGAGGAGCAGTGCGACTACTCAGGTTCGAAGGAACTGAGAATTTACACTGACGGTTCAAAGACCGACTGCGGGACTGGAATCGGAGTCTTCTCACACGACCTCAACATAAGAATATCCAAACCGCTGGGAAAGCGCAACACGGTCTACCAAGCGGAGTGTGTGGGCATAACACAAGCGGCTTATGCCATAGCAGCCAGAGGAGTTGCGGACACCCATATTCGCATACTCTCTGACAGCGCCTCAGTCCTCCAATCCTTAGATAAAAAATGCATCACATCGAAACTAATACTAGAATGTCACAATGCGCTTGAACAGGCAACTGTATTGAACCGCAATATAGTGACACTACAATGGATAAAAGGACAGAGTGGATCGCTAGGTAACGACGCAGCTGACGAGCTGGCCAGAAGGGCATCGAGCATGCCAATCTGTGGACCGGTACCTATCGTGCCCATCCCCTTCAACCAACTACGCAGGTGGCTACAGGAGTACACCCATACACAAGCAGAAAGCTGGTGGACGTCGTCACCAGGCTGCAGGCAGTCCAAGGAAGCTATGCCATCACTGGATGGCAAGCTAAGCAGTCGCTTACTACGATTGGACCGGAAAGGCCTGCGTCTGGTGACGGGGACCATCACGGGACACTGCTCTTTAAACAAACACTTTCACACTATAGGCATAACGGACAGCCCCCTGTTCAGAGTTTGCATGGAGGCTGATGAAACCATTGCGCATGTGCTCTTTGAGTGCACGGGCGTCACCCAGATCAGGACACAAATCCTCGGGACGCCAAGATCGTACACAGATGTTCTCAAAAGACCAGGAGACCTAATCAGCTTCTGGAGGGAGGTGGGCTGGTTGGAATAACCACCAACGGCCGCCATGGCCCACGCACAATGGTCCACTGAAGGATTAAGTGCGGAAACCAAACCCATAACATAGAACATATAACATAGAAAGGTTATAATTTTTTGCGCGGAACCCTAATTCTGTTTCTAAAATAAAAACTAAGTTACCTTCTCCTTAAAATATCAGCTATTTGCCAGTCGTTTCGGAGATTAGCCAGAACAAACAGAAAAACAACCAGACAAAAAAAACATTGTTGTTGTGAAAAAGAACATAGCGCCTAGCAACAACTAAGAGCAATAAACTTCCGTATCATGGGAGAACGTAAAGCTGTAAACAGGCGTTTATTTGCAAACATCAAATATATACGTACGTTGATAGCAAATTTTCAGAAATAGGACACAGTAATACAAAGTATATATATATATATATAAGTATGTATATACTATAAAACGTTATTTTTAGTATATGCGAAACCCGAAACACGTGTCTAGTATTTTTATATAAATAATCTATCTACAAAATTTCAAAACTGTATCATGAGAAATCACAAAGTTATAAGCTTGATAAGTTACATGGTTGTCCATTCAAAAACATGCTCATCACGCAGCGCGGCGCGGGGTAACCATGTTTCATGCTCCCCCAGCATTGTACGCTTATTGATAATAGTTTGGTAGTAGGTACCTAACTGTACGGCGATTTTATTGTAATTAACTAGTGATTAAATATTTTTGGGACAAAATACCTATAACATGGTGTAAAAATTATTGAAATCGATTCAGTTACTTATTCTGAACAAACTATATTCAGGTTTCGCATATACTAAAAATAATGTTGTATATTACCTTCAGAAATAATTAAAATTACAAAGTATTTATTTAGTAAAGCAATAATTGGAAGTACAAAGTAGATATTGATTTAGACAAAAAATTCAAAGATAAGTTAGGCCTGGTAGACCGTCAGTGGTAACCAAATCAGTATAAGCTGGCCTTTTAGGCCACGTCCTAACCAAAATCGATGTTATATGGCACAGTCACGCAATCAAAAAAGTGAAAAGAGCGCTTTTGGTGAGGACGCGGGGATATATTCTATTGAAACTCCAGACAACGTTAAGCCAGATAAAAGTGAAAGTGTAAAGTGTCTATCAAAGTACTGACGGCTGTACAATAGAATATCTTGTTTGTAGCAAAGGATGATCTCTCAAGGACCATATATGCACGTACGCATCTTCCATAATTTACCAATTTTTCAGACGGGTTCGTGACAGTAAACCCAGTAGGTACTTGACGCACGCTAACGAACCACGTTCAAAAGCCCTCGGCACCATTAGGCTTCAAAAACTTAAAAAAAAAAAAACGGCCATGTCTGACAGCGCCTGCTGAAAAGAATACACTCTTGCTGATTTGCGGCAACAGATCTTCACTTAAACATCAGGCGCTAAATTTTAAACAGTCCAATAGAGAATAGAAAATATTGTACTGTCCAGGTAATACAGTAAACATTTTCACAAGTTAACAGCAAGTTAAGGCGACTTGAATAGCTTAAAATACTACAGTTACGAGTAGGTTACAATATATTACTTGCCAGTTAGCCCCAATGTATTTTAGGGCTAATAGTAGGTACAAAGCAAATAGTGCATGAATGTATGATTGATTGATTATCATGCTTTCACACGTTTCATTCAATATGTGAAAGTACATTGTATTTTTTTTTTTGGGTATGGCATCTCGCAGTTCTACCTTTGAGGTTGTCGTCTGCTTAAACCGGGCTTGCCTGTGGATGCCTTAATAAATTAGGGCCACCAGCCAGGGCTTAAAACACTTAAAGACTCGACTTCACGCTAAGCGCACCCCTGAGGGGTAGGTAGGGTAGGAGAGGACAGCAAGGGACAGGCTGGATCGGAATTATGAAAGTACTTTGTTAAAGCAGTTGCTTGATGATTGCGTAACACACTATCAGTAGCAACAGGTTTCATTTTGACAATTCAATAACATTCATTGCGTTCTTTACGTTGTTGAGCAAACACATTTTTCCAACTTACGAAGCAATAGATAAGCAATATCCTTCAAAATTATTCAGATTGAGATTGAAACTGTGTTCCGCAATTAGGGTGCTAGTTTATATTAATAGCTAGCGTAATTGCTATTACAACAAGAGTAGGAACTGTTTGTTATTTTCCCTCTCTTAGTTTGCCAGTCCATCTGTTGTCATTAATTTGCCAGTCAGTCTGTTAGAAATCAAAATCGTTAGGTACAGCTATAAGACCGTGTTGTTCATGAATGTTCATTCAACTTGCATTACAAAGATTTATTTCAATTTATTCTTGAAAAATACATTCTTCCCAAAAAACAAAAGGATTTTTTGTATTTATTTGTATAACTAGCTATTGCCGGCGTAAGTAAAAGTAGTCTATGTCCTTCGCCTACCCACGTTCCGAATTTCATCCAAATCCGTTCAGCCGTTTTAGCGTGAAAGCGTAACAAACAAACAAATAAACTTACTTTCGCATTTATAATAATGGTTAGGATTAGTTAATTAGTAATTTAATTTAGTAGGCACCTAGTGTAAATAGTTAGTTGCGTTATATGTATATTGTTTATAATCATTAAAATGTTTATTTTATTATTTTCTCAGGCATCAAGTCCCAATACACAAATCAAAATTACTTAAAAAAATCATTAAATTAATAAAACCATTAAAATAAATACATTCAATAAAATCATTGAGAAAAAAATAAAAACTGAATAGACATTAAAATTAACTTTTATTAAATTGTCTCTTAAAATAAAATATCACAACCGTCGGTTGGCTCAACCGGGTCGGGGGTCGGAGAAATAAAGAATTTTGTATCCAATATTAAGCAATAAAGAATACCTAAGAAATTCTATCTCTACGAGAATAATAAGTAAGACATTTATTTGTCTAACAACATAAGTAGGTCAAATGGGGCAAAATTCAACGAGCACGTACTTACCTACGTTTGTTCTTATTCCGATTTCAGCATTTCTGGTGGAAATACAAAATCATTGACGTTTATTAAAACAGACTAGACTAGCACCTATTTGGATTCTTTTGGATTCTTTACAGGTATCTAATTACTAGTTATTCATTGAATGATGAAACTGATAACATTCAAGAGCATTGGCGTACCTACTATCTAGGAACTGTACGTTCTAACAATCATATAGGTATAGATGACAAACCAAAATGTGCTCAGCACGCCACGATTGGACTACATGACAGACTTTGACGCCGTGCCGAGGGCACGTTTTTGATTTTTTGACGTGTGGCGGTCAAAAGGTTAAAAGTCTCTTCAAGCTTGAACTCAACACAACGGCTAAACAACTTCTCATAAACTGTTTTGAGTTTCGGGCATTTATTTAGTTGTAGCACTGAGGCACCTGTCACGCCGACTAGCTATCGACTATGTTCTCGCTCAAGAAACTTACAATAGAGGGAGAATTCTCTCGGGCGCGGCGGCGTTGTATGCAGTCAGCTACGTAATGTATCTCTGTTGACGGTCCTCGTCGGCAGTGCCTTAGGCACTTCGCACATTGCACTCTCGCTGCACGTTGCTCGTCAACTCCTTTTTAGTTGCCAGCTCTACTCGTTTCTCGTTAATTGGGACTGATGCCTTAGGCGCCATCTCCACCGGCTAGACAATCGCGACGATAGTCTCGCCGCGTCATAAATTCAATAGAAACTCTATAAAACAATCTCCATACGGCATCGCAGCGATATTTTGATACCTGCTTTTCACTACCTTATTAATGTACCTACTCGTGAAAAGTAACAGCCGGGTTCTTGGAGTTTTCTATGAAAATATTATCTCTTATAAAATTTTAACTTTTAACAAAGGATCAAAGGATTAATAAAAATATAATGTTTTCCTACCGTGTCCTTTTGGGAAACTTTTTTTATTTTACTGGATTCTATTTGCAAGAACTTCTTTTTTTTTAATTAAAGCTGTTACCGAACAAAAAAAAAACGTTTTTTGGAACAGTATTTTTAAATTAGAGTTTATTAATACATGTAAAAATTTTAAAATTACCACGTATTGGCCTTTTGACGAAGTTAGAGTTAGTTTGGATCAAGATCTTCCTTTTTTTTCAAGTCTGTCTGGCATAAGGAGTCCTATGCCAGACAAACTTGAAAAAAAAGGAAGACTTAAAACGGATGAGCAATCGATTGAAAACTTCCTAGACCACGGAGGGGTCGTGGTGTGTAAAGATGGTCACCTATCCACGGACCAACTGGGGCAAGCGCAGCTTAACCTGATCGGTTTTTATTTAGCTGCAAGCCAATTGTGAAGTAACATTGTAGAAGTAAAATTAACTTTTAACGTTCTTAACATTTTCATTCTTTGACTGTACCTACCTACCTACCTACGGAATGGCTTCAGCGGGGTAATTACGTAATGCACAATCAGCAGCAACGGGTTTCATTTTGACAGTTCAACAAGATTCATTGCGTTATTTACGTTGCTGAGCAGTCACATTTTTCCAACATATGAAGCAATGGATTAGCATATTCTTCAAAATTATACAGATTGAGACAGATAGTGTGTTTCGCAAATATGGTACAGGATCTCCAGTAAATGGTTCATTGTAGGTAGGTAGGTATGTATCTACAAAGCTTTAAGAATATGTAAATTAGCATAAGTCGAACGGACAAAGGACCATAAGGAGCTGAGTAAATAAATATGAACTGTTCTGTTTGCATACTGTCCATATCAGTCACACTAGTGTGCTGTTAGTAGGTACTCTGTGGTGTTTGTTCCTGGTACATTACTTGTAAGAACCCATGATTCTTATAAGCAGATGGTAAGATTATGCTGCAAAACAAAAGAACAAAATAATGAAGAAGTTGATATTTTTAAAAGGCATAACGAGAAATTATATTTAAAGAAGTCTTCTTACTTTTACTGAAGTAAGTACCTAATCCACAGATAATCTGTGCCTAATCTATGAAATTTTAATGTTCAGAAAAAGTATCTTTGTGTTTTGTAAGTAACTTAGACAACAATATTATACTGACCGTTCTAAAGAGACATCTGTAGCATTTTCTGTTACCAATGGGCTTCTCTGAAAACCTAGTTTCGAAAAACATCTTATAAAAAGCAGCCAAGTGCGACTCGCAAACGAAGGGTTCCGTCCGTACCACTAGGCGAAGAAACACGTTTCTTAATTGTATGGAGACCCCTTTAATTTCTAATTATAATTTATTTTTAACCCCTGACAAAAACAGAAGGGTGTTATTATTATTTGTTTTTATAGCGGCAATAGAAATACTTAGACAACAAATACTTAGACAACTGTCTGCCTATTACAGTTCATGAGATACCCGCTGACAGACAAACGGACGGATAGACAGAGTACGGACGGACAGTGGAGGCTTAGTAACAGATAGATTAGATATTAAGGCCATTGTTATTTAGACCAATCAATTACTCCTATGACAGTAGAAAGCTTATGAATAATATGATGGAGAAACTTGATTTCAGAAAACAAAATAAACTGAACAATTGAATTATATTTCAGAAGAAAATTATTAGGTATACTTACTAGCAGCGCCTCACGGTTGCACCCGCATGAGTCTCGATCCCGTTTGAATATCGGGATAAAAAGTATATTCTGTGTTAATCCAGGTTATAAAAAGAATCTGTGTGCCAAATTTCATCCAAACGCGTTCAGCTGTTTTTGCGTAATTGAGTATCAAACATACAAACTTTCACATTTATAATAGGTACTGACTAAAGAATTAAAGAATGTTAACATTTTGAACCATCACGGATTAATGTTATTCATTTTAATTTAAGGCGACTACATGACCTAAAGTGAGAGAAGCGCGATGACACACGCTATTAATTTATTGCAAAATATGAAGCAAATTGCTATTTACAAAAAAAAAAAAAAAAATTGCCTGAACTAAAAAATTAAAACACTAGTGTTTTAGTATGTTGCTTGTAGAATAATTTGACAAAAAATCAGAATGATTGTACGAGTATGTCTACATAAGTTTGGTTGTTATTGTAAAAAGAAAGTTTTTAGAGGTATCTTCATGATTTTTTCTACCATATCAAATTAGTTGTATTATGTTTTCAACACACTATCCACCTAGCATATATCCTGAGGAATATTATATATTTTTCTGATTTCGTTTACTGTAGTGGATCATATAGATACTTTTATGCATTATAAAACTTGCGTTTAGGTCCTGTAAACTCCTTAAAACTTCATTTATTTTGTTTATTATCATGTTGGGGGTACCGCAAATCATGCACCGAATGTATTTATTTTAATAATAATAAAAAGAGGATTAACAATTGCAACTTCTAGTTCTTTCTACGATATAAATAGTTTAACCCACGGAGTCAACATTCTAGTTGATTTAATATTTTAGCACCGGTCAGTAAGCATTATGTCTCTTCACCCGCATAAGTTTCGATCCCATGAGAATATCGGGATAAAAACTATCCTTATGTCCTTTCCCGGGACTCAAACTAAGTATCTCTAATGGATTTAGCGGTAGAGGTAACAGACAGACACACTTTCGCATTTATAATATTAAAACTATGGATGGATAGGTCCCGTCTTTTTCCTTAACTATTTACGAGAAAGTACGTATTTCGTCTGTAGGTATACTTTAAGTAAAATTTCGTGGCCGGGACTAACGAGTTAAAGGTTCGACCTTACATTGTGTAAATAACTTCATCACCACTGCTCTCAAAACGGTGAAAGAAAACATAAAGAGGAAACCGGAATGTCCTAGAACTATAAATTCGAAAACGTGACATCTATCAACCGGTACTAGCTCCACGTAGTGGATAACTGATTTATCAATTGAATTCTACAATTCTCAGAAAATCGCCAAAAAAAACTTGTCTTGATTTCCATTTAGGTATTGGGTGCGTCTCATATTATTTAAAGTTATTTGGTATATTTTCATTTCATTAACGTTCACAAGATACGAGTATAATAAACGTGATATATAATAAACGTGATATTATATTAATTTTTATATAATTTTTTTAAAGAAATTATATTAATTTCTTTACACATAAAATTTTATATACTTACTCTAAAACTTATTTCGTATAACGCTATATTAAGTCTATCGTTTAAAATATAAATATTGATACCGTAATTGTGGTTAACACCTCGATTCAGAGCAATTCGACTCGGATAGGTTAGGTCAGAAGGCTAGCCTTTGGCGGTACAGGCTTTCACGCCCTACCGCCGACCTCGTCACCATCGAGGCGGTCCGCACGGCTCCCTGTCATTTCGGGTGACGCAGGGTGACGCTCTCGGGGCATGGTTGCTTCGGGAAGTACCTATATCGCATAAACAGGGAGCCGGACGCCCAGTTTCAGAGTGTGCCGCTTGGGAGGAGCCACGCCGCCGCGCCGTGCCCTCATCTCAGAAGTAGGCAGTGACCTGTCGCTGCCGGCCGTGGTCGAGTCGATGGGCGGCAGCGAAGAGTCCTGGGACGCGGTGGTTTCCTTCTGCGAAACAGTTGTATCGCAGAAGGAGGCTGCGGAACGGGAGAGGGAGATCTCGTCCACTCACCCGGCCCGCAGCAGGCGCACCGGGCGTCGGCGGAGGGCGGACAAGGCCCTCTTCCAGCCCCCCTAAATGGGTCCAGGGGAGACGGACTCGGGGACGTCCGTCGCCTCCCACACATCAGGACTCGAGGTGGCGGCGCGTAGTGTTCCATGCGCGCCTCTCTTAGACGTCACGGGGGGAGTCAAAAACCTCACAGACCCGACGAAGCCCGCAGTGGCGGGCCGGCACCATTCGGGGGTTGCGGAAGGATCGTACATTCCCGCGACCCCCGGCGTAGGTGTGAGATGGAACACTGGGGTGGTTTTTAGTCAGTAAGAGTCTGAAAGACCCCGCAGCCCGAAAAAAAAAGGAGGCTGGCCTTCGTGGTTATTTTTTTTATAACCACCCAGAAATAGGAGCCCCGTCGAGCTATCTTGGCAGGTGGTAATCAGTAACTAGGTATACTCGTATCTACTCAGGTTACTGTGATAGAAATAAGAAAAAAAAGTTTTTATCATATTAGATTAATTAGGTTTTGTCTTTTGAGTGGTATATTAAACGATTTTATATTAATTGTCTGTTCTTCTTATAAACATTAGGTACCTACTTTAAAATTGCATCAATCGTTTATTAGGTATATCAACTGATCATTATATACATAAAATTATAGGTTCAGTTGTTATGTCTTGTAAATATTAGAGGTTTTGTAATTGTATCATTTAATACTTAGGTACCCGTTAATTATTACCTAATTACTAATTTAATGTTAATCAGACTAAATGCATGTTTTTTTAATCTATACCACGAAAAAGAGTATACAGGGTCAAATTAAATTAGCTAGCGGAACTTCGCCGCGTGGTGGCAATCGAACAAAAAAACGAATTGATGAAATTGTTTTGGGGTCAACGACCGTAAGTAGTGTATTTTTTGAACTATCACTTAAAGTGACCACACTACGAGCGGTCTTAACACCAAATAAAAATATCATCAATTATTTGTTTTTTGTTTTATAATGTTTGGATTTCGATACTCATCGAATCTACGGAGTTTCGCTAGCTAATTTCATTTCACAACAACGCAAAAAACTATAGTACCTAGGTATAGAAAGAAAAGTGTTACCGGAGACTAAATTGTTCATAGCGTTAAAAACTGCCCTAACATGTGTTAATTCTCTAAACAAATAATCGTTGTCATGTAACTATTGCAACATCATCCAAAATAACATCATGTAATCTCGCTAAAAACAAAAAAAAATACTATAGTTACAAAATGTAAATTTCTTGTCCTTGTGTTTTGATAAAATGCCCACAGTTAAAAAACAGGTCTTTACTTCGCGAATAACATGAACTTTAATTGTGTGAATGAAAAAAATGAGATTTGGAAATAAAATAAGACAGCATAAAATGACCAACAATGTTTATTAGAAAGAAAATAAAAAATTTTTTTTACAATAAGTAAGTTTACAATAAGTTTTACAATAAGTTTCAAATTGCCTCCCTCGGTTACATTTCCTCGGGTACATGCGACAAATACGAAGAAAATTTCTTCTCAGCCTGATAGAAGGTTTTGTCGAATGGTCTTTAACACGGGTCTTTTAACACATGTAAATCGCGGGCAGAAGCTGGTTTCACATAAACCTACATAGGCACTTATGAAACTTATGGTTTTCAAATTACAGTGGTAATGGGTAAGTATAAAAGGACAAGCTACATAATAAATAAAATAGAAAATGGTCTACAAATCTACAGCCTAAATTGCCAACAACGTTCTCACAGTCACAAAATACAAAAGAATAAAAATGAAAATACAAACAACTTGTTTAAACCAAATCCCATGATTGCCATTAAAACCCGTAATAAAAAGTTGTAATTAGAATTGATAATGAGAAATATGTTTTTACGTCACAATTACGTAGTACCTAAGCAATAAAAAAAAGTCATAAATTTAGGAGCAGATTAACATTTATAATTTACATAACTAGTTATGTCGCTAACGAGGTACCAGGGAAACTTTAATCTTATAATAATGTACTATACTTTTTTAATAAGGACACGTTTCATGTGGGTTTTGAACTTTCTATCGCCAAGTTCTCTAACGGACTTTGGCGACTTGCATTGGCGTAGTCATTTTGTATAGGGGAGGTTCAGCTAAACTAAACACAGTCAACTAATGAGAGATCTTTTATGACACCTCGTTATAAAAAATAATCCCACCAAAAACATTTCATGTAAAGTAGGTTGCTAAGACTTAAATAACAGATCTAATATAGAGCCGAGCCCCTAACTCT
Organism: Gortyna flavago; assembly: GCA_963669345.1. NCBI lineage: Eukaryota > Metazoa > Arthropoda > Insecta > Lepidoptera > Noctuidae > Gortyna > Gortyna flavago. Next base: position 7,756,805 of record OY770129.1, on the reverse strand, counting down.
AGTTCTACAACCCTCACATCTTGGTCAAAATGTACGGCTCTAATAAAAACTTTATTAATAGTGATTAAACAGTAAGTAATTCTTCAATATCGTCGATTTTTCTAGAGTGGGCAAAGGTTTCTAGGGTAGGCATTGTACAGCCTAGCGTGCCCCTAACTACGCCCATGACGACTCGTTATAAAAGTGGATATTATTTACATATTATTTGCTCATTTTAGTTGTCTATATTTTTATTTTTATTTTGGAATTCGATTCTTAATCTGTTGAGCAGTAGCCTAGTGGTATCGGCCCCGACTTACGAGTTGTAAGGTCGTGAGTTCGAACCCAGTCAGGCACTTTACTTTGTGTATTTAATTTCATCACCACTGTTCTTAAAACGGTGATGGAAAATCAAATTCGATTACATGTGACCATAGAAATGTTTCATATATCGTACTGGGCCCGCGTGGTAGATTATAGTCTCTCTTACAGAAAGGAGGTCCAGCAGTGGCAACATTATAGGTTTATATATAGATTAGTTAGACTTCTTATTTTGCAAAAGTCATAAGTTTTTGCGAATATACAAAATACTTTCTATACAGAGAAGACAGAGTTAGTATATCAATTTCTTTGTTTTTTTTTTCTAAGAACAAGAAATACTATCTATAGGTACGTACTAATCTATAATTAATAAAGAAAGAGGTATTTTTTGTAAGTTTGTATGTGGGGGTAATCTTCTACTGATCCGAATCCGAAAATTCTTTCATTAATAGGAAGCTCGTTATCCCTGCATGTCATAGGTTATAATTAAAAAAATCTATGAGAAAGTCTACTGTACACAAGGTAACAAAAACAAATACTAGAATCAATCAAACTTTGGGAAATTGGGACACTAGAAAGAAAAAAAAACAACAGACTAAAAGGCACAAAGTGTAATATTGTAAAGTCCGATGTAAGAAATTAGCAGGCAAGTGTGCCTCACGGCTGCGCCAAAAAGGCTAAAGTCTAGCCATGAATCATGTGTGGTATACCAAACTGTCAGTAGATACTTGGTACGTTGCCCTAAATAAAATATTCGAAAAAGAACAATATATTATGTATATCCATTTATATAAAATAAAGTCGGGTTAGTTACACCATTTATAACTCAAGATCGGCTGGCCCGATTACTATGATCTTTGATTTGTTGAATTTGTCTCCGCCCCGAATAGCAGAATAGGTAACTATTAAAACATGGGATAAATCCACGAAATTATAATGAAGATAATTCGTTTTCTCATACATTCGATCTTATTGATTCTGAGGCGGCATGAAGTAACACACACAACTAGTTGTTCATAAATAAAAAGTATGTCTTTATTCATGAACAGGAAAAATAATAAGTGTCAAAGGTTACGCCCGGTTATTAAGGTTCGAGGTGGGCAATCACTTGGGTGTGAAAAAGGAATGAAAACTACAAGGTGTAACAGAATAAACGCAAATCCTGAAAGTAGTTTGTTAGTAATTGAATACTGAATCGATATCGGTAACTTCAAAAATTATGTATTTTGCCATACTGACCGCTGAATGAGCCACAGAAAATTAAATCTTATTTCAAGGCGTTGAGACTCAATTTTAAATGCATAACGTAATGCTAGGGCCAACACGTTTTCTTGATAAAAAAAAATAGCTTTAAATTAACTTTTGGTCATTGTATTATGCTTTTAACTCAGTACCTACTCTAATTGGGGTGTATGAGTTCTTGCGTTAATTATGTTACATATTGTATAATAGAATTGGCGTATGCTTTCACATATTTTTATAGTTTCCCAATATTACTCAAGTACACACGGCTACACGTCAAGCTATACATAACCAGTATAAGCTGACTTCTAATTGTACGAGAAACCTATACAATGCGAGGTCAACTCAAACTGGAAATGCATAGCTTGATGTGTAGCCGTGTGTACATCCAACATTGCTGATATTTTAGACCACAGATCGTCATATTTTATTGTTAACAAATCTCAAGTAGTGGAGCTATTAAAATGCCTAATAAAATAATGTAGCAATTTAGTATGTACCTATATTTGTATTCGAAAGGCAAAATCTGATAAGTTATTAACATGTTCTTAAAGTTCTGAAAATCGTATGAAACTACAACAAGTACTTGATTACGACTTGAAAATTGCAATATGTAATCGTACTTATATAGATTATATGTATCATATTATCGTAACTTTACATTTATACCAATGCTAAATTATAAAGGCGAAAGTTTGTGAGAGTTTGTATGTTTGTTACTTCTTCACGCAAAAACTGCTGTACGGATTTGGATTAAATTTGGCACACAGATAGTTTATAACACAGATTTTTATCCCGATATTCCCATGGGATCGAAACTTATGCGGGTGAAACCGCGGGGCACTGCTAGTAGGATATAAAGTGAAGGACATCTATAATTCTGTTATTATTTTTTAAGTGAAAGTAAGCTATGTTTTTGTATTTATTCAGACTGGCTCTCACAATCATAGGTTTCGTTCGGAATTGATTGCCGTCTAGAGACCTCGAGAGTTTAGAAAAAGAACGAAATCAAAGATAATTTTAAATGATGCTATGAATATTCCGACACGGGCGTCACTACGATGGAATGCTCGCTACTCTCTACCATCAGTAAATTTAGGAAACACAAATGTACTTAGGAATGCATGAAGCAATAGGCAGTGACTAGTTTCTTCTCCAAGATAGGTACTCTGCATAATCAGCTGTCACCGTTCTCACTGCTGGGACACAGGCCACCTCTCTGTCAGAGGGACTGCACCATAATCTACCACACGGGCTCAGTGCGCGGTAGGCGGATGTCACATGTCTTCAAACTTTTTGGTTCTAAGTCTTGCTGGTTTCCTCACGATGTATTCCTTCACCGGTTTTGAGCGTAATGGTGATGAAATAAATGTCACAAATTAAAGTATCTGCCTGGGTTCGAACCCACGACACGTAAATCGAGGCCGTTACCAGAGGGTCACGTAACTGCTGAGTTACCCAGCAGTGAAAAAAAAAATCTGCAGTTTAATACAAAAGTTCAATACCTACTTGACCAAAATGTTTGAAATAGTTGATTTTTTTTCGTAATTTCAGAGTTGGTCCCATAGAGAAAGTTGTTCATATTCATGGGTAGAACACCCTGTAAAAATTTACACCGTTTAAAAAAATCATTCTGTATTACGAGAAACTTTATAAGTAAGTTATAATTTTCGTTTATTAACGTTTCTAATTAAAAACAATCAAGGAATACTTTGTATATTAAAAAGTGAAAAAGTACGGTTTATTCGCTTCACGTTGTATGAATCACTATGGAAGCTTGTTGATCATGGACTTATATTATAAGTCCATGTTGTTGACAGACACGTTTTCCTACGAAGCGGTTTATACGCCGTGTGTAGGCACCATAGAAATATACATATATCTATGGTAGGCACCCCACAAGGTAGACCGACGACCTTGTGAAGGCCGCAGGAACCCGTTGGATGCGAGAAGCACAGAACCGGACGAATTGAAGGGCCTTGGGGAAGCCCAAGTCCAGCAATGGACGTCTTTCGGCTGAAATGATGATGATGATGGTAGGCACGGTTCGTCGGAGTTGTATGTATCATTATCATGACTGCCACATTGGTCTCGTAGTTGCTAGCGTGACTACTAAGCGTGGGGTCCTGGGTTCTTGTCCCAGGTCGGGCAAAAGTGGTCCTGCGCCAGATCACTCTCCGACCGTGTCGGATAGCCGTCCCATCAGACTATGAGAGTAAAGGCATATAGAGTGCACCTGTGTTTACGCACACACTTGTGCATTATAATATCTCCTGCGTACCTGGCTAATCTCCTTTGAGATTGGCCACCGTGACCGAAATCTGTCGGGAGGCTGTTATTATTAGTCTGTCGACAGACACGTTTTTCTACGGCGCGGTTTATACGCCGCCGTACCGTAAAGAAAGCGTGTATACAAAGGGCCTAATAGTCGTAATTAAGTACAATCATAGACAATTGTATGTGCATGTTCCTACATTTGTATATTCAGGATTTACTAATATACCTAAGTAAGGTACCCACTCTAATGATTTGCATTCGTAATTACATAATGTTAGATAATTAATTAAGTGGGTACATTGGTCATTTAAATACTTATTCATTGCTAAATAAAATTTTATCACACAGTATACTTACTTAAATTGAATTTTGATTTGCATTCGTGTCATTATTAAATTTACGATAATTAAGTAGGTATGTTTGTAGGTAAGTATTTCTTGCTATTTAACTTAAGTAGACATAACTTTCCCACTCTCTTATAAATTGATTTTGGGAAATGCTTTCACGTCACACATCACAGACCTATACGTGTGTATACTGACTGACATAGATGTGTGTGTGAGGGTGTGTACTCTCACACACACATCTATGTCAGTCAGTCACATTTAAATGTAGTTTTTTATTTAGCGTACACTGTCCCACTGGCGAGCAAATGCTTCACCCAAATCCTTCCATGCAACCCTTGCGGTACGCGTCTAGGTGATCTCATCACCTCCTCCTGGGCAGAAATTACTTTTATTATTTAACTAGCTAACCCGGCAGACGTCGTGTTCAATTTTCAATAATTCATACAAATATCCCACTGAAAAAAAGGCGTTCTGTTTTTCCCGATCAAAAAAATGTTGTTTCCATGAAGACCTACTTCGGACTATTAAAAATGGCCAAATCGGACCAGTCGTTCTCAAGTGACGCGCTTACCAACGAACAGCATAACATTTTTATTTATAAATAATAATATACACATTACCTACGATTCACGGCGAGTAAAGAAATTAAGTGATACTTCACTTAATTTCTTTACTCGCCGAAAACAAAAAAACGGGGCTAACTACTGTTAGCCACGTTTTTAGACTTTCCGCCTAGTTCTTCTAACGCAGAAGCCAACGCTGACGGAGCAAAAAAAATTATAGAGATTAATTTAAAATAACGCTATTCCATTCAGCGAAAATTTTAAGAACCTTGGGGTTTGGATCGACAAACATTTTTCTTGGGGTCCTCAGCTAAAGGACGTAAGTCGCAAAATTTTTGCATCTGGTAATTCACTGAGACGATTGCGGAACTTTCTTCCAACTACCACTGAAACTGCCACTAAAACTGCACTTGCACAATCCCTTTTACTTCCCATACTTGACTACGCTGATGTCAGTTATCCAGATCTTACTGAGGCACAACTAGATAAACTTGAGCGACTTCAAAACTTTTGCAGACTTATATTTGGTCTGCGCAAAATGATCACATATCTGTTTTTCGTACAAAGCTCAAGTGGCTTTCCATGCGTCTTCGCCGGAATTCTCATATCTTGTTTTAGCTCTACAGTATTTTGTTTAATCCTAAAACCCCCACTTATCTTAACGTTTCAAGTTCCTTCATGACACACATAATAGATATCTGAGGTCATCGGAAAACCTGAGGCTAGAGATGCCGATGCATTCCACCAGTTTCTATGACAAATCTTTTATTGTTCAAGCAGTACGGTTATGGAATGAGTTGCCCGTGACGGTAAGGCGTGCTCAATCTTTGTGTGGCTGTGGACAAAGATTGGAATTACTTGTTACTTGATGGAATTACTTTTTCTCAAAAATATTTCATGTTCAATTTTGACTTCTGTAGGGTAGGGGTGTGCAGCACTGCGCACTTTTACTACTATGTTCTCTAAAAGAAAAACCAAGCATTTTAAAATCAACATCAGTCTTTATTCATTTACCTAGGTTATCTGCCTAGTAGGAAAACTAAAAAAAAACAAATTAAAGGTAACGGTTATAAATGATAAATGATAAATGATTTTTATTTTGTAAGTAGGTTTGCACAAACACTTTTACACGTCATTCATATTTTTTATAAAACTAGATGAGGTCGGCGTTTCCTATCTGACTACTCTGAGAAGAAAGGCCGAAACAAACTCAGAGGTCACAGTCTCTTTTAAAGTCCAGACATAATCTTGGTCAGGTTATGTGAAGACCGTATAGATCGATGTCTGAGATGGTCTTTTGAGGAAAGAACCACACAGATTGAGAGGACCTGTCCAGTCAGTGCAAGCATTTGTCAGAAATCGTGCAGCTCAACTCAAAACTTAAGGAGCTCAACGATTCGACGAACAATACCAAAGAAAGGACATTTGGGTAGGCCACATAAATTCCTCAAACTGCCAGACCTAGAAAAAAAACTAACAGAACAAAGAGAATAATAAAAATTAAACAAAAAAAATAATCATAAAATGACCCACATTGTCTTCACATGCACAATAATTAAAATAATATAATACTTTACAAAGTAAGCAAATGTCAATGTTTATATAAAATTCATTAATTAATGTCAATGTGTATATAGAAAAAAAAAAAAAAAAACATTCAAAATGTAAAAATTGGAAGCAACTCAATCCCAAGCCTTTTTGTCCTCAATATAATCCTTAACAGTATAAAAGGCTTTCTGGCACAACTTACCTTTAATGAATGATTTGAATTTATTAAGGCTTAGATCTTGAACGTGGCTTGGTAGTTTGTTATAAAAGCGTATACATTGGCATCTGAAAGAGCCACCTATTTTCTTGAGCCTTGTTGTAGGTACAACAAATTTGTGTTTGTTCCTCGTATTTATATTATGGATATCACTGTATTTTTTAAACAATTTTATATTTTTATGGGCATATAAAAGATTTTCATAAATATACTGAGAGGGCACAGTCATCACATTAAACTCTTTAAATTTTTCTCTGAGAGAGTGTCTCGGACTTAGTTTATAAATTGATCGAACAGCTCGCTTCTGCAAAACAAAGATAGTCTGAATATCGGCAGCATTTCCCCACAATAAAATACCGTACGACATTACACTATGAAAATAGCTAAAGTACACTAAACGGGCAGTCTCTATATCAGTTAAATTACGAATTTTTCTAACAGCGTATGCTGCGGAACTTAGTTTTTTTGACAATTTATCTATATGTGGTCCCCACTGAAGCTTAGCATCTAAAGTTATGCCCAAGAATACTGTGCTGTCTTCAGGATTCAATTCCTCATTTATTATTGTTATTGGTTATTGAACTATTAAAAAAATTTGCAGCATCCTTAATGCGCACTTTTGCACAACGTATGAGGACAAGAGTGCGCAACCAGGTGTGCAAGTTTGCGCACGTAATCTGTTAAATCATAACACGTTATTTTTCAAACTTACACATTGTGCCTTGTCTACTTGCGACTGTGACGCACAGCTGGGGTCGAGGCCGCATCGCGCATCCAGTTCTTGGCCGAAGACGGTATTTTGTTATTGTGAACACAGGGTGTGTGGCATCATTCGAAAATGCACAGCTAAAACAAGAGAGGGTATACTAAAATAAATAAGTTATTTTACACTAACACGAAACATAAAACAGCAGTGCTGATCCGTAAAAGTAAATTATCATTAGTAGTAAATAACGCTTACCTACCTTTTTTGTTGTACTATCTCATCGATTGTTATGGGTGGGTACTTCACTTTCTTCGAATAGCATTGAATTAACTATTTGTGTAAATTTTTTATTATTTTTATCTAGGTTTATTTTTTTATTTTTATTACGACTATCCTTGTTTTTATTCAAACAGCCCACAGTTTTTCTTGTAATAACATGTGCTGTCCGTCGCGCTCGGCGGCCTGTTGAGTGCACCGTGCACGGAAGAACGACGACGCGAAAAACAGGTTTTGCTGAGACTTTGTTGTTTTGTTGTTATCGTTATTTTTGTTTTGTAATTATAATGTTTTCGATTACTAATTATTTATTTATATATAAGTATAAAAAGTATGTATTAGATATGTTGAAACTGTGTGTACTCCCCGTCACTTTTCCCTAAAGGTTCATTAGAAAACCAGCGTCAGACAGCATCTGTCTGGCATTCATGCTGAAATGAACCTTTTTGGCGCAGCCGTGAGACACACATTATTGTTGTTAGAAACATTTTTTTTTTGTAATTTTGTGTTTCATGAACTGTGTCCAAATAAAGTTTATTCTTTATTCTCTTTCTTTTCTTTCACGTAGCTCAAGAGTGCGCATCACTCACAAAGTCATATTTGAGGCTACCATGGCCTACGTATGCTGTGCATTTTTCGTGGCACCAGTTTTTGCATAAAATAAATTCGTTCCAGTCTTCAATAATTGGATCTCTGTACATTTCAGAGCAACCTGGACATGCCTTATTTTTCTTTTTGGGTGCAATTGCTGGAATTTTTGGCTCAACGGTCTTGCTCTTTTTAGGCTTATTCTTCTTTTTATTTTCTTCTTCGAGTATTATTTTGTGTGGAGAGCTCTCCACACAAAATAATACTCGAAATTTCAGACCTTTTGCTTCTATTACTAAAGGGTCGCGCGACAAATCACTTTACGAGCTTCTTCGATTACACTCGAATCCACGTTTTTTCACTCCGTTGTTCTTTGTCTTCTTGACATCCCTAAAACATAAATAATTAGTTTATTAGCATAGCAGTAAACACATGTCATGATAAAAGACTCAATATCTTAAATAAACGTCTGACACAGTGTATAAGACTGCGCGCGCAATCTTGTACACAATGGCTATGCGCACTCTTGCACATAGAGCACTAAATACTTTTGAAAGACGACTACTCCCATCTTTTGGCCAGTACGTCGTATTAACTCGAGTGAAACACGTTTCGATAGTAATTTGATAGAAATAAACACATAAAAACAACTTACCTGGATTACATTTATTACAATCACGTTTTCAAAACAGGTTTAGTTAGCTCAAGTTTAGTTTTTTTCGAATAAATCTTCAGAAATTGTATTAACAACCTAAATTCTTGCACCGCGTTTAAAACGTTGACGATTGGCTGTCAACTGAAGTTGGCCGCAGAAGACTGTTTCCTGATTCGAGAATCGCTCTGCGCATTCTTGTACACTACGCAATCTTGCACACCCCTACCCTACTAATTATCTATTTTATTATAGGTATGTAGGTGTGTGTGTATGCTTGTGTGATGGGTATATATTTGCCAGGTACAGTGAGTGATTGTGGTATCGTTTTTTATATCATCAGTAGCGTTAGCCTTTGACTTTACATAAGTACTTTTATTCGTGGAATAAAATTGACGTCTGAAAGATTTTGTATGGAAGAATAGTCAAAAATTCAAAATTATTCCTCGGATAACATTATTTAGTATTGGAACAATCAGCACTATGTGTAATATAATTCGGTAGAACCCATAGATATATGGCAGATAAAAAAATAATTAAGGTACCTAAAGCCACTTTTCGTGTCTGTGTGACCGCGTTGTTGTTCTAAGCTACGCAATTCCGGCAGGATTCATACATTTACATACTGAGCGTCATAGAAAAAAAAAATATTACTTTAATTTTAATTTTAATTAATACCTTTATCTATTCTATTTGAACATGTGCGTTGTATAAATTCAGTTAGTCAGTTACTTCTAGGTGATTTATATAGTAAGTATAGAAGATGGACGGCGCCGCCGAGGCCGGCCCAGAAAGCGGTAGCGAGATTGCCCATCAGTAGGACAGTATAGGTTAAAGAACCAAAAAAAAAGAATTTTAATGTTTTTTACAGTTTATGCTAAAAAATGTACCTACTGAATCCGTGGTAACAGGTTGGTTGCACGTCGTTGTCTTTTTACTTTGCATGATAACTGAAAAAGTATTTGTGTAGCTGTACTGTGCACACCTCTGCGCTATGCAGAGGTGTGTACAGTATTTCAGTTTTAAAAGTATTTATCTAACTATTGCATACAAGTCAATATCTTTGAATTAACCGGCGCTCGGCGCCAGCATTTCTAATCGGACGATCGTCTTTAGAGAAATACCGACATACGCAAGGGCATGGGGTCACTTAGGGTTAGAGTCCAGACATTTTTAAAAGACGCAGAAAAATATTTTGTGCTACCGGGATCAACCACATAAAATCAAATGAAAACCATACAAAAAGGGAACTTATATGATTTTGAAACACATTTTTAATACGTAGCAACCTCAACCTTCATTAAAGAAGAAGTTTTCACTTCGAATTTTCTATTTTTAAATTCGTCTATGGAAAATTCTATTTTGACGGATTTCAGGTAAATACTTCGAAAATATAATTATTAATTTTATAATTTTACAACGAGAAAATCTTATTAATTCCACCGACATCTCTGCCTTTTACAACAGACAGTTGAATCAAGTTTCCCAATTTAGAACATCTGTCATAATATACCAGGCTTAAAAAGCAAGTGCAATCTTGAAATTAGCTCCATCTAAAGCCATAAGCTCGAAGGCTGTCTGCGAGAGAACTTTTTGTGTTTTGTGGTCGCATTATCTAAGAGCCAGTAATCCTTGCCTACGATTGTATCTATTTGGTAACAGCGTCTTAGTTCTTCGTTGCTGGTTTATTCTCAAAATAGGCTGCTACTACTATGTATATTTTAAACATCTCTATACACGTAAAATCACGCTAGTTTTACCCGAACACGCACTTTTCACCAATCATGTTTAAGGGGGCGCCGACCCACTAGTACAATTAATGTATAATCTTGAGAAGCACAACTTGACGTGCTTATTTTTTGCATTTTCATTCTAAAATAAAAGAAATAACCAAATAAACGATGAGGGCGCCACTGCGCGGTCGGCGTTTGGTCGATGCCGTCTTTATGATTTGTGTCTTTACATTGAGACGGGGCGAGCCTATTGCCAGCCGGGCATAATCCCTGATGGACATCCCAATAAGACTGACTTGGTAATCGAACCCAGACCTCATGCTTAGCAGTAGCGCTTGCCACCACTACACAAACGAGGCAGTCAAATGACCATCCGTCATCAATTAAGCCTGGTTTACATGTGAATATATTATGTGTTGTGTCATGTTTACACACAGTATAACACGCCGAAACAGTTATTACAATCAAGTTTAAGGTAGACATTAACCCAATATTTCAAGCCGAATTAGCGGCTTTATATTAAATGCGGGCTTTATTTTAATTCAGCGCTGAATATTGGGTGCTGTACTTGATTAAAAATTAGCTTAAATTTATCAAATATCAATCCAATTGTACTAAATTCCATCGGGAACATAGATATTCGCTGAAATGAGATACTGGACCAAAGGTAATCAGCCTTTAGATGTAGAATTGAATACTCTTTAAACAACCGCACGGGTCGATCGAAGTTAAGCTACGCTTGCCGCGGTCGGTCCGTAGATGGGTAACAATCTTTGCACACCGAGACTCTGAAAGCAAGTTAAGCCGTTGTTCCCGGCTGTCATTCTTGGATCTTTGACAGTCGTTACAGGTCGTCAGAAGCCCGAAAGTTTGACAACCAGTCTTACCAAAGGGTATCATGTTACCCAGTAACTGGGTTATGGAGGTACGGTAGACTGGAAGCTGACTCCAATTTAGTTGGGACGAGGCTAGGCCTATTGATGATTCTTTATTATGTATACTTCACACAAATTACAGATATAATAATAATAATAATACCCCCATCGCCGTATCTCTACGTTGACGTCGTGGTGGGGCTTGCGCGCTCCAAGCTCTAGGTCTGTGCCGGAATAGTTTACTTTGCCGGAACAGGTCTAAGGTGAGGAGCCAGACCAAGAGAGATACAGAAATCCGCAGGGCAGCATGTGGCGAGCTGTTGGGCAGTAGCGACCCCACGGACCCTATCTCCCGGGAGAAGTCTTGTATCTCACCTCTGGCTTGCCTTTATTGGCCGGCTGGAGTGAACAATGACGAGGAACAGAGTTCTCACCTCATTCTTGCCTTTATTGGCCGGCTTGAGTGGAGATTCGCAAGAGCAAACTTGCTCGGAGGAAGGAAGTATTCCAGTAAGATGCTGGTAGGGATCTTGACCGTACTTCCGGGATTGTCCTGATAGCCGTGGAATACCTCTCCACTCCTCTTAAGCACCTCAGGACATGTTGCCCCCTTGTCACTACGTCACTATGTGCTAGCGACCGTTTCCGGGGGCCCATTATTGAGTGTGCAAGTCACCCCCTGCCATTTTATCCGTGTATATATAAAACATTGATCAGGCAGGGGTAATAGTTCTTCCATAGTTCTTGGTAACCAGTCCACTTTAGCCACCCAAACCCATAGTCCAACTTTATATTTTCCATATCCTGCAATAGTCCTACACCAACCGGGGGTTGTCCTTGGGTGCACTTGCATAGTGCGAACAGGGATAATCGTCGGTTGGTGCCTCATTTCATTGAAAACTTCCAACGGGCCTCTGCGAGTTGGCTTCGGCCCCTCGTACGCCTTTCAAAGGACCGGGACCCCATGGTCCCGAGATATGTTAAAAGTATAAATAATAATAATACAAGAAGAAATTACCCGAGTTTGGAAAATGAATAGAGTAACCATAGTCCCGCGGCGATAGTGGTATCAACGACTGGTATCATCCCGAAACAACTATTTATTAGTTTAAATGCAATCAATCTTCCCAAATATACATACCTTACACTACAGAAAGCAGCTATATTAAACACATGTCGCATAGTTCGGAATTTCCTACAATTAGATCTAGACAATAATTTCAATGCAGTACAAAATACCTAATCTACTCAAACTTTAAATCTCACCTTGGTTTACACCCGTGAGATTTAATAAAAGTACCATGGTTCTAGGAACCTGAGAAAATATAATTTAAAAACAATAATAATAATAACGTTTATTGTGTCCAAAAGTTATACGCAAACAATTATGGGTTTGGAGTCCTCATTTAAGCAAATAATGCCTGTATTAGAGGACTCCGCTCCTTCACAACAGTAGATACGCTTACTTAAAAACACAATAAAAACAAAAACAAATATTAATGCACCTAACCTACATTTTTCTAGGGTAGAGTTAGGGGGTCAATTTATTTTCAAGTATCTTGAAAACTGATATCTTTCTTCTGTTGCATTAGTGAGACAGGGCTAATCCGCTTTCGTGTAGCGCGATAAAGCATTTTTTTTAAAAGCTTTTTCTCCTTCCTTTTTTTAAAACATTTTTTTAGTTCAAAATGGAGAGGAACTAGTGGTGCATGCTAAGTTTCAACTGTATGTACTGTCTAGACATTTGACGATTAACAAAAATGTTCAACTTAGAAAGTTGTAGAATAAGTTACATTCTTGATTATTATATACAAATAAATTAAAAAAATTAAGTGTCTGTTTGTAGTGTCAAAATAACAGCGTTTTACTAAATGCATAATATATGTACGTTCAGTATTTATAAAAAAAAAAAAAACAATAAAAATAAAATATCTGTCTGCTTCAAGTCCCGTCAAAAGTTCCACATTTTGACGGGACTGTATAATAAGATAGTTGATGATGTTATAAGGGGTAACTTAGTCTACTTTTATTTTCGAAAAATATTTCTTAGCTTTTTTTAGTAAAGAGAGACATTTTTTTTTTTCCGACATTCACGCGAACTACCGGCACAGCTAGTTTTTTAAATAAAATATCAAAAACCAAATTCATAATGTGCATCTGAAGATTCGTACCAAAACCAAAATAAAGTTATTCTTAACAGATTTTCGTTATCTTAAACGAAAGAGAAATTCGAATATCTCTTACATTTATAAAGATATGAAGATAGGTGGGGAAAGTGTTACATCGCGCGCTGAAACTATAAGTAAGGCGTCTATGCGCACGCGCCACTCAAAGCTCCGACCTGCGCGCAGTGTCACGGGCGCTCGGTGTGTTCATGCCCTAAAAACATCCAGCTACATAATATTTTTTTATTTCCTAGTGCTACGTCCAGTAACAGTGTGTGTTGTCATTTCTGGATTCAAAACATCATCCCTATAGACATAAGGTAAGATTTTAATATTTTTTTTAGAATATTATACTCTGCTAAATAACTGATATTAAAACTTTTTTACAAAAAAAAAAAAAAACAAATTCCAAAAAAAATCTACAAAGTGTAAGTTATTTAGCACTTTGTAGTGTTTTTTTTTGGAAGTCGGTTTATATTTTTTGTAAAGAAGTTTTTATTTTTTGTTTTTAGTGGGAGAGTTTGTAATTTATCTAAGTTACAATAGCCAAATGTCAACTGATCATCACCTTTTACAAAATATTGCTATTGAATTTTTAGATTTTTGTTGGTTTTTCTAAAACCGCTTGTCAGATTTCGAAAACAATTTCATGAGACCATTTAGGAAAAAAAAAAAATTTTCGAAACGGTTGGCAAGCGACGGAGTTTTGCGCGAACAAAAAAAAAACAAACATCCGAATTGAGAACTTCCTCCTTTTTTTTTTTAAATAAATGTTTACAAGTTTATGAGTATCTGGAACTTCCATAAGTTAATTTTACTCTTTAACAAGTATAATTAATTAATAGTTATTATTATTAGTTGTCTTTTGGCTGTCGCGGTTTCGAAGAAAATATTAATTAGAGAAATTAATGTTGAAAAATAGAATGGTAAAATTGTAATTTCTTTGTCGATAATTATTTACTAGCATAAAAACTGCTTTAAATAAAAAAAAAATATCAATCAGAACGAATGCGCCTTATTTGAAAGAGAAACACTTATAATGGGATCTACGATGCTTTTCACGGCCATAGCATGAATTACATTTGTATTAGAATTTGTGTCAGTCATGACATCGCATAAATCAAATATAATGGAAATAGCATCGATAACAGCCCTTTTAAAGCATATTTTCATGTCATAGACGTAAAACTGCAATATCGTGTACCTGAGATAATAATTTTTTATAACCAATCTGCATGAATCATAAAGGTATTTTGAAATCTTAACATTCAGAATGAAAGGGTTTTATATGGCAATGAACCGGCAAATGAGATGTTGGAGGCTAAGATGGAGATGCAACTGAAAACAATCAATGGCGGTGCAACCGCAAGCGCAGGCGCAGCGTTTAGTACATAACTATCGCGAAGTACTTGTTTACTACGACTACGTAGATCTACTTGAGATTTATTTATAGAACTCAATTATAGAATACAATATTAAGTGGTTTATTCATCGTCATCTTGCCCTTTTTAACCGACTTCCAAAAAGGAGGAGGTTATATATTTGACTTTATGTATGTTTTTTCCAAATAAATTAGCAGTCGACGCAGCATGACCTTTTTTCAATAGAAGTCACACAGCCGTCATTTCAATGTTCGACACCTGTCTAGACCTGTCCTGTCTACTTCATTGTCTTCCAAAATAACATCTTATGAGCAATTGTGAAAGAAAGGCATATCATTAATCAATACTGGACAATTATTAAACAGCAGTTAGTATCGTAGAAACGAACAAAAAATTACACAAACTTGGCGGAACAAATTAATGCACTGACGAATATGTCTCCATACCGAACTGATCAACTTTGCATTACAGCAGCGCAACTTGCATGCATTGCATATCAATTTCTTAGTGGTCTACTTCGAAGTGCAATTCATAGGTAGGTACGTCATCTCCTCTTAACCAGATGAGTTTCTAGCAAGTGAATGTAAGTAAGTTTAGGCAAGCAGTGAGAAGCTGCTGAGGGGCCCGTGGGTAAATATTAGCAGTCGCACAGGTCGATCGGTCAGGTTAAGCTACGTTTGCCGCGGTTGGTCTGCGGATGGGTGACCATCTTTACATACCGAGACCCCTCCGTGCCTCGGAAAGCACGTTAAGCCGTTGGTCCCGGCTGTCTTTCGTGAATCTTTGACAGTCGTTACGGGTAGTCAGAAGCCCGAAAGTCTGACAACCAGTCTTACCAAGGGTATCGAATACAATACCCTTGGTAAGGCTCCGTGTAAAATACTGGTATTCAGCTGCATCCGGTTAGACTGGAAGCCGACCCCAACATAGTTGGGAAAAAGCTATGCAGATGATGATGAGTGATAAGTTGCTAGTTAATTAACACTCACTTGCATACTTTTGCTATCTGGTCTGGGAATGCAATCAACTGGAGTGCGGCAATAGTTAATGAATACCACTTGCTTCTGCTGACCTTTTAATTCTATTTATTCTTTGAGAACATCTAAAGCTACGAACGGTACAGTTAGATATCAATTATGTGAAAAAGTAAACAATTACCTACTTTGAACTCGAGTGTACGAACTTTAATAAATGACTTGCTTAGAAATCATTAACGCTCAAAAAAGATAATCTCTTCAGCTTTAGACGTACATAATTGCATTCTTATACAGCACCTACATAATTACTTACTAGTTGCAAGTAACGCATTTTGACACTATTAACGAAATTGAATATTTTCCGAGTAAACTTTACTCATACAAAAACGATAATTTCGTGAAAGTCTTTCGTTTGCCGTCCGTGCATTGACACGATAAATCTCATCATAATTATTTAACTTTAGCCCCGATATGCTCATAATCGGCTTGTTTGGTGATCTAGTACGATTTTACTAAGAATCTGTACTGTGCTTGGCCACCTCAGATTTAAAATACAGGATTAAGTTTGCTTTAAAA
This sequence comes from Gortyna flavago, assembly GCA_963669345.1. Classification (NCBI taxonomy): domain Eukaryota; kingdom Metazoa; phylum Arthropoda; class Insecta; order Lepidoptera; family Noctuidae; genus Gortyna; species Gortyna flavago. The sequence continues at coordinate 7,740,381 of OY770129.1, read as the reverse complement.
TATAGATAATAATTTGGTATTTAGGTACATTTTAGAATAACATTGTTACTGTAGTTTAAATTCAGGTGAACAGCCCATGAAACTTCTTTGTTTAATTTTTTAACATTAAATCTAAATCACTCGTTCCAAGAATAAACTTAAAAATAGTGTTAATAATAAAAAAATACTTTTAGCATAAAAAAATACTATTAGCATAACCGCTATGAGGTTTTGCTCTTATGAGCAACGAGACTACGCACGTCTTCAAGTGAAATGTATGTTAACGATATTCATAATCTATTTGAAACTACAATCTCGGTCTTGTTAGTTTTTAGAAAAAGAAAAATAAATTTACTTTAAAAAAAAATTCATTACGGAACCGTGTTTAAAATTTTGATTAGAAAGTTTCTGAGAGAAATGTCATGTCCGAGTCTAATAATCTTTGGTCTAGTTTAGATGTTTTTAAACAGTCCGCCAACACTGGTATCGGTTTATACAAAGCATTTCAGAACTTTAGTTTATCATCATAACTGCATGACAAACTGATTTTTTATTTGCTAGACCATTTGCATTTGGGATATCGTATTACCCAGTAACTGGGTTGTGGAGGTCAGATAGGCAGCCGTTCATCAATGTAAAATACTGGTATTCAGCTGCATCCGATTAGACTGGAAGCCAACCGACATAGTTGGGAAAAGGCTAGGCAGATGATGATTAGGAAAAAAAATTAAGTTTTTCATCTTATGTGATTTTGTTCGCGAGAATACCTGTCGTTTTGTTTTCCGGAGAATAATAATATCGTTGACTCTATCTCAAACAAGAATTTATTGTTAATAGTTAACAATACTTAATCACCGTAAAATATATTCAAAACCGCGTCAAGCACGTGCCGATTTATAATCACGTATTACTTATTTATAAATGGAATCTTTAACTTTATTTTATATTGGTGCCGATTCTGTTGTTCACAAACTAAACTAAATTTAATTTCAGTGCATCTTTTTGACGTAAATTGACGAAATTTTAGTACGCAAGCTTTTAATCACGTGTAAACTTGTATGGAGTAGTGTCAGGTGCTGATTAACTTGATAGGATTAAACTAAAACTTATCTTCTGTCCTTTTCTTAATGAAATAGAAAGAAAAAGGTGCACTGACTTAAAATTAGTTTAATTTGTGAACAAGGGAATCTGCACATTCGGCACCAATGTCTGGATTTTAAAAGTCAATGCGATCTCGTTAGTTCAAATAAAAATAATTGGGAGATTTCTGAGTAAAATAATTGCATCACTTTTACATTCTATATTATTCAAAATGCTCACGAGAAACAGATCTCTCTACCTATTCTAAGTCTTTATGCTACCCTCTATACTTCATCTGGGATCATAGGCCATCGTTTCTTGGAGTTACGTTTGACTGAATAGGTCCTACAAGCCCTAAAAAAGTTTAGTTTTTAACATTCTAAATCGTGATGGGTTGACTAATGTTTCTGCCGATATTTTACTAGCTATTGTGATTAAACTATTGAATTTATTTTACTTACTTCTCGTAAGCAGAATGGAAACAGTATAAAAAATACGAAGTTTAATTTATTGTCGTCTCCACTTTGTAGAAAATTGTGCTTAACTGATAAATAATTTTATTTTTTTGTACACTTTTACACGTCAATCATATTTTTAAATAAAACTATATGAGGTTGGCGTTTTCTAACTGACTACTCTGAGAAAGGCCAAAACAAATTCAGAGGTCAGTCTTTTTCAAAATCCACACATAACCTTGGTCAGATCATGTGAAGACCATGTAGTTGTCTGAAATGGTCTTTTGAGGAAAGAACCACACAGATTGAGTGGACCTGTCCAGCCAGTGCACGCATTTTTCAGTAATCGTGCAGCTCAACTCAGAACTTAAGGTGCTCAAAAGACGAACAATACCAAAGAAAGGACATTTGGGTAGGTCGCATAAATTACTCAAACTGCCATCATCATTTCAGCCGAAAGACGCCCACAGGAACATAGGCCTACCCAAGCACCTCCACTTCGACCGGTTCTGTGCTTCTCGCATCCAACGGGTTTCTGCGGCCTTCACAAGGTTGTCGATCCACCTTGTGGGAGGCCTTCCAACGTTACGTCTTCCGGTCGCGGTCGCCACTCCAGATCCATTTGGCCCCATCGGCCATCTGTTCTGCGAACAATGTCCCCTGCCCACTGCCACTCAAGTTTGGCAATTCTTCGGGCTATGTCGGTTACCTTGGTTCTCCTGCGAACTTCCTCATTTCTGATTCGATCACGCAAGGAAACTCCAAGCATAGCCCTCTCCATTGCCCTTTGGGAGACTTTTAGTCTTCTAATAAGGCCCATTTTGAGCGACCACGTTTCAGTGCCATTTGTCATCACTGGCAACACGCACTGGTCAAAGACTTTTATCCTGAGACACTGCAGTATGTGGGACGAGAAGATATTGCGTAGCTTCCCGAAAGCTACCCAGCCGAGTCGGATTGGACGATTGACCTCTTTCTCGAAGTTGGACCTACCTAAATGGACAGTTTGTCCTAGGTAAACATACTCGTCCACAACTTCGTGTGTTGCGTCTCCGATCTTTATGAGAGTGGGTGTTACATGGTCATTGCCATGACCTTCGTTTTGTCCATGTTCATCTTAAGACCCACTCTTTCGGAGGCTCTACTGAGGTCATCGAGCATTGTACTAAGGTCCTCCATAGTCTCAGCCATGACTACGATATTGTCGGCAAACCGAAGATGAGTTATGTACTCGCCATTAATAATAATGCCAGCCCCTTTCCAGTCCAGAAACTTGAAGACAACCTCTAGTGCAGCGGTGATCAGTTTCGGAGAGATAACGTCTCCCTGTCTCACACCTCGCTGCAGAAGGATAAGTTTCGAGGTCTGATCCTGGAGTCGGAATGACATAGTGGCAAACTGCCATATCACGATTAAAACAAACTGTGAAGGAAAAAAAAACAGAAAAAGCAATGACCGACATAGTCCTCACATCCACAATAATTAAAATAATATAATACCTTACAAAGTAATTCTGTTTCATTCTGGTTTTGGCACCAGCTCTGACATTAGCCAGTCAGCCCGTTGGTAGCGCAGTAGACTACTCAAGATAAATGCCAGACGAACGTTGAGGCGTTCTTCATTGCACTCTCCAACCTAGCGCCTTTTTTTTTTTTTAAGGATGGGTAGTCATCCAATGACCCCTCCCGCTCTGGGTGGAGCGGAAGGGAGTGTCAGACTCTTACTGACTAAAACCCATCCGTGTTCCTTCCTTAGCCCTTTATGTTCCGGGGCAGCGGTAACCCTTTCGGACAATCCCGCTGCTAGACCAACTTCATTTATCTTTTTAAATGAATGAATTTCTAACTAAGCTTATTTGTCCAACTGCGACATAAAACTGAAAGCAATTATTCTCCCATTAAGAATCGCATACAAATATAATGCCGGTTCTTTGGAAAGTTGAAATATAAAACCCGCTAATTATTTAAAGTAAACGTTCTAAGTTTTCACTTTCATTTTCACACAAACACAGCCATCCTTTTCACCGTCAGACACGAAACAGACGAGTCTTATGTAGTTAATATGAATTAATTTTGTACTCAAGTGGGTTAGGTTAGGTTAGAACTGTGATCAACCGCGTTCGAGCCGAGGGAGGAAGCGAGGCGAACACTACTTCTAAAGGCCAGGCAGTTAACTGAACGGCTAATTTAACCAGTTGGCTGCAACATAGACATAGAATAAAATACTATTTATTATGTACAACATACAAATTACAACTGTGTAGAAAATTTACATAGGTCTTAGGTAAGCAACAAAAGTATTATTAACCCCTTCTGAAACTAAACGGACAAGAATTTTATAATAGGTAGGTAGGTAGGTACTTAAGTACTATATTTTGAAAACCTGATCTTTAGTAGCACTTTGTTTAATTTTTTACCTCATTAAGGCCGACGTCATTAACGAAGCAGAAAACTTATATAAATTATTTACAAACAGTGAAAAACTTGTTTTACTAGAGTTTAAAAAGTTAAAGTCATGTGAAATATTCTAGCTATTTCTAAGTATTGTATAGGTAAGCAATGTTGCTAAACAGTGCATCGGTACGACCTCTTTGTGTTGCTTGAATAAACTTTACGAGCAACAGTTTGTAGGCCACGCTCGTTGTAAACCAAGTATGTGTTCGGAAACAAACTTAAACCCTAAACGTTTAGGCCATAAACAGAATTGTTGTTTTCCTAATAAATAAAGAAAACCAAACACTAATAAGCATTAACTTTATTCTTTACTACTCGATAGTTAAGAAGTGTTTATATATTTATAATTGCACTCTGTACAAGAGTATGTCACAGAATAGTCTAATGTCAAAATACAGCCATCTTTGTTTGCCAGTTCGGCTGCTACCGCCCGTAGATGCATTTAAAAACAAGTTACTACAGTAACTTTGGATAAAAATCAAACAAAGATATTTTAATGAATAATTCATACATAAAATATTCAATCAGATATGTAACTAACAGAAAAATAATGCTACTAACAGAAAGTGTAAGAGTTATGTGTTTTTAAATAATAGGGTACTGTGACTGCGAAAATGCACTGGCTGCAGTTAGTTCATTTGTTTATTGCTTAATAACTCGTCGAATACTTTACCAATTGTTTCCAAATCTTACACACGTGTGTATAAATTGTAGGGTATTACTAATCGTAATGAATTTAAACATCGAAGAAACCCACTTTTATTCACCGATCGGTATTTTTGTGCAATCAAGGTTATTTGGTTTAGAATCAACTAGCAGCCCGACCCAGCTTTGACACGACTTGACAAAACCTTTTTGGCTTGGCTTTTTTGTAAGTATTATTATTACACTAAAACACTTAACCTAATTCACATTTGTTTTAGCCACACAACGAAAACCTCGCAGGGTTCATAGTGTATTAGACACTCCTTCCGGAATAAATTCTCTAGTTGAAAGAGAAAACCGCATCAAAATCCGGTGTGAAGTTTAGGAGTACAACGCGGTCACAGCGATACAAAATTTAACTATCTCTCTCAATAATATGAATAACTCATAAATTAATTATGAGATATTAACTTTCAGTGTCATGTTTATAATAATTACCTTATACATTTCCATTAGACGCACACTTGACGATATTGCCAATAAGTTTAATACCTAGAAATCTCATTACTCTTTAAGCTACTTATTATAATGAGTGTGATTAATAATGTTTTCTTAGTAGACAAAACTTTCTTAGTAGACAAAACTTTCTCTTTTAATGATTTAATTATAAAATAAAGAGCGCTTACGATTGTTGTAAAGTAACCGGTTATATCTACAAAAAACAATAATATTTAACAAAAATATATAATAGTGACGTCATTAATTGCACGTGTACCTAACGGTTCTTTTCTAGTACTTAGATATAATTAGTTCGTGAAATTTAAACGTTGTTCAAGGAATCTTTAGCGTTTCTAATCTGCTGTACTTGTATCTAGTTATCATAACTATTGAACTTATTTTAATTGTTTCTCTGTAACTAACGACTTAGCATGAACTTGTTAATGATTATTACGAAAATATTTCTAACAAAATAGCAAATATTTGACGGTAGAAAAGAAAAAGTAACGTAATATTTTTCTCTAAACTTTATCAAAAATTTTATAATAATATTATGTAGCCAAACATGTTTGATCATTTAGAACAGAACGAATCAATTAATATTCATGCACAGAAAAAAGTGAAATGGCAGAATAGCGTAGAAAAAAAACCAGAGAACGAAACTTTCGATGTGCTTGATTCCATAAAAACGAAAGACAATCATGTTTTACACAACCTTCATTTCATAGCAAACACAGTATCTTGTCTATTGTCGAGATATAAATTAATGCTTCAAGTGTCATTAACGGTAAAGAGTACGGTTTTTGAGATTGGGGTAACTATCAAGGTCAGCTGACTTTGACCCACTACCGATTATGAAGTTACGATTGAAGCCCGGCCGCTTCACAGCACTATTTGTACAGATAATGATGGTCTTTCTTTGAACCGATAAGACAAAAAATTGGTGATGATTTACGGCTTGATGTTCAAATAACTACCTACCCACTACTACCTATGTACTACCTGTTTGTGACTACAAAAAATCGTGTAAATAACGTGTATTACCTACGACCGTTTCTTTTCTGACTTAGCGTTTAAATAGGTAATCAAGTGGGTTCAAATGCCGATAGTACCTAATAAAAGAAAAAATCGCTATTATAACGTTAGGTACCTAGGTAACAGTTATTAAAGGGATTTAAAAAAATAATAATTATTATTTGATTGCTTGAATACGTACATACGTGGAACGCGTTTATGTTTATATTTTTTTGTTCTAGAATCTGGATAATCCTTCCACAAGTTTCTTATTACAAACAGATGAAGTTATAGGAATTAATTATGACGCTGCTTTCACTCTTAAAATTAATCTCTCACCATTTCACTCTTGTCGAGAGCGATGAATGTTGTTTTAGCAGATAGGTAGGTACATGATAACTAATTTAAATGACAAGCTATAAAACAACAGGTTTTCGTGACATTCTTTTAACCAATTGAAATTTTTGGAACCGTTACAGCATCTAAAAGTTCAGTTTTCTTTGAATTTTCTAAATAATCCTTACTAATATTATAAATTCGAAAGTAACTCTGTCTGTCTGTCTGTCTGTATGTTACCTTTTCACGCATAAACCACTGAACGGATTTCGATAAAATTTGGCAGAGAGATAGATTGCATCTCGGGGATGGACATAGGATAGTTTTTATCGACATACCTCGCGGGCGAAGCCGCGGGTGGAAGCTAGTAGTTCATAATTATGCATACATTTCTTACCTTTTAAGAACACACTATCAGTAGCAATGGGTTTCATTTTGAAAGTTCAACAACATTCATTGCGTTATTTACTTTGTTGAGCAGACACATTTTTCGAACATATGAAGCAATGGATTAGTCATATCCTTCAAAATGATTTAGATTGAGATTAATAGTGTGTTACACAAATGGGGTGTTTATCTAAAAGGTGCAAGTGAAACAGAATCAGATGAATACCAATATTTTACATGGAGCGATTGCCTATTGCCTATCTGACCTCCACAACCCAGCTACTGGGTAATACGATACCCCTTGGTAAGACTGGTTGTAATACTTTCGGGCTTTTGATGACCCGTGACGACTGTCAAAGATCCGCCAATGACAGCTGGGACCAACGGCTTAACGTGCTTTCCGAGACACGGAGGGTCTTGGTATGTGAAGATGGTCACCCATTCACGGAGCAACCGCGGCAAACGTGGCGTAACCTGATCGATCGACCCGTGCGGCTGTTATTACTTAGCCACAAGCCCCTCCCAAGTATTTTCAAAACACCAAAACCCAAAATAAAGAAAGTAACCTCGGGTAGTAATACTTTCGTTTACAGTTACGTATTTACCTAACATAAGTATTTCAAATGCAAGAACTATTTTTGTTATGTGCTTCCGTACATAATTTCATGGAGAAGGCCATTTACATAATAAAAAAATAATTGACCGAAGTGTCTCACTCGTACATTGTCATACGATGAGGAAAACCGCAACGGAAGATAACCAACATTGAACCTTGCTAACGTTTACATAAGAATTATCATGTTAAAAATATCTTTGAAGCTTCACGGCTGGAAAATTTTAAAGCCTAATAGACTGCGATTTAATAAACAAATACACACATCAAAAGTGTCTAGGGATCAAGCATTTTTATGCGGATTTCTTGAGATTGAGATATGGCTTTGTAATAAATTTATGATTTTATAAATTTATATGGATCCTTTTTGGTGCATTTCATAATTTGAATCAGGAACTGTGAATCAAATTCGAGTAAAAGATGAAAATCAGCTGTCAATATTTTCCCTATAAAAACATACAACGCATTGAAGACATTATTAGTGCTACTGTTTCCCTACTACTGATTAAAACCAACGTTATTATGGAGCGGCGACGTCATTTAAGCAGGGAAGAAATGCTCAGAGCCGTGGGAATGATAGAAGCTGGTTCCCGGCAACGTACTGTGGCTTTAGCTCTGAATACAAGTCAGAGTGTTATCAGTCGACTTTGGACACGTTACCGAAGCACTGGTACCGTGGCTGAGCGCCATGGAGGACGGTATCGCTGCACCACACGGAGACAAGACCGATACATTCAAATCTTAACTCGAAGAGCTCCAACAATAACCGCCATGATGTTAGCCGTGAGGCTTCATCACTCTTCAGGGAACTTAATTAGCGACCAAACAGTCAGAAACCGCTTGCATGAAGTGAACCTTCATTCCCGAAGACCGCTACGAGTACCACCTATAGCAATGCACAATCGTAGGATTCGATATCAATGGGCTCTTGAACACAGAAATTGGGCAGAAGAACAATGGCGTTTCGTGTGCTTTTCTGATGAGTCTCGTTTTGGTATGAGACCGGATACAAGACGTATACGACACTGGAGAACCCCTGGACGCCAACAGCGATTAAAATCCTGCCAGGAAGTCCATCCTTATAGTGGTGGAACCATCATGGTATGGGCGGGTATTTGGATCGGCGGAAGAACTGAGTTGATTTGGATCAGAGGCAACCTCAACGCTCAAATTTATGCTGAGACGATTGTATCAGACGTCATCGTTCCTCTACAAGTGCAAATCGGTCCCTTATTTCAGTTAATGCATGATAATGCACGACCGCACACCGCAAGAGTTGTAAGACAGACTCTCGCCGCAGCTAACATCAATGTCCTGCCCTGGCCTGCTCAGTCGCCAGACTTGAACCCGATTGAGCATGCATGGGATATGCTACAGAGAAGAGCTCTGCCGAATATGGAGGGTATCCAGTCGCAAGAAGACCTTTTTTTGTTGTTGCAACGAACATGGGCGGCCATTCCACAGCGTGATTTGGATGAACTCATTTTGAGTATGCCAAACCGATGTTCTTGTGTTGTTAGTGTTCGCGGTAGAAACACGGATTATTAATTGTTTAAGTTACCCAATAAAATTTTAAAGAAAACTGTTATTTCAGTCTTTTTTTCGAACTTTTGTGTTAGTGGTTCAAATGTCAAAAATCCCTTTATTAGGAAAATGGCAAATTTCTTTATTAATGCAAAGGTGACTTGGTTTATCGTTACTTTGACAAACGAAAACACTTTATTTGATGAATCCTTAAAGAAAATTTTAATTAATATCAATCAGGAGAAAAGTTATTGCAAAAATATATGTTGATCCCTAGACACTTTTGATGTGTGTAGTATGTGGTCTGGTTACTCATTTCCCTAAATCTCAAAACTTCGCCGAAATAAGTAGGTACCTACATTATTATGAAAGTAACTGAACTATCCTACGCAAGTATTAAAAGTATGTACGCAAAACTTTAGCATCAAAACATTAATTCAAGAAAAGTGTCATTTTCTTTTTCTCGGATGTTAAAACTTTTCCATTCAAAGAGCTTCCAAATCCTTTGGTTTTTCGAGACAAGAGCTTTGGCTCTTCGTAAGCTTACGGAGCTATGATTCGCCGGCCGGCCGACGTGCACGTGGTCACTCTCCACCGGTTCTACAAGTACCTACATCGCGTCATGCGCCCGCGCCGGTGAAAGTGTCCCGCGATCCCCACGCAATCTCATTCACTGTGGTCGGCCAAACTCGAGGTCAAGCGCACAACAAGTTTCGTTCCCATTATTTACTTTTCTTCGAGAGAGTAAAAGTTAGCAAAGCTTTGTGAAGTCATGTGTGATGTGTCGATATTTTGCCGACGGCTGTATGTCATGTGCCGTTTTGGTTGACTTTGGAACTGTTTACTTCTTTCTCTCACTAATATTCGTAAAACTTTCTCATGCGAAATCTATTGTATGCGCTAGAATTATAGTGATGGGAGTGTCTAGACACAGACATTGTGGCTATTATGCCAATTATTATTAATATATATTATGGACTTTAGGCCACGATGTTATCTGACTGTGTATAAACTGTTTTGGTACGAACCGAACCGCAAGAAAGTAAGTTTATCGATCACAGTTTAAATTGAACGTTGTGTGCAAGCTGCTGGTATTCGTAAATCGGCATATTATTATCGTTGTATCGAGAACTTGACACCTCTTTAAGATACGTATAGGTAGTCAGAACTCTCACCTTACAAAAACGGTACTTAGTCGTAAAGTATACGAACATTTTTTGTTTAAATAGTACTAATATAGCATCAAATAATGTCACTTCACCCTTTGCACGGTTAGTATATCGAGTCGACAGATTGCAAGATGGCATCTTACCAACCCGTTTGCCTCCGTCAGCTGTTGCAATACTAATAACCACTATTTACAAAGAAAACAGTCGATTTATCGTGTTTTCATTTTCCACGAAAGGATTTGTTTGAGTTCATTGTTTGTAATTCCTTAAAAGAGGAGTGTTTTATTTGTTAATGGGTCAAGGTAAACGCTGTAAAAACAAGTGAAGATAAGTTTTTGAAAACCTTAAATGTAAAACGTATGTAGGCAAAAGCCTAAAGGAAACGAAAAAGATAAACATCCGTTTTGCGGTTTCTTGGAGTCTGCTGATTAAATACCCAGTAAACTGATGCATAATGGTATCATAAATACATTTTGGAGACTTACAATTCCTTCTAATGTCAAGGCATTCTGGTAACTGAAACGTACCTATATCATGCAGGTATTAAGCCTTCCGAAACAGCACATAAAAACATCAAGTGATAGAAAATAAGGATATGTGCCATTAAGATATTTGACCAACCTTTATAATTGTTTCATATTCCTTAAAAAAGCTACAGTATTTTTCAAACTCTTAATTTTAACTGGTCAGAGATCGCATGCCCGTACGCAGTGCCCACTTGCCCAGTTCTTGAGTAATTACTCAACAAGTGACTTACGTGCACAGCTTGACACATGGCAAAGCACCTTTAAAGAGCCACTTGCTATATGTCGCTTGTGAAAGTACGCTCTTGTCTTGTCTTTCCTTCATTTTCTCAATGATATAACTTTCGAATAACGTTTACTGTTGGAGAACAAATATCCATCTTTCAAGCGAGAAGTTTAATGTAAAAGGAATTAGCGACGTAAAAACATTAAACACCGCATCGGAATGAGGTATCTTCTCACGAAACGTACCTATTGTCCTTTTTTATCTTTCTTATGTACTGTACCTATGCGTAAGTGTTTACGCAATCGCAATTATATGATGTCTTAGTACCTACTTCATTATGTACGAATGAGAGGAATAGATGTATAGTTAGAATACTCTTCATTATGTACACCATGAAAATTACAGATAAGAATAAATATAGGAATTTTACATAAGGTGACACAATGGGCGGAATTATACAAAAGAGACCATTACAAAAAAAAAATATCTGTGAAATTAATAAAACTGAACGTACGAGGCGACTTCTTTCCGAAACTTTAAATATACACGTTATTATTACGTTCGTTCAATATAGTTGTTATATAATAAAACCTTCTTTTTGTCGTAATGTTAAAATAATATACTCCAATGAAATGTAGTTTCCATGGTGTCAAATAAGCTAAGAAATAAGTGAATGTAGTTTTTCAATATATATGTGTAGGTACAGCTCTGCCGTTAGTTGAGAGGAGCCTTTCAAAAGTAACGCCAATCATATTTTTGATCAGTGTGTATAGTAGATACTGTCGGGGAAATAAATTACACACTACGTGAATAGAAAACTCTTTTCATTCCTCTTGCTCAAAAAGACCTTCATTGTAGCGTACCAGATGACCGTAATTTATTTTACAACAATGAAAATGACATCATGTAGTGTGAATGGAGCCCCCTAATTTGCAAATGAAAGAGAAAGGAAAGAAACAAATTTGATATCACCCAGCGTATCACGGAACGCATCAATGTTCTCCCAACTATCCCACGACCATCGACATCAAGGGATGAGTCAACTCAGCTGATTCTCTATTCAGAACATTCAAACGAGGGACCCTCATACTGGAACTACGTGTATCTCCCACGTTTACTCCATATTCAACTCAACATTCATCTTCACAGAGGACTGAAATTAAATTTCCAGGAAAAAACATGTCGTTAAATATCCAGAATTGTAGTACAAATTGTACATTTAATTTTTAAGAAAATAAACTAATATTTTGTTGGATTATTTTATTTTCTCGTAATCGTAGTGAAATGTATAGTTTAACATACGGCGCTAAAAACCCATTATAACTCGGTTTCTATTTACTCCCTCACTAAAGGAGTAAAACTACCTCGTATAAGGGTCATTTTAGCCCCTTGTATAACAATCTACTATTATTATTGTGCTATTTATATATTATCTTCGTATCACCGGTTGACGTCATCACATCAACGCCGGCAGTCGCTGAAAACCAGCGCTGGGGCTCTTGTTTCTCATAGGGTTGCAGCATTAATGCTGAGCGATGGCTGTTTTGCGTGGATATGACGCATATTTTCTCCCAAATTCTTCATTTTTGTGTTCTTTCTCAGTTTTATGTATACCGCAAATAAACATTACCTTTGACAATTAATTTTCTTGACTTTAGTTGAATCAAGATTTGTGAACTATGTATTTAGTACTTATAGTCTTTGCGCTGTAGCATGGTGCGGGTGACAGTTGTTTTATTTGTAGACTAGAACATTCTGGTTGTGTTTAATTTAATTTACTACAGTTACTGTAGTAACTGTACTGTAGTACTGTGTGTAAATTAAATTAAACCCAACCAGAATGTTCTAGTCTACAAATAAAACAACTGTCACCAGCACCATGCTACAGCGCAAAGACTATAGTATAATGGAGATAGCAGATAACCCATCATAATTTCAAGTACACTCGCTCGCATCAAAGATAGATAACAAAGTAACAGGTCAGCTACGTTCGTGGATTCTATCAGTCATGGTCGGATGCATAGTCACAAGACAAGAGATTAAATTGAACGATGCCTTCATTGTACATTAAGTAGTGTTATGAGTTTATGACGCATATAATCACTTTATCAGTGATCTTGAAATACCTTATTAATAATATTTAAATCAGCTTTTACCATGTTTCAAAAATACGTGTCTAATTGATTAGCGTAACTAATTAGTTATCTAATTTTACCCTAAATTCCTTTCCGAAACTCTGTATACGGAATCTCAGCGGATACAATCATTAATAAAATTATAATAAATACGTAGGTATCCGTGTATACAAAATAACTCATTATGTATTAATGTCAAGTGTCAGCCGAAATAATTTTGTTAAACATTATTTTGCGTTCAAAAAAATTGGAAACAATAGGAATATTTTTTACAGAATAAAATTAATTTAGTTGCTAATTCTGTTCTAGCTGGACCCGCGACTTTGTTCGCGTGCCTGTCGAAAAACAAATTAGATTTCATGGGTTTTTATTATTTTACGCGGAGCCCTAAAAATATTTCTAAAATAAAAGCAGTTACTCCTTACAACATCAGCTATCTGCCATTGAAAATCGGTCCAGCCGTTTCGGAGATTAGCCGGAAAAAAACAGAAAACAGAAAAACAAAAAAAAATATGTTATATGTAGGTACCGTACGCAGTTTTAAATGCATTTAGTAAAAAGCTGTTATTTTGACAAACTCACACTTCGATTTATTTGTTTGTACAGATTTAAAAAAAAAATAATGTAAAATAATTAAAGTTTGATCTTTAAACTTATTTCAGTTACATTTAAATAATAAAATGGAACGGAAATTCAGCTTTGTACTGAACAATTACTCGTTACCGTCAAGTCAAGACGGAATTCTCAGTTGTAACCTATTTGAAATGAAAATATTGAATTGAAATGAGACCATTAGATAATTGGTTAAGTGGGATAGGTCTCTTCAAACCTTCCAAGCCGGAGCCTGTGTTTTTCAGTAGCTAACCAACAAAACTTAACATCAACACTCCCAGGGCGCTAATTCACTATGACCACTTCATGATTCCTTACTGCGAAACCACGTCAATTCCTTAGTTAAACACGACATTCTCTATTACACAATGAACGAAACCGCGCGCGCAAAATGAACGCGGGGTTGGCATGGTTTGAACTGTTAAAATATGGAAATACCACGCATGACAACCACGTATATAACGCAATGAACGTTGTTCCACTGTCAAAATGAAAGCCGTTACTAATTGTTAGTATATTACGCAATTACACGCAGGCGCAGATCTTATTGAATTTCGATAAAAGTTTTAACAATGTGAGACAGATATTTTGGAATGGAATATTGACACTTTTTGGTTTCATTTTTATCATAATAAAATGCATGTAAACTGTCACTTTTGGGCATGGGTATGCAATGAACAGTCATGTTACGTTCAATCATTTTCGCGACGAGTGTAGGTACTTACATAGTGCAAAAGTAAATTAAACCATTAATAGTGATAGTAGTAAGTAGTAATAGTAAGTATTAATTGTTTAGGGTTCCGTAGCCAAATGGTAAAAACGGAACCTTTTTTTATTATCCTCGGTTGGTGTCTACTTATATAATAAATGTGCACATAGATTGGTGCACGTAATCCGAGTCAGATCGTTCGAAGCTTTCATTTGCTTGCGTACGTCAGCGACGTAACAGGGTTTGTTTATACTTTCATCACATACTTTAGGAACGGACTATACCTACCTACATATTATGGCCTGTTCCAATAGTATTGGATGTGATTGCGTAAGAATAAGTAAGACTAGTAATCTGTGGTAGACCATCATTATCATATTCGTCTTTTGTAGGTTTGTAGAATCTGCATCTTAACACTGTAATTTTTTTTTATAATAATTCTGTAATCCAATTGTTTTATAGTTATAAACTCTCATAAATATTCTATGACGTTCTCATTATTAGAAGTTTCGTAGATCAACCCTTGCGGATGTTATTATTTAGCCACGAGCCCCTCTGCTTTCTAATAGATGCTGTATATTGCCATCTGAAGTCTGGTTATTTATAGTATACGTAGCTAATGTTAGATATTAAAATGTCTTTGGATAGAAACGCATAATGTTCTTCATCCTTGTGAAGATAGATATTCCTTCTACAAATAACATTGAAATACCTAGGTGGGACGTGGGAAACCATTGTCAATCAAAGCAATAATAATCATTAAAATAATATTAATAACACTGCATTTATTAAATATTACAAAATGATTTCCCAAAATTGACTAGAATTTATTTTTATATTATCAGCCCTTGAATGAAATTCATCTGAAACTAGTGACTGGTTAGGTAAACTGAAAACCGACTCAGATATTGTTGAAATATGGTTGAAAAAGGCATGTAGAGACTGATTGGAATTTATCTTCTACGTAAGTATATTGTAGGTATATTTATTGTTTTGTAGATGAACGTCGCATTTCTTTTTTCTACTTTTGTTTTATATATAATATGGTCGCATTTTGTAGATATTGTATATCTACGTATGAAATATTACTTGGAAGCCCTCAACAACAACATTAGAACAAGATTAAAATGTGTATATATATAAACATATTATAACAATAATAATGTCGTCAGTCATGCTCTGATACACCGCTTTACTTCGTTATCTACGAAGTAAAGCTGCTAGTAAAGCTTTTATCCATGAGGCTGTTATACTCGTACAATAAGACCCTCGTCACAGGATGATAACTATTACGAAAATACTCATCCGTAAACATGTCATTTTCAATTCCGCTAAACTACTTTTTCTATCCGAGAAGCGTGAAGTATGCGCCAATTGTTATTATAACACTGTTGTTCAGGTATTACGTGAAAGTAGACTTACTTCATCATTGTGTGTCATAGATAATAGTGTCATCACAAAATGGCTTGTTTTCTTTTTTATTTAATTACTAGCATCGCCCCGCGCTTTTACCCGCATATTGTTTCGATCCCGTGGGAATATTTGGATAAAAAGTATTCTATGTGTTATAAACTACCCGTGTTCCAAATTTCATTCAAATACGTTCAGAAGTTTGTGCGTGAAAAAGTAACAAACATACAAACACACTCACAAACTTTCGCCTTTATAATATTAGTGTGATGATAGTAGGAATATGGAACCGGAGCAGTGGTGGCCCATTGGTATCTGCTGCGACTTACGAGTTGTAGGTCATAGGTTCGAACCCAGGCAAGCGCTTCTTTGTGTAAATTATTTCATCACCACTGCTCTCAAAACGGTGAAGGAAAACATTGTGAGAAAACCGGTTTGTCCTAGAACCAAATATTCGAAGACATGTGACAATCCACCACGCAGGCAAAGTGCTGGTTGGTAGAACCCGCACATTGCCCGCGTGGTGGATTACGGCCCACTCCCTTTCACCGAGAGGAGGCCTGTGTCCCAGCAGTGGGAATATTATAGGCTGATTATGATTATGAGATTAGGACTATATAATATAATATATTTATATATGTAACTAGCGGCCCACCCTGCTTCGCACGGGTGCAATTTTTTTTCAACCTTTTTTTTCTTTTATACAAACCTTGTCCTGACAATACCGAACACAACAAAAAATGAATTAGCGAAATCGGTTCAGCTGCTCTCGAGATTTGCGATTAGCAACACATTTAGCGATTCATTTTTATATTATTGAAGATAATATACGATTTATTTATCTATCATCATTTAGCTAAAAACCTACAAGATATTATCCAATTGTGTGTATTTCAGTTTGTTTTGCGGTGATTACTGAAACATAATAATGACCTGACAAGGCTAATGCAGCGATTTCCCGACCTATACCAAGGTCGTTTCGTTTAAACTGATCGTGCGCCCTCGCATTTAGCTAGTCCTTTTCACAAGGGAAATGACTAACATAATAGGTAGCATACGTACCGTCGTGTATTCACGGCAGAGGTGCATTGGTTTTTCCCCGTTACTTCGATAACCAAGGTAACCGACAGGAGAAAAGCACAAAAATTTAATAGAGTTTTAAACACTAAATTAATCATTGACGCAGAAAATCATACATCAACACTGTTCCCTACATTCTACATAACCGCTGTTCTTCTTTAGCGAAAACTCAACTCAAACTCAAAGCATTTATTTAAATTAAACCATTTACAGGCACTTTTGAATTGTCAAGAAGTCGGTCAGTCAGAAAATATGAAGCTAGTTGTCCATTCCAAAGTGTAGGAGAAGAACGGGCAAGAAACTCCATGGACACTCTTTTAAGTGATATTTTTACAAAAATATTAGTTACATCGTTAATGTTTAATTTATAATTATATGTGAGAACGATGTAATAAAATAAAAAAAGACGTACGTGTTAAAAGCGTCCAGAGTACAGCACAAAACAACAATCCAAAAATAAAATAATTAAAAATAAGCCGAGGCAGCTAAGTGATGACCAGCCCCAACTGACGGCGCCCGTTCACGAACATGACGCATAGATCAGCAATAGAAATACAATGATAACCGAGTACCTACTTAGGTACCTATTAGGTAACCCCACGTTGATACCTTTTTTTTTTTTTTTTTTTTTTTTTTTTTTTTTTTTTTTTTTTTTTTTTTTTTTTTTTTTTTTTTTTTAAGGATGGGAAATCATCCAATGACCCGCTCTGGGTGGAGCGGAAGGGAGTGTCAGACTCTTACTGACTAAAACCCATCCGTGTTCCTTCCTTAGCCCTTTATGTTCCGGGGCAGCGGTAACCCTTTCGGACAATCCCGCTGCCACGGCAGGCTTCGGCCCTAACGGGCCCCTCCATGTCTGCTGACATCTCTTTGAGGCGCGCGTGGAACACATACGCGCCGTCCGGCACGGGCCTGGTCCTGATCGGACGGCGAGCTACCCATTACTCGCCGTCCGCAGGCCCGCGCCTACGGTGGCCGGGAGTCGTCACGCGGCTCCCGACGCCCGGAGCGTCTACCGCGGCGGCTGGGACGGGCGGCCCTCTCGGCTCTCTCCCTCTCCCATCCCGCCACCTCCTTCGCTAGCATGACTGCTTCGCAGAAGGAGGTGACTGCCTCCCACTCCCTCTCGCCCCGGACCATGGCTTGGACCAGGGCCGGGCGCGAGAGGTCGCCGCCGCTGCCGATCGCCTCTACGAGGACACGACGGTGCTCTGCCCAAGCGGGACAGACCTCCACCGTGTGCACCACCGTGTCCTCTGGGCGATCCTCGCAGTGGTGACACCCGGGCGTTTCCTCCCGCCTGATTATGTGCAGGAACCTCCCGAAACATCCGTGTCCGGTGAGGACCTGCGTCAGGCGGTAGGTGAGGGCGCCGTGACGCCTCTCTAGCCACTCCTCAAAGAGGGGCCTTACCGCCGCTATCGCGGCCACGTTGACACCTAAGCTACACAAGTTGTGGTACTAATATTGTTTTCGACAAATCTTGTCAGATTTGTCAAAAACATGTCGTCATATATCAATACGCTGTTTCAGATATGTTTTGATAACTATTTGTTCAACTTTTTGACAGGTTTTCTACAAGTTTTGCAAACAACTAAGTAGTCTTTACGATTTGTTTTTGGTGTTAACAATAAATGAAACTAGTAGAAACAACATGTAGAATAGTACTAGTACAGGCGGGGTTAGAGGTAAAGGCTAGAATGATTTTTCCGCTTGTCTTTTCTGCTTATTAATATATCTGCTTAAATTTTACGAAACAACGGGGACGAAAAAGAGGACATTATATACAGCAATACGGGTATAACAAGTCATGTGGAATGATTTAGTGGGGGGGCGTTCGATTACTGCGACGCAATCTCAATAATGAGATGTTCAATAAAAAATAACGCCACTTTCCATAAGTACCTATAAGCAAAAGCACTTACACGATAATGCGATGGAACACTTGAGAACTCCTAACGGCTTCGTCGAAGTCTCTTTACACCATGGTGCAAAATCATTTGACCACAATAATTGAGAAATAATTCCATCACTTCATTAACTATAATCATTAATTCACCACATGATTCTGAACACCCTGCATGGAAATATTTCGTAAAGCTGTTCCATACATTTTCACCGCGTAGCGTAGGTTTTCTATTGGTTTTGTTTCTATGTAACAGATGATTTCTGTTTTTGATAACCGACGAAATAATTATTTCTACGCTACGGCGCGCGCGTCTAGAATCATGTTCTGAATTCATGGTTACTAGAATTTTGAAGACTAAAGTACAGGCGCCAGCACATCAAGCTACTACAATCTATAAAATTTCTTTAATACATTTTCAACTTTATCGCTAAAGCATAAGGTTCAAAGTTGATTGGGAAAATTTGACAGTTTCGGGTAGCTTGATGTGCTGGCCTACATCAACACCTGTGTTGCTATTTGTAGTTTTTTTTTTAATAAAATACGTTAGGTTAAGTTAATAACAATTTCACTTTGACAGCGAATAATCTTATGCACAATGATGTGCTTGAGATGTTGTATAACAAGCCTGTTCTTACTAAAAGGTTTAATATGTACTTACATGATTATAACGTATTCGCAAAATTATTCACGTGTTACCTTCCTACAAGGTCTCGTGTTCAAGTGTAACCTACCTAAAGTGTTTGCTAGATACCTAACGTCCAATACCTAATTAGGTATATATCCATAATTTCATTTATTTTAACTTAAAACGATTACAGTAAAACCTTTCTACTGTACTATATATTGACTGAAAATCGCAGAGCACAATTTTATTTCGATCTAAATTACTTCACATAAAATATAATATGGCTTGAATTGACATTAAAGAAAAAAGCAATTACTGCTTCAAAAATTCGATTTAAAGTATACTCTGAGTGATGCGAACTTAACTTTCTTAAAAATATTTACAATTACCAGAATTTTGAAATTCAAAAAGAGTAACCTAGATAAAGTGGATAAGCCAGAGATTAAAACAGAAGAACTAGCAGGGATCGACGATTGCTCAGGGGATCAGACCGGAATAAATCCGCAGTTACCTCCGCCCGCGCTCATCATTCCACGACGCGTGTGTTAAGGCCGGCAATAAAAACCGCAGAGCAGTTGATACCGACTGCTGCAGCAGCAAGCAGGCAGGTATTGACTGCACAAGCATTCCGTGAATGTTGATCACTGGCTTACTGCTGGAGCAGTCCGTGTATGGCCAGCCTCGGGCTTGACGTCAGTTTTTGTAATTAGAACATGAAACTTCACTAAATAGAGATCGAAATTCAAAACTGACTCAATGGTTAAAACTTCTACAATATTATATCTAATATATAAAGTTCTCGTGTCACAGTTTTCGTTGCCATACTCCTCCGAAACGGCTTGACCGATTTTGATGAAATTTTATATGCATATTCAGTAGGTCTGAGAATCGGCTACTATCTATTTTTCATGCTCCTAAATCGAAACTTACGCGGGTGAAACCGCGGGGCGCAGCTAGTTATTATATAGTATTTTACCTCTGACAGCAACAACCTAACAGCAACGTTATCTTGACGAGCATAAATATCACAATGATTTTGACAGATTTGTCAGTGGCATAAACCCTACAACAACCTTATTAGAATGAGGACAAAGATCACTGATTTGGACAGTGATGCAAAATCAGAGGTAAAATAACTGAAAGGACTGTAAGCCGTGTGTCCACAAATTCTACGATCTCAAAGTCAAAGATTTATTTGCATACTAAGTGTACATTTTGGTGTTGTTTACAAATGTAGGTACTTACAACTTAGCGGCCTTTTCAGACATCGCAAATTTGAGGGCTAAACTAGCAAACATTTAAACTATGATGTAGGATTAATCAAATCTAATAATCGAATTCTTAACATTATAACGCATGCACAAGCTACAGTGTGTTCAAAGTGCTAACGTTATCTATTTGATCCACAGGCAGCGAGGAGAAATGGCCGCGATGTCGAGCGCTCCCCTGCTCCTCGCCAACACGATGCTCACCAGCAAACTGCAGGACGATGACGTCAGATATGCTGAACCTGTGAAGAATAAGAACAGAGATTACGAGTGAGTACATCTTCATGAAATTAGTGTATACAGGTGAACAAACGATGTTTCGACTCAATGTATTATAAATTTACGCCTGGTTTCAGGAACGAAAATCAACACAAAACTTAGCTAACAAATTGTCAAGCTTTCTTCAATGCTGTGATTAATTGACAAACTGTATGTCTTACCAAGGGGTATCGTATTATTTAGTAACTATTGATTCATGTTAACAGTGTTTTGAAACTGTAGTTGTTGACGAGCTTTTGTCCACGTGTCGTTCAAACGAATCGTTAGGGAATTATGAGAATGTAGAAAAATCCACAAGAACCTAAGTATTAACAATAAAAATTTGTACTGTTGTAGACTGGTTGTCAGACTTTTGGGCTTCTGACTACCCGTAACGACTGACAAAGATTCACGAAAGACAGCCGGGACCAAAGGCTTAACATGCTTTCCGAGACACGGAGGGGTCTCGTTATGTAAAGATGGTCACCTATCCACAGACTAACCGCGGCAAGCGTAGCTTAACCTGATCGATCGACCTGTGCGGCTGTTATTATTTAGCCACAGGCCCCTCAATTAGAGCATTGTCCCTTGGTACTAATGTTTAAAAAGGTTTGATTCATCTGTTACCAAGAAATTAACATTCAGACAAAGAGAGAATTAGATAGGTACTTACACGAAATGTTAGATATTTACCATTGACATGGATTATAAGCTTTAGGGACTCGTTAGTAACAAGTCGGCGGTACTTGTTATTTCTATTTATGAACTGATAAACAGGGTTATTGGAAAACCACAAACAACCTTTTAAGAGGTCATTGTACTCATCATTATGAACAACTTTTACTATGGGACCAAACCTGAATACGCGCAAAAAATCAGCTGTTCCCTACATTTTGACGAGTTATACGAACATAAATGTAGTTTTTTAAAATATTAATTTGCAAGAATATTTCATGTGTACGAAATAAGTAGGTTATATATTCATACGGAACAATACTTAATGCATTTTTGTCGAGATATAAAGAACTATAGATACCTACATTAGTCATACTCATATTAAAAGAGTGTTCACTATAAAAAGAAAGGAGGAAACAGAAACAACGGTGACACAATACAATTACTTGATTGTATTTGCAAGTCACACCCGTTAATTATCTAATTATTATAAGCAATTAAAACGACTACTGTTTTACGGCAATCTTGTTAATTGCAGATGGCAAGTGGTATGGAGAAACGTGCTGGCGTTTGTGTACTTGCACGCTGCAGCTTTGTACGGAATGTACTTGATGTTCACCGGAAAAGTCAAGATGTGGACAATTTTGTTTGGTAAGTATCCTTTATAAGTACTAATTACAGCTTTCCAAAGAAAAGTATGCGCTTCGGGAATCATCGCCTATCTTCGGAAATACGAATGCGTGATGATAAAATCTAATATAGAGCTGTTACAACCATGGAACTTTGCACTTGCCTATTTTGTATTACCTTGTTTACAAAATTATAAGATCAACTCATCATCTGCCTAGCCTTTTCCCAACTATGTTGTGGTCGGCTTCCAAGATAACAACCGTAAGATTAACAACTCTATGCAATTAAAACTTGAGTGACAAATGACGATCTGAGACCGGAATAGGTAACCTGACAGAGAGAAAACTTCATACAAACGCGCAATGATAGGTACATTACTACAAAGTGCGGTAGTACAAAACGCATTATTTATCTATTTATTTCATGCATCAAGGCCCATATAAACCATCATCATCCATCATTGGCTCTGTGAGGCGCCGAGCACGAGATTACTGAAGCGCATACATTTTCTGGTTTCTCTGTACTTAGTTAACAACGAGTAAAACTCTACTAAAAGACACCGCAAGGCAAGGTCTTAAGACTGTCTGTTTTGCCCCACAAATCATTAAATGGCTTTCGAAAAACGCTTGTTCACTGTTATGTTCGTGATCCTCCGAGCCACCAAGACATTTTATCAATTTATTTATTCAAGGCGCTTCAAACACGATTCGATTTGGCAGGGAATCTGACCTAAAGGCTTTGATTGGTTTTGAAAAAGCTGTTAGTAGAATTTTCGACGGATAATAATTTATTTAACCGTGCACAAAACCAGACACCGACCTGCTACTGAAAAAATCCGGATGGAAAAATTCAAAAACATGATTTTATGTTCCTTGGCAGCTCTGGAGAGAGAGGTGGAAAAAGAGTAAGGAGGCCTTTTCCAGCAGTACGACATTAATGGCTAATAATAAAATCATAATAAATAAGTTTAGTAACATAACGTTTCATAACTGATAAATTTCCTGACTGCTCACAGTGCATGACAAAGGTCTAATTGAAATAAATAAATGCTATGACTTTGACTTTTTAACATTGACACTGGGGTGATAACGATGTCATTACGTCTCGTACGTACTACGGAACAACAAGTCGGCATAGATCGCGTTGTGTGCAAGACATAGAGCATAATAACGTCAGTTTTTGGTTCATATCCTGTTTCTTTATAAGTAGGTACAAGTATTGTAGTCAGCAAAAATCAAGGCATACTCGTAATAGCCTCAGCGAGTGACTGTACACGGTGTAAGGGACATCGACGTGTAAACAGTTGCCATGGCAACACATGGTTCTGGGGGCCTAAAAAGGCTGCTTTAGCAGAATCATAAAACAATACATAGCACGCAATTTCATCTGTATGATAGTTTTGTATGGAGATTCGTAAAATGCTATAGGTACACCTCTGCCTAATCCTTCAGGAATATATAGGTGTGAAACTGTCAAACAGATGAATTGCGTGTTAAGAATTGTTTTATGATTCTGCCAAAGTGGCCTTTTTAGGCCCCCTGGTCCAGAACCATGTGCTGAACCCACCGACGAAATAATTCTATTTATTAGGGTGTCCAGAAATTCTGGACTGTAGGACTGTAGCGTAAAAATATTTCGTCGGTTTTGTTTCATACAAAGAGCACACCTTATCACACGCAAAAAATTTATAGAACAGCCAGTTTAGATAGGTACATCCAGCCAGTTTCGTTCACTGCTTCTAGCAAACTGTAGTCAGCCAAACACTTCACATTCTTAGCATGGTATGGGCTATAGTTTTATAAGTTACAACACAACATTTTCAGGTTGAATGCAGATTTAATAATTTAAATATCTTGAAATTTCCAGGTGTAAGCTTCGCGATCATGTCAGGTATGGGCGTGACGGCCGGTGCCCATAGACTGTGGGCACATCGCTCCTACAAGGCGCGGTGGCCTCTGCGACTGTTTCTAGCTTTCATGCAGACGATGGCTTTTCAGAATCACATCTATGAATGGGTGCGAGATCACAGGTCAGTCATGACAGGCCTTAATTTAATAATGATAATGATATCCTTGGACATTTCACACAACGCCATATAGTCCCAAGCTAAGCAACCTAATGCTTGTGTTATGGTAACGAGATGGCTGATAAACTACTTATTAACTTTTTTTTTTTGTAAATACATACCTATTATAGAATTTATTCGTTTATACTAGCGACCCGTCACTGCGTTACACGGTTTTTATGACTTGACAAGACATCGAGAATTTAAATTTTTAATATGTAAGTTTAATATCAGCAATATACTTAAAAACCTTCCACAATAAATTCTCTAAATGATAGTGTAAACTGCATCAAAATCGGTTGTGTACGCATTCACACAGACAGACACGAAATGACAAAGTTATAATATGCAAAGATATACGTAGATATATAGGAGATACGATTTGTTGTTGGATATCTAACTAAATCACAATTTTAGTGAACTCATCTATGATTTGATTTTCATTATTTTGCCAACTAAATATATTAGCGTATCATCTTTTTCCCTATTTACCTCTGCTACCAAAGTAAATTTTGCTAGGTGCGGAATAAAGCGAAGAGTATTAACAATATTGTTGATTCCAAAGAGCATAGCAACGCTATCATCAGTAAAGAATAATTATATATTGTTATTGCAAAAACCTCTGAAAATAAATATATTATATTATGTCGCCTTAAAGCCAAAAAATTTCTTGACTTTTCGTTGAAGTTAACAAATTAGCACTAGTATATTTCATTGTGACTGGACGTTAGTTTTGCCCCTGATATGTATGTTTGTTTCCTTCGAAGGTAGTGCTAAAGGAACTATGTAGTGTCAGTAGTTCCTTCAGCTTTTGCAAAGGAACTACTGATCCAAAAGTTCTCAGTAGTTCCTTCAAAGGAACTGCTAAAGGAACTAGTGAGCACAAAGGGTATTTATTAGGTGCACGTAAGCCGTTCTTCCCGGCTGGCATTCGTGGATCTTTGACAATCGTTACGGGTCGTCAGAAGCCTGAAAGTCTGACAACCAGTCTTACCAAGGGGTATCGTATTATTAGTCAGATAATCAATCGCTCTATGTAAATACTGGTATTCAGTATCAAGTGCATCCGGTTAGACTGGAAGCCGACCCCAACATATTTGGGAAAAGGCTGGGCAGATGATGATGATTTATTAGGTGGTACAAAAATTAGGAGCTCGAGTTAGGTTTACCAATAATATCAATATGTAATCTATAGTTATTTGACAACAGTAAACATGAATGATTCACCAGCGGTCACTAAATGCTTATACAAACATAGACGGTACCTATCTATAAATATTATCATTGATGTAAGTTCTGCACTGCCGGATATGTCGATAGTAGTGTATCTCTACGTTGATCGTGGTTTTGCACCGCCTTGTAAATAACAGTAATTATGGTTTCACTCATGTGTCTATCAGGATTCCCCGACTTGTTTGAAACTCAACGAAAACCCACTTTAAAATAGGTTCGTAGACATGCAATCCGGAATAATATGAAAGTATGTAAGGTCAAAAAATATAATTATTTCTAATGAAACGGATTTCCGTAGTTTTACATAAGCCAGGTCACAAATGAATATCCAGCCAGAGGTTTCAAAAATATCTGTAAAGAGTTTCTAAATGTAGGTATTATATTTGTTAAGTCCTAGGAAATATCCCGTTCTGCCGGTAGGTGATTACTGTAGCGAGTAGTAAGATTATTCCGAGGGATAGGGCCTCATTGACGTCAGTTATCAGATTCGTAACGCACAGTTGAGCACTTTAATTACCTATAATAAAATTCTAATCACGTTTATATTCTATACGCTTGCGTTTTTTTCCTTCATGGGAAAATGCGGTTTTGAAGGATCACCATCACATTGAATTGCTGTTGCTACATGTACAGAGGCCAGCACATCAAGCTACCCCAATCTGTCAAATTTCTTTGATAGATTTTCAACTTTACTCCAAAGGAATAAGGTTCATATTCAATTGGGAAAATTTGACAGATTGGGGTAGGTTGATGTGCTGGCCTCTGTACCTATAGGTATTATTAAGATTTTTTTAACATCCATAATTTTCAAAAAAGTGTAGTTTTTCGCTTAGTAGGTATGTAGGTACGACAACATATCAAGCTATACATTTCCAGTTTTAGCGAACCTCGCATTGTATAGGGTTTTCGAGTTTTCGTACAATGAGAAGCCAGCTTATACTGGAAATGTATACCTTAAATTGTCGTCCAAAATTTTTGCTAATTGGATAGTGACCTGAGAATAGCAGAATAATTATTATAACATGGGAAAAAAAAACAAAAAAAAACTGAGGCGGTTCGCAGTTCGCCGGGTCAGCTAGTTTGAAATAAATGATTTCACTTTGACTTTGGTAAGGATCACACATACAAGCGAAAAGGTTCGATCGATGGCGTATTATTTAACTAATTAGTCTTTTCTTGTACAGAGTCCACCACAAGTTTACGGAGACGGACGCAGACCCTCACAACGCAAGGCGCGGTTTCTTCTTCTCCCACATCGGCTGGCTGATGGTGCGCAAACACAAGGATGTCTTCGAGAAGGGCGCCACCGTCGACATGTCCGACCTGGAGAAAGACCCGATCGTTATGTTCCAAAAGAAGTAAGTGGCAAACATAATCATTTATTTTCACTCAACTCAACCAAAAGATAAGGTTCATCTTTAATTGACGTTTAATTGAATCTCACACTCGAGCCACGGTCCCGGCTGTCATTCATAGATCTTTTGGTCGTTACGGGTCGTCAGAAGCCCGAAAGTCTGACCCTCATTCTTACCCAGGGGTATTGTGTTACTCAGTTACTGGGTTGAGGAAGTCAGGTAGGACTTACTTCATGTAAAATAACGTATTCAGCTGCATCCGGTTAGATTGAAATACGACTCCAAGATTGTTAGGAAAAGACTAGGCAGATGATGATTTGAATCTCACATAGATACATAGATACATTTGAATCTCATATAGATACATGCCTTTATGTGAATGCTTGATTATCTGTTAGCCTATAACTACTGAAGCCATTCGTGGTAGCCACATGCGCAATGATTGTACGTTGTTTCAAAAGTTCACCAAGAGGCTATGATATCAGAAGAAGAATTTTGTACCGAGTATTGTTTTGTAGTTCATTATTTTCTGTCCTTCAATTTTATTCCTTTTATTTTTAATCAAATATTTCCAGGAATACGAGTTCTATTATTCCTGCTACCTAGCCTACTACTGGAGCAAAAGTCAGGTTACAGGTTAGGTTTACTGAAATAGGGCAACGAGTAAAGTCCGAAAACCTAGCTAAGTCCCTTCCCTTTACCCTCTTTATAGGAAAAGTATATAGTAGTAAATATATATATGTAGAATTTGTGAAGTTAGGGTCGGTAGAGTTAGGCCGTGTTGATTCAGAAGCTTGGCTCTACATGAGATCTGATATCTTTTTCAGAGGGCAAACCCTATGTGGTCGTCTTGGCAACATTTTACATTCAATGAAATGTTTTTGGTGGGATTGTAGTTGCCTGCCCCTCTCAAACGAGCTTTATTCCTACCTACGCAACATTTTTCACAATCACTAGATTATAGAGATAAATGTTTATTTCCAGTAGGTGTTCTGTGAGGCAGCTTCAGAAATGATTTCATTGGAAACTAATATTTTTTACCAATATCCAAGAAACTATTATTAAACTAGAGCACATAATATCACTAATTACTTCAGTTGTTATTCATACAGGGTGTAAAAAGACCCATCACATAGCCGTCAACTACGCATCCTGTACATCAAACTAAGTAACATTGCAAAAAATAATTGCAGGGAATTGACTCTTATATTTATGGTGCGAAAATTTGCTGTTAGCAGTTGTGCGCAATGTGACACACACAAAACATTGTGCTTATGGGGTGCATGCAAAGTTGTGTTATATATACAGGATGAAATTTTAAGGGGTCATTGTACTATTGTGTTATACAACTTTTGATATGTGACCAAACCTGAAATAAAAAAAAAAACAGCTGTTCGCAAATGATTACACCTATTTGCCGTCATCTTGACGACAGATAGTAATGGATGAATCCTGAAATCAGATATTATTGCCGAGCTGTCGATAGTAATATATTTATGCATCTGACTGTAAGTACAGATGTTTTTACCACAAAATATAGTATGTTTCTATATTCAACATTGTTAACTTAATATGAATATTGAAGACAAATTCTAGCCAACGGGTATTGGAAGGCGCCTAATTTATTTATGCTGATCACTAGACTCCTCGACCCGGCTGCTTCTCCTTAGTTCTCGTCTTGAGAATTGTATTAATAAATATTCTTCTGGATCCTTCCGTCGCTTGGATCATGAACTGCATTGTAAAGCATTAGAATTGAGTTAAATACTAAACATAAACCTATTTTTCAAACCTAACTGTAGTCAAGAATTATTTGATAAGCTACTCGTAATTGACTACCAACTAAATTGTCCGTATATTAAAATCGCAACTGTCATTCTTTGACAGTTGTGATTTGAATAGCGGCACTGAGCAAACCGTTGCATAGATCTTTATTTATATACTCGTAATTACCTGAAAATAGCAATAAAAATAGTAAATACATTGTGTCAGGTTAAACGAGGGACATACTTTGAGAGTGTAGTACCCATGAAAATGAACAACTTTTACTAAGAGGCCAACACTGAAATCGAGAAAATAAAACCAGCCGCTCCATACATTTATGTTCGCATAACAAGACAAAATGTAGGGAACAGCTGTTTTTTTTTTCATAATTTTGAGTCCGTCCCATATTAAAAGTTGTTCATTTTCATGAGTACTACCTACACTCCTTTAAAGAATGTCCCTCGTTTAACCTAACACACTGTATAAAACAATGTCAAATTGACATCTACCTAAAACTTTCATAATGGCATGACCGTTTTAAATAAAAAAACTTTTTATTGTCAAAGTCTGTTAGTGTAACATTTTTGATTCGGTCAGATATTTTAAGAAGATGGCTAAATGTATTCTGCGGTATCATTACGAACTTCTTCATTTCGGTCTTTTCACAGTTATTTTATACTCTGACAGCAGCAATCTAACAGCAACCTTATTGGGATGAGAATACAGATGACAGTGATTCTGGCAGACATCTTAGTAGCAGCAATGAAACAGCAGCCCTATTAGAATATGAATAAAGATCACTATGATTTTGACAGTGGTGCAAAATCAGAGGTAAAATAACTGTTTAAAAGGACTGTAAAATGCAAATCGATCGACTACAAAATGTAGCTCAGAACTAAGTTCTAAAGATCCGCTAAGATTAGGAACACCTGATTTTGAACTTTCAATTTACTTTACCTGTTTGAAGAAAGTTAACTTTGCACTTCGAGCAAATAATATGGTGATTCTTATTTGAATAAGAATCCTCGGAAGATGTAGATTTCGTGTCCAGTGAATAGTGTGTATTGTAAACGACCTCAAAAGGTTTATCTTTTCTCTGTCTTGGTTCAACATGAAGAACTTTCTTCGGTTACAAACACGGTTACCAAGCAAGAAATGTAGCCTACACTTTCATAAACTACAACTAACAGTCTATAGTCACAGCTGTACGACGCCATTTTAAAAATGTTTACAATCTCTTTCTAGAACATATCTCGTGGTGATGCCAATCCTATGCTTCATCATCCCTGCCTGGATCCCCGTCTACTTCTGGGGTGAAAACGCCTGGATCTCGTGGTACGTGGCGTCCATCACCAGATACACAGTGGCCCTCCATTTCACCTGGCTCGTCAACTCCGCGGCCCACATCTGGGGCAATAGGCCCTACGACAAGTAAGTGATAAACATTTCACTTTTAAGTCATTAAGTTATACGAACATTCGGTGAAAGTTGAAAAAATGCAGCGCATTCTTGACCCAGTTACGGCTCAGTTAACTTACAGATTACTGAACGAAATATTACTTAGTTACTTTGTTATTGTTATTGTGTGTACTTTGTTATTAATGGCACAAAAACTGTGTATTTCCTTTAGGTTCCTGTAAGCTGTGTTTCACGATAAACTATGATACATTATAGTATGTTGGCTATGTTATTTTCTGAAATTAATATGTGGTCAGTATGTGGTGACATTTTAGGAGTACTTCGTACGTACTTGTACAGTTTAAAGAATTATTTTTCCTGAAAGTAGGAATTTAGTTTATTCGTAAATAATATTCAGGACTAATAATAATCAGGTATAATACAGGCAGATATAACAGTATTCAGATAGCCTGACGTGTAGCGCTCAAAACGTACTTAACAAAGATAAAAATATATTACCTAAATATGCCTAAATAGATCATTAAATGAATGTAACAGACATAAGAAATAGGCGCTTCACAATTCAAATTCTTGAAGGCAACATTGTAATACGTACAGTCAACATTAAAAGCAGGTAAATAATGAATATTTAAGGAGCCAAAAGTGTTTGACGTTCAGAACGAAGACGAAAATGCTATTTTATTCATAATTCACCTTCCTTTTTTTTAAATCAACTTTGAAGATAAATATTACAATACGTTTAGAGAAGAACAAGAACATACAACAAAATATATTGGTATTCTTGTTTGTCTAGTGGGCAGAAGCGCTACTGCTGAGCATGAGGTCCTAGGTTCGATTCCCAGGTCGGACAATATGTTATTGGGTAGTTCCGTCAGGGATTACTCTGCCCGGTGTCTGGATTTGTGCCCGGTTGACGGCAATAGGCTCGCCTGTTAAACCCCCCCTGGAACGCCCTGGGACTTAAACATAACTGGCGATATGTGGGTGTAGTACTATAGGTACACCTCTGCCTGATCCTTCGGGGGTTACAGGCGTGATGACTGTCAAGAAATCTCCTAGAGATCGGTAACAATACAAAAAGTAATTGTGCCTCATTAGTGACAGTAGAGCTACTAAATAATTATGTATTATGGCGTGCGATTTGGACTTGTTTCATTGGCCCAGTAGTGGGACAACAAAGGATACCGAAAAAAAAATTAAGTGTTGTTAGCCTGAAAAATCTTGGTATAGGTAGTCATCGCCTTTTGTTGTTGATGGTGCAGTAAGAAATAAAAAGAATCCATTTATAATTGCTAACATAAATTTTAGTTCACGATCGATGTGTGTATAGGTACTCGTACTTGTTGTAGATCGCGTGATGTTTGTTATGTAATAGAGACTAGTAATTACCAACATCCTGAATATTTCAGTCAATTTATTTATTCAGTTACAAAAATTCACGATTGCCTTTTATTGAACTGTACGTCTGTACCTACTGTACGTCTGTACCTACTGTAATGTAATATAAATAATCATTGTGAAAGTGACGAATAATCACACTACCACACTAATATTATAAAGGCGAAAGTCTGTGAGTGTATTTGTATGTTTGTTACCTCTTTACGCACAAACGGCTGAACGGATCTGGATGAAATTTGGCACACATATAGTTTATAAACAGGATTAACACATAGAATACCTTTATACCGATATTCCCACGGGATCGACACTTATGCGGGGAGAAACCGCGGGGCGCTGCTAGTTTAACATAACATCAAGCAGGTTGTCCCTGGAGGATTGGCCAGAGATGTACCTTTTTAGTATACCTACATTTCGGTAGTTGTGTCCTATGTCATTGCGAGTCTATTGCCATCAACCGGGCACAAAACCAGAATTTTGACTGCTACTGAAAAATTCCAGATGGAAAAATCCAACAACACTTTGCCCGCCCTGGGATTGAACCCAAGAACTGATGCAAAAAAAAAATGCATTAAATAATTATAACTTAGTAGATAACCTACCCTTTCGCCGGTCAAAAATTTAGATACGCCTAACGTAGGTACGTGGGTCTTAGACCTGGATGAGACTGGCATACACCAGGGAAGCATGGCACAAAAGGTAGGAGGCATATACTCAGGAGCGGGTAAAACAAGGCTGCCAATGAATGATGATGACTATACGTAGGTAGCACAGATATAGATACACCTAGATAACGCAAGAGCAACTATTTCGCGTTCCAAAAATCGCACCGGCTTATAAACGTCCAAAAATCGCAAGCCACCACTTTCGCGCTCAGTCCTGTGTACCTACTGCTGCCGAGGTATTCTGTATAAATCTCACCTTGTAAACTTAGGTGAAGTGAGCTGTCAAGAGTGTCAATCCCCTAGTATCAGGTGGAATGACAGCTCACTTCACGATCACTTTACCAAAATTTTCACGGTGAGATTTTTACAGAATAAACTGGCTGCTGGCTGGGTGAGCGTGAGCGCTGGCGTTAGGCCCGGTGGGGCAAGACGGGCCGCAGGCGTTTGATTTCCCCATCACTAAATAGTGCTTGTGACGTCATAGTAGGTCTAAATAAGGACGCGGGATAAAGTTTGTTTTCAACCGGTATTTGAAGGAATACAGGGTGGCGGAACATCGACGGGCAAACTGTAAACATGAATTCAGCACATGATTCTAGAATGAAATTTACGTCTGACAGTATGGACTAACTGTCTAGTTTGGGGTTCACTAGTTAGTACTATATTGTAACCTAGCTGTAGGTAATATTTTAAGCTACTCATGTCGTCTTAACCTGCTTATTGTATTATCTGGACAATAAATATTTTCTATTTCTATTCTTCCAATAATATTATCTGGCGTTGGAAAAATCAGCCCTTAGTCTTACCTACATTATCAAAAGATACGATTAGTAAACAAAACGAACCTGACGTAGGTATCCTCCTGCATCATCGGATGCTGCCTTGATAGGTTTCACGTGATTAGCGTCGAACACAGGTTATGCAGACTAAGGCGTTCATCACACTGCACCGCTCCGGTGCAGTGTGTGTTTTGCAGAGGTATAGTTATAGTACACTCATATATCGCCAGTTATGTTCAAGTCCCTTGTAATAGGGGCGAGCCTATTGCCAACAAGAGGGCACATATCGACTCCAGGTTGCTACTAATAAATTCCAGATAGAAAAACCCATTATTATATTTACCGACCTGGGAACCGAACCCAGGACCTCATATGCTCAGTAGTAGCGCTTTCGACCACTAGACCAACGAGGCTACTTATAATTAACGAAAATAATCTCTAAGAGCAATATACAACTGTTTTACTAACGCAACATATTGCTATTTCAGAAACATAGGCGCTACTGACAACAAGACGGTCGCGCTCTGTGCGTTCGGCGAAGGATGGCACAACTACCACCACGTCTTCCCTTGGGACTACAAGGCGGCAGAACTTGGAAACTACAGCACAAACTTGTCTACTGCCTTAATAGACTTCGCCGCCAAACACGGTAAGACTAAACTAACTTAATTATAATTTTGCGACATCAGTTGGATAGTATTAAATAGTGGACTTATGTGAGTGCCACTAAAATTGTGTTGTTAAATAATGGCTCTTTCTTTACAGTATGTTCACATCGTGTGCTCTTAAACAAAGAAGACTATCACACATTAGTAAAATATACGTACAATCTGTAGGTTCCTACAATGAAATTTCACACGTATTCCATTCAACCATTTCCACATGCTTTTGTAATTTATTTGTCCCATTTGTGAAAAAGCAATCTCTATATCTAGTCTATCAATTGGAAAGTATTCCACTCACCGATTCGAACAGCGAACAAAAGCGAATAACGCACCTAAGCTATCCCACTTACTAAATTGGAATACTGAACCAAAAATCCAATAGTTAGGAAAATATTATTTTATTCCACGAACACCAACTACGGTTAACCAAATATACCGTGTAGGTGCCGAGAAATACCCATGGTACTGAGACGACATTACACAGCTCTTTCATTCAAAGTTCAGTTTTTCTTTATAAAGATAAAACAAATTCGTTTTTTTTCACAGGTATGGCTTACGATTTGAAAACAGTATCAGCCGATATGATCCGACAGAGGGTGAACAGGACAGGGGACGGAACCCACCCGTGGTCTAAGGAGGGTCTACAGGAGGGAGAGCACTACCACCCAGAGAACCCAGTGTGGGGCTGGGAGGACACTGACATGACCGAAGAAGAGAAACAATTTGCAGAAATCGTCCACAGAAAAACTGAATAGATTCCTCAAGTTATGGAATTTGTTTTAATTTTTCTTTTGTACGAATGAACGTCCCTATAACTATTTCTGGTGACTGACTGTTATTGTATTTTGTGAGCATTTTATGTTTAAATTTTATTGTAATATTCTTTAGCATATTACGCATGTTTAGCGTGCTTGAAATTCGACACCTAACACAAATCGCTCAAGAAAATTTTATAGATACATTGTGTCGCTTCTACTTGAATCATATGACAGAAAGAACCAAACAAAAGAAGTTCCAATGGTTGTAATTTTGTAAATAACAAATTGTGAATGTAATGTAAAAGTATATTAAATAAATATACCTATAATATAGTTACTTTCCTGGTTTTGTTGTAAACGATGATGGGACACATCTTTAGCAGAATTACATTCTCATGTTGTATATTATTAGATTAACGGCATTCGGCCGATATCTTGCATATGCCTAAGTAAGGTAATTAATATACACAAGAGATTGTGGGTAGGTATTATTCATAAGTAACTGAACCGACTTATGTATCTAGTACTAGTTATGTTAGTATTTAGTATATTTCGTACAGTTGTATGTGATATTGCTCTGATGGTGGGGTACGTATTTGAATATCGAAGATTAAAAATACCTACGCTTAAAATACCAATGTTCAAAACATCGAAAATTTAAATATCGATTATATCAAAATGTCGAAAATTTTTATACCTACGCTTAAAACGTCGAAGATTGAAATGCCGAGTGATTAAAATTTCGAATGATTCAAAATATCGAATGACATAATGCCTAAGTTCAAAATATTAACATTTAATACATCTAAGTTCATAATATCTACGTTAAAAATACCTACCAGTTAAAATACCGAAAAAAAATTATATAGGCAGTGTGAGTGTATTCATAAATGTAGGTAACAACATGCAAGCAAGCATGGTTTCTGTCACGGCTCCGGCGCTGCAGGGCTCCGGCAGTCCCACGCGATTCTAAATTACACTCTAGGGGTAGGGCAGACAAGACTACGTGGAGTCGGTTTTGCAGCGATACGTTTCTGTCACTAACTTTAGTAGCACAACATAATGACTTTGAAGAAAATATTTTAATTTAAAGACCTAAATAATACCTTCACGATTGACCTATGCTTGTAAACTGGACACAGATTTTCATGGATAAAATAGGTCGAAATTGTTCCAAGACCGAATTGGGGCACCCTGAATTTACGTAGTCTTTTGGCTGTGTGTATATAAAAATCCGGCGGCGCGAAGGGAGGGCAACCCTCGCCCGCTGTAACAAAACATAATATGTTACACAAAACAAAACATTTGTTACGCAAGGGCGAAGGGGTTGCACTTCCCGTAGTGCCGGAGACGTTGCAGAAGCAACCTTTTTCCGCTCATACTACTTATTTTAAAATTTGTTCGATATTTGAACTTGTACTTACGTATTTTTAGGGTGAACTAATGAATGTATTAAATGTTGAAAATTAACCCATTTTTACACGTAGGTATATTAATTTTCGATGTTCAAATAATATATGTACCCATCGATATTTAGGACGTTCGATAGTTTGTACTTCGATATTTAGGACATTCGATAATCTGTATTTCGATATTTGGATCTTTCGATGTAACTTTTGTAGATATTTAGATTTTAGATATATTGGACGTAGGATATTTAACCATTCGATAATATAAACTTTCGTTGTTTTAATTTTAGGTTTTATGGTCGTTCGATTTTTCCATTTTCGATGTTTCGAACATCGAAATTTTAACAGTAGGTATTTTAATCTTCGATATTCAAATACGTACCCCTGAATATGGTGACTGTTAAAGATATTTATTTTTTAATTTATTACTTTATTAAGAGCCTGAATAGCGTTACGTTTGATAAGTAGTGAAGATCTTCCAACAATCTTTTAAACGACGATAATTTTAAGATGTTTCAGGCTTTTAGTGAAACTTGACACTAACTTGATGTAAGTTTTAATTTATTTAGCAGCATTCGGAATGGAAAGCTGCTTCAAATAAGGTTAATAACGCCCACACTCTGAAATGGTTCCCTAACGTTAAATTGACGTATGCGAGTGCTGGCATTAGTATAACACTATTGTAAATTAAATCTTGATATTTTAATAAATTGTGAATCGTTACTGTCCTGTTTTTATTGATTGTCTCTTGATGTCTTTCTATATTTGAATAAATCAACTTTGCATGATCGCTTCGAATGCAACTCTTGCTTACGCAAACAAAATGAACGAACAGTATTACTATGATCACTAAATCCTTCATAAAATTATAGAAAATACTCTTCATTAATAGAATGAAACAAAGAATTTTGCAACGAATAGGCAAGAGAATTGAAGGTACGAGTACCTCAACCAAATCAACTTTTAAGATTTCATATATTCAATTAACCTCATAATCACCGCTGAGACACAATTTGTTTTCTATTAGGCTGATTTGAAATCCAAGACTTTGTTCCTCCGTCTTGACGGTAACGGTATCGGGCTGGAGTGGTATTCATTCTACAGCTTATTAAGTACTGAAGAAAGACCCCCAAAGGAAGTCTTGTGTGAGGAATGATATGAAAGAAGGAACTGAATGATAGCGTGACGAAAGAAGAAAACGTGTTCCACCGACCCCGAGTAACATTTGACTAGGACAAGGTGATGATGAGGTTGAGTACTGAATCAATAGTAGTAGGTACCCATCCTATGCACTCGGTAAAGGTGTAGTTTTTTCAACAGTGAAAGAACATTTGTTGTTTATAAAATGTTGTATAATTTAAAGGGCGTTAAAATAGGGCGCAATTACACACATCACAAGTGGTGGAGGCACCGATTTTTTTAACGTTTTGAGGATAAATCGCAGGGTGATACTCCCATACGAGTATAATTTAAGATGCGAGACCGCTCGCATACCAAGCGGAGGATAGATCTGGCGCAGATACGTCGCCTGGAGAATAGAGAGGATGCTCTAGTGATGCTCAGTCTAGGCTGTGACCAGCTTTGCTAAAGGCGCCTTCGCAAAGTGTTTAGTTGACACAATTGGTTTAGCTTATGATTAAGGACCCACAGTTTGATCAGCATTGACGGATATTTAATGCAGTTTGGAATTAGTGAGAACAGAGTAGATTTTGAGATTTTCCTCTAGACCCGTATGGGCTCTTTCCAGAGGAAAAATGTAAAAAATCTAATCACGCAATAGGTTTTTTTCTATGAACTCTGACTTCTTAGCCTTTTCTCTCCCTCTGGCTCAATACTGTCCGATGGAGTAAACGATTATGATGTTAAGACTCTTTTTTTTTTACTCCTTTTGGGCTGATGCGAATTGTTACGTTAACTTGTTTGATCTTAAGAGGCCGCGTTGCTTCTTTTTCGATGAGATTACGACGCTACTTTGTGTGGGTGCCCAATGGCACATATTAATGTTTAACTTATCTGACACTTATCATAGCGTCAGATGCACGATTCATTCGTCCTGACTTAACTTTCAAGAGTCAAAAGTCATTTATTTAAACTAGGCTGAGAATCAGCACTTTTCGAACGTCAAAATTATAAAAGACAGTCCCCCAAAACGTACGCCCTTCACCACTTCCTAGTACTTTCGCTGGGGACAAGAAGTTGGACCTCATATTGTAAAATTGTTTTCTGGCATAACTATTCTTATAAGCATAGTCAGGAAGAGCCTGAGTGTTCGAATGTCATGAATAAAATTCATGTTTAGAAACATGACTACGTCAATCCTTTTATTCAAGGGTGGTCGAAGCTCATGTAAAGGTTGTCTGTAAAAGTGGACCTTATGTAGTGCAGGATAAAATTACACTAACATAACTATTTTAGGTGTGACGTTGCAAAATAGACATTTTTCGCAACAGGTAGCGACGTCTATCGTGGGTCTGTACAGGCTCGTTTAGTGTAGCTTACGCGTCACTAGATGGCGCTAGGTTTATCAAATCGATATGTTAATCTTTAGTCTGTGACAGAACATTCCCGAAACTATCAGATCGGTTTGCTTATTGCTAAAAGACAAGAGTGTTTCCGGCCTTTACGATCGAGGATACGAGCCAAGAGGTTGACTTGAAGGGACGTATTCCTGGGAGGATCGGGATGTGCCCTAATAACCCTATGGGGTATTTATAAGTCCAGCAGAAGCTGAACCCTGTGAGTATTCAATCATTTTCCTTGTTACTGTTGGTCAACCTTAGGTCTTACATTTCTGTTCTGACACGAGGACGTTGTTACAGGTCTGGCTATATGCTAGCCTTCTTTTATTTTACGAAGCTACGCGCGATTGATTCGTGATGTCTTGGTGCGGCCCTGTGATCGGATGATTGGAAATCGATCAGGGCGCAGGCGACTAGTCTATTCCTTGTGGTGTGGTCATCCGCAGTTAAGGAAGGCCTTACCTAGCCGAATGCAGGTGATGAGGGAAGTTCGCCACTCCAGGTAACGACAGCGTCACCTTCTATGGTATAGGTAGATGCCCAGGTGTTTGGGAAAGGTATATAGTGTAGTGGCTCGCCACAATATTTGTTTGTGTACCTACCTATTTCTGTGTATTAACAATAAACTTTATTTTGTAACAGAAGGTACTTGTTTAATTGAATCTTTCCCTAACAGATTATACCTTATAAATTTACTTTAGCATGGTGGTGAGTAGTGTAATACTAATAGAAACCATCAACATCTTGTTTCTTATTAATTCCTGTAAACTGCTCAAGGGCCGGGTTACAAAGGCTAATGCAATAAAGACCATACCAAAAACGCAAATTGGATTTATATCACTCATAAAACCAAATAAAGCTGCAATGCAATGCATACGAGTTGAAATTGTTAGGTTTGACTATAGATACCAATATAAATTGGAAAGCCCATATAGACACATTGGCAAACAAACTAGCCAGCTTTATATATGCCCTGGGGGAAGCTTAAAAAGATACCGATTTTAAAACTCCTCTTACAGCATACTATGCCCACGCAAACTCCTGGCTAAATTAACGAATCATGGTGTAGGGAAATGGTGTAGACAGAACAATGTAGATAACACAGAAAGCTGCAAGCCATTTTTTAGAAGTTAATACATTTGTAAGAAAACACTAGTCACTATTCCCGCTCATTAAGGACCTTCGACTTCGCCCACAATATCGCAGTGTTAGACGCCAAGACAAAAATG
Source organism: Gortyna flavago (assembly GCA_963669345.1). Lineage (NCBI taxonomy): Eukaryota > Metazoa > Arthropoda > Insecta > Lepidoptera > Noctuidae > Gortyna > Gortyna flavago. The sequence continues at coordinate 7,700,909 of OY770129.1, read as the reverse complement.
AATTAGCCTTACCAAGCTTATAAATGGTGTAACTAACCCACCTTTTTTAATTTATATAATATATTATTATGTATATTATGTAGATTTCAATGGCATTTTTATTGAAAACTAAAACTATCGGAATTCTATTAAGTACCTGATTTTGAACTGATAGTGTTGGTTTTACCTGCAGGTCAATCGAAACTTTTTCTGACAGAAATATTGCAACACGCCTGTATTCGCCAAAGGGTTAGGCAGACGTGTAGTTAATAGACCTACATTTCGACAGTTATGTTTTGTCTTTTGTAATAATTTAATAACAAACCAAAGCTTTTAAATTTAGTAACCTAGGGCTGATTTTTCAATCATCTGATAACTTTATTCGAGGAATAAATTTGAAATTTTGACGGGTATTTTTTCAATTTTATTCCTCAAAAAAAGTTGGCTGGCGATGGAGAAATCAGCCTATATTTAGACAACAGCACTTTAGTCTTATCCTTGTTTACCAAGTTCCAAAGATTACCGTTCGAATTAAGTACATCGAAACATTTACTATAATTTCTTTTGATAATCAAGCCTGGAAGGCTATTACAATTCTTATAGTTATCTTTCTTCTTTCTTATTCCATAATATAAACTGTATATCATAAATATTTTTTTTATAAGCTTAGTAATGACTAACAAAATTTTTTTTAATGAACAAATTAACTTTATTAATAGGTGGCATAGACTAGAAGTAGTTTATTAAACAAAATTCAACATAGCACATATAACAAGTAGACACTTAGACAGTAGGCAACATAGATTATTAATGAAAAATTACAAAGGCGTTTAGGCCGGGCTTAAACTAATACATAACAATTTTTTTATAAATAATTAATGCTATATCTACATGACGTAGATAGGTTCTAAGGCATCTACAACATCATCTCTTTGATATAAAACACACACTATTAAAGCATTAAAATTCTCATCTTCATTTCTTAACATTATTAAATAAATAATTATAAACTGGCAAGTTTACATTTAGCAGGCAAACAATTTTGGTTATTTAATGTTTTCCATGGTAAATATTATTATCCTTTCCAATAATAGCCAGCATTTTACCATCAGCGTATGCTTTCAGCCATTCTGGGCTAACAGAGAATGCTGGCACATCTTCTACATGGTCAAAATCTTCGCCGAATGTGTGATCTTCATGTTTAAGAGGTCTCTTGGTGTCATCGTAGAGTACTCCAAAGTGATCTGAATGGACGTGTTCTTCAATGTTCGTTGCAGCATACTTCTCATTGTTGTACCCATCGTTGACATATACCACTTTGTGTTCGTACTTGTCATTGAAAGCATTGTTCCTTAGAATTGTAAATATAGCTCCCATTAGCGCCATGTTGTTCATCAATCCAACCATCAGAGTCATCATCTTCAACCCTGGCAAGATAAAAGGGAAGATGGCTGACATAACCAGACCTGGCACTAACATTAATGGTGCGAACTTGTTTAATGTTTTCTGTAATTTTTTCATGGTGCTTCGACCTGATTGCGCTGTGTCACCTGAAAGTGAAAACAATATTTTTTAAGTGAAATGAAATAATTTTCTAATATTTTGTCGTCGTTCCTTACTTTCAAAGTTATGTTAAGGTTCATTTAAAATAACAACAAAAAATTACTACTAGATAACATGTGCCCATATTTCATTTACATGATTTAATAATATTGCGTATTAAACACGACATCATTTTAAAAGTAATGACGGCGAGCCTAAATTAATGGGCTCTTTAAGACTACATTAACTTACAAAATATTTCATTAGTAATGTTGTTATGTCTACAGTGTTTACATTATTAGAGTTCATTCATCCCAATAAGTAATACAACTTGGAAAGAAGCCAAAGGAAACTTACTTGTATAAATGTCAACTTTCATCGTTCCATTTCCTTTAGAACACAGTTGAAAGTTATAGCCGGGTATCATGTTGAATCCCAGGGGCCGATACTGTAGCAATTTCTTGGTATCATCAAAGAGCTGTGAGTATAAATGTTCGTCGGTAGTATTACTGTACTTCATCCACGGAAAATGTAACACATCCTCGGTCAGGTTGAACCGGCTGCTGGGGTCTTTGGCGTAAGCTTCGATCGCGCGTTCTGCACGCCACACACTTAGAGCACTGAGACATTTTGTGGGTCCTAATACGCGTGTGCAGGAGAAAATGCGTTGCACAGGGTGGTAGTGTTGTCCGAGGAGTGAATGTAGCGTGGTATCAAGGTGTTCGCGCGTCGTTGGCGGGTGCTGGTGTGCGTACACACACTGGCTCGCGGCCAGTAGTAGCAGTGCGGTGAGCGGGCGCATCGCTGCGGTTGAACTGACGCCAAAGCGGGTTCCCTCACTACTCACTACTCGCTCCAAATGCTAAGTGCATCGCCACAACGGGCGAAAGCGATGTTTGGTCGCGCACGAAAAAAAACTTTAACGAAGATTACGTTTTCCCTAAGTTTGAAGCATTTCCGGAAATGTGGAAGGAAATATGGAACAATTATAATAATAATTAATTTTGTAATATGTAATTTTGTACAATTTATTTCCGACAAAATAAGAAAGTTATTACGTAGAGTAGGAAACACAATCAACTCAGCCTATTGCAGTCCACTGCTGGACATAGGCCTCTCCCAGCTTGCGCCACAACACCCTCTTTTTTTAATTTAAAATGGGTTTTCTCTTGACTCTAGTCTAGGTCAGAGGTGACAGAGACAAAGTCAACGATGGAGTGAGCTTACCCAGAAGAAGCCTATTCACTCTGACTTTGAAGAAATTCGGGTTGTATGCGCTCGGAAACACAGACGCAGGTAAAGAGTTCCACTCTTTTGCTGTGCGCATTTAAAAAGACATTTGAAAACGCTTAGTGCAAAGTGGAATAGCAACTTGGCAGGGATGGTAACTTGCAGTGCGTCTGGATGTCCGAAGGTAAGGGGGCCGGCGGAATGAAGTCGTGGAGTTCTTGGGCACACACCGAAGTACAATCTGTAGAAGACCGATAAGCAGGCAACCTTGCGGCCATGAGCCAAGCTGTGAAGCTTGGCATCCACCAGTTTTACGTCGCAAAGGAGCCTCTTAGCTCTGCGTTCCTCCAAGTCAAGCGCGGCAAGTTGGTATTTCGCTCAGCCATCCCAAAGGTGGCTGCAATACTTCATGCAGGATCGTACTTGCGCTTTGTAAAGGGTTAAAAGCTGTCCAGACGTAAAGTAACGCTTCACCCTATTTAGGATGCCCAGCTTCTTGGCCGCAGTTTGTGGCTCCGCCTTCCGCATCCAGTCCGTCGAGTAGAAAATACAATATAACCACTCACACGCCGGGTTTTTCCGTGACGCGCTCTAGGAGTGGATAATATGACTTTAATTTCAAAGAATTAATGCTTATAAATCCAGTTTAGGTTCTAAAGGTTTTCAAACCCAGACACTAAATGACTTTTAGACTAAAAGATGATACCTACCTAATGACTAGCGTAAGAACTTAATCTGCAGCGATAAGTAAATACCTATCAAATTATCAACTAGGTCTATCCCGCAGTATTAGGCCTACCTAGTGTTTCGTTATTTAATAACCTATCATAAAAATCTACTTGTTAAAATGTCACTTTCACTAGAAATTACTTTCGCGGTTTTCAGCGGTGGGTACCTACCCAAGCAGCACACAATTTTTTTGCACTGCCTCTGTTTTATGAATAAATAACTAATTACATTTTTGTTAGGATAGATTTTTCTGGTGCGTAATTTACTATCATAGCTATTTCTGTCACTAAGAAACATGAATGTGCACTCTTTTAAAGGTTATATAAACCGTTAAAATTACATGTATATACATATGTTATGAGACTTTTTATTTTCACTTTATGTAAGGTCAGCAAGTCTTGTTTCAGATGGCTTTAACCACTTTTTAAGGTGTAGACTTTTTTAAAGTTGAAGAAATTAAAAAAAAAAAATCCACTTTCTACAACCTATTTTATTTATTTGAACATAAAACGGCCAAGGTTTTAAATTATACATAAGTTAAACGACACAAATAAGTACATTATGTTAAGTACAATAACGAAAAGTATTAAACTACTCGACAGTCATACGCTCATTTCACAATACTCCAAACATACGGTACTGACAAGATTTTCTTCCATTCATCCGAGAACAAATCACAGTTAGGCTTGGCGTCCAAGAAGGCATTGAGCGCAGAGAGTGTGCGAGGGACAGGAGACTGGGCTCGAGTGACGGTTCGACTTTCAGGCACGGCGAATAAAAAAGTAGCATGTGTAAGCTATAAGATGCCATCATTCTATCTCCTTGCCTTTTATCAAAACCCGTTCAGTGTTTTAGGCGTGAAAAGGTTAACATACAGACAGAATTATTTTCGAATTTATAAGACATTATTATAGATGGAAGCATGGATGATAAATTACTGCCGGTTTCCAATCATTACTTTCTTGCAGTTAATCGTTCAACTCAAAATAAGTAGTTACTGTTAATCGGTTGTTATCGGTTATTCGGTCTGCTTGTACTTCCGTTAGACTTATAAGTCGGGACTTTAACCGTTAGATTAATATTACCGCGATGCTCCTATGGCGAAATTGTTTTTAGGTTACATACAATTAATTGTTAGAATGCTTCGTTGGCCTAGTGATCGCAAGTGCGAATGCTAAGTGTGTGGGCTCCTGGGCTCAATCCCCGGGTTAGGCAATGTGTTCTTTTCTAACTTTTCAGTAGCAAGCAGCGAATATGCTCGCGCCCCAAAATGTGGATATACCAGCTCTGTACAAAGACTTGAGGGAATCCTAATAGTCAAATTCAGAAGGACGGGCATCCTTCTACCTCTATCTATCTATCCTCCAAGCGTGGAGTGGTAATTTCCTCTGAGACCGTTCAATGAGAGGCCCAAAGAGAATGTAAAGACTAGGGGAGGCCATTGACAGTTTATGATAATTATGAAAAAAAAGAGCCCGTGTTTAGTGGCCAGCAATAAAAAACACTGAACATTTCAAATGAGGAAGAGTTCTAAAATAAGTTTTCTACTAATTACATAAGAATTGTCTCTGTGTATGCCAGACTTATCGCGTCACACCCGTATAATACTCGCGTGATGGTTAAGCATGATTGTTTCATAAAAATACCTAATTAGCGACGAGGATGTGCTCATAAATCGTATTTAAAAATGACGCGTGAATGCACGCTTTATGCCTTTGTATGACTGACAGTAACAAAGGAAAGCGACCACAGACTAAAAATACTGTTTACTTTTTTTAATTGTAATGCTAAAATGCAATGGAAAGTCGTTGTTAATAAAGCAACATCTAGACATTAGTCATACTTAGTATAATCGATATCGAAAGGCTACTTTGAACGATGAATGAAAAGCTGCGTATGAAATTTAAGCAGTTTTTATGTGCTCGCGCCGGCATTATATCAGTGTGAAACAATCAACAATAGAGAATGTAAGAGTTACGTGATTTGAGGTTTTTTTTCGACGTTTACGCGATAAAACGTTTTTAATTGCGAACGGTATGACAAGATGCGTAGCTCTATTGTTTCAGTGAGACATGTGCTAAGTACGGTTTTTAACCGTTTCAGGTGTTTTAACGTTTTTATTTGTTAAACACAAACGGTACGTTAACAATCAAGGTTCATTGATTGTCGATTGTACAGTATTGTCAAGGCTCGTTGATTTCGATTTTTATTTCCCATACATTATACTTAGTTACTGATATTAAGTCAGAGAATTGACTATAGCTTTTTGCGTGTCTTGCGTTGATGATATTCACTCATACGATGAATGCAAGAAGTTAATTATGTACGATTGTCTTCTTTGGTCCTCCTATCAATCATGAGTGGGTTTCTACTATTAGTACCCTACAAATGATAGTGTTGTAGGTACCTACTGTGGAGATTATAGCCTATTTGGTGCTCACATGCAACTGCAACCTCCGCGAGCCCGTTATAAATAGATGGCACAAATACGAAACAAACATCAATTTATATACAGAATAAGAGAAAAAACAGTAGGCGTCAGATTTAGCCACAAAGTACCTACTTTTTAATAGACTAAGCCTTGTGTTCACCAACATTTATATCAACTGATTAAATATATAATCAGTTCTAAATTTAAAATTTCCTCAGGAAATTTGACATAAACCAACTGTTTAAATACGGTTTTATAATATAGTTTTTATGTTGGTGAACTCAGGCCTAAAAGATGGGCACGCCGCGACAGCGGCGGTAAGGCCCCTCTTTGAGGAGTGGCTAGAGAGGCGTCACGGCGCCCTCACCTACCGCCTGACGCAGGTCCTCACCGGACACGGATGTTTCGGGAGGTTCCTGCACATAATCAGGCGGGAGGAAACGCCCGGGTGTCACCACTGCGAGGATCGCCCAGAGGACACGGTGGTGCACACGGTGGAGGTCTGTCCCGCTTGGGCAGAGCACCGCCGTGTCCTCGTAGAGGCGATCGGCAGCGGCGGCGACCTCTCGCGCCCGGCCCTGGTCCAAGCCATGGTCCGGGGCGAGAGGGAGTGGGAGGCAGTCACCTCCTTCTGCGAAGCAGTCATGCTAGCGAAGGAGGTGGCGGGATGGGAGAGGGAGAGAGCCGCCGCGGTAGACGCTCCGGGCGTCGGGAGCCGCGTGACGACTCCCGGCCACCGTAGGCGCGGGCCTGCGGACGGCGAGTAATGGGTAGCTCGCCGTCCGATCAGGACCAGGCCCGTGCCGGACGGCGCGTATGTGTTCCACGCGCGCCTCAAAGAGATGTCAGCAGACATGGAGGGGCCCGTTAGGGCCGAAGCCTGCCGGGGCAGCGGGATTGTCCGAAAGGGTTACCGCTGCCCCGGAACATAAAGGGCTAAGGAAGGAACACGGATGGGTTTTAGTCAGTAAGAGTCTGACACTCCCTTCCGCTCCACCCAGAGCGGGAGGGGTCATTGGATGATTTCCCATCCTTAAAAAAAAAAAAAAAAAAAGGCTAGCGACCACCTAAGTAGATTTCAAGAACAATAGTTAGTTTTTATTTTTGCACGTTTTGAATTTAAACTTACGTGGTAGGAATACTCAACAAGCTGAATAAGATCTTACTGACACCGAAACAGCGCCAGATCCCGAGACATGAATACATTGCGTGTTCACGACACGAATAGTAAATCAACATTGACAAGCTTCTGTCACAATATCAAATGAGACGCACGTGAAAGCACTAATTTTGGTCCAAAATTCTAGGCGATAGGTTGTCGTTTCGATTTTTCGGTATTCCGTGTTGACAGGAAATGGCCTATATTGCCGAACATGGTGTGTGATTAGCATACGCATGGTCACGGACACGGCCGAGTGGTGAAGCGCCCGCGCAGTGTCGCGCACCGCTGCCCCACGATCGAATTTCTCTACACCGTACGTGACAAGATTCCTGATTAATGCCCACTAATTATGCGCCACACACGCAAATCATAATTTTCACTAATTATTCTCACACGACGCGCAATTAAATGAAAGCAAAACTTACAGGAGACATAAACCTTATGATTGATTTCATTCCTGTTTTAGTGCGAATATAAATTATTTTAATTAAGTCTATTGTTATTGACGTTTGATACAAATGATAAATCATACGAATTCTTAACGAATAAATTCACAGGTAATCAAAATGCCCAAGTCTAATAAATTATCAGTTATTAATATAATTAACAATATATTCTGTAAGTTAACAGTAGGCAGTCATCCAAATAAATAAATACTTAGGTTTATTGTTCCTGTTGTTACTGGAAACTCTAAAAGCTGTCTGACACGAGTGGCTTTTATTATACTTTCATTCCATAAAGCTCTTATAATTCGTTTGACAATTAATTACAATTGATTCCTTACAGCGAAAAATATACGTAATCCATAAAGCAAAACTATGTTAGATTGAAGTCCTGTACGGATGAAGAGGATGTTATCGTCACTTTCACCTTTCATTTGCTTCGATAACGATCGCTACAATGTCCAACGGGAGCATACACACCTTTAATGAATCGACATTAGTCCTTAAGCGGCGCAAGCGTCGATATCGGGGGCGACATTTCTACCGTGCAGTCACGTTGTCCTGCGCTTTCTTTTGTCGTGATTCTTTGGTCTCGCCGGCCATTGTCTTTCATAGGAGACTTTATATCCTGGCATGCAAGCAGGTAACCAATCAGTCATACATCAGCAGGCGTCTGGAGATCACCAGCTAATTGTTCCGCCGAAAATATTCAGTGTTAGCCAAAATGTGCAACAAACTCACCTTGTTGACTTTGACGTACGTCGTGGTCTTCGTCTCTGTAGTGCAGTGTGATAATGTGGAAAACAAGGATTTCTTGAGCCAAGGTAATTATAATTTTCAATTGCACACAGTGAGAGGTGCTTCAGTCCCATACAACTTAAAGCTTAGCCTGTTCCCCAAGCATATAACGAAATTCAGGGATGTTTCCTGAATCCTTAAATTAGAATTGGCGCGCTTGACTGGGACTTACGTTTTACAAAACACTAGTGGTACAGAAGAAGGCGTTTAAAATAAAATGACAGGAATCTACAAAAAAGAAAAATAATAAAGGCTGATGTACACGAGATTACTAGAAGATGCTCACTACTTAATATGAAAGCACCAGAGTAGCCCGCGAAATGCAAATATTCTTACGCTTTTTGTAATTTGCAGGTCAGTGTTACTGACCTTATAACCTGATACTGCAGACGGCCACGGCTGTAACAAATATTTATTTATTAAATTATAAATCATAAAAGTCGTCAATACATCGCTCAAAGTTCATAATTATTACCCTATTGAATAACTATTTCATGAAATCATGTCATTTAAGGCCAATTCTCACATAAGGAGTTGTATTGCTGATTCTAATGATAATAATTGCTACGGAACGGAGTGTTCTGGGTATCAAACTTGTGGACCGGGATAAGAATACAACAATCCGTTCCATCACTAAAATAACTCATGTCACTCGGAAAGCTGCCACGTTTAAATGAAAAAGGGTTGGACACATCTGCCGCATGTCGGACGATCAATGGACTAAACTTACGACCCAATGGGTCCCGCTTAATGGCAAACGACATCGCGTTACGGTGGTTACGGTTAATATATTATATTTGTTACGGTTGCGAATATTGGGCTGTATTAGGTTGTATGTTGATCAAAATATGACTCGTGACTGTAACAAGTACTTATGTATTTCCAGAATTATAATAATTAAAATCATCAATAGGTACTGAATGACTATTTCTTATTATCATGACATTTGAGGTCAATTGTAACTTAGACATACAGTTGTATTGATGATTCTACTGATTATATGTAATTCTATAAAGACATATTTGTTACAGTCGCGAATCATAAATTGCAAAAAAACGTAAGACAACTTGAATTTCGCGAGCTATCCTGATGCTTATAACTTCATTCAAGTTCTAAGTTTAACATAAGTTAATGTATCGCACGCTTACACGCGGCTCATGTTACATAATAGTGTACACGTGTTGACCTAGAACCGTTCGTTATGTGCTATTCAGAAGCTCCTGTGTATTATATTCATTCAAGATTGCTTAGTGTATGCTAGCGTAACTCTTCTGTGTGAGCGTTCGCAAAATGATGTTTTATTACACTCTTTCGAGCATAATATTATAATTATGACATTTTGTAAAGCGGAGCGTTTCTTACACTAGCTCGTGCAATCGTGTAATGATCTCTCAAAGCTTTTTACTAAAGATAAAAGATTTTTGCTTTTTACTGTAGGTAAAATTTCCTTGAAATAAGTAAATTGACAATCAGGACTGGAAGGCAGCGTAAGCAGTGGTGGCCCAGTGTGAGTAGTGGTGGCCCAGTTGTAACGGCCCCAACTTACGAGCTGTGGTCGTGGGTTCGAACCCAGGCATACAAGCTTTACTTCGAGTAAATAATTTCATTACCACTGCTCCCAAAACGGTGAAGGAAAACATCGTGCGGAAACCGGCATATCCTATAACCAAATGCCCACGGCCAGGCCCACGTGGTACATTACAGCCCACTCCCTCTCGAAGAGAAAAGGCCGGTGTCTCAGCAGTGGGAACATTATATGCTGATTACACTAAAGTGTGTCAGGTTAAACGAGGGCCATACTTTGAGAGAGTGTAGTACCCACGAAAATGAACAACTTTTACTAAGAGACCAACACTGAAATCGAGAAAATAAAACCAGCCGCTCTATACATTTATGTTCGCATAACTGGACAAAACACGTATGTTTTGTTTTCATATTTTTGAGTCCGCCCCATATTAAAAGTTGTTCATTTTCATGAGTAGGTACTACTTAAAGTATGTCCCTCGTTTAACCTGACACACAGTATACTGGAACATTTGATTTGATTCGAAGAAAAGTAAATACTTTATTAATATATGGTTAATGCAAATGGACTCTGTACTACAGTAAAGCATTTTATTTGGTGAAAAAATTAATTATAATTTTAATGTAGTTGCCTAATTTTATTATATATGTCGCAGCCAACTGGTTAAATTAGCCGTTAACTGCCTGGCCTTTAGAAGTAGTGCTCGCCTCGCTTCCTCCCTCGGCTCGAACGCGGTTGATCACAGTTCTAACCTAACCTAACCCACTTGGTCGGGGTGCAATGCCTTAATTACTGCAACCAATTCGGCTCGCGCGTGATTGGTTACAGACTTCCAACCTAAACTGTAATTGAATATCATTCAGGCCGTTAGTTGAACGGCCGCCGTTTAGTTGAAAGGCTAGGCAGTTAACTGAACGGCTAATTTAACCAGTTGGCTGCGACATATATACAGGATTAAATTGAAAACTTCCGCCAAATCGAAATAGGAGGGGCAGTAACTGTTACCTATTCATTATAAATTGTCATTCCCCAAATATAAATTATTGAAAAAAAAACGGTGTAATTATCGTCTTAGATAGTGCAAACTAAGTTATTGCCTTCAAGTAGACACGTATTATCGTCGTTTATATAAGATATTATTATCTACATAATAGTTTTCAATTGCTTCAAAGTATTAGATGTTTGGCTCCATTCTCATCCCTTAACATAATCCTACTAAGTCAAAATCTGCTTAATGTAAGTAGTTACTTAGTGCTGCGATTAACAAAAAAGCCGATTATTTTATGTAAGCTTAACTCTAAGTCTCACGTTACAGAACGTACTCAATACTCAAACATTACTTAAAACTAGTTTCAACCAAACAAATGGCTTGAATCTAGTTTTAAGTAAGGCTTGAATAATGAGTGACGTTCGGTAATACGGGCCTAAGTTCAATGCTTCTTTTCAGACATAAGCGTCGGCCGTACGTTTGGTCACAATGCCCTCAAGCGCCTGTCCTTCATCTTCCTACCCGTCATGTTCACCCTGGGTGTCATCTCCACACTCCTGATGGCCCTCGCCGTCATCTCTGTGAAGAACTTAGCCATCGGAGTCATGCTGCTCATTGTATCTGTCAGTCAGGTAAGGAAATAAAAAATACCACAAATTCTACGGAAAAAAACACTTTTTTGTGGTTTATTTATGGAGTCTTTACTATCACTAGGTTTAAATATAATACCTAAACAAAAGTGCACTGTTAGATTTTCAACGGTTGACTAAACCTCAAATTATTTATTTCAATTACACCATTTACAGGCACGTTTGAATTGTCAAAGAGTCGGTCAGTTAGTCAGAAAGTTGAAGCTAGTTGCCCATTTCAAACCTTAGATCCCTATAAAGAAGAAGGGGCAAGAAACTCCAAGGACACTTCTCACCTCTTCACCTCCAAGGGTACATTATTATATGTGAGAACAATGTAAAAAAAATTAATGAAGAAACTATTTAAAATATAAGATAAAAATAACTTTTTTTATAAAAAAAACAATTGACTTCCAAAATAAAACACTAATACAAAGTGAAAAATAACTTTAATTTCGGAAGTCGGTTTTTTTTGTAAAAATTCCCCCACCCCACTCAGTAGTAATGAAAATGGCCTATGCCGTCTTTATTACACAAATACATTATATTAGCCATAATAAAAAGGTACAACAAAGCAGAAACAATACAATGTTGAAAAATACTATTCTTTGTTTTATAATCATACCAGCAGCGCCCCGCGGTTTCACCCGCATAATTAGTGTCGATCCCGTGGCAATATCGAGATAAAAACTATCCTATGTCCTTTCCCGGGATTCAAACTATCTCTATACCAAATTTCATCTAAATTGGTTCAGCGGCTTAAGCGTGAAGAGGTGACAGACAGACAGACACACTTTCGCATTTATAATATTAGTATGGAAGTATGGATGTCATGTCACGAGAAAGGCCTTCTCGTAACTCACATTCTGTGAAAATGGAAACTTCATGCGCAAATCCGACTACAATTCAGCAGGTTTTTCCTACAAAAGAAAAAATATGCTTTGAGAGATAACAGAGCATAGCAGTAAGTACGCTTAGTATTCGAAACATTTTCCTATCACAAGCGATTAGTCGAATGAGGAAATAGCATGCTTTTCTTTTAAAGGAGGAACATTTATCTTTATTTTCTTTTGTAAAGTGGTTTAGAGAAACCTCCTCAAAGAGAGATTCAAATTGACGTTGTCTTAATTTTTATCTTATACATACCTACATAATGCATTCAAATAAACATTTTTTTTAATGTTTGTCTCTCTGGTTGTTCCGGCTAATCTCCAAAATGGCTGGACCGATTTTGACAGGACTTTCACTGACAGATAGCTGATATTATAAGAAGTAACGCTTTTGAATTTTGCTAAATGTATACCTATTAGTTAGTGCTCGTGACTATAGGTACAGGGGCTCGTGGCTAAGTAACAATCGATCGGTCGGGATAACGGTCGATCGATCATACATATATTGGCAAGCACGTTTTGCCGTTGGTCCCGGCTGTCATTCGTGGATTCTGTAGAAGCCCGAAAGTCTGACAAGGAGTAGGTATCGTATTATCCAGTAACTGTGTTGAGGAGGTTAAATAGGCAGTGCTTCATATAAAATACTGTATTCAGCTGCAACTGGTTAGACTGAAAGCCGACCCAAAATAGTGGAAAAAGGCTAGGCAGATTGATTGACTGTAGGTGCATAGGACGAGATATCAAACCATACGTATCCAGTATAAGCTGACTTCTCTTTGTATGAAAAGCCTATACAATCGCGAGGTCAGCTAAAACTAGCTAGCTTGATATATCGTCGTGTGTACCTACTAAATGTTTACTTTTCTGAAATAATCTTCTCCGGAAATATTCCGCTTCAGGAAAGTTTAATTAATTTTCGTTTACCCTACCAGACACGAGACACAAAGTCAGTTTAACTTAGTTCTCACTTTGTGACAGGATTATTCTGCTTTCAGTTCTTACGTAAGACTTTTCATTGAAAGTAATAAAATTAACGGTTTCACGTTTTCGAGATACATTAATTAAGGACTATAAGCAGCTGGGTAATTTTTTTTTGTGTTTTTGTTTTTTTTTTGCGTCATTATCACCGCAAATAAAACGTACTTAGCTATTTTCTTTTATTTTCTTTGTTGGTTTTCATTTTGACAGCTCAACAAAATTCATTGCGTTATTGACGTTGTTGAGCTTTTTCGAACATATTATTATGAAGGATTAGCAATATCATTCAAAATAATTTTGATTGAGACAGATAGTGTGTTATGTACTTAATTAGGGTGCTGGCACTATTTAGGTAGGTATACCCTGCATAACCCTTCGTGTAAGACAGGCGTGATGTTATGTTATGTCATGTAATATTATGTCATGTTATGTTATGTCATGTTACGTCATGTTATGTCATGTCATGTTATGTTAAATTATGTCATCTTGTGCTATGTTATGTTATGACGTGTTACAACCAGCGTGTTTTCATTTTCTAGGCTGTATCCAGGCTGTTCCTCTCGGCTGCTTCGCCGCAATCCCTGGTGCACCTACACCCTCGTGCTGAGCTGCTACCCGCCCCCGCCATCCCCGCGCCCTGGCCCGCACCCGGCCCCCTGCTGTCCCCTTGGGGCAGGTCTGACAACGATGCTCCCATATCTGACTAGACCATATGCAACTCCAGTGCCTGTTAGGAATGTATTATGAAAGTCATAGAGTAATAAGGATGGAGTGGTAAAGCCGTAAAATAAAAAATAAAAACAAAAATTACGAGCATGAGATCAACGTCTCACTGAAGACCACCGATGACATCGTTATCGCTTTAAAAACGGTGTCGGTAAGACCGGTCGGTAAGGACCTGTGGCGCGGCAACCTTTAGGAATCCACTGCAAATGCCATAAGTAGCCTCTTGCCGCCAAACGCTAAACTTAGACGCTAGATTTAAAAACTCCGTTTCTTCATACTCCATGGAAAATAGATGTTTAAAAGTAGGCACAAGTCCTGGTGACTCACAATCGAAAACCCACCAATCGAGCAAACGCTACGGCTACCTCAACGACTGAGCGAATCAGTTCAATTAACATGCATTTATTTATTCGATAAGCATCAATTTATTAATAGGAATTTGATTACTTTTTCTCTCACAAAAGTAATAAGATTTTATCGACGTGTGTATGTAAGTTCGTCTGCCTCTCGCGAAAACTGTGAGATTTTGTGAAAGATAGACGATCGGGCTTTATTTTAAGTATTTATTATTCAATAAATGATTCAAACAATCATTCCATCTTTACATTCCAAGATCCTCTTCGAAAACAGTAAAGACCGTTTGCTTGCGACTGCATGCCTTGACTTTATTTTTTGTCTTTTTCACAATATGGCATTTGGCTGTCGCCATATTGAATTTTGATTACAATGTCTTAGGTCTTTAGTGACACTCACAAGATTTAGACAAATCGATTGACGTAAGAATCATCAACACGCGTTTGGTCTATAGAGCGCCACAAAGGAACAAACACATACATATGACTGATAAACACATTACCTGCTTTGCGTCGCGTAGTCGCGTAAAAATGCGACTCTCACTGTGTGTTGTAACTTAAGTACTTTCAGAATGACGCCAAATGAAATTAAACTGGCCGCACGTCTGGCAGCGCACATAACGTAATGGCTACTATTATAAATTTGCTTTCTCACGTGGAATCCAGAACAATATCGCAACCTTTTTTGATTGTTGCAAATGCCAAGTCTGTATCAGTATACAGACTGGAATGGAATTATCTACCAACAACAAAATTGTTTTTTCATATAATTCAGTAATTACGTGAACAAACGATGTCGTTGTCGTTGTTGATAGATGATTCCCCGACTGGCCCGTTAGTCTCGTGGCCGCAAGCGCGACTGCTGAGTGTTGGGTCCTGGGTTCGATTCAGAGGTCGGGCAAAGTGTTATTGGGTTTTTCCATAAGGAATTTCTTAGTTACAGCTCGGAGTTTGGAAGTTGGCGGTGTGCCTCGGAAAGCACGTCAAAAGAAAACGGACACCTCGTAATTAATCGCAAAAGACTAAAAGAAAACGCAGTTTTATTTATGGAGCTTATTTGATTTACAAAGTTGATATGGAGTAATTGAAAAGTGACTTGACAAAATTATAAGTTTACTTTATCAAAATTGTGTTTAACGTGTCATATTTTCCAACCAACAGATCTTAAGTGTTGTAGGTATATAAACTTTGTATTTAATTTCAGCAACGAATACAATTATTAGGATTAATGAAACGTGGCAAAAATCCTTTTAAGCTAGAACGACCACTATCATTCTGAATTCAAAAATAATTCAAATTCACTTTAGTTTTTCAGAAGCATAAGGATTCTGTTGTTTGTAGGCAATTATGAAATACAATAAGATTCTTATTTTACTAACGAGAGTAGAGCTTTGAAAGTAAAAGCTGTTTTAAAAATAACGTGTCTTGTTAAGCCAAGACATAATTTCTGTTCGGGACAGGCAGTTATACATGCTGTTGTAGAATTGCGTGTTGCAGCGTGTTAGTAATTAATTTGATAGACTGTGACACGTTATTCAACCACATTCTTACACACCGAGCGTGCTATAGTAAACACAGGTAAGTTATTATCTGCTATAATTAAAGTGTTTTTGTGTAAACTATAGTTCTTTAAATGCTGTTAGGCTCAGGATAGAGCAAATCGCTTGGGAAATTCAACAGGTAAGTATGATGATTCGTTACCAGAAATTCATAGCACGTTGCTTGCTTTGATCTATGGTTTTTTATACTATCAAATGAGCATTATGAATTATGCACTTTTGGGTTTGCCAAATTTATTCTGGCACACACGCAGGCGAAGCCACGGGCAAATCTAGTTACAAATAAAGCTATCTTTCTCTTCATATAAAACTTGTCTTGAAACGTAGGTAATGCAACTGGGAATACACATTTATTCAGCCAATATACCTGTATTAAACTGGTTAGAAACTCTAGGTTAGCTGCCGCATAGTCTAGATAGATTTCATACAGTATCCTAAGAAACATGTTGCATGAAGATGAATGTGCTTACAAATAATTAATCAATTTGTTATCATCGACTACAAGTTGTAACCTCGCGTTTACACCAAAGTATTTAGGTAAGTGTGTATGAAATATTTAAACTATTCCACAAATATTATAGATATTATATTAGTAAAAGACCCATTTTCAATAGGGTTCCTCCTACGGGTGAAACGAATAATAAAAACAAAATACTCAATTAATTGATTTTTCGCAAGCTACAATATTTTCAGGTTCCACACGGGTTTTTTTTTAATACCTTGATTATTTTTTCATTTCTACTGCATTAAATAAATTTTTGAAAAGTACAGAATTAATCTCCATTAAATTAACAATGGTATATAAATTAAGTAGGTTCTGTGTACTAGCAGGAGTTTATCATATAATATGCCTGTCCTATGATGCTTCACATTATGCATCGTGCAATTATCCCACGGGAACGTATGTAAAAAATATTCTATGCCCTACTCCTAACCTGGGACACTACAAATAATAAGGAAGACTTTATAGAATACTTACTTTACTTTATTTTACCGGACCATGGTCCCTGTGTGCCAAATTTCATCGAAATCCGTTCTATCAGACAGACATCCTAATTGTTTGCTTTAAAACATTGAGGGCGAATTCCACCAAACTTTTATAGATGCCTAGAGTAAGTCTTATCTTGAGAATAAATTTTGATTTTTTATAGTTTTTCCATACTAGATTTTATTCCGCGTATAAAAGGTATCTGACTTTAGTAAAATCAGCCCTAAATAGCTCCATCTTCACAAAACTCCACACGAGTTTTGTGAAGATGGAGCTATTTATCAATCAAACGTAGGTAATTATTATGTTGACAGGGCGATAGCAAAACAAATGATTTTGCCGTTGTTAATCTGTGGGTCATCTAAAGACTAAACCCCACACAAAAGTTAATTGATTATGTGATAATTCGATTGACAGGAATCGTTTTAGCTCGTCTTTTTCGATTAGCTTTCATTTAGTAAAATGCGGGTAGAGAAAATATTTTGTAATTAATTCCATGAAAGTTCCATAGTTATAATTACATTGATTTATTTAAATGGTCGTTTACAGAAAAGGTAATAAGAAAAAGTTAGTTCTCCACTGAATGACAAACAGATGCGTCGCAGTGTCTTCGAATTATATCAAAAATCTTGTCTGAATCTTGGCTTTCCTGACTAGTAAGTAGGTTTAACAACCTGAAAACCTCTTGTCACATCCTTGAATCGTAGGCGTACAATGCGCAGTAATACATATACGTTTTGTCACCCAAAAGTAATAACTGAATACGTTTGGCGAACATTCCGTGCCAACGGTATTCCCTTACAAATTCTTTCGTTATTTGTTTGCGTATTTTCCGGCTGTTCAGAGTTTTTATTGAGAGTGCTTTAACTTACTCTTCCTCTTCTCCGTTTCGTGTTGATGATACTCTTCCTCCTTCCTACTCAGTTGTAGTTGGCCATCTTGATTGCATCACTGGCATTCATTAGGTAATCCAAGGAGCAACAGAACGGGCACTTAGGACACCTCCAGCAAGTACCTAGGACATGGTCTGATCAGAAGCATGGCGCTCGCACTGGATGTTAGATGGGTCAGTAATCCTCCACTACTCCATAATATATATTTTCATATTTATTATTAGTAATAGAAAGTTGTTTTCTTGTATGGTGTGGGAAAAAAATGTCTCTCACGCCTTCGTGGAAATTGTAGGACTGTATCAGACGTGTGTCAACCCGTTTATGTTGCAAGACAACCTGAGGGAAAGAGGTTGTTATTATGTCGCCTAACTGGGGGCAATAATAGTTATAGTGGACTATTGTTATTATCGTCGTGTTCAATCTATCTATCTCCTGCGCCGCATGGCCGTGTCAGCTGTGCACTTGATGATCATAAGAATGCGTCAGTGGGCAGAGTTCGTGCAGGTGAGTTTTGGGCCAAAGATGTTTGAACTTTTTGCTGGTTATGACGAAGATGTGTCCTTGCATGAGCATCAGAGGGCCGAAACAAAGTGACATTTGCTAACGACTACTGGTAACAACAAGACGTAGGCATCCGGCGGGTATGGTTGATATGTATCACATTATAATTCATATTAAGAGCGTTTACGCCGTACGGCATTTCATACAAACTTTCAAGCGATTGTTTTTCAAAATGAATGAAAGGATTTTAATGAAACTTTATACGCATAAGCAGGATACAAAGGTCTAAAAAGTAAGGTGAAAACATTTTCGAATAATTGTGTTACAGCCAAATTAGACCGATTTTTAAGTTTCCATAGAAATAGAGATTTCCAGTTATCTTTTTTTAAATAAGTCATTTCGAAAATGTTCTTAGCTAACTTTTTAGACCTTTGTATCCTGCTTATGCGTATGAAGTTTCATTAAAATTGGTTCATTCATTTCGAAAAACAATCGCTTGAAAGTTTGTATGAAATGCCGTACGGCGTAAACGCTCTTAAGAAATGCTTAATATAGGTTCTCACGGGCGTGTTTTCCCGTGGCAATATTTTTCGCAGAGAGTTGAAAATCCAGCAGTCTGTTTCTTTAACGCAGTGGGATGCGCTCTGTAGGATTCCCAATGCTTTTTTTTTTTTTTTTTAGGATGGGAAATCATCAAATGACCCCTCCCGCTCTGGGTGGAGCGGAAGGGAGTGTCAGACTCTTACTGACTAAAACCCATCCGTGTTCCTTCCTTAGCCCTTTATGTTCCGGGGCAGCGGTAACCCTTTCGGACAATCCCGCTGCCCCGGCAGGCTTCGGCCCTGTCGGGCCCCTCCTTACTAGCTGACATCTCTTTGAGGCGCGCGTGGAACACATACGCGCCGTCCGGCACGGGCCTGGTCCTGATCGGACGGCGAGCTACCCATTACTCGCCGTCCGCAGGCCCGACGCCCGGGGCGTCTACCGCGGCGGCTGGGACGGGCGGCTCTCTCCGCTCTCTCCCTCGCTCATCCCGCCACCTCCTTCGCTAGCATGACTGCTTCGCAGAAGGAGGTGACTGCCTCCCACTCCCTCTCGCCCCGGACCATGGCTTGGACCAGGGCCGGGCGCGAGAGGCCGCCGCCGCTGCCGATCGCCTCTACGAGGACACGGCGGTGCTCTGCCCAAGCGGGACAGACCTCCACCGTATGCTCCACCGTGTCCTCTGGGCGATCCTCGCAATGGTGACACCCGGGCGTTTCCTCCCGCCTGATTATGTGCAGGAACCTCCCGAAACATCCGTGTCCGGTGAGGACCTGCGTCAGGCGGTAGGTGAGGACGCCGTGACGCCTCTCTAGCCACTCCTCAAAGAGGGGCCTTACCGCCGCTATCGCGGCGTGCCCTTTGTCTAGGCCCTTAGGCGGTATTTCAGGCGGGCAATTCTCGTAATTTTAAGAACGTTCACAGTCTGATCTCAGTCTCAATCTCTCAAAAATATCTCTATATTCCCTAAATTTTGACAAGTTTTTGACATTTGTTTGTCGCCAAGAAGAGACTGCGACTAGATTTTGAACGTTTAAAACTGCGAGAATTTGCCTTCAGTTAGCTGTCAAGAGTGTCAATTCCTGCTAGCATTGGGTGGAATGACAGCTCACTTCACCTTAGTATTCACGGCGAGATTACAGAATCGATGGGCATGAAAGGTACTCTGTGGGCACGGTCGTATTCAGGTAGGTACTACGTCTATGATAGTTACGTATCTTCTGTGTGAAATATCTTCATTGACCAAGCAATCACATGATGAGTAAGAATAATAAAATATAGGCCTCGGTACCTACCGAGATCAAAAAAAAAAACTATTATAAGATTACTCAGTTTTATATTAAATATATTACTTGGGAACTCGTATATATGTCGCAGCCAACTGGTTAAATTAGCCGTTCAGTTAACTGCCTGGCCTTTAGAAGTAGTGCTCGCCTCGCTTCCTCCCTCGGCTCGAACGCGGTTGATCACAGTTCTAACCTAACCTAACCCACTTGGTCAGGGTGCAATGCCTTAATTACTGCAACCAATTCGGCTCGCGCGTGATTGGTTACAGACTTCCAACCTAAACTGTAATTGATTATCATTCAGGCCGTTAGTTGAACGGCCGCCGTTTAGTTGAAAGGCTAGGCAGTTAACTGTGGCTGCGACATATAGATTCATAAATTCGTAAAGAGTCATCGTCAAGAACGTGAATATTTTTGTTAACAAGATGCCCATGACTTTCAAAACAACCAATTATTTTACGTACCAGTCTAAACTTATCCATTTTCATTACAATGTATCTAGAAACTTGATAAACGTATTCTTGTGAATATAAACAGATAACTTAGCACTAACTAATCAGAAAGCCGCGTTAATGGCTATGCGTCCTTTGGCGAACGCCTGCTACTTTTAAATTACGTAATTAACTTACTTCACCGTCTTTTTCTTTGCGTTTCATATGAAAATGTTCAAGAGGTCTCAATACTATATGCTATAATATAGCACCTGTATATAGCAGCTATATACAGATGTAATTAATCAGAAAGAACTGGCAACATTGCAGCCCGGGTTTTCTTCGCTTCAGTGAGATAAGTGGTCTGCCGATGTGCTCCACTTCCACCGTTAGTCACCATTGGTATCATGTTATTGTATTTTGATAGCTGTCGTGTTTGTTGCTGTCTTCTGTTATAAGTACCACCGAGGTTTGAATTACAGGCTCTGAACAGGACTACTTAATCAGTCAAATAATTATTGAAGAAAGAACGAGAGGAAGGCGTCTTCGGCAACGAACGATTATGGGCTTTGCTATAATTATACTGATATTTTAACTGAAGCTGTTCCGATTAGAGCTAAATCGACTGACGACCTTAAGAAGGTGGCTGAGGTGAACTAGATGCGGAAGGCGGAGGACAGGGTGTCGTGGCGCAGGCTGGGAGAGGCCTATGTCTATGTTGACTGCGATGGCTGAGTTGATTGTTCCAATTACATATGTCTTACAAAAAACCCTGGTTTTTCTGAAAAAGGCTATATATTAATTTACATATAGGTATATTATACTTTATTGTACCTACAGCAGAAAAATACATAACAAAATAAAACATAATTACGACCAAGAGCGGCCTTATCGATTTCTGCGATCTCTCCAGGCAATCTTATAATTGACAGTGAGTGATATCCTGCTACTACTTATTCTGGAAATCAGAGTATGAAACAAGTGATTGTAGAATATAAGTCAGTCTAGAAAATAGGAATTCTATTGTGTAGTATTTCAGTCGTAAAACTCGCTTTACGAAAATCCATAACCTGTTTG
Source organism: Gortyna flavago (assembly GCA_963669345.1). Classification (NCBI taxonomy): domain Eukaryota; kingdom Metazoa; phylum Arthropoda; class Insecta; order Lepidoptera; family Noctuidae; genus Gortyna; species Gortyna flavago. The sequence continues at coordinate 7,679,228 of OY770129.1, read as the reverse complement.
GTTCATCACGCATTCTGGTTTAATCATGATGCTGTGATGAAATGCTCCAAGCTCTAATTCCCGGGATTTGTCAACCTAGGAATCTCTCATCATGGTTTGCCTAACCGTAAGTGCATAAAAAATCAGAAACAGATAGTGAGCTTAAACGTACCTAAGTCATGAATTAATGATACTTACAACAAATCATAAACAAAACTGAAACTTTTACCCTATAATTGCAAATTGCCTGTAATATTACGTTACGAACTAATTTCACAAATAATAAGTGAAATTGAATATCGAGAGTGTGATCGAGGAAAACATGGTTGCGCTTGACTTAGAATCAGTTTAGGGGTACGGTAGAAGGTGTGGTGGGGCGCGCGGGCGCAGGTGCACTGCCCAAACGACCGGCAGAATGGACGCACTGCAACCGACGCGGATTCTGTGCCTTGTCGCGCTGTTCCTTGCAATTTGTGCTGCGTCTGCGCACAATGTACTGCCAAAACAAGATCACGTGGAAGATGAAAAACTGGAACTGTACGATGGTGTTTTCGTGAGCATACCTAAAGATAATAGCACGGGAAGGATGTTGTCCTTTGAACTGGATACCGACACGAGCTTGATTGAAGGTAAACATTATTTTTAAACTAGTAGTAGTTTTGAACATTTTTATCGTTATCTCGAACGTGTGAGTAGGTAATTTTTTTTGTTTATTTTTGCTTAATACTTTTTTAAGGTAACCTTAAACTTTTTGTCTCATTGTCTCTAATATTAACAATGAATTTGTTCATTATTATAGCGAGCAAACCTCATATTTTCCGTTTCATTTTAGTCATACAAAATTAATTATTTTGTGATTAAAAACAACGTTAAAATGAATGATAATCAGCGGACAGACTTTGAGTATTTAGGTAGGTATTATAATTAAATTCAGTTGAATACCTTTATTTAATACTACAGGAAATAAGCTACCTAACCGAACCGATTTTAATTTTAGCATTAAGACTTTGTTTCACACTAATTCAGTTACAAAGATCATAATATAAGTTCAATAACTAACTAGAAGTGACATGATAACTAATGTTTTAATTTCCTTCATTTAATATTATTATGGCATAGGTAGCCGGCACTTTTGATTTATTCATATAATCAAGCAACGACGTGAACAAAATGGCAATTCCAACTTGTGCCAACACTGTGTTTGTTTGGTCTACTTAGGAAGTATACTTAGACAGAACATAGTTTGTCTAGATTGCCTCACTGCCATCTCAGGAATTGAAACTTTCTAGAGTTAATATTGTACAAAAAGTTCTTGGTGAGATGACTATTATTCGAATCATCAACGTACACCTAGCTTCGGACTTTTCTATGCCCAGTGAAATAAAATAATTTGGATTCGTATCATGTAGATACACTCAAGCTTCTTCAGCCGAGACGTGACTGACGTAACTGTAGTCGTCTTCAAACGTCAGCGTCTCTAGATTTTTTAATGTTATCCTCGAGATGCACGCACTCATAATACTACATCGGATGTTTTAGTGAGTGCATCTCGGTGATTAAAAATCTTGTTGAAGAAAAGTTGTTGCCTACATGTGCGTGCAACAATTAATGATAATTATAGTAGCTATATTTACTAGATAGATGAGATGAAGCAGTTACGAGTAGAGGAGTAATAGTGGCAACACTACAACACAAAACACTCTTAAACTAGAGTCGAACTGACTCCAATTGAGTAACACACTATCAATCACAATCTGAATCATTATGAAGGATATTGCTAATCCATTGCTTCATATGTTCGAAAAATTTGTCTGCTGAACAACATAAATAACGCAATGAATATAGTTGAACCGTCAAACCGTAGGCATCCACAGAGTCCATGCTCACTCACTCTTACTTATAATAAAAATGCGAAAGTAGCTCTGTCTGTCCTGCCTTTTAATGCATAAACGGCGTTTGATAGTTTAAAACAGGTACACTATGACCTAGGTTAGGGCACGCGGGCGTTTAGATTACCTACTTTTAACCGGTACTACGTTCCCGTTGGATAATTTTTAACATCCACGCGGCGCGGCAAAGCCGTGAACACAAGCTAGTATTTACATAAAACAAAGCTATTAAGGGAGGCTCTATCTCTCTCTTACTAGACAATATTATAATGCAACTAGAAAATAATAGAATACTCTTTATTATGTACAGACGCCAGCACATCAAGATACTACAATCTTTCAAATTTATTTAATAGATTTTCAACTTCATCGCAAAAGAATAAGGTTCAAAGCTGATTGGGAAAATTTGACAGCTTCGGGTAGCTTGACGTACACCACATAAATTACAGACATAAACATATACAAAGGGTGACACAATGGGCGGTGTTATCGTTAACAGCTATCTTTAAAGACAACCTTTGAATGGATTTAAAAGCGGAAGGAGAGACAATAAAGATGCCGAGTTTATCCAAAATTTCACTCCAATCTGAAGTTTGAACTATAAGTGTCACGAGGACCGCGTGTGTCTGTCCTATGCGTGAAATCCGTACAAACAAGCATAAGTAAACATAGTTTATGAATAAAGGACAAGGAGGAAAGGACATTTGAACAACGCCCGCCCTAATTCATAGGTTTGTTACGGTTCATGTGTCGTATGTAGAAAGTACAGTGAAATGCGTCCGACATACAAATAGGTAATAATCAGAGCGGTGACAAACAGCAATTTATTGTTTATTGGTAGAGTAGGAGTGATAAGAATATCCAATACTTACTGTCTACTATGGCTTCTTTACTTTCCATGAGCAACTTTATTCATGTAGGTACTGTACTTTATATCTCTCGATTTTTTTTAACGATGGTATGTCATCAAATGACCCCTCCCGCTGTGGGTTGAGCAAGAGGGAGTGGCAGTCTTTTACTGATTAAAACCCATCCATGTTCCTTCTTTGCCCTTTGTGTTCTGGGGCCACGGTAACTCTTTCGAACAATCCCGCGACCCCGGCAGGCACTTGCTCTAGTGGGCGCCGTCAAAATGTCTCTCGATTACTAAATATCTGTTGCCGCCATTTCTACAGCGTCTAATTAAATTAGCTAGCGAAACTCCGCAGACATGATAGGTGGTGATATCTAAACATGACAATATTTAGATATCACCACCTATCTATTACACATATATATATATTACACATATATATATATATATGTGTAATTCTTTGTGTGGTCATCGACTGCAGTAAAGTAAGTGTAGTGGTTTTAAAATATCAGTTTAAAAATATCTTATTTTGTGTAAGTCTTAAACTTCACAGACGTGATAGGTTAAAGAAAACAGATTTTTCTCAACTCAAACTTCAAGTAACAAAACTATTAGAGGTCGTTGACCCCCAAAAAATAGTTATTTTTTTATTTTTCATTGGACACTTTTGGATGTTGTTTAATAGAACTCGTTGCTTGTAAAATGATGTACAGTCGGGGAAATTAATTGTTAATCAAATTAACATATTCGCTACTTTGCTGTGTTATAGCCATTTTATACAACTGACAAAGAATGACAATTTGCTAAACAATTCATTTTCCTGTCATCTTCCTCCATTCTGATATCTCGCTGTCTTTATCACTATTACATCACATTTAAAACTTCATGATTTACATCGTTTACATACATTACTTATTAGGTATGTATGATTAAGATTCTAAGTACGTAAGGCCAAGGTTTCAAAGAATGGTCAAGGTTTTCATACGCCGATTGTACGCACGGCTCTGCATTAAGCTATACATTTCCAGTTTTAGCTGACCTCGCATTATGTAGGTTTTTCGTATGATTAGAAGCCAGACGGCTACACATCAAGCTATACGTAACCCGTATAAACTGGTTATTTATGTGTATGTATAGCTTGATGTGTAGCCGTGTGTATTTGTAAAGTTATCAAAATAATTAGAGCGCTTGAAAGTGCGGCGATCGAGAGCAAACCGGTCCGATCGCACGCGCAGGACCGTTGACTTGAATGTCACTTTTTAACATGAACTTTGTGAACACAAGAAACCAGATAATATTCTACCTACTTAACTGGCCTTTTTTGTACTGAAGTGCTGTTGTCTGTGGTAAGTGGGTGACCTTTTGGAAAGTAAACGAAGGGCCGTAAATGTTAACACACAAACTATTACCTACCATCCATTTTTCAAAGAATTTCTTTCCGAATTTCTTTACCGAGGATATCTTTTACATTTATAAGTAGGAGTCGAATGATTAGAAAATTACTTTAACAAACTACCAAACACGCGTAGGTTGTACCTAAAGTCTATTCAAACTTGTTTCAAATTAATATTATTTCAAGTTAAACAAATATCAACTTTATTTCAAATCAAATCAAATCAAATTATTTATTTTTGCAGAAAACACTGTTACAATGGTGTTGCAAAAACTACATAGGTAATGGGGATTGTCCAAAATTTCTAACCATTAGACTTTATTTTATTTTTTGAAAATTTAGAGCATTTTGAGAAACTAATTTGAATATTTTGATGGTTGGCTCAATAGTTATTTTTTTATAAATATTTAAAAATTTTAAATTTTTAAGGTAGGTTACGTCATCAGTGGCACTAAAGATTAAGTGCTGTTGCCTCACTAGTACAGAAATAAAAAAATTCAATCTGTCAACACAACGTCATCCACACCTATCAAAGTGTCAAAGTATCAATCTATTAAAATGTTTCATTCCATAGCATTTCATTCCATTTTTTTCGTATTCCTTAACTCTTCCGATATATTAAATATTGTCGATTGTTGAAACAATAAACGAGATGAATAAGAGGCAAGTCGGAATGTTTAAATTTAATATATTTTTGACATATTATAATTTTACACTTGCCACTGACGGATTATAGACAATACTTGCCACTTACTTTTTATTTTATTTTTGATGTAACGATACTAAACTGTACGGTCGCAGGTGACGTAATTTGAAGGGCACAGAAGGTCAATCGTATTTTATCAAAAATATCAATAAATATTAATATTTTTCGTAAATTAATTAGTCCATAATGATTAGTAACGCTATTCCTCGAAATGGTTTTTCAATTACAACATTTAAAAAAATATGAACAATGCCCATTATCTATAAGTAGTAACCAGTTCCTAGTAATCGTTTTAAATAAGTATTTTATTCTTACGAGATGGAAAACACCCCATAATGTATATTTGCAAAATATTAGGTATGTTCTTTTTTAAATATTTTACTATTTTAATTAGGAATGAATATCCTAATAATTTTAATATGATTCTATTGTTATAAGTAAATCAAATTTTGATTTTTCAACACTTTTTTTTTGCAGACTTTCGTAGTCGTGTGCAGACGATTTTTAAATAATTAGTTCGTTATATTTTCGTACTACACACATCAAAAGTGTCTAGGGATCAACATATATTTTTGCAATAACTTTTCTCCTGATTGATATTAATTAAAATTTTCTTTAAGGATTCATCAAATAAAGTGTTTTCGTTTGTCACAGTAACGATAAACCAAGTCACCTATGCATTAATAAAGAAATTTGCCATTTTCCTAATAAAGGGATTTTTGACATTTGAACCACTAACACAAAAGTTCGAAAAAAAGACTGAAATAACAGTTTTCTTTAAAATTTTATTGGGTAACTTAAACAATTAATAATCCGTGTTTCTACCGCGAACACTAACAACACAAGAACATCGGTTTGGCATACTCAAAATGAGTTCATCCAAATCACGCTGTGGAATGGCCGCCCATGTTCGTTGCAACAACAAAAAAAGGTCTTCTTGCGACTGGATACCCTCCATATTCGGCAGAGCTCTTCTCTGTAGCATATCCCATGCATGCTCAATCGGGTTCAAGTCTGGCGACTGAGCAGGCCAGGGCAGGACATTGATGTTAGCTGCGGCGAGAGTCTGTCTTACAACTCTTGCGGTGTGCGGTCGTGCATTATCATGCATTAACTGAAATAAGGGACCGATTTGCACTTGTAGAGGAACGATGACGTCTGATACAATCGTCTCAGCATAAATTTGAGCGTTGAGGTTGCCTCTGATCCAAATCAACTCAGTTCTTCCGCCGATCCAAATACCCGCCCATACCATGATGGTTCCACCACTATAAGGATGGACTTCCTGGCAGGATTTTAATCGCTGTTGGCGTCCAGGGGTTCTCCAGTGTCGTATACGTCTTGTATCCGGTCTCATACCAAAACGAGACTCATCAGAAAAGCACACGAAACGCCATTGTTCTTCTGCCCAATTTCTGTGTTCAAGAGCCCATTGATATCGAATCCTACGATTGTGCATTGCAATAGGTGGTACCCGTAGCGGTCTTCGGGAATGAAGGTTCACTTCATGCAAGCGGTTTCTGACTGTTTGGTCGCTAATTAAGTTCCCTGAAGAGTGATGAAGCCTCACGGCTAACATCATGGCGGTTATTGTTGGAGCTCTTCGAGTTAAGATTTGAATGTATCGGTCTTGTCTCCGTGTGGTGCAGCGATACCGTCCTCCATGGCGCTCAGCCACGGTACCAGTGCTTCGGTAACGTGTCCAAAGTCGACTGATAACACTCTGACTTGTATTCAGAGCTAAAGCCACAGTACGTTGCCGGGAACCAGCTTCTATCATTCCCACGGCTCTGAGCATTTCTTCCCTGCTTAAATGACGTCGCCGCTCCATAATAACGTTGGTTTTAATCAGTAGTAGGGAAACAGTAGCACTAATAATGTCTTCAATGCGTTGTATGTTTTTATAGGGAAAATATTGACAGCTGATTTTCATCTTTTACTCGAATTTGATTCACAGTTCCTGATTCAAATTATGAAATGCACCAAAAAGGATCCATATAAATTTATAAAATCATAAATTTATTACAAAGCCACATCTCAATCTCAAGAAATCCGCATAAAAATGCTTGATCCCTAGACACTTTTGATGTGTGTATTTTATACGAATAATTATGATCGCGGCTTGCGTGGTTGTAGTGAAAGTTATGCAGAGTGCAGTAGCATAATGTCACGCTAAAGTAACTCTATATCATTTCACGTTGTTTTATTTAGCATAAGATAACTCATTGTGAGATTTATAATTTGCTGACAATGTCGCGACAGTGCTAATGGCGTTCGTGGAAAAAAGTAATGCTTTGTAACCGCGAGTCCGATGCATATTTTCACTTACTTACGTTCTTTAGATACTTACATCAGATTTTCATTACAAACTAAAATAGATTCTAGATTGATAAATTGCCTTACAATATTTTTTCTGGTATGTTTTTAGTTTCCAAATTACCTTTCTAACAAACATTAATCTCAACAAGTCTAAGGTCAGCTTACACCACATATTATCGTTAAAGTATCTATGTATTTTTAGCGCTAAACGAATTTAAAACTTTAACGTTTATAGACGAAAGAGAGAACTATGATTTAAATATTGCATAATCAGCCTATAATCCCCACTGTTGGGACACAGCCCTCTTCTCGGTGAGAGGGAGTGAGCCATAATCCACCACGCGATTTAAATATGTTTAGCGCTAAACGTATTTAATGATAGATATGTGGTGCAAGCGAACCTACGTTTCAAATATTATTAAAAAAAAACTTACCTGTCATTTTTATTCTATTTCAGGTAGAAAAAAGAAGAAGAACTTGATGATGAAAATCCTACCGATGTTTATTTTGCCGTTCGTCTTACAGTCAGCAATAATGCCCCTCGTCATGGGGATGTTGAAGTTTATGCTGGTGAAGTCTTTCTTAGTAGGAAAGTTAGCACTTACCCTGATCATGATCAATGCCTTTAAAAATCACAACTCCTTCAAAGGAAGAGACGCTGAGATGGCCAGTGCTCACTATGGTTACCATGACAACGGAATAGAGCACTATGCTTCTTATTTAAATTGAATGTAAATAACACCCTTAATGAAATTCTCTTTAAAAATTGCAATATGTAGGTACTTGATGTAATGACTACAACTGAAATAAAATCAACTTTAAAGAGAGATCTGTCTATTACACCTACGTGTCTGTAGGAGTAACAGCCTAGTTTCGAAACTACACATTGGATTTTGTTACGGATTTCACCATCACTTAGAGAATTTATTCCGGAAAATGCATGTGTATATTACATTCGTATTTAATTTATGTATAGATAGCACCGATATTGTCACATCAGTTAGGTACAATCGCGGCCTTTTCCGCCTGATCACTTATAACATTTTTCGCCTAAATTCTGCGGCGGCGTCAAGCCACGTTGTCACCTTAAAGTTTTCGCCTATTAGGAAAGCGATAACGCAATTAGTTGTAATCTGCACTACACAACTTACGATGAACTATTTGACGTTGGCGCGCTTTACCTTCTATTTTTTGAGTGCAAGCAAAAATGAACTTAGTGGTGGTCAGGCGGGAGTGTCCGCGATAGTACATTGTTGCAATCGTGAATGTGAAGCAGGGGAGGGTCGCTAGATGTAAGTAGAGTAAGCAGAATGTCTCCTTCTCGACTGATTAACATTAACATAATAAGATTTTGTCGACAAAGCCGACGATCATCGTAATAAGTTTTGTGCAATTTGCAGCCAATTTTTGTCCACTGAATTGCGTAACACACTATCAATCACAATCTGAATCATTTTGAAGGGTACTACTAATCAGTTACTTCATATGTTCGAAAATTTGTCAGCTCAACAACGTAAATAACGCAATGAATGTTGTTGAGCTGTCAAAATGAAAGTCTACTGTTAGTGTGTTACGCAGTTATTTTCAACCAACTTTTCGGGAAAATTAAATACACTTCTGTATGTATAGATCCAAATTTATGGCCGCATAAATATTTTTTCATTTAATAGGTATAATTTAATCAGTGGCAACACTTTGACCTTGAGCTGGTCTAACGTAGTATTACGGAGTTTAAGTACAATAAGTAAATGGCCAGCTTATTCAGGGTTCTGTTACTAGCTAGATATTAATGTATTTATTTTAAAATGTAGTTTTAAAACTTTTGCACACGAATGTTCATTTGTATATTTTAAAATATATTAAGTTAGTTAGTATCTAACTAAGTAACATTGGTGTATAAAAAGAAGGCGGTTTAGAAATTCTAGAGAATTGCTAAAAATGTTATACTGATTTTAGTTTATTTATATTTAATAAAGGAAAAATGTGGGCGTAAAGGTGCAAGGAGTCCGTTCACTGATATTTTACCTCTGACAGCAGCAATCTAACAGCAACTTTATTGCAACGAGAATATAGATCAAAATGATTTTGAGAGACTTATCAGTGGCAGCAATCCAACAGCAATCTTATCTGAAACAGAATAAACATCACATTGATTTGGAAAGTGATGCAAAATCAGAGATAAAATAACTGAACGGATTGTAAGCTACAGATTAGGTATGTCTTTTATATTTTATAGAATCTGTCTAAAATCTAGCATTATGTTCTAGTTATTATACCGATGTGTTAATATTATTGTTATTTTATTTAAATAAATCTGTTGTTGCCTTGTTTAAACGTTATCATGTTGATGACAAATATATGTAGACTAATGCTCGGTTCCTATATACAAAAATGAATCGTTTTGCAATTGTAGCATTTTTTATTGCCAAACCATTGCATATAAATAGATTCGTAAGCTAATTTTTCCCTGGGATCGCTACTTCCATATGGTCAGTGCTTTATTATTGGAAAAGATTCAAGAGTCTTAATTTTAACCAATAACGATCCGCAAATTATAGGAATCGGCCATTAATAGTTATTTAAACATTATATAGGTAACTATATTATTTCTTAAATCTTAGAGTGATGCAATTATGCAACTATTTAAATAAGTCTGGAGTCTTTACATACTTTTTAAGGGAAAGAGCGAGTCAACGCCAACACAAGTATTATTAATTACTTACTGGGGCTGCCTCAATCACATCTGCAAATGTAACTGTTAACAATTTAATTTAAAAAAGTCTGGATTGTGCCCGGATGATGGCAATAGGCTCACTTAGTATTACCTGGGACTTTATAACATAATTAGTGAAAATGTGGGTGTGCTAATGGGTGCAACTCTGCCTAAACTTTTGGAAAATACAGGCTTAATATTATGTCATGCTTTTAAAAAGTTTCACAATTTGTTCATTAGTTGCATAACTACTAATTGAATTGGCTTTAGTTGTTATTAGTCTTATAGTATTTATTTAAATTATTTTTTATTTAATTTATTTTAAAACCGTAAGTATCTGTAGTTAGTATTGAAACTTTTCGCTATAGGTATGCATTTTAAGTATTTTCTCAGATTAAAAGTTTGATTGTTGTTTATTTCAAGACAAGAAAATTGTTCATTTATTTTATCAAAAACAAATATCTGTTATGTTAACTGTAACTTACAAGTTAATGTAATATGTAACGCATTTCGTTTTCTTAAAGTTTTCCATATATACCTATTTGTAGAAACTTAGAAAACCAGAAATTATAAAACTCACATAACCGGAAAGCTCTATTTCTGAACAATTGACTTTAGTTATTTCGTGTTAATTAGCACTATTTAAAAACCTCTTCCTTTTTGGAACTCGGTTAAAAATCATATTCACGCAATACCAAGGGTTCCAACGTTCATTGTTGTATTTTTACCACAATCTATAGTACTTATAATAAATCTGTAGAGAGGTCAATTCTGTACATGATATATATTTTCAAAATAACTATCAGGGGGTAATAAGTGATCGATACTGATGCCAAAAATGCAATCAGTAAAATTTTTGTCTGTCTGTCTGTCTGTCTGTCTGTCTGTCTGTCTGTATGTTCCTTATAGAAACAAAAACTACTCGACGGATTTTAACGAAACTTGGTACAATTATTCTTCATACCCCTGGGGAGGTTATAGTGTACTTTTCATCACGCTACAATGAAAAGGAGCAGAGCAGTGAAAGGAAATGTTGGGAAAACGGGAGAATTTGCTCCATTTTTTAAGCTTCCGTCGCGTGTGCAGCCTTAATGGTTAAAGCTACATAGAAATCATTTATGACGGAAATGTTCTACATAAAATTATCTAAAAAATATCCCACAACAGCATATGTCTATCTTTTATGGTTGACTCACAATAACACGTGTAACTCCCGATAGCTTAGCAGTTCGGAGCTTTCTTTAATTATATTTGTTTACTCTTACGTTTATAATACTCTCACTCATCCCTAATTAAAAGAAGTTAATATTATCACCTATTCAATAAAAAAAGAATCATAGTAATCGGTATAGAAACACCAAACTTAAACATGAAATACGCTAATAAGCCATCGCGCCGTCGCGCGTGAATACTGAATCATGCCATAAGGATTATTTTTGTGTAACGGTTGCCGCGCTCGACGCAGGTCGTGGCGGTAGGGTATAAAAAGGCGGGAGGTCCGATGTCCGGTTAAGCAGAAAGGCAACCTTAGCGAGTTGCAACTGCGAGTTGTCATGTCAAAAAAAAAAAAAAAAGCGCGGGCTTCATTCAATATTTGGCTGTTGATGCGTTCAGAGCGTTCGACCTTATTGACAGACAATAATTGATATTAACAAACCGTGCTTATCAGCGCGACTTTTAGTCTTTAAATAGTTTATTTGAATTTCTTTTGTTGTTTATATACTTATAATAAATCTGTAGAAGTGAAAATTCTGTACATTGAAAATATAAAAAAAAATAAATGGCAGGGGGTGTTACTAGACCGACACCAAACCCAAAAATGTGATTAAAAAATTTTTAATTTTGGTCTGTCTGTCTAGGTCTGTCTGTTTGTTCAGGCATCACGCAAAAAGTACGAAGTACGAAGTCCGATTACGATGAAACATGGTATGAATGATGAATAAATGAATTGCACCGATCCCAGCGTGGTTAAACCAGACTCGATTAATCGAATGAACCCCAAGATTCGCACTAGCTCCTGTAGCCTCATGTTCATGGTGCTACAGCGACCATTGCATATCAAGGAATAGACCGGGGGGCGCGGTAATGGTAGGGAAGACGTGCCCGTAGGATAGGTAAGGATTTAAGAGCCTACCGGATATGCATCCTAGAGCAAGCCTTGGACTAGTGGAGAGATGGGTAATTATTATCTATGGATGGGCATCTTTTAACGACCTTGCCGCCATCTTGGTTCAGGTCGAGCTTCATCGGTGAGTCTTTTGGCACGGCTCTACTGCTTGCTCTCTTCCTTTGTATGCCCTTGCTCTGCTGTGTTGTATTAGATGTTACTGTTTTCCATGTCGCCTTCGAATGTTGCTGTTTTCAATGTCGGCCTCGGAAGTTTCGCTACTATCTGTTTCCGTTTTTTTTGTAAATTTCACTAGCAGCGATCTTGATCTTACTTCTGTCTTCCGCTGTATCCATCCAAAAATGTATTCCCTTGTCGAAGTACTTCATGTCCTGTTTTAAATTGTCGTTCCATGTGTATTACATTTGGCCTTGTACTGGTGTGGGTTGGTGAGGTGTGGTTCGCGGCGCCTGTAGACTGGGGTTCTTGATGCGTTTTTCTGTCTAAGAATTCATGCATTTTCTTTTGTCTTGGTTTATTCCTAGAGTGGTTTATCAAGTCTCTCATGATAACTCGCTTGTATCTTCTGAATCTTGACCAGTTAGCTTTAGTATGTGCCGATACTTTCAAACCATGTATCATGCACGGTACGATCACCATTCGATACATTAGTCTGGCTAATTTCCAGTCCATATTTGAATTATTTATGAATGGTAACGATTTATAACGATAACGACGACACGGTTAGCGCAGTGGTTGAGCGATTGACTGCTGCGCAGCATGTCGCGGGTTCGATTCCCGCACGGAACAAATATTTGTACGACCTACAAGTATTTGTTCCGGGTCTGGGTGTTTTTATCTATAATATGTATGTATTTACAAAAAAAAATGTATATAAGTAGTTTATCAGCCATCTCGTTACCATAACACAAGCATTAGGTTGCTTAGCTTGGGACTAAACGGCGTTGTGTGAAATGTCCAAGGATATTCGTCGATTACCAGTGTAAACTGGCGAGGGGACAGCGGGCAACCTTGTTTGACTCCCTTTGCTTTAATAAACCAACTGCTTTGCTGGCCACACCATTTGATGCATGTTTGTTCATTCATACAAACCTTGATTATCCTGTTGGTTAGCGATTTGTTGGTTCCTTGTAATAAGATATCTCTTAGTGCATTGAGGTCAACGTTGTCAAAGGCCTTTTCAATGTCGAGGGCGAGTACATAAATTATTTTACCTGCACGCCATTCTTCGTCTAAAACCCTTTTAAGCGTAAAGATATTATTATGGTCATCTGTTGATCTATTGTTTAAAAAGGCCGCTTGATAGTTGCCCAATTCCGTTATTATCTCAACTAGTTTTTTTTTTATACGTAGGAGGCGTAGATTCTGTAACCCGTATTGCAAACCGATATGCGGCGATACTCATTCGCATTTTTAGGGTTATTGTTTTTTGGAATTTGTATCTGTACGGTCTCCATCCATGTGTCTGGTGTTTTGTTCTGTATCCAGGCTCTGTTCATGTGTTTGGTGACGGCTTTTTGTAATATTTGGGGCATTGCTTTGTAAAGCTAGATTACCACTTGATCAGTTCCGGAAGCTGTCCCGTTCCGCATTTTATTAATGATTCCTAACGTGATCCACACTGGGCCCATCACACTGTACTTCGGTTATCGGCTTTTTTATTTTAACTGTTGGTATAAGATGACCCTCGGATTTTTTTTTATATTTGCTCGCATTTGGTCGTCGGTATTTAAGTAGACCTTTTTCGACGTTTTGTTTAAGTTTGTTTCTACTGTAAAAAAAAAAGTATAACATCTGCATGCGTTTTGCTGGGTGGTTTTTCCCCCAGTCCGTTGAGGCAGGCCCTGCATGCTTTTCGCTCTTCCTGATATTTCTTTTGAAGTGTTGCCTGACATTCTTTTACTAGGTTGTGCCTATTTGGGTTATGTGGTTGCCTACTTCGTAGGAATTTTGCGTTGTGTAGGTTAGCAAGAGCTAGTCGATGATCTCTGGAAAGAACTGGTTTAAGAATCAGTTTCCTGGGCAGCCGCTTTTAATACTTTCGTTATGGTATTCCAGGGTATTTCGATGCTTTCGTCCGTTGATTTGATTCCTACATCTTTTTATTTTTATTTTTTGTTATGCAGGCTTGGTATTTTGTTTTCGTGAATTTACTATTGAGGGCGGCATAATAGCGCTGTTTATAGTTGAGATCCTTGGACGCAATTGTTGTTTCCTTTGTGTCTTGCTGTTGTCTTTGTGTATTATTGTGTTCAGTGTTTTCTTTTTTGTTTGATTTGAGGCCCCACTGACGTTCCAAGCTGCAATACGTAATTCTGGGCAAGAATATTTTATTGCGGTACACGGCTGGTTTCTAAGTATTGTGAACCCAGTGACATCTACGACTACGTCTGATAACGGTGTATACTCGTACGTTGATGCTTGTTGTTCATACTGTGTTAATGAGCTAGGTAATTTGGGGGTCTTCATTTGAGACTGGGGTCTCGTGGGTTGTCCTTGCTGTTCACGTGTGTTGTACGTTGTTTGATTTTTGCCTTATATCTATCGGGTTTCTGTTGTACTGTTCGTCGTCGGTCATGCCTCAGCTATCATAGTGCGGGTCCTTATAGAGGATGTGTATGTTGCCGGGTACTGGTTCACTGGTAGGTGAATACACTAGCGTGTGTCTTGTATCCGTGTGCACGTGCAAATTTACAAGATAGAACTCGGACGCGGCGATTAAGATATCCTCTCCTCCCCTGAACGTCTTGTTAAACTGCGTGGTTATTGTATTCTGTTATCCTTTGTTCCTGGGAGAGAAGTGCTAGACGAATTCTGTCGTCCTCTCGATGCTGCAAAACATATAAAGCGAGGTCCTGACGGACAGACACGTGATCGAAAGTTACACCTATTATAATATTTATTTGATGGGCTATGGCCCTAAATAAACAGTTCCCATCTTTTTTCATACGCACAATTGTGCCCATTTTTAAAAGCAAAAAAACACTTTGTTTTTATGGTATTACAAGACCTCTACACACATGTGTTGTGAAGCTTTGAGTTTGAGGACCAATATAGTTGACAGGGAAGCTAGTTACTGCCTGTAATTTATGAGCTTCGCTATTTTTTGTTACATAACCTTTTTTTGTTTTTTGCTCTTCGAGGCCAATTTTGTGCGCGTGGGCTAGGTATACAAGCTTGCTTTACAAGCTAGGAAATAGGTAGCTTGTTCAAGGCAGTTTTGGTAATTTAGTAAAATGTTAAATTAAGAATAGTGTGAAGTACAAATTCTAGAGCGATACCGTATTTTAGGCTAGATTAATAGAATGTATAAGTTTATTTTATCCCTCGCTCATATATATAATTTGAAAACATTTCCCTAAAGCCTAATTATAGCTTACAGTGATGCCTAATTATAAAGCCTAATTATAAATACACGTGTGGATTCAAAAGTCCAAATTAACAAATCATAACGCAGGCGGATACAGCTTCCAGTGGAGATCCCTGAAATATATGGAAAGATCTCACCAAATCGACGTCACGAAGATCCTCGGCCGGAAGGCCTAGACCTCGGGCTTGTATATCAGGAACACACGTATGCCACTTTACCACTGTTCTAAGGTGTTTTAATTTGCACTCACAAAACAACAAGCGAAATACCGTTCAAATTTCAAATTCGAGTTTCAAGCTCAGAGAGCCACATGTGTTTGGCACATTGCATCAAGTATAAACAAAGGCGGGACAAGACACGTCTGTCCCCTTCGGCGGTCACTATCCGAATCCCGATTACGATGAAACTTGGTATAATTATAATTCTAAACCGTGCTTTTCTGTTTTTAATCCTCTTAGTTTTTACTAAGTACACTTTAAGGTAGAGTTATTTAGGTTTATTTTTATAAGTCGTAGGTATAGATTTTAATTTTAAAGTATGGGTGGTATATTTGATAGTGTACGTAGTGACCGTAGGTTATTTTAAAAAACTGTTAGGTAGGATTAGTCATTCGTATAGATATTAGTTTTTAGGGATTTTGCTTATTTATTGAGTTTAGATTAGTTATCATCAGAAATAGATTTATTTAGGTACTAGCTTCTGCCCGCGACTTCGTCCGCGTGAAATTTCACCCTCCACCCATTCACCCTCTTAGGAGTGGAATTTCGAAAAACCCTTTCTTAGTGGATACCTTTATACACTTCACACAGAACACACTCCAAATTTAATGTCTCTATGACCAGCGTTTTAGGCTGTGCATTGATATAATCAGTCAGACAGGATCACAGGACTTTGAATTTTATATTAGATTATAAAAGTAAACCTAAGTACCTACCTAATAAAAAAAAACTCAATAACAGAAAATAAAATACCTAAATAAACCTATTTCTGATGATAACTAATCTAAACTCAATAAATAAGCAAAATCCCTAAAAACTAATATCTACTAATCCTACCTAACAGTTTTATAAAATAACCTACGGTCACTACGTACACTATCCCCATACTTTAAAATTAA
The DNA here is from genome assembly GCA_963669345.1 of Gortyna flavago. Classification (NCBI taxonomy): domain Eukaryota; kingdom Metazoa; phylum Arthropoda; class Insecta; order Lepidoptera; family Noctuidae; genus Gortyna; species Gortyna flavago. The sequence continues at coordinate 7,662,761 of OY770129.1, read as the reverse complement.
AATCTATACCTACGACTTATAAAAATAAACCTAAATAATAATTTAGGTTTATTTTTTAAAAACTAAAAGGAATAAAAAGGTCGCACTGAAAAGCACGTTTTGGAATTGCAAGTAGCAGTTAAAACATACAATTTATAGAATGCTAATATAAACGAACGCTCGCCTATTATTATTATCATCTTCGTCGTGTACTACGACAAACTTATTATTTGCGGTTGGTACAGTAATCGGGTCTAGGGATCGAACCGCAAAATTAAGTTTGTTTTTTATTGTATATTTTATTCCGGGATAAAAAGTACCCAGTGTGGTGCCCAGGATATAAAAGAATAATTATACCAAGTGTCATCGTAATCGAACCGGTAGTTTTTGCCTGATGCCTGAACAAACAGACAGGTAAAATTTTTTTTAATCACATTTTTGGATTCTGTGTCGGTCTAATAACACCCACTGCCATTTATTTTTTTGATATTTTCAATGTACAGAATTTTCACTTTACAGATTTATTATAAGTATAGATTTGTAATTTGAACGAATATTTAAAAACTACCAAAACAACTAATACCTGTTTTATAAAATAACAACAAAAGAAATTCAAATAAACTATTTAAAGACTAAAAGTCGCGCTGATAAGCACGGTTTGTTAATATCAATTATTGTCCAGCCAAATATTGAATGAAGCTCGCGCTCGGACCTCCCGCCTTTTTATAACCTACCGCCACGACCCGCGTCGAGCGCGGCAACCGTTACACAAAAATAATCCTTATGGCATGATTCAGTATTCACGCGCGACGGCGCGATGGCTTATTAGCGTATTTCATGTATAAGTTTGGTGTTTCTATACCGATTACTATGATTCTTTTTTTATTGAATAGGTAATAATATTAACTTCTTTTAATTAGGGATGAGTGAGAGTATTATAAACGTAAGAGTAAACAAATATAATCAGAAAGCTCCGAACTGCTAAGCTATCGGGAGTTACACGTGTTATTGTGAATCAACCATAAAAGATAGACATATGCTGTTGTGGGATATTTTTTAGATAATTTTATGTAGAACATTTCCGTCATAAATGATTTCTATGTAGCTTTAACCATTAAGGCTGCACACGCGACGGAAGCTTAAAAATGGAGCAACTTCTCCCGTTTTCCCAACATTTCCTTTCACTGCTCTGCTCCTATTCATTGTAGCGTGATGAAAAGTATACTATAACCTCCCCAGGAGTATGAAGAATAATTGTACCAAGTTTCGTTAAAATCCGTCGAGTAGTTTTTGTTTCTATAAGGAACATACAGACAGACAGACAGACAGACAGACAGACAGACAAAAATTTTACTGATTGCATTTTTGGCATCAGTATCGATCACTAATTACCCCCTGATAGTTATTTTGAAAATATATATCATGTACAGAATTGACCTCTCTACAGATTTATTATAAGTATAGATATAGATTTTATTTTCTGTTATTGAGTTTTTTTTTTATTAGGTAGGTACTTAGGTTTACTTTTATAATCTAATAAAAAATTCAAAGTCCTGTGATCCTGTCTGACTGATTATATCAATGGACAGCCTAAACCGCTGGTCATAGAGACATTAAATTTGGAGAGTGTGTTCTTTGTGAAGTGTATATAAATATCCACTAAGAAAGGGTTTTTAGAAATTCCACTCCTAAGAGGGTGAATGGGGTAGGGTGAAATTTCACGCGGACGAAGTCGCGGGCAGAAGCTAGTACATATTAAACAAGTAAATACATTGGTTTACGACATTTTTATTTTGTTGTGATAGTGATTTTTCCCCAGTGAACGAAATTTCATTCACTGTTTTTCCCCTATTTTTTCTAGCAGATCAGCCACACAACATGCCTTTTATTTCAGGGAAGACCTCACACCTAAGTACCTACTGTACACCAAAAAATATAAATGTCACAGGTTTGGTTTCGCACTAGATCATTATCTGCCTAGCCTTTTCCTAACTATGTTGGGGTCGGCTTCCAGTCTAACCGGATGCAGCTGAATACCAGTATTTTACATGGAGCAACTGCCTACCTGAACTCCACAAACAACCTGGTTTGACACTAGATAAATTATATAATTATCATTCTATTAAATTATATGTGGTTGAAGAAGAATTTTTTTCTTATAACTATAAAAATATATCAGTTAAAGATAAATAAACGTCTCCTAAGGCCCACTTGCGAGTTCATGGGTTATCTTATATAACTCGGAGTCAACCGCTAACTCAGTGTTAAATAAATAATTAATCTTGCGCCACCAAGAGTTAGAGGTAAACCTAGAGTTAAACTTTTAAATGTTAAACTCTCCGATGCCGCGATGTGGGAGAGTTAAGTCGCTAAACTCTGGGTTAATGTTAGTAGGTACTTAATGTCAAAATAAATTGACGTTATGAGGTAGATACTGCCGATAACTTATTTTGTATTTATATGTATATTGTTCGACGTTGTAGTTAGTGAAAATTCGGTACTATACAGGCAATATATTCATGAACTCATATAAAAATAAATACAAATTATAAATAAAAAACATAAAACCTATTTTTCCTTAGCTGACGTTTTCGTTACTTAATCAATAAACCAAATCTCCGTGGAAACCACAATACAATACCTTTGAAATGAAACGTCATGTAGGTACTTAATAAAATTCAAAAATAAGAAAGTAGGTACACACGGCAACACATCAACCTATACATAACCAGTATAAGCTGACTTCTGATTGTACGAAAAACCTATACAATATGAGGTCAGCTAAAACTGGAAATGTTTAGCTTGATGTGTAGCCGTGTGTACCTATTACGTATCGTAATGTAGTGTAAAAGAGATGGGTATTGGGTGGTAGTAATTTCCGTTCATTGTTCATTCATTCATTTTAGTTTGATTACTTAACAGGACATGACATTGCAATTCTATTTAATGTTTCATCGATTGAACTGCAATGTGCAACTCAAAAAACACTAATGTCTGGTTAACTAACCTGGTGCATTACTTTTTAGTAGCGCAACGCGTCATGAGAGTTAAAATGCTGTAAATCGTGAAAACAATGATTCTCCACGTGTTTTTTTTAGTGGCATTAATTTTAATGTCGCCAGAAGTAACTGATTATCAAGTAGGTAATCTAAATTATTAAAACTTAAGAAATCATAATTATACATCACTTTTAGTAGGTACACGGAATATGTAAGGAAGGAAAGGTTGTGTGTGGCAGAAGAGATATGAAATTATAATAAATGCTTTCCTTGCGAAGCACGTGTGGTGTAAGCTCTATGACTAATAAACTAAGGAATGGTATTGTCATAAATCATCTTTGCGGTTTTAGTGACAAAAAATACATTTTCCTTCCTCTTTAACACGTTTACTGCCAGGCAACAGACAATAGAAAATCTATTGTTCGCGGTCACCAGGTGACCGCGTTGGCAGTCAAAGCCTTAAAATAAACGTATGAACCTACTATCACTCATCATCATAATGTAATAATCATAATGTATTTTATAGACTCTAATAAATCTACTGAAGTATGAATATGTATGCTACGTAAGTAGTTGAAAGTAGCTGAGAGCTCATATTTATTTTATCGCACTCAAAAGAATTTTTATTTTACGCGATAAAAACGAATTTGTTATGAAATACATCATCAAAAATGTTTAAGCCGTTTATAACTATGTATTTTATTAGTTTCTGAATGCTATGAGTTCGATTTTATTTTATTGTTGAAATATTAATATAATAGGTAAACGAATAATTTCACATTTTATGGATAAATAACTTCTAAATTTTTATCGATCAGTTTTATTACTTACTGGAATTTAATTATGATGATGAGGCCATACTTATAAAAAAAGATGGACTCCGCGCCACGCATGTCGAAAGTGAAGCACCGTACCGATCTATGTGTGTGTGATTGACGATTGACGCTGTCGTGTCTCTTGGCGGCCGGTCGGCATACTACCTATACCTACCTAATGTAAATGTGAGTGTGAGGCGTGTTTGTACAAACGGTCCGGCTGGCATACTTACTGTGCTTAAGTTTCGATATGCGTGGCGCGGAGTCCATCTTTTTTTATAAGTCTATGGATGAGGCTTACAACTGGTTAAAAACGCACACCGGTTGCGAGTACTGCCCATCTGACCCTTCGGAATACCATCACCAATAAGGTCACTATAAGATGTACGTTTGCCCCTCACGGCCCTCCAGAATTTGCGTTTTTAGGGCGTCCCCTCGACTTCCTATCACATCTAAAAAAAATAATCTCGCGTGCCCCATTTAATAAGTTACTCTCAATATGTAGGTATATATACTAGGTAGGTACTGTGAAGAGCTGATGAGCTCGAAATCAAACCACTCCCATACCTTTGAAGTGCATTCCAGTCTTAACCATGACTCCAACCCATCCTGGGTAATCACAGCTCATCATCATCTGCCTAGCCTTTTCCCAAATACCTATGTTGGAGTAAGCTTCCAGACTAACCGGATGCAGCTGAATACCAGTAGCGGCCTAACGTGCTTTCCGAGTCATGAAGGGATTTTGGTATGTAATTATGGTCACCTATCCACGGCCACACCGCGGCAATACGATCGACCCTTGCGGCTTATACCTATATTGTTCAGCACCAAGCTACTGGGCAATTATAGATAAACTACAATATTGCTGAGTTGCCAAACTTTTCCATCACTACATGTTAATTCTCGCTTGTAACTTTATAAAAGGTTTGTAAAAGGGTTTTGGTAAGTAATGATGGTCACCCAACCACGGACCAACCGCGGCAAGAGTAGCTTAACCTGATCGATCGACCCGTGCGGCTGTTATTACTTGGCCCAAGCCCATATTAGAATATGTATAGCTATAGACAGATGTTTGGCATATTCTACGCCTACAGATGTTGAATTTCTTCCCAATTTACACGAATTAACAATTAATGAACCCTTTCTTTAACAAGATAACCAGGAGAATGTACAGGAGTGTTCGTAATTAGTTCTCCCTTTTCTTAGGTTTTGTACCTATGCCTGTATGAAAAACCCAATTAATGTTTCCAAGAAATACTTCAGTTCTCTTAGCATTTTCTCAAGGCTGTAGAAAATGTCAGGAGCGCTTTATGAAGTAACAAGACATTTTGTTTTATGGACAACCAAACTATGTACAGACACCAAAAGAGATAATGAACCAGGGTCGTCGGATAAAAAAGTTTAGTAAGAAACCGATGGATGTTTTCGAATGAAATTAAATTTGATAAATGAACTGTTTGTTTTCTATAAATTAAATTACAATTTATTCGAAAACATCCATCGGTTTCGTACTAAACTTCAACTATATCCGACAACCCGTGGTTACTTAAGTAGCTCCTTTGGTGATCTAATCTACGGGCACCTACATTTTGTTTGATGGCAAAAGGTACCCATATCTGATATAACTTTTCAAGTATGTAGGTAAGTATTTTAACAAATGGCTAGCATTAAGCTAGCCATTTGTTTAGTAGTTAAATTTAACTGTTGTAGCTACGACTGGTTTATCGGGATATTTTTGGCAAGCAAATATTTAATGAAACCTCTAATAATTCCCTTTATACGCTCCTAAAAATATTATTGAACAATAATTCCTATTTGAGATCCTAAAAAGACTACATAGCCAAGTAACTGTGACCAACGTGGATTTAGCGGGCGCCGGTTGCTGCTAACTTAACCCATTTGGTCGGGGTGCCCTAACTTACTAGGTACTAACCACTTTGTAACTTTCTGACCTTTTCTAACAGTTGTGAGAAAAGGCCGAAAAGTTTAATAAAGGCTCAATTATTTAAAAATTGTTTTTAGAGGTTCATTCGTTTGAAAAAGTGTCCATCATTAGAAGGTCAATAAATTTTTAGAGGATCAGTTTAATATTTCAGTCAGCCACTCAACTGTCATCCGCCGAAAATCGACACGGAAGGAACATGGCCGATTGACAGATTTGAACATGAAATTTTTTGCGCGCCCGTTCACACTGTATTTTTATTTTTAGTCATTTTGAGACGTGACTAGGACGGGACGCAGATTCACGTATCTTCATTATTCGCCATGCAAAATGTAAGCGTCGCTTTTTCATCAATATACTAATCCGCGTCTCAGTTCCTTTCTGTGTGGCCCGCGCCTTAGAGCTTGTTAAATTTTATGCTTTACACATGTGCAGTTACTTACATGAAAATTTATTCCTGGAAAAATTAACACAATAAATTATAATATAACAACTGTCATTCTTTCACAAAAACCACAACAAAAAACAGCCGTCGTATTATATTGCTGTAGTGTGACAATCTGCTTATCTATATCTATACTTATAATAAATCTGTAGAAGAGAAAATTCTGTACATTGAAAATATCAAAAAAATAAATGGCAAGGGGTGTTACTAGACCGACACCAAACCCAAAAATGTTATTAAAAAAATTTTTGTCTGTCTGTCTGTCTGTCTGTCTGTCTGTCTGTCTCTATGTTCCTTATAGAAACAAAAACTACTCGACGGATTTTAACGAAACTTGGTACAATTATTCTTCATTCTCCTGGGGAGGTTATAGTATACTTTTCATCACACTAGAATGAATAGGAGCAGAGCAGTGAAAGGAAATGTTGGGAAAACGGGAGAAGTTGCTCCATTTTTTAAGCTTCCGTCGCGTGTGCAGCCTTAATGGTTAAAGCTACATAGAAATCATTTATGACGGAAATGTTCTACATAAAATTATCTAAAAAATATACCACAACAGCATATGTCTATCTTTTATGGTTGACTCACAATAACACGTGTAAGTCCCGATAGCTTAGCAGTTCGGAGCTTTCTGATTATATTTGTTTACTCTGACGTTTATAATACTCTCACTTATGCCTAATTAACAGAAGTTAATATTATTACTTATTCAATAAAAAAAGAATCATAGTAATCGGTATAGAAACACCAAACTTATACATGAAATACGCTAATAAGCCATCGCGCCGTCGCGCGTGAATACTGAATCATGCCATAAGGATTATTTTTGTGTAACGGTTGCCGCGCTCGACGCGGGTCGTGGCGGTAGGGTATAATAAAAAGGTGGAACCTTAGCGAGTTGCAACTGCGAGTGAGAGGTCATGTCAAAAAAAAAAAGCGCGAGCTTCATTCAATATTTGGCTGTTGATGCGTTCAGAGCGTTCGACCTTATTGACAGATAATAATTGATATTAACAAACCGTGCTTATCAGCGCGACTTTTAGTCTTTAAAATACTTTAAATAGTTTAAGTATTTGAATTTCTTTTGTTGTTATTTTATAAAATAGGTATTAGTTGTTTTGGTAGTGTTTAAATATTCGTTCAAATTACAAATCTATACTTATAATAAATCTGTAGAAGTGAAAATTCTGTACATTGAAAATACCAAAAAAATAAATGGCAGGGGTTGTTACGAGACCAACACCGACCCCAAAAATGTGATTAAAAAAATTTTTGTCTGTCTGTTTGTTCAGGCATCACGCAAAACGTACCGGTCCGATTACGATGAAACTTGGTATAATTATTCTTTAATATCCTGGGCACCACACTGGGTACTTTTTATCCCGGAAAAGTATATACAATAAAAAACAAACTTAATTTTGCGGTTCGATCCCTAGACCCGATTACTGTACCAACCGCAAATAATAAGTTTGTCGTAGGTTATGTCACCCGCACTGTAAATGTAGTGCTGAAGGTTGAATTTGGCTTACACTTTTTGAACTTTGATTTGAACGGACGTATCGAGTGGCGAGCGTTCGTTCTTATTAGCATTCTATAAATTGTATGTTTTAACTGCTACTTGCAATTCTAAACCGTGCTTTTCAGTGAGACCTTTTTATTCCTTTTAGTTTTTACTAAGTACAGTTTAAGTTAGAGTTATTTAGGTTTATTTTTATAAGTCGTATGTGTAGATTTTAATTTTAAAGTATGGTAAGTATATTTGATAGTGTACGTAGTTATTTAGGTTATTTTATAAATCTGTTAGGTAGGATTAGTCATTCGTATAGATATTAGTTTTTAGGGATTTTGCTTATTTATTGAGTTTAGATTAGTTATCATCAGAAATAGGTTTATTTAGGTAGGTAGGTATTTTATTTTCTGTTATTGAGTTTTTTTTTTAATTAGGTAGGTACTTAGGTTTACTTTTATAATCTAATATAAAATTCTAAGTCCTGTGATCCTGTCTGACTGATTATATCAATGCACAGCCTAAACCGCTGGTCATGTAAAGACATTTTTGGAGAGTGTGTTCTTTGTGAAGTGTATATAGGTATCCACTAAGAAAGGGTTTTTCGAAATTCCACTCCAAAGAAGGTGAATGGGGGGAGGGTGAAATTTCACGCGGACGAAGTCGCGGGCAGAAGCTAGTCAATAAATAAATATGAACGTGATCAACAAAAGTAGCCTGCATTACCTCATAATATATAATATCATAATTTTAATTTTTTTGTATAATGTTGTATGTATTTATAGTATTTTTAAGTTACTTATATTAATATTGTATTGTATGTGTTTATATGGGCCTTGATGCCTGAAATAAATGGATAAATAAATAAATAAATAAATAAATAAACGCGTATCAGAATGAATCAATAGGTATCTATCGTGATATTCAACATGTTTTAATAACTAAAAATCATACATAGCTTACTGTTTGGGTTCTCACGGAGAGATGTTAGGAAAAGGCTAATGACCGCTATTGACACGCTACACCGATTCGGGTATTGTTGGTTAGTTCATAGAAGTCTAAAGCGTCTCCAAATAAAAACCCTGGAAGGCTCTGCAGTGTCTTTGTAGATAAAATTCTTGTCTTTACGTAGGCACGTTCTAATCCTCTGGCAAAACTCCTCTCTGTCCTGAGCTAGTGTGGACCATCTGAAGGCCAATTCTCGTTATTTTAAATGCTCAAAATCAAGTCGCAGTCTCATCTAGGCGACAAAAAATTTCAAACTCGTCAAAATGTAGGGAAATTAGAAGTATTTTTTGACATATTGAGACTGAGATCAGACTGGGAACGTTCTTAAAATTATGAGAATTGCCCCTCTGGTCTGTAGGCGTCAAGCTCATCGCGCCATCTTCTCCTGGGTCTACCTCGATGTCGCTGGGCCTTTTCTGGGATCCACTAAAGGCAAAATCTTCGAAGAGCTTTTCAAAAGTGGACGTCTGCGGGGTGATAAAGTCGTCTATAATATAATTTAGAAAACATCTTATTTATAGGTATATTTTCCCAAGAAAGGCGCAAGCAAGAGGTTATGCCAAGCATAAAATTAGAAATTCGTGCTAAGCATAAAATAAAATGTTATGGATGAGAAAACTGGTTGTCAGCTCATGAGCGCTCGACCTGTTCCATCAGGCTAAACGTTTCATATAGGTAGGTAAAATACTTAAGTATCAGACAAACGCGTCTGTCTGTCTGTTATTTTAACCGTAGGTTATAGGTATAAGGCGATTGAAATTTTGTACAGAATGGGACACTGAAATTTGACCACTATGGGATTCTGTTTTTCCAGTTTTTTTTCCAGAATAGTCTATTATTACCTACCTAGTACGGAATTCTCGCGATAAATAATAAAAAAGGTAAACTAGTTAAAATAGTTTTGGTGGTACCGTTACCCTTCACGGAAATCTGACTCGCACTTGGCTGGTTTTTTTTTTCAATGGCTGGCGGACAACTTTGGTTATATATATTATACATATATCTTGCATAGTGCGAACAGGGATAATGGTCGGTTGGTGCCTCATTTCATTAAAAACGTCTAACGGGCCTCTGCGAGTTGGCTTTGGGCCCTCGTAAAGGTCCAACGGTCCGGGATAAATGATAAATGATTTTTATTTTGTAAGTAGGTTTGCACAAACACTTTTACACGTCAATCATATTTTTTTATAAAACTAGATGAGGTCGGCGTTTCCTATCTGACTACTCTGAGAAGAAAGGCCGAAACAAACTCAGAGGTCACAGTCTCTTTTAAAGTCCAGACATAATCTTGGTCAGGTTATATGAAGACCATGTAGATCGATGTCTGAGATGGTCTTTTGAGGAAAGAACCACACAGATTGAGAGGAGCTGTCCAGTCAGTGCACGCATTTGTCAGAAATCGTGCAGCTTAACTCAAAACTTAAGGAGCTCAACGATTCGACGAACAATAAAAAAGAAAGGTCATTTGGGTAGGCCACATAAATTACTCAAACTGCCAGACCTAGAAAAAAAAACTAACAGAACAAAGAGAATAATAAAAATTAAACAAAATATAATAATAAAATGACCCACATTGTCTTCACATGCACAATAATTAAAATAATATAATACTTTACAAAGTAAGCAAATGTCAATGTTCATATAAAATTCTTTAATTAATTTCAATGTGTATATAGAGAAAAAAAAAACATTCTTTCTGTAAAAATTGGAAGCAACTCAATCCCAAGCCTTTTTGTCCTCAATATAATCCTTATTGTCCTTAACAGTATAAAAGGCTTTCTTGCACAACTTACGTTTAATGAATGATTTGAATTTCTTAAGGCTTAGATCTTGAACGTGGCTTGGTAGTTTATTATAAAAGCGTATACATTGGCATCTGAACGAGCCAACTATTTTCTTGAGCCTTGTTGTAGGTACAACAAATTTGTGTTTGTTCCTCGTATTTATATTATGGATATCACTGTATTTTTTAAACAATTTTATATTTTTATGGGTATATAAAAGATTTTCATAAATATACTGAGAGGGCACAGTCATCACATTATTCTCTTTAAATTTTTCTCTGAGAGAGTGTCTCGGACTTAGTTTATAAATTGATCGAACAGCTCGCTTCTGCAAAACGAAGATAGTCTGAATATCGGCGGCATTTCCCCACAATAAAATACCGTACGACATTACACTATGAAAATAGCTAAAGTACACTAAACGGGCAGTCTCTATATCAGTTAAATTACGAATTTTTCTAACAGCGTATGCTGCTGAACTTAGCTTTTTTGACAATTTATCTATATGTGGTCCCCACTGAAGCTTAGCATCTAAAGTTATGCCCAAGAATACTGTGCTGTCTTCAGGATTCAATTCCTCGCCCTTTATCAACACATTAGTTTTCACCTGCCTAACGTGAGGTAGCGTAAACTTAATGCATTTAGTTTTTTTCTCGTTTAGAAGCAAATTATTAACATTGAACCAGTGGACTACTTTCGAGATCGCGCTATTTACATCGTCATTAACCAACTGCTGACGTTTAAGTTTAAACAAAAGTGAAGTGTCATCTGCAAACAACACTATATCATGATTATCCTTTATGAGGTACGGCAAGTCATTAATATAAATAAGAAACAAGAAAGGGCCAAGAATCGAGCCCTGTGGGACTCCCATTGTTACTATAGATGATGGGACCCCCGGATCCCGAGAAATATCAAGGAACATAGAAATAATTAAAGTTAGTCAAAATAAGATTTCCCAAAGGTAAGTTATTAATTCTGAACAATAAGTAATTAACTTACTTTTACGTTCACTACATATATGTAGATACCTACCTGTGTAGGTAGGTACTTATTGTAAATTCAAAGTTACATTACTACATTGTTCTTGTAATGACAAACATAATTAAAATCTTAATTAGGTATTCTTAGAATAATATAGTTTTGTTTAAATATCTAGGTACCTGCTGTGATAAGTTGACCATTCATTTATAACTAACTACTTACCTTATTTTGTTTTATTCGTATTTTTAGATAGACCCACGGATATAACTCATTATTTTTTATACAGTCAACCGCACATGAATGGTGGTATATTGCAGTATGAAAATAGCCCTTACTGCTACGACCTAGGCCGACCGACTTAGGTCGTAGCAGTAAGGGCTATTTAAACCGGGAATATGCACGTATGTGATAAGGATTTGTAATTACAAATCCTTATCACATACGTGCATATTCCCGGTTTCTATATCGTCGATTCAAAGGTAAAACACACTAAGAGTCAGCTCACACCGAGACGCGACGCGACGCGCAAATTTTTAAAAAGCGATTCAATATATAACTTTATTTTCTACACGAAAAGATACAAATTTCGTTGTGAGAATTCAGAATAGGTACGTTGCGCCATGCAGCGCTGCGCCGCGTGATGCCTAGCTCTACAGCTAGGCATCGCGGCGCAGCGCGACGCCGCTTGACGCCACTCGACTCCGCGAGGCATAGTCATGCGCTTGCAAATGGAGACTTAGACTACGGGCGGAAGCACGTGGCGAATGTAGGACACGTTCCGCTGCACAACGCGGCGTATCGCTGCACCGCGTGGCGTCTCGCTGCGCAGCGAGGCGTCGTGTTGCCTACGATTTTAAGATGCGCTTCGTGACGTTGCGATGCGTCTCGCTGCGGGCGGCGCGCGGCGCAGCGCGAAATCATTAGCCCTTTCAAGTATTGTCGCGTCTCGGTGTGAGCTGACCCTAAGTGACATTTTGACCCAAAATGAGATTTTGCTACATTTGCTATAAATAGAAAATCTACGATAAGTAAATTAAAATAAAACAGCTACTCATACTTTCACATGTTCACAGAAAGTTTCAGTACCTAGTTTCCTAGTTTTAGTTTCAGACTAAAAAAACGCAACCGTTAGTCAATTTATGCTACTAAATGAGTTTTACCTTTGAACCGACGATTTATTTAAAAAAATATAATATGTAGTACCTAATTATTTTAAGCAACCAAAATGAGAATGTAGTTAACATGAGATATTATTTCGATATTTTGAGAAATCCTAGTAACTAAGGAGGTTATGAAGCTTTATTTTACCTAATGTTATTACTTAGAAACATTTTGATCACGATCTCATTATTTCTTCAAAGAGCGAAAGCTGTATATACCTAGATATCTAAGACTGTCACAAAGAAATCATAGCACATATTTTAGTTGCTCATTACTGTTCTCTAAGGACGTTGGTGTAGGTAAGGTAAGTATATGCACCTTCACAAGTTTTCTTTGTAAACAATGTCAGTACCGTTTAGGCTTTTATTTTATAAGGACCTTAACATAATTATTTAGGTAAGTTTGAATCCTCGAAGTTCTTGTGTAACTTGTTTCGTTCAAGGGTAATGATCGAATCCAAAGATGATTGTTTTCGCAAAGGTAGTTATGAAATATCTAGGTACTTCATTTTGAATTTTGATTGATCTACTATTGCGTCGGTTAGGTATGTACGCAACGAGTTTTTGTAACTTTTAATATTTAGTTTCATATCCATCTTCTATGGGTACCTACTAATAATAATAAAGCTAAAGACAAATGTTCGTTTGAACAAGCTAATCTCCGGAACTATCAGTCGGATTTGTAAAATTCTTTTTGCATTTTCCTTTTGTAGCCTTTACCTACTGTCCCACTGCTGCGCAAAGGCCTCCCCCAAATCCTTCCAGGAATTCTTTTCTTTTCACTTTTGCATTGTATAGCCCAATGTTTGAAGAAGGCTATAGGCTACGAAATATCACGCTACCTTGATCTTTAGGGCCGAGCAAAAAAAAATCAGAAATAACGCTAAGCGAAAAGTATAGGTACCTAATAGCGCGGGCGGGCGATGTGATGCAACGGGATGGGACGCGGAACAAGAAATTTCACGCGGATAAAATCGCGGGCAAAAGCTATTATTTTATAAAATAGGTGTGTGGAGTACCTACCTATGAACTAGGTATTCGTTGAACAAACTTCAAGAAATAACCGTCTATAATTTGTAGAAACAAATGATGTTAACGTTTACCTACGTATAATATATCCTGCCATGATTTAGTGTAATTACCTACAAAACCAATATTTTAAAGAGGAAGCGATCATCGTTGCTGGGTGCTTACTCTCGAATAAGTATAATTCCGATAGATCGACATTGGAATTGTCAGTCTAGCCAATCCCTGACGTTTAACTCAATCAACTGACGCTTTATCTACCAATGTCGAGCTATCGGAATTATATTCGAGAGTAAGCACCCTGATTCGTTTTGATTAATTTGCTCCACAGGCTTACTAAATCGGACCCGTCTGCGTAAGCTAAAAATTAATTCAACAAGCCGTGAGCAAATTTTTAAAATTCGGTTTGTTTTGTTTGGCCATTTTTTGTTGCTTATGGTTGCAATTGTGAAAGTAGACCGGTCACTGTCTGACTAAAGAACCTTAGTTTTAAAAACTAGTTTGCAAAAGTATACTTCAAATAGGCTTATTAATCGCTTTTATTTAGGGACCCTCCAGATTTAGCTGGCTATTCTAATTGCTAGGCTAGATGAAGAGTCCTTTCGAAATTATGTCGTACTTAGGTAAACGTGACTCAAAATGTAGGTGATAGTAGTTACGTAAAACGTTGGCAAAAGCTGGTATTTTTTTTTTCTATGTAAAAACTAAGTAGGTAATAGTCGTAATCGTAACATGGTTACCTACTCTGTTTTGTTAAACTGTTGCGTCCATCTGGAGTGACGGCCGCAGTGTACAAGTGAAACTTATGTCGTAACATCGATAGCTGCAGCTAGTGCGAGCATATTAATCGTAGTAGTGACTGACTCGGTCAAGCCAGAACAAGCCACATCTCTGTTCTGTTTCATAATAAATATTGTGAATAATAATTGAGACGAATTTTACAGTCATACCATATTTTCTGTGAAATAAATAGCAGGAAGGTAAGTAGCTTTGTTTATAAGTAAATAATATGGCTGCTACACAGCTGCTTGTTGATCCTATATTTATAAGATGTCTACCTACTACTTTTACTGTTTTTACCTGCGCGAACCTGTAATTGGCTCTATCCATACTAATATTATAAATTCGAAAGTAACTCTGTCTGTCTGTCTGTATGTTACCTTTTCACGCCAAAACCACTCAACGGATTTCGATAAAATTTGGCAGAGAGATAGATTGCATCCTGGGGAAGGACATAGGATATTTTTTATCGACATACCTCGCGAGCGAACCCGCGGGCGGAAGCTAGTGTCTCATAAAAAATGTTAGGCACTTATCTACTAAAGCTGTTGGTTCTCCTATAAATAAATATACTGATTCTCCATGATAGGTACTGACAATAAGGTTCACAGTTGGGTAGGTAGGTACATAATTCGCGAGTTTGTTGCTTACAAAAGATTAAAAATTATCATTAAATTAGTGTAGTGACGAAAAGAATGAAGTGAGAAAGTTAACAGATAGTGTGAAGGATAGGTACTGTTGCAAATGGTGGTTATTGAATATAATTAAGAGTCCCAGGTATTATTTGACTTGTTTTAATAATGTAGAAAATAGGACACACAAAAAGAACATGCAAACACAGTGGCGTCGTTGCAGAAAAAGGGAAGAGGAAGTTGGTGTTGTCATGCACCAAACCATATAAAATAATTTTTAACATTGCAATACTCAGTATTTCACAACACCCTCCCTCAATGTTAAAACTCTATAGAACTTTTACAACATTACAATTTTGTTGAACAAAAAAAGAAAACAAATTAACACAATCCCAAACAATCTTTGAATTTTTCAAACTTTACTTTACCCAAAGGTTTAGTTAAAATATCTGCCACTTGATTTCCTGTGCTGATGTAGTCAACACTTACAATATTATTATTTACCATATCACGTACAAAATTTACTTTAATATCAATGTGTTTGATTTTATGATGAAATTGCGGATTTTTACAAAGTTTAATTACAGACTGATTGTCTTCTAACAACTTTACACAACCAGTTTTACCTTCAAAATATTCAAAAAGATTTTTCAACCAACATGCTTCGCTAACAGCAGAACTTAAAGCTACATACTCAGATTCGGTGGATGACAGAGCAACTGTAGTCTGTTTGCGAGAAACCCATGAAATTGTACAACCATAAATTTGAAACACATAACCACCAGTTGACCTTCTATCAACTTTGTCACCTGCCCAATCAGAATCAACAAAACCAATGATATTCTTAATTTTACATCTTTTAAAAACTAAGCTTATCTGTAAGCTCCCTTTTACATATCGTAGCACTCGCTTGAGAGCTACCCATAAATCATTACTAGCACAAGACTGGTATCTACTTAAAATACTTATGGAAAGGCATAGGTCAGGTCTGGAGCACAACATTGCATACATTAGTGAACCAATTACCTTTCTACACCTATGCTCTATTTCAGGATTCTCTGACTTGTCCCTTTTTAACACACTGTGATCAAAATTTTCTTCCATCGGGGTCACAGCTGCTTTACAATCTAACATATTACAAGTATTTAGCAATTTTTCGAGGTAAGTACTCTGATTTATTATTATTGTACCCTCCCTTATGTTCTGTGTTACATGCATTCCCAAATAGTGACTAATTTGACCCAGATCTTTCATTTTAAAGTGTTCATTTAACAATTGCTTTACATATTCTATCTCTTTAATAACACTAGATGCTAACAACAGGTCATCAATATATAAGAGTAAGTATACTTTACACTCTGCATTTATTTTCACATACAAACAATATTCATAATCACATCTCAGAAAACCTAGTTTAGTTATAACATCATGAAATTTTTTATTCCAATTTTTGGGCGAGTCTTTTAAACCATACAGAGATCTTTTTGACTTATACACATTAGAATTTTTCTTCTCATTATAACAACCTTTTGGTAAGGATACATAAACATCGCCATCAATGTCCCCATACAAAAAAGCACTACAAACATCTAATTGATGTACAGGTAAGTCATATTCATTACAGAAAGCTAAAAATAACCTTACAGAAGTTAACCTTGCTACAGGACTATAAATTTCGGATAGGGATAAATCTTGTTTAAAACCCCTAGCTACTAACCTTGCTTTATGGGACACAATGTTCCCTTTTTCATCTTTCTTACATTTAAAAACCCATTTACAGTCAATAATATCACAATTCTCTGGCTTCTCTACACATATCCATGTTTCATTTTCAGTAAGTGCTTTCATCTCTAACTCCATTGCCTGTTTCCATTTGTTACTGTCACTACTCGACACAGCTTCCTCATATGTTACAGGATCTTCATTACAAACTGTCAACAAGCCCAAATCATAATCAAGTAACCTATCAGGTATTTTTATTTTATTTCTGTCCCTTAGCTGCAATCTACCATTTGCTTCATTATGACTTATGTCATCACTGCTCTGTTCCTCATTTATTTCATGCTCACTTTCGGTTGTGTCTACCTCCTGCTCTTTCCTTTGAATAGTCTCATCATCACTTGACACACCATTTTCCTGGTCTTGTACACACACATTTGAATTCTCTTTTTCCACATATTCAATCTTACACAAGTTAGGTAAAAACACGACATCCTTGTGTACCTCTACCTTATGATTATCACTAAAATATATGCGATACCCCTTTACGTTTTCACCATAACCAACAAACATACCTTCTACACTCTTGTTATCCCATTTTAGACGCTTTTCTTTTGGTATATGCACTGATACCTTACAACCAAACTCATGAAAGAAATCCAGGTTAATATCTTTATTATAAAACAACTCATATGGGGATTTATTCTTGACTGGGCTAAGACCTGTTCTATTCAATGTATAACAGGCTGTGTTTACTGCCTCTGCCCAAAAAACTTTGCTCAAACCATAAATCATAGCACGGGCAGCTTCTACCAGTGTTCGCATTTCTCTTTCAGCTCTGCCATTTTGTTGAGGGGTGTACACTACTGAACGTTGATGAATTATACCTTTTTCATCCAGAAAAACTTTCAACTCATTACTCATAAACTCTAAGCCATTGTCTGTTCTCAAAACTTTCACTTTTCTTTCACATTCCCTTTCTACCTTTGCCACAAAATTCTTTATACACACAAAAACTTCAGATTTTCTTTTCATAAAAAACACAAAACGATAACCCGTACAATCATCTTTAAGCAACAAGAAATACCTTGATTCTCCAATTGAGGCATTCTCCATAGGCCCACAAACATCAGCATGGATCAGATCTAGTTTTTCTACTGCACGACTTTCACTTCTAGGATAAGGTTGTCTATGCTGCTTACCACGCAAACAATTTTCACACATAGTAAGATCACTGTTGTCTGCATAATTAATGTTATTCCTGGTTAATATATTTTTGATTTGAGTTAAATTTTGATGAGACAGTCTATTATGCCAAACTGAGATATTTTCTACTTTTTTAGTTAAATGACAACATGACATTTCAAAAACATTAGAATTGCGTTCCATTTTAGTTAATGGGGCATTAATATACTTAGGATTATCATAAACAAAGTTCATCTTATAAAGCTTACAAGATCTATTTGCTGTTGCACAAACTTCCCCATGTTTATTTATAAATTCACAAACTTTATTATTAGACACTAAACGCATACCCTTGTCCAAAACATATCCTGCAGAAAACAAATTGAATTTTAAGTCTGGAATGTACAACACATTTGACAAAATAGTTCTTATATACGTACAATTATTCCAGGCATACACTACTACATTCCCAACACCATAAACTTCTAAAAGACTGCCATCACCAACCTTTACTTTATTAGAGGAACAAGACTCCTCAATTACGGAATCAAATAAGGTTTTATCACAACACATATGCTCACTAGCTCCAGTGTCCATGTACCAAGTTCCACGTTCTGTACCACTGGTGCTGGAACACATAAATGCATTTACTTCACTGTTCTTTGAATCTTTATTTTCCTTCGTGCTTGTGGTGTTTCCTTTCCTATTCTTTAGCTTGTAGCAATTTTCCATGATGTGACCTCTCTTCTTGCAGTATGTTCTATGTTCTATGTTATGGGTTTGGTTTCCGCACTTAGTCCTTCAGTGGACCATTGTGCGTGGGCCATGGCGGCCGTTGGCGGTTATTCCAACCAGCCCACCTCCCTCCAGAAGCTGATTAGGTCTCCTGGTCTTTTGAGAACATCTGTGTACGATCTGGGTGTCCCGAGGGTTTGTGTCCTGATCTGGGTGACGCCTGTGCACTCAAAGAGCACATGCGCAATGGTTTCATCAGCCACCATGCAAGCTCTGCACAGGGGGCTGTCCGTTATGCCTATAGTGTGAAAGTGTTTGTTTAGCGTGCAGTGTCCCGTGATGGTCCCCGTCACCAGGCGCAGGCCTTTCCTGTCCAATCGTAGTAAGCGACTGCTTAGCTTGCCATCCAGTGATGGCATAGCTTCCTTGGACTGCCTGCAGCCTGGTGACGACGTCCACCAGCTTTCTGCTTGTGTGTGGGTGTACTCCTGTAGCCACCTGCGTAGTTGGTTGAAGGGGATGGGCACGATAGGTTCCGGTCCACAGACTGGCATGCTCGATGCCCTTCTGGCCAGCTCGTCAGCTGCGTCGTTACCTAGCGATCCACTGTGTCCTTTTATCCATTGTAGTGTCACTATATTGCGGTTCAATACAGTTGCCTGTTCAAGCGCATTGTGACATTCTAGTATTAGTTTCGATGTGATGCATTTTTTATCTAAGGATTGGAGGACTGAGGCGCTGTCAGAGAGTATGCGAATATGGGTGTCCGCAACTCCTCTGGCTGCTATGGCATAAGCCGCTTGTGTTATGCCCACACACTCCGCCTGGTAGACCGTGTTGCGCCTTCCCAGCGGTTTGGATATTCTTATGTTGAGGTCGTGTGAAAAGACTCCGACTCCAGTTCCGCAGTCGGTCTTTGAACCGTCAGTGTAAATTCTCAGTTCCTTCGAACCTGAGTAGTCGTACTGCTCCTCTTTAAGCACTATGTTGTAGTGCTTTTGGAAGCAGTATTGTTTCGGGGCTTTGTCGCAGGGTGATGCCATCATTGGCTGCCATTTGATCGCATTTTCTTTTAAGCGTATGTGTTTGACCCTAGAGTCTTTGCTCAGGGTTCCTGATGTAGAGAGCCTGAAGGCAGCCAAGGCCGCTTCTTCCCGCACTACAAGGTGTAGAGGCGGTAGTCCGAGCATGGTCTGTAGGGCAGCAGTGGGTGTAGTTCTCATGCAGCCGGTGATTGCCACACACGCGAACCGCTGCAGCTTTTCAAGGTCTTTTTGGGCTGTGCTCAGGTCTGTTCTGGGCCACCAGACTAGTGAGCCGTATGTGATGATTGGTCGGATAACTGTGGTGTATAGCCAGTGAGTGACCCTGGGGCTAATCCCCCAATTTTTTCCAAGCATTCGCTTGCATTGCCACAGTGATATGCTGGCTTTCGTAGTAATGTAGTTGGTGTGTTTTGCCCAATTCAGCTGTTTGTCCAAAAATATGCCGAGGTATTTGGTTTCCGTCTTCTTGCAGTAATTGCACATCCTGGTTTCTTTTTGAGTACTTTTGTTTCTGCACACTTTAGCAATATGTCCTTCTTTACCACAACTATAACATTTCTTTATACTAGCCAATGCCACTATTTCCTTATTTTCAGAACCCAATCTTTCTTCTTCCAACAATAATCTTGATGTCAATTCTCCCAGGTTTTGACTCTCATGTGCAACTGACTCCCACGCAGAACGGAAATGCTTGTACTGTTCCGGCAAACTCATGAGAATCTTAGTCATTGTCATCTTCTCTGACACAGTTTCACCGGCTTGTTTAAGTTTGCTAATTACATCCTCCAATTTAGACAGAAAAACAGACATGGAACTGTCTTCAAACTGTAGCAGGAAAAACTTTTGCTGCAGTAGGTGCACACTGACAACAGACTCTTTATCATAGACTGACCTTAATTTACTCCACATGGAACTAGCAGTTGAACATGTTAACAAATGTGTCAGTGGCCCTGGCTCCATCCTCATAACAATAATCTCCTGAGCTTTTGCATCGTGGCTCCTCCATTCTGTGAGGGCTTTCGCATCTTCTGGCTTAACTCGCTCACCCGTAATAATTTCAAATAATCCCTTGCCTCTTAGAAGAACTTCCGTCTGAAAACGCCAGACCGCCCAATTCTCACCGCCTTTCAATCTCAAACTGTGCTGTGTGCTGTCCATCTTCATAAAACTGGTGACTATTTAATTTATTTCTAGTCACCACGACCACGACGGTTTTTTCATAACCTCAAAATTCTTTACAATACCAATGTTCTTCTCAAAAAAAAACAATACTTTGGAACTGCGGGTTCTGGGCCCATAACCTGTTGCAAATGGTGGTTATTGAATATAATTAAGAGTCCCAGGTATTATTTGACTTGTTTTAATAATGTAGAAAATAGGACACACAAAAAGAACATGCAAACACAGTGGCGTCGTTGCAGAAAAAGGGAAGAGGAAGTTGGTGTTGTCATGCACCAAACCATATAAAATAATTTTTAACATTGCAATACTCAGTATTTCACAACAGGTACAGTCAGTTTGGTTCACCTCTAATGTAATTATAGGTGGTTTTGTTATTATAAGTGAGCTGTAGTCTAATCTGTCTGAGTGTCACTGTGTCACTTTCCGGGAATACCTACTGTCGCCTAGATAAGTACGTAAATCCAAAACTAGCAAGAGAGAGCATAAAAAGATCGTGTTAGCATTATAATTATTATTTATTGATTTTTTAGGTATACCTTCACTGTCTATCTCAATTATTATCTCTTAACAATATATTTCATAGACTTATAGAAAAAGATGGACTCCGCGCCACGCATATCGAAAGTGAAGCACAGTAAATATGCCGGGACCGCTTGTACAGACGCCAGCACATCAACCTACTACAATCTGTCAGATTTCTTTGATAGATTTTCAACTTTATCACTAAAGCATAAGGTTCAAAGTTGATTGGGAAATTTTGACAGTTTCGGGTAGGTTGATGTGCTGGCCTCTGTACAAACACGGCCTCACGCTCACATTTACATCATACGAGTAGTATAGAATGTCGGCACATTGCCGACCGGCCGCCATTACGTGACACGACAGCGTCAATCGTCAATCACGCACACATAGATCGGTACGGTGCTTCACTTTCGATATGCGTGGCGTGGAGTCCATCTTTTTTTATAACTCTATGCAATATACCTACATTTTATGGTTTTCGCTATCGGGCTGCGGGTATGACATACAGTACGTAAGCATAAATTATAACAATGTTAGGTATATTCATTGTTATGTAAAGTAATCACGCTAATCACTATTTGTATAGATATATTATACCTATTTTGTTTCTCGTTTCGTGTACACACGGCTACACACCAAGCTATACATAACCAGTATAAGCTGACTTCTGATTGTACGAAAAACCTATACAATGCGAAGTCATCTCAAAATGGAAAGGCATAGCTTGAAGTGTAGCCGTGTGTACATACCTTACCTACCTAGGCTATCTATCTCTTTGCGGGGACTACCCCGTGCTCTATAGCTCATCAACGTTTTCTGGCAAAAACGTTGACAAGCTGTAGAGTTTTATTTATTCAGATAAGTATTTGCTTCTGGCTGGTTTCTTTGATCATCGATCTGGCAACTTGCAATAGCAAATTCGGAATCCGAAAGCAGGTAGGCTAAGCTGTAGCCTACTTAACAAGCACTTTTTCTTTTCAGATGAGTAATTCTAAACTAAGAAAATGGACTAGCAATAATAAATTACTGATATTCTTCATACTGGCCGCTCTAGGCTTGTTCGTGTCTACCGTTGCTTTAGCGACCATAGAGAAAAAAGCATGCACACGACTTATTGAACATGAAGTGATTGAAGGAAACATAACTAAAGCAGAAACTAATTCAACAAAAATGCAGGTAGGTGCCTGAATTTGGGATTATCCCCACCATGCTCTCCCCCCACCAGTGGAGTGGGAGAAAGTGGAATGTTAAAAGTTTTGACGTCCACTGTCTCCCACTAATCGATTTTGGTGAGGCAATTTGCACTCACAAACTTTGAGTTCACTTTTCGTCATTAGAGATGGCACTGTTGTGTTTTAGTAAAATATTATAGTGAAAATAAATAAAATTTCACTGACTGTGAACCACTGACCTCTATTAAACAAGTGTAGGTATAATACAGGTCAGTGCTGTGAACGGACTGTAAATCGTCTTTTTTATTTACAGGATAAAAATTATTACAGGCTGCCAAGAAGCGTTGAACCAAAAAATTATAGACTTACGTTGCATCCTAACATGTCTAATAATACTTTTGATGGATCTGTAATGATAACTCTAAGAGTCAAGCAAATTATTCAAACAATAACGCTGCACTCAAATAATTTGACCATTTATTCAGTCAGCTTAAAAAACAGCAATAATCAAAGCATACCAATTTTATCTACTAAAAAGGCTCTAGATAAAAGAGAGCTGTTGATTATTAATTTAGAACATGAAATACACAAGGAAAACTACCAGTTGTTCATTCTTTTCTCTGGTAGATTGGATAATAAAATCGTTGGATTTTATGGAAGCCATTTTAAAAATGGTGGGTAAGTAGACAACCTATCGCATTTAGGTATACCTACACCAACCATCTAGTTACATATGTAGGTATCTATAGGCGGACTTATAATTAGCTGCAGTAAAATGACAGCTTATGTGTTATATAAATGACTGAAATTGGCGTCTTTTTGATTTTTCGCGGCCATCAACCAAACCTTGTTTTTCTAGTACAGAATAGTGTAACAAACGAAACTTAATGCATAATATCTCTAAATGTAGTCCGAAATGAGTTAATAAGAAGTGTCATTTTACTGCAGCTAATTAAAAGTCAGAGTATAGTCGGTATTGTTTGCAACGCCTCCCCACTATAAGAACTCACGAGACTCGGCCGCGCGGCTCGGTCGCACGGAGCTGTGCGGTCTTATTGGGGACGTGGCTTTATAATTTGATGTGTACACACGGCTACACATCAAGCTATTCATTTCCAGTTTTGGCTGACCTCGCATTGTATAGGTTTTTCGTACAATCAGAAGTCAGCTTATACTGGTTATGTATAGCTTGATGTGTAGCCGTGTGTACCTATAGCCAAAAGATAGATCTATCGGGTACTAGAGTATTATATTATCTGTGTAACGGGTCATACTATGGCAAGACGCAGTATAGTTTTATGTTGGTTTGTCAAACGTCAACCGGCCGTAAAATCTCCTACAGCCACAGACATATAAATATGTCTGTGCCTACAGCGTACAAGACTTACCAGTTGCCACTGTGTCTGTGAGGTGTAAGCAGGCAGATGTATTTAAATAAACAACATATTATAAATCTATAGTAATTATTTGTAGGAACGTATCGATGTAACGTTACCAATTTGTACAAGTTAGAGAAATACTTTTACCTTTTCAGGATAAAGGGCTTATGTCTAAAAAAAATGTCACTTTGACGGATGACATAACGATGACATTTCAAAATATTGATAAATGATAATGCGCACAGAGTACTTTTTAATAGAGTGAGAATATTGCGTCTGCGTAAAATCAGCTGTGCAAATCAAAATAAACTAATTTTATTTAATTAAGTTCAAGTTATTGCTGTAATTAATGTTATGTTCTCGCGGTTTATTAATTAAAACGTTTTGGGACATAAAGCATATGCCTCTTCGACATCGTAGTCGTAGACAGATATTTAGGTTCACTGATGTTATAGCTCAACACCGGGTTAATTTTGCTTCTGATACCATGGAAGATAAGAGTGTTAACGTTAAACTAACTGATCGGCTCTCACCGTTAGTTCGTCCTGTAAACTACAACCTAGAATTACGCCCTGCTTTAGAAGAAGGCGCATTTCAGGGGAGCGTGAAAATAGACGTTGTTATCAAGCAAGAGAGAAAATTTATATGTCTACATTCAAAATTTCTGAATATAACTGAAGTAAACGTCCTTAGAGGAACGGATGAGATCGTCGTCTCAAAGTTTTGCGAGATTAAAGAGGTGGAACAATTATTCATACATTTTGATTCTGCTCTTAGCGCCGGGAATTACAAAATCTGTATTGGATTCAATGGGGACCTAACCAGAGATATTGTTGGTTTCTATTCTTCACGTTTGAATGATTCTAGGTAAATTAGACCTGTATGACATACTTATTTAATGGGCATTGTACAAGTATTACATGCATGTTTTTTTTGTATTTAAAATAACATACCTACAAATAAATAATACCTACTTTAAGTACTTAAATTGTCTTCTCTTCATTGAAATTATTTTAAATAATACTATTAATTGAGTTATATAATATTTGTAGCCGTATCTTATTTAAAACAATAGATTTTATTGTTTTTTCCTTGCATGGTGTTCAATTACTTACCAAATAGTTCTACAAAAAGTTGAACCAAATCCCATTTATTTATGTGATTCTTACAAGTATCTAACTGTTCCAGGAAAATGGTTGCTAGTAAGTTCCAGCCTACCTATGCTCGTCAAACATTCCCTTGCTTTGACGAGCCAGACTTCAAGGCTACATATGATATAACTTTGTGGAAGCCACCGTCTTACATCGCACTTTCCAACATGAATGCAAGTATCTTACAGTACTGCAGTATAAAACTATATAATATTGTCTATTCAAACTAATGTTACAAATTGATGATCTTTCAAGTTAAACAAATATCAACTTTATTGTAATGGGAATTAAGTTGATTTCAGAGTGACTAGCACTATTGAAAAAGGTATAAAAATGTTTGAAGTTGTAGCGTAAACTGAACTTTATGGTGTAGGATTTAAAGTTATTTTTCCATAAACTCGTATTTGTTTTTTTGCAAATAAATCGCAAATGCAGATTACATTCATATGTAAACTCACACTTTCTAATAGAGGTAGGCAGAAACTACAGAACACTTACAGTATCCTTACATCTATAATATTAAAATGAATCGCTAAATGTGTCGCTAAGAGCAAATCTCGAGAGCACCTGAACTGATTTTGCTGATTTTTTTTTGGTGTATTCGGTATTGTCAGGACAAGGATTGTATGAAAGAAAAAAATTTAAAAATTGCACCCGTGCGAAGCTGGGGCGGGTCGCTAGTATGGTATAAAACTAGTCTCAATATTAATTAACCTATTTTATTCTAGAACTCATTGTTCTTTTAGTACCAGTTATAAGAACAATACTTGTACATCGAGAACATTGTAAGAATATTATTATTATGATTTTATTTAGTAAACAAAACCAAATATTTTTGCTCCAGGAAATATCATCAATATTTGATAGTGATGCTAAAATGGACCAAGTGACATTCGCAACAAGTGTGCCAATGTCCACATACTTAGCATGCTTCGTTGTCTGTGATTTTGATCACAAAGAGACTGAAATTAACACAGGAGGCATTGGAAAGACTTTCGTGCTACGCTCATTTGCTCAGAAACAAGAATTGCACAAAATTGACTTTGCTCAAGACATCGGAAAGAGAGCCACCGAGTTCTATATCAAATATTATGAAGTGCCTTTCCCTCTGCCTAAACTAGGTTTGAAATAAAATTTTAATACTTTTAACATTTATGATCAAAATCTAGCATCTAATATTTTTTTCTGTATCAATTTAACTTCACTTGGTACTTAATTAAATGTTTCAGACATGATTGGTATTCCCGATTACGTATCAGGTGCTACAGAACACTGGGGTCTGATCACGTATAGGGAAACTTCATTCCTCGTTGATGAGGCTAAGGCATCAGCTACCAACAAAATTAGTGTTGCCAACACAATTACTCATGAACTGGCTCATATGTGGTTTGGAAACTTAGGTAATAGCTGTTTTATGGTATTTTGAAATATTTTATGGGGTACGGTATTGTTTTACATGCTCATATCATACTGAACAAGATTTATGTATTATAATATTATGTAACTATATTGTAAAAATGTTTTTAGTGACAATGAAATGGTGGGATGAAGTTTGGCTAAATGAAGGCTTTGCTTCTTACATGCAAGTCAAAGCCTTAGATACAATTGAGCCAACCTGGAAAGTAGTAAGTTAATTGCAATGTAATATTGGGATCCATTTGTAATTTTATAAATTTTAAATGTAAGTACGTAATCTTATTATGACTGCAGATTTATGAAGAATCCAGGTCTAAAATGTACCTTATTTTTCTTTCAGTTGGATCACTTTCTTACTAAAACATTGCACCCAGTTCTGGTGACTGATGCTAAACTATCAAGCCACCCCATTGTACAAACTGTGGACACTCCTGATCAAATTACGGCTATATTTGACTCAATTTCATACAATAAGGTATGTTTTTTTATGACATTGGTTGCAAGAGTTAACCGTCGTTTAAAGGTAAATACGCACTGATGCGCATTGCAAGAGTTATATGCTCTGCATTTGCTGAAGCCCTCGCCCACAAAGCTGCGCTAAAGGTGCCAATCGCAGCTCTTGTTCAGGGAGATTATGTCTTTATTAACTTCCGCACGTACTGATTATGACGTCGTTCAACGGACTTTAAAATTATTTTCGTGCGGCAAATGTATACATAATCAGTCTATAATGTTTCCACTGCTGGGGCACGGGTCTCCTCTCGGTAAGAGGGAAAAATAAAGCCTAACTTTAATGCCATAAATCCTACTAAGTATAATAATATTATAAACGCGAAAGTTTGTGAGGATGGATAGATGTTTGTTACACTTTCACACAAAAACTACTGCACGGATTTGAAATTTGGCACACAGATAACCAGGATTAACACATAGGATACTTTTTATCCCGATATTCCCACGGTATCGAAATTAATGCGGGTGAAACCGCGGGGCGCTGCTAGTAGAACATAACTTTTAAAATAATACTACCTACGTTTATAGGGAGCGTCAATCTTAAGAATGTTGGAAGGTTTCATTGGACATGAGAATTTCCGTTTGGGGGTGTCTGATTACTTGAAGAAGTTTGAGTTTGGCAACACTGTCACCCAAGACCTACTCTCAACATTAGAACCTTACTTCAAGAAAGATTATCCTGATTTAAATCTCTCGTAAGTTCCCATTTTAATTTATTTTACCATTTATGATAACTTTTTATGGTATTACAAAAGTATTAAGTATTTTAATGCATAGTTTTCTTTAAAAAAATTATAAGTATCTGATCTGTAAATAATCATTGTTCCGCATTTATGGCTCATTTTCATTAGTCATTACCCCCTCGATAACGCGGTTAAATCAAATCAAATCATTTATTTGCATAATACATGATAGAAAGGTGTTACAAGTTTAGGAGGTGCATTGTATTATAACCTACTGAGGTGTGCAAATTAATATATTAGTTACAAAATAAATTTTAAATTGAGTTACATTATACAATAGAATGTCAAATTTAAAAATGTCATATTATTATACGAGTACACAAATCATATTAAAATTTCAATAACAATTATATTTGCGGTGCCATTTCAAATAAAATCGACTCATCTTTCATTTAAATAATCATTAATTGAATAGTAACATTTTGCAACTAAGAATTCGTGCAAGCAGAATTTGAATTGGTTCATCTTGTGAAGGTCTATGATACTTTTTGGCAACTTATTGTATATTTTTGGTGCCATGCCCAAAATGTTTTTACTAAATACTGCTTTTTTATGACGTCTTACGCATATTTTATTTTTGTGTCGTGCGCTGCTTAGATGGGTATAAAGATGTAGATTCGCTTTGACAAAGATCGCCATTTCATATATATAAAGACACGGGAATGTCAATAACTTTAACTGTTGAAAATGTGGCTTACAGCTTTCTGTGCTTTGTATGCCACATATTGCCCTTATGCATTGTTTCTGGGCTTTGAACGCCATTTCTCTGTTTGGCGAGTTCCCCCAAAATATAAGTCCGAAGCGTAAAGTAGAAGCTACATACCCATGATATGCCATTAATAAGGTTGCACGATTTGTCACTTTTCTTAGGTTATGGAGAGCATAAGAATACTGGCTAAGCTTTTTGCATGTGTTTTCAACATGTGTTTTCCAGCTCATATTTTTATCTATCCAAATACCTAAGAATTTAGTGTGTTCTGCTTCACTGATGATTTTGTTACCGTAACGTATATCCGGTTTTTTATTGTGTGTTTGTTGTTCAAATGAAATGTAATTAGTTTTTTCAAGATTTAATTTTAAGTTGTTTTTAGTTAGCCAAGTTATTATATCGTTTAAGTTGTCGTTTATTTCTTTTTCGAATGTCACCTCATCTTTACTTTTGATTAGTATTGTGCTGTCGTCAGCAAATAAAATCATTGGATTATTAATAGTTTTAGGCATGTCATTAATATATACAATGAATAATAAAGGAGCAAGAACACCGCCCTGCGGCACACCAAATATGCATTGTCTATGTGTAGAGACATACGTTTTTTCAGTTCTTGTATAGGGGCATATTTTATTTATGTATGTAATTTGTTCTCGATTAGTCAGATATGATTTGATAAGTTCAAGGATATTGCCTCTAATTTTTCCAGCTTGTTTATCAATATATTGTGGTTAACATAGTCAAATGCCTTTGACATATCCATGAATAATGCAACTACAGGAGTTCTATTGTCAACGTTAGTTAGAGTGTGTTCTACAAGTTTGTAAATAGCAGAGACAATGTTTTTATTTTTTCTGAACCCATATTGTTCGCTAACCAAGATTTTAGTTTCTAGAAATGAATGTATGGTGTTATGTATTACTTTTTCAAAAATTTTAGAGAATACCGGAATGAGCGCGATTGGTCTGTAGTTGCTAGGATCTTGCTTATCACTTTTTTTATGTACTGGTTTAATTACAGAGATTTTCAATTTTTCTGGGAAAATTCCTGTCTCAATGCTACCATTGATAATGTGGCTGAGTATTGGTGCAATGATCGGAGATGTGGCTTTTATTACCTCGGTGGTTATGTCATCATATCCAGCGCTTTTTGTATTTTTCAGGGAATTAATAATTTCAAATATGTCAAGTGGTACTGTGGGTGTCATAAATATTGAATTAGGGTAAGGGTTTATTGTTGGTTTACTATTAAGATTAATGTCACTTTGTGATTCAATTTGGTCTATAAAATAATTATTTAATGATTCCGCTATTTGTTTAGGGTTATTTATAATTTTGCTGTCAATTTTTATGCTAACAATACCTTGTTTAGGGTAGTTTGACTTCTGCTTATTAATTATGCTCCATGTAGCTTTGCTTTTGTTTTCAGCAGTATTTATAAAATTATTGTTTTGTGCTTTTTGTGTTTGTTTAATTATGCGTTTTAGTCTTTTAGTATACGTTTTAAGTTTATTTTTATTGTCTAGGTTAGGTGAGTTTCTATACTCCCATAGCATGCTTCTTTTACGTTTTGAACATTTTTTCAGTCCCGTTGTGATCCACTTTGGTTTTTTTATTACCGAAATTTTTATTTTGTTAATTGGGAAACATAGGTCATAGAATAATTTAAATATGTGGTGGAACTCATTAAATGCTTCATTTGGATCTGAGCATTTATAGACATCATGAAATGATAAATTTTGCAAGCATTCCTTAAACTTGCTAATATTTCCTTCACTGTAGTCGCGTTTGTAGGTAAACCAATGAGAGAATATGCAGGTTTTTTTGACACGGCATTTTAGCAGTTGTGCTGTATGGTCTGATATTGCTAATTCTTTGACCTTCTACACAGCTACTTCCTCTAATATTATGAATGATGTTATCAATGGAGGTCCCGCTACCCAGACGTGTTGGAGATCGCGTCCCCAGAATCAGATTATAGCTATGCAGTATATTTTCAAAAGTAACAGACATTTTACTATTTTTGCTAATATCTATATTAAAATCTCCACATAGTATAATCCTACTGTCACGTTTTAAACATATTTCGTTCAATAACATATCCAAATTATTAAAAAACATTGATACTTTATCTTTACTTTGATTTGGCGGTCTATATATACAAATAATGATGATGGGATGGGAAGTAAGTTTTATCGCACAGCACTCAATTAGCTTAGTTATGGCCCATTTACTTACATTAATGGTTTCAAATTGATGTGTGTTTTTTACAAGAATGCACGAGCCCCCGTTCCTATCTTGCCTAGCGTAGCAAGCTGCTAATGTGTAGTTAGAAATATTTAGGTGTTCCTGGTCATCTTTTTTCATGTTGTGTTCGGTTATACATAAGATATCTATTGATTTACCTACATCTGCGAGTTCAATCAGATGCGTACTCAATAGGTCCGACTTATTAATTATGCCATTGACATTTTGGTGCATTACAAATATATGATTATACACGAAAAAGATGTGTGTTACTATCTTGATTTATTATGGATTTCAAGTTTGGTGATTGTGAGTCTGTAGGTGTTTCTATTTTTTCTATTTTTTCCGACTGGGAACACTGTGCCTCATTGTCATTGTTTGGGCTGTATATTGATTTCATAAGATCTTGTAAATCTGATACTACAAATCTCGTGCCATATCTATTCAGTTTGCCTGACCGGTGATTATACATGTCAAAGTTATAAGAAAGATTTAGGCTTGAGTCCAGCACATACGCGTAGTTATATGCCTGTGTATCCATATAAAGAAGATTATTAAAAGCTTCTATTCTACTATTGTACAGAGTATTGCTATGATTTAGTTGTTTTATATAATAAGTATTATTAAATTTAAATTTAAATTTATATGTCGGTAAACAAATAATAATATTAGTGTGAGTTAGTTCTATTAATTTTTCTCGAATAAAAATGGTTAGTTCTAGATAGTTTTGAGTTTTCCGGAAGTTTTCTTCGCCAATGTAAATAATACAATAGTCGTTACTTGTAAAGTTTTGAACTTTTACATCAATTGTCTCCAATATTTGCTTTAGTCCGCATTTAGGTTTTCGATAATGGCAAATGTCATAGTTTCGTAGGGTAGTTTCTTCTGCAACGGTGTACAATCTATTTGTTGTTTCACTGCTTAATAGACATATTTTTGGTTTAGCTATAGTAGTAGTTTGCTTGCTGTATGTTCTGCATGGTGATGTCTCTCGGATAGTATTATTAGCAGCCTGAGTAGGACATAATTTTATCGGTGAATCCAAGAACTCAACTTCCTTTTGCTTGTCATCCAATAATTTTTGTTTATGTCGGTACACCTTCTGTGGGGAATCCCCGTAGCGGGCGAAGTGACCAATGAAATTCATCGGGCGATAAAAAGCATGGGAAGACTCGCATCCAAAAATTACACTTTAAAGCAACTACAAAATGTGCGGTGCAGGTTTACCGCAATCGGCTAATGAAAACAGTTCCCCGAATACGGGCTCTATGGCATACTTTACAGAAATCTCCAGCACCCCACAAGCGGCTACTGAAACGACTAATGAAACAGCATGCAGAGGTGCATGCGGTTCCTATGCATTACAGAAATCTCCCGCACTCCGCATACGGGTCATGTCGACCTATGAAAATGAGCCTTTAGGGAGTTATATAATTCTACTAATTTGATCTTTTTCAGATACGTAATGGACACTTGGACACGGCAGATGGGTTACCCAGTGTTAGAAGTTAAGATGGGTGACATGCCTAATACTTACTTTGTGTCACAGTCACGATTCCTTATTGACCCTGACGCGGATTACACTAACGATTCTAAGTTCAAGTAAGTTGCCACCTTTTTTGTGGACCAATAGAATGGCCGATAATTGTGATAACTTCTATAGTTTTCAACCAGCCAGTGTATTACTCGCAGGTAATGGTCAGGGGCAAGAAAGAGATGCGAGCTATACAGAACATATAGTGCCATCCCTATTTCGCATTTGCAAAAATTATGAAAACACTTGCTGGTCCCTGAAGACTGTCATTAGTCCCAATTGTCATGATATTTCGTGTGTTCTAGCTACCGTTGGTTTGTGCCTATAACATTCAAAACGAACACTAGTACAAATGAAGAGATTGTATGGCTCTCCGATACTGCTGAAAACGGTAAGAATTATAAAGGTGATGGAAATTCAAAGTTTGCCTTTAAAGAATAAATTAAGAATTTGTATTTTTCAGTAAAATTGAGGGGGGATGAAGGCCATAGCTGGATAAAGCTGAACATTGATCAAGTTGGGTACTACAGAGTCAATTATTCACTACCTATGTGGCAGAAACTGATTGAAGCTATGAAATCTAAATCTAAACAGGTATGCACACCAACTCAGCTCAGCCTATCGCAGTCCACTGCTGGACATATCGCACCTTCATTTCGAAACCGTTACTAAACAAAAAAACTAAGTTTTATAGGAGAGCTAATTTGCGATTTTTGCACGACTATTTACCTCTTAATAAAAAAGTAATGAACACATAAGAGATATTTCTGGCTTTATTTGTTAAATTATAGGTTTCTTTTTAAGGTGTGTAGTCATAATATGACTACACACCTTAAAAATAAACGTTAATAACTCAATTTCGCGAAAGTTAGTAACGGTTTCGAAATGAAGGTGCGATATGCCTCACCCAGGCTGCGCCACAACACCCTGTTCTTCGCCTTCCGCATCCAGTCTGTCCCAGCCACCTTCTTTAGATCGCCCGTCCATCTAGCTGGGGGGCGTCCTACACCACTCTACTCTGCTCCACCGGCCATCAGTCCTTCGACAAACATGGCCAGCCCACTGCCACTTCAGTTTGCTTACTCTGCAATCTATGTCGGTAACTACGGTTCTTTATCGGATAATTTCAATCCTGATTTCATCCTTCAAAGAGACTCCGAGCATAGCTCGCTCCATAGCGCGCTGAGCGACCTTGAATTTGTGGACCAGCCCGATCGTCAGTGTCCACGTTTTGGCACTGTACGTCATGACGGGCAGGACGCACACACGCAGGTTGAAGATTTTGTCTACCGAGCTGGATGACCTGCCCTAAAAAAAAAGGTAGACATAATCCTTCACTACTCCAAGAAGCGACCCTTCGATGTAGGTTGGATTCGGCAAGACTTGCGAATTGTACATGACTTTTGGCTTGTTAAAATTCATGCCGAGGCCAACCCGCCGGGAGGCTCCATTTAGGCTGTACAGCATTTGGTCTAGCTGTTCCAGCGTCTGCCATGATGGGGATGTCATTGGCAGATCGAAGATGTGAGATGTACTCGCCAATAAATAGTAATAATCATGAACATCCAAGTGCACATACATGGTAGCAATATCTGATTTTGATTACGCCTTTATTCCGTAGCACTAAGGTTTACTTTCGTAGTTACTACATGCAGTTATGCTATCTGAAACTCCAATAGAATATAAACATGTAGTTATTTATGCATCATAGCTTTATAACTGCCGTACGAGAATCCGTTGGAACTGCAAACGAGTAATGAACAATTTCTTCTCAACGTAGTTGATGATTAAGTCACGTGATCAACTTTGAACGTTAATATCTCGAGAACGTGACGCTTTACGGGGTTTGGTCTAATTATGTTTTCTGTTTGCATTAATGTATGCCAGGCTCCATATAAAATCTTGAAACCCCTTTCATAGGCGTTAAGTAAAAATCTGTTATTTTGACATTACAAACAGACACTTCAAATTTTATTTATTTGTTTTTATAGATAAATAAATGATGTGAGTCTGTGCCAGTTAGAATTAATAAATCTTCATTTTACAGCTCACCCCAGCAGACAGATCAAACCTCTTGGATGACATATTCGCGCTGGCCGAGTCTCGCGCGGTCCCATTCAATATGGCGCTGAACCTCACCACATACTTACTGGTGGAGAATGATCTCGTACCCTGGCAGACTGCTTCGTCCATCTTCAGGAACCTCGCGGATAGACTACAAAACACTTTGGCATATGATAATCTGATGGTATGCCTGGAATTTTGCGATGTATAATAGCTTTAATTTAGAATATTTTAATAATATAATAATCATTCAGCTTGTATTGTTCCACTGCAGGGCAAAGGCCTCTTTTTTATTTTTCCAAATATATTTTTCTTAACTACTAAACATTAATCCAGTTATCTTCGTTAAATATGTGAATATTTTGTTACAATTCTTAACAGAAATACGTTCAACGCATTATTCGGCCGATTTACGTGAAACAAGACTGGGACGCTGAGAATTTGCCCGTTCAAGATAGGTACAGTACGAAATAAAATATTTTACTGATTTTCATAGTAATTTAAGGGGATTTCAATGTTTTTTTTATTCTTTATTTTTAAAAACTCATCGATACGTTATTTTTACACTACCGCTTGACTAATCATTTCATAAAATGACGTCATATTTACTTAAAAATATGTCGGCAACATTCAATCACGAAAAATCTTATTCCTAAACCAACATTTAAACTTTACTATAATATTTGTTTCAGTTTACTACGAACAATGATACTGTCATTGGCTGTGCGCTATCAGTTACCAGAGGCTGAAGAGAGGGCTATGACTATGTTCCAAGTCTGGCTGCACCGACACGGCAAGTTTGAGAGCACGCCCATTCAACAGGACCTTAGGGATCTTGTGTATTTTAACGGTAATTGGCTATACATACTTTAACTAACAAAAAGGCTACTAACAAAAGGTATTTACTAAGCAGATGTGAGTGGAAACGCCGGGAGGGGGCGGCGGGGGGGGGGGCGGAGATGAAGTGACCTTTTTGGTGATGATAATCAGAAAGCTCAGGTGCGTAGTACTCGCACCCGGCGTTCGTGTAAAACCAGATATATGAATGTGGGCGAAGCAAAACGAGAATGTAAGTATCGTAGCAGGTGAATTTGTGTAGTTTCTGCTATATTAAAAGTTACTGAAATCGGTTCAGTAGCTAATTATGAACAAACTACTTTCAGGACTTGCATTTTTTCTGTTACACCTTGTATATAATATGTGCTTGTAACTGTTTTGAAAGAATCGAAAGGAGTTTGGAGATATAAGTCGAGGTTAATTGTAGAATAAGTAAAAGTGCCGTTTTCCAGCTGAAGTACGAATTTCTGATACAATAAGTTGATAACATTTTAACATATTGTTTGAACAGAGTTTCAAATAATTATCAAGTTTTGGCAATACAAACTCTATGTCATTCGTGACAAAGTTCAAATTCCATTGCAACCAAAATGTATTAAGATCTTTTTATTACAGACGGTCAATCAAAACTCAACTTAACACTAAAGTAAAACGTTGATTAAGTGGCATTACATGTATTTTTTTAAATTCTGTATCCTTGTTTACATACATACTTATTTTTTGTCTCAGGTATGAAATCAGCTTCTATGGCAGATTGGGACAGACTGTGGCAATTGTACCAAAAGGAGGAAGATGTCCAAGAGAAGGTGAAGCTACGAAGAGCATTGGCTGCTCCACAAGACACCACCATATTGCGCAAGTAAGTGGCTGGTACTGCTAAACAGCATGTATCAGAAAGGTGTGGTCATATTTTAAAACAAATCAAATTGAACAACTTTCTCCATGGCGCCATCATCATCATTATCTGCCTAGCCTTTTTCCAACTTTCTTGGGGTCGGCTTCCAGTCTTACCGGATGCAGCTGAATACCAGTATTTTACATAGAGCGATAGCCTATCTGACCTTCACAACCCATTTACTGGGTAATACGATACCCTTGGTAAGACTGGTTGTCAGATTTTCGGGCTTCTGACGACCTGTAACGACTGTCAAAGATCTACGAATGACAGCCGGGACCAACGGCTTAACGTCCTTTCCGAGGCACAGAGGAGTCTTGGTATGTAAAAATGGTCATCCATCCACAGACCAACCGCGGCAAGCTTAGCTTAACCTGATCGATCGACCCATGCGGCTGTTATTACTTACCCACAAGCCCCTCCAATAATTTATAACAGTCCCATACAAAACTTCAATACCTACTCGACCCAAATGCATGGGACGATTTTTTTTTTTTCACGATTACGTGATAGTCCCATGGAGAAAGTTATTCAGTTTGATGATCTGAAAGAAATATCCTATTCCGACTGAAATAAAGTTCTTAATACAAAAATTACAACTAACGGGTTTAAAATCAGTGTCTGTATTTAGAACTTTAACGTTGTCGGAATAAAATACGAAAGCCAAATTATGATCAACATCTTTTTGTAATGAGGCCGATAAGGTTTAAATTAGTTGTTCAACTCAGTACTCACAAATTTTTAAAGTATCAAAAAAAAAATGGGGAGATTTTTAGTTTTGATTACTTTGAACCCAAAATCTCCCCATTTTTTTTTTTTGATACTTTGAAATTTTGTGAGTACTGAACTCAGATCTTAATTTTGAACTTTCGAATAAATTCTTAGTAAGTTCTGAATTCCTAGATAAACCATTATTTTTTTGGGTGTTAGGTTAGACTATGCTAATTAGTTATCACAAAAAAACTAAACCAGAAATGTTCAACAGAACCAGAAAAAAATGGAAAACTGATGTTAGGTGAAAATTCTATCTCGAAAACTACGTGAAATAGTAGAACATACCTACATGGGGGTGATTCGGATACTCCTCATCATAAAGTACCTAAATTTTACGTTTGAACGTCAACAAAAAATACAGGGTGGGTATTTTTAAAATGTGTTTTCGGGCATAATTCCGTCATATATAGACGGATTTTTAAAATTATTTTTTAATGAATAAATTAAATAAAAAATAAAGTCCCCATATAAATTTTATTAACTTTGCTTAGGAAATTTTTGAGTTTGCTTCAATAATACGATTTATTTCCACTTAATTTATATTGATGATGTTTTAATATCTTCCTGTCACTGATATTTACATAGCAAGTAGTGTTATATGAATTTTTGTGGGGTAGGTACAACTAAAAAGAGAAAAATAAAAGCTTAAAAAAAGACAACTGCAATGGATTTATAAGAAAAGCTTTTTTTCCTAGATTCCTGCTAATGGCCTGGGACGAGACCAACATCCGCAGTCAAGACTACCTGAACGTGGTGTCGCAGATCAGCGACAACCCGTCGGGCACATCACTAGTGTGGGACGACGTGCGCTCGCGATGGCCCCAGCTCGTCCAGCGCTTCACACTCAACAGCCGCTATCTAGGCGGCTTGATACCTAGCATCACTGCGAGTTTTAACACTGATTTGAAGCTTAAAGAGGTATGTTTAATTGCTATTTTTGTGTGTTCATCATTATAACAGCCGTGGAAACATGGACTTGCAGTGCCTTTATTTCGCAGTGGTAAGGATGATTTTCGTAATTCAATTGCGCAATAATAGTAGACCATGAATTTGAATAAAACGTTGTATTATACAATATAATGGCATAAACATGTTTAACTATAGGGTAAAACATAGCATGCAAAATGTTAGGGCTTAGAAAATGTTACAACTTGAAAGGCATCCATATATTTTATTCATAAATTATTTTAGCCTTAACCCTAGAAGCTACACTCATTAAACCACTTGTACAACTTAATCTTGAATTTAATATATTGAAATGGTATCTTGTTATTATAAAAATACGGACGCACATTACTAGGGGGTTTTATTGTATTTGGTAAGACTTTAGCAATTTGTTAGCAGTAAGAGCGCTTTTCGTAGTTCATGCCAATTGGCCGTATTGGTTTTTTAGCTGGGATTATAGAACAAAGAAATGATAAAATAAAGAGGGATGCATTTCTGAAAAATAAAATCTTATGCTAGGTTATGGGTATCAAATTAGCAATAATAGGTATTCGCCGTCAATATACGCCGCGCGCCGTCATAAATATGTTATCCATCAACCCGCACTGTGCCCGCGTGGTGGATTATGGCCCACTCCCTCTCATAGAGAAGCCTGTGCCCCATAATGAATACAAGCCCTCATGAAAACACCCTGTGCAAGGTATTTTCTTTCTTTTGATATTTCACCTTTTTATACCTTTTGTTTATGCCTTTTTTTACCTTATGGTTTTTACTTTGAGTGACTTATTTTATACTTTGTTTTACTACCTAGAACCAGCGACTTTTATTCGGTAGTTAATACACCCTATTGACAATAAAATCGATATTTACTTTTCCCTTTGAAGTTTATGTATGTATTATCGATTTTCAAAATGATAGGTGTGTATATGTGGCAGAAATTATGTTTTACAATACAATATTTGAGGTTTATAAATACCTGCGGGTTAATTGTGTCACACACTTCGTTCATTTTCCAGATCAACAACATTCATTGCGTTATTTACGTTTTTGAGCAGACACATTTTTCGATCTTAGGAAGCAATGGAATACCCTTCAAAATGATTCAGATTATGATTAATAGAGGGTTACGCAATTATATATATGTCGCAGCCAACTGGTTAAATTAGCCGTTCAGTTAACTGCCTAGCCTTTTTAACTAAACGGCGGCCGTTCAACTAACGGCCTGGATGATATTCAATTACAGCTTAGGTTGGAAGTCTGTAACCAATCACGCGCGAGCCGAATTGGTCGCAGTAACTAAGCCAGGGCACCCCGACCACATGGGTTAGGTTAGGTTAAAACTGTGAGCCGAGAGAGCGAAGTGAGGCGAGCACTACTTCTAAAGGCCAGGCGGTTAACTAAACGGCTAATTTAACCAGTTGGCTGCGACATATATACTGAATATAAGTACTATAAGTAACCTGCCTGTTTTACTCATAAAGTATTCATTTTATTTGCAGATGCAAGAATTCTTCGCACAATACCCCGAGGCGGGCGCAGGCGAATCCGCTCGGAAGCGCGCGCTCGAGACAGTTCGCAACAACATACGATGGAACTCCTACCATCTCAACCACGTAGCGACATGGATAAGCAACAACCATCACGCTTAATTTTTCGGGTAAAAGTACTTAACATCGGGGTACTGAACGTGGTCTTTAACCTACGTTTGCAATATGTTCGCGTATCGTCAAAATCCTGAGACATATTGATTTTTTCGGGAATAGAAAACTGTCTTCGCACCACCTGCTCGATAATGTCTAAGTAATTATATGTCATGCAAACCTAACCTCAAGTAGCTACTAAAGCCGGTGCCATATTATGCCGTTTTAATAGATACCATCATGATTCTAGTGCGAGGGAGAGACGGAGCTATGCATGACCGACAGCACCATCCTTTTCGAACTGGAATCATGATGGCCTTAATACTTCATAATATGGCACCGGCTTTAGTTTCACCCTGAATTCCATTATAATGTGAAAAGATGTTGATAGTAATGTGATTTGAAATTAGTACCTCAAATGAAAATCCGTATCAAAGCTTTTACAAAAAGAAATAATTATATTATTTTTGTAATATTTTTACTTTTTTATGCCTCACTGCTCTCAGGATTCTACTCTGAGATCCATCGTTGCGCTCGGGAGCTCTAGAGTCCCTCGTAACGCTCGGGATTCAATTTAGCGCCCGTGACATAAGACACTACTTTATCCCCTTAGTGAATAATCTACTATTAGACGGTTACGGGAACGCCGATCCGTTCGCGAGCATAGTGTACGCGTAGCAAAAGTTTTGATGTGTTTATAATATTATATCTTGGTGTCTACTATTATATTCGGGATGTGCGCGA
Source organism: Gortyna flavago (assembly GCA_963669345.1). Taxonomy (NCBI): domain Eukaryota; kingdom Metazoa; phylum Arthropoda; class Insecta; order Lepidoptera; family Noctuidae; genus Gortyna; species Gortyna flavago. The sequence goes on along the minus strand of OY770129.1, from coordinate 7,622,549 downwards.
GGGCTGCATTGTGATTTGACTGAGGTTATAAGATAACAAGAAAATGGAGGATTTGATCTATGCAGGTTTTAATCATAAGCGTTAATATACATACATAATCCATAAGTGTCTATATACTTATTGTAATTTATCCATGCGTGGAAACTTAGAACTTTTCTATAAAAATTATAAAGGACCAAGCTTGGTCCGATTTATAAAGTCTGTACTTACTACATTTATAATGCATCTATACATACTAAAAAAATATGAAAAAATAGCTCCATAGGTCACACACAATAGTGCCACGTAGAACCCATTGCAGTAACTTAATTCCTTTAATAATTGTTTAAGATTTTTTGATGATCTCGATGTACTTATGTGTTACAGATGTATTTCTTCTCAGTATAATCGTAATACTGCTTGGTATTTAGACTACACAAGCTCTACAGTTCACTTGTAGGATTGATTGTGTGTTAACCCACTCTTAGAAAAAATTACTTAGGCACCTACTTATATATAAATCTGTTTGAAGGGTAACAAGTATGCTGAAATTTGAATAAATGGTCGGGAGGCCCAGGTCGTAATTATTTATATTCAAGTAGTAATGTAGATATATAATAAAAAAATACTCGTGCAATGTTGTTCTAACACGTCATTTTGGAAACCTGTCTGTAACTCTGTATCTCTTCGGCTATGAAATAAAACTGAACTAAGATCAAATTGTACTTTTATTTGTGTTCTACAGAATAATCATAATAATACACTAAATAAATCGAAGGGCGTTACTGTCAGTGACGAGCGAGTGATGACAGTAATAATGTTTATCGATATTGCTGCAATGTGACCTTAATATATATATTTATTTATCTAATAATAAAGCAGAAGAATTTGTTTGAAGAATTTTCATTTGATAGCCCAATTCTTGAGGAAGGCTATAGGCTATTTAACGTTAAGTTTAATTTCAGTTACTCCTTTTTGCCCAATACAGCGAAATAACTGTACGCTGTTCGTATTACCTGCAATAAAATGACAACATAAAAGCACAGTCATAACTCTTGTATCGTAAAGCCCACTCCCTGCGTCAATCCATGTGTTTATAACTTGGAATCAGCCTATAATATTCCCACTACTGGGACATAGGCCTCCTCTTTCTGTAAGAGGAAGTGGGCCATAATCCACCACGCGGGCCTATTGGCGGGTTGGTGGATGTCACATGTCTTCGAACTTTTGGTTCTAGGATATGCCGGTTTCCTCACGATGTTTTCCTTCACCGTTTTGAGAGCAGTGGTGATGAAATAATTTACACAAAGTAAAGTGCCTGCTTGGGTTTGAACCCACGACCTACAAGTCGTAAATCGCGGCCATTACCGCTGGGCCACCAATGCTCGTCCCGTTTATAGCTTACTAATATTTAATTCTGGATAGCCTTTACTTAATAAGTACCCATACTAGGTGTCTATTTAATTAAATCTTGAAATGGTCTGAAAAGTAAGCATTGTATGACTAGAGTTCCTTATTCAATGACAACGGCGTACATTTATAAATGACGGCAAATCGAGGAAATTAAAGGGCCCAGCGTGCAGATGTCGTGGATTCATCATACCAGCGCCGAGGATCGTCAGATCCCGTCTGACGCGAGGGCTGAGGCACCATGATGCCGCTGCGAAAGGCCCTTGACCCATACCCATTGAGCTCTGAAACGAGTTAAGGTAAAGCTTAGAAAAGCCCATTAACTTTACGTAGAATATTTTTAACATTATAGAAATGAACGTCTGATGTCTGCATAAGCATAATCGGTCTATAATGTTCTTACTGCTGGGACACAGGCCTCTTCTTGGTGAGAGGGAGTGGGCCGTAATCCACCACGCAGGCGCAGTGTGGATTGGTAGTTGCACATGTCTTCGAATTTTTGGTTCTAGGACATGTCGGTTTCCTCACGATGTTTTCCTTCACCGTTTTGGAGCATGTCGGTTTCCTCAAGATGTTTCCCTTCACCGTTTTGGAGAGCAGTGATGATGAAATAAATTACACAAAGTAGGTGAAGTGCCTGTCTAGGTTTGAATTTCTAGTCATTATTAAATAAATTATCGTGCAATATTTTAAGTAGGTATAGGTACCTAAGTACCGATTATCATAGTTTAAACAAATGCTAAACAACAGGAATAACTAATAGGTTTCCGTATATACAAAGTACTCTTTGCTAATAGGTAAACTAGATACCTAATAGGAACGACATAAAAAAGACCTCTCACTAGCCTATTATGTATTGCCACGTTTATTAAATGCAATTCCTCCTAATAAACAAACAACGAGAAAACTTCATACAAACGGGCAACGATAGGTTTACTACCTATAATAGGTACCAAGCGTACTACAAAACTTAAAAGCATTGTCTGCGGCGCAACGTTCATGCTAATTCGGAAGCACGAAGATTACCGAAGTGCATTACCTTTTTTGGTTTACCTGTAGGTACCTACCTCGTGTAAAACTGCGTCACCGTACCGGCAAAATAAAAATAGTTGTGTCAGAGTACCGCACATGTACTGTGTTAATGACACGAGCTGCATTATGCTAATGTCTTCCTGAAACGGAAATAGAGAAAAACAATTGAAAATAAAAAAATAAAATCTCAAATTTAAGAAATCTTTATCTAAAAGACAAGACAAGATGAAACCCACAAAGTATTAGGATCCAGAATTCCAGACCAGTGTTCCGATTCCCGGCCACCGTAGGCGCGGGCTTGCGGACGGCGAGCTATGGGCAGCTCGCCGTCCGGTAAGGACCAGGGTGCTTACTCTCGAATATAATTCCGAATCGACATTGGAATTGTTAATCAAACGTCAGGGATTGGCTGGACTCACTAAGTCTAGCCAATCCCTGACGTTTAACTCAACCAACTGACGTTTGACCAATATCATATCTATCGGAATTATATTCGAGAGTAAGCACCCAGGCCCGGGTCGACGGCGGGTTGTGTTCCACGTGCGCCTCAAGGAGAAGTCAGCACCAATTGACGGGGTTCGCTTAGGGCCGATGCCGCCAGGGCCGCGGGTTGTTCGAAAGAGATACCGTGGCCCCTGGCACAGGCAACTGAAGGAACACGGGTGGGTTTTAGTCAGTAAGAGTCTGACACTCCCTTCCGCTCCGCACAGAGCGAAAGGGGTCACTTGATGAATTCCCACCCAAAAAAAAAAAGTACGGGTGGGGGGGAAGGGGGCTACCGCCGGTCGGGTATCAGCCGGGGGCCTCACGCTACAAGAGACATGACGTGTGCAAATAATCGTAAAATAAAATAGGAATGCGTAATGAGTAAACTAATATGTAAACATAAAATCTAACCTATTCAAGTCAAGTTGTAAATAAAAAAAGAAAGTAACTACCCTCTTAGACTGCCGTCGGGTAAAGTTAAACATTTCATACGTCAATAATACGGTTGTCTATTGTTTGCCCGAAGATTATATGCCATAATCATCATTTTCCCGAATTTCATTTACCCGAATTTCATTTGCCCGAATGTTTCATTTGCCCTAAAAGACATATGACATACTTTTAATTGCCCGAATTTTAGATACCATAAGATACGAATGCCATAAGTATTGTTTGCCTTATTTTTATGTGCCATAATAATTATTAGACATAATATTTAAATGGCATAATATTTAAATGGCATAACAAGTATTAGACAAATAATAAACTTATTTATTCTGTGCATGGTTTTTTTTTCTATGCATGGTTGATGGTGGGCTAGGTCGACGGAGCCCCGCTTCGCGGGGCTCCTACTTCTGTGTGGTTTATAAAAAAATAACCACGAAGGGGAAGGCCCTTTTAACCTAACCTGTCCGAGTCGGGGTGCCCTAAAGTACCAATTGCATCCAATTTCTCTTGATATAAACAACCGTTACACACCCGATGTCGATGGCAAATTACGTTATGGCATATCATAATTATGGCATGTGATAATTAGGGCTTACAATGATTATGACAAATGATGTTATGGTAAGTGACTTTATGGGAAACAATGATTCTGGCACGTGACTAATATGGCAAATGAGAGTAGGGCAAATGAGTAGGTACCTATTATGTCGTATGATATTATGGCTGTTGACTATTATGGAAAATGATATTAGGGCAAATAAAATTCGGGTAAACGGCGGTATACCCAATAATACATAAAATTAATAAGTTTTTCGTTCATCTCTCCCAAAATTCTCAAACAGGGTAGGTATTCAGAAAAAAAAATTGTTATATCATTCGAGACTCAAGACAACCTCACCTGCCCGTAGTGCACCCTGCTAAAAAGTAAACGAAGCTATGGCGACCCGACACGCACTGGACTAGCGTTGGTGAGTTGCAGTCCAATCCCCCCCAAATGGATAGAAGAATAAGAGACAGGTCCTGAGTGCCCGGCGACTCCAGAGGTTGTGCTGGCGTGGACGGGCGAGGGCGCAGCCCTGGAGTCAGGGAACCTAAGAATCTCCGGGTGAGGTCGATTAACCGTCAAACGACCACTGCAAACTACATATATAACGGACATCGATACACTTCGGGTGATTGTCCTAGTTAAACATTATTGGCGCTAGAATCAAGATTTGCCTCGGGCGCAGTCTTGTTTAATAGAGGTCAGTGGTACTTACGGATTTCAATCTGACAGCAACTGAGCACAATGTTAGAGTGGCAAGTAAGAAATATACTCCTATGATATTGCTCAACAACTTATCAAGCTCAGTAATTGAACTGAAAATAGAATAGAAAATAATTTATTGTTGTTACAAGTGGTTTATAAACACGTCAAAATTTAAAAAGTATATAGGTATATACAGTGTGTCAGTATGACATACTCGTACAATAATAAGAAATATCTAGCTCCCTACTTATGTAAAAAAAAAAACGGTCAAATGCGAGTCCGACTCGCGCACCGAGGGTGCGTTGCTGAGAAATGGTCTTGAGTGACGGACAGACAGACGGACAACGAAGTGATCTTACAAGGGTTCCGTTTTTCCTTTTGAGGTACGAAACCCTAAAAATAGACACAAGTTTGGTTTTAAAAGAATATTTGGTTTCCAATTCAATTCAACCAACAAGTTACATTTTAGCCATACTAACTTTACTAGTAAGCTGTTAGTCTGATGGCACCGTACAATTCTGTAGTGAGCTCTATCGTCTCGTCTCTTTGAAAGATTGCACCGTTTCCCCTTTCCTCCAATGCGTGAACTGAAATCGCGGAGCAATGAAAACTGGCCACATATGAATATTATGATCCCAATGGCTGTTAAATCAAATGCAGTGTGGACACAGACACAATATACAGCAGACACAAATTCACATGAAATTGTTACAATATAGCCAAAAATGCTCAAGTCATCCAGTGGAGCCCAGCCGGGCAAAATGTGAGGATACCCCAGACATTCCAATCCGCGTATCTTGCACAGAAAATGTTCCACGAACGGAGACCCTATAAAAATGACTGCTGTAAAGCTATAGATTCTAGTTAGAATAGTTGCTGTATTTCTATATTTATTTGTGTAAATGTTGATGGAGGCAGAAAAGTTGTCACCCTCCTCGCTATCCGACTGGTACTCCGCGTGTGAGATGGGATCTTTACTCATTTGTATGTTCTCCAACATTGAGATTTGGTGGAGAAGTTTACGCCAGCTTTGATGGCTTCTGCGTAATGAAAGTAGTTTGAGGACTCCCATACTACAAAACGCGAGAATACTGAAGCATTCAAAGAGCCTTTCAGGATCTTCCTTAGCCATGACGAGTGCGATGACTTGAAAGACACACGTTGTCAAGAAACAGAATGTGGACACATTAGCTGCCCAGTGCACTTTGTGGATAGTAACGTATGATGAGAGGCCAGTGTTGTGAATCGGACGGGTTATCAGAGCGACTAGGTCGTCTGTCTCGCCTCCAGGAGCTCCCAACAACCGAAATAGGTTCATTATCTGAAATGAATATTAAAATTTTAAGTTTAGTAGATACTTATATTAGCCATTATACCTATCTATTCATTAAAATGAGTAAGTACCAACCAAGAGTAAGTACCAACGTTGATATCGCAAAAGACAGAATTGTCTGGAAAAGGGAGATGGAGGCCTTTGCCCTGCAGTGAGACAGTACAGGATAGAACAGTTAGATTAGATTAGAATTAACAAACCTTAGACAACATCATGAAAGAATTCTAGCCACGTCCTCAAGAGAATGTCGCAAGTCTTGTTATGTTTGATATTGTTCGTGAAAGACGTAAACTACTTATTAAGTGTTTATTTACTTTATGTGGCGGTAAAAGTAGGTAGAGGATCATTAACTAGGAATATTGTCGGATTTCCAAAAAGGTCAAAATCATGAATATTGTGATGACGCAAAGTAATACTTTCTGTCATCATCCACAGCCCGACTTCTCTTGTGGAAATCTCCACGCTCCTGTGCCAGTCTCATCTAGGTTTTGCCCGCGATGGCAACAATGTCGTTTGCCCATCCAGCTGCCTGTTGACCGACTTCTCGTCTTTCAGTCCTTGGAGTAAACTTTCCGTCTTAATTTTTGGGTAACTTCAGTCATTTAAAATTGCTAAGGACCCAATGTGAAATACAAACTCAACATAGTTTATAACAATTTTTGTAGTAAAGTCTCGGAATTACAAACTTTACCTTCTCGTAGGTACTGCAGTTGTTTGGTGTAATTAAAATCAAATTAATGTGATTACGCATACGTACCTACCTACTGTGTTGTTTGATTATAAAAATTGTATAATGATATCGCAATTAATAAAAACTTTTCTGTTAACAACTTGCTAGTTATGAAGAAACCAAATCTTCTATACCTAACTAAGTTCGTAGAATAAAATTAGCTTCGTGAAATGTCTTGTTCCCCTGACCCACCCTGTCACATCGCATCGCCTGCCCGCTTCACTTCGTTTTTCTCTTAGCGTTATTTCGGTTTTTTTTCTTTCGGCTCCTAAGAGTCCTAGCGTGATGTTAAATTGCCTATAGCTTTCCTCATGAATTGCGCTCTCAAAGACAAAAGTATTTTTTCAAATCCGACTAGGGGTTCCAGAGATTAGCGCGTTCAAACGAACAAACTCAAACAAACAAGCTTTATTATTTAACAACACAACAGTTATTGATAACAGCGAAGTCAAAACTGTAATTTAATATTTTTGTTTTATACATTTTGGTCTAGTAGGTACCTATTGAACTTTCGTACTAAACAGCAGATTTTTTTTGTGATTTCAATGTTGGTCCCATAGTGAAAGTTATTCATATTCATGGGTAGAACACCCTGTAAAAATTTCGAGACGGTAAAAAAACAACATCCGCTACCTACCTATATTATTATTCAATGTACAGACGCCAGCACATCAACCTACCCGAAACTGTCACATTTTCCCAATCAACTTTGAACCTTACGTTTTAGCGATAAAGTTGAAAATCTATCAAAGAAATTTGACAGATTGTAGTAGGTTGATGTGCTGGCGTCTGTACGTACGTAATGAAAATGAAAAATGCTAATACCCCTAGTATTAGCATTTTTCAAGTTCATTTACCTACCTACTTACTAATATTTCTAGGTTTGTCTATTTAGCGTATTTTCCTACCGTAACATACCCTGGTATACCTTTGTAATTGCATAATTTCATTGCATTAGATGTCTAAGTATTTGATATGGTATTCGAACAACCGCCCTTTCCATGTTTCAATGGAAAACAAACACTTCATTGGTAAGACAACTGCGCAATTTCCCTGAATCACAATAATAATAGTTCCAATATTAATATAATTATAATAAAAGTGTATTGCATATTCATCATATTTTATTTTATTTAAAATAAGCATTAATTAACACAGAAAAGCCCGAGTTATCATTTAAAAATAAGTAGGTATAAATGCCATTTCCACTTAATTTAATTATCTGTTCCAGTCTACCATCCCGAAGACTGCCATCCATTGTTGGAACGGGAGCGTAGGTCTGGTCCCTCCCAGCCGTTGAAAGAATCAAAACTTTCGACCAGAGTGGAATCTGAAAATCTGTCGTTCCATCCAGGAGACGATCTGAATGAATGGCCGCCGTAACCACCGTTGGAGCTGTATCCACTTTGTGACCAACCGCTGCTTGAAGGACTTCTGTTTCCATTTCCGCTGCGGCTTCGACCGCTTGATCCGAAGGTAGAGGTCCCGCGCCAGCCACCATTACTGCCTGATCGACCCAGACCACCTCCAGAGCTGTCCCAGCCACTGCCAGAAGAGCGTGCGAGACCAAGGGAAGGTGCTTCACGGAAACCGTTGCTTACTTGCCAGCCGCTGCCACCTGCAAAGAACACCATGGAGGTGTTTATTTTTATTCATAGGTACGACCGGTAACTCTCTACTCCTTCAGATATCTTGAGTACCTAACCACCAGTTATCATTTGCAGCAAGAGTATCAGTAGCAGACAAGAACGCGTCTGCTAAGTCGAAGTCTTTTTTTTTGTAAAAGAGCTATGGCATACCTACTCACAATGTTTGACTACCTCGAAACTATTGTTACTAAGACAAATTAAACATAATTGTAGTTACCAACTTTACATGGGCTGTACAAAAATAGAATAGGACATAATTTATTTTATATTCCTTTTATGCTTATAACAAAGTGTGTAGTAGGTAGGTACCTAAGCTGTCAGTAGATATCTCATTGAATAATTAATGTTGCAGAAATATCATGACATACGCTTGAGTTACTAGATTCAAGGCTAACTACAACATTTTGGGATAAATTATTATAGATGACACTGTTGGGTTTGTATTAGAGTTCCCTCGGCTCCGCGTCTTCAACGTGCACAGCAGGCAGAAAAAGTGTATGTAAATCCATAAACGTGCTGTGTTTTTTTTAGTTTTCGTCGTTTCAGTAACTAATCTAGTTAAATATGCCAAAAGACTCTAAAGACCAAGCGCATAATGATACTGGCCACATACTTTTGCTAATCATTCAAACCAATATTGATCTCCCTGGCAAAAGTATTACATTGAGTTTGATAATTGTAACAACTTTAAAACATAGTCTTTTAAATTCCTCATAAGTATAGTATAAAGCACTATGTATCACTCGGAAGAAAGTGCGACTCCCAACCCTCAGTCACTTTCTCCTCTCGGTGAACAATTTATTGTTCTGAAGACAGCTACTGGGTGGATTTAGTGAAGTCCCCGGGTAAGTTAAGACAACCGTACAAACAAACAACTGTAATGTTATCTGTTCACCACCATTGTAGAACACAACGTTTAATCAATAAATAAACCGTAACATAATGTGTTACTTACCTGGAGAACGGACATCCCGGCTGGCTATGGCTGCTGCTGCGGTAATGAGCACTAGCATCAGAATCTTCCCCTGAAATAATAGAACTTATGATGAATAATATTCAAGATTTCATAAGTTTAAGTATTCTAGGACTCTTTTTTCGTCTTCTTCTTAAGCTTGCTTGAAGCAGTTGGTTCTTTTTCGTAAACCATGGAAGTCCGTTAGAAGAACTAGTAACAGATAAAAATACGCCTCACTGTTCTTATGATCCTAACAAAATGACACAGGAGACTCACTTACCATCTCTAGTAGTGGTACTCAGTTCTTTGGCAACGAGTCGTGAATCTCACCACATTTATACCATTTAAGCCTGCATCCCAAAACCATCCAGTTTTTACTGCCATACATCAGAGGTACAGTATCATAAGCCCAACAATAGCGTAAAGTTAAAGTGACACGATTTGACTATTAATTTGATGAGCTTCTCAGTGGGAACAAAGACACAAAGCTATATGTGTCATCAGCAGTTAATTAGGAATTATGTTTCTAAAGTTATTGCTTCAAGGTCAGGTTTGGGACATTCTAGTTTATTCTATGTATTAGGTCACTAGGCGAATAATAACTTAATCTACTGTCTCATCCTTACAGTTTGACGAGCGTAACTGACTCGGACAACACACAGGACACAGGAAGATACCGAAAAACATACGGTACATTGAAAGAGAAAAAAGGTCTCTGTCGGTGAGAGCTAATATGATCGCGCGCAGATTTGCACTATGTTCCAGATTAGTAAAAATAACTTTATTTCATGCATTGCACCTCATTTTACACGTGCAGCCTGTGGGTAATTACTCCCAAAAATCGGACAGCGCCCTTCGCATTAAGTTTTGACGTAAATTTACTTATAAAAACTGTATTTATCTTGCTCAAACTTGCACAGAGTCTAGGAGACAGAACAAGAAATGTTTGTTGAAGCTCGTGTCGATTGCGGTTACGGTACGTTGCCGTTGGGAAAAAGATGTGCTTTCTTGGTGCTCCGGGTGCAGGCCGACCCCAACATTGTACTGCGGTGTAGGTATGGCGAGCACACTAGACTGCTTGTGTATGAATCGCTGCTGCAAGCTTTCCACATCGGTTATGAGCTTGTAGCAGGGTTTCTCATAACTATCTAGGTATATGGCTGTGCTAGGTTAAGTTTACTAACATATTTGCGTCCATTATTACTTTTAATATGTTTTTTGTTAGCCTATACTATACTGTCACACTGCTGGGCAAAGGCCTCCCCCAAATCCTCCCAGGAACTCTTTTCCCTCGCCACGTCGAACCAGCCCTCGTGGTAAGCGTCCAGGTCATCTCGCCATCTCTTTCTGGGCCGGCCTCGGCGGCGTCGTCCATCTTCAGGCACCCATTGTGTGGAGATTTTTGCCCAGCGATCATCATGCATACGGCTGATGTGACCATTACATGTGTGTGTACATTATTTCATTTTATGACAGTTAAGTTCAAATCCACAATGTTGAACGATTTAAAAAAACCGCAATTAATCCATTTTCGCGCTGGATTTGAACTTAGCTGCCATAGAATGAAATAAACTACACGCCAAGAGCTTTCATATGACATAGGTTTCATCAATGTTGGACAATGTTGAACGATTTTAAAAAATACCGCAAAAAAATCCATTTTCGCGCTAGATTTGAACTTAGCTGCCATAGAATGAAATAAACTACACGCCAAGAGCTTTCATATGACATAGGTTTCATCACTGTTGAACAATGTTGAAAAAGTGGGCCCAAAATTACGCATGGTCCTTTGAGCATTATTTTGACAACCTTCTTTGAGATAAATCGAAATTGCTGTAGTAGGTACCTACTGGTCAAATACATGCGGGCAGCGGTCAGCAAAAGTTGTATGAAAATCCATTATCTGTCGTGTTTAGCGGCCAAATAAATTACATAGTAAACTCGAATAGATACGAGTTTACTATGTAATTACTGTCGTGTGATTTAAAAATGGATCTTTTACTCCGAAACATGGCAACCAAGGAGGTAACGTCATAAGAAAGATTTTATTTAAATTTCTAACTGCCTTGCAAAATATAGAAAGCTGTTTATAGAAAAAAAACAAATAAACACTTTAACGTGGGAAAAACGGGAAAAATTATTGTTGTTCGTTGTTCGTCATTGATTTTGAAACTATAATATGCAACGTGCTTGTAACTACATCTAGCGGGGATTTTTCGAACAATTGAGACTACTGAGAAGTACCAAGACAATTCAGTTTCATTACTTAGGTACCTAGTTCTGTTTACTGCAGCGCAATGGCGCTGTTAACAATATTGCTTTTATCTGTAAGGGCGGAGAAACATGATTTTTTTAAGGCGCTGTACTACACTGCTTTAGCAGCATTTGCAATTTGTCTATGTATGTAATATATAATTTTATATGTCATATTATGTAATTTTTATTAGATATTTTTATTGCCTATGATATAATCCCTAGCCAAGTAAAAAACAATGCAACCTTCTTGCTGCGACTAAAGGAAGCTTGGTCTAAAAAAATGTTGGAATGCCATCACCATCTTCATCTGCCTAGCCTTTTTCCAACTGTATTGAGGTCGGCTTCAATTCTAACCGGATGCAACTGAATACCAGTATTTTACATGGAGCGACTGCCTATTTGACCTACACAAATACGATACCCCTTGGTAAGACTGGTTGTCAGACTTTCTGACTTCTGTCCACCCATAACGACTGTCAAAGATCCACGAATGACAGCGAGTCCGAAGCACAGAGGGGTCTTGGTATGTAAAGATGGTCACCCATCCACGGACCAATCGATCGAACCATGTTGCTATTATTACTTAGCCACAAGTACTGGCCACAAGCCCCTCTTGGAATGCCATATCATCAATCAACGTTTTTGTCTTTTATTTAGTGGACAATTAATCGGCCAGCTTTAACATACGTAGAAAGGGTTTATGAAACCTTTTTTTTTTATGATTGGTTAAAAAATATAAGTAGATAAAATAATCATGGAATAAAAATATATGGATTCTGTTAGGTAAGTATAACAGTCAGCCACAAAAGTCAATGAATACTTCAGTTTTTCAACTCACAAAATCGTTGAGCAAAATATTATGTTTTTAGTAAGTATATTATATATCTTTATTCACAAAGACACAACAATTACAATTTACAAGCTAACACTAACATAAATATGTATTATATACAAGTATATATTACACTTTTCCGCAAAATTACCAGTATTAGCTTACCGATTAATTGTCCACTAATTAAAAGTCCTGTCTTCTGTCCACAGCACTGAAAAGTTAACCGGGAAAATTTTAGCCCCCTGCCTGGTTGACTCTGAAGCGCCGTGCTTGACCGACGCGGTGAATGCCTGGAAAGCGGCTTGCCCGGATACAGATCGGCCCGTAAACTCATTTTCCCAGAGACAGTGGGACGAGCCGCTCTGCAGGTTGGTACGGAATAATCTTATCAATACGTCCACCAATTCTGCAGAGCGTGCCCGCCTGCTGGCTGTGGGTGAGTGGGAGTCGGGGCTCTGGCTTCAAGCACTCCCGTTCACCCAACATAGGCACTATGCTGGGTGACACCACTTTCCGGCTCGCTACCTGTCTGCGTTTGGGCGCTCCTTGCGGGGCTCCGCATCGCTGTCAGTGCGGTGAAGCTGTCGACTGCCTCTGACACCATGGCCTATCCTGCAGTAGGAGCGTAGGCCGGATAGCCCGGCACGCCAGCATTAATGATATCATCCGTCGTGCTCTTGTCACTTGTTTTAGGGTGCCAGCTGTTTTAGAACCCAACGGTCTGGCGCGCGACGATGGGAAGAGACCAGACGGAATGACCATAATGCCCTGTAAGTTAGGTAGACCTTTCGTGTGGGATGCAACATGTCGACACCCTTGCGCCATCCCATCTTCCTACTACGGTGGGCTGCGCTGGAGCCGCTGCTGCAGGTGCAGAAAACTTCAAACGGCGAAAATATTCCAACCTAATTGGGAGTTATATGTTCAAGCCGTTTGGGGTTGAAACACTAGGGCAATGTTGTCCGAGTGCTCACTTGGTTTTTCGAGATATCGCCAAGCGATTAGTCGACTCTTCACGTGACCAGAGGGCTGGCCTATTTCTTGGCCAAAGACTCAGCATCGCCATACAACGTGGTAATGCTGCCAGCCTTTTGGGCACTGTTCCTGTTGACAGCGATGCGGACGAATTTTTTAATGCCCTATGATTCTTTTTTCATACAATTGTACATATTATTATTTTAAATGTTAGCTTTTATTATGTAAATAAACAATAATAAAGAATAAACGTAAAATAATTGAAAACACACATAATGGTTACTCAGTATATAGGTAATAAATAAATATAGAAAAAGGCAAGAGCTCATTGAGCATAAAAAAAATGTTTTTAGTTAAAATCGGAACAGAAGTAAAAATAATAAAAACTCTCAGTTATATGAATAGCTAAAAAGCAGTATTTATAACGAATCGCACAACGTGACATCACGCCTTTTCCCGCGAAGATAAGGCAGAAATGTTCTACACATAGTACCTACACCCACATTACACACACACTACACTACACACACAAACCACACACACACACTCACTGTCTCACTTTCTATTTGATTTTTATTTGTTGCCAACTGATGTATGTATCTTGTGTATTGTGTCTTTTAGTCTGTGCTAAATAAATGTAATCTATTTTCTTTATTTTTCTTTTCTATATTTCGCCTGCCATGTAATAGGGGGAGAAGAGCCTTTTGCCATCAACCGGACACAAATTCAGATTCCGGACTATTACTGAGAAATTCCCGATGGAAAAATTCAAGAACACTGCCCAACCTGGGAATCGAACAAAGGACCTCATGCTCCAGTGCTCTAGTGCTTGGTCTATTGACCATTGAGACAGTCGGGACATTCGGCCTACCGAATTATTTTGCGTCAATTTTAATGATATTATGTATAAGTGACAGTGTTACTGAATTTTTGGTACCAAATTCTAAATTAAATGTCAGCCATTAGATTGTTGTAATGGCTGAAGGCTTGTAACACGGTGAAGACAGAAGCATATCAACCTGAAATTCTGCCATAAGGTGATAAAGAAATTATACCGTGTTATGGTTCTGCTTCTGTCAAATGACTCTTTAAATATTCATTACCTGTTATGTATTCCGAGTACCTCATTTGCATGGAAATTATACAATAGGTACTATTTTACTTCATCATCGGGCTATATCATACTCCACTGCTGAAAATAGCCCTATCTGAAAAAGAGGGTCTAGGAAGATTGAACCATATTGCAGAGCAAGAAGGAGGATTGGGTTGTGATGGACTTTTGGAACATCATGACTTGGAGTAGGTACAGTCCGACAAACCACTTGCGGAATAGACCACAGAAAATCACACGCTATTTGGGAAATGACAAATTGTAATGTTCTAAATAGCTTGTGATTTGAAACAATGAACGTTTTATAAAATACTAGCTTCTTTTTTCGCATCGCCTTGCCGCGCTATTACTTCGTTTTTGATTAGTTTTCATTCTGACTTTTCTGTTTGCTCCTGAAGGTCATAGTGTCATGTTAAATTGTTTGTTAAAATGCCTATAGAGCTTTCCTCAAAAATTGGGCTAACAAATAGAAAAATATTTTTTCAAATCCGACTGTTACTATTTAGATTAGCGCGTTCAAACAAACATACAAACAAACAAACTCTTCAGCTTTATTATTAGTTTAATTCCATGCACAGTATTTGTTTTAGTCTCGTGTTTAATTAGCATAAAGAAATTAATCCTAGTAAGATATTCATCTCCACGTATGAATCGATGTCGGTGACGATTGACCGGTCACCTCCGGAGAAATAACATCAATATCAAAGTTTCTATTATCACAAACATTCATTGAGTAATCTAAACGAAAACTTATTCGATCGATTCGAAAATTAACCCAAGATCTCTATAAATTTAGAATGTCAGAAATAAACAAACACATAACAACCATTTTATTTTCGAGGTCTTCTGAGAATAAAAGGTTTTTCTTTTAGCACTCACTGAAACAGCAATCTGTGAAAACTATTTCCAAGAAATAACTCGGCATAAATCGAAAGCAGCTTACTAATTTCTTCGTACTTTGCTAGATGTTACAGGACGCCAAGGTTACCATGAACTAAAAGAGCCACAGATGCTTGATGATCGCGGCTCGCAGGTACTCTTGCTTTTAACCCATTAGGCAATTGACAATGTGTTGCGAATCAAACTCGTGCATCAATTTAGCAATTTGTGTACAATACGAATCTACTGTATCCGTATGATGTATCAAATTGGATAAAATAAGATACGAGAGACCTCGTATTCGAAATCGTTCGAGGGAATGTTCTTTGATACGTAAACAATCTCACACACATGTTTTTTAGTCAAAAAGTTTTTTGCAATAAATATTAGGTATTATAAGTTATGTAATAAAACACAGCAAGTTAAAAATCTTTCCCTAAGTACATTTCTCGCAAAGTCCCAAGAGTAATTTTGTTTATTTTTTTTAAACGAGTCATTTTTGTAGCTCATGTTTTCACGTGACTATCAGTATAACTTAAACTGCTAATTTTTCAAGGAAACTGTATTCCATCACATTTATTATTTCTTTTATAAAATTCTTTTGACTAACAATCACGCGTAGTAAAACGTGATGAGTAACATTAAAGATGACAAGGTCGTGATCTTAAATTATATCACTTTCCTTGAACTAGAGTGATAGACAACACACTAGGTATGTTTATAGCATTTTCATCAGCATCACAGATATTTCATTATATTTATTTTATTTTATTTAAGTATGCGCGTCACGTTATGGGCTGGACAGATTCCAATTGGACTTTTATTGAACTTTATGGGCCTAACCTTTAATCTTAACGTAAATGGGTTGAGTCGAGGAGGATTTAGATAAATTCGAAACTGCCAGCACGGTTAATTAACACTGCCGAAAGCTTGTTTACTAACAAAAAAACCGTTGTAATTAATAATCATAGAACTAGGTAGTTACCGATTATTATCATTTAAAAGTAATTAATCTTCGGAACTATGAAGCCTACAAACTTGAACTTAGTCGGTTTCTTAAACAAGTTGATATCTACTACCTAAAGACATTACCTACTTATACAAAATATTTGCCCTTCAGTTTATAAAATTAATAGATTGAAGCTATTTGTAGCAAATGTGCACATGCCATTTTGTCAGTTCAGTACACTTGGAACACTTAGAATCAATGCACAAGCACGCCCCTCCAGCCCACTTCATACACATTGACTATAAATCAAGAGGAGTCAATGGAAGCCCGTAATACATTGATTATGCATACGTAAACGAACCTCCTTGTGCGTTTCCAGCACATTTATTTATTCATAAAAGATGAACCAAAGACATACCTCGAAGAATTGCTAAACTTAGATGGCCGAGGGGGCCCAAAAGTTCTGGGGTAAAGACCGCGTACCGGAACACTCAGCGTCATGTTTCGGCACTTACGTTTCCTCAAGTTGGATCCAAGACTTACTGAAGGTCACGGGAATGAGGACAGCACAGGACCGGTCGCTGGGGCGATGCTTTTTTTTATGGATGGGAAATCATCAAATGACCCCTCCCGCTGTGGGTTGAGCGTTGTCAGACTTTTAACTGACTAAAAGCCATCCATGTTCCTTCTTTGCCCTTTGCGTTCCGGGGCCACGGTAACTCTTTCGAACAACTATGCTAACATCTCACGTAAAAGTTCACTCATCCTCTATAGAAAAGGGAGGATCCGCCGAGCAGACGGGTGTTGTGTCTGGTCGGCAACTGCCCGATCATTTATTTCGGGGCGTAGCGTTGTTTCTATGCTATGCTATCTATGCGCGGTAAACTCTGCTTGCGAGATGCAGGATTTTGCGTGACGTCAGAATGACTCGTTGTTCGCATGTGGCGTTGTAGATACCGCTACTGCATCATATAAAAATAGACAAGCTTAGAAACTATTGACAATAGTAATTGTGGGAGACTAGTGTCTGCACTGGGAATGTATAGCAGATCACCAGGGTCCCAACACACGGTAGGTATGTAAACATAATCAGTTATTTAGTAAATGTGAAAGGACATAGACAAGGGCATAACATAAAATTCAATGATAAACAAAAATAAAAAGAAATATATCAAATACAGAATCTTCACATTCGTAACACTTATATCAAACTAGGTGGGCACATGGTACTCGCATGTTTCGCCGTTATCGCTAAGTGCTATCCCAAACAACTCGTAACAGACAGGTTAATTTTAGACGAAAAGTTCAGGAGTTATCGCTATCACGTAAGTTTAGCTACATAACGTGATCTACGTGGAAAATATCGAGAACAGGGTAAACGTTAACCCCGGCACGTAGATACTGCAAGCTTATCTGTCACAGTCTATGTTACTAGTTGCACTTAATAAATGAATTAAAGGTCATCGTTGATAGTGATTCACACAATATGCGTAAAACGTGTTTGTATAAACTTGCACAATATTATAATAAAACGTGACAGTTCATAAATTCGTAAATTACATAATAAATTCATGATTTATTTTTGATACATTTAGTCTGCTGATTTTTTCTCGTTTTCCGGAATGAAAAATCATTGAGAATGAAGCAAGATAAAATCAAGTATTAAATAAAGCATTTTTTAACATTTCCCCTTTCATCGTGTGCCCTTTTCATTTTCAACTCTTTTAGGGAAAAAGAAAACATCTAGCGATGTGACGACAATGTATTTAATATTGTTCTTGTCGTATGATTTAGAAGCAAAACTCCTTGTAGAAGGTTTCGTTAGAGGAAGTTTCTACTTCCAGCAAAGGTATGGTAGAAGAACTTCCTTGGAGATAGCTATTTCTATTTACTAGTGTTCCTGTTTGAAAGGTAGATATGAGAAACAGCGAAATTACAGGATCATGAACCTTCCTACTTTATCTCGTAAGATCACTTCTTCTTGATGTCGTGGCCTGTGTGTCCTGTCAGCTGCACGTTACAGAAACTGATGGACGCTAGTGATGGCGACAAACAAGTAGCCAAATTCTGGGCCGAGTCCATTTAGAATGCCATCGACACCCTAAGAAGAAGAAGACTTCTTATTGGCAAAGCCCTTGGTGTAGCAAGTTTTTATCAGGTCGCTGTGTTATCACTTTCATATTTTCATAGGTCGTCGTCGGTCTGTTTTTCTGCCCTTCACAAAACAATATTCAAAAGATGCACAAAGCACGCTGGTATCTTAATTATTCGTAACTTGTTGTAACACAAAGTGGAGTTTAATCATCTGTTTTCAAATAATTTCAGATAAAATCTATTATCTGAAATTTAAATGTGTTATTATCTATTTATCATCTAGGTTAAGCATAGGTCAAGATTTAATCTATTGTTTCAGGATTATTACATTTTATTAAAAAAAATAAAGTAATAGATTTAAAAATGATGTAAAAGTTTTGACTGAGTACTTATTCTTAAATGATTATTGATTTTAGTTACCTAAATCTGTTCAAAGAAACGTTTACATTCAGGACAACAGCTTACATGAGATTCGACGAGGAATTCAGGGTCAGGTCATGTTATTGTATCGAACTGTTATAACTGTGTGGAAAAGTCGTTAAATTGTATTGTCTGATTACTGCCTACCATTAACTAGGTGCATGTACTAAGAATGATGGAGATTCGGCTTTCGATAATATTGTACTTTGCCCCTGTCACAATCAGTGCGTACAGTGAAGCTGAATATTCTGTTATCATCAAATGCCTATACTTCAGTCCTAAATAAATAAAACATTTCTTATCCTTTCTATTATACCGGCTGACTTTTTTACCGTCGTGACAGAAACATTGTATACAAGGTGAAAGACGTAGATTTTTTCACAATAAAGAAAAGAAAAATCTCTTTTTTACATTCAATCATTTGATTGAAACCGGCCGATGGCTTCAATCAAAGGATTGAATGTCGCTACGAAATCAATGATAATTTCCGCACGTAGAGCAGGGTGCCTTTAAGTTGATTTTTTATATTACTTATCGATTTTTAAAGAAATATCTGTGTCACGCTTCTACTATGTTCTCCTTTTATACTATACTTTTGTTCAAACGTTAAAAAAAGTTAGTCGGTATTTGGGCATATCGATATATTCTCTTTGAAAACTTTGATTCTCACCCGAGAGCGACTTATAATAATATTATATAATATCCTTGGACATTTCACACAACGCCATATAGTCCTAAGCTAAGCAACTTAATGCTTGTGTTATGGTAACGAGATGGCTGATAAACTACTTATAAACATTTTTTTTTTGTAAATACATACATATTATATACTAGCTTCTGCCCGCGACTTCGTCCGCGTGAAATTTCACCCTCTTAGGACTGGAATTTCAAAAAACCCTTTCTTAGTGGCCTATATACACTTCACAAAGAACACACTCCAAATTTTATGTCTCTATGACCAGCGGTTTAGGCTGTGCATTGATATAATCAGTCAGACAGGATCACAGGACTTTGAATTTTATATATTAGATTATAAAAGTAAACCTAAGTACCTACCTAATAAAAAAAAACTCAATAACAGAAAATAAAATACCTACCTACCTAAATAAACCTATTTCTGATGATACGTGGCTAAATAATAACAGCCGCACAGGTCGATCGATCAGGTTAAGCTACGCTTGCCGCGGTTGGTCTGTGGATGGGTGACCATCTTTACATATGGAGACCCCTCCGTGCCTCGGAAAGCACGTTAAGCCGTTGGTCCCGGCTGTCATTCGTGGATCTTTGACAGTCGTTACGGGTAGTCAGAAGCCCGAAAGTCTGACAACCAGTCTTACCAAGGGGTATCGTATTACCCAGTAACTGGGTTGTGGAGGTCAGATAGGCAGTCGCTCCATGTAAAATACTGGTATTCAGCTGCATCCGGTTAGACTGGAAGCCAACCCCAACATAGTTGGGAAAAGGCTAGGCAGATGAGGCAGATGATGAACTAATCTAAACTCAATAAATAAGCAAAATCCCTAAAAACTAATATCTATACGAATGACTAATCCTACCTAACAGTTTTATAAAATAACCTACGGTCACTACGTACACTATCAAATATACTACCCATACTTTAAAATTAAAATCTATACTTACTTATAAAAACGACTTATAAAAATAAACCTAAATAAGTCTACCTTAAACTGTACTTAGTAAAAACTAAAAGGAATAAAAAGGTCGCACTGAAAAGCACGTTTTGGAATTGCAAGTAGCAGTTAAAACATACAATTTATAGAATGCTAATATGAACGAACGCTCGCCTATTATTATTATCTTCGTCGTGTACTACGACAAACTAATTATTTGCGGTTGGTACAGTAATCGGGTCTAGGGATCGAACCGCAAAATTAAGTTTGTTTTTTATTGTATATTTTTTTCCGGGATAAAAAGTACTCAGTGTGGTGCCTAGGATATTAAAGAATAATTATACTAAGTGTCATCGTAATCGAACCGGTAGTTTTTGCGTGATGCCTGAACAAACAGACAGACAGACAGAATTTTTCTTTAAATCACATTTTTGGGTTCTGTGTCGGTCTAATAACACAACAACTAATACCTATTTTATAAAAAACAACAAAATAAATTCAAATAAACTATTTAAAGACTAAAAGTCGCGCTGATAAGCACGGTTTGTTAATATCAATTATCGTCTGTCAATAAGGTCGAACGCTCTGAACGCATCAACAGCCAAATATTGAATGAAGCTCGCGCTCGGACCTCCCTTACCCTACCGCCGCGACCCGCGTCGAGCGCGGCAACCGTTACACAAAAATAATCCTTATGGCATGATTCAGTATTCACGCGCGACGGCGCGATGGCTTATTAGCGTATTTCATGTATAAGTTTGGTGTTTCTATACCGATTACTATGATTCTTTTTTTATTGAATAGGTAATAATATTAACTTCTTTTAATTAGGGATGAGTGAGAGTATTATAAACGTAAGAGTAAACAAATATAATCAGAAAGCTCCGAACTGCTAAGGTATCGGGAGTTACACGTGTTATTGTGAGTCAACCATAAAAGATAGACATATGCTGTAGTAGGATATTTTTTAGATAATTTTATGTAGAACATTTCCGTCATAAATGATTTCTATGTAGCTTTAACCATTAAGGCTGCACACGGGACGGAAGCTTAAAAAATGGAGCAACTTCTCCCGTTTTCCCAACATTTCCTTTCACTGCTCTGCTCCTATTCATTGTAGCGTGATGAAAAGTATACTATAACCTCCCCAGGAGTATGAAGAATAATTGTACCAAGTTTCGTTAAAATCCGTCGAGTAGTTTTTGTTTCTATAAGGAACATACAGACAGACAGACAGACAGACAAAAATTTTACTGATTGCATTTTTGGCATCAGTATCGATCACTTATTACCCCCTGATAGTTATTTAGAAAATATATATCATGTACAGAATTGACCTCTCTACAGATTTATTATAAGTATAGATAAAACACCCTAAATACTATACACTTATAGACGTAGTATGATAAAGAGAAGATAGACAAATTGCACATCCTCCTTGGTGACCCTCATCACGAATTTATCGCCAACTAGCTTCTGCCCGCGGCTTCGCCCGCGTGGATATCGGAAATTATCCACGGGACAGTACCGGTGAAGTAGCCCATGTCCTTCCCTAGGATGCAATCTATCTCCTTGCCAAAGATACTAAGCATGCTGTTGACGCTGATCTTGGGACTATTCCGGTGACTCCGCTGCCCTTTGAGACACCACTATACTCAGCATGCTGTTGACGCCGATCTTGGGGCTGTTCCGGTGTTTCTGCAGCCCGTTGAGACACCAGATACTAAGCACGCTGTTGACGCTGATCTTGGAACTATTCCGGTGACTCCGCTGCCCTTTGAGACATCAGATACTCAGCATGCTATTGATGCCGATCTTGGGACTGTTCCGGTGTTTATGCAGCCTGTTGAGACACCAGATGCTCAGCATGCTATTGATGCCGATCTTGGGACTGTTCTGGTGTTTCTGCAGCCCGTTGAGACACCAGATACTCAGCATGCCGTTGACGTCTAGGTTGACACTGTTCTGAAGTTTCAGCAGCTCGTTGAAATGCCAGATACTCAGCATGTTGTTGACGACGATCTTGGAACTGTTCTGGTGTCTGTCTCAGTAGCTCTGTGTGCGCCTGACGCACCGCCTGCTCCACCTCAAACCTTCGCAGCTCAGTTTGTTGAGACGTCTCGTTAAGTCTTGCTTTTTTTATAGCTCGAGCTTTATGAAATATTAGACTTACGCTTTCGAGTCATTAATGTAAGTACTATTTAAAAAATCACAAAACCCGTAGTAATTTTCAAACTAACTAAACCAATTCCAATAGCTAATTATGAGGAAAACGAATCTATGTTCTTCCTACTTACAACACAACCTAAACCTGTACGTTAATCTTAAACTAACAAAAAAAAAAACAATTGTAATAATCTAAGTAATGAAATGTGATTTGATTTGATTTGATATTTCTTTTTAAAATATCATCTGCATAGCCTTTTCCCAACTATGTTGGGGTCGGCTTACACTTAACGTGCTTTCCGAGGCACGGAAGGGTCTCGGTATGTAAAGATGGTCATCCATCCACAGACCAACCGCGGCAAGCGTAGCTTAACCTGACCGATCGACCTGTGCGGCTTTTATTATTTAGCTACGGGCCCCTCGGGCTCTTCTTAAAATATACTACCTAAAAATTATAATTATGCCTACTCATTCATTTCATTTTGGCAGTTCAACAACATTCATTGCGTTATTTATTTACGTTGTTGAGCAGACAAATTTTTCGAACATATACAGGTAAAGCGATGGATTAGCGATATCCTTCAAAATGATTCAGATTGAGCGTATTATAAAAGTGCTCTGTGCCTCACGCGTCTGCCTGCCCGCGTTCGGCTTCGGGACTTCGCCCCCCCCCCCCTTCCCCGCTTTGTGCGCCGCCGCGCCGCCAATTCCTATGGCGCTCTACCTCAGGTCAATCTTATCGTGATAACTTTTAAAGAATTTGTCCAAATTGCTTGGTGTAAAAGACAAAGTTTATCTACATTAAATACCGAAAGCGATAAATGTATTAATTTTCATAAGAATTAACTAAGTACTCTAAAACGTGCATTGTAAAAAAAGTATCCGATTTAAATGTATTTATGGATCACTATTTTGGATATAATGGCTTCCACATAAAAGGTAGATATATGCTGTCGCGGACTTTTATTTAGAACTATTTAAGACAAACAGTCCCACGATACATTATCTTCGTGTAGCTGTAACGGTTTAGGCAGCGCACGCCAAGATAGCTCTCAGAGGGCAGGAATTTTTCCGAATTACTTGATACTTATCGTATGGGCAAAAAAAAATATTACACAAAATCTTTATAAATTGTAGCCTATGTGTTATTCTGATGTATAAGCTATATTACTGTGAAGTTTCATCGAAATCCGTTCAGTAGTTTTTGCGTGAAAGAGTAACAAACATCCTTACAAACTTTCGCGTTTATAATATTAGTAGGATTAGCGTGTTTTTTTAACTGATTGTTTCTTTATCGGTTTGAAAGTTACAATTTAATTCGTACCTATTGCAATTAATACATGCTGATAGAATGGCACCAAAATGTACCTTCTTTTGAGTAACTGAAGCAACAAGACCACAACCACATATTCCACATATTCTCGTTCTCGTTAAGCACATATTCTGCAGCATAGTAATAAATCTGCCTCTGGACACGTAGGTTGGAATGGAGCTGCTGTAGAGCCTTATACGAAAACGTTTATCCAGGACAGTCAGTATCACTAGTCCTAGTACTATTTCTGAAATCTAGCAGAATTGCTAACTATTAATCTATCAGTGACGGTATTACGTATTGTTTATTGGGTGGCTTGCCAACAATACGATAAAAAGTTTCTCATAAAGTCATAAAGACGGTGATAATTTCATTAAAGTTAATAAAACTAAGT
The DNA here is from genome assembly GCA_963669345.1 of Gortyna flavago. NCBI lineage: Eukaryota > Metazoa > Arthropoda > Insecta > Lepidoptera > Noctuidae > Gortyna > Gortyna flavago. The sequence goes on along the minus strand of OY770129.1, from coordinate 7,598,260 downwards.
TAATTAGTTAATAAAATTAAGGTTAAGAATACCGACGGAGTTTAGTGAAAGTATAAAATACAGAAAATATAATGTAGTACCTTTTCGGCGAAAATTCTCATAGATATTTCATATTAGTCTACCGACCAGTCCAAAAGTGATGGATGGGCACATCACTTTATGGATGTTGTGCTGGATTACATTATAACATGCTCAGCTCGTGTAGATTGACATTAATTTAATCTTTTTATTGGTAGGTATACTTTTTTCGTAGCCAACACTTATCCATACTAATATTATAAATTCGAAAGTAACTCTGTCTGTATGTTACCTTTTCACGCCTAAACCACTGAACGGATTTCGATAAAATTTGGCAGAGAGATAGATTGCATCCCGGGGAAGGACATAGGATAGTTTTTATCGACATACAGACATAGAAGCTAGTCCTAAATAAATTGGGATAAAGTCAGAATAGAGATGTTGTTTCTACTGTGTAGTAGGAAAAAGCTCAGCTTGTAATACATAATTATGGTACAATAGCTGTTGCCCGCGACTTCCTCTGCGATCCATAATGAAAAGCCTATTATATGTTCTTACCAAGGTCATGGTCTATCTGTATGCCAAATTTCATCCAAATCCGTTCAGCCATTTTAGCGTGAAAACCTAACAAACAAACTCACTTTCGCATTTATACTATTTTAAGTTAGGATGTCAGATGTCACTGTGGCATGGCTTTTATATACCTAAGTATAGCCGTTTGAGGATCATTTGGAGTGTGGCCAAAATCGGAACTAGCGTCACCATATTGTTTTTTTCAATACAATTTCCAAAATGTTTACCAACAACGCTCCTCTGTCAATGCCATTCAAGCGCCAAAACATCTATCTTCTATACCTACCATGCATACATATAAATAAATTTAAAAAAAAAAAACGTTTATTTTCAGGCGTCTAAGGCCCATAGCGTTGTTAGTATTACCAAAACAAACTTAAAACTATGTTAGTAGTAACACAGATGCACACATGAATATAAAAACACAGCATCTACTCACATATAGCAAGGTTTATCAAGTCCCATGTCTGACATGTAGCTTGATAAACCTATCCATTGTAGGCCCCTCTAGCCTGTCAGCAAAAGCCATCAGAATGCTGTTTCTGCTTCCCCTCACCCTGCGCACCACTGATGCCACTTTTTTGCGCAAGATCGCGAAGTAATCATCAGTGTGCGCATCAGCGAACATCCCTGACGCACTACAATAAGGCGGAAGCCTCAACAGCGCCCTGAAGGCATTGTTGTATTGAATGCGCAGTGCGCTGTCTGCTTTTTGGTTATGATTAGCCCACAGACTGCTGGTGTAAAATATTTGACAAAATGCCTTAAAAAGTGGTATCTTAACCGGTACTGAACAACCAGCAAACCTGCGTGCCAACATGTTTCCCCTAACAGCCATCGCCCTGCGCTGTCTTTCCATATCCAAGTCATTTTTAAGATCCTCCGTAACAATACGGCCCAAATATTTAAATTGTACTACCCTCTGCAAAGGTGAGCCGTTCAGTTCCACGGGAGGGACATTGGAGGGACTTTTATTTCTTCCTCTAAACACCAACATATCACTTTTTGCAGAATTATATTTTAGCCCATACTGCTCGGCGTATCTTACACAAATAGTGAGTAATTTCCTAATTCCACCGATTGTGGGGCTCAGCAGCACCATATCGTCGGCGTAACTTAAGTTATTTAAACTAACTCCGTCTATATGGCACCCGACATGAGTGCTACTGAGCTCAACAAGCAAGTTGTTTACATAGATATTAAACAATCTCCGGGAAGTAAGACCTCCCTGCCTAACACCACATTCGAGTTTGTACGGGTCCGACAATGCGTTGGACCATTTAACAAAGTTCCTCTGTTTATCATACCAGATCGATAATGTTGACACCAACGCACCAGGAGCTCCCGCTTCCCGAAGCTTCTCCCATAAAACCTTATATGAAACCAGGTCGAAAGCTTTGGAAAGGTCCAGGAAACAAGCATACACTGGTGTTTTTCTGTCCGTATAGTATTTGACAGTGTGTTTTAACGCAAGTATTGCACTCTCAGTAGACAGCCCCGCACAAAAACCAAACTGTGTGTCGTGTAGTTTGGTGTATTTACTGAGGTGTGTGTCAAGCACACTATCAAACACTTTGGCTATCACAGTTGCCAATGAGATTGGCCTATAATTCCTTTTGTCTGCTGTGTCTCCTGTTCGATTTCTTACAATAGGTACAACCAATGTATCCAGCATTTCCTGCGGTAGGTAAGAATGCCCCACACATAAATTAAAAAACATAGTTAATACTCTCGCCAAGTGCACACCAGGCACTTTGAAGGTGCTCAATGCTGAGTCCATCATGACCAAGTGACTTTCCCCGCTTCATATTTTTAATTACTGTTTTAATTTCTGAACACGTAAAACTAAGAGGTTTTCCTGATTGATGGGACTCAGCATCGTTCACCCTCACCACAGATTCAAGATGTGAGCTCACAATAAACTGATCCTTAAATAAATTTGCTATTCCAGTATGGTCGCTCTCGCCCTCCACGCTAACTGGTAAGCTTGGAGAGACGTTGAGCTTTTTAGTGCCTTTCCAGAAAGATGAGAAACATTTCTTAGAATGGAGCGAAGCCAATATATCCATTTCTATTTTTTCTTGGTTCTTAATGACCCATTTCAATTTTGATTTAAATACCTTAAGAGTCAACATCATATCCTCATAGATAGGCCCACTACTGGGTTCGCCATACCAAAGCTACAATTTAAACTTGGACCTTGCTCGAATGTGATATTCCTTGACATGCTTGTTCCAGCCCTTTATACCTATATTTCTAATAATGCCTTTAGAGACTCTATTTACACTAGCTGTTTCACTTAATATAGATACTATGTCAATATACATCGAATCCAACAATAACCTATGGTGGGGATTATCACAAAAAATGTCAGCACATAGTTCAAAATCCTCCGGGAAATCTAAACTTTTTAACTTATTATTACACAGCGACGAGTATTCCTTTATTTGATCAGGATTTCTTTCACCCCATCGAACACCGTTAAGCGGTGGTTTAATTACACATATAGCTGAGCATGCTGTGCAATATTGCATGTGCACTTGGCTTGTATGTTTGCTTGTGTTAATTTGGTTGCGATTGTAGATAGACCAATCAATAAATAGCAGCAGAAGTTATGAAAGAGATCGGTCCATATTTGCAACTGGTCTCGAAAATTTTATTCAAGTGACCTCTTTAAAAAATACAAGTTTCCTGATTAAGAAATGTTTTTTGCTGAAAAAGTAAAGGAAAATAAACTTTTTGAATCATTTATTATGATCATGCAGCTGACTAAGTCTGTGAACTAAGAAAACAGCGATAATGTTACTCCAATGTTTTGATCTCAAATGTTTACAAAGTACCTACCTATATGTACCTATGTACAACCTAAATAAGTAGGTTTACATACAGGCGACAACTACAAAAATAAGCGTAGCCGCATTTTAGGATTGGGCTGTATAGGTACCTATATCCCACCATCACCAGCCTACCTATCCCCGGGGGCCTGAAACGATGATGTTTATGATGATACAGGTATCATCATAAACATCATCGTTTACACACATGATACACAGGTGTATCATCATAATTATCAAGTAATATAGTAAAAAAATATTTGGGTTTTTGACTTAAGCTCTATTTTTTATCTATTTAAAGATCTACCTACATGAGTTCATGACACAAAATTAAGCGGAAACAACGTATATTTAACAGCAAAAAATCATGTCATAGACCAAGTACTAATTTATTTATCTACTTACTTCTACCATTACGGGATAACCCAGTGTGATATAATTAAGACAGTTCTTAGATTCCTTTCAAAATTACCTACATATTTTGCAGTTTTGAAGATTTGGTTTTTTTTTAAAACCGCCCAGTGCTGAAACTGCTGAAAAATTCCAATAACAATAAATTAAGTCAAATTTCTGTTGTGACTTCGTCACTTCATGAAAGTTTCATAAGCCAAGATCTGCGGTGATAACGGTGGACTACATTACAATTTTATGTCATACGCGGGGTGACTTTGGGACTTTGGTCCAAGGGTCACTAAACAATCAGCTGTGTGCATCACTCCACCCGCTGATTAGACCACGCCGGATTGTGTATTTTGACCCTAAGTCTTTGCGGTGACGTCGTGTCAGTGCGCGCGCGCCAGTCTTCCCGCGATCGCGACGAATCGTAGCGAAAACGCATTTGTATATAATCGGTCGCGAGGAAATTAAGTTGCCAGTCTTCTGCGGTGCGTCTGTCATCAATCACATCTAACGGGCTGCAACTAGAGGTGATATAGAGTGGATGAAACCCTCTTTCGCTAGTTCCGCTATTACATCGTTCTAAAAACAGTACAGGTAAGCTTTTTATTTTTATTGCTAGTTTGTAAGATTAAATTAACTGCTAAGTTCCTTTTGTTTTTATTAATAATTAAAATTATACAAAATTGCAAGTAGACTTAGCAACTTATTTTGGCGAAATTTGCTTAATTGGCGAAAAGCTTAGTATAAAATAACAGTATCATGACAATTGACACTGGCCAATCAGTGAGTTAATTATTACTGGGATTATCCAAACGCGTTCACCACTAAGCTTAATTTACCGTCAAGTAATTAGTGTGATCATCATCCAATCACAGAACTCAACAATGGCCACATTATCATGTTAAACACTTCAAGCACATACTAACTTTTAAGTTAAGTATTTCTGATTAAAGTTAAAAAAGTTTACCTTATTTAATTCAAACAAACATGTCTTTGTACCTACCCACTTTGTTTTGAGTTTTTCGTGAAAAGTTCAAGGAATGAACTGACTAGACATTTTTAATCTCATTCAAACTCTAACTAAAAAAATCTAAATTTCCATTATTCACGAACATTGTGTCACTCGCCTAATATTTTCACATAACATTAAAAGGCACTTAAAAGGTACCTTTACATTTATGATTTTTTTTTCGGGTATGGGCATTTATTTCAGCATAAAATATAGAAGAAACAGTAACATTTTTATATATTTTTGTTAATGTTTAAAACAATGATTAATTTTGATGTATTCGCACCACTAATTTAATTTATTTTGGCATTGAAAGGTACAAAATAACTTAAACGGGGATTTAAAAGTTGTACTGAATTAAAAATATACTTGAATCATCTGCCTAGCCTTTTCCCAACTATGTTGGGGTTGGCTTCCAGTCTAACCGGATGCAGCTGAATACCAGTATTTTACATGGAGCGACTGCCTATCTGACCTCCAAAACCCAGTTACTGGGTAATATATACTTGAATATTTATTTTAAAACACCAGCATAACCTGTCGCATGAAAACTAAAATTGTAATGCAATAATGTAGATACCTACGTACTCATTTAAATACATTTATTAACAATGAAGTTTGTTTTTTTATAATTTAATGTTTTTGGTGTAAAAATGTACGTATTTAAATTATTAAATTACCAACAACTGTATAGGTAACTGCTTATTTACGTGTCCATGCGGTAATACCGCCCAATAATAAAAGGTGACTAATATAGAGGACTCATCTGTGTCGCGTCGCGAGATCTCGAACTGTCACCTTTCATCGCACACAAAGCGCGCTCTATCTCGCGATATCTGCGTGATTGTGATCGCATCAGACGGATCACGCCATTCCCGCGCAGTCGTCACCGCGGTCAAATAACACACACACATTAATAGAGTTAAGCTGACTACGAATCAACATAGAATTCGCAAAATGAGACCAAATAATTCCATTTGACTGTATAGAGTTATTTTAATGAGTTCCATTTGACTGTATAGAGTTATTTTTTTTTCCAATCGCGACTATAATAGATATATATTTACAGAATGATATTCATTAGAATCATTCATAAATATCTTTTAGTTAGATTTTTTACCTAAGAACTTTTATAATAAGAGATTTGTTCTTTATGGAACAAATCTAACTTAGAAAGATGTATTAATCATTATAATTCTGTAAATATGTAGGTACCTGATAAAGTCGTGAATCATATTTTGATCAAGATACAACCTGACACTGACCTGAAAATTGCAAAAAAATTAAGAAAAATTGAATTTCGCTGGCTACAACAGCGCATTCACCTTATGGTAAATAAATTTTAGTTAATTTTGGGACCAAGGACAATAAATTCAGAATAAGATTTAAAAAGAAGTGAATTATGGCCCGCAGATTCCTTTTGGCATGAAGTCTCTTTGATGAGATTTAAAAAAAACGCACAACTCCGACTAGTAAATAGTTATCTGTGGCGTTATCGCACTAGTGCAATAACATAAATTAAAAGGCACGCGTTTTTAATACACTGCATTATGGACCTAAAAGCGGTTCATTAAGAGCCACTTTACGAGCAAGTGTGTTGAAAATATTGTTATCAAATAATGATAATGTAAGATTATCATTATTTAACGTTAGATTGCTGACTACTAGATGCACGTCAAGTGACAAGTGCCGTAATTACCTTTTATTATTTTGTTTTTATTTCTTTTGTTATTATTTTGAAGATAATAATTATATGTCTGAGTAGGTATAGTTTGTATGTGTGAAATTTGCCACATCACAACATCATTTTTATTTCATTTAGTTTTTGATTGGAAAATAATATACATAATCCAATTATAAATGATTTTATTTAATTATATTTACATAATTTAAAAAGCTTACAGTTTTAAAATAATACTAATAATATGTTCAAGTATATAAAAAAGAGGGGAAATAATCAAATCATACCACAGGTAAGTAATTGAGTTAAATAAACAATTACGTACACACCTGTTTCTAACCAACTGTCGTATTCTTTCATTGAATATCTCCAATTCATCGCGAAAGGAGTATACATAGATTATAATACTATTCTACAAGGAATGATTAAACCTTTATTGTACCATGTTTTATAGCAAATAAAAATAATCTATTCTATTCTTAAATAAATCAATTAAAACGTTTTAAGTGTGTTTCGTTTCTTCAAGCACGATAAATCTGCATACAATAGCACCTAATTTACATATCTTATTTTACGTGAATACATTAGTCTAATATTATGTATTCCAGTGAAAAAGTAGGTGACCTTCGGCGAAAATGAAAACTTAATAAATATAAAACCGCGGGTACTGGTAGTGATGCTATCAAAATAAATAATATAGTGAAATAATTTATTTGTCTTACAGAAACAAAACTAAGTGCGTGGCATAAAATTGTGTTTTATTTATATATACATTAGGTACTTAATATTATGTTATGATTGCGTGCGTATCATCAGATATCGTCGAGACAAAATCATATGAAGTGTTGTTTTCAAAATTAAATATCATGGAAAAGATTGTAAAAGTGTGATGTTATATCTCGTCAAACGGTCATTTACATGATCGATTCAGTTTATACGTAGTAACTTTTAAAAGCCTAGCCCGCCATAATATGTACATGGCATGTACTCCGAATTAACATTGGTTAGGTTTTTTATTTCATTATAATAATATACATATAAATAATTTTTTAAATATTAGAATATATAAACAAAAAAAAGCTTTCTGCCGTGGGAAAGCCGCTGAGAAAAGTTTAATTTTTCCGGGATATAAGTAGCATATTATGTCATTTTCCGGCCGATAAAATATCTCTTTGTTTTTTTTTTTTTTCAAAAATCATTTTTCGTAAGCGAAGGACAAACCAAAACACACGTTCCACTATTGCATTTATTATTATATTAGTATTGCAAGTTAATAATGAATTACCAAAGTACTACATCTATTAGTCAGTAGAATAAATGTCGAAAATGGCATATTTTTTTTTGTGAAAGTTACATTACTAGGACCACCTAACAATCAATTTCTCATTGGTACAATTTTTTTTAAACAATTAATATTTAATTTTAAAACAGTAAAATAAGCAAATAATAATTAATACCTAACTAATTAATAAAAATAACAAAATTCAATCCTAACTTAACTAAAACCATACAGAAACTAAATTGATACTAATAATAATTAATTGGTACATATTATTAATTTGAATGGTAGATTTACAACCAAAGTATAGTTTCCACTTGTAAAGATCTTAAATGGGTATATAATTTCCGAGTTTTCCCACAAGGTCGCCTGTCTTTCGAGATTGTGACCGAGTAGAGTTAAAGCTGCTTATGTCTAAAATTATTTTGGTATTAGTTATTATTATGTTTGCTAAAACAACATTGTGGCGTAATACCATAAAGGAGAACGTTCACTTTGGTTGCACGTAAGCTAAGGCGCAAACTTGCAGGGCGTTGAAACTGCAGTTTAAAAATAACGATTAACTAAATCAATTTAGTACAGTAGGTACGTATAAGTAGCACAATAACAGCCGCACGGGTCGACCGATCAGGTTAAGCTACGCTTACCGTGGTCGAGCCGTGGATGGGTAACCATCTTTACATACCAAGACACTTCCGTACCTCGGAAAGCACGTTGAGCCGCTGGACCGGCTGTCATGCTTCAGTCATTACGGTACAGTCGTTACGGGTCGTCAGAAGCCTGAAAGTCTGACAATCAGTCTTAACAAGGGGTGTCGTGTTACCCAGTAACTGGGTTGTAGAGGTCAGATAGGCAGTCACTCCATGTAAAATACTGGTATTCAGTTGCATCCGGGTAGACTGGAAACCGACCACATCATAGTTGGCTAGGCAGATTGCAGGTACCTACGGCGCAAGTTCAGCACAATCGACGCTGGTCAATTATTACCAGGTGATCCACTATTGCTCTCGTGCCTCGTTCAAGAACCAATATCGCAGAATGTGTTTGTAATCGAGTAAAATCACTGTTCATATCGACTAAAAAGTGTGTGAATGACTTGGGGTTACCTAAATAACCAGTAAAGATTTTACAAAATTAATGATACACCAACATTGTTTTCGTTTATCTGTCCTGTTCTACAGGCAGATTGTTTTGTTGTCGATGGAAATCCTGAAAATAAAACAAATAGCCTGTGAATTGGAGGAGCTGATCTCTTTTAAAAATACCTGATCATCTTTTGTAAATATTGTTATCAAAATATAATATGTTAACCTTCCAACGGAAGGGTATAACGGTTGAGTACAGACACACTAAACCATTTACTGTACTGTAAACGCGTCTTCACGTGTGATTGGATGTCGAGCTGAAGGCTTAACTGGGCTTACCGAGAGAGGTACAAACGCGTCACGTGACACGTACCGCAATTTGCTTTCTAGATCGATATTTCAATATTATTTAAAAAAAAAAACGTAAGTGAAAAATGACTTTAAACAACTTTAATTCATTATTTAACAGCACTAATATAAATCATATCATAAGGTATCCTTTCCCAAAAAACTTTTATGTAAAACCTACAAATTTTGTTTTACAGTAATAAATATTGTATTAGCTCTATTCTTAAAACGATTCCTGGCAATCCAAACTTGAAAACCTAAGGTCCAGACTAAACTTTGTGAATTGAATACACCTTTTAAGTGAAGCATTAAACTGAAACTCTGAAAGTATACCAAGGCACTGTAAAGTAAGAACAAAGCACAGTTCGAAGATGCAGCACTATTCTTTGTTTGTTCCATTTTAGTGGCTATTGGAAACAAAACATAGTATGTATGCAGCAGTAGGTTTATTTCGGTTTATACTGAAGTTTAGAACGTACTTTTTTGAATATGTTAGTACAATCGAGGAATTAAAAATTATTGATAAAACTGCGCATCTCAATAATACTAAATTCACAGACATTTTAGATAAATTTTAGTAAAATTTAGTGATGAAAAGGGACTGTATGTATGTGTGTGGTTGGTGCAATGAAGTTAGATTAAAAGGATCATAAAAGGATTTTAGTGGACAAAAATAAAATAATATCAAAACATTTAACATTTATAAAAAAAAATTAAAAAACAACATTAAATAAAAAAAAAAATCGACTAAAAAGTTTGCATCATCTAAGAAGTTCACAACAGACATGAAGAAAAAAATCTGCTGGCATATCAGCGGTAGAAAACTACGTAGGTAATCATAGGTAAATCATTCACTATTTATCATCCGTGAAACAGCATCTAATAGCAAAAACAATGTATTGTTTTCGTTGTTCCCATAGAAAAAACGAATACATAAGAAGTAAACGAATACACTTACTTACCTAATATTTTTCAAATATGTTATTTGATTTGACGTTACATAAAAAGGAAAAATCAACAATGTAACAGCTGAAAAAAGTAGTATAAAACATACAAACCAAAAGCAAATTATCTGAAAATGTAGTACTTACAAATAAAAACCACAAAGATAGAAGATAGAATATAGGTACTAATAAACATACAAGAGACGTGCTTTAGGTGTTTTCCATTCCCCTGTAGATCTGATATTACGAACATTCAATAAGGTATTTGCATTCGTAGGTTTGCACTCGACCTTTATAAATAGCCTCGTCTGCTTCACTTTCAACCCAGCTCGATGTCCTCTTAGTCCAGGAAACCTTCCTGAAGCCCCATCTGCGGAACCCGAACATTGCCAACTACAAGATAGTTCGCAATGACAGGGCTCGCTGCCACAAGGGCGGTACCCTCATCTACTATAGGAAGTCCCTCCATTGCATCCCGATAGACCCGCCCGCCCTCATCTCTCAGCTAGAGATCTCTATCTGTCGGCTCGGCATGACCGGTCACCCCGCAATCACCATCATCTCCGCCTATATCCCGCCCACCAATGGTGCGGAGGATCCCATCTCTCTCACTACCGATTTCACTACCCTCTTCGGTATGAGTGACTCCGTCATCATGGCGGGGGATCTCAATGCCAAACATCCCGCTTGGAATAGCAGCACGACCTCTACCAGAGGTAGGATCGTGTTCAAACTAGGCGACTCCCTCAATTTCGATATCATCGCTCCGATGTATCCCACTCATTTCCCGGGCGACCCCGCCCAACTTCCTGACGTTCTCGATGTAGCGCTTCTCAAGAATGTAAACCTCCGTTTGCAGTCTATCGAGACGGTACAAGAGCTTAACTCTGACCACCGCCCGGTCATCTTGCACCTGGCCCCCTATTCGGGCCCCCCGCACGACCCCAACCAGCCCCCCCAGACCAAAACAGTCACCGACTGGAGGAAAGTAAGCGAAAGACTGAAATCCACCACGTCTCCCCACCTAGACTCCATCCCCGAGCAAATTATCTCAGTCGCAGACACGACTGGGGCGATCGACTCGTTCACAGAGCACGTTCAATCCGTACTGACGGATTGCTCACGGGAAGTTCCAGTGATGGAAGACCATCGCTGGAAACTGCCCGATGACGTACGTGAACTGGTGACCGAGAAGAACGCTGCCATTCGTGCCTACGACTCTTTTCCCTGCGACGCGAACAAATCCCACATGCGCCATTTACAGCGTGCTGTAAAGAAACGCATAGGGGAGTGGCGCTCCGAGGGATGGGATAAGTTGATCGGCGAACTCGAGCCCACCCACCACGCCTTCTGGCAACTCCAGAGGAAGCTCCGCTCCTCTGAAGAGGCCACAGTTCCTCCCCTCACACGCCCCGACAAAACGGTCGCTTTCGAAAACCTCGAAAAGGCCGAATGCCTAGCCGACAGCCTAGAGGCTCAATGCACTCCCAGCTCTCAACCAGTAGACAGAGCGCACCTCGACGAGGTGAACGCTGAAGTCGAACGGAGAGCCTCCCTCCCGCCAGTCGAAGACCCTGATGATCCTCTGCCTCCCGTCACTCCCGACGAAGTGCAAGACATCATAAAAGGGCTCGCAACCCGCAAAGCCCCCGGTTCGGACGGTATCACCAATAGGGTGTACAAACTCCTCCCCGCCCCCCTCATACTGCTCATGACCGCCATCTTCAATGGCGCCCTGAGCAACAACATCTTCCCCCAAATGTGGAAAGAAGCCACAGTCATAGGCATCCCTAAGCCAGGCAAGCCCAAGTCTGAGCCCTCCAGCTACCGCCCCATCAGTCTGCTCAATGTTTTCGGCAAAGTCTACGAGAGGCTTATTTATAAGCGCCTCAAAGACTATGCCGAAGCAAAGAGCCTCATCCCCCCCGAACAGTTCGGTTTTCGCACGAAGCATTCGTGCATCCACCAGCTCCACCGCATAGTCGAGCACATTAGCGCTGCTTTTCAGCGAGGTGCTTCGACAGGCGTCCTGTTCTTCGATATAGCGAAGGCGTTCGACAAGGTCTGGCACAATGGCTTATTATATAAGCTGTACCTGCTAGGTGTGCCAGACCGTCTCGTGCTCATCTTACGAGATTTTCTGTCGGACCGCACTTTCCGCTACCGTATCGAGGGCGCTCTCTCTCCCCCTCACCCCATCCGCGCCGGAGTCCCCCAGGGTTCCGTTCTGTCTCCCCTCATTTTCACCCTGTTCACTAGTGACATCCCGAACAGTAAAAAGGCACAGTTGGCGCTCTTCGCCGACGACACTGCCATTTACTGTTCGGGTGCCAACCAGTCATCCATAGCTCGAAACCTCCAAACCTCCGCAAGCGCCTTGAGCGATTGGTTCCGGAAATGGAGAATCGAGGTCAACCCCGATAAGAGTCAGGCGGTCATCTTCTCGAGACCGCGTAAACGACCCCCCCCCCTCCCGCGCCCGATCTCTATGTACGGCAAGCCGATCCCCTGGGGAAAGCGAGCCAAATACTTAGGTGTCATCCTAGACCACAACCTCACCTTCAACGAGCACATAAAGACGGCGCGTTCGCGCGCCTCTTTCGCTCTCGGTAGGCTCCACTCTATGATAACTGCCCGCAGCAAATTGTCACTCAAGTGCAAATTGCGCCTCTACACCGCGGTCATCCGTCCCATCATGACCTATGCTTGCGTAGTCTTCGCACACGCCAAGCCGCGATTTTTGCATAAAATGCAAACCCTCCAGAACCGTTTCCTCCGAAAGGTCACGGGAGCCCCCTTCTATGTCCGAAACGTGAATCTGCATCTAGATCTCAGACTCCCCACCATCCAGCAGTTCATGAAACGCCTTTCCAAGCGCTTCTTTGACTCTGCCATAAAGCACCCCAATCCCCTGATTGCGGCGGCCTCCCGATACACTCCCTCCCGCATAAGTAGGATTCGCCGACCAAGGCATACCCTCACTGTCCCCGACGACGCCACTACCCTCCTCCAGGAGAGCAGTAAGGCCACTAGTACTCTCAGACGACAACACAATCACAAGCTCAGACATCCGTCCTTCCGTCCTCGCCGCCGAGGCCCGTCGCGACGTCCCGCACCATCACCGTGCCCGCCCCGACCCTTGCTCGAGCCAGCCCGCGCAGCTGAGCCTGTAGTTTTAAATTCGCCCCTAAACACCAATAATAATACCGATCCAGCCTGTCCCTTGCTGTCCTCTTCCAGCGACGCCCTGAGCCGAGGTCCGAACCCCGCAGGGGGTTACCCTTAGCGCTGTCGCTTAGTTTTTAAGTTATTGTTTGCCCTGGCTGGAGGCCTTAATTCGAGGCATCCACAGGAAAGTCCGGTTAAGCAGTAGCCATCCTCATAAAGGATGAACTGCGAGATGCCATAGTTAAAAAAAAAAAAAAAAATTCACTTTCAACTAGCTTTCAGTTATTCTTCTCCACGTTTCTCGCTACTAGCGTGAAGCGTCGAGAAGTCCTCAAAATTGCAAGGCTAGCGACTCGCTAGCCTTGCAATTGTGAGGATAGGAGATAGGCGGTGGCTTTTTCGTGTGTCTTAACGTATTTTTTTTAAACAAGTAAGATGATCCTTCCTACCTACCTTACTTACAGTTTATCTGGATTATCTGTTTTTTTTTTAATACATTAAGTATGTTAAAATATTCATGTCAACCAAGGTAACCAACATAGCCCGAAGAGTTGCCAAACTTAAGTGGCAGTGGGCAAGGCACATTGCTCGCAGAACAGATGGCCAATGGGGCCTAAAGGTTCTGCAGTGGCGACCGCGTACCGGAAGACATCGCGTTGGAAGGCCTCCCACAAGGTGGACCGACGAACTTTTGAAGGCCGCAGGAAGTCGTGGATGCGAGAAGCACAGAACAGGTCGAAGTGGAGGTGCTTGTGGGAGGCCTATGTTCAGCAGTGAATGTCTTTCGGCTGAAATGATGATGATAATGATTCTTGTCAAAAACGTGTCTAAATATAAGTCAGTTCTCGCTGGTTAGCATACTCAGCTTATGATTATCCCACTGTTGGGACACAGGCCCCCTCTCTGTGAGAGGGATTGGGCTATTATCCACCACGCGGGCCCAGTGCGGGTTGGTAGATATCACATGACTTCGAATTTTTGGTTGTAGAGCGAGAAAAGGCTCTCAAACGGTGAAGGAAAACACCTTAACCGTTTGATACCCTCCTTTTTGCTCCTTACCCCATCATTTAAAATGTAGCCACAACACTGTGATGCTGTTTCAGGGACTTTACGTGATTATTTCAAACATTATGGAAAATAACAATGTTATAAAACGTGATAGATAAGTAACGCAGCCTGACACAGACGCTATGCACCACAGTGCACTTGATAAGTTACCCACCCACCCCAGACGTCTTAACTGCTCCGAATTACCTAGATTCTACCTAATCCTCATAAACTACGTAAGTTAACCAAAGAATAAAAGCTAAAACTTATGTAGCCCGCATTGTATTACCAACTTGACTGGCCGGATTTGGCACACTTTTATCTTGCACGAATCTCTTGGATCCCGGTACCTATCGAATCTTGGCTGTAACTTCCAAACTTTCGGTTCTGTAAAAATGTCCAGTTTATACTTACACTTATTTCAAATATTGTGAGTTTGAAATTAAAGTGCCTAAAATTTTATCTGAGATTAAGATTACCTACACTTATTAAGAGATAAAAAAAAATCGTTTTTGCATAAATATGACGCACTTTCATTATCAAATTCGAATGTGCTGTGGAAGTACTGGTTAAAATTTTTTCCTGCTGTTTAGGTAAAATGTTGTGGCCTGTGGTCTAATTAGCAGTTAATTAGCTTTATCGATTTGATGTTTATTTGTTAAAATGAAAGGTGAGAGCTGAATATAATAGTAATTTATCTAGTGGTAAACGTTTTGATCCCAATTTCACGGAGTCATTGAAAACAAAAGGAAATCTGCAGTCAATTAAAAAAGATTTATATTTAAAACAACTTTTATAAATATTCTTTATTTTTTTGCAGATACAATGCCTCCTCAAGGGCAAACTGGTGGCTCCTGGGTCCTCTACGAAACAGATGCTGTGAATGAGGACACAGATGCCGCACCAGTCATCGTACCACCTTCGGCCGAGAAAAGGGTGTGGAAGATAGTATGGAGAAACGTCATCCTCATGGGATTGCTCCACATAGGAGGAGTGTATGGTGCCTATCTATTCCTTACAAAAGCGATGTGGCTGACGAGTATTTTTGGTAAGTTTTTTTTTTTGAAAAAATTCATTTTATATGTCTCTGCTGGGTGGCAGTACGACTTTTGTTTATGTCTGTTGATCCGCTGCAGAGCAAAGACCCCCCTTTCTTTTTTATAAATTTGTAATATTTTCCGCATTCTAATAAAAGCGTTTACGCCGTAAGGTATTTCATACAAACTTTTGAGCCCTTGTTTTTTGAAATGAATGAACCGATTTTAACGAAAGTGCAGGATACAAAGGTCTAAAAAGTTACTTTTCGAAACATCTTATAAAAAAAAAAAACTGGTAATCTTTGTTTCTTAAGTAACTTTATGGAACTTTCTATCCTGCTGATGCGTATGAAGTTTCATTAAAATCGGGTCATTTCGAAAACAAGGGCTTGAAAGTTTGTATGAAATGCCGTACGGCGTAAACGCTCTTAACTTCTCGTTTACACTGATACTGGGGATCACATTTTAAAATTTAACATAGTGAGGTTAAATTTTAATGTTGTTGTTAAATTTTAATTTTAATGTTTAAATGTTGTGAAAAAATACTATAGGTTCATACAACACATCTGTAGGAACATAATTATCTCCTACAAAGTATCCGTGCCTCGACAATTGACAATCGAAAAATAGTAAATAATTTTCCCTGAGTAGGTACGATTACAGCACGTATGTTTTAATTATTTCATGGTGCTGTTGTTACTATGTAGTATGAAAATCAGAGGGGAAATTACCGTATTTTTAAGAAAGATGGCATTCTAATATCAGTTTCAATACTCTCAATCTGTCAAAAAGAGGTACCTGTTATTGTATAAGTTTTGGACAAAAATTGTCACTGTGATGAAATCGCGCTTAGATTTTGAACGTTTTTAGACATGTACGCAACTGACTCGAATCGACTTGAATGGGTTTAATTTCGACAGTTCACCCACGTTCTTGGCTTTATTGACGTTGTTGAGCAGACGAATTTATCAAAACTATGAAGTAATGGATTATTAATGTCTTTGTATGTGTTGTTTTTCTTTTGATGCGTCATTTGCCGCAAATAAACGTATTTTCTTTCCTTCTTTTTCTTTCTTTTTCGAAACCCTCAGATTGTGATTGAAAGTGTGACAATTAGTGTGCCTCATTAGGAAGGGTTATCATTTTTTTTTTATTTATTCCTACTTTATTAGCTCTAGATCTAGGTACCTACTTCATTTTGTTTTCTGAGAAGTTTAAATAATTTATATCTACTATGACCAAAGAGGAGATATATTTTCCAAGTGCCCTACTTGGAATTTAGGAATAGGTACTTTAAGAACCTAGTAATATTACCTAAAAGTGGCTCAAACAAATTCGTCGTGAAAACATTTGTCTGAATGAAATTCCTGAGCACGTGTCGATTTCTATATAAATTACAAGTTAATTATACACTCGAACAAATATTACAGTTTCAGAGAATTACTGCCACGAAATTAATTAAGTTGTTCTCTTTACACTACTGCGGGTAGGTACATCAAATAAATTCCTAGTAAATAATATGCGATGTCAAAATAAATAAGTAACAAGACTACCTATAATAGAGCGGCTCAAATCTATTCACAAAGTAGATAATGTCATATTCTAATACGCTTTTCTATTAAGTAATTTAAACTCGTAAAATTGCAGAATTGACCTTTAAAATCCATAATAATATTATAAATTCGAAAGTAACTCTGTCTGTCTGTATGTTACCTTTTCACGCCTAAACCACTGAACGGATTTCGATAAAATTTTGAGACATGGATCATCCCGGGGAAGGACATAGGGTATTTTTATCGACATACCTCACGGGTGAAGCCGCGGGCGGAAGCTACTTTTCCTATAAAAGGGACGTTTTCCATTTTCTTGATACCCTAGTAGCTATTTTTGATACCCACTGGAAGCATAAGCTTGTTCTGGCTGTTCTCTTTTTCCATGGGAAATCTGTTTTGTAACACTTTATTAATGAATGTTGTTTGTTTATTTCCAGCTGTGTTCTTGTATATATGCTCAGGCCTGGGCATCACCGCCGGTGCGCACAGGCTATGGGCTCACAAGTCATACAAAGCGCGTCTGCCACTCAGGATTCTGCTTACTTTATTCAACACCTTGGCCTTCCAAGTAAGTTTATCTGAATAAAATACTTACCTAACTAATTCTTAAAAGCATAAAGAATAATAGTCCATAATCTTGTTGCTTTTGTCATAAACCTCAACTGCCTCGTTGGTCTAGTCTTCGCAAGCGCTGCTACTGAGCATGAGGTACTAGGTTCGATTCCCACTTCGGGGAAAGTGTTACTGGGTTTTTCATCTGTCATTTCTCAATAGCCTGGATTTGTGCCCGGTTAATAGCAACAGGCTCGCCCCCTATTACATGGGACTTTAACATAACTGTGGTGTACTATAGGTACACTTCTACCTAACCTTTCAGGGAATACAAGCGTGGTGTAATGTTGTTCATTAAATAAAGGTGATAAAGTAAGGTATTTTATGACTAAAATGACACAATATTCCGATTAGATATCTGTTTAGGTATTAGGATAAATATGTAAATAAAATAACAGAGGTAGTCAAAACTAATTAGATACGTGACAAAAGATAAAACTCATTTATGAAAGATTAAAGATTAACAAAAACACAAGAATTTGTGTAAACAATGTTTGATTTCCATAACTGAATTTTAATAAGGGCATAAGAAGGTTTTTATCTTCAAAAGTAGAGGGCTAAGAAATGACACATGTCTCATGAAATGACATGTGCCTTGAAATGACCCGACTAAGCACGTGCACCGAGCACAAAGTTCATAAAGGTTAAAACGCATACTAAATGTGTGCGTGAATGATAACGTCCTACGTAGTTGTGACGTCACATTATAAAAAGTGGGAAAAATTACTTGAATGATATTTAAAGTCACCTTCAGCAATAAATAGAATGACATAGGAAGCCCAGATAATATAATTTTATTCCTCGAATAAAAGTTATCTGGCGATGGAAAATCAGCCCTAAGACGATTATGGCAGATTTATCAGGTGAAAGTACCTTTGTGATTAGGAAATCTCTCCGAAGAATAACCTATGCTCAAAAGTGGGATAAAAAAACTTTGGGATATTTAGAGCATAAAAATAAAGACCAGCCCATTTATCTTTACCACGTGAACAAAAGCTGCTTTTGATACAAAAGCATGCATGTGCTTAACACGCGTGAGAAACTGGCGTTATCAGCATCACCTTTTAACACCAGTATCGTCGATTACCCTGTAACAGTAATTAAGTTAACAGCGGTAGGTGATGATCTGCGTGATCGATTGGTAAAATAATAAACAATGCTTTATCTGCAGTAATTTGCCGTACATAACAGTTAAGGAATATTATTTTATTAAACATGCATGATAATAGCGTGAGAGAAACTAATGAAGGTAGATAATCAATTATGCTGAATGGTAGAAATGACAGAATGGTAGAAAAATATGTGAATGGTAGAATCTTATCTCAGTTTTGAAATACTATTGGCACTTGAATGTAATTGTAATTTGTTATGTTAGCTCTATTATAAAATGGTAGAATGCCTTTTTATTAGGCTTTAAGAAATGCTAAACCAAAAAAAGCAGGCAATTAAATCAAAATATTATTAATCTGCCCAGCTGTAGACGGCGAAGACTTTATCGTAAAAAAAATCTTGTAGCAATAGAGATTATACAGATTATTAGATTATAATCCCTTATTGGAAACAGGTGCAGAAAATGTGGTACAAAAACAAATAATTCGCACCGTATCGACTGATAAGGGACTTATGTAAGTAGTATAGACATTTCACTAGAGATAGTTAGACAATTCTTTGTCACAAACATATTGACCAACCTATTGCCAATGTCGGTTAACCTATTGCTTATGTCTGAAACATATAAAGAAAAAGATTTGATTTTGTGTATGTTTGTTTGTTGCTCTTTCACGCTAAAACGGCTGAACGAATTTGGATAATATTTGGTACATCGATAGACCATGACCTGTATTAGGACATTAGATACTTTTTATTCCAATATTCTCACGGGATCGAGGCTTATACGGATGAAACCGCGGGGCGCAGCTAGTTGTTGTTATAATGCCTAGGTATGTCAATGGACTTTACTAAGAACACACTTCCGTCATATTCACCCTAGAAGACGTTGACAGACCTTGCTTAGGTTTAGCTATAGTTTCCGCACCTACATTTTAAATTTGAGCCCAACCGCATAAGTATGGTTTTAGTACTTACACTAATAACTTCACAGGACACAGCAGTGAAGGATCTCCTCCTAACTTCTGGCTCTCTTTCTAGGATGCCGTAATCGACTGGGCACGTGACCATCGGATGCATCACAAGTACTCGGAAACTGATGCTGATCCTCACAATGCGACACGAGGCTTCTTCTTCGCCCACGTGGGCTGGCTGCTGGTCAGGAAACACCCGCAGATCAAGGCAAAGGGACACAACATTGACCTGAGTGACCTCAAGAGTGACCCCATTCTGCGTTTCCAGAAGAAGTAAGTTCATAAATGATGTGTAACTACTTGATATGTGTATAATTCATCAACATGTGTTCAGATTTGATTTGTATTCATGCTACAGAATACGACGATGGATGTTCGAAACATATTGCACGAAATATTATAATCTACATTCAGACTCGTGTAGATGTTTCACTACCCAAAAATAAGAGCTTCGTGCTTCTGTAAACTTGAGCTTGTCTAAAAATACACTAAGCTGTTATTTGTCACGCAGGGACCATAGTCATTCCATAGTTTTAGGTAACAAGTCCACATTAGCCACAAAAATACAGTCTAATACACTTATTTCCATATCCTGCAATACTCCTACACTAACTGGCTGTTGTCCTTGTGTGCACTTGCATAGTGCATACAGGGATAATCGTCGGTGGGTGACTCATTTCATTGAAAGCGTTTAACGGGCCCCTGCGAGTTGGCTTCGGCTCTTCGTACGCCTTCCAAAAATCCGGTACCTCAGGGTCCCAAAGGGTGATGTCAAAGACGCACTAAGCTGTTAAAACAATATAATATAATATTTTTTGCCCCTTATTGTAGAAACGTAAATACATTGTCAAATGGGTAGATCAAGTACCTACCCATTCGAAGAAGTATTTGTCTTACCCTTTTAAACAAATTATCCTTATCTTATACTAACATGATTATTTCTTTGCAGATTCTACATCATCCTCATGCCACTGGTCTGCTTCGCGATGCCGATGTACATCCCCACTCTGTGGGGTGAGTCTCTGTGGAACGCATTCTTCGTATGCTCGATCTTCCGCTACGTGTACGTGCTGAACGTGACCTGGCTGGTAAACTCCGCCGCCCACCTTTGGGGCGACAAGCCTTACGACAAGAACATCAACCCCGTGGAAACCAGACCCGTCTCCCTCGTGGTGCTCGGTGAAGGATTCCACAACTACCATCACACTTTCCCCTGGGACTACAAGACCGCTGAGCTCGGGAACTATTCCCTCAATCTCACTAAACTTTTCATTGACACCATGGCCGCTATCGGATGGGCATATGACCTCAAAACGGTGTCCACTGACGTCATCCAGAAACGCGTGAAGAGAACCGGCGACGGCAGCCACTCTGTGTGGGGCTGGGATGACCAGGAAGTGCACCAAGAGGACAAGAAACTAGCAGCTATTATTAACCCAGAGAAGACTGAATAATCAAACCGACCCCGTTTGATCCAATTCCATTAACTTTTAGATCGAAGGGTGTACGTGTACTAAATGTGAGGGAAATGTGATACCACTAATATTATTTATTTTATTGATAATTCACAGTGATAATGGTTATCAAGACTTTTAGAATTAATTCTTAGATTTTTAATAAATGATGCCCATCTGTTTCCTGTAGACAGAATACAATAAATACTACCAACATCATAATATAAATTGTTTGTTATAACACCTGTAAGTACCTATTTATAAATTAACTTACTATATAATTCCGTGATGAATTAACCTTAAGAAGGCCTTGTACGAGTATATAATTAATAGTACAAACGCCTGCTTATTGCGTTACAAACAATTTAGCCTTTGTCTTTAAGTTTTACGTTTTCCATTGTAACATGGTATACTTAGAAAGACGAAGTGACTTCAAGTAATGTTCACCATTAACTCCCCCGTCTTTAAGACGGGAGAATGTAGAGCACATTCTCCGAAACAATTTGATTGGCTACACTACATACAGATTCATACAACACGTTTCTTATCTCTTCATTCTCTTTATTTTTATTAAATTATCGACCTTGACAACATTTTTTTGTCATATTAAGTTTTTATTACGTTATCACGGCGTGTGATTACAATAAGTCCGAGTTTTGCATAACAACAATCATCTTTATTTATTATCTTGAAATTAGCATTATATTTTTATAAACATAACATCATGCCTGTATTTAAAGGGTTAAGCAGAGAAGTACCTGTAAGTATACCCACATTTCACGTTATACATACGCATACACATTAACATTTCTTATTACTTTTTCAACCTATCAAAGGGTGCCTTGTTTATGTAGATCACATTCACTACAGACAGGACCTTGGCAGTGAGCAATGCGGGTGATCGTTTCTCCATAGAAACGCTCTCGCCTGTTTTCTTTCTGGTTAATAACCATAAAGCAATGATTTTTTTACAGAATAATAAATACAAACTACTTGAATATCACTTTTTTTTTTTTTAAGGATGGGCAATCATCAAATGACCCCTCCCGCTCTGGGTGGAGCGGAAGGGAGTGTCAGACTCTTACTGACTAAAACCCATCCGTGTTCCTTCCTTAGCCCTTTATGTTCCGGGGCAGCGGTAACCCTTTCGGACAATCCCGCTGCCCCGGCAGGCTTCGGCCCTGACGGGCCCCTCCTTGTCTGCTGACATCTCTTTGAGGCGCGCGTGGAACACATACGCGCCGTCCGGCACGGGCCTGGTCCTGATCGGACGGCGAGCTACCGTCCGCAGGCCCTACGCGCCTACGGTGGCCGGGAGTCGTCACGCGGCTCCCGACGCCCGGGGCGTCTACCGCGGCGGCTGGGACGGGCGGCTCTCTCCGCTCTCTCCCTCGCCCATCCCGCCACCTCCTTCGCTAGCATGACTGCTTCACTTGTATATCCCTATGTTTTCCTTTTTGCTGATACATTATTTTTATAAGCACTAGAACACTCAAAAATTGAAACCGCTGTCATTAGAAGCCTAGTGTACAAATTTGACAACTATGAATGAAAAAAAGAAAAAAAAGTAGGGACATATTAAATGTCCTTCTTATTTAATTTATGAAACATCTTTTAAATTGGTCCAATATTGGAGTAGGAAATAGATGAGAGCCAAACCTCGAATTATGACTTTTTACTGAGGCTTTTTCAAAAGTCTCTTTGACCGCATAAATCATCTTAAAATAAATATCAATAGGCAACTTATTTACATGAGTATTACAGTTATCATCCGTAAGCCCAGGTACGCAAGAGCGTTTTTTTTTCGAGCACTGGACTTTGAACACTCTGCTTAGCGCCGAGGGTTAAAAATCCAACAGCGTGTTTTCTAAAAGAAAAGAAAATCACCCGAGCGTAACTGGGTTTACTTTATAATTAAAGGTATTGCACTCACATAAAAAACCTTTGCTATAAAGAAGAAATTAATGTAAAATCGGTAGTAATTGACCTAATTTTGGTGAAAATTAATGAGGTCAATTACCGAATTATTATTAATTATCAGTTATCTCTCAAATTTGAATTTTTATCTTTTTCAGCAGTCAGTAGCTCGGCTAAAGCATGATTTATTTAAACCTAAATAAAAAACCAAGACAGAGGGCTGTCAACAGTAAAGTGAAGCCGGTTTCGTTAACATGTGTGCACTTAGTGAGGTGTAGTTTGATTGTAAATGTGTAGGTACGTGTGAGCGTGTATGCATAGAGCGGAGGTGTACTTTTGGCATGCTTCACTATATCTTTCTTAGCGCTCTGTCTTGGTTTTGTTGTTTGGTCTGAGATTTAAACATACCTTCTTTTAGTAGAGTATTAGTCGACTAACAATTATATTTTTATAGACATAAGTTAGTACAGTACCGACACTGCTTACCTACATGGTAAATGATCCTCTGGCCAAAAGCATCGAACATTCCTACTCTGCCGCGTTACCTATGCTGTTAAAACCTTACCTCTTAGGTTAAAACCTTTTTTTTTCAAATAATGACTACGGAATTCGTATTTTTGGCGTGACAAAAAGTCATATTTGATAGGTCTTTACTCAGTTCAACTGTAGCATCGTAGTTTTCTTTTTTATTTAAAATAATGCACACTTGTTTTTCCAATTCACTTTTGACATTGGCAGAATAGTCGACATCGGCTTTACTTGCCATAATTAAAAATAGAATAGAATAGACAATTGTTGACCTGGGTTCACCTGGTATAATTTGAAGATTCCTGGTAATCTGTTCCCAAATTGCGATATTATACATCCATGCACTGATTCATGCCAGCGTGCAATGGTCTTGATGTCAAGCTTCGCATCATAAGTTGACCACACTATCTGGTGTAACCTATTCTCCAAACCTGGTACCTATGTATCTATTTTTCTTCTAATTTCCGGCCATCTTCTCCCTCAGCGAACCTTTCTCCTTTTCTCACACAACAACAACAACAACACAACACAACAACAACGGACAACTTATTTTATTTGTCGTAGGTGTAGAACCAGTAAAAAATGGCGATTTGCCTTTTATCCGGATACCAGAAGGCCAATTCTCGTAATTTAAAATGTTAAAAATCTAGTCGCAGTATATCTCAGCGACAAACAAATGTCAAAATGTAGGGAAATTAGAGGTATTTTTGACAGATTGAGACTGAGATCAGACTGTGAACGTTCTTAAAATTACGAGAATTAGGTAGGTACCCCTCTGATCGTCTACTGGTTTTTGAGTCGCAAGTTGTTGCGTTCTTCAACCTAGCTGCAGAGTATTCCTGTACTTTGAGTTCCGCGCGGCGGTGGCTGCTGAACTTCTTGACCGACCACCTTCGCCTGTGACCAGGAAACTACGATCGAATATCATTTTTTCACCATTTTAACACTTAAGCTCCTGACCATTTTTATTATCTCAGGACAACTAAGCTAATTTATTTTAAAATTAATTATTTTTAAAATCTATTCTAACGAGTCTAAAACCCGATAGCAATCAGGTAAAAATTCGTGAAATTCGTTATTAAATTTTATCCTAAAAAATATCTTGGATTTGATAAACTCTCCTGATTCCTCGATTTTTAGTAATATTTTTACACCGACCACGGTGATTTATATTTAGATTTATTTTATACATTTTATATTTGAATTCGATTACCAAAAATTATATACGTTTTATGTTCAATGCAGAAATTATTTTATTTTCGCTACAATGATTACCTACGTCTTATGAACTGTAAATAGATACTATTAATACAGGTACACCCGATGACATATCAAGCTATACATTTGCAGTTTTAGCTGACCTCGCATTGTATAGGTTTTCCGTGCAATGAAATGTCAGCTTAATATACTGGAAATACATGTGTAGCTTGATATTTCGTCGTGCGTACATATGTAGGTAGATACGTAGGTTCTCCTGTCATATGAGATTAATTACGTAAGTGTGGGCGAGGCACTTTGATGACATGCATAAGGGCCGGCGCTCACTGACGGCGTGGCACGGCATGGCACGGCAGGTTGTGCTGCGGCATCCCGCGGCGTTCCGTGGCATCCCGTGGCATCTCGTGGCATCCCGTGGCATCCTGCTGAAAGTCCACCCACCAGTGGAATCAATATAAACGGCATGACACGTCAAGCCGCAGCATCCCACGGCGCGTCGCGTCATGCCGCAGCGTCCCGCGGCACATCGCGTCATTTCGCGGCATCGAAATAAAGTAACATGAATTTTAAACTCATTGAAATAAGATTCAAAATAACTTGATAAGTAATAAAATCCTTTGCCATGACACGCCGTGCTGTGCTGGCAGTGAGCGCCGGCCCTTAGGATTATGACATTTGACACAATAAGGCTCATTTGCCATATTGGACCCACGCCACGATGTGACGTGGTAGGCAAGGTTCTACATTTATTTATAGTGTCTTCGAGTCAAAAACTTAAGGTATTCAAAGTCGCATGATAACTTTGGATATATCTTTGCTGGCTTTTTCTAACAAAAATAATGATGTTTTTCAGAGATGAATAAAAATAAAAATAAAATATTTAATTAAGCTATATTTCGACATCGCTGAGCAAAGGTCTCCTCTACATTTTTCCAGTTCTCTTTACTTTTTGTCTTCTTTGATCAATCTCCGACAAGAGCGAGTTCAAATGGTCATGCCAGCGTTTCCTAGGCCTGCCTCGGCGATGCCCACCTTTAGGCACCCACTGTGTGATGATCCTGGCTCACCTATCTCATGCATCTTGTAAATATTGAAAAACTAGATACAAGTTGAAAGCATGCAGGTTTCGTCAAATCATAAACAAGATAATTATAGAAAAACGAATTTGTAATTAATGGTCTTCATTTCTTTAATAAATCCCCAATTTGTCAAAGTGAGGGATAACTGACCCATCCAACACCCACTGCGAGCTTCAGATCAGACCATGTTCCACTTGTTAGTGTCCAAAGTGCCTGTTCATTTGCACCTCGGATGACCTTTCCACTGATGCTACTAACAACGTAGGAGTTATTCCGGTCTGATCCGATGAACCCCCCTTCACCCCCTCCCACGCCCCTCGATCCCCTGCTAGTTCTCCACCTACTGAGTCCAAACACTATAAAAACAAAGAAGAACTATCATCGAAGAACAATCATCAGACGAAAACTAGACATAATAATAAACGAAAGAATCAGATTGTTCCCTCTTCCTCTCCCCCCCCCCATCGTATTGACGCTCCTTTCTACAACAGGCTATAATTTCAATTAGGGGTGACCGTGCGTCTGCACTGTATGGTTGCCGCAATTTGACCGCTTGTTTAGATCGACGCAATTACTTTTATATCCAGGGTGTTAGCTTTTTTGAGAAATAATAATAATGAAATACTTTTATTTTTTATTAAAGATACATGAGTACTTAACAGGAATAAATGATAAATGATAAATGATTTTTATTTTGTAAGTAGGTTTGTACAAACACTTTTACACGTCAATCATATTTTTTATAAAACTAGATGAGGTCGGCGTTTCCTATCTGACTACTCTGAGAAGAAAGGCCGAAACAAACTCAGAGGTCACAGTCAGACAGACATAATCTTGGTCAGGTTATATGAAGACCATGTAGATCGATGTCTGAGATGGTCTTTTGATGAAAGAACCACACAGATTGAGAGGACCTGTCCAGTCAGTGCACGCATTTGTCAGAAATCGTGCAGCTCAACTCAAAACTTAAGGAGCTCAACGATTCGACGAACAATACCAAAGAAAGGACATTTGGGTAGGCCACATAAATTACTCAAACTGCCAGACCTAGAAAAAAAAAACTAACAGAACAAAGAGAAAATTAAACAAAAAAAATAATAATTAAATGACCCACATTGTCTTCACATGCACAATAATTTAAAAAAAAATATAATACTTTACAAAGTAAGCAAATGTCAATGTTTATATAAAATTCATTAATTAATGTCAATGTGTATATGGAAAAAAAAAAAAAAAACATTCAAAATGTAAAAATTGGAAGCAACTCAATCCCAAGCCTTTTTGTCCTCAATATAATCCTTAACAGTATAAAAGGCTTTCTGGCACAACTTACGTTTAATGAATGATTTGAATTTATTAAGGCTTAGATCTTGAACGTGGCTTGGTAGTGCATTATAAAAGCGTATACATTGGCATCTGAACGAGCCACCTATTTTCTTGAGCCTTGTTGTAGGTACAACAAATTTGTGTTTGTTCCTCGTATTTATATTATGGATATCACTGTATTTTTTAAACAATTTTATATTTTTATGGGCATATAAAAGATTTTCATAAATATACTGAGAGGGCACAGTCATCACATTAATCTCTTTAAATTTTTCTCTGAGAGAGTGTCTCGGACTTAGTTTATAAATTGATCGAACAGCTCGCTTCTGCAAAACAAAGATAGTCTGAATATCGGCGGCATTTCCCCACAATAAAATACCGTACGACATTACACTATGAAAATAGCTAAAGTACACTAAACGGGCAGTCTCTATATCAGTTAAATTACGAATTTTTCTAACAGCGTATGCTGCGGAACTTAGTTTTTTTGACAATTTATCTATATGTGGTCCCCACTGAAGCTTAGCATCTAAAGTTATGCCCAAGAATACTGTGCTGTCTTCAGGATTCAATTCCTCGTCCTTTATCAACACATTAGTTTTCACCTGCCTAACGTGAGGTAGCGTAAACTTAATGCATTTGGTTTTTTTCTCGTTTAGAAGCAAATTATTAACATTGAACCAGTGGACTACTTTCGAGATCGCGCTATTTACATCGTCATTAACCAACTGTTGACGTTTAAGTTTAAACAAAAGTGAAGTGTCATCTGCAAACAACACTATATCATGATTATCCTTTATGAGGTACGGCAAGTCATTAATATAAATAAGAAACAAGAAAGGGCCAAGAATCGAGCCCTGTGGGACTCCCATTGTTACTATAGATCCGGGTGATCTTTTTCCGTTAACGTCAACGCTTTGAATCCTTTTACTCAAGTATGAAGTAAGAAGATCCAGAGCAGAATTCCGGATCCCGTAGTGGCGGAGTTTCCTGAAAAATATGCCCCTCATTGGTAGGTTCCCTGCATTAGGTTATTATAACTGTACAAGAACTGGCTTATCTTTAAAACAAGGTAGCTAAAAAAAAATATGAAATTGGAGTTTATGACGGCAGGTAGTTTAGTAGTACTTAAAATATCAGTTTTTTTAATGTAAAGTTCAGCATGTTTAGATATCGATATCCATCACGTCTGTGGAGTTTAGATAACTAATTTGCTGTTATAGTACATCCGCATCAACGAACTCTGGTCCACAGCGCCAGCTGCCGCTTCATAATTCAATTTTACAAAATATTTAATGATAAACCCAAACATTTTCTGCCTGTTTAAAAGTGTACTATCGATTCGACGAATAATACTTACCTAATGCAATGCGTAATACATAATGCATCAGGAAAATTTGCCTTTCCTGAAATATTGTAGAACACGAATCATAAATTACTCTCTCATTTTACCGAATCCGTTTCCCAAGTGTTCACGCTCGGTTAATTCCTTGTGGAATTACTGTCTCTGTGGTGTTTCGACGAGAAAATACATCCGAACGTCAAAGACTTCGTAAAAGAGAAAATTGCGAAATAGGTACTTTCTTAAAAATCTCGAAAATTCAACCTTCCTGCAGAGACGATCTTAACTTTCCAAAAATAAATATCCACATAAATTTAATGTTATTTTCCTTAAAGTGAAATCTAATTCACTTACCGAGTCTCTTCTACTGCGGCGCTAAAGATCGAAATCGACTCAACGTAATCGACGAACGTAATAACATTAAAGGAATGTTTTAGGGTACCGATACATTTCTTTTATCGGCTCTCTGCATCGCTGTAAACGTGCCACGCAATACTGGAGGTGACAATTTGGGGGAGAAATGTCAGTAACGCTGAGTCAGGAGCGAAAGGAAATTAAAGGAATTAGGACCACCTTTTTTATTTATTTCACTAACCCTGAAAATCATGTGAAGTCAGGGAAATTAATTGTTAAGAAAATTGTCAAAAATATAAGTAAGTCCGTAGGCCGTTGTCGTTTAGTCAAATCACAACTGTCATTCTTTGACAGTGGTATGAAATGACTTTATCACGTTTAATTGACGTAGGGTTTTGTTTAACAATATTTTTTCCTGAAAGTACCTAAAAGGTACTTAATATACCGAATATGATATTATAAATTTAATACCATCTACTTTCATGTATTCTATTTAATATATATAGGTATATTAACTAACTTATTATATAAATAAATACAAAAACAAAGGACACCTAGGCGTCGAAGTACTCGTCCGCATCGCTGTCATCCGGAAACGTGCCCAGAAGACTGGCAGCATTGCCACGTTGAATGGCAATGCTAATTCTTTGACCAAAGAACGACCCAGCCCTCTGGTCACATGAAGAGTCGACTAACCGGCGAGAAATTTCCTTAAAAAGGAGACGCGCACGACCCGGACGTTTCGACCCCAAACGGCTCAAAGCTGTAGTTGCCTATAAGCTTACAGTATTTTCGCCGCTTGAGGGTCTCAGCAGCCGCAGCAGCGGCACCAGCACAGCCCGCCGTGCTAGGAACATGAGATGGCGCAAGGGTATCGACACACGTTGCGTCCCACACGAGAGGCCTACCCACCTTCCAAAGGCAACAACGTCATGCCGTCTGGTCTCTTCCCATCGTCACGTACCAAGCCGTTTGGTTCTAACACCGCTGGTACGCCGGCGGTGACAAGGGCTCGACGAATAATATCGTTGAGGCGTGCCGTGCTATGCGGCCTATGCTCCTTTCATGTGGATAAGTAGGTAAAAAATATATTAACCTACCAAAATATTTATCGCTGTAAGAAATGCTGATAAGGCAAACCTAAAAAGAAGAGTGGCTAGTAAATATTTTTATGTTTACTAGCCAATCTAACACAAAAACTAAATTGACTTTTTTACTCATCGCTTAAAGTTTTTGCAAGATTATTCTAGCCTGTAATCTTGTATATTGATGAAAGATTTTATAGCGTTTTATAGAGAACCAGGGCCACTTGCAAGGTGGACCGATGACCTTGTGAAGGCCGCAGGAATCCGCTGGATGCGGGAAGCACAGAGCCGGTCGATGTGGCGTCACTTCGGCAATTTGACGTCCACTGCTGGACATCGGACTGCACCTATGTCCAGTATTGGACGGACATCTTTCAGCTCAAATTGTGATAGAGAACCAGACTAGTTTATTCATTTTATATTTCGTCTCAGTAGGCTTTACAGTTTCAGGTTGGTAAATCTTTCTGGAGAGACCTTTTAGGTAGATAATGTTTACAGAGTAACTATCAAATAATGTCGAATAAAGAAAATAGCTCAAAGCAGAGTAACTACGTTACTGATGTAAAAGGAGTTTGAGTATTGAGATAGGCACTTGCCTTTGACAATCGACCTAAGCGAATCCTACTATCCTATTAATATTATAAATGTGAAAGTTTGTGAAGATGTTTGGATGTTTGTTACTCAATCACGCAAAAACTACTGAACGGATTTCGATTAAATTTGGTACACAGATATTTTATAACCAGGATTAACACAGGATACTTTTTATCCCGATATTCCTACGAGATCTCGTAGAGATCGAAACTAACGCGGGTGAAAGCCCGGATCGCTGCTATATAGTAAATAATAAGCCTTTTAATTATTCGACCAGGTAATACAAGACCGCCTAGTTCTTATAGCCCCTACCTATCGCAAAAATACAATACAATTTAATTTACAGTGTCGTTGAAGAAACTTATGCTGTCTGTATGGGCCTTTGTCTACTTCGTAGGGCCTTATAACTGCTTACGAGCGAACTCGTAAGCGAGAAGCTTCCACTTAATTGCCACGAGCAAATTTGGCTTCGTTTAACGTCATACTAGTGACAACGTTAAATCTTGACTACACGCACGACATAAACGGCGTGAAACGTGGCGTTTTTACGAGAGAAATAAACCTAGAGACACGTTGTAATCCTTGCGTCTTTTAGTAGCACCTTTTTTCTCAACGTATTTAGTGAAAGTAATTTTGTACTCTTTAGTCGTAAGTTTCGATTTATAGTTGTACAAGATACGCCGCTCGTGTATTCTGTTAAAGCCACTAACGAGGTACTGGGTTGGATTCCCAGGTCGGCAAAATGGTCTGTCAGCCGAGTAACAAATGAGCTCGGTTTATTCATCTCTGCAAGTGGGATTAATTTGTACCAGAAAGAGGAAATAAACGTTTGTGGCATATCAATTGCTTAACATAAATAATGAGAAGCTTTATTTAGTTGTGCACAGAATAAATACGGAACCCTAAAAATCATAAATAGTATTTCAATTTGTTCAATCAGATTATTAAACCTTATCAAAATGATACAAAATAAAAATCATCCCGTAACATCATACTGTATAGGGGTGCGTCAAGGCCTGACGAAATTTATTTTTTATCAGTACTTCCCTATCGCTAGCCAGAGCGACACTGTGCACAGTCAATAGGTATATTAAACAACCATTGTATTAAAACGGTGAGGGTCGTTAAATCTAAAAAATATAAAATGATAACTTTCAAGTAGTATTTTGGACAAACGAAACACAAATGTCGTTCATAAACGACAGCGAATACGAGAACAATTCCTTTTCTTTCTTCGGGCCTGTTGAGATGGCGTTCTACGACGAATTAGACGACACTTACACAGTCAAGATAGTCGTGAGCACTATTCTGGGAATTTTAATGGCGGTGAGCTTGATCGGCAACGTGTGCACGCTGGCGGTGATAGCCAGGGACCACACCATGCGCACGCCCACCAACTGCTACCTCGCCAACCTCGCCATCACAGACCTGCTCACAGCCCTCTTCATCCCGCTCGAAATATATATCATATTCGTACCAGATTTCTATCCTCTAGGAGAAGTCGGATGTCGAATACATTACATCCTCTGGAACGTGTTCAGTAACTGCAGCCTACTCATCATCACCGCATTTACGATTGAACGCTACGTGATAGTGACTAAACCCTTTTTTCGGCAAAAGCTAACAATGAATTCTCGCGTCTTCAAAATCGTAGGCGTTATATGGGTTATATCACTTGCTTTTTTTATACCCGACGTATTCTACATAGATCTGTTGGAAAGAAAGGAGTACGTGTATTGTTACTACACGTTGACGAAAGCTGCAAGTACTGTGGTCGCCATTGAGATATTCGTTTTCTTCGTAATACCGATGACGACGATATTGGTGCTGTATATTAAAATAACGATAAAGTTGAAATCGGCGCAGAAAAAAATACGGAGCAGTCCGGTAGTTGGAAAACAGAACAGGGACAAAGCGGTGAAAATGATTGGTTAGTACCTACTCATATTTTGTTTAACAATTTAAACGTGCTGTACGATGTGGTAGAGAACGATAATTATTGTTAATTTGTTCCACAATTAGGTACTTAATCCATATTTAATGGTGAGAACTTAAAAAATTAATTTGTACCTAAACCTTAGGTATATTAAATTAAAAATTGCTGAACCTACCTATCCAAACTGTTCTATTAGCGCACTAGTGAACAACCCTAATTATAATACAATAACGAATATTTTAATAGTAACGATGTTTTCACCCAGACTTGTTAAAGGTTATTTTTAAATAACAGAATTCTTGTGTTTATGTAGTAATAATCAAGGATACGCTTGACTTACACAGTAAGAAAAATAAATGATTGTACTTAATGCTTACTCCTAAGTTCCCAGCCAGCTCTTTGAAGTTGTACATAGTATTTCAAAAGCGCAATAAGTAAATAAAAAGATTAAGTATTCCTTGATCTTATAAAACCTCTTTGTTTTCATTCTTTTAACTAAGTTTTGTGCAAGTGCCTGTACAAAGTGGTGTTAATTACTTTGCTAAGGAGTCTGTGCAAGCGGGTGCAATGTATCTCGTGTTCTTGTGTAGGTACTTAAAGTTGTACTCTCAGTAAGCGAGTTCATTTCCTTGCGAGAAGTTACACGTTTTACTAATTGCGACAATAGAATAAGTAGAAATGTGTTTACATTAAGACTATAACATAAGGAGTAAGAAGTACAGCATGAAAATGAAAGAAAAAGGTTTTGACAATGCAAGTTCTCACTAAACGTACATTGCATAAAAAGGACGAAGGGTGGAAGTCGGAAATTATCCACAGATAATTTAACACCCATTTCACCCTCTTAGGGGAGGAATTTCGAAAAACTCTGATACCTATTTTTCACAAAGAACACATCCTCAAAATATCATGTCTCTAGGACCAGCGGTTTAGAAAATCAGCCGTTTTTGCGTGATTAGGCGGGCGAGCGACCAAGCGAGGGGACGTTTGGTGCGCGCGGTGGGCACGAGGAACAATGTAGCTCAGAGGCGGTATGGCGAACTCTTGTGTTTCCGATTTGCTTCAACACTGTTTCCTCTTGCAATTCATCAGGTAAATGACCCTGTAGAGTTTATCTTAAACGGGAAAACTGTTTAAGAAGAATAAGCTCTGGTCACATAACAGCTATTTAGAATCGTGTTTATAGAGTAGTGTTTTGCCAAGGGAATATTACGACTGTGGGATCCATTTAAAGAAGACCTTTCTGAAAAATGCTAGTTGAAGTTGAATAATTAAACAGATGAAGTGTTCAACAACTTAATACTGTTAAAGTACTTCCTTATGAACAATTTTTTGCAGTGTTTTTAATAATTAGGGGTGTAGAAAATTTTCCGATTACTACTCCTCCCGTCCCTCCGCGCCGCCCTACCCGCGCTCGCCTAGGTAACGATTGACGACGATCGAGATGGCACCAAATACAAATTTAAAAACCTATTAGAATAATGCGGGCCTCCCTCAAAAGGCAAAATGGAACCCTTGTAGGATCACTTGTGTGGCTGTCTGTCCGTCCGTCTGTTACAGCCGATTTGCTCAGAAACAACTGGACCGATTGAACTGCAATTTGGCACTCATGTATACTTTCAAGAATTTTGTATGCAGAGCAGTGGTGGCCCAGTAGGAACGGCCCCGACTTACGTGTCGTAGGTCGTGGGTTCGAGCCCTGACAGGCGCTCTACTTTTAGTAAATTGTTTCATCACCACTGTTCTCAAAAATGTGAAGAAATATGTCGTGAGGATGGGTATCCTCACGATGTTTTCCTTCTCCGTTTTGAGAACAGTCTTCAAACTACCAAGCCACGTTCAAGATCCTAAGCCTTAATAAATTCAAATCATTCATTAAACGTAAGTTGTGCTAGAAAGCCTTTTATACTGTTAAGGATTATATTGAGGACAAAAAGGCCTGGGATTGAGCTGCTTCCAATTTTTACATTTTGAATGTTTTTATTTTTTTCTATATACACATTGACATTAATGAATTTTATATAAACATTGATATTTGCTTACTTTGTAAAGTATTATATTATTTTAATTATTGTGCATGTGAAGACAATGTGGGTCATTTTATTATTATTTTTTTGTTTAATTTTTATTATTCTCTTTGTTCTGTTAGTTTTTTTCTAGGTCTGGCAGTTTGAGTAATTTATGAGGCCTACCCAAATGTCCTTTCTTTGGTATTGTTCGTCGAATCGTTGAGCTACTTAAGTTTTGAGTTGAGCTGCACGATTTCTGACAAATGCTTGCACTGACTGGACAGGTCCTCTCAATCTGTGTGGTTCTTTCCTCAAAAGACCATCTCAGACATCGATCTACATGGTCTTCATATAACCTGACCAAGATTATGTCTGTCTGACTGTGACCTCTGAGTTTGTTTCAGCCTTTCTTCTCAGAGTAGTCAGATAGGAAACGCCGACCTCATCTAGTTTTATAAAAAATATGATTGACGTGTAAAACTGTTTCTGCAAACCTATTTACAAAATAAAAATCATTTATCGTTTATCAATTTTTTTATTCTATTAGGATATATTCTAATAGATATCCTAATATAGGTACCCAAAAACTCGAAGACATGTGACATCCCCAACCCCCACTGGGCCCGCGTGGTGGATTACGGCCCACTCCCTCCCAAAGAGGAGGCCTGTATCCCAGCAGTGGGAACGTTATAGGCTATACTGTATTAAATTTCAAAATCGATGCCATTTTCGTAATTAACGTCCCAAAAAACCATAAAAACGACACCCATATTGATATTTAGACATTTTAACCCCATCGCACCCCAACAGAGGATGATGGTATTTTACGTCCACCACATTGGATTTTAAAGTCGTTCTTTTCGTAATCAGCGACCCGATAAGCCATACAAACGATAGGTACCCATGTTGATTTTCAGACTTTGTCACCCATTTCCCGCTTTTAGAGATTGAATTTTAAAAAGAACTGAAACACTCAGAAGTACTCCTGTGATGTTTCGAATAAAATGGTCTAAATAATCGTGTTTTCCCATACAAACTTTGGACCCCGGAGTCAGTGGAGTTTTGGAAAATCCTTTCTTAGCTCACACGCCTGCATCATGATAGCTAAATGTGTGCCAAATTTCAGCGCAATCCGTTCAGTGGTTTGAGCTGTGCGTTGATAGATCAGTCACTAACGGTTGCCTTATATACATACACACACACAAGAAGATTTATTTTTCAGTAGGTACCTACGCCATCTAAAAAAAACACTTTTATTGAACAACATAATGTGTAGATACAAGAAAGGAATATAAACATCATGCAAAGTAGGTAAGGTATTGTAACTATAATTTATTTATTTTTTCAGCGGCAGTCGCTGCGTCTTTTTTTCTCTCGTGGACACCATATTGTATTTTCCGCATAATGATGGTTTTACCAAAATTTGATTATGAAGATTATTATAACGTAAGTATAATTTTAGAACAATGATAATTACTTCAATATTATTATTTAAAATTATGCCTTATTTACTTAGCTCGTTCATAAATTAAAAACTCACAATTGTAGGATGCAAATTAATGTGAGTTTCAAGTTTAAAATCACGCCCACTCTGTAGCTGAAGCGGTTTACTTGTGCTACGAATATTTTTAAGGTTTGTAATTCACGGAATGAAAATGAAAGTGCTTTATTAAAGTTTACCTTTAAAAATTGTGACTGAACTCGAATCAACTCAAGAATATCTTGTTTACCTTTTGAGAACAAACCAACTAAAATTCAAACAATCATTGTTGCAGTCTGCCTCATATCCCTTGAGACTCAAATCATCAAAACTTTATTAACATTGTATGCTTAATCTCCACTGTCTATGTCAATCTCAATTCAGAATGACGGCAATGTAATTAACTAGAAAAATAACAAATAGAAACTTTTTAAGCCCAAAAACTTATTTCATATAAAATAGATCCATCTTTTTTCAGGTGTGGAAAATCGTGAACTACCTCAGCTATAATGGATACCTGTCTACTGCGGCAAACCCTATACTCTACAGTCTAATGTCCCGGAAATTTCGACAAGCATTTAAAGTAAGTTTGTATTTACATTCAACTTCGTCTGGGAGATCGCCGAACTTTAATGCGAGGGTAGATAAGAGTTAGATATATATCATTGAAGGACACACACGACCGGCGTAGTGGATAGTGTGAGGTCGTTACACTTCATGTTGCTCTTGAGACTTAATAAAAAGTTTTAGAAAGGACTTAAACCAAAGGGTTTAACGACCTGAAACAAGCATGAATGGCATGATTACATTGTATGTATGCCAACTATGCCAATTAATTACCGTACCTAATTTGATAGTCTGCAGAGACTATCGAATAATGCATGGTATTGTAGTATTGGTCTGTAGATACCGCAGAACTATTACCTGTACGTTATACAAATAATATTAATGATCGTATGAACTAAGTAACTACCCAAGACTTACTAGTTTATAATCACAATATTGTTATACAACGATCTTTGATCAAAAGGGCTAACAGCTAAAGTTGGCTTTGGTTTATATTACATGTAAAACGCTGTCTCGTGAAATGTTTAAATGTTCCTAAAATTTCTTAATTAACACACTTTCTTAATGAAACTGTTCATCATCTTCAGTATATTAACAGTGCACTGCTGAAATTTGGTATCTCCTTTTGCAAGGCACTTAACTTCTTCTCTTCTCTCATATCAGCTCATAGGTAGATAATATAAAACAATAGCTTTTGCTGTTATCAAAATAATAGCCAGTCAGAGGGGTGAGAGTAAGAGAGAGCAGTAGTGGACCAGTGGTAATTGCCGCGACTTTGACGAGTTGTAGGTCGTAGGTTTGAACTCAACAAGTGCTTTACTTTGTGTAAATGAGTCCATCATCACTGCTCTGAAAACGATAAAGGAAAACATCGTGAGGAAACCTGCATGACATGTAACATCCACCAATCCGCACTGGTCCAGCATGGCATGGTGGAATACAGCCCTCTCCCTCTCACCAAGTGGAGGCCTGCGTCACAACAGTGGGAACATTATAGGCTGATTATACAGCAAGATGATATCAGGGCGACCGTCCAGTACAGCACTGGACATTTGTGTACATTTACTGACAGTCATGCGTTAAGGCTATTAATGCATCCTCACGCACGGTCCGAACCTGGATCCTCGAAAAATCTAACCGCTACTTTCTCCCGCCTTCAAAAGACCGTAGCTCTACTTGTAAATTTTCACTGCTTTAAAAAACTGCTTCCATAGTCGTCTTTTAAACAAATATTTTGTCTGCTCAAAAGTGCTTATCGTAGTCACTGTCCGACGGTAGTGCAACTTTACTACTCCTATAAAACACATCTGCGCTTTATTATAATATCTACGTTGTCATGGCAGCATATTGTGCTGAATACTTAAAAAATCGACGAAAGGTTGATGAAAGCTAGCTTGTGTTGAGATGTATATAAAGTGACCATAAGTCACATTCTGCTTTTACTTATTTGGAAAATTCTGACTTCGGAATCACAGGTCTTCATAAACCTGTGTGATCTTCCTCAAAAATAATATAGAATTCCTCATTCTGTGGTGAAACATGGTCAGCCAGTAAGGTGATAATAGTTGACAACTCAGGATGTACCGAACCTACCTACCTATATACCTACAGGATGACAGGGACATTGACGCGCAAACTGTAACCATGAATTAAGCACATGTTCTAGACCCCCAAGATCAGAAATTTTTCATAAGTAATTAAATCAAAATAACTGTTCCTTACATTTTGAACGCGTAAGTAGGCACTTTTCTATGAAACAGGTTACTTTTTTGATAACCGACGAAAAATTTCAACGCAGCGGAGGTTCTGAATAATGAACTGAGTCCATGATGACATTTTGCGGGCGTCGATGTATCTGTCATCCTATATACTAAGTCGCTAGTATACCAAGACTTTGAACGTTCGATAAAATACAAGTTAGAAAATCTGCAATAGAAAAGTCAAATGAAAAGTCTCCAACAAAAAGTTACTAAAGTCCTACTGAAACGCGTGCGGAATTAACGACGAAGCACGAATGTGAGACAGTTAAAGTTCAATTGGAAACCTGCCAAACAGAAGCTGTAATGAACAGTCGCGTCCAGTGGAACGATTGTTAATTTGTTAGTTGTTATAGAGGTTTTGTAGGTTTAATACAGGCTAAAATCAATACCAAATTCTCTCAGTACTAGCTGACTCGACAAACGTTGCCCTGTCCAAATATCAATAATTCAGCTTCAGTTTACCCGAATTTTCAAATTTTTTCCTTTCCGTATAATCCTGATTCGGCCTGTTACGAACATTTTAAAATAAAAAATTGCCAAATAGGTTCAGCCTTTCTGAAGTGATGCGCTTATCAACGAACACCATTTCATTTTAAGTAAATAGAAGACTAGGTTCTGAAAATCAGCCCCCGACCCACCGCGTCGCATCGCATCACCTGCCCGCACTATTACTTCGTTTTTGCTTAGAGTCTTTCTGATTTTTTTTTCTTTTTTTCGCGGCTCCTTAGAGTTCTTGCGTGATGTTAAATAGCCTATGGCCTTCCTCAAAAAAGTTGTTAACAAATGCACAAATATTTTTTCAAATCTGACTTAGTAGTAGTGGTAGTTCCATAGATTAGTGCGGTAAAACAAACTCTTCAGCTTTATTATTTACTAGATATACTCGCAGCCAGATAAAGTTAAAGACTTGAATTTGAATACTTGTTGACAAGCAAAATTACCTCTTAGACGTAAACAATTTCTCAAGGTCTGCACGTCTGGATATGAATACCTAACTGAAATACCAAGAACGAATTGATTTTACATTTCAAACTAATAAATAAGTCCATCGCGTAGAAATAAGGCCCTTGTTTTATAAGTTATACCTACTTGATATTTTGTGGTAGATTGAGAAAGTAAGCAAGAGTATTTTAGAATGATCGTTTTTCATCGAAACGATATTAATCTATTTTTTCCAGTTACAAAAAATATCGTCAGATAGTACTAAAAGAGATGTTTTAATTTTTTTCAGGATCTGCTAAGGACTCCACGCGTTTTGAGTCGAAAAAGTATAACACAGAAGACAACATCAACGCTTGATTCGGTAGTGTAAATATTTACGAGTAATAATGTTAAAATTATTGTAGTGTGGCAAGATTAAAACGACCCAAAACTGTATTGTATATTCGGAAAAATATGTTTTTGATTTAGACTTTCAATAATCTCTACTATTTTCAAAAGGTGGTTAAGTTATGAAGTATAAATTAGATTAAAAGTTTATGACAAACTATTATGAGTAAAAAAAAAATCCACTACAAACCCATTGACGCATGACGGTTACTTTCCAATTATAACAAAAAAGTTGTCGTCTTCTCATTGAACAGGCCGGATTTCATTGTAAAAAGTAACGTAGACCCTTTTAAAGAAATTAAAAATGTATTAAAAAATAGGAATTTTATGGCATTCATTTTTTTTTAGATAAAATGGCCAGTGCCTTTTTTAATAAATCGATACAAACAAACAGGTTGCTATGGAATATTCTCAGCATTTTGGTACAGACCATTTTACGTTGAAAAAAGAGAAAACACAATTTTATGGCATCATCGTATAAAGAAAAATTGACATGAAATAGCGAGAGTTTGCATCATTTCATCTTTAGGAATTTTGAAGAGCTCAGTTACATTTTGCATATGACTTTATAATAAGATATATATATTATACTTATTACCTACTCAATTATATTGTACCTATTAGGTAACGTGTTGAACTTAAGAAAATTCTTGATAATTATACAGACGAACAGACGCAGTATAACGTCACCGAGCAGATAATCTAATTGTCTGTGAATCTCAAGTTTTCTCAAGTCTATATGCTTGGCCAGACTGGCAGCGCGGGCGCGGCGCGGCGTACTCTAACATTAGAACTTCATTTGAGTGTCCATAGAGGGCACGCGGGCGCGGTGAGCGGCGCGGCCTGCACGGCGCAGGGAGCGCGCGGGCAACTCAAGCCATAGCTCGTTCATATAAGTGACCGCAGTGGGTGCGCGGGCGGCCTGCGCGGGGACCGGGGTTCCCAAACTAGTTAGAGCTTTTTCCTAGTAAAAATAAGTCTTCTTCATCCATATTATATTTTGACAAACACTGGACACGACAACACGCAGAACTCAGCCGCGCACGACTGCGGACAGGCAGACCGCGAGCGTTCCCGCGCCGCTCTCCGCCCCGCGGTGCCAGTCTGGCCAAGCACTGAGACTACATCTAATGATATTATAACGGAGTTTGTAATTAGTTTCGGGGACACATTAAAATTTCAAGGTATCTTACGCAGCCGGGGTAATGGAATAACATTGAAATTGGATTAACCCGTTCATTGCCCGAGATTAGAGAAACTGTTAAGAATCTATAAAATTTTGTCACCAATGTTGTAGTTTGATAAGTTATTATTAACTCACAGTTACATAATATTAAGCAGAAAATTAAATGTGTTGAATGTGTGCCCTAGCTGAGAATAAATATACATAACATCAGGGCTTGTTTCCTCGAAAGGTCAGGCAGTAATAAATATATAGTCGGTACAAGACGTACTTGACTAAAGCCGTAGAAATTATATATTCTTATTTCGTTTATAATAAATACATATATTCCTATTCAAACGAAATAAGAGTATGTACACAACAACAAGCAACAGCTCTTATCGTTGTGTACTCTTACCCTTATAAAAATTGAATCCCTTCAATAGATAACGAATCCCGTTCAGACATATGTAGTATAACTAGGTACCTATGCAAATAAAACAAACTCCAGCCGTCAAGATGGATTGGGGATGGACAGCTAAGATGACCTGCGACAGTAATTCTCTGATCCCATGAACAGTCACGATCCCACTAGAATGCTAGACGTATCATACACGTATTATAGTCTGCAATTATCAAATGCTGCATATAAATGTGGAATCGTTTAAATTAATTCATCCAAACAGAATAAATTTTTACTCATTGTTGTTACTTATCTTGTCTTTTTTTTTAAGACACTGAAAAGACTAGAACTTGTCTCAACTCTACTTAGCATTGATTTCTTCAACGAATCCTGAGAAATTAAAAAACAAGAGTTTGACAAGTTCTCAATTCTATATATTATATATATATATAATTATATATTATATAGATATTTCGGGACTGACACAGCTTTAAGACGGACTGGGGCTTGTTTATTCCTTAAATAAATTATGTCAATAGAAACAAATCTATGTGGTTAGCACTAAAAGTATAGTAACAAGAATGCGCTGAGATGTGTTCGTAGCATCGTGCTACGTCGTAGCTCGGTGCGTAGCACAAAGTAGCAGAGCTCGCCGCGCGTATTACTGTCAGAAAATATTAAACTAGTCTTTGTTATATTATAAATTAGTTTCAGTAAAATACATTCTGTATTAACTCATTTTTGTAGTCTTGTTTGAGGAAAAACACAATAACTATACAGGAGTGTCACTAACCATTAACTATTATGAAAATCTGGTCACACGAGACTCTATTTACTAAGTAAACATAAATATTTCCGATAAATGGCGAATCAAATACGATATACTCGGAAATACTCGGAAAGATATTATCCTAGTCCCGGTCCAGACTTACGCGAACGCTTTCAATCAAAGGAGATTCAATTAGTAAAACGTCAAATACGGCTGAAAGCCGATGTGACAAAGTTCGTTAAAAGTCGTGTCTGATTTAACAGAGGGGTATTGAGAGGATATTATAAAACATTGAAATAATTAGTGGTTAGTTAACACTTTCACACCCCCCTTACTAATAAACGTTGTATAGCGTCTGTATAGTTACACAACGCTTTGTCTTCTTCTTTCGAAAGTCAAATTACTGACGAATGAAAGAGAGAAATCAGTGTGTAACTATATTCATCTGTTATAATATCCTGTGATAATAATATTAACGTGTTGTTATAGATCGCTATTTGTTTTGTTATCGTCGACTCACCGCTAAACGCGGCCCAAGGGTCCCATCATTTGTTATTGTATTCATATTGCGTTACAGGGATATTATTATGCTCAATTTATTGTTTCAATACCAAAATAATTCAACCTGTGTATTTCAATTTCCAAGATAATATTTAAATAATTTAAAAAGATAATAGTCTTTAAATAATAATAATTACAAGTAGGAAGAAAAATAAAAAAAGAAGGAAAATAATCAAAATATTCGTACGCATCGCTGTCAACAGGAGAAGTGCCCAAAACTTGTGTACCGTATTTCAAACAATAAGTAGTTCCTTTTTATATCTTTACTAGCTGACCCGGCGAACTTCATACCGCCTCAGAATCAATAACTGTGGTGTTAACTTATTCATGAAAGAAGCCGTTCCATACTAAATGGATGAGAAAAAAAACTTCATTATCGTGAATTTTTCCCATTTTTTTTATAGT
This sequence comes from Gortyna flavago, assembly GCA_963669345.1. Taxonomy (NCBI): domain Eukaryota; kingdom Metazoa; phylum Arthropoda; class Insecta; order Lepidoptera; family Noctuidae; genus Gortyna; species Gortyna flavago. Next base: position 7,555,314 of record OY770129.1, on the reverse strand, counting down.
TATTCTGCTATTTGGGGCGGAGACAAAACCAACAAATCAAAGATCATAAAAATTGGTTAAGCCGTTCTTGAGTTATAAATGTTGTAACTAACCCGACTTTGTTTTATATATAAAGATTTTATTGTATATTAAATTTCTTCAACAATGTTAACCCTATCTGCGACGACAAAAAAAGCAACATTGCTTAAAGTACCAACCTAATTGTAAAAAGGGAAACCTAAGGCAACTTACTACTTAACTAATTAATGTAAATTATCTTGAACATTATTTTCAAAACGGTCATTTCATTAATTAAATTACTCCATAAGTTAGCTACTTTCCTCGAAATAATAATTTTCATTTCTACGGACTGTAAAAAGCTTTTTTTTAATAAAATGCCGGTCCCTACAGTGTTTTCTGATTTTTCACAGCCACGAATGGAACAAACGACATTTATTAAAATACGTAAATATATAAGTTCCGGAGAGGTTGGCGGCTCGCCATCCGAAAACACCCGTTCGAATGTCGCGAAATGACCAAATACGCTTCGTAATAAAACTACTACCGACATACCAATCTTTGTTATTTGATTTTATTTATTGACGTCAAAGTTCTAAACTCGAAGGAAATTATAAACATCAAACCTCAGTATTGGTTATTATATGAAGTATTGTTTCATTAATTGTGATATAGGTACCTACTGTAACATGAGTTAGGATATATTGTATTATTATAAGATTATACTTGACAATTTCAACTACAAACCAATCTTCTTCCTTTCGTATCGACGGTATATGTATGTTGCTTATACTGTTTGAGCCCAGTAGGTGGCCACAATAATTGCGGCGTCAGAGGCGTTGTTCAGATCGTCAAGGGTACAGGCGAATGGACAATTGGGACACTAGCAAATGGGACATAATCTGTTCAGGAGTACCGCACTCGCACTGGATGTTGGTCGAATCTATAATGCCCAGTTTCGCCAGAGTATATTTGCAGCAGCCTACTTTGGATTCAGCGCTTTTCAATTAGGGCACTGCAGTTCGCGAACACCTGCCTCCCGGCAGGTGTTCTGTGGGCTTTACGAAGTCTTGAGATGGTGGATACCTCTCTACCCAATATAATTAGAGCCACTATAGTTTGAAGTATATTTTAGTTAGTATCAATAAAGTTTCAAGTAAACTTTGCAAACATGCATAAACGGTTAGGTTTAGACAAAAGTTTGATATCATCCAAGTTTTGTGGGAAATGAAAAAATCGAGCCATTCACTATTAAGGAAAATAACAGGAAATCCCTACAGATAGGATGAGTCACTCATCATCACATTGGGCATGAATGCCAGCCCGGAGAGCATCGTATGTCAAGCATTCTCCATGATAATTTATACCCCATTCAATGTGTCAGAATGTATTTTTCGCAACGAATGTGAACACAATAACACTTCCCTATACCTATACGTGCTTCTGCTTATTTTATTTATTATGTTGGAATGAATGCACGTTATACATTTGTACTTTAAGAAATAAAAAGTTAGATGTACTTAGGTTTTTGTGGATTAATAATTTCCTCATACTTATTATTTGCTTAGCACTCATTCAACAGGGTGCAGCACTTTACTCGCGTAATCGGATTATAACTGCAATATTTCTTCTACGTTCTCCGTTTTGTTTACCTTTAGAAGTGTTTTGTAAATACAGTCCTTTGTTGTTGTAAATACGATTTCAGTGGACTGGCACCCTAATTACTTAACACACTATTAATCACCAACCGAATTATTTTGAAGGATATTGCCAATCAATTGATCCATGTTTGAAAAATGTGTCCATTCAACAACGTAAATAACGCAATTAATGTTGTTGAACTGTCAAAATTACCTCATCTATTGCTTTCCATCAAGCGTGATCGAGGTTTAAAGAGGGACCATAGTAAGTTACGCAACTACTCCGCGGGGAAAAGCAAGCACACCATTATACGAAATAAGGGAATACTAAAAGTTAATTACTTTTTTAACATGTAACGGATTTTTTCGGAACCCTGTTAGAAGACAATAGATTTTTCCTATGCTAAAAAACAGAAAACTGATTGCACTAAAAAGTATTTTCATAGTTGAGGAATATTTTTAAATATTAACGTACGTACCATAGACTTAAAAAAAAGATGTACTCCGCGTCACGCATATCGAAAGTGAAGCACAGTAAGTATGCCGGGACCGCATGTACAAACACCTCACGCTCACATTTACATCATAGTATGCCGACCGGCCGCCATTACGAGACACGACAGCGCCAATCGTCAATAACGCACACATAGATCGGTACGGTGCTCCGAGGTGCGTCCATCTTTTTTTATAAGTCTATGGTACGTACTTTCTTTTTTCGTAAATATCTGTTAGGTATAGTTTAGAAATAAACTAGGAGTTTTTAGGTAACCCCTTCATATTTTAGGTGACTTCAAAAATAATGAAAAATGAATAAATTTATTGTATCTTCTTTACTAGTAGGAAATCAATCAACAGTAATTAAGTTTTTCTCTCTCCCATAGCGGAAGGTACTTAATGTAAATTTCAACGAGCAGTTTTTTCCGAGCTTGGACTTTAAAAAAAATCAATTGTCATTTGTTTTAAATGAAAGCAAAATAAAAAAGGATTGGATTGATGATCGAGATGTCATACCAAAAGTGTCTGATGAAAATATAAATAAATGATGTATGAAAAATGATCAGAAGACGTTCCTGTGGATGCCAATTTGCTGTGCCACTTTCAAATTGAGTGCTTTAACTATTTGAATACATAAAGATGTTTATCATTTGAAAATTGAGGTAAATTTTAATACCTTAATTTTTGGTAATATTTTTCGATTACAATTTACAGTACATTACGATACGCGTTACTTCGGCGTTTAGACTAATTTCAGGTAAATATTTAGGTAAATATTTAATTATTGCATATTATTTTATAGCTCTTGTGACCTAACCCCGCACAGTATAAAAGTGAGCTACTTAAGTCACAGAAAGGCGTGACTTAAGTGCGGGTTTTTTTCACTCGGTTCTATAAATTACGTTATTCAAACATAAATCATTGGAAAGCGGTGAAGTTTAATTTTGAAACTTCTAAATCTAGATGAATTCCCTTTAGTGAGTGATTGCGTAAGAATTTGACCTGAAAAGAGATTGTTTACACTTTCATCAAATACTTTTGAAACAGGCTATAGTTGATGTTTTGTATTAGTTTGACGGATATAAACGAGTAACTTATATTAGGTTCCTAATACGTAACCTAATTTTTTAAATAAAATCTTCAGTCGACTCAATTGTCGTCGTCAATTGTTGTCGACTAACATTTAACCACTAGTCTCATTGTATACACTCTCAAAGCTCTTGAAATAAACAAAATTACTTAAATTGCGTCACAAATGTGCAAAGCACAAATAAGGAAGTCACCAAAAGGCCTGTCTAATTAATTATGTGCCTCTCTGTGAAACCCTGGCAAACAGCCTTCCGGCTGAAAGCGAATGTGCCAACAATCCCCAAAGTTCAGTTCATTCGCTTCGAAGAATGATAATTATATTTCTGTAATTGTCTGAATTGTATGCATACTACGATTTACAAAATATTTATGGTCTGAAAAGGTAAATAACTTCGTATGGCAGATGTAAGTTACTGAAGTTTTTCGTTCTATGCCTAGCTTAATACAGGTTTCCGACAATAAAGCACTACGGTATTATGAAATGACGTGAGTAAAGCCACTTTTATACTCATGGCTCGTTTATTCAAGAAAAGTTACTCACCGCGAAGACACTCATCAAAAAGATAATATATAAAAACTTTTTTACAAAAAAAAACAACCGACTTCCAAAAAAACTACAAAGTGATAAATAACTTTTATTTCGGAAGTCGGTGTCGTTGGTTCTGCATTTTCGTTTATTGACACCGACTTCCGAAATAAAAGTTATTTATCACTTTGTAGTTTTTTTTGGAAGTCGGTTGTTTTTTTTTTTTTTTTTAAGTTTTTATTTTTCACTTTTTAGTGAGAGAGTTTGTAATTTATCTAAGTTACAATAGCCTAACGTCAACTGCTCATCACCTTTTACAAAATATTGCTTTTCCCGACGCTGGGACGTTAATTGTTGAGGAGTTCTCCTGGTAAGAACCTGGAGAACTCCACTCCATCATCACACGCATTGTGACGAGCATGAATTGCTTAGCAACCATATTAAAGTAATCGAATCGCAACCCGTGAAATATTTTTCATTGATTAGTTCCGATGGCCGTCTGTAGTCTTCATCATCAGCTCCACTTTACCAAATGATGATTTCCGAGAGCAAATGCTCAAGTTACTCTAAAAAATATCCAAATCGCTATAGGTTTGCCAATAAAATTTGAGGGTTTCCCTCGATTTCCATGGGATCCTCTCATCAGATTCCAACTTGCTGACAATGGGACCACCTTGGGGGTATACCCTTCAAGTTACTCTAAAAAATATCCAAATCGCTATAGGTTTGCCAAAAAAAGTTGAGGGTTTCCCTCGATTTCCATGGGATCCTCTCATCAGATTCCAACTTGCTGACAATGGGACCACCTTGGGAATATGCCCTTTCAAACAAAAAAATAATTTTCAAAATCGATCCACAAATGACGGAGAAATCGATGAACATACAAAGAAAAAAAAAACATACATAAAGTCGAACATATAACCTCCTCCTTTTTGGAAGTCGGTTAAAAAGGAAGGCAATAATCGCCCCGCTTACACTTATTTTAACACGGTTTTTAGCTTCACTTGTAACTAACAAACAATGTAATCAAATCTTGGAAGCCAATTTTCACCTTCTAATTGCTTAAACGAGTTTTTATACAACACATTACAATAAACCTGTTTTGTATATTCCAAAATTCCCGTAACATGTCCAACCAACAGTTCAATTTCCGCCTGCCCAAAATAGTTGCGAACTGCGAGCACTTGGCAAAGGTCACTAACTCGCTCACTCGATTATGTGACGGCTATAATTGGGTGTCTACATAACCGGACGACAAACATCAAATGTACACGGTTCCATCTCGACTAACGTGACTACATTATTATGGAATAGGTGAGATTTAAATCTGGTGGGATTGGATGGGTCATATCTGTTAGATGCATGAGGGTAGATGTGCTGTCATGCAGTGAAGGTGCTGTGAAGACGGGCGTCGTCATCGAGGCAAGGAAACGCTGAAATGACGATTTGCAGTCGTTCAACAACTCTGCGAGAGATGTGGAAAAAAATTGGTTAGAACTTACATCAAGATGCTTACAGTGTGTTTAGCGTCTCAGCTAATTAATCAACACCATCCATCTTGTTCTAGTTCGTCATCTAATTTGACAATTCACAATTCATTTTTTATTCGTATTACATAATTGGCAGTTTTGCTATAAGAAGGTGCAATATAACAAGACTTGGGGTGTTACATAACACTTTTATAAATAACACAAATTATACTCTCAAAAAATACACCTGTTTGCACTTACACCACACATAAATTCTAACTTAAAAAACATTTTCCGGAAAGGAAAATAAAAACGCATCCTAAAAAAAAATTTGCTTAAAATCAAGTGCGTAAGTTCTGAAAGGTCAAGGGATACGGAGTACACCTGTTTATTTTATTTCGGGTGATTCTGCGGTAATAATGAGAGACGTCCAAGTACTTACGCCTCCTTGAGTTCTATTACCCGCCTATTGTCTGGGGCTACGTTCTAATGTATATCCATACTTCGCACTCAAACGGCCCGTGATAACATCGCCGATTTATACAAACGAGTATTCTTACAGCGCGCACTGCAGACGAGCAAGCCATAACTCTTTATAACTGAAGTATATATTAATATGAATGACATGAGAAGTGGCTCGATTATACGAGTTTTCCACTTTTGTAGGACGCATGGAGAGAGGCCAGTTTCCACTCCGTTGGAAGACGGGGAAGCTGGTCCTCATTCGGAAGCCAGGGCGCCCTGCGGACTCTCCGTCCGCATTCCGGCCCATCGTGCTGCTCGACGAGGTCTGCAAGCTCTTTGAAAGAGTGATTGCGGGCCGCCTCGTCGGGCACCTGGTGAGGAAAGGGGCCGGATCTTGCGGATAGCCAGTTTGGCTTCCGCAAGGGGCGCTCGACGGTGGACGCCATCATGCGCGTGAGAGCCCTCACGACGGGGGACGCGGTGTCTCGGGGTGGGGTGGTTGTGGCGGTGTCACTAGACATCGCTAACGCGTTTAACACCCTACCCTGGAGCTGCATTGGGGAGGCACTCCGGTATCACCGAGTGCCGACCTACCTCCGTCGAGTAGTCGGGGCGTATTTGACGGACAGAGCCGTCATCTAACCCGGTCGCGATGGGGAATGGAACCGGCGAGAGATGTCGTGCGGTGTCCCGCAGGGATCGGTCTTGGGGCCGCTCCTGTGGGACATCGGTTACGACTGGGTGCTGCGGGCAGACCTCCCTGATGGCGTCAGCGTAGTTTGCTACGCTGACGACACGCTGGTCCTGGCGCAGGGGAGGTCGCATCAGGCGGCGGCCGACGTTATGACACGCGGGGTTGCGATAGTCGTGGAGAGGATTCGGCAGTTGGGTCTCGAGGTGGCTCTGCACAAGTCCGAAGCCATGTCATTTCATGGGCTTCGGAACGGGCCACCATCGGGATCCCAACTAACGGTAGGAGGGCTTCACATTGGCGTCGAGACGACGATGAAATACCTGGGTCTCGTCCTCGACAGCCGGTGGAACTTCGTGGAGCATTTCCGACGTTTGGCCCCCAAACTGGAACGGGCTGGGGCCGCATTCAAGCGGCTCCTGCCCAACCTGAGGGGGCCAAACGCCTCCTGCCGGAGGCTTTACGCGGGGGTCGTGCAGTACATGGCCGTATATGGCGCCCCGGTGTGGGCGCGTTCACTGCGACTTTGAGCCGCCCACTACCTGATACGGGGGTACCGCACGATCTCGGGCGAGGCGGCAAGCCTCCTTGCCGGACTGCCGCCATGGGATTTGGAGGCGATAGTCCTCGCGCGCCTGTATGAGTGCACTGCACTATGCCGGGGGGAAAACCCGCTTTCGCGGCAAATTGCTGCGGAGCGGACGGATCTCCGGCGCGATCTCATGGCAGCATGGAAAGCGCGACTGTCGCAACCCAGCGCAGGGCACGCCGCGATAATGGCGGTAAGGCCCCTCTTTGAGGAGTGGCTAGAGAGGCGTCACGGCGTCCTCACCTACCGCCTGACGCAGGTCCTCACCGGACACGGATGTTTCGGGAGGTTCCTGCACATCATCAGGCGGGAGGAAACGCCCGGGTGTCACCGAGGATCGCCCAGAGGACACGGTGGAGCATACGGTGGAGGTCTGTCCCGCTTGGGCAGAGCACCGCCGTGTCCTCGTAGAGGCGATCAGCAGCGGCGGCGACCTCTCGCGCCCGGCCCTGGTCCAAGCCATGGTCCGGGGCGAGAGGGAGTGGGGAGGCAGTCACCTCCTTCTGCGAAGCAGTCATGCTAGCGAAGGAGGTGGCGGGATGGGCGAGGGAGAGAGCGGAGAGAGCCGCCCGTCCCAGCCGCCGCGGTAGACGCCCCGGGCGTCGGGAGCCGCGTGACGACTCCCGGCCACCGTAGCCACGGGCCTGCGGACGGCGAGTAATGGGTAGCTTGCCGCGTCGGCCGCCGCCTGATGCGACCTCCCCTGCGCCAGGACCAGCGTGTCGTCAGCGTAGCAAACTACGCTGACGCCATCAGGGAGGTCTGCCCGCAGCACCCAGTCGTAACCGATGTCCCACAGGAGCGGCCCCAAGACCGATCCCTGTGGGACACCGCACGACATCTCTCGCCGGTTCCATTCCCCATCGCGACCGGGGTAGATGACGGCTCTGTCCGTCAAATACGCCCCGACTATTCGACGGAGGTAGGTCGGCACCCGGTGATACCGGAGTGCCTCCCCAATGCAGCTCCAGGGCAGGGTGTTAAACGCGTTGGCGATGTCGAGTGACACCGCCACGACCACCCCACCCCGGGACACCGCGTCCCCCGTCGTGAGGGCTCTCACGCGCATGATGGCGTCCACCGTAGAGCGCCCCTTGCGGAAGCCAAACTGGCTATCCGCAAGATCCGGCCCCGTCCTCACCAGGTGCCCGACGAGGCGGCCCGCAATCACTCTTTCAAAGAGCTTGCCGACCTCGTCGAGCAGCACGATGGGCCGGAATGCGGACGGAGAGTCCGCAGGGCGCCCTGGCTTCCGAATGAGGACCAGCTTCCCCGTCTTCCAACGGAGTGGAAACTGGCCCCTCTCCATACATGCGCTTAAGAGCGCCTCCAGTCGGGGTCCGAGAGCCGTCGAGGCCAGGGCCCAGGCTTTACCCGGCAAGCCGTCGGGCCCTGGGGCGGTATTTTTGGCCTTCAGCCTACATACCGCCACTCTCAGATCTACCCCGGTCACTTCAGGGATGTCGTCGTCGTCGTCCGCGTGGTCCGCTTCGGGCACCGCAATTGGCGGAGCCATAGGCGGGGGAGTATGCTCCCCCCGTGAAGGGAACAGAGCGCTCACCACCTCCTCCACCAGCTGGGGGCGGAGACTCTGCGTCAGCGGGGGGGCCCAGGTGCGGAGTTTATTCCGCACCATTTTGTAAGGGCGCCCCCACGGATCTCTGTTCAGAGTCTCCACCATCTCCTCGCGGGCCAGATCTTTGGCCCGCTGGACAGCCTCTTGGAGGGCGGTCTTCGCCGCTCTGTACCCCTCGTACAGCTCCGCCTCCGTGGCTTCCGCATCCGGAGGGCGGATGCGGAGCCTGCGGTGCCTGGTGTACAGGTGTCGCACATCAACGCACGCCTTGCGTAACATCTCTACCTCCTGCGACCACCAGTACACCTGACGTCGGGCGCATCCTGGCCGAACTCGGGGCATTGCCACGTCACAAATCTCGGACATGGCCTCCCGGAACCACTCCGCCTCGTCGTTAATGTCGGCAGGCCTGTCTGGTGATGACACCCAGGCCTGCACGATTGAGGCTTCCAGGAGGAGCTCCCGGTCCAGCTGCTTCAGCGCCCACCGCGGACCACTCGGGGTCTGTTGGACCGGCGCGCTAGAGGTCTGGGCGGAGACGTCGATCCGGATATACCGATGATCGGAATAGGTCTCCACCTCCTCCATGACGCGCCAGTCAATTACTCGCTGTGACAGAGCGGGGCTAGCGAACGAAATGTCCACCACCGACTCGCCCCGCATCCGCACACACGTGGGAACAGAACCCCGATTTAGGACGACCAGGCCTGTTTCCAGAGCCCAGTCCTCCACCATCCTTCCCCGCATGTCCGTGCAACGGGAACCCCAGGCCAAATTTTTGGCGTTGAAGTCCCCGAGCACTAACACGGGGAAGGACTGGTTTCCGACGACGACAGTCAACTCTGTTAAAGAGTTGTGGAACTCGGCGAGAGTTCGGCTCGGAGAGAAGTAAACTCCCACTACCACTATCCCTCCGAACCGTGCTGCTACGCACCCCTGTCCCTTCGTGACGCCTTCAAGGGACGGGGTACCGGCGGCAGCCGACGATAATATGGCCACTGAGCCGCTCAGGTCCTCCACCCAGTCATCCCTGGGCGGGACAAAGTACGGCTCAGCGACCACGGCGATGTTAATCGACCACTGCGCCATGCTCTGGAGCAACAAGTCCTGAGCACAGGCGCAGTGGTTGATATTCGCCTGGAGGAGGCGTAATGGAGTCGTCACTCCTCCATTTCAGCCCCCTCCCGGGCCCCTTGTGAGGGCCTCTCTACGGCGCTGACGGCAGCGGCACCGGAAGCGGCGGCGGCAGCAGCAGCGCCGGCGGCGGCAGAAGCGGCGGCGGCGGCAGAAGCGGCGGCGACGGTGACGGTGGCGGTGGCGGAGGGCCTGCCTTTCCTCCTGGTTCCGGCGGGCGGAGCGCAGGACTTGCTCCCCGCCCGGTGTTCGGCCGGCTTGCCAGCAGCCGCACATGCAACGCAGTGCGGCGCGGCAGTGCACGAGCCGGCCTTGTGTCCGGGCTGGCCGCAGAGGAAGCACAGAGCGCTGCGGTCCTCCGAGGTGCACTGGATGCCAACGTGGTGCCCCACGAGGCATCGGAAGCACCTCAGAGGCCTGGGTTCCAGCAGTTTGACCTGCGCTGAAACCCAGCCCACCAGGAGTCTTCGGCCCTCCACGATCTTTTTGGCCGCCGTCACGGGGCAGCTTACCGTAATGGTTCGCATGCCCGAATGATCAGGACGTACGGTGCCCGCCTTCACCTGATCGGCGAGACACCCGCCCGTCCTGACGACAGCGGCCACTACCTCCTCCTCCGTTACGGAGTCATCCAGGCCCATAATGCGCATGTCTGCGCACTTAACGGGCCTGGAGACTCGAGCCTCTTCCGCGTTAAGAGACGCCCTTAGCTTCTCAGCTAGGGCGTCAGCGGTGGGGCCACTCGTCGCACCAGGGATCTCCAGCATGCGGGCGCCAGTAGCGGTCACCCTATGCCGGAGGCCCCCGGTGATCCCCAGCTCCTGGAGGTCCACCGTCTCCCGCGCTTTGGTGAGCACGTCGCGGTACGTCACTCCCCTCTTAACCGCGTCCGGCTGTAGCGTAATCACTACAGCCGCGGATTTTGGGGAGCGAAGCCTAGCCGCGACGGCTCGCTCCTTGCGACGCCTCCTCTGACGCTTTTTTCTCTCCGCCTTGGCCGCCTTTTTCTTCTCCCCGACCACCTGCCACTCGGCGGCGGTCGTGGGAGAAGTGGGAGACTCCTGGGAGGGGCGGGGCGTAGGTGCCGCGGCCTCCACCCCCCTTGCCGGACGGCCCTTCTTTTTCTTGGCAGGCGCCGGTTTTGCCGGCGCCAGGGCTCCACCAGGCGGCGGCGCCGGTTTCGCCGTCACCGAGGCTCCCCCTGCCGGCACCGGTTTGGTCGGCGCCTGAGCCCGGCCGGACGGTCCGGGCTTAGGGGCGGCAGCTGCCGCAGCGGCCGCGTACGAGGCCGCCTTCGTCGGCCCCGGGGCCGTCCTGCCCGCCAGTGGGGGGCGGAGGACAATACCCTCCAGGACGGAGAACCGCGCCCGGAAGGTCGCCAGCTCCTGCCGAACCAGGTTCAAGACCTGGTTCTCCACCGGGACGGGCTGGCTCGCCTGGACGCCACCGGTGACCCTTAGGGCGGCCAGGTCTGCCCGGAGCCTCCCGTTCTCCTCCTGGAGGCCCCTCATGGCGGCCGTCAGGCGGGCGAGCTCCGCCCGCAGTTCGGCGACTTCGCCGGCCGAGGGACCGGCGCAGCCGGCCGCCTCCGCTGCCGCCATGATGGAGGCCGTCGCCGAGACTACGGCCCTGTTCTTAGAAGCTTTAAGCTTCTTCAGGGCCACGTCCCGGATCGCGGCCTCCACGACTGCCGCGAACTTAAGTTTGCGGTCCGCCTCGGGGCCACCAACCGTACCGGTCTCATCGTCTGAGGACCCCGAGGCGACTGCGCGTCCAGTCTCCCCCTCCTTTGCGGGCTCCTCCGCTCGCTCTGCCGCCTCACGGGCAGTGAGCCCCCTCCCCTTGCCTCGCTCTCGGACTCCTCCCCGCCTGCTGGTGGGGATTTTCCGAGCCGAGGCCAGCTCTCCGTCTGAGGACAACCTCTGGCTGTCCTCAGACCTTGGCCGCTTGCTGTAGCTCTTCTTTGCAGCAGCGGCCACCTCCTCCACACGGCTAGGGCTCCCAGAGCCTTCCGTGCTCGCTCCTACTGACGCGGTGTCGGACTCCGACTCCGCCTCACTCCTCACTTCTTCCGTTGGTTTTAAAAAAAAAAAAAAAAAAAATATATACTTTACAAAGTAAGCAAATTTCAATGTTTATATAAAATTCATTAATTAATGTCAATGTGTATATAGAAAAAAATAATAAAAACATTCAAAATGTAAAAATTGGAAGCAACTCAATCCCAAGCCTTTTTGTCCACAATAAAATCCTTAACAGTATAAAAGGCTTTCTGGCACAACTTACGTTTAATGAATTATTTGAATTTATTAAGGCTTATCTTGAAAACTTTTTAATCCTAAATTCAAGTGTAAAAGATTGCCTCGTTTTTTATTATAAAATGGTCTCACTTGGCTATTCATTTCAGCAATAATTTTTCTAAAGCTTTGTAAGCGCAACCCGGGACTTGGTAAAAACGTTTTTAGCTTAACGGTGAGATTGCTTTCATTTTCATTGACGTTCCCAACGCCAACAGAATTATGCAATACAAAAAGTGGGTTTACGTAGGAAGATATTGTAGTTTTTTACTTTTTCACACACATTGTCGCTAAAAGCTTTTTCTCTCAACATAACCTAAAAAATAAAGTAAGTAAAATAAAAACTCACTATAAGTTGAAATTGAAATAACAGTGCCCAATGGGAGAAGACAACGACGATAAAATAAAAATAAACAATTGATGCGAAGCTACTTACATATGAGAAAATATAAATAATTTCTTACATTTAAATTCGCTTAAATTGCCACACGTAAGCTATCATAGTATCCAATCAAGTCTTAAATTGTGGATAAAATGGATACAAAAGCTCAACCTGAGTATTTTGATAAAACCGATGGTATTCGGCACAGTTACTATGCAAACAACATTACGTCTCGTGTCTCCGGTTTAAAAGCTACAGCATCTATGGGAATAGGTAGAATATGTTTATACTGCGTCGTTGTCGTCACAAAATCGTCAGTTTCACGGGGTCTATCTCTACCTTCCATTATCCCAATTAGGATCAGGATGCGTAAAGTCTAAAAGAAAAGAATAAAGTTCGAAAGATTAGAAGTACCTACTATTTTATTTATGAATAGATAGATCTGTATTTTCTTTTTAAAAACAAACAAAAATAATAAACACAGCAACAAACAACAACAAAGTTTAAAAACAAGAAAACTAAATTCGTGATATAACTAATTCTTCTTCTTTTCGAGTCGATGCCACTTTACCCCGGGCCCAACCAAAAGTAATCGTCGCCGCGTTTGTTTGTATGAATGTTGACGTACAAACGTGACTTGATTGATCGCGTAACTACTTATTTTTTAGTTATATAAAAAAGCGCTACGATCGCGTACTAGCACGATTATCGCTTTTGGTAAGGACGCGTCCATGAACTAGTTAGCCCATTACTTTTTCAATAATATGTTAATTCACAAAGCGGATGAGCTTTACGTAGTTCATATAATTTCAAGCTTCTATTTTACCAGATGCTCGTTTGTTCTCAGACTGTAGGTATTGTCTAAATGCCGCCAGTTCCCTAATTAGGTCTCGACATTTCAGCCTAACCACTTCATTCTTTAAATAAACTAAAGTAGTCTTTGTTTCCTTTTGTTCAACCTTTTACCTTATTAGTATTGTACAAAATATCAGTATTAAGATAAATGGTGTAGATTAATTTCAGTACCTAGTGGGGACCTCTAATCATCTTTTATACTATAACCATAGTGTAGGACAAGTTTACGCCTCTATATTTTGTCTTTAGAATCTTTCATTTTATTTCAATAGTTTAATAGTTCGCTTTAAAAAATCTTATTGGATTAAGGCCAGGATTTTATCGTAAACTGGGATTTAAATCGCGCGGAGACTGTTCTGAGAAAGTTAGCAGAATGAGCCACAAACTATTTGTCAATGTTTATGGTCCCGTCGAAGCCACAGAACAGATAACTGTGGTCGAAGCGATCCTGCATCCGACTGTTTTTCATTCGCTATTCAAATAGTTTTCTCTCACAGCTATTTACTCGTGGTCTAAGCTCCACAAACTTTTTCCTACTAGCTTTGTTTTCTTACCTCTATCCTCTTGGTTTTATTCGCTTTGGTAAAATCAGTTTCTATCGAAATGTTGGCTAAAACACAAAAAAAAATCGACAGCTCACAGTAAAATTCTTCTTCAATTGTATATTCATAAAAGAAAATTGTATTTCTTGAATTTATTTATCTAAAGCAACGCAAGGGGTAAAGCTCGTAAACTTTCTAGGTGAATAAATTTTACAGCTATAAAACAAAATTATTGGCCTACTACTGCAACTTCTACTTTCACGCATAACATCGATTTTTACATTTTCTAAAAGATTAACTCGGTTAGACATATCTACAGACATACGTTTGGTGAAATAGATTTTTTTAATTCAAAAGAGCAAATAAAACGAATGCTTTATAGCCAAAGGATAAGTAAAGGATAGGTTTTTGCCTTGCTAAAGGATTTTTAATTTTTTTTCGATTTTCAACATACCTAATAATAACAATAATCTTTATTATCAAAAAGCCAACATGACAGCCGCATAGCTCTTTTTGAAAGAAATCTGAAACTCTCAAAGAATGCGACCTACCGGCATACTCCGAAAACAAAGGCAATAATAAATGGTGTCGGTCTCGTCACTATGTTCCGCTAAAGTTCAGCGTCAGCCACATAGCGTTAATGCCATCTCATCCATATTAAATAAATGCCTATCGTCAAATAGGTGGTTAAATAAATGATTTTTTTTAGGATTTGCTAAAGATCCCGCGCGTTTTGAGGCGAATAAGCATAACACAGATTAGTCAACTTCAACGCTTGATTTGGTAATGTAAAAATAACATTTACAGTGTAATAATGTTAAAATGTGTGGATCAAAAAGCCAAGAAATAGATAAAGCAACACTTTACAAAAGGTGGTTTGGTCATGAAGTCAAAAATAAATTAAAAGGATATTATGACAAAAAGCAATACAGATTTAAAAACAAAAAAAAAATTACTGGCATTGAAGATTCCAGTTATGAAAAAGGTTACAATAAAGTTCTTTGTTTAGGCTGAATAATGTTGGTAACAAGTGACGTAGAGAATTTTAAAGAAATTAAAAACATAATAAAAAAACAGAATTTTATGGCATCCAATGTTTTTATGCGAACTGGCCATTGCCTTTTTTTATAAATCGACAAGAACAAATAGGTTGCTATAAAATATGCTCAAAATAGGTACCTACAGGCTGGTTTATGATGTGAAAAGTGAACTAATCACTGACCTGTATTATACAATGTTTAATAGAGATCAGTGGAAGGAATCCTTAAAAAAAATAATTAAAACATTAGGTATAGAAAAAAAACAATATTTTATGGCATTCTGGATTTTTTACATGAAAAGACCAGTTACTTTTTCAGTAAAATACTATGGAGAGGTTGCAATATCGAGGCGTAAACTTGTCGTACACCGCAGACTGGTATTAAACTAAACTTTTTATCTTGATATTTTGTAGATAAAAAGATAAAAAGTTTAAGATAAGGTACCTTACGTGATTTATGGTATATGGTAAGGGTCATAACTCATTTGTTGGGCTTGGTATAACCTGTTATAGCAATTTACCCTCTTCTTTGCTAGATTAATGTTTTTAAAGCTCATGTAAATTCCAACCTTTGCAGCTTTGTTCAAAGGCATGCCTACTATTCCATCAACGACTACAACGATAAGTAAGAATAGTTGGTAGCTGTGATTAACTCAAGACAATGTGTTCTTTATCCAGAATTAGCTTACACACTAACAGGTTATATGAGTTAATTTATGGTGAATTTTATTGGACTGTTTAAGTCAATTCAGTTTAATTTAATTTTCATTTATTATTGACATAATATTATGTTCATTTTAATGTTTTTTAATGAGTTGCATTGCAATAAGCGGGATCCAACAAATAAATCTAGTTAGTTAGCTAGCTACCTCGACCATTGATCATATTATTCTTGCCTGAGCAACCGTCAGCAAGTTCATCATACTCCCTTAGATGTCACTGCCTGCGGTAGTGTGGGGGTCAGGTTGCCGCCTTCCCTCAAATATGGCCAGGGGAGTAATGCTCGTGAACAGTTGTGGTGACTGGTCGTCTTGCTGACCATGATTTTATTATTGTTATTAGTATTAAACTGTTTATTTATTTTACATCGGTGTTTAGTTTATCATTTGTGACTTCGAGTGACAGCTATGTGAACATAATCCGCATTGCATAAATATGTAAGCTGTCACGCCCTTTATACCTGGAGGCTTTCATTTAGGTATTAAATTTTGTTAATTTTTTTTTTGTTTGGATACAGTTCTGTCTCGTTATCAATTATTTTGTATATTTTGTATACCTACCCATTGTATAAAATCAAGTTTTTTTTAATTTACTGAACAGAAAAAAAAAGCGCTAAGTTGAGGTGAAGGGCGGGCGTTTTGGGGGACTGTCTTATAAAATTTTGACGTTCGAAAAGTGCTGATTCTCAGCCTAATTTGAATAAATGACTTTTGATTTTGAGTATGTCGAGAAAAATATTAGTTTAAAAAAAATGTATACGACCATCACTGAAATGTATTCGGTTCAGTTCTTTGCTGACTGGACTCATCTGGATCTGATGGCAGGTAATCTGTAGGTGTCTGAAACTAACGAGTTTGCGATGAAATCGACACATCTACGTAGTCCCCTATATGCTGTAGATTTTAAACCAGGAGATTCGAGATGTAATGTTATTTGCATAGTTACTGTGCCAAGTACATACCATTGCTTTATCAAATAAATTTGGATACCGATTGCTATAAATATTATAGATACGTGTGGCAATTCCCTCAATAATTAAGATAAGATAATGATTTATTTCTCACCACAATATGTAAGTACATCAAAAGATTAAGAATAATACATAATAGTTTATTTTTATTTATTTTATTTTATATTATACCTACTTGGGAAACTGGTGTCTAAGCTAGGCGTAAGGCCTGTATTTCAGGACACCAGAAGGGCAATTCTCGTAATTTTAAGAAAGCTCACAGTCTGATCTCAGTCTCAATCTGTCAAAAATACCTCTAACTTTCATAAATTTTTAACATTTCTTTGTCGCCGAGATGAGACTGCTACTAGATTTTGAACGTTTTAAATTACGAGAATTGGCCTTCAGGAGCAGTTACATTTAAATCGGATTATGCATAATACACAAATGCGGTAAGTTATAAAAGCAGAAAAAAATACAGATTACGCTATTGATTATTACTTATTATTCTAGGGTTATTATTTATGTTGATGTAGGGGTGTGTTTGCATGTGTGAGGGTGTGCGTGTGTGTGGTGAGTATGCGTGGTGTGTGTGTGCGTGTGAAGGTGATGTACAATAAATACACATGGCATATATTTGCACGAGTATTTAAACAACTTATAATGTATGCGTAAACAATTTTATATTGCTTCTTATGTAACGTAGCTTCGGCAAATGCCCGGCTAATTGTATTTTTATTTTATTGTCGTTTTCTTCTCCCATTGGGCTGTGTTATTTCAATTTCAACTTATAGTGAGTTTTTATTACTTAGGTACCTACTTGCTTTAGTTTTAGGTTAGATTTCGAGAGAAAAAGCTTTTAGCTATAATGTGTACTTACAAAACCGAAAAAACTACATTACCTTCCTACGTAAACTCGCTTTTTGTATTGTTTAATTCTGGTGGCGTTCGGAATGATTACGAATTACGGAGAATTACCGTGCCGTGCCGGCGGGCGGCGCTGCGGTGCTGCGAGCTGCACACGGCGTGATTTGCACGGTCGGTTAGCGTCAGGACCAGCACTCGTGTCCATACGCTCCGCACTAAACTGTGGGACTAGAATAACTACTACTCGGACTGTACTGCTTGTGTAAAATCTCGACAATTGTATCATACACACGGTAATTTTGAGTTCAGAGAGTTTTACTACACAGAATCCGGTTTCTCTCAACTCAACTTAGTCTGTTGCGTAATGTCGAGTCGGCTTCTTAGGTGTTTTGATTTGATCGATTGTAATTTTTAGTGATTTAAAAACTAAGCGTTCATTTCTTGACACTCCGATAGCAAGTTTTAATTAGAATTAACAGTAATTCTAATTAAAACTCTAAACAACTCTATTCTAATTTAAACAATTCTCTGAGATGTAGGTACATTGACAGCAACGTACCTACATCTCAGAGCATTGTAATACAGAACTGGAAAGCCGTTGAGTGCTGAGTACCTACTCATACCTAACTATTTTTACTGGGTATCGTTAAATAGGTACCAAAAACGTGGACTCTAGGATTTCTTAATTTAGTAAACAATGTTTGCGTTTTATTATGGCTGTTTGCTTATTTCGACATTCTACACATTGCTTTTTTAATGTTACTTATACTTATGGCATCGGTAAGTGTGTTACAAGGCAAATACATTAATATACCTTAAGTCGTTTGTTATAACATTTCATTATAAACATTAGCTACTATTCCTTTTTACCCGTTAGTTCCCAGAACACTTGACCAGATAGCGTAACTTTACAGAAACTAAGTTCCATTTATAATAAACGTCCTATAAAAGTGGAAAACTCGTATAATCGAGCCACTTCTCATGTCATGTAGACGTCAGTTATAAAGAGTTATGGCTTGGTCGTCAGGAGTGCGCGCTGTAAGAATACCCATTTGTATAAATCGGCGATGTTATCACGGACCGTTTGAGTGCGGAGTACGGATACATTAGAACGTAGCCCCAGACAATTGGCGGGTAATAGGGCGCAAGGTGGCGAAAGTGCTTGCACGTCTTCCCTATTAGCGCAGAATTACCCGGAATAATAAAATAAAATAATCTGATGTAGGTACTCCGCATCACTTGACTTTTCGGGACTCACGCATTTGCTTTTCAGTAGGTATAGATTAAATCAGTTTTATACTTTTTTTATTTTGTTTTCCGTTCTTTTTTTTTTTTTTTTTTTAACTATGGCATCTCGCAGTTCATCCTTTATGAGGATGGCTACTGCTTAACCGGACTTTCCTGTGGATGCCTCGAATTAAGGCCTCCAGCCAGGGCATACAATAACTTAAAAACTAAGCGACAGCGCTAAGGGTAACCCCCTGCGGGGTTCGGACCTCGGCTCAGGGCGTCGCTGGAAGAGGACAGCAAGGGACAGGCTGGATCGGTATTATTATTAGTGTTTAGGGGCGAATTTAAAACTACAGGCTCAGCTGCGCGGGCTGGCTCGAGCAAGGGTCGGGGCGGGCACGGTGATGGTGCGGGACGTCGCGACGGGCCTCGGCGGCGAGGACGGAAGGACGGATGTCTGAGCTTGTGTTTGTGTTGTGGACTGAGAGTACTCGTGGCCTTACTGCTCTCCTGGAGGAGGGTAGTGGCGTCGTCGGGGATAGTGAGGGTATGCCTTGGTCGGCGAATCCTACTTATGCGGGAGGGAGTGTATCGGGAGGCCGCCGCAATCAGGGGATTGGGGTGCTTTATGGCAGAGTCAAAGAAGCGCTTGGAGAGGCGTTTCATGAACTGCTGGATGGTGGGGAGTCTGAGATCTAGATGCAGATTCACATTTCGGACATAGAAGGGGGCTCCCGTGACCTTTCGGAGGAAACGGTTCTGGAGGGTTTGCATTTTATGCAGAAATCGCGGCTTGGCGTGTGCGAAGACTACGCAAGCATAGGTCATGATGGGACGGATGACCGCGGTGTAGAGGCGCAATTTGCACTTGAGTGACAATTTGCTGCGGGCAGTTATCATGGAGTGGAGCCTACCGAGAGCGAAAGAGGCGCGCGAACGCGCCGTCTTTATGTGCTCGTTGAAGGTGAGGTTGTGGGCTAGGATGACACCTAAGTATTTGGCTCGCTTTCCCCAGGGGATCGGCTTGCCATACATAGAGATCGGGCGCGGGAGGGGGGGGGGGTAGTTTGCGCGGTTTCGAGAAGATGACCGCCTGACTCTTATCGGGGTTGACCTCGATTCTCCATTTCCGGAACCAATCGCTCAAGGCGCTTGCGGAGGTTTGGAGGTTTCGAGCTATGGATGACTGGTTAACACCCGAACAGTATATGGCAGTGTCGCCGGCGAAGAGCGCCAACTGTGCCTTTTTACTGTTCGGGATGTCACTAGTGAACAGGGTGAAAATGAGGGGAGACAGAACGGAACCCTGGGGGACTCCGGCGCGGATGGGGTGAGGGGGAGAGAGAGCGCCCTCGATACGGTAGCGGAAAGTGCGGTCCGACAGAAAATCTCGTAAGATGAGCACGAGACGGTCTGGCACACCTAGCAGGTACAGCTTATATAATAAGCCATTGTGCCAGACCTTGTCGAACGCCTTCGCTATATCGAAGAACAGGACGCCTGTCGAAGCACCTCGCTGAAAAGCAGCGCTAATGTGCTCGACTATGCGGTGGAGCTGGTGGATGCACGAATGCTTCGTGCGAAAACCGAACTGTTCGGGGGGGATGAGGCTCTTTGCTTCGGCATAGTCTTTGAGGCGCTTATAAATAAGCCTCTCGTAGACTTTACCGAAAACATTGAGCAGACTGATGGGGCGGTAGCTGGAGGGCTCAGACTTGGGCTTGCCTGGCTTTGGGATGCCTATGACTGTGGCTTCTTTCCACATTTGGGGGAAGATGTTGTTGCACAGGGCGCCATTGAAGATGGCGGTCATGAGCAGTATGAGGGGGGCGGGGAGGAGTTTGTACACCCTGTTGGTGATACCGTCCGAACCGGGGGCTTTGCGGGTTGCGAGCCCTTTTATGATGTCTTGCACTTCGTCGGGAGTGACGGGAGGCAGAGGATCATCAGGGTCTTCGACTGGCGGGAGGGAGGCTCTCCGTTCGACTTCAGCGTTCACCTCGTCGAGGTGCGCTCTGTCTACTGGTTGAGAGCTGGGAGTGCATTGAGCCTCTAGGCTGTCGGCTAGGCATTCGGCCTTTTCGAGATTTTCGAAAGCGACCGTTTTGTCGGGGCGTGTGAGGGGAGGAACTGTGGCCTCTTCAGAGGAGCGGAGCTTCCTCTGGAGCTGCCAGAAGGCGTGGTGGGTGGGCTCGAGTTCGCCGATCATCTTATCCCATCCCTCGGAGCGCCATTCCACTATGCGTTTCTTTACAGCACGCTGTAAATGGCGCATGTGGGATTTGTTCGCGTCGCAGGGAAAAGAGTCATAGGCACGAATGGCAGCGTTCTTCTCGGTCACCAGTTCACGTACGTCATCGGGCAGTTTCCAGCGATGGTCTTCCATCACTGGAACTTCCCGTGAACAATCCGTCAGTACGGATTGAACGTGCTCTGTGAACGAGTCGATCGCCCCAGTCGTGTCTGCGACTGAGATAATTTGCTCGGGGATGGAGTCTAGGTGGGGAGACGTGGTGGATTTCAGTCTTTCGCTTACTTTCCTCCAGTCGGTGACTATTTTGGTCTGGGGGGGCTGGTTGGGGTCGTGCGGGAGGCCCGAATAGGGGGCCAGGTGCAAGATGACCGGGCGGTGGTCAGAATTGAGCTCTTGTACCGTCTCGATAGACTGCAAACGGAGGTTTACATTCTTGAGAAGCGCTACATCGAGAACGTCAGGACGTTGGGCGGGGTCGCCCGGGAAATGAGTGGGATACATCGGAGCGATGATATCGAAATTGAGGGAGTCGCCTAGCTTGAACACGATCCTACCTCTGGTAGTGGTCGTGTTGCTATTCCAAGCGGGATGTTTGGCATTGAGATCTCCCGCCATGATGACGGAGTCACTCGTACCGAAGAGGGTAGTGAAATCGGTAGAGAGAGAGATGGGATCCTCCGCACCATTGGTGGGCGGGATGTAAGCGGAGATGATGGTGATTGAGGGGTGACCGGTCATGCCGAGCCGACAGATAGAGATCTCTAGCTGAGAGAGGAGGGCGGGCGGGTCTATCGGGATGCAATGGAGGGACTTCCTATAGTAGATGAGGGTACCGCCCTTGTGGCAGCGAGACCTGTCATTGCGAACTATCTTGTAGTTGGCAATGCTCGGGTTCCGCAGATGGGGCTTCAGGAAGGTTTCCTGGACTAAGAGGACATCGAGCTGGTGATCGCGGAGGAACGCGGCGATCTCTTCGCGTTGTTTTTTAATGCCGTTTGCATTGAAAAACCCTAGTCTAAGGGATCGGGGTTTGGTAACGCTCATTCTTTGTAAAGCCATTGGAGCTTTTAGAAGTTGAGGGTTTGCATGACTTGCGTAATCTGAGGATACGCATTGAAAATCTCGGCGATGCGCCGAGGATTGCCATTACAGGCTTGGATTTCCGCTGCCATGGCATTTGCGGGGGCAATAAAAGCTGCGTAAGCACCGATTATTACCTCCATGCTGCTAGGCTGGGGGCGGGAGGTGGTGGGGGGTGGGGGGGGCACCGAAGCTGCGGGAGCTTTGAGGTGGTTGAGGTTCGCCCATGGGGAGGGCCTTTGGGGACTGAGCCTATCGGGCATCTGGGAGGAAGGGATCGGGATCCTCACAGAGGGGCTTTCCCTTTGCTGACGGTCGCTCGCGCGCTTTGTCAGTTTGGGAGAAGAAGACTTGGGAGCCTTGGGGCAGCCTCGGTAGTTAGCCGGGTGCCCGGATTGGCCGCAAAGAACGCAGCTCGGTGGCTCTGTGCACTGAGAGCGGTCTTTGGGGCGGGGACAGTCTGACGTGCCGTGGGCACCTAGACACTTGACGCATCTAGGTGTCGCGTAGCAGTGGGATTGGGAATGGCCATACAATTGGCACCTGTGGCATTGTCCGATGAGGTTGGACTTCCTGGGTTTCTCGATAGAGATACCCGAGAGGGAGCAGACTGATTTCACCTTGAAGATGGGGTGATGTCCTTCAGTAGGGTCGCAGATGACCAGGACCATGTCGTAGACTAGGCCCTTCCATGCTTTGTGCAAGCGATGGACTGCTGAGACGGGGATGCCTTGTGAAGCAAGGTCTTCTTTGATCTCCTCGGTGGGGATTTCTTTGGGGACGCGCCTGATGATTACGCGGGTGGGGACTTCCTCCGGAAGGGAGTATGTGTGGAAGGAGTAAGCCCTTGTCTGGAGGAGACGGGTAAGGTCCCTGTAGTCCGAGGACGAGGCGACCGTTACCTTTATACCCTGTTGGGTTGAGCGGGCGTTCGTGTAGTTGATCTTTTGATCAACACACGCTTTGGAAATTTCTGTCCATTTGGACTTATCCTGGACATAGATGGGGGGCGGGGGTCGTGGCTTCTTTGCGTTCGAAGCGGGAGGGGTAGCCGAGAGGCTAGACGCGGGATTGGCCTGCGGTGCGGCGGAGGGTGGGGTGGGGGGGCGGGGGTTAGAGGGGATTACCGCGACCGACTTTTTGGCCTTGCTGGCGTGAGAGGAGGCGTTCTTCTTCCTCTTGCCACCCTTTCCGACGACTATATAGTCGTCTTCCGAGGAGGACGAAGAGTCAGAGAGGGCTTCCTCTGAGTCGGATTGAGATTGGGGTACGGACGTGTCCATACTCTCTGGAGTATCAGCTGCGATAGCGGCTGGCACGGAAGGTGCGGGATCGGGGACTGGCACGGACGGTGCGGGTTTCGGGGCGGACACGGAGGGAGCGGGTGATGGGGCTGGCACAGAGGGTGCGGGTTTTGGGGCGGGCACAGAGGGTGCGGGTTTAGGGGCTGGCACGGAGGGTGCGGGTTTTGGGGCTGGCACGGAGGGTGCGGGTTTTGGGGCTGACACGGGGGGTGCGGGTTTGGGGGCTGGCACGGAGGGTGCGGGTTTGGGGGCTGGCACGGAAGGTGCTGGTTTGGGGGCGGCGGCTGGCACAGAAGGTGCAGGCGAGGGGGCTGGCACGGAGGGTGCGGGAGGGGAGGCGGCGGCGGCCTCGGGGATTTCGCCTGAGTTTGGCGGAAAGAGGGGGCTGACTAGCGCGTCGCTAAAGTCAATGTCGATGACCGAACCGGGAGGGCGTCTAAAATTTATAAGACGGTGGGCATACTGGTTAACGAAAGAGGGGTCCTTGAAGAGGACCTCTTTAACGAACGCCAATATGACCGCGTCTGCCATGATCGGGAAGGGGGCGGGGAGAGGGAAGAACCATAGGGGGCGTGAATCCCTAACAACCTAGCACCCCGGGTGGATGGGCCCGGGGGTGTGAGATCCTACCCTCCCTGTCGGGTGTGAGACAGGGAGGTGAGTACCTGAAGTGAGCCCTAAGCTTGTGACCCGTCGCCGATCTTATTGTGCGAACGGGGCCCTAACCAGTCTGTGCGATGGGTGTAGAGACACCCTAGACCGGCTTCTAGTACGAAGGGGTTGACACACCCAACCGTACTAGACGCGAGCTGTGGACAAGGGATTAGTTACGAAGCTAGAGCTGACTAGGAGCCACCCCCAAGGCCAAGCTTCTAGCTCCCGATTCCAATTGACTGCCTCGCCCTGATGGGGCTCGGCGGGTGAGATTGGGGCACCACCCCCTTGGCTTCGTTGGCACCGTGAGGTATCCACCAAGGACCACGAAACTGTGGTTTTTACCCAGAAGGGGCCAAAAAACCTCGACGACACGTGTGATGACGAATCACTGTTACAGAAATAACTTCTATCAACCACGCCTTGAAAAAGGTGGCTATTGACAGGGTGCGGGCGTAGTCCGGAGACTACTGAGCTCGTTACGGCTAGCGTAACGAGAGCGGGCGGCGGCGGGGCGGCGAGGCGGTGGGGGCGTGCAGCGAGCGAGAGCGGGCAGCACGACCGTCCACGGCGAGCGTCGAACGGCGAGAGCGTTGTTTTCCGTTCCATGCTTATGAGGTTATTATACTATTCTTTTTCTTCAAATTAAATCAAATCAAAATCGATAAAATGTGGTAGATACCTACAAAAGATGGTAAGTACTTACATAAAATTTCAGTGCAAAGACGAATTCCGCCATACAGTGATGGCATGCAAATATTTAATAGATAAAGTAGGTATGTTGTTACATACAGTATTAGATAATATTCGTATAATAACAATTTTTAGGTATTAATGAATTTTTAGGTTTTGGCGTTAAGAAGTTTATGAACGAAAAGAACAATTATATTAATAGTAAGGTAAGTAGATGGCACAACAGTATTTTAAAATTTGTTGGTCCAAAACTTGACTACATCCATGGCGTCGTCGTCGGTGGCAGCACATAGGTCACTTTGACTGCACTAGTACCTTTATTATTTGTGTGGTGTAAGTACCTACAACAACCGACCACGTAAATTTTTTTAGTTAAGTTCTTGTTATTAATAAAATTAGATAGGTACCTATGTTAAATAACTAGTAATACCCTAATGAAGTCTTGTTACAATTTTATGTTGCTCCTTCATAAAGCAAAACTAACAATTAAGTAACCTGAATAGCTAATGAATTGATAGTGCGTAACTAATTGCTCGATTTGTGATGTATCACTAATGTCCATCAGATGCTACACAACCAATCATCCTGAAACTAGATGATTATTGTATAGATTAATTAGCTAAGACGGTAAACACATTGTAGGTATCTTGATATAACTAACCTATTTTAGAATCGCAATTTAAAAAAGCTTAAATTGCTCTGACTGCTACCTAAAACACGTAGAAGGTTAAATTATAGGCATTTAAATTATCATGCCTCGGTCACCAACCTACATAGTAGGCTTTTTTTTTTTTTAAGGATGGGCAATCATCCAATGACCCCTCCCGCTCTGGGTGGAGCGGAAGGGAGTGTCAGACTCTTACTGACTAAAACCCATCCGTGTTCCTTCCTTAGCCCTTTATGTTCCGGGGCAGCGGTAACCCTTTCGGACAATCCCGCTGCCCTACATAGTAGGCTCATTTAACAAAATTGAGAGGCAATAAGTATAAAAAATATATTTAGTGTGCATAACATATAGCTCATTACAGTGATCCAATGAATTGAAATGGTATTGTTTCAAAAATATCTAAATACCGGATGATTTTTTTACCGTCTCGAATTATTTTTTATTAACCCATGAATATGATCAACTTTCACTATGGAACCAACTCTGAAATCACCAAAAAAAATCTGCTGTTTAATACAAAAGACCATTTTTAAACCACCATTTTTATACCATGTTTTTACGCAAATAATGAATAAATTATTTATTAATACGCAAATATATTATATGAAGTTCAATACCTACTAGACCAAAATGTATGAAACAGCAGATTTTTATTTCATGATTCAACCAAACATACAAACTTTCACGTTTATACCTAATATTAGTAGGATTGTTTGTGTGACTAGGTGTTCATGATAAGTTTATCCAGGGAAAAAATGATTAGCCATTTAATTAAATGATTGCATAGGTTGTAGGGCATTTAAAGTGATCAATGAGATTGCCTCGCTATGCGCATTTTGGATCTGAAATACAGTTAGCCATTTACTAGGTACATATGTCCGACATATTCAAATTCGTACAACTAAAGCATGATCCGTATCCCACACGGTTTTTATTTATTCTTTTTTTTTTTTAATTAGTTGTTGAGTGATGAGTCAATAAGGTGATGGTGATGGTGTGTATTGTTCAAGATGATGATCTGCCTAGCCTTTTCTCAATTAAGATAAGGGGCTTTCAGTCTAACGGGATGCAGCTGATGACGAGCAGGATGATTTTACATGGAGTAACTGCCTATCTGAACTCCACAACCCAGTTAATACAATACCCCTTAGTAAGACTGGTTTTCAGACAAACGGGCTTCTAATATCCGTAACAACTGTCACTTTCCTTCGATCGAGCCGTGGCGCTGTTATTATTTAGCCGCGAGCTCCTTCTAAGTAACTTTGTTATGGTTTATTTTAATTTGATTTTATAGGTAGTTGCTCTTAAATAATTAAATAAATAAAATAAAATAGCCTTTATTGCTGTATTTTTCTTACCATTATTACATATTAATACATGCCTTACCTGCCTACTTTCTAAAAAAACTAAATAGGTTTAATCCATTCTAACTTGCATTTGAATGATCGGCAACTGGATGTTTTTGTGGAACAGCTTGTCTGTTGACAAAGGCCTCCTCTAAAGATTTCCACGTATTCCTGTCTCCTGCTAAACGAGTCCATACCGGACCAGCTATTTTCTTGAAGTCATCTTCCCATCTTTTTGTTTGTCTGCCTCTATTTCTTTTACTATCTCTTGGATACCATTCTGTTACTAACTTAGTCCATTTCTCTTTACTTTCTCTTAGCATAATTATGTCCCATCCAACGCCATTTAAGCTGTATGTAGACTGTGTATGTAGTTGCTCTTATCCTAGAGTAAATGTAGCCTAAGCCCTAAACAAAATAAGTAGCTTCCATTAATTTAGGAGCTTACTTAGTTATAGGCTTATTTTTTGCTTTCCAGTTTATTTTTTATCGGTTTAAGTTTTTCTGTAATTTTTATTGTGTATTTTTAAATTAAGTTTATCGATCGATAAAAGAAGAAGCTAATTGATCTTATGGATCGTCTAAACAGCGTTTCGAGCGACAATTATTACGATCGTTAAAAATCAGGCAAATGTTTAAAACTTTTAGACTTTAACGTCTGTATGTTACAGGATTGTCTCCTTAGGTTGTAATAGTAACAGTTACTCACTTGAGATTTCCATAGAATACCTAGTGTTACTATGATCGCTATCCAAACATAACAATAATAAAATAAATAAATAAAAATTGTTGGAATATTATTTTATTAAACATAATATGTACATACTCGTACTGGGCCACCTACTTTAAATGTCTTTCCTTTTTGTAATATAATTTCGGGTGTACAATAATGTATATTATTACTTATTTATATAACTAAATAGTTTCTATGTTAAATACAGATTTATTCTAGTGTTTGTTCATTTTAACTACTTTTATCTCCATATCAATACTGCCGTAACCTATAAGGTTGGTCACCCTACCTGAAGCAAGTGACACGTTGCAGTAGATACGGCCTTTAGAAAACGGAAAGCCTTTTGGTACAAATGGTATCGATAAGTTTTTCAAATCATATACACCCTGAAAAATAAAAATAAGTTAACAACTATAATATTATCATCCACATTAATATTTCAGTATACAGCGTGTATCAAATCTTTAATAGCTAAGTACTTGTTCGACCCAAATGTGTAAGACAGCTGATTACTAGAATTTCCAACGGTAAGCCAAATCAGTGTCAGATGTCATCTCGTGTTGTCATGTAACACAACGCTGAGTTTTAGCCCGTTTGGCATAATAAGCACTGTTTTCTTTGTTTTCACAGTTTTAAGGTATTTTGAGGGGTTCCGAACGTCCAAATGAATAACGGAACCCTTAAAGGATCGCTCGTGTATCCGTCTGTTGAGTTGAAATTCATATGTAAAATTTATTTGACGTTACGTTACAAGTCCATACTTGTAGAGTAACGTCAAATATATATTGTTTTTATTATTAAATAAATAGTTTAAAAGTAATTTAAGAAAATGGTTGAAAATTTACTATTCCTGCATCACGTCTCCAAAACTACTTATCCTAAAATTAAATAATTATATGTATATACAAATAATAATTATGTTATTGTGTAATAGTAATTGTGTGTTTAACACGTTGACTGCCAGGCAACAGACACAATAGAAAATCCATTGTTCGCGGTCACCGGTGACCGCGTTGGCAGTCAATGCATTAATAATTGTATGTTTGTGTGTTGTATGGGTGTTATTTGAATAATACATTACAGAAAAATCTATAAGAACTATATGTTCTTAAAATAATATGGTAAATCTCTCAATAGTGTGCGTACTATATACAGCTGACCGGCGCGGATGTTTGGATGCGACTGTACTTACCGGGGGATACGGACAGGAACGGCCATTTAATGAACTTCGCATTACTTGCCCAAAAATTGGGTCAGAATTCATCATGTCGCACAACTTAAAATGCATCTCAACGAAACTGGGACGGTATCTGTTTGTTAGAAACTGGTAGAAGTAGAATTCCATCTGTAAAATAAATACCCCATAAATAACGATATCATTACTCTTTAGATTCCCTTGCCTTGCCTTGCCTGATCTCTCTCCGGTCGTGTCGGATTGTCGTCCTATCGGACTATGAGAGTGCAGCTGTGTCTGCGCGCACACTTGTGTTCTATAATATCTCCCGCGCCGAAGGCTAGTCTCCGTTGAGATTGGCCGCTGTGGCCGAAATACGGTCTGGAGGACTTTTTTTTTTAGATTCCCTTTAGTCTACCATTTTGTAACATGGTAAACAATCAAACCGATGGTAAGTGGTATCGACTCCTATGGGCGTTCACGGGCATCATGGGGGCGTTGCCATACGAGGAACAAAGTGAAATGTCACCTTGTCACATGCCTTATTTCTTTTACTTTGTACAAAGCCGTCTATTTCTAACACTGCTTCGCTGGTCGGGGTCACAAGTAGTGTGCTACGAGGACCTTTTACCATTTTAATGATATTGATAGGGGGCGTTGTTGGTACACACTGGGAGTAAACATTTGTGAAATTGTACTTACTTAAAAAAAGGATTTCGTTAATTCCTATTTTGGTCACGCGACATAAGATCCTAGTAATGTTGTAGGTACGAGGGTAAGTAGTACTTTATGTACGAATTCCTTCGCTAGAATCTATTTCTACAGCCTTAAGGCGCAATTACACTTGGTCGTTGGCCCACATTTCATAGGCAATCGAAGTCGACTAATTGCGCCATTATTCGTAAAGGTGTAAAAGTAGTTAAGAGTCAAACGCATATCAGAGGGTTATTTAAAAAATCTGCTGTTTCGTACAAAAGTGCAATACTTAGGTACACGGTCAATATGCTGGGGGTCTAGAATCATGTGCTGAATGCATGGTTTGCGCGTCGATGATCCCTTACGACGAGTGTACACATTATTAAGTTCTTTTCCTGCATTAGTCCCAACTTACAATCATGGTATTGTTCATTGTGATATATGAATCTGCGTATAGCGTCACATAGTGCTTAGGGTCCCGTCGGCTCAAGCGTGTACTGAACAGAGAAACGTTTCTGAAGTATTTTGGGTCAAACCAGTTCACCACGGGACGCTCAGTACTGATGTAGGATAACTACGACAGAAAATAAATACATAATTAATACAAAAAAATAACAAAGGAAAGGAACTATGTTAATTTAGCATTTAATTGCTTTCAGAATAACACTTAATAATTTGGTAATGCAAATAAAAGAGCAACAAATATAAAGAAAAAAAAATATCATTAGCACCTAAATAAAAATGTACTGTCTAAGTCACTGAAAATAGAAACGTGTTTAAAAAGTACATAAGGAATGTACTTTCTAAACACGTTTCCATTTTCAGTGTTATCTCAATAAGTTGAGTAACGTTATTATAAAGAAACAACAGTAAAAAGGTACTCACAGCCTCAGAATTACACTGATCGATTTGGTAATCCAAATAAAAAAGCAAACCAAAGAAAACTGGTTTTAAATTCATTGTTGATTTATTATTGGGATATAGGTACGTGTGTATAAACAGACGGTATTCAATTTATGAGTGATTGTTTGCCCAGTCATGGGACTCATGGTGTAAATAAATGAAAAATAATGATCAACGATTTAGACCGGTTGTGCCATTTTGAGAGACAATTATAGCAATAATGTTATTAGCTTGTAGGTACCGTGTGATTTATTGAGATAAGTCTAATTATGTGGTTAACGTCAAAATGGTCCCAACTTTTTACCTGTCTAGAAGAAGCCATGTTGGCAGTTCTGCCATTCGAATTTCCAAACTTTAGCTGTAGCCTCAGTTGTCCCACTGCAGAATATAGCAAAGATATACCGCAGTTTAATGAAATATGACAGACTCCACTTGGGTTTTGGATAAGCTTAGTTTAACGTATAGCTTTTGAAAAAATACCGTAATTGTTTCTAATCTATACATATAATAAATCTGTAGACGAGACGTTTCTGTACATTGAAAATATTTCCAAAAAAAATAGTTGGGGTGTTAAAGGATAACCAACAGATGCCATTTCATCAATTTTTGGAATTTTTGTCTGTTTGTCTGTTTGTCGGTTTGTCGGTTTGTCTGTTTGTCTGTTTGGATGTGACAGATTATTGATTTGAACAGGGTCAACGTAAAAAGTACCAAACCAATACGGTTACTTTTTATACTCAAATATGGTGTAGAACTCGGAGCAGTGATTAGTTTTTATTTCATCGCAATCGGTTCACTCTATCAAAAGATATAATCAATTTAAAGTATTCTAGGAACAACTTTTTACGTTTTTTAGTAACACGTAACGACATCTATTGGCGCGATATAGTACCTACTAACGAAAACATTGTTGTTGTGATGTGAATAATCACGTTCTATTAATTTATGCTTACTTAAATGACGAAATAACACAGATACCTACTTATGTCTATGTTATTTTAAAAAGTAATGATAATGATATTAAAAAAATCGCTTTCCATTGATGGTTTATTTAGTGGCGCCTGTGGCGCTAAAAGAATTTTAAACACAAAGTGAGGATAGTGTAAGATAATAATAATTAATGTGGTGTTCTGAGCGATAAAGAAGTTAGATAATTATTGATATAGAAAGTTGAGTAACGCAGAGCGTTTTTTAACGAAGTTCTTATATTGAGCTTGCGGTAGGAGTTCTAAGGGAGAAATCGTCAAATAACGAAAAAGCGTTATGCCTCATTTTTCAAAGTAATAGGTAGATAGAGACACACACACACACAGAGAGAGAGAGAGAGCTATTTTTCATGGTTTCCGAGGATCCTGACCCCGGTAAGTGAGGTCAAAAAGAAAATCAAAGATGCGGTTGCCTAAATTTTTTACTTTTTCGTCATGGGTGTCGTTTTCATGGTTTTCGAGGGTGCTGAAGTCGAGAGTCATGTCAAAATGAAAATCCAAGATGGTGGCTGCAATTTTTTTTATCATGTTTGTCGTTTTCATGGTTTTTGAGGGTGCTGAAGTCAATAGTCAGGTCAAAATGAAAACCCAAGATGGCGGCACCATTTTTTTAAAATGTTTTGTCATGGGTGTCGTTTTGATAGTTTTCGAGGGTGCTGAAGCCGATAGTCAGGTCAAAATGAAAATCCAAGATGGCGGCTGCAATTTTGTTTTGATTTTTTGTCATGGATGTCGTTTTCATAGATTTCAAAGGTGCTGAAGCCGATAGGCAGGTCAAAACGAAAATCCAAGACGGAGGTTGCATTTTTTTTATGGGTTTCGTTTTATTGGTTTTTGAGAGTGCTGAAACCAATAGTGAGGTTAAAATGAAACTATAACGGCTTACCCACCGTCGATTGGCCCATGAACCGTTGGTGAACATTATCTTTAAGCCATTAACTTTTTTCCAAAGGACTTTTCACCCACGAACGTTTTGCCAACATAACTCTACGTCAGTGAATGCTTTACCCACAGAATGTTTTGACCAATAACTTTTCACCCAAAGAACAAGGCCAACAGACGCCGGGAAAGGTGAAAGTAAAATAATAATAAGACGTAGTCCTTTATTTCTGTGAAAAGGGTATAAAGTAACCTAACCAAGCCTAACCTCGGGGTGCCCTTTGCTCGCTTTGCTCGCTCACTTGAGCCGCCATCATCCCTTCGAACCCTACCTGTCCGAGTCGGGGTGCCCCAAGTCCCGAGCTCGCTTCGCTCGCCCTTGCATCCTTAGTTCTATTTGACATGGGTCAAATGTTCTTTGGGTGAAAAGTTATTGGTCAAAACATTCTGTTGGTTAAGCATTCACTGACGTAGAGTTCTGTTGGGGAAACGTTCGTGGGTCACAAGTCCTTTGGATGAAAAGTTAATGGTGTTGACCAACGGTTCATGGACCAATCGACTGTTGGTAAACCGTTTCAGTACTGGTTAAAATGAAAGTCCAAGATGGCGGCTGCAAATCGAAAAATTCGTAGTGTGTGTCGTTTTCACGGTTTTCGAGAGTGCTGAAGCCGATTGTGACGTCAATATGAAAATCGAAGATGGCGGCTGCAATTTTCTTTTTCTTTTTTTATCATGTGTGTCGTTTTCATGGTTTTCAATATAAACTTACACGACTTTGTGTGAAATAAAATAAAATACAACCGACTTAAAAACACACTTCAAAGTGCAATAGACCTTTGGTTTCAGAAGTCTGTAATTTCTTGCCAACGCGCAACGTCTTCCCAAACTAAGGTTATTTTGCACTTTGTAGGGTTTTTTTATGAAGTCGGTTATATTTTTTTGTAATTATCTTTACAATTTTTTTTCTGGTTTTCGGCAGTATAAGGTCTAAATCAAAATCATGTCTAAAGTTTTCATGGGTTTCATCTTCGTAGTTTAAATGGCGGCCGGTGTCAAATATAACCCAAGTTTAATGGGTTGCTTTTTACACGGGCAACTTTATGTAGAAGCTCTTACCATTAATGTATTCTTCCTTTTATCATCTAGATATCTCGATGCATAAGGCATAATATTGGTAGGTATATATGATATCTTCAATACCAAGTTAAGAAATTCTAAATTTACCACAGAGAAGAAACCAAGACTCAGAAAAACTAACTTCAAACTTCACCTACTAATCTCAGATATACTTTAGATAAAATGGTGATATGATTTTACAAGTTGGTATTCTAAGACACGCAAAATAAAATAGACATAATTATGGCTGTTTGGTTAGATAATCAGCCTCGAGCAGGCGCTTTTATTTTAATTTATTCTCAAAAATCAAAGTGACACTTCGTCGCATTGTCATTATGAACCATGAAGACGCAGTGATTGCAGTCGAAAGGGCCGTGGTAGAGAACCCTAGGTAAGGAAAGCGTTACCAGGCAAGATCTGATGATTCTTCCTTTTCAATGAAGGAGTGGCAATTACACCTTTCCTAAGCGACACATTACCTATTGTTTTCCGACATCCACGCGAACGAAGTCGCGGGCACAGCTAGTTTAATACTAAACCTTCTGAATTAATCACTTCTGAAGAAAATATCCAATGTCACCATTTTCGTTGACAACAAAAAAATTTTTTGGTTTTCGGTTTCGGCCGGAACAAAACATCATTTCCGGTCGTGCTATATTATTAAATATGCTCTTTTATAGGTTTTATGTATACAACACTATTTATCATAATTATGATCTAGTAAAATGAACAGCAAAACGGACCCATTTAGATCAACAATTATTATCAACTCGCTCGTGCTCGCTGTGGCTCGTGGCTAAATAGAAACAGCCACAGCTCGATCGAAGGTTAAACTACGCTTGCCGCGGTCGGTTCGTGGATGGGTCTATCCATTACATATCACGACCTCTCCGTGCGTCGGAAAGCACGTTAAGCCGTAGGTCCTGGCTGTCAAACGTAGATCTTTGACAGTCAGCTGACGGTGGCGTGTGTGTTGGATCATTTAGCTCCCTTCAAAATGGTTGAGCTGAATGGTGCTGATCTTATGCGTCATGTTTGTGAACGGGCGCCGTCAGTTGGGGCTGGTCATCAATTGGCTGCCTTGGCTTATTTTAATTTTTTTTTTTTGGATTGTTGTTTTGTTAAGTACTATTTGCTGTACTCTGGACGCTCTTAACACGTACGTCTTTTTTATTTTATTACATCGTTCTCACATATAATTATAAATTCAACATTAATGATGTAACTAATATTTTTGTAAAAATATAATTTAAAAGAGTGTCCATGGAGTTTCTTGCCCGTTCTTCTCCATAGGTACCTACGGTTTGGAATGGGCAACTAGCTTCATATTTTCTGACTGACCGACTTTTTGACAATTCAAAAATGCATGTAAATGGTTTAATTAAAATAAATGCTTTGAGTTTTGAGTCGTTACGGGTACTCAGAAGTACAAAAGACTGATAACCAGTCTTCTTGGTACCTATGACTGGTTGTCAGACTATCGTGTTACCCAGTAGCTAGGTTGTGGAGGTCAGATAGGCAGTCGCTTCATATAAAATAGTGGTATTCAGTTGCATCCGGTTAGACTGGAAGCTGACCCAAAAATATTTGGGAAAAGACTAGGCATATTGATAAAAATAATGCAACCTTAGTTTGTTTACCCCAAACCTGAAGGGGGGTCATTTTACTCAGCATTATGAACAACTTTTACAGAGGGACCAATTCCGAAATTGCGAAAAAAACTACTAAGTACTAAAACTTTATTTTAATAGACATGTTGAATTGTACACATCAAATTAATAACATACATTTTTAGTTTACCTTATTTACCACTTTGACCTCCATATCAATGCTACCACTACCTAGGTATTTTACTATTTCAGTTCCGTCGCACTGCCTTTAGGCACATTTAAGTAGATACAGCCTTTAGTAAATGGAAAACCTATCGGCACATAATGGGACCGACAGATTTTTCAAATCACACACGCCCTGTAAAAATAACAAAACAATTATCCCCCACATTATTTTTGATTATTCCACTTTGCCTCACCAATCTGTACCACCAGTGGGATAAAGTGGAATGTTCACAATTTTCGTCCACTGTGTCCTACAAATAGATTTTACCACCACTCCGACTGTAATAATAGGCGAAATAAAATCAGTTCAACTTGAAACAAAATAAATAAAATAAACAAAACAAAATAAATAAAAATAAACACAGGTACGTATACCTATAGGAATGTGTTATTATTTATTTTATTATTTGTCGTATACACAATAAAAAGGATACAGATAGGTACGACATATTATCATCGAGTTCAAAGGTACCAAAGGTAAGGTGGTTATTATGTTCGCAATCGCTGCGAAAAATACATTCTGTCCTCGGATGATTCTGACGTATTTAATGGGGTCTAATTAATCATGGAGAATATTTGACATACGATGCTCTCCGGGCTGGCATTCATGACTCGTCCTATCTGCAAGGATTTCCTGTTATTTTCTTTAATAATGAATGGCTTGATTGTTTCATTTTCAACAAAACTCGGATGATAAGGTTTTGTGTACATTACCTACCTACCCATTTGTCTGTTTATAAATAATGCTTATTTCTTTATTGGTAATTGAAACCGGTCATTTCAGTGGTTACCAATCTTTACCCATTTTGTAGTTAATAGAATTTCCCTCGAATTTATTGACCTCGAGGTCAATAAATTAAATCAAATAACAAAGATGAGAGAGATGGTATGTCGGCAGTTTTGTATCAAAGTGTGTTTTGTAATCTCGCGTCATTCGAACGGGTGTTTTCGGCTGGCCGCCAACCTCTTCGGAACTTATTTCTTTACATATTTTAATAAAGGTCGCCGGTACCATTCGTTGCTGTGAAAAATCAGAAAACACGTCAGGGACTTGAATTTTAAACAAATAAAAAAGCTTTTCACAGTTGTTAGAAATGAGAATTATAATTTCGAGGAAAGTAGAAAAGTTGTGCAGTTATTATGTTTTTACACTTATTCGATAAGTAGTAAGTTTTCTCAGATTTCCCTTTTTACGATTAGATTGGTACGTCAGGCAATTTTGCTCTTTTTACCGTCCCAGATAGGATAATTTTTATAAATATGAAATTGTGTCTGCCTGTTTGTCTGTCTGTTACCTCTTCACGCTTAAGCCACTGAACCGATTTAGATGAAATTTGGTATAAAGATAGTTTGAGTCCCGGGAAAGGACATAGGATAGTTTTTATCCCGATATTGCCACGGGATCGAAACTTATGCGGGTAAAACCGCGGGGCGCTGCTAGTAAACAATAAAACAAAGATTTAGAAGGAACTTATTGTTTAAAATACGGTACACAGGTTGAATTATTATGTTATTAAACAATAAATTGAGCATAATAATATCCCTATAACACAATATGAATACAATAACAAATGATGGGACCCTTGGGCCGCGTTTAGCGGTGAGTCGACGATAACAAAACAAATAGCGATTTATGGCAACAGATTAATATTATCAAAGGATATTATTAGGTATCGGCCTAAAATAAGAATGGTAGCGGCCTAATATAAGGATATTAGGCCGCTCCCGAATATGTGTGTAGAACAACCATGTGTAAAGTTTTGTGCCAAGCTGTAAAAGTTTTATATAATTACTAGCTGCGCCCCGCGGTTTCACCCGCGTAAGTTTCGATTTAGGGGTATGAAAAATAGATAGTAGCCGATTCTCAGACCTTACTGAATATGCATTTAAAATTTCATAAAAATCGATCAAGCCGTTTCGGAAGAGTATGGTAATTAACATTGTGACACGAGAATTTTATAAATTAGATAGCTTGGACTATGCAATCATAGCTGGTGAACTAATTGTATATGTCGCAGCCAACTGGTTAAATTAGCCGTTTAGTTAGCCGCCTGGCCTTTAGAAGTAGTGCTCGCCTAGCTTCGCTCTCTGCTCGCACGCGGTTGATCACAGTTCTAACCTAACCTAACCCATTTGGTCGGGGTGCCCTGGCTTAGTTACTGCGACCAATTCGGCTCGCGCATGATTAGTTACAGACTTCAAACCTAAACTGTAATTGAATATCATTCAGGCCGCTAGTTGAACGGCCGCCGTTTAGTTAAAAGGCTAGGCGGTTAACTGAACTTCTAATTTAACCAGTTGGCTGCGACATATACACAATATTAACATTTTGCTAAAATAATTCATAATATGCCAATCAATAGTTCAATTGACTTTACGTCAAGCAAGATTTTATAATACCCCCTAAACTGTCTCCTTTTATACATTCTATAAAGTAAAGATACAATTTCGCAACTAAAGATCAATTCAATCAAAGGAGATTCAAAATTCCGCTGAAAGCCGATGTGATAAACTTCTTCAAAAGTCGTGACGTTCGATTGCACAGAGGGTTTAACGCTCGCGTATAATGTCTAAGCCGGGACTAGGATAATCTCTATCCGCCTTATAGATCGTATTTGATTCGATATTTATCGGAAATGTTTACGTTTACTTAGTAAATAGAGTCCCGTGTGATCAGATTGTATAATAATTACCTAATGGCTAGTGACACTCCTAATTATTGTGTTATTTCACATTAATTGTGAATAATGAAATAATAATTTTGTAATGTTTGTCATTTGAGACTACAAACATTAATAAATTGTATACTGAATTTATTTTACTTATAACATAAATCACACTAATATTATAAAGGCGAAAGTTTGTGAGTGTGTGTGTGTGTTGTTTATATGCATGTTACTTATTCACGCTCAAACTGCTGGACCAATTTTGATAAAATTTCGTATGGAGGTAACTGACACCCTGGATTAACATAAGGCTACTTTTTATCCTGATATTCCCACGGGATCGAAACATATGCGGGTGAAACCGCGGGGTGCAGCTAGTATTAAATAAATGACAATTGTATTCTAAACTCCAAATCGCGCGGCGAGCTGTGCTACGTGAGCTACGGTGTGCTGCGCACAAAGCTACAACGTGACACATGCTACGAACGCGTCTCAGCGCATTTTCGTTAATACTACTTTTTTGTGCTAAACGCATAGATTTGTTTA
Source organism: Gortyna flavago (assembly GCA_963669345.1). Lineage (NCBI taxonomy): Eukaryota > Metazoa > Arthropoda > Insecta > Lepidoptera > Noctuidae > Gortyna > Gortyna flavago. The sequence continues at coordinate 7,517,230 of OY770129.1, read as the reverse complement.
AATTGACATATTTTTAGTAGTAGATCTACGCTCGATGTCTTATTTGGAAATTTAGAGTTAAGAACTTGTCAAACTCTTCTATATCAAGGTGAAAGCCTGCCAAAATTTATTTCCAATAAAGAAATTTTCGATTTTTCGAGCTACATTGAAGGAACCTACTAGGTAGAGTTTAGCACGTTCCCAACTTCAAATTCTCAAGTCGGAAACCGGGTATTACTCCAATCTTTTCAGTGTCATAGGTACCTACTAAAAAAATTAGATAACATCAATAAGAGAAAAGTACGTCATTCATTTCGGACCCAAAAATTAAAGTAAATTTATTTAAAAAAAAAGAAAGAAAATTTTAGTACTGCTGTCTTATGGGAAATGACTTCTTGAGCATTTTTTACCGTTTACGCCCCCGGTTGCTATTTGAGATTGAAAATGCAAAAAAATCATATATCAATTAATCTCAATTGCAAAACGAAAAACATCTTTAAGGTGATTTAAAAGAATTTCGGGTTTAAGTGTTTAAAAATCAAAGAACTCAATTTGTAAGTGGCGACTAGCATCCACCGGTAGGTAGATACGTTTTCTGATCCATTTGTTTAAATTTTCTTTAGATTTTTTGGAACAGACCAGACATTTGATTCGAACAAAATTAATCGTTGCAAACTATGACATGTCGTTAGAATTAAGATACTCCGCTTGTTTAACTAGATTTACTGCGCAAACGTCGGCATGCGGTTTATTAGGCTCATATCGATCACCGTTTTTCACTACACACCATCTCGGGACGCTGATTAATTGCAACTATATTCTGTGTAGGCGCAACGGCGACTAAATACAGAAGCTACGTCATGGCGTCGTAATTATCAATTCAGGAATATTACTTGTAGACAAAAGGCTTTTGGAAGTGTCCCAATTTACAGTATCACAGAATTAAGGGCTTATGTTGACATACTGCTGTCATCCTCACTAATCTGTGAAACGAGTGTTTTAGGTTAGATACATATTGTTTTTTTGTCGTTTATTAATCAACAAAAAATTATCGATGGTTTGCTACAAGGCTGCGCTGATCTGAGCCACGACCGTCTTTAGACATATTATTGCGCCATGAAAACAAGGATAGTAGCCCACCAGTATCGGCTAAGTGCCAAAGGTACCTTCGCAGAGGACGGGGGTCCATAGAGAGGAACCTCATAACAATGCAAGCCATGTCCAAAAGTACCGCTTTTTTAATCCTGCTGCCCAACGAGAACTTCCAAAAGAATGATGCCTACAACTCTGTTTTGATCTGGTAAGAAAAAACTGTTCTATTTTTTATCGAATCGGGTCCAGCAAGCAAAGTGGACCTCCCCTTGCAATGGCAAAACGATAATGCGCTGCAGAAACGGCACAAAAGAAAGGAAACGAGTCCAACAAGCAATAACAACACTAAGAAATCTAAAAACGAAACAACCTTTGCTGTACCTACCCACAATCAATTTGACATCTTAGATGCAGAAGACAAGGATAAACCAATAAAGGAATTTATACCTAAGCCAGAACCTATCTTTGTTACAGGAGTAATTGATATTACATCACTAAAGAATGCATTAAATCAAATTGTAGAGTGCAAAACATATACACTAACAACCCTAAGATCCGGTCATATCATCAAACTAATGCCAAATGATATTGGTACATACAAAGCCATACGTACAAATTTCATCGCTAATAATATAGCTCACTACACCTATCAACTTAAGAGTGAAAGAGCTTATAGGGTAGTGCTCAGAGGTCTACATTCAACGGAAGACACCTCCTTACTGAAAGAAGAACTAAAAGAACAAGGACATGAAGTCAGGAATATAGTAAATGTGTTACACCGAACCAGCAAAAAGCCACTGCCATTATTTTTCGTTGACCTAGAACCGAAGAACAACAACAAAGACATTTTCAAAATGAAACATTTAGGTCAAATGAAAGTGTCATTTGAAGCTCCCTACAAAAAAAAGGAAATTACACAATGCAAAAGATGTCAAAGATTTGGACATTGCAAAAACCAATGCCTTAGACCACACAGGTGTGTCAAATGTGGCGACGCTCATGCGACAGCAACGTGCAAGAAAACACCAGATACTGATGCTACTTGTGCAAACTGCCAGGAGAAACATCCTGCAAACTATAAAGGTTGTGCTAAGTATAAACAATACAAAGAAAGAATACTTAAAGTCAAACCCACTAACAAAGAAACAGCACAAACCTATGTAAACGAAAAAGACACCAAAGATAATAATGGAACTAGACCAAGATACGATACACAGAAGAGCACGTTTGCTGATGTGGTAAGGAACCATGAAACAACACCAAAGCATTCAGATACAATCACTGACAGACTCGAATTAATGTTCGCCAAATTCCAAGATATCATGCTAAACATGATGGACAAAATGATGGATCGTATGATTCAGCTAATATCAAGTCTAGTTACAAAATGATGCACACAATCCGAGTCGTAACTTGGAATGCCAACGGCTTGACGGAACGTCGTCAAGAACTTTTAACATTCTTACAAATGGAAAAAATTGATGTAGCACTGATTTCAGAAACCAGATTTAATACTAGGTCCCATATTACCATGAAAAACTACACAGTTTACACAACAAATCATCCCTCAGGAAACAGTCACGGAGGAACCGCAGTAATCATAAAAAACAGTATCAAGCACTATGCACTCCAAGAATACCACACTGACAAAATTCAAGCAACATCAGTTAAAATCATAGTAAAAGAGAAAGTGGAGACCACATTATCTGCGGTCTACTGCCCCCCAAGACACACAATTACCGAAAGTGATTTCAGCACTTATCTTTGCTCACTCGGCCCCAGATTCATATGTGGCGGCGATTGGAACGCGAAGCACACTCATTGGGGCTCTCGACTGATCACTCACAGAGGGAGGCAACTGTATAAAGTAACTCAGACACGAGGTCTTGAATGCATGACCCCCAGAGTACCAACGTACTGGCCAACGGATCAAAATAAAATTCCGGATCTTCTGGACTTTTTCATTACTGGAAACATAAGTCGAAATTATATGACCATCGAATCGTTCACGGATCTTTCCTCTGATCACACACCAGTCATACTGAATGTCCACTCCTCAATAGTACTGGTAGAACCAGCACATAGAATATATAATAAGACCACAAACTGGCAATTGTACCAGGACAGAATATCAGAAGATATCAACCTAGAAGCTAAGCTCAACACTACTGGAAAGATAGAAAAAGCCATAGAAAACTTAAACCGAACTATCTATAAGGCTGCAGCGGTATCTACAATGGTGAGGAAGAAGTCGCCTCTTGCATGTAATGAATATCCTAAATTAATCAAGGAAAAAATCACCGAGCGCCGTAATCTTAGGAAAGAATGGCATAGAACTCGATATCCCAGAGATAAAACTGCATTCAACAGATCTTCTGATGAACTAAAAAACCTCATCAAAACTCTTAACGATACCAATCTTCAAAACTACCTCTCGAATCTATCGCCCTCAGTAAACAAAAACTACTCCCTATGGAGGGCAACAGGCAGGTTGAAGCGCCCGAAAAGCCAAATACCGCCTCTTAAAAAGAATACAGGGGAGTGGGCAAGATCAGACGTCGAAAAAGCCAGCTTTGCCGAACATCTCAGTACTGTTTTCCAGCCATTTCCGGAGTCTAGACCTGAGCAAGACATGGAAATAAAAAATTACCTAGAAAGCGCCCAACAGATGTGTCTACCACTAAAATCCACGAGACCAGGAGAAATAATTCTGGAAATAAAACAACTTAAGGAAGGAAAATGCCCAGGATACGACCTTATCGATAGCACACTTCTGAAAAAGCTGCCAATGAGGGGTATCTTAGCACTGGTCCAGATTTTCAACGCTTGTTTGCGTCTATCCCACTTTCCGGGCCAATGGAAAATTGCACAAGTAGTTATGCTACCTAAACCAGGTAAACCACCACAAGAAGTCGCTTCGTATAGACCAATAAGTCTTTTGTCTATCACAGGAAAACTATTCGAGAAGATACTACTAAAAAGGATGAAGGAAAACCTAAATGACGTAATACCAAATCACCAATTCGGTTTTAGGGAAAACCATGGCACAATCGAACAAGTCCATCGTATTGTGGATGTTATAAGTAGAGCATTGGAAGAGAAACAATACTGCTCTGCAGTATTCCTAGACATTAGCCAAGCCTTCGACAAAGTGTGGCATGAGGGTCTACTTTATAAAATTAAAAAGTCACTACCACACTCGTTCTTCCTCATATTGAAATCATACCTTGAGAAACGTTGTTTTGAAGTTAAGCACAAAAATGAACTGTCGGACATGTATGAAATAAAATCAGGTGTACCGCAAGGTAGCACCCTGGGGCCAGTACTTTACATCATCTACACTGCTGATTTACCTGTTACGGATAAAACCACAGTTGCAACGTACGCAGATGATACAGCCCTACTTGCAACACACTCAAATCCAGTTACTGCATCAGAACATCTACAACTCCACATTAACAAAATCGAAGAATGGCTTAAAGTTTGGAGAATCAGGGCAAACCAAAGCAAGTCCACGCATGTAACTTTTTCCCTCCGAAGAGATACCTGTCCACCAGTGATACTAAATAATGAAGAGATTCCTCAAGATGATAACGCCAAATATCTAGGTATGCATCTGGACAGGAGGTTAACGTGGCGAAAACACATATGGACGAAAAGAAAGCAGCTGGATGTAAGTCTAAGAAACATGTACTGGCTAATAGGAAAGCACTCACAAATGAGCACACGAAGCAAGCTGACAGTCTACAAAGCAATTCTCAAACCAATCTGGACGTACGGTATTCAGCTTTGGGGCACAGCCAGTCAAAGTAATATTGAGATTTTAGAAAGGTTTCAGTCGAAGACACTAAGACTTATCTATAGCATACCACAATATATTAGTAACAAGCTAATTTATCAAGACTTGAAAATACCTACAGTAAAACAAGAGATAACACTATACAGCAACAAATACCAGAAGAGAATATCAAAACATCAAAATGAACTTGCTCTAAGACTGAGTGGTGACGGTGGCCTGCATTTTAAGAGATTGAAAAGACATAGCGTCCCAACTCTCCTGGACAGATTCATCTAATTGGAATGAGAAACTTAACTACGAAGTTCTCACCAAGCTCTATTTTCTAATAATAATCCAGAAATTTCAGACAAACAAGCAGCTTATTGTCGTTTACGACAGATTGCTGTGAAGCAGTAAGAACAAAAAAAAAAAAAAAATTTTTTATCAACAAAGATAATTGTTTCGATCCTAGTCGTGAATAAAATGTCACTGTGAAACCACCTAAATAAGAATACCGAAACTAACTCGAGCCGTTTGTTTCTTAAATTTTTACATAATTAAAATATTCCCACAAACTTTTTCAATTTGTAGTCATAGTGATAGCTTGTAGTCGTACTTCATGACAAAACGCATGTTTAATGGAACAGTGACCCATTATTAGATAGGTCAGAATTATTTCCGGATTTTTTTTTACTCAGATCTCATCAATTGTTGTTAATCATACGTTCAAAATTCAAGCATTCATGATTAATTAATCTAATCAAATCCAAGCAGTTTTAATTTTAAGTCCTCCTAGCGAGATCTTCTTTGCGCTTTCCCAAAAATCGTCTGTTTTGAGTTAAGTCAGTATTCCATTAAGCATACGAAAAGTCCTTTCAGGGCCGCGTAGGGTCTCAAAAAATATAATAAAAGTGTCTACCTGTAAATTATAGGTCTGAATCGTGTTCCTCATTTGGTTTAGAAATATCTTATGTTATGTAGATTTTACATAACACACACACACGCACTTTCGACTTCGTCATTGTCTCGGACGTTACCGAGCGGTCCTCCGATTACACAAACATTCGCAACGTGTTTGTACTCTAACGTAACCACAAGTAAAGCGCACGTCTCTTCGTGAGATAAAAAGACTATATTAATGTATAATTGTATATCAAAAACACACAACAGCTGCTGTATATTTTCAGCGTAATAACTCATTTTACTCGTCAGGTGTATACAAAACGCATTTAGAAAGTTTACAAATAGTTTTTGTACACCTCAAACTATACAGTGAATGAAATTTATTATTGCAATATTCATAATGAATGTGTTAGTTCACCACAGGGCAATATTTTATAATTTCGTTTAGTATACCTACATATAAATAAATATGTCGACGCCAGGCCAGTGCACAAAACCTAAACAACGTCCGCAATACATTTTTAAGCATGATTATTACTCACATGCTATGTAGATCTACCTCGTAAAATTTACCAATATTAGATTTAGATGAGAGATGTAAACATGTCATCATAAATCTTATAATGTTATCTTTTTTGAGTTTTGGCAATTAGTTAAAATGTTGAAACGATAATTTGTTACTTTCGCACAGCACTTTGTAAACTATCCATAAATCTTTATTACCTCTCATGTTGTTTTTCAAACTTTAGATTTTAGAAATACTTAGACAATGTACAGGGCGGGCATGCATTTATTTGCTGCTGAACGTGGTCAAGGCGAAGGGTTTGCAGTTTGGACATTAAATTTTTGGCATGTGAACCATACGGTCGCTAGACAAACTACTTATTAGCTTGCACGTATGTGTTTCACGATTTTCCGAGCCCGTTGAACTAGTGAACGCCTCTTCTCACATTTAGACGTAACTGAAAGTTAGTGTGTTAATTCATGTATAGCTTAAATAAATAAAAAAACAGTATTTTTTAATTCTTGTAAATTATAAGGTTCTATCTTACTGCTGCGTGTTACCTACTCTACTATCACCTACACAAGTGTGTCATTAGTTTACATATTTTAAGGTTACAAGACTATGATATCACTTTCAAAGATTGTTACGATAGAATTTTAACTATGGGACTTAGATTGGTGTGCCACCTTGTTTCATTATCATTACATTATGTTCAAAATAACAAGCATAGATTTAAAAGCGGGCCATTCTCGCAACGGTGTAGGTAAATATTTCATAATGATCGGAGCATAAAAGGCAGACGTTCCTCCACAGTGGATCGTCAATTGTGTTGTCTGTTGCGGTTAGAGGTACACAACCGACAACCCGACTCGGTTCTCGGTTACCCGCTGCTGGTTGCCTACATTTTTGTTCTTCATTTTCCTGTTTTCGCTGTGTATTTTAACGAATTGATTTATGTATTTTCAAATGTGCTTTGAAAGTTAATTAGACCAGCAATATTAACGATCAAAATACCACACACTAAAGTTGATGATTGTAATACCTATCGTTCTACAAAATAATTCTCAAACAACTTCAATCCAATCTATATTTTAAGGAAGCTTCACAATATCGGTGAACGTTTAAGGTCAAAGGTCACATCTGTTACAAAGTCGCGATCTGTTCAACCCCTGTAACTTTTGTAATGCGTCCTTTTTTATCCCACACACGACCAAACATGCGGGATTAGTTGCCAAGTTAGTTGTTATAAAGATTTTGTGTTTATGGCTTTATTTCTAGCAACCAAAGTAACAAGTATAGTGACCAATCACTATTGTATAATTCAGTATCACTAGGTGCGCTATATTGCTACAAAAAATACACAGACAAAGCTTACAGAAACCATCTGTCTGAAAAAATATTTTATTTTTTAGTAGAAGGTGATTCAAAGTTCAAGTGGAATATATTTATCAGGTCGTCAGCAGTCACATTTGGATTCCATAACAGTCGGATACCTGCTAATACATTCTAAAACTTTTGTTTTTCTTTATCTACAAATTCTAACAACATTAATTAGCATACTCAATAAAATATCTCCGAGTCCAGTAAAAGTGAAACTACTGTCCATCAACTTAGATACTTATCCAGGTGATCACTTTGTTGTACAAATGAGCTACTCGTACGTGCCCATTCGACCGGGTAAGAGAAACGGTAGCAGTCCGTAAGACAACTCCCGCAGATACGGGGAAACTTGACTCCCAGTTGTCACTGCCCAGTTCCCATTTCCCAGTAAACAAAAAATATTGAACTGAACAAGCCCTATTATATTTCTTTGCTGATATTAATTTGCTCAAGAAAATGTAGTTGAAACGCTCTAGCGGTTCATTGGTTTGCATCTCCAAGAATGACTGCGTAAAAGTTTTAATGGCACTTTTTAGCGATACTTAATAAGTTTGCCAAAGAAATAATAGCTGTTTTCGTTTAGTATATGCGATGTTGGAACTTCTTTGTTTTGTAAGGAAAATGTCGGGAGTTGACTGATTGCTTATGTTGAGGTATTGACTTGTTTTTGATGGATCGTGTGTTCTGTCGTAGACTATCACTTGCTTTTAAAATTAGAATAACTTCTGTTAGTAAACATACCGGTGTCGATATGGATTTTAAAATTAAAGTATGTTTGTTACACCGCATATCTACTAATACTGATGAAAAAATGAACATCACACAATTTGTTTCAGATAATAAAAAAAACGGGCAAGAGCGAGTCGGACTCGCGCACCGAGGGTTCCGTACCATCATAATTATGTTTTTAAATTTTCATCGGCGGGGCCTAGGTATATTTGTCAGAGAATTTTAACACTGCACACTGCGGTGTAGAATATTGCAGATTTAGGTCAGCGCCATTTCTTGACCGATAATGGAACTAATGTAAGTTTTGTTGATGATTTCTGAAAAAGTGTGCTGTTTAGAGACATCGTTTTATTTTTCCTGTAATCTTTACATAAACTTCTAGCACATAGAATAATTTCAGACTTTTATCTATGCAATCTTCGGAGATAAGGGGGGAACGGTATTTTTTTTTTACATTTTTCATCAAAAGTGGAAAACTAAACGGCCTAAAAAAAAGTAAAAGTATTTGAGAATGTGCAAACTGCGCTCTTTCATAGACAACGCAAATGCAAAAAAAATTTGCTTTCTTATTTGCAAAATAGTTGGGTAAACGTCATCTAAAACTATTCTAAATTTTAAGTTGATAGCATTAGTAGTTCTTGAGATATCCAGCTGTGACAGACGGACAGACAGACAGACTGAGTCGCACCATAAGGGTTCCTTTTTACCATTTTGGTACGGAACTCTAACAAAGGGACAAGCACAATAGTGTGTTTTGTGGCACTGTATACTGAAATGATGTGTGATCCCGAATATGTTCCTACCTAGGTAATGTGCACAATTCACAAATAGGTATTAAGTGGTCTCGGAGTGTGTGTAAGCTTGTCAATACGCAGTTTTGATTTGTTTGGAATGTTTCCATACTGCGACCGGGCGGCACTGCGAGCACGATACACTTCAGCGTGGGTACATTTCTAGCCTAAAATGATGTGAACACAGTACCATAATCTTTTAATTGAATAGGAGGGCTAATGTACGTGTGTGTATCCTGATGGTAACCGAATGACGCCGCCGATAACCAGATGATTCGTAGTTACCAACCTGTAAGTCACACACATTGAAGCTTTAGTTTGAAGTCCGCCCTAATCGACTATGGAGCCTGTGATTGAGTTTTTGGTAGTTGTCAATCGCTAAACACAATGCAGCAGTACAATTCCGTTAATGCACGCCTGTAATCAAGGATGGCGGAATTTATGAGCTGTAATCAGCTGCCGACCACAGCCGAGCTCTATAATCCCTTCAACTGTAAAGAAATCTCTTAGAGATCGGTAACAAACAATAGAAAAAGTAATTGTGTCTCATTAGTGACAGTTGAGCTAATTTCACATTAGATAATCATAGGACAAAGAAGATTATAAGCGTATTTTTTCTGAGCATACCACCGTATTTTAAGTTTTGTGTCGGTATATTTTCCTTGGCTGGTCTTACTAATTAGAATTTTATTTTGGTTTTGCTAGCTGTACAGGATTGCTTCGGAGATATAAAGGACAACAGCTGATGAAATATTTCGATAAAGATTTTTTTTGCTTGCCTTTCTTTTTGTGGCATATAAATTGATTGGTATTTAGATATTTTTAACTTGATACACTTCCTTAAATAGGTAGGCATAACTGTTAATGTATAAGTAGGCAATGCTCTACATGAACTTCATCTTTACATAAAAAAATGTTTTAAAAATAAAACCTAACTACGAAATTCCAACTAAAAAGGTATAAACAAGACATGTTGTTACATGTCTTGTTTATACCTTTTTAGTTAGTAGTACTCGTAGTAGTTAATGAGCATGAGGGAACAGATGAACTTACATACATAATAGCTAGTGAAACCATAAAACTTCTCTGGCTTTGCCTTAGGTGGGTAAAAAGATTAATTTTGCCAAATATATTTATTAACAAAACCACAGTATTTTCATGGCCACGTGGTAAAACTTTCATACGTGAAGTTGCAAAGTTCAAATGCCACGTGAAATTCGAGCCAATTCAGTGAAACCGAAGCTAATTAAACATATTAATTAACTCACAAGTATATATCACCAACTACGTTGATTTAAATTTAAACAGAAATGGTAAACAAACGGCATAAAAACATTATTTTGAAGTTGAAATACATTTTGTGTAATTACGAGATGCAACCACAGAGGGCAGCACGTACGTGGAACGACATTTTAACAAAGGCGCGAACCGACATTTTAATAACGAATGGCTTTTAAAAGTTCCATTATATAATGTGCAAACGACGCTTATTGAGGAGTATTTTAGTGGCAACCTGCTGAAAATACTCAGTAATAAAAAGCTGGTTTATTTGAAAAAAGTCCGCAAAAACGTGTACTTTGTCGCATTTACCCGGTATTACTAGTTATATAATATTTAAACACGTCATTTGCAGTGTTAAAATGTAGAAAAATAACAAAAGCACAAATAATATCCGAAAACTATACAAATTCTCATCTGTCATCTCATAAAATCCCCGACATTGACTATGCACTCATCTCATTTCAAAGAAATCATGTCAATCATGTTATGGAATGTTCACAAAAGAATAATTTTCACGAAATGCAAGGCATTTCTTTGTGGTCTTGCTTAAATGCTATAGAATTAAATAAATGTCTACGTAGCACCAAAATTATATTGCATTTTATGTAACCTTTTTTTATGTCAATAAAATACTTTATTATTATTATTTATTTATTTTAGGATCTCCACCAAAATATATACACTAAACATTAATAGTTAATGGACGACAATTTATAACATAATGAACAGTGTGTTTCAGAAATATAATATGTTCATATTTTAGGTTGTGGTACAGTACAGACCTTCAAACTGAACAAATTTCTCCATGGGACTAACATCGAAATCGCGAAAAAATAATCAGCTGTCCCATACAAAACTTAAGTACCTACGTACCTACTAGACCCAAATGTATGGCACAGCTGTTTATTTTTTCACGATCCCGCTGTATACACGGATCAATGAATCCGCGTCTGTAGAAGTACTTAGCAGAAAACAAATTAAACTAAAAGAGGTTTCCAGGATTTTTCATACCGTGAGCACAATACACTATAAAATTGTATCGACTATGAGAATACGACTCAATTGTAAAGTGGTAATGAATAGCTTTATAATACAATATTACTGTAATACGAGGAATTACAGCCACGCTGAAAAACCACTAATTAACGTCGAAGCTTAATGAGCTTACGTTTCAACCAACCTATGATTTCCAAATTATTCACCAACCAATATTACATCAGGTACTTATTTCAATAATAGATAGGTACTCATTTCACATTTCCGCGCGACCATTTATCAAAACCCATTATTAAATTTCGTGGAAATGTTTGGATAATTCAAAATTACTGTAGAAAGACATTTGAGGAGGATGTGGCTTATTTGACGACATGTGGAGTGATCGATGGGCATGGAGAAGTTACCAAGCAATGCTACGACGAAAAGTTTTGACAAATGTATGTGACACATTGGAAAGTTAAAGCAAAATGTACTGTAGGGTAAAAAGTTTTTTTTTTTTTACTATGGCATCTCGCAGTTCATCCTGTATCAGGATAGCTACTGCTTAACCGGACTTTCCTGTGGATGCCTTGAATTAAGGCCTCCAGCCAGGGCAAACAATAAACTTAAAAACTAAGCGACAGCGCTAAGGGCACCTCCCCACGGGTTTAGGACCTCGGCTCAGGGCGTCGCTGGAAGAGGACAGCAAGGGACAGGCTGGATCGGTATTAGGGTAAAGAGTTCATAGCAGGAGCTTTTATATAGGTATTACTTAGGTATTTTTAGCTGGTATCTTTCAGTTGTATTATTACACGAGTATGTAAAAGGGGTTCACTTTAAGAACCTTCATAAGCGTCGATTCTGACGTACGTAATTAGGTTCTGCCCATCCTTGGCAATAAACTTCGCTACCAACCTTGCTGATTGACTTGGCCTGTTAACAGTTCTCGCGTGAAAATGGTTGGTTACCCGGGCCGACTAAATTATTTTCCCAGGTTATAACACTATTAAGTACCCAGAGCGAAAAAACTAAATAAAACTTGTTTCGAAAAGTTTCACAAAAATTAAGTAAAGAGTAAAAAAAAATAAGAAAGCTCCTTCAACTTGTATTGAGAAATCAAATGGAAGGATGCAAGTGAAATTCATTATAATTTATTCATTCATTATAAATAAATTATAATGAATTCCAATTGCATCCTTCCATTTGATTTCGCAATACAAGTTGAAGGAGCTTTCTTCTTTTTTTTTAATGGGCATAAAGAAAATAATGTGGGAGTCTGGTGCCTAAGCTAAGCCAAAGCCTGTATTTCAGGCCACCAGCACCCCAATTGCATAACAAATCCCAGTCTGAATCATTTTACAGGATATGGCTAAGCCATTGCTTCATATGTTCGAAAAAAAAAATATGCTCACTATCGTAGATAACACAATGAATGTAGCTCATCATCTGCCTAGCCTTTTCCCAACTATGTTGGGGTCGGCTTCCAGTCTAACCGGATGCAGCTGAGTACCAGTATTTTACATGGAGCGACTGCCTATCTGACCTCCACAACCCAGTTACTGGGTAACACGATACCCCTTGGTAAGACTGGTTGTCAGACTATGAACACAATGAATGTAGCTGAACTGTCAAAATTACAGCCATTCCTACAGTTAGTGTGATACGCAATTACCCCGCAGGTCTACGAAAGTCTAGGATATTATCTCACTATGTATCCTTTATCATCCTTTGTTTCTTTTTGTTTTATAATAATCCGATTTTTATCATAAATAAATCAACAGAAAAGTATATCTCAGAATAAAATTGTTTTGACGTATCTATATTTTACAAATAGACGGATTTCCATCACTGATAGTACCTACTTAATGTAGATAGGTAATGTATCAGTGGCTTTGTCTCTTGCCAGACTAAGTTAGATTTTCGAATCTAGAGATTACACTTCTAGACGAATTGGTCTAGCTTTTTCTCCTTACAAAGTTACCCAGACAGACAATATACAGTGCAGCTAATATATATCTGTATTTATCCACAGATCCCTCTAATTGCTACATGATATGCAGCTAGATTAAGTAGATTATACATATTATCACTGCGCGTAATATATTCCATTTGGACCTGAACTAAGTAACCAGAAGACAATTAATCACTTAGTAAGGAAATAAATGTTCGTATGTTCGCAATAAATTTCTCCGCAACGCATTGTGGCTAACAAAATGTTCGTAGAGATACGCAAAGCAAATTGTAGGATTACGAGTTGTTAGACGACCAACGAAATACAGGCCTACCGTTATATAGCTATGTGAGATTGGAAACATTCTACAAATCTCCATATTCCAAAGGTCTTGGTTTCTAAATATAAAAACAGGCCAAGTGCGAGTCGGACCACGCACAATGAAGGGTTCCAGTTATATTTTTTCAAAATATTAGTCTTTGTAGTTTTGGAGATAAGGGGGTGGGCATGCTCAATTTTCATCTATTATCTTAAATTACTTTAAATCTATTTACTTTAGAATCAAAAAACATATTTGAGACCTTCACAGTTAAGCCATTTCACTTGAAGTGTCACACGGAATAATAACGTTTTGGCTTTAATAGACGGACAGATTGACAGACATACGAGTGATCCTATAAGGGTTCCGTTTTTTCACTCGGACGTACGGAACCCTAGAAAGGATTGTTATATCATCATTGTTATATGGCAGTATCGAAAGGATCTATTTTTGCGGGGTGTGAAAATGTGCCAAAATGTAAACGAAAGTCGAATGTCTAGACATATATTTGCATTTAAAATTATTCTTATAAAGTAACATTATTTATTTTTATCACGGACAAGTCTTGGTTCGGATATCGGAATGAAGTCACGGATACCCCATGTTACAAAAACACGTGTCTGTTTTCAAGGTAAGTATCTTCCAAAAAACAGTAATGTTTGCAGCTTTTACAGCTTTCGATAAACACCGTGAAAGATTCTGACTGATATTGTCACATTTATGTAGAAAAATAAATGCCGTAAGACTAACAAGGTTAGCTTATTACCGGTGACTCTTATTAATTTATAATTATGTGCAGTTTACAAACACAGTATAATGTTACAACATAGAAATCGTTGTCTTATGTCTTCCGTACCTAATTTAATTTTACTGTCACCGACCCCTTGTTATCCACGCTACAACCTCCTTCAAACGACCAAATATAATTCGCATCATTGACGATAATTAACATAAAGACATTAATTTCGGATGTTAAGTAACGTGTGCTTGAGTAAACAGCAACAAATTATAATTTGTATTTATTAACACGTGTTTATAAGACTAAATTATTGCAGTATTTAAATTGCAACCAGGAAGTATATTTTATAATGGGATCCCCTATTCCGCTCCCCTTCCCCTCCAGAAAATATAAAAAAACGTAATTTCAACTTCTTAAGAACCTTACCAGTGGAAACGTTTAAAACTTCGATGACATCTTATTGAGCAAACCCAAGCTATGTTACGTTAGCCAAAAAAGATATCAACAGACAAGGTTCAGCATGAGCTAGAATAAAAGTAGTCAAGTTATATTGTTTGTACCGTTGCAAATGAGACGTGTAATTGGCAGAAGTTCTGATTTCATTACAAGCTTGATATCTGTCGCACGGAACATTTTTACTTACGAAATACGTCTGCATACCTAGTCGAGAATAGTTTGTTCTTTGAGGAACATTGTTACTTTCAAATCAAGTATATTAAGAATACCTATTCCCTACTATTCGATGCTTGTGTTGTTTCTCAGTACTCAAACCCGCTTCTTTGTTTTGAAAATGTCATAATTGAAAATTAAATCACAGCGTTGAGAATGTTAGGACTGAAATTTGAGGCAGCGCTGCGGGGCTGCTCTAGTAGTTTCACAAATGTATTCATAGTATGGGAGCTACGTGCCCCTCTCTGCTACGGAAAGTCTACGGCGGCGCCTACGCCGTAGTACCCATTAGATTTGTACTGAACGAGCACGCATTTTTTTATACTTATTTATGAACAAAACGTCGCGTAATGTTACTACCCAGATAATGGTTTGGTGAATTTTTATCCTATTATAAACTGAAAACATTGAGAGTCACGCACGCGGCGTACACACAAAAAAAATCTGTTGTCTACCACGCTGGCTTTCAACCTGGCTTTTTAAATAAAGATACCGTTTCCATTTTAAATCTATTAAAAACTACTCAGCCTCCGACTATCATGATTGAACGAGATTGCGCATTCAATACAATATGTTCATTTATCCAACGACGGGCCATATTCATACTGTCAAACACAGCACTGTTCACAAAGCTTTATAAGATAATTGAAATTATTTAACACTTCACTCTAGAGCCTATATATTCCAACAAACTTTGGAACGATGGACCGACAATATTAAAATAGTTATTTATGCAACTTTCGTTTAATACCTAATTATGTACAGTTGCATACAAGACTTTATCTACACCTATTATATGAATCCTGTATAAAGGTTCTGAAACAGTTTTTTGCAATACTAATATCGAACAAAAATGGCGCCGGGATACGACGTGAATTCGAATAACCTATAAGTAAGTTCTTTTTTTAAATTACGGCGCTGTGGTAGTGAAACGCGCGTGCATGACAATGTTTTTTTTTTAAAGGAGTTGCATTATGAAATTTAGTACAACATTATAACACTCGTTTGGATATTATTATGGTAACTATGACACTGGTTGTTTTAATGTTGGCACTTTAAACCTTAAAAAGTCCTTCACAAATATGTGCTCTAAGGAGAAAAAAAAATAGAGTCACTTCTTTCGTAGGTGTCATCAAATATCTCTTGATAATATTTGATGACACCTATATTACCTATATATATTTAAAGTGGAAATGGGTCGGTCATAATAGCACGTCTTAAAGATAATAGATGGACAAAAACAGTTACTTTGTGGATAGGCCCATCGTTTAAAAACGATATAGAGGACGACCGTTCACTAGATGGGAAGATGATATTAAAAACATTGCTGGTCCACATAGGAAACAAATAGCCCAAGACCGAGAGAGATGAAAGCTTTGGAGGAGGCCTTTACCTGAGGGGGGTTCCAGTGGAATAATGTACTAGTGCCTACCTACTTAGAATATGTTTTTTTTAATATTAATAATAATTAGGTATGTATTAGGAAAGGACAATGCCCATTTTGTTAGGAGTTTTGGGCCCCTATAAAACTTCGCATGTCACGGTGGTTTTAACTTGGTTTTGTAGACCTAGAATTACCTTTTCATATCCTGAAATCGATTTTCAACTTTTCACCCTAGTTTAAGAGAAATCTTATTTTTTCGGATGCTGAAATTGAGGTTGTAAAAAACGCCGACTGTCCGCGCTCCACTGGAGTGGCGTTGAATCAGGTGACAGCGAGCGCGGTGTGCGGTCCGCACAATTTTATTTTTAGTAATTTTGTCTATGGGCGTATCGCTATCATTCTATTTTTCTTATATCAAGGATTGGATGTGGTATTTTATGCAAAAATACCACATCCATTCCATTATGAATCTTATAAGATTATCTGTAGTTGAAGACAGATTTGACAGTTAGATCTGTCTAAGTGTGACCATGTTAAATATCTTGGTAATCGATTAACCAAATCGATTTGTTATAAATAATATTATTTACATAATTAAAAAGAACATAATTATTATAAACGCTATTTAGGTATGTATGGGAAGTACTAACTACTAACCACAATAATATCTGTGGTACTAACTTTTGTTTTTTAAAGAGATTAATTAAGTATGAGGCGGAATATTTCTGACGGTAGGAAATACCACGAAACACAAAGTTTTTTTTTTTTAGTTTATTTACTACTTTTATTTTTTTTATTTGAGCCCGCCCGTCGTCTACTTCGCGCCTAATCAGTTAGATGAGAGTGTTAGCTAGATTACGACGGGAGAAAAGCTATTGTAGGCTATCTCCGGTCATTTTAGTCGCGGCGGATTAGTAAAATATCGATATTTTCAATCGATTACAATTATTTCATTGACATAGTCTGTCGTCTGGCAACATTCAGGTTAAGTTTTAATGGCGGAACGGATATAAATTCAATAAAACAAATATTAATTAAGTTTTCTAATGCTAGGGTAAAAAAAATGTTGATAAATAAAACTTAAACATGTAAAAATACGACTTAATTTTTGAGAAGTAAATAGTCTTGACACGGCACCAAAACTAGGGGCCCATTGGTTGTCATTCTCCTTTAGGTTACATAGATATTAATTTCTCTGTTTTTCTAATTCTTTTGTTAACTAAGTATAAAGGTAGATACAACATTCTTTATGTTAATCTGTAAAAACTGAAAATAAAAGGCTTTTTTATTTTTACTTTTTTATATTATATTAGGTATTTTGGTGGAGTAGGCAGCAACAGCAACGACGCGACGTTCTAATACGCGTGATAAGCAAGGCCGAATGATTTTTATGATGTCATGTCATGTAGCTTGATGCTTGACTACTTTTGAAACTAAGATAATATACTTACTTGTGCCAAGAATGAGTTTCACTTCAAAAGTGTAATAAATTGGCACTTATTGAATTAAAGACCCCTCGTTCGTCTGCTATACTATAATAATACATATTTGGTCTACTCGTATTACTTACTTCTTCCAATAATGTACTGTTGGTATTATATATACATAAATCATCTTGAACTGCGCTTAAAGTATCTGCCTGCGACCAAAACAATTAGTGTTATATAAGTACGTTGTGATTCCTTATGCGTAGCGTAGCGCATTAAACCTCGGCTTAAGGGAAATTGGTAGATTTTCCCGTCTGAATGTATTCCATGGAGAAATGATATTTATGGTATTATTTTTGTATTGTAATGTGGTTGTTACGAATCTTGATTCACCCTTCGAGATTTTTGGTAGACTATTTAGTACATTATTGAAACGATTAATGGCATTGAGACGGCAGTAAGTAGTAGGTAAATACTTATGTAGATATCCTTGGTATGATTACATAGTTGATCTAGATTTTATTATTTTTGTCTAATTTTATGTTTATACCTTATTTTTTGATAGCAGGTCAGCAAGTTCCAAGGTGATAATGGTCAAACATTTTATCGAACTACTTTATCATAAATATTAATTATATTACGGTTACTTTTATATTAAATAGTAAAATGTATCTTTATCTTAGGAGTCGTAGTATTTGATCATCGTTGACTGGTACCTTCTTCCTACTTAAAAAGTCGGTGACGAATTTACATCTAAACCCACATAGATGCTGAAAGCCTTCCTCCGCTAAGCAATTAAAACTTATCCAATTTTTGCCAAATTGGAAATGGTATTGACAGGAAATAAAACTACCTACAGATTCTTTTGAAAACATTTTTTATTTATTTTATTTATTTATTAAAAATCTCCCTACCACTATCATTACAGGTTTATACCTAATGCGATAGCGTGGTCTTAAAATTAATATAACTTACAATTTAAAACTATGAATAACGTTAAAAACTAATTGTACAAGTACCAAATTCCCTAAATAAAATAAAACAAAATAAAATAATATAAAAACAACAACTTACTTAAAGCCTACTCTAATCTACATCATAACATAAAATGAACAGCAGTATTTTTGCGAGTTCACTCAAATGGCATGTAAGTACATCGATCTTCACGTGAAGTTCGTTAATTAGCCGAATAGCGCGGGTCAATGGTGTTTTGGCGAGAAGGTTGGTCTTGACAACCGGCACGGCCAACAGTGGCGGATTTTGATTAAAAAACCTGAACTCTCTGTTAATGAATAAAAATAAAACCACAAAACTGCGTCACAAAACAATTTCAATCATTCAACAACATGATTGCGGAGAGAAACATCATAAAAATGCTGTGTCCGAATATTTTTATACATTAGCGATTTGCAGAACAAACTGTCATTCAGCTTTTGGCCATCGGCAAATTCACTGTGTAAAGGAAACTTATTGTATCTGCGTCACGCTCTAATTATAATAAAAAAACTACCCTTATCTGCCCAAGTTTTAGCCATTTGTCAAATTTATCCTGCATGCCACGAAAATAGAATAACAACTTAAGGGAAACTGTGAGAGTATGTCCCCTCAAGGCATGTCAGGCACATATTATGTTACCATTTTGTGTCGTGATAGTTATGTAATAGCGATACAAAGGGGGAACTTGAGATTGTGTGGAGAGATCGTGTGAGAGGGAAGATCCTTCGTATAAAAAATACGAAATACTTGAAGAACAATGTTTATAACTGAGAGAAAAATGTTTAAAAATAAAAAAAAGCAAAAAAGGAGAAAATAATGATAAGTGTTAAATAAATTGCAAATTTGATTTGCAACATTTGAAAAGGTTTTGTTACGATTTCTTGTTATTTATTCAAAAATATTATTGGCTGTGTTTCTGGTTATCTTGTTTGCATTTCTAAATGTATTCGCCTTTCTTGGACTCTTTGAAAGAAAGAAAAGAAAGAAATATGTTTATTCTGCACAAACAAAACGCGCATAACAAATAAAAAAAAATTTTAATAGACATAAAATATACACATACAAACGTAGTCAAAAGCCTCGTACTCCAGCATAAAAGATGTTTATATGATGTTGACGATATGGATCTTCGCATTGCAGTTTACCTCGGCTACAATACGTTAACAACTATAACTCGCATCTGGGACTACTCTGATTTTGTCTGGTTTCCAACGGCGATCCAACATTCTATAAACCGGGGCATAGCAAATGAATCATATGGGATACAGTCGTTAGATTTGAGTGAAATTCAATCTGTGGGAAGACAGTGGATTACTCCGCGATCAACAGGTCTGAATAAATTTTTATTGAGAGGTTTGAAGTCATCAGATTTGAGGATCTTCTGGCTCTTCACAAAGTTTGAAACACTTTTATTGCTTCATAATACATTTTGTTTTATTTGTGTATATTTCTGAGCCAAGCTTGTATGGGGCAAAAATCCATCTACTTTAATATTTTCTTAAAAGCTTGGGGCGTGAACGTCCTTTTTTACTCTTAAAGATAAGCCTCAAGCTTTTAAGAAAGGCATTTTTGTTGTGTGCTGACACCACGGAAGATTAAATAAAACGGCGGACGAGTAGATTAACACTCGTCCGCCGTTTGTATCAGCGCAGCGTCGCATTGGTAGGGGGCGTGTTTCCACAGATAACATGATGAATTACGTTTTTAATGTTAGTGTTGCAATACTAAAATAGCCAACAGCACTCGGTGTGTAACATACAATACATACCATTGTTCTTCCAAATAACACCATGCGAATATCGCATTGCGCATGCGTCATCGCGGCCATTTTTTTTTTTATGATTTTCAACTACAGATAACTTATTTCGTAATGCCGATACAACCATTATGGTCTTTGGCACAAATGTTCTGCATCTAACCACTCGACTAAAGAACCTTTAATGCAAGCAATAATCCCATAGACAAAATTACTAAAAATAAAAGAGCGCATTCGAATGGCTCGCCGACAGTCTAAATTTAGATACAAAGTAGTACATTTAGTATTTTATCTATGGTATAAACCCATTCGAGAGGCGCGCGGCGCGTGAGAGGTTAAAAAATCTAATTCAACGATGTTAAAAAAAAAATTAAGGACATGATGCACAACGTGCCCGTAGGCGAGTGATTAGGCAACGTCAGCGTCGTCGCGCGCCCTTTTTTTCGTAGTATCGGTCAAAATTAGGTAAATGCCGCTAGTTCAGCGCGTTGCCAATTTACATCATATTGTTAACTCAGCGATGAATGGATAGCTAAATTGAAACTATAATTTTCTTATTAGTAGGTATTAATTTTAGCGCACAGATTACAATTTTTTTCAAAAAAAAAAAAAACTGGAACAGTGATAATTCGTATCAACTTGATCGCATTAACTTAGTTTGCACTATCTAAAACGATTATTACACGATTTTTTTTCAAGAATTTAGATTTGAGAAATGACAATTTATTATGATTATGTAACAGTTAAGTACTGCACCTTCTATTTCAATTTGTCGCAAGTTTTTTATTTCATCCCATACATGTATGTAGTAATTCTAATTAAAACTTGTTACCGGAGTGTCAAAGGAATCACGCTTAGTTTTGAAATCACAAAATTATAAATAAACTATATAAATACTATAATAAATAAAATCGACATTAGGCTACAGATTAAATTAAGTAGCATTTATAAACCGTATTCTGTGTAATAAAACTCGGTCGACTCGAAATTACAGTGGGTATGATACAATTGTCGAGGTTTTACACAAGTAGGTACAACAATCCAAGTAATTTAGTCCCTCAGTTTAGTGCGGAGCGTATGGACACGAGTGTCCGCATCCAGTAAATTTAACTACACTTAAGTCCGACACACTCGCTTCTATTACGGAAGATTGCGTACCGTTAATTATGCCACTTCCAATTTTACCTGAACAATATTATTTTCAGTTTGACGATAATATTCTCTGGCGCTTCTTGCACTCGACAAATATCTGAGTTTTGAAAGTTACAGAAAAAAGCTCCCAAGTTACACTTCTATCTGGAAATTTTAACTATTTAATCCGTAAATTCAAGTGTAAAAGATTGCTTTGTCTTTTAATATAAAATGGTCTCACTTGGCAATCCATTTCAGCAATAATTTTCCTACGGCTTTGTAGAGCGCAACCCGGGATTTGGTAAAAACGTTTTCAGCTTTACGCTGAGATTGCTTTCATTTCCATTGACATTCCCAACGCCACCAGAATTAAACAATACAAAAAGCGAGTTTACGTAGAAAGGTAATGTAGTGTTTTCCTTTTCATACACATTATCGCTAAATGCTTTTTCTCTCGACATATAACCTAAAAAAGAAAGTATTGAAATAACAGCGGACAATGGAAGAAGACAACGACGACAATAAAAATAAAATTGATAGTCACGAGTCAGTCGGGCATTGCTTTAAGCGAAGTGGTCGAAGCTTACGGATATGAGACAAAATTATATAATTTCTTACAATGAAATTATTGAGGGAATTGCCACATAGCTTACATGTAATTATAAAACAAACAGTATCCAATCATGTCATGTATGTTATGGACTACTTAATAAACTTATCCATGGAAAAAGGTATTTTTCCTGAAGCACTCAAACTATCAGTTGTAATACCACTCCATAAAAAGGGCTCGAGATTGGAGGCAGGAAACTATAGACCAATTACTCTAATTCCAATCTTCTCCAAGATATTCGAGAAAGTAATGAGCATAAGACTGACTAAGTTTTATGAAAAAAATGATATTATATGCCAACAGCAAAACGGTTTTATTAAAAATAAGTCCACCACTTTAGCAGGTTATAAATTAGTCAAAGAAATTCTCAGTGCTTTAGACAGAAAACAGGTTCCAATAGCTGTTTTCCTCGATATGAGTAAAGCTTTCGATATGGTATGTCACGAAAAGCTACTTTATAAACTTGAACAGTACGGCATAAGAGGCCCAGCCTACAATTGGTTTGATACCTACCTTAAGGGTCGAAAACAGTGCACAGATATAGTTAAAATGTGCCCAAAAACTAACTCCTACGTAACATATAGGTCTAAATACAAAGTTAACAAAAGTGGCGTACCACAAGGGACTGGAATCTCTCCATTGTTATTCATAACATACATCAACTCCCTGCCTAATTCAACGGACCAATGCACCATTTTGTTCGCAGACGACACCACTATTTTGACCAAAGAGGACACTTTTGAAAAAGCAGAGAACGCCACAAATAGGGCTCTAGAAAATATACATGACTGGTTAAATCAAAATAATTTACAAATAAATACAGATAAAACCAAATTTATGACATTTAGTACGTATAATACCAAATCTAAATCTAATGACACAGTTGACATAAAAATAAAATACAATAATAATGACATTGAAGAAGTAAATAATATTAAATTTTTAGGTATACATTTTGACAAATTTTGCAATTGGAAATCACATGTAGATATAGTATGTAAAAAAATAAATAAATTTATTTATGCACTAAGAAGAATAAAAAAACTAACAAATGTTAAAACAGCCCTACTGGTATACCACAGTCACGTATGCTCTGTTTTGAGATATGGGATAATCATCTGGGGAAACTCCACGGATGCACAAAGAGCATTTATAGCTCAAAAAAAATGTCTCAGGGCGATTTATAATCTAAACTGGACTGACTCCTGCAAACCAGTTTTTACAAATAACAGGATACTTACATTTCCATCACTATACATTTTTGAAATGTGTAAATTCGTTCGAAATCATTCATCGCTCTTTGAAAAGGATGCTAACGCCCTCTCAAAAAGGAAAATTAGGCAAAAGCCGCTAGTAGTGCCGCGAAATCGTCTTAAGCTGTGTGAAAAAAATTGCTACGCGATGGCAGTTAAGCTATTCAATAACCTTCCGGATTCAATAAGAAAACTTAATGATTTAGAATTTAGTAGAACACTTTTTCGTTGGCTATGTGACAGATGTTTTTATTCGATTGATGATTTTATAAATTTGAAATCTTTCTGACTTTTCATAAGTCATAATTATTATAAGTTTTATTGAATAAGTATATTGACCGTGCTCTTAAATGTACTCAATTACTACCTACGTATTATGGTTTCATTTTATTATCATATTGAACCATTATGACATTTAAATAAAAAATAAATATTTATCAAAAGACATACCTATTAAATATAAAAATAAATTGCACTTAATATTAATAAAATTTTAATTGATGTATGTATCAGTCACAATATGAAATTTATTGATTATTTAATAAGATAAGATAACGCTGACAGTATATTTTTTAATTGTGTATGTAATGCATGTTTAAATATGTATTGTTTTGACCCAATTGTCACTAAATATTTGCACGACTTGATGTATGTCGAATATAGTGAAACTCTAAAATTATCGTCACCATGTATAACCTATATTCTAGCAAATAAAGCATTCATTCATTCATTCATTCATTCATTCATTCATTCATGTTATCAATCATGGATAAAATGGATACGGAAGCTCAACCTGAGTATTTTGATAAAACCGATGGTATTCGGCACAGTTACTATGCCAACAATATTACGTCTCGTGTCTTCGGTTTAAAAGCAAAAGCTTATAAGTAAGACATACCTAGGTATTGTGTCGACATCGTCACAAAATCGTGAGTTTTAGATATAGATGACCTTCCATTATTGTAAACGTCACTTCCTAGAACTGTAGGTACTAAATAAAGTTCGAAAGATCTACTATTTTATTTATGAATGTATCTTTATTATTTAATTTTTGAGTTGAATAACTACATGTTTAAAAACAAGAAAACTAAATCGAGAACTGCTAAGCTCGTGATAAAATTAATTCTTCTTCTTTTCGAGTCGGTGGCACTTTACCCCGCTTCCTAACCAAACGTGATCGACGCGATTGTTTGTATGAATTTAGACTACAAACGTGAAATCGCGCTGACTATATCGTATTCATATAAAAGACCGCGAGTAGCGCGACGATCGCGTATTCTTGCAATTATTGCTTTTACATTACTTTGTACATAAATATTTTAATTCACAAAGCGGGTGAGCGTTACGCAGGTCCTACATTTTTGAGCTTGTATTTGCCAGGCGCTTGTTTGTTCTCAGACTGGATTGTCTTAATGTAAGTTAATTAGGTGAGGGCATTTCACAAAACAAACCGCCTCTTTCTTTAAATGAAAGCAGTTTTTGTTACAAAATGTTGTCAGTAAGACTTTTACTTTTATATAGACGTAATGTTCCTTGTACCTTATTAGTATTGTACAAAATATCAAGATAAATGGTGTAGATTAATTTTATCGTGCGGAAACCGGCATGTCCTAGAAAAAAAACAAGACATGTGGCATCTACCAACCCGTATTGGGCCCGCGTGGTGGATTACGGCCCACTTCCTCTCACAGAGAGGAGGCCTGTGTCCCAGCAGTGGGAACATTATAGGCTGATTGTGTATGTATGTAATATAGCCATGGTACGACAAGTTTACACCTCTATATTTTTCCACTAGTCTTTCATTTTATGTCAATAGTAAGATTTTATGACGTACTGAGACAATTCTGTCAAAAATAGCAGGAAGTGTCACAAACTATCCGTCGATGTATAAGGTCCCGTCAAGCGATCCTGCATCCAACTGTTTTTCATTCGCTATTCAAATAGTTTTCTCTCACAGCTACTTACTCGTGGTCTAAACTCCACAAACTTTTTCCACAACTGGCTTTGTTTTCTTATCTCAATTCTCTCAGTTTTATCAGCTTTGGTAAAATCAATTTCTATCGAAATATTGGCTAAAACACAAATCGATAGCTCCAAAGTACCTAAAATAAAATTCTCCTTCAATCGTATTTTCATTAAAAAAAATATTATTCCTTGAAAATCTTATCCAAAGTTGCGAAGGGCGAAACTCGTAGACTTTCTAGGTCAATAAATGTTACGTATGAAACAAAATTATAGGTGTACCCACAGCAACTTCTACTTTTAGACATAACAACGTTTATTTTTACATTTTCTACACGATTACCGAAATCGAATGTTAAAAAACATTTCTATTGAAACGATCAAGTAAAAGGAATGCTTTTTAAGCCTTGCAGAACAATTTTATCAATTTCACTGCATAAAAGGCGTGAGATTACTCTGTTTAATCAACATGACAACCTCATAGCTGTGCCTGAAAGAAACCAGAAACTCTCAAAGAATGCGACCCACCTGCAAATACCCGCTTAGCGTGAAAGAAGTGCTATTAAAATGGTGTCGGACTCGTCACGAAGCCCGCTAAATTTCAGCGCCGCCCACGCAGACTCAACGCAACCTCATTAAAATTGTACCTACTGCAAATATTCACTATTGGTATGTATCAATTTATGATATTAACTTATCGGCGACTATTTTTACATACGTTCTACTTGTCATTTGGCAAAAGATTAAAATAGACTATATATGCACTATTATTATTTTATTTATGTTAATTATATATTATTTTATGTAGTTAATGGTTCAGGGACGCGACTTATATATATATAACTCTACAGGTAACATAAAGATACACCTTTTAATTTTGTAACCATACCCTAATAGAATCCATTAGATTTTTCTTCTATGTACCTACTTATAATTTATATTAACTTTGCCAAGACCAATAACCGATATCAATATACATATAACTAAACTAGATATGAACTCCGCAGTTATCAAATATAAAAACCATAAACAAACAGCACTCTCCGGGAACTTTATACTTCGGAAACATGAAACTCTTCCAGAAAGATTCTGTAACATGGAAATATCGTCCAATTTGCGAGTTATCTAGATATTGAAAAGGTAACATTTGATCAACGTTTGCCTAACATTTAAGCCTGTACTTCCACAGTTGAACTGGTAATCGTACTTAATAATTATTTGGCATTTGCCATAATCAACGTTTAACACAGAAACTTATGTCGGTCGGTACTACACAGTAAAAGCCTTTCTTGTCTAAAAACTGCGAATGTGCATACTGTACAAAAAGAAGATTTAAAAAGACTTGAAAAGAGTCCTGCCAAGCAATTATGACTACGAGTACTATATAATATATATAATAATTATGAAACTAAACTATTGGAGAATAATTACTTAGTTTTCACTTCCCCATAGTAGGTAGGTACGTACTAGTAACAGAAAACGGTCCACGCTTTTCTATTATTTGCCAAAAAGTATGTCTTTCGAGAGTTACTTAATATTATAGTTTATGGGGTTATTCCGGGATTGTCGGAAGCGGAACTAAGTTAGACATGCGACGTTTGATGAAGCCCTAAATCAAAACCCTAAACAAATATAATCATTAATTAAAACATTAATTGGTAGGTATAATAGCAGGCAGCCTCACACTCGGTTTCTTTTGAAGTTGACAAGTTGTCAAAATAGACGGATAGATTACTCTTTATTATGTACACCATATAAATTACAAACATAAATATATATACTGTACAAAGGGCGACACAATGGGCGGTCTTATCGCTAAGAGCGATCTTTTAAAGACAACCTTTGGATGGATTAAAATGGGGAAGGGCAGACAAATATTTTTGGTAGTGTATGGTGTACCATTAACATAATACAGAAAATCAAAATAATCTACTTCAGCATTAGGCACTTTAAAAAATTTTGGCAATTAAGGTGATACCTGTGAAATTCAAAATTTCTTTCGTTTTTTGCGAAGACATTTTGACGTTCGCGGGCTTTCTCCTCAAGTAATGCTAAAGTACAGTAGTTTTACAAGATCCCACCTTCAAATACTGAATTCAGAAACCGGGTGCTAGTCATTGCTGCTGATATTATGTAACCCTTCGTATGTACCTATCTAACGTTGATCCATGCGAGACACAATGAATTTTTAATTGTTTCTGTAATTACGGCATTCAACCGGTTAAGCGCCTCAAAGGATGAACAGATCATTACTAACAAAGCCTCGTATTAACTCACAAGAGGTTTAGAGACAAACACTGTCATGGTGTAAACAATTGTCTCTTGGTTCACCATAACAATGCCTCTATCCTTTAGAAGCAAAATTCTGAGGTCATTTAAAGGTAATGGTCTGTTTAATAGTACAATCATAAGTACAGTCAAACAAGGTATTTTGTCCTACAGGCAGCTAACTTTTGACTACTTTTAAACTGCGTTGTGAGTGTGCTGAATAATCAACATCAGAAAAAAAAGATAACAAATTTTGGTAAAGTTTATTTATGGTAAACATGACGCAGAGAAAAAACACAAACACAATAAAGAACAAGTTGGATTTTCCCCCATCTTCATCTTCTTTGTGTTGCTTCACATCCATGCAAAATGGCCATCGCTCAGCATGATGCTACGACCCTATGCGAGACAGAGCTCCAGCGCTGGTTTTCAGCGACAGCCGGCATTGACGTGATGACGTCAACCAGTGCAGTATACGACAAGATATAAATATCACAATAAGAAAAAAAAAATGTGCTAAGTGTCACCACTCTGTTAATGTAAGCCAAAAGCCATGAGATAGAAAGGTTTTTGATTTTTTTTTCCTAACCTGCTCTGACCCACTCATAACATCTGAAGGTTGTATGTAACGTTACACAAAAAATATTGGCAAACAATACTATTGTAGTTTAATTTTATCTGTATGCCAAATAGCTTCGTCGACTGTACATAAGAAGTGGCAGATGTGTTTATGTTGTTTGGAGTTCCCACACGTTGTTGTTGCAACGAAAACAAAACGATTACAAATCCGCAATTCGTTAGGTACATGCAGTAAACAATATGATATTTAAATTTATAAAGATCAACTATATTTACGACAATCCTAACGAAACATTATACGAATGTTCTTGGCAGGCGAATTATTAAACAGTTTTTACCTACATAATATTATTACAGAACATACTGGATGATCATCTATCACCCTAATTTAATCTCATCGGTCACCATATGTCTCATTTACGCGTTCCCAATAATGTGTTAGTTCGAATGTAAATGATTACAACAATATTAACCTTATCATAATGTAATTCAGTGATTCGTAAATTCAATTACGTGGATCGGCGAGTGAGAGTATGTGAGTTCGATCTCTATTCGGTATTTTGACTTTGCAAAAGACAATGGCCAAATGGATGGATGGCAGGATGAGCTGGACACAACAAAAGATTGGTCCTGGCAGCACTGGACAGATAGAGGTAGAAGATAAGTATAGGCCTTAGCCCAGCAGTGGGACAATACGAGCTAGTTAATAAGGAGTATCTTTTCCTAAGGTAGTCATACAAAATTTATTTAATTTTTATTCAATTATTTTAGGATAAACAGCACAACTGATTTAAAAAAAAAATGATTTCGTTCGATTTGTCTTGACACCATGTCCTTTTATAGAAGTTATCAGTATTAAACCGCGGTCTCACGGCCCATTTACTACCAGGCCGCGACAAGCGAGACGCCCGGGCCTCGCGCTGCGCCACACGGCGGCGGCGGCGCGGCGGCTCGGAAGGGCGACGACAGGCCACCGCAGGCCTAATCGGATGCGACGCTTCCCACGGCCTGGGCTGTAAGAAAGCGGGCCGTGGGACCGCCATTATTATTCCTATACTTACATTCCTTAAGCCTGGTAATCTGTATTACAGGTTTTACCTACAACAGACACCAGTCTCTGTTAAGTGTAACCTTGACTTTGTACGGTGTTTATGATTATGAGAGAACAATAAAGAATAATTATTATTGTTAGGTACTATATCATTCGAAAAATGTAAGAAAGTGTTAATAACGATGAATCGGGTAACACAAAACTTAGGCAGGTCCGACATAACATTGTATTGGGGACATAACTAAACAGCCTGTGCTTCTGGGTTTAGGTCGAATACTTATACTATAATGAGGTACCTACGGACTATTAAACAATAGTTATAGTTACAGTTCGAATCTCTCCCATTTTACTGCAGTAATAACCATCCCAGGATTAAGGTTTGTTTAGCTTAATTGGACAGATTAACACAAATGTTAGTTTACTAGTTTACATTATTACAGTTATAATATTTAATGTACCAACCTCTATCTTATTTTACTTCCTCAATAACGGAAAGGCGTTTAGCTATAACGGTAATACATATTGTTATTTTTTACTGTGGTAATGTATTTAACACATCACTATTTTCTCCTTTTGAATATTTAAAAAAACGGTCCAATCATAAAAATTGTTCTTCGAGTTATTCGTATTTTTAATCCCTGAAGGACCTTCCCTCGCACACAATCTCAAATTATGATACTATGTGCCTGACATGCCTTGAGGGGATATACTCTCACAGATTCCCATTTCCGTGGCATGAAGGATAAATTTGACAAATGGCTAAAACTTGGCCAGATAACGGAAGTTTTTTTTATCATAATCAGCGCGTGACGCAGATACAACAAGTTTCTTTTACACAGTGAATTTACCGATGACCAAAATCGAATGAAAGTTTGTTCTGCAAATACGAAATCGCTGATGTATGAAAATATTCGGAGCACAGCATTTTTATCAGGTTTCCGGCGCGATGCTCTCCGCAATCATGTTGTTGAATGATTGAAATTGTTTTGTGTTTTGTGACGCAGTTTTGTGGTTTTATTTTTATTCATCAGTGTTCACATTTTTAATCAAAAATGTTGTCAAACAAATCTGTAGGTAGTTTTATTTCCTGTCACAACCATTTTCATTTTTGCAAAAAATGGATAAATTTTAATTGCTTAGCGGGCCTGCTTTCGTCATGTAAAACCGTTTAGATGTAAACTTGTCACAGACCTTTTACGAAGAAGTCAACGATGATCAAATATTACGACTCCTAAAATAAAGATAAGTTTTACCATTTAATATAAAAGTTACTGAAATAATATTAAGATTTATAATAAAGTTGTTCAATATTATGCTGACCCACTATCGAAAAATGAGGTAGCCTGTATAGGTTTAAGTAACATGCCTCTATAATCAAAAATAACAAAATCTAGATCAACAACAAAATAATAAAATATAGATGTAATAATGCCGAGGATATCATTATGATACGTATACGATACTACGTACTGCCATCCTAAAGCCTATAATCGTTTCAATAAACTACAAAATAGTCTACCAAAAATCTCGAAGAGTGAATCGAGATTCTTAACGAACAACAACCACATTATAATACAAAAAGAATAATATAAAACGAAATTTATTTCATGTCTTACTATTTCTCCAAGAAATACATTCAGAGGGGAAAATCAACCAATTTCCTTTAAGCCGAGGTTTAATGCGTATAACGTATACACTAATTGTATTTGGTCGCAGGCAGAGACTTTAAGCGCAGTTCAAGATGATTTATGTAATTATATAATACCAACAGTACACCGTTGAAACAGGTTAGTAGTACCTGTAGTAGTAAAGTAACTATTATAGTATAGCAGACGAACGAGGGGTCTTTAATTCAATACCAATTTATTACACTTTTGAAACGAAACTCACTCCTGGGCGCCTAAAAAGGCCACTTTAGCATAATCATAAAACAATTCATAATATGACTGTCATACAGATGAAATATCACGCAATTTCATCTGTATGACAGTTTTGTATGGAGATTCGTAAAATGCTATAAGTAAACCTCTACCCCCTCTACCTCTATCCCTTCAGGGATATATACTCGTAGGTGTGAAACTGTCAAACAGATGAATTGCATGATATGAATTGTTTTATGATTCTGCCAAAGTGGCCTTTTTAGGCGCCCAGGAGTGAGTTTCGTTTCAAAAGTGTAATAAATTGGTATTGAATTAAAGACCCCTAGTTTGTCTACTATACTATAATAGCACAAGTAAATATATTACCTTAGTTCCAAAAGTTAAGGAATACATATTAGTAGTCAAGCCACATTACAAGATATCTAAAAAATCATTCGGCCTTGCTGATAAATATAATATTTTATGACACCTACGGACGGAGTAACCCTTTTTTTTCTTCTCCGTAAATCACAGATGGAGAGTAGTGGTGGCCCACTGGTATCGTCCGCGACTTACGAGTTGTAGGTCGTAGGTTCGAACCCAGACAGGCGCTTTACTTTGTGTAAATTATTTCATCACCACTGCTCTCAAAACGGTGAAGGAAAACATCGTGAGGAAACCGGCATGTCCTAGAACCAAAAATTCGACGACATGTGACATCTACCAACCCGCACTGGGCCCGCGTGGTAGATTACGGCCCACTCCCTCTCACTGAGAGGAGGCCTGTGTCCCAGCAGTGGGAACATTATATGCCGATTATGATTATGTGATCACAGATTATGAAGGGCTTGTAAAGCTTTAAAGACATTTTTACTATTGTCGCTCCATCGCTGATATGCAAAAGTTTGTTGGAATAATAATTTATCTAACTCCAAATTATTAATCTTACATTTTATTGACGCTGTTTACGAAAAACGTCAATTAAAATAGTCTATAGATTACATAGTGAAGTGTTTAATTCGAAATATCTTATAAATCTTTGTCAACAATGCTGTTGACAGTATGGATATGGCCCGTCGTTGGATAATTGAACATTTATTGATTGCGCAATCTCGTTCAATCACGGTAGCCAGAGGCTGAGTAGTTTTTAATTGGTTTGAAATAGAACTGGTATCTTTATTTAACACATTGGAAGCGAGCGTAGCAGACACACCAAAAAATTTTTTGTGTAGGTATAAACCGTGTGCCTGACACTCAATGTTTTAAGTTTAATGGGACACAAAATGTCATTTTAAAACTGTTACCAAACCATCAACTGGGTCGTAATTTAACATCACGCGACGGTTTGATAAAACTTTTCATAAATAAGTACAAAAATAAATGACGGAAGAACCTTATAACTTAACAGGACTAAGTTGCGTGCTCGTTTAGTCCAATCTAATCAGTGCTACGGCGTAGGCGGCGTAGACTTTCCGTAGCAGAGAGAGGCACGTAGCTCCCATACTACGAATACATTTATGAAACTCCTAGAGCAGCCCCGCAGCGCTGCCTCGAATTTCAGTCCTAACTTTCTCAACGCTGTGATTTATTTTACGATTATGACATTTTTAGAATAAAGAAATGGGTTTGAGTACTGAGAAAATTCCTGGAATAAATTCATTCAGAAATAAACGTGCCGGTTATGTGGACCGTTAGAGGCATTTAGGTGTGAAAAACAAAAGTAAACTACAATTTTAGTCCTTCTGTCATCGTCATTTTTAGGAAGCAACACAAGCATCGAATAGCAGGGAATAGGTATTCTTAATATACCTAATTTTACAAGTAACAATGTTTCTCAATGAACAAACCATTCTTGACTAGGTATGCAGACGTATTCTGAAGTAACAATAACAAAATGTTCCGTGCGAGAGTTATCAAGCTTGTAATCAAATCAGAACTTCTACCAATTACACGTCTCATTTGCAACGGTACAAACAATATAACTTGACTACTTTTATTCCAGCTCATGCTGAACCTTGTCTGTTGATATCTCTTTTGGCTAACGTAACATAGCTTTGGTCTGCTCAATTACATATCATGGAAGTTCTAAATAGGTAAGGTTTTTAATAATTTGAAATAACGTTTTTTATATTACCTGGAGGGTAGGAGAGAGGAATAGGGGATCCCATTATAAAATATACTTCCTGTTTGCAATTTAAATACTGCAATAATTGGTCTTCTAAATGTTAATAATTACAAATGATATAGAAACAGAAACTGTTTACTTAAGCACACGTTTACATCCAAAATTAATAATTATATGTAATCGTCGATGATGCGAATGATGTTTGATCGTTTAAAGGAGGTTGTAGCGTGGTAAAAATAAATTAGGTATGTACGGGAGACGTAGGAAGGGACGATTTCTATGTTGTAACGTTATACTGTGCTTGTAACATGCGCATATAAGTTAATAAAAGTCACTGGTAATAAGCTCACCTTGTTAGTCTTACGACATTTATTTTCTAGATAAATGTGCCAATATCAGTCAGAATCTTTCACCGTGTTTATCGGAAGCTGTAAAAGCTGCAAAGCTGAGGGTTTTTGACCTTGAAAACAGACACGTGTTTTTGTAACATGGGGTATCCGTGACATCATTCCGATATCCGAACCAAGACTTGTCGTGATAAAAATAAATAATGCTTATACGAATATTATAAATGTTATAATTGCTGATGGCAAATTGGTGAAATTTCCCGATGTTGCGGAGGTGGACGCAGCTCCACGCAGAACTTTAATTGTATATCAATCTGTGTACCTATGGACTCTGAAATAAAAGTATTCTATTCTATAGTCCAGCCTTCGTTAACTGTGACTGTGACGCAAGATGTTTGTAGTACATTTAGGCACATTTTTACACCTCAAAAAAATATATCAGTTCGGTACTGATACTCGTACCACGGTGATACGACAAATCATTTTTATATTCAGATACCAAGACCTTCCAAATATGAGGATTTGTAGAATGTTTCCAATGTCACATAGCTATATAACGGTAGGCCTGTATTTCGTTGGTCGTCTAACAACTCGTAATCCTACAATTTGCTTTGCGTATCTCTACGAACATTTTGTTAGCCACAATGCGTTGCGGAGAAATTTATTTCCTTACTAAGTGATTAATTGTCTTCTGGTTACTTAGTTCAGGTCCAAATGGAATATATTACGCGCAGTGATAATATAATCTACTTAATCTAGCTGCCTATCGTGTAGCAATTAGAGGGATCTGTGGATAAATATAGACATATTTTAGCAGCACTGTTTATTCCTTCCAGGGCATTCGATTTGGTATCATATGATGTGTTGTGGCAAAAGATGAAAAATGAAACAGATTTGCCAATTGATGTTGTTGCAAAAAAATGTGTGGAACTTTTCGAAACACGTCAATGAGTTTTACTTAGTTTAATACGGTCTGGGAACCTAATAGGGTTATAAACTGGGGCCTAAAAACAGTTTTGTCGGCCCCAGAGTTCCCCAGGCTACATCAGATAACTACATAGTTTACATTTAAAACATGTTTACCCATTTTCCAAGCCTAGTCAATCAGCATGGTTGGTAGC
Organism: Gortyna flavago; assembly: GCA_963669345.1. Taxonomy (NCBI): domain Eukaryota; kingdom Metazoa; phylum Arthropoda; class Insecta; order Lepidoptera; family Noctuidae; genus Gortyna; species Gortyna flavago. The sequence goes on along the minus strand of OY770129.1, from coordinate 7,482,270 downwards.
GGAGTTTATTGCCAAGGATGGGCTGAACCTAATTACGTACATCAGAATCGACGCTTATGAAGGTTCTTAAGACTTTTACAAGGGGCAACTGTCGCTAGCAGACTGTTACTTACAATATGAAACTCGTGTATGAAAGCTACTGATAGGTAGGAGATAAAAATACCTTAGTAATAAAAGCTACAATCATGAACTTTTTACTCCACAGTAAATTTTTCGTTCATTTACCAATGTTTCACATACTTTTGTCAAAACTTTTCACCATACCATTATTTGGTTAAATTCTCCATGCCCATCGATCACTCCATATATCCCTAAATAAGCCGCAGTCTCCTCAAATGGCTTTCTACGGTCATTTCCAATTCTCCATATATTTCCACGAAATTGAATAGGTAATGGTTTTTGATAAATGTGAAATGAGTATCTAATATTGGAATAGGTACCTGATGTAATATTGGGTGGTGAATAATTTGCAATGATATGTGGATATCATAGGTTAGTTGAAACGTAAGCTCATTAAACTCCGACATTAACTAGTGGGTGCTCATGTGGCTGTAGTTTCACGTATTACAGTAATACCTACTTTACCATGGAGGGGCTATTCATTTCCGCATTGTGATTGAATCGTATTTTCATTATAGATACAAATTTCATTCAGCTATGAAATGGTCATATTCATCGTCTTGTGCTCATGTATGAAAAATCTTGAAAATCACTTTTTGTTTTTACTTTGCTCTGCTATTTTTTCTGACGCGCTTTGATTGAAGCATGTTACAAAACGCAAAATATTTCAGTACATACGACAAAATTCAAGAAATATTTCATGGAGAAATCTGCAGACCCATATTTGACAACGCAATACCTTGTGCAGTTAGGTGCGCGTCATTTGTTTTTACCCGTAAGTGTCTTTTCATCGTCAGGTAGCCGGTGCCGACTATCCGGTAACACTTGCCAGGCAAACTACGTCAGAACGTGTGAAAGCTGACGTACATGGCTATACACTTCGCCGCCGCGCCGGGTACCCGGCACCGGCTACCCAGCAACCGGGACTTCACCTTGCTTTTTCTGTGAGCTATAGCTATACAACATTTTCAATCCCTCAGAGAGACTTCAAGCATAGCCCGTTCCATAGCTCGCTGAGCGACCTTGAATTTATGGACCAGCCGTACCGTGAGTGTCCACGTTTCGGCTCCGTAAGTCATAACTGGCAGGGGCGTACTGATATGACCTTTTCTATGCGGTCACTATCGGACTGCATAGAAAAGAAAGAGAAGCGCGATGACACAACGCTGGTAATTTATTGCAAAATTTGAAACAATCATCTATTTACAAACTATTTAATAATAAATAATCCATCACTGAATGCAGTTTGGCATTAGCAATTTAATGGTATATTTTTTATTACAATTAAAATTGTTAATTAAGGGATAAACTGCTTTTAAAGAAATGTCAGAGGTGTATTTGAAGATTTTTTTGATGCATTAATGTACGTTTAATTGTGATTTGTGTTCCATCACTGTTTTAAAAGAAGACTTGAAAACATGAAATTTTTTTTTGGTCAAAATTATTTACGGTTTAAGTGTATTATAATTCTGTAAATACATATTTGTACAACTTAATACTGACCAGCAAATCGCAAAAAACGTAAGAAAATTTGAATTTCGCGGGCTACCTTAGCGCTTCCCCCTTAATCTTTAGGCTCTGTGGAATACACGACGAGCATTTTTTTTAAATAGCATATATAACCGATAAAATACGGTTACCTAACTAAACGTTTTAGTGCAGGACTAATTTGAAACTAAAAAAACCAACAAACAAGCTTTACTTAAAAGAGAATTTTCATATTTTCAGCACGCTTTTGCCACTAAAATACTCCTTGATAAACGTCGTTTACACTTTTATTAAGGGAACTTTTAAAAGCCATTCGTTATTTAAATTTAAAAGAAAATGTCGTTTATCGTACGTCGTGGTTCTCTGTGGTTGCGTCACGTACACACGGCTACACATCAAGCTATACATTTCCAGTTTGAGTTGACCTCGCATTGTATAGATTTTTCGTACAATCAGAAGTCAGCTTATACTGGTTATGTATAGCTTGATGTGTAGCCGTGTGTACCTACAGAAAATGTATTTCCACTTCAAAATAATATTTTTGTGCCGTTTGTTTGCAATTTCTCTTTAAATTTAAATCAAAATAATTAGTGAAATATGTATACTTGTGAATTAATTAATCTGTGTAATTTGCCGAGTCTAGTAGGTATATAATAAGCTTTGGTTTCATCGAATTGGCTCGTATTTTGAACAAAAATCACGTATTAAAGCCCTACCATGGTGCCATGTAAATACTGTGGTTATATTAATATGTTAAAAAAAAAAAACCACCTATGACCCAACTATGGCCAAGCCAAAGAAGGTTCATGATTTTAATAAGCTATGTAAGTACTTATGTATGTTCATATGTTCAACCTCCTAAACTACAACTTGAATAACAATTTAGCCATACGAAATCCAAAACGGATGTTATTTAGTTACATGTCTTGTTTATAACTTCTTAGTTGGCCTTTTTGTGGGTTTCAGTTTTTAATTATCTTTTTTTAATATAAACATGAAGTTTATGTAGAGCATTACCTACGTACTACATGAACAGTTATGGGGTAGCTATATAACTGTTCATCATTTAAGAAAGTGTATCAAGTACAAAAATACCCTTCAATTTATTCAAAACAAAAAGTAATGCAAGCAACAATACTAAAACAAAACCATCTTCATCCAAATATTCTTTCTACTGTTTTCCTTAATATTCCCGAAACAATCCCGTACAGCCTGCGAATCCAAAACCTGCAATCAGAAAACCACATAAAGGAGAAACTTGAAAAATAAAATTCTAATTAGTAAAATTCTGCCAAGGAAAATACACCGACATAAAACTTAAAATCCGGTGTATGCTCAGACAAAATATTCATTTAAATAAAGCTCGCTTCACCCCGGTAATCGGGTTTGGAACAGGCAGAGATGGAGTAACGCTAATAACCTTCTTTGTCCTATGATTAATGTGAACCTGACCCCGATAAATGGCGACCCTATTTCCATTAATTTTGGCTAAACCGAACACCATATCTAATGATATAATTGTAGGTTTTATACTCGATACTTAAATCACATAGATGGGCTTTACTGCGTGGCTATAGAGCTCAGCTGTGGTCAGCAGCTGATTACAGCTCATAAATGGGCCGGCTTGTCCGGGATAGTATCCCGCCATCATTGATTACAGGCGTGCATTAATGAAAGTGCACTGCTGCATTGTTTGGCGATTGACAACTAGTAAAAACTCAATCACAGGTTCCATAGTCGATTAGGGCGGACTCCAAACTAAAGTTTCAATGTGTGTGACTTACAGGTTGGTAACCGAATCATCTGGTTATCGGCGGCGTCATTCGGTTACCATCAGGATACACATGTTCATTAGCCCTCCTATTCAATTAAAAGATTATGGTACTGTATTCACCATCATTAGGCTAGAAATCAACCTACGCTGAAGTTTATCATGCACGCAGTGCCGGTCGCAGCATGGCAATATTCAAGAAATACAAAACAGACCAGCAATTTCTGAATGAGTCAAAGCAGGTCTTAAAATAAATAGCAACTCATCAAATGTAGTAACAGACATTTGTTAAAATTTGAAAAAAAAATCTGGATATTGGTTCAGAATTGAATGTTTAGTATGGAACTGTCCCTTCAGTAATCTTTCCGAAAGTATAGGATGTACCCAAAATTCTCTATTTCTTCTTCTTTTTCTGTACTTCATGTACAAAATAATGCTAGATCTCTGCACGATTTCCATAGCGTCTACGTCCCTACAGCTCTGTCGACAGAATGATCGAAGATGTGCGTCGTGTGCGTTGAGTCTGTGAAAAATCCGCGACCGACTTTTTGCGCGACATGCAGACTTTTTGTGCGCCGCAGACTCGATCGCATAAAAAGTGTGCCGTCTACGCAGCACCTAACACCGTTATGGACAATGCTGGTCTAATATACCACTTCCCACATCCCTGAGCATTACTGTTAAATTCAGTGAGACTTTGACATTAGGATTCTGATTAGGTGCATATAAATCCTGTAGGTACCTATTTATTGTAAAAGTAAACGGCATAATGTCGCAACACATACCTACTTCGAACAAATAAAAACTCTAAAAGCCATTCAACACAATTTCAAAGTACCTACATAATATTCTCTCGTGAGATGTTGTTTTTATTATCTGAAACAAATTGTGTACGATGTTCGTTCGATGTTCATTTGTTGTTTCATCTGTATTAATAGATATGCGGTGTAACAAACATACTTTAATTTTAAAATCCCTATCGATACCGGTATGTTTACTAACAGAAGTTATTTTGGTTTTAAAAGCATGTGATAGTCTACGACAGAACACACGATCCATCAAAAACAAGTCAATACATCAACATAAGCTGTAGTGTATCTATTAAATAGATATGTAAACACTGTCTCATTCACACAAGCGGGGTAGCTGCTGTCACTTATGTCATCTGTCAGTCACGAGGAATGGCGGGAAACAGACAAAGTGAGGCAGGCTATATACGATGGCGCTTGGTGTGGTAGTGAGCCAGTGAAGTGATATGTTCAACATAAATGTGGAATCAACAGGATTCTACATAAGCAATCAGTCAACTCCCGACATTTTCCTAACAAAACAAAGAAGTTCTAACACTCGCATATACCAAACGAAAACAGCTATTATTTATTTGGCAAACATAATAAGTATCGCTAAAAAGTGCCATTAAAACGGTTATGCAGTCATTCTTGGAGATGCAAACCAATGAACCGCTTGAGTGTTTCAACTACATTTTCTTGAGCGAACTAATATCAGCGATGGAATTGTTGGATTGTTCAATTGAATATTGTTTGTTTACTGAGAAATGGGAACTGGGAATTGTCAACTGGGAGTCAAGTTTCCCCGTATCTAGCGTATTCGCGCGGGACTTCTCTTACGGGCTGATACTAGGCTGCTACCGTTTCCCTTTCCTGGTGGAATAGGTAAGTACGAGAAACTCATTTGTACAACAAAGTGATCACCTGGATAAGTATCTAAATTGACGGACAGTAGTTTCACTTTTACTGGACTCGGAGATATTTTATTGAGTGTGCTCATTCATATTGTTAGAATTTGTAGATAAAGAAAAACAAAAGTATTAGAATGTATTAGCAGGTATCTGACTGTTATGGAATCCAAATGTGACTGCTGACGACCTGATAAGTATTTTCCACTTGAACTTTGAATCACCGTCTACTAAAATATAAAAGACTTTTCAGACCGATGGTTTCTGTAATATTTGTCTGTGTATGTTTTTGTAGCAATATAGCGCACCTAGTGATACTGAATAATACAATAGTTATTATTGGTCACTATACTTCTTACTTTGATTATAGCCAAACACACATAATCTTCATAAAAACTAATTTGGCAACTAATCCCGCATTTTTGGTCGTGTGTGGGATAAAAAAGAGGACGCATTACAAAAGTTACAGGGGTCGAACTGATCGCAACTTTGTAACTGATGTGACCTTTGACCTTTAACATTCACTGTTAAAAATAGAGGAACCTTTTGTGAAACTTCCTTAATAAATATACATATACATTGAGTTGTTTGAGTTAATTAGTAGAACGATATTACAGTCATTAACTTTAGTAAGTGCTATTTTGATCGTTATTGCTGGTCTACGTGACTTTCAAAGCAAATTTGAAAATACGACAATGAACATTAAAGACAAATTAGTAAATCACAATTCGTTTAGGCGCTCCACCCACTGCACCGCATCACGCAGCGGGGCGCGGGAAACGGAGCCAAACTCCATGCGCGGAAGCGCGTTTTTATTCAATTTGTATGTAAAAAATCACGCGCGTGGGCGCGTTATCTGCGCCCCGTCGCGTGATCCGGTGCAGTGGGTGGAGCGCCCAGCGACAACAGTAAAACAACAAACAAAAATGTAGGCAGCAGGTAAGTTAGTCGATTACCATCCGTCGGGTAGTCGGTTGAGTACCTAACCGCAGTAGATAACCCAATTGATGATCCACTGTGGAGGAACCTCTGCCTTTTGTGCTCCGATCTTTATCAAATATTTACCTACACCACACCGCACAGGTGCGAAAATTGCCCGCACGGGTTACATTTTCGTATCTGATGAGTAAAGCTTTTTTTTTACAGCTTGGCCATGTCAGTCTGTCTCTCAGCTCAGAAACTCTTAGTACTATAAAGCTGTAATTTAGCATGGATATACATATTAATCACGCCGACAAATTCGTAAAATAAAATATGAAAAAAAAAAATTTTTAGGGTGCCTCCTTTTAAATTTGCACATTCATCTTGGTCCCATTGCCTAAATTCAATCATAACAATCTTTGAAAATGATAAGTATCATACAGTTTTTAAGTTAGTAGTTAGCACTTGCAATTGCAACAAAGTCAAATTCAAAACTCAAAAGAATAAATACACCCTCTCAAAGAGAATACGCAATCTTAATAAAGTCAATATTTATTTATTAATATGTACCTATACTAAACGAAATTATGAAATATCGCTGGGTAGCGCACTAAAACAATAATCATGAATTGCAATAATGAATATCATTCACTGAATAGTTTGAGGTGTACAAAAAGCATTAATTGGAAAGTTTATTGTTCATCTGAAGAGTAAAATGAGTCAATACGCCTGAAAATACACAGCAGCTGTAGTACATAATTATGTACTATACATATACATTGTGGCAATTAGGTCATCTCATTAATTGAAACCACGTATTCTACATCACGTATTTTAAACATACACAATTAAAATAATTAATAACAATTAACATTCTAGCCGTAGTATTTAACAACAATAAACTTAATTTGTAATTATTTGGTAACAATACCAAAAAGTTTGTGTTGAATTATTGATAACATCGCCCCGCGCGTGTCTAGTGCCTTATTATCAAAGGTGGTTTCTTTTGTGACAATTTCTAAACTAAGTATTTTTTTATTTTTTTTATTCACTTTTCTATTTTTATTTTCAAAATATATTGTTGTAACAATCGCTGTTATGTTTAATGTGATCACCATATCCACTTTTTATAGTATTTTCATCTCACGAAGCGACGCGCGCTTTACTTGTGGTTACCAAGTGCACATACACGCTTTGAAATATGTGTGTAAGCGCAGGCGCTCTCGGTACCGTCCGAAACAATGGCGAAGTCGGAAATGTGTGTGTGCGTGCGTGTGTGTGTGGTAAGTGCGGATGCTACTCGTCTTCACGCACACATTCACAGCTTGTTTGTACACTTGGTTACCGCAAATAAAGCACGCGACGCTTTATGACATAAAAATACTGTATTTAAAAGGTATAAACCGCACGTCTATTTATTTATATTCCGTATTAAAATCCCTCAATACAGTAAAATCACCGTTACATAAGATATTTCTAAACCAAACAAGGCACACGATTCAACCATTTGTCATAGACCTTTTATTTTTACGAAGACACTTTTATTATATTTTTTGAGACCCTACGCGGCGCTGAAAGTACTTAGTAAGTAGAACCTTGTTATAAAGTTTTTGTCATGAAGTACGACTACAAGCTATCACTATGACTACAAATTGAAAAAGTTTGTGGGAATGTTATAATTATGTAAAAATTTAAGAAACAAACGGCACGAGTTGGTGTCTGTATTCTTATTTTGGTGGTCTTACAGTGACATTTTATTCACGACTAGATCAAAACAAGAACAGTTTTGTTTACCAAAACAAAACAGAGCACAAGCATGGGGTACAAGCATGGTTCTTCTGCAAACTCTCCTTGGGCAGGGCTTGATTCAGAAAGCAGTTATACTTTTGGACACGGCTCACCTTGTTAGGAGGATACTCTCTCTGGAGCCCTGAACTCCGCGTCGGTAGCTTTGACCTTGTTGTCGATACCGGTCGGCTATTATCATTGTTTTCATAGCGCAATAATCTGTCTAAAGACAGTCTTGACTCAGGTCAGCGCACAGCTTTAAAGCAAAAAAAAAAACAATCAAAATCAATCTTCCTAGCCTTTTCCCAACTATGTTTGGGTCGGTTTCCAGTCTAACCGGATGCAGCTGAATACCAGTATTTTACATGGAGCGATTGCCTATCTGCCTCCACAACCCAGTTGGGTAACACGATACCCCTTAATTACCTTTATAGCAAATCATCGATCATTTTATGTTGAATAATAATCGATGAGAAACATGTACCTACCTGAAACAATCGTTTCACAGATTGGTGAGGATGACAACAGTATATTGTCAACATAACCCCTACATTCTTTGGTACTATAAATCGGGACACTTCCAAAAGCCTTTTGTCTACACTGCATTAAGTAATATTGCTAACTTCTTAGTAACGACGCCTTAACGGAACTTCTGTATTAATCGCCGTTGCGCCTACACAGAATACAGTTGCAATTAATCAGCGTCCTGTGATGGTGTGTAGTGATAAACGGTGATCGATATGAGCCTAATAAACCGCATCTACGCAGTAAATCTAGCTGAACAAGCGGAGTATCTTAATTCTAATGACATTTGTGTGCAACGATTAATTTGAAGCAAATGTAGCTTGATGTCTATTTCAAAAATATCTAAAATTATGTAACAAATGGATCATAAAACGTACTTACCTGTGGATGCCAGTTTCTAACGCCACCACTTACAAATTGAGTTCTTTGATTATTTAAACACTTAAACTCGTAATTCTTATTTTAAATCACCTTATAGATCTTATTCATTATATATCTAATTGAGACTAATTTTATTACCACAATTTTCGTTGATGTTTTTAATTACAAGCTAATAATATTATTCATAAAATAATATTGGAAAAAGTGGTAAGATGTACAGTTGAAACCTTCTACATACAGATGAGTTTGTTACGAGGTCCCTTTAGGGAGTGATTGACTAAAAATTTTACCGCAATCAAAAAGGGTTTCTTTACACTTTGATCAGATATTTTAGAACTATAGGTAGATCCTGGTTTCCCCTGTGTAACAGCGTTTCGATACCGAAAATGTTGACCTTATATCTTGTTTTGGCTGCGGATGCCAAAACTTGTTTGGGAACGGATTGGACAAAACAAAGCTCTTATCTTGTAGGTTTAGGCCTTCCATACCTATTTAGCAAGTATTATGCAGGGTTCTGTATGTAGAGTGGTTTTACCGGAGTGTCTACTCCTTACAATGGCTTTTAAGATGTGTTTATTCAATTATTCTAAAATGCTTATTTTATTTTAATTAAATCCCAAATTGAATCGACCCTGCAGGCATTTTAATTTTTATTCATATTTAAAAATACGTCCCAAAGGCAAGTTTGTGCCGACACGGCCATTAAATCTAATTTTTTTTTATTTTATTATGTAAATTGTACTTGATTTTTGGTTTTACCCTGAGTCAGCGCTTATTTCGAACATCATTTTGCAACCTTTTTATTTTGGGGTCACTGATCCTAAAATTCCAAGACTTGATCAAAATATAAAAAGGGATTTTTTGGGACCTACCTATAAGCTTAGCTGCAGGCTACAGGTTTACGGCAAATCTATTCATTAGCTAAACATTTACTTTTCAAACACAGCCCGACGTGGTAGTTAGCGTAGTAAAATTACTAAGCCTACCATCACCTACGTCTCGTCTACCTGACGTCAGTTAGGTGAGGAAATTCGCAGATATGACGTCAGATAAACGAATAACCCGGGCACCCATTCCCGCCACTAGAAGTGGTACTTCGATGACATAACCGCGACAATGTAGACCGAAGTGGTGTGATGTGAAACGAGGAGGCAGAATAAAGCCGTTTATTTTTTTGGCTTTATTCGTTATGAGCTTTCCTAACCCTACTTCGTTTTGAATATAACGTCGAATTTGAGGCTGAAAATCTGGCTACTTTTGCCGTTATTCAGAGCTTTACTTACGGCGTTTTTTCAAGCTTGGTAGAAAATATGTTACTGTTATTCATCTATTGGTGTACAGTCTTGTAAAACCTCGCTCTCTCTTTACCATACACGCTTTATTTCGCTGTTTAAGTATATCAAATCAAAGTCAAACTTTCAAAATACAAAATAATAAGCGGTACACAAAATATTCACCCTTCATACAATGTATTAATAACGTAGCCATCCACAATCCACACAAGTAAGTCAGTTGAAGCACACACATCTAGTTTGCGGCTGCAGTAGTTGGAAGTTGGACAGGCGCGGTATTTACCTAATGATCGTAGGTGTATAGCAACAAGCTGTCCAGGGAGCCTAAAAAGACCACTTTGGCAGAATCATGTCCGGCAACCTTAGCGAGTAGCAACTGCGAGTGGTCATGTCAAAAGAAAATCATAAAACAATTCATATCACGCAATTTATCTGTTTGACAGTTTTACAAAAATGTAATACAGATGAAATTGCGTGATATGAATTGTTTCATGATTCTGCCAAAGTGGCCTTTTTAGGCCTCCTGAACTATTGCAATCGAGGCTCGCTTCTGGCTCATATTGATATTGACCCAGCTGCATAGGGAAAAGCTTTTGTTGATGAGATTGCTTCCTGTTCTTCGAATATACTTTAATAAACTAATAATAAAGCTGAAGAGTTTGTTTGTTTGAACTCGCTAATCTCTGGGACTACCAGTCGGATTTGAAAAAATATTTTTGTATTTTATAGCCCATTTCTTGGCTATAGTCAGGGATGGCGAACCTCTATACGTGACATTTTTTTTTTCGAATAAATATGTCATGCGGCCATGACGTGCCAACAAACAATCTTGGCTTAGTGATTACTGGAAAAAACTATATACTTTCGCATTGCATATTATTATTTTTAATCTCTCTTGACTTGACATTTCTCGAGACCCTGGGGTCCCACACCTTTGGAAGGTGTACCTACGAGGGGCCGACACCAACTCGCAGACGCCCGTTAGACGTTTTTAATGAAATGAGACACTAATCCCTGTTCGCACTATGAAAGTGCACCTGTGCATCTTAAGGAGTACTCCAGGTTGGTGTAGGACTAATGTTAATATTAAAAGTTTTATATTTATTTAATGAAATGACAAATTAGTGCGAATTTTGCTATTGCAAACACTTAGATGAATTGGGTAAGTACCTACATTTTTTTTTTTTTTTTATTTCATACCTTAGGAGGAAATCTCTTATGGAAAAGTGCTTATGGTACAAATCTAACTTAGAAAGATGTATTAATGATTCTTATGATTATAATTATGTAAATACGTACCTGTTATAGTCGCGAATCAAATTTTGATCAAGATACAACCTGACACTGACCTACAAATTGCAAAAATCGTAAGAAAATTTGAATTTCAGGATCTACCACTGCGCATTCACCTTAAATTCCATACTTTGTTAAGCGTAACTTTCTAGTTTCGATTCCAAGAAATAAATATTGGATTTCTCTGTTTGGAATTCTCAGTAGCTTAGGGGTTGGAAATACAATTACTTAAGTAGTACTTAAAGTATTTCCAAACCATGAAGCCACCAATAAAAGGTTTTTTATTAGTGGCTTTTGTGGACATGACATTTATTCCGATGACCATTTTCTATGTTATTAAGTATCTGGTACTTGTTGACACCTACACTGTCCCCCCATACCTATTAATACTGTAATTTGAAAACATTGTGAAATCCAATTACTTTCAAAAGAGTAACCGTGGAGTTTCTTGCTGGCTCTTTTCCATAGGAAACGACCAATTGGAACCGTGCACCTAGCTTCTGACGTTACATAACTGCCCATATAGGTTTATGTGAAATGAAATATTTAGATTTTTATTTAAACTGCGCTTTTGGTTTTCCACGATAGGAACATTTTGTGGCAGTTTTAGATAAAATTCAGCTTTGTAGATCGTCCTCTTTATCACTCATTCCTATGTGTGACAGTGTCTTTCTAAAGCTCGGTGTACATTAACCGCCATGCACTGTTCCGGGCTGCAAAGGCTGGCTACCTACGTGTTTACATAGATACTTGACCTATATTTTACTTTGTAGAGTACAGGCGTACCTACAAGCTGGCTACCAATCGGTTCAATTGCATGAACATTGTGACAAGTGTCAGTGTCAGGGCACTAATTGAAACCGCATTGAACGGAACATACCTACGTATGCACGTGCTGTAGTTGCATAATTGAACTAACTGAACAACACGTGAACACACGCCTTGTCAGAGAGTATTTATCTGCTTCCAGAAAAGTAATCATAATAATTATAATATATGCCAGGCGCCGAAAATTGAAATCCAACAGCACACTTTTATTTTGGTATTAATTAAGATAGATAAATATTTTTTTTGGTGCACAGAAAAGAATAGCACAACACACAATCGCACAATTCAATGATAACATAAGGTACATGAATATATGTAATAGGTAATAAATAATTCTCCCGGCCCAGCATTCCTTAAGAAATGAAGTAGGACTAAACGAAACTCCAACAGCAAGCCTGACCCACATAGTTATCGCTTATAAAAGAATTAGGATTACGTGACGCGCGCTTTACCGCGCCGCCATAAACACACCAATGGCACAACCCATATAACATCCAAAACTAATAACAAGCTTCCCCGACCACTAGTGATCCGATTTCTGAAACAAAACAAACAAAATGTTTTTTTAAGTTCCGCTAAAATTATACGTGACCATAACTGCGCCGACACTGACATCAAAGGTACAAAGGAAACATTAAACGTTTCACACCATACAACCGTCGTTTATTTCGTGAGTCTCGCCATCTCAGCAAAAATTTTATGGACTAAAAGCGGTTCTATTACATACGTAAACGGGAGGCAATTCCATCCATTAACATTACTAGCCTAGACGAACTTTAACTAACTTTTTGTCATATTCTTGGTGTATGTGACTGCACCTCTCTACAAAAAACTCACTTTTATTGACAAGTAGTACTTAAAAAAAAACTATACGTACTAACCATTTGGTTCTTGTTTATGTTTAATTGTTAACTATTTCATGACCTATAGAAGTAATTGTTGTTCTTTTTACATTTAACCGTTGAATCCTACTAATATTATAAACGCGACAGTTTTGAGGATGGATAGATGGATGGATGGACGGATGGATGGATGTTTGTTACTCTTTCACGCAAAAACTACTAAACGGATTTTGATGAAACTTTACAGTAATTTAGCTTATAGTACATCAAAATAACACATTATGATACTTTTTAACCCGATATTCCCGCGGGATCGAAACTTATGAGGGTGCAACCGCGGGGCACCGCTAGTACCTACAATATAATTGCGTGTCTTACAGAATAACTTTTTGTTCTTGTTTACTTTTGATTGCTAATAACAGACTGTTTCGTGTCTTATAGAAAAACCTATTCATATTGTTTACTTTTAGTTTTTAACTGTTTTGTGTCTTAAAAAATAACTTTTGGTTCTTGTTTATTTCTAATTACTAACAAATAGTAATAGTGTTTTATAGAACCTTGAACCTTGTTAACTTTAATGTTTAAGTATTTTGTGTCCTAAAGTATTTTTTTTAAGATGTCACCTAAACATAACTTAATAATACACACCATGTCATCTACACATACCTTAAAACGATGCGTACCTACACATATTCAGAAACTTATTATCATAGAAACGGCGTGTCCTTCAGTGTCAGGGTATCCTGAAATTCTCAAAAGGTCATTTCGTTAATCTTGGCAAATGAAACATACCTATCTACTAACTTATTGGTCACTGAAAGCCCCTTTAAATAAACTTTCTTTCTCAAAATTAAAAACTACACTAATGGGATTACGTAGTGCAAGACTAAGGGCTGATTTTACCAAAGTCAGATAACTTTTATTCTTGGAATAAAATTGACAACTGACAGTTCTAGTATGGACTAACTGTCAAAAATTCAATAATTATTCTCAGGATAAGACTTATTCTATGTATAAAAGTTTGGTCGAATGCGCCCTTAGAAGAAATTCTGCAAGTAAACTGGTACTATTGAACATTACCAAACTTAAAAAAAAATACCGAGTCTAATTCATAAATTCTTTCACTCAATATTATATGCTTTTAATTTTAATAAAATTAGATTGCTTTTAATTTTAATTAATTTCCCAATAAAAGGTTTCAACACAATTTTGACAAGTTTGCGGTGATGCTATATGCGAACTACTAACTATCTGCTTTGATGTTATCATTTTAATGGAATGCTGAGCAACTGACGGCAGCATCCTCTGCTAGGATATTATGCATATCGTACAACGGTTCAGAAAAATAAAAACGAAGGTGTAATTTGCTTTGTTAAAACTGATTACAACACTAGCAATTGAACGTACAATACTAGACGCAGATCGACTTCTCATAACCATCGATGATAAATTTACAATACTAGACATTTACAGCCCTCCTTCATTTAGTAATATTGAACCATTATTAAACTAGCTGGATACCTTGCTGAATTTACGAACATTGTTACGAGTAGGTACTTCTACCACGGATGACAAACACACGCGAAATGTAAAAAATTGGGAGGAAATTGACATGCATTAAACCATGGATCAACCCGGGATTAATAAGATGCCTTTTTCACTAGTAACTCCTCATTGACTTCGGAGTTTCACAGGGCAGTGAACTTGGTCCCAAGCTTTTTATTGTCTATATTAATAAATCTCTCCGTGAATAATGCTGAAATGATAACTTAGGCAGATCTCACAGCCGTAATATTTCACGAGAAATCGTGGGGATATGTACACTGTCTATCAGAAGAGGGATTGTCACTAACCGCGAATAACCTGGAATAAATATTGTTTTCTCCAAGACCGCCGATCCAAACTTACTGGAACATCTTAAGCTCAAACTACATCACTGCTCTTCTAACATCCTCCTGTGACCTGCTTATTGTATAACGTGGACAACAAAATATTTTCTAATTTATAGAGAATACAAGGTTATTTAAAAAAAAAACTTTTTTAATAGAAATAAAGAGACAAATTATGAATATGCTACACTTCAAATCAAAAATAACGAACATAGGTACCAAGTGCGGTGTCGCCTATATGTAGTGGCTAAAGGTGGTGAAAACGGACACAAGACTTTGTTTCTGAGAATGATACAAAATTAAACCATAATCTACAATACCCAAAATATTTATATTAGCTTTGAGTATCCTTTAGCAAAGGTCTAAATCAAAAATAACGAACATAGGTACCAAGTGCGGTGTCGCCTATATGTAGTGGCTAAAGGTGGTGAAAACGGACACAAGACTTTGTTTCTGAGAATGATACAAAATTAAACCATAATCTACAATACCCAAAATATTTATATTAGCTTTGAGTATCCTTTAGCAAAGGTCTCCTCTAGTGCACTCCATGTCCTGCCTGTCTATTACTCTCTTCCCTATAAAGGACCTGCGATCAGTCTCATTTCCTGCTTCCATAACTGAAGTTTTATAATTGAACTAACTAAGCAAAATGCGGTCCCATTGTTAGAAAATGTACTGCTTCGCGTAAAGTACTTAACTAGTTTGCAAATAGTTGTGGTGTTGCAGTTTTGCAGCCGGCCACTATTTACTTACCGGGTATTTTAACTTGTTTGACTGGTTTTTACTTCCATTTTTGTCAGCTCCACTTTACAATTTTAGTCATTTTATTTTATGATACAAAAACAGGAATATTGTTTAGTATGATAATATTTATTTAAAAAATGATATACCCGATAAACACCTTTTGACATTTTGTTCCACTTGTTAAAGTTTCGAGAGGAAATGCCTGTTTACGCTCTAGTTTTCAAGTACTTTTTAAGTGGGTTTGCAACATAATAGGTCCCTTATAATAATTTTGAGCCTGAAATAAAAAGTACTACCTACCTAATCGAAAAAAAACTTGTGGGTATTACAGTTTCAAACTTTTCCGTTCAACTATAATTATGTTACAAGTTGTTCAGAAACGCTTCTGTCCCCGTCATTATTCATAATTCTTAACTTCGCAGGTGTTACACCAAGTTTTATTTTTGTTTCAGTATTTAAGAGTAAACTAGTCGCGAGCTCGAACTTACTGGTGGTCATGGCCAAAAAGCTCGCTGTCTCACCTGGCTCCGTGTCTGACAGAGCTAGTATCAGTGATGAGCAGTAAGATGCTTTAGACGCTAGTCTACACGCACAATGTCCAGTTCTTAAGCACAGAAACACAGTTCCGAACTGAAAGGCGCATAAAAAAAATCTAAAAGTGCTTTGGAAAATCAAGTTTTACAAAAAAAAACTGCATATATCAATTACAAATAAAGTTTATTGAACTCTTCAATAACTGAGCTTTGTCGGTACGGACTTGGTTTTGAAGACTTACAGTACTTTTATTACTTATTTAACATAACTTTTGAATGGCTTTTTATTTTACTATTCTGTTTTGGTACAGACAAAATTAATAATAATTCAAAACGATGTCATGTTTAACTTTGGATGCACAATGTCAAACAGTGGAGTAATAGTCTCCCGAAATTTGTATGGAAAAAATATCGACTAGTGGCACCTTAATGAGGAAGCTCGTTTTAGATAAACTTTTGCTTTAGATATCCATCACTCAAAATTCAAATTTCTTCGTGTAAGTAAAGTAGATTTACATTTCAGTTTTGACGAAAGACGTCGCTTTGTGCTTCTCGCATCCAACGGGTTCTGAGGCCTTCACAAGGTCGTCGGTCCATCTTGTTTGAGGCCTCCAACGCTACGTCTTATGGTAATCTGTACTAAACTGTATCTGTATTTTGCGTGTGTGAGTGTATTTTTTTCTCCTTGTTCTTCGGGTCGCTGGCACGACAGTTACTCATATTTTGTCACTTACATGGCGTTATCGGTGGCAGCGTAGAGCTCACGAGGTTAAGAATATCAACTTTTGGGTATTACATGAAATACAGAAAAGCAATGTATCAAATCATTCTGCATCAATTTAAATGAAAAGTAAAAGCTACAGTAGGTATTAATTGACTTGTTGCTGATTGTATATCCAAATTCTATTAAATGAATGAATCCTTGCAAAAAAAACTACCAAGGTTTGTTTACTAACCTACCTACATGTTGCAAAAATAAAGGACAAAATATGTTCTATAGTATATAGACCACCCCATGTCACGATGGCTGTCATCAAACCCCAGCATATTGGTTTCACCTCGAGCAATATCCATGGGAGTGTCTGGTACCCAGAGGTACTACTATTTTGCTACTTTATTTTTACGCCAACACATCCCTTGAAGATAAAGATTTTTGCCTTTCTTTTTCGTTAGCTTATTTATTTTCTACAAAGTTGTTGCCTTGAAAATACAGCATTGCTTTTGTTTGTGATTTGGATATTCAATAATAATAAATCAATCCTCTATTTTGATCAAGCAAAAGGGAGCCTCGTTTACAAGCTGAAACTATTATATAGCTTCTGAAGTTTCTACTGAACTTCACGATTTAATTTATAGTCGTGGAATTAGCATAAAAAATCTCTTACTTTTCCTTCAAACTTTATTCACCCGGATATGAGAAAAGTTTGTTAAGTGGAAAATAGCGTAAGTAGGTACTTGAGTCTACTACCATTCAAGGGTAATCTTACTTGGGATGGACCTCTAAATTACTTGTGTGTGCAAGCATCGTGCACGTAGTTGTTTGCTATTTCAAAGCAAGATTACCTAAGGACTTCTTACATGGTGTTATCATAGACAGCTTGTGTATAAACAAATAAAGGGTCGCTTTCGCTATAGGTTGATACGTATAGTCGGCCCCGTATTAATTTCCACTAAACTGAAACTTCACTACATTAAAATTGAACCTATCTAACTGCGTCACAAATTGACCGGTGGGTTACTCATAATTGCGTAACATATATACAATAACAATTGAATGCAGTTCTTTCATGTTGACAGTTCAGCCACGTTTATTGCATTTTTTATGTTGTTGAGCAGACGAATTTTCAAACATATGAAGCAATGGATTCGGAATTTACTTCAAAACCCTTGGATTATGATTGAGTGTGTTACCGGCGTTACGCAATCAAGGTGAAGGTTTTTTTATGAAGTGCAAGTGACACTCAACCATAAAGTAATTAACCAGTTGTGAGGCCAACTATACCTACATGCAGCAACATGGAATGCCCGACGATGGTACATATTCTTCAATAAATTCTTCGTAAACTTTAAAACCATTTTGGTAATTTTTGTTCGTTCACATGGTAGAGTGAGTGTGGTTGTCCTTTTCTGTGGCATGGTTTTTGAATTCGACAGTAAGCAAGAATTTCCTTCAAATATGAAGTAAGTATCTAGGTTTGTTACTTTCTTTCAAATATTATCTGGGTTTCAGTTATTCAAGAAGAGAAGGTAATATAGATTCTAATCAATGGAAAAATACGTGACATACAAAAAAAAAGATAATTATTTGGAATCCAACAAACGCAATAATACCGAAAGTAAACACGGAAAGCTTGTCTACTCATCTATTATGGCTTTATCTGTGATGTGTATCATAGGATCATAGCGTATCTCTGGGAATTGTTTCCTTATCGCGCCATATGTACTGATACACAATATCTGTTCCTCCATATGAATAACATACAAATTGGAATAAAGTACCTACCTGATCTTTTTTTCTTGGTATATTCATATTTATTTGTGCAGTGAATTCCGAATCCATTGCTTCATTAGATATATGTTTGAAAATTCCACAAATGACGACCTAAAACAATCGTTTTCATATAAAGGAACATACATAGCTAATGAGCTAGATTAGAACAATACATAACGGGTGCAAAAAGACACATAGCGAAGCCGAGAGTCACTTGAACTCCCCGTCATTGTAATATATTTTTTGTACTGTACTATGGTACAGTAAGGTAAGGTTCCCAGGTATGCCTGGGAACCTTCTGGTTACGGAGATATCGAAGGTAATAATTCCAACTTTTACTAACGTTTTTTTACGAAAACAAGTTTTTAATGTTACACACAACACAAACACACACAAGTACAAGCACAAGTCAAAACACAACACACACACAACACAAGCACAATGCACAAATGCACAAGTTTAAATAACCCCTGTACCGTTGCATGCACCCGCATGTTTTGCGTGTGTTACATTGCGCACAACTGCAACCACCAAAAATAAAAGTCGTTTCCCTGCAATTATTTTTGTGCAATGTTATTTATTTTGATGTATCTACAGAATGCTTAGTTGACGGCTATGTGTTGGGACTTTTGACAACCTTTATAAAGAAAAAAAAAAAGAGCTGTTCTCTACATTTTGACGAGTTAATGAGAACATAAATGTAGGAAACAGCTGATTCTTTTTTCGCGATTTCAGGTTTGGTCCCATAGTAAAAGTTGTTCATAATGATGAGTACAATCTCCCATTTCGATTTGTCACATGTATTTAATTTCAACCTGTATATAAACACATTACAACGTACAGATAAATGTGTCGAAAGCTATACTTACCTATTAACACGTAGGTAGTCCTAAGTAAACCCGATGCGTCTTATAGGAAACGCTCAATTTATTTTAAATTAACTTTGAGCTCACACATTACAAGTAAATTGTTTTGTGTTTTGTCTGTTCTAAAACATTAGGTGCTTTCGTTTTAATGCTGCTCTTAGTATAATAATGCTTTTCGTCGAGCCATCTCTAGATTAACTTTTTTGAACAAAGCAATGTAAAAAAGATAGAAATACCTATTATCGATTCATTTTATCAATCATTTGTAGATCTTTGACAGTCCTTACACACATGGACAGTCAGAAACCCAGAAGTCTGACGACCAGTCTTACTAAGGGGGACCGTTTTACCCAGTAACTGGGTTGTGGAGGTCAGATAGACAGTCGCTCCATGTAAAATACTGTTATTTAGCTGCATCCGGCTAGACTGGAAATCGACCCCAACATAGTTGGTAAAAGGATAGGCAGATCGATTTGTTCATTCAATTCAATATCACTGATCTATTTCTTACTTAAACATTGTTCAACGTACACTTTTACACGAAAAGAAAGCTCGATTACATGGTGATTTTCAGTTCGATTAATTAACCACAAACATTTGAACGCCCTCTGGTATAACATAGCGCACTCTTTATTTTCTTTATATACCTTATTCGATTATTTGGCATTCGATTTGGCATAGTACACCCTTATTATTGTACCTATGTTCAACAAATTAATAAATGCCTTACGATTAAATTGAAACTATTTTCAAATTAAACAGTGTCTACATTCTGATAAATTATTAGTGATAATTAATTACGACCAGACGAAACACTATTAAAAACATTCGTTTATGTTTTATATGAAATCTAATCTGGTCGTAGAGAGAACAAGTTTAATAGACTTCGCGTGCCAAAACAAAAAGTAACTTCAAATCAAGTGGACCGAACAGTTTCAAAGATCAGTCTCTAATTAATTTGAAATAATTGGTGTCTGCTATTTGGGACATACCTACCTACTTCAAGCCTTTATTCACTTTTTACGAACCTCATTGACTTTGCGAAAAAAGATACGTAACTAGCGAGCTACCTATTTATTTAAGTGTTTAATTAGCTGTAATCAAAAGCTTATTGTATAAAAAAATATTACCTCTAAAAAAGTGCAATCATTTACGTAATGACGCTTTTTGCAAACTATAGATACAAACAAAGTCAAGCAAGTGGAATGGGATTGTAGACAAAACAAGTACTTCCACGATGTTTATTTGTTTTTACCTACGTGTAATTTGTACTCATGCAGTGCATCCACTTAATGAAATGGAGGCCATCAAGAGAATGTAGTGGACATGACGTCACTAAAACAAGTAGCAAATGCAACAATTTCGTTGAAATTCTTTGCGTAGATACTCTTATCTTTCTAGTCACGGACTGTTGGAAGTATGCAGTGCATTTGGATGCAAACAATTTGTTGATAAGAGACATTTGCACCTAACAATTTTCCATTGTTCGTAGTTGGAATGCCTCCATGTAGTATATTGTTGTTTTTATGACTATTAGACGGAAACTTAATGTTTCGAGTGTTTTTCTTTCCTTTTTTTTGGTAAAAAATATGGCGTACCTACTTACCGAGATTTTGATTTTAAGATAATTAATGTGTTTAAATATTTTAAAGCCACGTCACGTTTCAAAGTCGTTAAACTACGTTTTAAGATCAAAACGTTTATACCCATCTTGACACACCTTGATCCCCGTAATTTTATTTGTTTTCAAAATATTCAATTCAAGGAAAACTACACTACATTATTTTATCAAACAATTGCTTACGTGCTTAGTTATAAGCCCGCTCCACGTCTGAAGTTATTAGAACTTCAAGATTGGAGGATTAAGAACCGATTGAGATATAGTTATAACGTGTTCTTTAGTCAGTTGATATTACTCTTGTAGACATTCATCCGTGAAGATAAGTAAGGCAGGACGATTGTGTGTAGGTACATACTTCTGCTCCACTTTTTCGTGTTTCCACTTTTCCGACAATTAGACATAACGCACACTAGGCGATATTTTACTGCAACAGCCCGGCGATTAGACGCAACGACATGCTGCATAAATTAGCTAGCGAAACTCAGCAGACGTGATGGGTATCGATATCTAAACATAATGAAAAAAAAATTATTGTTTTAAAGATTTTTTTGTGGGGACCGCAGTTAGTGTACCCACTTGAAATATCAATTTAAAAAATCAGTTTTTTTTTTTTGTAAACTTCACAAACGTTCGGTGTCTAAACACGATAAAACCAAAGAAAACAGATTTTCTCAACTCAAACTTCAAGAACAAAACTACCGGTCGTTGACCCCAAAAAACACCCATCACCCAAACACACTAAAATAAAATAAAAAGGCATCAAAAATTTATATTTTGTCGTGCTAAATCGATAAGTGGGTACCCATTACGTCTGGAGAGTTTGGCTAGCTGATTTAATTTGACCCTGTATTTTGTTAAGAGTTCCGCACATTGACGTCGAGATGCAGAGTCGCAACGACAGGCTAGGAGGATCGCACGCTCTCGCTGATTGCCGCAGCGACTATTCGCGAACACTGTGCGTCTAGACACACAGTGTTTGCGCCACTTAGTATTTCGTAGCTGCTAGGCACTTGTAGCAGCTTACGAGGTGCTATAGAAGTTTCTTAGTAAACCCCTTGCACCACAAATCAATGAATGTACTTAGAGCTAAACATCAAGATCATTCTATCTCTGTCATGTTCAAACGATTAACAGAAACAGAATGTTTTAGATTGGTTTAGCGCTAAACGTATTTAGTCATTTGCGGTACAAGCGGGCCTTAATCTAGGTAAATGCATAAATTCAAAACACCTTAATTAAACGTTAACGTACCGCACTTTAATAAAGATTCCCTGAACTAATAAAGAGTCATAACTTGAGCTACTCGTAGCTCTCCGCTATATCCTTCAAGAGTTAATCAAGACTCCAGGTGGTTTTATAAGCAGGGTTTTAGCAGGTGCTACTCGCTCGTAAAACACACGTAGCATATGAAGGGTTGAAAAGCCAAAAGTAACGTATTTTCGGGAAGATAAAATAGAACTGATGAATTATAAAGCAGACAGCCACTTCTCGCCCCTTAAGCATCAAAAAATTGGAACACGTCAAAAGGGTTAGACATAAATAATAAATTTTCCTTTTAAGACAATGACAACGAAAATCTACATTTCCATATTTTTCCGGGAAATCTATGACTTTCCATGTGATACTTGAAAATGATGGACTTGAATGCTAAGTTATGAAAGTTCGTCGGGCTCTTGTCACCGCCAGGGTGCCAGCTGTTTCAGAACCCAATGGCTTGTCACACGACGTTGGGAAGAGGCCAGATGGAATGATCATAATACCTTAGAAGTTGGGTAGGCCTTTGGTGTGGGATGCAACCTATGTCGGCACCCCCCGCTATCCCTTCTTCCTAGCACGATAGGCTGTGCTGGGGCGGCTGCTGCAGGAGCAGAAAAACTCAAACGGCGCAAATATAACAACCATAATGGAAGATATAGGTTTGAGCCGTTTTTTATTGAAACACCTTGGGGTCCGAGTGCTCATTGAATTTTTCGGGACATCACCAAGTGGTTGGTTGTCTCTTCAAGTGACCAGCCAGAGGGCTGGCCTATTTTTAGCCCAAAGGATCAGCATTGCCATCCAACGTGGTAATGCTGTCAGCCTTTTGGGCACTTTCCAGTTATCCCATTGACAGCGATGCGGACGATTTTTTTGATGCCCAATGAGCTCCTGCCTTTTTCTTTTACTTGAATGTGTCTATTTTGGTTTAAAAAGACATAACTCTATTTTACTGCCCCATTAGTCTCGTAGTCGCAAGCGTGACTGCTGAGCTGGCTGTCAGTGGGGTCCTCGATTCGATTCCCGGGTCGGTCAAAGTGTTATTTACTTTTCCATTAGGCATTTCTTAGTTACAGCCATAGATATCCGTATTTACGGCAGTCCCATCGGACTATGAGAGTAAGGGAAGAGAGTGCACCTGTGTCTGGGCGCACACTTGTGCACTATAATATCATCCGAAGACTGGTCTCCGCTGAGATTGGTTGTAATGGCCAAAATTCGGTTTTGAGGGTTATTAAGTTTTTTTTTTTAATGATACTTTGCAAATAATGGATTGTAAGTCGTTTAAAATTTTTGTCTCGGTGCGGTTAGTGGAAGTGCTCATGTGTGATTCGGTCAAGTGCTGTTGAAATCAGTGCTCTGAGTGGATTACCTCTGTAAATGAGTTAAGAAAACGTAAAAGAAACAAATGAGTGAGGTTGGGGGAACTTCCTATTTAATTCATTGACATTACAATAATCAAAATAGATCACTCGGTATGATATTTTACAACAACAATTATTTATCTACCTTTAACAATGGTATTAATTACTATAGCATTTTAATGTGACACGCGTATATGGGCATGCTGGTACGAAACTACGAGAAAGAAACACAACTAAGACCACACTTTTTTTTTAGCCCAGGTAGCACGGGCGATTTTCCCAAAGCGATTTTTTTTTCGCGCTCTGTATTTTCAACGCTCTGTTTAGTGCCGAGAGTTTTAAATCCAACAGCGTGATTTTTCGACGCGCTGGGATGTATGTACTCTATCGGATTTTCAATGCTCGGCTGAACACCAAGAGTTGGAAATCCTGTGCGCGATAAAACCTCGCCGCGATATTTTTACGCCAGTACGAACATGGGCTTAGCTATAACTTATAATACTGCTGAAGAATCATGACCGGTCTGAACATAGGCTATCCGAACTTTCGCGCATGTTCTCTCACTCACACTCGCCTCATATCACTATTTGGTTCATAAAAAATGTTATTGCGCAACCTTCTGCGCAAAGTTCGGACCGGCCAGGATGCAACGACCGTATTTTACGGACTTAATATTTAATACCTGCACAAGCTATCTAAAGCATTGATTAAGTAAGACTAAAACAATAAAAAGAAAATAATAATATCTACTCGTGGGATTTATTTATTCGATGTTTATTTCTTTGGAATTTCAGTTAAGTAAACAAAGACAAAAATAATGTTTACTTATACGAGTATGTAGTCGCACAATAGATGTAAGTATCACAATTTCATACTATAAAAATCACCTTTGACCAAACACAATTTAATTACATCGCTGCATAGTTTACATTATTTTTACAGTTTCTTATTTCACTATAATTTATATCTAATGAAATACACAGCCAAAGCCTTTTAATAACCATTTATTCAACTAACGACACACACAAGTATAAAACTCGATAGAAAATAAGTTCACAAAAGGCAACTCATTAGTCGCTTTATGAATATTCTCTTCAGACAAATTTTATTATTTATCTAATCCAAGTCACTTAGGCTTTTTGTTCCGTTTATTCACATAAGGTAGGTATACTTTATTTACAGTCTATGTTTGTATACACAGCAAATTATTATTTATGTATACCTACCTAGCTACTCTGTTATACTTGATTGACAATTTATAAAGTATTTTAATCTCTTAAGTAAGTACATACATACGACACGATCTTTTGACTTTCACACAATATACAAGAAATAGAATTTTCAATATACACGTCATTTACAGTCTCATCGAGTATAGACACACTGTGTCATTAATTACACGAGGGCCGGCTCATATTCGCCGAACTAAATCACAGACATACATCGTGATACTGCTGCTGTCACAAACATGAATAAAGTTCCTCACGCGTCCTTGATACGGTTCGGTGATGTATATATAGCTCGACCCTCGCAGATTTGGGCGGGAAACAACGGTACATTTAACATTAGGAATTCTCACTTTTCGTAGCTTAACACATACATAATTTATAGCAGTATTTTCCGTACAAACACAGCTTTCAATTCGATTCAATCTACCCACGGTCTACACTCAACGTTTTTTTTATTATTTTGTGCTTAGCACATACTTTTTACAACCACCGTACTTAAAAACTACCAGTAGAGTATTATGGAGTAACGTTACATATTTATACACCTATCTAGTCTAGACTGACATTGAATGAATCGTAAATAATCGTTTTGTTAAAAAATTAAATTAATAGGTACATAATAATTCGTATAAATCACATTATGAATGATCTCCAAATTAACTTAGAAAACAACGTTCAACCTTTGGACATTGACTACAGATTTATGTTGTTAACTAGAATGTAAAGTGAAGTGTCACCCAAACGTAATTAATAGATTCGAGAATGAATAATGGGCAGTGCGTTCCAAAGATTACAGCTTTTTAGTTAGTCTCCGGGATTATATCTATAGCTACAAACCTTTAATCGCTTCATGTACCCATAAATAAGCTATAACGGCAGCTCCGTCCATTGCGTATATTCTCAAGGACAATTTCTTACGTTATTTCACCATCATGTTTTAGCTAACATAGATTAGCACTTAAGACCAAAATGGTAGTTTAAGTGCACGTTAACATTTAAATATTAACAAAGCCGTAACTAACAATGGACAACAATGTCTTATATACAATTTTAAAATCGTTTAGAAACGTCTATAAAATAGATCACACTATTAGGCCGTCTACGTCACTTGTAGTTCTGCTCGGGCGAGCGAGCGGTGGCGTGGTCACTATCGTTTACACAGACGTGTCTCAGGTGAGTCCACCAATGTTACAGTTCACGTGGTACATGTAGGTGGCCAGCTCCTCACCGGTGAGCTCGTCGTCGACCTCACGAAGACTGGAGTTGGAGATGCTTCGAGGGGAGTCGAAGGAGTCGGAGGGGTTGTGGATCCGAAGGCGCCACGCGCGAGCCCAGTGCCCGTTCCCGCTCGGGGACTCGTTAACGGTTGGTAGATCGCGCCCGTTGTAGCACTGCGCACATAAACATTACAAATTAGAAATAACAGTGAATTAGTACAAAATATAGATAAACAGATAGTCGTCATCATCTACAAATATGCAAATTTTCGATTATCATTGTTTATACCTATTCGAACATAGACCTAATGTAGGCAGTCATTCTTTTTTATTAAAACGATCTAAGATTGTTTACGATATCTATTAAAAACATATTACCTAATAGAAACAAGAACCGGGTCGATATTTTTATATGTTGACATCGAACGATCGACTCTGCTCATTATAAAAATGCAGATAATCCATAAAAAAATGACTTAAAGAATAAAATATACAACACAAAGTTATGTTCCATTTGTGCTCTAATCAAGCAGAAATGGATTTTATTCAACACAACAATATGCGAACAGGGAAAAAGAAATGTGTTATTATACACATAACGGCTGTAAGTTACTAAACTTGAGCTCACATTAAAAGCCGAAAACTTGGGATAATATTATGATTTTCCCTGTCCTAACTTTCATTATAAGTCAGCTGGAAAGGGGTAGAGAAATTAAGCCACTTATATAATTACTTATTCATTTAGCGCAATATCGATTGTTCAATAAACTACATGAAAAACAAAAAAGTCACGGCGCCGGTGTAAAAAGTGTCTACACTTACGACATTGCTAACGTCGATAGCTCCTCACTACACTAATACCTGCTTTTCACGTGAACCTATTTCGTGGCCTAACTGTGGGAAAATCAACATTTGATTTATAACAATAGAAATTCAATAGGCATGACGAAAGATTTTGAAATCCTCTTCCGTAATTTAGGTACACATTTACTATTTACGAAGAAACCTTTATTTCGGTTATAAACTAAAGTTTAACGAAGTCCAAAACCATTTTTCAAATATTGTTTCAAAAGTGGGCGAAAACAGCTCGCAGTGTCATGGCGGCGGGTTTGACGTCACGCCTAGGTAAACGTCAAATGTGTCAGAGGAAAGAACACACTAAAGGATACAATGTTTACATAGGCGAGACGTCATGCGCTGTGATTGTTGTTTCAGTCAAAATGGCCGATTGCAGTTATAATCTTTTATTATAATGAAAATCCGATTAATCTCAAATTTTTTAATAAAACTAAATCAGTGTTTTAAATCCTTTTAACACGTATTTTCCCCTAAAATCATTAAATCCTTGATTATTTGATACTGTCGTCACGTCTATTGTATCTCATTACCCACAACTGTGGGTAATGAGCCACAATTGATTTAGCAGCAGCTCAACTGAGCTAATACAGAAAAGGAATATAAATACTTCGACAGACCAAAGACACAAATACAGTTGATCCATTTAAATGAAATGAATTCTGTGAACCCTAAAATTCCGCTCCGACAACAATAAAACCCTAAAGCCTATAAACATTAGAATTTGGCATGGAATCTTGTACATCGTAAGTAACTGATAAGACTGGGTTTTATGGAATCACCACGAGGCAACGATATTAGTACATTAAAATACATGTGTACTATGTTGATCATCATACTCGCGGCTCGCGCGGTAAGGAAGCCGAGTGTGTAATGATCAATACACACGGGTTTCATACGATGTTTTTCAACACACTTGCGAGGAAAAAAACAGATTTGTATTGTTAAATATTAACTTGTATGGAAAATGGCACGCTCGTTTTGTTTTCTTCGCGCGCTTCGCTAGCGATGCGTGAGCCTAAAAAGGCCACTTTGGCTGAATCGTAAAACAATTCATATCTCGCAATTCATCTGTTTGACAGTTTCACACCTATATATATCGCTGAAGGGTAAGGCGAATCTCCATACAACTCGAACCTCGCAACTATTCGCGAATCATATTTTGATCAAGATACAACCTGATACTGACCTGAAAATTGCAAAAAACGTAAGAAAATTTTAATTTCGCGGGCTACAACAGCGCATAATAAATTTTAGTTCATTTTGGGATCAAGGACAATAAATTCAGACTATTTAAAAAAATGTGAAATATGGCCCGCGGATTCCTTTCGGCATGAAGTCTCTTTGTTGAATTTTAAAAAACGCACATCTCCGACAAGTAAATTATCAAGTGGCGTTATCGCACTAGTTTCGTAGTTTTTAATTTAGTCGCATTTTTTTGACTTGATATTTCTATAACTAATCTACATTAATATTGTAAGGCCAATTTTCGTAATCTAAAACTTTCAAAATCTAGTCGCAGTGCCATCTCGGCGACAAACAAATGTCAAAATGTAGCGAAATTAGAGGTATTTTTGACAGATTGAATCTGAACTAAATTATGAACGTTCTTATAATTACTAGAATACTGAAAAGCTTCTCTTTGAGTAAGCTCTTTTTGAGTACGTCGGCAGTCAAACCGAGTTATACGGCCGATAGCAGCCTATAGCGAGTACTACCAAAATGGGTACCTAGGTCGGTCTGAAATAGAAACAGAAATAATATTTATTTGCATAAAACATGGTATAAAAGTTTAGTATTTTGCTTATAGAAAGCAAATATTATAGGTTATATGTGGTTATATTACAAAATGTAACCTACAATATTTGCATGGTTTGCCGAGTACCAAGTAAGAAACGAGTACTCGGCGCATCTATAATTCCTACGAACCCCTTAGCAAAAAATTTTATGAGGCTATTAATAGCCGCTTGACATTAAAATAAGTGTTAGGACACATTTGCACTAACACTTAATTTAATGTCATTGCTCGCATTTCACATGGTATTTTCATGATTATAAATATTCAACCCCTGCACGCTTTGGCATATAAAGTGGCCTTGGCTAAAACCTTTACCCGAGCCCATTAACAGGTTGTTCAATTACGAATGACAGAAAGAGAATCATTAAGCTAGTGAGTATGAAATGGTTAAGGCGGCTGGGGTTAGGTCATAGATATCACCAAAATAAGTAGCATAATCAGCTTATAATGTCCCCACTGCTGAGACACAGGCCTCCTCTCGGTGCGAGGGAGTGGGCCGAAATCCACCACGCAGGTTGGTAAAGAAGTAAGAAGAAATATATATTTTCATGTGGTATGGAAATCGTAATTTTCCTGCATCTGCTAATAGCAACCAAGAAATATCACACTTCCTTTTTCCCAAGCGATAACGATTTCTGTCTTAAGATAAGTTATAGAATCAGGTGTTACTTTTGCGAAAATCCATGACAGTAAAATGTTACGTAAAATTATTTCATTTTAATTCTGTAATAAAATAAAACTAAAACTAAATATTTATACATAACATTTTTACATAACATTTTCTCTATTCTTAATAAGTCAAACTCAAAGCATTTATTTCAAATGAACCAATTAGGTACATTCACTTTTGAATTGTCAAGGGGTCGGTTAGTCAAAAAGAAGAAGCTAGTTGCCCTTTCCAAACCGTAGGTAACCATAGGTTAGGTACATATGGAGAAGAACGGGCGAGGACACTCTTTATAACCATAAAATTGTCACAAACTATTGTTTACATCATTCATGTTGAAATTATTCATGTGGGAATGACGTAGAAAGACGAAGCGTCCGGAAAAAAATAAGATTTGAAAAAAAAAAAAACAATTAAGGAATATTCGTTCTTGGCGTATGTTTAAAAATGGTGATAAAAATATACAAAATCCATTATAAGTCTCTATGTTTATGGAAATAGGTCTTCATGTTTTTAACCGATTTCTAAAAAAGGAGGAGGTTCTCAATTCGTATGTTTGTATTTTTTTTTTTTAAGTTTGTTCGCGCATAACTCCGTCCCTTGCCGACCGATTTCAATAATTCTTTTTTTGTTGGAAAGGGTATACTTCCCAAATGGTCCCATGAATTTTTTTTCGAAATCTGACGATCGGTTTTTGAAAAATCAACAAAAATCTAAAAATTCAAAAGCAATATTTTGTAAAAGGTGATGAGCAGTTGACATTAGGCTATTGTAACTTAGATAAATTACAAACTCTCCCACTAAAAAGTAAAAAATAAAAACTTTTTTACAAAAAAAACAACCGGTGTCCAAAAAAAAAAACACTACAAAGTGCTAAATAACTTTAATTTCGGAAGTCGGTGTCAATAAACGAAAATGCAGAACCAACGACACCGACTTCCTTTTTGTGTAAAAAAGTTTTTACATAATGAAAACTACTGTTAAGTTACCTACATATTTTACAAAATATACGGTTAGAAACTACACAAAAATCTTAAATTTCTTTCTTTCTTTCTTTTCTTTCTTTCTTATTTCCCCAAAAATAGTCCAGTTTAGCGCCTAATGTATTAAGTTTACGTTCATTGATGAATTATGATCGCAAGAAACGAAAACCTAAGCGGCTTGAGAATAAATGGGTGGAAAAACGGCAATCCAGACCTGACCTCAGCTGTATTGCAGAGGGCCTCGATAAATCCAAAGGCAAAATTATCACGACGACGTAAGGCCGAGGAGCATAAGATGTTGACGTAAAATATTAAAAGACATTAAATCTAGAAAATTGCTCTCGAAGATTCCTCAATAAAATGTAAAACGTAATAAAATGGACATTATCTACAGCCGGTCAAGGGCGAATCGGCCCTAATACGAGTTTTTTATACAAACCAATAAATACCTTGTATTTAATACTGTTGGTTACAACCGACATTTTGTCGAATACAACATAAAATAAGGAGAACAAAAATAGAATTCAATTGAATTTGTAAACCAATATGTGTAAAAAATATGAGACTCGGTTGAATGCCAGTATTCTCGAATGATTCCTTCTTGTTTTATTGATGGTAATTTATCCTTGGCTAGTTTATAAACTGATGCCTGCTCCTACGTCAGACGGTGAAGGGTTATAAACTGATTACTTTATTGTCATTGTATGTATTTGTTTTGGCTGCATTCGCACATAAACAAGCCATAAACATTATTCATTATTATTCTAATCTCCTGCCACTGTCATCAAAGAACATTAGCTTTCTAGACACGACTCTGTATCAAACAAGTTAGTAGCAAGGATAATAATAATTTTTCTTCTAATGCAATTAAAGAAAATCGTACATTCCTGTGAGTTCCTTAGAACTTGGCACCAATTTAGATCTCAATTCTTTTATTGGCAATCCTAACATTTCCGCACGTTCTTTGTACCTAACTTCCTTTTCTATGTATGTCTTGGTGAGTTCAATTCATGAACACTTTCCGAAATTTTAGTGTAAGTCATTTATTTGGTGTTTTTAATAAAAGCCACTATAAAAATAGCCAATGAGCTGTCGTAGCTCCTAAATGTAAAAAAAAATAGAAATGGTAATCCTAAACAGTTCCTCTATGTAGTCCACTTTTTTGTTTTGCAATTTTATTTCTTGTCGTCTTGTCGTTGTTCTGGTTTTATGGTTTTCATTTCTTAATAACAGAAAGACACACACAGTTAGAATATTTATGTAATTTTGGTACAAATCTTCGAAAACTTTGAATCCTAGTTATGAAATTATTTCTAGCCAAACCTAACTATAGGTACGCTTCGGATGCTTAGTTGTAGCCAGTTTATTAGATTTTAGAGCCAGGTTAATTCATGGAACGTCCCACGGTTTTACATTGGTATTATTGGCAATAGTTACTATTTTCTGGTAGTAAAATATTATTCGTTTATCGGGATTACGTTAAGTAGTGGGATGAAAAGTTATGAATGGGATTTCTGTACATACATGTTTAATGTTAAATATGACGTAAACAATCGACGCATTATTGATCCAAGTGTTATTATTATTTAATTATAAAAGTTGTGTTTTGCAGATTAGATCTGGATAGGATTGAAATAACCTTTTTCAATAGGTAAGCGATACCAAATTTTCTTAGAAAGTCGTCTGGAATCAAGAAGAAAGAGATCTACTTCTTTTATTAGTTTTCAATACCAAGTAAACTTTTAATTAAGAATGCGTAGAATTTGGCGGAAAATATTTTAAATGTATTATAAATATGTATAAATGCCTTATAAATAGAATAATTTAAAAAAAATCGAATAACCACAAATCAATCAACACCGAACATCGAATTCAATTATAATTAAACAGACTTTAGACATTATTTTGACAAGTAGTGCATTCAATTCACTTATTTGTCCATTCTTGATGATATTCGCTAAGATAAATAAAACTGATATGATATGATTATCATAATCAATGCAATTAAAAGAAAAATAAAGAAATAACGCTAAAACGAAGTAACAGCGCGGGCAGGTGATGCGATGCAACAGGGCGAAGTAGCGAGCATAAGCTAGTCTGAGATAAAGCTTTGAGAAGACATTCAGACAGGCTTTTATTATGTGTTTCAAGAACCCATTTAGCTTAATGCTTTGAAGAACACTTAAATAGTATATTTTGATGTCTTGTTTTACGCAGGAATGCCGAAAATGAAATGAAATGACAGCTATGTTAATATTTTATTAGACATAATATTTTTATGTCTCTATTCAACTAATAAAATGAAGGATGGACTGTACGTAACGTGTTACGTAACCGTAACACATTACGTACAGTCCGAGAAGACGACTAATGGAAGAAAAGTACATGTTGCGCCGAACTCAAATATATTGGGATAAAGGCAGAAGAATGCAGGTGATGATTCTTATATGTCTCTATTTCTAATAATGATAACTAATCGAAATAAATAAAAAACGACTAATTCCCGTTTAGCTATCATTAGCGCGCAATTAACTTTGGAGGTGATCAGACTGATGTTTAGAAGAATATATATAAAAACCGTGCATTAAATTTTTTTGGTATTTTGTTTTACTATGTGTTTTTGTGACCATTAAACATGTTTTCTTTCTTTTTGGTCAACAAAA
This sequence comes from Gortyna flavago, assembly GCA_963669345.1. Classification (NCBI taxonomy): domain Eukaryota; kingdom Metazoa; phylum Arthropoda; class Insecta; order Lepidoptera; family Noctuidae; genus Gortyna; species Gortyna flavago. The sequence continues at coordinate 7,449,145 of OY770129.1, read as the reverse complement.
TTCGGAATAAAATAATGCATGAAGATAGAGGTTGAGTAAATATCGACATTTATATTTGGGAGTGACAATATGTGATTTTATTATGGAAATCATGAGTGCTCCTTCAAATATTATATTATTATTTTTTTGATTTGGTATAATAATTGGGCTCTACGATCCACCTCTTTCAATCATTCTTCAACTGTGTCAACGTTCATTAATAAATTATAATTAATGTTGATTATTATTAAATCATGAACAGTAGGCGTTTACTTATAAAATTATAAAATATAATACAGCGTGGCAGGGATATTGATGCGCAACCAATTACCATGGATTTAGTAAAAAATTCTGAATCAAGCGATGAAAATTTCCTCTAGTTTAAAAAAAAAATGCCGTCCCATACAATTTTACCGCGTAGGTATACTAGGTATTGCACTTTTCAATGAAACAGCTGATTAATTTTTTTCTTTGATAACTGAGGAATGTTTTCTTCGCTAAGGGTAATCTAGAATCATGTGCGTGTCGATGTTCTGCCACCCTGTATAATACTGTATTATTTAGCAAACTTTCAGAGCTAAATCGAAATTCTAGTCTTAAAAACAGTTCTCTAATTCGACCCCTAAAGTTCAAGGAGCTCGTTCAGCGAGTTAACCCGAATGTATAATTAAATTAATATTAAAATCACACTACATATTAATGTGACAAGTTTTATTATTTCACACACATTTGTATGAAATAATAATTTATACTATAAAATGATGACATTATTTAAGCAATACAGCTTGTAATTAAAGCAGTTCCGACCCAGCCATGTTTTGAATTATTTGAAGGTTCTGCAATTTAACTTGATTATTTTATCAAAAAGGTTGTTTAAGTCATTTTATTTTATTGTCATTATAAGGTACGTTGATGATGATTACTGAGTATTTTAAAGAGAAGACCTTATAAAGGACACAACAACAAGCAGGTACACGGATCAACTGAAGGACAAATCAAGTTTAAACACATACAATACAAACAACTAAAGGGTTTACCTTGGATACTGCTCCACCGACAAGTGACCAGCAATTAAGTTTTGGATAGAAGGAAAAAGGGACACATAGAAGGTATCCACACTATCCACATTATTGTATGATTTAAAATTTTATGCGATGTGAAAAATGTGCTTCTTCTCAGCTGAGAAGAATCTAATGACAAATGAAGTCTACGCACTAGTATTATTGAAGCGTTAGTTACCGTCGCCCATTGTTCCCATTTAGTATTTGATTGTGGGCCTGACCTCACCTGCGCTCGGGGCGGCGCATCATACAATTGTGTGGTGGCGGTGGATAGCCTGCGCAGGCGGCGGGTACCTCGCACACTGGCGCAGGCCCCTGGACCTCCGGCCCGCAGCCGCTGCGATGCTAGCAGAGCGCTGTACGAGCGCCCCATCCGGGGCCCCCCTCGCCCGCACCACGTCGCTAACGTAACCTGTAACAAAATTAAACGTTGTAGCTGGAGAATAAAGATAATTAGGCAGATGCAATGAGGTGGTTGTACTGTTGTCAAGAACCAAATGCAGAACAGTAGCAGGTGCACATTCTGCTCGACCAAGTAGGTAATTTTTGTGTAAACAGGGACCGAGCACTTTTTCGTTCGTTTACCCATACTAAAATAAAAGTAATGTCACGAAAAGCATGCTCTAGTTCTGGTTAGATGCTGTGCGCGTGGACACTAAACCCTACTTTAGATCATTTATAATAATTTTGGTGTGAAATAAAGAGTAGGTTACCTATTCCATGAGTCGAATAAGTACTCTTTATTTCACACCAAAATTATTGTAAATAAATTCCATGAATTCGTTTCCGTGCTACATCGATCCTTCCTACGTCGTTGCTATGCCGTTGTTACGCGCCGTGTGAGGCTGCTATGCCGCGTAGCCGCGGTGCGCGAGGTAGTACAACCTTACTGTTCACAGTTTAAAAGAAGGTTAAAAACTGGTTCACCTAGACACGTTGTCTACAGTTAAAATATTTAACTTGTTTTGATTTTCATTTTGCATCAATATTCAATATGGCTGCACGATCGGTACGACGCAGTTCAGTACAAATCGAGGTAAACATAATAACATTCACACTTTCATTGTCAAGTTCATTGATATTCAAAATTACATTGTGTATGTTTAATTATGTCAACCCAAATTCTATTTAGACATTTATTATAATGAATGCATAACAATATAAAAAGAGTTTACGAAATGTATGTGTGAATTAATTTTTGAAAATCACGATGATTTAAATCTAGTGTATTTTATATAACTATTTACGCGGCATATAGCTACTCACTCACCTACTGGTATTTCGACTAAGTCCAAATACGTACTCAACTGAATTTCGGTGAAAATTATACGAACCCTCTTGGTAATTTGTATCGACATGTTTTGTATGGAAATAGACGATTACAAAATTGTCTCAAAACTGTTTTACCTAGCAGTGGAATTATAGTGTGGCAAATGAATTAAAGGCTGTTTTTTATTTTTTTGAGGTTAAATTAAAATTGGGCACCTGGTTGCCAAAAATCGACGCATTATTGCCGAAATACATGCCCGATTTACAGCGAAGAGTGGTGGCACCAGATTACGCCGTGTACGCACCAGCCGCCGGCGACCACATACCCAAAATTATAATAAAAACATTAATGCCATAAAATTATCAGTCAAATAAAGCCAATTTCTTGGATAATATAATAAAAACATTTTCTGTGTTTTATATAAATGTAAAGGGTCTCAGCCTCTAAAACAACACATAAAATATATAATTGATCAAATACCAATATAACTAATAGGTAAGTATTTTACGGAAGGCCGACAAGGCAATCGTATAAATATGTTTACACGATAGCAGAAACTAATTTATTTCTGTTCTTATACGTTTCCCTCGTCTGAAACAACTTTATTGTCTGTGTTTATTTTCCTGAACTAGTGACCTACTAATCCTTATTGGAAATCAAAACAAATCCCGCAGAACCTTCAATGCTCGTACCATCCCTTTTTAACACGGTCGTAAGAGTGAGTATATCACAGCTAACTGAATATTTAGTACTTCTTCATATGGGGGAAGCGTCAGAGTAGCCCGCGAAATTCATAATTTCATACGTCTTTTGCAATGTGCAGGTCAGTTTCAGGTTGTATATTGAACAAAATATGATTCGCGACCATAACAAATAGGTACTTATAGAATATTATAATCATTAGAATCATCATAAATTATAACCCTATTGAATGACTATTTCATGAAATATCAATCAATAAGGTTATAAACATATTACGATCGTGAATGATAATATATTTTGTTTAGCATACTCGTACAACCTGACACTGACCTTCAAATTGCAAAAAACGTAAAAAAGTATGAATTTTGCGGACTACCATAGCGCTTTCCCCTTAATAGCATGTCTGTGTCGAAAGTTAGTGAGAGCTTGAGAACATTTACATAAATTATTGTGGGTATTTGCCCCCCTGACCGGCACGTCGCCTCCAGGGTCCATTACACCCCCCCACTTTTCCACTCCACGGAATCCAAAGAATTAAATTAGATCAAGATAATCATACCAAGCTGGGACGGAATTTTTAATGTCACTTTTCCTTCGTAAGAGTGTCATTTCATTAAAGTTTTTTTCTTAGGGACGCAATGACGCAACTGACTTCATTTACTATCTGATTTATTTGTAAATAACTAGAATAATTAATATGCATTTGTAAATTCAAGGCAATAGTTTTTAGGTCATGATTTTCGCGCCAAACTTGTTTTCAGAGTATTAACTGAAACGCCATTTATATAATTATGTTCTTTGCACTTGTTTTATGATTATTATTGTATAAATGTGTGAGAGAAGTAGTGGCCCAGTGGTTTCGGCGGCGATTTACGAGTTGTAGGTCGTAGGTTCGAACCCAGACAGGCGCTTAGTTAGTGTAAATTTTTTCATTACCACTGCTCTCTAACGATGAAGGAAAACATCGTGAGGAAACCGGCATGTCCTAGAACCAAAAATTCGAAGACCTGTAACATCTATCAACCCACACTGGGCCCGCGTGGTGGATTACGGCCCACTCCCTCTCATAGAGAGAAGACCTGTGTCCCAGCAGTGGGAACATTATAGGCTGATTATGACTGTATATATGTAAATAGACCACAAACTACCTCCAGTATTGTCTCTCATTTCTTTCTAAATCCATCCAAAGGTTGTATAACGATCGCTTTTAGCGATAAGACCGCCCATTGTGTCACCCTTTGTAAAACTTCTACGCCTATATCTGTAATATGTAGTACATGATAAATAATATTTTATTCTAACTGAAAATATTAATACAAGCTTTATTTATTATTTATTTATTTATATATACTTTATTGTACACCAGAAAATACATAACAAAAAATACGATTAAAATACAATGGGCGGCCTTATGAACGTGGCCGTATGTATTTTTACAATGGGCGGCCTTATGAACGTGGCCGTATGTATTTTAACAAAGACGGAACTAATAATTCCTTATAAACGAAGGAAGCTGCTTCTAAGCTTGTGATACAATTCTAGGCATGCAAACCATATTTTATATTCTCGGAACTAGTTTGAATAATGTTAAGCTTTAATAATTTAATACAAATCCGCTCAGCTGTGTTTAATGGTGACAATAAAACACCTGATATTTGGATACATTTATGACAGTTTATGACCACATAAAATTTATGTATTCCCTTCTTTTTATTACTGTTATACGTGCAGATATGTATCACTAAAGGAAGTCATAAACAAACCATTAAATTAATTACATTACCTAAATCGTAGTGGTTGAAAAAGGCGCACCCACGGCTTTAGTGGTAGTAAGAGACAAGCATGAATTACCATTGAAAATTATCGATAGTAACGTAAAGAAAAGTTCATTTCATATTATTGTTTATTTATTTATTCCATAGATAACAAAAAATAAACCAAACTCTACAAAACATACAATAGGCAGCCTTATCGCTTTCTGCGATCTCTTCCTTAGAATAAAAAGTGATTTGCCTGGACATAAAATGGAGCTGTTGTTTTGGAACGCTTTTAATACTAATAACACAATTAGTCTCGATCAACATAATAATTTCACTTTAGCTTTACCTATGTTACAGAATCCTACAATGGTGTGCCAAACAATAACGTTAGATAAGTTCACAAAAACAATAAAAGTCATCTTGTAGTAGCAAGCGGGATAATATATTTTAAAGATAAATTATAATTACTATCCCGCTCCAAGAACTAAACCACTTTATAGTAAAATAGAAATAAACAAACACCCAGAGATTTATTTAGACAGGCGTCAAAACGATGCTGAGACACAATTTATAACTCAATTTAGACTCTTTGATAGCTTGTCAGAATGCCACGGCTGATGAAAAACCACGACTCATGACATAACAGTTCTTACGTCACATATCTTAGGCCTGTGTTGTTTATTTTTCTTCTTAAATTGTCGTTCTATATAAAAATACAGCACGAGTGGGTGTTTTTTGGTTAAGATCAAGGGTCAGAACTTTCTTGCTTTCAATAAATATATTTGATAAGCTTTACTCGCATCCAGTTGTTATTCTCTTTTATTTTTTTGTTGGACTTTGCTTGTAAGAGTATTCCTAGTTTTTAGTGTACCTAACAGATTTTAGCACTACATTCAAATACTAACAATATTCAACCCAGACCACTTTATTACAAAACATGCTCAATAGTCTCGGTCTGTTTTACAAAAAAGTCGCATAACTGGTCGATCCGGTACTAAAAAACCCCCTGAGGCTAATTTAAACGTATGTGATTTAAAAAAAAATTGCGACACGAAATGTTGCCGAAAGCCCGTCCCTGAGAGGTTAAATCATAGTTAGTGTTCTAGACTCGGGCTGTCATTCGAACGTCATTTGTTGTGACATGAATTGGTTTGGATTTTATTTGCCAACCATATGTGCTTAGGATGTCATTCATAACTTCAGTCTTGCAGTCATAATGGGAGCACCATCCTAGTGGTCATGAACGGTTTTACAAAAGAGTATCCTACGTATTACAATTTCGTTGTTCAATGACTTTTGTTTAATGGTAAGCTTCAGGTCTTGGCTGGTACATGTTCCCTCCGTTTAATTTCCCGGTGCAGCACTGAAATTCTACGGACCTTGGTAGCGAACACCGATTGGGCGTTCTCGAATTTCTAACTGAGGGCCCAGCACTTTCAGTGCTAGTGTTATATTGAAATTAGTACCGTTAGTTTTTTTTTATTGTAAGGGAAAACAAACATTAGTATTTTTAAAATTATGGAAATTGCTTAATAATAAACTTAAATAATATGCTACCCACTACATTTGCCACAGATTACAACTTACATTTTTGTAAAGTGATGGCAATCGGTAACTGTAGATAGTAGTAAAAATTATGAACAAAAGAAACTAAAAATAACAAAACATGGTCTTGTTTGTGTATTAAATCCTACGGGTTCTATAGTGAAATAATAATTTGTTTAAGTATACGGAATCTACTGCTAATCCTTCAGAATATTAGCTATACCTATTACTTTTAAAAGTATTTTGGTTAAGAAATAGTATGTCATCACACAAAAAGCTTATTATATTTGTCGACTAAGCGGTGCAACGGCCATCGCACACCAGCATTGGATTTACAGCTGGTAGCAGACAGTGTCCTGGTGAACAATCTCCCGCCCATGAACAGTTCGAGAAACTAGGTAACACAAGGTAACACAAACTGTTCACCATGTCAGGGCAATCAAACTTGTTTCACTTTTCAGGGCAATCAAACTTTTTTCAAAGTATGCACATTGAATAGAGCCATTGTCTCCAGCAGCGCACGTCTTACAGTTACACAAAAGAAAATCGTCTAAACACGAAATAGTAGTCTACGTAAATACGTACACACGGCTACACATGTATAGGTTTATCATACAATGAGAAGTCAGTTTATACTGGAAATGTATAGCATGATGTGTAGCCGTGCGTACACTTCCGAATTCGCTCCATAAGGTACTTTCCTGCCAATCGTTTGCCCAATTTTAGACAATGTATAGAGCCATTTTCATAATATACTCATTTTAATAAAATGAGTTCTGAAATAGATCATTAAACCACAACTTTGTTACTTTCTGACAAATAATTGCTTCAAATTCTCATGGCACTTAATTACAATCTAGACTCAAGAAGAAAATTTGCTTTAGACTCCTACAAATGAGCTGTCATTTGACCATTTGCGTTTCATCACAATTAGTAACAGTGGCTGCCTAGTCGTTTGACGTTGACAACTCGCGCGATTTATTCTCCTCTGTTATTGGCTAAGTAATAACAGCCGCGTGGGTCAATCTATCAGGTTAAGCTACCTTGCCGCCATTGGTCTGTGGATGGGTGACCATCTTTACATACCAAGACCCCTCCGTACCTCGGAAAGCTCGTTAAGCCCTTGGTCCCAGCGGTCATTCGTGTTACTTTGACAGTCGTTACGGGTCATCAGAAGTTCGAAAGTCTGACAACCAGTCTTACCAAGGGGTTTCGTATTACCTAGTAACTGGGTTGTGGAGGTCAGATAGGCAGTCGCTCCATGTAAAATACTGGTACTCAGCTGCATCCGGTTAGACTAGAAGCCGACCCCAACATAGTTGGGAAAAGGCTAGGCAGATGATGATGTTATCGCTCGTTCCACTAAAAACCCCTAAGACCAGTCCCTTAGGGGACTACACAGCACTCAATGTTCCACTACGCTCCCCTATGATGGGGATTATCTAAGTAGGTACTAATAAATGCTATTCCTTAATAGTCCCTTCTAAATAAAAAACCCGCTTACAAAATAACAATATGTGATACATATAATTATAAATCTGTCTACAGAGGGAATAACACAATGTTGGCATGGACATCTATTCCACAGCCGCCTGCCGACGAGGTAGCTCGTCGGCAGCGGCGCGGTGACTAGTGCCATCAATGATTTTTTCGCTCAAGAAACTTACAGAAGATTGTAGGTGCATGTACTTTCAAGCCCTTGTTTTTCGATATGAATGAACCGATTTTAATGAAACTTCATACGCATAAGCAGATACAAAGGTCTAAAAAGTTAGTAAAGAACATTAAGTGAAGCTAATCGCTTCCACGATATCATTGCCTGCTGATCGGCTTTTTATACAAAATGTATCCTTTCGACTAATCACCATTCATCATGATACATGCCACAATTTTTATTATTTGAGTGTGAATTGACAACAAAAAAAAACTGTTCTCATCCATCAAATAATCATAATCCATTTACAGTAATTGTGCCTATATTTTTTTAAAATGTAAATATTGAAGAATCTTTTTATCGACAATATTTTTTTGCTCACAGAGTATTTTGCTTGATTTTTTTTCATGGAACAACGGCTGAGTTATACAAACTCGTAATATCACGTTAGTACACCTACGTCAGCTGAGCGAAAACAAAGAAATAGTGTAACACCCAGTAACAGTTAGGTAATGTGTCGTTACGATGGATAGAACCATTTCAACAGAGCTAACAGCATATTTTGTTACAAAACACACAAAGCGAGATCATGTGTCTCGCAGACTATAATAAAAACTGTATTCTGTAATGTTTGGGATAATTTTTTATAGTCACAGGTCTTTGTCTGGGGACGAGAGCTATATTTTATTGAAAAACCGGCCAAGCGCGTGTAACATTATACTTACCTAGTTGAAAATCATGTTCTTTCATACACTGCAACTGCAAATTTAAGTTGGTCGACTATTACTCGTAAACTTGTAAAGCCTACTTAACTATGATAGTTTTCCTTTTAACTTCGCTAAATATACTACTACCGTAATTTTTTTCACATATCCAAAAACAACCATTTAGTTGGCAGGGACGACGACACTTGACTCTATCAAAAATTAGCACACAAACGGATCCCGGAATCGAAAAATTGTTTTCACAAAACCCACAATATTTTTGAAAGACCTATCTAACGGTACCCCACACCATGATTTAGACGAGAAAAAAAACATCCCCGCTTTACGTGTAGGTAGGTACAGGAAGCGGCCGTTCTCAGTAGTTCGGTTATTTAGTCCGGTCCCGGACTTTTCGTCTCAACCGTTCGGTGACGCAATACGACCGGACTACAGAGCCTGATAGTTCGGTATCGATATCAAACCTGCACTACTAAGGAAAGACTGAAAGGTCGACATATGATAAAATATTAAAACCAAAAAAAAAAAATTAATGATTTTTTTTTACCGATTTGTCGGGATGATTAATATGTATTAATATGTACCTATGCCAAATTATAGCTTTCTAATACTAAGAGTCTCTGAGCTAAGCTACAGATGGACAGACGGACATGGCGAAACTACCTATATAAGGATTCCTTGTCGACTACGGAACCCTAAAAAGGGGTTTCAATAAAATGTATTGTCCGTACAAACCAAGTAACAACGTCCACATGTAAAAATAACAGATTAGCATAGATTTTTTTCAACAATCAATAAAAAGATTATAGCCGTTTGATTTGATTAATTGAGCTATCATTGGGTAATAAACACGTTCTGTCTACAGATTGTAACGATATTTATGTTTTTTTTTTACACTCGGTCATAATTACATTGTATATATACCTACTTACATAAAGAAAATAAAATTGAAGCCACTCAAACGGCGCTGATAAGTTAACTACATAGGTACATGACCAATTTAGATTTTCCTGAATCATCGTGATATTATCTGATCTTTGATCCACAAACTGTGCGCTTTACATCAAAGTGGTCACGCTAGTATCAAAGAGACTCCTAAATATCCGTCCCGTATCTTTGGGGAATCGTAAGTAGGTACTTGTTAAAGCTTGGACTGGGAACTGAAAATCTGTTGACTGTAAGTAATTTTGTTTGCTGTAGTTAGGTTAGGTAATCTGTGGTCAGACAACGGGGCTCTTTCAGCCCCCATAAATGGTTCCAGGGGCAACAGATTTGGGGACGTCTGTCGCTCGCGCACCCCACACATCAGGACCAGAGGTGGCGGCGCGTAATGTTCCACGCGCGCCCCTGTTAGGTGTGAATTATACAGAGACGGCGTAAGGTGCCACGTCGCCTTCGTACATTATGTATGAAAACGTTTTGAAGCGGCATCATGCCTACGCCGCGCCGCCGCCGCCACCTTACGCCGTCTCTGTATAATTCACGCCTTACGCCGTCTCTGTGTAATTCGCGCCTTAGACATCGCGGGGGGAGTCAAACACCTCCCTTTCCCTGACCCGAGAAGGCCCGCAGTGGCGGGGGACCAGTCGGGGGTTGCATTAGGATCGTACGTTCTCGCGACCCCCGGCGTAGGTGTGAGATGGAACACCGGGGTGGTTTTTAGTCAGTAATCTGTGGTGATAGTCACTATTAAGCGAATTGGTCTCAGCGGACAGTACGCACTGTACGATTTACAGCGATTTATGGCATGTAGGTTACACTATGCGACACCCACTCAAGTAGCGTTTTTTTTTTTTTTCAGAAGATTACTTTTAATATAGTAAGTATAAGAGATTAAGTTTTTTCTTAAATAACATTTGTTTTCCTTATATCCAATTAGCATATAAATTGGTTAATACAAACGCTTCTTAAAAGCCAGCAATAAACCAGGATCGTCTTATCAAACTAATCTCACAATATTGCGCCCCTGGTGCTAATAAACCAAGCGTAAAGTATTAAAATTAGTCTCGTTTCCACGTCTCGTAAAAATGAAGACATTCAAGAGTGTTGTCAAGCTTTTCGAGGTTAAACTATCACGTTTCCTAGTGGCAATTAAGCTTTGAAATCTAAGGCGGGAATTAAAAAACGTTTTTTCTCTCGATTTTCTGCCCGTTTAACTGCCCTTTTACGCGTCGCAATTTGTAGTCGACGGTTGTCCGATTTTTCGAAGCGTTAAAATATCGCGAACTAAGTTCTGCTTAATTTCTTAAAGTAGGTAAAATAAGAGAAAATAGTGAAGCAAATTGAGTACCCATTTAAATTTTCCGTATATTCAAATCATAGCATAATCAGCCTATAATGTTCCCACTGCTAGGACACAGGCCTACCGCCCCGACCCTCGCTCGAGCCAGCCCGCGCAGCTGAGCCTGTAGTTTTAAATTCGCCCCAAAATAATAATAATACCGATCCAGCCTGTCCCTTGCTGTCCTCTTCCAGCGACGCCCTGAGCCGAGGTCCGAACCCCGTGGGGGGGTGCCCTTAGCTCTGTCGCTTAGTTTTTAAGTTTATTGTTTGCCCTGGCTGGAGGCCTTAATTCAAGGCATCCACAGGAGAGTCCGGTTAAGCAGTAGCCATCCTCATACAGGATGAACTGCGAGATGCCATAGTAAAAAAAAAAATGGGCCGTAATCCATTACGGATGTCACATGTCTTCGAATTTTTGGTTCTTGGATATGCCAGTTTCCTCACGATGTTTTCCTTCGCCGTTTTGAGAGCAATAGTGATGAAATAATTTACACAATGTAAAGCGCCTGTCTGGGTTTGAACTTACGCCCTACAACTCGGTAGTCGTGGCCGTTACCACTGGACCACCACAGCTCCTATTCAAATCATCATCAATCAATCAATTGTCGTACATTTAAATCATAATTGTCATTCTGTGACAGTTGTATGAAATAGGTATGTGTAACACGGCAAATGTAGGGTGTTAATTTGCGGGAATTTGTTTCCCAATTAACTTCCTGGCTGTACCTACATCATCTATACGCCGTACTTAAGACTAGAAACTAGTAAATCAGGATCGAACTTCAAGCTAAGTACAAAACAAGAAACAAGTCAACCACAAACAATTCGAACTGTTCAATGAAGCGAGGCCTTTCTCAAATCTAAATTGCACAAAGCTATCTTGAGGCAGTCCTTAGTTTCAGAACGATCTATTCGTCACCTAATATTGTATTTATTTATTTATCCATTTACTCCAGGCATCAAGGCCCATAAAACATATACCTACAATACAATATTAATATAAGAAAAAAATATTGATAATAATTATCTATACTTATAATCAATCTGTTGAAGTGAAAATTCTGTACATTGAAAATATCAAAAAAATAAATGGCAGGGGGTGTTACTAGACCGACACCGAACCCAAAAATGTGATTAAAAATTTTTTTGTCTGTCTGTCTGTCTGTTTGTTCAGGCATCACGTAAAAAGTAACGGTCCGATTACGATGAAACTTGGTATAATTATTCTTTAATATCCTGGTCACCACACTGGGTACTTTTTATCCCGGAAAACTATATACAATAAAAACAAACTTCATTTTGCGGTTCAATGCCTAGACCCGGTTACTGTGCCAACCGCAAATAATAAGTTTGTCGTAGGTTACGTCACCCACACCGTAAATGTAGTGCTGAAGGTTGAATTTGCCACGGATCGGAGTCTTTTTGAGATTTTTTGAACTTTGATTTGAACGGACGTGTCGAGCGGCGAGCGTTCGTTCTTATTAGCATTCTATAAATTGTATGTTTTAACTGCTACTTGCTTGTGACCGTGCTTTTCAGTGCGACCTTTTTATTCCTTTTAGTTTTTACTAAGTACAGTTTAAGGTAGAGCTATTTAGGTTTGTTTTTATAAATCGTAGGTATAGATTTTAATTTTAAACTATGGGTGGTATATTTGATAATGTACGTATTTTTTTTTTTTTTTTTTTTATAAATGGCATCTCGCAGTTCATCCTTTATGAGGATGGCTACTGCTTAACCGGACTTTCCTGTGGATGCCTCGAATTAAGGCCTCCAGCCAGGGCATACAATAACTTAAAAACTAAGCGACAGCGCTAAGGGTAACCCCCTGCGGGGTTCGGACCTCGGCTCAGGGCGTCGCTGGAAGAGGACAGCAAGGGACAGGCTGGATCGGTATTATTATTGGTGTTTAGGGGCGAATTTAAAACTACAGGCTCAGCTGCGCGGGCTGGCTCGAGCAAGGGTCGGGGGGGGCACGGTGATGGTGCGGGGCGTCGCGACGGGCCTCGGCGGCGAGGACGGAAGGACGGATGTCTGAGCTTGTTTTTGTGTTGTCGACTGAGAGTACTCGTGGCCTTACTGCTCTCCTGGAGGAGGGTAGTGGCGTCGTCGGGGATGGTGAGGGTATGCCTTGGTCGGCGAATCCTACTTATGCGGGAGGGAGTGTATCGGGAGGCCGCCGCAATCAGGGGATTGGGGTGCTTTATGGCAGAGTCGAAGAAGCGCTTGGAAAGGCGTTTCATGAACTGCTGGATGGTGGGGAGTCTGAGATCTAGATGCAGATTCACATTTCGGACATAGAAGGGGGCTCCCGTGACCTTTCGGAGGAAACGGTTCTGGAGGGTTTGCATTTTATGCAGAAATCGCGGCTTGGCGTGTGCGAAGACTACGCAAGCATAGGTCATGATGGGACGGATGACCGCGGTGTAGAGGCGCAATTTGCACTTGAGTGACAATTTGCTGCGGGCAGTTATCATAGAGTGGAGCCTACCGAGAGCGAAAGAGGCGCGCGAACGCGCCGTCTTTATGTGCTCGTTGAAGGTGAGGTTGTGGTCTAGGATGACACCTAAGTATTTGGCTCGCTTTCCCCAGGGGATCGGCTTGCCATACATAGAGATCGGGCGTGGGAGGGGGGGGGGTAGTTTGCGCGGTTTCGAGAAGATGACCGCCTGACTCTTATCGGGGTTGACCTCGATTCTCCATTTCCGGAACCAATCGCTCAAGGCGCTTGCGGAGGTTTGGAGGTTTCGAGCTATGGATGACTGGTTGACACCCGAACAGTATATGGCAGTGTCGTCGGCGAAGAGCGCCAACTGTGCCTTTTTACTGTTCGGGATGTCACTAGTGAACAGGGTGAAAATGAGGGGAGACAGAACGGAACCCTGGGGGACTCCGGCGCGGATGGGGTGAGGGGGAGAGAGAGCGCCCTCGATACGGTAGCGGAAAGTGCGGTCCGACAGAAAATCTCGTAAGATGAGCACGAGACGGTCTGGCGATAATGTACGTAGTGACCGTAGGTTATTTTATAAAACTGTTAGGTAGGATTAGTCATTCGTACAGATATTAGTTATTAGGGATTTTGCTTACTTATTGAGTTTAGATTAGTTATCATCAGAAATAGGTTTATTTAGGTAGGTAGGTATTTTATTTTCTGTTATTGTTTTTTTTTTTTTTATTAGGTAGGTACTTAGGTTTACTTTTATAATCTAATATAAAATTCAAAGTCCTGTGATCCTGTCTGACTGATTATATCAATGCACAGCCTAAACCGCTGGTCATAGAGACATTAAATTTGGAGAGCGTGTTCTTTGTGTGTATATAGGTTATCCACTAAGAAAGTGTTTTTCAAAATTCCACTCCTAAGAGGGTAAATGGGGGAGGGGGAAATTTCACGCGGACGAAGTCGCGGGCAGAAGCTAGTATATAATATAATTATTGTATTATTATTATTATTTTATTTATTTTTAATATTAATATATTACATATTATATATTTTTTTTTTTTTTTTTTGTATTGGAAAAGGCAGAACAATAGGAGACCGCAGTTCATAAGTGCAGTGTTTGTAACATATTTACTACGATTATTGTTATTTGTATCGTTTCCAGTCAAGTACCAACTCGTATCACAGTATTACTATAGTATTGTCGCTTGATACTTGATAAAATAAAAAATAAACGAGTTCTCGAGCGCGGCACGAGCCCAGCCCGATACGATTAAAAGCAATAAATTTTCTCTAACACCTAAATCATTCCGAGAAAAACAGCTAGTGCTAGTTTAAAGAGTAAACTAAGAACAAAGAAAATTACAAATTACAGACCAGCCTGTCGTTTCTGTAAAACGCACCGTGAACACTTAGGTAAAGTGAGCTGTCAATGCCGGCATCATGTTGAATGACAGCTCACTTCAAACCTACTTCTCCTAAGTTTTCATAGTGAGATTTCTACGAAATAGCACTACAGGAAACTGTTTATATTAGTGTCTTTCATAATAAAATATCGTGATTTGCGCTAAGATTACTAAGCCTAAAACTTCATTAAGATTACCTACAGTAAAAATAAAAACGTTACTTCACTAACCCTTGATGTCATAGCTAGGTTAAAACTCAAGAACTACAGGTGATTTTTTTCTCATCTTGCTTAAATTCCTAAAGAGATAAACTTTTACTCTATCTGTAAGTAACCTAGAGCCACAAAGCCGTCGTTGGAATATTAAACAGGCCTATTTATTTCAATCTACCACTTAATAAAATGTTATAGATCATTGAATCACTAAATCACACGCATACAAAGCGACACATTGAATTAACAATTTTAAATTAAAATTTTTATTGTTATCGGTACACATGTTGTACGCTCGACATACGAAGAGTTAAAAAAAAACATATGACAAGATGATTGTACAGACGCCAGCACATCAAGCTACTACAATCTGTCAAATTTCTTTAATAGATTTTCAACTTTATCGCTAAAGCATAAGGTTCAAAGTAGATTGGGAAAATTTTACAGTTACGGGTAGCTTGTTGTACTGGCGTCTGTACAGTAGGCCGCACTTTAATGGTAATATAAATCAACCTTGAGAAGGCATAGCGTCCTAAGCAATTTCAATAGAATAAAAAGCTTAGGGGTTTAGTTATCAATGGCGTGCAGCCTACTGTACATTATCTGATGGTAAAATATTTGTATTTTATTTTTACTTATAGTATTATAAAGAACAATTGGCTTGGGGTAAAAAATAAGTATGTGAATGCTCAATTCACTTACTTTGGATATGTATTATCACCAAATTAACTAAGTAATTATCTTAAAACGTCTAATGATTAACTTTGATTTAATTACAAATCGCCTCCAATGTTAATTACTTGTATTCTGAAGTCACATGTATTGTATTTTCTTCATTAATTTAGAAAAGTTGAAGTAGGTAATGAAAATCAATTTGAAAAAATATTTGAACGTAGATACTTGTGTGTACTACGTCACTATACTTCATTCAGGGTGGCACAAGCCAAAATGTAAACAGACAATACTCACAGTTCAATTATATTGGCTATTGTGCTTCGTGAGATTGGCATCAACAAAGGAATTATTGAAAAGTTGTTTATTTACATTTTTTGCTACTGCTTTCCTGATTTCGGAATTCGAAGAAAAAATTGTGTTTATCTACAAAAAAATCTGAACCATTTTACTAACCAATCATACTATGAAAACTTTTATTAGATTATAACATACTCGTACTATTTCAAGGCTCATATAATTCTTAAAAGTTATCTGATATCCCGATATTGTCATATTGTCAATCAAAAATAGGAATCTGAATCCAAAAAAAAACGAAGTTAAAGTTTTTCAAATATTTGTTGAAACGTTCAGGTAGTGGCAATTGTCAAAATATTTATGAAGAATTGTTTATTAACTACAATAATAAATCAACATTCGACAAATAGGTAATGGAAAACCCGTTCTTTTGCCAAATTTTATTTTAATAACGAGATTGTTTGCTTGTGAAAAAAAATTCCATGATTTATTGATAGAGTTGAATATAAAACCCACATTATCCATTTTTAAAACCTACTTACCTTTATTTTAAACAAGTGGGGTGAATTGGGTGACTAATCGACCATCCATTAGGTACATATCCAGACCCCTCCGTGCCTCGGAAGGCACGGTTTTTAATTCGTAGATCTTTGACAGTTGTTGTAGTCAGACGCCCAAAAGTCTGACAACCAGTCTTGCCAAGGAGTATCGTGTTACCCAGTAACTGGGTTGTTGAGGTCAGATAGGTAGTCGCTCCATGTAAAACGCTAATGATATTCAGCTGCATCCGGTTAGACTGGAAGTGACCCCACGATTAGTGTCTGAAATGGTCTTTCCTTAAAAGTTCATTTGAGACACTAATCTACATACTCACATGATCTGACCAAGATTACCTATGTATGGACTTCAAAAGAGACTTTGACCCTGAGTTTGTTTCTCCATTTCTTTTCAGAGGTAGTCAGATAGAAAATGTCGACTCCACCTAGCTTTTTTGTTCAATTTATTTCATTTTTCTTCACACCATACCACACCACACCACACCGCAACACACCGCACCACACTGCACCACAGTACACCACACCAAACTTCACTGATAGGTACCCACAATCTTCAATAATAACTTTTAATTTTGTATATAATTTTTCTTCCTGTATTTTTGTTTACCATGTTCTCCTACCAAAGGTTAAAATAAATTGATAATATTATCTTGAAGATTTAAAACTGAAACACTGTTTTGTTCGCTGCTAATCTGTGTGACAGGTTTTCCTAGTGCAGATACCAGTCTTCCACAAAGGATTTATCAAACGTTAAGATTAATCTTCATATTTTTAAGGCGCCTTTGTGGAAGCGAAATAAAATGTTTATTATTTATAGCAGCGCCCCGCGGTTACACCCGCATAAGTTTCGATCCCGTGGGAATATTGAGATAAAAACAATCCTATGTCCTTTCCCGGGACTCAAACTATCTCCATACCAAATTTCATCTAAATCAATTCAGCGGTTTAAGCGTGAAGAGGTAAGAGACAGACAGACAGACAGACACACTTTCGCATTTATAATATCATTATGAATACTTCATAGTTGGGAAAAGGCTAGGCAGATTGACTTGTCATTTAAAAACCTTCCAGGTGTCTAGTTAAAGTAATTGTCATATTTGTATACATAATCAGCCTATAATGTTCGCACTGCTGGGACACAGGCTTCCTCTCGGTGAGAGGGAGTGGGCTGTAATCCACCACGCGGGCCCAGTGCGGGTTGGTAGAGGTGTCATATGTTTTCGAATGTTTCTTCACAATATTTTCCTTCACCGTTTTGATAGCAGTGGTGATTAAATAAATAATTTACACAAAGTAAAGCGCCTGTCTGGGTTCGAACCTACGACCTACAACTCGTAAATCGCGGCAGTTACTACTGGGCCACCCCTGCTATTATTGTTTAATTGTCCCAATTTCTCCAAAGTTTAAACATTAATTTAAGTTCTTTGAAATACGACAGTTGAGTAACTTGAATGAGGAAAAAACAATTGGAAAAACTAATGGAAACAAATGAGGTGACCCGGGTTCACTCTTTTAGTTTTTTGTTTATGTGTCTGTAGACTATGAGACAATGGGTTGTGCTTCTGACATGACATTGATCCAACTGGCACCAGTAGGTATATCATTTAGAGTAAAAATGGTGACAATAATGTGACATTCAAATAGTCTTTCAGACAAAGTCAGCTCACTTTTGAATGTGGTTATACAAAATATAGATAGGTACCTAATTGACATTCATAGATAGAAACATCACAGATGATCTAATCGTTTTTTTGTCATTTTCTAATAAAAAAACTTACTTCTATACCTACAATCTTCCATTTCGAGTATTTATCAAGTAAATAACCGCTTTAACAAAGTTAGCACTCACGGTTTTTGCCACAAGAAGTCTACGAGTAATGGATGTTAGATCACACCTTCGCAAAAAAAAGATATTCTATATCATAAGCACACAAAAACAATGCCCGGCATGGCGTAAGGGTCGCCTGCCACACTACAATAGTCCACTTAAGAAGTGTGGACAGGAGCCTGATATGAGTGCATGGGTGTGGCATGATGTGTGGCTTGAGAAGATATATATTTTTCACTCCTGAGGTCTCACATCTCCGATACAAAGCACCTGTCTACTGAACCAATATTGATATCAAAGAAGAAATAATTAAGTATGCTGACTAAAGACGTAGTAGGTAAGCGAATTTCTTTGTCATTTATTGCTCTTGAAAACAAAATATTTTATAAACTTAGGTACCTAGCTGTGACTACCTCGCTATTACATACTGACTATAGAAACCGTCACACATTGCAGTCTCAACTAATTAAATATCAGCCATCTTCGTTGTTGCAACCTATGTCCGCGGTCTACGGCTCTCTACGACGATGAAATACCTGGGTCTCGTCCTCGACAGCCGGTGGAACTTCGTGGAGCATTTCCGACGTTTGGCCCCCAAACTGGAACCTGAGGGGGCCAAACGCCTCCTGCCGGAGGCTTTACGCGGGGGTCGTGCGGTCCATGGCCGTATATGGCGCCCCGGTGTGGGCGCGTTCACTGCGGCTTCGAGCCGCCCACTACCTGAACGCGCCCCAAAAGGTGGTAGCCATACGGCTGATACGGGGGTACCGCACGATCTCGCGCGAGGCGGCAAGCCTCCTTGCCGGACTGCCGCCATGGGATCTGGAGGCGATAGTCCTCGCGCGCCTCTTTGAGTGGCGCGCGGAGGCACTACGCCGGGGGGAAAACCCGCTTCCGCGGCAAATTGCTGCGGAGCGGACGGACCTCCGGCGCGATCTCATGGCGGCATGGAAATCGCGACTGTCGCAACCCAGCGCAGGGCACGCCGCGATAGCGGCGGTAAGGCCCCTCTTTGAGGAGTGGCTAGAGAGGCGTCACGGCGCCCTCACCTACCGCCTGACGCAGGTCCTCACCGGACACGGATGTTTCGGGAGGTTCCTGCACATCATCAGGCGGGAGGAAACGCCCGGGTGTCACCACTGCGAGGATCGCCCTGAGGACACGGTGGAGCATACGGTGGAGGTCTGCCCGGCTTGGGCAGAGCACCGCCGTGTCCTCGTAGAGGCGATCGGCAGCGGCGGCGACCTCTCGCGCCCGGCCCTGGTCCAAGCCATGGTCCGGGGTGAGAGGGAGTGGGAGGCAGTCACCTCCTTCTGCGAAGCAGTCATGCTAGCGAAGGAGGTGGCGGGATGGGCGAGGGAGAGAGCTGAGAGAGCCGCCCGTCCCAGCCGCCGCGGTAGACGCTCCGGGCGTCGGGAGCCGCGTGACGACTCCCGGCCACCGTAGGCGCGGGCCTGCGGGCGGCGAGTAATGGGTAGCTCGCCGTCCGATCAGGACCAGGCCCGTGCCGGACGGCGCGTATGTGTTCCACGCGCGCCTCAAAGAGATGTCAGCATCGAAGGAGGGGCCCGTCAGGGCCGAAGCCTGCCGGGGCAGCGGGATTGTCCGAAAGGGTTACCGCTGCCCCGGAATACAAAGGGCTAAGGAAGGAACACGGATGGGTTTTAGTCAGTAAGAGTCTGACACTCCCTTCCGCTCCACCCAGAGCGGGAGGGGTCATTTGATGATTACCCATCCTTAAAAAAAAAAAAAAAAGGATTTTCATACAAACTTTCAAGCCCCTGTTTTTCGAAGTGAATGAACCGATTTTAATGAAACTTCATACGCATAAGCAGGATATAAATGTCTAAAAAGTTACTTTTCGAAAAATAGTGTTACAGCCAAATTAGACCGATTTTAAAGTTTCCATAGAAACAGAGTTATCCAGTTATCATTTTTTAAATAAGACTTTTCGAAAATGTTCTTAGGTAACTTTTTAGACATTTGTATCCTGCTTATGCGTATGAAGTATCATTAAAATCGGTTCATTCATTTCGAAAACAAGCCCCGTCGACGTACATATGTAGGTAATATTTGTAAGTCGATGAATATTCATCCACGACGAGAAGGTTTTTAGGAAGACATTGAATATAGAACTAGAGTAAAATGTAGAGTATACGAATGGACTAAAAGACACGCATTCACTATCAACAATTTATTTGTAGGTAGATTTTCCTGCCACCCAACGTTATAATTCGGTATATCTGGTAAGTCATTACTTCATTAGCGAACCACACTTGAACTCCGACATGACGAAGTAAAATGGTTTCTCACACGTAACATTTGAAAGTCCCGCTCTTTATTAAATTCTGAGGATTTTGGTTTACCAGTGTCACTATTCCAGATATTTCCTTTTGTAACTTCAGAATCCTAGACAAGTTGTTAACCTTTAACATTCAAAGTGACAATTTGACAATGATTAATGTCAGGGTCGTGAGTGCGGATATTGACACCGAGCTGAGAGTTATACGAATAGAAATAACGGTACCTTTGTTATTTTAAGATAATGTGCAAATAATTATTTTTAGTTAATAACGAAACAAAAACTACCTTAAATTTATCCGTAACTAGCTGACTAGGTGAACTTCGTACCGCCATCCAAATCAGTGAATCCGTTCTCAAGGTATCATCAAAAAAACCGTTCCATACAAAATGTATGAGAAAATTAATTATATTTTTTTTTGTGAATTTTTCCCATGTTTAATTTATTTATTTAATACTTGAAGCACAAAAATGTACAGAGGCGGACTTAATGCCATAGGCATTTTCTACCAGTCAACCTTTGGGTGATGCAGAGACAAACAAAAATTGAGGAATAAATATTTTAAATATAAAGATACGCATAAACCTATAAAAACGGGCGGAGACATATCCAACAAATCAAAGATCATAAAAATCGGTAGTTACCTACAGCTGTTCTTGAGTTATAAATGGAGTAGGTACCCCGACTTTGTTTTGTTCTATAGATCCGGAATATCACTATTATTTGCATCAAGAGTTTTAGATTTTTCAAAATGTGATTCGTCTCCGAATTGGATGCTATATGGAGAGCTCGAGAGTTGAATAAATTATTCTATGTTATGTCAACCTGCCAATTTATCATAGAGAGCTTTGCTTTTGTTATATCCTGATAATAGTTTCCAATTAATTTTGGTGTTTTTCAGACATTTTCCTTTAAATAAAATAATAATTTATTCCAAATTCCAATCAAATAATAATATATTCCCATACAATTATAGTGCCTAAAAATAAACTAACATATTTTTTTATTACAGGTGCAAGTAATGATGGTTCGGAATTAGAGTGTAGGTAGCGACGCGAACGAACTAGGTTTATTCAAACCTGTGTTTCAGGCCATCACTTTATCTTTATTTCCTTCTCCTTCCTTTTTTTAACCGTCTTCAAAAAAGGAGGAGGTTCTCGTTCGAGGATCCGGATGTTTTTATTTATATTTTTTCTATACTTTGTTTGAATGATAAATGGGTGCGTTTAAAAAATTATGCGTTTTTTATTTCTGTAGTCAAGTTTCGAGAGTTTCCTGCCCTACGTTTTCGAGTGGGCAACTAGCTTAAATTTTCTGACTAACTGACTCACTGACAATTCAAAAGTACCTATAAATATTTTTTTAGAAATAAAAAACCTTAATTATAACTCTCTCCTTCAACCGGTGCTGAATAATAAGAACCTGATATATCTTGCTTTCATTCAAGGTCATAGAGAATAGAGAATCTTTTATTCAGTAAATACTTACTCTGCATATCGTTCGTCGTTATGAGTTCATATTTCTTACATGACAACCTGTAGAAATGTCGATAAAAGTCCAGGATTAGGTAGCTACCCATATATTTTGAAATCCATTATTTGAAAATGCAGTTAAAAGTAATTGAACACGCACTAATCTTAGTTAGGGATTTACGAGTGAAACAACGTGGACCAAGCTTCTAGTCTGCTATTGATGGATGTTTTTGAATTTGTTTTCTGTTTTTCTATCTAACCATTACCGGAACCGAAAGCACGTTAAGCCGTTGGTCCCGGCTATCATTTGTAGATCTTTGACAGTTGTTACGGGTAGTCAGAAGCCCGAAACTCTGAAAACCAGTCTTACCAAGGGGTATCGTGTTACCCAGTAACTGGGTTGTGGGGGACCGATACGCAATCGTTTCATGTAAAATATTAGTATTCAGCTGCATCTGGTTAGACTGTAAGCCATCCCCAACATAATTGGAAAAAGCTAGGCAAATGATGATTTGAACAAACTACTGCATGAATATTGTTTCTTAAACTCATAATCGTTAAATTAAACCATTTTCTTAAGTCTAAACCAAGTAGAGTCTGTTGTATGTATTTAGCGAGTTAAATTCCCAAAGCTGCTTATCTCTCGGCACACTTGTGTAGGGTCAACGGAGAAAATGGGTCAGTGTGGTGAATAATAAGCAAGTGAGCATTCGTAATCTTCAGATCTGTAGGCTATCGATACTGAAGCCTTGACACTGTCTGCCTTATTGAAGACATTCGGATTTAGTCAACAGGAAAGCCTAGTAACTATAGTGCCCAATAATACAGCTCTGTATCAATTCCTGTGATGAACTTTTCAGGATGGAAAATAACTATGTAGTATAATGGAATCACTATAGTTAATTTTGAAAGGAAAAACCCGACTCGATATATTGGTCAGAACGCTTTGACCAACCAACGTGTAGAGCCGGGGTAACGGTGTATATTGGAACTATCCATCTCAAATTCGAACGTGATCCACTTCATTTCATGGGCTTATAATATCAGGTCGAGGGAAACTGGTCAAATAAGGAAAACCAGACCTTCTCTTTGAAGCGGAGCTGATCCATAACATAAGCTTATTATTTCGGTAATTTTCTGATTTCAGCGGCTCGTGAAAATGTTATATGTTACACAAATAACAGAACTAATAATGATCACATCCAATTATCGCCATTGTTTACTATTACCCGCAGTTATTTAATGATGCGACAAAAACTGTGTTCCCAATAAACAAACCAAATTACTGTAAATACCGAAAACACAGACCAATAACAAAACGGATTCACTCGGTCGGTCTGTTTATGTTTGGCGCTATGAATTTAATATGGCGCCGCACCTAAGGGTGCATATAATAAAACCGTGAAGTCTTGTACCGTATCGTATTACGTCTTTGAAAAGAAAATAGGAATCAGCCGATATTAACATTGTGAAGTATGTGTTTGATTTTTATTTTGTTTGTGCTCAGTCAGCCGGGTGCTGGTCTGAACACTGCAGATAAAACCATATAATGCTGTAAATTTTCAACTTTTAGCATAGCGGAAAATGGCCTTTAAATTCCGTTGATTTCCGAATTTTACGCGATCAGATTGTTTCAAAGTACAAACGAAGTGCAAAAAGTCGATATGCTCCATCATTATAATGTAATATTAAACCCTTGAGGTTACTTTTTAATCAAAATGTCGTTAAGGTTTAAATGACAAAGCCTGATTTAAAATGAAAAATGAAGTCCTGTGAGGTATACCTACAAGTAAGCAGATCAATCACAAAATGTAACAAAATCTTACCTTGAAGGCGTTTCTGAACTTATTCGACATGATGTTGTAGAGGAAGGGGTTGATAGCAGTTGACAGGAAATATAGCACCCCTGATAAAAACGTGAGCACGATGTAAACCTGCACATAAAATAAACACGAAACAATAAATATCAATATCATAAATAATCCGACATGCGACAAATCTTAAACGACGTACAATTTATTCAGGGATATACAAAGTCTTTGTTTCTGTTTAGGGTTTTAAATTGTTTGTTAAAAATTCAAATACTTTCAAGAGACATCCAATTACAAGACCAATTACAGAAAAATCTATGTTTTTTAAAACTCCTGATTCAAAATGTTTTTGTCAATTTCATAAAAGTTTAATCTTACTTTATAAGTGATATAAAATCCAAAGTTTACCAGGTAGAAGGTATCTGATGGGTGTTCCAAACTTTTCCCGTAGATGGCCAGAAGTCTCTGCACGTGGAAGGGTGCCCAGCAAATGAAAAATGACAGCGCCACCGCAACTGGAGGAAAAACAATGTTTACTTTATGGAGCGGCCCTTTAACCTTTAAATAACAGGAAATATGGAGAGAGACTTGAGGCTTGTGGCTAAGTAATAACAGCCGCACGGTCGGTCAGGTTAAACTACGCTTGCCGCGTTGGTCCGTGGATGGGTGGCCATCTTTACATACCAAATTCCCTCCGTACCTCGCAGAGCACGTTAAGTCGTTGGTCCCGGCTGTCATTCGTGGATCTTCTACAGTCGTTACGGGTCGTCAGAAGCCCAAAAGTCTGACAACCAGTCTTACTAAGGGGTATCGTAGTACCCAGTAACTAGGTTGTGGAGGTCAGATAGGCAGTCGCTCCGTGTAAAATACTAGTAGTCAGCTGCATCCGGTTAGACTGGAAACCGACCTTATCATAGACAGGAAAAGGCTAGGTAAATGATAAATGATTTTATTTTTGTAAGTAGGTTTGTACAAACACTTTTACACGTCAATCATATTTTTTATAAAACTAGATGAGGTCGGCGTTTCCTATCTGACTACTCTGAGAAGAAAGGCTGAAACAAACACAGAGGTCACAGTTTCTTTTAAAGTCCGACATAATCTTGGTCAGGTTATATGAAGACCATGTAGATCGATGTCTGAGATGGTCTTTTGAGGAAAGAACCACACAGATTGAGAGGACCTGTCCAGTCAGTGCACGCATTTGTCAGAAATCGTGCAGCTCAACTCAAAACTTAAGGAGCTCAACGATTCGACGAACAATACCAAAGAAAGGACATTTGGGTAGGCCACATAAATTACTCAAACTGCCAGACCTAGACAAAAACTAACACAACAGAGAGAATAATATTTTTTTTTTTAAAGTGACCCACATTGTCTTCACATGCAATGCACAATAATTAAAATAATATACTTAATACTTTACCAAGTAAGCAAATTTCATTGTTTAAATAAAATTCATTAATGTCAATGTGTATACAGAAAAAATAAAAACATTCAAAATGTAAAAAAATTGGAAGCAGCTCGCTCAATCCCAAGCCTTTTTGTCCTCATTATAATCTTTAACGGTATAGATATAAAAGGCTTTGAATTGAATTTATTAAGGCTTAGATCTTGAACGTGGCTTGGTAGTTTATTATAAAAGCGTATACATTGGCATCTGAACGAGCTACCTATTTTCTTGAGCCTTGTTGTAGGTACAACAAATTTGTGTTTGTTCCTTAGGTAGATGATATTTATTGGAGAAAGACCCTCTTCAATTAAGTTGACAAATTCAATACTAAGGTACCTATTGGTCGTTACAGGTGCCTATAGTCGCAGAAGATTAAAAAAATATGGGATTGCTCTCGAAAGCTAAAGGTATTTCCTCGATATAGCGCATAAGTATTGAGTTCATAACTGCAGCATGAAAATTTATTATCGTCCTCATTCCGCCTCCATTGCGCTTTATTGTTTATTAATCGATGTTTAAAACATTTCCAGTAAATGAATTTAGATAGATAGTTGGTAGTCTTATTCAAGGAAATTCTACTTATAAACACGAAAATTTGTGAGAATTAATGGATCAATGGATGTTTGTTTCTCTTTCACGCAAAAACTGTTGAGTGGATTTTGATAAAACTTTACAGTAATATAGGTTATACTTCAGAATAATACATAGGATATTTTTATCCCGATATTTCCACAGGATCAAGACTTATGCGGGTGATACCGCGGGGCGCTGTTAGTAAACCGACAAAGATAAACCTCTACCGATGATTACTTCTCCTGACACTTCATTTTGTTTATGTGTAAGTATTTTGGTATGTACCTATCTGTGTATTAGTATTTTTTCTCATAGTCGTTTCCGAGATATTTATCCCGTATGATGCACCTGCCATGTTTTGGTTCGTCATCAACCCAAGGATGACTGGTAGAAAATGCCTCTGGCATTAAGTTAACCTTTGTACAGTATTATTTAACTTGTGAATTAAGTTTTAATAAATGAATAAAGATTTATTTGCAAGATTATGAATAAGTACACTAAAGTTTTTGTTGGTTCAGGATTCACGTGAACAAGCCTCACCAGACTTATATAAAACTTTAGGATTCAATAACCAGCCGAGTGTTTACTTAGAGTGTTTGCTTACATACATCATCGCATTTTATTTACATAAGCAGTAACGATTTGCGGTTATTTTGAATCCATGGTTGTTCGAAGTAATAACAACCGCACGGATCGATCGATCAGGTTAAGCTACGCTTGCCGCGGTTGGACCGTGGATGGGTGACCATCTTCAAATTTGAAGTCCCCTCCGTGCCTTGGAAAGCATTGTTGGTCACGGCTGTCATTTGTGGATTTTTGACAGTCGTTACGGGTCGTCAGAAGCCCAAAAGTCTGACAACAAGTCTTACCAAGAGGTACCGTATTACCCAGTAACTCGGCTGTAGAAGTCAGATAGGCAGTCGTTCCATGTAAAATACTAGTATTCATCTGCATCCGGTTAGACTGGAAGCCAACCTCAACACAGTTGGGAAAAGGCTAGGCAGATGATAATGATGATGATGGTTGTTCGGACGACGTAGGTACTTAAGTAGGTATGTCTGTTAAATTATAGATTTTAACGTTTATTTTGTAAAACGAGTAGGTATCCGATGTATAATTCACGAATAACTTTCGAGAAACTGAAACGATTGGAGCACCGAAGTTTTCTTACCGAACAACCGCTTTAAATGTTTTTAATAAACAAGTATAGGTAGTATATTTGATAGTGTGTAACGTAGGTTATTTTTAGTAGTCTTAGGTAGGATTAGTCATTCGTATAGATATTAGTTTTTAGGGATTTTGCTTATTTATTGGTATATACATATAAGTGTAGGTAGGCGCTAGGTGTTAGGGCTCTTCTATAAAGATAGTCTTAAAGATATCTTTATTTTTAATACGGACATACTTATAACATGATGGCTTCCAGAAAGAGACCATCTCTTTCTGCTACATCGAGACACACTAGGCGAATGAGATTAGCCAGATCACAAGAATCAGCTGAGGAGCGAGAATCCCGGTTAAGCCGCATGCGGGATAGCATGACTAAAGCAAGAGCACGCGAAACCAGTGCCGATCGAGAATAACGTTCTACACAAATAGCACTTTACACAAAAAGCTCATTTATAAATTTCGTTATCCACGCGAACGAAGTCGCGGGCACAGCTAGTGTTTTTAATAAATCACGCTTCTTTGAAGGAACAATCTCGAATTCCTTGAAAAACAACAGTGTGAATAATGTTTTTGCAATATAATAGAATCAATTTATAAAACACTAGCAGCCCGTCCCGGCTTCGCACGGGGTAGACAAATATTTATTTTTGGAAATTTGGATATAAAACACTTTTTTTCACAAATATTTTTATTTATTAAAAAATTATTATTTATTAATTATATATTAAAAAATCCCACACCCCCTCCACCCCGCCCGCCGCGATGCCCGGCGCGCTTTTCAGACTGCATCGCAAACAACGGCCACGGCGCTATGGCGGTTTTGTTTACTGTTTGAATTTTTTAATTCGTAATATCTTTTGAATGGAAAGTCCAATTTAAATAATTTAAAAACTATATTATAGGTAGTTAAATGGTCTTGACCATAAAATAATTTATTTGGATAAGGATTAATATAAACATATAAATAGCATGGTTTGAATTTGGTTAGCATTTTCATTAATGTTTAAAATGAAAAAAGTTGTTGTAGTGACATAACTACAATAGTTGGACATATGCTACCGCGGAGTTTTTTGTAGACATTATGATATTCTTCAATATTGTTGTACATTATTTTGTTCTATCGCTAATAGTTTCGGCAGCGCATTCGACGAAAGACATTTTAAGACTCATTTTTCTACACCTTCGGTTACATTGTTCAAATTTTACCAAGGATCCCTAATTTTTTTTCAAAATGAAATGTAGCCTATGTCAAATTGGAAGAATGTAGCATTCTATTGGTGAAAGAATTTTTTAAATCGGCCCAGTACTTTTTGAGCCTATTCATTACAAACATACAAACATACAAAAATAGGTACAAATCTTTCCTCTTTATAATATTAGTGTAGATTCATGCAATCGATTGACAACAAAGTGACTTTTTGTTGCTGGCAATAAATATTACTTACAAAGATTAGCTTGGTTGATCTTTAATTGAGTGGTATTAAAGATATTATCATTTTCTTATTTCTACAACTAAGAATTAAATTGGACAGCGATGATGTAACCAGATATCCAGGATCACAGGAACCTGAAATCGTGATTTCAGTCTCGACTAGGTGTTATTAACCGGTTGAAGGACAATATAAATATTATTCTTATTACGTCAAGGGGCGTTTAATGTCCCGCAAAGTGTTAAAATAGTATTGGACCTGAAAAGAGATTATTAAACATAGTTAATTAAATCCGAAGTTTAAAGACACTAAGCATACCAATTATTTAAAAAAAACATTCTCGATAAAACGAGCTATCACTATTTAAAAAAATATTCTGAGATACATAACACTAGATAGATACATTACATTAGCTGCGAGTTTACTAGATGAAAGATCATGAGACAAGTTTATTTCTAAGTGATTTCTAAAAGATGGAGGTTATCAATTAGTCCGTATATTCAGGACTCATCATAATAAACAGCTTTTGCTATAGGATAATAGTGAAATCGCGAACAAAAATCAGCTGCTCCCTACATTCTGTTGAGTTATGTGAACATAAAATAAAAAAATAAATCTACACTAATATTATAAAGAGGAAAGATTTTTGTATGTTTGTATGTTTGTAATGAATAGGCTCAAAAAGTACTGGGCCGATTTAAAAAATTCTTTCACCAATAGAATGCTACATTCTTCCAATTTGACATAGGCTACATTTCATTTTGAAAAAAAAAAGAGGATCCTTGGTAAAATTTGAACAATGTAACCGAAGGTGTAGAAAAATGAGTCTTAAAATGTCTTTCGTCGAATGCGCTGCCGAAACTATTAGCGATAGAACAAAATAATGTACAACAATATTGAAGAACATCATAATGTCTACAAAAAACTCCGCGGTAGCATATGTCCAACTATTGTAGTTATGTCACTACAACAACTTTTTTCATTTTAACATTAATGAAAATGCTAACCAAATTCAAACCATGCTATTTATGTGTTTATATTAATCCTTATCCAAATAAATTATTTTATGGTCAAGACCATTTAACTACCTATAAAATAGTTTTTAAATTATTTAAATTGGACTTTCCATTCAAAAGATATTACGAATTAAAAAATTCAAACAGTAAACAAAACCGCCATAGCGCCGTGGCCGTTGTTTGCGATGCAGTCTGAAAAGCGCGCCGGGCATCGCGGCGGGCGGGGTGGAGGGGGCACTGAAATAAAAATATTTGTGAAAAAAAGTGTTTTATATCCAAATTTCCAAAAATAAATAATTGTCTACCCCGTGCGAAGCCGGGACGGGCTGCTAGTATTACATAAAGATATTCACACAACACAAAATTTCACAAAAAAACATCAAGTACAAAAAATTAAACTACGAAATTCCAATTACTAGTATAGTATAACACGTCCTCCCAGAACAGTTAATTACGCGAAATGAAATATCTACCTATTGAATTTGAAGGTGTTAACTTGTACAATAAAATACCAATGGAAATAAAAGAAGTGAAAAGCATGTCTTATTAAGTGTCGACCAGCCGGCGAGAAATTTCCTTAAAAAGGAGACGCGCACTCGAGCCCCATGACTACATATTATTTACTTGGTTTCAGAACTACGGTAAGTATGAATAATAACACATTATTTAACCGAGTAAACTCTGTGAAATGTATGTAGTCTCTACATTTCTAGTCGTTAAATACTCTCGCTGGTTTGCTCAACTAGATAACTTTGAGAAAAGATCAGTGCTTTGTATTATAAACGCCAATGTTGTCTTCAGATTTTTGTATGAAATAATCAAGGTAGAAAAATTATCATCATCCGTACCTTTTCCCAACTATGTTGGGGTCGGCTTCCAGTCTAAACGGGTGCAGCTGAATACCAATATTTTACTTGGAGCGACTGCCTATCTGACTTCTACAACCCAGTTACTTTGTTATAATATGATACCCATAATATGACTGATTGTCAGACTTTCGGGTTTCCCGAAACCACTGCCAAAGATCCACGAATGACAGCCGGAACCAACCCGAGACTCAGAAGGGTTTTGTTATGTAAAGACGGTCACCCATCCATGAACCAACTGAGGCAAGATCGATCGACCCGTGCGGCTGTTATTACTTAATTGCACAATTATAATGGATAAACGATTATAACACTAGTTGAATTAAGTTATGCCGAATGGGGCGTAGGCGGAGAGGCCGAAGATATTTTTTTTTTAACTGTTGGTTAATTAAAATTAGTTATCTGCTATAAATAAAATAAATCAAAAATCTATTGGTAATATTAGCTACTAGCAGCGCCCCGCAGTTTCACCCGCATAAGTTTCCCGTGGGAATATCGGGATAAAAACTATCCTATGTCCTTTCCAGGGACTCAAACTATCTGTATATTAAATTTAATCTAAATCGGTTCAGCGGTTTAAGCGTGAAGAGGTAACTAACAGACAGACAGATAGACATACTTTCGCTTTTATAATATTAGTATGAATTAGTATGATAATGGATTTCATGAGGTTTTTTATGCATGCTTTGTCCTTGCGTCTATAACCAAGAAAACTCAGTCATTAAAAGAAAAAAAGCGATAACTACGTGTCTCGAATGCCAAAATACCTACAGGAAATGAGAGGTTTCCACGACTAGAATATTACAAACAGCTACAAAAAAAAAATAAAAAAATACAAAAGTGAACGACTCAAAATGCTCATTTGTTCGTATAAAAAACCATAGACATAGATATTATATTAGTTAGTTTTTTATTAATTATAATTAGACTACTTTCAATAAAAGAGCCATTTTTAATAGGGTTCCTCCTATGGGTGAATTGAATCTATTATTAAAAAGATGACTTCATTAATTGATTTTTTCGCAAGCTACAATGTTTTCAGGTTTCACACTTAATTGACGATTTTTTTTTTTTTTTTGTGCATTGTTAGTTTTTTCTACTGCATAAATTTTTTTTTTTAAATGTGCAGAAAATAATCTCCATGAAATTATCTATAAAATTAAACAAATTCTGTGTACTAGCAGGATAGACTCCTGCTACAAACAGTTGCAGAAAAGAGGCAAAAACGAAATTTCGATCGTAATTAATATGTAATTTAGCACTCTACTGCTTCGCATAATTATGAGTCGTGCAAAATGATATTATCCAATCACTAAAAATATGCATAGATAAACTCACGATTAAATCTGATTAAATTATCTTGATTGACTGACTTACAACGCAATGTCTAAACCACTGAACATAGAAACAAGAAAATCAGGACACACAAAGATTGTACCTACCGCACCCGGTATTAAAACGTCTCTACGTTGCTTTGTTATTCATAATACATAGTACATTTTTACTATTATGAAACTTTGTTTATTTATTAAAAAATTGTAGTCTCATTACAAATTTACGCTCGCACACAGTCGCACATGTATAATGGTCTAGCGATGGTCTAGGCTAGTTGGTTCTTCATTAATTTTGGTTTATTTTGTCTGTACAGCGGAAGTGTGACTGTAATTTACTTAGTTTTCATTATTTTTGGGATAAATATTACATATATAAAAAATATATGTACAGAAATCGATTCAGCAAACGTTTCTGAACATACTACTTTCATTATGTGCATTAATTCAGTTACACATTGTATAAATAAGTCAACTCAAACCATTTAATTCCAATAAACCAATTACAGGCAGTTTTAAATTGTCATGGGACATAAGGGGTTAACGATTGTGTGAAGAATCGTCTCAGCGGGAAGTTTTAAGCATTTAGCGAAATTATAAACAAGAGCTAAGCAGTCGTGAGTGAAAAATTAAGTTAAATATTTGATTATCATAGTGTTCTACTTCACGGTACGAGCCCATGTACGGTGGGCTGCATTAAATTGGGTACCCTACCCCAGTTGATAAATGCTTTCAAGGTGGGTACCCAATTGATGCAGCCCACTGTACCACATTTTCGATAAAAAAAACATAAACTACATAGCTAAGGCTCGAAACGATTTTATCATTCCAATGGTCTCGACGCGAGAAACGACCTCATGATCCTGAATGCAGATATTCTAAGATGAAACTTGAAACTGGCCGCAACCGTATAAAAATAAAACTATGAATATGGAAATTGTCGTAAATAATACTTATGGTCTTCGATCAACATTTCGAAGCTTATGGTCGTAAAATCTGCATAATTATAAGTAAAATCATTGTTGGTTGTTTGTTCTCTTGTTATTAGTTTAATTTGTTCCGTCCTCGATTCTTGTACTTAAAGTTAAATTAGGTGTTTGTTTATCCGTGGTTTCATTAATGTGTATTTCAGATCTATTGCCAAACAAACTAGAGCGAGGTACTTCCAAAAACTCGTAAATAGGTAAGATTTCTTATGCCTGGGTATAGTAACTTGCTTCATTTCCTCATTATTCTGTTAACAATGATAGTCAAAACATTTTCTATTTGTAAATAACGATGGAAATAAAGAAGTGAAAAAAAATGAAAATTAAAAAGTAAAGGTATATTATATTTTCAAACATATTTTACAATTTTAAATATTTTTATAAAAATCATTCAAGTAAAAAAAAAAAAAAAAAAATTAGGTAAGTAGTAGTTGTGTACAACGACTTTTTTATTTTTATGTGCGAAATAGAGCAAAAACTATCATGAAACAAGCTGGACATTTTTAAATTTTTAATGGCCGTAGACAAAGCCTATGCAGCCAATAAAATGGCGCTTCACCCCATTATATTTTGACATAAAAGCTCTTAACGCTCCGAGCCACTTGTTTATTATACGTACACAGTAATTACATCGTGATTTATTCATATTTTAAACACTATGCCAGACGTGATATAAGTGTACTGCCGAGTGGCAAAAAGACTTGTTTTGACGAAATGTTTTTACATAGGAAAACAGTTTACCAGTTTTTTTACATTTTTTATTTCAGGAACTACCTACCTTTGTATCTATGTAGGAAATATACCTAGGTACCCACATACTTTTAGAGTCTGTAAAGTAAACCTTGTGGAATGATTGAATTTTCTCCTCTCTGTTTGACCCTATAAAGTGAAACAGGAAAACCAACTCAATCTGACTAGAAACTATAACGTGGCTACGAAATGTTATCTGATTTCAGGATGAGCTTCCTTGGTTTAAATCTATGTATTATATGTTTAATAAAACAACAAAAAAATATATTATTAATGATTTTTTGCATAAAGTCAATGAGCAGAATTAATCAGTTTCCTGGCCAAATGTATTTGCATAAAATGTATTTTTTAAATTGCATACTATAAATAAAATAAACTGAACTAAATTTCATACATATTCACATATTAAAGACTAGGTATGACACAATCAGTTTTGTTGATATTTCCATTTTGTATAGAACATCATTTTTGTTACTGTTTCATTGTTTTCCTATAACTTCAAAATGCACAACAAAGGCAAAAGCAACTCTGTATTGAAAACTAATAAAAAATGGGATGTAACATAAAATTTTATTTGATTCTGTTCCAGATTTCATTTTTCCATTCTTGTTATTGGTACGATATTGGATGCAAAGGAGCACTGCAATGGATAGTGGATAGCAAAAGCCGATATTGAAGTTATCAAAGTGAAACTCGAGAATGCACTGAAACCAGCATGAATACGTGTCCTAGTATAAATATTATGATCTAGTTGCGACTTTACTATCAAAGTCAAATATTAATTTATTTATTAATAACGAACTTATATTAACAGTATGTACCACACACAAATTATCGGTCAATATTAGTAACAAATTACTCATACAATCATACAATTTAGTTAAATTACACTAGACAAGATGAAATGAAACAAAATAAGACAAAATTATATAAAAATTAGACAAAATAAACAAAATTAGGTAGAATACAATAAGATACTATTTAATTTATTTACTCCAAGAAGATTGTACTAGAAGTGACTGGTTCAGGCGCAAAATAATGAGCGATGGGTGCAAATTCCGGCCCTCTAGAGACC
The DNA here is from genome assembly GCA_963669345.1 of Gortyna flavago. Taxonomy (NCBI): domain Eukaryota; kingdom Metazoa; phylum Arthropoda; class Insecta; order Lepidoptera; family Noctuidae; genus Gortyna; species Gortyna flavago. Next base: position 7,414,522 of record OY770129.1, on the reverse strand, counting down.
AATTTACAGGACAAATAATATGCAACTGACATCACTGACCTATTTTTGCAGAAAACATACAAAAAATTATCAATGTTATGACGTGACGGCAACTTCACGGCACCACGCACTCGCGTGTCAATCACTTACTTGTGTTTGAAATGTTTTCTCCTCGCGTGCGGTTCCCGCCAGGCGCTAGACGTCTTTACATTTTTTTGATTACATAAAACATTATTTTTTAGAGAAATTATTTTTTCAGGCTTTTATTAACTACATATTATAACGAAGTACCGTTTCTAAAATTACATTAACATAAACAAAAACACGTTACGTTTCTAAATATTATATTATTATTATTATTATTTTTTTTATTTTAATTAACTGCTGTAACGATATGATTGCATTGACTGCCAACGTGGTCACCGGTGTCCGCGAACAATAGATTTTCTATTGTGTCTGTTGCCTGGCAGCCAACGTGTTAATTAGACAAATAAAATAGAAAATTAATGCGTATCATGAATTTTTTCTATAAAATACTTAAAAGCAATAAAAATTAACCAGTGTTTTCGTAAAATATGTGATTACCTAATTATTACTGCCAACTACCTGCGATTAAGGGACAGTCCGCTTGACAAGATAAATTAATTAGCGCATCTAATGGCTTTCACCACTACCTAACAAGTTGACAACATATACCCGGTGCCAATTTGTGGGGAATTCCTCAAACTGCGGGGAGTCTCAAGTTGATTGGGAATTCAGACATCTTACCGTTAAATAATGTCGATAGTTCATACTTCGATAGTTTTATGGTTAATTAGTGATTACAATTATATGAACTATTTAAATGTGGAATAGCTTTAATCTGGGTCTTTAATGTTGTGCATGTTTTTATCAAATAAATGAAAACCCATACTCAAAAACTGTGACGTCCTTATTGCTGATTATGCCGTTTTCAAACGCACCGGTCGAGCGAAAACGTTCTGTCCTTAAACATTTCAAAACAGAAAACCGCAATCGGCTATAAACAGATACTTTATTGGCAAAAAGAGAAGGGATCAAAAAACTCGGCGTCAGTATCAAGTTTCCTATCGAGCAAAATGCTTGCAACGGCTTGCAAAAAAATATGGAAAAAATTTTACGATACGAAAGATAATAAATAGACAATTTTTTTATTGCTGATTGAGTGCGCTTTACCTCGATCACGCTTGATGGAAAGCGATGGATGAGGTCTATGATAGAACGAGCGTGCCCTGAAGATGCCCAAGGCACTGGAACTCCCACGCATCGACGAAACGCAGCAGGCTGCTTGACGCCGGACTCCGGTCAAAAACCAGGTTAGCGCTACCACCGTAAGGGAAGAATTGGCCAGTCAAATAAGGTGTTGGGTGTGACTGTGATGTGTCCAGGATGCGCCGGGCGCTCGGTTCAGGTGTGTAACTGGCGGAACAAACTGCGCTACCACGAGGAGGCTTCTTCATGCATCCTAAAAACTTATTTAAATAGCTAAAACTTGTTTCATTTTTTTAAATTACTTTGTGTGGAATTTGTGTTAAATCAGCAGATTTTTCTCCCCAAGTTGGGGAATTTAGCTTAGATTTTTGAGGAATTTGATAAAGTGGCATTGGCAACCTTCTCCCGACCCACACCATCGCATCGCACCGCCTGCCCGCGCTATTACCCCTTTCCGCCTAGCGTTATTTCAGAAATCTCTTGTTTTTGCTCAGTTCTTAAAGGTCCTAGCTAAAGCCTTCCTCAAGAATTGGGCTCTCAAATGCAAAAATAAATTTTCTAATTCGACAGGTATTTCGAGAGATTAGCGCGTTCAAACACACAAACAACTCTTTAGCTCAAACATTATTAGTATATATATAGTAACGCTATATATACAAGATCGAGGTCAAAACGTTCAATATAAATTTATGGGGTCCTACAGAAACAAGTTTGAAAACTCTGGAAATCAGTCCAAAGTCTGGCCTCAAACCGTGTATATAAAACTCTTTAACTTCAATTCAAATCGGTCTTCCGTGTCCAACTTACTTTCAATTAGAAATCCACCCACGCTAGCCCTCTTTACGTAATCTAGGTATACCAAATGACTATTTTATATAGCTGTAATTCACAAACGTAACGGCTTAAACCATCAAACTTAATGACTTCAAAATAGTCCAATCAAACTGGCCAATTTATTCTATTTAATTTATAGTTTTAGCTGAAAGGAGGAGAATCTCAATTCGGTTATATTTTATTATGTTTGATATCTCAGAACTCCGTGATTTATAAATCGTGATGAAAATTTTCTTTTATTTGAAAGGGTAAACTTTATTACAAAAACAAAACAACAGACATCTAAAAAAAAACACTACAAAGTGAAAAATAACTTTAATTTCGGAAAACGGTGGCAAAAATTAATGTTATTTTTTGGAGGTAGTAGTTTTTTTTTTCTAATTAAGTTTTATTCTAATCATTTTATTATTCTTTTTCACTCATTGTTTTATACTCCGCAACAAAATGGTTGCTGTACCTCAATGTAAAAAACTAAGCAAGATCTCATTGGGGATCGAGGAGATGGGCGTGGAGGGGGGTTCGGGATATTAGACCGGAATAACTCTTTTAAAAGATGGTAGAATAGTATTTATAAAGAAGTATAAAAGTAGTAGGATATTTAAAGATGAACGTCTTCAAAGTTGCAGTAAGATAAACTAATTTAATTAAAAAGTTGAATAATACCTACCTAAATCTAGGAATATCTTTGGAAAAGAAAAGACTTTTGGAGACTTGTTTTTCATTAGAAGTAAGCACAATATACTGCCTAATGTACAGACAGACGCCAGTATATCAAGCTACTACAATCTGTCAAATTTCTTTAATAGATTTTCAACGTTATCGCTAAAGCATAAGGTTCAAAGTTGATTGGGAATATTTGACGGTTTCGGGTACCTTGATGTGCTGGTGTCTGTACAATCAAGAAAAATATTTTTTTATGAAATTGACACAGTAGGTATGTAACTTTTTCGTGTTTTTGTTATTTTATAAAACAGTCAAAGAATGACAGTTGTGGTTAGAATATACCAACGTAACGACGTGAGTCCATTTGACAAACTAATATTTAAAAAAATAAATGTGTCCATGGAGATTTTTAGATTATTAGTAGCACTAGCTTCATATTTTCTGATTGACAGACTTCTAGAAAATTCAAAAGTGCCTGTGAATGGTTTAGTTCAAATAAAAGTGAGAGTGGATAGAATGAGTCTGAGTTTAAAACAATATATTTTTTACGCATTTAAGCTATGAGTAGGTACTGTGTTGGCACAATCCGCTTGATCTTTTATTCTGCAGCGTTGAATAACATCACACACATTGGCCCATCTACAACATAACGTTAAAGTCTGTGAGTTGATGAAAACAGCTGAGACACGTCAAGTTTTCTCTACAAACCGCGGGAAATATCATTCATCAGTTTGAATCCAATTGTCCTACTTCGGTGTACGTAATTAAACCAAGGTGACATCTGACATCATAGCCGACTATAGTATTTCCCAAATTTATTTTATTATTAACGTCCAGGAGCTTTCAAACACATGCAAAGCAAGTATGTCAAATAAGCGTTTATAAATAAGCATTTATTTCTTTGCATTTTGGCTTCAGCTTCAAGTTTATTTTCAGCTGGGTCGTAGTTCTTTAGAGAAATTACAAATTAATTTCGCTTGACTGAACAGGAATGGTCGCAGAATTTCAATATAATTAATTATGATTATGATTAAATAGATAAGTAAGCTAAAAATATTTCTTTGGAGGAAAAAAAACATATGTGGTATTTGACTTGGCTTCTCAGTAAAACAAATTATCGCTTTGGTCCACCATTCCAAATTGGTTCGCTCCCTGTCACGTGTAGACTATAAATATTCCTTTTCAAAGGAGTATAATCTTCAGGCGTAACAGTACTTAAGTAATAAGTAAAAATGTTGAAGATTTTTTTTGCTTCATAACGTCAAGGTGCCGTAAACGAAATCGCCTAATTTCGACCAGTTTAGTTCATATTTATAAGGAAAATGAAAGAAACAAAATTATTTGTGATGTAAAAAGTCGAGTTCTTTGTTTTGCATGTGGCTGCAAGGGATTTTTCACATAAATTAAATATTTATGGAAAATCACTAATATTCCCTTTTTAAAAAATGTTCCCAGATTTTTAAAAAATGACACGAGATTGACGTTTGATATTTTTTTTACAAAAAAATACTTTTGATTTTCAATAGTAACAAAAGCAAACAAAAAACGAATTTTCGTTTGCCATACTCGGAAAGTAGTGTTTGTTTGATCGGAATAGCGGGTGGAAGACGCTGCTTCCCACCTTTGTGCAGGACAGACTCATAGTAATTGCTTCCCTGTCTAGGGCGGAAATGAATTTTAAAAATAGATTTAAATTTGGTTAGGTAGTCAGCTACGAAATTTTTTACATAATTAAGAAAAATGCTACGGTCTTGTGAGTGTTTAAACAGCCAGTGTGAATTAAAAAAACGGCCCACGGCGGCGGTTTCATATTTAAAATTTTAAAAATAATTTGGCGGGGTACTAACTCTGTAAGCTGAACCGAAATTCAAAAACTTGGTTTTATAGACTAATATTTGATTGAAAATGAGTTCAAGCGATTCTGAAATGTTGACCCCAGATTCGGTTAAAGACGAGGCAAATACAGTAAACGAAAATCTTTTGCCAGAATTTCAAACGAAAAAAACTTAAATACATACAATGATTTTATGAAATGGCGAGCAGACAAAAAAATAATAAATATTTTAGAAAAACTACCCACTATTTTTTATTTTTCCTATATTCGAAATGAAAAGTAGAGTGTTTAACACGGGTGAAAGTAAACAAATCCTTTCGACCCTTGTATAACAATCTACTATTTTTATGTTATTATGCAAACTATTTCAAGTAATTAAAAAAACCCACTTTAAATTTTTGCTATCATTAAATTATTTTTTTTTTTAGTTAATTATAATAGGTACAATATCTTCATTAAGTAAATCAAGGGCAAAATAATAGTAGATTATTAAACAAGGGCTGTATGACATCAATTGCATACGAGGTTTTTGGCGCCTGAGCGAAGCGAAGGCGCTAATTATCCCGAGTATGCAATTGATGCTTACGCCCGAGATAAATACTCTGCTTTACATATCGATTGTGAGGTAAGTAAACAACAAGACAGCAGGTTTCAATGAACATTTATTAAGAAGAAAAAAATGTGTATTTAATTAAAATTAATAGTAAAATTATTACAATTTGTAAGAGATATGGTCACGTTCTTTTTAGGTATATTTATAGTTTGAATATGAGTTTGTGATGATAAGACTTGAGTTTGAGTGACTTGAGGTTCTTGCATCGTAAATGGCGGCAGTTGACTGATACTATTTTCTTCATTAAAAAATGGCTCAGATGATGTGCTTTGACGTGGTGATTTTAAGTTTATATTTTCTGTTATTTTAGAAGTAATTTTGCTTTTGTTTGCCATCGAATCTTCGATATAACCTTCGGCCACTTTGCTGGACTTCCAGCCGCCGTGCCTTTTTAACAGAGTGAGGTTGGCTCCCGAATCAGCCAATAGAGTCGCTGATGTTCTGCGAAAGCAATGCCCGGTGTATAACTCTACGTTACTCAGTTTTAAATATGTGGCTATTTGCTTTGGCATGCCTGTAAATTTGTTTTTTCAAATTCCAAAACCTATGCTGTAATGATAGTCATACACCCCGGCATTCAGGGGTGTAAGGGTGTACTTACAGAGCAAGAGATATGTAAAGTATATTTTCTAATAAGTGTTTTTTTAAATAAGTTTTTTTCATAAGTGATTAATGAATAAAGTTGCCGAAAATAGAGTTGAATAGCGTGCAATGGGAGAGGCCTATGTCCAGCAGTGGACTGCTATAGGCTGCTGATGATGATGATGATGATGATGATGATGAATAAGTGATGAACCTAATAACAGGTGCTATAACTGAGACGAATGGTTTAGCGCCACAAAAACTACTTCTATAGTCACACAGACATAATGTTTCAATTATTTTGAGCTTTCTCAAGATAACAAATTGACAAAAGAGGGTTATATATTATTCGTGCACAGAGCCTTAAACGTTTTCTAGGACGTATTGTAATTGATTATAAAAGTCCGAATAGGGCTCTTTATTACGACAGTTCGACTCTCACACGTTGGAACTGTCCCATAAAAAAACATTAAAATACGACTACTGTTGAAAATGGAAAAGATTGAGCAGCATGAAATATATTTTTGGTCCCATAATTCCTTAATCCCTCCCTACGTAAACACATTTGCTTTGAAGCCCTTTGTGTGGAATCCCACTCCAATATCAACATAAAACGTATCGGTTAAATAAACCTAATAGGTAAAGTAGTTTTCCCGTAAAAGAGTAGATGAACAAATAATGGTACAGTCGTCGACCGAATCGACCGCAACTAATACAATTTGTCGACGATTTGGGTCCATTCGGTCATTCCTACAAATTCAACTTGATTTCCTAACTATTTTTCTTTCGACTTTATTACCCATGGGAACGAAAGAAAACAAAACAAAGGGAAAGGAAATAATATGATTTCTGTGTGATATAATTTAATATATTTAAGGACTTTTCACTCTAGGGACGTCTTCGACCCATTTAACCCTTTATCTGTTACTTTTGCAGCTTCGTTATTTATTATGAATGAAAAACTAGTTAGTTCGTTTAATGTTCGAGAGTACATACAAGTTATTGTGTAGTCTTATCATTCACAGATGCGCCGTCTGAGACGTTAGGCAAATCTTTATGTCTGGAACTCTGGAACGAATCCCATTCTACAAAATTTACTTGCCTAATATCTGTAGGTACTGTGAAAATGGAAGTTATAGGTAATAATTATAGGGACATAAATTAGAAATTTTAATTCACCCAGATCGGTCAATACACTGGTACTCATATTATTATTCATGCCCCTAAATTAAATGTTTCAACTAATGAATTAGGTAGTTTTCTATTACGGAATATTAATTCTCACCTAACATTTTGTAATTATTTATTTTGCGCGATAGTATTATTTTGTACCAAATTATGAATTGACACATAAGGGAATCTTTTCCCAAGAGTTTAAGCCGTAGTACATTTTTGATATTTTTTTTAACACACCTCTGCCAACCCTTCAGAGAAAATAATCATGATGTTATGTGATATGTTTTTTAAATCATTGAATATATAATAATAATTATTATTATAAGGAGGTGCCATTATAAGGCTGATTTTCCCTTTCCCAGTAAAAATGCACTACATTATTTCTGGACAATATTATTAATAAATGCACTGATTTTCAAAACAGACTACGAGGGTGAACAATATATTATATTATTATAGATTTCCATTCAAGGTTGGAAAAGATACCGTCTAGCAATAAGGTATTTTTCAATTAGATAACTGCCAAGATCACAAGATCAGTAGTTCAATGGCAATTACACACTATTACACTACACACTATTATTATTGACATTGTACGTGTGTCTGACTAATTGATTACATTTCCATCCAAGACTCGATTCCAGTTGATTGTCATCATAAATCCTAAAATCGCTAACGTTCAAATGAGTTTCCACGAAATGCACCATCAAATACGGGACCCAAACAATCCGTTTTATAAAGTTAAAACTATAAGTGAAGTAGGTAAGTACCTACTACCTACTTTTTTTTTTTTTTACTTTTACTGACTAAAACCCATCCGTGTTCCTTTCTTAGCCCTTTATATTCCGGGGCAACGGTAACCCTTTCGGACAATCCCGCTGCCCCGGCAGGCTTCAGCCCTGACGGGCCCCTCCTTGTCTGCTGACATCTCTTTGAGGCGCGCGTGGAACACATACGCGCCGTCCGGCACGGGCCTGGTCCTGATCGGACGGCGAGCTACCCATTACTCGCCGTCCGCAGGCCCGCACCTACTACCTACTAGCATTGAGTATGGTACCTATAACCAAAAATTTCTTAAAGAGGAAAATGTCCGCTTTTTACAAATAATCTCATTAGCATAGTTTTAGTAGTAAAACTGTATGTGTTGGAACTTACCGAGCATTCTGATGACTCTTCTCTGTGACGCTCCATTCCTATACTGCATCTGACCACTCGCTCTCTCATTACTGTCCACAGAGAGCTTCTTCACGGGATGCAACACTCGAGAGGTCCGCAACTTAATGCCTATCAACGCGTACAACACTGATATCATCGACATGGGCACCACGAAGAACACGAAACTAGATATAACAAACACTTGATGAACACCCACACCCTTCACTGTACACGCGCTCACGTTCACGCCATTATCCACATACGACACTATACCGAACTGCATTGCTTGCGGTACCGCCGTACACAACGCAAACACCCATATAGCTATTATAAACCGCACAGCCCTTGACAGTTTCGACATGGTGTGTGACATGAAAGGCCGACATATCGCTATGTACCGCTCCACCGTGAACGCGGTAATTGTCAACACTGTGGCGTTAGCCGACGTCTCCGACGCCAGTCCTATGGCTATGCAGTGCGCCTCGCCCAGTGGGTACGTGTCTGGGTTCCATAATTTGTGCACTTCAAACGGTAAGCCACATACTAGTAATATGACATCTGAGATCGCCAGACTGAACAGGTAGAAGTTGGTGGCGGTGTGCATGGAGCGGTTCCTCGCGATGACCACGCAGGTGCTGGTGTTGCCGAGGATGCCGGCCACGAAGATAATGACGTAGGTGACGGTGAGCGGCACCACTAGGTCCAGCGCGTACTGCTCGTCGTAGGCAGCGGGGTGGCTCGTCACGTTGGTCGTGTTCATCACGAACGGGTCCTCATACTCGTCGATGCTCGGGGGCGCCGGCAATGTCATTTTACCTGTGAACAAGAAAAACTTGTTTACATCGAAGATTAACATACCTAAACCCTTATAAAATAAAAATACTGAGGCAGGGGTTAAAGTCCTGCGCGGAACCAGTTCATGTGTTTATTTGTATTAAGTTAACAAAATTATAAAGTCCATCAGTACTGGCGTACATATATTATACGTTATGATGACTATGGTCTATAAACACGGTATGTTCACACTGCTACATTATAGTATTATTTAACTCATTGTGGTTTAGTTGCACGTAAACATCTTGAAGGTCACCCACTAATTGGCCGTTAACACGACCAAATTACTGGTTAGAACGCGATTAACTGTGTTGGTGGGGCTGGACACAAGAGACGTAATCAATCTTCTAATTTTGCCGTTTCTTAGAGAAAATGTTTCACCGAAATGTGTCAAAAATTGACGTAAGGAAAAAATATTTTTACTCAAGTAACTAAAGGTCAGCACGATTAGAGTAGTATTTGACTTTTCACGTTTGTATTTATTTTTACCTAAGTACACTTACTAATTGGATCTAATCGTTTAAGAAAATCCGTTTGAGACATATTGCAAGTCATCCTTACCAGACCGGAATAATTTTCTCGTAGGATATAAAACAAATGACGAGATGACGCATGTTATACTATCATTGATATTGTTTATCTCAAAACCTAAGTACTTAGGTACCTACTAAGTCACCATTTAGTTTTCGTATTTCGTAGAAGCCATACATGGTTTAATAGAATTTGCAACATTCTTATATCTGTTAAAGATATTCTCCATAACACTCATAAACAAGAAACATATGGTAAACATTCCTAAGGGAAATCAGAATAAGTAACTGAAACCCTTAAAGCAATCAACGAATAAGAAAACCAATCGTATTTCCTTGGGGTAGATCCTGTTCATTCTGTCAATCTATGTCTCAACATTATAATCTATCTACTGGTATATACCTACTAATAATAAAGCTGAAAAGTGTTTGTTTCTTTGAACGCGCTAATCTCTCGAACTACCAGTTGGATTTGAAAAACTATTTCTGCATTTGATAGCCCAATTGTTGAAGACGGCTTTAGCTTATTTAACATCACACTAGGACCCCTAAGTGCCGAACAAAAAAAAAGTCAAAGAAAAAACGCTAAGTGAAAACGAAGTAATAGCGCGGCCATGCGATGCGATGCGACGGGGTGTGTCGGGGGAACAAGACATTTTGACATATCATCTAAAATCGGCTTTTCAGTAACCATGCAAATAACAGGTGTGACAGGTGTGTAACAGGTGTGTATGACATTTAAGTTAAAAATATTAGAGACAAAGGAGAACAATAAAAAGTTTGTCTAGTAAATCTTAATCTAAAATAACCCTCCTTCTGGTGCAGTCTGGTAAAAAGTATAGGTAAGTAGTTTTTATTTTCTTGGCTTGAGAGTTCAAATCTCGCGCTTAAACAAGTTCAAAATATAGTTTCGATCTAATCTGAATATCTTAACTGTAAACATTTTTAAGTTATTTAACGACTTGGATATTCGAATTTTAAATACGACATTGACCTCGGACAGAATTAAGCTAAAGCTAAATAAATGAAAACAACTGAGTATGTTGTTTTCTTTTATTTATTCCTTTAATGCCGTCAAAACGAAGATATACACATAGCGCGTATACACATACACATAAGCTCATATATACCATACGCATTCTTGCCAGGGGGGTAGGCAGAAACTACAAAACGTCACCAGCTACGATCCTTACATACTCATTTTAGTTCGTTTACGTCTATCGAGATAGATCAATAAGGTCACTTTATGTGTCTTTCTTCTCTCCTAGGGCGTTTTCACTCACATCTGCCTTATAAACAAAAAGATGTGTAGCTGACGCACCCACGACGTCAAAGAATATCTTAAAAAATAAATAAAAAGATACATAGTATCATGAAAACAGTTTCCTGTGGTGCTATCACAAATCATTTCCTGTATTTTACACCTTGATCTTGTTGACACCCGTCTTCATAAAACAGCGGTAAACTTCAAAGTAACTGGCAAAGCAATCTGACGAGTTAAATTAACAGACATTGTAAGATCTATTTTGAATTGAAAACATTCTATTGGTAGCAGTAGCGAAGGGCCCAGTAAACAGTAATTTTCGAAGTCCTTTTCAAAACATGTTAATTATTTCAGTCTGAATTATTGCTCATACCCTTGTCAAAACTTTCAGCCCTCGCCACTGTCCTGTTGTCGAAATATTATGAGTAACGATTATAAAGATTCAAAGTTAAAGGTCGTATAGTTTCAAAAATATATAAGAGCATAATCAGCCTTTAATCTGTGCTATAATGTTCCCACTGCTGCGACACAGGCCTCAGGGCTGGGAGTGGGCTGTGATCTACCACGCGGGCTCAGGGCGGGTTGGTAGATGTCACATGTTTTCGAGTTTTTGGTTCTAAGACATGCCGATTTCCTCACGATGTTTTCCTTCGCCGTTTTGAGAGCAGTGGTGGTGAAATAATTTACACAAAGTAAAGCGCCTGGCTGGGTTCGAACCCACGACCGAACCTAAAGTCGCATCACGAATCGTAAGTCGGGGCGTTTACCACTGGCCCACCACTGCTCGCCCAATGGCAAACAAATTGGCAAAATCTACATTATTTATAAGATAAATAAATTAAAGCCACTAATCACACGGAAATACCGGTAGTAGATATAAACAAGGTAGTAAATCCAAAATTAATTTGATTCAAATTATTAAAATCCATTCAAAAGTAAACATTAATAAGAGAAACATAATTTTAATTTGTTGTTTGCCTCCTTAAACTTCCTAACAAATGAAGGCGTCTACAACATAATAATAAATTATAACTCTTTCTTTCTCGTTCTCTTCAAGAACATAATCGTAAATAAGAATACACGCTAATCAAAATATATCATCGATTATTAATTAATGTCAATATTACGACTCCATTGTTTTACAAATAATTTGCTATTTTAATATTCCTTTGTAGTTCGAACAATAAAAGGCGATACGTTTTGTAATGAAACGTTAATGACGTCATAAATGTGGGTCTCACAATAAACCGCACACTACGAGGCAGCGTACGTAGATAACTCGTGCTTCTAATACCTACTAGGTAAACGTGTTTGTTATGCTATGCTAGATAGAAATGAAAACAAACATTTCGCTGTAAATGTTATTGGAAAGCTTAGGTACGTTAACCAAACCAATTGTAGTACGAGAATTTTGAGGATTTTCTTTTGCTTTATAATATTATATTCATTCTTTTGCGTTTTCAGGGACGTATTGGAATAGAATATAAAAATTGTTCCAATAACTGTTCGTAACTAAGGCACTAAGGCTCTTTGCAAGCCCTTCGTTGCTCACATATTGAAGCTGTCCCCATAAAAACACATTTTAAATACTAGACTACTACTATTGAAAATGGAACACTTTCAGCAGCACGATATATTTTTTTTGGTTTAGGTTGGTTCTAAACGAAAGACGATCAGTACGATATTTTACAGTAAGAAAATAGGATTCACACGTAAACATCCCACTATTCATACGGTTAAAAACACATGCAGTATGAATCTGCCATGTCATTGGAATCCCGAAATTATACAGTATAATATCGTACTGATCCTCGCCGTGTGAACGGGACCTAAGTTTTCCTCGACTCTCTCATGATGTTCCGTTACATAATACTATGTTAGTAGGTACTATAGTGGGTAGTTACAGATCTATTGAAAACGGTGACTATCAAGAAGCCCACGTTTAGGAGCTTTTCAAAACAGAGTAAGGTGTATATAATAAAAATTCACACGAGTACTTTTCATCAAGTTAGAAGTTTACAAAAAAGCGACGTTTATCTAAACATCCAAGCCACAGAAAAAATCATTTCATTTCTTTCAACCACTGAGCCTATGTTTAATTTGGATATCGCACCTAGCTATAGTTCGATGGCCGATCATAAACGAGTAAATGATTAGGTACCTACCTAACGTAAAAACAAAAATAAATCGATTTCTCAGAATCAACATAACCGATTGGAATAATTTTTAGAAATATTCTCATCTCCATTTAAACCTGTCGTGTTGGTAAGTTATGACTTTCCTTAGATTAGATTAGCTTAGAAATTAAAACACTACATTACACACATAGGTACAACATACTAGCACTGATTGCATGGTATGTTCCATAACCCAGAACTTGTTCAAAGAAATGCAAACGTGGAAGCAACTACATAATAGCTTTCATGTTCTAGTTTCACAAGCTAGAATTTTATGAAATTTTCCATGTTTGAAGTATAATTTATTGAGAATAAATACTACTGACGTCAGTAAACGAAAATACTGACGTAGGTTGACATCACATATAGCGAACTGCCTAGTTACAGTAATCAATCAGTCCGGCCGCGTTGTGAGAATGCGTCCCTGACACCTTCCATTGCGACAATAATTCTAGTAGCTAATAAAGATCAAATTCGAAAAGCACTGACAGGTGTCAAGAACGCATTTTCTCCTCGGCCGCATTGTAGGGCACTATTGTTACCTGCCAGTTAAATAAAGTATCTATATATAAAAAAACCGACTTCCAAAAAAAAAACACTACTAAGTGAAAAATAACTTTAATTTCGGAAGTTGCTGTCTTTGCATCTGTATTTAATTTTTTTGGCACCGACTTCCGAAATTAAAGTTATTTTTCACTTCGCAGTGTTTTTTTTTTGGAAGTCGGTTTTTTTTTTGTTAAAAAGTTTTTACTTTTCGCTTTTTAGTGGGTCTGTTTATAATTTATCTAAGTTACAATAACCTAATGTCAACTTGCTCACCGCCGTAAGCTTTGATAATATATATGTTTGAAAGTGTTAGCGTTAAATATTAGGTACGTGAGTTGTGTGATCCCAACCACGCAAAGCTAAAAGAAGGCACTATGAGAAAGTAAGGATTTCAATCAAATAAGTAAGGCAGTAAGGGTTTAGTCTAGTAAAATATATTATAATATGAGAAAGAATATTTATGAATTAGAATGAGGAATGTTGAAAGAGGATCGCATAGTTTTTGCTATTCCAACAGAAATAGCATAGATTTTACCGAAGAATTTAGAAATTGACAAATAAACGTAATTCGTAAAAAAAAATGGTCAACGTCTCTGATGAGATAAAGCAAATTTCGATCACCACAATAAACAGCAAAATGCTTTCTACAGGCCTTCACGTATACTGCCTCCAAATATTTCTTTATCCATAAAATATTTTATCATGAAACCTAAATGTGTTTGGGTGATCCCTTAACCCCTTATTTATCGGCGATGGCTCTCTCGCGACTTAAGGTGGGAAAAGCCTAATAAAGGTTACTGAAGATAATATACCATCCGTATCCCGTTCTACCGGTAGGTAAGTGAACTTTAGCCTTACGATATTACGTGTTATTTTTAACCGACTTAAAAAAAAGAGCAGGTTTTCAATTCGACTGTATAGGTATATGTTTTTTTTTTTTGTATGTTCGTTATACGATATCTCCGGCAATTGTAAATCGATTTCAAAAATTCTTTCTTTTAAGGATTGGGCATGCCTCAGGGGTGGTCACGTATAAACTTTATTAACTTTGCTTGGGTAGTTTTTGAGCTAATTTCAATACCTAATACTTATTTTTGCCACTTAGTTTTTATTGATGATGTTATATTAACTTCCTATCACATACATACAACATAGCAAATAGAATTTGTTTGTGTGGGGTAAATACAAGTTAAAAGTGTAAAATATAAACTTTTTTGGATAAAAATAACAACCGACTTCCAAAATTTCAAAAGTAAAAAATAACTTTAATTTCGGAATTCGGTAGCAAACAACAAAAATGCGATCCCAACGACACTACTTACTCAGTATTTTTTTTTACACGGTAGTTTCTTTTTTGGAAGTCGGTTATTACATTTTTGTAAAAAAAAAAAACTCAAGTAAACTGTCTGTTGAGTTTGGAGAAATATTGATTTTCAACGTAGTATTTTATTTTTACGTCACATGAAAAGTAAGTAGGTTTATTTTTAGCAATTCTTCTGTTTATCTATTTATATTTAGCTAGCTTCTGCCCGCGACTTCGTCCTCGTGAAATTTAAATCCTCCTAAAATCCTCGTAAAAAGGTAATTTCGTATGTTTTTCGTAGGTTTTCCACCGTTACTCTTTTAAAAATGTGTTGCTATATTTTGTATACATTAATTAACTATGTAATTTAAAGAGTTCTAATTTCCATATACATAATGCCTACCTAGGATCCCGTAGACCCAAGGTTCGACATATGGAAAGATGCTACAGCCTTTTTATCCAGAAAAAGACACTGTCTGTGTTGGAAACTTGTAACTTGATAAGTTATAAGATTGCTCCATGAACTTGACCCACAATCAAGTAAAACATGACATCTTAAAATGTTACTGAAGTACCTACTTGTGTTTTATTCTCCAACCTATCACTACATAAAATAGAATCCTTAGAAAAGTAATAAAATTGATCCAACGAAGCTTCAATAAAATAAAAAAGTGAAGAATTTTACCGGATAACTTTGAAACGGAATAAGATTTGATGGCCCCAACATCGCGAGGTACCTATTTCAGAGTTCCGCACAACATCGTTCAAGGCTGTTCTCGTATTTTATTAAAATTGGTTTCTTTAAGTATATTTATATTGGCAATCATATCACTTGATTTTAGTAGGTTTTTTTTAATTTAATTTTTTACTTTATCCTTTTGATGGATTCTTATTTTGTAAATGTGAGGACTCTGTAGGCCTTGTAGACTTTAGATCTGTGGACCACTTTAATATTATAAGTACCTGATACTTGTTGACAGGCCTACGCTGTCCTCCCATACCTATTGTAATTTGAAAACATTGTAAAATCCAACTATTTTTAAAAGAGTACGCTTGGAGTTTCTTGCCGGCTCTTCTCCATTGGAAACGACCAATTGGAACCGTACACCTAGCTTCTGACTTTTCATAAGTGACCATGTAGGTTTATGTGAAATAAAATATTTTGATTTCTTTTTTTATTGATATGAATTACTTTTTCTACTTCTTCTTTCTTGAGGGAATGATTGAATATGATCCTGTCACTCTACAGTATGAAATAGAAAACTCACAATATCTACGTAGATAAATACAATTAGGTAGGTTATGAAATTCAAATTTTGCGAGATTAACTTTGGACATTTATCTAAAACTACCTAACAGATTTAATTTCCTAAAATGATTGAGTCTATTTATAGAAAATCAGGGATGCTCCATTGTAAATCTAAACAACTTGTATATGTAGTGTAAACTGTAAACATAAATTGGTTATTAAATAAATAAAATTAATATCATGTGAAGTTCTTTTACTGTTTAAAAATAGTAAATACGGTGTTTGATCTTCAACTTTTTGGTAAATGATATTAAAATGTACATATATACAGACAGGGGGACATAATCACAGGTCAATAGGTCGCAGCCATAAATTTCCAGATAAAATGAGTCATACGACACCGGTTTGGAAATTCCGAATAAGAAAACTAATTTTAGCTATAAAACTTGTTAGCTGGCTGTGAATAGAAGATCCATCTCATTTATCATCGATTCACGTGGATAAATTGACACCTGCCAATATTAAACTGTCATGAGTTTTCTAGATACGTAGCCCATGATGTACCTATTTATAAAGACAAGAAACTAAAATTATATACCTACAGAAAACCTGATCTTACATATAAGGGCCTAAATATATTTTTTTTATTATTATTAGCCTTAATGTCCCTTTGCTGGGCAATGGCAAATAGGATGGTATATAATTTATATTTTTATTTTTGTATGATGCCTTGATAATGCCTACATGCATATGAAGTCCTGGATGAGAAGTTATTACAACGCATCCTTGTAAAACTGCGGTCCAGCGAATAATGTTATTTTCAATTAAAGGGATCTCGTACTTTTAATCTACGTTTTCATTACGGCTACCTATTGGATTTCAGACGTCGAAATTGCCGCACCTAATGAAAGTAACATGAAGTAATGTTTGGGATCGAATCGAATCTAATTAAAGTGAGGGGCTGAAGGTGACATCCACACTGATCACCGATACCACCGCTAGACATAATTATAAGGTCAATATACTTTGAAAATTCCACGTAAATATTTGCGTGAGCAAGAAAATATTTCCTAAATTAGATATTCGCGAACGATCTGAATTTGGAGCTAAAAAACAAAAAATATAGACCGTTGTACGGATATAGAAAATTTCATCAAAATAACTACGAAAGGAATTTTGGTAATACCTATTGTGTTAATTACAATATTAATAAAACATGAGTGATACTTGTTGGCACGAAAGCGATTAAGTGGTTTTAATGTTAGGACGGATAGCAGCATCCTCTTCACATCTTATAAGATCTTATTGCGAACACTAATCCCGGTAAATAGGCAGACTCTCTTATAAGCATGGCCCGTCAGTTTAGGCGATCCTTCCTGTATTCATGATTTATAAATAGTTTCCTATATTACTACACACTGTTTACTCTGAAAGAGGAAACATTTTTCAGGACCCACAAATATTAGGAACTGAATACATTATCTAGAAATTTTCTCTATCAATATTCAGTACTCAGCAGCCATGAGTTTCTTTTCTTATGGCGGCTGTAAGCTCCGTAGGTGTAAGATATTGGTAATGGCAACATGCGGAGTCACGTCATACACTTGGCCCATATCTTTTCATTTTTCGTAGGTACATACTTACAGTTTTCCTTTTGAAAGTAATAGGTAGATACAGGTACCTACTGCTGTGTTTATTACAGTTCGCCCTGTAGGAAAATGCTGAACAATAATTAATTATTCGATGGACCGTGCAAAGTATGTTTGTAAAGTTTTGCTTTGGCATCCATATTATTGTACCGTTATACGAGTTGCTTATGAATGGTTATTAAATTACTTCGTAGCTAAGAATATCGAATCCTTTGGGGTTGTATTTTACTACAAAATTCTCTTTTATAGTAAAAACAGAACATGTATAATAATCTTAAAAATGGTAATGAGTCCTTCAAAAAAACCAACATTTTAACTGCAAATCTTAACACAGACAGAACAGCTTCCTGATAACGAAGACTGATGGCGATCAAACGTAGACAGTATAATGATAATGATAAACCGGACTCTGTGGTTTGTTAATACATTAAAATACCAATTAAGTAATGCTTAGGCCTCACATTAACTCGGCAAAATACGGCGTGATACGATTTTTAATGACAAAAATGTCATTATTTTTTTAGAAGCACACAATTTTAAAAATAACGATGATATTACAACATTTTGGCGGTTTTTAACCCCCGACAAAAACAGAGGGGCGTTATCCATCTACTAACAAGTTATGATTAATTCTCGGAAGGAATAAACGTAATTAAATAAAACCGGCCAAGTGCGTGTCGGACCACGCACAATGAAGGGTTCCGTAGTTGGAATGAATTATCACAAGAACAAACTTAACATTGTAGTTGAAAAACATGTTCTCACATAAATTCCAACTGAAAATATAAATTTTGTAAAATTCAGAGATTTACCATGATGTTTTAAGACCACAGACTTCTTATAGGTTTTTTTGTAATCTATAGGTATAGAACTATTTTCCGGATCTTTTTTAAATTTTAGGCTCAGTAGTTACGGAGATAAGAGGGGAGAATGGTCAATTTTCGTCTATTTGCTTAAATATCTTTAATACAATTTACTTTAAAATTATGAAAAAATATATTTGATATCCTCACAGTAAGCCCTTTCATTTGATATGTCACACGGTACAGATTGCGAAACTTTAAATTTTCTATTTGCCCCCAAAAATACCCCCATATTCAAAATTCATTTATTTACGTTACACGTATGTGTTTGGGTCACAGAAATTCATAATTATGTCTACCAAATTTCAACTTAATCGGTCCAACAGATTCGGAGCAAATTGGCTGTAACAGACGGACACGAGTGATCCTATAAGGGTTCCGTTTTTTTTCCTTTGGAGGTACGGAACCCTAACAACCGATAGGTAGGTAGGTACATGAGACAATAATTATGTCGTTAATCTAGTTTGAGAACTGATAAAAAAACTGTGCCTAATTATCAATATTACACGTGCTTAACCGTCATAATATACAGACGTCGGTACATTATATACCTATAGACTGGGCAAACGAATGATGACAAACAGCCATAATTATGCATAATGCATGCATAATCAGCCACTGCTGGGACTCAGGCCTCCTCTCGGTGAGAGATTGCACGTGTCTTGAAACAGACAGTCTTGGGTAAATTTTAGATCACACTAGCTAATGCGTTTATAAACGTATTTTAATTCTAACTTTCCTTCAATGCATTTTTTTTTATTAGTAACCTTCTCCACTTACCTAACTTACCAAAGTTTCATGACTATTTTGCGAGACTAACGCACGGCATTGATTTTTATATAGAAAAGATTATCTGATTGAAGGGGTAAATAAACGCCACGAATGCTTTGCGAAACCAACGCATATTCGTATCTACTACATTCGGCATTCCTACTTACAATTTACAGTCACTGCTAACAACCTTTTATAAGTAGATAGTTATACCTATTTGGTTTTTAAGTATTGACCAACTTTAGTTTACGTATAGATCAGTTAACTTGATGGACCTTTTATACACTTTTAATGAAGCAAGTAAACTACCTTTCTAAATGATAATTATGATAATGTGATGTTTATAACCGTTATAACCATTTATTGATTAAAATCATATCCTGTTTTACGAATAAAAATCATCAATATCACATTTGTGGCTTCTAATTCTAACAGTCATTGACCTCAATAGGAGTAGGTACACCTTTTTGGTTCCTTTTGTTAAGACCACGAACCTTCGACGATTTCCATGAAAATTCAATTTCAAAATTCAAAAGATTTAATCCAGCACTCAAGTTGGCCTGTTACTACTTTAAAAATCGAACTTAACGAAACGTCAACAACAGCTGAGACCCAAAATGGTATCGGAAGAATGCCAATAACAGCCGCGCCGTTTATTTTGTAAAGCTCACTCTTGGTGTAGCCCGTTCAGAAAATATTTCTGAACGGACGTAGCTTGTAAACCCCAAGGAAAAGGAAGCTGTTAGATGTTTATCGCTTTTTAAGGGCGCTGAAAATAGCAGCTGAATTATTTTACACGGAAATTTAGTGTTTGAACTTCCCCTTTATGAGCGATAAAAACTAACGCGTCGATATAAAGGAAGAAAATAGTTATAATAGCATGATCCCAAAAGATAAGACAGTAAGTGGTGTAAATCCTGCGTGTCAACAAGTATTACAGTATCAATTACAGACTCCGACCGCACCGCTTGAAGGTCGCCACACTTCCTTGGAGCAGGAACTGCGGGGTAAAAAACTTTCGATAAAACGTCGTGTGGCTTTGTCGACGAAAGGGATCCCGAGTGCTGCAATGAATTACTCGAAACAGCGAAGAAGTGTCAAGAGAACAAATTTGGTGCCACAATATACTCAAAATTAGCCAAATGCTTAAAAAGCACACGTAAATATAGAGGCGGTCAAAACTCAAGTCACTAGAAAGAAAAAAAAATTGTTTTTCATACAATTGTTCTACAGCACAAAATTAAGGCAGCCCCGGTAAGTTATAAGGATACTTGTGATGGGGATACCTCGCAACTCCCACGGGTTTACTATCTACCTACAATATTGAGACATAATTAAAGAAAAGAAAAAGTTTAGATTCTAGGATGTTACAAAAATTGTTGTGTTTTTGAGTGTGTATGAGTGTGAGGGGAGGGGGGGGTGGATGTGCGGGGTGTGCGAGTATGAGTATTTGTGTGTGTGAGTGTGTGTTAATGATTGATTACCTGATGTATGTTATTATTGGGTACAGGTTATTCGTTAGCATATTCTGGTTAATATAAGTTCAATTTCGTCGTACGTTTGTGATTTTTAACCATTCCGTTTTAGAGTATAAGAGAGAGAGAGAGAGGGGGTGTATGTATAGACAGACCACGATAATGTAGTCAATTTTCCTAAAGTTAAGGGCAGTCAAAGTAGTGTTAAGATTGAAAATGGCCACGCCTCAAAAACTAAGCTTACTTTAAAGAAATAGCGAAATATTGACACTTGACACCCTCAACATTGATACAGTTTTAAGTGGAAGAGAAGTGGGATAGACCAATAAAATGATGGATGGGTTTCGGGTAGATTACTGGGCTAGGAAGGAAGTAAACACCGAGATGAGGGCTGATAAAGATGGATGGCAGAAAACGAAATATTGCAAAGATTCCAAATTATTGGAGATACCAAGGCAGAAGGATTATCCGTTAAAACAAAGTCATTTTAGCATTTATCTCGCTTTCTACTTGAATCTGTGTTCCAAACACATAAAGCCCTTTTAACATTCGAGGCATTTAATAGCCTTAACTTACCGCGAGTGTCTTTTGACAACTGAAAAATGTCTGTCATTAAAACACAATTTTGGAAGGGAAACGTGCGCATGACAGACAGCCCTGGGTTTGGTGATACTTTCATTTCCGCGGAGAATATTGTTTGAATGGACTACTCCATTAAAAAAATATTTTACGTACCTACGTACGTAATATAAAAAAATATTGTAAAAGGTTTTGAGTCAATAAACTATTCATAAAATCACTTAAGTCAAACCGTTTTCTGTAAGTAGTTATTTAGCTTATGGCAATTTCTGATTGACTAATTTTTAAAATTGTATCTTATAGAGATCGCTCACCCTCACCTCGTTAAAATGAATGTCTTTGTCATACTATATGGCTTTTCCTTATAGTGCCAAAAAGTTTTACATATTGTTGTCTCGTCTAATGTCCTGTATGAGCCCTATCTGGGTCTAACGGAAAAGTCCAATGTAATTGACCCACCCTAATTTGCCACACCATGCACCGCTACGTTTATTCACTTTTGACCACTATACAGACACACGGATCAATCTACCTAGCTCATATTAAACATACGTTACAGAAAAGTATGCCCTGATAAAATCCCTACAACCGTATCGAGAATAAACTCCGTAAAATCAATACACTTCCTCGCAACACTACAAATTCCATCTTCCGCCGGATAAAATACACAATATTATGCAAACAACGATAAATAAACCGTATATTGTTGTTCCCTTCTCAAATATCGGATATCGATAACATGATGATAAACATCAAAAAATATTGTATAACCTACCCAAATTTTGACCGCGCGACATTGATAGAGAAAAGTTGTCAAGAAGCCTGGAATGTAATAATATTAGACGGTAAAATAATCCAAAATTAACATTAAGTTTCACAACAAGTATTTTAATGTTTACCTTGTTTAATTATAAGTCTATAATTTAAAAAAGTTTTCATGTATTTCGTTTTTTCCTCGTTGGTCGAGCGGTGGCATGCGCTACTGTTGAGCATAAGGTCTTGCAAAGGGCAAAGTGTTATTGGGTTTTTCTATCTAAAATTTCTCAGAAGCAGCCCGGAGTTTGGACTCGTGGCTGGGTGATGGCAATAAGCTCGCCCCCTATTACATGCGACTTAAACATAACTGGCGAAATGTGGGTGTACAGGTCTGCCCAACGCTTCGGGGAAACAAGGAGTGATTTTATGCTAAGTATGCATTTTTATAAAAAAATCCGAGTGATATTGAAAATTGGTAGCCGTATAAAATGAGATGGATAGTAATACGCAGTATGGGAGCAGACCGTTCCATAAAATATAACACCATGGCACTACACCCATAAAAACGCGTATAAAAAGGTTATGTGAGTACTTACTTGAAGGTATGTGCCCCTTAGATGTGACCGTAGGTATGACCACTAAATCTCATGGACACAGTCTAAGAATAGAAAATCCTCCTCTTTACAATCTCTATATTATTTAGGATATGTATCATTATCATCAACAGCCTACAGCAGTCTACTGCTGGACATAGGCCTCTCCTATTGCACGCCATTCACTCATCCAGCTGCTACCATATAGCATCTGGTATTATATTTAGGATATGTATATATCTGTGTATCCATTTTAGTAAATTGTAAACTTATTATTGCACCAAAGACAACCCCTATTTCCAGGCAAATCACTGTCCATTCGTATGGGTCTTTCCTCAACAGAGTATCTCAGATATTAATTTAATCTGCATGGTCCTCATATAATGGTCTGACTAAGATCTGGTCTGGTCTGGACTTTAAAAGAGACTGTAACCTCTGAGTTTGTTTCGGTCTTTCATATCAGAGTAGTCAGATACAAAACACAAACTCATCTAGTTTTATAAAAATTAAGTTACTTTTGACGTGTAAAAGTGCTTTTTGGACCTCACTATTCACCTATCGAATTTAATGATAGTTACAGAAAGATAGCTCAGTAGTCTCACAAAGAAGATGAGATGAGAAAAATATTACTTCGAAGGATTCCCTCGGACGTCATAGAAAATTAAAACGTTTCCACGCGGATTGAGCCGCGGGCATAGCTAGTAGGATTTGTCTGAGAACGATACAATGAGGCGTGCGATGAGAATATATAACTAGATGCTATCGATGTATATAAGACTGCGATTTCATTTAAATGAAGTATTCTTTGTGTTAGTATTAGATACGTTCTTTCTACGTAACTTTCTGTCTAAGTATACTGTGATGTGTATTGCGTGGAATATTGTGTGGAGGCATTCAAATTATACAACGTTATATTTACTGCGTTTATTTCAAGCGAACGTGTTTACGTGAACGCACCTACACCATGACTGGTATTTCCAAACAAAAGCCTAATACAAAAATTTTAAAGCTCATTCTAAATTTGTATGACTGTTCGAATGCAACCAGAATTATTTTACTGCCAGCCTGCTCTACATAAGATCGACTTTTGAAGACAACCTTTACAGAACGTAGAGTTGAAACGTAGCAAAAAGATTTACATCCAACTTAACTGCCACTCAAAATTTTTGCGAAAATACGTCAATTAAAAATCAAGTAACTGTGAGAGAAAGTAGAGCTGGCAAAGGTACAAGATATTCATTTAACAGGTCAAACGGGCCAATTAGGTAAAAAGGGTCTCCTTGAACAATGCACTAATATCCATTAAGTGTATTGGGTACGTACTTCAAGCTTACGGTCCACTTCAACCTGAGGACGGGAATATTAATACAAATTAATTCTCTTACTAGACAGGCGAAGCTCCC
The DNA here is from genome assembly GCA_963669345.1 of Gortyna flavago. Lineage (NCBI taxonomy): Eukaryota > Metazoa > Arthropoda > Insecta > Lepidoptera > Noctuidae > Gortyna > Gortyna flavago. The sequence goes on along the minus strand of OY770129.1, from coordinate 7,390,464 downwards.
AGACAGTCTGGTATGCCTGAAAAATTACTTCAATAAAACGAAGGACCGTTTTATTACTCCCGACCAAATAGACAATCTATATCCTACATTGTTTAGTTAATCTATCTTACCTATGTGCCTGTTTCGAATAAATGCAGGGGAGGGTGATAAGGAATGTCAATTGTTTTAGAATAATTGTTCAATGTAGAGATCGATTTCTGATTACAGTCCCTATTGTTATTTTGACTCCATGCGAAAATAACAATACTAGGCGGTAGGTAGGCAAAGACATTGGTAGTACGTTGTAGCGATTACCGAATTACGACGTATATATCTCTATGCGTAGGTCAGATAGTCATATACAGGGTCAAATTAAATTAGCTAGCAAAACTCCGCAAACGTCCATCAAGTTTGCGGAGTTTCGTAATTCGGTACAAAATTACTGACTGCATTACTTTTCAATTACGATCGTGTTCGTTGCTATTAAACTGTAAGTTATTATAGTCGATAAGAAAAGGTTGTTCTTGCAAGTCCAACAACAGTTTGACATTGTGGAGCGAGATGTGAGATGTTTTTTTTACATGTGTATGTTTAGCACAATAGGTGCCTTGAATAATTATGTATTTCCTTTCACTAATGGTGTGAATCCTTACATTGCAATGGCACACAAACAGGCTATATTTCTCTTTACATCGCAAATCAATAAACAGGCGAGTTGGCATACATTTATTTTTCCTGTTAACAAAGTATGAAACTGTGCAGAAGGCTGAATAGTAACCAATGTTATTCATGCTCGGCGTTCATTTATCCAACCAGCACTCTAAAATTATGAATTATTGTACAAAATTATTTAATAGGTTGCCTTTAGATCTGAAAAGTACGTTCCACACATGTTCTTTTAAAACTACACTAAAAGATTTCCTATTGAACAAATTTGTATATGCAATTGAAGATATCTGATTATTGTATTTTTTTTTTTTATTATTATAAGCCTGTGTTGTCCCACTGCAGGGCAAAGGCCTCCCTTCCCTCCTTCCACTTTTCTCGGTCTACTGCGATTGTGGGCCAATCCTTTAAGAAGGAGTCCAGCTCATCCCGCCATCTCATTCTGGGCCTGCCGCGCAGTCGTTTCTTGCCATTGGGAATCCATTGAGTGGTGGCTTTCGTATATTGCTGCTCCGACATGCGACAGATATGGCCAGCCCAGTTCCACTTTAGTGCAGCAGCTGTGCGGCCAGCGTCCGCTATTTATGTTTTGGAACGAAGTATAGAGTTTTTAATACGGTCTGTGAGTTTTACACCTAGTATACTTCGTTCCATAGCCCGTTGGCGGACTCCAAGTGCGGACTTTTGACGCTTTGTGAGAGACCATGTTTGCGCTCCGTAGGTGAGGGTGGGAAGAATGTACATGTCCATGAGCTTTCGTTTTAGTGAAAGCGGGAGAGGTACTTTCATGAGATGTTTCATCGACCAATAGTTCTTCCAGGCGTTTTCAGTGCGGCGAGCGACTTCTTTGTCCTGTCTCGCCTGGAAGGATACTATTTGGCCGAGGTAAACGTACTCGTGGACATATTCAATCCGCACACCCCCAGTTTCTACGTTGCGCTCGGTGCTGTTCGTCATCAGCTTTGTTTTCGACATGTTCATCGTAAGTCGGACTTGAAGACTGGCGTGGCTCAGTTGTTCGAGCATTTGGCCCAGTTCAGCTGCTGAAGAAGAAAAGAGGACAATGTCATCGGCGAAACGTAGATTGGTCAATCTCCTTTCCCCGACGACAATACCCTTGTCCTGCCACAGCGGATTTAATGTCTTGAAAACCTCTTCTAGCGTAGCTGTAAAGAGTTTAGGAGACAGCGGGTCGCCTTGCTTGACTCCTCGTTGAATTGGAAAGGATGGCCCGGTGGTATTTAAACGAATGGCTGCTGTACTAATATGATATATTTTTTGTAACAGGTGTATATGTTACCCAGTAACTGGGTTGTGGTGGTCAGATAGGCAGTCGCTCCATGTAAAATACTGGTATTCAGCTGCATCCGGTTAGACTGGAAGCCGACCCCAACTTAGTAAGGAAAAGGCTAGGCAGATGATGATGATGATGTTATTTAATAAGTTTTGTAAAATAAATAATATAATAAATAATACATATAACAAATAATAATACTGGTATTCAGCTACATCCGGTTAGAGTGGAAGCCAACCCCAACATAGTTGGGAAAAGACTAGGCAGATGATGAATTCGTTTTGTAAAATCAATGTTGTTTGTCTGTATTTTTTATTTTTTTATTTTATGTAAATGCAGATACAAATTATTGTTAATGAATGAATAATTTGAATATGACTTTATGGAAGGTAGTTCATCTGTGAAGTTTTCACTAGTTTGTTTTTACCACCCAGTAGCTGACTCAGGCTGAAACATGTGACTTTCAGGAAGGATTTTGCGCTTATATGCCATCGGGTAGCCTTAAACGATTAACATGTTTAGTTTGCTTACAAAAAGCTGTGTATCAAATCTGGACTAAGCTTTGGGGAAGGTTTTTACAGGATATGGCTTTGTGCGGGCCTGGCACAAAATCTGTTGTATGCAGACTTTTAAAATGGCTTTTTCAAAGTGTTTCGTTTTTATTTACTGTTAGCAATAGTACAGCGAAAAGGCAGCGGGCAAGTATTGTGGGCATGTCTTTTGTAGTAACATAATTATAACTATGTAAATATATTCAAATATTCTAACTGCGAAGTAACCTTACGCTACGGTAAATTTGTTATTTGTTACTAGACATCTGTCTGTTTGTAACTGGATTAAACCAACAAGTAATGAGATTACGTAAATAATTGAAACAACTGTCAGTCCACCCACAGTCAATTTTACAAATTTAAATTAGTTCACACTAAGAGTCATAATTTGGCGCGACTGCTGAATCTTTGATCTTGTTATCACAGCTCTTTTATCAAGATGTAAATTAGCAACATAAAATGTAACGATGCACGTGCAGGTAAGTATCTATCATATTGCAGATCAGATAATGCCAGTGCAACAATGTAACGGGAACGTTAAATCGCACAGAATGATTTGATTCCAGCTCTGAACAACTATTCAATAAATCTCAATGTGAAATATGCGCGCGTAGCTAATCTAGTACGAGTATACAATATACTGTTCGACTCTGATAGATGGTATAATCAACACTACGTTTTTATTGGGCTTTAGGATTTTATAGACGTCCTGCTTTTTACAATACGAATCATATTTTGTTGTGTAACTACTATATATGATGAATATGGGCCCTAAATAACAATGAACGCTATAATAAGGTTTTTCCAATACGACGGCAGGTTAATACCTAACTGGCTTCTCCACGCAACGAGTTTGTTCTGACTTTTTTTCGTTTTGCTCGTCCCTGAGGTGCGTAGCCTGATGTTAAATAGCCTATAACCTTCCTCAAGACTTAAACGATCATGTGCAATTCTAAATCCGACTGGTATTTCTAGAGATTAGCGCGTTTTTTGCTCCCCCGACCCCGTCGCATCGCATCGCATCACCCCGTCGCATCGCATCATTTGCCTATCACTTCGTTTTCGCTTAGCGTTCTTTCAAATTTTTTTTTTTGCTCAGCTCGTAAGTGCCATAGCGTGATATTAAATAACCTTCCTCAAGAAGTGGGCTATTAAATTTTCAAATCCCACCACTAGTTCCAGAGATTACCCCCTACATACAAACAAACTAACTCTTTATAATATTAGTATAGATAGATTAAATGTTCAGCGTGGGACATTCTGTGTGATGATTACCTATTAGACCAAATTTTATTTAGCAAGTCATCAAAGAGGTCACGAATATATTTATTATTAATCTGTGTCGCTGTCGCCAAACTCGGTAAGGAGGACTTTGTACCTATATATATATGTCGCAGCCAACTGGTTAAATTAGCCGTTTGGTTACCAGCTTTATATATTATATCCATACTATATATTAATATTATAAATGCGAAAGTGTGTCTGTCTGTTACCTCTTCACGCTTAAACCGCTGAAACGATTTAGAGATAGTTTGAGTCCCGGGAAAGGACATAGGCTAGTTTTTATCCCGATATTCCCACTGGATCGAAACTTATGCGGGTGAAACCGCGGGGCGCTGCTAGTACTTCATAAAGCAAAAAAAAGAATCTACATCATCAACGCAAGATATTTTACCGTATCTTCCTACCACAGTTATGAAAAATGTATCGCATGCCCTCATCTTGAACATTAAAAAGACTGTACTGAATATTTAAGATACTTCTTTAAAATTGCTGGAAATATTGCTTTCTTTAATGCTGGAAGATGCAAAAACAACATCGTAGCATACCATGGCATGATTACTTCTGACGTAACTTCATTAACGACTACAGGTATACGTGTATCCTGGATAAGTGAGGGTTAGGTACTGATTAATGATTAGTTAGAGCTTGAAAATCAATATTACTGGGATACTGATTAATGGGAAAGATGATAATGAATAGACAGCATCCATTTTCCTTATAATTTTACTCCAAGGTTACCGACCTGACTTAATTACGTTTCCAGCTTTGCTGAAAAGTATCTACCACTAATTGAAAATAGGTACATACAATTTTAATACATTTAAACTTTGGAATGGAATATATTTTATCGAAAAAGAATCTTATTTCAACTTAACTAAGGCTTGCAATAAATTCACCTAAACCTTAAGCCTCTGGATTAGAGAGTAAATGCTGGAGAATTAGCTAATTAATCAGCCACAAGCCAATATATTTTCTCACGGATCTCTGAACAAACGCAACGACCTTCTGGGCAACTTGTACCCAGAGCTGTGTTCAAACTAACGACTTGATATAGTGTAAGCCTAAGTAGTATAATGTACGTCTGATTAATATTATTATATATATCCTGGAATTATTATACATAATAATAATTAAATATACTATTAATTATCAACTAATTGTATATAAATAATCGTTTGTTAATAGCCACTTTATTATAAGATAGTGTATTCATAATCGAAGTTAACGTCATAAATAGAAATCTAGGAGTGTAGATTCCAGTGAGAGTATTTTAGTTTTTTTTTTTTTGTCAATTTTGCAAATAGTCGTGAGTTCAGAAATGGGTCGGGATTGCGCATGTCTCACGTCGACGCGCTGAGTCGAAATCCAGTTGATGGATGCGAACCAGAGCCGCCAACGTGTTTTGATGTCTTAACCATCGAAACTTGCGAGCAAGACTGGATTGCTACTGTACAGTCTGCTGACGAAGAGGTCAGAAATATAAAAGAGAAATATAAAAGCGTTATCGGATCCTGGTTCAGAGCAAGTGATGGATATTCACAAGCACTACACATTAAAAAACAATAGGGTCTACAAAATAGTCGGGGATGAAATAAAATGGCTGGTTTAATCTAATATAAATAAATTACTTTTAAATTTAATGTACTATGATTAAATAACATAATTTCGATAATACTAGATTCGTGTATGTAATTATAAGCCTCGATCAGCATTTGTTTGTTTCGTGTCTAGATGTCAGATCCGTGTAGATGTTTATGACAGTGTTTAGTATCATTCAGTGGCACTTACAAGCTAAAAGTTCTGTTTGGTTTGGGTTCTATGACCATGAAAATAATTATTTCATTGCCAATTGTACTGTGGTATAATAATAACAGCAATGATTCCTTCCTTAATTCAACCATGTTGTTATAAACGCATAAAAAAAAGGAACGTCATTCTTTTTCGCGATGGGACTCGATTTCACAGGAAGGCCGAGCTGTAAGCCTAAGTAGTATAATATACACACGGCTACACATCAAGCTATACATAACCAGTATAAGCTGACTTCTGATTGTACGAAACACCTATACAATGCGAGGTCAGCTAAAACTGGAAACGTATAGCTTGATGTGTAGCCGTGTGTACGTCTGATTAATATTATTCTATATATTCTGGAATTATTATACCTCTAATAGATGTTGTATTGACTTTATTAAGTAGCAACAGGTAGGCAGATGTAAAAGTTAGAACATTTTTAATTTATAGTGAAATATATTATCTACATTGTGAATCTAAATAATAATAATTAAATATATTATTAATTATCAAATAAGATAAATAATCGTTTGTTATTAGCCATTATATTAATTTCAGATAGAGTGTATTAATAATCGAAGTTAAAGTCATAAATACCAGTCGTTGCGATCGGTAGACATCGCGAAACCGTTGTACAAAAAAGGTGAATTTTGTGATTAAAGTGCTGTGGAGATATTACTGGATTTTATTTCTGCAATACTTCTGAGGCTATCCCGATAATAGTAAGAAATAAACGATTTTATTACAAGGAAGATTTATGTCAGTTGCAAGGTAATATAGAGGGCGCCTGCTTTATTTTGTAGAGGATCAGTTATTAAATAAACAATGTATGACACGATATTGATAGATACGAGTATATATTGGCTATAATTATATTGATCATCAATAGGTGCTTAGTACTGAGGAATCCAGCATGTCGTAAAATCAAAAATTCGAAGACATGTGACATCTAGCAACCCACACAAGGCCCACGTGGTGGAAAACGGCCCACTTCCTCTTACCGAAAGGAGGTCTGTGTCCCAGCAGTGAGAACATTTTAGGCTGGTGATGTTTTATATTTAGATCATACTTCGTTCTATATCTTTACCAAACTACATTATCAAAATCATAAACAGAGACATCTGATGCTGGAGCTCTTTGATGTTCTACCAATTTATTTTCAAAACCACAAATAGTTTAATATTACTCTGTGGTGCATAAGTTTACGACACGTTTAAACTTAAAATTGTTCATGAACCATAACTTACAAAGCATACAATTTCAAAATTTTTAATTTCCTACTTTCCAAATATTAAGAAGCAAGTAATGGAATGTTGTCACACTCAGAGTGTTGTTTATAACAAGATATACAGATAATTATCAAAAGGTAAACTGGTTAGTATGTGGTATCAAAGTTTCTTATTTATTATAATTTATATATCACTAGCAGCGCCCCGCAGTTGTACCCGCATAAGTGTTGATCCCTTGGGAATATCGGGATAAAAAGAATCCTATGTGTTATTTTGATCTATAAGCTATAAGTACCTATTACTGTAAAGTCTCATCAAAATTCGTTTAGTAGTTTTTGCGTGAGAAAGTAACAAACATCATCCATCCATCCTCATCCTCATTAGTAGGACTAGTAGGATAGGCTCACAGGTCAGTTTTAGTTTTAAAAGACTTTCTTGCCGGATCTTCTTCATAGGAAATGACCAATTGGAACCGCTTAGGTAGTTAGTAGCTTCTGACGTGTCATAAGTGCCCGTGTAGGTATATTATGTGAAATAAAATATTTGGCTTTTTGTTGTAGTTCCGTAACACACAACATTTTATAGACATCGTTTGAGTGATCTTTGACACGCGAGTATCAGGCGACAATTTATTTAAAGACTAATTCCACCTTCTTAATTCCATCTCTTCCAGACCATACTCGTATCCTGAATATACAATTTTAGTCTATTAATTCTATTCAGGTCAGGTTAGGCACCTAGAATTAGTTTATAGTGTCGGAATTTCAAATGATCTCTGATTTCTCTTTCACAGATTTAATTATGACCTTGAGATGGAACAACATAACTTCCTAACGTCGAGATACGAAGACGTACGAAGGTCTTCGATATTGGAAAGCGTATTATGAAACTCAAATTGCCAAGCCACCTGGCAAGACGCAGTAATGACAGGTGGAGTAAGGCTGTGACAGAGTGGCGTCCAAGGAATGGAATACAAGATGTCGGTCGTCCGGTGGGGAGATGCGCAGATAATGATGATGAGGCTGGCACAGGAGCGTTGTGATTGACACAAGAAAATAGAGGCCTATGCCTTCCAGTGGGTGAAGTCCGTTGTGGATGATGATGATGATGAACTGCGATGGTACTATAGATGCTATCACTACAACTCTTCTTGGTCGCGTACTTCATTACTGAAGGTCGTGTCCCTGAAAGGCTTTCGTGGCTTTATGTACGACGTTCTTCCAATTCGTTCGGTTTTCAGTATCTCTCAAGGCGGTCGCAAGTTCGTAACAGAGAGTCCAGTGAGGCCGGTTACTTAGTCTTTTTTTTTTAAGGATGGGATATCATCAAATGACCCCTCCCGCTATGGGTGGAACGGAAGGGAGTGTCAGACTCTTACTGACTAAAACCCATCCGTGTTCCTTCCTTAGCCCTTTATGTTCCGGGGCAGCGGTAACCCTTTCGGACAATACCGCTGCCCCGGCAAGCTTCGGCCCTGACAGGCCCCTTCTTCGATGCTGACATCTCTTTGAGGCGCGCGTGGAACACATACGCGCCGTCCGGCACGGGCCTGGTCCTGATCGGACGGCGAGCTACCCATTACTCGCCGTCCGCAGGCCCGCGCCTACGGTGGCCGGGAGTCGTCACGCGGCTCCCGACGCCCGGGGCGTCTCCCGCGGCGGCTGGGACGGGCAACTCTCTCGGCTCTCTCCCTCGCCCATCCCGCCACCTCCTTCGCTAGCATGACTGCTTCGCAGACGGAGGTGACTGCCTCCCACTCCCTCTCGCTCCGAACCATGGCTTGAACCAGAGCCGGGCGCGAGAGGTCGCCGCCGCTGCTGATCGCCTCTACGACGACACGGCGGTGCTCCGCCCAAGCGGGGCAGACCTCCACCGTATGCTCCACCGTGTCCTCTGGGCGATCCTCGCAGTGGTGACACCTGGGCGTTTCCTCCCGCCTGATGATGTGCAGGAACCTCCCGAAACATCCGTGTCCGGTGAGGACCTGCGTCAGGCGGTAGGTGAGGACGCCGTGACTCCTCTCTAGCCACTTCTCAAAGAGGGGTCTTATCGCCACTATCGTGGCGTGCCCTGCGCTCACCACCTCCTCCACCAGCTGGGGGCGGAGACTCTGCGTCAGCGGGGGGGGGGGGGGGGCAGGTGCGGAGTTTATTCCGCACCATTTTGTAAGGGCGCCCCCATGGATCTCCGTTCAGAGTCTCCACCATCTCCTTGCAGGCCGCATCCTTGGCCCGCTGGACAGCCTCTTGGAGGGCGGTCTTCGCCGCTCTGTACCCCGCTCGTACAGCTCCGCCTCCGTGGCATCCGGAGGGCGGATGCGGAGCCTGCGGTGCCTGGTGTACTGGGGTCGCGTGTCAAAGCACGCCTTGCGTAGCGCCTCTACCTCCTGCGACCACCAGTACACCTGACGTCGGGCGCATCCTGGCCGAACTCGGGGCATTGCCACGTCGCAAATCTCGGACATGGCCTCCCGGAACCACTCCGCCTCATCGTTAATGTCGGCAGGCCTGTCTGATGATGACACCCAGGCCTGCGCGACTGAGGCTTCCAGGAGGAGCTCCCGGTCCAGCTGCTTCAGCGCCCACCGCGGACCACTCGGGGCCTGTTGGACCAGGTTACTTGATCTGACCAGCGGCAGCGGTTTGGTGACCGTCTGCGAGGTCTTTTCCCATCTACTTTGCCCATCACCACCAACTTTTCTAGATTATCTGGTTCCCAACGGGCAATGTGACCAAAGTAACCGAGAATCATTTGGTAACAGATCGTGGATAGTCTATCTTTTTTGCGAAGCTGATCAAGGATCCGTCGTTGATCGGGGTTCGTTCTCATGGCGGTCCATGGTATTCGAAGCATTCAGAGCCAACACTATATCTCAAAATCAATCACTACATCGTCAAAGTTTATTCTCCTTTACGTGTCGATGGCCAAAATAGAAAAAATAAACATTTTTTTTTTTTAATTTTTTGGCTGAAAATTCAGCAGCGTATACCAGCGTAGCGTCCATTCGCAGAAGCGGCCATTAGGTCCTCACGTATGCAGGTGACAGGGCATGCGGTGCAAGATGGGAGGTGAGCTAGTTGTCTGTAGAGAGACGCCGTATACACACCATTTCAAAGTTAATTTAGTTGATATATACACATCGGTTATATAAATCGCAGTGTATTGTATAGTAGGTAATTATTTAGATGTATGTTACAAATTTCAATAAACTTACCTGTCTATTCGTAATACGTAGCCAGTGTAATATCATCATCATATGAAACATCTTTTCAATAAAATACAAAGTAAACACTCTTCATTCAATATGAATAAGGAGCCAACAGAGCCAAACATACCAACACTAAAAGGCAATATCAATTTAAAATAACATAAATCTCTCATCCAAAATAATTTCAATTGCATTGTTATCGTCTATTCCGAATCATTCGTGAAGTTTCAAGATGTTTATTTTAGTAACGTTGTACGTTGGCCAAAGTGGTGCAGTTCTTACGTAAATGTTCCAAATCCTAATTTAATGAACGCGAGCGGTCCCGAATAGTTCCGACTCCAGAAGTCCCGACTCCCGATGTCCCGACTCCCGATGTCTGATTGTTCTCGAGCATGCTTCCAACTAAACTGAAATTCCCATTCTTAAATGCATTTCAACTGTATTCGTAATTAAATTTGTAAATTAAGTGTCTATTTCTTTATTCATCATAATGTCTGGCTTCTTATGCACCAGTGTCAAGGTTTTATAATAGACTAGCTGACCCCGCAACGGTGTTTTGCAAGAAAAACAATTGTTTATAACCTATTCTCAGACCTACCAAATACACAAAAAAATTCATAAAAATCGGTCAAGCTGTTTCGGTGGACTTCGAAAACAAACACTGTGACACGAGATTTTTATATATTAGATAAATTAGTTGCTAAATAAAAGTACTAAAACCCACCTAATTAGCAAATGTTTGGCATCATTTAAAAAGACATTTGATTTTATGCTTGGTTTAACTACTACAACAACAGTTTTGCACAGACAACGTGCAGTGAGATCTCTGATTTCGATTTACGGTGCTGAAATATTGATGACGACAAGTTTTAATTGAGCCAAATTCAAAAAGTCCAGTAATAAAGCGTCCTTATGGCGCTCCGCAGACGGCGGTCATTTTGTCCGCGAATAACAGCGAGAGACATCATCCTACAAATGTATGTGTATAGATTTATTGCATAGATTTCTACACGTTCCATCGTCTGTTCAGCGCCTAAATGGCAACAAGATTCTCAAATTTACAATAAACTTGCAATAGTCTAGGTACTTAAATACATAACCAATTCGATTTATAGGTACTCAATACTCAATTATACTCAATTTTTTTTATTGCATTCCATATGTTACAGAGATGGTATAAACAAATTAAAGATCAATATGGACCCTGTCGGGCACGCAAAAATTAGGAGAGAGGAAGAGGGCTGAGTAGCAATTGAATCAATATTATTATAAATTATTAGGTGTTTCATTGGGTATATAATTATATATGTGAATATTATTATGTTAGTGTACATAGGGGTAGCATTATATTTATTTTAATTTTTAGGTATTGTTAACAATAGGTCATAATCATTTCATAATAATAAGTATTAATTTAAGTAATTAAATTAAGTAGGTACTTACCATAATGTGGGAGGTGAAAGGAACGGTCAACAAAGGGCCTAAAATGTAGCCTTGAGGGATGCCCATATCGACAAACTGACAAAATGTAGTGGGTTATTTTTATTAAAACAATTTTTTTTGATCCTGATCTATGCTTAGGGCCAAGAGAAAATCGCTGAAACTATATCCAGTAGAGTGGAAATTTCCCATACTGCAATAAAATCCTGTTTAACTACCTAAATAAAATAATTATGCAAAGACTTAATTATTATTTTATAAAACACAGGTTTTTTTTTTGGAGTTATTGCAAATTCGAACCTGTTTGCAATATCGCTTGATTAACAGATTAGATAAAAATAGTGGCTTTAATAAATCTGCGGTCGTGAAGCAGACTTACTAATGAATTCTGTATAAATATTAAATTAATCATACATGCTTAGTATTAATTAGCAGCAACTTTTGTGACCGGCCTTACTAACCGTAGAACCGATGACCGTTGGGGTAGGCGTGTTCTTGTGTGGAGACGGCGAATCGGCAAACGTAAGGTAGGACGCCTTCCGGCTAAGTGAAGCGACGATCTTCGCAGGATGGCTGGTAGCAGCTGGATGAGAGTTGCCGAAAATCGAGTTGAATGGCGTGCAATAGGAGAGACCTATGTCCAGCAATGGACTGCTATAGGCTGATGATGATGAACTTTTGTGGACTACCATTACTAAGTACCTACACACGCTGAACGGATATTAAAATATGAATTGTTATTAGATTTTTCCATCTGGATTCTCTGGATTTCTCTGTAGCAACCCGGAGTCTGGTTCAAATCAAATCAAAATCGTTTATTTGCATAAAATGTGGTAGGTACAAAAGAAAAAATTAAGTGCAAAGACAAATTCCGCCATGTAATAATAACACGCAAATATTTATACATATAATAGCCAAATGTAAGTTGAGTAACATACAGTCATACACTAAGAACTTTTGTTTTTTTTGCAAATATTGATTTTGAGCCCGGTTCATAGGTTCGCCCGCGTATTTCATGGGACTAAAACTGGTGAAATGGGAATACAGGCGTTTTTTTTTTTTTGGAAGCCTAGACTGTTCCTCTTCTGGGCAAAGGCCTCCCACAAATCCTTCCAGGAACTCTGTTCGCGTAAGGGGTTCCATTTAAGGGATTCTAGTTGTGTAAGGTGTTCCAACTAACATCTTTCGGGACTCAAGCCAACCTCACCGGCCGTGTTGCACCCTGCTAGCAAAAAAAATGAGGCTATGACGACCCGCCAACACACACTGGACCAGCGTGGTGGGTTACGGTCCAATCCCCCCCAAATAAATAGGACTATTATGTTATGAAATATTAATTTACTTGTTTTGCTTTGAGTTGAAAAATGCCACAAAAACGGTACAGAATAAAATGAGTAGGTACCTATTTTATTCCGTACCGTTTTTGTGGCATTTGGTGTTTATAAATCTTAAACATGATAGTCATATACTAAATACGCGTCGTCGCTTGGTAACGGTTGTTATCATAGATATGTCATTCAATAAAATACTGTAAAATACTGCTTTATTAAATATTATGCTTTAATTCTACTTAATAACGAGCTTATATAAAATTGTTTACCAGATAATTTCCTTTTACGAGATTAAGAAGAACTTCGCCGTAAAGAAAGCCTTATGAAATGCCACTCAATAGCTTATTGTTTTTCTTGTAAATATCTTATTTCGGTACCTTCTTGTAGACAAGTCGGTAAAGTATCTATACTTTATTTTTGCTTTGAAATATCTTGTTTCAAATTTCGAGTTTTGTTATTGTTTCTGCGAGAGATGAGAGTCACTAACTTGTTACTTGAAACGTTACCTAAGACGTGATAAAAACGTTACTTATTCAACAAAATATTGGATCTTTTAAACTCTCTACGTTCTTTGTATATTCGTATAAAGTCACATAATGTAAGCATACCTACATTATGAACATTTACAACCGATTACAGGGTAGATAACTAGATGGACTGTTTTTTAAGATTCCGTACCTCAAAATGAAAAAACGGAACCTTTATAGGATCACTTCGTTGTAGGTACGTCCGTCCGTCTGTCTGATTGTCTGTCAAGACACTTTTCCACAAGAACAGAAACATCAAGTTGATATTAATATCAAATACGTAGATCTACGGTCCCATGGAGCTCTAAAAAAAAATCAAGCTTCGTCAACGCAATAACAAAAAAGCGACTTTATCTAACTAAGGGCTGATTTTTCATTCGACAGATAATTGTTATTCGTGAAAGAAAATTGACGTCTAACAGTTTTTGTATGGAAGAACTGTAAAAAATTATTCCTCGGGTAAAATTATATGGCGTTGGAAAAATCTGGCCTTAAACTTGCAAAATTCAATGAGAAAAATAAAATAACTTAATTTTACTGCGACCTTTTCGTTTATTCAGCACTTAGCCGGAACAGTATCGCTTCGTCCTTACTTTTAAGAGTCTTCAGTTTTAAAAGACGGCGAGTAACTACCTAAATATCGTTAGGCTGAATTCAATCAGTTTTTAACATTAATAGTACTAGCAAACTCTAATTGTGATGAATAGTCAGGGAATTTATTGTTGATCAAATTGTCACACTACGCCAATTTACCGGTGGTACAGCCATTTCATACAACTGTCAAAGAATGACAGTTGTGATTGTTATATACCTACTGACAATTTAAGTTGGTACTCAATTTGCTAAACAATTAATTTCCATGACTCTACATTCTGGAAATGATAAAGTTATCTTCGAATGTTCCCGTCTTCAGACTTTAGCTTATAACAAACTTGCTTCGTACAAGAACATAAAGTTCGGGCCAACCAAAGCACGTGTCTGTTTCTTGATTGCACATATTTCCCGAGATAACTTTACTTTCTTCAACTACGAGAAAATTATACAAAAAAACGCATTAAGGTTACCGAAAAAAAGTAAGCCCTCGAAAACATCAAGAGCAAAGCGAATCCTCACCACATACTGATTTAGAAAAAAAAAGCGCTATAAAAAACTTTAACCGAAAAAATAAGTACGTAGAGTGAGTGCTAAGTACTGTTTATGTCACATTGCAGCCAAACTAATAATGAGGCACGATTATCATCTTCATTAATGGAGTTACGTTACTGCGTCTACATTAAAACCTTTATCTATTTCTACGGTTCAATTAACGTGAGCTGCCAGCCGTGTGTGTTGATAAAACAATTATAACAATCTCTAGAGGAAAACGTAGATACCTAAATGAACACGAAAAATATTGCGAAAATATTTTACAAAAAAGTAGTGTAATGGAGAACTAACTAAATTGATGTAGCGGGAATGATCGGCCGTTTGTAACTATAAAAGATACCTATGCTTACACGGTCCTTGTTCCCATTGCTTGGACACAGACCTCCTCTCGGTGAGAGGGAGTGCGCCGTAATCCAACACGGGGGTTTGTAGGTGTCACATATTTCCTCACGAAGTTTTCCTCCACTGTTTTCTTCACTTTTACGTTCAACTAAAATTGCACAATTCCTGGTTTATGTACTTTTACCATGACGTCATAGTTAAGGCAATTTAGTTGTCCATAAAAGTGCGTCTATAAGCAACTCTGTCGATCTTAGAGGCTGGCAAACAATAGGGGATAAAACTTTGATTTATAGCCAGTAGTGTCAGTTTAGTGACTGATGAGTGAATGAGGTGAACAATGTGCCATGTCAACATTGTTCACCTTTGATGGCTGTTTAAGTACCAGTTACGTTGGTTGTTTCATAACAACTTGTTTCATAGATAGATAGCTATATAAATATAACTACAAAATGTTTTAAAACTTCTACATGTTTGCCCTTAACTTTGCGCTAACACTATCAGTGTTAGCGCAAAGTTAAGGGCAAACATGTTCACAATACACTTATTTGTTTTACTCAGTACTTAACTGTTAAAAAATCAACGATTCGAAGGGAATAATAGAAAAAGACTACTTACAGCATAAAGAATGCAAAATGCCAAATTACTGTCTCACCCCATTGAACTTTCCACTCCCATTTTCTTTTCAACGGCTGGTAGGTACAACTACAAACATGTTTATGTGAAGACTAGCAAAGCGTATCTGATAAATGTATTATTAGGAGGGCAAGTCAGGCCTCAGACTATGTTACTGGAATTGGTTTCCGTACTTTGTCCTTCAATGTACCATTGTACAGACGCCAGCACATCAAGATCAAGCTACCCGAAACTGTCAAATTTTCCCAATCAACTTTGAACTTTATGCTTTAGCTATAAAGCTGAAAATCTACTTACTATAGAAATTTGCCAGATTGTAGTAGCTTGATTGTGTGTGTACATAGACCCTTATGCCCTGAACCCGATACCAGTCATTGGGCTACAATTTCATTTGTTATTTTCAATTCCAATGTTAAATACCTAATGTCTAGCGACTGTTTATAAAACATAGGGTGTTAAGTTCAGTCGGTTATTATCGATAAAAGGGATCTCTATTAGCTGGAATTTAAACTTCAGGCTTATTTATTATTTAAGAATAAATTACTAAGAAAACTCATTAATTTCTATTAGTAACTAAATGGAAGGGTTTTTCTGCTAAAGATCATAATAATAATATTATAAAGGCTTTATATTATCCTCAATAACAAATTATTATTATTAGGTAAGGGTTATTGAAATAAGTAGCTATGATGAACCAACTCGAGCTTAGCTAACTTTTAATTAATTTCAAATTATCTACAAAGTATCTTGACGAGATTGCTCATCATCATCATCACTTTAGCCGAAAGACCTTCACTGCTGGACATAGGCCTCCCCCAAGCACCTCCACTTCGACCGAATCTGTGCTTCCCGCATCCAGCGGATTCCTGCGGCCTTTGATATAATCAAAGGTAGCGACACGCCACGCCACCAGAAGGTCTGACCGCCGCATTAGATTTTTCACATGAAAAAGTCAGTGATAACATAGTTAATGGAAGAGATCTTTATTAATGTATTCCAAAAAAGGTAGTTAACTTCTTTTAATATTCAATAATCCAGAAATTAAACCCTAACAATCGCAAAAACACAAAGCAATATGATATTAGTGGCGCTTTTAATTACAGAGGAAAGTATATACAGGATGGAATTTTGAAAATGAGTATTTTAGGTACAGAGATCTAGAAATACCTCATACGCCCCGTGCTTATGACGTGTTCACGACTGTACCATTATCACAAAATCTGTGAATGCAAGAAAAAGTTAAGTACCTACAGGAAAGTCTCATAGGTATGGTTTTCCTGTACCTAGCTACAAAGCGTTTAAGTACTTACCTGCCGTTGCTACCCCGTCTCAAAGACGCGCACTGTACTTCCAAGTACCTACGCAGAGGTCAAACACCTTTACGTACAATAACTTACAACACAACAATAGCCATAGATTATAGAGGACGTTGAAATTTGAAACGGATATTACAGCGATAAATAAAATTAGGCTGGTAATGCCAGTATAGTAGGTATAAAGGAATCCCTGGGAATGCAAAGAAAACTCTTTGACTATGGAATTCAAAGGAAACAAATATTTTTGTATTTATTATGGAGCTACGACTGGTTATAGTCGACCTGGTAATATAATTTCTTTATCACCTTACGGTTGAATGTCACTTGCACGTCTAAAATCGACAAGGTCTATTTGTCTATGTGACAGTTCGATAGTTTCAACTTTAGTATAGTTTCCATTTACTAGGAATTGTAGTAAACACTGGCAAAGCGAAACGAAGCGAAGAGCAGTGGTAGTGCTAACGCCGCGACTTACGAGTTGTAGGTCGCAGGTTCGAACTCAGGCAGGCGCTTTACTTTGTGTAAATTATTTCATCACCACTGCTCTCAAAACGGCATGTCCTTGAACCAAAAATTCGAAGACATGTGACATCTACCAACCCGCACTGGGCCCGCGTGGTGGATTACGGCCCACTCCCTCTCACAGAGAGAAGGCCTGTGTCCCAGTAGTGGGAACATTATAGGCTTATTTAAGACACTAAGAACATAGTCCTATGACAAACATCTAAAAATTTTACACCTAACACAAAGTCAAATATAACGTGCCGACATCGACTTTGTCATAGAGATTTTTTGAAGTAAAGTATCAAAATCAGGGTTAATGTTGATGGCTTGATGACACGAACATAATACATATTTCATGAAATGCGGCGGGTTATGCGAAAAATACCTAACTTTCCAACAACACGTAACGACAAAGTGACGTAGATTAAAATGTTAGTGCTAGGCGTATTGACAAGTTACTTTCCGCAACACATTATAATCATCGAATTATGCTAAACGCAGATGGCCTACTTTGTAAACTAAAAAAAATGGTAACAATAATTACGAGTATCCGTGTTTATGTAGATCTAGCTGGAATCTGCCGTCATCCACATTAATTATGCACATAATATTTGTCACGTCTCAAAATCACCGTTTAAGATCTCGTAAAATAGATATTTATAAGAATTCGTATTCTGTTTAATTTTAGAAATCAGACCGTGATTACTGACCTCTAAAAGTATCAAGGATCAAGATACTCATAAATAATAGATTTCGATCGTACATTACCTACTGCTAGGCAACTGATTGTGGTTAACAGATCATGTCACAATAAACAATGATTTATGACATTTTAATACGTCTACAATCTTTCCATTCCCTCCTTTGATTCCCTCTGACAACTACTAGCTTCCGCCATACAACAAGCTGTCAAGAAAATTTAAGATGTTTGATCGGTTACTATATAAAATACACGCAAACTGTAACCATGAATTCAGCACATGATTCTAAAAGCCCCGAAGTTTTTGGTCGGTTATCGAAAAAATATCTGCTGTTTTATAGAATAGGCTTTATTATTTTTTTAAGCATTATAGGCTGATTAAGTTAAGTTTGTAGAATAGTGCAGAAAACGATAAGGCCACAAGAAAACGATAAGGCCGCCCATTGTAGGTATTTTTTGTATTGATAAGTGTATTTTTTGCTATGTATTTTCTGATGTACAATAAAGTATATTTAAATATAAATAAATACCTACGTGGTTAAAATGAATGGAACAGCATTTTTTTTAAATAAATTACGTGCGACAAATTTCAACGTAGGGGGTTCAAAATCATGTACTGAATCCATTTATCCATGGTAACAGGTTGCGCATCGATGGCCCTGCCACCCTGTATAAAGTCAAAGCAGAATCTATCAAAAAAGTTAATTAACACAAAGCTGTAAAAGGGAAGCCATCAAAATTAAGGGCACAAAAGAAAAAAGGTAATGACCAGCGATCACTGCTGGGAGAAGTAGCTCGTTTACATAAATTCATAATATTTACGTGACTTTTAACATTCCTGCAGTTTTTCTCCGCAGTGTCAGACATCTTATCTTTTACAATATTTTAGGGAGATGATTATTCACATCGCGACATCACTTTGTCTTTTACTAAGCAGGTCAGGATCGCTTTCCGGAAATAAAAAAACATCTTAGAATGACAAATAATTTAATATTCTCCAGCTTTTACAGGTTTTCTAGATCTTACTACACATTCTGTACATCAAACTAAGTAACATTGCACAAAAATAATTGCTGGGAAATGATTTTACATTACATATTAAATTACATAAAAAATTTGTTTTCGTAAAAAAAACGTCAGTAAAAGTTGAAACTGTGACCTTCAATATCTTCAGAACCACCAGGTTATCAGGTATGGTCCGGAACAAATGCTTGCACAATTGTTGTCGCCTTGTAATAATAAATTAATCATCAAATTTTTATTCTAGTAGTCAGTCAGTAGCATATTAGGATCTAAAAGTCGTGAAAATTGGAGGTAACTTCTTGATGTTTTTTTATCGAGAAAATTTTAATATTTTGTGTTTCTGTTGCACAAGTGTGGAAATATCATGTATTTACTCATGTTATTTTAACTTTATATCCAAATCTTATTTTTATGCATAGTGGAATTATACGATTAATTAATTCATTTAGATATTTATCTAAACTGCACCATGTCTCAATAATTTGCAATACCCACCTACCTACCTCTATTTTTTGTTTTTTGTTTGTTATATTCTTTTTTGCGTCATGTTTACCGCAAATGAACGTATTTTCTTTTTTTTTTTTTCTTTCAATAAGCATTTCAGTAGGAATAAGCTATTACCATAATGACGGCGGTTGCCAAGCGGATTGCAGATTGCAATATAATGGATATAGATGAATAGTTGTTGCTGAGATGCATCCTTCAATCAGTATCAGAATCTATTAGAATTTAATTTTAGTTCGATTCATAAGACACTTGTCAGAAAATATGGTATCAAGGCTTCCGACTTTGCCCAACCTGGGAATCGAACCCAGGACCTTATGGTCAGCGCTTGCGACCACTAGACCATCGAGGCAATCCTATAAGGCTACCTCTACAATTTGCAGTAAACAATTCAGTAGGAAGAATTAATTGCCATTTATTCACGGTGGTTGCCAAGCGGATTGCAGATTGCAATACAATGGATATATAAGAATACTTGTGGCTGATATGCATCCTTGTTCGATTCCTAAGACACTTGTCAGAAAATATTGTGCCGAGGCTTGACTTAATAAATGAAATAAATTAATTATGACGTTCAGTTCAGGAACGCATCCGATGTTATTTGCTAGTTTTATGGCAATATTGTGCAATTAGACCAGCACCCTAACTGCATAACACATTTTCAATCACAATTTGAATAATTTTGAAAGATGATGCTAATATTTCTTCATTATTATATTCGAATCTCAAAAACGTCAAAAACTTCAATAACGCAATGAATGTTGTTGAAGTGTCAAAATGAATAGTGTATTACGCAATTACCCCGCGTAACGACGCTTCAAAACACCTTTTGACAGATCGTGAAAAGCAAACCTAAATGAACTTCGCTGCCCTGTTATAATCTCGACCGGCTTGTAAATAACAGGCTTACAATCCACATTAATATGCGAGAACTCTGTATTAAATTAAATAAGTTATAATAAAGCCCGGGGTTTTCCTTAGATTTATCTAATTACTTGTTTCTCATTGGCTTCAAAATAAATAGGTACTTAAACAGGGTGACGCGGATTCCTTTCAGGATGTGATAGTATAACTCATTTGCAAAAATTAAGCACTCGGCTTGGAAGGAATACGTCAAATGACAAGTGACCCTGTGTAAGTAAGAGATTTAAAAACACAAGTGAAAATTTGAATTTGGTATCCGATCCACAACAGGCGCTGATGTTGTCTGATTTGTAAGTCGTTTAAATTCCGTACTTGCCCGTGTTTGGCCAATACTGATTGCAATTACCAAACTGGCAAATCACAGAAGCTAGATTGAATTTGAATTTAATCCCACTATGTGTTACAAATAGCGGTAACTATCAGCGGGAAATGTTATTAAAAGTTGGTCAGGTCTTGAAACTATATTATTGTAATAATATCTAAAGCTAAAGAGTTTGTATATTTGAACGTGCTAATCTCTGAAACTACCGTTCGGATTTGAATAAATATTTTTGAATTTAAAGAAGAGAACATTTTCGAAAAATTGAGTTACAGCCAAATTAGACCGATTTTAAAGTTTCCATAGAAACAGAGATTTCCAGTTATCTTTTTTTAAATAAGATACACACATCAAAAGTGTCTAGGGATCAAGCATTTTTATGCGGATTTCTTGAGATTGAGATGTGGCTTTGTAATAAATTTATGATTTTATAAATTTATATGGATCCTTTTTGGTGCATTTCATAATTTGAATCAGGAACTGTGAATCAAATTCGAGTAAAAGATGAAAATCAGCTGTCAATATTTTCCCTATAAAAACATACAACGCATTGAAGACATTATTAGTGCTACTGTTTCCCTACTACTGATTAAAACCAACGTTATTATGGAGCGGCGACGTCATTTAAGCAGGGAAGAAATGCTCAGAGCCGTGGGAATGATAGAAGCTGGTTCCCGGCAACGTACTGTGGCTTTAGCTCTGAATACAAGTCAGAGTGTTATCAGTCGACTTTGGACACGTTACCGAAGCACTGGTACCGTGGCTGAGCGCCATGGAGGACGGTATCGCTGCACCACACGGAGACAAGACCGATACATTCAAATCTTAACTCGAAGAGCTCCAACAATAACCGCCATGATGTTAGCCGTGAGGCTTCATCACTCTTCAGGGAACTTAATTAGCGACCAAACAGTCAGAAACCGCTTGCATGAAGTGAACCTTCATTCCCGAAGACCGCTACGGGTACCACCTATAGCAATGCACAATCGTAGGATTCGATATCAATGGGCTCTTGAACACAGAAATTGGGCAGAAGAACAATGGCGTTTCGTGTGCTTTTCTGATGAGTCTCGTTTTGGTATGAGACCGGATACAAGACGTATACACTGGAGAACCCCTGGACGCCAACAGCGATTAAAATCCTGCCAGGAAGTCCATCCTTATAGTGGTGGAACCATCATGGTATGGGCGGGTATTTGGATCGGCGGAAGAACTGAGTTGATTTGGATCAGAGGCAACCTCAACGCTCAAATTTATGCTGAGACGATTGTATCAGACGTCATCGTTCCACTACAAGTGCAAATCGGTCCCTTATTTCAGTTAATGCATGATAATGCACGACCGCACACCGCAAGAGTTGTAAGACAGACTCTCGCCGCAGCTAACATCAATGTCCTGCCCTGGCCTGCTCAGTCGCCAGACTTGAACCCGATTGAGCATGCATGGGATATGCTACAGAGAAGAGCTCTGCCGAATATGGAGGGTATCCAGTCGCAAGAAGACCTTTTTTTGTTGTTGCAACGAACATGGGCGGCCATTCCACAGCGTGATTTGGATGAACTCATTTTGAGTATGCCAAACCGATGTTCTTGTGTTGTTAGTGTTCGCGGTAGAAACACGGATTATTAATTGTTTAAGTTACCCAATAAAATTTTAAAGAAAACTGTTATTTCAGTCTTTTTTTCGAACATTTGTGTTAGTGGTTCAAATGTCAAAAATCCCTTTATTAGGAAAATGGCAAATTTCTTTATTAATGCAAAGGTGACTTGGTTTATCGTTACTGTGACAAACGAAAACACTTTATTTGATGAATCCTTAAAGAAAATTTTAATTAATATCAATCAGGAGAAAAGTTATTGCAAAAATATATGTTGATCCCTAGACACTTTTGATGTGTGTATTTCGAAAATGTTCTCTGCTAACTTTTTAGACCTTTGTATCCTGCTTATGCGTATGAAGTTTCATTAAAATCGGTTCATTCATTTCGATAAACAACGGCTTGAAAGTTTGTATGAAATGCCGTACGGCGTAAACGCTCTTAAGGAAGGCCCTTAATTAGGAGCCGAACAAAATGAAAAAAGTCAGAAAGAACACTAAACGAAAACTAGGTAAGTAAAGGCGCGGGCGGATGATGCGATACGACGCGATGGGTCGAAGGGACAATAAATATCACCTGGACGAAGTGCGGGCAGAGGCTAGTAGGTAATGACGCAACGACGCTCCTGTAAAATACAGTTTCACTAACTACTATTTCAAAAGGCATGAAACCTAAAGTACGTAACCCTACTTAATCATAAAGGAGTATACTTAAAACCTACGTAACTGAGAAAACTTACTAGTGTTCGTACTTGACCGTGTTAACATGAATTACTTTAGCCCTGTGGGGACATTATAGCACTAGCTTCTGCCCGCGTTTCGTCCGCGTGAAATTTCTTGTTCCCCTATCCACCCCGTCGCATCGCATCGCCTGCCCGCGCTATTACTTCGTTTTCGCTTAGCGTTCTTCCTGATTGTTACGTTTTGCTTAGCTCCCAAGGGTCGTAGCATGACGTTTAATAACCTTCCTCAAGAATTGGGCTACTAACTGCAAAAATATTTCTTCAAATCCGACTCGTAGTTTCAGAGATTAGCGCGTTCATACAAACTCTTCAACTTTATTATTAGTATAGATATCTATACAAACAAGTACATCGATACACAAGTATATCGATACAAGTATATCGATACTTGATAAAGTTTTCAAAAGTGGCTGTAAAGTATGTATTTGTACATACAATGCATACAAATAAAAAAAAATTAAGTGTCTGTAATGTCATAAAACAGCTTTTTATTAAATGCATGAAAGTATATACTGTAGGTACTTGTAACAAAAACAATATTTATAAATTTTTTGTCTTTTTGTTTGTTTCGGCTAATCTTCGAAACGGCTGGACTGATTTCAACGGGACTTTCATTTTGGCAGATAGCTGATGATAATATAAGGAGTAACTTAGGTTACTTTTATTTTAGAAAAGAATTAAGGTTCCATCCACCATGAAATCCAATTTGTTTTCCGACATGCATGCGGGCAAGCCGTGGGCCCAGCTTGTTTTGTAATAAGGTACGAGTTTAGTCATGAATATAACATATCCCCCCCCTCTGTGGGCCTAACTTGGAACAAGCCCACAGATAGGTGCCCACTGTACCCAGCCTGCGTCCCTGCGTGAATTACGAATACCTAATGTTGGCAACATAGTCAGCGTAACATGTTGCTACTACTGCGAACTGGTTATTCATACAAAAAAAAAACATTGAAAAACTTTAACAATAATACACGCGCTAGTTGCGTATTACAATTTCTGGTAACTAATAGAGGTTAAGGAAAACCTCAAGATTATTATCAAAGCGTCAAAATTTTTCCATTTTTTTGGAACTAAACCTATAAAAATATAATTTTCTCATAAACGTCAAAAAAATTTAATCTCATATTTTATCGTAAAGTCATTGAGTACCTACAATTAGGTAGGAAGTTTTTTAATCCCCACAAAAGCTGAAATGCTAAAACTGGATCCTAAATTAATTAAAAATACTCATAGAAAACAAAATATTTTTAGTAGGTACCTATAACACCTTTTACTGGCCGGGTCGGTCCGGTTTTATTCATCGAGATGTCGAACAGAAAGTTTTTTGACATTTTATTAAAGATATTAGATATGACAAAAACATTAAAAAAAAAGTTTCGATCAGTCTTCAAAACTAACATGCTGACTGGAACAGACAAGACAAAATATTCTAAGAAAATTATCTAGGTTATGTAGGTAAAAAACTTTACCAATTTATAAGTTGTTATTTACGTAAGTACATATTATTTTTGGCTCCATTTTTTACAATTTTCGGTAAATTATACGAACATAATGCAATACTTACTGCTCATCCCCCATAGCAAATAACGTAAAAATTTATACCCTACAGACTGACCAGACTTATAGGGAATATCTATGCAAAATTTTAACAAAGTCTATCGGGTAGTTTTTGCGTGAAGCTGGAACATGCATTCAGAACAAAAAAAAATCTTAAAACTATATTTTCGGCATTAGAACCCTTCCCAAACCAATGTAAAGTTTTGTCTTGGCTACGATTTTATTAGTGTCGATAGACAAAACGTACTTACAGTTCAAGTCATACACCTAGATATAACTAGAGCCCTTCCACTTTTTGCAGTGCGTATCATTTTCCAGACCACATCACCACTGTAATTGTTCTCATCGTTAATTTAACTTTGATGAAGTTTAATGACCCTGCATCTATGTTCTTGGTACTTCGGGGATTTTTTGCTAACCACAATCTTTTTTGCTTTGGCCAAATACTTATTATTTAGCTAAATTCTTTATATTTTATAAACCGGTCTTAGCCGGTTATACGGCAATAGCCAACCTTCGTAATTGACTTCATCCCTGTCACTCAGAAGCCGAGATATATCAAGAAGGTCATAACTGAACACTTCAAGTTGAATTGAATACAAATGTTGCTTAATCAAGTCTTCTGCGCTAATAATTATAATATGTAGTTGGCACGCAACAAAGGTTTGTGTAGCGTTTCGTATTAAAAAGAATATGAATATACAGGGTTATTGGAAAAACACCAGAAACCTTTTAAGAGGTCATTGTACTCATCATTATGAACAACTTTTACTATGGGACCAAACCTGAAATCACGAAAAAATAATCAGCTGTTCCCTACATTTATGTTCGTTTATCTCGTCAACCGCCTACATCACCTCAAGCATTAACACACACACGCACACACACTTCCTACTTCACCCGTGTCTCTGACGGTACCGTACCGAGAGCCCTTGCGCTTGCACACACATTCACAGCGTGTTTGTATACTTGGTTACCACAAGTAAAGCGCACGTCACTTCGTGAGATAAAAATACTGTAAAGTATGAAGCGGTATGAATAACTCCTACAAATAGGTATAAAAAAATAATAAAGATTATCTTTGTATCTTAGATAATAATTAATTAATGAAAAAAAAACCACAGTGAATAAAAAAACTGATAAAAACAATAGTCTACCAATACATTGTTTTAAAACACGGCTATTAATGCCGATGACTACTTATATTCCCAACAAAAGGCCATAATACAGTTTACGAGCGAAATAAATAAAATCAATTGGTGATTAAAATGGAATTTCAAGTATCTTGTGCCGACACTTGTGCTGTTCAATAGTCTTCGTAGACTTCGATCCAATTAATGTAGGTAATTGTTTTCTGATTGTATACCTACAGTGTTTATGGAGTCCCTATCTTTGCTCTCGTTTCTTAGTTCTTGCAAAATATACTCCCACTTTTACCTGAACAATCTTCACATCTGAATTTTGGCCACGGTGGCCAATTTCAACGGAGATTAGCCACGTACGCAGGATAATTATAGTAACTACACAAGTGTGTGCGCAAACACAGGTGCACTCTCTCGTTACGTGTAGGGTACCTACGGGCCATCGCACACTTAATCGGGCCCATAAAAATACTATACACTGTTTACTTGAAACCAATATCGGATTCTCTGATTTGGATCGAATAACAATAAATGAATCAGCGGCGTATTTCCCGCTCAATTTATATTAGTCAAATCAGGGTAATGGCGTATTTAGCAGAAGCTTCCGCCTTCTGCGTGGTCACGGATACAATTCCCACATCGGGTTAACTACTTGCATGCCGAACGCGGTCTTAGACTGTTAGAAACATAGATTTATGGGCTACTATATAGATGGGCCCGAGGCTACGCCCAATATCCGCCCATAAAAAGTTGAAAGGTTACTTTTAGACAAACGGTCCGTTTCTCTAGAAGCATCATTGACTCAAACATCAGATGAGATAGTAGCAAAACAGTGAAAAATGTACCAATCAGATCGACGAAAAGACAGACTTTCTTTTCATTCATTATTGGACAACACATTCCAAAGTAAGGGGTGTCCGTGTCCGGTGTTCTATATTTAGCATGCGTTCATAAGACTCAGACGTCAGAGGAGACGCGGCCACAAATAACTTGATAGCCTTTTTAACTTGATAGCCTTTTTAAGGGTAGTACCTACTAGTAGGAGTAGTAAGGTGTTGTGTTTTACGACAAATGTCTGCTCCCAAACAGTGCTATCATTTTGTTAGCATTTATTATTTGAAGTTTGAGAAAAATTCTATTACTAAATTGTAATTTCCGCTGCCGTGATATTCTAAAGATCTCTGTACCTATTTTATTTATTTATAGCACCTATTTTTACACCTGTGTGTAATAAATAAAACTTTGATTTTGACTTTGACTTTTGTTCCTAGTTTTTTGAACTATGCTGTATGCAGCGAGCTATTTCAAAACTTCTTAGCCTTCTCAGTTCCACAAAATACATTTTTCAGGTACTAACAAAATATTTTATAATCGAACCTATTCCATATTGTCTCGTAAAATACCTACCTATTATATGATTTTCACCACTTGTGCGTATCTCGGTTCAGCGCTAATGACGACAATCAACCGTTTCAAATAGGTTACAGTGACGCAGCATATGAAACTCTCGTGTATTGTTAGTTCCTCTAAAAACTTCAGACTCCGGAATAACGTTCATACCTGGAGGTATTATTAGTTTTAGTTTTGCATAAGCTGGAACTGTGAAATGCGTAGTTGGAGTATAGCTTTGGGAAGCAAGTATGCGGAATTATAGCACGGTTGGTAGAAATGAAATTTTTCTGGTGACAAAACAAGATTCCTGTGCATTTCTTAATAACTTACTACACGAAATGTAAAACATTTGAAAGTTTACCTACTATTTTATCTTAATTTATTAAAACTTTATTCTGTTTAAAAATAAGAAGAATCCAATAAAATTCATGGAAACAGCCTCTGGCACACAATATGTGGATATTTCGGTACCAACAAAATACGTTTAAGTGGTTGTACTTACTAAGAAATTACATTAACAATCAATCAACTCAGCCTATCGCAGTCCACTGCTGGACATAGGCCTCCCCCAAGCTGCACCACAATACCCTGTCCTCCGCCTTCCACATACAATCTGTCCCAGCCACCCTTTAAGGTCCATCTAGCTATGGGACGTCCCACACTTCGCGGTCTCCACTCCAGGACTCGTCTGCTCCTACGGTCATCTGCCCTTCGACACACATGGCCAGCCCACTGCTACTTCAGCTTGCTTACTCTACAAGCTATGGGTAACTCTGGTTCTTTTTCGGATAGCGATACAAACAAAGGTCTTTGAAAATATACACATTAAGTGTGGTTAGAAGCCCATATTTATTTATTTATTAAGAAATACCAACAGCTTCTATGTACATCTTAAGTACTATAGATCGCATTAGCCTCGGTCTTACACAGTCGCCAATTATAGGTTTATGAACAATCTCAGAAATAAGTGATCACACTTAACAAAACTAAAGGCTAGAATTTTAAAATGATTCACACCACGACTATTCTTGGGAAAACCTTTCGACAATTCAAGGGGTAGATAATATACCAATACAATATTTATACAGCTTTAATTAAAGTACGTACTTTAATTTGACAACCAATAATACTATGAAAAAAAAAAAACAATGCTATCAGCGATGTAATAACACTCTGTTGATACAATTAATTTAATATGTTAGGTCTGTCATTCCAATCGTACAAAAGAACGAATGAATTAATGAATATAGATCGATGGAACAGAGGGGCAATTTTATAGTAATTTTAGGAACGTTCACAGCCTGATCTCAGTCTCAGTCTGTCAAAAATAGGACCTCTAATTTCCCTACATTTTTGACAAGTTTTTGAAATTTGTCTGTCACCGAGATGAGACTGCGACTAGATTTTGAACGTTTTAAATTACGAAAATTGGCCTTGAGATATGCGACGCGGATACACAGGGTGCGAAATTGAAATTTCAAAGCGATATGCAAATCTGGTCAGCGGAATGTTTGTGGATTGTGCGATTGGCGTTTTCATTTAAAACAATGCATGATACCCGTCGTAATGAAATACCTGACTTGGTTTACGGCCCGTGAAAACTGCTGAATATTTCTGTAAATAAAGTGATCAATTGACTCTGAAAATTTCACCTAGCTCAAGCATCTTTGCTAAAAACCACTTTTTCATTGAAAAAAACCCTAATTCATTGCAATAATTAGTATAGGTACCTACAAATATTAAGTGATGTTCGCACCACTTAACTATTACCTAGACAATTTACAGTATTATAAAGTGCTTGTAATTTAATGAGTTTTGATGAAAATTAATGGAACACTTTTGGTAAACAATCAATCATAATTATTGTTCGTTCTAATTACTGATGCTCAACTCACTGAAGTTATTGGCATTCAAGTAATAATGTATTGAGGGCATGGAATTTATATGTAAGTACCTACACTATAGAGAGGGTAACACACACGACCTTCCTATTTTGCTCGAAGGCTTCGTATACCTATGTTGACCTAAAACCTCCTAACACTTTAGAATTAATTTCGACCGAATTCTGTAACTATATTCGAAGTCCAAGTACAGCTCAAAATCAATGAAGATAGGTATACTACTAACTTATAATAGCACACAGTGGCTTTATATTTAATTATGTAGCAAATAAGGAAGAAAAAAGAAAATACCACTTACAACGGCGCGTGGCGGAAAATGAATGAAGAATAGTGAGTAATATTCACAAAGTGTGCCACGTGCCACACGTACGACAAATGAACGCTCGAAGCTTACGGAAGGTAATTTATACCGCAAATTGTGACTCGAAAATATATAGAACAGCTTAGGAGCACGTGTTCCTACGACAAAACGTAATTTGTAGATGTACGGTGTACCCCATGCGGGCAATACCCAGCATCCTAATTGAGTAGCACTTACTACCAGTCACAATCTAAATCATTTTAAAGAATATTTGCTAATCCATTGCTTTATACGAGTATGTTCGAATAATTTGTCTGCTCAACAACGTAAATAACGCAATGAATTTTGTGAAACTGTCAAACAAAATGGAAGCCATTGCTACTGATAGTGTGTTACGCAATTACTATTCAGGCCAGGGTTACTCAATCTTAAACCCCACGCGCTGGAATTAAAGAAAAAAAAGAAATCTTTGTGTTTCCCAAAATAAACAAAACAACAAAACCCATACATTTTTGAGGTTAAACAACACTTAAAAAATATAATTATAAATAAACGCCTAAGTGGCTAAATTAAAATCATAGGAGCATCCGTCGAAACATAATCAAATCAATATGTCATGTTGTGGTACCAGTAGGCCGCACGTCAGTGGAAACTTACCAGTATAAGCTGGCCTCATATTCTACTGAAACTCCGTAGGTACAGACACCAGCACATCAAGCTACTACAATCTGTCAAAATGTTACGTGTATGCGGTACTGTACCTACGCCTGACTAATTTAGAAAAAATAACACAAAATGTGCTTGTATTATTTACCAGCTTCTGTCCATGACTTCGTCCGCGTGAAATTTCTTGCTCCCCCGACCCACCCCGTCGCATCGCATCGCCTATCCGCGCCATTAGTTATTGTTTTCGCTTAGCGTTCTACCAGATGTTTTTCTTTTTGCTTGGTACCTAGGATTCACAGCGTTATGTTAATTAGCCTATAACTTTCCTCAAGAATTGGGCTATCAATGCAAAAACTCTTTTTTTTATCCGACTGGTAGTTCCACAGATTAGCGCGTTTAATCAAACTCTTCAGCTTTATTATTAGCATAGATATAGATTTATTTAAACTTCTCTCACACAATAAGGTACAAAGTAGACATTCTCTACCAGTCAACCGAGGGTGGTGTAGAGATCAAACGGCAGGTGCTCTGTTTAACAGAAGGGTATTCCCCGAAGAGTTGGGCAGAGCTGTATAACCCCATTTTGCCAGTTATGTTTAAGTTCCATGTAAAAGGGGGCGACCCTATTACCAATAACCGGGCACAAATCCAGACTCCGGGCTACTGGGAAATTTCAGATAGAAAAAGAAAACAATGCAAAGGTAATTGTCGCTAAATTAAATTCTTGCCCTAACTACTAGAGGTTCATGTTTCCCAGTTTGAGAAACACTGACCTAGGCTATTAAATCAAGACTGGAACTTCGTCTTTAATCGAGTTCTCAAGAGAATGGCTGGGTAGGACCATTATTTCCTTTTATTCCACTTTTCAAAGATGAATTTCTAATCAAGAATGTAGATACGATTTAATTTCACTTCCGTCCCTTTGTGTTTTAAGTGCGCAACATTTTTATTGTTCACTTTTGTCAACTTTTGACTCAAACACTTTAGGTGCTTGCCTATATTAAAATGCGCAAGTATTCATTTGACGTCCGTTAATCAGAATTCCACTTACCATACCTACCTGATATTTAGTTAATTTACTTTCTTTAAAACCATGATTTACCTACCTACCCCCCGTTTTTAATATACCTCGGGGTTTATTGTACCAATATCTTTGATTAAGATCAATTCATAGAACTAATTGTTTTGATTTTATTGATTAAAATTCTAGCATAGTTTATTTCTTTGATCCCTTTTAAGGAAAATTCTGTTTTCAGTAGTCTAATTAAAATAACACAGCAACCCCAGTTCATCAGTCGATCGATATTTAATTATAAATAAATAAAGTAAAAGCAATTTTGTGAGGTAAACAACATTCAAATGTTATATGTAATTTGAATATTCTTTCAGCTGAATAGAAATTATATGTAAATACGCGTTTGATCGCATTTCCACGAAATATTGTTAGATTTATAAGGCTTCCGCAGACAAGCGCGATGTGACAGCGCAACGCGACTAGTAGAACAGGTTTTATGAAAACTTCAAGGAAATTGTTCTACCAGACTCACGTCACACAGTCGCGTCGCGCCTGTCTGTGGGAGAGCCTTCAGTTAACTACTTTAATTTAATAGACACCGGAATCAGTTAGTAAGGAATCTTAATTGATTGAATGTGGCTTAGCCGAAATCGAATTACCATTTGCATAACATGCATAATTAGCCTATAATGTTCCCACAGCTGGGACACAGGCCTCTTCTCGACCACGCGGGAACAGTGCGCGTTGGTAGATGTCACAAGTCTTCGAATTTTTGGTTCTAAGACATATCGGTTTCCTCACGATGTTTTGCTTCACCGTTTTGAGACCAGTGGTCATGAAATTAAATACACAAGAAAAGTGCCTGCCTGTCAACACATCTCACATCTCGTAAGTCGAGGCCAATACCATAGGGCCACCACTGCTCAGTCAATAACGTAGGTACCATTAAACTTTGTTTAATTTTATTTATCTAAACTTAATTAACTACTAACCCTCACTAAAGTATAGTTGTAGTAAATAAGAATAAATAACTATAAAATATCTCAACTTAACTAAACGAATAGATTGTATTTCTTACTTGCGAACCACCCCTATAAAATTCCCTTTAATAACAACAAATAATAATACATAATTTAATACATTATATTAATGTAATATACACATAAAACTTCCGGAATAAATTCTCTAAAACAGCAGAAAACAGCGTCAAAATTCGTTGCGTAGTGAAGAACAACGCGGTCGCACGAAATAAGACTCCGATTTATAATATTTAGGTAAATATAGCTAATAATTTATAAAAACTCTATTATTTATAGTAAATAGAAATGGAAAGTTACGCTCAATTGAGTAAATTACAAAAGCTAAGTAAATAAAATAAATAGCTATTTAGGTACAATGAAAATTATAGGCTTATTATATATAGGTGCATGCAAATCCCCGTCGACAAATATTGTTTTTTTTTTTTGTTTTATCAAATTGGTAATCACAATTTAATGAAAATAATTTGAAGCACAACATTATCACACAAAGAATCACTCCCAACTTTTTGATTACCGCACGCATCGACTACAGAAGAATGTGAAAACAACAATCGAGCGACTCAAAACAACAATTCATTCCACGAATTTCCGTGAAATTTCCGTAATGGTTTCATGATTATGGTTTGGAAATCATTCTTTGCACGAGCGAGTGCTTTCATATATTTAATTTTCTAGGGAAAATTCAATACACAGCATCGCTATTGAGTTAGTTACCCACCTTATCTCGCTTATGAAAGCGTATTCTGCGTTTTAATATTTTATTTGTTTTTTCGTTTACATTCAATCACCGGACTGACCAAATTGTCTTTAAATTCACCTTATTAATTCACCTTATTATTAGACGTAGCGTTGGAAGGCCTCCCACAAGGTGGACCGGCGACCTTGTGAAGGCCGCAGGAACCCGTCGGATGTGAGAAGCACAAAACCGGTCGAAGTGGAGGTGCTTGGGGGTGCTTTTATTATTATTATTTTTTTAGTTTCCGATATACCTTTTAGTGTAATACACCTGAATTACCTTTTTTGTTAACTTAAAATTCCCTTTCTAAAGAACTCTTCTTCCTGAGCACCCAAAAATACCTGTACTGCAGCGCCTACTGCTTCACCATCTTCAAATTTATGTCCTCTCAGATACTTCTTCAACCTCGAAAATAGATAGAAATCACTAGGGGAAAGGTCTGGTTAATATGGAGGATGCTCAATTATTTCAAAGTCAGCTTCTTGAATTGTAGCCATCACGACGGTGGACTTGTGGACGGGGGCGTTATCTTGATGAAACAAGACAATCTTTGGAAATTTGCATTGCAGTTTCTCGCGGATTTAGTTAGGCAATTTTTTTATTTGTTATGCATATAAAGTGCTTGTGAAAGTAGCTCAATGATCGAGGTATTCAATCATTATTAGCCCTTGACTATCCCAGAAAAGAGAGCCTATGACCTTAACTGCAGAAGGAATCGCCTTAAATTTCTTAGGAGTTGGAGATGATAGTCTTTTCCACGTCATATACCTACTGTTATTTTTGTTTCAAGATCACAATGGTGAAACCACGTTTCGTCCATTATTATAAATCGAGCCAAAAAACGATCAGGATCTTGTTGCAACAGTTCCAAAGAGCCTCTGGAAATATTCAGTCTCGGTTTTTGCGCATCAGTAAGCATTCTGGGTACCACCTGGGTTTTTAACCACTTCTACGGTCACTACTGTCGTAGGGCGTCCCAAGCGAGGGTTATCTTTGATAGATGGTCTTCCACGTTTGAATTCGGCGTACCAACGTGCAACTGTGGAATACGGCGGAGCATTAGCTCCTAATAGGTATATCCCGTAAATCTTTTTTGTCTTCTTCCATGGTAAAAATATTCAAGCACAGATACTTAATAACCGCACGTATGCCGCACGTACCTACTTTTTTTTATATTTTGGCCAAAAGTGTGCAAAAGACCTCAAAAAAATTACTTCTATTCATTAAAAACAAAAGATAATCACTTTATTTATTTTTAAACAGATATTCCAGCTTTACTAGCCAGTATTTACTTTTAGTACTGTCAAAGAGTTTATATCCCGTTCTAATTTTTTATTGAACGCTCCCCGTATTTTATAGACATACTAGCTGCACCCCGCGGTTTCACCAGCATAAGTGTCGGTCCCGTGGGAATATCGGGATAAAAATAGTAGCCTATGTGTTAATCCAGGGTGTCAGCTACCTCCATACAAATTTTACACACACACAGAAAAACTTTCGCCTTTATAATATTATAGTGTGATGGCTGTTTGGTCAGATAATGAGCCCCAACCATGCAAGATCGGAAGATTCTTCCTTTTCAATAAAGGAGTGGTAAATACACCTTTCCTAAGCGACACAATATTGTTTTCCGACATCCACGCGAACGAAGTCGCGGGCACAGCTAGTGTTAAAATATTTATTCGTAACAAAGTTAAACTTTGGAACGCGAATAAATTGTATAAATTACCCAATAAAATGTTGGTATTTTTATGATGTTGAATAATTATTATCTATTAGGTAATGAATAATGTTTATGAATATTAAAAAAAAATCTCTTTTGTAGATTGATATGTGGAATACCTACCAAGCCATAGCAAGGTACTTACGTTAAAGTTAGCTTGACGAATTTTATGTTCTACGATAAAGAAATAAATATGTTGAGCTACGTAGTAAGGCATCAATGGAAAAAAATTATTTCGGTAAACAAGTATTTAAATCACGGAAAATTCAAAACATTAACAATGTTTTACCCCTAAATCGTTTACGTTAAAGTTTAAAAACTTAGTTTTTATACATACTTTGAAATTTCACAGCATCCACTTAAAACAAAACTTCTCAACAATCCAATCTTGTCGCGTATAATGAATAACTTCAACAGTTCAACACTATCACTTTTACGTTAAAATCACGCACTTGTACAGTAGACGCGGAAACTGGGCGCTTGTGCGTCGCCCGAACGACAAAGTTGCGGCGCGGACAACCCACGACTGAAAACATCCGCGCGCCGGCCGCCGCGGGTGCTCACCTTATGCTGCTAAGGTCAATGTCAGCACATCTCTATGTCCATCTCTCCTGAATGCATTATTGACGCCCTTATTACACTAAGATTACCAAGATGCTACAGAAAAGTAATCGTTTAAATTGACGAAGATTTCTGCAAACGGCACATTCCAGAAGTTTCTGAAGTTTCTACTTTCAATGATACTCCAATTTTGTGATCAAATTTTTAGAATTGCAATTATATGAAAATTGCTTCATGGTCATTAAGAATTTGTTTGATTCGCGAGAGTCCAAAAACCCAAAAATATTCCGATGTGCTGTCTCTTATAGGGTAAAAATCCAACGGAAAACAATAATTTTCACTAAAACTATAAATAACAAAACTTGGAAAACTCCAAAAGTCACAATGAATAAAAATATTTTGCCCTATAAATATGATTATTTCCGTATTTCCGTAGATATTAAAGATATTATAATTTATTTTAAACTTACTTAAAATATTTTAATAAGAATTTTTATAACTTTTTCCTGTTTCTTAGATACACCTAATTTCTCAAAGTAACCAACAAACGAGAAACCCTTCCTTTTCAAGTAACGTGAAAATCAAGTTTGAAAAGATAATAAACATTAATTAAATTAATAACACATCAGTGCCCATATTGTAGGTACCTACCTTATACATACCTAATTAATTTGATTGTCTCGTGTTAAATTTAAGGTTCTGAATATAATTTAAGTAAATAATAGGTATAAGTTTATAAAGTCTGCGAGAAGTTTCATGAGGGGCTCGTGGTCGATGGAAGGATGGTTCGTGAATAGGTGACCATTCGTTCCGCTCCGTGCCTCGGAAAGCACCTTAAGCCGTAGCTCCCGGTTGTCATTCATAGATCTTTGACAGTCGTTACGTTAGGGGTAGTCAGAAGCCCAAAAAAGTCTGTCCACCAGTCTTACGAAGAAAGGTCTTACAAAGGAACTGAGTTGTGGAGGACATCAGTCGCTCCATGTAAAATATTGCTATTCAGCTGCATCCTGTTGGACTGGAAGACGAAAGAATAGGCAGATTAATTAGCCTGCGAGAAGTTTGTTATTTTTTGTAAAGGTTAGACCATAGATATAAAATATTTCTATGGTTGAGACTATTTGACACAGGTATTTCATGTTATTCTTAATGCCAATAATTGTCTTTCAGGTTTTATTTGATTTTCTCCTATACAAGCCCACATTATGTAGCCACGAACGGAATAGTACCAAGGCGAATGTAGCTCTATACATAAACCTACGAGTTATGCTCAGCTCGTAAAGGTAACCGAGCGTGAAGATATTAAAGCTCAAATCAATTATCCCTATCACAACTAATAGATAGGTACTATAGAACTACGACTAACGGTGACTGCATGCCATTATCGCCCTTGTGGAAAGATTGCCATGTTTTCTTTGGGAACTAAATTGTACTGAAGATTTTAGTGTGCTGTGCCAACTTTGAAAGAAACACTGAAGAAATTAAAGAGTTGATCTTGGTTGTCTTGTCAGTATATATGTAGGATATGTCAGCACCTTTTTATTTCAGTGAATGTCCTGTCAAAATCGGTCCAGCCGTTTCGGAGATCAGCCGGAACACACAGAGAGACAAACATTTTAATAATCGTTTTTTTGTTATAGCTGTGATGCCACGTTATGATCTAAAATAATCAATATAATCAGGTAATCCCTAAGGAATTACTTGATTATTTTTTTATGATAAGTCAAAGGTAGTTAAATTACTCAATAAAACGTTTTATCAGTTCAAACATTT
The DNA here is from genome assembly GCA_963669345.1 of Gortyna flavago. NCBI lineage: Eukaryota > Metazoa > Arthropoda > Insecta > Lepidoptera > Noctuidae > Gortyna > Gortyna flavago. The sequence goes on along the minus strand of OY770129.1, from coordinate 7,353,604 downwards.
GGATCACTAGAATTTTAAATCATAATGTGGTGTGTGAAAGCTAAAGTGGAAAAATGTCAACTAACTTTTGAAGGCCACTGTATGCACTTTCAAATTATTATGCATGCTGTTATTTTGACATTAAAAACAGACATTTCAATTTAATTTTATTATTTATGTATAATGCTTTTTTGTTTAGTATATTGAACATACAGTGTAAAATGTTAAAACATGGTTCACATAACAGGTTTGGGGCACTGGCTTGCATGTTTCTTTTCAATACTATATTTAAATAAAATATTGGGTTATATAAATATGATCGTGTATTCATGTACATAATTAAGATATGAATGTTACTTGATTACCTTGACAAGATTATACCTACAGCATACCTATTTGGAACTAATTTAGTACGAGTTCGGTTCGCTATACCTTATATAAATATATATAGCTATACTATGTTTGTTTACGCTTTCTCCGAAACCACACAACCGATTCCAATGAAATTTTCTGAATGTTTATGGTTGTTTCCAGCTTAAAAGCCTATTTTTTATAGTTTTGGATTCTACAGATGGCGCTGTTGTAGAGAACTTTTGACAACTCGTAACTTTACACTTTTTCATAATCCCTATTGAAGTCTAATGGGGTTTGTGGAAGAAAAAGACTTCAAAAATCCCCATTGATAGGGATTGTCAATGGGGATTAGTCACTGACCTATATTATACAAGTACCTACACTGGACGAAATACTAAACGAAATGACAGTTTTTTTTTGTGCCGATTCAAAGCTCAACCTTCTCAGAAACTAAAATTGACATAATTATGGCCGCAAATGACCGTCGTTTTGTCTTGGACGTCTCTGGTCTAAATCGTGGAATAAGACATTTTCTGTGTATTTTGTGTCTACCACGAGATATTTGGAATATTTTTATCATGGGAGTATGCGCATATTGTAAAACTCGCAATCAAAAATATTAGTTCCACAGACACTTACGTTCATCTTTATTTTTAAAATTCAAATAACCGTTTACTACTTGGTCTTGAAGAAAATATATTCTGACATTTAAATGGACAGGCAGTGTAGAAGCGAAGCATGTACTGGTTTTTATAAGAAAAATATGATTAAACTTGTAGATACAGGAAATGTATAACATATAGGTACTGTAATTTTATTGAATTTGTATGCAGTAATTTGTTTCTTTTTTACGATCCTACATACGACCTATATGTTTTTGTTTATTATCGTTTCCTAGAAACAATTAGTTGTGTTAAGCCCTGCGGGATAATTGCGTAATAGCTTTAATTTTGACAGATCAAAAACATTGCTTAGCAGACAAATATTTCGAATATTATATGTAGTCAATATATAATAAGCAATATCCTTTAAAATGAGTCAGATTGTGATTGATAGGGTGGTGTTAGGCAATGAGGGTGCTGTATGATGCCTTTTCGTCCACGTAGTATTAATGCTAGATGATGGTACACGCACTGAGAACGAACGATATGTCCTTCAACTGACATACATTTCGTTCGTTCTCACGCACGCACGCACTCTCACACACGCGCACACCCGAATAGGAGTATATACACACACACTTACCCTTGAAATCTGAGATAATTATCAAATGTGGAAGAACAACAAACTCAATGACATAGCAGGATTCTAATTCTATTGCAATAAAAAAAATCTGCATTTCTCTGTAGGTATCGTTTAAAGATAAAGTGGGGATGAATTGTAAATTATCTGAGATTACGAATACAAGTACCTTCACTCACTCTTGCATCCTACGTCGCAGGTCGCTTATCTCATTTTGGAGTTCGCTTCTGGGTTCTCAGGCCTGAACTCGAAGAACTGTAATGGTGGATTTTGTAGACAAAGTCTACTACGGGAGTTTAACGACCAATCAGAAGCCACATTCAAAACTCAGTTGGTGGACTTTGCTTATATGCACCTGGGACAACCAGCCGCTTGCGACCGAAGGAGTCACGTTCACACATTGTATGTTATTTTACATAAGCTTATGCCCGCGACTTCGTCCGCGTCAAATTTCTTGTTCCCCCGACCCACCCCGTCGCATCGCATTGCCTAGGCCTGCCCGCGCCCATATTCCTACTTCATTTTCGCTTAGCGTTTTTTCCTTTTCACTCGGTCCTATTGGCCCTAGCGTGGTGCCTACAACCTTTCTGAAAAACTGGACTATCAAATGTAAAAAGATTTTTTAAATCCGTCTGGTAGTTCCAGATATAAGCGTGTTCAAACAAACTAACACTTCCGCTTTATTATTAAACCTATATACATAGGTACATTATTATTAAGTAGCATAAAGGTATAAATTATATATCAATAATAATTTAAAACCTAACTTAGCTTCTAGATCAACAGGTTTTTTTTTTAAATAAAACTTCGAATTTGCAGCACATACCTATCAAGTGTGTGTTTTAAGTAAGTAGTTTATTTTCTTTTAGACTGCTTCCTCTTGACCTATCAAGTTGTGAACATTCAGTAATTTATTTACTTTTAAACCGACTTCCAAAGAAGGATTAGGTTATGCATTCGGCAAGTTCTTTCATGTATTTATACTGATTTATGGTCCGTGATTACTGGGCCAATTTACCTACGTGGTTCTTTTTTCGTTTAATAAAAACTTTTATTAACTTTTCTTGGACCAAGCAAAATTAAAATAATTTTAAGTTAGCTTCAACAATACGTAGGTATGTTTTTCACTTTGTGTATGATCTTGATGTTATAATAACTTAATGACTATGTTATTTACAGAGCAAGTAGTGTTATACGATTTTTGTGAGGTAACACCTACCCCATAAAATCGTACCACTAAAAAGTAAAAAACAAAAAAAAGTATTTTTATCACTTTGCGGGACACTAAAAACTCCTAGACGTAATAACAAATCTTCAATTGTGTCTCGTTCAGTGTCCTTCAACCTTCCTTTAACGAATTAATTTTGTTTTTGTAATAACTCACAGTAAACAAGATGACATTTCATGTGTCAACTAAGTAGGTATGCAAAACAATCAACTTATTAAAATGTAGGTACATAAACATATCTAAATCATTAATCATTATGCTACAGTTTCTATTGAAAAAATACTCATTTATTATCATCTTATCCATTATCTGCACGTGACCAGAGAAGTGAAGTAGTTGCTCTTGCGTATTCTAGGTGTACCTGATTTATCTATATCTGTGAGGTACTTAATAAAAAAATAGAAAATGATCTACAAATCCACAGTCAAAAAAGGCAACTTACAGAAATAAAATCATTTATCCTACGACTATTTAGTTGTATTCTGACTATGTTTATTTACTTCCGACGGTCCACCACACTACAATTTCAACAGTTTTTAAGAAGGAAGCTTAAAAAAAACTACCTATTCTTTAAATAGTTTATTTTCTATTGCAGATGTAGAGTAGAAATGTCTCAAAAAGGTGTAGGTACATACTCACGGTCCGTTGCTATCTGTGAATTTGGCGCACGATTTCCTGCCAGCCTGAATCGTAAATGATCGACTAATCGTATCATTGGGCAAAGCAGCCGGTACAAAGCCGTCTACGCTACAGGCTAGCTACAGCTACACCACGCCACGTAGCCACGTAGGTACAGCTAGAATAGCTACGGCTACACCTAGCTACGAACAGGTAGCCTAGCAAATGGCTACGACGTGACGTAGCACTCACACGCGGTAACAATTGTAGATGCATTCGTAGCAGGTAATTTAAGCTACCTACGAGTAATATTAGAGCGGGAAACTACAATACGATGTATAGGCTGTTCCAAAAGTATCTAATGAAACGTGACTAAAATATAATTCGTGGTCGTAACAAATATGTATTTATATAATTATAATCATTAGCAAGATTTCATGAAATAGTCATTCAGTAGGATTAATTGGTCTTAGAGAGTTGTATTGGTGATTTTAATGATTATAACAAATATGTATTTACACGTACAACTTAATACTGACCAGCAAATTGCAAAAAAACGTAAAAACAATTGAATTTCGCGGGCTACACTGGCGCTTTCGCGTTAAACCCGAAATTCTCATTATAAATAATCTTAAAAATGTTTTTCATTTGACAAGCGGTTAATTTTATAACCTCAAATTTTTGTCGATGATTTTTTAATTATAATAATAATGTTATTCAAGCAGTTCTTGGTAGAATTAGTGAGATATAAAGTTGAAACCTTCTAAGTAAATATAGATAAATGTGTTACTAATTCTCTTTTGCGAGTGATTGCGTAAGAATTTAAACTGAACAGGGTTTGTTTACACTTTCATCAGAAGCTTTTAGAACAGACAGTACTTTTGTCGTTTATTTTGTCAACAGACGTTTCTTTATTTTTGTTAGAAGCTTAATTTACCCACGTGATGTGACAGCAGGAGGTTATTCTCAGACGGAACTTTGATAAATGGGCAATAATATTGTATTCGAATACAATATGTTACATATTCGTGATTTTCATACTCAAAATAAATACGAGATGCTGTGACGTCATCAAAAGAAAGTACTTTATCACCGGAGCTATTGTGATCGTCACAAGCCAATTCTGAGATGATATATTATTTTATGAGCCCTTTTTTTGCGATATTGAGGAAAACTTTTATAAGCTTTAAGAATCGAAATATTTGCTTTGATCTTTACTGGGAGATGCTCGATTTTGTCCGCTTCAAAGATGTTTATTCCAGATTTTTAAATTCCCAGGAGAATTTTGGAAAATATCGTCTTTATTGGAGCGTAAACGATACCCTGTCAAATTTCATGTTGCTAGGAGCAGCAGCCGGGACCAATATCCTGGATAGGTTTGTCCGAGCTTACAGCTAGAACACGGCTAGGCAACACAGACGACCGCTTACGCTTTCGGCAACGTGGCGTGGCGTGATCTGAAATACTACCCTGGTAAACTACGGAGGAAACTGGAAATCCTGCTTCTTGTTTAAACCTATGTAGATTTATATGCATGGCTAGCCTAGCCAATACGTTTAGTGAAAGAATTAAACGCTCTACGATCTCACCCGTGATTTATACCACATTATTCTTACGTAAAATCTGACACGTAGTCTTTTAAAAACTATAAAAATAGTTTGCAGGTCGATTTATACAAGACTGATACTTCCTCGTTGGCGTGAGCTATTCAGTTACAGGAAGTCTGACAAAATCAGTACTTTGAAAAACTTTTTATTGGAATCACTGTAATATTCTTTTTTGTTGACTTGAACTATTTAAATATACTTAGTTGTCACTTGTTTTATTGGTTTTGATTTTAAATGAAAGCAGAATTTATTTGTTTATTTCTTTGACCTTTCAGCAACCTAATTGTGTAACACACTATCAATCACAATATGAATCATTTTGAAGGATATTGCTAATTCATTGCTTCATATGTTCGTAATGTAGGTAAGTATGATTCAAAAGTACCATTATCATGATAACAGAAGGCCAATTCTCGTAATTTAAAATGTTGAAAATCTAGTCGCAGTCTCATCTCAGCGACAAACAAATGTCAAAAACTTGTCAAAATGTAGGGAAATTAGAGGCATTTTTTGACAGATTGAGACTGAGATCAGATTGTGAACGTTCTTAAAATTACGAGAATTGCCCCTCAGGTCGTATGAGTTGACATGTCATCATCGCGTGATCTTTTTCATCAAATAGTCGTTAAGAAGGTTGTTAGTTTTGTTTCTTATGGTCTGTTCCAAAAGTATCTGATGAAAATGCAAACAAATTGATCAGAAAACGGACCTGTTGATGCCAATTTGTAGTGCCACTTACAATTTGAGTGCTTTGATTTGATTATTTGAGTAATTAAACCCGAAATTCTTATTTAAAATTACATTAAAGATGTTTTTCATTTGAATATTAAGATTAATATTATAACCTCAATTTTCGTCGATGATTTCATTACAATTAAATAATGTTATTCAAAAAGTAATTGTTGGACAAACTGGTGAGGTATTACAAAGTTGAAAATCCTTTTTGTGAGTTGTTGCGTAAGAATTTAATCTGGACAGGGTTTGTTTACACATTTATCAGATACTTTTGGTATAGCCAATAGGTACCACCGTTAGTCCTAGTACATAATTCGTTAATTACTTAAGCTAAGGCTAATAGTCGTTAGTCTGAAACCTCTTAGTTAACGAATAGTTTTATTTCACAAAATGTTTTTTTTCTTTCATTAAAAGTTAAATACTATAATCCAACACCAATTTATTTATAACAGATAACTGCTGCTCGTGATGAGCTAAAAATAGGAGTTCAACACGAATGAATGCTCAGTCATTCGTGTTGAACTCCTATTTTTACGCCTATGAGAGGGCAGAAAATCAAGTTAGCACTTCAACTAATAAGCACTCTGGCCATGAATTGACGGTCTGTAAATGAAAACTGACAAAGTGATGAATAAACCTTACAACTGTTATAGGCTATTTATGGACCTGAGGGGCAATTCTCGTAATTTTAAGGTGTGACTGCCGTCAGGAGACTGGCAACGTGCTGAAATAGGTACAAGATTTCCTTATTGATATCGCGTCCACATCCGTTATGCAAGTTATCCCGTATTATACCCGAATTGCGAGACAATCCTTGCCTCGCCCACCTTAATTCCATGAGATATATTGTAATGCCTTTTAAATCAGATTCCTCTCTCATAATAATATATATGTAGACTGAAGACTGCTGATCGTAATCTAACAAATTCCTCACATAAATCACGAACGAAGTCCGTAGAAATATTTAAAAAGACATTGTAATTTGGGTACGTACCTACAAGTTTGTATTCTTCACGGAAATATTAATCGCTCGTCAATCATCAAGTGAATGCCTGTCAGTTGGCAGTCTATTCAAATGACTAACTTGTTTGTAAGCTTGTTATGTGGCCCTTATAATGGTTTGTATGCTATGAAAATATTGAGTTAGAAAATGTTATTCCTTAGCTTCTCTCATGCCATCGAATCGATCGAAACAGGAAAGTGGCATTAAATATTTTCTTTAATTATTAATTTAAATTAAAATACTTACACAAAGTAGAGACGACAATACGACAAGAAGTTAAACTTTGTATATCTAATGACGTTCCCAGTCTGCATATGAAAATTCAATTAAATATATCCAACTAGCTTCTGCCCGCGACTTCGTCTGCGTGAATTTTCACCCTCCCCCCATTCACCCTCGTAAGGGTGGAATTTCGAAAACCCTTTCTTTGTGAATACCTACTCTTCACAAAGAACACACCCTCCAAATTTCATGTCTCTAGGACCCAGTGGTTTAGGCTGTGCGTTCATATACCTACTCGTATTAGTCAGTCAGGACTTTGAATTTTATATATTTACTAGCTGACCCGGCCATGCGTTGCTGTGGCTAACGTTTTTGTCATATTTTTTTTTTCTATCCTATCTTTCAAGTTGGATCAAACTGCACACGGTGTACAAATTTGATTAAAATCGGTTAAGTAGTTTAAGAGTCCATCGCGGACAAACATCGTGACACGTAATTTATATATATTAAGAATATAATAGTTTACTACACTACCTACAGCTAGTCAAAGATTGACAAAACAAATATATATGGCCCATCGCTACTATTAATTTTGTTTGAAAAAATCACTAATTTGATTTCGATCCTAGGATTCATTTGATAGTTCCAAAATACTTTCATCATAATCATAATCCACTGCTGGGACACAGGCCTCCTCTGAGTGAGAGAGAGTAAAATACTTCAATGCATTAGTATTGCCAGTGCTTTCATGTCACCACATTAGGTACATACAATTAAATACGTATACAACTAAGTAACTACTTACACTAAGTAGGTACTAAAGTACTAACTAACAAACTATAAAGATAAATACAAAACCAAAAGGACACGTAGGTGTCAGTGTACTCGGCCATATCGCTGTCATCTAGAAACGTCGGTACCCAGAAGACTGGCAGCATTGCCGTTAAATGGCAATGCTAATTCTTTGGCAAAAGAACGAACCAGCACCCTAATTGGATACCTAACACACTATCAATCGGAATCTGAATAATTTTGAAGCAAATTACTCATTTCCATTGCTTCATAAGTTCGAAAAATTTGTCTGCTCAGCGCGTAAATAACGCAATGAATGTTGTTAAACTGTCTAAATGAAACCGATTCCGATGGATAATGTGTTACGCAATTGCTTTGCTACCCTCTGGTCATTGAAAATTAAAATTTAACCAATGTTCTTGGCTGCTGATAACAATTTCGAAACAATTAGATTGTGTAATTCAAAGTAACATTGCTAAGAAAGAAAATTTAATTATTGGCAAATAGAAAAATTCCTTTAAGTGAAGCCTTGAAAACCAGTTACTTTTTTAAACTGGTTATTTTTTTAAATGTACATACCATAGACATTTTTTATAAGTCTATGGTACGTACATACAATATTTTGTTGTACATACCTACACATAGGAAAATACACATAAACTTCTCATCTTTTCTTCTTCTGCTTTCTTTATTAACTTCTTTTTCTTCAGTAGTTTCTGCCTACCCCCATGAGAAAAAGGCTTGAGTATATATTTTATTTCATGACTCCTCTGCAAGAATTTTTGTTTTAAGCAATATAATTCTAAATACCAGTAAACACTAATAAAACTTAGAATTATTTATATACTTGCAGAAACCCAACCAACCTGACCTATACCTACCCATAATATTAGAGTTTCAAGAACGGTATAAAGTAACAATAAAATTATCGCAGACAGAGAATCGACTGGGATCCAATAAAACGCCCTCACTTTATCAAATAAGCTCAGATATCGCCACAGCCCGCAAGCCTGGAGAAGATAATATGGCCACAGCTAGCTACCATTGCAGAGATATGGCCAATAGCCTCATACTGACGTCGAAGACTGAAAAAATTTCAGACGTTTCATATTCGATCACGCGAAACCTTTAGAGAGTAATAATAACTTTTTTATTCTGTAGCCAATACTTTCTCATGAATGATGAAAAAGAATTCGCACAACCGTAATCATAATGTCCGACTCGCTGAAAGAGTGTCATATAAATAAATGATGTTTATTTCTGCAAGTAGGTTTTTACAAACACTGTTAAACATCAAATCGGTATTTTCTATCCGACTACTCTGAGATGAAACGCCAAAAAAAACTCAAAAGTCCAGATATTAGATATGTTGGTCACTCAGATCATGTAAGAACCATGTCAATTATTAGTGTCTGAAATAGTCTTTTGAAAAAGAACCACACAGATTTGAGTGGACCTGCAAGGCTGCAACCCTAATTGCATTAAAGACTACAAATCTCAATCTGAATAATTTTTAAGAATATTTGCTAATCCATTGCTCATATTATGTTCGAAAAATATGTCTGCTCAACAACGTAAATAACGCAATGAATGATAAATGATAAAATATTTATTTTTGTAAGTAGGTTAACACAAACATTTTTACGCGTCAATCATATTTTTTATAAAACTAGATGAGGTCGGCGTTTCCTATCTGACTACTCTGAGAAGAAAGGCCGAAACAAACTCAGAGGTCACAGTCTCTTTTAAAGTCCAGACATAATCTTGGTCAGGTTATATGAAGACCGTATAGATCGATGTCTGAGATGGTCTTTTGAGGAATGTTGTTGAACTGTACAAATGAAACCCATTGCTACTGACAGTGTGGACTGTTTCTCTGCTAATCTGCTGTTTCTGTGTTGTGTGTGTTTCTTTTGTTTGTTTGTTTGTTGTGTTTTGTTTGATTTTTGTTTTCAAAAACATTAACTGAACGTATTCTCTACCAAATAAGCCTGTATTCTCTCACTGCAGGGTATAGGCCTCCCTTCCCTCTTTCCAGTTTTCCCGATTGACTGCGATTGCGGGCCAATCCTTTATGAAGGAGCCCAGCTCATCTCTTTCTGGACCTGCCGCGTATTCGTTTCCTGCTATTTGGGATCCACTGAGTGGTATTTTTTGCATATTGCTGCTCCGACAGGCGAAAATGTGGCCAGCTCAGTTCCACATTAGTCCAGCAGCTGTGCGGCCAGCGACCGGTATTTGTGTTTTGGAACGAAGTATAGAGTTCTTAATGCAGTCTGTAAGTTTGACATCTAGTATACTTCCATAGTTCTGTGGCAGACTCCAAGTGCGGACTTTTAACGCTTTGTAAGAGACCATGTTTGCGCTCCGTAAGTAAGGGTGTTAGGGTGGGAAGACTACACATGTCGAGTTAAAGTTTCCGTTAATTAAATTCAATTATAAGGGCTTACAAAACAGTTTATCATATAGATTGTGTTAGATCCACACATTGTATGAGGCATCCAAACGTCTTGACAACCTAACCAAGGCGACATTCGACCGGAATAGATTTACAAACCGACCGCAGTGGTTTTGTTTTATTTCCGATGAATGAAATAAAGATAAGGCCTACAGTGATAGCCGTCAGGATTTATAGTCGACAAATAAAATTGGGCCATTATTGGGGAACGCTCATCCACCCTAATTGAGACCCATTTACTTGCTTTCCTTAGCCTATGGTCTCTTTATGGTCTCTCCTTATTACAACTTATTTTGGGTACTTGATAAATTTACTGTTCGTGATACTAATACTGTGATAAAAAGGTATGTGAGTTTGTTAGGGGTAATCAACGGAACATCTGATTCAATTCCGAATTTTTTTTCACTGATTTGAAGATAGTATTGCTGTGTATCAACAATATAAATTAAAACAAAGTCGGGTTAGTTACACCATTTATAATTCAACCGACCTGCTGGACCGATTTTTATGATCTTTGATTTGTCTGCGCCCCGTATAGCAGAATAACGATTAAAACATGGGAAAAAGTCACGAAAAAAAAAATTAAGATAATTCATATTCTGAGGCGGTACGAAGTTCACCGAGTCAGCTAGTAGGATATTATATATTTTACTAGCTGACCCGACCACGCGTTGCTGTGGCTAACGTTTTTGTCATTTTTTTTTCTATCCTATCTTTCAAGTTGGATCAAACGGCACACGATGTACAAATTTGATTAAAATCGGTTAAGTAGTTTAGGAGTCCATCGCGGACAAACATCGTGACACGTAATTTATATATATTAAGAAGATGTTAAAACAAGAAATTTCACAAAACCTAGTATAGTCCCCTCGTCTGTTAGGCTTCTTAGGACTTAAGTTCGGTAACAATAGATAAAGTACCTATATGTGTCTCATTAGTGACAGTTGAGCATAAAACGGCGATATCTTATTTATAGTTACGTAGTTTTTAATTTACAGACCTACTACAATTTGTAAATTTTTTTTAATAGATTTTCAACTTTATCGCTAAATCATAAGGATCAATGTTGATTAGGATAATTTGGCAGTTTCGGGTAGGTTAATGTACACATCATAAAAGGCTTTTTCTATGAGTTTAAAAACATTACAGTGAGTTCATTAGACTTCATTAGAGGTAGTTTGTAACTGGGCAAGGCCTGCTCAGCAGATTAGTAATTAAGGTTTCCAACCCCTCCTATAATCGTCTACTATTATGTTCCAAGAAGAATGTTTGTTTGAAGAATGTTTTCTCATTAGGAGTAAAGAGACTTATTTATTCTTATAGAAACAGTAGGAACTGAACTACTGAATTGTAATCAAGATATATTATATTAAACTAATAATAAAGCTTAAGAGTTTGTTTATTTATTTAAACGCGCTAATCTCTGTAACTACCAGTCTTATTTGTTTTTTTTTTACATTTAATAGCCGAATTCTTGAGGAAGGTTATAGGCTATTAAAATTTAACATCTCGCTCCCTAAAGAGCCGAGAAAAAAGAAATAAAGTCAGAAAGAACGCTAAGTGAAAACGAAGTAATAGCACAAGAAGGCGATGCGATGCGACGGGGTGGGTCGGAGGAACAACAAATTTCACGCAGACGAATTCGCGGGCCAGAAGCTAGTTAATTATAGTAGGCAGTTTAAGCCGTTGCTCCTTAAGGGTGATTGTTAGCAAACAGACACAAGACATGGGTTCATTGTTTTTGTTAAGGCCGCTGTCACATCGTCACTTGACACTTTGCCATAGCCTTACACTAAACCGTTGTCCTGTTTAGTGTGTTAGTTACTATCTAAGATACTGGCAGGAGAGAAAGAGAAAGAATTATTTATACTGCATATATCAGAAAGATGTGGTCATATCTTGTTGGTCCAATGGAGAAAGTTGTTCAGTTCGATGGTCTGTACCACACCCTTAAATATGAACACAAATTTCTAATACTGTATCCTTTATCCTTTAAATATTATATTTTTATAGATTTAATAAGTATAATTAAATACATTTTTATTGTTCAATTTTCGCAATTGCACCTACCACTGATTTTCTCTCCATCATCCAAAGGTTGCATGATCATGCAGCATACTCCGCAGCCTATAATATTCCCACCGCTGGGACACAGGCCTCCTCTCTTTTGAGAGGGAATGGGCCGAAATCCACCACGCGGGCCCAATGCGGGTTAGTAGACAGTACCTATGACTTTACAAATTTGTGTGCTTGAAGTAGTAAATAATGAATAATCAACCAAACATCAGCGCCGAAACATTTCAAAATCTATGATCTGAGCTGAAACTGCCCAACCGAAAGAAAACTTCATGAAAGCGCCTTACGCTGGCCACTATTGCAAAAATTTTCCTAGGACAATGTAATACAAAGAATAAAAATTTAATTAAATGTGACGGAGCAACTTATTTCCAGTCTTTGCACATATTTTTCTCTACAACATAATCATTTAGACTAGTTTGAGCGATTACTTCAAGCAAACAATTTTGTCTGCGAGATATAGAAAGTAATTACTATTTTCTAGACCGAATTCCAGTCACGTTCAGTTCTGAAATATAGGTCTGTTTTACGGTAACTAGTTTCTATGTCCTAATTCTTGAGACAAGATAATTTAAGGCTCCTAAACCGAAATCACAAAGCGTTTTCCCAAATTTTGTTAGGATTTCCAAAACAATTCACGCATTCTGTGTGATAATTTTTTTTGGGAAAACAAATGTGAAAAGTTAAATGAGTTGCCAAAGTTTTAGCCTTAAACGACGTATAATTTCATAAAATTACCCATGGGCTCAATGTTATGGTAGGTAAGTATGATGGCGGAATCACGGCAGTACCTGATTTTGACGCAGTTGACCTCGACGTGGGCTGGCACCAACAAGTAAAAAATGTTCAAGTACGAGTGGAGCATGAATGAATGCATGTAGGTATTATAATTATTTTTAATGATTATTTTACCTAAACTTCTATGTACTGTAGTATACAGTGTGTTGCGTGTAATATTGTGTTAAAATCATGCAACTTTATATTTTCTGCGTTTATTTCAAGCCACGGTGAAAGACGAACGTGTTTAGATCACCGTGGCTATATCGCAGCCAACTGGTTAAATTAGCCGTTCAGTTAACCGCCTAGCCTTTTAACTAAACGGCGGCCGTTCCACTAACGGCCTGAATGATATTCAATTACAGTTTAAGTGACTGTCATACTGAACTTCGAAGTTCAAGATACCGAACTAAGCCAGGGCACCCCCACCAAATGGGTTAGGTTAGGCTAGAACTGTGATCAAGCACGTGCGAGTCGAGTGAGCGAAGCGAGGCGAGCACTACTTCTAAAGGCCAGTCGGTTAACTAAACGGCTAATTTAACCAATTGGCTGCGACAGCTATACTATCACTAGTTCTTCCAAACAAAATCCTAATACAACAATTAGAAAGCTCGTTCTAAATTTCTTTGTTGCCAGCCTGTACTGTAAAGGTTGTTTGACTTTTGCAAACAACCTTTACAGTACTCACCTGGATATTAATAAGACACATCCAGTGTTATAAATAGACTTTTACACTCGTAATAGTGACGTAGACGAAGCTACACAAAGCCTAATTTATTAAAAAACTGAATGTGCCATTCGTCCGTACTGATCTGTACAACACTTTTAGGATTAGGTATTGATCTGAGCTATTGACTACGTCGTACACCAATACCTAGATCCAAACGAATTAAAGACCATGAAAAAACAGAATATGACAAAAACTTACGATAATTGTTTACTAAAATAGCCTACCACAATGGAAATTAAAAACGTAGTACTCGCAATCGCTGACCGCTGTGTGTGTATAGGTAACCAGCATACCTACCACGAGCTCTTAACGCGATCCACTTTAGGACCTAAACTGAACTGTTCTGCTAATTCGTACCATGACGTCAGTTTTACGATTCAATTTAAGCCGTGCCATCTGGATACCTACCACGAGCTCTTAACGCTCATTCACTTTCAACGATCCAAATGCCGCTGAGTATATTGGACGTCATGGTACGACTGTGAACGATGCAGTTTAAGAACCTAAACTGAAATGTCTTGCTTTTGAATCGTTTTTAAATAGATCATGGTAGGACTCCAGATGTATGAACGTAAACGAGATTGTTGCAAATGTTGTCTATAAATAGGTAAACAGTACTTAAAAAGTAGTTATATATCTAAGTCGTACATACCTAATATTTAATACTTGCATAACAATTGTGTCAATTTGGTATACCTACTGTACATAATTTAGATTAGAATTTTCAGACAGATTTGTCAAAACTTGTTTCGCAACTACATTGTCTTAGAAAGTATGAATGAATGTAATCACTACCTTTCGGTTGTTTTAAATATTTTTATTTTCCAATACATAAAAATTCCTTATTAACCATCCTTGTGTACCTTCTTCCAGTCTAGTGGAGACTGTATACAATATATTTTATTTTATTATTTATTTCATATCAACGTTAATTTTGAAAGTTTTATAAAGAAAATGTTTATTTGCATAGAATGTAAAGAAAGAAAAAAAAAATTTGTCACAGAAACACATGTAGGTATAAAAAAAGATAAGTTATTTCAATTAAATGGTACTTGATGTAGTATAGGTACAGTACAGGTGAGCTAAGACGATCCACAGAGCATTTTTTTCAAATCCGACATAAATAAGGCGTTCAAAAAAACAAACAATCTTTTCAGCTTCATTATTAGCTTCCTAGATTCTGCCCTCGACTTCGTCCGCGTGTTTCGGCCCCCGATCCACTGCGTCGCGCATCGCATCCCATCGCCCGCCCGCGTTATTAGGTACTTAGTTTTCTACGAACTGAACTGGGGGCTTAAAAAGGCCACTTTGGCAGAATCATAAAACAATTCATATCACGCAATTCATCTGTTAGACAATTTCACACCTATAATATATCCCTGAAGGGTTAGGCAGAGGTGTACCTGTAGCATTTTACGAATCTCCATACAAACCTGTCATACAGATGAATTGCGTGATATGAATTGTTTTATGATTCTGCCAAAGTGGCCTTTTTAGGCCCCCAAATCTTTCTGACTATTTTCCTTCTTGCTCGGCTCCTAAGAGTCGCAGCGTGACGTTAAGTATCTTCCTCAAGAAATAGGTTATCAAAGGCAAAGAATTAGATTTTTGCAAATCCGACTGGTAGGTACTTAGTTACAGAGATTAGCGAATTCATTTACAAACAAACTCTTCAGCTTTATTATTAGTACTGATATGATATTAAGTATCTGGTATTCAGCTGCATCCGGTTAGATTGGAAGCCGACCCCAACATAGTTGGGATATATTAAGGGCAGATGATGATATATTAAGTATCTATACATCTATACGAAATCCCAGCATTGCGTCTGTGACTCCATTCTAAGCTCTAACGATTGCCATTCCACTGGGAACATCTCATTACGTACCTAGTAAGTAGTTACCTGTGAAATACCTTTTGTCCTCTATTTGGTTGGCAACAGGTTTATGGTTTTGCTCCGCTCAATATCTCTCATATAAATGAATAATTCATATTAGCCATCCCTTCAGAGACAATATTAGGAATCTGTGTAGGTACGTATGTACCTACTTGAATATCTATATATGAATATCTAATATCCTTAAATAGGCTCCACATAAATATTTTCATAAGTGTGAACTAAGACTGTTCTAATTATATCGCACATTTCGAGAAAGATCGACGTATCTGGTACATATTTTCTTTTTTTTTTATACAGGTTGGCACGGATATCGACGCTCACTGCTATTATGGATACAGTAGAATCTTCTGTATCCATTCTGAGTAGATGATTCGAGACCCCTCTGTTAAAATCTTACGTAGGTTATTAAAAAAAAATTGCTGTTCCATAAATTTTGACTGCGTAGGTATTAACTTTTGTATGAAACTGCAGATTTTTTACATTAACTGTATAGAATCATATGCTGAATTCATGGTTACAGTTCGCGCGTCAATGTCCCTACCAACCTGTATGTGATCATAATGTTAAACTGTAATATTTAACTCATGCAGCCAGCAGCCAATTCCCAGTCCAAAAAATAAAAATTATATCCGATATCCTACTTTCCCCCTTGTAGCAATGCAGTGTCACAAAATAGTCGATAGACTTCTGTAAATTGAAATTCTTTGCCGAGCTCGTAAAACTAGACCCCATACTCCATCAGTCGTTGAAAAATCCCACACCGGCTTTTGCAGGCGACATCGAAATAGGAAAGGCTTCTTTAAAAATTCCTACGGTCACAAAACATTACAAAGAAAAAAGTCAGACCTATTGTTTTAATAAAAATAAAGTGAATGTTAAATAGAAAGCTGTAGGCTTTTGTTTTTAAATAAAAATTAAGTAAGTACTTAACTTTGTATTGGGTTCGTAATTGAAATTCATTTTCTCGAGTGTTAAAGTTGTTATAAGTAATTTAACATTATACAAATTTCTATTGCTATGATTAGGGTGAATGTTTTAATATTCAGGAAGAGTCCTGCAAACGTTAAGTTATAATTTTAAAACATTTCTATAAATAAAGGTACCTTTACCTAATAATAATTAAGTACGTACTTAACTTTGTACTGGGCACGTAATTGAATTTCATTTTCTCGAGAGTTAGTTGTTATAAATAATTTAACATTATACACATTTCTGTTGCTATGATTGGAGTGAATGTCCAGCAAACGTAGAATTATTATTTAAAAAAATCTAATTATGTACAGACGCCAGCACATCAAGTTACTACAATCTGTCAAATTTCTTTGATAGATTTTATCGCTACGGTATAAGGTTTAAAGTTGAATGGGAAAATTTGACAGTTTCGGGTAGATTGATGTGCTGGCGTCTGTACCTTTTCAGAAACCTTTTTAAGATATATATAATTTTAAAGACGTAGAAGTTCTAAACAGTTTACATATTTAGCTAAACTGCAGCTAGTACTCTATGTACATAATATAAGGTCAGTATTCTCATAATATGAGAATAAGTTATGTTTACTTTACTTATTGCAAGTACCTATATACATTAGGTGGTGTGTAAAAACTTTCTTCCAAACATAACACTTAGAAAAATGAAGTGTTCAGGAATTCAAACCCATTTTTATTATTCAATGTATTGTCTTCTGTAGGTAGTAGGTATTCCACTTTGTTTATCGACGTTCGCACGTAATTTTTCTTTTTTACTGCCGTAAACCGCCATTTGTATAATGTATCCGAGTCACAAAGTGATAATGGTATCAGTTCCTGAATTATGACTTTTCATATGAGAATAATGTAATACTGGTTGGATATTTGTGGATTCAGAAAAGGAACGCGCCACATTTATTGCTTTTTTATCAACGACATGACATGCTTTCATCTTTACAGGGTGACAGAGACATCGACGCGCAAACTGAAACCTCCTGAATCAGCACATGATTCTAGGACCCCCAAAAAAGATCGACGGTTATTAAAAAAAAATGCTGTTCCATACGTTTTAACCGTGTAGGTATTGCACTATTCTATTATACAGCTGATTTTTTTTATAACCGACTAGAAAATTCTACGCTAGGGGATTTAGAATCATGTAGGTATTAAATCGATGGTTTGCGCGTCGAAGTCCCTGCCACCCTGCATAAACAAAAATGGAATGATGTTCGTTGGTACTTGGTACAGACGCCAGCACATCAAGCTACTACAATCTGTCAAATTTCTATAATAGATTTTCAACCTAATCGCTAAATCGTAATGTTCAAACTTGATTGGGGAAATTTTACAGTTTCAGGTAGCTTGATGTGCTGGCGTCTGTATGTACAAGAGCATCACTTGAGAACGGCTGGACCAGTAGTGCTATTCTGTAAAAATATCACCGTGGTAACTTAAGTGAAGTGAGCTTAAAGTGAGCTGTCATTAGAGTAAATCCCTATAGCATCAGATGGAATGACAGCTCACTTCACCTAACTTCTCACGGTGAGATTCTAACAGAATCGACCGGCTGTTTGGCTATATTGTCTTGAAGTCCTTTTTTCCATTTCATTTTTATAATTTTATTGATATTTGGACAGGACATTGCCCGTCAGCACCCTAATTGCGTAGGTAACTCACTATCAATCTCAATCTTCATTTTGAAGTATATTGCTAATCTATTGCTTCATATGCTCGAAAAATGTGCTACATGGCATCCTTCATCTGACACCCGTATTTTACTTAACACAATCTGTCTATCCATTTCCCAACTATATTGGGGTCGGATTTCAGTCTTACCGGATGCAGCTGAATACCAATGTTTACATAGAGCGAATTCCTATCTGACCTCCACAACCCCGTTACTAGGTAACACGATACCCCTTGGCAAGACTGGTTGTCAGACTACCCGTAACGACTGTCAGAAAATGGCAGCCGGGACCATTATAAGTCCATGGCCGGGACCAACTTCATATTATGTCAGATGGCTTTAAAAGTTTTATTGCATATTTGGTAAGTTACCTCTTAATAATTTCTGTTTGAAAATGAAAACAAAGCTTAAGGCGTTAAGTTGTGCTCCACAAGATAATACGTAGTTTTGTATTGTTTAGTTTAAACTACAACGATATGAGGACGCTACTGCGCGGTCGGCGTCGTCTTAAAGTATGGATTGTCATAAAAAAAATCAAGCTTTTTTAGAGTTCTATACTGCTCCAGGAAGTCCCAAACCAGAAATGATTTTAATACTCATTCTGCAATAATATACTTTTATTCAAACAGAATTGATGTCATAAGGCTTAAAAACGAATTTGCAGAAAAAACTTTACAGCTTTACAGCTTTAGGTGCGCCCTCTGGTTGGTAAGTAATTAAATTTTCTAAGGAATAATACCTGTTTCAAGGCTCCAGCAGCATTTTTTATGATTCTAGCGCCGCTTAATGTGAACGGCGCTAACGCCAGATGCCAACCATTAATTCATTTAATCGAAGATATATTTGAAAGTGGGCCTTTTAAATTTGATGTTATAATCAGGAATGAAGACTAATCTATTGTTATTTTACCTACTCAAGCTAAGACATAAGTAGCTCACATTGTCACGTTATTAAAATCTAATTTAATAAGGAAAAAAACTTTTTTACAAAAATTTTTTAAAAAAGTTTTTATTTTTTACTTTTTAGTGGGAGAGTTTGTAATTTATCTAAGTTACAATAGCCTTATGTCAACTGCTCATCACCTTTTACAAAATATTGCTTTTTAATTTTTTGATTTTTATTGATTTTTCAAAAACCGCTTGTCAGATATCGGAAAAATTTTCATGGGACCATTTGGGAAGTATACCCTTTCCAACAAAAAAAGAATTTTTCTAATCGGTTGGCAAGCGACGGAGTTATGCGCGAAAAAAAAAAAATACAAACATCCGAATTGAGAACCTCCTCCTTTTTTAGAAGTCGGTTAAAAACCAACAGTTGCTCCTGCTCATATCACCATCATCAGCGCATCAATGTTCCCGAAGACATGCAATAACTTTTCATCAGCGGGGTAATTGCGTAAAACCCTAGCAATGGCTGTCATTTTGACAGTTCAACATCAATCATTACGTTGGATTAGCAATATCCTTCAAAATGATTCGGATTGAGATTGATAGTGTGTTACGCTATTAGGGTGCTGGAAAGGTCCAACAAAGTACATAATTATGTAATAAGCATCGCTAGACCAAAAGGAAGGCCAGTGTAGGCCATTCTGTATAGGTATACGCCCTTCTACGTACACCTAAATCCACACAACTATGTGGTTGTTACGGGAGACGCTGAAAGCTTCATGTAAATTACATTATGCAAGAGACTTTTCCTGTTTCGAATTAGAACTTGTCTTCTAATACATTTTACTGCAACGTAAGATGAAAACGCTATACGAGATTATTTTCTTTTTTTTCCCTGTAGGATACGGATTTAATATAAGTACCTATTGTATGAAAACGAATGCTTTTAAAAATCTCAGTAGGTAGGTTACCTACAGTGTATTTAGTTTTACTTAGACTATATTTTTGGAACGAAGTTCTTTTACGGAGCTTGCGGTTGGAGTAAAATTGGAGAAATCGTCCCGCGTTATGCGACTTTTCATTTATGTAATAGAAAGAAACAGAGAGAGATAGTTTACATGGTTTTCGAGGGTACTGAAGCCAATAGCTAGGTCACAATGACACAAAAAAAAATTGCGACTGCAGTTTTTTTTTTGTGTCATTGTTTTTGTTGTCATGGTTTCCGAGGGTGCTGAAGCCGATAGCAAAGTCAAAATGAAAATCTAAGAAGGCGGTTTAAAAAAATTTCAAGTTTTTCGTCATGTGTGTCGTTTTCATGGTTTTCGAGGGTGCTAAAGCCCTAAGTGAGGACAAAATAAAAATCCAAGAAAGTTGGCTGCAAAAATTTAAAAATTTTCGTCATTTTGACATTTTCGCAGCCACCATCTTAGATTTATATTTTAAACTTCGTTCCTGCCGGAGTGCCGGGGATCCCCCGACACCACACTATTTTTTTTTTCTTTTAAGTACCTACCTTTATTAAACATGAAAAATGTAGGCAGGTACCTACTTCGCCACTGACCTTACATAGGTAATTACAGTCGTACTAACGTAGACATTACTAATTTCTATTAACTAATACCTATGTGTTTATCGAGGGCTATTTCTAAAAATATTCAAGTTTATTACCCAATATCATAATAGGTGAATTGGACCGGCCATTGTAATGTTTATTCACTAGCACTTGCCGCAATACTTCAGTTTTATCGTTTTACGACTGCATGCGATTATTTACGTTTGTTTCATTTCCTATTCAAACGACGACATTATTTTTAGACTTACCTGTACGCCTGTACCGTGCACGAAGTACGGGGCCATTATCTTTCATCGTGGGTACCATAAATTTCACGTCCTAACCACATCGTGTGATGTGGCCGTGCTAACAAGCTGTTTTCCCTTATACCATAAAGATCATGAAAATTATTAAATACTATACCCCACACTTGCCAAAACCGGGTAGACACCAACGTTTATAGGTAAAAATGGGCCAATGTTGGTTGTATTGGTAGGCACACGACTTTGTAAACGAATACAAATGTTTGGACAAATGTTGTTTTTCCCAAAAAAATTACATTGAAATCTTAGGGTGTTTATTGTATGGTGGGCTCGGGTTCCTCAGCTTGTAACAATCATGTAGGCCACACATATTCATAATTAAATTTAAACAGATAAATAGGTAAAAAATTTGGAAAATCCAAAAGTGCACGACTCATAATATAGTGCTCATTTGATTTTATTAAAAAACCATTGATATAGATATTATATTAGTTAGTTTTTATTAATTATAATTTTTACACTTGATTGACGGGAAAAGTTGTAGAAATATTTTGATGTTTATTTCGTTTGTATTGCATTAAATAAATTTTTGAAAATGCAGAATTATTAAAAAAAAAAAGATCTATACAATGGTATATAAATTGAATAGGTTCTGTGTACTAGCAGGAGTATAACAATAGAAAGAGTTGCAGAAAAGAGGCAAAAAAAAATCGATCGTAAAGCACTCTCTATTGCTTCACATTATGAGTTGTGCAAGAGAGGGGCTTGTTTCTAAGTAATAGGTAACAGCCGCACGGGTCGATTGATTACGTGCCGCGGTTGGTTTGAGGCGAGATTCTCTATGTAGAGTCGAGGCGCAGGCGGCTATGCTTCCTTCTACACACATTCCAATTTATCATGTCGTCGTCAGTAGATGATGACGTACCTACTTGCATTCATACAAGTGAAACCGTACGTACAATTTCGATGAATTTCACGATGGTTTCAAAATCGTCCCGCATTATTTTAACTGTATAAATACGCCTACGCCCGAAAGAAAATGACAGAATGGCGATGGATGGATTCGCGTCGTGGTCGGGCACAGCACAGTGCCCCCGCGCTCTACCCCGCGCCGCCACCACCTCGCCCGTGCCGCGACTCTGTATATGAGCGCACAACATACTGCCATTTATTCCTCTATCCGACCCTGATGACTGTATAACTCTCCTCCAGGAGAGCAACAAGTCAACCAGTACAGTACCTACACAAACACAAAAGACCGACATTCCGACCTCGCCGTCCTCGAGGTCCCTCTCGACGCACTCAAGCAAATTCACCCCCCCCCCCCCCCCCCGACCCTTGCCCGATGCAGTGCCGGCCCGCGCCGCAGCTGAGCCAGTAGTTTTAAACTCCCGACTGTGACCTCTGAGTTTGTTTCGGCATTTCTTCTCAGAGCAGTCAGATAGGAAATGCCGGCCCCATCAAGCTTAAATAATATTATTGTGATCCAGCATGTCCCTTCTTCTGCCCTCTCCAGCGACGCCCTAAGCCGAGGTTCGTACCCCACAAGGGGTTCCCTTAGTGCGTAGTCGCTTAGTATAAAGTAGTTAGGATATGCCCCTGGCTGGAGGCTTTGAGTTTCAGTTAAGGCAGCTACAGGATAGTCCGGTTAAGTAGTCACGACCTCTAAAGGTCAACTACGAAATGCCATTAGGAAAAAAAAGCCATTTATTCCTAAAGAAAACGTAGATGCGGCGCGCCGCTTGTGCGCCCGCGCCTTGACGCTGCCTCGACTCTAGCTCGTGTGAGCGATCCTCCTCAAAAGTTCAAAAGTCTTTCAAAAACCAAGAGGTATCGTATACCCAGTAACTGGATTGTGGAGGTCAATTAGGCAGTCGCTCCATTTAAAATACTGGTATTCAGCTGCATCCGGTTAGACTGGAAGCTGACCCCAACATAGTTGGGAAAAGGCTAGGCAGATGCAGATAGATAAAATATACCTACCCAGACTACCTACTTTTATAAAGCACATTGCCCTTTATTTTGATTAAGTAGGTAGGTATATTCTACAGCTTAAGTTTCTTTTAAAAAACTTTAAAAAATACTATTACAAAAAATTATAGCAAGATTAATCTTCGTTAATGTAAGCCTTCCATAAAATAATCATAGAGAAAACTTTTCTAATCATGATGTTACCATGGGAAAACAATTCTACGCTAGGTATAGGCAGGTAAGAGGTACCTACCTAATAAACACATCTAGAAAAATGTTAAACGAAATAAATAGAAAGGTATCTACTTACGTAAGTCAGTACGTAACCGGCCAATAATTAACGTTAAACCGTAAACATTTTATTCTCAAAAAAATTCAAAAGGTATGTTGACAAAAAAATTGAATAAGTAAATAATATTTATCCCACTTGAACTGATTGAATAAATCAGCAAATAAGTAGGTCAAACCCTATACTTTGAGTATCGTAATTCATTCTGCAGTAATTGTAAGGGGGAAAAGATGTGTTACGCATACTCAATCGACCGTAACTTATGAAAAATATACGAAAAGCGTCTCCCCTTTGCGTCTCCCTTTTGAGCGCATTCGGCCTTCAATGACACTACGACAGCTAGTACGAAATTATACCATTTTATAACCTCGTGCCCCGTAATACTTGCATAAAATGTTAAGGCCCTACCTCGAAAATCTAAAATCAATGCAATGCAATTACTTTTGAAACGCAAAATAAGAGAGATGGCTATAATGTGCGTGCGCTCGGAATAAAACGATGTAGGTATGATGTGCGGTCATGTTTGCAGCTTATCATGGTTACGTTGCGTCCACCCTGAGATAATAGCCTGATATTTTGGGGCAATGCTGCTAAAGTTAAGCAAGTACATAAAGCACAGAAAAAATGCATTTGAGCTATAGGCAAAATAAAACGGACGGACTCATGTAAGCCACATTTTAAGAACATGAAAATGTTGACTGTACCATTCTCTTTACACCTGTGAAGAGCCTGTATTTTTGTAAAAAAATAAAATGCATAAAATAAAATAAAATACTGGTATTCCGCAGCATCCGGTTAGACTGGAAGCCGATTCGATCAAAAATCTCTCTCATCTGTTCTTTAATGCAGTTGCAGTATCAACTTCTATTGAGCAATGGTTTCAAAAAAATATTTAAGTCAATGCTATTGAGCCTAAAACTGTGTTAGACAATCATCGTTTACGACGTTTGACCAATGTCGATCTATCGGAATTATATTCGAGAGTAAGCACCCAGTTTAGGACGGCGCGGCGTGCATAGATTGTAAACGATGATTGTCTAACACAGTTTTAGGCCAGAACTAACCCAGAACTAATCGTAGATTAAATATTTCAATAAGGAGGGTAAGAAATAATAACGGATCTCATTATCTCATTCATCACATAACTATTTTTACAGATTATTCTACGGATCACTCTTTTTATTCGCCATTTTGAGAGCAGTAATGGTGAAATAATCCACAATACCTGGGGGGTTCGAACCAATAGGTTCGAACCTACGAGCGGCCGTTTCCACTTGGTTAAAACTGCTTAATTTACAGATCTGACAACACTGGGCAAAATGTCAATTTAATAATGTCATGTCGCTGGGGTCTCTCTGTCACTGTCACTCACTGTCTAATTATTTACTTTGTGAATTACTCTATTTGAGATTTCTAGTTGAAAAGAAATGAACAAATAATGCTCTAATTTCAAATGTTATTACAAAAGTATGATTAGGTAAATAAAATGATTAACTACGTCGTCAAATTTTTGACTGGTGATGAAAGCTTGCACTTAAAAAACAGTGACTTTAAAAGTTTCAAGTAAGTTACAAAGTTGCCGAAAACAAATATACAAAAACTTTCATTTCTAAAACTTTATACTTGTAACTTTATATAACAAGATGAAGTTTATTCATGAAAATCTCTGTATTGCGTAGAAACTTGTACCCAGTTTACTTTCTTATCTCGGTAATTTATTATTTATTTAGACCAATTTAAATGTTTGTTTAATAAAAGTTGGTGATTTAGGTAACTCTCAATTTACCTAAACCCAACAAATCTTCGTCCTTATTCATTCTTAAGAAGTAACCTTTTTCCCGCCCAGGTATGAAACAAAGAAAAGAGTAGATGAAACAGTTTTTGATTCTGGGAAACGAAGTTACTGTGAGCGTCGAGGTGGTCTATGGCGCGCCGCCCACCCTCGCCAGGTGCGCCAGTTGGAGTCCAAGCTCCGAGACAGGAGCATCATCACCTGTGAATGGACAACTGACTCTCTAATCACTATTGTATTCTCCTCAGGAGTGATAGCCTACCTCACTGTTAAGCAAAACTCTTTGGATGTCACTCAGATTCTTTTTGACAGGTATTTTGTGGGGAAGCTGTCTGGTCAGACTATAACAAATGGTAAGTTAAGGACTAATAATAATAGTAAACCTATATTCTATTCACCATACATCATTTGCATATCAAACGTTTCAAATATTGACTGAAACATCACAGGTCAATTACGCTTCAACTATTAAGTACTTATCTTTAAAACTTATAATCAAGCCCAGTCTCCTGTCCCTAGCACACTCTCTGCACTCAATGCTCTCTTGGACGCTAAGCCTAACTGTGATGTGTTCGCAGATGAATGGTAAAAGATCTTGTCAGTATGTTTGGAGTATTGTGAGATGAATGTATGACTGTTGAGTAGTTGTAGACTTATCTTTATTGTACTTATGTGTTAGTTAGTGTCTTTAACTAAAGTGTATGCTTTATGGTAAAATAATAAATAATATGTGAAAGCTTAACTGGTTTTTTTTCTATATTGCAGTGGCACTCTCTAAATCCCACATATTTGTAACTCACAATGACCGGACCGCAACATTAGTGACATTTGGCAAAAACAATATCAGTCTTCCATGTCGCATTACTGACAGAGATCCACATTTACAGGTTACCAATTTTATTTGCTTGCATGCTCAAATAATGAAAGTATAGCAAAAATTTTTAAAGCTAGAAGCAAGGGCAAGTCAATATTTAAAGTAGTAATAAGAAATAGAAAGGGAGTCCTATGCCAAACAGTATGCAATAAAATAAAAAAATCAATATAAACAATATTAGAACAAAGCAATTTTATGTTTTCATTGACAGTTAAATATATATTTTTGTAATGTAAAACTTCATAAAACCACTACACATGCTTTTGGCAATTTGGTACGACAAAATACACATCACACGAAACACAACAAATATTTTCTTTCATAAGTAAGACTATTGTTTTTTAGAACATAGAACTCGGTGGTAGTAGTCGCAGAACAGAGAGGCACATATCTACAAATGAGGGCAGCACTGGAGCCCGAATACTTGTCTGGAGCGTCACTGTCGCAGAGCCGGCGCCCTGGAGCCCTGTGCTTGAAGATCATGCAAACCTCCATCTTTACATCATAAATGGGTAAGAATTGATAGTTTAACATGGTGCAATTTAATTGCCTGTGACAACATAAATTGAAGCAACAATAAAAAGGGTTCGAATCTTTGTAGCATATCTGACCCGCCGCTACTATACTACTTTCAACGTGCGCGGAAACTTTGAACAAAATTCAAAATGGCGGCGGCTGGATATGCCAGCTTCCATATAAAAATGTTCAAACCCCTTTGCTAGTTACTTGTTGCTCCAATTCTAATGCCACACCTCTCATAAATCAATGATTGCATGAATGATCCTGTAAGCAAATAGGAAGATTATTAATTCATACGAGTATGTTACAGACATCACATCAACCTGACAGCATACCACCAACTGGAGAATGAAACATTGTCAGCAGAGTTATCAAATAAGGGAGACATTGTTGTTCACATTGTTGAACAAGTTACATGCCATAAGGTAACTGCTTTTTCATTATTTATTTACTTTTATTTGCATTAGCCACAGTAATGGTGGTAGGAGAGCAGTGGTGGTCCAGTGGTAACAACCGCGACTTACAGAGTTGTAGGTCGTGGGTTAGCATCCAAGCAAGCACTTTACTTTGTGTACATAATTTCATCGCCACAGCTCTCAAAACGGTTAAGGAAAACATTGTGAAGAAACCGGCATGTCCTAGAAAAAAGGACATGTGACATCTGCCAAAACGCAGTAGGCCCACGTGGTGGATTATTGCCCAGGCCAGGGCCTATGCCCCAGCAGTGGGAACATTATAGGCTGATGATTATGCTTATCGTCATTCATATTGCAATTAAACATTTTTGAACAGTGAAAATACTGTTATATACTTTACGCCTGTTTCATTTTCTCGCAATCGAAGTGATAAGCAGAGTGTATACAACGTGTTAATGAAATAACCCAAAACCTGAAACTGGTTTGTTTAGAATCGGCAGCAAAATCGAATACAATAATTTTTAATACCTATAGGTTTTTTCAAAAAAATAATTATTTGTCATGCCATATCCAATACTTTTTAACGACGCTGTACAATACGACTGTGACACTACTGTCCAACGCGATGTAAGCAAAAAGCGCAGGCGACGGTGAGGGGGTGG
Source organism: Gortyna flavago (assembly GCA_963669345.1). NCBI lineage: Eukaryota > Metazoa > Arthropoda > Insecta > Lepidoptera > Noctuidae > Gortyna > Gortyna flavago. Next base: position 7,326,006 of record OY770129.1, on the reverse strand, counting down.
GGGGGTGAGGGAGAGGGGGTGCTAGAGCTGGCGCCACCCCGGCTACCCTCCGTAGTCTCCCTAGCGCACCGGCGCGTGCGGCCGTGTCGTGTTAAGTTTTAATTTACGAAAACGTAAATTACGTCGATAATTACTAGTGACACTACAGTAATAAGTTCTTTGAAAAGTAATTTACGAAAACGTGTATTCAACAAGGTGGTAGACATTTCGAGGCATTGCTTTAACAAACAATGAACCAATTACTTTTTTATGTGGACTGGCAATATTGTCTCTCCTTCTCTCTTTAATCCATCTGAAGATTGTTTTAAAAGGTTGCTTTTACCGATAAAACCGCCCATTGTGTCATCTTATGTAAAACTTCTATATCTGTAACTTATTAATTTTTTTATTTCAATTTCAGAACGGCATCAACTTAGACTGGCTACGCTACGAGGTGAATCCCGAAGACCGTGCAACAAAACTGTCGAGTGGGCGCGACAGTGCGACTCACGTATCGTTCTCTACGCCCGTGAGAGTTGTGCGACGTTCACCGTGCGACACACGACTACTGATCGCGTGTATTGACGGCTCGCTGCATGTCGTGCACTGTGTGGCCGGCCTCACACATACGACCAGAGCTGGATTTGTAAGTTTATACCAGACAGAGTAGCGTATTATCAACCTATAATGCTCCCACTGCGGGGACAAAGGCCTCCTGTCTTCGAGAAGAAGTGGGCTGTAATCCACCATGCTGGCCCAGTGCGGTTTGGTAGAAATCACATGTCTTCGAATTTTTGGTTCTAGTACATTTTTCTCACAATGTTTTCCTTCAGCAACGTCAGCTACTTAAAAATAATGTAAAAATTTAAAGATTGTAAAAAAGGTCACAACAACATGTACCATACATTTCAGTAGCCAAGTTGAGTTGCTGTCGGAATCACCAACTGAGTTTTTTGACTAGAAAAGCCAGTCGTATGCTGAGATCTGTAAAGTGTAGATACTTTAAGATAAGAACAGTAAGCGTATCATACGAATATGAAAATAAGTCTGTACAAATAAAGTTCATATTCGTATGAAACGCTTACTGTTGTTTAGAGTCAAATCTTGAAAATCTGCTACTAAGATGGCAAAGCCAACTTAGTATCAGATTTGTACAGTAGTAGATAAAAAAAAAATTGGGATCTTTTCAAATACAAGTATAAATAAATCTTATCTTCGTTTACAGATAGCAACAGAAATCCGGTGGGCAGACGAGTTGATCATAGCTGCAGAGGAAGGCGGGAGACTGCAGTGCTTTGACCGCGCGCTGTCCTTACTACACCACCATTCCAAATGTCTAGATCTCACATCGTATTTGCGGTAAGAAAACTTTCCAAATAACTTCACGTTCACTTGCATCTTTGAATATGATATTACAATTGAATTATGATTAACATAAAAAGCAATTATTCTTAAACTATTACATTTGTATGACAATATTTTAAGTTTGACTGCACATATAAACAGCACACCTCTTGTGATTATAATACAGCACCTAATTCAATCTTTTATAACATCTCATAAAACTATGTTATGCAAATTAATTAATTTGAATTTGATGACCTAAAGAATGCCACTGATGTCACTACCAATGTGGCCACCTACTGAGCTCAAACAATATAATAACTAGGGGTCTACTCTCAAAGTCCGCCAACGAAGATACGGGCCCGTCCGAAAGTAGTAGATCCGTCAAAACATGTTTCAAATTAAATTTTTCTGACTTGGATTCTCGAGTTTCATATCGGGTGTAAGGACAGCTGTCAAATCGTGTTGTTATTCATTCTTAGTTCGGGCCCAAACTATTCATATGTCCGTAAGTGATTCGGAGTACAACTCCCGTAATCTCGTCCTTCGTGCTTAGAAAGTAGACTCCCTGTTTAAATTGGGTATTGTTTTAAACTGTATAGTATGGTGGGCACAATGTGGTGCCAAAATACTACAAGAACAACACACCTAATCATCTTTAGCATCAAAACCAATTATACTCTGATTTTTAATTTGCTAAGGTAGACTAAAATGACAGCTGCTTTGATAGAACTTTTTTTGTAAACATGACATTATTTAGAATAGCATATTAGCTGTCATTTTGGTCTTGCAAATAAAAAATCAGAGTTTAGAATGTTAGTGTTCATTTCAGGGACTCTCGACGGATGCAGTTGCTATCTACTCGAAGCGCCATGGGCGGGTCGATTATTTTGGCGACATTCTCTGCAGGGCCTCTCACGCTTCTACATATTACACACCCTCGATTATTGACGGTACCTAAATATATTTCCCAAGAGAAGATGGTGGGACGAGCTTGACGCCTACAGACAGGATTGGTCCGGCACTAGCTCAAGACAGAGAGGAGTGGAACTGAGAAAGACAGGCCTTTGCCCTGCAGTGGGACAACACACGCTAAAAATAAAATAAATAATGTTAATAATAGGCAAAAAGCTAATTGGATAATAACAGCCCAATTCTTGTCTTCTTAGAGCTTTTCTTCATAAAACTTGATGTAATAGTAAATTAGTAACTACTAGTTGACCCGGCCACGCGTTGCTGTGGCTAACGTTTTAGTATTTTTTTTTCTATCCTATCTTTCAAGTTGGATCAAACTGCACACGGTGTACAAATTTGATTAAAATCGGTTAAGTAGTTTAGGAGTCCATCGCGGACAAACATCGTGACACGTAATTTATATAATATATATTAAGATTAAGATTTATAGCTACAAAGTTATTTTGGTACGTGGCCAAAATTGGAACTAACGCCGCCATCTTGTTTTTTTATTATATTTCAAGTGACATTTCACAAAACAATTGCACAAATGTTTTCCAACAGCGCCCCTCTGTCATTCGAGCGCCAAAAAGATCCTTGTGTGAAGATGCTGTGTATTTATTGTGATTTTCCAGGCTTGGGTCCGCACTAAACGGTCTTCAAATGCTGTTGCGTTACTTCGTGCCATGGATTGGGAGCGAGAGGGCACCGAGTGTCTGTGGGCTGTCAACATGCTCGTATGTGCCGCTTTGAGAAGCAAGACTGGTTAGTAACAACATCATAAAAATAACATTTGTTTGATATCGTTTACAGTGTGGCTAACGAGAACTAATAATGATATTTTGTTTTCATGCTGATCAGAAAATTAAAGTAAGTGAAAACTTTTGAAACAAAACTAGTCGTTTGTTCGCGCCGTTTTCTGGCACATGTACTAAAGCTACGGTTTCGGTTAACCGTAGTGATGGCTGTCATGAAAATTATGACAGCGACAAAGATTTAAATCGTTAGTTTCGCCCTACCGCGGCAAAAGACAGTCGCGTTTCTATTTCATTTTGACATCTAATCATCTGCTTAGCCTTTTCCTAACTATGTTGGGGTCGGCTTCCAGTCTAACCGGATACAGCTGAATACCAGTATTTTACATGGAGCTACTGCCTATCTGACCTCCACAACCCAGTTACTGGGTAATACGATACCCCTTGGTAAGACTGGTTGTCAGACTTTCGGGCTTCTGACGACCCGTAACGACTGTCAAAGATCTGCGAATGACAGCCGGGACCAACGGCTTAACGTGCTTTCCGAGGCACGGAGGGGTCTCATTATGTAATGATGGTCACCCATCCACAGACCAACCGTGGCAAGCGTAGCTTAACCTGATCGATCTTCCTGTGCGGCTGTTATTATTTAGCCATAGGCCCCTTTTCATTTTGACATCTCTGACACAAAATAACGTATGAACACTTTTTTGCGTGATAAGTCACTCAAAAAAGTGTCAAATCTAGCGATTTAAATCTTTGAGCAGCGGGGTTTGACTTAATGTCGAATACTGTTGTAAATGACAGTTTCATGAAAGCCGTTATAATATTCCGGAACCACTTTTCTAGGAAACCAAAGCTTTACTAATGCTTCAGTCATAAGATTACACTTTGAAATGAAACGAAAAACAACAGTTGACTTCTTCACACTATTGTGTACACAATAGCTTATAATTATGTATTTTTGTTAAGGTTATCACTTTAGTAAACCACTCATTTATGTGTGCATCTTTTGTTTTGTTCCTCAATAAATGAAGTACTTTTCATCTCAGTCAACTTGTCGGTCTGTTTATAACAAAAAAGGTTATACCCCCCCCCACTAAATCCACCATTCCATTCCTCAGAAGCGAACAGTTCAGAGGCAGTAGCGCAGGGCGCGCTGGGCACGTACCTGTGCGCGCGCGCAGCGCACGCGGCCCGGTACGCGCCGCCCGTGCACGACCTCGCCAGGAAGTTCTTCCACCACTTGCTCAGGTATTAGGTACCTTACGTACATTTCCCATAAAAAATATGCGCTTCAGGAAACGCCGACCTCATCTAGTTTTTAAAATATGATTCACGTGTAGAGTTGCAGCAACAATATTCTATTCTATATCCAGACGCGGTCGCATCGAGAAGGCGCTAAGTTTAGCAGTAGATCTATCAGCGTGGGATCTGTTCTGTGACGCCCGCTGGGCTGCTTCGCGACTTGCACTCGCCTCGTTGGCGACAGAGGCTGCCGCGTTGGCTCTGCACTATGCTGATAACACGCCCGGTTGGTGTATCTCATTACTAAATAGCGGGCAATTTTTTTTTATATATCCGAAATTTTCTTTCATGCAAACTTTGCCCTAGCATTACCGTACACAACAAAAAAAAGAATGATCCAATTTGGTGCAGTCGTTCGGAAGTTATGCGCGTACATACATTTCGGCTATTTTTAGAGAAGATGTCTTTCGCCAAACGGAACAAATACCACCACAATATACCCCGTGCCCGCAAATGTGTAACAATATTGCATTTAGTCAAAGAGATTAAGTTTCAAAGAAAACTCCTGCCTTATATACTACCTATTCGAGTCGTCAAACCAGCAAAGTCTCGTTCGTCTGACTTATCAGTCCAAGCTTGATTTTTATCCTAATTAATCAAAATATAATAAAAGTTACTCTTCTCCCAATTTCAGAATCCGAATGTTCCGAATCATGTTCAAGTTGCACCTCTCACTCATACACGGGATCCGAAGAGGAAGCGAGTGTGACAGAGCTCGTCAAAACGAAACCTCCTCCACTTCCCCGCGTGTCTCTACCGAACCACCCCACTCTGATGCAGGTCCCCATCACGCACACAGAGACAATGTCCACGAACAGCATACGACCCAACCTCCACCAGTACTTAGAAAGGGACAACACGATATGGACTACTGGCGTGCGAGACGATAGTTACCGAGACTATCCGAAGCCGATACGAAACACTCAAAGTGTACGGTGGCATAGTATGGACGTACTATCGACCTATAGCGCACCGAAACACAAACTACTAACAATCAGTGAAGCCCCCATCAAATCTACTCATACAGTCGTAGACCTTATACCTCGACCACACGACGAAAGAATGGCTTCCACACACTTCAAACACTTATATCAAACAGAGTTAAGAGAAGAAGCTCCTAACACGTTGTACCGTTACCAAAATAATAATAATAATTATCATCCCAGTACAAGCTTGAAGGATAGAACGTATCGAATGGACAACGATGTCCCTGAGAAACAAGGGAATCGCTCCGGTGAAAGGAACAAAGTTAAATTCTCGGATACTGTTACTATCGCGGTTGTTTCGGTAAGTTAAAGTTTAGGGTACCTGCAAATTTAATAACTTTAAAACGTCCACTAGAGAATGTAAACTCTGTCATTGATTGCAAATTTTCAAACATACTACTATAATTTGATTTACCAAAGACTCCACAAAAGCATTAGCGATAACGATGGCGATTTTATTTCTCATTTTTTGTTCTGCAGGAATCCCGTGTATCTCCAGAGCCGTCTCGGGAGTTAGCAGCAAGTCTTCCCCTATGTCCGCCTCACAAGTACCTCGCCGCCTTCACCCCGCAGCAGGCGCACCCCCCGCCTGCGCACGTGTCACACGCGGCCCACGTGTCGCACGCGCCGCACGTGTCGCCCGCGCCGCACGCGCCGCACGTGTCGCACGCGCCGCACGTGTCGCACGCGCCGCACGTGTCGCACGTATCACACGCGCCAAACGTCGCGCCCGCCGGTACTACGCACGACTACGTTGAAGTGTGATGCACGCACGCATGCCACCGTCTGTCATTTGCACCTCATTAGTGACGCACGCGATTCTGCACCTTTTATTTCATCACTGATTACTACTACACAGATTATATTATGTGAAAATATTATTATAGAATATACGTCTGTGTAGTAAGCAATCTCAATTATCGTGTCGCTTTATAGTTTCGCTTCTTGTATGGACTTTAAAACATCGTAATGTGGTCTTTATTGTGTACTAATTGTGCCATTATAAAACCGAGTTATTCTAATCATCTCACTCGAATGTTAATATTTGTTGTAAGAAACCAAGACTGTTTGTTCTGCATGATTTGTGTCTTCCTCCATCATAGCATGTACTTACCTATTCACTTACGATAACTTGTTGCACCAAAATAATCTCAATGTATTGCCATTTAATTTTATATAAATCCTATTTTCAGAAAACGCAACGCAAAAGCCGCCGAAAATCAAAGTAGTACATTTTGGCATGGTATAGAGACTGCAATAAATACATGTACTTACCTTTTTTTGCAACATTGTGCAATAGTGATTATAAGAATCCGTCCAGATTTAGATTTAAGCAGCATATTATGTAGTATATGTAGTATTGATTTTATTCTGTTACTGATTTAGTGTTATTATTAAGGTTGTAGTGACATAGAATCCTATACTCAGCAATGCGTGCACAGACTACAATATAATGTAGGGTAATGGGTGGAGCAGCGCTGTCAATAATGATGTTAATCGCAAGAATATACATAGATTTGGGCATCGCCACGTCTTCCTTTATTTATGCTACGATCCAGTCGAAGTTTCAAGTCAATGATTTTACGAAAATATGTGGCCTCATATTTCGTGAAGTGCTGCTTCGCATTATGCAATCAGCGTCAGCCTCATTAAGTCTTGACGAAAAATCCTCAACGGACTACATAGATTAGAATATTAAAGTACTAGCGGCCCGCCCCAGCTTCGCACAGGTGCAATATTTTTTTTCGAATTTCCGAAATTTTCTTTCATACAAACCTTGCCCAGACAATACCGAACACAACAACAAAATAATTATCCAATTTGGTGCAGTCATTCGGAAGTTATGCGCGTACAGACATTTTGGCGACTTTGTTTTAAACTATGTAAGGATAACGTAAATGACTTCTACTAAGTTGAATTGTGAATGCATTTATTATACACAAAAATTTTATTAATAGCATTTGTTTTTATTTCTTGTATGAGTGTAAAATAATATACTTAGCCATGATGCCAAACATTTTGTTGTCAGCTATTTCATACACTTCACCTGCCAAAATATAGGTAACTATGCCCCTATGCCAATAAAATCTACCATATCTTGAATATTAGACCAACTTCATGAATATTATAATGATACGGATACTTTAGTCTGTATCCAATAGATATAATTATTTAGACGGACCCCTAATCCATACATTATACAGAAATAAATTTTTATCATACGTTTTGTTAATCCAACCCAAATTACTGTTTGCGTAGAAGTTGGATGTAGGATAGATAGGTCATGACACGCTGTCGAAACAAAAATCTGTCTAAACGGAAACAACCCGATCTCTATCCATTCGGGGGACAGGCGTGATGCTATTTTCTTTCCAGGTAATTCTACAAAAACTAAAAGGACATAATGTAGTACTGTTTAATCCAGATCAAAGATGTCCGTGTAAAAAAATATAGAGCAATATAGTAATCACACAGATAGTCCAGGTGGTGATGTTCATTTTGTTATGCCATCTGCATCCCTCCAAGTGATTGGTAGTACGACGCGTTTCCTTTTCGCAACAGAAAACGTCGACGTCGGTACCTTTTGTCCCGCAACCTGACGCGCGACACTCAATATACGTGACGCTGCAACGTTGCATAGTGTCCCGCAACATTCGTGACGCGGGCCATGTTGCTTGCTCCCGCCTCGAGAGCGAGCGCACGTGTCCCGCGCCATATGTCACAGAGTGTAGTCGCGTACGCAACGTGCCCCTTATTATGTCTCAGGTAGTATGGGGAAATGATACCGTGCTGTCACTTCTGGAGCTTTACGAAAGTCGTGGATTGTTGTGGGATACTTCACACCGTGATTATCGAAATAAAATAAGTAAAGAAAAATGACGCGTGGAAGGATATAGCCAAGACGCTTGAATTGCCTAGAAAAGATATATAAGATACCACCTTCTCCTTCTCTTACTACTATGTACTTACTAGGTACGCAGCACTAATAGCCTCAACCTCCTCGGGCGACATTTCTATGAGCACGACCTCTATATTACTTTACTCTTTGGCACTGACTAGTGTGGCCGGCAAAATGTTCCGCGACAATTGTCTCGGGACACTTCACGTAGTTGTTGAGGGATATATTCCGCAACATGTTTCTTCATTTGCCCCCTAGTGTATCCCAGGCTTAATTGTTCCAACTGTTCCAAGCCAACAACTCTCAAAATACGAGTTTACATACATTTAGTGTCATCACATTAGTCCGTGCCACCAAAGAAGTCTCGCAGACGTGGTGCGATGAATATAATGATGTGTGCAAGTGTACCAGAAACCATAACTAACTCAATCTGACCTAGTTGAAGAATGTCCTAGCTGGAAAATGACGTACATGGAATCCGACGTCCATTACCGCTTTCCAAGATGATCCCTCTAGTACCACAATTAAGATAATTATTTACTTTTGGCATCTTACAATCTACTGTAACCACATCTATCACCAAATCACACTTCTCTTAAAAATAATGTTGTGCAATTGGTATTTCACTATATTATTTTTGGTTATGGAATAAGTACTTTAGTGAAGCCTATGTAAACCATGATGTCAATAAATAAAACAAGTAGCTGTTACACTTTTATTAATTTTGGCTTAGTTATATGGATTGCAAATTAAAAGATGGAAATGCATATTGCAAGTAATAAAATAATTTAATCCTTCAGCTTCTTCTTGGGGCGCAGGTTGTTGGTGTGACCGCACTTGGTTTTGCGGCAGTTGGTAGCACGCGGGTGGAGGCGAGCATAGCACTTGCGGCAAATCATTTTGTCACAGTTGTACTTCATGGCCAAGATACGTAGAGAAGGCTCAACAATACCTGGAAAATACAACTTAGTTATAAAGATTGAAGACTTTAATATAACATCCCACCGTGTTGCAATATGACTTAAGATCTTACCTCCTCTCAGCCTGAGCACTAAGTGAAGGGTGGATTCCTTCTGGATGTTGTAATCAGAGAGAGTGCGGCCATCCTCCAACTGTTTACCAGCAAAGATAAGACGCTGCTGGTCTGGTGGGATGCCCTCCTTGTCCTGGATCTTTGCCTTCACATTCTCAATGGTATCTGAAGCCTCCACCTCGAGGGTGATGGTTTTACCCGTAAGGGTCTTTACGAAGATCTGCATTGTGTAGCTGAAAACAAGAGTTATTTGGTTACAACAACATCAACGGGTTTTTTTAAAGCAGATGGCCTAAAGTTTTTGTAAAACAAATGCCAAGCGCTGCTCAGTCATGACACGCACGCGGAGTTTTAAATTTCGAATAAGGGATTAACGTGACACAGTATACACCTAGGAGATAATTACCCTAAACACTAGATTCCGTAAGAATGCACTTTTGCATAAAATTAACACACAATTCGCGAATTCTTTGGTTATTTTATGAGCTTACCTTCTTCTAAAAACGTGCTCGAAGTAAAAGAACTGTCAAACTCAAAAAGAAACATGGAGGATCTTTCAGTTTAGAAATCAGAACATGGTAGTATTTTAGAACAGATTAAAAATAATAAACGATTGATTTTATTTATTTTCAGTACAAGCAAGTTTGCCAATTTCGTAAGACTTTTTCAAACTTTTTGATGTATTATGTGGTGTTCCGTAAAAACTTGAGCGATATATTCACTTTATTTTTTAGTCACAGCTGAAGCCGTAATTCATAAAAAAAACTATAATTTCCGAACGGCACTCACCGAACATGCGTTCGAAAACGAAAAGTAATTCAATTCAATTCATTTACCAGAGAGGACATTACATTATTATTTTTCTCTAAAATAAAATAAATTACTTTAGTTTACTTGCACTTATAATTAAAAGACAATTTAAGTAAATTTTTATATTAGCACAAAGCACAAATATTTTATTTCCCGTAAAATATTAATGACATTCCCCAACGTCACGTTTTTGCAGACCGGGGTTTCAAAACGAACCTGATAACTACTTGTTTCGTAATCGCTCGATTTTCAGGCACTGTGCAGGTCTAATCTAAAGTAAATTCTCTTTCCGATAAAATGTATCATCAACTTAGCCGAGTAACTGGAAGGCTGGTGGCCTCTACCCACCTGCAGAGTCCACTTTTCCCCGTGGTAAGTTGATACTACAAACTTTGGTTACGTTTTTATCTCTAGGTGCTCCCATACTCATAAAGAAAATTTTCCTTACACGTAGGCCCCAATTGCATTGCAACGAGTGGAGCCCCCAACCATCCAGTACAACACGTCACACATGTCGACTGTCGTCGATGCTTGCGCAGCTCCTGGCAAGACAAAGTTGATCCCTGGCACCAACACTCCCTATGCTCCTCTGTCGGAGAAGATCCGTCAACAACAGAAACAGTTCCAGGTAATTATTCGGTTCTATTTCATCTCTATTAGTCAACAACCCATTGTGGTAAATAAATATATAAGTTTACACACAGTAACCTGGTTTTACAACATGACGGCATAACTTTTCAAGATATAAACTTAGCTACTTCAGTCAGTTGTTATTTTTATTTTTACAAGCAATGCACTATCTTCATTTTCAAGTACCTTTGTCATAGCTACACATTCTGTATAATGTGAGACTATTCAGTTTTTAATCATTCTGAAAGTAACAAAGTCATTTAAAATTCATAATTTGGACCCAAATTATTTTAAATAAGTTTATTATCATGATTGACCAGTATGTGCCATTAGTAGAAAAAATATTATGAATATTAGGTACCTATTGTAATGTATGTCATTGTTAGTGTCTAGCATATCTTACAAATGAATTGTCATACATAAACATTAAACCAGTCTCTCTCAAGGAAAAACTGGTTAGCATCATAAGTGTTTTAAACAACTTATCAACACTAACAACACCAAAGTTATCTTTTTTTTACCAACTTCAAAAAAAAGGAAGCTGTCGATTTGTCACTTATGTATGTAATATTATTGGAACTGCAATATATGTCTTTCTTTATTTTTTTATATTCACATATGACAATATATTACAACAAGTTTACCTAGCGCTATGCCAATCGATATTTCAATATTGCATTAGCGTGTGGGGTAGTGCTGGAAAGACCTACTTTACTGAAGCTGAAAGAGGGCACAGAGGGCGCTTCTTAAAATAACCTTTAAGAAACCCTACTTTTTCTCCACTGATCTACTCTACCGTAAAACCAGAGTCCTCGGAGTCCGCCAGCTTTTCATTCTTTCTGCCTGCACAAAAATGCACAAAAATATTAAAAGGAGACCTGACTACAAATCCATACTAATATACGCAACCATACTAATATTATAAATTCGAAAGTAACTGGTTGTCTGTATGTTACCTTTTCACGCATAAACCACTGAATGGATTTTGACAAAATTTTGCAGAGAGATAGATTGCATTCCGGGGAAGGACAAAGGATAGTTTTTATCGACATAACTCGCGGGCGAAGCCGCGGCCAGAAGCTAGTCTATCATAAGCAAATGAAATTACAGAATCCCAACACCTGACAGCTCCTCACTGCTAGCAAGACGCTCCCCAGCCTATTTAATACGTAAAATAAGTCTGTAAACTCTGCGAAAATAAAAATACTACTTTAGCACCTGCAAAAAAATTGTAAAAGAAATTTTGCATAACACTGGTTATGATGACTCTGAACAATTAATATAAAGACCCTGACCTGACACCAAAAAAATTGTAAAAGAAATTTTGCATAACACTGGTTATGATGACTCTGAACAATTAATATAAAGACCCTGACCTGACACCAAAACAAACGAAGCACAATGGAACAAACACACACATTTACACACACACACTATACGCACACACACCACTCACACATCACACATACCATACCATACCTGAAATCACCTCTCTAGTCCACTCTGGAATTCGTACTCCGAGCCCCAAGATACAGACTAACTGTCTAGTTTGGGGCTCACTAGTTAGTACTATATTGTAACCTCGCTGTAGGTAATATTTTAAGTTACTCATGTCGTCTGAACTTGCTGTTAACCAGTGAACCTGCTTATAGTATTGAATTCAAATTCAAAGTCTTTATTGCATTCATGTGTACATTAAGTTGTTACAATATAGGTAAGTTCCAACATGAAACCCGGTTAGGGCACGGCAACATGATAATAATAATAGTTTTAACATAATAATGATAAGAGTATGTCATGTATGAGTGCGGTTTTCCTTTTTTTTTTTGGCATTACCTGGACAATAAATATTTTCAATTTTTCTGCAACTATTAATCGGATCGTGACCATTTTGTTTTATTGGCTTACATTTACTTCAACTTAGGGAACAGTGCAAGTTTCACCAAAATCGATTCAGTAATTTTCAAGACATGGACTAATACGTGTAAGTGTGACGGACTGGCTTATTGATACGAGCTGCGGGTGCGGTGTCAATGGGAAAACATCTCAAAACCATGGCCAAATTATAGACCACATAAGAAAAATCAAAATGACCAAAACCAAACTGGCCTCATGGCACAAATATAAAAACAAGTGTTTAAAATTTTTTTTTTCTGTCTGGATATCATCTAGAACCATATTATTTCATTCTGTTAAGTTAATTTCTTTTTAAAATTGGTCTAGGTATTTCTTTTTTAATTCCTTTTTAATAGAAATTACAGTCAGTTTATAGACTATATTTTAAATTGCAATGTTTTGAACTATATGTCTGTTGATATGGTTAGGTAGAAGGAATGATCATTCCATCAAGATCCAGGTTATACAAGACCCACTGGCTACCTATTTTAAATAATTTTTATGCCTACTGCATTTCAGAAAGAGGATGATGTTCCAGTTTTCCTGAAGGGAGGTCCCTTGGATGGTATTCTGTACCGCTTGACCCTGGCTCTCTGCATTGCTGGACTCCTCGGTGTGGGCCACACCATCTTCACCCATGCGGTACCCAAGAAGTAAATACATGAATAAATCAATTACTAAATTATGTATTAGATGCCTGTGTTATAAGTGTCTCAGCACTATGATTAGAAAATATATAACGTAATACAAAAACATTTTCGAGTTTTTATTTCAAAATGAATACTTAGTCAATTTACTTAAGACAATAATTATTAAAGTGAAAGATACAGGAAAAATAAAATTCATAGGTTTAAATAATTCTATATTTGATATAACTTGTATAACATATCAACACTGGCCTTCACCTATAATGCCATAATTATTGCAAACCATACTTTGTGAATTCATGTAGCATTAACATCCAAAAAGCACTCTACTTAGTAACACCAATCCACTATGTTTGGACCTTAATCATTAAGTAAGATTTCTAGTAAGTATACATTTTGATCGCTAATAATATGTTACACTGAGTAAACTCAGTACTTCATGTAGCTGAAAATGTAAACAATCAGGTACCTACTACGTGAACAGTTTCGGGAACAAGACACGTACAATAAAAATAATCTAAGTATGTATTTAAAAATAGGTAAAAAAAAGAAATCTAGCTAATACTTAAGTAGATATTATAAAAGGAAAATAAAAAATATATTTTTGGAACTTTTTACCATCAAATCGGTTCAGTCATAACTACTGACCAAACATGACGAATTTAAAATATACTGAGATTTCAACATAAAAATCTCATTTGAATAAAATGCACAACACAGCCTTTTAAGAACAAAGTAAATCTGGACAATGTTTCCTATTAAATTCATATCACTAAATTTCCAAAAATGTAATACTCGAAGTAAACACAGGTTAATGATATTTAACTAATATTATACTAATTGCTAGGCAATATAAATATAGAAAACTATTCAGCACTTTATGGGAACCCTATAAAAGCAAAACGATTCCTAAAAAAATTTGATAGGTAGATACGTAAGTAAATAAAGGATTTTCTTAAATAAAAGGAGTATGAATAGAACAGAACAATTGATGACTGAATGATAATAAATAAAGTCCTCCAGAACGTAATTCGGCCACGGCGCGCGGCGGCCAATCTCAACGGAGACTAGCCTTCGGCGCGGGAGATATTGTACTTAGTGCACAAGTGTGCGCGCAGACACAGGTGCACTCCCTGTTCCCTCACTCTCATTGGGATGGGACGGCAATCCGACGTGACCGAAAAGATATCAGGTGCAGGATAATATTTAAACAGTATAAATAAACAAGTACTGTCCTAGATCTAGTTATCAGAGGACACTGAAGGAAACTGTTGCAATGTACTTCCTTATAACATTTGAATGATAATAAACTTACGTAAAAATTACCTACCTATTTTTGTTATAATTAAAGTCCATTTACGTTGTATCATTTATAATTATAAACGAAAAATCATGGACAAATAACATTTATACGATTATGACAATTCGATGCATAAATTATTAAATCTATAAAATGCTGATAGGCGTACACGCTCTACACGCCGAAGCACACTCTACGGTGCGTCCTGATGATATAAGTTAGCTTAGGTACCTATTTTATTCTTGGTACACATGACATGTCCCCAGATAAGAGTGCATAGAATCAAGAATGGTATCGGATGAATCAAGCTATAGCAAAGCCGTGAATAGACCGTCGTGCTAAGACCAAAAGAAACGCAGTACCTACCACGATACCTACCAGCACTGCATATAAATGCAAGTCATATATAATAGCTACCATTAAGTATCACCTACGAACGTGTAGGTAATAATGTTTAAAATGCGAGTCTACAGGTAATCACACAATACATAAAAATGTTAGCTTTGTCGAGAACACTCCTATTAAAGTAAATCTATAGGAGGTAAACCACTCAGGACGAGTTAAGCAGATCTATTAGACTTACCCCCTTACTAAGAAACGTTGTATAGGTAGCGTCTGTATAGTTACACAACGCTTTGTCTTCTTTCGAACGTCAAATTACTGACGACTGAAATAGAGAAATCGGTGTATAACTATTCATCCGATATAATACGTATAATAGTAAGGGTTAGTGGTTACTAAAATCAATAGGTAGACTTGGTGCTCACTGCAGACGGATTGTAGTAAGCCGATAATTGATCGGTATAATAAGCGAGTGTCTTAGCCACAAATTAAAATTGGTAGGTTATTCCTAGTAGGTATTTACATACTAGGAAACTTCATACTGATTGATTAACTAACCGATGAAACAATCGGCACAATCAATATTTCTAGTGTAATGAGAAACCTTAAAAAACCAGACCAATCACGGGTCTTCTTGAATCTAAACGACATACCTAAGGTCGAAAACGATCCAGAACTTCTCGATAGCCGTGCAGTGACAAGGCAATAGCAATGAACGTTATTTTACAGGGGAAGATAAAAACCGCCTGAAAAATGGACGTCATCGACGTTCACCGAAGTTCTCATTATCTTCAATAGAGCTGTGCACAGTAACCACAGTGGCACGTTTGTTCTAAATATGCATTACGAGGTTTTCAACACAACAAATAAATAAAAAGAAAAAACAATTTTTCCTTTCGAGGTTTTCACTGCACGGCTACGATTTGGAACCCTAGAAGGTGATACGCCCCTGCATGTCGTGGAATGCTACCTATGAATTTGTATTATTTCACCAATATTTAGGGATCTAATATTAATCAAACATGCACAATAATCCTGTTTGTTTGTTGATTTGTGATTATCGCACATCGATTTATCAGTTTGTATCTGTCTGTAACGGTGTCAGTTTCAGCTGATAGCTGCGTTGTGTTTTAAGTAAGACACCTATCACTAACATTTTAATTAATTATTGTTATAGTCATTTAGGTACTAGTAAGGTTGTTGCTGTTTTTATTGAACTTACGTATTGTAGTATAGCACGCGTTACAGATAGGTACGTAGGTACACCGAATATGATATTGATAAACTAACCTAACCTAAACCTACCTAGACACCGGATCTATTATCCGGTGTCTAGGTAGGTTTAGGAAACAGTTAACTCCGAAACCGACTTATTTACTAGTAAAATTACTAAAGGTGTGTCCACGCGAATATTCGTACGCAACTGTTCGTTGCGAACATTTGTTCGCGAGCGCAGTTTAGAGACGTTATAAACAAACACCGTCCTTTAAAATCGACTAGGTATATTTTAATCTCAAACGAACGAATTATTTTCTTGCAATGCAATGAATACTCGCGGTAGGGACACATTTGTAAGATGATGATGAATATTAGATTCATGAGCTAATACAAGGCGACCTGATTACTGACTTACTCAAACAACATCTTACACACTAGGGTTTTTATAGTTGCCGTCACTGAATAAAGTTTTAGTTAACCCTTGCATGCTAGAACTTAACTGGGTCACAGTATTGTGATATTGGAACCACTCCAACTCTTACAAAAGAATACAGTTATCTGCATTTATAGATTATGTAAAACTAGACAGCTTTAGATTTAAGAAACATAACATTACTTTGTAACAACGTACATAGATGATATTATAATATACTTTAATTAATACATAGGTATTATAATCTCGTAAAACACTAATATATCGATACAGAATGATAATTAACACATATTTAACACCAGATCTCACAAACACGCACATACTATTTAGTAAATACATTCTACGATGAATGATAAAGTGTGTCGATTACAGATTAAGTCATCAGCAGTATAAATCAATATAAGAAGCAACCCAATTGGTAATAGTGGCAATTTTAGTTGATAATAATCTAATTCTGAAAATATACCCTATGCTTACATGTAAATTATACTATGCAAAACTAAATTCTTTTAAATTCTTAAAAAGGCAGACTTTAATTTCTAAAGCTGATCAGCTTTCTTGAGGTTTCAATCTAAAAATAATATCAAATATAAAACCAGTGAGAAGAGTTTTTAAATCTTATTTCTGTAATTTATAATACCTATTACGTAACTAAAACTAATTAGTAAGTAAGTAGGTATGTTAATATTATCAACATCGGAATTTTATTTCAGCAGCGATTGTATCGCTCAGTAAAATTTGATGCAACACTAAAAGTAAATTAAATTCGTACATAAAGTTAAATACTTACAACAAGTACCTAATAAAGAAAATTTAATGTGATTGAACAATTTTCGAGCTAAAATTAAGAGACAATTTATAAATACAATAAGGTACCTAACATAAAATATACAAATAATAAGTATACAATACAGACACTTTCTTTTAACATCTTTCGTAAGACTACAGTTTAGTTCATTACGCTGGTCGCGGACGCGCGGGTAAAGGTGGCGGAGCGCCCTGCCGAGCGGGCACCGGGGGCGGCGGGCCGGCCGGCGGCTGCGCGCTGCTCTCCGGCGGCGGCGGCGGCGCACACGTGGGGGGAGGCACGCTGTCCGGCGGCGGGGACGCCAGCGGGGATTGAGCAGAAGTCTTACCCGTGTCCGGCGGGAGCGGCGCCGGTCGCGGGGGCGGGGGACGCGCCGGACTTATTGCCGGCGCTCTGGATGGCACCAGAGGTGTCGGTGAAGGTGCGGGCGGTCGGCTAGGCTGCTGTCTGCGAGGAGTAGGAGGTGCAGATCTGAGAGGTCGCTCTGGTTGTGCCTCTCCTGATAATGGAACTGTATTGTTTGTACACAACCCTATTTCAGATCGAACGATATCGATCCAATTAGGAGTTTTTAAAGTAATTTGGAATCGGATCGAACAAGCAGATATTTGCCCTTTCTGTGCAGCTGCTAGAGCATTTTGCCCTTCTCTAAAGGTAATACTAAGAGAAGCATCGTCAATAAAACGCACTAACGTTACTTCACCAATCGTAGATAATTCCTGTAAAACAGCTGCCACCACGTTATCATCGAATGGGCAATCCTCGTTATTGTATTCTTCATAAGGTTGTACAACTATACTGGCATCAGGAGGCCCAAGGTCTTTCACTACTTCATAAAACACCTCCATGCATTTTGTATAGCTTACTTGTAGTACTTCGATCTCTAGAATTGCGATGACTGGCCGATGATCGCTTTGTTTCAATTCTGCGCGGCCATAATGTAGCAATTTTCCTGCTGCTATTTCCGATGTGCCCTCTGGGTCAATAGTATGTTTCCTGCTTCGCCATAGTACTCGATCGGTCCAAGCAGGCGCTCGACATTTTTCGCTCGTATCATAATCATCGCTGAATAAGTCATATTTGTACGTGGGAGGGAATGTTATGTCACCCTCAAAGCAATTTTTGAACACCAAACCTTGTTCTTTTTGTTGTAATAATTGGTCATGGTCTAAAATTCGTTGTAAATTATTTTGTGACACTAATAAACGTATTTCATCTTTATCCAGGTCCACGCGGTAGTTAAAATCACCACACCAGAACACATAATCATGAGAGTAAAGAGAGCGGCCCATTGGGAAAGCAGTTTTTCGCGTTATCTCAGTATAATCAGCATTACGTTCTGTAACCTGAGATTGACCTGCAGCAAAATGAGCGCATACAAAACATAGGGACGTTCCATAGAGGACCATTCGAATCCCAACTGATCCTTTGTTTCCAGTAGTGCCACCAAGACCAGTTTTGACACAATCTAGAGCAACATCCCTAACATGTGGAATCAGATCTTTCCTAACAAAAATGAAAAGGCAGACCCCTACTAGTTGATGACTTGAGAGTAAAGTGTATGGAGCATCTCTGCATAGCACTTTTTCTAATTCTTCACTCCAAGCTTTAGCATTATCTGTGCTAGCTGCCATGATATTGCTAGCATTCAAGTCCACAATTTCTTCAAAGCCAATAGCAAATATGTCTGATGGATGTTCTTTTAAATTGACGGTATTAACTAAAGATGAGTTAGGGCAATCGAGTAGCCAGTCTGCTAATGAAACATCTTTGTAGGCAAGACTCCTAAAATGCTTGCCTCCATTCACATTGTATGTGCCAATTGTGATTCGAATAGTAGTTGGCTGTGTGAATTCACTTGCTCTACGACACATTTCTCTGAGAACTGGTGTAGATGTGTGCAATAAGTTGGATGGTAGCAGTATTCGTGAACGATCAGCAAGTTCCGAATTCAAAGTAGAGCCCAAAAGTAATATATCAATAGCCTCTTGTTTTGTGTTATCTAGTAAATTATTTTGGATTGTTCGTGCTGCAGATCTTGCCCCATCAATAAGTTTGGAGCCTCCTTGGATGGCACCAGTACCGGCATAGATTTTTGATATTTCATTTCCATTATTGACCCACATCTGTTTAAATACTTCTTCAAACCTGTTGACATTTTGTTTCTTGTCAATACATTGCAAAAGCATTAATTGAATAGCCAACATTTCTAAACCAATAAATGTTTGTATAGAATTGGTTCTGTCCAAGCAATCCAAGCAATTGGTTCTTATAGTTCCTTTTTGAATATTATAGATATCTGAACTTTTAGCACTAAAAATACTTATATCATCATAGTGTTTTTCAATGATTTTTCTAAATTTTGCTAATGCAGTTTCTATAGAAGAAGCTCTAACTTCTTGATGATAATCAAAAATTATCTGAACTACATCGTTGTGGGCCGAATCATTCAAATGTTTTTGGAATGCATTACTCAGAGTAGCTTCACCTTCGCTGCCTCCAATTAAACTGGACCCCAACAGATTAACAACAATTAAAGAGCCATAGTTACGCTTTAATAGTGAGAAATGTCTATCACATGCACTGGTAGATGCGTCATATCCCCTAGACATCTTTACTTTATGAGATCCCACTTGGATACCAGGTTGTTCCCAAAACAGAGGAACTGAGCCTCTAGTCTGTACATAAGAAGCAACTGAATCGTCTATATAGATTGCTTGTTCTGTTTCCACAAAATTGGCAACATTGCCATCATCATTGCAGCCTCGGACATTAAACCTAGTCCCAGCTCGCTCACAGCTAAGCCGCGACACCAGTATTGCTCTTGCTTGTCTATGTCCAACATAAATAGTTCTTATTTCCACTGAGCCACACATAGCTCGAGTTAACCACTCTTCACAATCAATTCCAAATCTTATTAAATGTATAAACAGAGTTCTGTTCCAGAAGAATCTGTTATCGGGGCTGGCTCCCGTGCTTTTTCTTTGAGCACACAGGGTGAGGTCAAACAGATGGGGAGTTTTACCTGAATTCCATGAAAAGTAAAATGTCCCAGAGTTAACTAATTTTCTTACTTCTGAAACTTTATCTTCGCCTTGTGTATGATAAAATAGGGGCAAAAATTGGGTCTGAGTAATTTTGAAGACTTCAGCGTCTCCAATCTTACCAACTGAGCAGCATCCCGTTACAAGGACCAGGTATAGCATACAGCTCTCGCCAGAATTTAACTGCAGGACACCCAGAACCCCATACGCGTCGGCTATTTTGTGATATTGTTTCCGCAATGTTTCTGTTTCTTGAGACGACAGCGACACCACGGCTTGAGACTCAAAGAGAAGTGCTGTGTCTTTATTTCTGTGTTGCAATATTATACTATATGGATTCGGTGGAGCCGATTTCTCCAGGACTTTAAATCCCTTTGACATAGCCATGATTATAAGAGACTATTTGTCACTTACATGTATGTAACAGCCATCCGCCCCCTTAGCTCAGCTTTAATTTTACACAACAATCGACCAAGAAAAATGTAAATGTAATGAGAAATGAGAATTGAATAGAAATTCGAAGCAAATCACAAATGTCAATTACGTCAAAACTGTCAAACGGTAAAATAATAGTGCCTGCCATTGACTGAGGCCGCATTCCGAATTTGCAATAATCAATCGCTCACAGCACAGCACTCACATCATCTCACATGCGTTCCGATTTAGATATTAAGATCACAGAGTACTTTTTCATTGTGATTACGATTATCACAGCTGAGGGCTGTCAACAAGTTGTGATCGCGCTCAAAGTGCTTACTCAACTGGTTTGCCGTATTTTAAAGGAAAAAATACTAAATTTCAGTATTTAATAAAAAAAATGTCTATTCCTCATTTGTTTCTCGTTTCTATATCATTCATTCTTATTTTGTTGCACTCGTAGGCACAGATTGTAGGTCACTGACCTCTAATAAACAATTGTATAATACAGGTCAGTGGTGGTACTCGTAGGTGGAACAGTTACGTTAGTACATACGCGTTCAATGTTCTCATTTGCAACCGTTTGCAACCTTTTCATTCACTTTTAATCAATGCCACCTTCATGTTTGTTGTAGTCGGGATTTTTCCGGCTGTGCTCATAAAATTACATGTGTACGTTTCGTTTCAATCATTACGCTAGTGAAAAACGTTTCGTTTCACCTATAGTCAATTGCCGTATTTTGTGATACGGCAATGAGAGGACTGCCGTATGCCGTATTTTCTGAAAAAAAATCTTGGATTGCCGTTTAATACGGCAATTGTAGTATCAATAACAACGTTACGGTGATATTATTATAAGGCATGGTCGGCGTTATCGCAAGATGGCGCATGTGATGACGTCATCTATGACGATTCACAGGACATCGTTATCGCGCTCACGCTAATTCGGTACGTGTTCACGAGCGTTCCGAATTTTTTACAGCTCTCAGCTGTCATAATCGTAATATCTAAATCGGAACTGATTTTATAGGCGTCCGATCCAGTCCGATCTATGCGTCATGTTCGTGAACGGGCGCCGTCAGTTGGGGCTGGTCATCACTAAACTGCCTCGGCTTATTATTAATTATTTTATTTTTGGATTGTTGTTTTGTTAAGTACTATTTGCTGTACTCTGGTCGCTTTTAACGCGGACGTCTTTATTTTACATCTTTCTCACGTATAATTATTTAAATTATTTTTGTAAAAATATAATTTAATAGTGTCCATGGAGTTTCTTGCCCGATCTTCTCCATAGGTACCTACACTTTGGAATGGGCAACTAGCTTCATATTTTTCTGACTGACCGACTTCTTGACAATTCAAAAGTGCCTGTAAATGGTTTAATTGAAATGAATGCTTTGAGTTTGACTTTGAACGCATGTGAGACGATGTGAGTGTGCTGAGCGTAGACAGAGTAAACTAAATTCGCAATGCGGCTTTTGACATTTCACTTGAAAATTTCCTTCAAAAAGTAAACAGCACAGAGTACTTTTTGATTGGTAAACAGGACGATGCCGGTTTCGGACAAAGATGGCAAAAATAATTCAATTCTATATTTAAAGACAAAAAAAGTGTGGTCAATTTCTAACGTCTCGACAAAAGTATTAATTTTTGTTTAATTAATTTAAATTTTAAATAAAATTTTTTGTTTAATTATTAATAAGCTGGAAAACTACAAAATAAGTAAACAGGTAATCGACCGGTAAAATAGTGCAACTATCGCCATGCGTCTTTCGTTTACGAATTGTCCGTTTGAAACTGATGAATCCGAAATCGTTAGGGAGTAGGCTTCACTCTGACGTATTGGACTACTGTCGGACGGGCCCGTTACTAGTCCCCCTTGACGTCATCTATGACGATTCACGGGAATTCGGTACCGGTTTAAGGGCCTATACTACCTCAAATTGCTTAGCATGATCCTCCGTTATGTCGAAAATACTGCAGCATTAATTTTGAAATAAATATATGGTAAAGTTGAGCATTACTGTAAGGTACTATGTTTGACGAAAACACGATTCCATAAAATTTTCTCGACAGAAAAAAAATCCAAAGTTAAGTACCTCGAAACTGAACAATACCGCTGGTATTAAAAAAATACTTCAAATTTGATCAGGAAACTTTGTATAATAACAAAATTAACTATAAAGCAGCGCTATGTTTTTTTTTTTATTACAATTATTTTCGCCGTAAAAAGCAAAAACCTAAACTATTGGAGCTGTCTGCCGCCCAGCACCGCACTCTGTCTCGCTCAAACTTAGTCCGCGAGCAGTATCGTGCGAGCGAGAAAAAGAGTGAATTTTAGCTGAGGTAGTATGGGCTCTTAAGCACGCTCAATCAAACGATTACACCCCAAGTCGAATCGCACCCTGAGACTGAGTTCACCGAGTTAAGGTGAATGCGCAGTGGTAAGTTGCCAACTTTATGGTGTAAGGTCAAAGGTCGCAAAGGTTCGGCCCAAGTCTGCACATGTACCAGGGTAATAGTGTTGTGTGGTGTTGATTTTTAATAATACTTCGTGGCCAAGCGTTGTTCCTCCGAGCCCAGGCCATATTATAAATCGATAACCTGACAAACTATCACCAAGTGGATGAGAATTAAATCTTTTGCAGTTCAGGATTTGAACTGGATGCCATGATAATGGAGATTGATCGTCAAAGGTCCCCTCTTAGGGTCGTTTGAAGGCATGCGTACCATAGCCAACCAAGCTTGTTGAATCGTTGAATACAAACAGGAGGTAAAAATAAGTCCAGCTCTTTTAATCTTGATTCTTATTTAATTTGCTATACCTATACGATCTCGAGATAGCTATTTTAATAAATATTTAAGATAATAAAAGGCGATATAATCTCATAAATACAGCTCTACAAACTAAAATTAACATATCTTTTATATGATGCGACTGAATTAGTATTTACTTTGATTCGTCCAGAATACCGTCTGACATACTCCTGGTAGATTTCGCGGGACGCTTTCGATACGGTCGGCGGAATGACTTCTACGGAGCTGTCGATAGAAAATGCGCTGTTGACGGTCATCACCACATGAATATCAGATTTGTAGCGTGGGTTTGAACGACGTTCAAAGTTCACATACCTCCTATACCTGAAAATGAAGGCATAATTGAATTACAGACTTATTAGAATAAATGCGCCCGCTAAGGTATGTAATTCAAAGTTTCTTCCTAAACCAGAGCTGCGACGAAACGTCGTACGTGAAAAGAGATATGCAGGTTGAAATTTTAATCAGTTTTCCTCTTAAGGGTACACGTATCAAACCAGAAAGTGATCGGCATAGCATCCATTCGAACCGTTCAGTATTCTTTGTATGAAACTCCCTACTGCAACGTACACTAATCGGAATCGTAACATAATCGCCTCGCCTCGGGACAAGCTCACGAACCGCAGTGCGGTGCGTTACGGCTCGTCTTCCCCGCGCTTACGTCTCTCCGTACCCGAGCTGTATAAAATGTTCTTAACTAACTTTTAAGACCTTTGTATCTCCTGCTAATGAGTATGAAGTTTGATTAAAATCGGTTAATTTATTTCGAAAAACAAAGGCTTGAAAGTTTGTATGAAATGCCGTACGTCGTAAACGCTCTTAAAATAATTAAGTATGTTAATGTGTTTATAATAATAGTCTTGGTTTAATTTAGATGATATCAATTGTTGGAATAAATTTTAAAAATTACGGTACTTACATGACCATATCTCGTTTGCTGGGCTCACTTAAAAGCACTCTGTTCTTTCGTTTAATAGCAGGGAACATGGGTGTTTCCTCAACCTCTTCAGCTTTTAATACTTTTGCCACTACAGTGAGCGGCGATGGAACAGATAATCTTGAGCTTGGGGTTGAGTTAGTCAAGTCGTCATCAGAGGAAGAATCACCATTCGAGCTGTAAAGAGTAGGTACATTTTATTAAGTAAGTACTGCGCGCGCCTCACTCAGACTCAACCCTCTTTTTGTGCTGTGGTTAACAAGAAAAAGAAGTTACATTTGCACTATCTACGAGTATACTCTATACATCCATACTAATATTATAAATGCGAAAGTGTGTCTGCCTGTCTGTCTGTCACCTCTTCACGCTTAAACCGCTGAACCGATTTAGATGAAAGGTATAGAGATAGTTTGAATCCCGGGAAAGGACATAGGATAGTTTTTATCCCAATATTCGAACGGGATCGAAACTTATGCGGGTAAAACCGAAGGGCGCTGCTAATATTATATACAGAATGGATATTTGAGATGGGGCGTGTAAGGGCAGCTACCTTAACCGTTGTACCCACGGGAAAACGGTCTTAGAAGACTATTCAAGACTTTTTGAGAAATTTTGATTTGCATTCACAGATTTTGTAAAAAAAATGTACAGTCAGCAGGAAAATAGGCAATTATATAAAAAAAGTTATGCCAATCAATCCTGTTTCTTACAAGTATCCAAAACCTCTATTAGATCAACTGAGGTTGAGTACTAGAAAAGTAAAGAAATCGCAAAAAAATATTCTAATTCAATTCGCAGGGAATGAGACAGGGTAGCTGAGCCCTTACTGCCCCATCTCAAAAATCCAACCTGTATATTTATTTTGTATAACATGAGTGTACATGCGTGAGTGTTCTTCTGAACGACGACGCAACGCATTTTGATGCGGTTTTCACCATCATTTAGAGAATTTATTCCGGAAGGTTTATTTGTAGAATACACTCTTATTAAACTTACATAAAGTAAAGGAATCACGATGTTTTATCAAGTCGTAGAAACCGTGCGAAGCAGGGGCGCATCACTAGTATGAGATAAAGGATACTTACTCGCTAGAGTTATTAGACGTGGTACTAGACCGGCCACTTATAACCGGGTTCTTTGAAGTTGGGCCTTTTATCTGTCCCATAGCGCGCCCGCGCACTACAAACGGACTGAAACTCTCTGAAAATGTCGGCGCCAAGTCACGAAACGTGTGGAACATCTGTGGAAATATAACTTTAACCTTCAGTGATCAAAATAAAAAAGCTGTGTTTTGTTCGTCCTTTGCAAAATTGTGTATATTCCATTTTGGACAAAACTGTCAACCTTATATTGCTTGAGTACGAGGCTTTTGGCTACTTTGTATGTGTATATTTTTATTTATTATTTTGTAATGTGCCTTTAGTTTGTGCAATTTTCTTTTTCTTTCAATTTACGCTTTTCTTAAAGATTGATACGATTCTGGGTTAGAGCCAAACACCCTTAGTAATAAACGTATTATATCAGATGAATAGTTACACACTGATTTTTCTCTTTCAGTCATCAGTAATTTGACATTTGAAAGAAGAAGACAAAGCGTTGTGTAACTATACACATGCTATACAACGTTTATTAGTAAAGGGGTTAGAGCAAAGTGCTATTGGGTTTTTCAGAAATTTCTCAGTAGAAGCCCAGAATCTGGATGTGTGCCCGGTTGATGGCAAATGGTTCGCCCCTGTCACATGGTCTTAAACATAACTGGCGGAATGTGGGTGTACTAGGTGCACCTTTGCCTGACCCTTCAGGGACGGAGGCGTGATGTTATGTGATAGTATTCTTGATTACTTTCAGTTCTCACCTTAAATTCAAAGCATTCCATCAACACGGTATATTCAAAGGGCCTGTTATAATCGTGGTAAGGGTCCACCATCTCTATAGTGCTGCTACTATCGCCCTGCATGCCGATGATCTCACAGCACAGCTTCCTCATCTCGTTGCACGGCAGTGGCAGGTGTCGGAGAACGTCGTCATCCCACCATTTTGTTAGTGATCTGGGAACGAAACAGGATCTTATTCGCTTATACAAAAAAAATTATGATAACACAAGGCTATACATTTTCTCTCCTAGAGAAATAAATAAGTGATAGTTTAGTCACTCACTGCAAGCTCTTAATAAACATAATCGCAGAAAACACACAGCACAGAGACGCCTCGGCAGCCGTTGCTAGAGGTAGCATTGTCAACACTTTCCATACATACCAAGCGTGTCAATTTTTACTTACACTATGACACTAATGACTTATAGAAACTGATGGCTTTGAAGGCGGCCCGTGACAGAAGCTGTATGCTCAACGCAATTTCGGCAGCACGAATTTTGTAAGTACAGTCTGATTCAAACTTTATGGCGGCTCTGAAATGCGCTTCTCGCTGCGCAGTACCTCACCACTCACCCCCCTGACACGTGAATTTGTAACTGCGCAGCGACTCGTCTAATGTTACGAGCCGCCATAAAGTTGGAATCGGGCTGTACTGCCGTCTCTAGACGCAGCGGGCGCGTCTCTGTGCCAGAAAACATACCAGTACCGAAAATAAACATGTATGAGAACAATAATTAGCGGTAGTTACGATTTTGATAGTAAAACCAGTATCCTCTAGCTTTTTTTTACCTGTTACTAGGAATATATACCATCGCTTCAGGATGATGTAGATAATAATCGCTCTGGTATTCCCAAATGGGTGCTCTAGACGGATCAGGAACAAACAGTCCGAGGAATAAGTTCATCGTGTTTTGCTTCTCAGCATCAGAAAATGTGTTGGAGTAGTATCTACTTAGCGTCTGCATGATATCGTTACCGTGTGACGACCATGGTGCAGTTTTACGGTACGTTTTGATTCTGTAACATAAATGAATATTGAGAAGCGGACTAAAAATGGAAAAGTATGTATTTTGTGCGGTAGCAATACCTACTAGTAAAAGGTGCTACGCACATTTTCGGGTCGGCACATTCGATTCGGCAGTATTTGTTGAACTACAGAGGCGACCCTAAGCAATTACACATATTTGGCTCGTGCCAAATATGTGCCGTGTCGGCATCTACCCTAGCTGAATCATGTTCTGGTCGACTCGGCACAATTCGATAAAGCCGAACGCCATTTTCCCGAATATATGTTGTATTCGATTATTCCGCGCGGTATTGCCGAATCAAGATCAAGGCGTACCGAACATTTGTGTGTAACACCCCTAATGGTTTAAAACACGTATCTTCTATTGAATATTTTTGCATTAGAAATTGTATAAGTATTTACTTAATATTCATTATCATGCTCATAGAAAATACTTGACATACCTGTGTACAAGCTGCGACCCTCCATATTGTAAGGCCAGTGTATCACCGTGGTCCTCATACAATCCTTCAAGAAGCCTGGCGCAGTCCGAATCAAACTCTATATTTGGTTCTCCTAGGAGTCCTAAGGCATATAACTGGAAAATAAGTTAAGGAGATTAAGATTTTAAAATCAAATCTGGGTTCTAACAGAACTTTGGTTCTGCACTTGAAATATTTGTTCAAACATCCGAGTTATGTTTAACTAATACAAAATGCCAATAGAAATAGGGTGTATTTTACATTTTCCGAATAACGCGGATGTTTGGACATGTACTACACTTTATTAAGTCTCAGGTTACTGTTTGCAAAACTACTATTTACAGGAAGAGAGGATAAATATTAATGTATGCTTACTTGGTGAGCGAGGACACACTTTCCGATAGCGAACTGTGCAGTATTGGTCCTGTCGAGACAGTCCACACAGTTGACGCGCACCAGTCCCGTCTGCAGGCGCCCGCCCTGGTGCCCCGCCACCCCTGTCACCTCGTCGACCCCGCACGCACTCAGGAATATACCTGTCTTGCGAACCACTGTGCGGGCTATGGCTGACAATCTGGAGATACACACATATATAATAGTATAATAAAGCACAGCCTTTTCTAATTTAACTGGCGACATTTCACAGACGTGTCAGGTTCTTTGGCTTTTTGTCTAATAGGAATTAGACAAGAAGTTGTCTAAGTTAAAAGGCTTAAATTTATATTATATAGCTCAGCAAACACTAAGCATAATCAGCCTATATTGGTCTCACTGCTTGGACACAGGCCTCCTCTCTGTGAGAGGGAGTAGGCTGTATTCCACCACGCGGGCCCAGTACGAGTGGGTAGCTGTCACTGAGCTGTGGTGATGAGATTATTTACAAAAAGTAAAGTGTCTGTCTGGGGTAGAACCTACGACCTACAACTGGGCCACCACTGCTCAGCAAACACTTATGGCGGGTTTTTGTTTTCACAACATTACGACAAGTGTCTGGACCACTCATGTAAACATCAAAAGATATTACCACCAAGAGTAGCAGATTTATAGAGTTACATAATGACATCATGATTAACGTTTTTGGTAGCAAATATTAATTTTATATTGTTAGAAAATATTAAAGCTACCAAAAAGGAATGGCTACATATTTTGGTAGGTTTCATATTTTCTGTTAGCTTTGATGCGTGAAGAAGTAGAATATTTATCACTCACTTATCCAACACTTTAGCATCAGATCTTTTATTTGTCCTAGCCATATCCAAGTGGTAATATTGCACGGCATGTTCAGGAGGCAAGAACTGGTTCAAATACTTTATCCCATTGCTTATCACATCTGTTAATAGAGACTCATGTTTCTTCTTTTCTCTTTTCTTAACTAAATTCAAGAACATTATAGGTGAACCATATCTTCTCATCAGGTTGTTTAAATGCCTGCCAGGTATTTCAGCATAAGGGTCACTTAAATCAATTGATATTGCTGGTTTCGGCACCATTTTCGAGACGTCTTGAGACCAGTAACTGGGTATTGATCCTCTCATTTGGACAAATGAACTGAATCTGGAAGGATATTTTGTGGAAATGTGAGTACTGACAAATAGGGCATTATTTTTTAAAAAGAAATATTGCTAAACAAATTAAGAAATCCCTACCTGCCAGCAGCAAATGATGACACCATAGAATCGTGAACAATCTGTTCAGTTTCCACCTCATTAGCCACATCTCCATGCATGTTTGCACCTCTTTTCAGGAACCTAGTGCCTGCATATCTATTGCTCCTTCTAGCAATCAATGTCAGGTATATGGGTCTGCCAAATATGTTCAAATTACTCTGTTCTATGAACCCATGGACTATGTACAAGATCCAGTCAGGATGTAGGTGTGAATGTACAGCTGATAGTAGATGACTGTTCCATACAAATCGCCATTCAGGAACTGTGCGCACACCAAAGTCTAATCTATTTGGTTGGCAACTGGAAATTGGAATAACCAAAAGATTTATTTATTAGTCATTGTCCTTCTTGGAAATTATTTAAGGGAGAGGCATGTTTTCATAGTTTCACATTTTAAACCCTGGTCTGTTAGGCAGACTTATTAGGTTCAATAACAATAGAAAAGTAATTGTGCCTCATTAGTGACAGTTTCGCTCATAATATTAGTATGGATAGTCATGATCTTACCCAGTTTTTTGTCTCTGTTGCAGCTGACTCTTCCAAGTTTCAAATATATCTTCATCATTATCATCATACTTGTGACATTCACACTTTTCCTGTAAGTCCTGGCTTGAGGTAGACCTCAAGTTCAAGTGGTATACTGCAGCTGTTACAGGCTTAGGGAATAAAGCTGGTGCAAGCTGTCTAGGAGGTGCCATATTCATTTGTAAAGTATGTGTGATATCATAACTGTAGCTATAATAAAAGTTAGTTGATAAGTCTATGGCTAAAAACATCTTCAGGTATCTCTGCTCATCAGGATGAGGAGGCTTAGTGCTCTCACTAGGAATGTATATTGTATTCGTATCTTCTATTTTGTAGATGGAATGTGAACCAATAACTGCCACTTTTCTTCTTTTGGTCACTAATATTATGTAGTAACCTTCTAAAAATCTTATGAAACCTGAAAAGGAACAAAAAATTGGTTCTTTCATTTCGAAAAACAAGGTCTTGAAAGTTTGTATAAAATGACATATGGCGTAACACTCTTAACTTTTGTAGTTATCCAATCTAATCATTTGAATAATACCAAAGATATTTACCAACAATACCAAATGCTGATACAAGTTTGTTAAGACCTGTTCTCAACCTATTGCCGAAGCCTATCATGTTGAGCAGCTGATGTATCTCTTGCTTGTTGTACTCAAACTTGTCATCAACCAGTATCAGTTCCCGTGGGTCTGTCCTATCAATCTTGAGGACACGAAATCTTGTTTCAGTGTTATTTGAGCCAATCAAATAGAATCTCTGCAATTAACAATCAATTACTTATAAGATTATTGTTGTATCACATTTTCCAGTTTTCCAATATAAGTAACAGACATTTTTGTTTCAGTCTCCTGCGATGATTAATGGTAGGTTCAACGAATACACCCCCTAATATTATCCCTTTGCCACTTTCTATTGACTCTTTGGAAAAGATGTAAAGTCCTAGTCTTGGCCAAGAAATCTGAATGTCATTTACACTTAATGGCAAGAGTTACAACTGCACCTATACTGATTAAATATAATGTTCTACTTACGGCTTTCGTTTCATAAAGAGCTATTCTTTGTATCGAGCTAATTATCGGATGAAACATTATGCTTTGTTTAGACATTTTTGTGTAAATATGAAGTTCAGAGATCTAACGAATAAAAGGCACACGTAGGGTCGTTCACTGGAGTTTTGGTTGAAGCTATTAATTTTACTATGAATTATTTTATTGTTAGAAATAAACAACAATACACAGTTACAGTTTACTGAATCTTTGAGTTTGACATTTTATGACAAGTTGACAACTAGACAGTTTGACAACAGCTGATTGCAGAATCTATATAAAATACAGACGCCAGCACATCAAGCTACCCGAAACTGACAAATTTTCCCAATCAACTTTGAACCTTATGCTATCGCAATAAAATTGAAAATCTATTAAATAAATTTGAAAGATTGTAATAACTTGATGTGCGCCAGTACTTACTAATTCCATGCAGAAACGTAAGTGGCATGTCAAAATTTCATTTGTTATGCTAAGTCGCAGCCTCGCAGGCTACTCGATGGCGATTTCAATATCTCGTCACGTCCGACACAGCTGTTTTGATTGCTGAGTCGCTAGCAATTTCATAATCTGTCTGTGGACGTAAGATTTAGGAATCGCAAGGGAGTCGTTGCCGGCTAAAGTCGCTGCGTGTGTACCTAGCATTATTTTATGGAAATAGTGATTGACACAACATAAAAACCGTAAAATTTCGTAAATAAAATTCTTCTTTCCAAGTGATCATGAACGTAGAAAAATAAATATTTACTATTTTCTTAGTCAATTGCAATGCACAGAAATCAAAACATGCTGGGGGCCTAAAAAGGCCACTTTGGCAGAATCATAAAACAATTCATATCATGCAAATTTCATCTGAAGGACAGTTTTTTAGGGAGATTCGTAAAATACCATAGGTACACCTCTGCCTAACCCTTCAGGGATATATTTATTTATTTATTTATTAAAACTTTTGTCACAGTAACGATAAACCAAGTCACCTTTGCATTAATAAAGAAATTTGCCATTTTCCTAATAAAGGGATTTTTGACATTTGAACCACTAACACAAAAGTTCGAAAAAAAGACTGAAATAACAGTTTTCTTTAAAATTTTATTGGGTAACTTAAACAATTAATAATCCGTGTTTCTACCGCGAACACTAACAACACAAGAACATCGGTTTGGCATACTCAAAATGAGTTCATCCAAATCACGCTGTGGAATGGCCGCCCATGTTCGTTGCAACAACAAAAAAAGGTCTTCTTGCGACTGGATACCCTCCATATTCGGCAGAGCTCTTCTCTGTAGCATATCCCATGCATGCTCAATCGGGTTCAAGTCTGGCGACTGAGCAGGCCAGGGCAGGACATTGATGTTAGCTGCGGCGAGAGTCTGTCTTACAACTCTTGCGGTGTGCGGTCGTGCATTATCATGCATTAACTGAAATAAGGGACCGATTTGCACTTGTAGAGGAACGATGACGTCTGATACAATCGTCTCAGCATAAATTTGAGCGTTGAGGTTGCCTCTGATCCAAATCAACTCAGTTCTTCCGCCGATCCAAATACCCGCCCATACCATGATGGTTCCACCACTATAAGGATGGACTTCCTGGCAGGATTTTAATCGCTGTTGGCGTCCAGGGGTTCTCCAGTGTCGTATACGTCTTGTATCCGGTCTCATACCAAAACGAGACTCATCAGAAAAGCACACGAAACGCCATTGTTCTTCTGCCCAATTTCTGTGTTCAAGAGCCCATTGATATCGAATCCTACGATTGTGCATTGCTATAGGTGGTACCCGTAGCGGTCTTCGGGAATGAAGGTTCACTTCATGCAAGCGGTTTCTGACTGTTTGGTCGCTAATTAAGTTCCCTGAAGAGTGATGAAGCCTCACGGCTAACATCATGGCGGTTATTGTTGGAGCTCTTCGAGTTAAGATTTGAATGTATCGGTCTTGTCTCCGTGTGGTGCAGCGATACCGTCCTCCATGGCGCTCAGCCACGGTACCAGTGCTTCGGTAATGTGTCCAAAGTCGACTGATAACACTCTGACTTGTATTCAGAGCTAAAGCCACAGTACGTTGCCGGGAACCAGCTTCTATCATTCCCATGGCTCTGAGCATTTCTTCCCTGCTTAAATGACGTCGCCGCTCCATAATAACGTTGGTTTTAATCAGTAGTAGGGAAACAGTAGCACTAATAATGTCTTCAATGCGTTGTATGTTTTTATAGGGAAAATATTGACAGCTGATTTTCATCTTTTACTCGAATTTGATTCACAGTTCCTGATTCAAATTATGAAATGCACCAAAAAGGATCCATATAAATTTATAAAATCATAAATTTATTACAAAGCCACATCTCAATCTCAAGAAATCCGCATAAAAATGCTTGATCCCTAGACACTTTTGATGTGTGTATGATTCTATGGTATGACGAATGGCGTTGGGTGTATTAATGTGTTCTTTGAGTTTGCAATGCATCACTGCTTTCATCGTAGACATCGGAGGTTGACTGAATTAAGCAGGGTTGAACCAAATTTTAGAGCTCTTACACGCCAAGTTTTTTTCAGGCTCCGTCGACGCGCGTCGCACATAACTGTTACGCGTTGCAAACGCGATGTTATAGCAATCAATTTACCTATTCACACGTTCATAAAATCGTAGTATGCAGACGACGACTTGTTCGCGTGCTGTCGACTCGCTACTAACGCGGAGTTACATTGATACAGACGAGCTGGCACAGCGCAAAGAGAATGTAAACACTAGCATTATACAGCGCGTCTGTTTAGCTGCAAAGTCAAAGTCAAAGTCAAAGCATTTATTTCAAATAGGCACAGAAAAGGCACTTTTGAACGTCAAAAATTATTATGAAATAGATTTGATTCTAGTCGCCCATTCCAAAAGGTAGTTTTCGTATGGAGAAGAATGGGAAAGAAACTCCACCGTTACTCTTTTAAAATGTTTTACAATATTTTGCATAAGTACATTAATTATATAATAAATAATATGTGAAGACGATACACCTAAAATAAAATTACTATACCACAATTGGTAAAAGAATTAAAAATGAAACCATGACATATAAATTAATTATCTGATAGATACATGGTGCTCACATATTTACAAATATGGTAAAATTAAACGATTTTCATGCAAAAAAATATGTAAAACAAAAAACAAATACAAGTAATAAGTCAGGGTGTGAGTCAGTGCAAACTCACACGTACAGCGCGTGCCCACAGGATAAGTATGAAACCCTTCCTTATCTACAACTTCCTTATCTACAACTTCCTTCATATTTTCTCTGACTGTCAGCCTGTAAGTGCGCTTTTAACTCGAGAACCACATATTATGTTTTTTTTAATACTTAGAAGTAGATATATAATTTGGCTACGTTTTGGTACGTATTAGTTCACGCGAGCGGATCCGTAGGCACAGGTAGTTATTAATATCTGCTATGACATGAATGCAGCGGATAAACCACCCACGCTTCCGCTACACGGTTACGAAGCTACGATTGGCTACGACACCGAAAAATTGTTGTAAAAATATTGTTTGTTTATTGCTTGATGCATGAAGTCGTTTACCTTCTTGTCACATCATGTGTGCCTGGTTCGTCTTGGTTAGTAACTGACTTTGGTGTTCGTTTAGTTGCCTTACATATGTCACATTAGTTTTTCAACAAAGGTCGAATGACAAAAAACATATTTTTTTTGTTTCTCTTGGCTTCGATACCTAACACGTGGTTAAAGTGTAGCTACCTAATTTAATTTGATTCTGTGTTAGAGAGGTACTCTTAAATAATATTTCAACATAAACCAAGTCATGTATTTATGTTCGTACAGACGCCAGCACATCAAGCTACTACAATCTGTCAGATTTTTTAATAGATTTTCAACTTTATCGTAAGGTTCAAAGTTGATTGGGAAAATTTGACAGTTTCGGGTAGCTTGATGTGCTGGCGTCTGTACATTACTTATAAAGGATGTTTTAAAATATTATTAAAGTTCCCACGCACTACTGAAAATGTTTGATTATCTATATATATAAAAGAAAGTCGTGTTTGTTACAACACTTATAACTCGAGAACGGCTGGACCGATTGCCATGGCTTTTGATTTGTTGGATTTGTTTCCGTCCCGAATAGCAGAATACATCTTAAAAACAATGAAAACTCGATATGTGTACTGAATACTTAATCATTTCAATGGATGCTGATTTGTTTATTACATGTCAAACATTTGTTGTCCAATCCTGTCAAATAGTGTAACAACTTTTTTTTTTTTTGGAGCTTATGGCCTGGTTGCTGAGACCTTTAAGCCACAACTTTATTTTTTTCTGAAGACATCATGTGTGCGTTCAGAAATTTATTTTTTGTAAAATGTCTACAAAGTTCAGGTTCTATTATATTTGTTTGTTTTAGACATTAATTTTCGAAAATTATTTATTAATTATTTAATTTTTAATTCCCGAGTGGAACTGGGAAGACATTCCTCATGTCATTGATTTTGGCCACTGTACGTGCGAGATCCGAAATTGCGGTAGCAATTGCTTCTTCTGGAATAGCGGCCACATTGTTAGACGGATGCCGTACGGCTCACTCATCGTTAAAATTGCCAT
The DNA here is from genome assembly GCA_963669345.1 of Gortyna flavago. Classification (NCBI taxonomy): domain Eukaryota; kingdom Metazoa; phylum Arthropoda; class Insecta; order Lepidoptera; family Noctuidae; genus Gortyna; species Gortyna flavago. Next base: position 7,290,243 of record OY770129.1, on the reverse strand, counting down.
TAAACCTTCAATGCTATGATAAGGATAAATGATGATAAATGATTTTTATTTTTGTAAGTAGGTTTGCACAAACACTTTTACACGTCATTCATATTTTTTATAAAACTAGATGAGGTCGGCGTTTCCTATCTGACTACTCTGAGAAGAAAGGCCGAAACAAACTCAGAGGTAACAGTCTCTTTTAAAGTCCAGACATAATCTTGGTCAGGTTATATGAAGACCATGTAGATCAATGTCTGAGATGGTCTTTTGAGGAAAGAACCACACAGATTGAGAGGACCTGTCCAGTCAGTGCAAGCATTTGTCAGAAATCGTGCAGCTCAACTCAAAACTTAAGGAGCTCAACGATTCGACGAACAATACCAAAGAAAGGACATTTGGGTAGGCCACATAAATTCCTCAAACTGCCAGACCTAGAAAAAAAACTAACAGAACAAAGATTTATTAATTATTTAATTAATTCCCGAGTGGAACTGGGAAGACATTCCTCATGTCATTGATTTTGGCCACTGTACGTGAGAGATCCGAAATTGCGGTAGCAATTGCTTCTTCTGGAATAGCGGCCACATTGTTAGACGGATGCCGTACGGCTCACTCAGCGTTAAAATTGCCATTAAACCTTCAAACTACTGAACAACCGATATGTAACATTTCGAAACACTCCGCAATGGCCTAAGTTTTAGTAGCATCAAAAATCATCATATGGGACGAATGCACAATGGCGCACAAACGCGCATTGGAAGCACTAGACCGAAAATTAAAAGATCTGCGCAATGACTCGAGATGTTTTGGTGGTGCAATGATTTTATTATCTGGCGATTTCCGACAAACACTACCAGTCATTCCAAGATCTACTGCTGCCGACAAAATAAACGCTTGCCTCAAAGCATCAAATCTGTGGCGATATGTAAAGAAACTTCAACTGTCTGTAAATATGAGAGTTGCATTGTTGAACGATCTATCTGCTGATGATTTCTCGAAGCAATTGCTGACTATCGGTAATGGCCGTGTTCCTGTTGACAAATCGAGCGGTTTGATTTCATTTCCTCCAAATTTTTGCAATTTCGTATCATCAAAAGACGAGCTTATCCACAAAGTATTCCCGGATATCATTGCTAACCACAAAAATACTAAATGGTTAAGTGAGCGAGCAATTTTGGCCGCTAAAAATAAAGATGTAGATGACCTCAATTTTATAATTCAAAATCAAATCGTAGGTACTCTGTATTCATTCAAATCTATCGACTGTGTAACAAACGAAGAAGAAGCCACTAATTATCCAACTGAATTTTTAAATTCCTTGGATGTGCCTGGTTTACCACCGCACAATTTAAGACTTAAAGTTGGCTCGGTAGTCATCATGCTTAGAAATTTAAACCAACCAAAAATGTGTAATGGAACGCGTTTGGTGATAAGAAAACTGATGAGCAATGTGATTCACGCGTCGATACTTAAAGGAAAATTTAAAGATGAGGAAGTTCTTATTCCAAGGATTCCGATGATCCCAACGGATATGCCCTTTGAGTTTAAACGAATTCAATTCCCGATTCGTCTTGCCTTCGCCATGACGATCAACAAATCACAGGGCCAATCCTTGACTATTTGTGGCCTCAATCTAGAAAATGCATGTTTTTCTTATGGTCAATTGTACGTGGCATGCTCACGTGTCGGCAAACCATCCGCTTTATTTGTTCTTGCGCCTGACCAAAAAACAAAGAATGTAGTTTACCACAAAGTGCTTGAATGAAAATCCTATTAATGAATTAATCCGAGTTTTATTTTTTTTTCCCAATCTGCACAACATAGTTTTCAATAATTTTTTTCTGACATGAGTTTTGAAGAACTTAATTATTATTTTTTATTTTTTTTATTTTTATTCTCATTCTGTATGTATGTTTTCATCATCATTCATCGTAATAAAATACTTTTTTGTTTCTATCTATATAAATATATTATTTTGTATCATTGTTTTACGTTCATCAAAGCCTAAATTAGTTCAGACTAGCTGTGCCCGCGACTTCGTTCGCGTGGATGTCGAAAAACAACAGGTAATGTGTCGCTTAGGAAAGGTGTAATTGCCACTCCTTCATTGAAAAGGAAGAATCATCAGATCTTGCCTGATAACGCTTTCCTTACCTAGGGTTCGCTACCACGGCCCTTTCGACTGGAATCACTGCGTCTTCATGGTTCATAATGACAATGCGACGAAGTGACTTTGATTTTTGAGAATAAATTAAAATAAAAGCGCCTGCTCGAGGCTGATTATCTAACCAAACAGCCATAATTATGTCCATTAACGGTATTCTAAGACAGACGCAAAATACATTTTTTATTTTGCGTCTGTCTTAGAATACCAACTTGTAAAATCATATCACCATTTTATCTAAAGTATATCTGAGATTAGTAGGTGAAGTTTGAAGTTAGTTTTTCTAAGTCTTGGTTTCTTCTCTGTGGTAAATTTAGAATTTCTTAACTTGGTATTGAAGATATCATATATACCTACCAATATTATGCCTTATAAAGCATCGAGATATCTAGATGATAAAAGGAAGAATACATTAATGGTAAGAGCTTCTACATAAAGTTTCCGTGTAAAAAGAAACCCATTAAACTTTGGTTATATTTGACACCGGCCGCCATTTAAACTACGAAGATGAAACCCATGAAAACTTTAGACATGATTTTGATTTAGACCTTATACTGCGAAAACCAGAAAAAAAATTGTAAAGATAATTACAAAAAAATATAACCGACTTCCATAAAATACCCTAGAAAGTGCAAAATAACCTTAGTTTGGGAAGACGTTGCGCGTTGGCAAGAAATTACAGACTTCTGAAACCAACTTTTCACCCAAAGAACATTTGACCCATGTCAAATAAAACTAAGGATGCAAGGGCGAGCGAAGCGAGCTCGGGACTTGGGGCACGCCGACTCGGACAGGTAGGGTTCGAAGGGATGATGACGGCTCAAGTGAGCGAGCAAAGCGAGCGAAGGGCACCCCGAGGTTAGGCTTGGTTAGGTTACTACGCTTTTCACAGACATAAAGGACTACGCCTTATTATTATTTTACTTTTATCTTTCCCGGCGTCTGTTGGCCTTGTTCTTTGGGTGAAAAGTTATTGGTCAAAATATTCTGTGGGTAAAGCATTCACTGACGTAGAGTTGTGTTGGCAAAACGTTCGTGGGTGAAAAGTCCTTTGGAAAAGTTAATGGTTTAAAGATTATGGTAAAAAGTTAATGGTTTAAAGATAATGTTCACCAACGGTTCATGGGCCAATCGACGGTGGGTAAGCCGTTACAGTTTAATTTTAACATCACTATTGGTTTCAGCACTCTCAAAAACCAATAAAACGAAACCCATAAAAAAAAAATTGCAACCTCCGTCTTGGATTTTCGTTTTGACCTGCCTATCGGCTTCGGCACCTTTGAAATCTATGACAACGACATCCATGACAAAAAATCAAAACAAAATTGCAGCCGCCATCTTGGATTTTCATTTTGACCTGACTATCGGCTTCAGCACTCTCGAAAACTATCAAAACGACACCCATGACAAAACATTTTAAAAAAATGGAGCCGCCATCTTGGGTTTTCATTTTGACCTGACTATCGACTTCAGCACCCTCAAAAACCATGAAAACGACAAAATGATAAAAAAAAATTGCAGCCACCATCTTGGATTTTCATTTTGACCTGACTATCGGCTTCAGCACTCTCGAAAACTATCAAAACGACACCCATGACAAAACATTTTAAAAAAATGGAGCCGCCATCTTGGGTTTTCATTTTGACCTGACTATCGACTTCAGCACCCTCAAAAACCATGAAAACGACAAAATGATAAAAAAAAATTGCAGCCACCATCTTGGATTTTCATTTTGACCTGACTATCGGCTTCAGCACTCTCGAAAACTATCAAAACGACACCCATGACAAAACATTTTAAAAAAATGGAGCCGCCATCTTGGGTTTTCATTTTGACCTAACTATCGACTTCAGCACCCTCAAAAACCATGAAAACGACACCCATGACGAAAACGTTAAAAATTTAGGCAACCGTCATCTTTGATTTTCTTTTTGACCTCACTTACCGGGGTCAGGATTCTCGGAAACCACGAAAAATAGCTCTCTCTCTCTCTGTGTGTATGTCTCTATCTACCTATTACTTTGAAAAATGAGGCATAACGCTTTTTCGTTATTTGACGATTTCTCCCTTAGAACTCCTACCGCAAGCTCCATATAAGAACTTCGTTAAAAAACGCTCTGCGTTACTCAACTTTCTATATCAATAATTATCTAACTTCTCTATCGCTCAGAACACCACATTAATTATTATTATCTTACATTATCCTCACTTTTTGTTTAAAATTATTTTAGCGCCACAGGCGCCACTAAATAAACCACAATGGAAAGCGATTTTGTTTAATATTATAATCATTATCATTACTTTTTAAAATAACATAGACATAAGTAGGTATCTGTGTTATTTCGTCATTTAAGTAAGCATAAACTAATAGGACGTGATTATTCACATCACAACAACAATATGTTTTCGTTAGTAGGTACTATATCGCGCCAATAGATGTCGTTACGTGTTACTAAAAAACGTAAAAAGTTGTTCTAGAATACTTTAAATTGATTATATCTTTTGATAGAGTGAACCGATTGCGATGAAATAAAAACTAATCACTGCTCCGAGTTCTACACCATATTTGAGTATAAAAAGTAACCGTATTGGTTTGGTACTTTTTACGTTGACCCTGTTCAAATCAATAATCTGTCACATCCAAACAGACAAACAGACAAACCGACAAACCGACAAACAGACAAACAGACAAAAATTCCAAAAATTGATGAAATGGCATCTGTTGGTTATCCTTTAACACCCCAATTATTTTTTTTGGAAATATTTTCAATGTACAGAAACGTCTCGTCTACAGATTTATTATATGTATAGAAGAAGAAGATAGAAGATAGATAGAAGAAGATATAGATATAGATAAAAAGTAACATGACATTCATTGACTATTAGGCGGTACGAAGTTCGCCGGGTCAGCTAGTTTATAATAAACCATAGATGTTAAAATAACGAAAATAATAATAATAATAAATAAATAATAATACAATTTATTTATTATATTTTAGACACAGTTATATGACATTTTAAGCACACAAACAAAAGATAGTAAAATAACTTCAAAATAATGAATAGTATTAGGTAACTTAATTGATGGCGTTGATGTCTTTTCTATGCACATTCTAATGAATGACACTCAATGCATACGATTTGATATGTTTTGAAAAATATAATGTTTCATTGATTTCAATTAACGTAATAGTGTTTAGAAATTGACAGTAGTTACTAGTTTAGTGTCTATTGCTTATTGCATGCAATGCACATGCGCACGACACCTTACGAACGGTACAGAACTATTACGTTCATATTTTCGTAAAGTTTTAAATGTCACTGAATTTTTCAGGGAAACTTAACTTCCATGAATGTTTTTGTAAGTGGATTTGATGTTTTTTTTATAATAATTCTTCAGTGGTATCGTAGGCATATTCGTAGCACGGGCGAGGGTGGTATGTTTAAGACTGAGACCAAAAAAGACTTCGTAAAAACCTTTAAATCTGCGAAACTTGCTCTCTTTTAAAGGCACTACGGTAATAGCGTTTTAAGATTTTAATAACATGAAGATTTTAAAAGCTTCACTGTCTTAAGAGTTTAATAGCTAAAGCTATTGTAGTCTTAAAACCTGTCTCTTATTGTAGGAACGAGGAAGGAAGACTTTTGTTATTCAAGATGTCATGATTTTAGTTCACTCTATGGCGAGACACAGCTACAGCAAATGTAAACCATGTTTCTTTAATGGTTTGTAAAAGAATAGATATTTACCGTAAAACTTTCAGTTTATATTACTTTTCATTGTTTCAGGAAGGTTCTGTACTCTTTCGTGCGGACCGTAGTTAAGTAAGACAGCAAGTAAAGGGTCTACTGTATTTATAATCCTCCCGCATTAATTAGCATTACTAATTAAGATAAAAAAGGAAGATTCACGCGAAACGAGCACGGAGGTGGAAGATTTCAGATAATTTTAAGCAAGAAGCTTGTATCACAACAATCCGATATGCTTTACATTATTTATTAAGTAGCATCTTATTTGATCTTTTTTTTCGTATTCCTGACGTTTCTGTTATTTGTTTATGTTCTAATAAGTCAACTCTGTCTACCCTTTCGGAAATACAGGCGTGAAGTTATAATGTTAGGTATGATTATGACAAGCAGAGAGAATAGTTCAAGAAAGGAGCAAGGTTTATAAGAAAAGTAGCCAACGTCATTACTTGCACCCTGCTGATATCTACCTACATTTTGTGAGTACGGAGAGACGCTCGTTAATGGTGTCGGCAGCATCAAAGAGCAAATCAGTGCAAGCGTTGTCAGAGCCCCTGCAGACGTAACATAGGTGTACGTAGGTGTATAATAATATGTAACGAGACATATTGTTACGTCAAAGTGCCACTCCCAAGCTCACTGAAATATTTGTGTGAATTCGGAACTGGGTCAAGCTGTCGTTATTCACGTCGCTATACCCCGAATTACAGCAAGCCTCGACTGGCGAGCATCCCGTTTTGTATTCCGAGGGTTTTTAGATAACCTGGCGGTCTGCATTGAACATTCATTGTGTGAGTCCATGTGTGTAAATGAGGCTCTGGGCCTCCGGCCGAGGCAGCGGGCGTGGTGCGGCGCGCGTGCGCGTGGGGGCGCTGCCGTCGCCGCGCCAGTCCCGTGCGCGTCTCCGCGGCCGCAGTACCTGTGCGTGTGCCGCCCTCTCCTCCACACACGATACTGCCACTCTATGAAATAACAATGAATTCCCACACTGTCCCCCTCGCAGCTGTGCTACTATAATAGTTTATGTGATCGCCACCGGCCCAGTGCTCTCCCGGCCGCGGGACCGGTCCAGATCGGGAAGCTGCGCCGGCCTCACGCCCGACTACAGTGGAATGCGGCAATTGTAACTACTGCGGACCCCGGAGACCCATATAAAAATAGGGATCGAACGATTACAATCCCAGCAATAAGGTAAGTCATCTGTCTCTTTTTATTTTAGTTGTTATCCTACAAGAAGAACCGCATCGACGTTGAGATGATTTGATAAAGTGGAGTAAACTTCTGAAGTAAATAAAACATCAAGTTCGTGATATTACATCTCTATAACACAGAACGCCTATGGCCTATGGGTGCAGCTTTACAGTTACCTACGAGAGTTTAAATATCTACACTTGGTGCTTACTTAACTCTAGCTTCAACTAAGTAAAGATTATTTTCGTGACTTAACTTTGACTTCAATAATCTGAAATGATTAAATTACAGTTGGTGTATACATTGAAAACTATTCTTATTCGGCAAAATATTTAATTGAAACTTACTATTTTGTTTCCACTTATGCATTGACCTTTCAAACGTTATAATAAGGTTTTCATCAGTAATCTTAAATCATGCGTAGAGTCTATGAAAACTTGGTGAAACTGACGAAAGCAGAAAATACGAAAAATTAAAACATTAAGTACTGAAAATAATTACGAACTGTAGGTATGAGAAACCGACAACCCTTATTCATATTTCATTTATGTTTCAGTACCTACCTACCTAGCTAGATCTAATATGAAATTATGACAGCGCTTTGCGTTGCGTATTTTGCAATCCCTAAGAAATGTGTTTTAGCCAACGCCCTACATTTGATTAGGTGTAGTTTTATAAGCCTTTTTAATGCCGACTTTAATCTATACTTATCAATAAATAATCTAAGTGATACAGCTGAGATCTACAGTTTACATATAACTACTGCGATAAGTATTTTCTCTTACCTGCAAATCGAAAGAGATTTTTTTTTTGAAATTAGTAAGTTGGAAAGTAATAATACTGATCACATACCTATTTTCCTAGCATTCACAGGATATAAATTAAACATTAAGTTTAAGCGCCAATATCTAATGATAATATTCTTACGGGTTTTCTTCTTTCTTGAATCTGTTCAACTCGATCGCGAATAGCGATAGGTACTCGTATCTACGTAGTCGGAGAATCGATAGTTTAAAGCCGTTACGAAATTCAAACATAATTCATAAAAAACAACGCGGATAACATTTGAGTATGAGAGTAGCTAATAGGTAGGTACCTACGCGATTATCTCGTAAACATAATGTTCTTGAAAGAATCAAGACGAAAGAATTAGAAACCTTTTGGAACTATATATAATGACCTACTGATGAAGACCAAAATGAACCAGATACATTTCAAATAATCGTCGGCAATAATTCTTTAAATAACGTACCGAGACGTTCTAAAATTGCAAAAGAGCCGTGATGTCAGAGCACTGAGCAGTAAGCAGGCAGGTATACGACGGATTAAGTAAGATAGCCATGGATCGCTTTCTTTTCTGCCGACAACGAGTCTAGGAAATCTATTCAGTTTCGCTCTCAATTTCTCACGGTAAACGCCGAACGTGAGGCTTGAGAACAAATCCTGAATGCATTGTTGTGTATCATCTTTTTTGCAACAAATATCAATTTTTTATGACGTAGCAAATTTTTCTATATTTTTGACGTCCAATTCGTTTAATCTTGAAATGATCGCCATCAGTTTTAATTAGTTTATAAATCATCTCAGATTTCTGTATGCAGAAGTACCTCTCGCTACACAGTGGTACGCTAAAGAACTGGTTCGCGTTTTTTATTACCTAAAATATTGACATTAATTGGATGAATTAATCAAACAGCAGTAACGTTTTAGTTGCTATGTGCTATGAATTTTCTCATCAAACAAGATGTATTATTACAAGTGCGTGGTTAGGAATATAAATAAACCATTGATTTACAGTTTATCTGTGCCATTGTTGGAATAAAATGTTCAATTTTCATTTAGTATAATTGAAACACGCAGTAAAGAAATTAATACTTTGTAACCACACGCTTGACTTGGCCTCATTTGGTAGTAGTAATACAAATACTCTTAGAAACATATAATTTATAAAGAAACTACTTAATATTGCAGAATAATGGGAAGATAAATTCCGAGACCATGTCAAAGATATTATACCTGAGCTTGCTAATGAGGTAACTTGGTAGAATAAATTGTTCTCCTTGCTAGAATAATTGCATTGTTGTAGGACGTATTTAGTTAATTAGTAATTTGAAAGCGCATTAGCGCAGTCTATCATTATCTCGTCCGTACAACCGCTCCCAAGGATTTACTAAGGTATATATGGTCGGATATACTCCATGCCATACGTTGTGAATATAAATATGAAATACGCCAAAAGGGACTAATCTAGGTTTAACTGAGATACCATTGAAATCATGCGATTCTGGCAACAGTTTCCGTGGTAACAGTTTGACCGCAGAGGAACTATTACGAGACTACAGTGTGGAGAGCAAAACCATGAGTTCACTAGGTGATACCTACTAGATTTACCCTGGATTATAACACTGAAATAGATACACAGATACACAACAATTTAGATACTGCAGTTTAATTCTGACTTATTCATGTGTAGTTCGGGATTGGTACAGCATTGATTGATTTTAAAGAAGAAATTTTGCAAATCTTCATCATAAATGCTAGCTAATTGCTAAGGATATACAAATATTAGAGTTGTAAAAGATTCATTATGACAGCAATTGAGCATTCGGAAACAGGTAATTACTTCGAGCTAGAAGGACAGCCCAACATTATCGGTAACAGTTTTAGAGGTTACATCGCAAAATACAAACATATAACATACGGCTAATTATATTAATTCAATGAAATTTCGAAAGACCATGGTGTGTTTTATTTTCATACACAAAAGAAATAACTGAAAGGACTTATCAACGACACAACGGCATGCCTTGTTCTGTTTAAGCGTTTTCATCTAATCATAGCTTGCTAACGAAGTCTGCACTCTAGAATAGTCGTTGAACTTCTTTATACAATGACTACCAATACAATATTATCATAATGTAAAACGTTTATTTTCTCTACACAAGTTAAGTACTTATTGACAATAGTGCACGAACAAGGAGTTAAATTTGTGGGAGGCTGGTGCCTGAAGTAGTTTTATACAAAAACCTGTTTTATTGGTCAATGAATAATATGTGAAATGCCGCGTGTCATATCCTAGTTATATCCTGTATTACAGCAAGTAAGAAAGTAAGATTCAAGAGACTTTTTTTCCCAATGTAATCAAACCGAATAAAAAGTAGGGGGTATTCTTAGTACCAGAACTGCAGGCGGCTAAACCAGAAAAGAAACATCTTTTTGTACGCTTCTTGTATCGGTAAATCAAAACCGCGTAGCTTTAAAATCGCGGTACATCTTAAGAATACCTACCTTGGAGAGATCTGGCCCGATTTCTAGAATGTAAAGACACGTAGGTATCTACTTGTAAAACAGCAAGAGCACCAAAAGTTTTCCGGCCAACATATGCCGTCGTATTGTAAGTTATTGTAAAAGACAACAGAGCATAGCTCAGTTGAACATACAAAGTAAACATTCTATAAAATTCAATTTTAAATTTATTTATTCGTAGTGTGTGCGATTTATGATCAATAGTATTAAGTAGCAAAGTATATTTATATTTTGAACAATCATCATCATCTGCCTAGCCTTTTCAGAACTATGTTGGGGTCGGCTTGCGGTCTAACCGGATGCAGCTGAATATCAGTATTTTACATTGAGCGACTGACTATCTGACCTCCACAACCCAGTTACTGGGTAATACGATACCTCTTGGTAAGACTGATTGTCAGACTTTCGGGCTTCTGATTACCCCAAAAAACTGTCAAAGATCTACAAATGACAGCCGGGATATGCTTTCCAAAGTTTCCGGGTCTCGATATGTAGTGGATATCCTATCCACGGACCGATCTCGGCAAGCGTAGTCGACCCTTGCGCTGGTTGTTATTTAGCCACGAGCCCCTGTTTTAAAGAATACATCATTCATAAATGCCACTGAAAAAATATCTCACTCATCATACATTATTTTTCATACAGTGAATAGGAAATCAATTATTTCTTAAATTCTTACCAGACGTAGGTAACCGCAACGCAGTGATGTTTCGCAAAGTCTGAACAAAAGTCTAAATGTTGACCATGGCCCTGTAACCTACACATACATTTTCAAAGACACACGTACAGACAAATTTTAGCAATTGAATGATGTTATTAAAGTTTAAAGGTACAAACATATTCGCATAAGTAAACTTGAACAAACAAGGTACCTACCATTACCTTATTTATCACACGTCAGTGCGCACCCCATTGTGTGAGGACTCCACTTTATTAGCCGACTTCCAAAAAACCCGAAATACCACCTTCTTCGATGCTCGCTTGTTTTTTTACTTCCCTATTTCAATATCTTTCATTTCTTTAAAATCTCAAAAGCTACGGAAATCGTAGCGCTGGAAAACATCTTAATATATTATGAATAAATAATAATTTCATTTTGAATTTTCTGAAACGTTTTTCTTGTTTTTTTTTGTCTCTATATCCGGATTTGAATAAATGCAGCTTATGTAATAGATACCTGCTCATCCCAAAAACAAAGAACAGTTTTTCAGGACATAATCGTAGCTAAAATACAGTCAAATGTTTCCCAATGCTCACGTTAATTAGCAGTAATAGCAGTAAGGTTACTTACTTTAACTAACGTAGCTTACTCAATGAATTCTCAATGCATCAGTTTCAACTCTACGATATTCTTCCATGTCCCCAACTTAAACTTGAATGACGAGATTTGAATAACCGTTTTAGTGCGATTAGCATGTTCTCTCGTCTCAACCAATAAAAAAGAGTCAAGCACGAGTTGTATGCGCGTGATTACGATATTTTAGACAATACCGGTTTTACTATGAGGACTAAATTATTGTTATTTACAAACTAGAGTACGAGATGAGCTTTTTTTGAGGATAGTTCGGATAGTCGTAGGAATATGAAGTTTGCTTTGCTGTATTAACAAAATCAGCGGGTATAATTGCGTAGTAGACTATCAGTAGCAATTTAATGGCTTTCATATTGACAGTTCCACAACATTCATTGCGTTATTTATGTGGTTGAGCAGACAAGTTTTTCGAATAGGTATATGAAGCAATGGATTGGCAATATCCTTCAAAATGATTCAAATTGAGATTGACAGTGTGTCGAATACAAAAGTGCGCAATTGGGTGCAATTAGTGTGCAATTAGGGTGCCGCTTCATGTTTAATGAATTTTATTTTCAGGGTTCCGTACCTAAAAAGGAAAAACGGACTCCTTATAAGATCACTTCGTTGTCCGTTTGTCAAGACCCTTTTTCTCAGGAACACGTCGAGTTATCAATTTGAAATAAATATCAAATACTTAGGGCTGCAATCCCTTGAAGCAGTGAAAAAAATCAAACTTCTAAGTCAACGCAATCAAAAGATACGGGCGTTTATGTTCCGTTTATGCCTCATATTTTGACACTCGCAAGGGAATCGAAACCTATAGGGTACTTCCCGTTGACCTAGAATCATGAAATTTGGCAAGAAGCAATGTCATATGTAGCACAAGTAAAGGAAAAAAAATACTACAAAAACCGTAAATTTGTACGGAACCCTCGGTGCGCGACTCACACTTTACCGGTTTTTTATATGGTTGATAGGACAACCATCTCTCAAAGTACACGAATTTCATGGCTTTATAGAGTTATCTATTTATAAAAATAGGCGACTAAAACTTTTAAAATCTCACTATGGAACCCTAAAAGGTAATAAGAATAACCAATTTATTAAAATACCATAATCATCATCTATTAACTAACTAATATGTATCAGTTAGTTGATAGTTTCCGTTGAAAACAGAAAACCGAAAATGGGAAATGAATGACATGCATCATCATCTGCCTAGCCTATTCCCAACTAGGGACATATGTTGGGGTCGGCTTCCAGTCTAACCGGATGCAGCTGAATACCAGTATTTTACATGGAGCGACTGCCTATCTGACCTCCACAACCCAGTTACTGGGTAATACGATACCCCTTTGTATGACTGGTTGTCAGAGTTTCGGGCTTCTCACTACCCGTAACGACTGTCAAAGATCCACGAATGACAGCCGGGACCAACAGTAACGTACTTTCCGAGGCACGGAGGGGTCTCGGTATGTAAAGATGGTCACCCATCCACAGACCAACCGCGGCAAGCGTAGCTTAACCTGATCGATCGACCTGTGCGGCTGTTATTATTATGCCATGGGCCCTTCAAATGAATGACATGCATGTAAGTATTATACTTAATTATTAAACGCGTGGTTTAATATTAACCAAAAAGGTAGGTAAAACGCAATTTTCAAAACTGCAAACTATTTACTATAACCGCAGCGTCGCCCGGCATCTCTCACCGAGTGATTATGACGATACGCCAAACCGATTACCGTCCAATTAATTATTATTGTGAACATGGTACCGAGTTATAATTGAATTTACACGTCATTAACTGTTATTCGAATAAGTAAAACTTCGACACAGTGCCGAGAGCTGTTATCATGATTATCTCGCAGTCATTGCTGTTGAATGCGAGGAAATTTTTGAAACAATTTAAAGAGAGCGTTATTTATGTCTATTTTCATTTCATGTTAAGTTTGTTGCTATCTGTACTTTTACATATGTTTGAAGGAAATCTGTTTTCAGTGAACTAGCTTTGAAACCTCTTTCTATCTAACAGATGCTTATTATATCACCTATTTAATATAATAGCATCTGTTATATTACCATTCGATTAGATTATTTAATAACGAAGCCTTTTAGACGATTTATTTAATAAGCCATTAGCATTTATGAGGTAAACCTAATATCTTTAGTTAATGGGTCTGAAGCACGCAAGCCAGTTTCAGAATTAATCAAATTAGAGGAACACGGTTTTACATAACACAAATAACAATATTAAGACGTGTAGCGAAGTCCTTATTTAACTCAAATACTATCAAGTTTGAGAGGAGGACCATACCCAGTTCCTTGTATCAGGGACCGTTGTTGAGCGGCCATTGTGGCAGCCTCATTCAAATAGTAACACAAGGGTGGTGTGAAGTGTTTCACGCGAGCCCGTTCAATTGTATACAGGTAGAAAACTATTGACAAAGCGACCGTGTGCGTTGTCTCGCCTCTCCGCGGGCGCTCGCTCACTAAACACGATATAACAGTACCAGTTCGCTCTATTTGAACGATCAATATGTGGCCTTTCTTATCACCTTCTATTTACCTCTCTATTTTCTTGAAAGAATGCTGCAGACAAGTTGTATTGAACTGAAAAAACTAAACAATAGCTCACCTATTGTTTAGTTTTTTCAGTTCCGCAAAAACGAATTTGGGTTTCTGGATCTTTTGACTTGAGTAACACAAAAAAAACACTCATCAGAATAGTTAAGGTGCAGTTAAGTAAGTTAAGTACTACCTATTGTCCTTAATTAAAAACGTGAAGTTTTATGAAAACTGCAAGAAAGACAATGGTAGGATCCTATCACTTGTCACAGTCAAAAGTTTCGAAATGATTGTGTTAACTCGTTGAATGCTGTGTGAGAATCAACACAATGTTAACGTGGGAACCGAGAGAACTCAAATAAATGAAACCTATTCTGTTTACTATTTTTTTTTCGGGTATTTTTAAATATTAGCTTAGGAGCTAGCATTGAAGGGGTCCTGAATTATTTGCCTATATATACCTACGTAATTGTAAAGAGATTCTTCTTAAAGTGAAGACGGAGAATTACGTTGTTGTATAAGCTTATAGACTGCATGAAAATCATGCATTTTGCATCAACCTAAATAATAACTTATACGATCCTTAAATTACAGGCCAGTTGAACAGAAACTCCCTCAACGATTAAAAAAGTACCTATAAATTAACGTCAACTAAGCAGGCTCATTCGTAATCGTCGCCAAAACTCGCACATTTAACTAATAAGTGGTAAATAAATGAGTTTGGTTCGACTTTAATTAAACTTTTTCAAAACAAAACAGTGTTTTCGGATTCGGGTCTCATCCGTGCCGTGGACAGAGCTAACGAGGCGAGCCTCGCTAGACTACTCACCTACCCACACATACATAGTACGGTTTACAGCAAAAGTTGCTGAAAAGACCCAGATTGTCAAGACACTTTAGCAATAATGCTGTCTCAAGATACGTTTAAGATTTACCGGATGTACTAACAAGAAAACTTTGTATTTTACACTTAGGTAATGAAAGTTTTCGGCTTTACGTTGCCATGAAAAATATAGACGAACAACAAAACGAACGAAGGAAGGATGCACAAACCGCAGAATATGAAGCTACATACTCATATATTCTACAGTGTTGTGGTACACTGTAGAATATATGAGTATGTAGCGTATGGAAGCTCGCGGTGCGTGGCGCGTCTACGAACCATATCTTTATATGGCGACAAGTATATTATGCTATGCTGTCTAATATATGCAGGTTGGGGGAAAGATAGGGTTGTAATGGGATTTTTGTTTTATTTTGTTTTGATTCCCTTACGGTAGAATGTCGAATGGTGCATGCGGGTGTGCTGTATACGGTGGCGCTATCTTTTGGCCTTTATGGAACTGATCTTTGTGAAGCGACCCAAGATTATTTATTTTTAAATACTGTTAAATAAAATGATATTAGAAGAGAGTCACCATAATTCTCCTGCCCTTATCCCAATTTATTTGAAGTTGCCGCAACATATCCTTTTCTATAGTTCTCTATTAAGCGTCATCTCGGTAGTCAGCCCCCTTTTTATCCATATCATTTTTTACACAGTCCATCCACAATTCCATATTCATATTCAAAACTTTCTTCACGACATATCCCACATTTTTATCGATATTAGAAGAGAATAGATGACATGTTAGCCCTGAAAACAAAGTCATGAATTACAAGATAAAATTAATGTTTCTCTGTTACTCTGTTTCATAAATAAAATTTCCAGTCCACAGTGCTTTTTACAGTTGCAGTTAGTGTTAAAAGCATGTAGCGTGACCACGTGCTCCGTTACTTTTAGTTCAAAGCCTCTAGGATGTTCGGCGGGATGTTAGCAGCACTAATGTAGATAATATTTAACTAGCTACGTATTTATTTACATTTTCTAGTCTAAAAATGAAAAGGTTTCTTACAATTTTACTCGCTGCGGTAACATCGATTCAACAGGGCTAAAAGACTGGCTTTGATGGTGACTTTCAGTAAGTTAAAGTGCACTTGTCTTCTGCTGGTTGACTTATTATCCAGCGGGGAAATTGGGTTTCACGCTATTCGTAGTAATGGCTTTCATTTTGACAGTTGAACAATATTTATTGCGTTATTTACGTTGTTGAGCAGACAAATTTTTCGAACATATTAAGAAGCAATATCATTCAAAATGATTCAGAATGTGATTGAAAGTGTGTTTATTTATTTATTTATTTTAGGATCTCCAACAAAAGATAAACACTAAACATTATACACCGTTACATTTTGATCGTTTTAATCTTTAAAAGAGTTCATTGTACTCATCATTAGTAACAACTTTTACTATGGGACCAACACTGAAATCGTGAAAAAAAATCTGCTGTTCCCTACATTTTGACGAGTTATATGAACATAAATGTATTTTTTTTTCACATTTACAGTGTTGGTCCCATAGTAAAAATTTTTCATAATGATGAGTACAATGACCCCTTTTAGGGATTAAAACGATCAAAATGTAACGGTGTATAGTTAATGGACGACAAAGTATTTGGTAGGTGTACTCTTTCACGCATTTAGGGTGCTGTTTTAGTTGGTAAAGCTCAAAGCAACTTTAATTTTTGTTGGACTTGCTGTGAGGTTGTGAGGATTTCCATGGTGCAAGTTGCGGAAATCTTGTTTCTGGGTACTACAACGTGATTATGGGTAACATTGAAATGGTGCATGAAATCAGGATAATTTACTTATGCCCGGCTAGATTCGATAGAGTTATCTTATTTAAGCAAAGCTTTTCGTTAACTCATCGATCCAAGCACTTTGAATAGATTACCTTCGCTTAAGTACTTCAGAAACCGGAGATTACACGGATTTAGGAAAGGACACGTGCCGGTTACACCTACACTTAAGTGAAGTGAGCTTGAAGTGAGTTGTCAATAGTGTAAATCTAGCATCAGCATGTTGATTCTGTAAAAATCTCACCGTGAAAACTTGCGTGGAGTGAGCTGTCATTCCATCTGATGCTATAGGGATTGACACTAATGACACAAGCTTCCTTCACCTACGTTTTCACGATGAGATAGTTATAGAATAGATCAGCAGGTAAGGTAACCTAACCAGAATGAACTTTGAGTCTTTAAAACCATTTGCGAATAACGCAACAAAACAGTCACAAAATCATAGAGGCATTATGGAAAAAGCTATAGTTGTCTATGGGCAACATGCAAAGGATTAACATTCCGGCGGCGTAACTAAGGCATGTGTGAGCGGGGTTACGATCAACTCGCCGACATTTCACTCACGTTCACGCTCTAATCATCATGGATTCATGGCGACATGCTGTTTGACATGCTTTTGATTTGATGCTTATTAGAGGAAGTCTTTTGTTAATAATGGACGTGGTCCGGTTGTGAATAATGGATCAATTTACTATCAAAATACCATGAAAAATTACTAATTGGTTTGCTGATAGATTTTAAATTGTTTTTTTTTTAATTTTTGGGATTTTATTTTAGTTACATGAAAATAAAGAATTTAAATAATATTTTATTTTATTTAAAATCGTACATCTGCATAAGGCGAAGAGAAGATCTCTTTAATATCTACTAAGCTAAAATACCTATAAGAGCTGCACGTAAGTCTAGGAAAAATTTACGCGGGTTCTATTATATTATTTATATTGATCGACTTTTACTGTTAACCGTACGCTGGGTAGGTATATTCTGTCCCAACCATTACTTACCTCAAAACTTGTCGCCCAGAGTTCCATACATCATCGTTCCAGCTACAATCTAACTTTGTCTCGTGTGGCATCCCTAAGGACTCCGAAAATATCGCCGAACGAGAGTTTTATTGCTACAGACATATGCGAGAAGCTACGAGATGTAGCTAGCGCTCAGTAAACGAGTTATACCAAATTTATCTACCTCCGCTTCATATCGATTCGTTTCGATATAATAACGATTTACGTAAAGATTATTGGTCAAGGACGAAGTTTACGGACCAGACGCCCCGTGCCCACTTACAGCTTCGAAACAGCTAGCCTGTAAAATTGTTATCAAAGAAATTCCAATGTTCATTTAACCTACGAAGAAAAAAGTATCCTGAAAAGAATACTAAGATCAGATAACAATTTATTTTAAACTGTAATTTTCCTGTAAGTTTTCTTTATCATAAGTACCTCACGAATACCTACTTGAGAACAAAAAGTGCCTACCTATACCACCGGTTTTATAAGAAGAAAACACCCCACACACACCCATATAATAATCTGTATTATCTTTCGTAAAAGACACGGTACGACGATACGTGTATAATATTTTGAAATGCAAATGAGACTCGCTGAAAGTACGTATGTTTGGGAAAAGCAAAACAATGTTATGTAACACGTTCCGCGCATACGTTGCACATTTCTTCTACCTTCATTTCTCGCAAAGCTTTTGTCCTGTACTAGCAGACTTCGAAATGTGTCCTAAAAAGAGTAGAGAAAGCACTGCTTTGATATATCGTACGTTTGCATGGAAAGAGTGACTGATGAGTGTCGTGTCGGCCAGTGCTAATGATACAGTGTCTGGCTAGTAACATGTGCGTCCACTATTATTTAACATGTCCGCAGTAGGGCTACAACCATACAAGTCAGTGTGGACTCTGGCATGACGTATACACAATGTATTTCGCGTGTGGAAGCGACGTGCCACGCCCTTTCTCGTATCAAATGCATGCTCAGTTGTGGCGTTAGATACATTTGTAAAGATCTACCGCATTATGTGCATGTCTCTTGTATTATAGAGAACCATTACATAACGTGTTAGTGAACTAGACTTTAATTAGGTGTTATCATAAATCTATATCATTAGCCCGCTCTAATCAGTCTCAAATGTCAAATAATGTCAGCAGTTTATCTGAATCTAGTTAGTTCAGTTACTATAAATAGCAATTACCTGATAAAGTTCCATTATTTCTCGAACCACAGTCGACTAATGTTTCTGGAATAAGATAATTAGTTGAGTTATAGGCGTATTTATTGACTGGTAATAGATCTAGTGAAAGGAGCATTCAGCCACCCACGCGCGGTTGGAAACCCACCTCGGACCGCTATCAATCTGTGTTACTATAGCGACGTAAGTGTGATTCTAAAAAAAAGTGTGTGTAAAAACAACATCGTTTGAAAGCTCTCAAAGCGCTCCGCGACACTATTGTGTGTCGATTTCTTGAAAAGATTGTTCACAAACACGTGTAGGTGGGACGTTACGTGAAGGGTGAAACAACACGAGCCATTTGTAGGCGCCAAGTGTTTGCTGAAGAGTCGCTGCGGCATCGCTAATGAGCAGGGAATCGGAGAAAGTGCTTGTGTGGATGTGAGCCGCAGAACCGCACCGACAGTCGCACTTGTACGTACTACGTGTAGTAACCGCGGTGAGGCGCCGCTACTTCCTCTCCGCTCGCCCTCTTGTTGCCGTACATGTTTAACGTTCTATCTCCGGCCTCCTAATTCGTATGGACAAATACAGCAACGGCCATGTGTACTGACGATGTTAATTAGAGTTGTTATTAAAAACGACGTTGATTTGGAAAGTTCTGCGGTGTGCAAATTTAATTAGATGTAGATACCTAACTATTCAGTTTGAAAAATGAAATCAATTTTATCTGAAGTATCTTTCATTTTGACATTGTAAAGCAAAAACAAACAGACAGTAAACAGTGTCTTAACAAATTGTATTAACTGTGGACTGTTGGAGTAAATTAACAAAACTAGCACAGCCGACGTGTTTTCCCTTTAGCGAAGTACTTCTAATGGACAAAGTTAGGAGGTAGGTCGAGCGGAGAGTGTCCGTTACATAATTGCAGTTGACGCGAAGAGACGGATGCGTAGTGGCCGGACTGCCGCAGACAACAGGCGAAACCTGCTGGACAAGCGCGGTTCGATGCCCGGCCGAGCACTTGTCGCGTTCGTTCGTATCATTTTTTCTCAGCTCTCCATGACCATACACTATTATGACCTTGATTTTAACGTAACGTATTTTCAACCATATAAAAGCAACACGGAGTCTTGTTTTTATTTTGGATGTTATATGATAAAAGCTTATTTATTACAAACTAGCGGGTCGCGGCTTCACCCGCGTGGATGTCGGAAAATATACCACGGAAACGTATTACCGGGATTAAAAGTACCCCATGTGTTAATATGGTTATAAACTAAGTAACTGTGTACCAAATTTAAACCTCAATCCAGAACCTACACCCAGACAAACAAACGGACAAAAATTCTTCGTTACTATTTCATTATATGTATAGATAGATGTCGTTTAAGCATTTTATGTATTCATGATGTCTTGTTTATTATTAAATGGCTGTTGAAACCAATGATTTCCAGAATGTGCCTCACAGCACGGACTTATTTCCCTTAATTGCTATCATCAACTTAAATTGCCATCTGCTTCGTCCGCAAACCGTGTTGCTATCCACCTGTCGTCTCCTACAAAACCCTGTTTGCTGAGTAGTTCTATGTGATCCGCAGTTATTTAATAATTTCGCTGAGCAAAGACGCAGTGGCCGGGGAGAGTTTGCGCGAGCTCGGGCCCGGACGTCGGGCGTCGTGTTTGCACTCAATAAGCCGCGGCAAACAGTCATTGGTCGACGTATTCTTTATCCAAAGCCTTTAAAAGTCACACTGTAAAGTAAGTTAAAGCGATTCAACAAACCTTGTTTTGTTAGAAAGCAAATAACGCAGGCTGGAGATTTATGACTAGATTCAAATTAATGGAGGATAGAAAACAATGGTGACTGCGATTATGTGTTGTGAGAACTAAGAACACTATTATGTTTGTATGTCACAATTACAAAGTATCTATATCCAACCTTTTACGCAGATCATTAGTCATCGTCAACCAAGAATAAATATTTTTTTTACTATCTCGTGGCAAAGTGATAACTATTACTTTCAGGTTTTACAACTATGTGTCAATGCTAATTTCTATACCTGAGTGTCCTCGTTACTTTAAAAAGAATAGTAAAATGTAGACAAACAAAGCCGGAGAAATACTCGGAAGCGTATAGATGTACTCTCTCCGAAGCACCTCGTGTCAATGTTGATGGATGGTCCCCCGTACGGCGTACGTACGGAGCCAGCGAACATTCTTTTAGCTATTGTCGCCGACTCGAACAAAAATAGAAATGCAGAATCTCTTGATCTCAGTCGGAAATCACTTCGTTCGTTCGATGTTGCTTGAAGTTTGCACACTGCCAGTGAGATTGGATCTACTCTCATTTTTTTACATTTAGAAATCTGGGTAAAAGCTCTATTTCTCTCTTCATATTTTATTCGAATGTTAGAACTGCATGCTATAGAGACTTCTACAAAACTACTGAAGGCAAGTTTCCAAAGGCAAAAGCGTCTCCCGCGGAATGTGATAGAACATACTTACACGGAATAAATCAAGCTTCAACAAAGTACGGATTTGGCTCGGCTAAAAATATACGGCTACAAATGACCTAGACTTATTTAAAACGTCCTATACAGCTTTGTTAAAATCAAACAAGCAAGTATTTCTAAATATTCTCGGTCACCTATGATTAACAAACTACTTGTATATATCCAAATATGTGAGTTGGTTATTTCAATAGTAATCACATTTGGTTATAAATATAAGTACCAATAATATATAGTTGTTTATAGAGTTTCTAGCTTTTTTCTGTTGATTGCTCGCAAACATTTTCCTCGATACCTAAATAAACTAAAAAATACTATGTAATCATACATGTCTAGTTAACAGAATGCACCATCAAGTTCCGTGAAGCGCGCGGGACCTTCAAAGAATTCGCGTTTTGCAGCAAATAGTTATAACTGAGCGGCACCGGTATCGTAATACGATTTCATGTAACTTGAGAGATCGAATAAGCTGATTGCTATTTAATTAGAATAATTTCCCATGCCCACCGCATTGTTACGTAGATACCGACTACTTGCATTTGTAAAGTGAACCTTTTCCGTTTCCCGATTGAGTTTGCTTTACTTTGAATTCGTTTCATCTTGTGCTAACTTTACGGTCAGATTATGAGTTCTTATATTGCCTTTTAAAATGTTGCCCCTAGCTTTTCCCGGTTCTTTCTTATCCGAGATATATATGTATAGATATATATCTCTCTGGAGCCACTTAAAAAGTAGTATCTACTTATCTGTGTAGTAGTAGTAGTATAAAAGCCTATAATGTCCCCACACAGGACACAGGCCTCCCCTCGGGCCCAGTACGGGCTGGTAGTTGTCACATGTCTTCGAATTTATGGTTCTAGGACATGCCTGTTTCCTTACTGTGTTTTCCTTCACCGTTTTGAAAGCAGTGGTGACAAAGTGAAGCGCCTGTCTGGTTTCGAACCTACGACCTACTACTCGTAAGTCGCGGCAGTTACCACTGGGCCACCAATGCGCCTCCTTATTTGTGTGCCAATAACTAACGATATCAGTCAAAATGTAGGGAACAGCTGTTTTTTTTTCGCGATTTCAGGTTTGGTCCCGTAGTAAAAGTTGTTCATAATGATGAGTACAATGACCTCTTAAGAGTTTGTTGGTGTTTTTCCAATAACCCTGTATAATGTAGATGTCATTAGCCCCTCTTATTTAACCTCCCATGCATTCTGTTATTAGAATCATCTCATTCAAGTCGCTCATTATAAAGCAAGTATACCTACCAAAATATAATAAATTCAAAAATTAGGTAACTGTGACCATGACATCGCCTAAACTTGAATAACGTGTGAACTATGTTATTTAATTGCGTTAATAACGGTGCCGGTTTGCCATGTATGCCATTATTATAGCATGAGTTACATTTCTACTGGATCAGCAAAACATTTCCAGCTTTTTCTTTACAATATTTGTAACGCGATAGGTGTAAGGACGAATGCAAAACAATAAATAGGTTATATTTCCAAGCCTAGAGCTTCGGTATCCTCGAGATGCAACCTGCTTTTGTAAGTTAAATATGTTTTAGGGTGCGCCTACTATCCTGAAACGTAGAAGATATACCTTCCAACTTCCGTTTCCTGACTCGTGTTGAAAACTGTCTATCTCATTGATAAGCAATACATCATTATCAAAGATTTTATAATCATTGGAATGATTGGGTAAGAACTCACAACAAGGTCGACAGGTGACGTTGGACTAGGTTGGAACGAAGTTTCTTTTGCTGTATGTTCTGTATTTAACTAGCCCGTGACTTCGTCCTCGTTAAATTTCACCTTCACCTTAGTGGTGGAATTTCGAAAAACACTTTCTTAGTGAATACCTACTCTTCACAAAGAACATATCCTCCAAATTTCATGTCTCTAGGACCAGCGGTTTAGGCTGTGAGATGATATATCTGTCAGTCAGGACTTTGAATTTTATGTATATGTCGCAGCCAACTGGTTAAATTCGCCGTTTAGTTAACCGCCTGGTCTTTGGAAGTAGTGCTCGCCTCGCTTCGCTCTCTCAGCTCGCACGCGGTCGATCACAGTTATAGCCTAACCTAACCCATTTGGTCGGGGCATTCGGCTCGCGCGTGATAGGTTACAGACTTCCAACCTAAACTGTAATTGAATATCATCCAGGCCGTTAGTTGAACGGCCGCCGTTTAGGTAAAAGGCTAGGCGGTTAACTAAACGGCTAATTAAACCAGTTAGCTGCGAGAATAACAGGCACAATGAAATAATTACTTGAAATAAAAAAGTAACATTAAATGAAAAAAAAACAGACGTAATTATCTACTTTAGCAAAAGTATCTGACGGTCAAAATGTTACACTTTCTTCGACCTAGCTCTCATTCGCCAAGTAAACGATAAGGAACTTTGTTAGGTAAGTACAATGAGTTTTAAATGATAAAATTAACCAAAAATCCTGCCCAAAGTCTCTCCAGACGTACTTTGTATAAAAGCTTCATTACAATTTTTTTAACAAATAAAATAGCCATATGATAATGTCAAATGATCTCAGTATTAACCAGGATCAGTTAAAGCTCCTAATATTCAGTCGATTTGGCAGTAACTGTAACATAACTACCAATTGCGGTGCAATATTAAGCCTGCGCCGATGTACTTAATATATCTATGTTACAGTGCACAAATCCTATACAGAGTCTATGTAAACAGATAAGTATAGCCAGCGGCCTATTCTGTAAAAATCTCACCGTGAAAACTTAGGTGAAGTGAGCTTAAAGTGAGCTGTCATTTCGCCTCATGCTAGGAATTGACAGCTCACTTCACCTTAGTTTTGAATATGAGAGTTTTGCAGAATAGACCTCTACAATTCCCGTAATTTTAAGAACGTTCACGTACTGATCTCAATCTTAATCTGTAAAAAATTTCTCTATAAACCCTAGATTTTGACAAGTTTAGTTTACCTACTAGATTTTTTACGTTTTTAATTACGGGAAATAGGCCTCTAGATACATGGATAGTTTGTATATCCATTTAAAATTCTTTTGTTTTAATTTACATGACGCGGCGGAGCTCATTGTCACGTTTGAATGATGACAAAATACTTAATATAAAATTTTAATAAATGACAACACAATGCACCGCAGCACGGTTTACGATTCAAACTTAATTTTCACATGAATAATCAATATTTGTGGTCGGTGGTGGTTTCATTTTATTGTATTGGTATAGCGGCCCGCCCCAGCTTCGCACGGGTGCATTTTTTTTTTCGAACAATTTTTTTTTCTTTCATACAAATCTTGTCCTGACAATACCGATCACAACAAAAAAAGCATTAACGAAATCGTTTCAGCTGCTCTCGAGGTTTGCGCTTAGCAACACTTTAGCGATTCATTTTTTTTTATATTACAGATAACGATCTGCAGTAGATACCTACCTACTTTGAAACTTAAACATACCTAGTACCTTCCTACATACTGAACCAAATCATATTAATCCTACAGACGCACATTTGCTAAAAAAAAGGTGTGGGTTCAGAGGACGGCAGGAACGATTTCAAAATTAAATTTCGTAGCGGCTGTTGTGTATGTTCAAATTTTTCATCATGGGTGTCGTTTCTCACAATTGACCCTAACAAAAACTAACACTACACTACAATTATCGAAAACTGTGTCTCTCTCTCTTATAATACATTTAATAAAAAATCGCATGGTGTTGGCATAACGCTTCTTCGTTACGTGACTACTTCTACCAGTTTATTCCTACCGCAAGCTTCGTAAAAAACTCCGTTCCAAGGGCCTAAGGGCCACTTACATCACAATCACAAAATGCATTTTACCTGTGATTTAACGCTAAATATGTCATTCTATCTCTGACAACTTCAAACGATTGACAGAAATAGAACGATATTTTGTTTAGCGCTTAATGCAATTAGTGATTTGTGGTGCAAGAGGGCTTTAATGACAAACTTCAGTGTTATTTTTAAGAAGAGCTTTTACTAAAACGCTAGTTATGTGAGTGCTTTGTGTTTAAATTAAGCCATGGCCGGACTTTGGTAACCTTTAGTTTAAGGTGTGTTATCTTTGTGGGCGGTTACTTTAGAGTGAAGCTATTGCCAAATCCGACTAGAAAGTATCCGTACTTAGGTACTTTATAATCTGTACTCTATAGGGACTTTAAACCTAAACAAAATATTTGATGAAGCTTACTCATAATTATATATGGGTGTAGTACCTTTGAAAGGGTTCTTTTCTCGGAATTCTAGTTCCGAACACTAAGCTGTTTTTCTGATCTTATAGGGCTAACGGTTCTTTTAGTATTTTTTTCGTGTCATGATCATTATGATTCTTCACAACTGCATGTCATCGTACACTACTTTACTAACATGCTTGAGGTTATAAGATTTCCGTTTGTCTAACTGGTATTTTTTCTACTTTCAGGTACATACTACATATACAAATCGGGCACAACTGTTTCGTAAGTCTTTTATGTTACCTACTGTAAATTAAATATTGTTGGAAAAGACGACACCAAAGTACAACTTATGAAGGTAACTAGGTTTTTCATAGTGTATTTTGAGTATTCCGTTGGTGCAGAAAGCACCCAAGGTAATAAAGCATAAGTAATAAATATAAAGCAGAAATCCGTGCGATATAAATAGAGAAACATTCTCTTACCGCAGCGCACCGCATCAAAACTTTATTATATTGTACGTCGCATATCTGGTGGACATATCTAACTGGATAAACAAGGATAACACAGAATGGAGTAAAAGTTTTTTTATTACAATAACAATATGGGACCGATAAGTTGACGGGCGCGGTATCATTGTTTAGCTGTTCGCAGAGTTTTCTCATATCGCGCCTTCCGCTCGTTTCATCGCAACTTACGCCGTCCTAGGCTAAACTTCAGGTTAATTAACTCGTCTCAACTGTGTAACTACTGATAAACTAGCATTATTACTCGCTATTTTATTGTCTACTGTATCCCAATCAACTGGCTACGCCGCTACGTAAATACGTGAACTTTCGGAAGCGTGTATAGTTTTATCTAAGTTTATTTTTACGGTTTAAAACGAGTTTTACCTACTTGTCTGATATTAATACAAAATGCGTTTCTAATGCTAATTACAGGTATACGTAGGTAAATAGATTTCATTTCATGCTTTCTGAAAGCTGGAAAAACAGATGTCAAAAAACGGATGGTTGGATCCAGCTCGAAGGTCAAAATTGGTCGACAAAATACAACACTTTAGTAATAAATAAACAAAGAGAGACGAATAATTTTAATTAAACCAAACATATTAAATCTAAATAGTAGCTTGTTTGGGGGTCAAACAAAACGCTGAGGTAGAATTAGATAAGGGTGACGCGCAGGTACGCCGGAGCTTTGTCGGGACGAGCGATCGCGGCCGCCGAATGTATGGGCGAAGTTTGACGGGTAGCTTAGTTAGCCCCGTAATGAACGCGGATTTATCCCGGCTTCCCAGCCCTGATATGAGCGATCCAATACGAACCGACTTGTTTACCCACAGTATTCTCACGATTAATCACTTAGATACATGTATAGACCACATCAAAATAGATTCTATTAGATAAGATTCCACTACCTACATTCATTAACCCTTACATCCGCTGTCTTGTGGGAATGTTCTTGCAATATCTAACAATGGGACCAATAACACAAAAGAAAGAAGAGTAGGTAAACAAACATTTCATTACACACTCATAAACCAACATGTACCTATCTAACAACATAACATAAAGTCTTAAAAGTAATGCCGTTCAAACTTAATTAGGTAGAGTAGTTTCCCCGTACTACAAATAATAATTACAGTTGTTTAAAGACATTATAAAGTCTACCTACAATAACTGTTCAAGAATGGAACACGAAACATATGCTCTATACAAATAAATCAACATGCCAAGAAAATAAATAATGGTACACACGCGAGTACGCTACTTTGCCATAACCACGTAGTAATCAATAGAAGGGTCGGAATTAACTGCGTACAGTTAGCCGCAGAAATAGTGTAGCGGTGCAAAGCTACCTCCGGTACCCGGCCATCGGCGATAATAACTCGCTTCAGTAATCCGACCACTGGACAGGTACTTATTATATTATTTTTACGCTGACACAGAACACAAATTGTGTGTCGGCATCGGTAATTGTGTCATTACATACTTCAGTAACTTTGTTCACAAACATTTAACTCGTTTTCGTATTGATTTAGTTCATGTTTTATTAACGAAGTAGTGGTTTGTTATGTCCGACTTTATTATTACAAATTATTTCAGTCAATTACCTAGCCTCTAAAAATGGTATAACTTTAAAAGTTTCCACAAAAATACAGCGTTATTTTTCGTGTACATCGGTTGCTTAGTAGGCAGGTCGCGGAGCCGCACGGACTCAGGTCACGCAAATAGGTTAATAGCTGCCGCCGAAAAAACGCCGTAAAGGAAGCTTAATCAAAGAAAAATACTGCTACTCCTTTCAAGTCGGACGCTTTTATTGAATAGGCGAGGTGAACGGAAGTCGCCCTGATTCAGTCGCCGAATTCGTTTCTACCTTGTTTCACAAATAATACAAGGCTTAGATAATGCAGAGCTCTCATACAGAAAGACATCCTTTATAAAGACTTTCGAGCAAATAAAAAGTTCATAAAAAAGAAACGACAATTCCAACCCGGAGTTCGCATATCTACAAAGCTTTTACCAGAAGTCAGTGTTCGCAAAAAAAACAAACGAAAGTTTGTCTGAAACTAAAGAGAAAAGCAGAGGCAATATTAACACAAAGTTATCAAATAAAAGCACTTATAATTTTTGTGTCGAGTGAGAGAATTTCTAAAGGCCGAAATACATTTCTGACACTTCCGGACGCTCAAGAGCAAAGATAATTTAACTAAAGATTACTATTAAGAAAGTGTGTCGTAAAGACATCAATTTCAGTAAACGTTTCGAGCGTGACCCTAAACGTTCAGTTACTACTAATGCAATATTAACATGAGTACTCCAAAAAGGCAGTAGGTAAATGACAAATTGTCCGTCATTATAGGAAAGGGAACGAGGTTAGAAAGCTTGTACATTTTTCGTATCGCGCCGATTATGTTAGTTGCATGCCTCAGTTACAACACGAGCCTTGGACCCGCTCATTATAGAACACGTATACACTAACCCACAGTTATTAATGTCGTAACGTCTTTACGAACTATTGCTCTATACTACCTCAATTTTCAATACCGGCTCTATTTTGCGAAGGAAACTATTTTATTCTTCTTTCATTTTGTTGCTTTGCGAAGCTTCAATTCTAAATCAATTTAAGTCATATAATTTGAACTCTAAGGAGGTAAGTAGGTATGGTCGGTTTCCAGCGTTATCAAATTTTATACGCAGCGTCAGTCATTCTTCTTATTGTCGGAACTACCGCCATCGGCTTGACAACTGACTGACGACTTTAACGTGCTCTCCGAAGCACGGCTGAGAGACCTCAATCTGTAAAGAATGATCATTGATCACCGACCCCAGCTAATAGCAGCAAGCGGAAGCGTCGCCGATCGATCGCTCTGTGATGTAGCCATTTAGCTCCGCGGCTCCGTGCCCCTCCAGAAACAATTTAGGTGTTACAGAGGTTTATATAACAAGAGATAAGAGAATCCTTAACACTTCCGATCCGCGTGGCACCGTGCCAAGGATTGCAACACTGCTTTTCCCAGCTTTATTGCCATTTTCAATAATAATTTATTCATCTTCACGCTATATTCTTTCAGGGGGTCGGTGGATGTCGGAAGCTGGAAGCTATCAGCGATAAGTGCAGTAGATTTGCTAACGATCTTTTTTATGCCTTAGTTCCATGAGTTCCTGATATGTTAATACTCGTTAGAGACTTGAAACCATCCAGAAACATAATATCTTTTAGTTTATGATTACAAGTTTCAGTGATTAAGCTACCAATTCCCATAGTAACCCAAATTAACAATTATTTTAAGACAAGTGGCATTTATGTGTGGCTATGTCAATACGTGTTATCCAAAATGCTAACCTTTATCATATACAGATAGAGTACAGAATAAGCGAGGAACCCTCTCGTACTAATGATCAGCGTCTTGCCGATGGCATCAATAAATTCGATAAAAGCCTTCATTCACACTTAACAAAGATTCGCGGTCCATTCATTGTTCAAGTTATTTTAGCCTGAGGCGAATGTTTCCAGCATTTCAACAGGCCTATTACATAAGAAAGTATGTACATATCTTCACAACAGAAGTCCAAAAAATAATTAGTACTTTCGTTTATTTACTAGGTAGGCGTAAGTAAGCAGCGGAAAATTATCTAGCAAAAGCAAAAAAAAAACACTGAAAAGTAACGATTCATTCAGTGTATATTCAAAATCTCGGAGAAATGACTTGCCGTTACAAAGGACTTAGTTATGGCACTCGTTCGTGCCTGACCTGGCTTGGTGCAAAGAGGATTATACTGCAGTCAATAGTGCCGATTCTGTTGTTCACAAACTAAACTAAACTTAAATTCGTAGTATTCGAGTAGTGTCAAAGTGCTGATAAATTTGATAGGACTAAACTAAAATTTATCTTCTGTCCTATTCTTAATGAAATAGAAAGAACAACATGCACTGAACTTAAATCTAGTTTAGTTTGTGAACAAGGGAATCGGCACCAATGCCTAAGAACTACCGCTAACTGGCGCTTCGCCGGCAGGACTAGAAATGTTGTGATGTAGCAGTGTTGTTTTTTTAAATACGTTTATTGGATTCATTTACTTGCAGAATATTTATTATATTAATTACATCTCAACAAAAATGTTTTGATATTCGGGTACCGATATAATATTTAACGTCGCGCGTTCAAAACAAGTTTTAGTATTGGAAACTTTAAATAATTTGTTTGTTGATCTAGATCATGAAGATTCGTATTGTTTCAGAGTTTAAACGTCACGTTGGAAAGTTATTAGTGATTTTCAAGAATTAAGTATTTTGGTGTAGTGTTTATCTTCAGTGATCTTATAATCATTTTACCTGGAATAGGGGAGATTTTTGAGATGCTCCGTCTAATTCCGGTTGGTTAACCATGTCAGGATTATTGGACAGTGGTGGCGTCGATTTGCCCTTGAACACGCTTGAGTGTAACTCCAAAAGTTATTCCATGTTTTAAAAGGTAAGGATTGTGTGGTAATAGTTCTTGGAAGTGGTCTGTGAGCCCTTCCCTGGTTGTTAAAAGGATATTCTCGTGATCCATGGATATTTATTACAGGATTCCAAATTGCGCATACGCAGACACCTTTCCAGCCAGTCGAGGATCTTACAGTCAAGAGTTTTTCCCTAAGCCAACCGTGAGTATTTCACCCGCTGACTATTTGCCATAGGATATTCCTCAGTGTTAACGATGGTATTAAATTCTTATTCTTACAAGTGAGTCCTTGTTGTGTAGTTGATGGATGCCACGTGGGTAATCTTGATTCCTATTGTCCCACCACTGTTAGCCTTTTAGAATCCCATGCTCGGTCACCTCTAGGAAGGTAAATTAGTTTCCCATCATATTATTAGGCTTCCGTATTGTCGATTCCAGGAGAGGCACCTCGAGAGATTTGTCTCGCCGCCAGGATCTAGAGGAGCGTCTGGAGCCTGGACGCGAGACCCGTTCCTCGAGTCTGCTTGAAGCCTCTTGTGGAGACGACTGTGCGGCTGGCTGAGTCCGTCTAGCGAAAGCGCAGGCGGGACGGTTTTTTTTTATACCTTAAAACATATTTTCTTAAATTTCAATATGGCTTCCGTAGGAACCATACATTGAACCTAACCCAGTTTTCAAAAGTGGAAACTGGTCCTCAACTTAATTTAAATTAAGGATCTAAAAAAAAAAAAAAAAAAAAAAAAAAAAAAAAAAAAAAAAAAAAAAAAAAAAAAAAAAAAAAAAAAAAAAAAACACTGTTATATTTTTATTTTTGTTCCACCCTGCGGCAAACTAACAAGAGCCCAGAGGCCAGGGGGTCGGGTATTTAAATTTAAATAAACAACCAACTATCTTAAACACAGTTTAATTTATAAATGAAGTCTTCACAATTAACAATCTTACAAATTAGGTAGGTAACTACAACAAATCCCTAGTATTGCCAGCCAGCTAACATTACAGCAAATAGAGCTATGGTCGTGGGGAGTTGGAGATAAAACCAGTACTGTTCCTTTTTTAAGTTTAAATTAAATATCAATATGAAGTTATAACCTTCCAGTTAATATTATTGTTACTTATAGATAAATGGGCGCCAGGGACTTAGAGAGTCCCGGATCCCGGAGCCGACGAAGGTGTCCAATATACTTCTGGATGAATGAAGAAGGTCGAACCCAAGATCCTTAATTTAAATTAAGTTGAGGACCAGTTTCCACTTTTGAAAACTGGGTTAGGTTAAATGTATGGTTCCTACGGAAGCCATATTGAAATTTAAGAAAATATGTTTTAAGGTATAAAAAAAAACCGTCCCGCCTGCGCTTTCGCTAGACGGACTCAGCCAGCCGCACAGTCGTCTCCACAAGAGGCTTCAAGCAGACTCGAGGAACGGGTCTCGCGTCCAGGCTCCAGACGCTCCTCTAGATCCTGGCGGCGAGACAAATCTCTCGAGGTGCCTCTCCTGGAATCGACAATACGGAAGCCTAATAATATGATGGGAAACTAATTTACCTTCCTAGAGGTGACCGAGCATGGGATTCTAAAAGGCTAACAGTGGTGGGACAATAGGAATCAAGATTACCCACGTGGCATCCATCAACTACACAACAAGGACTCACTTGTAAGAATAAGAATTTAATACCATCGTTAACACTGAGGAATATCCTATGGCAAATAGTCAGCGGGTGAAATACTCACGGTTGGCTTAGGGAAAAACTCTTGACTGTAAGATCCTCGACTGGCTGGAAAGGTGTCTGCGTATGCGCAATTTGGAATCCTGTAATAAATATCCATGGATCACGAGAATATCCTTTTAACAACCAGGGAAGGGCTCACAGACCACTTCCAAGAACTATTACCACACAATCCTTACCTTTTAAAACATGGAATAACTTTTGGAGTTACACTCAAGCGTGTTCAAGGGCAAATCGACGCCACCACTGTCCAATAATCCTGACATGGTTAACCAACCGGAATTAGACGGAGCATCTCAAAAATCTCCCCTATTCCAGGTAAAATGATTATAAGATCACTGAAGATAAACACTACACCAAAATACTTAATTCTTGAAAATCACTAATAACTTTCCAACGTGACGTTTAAACTCTGAAACAATACGAATCTTCATGATCTAGATCAACAAACAAATTATTTAAAGTTTCCAATACTAAAACTTGTTTTGATTGGGGTAATTATCCCAGGATATTAATTGGGCTAATTATCAACTTATAACCTTGCTACATTATGTCAAAGACGATTCACAGATTAAAAATGGATTATTTGACAACGAAGTTTCTAGAAAGAAGTCTATAATGAAAAAACTAATTTCATTTCCGCTTTCGGTTATTTAGTTTATTATTAATTTTTACCGAAAGCTGAAAATTATTAAGTATTGCTCCATACGATATTAATTCGATGGTTGGCAATCAATAAGTTCAAATACCGATTAAACTACAACTGTGAATCGGCGACCACTAGATGTCGCCTCTAACTGTCAGAAACTGACGTTCGACTGGATGACA
Source organism: Gortyna flavago (assembly GCA_963669345.1). Taxonomy (NCBI): domain Eukaryota; kingdom Metazoa; phylum Arthropoda; class Insecta; order Lepidoptera; family Noctuidae; genus Gortyna; species Gortyna flavago. The sequence continues at coordinate 7,256,950 of OY770129.1, read as the reverse complement.
GCTAGAATGTAAACAATTTATTTAATGATCCAATTAATTGTGCAAACCTGTTTAACAGGGTTTAGATAAGTGATTTAATGTTAGAAAGTGTTAACTAAAGAGTCCAGTGACAAAATACAGTTGAAGGAATGAATCCTTCTATCAAGTGCAGGCCAAAGTCACTTGTACAAACTACAATGAAATATTCTACTCAGAAACCTCACAATGTAATGCTAATGTTTTCAGGCAAATGCTACTTTATTTAATAGTAATGCAGCGTCTAATACCAACCCTTGGTAGGTACAAAATTTACAACGTAACAGTACCTCCCCAACCACCAGAGATTTGACCCTCTAGGGCAAATCTCGACGCTGGCCCTCCAGCGTCAAAGCAGACTCCAAAGAGCCAAGCACGCTTACAACAACCTACAACGTTCATGCCTGAAAACAGGAACTGAGAGAGAAAAGTGAAAAATATGTGGAAGCCGGTGTACGATTTCAATTTTTATACAACATGGTGTAAACATAAATGATACTATAAAGGTAGATAAAGTATATACATAAACAATACAGAATTCTTGTTACACTTCAAATATAGAGTAACAGACCGCTCTATTAGGCGACATTGTAGTAGGCTTTGATTGTCGGGTCTACAATTCCGCCCGTGTTTTATGGCTTATTTTTAATTATCCATGTAAACTATATGAAATACACTAATTTGGGTTTTTATTATATACTACATATACCTACGACCTAAAAGTATTCTGGTCACACTTCAAGTATAGAGTAACAATCCGCTCTATTAGGCGACATTGTAGTAGGCTTTGATTGTCGGGTCTACAATTCCGCCCGTGTTTTATGGCTTATTTTTAATTATCCATGTAAATTATATGAAATATACTAATTTGTGTTTTTCTTATATACTACATATACATACAACCTAAAAGGGTTCTGGTCACACTTCAAGTATAGAGTAACAATCCGCTCTATTAAGCGACATTGTAGATGGCTTTGTTTAACGAGTCTTGGCCCCACGAACGCACGCACGCACGACGATAATAACTCGCTTCAGTAATCCGACCACTGGACAGGTACTTATTATATTATTTTTACGCTGACACAGAACACAAATTGTGTGTCGGCATCGGTAATTGTGTCATTACATACTTCAGTAACTTTGTTCACAAACATTTAACTCGTTTTCGTATTGATTTAGTTCATGTTTTATTAACGAAGTAGTGGTTTGTTATGTCCGACTTTATTATTACAAATTATTTCAGTCAATTACCTAGCCTCTAAAAATGGTATAACTTTAAAAGTTTCCACAAAAATACAGCGTTATTTTTCGTGTACATCGGTTGCTTAGTAGGCAGGTCGCGGAGCCGCACGGACTCAGGTCACGCAAATAGGTTAATAGCTGCCGCCGAAAAAACGCCGTAAAGGAAGCTTAATCAAAGAAAAATACTGCTACTCCTTTCAAGTCGGACGCTTTTATTGAATAGGCGAGGTGAACGGAAGTCGCCCTGATTCAGTCGCCGAATTCGTTTCTACCTTGTTTCACAAATAATACAAGGCTTAGATAATGCAGAGCTCTCATACAGAAAGACATCCTTTATAAAGACTTTCGAGCAAATAAAAAGTTCATAAAAAAGAAACGACAATTCCAACCCGGAGTTCGCATATCTACAAAGCTTTTACCAGAAGTCAGTGTTCGCAAAAAAAACAAACGAAAGTTTGTCTGAAACTAAAGAGAAAAGCAGAGGCAATATTAACACAAAGTTATCAAATAAAAGCACTTATAATTTTTGTGTCGAGTGAGAGAATTTCTAAAGGCCGAAATACATTTCTGACACTTCCGGACGCTCAAGAGCAAAGATAATTTAACTAAAGATTACTATTAAGAAAGTGTGTCGTAAAGACATCAATTTCAGTAAACGTTTCGAGCGTGACCCTAAACGTTCAGTTACTACTAATGCAATATTAACATGAGTACTCCAAAAAGGCAGTAGGTAAATGACAAATTGTCCGTCATTATAGGAAAGGGAACGAGGTTAGAAAGCTTGTACATTTTTCGTATCGCGCCGATTATGTTAGTTGCATGCCTCAGTTACAACACGAGCCTTGGACCCGCTCATTATAGAACACGTATACACTAACCCACAGTTATTAATGTCGTAACGTCTTTACGAACTATTGCTCTATACTACCTCAATTTTCAATACCGGCTCTATTTTGCGAAGGAAACTATTTTATTCTTCTTTCATTTTGTTGCTTTGCGAAGCTTCAATTCTAAATCAATTTAAGTCATATAATTTGAACTCTAAGGAGGTAAGTAGGTATGGTCGGTTTCCAGCGTTATCAAATTTTATACGCAGCGTCAGTCATTCTTCTTATTGTCGGAACTACCGCCATCGGCTTGACAACTGACTGACGACTTTAACGTGCTCTCCGAAGCACGGCTGAGAGACCTCAATCTGTAAAGAATGATCATTGATCACCGACCCCAGCTAATAGCAGCAAGCGGAAGCGTCGCCGATCGATCGCTCTGTGATGTAGCCATTTAGCTCCGCGGCTCCGTGCCCCTCCAGAAACAATTTAGGTGTTACAGAGGTTTATATAACAAGAGATAAGAGAATCCTTAACACTTCCGATCCGCGTGGCACCGTGCCAAGGATTGCAACACTGCTTTTCCCAGCTTTATTGCCATTTTCAATAATAATTTATTCATCTTCACGCTATATTCTTTCAGGGGGTCGGTGGATGTCGGAAGCTGGAAGCTATCAGCGATAAGTGCAGTAGATTTGCTAACGATCTTTTTTATGCCTTAGTTCCATGAGTTCCTGATATCTTAATACTCGTTAGAGACTTGAAACCATCCAGAAACATAATATCTTTTAGTTTATGATTACAAGTTTCAGTGATTAAGCTACCAATTCCCATAGTAACCCAAATTAACAATTATTTTAAGACAAGTGGCATTTATGTGTGGCTATGTCAATACGTGTTATCCAAAATGCTAACCTTTATCATATACAGATAGAGTACAGAATAAGCGAGGAACCCTCTCGTACTAATGATCAGCGTCTTGCCGATGGCATCAATAAATTCGATAAAAGCCTTCATTCACACTTAACAAAGATTCGCGGTCCATTCATTGTTCAAGTTATTTTAGCCTGAGGCGAATGTTTCCAGCATTTCAACAGGCCTATTACATAAGAAAGTATGTACATATCTTCACAACAGAAGTCCAAAAAATAATTAGTACTTTCGTTTATTTACTAGGTAGGCGTAAGTAAGCAGCGGAAAATTATCTAGCAAAAGCAAAAAAAAAACACTGAAAAGTAACGATTCATTCAGTGTATATTCAAAATCTCGGAGAAATGACTTGCCGTTACAAAGGACTTAGTTATGGCACTCGTTCGTGCCTGACCTGGCTTGGTGCAAAGAGGATTAAACTGCAGTCAATAGTGCCGATTCTGTTGTTCACAAACTAAACTAAACTTAAATTCGTAGTATTCGAGTAGTGTCAAAGTGCTGATAAATTTGATAGGACTAAACTAAAATTTATCTTCTGTCCTATTCTTAATGAAATAGAAAGAACAACATGCACTGAACTTAAATCTAGTTTAGTTTGTGAACAAGGGAATCGGCACCAATGCCTAAGAACTACCGCTAACTGGCGCTTCGCCGTCTCAGTGTAGCAGGACTAGAAATGTTGTGATGTAGCAGTGTTGTTTTTTTTAAATACGTTTATTGGATTCATTTACTTGCAGAATATTTATTATATTAATTACATCTCAACAAAAATGTTTTGATATTCGGGTACCGATATAATATTTAACGTCGCGCGTCGACGCCAGGTAAAGTAGCTATGTAATATAGTTTTTTTTTTTTAATTGAATAACGAACGCCACGCGTGTTATTATGAGGATATTGACTGCTCGAAAACAGGTCTGAAGGTACAGTTACTTTAGCGAATAGATAAACTAATTATCCTATCCAAATATTGGAGATATTTTATGCAAATTGGTATGGCTAAATATATCTAAGGACATCGACACAATGTTTCTGCGTATTAATCATGTTGTTCGTAAAATACACTTAATTATTTATTCTCATTTGTAAAGTTACGGTCGTAAATTCTTAAGTTCGTTTATTCAATCAAATGGCAACGTCACCCTCTTTGAACTCTGAGATCGATATTTGACTAATATTTCAGACACGCCTAGCCAGGCGAGCCTAACGTGGCCATGTCACAAATCGATAAGCTATCATAATATCTTACACTAACTGCGTATCGTGTTACAACTACCCGCATCTGTTATGTTAAGCTACGCGGGCCTGATTGGACAAAACATGAGCGTAGCGTAGCGCGAAGGTAAATTCGTTTGTTTGACGTTGACACAAAAGTGATTTAGTAAAAATTGTTTGATGCCCAATGAGCTCTTGCCTTTTCTTAATTTTTTATTATATTCTTGTATATAATACGAGTATACATATATGTATATTTTAGTGTTACCTTGCAAATTCTAGTTTTTGTGTCTTTGTGAATAAATATACATATTTAATAGCATTATGTTATTCGATAGCGTCATCCATCATCAAAGAAACTCAGAGATTAAGCCCCCGTACACACGGGCGCTTTTTTAATGCGGCGTTGGTAAAAACCGCTCTAGATTTTCAACTCTAAGCGCCAAGTCGAGCTTTTAAAATCCAGTGCCCGGCAAGAAACCGTCCCGTTAAAAAAGTGCTCGTGCTTACGTGGGCTAAAACACGATAAGGGATTCAAACTATAGAAAAAAACTGCAGTATGCGCACTTAAGAGTCGGGCTAAAGTACCTACCTAACTTACCTCTATAAGTTTAGTATTCTTAACCTCTTCGGCTAACTTAGCTAGATAAGGCACTAAACAGTTTCGCTGCTAGGCACCAACCATTTCTATAAACACTAAAGTTCGTTTTTTAATCTCAGAAACTAATCTGACAGGTGTAATATCAAACTTCTATACTAAAAAAACGCAAACTCAAAAGACTTAAATGTCAGATTAGTCTCTGGGATTAGAAAACGAACTTTAGCCAGACGTTTCGCACTATCGCAGTAAAACTGTGGCCATTTAATTTGCCGGTAGCTCTGATTGCCCAGTCCGACCACCTGCCTGCTATATTTAATAGCCAATGGGAAGGTTAACTAAGAAAAATTGCTACTAAAGGAAACTATTGCTTACATGCATAAGTATTAATAAGATTTTTTAAATATCGTTTGTAATAAATTACTGAAAACACTAAACGAACGAATTTTGCATGAATTAGTAGCATCTGTCGATAATTCCAATTATTTCCGATCACTGCGTTCGAAAAACGAATAAATAAAGCAAAAACACAGTAAAACACTTTTTATGTTAAAATAAAAATGCAATTATATAATTTAACGGAACATTTCATCCATTACAGCGAATTGAAGCTTGAAGAAAAAGTAATTAACCGTGTTTTTAGTGGCCCGTACCGAAATTGGAAAAGCACTTATGAAATTACTTTGAGCTCCGACTGTCAGCTGTTTGTCTAATAACACTTTTGATGGCTGTCGTTAGTCATCGATAGGGAATTCTCAAACAGTTAAAAGATCGAGTATCAAACTTGCGCGGCTTGCGTTCGATTACGGAGCTCAAACCGTTGAAGCCCAAAATCGAAAATAAATAGATATTATAGCGAAATACCTTAATGACGCTCTTAATATATAACAAAAACCACCTGTGTGACGTAGTGAAGCCGCAACGAGTATTGCGTAAAATTGCCATCGTATACCGTGGAACGAGTAATATTAGGTAGGTAAGGCAAGTTCTGATTAAACCGTAAAAGAGATTGGTTCCTCGGCTGAGTGCTTTATCGTTGACGTTATGTCGGCAATTTGGTGTCGTCTCCCCCGGGCCACGGCGCCTTGCCGGGATTTCTGCCGAATGAGTTACCTACGCATAAAAATCGAAGAACGAAATGAAAAAAGTTCAATCGATACGAACGAATACTAATAGAGTGTTGAAATAAGCCATACAATTTATTGGGCACCATTTTCTGACTGATTTCATAAGCTGTGAAATATTTTAGCGAAATAAGAGCTTCCTAGATTGCAAGAAATAATCGGGAGCTAGGTTCAAAGTTAATGAGCTTTTTCACCAATTGATTAAACTGCCAAATAAACGATATCTTCGTTAATTAATAATCCACATTGATATTAGTTGTGAAGTTTCCTCAAACGTGTCCATAATTACGTGGTATTTTAATATTATGTCCATAATTACGCCGTATGCGGCGTAACGATAATTATAACGAGCTTTCGGCAAATTCAACATATTTAAGCTTTAACATTCCCTTGTGAAGCTTTACTAAAAGGATAATAACGAAATGACGTCGAAACAAATAACGCATCAAATCATTTATGTACAAAATATTCCCACCGTATAAAAAGGGAACCATAAAATGATTTTTAAAATAAGTGCTCACTGGCTGTGCGCGGTGCGGTGTCGGCTCGGCACGGGGAGGCATTGTAGGCACTTGGCACTTGCAGTAAAAACATGCTCAGATAAAACAGGTGGTGGCTGATATATGGGTCCGCATTGGCGAGCCAGCTCACTGCAGCTGTCCCGGCCGCGCTCACCTAGCCGCTCTGATGTATGCACCCACTTATCAAATCATTATTTGTACCGAACTTCGGGATTTTATCCTGAAAATTTTGGCTTCGAAACTTTGGTGAGTTTTTGCATGAATCTGTAATTTGCGTTCTATAACTTTCCGAACGAATCATAATGTGAAATGACAAAAAGTTTCGTATCACATTTTTACCCAAATTAATTCTTTAGAGTCAAGTCAATCGACAACACCAATACGTTACCACAACTTAGGATGTTGTCATTTATTTAAATAATAAATAAGCTTTTCTGTGTGTCTGTGTGACCGCGTTGCTCTTCTAAACTACCTATACGCAACGGATTCTGATACGGTTTTCACCATCATTACATTCCGGGGGGTTTATGTGTTTAATACTTGAATACTAAACTTACACATAATAAATAAATCTTGACTTTATATAAAACAGTACGATGCAATAAGGGTCGTTGTTTAAAGAGCCTTTACGAAGTGAAACAACAACAATACTGTTACCTGGTAATTTTAGTTTTCGCTCATTATGTATAAACGTACAATCGACACCGAGGAAAATTAGGTGTTTCCAAAGGATTATGACATATAAGCTTGTTTATGGGGCAAAGGCACACAGCATGCCGGCTTATATTACACCTAATGTTGGGATAAATGTTCGCAAGTAACAATAACTTTCAGTTTAGTTACGATAATAAAAGGTTTACTGGAATTCATATGTATTTTCTGTAAGAAATATGTAGGTATCTATAGAAATTTGTCTATGATTATTTTCATATTTTCTTTACCACCGTTTTTTTTTTATTGTAACTGGCACATTTGCCTCAAGAAAGGTTTTACTGTGTTCCTCTTTTCCTGTAGAGTATGTAGGTATATTAATAATATTAATATCCACTACTGAATTGTCTCTGCCCGAGTGCCGTAATAACGCGCTTCTAAGAAGGGCTTTGAGAGTTATATTGCCATAATCACCACGGTGGCTGCTGCCCATCCTGCTGATAACATCCTATAGGCTGCTCTTACAACTTCCGCCGGAAATGGTAGGGTGGTCTTCGCACCTAATATTATTTGCCTGTTTCATTAGAGTTGTTCTGTGTGCATGAAATACCAGTTTTTCGGGTTTTAATAAAATCAAAAGTATTGGTCCTTTCATCTCCATTCAAGTTGGTTTAGGTAACAATAACTTTTAAATAAGACTTAGTTTATAAAGTATTGCGCATTTGAACGCTGTTTTTGATAAAGAAAGAGACAGATGGGTAATGGTTTTACCCGACTACAGCAAAGAAAAAGGAGGGTTATGATTTTAAAACGCTGGACTTGGTAAGTGTTGCTGCTTTATTTTATCGCAAATAAAATGTTATCAGTGCTCCGTTAGTGGCACAAAGCGACTGTTGCAAATATATGAAACGTGGTTTAAAAACAGTTCTAAGTGTGTTTGAATGTTAGTCACGTTCAAATAAATCTGGCTCCATTTGAAAATCTGTAGCATGAGTCTGCGGTGTTATCTTTGTGAACTCCACTCACCTGCAGTGGCCGTTTGGTATAGTACCTACCACAGAACAGATAAAAGAGGTACCTACCTACCTATAATATATTACTTATATATTTGAATATACTTTGGGAACCTATAACGATTGTACCTATATACACGATAAAAATATCCAGAGAAAGAGTCCCAAGAAAATCCAACTAATATTATAAGTCTACATAGGTAAATGTGAGAGTCTGTATGTTTGTGAGGTTATCACGCTTGAATAGATGTATGTACTGCGGATTTGGATGAAATTTGACTTAAAAAACCTGGATTAGCACATGGGATATTTAATTCGGTAGGTTCCTACGGGACGATCTTCCGAAATGTTAATGTTTTCCGACTTCCACATGGGCGCAGTTGCAGGCAAAAGCTACTATATTGATACCTGATACTCAATCTGCTGGATAGAAAAGCTTTAATCAATAATTTTGGTAAAAAAGGTTTTAAACAAGAAAATATATTGCAACCTCTTTAATTACCTAATTACATTAATTGAAATGATACTGGCCATCAGCGGTCAAAAGAATTTTAAGATACCTTTTAAGTTTTTATCTTTATTTTATTTTTCTTCTAATAAAATGGCTTCTTATTTATTTTTTACATGTAAAACAGCTTGTATTTTCTATAATTTAATGCGAACTGCTTATCATTTTGCTTTTAAATTAGGCATTAGTAATATGGATTGGAACAAACATTTTATTTAATAAGTATTTTTTACAGTAGGTTAGTTCGGATCCTTCTTCATTCAGATAAATAAAAGAAATTAAGTAAATACCTAAGTAATTATTTATAGAATTAATCAACACCGCGCAAGCGCTGCCAAGATCGCGTTGACAAATTATTTAATACGAACATAACTTCAAATCAAATTGAATAACAGAATAACTCGATTACAGACCTGCAGCTGAGGTCAATCAGCATTAATAGTCATAACAACTGTCACAGAGAAAGCCAACAAATGCCGTGTTATTTTCCGCTTTTCGATCGCGTGCAGCACCATGAACCATCCGTGAACTGTCAAAATAAACTATTCGTTTAAATCAGACCTAAAACATATCGAGTTACGTAAAATGTATGAACCATAATGTAATACAAGAAATATCGATCGGTCGTAGAAAACTAGAAAAGTTTGACCGATTTGATTCGCTGTAGACAGCGGCTTGAATAAAAAAACAGTTTGAAGAATACACGAAGCTTAAGAAAGAAAACTGAGACAGAAATACCAAGAAAAAAAAATGCAGGTGTGTGACGTAGAAGCCTTAGGATATTATTATGTTTGTTTTCGTTCACTGTTAGGATAGAACTAGCTAAGAATGCATAGAAAAGAAACTGCAGACAGGGCAAACAAGTCTGGCGCTGATTAGAATGGTTCCTCCAGCTTTTTGTGTAGGTACTTACATAATTACGCTTCAAAGCGTCGAGATGTTACTAAATAAGGTTATCATCTGAAAAACCTAGTTGCACAGATAGCGGGCTAGCGGAGAAGCGCGTAAGCTCTAGCGGGGTCGTTGACCGCGGACCGGTCGGCCGCCTGATCGCCGTCTTCCACCGCGTCCGACACAACTGATAAGCTCGTTCAATACTGTTTGCTATTTTATTATGCCTACGCCCGTTTACGCTAATGACATTACGGTTCAAGTGCGTTCGGAACCGGCTCGGAAACTTCCTACAAACTAACACACGGCTGTAGTACTCGTACACATCTTGTTTGCTACGCTGAACTGCGGATGTAGTCGTTTTATCGTTATAGAGTAGACTACGAGTTCACTAGCACAGTTTTAAAGTGGAAATTCCTATACAATGTGCAAGTATGGGAAATAATGATAATCATAGTCCGAGAATACACTGTTTTGATTAAGAATAAAAAATACGAAAATAATCGTTTTTGAAAATATATTGGACGTCCTAGATTAGCTTTCGATACGAAAGCTCTACACATTTAAAGATAAGAACCGTCTAAGGATCTCTTTGGGCGCTTGGCTGAATGTTGAAACAATAAACTATCCTAAAATAACATGAGTGAATATTGGCCTTTGTCAACCTCTGTAACTACTTACCGAGTTTTTCGATTCTACATAGAATAAGCAAAAAGTGTTATCTCTTTACGTTCCGTACAGATTTTCCTTTTCAAATTATTTTGGAGCGGAAAATAATAAACTCCACCATAATGAAAGTACATAATTGATAATATTTTAATAATATTCCTCGAACCGTAGCCGTGGGAGGTCTCTGCAAACCATTTAACGGGTACATTAGAGCTTTTATGAGATAATAGTGTTACCGTTTTTACCACGTTACATAACCGAGCTCCGGTACGTAGGCGATGCTTTTACAAGGACATAATGACCGTGTAAACAATGGAAAAGTGCATGTGGGAACGTAAGTAAGTTATCGTGTAGCCGGTCGCGGATGGATGCGTAGGCGCCGGCTCTACGTCGGCATTCAGTCTTGACACAGCTGTTGAGCTGGCTATATACAGCGCGCACACAATGAGACTGCATTACGCACTACATAATGCTGGCTTGTAACATGACATGTACACCCCGCCCAACGTCCTGACGTTCTCGATGTAGCGCTTCTCAAGAATGTAAACCTCCGTTTGCAGTCTATCGAGACGGTACAAGAGCTCGATTCTGACCATCGCCCGGTCATCTTGCACCTGGCCCCCTATTCGGGCCTCCCGCACGACCCCAACCAGCCCCCCCAGACCAAAATAGTCACCGACTGGAGGAAAGTAAGCGAAAGACTGAAATCCACCACGTCTCCCCACTTAGACTCCATCCCCGAGCAAATTATCTCAGTCGCAGACACGACTGGGGCGATCGACTCGTTCACAGAGCACGTTCAATCCGTACTGACGGATTGCTCACGGGAAGTTCCAGTGATGGAAGACCATCGCTGGAAACTGCCCGATGACGTACGTGAACTGGTGACCGAGAAGAACGCTGCCATTCGTGCCTATGACTCTTTTCCCTGCGACGCGAACAAATCCCACATGCGCCATTTACAGCGTGCTGTAAAGAAACGCATAGGGGAATGGCGCTCCGAGGGATGGGATAAGATGATCGGCGAACTCGAGCCCACCCACCACGCCTTCTGGCAGCTCCAGAGGAAGCTCCGCTCCTCTGAAGAGGCCACAGTTCCTCCCCTCACACGCCCCGACAAAACGGTCGCTTTCGAAAATCTCGAAAAGGCCGAATGCCTAGCCGACAGCCTAGAGGCTCAATGCACTCCCAGCTCTCAACCAGTAGACAGAGCGCACCTCGACGAGGTGAACGCTGAAGTCGAACGGAGAGCCTCCCTCCCGCCAGTCGAAGACCCTGATGATCCTCTGCCTCCCGTCACTCCCGACGAAGTGCAAGACATCATAAAAGGGCTCGCAACCCGCAAAGCCCCCGGCTCGGACGGTATCACCAATAGGGTGTACAAACTCCTCCCCGCCCCCCTCATACTGCTCATGACCGCCATCTTCAATGGCGCCCTGAGCAACAACATCTTCCCCCAAATGTGGAAAGAAGCCACAGTCATAGGCATCCCAAAGCCAGGCAAGCCCAAGTCTGAGCCCTCCAGCTACCGCCCCATCAGTCTGCTCAATGTTTTCGGTAAAGTCTACGAGAGGCTTATTTATAAGCGCCTCAAAGACTATGCCGAAGCAAAGAGCCTCATCCCCCCCGAACAGTTCGGTTTTCGCACGAAGCATTCGTGCATCCACCAGCTCCACCGCATAGTCGAGCACATTAGCGCTGCTTTTCAGCGAGGTGCTTCGACAGGCGTCCTGTTCTTCGATATAGCGAAGGCGTTCGACAAGGTCTGGCACAATGGCTTATTATATAAGCTGTACCTGCTAGGTGTGCCAGACCGTCTCGTGCTCATCTTACGAGATTTTCTGTCGGACCGCACTTTCCGCTACCGTATCGAGGGCGCTCTCTCTCCCCCTCACCCCATCCGCGCCGGAGTCCCCCAGGGTTCCGTTCTGTCTCCCCTCATTTTCACCCTGTTCACTAGTGACATCCCGAACAGTAAAAAGGCACAGTTGGCGCTCTTCGCCGACGACACTGCCATATACTGTTCGGGTGTCAACCAGTCATCCATAGCTCGAAACCTCCAAACCTCCGCAAGCGCCTTGAGCGATTGGTTCCGGAAATGGAGAATCGAGGTCAACCCCGATAAGAGTCAGGCGGTCATCTTCTCGAAACCGCGCAAACTACCCCCCCCCCTCCCACGCCCGATCTCTATGTATGGCAAGCCGATCCCCTGGGGAAAGCGAGCCAAATACTTAGGTGTCATCCTAGACCACAACCTCACCTTCAACGAGCACATAAAGACGGCGCGTTCGCGCGCCTCTTTCGCTCTCGGTAGGCTCCACTCTATGATAACTGCCCGCAGCAAATTGTCACTCAAGTGCAAATTGCGCCTCTACACCGCGGTCATCCGTCCCATCATGACCTATGCTTGCGTAGTCTTCGCACACGCCAAGCCGCGATTTCTGCATAAAATGCAAACCCTCCAGAACCGTTTCCTCCGAAAGGTCACGGGAGCCCCCTTCTATGTCCGAAATGTGAATCTGCATCTAGATCTCAGACTCCCCACCATCCAGCAGTTCATGAAACGCCTTTCCAAGCGCTTCTTCGACTCTGCCATAAAGCACCCCAATCCCCTGATTGCGGCGGCCTCCCGATACACTCCCTCCCGCATAAGTAGGATTCGCCGACCAAGGCATACCCTCACCATCCCCGACGACGCCACTACCCTCCTCCAGGAGAGCAGTAAGGCCACGAGTACTCTCAGTCGACAACACAAAAACAAGCTCAGACATCCGTCCTTCCGTCCTCGCCGCCGAGGCCCGTCGCGACGCCCCGCACCATCACCGTGCCCCCCCCGACCCTTGCTCGAGCCAGCCCGCGCAGCTGAGCCTGTAGTTTTAAATTCGCCCCTAAACACCAATAATAATACCGATCCAGCCTGTCCCTTGCTGTCCTCTTCCAGCGACGCCCTGAGCCGAGGTCCGAACCCCGCAGGGGGTTACCCTTAGCGCTGTCGCTTAGTTTTTAAGTTATTGTATGCCCTGGCTGGAGGCCTTAATTCGAGGCATCCACAGGAAAGTCCGGTTAAGCAGTAGCCATCCTCATAAAGGATGAACTGCGAGATGCCATAGTTAAAAAAAAAAAAAAAAAAAAAATGACATGTACACACATTACCTGATGTTGAGATGTATGAGCTGCGACGTTTGTATTGTGTGGCTGATGATTCACAAGCGTCAGGATTTATTTGTAGCTTAGAGTGTGGCCACACGGGCGTTGCCGGTGCGTTGCGTCGTTGCACCGCTATGATTTCAACGCACTGAGTGCCACACGGGCAACGCGGTTCGGAACGCCACGTTACTTACTACCGCGACGTCGCATCGTCTCGGTATTGGGCTTGTCCGTCTTTTATACATAGCACACAAACAACTCTGCGCTCTACTGCGTTGCCGCTCCGATGCTCGGCGTCGTACCGCAACACCCCCCCCTCCCGTCTCTCTAGGCCCCTTGTCCGTTGACCGTACGTTGCGTCGTCGCCGCAACACTCCATGCGTGTGGCATGTCACTGTAGGTACTTTGCATGTAGGATGACGTAGCGTCCCCGCTCGGGCTTCGTCGTTCTCATTTGGATCTCCTATCATGACAATTATTATTCAAAGCCTTTAACCAAGTGTTAGGGTTTTCTGTACAATTAGCCATACATTTGAATCTAATTATATTGGGTACTTATAGACAAAGGCTTGGATTTTGATCAACCGTTAGTTCCTTTGTACCCTTAGTTAATTTGGAACTATCTGTGTGCAAAACAATAATAATCAAAGGATGCTTGGATATTTACCTTACCAATATACCTACTCATTGATCAAATGTACTTTGGAACGGCAATAAATTCTTTGATGTACTGTGTAAATCGCGTATTGTACCATAAGTAGACAAAAGATGTCAGAAATACACAAAGCGATTTTCTCCTGTAGAGGTAAGTAGGTATCTTTGGTACCTAAATATAAAATAAAAAAATGTCCGTCTGCTATAGCTATCTACATACCAGTGTGTAAATAGTGTTAATTTACAGTCGCTTTAGAAGAAAACCGCTTTTCAATTTCCCTTTGAGTAAGTTCATATTCATTACCGACCACACATTTTTTTTTTTGGATTAGAAATCATTTGAATGGGAGTGTCAGACTCTTACTGACTAAAACCCATCCGTGTTCCTTCCTTAGCCCTTTATGTTCCGGGGTAGCGGTAACCCTTTCGGACAATCCCGCTGCCCCGGCGGCGCAATCCCGCTGCCCCGGCTTACTGACCACCCTTACGTTCGTTGTTAGTTACCTATTTTATCACGTCACTGCAGTGTAATGCAGTCAGTCATGCCTTTAACATAATTTAAGTTTAATTTATAAGCAGGGTGTAACTTAACCTGCCACGTCCTGCCATCTGGTACTATAATAATGCATGACTTAATGACCTATTAGCCTATTACAGACTCAGGAAAGTTATAATTAAGTAGAACTGCCAAGGACGAATTTTCGATTCGATTTCGAACGAAAATTCTAAATTAAGTATATATGGTTTGACTTCTAATGAAGGTAGGACCGTATGTAGTACAAATACATTCTTTCATGGAACATCTCAAATCAATTTTTTTTTTCGGAAAATTCAACGAAATAGGTGTTAGAAAATTACAAAAACTTAACCAAAAACTTATGGGTGATTATCCTAGGTACCTACATATCATATCTATATGTAAATAAGTCCATATTTATAACTAATAGTCGTCAACTTTGTGCTTATAAGGATTGGTCGATCAGTCGGTACCTACGTTAAAGACAGATTGATTGTATTACCAACGCGTTGGCGGTATATATTTACATGCCATTAAGTAAAAAATCTATTTAGGTCAAGGTTTGGTAAGATGACGCAAGCCTAAACACTTTTTGTTGATAAATAAAAATAGGATTTTGTCGATAAACTTAATATAATATCGTCGCTAATATAACTAAGTGACGTAACTGATTCGAAGCATATTTTACAGGGCAAGCTATTTGCAGTTGAGGGTTACCTATGATTGAGGGTAGCTTCTATCTAACTAGCCTGTACTGTCCCACTTTAGGGCCTCTCTTTTCCTTTTCCACACAATTCTGTCTTTTGCAAGTGTCGGCCAGTCCCTGCGGTAGGAGTCAAGCTCGTCCCGCCATCTTCGTCTTGGCCTGCCGTAATGGCGTCGTGCGTTTAGTGGGACCCAATCCATGGTTCTCTTAGCCCAATTGTCATCTGACATGCGGCAAACCTATCCGGCCCACCACTTAAGTTTAGCGGCTTACTGAGTGTTGTCTGTTGTCTTGGTTTTGGTGCGCAGTTTTGTTCCTTATACGGTCAGAAATTCGAACGCCCAGGATACCGCGCTCCATGACTCGCTGTCAAACCTTTGCTGAAGTGTCAAAGACTAGATTTGAGCACCATATGTGAGAATGGGGAGAATAAACATGTCTATAAGGGGTCATAAGGGTCATAGGGGTTTATAAGGGTCCATTAGAGGGTAGCGTGCTCTATATAAATTCTACTAATACAAAATTGAGCACGTGTGTAGTACTGATTAAAATCTTTATATTGGTATTACTACTATTTTTATCGTGTTAATTTTGTTTTAATAATAAATATTTTATACAGAAACGTCACTTCGTGAGATCTTAGTCCAAAATGTTAGATACGTCAGTTAGTTAGATTAGCGACGATATAAAAAGACTGACCATTAGGGCAGTCCATCAAGCCAAACACTAAGTGAGCACGACATGAATGCTGAAAGAAGGTACGATAACTACCAATATTTTTCTGATCTGCAAATTTGATCAAATCAAAAATCATTTATTTAAACTAGGCTGAGAATTAGCACTATTTGAACGTCAAAATTACATAAGGCAGTCCCTCAAAACGCCCGCCCTTCACCAATTCCTAGTGCTTTATCTGGGAAGGCCAAGTGGCGCAACAAATTCCCCAGCAGATGAGGTGTGATGTTTCCTAAAAAATGCTTCTTGGGTATATTCCTTAAGTCAACGCACAATTATAGCCTTTTATACTGAGAATGCTCGTAATTGAATTCCAAATAGGTTTTTCGATAGAACATACCTTATACATGCCCCCGATTAGAATTCAGTGCTCACTCCACAATGTCCAACGTGACCTAATCTTCCTAATATAAGAAAACAAAGGAACATACGCTATGTACTTTATCAGCTATTTATCGCTGGAATGAAATTCAATATGGGAATATGTGCTACTTTCTATAACGCTTGTGGACTATATGTACCTATATGCAGCAAAAACGGTAAACAACTCTCTTTGACTCTGCTCAGGCAAATACATAGGACAATAAAAACTATGTTATCCAGTGGTTTTTCTCCGAGTCTCGAATAGCAGACAAAGGCCGGTGATGTAACAGAAAAAACTTCATACCGACTTTTCCCTCGTTTTAAGAAACAGGAATAAAAACTTAATCCATTTAAAAACTATCCGAGTCCGGTTCTCTCTCAACCGTAATCTAGATCTGATCGGCGATCTGCATCCATTGAGGAAACGCGGAAGGCGGCGGCGTCCCAAGATACCTAATTACTTACCGATAATAATTGGATTCCCGGTACCGCTCAGATAGTTTAATTTATTGCTCGAAGATTTAAATCTATGTATATTAGAAGAGATGTTTAATTCATCTTGGTATCTCAAATACTGTGGGAGAAAGTCTCGAAAGGGCTTGCTTTATCAACTTTACAAGTGACTTGTTTTTTCATTACCTGTCCAGAAGAACGTTACGTAGTATTACTAGAGTATTATTATTATCTGTGGTAGTATGTAGATAGGAGGTACATATGGACACCAATCCTCAGACAAATGAGGGCAGTAGGCAGTGTTAGAAGTAGTGATTATTCACAAAATAGAGTGCTTGATGGCTAATGCTGGCTCATATGTAATGTAACAACTCTCACTTAGTTCACTTAGTTCTTATGTCACTGTAAAACGATGTCCTTCATTTATTTTGATCTACGAAACTGCGGAACTAATAGGTACTTACCTACATAAGGAATGTGGTAGTGTTGCTCTACGCTTTGAATTTTTGATGACAAGACATGTGCGTCAATCTAAAATATGTAACGGTTGACCCTGAGAGTTACGTAAAGATGATGGTAGTGACCTTAAGTGATTAATAACTAGGTAAACAACCATATAATGTGACAACTATTATGTGTGCGTACAATATTTACCTTGACAGTAAGTCGATTCACACTTCAGTGCCAATAACGACACGTTTTCAGTGAGATATAATAAAGGTTCTCAGCTAATTTTCCGAAACAACTTATGTAACAGAAGCGATTTATTCAATTAATTGAATATTATTAGATAATTAATGAAGGGAAGTGACGTCAATATAATTTCAAAGAAAAGTATACATAAAGCCCAAGAAATAGAGATCAAAACGAGATTCGGGCCAAAGCCTTATCGTTGCTAATATTGTTGTCAGGCAAAATTCTAAGAATTTTTCATCTGTAAGATATTTTAATATAGAAAAATATTACGACGAATGGTCGGCTGCAGGTGTTCAGAGTTTATCAGATAGCTCAGTTTTTAACTTAATATTGGCATTCATTTTCACACTTTCGAATATAAGATATTAATTAAATATATATTTTATATCAGTAAGTGTCAGCAGGTTAAATTTCGAAATAGCATTATATGATTATTTACATGAAGGGCCACGTCGCTATTAATATTCTAAAGTGTATAAGGTAGGGCGAAGGGCGAGCGGGTTACGCAAGCTCTTGAATAAATTAGTAATAGTTAGGCGAACGTTTGAAAAAACTTGGGTAATGTGTGCGGTGAGGTGTTGCTAAATATACATGAGCCGGAGAACATTGTGAGCCGCCATTGAACCATGGTTCGATTTCAATTACGTATTTACTTTAGATAAGTGTAAACACTTATAAAACCATGTCTTGTGTTTATGCTCAATTATTTTATTAAGTTTATAGAAAACGCATGCCTGCTCTTAATTTTATTATCGTTTCTCCGGCTCACTGCTCGATTTAGCTTTACGCTCATGTGCCCGACGCGGCTGCTGTATTCCGTGGTTGCATTATACATAAGCTTACGTTTACCAGGTTTTTGCACCGTGCTTTATCATTTTTTATATATAAGTTGGTACTTACAGCTGTATCCTAAATGGCTTAAACGTTATGACTAAGAACAGAGCTTTGTTGAAAACCTCAGCTTGAAACTAGCAAGATAATCCGGTATTAAGAACGGTGTAATATATCTGTATTGTACTCGTAACGAAGTAGTAGAAAAAAATTCGTAACAATAATAGACATAAAGCTCATATAATCACGGGACATTAGGCAGGTAGCGAGAACCCTCTGCGACAAATTAGCAGTATCGCGGTTACCTCACCTTTGCACTGTCGAAGTTAAAATATTAAAAAAGTCACTTAGCAATAACAGACGCGCCCTCTTCGCGCCGCGCCCTCTATGTGCCCATTTACCTCTCCCTCGGGAAATGACACACAAATACATATAACGAACACGATTTTATCAACAATTAAACGTAATACGTTTAAGTGCTCTTCGTACATAAAGCTTACACATTATAAAACGACAACTATCCAAATGTTTTTGTTAGGCTTTCGTGAAAATGATGAAAATATCATCCATTTTGTGTCCTGAAACTTACCTTGTGTTATTTTTTGATTTTAATGCTTTTAGTTAAAATTGTTTTTATTTATTAGGTACCTACTTGTGTAAGCTTCTTTCTTCATAAAAGCTTCACACATAGATATCCCCATTAGGTAGGCACTTTGAGATTGATTTACCTATTTCGAATTTCCACGGACAAGTTCTCAGATTATTGTATAACATAAGAATCTGTACATTATCCATTCTTACACACAATTTCGAAAAAACAAAAAAATAGGTAGTAAGAATACTTTATATTTTGGAGTAAATAATATGTTTGTCCTGCCTTTCGGCCTTCTCAACAGTATCAACTGCGCGACCGCCTGAAAATGAATAAGCTGGTAGTATGTGACATGGAAACGGACATAGGCTACTGTTTATCCCAGTCACGAGTGAGGCCGCGGTCTAACGCTAGCGCTAAATAATATATCAACGCCATGCGCCAGCCCGCTTCCGTTCGAGGCAGACTAAAAACAAGCGCCGACACACTCCACAGTTAATGCAGATGAGATCTACTTACGTACACTCTACAGTGTACTGATTCCACATTTTCAGAGTATTTCGGACCAAAGCAAATTATTTATTCATGATTGCAGTGTACATTTTCTAACAAAGCAAGAGTAATCCACTCAGGATGTCGAGCGAGTGGTACAAATGTGTAGGACGCGCAGCACCGCAGCCGCCAAGTACTCCGCGAATACCATTATCGGCACAAACAATCATGATCCGTCTCCCACGGAACTCGGTGCATGTTTTTTAAGTGTGGCACGGGAAGCGCGTTGACGCCGCATCACCGTCAGAGCGGAAACAGCCTACTTAATGAAGATGAATGTGACTGCAAATGAATGTTCAAGAAATATGGCTTGAAATAATAACCTTAGATTTGACGTGTAATAATACATATGCGTATTTATATAATAAAGTGAACGTGAAAATGTGAGCCATCAGATTTATTAATATAAAGACTAGATGCCGCATTCAACAACGGATGGCGTATTCATATAAAGCATTCTTTAAACCAAAAGTTTTAATTCACATTTTAACATTAACATTTTAATTCCCGCGGCGAAGATCACTTTTGTTATGTAAACTGAGTCAGTAGTTACAATCATGCATAATTCTGTCGCGTATGTACAGGAATAGAGTAGAGATCACGCTTTTCCTTAAAAAAAAGGTGTATCGAAGCTAGGGTAAGATTGTCGCGGACGGGAAATAAGGAAGATCTCATTTTGCTAGAAGGAATCAATTATTTAAGGATACACCCTCTGAGTACGCTCTCTGTATACAGAGCAAAATAAACTCGGTAAATACGTATGTCTACTTTTTGGGACTAGGTACCCATTACAGTAAGCATTACATAGAATGACAGCGTGATTCAATGTAGATATTAAAATAATATGAATATACGATTTTATACAGAAGCTTTGTAGGAATTGCAAAAATAACGTTAGAATGGGCAGTCCAATACCTAACGTATGGATGCTTATTGTCGGTAACGTTACAAACAATCGCATTAACCGTCGACGTCGGATCGATGCTATTTATTCCAGCTTCGCAAATTGAAATGAAAACTGCCTTAGAAACGCCAGAGGATTAACTTCTAAGCTCATTTCAAAGCTTAGCCCCCTAATCAGTGAAGTTAATTAATGTCTACGTCGATTCAGTCTTAGGGCAGCGTCTGATAACCTGAATACGCTTGTATCCGATCCGTAGCCACAGCGAGATTCAGCCATCAAATATTCACGTGTGGAGGTATGGTTGCCGTTTTACTGCCTCCTCTCCCCGCCTCACCACCCGGCCTCCTGAAACCCCTCGCAGGCCCACTCGCGCCCTCAAACGACCCTGTCTGAAACAACTGAATGTGCTAAAATCAATAACTGTTGTTTGACGACAAAACTTTTACTCTAGACGTTGAGCTATTAACAAAAAAATGGGTGCTCGCCGAAATAGTGCTATTATAGTGAAAAGTAAGCAAAGTCACGACTTCCTAGAAATAAACAAGTCTCCACTTCACCTGGTACGAAACGAGTTTTCAAAAAAAACGAGTCGATCAATTTATGATCTCAATATTAGGTACCTATTATGCATTACAATAAAAACTTATCAATGCTTATATACTACGGAACATTAAGTACCTACAAAAAGGGAGAATTAAACCTCTCTTCAGCTATTATGGAATATAAATGTTACATAAATACTGTTTCATGCTCCCGTCGTCGTCCCTTTAAAGTTCGCTAAATACTGCAATGACGAGTTAAGGCCCCTCGTCGAAACTCAATAAGAACCGCAACAGAGCCCGTCACAAATTATTATACCCACTCCCTTAACAAAGTTCAAGAGAATGTTTTTATTTATTATACTGTAAAATGGACATCAACGCGAGATGTTTTACGTTACTGAAATTATAATTCTGAAGCCTACACACATCTTTTTGTGTCTACGAATTGATAGCAATAATCTATATACTTACCTATAAGGTATTATGTTTTCTGTATAAACTCACTGCGCGGCTACGCCGTAAGTAATTTTTAATTGCACAACATTTTTGAAAATGTCGCCAAATTAATACGCCACCTTGTCTAATAACTTCTATTTTAAATAAATTTTACTCGGCTAATCCGTAAAAGTAAAAAAACTTTCGAAAGGAAAGTAGTAATATATTCACTTTTAAGCATCTTAGCATTATTTTTATTTTTTACCTATCAACAAAACATCCATCCGTTCCATATCAGCGTTACTAATATGTTATTTTGGTGCGGGGTTTCAATTTTTCCTGACTCGAGAGTCGACCCGCCACCCCGCAAAAGAGGTCCAAGAAGTTGGTTAGGTTAGTTGCCTCGGCCCATAGAGTCCGCAAACCGCTACAGACCGAGCCGGCTAAAAGCAACGGAATCGAGCCGGCCGGACCCCTATATGCTGTCGTAGAAAATCTCTATAGCGAGATTCAGGATACGACATAAAAAGTACAACGCCATCTAGTTGTCTTGTATGAAATTAATTCCATAGTTTGCCAATCCTTCATGTCCAATAAATTAAAAGCTTAGAGTTTATAATCCCGTTTTTGTACACCTATATGTGTTTTTATAATATATATCGAATGGCGGCGTTATATTTGTGGAGTTTTAACACACTTTGCCCTTTTTTGAAAAATATTTCTTACGGTGCTTTAACCGTGGGCACCGTAGGATATATTTTTAACGACTTACCAACTGAATAACGCTTAAATTCGTTCCCTACACCTTGGTGTTTACCCACTTGCTACAAAACTCATGTCATGACATTAACTTAGAACGTTTGTTTCATTCTCGTTAGCTCGTAACCTTGAACGCGTTATAAATTTTTGCAAAGAGATGAGCTCTTTCTTTTGTGTGTAGGTAAGTAGAATAAATAGTTATAACAACAACGTTACTTTTATTAAATAGTAATGGTTATTAACCCCTGATGTAAGCTTCAACAAAGCTATTATGTAAATTAAAACAATTTGGCAAATTGGATGTGTAAAATTACACCGGTAAAACGAGAAAAGAATTAATAATTGTTTTACAATTACTTTAATTGTAAACTTTACTGCAATATTTTTATTTTTAACAATGGTATAAAAAGCCGTGTTCGTTAATGACTGCTTTCTCTTTTTATTATACGGCATTATGTCCGGTGTATCGGTGTGATATCACCCGCGTGGTTTCCTCGGCCGGCACAGGATGGGCTTGTGGTTACGACAACCGATAGCCACCCCGCTATAAGACTACTTCATTGAAACCTAACCGGTCTACCATTTCCTCTCTGAGGCAACATCCTCCGTACGCAACTTTTGTTTCTATGGATATGCGGCACAGAGCACCTATGAATATATAACTGAATGAATTAATGAATCTGCTGGTTTGCTGTGTACATACTTAAATTGTTGGTTATTTTTCATTCGTTATGTAGGACAGTAGACGGACATTGCACAAGCCTAGTGCATAAATAGCCATACCACAATAATATTAAAACCGCGCTTTATCGTTGTTACTATATTTTCACAATCATCTAGTTGAGGTTTATAAGTATCTTCGGTCTATCTCGTGTTAAAGCTTAAAGCCTCACGCCTATCGCTTCGCCAATACTCGATTTGTTATCTATCGTGGCGGAAATTTGTTCTCTTATCGCGTTCCTGTAAACATTCGCATTAGCCACCCTCTATCTGCCGTTACATGGAAATTAAAATCCTGATTCGTTCGACTAAAACGTTCTGTAATAAAAGTAACGAAATTGACAATCTGGTTCCTACCTACACCTACATGGAGGTACCTATGTATGTGGTTGATAATTATGGAGCTTGTGTATACGTAAAGATTCGATAATGCCGAGCAATTTCCGCTGGAACACAATCAAACCGAGCTGTAATTGAGTTTAGTTTGCATCGACTAGGTATTTACTGTTTGAATTTTGGCGTTATGAGCAAGTGTGTAGTAAATTGCATTAACTTGATTTGATATTGAAATCTCTGTACATCAATGTTTAGTTAAACATTATTTTAATCCTTGTTTCATTGCTCTTCCTAATGTAGAAAAAAACGGCATTCATTCGCATATTACAGCAATTTTAAACTTACTTTCTTAACCTTTATTAAATAATACATAGTTACTACGTAGCACCTATAATATTACACAAATACAAGTCGGAGCACATTTATAGCCATCCCAATTCCAATCGAACAACAAACCGAACAAATTAATGAGACTACATGTGACCTACAAACAGAACATCGTTTTAAAAGGGGTGTTTGCGACTCCACTAGATCAGTCGAGTGGTGTTCCGAGCCGGGGACTGGGAGCCGGGAGCTGGGAGTCGCTGGCGTCTGGGCACTGAGCAAATATTCTCGGCGCATTCCCCGCTTCCTTCCTTCCCACTTTGCACTGATAAAACTGAAATTTAGTTCACATTTCGAAATGAAACTCACCAGATCACATGTTAAAATTTGATATTGGATTATGTGCCACTGGTCGGGTTATTTGGGGGCGGGTTTTATATGACTGTTTTAGAACTCTATTTTCAGTGAAATCTGCGTTATACGAAGTTTAAGCATGGTCTGCAATGGATTTATTAAAGAAAACGATGTGCTACAACCATTTAAGAACATAATAGATGGATCAATATAAAAAGGATTTAATCATAAAGATAGACAAAACCTACGTAGTTATTTTTTTATTATGATAGCAATTCCCATCTTTACCCGACTAGGTTTTCTCATTGAAGATGCAGTTTTAAACAGTGACGCCATTACGCCAGCTACGGCGCGCGGCGTAGGTTGAACTCGCTCGCCTTATGAATCCAATGAACCATTCCATGTCGCATCTCCTACCTGGCACTGAAACCTTATCTTAACCATTTGTCACCTGCAGCAAGAACGGAATACCGAATTCAAGCACAACATTGCCATGCAGACAAAATGTTCCTTCAACGAATCTTACTTTTAAGTGACCAATTAACCACAAGAATACTTTTTTATAAATGAAGATTTCAATAAGTTTGCCCAAGTCACGACTTTATGACGGTAATTTAAATAAATGTCAGACATTCTGTAATACTTTAATATCCATCCGTCACGCCCCGACGTAACGGGTTCTTACTTTACTTTGATATTTAGAAAAAAATATTGCAAAAGTAACGAAAATAACGATAATCTCCTCAACAATATTCGAGACTAACCGTTTTATGGATTGAAAAAACTCAAATGAGAGGCATGCTACATTTCATAATCGCATTAAGTACTAATAAAATGTCCGGACAAAAGTACTATACCTAAGAATTTCCACGAGATCCGTAGATATACCTCGGTAGGTGGTGTAACGTCATTTTACTCTCGGAAAGCGAAAACGTAACCGTAAATTACATTTATTTAGAGCAGTATCTGACTTGATTTATTCCCTTTTTATGGTACTTAGCACATTCACGGCGGAAGAAAATGTATACCTGCTGAAAATGAAAAGAAAAATGTATTAGACATTTATTTTTCAGTCATTGTGGTAGCAGTATAAATCACAGGTAATAATAATTTAGCTTCAGACATGGGCATTGTATACGTATATTTATTTCACGCCTGGATAACCGTCTTCTAACTACGTTTATGGCGCTAAGAGCATAGGCTCGCGTCGTCGACTCTCTTGGCGAAAACACTAAGTAGGTAGGTACAATAATACGAAATATCGTCGTACAAACTGTAAGAAATACTCGGTTATTAAGTATACTAAAAAAATATTACAGGATCTAAAATAAAATTCAAAACAAAAATGGTAGCTAATAATACAGATCGGAATACAGCACCTTAAACGCTTGCAAATAGCTACAGCTATTCAGCAGCAGTCGTTATTGTGTCGTGTCGTTTTAGGATAAACTGTTCATGTATTCAAATAATGCTGGCATGTCGCGAGCTGTTGTAGCTAACGAGTAGATATGCCAACATGGCCGCGGGAGCCCGTGTCGAACAGCCCTCGATGATTAAAACCAGCCCAGTTGATTACGTTGCATGTTTCTACCCTTTCACCGCGTATGAATACCGACCGATAGCTTTATTTAGGTTAAACATGTTTCGCATACTTTTTCCAAATTGCTTCGGTGAGTGGTTTTAGTTTTTCCTCTAATGATGTACCTACATAATTGTATAACACGATACGTAGATATTTTTCCGCTCTTAATGCTCTGGTAAATAAAACATCTAAGTTAGTTTGCCTAATCCAATTTCTTTTAAAGTATTCTGCTCTCGATAACATATTAACAACAAAATCTACACATGGTTGAAGATACAGTCACATAAAAAGCGAAAAGATTTAGGTCACCAAAGAAAGAAAACATGTTTCCTAAAATAAACATACAGATTACCGCGCAGCGCTCAACTGACGTGTTTATAATAAAGGCTTACAATAACCAGAACGCGGATTACGTCGAACAAACTAGATCATAGCCATAAGCCGCGATGTTGTGCGGTGATTACCATGAACGTCGGGGTAATCAATTGATTCGCGAATTGTGGTGCGCGCAGTATCAAAAGATTCATAAGCCGATACAGGAAACGGCGCGATTAAGCTGAACGGAGCGGAAATTACGCGCCGCCGGCAGCCGTCTCCGAATCTAACAATGCACGATATTGATCACATCACTACCTACCTACGTATTGTATGTATTAACTCAATGTTTATTGCTGACGGAATGTGCTCCTAACGTAGATTTGTTCACAGTATGTGCCGCGGATTAAATCCGAATCAGTTTTTAAGCCTCCTCTTTGCTATACTCAAATCTGTGGCCTTTAATGTCCCTCAATCAGGACTTAACTACTTTGTCGCAAGTAAACCCCAATTAAGCTCACGTTGAAAAATGAGAGAACACATCGTGAAAAAGGATTAACCGAAATTCGTGCCCGAAAAGTGTGAAATGAATGTAATTTAATTATTTTGGGTCAGATATATTAATCTGGTAGCTCGGCAGTAAAGAAAATTAATATTTTGCAGCTGAACGCCTCCCTGCTAAAATATTTTATACCGCACTCGTTCTGTCCACCACAGACTGTCCTAGAGCCACTAGAGCATTTTAATTTTGCTGCTATTTCATTTCTTGGTTGATTTAGCGGTGCGAGAAATTACTCGAACAAGTGAACACAATATTATCGTGTAATTTGAAAGGAGTCGTGCTGACCAAATTTTACTAAGCTGAAATAATAGGAGATTACAGTAATAGTGATATGAAAGCGGCATCAATCACATCTGCGGTGGATGTCGAATGCGACGGCGGAGCGTGCCGCACGATTTGATGTGTGACGCTTCTTTAGATCGCTCAGCACCATTGAGACGTTTTTGATTGCATTCCCGACATTGCTCAGCTCTTAGACCCTTTGGACTGTGAGCGATCACAGTTAAAATCGGAATTTAGATTGCATGTTAAGGAGGCCGGCAGTTTTTTGAGAAAAAGGGGAATCGTCTATTGAGATTCCGAAGCGGAGCGGTGTGGGAGGTAGCTAACTGTGCCTTACTTCCTGAACAGCCAGTTTACGTGTTAATGACTTTGAGGTAATTCACTGTAAAGTTTGTCATTGCTATTAGTGTCCTCCGTTCCAGCGTGGTTACCTTCACCACAGCGACGGTTAACACCACTAGATATTTCTTTGTGATTGTATTGTTCATGTTTTCTTTCAGCTGATTGAAATATACTGCGGTATAGTCAAGGGTCAGATTACTCCATAATGTAATAAACCCAAGGGTGATCAAAGAGTGGTTGGTGGTTTGTGGGGTATGGCTGACATGACTGTCTTTAACCGGTCAAGCTCCGCGCTTACCTATCTACTACATGTGGCACGATACAAAAGCGGGGATCAAGCGATTAGGTTTTATAAAGTATATTCTATACAATAGTATGTCGAAGTTAGTGCAAAACCTACACCGTTTTACAGTACTTAGCTTGCTATTATGGACTGAATCCTATTTACATACTTATTAAAGTACTTAAATAGATTGACGCCATCTTACATAGATAAGTCAAGCTCCCAATAAGCAGGTGATCTTGTAAACTCTGAAAACCAGATCTAGCTGTGACGTAGGTGCTATCGCTACGGATGTCCCGACGTACCCTAGATGCGGCTGCGTCTGCGGGAGGACGCCAATCAATCATGGCGGCCGCTGAAAGCGCCAGCTGTTGGCGACGCGGCGGCTCTACTCACCCGCTTCTCGCCGCCATCATTAACTAGTGGTCACAAACAAGCGCTGATTAAAACAACGCCTGCTAACTAACACACAGCTACTCGTAATATTGACAAAATACTAATGTTTATGAATCGTGCTATTGTTAAATATTAGTTCACTATTCAATCAGTCACAATAAGAAACACTGTTTATACCTAGTCAACATTCATCATTCTTTGAATAATAAAAAACATACCAAGTACCTAATGCAAGAATATCGCAAAAAGCAGCGGGCTATTTCCTGTAAAATCGACTTCGTTCATATCTCCGAGATAAGTAGCCCACTGAAATCTGAAGAACACAATACGGAGCGCGACCGCTTCGAGCACTTTCAGCGCTTTTATTCACGGGCAGCCCAAGCGTGACCACAGATAAAATAGCACAGTAAGAGCTGAAAACTGGCACTGGAAAGTGCTAGTAATGTAGCTTGATGTGTTTCTTCAGAATTCTGATGTTTTTCAGTGTGCAGATGATTGGATATACTGGAATTTTCTTTAGGATCAGACAACGACACTTCACGCACTTTTTTTTTTTCATACGAAAACAGATCTTTCACAGCAGATTTTTCTGAAAATTCAAATCATTAGCAGAGCAGAGCCTCGTACCTACAATGTTACTTTTTTTTTTTTTATTTGCTATAAAGGTATCATACACAAAAGTGAAATATTCCTTCTTAATAGCTATAAATAGACTTGAAAAATATGAAAATAGCCGTATAAACAAAGGCAGCAAAAGTGTTTAATTAAAATACACTATACCTACCCATTGATGGGGTTCAAGGAATTTAATCTCCCTTTGTTGTAAAACTATCGGACTATCATTAAATTGGAAATAATGCCACTGACAGACTAACACAGTTCTGACAGTTTAACACAGTTCTACAAAAACCACATCCACAAAACAGTACCTATACCTAATGAAATTGTTCTTCTTCTTCATTTTATATCGCGTACACATCAACCCTACGCGGGGCGCTTAGACGCTTTCTACGTGATATGTGTGAACTCAAGTTAGCAATAAAAAAACAAGCAGGACAATTATATTATGGGAAAATTATTTATCTTTTTCATACGCTGAAGGCGACACTCGTACGCAGATTTTATATATTATAATAATAATTATAGAATTATCCACATTTTCATTTATTTATTACGAACGGGTCGACTGTCCACAAGCAGGAATAGTAGTGAAAACTAAAATTGTAAATTAACCAACGCTGTTCCATCAATACCTATTTCATAAAAAATTTACCTCGCTTCGTAAATCGCAAAGTAATAAAGTTCTCGATACGGCTATGGAGTTGTAAAATATAAAATTAAGAGTGTATTTCCTTGTTGCAGACCCTGGCGCTGGGCGGTGGTCGGATGCAGCGCGCACTGGTAAGATATCCACTTGACTTTGTTTCTCTCTTAAAAACTATTCGCTGATTCGCTCCACTCAACTGCTTTGGCTCGGTGCCTCTCCGCTAATTATACTTCCACTTAAACAACAGTACAATATTTTCGCAAGAATATTGTAGTTAAAATTTTGATTAGTTTTCTTTAAGGATTCTATTAAAACTTCTAGCAATGGAAACTTTTTTTTAAACTTTACATCAACATTCTATAAATTCATGGGAAACATAAGCCGGAACCTGTAACGTTAGTAAAATACCTTATTATCATTCCCAGACAATCACAATATACTCCTTATACGTCCCGCTCAAGCCCAGCTACGTGGCAACTGGTAAAAAACTAGCGGCGATGTATCGAACAATTTACTTACGTCAGAAACTGGCCCGAAAGGCTTCAACCAATTACCTATTGTTAGTGGTAGTGCAGATGTAAGAGCCTACAGGGCAATTTATACACGCCACTCATTTCATTACACCGAGATAAGGGTCTTGTGAATATTTGCGCTCAATTTAGCACATTTATGTTTTGGCGTTGAGTGACGT
Organism: Gortyna flavago; assembly: GCA_963669345.1. Lineage (NCBI taxonomy): Eukaryota > Metazoa > Arthropoda > Insecta > Lepidoptera > Noctuidae > Gortyna > Gortyna flavago. The sequence goes on along the minus strand of OY770129.1, from coordinate 7,227,406 downwards.
GAGTGAAGAGCACTGGCCGAGCACAAATCTTTGTCTTTATTTATAAAATGGAGATGTGGCCGGTGAGGGTAAAATAACAGAAGTTTGAACAAGACTGCACCAGTAGACATCCAACACTGAGGCTGTGAGGGTCTTACATAGGTACATGTATGCACGTAATTAGATTCGGGTATCATGGAGTCAATAGCAACTCGACCAAACTCGTAATTGGCCCTAACTGCAGCTCCAGTGTAATTGGTCGGAATCAAGTTGGCCGCGTGCGGTATCCGTTGACGTCACACTCGAATGCGAAATGCTAACTAATGGCACTCAAGCTCGGCCAACACGAGCCCGGGCAAGGCTCACGATACGGATAGTATGTCCCCTCAACACGAACGAGCTCAAATAATCGCGTTATCGTTGCGATATTCCCGGGAGCCACGGAGTGGGGAAGGCTGAACGAGTAATCCGCTTTGGTCGCGACAGCCACAACTTTGTCGATCGCTCTTCTGAATTCTCTACTTTAAACTTGCATGCCGCGACAAAAGAGTAATAAGATTCGTTCACGGGTAACTTTCTTAAACCTTTAAAGTCAAACTTAGATTTTATTCGGTATACTAATACCTACTTTGAAAAATGTCGGCGTTTGCGGCGACACACTTTTTGAATAGGTACCCTGTATATTGAACACGTACCTACTCGACGCGTAAACTACACGCGCATCTCGTCGTGTATCTCTACATTCATATTTGATTTACGTGTTCAGTATTTATACGTATACATTTTATATTCGGTGAACAATAACAGTTTTGTACTTTTTTCTTTGATATTGATCTCCATCTGACGAATGCTCCAATATTAATACAAGAATTTTTTCGGCACGATAGCACTAAACGTTGAAACTAAAACTAGATACTGTTCCCTGTACAGAAAATAGGCTTCGGTGGGTATTAAAGTAAGGTCTCGTGCTGTATGTTATCATCATCTGCCTAGCCTTTTCCCAACTATGTTGGGGTCGGCTTCCAGTCTAACCGGATGCAGCTGAATACCAGTATTTTACATGAAGCGACTGCCTATCTGACCTCCACAACCCAGTTACTGGGTAATACGATACCCCTTGGTAAGACTGGTTGTCAGACTTTCTGGCTTCTGACTACCCGTAACGACTGTCAAAGATCCACGAATGACAGCCGGGACCAACGGCTTAACGTGCTTTCCGAGGCACGGCCCCTCCGTGCCTCGGAAAGCACGTTAAGCCGTTGATATGTAAAGATGGTCACCCATCCACAGACAAACCGCGGCAAGCGTAGCTTAACCTGATCGATCGACCTGTGCGGCTGTTATTATTTAGCCACGGGCCCCTCTCGTGCTGTATGATAAAGGGAGACAATCATCGCAGGCAGCGCGTCGACGACACTGCACGGCCTCGCTTGCTGCATTATTTAACTGCATTCTGCATTTCAGTACCTACCCAGTGTAAACTTTGTATCTGTAGTGCAGTGTTTGCGAATTTATGAAGCGACGTGCCTATTACAGTAATGCCACGTGATATATATCATTGTTTATCTCATTCTTTTGAACATTTAACTGCTAAACTATTTTCGTCCGTATCTTGAAAATCCTGATGAACGTGTTGCTACTATTGGTACCTACGTGTGTACAAACATGTGCGAGCAACACGATACACACGTATACTTCAAATTTATCGGCAACTATTTATTATATTTTGGGCGCCTCGAACAGAAATGGTGATATGAAATGTCTATAAAATATAAAAGGCAGCGTGTAGTATTTTCGGTGAGAAAGTCATTTTACTGGGCGTCCCTTCCTGCGCCAACCCGACCGGTTCCCGTCTTCCATCACTCATTCCGGTCACGAAATAGCTGGATATGTGTGTAGTGTGTACCTACATGATATTTCTGCCGCAACACGGTCGCGGAAGGGTTCGCTTAGAAACTGGAGAAGGTAATCTTTTCTCTACACTAGTTTGCAAAATAATGACGGAACTGTCAACGAAAAGGACTACGTTTTTATACTCTTAATACGTACTTATAAATCCTATTTACAGTTGTGTATGTGAAGTAATAATAGTAGATACGTGTAGCAGTAATAAATGTTTCTCCAAGCTTATGATAATCTCACGTAAAAGTTTCTAGAAAAATACCCCTTCATTATTTTCACGACCTCAAAAATGTTAATGCTTATTTAATTAGCAAAAAGAGCATTGTAATGTGCATTTAAATAAAGGTTCTTGTTTGAAATAAAACGCGATGTTGTATTTTTATTCGGAGTGCAGCGCGGGAGGCGTTTCGAGCAGCGGCTTGTGAGAACGTATGATATTCGCGTGTACGAGTGTAGTGATAGGCTTTCATGAGACGTTAGCTGGCTAGCTGCTGGCTGGCTGCTGGCTGGCAACACTCCACGGTCGTGCACTGACACTTCCTACGTACGTCACATACTTAGGTACTTGAACATAGCTTGTGTTGTGTTCTTATCATCTCGCCGCAACAATAAAGTTACGAGTATCTGTGAAGATCTAAAAGTAACATTATTGCTATTGGTTGCACTTGTACAAAATTAAATATTATCTAACAGAGTTATTTAAAATTTACTTCAAAATATTTCAAATAATCGTAATAAATAACGATGTAACCGAAGACCTGTTACTGTATAAATACTGTACTTGTATTAATATTCATTTGGAAATAAGAAAGTTCTACAGGAGACAGGAAGAACCTGGCTAATGCGTTAAAGTCATGCCTAACGCGGCTTTAATTTCGATGTATTCTATGCTCGCACAATGAAAAGATTTAGAAAGAAATACGACCCCCAAGAGTGGATGCTTAGTAAAAAAATATAAATACAGAACCAAGTTATTTCCTGTTGTATAAAACAAGGAACGTTTTAATTTTTTGGTATTTATCTATGTCTTTAAAAGGAAAACGATTGTATCGTAATTGCCTCGTTAAACTCTAAAAAACACTTTCTATACATTTTTTAAATATACTTACCGAAATCTTGGATTTGGGATACTTTTGAAATTAAAACGTATATTTTTCAGTTAAAGCACGTTCGATAATAAATAATAACACATTTTATTTAATATTCATTCAGTAAATTCAGCACCTGTTAATTACAAAGCTCTTAGAAAATGTATAAAAATGTCGTAGAGGCGGCGTAGGCCGCGTAGCAACGCGTAGCGGAGCGTAGTCGCGGTAACTTCAACGCTATTTCTGGCTGTGAACAACATAATTATTATATATTATATTCTGTACATTTTGCTTCTGAATATTCTGAAATGGCTCGTATTAAATCAATACAAAATGGCTAGTATTCGTAAAGGAGTAGGTGGCACCGTACCATCATGAAATTAATAAATAAGTAGGTGACATTTGGCTATTCTTTATTTAGGCTGAATGAGATCACAATAATCTTCAGATAATCCCATTAAACCTTGATCTGAATCTAATTTGGGAAATAATTAAGGATATCTAAAAGAAGCGTAGCTGGCGTAGCCAGTGCCTACGCGCGTCACAAAACAGTGTCATTCCCATGTTTTTTTTAGAGTAATGGTTGTCGATAAACTGTTTTAGGTAACCAGAAGTCTTTGTTTTATTACATATAAATGAACATTCCATTACTTGCCAAGCCATGGGCACAAAATATGACAATGTAGGTGAAATATTTTTGTGCATCGTCATCGAATCTGGTAGCGTATTACGGGAGGTAATCAGTGCCCGATGTATAAACTGTGGAAGGGATTTGCTGTGATCAGTGACAGCGTATTAAGGCGCATATTGGCAATATAGGCGCATTGAGCGTCAGCCGGCTCAATATTGGTGCCCCTCGCGCCACACTCATAAACCTGTCGTTGAACGCTCCATTATGATTGCTATAGAAGACATCGACGACCATGTCATTTTCAAGTTTTAGACTTTACTATGCACAATTGTTATAAGATCTATCCGAGACAATAGTTACCATTTATCATGCAGCTTACTTTTTATTTCATAGATATATCTGTTCTTATGGCATAGATAAACCGCGCGATACAAAAATAAATGTATTTCTGACATTTTTGTTTTACGGAGAATATTTTAATCTCGTAGCCACTAAAGAGTAAATTATTTTGAGCTGTAAAATCAATCGCTTTAAAAATGATCATATTATCGGGAACTATGTGGGACACCTAATTTTTAGGCTAAATGATCGGCGTGTAATAAGAGCGTGGGGAGTATCGACATGCAGTGAGGACGTAGTGGTGGCGCGGAGGTCACACAGCAGGCCAGGCCGGCGAGCACGTGAGCTTCCACCGGGGACCATTCATGTGCGAGGGCGGCGGCTTGCGCGCGCACCGATCAATACGCGCTGGGCGCGGGCGGGCAGTGCCCGGCCCGCCGCGCGACGCCTCGCACGCGTACCGCCGCCGCGAGCCCATGACCGCCCTCCACAGATGACGGAGCCCCGCACCCTACGAGAGCGCCGTACTGTCCCCGTCAGCACGACCACACTCGCCGCGCGCTCCCGCACTCGCTTGTACCGCGCAAGGATAAGGTAGGAAAATCGATAGCTCAGAATGCCGCAGCATCCACTGACCGCTCAACCGGCCGCACGCGCGCGTCTGCCCGCCTGCTCGCAGCCCTGGCTGCTCCCAGCTCGGTGCTGCTTACGGCTCAAAGCACGTCTCAAGTCTTGCTCCCTTGCCCGACATACGCCACGTTGTGCACTACATTTTAGATAAATATTATTTATTACAATTTATACCAGTTTCCACTGAATTTCATATGCAGATATTTCTCTGCTATCATTAGTGAAGATTTTTTTGCAATCACATTAACTCCTTATTACTTACAAGAAGTGTAAAAATAATCCCCTGGAACTAAATGGCGGGCTTATCCCTTACCAAAAGAGATAACGTCCTTTTCTATGAGAGCTAGACATCATCTCTGTGGCGTTATTTCACTGCCTTTCTAATAGGTATTACTTTTATATATTTATGGTAGAAATAAGTAGCTTTTAGTTAAAAGTTCTTTATTTTAGTGAGCATGTGATTAGTGATTATCCGAGTTAGTAAGAGCAACGGTTATAAGTAAATGCGTGATTTCTAAGTTCGTTGCAATTGTGTTAGTTGAAGTAAGTTTTAACCAGTTATAATTATTTTACTGGTACATCATACTTATGTGTTTAATGAAAACAACTAAAATGACATGTTTTTTTTATTTACTTTCATCAAAAATAGTTATTTATATTCAGTGTTTCTATTTCTTTTTTAGTTTTGTTGAAATCCTGACTCAGATTTAGCTTGAACTCTGGTAGGTCTCAAAGTTCACAGATGTAGTTTTTTCGAAAAATAAAATATCTGCGCGCTCGAGCTTTTAACTTTTTCACGTTTCAGCGACACCTAAGTATGTATGAAAGTCGTGTGTGTGTGTGATTTAAAATTAAACATACGAACTTGAAGTTATGCAATCTTATGGAGGATTTTGAATTAAATGACACGTAGACTGCTACGTTATCTTAAATTAATTATCTTACCATCGTGTCTGTCAGCTGTGGATAGAAAAACGAATCAACGTCAAAGCATTTTAAAAAGCACTTCTTTTAGCCAAATATCAACTTTGAAACTACACATTGCCTTTAGGTAAAAGCATGGTGGTGGCTCGTGTAAAAAACCTTCCTTGTTAAGTCATAAACCTATTTTGAAATTCAAACAAAATATTTTTATAGAAGCACTTTTGCAAATAGCCACGGTTATGATGACAGAAGCACGCTATTCATATTTGAGGATACAGTTGTATCGAAACTCATTTAATAAAATGGGGTATCATATAGGGCCAGGGGTGCCATCTGACCGAATCTCCCTCAAGTAAAACTCAAAAATCGTCATAATACAATAGTAATATCGAACCCTTTCGAAATTGCCATTTTATAAAATGAAATATTTATTGAAAAAGGACGGCGGTTTCCTTGAATATTATTTTGATTTATTTTATTGTGTGTCTTTATTTCAGATTCAGGCCAAGGATCTGCCGCGATTCATTTTGCTTAAAGAAAATTACCGTAGTTGCAGTCATAGCGTAAATTCACTTTGAACTTTTCTTACAACAAAAGTTTTCACTTTTTAAATAGAGATACAAGTTTTCTAAAGAGTAGAGAAACGTGAACGTTAGACCTATGCAAACAGTATGCGAGCTTTTTCATAATTTGCACAAAACGCACATGCAAAAGATCACACATCAATAATCGCACCTAATTCGTATCCAAGCGACGAATTCAATTTATAATGCAAAAAAAATAGGTACCATAAATAAAAGCTTGGCATGTAAGCGTCGTTAGGATATTGATGGCTATGGCAGGTAGGGTTGGGGTGTAGGTCGATTATATGTCGTGATGCAGTGCAATTACTAGCCACGGGAAAGAGTCCAAGGACGAGGTCGGTTCAAAGGCCACCCACCTTTCATACAGGGCCTAGCTTATCGGCTATGCTAATATGTATGATATTTATATACGAAGGTATTACTTACTTTGGCTATTAACTGAAATGTTATAACTGTTAGGAATGATAATTTATTATTGCAGTACGGATTCTTTACTGGTGCTTGGTAAGAAATAAAATCTACATAATTGTAGATCCATTATTTTCAAGATTAATATCCAAGAATTTTTGAAATTGTTTTATGGAGTCGACGTGCGTTTTATACAAAAAGGGTTAATTCTATGGCTTGGGGGTGTCGGATACCAATACGTCATCATCTGCCTAGCCTTTTTCTATCTATGTCGGGGTCGGCTTCCAGTCTAACCGGATGCAGCTGAATACCAGTATTTTACACATGGCGATTGCCTATCTGACCTCCACAACCCAGTTACTGGGTACTACGATACCCATTGCTAAGACTGGTTGTCAGATTTTCGGTCTTCTGACGACCTGTAACGACTGTCAAAGCTGCACGAATGACAACCGGGACCACGTGCTTTCCGAGGCACGGAGGGTCTTGGTATGTAAAGATGGGCATCCATCCACGGACAATCTGCGGCAAGCGTAGCTTAACCTGATCGATCGAGCCGTGCAGCTGTTATTACTAAGCCACAAGCCCCTCGGATACCAATACGCATTACGATGTAATTTGGCTCGTTCAATTTAAGTTATTATGAAACGGAATACAAAAAAATAACCATTTCTGATGAAAAGAAATAACTAACCTTCATTCAAAACTTCAATAAGCTGCCAAAACGTTGGCTATATTTACCTTGACTTGACTCCGTATTTGCAAAATGTCGCCGCTTCAAATCCTCAGGTAATTGACAGATTTAACAAGGAGTTAAGTCTTCGACGAACATTTTTCAGTGACGATTACACGGGGATTTTTTCTAAAAAAAGCACTTTGCCTTCATTTTCTGTTCTGTCGAGTAATTTTAGAATATTGGAAAATAGAAAATATGGACAGTTGGTAATATTCCCACGAAGGTTTAGGTTTGACGAACTGATAATAAGGGGTTGATACACAGGGAGCTGACGAATCAAATTAGTACCTAGTTAGCAGAAATATACAGCTGTTATAAAGTTGGAACCTTCATAATAACTTTATATTTAACTTCCAAATGAGTTCCTTCCTTCCTTCATGATTAGGGGCGAGTTTCTTGTTATGCGTCGAGCTATAGTAAACTTTACCTACATATAGTAGGTATGCTAGACATATTTGCAAATTATAATGCCCAATGGTTAGGTAGTAGATAGGTACCTATATGTATATGCATGCGGGATATAATAGCAGCCTTCTTCATCGTGCACGATATCGTCCTATTTTCACGTAAAATTCAGACATATTGAGCATAAATTATTGATTAAATCACATTAATATTAAAGGACTACTGTCAACGGATGGTGGGAACATGTATTCAGTTGTTCATAATGATACCTAGAGACCCTATAGACGAATCCCATCGAAGAACAAACATGACAATGACAAGGTAATGACAAGCTCTAATGCGATACTAAATAACTAAAACACATCAGCATAGGAAATTGTCTGAACAGACATTCGTCGCTCGATTATTTATGGAATTTAAAATGAGTCACGGCATTTATAATTACTCTGGCAAAATATAGAGTAACACATGCATGACAAATAAAGTACCTAATACAGAGATGCTTTAGGAGAGGGAGGAAGACAAAGGAAACCCGTATACATACTCCGGTGTTCACAGATCTATGAAGTTTGACAAGAAATAGGTATTTACAGCCAGTAAAAATAAAACCTACCTATCATGCAAAACGGATCCGAAAACATCGTGGATCAAATCGACTGTCCATATTGCGACTCCAGACTTTCTCTAGGTTAATGTCATCATCACCTGAGGCTTCACAGCTGCGGGTGGACCTTAGCCTGACCAAGTTTATTTCTCCAACGTGACCTATTTCCGGCTTTTTCTCTCCAACTTCTCACTACAACAGTTTTTAAATCTTAGTCTTCGCCATCCAACCATCTGAGCTTGGACCAGCCTCCACCTCTCCGACCAGCAGGTTAACTTTCAATTACACGTTTGGGTGCCCTGCTCTCGTCCGCTTGCCCATCGATAACGTCCTATTTTGATGGTCTTTATAACATTAGGATCATCGTACATCTCGTAGAGCTCATAATTGTACCGCATTCGCCATTGTTTGTTTTCCAGCACTATACCGAATATACACCTAGAGTTTTCCGTTCGGAAACACACAGAACACAGAGTTCTCGTCTTTTTTGCTTAGTACTCAGCATTCCGAGCCATATGTTAGTATTGGCCTTAGTAAAGTCTTGTAATGGAGAAGTTTAATGCTTCTTGAGAGTATCTTTGAACGAAAATACCTTAGTAGGCTGAAATAGCATTTATTTGCCGCCATTATTCTCCTGCTTATTTTAGAAAGCAGCTGATTCAAATGTGGCTTTTGTTGTTGTCAGGTGATGCATCAACGATGAGTCGCCGCGCGCGGCCGTGACATGGGAGCGCAGGCATGGGCTGGCGCGCCGTGCAACCGCCGCACATCGCCGCCGGCTTGCTCCTACTGCTGCTAGTTAACCTGCCAGGTAGTATACCATGCTGTCTTGTCCCCTTATCTATCAGTCCAGTAACATATATCTTTGGATACACATATATTTTACAAGCTTGGCTATCATTGAGAGTAAGTAATTTCTGGCTCCTGTTAATCACACAGGAATTAAGTTCATCACATCATTTAACATTTTGCTGGACACTTAACGCCCCTCGATGTAATAACAATAAAACTTCTACTGTGTCTCGTTCAGTATCTTTCAATTTGTTAACATATTTGATTCGCTTGCCTGCGCAGTAACCTGCCACCAAGACCACCAAGATGCTGTGCACATCACGGCCATCCTCGGCGAGAGCGTGGTGTTCAACTGCCAGGTGGACTTTCCGGAAGACATCCCGGTGCCGTACGTGTTGCAGTGGGAGAAGAAGGTAGGCGAAACGGTACGACGGTCCACACTCCACTCTTACAATACAACGCTGCTCATCTACCGTGTGTGTGTTTCTGTTCAGTAAAGGTCGGCTCGTCCGCGCGACGCGCCCCGCAGAATGTAAAGTATATCTCGTCTGTGTCGGCTTCGACAACTCGTATTGTCCCGTGCTAGTGGTAACGCGCGGGCGCCGCGGGCCGGGGGCGCCGCCCCAGCGCCCTCGCCCCGCGCGCGCCCTCCGCACGCCTTTTGTGTATCTCTGCCTCTTCTGCGTATTGCCTCGTGTACCTACCGCGCTCGTCACAGACCGGTTCGACATACCCACAGTGATAAAGGCCTTCAAAGCGAGTCCGAGAGAGCAGCAGACCCCCGTTAGATACGAACATACACATACACGCCACTTTACATGTACAATAAGATTTTTTCCTCCTATTATTTTATTTGAGTGCACCGTTGTTATTCTGAGATAGTCTCGGGCGCACTATCGCTTACACGGCTGACACGGGGCACGCGCACTCTCGCGCACTGGCGGCGGTTCTGTCTGTTTCTCTCTTCCTGTGGCTGTGGGCTTCTCCCACGCTCTGTCGGCAATAGTAGATTCATGTACAACTTACTTGACATACTTTGTATTGTAACTCATTCAAGTGACTGCACAGTTGATCTACTTTGTTGCATGCTGTAGAAACGCTTAAGTTTCCCCGTTTTCACTTTCTGCATGCATGATTGTATGTAACCTATTAAATATTGACTAAGCGTACGTTATATCGCTATATATGTTTGAAAATACATATTTTATTATGTATCGCCTTCAAACGCAAATACAAGGACAGCGACTTGCGAGAGCAAGTTCGAGCTTAGTAAGATCTGTAGGTACATACACGTAATCAGTTTCAATTTGTTAATCATCCTTGCATGCTTCAGTAGTTTTCTTTCTTTATGTAGATACTGAGATAGTTTTGAATCTTGTAACCACAAAACCAAAATGACTTCCGCGTGCAATTGTGACTGAATTGCACGTCACGTTACAAGATCCAGCATCTGATTCTGTCTGTGTTTTGTGAAAACGCATCGCATCGTCTTGAAAGCTTTAGACAGAGTTGGAAATGTGTAGCGTAACGACCAGTTATGTGGCGAAAAGTATTTAGTATATAAGTATTTAGGTGTATGTAATCTAAGTGGTAGTCTTAACGAGTTCGCACCAGCACTGCTCGGTTGTTAACATGTGGGCGTGTGTGTGTAGGGACAGGACATCCCGATCTACATCTGGTACGAGAGCTACCCGACGCACAGCGGCGAGGGCTACGAGGGCCGGGTGTCGCGCGTGGCGCCGGACTCCCCCTACGGCGCCGCCAGCCTCAACCTCACCAATATCCGGGAGTCTGACCAGGTAAATACAACAAACATATGCTTTCCTGACACATTCATGGCCAACATGTTTGCTTGAAGTGAATATTTAAATGGGTTGTGAGTAATGGTTTTCGTTTGTTTCACCAGGGTTGGTACGAGTGTAAGGTGGTGTTCCTCAACCGGTCACCCAACCAGCACAAAAATGGCACATGGTTCCACTTGGACGTGCACGCGCCACCACGCTTCTCCATCACACCGGAAGACATTATTTACGTTAATTTAGGTGAGTATTTCAAACGTAAAGTATTTGAAAGTTACTTAAGAAGGACCACATGACTTTTAAAGATGGTAGCGCATTTCATCAAACTTTCAAAAATATGAATCCAACTGGCACGCTTTTCCTTGAGTTTCGACCATGAAAAGCTATAAAAGCAGTTAACTTATAACAATGCAAACGCTCATACCTTGCAGGCTTATTAATAATAGGAAACTTATTAGAGACCTCCTACCGTTTTCTTAAATATGAGAACGAAAGGGGAACGGACTTGTGGAAAAAACAAATCAACACTATTCTAAGTTTTAAAATAAATATCACGTTACAATCTTAGTTAGATTAATATTGATAAATGATAAATGATTTATTTTCTGTAAGTAGGTTTGTACAAACACTTTTACACGTCAATCATATTTTTTTTATTGCTTATTATTAGTCTTATATACTAGATTGTAATTAATAAAGCTTTAAGCAAAAAAAAAGAAAATATCTAAAGTATAACTAACACATATCTTCAATTCTAGGAGACGCCATAATCCTCAACTGCCAGGCGGAGGGCACGCCCACGCCGGAGATCCTTTGGTACAAGGACGCGAACCCGGTAGAGCCTTCGGGAACAGTCGGCATCTTCAACGACGGCACGGAGCTGCGCATCAGCAACATTCGCCACGAGGACATCGGCGACTACACGTGCATCGCGAGGAATGGCGAGGGACAGGTGTCGCACACTGCGCGTGTCATTATCGCTGGAGGAGCTGTTATTACTGTGAGTTTCATTTAGATCTGATTACAATTGGAGATATTGTTAAGTACTAGTGCTTATCAAAATGTTCTTTAGACTTGAAACATTCACGGTCTTTAGCAATGTAGCAAGTATTAGTAGTTAGTAGTTTGCACTGCGCAAACTACTAACTACTAATACTTTAAACAAATTCAAACGTTTATTTGTCACTATGAATACATTTGTCAAATAATAAATCCGAAAGTCGTAATCTAACATCCGTATAGGTATATCGTAAAAACGTTATACAACACCAAAATTTGAAAAAAAAAAAAAAGAAAAAAAAAACATGCAACCGAATTGAGAACCTACTCCTTTTTTAGAAGTCGGTTAAAAAAATGGGATACCAAACCCTGGCAACGAATTATATCATGGATTAGTTTGAATCAACCACAAGTTAACCACCCAGCACAAGAGTCAGGGACTTCACACAATTTGTATCTATTAATTAGCACTCCCTTTCCTTCATTTAAATAGGTAATAATTCTCATTTTTACTTTTCTTCAGATGCCGCCAACAAACCAAACGAAGCTAGAAGGAGAGAAAGTACAGTTTTCATGCGAAGCGAAGGCCTTACCTGGAAACGTGACAGTGAAGTGGTTCCGTGAAGGTGCTCCGGTGGCCGAGGTGGCGGCGCTGGAGACCAGGGTCACCATCCGAAGAGATGGCGCGCTCGTCATCAACCCTGTGGCGGCCGACGACTCGGGACAGTATCTCTGTGAAGTGTCCAACGGAATTGGAGACCCGCAGAGCGCTTCGGCCTATTTGAATGTTGAATGTGAGATTTTGTTGCTTTAATTGCTGTTGTATGTTGATCAAAATATGATTCGCAACCGTAACAAATACTAATATGATTAAAAATATAATTATTGAACGATTTAAATTTCGCGGGCTACCGTTCTTTCGTTTAAAGTTAGCTGAGTACAATTTGATTACGAGTTATGAGGAGCTGAAAATCTTGGTAATAGCTAAAGTTTGATATTGCACTTGATGCCCCTTAAAATGTAATATGGCCATTTTGGGCAGGTTATTTGGTCTAGATTCGGATTAGTGTCAGTGCTAGACAGACAGAACAAATTTATCTATAGGCAGATTACTACACAGCATATCATACTTAGCCATATCTACGTTCCACAGATCCAGCAAAAGTAACGTTTACTCCAACCGTGCAATACCTCCCCTTCCGACTGGCCGGTGTGGTGCAGTGTTACATAAAAGCCAACCCTCCCCTCCAGTACGTCACGTGGACGAAGGATAAGCGGCTGCTGGAACCCTACCAGACCAAGGACATCGTGATCATGAACAACGGCTCCTTGCTGTTTACGAGGGTCAACCAGAACCATCAGGGTCGATATACTTGTACTCCTTATAACGCGCAAGGAACTCAAGGGTCTTCAGGTAAGACAGAACATAATTAAAGCAAGAAATAGTGATAAAATTGAAGCGTTACTTCAAGGCAAAGTAATAATGGTTTCGTTTTGCAGGTCCGATGGAAGTATTAGTTCGTAAACCACCAGTGTTCACAGTGGAACCGGAACCTCTGTACCAAAGAAAGGTAAATTAAAGTTTCAGTGTGACACTGTCCAGTCAACCTTATATCACCCGCGAAAGCTTGTTGATTTGGACAGGGTGGAACGTGATGCTTTTTCGAAACTATCTGCAGTGCGATTCTGTAACTATCTCACCGTGAAAACTTATGTGAAGCGAGCGTGGAGTGAGCTGTCATTAGTGTAAATCCCTATAGCATCAGATGGAATGACAACTCACTTCACCTAACTTCTCACGGTGAGATTCTAACAGAATCGACCGGCTGAAGGCCAATTCTCGTGATTTAAAACGTTCAAAATCTAGTCGCAGTCTCATCTCGGCGACAAACAAATGTCAAAAACTTGTCAAAATGTAGGGAAATTAGAGGTATTTTTGACAGATCGAGACTGAGATCAGACTGTGAACGTTCTTAAAATTACGAGAATTGCCCCTCAGTTGTTAATCATTTTATAAATAACAAAATGTTACTTATGGAAGTCTTCGCGGTCTCGACGGAAAAATTACTTCCTATCATTTTCCTTAGTGTTTAATTAACTCAGACATCGCTAGCCATTTAACTAGTTACGCATTGAAAACATTATGAGTAAAAAATTGAAGAAAACATAACAAATATCGTCCCCGTACAGCGAAAAGTAATTTAGTCGCAAAATCGTATTTTGAGATAATGACAGTTAAAGTTTTTGAAAATAATAACAAAAACTTTAACTCTCATTATCTCAAAACACGATTTTTCGACTTAATGACTTGTCACTCTACGGGGACTACATGTTTTCTTAAATTTTTGAATCTTATAGTTTTTGTATTGTGAAGATAACCTTTTTACCTACTCTTTTACCGAACAAGTTTTAAAATAAATGATTCAATACAAAACCCACCATACCCTCCATATTGGTGCACAAGATACAGACTTGCTTCGTTTGAGGCCGTAAAACCTTGTAATCTTCAATAAGGTTTTTTTTTTTTACTCATCTGCCTGTCTAAGGTGGTACTTGCTGCCATCTGCTTCGATGTTGGCGGTGTTCTAATGGCGTGCCTATGTTCCTGTTAGGTGGGCGAGTCAGTGGAGATGCACTGCGAAGCGCAGGAGGCGGAGGGCACGCAGCGGCCGAGCGTGGTGTGGCGGCGGCGCGACGGCCTGCCGCTGCAGAAGAGCCGCGTGCGCGCGCTGGGCGGGAACATCACCATCGACACGCTGCGCAGGCAGGACTTCGGCATCTACCAGTGCGTCGCCTCCAACGAGGTAACACACTTATTAAAACAACCAGTCTTACAAAGAGGTAAGACTGGTTGTCTAACTTTCGAGGTTCTGACTAGCTGTAACGAATGTCAAAGCTCTACGAATGACAACCGGTACCCACAGCTGTGTGTTTTTATTAAATTATTGCATCTTTTAGATTGTCACTGTGCTGTGTAAAGTATATTATTTTCTCATCATGCTATTATACGTGACGACACTCTATCAAAAACTCAAAAGTTATTTAATGAAATTAGGCTGAGAATCAGCACTTTTTGAACGTCAAAATTACATAAGGCAGTCCCCCAAAACGCCTGCCCTTCTGCTGCAGTTGCAGCTGGGAAGAAGTGGCGCAAAAAACTCCTCAGCAGTATGTTCGTTTCATAACAGCACTAACTACTAAACGCCCTCTACAGGTGGCAACAATAGTAGCGGACACGCAGCTAGTGATCGAGGGAACACAGCCGCACGCGCCGTACAACGTGTCGGGCACGGCGACGGAGTTCCAAGTGACACTGCGCTGGCAGCCGGGGTACGCCGGTGGGCCCGACTACAAGCAAGACTACACCATCTGGTACAGGGAGGCCGGCTTCTCCGAGTGGACTAAGGTCCCAGTTACGCCATCTGGTGCTACTTCTGTAAGTATTCGCAGTTTTTTACCCGATTGCGAACAACAATGTTACATCGATAAAATTTACCCTGAACAAGGAATCCTACATAACAATAAATGTAGGATTCTTTATACCCTCGAAGCATCTTTACGGCTGAATGGATTTGAATACAAGAGGTGTCTGTCGATTTATCTAGGTCGCACGTTAGCTTTATGGTGTGTGGTGTGTGGTGGATTTTAGACGTCATAAGCAGACTTGAAAAAAAAGTACCATGTATCAAAAGAAAGGGAGACGATTCCAAAAATTATACACACTAAAAAGATTTAAATTAAATACATTTTTTCGGACGAATCAGTGTTCCCATGTCATAATCATCATAATCAGTGTTCTCACAGAGAGGACGCCTGCGTGTCTAGCTGATTATGCAGTGTTCAACGAATAGATACGGTCATCTTCACGTCAGTGGTATCAATAATCTGACCAAGATTATGTCTGGACTTTAAAAGAGACGTGACCTCTGAGTTTGTTTCGGTGTTTCTTCTCAGAGTTGTCGGATAGGAAACAGCGACTTTACTAGTTTTTTTTTTTAATATTATTGGCGGGTTAATCTTTTTATAAACCTACTTACAGAAATAAAATAATTTATCAGACGAAAAGAATATAATAGTCTAATAAAAGATTGTGATAAACTCATAATGAGCGTAGCCGACGTAATTTTACCATAAGTATTTGAAAACCATTTCGTAGCGTCCCTCGTAGAGGGTCTACGCCGTAGCGTAGAGCAGCGCGGAACTTTTGGCTCGATTCTCGAAGGACCAAAATGATTAATGATCTTTGGATAGTCGGATAAAATGTTAGATATCGTTAGGTGTGTAAACTTTATTGGAGACAATTTTGGTTAGGGTCCTTGACAACCAACATTGACGAAACGATTTAAAAGAAGAAAAACAAGGTTACAGGTGTTTGCGTTTGTCGAATTTTCAACTTACTCAAAAGATTTTTTAACTTCGTTGGTGGCTGTCAATAAAGGACCATAAAACTTGTTCTTTGTACACAGGTCACAATAAATCGGCTCCAGCCTGGTACGACGTATGAGTTTCAAGTGAACAGCAAGAATACGATAGGAGAAGGGATGATGAGTAAAGCTATTACAATAAGAACTCTTGGTAAGTGCTACAATCTATTTTATTTCTATGTGTGGCGGGACTTTACATGTGTGTATTATAACATGTAATTATGAAATAATCTTAGTCTTACACTACGTTTATTAAAAAAATATTATCCGTGTGCATAACAGGTATGGGTTGTGGACTGCTTGTTAACTTTTATGTCAACAGGGATAAGATTATGTCCAAACGAACTGACTAATAGGTAAATTCAGGAAAGTTTCCAGTTACAAGGTCTGGTTGGATTTGAGGTGGGTTGGTTGTTTAACTTAAGAATGCTTTTTGTAGATGTAGGCGCCAAACCGAAGGCGGCACCCACCCCGGCGGGGCCTGTAGACGAAAAAATATTCCAAAACGCGCCCGAAGGCTCTGGTATATACCCACAAATGTTGCACAGTAATCACTAACTTCATCACTTCATCTCATCTCATGTAACCATCATTCATATAGGTAGTTAGACATTTTATTCAAGTAGATTCATTTAGATACATCTTAATACCTAGACTTGATTCTGTGTTGTGTTGTGTTGTTGTAGTTAGTGCATGTTTTACGATGTTTTAATTGTGTGTTGTTTGTATATTGTTTTGTATTTATTTTTTATTATTTAATGACATTATAAAAAATAATAACAGCATAGTTGCATGTTCAAACCTTATCTCTATTCTAATTTCTCACTGAATAATTTGTTTATAATTTTAACGAAAAGGTTAATTTTGCATTTTCAACAAAGTAAACTTAGTGTAGATAAATAATTATATCTACAGCTCGGTTTATTTAAATACTTACTTAAATTTATTAAATTAGTGACTATATTCACCACATAGGTATAACATGACATTATTTTATCAAGTTAGTCACTTTCGTTTTATCATCCACCATACTCTTTCTCTGGTAACTCAGGCACACAGGACCACAAAACTATATCTCTATTTATACATAGGTCCGAAGTCTGGTCCTCCGCGCAACTTGACGGTGACGGAGGTGCACAACGGGTTCCTCATCACGTGGCAGGCGCCGCTGGAGCGCGCGCACCTGGTGCAGTACTACACCATCAAGTACCGAACTGATGCGCAGTGGAAGACGCTCAACCGAGGGCAGATTCGACCCGAGGAGACCAGCTACTTGGGTAAATTATGATAGAGAAACTGCCATGTACTAACAATATTATGATAGGTACCTAGTTATTAGGTTTTTTTTATTAAATTTATGAAACTTTCTAGCTCTTAAATTAAACTTTCTATCTACTATGTAGTAGGAACGTGGTTTGAAATAAAACTCAGGCTTAGCAACGAGAATGCCATTTAATAATTTCTAAAATATGCACACGTCACAATTTGACAATAATTTAAGGTAGGTATGACTTTCGAGCTACGTTTGATCAGAGCCGGTTGAGATCAATACTTTGTATTATCTAAGTACAGTATTCTAATTTGAGATCATAATTTTATTTCCAAAGTGAGCTTTTGTTTTTGATTTTTGGGACCATAGATTTTTTTTTTCTTGTTTAGCCTATCCTGTCCCACTGCTGGGCATAGGATTCCCCAAGTCCTTCCAGGAACTCCTTTTTATAGATTCCAAGATGAATTTTAATCATCTGGTTCCAGCTTGCTTAGTTTATCAAAATATTTTTAAACATAGAGATTAAGTACCCAGTCTTTCTTTCTTAACTTACGCACTAACTTAACATAGATGACATGTAAGTATCAGCTGTGTACCTACTAATAAACAGAATCAGATCACATCAAAGTGCAATGTTCATCACAGCAACCTTAACGAAACATTTCAGTTAAAAACCTAGTCGGTGGTCGTACGTATTACTTTCGAGTGCTGGCCAACTCGGCCACCAGCTACGAGAGCTCCGAGGAGGTGAAGTTCCCGGTGCCAGCGCGCGTGAAGCACAAAGCGATCACGGCGGGCGTGGTGGGCGGGATCCTGTTCTTCATCGTAGCCATCATCCTGTCGGTGTGCGCTGTCAAGATCTGCAACAAACGTAAACGACGTAAGCAGGAGAAAGGTGAGACTCGTCACACGAGCGGTCGCTAGTCCGCTGCCGGCGCTAGTTGTCCCGCGATCTTGCCTCCATAGACGTGCTAGCTTTTATGGAACTTACTAATATCTACCACAAATTAATATTTCTTAAACTTTGACGAACTGTGTCGCCTTGCATACTTCAAGCATAAAAAGATCACTCGTAGCGTCATGTCAAAACGTCTGTTTCCACCGTACACAGAGAACTGTCTACGGTTTCCACAGACTGGAAAATAGTTAAGAGTTTAAGTATATTTTACTAGTACAACTAATACTTACAACTTCGTAATCGAAGTAGTACAAAATAAAAAAAAACTCGATGATGGTTTGAACAATAAATGAGTTAACCCACAGCCCTGAGACATAACGGATTACCTTTCAGTTCAGTTGGACTAAAAATGTCATACCGACTTGGTCGCTGCAATTTCGCGACAAAAGTATTGTCAGTAACTAGCAATTCATTATTATAAACGACACAAGTTCCGTAGGCTCTTTACATAGATAACGCGTTCGTTGAAAACAGGTAGACTTCCTTACATAACTTACCATATTGTCGGCAAATTACATATTCGTTCGTGTATTATCTGCTTAATTCACTCATACATTGGCGTTTCCTTTGTAAGCTTTTTGCATGCGTTAGGTTTATGTAAATAATGCATTTTTTGTCCTAAAAATAAGTTGAAGATAACTAACATCAAGTATTCCAAAATAAAGCAGTAGGGCTAGAGAAATCGCGAAACTCATCTACGTAAACTTTAAGAGACGAATGTTAACTAGCTAGAGTAATCTTGCTTCATAGATACGATAGACTGCTATCAGATATAGCTGTTCTTCTTGAATTTGTGTTCTCGTGGGCAGGTCGTCATAGATACCTACTATATATCATGATAAAGATTGAACGTGGGAGGTTTGTACTTATATAATAAAACTTATTATTTCGCGCAGCAAATATCGTATCCACTGCATGTTGGGTAACACGTTCATTGCAATTGTGAAAATAATGGCAATTGGCAATCCATATTCTGCCTGCAGTCATCATCATGTCACGTCATTATTGCATAGTTTCATCGTCATAATAACGCGCACTGAAAAGAACCACCGATGTTCCGTACCTGCACTCTAAAGACTGGGAATCTGTTTTCCTTTTCTAGAAAGAATTTAAGCATGAAGTTCGGTGACTATACATAGTTCCGGTAACACTACTGATCATATCAAAGGTATCCCAAGTAGTTACATCTAGGAGTCCATTCCAGTGCTCGTTGTGTTTTGGTTGACAATATGGTGGGTGGTGGTGGTACATAGCGAGGGTGGCGGGCGGCGGCCGTGACTGGGTCGGGGCGGAGCGCCACTCCACTACGTTAATGTGCAGAAATTATCCGATTGCAGCATACAACATGGTAGCCGCGCGACTGACAGACCTCCGCGCCGCAGATAGCACTCAAGTGCCTTTTAAGAAGTAAGTTGTACTTGTGCCTATCAGATGTACTTAATTAATTAAATGTGTTGGTCGTTTTGAACAACTCTAATTTTTACTCACTACATTCACGCTGCTTTAATAGGAAATCAGGTCAGTTTTACCTACTATTAAATTGATTAATATTTTGGTGTATCCTGTATAATAATGGTCAAAGGACATACAGGAACATACTGATGCCCTTTCAAGACGTTTATAGTAAGTTAAGGTATCTAGCTAACATGTTTGTTGTACATTATACAGATTTAGAGAACGCGGAATATCGAGTATAGTGCAGTGTTTGCGGTTCACTGCAAACTGGGTGTGGCCGGCGTCGCGCTGCGGCGGCGAGGCGCGGTACTGGGTGTCGGTGCGGCGCGTGTCGGCCGCGCCACCCGCGTCGCCCGCGCCCTCGCCCGCGCCCTCCTCGTCCGACGACGGCGGCTTCCTGCCGCGCCTGCGCGCGCCCCTGCGACCGTCCGCCGCGCCGCCGCTGTTCCGCGCCTCGTCGCCAGCGCTGGCGCTACACTGGCCGCCGTGGCCACCGTGGCCTCCGTGGGCGGCCGCCTGGACACCCTGGTCCCCGCTCCACGTGTCCGACCTCAGTTCCGTGCCCTTCCCAAGCTCGGCCGACGGCTCGTTCCCGACGCCTCCGTCTCCCTTCCGCCTGAGATCGCTGCGACAGAGCGCTCACGACCCGACGCGCGCCACCTCCGGGCCGCTCGCCAGACCGCGCGCACGGCCTCTGCCGCGGCACGCTCGCCCGCGGGGCGTCGCGGATTTACCGCCGCCGCCCCACGAAGCCTCGCCCGAAAGTCGGTCATCGTCCAGTGGATTCGGCAGCAAGAACGCTTCGTCCTCGCAACACAATCGCAGCAGCCGCACAGGCAGCCTGGCAGAGTGGCGGCCGCCGCCGTACCGGCCACCGCCGCCGGCGCCGCCGCCGCGACCCGGCTCCGGCGAGGTGGGCGACGCGGGCTCAGTGGACGTGCACTACGAGTGGGATCGCGCCACGCGCACTCCGACGCCATCGACGCCGGAGCGGACACGCGCGCGCCCGTCCCGCGACGACGTAGAAGCTCGAGTGCGTGCCATGAAGGAGGAGTTCCTCGAGTTCCGCAAACGCCAGGCGCTGCGGCGTCGCTCGCCGGAACCCCTGGCGCCGCCGCCACCACTTTCGCCGCTGTCGCCGCTGTCTCCGCTGTCTCCGCTGTCGCCGCTGTCTCCGCTGTCGCCGCTGGCTGCGCTGGCCCACTCGCCGCCCGCGCCCGCCGAGACTGTCTGCTGACCGCCGCAATACCGATTATTTCGAACTACATGCTCTAAATGGTCTCTTTATTCCCCACCGAGCCCCTCTGTTTTATAGATCTGCGCTTCATCTTTTACATACCTAGATTTGGTGATGTAATATTAACATTCCGAATTTTACTTCTGCAATTAAATAATTATTATTTGTATAACACTTTAGCCTGAGCATACATTATACAATATCGGGCACGAACGATGACCGACAATCAGTTTCGAATGTCGGTAAAAATGCATCATTTAATAGAGCCCGAGAATCCACAAAACGGGGGCTATTCGGAAGTAGATATTGATTTGGTACGTTCACTGTTTATGTAGTGTTAAAAGATCCCACCAGGTGACTGGCGTTATGACCACGCCGCCAGTAACCGTTATTATAAATACTAGATACTTAGAAAATGATGACTTAAGTCGCACAAGAATATTTGCGACTGTAATAATGTACGTATAAAAGTGGATGCTGTGGCGTTTCATGCTCGCACTGTCTGCTTTCCTATCTAATAAAATATGTCAATTAATTGTTCGGAGTAACCTCACGCTCGACGACGCGGACGCTTCATTAAATAAACGTGGCAAAATGAGACCTATAGCGACAAAAACACAGGCACTTCTATTTTGATTCTATTTAAAAATACATACGATTACCGTTAGGCTAATGTAGGCTAAATGCTGAAAGTGATTACTATGAACAGAATGTGCCATATACAGATCAAAGTATTGTTTTATATTTAAAGTGATGTGGGCGTGTGCCCGGCGAGCAGCCAGTGCGAGAGACGTTCACCTTAACGCTTTAGGTATGAGCGGGGAAGCATCCACGACACCGCTCATACCAACATTATATTGTAGTTATTATTGTAACTAATTACGAATAACGATTTACTAAAAGAGCAGCCGCGACTGGTGGTCGAGTGCGCTAGCAGTAGACGCTTGGCTGCGCCCGCGCACAGGCGTCAGGGCGCCTCAGTCGGGCGCCACAGCCGAACGCCAGTCGGGCGCCACAGACGGGCGCCTACTACGCATTTGGGCGCCAGTCCCAACTGCTCGTTTATAATATACAAAAAAATAATCATTAAGTAGATTTTAGAAATAATTTAGATTGATACAAAACGTGTAAACTCAGTTTTGTTGAAATTTTTAAATCAATTATTATTTTACAAGTACAAATTTATTTTTATTATTTTTATTTATGTAGTTACAATAATTTAAAAGGAACAACTGTACATATGTAAAAACATATTAGATATTATATACATTTATTTATTTAGGTGTGGTGTGGTATGGTTGAGGTTCTGAAGAACTGTTTGCCAGTGCTTGTGACTACTTGTGAGGCACTCGACTCTGTCGCCATTAGACACTGCCGACTTAGGAACTTCCCACGTTTATATTAAGTATACCTACTTTATATTGATGAATAACTTACTTTTTTATTCTTGTGTGGCTGATGATGACTTACTTGATATGACGATGCGACTTGATGTGTCAATGCCCAAAGTAATCGCAAAAGTTCAGTAATTGTTTTGAACTTCACTCAACGTTATATTGAATAAGAATTTTTTAAAGATTTTTTTATGTATTTTTTTAACCTTTTTCTACAATTCACTAAGAGATAACAATGATTGTGTTTGTTATTTCACAAGAATAATAATAATTTACTTATCGGTTCCTTGAGTAATCCCACCTATGTAGTTAACCAGTCAAAACCAAGACTGTTTAGTATTATGTTCGTTATTAGGTTTACTTATTGTGTCAAATGTGCTCTTAGATATTTCCTTGCATGCACGTCGCACTTTTTGTACCTATTGTTTGTAACGCAGAACTTTTTTTATTCGGATATCGAGTTAAGAACCTCCTATAATAAGTATAAAAATGTACGCTTTAAAGAAATTGGAATAAATTACTCATAACAAATAGATAGGTAGGTATGATAAGGTGTAGTTATATATGTGCGTGCATGGAAGCGTCTGATACGGAGGAATACGGCGCGTTGCGTCAGGAGGCACGCGGCGTGTCGCGCAGGGCTGCGCGCGAGTAGCTCGCGGCGCCTACCTGCCGCCACCGCGCCCAGCTCGAACTCGACACGCCCTGTCGTCCGCACTGTGTATTGTTACGTCAAGGACAGCGAACAAACGCATCATTAGTTCACTGCTGATGACGGTGTAGAGTTAAGCTACGTATAACGACACAATAGACCCTTGTTTTGTTTTTTTTACTCGTTCTCTAAGTAACTGCCGCCATAGCATACACTTAGAATATTAGGATCGACAATTTGTGCAATAAATTATCCACTGTTCAATATAAATAAATTATAATATGTTAAAATAATTATGTATGTATATGCTCAATATTTTCGACTGACCAACTGTAAGAAATATTAACGGTAAATTTCGAAATCACGATTGTTTAATGCGAATTTAATATGCTTTGGTATAGAAATTGATACTTTGCCATTCGTAAATCGAGACAAAAGTAGAGTATCTACTTCTTGCAAACAGATGTAATTCTTGGGCAAGCTTACGTTGTGGCCGTGTGGCCAGCAGTAGTGCAGGTGCCTAACTCGTAATTCTTGTTGTTTTATTGACCGTGGCGGGCATATCACGAAATTAAAAATAATAGTCCTGTTTTTAAACTTTGATCTTTAAGTATAATACTTATAGAATTGTAAATATTTGTTTTATTGATTTCATGTCATTCGGCGAGTGATATAAAGCGACCACAGATATATCGCACACAATACGTAGGTGCACGACTACATTCGAGTAGTTTGCGTAGGTTTTATATTATAATGCCTAAATCACTCGTTTAACTGAAATTATATTTAAATGCGATCATTGTAACAACAACCAAGACTTGAAATTCAATTAACGTGAGCTGTTCACAACGTATGTACCTACTTACTTAGGTATTATTTTGACAAATTTATTATAATTGTACGTACAAGAGTAAGAAACAAGAGTAATATATACATATAGCTCAAACCATGTGATATCTAGTCTTTTCCATTATAAAATTATCCTTCCTTTACATACTAAAATTAATAATCGCATTTTCACTTATTTTAACCTTTACAGATAATTTGAATATGACTGCCTCCTATTTGTCTGAATTCTGTCGATGTCAGAGTAAACTGAAGTTAGCCACTGTCGAAGCACTTTCATTTCTTCAACGGTCTACACACTCAACTTGTATCGTCCAATTATTTCCTAAACCTAAGTGAAGGCTAAGAAGTAAAGCATTGCTGAATAAAATAGCCCAAACATCATTCGACAATTTCTAGACTAAAATGAAAAAGATAGCAATATTTTAGATTAATGTAACTAAATCGTATGTATCAGTTTGTATAAAGGAAAGTAAGTAAACGAAGTTATTGCACATTGGCAGAATGTATTGCGGTGAAACAGGGCACCCAAATCTTAAAAACTTAAGGCATATCTAATGCACAATATCTCAGCACAATAAGTGATATTATAAAATACTCGAATCTTCAAAATATCATACTGAGCACTTTAACTGTTACTCCAATGAATCCACAACAAGTTTGCCTCGATTGAAAACAAAATATGCACAAGCAACATTTTTATAACTCGAGTAAATATCCATTTTCATTTATAGAATATTTTTAGTTATAAGTGTTGAGATCATGTGTTTACTGTGTAAGCACTAAAAGGATTCAATTCAAAAAAATAAAAATACAATAACGTTGCTATGATTATATTCTTGTATTATTTTTACCTGGAGCTGCATTTTCGCAAGAAATAAACTGTAGATACGGTCTTGTGCTTTACGTAAACTACACATTAGAGGCATCCGAAAAGAGAGGACATGATCTTGTTATGAACGTAGGTACAAGCCACACACTATAACCACATAACAAATGTTTTTAATCGTCTTGGAAACGAGGAGACCTACACCGATTCTCAGTGATCAGAGAAGGCCGGGGTTGAAAGTCTAAATCTTTTGAATGTTTGAGTGCCTATGTTATTAGTTTAGCAAGCAAAATATATCAATATATAGTGTATCTTATCTAGTTTAAAAAGAAATAAAGACTTATTCTCTAACAGTGCCTATTGAGGATATCTTTAATTTTTTTTTTAAAGATAAGTGTGGCTTTTAACCTTGTGCCATTGGATGGGGTAGGTAATCACACAATAAAAGGAGGGATGGGGAATATAAAGAAACACTTATATATTAAATGAATGAATGTAATAGTATATCTATACGATATACGGTTATAAGTTGTAACTTTAAGGAGTGGCGTCGCCGCCCCCTCTCCTCGGCGGTTTGGGTAAGTAATAATTATTCCCCTAAAACAGCAAAACACAGCAGGAATGCCACGAAGAAGCAGAAATAGGTAAATACTTATAGAGAGAACTACACTGAGTTCAACTAAGCACCAAGCCACCAAGCCAACCAGTCCAGCTACCAAGCCTAGGTACCTATCTGTTACAATTACTATTATTGAGAAGCTACCAACATGATGCTTAGTAGTAGGTAGGAAATTAAGTAATGTTTCGGCTATTTGTCTATCACAGAAATTAAAAAGCCGGCCAAATGCGAGTCGGGCACGAAAGGTACTTCCTTTCCACAAGGGAGGATCCAGAGGGGAGCCCAGGGCCCCTCTCTGCCGTAAAAATCGAACCGTCTGAATGGACTGGCCTGAATGCATAACCATCAAGACATTATTTCAATGAGGAACGCTGAAGAAGTACCTACTATATCTTCAGCAGCAGTGGAGTACCTCTACTAAGATTCAAAATTGTGCAGTCAGTTCGTACTCGGGCACAGAGGTCTGCTATGCCAACAATGCACCGGGCTAGAGTCGGCGAAAGGATTTCAGCATAGCTATTCACAACCACTCGATAGGCTCCCGTACCGTATCGAAGATCAATCAATAGTATCGTAGGAGTCTTCGAAGCGCTGTTCACAAATCCAATACCCGAAAATTTTATCAGTTTACATCAAATAAACGACCGCTATTCTTCCGACAGCTGTTTACTGTCGGGGGCAAGGCAAATCAGGTGATATCGAAATGTGTCATTTTCGATACGATAGCTTGTCGGATGATTGTGAATAACTATGCAGGATGACATATCGTCTCTCAATTCTTAAACTACCACCTAAACCTTACCACTACCACCTTTTTTTTCGTGTGGAAATCCTCATGGCTGTCTACCACCCTGGGCTGGGCGCTGCTACCTTTAGCCGGGTGCTGGAGTGCTTGCGCATTTCATCACGCTCCCCCGGTACCTACTACTAACTACTACGAATGTCGACAAAGTAGGTAACTCGTATTTCTGTATATACAGTGAAAAAAAAAACAATCTTATCTGTGGCGGAGTGCTGCATTGTGGAAAGAAGTTCTTTAACGTGGATTACGGTATGAGTAAACTGCTAGAAATTGTCACGTAACGAAAAGCGTTATGCCCCGCCCCGTCCATGCGACTACAAAACATAAGACTAGTTTTCATGGTTTTCGAGGGTGCTAAAGCCGATAGTGTGAGTCCAAATTGAAAATTTCTTGTAATTTTTCATCATGGATGTTATTTTCATGGTTTTTGAGGGTGAAAATCTAAGACGGCGACAACTTCATCGAGCTTCTATAAACTTATACTGAATAGCTCTTTATTAAAAACACGTAAGTATTAATTATAGTATTATTCACACTTTTTATCTCTCTGTCTCTTTGTATTATATACGAATATGTGTGTGCCTGCAAGTATCGCGTAAGGTAGGTACTTCGTTTCTGACACATATTTGTTATTTCGTATTTATTCTTAAATGTCATTGAAAAATAAAATGAATCCCAAAAACATCATAGTACAATTACTAGATGTGGGAGACATTCCTTAACAGTCTGGTCCATGTGCCCCTCCCAGAAATAAATCCTGAATATGCGCCCTTGCCTTACTATCGTACAATATTTAACAACAAGTACATAAATATTATATTTTTTAATAATTCCCTCATTAATTTTTAGCTTAATTGTATTTTGTTTTTAAAGCGGCATAGCGTGAAATTTTCATCACTGTTTTCCTCTTAAGGGGTCATTGTACTTATCATTGTGAACAACTTTTACTGTGGGATCAAACCCGAAATCGCGAAAAAAAAATCTGCTGTTCCCTACATTTTGACGACTTATGCGAACATAAATGTAGGGAACATCTGATATTTTTTACACGATTTCGGGTTTGGTCCCTTAATAAAAGTTGTTCATAATGATGAGAACAATGACCCCTTAAGAGGAAAACAGTGATTAAAATTTCACCCTGTATTTAGCTGCAATATAAATATTTACACATTCAGCCGGTCGATTCTGTTAGAATCTCACCGTGAGAAGTAGGTGAAGTGAGCTGTCATTCCATCTGATGGTTTAGGGATTGATACTAATGACAGCTCACCTTAAGCTCACTTCACCTGAGTTATCACGGTGAGATTTTTACAGAATAGCACTACTGTGAAGGTGAACATGTCAATTACGGTTCATGAGACAGCCGACTGATGAAAAATATCCACAAAACAACATAAGAAGTACCTAGCTACGGCAGGCAGGATGTAAAATCTCATGTAGGTAAGTACTAGGGGTAAAAAAGAAAGTGTTACCTACTTGTAGTTTATTAATAACAAAAAAATGTTTTTAGTCAATTTAATTATTTTTTGAGTGCGTGATAAAAGCGTGTCATATTTTTATTTTTAACTTTTTTGTCTATTATATTTTTCATTAAATGATAAATCATTTATTTTCTGTAAGTAGGTTTGTACAAACACTTTTACACGTCAGTCATATTTTTTTAAACTAGATGAGGTCGGGGTTTCCTATCTGACTACTCTGAGAAGAAAGGCCGAAACACTTAGAGGTTACAGTCTCTTTTAAAGTCCAGACAAAATCTTGGTCAGATCATGTAAAGACCATGTAGATTGGTGTCTGAAATGGTCTTTTGAGGATTTTTTTTTCAGGAGTAAGTATAAAGTCAACGAAATTATGACGATTAGGGGCTACTAAAAAACTCGAGAGGTTCACAAGTAGCCACTAAAGAATTTCAGTATCCACCTCCTGGCACCATCATCAGACCCTTGACAAGTGCAATATGCTGGACTCGTCAAAACGAAACATATGACCCCAAACTGGAGGGGTCACTAGTAGCCCCTAAAGAGTTCCAGTATTCACCTCCTGGCACCATCATCAGACCCTCGACAAGTGCAGTATGCTAGACCCGTCAAAACGAATCATATGACCCCCAAACTCGAGAGGTTTACTAGTAGCCCCTTAAGAGTTCCACTATAAACCTCCTGGCTCCATCATCAGACCCTCGAAACCAAGTGCAATCTATTGGACTCGTCAAAACAAATCATATAAGCCAAAAGACAAACTTTTATATCATATAAATTGTGTAATGACGTTATATGTTGATAGTAAAAGTTTTAAAGGAAAAGTTAATTTTATTCTTTTTAGGGCATTTAAATAAAAGCTTGTTTAAAAGAAAGGTTTTTTTACTTTTAATTTATTTTTTAATACCCAAGCTAACGAAGGTGGAGTCGAGTTGGGCCTACTCACAAAAATTACAAGACATTAGGTAGGTATATACTTGAAAATTTGATTTCCGTTTCATTTTTTGACAATAATTTTATACTACCTCAGGAGGAACTAGGTACATTATGTTCAGACTAGAACTATTACCTACCTACTTGGAACAAGTAATGAGTAGGCCTAACCTAGTGATAAAAAATTGTAAAAACATGCCTTTTGATAAGAGAAATACACATACATTTCCTGGATAGTTAAAGAGTTATCCTAAATTAGTCGAAGACTTGGTGCCACCGCATACACGTCGATAAAATGATTTCCAGACTGTTCATTATATACAAGTGCTTATTAGGTAAATATTTATGTTATTCACAATTTAAATTTCAGAAATAACTTTTTTGTAGGTAGGTACTTAGTTTTTGTACCTTATAGTGTAAATATTATAGGTACCTACAACTTAAAGAATCGATAATAATAATTAATCCTATAAAACTATATTTGTTTCCGCACTAGGCGAGCTTTACTTTTTGCATCATAGCAATAAGGTACGACCAACCCGAAGCCTTATAAATTCAATTCAATTACATTATTATTTTAAAACAATCTATAAGTAAGCAGATTCAATTACTCTAAGCAAAATTATTTTTTCATAAATTCGAGCGTTATGAACATTTTATTGACCGATTGCGGATTGACAAAATAAGTTGCCCAGTTGCAGAAAAAAAATATCAGACTTGTGCAGCTTGTGACATTTGTCTATTTATTAAATTGCAGAAATGGGCCCTCAGCACTGGCTAAATGAAAATAGCTACATGCGTCCAGACGTTGACCATCCCTTACATATCGAGACCCCTCCGTGTCTCGGAAAACACGTTAAGGCAGGTTTCTTGAAATTGTCAAAAATTGGTTTTTAAAGCAGTGTGTATCTCTTAAACCGTAAATAATTTTGACCAAAAAAAATTGTCATATATTATCAAGTCTTATTTTAAAACAGTGATGGAGAGCTGTGGATTTTGTAATAAATAAATAAATAAATAAACTCAAATCACAATTAAACGTACATATTAATGTACACACGGCTACACATCAAGCTATACATTTCCAGTTTTTGCTGACCTCGCATTGTATAGGTTTTTCGTATAATCAGAAGTCAGCTTATACTGGTTATGTATAGCTTGATGTGCCGTTGTAGCCGTGTGTACGTTCGCATCAAAAAATCTTCAAATACACCTCTGACATTTCTTTAAAAGCAGTTTCTCCCTTCATTAACAATTTTAATTATAATTAACAATATACCATTAAATTGCTAATGCCAAACTGCATTCAGTGATGGATTATTTATTATTAAGTAGTTTGTAAATAGATGATTGTTTCATATTTTGCAATAAATTACCAGCGTTGTATCATCGCGCTTCTCTTTCTTTTCTATGCAGTCCGATAGTGACCGCGCTTTAGGTCATGTAGTCGCCTTAAGCCCCGGCTGTCATTCGTAGATCTTTGGCAGTCGTTATGGATAGTCAGGTAGTCAGAAGTCCAAAAGTCTCGACAACCGCTCTTACCAAGGGGTATCGTGTTGTCCAGTAACTGCGCTATAGAGGTCAGATAGGCAGTCGCTCAAAGTAAAGTACCTACTTACTGGTTTTCTTCAGCTGCATCCGATGCATTCCAGTTAGACAGGAAAGCCAACCTCAACACAGTTAGGAAAAGGCTTGGCAGATTGAAATGAACCCTCGCGAAGTAGTGACATTTGCGGGTTTGTTTACCTACCTACAAACGTTTCAACGTCAAATAATTATGGTTAAACAGTCGCTAATCATCCTAATTAATATTATAAATGCGAAAGAAAGTTTGTTTGTTTGTTACCTTATTACGCCTAAACCACTGAACCAATCATCCTGAAATTTTGCATACACGTCGTCAGGTGTACAGAAACGGACAGAGTAGGGTACCTTGCATCCCGAAAAAAAGTGTTGTTCCCGAGGAAAACAACAATAACGTTATTATGATAATAGATGGCGCCACGTGTATTGTTGTTTTCCGAGGGAACAGCATTTTTTTTTTCGTAATGAATGGTACACACGGCTACACATCAAGCTATACATTTCCAGTTTTAGCTGACCTCGCATTGTATAAGTTTTTCGTGCAATCAAAAGTTAGCTTAAACTGGTTATGTATAGCTTGATGTGTAGCCGTGTGTACCTTGTCCGTCTCTGTACACCTGATAACGGATATGCAAAATTTCAGGATGATCGGTTCAGTGGTTTAGGCGTAAAAAGGTAACAAACAAACTTACTTTCGCATTTATAAATCGGCTGAACAGATTTGAATGAAATTTGGCAAATGGGTTGACCATGATCTGGCGAAGGACATAGGCTACTTTTTATCCTGGATAGCAGACGAAGTCGCGGGCAACAACTAGTTCGTTTATAAATAACAAATAAACCCCTATTTGCACACCTATTACCGGTTTGGGCCTTATTGCTATGATACATGGTTTTGGTCGTTGCCTTGTACAGACGCCAGCACATCAACCTACTACAAACTGTCAAATTTCTTTAATAGATTTTCAACTTTATCGCTAAAGCATAAGGTTCAAAGTTTATTGAGAAAATTTGATAGATTGTAGTAGGTTGATGTGCTGGCGTCTGTACCTATCTACTAGGTATGACCTCAATGTCTGCACCAATATATAAAATACCGCCTCACATTCACTTAACACCTCAACGTTATATTGAAATTATGTTTTATTATATTTCTATGGAAATTACAGTTTCCTATACAACTGCTCTCCCGTATAAGAATGAACAAGGGCCCGAATACGGGGACGAATGGATATACTTCTACGACGACGAAGGCAACACCCATACCATGAACTTCTCTACTCTACCACAGGAAACGCGTGGAATGATTTTTGGAGACACCTACTTTTACTTGTACACCAGGTGAGGAACATTTAATATGAAATTCCGGTGCCCTGATTGTCACAATTGGTATAACGATGACAGCCGGCAGGTTATGAGTTAATAATAATAATTGATCTTTATTTCAGACATACTTCCATACATTTTCCCACACAAAAAAATTATATAAAAAGGTGTTATTAGGTGTTAACAAAAACTAGATGAGGTCGGCATTCATAACCGACTACTCTGAGAAAAAACACCGAGACAAAGTCATAGGTCACGGTCTCTTTTAAGTCCAGACATGATCTTTGTCAGATCATGTGAGGGCCATGTAGATTAGTGTCTGGTCTTTTGAGGAAAGAACCATACAGATAAGAGTGGACCTGCCCTGTCAATGTACGCATTTGTCAGTAGGTAATCCTGTAGTTCAACTCCGTAGGTAACAGCTGTCCTGATATTTCTGTTGTAGGCGGAACACTGAAGCTGAACAATTGGAAATTCCCGAAGACAATCAACTATTCACAAGCCAATACTTTAACCCGTCCAATGACATTAAGGTTGTGACGCATGGGTGGTTCTCCCACGAGAAGACGGAATGGCTTCAGGAAATAAAGGATGCTTTCTTGAGAAAATACGATTTCAACGTCATTACTGTTGATTGGAGCGAATTAGCTAAAAACCCGGCTTATCCATGGTCAGCATTTAGTACTAGATATGTGGGGAAGAAAACAGCATCACTATTAGACTCTATTGCAAGAACCTATCAAGTAGACGGAAAGGTTATGCATTTAATGGGACACAGTTTAGGTTCACATGTCATGGGATATACAGCATTATTTTCAAACCAAAGAATACATAGAATCACAGGTGAGTAATACCAGAGTACCCACCTAATACCTACCTACTTATCAGATTCGTTTAAGGCAGGCCTACATTAGGTAGGTAGGTACTTACAAATTATTTAGGTTCGAAAATGTGCCTACTCTCAGCTACCTTTGTATAATTAGTTTAGTTAAGTATATTTTGATAACCCAAATTGTTGTCTACTACAAACACATGGTTGCCTACTCGCAGGGCTAGATCCCGCTCGGCCTCTCTTCGAGCTTCCCTTGATGGCACCAGATTACCGTCTAGAAAAAAGCGATGCTGAGTTTGTAGACATTATCCATTCCTGTGGTGGAGTTTACGGGTACTGGAGAAGCCATGGTCATGCTGACTTTTACCCAAACAACGGGCGAGCGAAGCAGCCCGGCTGCGAAGGGGCGCAACAAGTTATAGGTAAGAACTGATTGACATTAATTATTAGGTATGTATCTGTCGCAGCCAACTGGTTAAATTAGCCGTTCAGTTAACTGCCTAGCAGGTATTTTTTTTAGTTTTTTTTTTTTTAACTTCTTGCGCTGGGGTCACGACAAATGATATGAAGTCGGGCGGTTAAAAGGTTAAGGCATTGCACCCCGACCAAGCGGGTTAGGTTAGGTTAGAACTGTGATCAACCGCGTGCGAGCCGAGGGAGGAAGCGAGGCGAGCACTACTTCTAAAGGCCAGGCAGTTAACTGAACGGCTAATTTAACCAGTTGGCTGCGACATATCTACCAGGGCGGATTCAGTGAGGAGACACAAAGGGTACATGCGTGAGCAAAATAAAATCGAATCGCCCGAATGGACTGGCCCGAATGCATGTCCATCAAGAAATTCTTCAATGACGCACTCTGAAAAAGTACTACTCTATCTACAGCAGCAGTGACGTAACGTTAGCTAACACTTACAATGAATGCTCAAAAGAAAAACTAATCAGACCAATTCGAGGTTGGGGGCTAAAATTATTGAGCTCACTTCGGTCACTCTTGCAGCTCAGGTTCTCATAATTCTTAAACTTTACTACCGATGCCGATAAAGTACTGAGGCCAGCACATCAAGTTACCCCAATCTGTCAAATTGCTTTGATAGATTTTCAACTTTACCACAAACAAATAAGGTTCATATTCAATTGGGAAAATTTGACAGATTGGGGTAGGTTGATGTGCTGGCCTCTGTACCTAACTCTTATTTCTGTAGCTATGATCAAAAGAAAATCTTCATATTTGATGCGGGGTGTTCAAGTTGTATTCTTTTCTTGTAGTCATTCTATATCATTGAAAAAAATTAATCCCAAAAACAGCATAGTGTACAGTCAGCCACTAAAAATGTTTAGAAGCGAAATCTGTCTATAAATCATGCATGAAACATAATATTATTAATTATATTTCATTTTCAGAGGGTTGTAGTCATGGACGTTCAACACTATTTTTTGCCGAATCTATAGACTCCAAAATTCCTTTTGTGGCATATCCTTGTGAAAATTGGAAGAAGTTTGAAAATGGCGATTGTAAAGAAAACTCTGCTAACATGGGCTACCCTGTTTCAACAAACATTAGAGGAGACTACTATCTTTATACGAATGGTGAACCTGAATTTGCTCGCGGTGAAGACTAGAACCAGACCTGTGCTAACTACCATTTGAAGAAGACTTTGTTTTACCTAAAAATCTGAAATCAACTGGTCAACGGTTGCCAAAAGAAGACGGCAAAATTTAACGAAATCTATATAGATAAACAACGTCAACTTCTATACATTTTTGAGCTAAATATGAAACAGCCGGCTAAACAAAAAAAAGCTATATACCGAAAGAATACGTTTTCTCTTCATTTTAAACCGATACCAAACATGTAGGATCATTCTCCGTCAAGTTGCATGAGTTTGAAAAATCACTAGGTATATCATATGTTAGGGGGAGTGATTCAATGAATTCAATTGATTTTTATTCAGGCAAGCTATGACTATCTTACACGCTTATTTTGCCAGTTCATTTAGATTGCTGAATTATTGGAATAATACGGTTATTAACTGCATGTAATTCGTCGTTCTTTTTCTTCCGCATCGGCTAGAAACAGATGACAATGGCTTGGAGCAGTGTTTCTTTTCATCTTTGTAGTATTTTTAATATACAGGGAAATTTACACCGTGTTCTTCACGTTATCCATAAACTTTGCAAACGTTTCTATAGATAGCTTTTACAAATCAAATCTAACACAGGAAGTAGTACTTAAAAAGGCTTCTTTACAAAGATATTTGTAATTTCATTTAATGAAATTTAATTGAGCTATGCAGTAAGGAAGGGTCTTAAGTTAATTTTGACAAGTTTCAGCCCGCCAAATCGAATCGCCAAATTGAATGAAAATACCGACGTTGCCAATTCGGATAAAGAGGCATGGGGTGATTTACGTCAAGGTATTTAGTTTGTTGTGTGAAAATTAACCAAATAAATAAGAATTTATTAAATGTGTCCATAATGAAAAATGCAATAAGCATTTTTTCTTTGGTCTGAACATCTGGTCGAAAATTATGTATTGCGTCCGGAACACGGTGTTTAATTTCAAAAGTCCCATCACATAGATATGTGATGCATAGCATGCGTAGATAATCTTATCTACGCATGCTATACATCATACTTAGTAAAATTGAGCTTAAATTATTGCTGGGAAACGTTTACTCCTTACAAAACGAGAACCTTGCATGCATCGGTGCAGGAGTTGTGGTGGTATTAAAGATAAAATTAAGTTAAGATAAAATAACATTTAAAACTTGGTTTTCGTGAAAAAAGTAAATAAAAGTTTAAACTTGACCTTCAATATCTCCGTCTCCAGAAGGTTCGCGAAGGATGGCAAGCGAGAACGAGTAGAATTTCCTACATTTTGGGCTCGCATTCTTAAAGAAAATGTGCGACGCAATTACCCTGAAGGTATGGTCCCAGGTCCAGTACAAAAAATCACAATGACAAACGAATGAAATAACGGCTATAAAATAAAAAGAAGTTAAACTATGCAGTCACTTATTATAGAGGAGTATAATAAGTGACTGCATAGTTTAACTTCTTTTTATTTTACAGCCGTTATTTATGTACCTAATAAATATGTGTTATTTTATTTCACTGTTTTTGCGTGATAGAAACCACTAAATAGGCCCACACCCAAGTACCCATTTAAATCAGTTAATAGTAGTACTTAAAAAAAAAAAAACTAATAGTTACTGTAGCTATGTGGAGAATAACCCCTACAGTCCGTGTTAAAAATAATATCTGATGTTTACAGGCATAAATAGCTATTACTATAATTAAATTACTCTTTTAACTAAAACATACCTACTGAAAACAGTATTTTTCAAACTTGTATAATCTACAGATTTGTTCCAATAGTGGAAAGTAAAGCTATTTTGTTTTGTTCGGCACTTTCATAATTTAGCCCATAATAAATGATCTCCTTTATGGGCTAGTATACAATGTCTAGCATAATACAATGAGCAAAACTTTTTTTTTAAAGCGTAAGTACTATTATTATTAAGAAAATCGTGTTGACTTTTAACACAATATTACACAATACTGCATGCATTTAAAATTGGCAAAATACATAATTTTTAAACAATTTAGAATTTTAAAAGTTACTGAAATCGATGCAATAGTCAATAATGAACAAACTACTTTCAGGACTTGCGTATATTCTGTTACACCTTGTATACTCTGATAGTACTTAATCGTAACTGGAGCGAAATGTGAGTGTACTATGGGTACACCTCTGCCTAACCCTTCAGGAAATACGGGCGTGATAATGTGTTAAATTTATAACATAGGCCCGGATCCCTTTTATTATGACGCCAACAAAATCTGACCCTGACAATTTATAGAAAAATTTCCTACCTACCCCCGCGTCCTAATTAATAGAAAGCGATTGTCGCGCGAATAGGCGATCGTCGCATTCATGTCACTTTTTGTTCGAAAAACCGAATTCTGTCGGCGCGACCACGAGTTCTGATTCACCGAACAAACAGTGGTATATCACTTTTGTTCCGTTCATATTATATGAACGCGACGGTCGCGTATTCGCACGGCGATCACTTTTAATTAGGACGCGTTATACAACTAACTATACAGCGCGTCAGAAATATGTGAAGAACATATTAAGGATGTGGTGCAGATCATCAAACTGAACAACTTTGTCCTTTGGACCAAAATCGTGATCACGAAAAAATTATAATCTGTGTCGCGTTGGTTGTTAAACTTTTGTAAGGGACAGCTGATTATTTTTTCGCGATTACGATGATTTTCAAATGGAGAAAGTTGTTCAGTTAATAGCAAAACTTATTAGCAAAATTATAGCTCCATTGAGAATTTCGTCAAAGACTGTAAGAGAAGAATAAAACAAAATGTTTATGAGATTCTAATGTATATTATTATAGTTTAAATAATAGACTAATAGACACTTCAGCAAAAACAAGTAACACTTTTCTTCCTTCATGTATAAATACTTCTCATTATTAAAATATGGGAATTATTACAGATCTAATTGTTTTGGAACTAAGAAGTACCATAAATAAGGAATGCATATTGCGTAGATACATAGGTAGGTAAGTAGGTAACAAAAAATTATGCTTATTCGGCAAAAAGGAATCATTAAATAAATGGTAATCAATAGTGTTTGTTTTTCTTAAGTCGTTTTCTTCATAGAAATCTGTAAAAAAATAAAAAAAGCCTCAATATAAGGTTAAACGGAACGAATTCATTCCATCGAAAAGTAATTTACATACTTCAGAACATAATCATTATACTTCATTATACCTCAGTCGGGAAAAGAAGACAAAAAAAAATAATCATCATTGAATCAACTAAAAATAAATGAAAAACCTTAATATAACAAAACATCTTTTACCTAGATTCCATTTTATGATAGAGATGGATATTTTCCTCGGACTGTAAACGCCGTGGAGCCGCCGAAATTAATTTGCTCTGCAAAAAACAAATAATAACATTATAAGCATTGCATGCACATCAGTTTCATAAATATAATTATGTAGTTGAATATAAATTATTGAAAAACAAGTCATTACAAGTTCCTTTTAAAATCTATAATTGTTTGGTGTTAACAATATTTTATAACAAAATTACATATGTAACGACTTTTTCTTCAAAAATGTTATCAGATTTCAATGGTTATGCTTCAGTATGCATCAGTCGGGAAAAGAAGACAAAAATGAATTAATCATCATATTTTTAAATAAAAACGCAAACATTATTAGTAATATCCCTCTCGATTTCAATACGCACCTTGCACAAATCATCCAGTCACATACAAATTGTTGTCAAGGCTTCAATCCTGGCCATCTGAAAACAAAAAGTACAACGCATTTGTCATACGGCCTTCCCAGATGCCAGAAGGTCAATTCTCGTAATTTAAAACGTTCAAAATCTAGTCGCAGTCTCATCTCAGCGACAAACAAATGTCAAAAACTTGTCAAAATGTAGGGAAATTAGAGGTATTTTTGACAGATTGAGACTGAGATCAGACTGTGAACATTCTTAAAATTACGAGAATTGCCCCTCTGGTATTTTGAAAGATCATTTTGATATAATTATCGGTTCTTTACTTATTTTAAATATTACGGTAATAAAAATTACTAAAAAATCATTACAACTGGAATTTAATCTAATTATAACAATAGCAAATATTATTTTCAATAACTGTAACTGCCGGGACTTTTTTACGATTTTTATCATTAAACATTAATGGAAAATATGTAAATTTAATAATTACCTGAATAAATGCCACGGCTGGTCTAGCTAAAAACTGAAACCTGTGAACATAATAACAACAAAATTAGCGTCTAATTAGATATAATTATACTATAATATATAAAATACAATTTTTACTGGAAGGCATTACAGTCAGCATTTCAAGTAATTATTATCAAGTTTAAAAAATAGTTAAAGAATGTAAAAATACTTGCAAATTATTACTCTCTGTTACAAGTTAAAATATAATAAAAAGAACTCAAGGTTAATTGAACTAAAGTTAGTTCTAAAAATATATCTTCTTCAAATTCAGAGGGTATTTTTTATGCTGACTGTACAACAGGTAGAGTAATCATTACATTGTAAAAAGTATGTATTTTCTGAATCTAGTTAAGTAAATTATTAATGCAGTATTTGTTCAATCAAAATAATAGATTATAGTTTATTTTTCCTATTTAACATCAGAATAGAATAAAGTTCAGCAACGCAAGTATTGTGCTGTTACAAGGTAAATAGGTAGTAAGATAGAAAAGAATCTGTAAAAAAAAATACGTCAACCGCAGATGTCATTGAGTTTTATTAGATCGGCTCTTTCCTTCCTTGGTGATATTAAATATCAATAAATGGAAATCTGGTACTATATTATTATTTTTTCAAATCTAAAGGAGTGGGTGGATCGTGTAGTAGCAGAAGGATTTCGATGTTTTTTTACGGTGTTGTAGTGCGCATCCAACCCCAATCATGCTTTCTTATGAAAGTAAATTATAGTGCGCGTAGTCTATCGGTTTAAAATCATTGAAAATGTTTTTGGATCTGCTTATTAACTGATAAGTGTTTTCAAGTTAAGCTACAGATCATGTATATCCCTTGTATTCAAAATTTTAGAAAACCATAAATGGAAATATTAGAGCCGCAATTTAATTTCTTAGCACTAAATGTGTTTCTTACCAACAGGGCCCCGCGAGCTAGGCTCATAAAACCAGTGGCAATGCTTTGTTTGTTCAATGTATCTCATGAATTTATCAACAAGGTCCAATGTAGGTACCTCGATCATTTTAATAGAAATCACGATAAATCGCCTCATCTATCCAGCGGGGCCCTCGGTTGTACTGCGCTCGTAATACATAAAGAAAAAGTATTGATCGCATCTACTCCTAACTGTACCTCTCGATTCATGTATTAAATTCATGGATTTTTTGATAAAACAGGAGAAATTCAGCATGAAAGTTTTGTCTTTCCAGCAGGGCCCATTGTAATTAGAATGAATACGAACAGAAAAAGCGTATAATTTTTATGTATTACCAATGTACCTCAGTTCTTCACGTTTTAACAAGTTTTGATTAAAAATTATGATAACAGTAGTATTCGCTTGGTAAGGTAAAGTCAACAAAATGGTTTTCCGCAATGAGGGAGGTGTGCGAAACTATTGATACTGCATCATTTTTATCAGTTGGATACGAAACATTGGGTTTAAAATATAAATAAATGTTGTGGTGGAGTATTGCAGTTGTAGTTACAGTAGATATACTGGGATTTGTGGATTATCGTCTACATTATAAAATATTATAGCTCGGATATTTTATGTATAGGTCACTACTAAACTCTTTGTTTGCGAAGAAAAAAAAATGAATGGAATAGAATATTTATTTGCGTAAAACATGGTATATAAGGGTGTTAAATACAAATTGAGGCACAAACATGTTTAGCTAGGATAAAACATAGCATGCAAAATTTTAAAGCAAGTTAAGCAAGAAGTGAAGTTTACAAGTGGGAATGTTTTGTTTCATTTAGCATAACAGATAATATTGTTTTGTTGACCTTACTTTACCAAGCGAATAACTACTACTATTTACTATTATCATAATTTTGTAAAAAGTGAAGAACTTAGAAGTACATAGGTAATACATAAAACGCTTTTTTTATTTATATTCATTCTAATTACAAAGGGCCCCAAAACTTTCATGCTCAACTTCTTCTGTTCGATCAAAAAGTCCTTGAATTTAATGCATGAATCGAGAGGTACATTAGGAGTAGATGCGATCAATTATTTTTATGAATTACGAGCGCAGTACAGCCGAGGACCCCGCTGGATAGATGAGGCGATTTATCGTGATTTCTATCAAAATGATCGAGGTACATTGGACCTTGTTGATAAATCCATGAGATACATTGAACAAACAAAGCATTGCCACTAGTTTTATGAGCCTAGCTCGCGGGGCCCCGCTGAATAGAAACACATTAGCACTAATAATACGACATAATATCCGGAAAAAAATCACCGCGGTAAATAATAAAATTAAGCACTTCAATTGAGCTGTTTGATAAATTGCAAAATTTTCTTCATTTCCTGTAATAAAATCTCGCTTTGATAATGGTATTTCATTCTATCTTAGCATTTAGTAGGCATACGTTCGTTATTTATGTATGAAAGATTTAAAATCGTATATAAGGTCATCCAGGTATGTCTGTTGAAAAAGTTTATAAAGTAGGTATATTGTTAAGTAGCATTAGGTAAATTTTATTATTCTAATATACTTTAGAATCATATTTGGATAAAAATGTTGTCATTTCTCAAAAATTATATACTTAATATCTGTGACCGCTAACGTATTAAAACAGATAATATGCAAATTGTAGAGATAATCCTCTTGTACATCTCTTTTGGTTAGCATGACCTCTTAAAAATCAACTCTTTAATTTTTTTCGAGTAACGGTACTTACTTTTTAATCCGTGCACCAGCACCAATTCGGAAATAAAGAAATGACGGCGGTTCTTTAAGGTTTTTTTTATCTTTTAACCTTGTTATTGGTCATTCATTGATGAAACATGGTATGGTTTGGTATAAAATGAGTATATTCTATACCAGATTTCGCCGGTAACTGAGCGTGGATAATTTCCAGAATAGTTTCCTCAATTCTGCGTTAAA
This sequence comes from Gortyna flavago, assembly GCA_963669345.1. NCBI lineage: Eukaryota > Metazoa > Arthropoda > Insecta > Lepidoptera > Noctuidae > Gortyna > Gortyna flavago. The sequence continues at coordinate 7,186,275 of OY770129.1, read as the reverse complement.
ATAATTATTGATAATTATTCTGCAACTTATTTCCAACAGTGCTCTAAACACAGACACAGCACACAAATTGTTTAAATCTACTTCAGTTTATTTATGAAGACGTGTTGCATTTAGTTCATAACTTACCAGTTAGTTACTCAGATTTCCGCAGAGTTTCAGATAGAGATATACTAGGTGTCTTCGATGAAGCAAATGTGGTTTCTTATTCTGCTCTTCATGTAATCCTCCTCCTTTTCAATGTTAAATTAGAACTGCTAATTTATACTGAGGAAAAAATATTAAGCAGTGCAGGCAAACTACTATAGAACCCTCTGGTACGTAGTTACCAAGATTTAAAAAAAAACATTAATCCTTTATGACATAGTTATAGCAAGCTGTTAAATATTTTTACCTCGAAAGGGAAGACATGGCCAGTAAATCATTTATTAAACTTGTGATATATACACCGTGTTCTTCACATTATCCATAAACTTTTTCAAACGCTTCTATAGCTTTTACAAATTAAATCTAACACAGGAAGTAGTACTTAAGAAGGCTTTGTTACAAAGACATTTTAATTTCATTTAATGAAATTAATTAATTTATGCAGTACTAGCTTCCGCCCGCGGCTTCGCCCGCGAGGTATGTCGATAAAAACTATCCTATGTCCTTCCCCGGTATGTAATCCCTCTCTCTGCCAAATCTTAACGAAATCCGTTTAGTGGTTTAGGCGTGAAAAGGTAACATACATACATACAGACAGACACACCTTTCGAATTTATAATATTAGTATGGATGAAAGGGTCTTAACTTAGTTTTGACAAGTTTCAGCCAGCCAAATCTTATGAATGAAAATACGTCATTGCCAATTCGGGTAAAGAGGCATGCATATCGGGTGATTTACGTCAAGGTATTTAGTTTGTATGAAAATTGACAAAAAAATAAATAATAAGAATGCATTAATGTGTCCATAATGAAAAATGCTTATTTCCATGGTCTGAACATCTGGTCGAAGTTTATGTATATCGTCCGGAACACGGTGTATTTTTGTGATTACACTTGTGATATGTATATTTGGAGTTTCCTGTTAACAAAGAAGAGAATGATGTTGCAAACATTTTCGAATTAACTTTCCTCGAAAGCGAGAGGAGAGAAAAATGCGTTTAACACATTTTCGGATAAACTTTCCTCGAAAGGGAGAGGAGAGAAAAATGCGTTTAACACGCATCAAGTCAGCAAGTACGGTTAGGTAGGTAGGTGCTAATGGTTAAGAAGATTGAGGAGTCCAAAAACAATCAAATTCAATAGTTTACAAGTCCAATGACAAAAAGCTTTGATAATACAACTTCAGCAGTATGGACTATATAGCCGTTCTTCTGTTCTTTCCAGTTAAAAACAACATGTTCCAACACTAATGATGGCGTGAAACGTCAAAGTAAACAAGAAAGATGGATAAAATAACGAAACCACCATAAAAGTTAATATTAGCCCGAACCTTTGAATTTCATCCATTACATCCGATAGGCATCATTGCATGAAATAATCTCGCCCAAAAACTAATGCGTTTAGGAACGAATTGTGATTTCGAAGAAGATAAAAAGATGTTTTAATTTTAGTAATACTTTATATAGCCAAGATAATTGAATCGGAATACCAGTAGGAATATGAGCCCCTGAAAATCACTGCCATTATTGACAGTAAATTTATTTTACCATCAATGAAGAGTTTCTTATTCAATAATATAATAGACTTAAAATAATTAAGTAGAAGTTGTTTATTTGATGACTATGATGTAATCTAATCGAATCTATGTAACTCGACGATATTTTTTCATCCTCACGTTAATCGTTTTAGACTTTCAGTTGTCATCGGGAACCAAGAACCAACGCGTTGTAGGACTAGTATTGCCTTTTCTAACACTCAAACAGTAAAGGAAAACGTCGTGAGGAAACGGAAATCTCCTAGAACCAAAAATTCCAAGACATTACCAACCCGCGTGGCAAGCGTGGTGGATTACGGCCCACTCTCTCGCGCAGAGGAGGCCTGTGTCCCAACCGTGGAAACACTATAGGCTGATTATGTTCCCCTTTTTACAAATATTGTTGTAAATAATGTGTTACGGGATTTTATTCAAATAGCGCATTTGGCAGTAGCTTATTGTTGGCACCATTGGGAAATCTGAATTCCCTGATTGGTACGAAATTCAGACAACACTAGCACTCAGCAGCAGCACTTCGCTTAACCCAACATAGCACGGACCACGAATAATACGGGATGACCAAAAGCAACTAGCATTTCGTCTTTTTCATTTTTTCAACAAAAACAAAAAAGGCATATCATTCTGTAGGAATCTTTAGTTCAAAAATCTGCAAAAAAAATCACTACCGTCATTTACATTCCGTCGTTTTGTCAATAAGACTTCTCTGGCTTGCTTCGTCGCTGTGTCGGAACTAATTTGGTCCAGTCAACAGCAGCATGCCTATGGATGAGTTATATACTCATAGCTACGAGTTGACATGATAGTCTAGTCTCCGCGTCCATGTTATTTTGCTGACCAAGTTTTCTTTTGCCGGTAAAGAAGAATCATAAAAGCTGGGCGAAATTGTTATATGAGCCATTAGTGATATGGTTAAGATATTTTTAAAGTAAGTAGATACACAATGTTAAACCTGGAAAAAAGGAGCACATGTAGCAAATGAAAGAAAATGGCTATTTAGTGAGATTTTCTTAATCTACTAACATTTTAATAAATTACAAAAGTTTAGTGGTGCCGATTCTCTTGTCACAAACGCCTCTAAACTAGACTAAAAATCACCAAAATTTAGTTTATTCCTGTAAAACGACGATTTCTCATTCTGAAGTTGACTAAAGTGACACAATTTAAATATATTTTAGTTTGACAGCACTAAGATGGCACTGAGTTATTAATCTATTGAAAATGACAATTTAGCTATCCTGAATTTGACGTTTTTCACCTAAAATATTGATTGTCTAACTAAATCTATTTTTAAATTCCATTTAAAACACGTCGAGGATGAAAAAAATCACGGGGTAGGGCAAACAAGTACCACGTGGATTCGCGATTGTCAAATTCGATTTTAGTTGTCAAATTTTTTTTTGCAGAATAGCTTTAGGATTCTCATAGCCAAAAGTAAGGAAGTTTTAATAATAGTTTAGTTCGGTTTACAAGTGAATCGGCACCAATTTCTTTTAAAAACTGTCAGGTCAAATTCTGATGACGCCTAATATTTACTGAACCTCTCCAAGTAAGCTTAATATTTGTAACAGTAGTAGGTGAATACAACTTGTGACACGACCTCTTGTTTAGCAGTTCCCGAATAAGCCATTGGGCTTTGGCCCCTAACTATTTAGTTTAGTTGTCATTAAGTCTGCGTCAACTAGCGAGCGTGTACGAAAGATCATCCCCGTATGACGTAATATCCCACCTATATTCCCCGAAGAAGGCAGGCAGAGGTGTAGTACACCTAAATTTAGTCAGTTATTTTAGTCATATTATTATGTAACTAGCTTTTGCCCGCGGCTTCGCTCGCGTTAAGTATTATTATTAATTTGATATATTTTTTGCGGCTTTACTTTTGTTTTGCGTGTGTAAAAAATTAGGGCCTACAGAACTTCTTTGTACACAACCTACGTCATAGTAGCTTATATGCGTGCAAAGTCTCAGCCCGATCGGTTTAAAATTTACAAAGTTTCATACAAACTTTCATCCCCTAATTTATCCCCTTGGGGGTAGAATTTATCAAAATCCTTTCTTAGCGGATGCCTACGTCATAACATCTACCTGCATGGCAAATTTCAGCCCGATCCCTCCAGTGGTTTGGGCTGTGCGTTGATAGATCACTATGTCAGTCAGTCACCTTTGAGTTTTATATATTTATATATACATATATATATATATATATAAAACGGAACGGAAGATAATACGGGCCAAGCCTATGCGTCCATTAACTGGGCACAAATCTAGACTCCGAGCTGTTAATGAGAAAATTGTAAAACAAAAAATTGTCGCATTATGATTCTGAAGTTATAGCTACAAGTTGGTGAAGATTGTGTGGTGAACGTCTCCACACAATCCTCACCTTAGTGCAACCAAACGGCTGGGAGTGTAGACTTGGTTTTAATTCCAAAAAATAGTCAAGATATAGTCGCAACGCTATGTTAATAGTCATTATGCGATTCCAGAGATAAAGGTGCATTCGTGAGAATTACGTGGTGAGCCTTTCTCGCCACAATCCTCACCTGATTACCGCGGATCGCTTACGTTTTTTAGTTTGAATTTGGTGTCCAAAAAGAGATAGTCAAGAAATAGTCGTCTCCAACCATGATAATTTCGACCTGGTTTACTATGTAGATGTATGTTAAATTTCCCTGTAAACCTCTAAAGGGTGGGTACATCACCGGGTGGAACAAGCATGTCGCAGGCGCTCACAGAAACGCTAGGCTGGAGTTTCAGGTATGGGTGTTAGCAGGTAGACCATCAAATGGTCCTGTTTATGAACAAATGTGTGATAGTCGGAGGGATTTTAAGTCCAAGCTGAAATGGTGTCAGAGCAGGCAAGAACAAATTAATATGAATAGTCTTGCCTCAAATCTTTCAGCGGGGAATTTTTCAGCCTTTTATAAGAATACAAACAAGATGAACCCTAAGCTAAGTATACCTGTGAGCGTCGGCGGCATCAGTGATCCTAAAGGTATTGCCAATAATTTTAAAGATCACTTTATAGTAAGATCTCCCTTAGGGCCTGCGACGACCGATGCAGGCGGTGCTGGGGCCGGTGTACCAGAGAAAAACGCGATTTCAGCAAAAGTTGCCGAGGCAATTCAAAGGATGAAAGGGGCAAGTCTTCAGGGTATGACAGTCTCAGCATCGAGCATTTCAGGCATGCAGGTGTACATCTGCCGCGTGTACTAGTTATGTTTTTTAACCTCTGTGTCGGTCACTACCGGAATCGCTGATGAAAACCTTGGTTGTACCCATTCTTAAATACAGGAAAGCGGCTGTGTCAGATTGGACAAATTATCGGCCCATCTCACTTGCTACAACAACAGCTAAGATACTTGACAGTTTGCTTAATCAGAGTATTAGTGGATACCTACTTACATTTACATGACGCACAATTTGGTATCAGAGTGGGACTATCCACTGAGAGTGCTATTTTGTGCCTTAAGTATACTATCGGGTATTACACGGAGAGAAAGACGCAGATATATGCCTGTTTCCTCGATTTGTCAAAAGCTTTTGACACAGTGGCCTATGATATACTGTGGCGAAAGCTAGAGGAAACGGGCATGCCAACGGAGTATAACAGCATTCTTAAATCCATACTAATATTATAAATTCGAAAGTAACTCGTGTCTGTCTGTCTGTTTGTTACCTTTTCAAGCCTAAACCACTGAACGGATTTCGATAAAATTTGGCAGAGATAGATTGCATCCCGGGGAAGGACATAGGATAGTTTTTATCGACATAGCTCGCGGGCGAAGCTGCGGGCGGAAGCTAGTTCTGGTATAAAAACCAAACTAGCCAGGTGAGATGGGTGGATACACTATCTGACGTATATAGGTTGGAATGCGGCGTGAGGCAGGGTGGTCTTACATCTACCAGCCTCTTCAGCCTGTATGTGAACCAGTTGATAGAGGAGCTCAGCAGGACAGATGTCGGATGCTACATTGACGGAACAGCTATGCTGATGATATGGTTCTGCTTGCCCCCTCGGTCAACGCCTTGAGTTCAAATTTGTAAACGCTACGCATCCGAGCATGGTCTCAGGTACAACTCACAGAAAAGTGAGGTACTGATTTTTAGGGCGTTTCGTATTTATTTTAAACTAGCGGCCCGCCCCTGCTTCGCACGGGTGCAATATTTTTTTTCGAATTTCCAAAATTTTCTTTCATACAAACCTTATCCTGACAATACCCAACACAACAAAAAAAGAATTAGCAAAATCGGTTCAGCTGCTCTCGAGATTTACGCTTAGCAACACATTTAGCGATTCATTTTTATATTAAAGATTTTTTTTAAATATAAAAAATCGGCATTTTGATACTCAACGCGGTAACCGTGACGTGCGAGCGAGCTCTCAGGCAGGCAGGCGTGCGACAGCCCACTGTCGGTTGTACCGACGGCGATACGCGAAGCGGTAGGCATATAACGCGTGGTCTTGAGCGAGTGACAAACGCCTGGCAACTGGCCGTACAGCAGAAATCGTAATATTTTAATTTCGCCATAGCTTCAAAACCAAACGTCCAATTTTAATCATTCAATGACCAAATATTATCTACATAAACTGTACTTAGTGATGAAATTATTTATTTTGATAAGGATTAATAGCATGAGTAAAATAAACGCGTTTAAATGTAGTCCAAAAAAATTCAAGATTTTTAAATAAAAAAATGGTTGTTGTGCCTCACTCGACATAGATAGGTATAGTGTGTCGCTGACTTTTTTGTAGATATTTATAAGATCTACAATTAATTAAAACATTTTATGGTTCTATCTTTTATAGTTTAGGCAGCGTACGCAAAATAAGTAACTTTTCTGGTTGATTTTGACACCTTGTGTCCGAAAAACCCAAATATCTTACGGAACCCTATTTTTTTTCAAAATAAAATATAGCCTATGTTACTCGTGGATAATGGAGCTATCGAATGGTGAAAGAATTTTTAAAATCGGTCCAGTAGTTTTTGAGCCTATTCATTACAAACAAACAAACTTTTCCTCTTTATAATATTAGTGTAGACTACTACTCCCAGCCGTTTGGTTGCACTAGAGAGGTGAGGATTGTGTGGAGACGTGCATCATACTGTCCTCACCAACTTATAGCTATAACTTCGGAATCATTATGCGACTATTTTTTTTTACCTTGGTGACTATTTGACTATTTTGTGGCGTCCTCAAAATTGATTTTGCTAAGTCTAATATTCACCGTTATGTTTCTTTCACCAGATATTGTGTAGGTGTACACAATATCTGGTACCTACATACTATATCTAAGGCTTAGATCTAGTATGTAGGTACCCGTACCTACAAAAGTACCAATACTATATCGGAAAGTAATCCATTTTTACGATACCTGATATCAGCTTTTCACTTCATTGCGAAACCTGAAGAAGATGATCAAATGTCGGATCCCCACGACGCGCATGTGTTTAATGACCGAGCTCGTCTCTAATTTGTCTAATGTCAATTAAACTGGCTGTTATATTTTAAGACAGTTATTCTTTTTAAAATGTTATGGCTAACAAGCGATATTTTTACCATATTGCTCTAGAAGGGAAGGGGGTAGTAGTTTTTTAACATAAATCACAAACTGCATTCACAAAATAATATGGAAAATATTTTTATGTTCATCTCAACAAACACGCACATTAGCCATTACATTCAATGTACTTACCAATAATCTTATACATACTCAAAAATCCATCAGTGCTAATTTACTTTTGAACGAACATAATAAACCAAAAGTAATAAATTATAGAATTTCCCAACGTAAGATAAGATTGCATTGTAATGTTGTACATAAAAACCTGGAAAATAAAACTAGACAAGAGCCAGAAGAAAATTAGCGTTGTCAATGTAGTGTAGATTGAAATAAAACAGTAGTTCCACTACTACATCAAGCTGTTATAAACACACTGAAGTTTTACAGGTTAATACACAAGTTGAATCTCCGCCATCCACTTTTCACTATGCCTGTAAGGGAAATATCTGATAGGCGCCAAAACATCCTATTGCAAAGCAGTGCATTTATTAACTTTGTGTCATGTCAGAACACCCCCCCCCCCCCCCCCTAACAACACAGTACATGGTAAAATCGTCCTTACTCAAACGCTGCCTGCAGCATGTTCTCCCCGCAGCTTACCACGTATATCCTTACATTACGCCATGATATTCATCTCACGGAGTGTAAAATGAGGCGACCCAGATGTAATTATCCCACCAAAAATATTAATGTGAAAAACGGGAGCCCCGTTCTTACGGTACAAACTACCGGATTGTCGGTTTGCCGACAAAAAAATTGAGATATTGAATACCAAGTTCTATGGAGGTGCGAGTTAATTAGGTTCCTTGATGCCGAACATAAAACTTGAAGTTTTGCAAATCGTTTGTACTTAACTGTTGAGATTGCATTGCATTGATACTAGGTCTAATACCACCAGTTTAGTAAGAAGTAAGTAGTAGTAGTTTGTTAAATACTAAGGTTTTCGTTTTTTATGACTTTTCTTTTATGATTTGAACATTGAGATAGCTAGAACTGGCCTAGGCGATCTAGTGCTTCCAATTCCGGGATCCCGGTATTGGCTAATACCGGGATCCCGGACAATTTTTGACATTTTCAATGCCGGGACTCCGGTATTGGTGTTTTCATTTTATTTTCAGTAAAACTGCAGTGATACAATTTCGTTCTATTGCAAATTATATTTCTAAGCAATTTTTTATCTGGTTAAGTTTAAAAAATTGCGTATTTTAAGTATCTCGTGGTTTATTTAGACAGTTCGTAACATTTATTAGTACTTCCGCAGGTAAAGAATGGAATTAAAATTGGTGGTCTTTGTTTTTGCCTTTCGGTCAATGCAAGAGGTACATAGAACAATAGAAGTATTATCCTGAGATTCCTGACGTGAGAAGGAAGGTGGGGGAACTTAGGGATGTTCCCACGCGGTTTTTGTAGACAGGTTAGTATTGTTAGTAATGAAACAGTGATTGGAGATGACATACGCGTTCTTAATCATAATCATTAGGGTTCCGTACTAAAATGGTAAAAAGGAATCCTTATGGTGTGACTCAGTCTGTCTGTCATAGCTGGATATCTCAAGAACTACTAATGCTATCAACTTGAAATTTTGGAATAGCTTTAGATGAAATTTGCCCAACTATTTTGCAAATAAGAGAGACAGGTTAGTATTGTTAGTAATGAAACAGTGATTGGAGATGACACACGCGTTTATAACTGACTAACTATTTTGCAAATAAGAGATAAATTATTATTTTGCAACAGGGACTGACAAGGGGGTCTTAAAAATTCCAAGTGGGGCTACTACGACATGTGGGGTATCATATGAAAGAGCGCAGTTTGCATTTAAAAAAAAAAACTTTTTTTCTTTTTTGAGGTCCACTTTTCGACTTATGATAAAAAAAAAATTTAAAAAAATGCCGTTGCCCCCTTTTTGCATAGCGAAAAATCTGAAATTATTTTATGTGATATAGAAGTTTGTGTAAAGATTACAGGAAAAATAAAACGATGTCTCTAAATAGCACACTTTTTCAGAAATCATCAACGAAGTCAAAGTTACATTAGTTCCACTTTCGGTCAAGAAATGCTGATCTAAAATTGCAATATTTTACACCGCAGTGTTAAAATTCTCTGGCCAATATAGGCCTCGCCGATGAAAATTTAAAACATGTGACAGTACGGAACCCTCGGCGAGCGAGTAAGACTCGCTCTTGACCATTTTTTTTTTATTTGACTCAAAGAAAGGCCAAGTGATGTTGTTGTTGTAAGTATGGAAGAAAGAGTCATAAAATCAGCATAAACAATTTTTATTGATTTTTATGTGCTATAAATAGTCAAAAATATTGTATGTAAAGAGTGATTTAAGGGATTATGAAGAGATTTATTTTATAGAAACATAAACATAAATACTGATTTATCTACTTTTATCATACTGATTTGTCAGTTTAATAATAAAGAGACTTATTTTTCGAAAGAGACTGTTTGAGACAAACTTATATTATTAGGCAAGCCATTTAAAACATAGGTGGCAAAACATGTTTTGGGATATTTTTAGGATAGATACCAATCGTGTAAAATCAAGTTTGCAGCTTCAAAGGACCTCTTTTTTTTTTTAACGTGGAGAAATGCTCATGCATTCTGCCCTACCACGGGGAGATAGTGCAGTTATGTGGGACTCTAACCCACTAAAACTCCACGGTGTCCTCCTCTGCCGCTTACGGCGGGAACACGGGCACGCGTTAGCACTCATCCGTGAACCCAGCTTCGAAGGACCTGTAGTAACTGAAAAACATACCGTTTCCTTTTCGCATAAGTCAAAAAAACTGAAAGAAGTCCGCAAATTTCAAGGTATTTCGAGCACTGAAAAAGTGGTTTTACATTATTGGTATCTATCCTAACAACATCCCAAAAAATTAGTGCAGTGCAATCTTGTGTCTACGGTGACTGGCCTATATAGTATAGTTATTTAATAAAAATAAAAAAAACTAGGATAAAAACGCTCCATAACTCAAGTAGCGGATGTTGGAGAAAAAACAGCCAGGCAGAAGTGGGACTGTGCCGGACACGTCTCACGAATGCACCCGGAGAGATGGGCAAAGATCGTCACTCACTGGACGCCTGAGGCAGGACATCGCCGTCGAGGTCATTTGCAGGGCCAACATGGCCAAAGATCGCACAAGACAGGGAGGTTGGAAAGAGAAAAAAGGCCTTTGCCCAGAAAAATAAAAATTTATTCTAATACCGGGATCCCGGTATTGGAAATTTTCTTTGCGGTATTGATACCGGTATTGTAAAAAGCCGGTATTCGAAACCCCTAGTGACTACCGAGATGACGACTAATAGAGAAGTGTGGAGAAAAAAAGACATGTTGCGCCGACCCCAAATAAATTGGGATAAGGGGACAAGAGAATTACGATGATTGGAAAATTGAGGATAATAAATTATAATTTTAAATGATGGAATATTAAAATGATTATTGAAACTAATAACTTAAAAATTAAACAAGAGCATCTGTAACGTGCGACACAAGATAGGCTAAGCCGTTAGATAGGTTTTTGAATCATATCGGCTCTTTCACTGGGAATGAATGTCTAAACATAAAATAAAAAAGGCAACTTAACAAAATAGTTAAACAGATAAACAACATTATTTTTTTTTCATTTGGCATTCCATTCTTACAAGGTTCGATTTTTTTATTGAAAGAAAATTGATCTTCCAAACACGTAGTGAACATTCAATCCTTCCGACTCCTCTCATGTGGGCACGCCTGTACAGGAAGACTTCGCGATATTTACCTGCATTACGCAATTGAGTGAAAAATCCAGACAAATGGCAGTAGGACTCGAAGCTGTGTTCGGCCACCCGAATTTCCAATTCCAGATTGAAGTACGATGGGAAAATATTTTTTTCAACTGCAAAGTTAAGTTTACTTTGCAGTTGAAAAAAATATTTTCCCATCGTTCTACATCACCGTCGATGCTCTACTTACTGCAAATGTAAGTTTGTAATTGCAAAACTTGTATTTTTTGTGATATTACTTCAAATTCACTATTTTCGTATGCGTTGACTTAGGTTGATTTTTTTACAGCTAGCTCTTAGGAATCGTAGATCTGAGTATTTGATATAAACTTCAAGTTGATACCTCCACGAATTCCTGAGATTAAGGGTCTTGACTAGGGTTGCAACTCTTTTTGAGAAAAAGTATTTGAAAGAAAAAAAAAAGTATTTTTCAAATTTAAGTACGTTACTATCCCTTAAAACACATATTTTTGGGAGGTTTTAGCAAGTGCTAACATTTTTTTGTTGTCTTTGAAAATTTCAAAGCTCGTTTTACAATCGAAATTATTTCTGATGTATTTCTATGTGTAATTGCTATTTGTCCTCCCTCACAACTGGTTTGTCTTAAGCATAACTATATTTTTCTCTGAAAATTCTTTATCTTTATTAATAAATTTTCTTTTTTGGCTTTTAAGTAAGTACATACTATCGATAAAAAGTTCAGTAATTACCTCACTGACTTCTACTTGTATAATACAGGTCAGTGAATTACCCATAAGAGTATTTCGTTTTGCGTATCACGAAAGATTAGAAATAAAGTATTTTCGCATACTTTATTTTTATGCAAAAGTATTAAGTCTGTTTATCGAAAATAAAGTAGGATACGTTATTATAAAGTATGGTTGGCAACCCTAGTCTTGACAGAACGAAGTCACCCTATATTCCGTTTTTTCCTTGTTGAGGTACGGGACCCTAAAAGGGGCGAATGTTCACTTCTACGACAATGTGTGAACATTCCGATATAGATACAGCCTTAACCAGCTAAACAATTTTATTTTTTTGGTTATATTATCCATTTGTCATCTATAAGAAAAATACATTAGTGTTAGTAGCTTTAAATGTCAGGCATGCTAGTTTGAATTAGGGTGTATTTCACCCCACGTCATTGGCAGGTTAATAAAAATGTTTATATAGGTACCATTCTGAGTAATAATTTCTGCTCAATGCAATACGGATTCGCACCGTTAACGCACACGTAGTATCGCAAATCAAAATATGGTTACATATTTCATGTTGAAATTTTACATAATATTTTGAAATTATACATAATATGAGAACGATGCCGAACGTTAAAATCGTCCGTAATAAAAAGATATAAAAAAAAAACAATTAAAAAATTAAACTAAAATAAGCCGTGGCAGCTAAGAGATGGGCCAGTCCCTACTGCCGGCTCCTGTTCACGAACACGACGCATGGGATCAGCATGAAGCTCAACCATTTTGAAGGGAACATAATGATCCAACACACGGGCCGAATTGCAAAAGACCGGATTGGAAACAAAGAAAGATTTCGTAATAATACGAACTATTATAATAGTATCTGAATATTTGCCAAAAATCACTTGGATCTGTTCAGAAGTCAAATCTTATAATCATTAGGTCGTAGTAATTAAAGGAGTTGAATGATTGAATTTTTTATAGCCTTTTCACAGTAGGGAAACAAAATTATATAAGTGATTTTAATGAAATGTTAAGTATATTAGTTTTTGTCAGTATAGCACTACATTTAAAACGGAAATACGACTGGACTCACAAATATTCACGATGCAAAGTAGCCTACAGGCTATGTATGCATTTCTCCAGGTCCCAGTCACCACTTTGACAAATTTAATAACGATCGGATCAGCGATTTAGTCGTGATGAGCTAACAACAGACAAAGTTAATTTTGCATTCATAATATAAGTGATACTGACGACATACTGAAATTATTATTGTCTCTGTGCGGACTACCAATAGGTTGAAAAGCAATCTTGTATACTACTACGAAAGATAGGTAGGCACTTGTGAAAATAGTAGTCTAGAAAAAAAAAGTTTCAGCGTACTCCTCCAAACCCCGCCTTTTTGGCTGTTCGAAAAGTATCTGAAGAAAATGTTAACAAATGGACTTTTGTCGGTAATTTTGCAATATTATAAACTTGAAACCTTATACAGTCAGATGTGTTACTAATATTAATTCCCTTTAGAGAGTGTTTACGTAAGCATTTATTAACCTGAACAGGGTTTGTTTTCACTTTCATCATATACTTATGGAAATGTCCGTAGCACTACGACCGCGTGGTGTCTTCGCCGCACCGCGCCGTAGCACATCAAACGCTACGAACAGGGTACTTACTCTCGAATATAATTCCGATAGATCGACATTGGAATTGTCAGTCAAACGTCAGGGATTGGCTGGACTCACTGAGTCTAGCCAATCCCTGACGTTTAACTCAACCAACTGACGTTGGATCAATGTCGATCCATCGGAATTATATTCGAGAGGAAGCACCCAGTTATACCAAGAATCTTTCAGAAATCTATTGGACGCCCATCTATTAATTTTCAGTTATGTAAAGGTATAGTTTAGACCCACTTGCACCACAAATCACTTAATGTACAAAAGTGATACAAATTTAAACATCGTTCTGTTTCTGTAATTGTTTTTATGAAATTAATTACTACAAGTCCAAGTAGTCCCATGTCACCGTAGACACAAAAATCGCGTTAAGTCGCAAAAATTGCTTGGACTCATCATAGCATGCTAATGTATTATTATTGAATGCCGTTAATAGTGATTTGTGGTGGAAGCGGGCCTTATTGTCCTATATCTGACCGGCACCCTAATTGCGTAATACGCGATCAATCGGAATCTGAATCATTTTGAAGCGAATTGCTAATCCATTGCTTCATGAGTTCGAAAAATTTGTCTGTTCAACACGTAAATAACGTAATGAATGTTGTTGAACTGTCAAAATGAAACTGATTCCGATTGATAATGTGTTGCGCAATTGCCCCGCAGATGTTCAATAATTCAAGACCACACCGAGGTTTTTTTTTTGGCTGTCCCGTGTATCGGTATAAGGCCAGTTCTCGTATAGAAGGCATTTGTACAGGAGGAGAATGTTCTATAAAACGTGTCGTAGGATCACGTCATCCTTACTTATTTACTGAAAACGGCGAAGGCAAGTACTATTGCGAGAATTACTATTAAAAGTAACGTAGAGGGGTATTACGCGGAATGTCTCTTATGACTGCGATTTCCAGTGAATATCGATAACGCGTTCCTACGGCATTATTATAGGTGTGTTATTATTGATAATTATGAAATTTATTTTGATGAAACCTATTACCAGTGTTTGTTAGTATTAGGCGAAATGATCGACGACTTTTTACATTGAAAATGGGTTTTCTAGAAATAACAATTCAAAAATAATTTCTTAAGTAATGTTGTTTATTTACGATGTAAAAAATAACTAAGTTACGAAATATTAAATAATATTTTCACACTCAATTCACTATGCAAAAAGTTTAAATTAACATAAATTTAATGACTTACACCCCGCACAAGGGAAACGTCATCTAGTGAAGCATTAAAATTAATGTTACTTATGGGAGACCACTTTATTATTGCAGTTTATTGTGACGGTGCTTAAAAACTTAAATAAGTACGTCCTAATGCTGAAAATATTTCAATTCAATACTTTGTAGCGGCATATACACATATACATCATCATTTAGCTCCAGATATGAGTATGTAATTTGAGACATTTTCGGCTTTCGTTCCTATTTAAGCTTAATAAGCTCAATGGACCCAGATACATTAGCTAACGGCCCATTGTTTTTAACTTGCGGGCGTAAGTAGTGTATTATCCGGTAGATATTAAAAAATTGATTAGTATAGTTACTAAGGCAAGTTCTCTTCAGATACTTAGCCTGTGATGCGTCAATAATAAGAAATAGATATACAAATATCGTTTACCAAGAGCAGCAACGAAATACAGGAAATAAGAATAAATAAGTGTTATTAGGATAGTCCACTTTAAAGGTCCAGATAAAATTCTGCTTTAAAAATGTTCGTTAAACTGGACTTAACATAAAGCAATTACTATAATCATCTATTATACTAAATTAATGACACTAAAATAAGTGTGCTTCAGAAGGTTTAAAATACTAGATGTTTTGCAGTGGTGCAGTGCAGAATCAGGAATGTTAACTTAAGTTAATATGTGTAATAATAATATGATTGAATTTTGTATATATGAAATGTAGACACTTAAAGCTAGTGGAGTCAGTTTGTCACCAATTTTTTTTTTTTTGTGTAAGGGCGGCTGTTTAATCTCTAAATGTAGGAATTGTCATAAAATTCTTAATGCCGTATCATGTCATAACGGTAAGAAAAAATACCTCATAGCTATTAACTTAATAAGTAAATTTCTCTATCTTTCATAATTATTATTTCTAAAGTAATTATTTTGTAATGTAATTAATTTACGTGATACAATGCTAACGGCCGTCGTAGTGCCAATTAAGTCTTTGGTTAGGACAAATAAGGGGTTCATAATTTGGCGATACCAACAAAACGATTTAAAAAAGTACAACAATACTCGGGATCAGCTTAACGAACTTCTCCGGTTAGAACAATTCATATAATGAAGTCACTTAAAATGTGTTAAGTACAAACAAAAGATTATGAAAAACACGATTTTATTCGGACTCTATGTACCCATACAAATACCCCTTATTCGTACCCGACCAACGACCACGAAACCAAATAAAATGCTTCATAGCCAGAAACAACGTAAAATTACACACATGAGCTCATTAGAGCTGCTTTAGAAACGACGACGTTTGTTAGGGTAATCGTCCATTTGGCGCGGTCCTTCCCAACCGCGGTTTGGCGGCATGTCATCATAATTCCCTCGTGGCATGTCGTACTGGTCTCTGAAGCCTCCATCCTAAGTAAGCAATCATAATACTTTCGAATAGAATTTCACTAAAATAATTATAATAAGTATGATAAAATAATAACCAAGTATATGTACCGTATTGATGATTGTAAACCAGTGCAAGTTTCACACGTTTGATGAACCCAAAGGATTCATTATTTAAGCATTCACGTCATCATTTTATTAGGTAATTCTAAGTATTTACTAGGGACCAAACATTCCGAGAACAAATCAATTGGTTAGTAAAAATATTCAGTAGGTAAGTACTTTCTTTCTGTGTATGGAGTCCACAACAATTCTCCTGTTTCATGGTAATTTATTAGAGATAGTCTTAAATATTAAATAAATAATTGTCAGCTTCGCTGAAGTTAGATGCGAAGGGTTGGTCACGTTCCAATACTTTAACATGGTGATTTTATCGGGATATAAGCAGTTTCCTATCTCAATCTTACTGCAACTATAGTTTTATAAATCTGGTTTCTATAATGTTTCAGGAATATCAGAAACACATGTCATACGCACTTTTTGGTAAAATGATAATAAAAATTCGCCACATTTTTTTTTTTTTTGTAAATTACAACCCTATGGTTACTGACATTAGCGGCACGCGTTATCTCTATGTACCGTGAAGCGGAGCTATGCACTCTTACTCAATGCTCAACTGTCAAAAAATCAAAATTGTATTTATAATAATAGAAATTAAATTGTGTCTCTTTAGCTACAGTTCTTAGCATAATGTAAAACAAGTAATTTATATTTCAAAGCCTGCAGAATGACTTAGGAGTAAGTATCAAGGAGCATTGTGGTAGACTTTTCTCTTCAAGCATTATTATGTATCTAATTCGACAAAATTTCGACCTTAATTGGTTTGAATAAATGTACTTGGATAAATTTAAAGTTCTCTGCGGTGTCTTCCAGAAGTATGCATTGGGCCCAAGGGCCCTATAGTGTAGTCAGTCGTACCTACATTACAATGGCCGCAACGAAGGTAGAAGGTAGTCCAGTGTTATCTTGTCAAATACGAATTGTTCAACGAAATACCAATCACAACAACAATCATGAAAATGGTGTTGCAATGCACATGTTTGTCTTAATGAAGGGTAAATTCAATTTCTCGGCTAAGCAACTACGCTAATCAAAACAAATCATTTATTTATTTCAGGTATACACCCATATAAAATGTAACCAGATTACGATATACAAATTAATTAAAAAAAAAAACATGTTTTTAACCCCCCACTAAAACAGACGGGTGTTATAATGTTTTAGGAGTAAACCCCACCCTGCATAGTTATAGTCCTAGTAAACTGATTGTTCCGTACGGAAGCGAAAAATGCATTAAGGCACCACAAAATCACAATTTAGAGCTAAAATTAAAGCATCGCCATTTTTCTCCCAATCGTTTGAAGTTGACAGAAACCAAATTACCGAATAAAGCTTTAAACAAATGTTTAGCGCTTTATGTATTTAGTAATTTGTAGTGCAAGTAGACATTTGTAGTAGTAGTTGTATAATCTCTCTGTGTCCGCTTAGTTCTCCTAAACTACAGGCCTACCGCTTAACCGAATTGGTGCCTGGAGTAGCTGCGCGGTGCGGGAGGGGTGTGGTGACGTCGCGAAAGCTGTCATTCGCCCCTGACGGGCGTCCATACCCTTCCCGCACCACCCAGCTACCTTCAGCACCGTCACAGTTAAACGGTAGGCCTGTACACACAAGAATTATGATGTGGTTTTCACCATAATTTAGACTAGAGAATTTATTCTGAAAGGTTTATCTGAACTGTACATTCATATTTAACTTAGAAATAACACAGAAATGTCGATGTTTTGACATGTCGCCATATCAGTTTATTGCACCCGTGCGAAGCAGGGGCGAGTCGCTAATGAACATATATAACGCAGTTTCTGAAATATTTTAAAGCCTGGCAAGTATCGGCAAAAACACTTGCCCCTTCATCACATTTTTAAGGCATAAATAAAGTAATCCTCTAAGGTATATTACATGCTTTCATATTTACATAGATGTTTACAAAAGGCGTCTTCAAAAGAATACTTGTTCAAATAGGTCTGGGAGAGCATACTTAAGACGAAACAAAAATTGCTCTGCTGTTCCCAATCCATTCCTCAATCGCAGAGAAGTTTTAATATTTTGAATGTGGAAACATAACATCTAAGCAAAATTGAAAGCATGAGAAATCGCGAAAAATTTGTTCCTTAGTAAATACTGGTAAAGAAGATTTCAAAACTTAATAAATTGAATTACTTAATAATGTTAGTTCCTAGATACAAACGAGTATTGTATTACGTGACATTTGCACACGTTCTCATGAGACATGGACCGGAATGCCAAAACTTCGATATGCCGAGCTCACACCTCGCAGTTGAGCGTTTTCCAAATAATGTGTCATAAAGCAACAACACAGGTTAGCGGTACAATATATTGTACGCCAATAATAAAAGTATTTTCAGTTAATTCACATTGGAATCTAGTAGATAACATGGAAGAAGCCATAAAAAATCGATGGAACCCGAGTTCCTTTTTCTCGGTCATATTATTAATAATTTTATGTAGATAACGAAAGAATAATGTTTGTTCATAATATAATCAAAGTTTACAAAAAGAATAAGATATTTCTTTTCAGAAAAGGTATGCTTCCTTATAGCAAGGTGTTGTCTACTTGAATAGTTTGAGTCATAAGATAAACAAAGTGGCATTTCAATCATTTAAAAATGTCACATCATTGGACAAAGTGATTTCTCTGTCTAACACAGTAGCCTGAGATGTCAGACTGTAAATAAAATGCATTACTCACCATTGGTTGCTGCTGGTCAAACATGCCTTGCTCTTGGCGGTCCAACATGGAGTTCAGACGTTGCGCCTGTTAAAAAATTATAAATGTTATTTATTTGGTTTATTGCGGGTGTCAATTTGAGATACGATTTTGAGATACGATTTAGTGTGTAAGAGAAATTTTCGAATCCTTTAAGACGTCATTGTGAAACACCTGCTCTGTACCCATTATGTAAAACCCTTCAATTAACAAATAAATATAGTTTAGAGGTGAAGTCATGCTGCGATGACCACAAATAAATGAGGAAAGGCGAGAAAGGAGGATGATGCCAACCTGTACAAAGAGTGTGTTCTCCTGCTGGCGGCGGCGCAGCTCGTCGTCCTGCTGGCGCATGCGCTGCGACAGCTCCTCCTCCTGGCGCAGCAGCAGCGCGCGCTCGCTCTCGCGCCGCTCGTCGGCCGCACGCTCGGCCATCTCCCAGCTGCGCTTCTGTCGCTCGCGGTCCTGCTCGCGCTGGCGCAACTGTTCGCGGAGTAGCTCAGTCTCATGCTCATACCTGACACAACACAGAGTTTCATTCGTTGTTACCGATTAATACAGGTGTCGATACATATTCCTAAAGAAACAATGAAATACAAAAATATTTCAACCTGGTTAGTAATTTACAAAAAGCTTTCTACCTATTCAGCAGATTTATTTCCTGTGGTATAAAAAATATTTAACTCACTTGGCATACTCCATCTGTGCTTCTAGTTTTTCTTCTTCTGAAGCTAATTCCTTCTTTAGAGCCTCTTCCTTCTGGCGGTGAAGCTCATGCAGTTGCTTCCACCTTGTGCCATACTCATGCTCAAAACTGCTCAGCTCAGAAAAGCGCGGTCCCAGCTCACGCGCCCTTAGGAATTCAGGATGTTTTTTGGGCAAATTCTTTTCTGGGTAACCATCAAACTCATCAGGCTCCTCGAAACTTTCCACAATAACTGGACGAAGTGATCTAAAATGTAAAATAACATCACAGTATTCAATACTTATTCAGTTTATAGCAGCATTCAAAATAATATTTCTATAAAGAAATAACAACTTACGAAGTCAAGAAGAAACACTTCTCAGTGCAATTACGGATAGCAGCCAAAGCACTAGGTTTTCGTGCGAATTCGACTACTCCTTCGCCAAGTGTTTTTCCTCGCTCATCTACCTTCACATAAGCCCTCTCAATTTTTCCGAAAATCTCAAAAGCACGATACAAAAGTTCATTTGACACAAATGGGGGCAGATTTTTTACTCTGACTGCACTATTATGAGGAGCAAATCTTACTCTTAGTGTTCTTCCGCTTCTATTTTTACCATCTAATTCCCTCTTTGCTCTTTCAGCATTAACTCTGTAATCCTATGGAAAAGAGACAGAAGTTATGTAATGTGTTGCCATAATTCACAAAATACTTTAAATGTGCAAAATACCAGAAGAGCTAATTACAATCTGACATTGCAACTTATAACACGGTTTACCATTTTAATGAATCCAAAGTTCTTCTCTTTGTTAATAAATAATTCTGCTGTTTCACCGAAGGGAGCAAACAGATTAGTAATCTCATCTTCAGTAGCATCACCAGTGAGATTTCCAATGTACAAACGACTTCTTCCATTGAACTTGACTTCAGATTGATCAATTGTGGGTAAATCTGTCAAAGGTCCCATCAATTCCTTAAGCTTGTTAGCTAGCATCTGTTCCTGCAATAATTTATATTAGGTCTTAGTAAACTTAATTTATAAAACTTACATGAAAATAAATATTCATAATCATTTATTTGCAACTAGCTTCTGCCCGCGACTTCGTCCGCGTGAAATTTTTTTGTTCCCCCGACCCACCCCGTCGCATCGCATCGCCTGCCTGCGCTTAACTTCTGACTTTTTTTTCTTTTTGCTCAATTCCTAAGGCCCTTTTACGCTGCCGCGGCGCCGTGTGCAAGGGTTCATACAAATCCAAGGGCAACCAATGCAGCGGCACTGCCACGGCATAATGTGTAAAGGTGCTTAGGGTCCTAGTGTGATGTTTAAAAGCCTTCCTCAAAAATGCAAAAAGATTTTTATAAATCCGAATGATACTTCCAGAGATGAGAGCTTTCAAACACTCTTCAGCTTTATTATTAGTATTATTTTAAAACTATGATACTACTACTACTATAATAATAATAAATTTATTTATTTAAGGCATTGACTACCAACGCGGTCACCGGTGACTGCGAACAATAGATTTTCTATTGTGTCTGTTGCCTGGCAGTCAACACGTTAATAAATACGACGTATCGGACTACTGTCGGACGGGCCGAATGAACGGACGGACGGACGGACGGACGGACTTAGGGAGTAGACCCCCAGGTACCTCCATACAAAATTTTATCAAAATTGGTCCAGCCTTTTGAGCATGAAGAAGTAAAAAACATATAAACTCTCACACACACTCACAAACTTTCGCCTTTATAATATTAGTGTGATAAGTATTAGTACAGCATTGGTCATAAATTTTAAATAAAATAAGTTTCTTAACCCGTTGCGTGTCTAATTAGCAGACACAATAGAATTTTATTGTTATCGGTACACATGTTGTACGCACAACATGCGAAGAGTTAACATACAACGTCAGACATTTGACATGCAAAATTTTGCAATAAATATACATTGTAGCCCATTTATTGAATTTATAAATGATGTCCAACCAATTCATTCCACTGTTGTTATGATAGTAGCAATTTGATCAGTACAAAGCAATAAGGTCAGTAAAACTTTGTCCATAACTTTACTGTCATGAGTACAGTTAACCATTGTAAGGGGGCTGGTCTTGTTTTTAATTGATTTGTTTGAATAAAGACCTTTTTTTTTCACTTTGACGAGTTCAATACTATGGTTGGGCCACTACACAATGCACTAAGAGCCAATTTCTCCACCAAATAAATACTAACCTCCCTCTGGACTGGTTTTCCTCCATCTTGCTGAGGTCCTCGCATGTTGTTAGGGCGCTGTTGGTTCCGAGGAGGTCCTCCAGGGCCACCAACTAGTTTGGGCCCAAATGGTTTGTTACTCTGGCCAAAGTTGCCAGGACCACCTTGCTTGTTGCCAGGACCACCTGAGCCTCCCCATCCACCCTGCTTGTTACCTCCAAAATTGCCATTGAGATTCTGAAGAATAACAACCTGTTCTTTAAGTCTGCACTGATAAAATGGGGAATAATAATTTTGATATAAAAGTTGGTGTGTATTTGTGTAACTTACCCTCTGTTGACTTTGGTTAGAATGTAGGTTTTGATTGGAATTTTGGTTTTGATTAGAATGCTGATTCTGATTAAGATGCTGGGTTTGGTTCTTTTGCTCAACATTTACTGATTTATCAACATGATCCTTAGACTCATTCTTTGCTTGAGCAGCAACAGGGGCAGGTTTCTGTTGCTGTTGTTGTTGTTGTTGCTGCTGCGGCTGCTGTGGCTTCTGTTGTGGCTGCTGTGGAGCCTGTGGTTTAGGTTGCTGAGCCTGTTGTTGGGGTGCCTGCTGAACTTCATTCTTAGCCGCTTGTTGTTGTTGAGGTTTAGCCTGAGGCTGATTTTGTTGTTGAGGTGTTTGTTGAGGCTTTTCAACAATTGGAGTGGGCTTTGTCTAAAAAATAAGTAGCTTATAATTTATTTTTGTCTAAAAAATAAGTTGCTTATAAAAAATAAAAAAAATACAATAACAAAATAGAAAAGACGTGGTATACAGTTTTAAACAGCAAACTTCTCTCTATTAGTAAGTACACTGCCGGCCAAAAGTTTGAAACCACCTTGAAATAAATATAGAACAAAAAAATAAAAATAAAAATTATTGTCTAAAGCAAAACGCTTATTTATCATAAACTAATTCATAACTTAAACACTTTATAAAATATACATCAAATATCAATCACTTGGGAAAAAACACTATAAACAGATTTTTCGTCAAAAAAGCCTCCTTTGTATTGTATGACTTTTTTTTTTACCAATCTTGGCATACAAGCTATCAATTTGTCGATTGTCTGTTGTAAGATTTTGTTCCAGCTCTCTTGTAAAGATAGAAAAAGTACTTTTTAAAAAACTTCTGTAAAATCTCGATGGGCAAAGGGCCTATTGCATCCGTTTCTTCTTGTTTTGTGGCCCTAATAGCTCGGCACTCATAGATATTTTGAAAAAAAAAAGGCCATATAATGCTTTTTACTTGAGAAACACAAAATAATTACTTTTTAATCATTCTTTAGTACAGTAAGCAGACAGGCATTTAAAAAAATATCAATACTTTTAACGTATCTAAAGCTATTACAAGTTTTTTTACAAGTGGTATCTAACTATAAACCGGCAGTCTAAATAACGGTTCTATTCGGTAAAGTAGGTCAGACAGTGGTGTTAGAAACTACCTATTTAACTAAGTACCTCAAAATATTACTTGTATGGCAGTGTATATTACAGTTTCTACAACTTTTAGAACAATATGGGCTGAAAATACGACATTTCGGTTTCGCCTTCGTAGCGTAATCAATATCCCAGCCCAGAGCACCAAGCAAACACAAAATGGCGTCGTCACCAAAATGGTAATTTTCTTGTAAGTCGCTTACTTTCAGAATATCTTAGGTGAGTGAACCAAGTACAACTGATAAATACTAACATTATCTATCAAATTATTAAACTATCTTGATAAAATTTGAGAATCTACCTCATTAGGCCGTTGACCTCCTTGACCGTGGTTCTGATTCCTCTGTTGCGTATTATGATCAAATCTTGAATTGCGAAAGCCTCCTCGGTTATTACCACGACGGCCTTGTCTCTGCGGCTGCGGTGGGCCGCCAAATCCTCTATTTCCGAATTGATTCATGGCTTGCATATGCATTCCTACTGGAAAGAAAGTGTCTTGTGAAGTCTTGCAAGCCATGGATACCAGGCATACAAAAGACATTGTAATTATGATAAAAACACGCGATGCTTACCTACTGCTGCTAATACTGATGGATTAAACTTTTTCCGATTATACAAAATTCAATAAAAGACAACGCGTACGCGACTTCTGCAGATAGCTGGCGCAGCGATTTGCGAAGGATGAAGAATCAAGAATGTCGGCTTACTCACTAATACTCACTATGGCGTCCTTCTTTTCCGTTTCCGCTGCGAGTGTTGCCAATCACCAATGGTGACGTCAACTCACTGGTTTCAAAATCCTAAGGTGAATGCGCATTGGTAGACCACGAAATTCAAATTTTCTTGCGTTTGTTGCAATTTGCAGGTCAGTGTCAGTTTGTATCTTGATCAAAGTTTGATTCGCGACTATAACAGGTACGTATTTATAGCATTAGAATCATTAATACATCTTTCTAAGTTAGATTTGTACATACCATAAGCACTTTTCCATAAGAGATTTGTTATTATGGTACAAAGATGTGTAAATGATTCTAATGATTATAAATTGTATCAATTGCGTTTACGCAGTGTATAGCCAGGGTAACAGCTATTGATTTTTGAAGTGAAAACTTCTTTAGCGGCGTTGTACACTTTTTTATAATGGGTAAAAAATGTTAAACTCGCGTCAGGATACTTGACCCTGATCGAAAATTCGTAAGACGGATGGAGAGTAGACAGCCGGCGCGGCGTGGGAGAGGAAGTATCCCCCTCTCTTTCTACGGCGCGGCGAAAATGTATGCCTGCGCCTGCTGTTTCGTCACAGAGTACTTTTGTATAGTATTGTTTCGTTTAGGCGGCGCAGGGCGCTTGCGAGAATGTTCGTGTGTGTTTATTGTCATGTTTGTGTACGATAGCGCAATAAATAAATATTGTATTCTACCACATAAATGATAGTACTTTTATATTGATAATTAAAGCAATTCGTGCAAAATTATTCCCTTACCATTCCAAAATATCAAAAATGCACAACGTTAATATTCAAGTTTTCACTTCTGCCGGCACTCCCGGAGTGCAACCCGTCGTTTTTTTTAAGTTGCCGCCTTTTTTCTTGGCCAGCTTTCGTTGGTCAGACTCTATCACAACATAGGCAGTATAAAAGCGGCAGCGGAGGAATACACGTTTTTCACGGTGGAGTTTCTTGCCCATTCTTCTCCATACGAAAACCACCTTTTGGAAGGGGCGACTAGAATCAATTATAATTCATTGTAATTTTTGACGTTCAAAAGTGCCTTTTATCATTTATGTGCCTATTTGAAATAAATGCTTTGACTTTGACTCGAACACACACGGTAACAATCGTGTTAATAAATCACATGAGTGGAATATTATAAGTTTTCATTCGATTCAAATTCCGACCAAGTAGTTATCTCCCTATTAATTTTTTTCCTCTATGGTATTGGTTATCTCCATTTACCATGCATCGACATCTTGTCGATATCCCACTCCACTCTACTCTCTGTAGTGTTGTGTTTTTTATGTAACAGTGGGAACCAAAGACAATTAGTTTGGTTCGCCACAAATGGATAAAACACTCGGATAAATAAATAAAAAGGAATATTTTTTCCGTTTGCAACATTTTTCATTGATGCTCCGCTCCTATTGGTAATTGCGTGATGCTATATAGCCACCAAAGAGTACTTTGTATATACGGAAATAGAGAGCCATCTAGCGCGATTTGAACGATAACAGATTAAAAAAGCGCCCTCTGCGATTAAAATACTAAACTACATCCGTGTCAGTATTATAATCGCGCGACCTAGATCCATTCATGGTCCAATTGTTTTCTATAACAGAGATAATAAAATTATACCGATATAAGTATTCAAAATCTGTTTACTACAACATATTTAGATTTTATTTAAATTACACACCCCCTTACTAATAAACGTATTATATCAGACGAATAGTTACACACCGATTTCTCCCTTTCAGTCGTCAGTAATTTGATTTTCGACAGAAGACAAAGCGTTGTGTAACTATACAGACGATACACAATGTTTATTAGTAAGGGGGATATAGGTACAACGAACGATCACAGCAGACAACGAACGATCACAGCATTCACAGCAGAACGACATCAAAACAACAACAGCCATTTTTGTTTATTACTTGCCAGTGCTGCCAGGGCATATATTTAAATATCTCTAAATTCTTGCCAAAGTATGTAAAATCTTTTTATTTCAAATTTTTTTTCTGCAAAAATGACTTATCATCATGGACACGTATGTTTATATTTAATTTATTCTAACGAACCCTATATTTACAATAAACACTCTTTGCTTATCTCCAATAATAGAACTAATCAAACTTCTATGTAGCAAATAATGAATTAATTATGGCAACACATTCTTAACAGTACTACTAATGTTATACCATTTATTTAGGGAGAACATTGTAAACCTTAGTGTAGTATTATATTTTGAATATTTTTTATTTTCCTATATTATACGCCATACTAGCGCCTCTGGTTTTACAATACTAAACTAACAGATTATTATACTACGAAATTGTAAAGCTAATAACTAGCTGGAAATATATCTTTTGTACATGTCATCTGTAATAAGTTGGGTTATCACAATGCTGTTGCAGGGTTTCTACGAGTAAGATTGTAAGGCATGATAGCCACTGACCTGTATTCACTGACGGTCTATATTATACAAGTACGCTGGACTTCATATTATCGATGACCACATAAAGACATTTGATTTTCGCCATTTTGGCGCTGATAGCAACGTGAGGAACCGTCGTGGAACCAATATTAGAGATGGGACATATCCTTCGATAAAGAAATAGTATTATAAACTTTATCGATCGCTATAACCACGGAGAATAATTTATTACTTAAGAGAAAAATATCGAATCACTCCCAGTTATTTTTATGCTTAATTTTTAAGTAATAGAATAATTGCTCTGCAAAGTTTAACTGAAAATTAATTAGGGCGTGGCCAGATCGCAAGCTATAAACTAGTGGATAGTGTCCTAGTAAAGTGCATGACGGTCAGATCATCGAGCTTTAAATATGAGGATAGGCTTAAAACTTTGCTTAAAAACTATATGGTTGAACTAATATCTCCTGGCTCAACTACACTAGTTTTACAAGCTAAGCTGGGGTCACATCAGTTCGCAAAGTGAACTAAGAACTATTGAGCTATTATGTTGCCATTTCGATCTATCCTAGTAAATCAAATGGCAGTTGTATTCTTCGTGAGCTATATTGCATTACATTTATTTAATAGCCATTACTTATATTAGTTACTTTTGGTGTTTAATTTGGAAGAATTGAACCATGTAAACAAAAAAGTTAACCATTCAACAAACATCGTCCATGCAAATTCAATCCAATTCATTAAAATTGAATGCCAAAAGTGAACCGTGTAACATTACCTTACCATGTAGTCATTACCAGCGGAAATAAGAGGGATTCCATTTTCATTATTGGGTATTTGGATACCGTGCATACTAATGGAAATAAAAAACACAAATTAAAGCTCTAAGACGTCCCGCGGGGCACGCGCGTCGTATTTCTACTTTTTTTTTTAAACAAAATCTATCGGTAAGTATTATACCTATTTATGATTATCCTTCACGCCGCCGCCGCGGCCGTGCTGTAGAGTGAAACTGCCCACACAGGATATTAGCCCTTATTTTATAGTAGTAATAAGTAGTATAGTAGTTGTAGAGGTGAAAGCCGCGTGAATGGGGTGGCGCACCGGTGTGTTGGCGGGGCTTGAAGGTTGGCTTTCAGTATATTACTCTATCAAAAAGTACTCTGTGGTATATTATAATGTACTCTGTGAGGTTGGCGAAATGTGACACACCGGGGTGTCACCGGGGCTTCTCACTCTATCAAAAAGTACTCTGTGCCGGAGCTTTATCGGACATAATAATTACCTACTGTAACAACTTTTTACACTAAATATCGGAATATGTTTCATTTTGCTTTTCCATTAAAAAGTCCTACAATCAGATGTTGTACAATTAGTGGTCCAGTCGTAGTAAATTATGCCATTGCTCATTAATTATCTACTAAGAGCACATAAATGAAACTTGGCAAGACATTGTAGACCCTTACAAGATACAAATAAACGTTTTAAGTTAGGCTCTAGAGTTCCTATTTTGGGTATTTGGACCTAAAAACCTTATTTTACTTTTACGTGTATATCTTATGAACGGTATGTTTTGTATCAAATTCTGTTTTCACAAACATTATACACAAATTCAAAGCAACGTGTGTAAAAAATTACAACTCTGCACTAAACCGTTTTATATGATTTTCATCAAATAGCCAAACGTCAGCGCAGCGGAAACTTGATTATCTTCGCAGTTTTATGACACACAAATTTCATTTAAACATACACATTTACCTCTCGTTACACACTAATAATTGCATGTTTTTTTTTTTCTTGTAAGTCCATAGAAAAAAAAAGTTCCGCTGGGATGACGTAGTCCCAGCGGAAACAGTTTTAATTGAACAGCTCCCCAATGGTTGGATGCACAAATTTGTACTTACCATACACAAATATACGACGTCATACACTAAATATCTGCTAAACAAAAATTAAGAGACAATTTTCCGCTGGGACCTACGCAGTGTTTTGTGAAGACCATTTTTCGGACATTGCTTTTTTATGTAAAAAACTGATAGTTTAAGTTATTTAAACACAATATATCGTATCCCCATTTCACTAGCATGTTTAGTTTTTGAGATATAATTTTTTGAAAATCGTCTTTTTACAACCGGGTATTTAGAATGACACGCAATTGTGACCTGAGAAACATCGACGGCGTTTTTTATGCTGCATATTTTAGAGTACAACTAAACCTCGGTACTTCGTTAGATTCAGACTTAGGTTTTTAGTTTGTAGTTTTTATTTTTTTTCTCGGTAATTCCGTCGTATTTGGAAAACTTATTTATACTGAAATTATGCCCTTCATGTTCCCTACATACCACAAAAATAACACGTCCTAATTGCGTGGAATCTAGAAACCACAACATTTTAAAGTTTTATCCGTATTCTACGTCGTTAGGGTTGTCACGCGATAGGGCACGCCGCGATAGCGGCGGTAAGGCCCCTCTTTGAGGAGTGGCTAGAGAGGCGTCACGGCGCCCTCACCTACCGCCTGACGCAGGTCCTCACCGGACACGGATGTTTCGGGAGGTTCCTGCACATCATCAGGCGGGAGGAAACGCCCGGGTGTCACCACTGCGAGGATCGCCCAGAGGACACGGTGGTGCACACGGTGGAGGTCTGTCCCGCTTGGGCAGAGCACCGCCGTGTCCTCGTAGAGGCGATCGGCAGCGGCGGCGACCTCTCGCGCCCGGCCCTGGTCCAAGCCATGGTCCGGGGCGAGAGGGAGTGGGAGGCAGTCACCTTCTTCTGCGAAGCAGTCATGCTAGCGAAGGAGGTGGCGGGATGGGCGAGGGAGAGAGCCGAGAGGGCCGCCCGTCCCAGCCGCCGCGGTAGACGCTCCGGGCGTCGGGAGCCGCGTGACGACTCCCGGCCACCGTAGGCGCGGGCCTGCGGACGGCGAGTAATGGGTAGCTCGCCGTCCGATCAGGACCAGGCCCGTGCCGGACGGCGCGTATGTGTTCCACGCGCGCCTCAAAGAGATGTCAGCAGACATGGAGGGGCCCGTTAGGGCCGAAGCCTGCCGGGGCAGCGGGATTGTCCGAAAGGGTTACCGCTGCCCCGGAACATAAAGGGCTAAGGAAGGAACACGGATGGGTTTTAGTCAGTAAGAGTCTGACACTCCCTTCCGCTCCACCCAGAGCGGGAGGGGTCATTGGATGATTTCCCATCCTTAAAAAAAAAAAAAAAAAGGGTTGTCACGCGATCATATTATATTAGTTCATATCCGGATCTGAAGTTATCTCTATATATAAAAGGAGAAATTGACT
This sequence comes from Gortyna flavago, assembly GCA_963669345.1. NCBI lineage: Eukaryota > Metazoa > Arthropoda > Insecta > Lepidoptera > Noctuidae > Gortyna > Gortyna flavago. Next base: position 7,156,643 of record OY770129.1, on the reverse strand, counting down.
GACTAACATACCAACGCACAGCCGAAACTACAGGGAATAGGAACATGAAATTTTGCACACGGTTTCGTTTTTACCGACTTCAAAAAGAAGGCTGTTCAGCTGGATGTATTTTTTTTATTTTTAATGTATGTTCACCGATTTCTCGGTCAATTGTGGACCAATTTTGAAAATTATTTTTTTGTTTGAAAGGTTATTCTTCCAAATTGGTCCCATAGAAATATAGTTATGATCTGGATCATGAACTTCAAAGATATGGAACGGAACTCCTTACAGGATCACAGCACAACTGTCGTAACAAGTAAAATTGCTTTGTTTATACGTGTAGTCGATAACTGCCTGAAGGAAGAGGGGGATATATCGAACTGATCTTATGATGACGCCGGAAGGTAGGTATCGGAACTCTGTAATAAACAATGTAAACTAACCGTGTTTGGGATTATTAGAATTGTCATGAGATGCACTCTGGCTATAAGGTACCATCGAGCAGGCGCGGTCGCACAGCCCAAGTTTTGGGGAGGGGGGGGGTCACCATGAGTGCCGAGGAATATTTTAAGGGAGGTACATCTCCACGTTGGTCTAGTGGTCTACTGCTGAACATGAGCTGGGTTCGATTCTAGGTCGGGTAAAGTGTTATTTTGTTTTTACATCAGAAAGTCAGAAGCTGTCTGGATTTATGCCCGGTTGGCAGCAGTAGGCTCGCCCCCTATAACATTTCACTTAACAACTGGCGAAATGTGGGTATAAGTACTATATGAAGGTACACCCCTGCCTCAACAATGCTGCCAAATTGGTCATATGTGTTAGAAAGGTAAATCGTAGATCGGAGATAGTGGGGTGAGCGAGGCAAAGCGAGCTCGAAAATTTTAACAATCCTCATCTGTTTGGTTAGGTTTTATTTTATATTTTCAAGCAGAAATAGGAGTTACATTGTCGACTTAAGCAGGCAAGCCCAAGCAACTAACAGTAGTGCTATTCTGTAAAAATCTCACTGTGACAACTTAGGTGAAGTGAGCTGTCAATAGTGTCCATCCCTAATATTAGGTGGAATGACGGTTCACATCAAGCTCACTTCACATTAGTTTTCACTGTGAGATTTTTACAGAATAGCACTGCAGAAAGTAAAATGCAAGAGCGAGCGAAGCGAGCTCGAAAATTTTGCACACTCTCGGATATGTTCGATTTTCTTTCGATCATTCCAAAAGGACTAGGGATTACTTGCTGTGTCGACTTATGAAGAAAAACTCAAGAATCAACAGAATGTAGATTGTAGGTTGAAGACTGAAAATTTTAGCACCCCTCCTTAAATAGTTTCTGTTCTCTTTTAATCATCATACAAAAAGGGAACTTACTTTATCGAATTATGACGAAAAGCTTAAACTCGATGTACAGCAGTTTCGGTTTAGGAATCTGGCCTTAATCTAAGCCTTTTGAACCTTACGAACGAACTGGGTGCCCAATATCCCGAGTTTGCTTTTCGAGTTAGATTCTGTTTATAACAGGCTTTTTAAAGGAAAAACTTTTTTAGGCACGTTAAAAAACTGACTCCCTATGTTATTAAGAAGGAACAGGGCGTGCGATTCTCCATACAAATGTATTCCCCTTTTTTCTTCCTGAATAATGCCTCTAGAGCAATATTTATTTTTTTCATACAATCAAGGTCTGCTGTAAACACGTCCCTGTCATTTTATTTTTTTCAGCAACTAAATAATAAAGGAAATATGACCCTCTATAAATGACGTGACCATGTTTGCCGCAAATAAACGTATTTTCTTTCTTTCTTTCTTTCACTATTTAAGTTAGGCTGAGGGGTACTTTTTAGTTGTAGAACCAACACTAAAAAGTGTAAAAAAACTTTTTACTAAAAAAATACAGCCGACTTCAATGTGAAAAAGTACTACAAAGTGCTTGACTGCGACCTCACCTAATGGTAAGCAGTGGTGCAATCGTTGATGGTAAAGCGCACTAGTTAGTAATATAAAATAGTCAAAGAATTATGTTTCTCTAATTATTCTATTCTATCTAACTCGGCTAAGCAGCATTCGGGAAGCTGCGTGCGATTATTTCTCGACCGACATACCACGTTATCTTAAGACGAAAGTCTACGACCAGTGCGTGTTGCGAGTGATGTCATAATTATGGCTCTGAAACGTAATCGTCCACAATGAATCTCCTTAGAAGGCCCAAAGGGTCCCAAAAGTCACCCAAAGGGCAATGCAAAGGGCTATAAGCTAGAAGTTTCCTAGCATGATCGAATCAAGAATCCGAGATATCTGTAGGAGAACCAACGTTATCCGCACAATCAGTAGAATCGCCAAACTTAACGGGCAGTGGGCTGGGCACATTTACATTTTGATGTCATTTTTTATTTTCAGAACTACCTCCAATAGAACAATGTAGGCGGTTTTAAAGATCGTATAGAGGAATCTTATTTCTTAGGTTAATAAACTTGAAACTTGGCACAAATTCTTATCAAAATAAAGATTGTCATTATATTTTTTTCAAAACTACCCTCAAAATCCAGTTTTGAAGGGTGTTAAAGTTTTTATGAAAACATTCGCGAACAAAGTTGCTGGCAAAGTGCTAGTTTCATTATAAATAACTTATCCCAATCCTACGGAATTATCGAGAACAAAATAAATAAAAACTAAAAACCTTGTATAAGTCTGGATATAACAAAGTTCCTAGGTTTAATAGTCGAACTTTTAATAGCCAATACGTCCCATTAAATAAAAATTAAGTTAACAAAATTCTGATTCGAAAGTGACAACCCTAGCAAAAACAGTTAATTTGGAATAACTTCTAGATTCCACGCAATTAGGATGTGTTATTTTTGTGGTAGGTAGGGAAGATGAAGGGCATAATTTCAGTATAAATAACTTTTCCAAATACAACGGAATTACCGAGAAAAAAAATAAAAACTAAAAACCTCGTATAAGTCTGAATCTAACGAAGTTCCGAGGTTTATTTGTACTCTAAAATATGCAGCATAAAAAACGCCGTCGATTTTTCTTAGGTCTCAATTGCGTATCATATTTAGTTTCAGAGAAATGATTTTTTTTTCTAAATACCCGGTTGAAAAAAAGACGATTTTCAAAAAATTCTATCTCAAAAACTAAACATGCTAGTGAAATGGGGATACGAAATATTGTATTTAAATAACTTAAACTATGAGTTTTTTACATAAAAAAGCAATGTCCGAAAAATGGTCTTCACAAAACACTGTGCTACGCACACCCTGATGCCACCGTTGGATATCCAGACAACCACAGAGTAGATACAGTTTATTATACTGAAACAACTTTTACAAGATTAGCAGGAGGTAATCTGCTCACTATTAGGAAATTATTATTGAGTTCCTTAAAATAAAGTAAAAAAAAAATAAAAGACGCTAATCTGTGACGCCCGCCTGTCTTCTGTGATGCAGTTTTTGCTAAAAGTTTAGGTACCTACCTATTTATTTTCAACTGTATTTCAATTATAGTACTGAGAGGGAGGACTTTTTTAGGGTTCCGTACCTCAAAAGGAAAAACGGAACCCTTATAGGATCACTCGTGTGTGTGTCTGTCTGTCCGTCTGTCACAGCCAATTTTCTCCGAATCTTATGGACCGATTAAGTTGAAATTTGGTACACATATGAATCTCTGTGACCCAAACAGACGTGTAACGTAAATAAATGAGTTTTGAGTCATTTTTGAGGGGTAAATAGACAATTTAAAAAAAAAGTTTCACAATCTGTACCGTGTGACATAATCAATGAAAGGGCTTACCGTGAGGATCTCAAATATATTTTTTCCATAATTTTAAAGTAAATTGTATTAAAGTTATTTAAGACAATAGACGGAAATTTACCATCCCCCCCCCCCTTATCTCCGAAACTACCGACCCTAAAAGAAAATAGTTCTATACCTAAAGATTACAGGATAAATGATTTATTTTCTGTAAGTAGGTTTGTACAAACACTTTTACACGTCAATCATATTTTTTTAAACTAGATGAGGTCGGCGTTTCCTATCTGACTATTCTGAGAAGAAAGGCCGAAACAAACTCAGAGGTCACAGTCTCTTTTAAAGTCCAGACATAATCTTGGTCAGATCATGTGAAGACCATGTAGATTGGTAATAGGAAAATTAATAAGAAGTCTATGATCTTGAAACAACATGGTAAATATCTCAATATTGTGCGTACAAACTTACATTTTCAGTTGGAATGTATGGGAGAACATGTTTTTCAACTACAATGTTAAGTTTGTTCTTGGGATAAATTCATTCCAACTACGGAACCCTTCATTGTGCGTGGTCCGACACGTACTTGGCAGGTTTTTTTTTAAATTATAGTACCTACTGAGACACGAGGGAGAGACTTTTTTATTTAGTCTGAGACTGAGAGTTGTTTATTTGTCAGAAGAACCACGCTGCGCTAGGCCTCGCCGGATGTGCATTTATTATACCGTATTTTTATGGTGCTCACACGCTAGTGTTTACATTCGGTCATGGTAGTGCCATCATATCAGGATGGCAAAACAGAGTACTTACCTATATTAATCTGAATGTAGAGCATGAAGACACCGCCACAGACTCTCGGAAAGCTGGTAAATAAGAGTATTGTTCAACTTTATCATCACCCACAGTTCGACTTAGCCCAATGCTGGGCATAGGCCCCATAAAAATTTCATGAAAATACCTAATTTATTGTTTTTAAAACTCTAAAGCCTCATTTACACAGTGCAAGTTTCTGGAACGTTCAAGAGCAATCAATAATCGCAGGCCAAAAAGCATGTTCAATTAAAACGTCAAATTCGTATACTTACACAAACTTGCGGTCCGTCGCTGTGCCGGTGCGGCTCCGGCATCATAATATAAAGGAATGATAAGGAGCAGACATACAACAAAAGCTTCAGCTTCTGACAAAACACTTTCCTCGTTTGAAACTAGTGTGGTCCCCTAGTCCTTGCGCTACTGCTGAGTTGTTTTACGAACTAAAGGTCAGTATTATTATGTCTATCAAAATTTACATCAAATCAATCTTCGACGTTTGGTCTGTAGTAATAATAACTTTGTAAATATATAATAATGTAGATTTGTGGTGTTTTAAATGTATATAATAATATATTCTTCTTTTTTCTTCGTCTTTTTGCTACTAATATCTATTACTAGTAAACACCACGGAGTGCAAAGTTCGACGGCTCACCTCGCTCTACTGCCGTCATCACTTGACATTGGCAGAATAGTCGACATCGGCTCAGTTGCCAAAACACAAAAAAAAAAAACTTCAACGTTAAGGGTTGATTTTACCAGTCAGATAAATTTTATTCGTGGAGTAAAATTGACGTCCGGGTGTTCTAATAAGTATAGAAAAAAAAACTTTTTTACATAAAAAAAAACCGACTTCCAAAAAAAAAGTGAAAAATAACTTTAATTTCGGAAGTCGGTGTCGGTGGTTCTGCATGTTCGTTTATTGACACCGACAAGTTATTTTTCAATTTGTAGCGGTTTTTTTTATATAAGTAAAAAACTGTCAAAAATTCAAAATTTATTCTCAAGATTAGACTTATTCTAGACTAGCTTCCACCCGCGGCTTCGCCCGCGAGGTATGTCGATGAAAACTACCCTATCCTTCCCCGGAATGCAATATATCTCTCTGCCAAATTTTATCGAAATCCGTTCAGTGGTTTAGGCGTGAAAAGGTAACATACAGACAGACAGACAGAGTTACTTTCGAATTTATAATATTAGTATGGATATAAAAGTTTGGTGGAATGCGCCCTAAGTCGAAATTGTGGGATAGACACCAGCACCTTTTACGAAACAAATAGTGTAAGTAGTGATAACCAGACTCAAGCAACACTGCTACTCATCCTTATAAATTAATCTCCGAATCGCCTTTCACGAACGACAGATAACAGATTTCTTGATTGTCAGACGCGCCTAAGGGCAGATTTTTCAATAGTCAGATAACTTATAACTGAAGAATAAAAATGACAGTTTGACATAATTTCTATACAAAAGCTGTCAATCTGCAATAATTTATTCCTCAGATAAAAACTATCTGACTACCTATTGAAAAATCAGGCCTAATAGATTTATTTTCGATTTGTACGTGTTTTATTATGAATCCCCAAAAAAACTAAATCCCATTTACGTTTATTGTGTTACAGCAAGGCAGGAAAAATCCTTACGTAGAAGAGGCTCTTCCGCTTAGCAGTAGTAATAAATACCTTCGGCCGTATGCCGAAGATATTTATTACGAGAGATAGAACACTAAAGTTCATGACTTTGTGCAAAAGCTTCCCGGAGTTAACTCTAAGAACATCGCAAGGATTATGGATAGAGGCATTTCGCTGGATCATTTAATAACACTTAGTCAGGTATGCTTATATAATACAAGTAGGTATTTACTAAAACATTTCATTTGGGTCAGTTATTGACAAGAGTTATTGTTACAGGGCGAGCTAGAAGCAATAATAGAAAACAAGAATGAAGCAATAACTTTGCACTCCATATTACATGTCAAGCCTCGGCCTGTAGATGCCACTAAAGATGAAAAAGCTTATTATGGAAAAAAGAAATTTCTTGGGAAACCATTCCAAAATAAAAGAAAATAGTAGTTTGATAGGCTAATCATTTATTTTTTAAATCATAAAATAAATTATTAAGGATTATAATGGAATCTATTTCACTACCATAAAATGTCAAGGTAGGAATTCTTACGGTCAATAATAGAATGGTCACACTGGTAAATAATATCAACGCCAAGTACCTATAACAAAGTTACAAATGTCGCTTTTAAAAGTTTCAAATTGTTAAATATAACAGATTGTTACAAATTATTGTGGCTTGAAGATTCCAAGATGAGAATAGCTAATAGCCAAACCTTTGTTTTTCAGCTGAGCAACTCAGTGTAATCAAATCATTTGGCATATTGAAAACCCTGCAAAAGACAGCTTGCCTTTTTATTCTCCACATAAGAAAATAAATTAAATATTTAGAAAATGGGTAATAAAACTGTAATGACTAATGTGGTAAGTAATCAAAGTTTTGAAACAGAAAAAAATCTAAGTAACCAGTCACGGTTTCTTTTTAAATAAATTCAAAATCTTGCTCATCATACCTGAAAAGAACATAATTTATATAACTATAATAAAAGTACATTACATGTCAATGTGGCAGCTTCAGTAAAATCGATATTAGCCATCCACTTGGCGTCAATTCGATACGATACTTTGGTTATTAGGCTGGCGATAACTGTTCATGAAAGCGTAGATTGGTGTAAGAAACCTAATTTCATGAACCGGGGTTTAGTGCACCTAAGCCTTTTGTGGTCCATTTGAACAGGATTTAAGATTAAACTAGTCCAGTGATCAGAATAAAACATCTGGATTCCAGAGATACATTGAAATCTTATCTTAAATAATGCAAAACCCTGGTTTTGATTAAACACCGACTTTGATCAAAACTGGGTGTTTATCATTGTCATTATTACACATAGGATATCTACACTAAATATTTACAATTAATGATTTATTTAGGTACTTTCAATGGAGAATGTAATGCAAACCTTCAGGACTGTTTATTAGTTTTTTTTTCTGCTTAATGGGCTTGACTTTATCTATTACAAAATACTGTTACTTACTATACTGTTTGTCTTTGCATCACCCAAAAGTAAAAAAAAGTAGAAAATGCCTATGGCATTAATTCCGCCTCTGTACATTTATGTGCTTGAACAATAAATAAATAAAATACATATCGCTCATTTGGACAAACATCGACGTAAATGTACCTATTTATTCCCAAAAATGAGTTAAATATGCCAAAGCACTTACAAAGCGTATTTACGTTAGGAAAGCAGACTTGAAAAAAAAGTAGCAGTTACGTCGATGTTTCTCCAAATGAGCGATATTCTTTAAGTATAGCATGCATAATCCCCGTATTGACATCAAGCATCGTGCATCACTCGATCGCTGTAATTTTTTTTGATATCCATATCCGTGTCGATCTCGTCTTTTTAGGGTTCCGTACCAAAATGGTAAAAAGGAACCCTTATGGTGCGACTCAATCTTTCTGTCACAGCTGGATATCTCAAGAACCACCATACCATACCATATGCTATCAACTTGAAATTTGGAATAGTTTTAGATGACGTTTGCCCAACTATTTTGCAGTAACTTTTTAGACCTTTTTATCCTGCTTATGCGTATGAAGTTTCATTAAAATCGGTTCATTCAATTCGAAAAACAAGGGTTTGAAAGTTTGTATTAAATGGCGTACGGCGTAAACGCTCTAAACTTCGTAATTGGCTAGCTGTTTTCTATTCAGCTTTACTACACAATAGAAATAGAAAGCATGATGTTAAAAAGAGAAAATAAGATATCTTAACAGAACAGGGATGAGAATTGTCAAAACTAATATGAGTCACATTAGTCACATACATATCACTCACGGTATTGATGATCCTTGTCGGTCAGGGGTACGTAGATTACACTCATTAGTTTCTTGACGGTAGTCGTACCGTCAGCTGCCTTGTCAACCTTAAAATAAAAAGACGATTTTTTTTAATTGAACTCTGACAAGAAAGAAACTTGCGAATTTGGGTAACCTTTTTATGCCTGAGATCACAGATATAAATATCGAATCTACCAGTTATTTTAAAATTTCAACATAGTGTACTAAATACCTGCGTAAGATGTTGTTCCCCACCCTCTGGTCCTACGGGTACAATAAGCCTGCCGCCAGGTTTCAGTTGATCTACTAACTGGAAAAAAGACAAACATCATGCAACAATACACATAATTTTTCATTTCTCATGCTCGGAAAGTAGTGTTTATTTGATCCGAATAGCGGGTGGAAGACGCTACTTCCCACCTTTAGACGGGAAATACTCATAGTAATTACTTCCCGCTCTAGGGCGGGAATGGATTTTAAAAATAGAACTAAATTTGGTTAGGTAGTCAGCTACGAAATTAGGAGTGGGTTGTAACAGGTAAAATCACATTTCTGTTCCGCCTGTTCCTGTTCCATGTAATTAACAGTTCCAAGAACCTGTTACACAATAACAGGCTGTTATTTCATACTATGTGGGAACAAACTATTGTGTGTTCTCTGTTACCACAGCTGATACACGTAGGGACTTCTCTTTCTAACTAAGGTGTTACACCTATACATGAAAAGGAAAGAGCTTGTGACGGACGATGTAACAGGGTGTCACAGTGTACCAGTAACATTTTTGTCTTATTCTAACTAAGGTAACTGTCATAAGCATGAATAGAGAAATAGAGAAAAGCTTGTGACTTGGATGGATTCTGTTATCTCGTCGTGGAACAGAAGCTGTTTTTTTTTTTCAGTTTGTTTGTCACAGTTACAGTCTGTTATCTTGTGATACTTGTTATATTTAGCTGTTATGATATACAGGAAGATTTTTTTATCACCATCCAAATTTTTACAGGGTGTACCCATGAATATGAACAACTTTCACTATGGGACCAACACTGAAATCACGAAAAAAAAAATCTGCTGTTTCATACAAAAGTTCAATAGGTACCTACTTCACCAAAATGTATTAAACAGCAGATTTTTTGACAATCAGTGAACAAAGATTGGTTCCGCATTTTCGTTTTTTGATATGCGGAAAATGCGGAACCAACGACACCGACTTCCGAAATTAAAGTAATTTTTCACTTTGTAGTGTTTTCTAAGAAGTAATTTTTATTTTTTTGTTAAAAAGTTTTTTTTCCTTAAATTTTAATGTAATAAAAATAAATGATTTTATTTTTGTAAGTAGGTTTGTACAAACACTTTTACACGTCAATCATATTTTTTATAAAACTAGATGAGGTGGGCGTTTCCTATCTGACTACTCTGAGAAGAAAGGCCGAAACAAACAAAAATCAAATCAAATTCAAAGGACATTGTTCGGCGTCCATACATAATTTTCCTAAGAACCAACAGGGACGTGAATATACTTTTTGTGTTCTAAATAATGCATATATTCGATTGAAACTAAATTAAAGTCACGGACACTTCTGAGAATTGTAAAAAATCCAAAAAACTTTCGGATTTTGAGGTTATAATTAACATTTATTACAATGCCAAGTCGTCATTCTTAGTAGGTCCGTATTAGCCAATCACAGCAAGAAGTCGATATTTCAAAGAAGAAATCAGAGTCCTTTGTCCACGCCAAGTTGTTGGACAAAATCAAAACAGAATACCAAGAAAATACAATAACACAAACGAATACACACAACCAACGCAGACCGAGCCACAGATTACTAATATAATATGTAGCAAGACCGAGCACAGATTGCAGTCACACAGACTGTCATTACAATCAAATGTCAAAGTCAGTGTCGATGTTGCTCGTTTTACACAGCGCATTCAAGCGCTTTATACTGTTTGTAACTAAAAAACTTATTCATAGATCAAGCGCTGAGGGTGTTGAGTTTTGTAATTACACTCCGCTGCATACAAAGTCTTGGCTGAATGAGCTTAATACCCTTTGCCTATTCAAAACGTCAAATTGATACAAAAAATAATGACGTCGGGGAATAAGACCCAACTGAATTATTTTTTAAAATGTTTTCAAAATTATGAAGTGTCCGTTCTATTCTAATAATTGTAATGTAAATTATAATAAAAACTAGTAATTATTTTAAAGGTTTCATACGTGTTGATTCATAGGCCATTTTTTACAATGTCCTTTAGTGATCTTTGTTCATTGATTGTTTGGTGCCGACTCAAAACTACTTAGGTATAGATACTTACATCAGTTTAAGAACCTAATCATTAAGGTTAAATAAAAAGGGTTTATTATTTTTTGCTTTTCAGTTTTTTCGACGGTTTAATTTTTTTGTTAAAATGTTTTTATTTTATAATTTTTTGTGACTATAATTTACTAATTAGCTCATTCATCGTGACTTTTTTAAATTATTTAATTGTAATACACAACTCAGCATTAAAATCTGTGAGTGAACAATAAATCACCCCTATTTTCCCACCCTTAGGGTTGGATTTTTAATTTTCAAATTTATATGGGACCAAATAACCCTTTCCAACAAAAAAAGAATTATCAAAATCGGACTACGATGTTAACAATTATGCGTGGTCATACATAAAATATATATACAATGTTTTAATGAAATAACCCAAAACCTCGGACACCCCAAACGATTTTTATATTAATAAATTGATATGACGTATAATTATTTATTTTCATAAATTGTTGTAAAAGATATTTGTAAATTTTGTTGTGGCGCTACTTCTTACAGATTCCTAGCTCTATTGCCGCGCCACTGTCAAACGTTCGTTGACCCCCTCCTTCTGTTATTAAATAATGCGTATGTTTTGCTTTGGAATAGAAAAGTGACTCAAATTTTTCCATCACACTTTTTCCAGGCTTTGGACTGGCTGCATGTAAACCTAACACGCTTAAAAATAAGCGAAGGCTAGTTGAAAGAAATATCAAAAAGCCGGTGGTGGTAAACAAAACTTGGCGTGTTTAAAACATTTGAATCACCATATATTCACAATAATTATTTCAAATAAATCAACCTACCTATTTACAATCGTTCATTGTTTGTTACAGCAATGCCTCGAAATGTCTACCACCTTGTTGAATACACGTTAAAGCACGTTTTCGTAAATTACTTTTCAAAGAACTTATCACTGTAGTGTCACTAGTAATTATCCTCGTAATTTACGTTTTCGTAAATTAAAACTCAACACGAGACTGGAAATCCAGTACATTTAATTCCTAACACCGTCTGTAGTGACGCCAGCTCTCCCCCCTCTCCTCACCCTCGCCCCCGCTTTTTGTCTACATCGCCTTGGACAATAGTGTCACAGTCGTAGTGTACAGCGTCGTTAAAAAATATTAGATATGGCAAAAAATTATCTATTAAAAATTATTGTATTCGATTTTGCTGCCGATTCTAAACAAACTAGTTTCAGGTTTTGAGTTATTTCATTAACATATTGTATACAATATGTAACAAAAACCCTGTTGTTCCTTTTAGGGAGGTATACATTTACCTACAAGCAAAACATTGATGAAATTATAATTTAAAAAAATTAAGTATTGGCTAGTCGAGATCGAAACGAGAATCGACACAGTCAAAAAAATGTTTAGAATATCTGATTTTACAAGTACATCATTATTTCGCTAAAGCTAAATAGCCTACGAGCTCGGCGGCTTACTTTGACGAACAACAGAAGATGCCGCCAAAAACTACCGCGGCGCACGTGTCCGAGGGAGGGTCGGTACCCCACCCCCTTTACCCCGCCGCCCGCCGCCCTGCGAATCACTTCCTTAGTCTCCCGCGCAGCTTACTTCCGAACGGATGTTGTTGATTGTTGACCTACGCGACGTAGAGAGTGACTTGTTTTGTTTACGTAAACGTTGACCAGATCATGTCTTATTCTAACGCAGAATATTTTAATACGTATGTTAGTGTGCCTTGGAAAATGTGACTGCACTGCAATTATGTAGAATCACGCAGACTACCAAGAACGTTTTGCGAGTCTACCTTTACCGTTGGTGATGGCATTCCAACGTTTGCACTTACGTACGTACAATACCGGCAGTGTGAGGTACAAGGTGGTCATATTGAACAGCATCTCCGTGTGGCCGTCAAGTAGACGTCATAATAAATTAGGTACAGGTTTTATGTGACTGACGCGGCGACTTTGTTTTTTAATGTAGTGATGTGTTAAATTTAGTTTTAACAATTATCAATTGCGCTTAAAAATACCGTGTCAACATTTTCAAAGATTCATTCGTTAAAGTGAAACAACAGCTGATAAGGTCACGAACTTTTGTAGAAAATTAGGTAGATAGGCAGCGGCCGGCGGCGCCGCGGCACCGATCAAAGAGAGTGGCGGGAACGTTCTATCTCTTTCTGGTTTCGCGTCATCGCTTCGTACAGAATTGCAGAAGTAAGAAATAAGTGAAACATTGGAAATACTAATAATTAAATATTTATTTTAATTATTTTTGTTGAACAGTTTTTATAAATGACTTGCTTATTACGTATGTATACCGATTCTTAAAACGTAGGTAGAAGGAACAACAGCGTTTTTGTTACATATTGTATAGATACACGTCGAATTGAGAATCTCCTTTTTTCGTCGGTTAAAAAGACAATTTTTCACAAATTGTTCTAACTTCTCAATTCATTTTTTAAAATAGGAATACAGAACGCCAGCACATCAACCTACCCGAAACTGTCAAATTTTCCCAATCAACTTTGAACCTTATAACTTTAACGATAAAGTTGAAAATCTATCAAAGAAATTTGACAGATTGTAGTAGCTTGATGTGCTGGCGTCTGTACCTACTACTCATGTTATTATTATCAATAAGTATTGTAGAAAAACTACCATTTTTTACTTTCCTTATATTCGAAATGAAAAGTAGAGTGTTTAACTCGGGTGAAAGTCATAGATTCCTTTCGAAGTTTCGACCCGTGTAACAATCTACTATGCTTTTATGACATAATTTTACCTCTTTCCTTAGGTACAATAATGTACCTACAGTAGAGTTCGATACAATCACGATTTTGAATAGATTACTATGGACAGATCGGCAATAATATCTGATTTCACTATTTATTTATCTGTTCTAAAAAGACAGTAAATACAATTATGTGATCGTCTGTGGAGCTTGCATAAACTAGTAGCAGCATAAATAAGTAACATCTAAAAACACACAAAACTATCTGCCTAGATAGACGAAGTTAAAATACCGCATGTATTAGAAAGGTGTAAAATATACGTGGGACACTCAGAAAGTTTTGCGAAAATAAAAATTGTTCTAAGGGTAATAATATTTTTTTATTATGGCTTCATTAACTGGAAAATTGGCATAAATAATGTGTAAGTCAAGTTATAGAAACATCCCAAACGATTATTCAAAATTCCGCCCCCTATGGGGGTAATACAGTTTATTTGAAAAATCTGATCCCTTTGATCTATAAAACTAAAAATTGGCCCGAATAGGTACTTATTTATCTAAATAAATGATAAAGATCATAAACATCCATTTTCGAAAGTATTAGAGGAAAGTAGGAATTTCACGCGGACGAAGTCGCGAGCAGAAGCTAGTAATACATATTTGCTTGTAACTGTACACTACAGTAATATCACAAGGGACATTGGATAAAGTTAATTGGAAGTATTTTATGAATCAGTACAAAGGAGAATGTGTAAGACTGTACCTAGACACAAAGTTAATTAATTGTAGCATTATGAACTATGTTGATCTTTATTGCCGTCATAGAGTAGTTTAATGAATCCTAAGACAGCATGTCTGAATTCACTTGGAGAAACAAGTTATGTGAGGAAATTAAATTGATTTAGTAAAAGGAAATATTTAACTTATCCTTTCAAAACTTATTGACCTGCTAATGATGGACACTTTTGAAATTAATGAACTTCTAAAATTTTATTACGCTTCTAATGATGCACTTTTTTTTCATAATTGAGCCTTTTTTTAACTTTCTGTAATTATTTGAGGTTCACAAAAGAAAGCATGTATTTAATCAAACCTTTGTTAATTGCCATTTTGCGCTGCTAAAAATATTAGGTTCTAGCTTTTGCCCGCGGCTTCGCTCGCGTTAAGTATTATTATTAATTAGGTATATTTTTTGCAGCTTTACTTTTGTTTAGCGTGTGTTAAAATTAGGGCCTACAAAACTTCTTTGTACACAATATTCTTAATTTCATACAAACTTTCATCCCCTATTTTATCTCCTTGGGGGTAGAATTTATCAAAACCCTTTCTTAGGGGATGCCTACGTCATAGTAGCTATATGCATGCAAAGTCTCAGCCCGATCGGTTTAAAATTGACAAAGTTTCATACAAACTTTCATCCCCTATTTTATCCCCTTGGGGGTAGAATTTATCAAAATCCTTTCTTAGCGGATGCCGACGTCATAACATCTACCTGCATGCCAAATTTCAGCCCGATCCCTCCAGTGGTTTGGGCTGTGGCTTGATAGATCACTATGTCAGTCCTTTGAGTTTTATATATTTAGATTGAATACTGTAATATCATGATTGCGCCTCTTTTTGTGAACCTCAAATAATTCATAGTTTGGGGTCCTAAAAATACTAAATGACACAGTAACTGCGACCAACTTGGATGCAGCGCTCGCTCGGCTTGCGCGGTTGGTTACAGTTCCAACCTCGATTAACCCGTTTGGTCGGGCGGGGTATCTACCCTAGCAAAAAGGTAACAAAACCTTGCTGAAGGACTAGAGACCCATTTCTGACTGTCCAGATCCAGAATATGATAACCAGCACCATCCAACTACTCGGGGGAGTGAGACAGGGGGATGTGATATCCTCGAAAATGTTCACGAATGCGCTAGAGGACGTTTTGACGCTGGACTAGACACCGACTGACTGGACTAGATAGGGTATCAACGTGAACGTGGAGTAAATCTCACACCTCCGTTCTCACACCGTCTAAGACTAGATGCTGCATAGCCTAAATCAGTCTTTCCCAAAGTGGGCGATAACGCCCCCTTGTGGGCGCTGCAGGTCTCAAGGGGGGCGGTAAGAGACCCAGAAAGAAAATGGGGGCGTTGTGTAGAGGGGGGGGGGGGTGATTTGTAATTTTATTTAGCTAGGAGGCCTCTTAAACAACGACTGCAAGAGCTCTCGACTCTCAACAACAACTTGTGAACATCAACTAATATGAATTAAAAGATTGCTCAAACTCGGTTCTATATTTCTCTCCGCGTAGTTCATATATCTGTCCTATTTTATTGAATATAGAAAAAATGAAAATCATGTCAATCGGTCGCTCTGTTTCGTAATGAATGTAGACACAAACAAACAAATAAAAAGGCAACAGACACACTTTCGCATTTTAATAGTTATTAGTACTCGTAGATATCTATCATGTTTTAACAAGTTTTTGTTAAATAACCCGAATTGTGCATTCCTGTATCCGTCGGCTGGTTCATTGAATACTTGTTCGGACTTGTTGAGTACGATTGAGCGTCGAATGAGATAAACGAGTTTATGCATGTTTGTTTTATTCCTGTCGGTGCGTGCTGCTTAAGCATTCCTATATAAACAATGTAATATTTATTTTATTTTCATTTGTGGTTTCGCGCCCAATAGATGAGCAGTACTTACGCCTCCTCTACACTACTCGCGAAGTTGAACGTATTTCTCAAAGCAAAACAATGTTGGAAGTAAAAAAGAAGAGACGGCAATACTGTGCGGAATATATTAAATTCGGATTTATTGAAAATCCCACAAACCCATCGTCGCCTTTGTGTCTTCTATGTCTAAAAACATTTTCGAATGAAGCAATGAAGCCTTCAAGGCTGCAAGATCATTTGAATAAAATGCATCCAGATAAGAAAGACAAGAATGTAGCATATTTTCAAGACCTAGAGAAGAAGCATAATACTCAGCCAAGTGTAGCAAAACTATTTTCGGCGGCTGCTAAGCAAGATGACGACGGACTTCGAGCTTCGTACGTTAATATTGCCAGCAATAAATGAAGTAATAACTACTGTGCTTCATAAATCGGCCGCAGATATTATCCGAAAAATTCCTTTGAGTAATAATTCTATGCAAAGACGAATTGATGAAATGGCTGAAAACATTGAAGAATCATTGTGCGATCACCTGAGGACAAGTCAATTCTCAATTCAGCTCGATGAGTCCACTTTACCAACTAATGAAGCATTGTTGTTGTCTTACGTGAGGTTTATTAAAGATGAGAAAATATGTGAAGAACTATTATTTGCTAGAAATTTAGAGACCGATACAAAAGGTGAAACCATATTCAATACATTGGAAAAGTTTTGCGATGAGAAAGAGATTCCTTTGAAAAATATTATTTCAGTTGCTTATATAAAGGCTTCATAGCGTACTTAAAAAATAAAATTCCAGATGTCCTTGGTGTACATTGCGTTATTCATAGACAACATTTAGTTGCTAGAAACTTAAGTGAAAAACTATTTCAATCACTGCAATATGTCATCAAAGCAGTCAATAAAATCCGCAACAGCTCTTTGAATGATAGATTATTTCATCAGCTTTGTGTTACTAAAGACGAGGATTTCAACCGTTTGTTGTTTCATACTGAAGTTCGTTGGCTATCAAGAGGCAATTGTCTGACTCGATTTTACAACCTGTTTGACTCTGTTATAGAGTTCTTGGAAACTAAAGATACAGAATTGCACGACAAGCTCATAACATCAAAGGATGATATAGCTTACATGACAGACCTGTATAAATTGTTCAACGACATGAATCTCCAACTGCAAGGCGATAAACTAAATTTAATTAAAACAAAAAACGTCGTTGCTGCTTTCGCAGCCAAACTGCTTCTACGTTTCACAATTTTCCAAATTTATCAGTATCATGCAGTAACGACGAATTGTTTGCCTACTGCCAACATTTGGAAAACCTCCACATTGACTTCACCGAACGATACCAGGACATTTTGAACTTGGAAATACCAGACTGGGTGTTGGATCCGTTTTCAAATGTCAACAGACACAGCAATGTCACCTCAACTGGAAGAAGAACTTATAGAATTGACAACAAACGAGGAAATAAAAATCAAGTTCAAAAATGGTTACCAAGAATTTTGGCTACAAAAACCGATCCCGCAATTGTACCCTGGATTGTGGTCAATCGTTCAACGATTCTTGATAGCATTCCCATCGTCATATTTGTGTGAACGTGGATTTAGTGCTGTGACAACACTGCTTACTAAAAAGAGAAATCGTTTGCTTGTTACCGAACGTGGCGACTTGCGACTGTTCTTGAGTAAATTGGAACCTGATATCAACAAACTTATTAAACAGCATCAGATTCATCCTTCACATTAGTTTTTATATAAGGATTGATTATTTTAGTTATATTTTTAATAAAAGATACTCTGTTTTAATACTATAAAGTTGCGTTTCAATAATCATTCTTATTGGCAGGTGGAGCCCGTAAGAGTTAACTTGAGACCTAAGCGCCGTTGTATGCTACCTACTGCGCTCAGGTTTCAAGTTGCGGGTTATAGTAAAAGTTTCGTTTAGAATTCTCCGTTAATATACATAATATACATATCATCATCTACCTAGCCTTTTCCCAACTATGTTGGGGTCGGCTTCCAGTCTAACCGGATGCAGCTGAATACATAATATACATAATATCTAGGTCACAATAATTAATTAATTTAATTTGAAGTTATAGTGGTTTTTAAATAGGTGAAAAAAGGGGGGCGCTAAAAAATATTTATTCTCAAAGTGGGCAGTAGACAAAATAAGTTTGGGAACCACTGGCCTAAATGGATCCTCTCGGTGGGTTGGCCTCGGCATGAATTTGGAGAAGACGAGAGTCATGTATAATTCACACGCCTTGCAGAGTCCAAACCACATCGAAGGTTCGCTTCTTTAATTTGTGAAGGAGTATGCCACCAGCTTACAGAGTAAGCAAGCTAAAGTGGCAGTGGACTGGCCATGTTTGTCGAAGGACCGATGGCCGGTGGAGCAGACGAGTCCTGGAGTGGAGACCGCGTATCGGCCAGCGTAGTGTGTGACGCCCCCCAGCTAGATGGACAGACGACCTCAAAAAGTTGGCTGGGACAGCCTGGATGCGGAAGTCGGAGGATAGAGTATTGTGTAAGGATAGGCCTATGTCCAACACTGGACTGCGATAGACAGCCTGGATGCGGAAGTCGGAGGATAGAGTATTGTGTAAGGATAGGCCTATGTCCAACACTGGACTGCGATAGGCTGACTTTATTGATTGACCCTAGCTTAGTTACTACCACCAACTGTGACAAAAGGCCATAAAGTTAAAAAGAGACTCAATTTTTTTTAAGTGCATTATTAGAAGCATAGAAAGTTTTTGGAGGTTCATTAATTGCTAAAAGGGTCCATCATCAGCGGGTCAATAAGTTTTTAGAGGATAAGTTAAATATTTCTCTTTATAAAATCAATGTTACTTCCTCAATATCTTTTTTCTCCAAGTTAATTCAGACATGCTTTCTTAGAATTAATTAAAATACTCCCTGAGGGCATAAAATATAGACATAGTTCATAACGCTACAGTAATTATTTTTTTTGTGTACGGGGCCATACAGAGTTACCCATTGTCCATGGTAGGGAAACCATGCATACATGTAGCCAACCATATTTCATTTTAACGTCATCAAAATTTGTCCACAGCCATTTTGAGCAAAATTACATGTAAATTAAGCAAAATGGAGAAAAATAACCATATTTTACTTACGGCTTGTGGCAGAGTGGGGGCAGCAGCTCCAACGTGGATAGCATTATATGGTCCATCCGAAGAATATCCAAGACGTCCATCGCCAACTATGAAATTAATGAAAGATCAGATTGATTATTGTCAATGGCATTTTGAAAAAAGGAAAAGGTTTGCCTTCGCTTTCGAAGCGGTAGACATTAGTAGTAGGTCTGTGACATGTAAGTCGACTTGTGGACTTCGCCAGACACGGCCATTATTGCCGCATGCAATTAGTGATTACGGACAATTTTTAAGTACCAAGAGATTCGATTAACAAAAGGGCCCTTGTTATGTTGGGCTTGATAAAGTGAAGTAAGTACTTGCTTAGCTATACATAACCATTACAAGCTGAGTTCTGATTGCACGAAAAACCTATACAATGCGAGGTCAGCTAATACTGGAAAATTATAGCTTCATGTGTAGCCGTGTTTACATGTTTCAGAAATCCTTTAAGGTGAAAACGCCAGGGTAGCCCGCGAAATTCAATTATTTTTACGTTTTTTGCAATTTGCTGGCCAGTACTAAGTTTTACGTTGATTAAAATATGATTCGCGGCCGTAACAAATATATATTTACAGAATTATAATCATTAAAGTCATCAACACAACTCTCTAAGACCAAGTAATCCTACCGAATGACTATTTCATGAAATCTTGACATTTTAGGATTACACTAACATATCAAGTTGTATTACTAATTGTAATGATTATAATTCTGTAAATACATATTTGTTACGGCCGCGAATCATATTTTAATCAACGTACAACTTAATACTGACCAGCAAATTGCAAAAAACGTAAGAAAATTTGAATTTCGCGGGCTACCTTAGCGCTTCCCCCTTAAACCTTATTTTATGCCACCAAAATAAAGAATAACAACCAACCATTTAATTTTTTAAATACTTTACTTGCACACAAATGAACATTATTTTAACATTTTACGTCTCACTGAACTGACGGACGTTTTTTTACCCGACTGCGCCAGAAGGAGGGTTATGTGTTTCGAGTGTATGTATGTATTATTTCTTTGGCACGCTCTGTACCTTAAACGGCTTGATCGGTTTCAGCTTGAGAGAGAGGTGCCGTTAGATTCACTTAATTGTGAGAGTGACACTGGGTAGGTATATCAAAATTGAAAAAAAAAAGGAAATGGCCGATTTTTGGCGCCATTGTCTTCAAAAATTTGTTTTTTCAACACCTATATTATATTAAAATAATAAAAAGAACAAAAAAAATATTCAACGTTACAACACAAGTAAATAAACTAAAAAGCTGGAAATAAAAAAAAAACGGGAAGAAATTGTTCATTGGCCATGGTAAAAAAAAGTACTTAATTAAAAAAACTAAAAAATCCGACTGCGGTAAAAAAACTTAACTTAAAAAAAACTGAAAGCTAAGAACAAGTCCATTTTAAATTAAATAAAAGTTGGCAGCAGGCAGGACCCAACCCATTTTTAATATATTTTGAAACTCAAATGATTCCCGCCGTTTTTCAGTAATACTAGGCGACATCTAAACGCACACTGCTGAAAATCCAATAGTGCAATAATATTTAGGCAAATTACATTTAGGTGTCGCCTACCGAGTGCTTTTGAAAACTATTTTTTGCTTTTGAAACAAATGAGGCAATTAGTCGCGTTTCGGAAGTTTGATACAGCGACTAACTGTACACCACCAAAAGGCGCTACAGCATCAATTTGAGCGATAAGCGATAGCTAAATCGCGGGATTTTGCTGAACCGAACGCAGAGTCGAGAGTCGTGCGTGAGAGTCGCCACCAAAACGCGATACAGCATCAATTTGAGCGATAGCTAAACCGCGTGATTTTGCTGATCCGTACGCAGAGCTTGGCGAGCGTCGCCAAAACGCGATACAGCAGCAATTTGAGCGATAAGCAATCGCTAAATCGCGCGATTTTATTGAACCGAAGTCGTGCGTGAGAGTCGCCAAAACGCGATACAGCATTGATAAAGTAGCAAAATGCTAAAAGAGAAGTCTAATGAGGCCAAAAAATCTTCAAAAAGTGTTGGAAAATTTTATTTCTTCTGGTTTACACTATCCGTGTAAACCAAAAGAAATAAAATAAATTCGAAAGTAACTCTGTCTGTCTGTATGTATGTTACCTTTTCACGCCTAAACCACTGAACGGATTTCGATAAAATTTGGCAGAGAGATAGATTGCATTCCGGGGAAGGACATAGGATAGTTTTTGTCGACATACCTCGCGGGCGAAGCCGCGGGCGGACCTAGTACATTATAAATGCGAAATAAGTTTGTTTCTTTGTTACGCTTTCATGCTAAAACGGCTGAACGGATTTGGATGAAATTTGGCCCATGGGTAAACCATGACCTGGAGAAGGACATAGGCTACCTATCATCCTGGATCGCAGACGAAGTCGCGGGCAACAGCTAGTTAAGTCATATAGTAATACTTACGAACCAGCATTTTTACTTCTACAAAACTTACCAATTAATTTTATCCTTTCAGAAGTGAGTAGTCCAGGGTTATCAGTCTGTATGTTTTTGACAGCTAATGTAACAAGCTCTTTTATGTGGTCTATACCAACAACTCGTCCAGTGTCCCCAACCATCATAGCCATACAAGCTGTCAGATATCCAGACCCTGATCCTACATCCAATGCTGTCTCCCCTGGGATTAGTTGTTTCTTTAGCCTTTCTAATGCATGAGCATGCTAAAACGAAAATTGTTTAAAATAATAATAAAAGCTCAAAGACAAATTATAACGTTTTTACAAAATTATTCCAGTAAATTAAACACTTTACCATGTGTGGGGCACTGATGGTGGCCGAGTATCCAATAGATTGTGGAGAATCATGGTATGGCGCATAGGGGCAGTAATTTTTTCGGTCAACAGATAACATGGCATTTGCTACAGCGTCAGATTTAATGATGCCATTGGCTGTAAATATGATAGTTTTAAATATATTATTACAAACTATACATACTACTTATTTGAGCAATAAACGATTGGAGTAACAACCGCACTGTTAAATCAAGATAAGCAAGTTACATAGCACACGCAATCTTAATATTTTATGAATGTCAAATAAATATACTGAATTTTGAAACAATGTTTTATAAAAGTTACTTTAGCAGCATTGCAAGTAGATAGAAAGAAGTAGAAAAGTTTCAAACGTGTTGTGTACTTACTAAAATGTTGTGTAAATAAGTAAATAAACACAAATCATACACTCAAAAAAGTGGTAAGTACTTACATTCTATTTGAAAATAAGCATGTATGTATGGAAGTACATCTAATAACAAAAGTAAATGTAACTAATAGTATAAAAAACAAAAAAAAAACACACCTCGTAAGTTTCGGATCATATCAGCATTGCTTACCCCATGACTTCGCCAAGCCATGGTTATAGGAAGATTAACTCCCAGCAGGAAGATTTTAAGCCATGAATATCCTATTGCGATTAAAATAAAAAAGAATGCTAAGATATTTTTATGCAGTATTTTTATGTCTTTAGTTTTACAATGTTTTTTCGTTCTTGAAAAATATTCAATTTAGTGTCAATCAAAAGTGTCTGACAAGACCAAGACAACATAGCAGTGACAGTGACACCACTTAAAATTAGTGACACTGACATGACTGACAAATAAAGTGACAAGAAAGACAACTTACAGACATTATATTTTCTTAATAACCCTGCCCATGACTTGTACAGAGGCCAGCACATCAAGCTACCCCAATCTGTCAAATTTCTTTGATAGATTTTCAACTTTACCGCAAAGGAATAAGGTTCATATTCAATTGGGAAAATTTGACAGAATGGGGTAGGTAACATAACAATTTTTTTTCTATTTATTTATTTCAGTGTACTTATTAATATTCTTCAACAAGTTTCACATTAAATTCAACTATTTTCTTTGGATATAATCATGGATGTAGAATATTGTTTTTTTTTTTGTAAGTAATTCTAAAAACCACGTTTTCTCATATCACATCTGACATTGGCAGGATTGTCGACATCGGCACCATTGCCATAAAGAAAAATAGAATACACACATCAAAAGTGTCTAGGGATCAACATATATTTTTGCAATAACTTTTCTCCTGATTGATATTAATTAAAATTTTCTTTAAGGATTCATCAAATAAAGTGTTTTCGTTTGTCACAGTAACGATAAACCAAGTCACCTTTGCATTAATAAAGAAATTTGCCATTTTCCTAATAAAGGGATTTTTGACATTTGAACCACTAACACAAAAGTTCGAAAAAAAGACTGAAAAGAAAACTGTTATTTTCTTTAAAATTTTATTGGGTAACTTAAACAATTAATAATCCGTGTTTCTACCGCGAACACTAACAACACAAGAACATCGGTTTGGCATACTCAAAATGAGTTCATCCAAATCACGCTGTGGAATGGCCGCCCATGTTCGTTGCAACAACAAAAAAAGGTCTTCTTGCGACTGGATACCCTCCATATTCGGCAGAGCTCTTCTCTGTAGCATATCCCATGCATGCTCAATCGGGTTCAAGTCTGGCGACTGAGCAGGCCAGGGCAGGACATTGATGTTAGCTGCGGCGAGAGTCTGTCTTACAACTCTTTCGGTGTGCGGTCGTGCATTATCATGCATTAACTGAAATAAGGGACCGATTTTCACTTGTAGAGGAACGATGACGTCTGATACAATCGTCTCAGCATAAATTTGAGCGTTGAGGTTGCCTCTGATCCAAATCAACTCAGTTCTTCCGCCGATCCAAATACCCGCCCATACCATGATGGTTCCACCACTATAAGGATGGACTTCCTGGCAGGATTTTAATCGCTGTTGGCGTCCAGGGGTTCTCCAGTGTCGTATACGTCTTGTATCCGGTCTCATACCAAAACGAGACTCATCAGAAAAGCAAACGAAACGCCATTGTTCTTCTGCCCAATTTCTGTGTTCAAGAGCCCATTGATATCGAATCCTACGATTGTGCATTGCTATAGGTGGTACCCGTAGCGGTCTTCGGGAATGAAGGTTCACTTCATGCAAGCGGTTTCTGACTGTTTGGTCGCTAATTAAGTTCCCTGAAGAGTGATGAAGCCTCACGGCTAACGTCACGGCGGTTATTGTTGGAGCTCTTCGAGTTAAGATTTGAATGTATCGGTCTTGTCTCCGTGTGGTGCAGCGATACCGTCCTCCATGGCGCTCAGCCACGGTACCAGTGCTTCGGTAACGTGTCCAAAGTCGACTGATAACACTCTGACTTGTATTCAGAGCTAAAGCCACAGTACGTTGCCGGGAACCAGCTTCTATCATTCCCACGGCTCTGAGCATTTCTTCCCTGCTTAAATGACGTCGCCGCTCCATAATAACGTTGGTTTTAATCAGTAGTAGGGAAACAGTAGCACTAATAATGTCTTCAATGCGTTGTATGTTTTTATAGGGAAAATATTGACAGCTGATTTTCATCTTTTACTCGAATTTGATTCACAGTTCCTGATTCAAATTATGAAATGCACCAAAAAGGATCCATATAAATTTATAAAATCATAAATTTATTACAAAGCCACATCTCAATCTCAAGAAATCCGCATAAAAATGCTTGATCCCTAGACACTTTTGATGTGTGTAGAATATATTTTCTCTGACCCTCACCTACTTCCACTGATGACGTCATGATCAACCCTTGTTGCCACTGACCTGTATTATACAAGCGTACTTGTTTAATAGAGGTCATTGCTTATTGCCCTTTGGCAAACAAAATCGATTACGCTTACGACCGAACACTGTAAAACCGCTAAAAAATTAAATAACTCATTATTAGTATAACTGTTTGTTTTTTTTACTCAAACTGGTCAAGTCAAATAAATATACTATAATAAAATTAAATATACTTACTATACAATTATTAGTTATTCAGCGAAGATGGAAGTCATGGAAAACAAAATGGAACGCTCTCTGTAAAACTCGATCTATGTTATTGTTATGTTAGTGTTAGCGGAGTATGTTATGAAACAGCAGTTAGAACTGTTGATAAAATTCTTGAGAAGTACGTTCAAAGAACTTGATTGTTGAGCAAGTTGACACACTGGCCATTTTATTTATCTAACAAAGTTCTAACTGCTGTTTCATAACATACTCCGCTAACACTAACATAACAATAACATAGATCGAGTTTTACAGAGAGCGTTCCATTTTGTTTTCCATGACTTCCATCTTCGCTGAATAACTAATAATTGTATAGTAAGTATATTTAATTTTATTATAGTATATTTATTTGACTTGACCAGTTTGAGTAAAAAAAACAAACAGTTATACTAATAATGAGTTATTTAATTTTTTAGCGGTTTTACAGTGTTCGGTCGTAAGCGTAATCGATTTTGTTTGCCAAAGGGCAATAAGCAATGACCTCTATTAAACAAGTACGCTTGTATAATACAGGTCAGTGGCATCAAGGGTTGATCATGACGTCATCAGTGGAAGTAGGTGAGGGTCAGAGAAAATATATTCTACACACATCAAAAGTGTCTACGGATCAAGCATTTTTATGCGGATTTCTTGAGATTGAGATGTGGCTTTGTAATAAATTTATGATTTTATAAATTTATATGGATCCTTTTTGGTGCATTTCATAATTTGAATCAGGAACTGTGAATCAAATTCGAGTAAAAGATGAAAATCAGCTGTCAATATTTTCCCTATAAAAACATACAACGCATTGAAGACATTATTAGTGCTACTGTTTCCCTACTACTGATTAAAACCAACGTTATTATGGAGCGGCGACGTCATTTAAGCAGGGAAGAAATGCTCAGAGCCGTGGGAATGATAGAAGCTGGTTCCCGGCAACGTACTGTGGCTTTAGCTCTGAATACAAGTCAGAGTGTTATCAGTCGACTTTGGACACGTTACCGAAGCACTGGTACCGTGGCTGAGCGCCATGGAGGACGGTATCGCTGCACCACACGGAGACAAGACCGATACATTCAAATCTTAACTCGAAGAGCTCCAACAATAACCGCCGTGACGTTAGCCGTGAGGCTTCATCACTCTTCAGGGAACTTAATTAGCAACCAAACAGTCAGAAACCGCTTGCATGAAGTGAACCTTCATTCCCGAAGACCGCTACGGGTACCACCTATAGCAATGCACAATCGTAGGATTCGATATCAATGGGCTCTTGAACACAGAAATTGGGCAGAAGAACAATGGCGTTTCGTGTGCTTTTCTGATGAGTCTCGTTTTGGTATGAGACCGGATACAAGACGTATACGACACTGGAGAACCCCTGGACGCCAACAGCGATTAAAATCCTGCCAGGAAGTCCATCCTTATAGTGGTGGAACCATCATGGTATGGGCGGGTATTTGGATCGGCGGAAGAACTGAGTTGATTTGGATCAGAGGCAACCTCAACGCTGAAATTTATGCTGAGACGATTGTATCAGACGTCATCGTTCCTCTACAAGTGCAAATCGGTCCCTTATTTCAGTTAATGCATGATAATGCACGACCGCACACCGCAAGAGTTGTAAGACAGACTCTCGCCGCAGCTAACATCAATGTCCTGCCCTGGCCTGCTCAGTCGCCAGACTTGAACCCGATTGAGCATGCATGGGATATGCTACAGAGAAGAGCTCTGCCGAATATGGAGGGTATCCAGTCGCAAGAAGACCTTTTTTTGTTGTTGCAACGAACATGGGCGGCCATTCCACAGCGTGATTTGGATGAACTCATTTTGAGTATGCCAAACCGATGTTCTTGTGTTGTTAGTGTTCGCGGTAGAAACACGGATTATTAATTGTTTAAGTTACCCAATAAAATTTTAAAGAAAATAACAGTTTTCTTTTCAGTCTTTTTTTCGAACTTTTGTGTTAGTGGTTCAAATGTCAAAAATCCCTTTATTAGGAAAATGGCAAATTTCTTTATTAATGCAAAGGTGACTTGGTTTATCGTTACTGTGACAAACGAAAACACTTTATTTGATGAATCCTTAAAGAAAATTTTAATTAATATCAATCAGGAGAAAAGTTATTGCAAAAATATATGTTGATCCCTAGACACTTTTGATGTGTGTAATTTGGGGACGTGATCCCGTCATCTTGACGCTCACAAAAAAAATGTATATTCAAAAGTACTCTGTGTGTATATTTTATTGTTTTATCGAAGGTTTTGAAAACGTACTATTTTTAGTATACTCTTGAATACGACTTTTTATTTACCCACCGTATGATCGCTTATTCAAAACGTCTGGCAATACTCTGCTCTCAAGTCAACGTCAACTGCAGCAATCAAATGACAGAGTACTTTTTGTTTGATGAAAAATTAATAGATCTGAGCATTATTAAAACTGTCACTCTCATTGAATTTCACAAAACTTGGGTAAATTGTTTAAATATACTACTAAGAAGCTATCCAAATATAAAAACGTGGAACCCATTTCATTTACCAATTGACTCTCAAAACAAATTACTACACTCGCAAACTAAAGTTGGAATTATCTGTTTCTGAATTTCTGACACCTACCGTTATAATTCCTCAAATGTCGAGTGCCTATGACTTTATTTAAGTGTAAATAATAAGTTAAATAATACAAGAATATGGTGTGTGACGGCCCTGATCCTCCTGAGAACAATCCTCACGAGCTGGTCCCGCCCCCTAGAAACGAATTGATAATGAACGGTAATCAGGGCGACGACAGTGACGAGGAACATGAGTACTTCGGGTACGAGCCGTTGGCTCAAGGTCCAGAACAGGCACTTTCAGAACACGATAGCGATGATGATGCAGAGGTAGGTGTATTGAAAAGAAACTGGTTAATATATTAGGTAATGATTGTTACATATATTGGCCTGAACCTAGTGAGATTTTAATTACTGCAAGTACTTCCAGTATATTACTTTTCTGAATAACAGATGTGGCTTATTGGCCAGATCAAGCTATTAAAGAAGATCTGCTGCTGCAGCTGATAGTATATCATGCTCACTAAAATGTCTCGCTGACGGTGGCGTGTGTGTTGGATCATTTAGCTCCCTTCAAAATGGTTGAGCTGAATGGTGCTGATCTATGCGTCATGTTCGTGAACGGGCGCCATTAGTTGGGGCTGGTCATCAATTGGCTGCCTCGGCTTATTTTAATTTTTTGGATTGTTGTTTAGTTAAGTACTATTTGCTGTACTCTGGACGCTCTTAACACGTATGTCTTTTTTATTTTATTACATCGTTCTCACATATAATTATAAATTCAACATTAATGATGTAACTAATATTTTTGTAAAAATATAATTTAAAAGAGTGTCCATGGAGTTTCTTGCCCGTTCTTCTCCATAGGTACCTACGCTTTGGAATGGGCAACTAGCTTCATATTTTCTGACTGACCGACTTCTTGACAATTCAAAAGTGCCTGTAAATGGTTTAATTGAAAGAAATGCTTTGAGTTTGAGTTTTGAGTTTGATCATGCCAGGAAAATTATTCGTTAGCAGAAATGCAAGTTGATTAATATAAACACTTAAAGCCTGTTTTCTTTTATGTAGAATCCTGAAACACCTTCAGGTGATGTGCCAAGTATAGAAACAATGGAAAATGTTCTTAGTAGAGAAGTTTGGAGTGCACCAAGGCATACAGATGAAATACAGATGGACAATGAGCGAGCGCAACAGGTGAGACTAATTTCAGGAAAACATAGGTAATTTCCCTGCTTCAGTGTGTAAGCAAGAGTATTCTGTAAACACAAAAACTGTAATATTTCTCACATGTTTTTAAAAAGTGATCATTATAATAAATTCCAATTTTTTTTTCAGGTCATGAGAGCTATGGAAAACTTTGCTTTGCCCCTAGCCTCAATCCCAGAATGGGCCCAGAGCATCTCTGAAGAACAATGGAAACAGACTCTCAATGAACAAATAGAAAGATTGAAGAATAACAGATAAACAATTAAGTATAGTGTAATAAGATAAAAACTATAACGAAATAATATTATATCCAATATTCTTAGTTGTATGTATAATATAAGGTTTATTTCATAGCTTACACATTTTTCTTATTCTATTACAAACTTGCATTAGAATATCAATTATCAACAAATATTTGTTTATTTACTATTATTATTATTTAGTAAATTAACATTTCGTTACTATATTTTAAAACTTGCTTTATTCAATTTTTTGGATCAAATATAACGCCACTAAAAGTCACAAGTTTAGTCCTTTCATTTCTTATAAAGATATAAAATGGTGAGTCTGCATAGAATTGTTCAGCTGAACGTGCTAATATTGCGCTCGTAGCCGCTACTGCCTCAGTCCCATATTCTAAAACAAATTTTTTTACTGTAAAACATTCCAATGATTGAATTGGCTATTTATTTTCGCTTCAATAGTGTATTTAAGCATAAATCACAATTATTCTCATCTCAGGAGTAGAGTCAAACCTGTTTGGTCACACCATGTAAACAGAGCTTGTGTGCTGACTGAACTCTTAACTCTGTTAACTATACAACCTGCAAGAGTTAACTTGATATTTCTCTCGGATGACGTAAGCGCCCGGTACTGACGATGACGCGTTGATGGCGAGAGCTGTAACAGTGCGGGGGGGAGGGGGGGCGCTCAGGTCTCAATTTAACTCTTACCGGGGTTACTAGTCAGTTGTAGCACGCCATATTATTATGTAGGCACGTCAGAGAGATATCTCGCGTTTTCACGACTGCTGGATGTCATCTGCTGTCACCTTGTTAGTGAATGTCTCTCTCTCATCGTCATCATCGGCAGCCTTGTTCCACCCACTGCTGTGAATAGGCCTCCTCCCTTTTGTGCTATGATAGCATTATAGTTAATTATACAAAAATATTATTTCACATACCATTTATAGTTATCTTAACATCATGCAATATGGAGTCTACATGAATACCAGGATTAGGGAGGCTGTCTAACAAGTCCCTATCTCCTCTTGATTCAACTTCTCCATCCCTTAGTTTTGTAATTGTTTCTTCCTCAGTCTTATTAAAAACTGTATTGCTATTTATCATAAGTGCGAAGTTTGCTTCTCCTGGTATGAACATGGATTTAATCCCAATAGCTTTCAAAGTATTCTCCAAGTTGGTGGTACTTTTAATTTCCATTTTAGGGAACCGTACAACACATTTTCTAATGTTCATTTGGTTTATTATGTCGTCAATATGCTCATAGTCTATCTTCTCCATAAGCTCTAACAATGTTAATTTTGTAGGGAACCTAGGTTTCAAAGCGTACATAGTTGTTTCACTGTCATTATATGGCAATGCTATTATGTGCAAATCTGTGAACAAAAACGGTCATTAGTTTAGTAAAGCCACGACCCACGAATAGTTAACGTAGGCAATCATTAGGCACATTAATATAGTGAATAGAAGACAAAGACGTACCATGTTTCTCAGAAAATAGATACCGAAAATCCCCGAAATTCAACATTAGATCAGCCATGACTTCATCTGTTGGGCTTTTTTTGAATGACATTCTGGAACACGTTACAAATTGATGAGTTACACCTGTTACACAAAAACTGTCATTATAATTTAATTGCTACAGTCCATTCACAGTTGTTTTACATCTGACAGCAGCATCCTAACAGCAACCTTATTGTAACAAGAATAAAGATCACAATGATTTTGACAGACACGTCAGTGGCAGTAACCAAACAGCAGCCTTATTATAATGAGAATAAAGATCAATGTGATTTGGACAGTGATGCAAAACCAAAGGTAAAATAGCTGTGATGGGACTGTAATTTATTATTGTTGTGGTGTTGTAGAATCGCCTTCGTAAGGCCAAGGTTACCTTAGCAAGCTACTAATCCTAACTTTTCGCTGTTGACTTGGCGCTATTCTAGCCATACTGAGGCTTTCTGTGTAAAGATCTCAATCAAATAAAAATCCCTGCATTTAGATCAATTAAGCGTATGTAAGTATCATCAGAAACAATGTTGCAGGGCTCAACTGCTGTTGTGTTTCGTACAGAGTAGTGATTCTGTCGCATCTGATAAGACTGGAAAGGCCAACTGCGGATGCTGTTTTATCATACGCTTACGCATGTTTATCACGTAAAAATAATAGAATTCTGATAAAAATATGTTGAAATAATGACATTACGTTTGTTCGCAGAATTTGATCTCTACCAGAAACACTATTGGTAAGTGCAATAATACTCGTATAACGGGTTCGATTCCTGGCTCAAGCTGAAGTTTTTAAAAAAAAACAAAAAATACCGTTTTATTTTTGTTGTATAGTATCTATAGTTCTCATGTTTGATCTACTGTTTTTGTTTGTAATCTTGACTTTAAGAAATAAACGTCAGTGTGCTACTACCAGCAGTAGGTATTATAAGTCCATGCTACCAGCATCCTAGGCCTTCGCCCTTCACAATATCCGCATACTTATCAATTTTCCTCTTATATCAATGTCATGGTTCTTTCACTTCCCTTTATTACCGACCCATGGTTTCGGATTTAGCACTGATGTGCCGTCTCAAAAATCATCTGAAACTGAAATAACTCAGTTCGCACTTTCGGACTGATTTACCGTAATGCAATATTTCGTTATTAATTTTCTATAAAATTATACCAAATCTTTCAAGTTTCCAAGAAAACCATTGCTCTATACATTTTGGTCATTGTCTTTTCATCGATATAGTGCCGCCTGCCGATAGTCTATCTAGCAAAATGGCTGTGACATGCAGACTGACGGACAAGCCCTTTTGCTAGTCTGGATTTATGCCCAGTTGGTGGCAGTAGGTTCGCCCCCTATGACATTGGATTTAAACATAACTGGTGAAATGTCGGTGTAAGTACTTAGGTACACGTAGGTACACCTCAACCTCCTTCGGCGATTAAAGGCGTGATGTTATGTGAATGTGGGGATGTTTATGTACATCTCCAGCTCCACATTACGTATGCAATTAGGGTCGCAGCTTTTACATGGGGGTACTTAATAATGCTACTAAATTGCGATTATTCCCGGTGTCCACCACTTGTTTGTCCACCACTGGGGGACAACGAAACAACTTTAAAAAATATTCTCGTTTTGCACCACTGTGGGACAAAATTATTGTAACCTAATCTCAAAACACTTAAAAGTTGCTTCTGCATCATCTCCGGCGCTGCGGCGCCCTTACGTAACAAAGGACAGGCACCTATGCTCACCTCCGCAGCTTCGGCTTGCTGCAGCCTCAGCAGCTACGGCTCGCACGGGTGCCTTTGCTTGGTTACGCGGGCGGGGCTTGCTCTCCCTTCGCGCCTCCGGTTTGTATATATACACTCTACCTCTAGGGGTAGCAGCCAAAAGACTACGTGAAGTCGGGGGTGCCCCGATTCGGTTTTGGAACAGATTCGACCTATTCAAACTATGAAGTGTCCCCCAGTGGTGGACAACGAGAATAATTTTTAAAAGCTGTTTCGCTGTCCCCCAGTGGTGGACATCGGGAATAAAGCCTAAATTGGTCACAGCATTTTTTGACAAATAGTAGGTAAAAAGTAGGGTGAAAAGAGCGAAGCGAGCTCGATATTATTAACAATCAGGCTCGGTTAGGTTAGGTTTTTTTATATTTTCAAACAGAAATAGGAGTTACATTGACGACTTATACAGGTAATTCTAAGCAACAATGAGAATGTAGAATCAAAGATTAAGTAATCTGTGGTAGAATGCAAGAGCGAGCGAAGCGAGCATAAAAATTTTAAACAAACTTGGATATGTCAGATTTACTTCTGATAATTCCAAAAGAACTATAGGCATTACTTTGTCGAAATAATGAAGAAAAGCTGAAAGATAAAGAGAATGTATAATGCAAGAGAGAGCGAAGCTAGCCTGGACATTTTAGCACCCTAGCTTGACTAGCTTCTGTTTTCTTTTGACCATTATAATACAGGCCGCCCCTAAATTCTGCCGCCCTAAGCGCAAGCCTACGCAGCCTGCTGGTAAATCCGCCACTGTAGGTAGGTAAATAAAAGAGCGAAGTAGACCTTACTTTGCTGTGTATTCCGGCACAAAAGGCTGTTCCCACTGGCCACTAAAGTATAATGCACTTAACAATACCACTTTTGTAGACATAGGAAGTGGTTGTTTTAAGAATTGCTCTATGTTTCCTTCCGTGTGATTATTCACCCATCTGAAAAGAGCATGAAAAAAAACTTGGTCGTTGGGTTATGTAAGTACCTAGGTAAATATTTTTTTATAAATTTTCAAATAATTTCGACTGCTGGATCTTTTTACACTCAGTCGTTAGCTGGTTTATTGGTTAACTAGTGTGTTAAAAATCAACTAAGTGCTAGTTGAGACGGTAAATAAATCTATTTTTAAACTTACTGATTAATCGTGTTCTTAGTTTCTTCAGTTTCGTTAAAGTCGGCACTGAGTACCTCCCCTCGGTAGACGTCGTATAAATAGTTGCGATACAACTCACGTAACGGCGCGTGCGCATCCACAAACATTGCATCGGCGTACAAAGTTTTCGAAGAAACGTTAGTATTTAAAGTCTGCAGAAGTTCGCCGAACTGTTCGTGGTTTTTGCGGTTTTGTAAAATATCTGTTGAAGTTTAAAAGGTAACATAATATGAACAATAAAACATTTTATTATTAACGAGTCATGGTAGAAATACTTGTAGGTAGGTACATACCTAACAGCATTTGTAACATTTATAAATTGAATTAGACATGGGATTATAGCATCATCTGTGTGACTAGTTAGATGAAATTCACACCTTCAGAATCTTCACACTTGGAAATAAAAACCAAATATATAGGTACCTAACGTAAGCAAACTTTACGCAACTAAGAGCCAGCGCGCACTAGCAACTTTTTGTTGACCGATAGTTTGATCGTTCGGGAATTAGTATGGAGCTATCAACGATTTTTAACCCTTTGACCGCCACGAACGTCTATGGACGTCAAATTAAAACGTGCTCACTACGCGCGACGCTTCCGTGGGCATGGCACGTAAAAAAAATTCAATTTTTTACAGTTCAATATAAACATAAGTACAGAAATACGTCCGTGGCGGTCAAAGGGTTAATCACCAAATGCGTGCACTTCAATACAGCTCCATATTGATTCCCTGAACGATCAAACTATCGGTCAACAAAAAGTCGCTAGTGTGCGCTGGCTCTTAATGTTTACCTTGGGAAAAACCGAGGGTCTCGGCGATTTCATTATGCGTTGTCCCGACACTTCCGAGTAGAGTCATGGCAAGCAGACCTAAAACAATACATATAACATAAATAGCATAACATCACGCTTGTAATCCCCGAAGTGTTGGCAGAGGTGTAGGTATAAGTATAATAGTAGTTACGGTATATCCACATTTCGCCAGTTACGTTTAAGTACAGAGGCCAGCACATCAAGTTACCCCAATCTGTCAAATTTCTTTGATAGATTTTCAACTTTATTACAAAGGAATAAGGTTCTTATACAATTGGGAAAATTTGACAGATTGGGGTAGCTTGATGTGCTGGCCTCTGTACCATGATTGTAGGAGGCAAGCTTACCATAAACGGAGCACAACTCCTAATGGATAAACCCAATTGCACTTTGCACGACCTGGGAATCGAACCGGGATATTACGCTCGGAAGTATCTAGCACTTGCGAGCACTAGACCAACGACGAGGCAGTACGAGTAGGTACATTATGAAAGTATTTTTAACCGCCTGCGTGACAGTAGTTACAATAGGTAGGTACGATGTTTTTCTACATGCGTGCAAATTGACATCCACCTATATTTTCATTTCTGTCCATTGTCTCGGATTACTGACCCAAGTTACCGTTGCGATCTATTGTCTCTAGATTGCCTCCATGAAGCATTATGTTTGGTGGATATCTTTGACCGTATGCATGTGTCAGTGAAAACAAAGAAGCTGTATTGGAGTTTGTAGTTAGGCAGAACGGTGTACGCACGACGACATTATAATAAGCTATACATTTCAAGTATAAGCTGACTTTTCATTACGAAAACCCTATTCAATGCGAGGTCAGCTAAAACTGTAAATGGATGCTTGATAATATGGTTGTTACAGACTTTGTCGTCATATTGTGTACCTAAAATAGTCGTCGTCGCGGTCGCGTCGCCACAGTCGTCACGAGTCCCGAGAAAAGTGACCGCAGCGCGGAGACACATTGACTTGACTAACGTCAAACGAAAGTTCCATTTCTACTCTTCCCCTCAAACTTGGTGTACCTACTTAGCTGCAGCTGCACCGTCAGCTCCTAACATGGATGTAGGATTATAACATCGTCTATGTACCTATATTTATACCTATGTCCATATGCCTGTACGAGGCATGGACTAGGAAGGTTTAAGAATTGTTATAATAATTATATCTCTTACCAGCTACACCTGTTGGTGAGACTATAATGTTATCATTTTTCTTTTCTTTCATCATTTTGACCAGTAGTTTGTAACCAAAATTATTTATAGTATTTGCTATTACGTTTTCTTTTTCGATAGTTGGCATTGTCGTGCTGAAAAATAGGTTTACAATTTAGTAAATCTGTTTTACTTAGTTCCAAGCAGCTCTGTGATAATTCTCGGTCACTTGGAAGCGATACGACCAAGTCAAGATGTCAAGACGGTCCAAGTAAAACACCTATGGATTGATATACTTACCTCTTAGGTAGGTACCTAAATTATTAGCATACAATTTACAAACCTTAATACTGGATCAACATCTACTGTCTCAACATCTACTTTCTCTTGTCCAGACCATTGAATACAAAGTGTTGTTAACACTAAAAAGATCCACGCTCGGCCTACCATTTTCTGAAAATAAAATAATTGCACAGGTATTCGACAAGCAATATTTAGGTTCCGCAAAAACCCTCCTTTTTGGCTTTGAAAAACATTATAAAGCGATTTAAAAGAAATTTAACTATTCACTCCATTCGAACACGTTTACCTGCACAATAGTCCTCCATTTGATTTCATATAAAATAGTTCCATAAACATTTTTTTTATAACTTATCCCTGCTTTACATAAAAGGCCTATAAAATAACTCCATGATAGGTACACACCCTTGTACCTACCTCGGGGATTATAGTGTGTCAGGTTAAACGAGGGACATACTGCTTTCTGTATTTAGTACTCATGAAAATGAACAAATTTTTATAAAGGGCAGACTCAAAAATATGAAAAAAAAAAAAAACAGCTGTTCCCTACATTTTGTCCGCTTATGCGAACATAAATGTATAGAGCGGCTGGTTTTATTTTCTCGATTTCAGTGTTGGTCTCTTAGTAAAAGTTGTTAATTTTCATGGGTACTACACTCCCTTAAAGTATGTCCCTCGTTTAACCTGACACACTGACTACAGTGTGTCAGGTTTACTTTAACGGTACATACAATTATTAATATCCGTACCTTCTACGGTAACTATACCGTATATAGGTACGGCTATTGCACCGTTTGGTGTACCTACTACCTGCTCTTATAATAAAATAATGGTAAAGCCCTTCAACAGCTATTGTGTACAGTCTAGAAAAAGACTGCAGTGTTGGTCTAGTGGTAACGACCGCGACTACGAGTTGTATGTCGTAGGTTCGAGCCTGTATAAACAACTTGTGTGTTAGTTGGGTGGGATTCGGCCTAACCTCTCACAGAGAGGAGGCCGTGGCTGAATATACTAGCATTGAAAACATCATAGGCTGATTATGATAGTAGGTAGGGAATTAAGTAAGTACCTAACTAGGTATATCTTTACTAGGTAGAAATATTTTTCCGATGTATTACATCGAAAGACTTTATTTCATTGGAGTGGAGAGATTCTCTAAATCATCCGGTTTTCAAGCGATTATTAAAGGGCTTATTCCTCTTGGCTAGTTGTCTAAATGCTCAGTAACTGAATTCATACAAGTAAAAATTCCGCCAAAAAGTTGGACAATTATCTACATGTTCGGAATAATGGGAACCTAGTCGCGATACATCGTCTCTGTTGCACTACTACTATCTTCAAATGGATTCAGTAGGTAGCTGGTAGAACTAATTCAGTGTAAGTAATGTGATCAGAAACTTTCAAAGTTCAGCCAAAAGCCCCTTGAAAAGAATGCCATTCTAACATTGTGGTACAACAGTGGCAGTTTTATGTACGTAGATACCTGGAAAGACTTGGAGGAGGCCTTTGCCCAGCAGTATAGGCCATAGATATAAAACATATATTTTATAGTATAGGCCAGGGATGGGCAACCTTTGGAAAGTTGCGGGCCAAACCTTAGAACATTATTGAAGTCACGGGCGGACCATAGGTACCTACGTATGAGATAGGTATAGATAATAGACGAGTGAGTTGCGATTAAATTGTGGCTTACAACATTTAGTTATTCATTAGATGTTTAAACCGCAAACTTATATAAAAAAGGTGCTCAAAACAAACAGTGGACAACATCTATGATGACAGTATCTGTTTTGTCGCGTTAGGTTTGAATCTATCCGGAAGAATGCTATATAGTCTTTCTTTCTTGTTGACGTGAACTGAGAGCTAATATCCTACTTTCACGTGCGATCTGAAAATATTTTGCGCGCCCGGATACGGGCCCGTGGGCCGGGCGTTGCCCGTATATGGTAAGTAGGTATACTTACTTAGGCTAAACAAAAAAAAAACAAGTATCTCAGTGAGCCTTGGCTAAATAAAATACCTAATTACTATGTCTAAGTATAGAAACGTAAGTATTTCCTATATATATATATAATATGATATTCTAAGTGTAAATACACTTATAATATCATTGGGTATTTCGATATTTTTTAAATTAAGTATAATAGTTATGATTTTGGTACCTACCTACATAATGTACTGTTATCTACTTATTCCAAGACACGCTTTATTGTAGATTCTTAATTTTCGTCAATGTCAAGTTATCGATCGAGTCAACAAAGTGTTTAAAGTGATAATCAGCCAAACTTAATAAAAAATGTTAAATACCTATCTACACATATTATGAGTAAAAGTGAAATAAACGAAATGGGTGTGTTAAAATAACGGGAAATTGATGTAGGTATCTAACTGGTAAATTGATGGCTTACCTAAATGCAATAACTATGCACTGTGTATCAGTGTATTGTAAAAAGCGTTTTTATACAAGTAAGCATAGGTACAGCCTCATAGACGAGATAAATATCCTGAAGTATTTTTTATTATTATTAAAATAATTAATATACGAAGGAAATTAGGTATTAAGTACTCACAGATATATTACATAAACTTTTATAATATGCACAAACACAATACACGTCTACTCGGCAGATCAACTCTCAGAGCAACTAACCTTGTACCTACGAGTGTGGGACCAAAATGAATCATTTTAGTTCATGAAGGCCAAACAAAAGGCCAGTTAAATCTTTAACTTTTAACCCTAGTTTAGCTAGGCTTAGCTTCCCCTTTTAGACTTATTTCCTGCATAAATCTCTTATGGTTCGGTACCCATATAATAACTCATGTATTAGAGCGTTACATTATATCGTAGCCAGATTTTAATTAAAATGGAATGCCTCTATAAGGAGTTGGAATAGTAACATCTAATTTCACATGATGCTTGAGATCATTTATGGTACAGAGGTCAGCACATCAACCTACCCCAATCTGTCAAATTTTCCCAATTGAATATGAACCTTATTCCTTTACAGTAAAGTTGAAAATCTATCAAAGAAATTTGACAGATTGGGGTAGCTTGATATGCTGGCCTGTGTACAATCCACCATAATTGGTAAGTTTCTAGGGTTACTCATTGAAGCGCAAGGATCGATTTTAGGGTTTTTGAAAAATTAATTCTAATTTTCCAACGGTGTCAATTATAGAAAAAATAAATTTGCACAAATTAAGACCCACCGTAGTAAAAAAAATCGTAGTTGTATGTCATGCCCACGGATATCTATGGTCATGTGCCGTTTAAGAGATACAGCAATTTGCTAAACGTTACCCCAGCGGCATCTTGAATAACTCGGAAACCTCAAAACGCACAAATTTAATTTTTTGGGCACCATTGATATGATCTATCTAACTAGCTTGTTTGTATTTAGCTAAGACCACCGGTTAAAAAAGATGCCGCTGGGGCAAAGTTACTCCAGCGGAATCTGTTTTTCGTGAATATCTTTGGATCGGATGGACGCACAAATTCTAAATTTCGGGCACAATTACACGAGACGAGGTACAAATTATGTCAAGCCGCCTGAAAAGCGACAACATTCCGCTGGGGTAATGCACACAAAAAAAACTACAGTGATAAATAACTTTAACGAAAATGCAGGACCAACGACACCGACTGCATTTTGTAATGCCTGACTACCGACTGCACCACCCCACCAACGCCAATCGCTTCCATATTTGGTAAATAATTAGTGCTCAATTCGTACTTGAACAAAAAAAATTGGTACCTTAGTAGTTTTTGAGAAAATCGACTGATTGTGGTCCGAGGGTACTCACGCTCCCTTCAACTGGACCACCATGAGCGCCGAAAAAGGGGACATGTGTAGGTTAATGAAACGCTATAATATCAATCTTTTATAAATATTGGTAAATATAGGTCAAATGTGGTACAATTAAAATCAGAGGAAATATTTCTATCAATTTCATATCAAAATGGAAACATCCATGCATTATTTTCTACACTTTATCATTATATTAACTGTAAGTAATATTATAGGTACCATAATTATCTGTATAGGAACTTAAGCTTATTAGTGAGAGGGTGAGATGTTTAAATATTAGATAGTGTAATTAGAAACGAATTAAACTTTTAAGATTTTAAAGCCTCTTCAAATTTTTCCGATCAATAAACCAATCATTAACCCATAGAAGCCTTGACCAACGTAATGGATAAATGTACAGTAATATTTGATTTAAAAAAATATAATCACCCAATCACTAAATTCTAGACTCGCTAATCTGAAATCCAGAAGCTCAATAAAACAAACGTCTAAGGATAAATGCAATTTAAACTGTGGGAATTATTAGTACGAATTTTATTCCAGACAATTATTTAATTATTATAAACAATATTTAAGTAGGTATTATAATTATGTTTTACCAAATGAATTAATTGAAGAACATTATTATAAGGTTATACTTATAGATGAATTATTTTAAACATATAATATGTGAGCGAGAAGTAGTCAGTTTGACTTACTTCTAATACAATTGCACAAATCCAATTGTTTTAGTCTGTATTAACGCCCACTTATATCCATTACAAAAAAATGCGATAGAGTGTAGAAAATGGAAATATTCACATTGAATGTGCTGAAAACCAATAAAACATGGCACATTAATCAATCCATCGGAGAATACGACGAAATAGTAACTTATCTAATGCAAAATGATGAACCATCATTTATCAATCACACAAATATTATACAACTTATTGTCCTAATAAAAATAAGATTAAAAACTGAATGACGGTGACAATTCAAATGCGATCCTTGAGATTACTCATAATTAAATATAGCAGACCATTAATGCATGTTGTGCATTTCAAGCAAATGACTGTCGCAATGATTATAAAATATCGTCAGTCTTTAGTTTTTACAAAAAATGTATGCATTGAAATAATAACAAAATGTAAAAATTTCAAGTATTTGTTTTATTGGTTTTTAGCAAAATATACAAAGAAAAGTGGTCGATTAATTAATGTACAGACGATCATCATTTACAAACTAATTAATAAGAAATAACCATTTTAATACTTTAAGACA
This sequence comes from Gortyna flavago, assembly GCA_963669345.1. Taxonomy (NCBI): domain Eukaryota; kingdom Metazoa; phylum Arthropoda; class Insecta; order Lepidoptera; family Noctuidae; genus Gortyna; species Gortyna flavago. The sequence continues at coordinate 7,115,725 of OY770129.1, read as the reverse complement.
TAAATAATAACACATTTTAAACAATTTAACTTGCTTCTTTGACTTAAAATCTCTTATTACTATTTTTGACTACACTAATAGTATAACCAAGTCCGTTATGTTACATTGTTAATTATCCTATACTGACATAATGTAAAGGCGGTAGGCAGACAACTCCTTATAACTACGGACTCAGAAACAGAGTGCGAAGTAAGCGTCGGGAACTGATAATAGTATGTATGAAACTAGGGCTACTCTACAAGAAATTAATCTTTTTATAAATTTGACATTTTTATGAAATAAAATCTGTTGTTGGTCAAGTCAAAATATTATTTGAATAATAATTTATTAACATTGATTTGATTATTTAGCATAGCAATCAGTTTTGAAACATCTATAATTTCATGTTTAGAGCCCTATGTTCTGTATGATAAACAAAGTCCTATTAAAATACATACACAGAAAACACTTGATACACACCACAACACTAAGTAACCTGACAGAGTTAGAGAGATCCTTGTGTATAAATATATTTTTATTTTCGTAATGGAAAACTTATCTACACGATTTTTTCTAGTCATAAGTACCATAACGTATGATTGACATTATTATTGCTAAATGTTAACAGTGTAGGGATCTCTGTAAGGCTGTCAGGTCCACAACACAATTTTGGACTATAATATCACAACATACATATAAATAGCTACATAAACGTGACACACACACACACGTTATTCTATCAATATGGTGACTTGAACTAGCGTAACTTAATAATGAATAAATGATCAGTCTTAAAAATTCATATGGTTCCGTGGACAAGACCATAGCATTATGACATCTGCAAAGCGTTGTACTTGTTAATCCGCTCTGTTGCTGAGTCAAACTTAAAATACATTCAAAACTTATATGAAAAATATTAACAAAAGAGCACGGCGTTTTACATATTTAACAAAAATGACAGCACATTAAAGCAAACATTAATTAATCACTGTATAGAATTATATTAACTAAGTCACAGGAAAATGTAAGAACTGTGAACCTTAACTCTTTTAAAGTAAAACAGTGGAACATGATAATTCACTATAATTTTATCCCAAAGGTAGATTAAATCGTCACCTATTTGGTAGAATAATCTAGTAATTATAATTCCAATATCAATAACTTGATTGAATAAATACTTTATTTTCAATCTTGTGTTAAAAAATCTGAGCTATTTAGATTATGTGCTTTTATGTAGAATATATTTTATCTCACTTGCGACATGATATACATTATAGTTCTTTAATAAAACCTCATATTAAATCAACTGGTCTATAAAATGGGCTGTGTTCAGTGACACCTTGTCATTGTTATCGACTACACTATCTATTACATAAATCCTAACTGATTATGACCTAAAAGTAGTTTCAATTAAAGAATGTTTATATGAAGCAATACATAATTACACTAATCAGTAAAATTGAATACAATACATCATTAACTCATATTCCAATCAACGATGTATCATGCAGAATAACTCTTTAATGAGAATTCAACAACATGGAATGCTCTAAAATTTCTGTATCTATAATTTAGGGATGGCAGCATAAAGCGCCTATAATTTACTAAGTTACATAGAAAATACGCATTACACTGGGCATTCTAACATGAACAAAAAAAGCAGCAACACTATATAAATATTAGTCAATACATTATAATTATTATAGATTCTATATCAACATTTTAATTAAATATCATAGTGATTTGTCACCATTATTTTTCATTCTGAGTATCTTGTCTCAAGAAATTGTTTGTTAATTTAAATGGCACACCAACAGTTAGTTGGTGAGGGTCAAATTTAGTGACTATCCGAAACACCATTATTAAACTATGCACCTACTACATTTATATAATGTGGCTTTACATACATCAATTAAAATAGAAAGGATTTTTTAATTTTTGTTTTTTTACAACTGCATAGTCAAAGACATGTTATAACCACATGCCTGCATACCCTGCATTCTACCAAAAGCCAGTCAAGCTAACAGTGACAAATTAAATTCTTGCTGTGATAATAAATATAAAATGTTAGACTAGCAGAATGCAGGGTTAATTTTCTACACAAGCCATTTGCTTAACATTAAAGAACTATCCAGTGTCCATGATGCAACTTTAAGCCTCCATGAATCTCTTTCAATTTATTATGGCAATAACTAGAAAATTGATTTGAATTTAACTTTATTTTACTGAAACTCACAGACTCATTTTTCCAAAAAGTTGTCTAAAGAAATAAAATAAAATTGGCATGCGGCATGGTGTACTATTATCCTTCATCATCTAATCTTACATAAGTCAGTCAATCCTCTTTCCATCAACACATGCTGCAAAAAGCCAAATTAACATAAAATTTAAACATTAATATAATTACATTTGAGACTAAACTAAGCACAGCGCCGATCGGCATACGCGACAACGCATCCAGCTAATTCTATACCACTTATCGATTCGACTTCAATGCGTAATAAAAAAATAAACAAAGACGCAGACTTATCGATTCGTCACTTTGGAAAAGATAATTAAAAAACTAAAAATTTAAAACTATATTCGAGGAGGGTCAGGAGTGCTCGCTAAGCAGAAGCAAATTTACGAGCTTAAAGTCACAAATAAACACGTTTAACGCGATCACGAATGCTTCACAACGATCACACCCGGTCTCTGCGGCGGCGGCGGCAGTTCCGCTTTCTTTGTGAGTGCCAGAGGCGCATCCCCTGACTCCTCGCGGAACAAATGATCTCCCTCAAGATGACGAATGGCCTCCACAATAGTTTCCAGGTTCTGTCGACTAGTGCTTGCGAGATACAAACGCGATGGCGCGTCATGAGCTGCGTCAGGAAGAACCTCAACTTCAACGCGAGGCTCGGCTTTAATGGCAGCTTCTAGTAGTGGCGCAGCAACAACTGCAGGTTCCACAGGTGGGGCCTCTACTTCCTCACTTTCAAGCTTACATTCAGCAGCAACATCTGTCTGTTCGAAATGAATAACAGGACGAGATAGTTCATGGGTATTGTTAGGATAAACCTGAGCTTCTACAGAATGGAGGCGCTCTTCCAAGTGCCGCCGTAATCTCCGTTCACGTTCCAGTTGAACACGTAATTCACTGCTTTCCGATTCTTTTTTCTGTGAAACACTTGTCACAGAAACCACAGCCACTGGCTCAGGTGATCTAGAGTTGGTTATGGTATCCTCAGTAGAGTCAGGAATTATGGCTGGGATATGACTGATATGAGTAAGAATATCACCTTTTCTTTTCTTCAGGGGTATTTCCCCACCTTCATGTTGGTTGAGTAATCTCTTCAGCTGACAATTCTGAGATAGAAGTCTTGTTTTTTCTTGTTCCAAGTTGTAAATATATTCAGCTGTCTGCTGTAGTATTGCAGCCTGTAAAATATTTACAAGAAAATATTATAATTGCTTTTATAAAATAAAAATATACTTTCTCACTCAAGTCAGAAATCAAGCATCCACACCTAAGTTACTTTTTTTAGAGCAATCTTTTGCAACATAATAACGTAAAGTAACTTTCTATGAGTTTTAGGGCTAATTTTTCCATCGCCAGATAACTTTTATTCGAGGAACAAGTTGACTTAACAGTCTTTATATGAAACAACTTTCAAAATTATTACTCGAATAAAGTTATCAGATGATTGAAAAATCAGCCCTTAGAAAGTTTACTTAATAATTTTTGTCACCTATTGTTGCCCACTAATACTTTTAACAAGTACTGCAAAGTTGCTCCACAAAAAGTATCTTTGGTGTGGATGTACACACGGCTACACACCAAGCTATACATTTCCAGTTTTCGCTGACCTCGCATTGTATAGGTTTTTCGTACAATCAGAAGCCAGCTTATACTGGTTATGTATAGCTTGATGTGTAGCCGTGTGTACCTGTACTAAGCAACTTTTTTTTTTAGGCTGGAAATCATCAAATGACTCCTCCCGCTCTGGGTGGAGCAAAAGGGAGTGTCAGACTCTTACTGACTAAAACCCATCCGTGTTCCTTCCTTAGCCCTTTATGTTCTCTAGGCTAATGGTAACCCTTTCGGAGAGTCCCGCTGAGTACTAAGAAACTGCTGCAAGGATTATCTCCATTTGTTGAAACCCTGTGTGCCAAACTATTTGTAGACAAATCTCATATTAATTCTTACTGGTTGTTGTTATTTTGTACACCAACTAGCACAACAAAGATATGTGTGTTTTACCATCTGTAGAAACAGGTAATAAATTACTCTTCAGTAATTGTTCTGCAAAGAACAGGTATTCAGTTAAATTCACTAGTTGTTATGGCACTTTCACGGTTTGTGAAACATACACAAAACAGTACAAAACGGTAAAAAAGAAACCATACAAAATGCTGACACTAAATACCATATTTCCATGAGATTTGCCACATATAACACTGCTGAGAACTTGGCAACCTAGGAAATGAATCAAGGATTCCCATGTCCACAGCCTCCTATCTTGTTTTGACTGCAACTTTGTATTCAAAAGACCTTTCTGGTCTGTGGTAATCATAATTCACCACCATTGTTAGAAATACATTTATGATTTAAAAAATAATTTAAATTTTACATACTTTGCTAAGCTTTTCTCCCTCATGACGAGGTAGCAAGGTCCGCAATGCCTGAAAGCCGGCATTGATGCTCTGCATTCGTCTACGTTCATTGCTATTAGCAATTTCTCTTCGAATCCGTTTTTCTGCTTCCATTGTTTTTCTTCCAGAACCTGGATGCTTGTCACTGTGAAAACATGAGAAATTAAGTATGCCAATATACTTCATGCCAATTGTTCAGTAGTTCTATTCCTATTTATACAGTAATATCTCTCTTTAAATTCAGTCCCTGTGCTAAGGATTGTGACCCATCTTGTTGGTGTCTTCTTCTGGCTAAACAGTAATATAAACACACCAAAGAGTATGTAAACAATTCAACCTGCTCTAGATATGTATCAAGCACCTATTAAAAAATGTACATAATATTGGCTATAAAACTCATCAATTCCTGTTATTGTTTCACAAGTCTAATTTACTATACATAATAATAGTACGAAATATATAGCTGTTATTCTCATACAACATATTGCTACGGTGTTATAATTTTCCTAAATAATATTTACAATGACTTTGTTTATAATAAAACATGAATGACTGCATTTTACGCTAGTGTACAATGTACCTATGTTTATAGTACATTTGCGATCGTAGAGGCGCCTACTACGCCTATTCGATTTGACCAAACATGGCGGCCCAACAGCTGACTACAGGCCGGCACGGGGCGTGAGCGTCATCATATGGCCAGCGAATTCAAAAATTTACAATGAAATCGGAAGATGATAATCATTTTACATCAAAATTGATGCTTATAACATTGTTAAGCATGAATGAGAGCGAACGAGTAAAAATTCGGTGACCACGCCGGTTATCCATACCTGGGTAAAGCGTGATCAGACGCCTCTTCTTCGTACAAGTTATAATCTTCCACTTCTAGCAAACAAACGTCATTACCGTGTAATGACATTACTTAGGTACACTTATTACTTAATACTCATCTAAATTTCGAGGGATACGCACAGGAAAATCTTATTAATGATAAATTCACAGGCCACAATGGCGGGAAATGACAATGAGCTCAGTCAGGTGACGCTACACAAATTATAGAACACACCAGTTTAGTAACCACAGAAATCACTCTCTAAAACGTTTTTATGGAAGAAAGCAAAGTCGAGATAAACAATTTGAGTAAATTTTAAGCAAATTACTTTTAAAAACAGTAATTAGATAGAGGGAGTCAAGGGCAACGCGACATAAATGCTTAGCAAACCATAGACTAAATTTTAGTTCGGTTCTACTTCTACTCTACAAAGGAAAAGCATAGAGAAATGTTATGTCTGATTATAAGGCTTTGGAATTCCTTTCTGAATATTCAAATTCCAAAACGACAATTTAAAAACTGTCACTTGCTCAATCAATTCAGATGTCGTGTCGTTACTATGTCTATACTCCGACTTTAATTAGCTGCAGTAAAATGACACGTCTAAAGGTGAACGCAGACTTGACCGCACCGCAGTCTCCGCAGTCCCGGTCGTTTCAGGGACTGCGGCGACTGCGACGCGGGTGGGTGTGCGAGGTTGCATAGAACTTCATATAAAGAATTCGAAATGCGAAGACTGAGGCGCGTGCGGTGCGGCCAAGTCTGCGTTCACCTTTAGTAACTCGTTTCGGACTGCATTTAGAGATACATGTCAAAAAGTTTCATTTGTTATACTATTCTGTACTAAAAAAAAAACTGCGTTTTTTTGTTTCTTCGCGGTTGATGGCCGCGAAGAAACTACTACTGGTTGTACAGACGCCAGCACACAGGTACTACTACTGGTTGTACAGACGCCAGCACACAGGTACTACTACTGGTTGTACAGACGCCAGCACACAGGTACTACTACTGGTTGTACATTCACACCGACGCCAGCACATCAAGCTTCAAAATTCTCTTAACATCTTTGCAAGTCAGTCAGGTTTTATGGTGATCAAAATATGAAAATATAATTCGTGTATTTTCAGAATTATAGTTGTAAAAACATCGATGCAACTCTCTCTCTCTTGTATGACACTTCCACACAGATTTTGACCTTTGTAACGACCAATTGGCTGTCTAAATCAGTGTGTGGATTTAAGATATTTAAGATATTGAAATCGCAAGCGAATCACCGATGACTGAAGCCAGCCACATTATAAGCCAGCCTCCCAATGTGTTAAAATGTGTTTCTTTATTTTGTTTTTGGGTTCCTCAACAACTCTTTAGCTTTCAGTTATGTGCTAGGCCTAGTATTATGATACCGCACCTCCCACTAGATTATCGATAGTACAGGCTGTTTTTCGAAATGTAGTACTCGTCAGTGGTAATAAAACAGGACCCTAATGACCCACAGTTTCAATCACAATGCGAGAATTTTAAAGGATGTTTCTAATCCATTGATTCATAACTTATATAAATTCTTCTGCTCAACAACGCAAATAACGCAATGAGCGTGGCTAAACTGAAAGAAAATCAAAATGAAAGAAAATTCTATTTTATTTTCACGAGATTTAAATATTTACATAATTTAAAAAGCTGACAGTCTTAAAATAGTAATAATTATGTACATAGGCCAGCACATCAACCTACCCCAATCTGTCAAATTTTCCCAATTGAATATGAACCTTATACCTTTGTGGTAAAATTGAAAATCTATCAAAGAAATTTGACAGATTGGGGTAGCTTGATGTGCTGGCCTCTGTACATACGCCAGCACATCAACCTACCCGAAACTGAAAATTTCCCAATCAACTTTGAACCTTATTCTTTAGGGATAAAGTTGAAAATCTATCAAAGAAATTTGACAGATTGTAGTAGGTTGATGTGCTGGCGTCTGTACAAGTATGTAAAAAGGGGAGGGGAAATAATCAAAGGGCATCAAAAAATTCGTGCCCAAAAGGCTAGCAGCATTGCCACGTTGTATGGCAATGCTGATTCTTTGGCCAAAAAATAGGTCAGCCCTCTAGTCACGTGAAGAGTCGACCAACCGCTTAGCGATGTCTCGAAATAATAAGTTTGCACTCCTTGTGTTTCACCCCAAACTGCTCAAACATATAATTATGTTCCAACGAGATTGGAGTATTTACGCCGTTTGAGGTTTTCCGCACCTGCACCAGCCACCCCAGCACAGCCCACCGTGCTTGGAAGATGAGATTGCGCAAGGGTGTCGACAAGTTACATCCCTCACCAAAGGCCTACCTACCTTCCAAGGCATTAAAGTAATTCCGTCTGGTGTCTTCCCATCGTCGCGAGCCAATCCATTGGGTTCTAAAACAGCTGGCACCCAGACGGTGACAAGAGCACGACGGATGATGTCATTGATGCTGGCATGCCGTGCTAGCTGCGCTTTTACTGCAGGATATGTCATGGTGTCCGAGGCAGTCTACACCTTCACCGTATTGGCAGCTATGCGGAGCCATGCAAGGGGCGCCCAGACGCAAACAAGTAGCGAACCGGAAGGAGATGTCACCCAGCGAAGTGCCTATGTAGGGTGACGGTAGCGCCTGAAGCCAGAGGCTCGACTCCCACTCAACCGCAGCCAGTAGGCGGGCACGCTCAGTAGTATTGGTGGACGTATTAATAAGATTATTCCGCAATATTATTATTCTATTGAAATCAATTGAAATTCTTGCTAGAGCAGTTCAAAGATAATCAAAAAAACCGACCACCCACCGGAGACGCGTACGGTACGCAGACGCATTGTACAGAGGCCAGCACATCAACCTACCCCAATCTGTCAAATTTTCCCAATTAAATATGAACCTTATTAGTTTGTGGTAAAGTTGAAAATCTATCAAAGAAATTTGACAGATTGGGGTAACTTGATGTGCTGGCCTCTGTACATTAAGCTACTCAATCTCCATGCGCCTTTATTTTATAGGTTTTCAACTTTATGGCTACACTGTAATGTTCATAGTTGGTTGGGAAAGTTTAACAATTTCGGGTAGCTTGATGTGCTGGCGTCTGTACACACGGCAACACATCAATACATTTCCCGTTTTACCTTTGCTGACCTCGCGTTGTATAGGTTTTTCGTACAATCAGAAGTCAGCTTATATTGGTTATGTATAGCTTGATGTGTAGCGTAGCCGTGCGTGTACTCCGATCGATTCACTCCGTGTTCACTACTCACTAGGCTTGACTATTATAACAGTATGGCAACTTTTTGTTTGAACGGGCCTGAGTAGAATATCACCCCATAAAAATATTTAGTTGTTAAGTTGGTACACAGTCCATTTTGATGAGGTTGGTTGCAGTGAAGCGTCTTGAATGCGGCAACCAATCGCTCGCAAGTTAAAATTTTGAATTATTATTTTCGAAGTGGGGATTTCGTCCTGCCGCCATATTGTGTTGAGCTGTGAGTGCTAGAAGTGAATATTTTACGTATTTCAGTGTAAATTCTTTTGTTAATATATTTCGGATTGATAAGCCTTAAGGTAATCCTTGATTTAATATTAGTTTTTGTTATAATATTCGTATTTGTATCTACAAATACGAACATTAAATACTTAAAGTCCTAACAAGCCGGTTGCTCTAGAATTGCAGCATCGGTAAGCAGTATTGGTGCAAGTACTGATCGAGATACTTTCGAAATAAATCTTTCTAGTTTCATGAATGCACTGTGCTAAGTTATCGGAAATGCAATTCTCTAAGACAATACGGTAGAAAGTTCGGTCCCTAGTCTTAAATTTTAGAATGCACAAAGGGTGATTTATGTATGGTGCCCGTAAAGTTGAATTGACATACCTACAATAGAGCCCCATTTTATGAATATGTATTTTACTCCAGATTTATTGTGTATTTTCCTGCTATTGAGAATGATTCACTTGTTTGAACTGATTTAAGTAGGTACCTACTTAGAAAACGTTTTCCGGTAAATGCATGTTCTTTGTGATTAACAACGGAACGATGAATCATCATTGTGAGTAACTGGGGAGACAGTAGAAACAAAAAACAAGGGTGCCCTATGGCCCTAAGTGAATGAAGGTAGGCACATCCTGAGCTTATGGCTTTCCTATAATTTGTATTTTTGTTTACTTACTGGATAGATAACATTTTAGAACGGTATGTTTTGTGCCTAAACTTAGCGGAGAATAAACGAGATGGCCTTTCAATTATGTAGGTACATAGTACGTTCCCTTTGTGTATTGCGACTGCATTGAACTGTGCAGTTGGTTTAGCTGCATTAAAAGTAAAAAGCGACAATTTCCACCTCATGAATAATCCATTGTACACAGACTAAAGCAGTAACCGTGAGGATATTAACCACTATTTGGTATGTACTTACTAAATCAGGTTGAATTTTAGTACTCAGGTTAACCTGCCTATTAACATGTTTCCTTGATTGCTGACCATAATATTATGTGTAAGCCAGTGAACGAAATTTTCGTTCGCTGGTGTAAGCAGTGTAAGGCGTAGCCAACGTGGGCCCTTGCATACGGCCTCGAGGTCAGAGGGGCCTCGCGCTCCCGCAACTTTCATCATAATATGATTTTTTTTACTAACTTATGGTCATAAAAAAAAAACCGGCAAAGTACGTGTAGGACCACGCACAATGAAGGGTTCCGTAGTTGGAATGAATTTATCCCAAGAACAAACTTAACATTGTAGTTGAAAAACATGTTCTCACATACATTCCAACTGAAAATGTAAGTTTGTACGCACAATATTGAGAGATTTACCATGTTGTTTCAAGATCATAGACTTCTTATTAATTTTCCTGTAATCTATAGGTATAGAACTATTTTCTGTATTTTTTTCAAAATTTTAGGCTCAGTAGTTTCGGAGATAAGGGGGGGAATGGTAAATTTCCGTCTATTGTCTTAAATAACTTTAATACAACTTATTTTAAAATTTTGAAAAAAATATATTTGAGATCCTCACGTTAAGTCACGTATCCTTTCATTTGATATGTCACACGGTACAGATTGCGAAACTTTTTTTTAAAATTGTCTATTTACGCCTCAAAAATGACTCCCATTTTCAAACCTCATTTATTTACGTTACACGTACAGACGTGTAACGTAATATGAATCTCTGTGACCCAAACACAGGTTTGGGTCACAGAGATTCATATGTGTACCAAATTTCAACTTAATCGGTCCATAAGATTCGGAGCAAATTGGCTGTGACAGACGGACAGACAGACAGACAGACACACGAGTGATCCTATAAGGGTTCCGTTTTTTTCCTTTTGAGGTACGGAACCCTAAAAACTATCCTTACCAAGACGAGGTTCAAAAATTTTCAAGCTCTTGCAGCCTAGCTAACCGGTCAAGCTCCGCGCGTACCCTATGTAGTACGATACAATAGTAAATCAATTGTCTCATTAGCGGAGGTTGAAGAGTATACAGGTTGAAATTGAATACATGCGACAAATCGAAATGGGAGATTGTACTCATCATTATGAACAACTTTTACTATGGGACCAAACCTGAAATCGCGAAAAAAGAACAGCTGTTCCCTACATTTTGACGAGTTATGCGAACATAAATGTAGGAAACAGCTGATTTTTTTCGCGATTTCAGGTTTGGTCCCATAGTAAAAGTTGTTCATAATGATGAGTACAATCTCCCATTTCGATTTGTCGCATGTTTTAAATTTCATCCTGTAAATAGACTAAGTAACTGACTTCTGTATAAATTTTCAAGGGAAAATACTCAAATCGCTAAAGGTTTGCCTATAAAATTTGAGGGTTTCCCTCGATTTCCATGGGAACCCCTTTTAAACAAAAAAAAAAAATCGGTGAACATACATAAAAAAAAAAACAAATCAAAGTCGAACATATAACCTCCTCCTTTTTGGAAGTCTGTTAAAAATAGGTACAGAGATCTGTATGATTTGCGCGTACAAATATCAAATAGGTTTACGAAATTACATTTTATAACAATTTTTTTTGACACTATAAGACAAGCTATCAAAGCTAAATTATATCCTAAAACCTCAGACCAAATATTTGGGCCATGCCTTATTGTTTTCGTTAGTTCACTACGCCATTAGCGGTGCACAGAATACTTCATTCCAATTTTTATCAATTTAGTGCTAAGTTTCAATTTATAGCGCACGCTATCAAAAAATTCGCTTCGCCGATTCTAAAATTGCGACTGGTTCCTCGTTTGGTTTGTTGCGCTGACCCGGACTTCAGGATGTTTGTAGGGTTCAGTAGCCAAATGGCAAAAACAGAACCGTTATATTATAAATTAGTCATGTGCGGATGTTAGACAGCTGTATATCGATAAGGCGTATTCTCACCGCTAAATAATGGAGTAGTGAAATTAGGAAAAAAATAGTTAATTATTTTTCCCCCATAATTATATAACCGAAGTATGAAAAAAAAATGCATGTAAAGCATTGTAATGCATGTATTGGGTATTTTTTTTGTAAAAAAGTTTTTTATATTTCAAATTTTTGTGGGAGAGTTTGTAATATATGTATCTAAGTTACAATAGCCTAATGTCAACTGCTCATCACCTTTTACAAAATATTGCTTTTCCCGATGCTGGGACGTCAATTACTACTCACCATACGCATTGTGACGAGCATAAATTACTTAGCAACCATATTACAGTAATTGAATCGCAACCCGTGAAATACTTATCATTGAGTAGTTCTGATGGCCATCTGTGGTCTTCATCATCAGCTCCACTTTACCAAATGATGATTCCCGAGAGCAAATGCTCAAATTACTTTAAAAAAATATCCAAGTCGCTATAGGTTTGCCTATAAAATTTGAAGGTTTCCCTCGATTTCCATGGGATCCTCTCATCAGATTCCAACTTGATGACAATGGGACCACCTCGAGAGAACACCCTTTCAAACAAAAAAATAAATAAAATGTAAATCGGTCCGCAATTGACGGAAAAATCGGTGAAGGTGAAAAAAACGTTAAAAAAAACATACATAAAGTCGAGCATATCCTATTTGGAAGTTAAAAACGGGACCCTATTACTAAGACTCCACTGTCCGTCTGTCACCAGGCTGTATCTCATGAACCGTGATAGCTAGGTAGTTGAAATTTTCACAGAATGTGTATTTCTGTTGCCGCTATAACTAAAAACATAATAGATTAAATATTTAAGGGGGGCTCCCATACAACAAACGTGCTATTTTGCCGTTGTATGTAGTGTTATTATATGGTGGTACGGAATCCTTCGTGTGCGAGTCCAACTCGCACTTAGCCGGTTTTTTATTTAATAATCAGCCTAAACAAATTAGTTTGCAAAGTCTGCAATCAAGCATGACAGGATATTTAAAACTAAAACGTCTTTGTAGCAAGTTAGCAACGCTACCATAACTACCAGTCCTCTCTTTGCACCATGCCTAAGTACATACATATTGGAATTGATTTGTAACTTAATTTATTCTGTCTGTTAGTCATATTATGACGGGTGCTGAGTTACTTGTGGTTTTTATCCACAACTGACCGCTGCTATCGATTTTCTATTTGCCGTGCACGTGTTCTGTACGGGGTTATGTATGCGGTACTTGGTTGTTTGCACTACTTGCATGTAATTGTATTATAGGCACTAGTACTTCCTCCTCTTTATTAAGTTTTCATTGTTTTACACGAGGTTTTCATTTTCAGGTTTAACGCCTGTTCAAAAGCAGTAGCAGTACGGTTGCCAGTATTCGTTAAGTGAGTAAGTAATACTGGCAACCTAACTGCAACATAGGTACATACATTATGTAGATACTTTAAACAGTCTTACCGTGCCATTTATGGAACCTGCATACCTACCACGAGTTCTTAACGCGATCCACTTTAGGACCTAAACTGAACTGTTCTGCTAATTCGTACCATGACGTCAGTTTAACGATTCAATTTAGGCCGTGTCATCTGGATACCTACCACGAGCTCTTAAAGCTCATTCACTTTCAACGATCCAAATTCCGCTGAGCGTATTGGACGTCATGGTACGACTGTGAACGATGCAGTTTAGGAACCTAAACTGAAATGTCTTGCTTTTGAATCGTTTTTAAATAGATCATGGTAGGCCTCCTGATGATTAGTTGCTGAATTTTAGTGCCAAGTGCCAGTACCTGCCTATTTCCAATCTAATAGAATTCAAAATTACTTAACACCCAAACATTATCTTTTTTTTTAAGACCGGCTAATTGCTATCCGTACTCGTACACCAACTTTTAAATTTGGCAGGGAGATAATAATATGCAAGCCTGCTCCTCTGTATCAACTCTCACATCAACAGTTGTACATCTCATCAACGAAAAACGATATACGTGACCCTTAATGGAATAAGCATACCGACATATTGTGATGAAATTAAATACCTAGGTACATACATACATAATACGTAACATCTACATTAAGCGGAAAAAGCACTATAAAAAACGTGGCGAAAAGGCCATGAGAAACGCCAAATCGTTACTACCATTTATAAAATACTCAAATATGGACTGGAAATTAGCCAGACTCATGATGGTATCGAATGGTGATCGTTTGAAAGCATCGGCACTTACTAAAGCTAACAGGTCAAGACCCAGAAGATATATGAACGAGTTATCATGAAAGACTTGATTAACCACTATAGGAATAAACCAAAACAAAAGAAAATGCATGAAATCTTAGACGAAAACGGTAACCAAACGCATCAAGAACCACAGGATGTGCTATCTCGCACATGTTCACAGGCGCCGCAAACCACACCTGCTGCATGCAGCAATGCAGTACAAGGCCAAATCCAGGAAGGTCGGCCGACCTATTTACTCATGGAACGACAACTTAAAACAGGACATGAATTACTTCGACAAGGGAATCAATTTTTAAATTATAAAAAAAAAAAACATCTATTATTTAATGAGTTCCAGGTGGCTCCTCAATTCAGACATTTAGATTGAGGAGTCACTTCTGCATTAAATATAAATAGTGATATACACACATCAAAAGTGTCTAGGGATCAAGCATTTTTATGCGGATTTCTTGAGATTGAGATGTGGCTTTGTAATAAATTTATGATTTTATAAATTTATATGGATCCTTTTTGGTGCATTTCATAATTTGAATCAGGAACTGTGAATCAAATTCGAGTAAAAGATGAAAATCAGCTGTCAATATTTTCCCTATAAAAACATACAACGTATTGAAGACATTATTAGTGCTACTGTTTCCCTACTACTGATTAAAACCAACGTTATTATGGAGCGGCGACGTCATTTAAGCAGGGAAGAAATGCTCAGAGCCGTGGGAATGATAGAAGCTGGTTCCCGGCAACGTACTGTGGCTTTAGCTCTGAATACAAGTCAGAGTGTTATCAGTCGACTTTGGACACGTTACCGAAGCACTGGTACCGTGGCTGAGCGCCATGGAGGACGGTATCGCTGCACCACACGGAGACAAGACCGATACATTCAAATCTTAACTCGAAGAGCTCCAACAATAACCGCCGTGACGTTAGCCGTGAGGCTTCATCACTCTTCAGGGAACTTAATTAGCGACCAAACAGTCAGAAACCGCTTGCATGAAGTGAACCTTCATTCCCGAAGACCGCTACGGGTACCACCTATAGCAATGCACAATCGTAGGATTCGATATCAATGGGCTCTTGAACACAGAAATTGGGCAGAAGAACAATGGCGTTTCGTGTGCTTTTCTGATGAGTCTCGTTTTGGTATGAGACCGGATACAAGACGTATACGACACTGGAGAACCCCTGGACGCCAACAGCGATTAAAATCCTGCCAGGAAGTCCATCCTTATAGTGGTGGAACCATCATGGTATGGGCGGGTATTTGGATCGGCGGAAGAACTGAGTTGATTTGGATCAGAGGCAACCTCAACGCTCAAATTTATGCTGAGACGATTGTATCAGACGTCATCGTTCCTCTACAAGTGAAAATCGGTCCCTTATTTCAGTTAATGCATGATAATGCACGACCGCACACCGAAAGAGTTGTAAGACAGACTCTCGCCGCAGCTAACATCAATGTCCTGCCCTGGCCTGCTCAGTCGCCAGACTTGAACCCGATTGAGCATGCATGGGATATGCTACAGAGAAGAACTCTGCCGAATATGGAGGATATCCAGTCGCAAGAAGACCTTTTTTTGTTGTTGCAACGAACATGGGCGGCCATTCCACAGCGTGATTTGGATGAACTCATTTTGAGTATGCCAAACCGATGTTCTTGTGTTGTTAGTGTTCGCGGTAGAAACACGGATTATTAATTGTTTAAGTTACCCAATAAAATTTTAAAGAAAACTGTTATTTCAGTCTTTTTTTCGAACTTTTGTGTTAGTGGTTCAAATGTCAAAAATCCCTTTATTAGGAAAATGGCAAATTTCTTTATTAATGCAAAGGTGACTTGGTTTATCGTTACTGTGACAAACGAAAACACTTTATTTGATGAATCCTTAAAGAAAATTTTAATTAATATCAATCAGGAGAAAAGTTATTGCAAAAATATATGTTGATCCCTAGACACTTTTGATGTGTGTATTTTGCTGCTAAATCTAGAATTCGGGCTGCAAAATCAGCTACATTGCTGCTAAATAATGGTGAGATCAGATTTTAAAAATCTGATGTGGCTCCTCAATCCTTAAGGACATTAATCTTGTGCTTAGTTCTACGATCGTGCGACGACAAGGTCTACCAAGATATTAAAATTAATATACAGGTTGTGCGTCGTGCTTGTGCAGCTGTTAAGGGTACGAAACTAAATTTAAAATTAACGATTTTTTATTTAAACGTTTGTACCAACTCAGTCGTTAACCTTCAACGCACCACAGTCAAGGTCGCCAATAACTTGTTTTATACCCACTCAAAATTTAACCATCCCTACTTTAAAGTGCCTCCTATTGTATCACTGATGACAATAATACGCTTTGGTTGACTGGTTAAAGGCAAAAAAATCCCAATCTTGGAGAGGGGGAAGCATACGATGGGTCAATAACCTAAACGCGTGAACCGATTTGAAATAACTCCCCATCATGACATGACGGACGCTCTTCGCGTACCGTGCGCTGTACGATCAAGGACAAAGGATATTACAGTATGTGTAATTGCTAGTTGCTTGTTACTACATATAGCATAACTGGTGCTGGGGCCCACTTTAGGTTATCTTTTATCATCGTAGTATCGATTGATGTACGTTTAATTTAATTCAATCTGCTTTAAAAGAATAGAATCCACCCATTAATGTTCAGACATAAGAACATTCTTAACTTAATATTGTAACTTGTAAGACGTATTAAGTAGGTACCATTCCTTTGCTATAAATATTTTTTCTCGTAGAGTTTGTTTGCGCAGAGATAAGCATCGAGTCCTGCGGCCTGCGTGACTAATGTCACTGCTATTTATATTTGTATTGTATTGAGTGTAACGAGTGGGATAATGAACGATAAAGGCGACGATGCGCTAGGAATTCGGTCCACTGCTAATGATCAATGTGAACAATATCCCATTAGCGGGTTGTTTCACTCACAGTTTCATTTTAAACGCCGTGACAGTAGTGTGTTTCCGGACTTGTGAGTACAGTGCGTAACGTAACTTTAAATAAAAACCAGGCAGTCAGGTACAACATAATTAGCATTAAAAGTTATAACACTAACATTTATTTTTTAAAGTAAACATTATACAAGCCTAAAGTTAAAAACTAATGATTTATTGTATAACTATCTTATGCTTATTCGTAATGGTTTTACCATTTCCACGAATCATCTGTAGTGTAGCGTTTATTTACATTTCTTTACTGAATCATTAATTTATTATTCATCATTCGGAAATAGACGCTTAGTTAAAAAAAATTTAGTGTGCGTCAAGTCAACCCTGCGTTGCTACTATTTATTCCCGATGTCCACCACTTGTTTGGCCAGCACTAGGGGACAGCGAAACAACTTAAAAATTATTCTCGTTGTCCACCACTGGGGCACACTTCATGGTTTGAATAGGCCGAATTTGTTCCAAAACCGAATCGGGGCTCCCCCGACTTCACGTAGTCTTTTGGCTGCTACCCCTAGAGTGTATATAAAAACCGGAGGCGCGAAAGGAGAGCAACCCTCGCCCGCTGTAAAAAAGCATAGGCACCCGTGCGAGCCGTAGCGGCTGAGGCTCCGGCGACCAGGCGACTAGCAAGCCGAAACTGCGGAGGTGAGCAGCTGCATGGGTGCCTATCATTTGTTACGTAAGGGCGGAGGGATTGCACTTCCCGCAGCGCCGGAGATGATTCAGAAGCAAGTTTAAAGTGTTTTGAGGTTAGGTTACAATAATTTTGTGGTTGACAACGAGAATATTTTTTAAAGTTGTTTCGGTGTCCCCCAGTGGTGGCCAAACAAGTGGTGGACATCGGGAATAATCGCGTTACTACTAGTGAATTAGTGATGCATGCATCTCGATGCACTTTGGTTGGGCGCTATTTGTGGCGACAGTTTAAATTTATTTTAAGCGTGTTCCCAGCACCGTGACCCACTGACGTGCTTTGTATTCCAATTTGGTTCCTCCTCGTACCAGAGTTATTTATTTATTTTTATAACTCTTGTTGTAATTACTACCTACCGTACAGAAATATTGTTTTGATAATTTATTTATTTTTATATCATCACAACCTAAAGGTCCTTTTTTTTAACCGACTTCCAAAAAGGAGGAGATTATATGTTCGAATTTATGTATGTTCACCGATTTCCCCGTCAATTGTGGTGGACCGATTTGAATTTTTTTTTTGAAAGGGTATGCTCTCGATGTGGTCCCATTGTCGTCTAGTTGGAATCTGATGAGAGGATCCAGTTTAAATTGAGGGAAACCCTCAAATTTTATAGGCAAACCTATAGCGATTGGGTATTTTTTTAAAGTAACTTGAGCATTTGTTCTCGAATATCATCATTTGGTAAAGTGGAGCTGATGATGAAGACCACAGATGGCCATCGGAACTACTCTATGATAAATATTTCACGGGTTGCGATTCAATTACTTTAATATGGTTGCTAAGCAATTTATGCTCGTCACAATGCGTATGGTAAGTGGTTTTTGAGGAGTTCTACTGGTTCTTACCAGAAGAACTCCTCAACAATTAACGTCCCAGCGCATCAGGAAAAGGAATATTTTGTAAAAGGGGATGAGCAGTTGACATTAGGCTATTGTAACTTAGATAAATTACAAACTCCCACTAAAAAGTGAAAAATAAAAAACTTTGTTACAAAAAAAAAAACAACGACTTAAAAAAAATGCTTCAAATTGAAAAATAACTTTTATTTCGGAAGTCGGTGTCAATAAACGAAAATGCAGAACCAACGACACAGACTTCCGAAATTAAAATTATTTTTCACTTTGTAGCGTTTTTTTTTGAAGTCGGTTGTTTGTACGAGCATATTCTTAAAAAAAAATAGTCCTTAATACAAAAAAAAAAAACTAAATTTTAACATCAATTCATTCTCTTATTAAGGTTAAATAAAAAAGGTTTATTATTTTTTGCTCTTCAGGTTTTTCGGCGGTTAATTTTTTTGTTATTCATAAAACATTTCATCAATTAATTTTTGAAACTATTTATTATGTATTAACTATAAGCGTCATGGGAAATTTCCTATCCATAAGTATCTGATTACAGTGTAAACAAACCCTGATTAGGTCATTAGTAAGTAGTAGAAAGATAATTAGTAACACATTCATCTTTAGCTTTCAACTTTATATCTATCTCACCACTTTCAACAATTGTTGTGTAATACAATAACATTATTTAATTGTAATTGAACAATCATTGATGAACATTAAGGTTATAAAATAATCTACAATTATTGTCATATGGAAAACATCGGTGATTTAAAATTAAAATTTCTGATTTAAGTATTCACATAATCAAAACTAATTTTTTTAAGTGGCATGGCACTACAAACTGGCATCACAGACCGACGCGCGATTTAATATGGTTCCGTTTTTCTTTCAAGGTACGTTAACCATATTAAAATCTAAACATTAAACGGAAATATGCTTATTTATACACGAACCTGCATGGTCTCCCAAAAATAAGCAAAACGCCAATATATAAATTTTTAACCGACTTCTAAAAAAGGAGGAGGTTCTCAATTCGGATGTTTGTATCTTTTTTTTTTTAATGTTTGTTCGCGCATAACTCCGTCGCTTGCCAACCGATTTGAAAAATTCTTTTTTTGTTGGAAAGGTTGTACTTCCCAAATGGTCCCATGAATTTTTTATCGAAATCTGACAAGCGGTTTTTGAAAAATATTTTGTAAAAGGTGATCAGCAGTTGACATTAGGCTATTGTAACTTAGATAAATTACAAACTCCCACTAAAAAGTACAAAATAAAAACTTTTTTACAAAAAAAAACAACCGACTTCCAAAAAAAAAACACTACAAAGTGCTAAATAACTTTAATTTCGGAAGTCGGTGTCAATAAGTCGGTTGTTTTTTTTGTAAAAAAGTTTTTATATTATAGTAACACGTATGTCCATACAAGCTTTGACCATCCAATGTTATTAAATCGAATGTATTGTTTTGTGTTCAAACAGGCCATCAATAAGCATGGGTGCTAAGCAGAGCAAGCGCTCGGTGGACATAAGCGGCAAGGAAGCGGAGGGTGCTGGCGAAGTAGCTGCTGCGGGCGCCGGTGGTGAAGGCAGAGTTGAGCAGCTCGCAGACGCCGACGCGCTCAAGCCACAGCTCAATGGAGACGCGCACATACACGAACCAACGGTAATGAATTTTTCGTAAACAGGTATTTAGAAGGCATAATTATTATGTATATGCCCATTCCCAATCACAAAACGATAGATCAAAGCAATATTAAGTATCGAAATATGTACAATTGAAATGAGGGTATGTTTGAAGTGGCTACTTCAAACATACCCACATGGCTAATACGATAGATACCCTTATTTATAATTTCGCCATGTCCGTCTCCGGATGTCACACACCATTTTACACGGAGACTGTTGCACTATATCCATGAAAATTGGAAACAATGTGTATTCTGTGCACTACTAAGCAATGTTGTAGTGAACGACTATGAAAAAATTATTATGGATGGCACATTGTACGAGGGCGGCACTGAAAATTTCGGGAATCAAGGAAGTGACACAACATTACTATTTAAAAATGTATTTATTGCCTTTCGAAGTATTCTCCGCGAAATTTGACACATTTTTCCATACGATGGAACCAATCATTGAAGCAACCATTCCATTCGGAAGTTGGGGTCTCCAAAATGGCCGTTTCGTAGGCGTCCACAGCTTCTTCAGGTGATGAAAATCTCTGTCCACGCAATTTATTCTTTATTTTAGGGAAAGTATAGAAATCATTAGGGCTTAGGTCGGGGCTGTACGGCGGATGGTCTAATAATTCTATGTTTTCTTGCTCTAAAAACTCTTTTGTTCTGTGTGCGGTGTGAGAACTCGCATTGTCGTGATGGAGGATGGTGCGGCGGTTGCAGTTCTCTTTACGGAGTTCAGAAACGACCTGTGGCAAACAAATGCCAGCATACCATTCTGCATCAACCGTTCTATGTCCCTCAAGAGGAATAGTTGTAACATGGCCGGTTTTGGAGACAAACGTGGCCACCATTTTTTTTGCAACACTCCGTGAACGAACAGTTTTTGTTGGCTTTAACTCATTTTCGAACACTCAAACTCGTGACTGGTTTTTTGTTTCGGGTTCGTACGCGTATATCCAGGATTCGTCACCTGATACGATGTTGTATACAGCATTTGAGGATCCTGCGTGGAATCTTTCGAGAGTTCTGACGCACCAAGTAACGCGAGCCGCTTTTTGCTCTTCACAGAGCGAATGCGGTATCCATCGGGAAAACAACTTTTTTACACCTAATTGTTCATGCAAGAGTATTTGTATTTGACTCATGCCAATGTCTAAAGTTGCCTGAATTTCGCGGTATGTCACATGTCGATCTTCCTCAATCAGCTCACGCACAGCATCAACGTTTTCTTGAGTGACTGCAGTTTTTGGACGACCTTGACGGGGATCATCACTGAGCTTGACACGTCCACGTTGAAATTCAGCAAACCAGCGATAAATTGTGGTTTTGGATGGGGCTTCATCACCAAATGCAGAAATCATCCGGTCAACACACTGTTTTTGTGTTAAACCACTTCGAAAGTCATAATAAATCATCGCTCTTGAATTTTCTCGAGTCAATTCTATTTTCTCAACGACGAAACAAGTTTGACAAAACCTTGTGACAAGACCGAGAATCTTTTTTTAAATAAATAAATGGTATTCGATTTTTAAAACCAAGGAGTTTTCAATTAAAAAGATTTTAATATGACAGGAACAGTGGAAATATTCCATTCCCGATACTTTTAGTGCAGCCCTCGTAACCGCGGGATGAAAAAAAAGTAATGTTCATTGTCTGGAGTATCATTGGATCCCATAATTATGATTAAATGACTATCAATAGTTTTTGAGACTGGATATTTTCGGTTAAAGATTATGAAGTGTAAAAAGTAAAAGTTATGAAATATAAACTTCGTTTTAGAGTCGAAAAAATCAATACTGTGCATGCGTAAATATTCATCCCAACTACGGAACCCTTAATTCGCTGTGCGTGGTCCGACACGCACTTGGACGGTTTAAGAGTATGTTTTCTCTTCTTTATTCTAATTGCTCTGTGTAGCATTGTATACACGTTATGTTTATGCCTCTTGTATATTTGATTCTAGGAAAAACAAAAGGACATAGACAGCGGCACTCCAGAAAACGAAAAAGATGCTACCACAGAGAAAGAAGCAAAACTAAATGAAGAGGAAAAAGAGGCGGCTCTCCTGACAAACGGAGAAAGTGAGCAAAAAGTAGAGAACGGAGAGTCTGCACCTACGCCTGAAGACGGCAAGAAACCCAAGAAGGAAAAGGTGCTTTCATTTAAAGAACTTTGTTGTATTTCGTTGCCAACATCTAACTAGTATTGAGTTTTGGTTGCATGTGTGTGCCTATTTACTATTTTATCTTAACCAAGCATGTCATGGGCAGGTCAAGAAGAAATGGTCGCTCAGATCGATCAGTTTCAGCAGAAAAGACAAACCCAAACAAGAGAAGAAGCAAAAAGATGAGGAACCCAAAACAAATGGTGAATCAGAGAAAGTGCCAGAGGAGGTATGTATTCGTTTCATTAGACATTTCGTATTGCTTGTGGTCCTGACCACAATAAAGATCGTCCAAACAATCTTGAAAACGTAAGTTTTTTTAATATTTAAGTATATACCTAACGCCAAAAATACTAGTTGAGAAATAATAAATATACAATTTAGCAATTAAAAAGTACAAAATTGTATATGTGGACTTTAATCGTTGACAAAAAGAGATAGTGAGGTGAAAATATGAGCAAATTGAATGACCTTTGTCCTACTTACAAGCATAGTTTTAATTGAATAAACTTATACTTTAAAACACATTATATTCATTTATAAAATTACTAGCTTCTGCCCGCGACTTCGTCCACGTGAATTTCTTGTTCCCGACCCATCCCGTCGCATCGCTTCGCCTGTCCGCGCTCTTAATACATTTTTGATCAACGTTCTTTTTGAGTTTTTTTCTGTTTTTCCGGATGCTTTTGCTGTTTGCCTAGCGTGATATTAAATAACTCAAGAATTGGGCTATCAAAGGAAAAAAATATATTTCAAATCCGACTGGTAGTTCCAGAGATTAGCGAGTTCAAACAAACAAACTCTTCAGCGTTATTATAAGTAAAGAACACAATCACTACACCCCAAAACAGTTTTGGCCAAAGATTATTTGTCTTCGAACTGTCAAGTTACTGAATCCATACTAATATTATAAATGCGTGTCTTTTACCTCTTCACGCTTAAACCGCTAAACCAACTTAGATGAAATTTGGTATAGAGATAGTTTGCTTCCCGGGAAAGGACATAGGACACTTTTTATCCCGATATTCTTACGGGATTTGACACTTAAGCGGGTGAAACCGCGGGGCACTGCTAGTATGATTATAAGTCCAAGTATAGTATCCATGGGCAGCGGGATTGTCCGAAAGGGTTACCGCTGCCCCGGAACATAAAGGGCTAAGGAAGGAACACGGATGGGTTTTAGTCAGTAAGAGTCTGACACTCCCTTCCGCTCCACCCAGAGCGGGAGGGGTCATTGGATGATTTCCCAACCTTAAAAAAAAAAAAAAGAAGTATAGTGTCCATGCACAAATAATCATCCTCAAATTTCTTCGTCCAGTTTCTTTTTTTCTTAGCCCGTTTTCGTTTTGGTTTTTCGGAAAGCTTACTGTCTAGGTGTTGGCGGCCGATTACGTTGCCAGGTAATCAGGGAAGATTGACAATATACTATGTGCAACATAATTAACGCAAGACCTCGTACACCCCAATTAAAGTATTGACTTAAAAAGTATAATGCCATCAAAAACATAACTTGTAAAACAACAGATTGACTTTGCCATCGCATAAAAACACCAATGTATAGATCTCACAAGTAATACATACAATTAGATTGATTAGTGCGATTGCCAAGTCAATTTATTTATTTAAAACATAAAAGATTTTTAATATTGATATGGTCACTATAAGACGTTGTTAGGTTAGCTAATTACGTAATAACTTAAGACAGATGGTCCTTTAAGTAGGGACTGAATAAGTTAACCGACTTGGTATTATATGGATCTCACAACGTTTAACTTTTTTTTGTTTTTTTTTTACAAGTTATATTTTTGATGGCATCACACTTTTCGCTGGCATGGCAACACTCATCATACGAGACGAGAGCGGCCGCTTCGTGTTTTGTATTTTTTTTTTTTTTGCATCAGTATTAATATTTAGGGCCGCACTCGTCAAACGTCAGTTAAAGTTAATCCTTATGTAAAATTGTTATCTCTCATTCACTGTAAATACTGTCGAATGTACCTAACAGAAAATTACAACATCAAGCTTAACAGATGATTAACTTGAACTAATGTACGGCACTCACTGCCGCACTCAAAGTTTTTTTAAATGAATACATTACTTAATCCATTATTTTTCTATAGAATTAGATTTATATAAAGATTATTTAAATTTTTATACCCATACTGACTATTAGTTATATTATATTACTTCGAATTTATATTATATTACTATAATTTCGAAAAACCCTTTCTTAGTGGATACCTATATACACTTCACAAAGAACACACTCTCCAAAAATGTCTTTACATGACCAGCGGTTTAGGCTGTGCATTGATATAATCAGTCAGACAGGATCACAGGACTTTGAATTTTATATTAGATAGCGGCCCGCCCCTGCTTCGCACGGGTGCAATTTTTTTTTTTCGAATTTCCAAAATTTTATTTCATACTAGCTTCTGCCCGCGACTTCGTCCGCGTGAAATTTCACCCTCCCCCCATTCACCCTCTTAGGAGTGGAATTTCGAAAAACCCTTTCTTAGTGGATACCTTTATACACTTCACACAGAACACACTCCAAATTGAATGTCTCTATGACCAGCGGTTTAGGCTGTGCATTGATATAATCAGTCAGACAGGATCACAGGACTTTGAATTTTATATTAGATTATAAAAGTAAACCTAAGTACCTACCTAATAAAAAAAACTCAATAACAGAAAATAAAATACCTAAATAAACCTATTTCTGATGATAACTAATCTAAACTCAATAAATAAGCAAAATCCCTAAAAACTAATATCTATACGAATGATTAATCCTACCTAACAGTTATTTAAAATAACCTATGGTCACTACGTACACTATCAAATATACTACCCATACTTTAAAATTAAAATCTATACCTACGATTTATAAAAATAAACCTAAATACTCTACCTTAAACTGTACTTAGTAAAAACTAAAAGGAATAAAAAGGTCGCACTGAAAAGCACGTTTTGGAATTGCAAGAAGCAGTTAAAACATACAATTTATAGAATGCTAATATGAACGAACGCTCGCCTATTATTATTATCTTCGTCGTGTACTACGACAAACTTATTATTTGCGGTTGGTACAGTAATCGGGTCTAGGGATCGAACCGCAAAATTAAGTTTGTTTTTTATTGTATATTTTTTTCCGGGATAAAACGTACCCAGTTTTTGCCTGATGCCTGAAAAACAGACAGACAGATAGACAAACATTTTTTAAATCACATTTTTGGGTTCTGTGTCGGTTTAATAACACCCCCTGCCATTTATTTTTTTGATATTTTCAATGTACAGAATTTTCACTTTACAGATTTATTATAAGTATTTGTAATTTGAACGAATATTTAAACACTACCAAAACAACTAATACCTATTTTATAAAATAACAACAAAAGAAATTCAAATAAACTATTTAAAGACTAAAAGTCGCGCTGATAAGCACGGTTTGTTAATATCAATTATTGTCCAGCCAAATATTGAATGAAGCTCGCGCTTTTTTTTCGGACCCCCGCCTTTTTATACACTACCGCCACGACCCGCGTCGAGCGCGGCAACCGTTACACAAAAATAATCCTTATGGCATGATTCAGTATTCACGCGCGACGGCGCGATGGCTTATTAGCGTATTTCATGTATAAGTTTGGTGTTTCTATACCGATTACTATGATTATTTTTTTATTGAATAGGTAATAATATTAACTTCTTTTAATTAGAGATGAATGAGAGTATTATAAACGTAAGAGTAAACAAATATAATCAGAAAGCTCCGAACTGCTAAGCTATCGGGAGTTACACGTGTTATTATGAGTCAACCATAAAAGATAGACATATGCTGTTGTGGGATATTTTTTAGATAATTTTATGTAGAACATTTCCTTCATAAATGATTTCTATGTAGCTTTAACCATTAAGGATGCACACGCGACGGAAGGTTACAAAACGGAGCAAATTCTCCCGTTTTCCCAACATTTCCTTTCACTGCTCTGCTCCTATTCATTCTAGCGTGATGAAAAGTATACTATAACCTCCCCAGGAGTATGAAGAATAATTGTACCAAGTTTCGTTAAAATCCGTCGAGTAGTTTTTGTTTCTATAAGAACATAGAGACAGACAGACAGACAAAAATTTTACTGATTGCATTTTTGGCATCAGTAACGATCACTAATTACCCCCTAATAGTTATTTTTAAAATATATATCATGTACAGAATTGACCTCTCTACAGATTTATTATAAGTATAGATAACCCTTATCCTGACAATACCGAACACAACAAAAAAAGAATTAGCGAAATCGGTTCAGCTGCTTTCGAGATTTACGCTTAACAACACATTTAGCGATTCATTTTTATACTAAAGAATTTTTTTTTTATATAAAAAATCGGCATTTTGATACTCAGCGCGGTAACCGTGACGTGCGAGCGAGCTCTCAGGCAGGCAGGCGTGCGACAGCAGCCCACTGTCGGTTGTACCGACGGCGATACGCGAAGCGGTAGGCATATAACGCGTGGTCTTGAGCGAGTGACGAACGCCTGGCAACGGGCCGTACAGCAGAAATCGTAATATATTAATTTCGCCATAGCTTCAAAACCAAACGTCCAATTTTAATCATTCAAAGACCAAATATTATCTACATAAACTGTACTTAGTGATGAAATTTATTTTGATAAGGATTAATAGCATGAGTAAAATAAACGCGTTTAAAAGTAGTCCAATTTTTTTTTAAGATTTTTAAATAAATAATGGTTGTTGTGCCTCACTCGACATAGATAGGTATAGTGTGTCGCTGACTTTTTTGTAGATATTTATAAGATCTACAATTAATTAAAACATTTTATGGTTCTATCTTTTATAGTTTAGGCAGCGTACGCAAAATAAGTAACTTTTCTGGTTGATTTTTTACACCTTGTGTCCGAAAAACCCAAATATCTTACGGAACCCTATTTTTTTCCAAAATAAAATATGTTACTCGTGGATAATGTAGCTTTCGAATGGTGAAAGAATTTTTAAAATCGGTCCAGTAGTTTTTGAGCCTATTCATTACAAACAAACAAAGTTTTCCTCTTTATAATATTAGTGTAGATATTATTATTACTACTACAATTTGCTTATGTTAAATAAAACGTGGTTTGTGTGTATACCTGCGATATCGCAGGAAGACCCAATGTATCTAAGAAAGTGGACCGAAATTACAAAATATTTTAGTTTTTCCTTGATTTATACATTAAACACTAATGGTATTCTAAATTTGAAGCTTCTATGTCTGCTAGAAGTGCCTTAGAGTTTTGATGATCGGTGAGTTAGTCAGTGAGTGAGTGACAAAATTAAGAAACTTTGACTAGTTATATTAATTCTAAAATTTTTAACGTTCAAATTGAATGAAATTTGAATACCGTGTTTGTACAATGCCTGCTTGGTTACTGAAAATTCAGGCTTCTAGTTTTATCCACAACGAAGTTATAGGGGGGTCAAAAATGGCCTGAAATGGTTCGAGAAAAGGATGGTACGGCCGTGCCGCTTTTTGCTCGACTTGACGGGGGCATTGCCGTGCCCCCAGATACAATTACTAAATCTTTAATTCTTTAAAGCTAACTATTATTATTAAGAAAATCGTGTTGACCCTTGCATTACTCTATGCATTTAAAATTAAGTCTTATTGCCTTGAAATAATATTTAATTTCCTTTGACTCAATCGGCGGCCAGTATGGCAAAATACATAATTAAAAAAAAAGCCTATATTCAAAGTTACCGATATCGATTCAGTAGTCAATGGGGATTGTACAAAATTTCGAACCATTACATTTTATTTTATTTTTTGAAAATTTAGAGCATTTTGAGAAACTAATTTGAATATTTTGATGATCAATCCCGCTGAGACGTAGAATCGTGTAATTTCGCAAAAAGCAAGGTTTCACAGCACAAGCAAAGGAAAATTTTGCGCATTTTCTCACAATTTTTTTTCGATTAATAATGTATGCCAACAAAAATAGGAGCGTCAATGACCTCGATATGTCAACTGTGACTTGAAAAAGAGGGATTGCAAAGGAAATAAGGAAAGAGTGAACATGCATCTTCTGGGCACGCTTGCGCTCGATCCATCACAGACCTCATCCATGGCGCTTTATATCAGGCGTTATCGAGGTCAAGAGCACGATCAATCAGCAATTTTGTTATCCGTTTTTATTCAATTTGTTATTATCTGTTTTTGTAATTTGTTTTTGTTATATCTCACTGACTTTCCAAAATAAGTAAACGAGGCGCTGTTTTACCAATATGGTGCACGATCATCCCTATTCTTAGTTGGAACGCATTATACGGGAGACTGTTTTTTCAACTAGAAACTGTCCTTTTATTCGCAGTCCTTAAGACTGGTCCTTAGAGAGGAAGGGGAGGTCTTTGCCATGCAATATGGGCATATAAACCAAAAAGTAGTTAAATAATGTCAAAACGCTCCTAAAAGATGAATCGGTATAACTTTGGATAAAGCTATGAAATACAAGGGTAAGGTGAAAAGTTTTCGGCCTGACAATGAAAGACTGTGATTTTCAGTAAAAAAAATATTTTATTTTGCTACATAATATCCCTTGACTTTAACACACTTGGTCTAGCGCTTCTCCAAAATCAGTATTCCTTCCCGGAAATTAGGAATCTGTAAGGTTGTGAAATTGTACATTTACGGCCCTCGCAACTTCTTCATTGGATGCGAAGCGCTTCCCAGAAACAAATTTCTTCAAGTTTGGGAACAGATGGAAGTCAAGTTAGGGTGCCAAGACAAAAGCCGAGCAAATCGTACCCCGTTTTCCCATTGCTAAAGCGCCAAGGGTGCATTGTCCTGGTGAAAGACATTCAGTAAATGCTGCACCCATCTTGCGCAGAGCTTTCGCATCCCTAATTCTGTGTGCAAGATGATTGCCGATATGCCGAGGCTATACGGATATCAAAAGAAAGAATGGGTTCTTTCTTTTGATATCCGTATAGCCTCGGCTATCTCCCTCACCATCACTCACCTATAGTTCAATACGATATCATTCATGCAGTTTTTCGATGGTTTCCGGTGTGGCTGCAGTTTTTGGCCATCCTTCACGTGGGTCATCATCGAGGGACGTGCGACCCTTTTAAATTCAGCTGCACGCTTTTTAACGCTTGACATGGAAGGAGCAGTCTCCGTAAACTTTTGTCAACTTCGGATGAGTTTCCTTAGGGGTTATCCATCCAAAACGAAGAATTTTATAACCGTACGATGTTCAAGTTTATACATTTTAACAAAAAACACGCAAGACATCTACTGCAAAAATTCGTGTAAACAAACTACTTGCGAGAAAAAGTTGAAACTTGTTGTACGACTAATGCCACGTGTGCACCCAGACGGGAAAAAAAATTTGGAATGCAATTTCTGTGTGAGGCCGAGAACTTTTCACCTTACCCTCGTAGTAGTACAATTTTAAGCTACAGCGCACTGTGAGGCGCTACGCAGAAGGCTTTCATTTTGTTCGCGAATGACTACGAGAGACATCATCCGGTAAGCATTGCCGGCGCGGTTGTTATGTCCTCCGTGAACTTTGCACCAAGGAGCCAAAAATTGCCTACAAAGCTAATAAACAAATACAAATTCTAACTCTTATATCTCATTTCGACTGAGTTTAAAGATATGCATGTCAAATAAGTTTCGTTTCTAGTCTGTACTAGAAAAACAAGATATAGGCCGCGAGAAAACATTGGCATTGTCCTTTATTGACTATCGTCTGCTCAGCGCCTGAAAGTGAAAACTATAGTAAGAGGATAATTCAATAAACAAAAAACGTTTCGTAATTTAGTTTTTTGTTTGTTTAGCTGTTTCCTTGGATCTAGATCACAGATAGTGATATACAAACGCATCAAGTATTTTGACCCGACTGAGGGGCTCATACAGTCACATGCATGATCACTTGCTCACTTAGGTACTTTACTTGAGTTTTAGGAGGTATTATTTGTTCAGTAGTTTTTTAGTTCAGAAAAGTCGGGAGTAAATTAAATTGAGTATTTACTTACTAGCATTTTTTTTTCTATTTTTATATTATATTTAAAAATATTGTTATATTATATATTGTTATTGGGTATATATATACATGACAAACTGCTCGTTTCTTAGGGTTCCGTACCTCAAAAGGAAAAAACGGATATATACCTTATAGGATCACTCGTGTCTGTCTGTCTGTCCGTCTGTCACAGCCAATTTGCTCCGAATCTTATGGACCGATTAAGTTGAATTTTGGTACACATATGAATCTCTGTGACCCAAACACAGACGTGTAACGTAAATAAATGAGTTTTGAAAATGGGAGTGTTTTTTGAGGGGTAAATAGACAATTAAAAAAGAAAGTTTCGCAATCTGTACCGTGTGACATATCAAATGAAAGGGTTTACCGTGAGGATCTCAAATATATTGTTTTCATAATCTTAAAGTAAATTTTATTAAAGTTATTTAAGACAATAGACGGAAATTTGCCATTCCCCCCCCTTATCTCCGAAACTACATAGCCTAAAATTTTGAAAAAAATACAGAAAATAGTTCTATACCTATAGATTACAGGAAAATTAATAAGAAGTCTATGATCTTGAAACAACATGGTAAATCTCTCAATATTGTGCGTACAAACTTACATTTTCCGTTGGAATGTATGGAAGAACATGTTTTTCAACTACAATGTTAAGTTTGTTCTTGGGATAAATTCATTCCAACTACGGAACCCTTCATTGTGCGTGGTCCGACACGTACTTGGCCGGTTTTTTTTTAAATTACATTTGGGCGATGATAATATGTACGATACGGGCTAACACGTTGTTGTGGGTTAAAAGGCCTCGTACCAATTTGAACGCACGTGTGTGCGCGATTTCACATATCCTTAAATTTTCACACAGCATAAGGTCAATGACTTATTATGAGCCAAAAATAATGTAGACTGGCTATACCCCCAACTTCGCTCGCTTAGTTTTCGATAAATGTGTGGCACACTACGATAGAAAATAAAAAAGCTAACCAAAAAGCCAGATGTTTGTCAGTAAATAGAGTTGACTCATCAAGTGGTGGCAAAATCTTATTGCCTATCTTTTTTTTAGTATTTTGTAATATCTTGCTTGGACATATTGTAACGGAGGATTTGGAGGAAAATCTGTATGTAGACCGGGAATGGAGATCGTTGGCGCTGAGATATAACATGTTGATCCGAAGGATCTCACTCTGCAGAGTTAAAATATTACTTTTTAAGGCACAGCTATAAAAAACCGGCCAAGTACGTGTCGGACCACGCACAATGAAGGGTTCCGTAGTTGGAATGAATTTATCCCAAGAACAAACTTAACATTGTAGTTGAAAAACATGTTCTCCCATACATTCCAACTGAAAATGTAACTTTGTACGCACAATATTGAGAGATTTACCATGTTGTTTCAAGATCATAGACTTCTTATTAATTGTCCTGTAATCTATAGGTATAGAACTATTTTCTGTATTTATTTCAAAATTTTAGGCTCCCTAGTTTCGGAGATAAGGGGGGGGGGGAATGGTAAATTTCCGTCTATTGTCTTAAATAAGTTTAATACAATTTATTTTAAAATTATGAAGAAAAAAAAATTTGAGATCCTCACAGTAAGCCCTTTCATTTGATATGTCACACGGTACAGATTGCGAAACTTCTTTTTTAAATTGTCTATTTACCCCTCAAAAATGACTCCCATTTTCAAACCTCATTTATTTACGTTACATGTCTGTGTTTGGGTCACAGAGATTCATGTGTACCAAATTTCAACTTAATCGGTCCATAAGATTCGGAGCAAATTGGCTGTGACAGACGGACAGACAGACATACGAGTGATCCTATAAGGGTTCCGTTTTTCCTTTTGTGGTACGGAACCCTAAAAAACAGGAAGTTGAGTTTTAAATAGGTACGACATCGACACCTATTTAAAACTCAAGTGAAATATCTACCTACGTGTACAAAACTGGTCATGAACATGGCTTATGAGCCCCTCAGTTGGGTCAATATAATCGATGGTTTGTATATCACTCAGTGATCTACATCCAAGGAAACTGTTAAATAAACGTGATGACCCAAATTCGCAAATATTACTAATACGACTGAAGGGCAAGCCAATTATTTCAACAACACTATACCGAAAAGGAGTAAAGACTTAAACCTGAACCTGAAATGTAAAAGAAACTAGTTAATTGATAAAAAAAAGTTTACAAAGCAGGTCGTTTTATTGTTCCCTAGCCCAATGCCAAAAACGGAACCATCATGTCCATCTGTCCGTCCGTCCATAAAGTGTACTCGAAGACTATTTATTGGCACTGTATTGATGTTGGACCCCGCACAAATTATATGGAAAAGCCGTTCGGTGAATATGACAGAAATTTTGGTACAATATAGCCTGTAATATACTGATTGAAAGTTAGTATAGGCGCAAAAAAAAAATGGCCAGTTTTAGAGATATAGCCATTTTTATGTTAAGTCAGGAATATGATTTTAATATAAACAAAAAGCATTCACATCAACCACAACAGGTTCCAGTTCATATGTTGTAGTTTAAAAACATATTTCTACGTCTATATACCCCGAAGCGGTGGGCAGAGATGACATTTCGAATAGTAAGTAGACAAGTGGTCCGTCTGATTTTGTTGAAACATTTGGGATCTTGTATTAAAAGTCTTTTGTCTTTTCCATGGAGTATTTTTAGTTAAAGATTATTTACAGCAATACATAACATTTGCAAAATATAAAAAAAATACAATAAGTATATAAAACAAAATCGCTTTTCACGTATGTGTGACCTGTAGCCACTATGGATTTCACAAACATTTTAAAGAATCTATTTCTTTAGATATGTATTT
Source organism: Gortyna flavago (assembly GCA_963669345.1). Lineage (NCBI taxonomy): Eukaryota > Metazoa > Arthropoda > Insecta > Lepidoptera > Noctuidae > Gortyna > Gortyna flavago. Next base: position 7,082,431 of record OY770129.1, on the reverse strand, counting down.
ATGTGTCATCATCTGCCTAGCCTTTCCCAACAATGTTGGGGTCGGCTTCCTGTCTAACCGGATGCAGCTGAATATCAGTATTTTACATGGAGCGACTGACCTCCACAACCCAGTTACTGGGTAATACGAAACCCCTTGGTAAGGCCGCTATCCCACAGGCGTTTTACGAGCGTCGGCGTCTCTCGAACGTCTGCGCTGCGTCAACGTTGCGCCGTCGCGTGACAAGCATTGACGTCCGCTGACGCGACGTCAACGTCGCGTCTGCGCAACGTTAACGACGCGTTGCAAATGGCCGCCAGCTATAGCCCCCGCCCGTACCCACACGGACAGAGCAGGGCAGCGTGATTGTACCTGTTGCCAACAAACGCGACGTTAACGTTGCGCAGACGCGACGTTGACGTCGCGTTCAACGGACGTTAATGCTTGTGACGCGACGACGCGACGTCAACGTCGCGTCTACGCAACGTTGACGCTGCGCAGACGTTCGAGAGACGCCGACGCTCGTAAAACGCCAGTGGGATAGCGGCCTAAGACTTTTTGTCAGTCTTTCGGGCTTCTGACTACCCGTAACGACTGTGAGAGCCGGGACAAACGGCTTAACGTGCTTTCCGAGGCACGGAGGGGTCTGAACTTTGACCTTCAATATCTCCGTAACCAGAATGGTTCCCAGATATTGTCTAGAACAAAAAAAGATTACAATGGCGGGGAGAACAAGTGACTCTCGGCTTTGGTAAGCACAGATAACTCGATGTTTTGATATTTCGCCACATCAGTATATTGCACCCGTGCGAGGCAGGGGCGGGTCACTAGTCTAATGTAAAACTAAAATAGGGCATCGAGAAATTCCTCCGTATCGCTGTCGACTGGTACCGCGTCCAAATGGACATCATTGCGACGTTGAATGGCAATGCTTACCCTCCGGTCAATGTTAAAATCAGCCCCCGTTTGTTCACGGGAAGTCAAGCAACCGTTTGGTGATTTTCTTTAAAAAGGAGATTAGCGTAGTTATATTTACGCTACTTCAGGTTTTCCGCCGCAACAGTGGCAGCTCAGCATACCAAGTTATATTAGGCACTAGCATCTTGTAGGTATACTTTGCAACATTCTTAGCGACGGATATTTAAAGTTGTCATTGTCTTGTAATAGCAAGTCCCAATAGAAAACGATTGGCGTACGTGGTAGTCGCGATCGTTGTTTGTACGACTACGAATCCCAACAACGATCGCAACCCTGCCTGAGCTGGCCAAACGCCTGCAGCGATAACCTTAAATATAAATGTGGGCACGTGATTCACATGTCACCTGATTTGTTCAAATGTGTACTCATACATACTGTAATTTCAGCAAAATCGGCCGATCGATTTTTCCACTATTAGTAATGTGTGCAATACATTTCTCCTTACCCCTTCAGGGTGGGTATACAGACGAAGAGTCATATTAATTAAAACTTGTTATAGTCGATGTGATTGCTTTTTGTTTATTTTTTAGCAGTAACTATAACATAGAAATCACTTCCTGACTTGAACAGAAAAAAAATGGCTATATCTCTAAAACTGGCCATTATATTTTTTTGCGCCCATATTTACTTTCAATCAGCATGTTACAGGCTATATTGTATCAAAATTTAAGCGAAATTCACCGAACGGCTTTTTCCATACATTTTGTGCGGGGTCCTTTGGAACGAATGTGTATTAAATGAACAGCTTACCAATGGTGTAGTAAAATAATAATAATATAAAAAATTGGCCATCTCCGTACAAGAATCCGAGGGATGTTGAATCCCATAATTAAAAAGATTATGATGTTTCTAAGTGACTTTTTTTCTAGTCAATAGTTGATGAAATTCGCGCTTCTAAAGTCGCAAAAAATGTCCCTCTAACTTTTCAATTAAAGGATAAAAAAAAACTGAAATAATCCGCCGTTTAATAGAAAAATTGGTAATTATGTCGTGTAGTTCAGTTTCGTTGTTGTAGTTCAGATATACTATGAAATACAAACTCGTTATTGCTGCCGATAAAATCAAAATTGTACATGCGTAAATATTCATTCCGACTACGGAACCCTCCACATTGTGCGTGGTCCGACCCGCACTTGGCCGATTTTTACAAGCTTTTATTAGTTTTGAAATTGGTTGGTAGTCTTAGAACTGTTCAGCTCCTTATATTTCAGGAAACATTAGGTTAGGTTGCTAGGTTCCAAAGGAGTTACAGATAAATTTACCAAACTCGTTTCATTTAATTTTTTTCTAATTACTTTACTAGTTTTTGTTATAGTCTGTAGTGTAAAACTAAACATGGTGCAAATAATATAAATTTCTGTTTGCGATGCGACCTTGCGGTCAGACTATTAGAAACCAACGATTTCTATGACAAGTAACTATTGCGCCGTAGTGCATTGCACCCAAACTGGCGCAGCGCGAGGAACAATGCGCATTATAATTCAAAGTATAGCTATATCCGTGCTAACCAAACGTGAGCCGCCATTGTCGTCGGTGATATCGCTCTATTAGTGATAGTTTTAATTCATTGACTTCTGTGACGCCAAGTCCCTCTATTATGTAGTAGTGAATCCATAAATCAAAAATCAAAAGTCATTTATTCAAACTATCCTGAGAATCAGCACTTTTCGAACGTCAAAATTACACAAGACAGTCCCCCAAAACGCCCGCCCTTCACCACTTCCTAGTGCTTTCGCTGGGGAGAAGAAGTGGCGCAACAGACTCCCCAGCAGCACAGCTGTCTGTTCAGTTATAAAATACTCGTATTACATATTATTAATATGATAACACAACCTAACTTTCACACTTCCACAATATGATTGATGGTTTTGTTACGGACATAGTTAACATGCCATACTCTTTAACGCTCCATGTAGTCTAAAATGCTAGAATATCTGTAATGAAGGTAAATAATAAAGCCGTCAAGTGCAATATGAGCTAAACATAAAATAAAAGAAACCTACATAAATAATATGATAAAAAGGGGGCAGAGAGGATCGCGCTGCACATTACCATGTGGAGTATTATTGGTGGACCTCACTATCCTACTAATATTATAAACGCGAAAGTTTGTAAGGATGGATGTTTGTTACTCTTTCACGCAAAAACTACTGAACGGATTTCGATGAAACTTCACAGTAATATAGCTTATACATCAGAATAACACATAGGCTACAATTTATAAAGATTTTGTGTAATTTTTTTTTGCCATAATATAAGTATCAAGTAAGTCGGAAAAATTCCTGCCCTCTGAGAGCTATCTTGGCGTGCGCTGCCTAAACCGTTACAGCTACACGAAGATAATGTATCGTGGGACTGTTTGTCTTAAATAGTTCTAAATAAAAGTCCGCGACAGCATATATCTACCTTTTATGTGGAAGCCATTATATCCAAAATAGTGATCCATAAATACATTTAAATCGGATACTTTTATTACAATGCACATTTTAGAAAACTTAGTTAATTCTTATGAAAATTAATACATTTATCGCTTTCGGTATTTAATGTAGATAAACTTTGTCTTTTACACCAAGCAATTTGGACAAATTCTTTAAAAGTTATCACGATAAGATCGACCTGAGGTAGAGCGCCATAGGAATTGGCGGCGCGGCGGCGCGGCGCAGCGGCGGCGCGCGGTCCCGAACGCGGGCAGGCAGACGCGTGAGGCACAGAGCACTTTTATAATACGTATTGCGTACCTATCACAGTATCAATCTCAATCTGAATCATTTTGAAGGATATCGCTAATCCATCGCTTTACCTGTATATGTTCGAAAAATTTGTCTGCTCAACAACGTAAATCAATAACGCAATGAATGTTGTTGAACTGCCAAAATGAAATGAATAAGTAGGCATAATTATAATTTTTAGGTAGTATATTTTAAGAAGGGCCCGAGGGGCCCGTAGCTAAATAATAACAGCCGCACAGGTCGATCGGTCAGGTTAAGCTACGCTTGCCACGGTTGGTCTGTGGATGGATGACCATCTTTACATACCGAGACCCCTCCGTGCCTCGAAAAGCACGTTAAGATGTTGGTCCCAGCTGCCATTCGTGGATATTTTCTTCTACAGTCGCTACGGGTCGTCGGAACCCCTAAAAGTCTGACAACCAGTCTCACCAAGGAGTATCGTATTACCCAGTAACTGGATTGAGGAGGTCAGATAGGCAGTCGTCCTACATAAAATACTGGTAATCAGCTGCATCCGATTAGACTGGAAGCCGACCCCAACATAGTTGGGAAAAGGCTAGGCAGGTGATATTTTAAAAATAAATATCAAATCAAATCACATGTTTTTTTTTTTGTTAGTTTAAGATTAACGTATAGTTTTAGGTTTAGGTTGTGTTGTAAGTAGGAAGAACATAGATCATTCGTTTTCCTCATAATTAGCTAATGGAATTGTTTTAGTTAGATTGAAAATTACTACGGATTTTGTGATTTTTTTAATAGTACTTACAATAATGACTCAAAAGCGTAAGTCTAATATATCCTACTAATATTATAAATGCGAAAGTTTGTAAGGATGGATGTTTGTTACTCTTTCACGCAAAAACTACTGAACGGATTTCGATGAAACTTCACAGTAATATAGCTTATACATCAGAATAACACATAGGCTACAATTTATAAAGATTTTGTGTAATTTTTTTTTTGCCCATACGATAAGTATCAAGTAAGTCGGAAAAATTCCTGCCCTCTGAGAGCTATCTTGGCGTGCGCTGCCTAAACCGTTACAGCTACACGAAGATAATGTATCGAGGGACTGTTTGTCTTAAATAGTTCTAAATAAAAGTCCGCGACAGCATATATCTACCTTTTATGTGGAAGCCATTATATCCAAAATAGTGATCCATAAATACATTTAAATCGGATACTTTTTTTACAATGCACATTTTAGAGTACTTAGTTTATTCTTATGAAAATTAATACATTTATCGCTTTCGGTATTTAATGTAGATAAACTTTGTCTTTTACACCAAGCAATTTGGACAAATTCTTTAAAAGTTATCACGATAAGATTGACCTGAGGTAGAGAGCCATAGGACTGAATTGGCGGCGCACAGAGCGGGGAAGGGGGGGGGGGGGGGGCAGGGCGAAGTCCCGAACGCGGGCAGGCAGACGCGTGAGGCACAGAGAACTTTTATAATACCTATTGCGTACCTATCACAGTATCAATCTCAATATGAATCATTTAGAAAGGATATCGCTAATCCATCGCTTTACCTTTAAGTTCGAAAAATGTGTCTGCTCAACAACGTAAATAAATAACGCAATGAATGTTGTTGAACTCATCATCTGCCTAGCCTTATCCCAACTATGTTGGGGTCGGCTTCCAGTCTAACCGGATGCAGCTGAATACCAGTATTTTATGAATATGAATGAATGTTGTTGAACTGCCAAAATGAAATGAATGAGTAGGCATAATTATAATTTTTTGGTAGTATATTTTAAGAAGGGCCCAAGGGGCCCGTAGCTAAATAATAACAGCCGCACAGGTCGATCGGTCAGGTTAAGCTACGCTTGCCGCGGTTGGTCTGTGGATGGATGACCATCTTTGCATACCGAGACCGCTCCGAATCAAATCACATTTAATTACTTACTTTATTACAATTGTTTTTTTTTTTGTTAGTTTAAGATTAACGTACAGTTTTAGGTTTAGGTTGTGTTGTAAGTAGGAAGAACATAGATTCGTTTTCCTCATAATTAGCTATTGGAATTGTTTTAGTTAGTTTGAAAATTACTACGGATTTTGTGATTTTTTAAATAGTACTTACAATAATGACTCGAAAGCGTAAGTCTAATATTTCATAAAGCTCTAATAAAGCTCGAGCTATAAAAATAGCTAGACTTAACGAGACGTCTCAACAAACTGAGCTGCGAAGGTCTGAGCAGGCGGTGCGTGAGGCGCACGCAGAGCTACTGAGGCAGACACCAGAACAGTTCCAAGATCGTCGTCAACAACACACTGAGTATCTGGCATTTCAACGAGCTGCTGAAACTTTAGAACAGTTTCAACCTAGACGTCAACGGCATGCTGAGTATCTGGTGTCTCAACGGGCTGCAGAAACACCAGAACAGTCCCAAGATCGACATCAATAGCATGCTGAGTATCTGGTGTCTCAACAGGCTGCATAAACACCGGAACAGTCCCAAGATCGGCATCAATAGCATGCTGAGTATCTGGTGTCTCAAAGGGCTGCGGAGACACCGGAATAGTCCCAAGATCAGCGTCAACAGCATGCTTAGTATCTGGTGTCTCAACGGGCTGCAGAAACACCGGAACAGCCCCAAGATCGGCGTCAACAGCATGCTGAGTACAGTGGTGTCTCAACGGGCTGCGGAGACACCAGAACAGTCACAAGCTCGACGTCAGCAGCAGGCGACTTACATGGCGTCCCATAGAGCCACAGAAACCTTTACTAGGGCTGAATCCCGCAGACGCGCTGTTGTTACACTAATATAAAATGTATCGTGGGACTGTTTGTCTTAAACAGTTCTAAATAAATGTCCGCGACAGCATAATTATCTACCTTTTATGTGGAAGCCCAAAATAGTGAGCCATATCGAAAGTAGCTCTTCCTGTATGTTACCTTTTCACACCTAAACCACTGGACGGATTTCGACAAAATTTGGCAAGGAGCATCCTAGGATCCAGGAGGAGGGGTGGGGGGGGGATGGGTATCCTAGGATAGCATCCTAGGGAAGGATATGGGCTACTTCACCGGTACTGTCCCGTGGGATAATTTCCGATATCCACGCGGGCGAAGCCGCGGGCAGAAGCTAGTATTTCATAAAGCTCTAATAAAGCTCGAGCTATAAAAATAGCTAGACTAAACGAGACGTCTCAACAAACTGAGCTGCGAAGGTTTGAGCAGGCGGTGCGTGAGGCGCACACAGAGCTACTGAGACAGACACCAGAACAGTTATCTGGCATTTCAACGAGCTGCTGAAACTTCAGAACAGTGTCAACCTAGACGTCAACGGCATGCTGAGTATCTGGTGTCTCAACGGGCTGCAGAAACACCAGAACAGTCCCAAGATCGGCATCAATAGCATGCTGAGTATCTGGTGTCTCAACAGGCTGCATAAACACAGGAACAGTCCCAAGATCGGCATCAATAGCATGCTGAGTATCTGGTGTCTCAAAGGGCTGCAGAGACACCGGAATAGTCCCTAGATCAGCGTCAACAGCAGACTTAGTATCTGGTGTCTCAACGGGCTGCAGAAACACCGGAACAGCCCCAAGATCGACGTCAACAGCATGCTGAGTATAGTGGTGTCACAACGGGCTGCTGAGACACCAGAACAGTCACAAGCTCGACGTCAGCAGCAGGCGACTTACATGGCGTCCCATAGAGCCACAGAAACCTTTACTAGGGCTGAATCCCGCAGATGCGCTGTTGTTACACTAATATAATGTATCGTGGGACTGTTTTTCTTAAACAGTTCTAAATAAATGTCCGCGACAGCATAATTATCTACCTTTTATGTGGAAGCCCAAAATAGTGAGCCATATCGAAAGTACCTCTTAATGTATGTTACCTTTTCACACCTAAACCACTGGACGGATTTCGACAAAATTTGGCAAGGAGATAGATAGCATCCTAGGGAAGGACATGGGCTACTTCACCGGTACTGTCCCGTGGATAATTTCCGATATCCACGCGGGCGAAGCCGCGGGCAGAAGCTAGTTTAGAAATAAATTTAAGTACTTACTCGTATTTACATAGGTTGGAAATTTTAAAAATAAAAATCTATCAGGTCAAGTTATTTAATTTACTTGTTTATCTACACAGGTAAATCTCGCGACAAGCTTTTATCTATAACTAGCTTCTGCCCGCGGCTTCGCCCGCGTGGATGTCGGAAATTCATGGGTTATAATTTTTTTACGCGGTAATAAAATAACCCACGGTCATTACGTACACTATCAAATCGACAAACTTATTATTTGCGGTTGGTACAGTAATCGGGTCTAGGGATCGAACCGCAAAATTAAGTTTGTTTTTCATTGTACGCCCCCCGGCCCCCCGGCCGTACCGCCGACGCCGATGCAACCGCTATGTCCCTGCATTTTAAATCTGTAATATCTTCGAAAATATTCATTTAAATTACATGCTGTAAAGGGCCATACTAATCTATATTACGTGCACAATTTATTTAAGGTACTTAATTGTATAAGGATTAATGCTGTATTGCTTAAAATCGCTTTTTCGTAAATAAGTAATAAGTAAAGGATAAAAAATGGTTATTGTGGGTTATCCATAAGAGATAGACATATACCATCGCGGACTCTTTTGTAGACCTTTTTAAGGTGAACAATACTGTAGTACATTATTTTGATCTGTCTCGTAGGGTTCAGCCAGCGTTTGCAATGTAAGCTCAAAAAAATGTGTTTATTTACGACCTTACATTAAAAACCTCTAAAATTATCAGTGTTTCTCTACTATATTATGCATGTATTATATATATAAACCTTAATCTTGAATCACTCAATCTATTTAAAAAAAAACCCATCAAAATCCGTTCGGTAGTTTTAAAGATTTAAGCATACATAGGGACAGACAGACGCGGGAAGCGACTTTGCTTTATACTATGTAGTGATATAAAAACACATTTTACAAAAAAAAACAACCGACTTCCAAAAATAACTACAAAGTGATAAATAACTTTAATTTCGGAAGTCGGTGTCGTTGGTCCTGCATTTTCGTTTATTGACACCGACTTCCGAAATTAAAGTTATTTATCACTTTGTAGTTATTTTTGGAAGTCGGTTGTTTTTTTTTTGTAAAAAAGTTTTTATTTTTCACTTTTTAGTGAGAGAGTTTGTGATTTATCTAAGTTACAATAGCCTAACGTCAACTGCTCATCACCTTTTACAAAATATTGCTTTTCCCAATGCTGGGACGTTAATTGTTGAGGAGTTCTCCTGGTAAGAACCAGGAGAACTCCTCAACAACCGTTCACCATAACCATTGTGACGAGCATAAATTGCTTAGCAACCATATTAAAGTAATCGAATCGTAATCCGTAAAATATTTATCATTGAGTAGTTCCGATGGCCGTCTGTGGTCTTCGTCATCAGCTCCACTTTACCAAATGATGATTTCCGAGAGCAAATGCTCAAGGTACTCTAAAAAATTTCCAAATCGCTATAGGTTTGCCAATAAAATTTGAGGGTTTCCCTCGATTTCCCTGGGATCCTATCATCACATCCTGACCTGATGATCATGGGACCACTTGGGAAGTATACCCTTTCAAAAAAAAGAAAATTTTTCCAAATCGGTCCAGGCGTCTTCGAGAAATCGGAGAACATACATAAAAAAAAAAGATTCCGACGAATTGAGAACCACCTCCTTTTTTTGAAGTCGGTTAAAAATTAATCGCTAAATGTGTTGCTAAGCGCAAATCTCGAGAGCAGCTGAACCGATTTCGCTAATTCTTTTTTTGTTGAGTTCGGTATTGTCAGGACAAGGTTTGTACGAAAGTAAAATTGTTCTAAAAAAAATTGCACCCTTGCGAAGCTGGGGCGGGCCGCTAGTATCATATAAATTGTGTAATGACGTTATAAGTTGATAGTAAAAGTTTTAAAGGAAAAGTAAATTTTATTATTTTTAGCGCATTTAGCATGATATGATTGATATGATTGACATGATGAGTTGTTTATCATATCTAAGCTTGTTTATCATATAGCAGCATCAGCTTGTTTTAAAAAAGTTTGTTTACTATTTTTAACTTTTTAGTTCTTCGAGTTATTCTCAGCGAGTCCTTTCATTTGATACCCATATTGTAGGAGTTCATTAAAAATAACTAGTCCGACATCTTTAGAAGTCCGCCATATTGGACAGCAAGCCCTTTCATTTGATACCCATATTGTAGGAGTGCATTAAAAATAACTAGTCTGCCATCTTGGGTGTTCCGCCATGTTGGATTTAGAATGACGTCAAACAGCTAACTATGCGTTGTCATCCAAACTAAACGTGTATACAAAATTTCTGCTCGATCAGTTGAAGATATCTCCTTCAAAATTGAGTTGCAAGAGTCCACCCAAACAAACATAGTTACACATAAAAGCTTGTAAAATGATGTTTCTAAAAGTGACTGCTATTTATTTAAGTCAAATAGCTTTTGAGATATTTTCGGTTATAACCGCAGAAATAATTTTTATTTTCATCTTTTTTCTTTTTAAATGACTGTGATATACATTTTTTTTTGCGGTCGGCGTCGCGTACCTAAATATTCATCCCAACTACGGAACCTTTCACTGTGCGTACTTGGTTGAAATTTCGCTGCTTACTTACAACATATTGCCTACAGGACAACATACGTGGTCTTTTTTAGGGTACCGTACCTCAAACGGAAAAACGGAACTTTTATATAAGATCACTTCGTTGTCCGTCTGTCAAGACCCTTTTTCTCAGGAACGCGTAGAGTTATGAAGTTGAAATAATATCAAATACTCTGGGCTGCAATTCCTTGAAAAACTAAGAAAATCAAACTTCTAAGTCAACGCAATTAAAAGATATTTTGGCACTCCCAAGGGAATCAAAACCTATATACTTCCCGTTGACTAAGAATCATGAAAGGAGAACGGCAGGCCTGTATGGGAATTTCGTACAGCTAATAAAAGTTCGTGTTTTGGAATACTTTTTGTTTTAATTGGTAGTTAATATGATAAACAAGCCCTTTTTAAATTCCTAGATTTTTAGAACTTGGGACTTAAAAGTTATAACCAGTTTTGTTTTTTAAGGTTATGTACTAGTGTACCAATGTAAATTGATACTTAGAGGTCATAGACTTGTGTGCGTGATTGACGATTGACGCTGTCGTGTCACGTAATAATAAATTGCTCAGATGCAGTCACAAACCACAATCCAAAACAACAGCAAAGAACTGAACCATAAAGTAATATATCGGAACTGAACTGAAACACAGAATGATTTTCTTTTCCTGTCAATAAAATAATTGCCATATGAACAAAAAAATATTTTTGACTAAAATCATTCCTATCATAAAATCGTTAAATAATATGATTTTATGCAACAAATATGCATTCATACGTTTATTATATAAGTGTTTATTTATATTTAATGTTATTTCCATTTCTAAATAATTAGTTATCATTTCGATATTTGTGTTATTTTACTTATGGCAACTTCTAAAAAGATAACTGCGTTTAGTTTAGGATTCTATTACGTTTATTTATTAAAATCTTTTTATTCATATTATTAATTAATCCGAAATCATAGTACACTTACATGAAAATAAATGGCTTAGTTGTCTTAATAAGTGGTACAAATTCTATAACAGAACAACAAAAAAAGTATCCTGTACGAAATCTGCCGTCCACCTTTGGTAAGACGCAATGTCATGTAGCACAAGTAAAGGAAAAAATCCGAATTTTTTTACAAATTTGTACGGAACCCTTGGTGCGCGAGTCCGAATCGCACTTGATCGGTTTTTTTTTTTGTTTGGCTTTTCGTAGTTATACCTAGGACGTCGGCTGATTAACCGGACTACCCTGTGAATGCTTTAATAAAATAAGGCCTCTAACGAGGCCACAAAACTAACCGACTACACGCTAAGGACACTTACGGAGCTTGGCCTAAGGCGTCGCTGGGGGAAGGCAGCAAGGGACAGGCTGGTTCGGATCAACCACACGTGGTCCATCTGCTTGCCTTTACATTACAACGGGTTTTAGTGCAGGCAGGGTTATTACGCTGTGTTTCTTGATCAATCTGCGTGTTGGTTGCGGTCAAATTAGTCGAGAATTGCTAAGTAATAAATTAAATAGATATTATTTATTTTAAAGGAGATTATGAGAGGAACGCGGTTTTTAAGAAGATATTACAGTAATACCTAGGTAGGTACATATTATAATCATAAACAACGGTTGTAAAAATGCCCGAACGTTACTTGTTATTTGAGTTACGCGAAATTTTTTTGTACTGGTCCACACCTGGGAAGTTTGTTGATTATGGAGGTAATCCAAGTTCCAACTTGCTCTGACTTTTTTTTTTACGAAAACAATGTTTTACATGCGTTACACTGCGATAAACAGCTAATTTTTACACCAAAAATATAAGTTTTGTTCTAGCAATTATTTTTGCACAAAGTTTGATGTACAGAATGCACAGGTGACGGCTTCGTGATGGGTCTTTTTACCCTTTGTATATATACTATAACTACAATGAAAAAATGTGATTTCAATACTTATTATGTATTATTGAAATCACATTTTTTCACACAATAGCTTGTCAGTAAAGAAAACTGACCCATCCCTTGTTATGTCAATGCACTATTCAGTCATCGTATTATGAAAATACAACGGATGGACCATGCTGTGGACAAGTCTGCACCGCGCCGCCGCCACCGACGTCATTCAGTAAACATGCAATCTGAGCTCTATAAGTTCATTATGTTTCCTTTACCAGTAGTCAGTTTTGATACCTACAGCCATTCAGAATACGATGCATTGTTCACGGGGTGTATAGCATCTTGTTACAGATTTAACCGACACAACACAAAACTAATTGAAATACTTTGCCAACTTTTTATTTTATTAGGTAAATTGTTTATAAGGGATAAATGAGTACCTGTCGCAACTCTGCAAATGATGACTATGTTCAGAGAATATACAATAATTATAATAATATGAATGAAAAATTAAGTAAATCAGTATTTTAAAGCTTTGGACATAGACATCGTTTAAAAAAAACATCTAAAGCAAGTACTTAGGTAAGTAGAAGAAAAAGCTGTTTGCCGACCTCCTACGTTTCAGTCTCGCAACCCGTCCGGACACTCGCCCACGTGTAGCGCCACAAAACCTGCCCAGGACTGCTAATTTTATTTTGCACTTGCAAACTCCACAAACTTGTTTCCTAATGCCCCGTCCTTGCGTCATCATCACTACACCGATTTGTGCTAGTTTATTCCAAAATGCACCTTCGTTGAATAAAAATATAATAGTGCTGATTTAGTTTGGAGCTGTGGTTTTTCGGTTATATAAAATATCCATGGACCTGTTTCACAGTTTTCAGATAGGCAGTATCAACTAAATAAATTCAAAAATTAAACATAAACCGGTTATCTCTCACATAATTTAACCGGAATGTATCCGGAAGTGGTGAAGCATGCTATAATTTATTATTGCTCCAAAATATAATAATGAATCACTATGCCAAGTTTCATTATAATTCCTTATACCGATATTTACGTGCCCCATTACCTAGTAAACAAATAAGTGTACTAATTTTAAGTTTCAGTATCGATGTGTCCTCCGTACACGTTTATATTGAAAAAAATATTCCGTTATTTCGTTAGACTTTTTATAACAAAATACATAAAACCAGTACATTATTTACTTATGACTTCCAATCGGTGCCAAGAAAGGGCGTTCAACCTGTGATAGCAACCACGTCTGATGTTTATATGACACTCACTAGTAGTGCATCTGTACAGTCTCCGTTATTTATTGTCATGCAAATTATTGTCCTCCGCCACCGCTCCGGTCGGTCACACGATACCTTGAAGAGCTCACAGGATTATACCTCGTGTGATTGGCGTACATTAAGTTGCGGTATTACAATTAGTATTTTGAGGAATCCTGGCTACTATGTATGACTGATAAGCAGCGACCAAGACAAAGAAAAAACAATTTATTTATTTTTCCTGACTCCTAATAAAACTAAATATAAAAATAAATTATTAATACATAAGATTTTGTCGATGTCAGTTTTGGACACGGACACCAGCAGCGCTGTAATTGCGTAACACATATAAAATGGCAATCGATCACAATGATTTCATTTTGGCAGTTCAGCGCTTCAGCCACGAATTATTTAAAATATTTAACGCACTTTTCGCGGCAAGCCAAGGAGCATTTAATTTGACCTCCGTGTAATTAGTAGTAAATTAAATAATTGTTTTGAATATACGCAGGGCATACGACTTTCCACAAAAACGATTATGTATATATTTTCCACACCTGCAGTTTTTTTTTTTGTGGAATATTATCATAGTCATTTTGAATCTATATCGGTTTAAATTTATGCGTTGACTGCCGTCTAAAGCGGAACTGATATGTACTTAAAATGAATTGAATTCAACATATAAAATGGATGAGTCTAATTAACTGTCAAAATAGAGAGCTGAAATGAACGAGCGGTGTTTCAGAGCGGAAAATCATTACCATAGCCAGGTGCCCATGGTTGTGATTGTAAGGCATTTAGTGACTCATTTTTACCGTCGTATACTTTACCGTTACATGGCGGATAAAGCGATACTATGTCTGCATAAACAGCCGTGACTGGTGCCAAAGACACATCACTCCACGACAATGAATCACAATCAATTACATCCGCTCGGAAATCTATTGTTGGGACTTTATTATTCAACGAAATATTATGTTATAATTTTATAAAGTTTTGATAAACTCCTCAGGGCTTATATATTGACTTGCGGAATATGAATAAAGACCAGTTAGGCATCTATTTAACTAGTCATTCATACACGTTTATTTCGTTATTTTGGATTTAACCCGCACCATTGCACATCGCAGAATGTCCGATTCGTAAAACGTCCGATCTTTTGTGAATCGGACTGCTTTTTACCCGACTGCACGACAGCAAAGACACACACGTATCTTTGTGTAGATTCTTTGTACCCTTGAAGGATCCTAACGGCTGGATGGATTTTAAGAAATGATATGTCGTGTCCATCAACTTGTTTAGATCGTGCGATGTTTACGGGATGGCTTTGGTTGTAGGTTGTTATAAAAACAAAATAGTAGCTATTAGACGTTAATAATTAATAATAAAACAAAAAAAAAATTGTAAGCCATAAGCATATAGCATAAGCGATCCAAAAATATTAAACTAAAAGGTAGAAAGAAAAAAAAAACCGACTGCACCTAAAAAGTTCACAACAAGCTCACTTTTTAAGCAGTCTTATGCAGCTGGTGGCTTCAAATCTGAAATTAAACCTAAATAACTGCCACTTTTGGTTATGGTTTTAGTACTTTCATGATCAAAATATTCTATTGAGTGAGCAAATTATCATAAAATGTTATGTAATTATCATATTTATCATAAAAGGCTTACTGTTAGCTAAGTTGTATCTTTCTACATCAGTAATCAAAGACGGCCTTGCAGACTGGTGTCGTTTTATTATCTGCCACAGCCCTGCGGTTGAATATCGCTACAAAATGAAATAAAATATGCATAACATCGTATTCATCATTATCGTCATCGTATGTGTTCCATGCATACGGCACTGTGCCAAATATTTTTTCTTTCTTTTTTCAAATATAATTACAAATATACTATATAATATATTATAATCATAATTAATTAAAAGGTGGTCCATTGTATCAATGAAGCCACATTTCGACTTCATTGATACATTGGACCACCTTTTTGAATTAAGTATAATTTTATATTGCACAATGTTAAAACCCACTTAAATAAATAAGTAAATATGTAATTTACCTTGTAATCTTTGCCCAAAAGTGGAACCAAGATTATTACAATTTAAGTTAATTCATCAGAAAAATCTGCTTAAACAACGTGTTATTATTACGACATGAGTCGGAATATTCAATAAACATAAGTACTCTTTTAAAAGCAGATGTTACTGCACCTTCTTTTCAAAAATGCTCGTCTTTTGTCCAATAAGACAACGCCACCGACACGAGCAATCTAATTATGAGAATAATTATCTGAATATAATAACCAATGTTAAATTTTAAACTGAATTTGCACAACCCTAGCTGTGTGCAATATAATATGCCTTTGATCATGAGCAATGAAGGGAGACTATGTATTTAAAAATGTGAGCCAATCTTCCGTTACAGAATACAATACTATATAAATAATAATGCACTTGTAAGTCTCCCTTCAGTCTCAGTGCAGATTTGCCGGGTTTAACGTCGTTCTTGTAGCCATGGCCGATGATAAGGTACTAATAATCGGGTTATTATAGTTTGTTACAAATATAAAAATTATAAAGTTTCTTCTCCAATCCACGATTCTAAATAGTAGTTATAAATAAAAATTTGTGTTAGGTATAGTTTTCATTATTCTTAATTGCATTTTTGCTTTTTGTAGGCGGCCGAAGTCGCTCCCGAACCTGCTGTTGCCGAATCAGCAGAAGAAGCCAAGACTGAAAGCGAAGTTAAAGAGGAGAAAACGCCAGAAACCCCCGTGACAGAACCGATCACTAATGGAAGCACCACGCCTGAATCTCCGAAGGACGAAAGCCCTGTAGCCGAAGAGCCAGCCGCTCCTAGCCCTAACATCGACAGGCCTGAACCTCAGCCTGAAACAGAGCCGGAACAGTTACCTGTCAATGGGCTTTCCTTAGAAGAACCTGCCAAGGAAATTCTCAAGGAAGAAAAAAATGACGAGAGCGTAGAAGAACCCACCGCTGTAACGACAGAGATTGTACCTGAAATTTCCGTCATAAAAGAGGTTTGTGTTGAACAAATGCCTTTGATAGATTCCACGCCTCCACCACTCCCCGCGAATCCTCCTCCTTCTTCTGTGGCATCCTTTGCTGCCACCACAATGGCACCAGAATCGACAGACGCTTCGCTAGCTAACACCGCTGATAACGCAATTCCACCACCAACTTCTGACCCAATTTCAAATGATAAACTAGATGAATTTCCCCCTCAGTCCGAAAACGACTTAACCAACACCCAAACTGTTAGTAACGAACTTTCCTCCCCCGTCAAAGAAGATACTGAAGAAAGTTCAGTTCCTATTGCTCAAAATGAAGCTGGATCTGACACTGAAAAAACATTAGACAATGCTGTCCCTTTAGAGGGTGCTCCTGAAGTTGAAAGTGTAAAAACTGATAGTGTAATTGTTGAAGAATCACTAACAATAATTAAACAAGAAATCGAAAACACAGAAATATCAGGAAATACCGATATTGAAATTCCTGCACCTTCATCTGAGAACTTAGAAGCGCTAGAGGACAAGAACGATTCGAATGCTACTGAGGATTTACCATCCCCTCCATCTCCGATATGCGATGATGTTGATGTTATAAGCACTGAGAATAATATAGGCGAAGAAAACGTCGATAATACCCAAGTTACGATTCACGAAACAAGAGAGATTGTGTTAGTTTCTAATCACGTATCTGATACCGAGAAATCGGCTGCTCCCGAAAACGAGGTCGATAGCATCATCTCTGAACAAAATATTAAGGCTAAGTCCAAAGACTCGCTCGGTAATCTAATTGAAACAATAGAGTGTAATGGTAACATCGAGGAAGAAAAGGATGCATCAGAAATAACGCCACCGTTCGACTCCAAGGAAATTGATAACATAGAACCTGTAAGGACGGGGACGACTCCCGATGACTCGTTGCCGCCGTCTCTGTCGGAGGCCAACGAGTCGGCTCCGGCGGCGGGCGTGACGAGCAATGACGCGTCCGAGTCGTTCCCGCTGCCACCCAGCGAGCTGTGCCGCTCGGAGTCCGCCTCGCCCGCCGAGCCCGAGCCGGCGGACACGCCACAGGTGAATACTGACCGGAACCTCTTGTTTTGTAGTGGATTTAGTTCTGTAATATAAAAACCGTTTGAGTTTCCCCGTTAACAGATCTCGTATTTAGTTTCATGTGCATATCTTTACCAGCATGAGTGAACCGTTAATAACCAGGAGAATATAATGAGTGTGATCGATCTGACACAGTAATGAATACAGCCAGTGGCTGCGTTCCTATCCTTTCCCCTTCCTATAAGCTTGAAACTGAGATATAGATACGTACTAATACGCTAGCATGGTGAACGTAAAGTAGGCTTTAGTGCTAACACATTTTCATAAATCACATTTTTATTGTTTAGTCCTATTAATTTGATTCAGACAATGATTGTTATGTTATCATTTCATGTAATTTAATTAATGATGTTTTAGGTTCTACTTGTTTGCAAGTTTCGAACTTATTTGTTTGCATTATAAAACTACTAACACTTGCTTCTGCACATTAATAGGGATAATATATCTCACTAGAATATCGCCAGCAGCGTCTACGTTATTGAATCGTCGACCCGCACAGCGGAACCTATCCTTTGGCGCGCGACAGATTCATTGTTGTAGTCCAATATTTTTGTGAACAGACAGTTCTTATAGTCAGAATATTTCAGTGTTCTAAGGCCAGTGAGTTTCAGTTTAGATCGACGACCATGTTATCCACATAAAACAGAATGTTAACAAACTCCCGTTGCCAAGGGTAGCCACAGTGGCGCTGCTGGCAACGGTACACTTTACACCAATGGATTCCTAGTAAGATGACGTGTCCATTGTGATAATCACATTGTCCTACTAAAAGAGAACGAGGCTTGATATTTATTTAGGGCGCATCTAACTAGCCGCTGGGTTATAGATGTTACTGGTGAGTGTTATTAACAGTTTGTGTATGCAGCTGCAAGTATTATGTCTGCGCTTTTATAAAACCATTAACGCCTCTGCTACCAATTTGGTCATTGTTTTTTTGCTATGGAATATGGATTTACAAATGTGATGGCGCCCTCAATCATGCTAGTTAGCTTATTCGTTGTCATACCGATAAATAAGTTACGGTATACGTTGGGAGGCGTAAGACCGAAATCTGCGTATGGAACCAAGCGATGTACGGTCGAACGATACATTTTGGAGGCGATTTCATGAAGATGGTCAGAAAAAGGAAAAGGGACAGATACTCCAGATACTTTTGCGCGCCGGGACAGGTGTAATTTATTACTCATCGAACTTTGAACAGATTATTGAATCTCGACATCATTATTTAATGATGATGTAGCTAACTTGTCCTCATTCATATCCTAGGTGATCTTCTTCATGGATCGGAATAAAAAAATCGAGTTTCAACTGGATCGCAATATTTAGGATAGCTATTTCGACACAAATCATTGTAGATTCACCCTACGGTTTTTTAATATACTTAGTACTTTCAGTTTACATACCTACCTACTTTGGCAATCTAATGTCTACCTCCTTTGTTTAACACTATTTTCACCATGACCAAGAAGAAAATAGAAGTCTATCTAATGTATAATCATCATCTGCCTAGCCTTTTCCCAACTATGTTGGGGTCGGTTTCCAGTCTAACCGGATGCAGCTGAATACCAGTATCTCACATTGAGCGACTGCCTATCTGACCTCCACAACCCAGTTACTAGGTAATACAATACCCCTTCGTAAGACTGGTTGTCAGATTTTTGATCTTCTGACGATCCGTAACGACTGTCAAAGATCCACGAATGACAGCCGGGACCAACCGTGCTTTCCGAGACACAGAGGGGTCATGGTATGTAAAGATGGTCACCCGTGTACGGACCAACCGCGGCAAGCGTAGCTTAACCTGATCGGCCGACCCGTGCGGCTGTTATTACTTAGCCACTAGCCCCACTCAAGTCTATCTAATCTAGTATAACCATAAATAAGTTCATTAAAGTTTATTTTATGATCCTTGCATTTCAGTAAATATACATGTCGGATCAAGGGTAGACTGTGTCTCGCTATCGTCAGGCAGGCATATCATAATAAACGTATGGGCGTCGGTGGGTTGTGTTGGTTTATGTGCAATAGAGAAACCGTTTGCTGTTCAAATCAGATTATAATTATATAAACAATTTAATCACACACTGTACACACGGCTACACATCAAGCTATACACAACCAGTATAAGCTGATTTCTGATTGTACGAAAAACCTATACAATGCGAGGTCTGCTAAAACTGGAAATGTATAGCTTGATGTGTAGCCGTGTGTACATGACATATTAAGATACACAGTAAAATAATTATGTACAGTAACAAAGTAATTGCGAACAAATCGTAGGATCGATTACTGTTCGTATAGTGACAGAGTCACCCAAATATAATAGAATACAGGAATGTAGTTCCAGCAGCAAGGCTGAACTTTAGTAAACCGACAGGTTTGTCGGGAGCTAGTGCTCTGTCAGGAGTCCAGTCCGAAGACCGACTTCGACTACCACGCACCAACGAATGCGCTCAGTTATAAAGGATTTTTCCCCACCACGCACTCGCCCCACAACAACTCTGTCCGATGACGCATGGAAGTACGTCAACGTGTTTACTAGAGTTGATACAAAACACTATGTGTGTAATACAAGAATAATTGTCGTAAATAAACAATAGTAAATTTACAAAGTAAATCATTTAAAAATCAAAGTAACATGTCATCAGTTATTTTGAACAAAACCTTATATTACAATTATCGAAATAAGTTGCCAAAATCAATTAGTGCGTACACCAAGTACTCAATTAATTATATTCCAATTAATTAGACAATAATTGATAGTAAAAATCACTTAAATTAGTAATAAGCTAAACAAATCTTAACAAATTCCGTTGACTACCCACAATTCTCAACCATCTCTGACATACATATAGTCCATATAGAGACTTCAATAAAAAAAAATAGATTCCTCATACGGGAACACCCAAATATGCCGAATTTCGATGTTCCGGTTTTCAAAAGTCCGAATTTCATAATACCTAAGAACTACCTTACCTACCACGGAACCACCTACCTTTTTGTTCGAAAGAGGTTTATTCCGAAATGGTAACGTTTAAATTTCGTAAAGAACTGATGATGAGTTTCTGAGACAGCGGAAATGCCAGCAAATCAACCGCGATTGCTGTTATCGCATATGTATGCATTGGTTACGCAATCACACAACATAACATCACGCACGTACCCTCTAAAGGGGTACGCAGATGTGTTCAGTATACCACGGTACAACCACATTTCCGTCTAAGTTACGTCTAATCTTGCAAGTAAATTCGGGCATAGCTTTTTGTTAATTTCCACTTCGTTTATAATGATGATGTTTTAATAGCTTCCTGTCACTGATAGGTACGTAGTAAGTAGTAGTACTAAATGAATTTGTGTGGGGTAGGTACAACTAAAAAGTAAAAAATAAAAACCAACCAACCAACAACTCTTCTACTAGTCAACTCAAATTTTTAATCGATCTATATCTTCTAAACTTAAAATCAACTTTTAATCATAAGAAAGTAAACTCAATTCTGTTTTTTTTTATGTATCTTGCACTAATGTTAGGCTCTCCGAAACTGTTCATCGCTGCACTGGAGGATGTCTTCAAGGTTCTGGACTGGAAAGGGGCTGGCATTAACATTAATGGCGAGTACATAACTCATCTTCGGTTTGCCGACGATATCGTAGTCATGGGCTGAGACTATGAAGGACCTCAGTACAATGCTCGATGACCTCAGTAGAGCTTTCGAAAGAGTGGGTCTTAAGATGAACATGGACAAAACGAAGTTCATGGCAAATGCCCATGTAACACCCACTCTCATAAAGATCGGAGACGCTACACTCGAAGTCGTGGACGAGTATGGTTACCTAGGACAAACTGTCTAGTTAGGTAGGTCCAACTTCGAGAAAGAGGTCAATCGTCGAATTCGACTCGGCTCGACAGCGTTCGGGAAACTACGCAATATCTTCTCGTCCCACATACCGCAGTGTCTCAAGACGAAAGTCTTTGACCAGTGCGTGTTGCCAGTGATGACATATGGCTCTGAAACGTGGTCGCTCACAATGGGCCTTTATTAGAAAGCTAAAACTCACCCAAAGGGCAATAGAGAGAGAGGGCTATGCTTAAAGTTTCCCTGTGTGATCGAATCAGAAATGAGGAGATTCGCAGGAGAACCAAGGTATCCGACATAGGCCGAAGAATTGCCAAACTTAAGTGGCAGTGGGCAGGGCACATTGCTCGCAGAACAGATGGCCGATGGGGCCGAAAGGTTTTGGAGTGGCGACCGCGTACCGGAAGACGTAGCGTTGGAAGGCCTCCCACAAGGTGGACCGACGACCTTGTGAAGGCTGCAGGAACCCGTTGGATGCGAGAAGCCCAGAACCGGTCGAAGTGGGGGTGTTTGGGGGAGGCCTATGTCCAGCAGTGGAAGTCTTTCGGCTGAAATGATGATAATGATGACAAATGTTAGGAAGATACACTTTTTTAATCCATGAAAGGGTATTTCATGATATTCTCATCGCAAAAAAATAAAAAAAAAGCTTGTCGAAAAAAAGCTATACATTTTTAAAGACGTCCCCGAAAAATTTCTCCAAAAATAAAATTCTGCTCCTAAATTATCAAAAATCGCGGAACATACATGGGGTATTTTCGGATACCCTCTAGGTATGAAGAATCTTAATTTTGGAAAAAAAACCGGTCAAGAGCGAGTCGGACTCGCGCGCCGAGGGTTCCGTACCACCATTATGTTTTAAAATTTTCATCGGCGAGGCCTTTATTCCTCAGAGAATACTCTTGACCGATAGTGGAACTAATGTAACTTTTGTTGATGATTTCTAAAAAAGTGTGCTATTTAGAGACAAATCGTTTTATTTTTCTGTAATCTTTAACTTCTATCACATAGAATAATTTTAGATTTTCCGCTATGCAAACTTCGGAGATTAGGGGAACGGTATTTTTTTTTACATTTTTCATCAAAGTCGAGAACTATGCGGCCAATGCTAAGTTGTTCTTGGGATAAATTCATTCCAACTACGGAACCCTTCATTGTGCGTGGTCCGACACTCACTTAGCCGGTTTTTTTTATTGACGTCACTATTTGGACCTCCCTGTATATTAGTGCCTTCATTATTTTTGATGGACGCGCGCAGTGTATCAAAATAAAAAAAAAAATACATTCGTAATTAGTCCACTCAACGAATAACCCAAAAGGAGGTGTAGAGTGCGCGTGCTGGGCCCTAACCGATTTCTTCAGAAAGTTGTTCAGTAGTGGTTAGGGAGTAAACATACTAAAATTCCCCCCGTCTAGGTGAGCCGGAGTGGGGGGGGGGGGGGATAAAAGTTCCCACTTTTGAGTTTTTCGCTAATATCCTTAAAACGGTACGTCGTATAAAAAAAATATCTTCTACGTAATGATAGCTAATAAAATTTTCTACAACTTTTATCTTTTATCAAATACTAGCTGTTGCCTGCTACTTAGTTCGCGTTATTTCAGGTTAAAAAGTAACCTATAATATGTTAATCGAGGTCCTAATCTATATACCTATCAAATTTCATCCAAATCCGTTCAGCCGTTTAGTTATTGAAACTAGTATGTAGTAGCAGCACCCCGCGATTTCACCCGCATAAGTTTCCCGTGGGAATATCGGTATATAGTAGTAGTAGTATAAAAAAAAAATCTGCTGTTCCCTACATTTTGGCGAGTTATACGAACATAAATGTAGGGAACAGCAGATTTTTTTTTCACGTTTTCAGTGTTGGTCCCATAGTAAAAGTTGTTCATAATGATGAGTACAATGACCCCTTTTAAGGATTAAAACGATCAAAATGTAACGGTGTATATTTTTTTAAATTTATTTCCACGCATATCTTTTTACAGAGTAGTCCGAAATTATAATTTTTTTTAAATTGGAAATGGTATACCCCGAAGTTGACCCCATATAAATTTGGAATAGAAATTCCAACCCTAAGGGTAGTAAAACAGGGGATGATTGATTGTTCACTCACAGATTTTAATGCTAAGTTGTGTATTACAATTAAGTAAAAAAAAAAACCTCACGATGCTTTAGACCTGTCAGTCTCTTGTGTGTAGACCTCTCAGTCATTGCATTTCTTCCTCGCGCTGATCTAAACTTTCCTGTGAACGTGTTAGGTGATCTAATTCTCTTTCTATTTGCTACCAAGCTTTTTTTTTCTCTTTATTAGATTATATTATTCTAAATATCTTTTCTCATTCGAGCAGCATTTTTTGTAGGCCTACCCATGTTGGTATATAAAGCCTGTTTTTATAAAGTATTTATATTATACAACAAATAATAGTTAAAACAGGATTATATGTATAACAGTTAATAGCTAAATTAAGGTAGGTAGCTATTTTAAAAGTAATCAAAAATTAAGCATGTAGTAATTAGTAAATTACAGCCACAAAAAATTATTAAATAAAAACTTATTAACAAAAAAATTAAACCGCCGAAATAACTGAAAAGCAAAAAAACCTTTTTTATTTAAGCTTAATAACTAAACGTATAACTAAAAGTATACCTTAGTAATTTTAAGTCGGCGCCAAAGTGATTTAGTGATCTTTGTTCATTGATTGTTTGGCGCCGACTCAAAATTACTTAGGTATATACTTTACATTAGTTTAAAAACTTAGCTATTAAGGTTAAATAGAAAAGGTTTAAGTTTTATTTTTTGCTTTCCAGATTTTTCGGCCGTTGAATTTTTTTGTTTGAAGTGTACATGTACTTTTGACTTAGCGGAAATTGACGTAGAAGTATAAAAATAATTTCGTCGAGTGAAATGATGATGAATGCCCCCCAATCTAACTACTATAATTGCAACTGTGCTGTGCGCGCGCTATGTGGAATACTATAGGTGATATTCAAATTGGTGACTCTGACTTCAAAACAAACTTAAAATTATTGCCGATAAAGGAATACCTCAAAAAAATATGTACGAGTACGAGAATGTTATGTCTCAATCATAAGACTAATTTATGTATGTCTAAGCTATTTTTTTCTTGTCTTCACTAAACCAATAGTATCACGACATTAATTTCCACTAAAACATGTATTATCTTAAGTCTTATGAAGTCAAAATAGCGCTTTTTTAAATATTGCCCAGTGATGTTGTTAATAATTATGTCCATAGAACATCCCTTGTATCGCTCTAAAATTGTGATTGAAAGCTTGAGAACAACGCTCTCTTTGCTCACTAGCTTAGTATAATTTATTAACTTTAATGAAAGAGGAAGAGAAGGTAACAATGCTACTATAACATTGTGTAGTACAGACGCCAGCACATCAACCCACTACAATCTGTCAAATTTATTTGATAGATTTTCAACTTTATCGCTAAAGCATAAGGTTCAAAGTTGATTGGGAAAATTTGACAGTTTCGTAGGTTGATGTGCTGGCGTCTGTACAATGATCTCAAAGCAATACATTGTGTCATATTTTTGTCTTATCATCTTGTTTATGTTCCCAGTAATTAAATATGCATTAGTATTTTGCCCCTTACGTGTCTCATAATAATTTGTTGTGTTCAATGCTTGTTTGTAATACCAATTATATTTGTACATAATTATTATGACTGACCTTTTTTAGTAGGTCCGAAACTTTACTGTAAAATGTACTGACAACAAAAATATTATTACAGGACCCCGTCCCCGTAAGTGACAAACTGGCAGAATTGATCCCGGAGGTTCCAGATGTGCCAGAAATTAAAACGGAAATGGTACAGTAAAATATGTATTTTAATACCAGTATGAAAATTAATTGATGTTGAATTGTACGTATATTAATGTCACGTTTAATGTTTAGTTGCAGGAGACGACGGGCGACGTGGCGGTGACCAACTAAACACCACATAAGATCGCAACCCATCGTCCGCGACACGTAACTGTGTCTAAAATGAGCCTTTAATTTATTTCGATTATAGTACTGTGGTGTATTGTCGAACTAAGTTCGGTAAATAATTTACATCGTCAATAATGTGGTTTTCAGTTCAGATGTGACGTTTCGTATAGAATGATTATACTATAAGTTTAGCGTGCTTTGCTTCTATAAAATTAAGATTTTATACATTTTATTCGCTAGAATCGAGTTTTTATAATTATATTACATTAACAAAGTTATATCTAGACAGTATACGGTGCGATAAGTTGGTGCCATTATTACAGGGGTATAAGTTTGACGTTGTCGCGTGTCGCTCGCTCTTAAATAATAGCTCTCCCATGTCGTTCTTACTCTCGCAGCTCTTGCTCAGATAATTTATTGCTTGTAATTCTTTTGTTCGTCTTTTAATCCAAAAAAACCGTTTTCCTATTAATGTAGGTGTCGTGTTTTTAGAAGGCATTTTGCTCAGACCTCAAGCATTAGAGATTTTAAACATCTTTTCAAACATCTAAAACATGTTGTAAAATAAAATCGGGGAAGTCCTCCTTGAAAATTTTCAAAACAAGGCCATTTTAAAACCTATTTAGTGTATTGATTTTAATGAAATTTACTTTAATTAAAAATGTGTTCTAAGTTTTGGCCGACGCAAATCACATCCCATTCGACTGGTATAATTTGGTATGCATTGTGTACTACAATGTACTGTATCAGAAATATTGTTATAGTACACGGATAGCTCTTTCTTATTGAATACGATACGTAGACCCGTCAATGATGATCAGTGTCATCAGTTTAGTAAATATAATTTGAAACATTATTTTATTATGTATATATGAACACCGATTTCATTTACTCGTAAAACATACATATCGCTCATTTGGAGAAACATCGACGTAACTGCTACTTTTTTTTTACGTCATTGCTTTTTTAACGTAAATATACGCTTTCTAAGTGCTTTGGTATATTTAACAAATTTTTGGGAAAAAATACATTTACGTCGATGTTTCTCCACATGAGCGATATGTTAATTATCAAATTGAAGTTTGAAGTAACTTGTAAATTGTTAAGTATGAGGGAATATGAAATCTCATTAGTTTATGGTATATTCATTGTGTTTTATTTCTAGTTTATATTAAGTTGTATAAAATTAGTCTGTCAGCAGCTCTCTGTAATGCAAGCTCATAAAATTTTAATTCATTTATTAATTGACGGAAAGTTGCTCCTATGTGTAAGATGATACAGTAAGATTATGAACATGTTTAGGCATTTTTCGTAAAGTAGCGTGTGGTTGTTGAATCTAAATTTAATGGATGAGGATGGATTTATCGTTTAAAAATTGATATTCAGTGGCCAAGTTTGTGATTACTATACAATTTATAAACTTATACAGACATGATTATATTGTACTATTTAGAATTGTAGTATGTGTAACGAATTAGTAAAGGCGGTGTGGTTATTATCAACCGCCATTAGTATATTGGTTTCAACCTCATTCGTAAAATACAATTAGATGACTTATAAGGTTTGATATTACTATACAATAATAAGGTCATTTTCTAATACTTTGTGTCCAGTAATCATATGATTTCAAGATCATTTTTGTAATTTTATACATTTTTATGAAATTAATTGTGACACACTGCACGATTGGGAGAAGTTCTCCAGATATATAAACTGTAAACGTGAGTGAGACATTCCATATCAAGTGCAAACTAGATTGTCTGAAATTCTGTAATATTGCGTGCATGCACTCTAATTACTTCGTAAACTGTTAAACGATCTCATCATAAGAACGTTGATCGTTTAATTTACATAATTACTAGAACCAGCAACAAGACTCAACACAATGCTTAGAGGTGTCTTAAATAATATGATATTAGTAGAAAATTGTAATTAACATTGCTTATATAAATGAATTTCCCCTAGAAATTATTTTCTAGTTCCATTGGGTTTCCATGTGATGTGTCCCCAAACAGATATTAAATGCAGCCAACATTTTGAAATTAAATCATGTATCATTTCTGTTAGAACTAAGATCACTTTCAAACATTTTCCAGTAGTAGTTATGTTTGTTTTAAGGATTTTTTTACTACGGTAATCCAAAATTGACTGAGTTTTATGTAATTCAAGGAAATATTATTTGCTCATTATGCAATGTGGAATTTGTATGATAATTATAATAGGGAATTATGTTAATCCAATTATTGAAACTTAATGTTGATGTGTGAATGTCTCTAATCAATAAATATTAAAAAAAGAATCCGTGTTTTAATTGTGGTTTTGATAGCATGAGTATAAAAACGCCACTTGTGTGATGCTACTATATGGTTAGGGGTGTGCAGCACAGCGGTTTTCTAAAAAAAAACTTTTATCAAAAAAACAACAGACTTAAATAGCTTATCACTGTAGTTTTTTTTTTGGAAGTCGGTTGTTTTTCTTGTTTCTGGTATGGCTGGTGTAAATATGACTGTTTTCACTGGTTTCTGAAACGTTACAACTGCTTCACAGATCCGATATCCTCACGGCCTTCTTCTTTTAAACGCGCTGCAGCTGCATATGCCAAAAAATCTTTCGAGATAACCTCTATCTTCGACAGAAAGGCAATCAGTGAGGTTGAAGTGAAGAGGCTAGGAAGACGTGGTTCCTGAAATGGTATGGGGCATGGGGCACCAGCGAGCTGCAAGACTGACCTCCCCAACCGCTTCCAGTCGTTTATGAGATCAGTGGCAAATATTAAGCCCCCTTAGCCCAAAAATTTCAGCTCCCTCCCACCAACTGATGAGAACGCAGCTAAACAGCATTCACGGCGCACCTACCACCAAGTTCAGCTATGGCTCAGGAATGAGCTGCCTCCTCAAGAATGGGGATGGAAACATGGAGACAGCCTGGTGCCCATAACAACCGAAGATTCGCCAGCACCGGAGGTCCTACTGAAAACAATATTTTACCGCTGCACCGAGGATTGTGGCAAATGTGGATGTCGGAAAGCAATGCTGAACTATTCTGCGGCGTGCCGCCACTACCAAGGGAAATGCCTCAACAGCGTGTCTGTAGACGAAGACGATGGTGAAGACGACAGAGCCCCTTCACCTAGATCCATCCACTGAGGATGACGGTGCCTTGGAAAAAGAAGCTTTGTCAGGACCCTCACGGCCTAAACGGATGATGACTTAAATGGTATATTATATAATATACCTACATAGATAAAAGTTTCGATAACGGCTAAATGGATTTGGACGAAATTTGGTAGGTAGATAGATTAGGACCTGGATTGACTTAAAGGCATACTTTTTATCCCGAAATAACTGGAACGAAGTAGCAGGGAACAGCTAGTGATTGATAAGACTTTTTTCAAAAATTTCCACTTTTCCGGAACGTGTAGTTCGAAAATGGGTGGGTATTCGAAAAAAGTGAATAAGATGAAAGATGTAGAAAAATTAGCCTTCATTACTTTTTTTTTTTTTTTAAGGATGGGGAATCATCAAATGACCCCTCCCGCTCTGGGTGGAGCGGAAGGGAGTGTCAGACTCTTACTGACTAAAACCCATCCGTGTTCCTTCCTTAGCCCTTTATGTTCCGGGGCAGCGGTAACCCTTTCGGACAATCCCGCTGCCCCGGCAGGCTTCGGCCCTGACGGGCCCCTCCTTGTCTGCTGACATCTCTTTGAGGCACGCGTGGAACACATACGCGCCGTCCGGCACGGGCCTGGTCCTGATCGGACGGCGAGCTACCCATTACTCGCCGTCCGCAGGCCCGCGCCTACGGTGGCCGGGAGTCGTCACGCGGCTCCCGACGCCCGGGGCGTCTACCGCGGCGGCTGGGACGGGCGGCTCTCTCCGCTCTCTCCCTCGCCCATCCCGCCACCTCCTTCGCTAGCATGACTGCTTCGCAGAAGGAGGTGACTGCCTCCCACTCCCTCTCGCCCCGGACCATGGCTTGGACCAGGGCCCGGCGCGAGAGGTCGCCGCCGCTGCCGATCGCCTCTACGAGGACACGGCGGTGCTCTGCCCAAGCGGGACAGACCTCCACCGTGTGCTCCACCGTGTCCTCGGGGCAATCCTCGCAGTGGTGACACCCGGGCGTTTCCTCCCGCCTGATTATGTGCAGGAACCTCCCGAAACATCCGTGTCCGGTGAGGACCTGCGTCAGGCGGTAGGTGAGGGCGCCGTGACGCCTCTCTAGCCACTCCTCAAAGAGGGGCCTTACCGCCGCTATCGCGGCGTGCCCTGCGCTGGGTTGCGACAGTCGCGCTTTCCATGCCGCCATGAGATCGCGCCGGAGGTCCGTCCGCTCCGCAGCAATTTGCCGCGGAAGCGGGTTTTCCCCCCGGCGTAGTGCCTCCGCGCGCCACTCATACAGGCGCGCGAGGACTATCGCCTCCAGATCCCATGGCGGCAGTCCGGCAAGGAGGCTTGCCGCCTCGCGCGAGATCGTGCGGTACCCCCGTATCAGCCGTATGGCTACCACCTTTTGGGGCGCGTTCAGGTAGTGGGCGGCTCGAAGAGCATTCATTACTTAGGAGATAATTTTTCTTTACGACGCGACGCGACGTATTGTTTTAAAGATATTAGCGAAAAACTCTAAAGTAGGGACTTTTATCCCCCCACTCCGGCTCAACTCCTAGACGCGGGAACTTTTAGTATATTTAATCCCTAAGCACCCTGAACAACTTTCTGTAAAAATCGCTTAGGTCCCAGCTCACGCACTACAACTCCTTTGTTATGTGGACTATTTACGAGGGGCGTTCAATGTATTCTCGGTATCGGCATGAAAAAAGACGTAAATTCAATTAAAATAATTTTTATTTTTCAATGTAATCCCCCATTACCCCAATGCATTTATTACATCTCGAAATTAACTTTTCAATACCACTACGGAATCCGGAACGCCTCTCTGGATCTTCTTACTACTTAGGTAAGTGATAGGATTCAAAGCTGCGATAGGATTTAAAGCGATAGGCAGGCATATTATAAGTTAGGGGATTACATCGTTGATAAAGATGCCTGGCTCAATGCTGGTCCTGCTCCACAACCACAACTAATTGATTAACTCTTGAAAATACTGTTGGAGCTGTTGAAGATTGTAAGACTATCTTTGCATTGTATAAACTTAATTTCCTTTATATTGTATAATGGCATAGCACTGATGTGAGTTCTATGTACTGTAGTGCTACCATTTACCGGGTAATGATAATAATGTCTTTCATTGACTTGAATGTGCCCTGGCGGCTGATAGTATGTCATGCTCACACAAATGTCTCGCTGACGGTGGCGTGTGTGTTGGATCATTTAGCTCCCTTCAAAATGGTTGAGCTGAATGGTGCTGATCTATGCGTCATGTTCGTGAACGGGCGCCGTCAGTTGGGACTGGTCATCACTTGGCTGCCTCGGCTTATTATTAATTATTTTACTTTTGGATTATTGTTTTGTTAAATACTATTTGCTGTACTTTGGACACTTTAACGCGTACGTATTTTTTTTTTTTACATCGTTCTCACATATAATTATAAATTCAACATTAATGATGTAACTAATATTTTTGTAAAATATAATTTAAAAGAGTGTCCATGGAGTTTCTTGCTCGTTCTTCTCCATAGGTACCTACGCTTTGGAATGGGCAACTAGCTTCATATTTTCTGACTGACCTATTGACAATTCAAAAGTGCCTGTAAATGGTTTAAATGAAATAAATGCTTTGAGTTTGAGTTTGAAAGAGTTGATGTAAGAATAAGTAAGTGATGAGTGATGTAAGAGTAAGAATGGGGGTCCCCCAGGCCTCAATTCTTGGCCCATTTTTATTTATTATTTATATAAACTAGCTTCGGTCTGTAATTTATATGGTGTGCATAATAAAGAGTATTCTATCTTCTATCTATCTATCTATCTTCTGCGCGCGACTTCGTCCGCGTGAAATTTCACCCTCCCCCCATTCACAATCTTAGGAGTGGAATTTCGAAAAACCCTTTCTTAGTCGATACCTATATACACTTCACAAAGAACACATTCTCCAAATTTAATGTCTCTATGACCAACGGTTTAGGCTGTGCATTGATATAATCAGTCAGACAGGATCACAGGACTTTGAATTTTATATTAGATTATTAACCTTTTAACCGCTTACGTCGGATTAATCCGACAAATATTTTCGGGTCCATTTCGCCAGGGTCGTATATTTACGACAAAAAACCACAGCTCGTTTAATCTGCTTTTTTATTTAGGTAGTTACGCTGTTTTCTATCAGGTATTTTTTATTCGTTTTTTTTTTTAACTTCGTGCGCTGGGGGCACGTCAAATGATATGAAGTCGGGCGGTTAAAAGGTTAAAGTAAACCTAAGTACCTACCTAATAAAAAAAAAAAACTCAATAACAGACAATAAAATACCTACCTACCTAAATAAACCTATTTCTGATGATAACTAATCTAAACTCAATAAATAAGCAAAATCCCTAAAAACTAATATCTATACGAATGACTAATCCTACCTACCAGTTTTATAAAATAACCTACGGTCACTACGTACCTACACTTTCAAATATACTACCTTTAAAATTAAAATCTATGCCTACTACTTATAAAAATAAACCTAAATAACTCTACCTTAAGCTGTACTTAGGAAAAACTAAAAGGAATAAAAAGGTTGCACTGAAAAGCACGGTTTAGAATTGCAAGTACAATAGCAGTTAAAACATACAATATAAAGAATGCTAATAAGGAAACGCTCGTCAATCGCCACGTCCGTCCGTTCAAATCAAAGTTCAAAAAATGTATGATGCGCGCGCTCAGACTCCGATCGGACGAACGGTGCAAGCCAAATTCAACCTTCAGCACTACATTTACAGTGCGGGTGACGTAACCTACGACAACCTTATTATTTGCGGTTGGTACAGTAATCGGGTCTAGGGATCGAACCGCAAAATTAAGTTTGTTTTTTATTGTATATACTTTTCCGGAATAAAAAGTACCCAGTGTGGTGCCCAGGATATTAATGAATAATTATACCAAGTTTCATCGTAATCGGATCGGTACTTTTTGCGTGATGCCTGAACAAACAGACAGACAAAAATTTTTTTAATCACATTTTTGGGTTCGGTGTCGGTCTAGTAACACCCCCTGCAATTTATTTATTTGATATTTTCAATGTACAGAATTTTCACTTCTACAGATTTATTATAAGTATAGATGACTTGCTTGACCTCACCTCATAAGGGATAAACATGATATAGTGTTGTTTGCAGATGATACTTCACACTTTTATTTAAACTCAAACGTCAGCAGCTGGTTACTGACAATGTAAATAGCGCCCTTGCAGAAGTAGTTAACTGGTTTAATGTCAATAACCTACTTCTTAACGAAAAAAAAAAACGAAATGTACTTTTTAAGTTTACGATACCCCACGTTAGACAAGTAGAAACTAGTTGAAACCCGAAGATACCACAGTATTCTTAGGCATAACTAATAACTTTGGATGCCTAGCTTCAATGGGGCCCCCATATAGATAAATTGTCAAAAAAGCTTAGCTCTGCAGTTAGGAAAATTCGTGATTTAACTGATTTAGAGACAGCCCGTTTAGTTTACTTTAGTTATTTTCATAGTGTGATGTCGTACGGTATTCTGTTGTGGGGAAATGCCGCCGATATGCAGACAATTTTTATTTTACAAAAAAGGGCTTTTCGTTCCATTTATAAATTAAGTCCCAGACACTCCCTCAGAGACAAATTTAAAGAGATTAATATATGACTGTGCCTTCTCAGTACATTTATGATAACCTTTTGTACCTATGCACATAAAAATATTAATCTGTTTAAAAAATACAGTGATATCCATTACATAAATACTAGGAACAAACACTTTGTTGTTCTACAACAAGGCTCAAGAAAATAGGTGGGTCGTTTAGATGCCAATCTACATTGGCATCTAAACGACCCACCTATTTTCTAGGAAGTTTATTATAAAAACGTATACCTACGTATACGTTTTTATAATAAACTTCCTAGTCACATTCAAGAACTAAGCCTTAATAAATTCAAATCTTTTATAAAGCGAAAACTATGCCAGAAAGCCTATTATACTGTAAAAGACTATATTGAGGACAAAAAGGCTTGAGATTGATCTGCTCCAATAGGTTTAGACTGTAAAATTGTTGTTTTTATTTTTTCAATTTGCTATTTTACACTTTATTTTTTCAAAATATCTATTTACTTTAACAATGACATGTACATTTACTGTATTATATTATTTTAATTATTGTGAATGTGAGGACTATGTGGGTCCTTGTTTCAGTTTTAATCATGATCTGGCAGTTTGAGTAATTTACGCGGCCTACCCAAATGTCCTTTCTTTGGTATTGTTCGTCGAATCGTTGAGCTCCTCAACTTCTGAGTTGAGCTGCAAGATTTTTGACAAATGCGTGCACTGACTGGACAGGTCCGCTCAATCTGTGTGGTTCTTTCCTCGAAAGACCATTTCAGACACAAATCTACATGGTCTTCACATGATCTGACCAAGATTTTGTCTGGACTTTAAAAGAGTCTGTGACCTCTGAGTTTGTTTCGGCCTTTCTTCTCAGAATAGTCAGATAGGAAACGCCGACCTCATCTAGTTTAAAAAATTATGGTTGACGTGTAAAAGTGTTTGTACAAACCTACTTACAGAAAATAAATCATTTATCAATACCGGTAAACTGGGGTTACTTTGAACAGCCGGGTGACTTAGATTGAAACTTTTATTTCATATAAAATCGCGAAGTACGTAAAACGAAACGCAATTTGTTTTTTTTTTCTTGTCTAACATCATTGATGATGAACTCAGATGAACTGTTGAATTCTTTCTAGAGGACACCAACTATTTTAAGCACCGTAAGCTTAAGCATTCTTTTTAGGTTTCATTTGTCTTTTACTAGATCGAAGTTTTCCCATACCCAACGTGCCCTATTTTCTTGCGTAATTCCAAAGCTATCAAAGTAACCCCATTCTCATTATAACTTTGATTAGACAGTTTTTATTTTTTTACTCAGAATCAAGCCATATTTTTTCACATATTATTACAGAAATCGCGAGTTTAAAAAGAATCGATTACTAGACCGATTATATATTTTTTTTACAACCAGAGATTCAAAAGATATGGACCTTGAAAGTTCAATATTGA
The DNA here is from genome assembly GCA_963669345.1 of Gortyna flavago. NCBI lineage: Eukaryota > Metazoa > Arthropoda > Insecta > Lepidoptera > Noctuidae > Gortyna > Gortyna flavago. The sequence goes on along the minus strand of OY770129.1, from coordinate 7,047,870 downwards.
TCAAAGAAATCCCGGTTTACGGTACAGAGGCCAGCACATCAAGCTACCCCAATCTGTCAAATTTTCCCAAATGAATATGAACCTTATTCGTTTGTAATAAAGTTGAAAATCTATCAAAACAACTTGACAGATTGGGATAACTTGATGTGCTGGCCTCTGTACTTACCCTGTAAAAAATAACTTTCTTCTTTCTCTGAAAAATGCCCATTTATTGACGCCTAGAGCTCTTCATCATTGGAAAATCGTTTCCCACGAAGGTCTTTTTCAAATAAGGGACCAAAAAATAATTACTCGAGGTTAATTTCTTCGAAACCATGGCACAATCTCGCTCAGCAGCCTTGGAAACACACATCGTGTGGACCGGGGCGTTGTCGTGAAGAAGCAACACACCGATGGTCAGTTTACGCCGTCTTTTTTCTTTAAATGCTTCCGCTAAATTTCGTAAAGTGGATGCGTAATATGCTGCGTTTATGGTTTCACCTTTTTTTGTGTACTCAATCAGCAAAATTCCCTTTGAGTCCCATAACACTATGGCCATTTTTTTCCGGCAGACGGAACGACTTTGAATTTCTTAGGGGGTAGGTACAGTACCCTTCTTGTGCCATTGCCTCACAGAGTACATTATAATATACCACTGCCTGGACTCTTGCTTACTTTCAGGGTCATAATAATGAACCCACGTTTCATCTCCAGTAATAATTCGATCGAAAATAATTGATGGAACTTCACCACAGAGTTCTAAAAACTCTACAGCACTCGATTCGCACTTGCTATTGAGGCGCCGCCGTAAGCTTTCGCGGCACCCATCTTTCACTGACTTTTGAAAGGTAAAGGTCATGAAGAATACTGTGCACGGAACCAACAGAGAGGTGGGTCATCTCTGCTATCATTTTGATCTTCATTCGGGCATCCTCCAGTACCTAGGGTCAGGTGGGGTAATTGCGAGGGTTCACGAAATAATCATATTTCTGAACTTGAAAGATTACAGACTACATAAATCAGTTAAAAGGGTCTATGAAATAATCATATTTCTGAACTTGAAATCAAAGTATATTATACCGCGCTTGGTTATCGTAGGATTCGGCAATATTTTAACGATGGAATCAGCGGTGATTGTATCAACATCATCTATCATAGGCCACACAAAGGTTGCACCTTTGCGTCGTACAAACTTGACCTCCCAACGACTGTCTATGGGTTTTTGCACGATGGCTACATAATATTTATGGCCTTTCACCAAAGCATATTTAACAATCACCCATTTATCAATATTGATGTCTAGTCCAGTCTCCTCTTCTGTCTTATTTTCAATATTCATTTCCGTCATATCAGCTTCATTGTCCGTCTCAATAAAACCTTCAGCTTCCTCTTCCACCCATTCACTTTCGTCAGAACTTGCATAATGCACTTCATTATCTGAACCTATATCTGTACTGTCATCTTCGGAATCCTCAGTTTTTTTGTTCACTTTTCCTTCTTTCTTTCCTTTTTTCTTGTTTATTTTAGTTTTTTTCTTTGCGATTAATTTTTCTTTTTCCTTTAACACTTCCATCATTCGATCAGACGTAACAACTCAGCACCTGAGGCAACCTTACGTTTCTTTTGTTTATTTACAGGCAGCTGTTTTTGCTGTATAGTTGCAAGAATCATCTGTTCAAATGATATTGTTGGCGCGGCATTAAAGGCTTGTATCTCATTTGAATTAGGAGTTGGTAGTATGGAATTCTGTGACGATTGAGAATTGTCAATTATTGACGATACAGATGTTGTGGGAATAGCCTCCTCCTCGGAAGCTGGTTGATTTAAAATCGATGGTGATGAGTTATTTGACCGATGAGGATCAGGACCCACCTCATTATCGAGAGATGAGCTTGCGAGAGCAAGCTCCCCCGCAAGGTGCTTCTCCCAGCGCTCTAAAGCCTCCCTAGAGAAATTTTCTCTTGGAATGACGTCAGAATTGAATGGAAATATCCCAGATTTTCTAAATCCACTCATGATGACATCTTCACTGACATTGATCCAAGTCTCTCCCAAAAATTGTGAGAACAGCGCTTTAACCAATATTCTGTCGCTGCCAAGTGGCAACAGTTTGGTCCCATTTTTGTTTAAAAGACTTGAATACCGAAACGTCTAGTGGTTGCAGTTGGTCACTTGTGTGGGCTGGCAGTTTAAGAATTGTTATGTCTTTGGCCAAAGCAGTTTCAACTAGGTCGAGAGACACATGTGTGGAGTGGCCATCGTATATAACCAATACTGGCCGTTCGTCACCCAGAGCTGGTATGAGGACTTTTTCGAAATATTTTTTAAACACCCCTGTCTCCATCCAACCGTTTGGGGTGTCAGCGTAGGCTGTACCGGGATATTCCTTGCCTTGTGGTGCCTTCCACTGGTCCCAGATATTTTTTGCCTTGAAAATGATTAAAGGTGGCGCTCGACCGCCGGCAGCATTAGCAGCCAGCACAAAAGTCGTGTTTTCTCTTCCCGATGTGCTGATAACTCTGGATGAGCTTTCACCTCTTTCTCCTACTATTCTGGATTTTGATGGATCTATACTGAGACTGCTTTCGTCCAAATTCATATTTGTTTGGGCTTGTCTTCTAAGTTTAGCTCCCCCAAAACTTTTTTTAAAAGGTCAAAATATCCATAGAAGATGAATGGATCCGTGGCAGCCTTTTTTCTCGCATACTCCAAAGGTTTTGGCTTTCGAATTGACAAATTATGCCGTTTTTTGAAATTAAGGAACCAGTCTTCCCCTGGTATCCCTCCTTTAAATGGGGTTTTGATTTTATTCAAGACAACGTACTGACCTACTAGCTCTATAATTTCCTTTCGACTAAGACCAAACCCCCATTTAGCCAGTGTTTTAACTGATGTTGCCAAAACGTTTTCAACATTTTCCGAATGTGCAGTTCTGCGTCCCTTACATTTTTTTTATAGCACCTCGCGTTCCCTTGTTTCGGCAATACAACGTTGCAAATGGAAGTCCGTAAAGAACGGATGCCTTGTGTATTGATATACCTAGTACCAGCTTTTATCTCATCAAGAGCTCTTTGTAAATTTTCTTCAGAGTATTTGGGCTGACCTTTTTTTTTAGATAATTTCGCACCATCTGGAAAGAAAGGGGTAATTGTAATAAAACTTTACATTTTCCCCTTGTTATGTGATTACAATTGCCCCAACACCGAAATTTTAAGGGGTAAATGTAATAATGGCCATAACAGAACAACCTGCACCAATTAAGTAAAAATATGCATTTAGATTAATTCCCAACACAGAATAAAAACACACTAAAACAAATAAATTCAAAAACTTACGTTTTTTTTCACGATGGCAACCGATTGAAAGATATGTTGCAAGACTTACTTAGTTGAATAACAAATTGAACGAGTGAAATGAGTTTTATTTTTGTCCCCTTATAACCTCAATTACTGTTTTCATCTACGTTTTCTCTGCACTGATAATGATTTCCCTGTATTTTCATAAATATCAGTTCAGAGGAAAGAGTAGATGAATTCAGGATAAATATGATTTTCTGCAAAGGAAGGAACCATCTATATGATTATATACGAGAGAGGAGCTATAGGTGTATACATCATAACCGGTTGTAGTTCTTAAAGTTATTAATAGGTGGCGCCTTACTGCCAAAGCGACTGACTATTCTCTTAGATTATAATGTACTCTGTGACTTGACCACTTTTGAACTGTAGATAACGAAGGTGCAGAATCTTGGTAAACAGCCACCATCTGTTTGTGAATAGTTTTTGACTTTTTCCTTGTTTGGTAAGGAATTTTATAACAGCGCGATGCTCGATTTTCTTTAACATTGTCACGTTAGCCATTCCAGTTCTCGTTGACTAAGGATAACTAGCAAACTAATGATCACAACTATACAGGGTGTAACAGAAACTTTACCTTTACACCCTTAGATAATGTCATTAATTAATTAATTAATCAAATTACCCACATCATTAGTAAATCACCCTGATACCGAGAATACATTGAACGCCCCTCGTAAATAAACCTATTTTTATAAGATAGGTACTTAGTTAAAATGAAGAGCTTATATTGAGCTTACTTCGTGTATGATAGTGTTAGTTTTTTAGTATAATTTTGTATGTTATTTATATTATTTTCAAATTACTTAGGTATATTAATATTGTATTGTATGTGTTTTTATGGGCCTTGATGCCTGAAATAAATGGATAAATAAATAAATTGAAGTTGTGGCACGAAAATCTGGAACTTCCATTGAAGTCCGTGGCAGTGAAAAGGTTAAGTTACTGGCGATATAAGGAATTGAGGATTGGAAGACACCAAAGTTACTGCACTAGTGTTGGTTGATTTCTCGTACCATCTTTCACGACATCCTGTTAGCTATTCTGTCCTATGTTATGATCTCTCCTGAGGCACTGAAGTGATTCTCTTCTTACCTTCAGAAACGTCAGCAGTCCATTCATGTTGGGGATTCTTCATCATGCTGGTGTGATTTAGAAACTGGAGTTCCTCAAGCCGGTATTCTTTCTCCTCTTCTGTTTTCAATTTTTATTAATTTTATAACTGCTAAACTTCAGTGTGCATATCATCACTTGCGCAATTGGACTGTCAAGGGAGGGCTGAAGGATTACCTGAAGCTATCAACAAATTACAACAAACACAAACAAACAATGACAAATAACTAATTTATGGTATTAAAAAGCCAATTACTTAATAACATTTCTTTATTTAATACACTCTAAACCATTTATCATTTTCCTTAAAATATCTTTATTGGTATCATACATAATTTTATTTTGGGTTCCATTTTTATTTAATGTAGACATCATCAACTGGAGTAGTGGGTATTTCATTGTTTTCATTTCACTGGTCCCAAGAACAAATTTTAAAAACCAATCAAAATTAACTACTGTATCACAGTAAATACTGTTGTAGTGGTTCAGAGCCGCATAAAGAACCTCAGATTTGTTTTTTTCTAATAATTCATGAAAGCATTTAAGTTTTTCTTGTGGCCAACCCTTGCTATTAATTACATATTCGATTTTTTGTAAATCAAAATTACAATCAGAAATGGTTGAGATCAAATCCTGTTTTGCCAATGTAATCACGTCAGCTTCTATGTAAGATGATAGTGTATCAGGTGATCCTGAATAATACAACTTGGTCAAGATTTGTTGTGATACCTGAAACAAAAACAAATTTACAACAATGGTAATGGAAATGATGTTAAACTTGTGTAGATACTGTTGAATTACCATATAATAAATTCTCAGATAGTCACCCGTCGATTGTTTTAAATAGGCCCCTTGACAGGCAGTGATATTGGATTAAGTAACTGTTGGAGTTTGTATCACAGAGCATAATCTCTTTGGTAGAAACTACCGTTGTCATGGAGTTTTTTCCTAACAGTCTTGTCATTCCTTCTTTCCTTGTATCGATAGGTATTGTATTGTGTAACATCTAAATATATAATGTATGTTCAATTACGTTTCCTTTGTATCGTATACTGTACCTAAACAGGTACCAAACTATCAATTGGTAGCAGAGCGTGGTTAGTTCGAGGAACGATGTCGTCATCGTATCGTATAGAACCGCTTACTAAAACTAACTATGATACCTGGTGCGTACAGGCTGAGGCCATCCTAATAAAAAATGAGCTATGGGAATGCGTGAGCGGAGCCACAAAGTTATCCGTGAACGCGACTGCAGAGGAGACAGATAAGTTCCTGAAAAGGGACACGATGGCTCGTGCTGAGATCATGCTATTGATATCTCCACCTCAGCTCAAGCAGGTAACTGGCTGTAAAACATCTAAAGAGGTCTGGGACAAGCTAAAGTCTATTCATCAATGTTCGGGACCTGCGCGAAAAGCAACTTTGCTTAAACAGCTCGTTCTGAAGAAAATGGCTGAAAAAGACGATGCGCAGGATCACTTAAGCAATTTTATGGATGTGGTTGATAAACTAGCAACAATGGGTGTGGAAATCCATCCAGAACTATTAAGCATTATGATGCTGTATAGTCTGCCACATAGTTTCGAAAATTTTAGGATTGCCATCGAAACTAGAGACATTTTGCCAAGTCCAGATAATTTAAAAATTAAAATTATTGAAGAAAGTGAAGCCAGAAAGAACAGCAACAATAGAGATCATACCGAAGATGCTTTTTATAGCAGAAACAAAAGACAAGGAAGTAACAATAACTGCGGAACTTTTAAGTTCAGATGCAACAAATGCAAAAGAAAGGGACATAAGGCTTCTGAATGTCAAGCGAGAGCAGGATATAGTGAAAATAATTCAAATCATGGAAGTTTTAGTGTGCAACCAATTTGCCTAACAACTGCGAAGCATTTTAAGAAAAATATTTGGTGCCTCGACAGTGGATGTACATCTCACATGTGCGGAGATGGGGAAAAATTTGACACTATAAATAGTGAGTCTGGAACATTGAAACTAGCTTCAGATCAGTATGTCACTCAAGTAAAAGGCAAAGGAAAAATTACGGTTAAAGTGAAGGATGTACACTACGATATAAATAATGCTCTTGGATTGTCCATGAACTTGATTTCAGTAGGAAAAATCACTGATAATGGATACACTGTTGTATTCCAGAAAGATCAAGCATTAATAAAGAACAGTGGCGGCAAGATTATTCTCAAGGCAAATAGAGAGAATGATTTGTACTACATGAAATTTGACGAAGTAGAAAAGGCCAACGCAGTAGAAGAAGACACAAATATTATGAAGTGGCATAAGAAACTCGGGCATTTAAATGAATCTGACCTGAAAGCAGCATCCAAGAAAGAACTAATAAAAGGATTAGAAATTAAAGAAAAGGAAAAGTTGGGGGACTGCGAAACATGTCTGAAAGGAAAGATGACGAGTTTACCATTTAATACCTCAGACGGTATAAAGACAAGAGAGCCACTGGAAATTATACATACCGACGTGTGTGGACCTATGCAAGTTGAAACTCATGCTGGATCAAGATACTTCGTGACTTTTATTGATGATTTTACTAGATATTGCTGCGTATATTTCATGAAAAATAAAAGCGAGGTATTCCAGATATTCACAGAATATAAAAATATGGTCGAAAAAGCATTAAAGCATAAAATAAAATCCCTACAATCGGACAATGGTACCGAGTACATAAACAAAAATTTTAATGATTATTTAATGCAACATGGGATACAACGCAGATTAACGTCACCCTACACACCTCAAAGTAATGGACTTGCAGAGCGTAAAAATCGGACATTGGTCGAGAGGGCGAGATGCCTAATGCTTGAATCAAGTGTTCCAGAGGAGCTGTGGGCAAATGCCATTCATACAGCAAACTATGTAACGAATAGATGCCCAACTAAAGCCCTGAATGGACAGACGCCTTTTAAAAAATGGATTGGTCGTGAACCATCTGCAAGACACCTACATATATTCGGTCAGAAAGCGTTCGTTCTAAGGAAAGGACCTAAAAGAGGATGGAAATTTGCTCCTCGAGCTACCGAAGGCGTATTTGTTGGATATGCAAAATGTGCCAGAGGGTACAGAATCTTTGTTCCTGATTCAAAAGAATTCATAATAAGCAGAGACGTAAAATTTATAAATACCATGTTTTACGGAAAGGACTGTGAAAATTTTGAAGAAACAAGGGAGAATAGAAGAGATATAAATAAAGGAAATACTGATCAGACAGTAAAACCTAAAAGACAACAACAAGAAGAAATAACCGAGACTATAAAAATCGACGTAAAAATGAAACATAAATCGCCAAAATCTGTACCTAGTTCTTCGACGCAGTATGAAACACCATCATTGACACAGCTCGATACTACACCACACGATGTTTTCGGAGACACGTTCAATGATGCACTTGACGAACTAAATGAAAACGTTGATGAAGCAGTAGTCGAACATCATGAAGAATATGAAGCAACCGAAGGCGAAAACGTTCATGATGATGCCAATAACAGAAGAAAATCTCAAAGAAAAAGACAATTGCCGGTATGGGCTCAGGATTATGAGATGAAAGGCAGAAACGACGAGGAAATGATTACTAATAAAATTTATCTATGCGAAGAAGAAGAACCAGTACCTTTCATCTCCCTCAGATGAAAGGTACTGGCATGATGCCATAAAAACAGAAATTAGAGCACACGTAAAGAACGGTACGTGGAATATCGCAAAACGAGAAATAGAAATGAATATTTTAGATTTCAAAATGATTTTAAAAAAGAAAACAGGTCCGAAAAACACGGAGATAAAGAAAGCGAGACTAGTTGCAAGAGGATTTAGGCAAAGACCTGGAGTTGACTATGATGAGACATATTCTCCTGTTGCAAAGTTAAGTTCAATTAGAAGTGTCATCGCTATATCTGTGGAAGAGGATTTGAAACTTAACCAAATGGATGTCACAACAGCTTACCTAAATGGCGTGCTAGATAAGAAAATAGCAATGAAGATGCCAGATTACTTGGAAGAATATGTGGCAGAAATAATGGTGGAAGAAAGTGCTAACAATGACTTAACACTGTTCCATAAAGCTAAGAAAATGTTAGAGGACTTGAAAAACATAAAAGGAGAGAAAGTATGCAATCTCGAAAAAGCACTCTACGGCTTAAAGCAGTCTGGTCGACAATGGTACCTGAAACTGAGTAGCGAGCTGGAAAAAATGGGGTTTGTCCCATCAGAAGCTGATCCTTGCGTATATATGTTAAAGAAAGGAGGAGCTAAAATGATGATAGCAATATACGTAGATGATTTGCTAATAGCTTACTCCTGTGACTCAAAATTAAAAGAAATAAAAAAGATACTAAATGATAAATTTGAAATGAAGGATCTAGGAGAGCCTGAACAACTTCTAGGAATTCAGATTAAAAGGCAAGGAGGAGATGAAATAAAATTATATCAAGAACGTTACATTGAAAAAGTGTTGAAGAAATTTAACATGGAAGACTGCAAGCCAACAGTTACACCAATGGAGCTTAATCTAAAATTACAGAAAAATGAAAAGTGTGATGAAAAATTACCATATCAACAATTGATTGGCACACTGATGTATTTAGCCGTGGCTACCAGGCCTGATATAATGTTCAGTGTGAGCTATTTGTCACAATTCAACAGTTGTTTTGGAGACGAACATTATAAGAGCGCAAAGCGTGTACTACGTTATTTAAAAGGGACCAAAGGCATGGGCCCGTGCTATAAGAAAACCGAAATGGAGTTGTATGGTCAAGCTGATGCAGATTTTGCATCTTGTGCGATAGATCGAAGATCGTACAGTGGCTACTGTTTTAAACTCGCTGGTGCTCCCGTTAGCTGGGAAAGCAAAAAACAAAAGACTGTAGCCTTATCAACGGCCGAAGCCGAGTACACGTGTGTGGCTGAAGCAATCCACCTAAGACATTTAATAAATGACATATCAGAATGGAGGCAACCCATCGTCAAAATATATAATGATAATCAGGCTGCCATACAATTGACGAAAAATCCTATGATTGGTTCTAAGACAAAGCACATTGATACGAAACTACATTTCATCCGACAGTTGAAAGAAGTTGAAGTAGAATACCGTCCAAGTGCCCACATGGAGGCAGATATGTTGACTAAGAGTTTATCTGGACCAAGACTTAATGGGTTGAGGTCCTCGCTTGGTTTAATATAGCGATCATGCTAGTGATGAGGAGGAGCATGTTGGAGTTTGTATCACAGAGCATAATCTCTTTGGTAGAAACTACCGTTGTCATGGAGTTTTTTCCTAACAGTCTTGTCATTCCTTCTTTCCTTGTATCGATAGGTATTGTATTGTGTAACATCTAAATATATAATGTATGTTCAATTACGTTTCCTTTGTATCGTATACTGTACCTAAACAGGTACCAAACTATCAGTAACACATAACAAATCACACCTTGTTTCCCTGAAGGGTTGGCCAGAGACCTACTTATAGTACACCCACATTTTGCCAGATATGTTTATGTCCCATGAAATAAGGGGCGAGCTTATTAAAATAATATTTTAAATTAGAAAAGAAACAAAATTTAGGTAAGTACAGGTTCTAAGCAAATATAGCTAAACATTTAATCCCTGGTTCTAAATAAATCGGCTGAAAATACATAGCCCTGCTACCGTTTACTTACATTTTGGAATGCTTCAAGTGGTTCGATTTGAAATACTTTATCCATTTATAGTTAGTTTTTTAGATTCACAAGAATGATAATGAACTGAAGCAGGATTGAATCCAAATAAACTCTTATCATAATATGGAATCCGGAAATTAGTCTGTGTATCTTTGAAATTTTAATCTATTAGAAATTTAGAATGATTATTCAGTAAGAGACAAATTGATTAACACAAAATGAAAAATAATAGATTCACTGTTAATTGGCTCTAATCGCTCACAGCACTCAAATCAGTCAAATCCATACTATACAAAAGTAAGTATATTATAATATAATGTACTCTGTGAAAAGTACTCTGTGACTCAAATCCACAGAGTACTTTTTGATAGTGCTCAAATCGTCTCACATGTGTTCGTTCAGTACGATTATGACAGCTGAGAGGCAGAGCAGTCAACAGTGTCAACAAATCAAATTCGGAACGCTCGTGAACACGCAACAGCAATGACTAAATAAATGTAGGACTGAGCATACCTACAAAATTAGCGTGTATACCACACAAATCGGGGACTAAAGATGGCCGCCTTTCGTAGGGTTGTTTTTGTTTTTTCTCGCACCACACTGTTTTATACAACACGAGGGCATGATTTTCCTATTAATGGACACCAAAACACCTAGTTTCTAGACGTATTTCTCTCGAAAACAACAAAAATATTTTGAGCAGTCAACCGTTCATAAAACTCGGCAGTCAACATGGCGGTCCGTCACGCATAGACATGATATTGACGTCACACAAAAGTATTGCCTATATAGTAGTTGACAAACATTTAGATGTCTCTCTTTTCATATGCAGCTCTTGATTAGTTAAAAAGAAACAGAACGCTTTTTGACATGTGTGTCCCGATATGATAGATATTTGTATAAATATTATTTCTATAGTAGAATAGGGCATCTCCATGTTTCTCCTGTCTCAATGGCTCACAGTGCTTGCTCAATGTCAAAACGATATTATAACAGCATTTCTTTGTATAAACACCAGATTTCTTCTTCAGTTAGGTGGCGACTGTCAGCCAGAAGCACAATTTTGATAATGCCACGTTAGTTTAATTTAAAGATATGATACAACTCAAAACAAAACACACACTGACATATCCTCATCCTCACACACTATCATTTTTGACAGCGCTCACGGTGATATCATTACAACTTTACAAGGCATGGTCGGCGTTGTCACAAGATGGCGCATGTCATGACGTCATCTATGACTATTCACGGGACATCGTTATCGCGCTCACGCTAATTCGGTACGGGTTTAAGCACGCTGAAATCGATTATTTTCCCAATTCGGAACGCACACTTTATAAACCTATGGACTGGGCATACCTACAAAATTAGCGTGTATAAAAAATCGGGGACTTCAGATGGCCGCCTTTCATAGGGTTGTTTTTGTTTTTTCTCGCACCACACTGTTTCATACAACACGAGGGCATGATTTTCCTATTAATGGACACCAAAATACCTATTTTCTAGACGTATTTCACTCGAAAACAACAAAAATATTTTAAGCAATCAATCGTTTGACAGCACATCTACTACAAACCCATTCATAAAACTCGGCACTCAACATGGCAACCGCTCACGCATAGACATGATTTTGACGTCATACAAAAGTTTTGCCTTTAGTACTTGGCAAACATTTAGTTGTCTCTCTTTTCATATGCGGCTCTTGATTAGTTAAAAAGAAACAACGCTTTTTGACGTGTGTGTGTCGATATGATAGATATTTGTGTAACTATTATTTCTATAGTAGAATATGCATGCCGTCCATGCCATCCATGCTTCTCCTATCTCAATGTGACAAATAAATCTATCTAATCTAACTAGCCTGTACTGTCCCACTTTAGGGCAAAGGCCTCCCTTTTCCTTTTCCACACAATTCTTTCTTTTGCGAGTGTCGGCCAGTCCCTGCGGTAGGAGTCAAGCTCGTACCGCCATCTTCATGACAAATAAATTTTAATTTATCGAACAAAAAAATATATATAAAAAACCGGTCAAGTGCGAGTAGGACTCGCACACTAAGGGTTCCGCACCACCATACAATATTTAACACTAAGTACATATAAAATAACGGCAAAAAACTTACTTAAATATTTATTTAATTCTGTTTTTAGTATTTGTTGTTATCTATCGGTAACAGAAATACACATTCTGTGAAATTTTCAACTGTCTAGCTATCATGGTTCATGAGATACAGCCTGGTGACAGACAGACAGACAGACAGACAGTAGAGTCTTAGTAATAGGGTCCCGTTTTTATCCTTTGGGTACGGAACCCTAAAAACTAAAAAACCCGACTGCGCACTGACCTCTATTAAACACAAAATAAAAAGCGCTTATTACACTATCCAATTTTTAGGAAAGCTAATTGGGAAATCGGCAGTTGTAATCGCAGCTAGAACAGATTGAATCCGATTTAGTGTAAATTGTACGTCCAACCGCTCTACTTCCCATTTCAACGTTGAAAAGAGCCAAATACTCCCAAATAGGTTGAACATTTCCTATTTATTTTGTGGCAGCAAAATGAATTAAACCCTCATGAACACGGGCCATCTGGCTGTACGAAAATAACTTAAAATCTAAGCGACTACACGCTAAAGGCACACCCTGTGGGGTACGGACCTCCGTTTAGGACGTCGCTGGGAGAGGGCAGCAAGCAGCAAAGGAACAGGTTGGATCGAAATTATTTAGGGACGAATTTAAAACTACTAACTATTCGTGAGGACTAAGGCTTCCCCAGTGTATCCATTTGTCAGTAACCGTGCAGATCAACTCAGATTAAATAACCAAACAAACGTTGAGGGCGCCACTAGATGCTCGGCACCCCCTAATTTTTTTTTTCTTGTTTATAGTATAACAACTTGACACTTCAACAATACAAAAAAAAAACGCTTAATTTACCAATAAATTACCTATACACTATTCTCTATGTGAGAGGTATTCTGTAACAATTTAAAACAAAAACCAAAATGTAACTCAAAAGCAAATTATTAATTGTCACGAGCGCACGGGTATATTTGCCGCGCGACTAATTTTTAACTATGATTTATGCTTTAATTTATTGCAAATCATTCAGTCGGATTTCCCCTAACACAGAAAGTGTCCGGGGTTGACCCGGACACTTTTTAAGAACCACGCCCGGACGCTCCCCGGACACCCACCAAACTAGGACAAGTCCGGGGAAACCCAGACGGATTGCAGCCCTTGACGCGCTGTGGATTTCAACAAGAGAATAAAACTGTGTTAAAAAAAAACAAAATGTATAGTCTATCTTGGTAAAACATTTTTATTATTAATACACATTAAAACAAATATTCTCTTAAATTATTCAATAGGCACAAAAGTGAAGACTAATCTACTTATATTCTAGAACCTGCCTTGCTTGAAACAACTTTATACAAATTGTACACGTTAACATTATGTACATGGTTTATACACAGGTGTACAGTCATGAATTTATTCTCATAGATTAGAAAACAACGTGCAATAAAATGTTGAAAATTGCCATTTGAAGAAAACAAAAAAATCGATTAGATGAATGATGCATAAAACAGTTTCTAGCGTCATAATTAAATAAAACAAAATAGTAGACTTTAGTCTTTTACAGTACCCGGTGATAAATATTGCACATCGACCTTTGGAAAGAGACAATCTGCTAATTTCGGCTTCGTAGAGCGTTATCTCTGTCGCACACTACCTATGTGACCAGTGACGTTTTGTCAGTCGTTGTTCAAGTGCAATAGAGTGCGGTCGCGTCCAGTTCAAAAAATATATTTAGAGTTGTTAACACCCCCAAATTTAAATAATTTTAATTTGTACTATGGCATCTTTAGGAAAAAGAGGGAAATCTTTACGAGGTCAGTCACGCGAAATTGACCTCTTTGAGAGCACAGATAGTGAAATGGAAGTAATTGAGAAATAGAATTGTTATTATTTTTATTACAATTTCTCATTTAACAATAGGTATAATGGTGTTTAGTATGTACACTACAGCTGTAATTTTCCAAAATAATTAAATATTTAAACATAATGTGAACATGTTTTTTTTATTTTATTTTACCCCAACCTAAAGCCATCACATAGATAAATTGGTGTATTTTATACAAAGAATAAAAAGAATTATCAAAATAATCAAATCTTGTTTTAACAGCTCCTAATAGATACCGCACTGTTATAAGAGATAACGCTCTACGAAGCCGAAATTAGCTGATTGTCTCTTTCCAAAGGTCGATGTGCAATATTTATTGCCGGGTACTGTACTTGCAGATAAGTACCAAAATATCTTACAGATTTTTATTCAACGATAGTAATCAGGTGTCAAAAATGTAACAGAAAGCATATTATGAAAACGCGTTGAATTAAAAAAACCTGTGGAATTGTTAGGGGTTTTCCGACGAGTTTGATCCATCGTAACATCAAAATGTATGGAGCAGTGGTGTTTTTTTTTTGGCAGGCATTAACGGTAAGCTCCGTAAAGCTATGGATTTTTAAAACTGCGTTGGCCGCCACATAGCTTTCGTAATTTACGGTCGAATGACGTCACTGAGACGTTATTTATGAAAGTAAGTTGGTGTTTCCCTAGAGAGCGTTTTTGACACCGTAAAGTCAAACCCCACTGCCATGCCATCATTTTCATGACAGCCGTCGCTGCGGCCGTAAAGTGGCGGACATCGCTATCGTAGTAATCCATACTATAGCATAGATTAAAAATACCTATCAACATAATATATCGAGACATTATTAACTACTTAATTGTTTATTTTTTCACATTTACGCCTCACGCAATAAATAATTATTTATATCACTTGTCATTGTCAGTAAGATCGTATTACGCACGACTACGTGAACCACGGAGACGTGAATTGATAGGCTTGTCTATTTCAGCATAGTGTGTACGACATATTATCATCCTTGTTTTTCTTCATAATATAAGTATCTTCCGCGCTAATTTGGCGACACTTTAATAGACTTTGATTGTTCACCTTTTATTTTGATTGCAATAAAATTATTTCTGCACCATCACTTTATAGGTGCATGTGGCCAATACAATGAATAATGTTCATTTAACATGAAGGAATTTAAAATCTACAAATAATTGAAGGAAATATAATACTATATGTCTACCAAGAACAAAATTATCATTAAATGTGATTATATAATGTATTACAAAAACATACTTACCGCATTAAGTGTCATCGTTTTTAAATTATATTTAAACAGAAAATTAATTTATATAATTATAGTAGGTATGTATTTTTATATACAGAGTTCTTTACATAGATAATACAATATTAAGCATTAAGTATCTTTGCATACGTAGTTTACTATTTCGTGACCATTAAGTAATTTGAGCATGGTTAGAAGTATTGTCTTCAAAGCAATTAACAATGATCGAGCAGCTGGGGGCTTGGTAACATGGAAATAAATATAATTGAATGCCTTCCTTCCACATGCAACACTTTTAAACAATTTAATAATTATTTAAAGTAAATCTGATAAAATTAAGTCTCAGAATTAAGTAGAGAAAATAATCCACAACAGATCCAGGCCGCTTGGGATACTAACACTGGACTATAACAATGTACGTATTTCTTATAGAAAACAACAAAACCCTAAGACAGTGTTCGCGATCGAGCTGTTTCATTCGTATCAAGTTATAAAACTTAACCTAGATGTGCATACCAACCATGAATGTGGCAGTAATCTCAGTAATAAATTCTTAATACAATCAATCTGGCAACAAAGCATCGTAAAATAATGTCAGTAACAGTTATGACATGATTGAACACATTATGAAATGTAAATGTCCATACACACGAGCGACACGCGTCGACGACAGTGGCAACTGCAACCGTCGACAGTGGCAACTGCAACCGTCGACGACAGTGGCAACTGCAACCGTCGACGACAGTGGCAACTGCAACCGTCGACGACAGTGGCAACTGCAACCGTCGACGCGTGTCGGTTGCGCTCGTGTATGCACACTTACGCAACGATTGCCATTTGGAAGAAATTGTATTTGACCCCAATTAACATTCTATTGGAAATAATATAAAAAGATTATTCTTTATTGTACACGTATAAACACGTAAAGGTAAAAATAATAATTATATTCTTATGAATAACAGTTTATAAGTAAAATAAAGTAATGTCAGTCTAGGACTCTAGGTAAAAGGTTTCAACAATTTCTTCTCAATTTGGAATCAGTTTGTCTTTTAATGTGGCATGATTTGAGCATAGCCTAACAATATACCACTACCAATAACAGAAACTCATAAAAATCTCACCCTGTCTTATACTTAAGTACTATTTCGATATTTAAATCACCATTTATTATCCATTTTATTTGTTACTGTGATGAGTTGTAAATGCTTTAATTTTTACTATTTTACTAACACGCTAAAACTTAATATTGGGAGGTATATAATGCATTAACATTTCTACTCATTAATGACTATTGTCAAATAACTTAGTGGCAGCAAGAGTTTCTATTCTGAGTCAAGCGCAAATTACACGCAAGTAATAGAAAATAATGACGCAATAGTGTATCAAAAGACAATGGGCAAATGTGGGCCAAATGTCCACCACTAACGAGACCTAGGCAGAATAGTATATTAAATAAGGAGTAATATTTATAAGCCATTAAAATATATGTAAGTAAGTAGTTGTTGTCTGTAGCTGAAGGAAAACTATTATCTTCTTCTTCTTCTTCTAATATATAAAATTCTCGTGTCACAATGTTAGTTACCATACTCCTCCGAAACGGCTTGACCGATTTTTACGAAATTTTATATGCATATTCAGTAGGTCTAAGAATCGGCTACTATCTATTTTTCATACCCCTAAATCGAAACTTACATGGATGAAATCGCGGGGCGCTGCTAGTTATAGATACTATTTTAGCATATACAGCTTCATTGATTATAAAAAAAATTGGGTATCATGGGGTTTTTCTTGACACCACGAGTGACTGTGGCCATATTTATTTTGAAAACAAAATCAACCAGGCGGATTTTAGCCACCATTTAGTGTAGTTTGTACGACTTTTTCGCTCGAAGAGACAATCCCAAATATATTACTCACTAAAAGGTTGAAAATAAGGCGGAAAAAAAAATTCACAAAGCACACAAGACACTCAAGACTGCACTCAAGGGTAGCTAAAATCCATAAAGTTTTTTTTTTAAATTCTTATAACCAGTTTCACTTGAGGGGTAAAATGGAATAATACCTCATTTGTTAAAATCTGTGTATAATTCGACACTGTCTCTGTCACCTCCGACCTAGACTAGAGTCAAGAGCAAACCCATTACAAATAAAAAAAAACAACAATCGAGCCACAAAATAAAGCAGTACTTTTCATTTAGCTTAAAACTTTTCACTTACAGACTTTTTTAATAGGTGTCCTAGTATACAGTGGCATAGGTCTCGTTGGTGGTGGAAATTTGGACAACGCCGTCAGTTGCGATGTCGTTTGATAAAACGTTTACATTACTAATAAAACGGCTTGCAACTATGAATTGATTTTCGAAAGTAATAGTTGCAAGTAATACTACACAGAGGTTGTTTAACAGAAAAAACTTTTTTACAAAAAAAAAAAAAAAACGACTTTCAAAAAAACACTATAAAAGTGAAAAATTACTTTAATTTCGGAAGTTGTTGTCGTTGGTTCCGCATTTTCGTTTTTAGACACCGACTTCCGAAATTAAAGTTATTTTTCACTCTGTAGTGTTTTTTTGGAAGTCAGTTGCTTTTTTTTTAAAGTTTGTATTTTTTACTCTTTAGTTGTACAGAGGCCAGCACATCAAGCTACCCCAATCTGTCAAATTTCTTTGATAGATTTTCAACTTTACTGCAAAGGAATAAGGTTCATATTCAATTGGGAAAATTAGACAGATTGGGGTAGGTTGATATGCTGGCCTCTGTACCTGGCCCACACATATTCATATTACTATTTTAACATATTTGCTATGTAAATATCAGTGACATGAAGCTATTAAAACATCACTAATATAAACTATGTGGAAAAAAATCATATTATTGAAGCTAACTCAAAAACTATCCAGGCAAAACCACCCTTGAAACCACCCTATAACCTTATCCATAAAAAATGTGAGAATTTTGCAAATCCGTTATAATATGCGAGTTATGCCCGAAAATACATAAAAAAAAAAAACAAATTGAGAACATCCTCCTTTTTTTGAAGTCGGTTAATTAAATCAATTCATAAACAAAAAAGTTAAGCCCGAATTTACTTGCGAGATTAGAGGTACCCCAATAAAAACTTTTACAGAAATGTGGTTGTACCGTGGTATACTGAACACATTTGCGTACCCCTTTAGAGGGTACAAGCGTGATGTTATGTTGTGTGATTGCGTAAACAATGCACACGTATGCGATAGCAGCCATCGCGGTTGACTTGCTGGCATTTATTGAAAAGATCCGTTGTCTGTTTCCGAAACCCTCATCAAATCTTTACGAAATTTAAATGGGACCATTTCGGAATAAACCTCTTTCGAACAAAAAAAAAAAAAATTTGAAATCTGTCTATATAATTATGACGGAGTTATGCGCGACCATACATAAAAAAAATACCTAAACAGGGTGAAATTGAAAACATGCGACAAATCGAACAGCAGATTTTTTTTTTCACTATTGCAGCTTTGGACCCTTGATAAAAGTTGTTCATAAATAAGAAAAAAATCTCCAATTTCGGTTTGTCGCATGTTTTCAATTTCAACCTGTATATATAAATTTCCGAATTGAGAACCGCCTCCTTTTTTGAAGTCGGTTAAAATATATTATTGTAACGTCTGTGCCGATACCGTCTATCACACGGAGATGAGTCTCAATACTCTCAATTCACTAAAAGGAACGGATAAGTTAGTGAATTTGGAGTATAATAATTAATTAACTAGGCCTGCATCCTTGGCCATGCTATAGAATATAGAGTTTTTGTCTTGTAATAGTTGTTCAGGAGGCGCGTACTCGACGAGTTGTCCCTTGTCCAGCACCATGACCTTGGTGGAGTCCATGATGGTGTTGAGTCTGTGCGCGATGGTGAGCACCGTGCACGACGCGAACTCGGAGCGGATCGTCTTCTGCAACGCGAGGGGGAGAGTGAGAGAGCGGGTGGGCGCGAGAGAGCGAGAGAGGGAGAGGCACGCACCTGGATGAGCTCGTCGGTCTCGAGGTCCACGGCGGCCGTGGCCTCGTCCAGCACCAGCAGCGGCGTCTTGCGCAGCAGCGCGCGCGCCAGACACACGAGCTGCCGCTGTCCCACCGACAGGTTCTCGCCGCCCTCCGCCACCTCGTGGCGCAGCCCGGCCGCGAGCCCTGCAAGCGCTGCGAGTGAGTACACGGGAGTACACGCGAGCCGCGCGGCCTAGCGGCACTCACCCTGCACGAAGGGCTTCAGGTGCGCGTACTCCAGCGCGCGCCAGATGTCCTCGTCCGAGAACGTCTCGAAGGGGTCCAGGTTCATGCGCAGCGTGCCCGAGAACAGCACCGGGTCCTGCGGGATGATGGTGATGCGCGAGCGCAGCTGGTGCAGGCCCATGGCGGCGATGTCCAGCCCGTCGATGAGGATGCGGCCGCCCACGGCCTCGACGATGCGGAACAGGCCGAGCGTGAGCGTGGACTTGCCGGCGCCGGTGCGGCCCACGATGCCGAGCTTGTCGCGCGGCGCCACGGCGCACGTGACGTCACGCAGCGCGGGCTCGGCGCCGGCGCGGTACGCCAGCGTCAGCCCCTCCAGCTGCAGCGCGCCCGTCTCCGGCCACGACGCGCCCGGCCCGGGGGATATGCTCCACGCCGCTTCCTATATCACAAAACATAACAAACATGTTCAGATTGTCACTTCAACCTGTTAGGTAGCAGTTCCATGGTACCAGTTTCATATTAACTCACTTGTTCTGTCTCTGCATATTCTTTTATTCTTTCCACTGCTACAATGTTTGTTTCAACTTCTGATGTCATGCGCACCAGCCAATTTAAAGTCTGTGTGATCTGTAAACAAATTTGCCAATAGGTAGAAAACACACAAGATGTGCGGCGCAATTGTACAGTATTATTATTTTGATACAGTATTATGATTTTGACAATGGTGCCGATTCTTTTGTTCACAAACTAAACTAAATTTAAGTTCAGTGCATCTTTTTCTTTCTATTTCATTAAGAAAAAGGACAGTAGATACATTTTAGTTTAGTCCTGTCAAATTAATCAGCGCCTGACGTAAATTGACGTAATTTTAGTAGGTAAGTATTTAATCACGTCTAAACTTGTATGGAGTATTGTCAGGCGCTGATTAATTTGACAGGACTAAACTAAAATTGATCTTCCGTCCTTTTCTTAATGAAATAGAACGAAAAAGATGCACTGAACTTAAATTTAGTTTAGTTTGTGAACAAGGGAATCGGCACCAGTGTGTTGAAATTCTTTAAATAACGTTTGGTTGTATACCTGTAAGGCGTAACTGACGGAAAGTCCCACAAGTCCGGCGCTGATAGTGTCTCTGTTGAGCACTGCAAACATCGCGGAGAAGAAAATGATGAGATTGCCGATCATCTCGAGCCTGATTGCCAGCCACCTGTTCGCAATGCAGCTCGGGTAGTAGCACGACTGGTTGTGATCCACACCACGCTCTGATTCTTGAATAAACCTAGTGGACCAACCGAAATTAATATAACACCATTACAACCAGATCATTTACCTATATGGAGTTTATTCAAGTTCTATACAATTTATGGGGACATGAAAACTAAGACTGTTTTGCTTGGTATTCGTTCAAGCAGTGAACATTCAAAAAAAGCTTTTGTTGTGGGAATATTTAATAGAAAATAATGTCTGTTTGCAGAAATAAAGAATGTTTAACTTTACCTTTCCGAGACGCCGTAAGCTCGAATAGTGCTAGCGCCTGTGATGCTCTCGCCGAAGTGCGAGTAGATAGGCGATCGCGACACGGACTCTAGTCTCTTCAGCTGCCGCGAAGAAGCCACGTAGAACCGTTGGATTACGTAGTAAATGAAGCCAATGGGAAGAATCACGGCCATGAATATCGGCGTCGAGAAACTTATCACGAAAAGCGTTCCCAATACCTACAGACATTTCATGCTCAGTTAAGTGTATGAAACTTTATAATCCTACAATAATCAAAAAAAATATTGCACCTCTTTTATAAACGACTTGTTATCAAATAATAGTTATTTTTCCATTAGAGAGCGCATACGTAAAATTTTCGTTTTATCTGATATTATGCTATATTTTAGCTAACGTTTATATATTTATAATAAAGAAAGTTAATACCTTCTGTGTTAATAAAAGTAGTACAAGATTATTTGATGAATACTGTTGTTGATACAAATAGATGCTATTTTTTATTTTAACTAAAAATTAAACAAGTTCTACACATGGCTAAGTAGTCCTTACAAGGTGTGATAAACACCCAAATTTGAATAATATTTGCGGTAAAGTTTGGATAACTTAAATAGTTGAAATGTAAAGACAGCAACTACTTGTATCCATACCAGGTAATTTCGACATGGTGAACGTAACAAAAACACAGTAAATAAACAAGCGCATATTCTAGGGATCAGTTTACAAACTTGATAAAAAAATACAAGTTTTTTTTTAATACATAAAATACGTATTTTTTAAGAGGATTTTGCAGACACCATAGTGAATTGTGAAATAATAAAAAAAAAATCTGTGCAAAGTACAGTAAAATGTAAAAAACAACATAATACAAGAAGCTCTCCAGTCCTTGTAGTTTCATTAAAGCGAGGCAGCAAATAATGAGCGCTACTAAATATAGGTATTCCCTTGGTTCGCATAAAACCACAAGTCCTAATGTCAAAAGGCAATGTTTTTTTCGCATATTTTGATTATTGGCATAGTTGTTTATTTGAGCATTTTAGTTTTATCGTCATAATCATGATTTTTATAGTATGGCATGGCTTTTTTTCCTTCGTCTTTAAGTTTATTTATAACATTCTGAATCTGCAAATTGCCCATCTGTCATAGATGTGCAATTTAAGCATTCATTCTAAAATATTTGGGCTAAATACTAACTTTTTTACTGACTAATTTACGGGCTTTAGATCATTATGACATCAGCAATTATGGTATAAAAATACTATTTAATCATTTATTTGATAAAAGCGTTATGCCAATCTTGACAATAAAATATATTTTGATTTACGGCAAGTAAAGACAGGCGATGAGGCGAATATGACTTTTAATTTTATGCGACCAAATATTGTACCCTGGATCTGATAATACTACTGATCCTACCAAACGTGAAAATTACAACTAAATGTTCCAAAGAGATCGAATGTTGAACGGATATATATTAGATAAACCGTTTTTTGACAGATGGAACTAGTGATTGCAGCAACGTAACATTTCGATTATTTACACTTTAATTTGTTTGTAGTATCGATACCAATTTTTGCTGTCGAATAAGAAATGGAGGGGTTTCTTTATTTATACTTTAGTTTAAATTTTGCAGGTTTTATAGCAGAAATAAGCGTAAAAGTTTTAAAATCGAAATAAAACATTAGCATCTTGTTTATGGTGGCAAATCTGTATCCTGGCAAATCATTTATATATTTAATTGATTTTTGAGTGGATGCAAGGTTTTTCTATACCGATTTACATATAACATAAAATGATATATTCATTTGAAGCGATTACATTCGATCCCATCACTTAGTACGATATAATGTAATTTAATACGCATGACAATTACGTTTTTTTGTCAAAACTGATACACGTACAGTATTATAATGTCTGTAAGAAGTCATAAATAAGATAATTCTATAAGGCAGTTTATATACTTATTTATTTTATTACGCATTTTGATGTTCACTTTTACGTAATCTGGAATAGTTACGTTCTAAGGCAGCTGTCAAAAAACGGTTAACCTACTGGACAGGGGCTAATATTATTGTAGTATGTAAATCCGAGTTTACCAAAAAATTCAAATAAACATTTTTTTACATGCGTTTTTAATGAAGACTGCAAACACATCAGTGTAGTTCTCACTACATCGTACTAACACCTCGCAAATAAGACGAAAATAATGTTGCACAAACACAGACAAATCATAAAACAAAAAAATACCCACCAACATAACCGAATGGCCATAAAAAATGGAATGAATAGTTAACAGTGGTGAGATTACCTCAAAAATGCACCACATCAAGTCGGAGATCTGCGAAGGAAGAGACGTGTCCAAAATGTCCATGTCTTTAGAAAATCTAGAGAGTATCCTGCCAACGGGTGTCACTTCGAAGAATTGCAACGGTGCCTTTAACACATGGCCCAACAATAGCTCGTGGAGATACCTCGCCGCCCGCCAACACGCCAGAAATGGCATTAGGTCAGCAAAAATTGATCCTATCGCTGCAACAACATCCATGGACACTCGTTTAGTACCTAGCCGAACACCACGTATGGGCGCTCGACACTGGGCGACACTCCTACTAATAATGAATACATTGTTTACGACACGTATGTTGTATGTTCCAAACATTACTTACTAGATAAGAGGTGCTACACGACGCTAAGTTGGTGGATATTGATAGTGTAAGTGCGTAAGATAAATAAAAGAGCTATTTAGAGTCTATGTTAGGCTTATGAACCGAAAACTCACTTTAGCGAAATAATCCACCACATCGCGATGCAGCTTGTCAAGTTTATCCACTAGAACGCTAGGCGCTATAATCGATCGATCAATTATTAACAATTATAGACTTGTCATTGTGCATTCTAATGCATAGAGGGACGTCTATTTTTGAGAATCTGAATCAGGCCATCAGAAACAGAAAATCAGAGCTATTTGTTAAATTATAGCCACGAACTTCTCTCTGCACTATTTGCCCTGCAGACTGGCCGATTGCAAAATGCGAACTGTTGTTATGTATTGGAAACACCAAGACGGATAACTGCCCAAATGTATTCTGAATACGACAGAAATTTCGCTTTGCTGACGTTTTGTGCCAAGAAGTTTCGTGTCCAGTTTTGCTAATAGCTTCAGTCCGTGAATAAACTTGAAGACCCGTGACGCGTTGTGGTCGAATTTGTCACCAAATTAGCGGTTTCGGTTATTCCTTTGAGCTTAACTTCTAGACTAGGTTATTCACATGCAAGCTTATTTTAGCATACATCTAGTTCCTGGGTTAAAACAAAAGAAAGCAAAGAATGTAAGAACAAATAACTATCTAAGCACCTACAAAACAAGAAGGAGCGAAAAACAAAGTTTTATTAGGTATTCATAAACTGATCCCATGTTGATAATTATGTCAAGAGTCTTAGGTAGAGAACCGTGAGGCAATCCCCCACACACTGTTTGGGGCTCAAATACTTAGAAGCCGTTATGTTCTATAAAAAAATACATAATAATATGAAAATTCTATAAGCGATTTGCGTAACACATTGCAGTATAAAGTGCAACACATGGTCAACTCTAGAAACGTAGCCAATCGACAGTACTTACGTCATTTCAACTGTGTACAACCTGTTCATGAAGAAATTACAAAAGACTGTTTTCTGAAAGATTAAACTTGCGTTTCAAGTAAAACTCTGAAATCACTTTGGATTTGTGAGAAAACGATCTTCTATAGGTACTATAATATGCCTTATTGCTGTTAGTTTTTTTTTTTTTGTAATGACATAATGAATGTTCTCAATTCTTAATTATTTATTGCGTACCATAATGTACGTATATTGTATACATTACTTAGAAAACCACATCCTATTCGGAGTTCTACTTTCTAAATGTGTCTGTTTGTTTTAACAAATATGTATCGTTCTAGTTGTACCAGTGTCGCACTCCACACGCGCCGCATCGCGTGCGAGAGGCGTCGCATACCGAAAAAAAGCAGGAGGTCCATCCTCTGAGCGTCATGGGCAACACATTGTCGAGCACGTCCACGTCCTTGCTGAAGCGGTTGAGCACGCGGCCCACGGGAGTGCAGTCGAAGAAGCCGATGGAGGGCGCGTGCAGCACGCCGTTGAGCAGCGCCGCGTGCAGCGCGCGCGCCGCCGCCAGCGTGCCCAGGTACAGCGCCAGCGACGACACCGACACCGACACCACTACGACACCAGTACTGTATGCTCTGCGGGCCTCTCCGCGGGAAGCTCCGTCGAGTTATATCCCATACGACCCATGAGGAAGTACACTCGCGGAGTGAAAATATTTGAGCAACACCAGAACTATTTTTGTTTGCACAGTGCATGTTTATTTTTGTCCAAAAAATATTTGGGAGTGAAAAGGAAAGTTTTAGAAAATTGCTTTAAATTTACGTCCCGCAAGTGTAAATGACGTGGCCGATTCGTACCGAGTTTTTAGGACCCACGTCACCGATATTCAATGTTTTGAGTTGTAGGAGCCAAGTTGAATAATAAATAAATTATTCAATTTGTAGGCTTGTGGGGCTTGCACCACGGATATTTAATTTTCGTTTTTTATCAAATATGTGTTATCCAGGCCATTTTTAAGAACAACACGTTTTTGTTTTTCAGTAAGGACAGGCGTGTATTTTGCGAATTTCAAAGACATTACTAAATATTTGAGAAAATAAATGTCTAAATAGAAGATGATCATGCAATTTCATAAAAAAAAGAGATACAAAAGTACTAGTTTAACATACAAAAGTCACAAGTCGCAATAACAACAACACGGAAATCGATTATATTTTGCAATAAAATACATCAAATCCCAATACCGGTGTTCAGAATACTGTGCAACTCATTGCGGGCGCGAGTTGGTAAGTACACATAATTATTGTATACAGGATATTTTTAACAAGGATCGCTATGGTAATAGCTGTGCCATACGTTAGACAGTACGATTTTATAATTCATGTCGAGTTTTTCTGGTGGATTAAAACTACATTTGAGTTTCTTTTTTTGGGTTATTTTTACGGAAAAATGAATTCTCTTGCTAGTAAAAAACAATAAATTAATAGCAAAACTTTTTTGAATAAACATTTTTGAAATGATTTGTGATTCAGTTTTTTTTCATGACTCTTGTATGTTATTTCCTACTAAATTGAATCTATTGTTGTAATGTTTTCCATGCACAAAGGAATTTCTTTGGTTTTAACAAGATTTTCAAGACCATGCAATAATATAAGTACATAATATAATAAAGGGAAACATTTGCAAACTTTTTTAAAGAAGAATATGCATAGATATAGAAAATAATTACGTAAACATAAAAATAAAATATTGTGTAAGTAAATAATGTATTCATTATAAATAGTTTCCATTACCAAACATTATTATTAGTATATTTGTAAGTGTCGTGTAGCTTTTAATTGATTGATTTTCTGAGGTGTCTAATATATTATTAAGACAAGAAGATAGACATCAGCATTCTTCTGTGGAGTGCGTGATGTAATAACATACTGCGATCACCAGTCGTGGTGATTTAGGTAAGTCATTTCCACCACCGTAATTCCCATTAGTGGGCTTTTTTTAAGAGTTGATAGTAAACGTTAAAGTAATATGAAAATGATTGAAGAGAGGGTATACATGGTCAAATTAAATTAGCTAGCAAAACTCTGCAGACGTGATGGTATGGATATCTAAACACGATAAACTAAAAACAAAAAGATTTGATGCCTTATTTTTCGGAGAAAATCTGTTACCATTCGTTTTTATGTCCTGTCGAGATGCCCATCACGCCTGTGAAGTTTACACAGTAAAAAGCTGATTTTTTTAACTGATATTTCAAGTGGCTACACTAACTGCGGTCGGTAACCCTACAAAAAACATCGACAAATTTATTTTTTGTTTTATCATGTTGAGATATCGATAACTATCACGTTTGCGGAGTTTCGATAGCTAATTTAACCCTGCATAATTAAGTTTTGGTGTAATAGTCAGTATAGCAATAACAACAGTGGTTAATTGACATGTAGTTTATGTTACCTTGTCCGACTCCGAGGCCGCCGTACACGCCGAGGTACATGTCGCGTCGCTTAGTATCAACCGTGCCGTTCACGAGCTACGTGCGAACAATACATTTATTTATTTATTTATTAAGGTAAACCAACATCTTCTGTGTATATATATATGTAATATATCTTATGTGCTATAGGTAATAATAGCCTCGGACTTACACAGTCGCCAAATCTCAGATATAGGTGTCATAATGATAATAAAACTAAAGGAATTTAGAAATGATGGCAAAACACTTCAGGAAAATAAAATTAAAAGACAAATAAAAATTGCAATTGTGCCCGTTTACTTTAGACTAATACATTTAGCTAAAGGTTCTCCATATTGATTTTGGAGAACCTTTAGCTAAATGTGTTTCTGATCGGTTTGTGTGATCGTAAAATTTTTTTTTTCTCTATCATAAAATAATATCTCTGAAAATAAGGCCAATCTCTTCAAAATGTGTGCACCAATTTCAAACAACCAATTTGAATCAACGCCAAAGGTTGTTTTGATCACAAAAACTACAATTACATCAAGACCATTTTTTTTTCAAACATAAGATAAATAAATAACAACACAAGCGAGATTATAGTTCGCTTCTGTACTGATAAGAGATAACATTATACTACGGTCATTCCTCCCGCTAATCAATCGTACCAAAATAATCATATTAATCTTATATCAAGCGCCATGGTCAATAAGGACATTGATAATATTTAATTAATAAAATAAATACGTGATAAAAGATATTAAAAGAAAAATAAATATATCACATGGACTTACCATTTTATCATCATTCGC
The DNA here is from genome assembly GCA_963669345.1 of Gortyna flavago. Classification (NCBI taxonomy): domain Eukaryota; kingdom Metazoa; phylum Arthropoda; class Insecta; order Lepidoptera; family Noctuidae; genus Gortyna; species Gortyna flavago. Next base: position 7,019,955 of record OY770129.1, on the reverse strand, counting down.
CCATTCAGTAAGCCAATAGTTTGAGCCGACTTGGAATACTTGCAGAATGAGATTCATAAGTACAGTGATTATGGAAGAGCAAATTCCTACACTCATCAGGTAGTGCTTGTAAACGCCCCATTTCACCTGCGCACGATACAACAAGAAAATTAGAATGACAGACGACATACAAAATTATGATTTTTATGTGTGGATGGCGGACTGACTAGACTGCACAAATAGTTTGCCATTTTTTACATACTTATTCTTGTGTATGTTCTTTAAAAACACCGTCTTAAACTGTTTCACTGTTTTACGCTGTAAGTCTAAACTAATATTCTAAAGAGAAAAGATTAGATTTTTTGTATGTTTGTTTGTTACGCTTTCACGCTGAAACGGCTGAACGGATTTAAATGAAATTTTGCACATGGGTGGACCATGACCATGGAGAACGACATAGGCTACTTTTCATCCTGGATCGCAGACGAAGTCGCGGGCAACATTTTAATTTAAAAGTGTAAATAAACTTACACTTCCAGTCTCTGTTTTCTCAGCTTCTATGAGTTTATTTTTCTCTTTCAATTCATTCGGAGTAAGAGTTTCTGGGGTTTTTCTCTTCACACTGCCAGCGCGGTCACCTAGACAAAGAAAGAAGACGTATTAAAACTATTTATAATATACAGTTATTCCAATCACAATATACATATATTTTACAACACACTTGATATAGGACTTCGTAAGATTAGATCATTATTATAATGTGGTATTTTAATTTAAACTTCATGTATTGTAAATCAACTTGATAACATGGAGGACATGGAGTCAACTCCATGAAACAAAGTGCAGTTTCACAGCATAGCACTGACTAGAAAATTAAATTGATAATACATTAAATACATGTGATTATCTCAATTAGATTATCTCTTACTCGTTTGTATGTAATAATGCTGTTACTTGACCGATTTAAAAAAAAAATAATTATACTCCGTTACCTGCTGCCGGTTCTGACTCTGATGCACTTTCGGAAAGCGAACGAGCTCGCTGTAACTTGCTCTGGAATTCAGTGCCTAGTTTACTTTCAAGGTCCTGTTTGATTTCGTCCAATTCTGAAATAATAATTTAAGAAATTTTGTAAGTATTGGTTTGCCTTTTATTGGGGATCTGTTTAATGTTCATAATTAAAATTTGAAATATGTCGAAATAAAAGCAAGTTGCAAACGGTCAGAATCATGTAGATAGATAGATAGAATAAATACTCTTTATTATGCACACCATATAAATTACAGACATAAATATAGAAACTGTACAAAGGGTGATACAATGGGCGGTCTTATCGCTAGTATGTAGAAAAGAAAGTACCGCACTCGCTCACTTATGATTTAGATCTCATCTATTTATTTATTGCGCGTCCACACTGACCGATGCGAGTCGATTCGGTCGTTGTGTCGCCAGCTAGTTACCTTCGGGTGAGGATCGCTCGGCGTCGCTCAAATGGTGTATGAGGAACTCAGCGAAGGCGCCCTTCTTCTCGAGCAGCTGCTGGTAGGAGCCGGCCTCCGACACCTCCCCGTCGCGCAGCACCACCACCAGGTCCGTGTGCGCCAGGTACGACACGTTGTGCGTCACCCACACGCGCGTCTTGCTCTTCAGCAGCCCGCTGGGCCCCAGCACCTGCGCGAGAGAGAGAGTCAGTGCCGTCCCGCTCGCACACGCCGCACCACACTACACGCACCTTGTCGAAGATGTGCTTGCCCACGTGCGAGTCCACGGCGCTGAGCGGGTCGTCCAGGAAGTAGTTGTCCGCGTCGCAGTACACCGCGCGCGCCAGCGACACGCGCTGCTTCTGACCGCCAGATAGGTTTATACCTGCGCACAGACACCATTATTTTGTTTAGTGTTAAATTAGTCACTGCAATTTGAACTCCCTAGAAAATAGGGATCATCAAACAGTGCTTACCGGCACGTGTCGATATTTATATAATACTTTACCTTTCTCGCCAATTTCAGTTTGATCTCCTCCAGGCAGTACCTCGAAGTCAGGTTTGAGAGCGCAAATATCGATGACATTGCTGTACTTTTGCTTGTCGAGCGGTTTGCCGAATAGAATGTTGTCCTGAAGCGTCGCGTTCTGTATCCACGCTTGTTGCGGCACATAAGCTATGCTACCTAGAATTTAAAGAACGAATAATTTACCTAAACACTATTTATAAGGCATAATAAGGTTTTTTGAAAGTGACACGTACCAAATGTGTTAACTCGTCCGGAAACCTTGTTCATTTCACCAAGTAAGGCAGACAGCAGGGAACTCTTGCCGGAGCCAACGGCACCAACGACGGCGACAAGAGAGCCGCGTGGCACGTGCAGGTTGAGGTTCTTCAGGACCGGCTCAGCGTCCTGGTCGCCCCAAGTGAAGTGACCATTCTCTATTACGATCGGGTTCGCTGAAATAACAGGAATATTATGAAACCTTTTTTCAAAAATGCTCATTCGTAAGAAAATAGGTTTCAAAATTTAATAACACTTACGGTCTTTAGGATCGTGTTCAACAGATGTAATATCTAGTTCATCACAGTTCATGAATTTGTTCAATCTCTTTATGCCGACGGATGTCTAAAAATGCAGAAATATGTTAGTTGTACAAAGTAATGTGTGAGTAAAAGAATGTTAGCAACACAACATGTATTTAACTACATATTTAACCACACCAAGCTTTGCTATTGATATGCCACACCAATAAATTAGTTACTCGTCACAAATTAAAACGATAAAGAAAAATAGAAGCAAGTTGTTAAAATTATAATTAGTTGCTCGACCAGAGAAATTATAAAAGAAAATTTGAATAATGAGTCGACTAATATGATTGTTTAACTACTACCTACATCAGAAAAAATATATCAAATGCAGGGGCTACTAGGCACAATATTAATTAAGTAAGTACATACTCGCTTAATTAATTACTAATGTAAGTCTTGTTTTTTACCCCACATTTGCATCAAATTGCTTTCACGAGTTGACACTGATATTGACTTCTTCAAATAAAGCTTCACACTGCATACAGACAAAATAATCTATTATGATAAACTTACTTGTACAACATTCGATATAACGTTAGGCAGCATTGACAGTGGAAAACGCAGAATGTTGAAAAGAGACAATGCTACGAAAGCTCTCTTAGAGTCCAGCACTTCGGTATCGTTTACCAGTACAAAGCACCCGAACGACATCAGCGACACCTACGACACCATTCCACGAGTTATATTATGAGAAGTGCCCATGCAAGCGGCTGGACTGAAGCCTACAAGTCTAAGTTGTATTCCACGACCACCACATTGCACGTCCACTCACTCGTGGTCTCTACCCAACCTATTATCACGACTCGGCGAGTGGACGCACAAATTTAACGTGCTTGTTCCAATAGCCACAGAACACTGAAGTGTGCACTGTCGCTCTTCGGTTATAATTGTAAGTACGAGATATATGCGTGTTAGTGTGCCTGTATGTGAAAGAACCATAGCCACATGTGTAGATTTATAGAGGAGTGAGACATTCGTGGCACTACCTCGATCGCTGATACCACGATGAGTGGCAGTAAACCTAGGGGCAAGTGCATTGTGTAAAACAGAGACATCGACACGAATATATTTTCAGCTGTCAGGATATTTTTCTCGGGATCCGTTATCAGAAACGTGAAGAAGGTTAGGAAGGTCACCTTGAAAACAAACAAAATTATTTAAACCATTGCTGGTCTTAAATTCAACGTTAATTATTACTTGCCCTAAAAATCTTTTGAGATAAAATTGACAGGGTTTTGTGTAACCTACGGAACAAAACAGTTATAAGTCTCGAACGTTGTAGCTAATATCAATACATTGTCTTCTTTGGGGGTTATCTTGTTGAGGCTTAAAAACATTGTCAGTGTGTGTTATCAGTAGGTAAATCATATCAAAATGATATCTATACAAGGTGTAACAGAATAAACGCAAGTCCTGAAAGTAGTTTGTTCATAATTGACTACTGAATCGATTTCAGTAACTTTTAATATAGGTATTTTTTCAATAATTATGTGTTTTGCCATACAGACTGCCGATTGAGCCAAAGAAAATTAAATCTTATTTCAACGTAATACAATAAGTAATGCTAAGGTAAACACGACTTTCTTAATAATAATGGTTAGCATTAAAAAAAAAGGTCATTGTATTATGGTCATTGTATTATGCTTTGAACTCTGTACTCTAATTGGGGTGTATGAGGTCTTGCGTTAATTATGTTTAAAGTCCTGACTGAGTGATATATCAACGCACAGCCTAAACCGCTGGTCCTAGAGACAAGAAATTTGGAGGGTGTGTTCTTTGTGAAGAGTAGGTTGTAGTAGTAGTAGTAGAGTAGGTAGACTAAGAAAGGGTTTTTCGAAATTCCACCCCTAAGAGGGTGATTGGGGGGAGGGTGAAATTTCACGCGGACGAAGTTGCGGGTCTAGTTGAAGCATAAATGCTCATCAATAACAATATCGAGACTTATAAAACCGATAAGACTGTAATCTGTGTGACTGTAATAAACGTGTAATCTGTGTGGTCAAATCAATGACATAATTTATAACAATTGATTACCTATCGACTGTGATTGGGGATCAAGTTTTATCAAAGTAATTACGATACAAATTATGAGAATTTAAATATATGGAATCAGATAAAAATCGATAAAAGTTATGGAATCAGGCGTTACTTTGCAGAACTCCATGACTATAAAATGTTATGTAATTTCAATTAATTTAATTCACTAAATATTGAAATTGCATAACATTTAGTCTCAATTTACAGCGCCGCGGAACGGAGTGGAATCGAGTTTTCGTAATAGCAAAATGAACTTTATGTCAATTGTCTAACGTACAAACTAGATACGAGCTTGTTACTGCAGGAATTCCCGAGAATGCGCGATAATTCTCCACAAGATGCGCGGTCTGTGCCTATGGGCGTATCTAATTTACGCGTTACACTATTGACATAAAGTTCATAATGCTTTGTACAAAAAAAAATCGCTTCCATTCCGTTCCGCGGCGGTGTAAATTGAGCCTTAATTATGTAACTAGTAAATACCGTAAATATAGTGACGCTGTATTTCCAAAAAGTACTTTTATTGTAGCACATTTTGCCGAAGGCGGCATTTTTGCAACCAGTTATACTATAACGGGGAAACCCAACATATTTACCGCTCGATAAAATAACGTAGCTGTTTGTTTATAATGATAAGAATCTTGTTTATAATATACTTTTATACAATTACATTTATTTTGTATTTTCGCAGTGACGCGAACGGAATCAGCATGACTTTAGTAATTTCGGTGTTACTATTTACAAGTGAGTAAGTTCTTAAAAAAAACAAAAATTTTCGGGGTGTAACGGTTTCGTGTAAAAAAAAAAATCTCGAAATTATTTTACTTTAAACTGATTTGGCAACATTGTGTACCTATCAAGGTTTCAGTTAGATTAATGATAAGTCGCTTACCAGGAAAGGTGCGCAAGACCATATAAACGAGGTAGCAGAGTTAAGATAAGCAGTCTGTTTTAAAACATTCATTTCTTTGTTTCTTATTTTAAGTATTTGATCTTCGAAACTCGGCTCCCAAGCATACATTTTAAGAACCTGAAAAAAAAAAAATACAATTAGAATTTGATTATGCATGATGCAGCAAGATGAATAAAAATACATTTCTTCATACATATACAGGGTGGCAGGGACATCGACGTATCGACGTACAAACCGTAACCATGTTATTCAGCACATGATTCTAAACCTTAAGTTTTGAGTTGAGCTGCACGATTTCTGACAAATGCGTAGAAACATGTAGTTCTGTACTAGCTGTTGAATTTAGTTCTAGCCTAACCTGTCTATAGCTATTAAGTTCCGTTTATACTTAATATAGATTACTGATGATCGAAGGTTCGAACAGTAAATCTGTACATAGAGTTCAGTACACTGACGTAACTAGATACAATCGTGAACTCATGCTACATACGGCATTGCACATTGCACTCTAATGTGACGTAAGAATTCAAACTAAAAATGTGACTACGTGGCAGGCCCAGCAATAGATGGCGGGATGAGCTGGACTCCTTAAAGGACTGGCCCGCAATCGCATTAGGCCGGGAAAAGTGAAAAGAGGAAAGGGAGGCCTTTACCCTGCAGTGAGACAACACAGGCTTATATAAATAATAGCAGTTTTAAATCTCGGCTATCCAAACACATAATGGAAAACTGTCTTGACTAAAGTCCTCCAATGTTCTTTAATGGTTGAGAGTTGAACTGCTGAATGAGTATAGAATAATTATAATACTATACATATACTTTGGTGACGGTTACCTAAAATAAGTTTACTGAATGAAAAGTTGACATGAAAGTCATCATTTGAACAGGCAAATACTACGTTGTCAGATGTACAGAAACGGACATATATGGTACCTTTCATCCCGAAAAAAGTGCCGTTCCCGAGGTAAACAAAAATAACGTTATTATGATAATAGATGGCGCCCCGTGTCTTTCGATTCATGATTAAATTATATTAGAAAAGTTTTAGAGTTTTTTTTTTATTTAAGCCTAATACATTTTGTGACTAGACTGTGTGTCGATAGACCGGTTTTTCATACTATAATATTTTTATTATAAATGCGAAAGTAAGTTTGTTTGTTTGTTACGCTTTCACGCTAAAACGGCTGAACGGATTCGGATGAAATTTGGCTCATGGGTAGACCATGACCTGGAGAAGGACATAGGCTACTTATCATCCTGGATCGCAGACGAAGTCGCGGGCAACAGCTAGCTAGTATTGATATAAAGATACTTGTTTATAGATATTAATTACAGTAGTAGTTTGCGTAATGATATCAGGGGAATCAAATAAGATTATGTTTTGTGCGGTGATGACACGAAGGCTGCGGAAGTTTATCTCAAATAATGTTTCTCAATGTGGTGAAATCGGAAAGAAGAATGTAAACCAGTATTGATAATTTTAGCAAGTCATGATTTTTAAAGTTTATTGCACCATATTATGAAACCTGGCCAACTGTATGTTGGACCACGCACAGAGGAGAAGGGTTCTGTAGTCGGGATGAATATTTACGCACGCGCAATATTGATTTTATCGAAAGCAAAATCATGTTTCGCAAGTTTGTTAGTCATCATTTGAACAGGCAAATACTAGCCAGACAAAATAAAACTATTTGAATTAGCAGTAATTAAACAAGATCGTTAGCTCGAAATGTAAATGAAAGCGACGTTTAATTTGATTGACACTTATTTTTTATTATCAGTTGCGATGGTAATTCTAACATAATTTTTTTTTTTTAATCGTAAATATCTAAAACGATAAAAACTAGGAAGACAGTATTCTTATTAAATATTGCTATAAAGATACTTGTTTAGAGATATTAACTACAGTAGTAACTGGTGTTTGCGTAATAATATGAGGGGAATCAAATAAGATAATTATGTTTTGTGCGGCGATAACACAAAGGACGAGGACGCGTAAGCTTTTCTCAAATATTATTTCTCAATGTAAAAAAGAAGAAAACAATCGAAAAGAAGAATCTAAACCAGTAAATTGATAGGTAATTCATGCAAGTCATGATCTTTGAAGTTTATTGCACCATTTTATGAAAACTGGCCAAGTGTATATATGTTGGACGTTCTGTAGTCGGGATGAATATTTATGCACGCACAATATTGATTTTATCGAAAGCAAAATCATGTTTCAAAAGTTTGTATTTCTGAAAGAAACTGTAAAAAACCGGCCAAGTGCGAGTACACGAAGGGTTCCGTACCACCATACAATATTTAACACTATATATAAAATAACGGCAAAAAAATTACGTTTGTTGTATGGGAGCCCCCCTTAAATATTTATTTTATTCTGTTTTTGGTATTTGTTGTTATAGCGGCAACAGAAATACACATTCTATGATTTCCCCTGAAATTTCAACTGTCTAGCTGTCACGGTTCATGAGATACAGCCTGGTTACAGACTGACAGACAGACGTGAGACGGACAGTGGAGTTTTAGTAATAGGGTCCCGTTTTTACCCTTTGGGTACGGAACCCTAAAAACAAAGTTATTTCTGCGGTTGTAAGTTTAACCGAAACCATTCCATTCGTACGGTCGATCGTCTTTAAAACAACTTTTGAGTGTTTTTCAAGTTCTACCAATTTCTATTTTCCACTGTAATGTAGACAAGGTAGAGGGAGAGGACACATTTTTGGCGACTTTAAAGCTGCATATCACACTATCAATATTTGTCATTTGACTTAAAAAGTGACTCTTTCACTTCATCATTATCTTTTTAATTATGGAATACAAAAATATCCCACCTGCTTATGTGCGCAGTTTGTTTGTTTTAAATTTATTTCCTACATGTATGGGGAGTGCCAACCCAATTTTATTTTCGTAATTTTCACAGTTGTCATGCTGTTCGTAGAAAACATCTTTCCTCGATATAGTGGCAATACTCTCAGAGTAAAGTGGCTGTGTGATATACGGACGGACGTACAGACAGACGGACAGGGCGAAAAAATATTCCGTTGTCATTACGCTACGGAAGCCTAAAAAGGAATTGATAACATTTTGTCTGATTTAATATAGATAAAAGTCCCTTGGATGAGCAATGAAACCTATAAATAAGACTTAGTGATGTAGGTTCTAGTTTCTTAGGGTTTCGAACCTCTAAAAGAAAAAAGTTGTTCGTCTGTCAAGACCCTTTTTCTTAGGAACGCCTGGAGTTATCAAGTTGAAATTAATATCAGATACTCAGGGGTGCAATCCCTTGAAGCAGTATGGAAATCAAACTTCTAAGTCAACGCAGTCAAAAGATAAGGAAGTTTATGTTTCGTTTATGCAGCATATTTTGGCAAGAAGCAAGTTCATGTAGCACAAGTAAAGGAAAAAATCCGAATACCTTAAATTTGTAGTTACATACCTACAAATTTGTACGGAACCCTCGGTGCGCTATTCCGACTCGCACTTGACCGGTTTTTTATATTAGTTTCATTGTTATAATAATAATGAAACTAATTTGTCGTGGATATAAAACACCTTTTTAATATTTATAATTTTGTATAAGTAATTAATTCTGCTAAAACATTGCTGTAGTTGGTTACTACCGAGGAAAATCAATGATTTTAATAGGTTTGAAATTATGGATTGTTCCATTGGACATAATGATTAATAAACATTAAATAACTTTCTGAAGAAAAACATCCATACTATTGTCACAGATGCGAAAGTAACTCTATCCGTCTGTGTTACCTTTTCACGCCTTAACGGCCGAACGGGTTTCGATGAATATTTGGCACAGGTTTAGCAGCGGGTTGGCGGGTTTTGGCAGGGGTTTAACTTATGCCTGTATATCTATAGACATGACCTGGGTGAGGACATTAAATACTTCTTATCCCGGCAGTACGTTCCTGTGGGATAATTTCCGACCTCCACGCGGAAACAGAGGTCAAAAGCTACTCACGATAAACGCTTTTAACGTACTTATAGTAATAAATTATTATCGAAAAAGTTCGTTCGCCGCAAGACCGAGCTTTGGAGATCAAAATCGACACATAGACTTATGCTATAAAACATTAATATTTTTACCTTAATTCCATTAAGTACTTCATTCATAAGTTTGACTCTTTCGTCTTTGTATTTCATAAGTCTTATTTGAAGGGTTTTCACCCTGTTTGCGATGAGTCCATTGACCGGGATCAGTATGATCATGACTGCCAATCCGGCCAGTACAGAGGGACCCAAGATCCCCCAGAGGAAATATAAGGCAAGAGCGATTTGCAGCGGCGCCGACCATATCATATTCAAGTATGCAGTCAGTTCGACGAATCTGTGAAGTGTAAGTTATGATAAGATTTATTCATCATGTTAAACTTTTAAAATTATGTATGTTTGAGAGTTGTTTATAAAGAGCGTATTAGATATACCTATAGGTTGTTAGAATTAGGTACGGTACCCGGCAGCACCTGACTGACTTAGGGCTGATTTTTCAATGGTCAGATAACTTTTATCTGAGGAATTATTATTGAGTTTTGACAGCTTGTGAAAAGAAAATATGTTAATCTATCATATTTGTTCTTCAAATAAAAGTTATCGGACTATTGAAAAAACAGCCCTAAGTAACTAACTTCCTGTCACCAATGAGACAGTGTTTTTCTAAAGTTCGATGTAGTGTGCATACATGTGATATACCCATTATGCAGAGAACTCTGATGGATCACAGTTACATTTTCAACAAGTGAATCATTTGATAAAACTTTCATAGAAACACTTAAAAATAATTGTTTTTATTAGTACGTGTGTAAATAAAGACTGAATATCATAAATGTGATACTATTTGCACATGTTGCCTGCATATCTCAATGTCAGATGTTTAGATGAGATTGCTCTGACGTAGCCTTGACTGAATAACAAAATTTATTTTATTGGTATCAGCAAAAACCTTCGTACAATTAAACTCGAAATTCTGGCTATACAGATTACTATTTTTCTTAAATTTTTGAAGGTCACAGATAAATTGTATTTTTTATTACCTTTGAGCATCAACAGACATGAGGTTAACAATTTCTCCGACGGTAGATTCTTTCCTCGCGGCATTGGACATTCGTAGTGACTTCCGATAGATGGCGCTCGTCAGGGCGGTTCTTATCCTCATGCCTACGAGGTACATCCTCGTAAAGTAGTGTCCCAGCAGCATAGTTTGCACCGTGGCACAGGCCAGAAGTGCAACTGCATAAACGTGTCCCTTCCATATCGGTTCTTTACCTTGCACGAAACCTATTAGGAGTCTAAAAATGAATACGATTATGAGTTAATGAGCGTGAATAATCAGCCTATAATGTTCCCACTGCTGGGTCACAGGCTTCATATCTTTGAGAGGGAGTGGGCTATAATCTTTCACGCGGACCGAGTGCAGTTTGGTAGATGTCGCATGTCTTAGATTTTTTTTTTGGTTTTAGGACATGTCGGTTTCCTCACTATGTTTTCCTTCACCGATTTGAGAGCAGTGGTGACGAAATTATTTACACAATGTAATGCGCTTGTCGGGGTTCGAACCTAGGACCTACCACTTGTAAGTAGTTGTAAGTCGCGGCCATTACCACTGGCCCACCACTGCGCAGCGTGAATGAGTAGCGATATTGAAGGTTAATTTTTATCGTTTTGATAAATTTTATCAAGCTAAGTCAGTAGGTATATGTCTAATATCGAGCATCATGTGAATCCGGTGAAAATAATATTATCTTATGTCCATATCGACGGTAAAAAGGAAGTATAAGCGACATTTTGGTCAAAAATTAGTTATACAGGAAGATTTTTTCATCACCATCCAAATTTTTTCAGGGCGTTCTACCCATGAATATGAACAACTTTCACTATGGGACCAACTCTGAAATCTGCTGTGTAGTACAAAAGTTCAATACCTACTTGACCAAAATGTATGAAACAGCTGATTATTTTTTCGTGATTTCAGAGTTGGTCCCATAGTGAAAGTTGTTCATATTCATGGGTAGATCACCCTCTAAAAATTCGGATGGTGATAAAAAAATCTACCTGTATATGCCATCCTACGTAAAATTTTCCACTCTTTCGAATGCGCTTACTCCCATGGCTCTCTTTTTTGGCGTTTATGCCCTAGCAAAAAAAATCATAAATGACAAAATACGTCAGTTTTTCTAAAACTTAAAACTTTGAACGGCTCTCCTGAACATCATCATCATCATCCTGATCATCATTTTTTGTCATTTATACCCTATTTCCTCTTAACCGTCGATATTATGACTAATAAAAATATAGTTGCTTACTTGAGTAATTGTGGCGATAAGAACATCAGCACATCGTTGAACAGTTTGAGCATTGCTCCGAACAAAAACTGTCCTCCGAATGCTAAGCATAGTGCTGGTAGGATGGATGCTGGCTGCTTCTCAGATTCAGGCTTGAAGTTTACGCTGGCTGATGTCTTACGATACGTGGCCTTTGTGGCATTGGAGCTGTCAATAAAATGAAGGGTCAGTGAGAGATGTTCATTCAACTTTAAATCAAAGAATGATGGTTGTCAATCTTCCAACTTCTTTCTTTTTCCAACTATATTGAGGTCAGCTTCCAGTCTTGGGAGCAGCTGAGTACCAATATTTTATATGAAGCGATTGCCTATCTGACCTTCACAATCCAGTCACTGGGTAAGACTGGTTGTTAGAAATTCGGTCTTCTGACTACCCATAACGACTGTCAAAGATTCACAGCAGCCGGGACCAATGGCTTAACGTACTTTTCAAGGCACGAAGGAGCCTCAATATGTAATGGATAGTCGCCCTTTCACGGACCGCCCTTGGCAAGCGTCGACATTCAATCCACCCATGCGGCTGTTATTTATATTTAGCCACGAGCCCCTTGGTATGATGGTCATCAATCCATACTAATATTATAATGCGAAAGCGTGTCTGTCTGTCTGTTACCTCTTCACGCTTAAACCGCTGAACCATCGGTATAGCGATAGTTTGAAGGACAGGATAGTTTTTATCCCGATATTCCCCAAGGATCGAAACTTATGCGGGTGAAACCGCGGGGCGCTGCTAGTACCACTATATTGTTTTTTTTGCTCTTGGCAAAGTATTTTACGGATCTGTGGATTTGTTAGACCCGCAAGTTGTGGGAAAATTAAACAATCCAATTGTTCTGTAAAGTAGTACATGGAAAGCATAACATTGTTATAAAACCTGTATTTATTTGTATGCAAACAGTAGGTATTCTTTAAAAGGAACACATCATTACGGTATCTTTTGCCTTGAAACGTCAAAATTGATTAAAGAGGTAAAACATTTGTTTAAAGGTGCGTCCACATCGCGGAAATTCCAAAGCGAGCGTTCACGTGGTGGTGAAATTCCATTGCAAGCCCAGTCATTGCTTATGAACAAAGAATGATTCCTAAAAGCATTGCTCCGGGGAACATTTGGACTAGAGATACTTAAGTGTTAGGTGGCGAGCTTTTTAATGCCTGGTTGTACGTGTCGAATGCTCGCATTGTGGACGCATCTCATGGCCATGGTGACTGTTTACAAAATATGTGTTTATTATGCTTACATTTCTCGTTTTCTCAAAGACTTCTCCCAAAATTTGTCAAACTTTGGAACGACTTCTGTGGAAGAGTCCTGAGGGTTGAGAGCCCATAAGTCTTCTTCCATCAAACTTCTACGGAACCCTGTCAAGGCAAGTGGGTCGAACCAGCTGTATGTGAGACGACTGGGGAATCCCGACGCGTTCTCCGGACATTGGTTCTAAATTATAAAATAATTAAGCATAAAATAAGAAACGGGAAGGCTAAAATTAAAAAAAAAACTACGGACTAGTCAAGTATTTACGCTGACGTAATTTGACATTCTTGTGGCAAACTTTGAGTTTTTTTCTTGGCCTTAGGTACAGGGAACAAAAAAAAATCGGTTCTAAAAACGCAATATACTTAGATAAGTACTTCTTGATTCCACAATTAAAGAAGATTTACCATTAAGTACTTTTTTTTTTGTAACCAGTTTTGGTAAAACATACTATTTCTGACAGTTTTTTTTAAATAAGATATTATGCATTATCATCGCTCAAAGGTCGTAATAATATGAAGAATTTATAAGATCCTTGTTCCCTTATCTTCTGTAGCATGTCTGCAAAGGTTTAGAAGCAAAATAAATAATACAACATTTGAATTACCTTTTCATACTTATAAGGTGAATCTTTCGGAGGTAAATCGGCAAAACAATTCAATAAAAACATAAGTATTATCAGAGGATAATACACCATGTAACTAATGAAGTTATATTGAACATTTTCATCATCGGTTAGATTGTAGTGTGCTATAATCTCGGACTGCAGCTGAGGCAATCCTGCCAGTATCAAAAGTATCCAAAAGAAGAACAGCACTCCTGATGCTCTCATACCAAACTTTCGATTGTAGTACAATAACGTCGCTGATAAACCCTGTGAATGAAAGGTATATCTATAGTATAAATAAATACAATTGAAGTTTGTTTGTAATCTTCTGCCTAGCCTTTTCCCAACTATGCTGGGGTCGGCTTCCAGTCTAACGGGATGCAGCTGAATACCAGTAATTTACATGGAGCGACTGATTATCAGACCTCCACAACCCAGTTACTGGGTAATACGATACCCCTTGGTAAGACTCGTAAGACTTTCGGGCTTTTGACTATCCCTAACGACTGTCAAAGATCCACGAATGACAGCCGGGATCAACGGCTTAACGTGCTTTCTGAGGCACAGAGTGGTCTCGGTATCTAAATAGGGTCACCCATCTACAGATTAACCGCGGCAATCGACCTATGTGGCTGTTATTTTTAGCCACGGACCCCTTCTTGTTTGTAATATACAGGGTGAAATTTTAATCACTGTTTTCCCACATTTTGACGAGTTATGCGAACATGAAATGTAGGGAACAGCTGATTTTTTTTTTTGCGATTTCCTGTTTGGTCCCATAGTAAAAGTTGTTCATAATGATGAGTACAATGACCCCTTAAGAGGAAAACATTGATTAAAATTTTACCCTGTATACAGGGTTACTTGTAATTCGACGTATTCCTTCTAGGACGTGATAGTGTGACCCATTTGCAACAATTAAGCATCCCATAAGCCTATGCGGAAATTCATGGGACTTGAGATTTTTTTAAATGTATTTTTGAAAATTTCCCTAATTTCGTCACTAAATATCACTTTTCTCTTAACTCTCGAAGAATTAAATGGCCTTTATTGCTCTTTCATTGGATACCTGATACTTTAACGAATCTTTTTATGTAAGTAACCAAATGTTCTAAAACATTAAATAGTTAAAAGTTTAAGGAAGAAGTTTATTAACTATTTCCAAAAATCATTTACATAAATGAACTTTAACACCAGTTACCTCAAAATGTTACTATGACATTAAGCGTACAAATTACAGGGCAAACATCTTCATTTAATCAGCTATCCAACGAGGTACAAATATAAAAAAAAAACATTTAAAGATGCCGATGAAACAGTCGATAATGCTGGCAGAGGTAGAAATTGCACATTATTGAAATATTTGAAAAATCTGTGATATTCAAATTAATTAACTGGTTTACGTTACCTTTTTACCTTATCACCACCCTACAACTCTTCTTACACTATGTATCCAGATCGCCGCGACCAGTTTGTTGCATGTTGAGACGCCACTTATGAATAGTTAGTTTTTTTACTCGCAGTCGATGAGCTCATCACAGATTACTTGTCACTTAGTTCGCGTGACTTTAAACTACTGTTATTACAAACTCTTATTTTTTAAATAAACTTGAAATTTTGAGGTTTTTATTAAAACGTGCACTGGCAGTACCGGACGAGTTACGATGATCTTAGTAAACACCAGCATCCACGTTAGGCTTGTGGAGCACATCATTTAATGTCATGCAAGTTGCTCGGGTGTGGTCATGGTCCAGCTGTGAATTGCGATAGATTTGTTTGGTGAGATGGACCATTACTACTAGATGTCGTAAAAAGTTGTCATAGCCACAAAGTTGGCAGCAGGGAACTCTACTGCTATGAACAACAATCGTCAATCCGTCGTCAAAGATTATGGCAATGTTTTTTTCTTGATTTTTCTCTAAAACAATATAAATATATTATGAAGAGTCTACATTAGAGGCTAATGACATGATAAATAAAAGATTCTTCGTCAAAAGCCTAAAAAATAAATCGATCGAATCGTCGATTTGATAGTGTACGTAATGACCGTAGGTTGTTTTATTATCGCTTACCGCGTAAAAAAATTATAACCCATGAATTTCCGACATCCACGCGGGCGAAGCCGCGGGCAGAAGGTAGTATTAAATATTTAAAAGTGGCGTTTGAGACGCCACAAACTCAAACTGGTCGCGAAAACTTGGTTACATAACGTAGGTTAAGAGTTGCTGGGTGGTATGAAGGTAAAAACATAACATAAATCAGTTAATTAATTCGATTAACATTCAATTTTTAAATATTTAAATAATTTGCAAATTCGACCGTTGTCAGCATTATCGACTATTTCTTCGGCATCTCTAATTTTATATTTCTAATTTTATATCTTTTATATTTGCACCTCGTTAGATAGCTGATTAGGTGAAGATGTTTGCCCTGTAATTTGTACGCTTAATGTCATAGTAAAATTTTGAGGTAACTGGTGTTAAAGTTTATTTATGTAGATGATTTTTGTAAATGGTTAATAAACTTTTTCCTATTTGATGTTTTAGAACATTTGGTTACATAGAAAGAATTGTTAAAGTATCAGGTATAATCCAATGGAATAGCAATGAAAGCCATTCAATTCGAGAGGTAAAATAAAAGTGATGTTTTGGGAAATTTAAAAAAATACATAAAAACATATTTTTCTCGAATCCCATGAATTTTCGCCTAGGCTTCATGGGTTGCTTTATTGTTGAAAATGGGTCACACTATCAAGTCCTAGAAAGAATACGTCGAATTACAAGTAACCCTGTATATTATACAAATAAATAAAACTGAAATGTCTGTTTGTAATGTCAAAATAACAGCCTTTTACTAAATGCATATAAATGTTACGGTACTTATAATAAAAAAATATTTATTTTTATTTTGTTGTCTGTTTGTTCCGGCTAATATCCGAAACGGCTGGAACGATTTTGACGGGACTTTCACTGGCACATAGCTGATATTATAAGGAGTAAGAATTAGTAAAGTGACACATTATTGTTTTTTACATCCACGCGAACGAAGTCGCGGGCACAGCTAGTATTAGCATAAATATGGACAATGCAAACCAGTGATAGTAAACACACATCTGAGTTGTTGCAGCTCTCAGCATTGTATATTCAGCGAAAAACAGACGGTTTAAAGAACTTTTATACATTTATTTTTAGACGTTCAACAGGCGAACGTTGCTTCGGTTAAACGATTGTACAAATAAACACAGGAACGAAGAGATGACTAATAATATGATAGTTACTGCTGAGAACTTAACACATAACTGTGAAATTTATTACAGTTTTTTATTTACATTTATTAAATTATTCAAAATTAACATTGTTGATAATGTCATCGCATGTTGGAACTGACTTTGCCTCCTTTAAATATGTGTTATTTTCACGAAGTAAAAACAGGTTATTTTACTAGACGAAGAGAATAGAGATATAGCCTCATTTTTTCATTCAACTTGCAGAAATTGAGAAACAAAACCTTAAAAATCAAAAAATATTCAACAGACACGTTAACAGCGTAACAGTGTGTTGTATTGCACAATGGAAGCATATAATACAACCGCTGTCGTATTAAACCGGCCAAAGTCCGTTTTTATCTCGTATTCAGGTTTTTATAAAGATTTACCACTGATTGTGATTATATCACTGTGAAGGTCAATAGTTTGAAGATCCGTTTCGTAGTGAGGACAGGCAGAGTTCCGCACAGAACAGTCAGATGAGTGAGTGAAACATTCGAGGTGGCATAAATAATAGTGTAATAGGTTACGGGTGATGTAACTTTTTTTGTCGACGTGTGTGTGGTTAAGTAACAAATTGTCCAAGGTTAATGAATTTAATACTCATCGAAAGGGCTTTGATAACTATGAAGCTGTAGGTCCCTAATATAAGGTTTTAGAAGGTCGATTAGTTTCACATGAGATGTGAATTAAATAGCTTAGTAATGTTTAAGTTCGTTAAAGCTAAGAACTATAAAAGCTTGTAAAGCGAAATAGTGTGTGCCACTTAAGTAGTTAATTTCATTTCATTAAATTAAAAAAAAGTAGTTAATAAACAAAAATGTTTTTACGTAGGTACATTTATAATGTAAAATTAAAACAATGTAAGGTGAATCATTGACAATACATAATAAACAAATTATTAAATTTACATATAAAGAAAAGTGATTAGTCATGGTATGCTTTACGGATTGGTCATAATTAATTAGAATCAAGAATTAGGCCGGACGTAGACGTCCGGAATCCCTTTCTGAATTCAGTAAGAGAATGATCGGGAAATTCAGACCGACCTTGGCTCCAGCCAACCAACCCTCGTCGTTGCGCAGACAAATTTTTCGAACATATGAAGCAATTGATAGCCATATCCTTCAAAATGATTCAGATTGGGATTGATAGTGTGTTACGCAATTCGTGTGCTGGTTTCAGTTTCTGAATTTTGCGAGTTATTCCAGTGCTGAATTCAGAAAAGTATTCCGGACGTGTACGTCCTGCCTTAGGAAAACTATTGGCTATCAATTGCAAACCTCAATTGATCATGCGTGCCTACTTGTATTACCATGTAAATGACCTATTTTTAAGATAATAACCGTTTATATTATGAACTTACTAATATAAAGTAACGTATGTATCTATACAAATAAATACAATTAGTGTTTGATTGTAATTTCAATTAACCGCTTTTTACTAAAGACATATGAAAGTACTAATTATAACAAAAAACCATTTGTCTGTCTATTTGTTTGTTCCGGCTAATCTCCGAAAGGGCTCGACCGATTTCGACGGGACTTTAACTGGCAGATAACTGATGTTATAATGAGTAAAGTGGGCTATTTTTATTCTAGAAAAACAATTAAGGTACCAAATCAAAAATATTGCACAAAAAAATCGCACAGGTAATAAGAGAAACAGATCTAAGAAACATTATTAAATTACTGTAAATGGGACTGGTTTTGAGGACAATATTATCGCAACTGTTTGAATGGCTTAATATTGTCTTTAATAGATAACTTACCATGTTTGTTGAGCATTTTGGGTCGTTTACACAAAATGCCGAGTATTTTTTTCTCCTTTAAAGTGTTCTAGTCAAATCATTATGCTTTAATGGTGAGGGTGACTCAATCAACTTTATCAGCGTAGCCTTTTCACAATCAGCCCCTTATGATTCTGAACTTTATGATAACGAACCCGATCGATTACAAATTATTGATTACAGTGATTTGCTGTTTGTACGGAAGGGACATTAAGAATGAAAAAAAAATCGTTTCCACATTACCAAAATAACTGAACTAAATTATGAGAGTACCTATACAGGGTGGCCATGGACGCGCAACCTGTTGTTACAGATAGTGCCATCATTCTCTTTAATGCTTACACTGTACAAGTGTGCAACATTCCGATAGTATTTTAGTTTTGTCGATATGTCGCAGCCAATTGGTTAAATTAGCTGTTTAGTTAACCGACTGGCCTTTGGAAGTAGTACTCGCCTCGCTTCGCTCTCTCGACTCGCACGTGGTTGATCACAGTTCCAACCTTTCTTTTTTAACGTGAAGAAATGCTCATGCTTTCTGCACTACCACGGGGAGATAGTGCAGTTATGTGGGATTCTAACCCACTAAAACTCCACGGTGTCCTGCTCTGCCGCTTACAGCAGAAACACCGGCGTTAGCACTCATCCGTGAACCCGCCGCGGCTGTCCGTCACCGGACCCTCCTCTGGGAAGTACTCCCCATCACCGGCGCACCAGAACACATAGCACACCGTGACCACCCCAGGGACCAAACCAGCACATGGGCGCCAGACGACCCCATGTCTGGGCACCCTTGGTCCACCTGCGACGGGTGAGGTCCTTGGCCCTGCCGCCTGCCAATTTTCGGCCGCAGAGGATAGAGCGGCCAACGTCATACCAATACTCCTCCTCCCCTGTGGCCCTACCGCGTCCGCCATCAAACGGTGGCGACCCCGTCAAGGCCGCGAAAGGTAGGGAGAGCGGCGTACCGTAATACCGGCACTCCTCTCCCGCCGCGGCCTCCAACCCTCAGCCGCGATGCTTCCCATACGACATCGCGGTCCGCCTCAGTAGCGATCTCGCCCAAGCGGCGCCGCAACCTACTTGTTGGCCAGCAACAGCTCTGACGAGCGGCCCCTCCTCGGGTTCCTATTCGCTTCACCATGGGTGCCCAAGCCACGGCTACTGAGCCCCCCCGCCTCGACAATGCGGGAACCCATCGGGAGGGGGGGGGGGGGCGAACACAGTTCTAACCTAACACATTTGGTCAGGGTGTCCTGGCTTAGTTACTGCGACCAATTCAGCTCGCGCGTGATTGGTTACAGTTCCAACCTAAACTAATTGAATATCATTCAGGCCGTTAGTTGAACGGCAGCCGATTAGTTAAAGTTAAAAGGCTAGGCGGTTAACTAAACGGCTAATTAAACCAGTTAGCTGCGACAGATACACAGTAATTAAGTACCTATTAGTCGGTCATTAGTGAGTATTTTCAAAACTTAAACACGTGCGGAATTAACAAGCGATAATCACTAACGATTAGGATTAATTTGGGATGAAGGCAGAAGGATGGTGAGTGTCTAACTAAGACAATGAATTAAGGAAAGGTTCTGAATCGGGGTCTGTTCTGGAATGGTACACACGGCTAGGTACAAATCAAGCTATACATTTCCAGTTTTCGCTGACCTCGCATTGTATGAGTTTTTCGTACAATCAGAAGTCAGCTTATACTGGTTATTCATAACTTGATGAGTAGCCGTGTGTACGATAGAACTAGTGTTGTTAACCAAATGCGGTCGATGAACCTAACTAACCCACGGTCTCCGTAA
The DNA here is from genome assembly GCA_963669345.1 of Gortyna flavago. Lineage (NCBI taxonomy): Eukaryota > Metazoa > Arthropoda > Insecta > Lepidoptera > Noctuidae > Gortyna > Gortyna flavago. Next base: position 6,999,386 of record OY770129.1, on the reverse strand, counting down.
GACTGTCTGCTGTCATTATGAACAATAGTTTTAGTTGACAAGTTGACAGGAGATCAATCAAAAAATCAAATTAGTTTTCTAGATTAATTATTACCTTATTAGGTTAATTATTAGAAAAATAATAGAATTAATACTTACAAATGTAAAAATCTTTACAATTGGACTATAATAATCAGCACTAAACATTTCCGTCTCTCCTTGCGATGAGGTGTGGACAGTGACGCCCAGATCCACAAACTTTAACACTATCAGAAGGCAAGTTACGAACAGTTTGCTGATGTTTAATACATTCCATGGTATATTTCTTTCTTTGCTGTTTAGTATATAGTAGGCGTCAAGGAACGCCGCGACCCACAAGTACAAGCATGGTGTCCATACAAGCACTGTCTTTTGGAAGCATGGCGTTAGCTCCGGGCTGTCTGTGTACCAAGAGAGACTGCTATTCTGGAAAAAAAAGAAAACAAGTGGTTAGCAATGACTGAGACTTGAAAATTTGATGGAACGTTTTTCCTTTGAACAATTTTCTTGAAAAAAAAAAAAAAACTTAAAGACGATTAGGACTAGGAACTGCTAGACCAGCGGAGTATTTGCGTAACACACTAACAGTAGCAATGACTTTCATTTTGACAGTTCAACAACATTCAATGCGTTATTTACTTTGTTGAGCAGACAAACTTTTCGAACATATGAAGCAATGGATTAGCAATATCCAATATCAATATGGTGATTGATAGTGTATTACGCAATTAGGGCACCTGTATGGCAAACCCCTATTTTACCGCTCAAATGTAATGGACGTAAGGAAACGAAGATTTCAGGACATCATAATACCTTTGTTACTGCTTCATAATCAAATAGCATGATATTCAGATACCAAGGCCGTTTTGGATCGGTATAATATTCCGTTACTTAGTTTCCCGTTAAGCCGGCCGGGCCCGTGTTTTCGGTTTACTTTCCGATTGTCTGATACCAATACCGGTCATATCGCAAGATAGTCATATTTATATTACAAACATATTATGTATTCAACTGATAGCCAAATCGAAAGTGACTGGTATAATTACCAAAATGTATTTTGACACCTGCAAATTATTTGATCAATCTGCATCCAAGCAAAAGGCGTGTCTGTGACGTAGTGTAGGTAGGTACGTATATATTGATTATGTAGATGCAGCGTGTGCTTGTGACAAAAACAACTTCAGACTGTCCCAACCAAGAAATATTGGGCTTGGGTATGGTTTTAAGGAGTAGGTACCTAGTTTTTTGTTGTTTCAGTTCGCCATATACAGCCACGTTGATGCACATATATATTATTAGCGTGTTCAGTCTACAATTTGCTTTAGCCCGCTTTAATCTTGTTCTTCATATTTAGAAAGAGCAACCTTGCAACCATTGGAGAGCTGTTTTTTTTTGCTGTACCTAGTACACCTATCTATAGTGTTTGATTACGCGCATCTAAATTGCCTTACACAAACTCATACCCAAAATTTGCGCAAGATGAATGGATGCGCATTCATTCTGGGATGTATTTTTTTGGATGTATGTATTACACGTGTTCATTTTGCAGCGATACATAAGATATGTACAGAGGCCAGCACATCAAGCTACCCCAATCTGTCAAATTTATTTGATAGATTTTCAACTTTAATACAAAGGAATAAGGTTCATATTCAATTGGGAAAATTTGACAGATTGGGGTAGGTTGATGTGCTGGCCTCTGTACATTCCACCCGCATGTGCTGAGGTGATTTTTTTTTTTACAACATGGTATTTATTTCTCCAAAAGCATAATGGTGCTAATATCTACAGGTAAACGAAAGAGATATCATGGCGTTATTTTTAGAATTTGACCATGTAACACAGTAACCTACCACTAATTTGTATACTGTGTAGATAAGACTATGCAGAGTCACCGTGTGACAAACAACTGGCGAGGCTCTTATGATTACGCACACTCATTGTGTTATATTGTGATCATCATCTGCAGTCTATCCAGATGCATCTGAATACTGCTATTTTTGTAGTTGACCACCACAACCCAAAACTGCGTGGGTAATACGATACCCCTTGGTAAGACTGGTTGTCAGACTTTCGGGCTTCTGACGACCCGTAACGTAATGACTGTCAAAGATCCACGAATGACAGCCAGGACCAACGGCGTAACGTGCTTTCCGAGGCACAGACGAGTCTTGATATGTAAAGATTGTCACCCATCCACGGACCAACCGCGGCAAGCGTAGCTTAACCTGATCGATCGACCCGTGCGGCTGTTATTACATAATTAGCCTTGATAATAACATGATATTATTATATTGTGAAAATCGATAAAACGATTTCAAATCCATAATTATGTAGTTTTATAAATTTTCTTCTGATACGTATCTCGAATTGTCACGGAAACCTTCATCATTAGCCTTTTTTGGTTCAGCGGGGCAATTGCCTGATTCATTCCGGGCGGTTCCCCTAAACGCGTTATTTACGTGTTGAGCAGACAAATTTTTCAAACTCTGGAAGCAATAGATTAGCAATTTGCTTCAAAATGATTCAGATTCCGATTGATAGTGTGTCAGTGTTACGCAATTAGCTTGGTGCTGGTGTAAGTTTATCAAGTAGTTTAATGCGGTTTAGTGTTGAATTACATCATGAAAACAGTCTGTTGATACTCTAGCATAGCTATAAGGAAATAATATGTTGAAATGAGATAGAGGGTGTTCCTTCAAGTCAAGATCTTATTAATTGTTCATGATTGTCGTACCACCTTTGTATCTATTTAGCGTGGCGTGGCGGTATTGTTAGTAGCGTTATCCGGTGATGTCTCAAATTGTTGTGGTGAACGATGTTTTCATTTAACGTCGATTATTCCTGGAAGAAAACCTGTCCGTAACGTGTAGGCGAATTGGTAGGTATTACGTAACTATTATACCAGGTTCGGACGAAAAGTTATAACCGCGTCAAATAATATAAGCGTGGGTGTAAAGTAAATTAGAAAATATCGACCAAGCTCAGAAGTGGTCATAGTAGCTTTTGGCTTTAAATATTAGTGACGTGTTGCTTAACAATCGAGTGGGACTCATGAAAAACATTATAGCTGTTTGGGTACCTTCTTTTTATTTGCCATGATAAAGGCCTTTGTAACCCGTTTTCTGTCAAAATTTCAACTGGCTACCTAATTACGGTTTAAACAAAAGATACGTATTTACAGCTCTTTGACAGACAGCGTAGGCTTAGTACCTAATAGTCACTGGCACACTTTCGGTACGGAAAGGAACCTATTCCTAGCCGACCAATTTCTATAGACAACTCACAATTTGACCAAAAATTAAATATGCTAAAACTATTTTTGTGAAAAAAGAGCTTTCCCATAATTATCTCTCATGGTTTCGGATTTCCCAATTCTGACCCAGGTATAAAATATACTGTATTCAATCAATCAAAATATTGTTATACAGATTATGAGATTGTTACCCAAAGTTCTGATATAAATACTAGCTGCGCCCCGCGAATTCACCCGCATAAGTTTCGATCCCGTGGGAATATGGGGATAAAAAGTATCCTATGTGTTAATCCTGGTTATAAACCATTTGTGTGCCAAATTTCATCCAAATCCGTTCTGTACTTTTTGCGTGAAGAAGTAACAAACATACAGACACACACTCCCAAAATTTCGCATTTATAATATTAGTGTGATAACTTTCGTGAGAGATAAGTATTCGTAATTATTTTTAAAGTTTTACGGTTTTTATCTACTAAGGTATTTCGGGTCGTCTAGTGTCGAACTCGAACGGAGCCCTTAGTTATTAGATTATCACGCTAATTCGTGTGGCAAGGTCACATCACAAGTCGAAGACCCGAAATAAAATCATGAGTCATCAACTGTACAACATTAATAATAAAAATAATAACCTAGTTTGAGAAAGCGGTAGGTACTTCTGGACACGACACGCATTGTTAGGAGGTTCCTTTCTCTGGAGCCCTAACCGCCGCCGGTAGCTTAGACCCTACGAATATTAGCGTGGACCCTGTTCCCGATACCGGCGGGCTTCTATTTTTTTATGTTTTTGTTTATAAAAATATTAATAAATGCATTTTTAAGTAAAATGAAATGAACCAGAAAATAATTAATTTTATTTACATTATCATCATCTGCCTAGCCTTTTACCAACTATGTTGGGGTCGGCTTCCAGTCTAACCGGATGCAGTGGATGCAAATACACAAGCAATATAACCAATTAATAATTTGACAGTATAAAATGATAAGGCACAGTGTTGAAACAGCTATGTTAGTAAAGTATCACGAAAACAGGTTTTATTCATAGGCATGATGTTATTATAGAAAATGGCTTGGGTCATGGTCGTGGTTCCACTCAGAATGTATTTAATGAGTTTTGTTGAACTTAATAATAATAAAAACTAAACTATGATGAAGGCCTTACATGATGGTTTTTAAACACACATTCAAGTACCTATCTACCATAAATAAAATCTGTGTAAATTAGGTAGGTAATGATTTTAGAACATACCTATAATAGGTAGGTGATAGTCAATAATTTATAGAAGCAATTAATGGGAAATTATTTGCTTCTATAAATAAACCACCATTATTAAAGTTATAATATTTCACAGTCACAGTATATTATGGTTTGAGCTTAATGAATCCTATTAAAAATATAGATGTGAAAGTTTGTGAAGATGTTTGTTACTCAATCACGCAAAAACTACTGAACGGATTTAGATGAAATTTAGTACACAGATAGTTTATAACCAGGATTAACACATAGGATATCTCTATAATATAGATTTTTTTATCCTGATATTCCCACGGGATCGAAACTAACGCGGGTGAAACCACGGGGCGCTGCTAGTGTATAATAAAATACTATGACAACCACTGAACTGAATTTGGGTCAAGTGCTCAGATGAGATTCCAATCAACAACATTAAGTATTAACTATTGAATTAAGTACACCAATGTACAATAATAATCATTCTTAGCAACTTGAACAAGATAAATTAAAGAACTTAAATCTATCAAATAGACACATTTGTGAACTAATTAGCAATATGAAATGTTTTTGTCCACTAACAATATTTTAAATTCTCAATGGAAGACAGTTGAATTATTTTTGTTCCTCTGAAAATTGGACTTCTTTGTAACCAAAAATACATGACTATTTAAAATTTTACGATATTTTCTGCTTGTAAAAATTTAATATTGTGTACTAGCAAAACTTATTGTTTTTTAGATAACCCAATTCAAGTACTTGATAAAGATGTTTAATGACCTTTCAACATCATCTCTTACTTAATTAGACGCTGCAAAACTGGTTCTTAGATCAGAAACTTAACATTTCAGTAGTTTTAAGTAAGTAAGTAGTCGGATTTTACCTATCCCAATGCGTTTGCTTACCCAAAGCCAAAGTTTTTTTTTACAAAAGTATGGCCAAAGACCTACTTACCCAAAATTGAGATCCACAAAAGCTATCAAGCGTGGAATTGTAAGACATTGTCACAATTTGTGATTATTAGTTACTTGTAACTGCCATAAATTTGCGATAAAACTGACACTCGATCGATATACTTAAAGTTATTATAACGATTTGTTAAAAACAGTTTTGTACAATTAAAAATTATTCATTCACTGAGAGTATTTTTACAGAGTTTATAAAAAATTCGATAAAATTTTCGACATCGCACACCACATCGCACCGCACCACACCGCGCACCATAGATAGTGGAATAATGTCAGTTAGCTCAGCTCAGGGCTTTAAATACCGGTAAAATTTTCATAACGTTTCCTTGATTTGACAGCGTTACCGTTAATATTAAAATAACGTTAATGGATTTAACGTTATTTTAGCTCCATTTTATCGGTAATCATTATTAACGTTAGTTGTTTATTAACGTTAATTTTATCGATACTTTTAGAACGGTTAATCTAGTGAGTTTGAAGTAGAGGGGGACGAGACGCGCGGGGGCAGGCCACCCGCCGTCGCCCCGCTCTGTGATGCCGTGCCGATCAAAACATTGCCGATTCTTACGCGTGAGAAGTAATAAGTGAGATACCTAACTGATAAGATAATTTATCCAACATCAAGATGAGTGAAGACAATTTTTTTTTTTTTTTTTTTTATTATGAATACAGTAACTTGGCAATCTGTGTTAACACAATAAGCCATTCAGATGAGGTATCTCGATCTATGTCTTAATAGCGTAAGGAATTCCTATGAATCCCTTTTATCATATGTCACCAAATCTCACGGTAAGTGTAGAGACACTATGCCGTTTCAATCGGGAATGTCTAATACTTCCTGTGCCTTCTAGTTTGGATGCCAGTTCATTGACATGAGTTGATATTCTCGTCTGATAGCTTTCACTATATCAAATATATATATATATATTTGTTGCTTACATAGTAGGGTATATCTAGCATGGTTCTCAGTGTCTTGCTTTGAAATCTTTCAAGAATCTCTATGTTGCTATTGCTAGCAGTACCCCATAGCTGGATTCCGTAAGTCCAGATTGGTTTGAGAATGGTCTTATAGATAGCTATCTTGCTTTCATGTGACAGGCTTGATTTGCGACCTATCAGCCAGTTCATTGATCTGACTTTCGTATCCAGCTGTTTACGCTTGATCCAGATATGCTTTCTCCAGGTGAGTCTTCTATCCAGATGCATACCCAAATATCTGGCACCTTCAGCTTGAGGAACCTCTTCATTATGAAGTCTTATTGGGGGACAAGTCTGCCTTCTCAGGGTGAAGGTCACGTGAGCAGATTTTCCTTGATTAACCCTAATACGCCATTTATCTAGCCACTTTTCCACTTCATGGATGTGGGTTTGTATGTTGGCTGATGCTATAGCCGGATCCACATGTACCGACAAAAGGGCTGTATCATCTGCATAGGTGGCAGTTATAGTATCAGCGTGCATTGGAAGGTCTGCGGTAAAAAGCAAGTATAGGATAGGTCCCAATATGCTTCCTTGTGGTACTCCTGAGCAAATTTCATTTAAAGAAGAAACTTTATTGTTAAATTTCACCTCAAAGCATCTACTGTGTATGTACGATCGTAGAATCGGAAAGAAAGAGTGAGGCAGTAACTTTTTAAGTTTGAAGAGAAGTTCTTCGTGCCACACTCTGTCGAACGCCTGGCTAATGTCAAGAAAGACAGCAGAGCAGAACTGTTTGCATTCTAGTGCACGACTTATAGTATCCGTAATACGGTGTATCTGTTCAATAGTTCCATGTTTCTCTCGTAAGCCAAACTGGTGAAGAGGAATAACTTCCGGTAGATAGGGGCGCATCCTCTTCAGCAATATTTTTTCGAAGAGTTTACCCAACACGGGGAGTAGGCTTATTGGTCTGTAGGAGCTTGCATCGTGGAGCGGTTTGCCTGGTTTGGGTATCATTATAACCTGCGCAATTTTCCACTGTGCGGGGTTAATTGTCTTAGGCAGGCGTTGTAGATGGCCGCGATGTGAATTATGCTTTTTCTAGGCAGCTGCTTGAGAAGTTGTGCGTCGATTAAGTCATAGCCTGGTGTTTTACCCTTTTCTAGTTTTAGGATTTCTCTCCATAGTTCGTTGGGGCTTGCACTTTTTAGTGGTAGGTTCATTTGCAGTGGTGCGTCCATATATTCGGAGGCTTCCTTGTCGTGTTCAGGATTTTTGCTTGGTAAGGGGCTGAAAGTTTTTAAGTGTTGCGCGTATACTTGGGCCTTTTCAAGATCTGTTTTTGCCCACTTGCCATCAGGAGCTTTTATGGGTGGTATATGTTCTTTCGGTCATTTCAGCCTTTTTGTTATCTTCCATAGAGAGTAGTTGGTGTCTTTATTAGGAGTAAGTTCTGCTAATTGTTTTTGTAGACGCTCGTTTTCTGCTTGGCAGATCATTTGTTGAAGTTCCTCAGAGGCCATGTTGAAAACTTTTTGTCACGGGGATATTTCGTAGAATGCCATTTTTTCCGCAGCAGTCTTCTTTCATTTACTTTATCCTTTATTACTTTAGAATAGTGGGCAATTTGTGTTGTTTTTGGTCTTGAAAAAGACGTAAATTCTTTGGCCGCTATGTGAATAAGCTTATTGAGCGTTTCGATAGCTGTTTCAACGCTATCTACATTATTTAATGGCAAGTTCAAGTTAATGGATTCTGATATTTTGGTTCTGTATCTGCCCCAGTCTGTTGTGTGGTTATACAGTCTTTGTGGGTACTCAGTTAGAATGGCCTTAGAGTGAACATTGATAATTACTGGTGTATGGTCTGACGACAGGTCAGTACATTCCTCTACATTTATTTGTCCAAGCGCCATTTTTGGTGATGAAAAAATCCAATAGGTCTGGTACCTTTTGTGGGCCCGCAGGCCAGTATGTAGGAATACCATGTGAAGCGCAATATAGGTTAAGTTCGTTCGTGGCTATATAGAGTTGTCGACCCCGTGGCAAGGTTAGTCTGGAGCCCCAGGAGGCATGTTTTGCGTTCCAATCGCCACCGCAAATAAATCTGTTTCCTAGAGTGTTGAAGTAATTCTTGAACTCATCTCTTGTAATAACATGCCTAGGTGGGCAGTAGATAGCAGACACTGTTGTTTCTATATTGTTATCCTGGATCCTGATTGAAGTTGCTTGTATTTTTTCAGTTCTGTTTTCCCCAAAAAAATAATGTTTGATGTTCTCTTTAATTATGATTGCAGTTCCTCCATGTGAATTACCAGAAGGATGGTTTGTAGCGTACACCATGTAATTTTTAAGTCTGAAATGGGTTTTTTGCGTGAACCTTGTTTCTGAGATTAAAGCCACGTCAACTCTTTAAAGTTTCAAGAACAGTTCAAGTTCCTGTCGACGTTCTGTCAGCCCGTTGGCATTCCAGGTGATTATTCTAAGGTTTAGGGGTGTTTTATAAGGCTTGTGATTAATTGGATCATACGATCCATCATGTTGTTTATCATAATATTTATTATGTTTTGAAATTTGTTGAACATGGCGTCCAGTACTTCCCCAAAATTATTTGGGTCCTTGATGTCGGTTAATGATCCTGCTGAGTTTTCTTGTTTTGTCGCTTGTGCGTATGTGATATTTGGTTTCGAGTGATTGAAGAGGTTCTTAGTTTGATGTTTTTCTTGTACAGTTTGTGTTGGGGTTTTGCGGTATTGATTTTGTGTTATGTTGTTTGTGTTTTCATTAGTTTCTTTGCCCTTTCCTGTCTTGTTTTTCGTAAGTAGGTCTTTGTACTGTTTGTATTTTGTGCAGCCTTTGTAACTTGCTGGATGTTTTTCTTGGCAGTTGGCACAAGTTGCCTCGGTGTCCGGTCTTTTTAAACAGCTTGTTGTTGAGTGTTCTTCCCCGCATTTTACACATCTAAATGGTCTGTTGCATTGGTTTTTTGCGTGTCCGAATCTTTGACATCTTTTACACTGTAAAATGTCCAGCTTTTTGTATGGTGCTTCAAATGAAACTTTTACGTAATTCATTCTGTTGATTTTAAAGATTTCTTTGTTGTTGTGTTTGTGCTCAAGATCTACATAGAATAAAGGTAGCGGCTGTTTTGTGTTTTTATGTTTTACATTTATGATGTGGCGTACTTCATGCAGAAGACAATAATCAAGGTAATTAATTGTTCTTATTTATGGTTATTACAATTGTTGTTTAGACATGCAGGAATTAATAGTCTAACGCCAACGTCCAACGTCTAACTACCACGGAATTTGCGGCTTTAGCGCCCTTGAAAACCATAAAAATGACACACATGATGAAAAAATAAAAACAAATTACAGCCGCCATCTTGGATTTTCATTTTGACCTCACTATCGGCTTTAGCGCCCTTGAAAACCATAAAAACGACACCCATGATGAAAAATTAAAAAAAATATTACAACCGCCATTTTGAATTTTCATTTTGACCTCACTATCGACTTTAGCGCCCTTGAAAACCATAAAAACGATACCCATGATGAATAATTATAAAAAAATTACAACCGCCATCTTAGATTTTCATTTTGACCTCACTATTGGCTTCAGCACCCTTAAAAACTATGAAAACGAAACCCATGATTAAAAAAAATTGTGCAGCCGCCATCTTGGATTTTCATTTTTATCTCACTATCGCCAATCTCAATATCCATCCCTTTCTTTCTTCGTACGGCCAAATTACGAACGAATTACAAATTACGATTTTAACATTCATACTCGTTTGGATTTGAGTAGGCATGCCTACTTTAGGGTGATAAATTGCGAAGGTCGAACGTCATGGTATTACGCCGCGACACGTATTACGTATTACGTGGCGACGGCGCAGGCGGCACGGTTAGCGCGTGGCGGAGCGGCAACAGTGCATCTAATCCAATGCTAAGCGAGGCGCCCGCGCGAGCGCACAAAAATGTAAACAGACGGAACGGCAACGTAGCTAAATTAACGGTAAATATAACGTTACTGATGTATTTGCGGTAACGTTACGCTAACGTTACTTTACTGGTAATGTGACCAAGTAACGTTACATTTTTGTGAACGTTATTAAGGTATCAAATTGAAATTAACGTTACTTAACGGTTATTATTTTGTTATTTGGTAACGTTAACAAGCCCTGGCTCAGCTAGCACAGACAGCGATGATTGGACATTTTTTTTTTTTAAGTTTTGTATAATTTAGAATCAGGTCTTTTAAACAATGTTTAGCGCAAATGGTTTTCCTATTTGACTCGTCTTCTTTCGTATCAATAACATACACACAAGTTTTTATTTATTTTAAAATAGGTATTGTATAGCATACTTTCATATTTTAAATGTAAAAGCAACTCTGCCTGTTGATTTGTTACTTTTTCACGCCCGGCTAAATAGATTAGAATTGGCATGAGGTAGACCATGAGTCCATGACACGTTAGGACCGAAGTTAAAGGTGTGGGGGTACTAAGAAATGACCCCGCGGAAACGCCCCTCTGTTATTAGGATCAGGCAAAAAAAAAAACTTAGTTTTCAATAACTTTTTTAAGTAGGCTTTATGGGGTCAAATAAGATTAGACCGAAAGGGTTGCCCCCGAAATTGTTGCCCCCTTTGGAGAAGCTGGCCGAATAATGAAAGGTTTGAAAATTTCTGCAGTAGGATCATATGGTCGACCTTGACGAAGGCACTGATAAAGTCCGTTTAATTACGTATTTATATTTTGACTGTTTTGCCTTGGCAATTATTTGTAGAAATGGTAAATCTGAGGCAGATAAAATTGTATAGTCGATTTCGTACCACTTTTGACAAAACTCCCAGGGAATTGGAACTTTACTAAGGTTGAAACTAAACAATCGTAGCAAAAATAGACCTTAACATTTTATAACCTCAAGTGACATTCAACCTTAGAGTGGTAAAACAATTACGAGGTTGACTTGCGAACACACCGGCCGGCGACGGCCCAACGAAACGAACGCCAATGAATGGGTTTCGCTGGCCTTCGTTGGTCCTGTTTGGACGGTATAGCAAACGCCAACAATCTTTCGTTGGCGTGTGCCGGCTATCCGCAGCGTAACGGCACAGATAATATAATACTCTCAAAGGGGTAGAAGCAATCGACCGATAGTTTGCTCGACCGTTACATGTTTTTATGGATGAATCTTGGAAGGCCAATGAACGTGCTAGCCAACGCCGAATATACATCGATGGCGTTCGTTGCATAAATCATTCGCCTGCTACCACCATCACCACCCACCACCACCACTCCACCTTCATTTTGAAGGGATTCAAAATAGGTTGCATCAATGTTTGGTTGTTTTGATGTCATTGATTCATTGCCATTTTACTAGCTGCATTGACATATTATATATTACTAGCATATAGCTGTCATAGTCATTTTACTAAGGGCAGTTTTCGTTCACTGACTAAGGCTATCAAAAGTACTCTGTGGACTAAGGGGATGCAAGAGCGGAGAGTGCAGCGAGCCCGAAAATTTAAGCATCCTGACTTGGGATACGTTAGATTTGTCTGTGTGATTGATTTTTACAAAATAAATGCATGAGCTTGAGAATTGGCCACCGGCAGCGCCTCTAATTTGAAGCCTTTGTGTCTTACAAAGGCTTCAATATAAACCAATTACGTTAAGAATTTGAGGCAATGAGATATTACATATTTTACGAATCTTCGCTTACAATGGGGGGGGGGGGGGGGGGCTGAATTTGTAGTGAATTTGTAGCGGTAGATATGCCCCTGCTTATTTGAATGCTACAATGATCTTTTGGCGTCTGAATGACATTGACAGGGGGGGGGGGGCTTTGTTGTAGTAATCATTTGTGAAATTGTCACAGAAATTGCAAAATAGCGTCGTTGGTTTAGATTTTGGCCACGCACCAAAATAACTTGTAGTGTTATGTACAGAGGCCAGCACATCATGCTACTCCAATCTGTCAAATTTCTTTGATAGATTTTCAACTTTACTGCAAAGGAATAAGGTTCATATTCAATTGGGAAAATTTGAGATTGGGGTAGGTTGATATGCTGGCCTCTGTACCTAATGACTTGCCACTTTTCTTATTCCAAACTTACTATCTAAAGGGCACTATGTATCCGCAATAGCGTGCGCGGTCACAGGACGTGCCGGTGTAGGCCCGTTCAGACCTATGAGTTCTTCAAACAACTTACAATTGAGCGTCGCCTTGCAAGTCAAGATGCCGGCGGTTTGGCCTTATCTTAAGTCCCATTGGTCGGGGCCTTAGCTTGCGCATACTTGCTAGATGCTTTCAAGGGGGGTACCCAATTGATGCAGCCCACTGTACAAGAATCAGCGGATTTAGCGTACCTTCTTCTAAGGTCGCGTCGTTACAAAAAACTAGCCAAGTGCGAGTTGGACTCGCACATGAAGTGTTCCTTACCACCATACAATATTTATTAATACACATAAAATATCGGCAAAAAAGTCACGTTTGTTGTATGGGAGCCCCCTTAAATATTTATTATATTCTGTTTTTAGCATTTGTATAGCGGCAACAGAAATACACATTTTGTAAAAATGTCAACTGTATAGCTATCACGGTTTATGAGATACAGCCTGGTGACAGACAGACAGACAGTGGAGTCTTGGTAATAGGGTCCCGTTTTTACTCTTTGGGTACGGAACCCTAAAAACGATCGTCGCACTCTTTTATATGAATATGACATAGTCGCGCGAACAATCAAATCGCGAGATCGCGTACTAGCGCGACCATCACTTTTGGTTAGGACGCGGGTTAAGACTTTTTAAACTGGCTGTAAGAAATCTAGGTCTTATTAGCTCTCAAATGATAGTAGGTATTTAATTTGGGTTATCCTGGGGGTCTAAATCAAGAAAACATATTGTTTGAATGTTTTTAATACTTATTGGTACTAAGATTGGTATTTAAGGCACGAAAGTAAACACTTATCACAAATGATGTTCACCAATGACACTAGTTTGCGTCATTTAAGTACATCAAGTTAAAATAAGTACGTGTTTTTCAAATTTAAAATGCCTTTATCACAAAGCTTCTATCGTAAAAGAACAAAAAGAACTATTTTCAAGACTAGGCTAAAAGTACGACATATTTTGCACCCACATACACATTATTACAATAACACATAGCTTACAACATTACTACCTAAGTAATTAGTAATTAGTTAATTAGTAAGTAATTCGATAATTATTATATTTAATAAAAAAATCTAATTTGAATTATATTTTTAGCAGGAATGTCGGTTGTGTTGATTCTAATCGTCACCAACTAAGCAGAAGTGAAAGAAGTGCTCTCTTTCACTAACAAAGAGCGTGAGAAAAGGACGGGCGACGCTTTGCCCCGTGTCCGCTATGTTCCTTGAATATAATACATGAACCGAGAGGTATATCGGAAGTAGAGGCGATCAATATTTTTTTAATGTATTACGAGCGCTATACAGCCGAGGGCCCCGCTGGATAGATGAGGTGATTTCTATCAAAATTATCGAGGTAAATTGGATCTTGTTGATAAATTCATGAGATACATTGAACAAACACAGCATTGCCACTAGTTTTATGAGTCTAAGTCGCGGGGCCCAGCTGGGTAGAAACACATACCAAAAACTCATTAGGACCTTTTTGTTACAAATGGTCACTCAAAAATCGACTTAAAATACATTTAAACTAAAGTAGAGAACGGATTAAATGGCGATGGAATGACAATTATCAGAGATTAAGAACACTGCTATAGGTAGACTTGCATTTATATACTTATTTTTAACCGACTTCTAAAAGGAGGTTTTTCTTGCCGTGGACACGCGTCCTGAGGGGTAACTTAATTTGACACCTCTCATTTACTTAAGTACTTACATCTCGTTCTTGTATTATCGGGGAGAAAACGAAAGCAATAGATTAAATTAATTTTAATTGGTGAAGAAGAGAATCAACACCAATGATGTAGTTTGTGACTCTGTACTTACTCTATGTTCATTTGGTGTAGAATTATCTAAATGCATCACCATCCTTTTACCCTAATTTAGGACCTGTCTCGCTAGAACTGGGTTCCAGTGAAAAATGAGTAAACAATTTATTACTATTAAATAAATAATTGCATTATGATCACACTTGTAACGGATAGCACCAGGAACATCAACGCCCAGATTCTGAAAAGCCGAACTTTGAACATAATTTGTGAATAGCTGTCGTGATTGGTTGGCGGACATGACAATACACTAGATAGGTGCCAATTCTGTTGTTCACAAACTTAACTAAATTTAAGTTCAGTGCATTTTTTTCTTTCTATTTCATTAATTTTTCTTTGCCCAATTCAGGCAAAGAAAAAAAATAGTTTAGGTAGTTCTGTCAAATTAATCAGCGCCTGACTTAAATTGACGTAATTTTAGTATTCAAGTTTTTAATCACGCCTAAACTTGTAGGAGTAGTGTCAGGCGCTGATTGATTTAAATTTAGTTTAGTTTGTGAACAAAGGAATTTGTTATGAGATTTGATAGCAGACTAAATTGGCTAAGCTTTCAGAAACTGGGAGTAACATAGCATAACACCTTGTTTCACCAACGGGTAAGGCAGACGTGTACTTACAGTAGGTACACCCACATTTCGCCAACGTGAGAGTAAATGAGTAAATCTACTACAAATAAAAACATATCTATTACAGCTAATTGTGAGAAGAAGTAGACAGTATTTATCTTACTTTATTTTGTGCAAAGAACAATCTCAAAACAGATTGGCTGATTTATGATTCGCCTATCACAAAAGGAAGGGTGTAAAGCCCCCGTTCCTCTTATGTTTAAAATTATTTATGTACTCAATTAACTAGGCCCGCATCCTTCGCCATTCCATAGAATATAGAGTTTTTGTCTTGTAAGAGTTGTTCAGGAGGTGCGAACTCGACGAGTTGTCCCTTGTCCAGCACCATGACCTTGGTGGAGTCCATGATGGTGTTGAGTCTGTGCGCGATGGTGAGCACCGTGCACGACGCGAACTCGGAGCGGATCGTCTTCTGCAACGCGAGGGGGAGAGTGAGAGAGCGGGTGGGCGCGAGAGAGCGAGAGAGGGAGAGGCACGCACCTGGATGAGCTCGTCGGTCTCGAGGTCCACGGCGGCCGTGGCCTCGTCCAGCACCAGCAGCGGCGTCTTGCGCAGCAGCGCGCGCGCCAGACACACGAGCTGCCGCTGTCCCACCGACAGGTTCTCGCCGCCCTCCGCCACCTCGTGGCGCAGCCCGGCCGCGAGCCCTGCAAGCGCTGCGAGTGAGTACACGGGAGTACACGCGAGCCGCGCGGCCTAGCGGCACTCACCCTGCACGAAGGGCTTCAGGTGCGCGTACTCCAGCGCGCGCCAGATGTCCTCGTCCGAGAACGTCTCGAAGGGGTCCAGGTTCATGCGCAGCGTGCCCGAGAACAGCACCGGGTCCTGCGGGATGATGGTGATGCGCGAGCGCAGCTGGTGCAGGCCCATGGCGGCGATGTCCAGCCCGTCGATGAGGATGCGGCCGCCCACGGCCTCGACGATGCGGAACAGGCCGAGCGTGAGCGTGGACTTGCCGGCGCCGGTGCGGCCCACGATGCCGAGCTTGTCGCGCGGCGCCACGGCGCACGTGACGTCACGCAGCGCGGGCTCGGCGCCGGCGCGGTACGCCAGCGTCAGCCCCTCCAGCTGCAGCGCGCCCGTCTCCGGCCACGACGCGCCCGGCCCGGGGGATATGCTCCACGCCGCTTCCTGCGACACATCACAATGTTGACTACCACTGACATAATACCTGACACCCGGTGTTCACATGCTGCCTCGGTCATATTCACTCACTTGTTCAGTCTCCGCATACTCCTTCATTCGCTCCACAGCTACGATATCCGTCTCCACACTTGACACCATTTGGACTAACCAACTTAAAGTCTGTGTTATCTAAAAGCAAAATGATTATAATCTTAAAATGAGAATTTATATTCAGCAGCAGTATCGGCTAAATTAAAAATATAGAATTATGTCAACTGCTAAGATGGCCCTTTTAAAATTAATTTTATAAGTACCAACCTCTAAAGTATAACTGACGGAGAGACCAGCAAACCCTGGACTAATAGTATCCCTTCCAATTACCGCAAATAATGCAGCAAAGAATATGATGAGACTGCCGACCGTCTCAAGTCGCACGCCGAGCCATCTGTCCGCGACACACGACATATAATGTATCGATTGATAGTGATCCACTTTCTGCTGGGATTCCTTTACGAACCTGAAAATTAAGATCTCACATTACAGAAGGTGGTTTGGTTTTTCAAAATCTTTTTAAATATACATACATTCCGGATTAAGGTCCGCTTAATCTTAAGATTGACATTGATTGAAAAAAATCAGAGCAAGGTATCCAGAGGATACGTTCATGCGCGATCGTGTTGAAGGCCCCCGAGGCAGCAAGTTATATAGTTATGTATCCTGCGTTCACGATTTATTTGCCAAAAATGTAAAGAAATGTGAATTAATGGAATAATAACTTTAATTCCTACACAATAAAGTTCAGTTTAGGTATTAAAACACTCATGTGATACTATTATCACACGAGGCGTTCGTGTTTTAATACCCCTTATTATACAACAGTTGCATAAATAACTATTAGTAACATTTAGTAAAAAATAATTACGTGTCTTTTGTCCAATGATACAGAAACAGGAGACATTTTATTTTAATTTATCAACAACAACAGAAACAGAAAAGGGCCTTCAATTTCATATTTTTAAGTAGATCTAATTTTTTTGCACCCTGTCTCGGAATTCTCAGTTGGTTTCTTTTGAACATACGAAAATAAGACTAACTGTGTCACTTATGCATAAAAAAAACTTGAAAATAAATAGAATGTAGGATGCAAGAGCGAGCAGAGGTCAGATTTTTATTTTATATTCTGCAAAACTGCTTTTTTGATTAAAAACTTATTGAGGTTTGGGGCTCCCCAGGCCCGGGGCGAATCGATAGAAGAATCTACATGCGTATAAGATTTTTTTTCTTTTGGGTCGAAATACGTTAAACGAATATTTATTTAATTACCTGTCCATGACGCCAAAAGCTCGAATACTTGTAGCACCCAAAATGCTCTCATTGAAGTGCGAGTAGACTGGCGAGTGCGCCACTGATTCGATCCTCATGAGTTGTCGCGACGTGGGCACATAGAACCGTTGGATGAGGTAGTACATCGCTCCGATGGGCAGGATCACGGCCATGAACATAGGTGTGGAGTAGCTTATCACGAATATTGTTCCTATTACCTAAAAAATTGCAAAGAAAATTATTAATCTAAACTATTAATAAAGCTGATGAGTTTTGGAACTAGCAGTCGTTATTGATAAAATCTTTTTGCATTTGATAGTTCAATTTTATAGGAAGGTAATAGGTTAGGTTCACCACGCTATGTCTCTTAGGAGCCGAGCAGAAAGGAAAAAATCAGAAAGAACGTTAAGCGAAAACGAAGTAATAGCGCGTGCGGGTGATGCGATGCGACGGGGTGAGACGGGGGAACAATAAATTTCACACAGACGAAATCGCGAGCAAAAGCTAGTATGAGTATATCCATACTAATACTATAAATGCGAACCTGTGACTGTCTGTCTGTTACCTTTTAAACCGCTGAACCGATTTAGATGAAATTTGGTATAGTAGTATAACATAGGATAGTTTTTATCTCAAAATTCCCACGGGATCGACACTTGCGGGTGAAACCGCAAGGCGCTGCTAGTTGATAATATTTCTACAGTAATCAATAATGAATCTCACCACCAAGAGGCCTGTTATTACCACTTTGAATGGAGGCATAATGACATAATTATAATGTTCATTAACATAATATTAATGTCTTCGAGTCTGAGTATTAAATTAAGCGATACATGTAATTTTCCGTACGCAAAATACGTGCATTGACGTGGAGTTGCGGAAAACAGCCCGTATTACCTATTACATGTAATTTTGAGGTATCTTATGTTTACCTAAGTATTTAACAGTTACTGGCAGCCAAATAACCAGGATAGGATTTATCAGTAACGTAGATCTCACCTTTAGAAGACCCTCGAGATTAGAGTGATTTTCTACTTCCAATCAATAAAAAACAGTAATATAAGAACCGAAATAGAGCAGTATCAGACACCATTGTTTGCCGGGTCTTTCTCACACCCTAATAGTAGTATTGACCTTAGCGAGGCCTTTCCGCGAAGTCATTAAGTATGTCGACACTCACAGTCGCGTTTAGTTTAGGAGGGCGATCAAACCTACAGTCCGTTCACAATTATTTTACCTGTAACGGCAACCTTATTGTAACGACAATAAAGATCACAATGATTTTGACATACTTGTCAGTGGTAGCAACCCAACAGAAACCTTATCACAATGAGAATAAAGATCACTGTGATTTGGACAGTAATGCAAAATCAAAGTTAACATAACTGGTTAGGATTTGATACGATACGTATAATGATGTCAAAGTTCGACATTATAATAGACCTTTGACTTTCTTTGATCGATTAGGTAAACAGTACCCAGTCTCAAAATATTAAGTATGTTTATCTAGCACTTTACAAAATGTAACGTTTAATGACGTTTAGCGCATTTCCCATGCGCTAAGTAGCCCGCGAAATTCAAATTTTCTTAAGTTTTTTGCAATTTATAGGTCAGTGTCATGTTGAATGTTGATTAAAATATGTTTCGTGAGCGTAACAAATATGACTACAGGCGAAATTGATCACTGCAAAACACAATTCTTGTGGTGTATGGTCAGTAACAGAAGTAGATTGGCACTGTTACATTCATATATCACACATATCAATGTAACAGTGCCAATCTACTTCTAAAATAGTCCCCAGAAATACACAACTTTTTAGCATTTCATAGAGTGTATTTACCTATAAGAATTTAACAACACCGGCACAGTTTCAATGTTTTTTTTTTTAATATTTTTGTCAAAAATTATGAATCGACTTTTGCTACCAACCGTACAATAATAAAGTATATTATATCTTGTAACCTTCCGTTTCTGCAAATGCAACACGTCGTGTCGTGTCTGCATATTTTGGTATGCGGTAAAAGTAAAACATTCCATGTGCTTATTTGGCTGCTACGCCAGTGCGAACAACACGAATGGTGTGTTTTAAACTATACGTACTTATGGCTGGTACAGTTGAATAAACCATGAGTGTTAACCAAGATCTATCGAAAATTTTAGGTATTCGATACGGCGAGGCATTTTAACAGCTTATCTATGTATAGATTATGCATAACTTATTAAAAACAACCGAACGACAATAATACATAGCAGTCAGTTTACCTCAAAAATACCATTGAGCGCACTGGAAATCTCCCAAGACAGCGAAGTGTCCACAATATCTACATCTTTGGAGAATCTAGCCAACAGTCGACCAACGGGAGTGACGTCAAAGAAATGTAAGGGCGCCTTTAGCACATTGTCCAGCATGACTGCGTGGAGTATCTTCGCTGCTCTCCAGCAAGCCAGGACTGGCATCAGATCCGTGAAGAATGATGCTATTGCTGAAACATCGTACAAAGACTTCGTCAGAATAAGGCCGCCAAAAATAAAAGGAAAGTCCACAAAAAATAAAAAATTCGTATTTTTTTTACAATTTGCAAATAATTATTAGTATGACACAACAATTATCAATAAAAAACTGGGGGAAGCGAAATTCAAATTTTCTTACGTTTTTTGGTCAGTGTCTGGTTGTATGTTGAACAAAATACGATTATGTATTACTGTATGTGTACATACGAAGTATGTATTTGAGAATTCAAATCACCAATAGGAGGGTAAGTTCATATAACTCTATTGAATGACTATTTCATGCAATATCAATCAATAGGGTTATAAAAAAGATCTTTTCACTTCTCATGCTCTAAAATTAGGCGACATAAAGTCGCTTTTTAGGCTCTAGTGCATGAAGATTTTTTTTTTCTAAGACTAGATTATCAGTCCCAACAGCCACACGCACAATAAAACGTCGCAGATTAAGATAGATAAGTAGATAATTAATCTTATTATGTACATGTGTGTGTGTACGTCAAAGTCAAATCATTTATTTCAAATAGGCACATTAAAGGCATTTTTGAACGTCAAAAATTACAATAAATAAAATAGAATTGATTCTAGTCGCCCCTTTCAAAAGGTAGTGTTCGCATGGAGAAGAATGGGCAAGAAACTCCACCGTTACTCTTTCAAAATTGTTTTACAAGGCTTAGTATACATTAGTTATATAATTATATGTGAATACGATGCACTTTAAATAAAATTAGTCTATCTACAAAAGGTAAAAACAATTAAAATATTATTATGTGTGCGTGTGTATGCGTTATTTTATTTCGTGTGCTTTAATTTATATCACTTTTGTGTTTTCTATCGTTAATTTAATAAAACCAGATAGGATAGTTGTCATTTATTATTTAAAAACACAAAGAAACGTTTTTATGACTTGACTTGGCAGAATGGAGTACCCAAATCGAATGACACATGAAATGATGAAAATTAAAAAAAAAAAACTTAAAAAGTTTGTGGCAGGAATTAGCTATTCTTTTCTTCAATTTTGCAACATTTTTGAACAGTGAAACACTGTTATATACTTTACGCCTGTTTCATTTTCTCACAATCGAAGTGAAAACCAGAGTGTATTAACTCGGGCATAAACGAGCCATTTTACCCTTCGAATTACAGGCGAAGGTGGATATAAACGCCTCGCTGTAAAATGGCTTCTTTTATGCACTAGTTGTAGAATCTACTGTTTTATCACATCTATTCAAAACGAGCTAGTGTATTCTTCGTAAACAGGGACTAAAATAGCTCTTTAATCCCTAGGGACCAAAAGTGATTTGAATTTGGAATGTGGATATTGTTAGTAAAAGTTCCAATCACCAAAGAGATCAATCACGAACATTGTATGAAGAAATAACAGACTGTATGAAAAAGAAAACGTGCGAGCTAAATAAAAAAAAAGTTTGTGAAAAAATAAAAAACGAGCGAAAAGCATTCTGCCTTCGTTCGGAATTGTTTACTTAAAATTGTAAGTATGTTTATAAATAAACGTAAGTACTATTCTTGTTCATAAGTTGCACTTACTTATTTTTTCATAGAGGGTGATAAAAAGTAGTGTCCACCTCGGGAGCAACACTATTTAAGCTCGAGTGACGCACTCTCGCCTTCAAAATAGTTATTTGCTCCCTTGGCAAACAATCTACTATTCAAACGCCCACAAATCATGTATGTACAGACGCCAGCACATCAACCTACTACAATCTGTCAAATTTCTTTGATAGATTTTCAACTTTATCGCTAAAGCGTAAGGTTCAAAGTTGATTGGGAAAATATGACAGTTTCGGGTAGGTTCATGTGCTGGCGTCTGTACATGTTGCATGGAAAGATAGTTCTTTTTTTGTTACCTTTTTGTTTTATTATTGTTTTGCCTTACCTAAAACTCAAGAATATCTTCCAGAACAGCATCAAAATTTTGGCAAGGTTTCAATAAATCATGAACCTGAAAAAAATGATCTTACCTTGACCGAATCCCAGACCGCCATACACACCGAGGTACATGTCTCGCCGCTGTGTATCAACCGTGCCGTTTACGAGCTAAACATATAAAAACTGTGTTAATTTTATAATTTTTGACAGTAACAGGGCAGCGAGAAATAATACAGGATGGGATTTAACATCCGACTGTTTTAAGCGAAAACAACACTTGGCTACAACTGACACACGGGTCTTTTTTAAAAAAAAAACCACTAGTGTAAGTACGCTGTGAATGTGTGTTTAAGTGCAGGAGCTTTCGGTACAGCCCGAGACAATGGCGAAGTTGGTGTGAGTGTGTGTTATGTGCTGACGCTACTTGTCTTCACGCACACATTGTGGCACACAGCGTGTTGGTGTGCTTGTGTACCACAAGTAAAGCGCGCGTCGCTTCGTGAGATAAAAATACTAGGTAATAGGTAATACGGGCTGTTGTCCGCAACTCCACGTCAATGCGCGTATTTTGCGTGTAATAAAATACTATAATGGAAGTATGATCGCCAATGATGCTGATAAAGCTCGAATCTTGCACCTTCTCCTTAACTGCACTCAGTGACCTGGTTTTACTTCGTGTATAGTGCCCTTTTATCTTTCCTTTATGGAGTAACATAATAAGGTATAAGTATACTTACGGCATATACTTTTTCGATCTTAAATGAATAGAATTATTAAGTGGGAAAAAACTGACCATTTTGTCGTCGCTGGACCATATCGCGAGCCAGAAGTTGACACTGATTTGTAGCGTATGTAGAATGATGTACATGACGATCGTCGCCACGGCCGCCTTTACGCCGATTTTTGATAGGTAGTGCAGGTAAACCTCTCCTTTTACCTGCGTAGGTACATGGAAATATTATCAGAATAATGTACTTTTTCAAACTTCCTTCTCGGGGAGTAAGTGTTTTGAAAAAAAAAAAAACAGAATCGATACTAATACTATATATAATAGTTTGAACTCTTTATTATCTGGAACAATCGGATTTATAAAATTAAATCACGGCTATTTAACATTACGCTACGACCCTTAGGAGCCGAGCAAAAAGAAAAAAAACAACTGACTTCCAAAAAAAACTACAAAGTGATAAATAACTTTATTTCGGAAGTCGGTGTCGTTGGTTCTGCATTTTCGTTTATTGACACTGACTTCCGAAATAATAGTAGATTATACAACAAGTGAAAAAAAAGGGAATTTAATTCGAGGGATACAAGGACCGAGATGAATTATTTTTTTCACGAGTTGTGTACTCTACTTTTTACCATTGACTGCGAGAAAATAAATAGTAGTATAGTATTTATCAAATTTTATTTTATAATCGGTAATAAGAGAACAAAGGATTAATTTATAAACATTAAAAATTAATAGTGAAATTACAACAGTTTTCGAAATTCAGTGTAATGTTGTTGTTTGGTTTTGAAACGGTCGTATTAGGTAAAGCTTGATAGGTATTTTTCGACGATTTTTACGTACTCTTGCCGTATCACGAACGTTCTATCAATTTTTGTTTTCGTATCAGTTAAAACATTCAGTAATAAATTTTCCGAGTGTTTTTTGAATGTCGTTCATAGTTAGTTATCTTTAATAATTCATTACTGCGACAGGCCCCATTCACGCCAAAAATTTGCACAACCTGTGAACAATCATAAAAAAAATATGTAAGTTTTTTTTAAAGTATAAATTATGTATTTAAAATATATTTTTTTAAGTATAGTAGGTTTGTAGATAAATAGGTACTTACTTTTACGGCCAGAAAACTGTGGTCAGGCGCATCATTTAGAAAACGTTCAATGTTTTGGGAGGCTAGCACTCTAGATTTCTTTGACTTATTACGCTTAAGCCATGTCACTCACTTTGAGTAGTTTGAAATAACAATGTTGTGTTTGATTCTCATTGTGGCTTTTAGCATAGAACATGCTCCCAAAGTGTCGACGGCTTCTTAGTCTTGGTTAATTCGTTGAAATAGTTAAGAAATACGGACTCGGAGAAGTAATTGGGCCCATTTGTGGTTTTCCAGTCGCAGAACAAATTGTATGTTTTCAGGTACAACTCCCGAGATTTTGGCGGCAACAAATTATGTACTATAATTGCTGCTTTAATTCGAAATGATTTCTCATTGTCGTCACTGGAAGAACTAATTTTATTATAATTTATGCTATTATATTTTCCAATGACTTAAAACAACCACGATAACACATAGAAAAGAACCTAAATTGGTGGGATATTTTTTTTAATTAAATTTTATAGCTCTACGGGATAGCTCCATATAACCAGCCAGTACGTACTTTCAGCACGTTTTATTTATGTTTGTACATAATTCGTATATGCGTGCTTGTTCCAAATTCAAAATGTTTTTATTCACTCAGTGACTAAAAGAGAGTTTTATTCACTGTTATCGATGAATAAAATGCCCTTTTTCGAGTGACAATGGTACAAAAGTTATTTATCACTTTGTAGTTTTTTTTGGAAGACAGTTGTTTTTTTTTTTCACTTTTTAGTGAGTAAGTTTGTAATTTATCTAGGTTACAATAGCCTAATGTCAACTGCTCATCACCTTTTACAAAATATTGCTTTTCCCGATGCTGGGACGTTAATTGTTGAGGAGTTCTCCTGGTAAGAACCTGGAGAACTCCACTCCACCACCACACGCATTGTGACGAGCATAAATTGCTTAGCAACCATATTAAAGTAATCGAATCGCAACCCGTGTAATATTAATCGTTGATTAGTTCCGATGGCCGTCTGTGGTCTTCATCATCAGCTCCACTTTACCAAATGATGATTTCCGAGAGCAAATGCTCAAGTTACTCTAAAAAATATCCAAATCGGGTAAAATCGGGCAAAAATATATAGGTTTGCCAATAAAATTTGAGGGTTTCCCTCGATTTCCATGGGATCCTCTCATCAGATTCCAACTTGCTGACAATGGGACCACCCTTTCAAACAAAAAAATAATTTTCAAAATCGATCCACAATTGACGGAGAAATCAGTGAACATACAAACAAAAAAAAGCATACATAAAGTCGAACATATAACCTCCTCGTCCTCCTCCTTTTTGGAAGTCGGTAAAAAAATAGAAAAGAACGTTAAGCGAAAAAGAAGAAATAGCGCGAGTGGGTGATGCGTTGTAAGATTATAATAATCAATTTGACCCGTGCGCGATAAGTTGAGACCCGCGTGGAATGCGACACTCCTCCCCCATCCCCGCGCACCTACCCGCGGCCGCCCGCGGTGTACAGTTGAAGCCACATTTTTTATCTATTAGTTTCGTACTGGCTTACGTCACGTATCGACGCGCTCCGAATAAGTTGTTAGTTTTGTTATAATAGTCCGTGTTAAGTTTATTTGTTATTGCTCCTGTTACGTTTTTTTATTGTTAAAGTTTCTGTTACGTTTTTTGACTGTTTTATTGTTATTATTTTTTTAATAACAAGCATTGTAATGAGGGGTAAAGCTTTGCGTAGTGGAGAAAGAAATCTCGTGCTGAAAGTGTTCGAGTTTTTCGAAAACGAAAAGCGAAACCAGCAGTTTTGTTTACCTGTTGACCAGGCAATCAAGAGAACCTGCATGGCAACGGGAGTTTCCAAGGCGACGTTGATGAGGATCAAAACTGAAGCTAAGCGCTTGCAAACTGCTTCACCAACACCAGGTTCGTCTTCGGCACTAAGTGATGTGAATTTATCAACACCGGGCAAGAAACGTAGACCTAAGAGTAACCGCATCCAATTAGACAGTTTTGACATGTGTGCCTTGAGGAATATAGTTGATAGTTTCTACACGGTCAGGAAGGAAATACCTACCTTGAATAAGATACTCAGTTTGGCTAAAAGAGACCTTAACTTTCAAGGGGAGAAAACGTATTTAAGACGAGTGCTAGTGGACAAACTAGGATACAAATTTAAAAAATGCAAAGACGCGAGACACTTTCTCGTTCAAAAACCAGACATTCGAGCGTGGAGAGCGAGATATCTAAGAAGATTAAAAGAAAATGATGATTTGGGCTCGGCAAAAAGGCCAGTCATTTATATTGACGAAACATGGATTCACTCTCATTATACAGTTAGCAAATGCTGGCAAAATAGTACTGATGCTACTATTAGAAAAAATCACAGTCCGGGGCAAAGATGGGTGATTGTTCACGCAGGGGGAGAAAATGGTTTCGTGAAGGGGGCTGAGTTGCTTTATAAATGTAAAAGCAACACAGGTGACTACCATCACGAAATGGATACAACAAATTTTAAAAAATGGCTTATCGAGAAGCTGATCCCCAACTTGCCGCCGAATAGTATTGTGGTACTAGATAACGCACCATACCACTCTACACAAGTAGAAAAACCACCTACAAGTGTAGCAACGAAAGCGGTAATAAAGCAATGGCTGTTAGACCACAACATTGAATTCGACGAGCGAATGACGAAATCCGAGATGTATCACCTATTGTACATAAATAAGCCTCCAAAAAAATATATTATTGATGATCTTTTAAAAGAGCATGGCCACGAAGCTGTTCGTTTGCCTCCCTATATGTGTGACCTCAATCCCATCGAGTACATTTGGAATTTGGTCAAACAACGAGTAGCCGATAAAAATGTGAGCCAGCTAGAAAGAGACATAGAAAAATTAACACGTGATGCTATTAATAGTATAAATGAGAGTGACTGGAAAAAGGAAATAAACCATGTTGACAGGCTTAGACAGAAGTATTGGGAAGATGATCACCTGCAAGAAGACATTGAGTCCCAATTAATTATTAACTTGCAGTCTGACACCACCAGCTCAGATAGCGAAAGTGAGAGCGAACCTCAACAACTACCAGAGGGAATAGCAATAATTAGTAGTGATGACGACTAAATAATTACTGAAAAGTTATGTGATATGAATGATAAGGGTAGGAGGATGATGATGACGACTAAATTATTGTTGAAAATAATCTAATAAATACTTATACATAAAAGCATCTTTTATTTAATATAACACCTATCGGCTTTCACTTTTAGTGATACATAATAAATCTATAGTCTGACAATTACGATTAATTATTGTTATAAAATAACTTAATATTGTAAATAATTTCACTATGGAAGATGACTACCTAAAATTCGCAGATACCGCCGCATGCGGAAGCTAGTTACATTTTTTGTTTGAACTGTACTTGTCAGTGACGTCACCGCGCTCAGGTCTCAACTTATCGCGCACGGGTAGTACGAGAAAATACGAACGCAAACGAGGTAGCAGGGGAAGTGCTACTAAAACTGAGTTAGTAGGCTTTGATCATCAGCTAATTCAGGTACTTAAGTACTCACTTTTCCAGTTTGAGTTTTCTCGGTCTCAATAAGCTGATCAAATTGCGGATTCTCGTCTATTGGCTTCTTTTCTTTGTCTACCTTTTCCTTAGCTCCAGCCTCACCATGGTCACCTAGAAAATGTATGATGTTTATGACGTTTATTCTCTACACGACTGACACTAAACTGCATGGACCTCACATGATCTAAGCAAGATAATGTCTGGACTTTAAAAGAGTGTGACCTTCGAATTTGTTTCGTTTGACGTGTGTTCTCAGAGTAGCCGGTTAGAAAACATCGACCTCTCTAGTTTTTAAATATTTTCATTTTTGGAAATGTATTTTTTACAGAAGTAAAATTTCTCTTATTATTCGTTTTAAATAAATTTAATACACTACAAACATGCATAGGTACAGACGCCAGCACATCAAGCTACTACAATTTGTCAAATTTCTTTAATACATTTTCAACTTTATCGCTAAAGTATTAGGTTCCAGGTTGATTGGGAAAATTTGACAGTTTCGGGCAACTTGATGTGCTGGCATCTGTACATTAGGTACCCTTGCCTAGCTTGATTTACCTGCATTCATGGTTTCTGTGTCTGAAGCCCCCGTTGATATTGAACGAGCCCATTGTAATTTACGATGAAATTCCGAACCCAGTTTGTTCTCTAAATCATTTTTGATATCTGCCAAATCTGCGGAAATATTTTCAGTAAACGGTCAATTATGTAGTTATATGACTATTCCTTGGTGGCCTTCACGCATGACATGCGTTTCACAATTACGTTCTTGGCCTGACTTCGAACAACAACAGAAGGCCAATTCTCGTAATTTAAAACGTTTAAAATCTAGTCGCTGTCTCATCTCGGCGACAAACAATTGTCAAAAATTAGAGGTATTTTTGACAGATCGAGACAGAAGATACTGTGAACGTTCTTAAAATTACGAGAATTGCCCCTCAGATGCCCCTCACGTTAAACTATTAATTCAAACTATCAAATAGGAAAATAAAATAAACCATGGCTGGGTGATTCAATAAGCGATGTTGGTATCCAAGCGGGTTAACATCATGAATATATTCACACACGGAAACCGAATATTGAACAAAGTACGAGCAGCTGAATTTTGTAGTTTTTTTTTAAGCGCAGATTTTTTGTGTACATAATTAGGAAGTGAGATTACTAATCTCGTGCTTACATTTTATCGTGCTTATATTGTTTTAACGATTACCGTAGAAACATGCGTCAAACTCACCTTCAGCTGCCGCCGAGCGCTCTGCAATCGTAAGATGGTGTATGAGGAACTCAGCGAAGGCGCCCTTCTTCTCGAGCAGCTGCTGGTAGGAGCCGGCCTCCGACACCTCCCCGTCGCGCAGCACCACCACCAGGTCCGTGTGCGCCAGGTACGACACGTTGTGCGTCACCCACACGCGCGTCTTGCTCTTCAGCAGCCCGCTGGGCCCCAGCACCTGCGCGAGAGAGAGAGTCAGTGCCGTCCCGCTCGCACACGCCGCACCACACTACACGCACCTTGTCGAAGATGTGCTTGCCCACGTGCGAGTCCACGGCGCTGAGCGGGTCGTCCAGGAAGTAGTTGTCCGCGTCGCAGTACACCGCGCGCGCCAGCGACACGCGCTGCTTCTGACCGCCAGATAGGTTTATACCTATTTCGTTATAAATCATATCGTCAAACACATTTTCATTTTATTGAAGTCGGTTACCAATGAAACGAATAGCGGTTAAATATCCGTTTTTGCACGCAGCAATGCTATTAACCTCTACGACTTGGATTCTCCGATATTTTGCGATACTGGACAATTCATAGGTTCGAGCTTTGCTCAAGTTGGCAAACGATCGAGGTTTTTTTATTTTACTTGAATTTTTATCTTATAACAGACAAGCGTTTCCTTAGCATTTGAATCCAAATTAAATTATTAATAATGCATACCTTTTTCACCGATTTCAGTCTGGTCCCCGCCTGGAAGTATTTCTAGATCAGTCGCAAGCGCACACGCTTCTAATATTTTATTATATTTTTTTCGGTCCATATTGTGATCAAACAAGATGTTATTTTGTAGAGTCGCGTTTTGAATCCAAGCCTGTTGGGAGACGTAAGCAATATTGCCTGAAAGATTTAATTTTATTTAGGAACCGCAAATGGCTGGGCTATTTAAGAGACCATTTATATCTGGAGGAGTCCTACCTTTGATATTAACACGTCCAGAAATCTTGTCCATGTCTCCGAGTAAGGCAGAGAGTAGCGATGTCTTGCCTGACCCAACTCCACCCACAACCGCGACCAATGAACCGCGAGGTACACGTAGGTTCAAGTTTTTGAGAACTGGCTTGTCACCCCACGTGAAGTGGCCCTTCTCTATCACGATTTGATCTTCTAAAAATTAATTCTCATCGTTTGTCATTTTCGAAACGTTTCAAGACAACAAAAGAAAAAGGTATGTAGGCAAAAAATTGCTTGCTAACTACGAAAGCAAAACTTATAGCTGTCTACTACATTATTTTATTTATGCGAACATAAATAGGTTTTAGACTTTAGATACACACTCAGAATACTTGGCACACACGTGGGTGCCTTCAAACTTATCTCTTTTGTTGACTACATGCAGACAGTCAACACAACACAGCAAACAGCATTCTGATATTTTGAAACATGCTACTTACTCTCATCTTGGTTCTGTTCTATTGCACTGGTATCCACTTCTTCAGAGTTTAAGAATTTGTTAAGCCTTTTTATACTGACTGCAGTCTGTACAAACACGATTACAAAATTATTTTAACGGGACAATATAAATATAATAAAATTTATTGGTGAAACTTCACAAACATGACGAGTCATCTGCCTAGCTTTTTCCCAACTATGTTGGGGTCGGCTTCCAGTCTAACCGGATGCAGCTGAATACCAGTATTTTACATGGAGCGACTGCCTATCTGACCTCCACAACCCAGTTACTGGGTAATATGATACCCATTGGTAAGACTGGCTGTCAGATTTTCGGGCTTCTGACTACCCGTAACGACTGTCAAAGTTCCACGAATGACAGCCGGGACCAACGGCTTAACGTGCTTAACGTGCTTTCCGAGGCACGGAGGGGTCTCGGTATGTAAAGATGGTCATCCATCCACAGACCAACCGCGGCAAGCGTAGCTTAACCTGACCGATCGACCTGTGCGGCTGTTATTATTTAGCCACGGGCCCCTCACAAACATGACGGGTATCAATATCAAATCATAATTAAACAAAAACAACCCAACCTGTATAACATCCGATATCACATTAGGAAGCATGGACATTGGGAATCGAAGTATATTGAAAAGGGACAATGCTACGAATGCCCGCTTAGAATCCAGTACTTCCGTGTCATTTACCAGCACGAAACATGTGAATGACATCAAGGATACCTATTCGACATTCAATAAGTTAATCATTTCATTGACAACATTTCATCAACAGATTAAGCTATACGGTCATCTAATACGTACTAAGAAAGGTGTACAAATCCATATGAATAACATTCCTGCACTCATATATGCTTGATTTTTAAGAACACCCAATTCCTTGTTCCTTATTCTTAAAATATGATCCTGGAAGCTTCCTTCCCATGCGTACATTTTGAGGACCTGGTTGAAAAAAGGTAATTACCTACAATAGTTGTAACAAAGAAAATATTCAATTTAGCTTCTCTTCGCATTGAGATTATGTCCAGCGTAGGCGTTCACGCCGCGTAGACGCTTAGTTAACGCATACGTGGCGTCCGCGGTGTCGCTCGCGTAGACGTGATGGTATAGAAAATACGATTCATTGACGTGGCGTTAACAATGCGTTTACCCAGCGACTGCACTGCGTTTAAGTCATGCGAACGCCTAAGTTGGACTAACCCCGAATGTAAAGGCTTTCTTCAGGTTCGTATCTTACCTTAATTCCATTAAGTACTTCGCTCATAAGCTTGATTCTTTGATCTTTCTGGTGCATCAACTTAGATTGCAGCTTCTCTTGATAGCCCGCTAACATACCATTCATGGGCATAAGTACGACGATGACGGCTAAACCAGCCAAGACAGAGGGGCCCAGAACACCCCATAGGAAATACAGGGCCAGGGCTATTTGTAGGGGAGCAGACCATAGCAAGTTTACGAAAGTCAAATTACTGAACCTAAAAAAATAAAGAATGGTTTATGCCAGATTCGAATTTCGGGACTTAGGCACTGGTTACGGCAGAAGATAATAAATCTACTTATTTAATCTATTGCTTTGCTTCTCAATATTCCGAGGTCATTCCTTCATGCTCCAAACATTGAAATGTATACTTTATTCCGATTAGATAATTTACAAAATCCTCTGTCGTGCGGTTACTTCGCGTGCGCTATTCGCGGAATTAGTCACACTCTCGTAAGTACCCACAGAATTAGTTTTACTGGCATTACGGCAGCGTTTTAGACAAAATGATTTAAAGTCTTCGGCATTTTCGGGATTGGTTTTTAGTCGGAGTCTCAACTACCCATCCTATTGAAGTTTTTAAGCACTGTATCTTATCTCTAAATCTTGTTTTAAATCATAGACCTTCTATTGCCGAAAAATAGTTATCTCAGTAAGTATAGATTGTACTTAGGTATAATAGCTGACAGGATAACAATTGTTTTTAATAAAATATTTACCTGTCTACATCAGTGGACATCAGGTTAATAATTTCTCCAACGGTAGACTCTTTCCGTGCAGCATTAGACAATGTAAGAGCTTTCCTGTATACAACACTACAAAGTGAATTTTTGATTTGTATGCTGACAGCTGCTACTTTGATGAAGTACTGTCCCAGTAGCATGCTTTGTACGATAACACATCCAAACAAACCGACGGCATACATATAGCCTTTCCACACAGGTTGATCTCCGCTTTCAATAAATCCAATGAGATAGCTGCAATCAAAAATATCTTGATGATGAAACAAATAAGTGTTGTAGATTATAATTAACTAGCAGTGCCCCGCAGTTTCACCCGCCCAAGAGTCGATCCCGTGGGAATATCGGGATAAAATAAAAAAAGCGGACCCATTTCAATTTGAAAATATAATAAAAATGGTATGGGTCCCGCCTGCTTCCAACTTTTATTTAATTTAAAATGAGCTTGTTTTTAGCTTTTCAGTTTTTTTACTTGGAAGTATTTTTACCGCAGTCGGGTTTTTGAGATTTTTTAATTACTTTTTTTTATTTGCAGTTTTTTAGTTTACAAATGTAAAAGATTTCGCAGACGATTTAGTTCTTGGTACGTGTTTTTTACGATTTATCACTTCGAATTACTTTTAGCCATTAAGTTGTATATATTTTTGTAATCACCTTTTAAACCCTTTATTTTGATACCCCACTCGACAGGCTTTAAGAAAAAAATAAATAAATCTGAAGACAATAATGGTGCCAAAAATCGGCCATTTTATTTTATTTTTCAATTTTGATAAACCCAGTGTTACTCTCACAATTAAGACGAATCTAACGGCACCTCTCAAGCTGAAATCGATCAATCCGTTTAGGTTATAGAGCGTGCCAAAAACATGCATACCTACTTACATACATATTATACTCGAAAAAAACATAACCCTACTATACTTCTGGCGCAGTCGGGCAAAAAGTATCCTATGTCCTTTCCCGAGACTTAATCGATCTCTATGCAAAATTTAATCTGAATCAGTTCAGCGCTTTAAGCGTGAAGAGGTAACAGACAGACACACTTTCGCATTTATAATATTAGTATGGATTATCTTTGCTTGTTTTGAGGTTGATCGCTTCAGTTGAAAGTTGCAACACTCTTGGAAGGACGCCGACCCACAAGTGGCGCCCTCATCGTTAATTTGGTTATTTCTTTTATTTTAGAATAAAAATGCAGAAAATAAGCACGTCAACTACCGTTTATAATAATATTAACGTATAATCTTGTGAAGCACAACTTGACGTGCTCATTTTCTGCCTTTTCATTCTAAAATAAAAGAAATAACCAAATTAACGATGAGGGCGCCACTTGTGGGTCGGCATCGTCTTAAGTAACTTTATAACAATAGGCGTATTCGAAATTGAATGCAAATTTATCTGAAACAGAGTAAGGTACACTAAATATTTTGACGTTGACTGTACCTTGCATAATGCATTAGGTACGTTATGATTACAAAAAGTATCTGTGCGTATATTCAGCGTACGCGTTCGTTGAACGTAGAGGAAACAGGACCCCTATATGAGGATGATCACCGGGGTGGTTTTAATGAGCTAAAAATCCCACACTCCCCGGCCCTTCCCCGAAGGTCCTTTTAAAGGTTTCCCCCTAACAAAAAATAAAAGTTATGCCATGCGTAAACGCAACACCGAGACCGCCACAACACGACGGACGGCGACGCGCGACGTCAAAAGTTCAAAACACGCCAAATGCGAATAAATGTATTTTTGAAGCAAGAAGTGTTTTTTTTTACCAATTTACAGAAATAAACGTCATCAATCATCATCATCACCCATGAATAAGGATGAAAATGATGGTATTAAATCTGGGGGTAAAGCCCCCGCCCAGACGAACCAAAAATAATAAACTTACCCGTAAGTAATGTACTGAACAATTTAAAAAAATATAAATAATAATATTTTTATTTAAATTTATATTATAAAATTTAGTTAAAGTTAAATGATCCATACATTTTTTTTAAAGTCTCTTAAATTTAAACAACGTTTATGAATAAACCCCAATATGTCAAGGCTAGACTACTTACCTAAGTAATTGAGGTGACGCGAAAATAAGTACATCGTGGATCACCTTGAGGAACACGGCAAACAAGAACTGTCCTCCGAAAGCTAGACAGACCACTGGCAGTATGGACGTAGGTTTCTTTGCCTGCTTCTCACCTGCAGTGGCGGCGCCACCGGTTGAAGCATTCGCATTGCTGGATCTAAGGGAAACATATTAATCAATCGATGTCCTTGTTTGGGTAATCTCCGGAACTACCAATCCGATTTAAAATATTCTTATTGCGTTTGGTAGCCCAGTTCTTTAGGAAGTCTATTATATAGGCTATTTAACATCACGCTAGGGCCCTTAGGAGCCGAGCAAATCGAAAAAAAAGTCGGAAAAAATGCTAAGCAAAAACGAAGTAAGTAATAGCGCGGGCAGGCGATGCGATGCGACGAGGTGGGTCGGGGGAACAAGTTTCACGCGGACGAAGTCGCGGGCAGAAGGTAGGTAGGTATAATAAGTATCTATGGTACCACCCACATCACATTCTGCCATGTACAGACGCCAGCACATCAACTTACTACAATCTGTCAAATTTCGTTGATGGATTTTCAACTTTATTGCTAAAGTATAAGGTACACAGGTCACAGGTCTCCAGTATTTTGTTTAATCCTAAAACCCCCACTTATCTTAAAGAACGTTTCAAGTTCCTTCATGACACACATAATAGATATCTGAGATCATCGGAAAACCTGAGGCTAGAGATGCCGATGCATTCCACCAGTTTCTATGACAAATCTTTTACTGTTCAAGCAGTACGGTTATGGAATGACTTGCAAGTGTCGGTAAGGCGAGCTCAATCTTTGTCCACTTTTAAAATTATGATAAAAAAGCAATTCCTCTCTCCTTAAACTTCATCAATATAATTATTTTCTTTGCTTTGTTTCATTCTTTTTATTATATGTAAATATTTATTTAGGTTAGTTTAATATACTTTATGTATGTATTTATTGTATTATGTAAATGGTACACCACAGACTACCTACAGTATTTGTCTGTCCTTCCCCTTTTAAATCCATCCAAAGGTTGTCTTTAAAAGATCGCTCTTAGCGATAAGACCGCCCATTGTGTCACCCTTTGTACAGTTTCTATATTTAGGTCTGTAATTTATATGGTGTGCTTAATAAAGAGTATTCTATCTATCTATCTATCTTCAAAGTTGATTGGGAAAATTTGACAGTTTCGGGTAGGTTGATGTGCTGGCGTCTGTACAACAACACAGATACTTGAAACACTATATACAAGCGATCATTCCGTGACCGCGGATGTATACAAGAGTAATTAAAACTAATTACTCGAGTACTTTATTTAGTGTCAATGTCTCATTCTCGTTGTACCAAGCACGACATTCGTTTTGTTCAGTGATTGAGATACGATTTAGTTTACCTTTCTCTAACACGGATAAATTGATTTCTTAGGCAGGTAGAGAGTTCTTTTTTAAATTATTTACTAGGTACCTATTAACTTTTATTTATTTTAAACTTGGACATTTTCATATACCTACTTAATAAAAATTTAAGACATTGAAAAACCGATAGATGTGATGTAGGTAATGACATAGTTACAATAACTGAATAAGTAACCTACTGTCAGAGCTCAGTGCAGTGCCCACCAGTGCAAAAAAACAAGAATTGAAAACGAAAGCGAGGTCACAAAGTCACAAGTTGTGTAACTTTCATTGTACAATCCACTGCGTTGCCTAAAATTATATTTTAACAATGTTGTGGAGAGATTGTACAGAGCCTGCCTATTCGAAAAGGCAACAGGCAGGCATGCGTTCCCCATAGATCACTTCACTACGTAATAATTATAAAATAAAGTCCCACCGCCGCGTCTGTCTGTCTAAACGCGATAAACTTTAACGGTTTTCACTAATAGACGGAGTGATTTATGAGGAAGGTTTACATAGATGTATGCACTATGCAAGTGCACCCAGGGACATCCCTCGGTTGGTGTAGGACTATTGCAGGATTTGGAAAAGATATTGGACAATGGGCTTGGGTCGCTAGTGGGCTTTTTTTTTTTTTTTTTAAGGATGGGAAATCATCAAATGACCCCTCCCGCTCTGGGTGGAGCGGAAGGGAGTGTCAGACTCTTACTGACTAAAACCCATCCGTGTTCCTTCCTTAGCCCTTTATATTCCGGGGCAGCGGTAACCCTTTCGGACAATCCCGCTACCACGGCGGGCTTCGGCCCTGACGGGCCCCTCCTTATCTGCTGACATCTCTTTGAGGCGCGCGTGGAACACATACGCGCCGTCCGGCACGGGCCTGGTCCTGATCGGACGGCGAGCTCCCCATTACTCGCCGTCCGCAGGCCCGCGCCTACGGTGGCCGGGAGTCGTCACGCGGCTCCCGACGCCCGGGGCGTCTACCGCGGCGGCTGGGACGGGCGGCTCTCTCCGCTCTCTCCCTCGCCCATCCCGCCACCTCCTTCGCTAGCATGACTGCTTCGCAGAAGGAGGTGACTGCCTCCCACTCCCTCTCGCCCCGGACCATGGCTTGGACCAGGGCGCGAGAGGTCGCCGCCGCTGCCGATCGCCTCTACGAGGACACGGCGGTGCTCTGCCCAAGCGGGACAGACCTCCACCGTGTGTTCCACCGTGTCCTCTGGGCGATCCTCGCAGTGGTGACACCCGGGCGTTTCCTCCCGCCTGATTATGTGCAGGAACCTCCCGAAACATCCGTGTCCGGTGAGGACCTGCGTCAAGCGGTAGGTAGACGCCTCTCTAGCCACTCCTCAAAGAGGGGCCTTACCGCCGCTATCGCGGCGTGCCCGTCGCTAGTGGGCTGGTTAATTAGAACTTTGGAAAGAACATTGCCCCTGCCTGATAAATGTTTTGTATATACACGGATAAAATGGCAGAGGGTGACTTGCACACTATAATGGGCCCCTCGAAAACTGCTGCTAGCGCATAGTGACGTAGCGACAAGGGGGCAACATAGCTATCCTAAGGTTCTTGAAGAGTGTAGAGGTATTCCACGGCTATCACGAGAATCGGGGAAGTACGGCCAAGATATCTTCCAGCATTTTATTGAAATACTTCTTTCCTCACAGCACGTTTGCTCTTGCGAATCTCCACTTAAGCCGGCTAACAAAGGCAAGAAACAGATGAGAAACAAGACTTCTCCCAGGAGATAGGGTCCGTGGGCCGTGGGGTCGCTACTGGGGTCGATGATGGTATGCCGTATGATGCATAGCATGCACATGTGATCGTCGGAGTATTATTTTGATCATGTGCCTTTATAAGTGTTTACAAACGAACAAGAACGTGGTTGGAAGCAGTAAACAGTGCGGCAAAACCCATAGTCGACCTATCACTACTATTTAGATTTTAGATTAGTTTTTTTTAATGGTTGAAGCTAACCTTTCTAAATGCCAGTGGTTTAATTGTTGTCCTCCCCAAACTCCCGAAGTTCCGACATAATTATTACCTATTTAAAGTAAACCAATACTTACTCTTCTCTTTTTCTAAAAGCCTTCTGCCAAAATTTTTCGAATCTAGGAACAACCTCATTGCTGCTCAATTCTGGGTTTAAGGGCCATAAGTCTTCTTCAGTGAGACTTCTTCGAAAGCCTGTCAGAGCGAGCGGGTCGAACCAGCTGAACGTCAGCCGACTTGGGAAGCCTGCTTTGTTCTCTGGGGACTGCCTCTGTTGGTTTAAGTAGATGGTTTTAGAGACTAAACGATGAAGGAATACTTTAATTTGAAGAATATATTTGTGGTGTGTGGTACATACCTACATGATCAGTGTAACAAATCTGATTTTACACGATGACCATTTGAAACTTTAAAACATGTTGGAAATCGGAAAGTCACTTATGTTGACAAAACTGCTACATGTACTCATAGATATCCAGAGATATGCCTTCATTGCGGAATAGTAAGGAGTCCTAGTGCGACCGCTTATCTCCCACCCAAATAATTACATCATCATCTGCCTAGCCTTTTCCCAACTATGTTGGGGTCGGCTTCCAGTCTAACCAGATGCAGCTGAATACCAGTATTACATGGAGCGACTGCCTATCTCACGTCCACAACCCAGTTACTGGGTAATACGATACCCATTGGTAAGACTGGTTGTCAGACTTCTGACTACCCGTAACGACTGTCAAAGATCCACGAATGACAGCCGGGACCAACAGCTTAACGTGCTTTCCGAGGCACGGAGAGGTTTCGGTATTAGTCGGTACGTAAAGATGGTCACCCATCCACAGAACAACCGCGGCAAGCAATATTTATTTATCATAATACTTATCATAGTGTACTATAAATTAAAAACTTTAATTTGTCAAAATTTTTAGGCATAATATTAATTTTAAGTTTTTTCACTTCACGAGTAACTGTATTGAAATAAAAATGTCATTTTATTCAAACAACATTAAACTAATAACTAATTTGACTCTTTTACTATACATGTGATACGAGAAAAATATTAATACGCATATCGATAAAATCAGCCAGCCGCAGGCACGCGATTGCATCTCTCTAAATACAAACGTTCGTTGCGTTCGGGAAGATTCGGGATAGTTCGTGTCGCTCCGGACGTAAAATCATTTAAAAATTGATTTAAAATATAAAACAGTGACTTATTTGTTTACTTATCGGTGGTAGGACACGCCATTTGTCTTCAGGTTGATGGTATTTGACCAATTTTTACGTATAATTACTGCACGACTCGACATTTTGGTTTTTTACGCATCCATAGTACACTGTACGCAATCGAAAAGCGACTGAATGAAGCGTGCAGCCGCCGTTCGAACTTATGACCAATTTTATAATATCGAGGCGGCACGTGCCACGCCCCCAAGGCATATCCCTCGATATCCGTGCATGTACTTATAGCAAAAGGAAACTTACAAAATACAATAGATCAAAAGTAAAAAAAATTGAGTAACTGTGATGTAGGTACAAAACAGAAACTGACCAATTTTGGACCTATGACGTAAGTATATGTATAATACCAAACACCACAGAAATGTAGAATAAGTTTTACCTCTTTATAAATATAAGGTGTGTCTTTAGGCGGCATATCAGCGAAACAATTCAATATGAACATAATTACTGTCAGCGTATAGTACAAGATATAACTGCCAAAACTATATCGGGCATACGCGTCGGTGTTAGAACTGTAGTGCACGATCTCAGACCTGAGCTGCGGTAGACCAGCTAGTAGGAGGAACAACCAGAATAAAAACAGCACTCCTGAGGTCTTGATGCCATATTTTCGGTTGTAACATAATAATGTTACTGACAACATCTGTAAATGAGACCAATGTTTAAGGAAAACAGATAAAAATATAGAAAAGGGAATTCATGACGTATTTTGTTGAGTTATACGATCTATTAGGTATGCAATGCAGTTTAGTACTTAGATAAATGATTGCCAATCGAACGTCTCGGCACTTCTGTCGTCTGTCTATTAATTTATTGGAACAACTCATGACGACTGAACTGCCTAATGTTAGATAGTTAGAAGTACCTACAGAACAGTACCTAAATGTTTCTATTTCCGGCTTCTTATCGCCGAGGTTTAGTGATGATAATAATTTATATCCGTATATTTGAAGTACAAACCTAATCTAAGTACTAAGTAGATTCTTAGATACCTATCTATAATAAAATTATGCAATTATACCGCAACTTGTAAATCATTTCGCTTCTAAATGAAGCATGTATGAGATAGTAGATATGTCTGCCTAGCTTGCCTGTATCTAGAGTATTAGGTATGTTATCTGTGCCTGTATGTTTTATTTTTTATTATGTTTAATTAGGTACGTAATTAATTAATTAATAAATAAATAAGATGAGCAATTTCTCAAGTAGGTAAGTACTATGTATAAATTTACTTATTTTTGATAAGATTACGAAGGAAAATTATGCCTACTAACTAGGTACTTACTTGTAAGGTATTTAAAATATAGGTACTAGAGACAATTTTCCTCATAAATGTACAAGTTGATAAGGATTAATCATCAATGAATGCGTAACTACGAATGAGGTCAGCAAAAGGTATTGCAGTACCTACGTAAATACCGGACATACCTACAAACAAAGTGTAAGGCGCCCACTACACGGTAGGTTTTGCTGTCAGTTTTACCACAATCAAGGATTGCGACTGACCGTCTAATACAGTGACTGATAGTTGCATGATAGTGATTGACGAAATTCTAAATATTTTGATATTTGCATCATGCAACCATCAATCATGCATGACTTTTGAGTGAACGTGTAATGGCATTTCGTCAATGTCAATCACCGGTCAGTCAGCGCGCGGACTGGCGCGGACAGCGATGGAGTTGGACACGGAAGACGCAAACACTATCATATCATTCGGATCCCGCGTAATATGCTATATAGCCAGAGAAAGATTTTGTTTTGACATTTGAGACGCTCCCTTTGTTGTGGGATAAGTACCTACTTACCAAGAATCCTCAATACAAAAATAAATACAAGAGGTGTTTGATTTTTATAATTTGTTTATAGTTAGGGCCTTGATAACAGCCGCACAGGTCGATCGATTAGGTTAAGCTACGCTACAATTAGGTACTTGAGAGAGACATAATCTTAATCGTTTTCGCGTTTTTTATTTTTTCACATTTTTTTTAAATTTATCTCGCGCCTTTTACTTTATCATACAGCCTGGTACTTCTTCATACAATGTTCGTGATTGATCTCTTTGGTGATTGGAACTTTAACTAACAATTTCCACATTCCAAATTCAAATCACTTTGTCTGTAGGTTACGTTTTCATTTACGCCTAAACCACGGAACGGATTTCGGTAAAATTTGGCAAGGAGATAGAGGGCCCCAGGCTACTATTTAGGCTACCTACTTTTTGTCCTGGTACCACGTTCCCGTCTTCCCGTGCGACAATTTCCCACATCCACGTGGGTGAAGCCGCGGGCAGAAGCTATTGTAGTATATTTTTTTTTAATAGGTACTGTAGGTTTCTTGCTTTAAAGATCAGCCTAGTACTACGGCAAGTACATAGGTAGGTCCTAAAGTCGGACTTTTAAATTTGCTGCAGTAAAATGACAGCTTATGTGTTACCTAGATGACTAAAATTGGCGCTTTTTTATTTTTTCGCGGCCATCAACCAAATCTTGTTTTTACTGTTACAGAATAGTGTAACAAACGAAAATTATTTGACATGCATATCTCTAAACGCAGTCCGAAATGGTGTCACTTTACTGCAGCTAGTTAAAAGTCGGATAGGTAAGTACCTACTGTAACTAGATTAGGTTTGTAAACATGAGAATAAATATGTTTCCTGTTTATTATTCAAAGTGATTAAATTAACTGCACACTTTTCTTAATTATAAATAAATGTAGTCTAAATAAAAGTTATAAATATCATAAAATGTAGGGCTTTATTTTTACCTGTGTAGACATTTACAGACATCGCTTTTAGGGTTCCGAAGCCGAACTAGGAGTCTTGCACACCCTATTAAAATCTAGTTTTGAACCAAATTGTACTTTAATTTATTAAACCTCCCAGGCTTTGTGTGAACTAACACCCGTTCACTAATAAAGCACGCGCCGCCGCGCCATCTCTCTATTTGTCAAAGGCTTTAGAACCGGGCGTATTTTACTAGGTAGGTAGTAGGTAGCTAAGTAGTTTACTAGGTACATGTAGTACAGTTTTGAGTTTCGTCGTTTTAGGATTTAAATTTTTAGGTAGGTACCCAAAGATTAAAAACGGGACCCTAGTAATACCTAAGCCTGCGCCGCAGTCTGTTTGTTGGTCCGTCCGGTCTTTCATCTTTGTCATAGCCAGGATTGTATTGTATCTGTTTAACCGTAATATTATGGCCTCTATCATGGAAAATCATGTACAGAACCCTTTGAGCGCACGTCCGACTCTCACTTGGCAGGTTTAGGTTTTTATAGATTACCTACCCACTTTATCATCCATACTAATCCTACTTCCTACTTCCTACTATCCTACTAATAATATATGTAATATATAATTTAATATAATATATATAATAATATTATAAATGCGAAAGTTTGTGAGGATGGATGTTTGTTAC
Organism: Gortyna flavago; assembly: GCA_963669345.1. Taxonomy (NCBI): domain Eukaryota; kingdom Metazoa; phylum Arthropoda; class Insecta; order Lepidoptera; family Noctuidae; genus Gortyna; species Gortyna flavago. The sequence continues at coordinate 6,957,320 of OY770129.1, read as the reverse complement.
TCTTTCCCGCAAAAACTACTGAACGGATTTGGATAAAATTTGGTACACAGATAATTTATAACCCGGATTGACACATAGGGTACTTTTTATCCCGATACTCCCATGGGGTCGGGACTTATGCGGGTGAAACCGCGGGGTGCTGCTAGTTATTCATAATGTCTATTAAGTGGGTAGTATTTTAAGATGTCTGTTAATAGAATAATTGTGTTAACATTAATTACAAAGGCCTTCAGACACTGGCTTAAGATAACATCAGTTTTAAGCTGTGATTGGTAGAAGGGAAATTAATATGTCTGTTTGTAGTTAAAATAAACACAGGTACATAGTCTATGGAATTATGGTTACCAACTGCTAATCTTTACTTTGTTTGTCTGTAATCTTGTTAAAGTAGAAAAATAATCTTTCTAACAAAATGTGACATGATTTTTTATAAGCCAGCCAGTGCAATAAGATTTAAGAAGAAATGTCTTAAAAAATTTCAGTGGACACAGTGAACAATATAATATCTAAGAAGGTATATTTTACTGAGGTACTTACATAAGTACAATAGTTGCTAATTGTTTAACTAAAATAATCATTTTTTTTTTAATACTCACCAAAGTTAACAATTTCACAACAGGGTCATAAAAATCTGCATCATGTATATTATTGACTTCTCTTGATGATTCATATGTAATTCTGATTAGGTTAATTATTTGCAATATAACTAAGAAACATGTTACGACGAGTTTGCTTATATTTAATTTGTTCCAGGGTATGTTGCCCTCTTTGCTGCTAACTATATGGTAGATGTCTATCAGTGCTGCAAACCATAGGTATACACATGGTGCCCATACAAGAACTGTCTTTTGAAAACATGGTGTGAAGTCGGGATTGTCTGTATACCATGTTATGTTGCTATCCTAGAATGATTTTAAGAACATTAGTTAACAAAAAAAAGAAAAATTTAAGTATTTATTTTGTTATGCAATTTGCTTGCACAATAATATTTGGGAAAAAATTAAAACATTTTTTTTAAGTAAATGAATGCTCCTGTATTTAAACTTCACCAGCTTAGGTTTTTCTTTAAAGTTGATGATTAAATTTTTTTAAGATAATATCAGTCGTTTTATGTATGTATTTTTTATTGTATTATTTATATTGCTTAAAAGGCTGTGAAGGAATTCATAACAAAATAAGTTGATCCTAAAATTTAATATGAATCCATTTGTGTTTCTTGTTTGAAAATTCAGAATGTTTGTTTCATTTTTTGCAACATATTGAAAACGAATTGCACAACATTTTATCAGCATTGCCTTCATGTTATTTATTTAACCATGGTTTGGTAGGATTACATGGATTGTTGAAGAATACAATGTTGGAAATTAAACGTAAAATCAACATTACGAAGGGTAAAAAAAACATAGAAAAAAAAGTTATAGTGACTGAAAACTTCAACATTCGTTACAAAAAGTCAAAAACATTTGTTCACTACACCTAAATTTACGAACCCAAAACGTAGAACCGCAGAAATTATCCAGTGAGGAATTGGAAGTCATTATAGACACACTTATTTATTTCACAACTTTATTGCTAAATGGGCCTCCTATTTTAAATTTACCGCACTGACAAGCACCCAACTTGAAACTTAATTTTGAACTTTTGAAGTGAGGTTACATGCTCTGTGAGTGAAGTCAAAAAGTATTCTGTGGCATTCTGTGGCACCTGTGGAGTGAAGTAACCCACACAGCCACAGAGTAGGAGTACTTTTACTTTATGAATGACTGACCCAATGACTAAATAAACCTATGGACTGGGCATACCTACAAAAATGGTATGTATACCTATACAAATCGAGCACTAAAGATTGCCGTGTTTCGTAGGGTGCTTTTTGTTTTTTCTCGCACCAGTGTGGTGCGAGAAAATAAAAAAAAAAAATTATACAACACGAGGACATGATTTTCCTATTAATGGACACCAAAACACCTAGTTTCTAGACGTATTTCTCTCGAAAACAACTAAAATATTTTGAGCAATCAACTGTTTGACAGCACATCGACCACAAAATCATTCATAAAACTCGGCACTCAACATGGCGGCCCGTAACGCATAGACGTGTTATTGACGTTACACAAAAGTGTTCTCTCTTTTCATAAACAGCTCATGATTAGTTAAAAAGAAACAACGCTTTTCGAAAGTCAAATTACTGATGACTGAAAGAGAGAAATCGATGTGCAACTCTATTAAATATGAATTAATGCATAATATTAAATGTAGCAGTATTTTACAGTATTTTTATTTTATTGAATGACATATATGATCTATGATAACAACCGTTACCAAGCGACGCGTATTATGTCTATGACAAACTCTTTTGTGATTTGACAATATTTCGCGGGTTTTTTTACATCATCTCATGGTTTACAACTAGAGCAACAGTTTTAATCCAGTAAATATTTTTATCCGAGCTACCATTTTGGAAATATAGTGTGGTGCGAGAAAAAACAAAAATAACCCTACGAAAGGCGGCCATCTTTAGTTCCCGATTTGTGTAGGGTATAATGCACGCTAATTTTGTAGAGTGCGTTTCACCGGATAGTACAGACGCCAGCACATCAAGCTACTACAATCTATCAAATTTCTTTGATAGATTTTCAACTTTATCGCTAAAGCATAAGGTTCAAAGTTGATTGGGGAAATTTGACAGTTTCGGGTAGGTTGATGTGCTGGCCTCTGTACCTATGGCGTTATTTTGGCAGCATAAGTGTATAAGTGTTTTGTGCCCATGTTTGTCAAGATAGTAGATAGTCCTAACACGGAAACCTTATAAATCTTAAAAGAATCTGCAGAATCGTCTTGCCATATCTACTATCTTGACAGACATGGGCACAAAACACTTATACACTTATGCTGTCAACATAACGCCTTAGGTACTTTTCGGTGAAACGCACTCTAGGTATGCCCAGTCCATAGGTTTTTTTAGTCATTGGTTCAATCAACTTCAACACCATAGAGTAAAGAAAGAAGGAAAGAAGAGAATAAATATTCATAGTTCATTTTCATTCCTCTTTGATTCATTCTATTAAATTTTTTCCTCTATGGTTCATTCATTCATGGCTTGGTGATTTGGTCGTCGTCGCGATTGTGATGATAGTTTTATGAATTTATTAATGTTTTTCAAGTATAGCATTAGCGTCCTTTAAGTGTTTCTCTTCAGAGTTTACATGCCTGTTACCAAGTATTAAAATCAAGAAGAGTATAATTACTTAGGGTGTTAGGGAGAGAGCGACCGTGGTGGTCGGTGTTTCAGAATGGCAGAGTATTTAGCTGCGATATTTGGAACAGAAAAGGATAAGTAAGTACTTATTAGTTTTAGAAAGCTCGTGCTTATCATTTCAATTACCCCTTTTTATCTTACGAATACAAAATGTGTTAGCAAAAAATAGAGGTTATCTTTTTGTATCACTTACCTACTTATGTATGTTGCATTCATATTTCCGTGCGATGCAGTTGCTTCTCTATTACTCCCTTACAACAACCATACAGAAGTAAATAGATTCGGCCTGCCAAATCTGTGATACTGGCACTTAAAATGTAGCCTGTTAATGATACCCTTGATTTGGACATATCTTTCATTGGACCTATGGTTTATGTCATTATAATTTATTTTTCAGAGTCAATTGTTCCTTCTATTTTAAAATCGGGGCTTGTCGACATGGAGACCGTTGTTCCCGTATTCACAACAAACCAACTTTTTCACAAACAGTGCTGTTACAAAATCTGTATGTAAATCCTCAGAATTCTGCCAAGTCTGCCGATGGCAGTCATTGTAAGTACATTTTTCTATTATTCATAATCATTGTTAGTCTGCACCAAGCTTTAGAACTTCCTAAGGTTCTTTCTTTAATTCCAACCTATTAAAAATCAAGGGTCCTTCCACTAAAACATAAATACTTACTTTTTTGTTTAATGCGTGTCTACTGTCAGTCTAACGTCAAACACCATACATTAATCAACTGTTGTTAAAAAAAAGTTGTGGTAAAAAAGCTATTATTTAAGTTCTGTTTATATTTTATTTGAATGTTTTCTATTTTCAGTGGTTGTGGCCAATGTGTCTGATGAAGAGATGCAGGAGCATTATGACAACTTCTTCGAAGATGTGTTCGTTGAGTGCGAAGACAAGTATGGAGAAATTGAGGAGATGAATGTGTGTGACAACCTTGGTGACCACCTAGTAGGCAATGTTTATATTAAGGTGAGTTCTCAAAGGTTTCATTAATAAAAATGTCAATTGAAAATATGGAAAGCGTCAATTTATTCCAGTATTGTTGAAATAAATCTATCTAATCTAGTAATAAACTTATTGGCTGCTTGGTTTTATATGAATTGCCATGCCCACAGCTGCCAGCTCATAAATTGTTATATTATTGGGTCACGCAATGAAATAAAAACCAAAAAAGGAACATCTGAGGTGGTACAGGCATAAAAACATTGGTTGTGTTTATCTGACTCGCAGTCAATAGGTTGAAGTACAACAACAGGTAATTTCTCAATTCTAAAGATCTTAATGTTAAAGATGAAAGCAGGGAGCTATGTAGTTCCCCAAGAAAATATTTAGTTGCCTTAGTATACCATTACTTATAATGTTGTATGGTTTTATTTTAAAAGGTATTGCTTTTCATTCATATGGCACAATCTCTATGATATGCCTTAATACAGTGAGAATTGACTAACGGTGGTGATAATCCACATTGAACTCACATACAAAAATATTTCACAATAATTAAATTCCTTCACTTCACTTCTCCCTTATTAATTTCAGTTCCGTCGCGAAGAGGACGCGGAGAAAGCGGTGAATGACCTAAACAACCGTTGGTTTGGTGGTCGTCCGGTGTATGCTGAACTATCCCCTGTGACGGACTTCCGTGAAGCCTGCTGCCGGCAGTACGAGATGGGGGAGTGCACTCGCAGTGGCTTCTGCAATTTCATGCACTTGAAGCCTATTTCTAGAGAATTGAGGAGGTGAGAAATTAAGTTTTATTGAACTAATATGGTCTGTTGACCCTAATTTTCTCTTGTTGATGATTCAGAACATTAACATCAAACTTTTAATTAACCTAGGTGTGATTCTGAATGCATTTTGTTGTTTGTTAATTATATTGACATTACAACTAACAAAAGTGGTGAAAGCTATTGGAACCTTTTAAGTTAATACTCGATAGTTTGTCATTGGTGTATCTAGGGCTTTTTTGCAGGGGGGCCTGGCCCCTAACCTTTTTTTTTTGGAAATCCTCATGGATAACCTCCGTCTGGTAAGATCTGAGGGTTACGTCGGACTCCTACTGACTAAAACCCCACTGTTTCTTCTACTACCATAAGTCGGGGGCCCGGGAGATACTTGTACATGTCGCACCCCCGACTGATTTCAGCCCGCCATGCCTGGCGGACCCCATCCCCAAGTGCGGGTGATCCCTCGACCGATCCTTTTCTTTTAGCACGTTTTTCATTATTAAACATTCTGCTACTAAAAGAGTTTCGTCAATTTGGAGAATACCCTTATAATAAGTAAGTATCCAGGTTAGTATTTCGAATAGGGCCCCAAACAGCCTGGGGTGGGTATCAGACCATTCTGGGGTGGCTGACGGATGAAAGACCGACTCCGGAACCAGAGTCTGAGATTTGTAACACGACCCGACCTTAACAAAAATATTTCCAGCCCGCTGGGAATATTCATCACCGTCTACTAGGCGGAATGTGTGTGCATTATACAAGCGGTTTACGCCATAAAATCCAGGAGAGTTACGGACACCCATATACGCATACTCTCCAGCAGCGCCTCAATACTCCAATCCCTACAAAAAAAAAGGAATTACCCCGAGACTCTAGAACAGTGGTTCCCAAACTTATTTTGTCTACTGCCCACTTTGAGAATAAATATTTTTTAGCGCCCCCCTTTTTTCACCTATTTAAAAACCACTATAACTTCAAATTAAATTAATTAATTATTGTGACCTAGATATGTATATTATGTATATTAACGGAGAATTCTAAACGAAACTTTTACTATAACCCGCAACTTGAAACCTGAGCGCAGTAGGTAACATACAACGGCGCTTAGGTCTCAAGTTAACTCTTACGGGCTCCACCTGCCAATAAGAATGATTATTGAAACGCAACTTTATAGTATTAAAACAGAGTATCTTTTATTAAAAATATAACTAAAATAATCAATCCTTATATAAAAACTAATGTGAAGGATGAATCTGATGCTGTTTAATAAGTTTGTTGATATCAGGTTCCAATTTACTCAAGAACAGTCGCAAGTCGCCACGTTCGGTAACAAGCAAACGATTTCTCTTTTTAGTAAGCAGTGTTGTCACAGCACTAAATCCACGTTCACACAAATATGACGATGGGAATGCTATCAAGAATCGTTGAACGATTGACCACAATCCAGGGTACAATTGCGGGATCGGTTTTTGTAGCCAAAATTCTTGGTAACCATTTTTGAACTTGATTTTTATTTCCTCGTTTGTTGTCAATTCTATAAGTTCTTCTTCCAGTTGAGGTGACATTGCTGTGTTGACATTTGAAAACGGATCCAACACCCAGTCTGGTATTTCCAAGTTCAAAATGTCCTGGTATCGTTCGGTGAAGTCAATGTGGAGGTTTTCCAAATGTTGGCAGTAGGCAAACAATTCGTCGTTACTGCATGATACTGATAAATTTGGAAAATTGTGAAACTCACGTCTGCCCAGATTCTTTTTGTGTAGAAGCAGTTTGGCTGCGAAAGCAGCAACGACGTTTTTTGTTTTAATTAAATTTAGTTTATCGCCTTGCAGTTGGAGATTCATGTCGTTGAACAATTTATACAGGTCTGTCATGTAAGCTATATCATCCTTTGATGTTATGAGCTTGTCGTGCAATTCTGTATCTTTAGTTTCCAGGAACTCTATAACAGAGTCAAACATGTTGTAAAATCGAGTCAGACAATTGCCTCTTGACAGCCAACGAACTTCAGTATGAAACAACAAACGGTTGAAATCCTCGTCATTAGTAACACAAAGCTGATGAAATAATCTATCATTCAAAGAGCTGTTGCGGATTTTATTGACTGCTTTGATGACATATTGCAGTGATTGAAATAGTTTTTCACTAAAGTTTCTAGCAACTAAATGTTGTCTATGAATAACGCAATGTACACCAAGGACATCTGGAATTTTATTTTTTAAGTACGCTATGAAGCCTTTATGGCACCCTGTCATAGCCGGAGCGCCATCCGTAGCAACTGAAATAATATTTTTCAAAGGAATCTCTTTCTCATCGCAAAACTTTTCCAATGTATTGAATATGGTTTCACCTTTTGTATCGGTCTCTAAATTTCTAGTAAATAATAGTTCTTCACATATTTTCTCATCTTTAATAAACCTCACGTAAGACAACAACAATGCTTCATTAGTTGGTAAAGTGGACTCATCGAGCTGAATTAGGAATTGACTTGTCCTCAGGTGATCGCACAATGATTCTTCAATGTTTTCAGCCATTTCATCAATTCGTCTTTGCACAGAATTATTACTCAAAGGAATTTTTCGGATAATATCTGCGGCTGATTTATGAAGCACAGTAGTTATTACTTCATTTATTGCTGGCAATATTAACGTACGAAGCTCGAAGTCCGTCGTCATCTTGCTTAGCAGCCGCCGAAAATAGTTTTGCTACACTTGGCTGAGTATTATGCTTCTTCTCTAGGTCTTGAAAATATGCTACATTCTTGTCTTTCTTATCTGGATGCATTTTATTCAAATGATCTTGCAGCCTTGAAGGCTTCATTGCTTCATTCGAAAATGTTTTTAGACATAGAAGACACAAAGGCGACGATGGGTTTGTGGGATTTTCAATAAATCCGAATTTAATATATTCCGCACAGTATTGCCGTCTCTTCTTTTTTACTTCCGAGATTGTTTTGCTTTGAGAAATACGTTCAACTTCGCGAGTAGTGTAGAGGAGGCGTAAGTACTGCTCATCTATTGCGCGCGAAACCACAAATGAAAATAAAATAAATATTACATTGTTTATATAGGAATGCTTAAGCAGCACGCACCGACAGGAATAAAACAAACATGCATAAACTCGTTTATCTCATTCGACGCTCAATCGTACTCAACAAGTCCGAACAAGTATTCATTGAACCAGCCGACTGATACAGGAATGCACAATTCGGGTTATTTAACAAAAACTTGTTAAAACATGATAGATATCTACGAGTACTAATAACTATTAAAATGCGAAAGTGTGTCTGTTGCCTTTTTATTTGTTTGTTTGTGTCTACTTTCATTACGAAACGGAGCGACCGATTGACATGATTTTCATTTTTTCTATATTCAATAAAATAGGACAGATATATGAACTACGCGGAGAGAAATATAGAACCGAGTTTGAGCAATCTTTTAATTCATATTAGTTGATGTTCACAAGTCGTTGTTGAGAGTCGAGAGCTCTTGCAGTCGTTGTTTAAGAGGCCTCCTAGCTAAATAAAATTACAAATCACCCCCCCCCCCCCTCTACACAACGCCCCCATTTTCTTTCTGGGTCTCTTACCGCCCCCCTTGAGACCTGCAGCGCCCACAAGGGGGCGTTATCGCCCACTTTGGGAAAGACTGCTCTAGAATGTGACAATGTACTAGAACGACTAACGGTATTTCACCGCAACACAGTGACACTGCAGTAGATAAAAGGACACAGAAGATCACTAGGTAACGACGCAGCTGATGAAATAGCCAAGAGAGCATCCAGCGCGTTAGTCTGTGGACCCGAACCTATCGTCCCCACCCCTTTCAACCAGCTACGCCAGTGGCTACAGGATTTCACCTATACACAACTGGAGAACTGTTGGACTTCGACACTGGGCTGCAGGCAGTCCAGGGAAGCTATGACATGCTTACCAGGCATTTATTACGCCTGGACAGAAACGGCCTGCGCCTCGTGACGGGGACCATCACGGGATTCTGCTTGCTGAATAAACACTTCCACACAATAGGCATAATGGACAGTCCTCTGTGCAGGGCATGCATGGAGGCTTAGGAAACCGTTGCGCATTGCTCTGGTCACCCAGGTCTTTAACAAGTGTTCTTAACAGACCAGGGAACATAATCAACTTCTGGAGGGAGATGGGCTGGTTGATATAACTACCGATTTCCGCCATGGCCCACGGACAATGGTCTACCTAAAGGACTAAGTGCGGAAAGCAAACCCACATACCTATAACATTACTCTATTGTTCTATCAATTAACATTTTCATCTGTTAAAACAAGCTATTATGTGTATTTTATTGAGGTAGGTGGAAGGTGGCTGGGGTAGACTGGGTTCGGAAGGACAGGGTGTTGTGGCGCAGTCTAGGAGGAGGAGCGATAGGCTCAGTTGATGTGTATTTCACATAATAGCTTAACTCCTACTGAAGTCTGTCGTGTTCCATTGCAGGGCAAAGGCCTCTTTTATTTCTATTTTTCCTGATCTATTGCATATTGCAACCAATCCTTCAGGTTAAGTCTCGCTATCTCATCTAGGCTAATGCCTCCTCATTATGTTCCAGATACTTGTACTCGCGCCGCAAGGGCTCGCGTCGTTCTCGCAGCAGATCCCGCGACCGTCGCCGCCGCTCCCGCTCCCGTGGTGGTGGTGGCGGTGGCGGCGGCGGTGGCGGAGGTGGTGGTGGCGGTGGTGGCGGTGGCGGCGGTGGTGGCGGAGGCGGTAACGAGAACAGACGCCGCGATCCACCGCGCAACTCGCGCTCCGGACGCTACTGACCGTGACATGAACGTTCACGGATGGTACGCGACCGTCGTACTGTCCACGAGGTGCGTCGACAATGACATCGCATACCATATTATATTTTATCCTTACGCTGTTAGGACACCGACGCTTACCGCTGCAATATCAAAGCAATACTTTTTCAAATATTTTTGTTTGCTTGCAACCTTTTCGCAGCCCACTGAGTCGGTGTGCTAACGGCGTTACCACGTTCTGAGAACTTTATACTTACTACATGGGTGTCTTAGTTTATGTCCGGCCTGACTATTTGGAGTTTGTAAATGTGTAATGTTCCCATCAATATCATTTCCATGTAATTTCTTAGATAAAGCTATGATCATACAATAAATCATCTGTACTTGCTAGGTCTACCTATAAACAGATGTACACGTCTTTTAAAAAACTGTCTGAACCCTTAGTTCAATATTTAATAATATTTAATGTATTAATCTTTTTACAAAAATACGATTGGATACTAAAATACGATGATAATGTAAGGATGTGAATGTGTGATGTTAGTTGGATATTGCTGCCGATTCCATTGTTCACAAACTAAACTAAATTTAAGTTCAGTGCATCTTTTTCTTTCTATTTAATCAAGTAAAGGACAGAAGATCAATTTTAGTTTAGTCCTGTCAAATTAATCAGCGCCTGACACTACTCCATACAAGTTTAGACGTGATTAAAACTTACCTACTAAAATTACGTCAATTTACGTCAGGCGCTGATTAATTTGACAGGACTAAACTAAAATTTATCTTCTGTCCTTTTCATAATGAAATAGAAAGAAAAAGATGCCCTAAACTTAAGTTTAGTTTAGTTTAGTTTGTAAACAACAGTATCGACACCATTGTTATTTTCCTAATATTGTAATAAATACTGCAGTAACATACAGTGGTCTGACTTCCAATAAGTATGTATTTTTAGTTTAATAGCATATTTTTAACATAAATACCGATGTCAGATATTTCTGTCGTAATTTTTTAAGACTGTGGATATTGCAGTATCCATATCTCGGTTCTCGGACAGTGTATTTGTAAGAAAATGTGAACTTTGAAAAATCATTATAAGTTTAATTTCTTTAATACTACTCTTTATTTACCTATAACCTTTTGAATTAATAAATGTACTTTGTTCACAAGACAGATCTTAAGATAAGCCATTTTAAAGCATGTGATTTTAGAAAATTAAGTCGCTGCCAGATATGTTATTGTTTCTTAATTATGTTTAATATTGACTCTTCATAAATATCTTCCCAGAAAGTCATATTATCTTTGTTAGGGTCCTGCTTGCATTCAAGTTCTTTTCCTATAATATAATAATTTCTTTCAGATTCCTTGAATGGTTTCCATTCTACAGCTCCACTCGACGTAGGATTCCTGAAAAAGACAAACAGTTAAATTATAAATATGGCTTGTCGCAACAAATTACTTATGTGAAAATGACATTATGCAAGATGTGTATTTTAATCTGTTTTTTTATTTGGGAATAGAATACCTACAATAATTATAGATATTATGCTTACCCGGTTGTAGCAAAATCAGTCCAAAGTCGCACAATATTTTTTATAATATCTCTAGATTCATCCGTCAATGGTATATCTAAGCATGTGACGTTGAAAAGATATGGCAAATCATCAGAGTGGCATGCACCTTTCAAGGAATCCATATTGTAAGACTTCTTTGTGAAGTTTCTCTCAGTTTCTGCAGCAAACTTGTAAAAGTAAACGGGTTCTGAAACATACTGGGCGTGGTAACGTGCATATCGAAGGATGTTGTTCAAAAATACTCTGTCCGTTTCTAAATCCGAATATTCTTGTATCAACTCCATTGATATCTGTTGATCGTTAAAATATTGCTTTCGTATCCTTCCATCGGCTTTCTGTATTCTTTCTGGTTCCCATTTCAGTTTCAATTCTCTTGGTACTACAGCGCCCGGGGTGGACAGAAAGGAAGCTATAACAGGTAGTTTTCTTGCTATTTCTATACCATCGCCTGAGGTGTATCCTAATATTAGAGGCACTTTAGCCATTTGCCCATTTTTCACTAATTCTAATGGTGATTCTGATAAAAATTTGTTTGGCTCAGGACCGACTTTTTCGACTACTGGACCAAATAGAATAGCGTCCATTAAGTCGTTGTATTTAAATTCTAACATTGGTAACTGAATGCCAACTAGGGATGACGCTGGCACGCTTTTCAAGAACTCTAAAAGTTCTGCTGGATCGTCTGTTTCCTTTCCAAGCAATTTTCCTAGTTGAAAAGACCTTTGTCGTGCATAGATATTATAGCTCCACTCATTAAGGCAGACTCCACTTTGGCAGATAGCTTTATTAAATAATCCCGCACTCATCTTGGATACTAAGTGACAGGACACTGAAGCAGACCCTGCGCTGCAGCCAAATATAGTCACATTGTTGGGATCGCCTCCGAAAGCGGCGATATTTTGCTTCACCCATTTTAAAGCGAGAACTTGATCTTTCATGCCAGCATTACCGGGACATTCTTCGGTGTCTAAACACAGAAAGCCTAAGACTTCTAGTCTGTAGTTGATTGTCACTAATACGACGTCGTGTTCCATGAAGAATTCTGGTCCATAAAAGTCTGAGTCTCCGGATCCTGTGTAGAAGCCACCGCCGTGGATCCAGACCAAGACAGGGCGAGGTTTGGGTGATGTGAGTGTTTTGGTGTATACGTTAAGGTAGAGGCAGTCTTCGCTGCCGGGTTCCATGCGGTTCATACGTTCGTTGTACTGCGGGCAGACGGGGCCGTGTTGCGACGCGTCGCGAACACCCTGCCATGGTTCGGGGGGCTCTGGTGCCTGGAACGAAAAAGTATACATCGGTAAGTAAGTAGAGAGGGATGCCATCTCCCTATGAGCAAGTAGACAGGTCGACGAAACTAACGGCAGCTACTTGTGGACTTATTGGCCCTTGTTTTTACTCTGTGCTCGAACCTTATGTGTCACACCAACAGTAAAAGAATCCATCAAAATTCGCTATGCCGGAGATTCAGTACATTTATGACTTTCGCGCGCGAAGTATGTCGATAAAAACTATCCTATGTCCTTCACCGGGATGCAATCTATCTCTGCCAAATTTTATCGAAATCCGTTCAGTGGTTTAGGAGTGAAAAGGTAACATACAGACAGACAGGAGTTACTTTCGAATTTAAATATTAGTATGGATTTCCTAAATTATACACTAAAACCTTCCTGAAAGTATGTAGATCACGTTAAACAAACTTTAAAATACATAATCAACCCAAGGTAAGCAACTACTTGATATGGTTAATATACCTAGTTTGCTGTCTAATGTAGGTACTTGTAGAAGGTTACATGCTCTGTGCTCGTAGAGTACACACGGCTACACATCAAGCTATACATAACCAGTAGATATTAAGCTGACTTCTGATTGTAAGAAAAACCAATGCGAGGTCAGCTAAAACTGAAAATGTATAGCTTGATGTCGTAGACATAAAAAAAAGCGCCACGCTTATCGAAAGTGAAGCACCGTACCGATCTGTGTGCGTGATTGTCGATTGACGCTGTCGTGTCACGTAATGGCGGCCGGTCGGCATACTATGATGTAAATGTGAGCGTGAGGCGTGTTTGTACAAACGGTCCGGCATACTTACTGTGCTTCACTTTCGACATGCGTGGCGCGGAGTTTTTTATTTTTTTATAAGTCTATACTTTATGTGTAGCCGTGTGTACCTGTAAAATTTTCATTCGATGCGTCTACTACGCGAATACCTAATATGCCTATAGTCGAATCTCCAAGTGAATACCTAGATGCATGCTTGTACGCTTTCGTTTGAAGTGAAGAAAAAAACGTTGTGTGTAGGAATGTCTTCATTTGTTACTCACCTTGAATCTTAATTCTCCAAGAGGCGGCTTTGCATATGGTATGCCTTTGAACGCGACGTAATTCTCGACACCACTGCAAACAACTGCAACTCCCTTTAACTCGCCTTGCACAGTCTTGACTAGTGGTAGCTGCATATCGCGACTAACTCTGTAAATTGCAATAACTTAAATATTAATAGTCTGTAAAGCTATTTGGGAAAACTAGTCATAATTATTCGATAAGCTACGGCTAAATGAAACTTGCACATAGGTAAATTTAATTTACCGCGTGAAACTGTCTATTGGTTGGATGCCAGAACAGTCATGTATGTAGGTACACTAGTAACCTTGGCTACGGATTGCCCTATGTGATGCATAGAGACAAGATAAATAAAATTTGTGCCGTACTTATCTATACTTACCTATAAATAAAATTCAAAGTCCGGACTGACTGATAGATCAACGCACAACCTAAACCGCTGGTCCTAGGGACATGAAATTTGGAGGATGTGTGAAATTTGGGGGGCAGAAGCTAGTGCATCTAAGGCGTGTAGGTATCAGAGTCATATAGGTATAATTAGGTATTTCTACATTCTACATGAACAATTAATAACAAGGACAGTGTATTACGAAATGTGATGTATTGTTGCATATTATTTGAATGCTCTTGAGATAAGGCAGTTTGTTACAATAAAGGTGTTGTTAACCTTATCACAGATAATATAATACTCTAGCTAGACCTTACTAAATAGTCACCAAGGTTGCTTATGCCTAAAAATGGTGGATTCTATGTTATGGACAGTGCTGTTGACCGACGGAACATCGTCTGTCTCATCTGTCCGTGACGTAGCATGGACCTAGCTACAAATGTTTGGCATCATAAACAGTCACACAGCACAAGCTGGCACGATCACGATCGGTATTAGTGTTCTGTGATCACGATATACCTACCTAAGCTCAATATCTTCATTGTTATCTACATTGGTAGGTACATGTCTCGAATCTAGACTTGTCTTTGGCCGTTTTCAGTTACCTACTTACAATTTTATTGCAGTTAATTTCAATGCTAGGATTCTGGAGGGCCGTGCCAGGCAAACGTACATAGTACTTTCTACGTAAAACGGTTTAGGTCTAGGTATCCATTGAAGCAGAAATCACGTGTTTGTACAAATTGTTTGAATAGCAATTGAGTTGGTGTCTTATTATTTTTTTTCGTCGGTGCGATAACACTGCAAGTGGATGCAACTTTTTTTATGTAAGTTTAAATAATAGGTACCGAGATTAGGTTATTTTCAGCCAATCAAACGTCAAATCGAAACGAAAAAGTGACACATGCCGATCGTTACAGAACTATTTTATTGAGCAATACCTAATCAATTTATTATTCATCGCTATGATAATTTATTCTGTATACATACCTACTTACCTACGTTATGTTTTCACTTCTCATGCTTTTTATGTTCGCCTTTAGGTTGTGCGTAAGCGACATAAAGTCGCTTTTTATCATTGAGTTGCGAAAAGTGGAGAATGGCATATTCTGCTATAGAAATAATAGTTACCTATAGGTACAGACGCCAACACATCAAGCTACAAGCTACTACAATCTGTCAAATTTCTTTAATAGATTTTAAACTTTTTCGCCAAAACATAAGGTATCTATCTTAACGACACACACATGATGTCATAAAGCGTTTTGTTTCTTTTTAACTAATCAAGAGCTGCATATGAAAAGAGACATCTAAATGTTTGGCAAGTACTATATAGGCAATACTTTTGTGTGACTTCAGAATCATGATGCGTGACCGGTCGCCATGTTGAGTGCCGAGTTTTTTGGTAGATGTGCTGTCAAACGTCAAAATATTTTTGTTGTTTTCGAGAGAAATACGTCTAGAAACTCGGTATTTTGGTGTCCATTAATAGGAAAATTAAGTCCTTGTTTTGTATAAAACAGTGTGGTGCGAGAAAAAACAAAAGCAACCCCACGAAAGGGGGCCATCTTAGGTGCCCGATTTTTGTAGGTAGGTAGACGCTAATTTTGTAGGTACTTATGACAAAGTCCGTAGGTTTATTTAGTCATTGCTTTTCACGCTCTAGTCACTAGGGCATAAAAAGCAATAAAAATACTTTATGCACTATTCACGGATCTATTATTTGTTTAGTAGAGGTCAGTGACTAGAGTCTAGTGCATAAAGTACCTATTTTCTTTTCTAAGAACGATAATGAGGCCCAACAGCCAAAAGCACAATAAAACGTCGCAGATTAAAGTCGTTATTTTTATTTAATTTTCTTTAATTGATATCACTTCCGTGCGTGTTTCCTATCGTTAATTGAATAAAACCAGATAAAATAGTTGTCATTTATTATTTAAAAACACAAAGAACTTGGCATTATGAAGTACCCAAGTCGAATAACATGCTGAAAATTAAAAAAAAATAGTAAAAAGATTCGTGGCGGGAATTAGCTATTTTCTTCTTCATTTTGCAACATTTTTGAATAGTGAAAATATTTTATGTTTCATTTTCTCTCAATGAAGTGAAAAAGAGAGTGTATAACTCGGGTATTTAAAAATAGCCTTTTTACCCCTCCCTCCATCCATAAGCGGCTCGGGGTAAAATGTCTTCCTTTATGCAGTAGTTGTAGTTGTACAATGTACTTTTTTATCAAAACTATAATTATAAACTGTTCGAATTCTTATTGCTCGAGCAAATCGAATGCTCTACCGGCTCTATTTTTTTCGTAGGTCGTGACGACGACGCGACGTCGTGCCGTGTGAGTGGTGTGGCTGGGTTCGATTCCTGTGTCGGGAATGTCGGGATTGGGGCACATGTTGTTTCATAGTTGCTTTATGTATGATAAATCCATTGATCGAGAGTAGGTATGCTTTGCGTCACCTGGTTTGTTAATAAGATGGTTTGACATAAATCCACATTATATTATATTAACAAAACATGAACACCTTGCCAGTTTTTCCCCAATAGGTAAACAGAATTGTTTATTTTACTAAACTGAAGACAAATCCTGAAGGTTATTCTGTGCAACACGATGAATATATGGATCAGCTCTAAAATAGCATATGCACAACAAGAAACAGGCGAACACGGAATTAGGGATGAGCTACTCAAGTGGACGGAAAACTGGAAGGAAGGCTCACTTTCTTAAAAAAAAAATCGTTACTTACAAAGAGTGCTTTCTATTTGACTATCGTCTTTAGCAGTTTTGAATCGTAGGTATGAAAGCATTTTATATTGAACGTTTGACAGAATGCGGTGATTTATGTTTTGCTTTGATTGGTATCTAACTTAAGATGTTATGCTTTTTTCTACTCTTTGGCAAGTTTCAAAGAAATAAGGACGTTTCAAAAGTGGCGTCACAAGTAAACCATGCGGAAGTAAAGTCACTATGGTGGAAAACTAACGATTAGGTATAAGTAAGTACCTACTTAGTTTATCATAATCATCATCACTGTGAGTGGGTGGGTTCACTAAATACGGGTGTCATACTAAACACACTGGAAAATTAATTGAGCGATTAATTGACTAACACGAGAATTTCAAGTTTAGAATTTTTAAACAATATCTAGGTACTACTTTAGCTAAAAGCTAAAATAAAAATTTGCTTAAGATAAAAGCCCGCGAAATTCTAAACTTCTTACGTTTGTTTGCAAATAAGGTAAGGTATATAGGTAAGTCCTTCAGGGAAAAAAAAAATTAATATGACGAGTTCACAACTTCAAATTCTCAATCCAGAAACCAGGTGTGTAGGTAGGGAAACCTCAAATGAAGTTCGGTTGGTTACTAAAAACAAAAGGACCTACTTATTTATATTTAAACTTCCACCATTCCATTGTTAAAATTACCCGTTAATTTTGCATAGAAAAGTACTTACAGGCTAATTGTTTTAGTCTCTCCGCCGCGCGGCGCACAGAAATAACAACATATTGGTCGCCAATGCATTATTAAATCTGTTTGGTTATTAGATGTGTGTAACACTTCGAGTTCTTATATTATTATAACACCTTACGAGTGATACGCGAAGCGTATATAATATACGACTGCTAGGCACGAAAGCCGGATTGCAATGTTGTTTATCTATTTTATCATTAACAAAATAGTATTTTATCTACATTATCTAGTGTTCAATATAACGGTTTTTTGAATCATTATGACTGACTAATCTTTTAATTGATATAACAAACGGTTTATCTCAAACGCGAACTTTGGAACTAATATAAGGAATAGGTACAGGGAGTACCTATGTTAAGACTTCGTAAGCCGCGTACGGACAACGCGTACATACGCCAGCACATCAACCTACTACAATCTGTCAAATTTCTTTGATAGATTTTCAACTTTATTGCTAAAGTATAAGGTTCAAAGTTGATTGGGAAAATGTGACAGTTTCGGGTAGGTTGATGTGCTGGCGTCTGTACATTGGTACGCGTAATCGGTTATGCGGTTAATAGTGTCCTGGAATGCCATGCCCATACTTGCAGCTACGCGTACCTACTTTTGCAGAACGCGTGCCGCGCGAGGCCCGTCGCGTCGGTCGGTTTTTGTTCGCGCGGCAAAGAGGACGCGCACGTCCTGGTATGCAATATTTGAATGGCCAAATTGATAGACACGCGTGTTCACCGAGTTTCAATACTGAAAATATAACCTACATCTCCAAAAATTCACAAAAAATTCTCAATGTTCCCACTTTCTTCAAGATTTAAATATTGCATAGGGTAGTTATGCCGCTTATGCCTATTCCCACACTGTAATCTTTCACTATACAATTTTTCGTCCACCATCGAGGTTTTTGTTTGTTTCTCTTTTCTTTTTTAAAATGTGTTGATAAATGAGTAATGCCGCATTGGTGGTGCAAGCAAACGCTATGTTCCTCGGAGACATGGCGGATGACTGGCCGAGCTGATTATACCTTGACGATCATCAAGATTAAGTTATTAGCGAATTGAATTTTATATTTTTATTGAAAATTAATTTATGTACGGTCTACTTTTTAGAATTAAAAACAAAACGTCGTCTGTTTAACTAAAACTTTCTTCGTCTACTTTTTTTTAAGAGCAGGCTTTTATTGCACTATCAATAGCATCACACACCTCTTGCTCAATAGACAAGATAGCCAGATTGGTTAGCCTTAAAGTACCTACACATTATTAAAACTTCTCTCACAGCTGGCATTGCTTATGCTTATAACAAAGACATTAAATTATTCTTTACAATAAATCTCTTTGGCTTATAACAAGATGTCATGTCATTATTATACATTCATTTAAAGAAAGGGGAATCCCCGACTTCGTCACATTATAAGTAATGAAAAAATCCGTGTTCATTTCGACGATGAAATGGTTAAAGTATTTACAAGATATTATTATTTATTGTGAAATTTTGCTGCCCCTTAAAGGTGCCGCACGGAGCGGGCCGCCCCTGCCGCCCCTACTATGCTACGCCACTGCCTGTAGGTTGTTTAACTAAATGACTACATAAACCGGCATACCTACAAAATTATCATGTATACCTACAAAAATCGGGCACTTAAGATGGCCGCCTTTCGTAAGGTTGTTTTTGTTTTTTCTCGCACCACACTCTTTTATACAACCCGAGGGCATGATTTTCCTATTAAACGGTCAGTGTCGTAATGGGGATTGTCCAAAATTTCTAACCATTAGATTTAATTTTATTTTTTGAAAATTTAGAGCATTTTCAGAAACTAATTTGAATATTTTGATGGTTGGCTCAATAGTTATTTTTTTATAAATATTAAAATATTTAAAATTTTTAAGGTAGGTTACGTCATCAGTGGCACTAAAGATTAAGTGCTGTTGCCTCACTAGTACAATGTAGAAATAAAAAATTTCAATCTGTCAACACAACGACATCCACACCTATCAAAGTGTCAAAGTATCAATCTATTAAAATTTTTCATTCCATAGCATTTCATTCCATTTTTTTTGTATTCCATAACTCTTCCGATATATTAAATATTGTCGATTGTTGAAACAATGTAATCAGATTTACAAACGAGATGAATAAGAGGCAAGTCGGAATGTTTAAATTTAATATATTTTTGACATATTATAATTTTACACTTGTCACTGACGGATTGTAGACAATACTTGCCACTTACTTTTTATTTTATTTTTGAGGTAACGATACTAAACTGTACGGTCGCAGGTGACGTAATTTGAAGAGCACAGAAGGTCAATCGTATTTTATCAAAAATATCAATAAATATAAATATTTTTCGTAAATTAATTAGTCCATAATGATTAGTAACGCTATTCCTCGAAATGGTTTTTAAATTACAACATTAAAAACAATATGAACAATGCCCATTACAGACACAATTAAAAAGCCATTGGTCTCGCGTAGATCTATATGAAGGGTTTAATGAACTAATACTAATAATGAACTAAAACTAATACTAATGAACTAATACCTAGTTTCTAGACGTACCTATTTCTCTCGAAAACAACAAGAATTCGCGTGACTAGAAAATTCGAATATCAATTTTAGCAGGTAAAGACATCCTTAATTTAGTTTTCCGCCTCGTCAGCTGTCCTAATAGGTACGTAATAATTTATATAATAACCTAATCTACGGAAGTACCACCAAAGCGAGCATGAAAGGCAGCAAATATGCTGCACTGCCTCAAGTGGAAGTAGCCAATCACCGATGCCGTCTGGTGCGATCCAAAGGGAAGACGGTCGCACTTTTCGAGTGGGGAGAGGAGACTCCATTTGCTCAGGCGAGCTCACTGCTTCAGAGGATCAGGGAGGCAGGAGAGTACACGGCAGCCGCGGCCCGTACTATAAGTGTAGACGCGATGGCGGTCGGAGGGGAGAGAGGAGAAGTCGCAGACCGCCTCGGCTGTTTAAAAGCCTCAGAACATCACGAGGTAGTTGTCTATGAGGACAGAGGGGAAACTCTAAGTTTCCTCAAAGCCCCTAGACAGCCAACAGCCAATGCGACGAGCCCCACGACTAATCCGACCAGCCCGAGCGGCTCGGAGAGGGCCCAGCAAAAGTTAGCCGCCGAAAAGGCCGCAAAAGGGCAGAGCCAAACCACCAGCCCGGAGAACCGGGCTAGGTCGAGGAGTCGCCTGAAAGCCTTCGGCACTTTCCTCAGTGCTCTGCTCCCAAGCACCAGCCGTGATTCACCTGCAAAAATACAGGAAACAGCATTGGAGAGGTTCTTCAAGAAAAAGCCTAAAGAACCAACTCAGCAGAAGCCTATGCCCACAAGAGCCGACAAAGGGCAAGTCAGCCCGCCGACCCTCGCAGAGAATTCGGGCACCACGGACCACGTGAAGAGCGCTTTCCTCGAGTATGTAGCAATCGTGAGAGCGACCAGGGAGGTTAATCTCATGACATGCAGGAAGATCCTGCAGACCTTCCAGAGAGAATCAGAGGGTCTGCTAAGGGTACTACTCGAGGAAGCAGGGGCAGCAGTGTACGACAACGCCAACTCCCAAGTTATCAAAGGGGAGATGACGGGGTCGTACATGGCAGCCTACAGTGCGGAAAGCGGTTTCGTGGCCCTGGACGAGGAGGAAACGGAGCGCTCAGGCAAAACAAAATTCAAAGCACCTAAGGAAGACCCGATATTGGTTACCGCCAGATGTACCAAAGTTATGCTGGATGATAAGATCCTCGAAATGGCGCAGCCCATTTTGGAGACTTCAGGAACCCCAGCATCCCAGGAAAGTTGGGCGGTACCCAATATCAGGTGGGTAAACGGAGTTCCAGGTTGCGGCAAGACGACCTGGGTGGTAAAGAACTTCGATGAGGAGAAGGACGTCATAGCCACCACGACAACTGAAGCTGCCAAAGACCTCAGGAAAAAACTTGCGCAGCGCTTGGGAAACCAAGTTAAGGCAAAGGTGCGCACTATGGCCTCAATTCTAACGAACGGGTTCAGGAGCCAAGACAAATGCTACCGCCTCACGGTAGACGAGGCTCTAATGAACCATTTTGGGGCCATAGTCATGGCAGTGAAGTTGTCTGGAGCAAGCGAGATTGTCCTCATCGGAGACGTAAACCAGCTACCATTTTTGGACAGAGAGAACCTATTCGAGCTAAGGTATACCCGTCCAAACCTGGTGGCAGGCATCACCCAGGAGCTGTTATGTACACACCGCAACCCAATGGATGTGGCCTTCGCGCTGAGCGAGATATACTCCGGTATATACTCCTCCAAATCATCGTTGTCGCGGGTCCATTCCCTGGTGGTGAAGGGTTACACGGAAGCGCAAATACCAAGCACCGCCCAAAATACCCTATTCCTGGTTCATACGCAGGAGGAGAAAACTTCTCTTGTGAGCCAGGGATATGGGTCCGGCGAAGGTTCGCGCACGTTGACCATTCACGAGGCCCAGGGGTTGACCTACGACAGCGTGATTATCATCAACACAAAGTCCAGGAGACTCCAGATCCATGACAGCATCTCCCACGCGGTAGTGGCGGTGTCGAGACACACGGTCAGTTGCGTCTACTACTCCGACGACGCCGACGACGCCATAGGCCGCTTTGCAAAGAGGGCGATGGATGCGCCAACAAAAACGGTCGTCGAATACAATCTCAAGATGGCCATGCAGCATCGCGACACCGTGGTCATGGATGACCTGATCAGGCTAGCGAAGTCCCTGGTCAAAAAACCCTACTAAACATATAACTAAACTAACAAACCCCACCCTACCTCCCTAACACTACACCTGTGTAAAATAGTAATAACAAATAATTATAACCTATCCATGTAAGGTCCAAATTAGATAAATTAGAACACCTAAAATTGTAAAAGAAATAGTAGTAAGCATAAAACATTCACATTTCATGTAATGTAATATACGTAGTGTTGCACGCGTCTGGTCTTAGTTGACAAACTATTTCAACTAAGATCAGACGTGTTATTTTCAAAGCATGTAAGCACACAAGCCACAAGCAACTACATAAGCCAGTAAATCTAAAAGTAATGTAAAATAGTATGTAACGTTAAATAATAATATGTAAAGTAAAATGTTTTTAGAATAATACCAATTGTAATTGTAAAGACTGTGTAATAATAAAAAAAAAAAAAAAAAAAAAAAAAATTTACTACATAAACCAGTACATCTAAAACGAATGTAAAAAGTATGTACTATAAAATAATAATTTGTAAAGAACAAAGATATAATACACGTAGTGTTGTACGCGTCTGGTCTTAGTTGACAAACTATTTCAACTAAGATCAGACGTGTTATATGTTTTTAGAATAACACCAATTATAATTGTAACGTCTCTGTACAAAAAAAAAAAAAAAAAAAAAAGTGTGATGGACTCACGTAGATTTTAAGATAGTTCTTTAAGAGTAACATATGTCCGACGTGGGAGCACGTCAATTGTAATAATATTAACAAAATAATTCTGTAACCAATAAAATAACGTAAAAAAGGGCGCGGACGACCATGTCCGCGGTATAATACTCATTTATAAAAAAAAAAAATCTACAGTGACACGGTTATTAGGCTATAAAATAACCATCACTTTTCTACGGTTTCCTTGATGAACTATAATTGTGTATGGGAACAACACCACCCGACACATGACTGTCAACGAAGGCATGACATCATCAAAAATTTACGTAAACTAGCTTATTGTTTCTTTTACACTAATCAAGTAAATTCCTTAAATGTACCTATACATAAGTTTCGATTTATTTATAAAGGTACACCAACAGCTTCTGTACATTAAATATCAAATAACAGTAGGAAACTTAAACTTAGACTCAATTATTTTTTTGAAACTTCCGACACATTCAACTTAAAATTATTTTCGCTTCAAATTATATTTTAAGTGGCTTGATAAGGAACTTCTCTAACTAAGGAAAAGATAAAGATGTCGTCTAGATACTTATAATTGATAAAGAAATGAGATACTTAATCACTTACCTTATAGATACCTAATATACCTACCTAAGTATTACTTCGTTTAAGCATCATTATCTACAGGACTGCCGTGTGCCCGTGTCATGTCTGGCTGGTAGTCAAGTCTGGGACCGTATTCTCTATGATAGAATGAACGAAACGGCGCGAAATGAACGCGAGGTTAGCGTGATTAGCTAAGGAATTGAATTGGTTTCGAAGTAAGGAATCATTGAGTGGTCATAGTGAATTAGGGCCCTGAGGTCCAGCGGGGTAATTGCGTAACACACTTATCAGTAGCAACGGCTTTCATTTTGACATTTCAACGACATTCATTGCGTTATTTACGTTGTTGGGCAGACATTTTTTTCGAACATAAGAAGCAATGGATTAACAATATCGTTCAAAATGATTTAGATTTTGAGATTTTGTAGTGCGTTACGCAATTACTTAGGGCACAGCTACCTACTGGGTTTCTTGGTGGTATGGGTCCAATAGTCCATAGAAAAGGAAAGTAGCTAGGTACATGAGAAATTGTATGAATTAGTGATCAAATATATTCATAGGTAGGTACATCGTACCTACTTAGTATGGTAGCCGTCTCTAACTTTTTTGCAATGTGCATTTAGTTTGTGCAGAATAAACAAATGTTATTTTTCCTTTACAATTGCTGCAATTCCACTACTGTCAATCCATTGTTGTATCCTACTCTATTTGTGCTGGGCATGGTATGCTATAATAAACTGGAAGTAAGAGAAGAGCTCTCGCCACTTACTTATTTAGATTAGGTGAGGTAAAATACACAACCCAGGCGTTCTACACACAGTTGGGTTGTGTGTAGCTAGCTGATTGGCACGCGTGGCGGCGGAGGTGGCCGTCGCCGCCGCCGGTGCTGTGGGTGCCGCCGCCGCTCGCACCAAACTGCTGCAGCTCGCGTCGCTGTGCGCTGCGTACCTACACACAATACAGTGTCACAACAGATTTAATGCTTCAACTGTACTCTGAGTGAATTTACACGGGCCGCATTTTGTTAAATTACTCTTGGTTACTAATAATACCTATAGCATTGTAACTTGTAAGTCTAATTGTAAGCTATTATAACAACTATAACTACACTATTGTACTAGGTAAGCCTGTGATGATAGTTGTGTGTTTTAAAATAAATAAATAAATATTTTCTTTCTTTTTATATATGTTTGGTTACGGCTTCTTTGTCCTGAAAATAATTGAAAACTACTTAGCTTCATATACAACAAGGAGGTAAGGTTATACTGGATAATTTATCTTTTAGTAAGAACTTTGGACAACGTCGTCGTAGCCATTATATTCGCCATTCCCAACTCCAAGTGATATTTGGAATCAGATTGCTTTTTATTTAAAACAATCTAACGTAATTTATGATTCGCTGTTTTTAATAAACAGGTATATTATGCAAATAAAGGGAGCGAAAATTTATGAAATTCCTTTTCATAAATTTTAATAAATCAAATGGAGTGGAAAGTGGAAATATAATATAATTTAATATATGGGTCATTTTCATAAGTGGCATTTTTAGCTGTTCACGTTTAAATCATGGTAGATTAATTGAAACATTTGTCGTATTTTTTAAATCTTGATTTTAGGTTTATTTCATCATCTTCCTAGCCTTTTCCCAACTATGTTGGGGTCGGCTTCCAGTCTTTACACGAAGCGACTGCCTATCTGGCCTACACAATCCAGTTACCTACTGTGTAATAATACCCCTTGGCTTGGTAAGACTGGTTGTCAGACTTTCGGGCTTCTGACTATATAACCTACACGTAACGACTGTCAAAGATCTAGAATGAAGAATGACAACCGGTGCCCACGGTTTTACGTACTTTCCGAGGCACGGAAGGGTCGATTCGATATGTAATGGATGGTAACCCATCCACGGACCGACATCGGCAGCGGAACCCGTGCGGCGGTTATTATTTAGCCACGAGCCCCCTAAAATCTTGATTTCACACGGTCAGCAATGATTTTATAATAAGTAGAGATTTAGATAATCACTATTTGCGTCGTACCTCCACCACTCAAACAGTAACGAGCCTTCGATCTCAATTCAAAACTCGACTAGGAATCCATCAATAGCAAGATTAGGCACTGCCGTTTCCATCCGACGCCGACGCCGACGGCGCGAGCTCTGGAGCGAGACGATAGCTGCCACAAAAACCTTCTTATTCTTTAATTTCTAGACAGTTCGTAAAACATCTATAGACTAGATATATAAACTTTATTACATTTCCTGGACGAAATTCAGCATATCTATTCAGTTATGTACAGTCAAAGTTATAAATATGTGACGATAAGGACACTGGCCGTAAGGTGTGCGATGTCGGCATTTCCCCAGTTCGTGTCAGCTTTATAGATAAGGTTAGATTATGATTGTGTTATGTTGACATGACCCTCGAGGTGCCGACTCTGCACACCTACCGGAATTTATCCTGAACATGAAATATACTTTGAAAACAATGCCGCAAACAAATAACGAATACGACAAAAAGCTGGTGTTTACGCTGGGAACTTTTTTGTATTTTTCTCACATGTGTTTTTATCCCACGTAATCTATTTATTCGAATAATCGAAACGGTGTTTATAGTCAAGTTGCGGGTTCCGTACATGATACGATATTACGGGTTTGTATGAATGAAGTATGAAATATTTATAATTTTCCGAAGGCTACGATCCAATCGTGCGTCATTAGCGGAATATGGCGAGGATGGGTCTGGTTGGCGTAACAATTAACGGCAATATTATTTTCGATATAACTCCGAATGTTTATTACGTTGATTGGGCTTCAATAACTTATTCCCATTTTGTTTTCGTCAAGGATTACAATGTTACCGATGTGGTTTATGTTTATGTTAGTATCATGAAAGATGTTGTCCTTCAAGTTATACCAAGTACATATAAGGTACTTTACCTACTGCTTGATTTTGTGACCAATTTTATACCGAATAAATTTAATTTCTAGAGTAGTGTAACCCTCAATAATCATGAATGTGAGAGTCAGTCGCCGCACGCAAGTGTGAATCTAGAGTAAGAGCATGTCAAAGTTGTAAAAGAAACATAAAAAAAAAAGTAATTTCATACCGTGCCAAAATCTTAGGGAACGGTGTTTAGGTTCATCTTCAACCTAAAATAAACCTAGGAACAACAATTTTTGGTATGATTTTCAGCCGGTATAAATTACTTTTTCAAACTAACGCCTCCTCTCGTACCTGCTACTATATGTTTTAGGTATCTACCGACTCATACTACTAATGTACCTAAATAATAATAATAATAACGGAAGGCATCTTATGTGATAACCAGCGAAAGCCCCCACATATGCCTATGTATTATGGACACATGCTCATAATTAAACTATTTCATGCTCTACATAATATTATATACCGGCAAATACAAATGGCAGATATAAGAGGGGCAATTCTCGTAATTTTAAGAAAGTTCACAGTCTGATTTGTCTCAATCTGTCAAAAATATCTCTAATTTCCTTACATTTTTATTTATTTATTTAGTTTTGACAAGTTTTTGACATTGATTGTCGCTGAGATGAAGCGACTAGATTTTGAACGTTTTTAATTACGGGAATTGTCTTTCAGATAGATTAACTACCTTAGATGATTGTATACAGATCAAAACAATATGTAGGTACCTACTGTTCTTAGCTTTCCCCAGAGTAAATTAAATGACGGCATTTATTTCAATCTCTATGTACCGACTTATAAATAAATGATATTCTACCACTGCCAAAGACAAAAAGCCGCGTAAAATATTCAACAGCTATCTATCAAGTGTAGCGTTTAAATTATTCGCGAGGCTTTCACACGCTTTAACTGAATCATTCTATTTACTGATAAAAGTTCCGCTATATTATTGAAAATTGAATATAATACACGTACAGGGAATTTACTCACAAAAAAAAAAACTATCATTTCATCACACGCTTTCGTTCGGACTTGCCTTATTCGGAACCATAAAATATATAAAAAAAAACATTATTCACCATGTAAAAAATCTATGGTCATGATTGACTTAGGTCTAGAAAATCATTTCTAAGTTCTATTTCTACCAATATCTTGCCTGATAGTGTTCGGATGAAGATTAATTATCTAATACTTTAGATTATTCTTCACAAATAAAACTTCTTACAGACGATTCGGCAGTGAAGTAAAAAAGCGTCGAGTATGTTCGGCGAACGATCTGGGTTCGTACCGCCTCAGAATCAATAAGAACGAATGTATGTGAAAATGAATTATGTCCATGTTTTTTTTTTTTGTGTTTGCGTTTTTAGGGTTCCGTACCAAAACGGTAAAACGGCGAGACCCCTTAGGGTGAGACTCAGTCTGTCTGTCTGTCACAGCTGGATATCTCAAGAACTACTAATGCTATCAACTTGAAATTTGGAACAGTTTTAGATAACGTTTGCCCAACTATTTTGCAAATAAGAAATAAATAAAAATACATGTAAATTTTTTGCATCATTGACTGAAAGGGGTTCTAAAAAAATTGAAGTGGGGCTACTAGGGCATGTGGGGTATCATATGAAAGAGCTCAGTTTGCACATTCTCAAACATTTTTCTTTTTTTTTCAGGCCGCATAGTTATCGACTTTTGATGAAAAATGTAAAAAAAATATACAAGATTTTCTGACGAATATAGGCCTCGCCGATGAAAAATTAAAAACATGATGGTACGGAACCCTCGGTGTGCGAGTTCGACTCGCTCTTGACCGGTTTTTTTTTTGTATAGAAGTTTGACATTACAGGACACCTGTCAGATTAATCTCTGAGATTAAAAAACGAACTTTATGTACGTGTAAAATAGGTACATTAATATTTAAAAATTTTCAAGTTCTGCCATTTGGTAAAAACCGCAAAGTAGAGGCGGGCCACCTACTTATTTAATAAATAAATACAATTAGGTGCCTACTTTGACTGCGGCGGCGTCGCTTTTTCCTATAAACCGAATAAATATATATATTTAGAAATAGATTCAGCTTTTAAAGGTTCGAGGTTCTTGTTTAAAAAGAATTATATCGCAATTGCATGTCACATGCCACTTTATTACTTCTATTTCCAAAGTACCCCAACACTAATGGCTTCTTAGTTTAATCAAAGTTTAAAATTGAACCTATGTAACTGGCGAAATGTGGGCCTACTAATAGGTTCACCTCCGCCTAAACCAGGGATCACCAATTAGTTTCATTGGGGGTTTGTTTAAAAAAATAATATTATGACTGTCGTGGTCGGTTTGGAACACGATTACTTATTAGCAACAGAGAGTCTAAAATAGTAGATTATTAACCAAGGGGATAAAGCACAGCGGCGGCGACCTCTCGCGCCCGGCCCTGGTCCAAGCCATGGTCCGGGGCGAGAGGGAGTGGGAGGCAGTCAGCTCCTTCTGCGAAGCAGTCATGCTAGCGAAGGAGGTGGCGGGATAGGCGAGGGAGAGAGCGGAGAGAGCCGCCCGTCCCAGCCGCCGTGGTAGACGCCCCAGGCGTCGGGAGCTGCGTGAAGACTCCCGGCCACCGTAGGCGCGGGCCTGCGGATAGCGAGTAATGGGTAGCTCGCCGTCCGATCAGGACCAGGCCCGTGCCGGACGGCGCGTATGTGTTCCACGCGCGCCTCAAAGAGATGTCAGCATGTAAGGAGGGGCCCGACAGGGCCAAAGCCTGCCGGGGCAGCGGGATTGTCCGAAAGGGTTACCGCTGCCCCGGAACATAAAGGGCTAAGGAAGGAACACGGATAGGTTTTAGTCAGTAAGAGTCTGACACTCCCTTCCGCTCCACCCAGAGCGGGAGGGGTCATTTGATGATTTCCCATCCTTAAAAAAAAAGGGGATAAAGCAGTGTCTTCTGTCGCGGGTGACGATTTAAATCGCGAGCGTAACGAAGGACTAGAGGTTTACTCCCGAGCGTAGCGAGGGTGTTAAAAACTTAAAAAGTCCTGAGTGTAGCGAGGAATTTAAATTCACCCAAGACTAAGACAGCTTTATCACCGAGGAAAATACTCTATTTTTCGTACCATTTGCGAAAAAATTAACACAATAATAATATGAGATAAGCATTTATTAAAAATAATGACAATTAAAAGTAAAAGTTAACTTTAGAACATTAACATACCTATTTATTAAAATAAATTAAAATAAACTTACCGTTTATGTATTTGAAGAAAACAAAAGCGCAGCAAATTCCTAGACTAATATTTTTTGCCGGAAAAGCAAAGGCATCAAGCTCATACGGCCTCGTCGGTTTTCGTAATTTTATTTAATAATCATAACTGCATAATAAATGCGTATTCCTTTTTCAAAAAGATGTATAATGCTTTATATACAAACTCAATGGTGTAAACACAGATGTAGTTCAGTACAAATTTCGGTAAGTATTCCAAATTTAAATCACATTCTCCCCCTAGAGGATGAATGAAATTCAGTACAATGTCACTTTTTTGAGCAAGTGGTATGAAAAGAACATTTTCATACCACTTGCTCAAAAAAGTGACATTCTATGCCACAAAAAGCGAACATAACAATAGTCATTTTTAATCTGTTAAAAACAGGGAAAGAAAATTATACTGCGTTTTTGTTTTCTTCAAATACATAAACGGTAAGTTTATTTTAATAAATAAGTTAATGTTCTAAAGTTAACTTTTACTTTTAATTGTCATTATTTTTAATAAATGCTTATCTCATATTATTACTGTGTTAATTTTTTCGCAAATGGTACGAAATGTAGAGTATTTTCCTCGGTGATAAAGCTGTCTTAGTCTTGGGTGAACTTAAATTCCTCGCTACACTCAGGACTCGTCTTAAATCCCTCGCTTCGCTCGTGATTTAAGTTTTTAACACCCTCGCTACGCTCCGGAGTAAACCTCGAGTCCTTCGTTACGCTCGCGATTTAAATCGTCACCCGCGACAGAAGACACTGCTTTATCCCCTTGGTTAATAATCTACTATTTCTACACACTTGCTCCTAAAGTGGCTCTTACCTATTGAACCGCTTTTAGGTCCATAATGCAGTGTATTAAAAACGTGTTTTGTACTATATGTCATTGCACTAGTGCGATAACGCCGCAGATAACTATTTACTAGTCGGAGACTAGATGTGCTGTTTTTTAAATCTCATCATTTCATCAAAGAGCGGGTCATAATTCACTTTTTTTTTAAATATTCTGTTTTTATTGTCCTTGGTCCCAAAATGAACTAAAATTTATTTTCCTCAAGGTGAATGCGCTGTTAGGTGTAGCCCGCGAAATTAAAATTTTCTTATATTTTTTGCAATGTTCAGAGGGGTAATTCTCGTAATGTTAAGAACGTTCACAATCTGATCTCAGTCTCAATCTGTCAAAAATACCTCTAATTTCCCTACATTTTGACAAGTTTTTGACATTTGTTTGTCGCTGAGATGAGACTGCGACTAGATTTTGAACGTTTTAAATTACGAGAATTGGCCTTGGTGTCAGTGGGTTGTATCTTGATCAAAATATGATTCGCGACTATAAGTTATTTACAGAATTAGAATCATTAATAATACATCTTTCTAAGTTAGATTGGTTCCATAAGAACAAATTTCTTTTATAGAAGTTCTTAGGGAACAAATCTAACTTAAAGCAGACAACAGACACAATAGAAAATCTATTGTTCGCGGTCACCATTTGACCGCGTGGCAGCGAAAGTGTTAATGATTCTGTTATATATGTGCTCCGTGCACCCGCGTACTTAACAGATTCTAATGACTATAATTCTGTAAATACATATCTATAATAGTCGCGAATCATATTTTGATCAAGATACAACCTGATACTGACCTGCAAATTGCAAAAAACGTAAGATTTGAATATCGCGGACCACTGCGCCATTCACCTTAAGTTGTCCGTGGTCCCTCCCGGAACCAAACGGAAAAGACCCTGACTGGTGTTCTATTATTGCGGATTATCACTGACCTAATGTGAAATACATTAGGTGGGTCTATGCCAATAGTACTTTCTAATTCCATACTAACTAAACTACAATTTGACATACGACAACAGTCTAAGTCAAGACGACGATCAGTCTAAACTAGGTCTAAACATTATTTTGTGTTTATTATATTTTTTCTAAATGCTGTAATGGTTTTGTCAGTGCTTTTATTTTTCCGTTTATGAATATAGTACTCAGTGTTTAAACCTGCGCGCGCATCGCTAGCGAGGCGCGCGGAAAAACAAAACCAGCGCGCCATTTTCCATACAAGTTAATATTTAACAATACAAGTCTGTTTTTTTTTTCTTGGAATTGCATTGATCATTATACACTCGGCTTCCTTATCGCGCTCGCTACGAATAATACCGCCTCGAGTGCAATGATCAACATAGCACACATGTATTATAATGTACTATTTGGAAATGTCTTATTTAAAAAAGATAACTGGAAATCTCTGTTTCTTTGGTAAAATCGGTCTAATTCGGCTTAACTTTTAGACCTTAGTATCCTGCTTATGCGTACGAAGATTCATAAAAATCGGTTCATTCATTTCGAAAAACAAGAGCTTGAAAGTTAGTATGAAATGCCGTACGTCGTAAACGCTCTTAAGCAGTTTAAACAAAAGCGTGTTACATTATAAAAGCAATAGAGAAAAAAAGGGGGTGTAACACGTTTTTTTTAAACTGCTTATAAATGTTGTTTTTAAAAAAAAATGCATTATTTTCGTTTCTTTTATTCTTTTCCGGATGCGGACCGCCACAGGCCATGCAAATATTAATTCCGTGTCACGATCAAACCTAAACTCGCATCGCGGCACACAGCTACTGAGCCACTCGAACCGTCAATACTGTAAGTGGTATCGGTCATTACGCCACCTCAACCGTCGCTGAAAATCTTGAAAATGGGAAAATACCTACAAAGCGGCGAGCACCGACCGACCGCAATCGAGAATTCTTTGTTAGCGAGGAAGCTGGTAAACAGCTCCAAACGGTACTAAGCGAAAGAACTAAAATGTTCCTACTTATATTTACCTTTATAGAAGAAAACACGCCGTTTTGTTAATTAGTTCTTCGTAAATAGTTATAAAGCTATAATTATAACCTCAAATAAGGTCACTAAATAGATATAATAGGCATAGATTGAATCAATGCTTAATTAGTTTTTTTTTTAATTAGCTTGTTAGTTAGTTTTTTTTAATTAGTATGTATTTGTTAACTGTGCCTACTTTGAGGTACTTATCGTTAATAGACAGGAGTAGTATTCCTAAGCGTCGTCAGCATTATCATTAATTTGTTATTTTTTTTATATTAAATCACGATACAGTTACAACCTCGGCGGCGGTAGTATAGGTACCTACTTATGTATGTAGTTTCTATGTATGTTATGGAAAATCGTGTAGACGCTTTGTTCAAAGGTGAAAAAAACCGGCCAAGTGCGAGTTGGACTCGCACACGAAGGGTTCCGTACCACCATACAATATTTAACACTACTTAAAAAATAACGGCAAAAAATCACGTTAGTTGTATGGGAGCTCACCTTAAATATTTATTCTGTTTTTAGTATTTGTTGTTATAGCGGCAACAGAAATACACATTCTGTGATAATTTCAACTGACTAGCTACACGGTTCATGAGATACAGCCTGGTGACAGACGGACAGACGGACAGTGGAGTCTTAGTAATAGGGTCCCGTTTTTACCCTTTGGGTACGGAACCCTAAAAAGATCATCATCTACCTAGCATTTTCCCAACTATGTTAGGGTCGGCTTACAGTCTAACTGGATGCAGCTGAATACCAGTATTTTACATGGACCGTCTGCCTATCTGACTTGGTGTGATGACAGTATCACCCTTGGTGAGACTGGTTGTTAGACTTTCGGGCTTCTGACGACCCGTAAGTAACGACTGTCAAAGACCCACGAATGACAGCCGAGTGCTTTCCGAGACACGGAGGGGTCTTGGTATGTGAAGATGGTCACTCATCCACAGACCAACCGCGGCAAGCGAAGCTTAACCTGATCGATCGACCCGTGCGGCTATTATTACTTAGCCACAAGTGAAAAATAATAGTAAAAAAGTAATTTTACTGTTATAACAATAGCTCACTTAGGGCAGATTTTTTATTCGTAGAACATAATTGACATCTGACAGATTTTGTATTGAATTGTTAAAAATTTAAAATTATTCCTCGGATAAAATTATCGGGCATTGGAACAAACAGCCCTTAGTGTGGTGTAAAATATTAGGTAGGTACAAAAACAAGCTCTTCTTTGAATAAATTAGATTAACCTTTCACCATTAAGGTGTATTATTTTTATGTCTCACCTTTTAACATTTTATTTAAATGCCTGGTTCGAGAAACTTTTGTTGTTGGCGTTTTCGTTTCTTCAATTTATTAGCGCATCCCTATTCAGGAGGATTTCACACCTCATTTCTCAACAATTGGAAAAACCGTTATGGCTGAATTTCACGTTCAGAAACAGTTTCGTAAAAAAAAATGAGCTTCTATTTTTCATCTGAATGGTTCTAAAATACAAATCACTTTTTGTGCTGTGTACCTAAATCATCAGTTCAGCATTTAGATACCTACCGTACACTTTTCTTTTGTATAAATTCAACATTGATGTAACTAATATTTTTGACTAACTAACTTGTTTGATAAATAAATACAAAAACAAAGGACACTTAGGCGTTGAAGTACTCGTCCGCATTGCTGTCACCCGGAAACGTGCCCAGAAGACTGGCAGCATTGCCACGTCGAATGGCAATGCAAAGTCTTTGGCCAAAGAACGACTTAGGACCCAGCCCTCTGGTCACGTGAAGTGTCGACCAGCCGACGAGAAATTTCCTTAAAAAGACCCGAGCGTTTCGACCCCAAACGGCTCAAAGCTGTAGTTTATAAGTATCTACACACTTTGTGAAAATCTCGTAAGTTGCTGTTTTCGCTTGGAAATCTCTAGTAGGTATACCGACCTTACACAGTTAGAGAAATCTCCTAGAGTTTTATAGTAAATAATATTTATATCTGTAACGGTTTTATATGTATTTGTAAATTGAAGCTAGAGCGGTACGTTATTGTGACTTTAGAGAGCGCGCGCGCAGGCGTCGGAGGTGAGGCAAAACACAAAACACTGGAACTTCTCATCTAATAAATGTTTTTAATGGGTTCATTATTTATGTACGCACAGTAATCCCTGCAGATTAAATAAATATGTAAATAATAATACTAATAATTCTGTTAATAATATTTTTTTGGTTGTTTATGTAGTTACTTTATAATCTAAGATCTGTTTATTTTATTTTATCTTGTTACCTTTCCGTACGTCCTTTTCGGGTAACCACTGAAAATCAGCGCTGTGTTGTGGGTCCCCATAGCACAGCAACATGCTGAGTGGAAGCGTTCTTGTTACAGTCATTACTTGCAGCTGTCAATTTTATTAAAATTATTTTAATTATGTAAATAAAAATAAATTAATATATAGGTAAGTACTTACTTAATAATCATTTTTGTTTTTATTTTTGGAGTTAATTATCTTGTTTGCATGATGTGTTTCTGTGACAAACAAAACCTATTTCTCTTTCTTTCTGTCTACAATAGTCTACATTACAAAAACAAAAACCGGTCAAGAGCGAGTCGGACTCGCGCACCGAGGGTTCCGTACCATCACAATATATGTTTTCAAATTTTCGCGAGGCTTATACTCGTCAGAGAATTTTAACACTCTCTCACTCTTTATCAATCAAACCTTAGATAGAAACTATATCTAGGTATATCTTGTACACGTGTTTCGTTTTATTTAACCGACAAATCGCCAATTCGCTTGGACGATTTCAAACAATTCAATTTTCAATTGTTTCGATTTTATATGAGACAAATTGAAGCAAAATATAAAACAGAATGGAAGATCATTGAGAACTAGTGGTGGTTAATAAAACGTATAGCGTCAAAAAATAGCACGCTATTTATTTATAGCATCTAGCGTTTGTTGTCCCGACTTTGACTTACGCGCTAGAAATATAACGTCCCAACAAACTAGGCGTCTCATATTCTAAACGTACACAGCGAGGCTAGAGCGGGATAGCATTATAGTTTTATAACTTTTATAGTCTCACTAGTCTCACTCACAGCGTCACAGCGCGTCGGGGCACTCGGGCGAAGTAGTGTGAACTCGGGCGGCAGTCGGCCGGTTGGATCGCGGTACCTGTTATTACGTACGCGTTGTTTTGTAAACAAACACGGCCCTCGCACGTTTTTTTCTAAATAATAATTTTGTTGCTGTGCAACATATAAGTACTACAGTACTGTAATTATAAATATAATAATTCTCATGTTTCGTACATACATTCGTCGTGCTATTGTTGTGTGTTCGTTTTTAATAATTGTAAATAGGTAGAATGTTACTGTGTGACAAAGTGAAACTGTGGATAGTGATTTGTAAATAAGTTTTAGTAAATACACCTATAATAAATAATAATTGTCTCACAAAACTTTTATAATAAAATTTAATCAATTTTATTATAGACAGTCCTAAGCCTGGAAAGTATGAAGGAAAGTTCGTTGATCTATAACGCTTCATGAGATATTATTATATTCTTTCGTGTACAGCGCGTTGCGAGATAACTAGCGTGTTGCCAGATAAAATGATAATGTCTCCGCGTTCAGACTGCGGCCAAGTTTTGTAATAACGTGTTATAATGATAGCGTATAAAACAACGCGCTAGAAAAATATAGTTTATAGTCTATAACACGATTTTAGTTTAAAGCGGATTTGAACATCACTATTGAGAACTGTTCTTCTACCGAATTCTGTGACCGAATTGGTACAAAATACATAGAAAGAAGAAAGAGAGAAAGGAAATACATTGATAATACCTGTAGTCCTGTAGTGGTAAATATAATATTAGCCACAGAGCATCAAGAGCATGGTAGTAGTGGGGCTGACTGCCCATGGTGCGTCGGATACGTCTACATTTAGCTCACCAGCTCTTTTCTCAGCATAATCAGTCTATAATGTTCCCACTGCTGTTACACAGGCCTCCTCTCTGTGGGAGGGAGTGGGACGTAATCCACCAAGCGGGCCCAATGCGGGTTGGTAGATGACACAATGCATGTCTTCGAATTTCTAGTTCTATGACAAGCCGATTTCCTCACGTGTTCCTTCACAGTTTTGAGAGCAGTGGTGTTGATATTATTTATGTCGAATGTCTATACCTACAATGTCATAAAGTCCTCCAGACCCTGGATTTCGGCCATGGCGATCAATCTCAGCGGAGATCAACCTTCGGCGCTGGAGATATTATAGTGCACAAGTGTGTGCGCAGACATATTTGCACTCTCTCTTCCCTCGCATTGTCTAATGGGACAATACGACACGACCGGAGAAAGATCAAGCGCAGTACCGCCAACTTCCAAACACCGGGCTGTTCTGACTAAGAAATTCCCAATGGAAAAACCCAATATAAATTGTAACAGAGGAAAAAAAGGTACTTTGGAATAGGTACCATTTTATTTCAAGCCTGTATCGTTTTCCGTGAGCTTTATTCAATTGAAGCGATATTCTCTTACTATCAATGTGCAAGCTATCAAACAGGTTAAGGTTTTAGGTTGAATGCAAAATAGCTGAATTTAGTTTTTGAGATGGGGTGCGGACCCTATTTTGGAATAGGAGTATTATTAGATAGTATATAAATGCGTAACGATAACTTTTTCGTAAATTACTTGGTATTTTCTTTTACAAAAGGCTAGGTACCTAAGATTCTGCACACTAGGGACTGACTTTAACCAAAGCTCATCGTATCGAATGACAATCTTTAACATATAAACAACTGAATATTGTAGGGGCTGACTTCCGGCCTGATTCAACGCTACTTTCATGAGAAAGCCGCACCACCTATTTATTGGGGTCTTCTTGCATTTCATCGCTAAGCATCCAATCTCCCAGTTATCCAAGATTTATGTAGTTCATTATTACCTCATTTGCATGACAATGGTGCACGTGGTCTCAAACAGTTCCAAAAAACTTAAAGTCGGTCCCTCTTGAACTTTTGCTAAGGGGAATCTTAAATTCCTTAGTAAAATATATGCAGCATTCATTTTGGCATATTGTTTTCTAAAAGTTCTGAAGCGAACAGAAATTGTTCAACTTCAGAGGCACAATAACCCCGTTAACGTGAGTTAATTTACTTTGGCGAAGTTTTAGAAAAAACTTTGGAAACTGTGTTTTCCTGAGTATTAATAAAAAAGTTATAATATTTTTCTTGAAACATATATATAGGGTCAAATTAAATTAGTTAGCAAAGTAACTCAGCAGACGTGATGGAAATTGATGTGTAAACATGATAAAACAAAAAAAAAAAATGATTTGGTGATAATTTATTTTGAGGGTCAACGACCGCATGAAGTGTATTTGCTTGAAATATCTGTTCGAAAATCTTTTCATTTCACAGACGTGATTGGTATCTATCGATATCGAAACAAAAAAAAACTTATTTTCCCAATTCTTACTTAATGTAACATCACTACCAGCGATCGTTGAGACCAAAATAAATTATTATCAAATATTTATTTTATTGTATTTTTCATGCTTTATGCTTATTGATTCCCATCACGTCTGCTGAGTTTCGCTAGCTAATTTAATTTGACCCTGTATAACTTTATAATTTTTTTCTTTGTTGAGGCTGTTAACTTAAATAATCATATTACTTGATATTACGAACCTTTATCTAGTACATATTTAGTTAGGTAGGTACCTCATAAATGTTAACTGGAGAAGTAAGATCAGAAGTTAATCGTGCATTATGGTAGACTACCATTGGTAGGTATACAGGTAGAGTTAGTACCTAATTGAGCATACTGCCTAGCCTCCGCGTTGTGGTTTGGTAAATTGTTGACGGCAGATTCATCCCTTTGTTCCTTCGTACTAGTGACGTCACACCCGGCTGGCGCAGTATGTATTCGAGTTGGCCACTTGGACGGTGATCAATGTGATCATTTTTACCAATGGAACCGAGATAGTAACGTAATCTCTCTCTCTGTAGGGTCACTCATGTCTGAGGATCGTGGTCAGCTTCGGAATTGCATCTGGAGCGGATGATCCGCTTCCACCGGTTTCTGTCCAGAGCATCCCTTACCTTCACCTGATCGGTCCATCGTGTTGGTGAACGACCGCGCGATCGTTTGGCTTCGGTGTTCCCAACCACAATCAGTTTTTCCAAACTTTCGTATCCTCTGCGTACCATGTGGCGGAAATAGGAGAGAATGCGTTGTTGACATATGGTACACAAGCGGGTTTTTATTCGAAGCTGGGTTAAGACCGATGCGTTGGTGCGTTTGGCAGTCCACGGTTTTCAATATTCATCTTCAGCACCTCATCTCAAATGCATCAATCCTTTGTCTTTCTCGGACCAAAATCGTCCACGTTTCTACTCCATACAGAATTATAGGGAATACTGGGGCTCGTATCAATTTGATCTTGATTTTGATAACAATTCTTCTCTTTTTCCAAATGTTACTTAAACGGGTCATAGCATCTTTGGCTATCCCGATACGCCTTTTATCTCGGGGACACAGCTACCATCATTGCAGATTTTCGAGCCAAGGTAGGTGTAGTGGTCGACGATGTTAATGCCAGGAATGTTCTCTAATAATAATCTCTTTAGTAATCTCTTTATAGTAATCTCTTTAGAACTCGTAAGTTTTTACAATGTTTATATTATTTTTCATGCACGCTAGTTGTCGGTGGAATTTCCATTAAGGGGGCGCCGACCCATTAGTGGCTCCCTAAAACGGATAAAAGTGGCCACTATTTTCCGTTTTTATGATTATAATATAACTAAACAATGTGAAACTACCGTTTATTATAATATTAACGTATAATCTTGAGGAGCACAACCTTACGTGCTTATTTTCTGCAATTTAATTCTAAAATAAAAGAAATAACCAAACAAACGATGAGGGAGCCACTGCGCGGTCGGCGTTTGGTCGACGACGCCGTCTTAAAGAGCCGACACACAACAGAATTTCCTACTTTTCCCTCGAGCATACATTTAGAATTATACACGTGTGCCTAATTTATTCTATAAGTTATTTACTTCGATGAACACCGCTTAAGTATATACAGGGTTATTGGTAAAACACTAAAAACCTAGTACTGTATAACTAACATCATAAACATCAACTTTTGTTCTATGACTTTTTACAAAACATACTTAATAAGTCATCATCATCTGCCTAGCCTTTTCCCAACTATGTTGGGGTCGGCTTCCAGTCTAACCGGATACTTAATAAGTACATTTACCAAAAACAAACCTTCAAGATTTCGTTATTCTATCTGACCCCCGCTCCACTCCGCTACATTTTGTACTAGCAACGGCAGTTGGTTTACCAGCTTTTTCTTTTGCTTCGAGTAGAGTTTGTAACAATTAGATCGTTGGATTGAAATATTTTTATTTTTGTCTAAAAGTCTAATGAATTAAAATCTGATGAATTATTAAGACAAAAGTTGTTGTTTATGATATTAGTAATATAGTCCTGAGAGGTTGTTTTTCCAATAACCCTGTATACATAGATATATCTTTTCCACGTGTATGAAACTTCTTCACACGCATTAATGAGTTTCAACAGTCCCTGTGACTCCGAATGTGGGTAGCAACTTAGCAAGTGAGGGACCTCTGGCTGTTTTCCTTGCTTATTATGTGCTGAAGTTAAACGCTGCTCCTGGCTCTGACCTCGTAGAAACTAATACGTGATTAACATACGAACTTACGTAACGTTTGCATAAACTTTATGTCGACAAAGCATATTCCGAAGTATTATCATAATCCGTCTTCATTTAGACAAGGTACGGTAATCCGTAAAACGACTTAAAGTACAATAAACGGTGTAAATATGCGTGTTAGTAAAATGTTTTCCTATAATGCGTAAATTGGAAGGCATGTAGATTTTTCGTGGAACAGCCGTTTGTATGAAAACGGTTTTGACCTATAATAAACGAGCCAATAAGGAAAAAAACAGATACCTATCTACGTAATATTTAGGGTCCTTAGATGCTTTTTTCCATGCCAATCAGCAAGCAAACAATCAAACAGTTTGGATGTTCCGGAACTAAAACTTCGAGGACATGTGACATCTATCAACCCGCACTGGGTCCGCGTGGTGGATTACGGCCCATTCCTTCTCACAGAGATGAGGCCTGTGTCCCAGCAGTGGGAACGTTATAGGCTGATTATAGGTAATCAGTTTGTTTGCAATAGTAATTATAAAAATAATAGCAACGTTTAATAAGCTGCCAAGCTTCAACTCTTAGCAAAACAAGGGTTCCGAATGTCGCGTGTTTTACTATTCTGCTTACGGACTTATGGTTTAACTAAACTGGGCCCTATACTTCTAATTTGTTTTACAATAATTAAGTTAATAGGTAAAAGTTAAACAAAAAGATTTTATAAGAATATTGCTGCAGAAAATGCGACACGAAATCTGACAACTTAATTTAAATGAGGTAGGTTCGTTTTGATGATAGGTAAATGTTAACGGAAAAGTGTGTAATCCGTCATTGTATACAATACCTAGGAAATGTGTACAATTCCTAAAATAGATCTATGATATGTTTTGTAATATGCACTTTTCCTAGGAAATCTATGCATTTCCTAAATAGCAATCGGAAATGTATTACAGTGTTGATGTTTACAAAGGGATCTCTTATTTTCGCATAATGTTCTTTTTAATAATATACTTTGGCATAACTATTTTGGTATAATTTTGTTTTGCCGTAATAATACTTTGCCATATTTTTTTTGGCATACAATTTTATGTTGGTTATGTCGGCAAGGCTAATTTGTTTTGGCATCAATTTAATTCGCATACCTAATACTAAAGTACTACTAGGCGACGTAGAAGGGATCCCTTCTTTTCGCATGATACTTATTCTTTTTCTTAATATACTTTACACACACATCTCGATCACACACACACACACACACACACACACACAACACACACTCACAAACACACACACACACACACACACACACACACACACACACACACACACACACACACACACACACACACACACACACACATACATACACACACAAACGGCAGCAAGTTCGTCATGCTCCCTTAGATGTCACTGCTTGCGGTAGCGTCGGGGGTCGGGTTGCCTCCTTCCCTCAAATATGGCGAGGGGGGTAATGGCTGATCTTTGCGTTATGCTCGTGAACGGGTGCTGCTTGTGGTGACTGGTCGTCTTGCTGGCCATGGTTTTATTGTTGTTATTAGTAATACCTAACTTGTTTATTAATTTTTACTTTGATGGTCCTAGTTTATCATTTGTGACTTCAAGTGACAGCTTCGTGAACAGAACCCAGCATTGCATAAATATGTAAGTTATCACGCCCTTTATACCTGGAGGCTTTTATTTAGGTAGTTATTACTTTTGATTTAGTATTTTTATTTTAGCTTGAGTACGTATAGATTTTTATGGTATTTGTTGGTATATTGGCGTGGCTAGCTAACATATGGCAAATAATTTTATCGAATGTTCTGTGTCCTGTAATGTTAATTAGATACTTTGCAGATCTAGTTTTGTATACAGTCGAGTATTTTATAACTGAACAGACAGCTGTGCTGCTGGGGAGTTTGTTGCGCCACTTCTTCTCCCCAGCGAAAGCACTAGGAAGTGGTGAAGGGCGGGCGTTTTGGGGGACTGTCTTATGTAATTTTGACGTTCGAAAAGTGCTGATTCTCAGCCTAGTTTGAATAAATGACTTGATTTTGATTTTGAAACACACACACACACACACACACACACACGATTTAGTAAAAAGGCAATGAGAACTTAGGATGCAAGAGCGAGCGAAGCGAGCTCGGGAATTGGGGCACCCCGACTCGGACAGGTTAGGTTCGAAGGGGATGTCAGGGGAGATGAGACAGAAATAGAGGCCCCGCGAAGCGGGGCTCCGTCGACTACGCCTTATTATTATTGTTATCTATACTTATAATAAATCTGTAGAGAGGTCAATTCTGTACATGATATATATTTTCAAAATAACTATTAGGGGGTAATTAGTGATCGTTACTGATGCCAAAAATGCAATCAGTAAAATTTTTGTCTGTCTGTCTGTCTGTCTGTCTGTCTGTCTGTCTGTCTGTCTCTATGTTCCTTATAGAAACAAAAACTACTCGACGGATTTTAACGAAACTTGGTACAATTTTTCTTCATACTCCTGGGGAGGTTATAGTATACTTTTCATCACGCTACAATGAATAGGAGCAGAGCAGTGAAAGGAAATGTTGGGAAAACGGGAGAATTTGCTCCGTTTTTTAACCTTCCGTCGCGTGTGCATCCTTAATGGTTAAAGCTACATAGAAATCATTTATGAAGGAAATGTTCTACATAAAATTATCTAAAAAATATCCCACAACAGCATATGTCTATCTTTTATGGTTGACTCATAATAACACGTGTAACTCCCGATAGCTTAGCAGTTCGGAGCTTTCTGATTATATTTGTTTACTCTTACGATTATAATACTCTCACTCATCTCTAATTAAAAGAAGTTAATATTATTACCTATTCAATAAAAAAATAATCATAGTAATCGGTATAGAAATACCAAACTTATACATGAAATACGCTAATAAGCCATCGCGCCATCGCGCCGTCGCGCGTGAATACTGAATCATGCCATAAGGATTATTTTTGTGTAACGGTTGCCGCGCTCGACGCGGGTCGTGGCGGTAGGGTATAAAAAGGCGGGGGTCCGAAAAAAAAGCGCGAGCTTCATTCAATATTTGGCTGGACAATAATTGATATTAACAAACCGTGCTTATCAGCGCGACTTTTAGTCTTTAAATAGTTTATTTGAATTTCTTTTGTTGTTATTTTATAAAATAGGTATTAGTTGTTTTGGTAGTGTTTAAATATTCGTTCAAATTACAAATACTTAAAATAAATCTGTAAAGTGAAAATTCTGTACATTGAAAATATCAAAAAAATAAATGGCAGGGGTTGTTATTAAACCGACACAGAACCCAAAAATGTGATTTAAAAAATGTTTGTCTATCTGTCTGTCTGTTTTTCAGGCATCAGGCAAAAACTGGGTACGTTTTATCCCGGAAAAAAATATACAATAAAAAACAAACTTAATTTTGCGGTTCGATCCCTAGACCCGATTACTGTACCAACCGCAAATAATAAGTTTGTCGTAGTACACGACGAAGATAATAATAATAGGCGAGCGTTCGTTCATATTAGCATTTTAGTTTTTACTAAGTACAGTTTAAGGTAGAGTATTTAGGTTTATTTTTATAAATCGTAAGTATAGATTTTAATTTTAAAGTATGGGTAGTATATTTGATAGTGTACGTAGTGACCATAGGTTATTTTAAAAAACTGTTAGGTAGGATTAATCATTCGAATGAATGAATGATGAATGAATTGCACCGATCCCAGCGTGGTTAAACCAGACTCGATTAATCGAATGAACCCCAAGATTCGCACTAGCTCCTGTAGCCTCATGTTCATGGTGCTACAGCGACCATTGCATATCAAGGAATAGACCGGGGGGCGCGGCAATGGTAGGGA
The DNA here is from genome assembly GCA_963669345.1 of Gortyna flavago. Lineage (NCBI taxonomy): Eukaryota > Metazoa > Arthropoda > Insecta > Lepidoptera > Noctuidae > Gortyna > Gortyna flavago. Next base: position 6,913,219 of record OY770129.1, on the reverse strand, counting down.
AGACGTGCCCGTAGGATAGGTAAGGATTTAAGAGCCTACCGGATATGCATCCTAGAGCAAGCCTTGGACTAGTGGAGAGATGGGTAATTATTATCTATGGATGGGCATCTTTTAACGACCTTGCCGCCATCTTGGTTCAGGTCGAGCTTCATCGGTGAGTCTTTTGGCAGGGCTCTACTGCTTGCTCTCTTCCTTTGTATGCCCTTGCTCTGCTGTGTTGTATTAGATGTTACTGTTTTCCATGTCGCCTTCGAATGTTGCTGTTTTCAATGTCGGCCTCGGAAGTTTCGCTACTATCTGTTTCCGTTTTTTTTGTAAATTTCACTAGCAGCGATCTTGATCTTACTTCTGTCTTCCGCTGTATCCATCCAAAAATGTATTCCCTTGTCGAAGTACTTCATGTCCTGTTTTAAATTGTCGTTCCATGTGTATTACATTTGGCCTTGTACTGGTGTGGGTTGGTGAGGTGTGGTTCGCGGCGCCTGTAGACTGGGGTTCTTGATGCGTTTTTCCGTCTAAGAATTCATGCATTTTCTTTTGTCTTGGTTTATTCCTAGAGTGGTTTATCAAGTCTCTCATGATACCTCGCTTGTATCTTCTGAATCTTGACCAGTTAGCTTTAGTATGTGCCGATACTTTCAAACCATGTATCATGCACGGTACGATCACCATTCGATACATTAGTCTGGCTAATTTCCAGTCCATATTTGAATTATTTATGAATGGTAACGATTTATAACGATAACGACGACACGGTTAGCGCAGTGGTTGAGCGATTGACTGCTGCGCAGCATGTCGCGGGTTCGATTCCCGCACGGAACAAATATTTGTACGACCTACAAGTATTTGTTCCGGGTCTGGGTGTTTTTATCTATAATATGTATGTATTTACAAAAAAAAATGTATATAAGTAGTTTATCAGCCATCTCGTTACCATAACACAAGCATTAGGTTGCTTAGCTTGGGACTAAATGGCGTTGTGTGAAATGTCCAAGGATATTATTATTATTATATTTGGCGTTTTTGGCCTTTGGGTTTCGTCGAGGGTTCTAAGGACTTCGTCGATTACCAGTGTAAACTGGCGAGGGGACAGCGGGCAACCTTGTTTGACTCCCTTTGCTTTAATAAACCAACTGCTTTGCTGGCCACACCATTTGATGCATGTTTGTTCATTCATACAAACCTTGATTATCCTGTTGGTTAGCGATTTGTTGGTTCCTTGTAATAAGATATCTCTTAGTGCATTGAGGTCAACGTTGTCAAAGGCCTTTTCAATGTCGAGGGCGAGTACATAAATTCTTTTACCTGCACGCCATTCTTCGTCTAAAACCCTTTTAAGCGTAAAGATATTATTAAGGTCATCTGTTGATCTATTGTTTAAAAAGGCCGCTTGATAGTTGCCCAATTCCGTTATTATCTCAACTAGTTTTTTTTTTGATACGTAGGAGGCGTAGATTCTGTAACCCGTATTGCAAACCGATATGCGGCGATACTCATTCGCATTTTTAGGGTTATGTTTTTTTTGGAATTTGTATCTGTACGGTCTCTATCCATGTGTCTGGTGTTTTGTTCTGTATCCAGGCTCTGTTCATGTGTTTGGTGACGGCTTTTTGTAATATTTGGGGCATTGCTTTGTAAAGCTAGATTACCACTTGATCAGTTCCGGAAGCTGTCCCGTTCCGCATTTTATTAATGATTCCTAACGTGATCCACACTGGGCCCATCACACTGTACTTCGGTTATCGGCTTTTCTATTTTAACTGTTGGTATAAGATGACCCTCGGATTTTTTTTTATATTTGCTCGCATTTGGTCATCGGTATTTAAGTAGACCTTTTTCGACGTTTTGTTTAAGTTTGTTTCTACTGTAAAAAAAAAAGTATAACATCTGCATGCGTTTTGCTGGGTGGTTTTTCCCCCAGTCCGTTGAGGCAGGCCCTGCATGCTTTTCGCTCTTCCTGATATTTCTTTTGAAGTGTTGCCTGACATTCTTTTACTAGGTTGTGCCTATTTGGGTTATGTGGTTGCCTACTTCGTAGGAATTTTGCGTTGTGTAGGTTAGCAAGAGCTAGTCGATGATCTCTGGAAAGAACTGGTTTAAGAATCAGTTTCCTGGGCAGCCGCTTTTAATACTTTCGTTATGGTATTCCAGGGTATTTCGATGTTTTCGTCCGTTGATTTGATTCCTACATCTTTTATTTTTTTTATTTTTTTGTTATGCAGGCTTGGTATTTTGTTTTCGTGAATTTACTATTGAGGGCGGCATAATAGCGCTGTTTATAGTTGAGATCCTTGGACGCAATTGTTGTTTCCTTTGTGTCTTGCTGTTGTCTTTGTGTATTATTGTGTTTGGTGTTTTCTTTCTTGTTTGATTTGAGGCCCCACTGACGTTCCAAGCTGCAATACGTAATTCTGGGCAAGAATATTTTATTGCGGTACACGGCTGGTTTCTAAGTATTGTGAACCCAGTGACATCTGCGACTACGTCTGATAACGGTGTATACTCGTACGTTGATGCTTGTTGTTCATACTGTGTTAATGAGCTAGGTAATTTGGGGGTCTTCATTTGAGACTGGGGTCTCGTGGGTTGTCCTTGCTGTTCACGTGTGTTGTACGTTGTTTGATTTTTGCCTTATATCTATCGGGTTTCTGTTGTACTGTTCGTCGTCGGTCATGCCTCAGCTATCATAGTGCGGGTCCTTATAGAGGATGTGTATGTTGCCGGGTACTGGTTCACTGGTAGGTGAATACACTAGCGTGTGTCTTGTATCCGTGTGCACGTGCAAATTTACAAGATAGAACTCGGACGCGGCGATTAAGATATCCTCTCCTCCCCTGAACGTCTTGTTAAACTGCGTGGTTATTGTATTCTGTTATCCTTTGTTCCTGGGAGAGAAGTGCTAGACGAATTCTGTCGTCCTCTCGATGCTGCAAAACATATGAAGCGAGGTCCTGACGGACAGACACGTGATCGAAAGTTACACCTATTATAATATTTATTTGATGGGCTATTATGGCCCTAAATAAGCAGTTCCCATCTTTTTTCATACGCACAATTATGCCCATTTTTAAAAACAAAAAAACACTTTTGTTTTTATGGTATTACAAGACCTCTAAACACATGTGTTGTGAAGCTTTGGGTTTGAGGACCAATATAGTTGACAGGGAAGCTAGTTACTGCCTGTAATTTATGAGCTTCGCTATTTTTTGTTACATAACCTTTTTTTGTTTTTTGCTCTTCGAGGCCAATTTTGTGCGCGTGGGCTAGGTATACAAGCTTGCTTTACAAGCTAGGAAATAGGTAGCTTGTTCAAGGCAGTTTTGGTAATTTAGTAAAATGTTAAATTAAGAATAGTGTGAAGTACAAATTCTAGAGCGATACCGTATTTTAGGCTAGAATAATAGAATGTATAAGTTTATTTTATCCCTCGCTCATATATATAATTTGAAAACATTTCCCTAAAGCCTAATTATAGCTTACAGTGATGCCTAATTATAAAGCCTAATTATAAATACACGTGTGGATTCAAAAGTCCAAATTAACAAATCATAACGCAGCCGGATACAGCTTCCAGTGGAGATCCCTGAAATATATGGAAAGATCTCACCAAATCGACGTCACGAAGATCCTCGGCCGGAAGGCCTAGACCTCGGGCTTGTATATCAGGAACACACGTATGCCACTTTAACACTGTTCTAAGGTGTTTTAATTTGCACTCACAAAACAACAAGCGAAACACCGTTCAAATTTCAAATTCGAGTTTCAAGCTCAGAGAGCCACATGTGTTTTTCTGTTAGGTAGGATTAATCATTCGTATAGATATTAGTTTTTAGGGATTTTGCTTATTTATTGAGTTTAGATTAGTTATCATCAGAAATAGGTTTATTTAGGTATTTTATTTTCTGTTATTGAGTTTTTTTTTATTAGGTAGGTACTTAGGTTTACTTTTATAATCTAATATAAAATTCAAAGTCCTGTGATCCTGTCTGACTGATTATATCAATGCACAGCCTAAACCGCTGGTCATAGATACATTCAATTTGGAGTGTGTTCTGTGTGAAGTGTATAAAGGTATCCACTAAGAAAGGGTTTTTCGAAATTCCACTCCTAAGAGGGTGAATGGGGGGAGGGTGAAATTTCACGCGGACGAAGTCGCGGGCAGAAGCTAGTGCTTAATAAAGTTATGATTTAGAATGTTATGCTTAATAAAGTTATGCTTTAGAGTGTTATGCTTAAAAAATTTAGGCTTTAGAATGTTATGCTTAATCATTATTATGATTAGAGAAATTATGCGTAAAAAAATTATGCGCAAGCTGTTATGCGTAAATAATTTATGCGAAAATATAATTAGGACAAACAAAAGTATGCCAAGTTATATTACTATTAGGTCTTAAAATTTTATGCAAATGGATAGGGAACCGACGTAGGATGCAAGATCGAGCGAAAGACACCCCGAGGTTTGGTTTGGTTGACAGAAAGTCGACCGTCGACATGACGTTCTTAGAAATAAAACATGCAGCATGCTAAATTTATGCTTTAGAATTAACAATCTGAAGCATCAATTCATCATAATAATGATTAAGCCTCACGGATTAAAAAATAAGTAATTTTTTAAGTATAATAAAACCCGAGACTATACAGAGAAAAATGTATGTTAGCGAAGTAATTTAATATGGTAGGTATTTGTAATAAAAGAATAAAGGAAATGTTTTGTAAGGAAAGCGAAAGTTTTAATGGCCAGCGTCCGAGGTGCTCCAAAGGATCACAACGTATGCGAAGTGATCCAGTCGTAGCTCCTCTGCGTTTAACAACTTGTGACTTTGTTAGCATAAACTAGGGGAAAGTTGTGATGCTTTAATTAAAATCTATAATAAGCTATAACAGTGAAGGTTTCACCTCACTGACCTCACACTATTAAACGATTCAAGTGTAACGAGTAGGTAACAAGACGTAAAGAGTAGGTACATACCTACCTGTTCTAAATTTTTGTCTCGAATATGAGCTGTCACTATGCCAAGTTTCATGTACCTAAATGTGTTCAGTATTTTTTACGTGTTGCGGTAACAGACAGAAAACCTTTCTTTTTATTTCAGCTTCTGTAAAGATTACTATAAGGCAAAGGCCTCTTCTCATACAGACAAGACACGAGCATTAATCACTACGCTTGCTCAAGACGGTTATGTTTTCCTTCATCGATGTCAGTAAAGTAATATAATAGCAATCCATAAGTATTCATATTCAATCATCCTCGATTAAATATTCTAAATGCGGACATACCTAGTTTCCTAACCCCCTTACTAATAAACGTTGTATAGCGTCAGTATAGTACACAACGCTTTGTCTTCTTTCGAAAGTCAAATATTACTGACGACTGAAAGAGAGAAATCAGTGTGTAACTATTCATCTTGTATGATACGTTTATTAGTAAGGGCGTTAGTGTTTTATAGTAGGTAAATTCTTAGCTTTATCAAGTTCTGAAATCGTAATCAAAATAGCGCTCGGATTTTTGGCAGATGGTAACAAAACATGTCGGTCTCGTAGTTAGTAAACGAGCAATAAAACACGTTTCGTCACGTCAAAGCAATTTGTGTAGCTAAGATAATGCATATATTATGTATGGGGCGGCGACCACGTAATGCCGAGAGCCACCCTTCAATGTAGCTGATTCCACCCTCGGGACCGCCGAGAGGGTCTTTTGTGCTCAGAAGTAAAATGTCGGGAAGAGTCATTATAGTTTCAGACTTGCCACACTCATATTATAATTTGCAAATAAGTAGTAGGCACCTTACTTATCTTTAACGTCAATAAATTACAGCTACGTCGTAAAGATTTTCTAGTTTTAACATGGAGTTCCTGTATAAAAGTATTGGAAGAGGCTGGTCTCATAAAGATCTCTTTTCATTCGTTACTAGAGTATGGATACCAGTATTTTTTACAAGTTCACCAATAAGTGTAAGTGCAGCAGAGACATCGGGGCCGAGATGCCTATATAGGTAAGGAAACAGGCCTAAGTGTCAGAATATTTAGAAATCATTCTTTAATCTCCTCAAGTGATGCAGTGAACACTTTTATAATGCTGTTTATTTCGTTAAGTTGTATTGTTACAATAAAACCTCAGGGGCTTACAGGACCTAAAGGCAAAAACCGCAGGTTTTAGAAACAATAAAAGTATATGATCGACTACAGTAAACAATTTCAGAAAAATATATGATATTCTTCAGGATATATGCTTGTCAATAGTGTGTTGAAAACATAATACAACTAATTAGATACGATAAAAAAAATCATGAAGATACCTCTAAAAACTTTCTTTATACAATAAAAACCATACTATTATACATACAATCATTCTGATTTTTGTCAGATTATTCTACAATCATCATACTAAAACACTAGTCTTTTAATTTTTTTGTTAAAACAATAGGATTTTTGTAAATAGCAATTTGCTTCATGTTTTGCAATAAATTGCCAGTGTTGTGTCATCGTGCGTCTCTTTCTTTTCTATGCAGTCCGACAAAGACCGCGCTTTAGGTCATGTAGTCGCCTTATTTCCTTTCTACCTGTTAGAAATACAAAATGTATTTTCCATTTTCCTACAGCTTGTTATGAAAACATGAGCAAAATGCTCAAATTAAAATAATTATGCACCTACTTCGGTTTTTGAGGAATGAAAAACATCAGAATCAAATACCCAATATTAATTAAGTGTATACAAATGTAATAATCACAAATAATTAAGCTATTTCGGTAAATAGGTCGTAATTTGGAATACATTTCAACATACAAATTGTTTCGTCATGGTCTTATCACCTTACGTGACGACTTGGCTGTGCCTTTACGCGCTTTGACATAGAGTTTCGGACACCAGCCCGTAGTACCTATACATGTTTTTTATTTCTAAACAAAAAATGTACATTATTATGCACCTACCATACCTACTCTATGTAGGTACGTATAAATCCTGGAGAGTAGGCTGTATTGCTCTTGGCCGCACCTAATGTACTCTGTGGCCGCACCCGTCGCCGCTTCGCATCGTGTCGGTCGTCTGTCGGCGACTCGAGCCTGTGCGCCGGCCGTCCGGTCCGTGCTTCCAGTTTGGTATTTATATCCACGTTGTTTGGCTCGCAAGACGTCCTACTTTAACCTCATTAATTTTTCATCTTTTTCACGCGATTCGATACGAGGATAGATGGAAAAATATCCTTTGAACTTACTAGCGTGTAAGTGAACTAAAAAATAAGTGGATGAAAATATCCTTACGATTTTCCTTAGAAATGCTTTGCCAGGATTCAATGATAAATAGATCCAGTAAGTAGATTTTTATTCTCGCGTATCGTACCATCCAAAAGACCTCAACGACCATAATCTACATATTTATCTTATCCTGTATTTTAAATATATTTTTCTTATGTATTTATTTCCCTTCGATAAAATTCAAAGGGTATAAAATATTAGATTCTTTGATGCTTCTAATAACAATACGTTTTACGAGGATGCATAGCGGGGATCGGTTCGTCCCCTCTCACCCCTGGCATTATTAGTTACTGCAGATACTATTTGAAATTCCTCAGGGATCAGAGGGGTGTCGGTGAAATGAAAACTGGTCATGTGAAAATGCTTTCATTGCTTTTTACGCGTCGCCAGAGGCAATTTAGACGTTGCGGTGTTTTGTAGAGAACAGAGCCCCAAGCTCTAGGGACTGCTGCGAGGTGATTCTAATGCTCACGCTCTGCGGGAACCGAGGGCAATTTATTTGCTTTATTGATTCCACAACAAATAGCCGCTTGATATCGATCATTACTAGAAATTTAGTGCAGTAGATAGATATCAAGGAGTTTATTTATTTACCTCTTGGGTCGGTGTGTGCTCATAATAGGTGAATGAAGGATAGCGGGTAAACAGATGGCAGTGAATTACTCTATTGATAATGTAATATGGACAGTACATTAAAGTTTGTAAAGTTTTGGGAGCGGTCACTTATAATCCAGTCTCGGGGATGGTGGTTTCGTCCCCAATTCACTTCATTGAAGACGAAAGCTCTACTTTGCATCGTTACTTATTACATCGTTACTACGAATCATCTTATCCATCACATTTGCTTTTAATATAATGAGATAAAGCGAAGTTTTTTGACGGATCTAATAGTACATTCTCTAATGAGCAAATGACCGAGAAGAATACGGAAAATGGCCAGTTTCTTACAACAAAGCGAACAATGGCGGCAGGAAAAACATAAGGATAAAAAAAATAATTCATGAGGTAGGTAGGTAAGATAAGCCAGTCAAACGTTGGATAATATCGTCGGAAGGCGCTCATGTATTTACGTGGTGTCGGTAGTTGTAGCCCAACTGGGACCGCTGGTATCTATCGCTGCTCCCAGGGCATTACACACCTTCAGAATTTACGATTATCGTGTGGATTCCTCACGATTCTTTCCCTCTTTCCTCTCCTCCTACCTAAATATCCATAAGTACTAATATTATAAATGCGAAAGTGTGTCTCTCTGTCTGTTACCTTTTCTCACGCGAACCGATTTAGATAAAATTTGGTATACGGATAGTTTGAGTCCGGAAAGGACATAGAATAGTTTTTATCCCGATATTCCCACGGGATCGACACTTATGCGGATGAAACCGCAGGGCGCTGGCTAGTATTATAAATGCGAAAGTTTGTCTTTCTGTCTGTTACCTCTTCACGCTTAAACCGCTGAACCCATTTAGATGAAATTTGGTATAGAGATAGTTTGAGTCCCGGGAAAAGACAAACCTAGGTTAGTTTTTATCCCGATATTCCCACAGAAAACTTATGCGGGTGAAACCGTGGGGCGCTGCTAGTAAATTTATAAGTAAACAAATCTACATAATATACGTATTTGTAAATAAATTACATTATCAATAGTTTGCTAGAAAGGAATTCTTAATGATAAGGAAAATAAATTTGTCGAACCGGAAGTGTTACCTATTATGGAAAGTTTGCGAGTGTATGAATAAAGCCGAGCGAAAGATATGAAAGGATATGGAAAAGCGTTGACAGCTTGCGTGATTGTAATTTTTGAAAATGTTTCACGGTTTTATCCCAATTTCAAGAAGGGTGTTTAAGTTTTTTAAGTAAATTGGTATTTATTACTTAAACAGGGTTATTTGTAATTCGACGTATATTCGTCAGGAGCTGATAGGGGGCCAAAATGCAATGAATAACCCTTCATATGTTTTGCCGAAATTCAAGAGTTTTCGAAACATTATTCAAGCTTAAGGCGCCACTAGTCAATATTTTTTCCATACAAATTTCGGGAGAGTATTACTCCACTGTTTGACATTGTGCATTCAAAGTTAAACATGATATCGTTTTGACTTATTATTAATTGTGTCTGTACGGAAACAGAATATTAAAATAAAAAGCCATTAAAAAGTTATGAGCCAACAAAGATTCGTTTTTCTTGCTATTTTTAACGTAACTTTGGGTGTAAATAAGTAGTAAAAGACCTGTAAAATCTTTAAAACTAAAACCGTACCGACAAAGCTCAGTTATCGAAGAGTTCAATAAACTTCATTTATAATTGATTTATGCAGTGGTTTTTTCATAAAACTCGATTTTCCAAAGCACCTTCGATTTTTTTTACGCGCCTATCAGTTCAGAACGGTGTTTCTGTGCGTGAGAACTAGATGTTGCGCATGTAGACTAGCGTCTAACTGCTCATCACTGATACTAGCTCTGTCAGACACGAAGCTAGGTGAGATAGCGTGCTTTTTAGCCATGACCACCAGTGAATTCGAGCGCGCGACTGGTTTACTTTTAAGATGAAAATATTGCTAATTTAATATATTATTAAATCGCTCATCATTTTAGTTATTTTGTTGAATTAAGTACTTTTAATTATGTTCATAACTTAATTGAAGTGCCAGCTACAACATATTTTTTTAAAGGTGCCCATTCAATTTGTTGTTTTTTTTTTTATTTGGAATTATATCGAAAAACCCTTAAAATTCAAATATCTCGAAAACTATTGAATTTCGGCCATACATAATTATGGGAAGTTCAATCAGCTCCTGACGTACATCCGCGTCGAATTACAAGTAACTCTGTATTATAGCCGGAGAACCTAGTGAGTTCCAAAAACTCTATTTTTTGATTAATTTTATGTTTTGACATAGCTAGTGAGCGTTATAACCTATGTGTCTGCAGGATGTTCGGTAAAGAGCAAAAGTCATGGCGTTTACTTAGTCTTGGCTCCCAACTCTCCCGAGGGACTGCGATTGTGGCTCCCTTCCACGTAGGTTTCGTAAGAAGCGATTAAAGGATTATCATTTAAGGATTGCCAGGGAAGAATGTGGTCTCTGTCGAATCTCATTTAGTGTTGAAAAGGTAAAGGATTAAACCAGATGGAGATGAGTTACAGCAATAATGGCGATGACAAAGGGTTGGGATCTACGTCGTAACATACAATAATGTACTGTTTATTGTCTGGTAGTAAAACGCTGTTGTTAAATAATGTTGTGTTTTAAGGGATCACTTGCCTATTTATTAGTATGATTACCAACCAGAGAAGCGTGTAAATCTATTATAGCAACATCCAACCACCTTCTCTGATAAATTAGCCGCTCCGTTGGGGGCGTCAGGCACATGTATTACTGTTACAGCAGATCCTAGACCATTTAAGAGGCTAATAATAGGTTATTTGAGAAGGACAGATCAGGTGTGTCTAGATTCCCTCTTAACACGCATTAAATTGAATTATTTGAGAAGGACAGATCAGGTGTGTCTATCTACGGAGGCGGAGCTGTACGAGGGGTACAGAGCGGCGGAGACCGCCCTCCAAGAGGCTGTTCAGCGGGCCAAGAATTTAGCCCGCGAGGAGATGGTGGAGACTCTGAACAGAGATCCGTGGGGGCCCTTACAAAATGGTGCGGAATAAACTCCGCACCTGGGCCCCCCCGCTGACGCAGAGTCTCCGCCCCCAGCTGGTGGAGGAGGTGGTGAGCGCTCTGTTCCCTTCACGGGCGGAGCATACTCCCCCGCCCATGGCTCAGCCGATTGCGGTGCCCGAAGCGGACCACGCGGACGACGACGACATCCTTGAAGTGACCGGGGTAGATCTGAGAGTGGTGGTAGGCAGGCTGAAGGCCAAAAATACCGCCCCAGGGCCCGACGGCTTGCCGGGTAAAGCCTGGGCCCTGGCCTCGACGGCTCTCGGACCCCGACTGGAGGCGCTCTTAAGCGCATGTATGGAGAGGGGCCAGTTTCCACTCCGTTGGAAGACGGGGAAGCTGGTCCTCATTCGGAAGCCAGGGCGCCCTGCGGACTCGGGGCGTATTTGACGGACAGAGCCGTCATCTACCCCAGTCGCGATGGGGAATGGAACCGGCGAGAGATGTCGTGCGGTGTCCCGCAGGGATCGGTCTTGTGGGACATCGGTTACGACTGGGTGCTGCGGGCAGACCTCCCTGATGGCGTCAGCGTAGTTTGCTACGCTGATGACACGCTGGTCCTGGCGCACGGGAGGTCGCATCAGGCGGCGGCCGACACGATGACACGCGGGGTTGCGATAGTCGTGGAGAGGATCCGGCAGTTGGGTCTCGAGGTGGCTCTGCACAAATCCGAAGCCATGTCTTTTCATGGGCTTCGGAACGGGCCACCATCGGGATCCCAACTAACGGTGGGAGGGGTTCACATCGGCGTCGAGACGACGATGAAATACCTGGGTCTCGTCCTCGACAGCCGGTGGAACTTCGTGGAGCATTTCCGACGTTTGGCCCCCAAACTGGAACGGGCTGGGGCCGCTTTAAAACGCAAACGCCTCCTGCCGGAGGCTTTACGCGGTGGTCGTGCGGTCCATGGCCGTATATGGCGCCCCGGTGTGGGCGCGTTCACTGCGGCTTCGAGTCGCCCACTACCTGAACGCGCCCCAAAAGGTGGTAGCCATACGGCTAATACGGGGGTACCGCACGATCTCGCGCGAGGCGGCTAGCCTCCTTGCCGGACTGCCGCCATGGGATCTGGAGGCGATAGTCCTCGCGCGCCTCTACGAGTGGCGCGCGGAGGCACTACGCCGGGGGGAAAACCCGCTTCCGCGGCAAATTGCTGCGGAGCGGACGGACCTCCGGCGCGATCTCATGGCGGCATGGAAAGCGCGACTGTCGCAACCCAGCGCAGGGCACGCCGCGATAGCGGCGGTAAGGCCCCTCTTTGAGGAGTGGCTAGAGAGGCGTCACGGCGTCCTCACCTACCGCCTGACGCAGGTCCTCACCGGACACGGATGTTTCGGGAGGTTCCTGCACATAATCAGGCGGGAGGAAACGCCCGGGTGTCACCACTGCGAGGATCGCCCAGAGGACACGGTGGAGCACACGGTGGAGGTCTGTCCCGCTTGGGCAGAGCACCGCCGTGTCCTCGTAGAGGCGATCGGCAGCGGCGGCGACCTCTCGCGCCCGGCCCTGGTCCAAGCCATGGTCCGGGGCGAGAGGGAGTGGGAGGCAGTCACCTCCTTCTGCGAAGCAGTCATGCTAGCGAAGGAGGTGGCGCGATGGGCGAGGGAGAGAGTGGAGAGAGCCACCCGTCCCAGCCGCCGCGGTAGACGCCACGGGCGTCGGGAGCCGCGTGACGACTCCCGGCCACAGTAGGCGCGGGCCTGCGGACGGCGAGTAATGGGTAGCTCGCCGTCCGATCAGGACCAGGCCCGTGCCGGACGGCGCGTATGTGTTCCACGCGCGCCTCAAAGAGATGTCAGCATTAACGGAGGGGCCCGTCAGGGCCGAAGCCTGCCGGGGCAGCGGGATTGTCCGAAAGGGTTACCGCTGCCCCGGAATATAAAGGCTAAGCAAGGAACACGGATGGGTTTTAGTCAGTAAGAGTCTGACACTCCCTTCCGCTCTACCCAGAGCGGGAGGGGTCATTTGATGATTTCCCATCCTTAAAAAAAAAAAAGTGTGTCTATCTCCCTCTTAACACGCATTAAATTGAAACTGTAATAAACTCATCAACGCGGGCTCAAATACGGACGGCAACCTCATGCGTCTGAGAAAATACCTATCATAAAAATAAACATGTGTATAAATAAATATAGGTAGGTACGCAACGACATCAAGTATAAAAAAACAATTTCAGAGATCGTTCCAAAATAAACAATGGGTTCAAAAGGACCCCACAGCAAATCATTAGGGTGAAAAACTGGGGGACCTCAAACCGGCGCGTGCACGAACAGGATGAGCAGCCAAAATTTTATTTCATCCCCTTTCTGATAAACAATACACTTACGCAAACATTATGTATGACGATATTGTTTTAGGGTCTATCTGGTGGTTACGGAAAAAGGAATCATTGCCTATTATAATGCCAATTAAAAAAATGCCGGTTAGACTGGAAGCCGACCCCAACATAGTTGGGAAAAGGCTAGGCAGATCAGATGATGGTAAAATTGGCAAATCGTAACAATTGTGGAATCATCAGTGTCTTTTGATCACTCCGATAAAATCATAATAAAAAAAAAAACTTATTTGGGGATAGAGCGTGGTTCTGATGGAATTGGGAAAATAGTAATAACAGGGTCAAATTAAATTAGCTAGCGAAACTTCGCAGACATGATGGTTATCTAATTATCTATATCTAAACATAATAAAACAACAAAAAATAATTCATTTGATTTTTATTGCAGAGTTATCTACCGCAGTTACTTAAAATATCAGTCTAGAATTGTTAAACGTCTTGTAAAGTTCCCAGACTTCATGGTTATCAATATCTAAACACGATAAAACAAAAGAATTGAAGATTTTGTCAACTCATACTTCAAGTAACAATACTGCCTGGTGTCATTGACCCCCCATATACAAGTGTTCAGATATTGATACCATCCCGTCTGCAGAGTTTCGCCAGCTAATTTAATTTGATCCTGAATAGTAGGTTATTTAAATAATAAATAATATCCTTGGACATTTCACACAACGCCATTTAGTCCCAAGCTAAGCAACCTAATGCTTGTGTTATGGTAACCAGATGGCTGATAAACTACTTATATACATTATTTTTTTTGTAAATACATACATATTATAGATAAAACACCCAGACCCGGAACAAATACTTGTAGGTCGTACAAATATTTGTTCCGTGCGGGAATCGAACCCGCGACATGCTGCGCAGCAGTCAATCGCTCAACCACTGCGCCAACCGTGTCGGAATTTAAAAATCTATTTCCTATATTTGTCTTAAAATGTATAGTTGAACGTACGGAACACTAACTGCGCAAGTATGAATAGCATTTGACTGGTGTACGAATATTCTTAGGAATAAAACACCAATGAAGTGCTATTCGATACATAGGTATGTATACTATGTATATTGAGTGGGACTTTGCTTCGAGCTTATCTGAATATGAAAGAATAACAGAAATCATATTATTATGTCAGTTGTTTATTTTCCCGCGTATATTTCATAAAGTCGATCAAGCGAAATGCTGATATTCTATTCCCGAATTTGAGGAAATTTGAAGCAATATTGCCTTTAAATAAGAAAACTAGTCGAAAGTAATTCGATTTATACTAGAACTCTTGACTTCTACGAAAATGGTGTTGGATATGCTCTACTTTTACCTATTGTTAGAATGTTAGAATCTACACTATTGTTCCCATCAACAAAATAATGTACTATCTGAAGACAGAAGGTAATTGAATGTCTTTGTCTCCGACTTCCAAAGCGTATTGGAACTAGTTACCTCTTTTGAGATTCAGTCATCTGATCTGGCTGAAAGATTCCATTTAACTGTTGCCAAGATTCAACCTGTTTGACGTTATTCAAAGAATTAACAATATCGAACAAAAAGGAAACGAACAAAAAAACAAATGATAAAACTGATTTACTTAAACTTATACAGAATAGTTATAATTTTTTTCAAAGAAAAAAGAACCGCCTTCAAAAAATACGAACTTAAAAGTGAAAAAAAAAAATATTCACTTAACTTTACATAACACCATATCATAATTTTAAAACAATAATTTAGGATCCAATTACAACACTCAAGTTGAAGCAGTTTTTGAGAAAATTGCGGACATATAAACATACATACGGGTAGAATACATAATCTCCTTTTTTGAAGTCGGTTAGAAATAGCCACACATTATTTTTTTTCTTTTTTGTTGTTACTTAACGGTTTCACAAAAGGGGTGTCAAGATGTGCACGCACTTATGAAAATGTGCCATAAAAGTCCATTACTATTATTAGGTATCCCACCCTACTGTGCTTCTCTCTTCGCCGGGTGTGAAATATAATCACTTATATTATTGTCAATAATAATTATATAACGAATCTGAAAACCAGCAATCCGATGTTCATAACAAGCCGAAAAGCCGTTCTGCGTGAAATCCTGGTTAACAAACACAAAATTTTTCTTTTTTTACAATACATACTTCGTGTCGTTTCGTTAATATATATATAATATTTGTGTCCATGGTGTTAATTTTTTGGTAGGTGGTTAGAAATCAATGGTATCGTTAAACAAGGTTATATAATTTACAAAGAGCGTCTAATTATAGAAAATTATTCATCTCCAAAAAAAATTCCTTCTCTTCGTCTTATTATTTTGATACCTAATCACTCCCTTAATCACAGTGAATATTGTATTCGCACTGTGAAGGGGTCCACAATCCGAAAGTGGTATCTAACTGCCCAAAATGATGACAGTTACTGCGAGTTCTAAGTTTGCTTTATCTGCACGAATACATTATTCAGATGCAATCCCCTCTCAATTATGACATTTGATGCGTAGGGTCGGGTGGAGGAACAGCAGTTGCATAAATTTAGTCAATTTGACACGGATTGGTAGGAAACGAGAGTGGAGGGCTGGGAAATACCGCGCGTGGTTCATTTAGAAAGGTATGAGACTATATGCAACAGAGAGCAATTTATTAAAAACGCTAATTGGACCCCGAGCACGGGTCGGCGCGTTCAATTGACACTGAGAGACAAGTTTGAAATGAAACGAGAACGTGTTCAATAAATGTGTTGAGTGTGTTGACGAGTGACAATATTCCTGAAGTTCAGGTGCTGTCATATTGCTCGCTGTAATGTAATTGGAGTTGTATCCCACGTAAGTCCCGGAATAAAAATAAATCACGAAGGTGTTTAAAATTTTCTTGAATTTAGTCCGACTTATTCCGCAATAGAAACGAAATCCGGATTGATTCGGAACCTTGGAAAAACCGGTCGAACCAATTTACGGATATTAAATTATTATTTTTTATTTATTTCCACTGATTTATCTGAAAAACTTAAGAGAAGTCACGAACGAAACCATTTTTTATTTATTCGATCCACGGGAACAGTCTCGTTTACAACACTAGTGAACACGAGCTTGTTGTCTGGACATGATCATTGTGTCTTCCGGGTGACATCCGAGTGGGGCACTCGATTAGGAAGAGGGCACATGAGCGGAATCATAGTGGTTCCGCACTACAGACCGGCACTATTGAGTCACCAGCCACGCCTCGCCTTATTGACCTATCATTGTATAACCGGTCACGCTTGTAAACCACACGCTTGTTAATAGTTTTAGTTGCCATTGGGAGCGACCATTTTCGCCATAACATAATTCCGGGGCTTAGTATTATTAGAACCATTCCTGAAATCAAACATAGTTGGCAGCGTTTTCGACCACAAACAAGATGCTACAGCTAACGTGTCAATCATCATAGCATAATCGTCAAAATAGTGCATCAAGAAGATAGCTTGAAGTTTGCTGAACAACCGCGCAGACAATCTCTCCTCTATTTACCAGGAACAATTCCGTACTCAACTGAAATGGCGAAGCAAAAAGGCCAAATAACGTTTTAGCCTCAAGCGGAAATGCCCTCCACCAGACGCAGTTATGAGTCGGAAAAGGCCGTATAGGAATTGTAGTGTTTCCGCACTACAGGCTCGTTTCGAGCTGATCCAAGACCACTTGACCTATCATTGTGTGCCATCCGTACCAATCGACGAGCTATTGAAAGCTGTAACAGTCCTCATTAGCCTCATGATATTACCTGGTCGGGCCGCGGAATAGCAGAACTTTGCATAAAGTATTCCAAGTTGGGCGTAATACTTGTTTGTAAGAGCGCCCGAGATGGAACACTCAGAAAACTGTTATGAGTGAACTAGCTTTTATGCCAATCTGCCACATTTGTAGTACGTTACGGTAACGGTGTTAGGAAAATCGTTTATTTATTTTGATGTGTTCATGCCTCCTTATATTCGTTCTCGAACCTATTTAGACTTCTATGTGTGAGTAGGTAAGAGTTACATTATTTAAACATGCCAAGTGCGTATAAAACCTCTCGTGAAATAAGGATCCGCAGACAGTTATATGGAAGCAAAAAATCGGTCAAGAGCGAGTTGGACTCGCGCACCGAGGGTTCCGTACCATAATGTTTCTAAATTTTCATCAGCGAGGCCTATATTCCTCTGCTAACACTGCGCTGCGGTGTAGAATATTGCAGTTTTAGGTCAGCGCAATTTCTTGACCGATAGTGGAACTAATGTAACTTTTGTTGATGATTTCTGTAAAAGTACTATTTAGAGACATCGTTTAATTTTTCCTGTAATCTTTACATAAACTTCTATGACATAGAATAATTTCAATGCAAACTTCAGAGATAAGGGGGGAACGGTATTTTATTTTACATTTTTCATCAAAAGTCGAAAAATATGCGGCCTTAAAAAAAAGAAAAAAAAATCAGAATGTGAAAACTGCGCTCATTCATATGAAACCTCACATGCCCTAGCAGCCACACTTTGAATTTATTATACCCCCTTCAGTCGCTGTTCCAAAAAAAAAAACTTTTTTATTTGCAAAATAGTTGGGCACGTCATCTAAAACTATTCCAAATTTCATGTTGATAGCATTAGTTATTCTTGATATATGTAGCTGTGACAGACGGACAGACAGACTGAGACTCCTTTTTATCATTTTGGTACGGAACCTTAGAAAGGAAACATGCATACCTATTAGTCCATTTTAATGACAGAGCCAGACATGACGAATATACAAGAGTCTCTACAGAATCCAAAAAAAGTACAATACGGAACCAGAACCCGAACCAGAACCCGAACGTTGTATACGTACATCAATGGTGTATCGGGCATAAAGGCCGCAATTGTGACAGATTGCTACTCGTTCCAATTACCAGCCCTGTCCAAGGTTTTATTTAATTCCCAGATCACGTCGCGGCAACACGATACACGTATCAAAGGACGTATTACGAAGCAAGAATATTATTATATTACGATATTGGCATACAATATTACTCACACCACACGATACAGCGATCAAATCACGAATGTATATGGAAATACGAAGTTATCGCATTACCATGTGGCTGATATTATAATGATGGATCCACAGGATGCTACTGGTCGCGATCATATCCGCAACTCATTTGCAATGCATTTCCATTCATTGAACTCTCGAGTGACGACGCTTCAATTATTATTGTCGATCAAACACAATTTATTATTAAACGAATCAGCTGCTTTTTCGTAAAAACCGGCCAAGAGCGTTTCGGGCCACGCTCAGTGTAGGGTTCCGTAGTTTCCCGTCCGTCACAATAAGTGTTCCCACTTATGAGTTTAAAGGTGGGTATCCATTATGTTCGCGCTCCAGCAGCGCTCCGCGCTCCTGCAACTGCTCCCGGTAGTGGGTACGTGCGCGAACACGGAGCGTGCAACATTGCACGCTCCGCGGCAGGCTAGGCGCTCCGACTCGTGACGGTTTTTAGCGCGAACACAAAGGGGAGCGCAGTGTGTCACAAGGGAGCGCATGTAGAAGTGCGCGCGCGACGTGTCCATTGGAGCAGTTGCAGGAGCGCGGAGCGCTGCTGGAGCGCGAACATAGTGGTAACCCAACTAAAAAAAGGCTATTTGTTACGGAACTCTAATAAATAATTACGGAACACTAAAAACGGGCCCACAAAGGACATATCCGCAAAAGAAGTTAATTTTACCCACAATCTAATTTAATCAAACCTCGACGACTATTAGATTGTGCATGTGCACTCATAGAATTACGAATATGTTTAAGTGCAACTTTCTTTACCACGGTAGGTCATGAAAGCACGGAAAATCTTAACATCGACTTTTAAAAAAAATACATCATTACGCAACGCCATCTATCGAACCATTTATGAACTGGTTTTTACCTTAACATTTTGATGGCGTTAAAAAATAATAATTTTAGTTTTGTTCTAAATTGCCTTAACATGTTCCTGATAGAAGTTTTATGTAGTTATAAGATACCGCCAATGCCAAGGAGAGACCAACCGAACAATTCGATAATACCCGACCCAATGTAATAAGTACCTACAGCGCCATCTCTCGGGGAATTGGGTTACTAATTAATACATAGACGTGCCAGAAGTTTTCGGTGGTAATTTTGGATTGCGAGAACCGATTTTAATAATTCTTTTTTAGTTTGAAAAAAGATACGTTCAGAAAAAAAAAATGCTTGCATATACGATTATATTACAAACTTAGTCCAGAAATTATTTTGTACAACTTTTTGTCTTTTTTGTACAAAAACTGTTGTATCCATCAAGTTCAAAATGATTTTCCTAGAAAGTCCTTATAAAGTTATACTTTTCAGATTTTTTTCATATTTTCTAAACTTATGGTTCAAAAGTTAGAGGGGGGGGGGGACCACATTGTTTTTTACTTTTGGAGCGATTATTTCCGAAATGATTGACATTATCAAAAAATGATTTAGTAAACCCCTATTCATTTTTAAATGCCTTTCCAACAATATATCACACGTTATAGTTGAAATTTAAAAAAATCACTTCCCACTTTACATATACAGAGGCTACCCTAATGAAACATTTTTTTTCCATTTTTATTTTACCACTTTGTCGGCGTGATTGATATACATATTGGTACCAAATTTCAACTTTCTAGTGCTAACGGTCACAGAGATTAAGCGAGGACGGACGGACAGACAGACATGGCGAAACTATAAGGGTTCCTAGTTGACTACGGAACCCTAAAAACGTGTTTAATTTGTTTTGTAGCTACTACGTATTTGTTATTAGAGGCCTTGTTACAATTCAATCACTTCATCTCTGCACTCTCAGACAATTTCTAATTTCCGAAAGGCCCAACTCACCACAATCCTTTTCTGTTATGCCGCAGTTGGGCAAATAACGTCCCCTGTAATCGTCGTAATTGCGCAACCAAGCAGCCACGCTCCCTCGAAATATAACTATTACGCTTTTATTAAACTCACGGACCCACCAAAGGGATACTCATAATTTAATTACGACCCTCAAAATAAGTTATTTCAAGTCTGCAGGAATTGCCTCGCTGGTTATTTGGTTGTTTGGTAGAGAAGTCAAAGGTTTTTCGATAAAAAAAAATGTTTTGTCATTACCACGGAACCCTAGTTTTACTATTCAACTTTATAATCTCTTGGAATTCGTATAGGAAATAAAAAAGTAGATTTTAATGTAGATTTTAGGTCTTAAGTTTAAGCTTAACTTCAACATGGCGGGTCACTTCGAAACTGAAAGCTTTCACTAAAATCGTAACGTAGAATAGTTTCGAAAATACTGTCTATTGGATCTCTGGAAGCCGCATCGCAAACTGAAATTAAAACTTACAAACTGTTTTAAAACTTCTGCTTCAACTTTCCCGAAAGAACAAACAGTGTTTTCCGGCGACTTCGTCTGCCTTAAGTAGTTTATTCAACTGCTTAATTGTAAAAGTAAGTCCCAACTTTTTATATAGAATTTGCGTGAAGTAGGATCAATTTTAATAAACTTACTGAAAGAAATAAACAACAAAATGGACGCTTTCAAGAAGTGACACATTATTATCCAATAATGCTTATGTTTTACAAGCATCCTCCACAGCTTAATTTATTATGCATGAGAAACACCAATATTTAATGAAAGCAAATGGGTTACTGGCCACCGAAGTCAACTGCCCACTAGCGGCGAACGGCGGCGTGAATAAGGCTCCCCGAGGGAATACCATCGCGTTGCTGACCTTGTTAAATTGATCAGGTTGCCCACAAAATGCCGGAACCCGTCAACGACTTCACACCTATATAAGTATTTAGTGACAAATTTCCATGTAAATTACAGAGTCGGTCGGGATTTTGCATATTGTGCGTACGATTCCGTTCTGTGATATATATAGCGTGACACAAAGCAGGAAGGGGACCCTGTTAGACTTGTAAAGTGTGACCGTCACTTACACGCTGTAACACAGCTCAAGCACCATTTGCACGATTTATGAGAACAGTAAAATGTTTGTAATGCTGTTTTCCTTTTCAATTAGGTACCTACTCAATTTTAAAAGTCGCTTTGCCTGTTTATGTTCTAAGTATAAGACATTTTCTAAAGATGTTTAAAAGACAAGACGCCAAAGGCTGTATAGCTATTCTTATATTTTTAGCTACGGTAAAGGTTCGTTGGGAACTCTAAACTCACACTTAACCGGTTTTTATTTTTCGCTGAGATCTCCGCCTCTTCTGTTTGGCATGGCAAGAGCTCGACTCATTAAAACCGAGTGCCCAATTTATTTTATTTTTAGTATGAATTTTCATATATTTCGACTACATTTTATTTACGGCTGAAACACATTACTTGTAACTTTACAGCGGAAATAAAATTGTACATTTCCACTTAGCGTGCCTATAAAGTAATTTCCTCCGAAACCCCAATAGAAGAACTAAATATTCAAGAAAAGGAAACAGAGCTTTCCCGAAATATTCCTGAATACGAGTACCTCTACACAGGCACAGAAAAAAGGGCTTTTGAAATTGTTATTGCCAGTTCAAATAGATTTCATTGTATATTCAACAGAAGGCATGTTGACGCACAAACAAACCGGTTTAGTTTCTTATACGCTAGACTAGTAGGTAAAGGGAAATGTTATTAGGGATAATAGGAGTCCGGCGAGACCCTTTAGTCCGGGTAGACAATAACCGTTTCCTCTTCAATACTGCTCTATCTATAGCAACCTGGCGGTTCGCGACGCTGACAGGGGTTTGTACAGAGTTACTTGTGATTCGACGTATATCCGTCAGGAACTGATAGGGGGGCCAAAATGCAACAAATTGAACCCCCATACGTATGGCCGAAATTCAATAGTTTTCGAGATATTTGAAACATTTATGAAGCATAAAATGAAAATATTGGTAAGATAATCGCTTCTAATTTTAATTATTTTGTTGAATTATGTACTTTTAATTATGTTCATAGCTTAATTGAAGTGCCAGCTACAATATAATTTTTTAATGGTACCCATCCATGTGTAGTTTTTTATTTATTTGGAATTATATCTAAAAACAATTAAAATTCAAATATCTCAAATATCAGCTCCTTATGGATATAAGTCGAATTAGAAGTAACCCTGTATATCAATCAGAAATACTCCCCCATTCCGGCCTGTAAATATCATTACAACTTCTAAACGAATGTAGCCGTTGTAGTGAAGACTAATCCGAAATTAATCAATCAACTCAGCCTAGTTGCAGTCCACTGCTGGACATAGGCCTCTCCCAGGCTGCGCCACAACACCCTGTCCTCCGCCTTCCGCATCCAGTCTGTCCCAGCCACCTTCTTTAGGTCGTCCTTCCATCTAGCGGGGGGCGTCCCACACTACGCTTGCCGATACGCGGTTTCCACTGCAGAAGTTCAGGACTCATCTGCACTACCGGCCATTGGTCCTTCGCAAACATGGCCAGCCCACTCCCACTTTAGTTTGCTTACTCTGCAAGCTATGTCGGTAACTCCAGTTCTTTTCCGGATAATTTCATTTCTGATTTTATTCTTCAAAGAGACTCTGAGCATAACTAGCTCCATAGCGCGCTGATCCATAATACTATTTCGTAATTATTTGAGAAAGTCTTAGTAAATCATGGAACATTCTTTAATGTTTATCTCTCCGTGTAAGTTGATAGATTCGGCCAAAGGAATTCGGTTATTACGACGGTCTTTGCCAACCTATTTCTCACGATGATAGTCATTTTTAATACACATGGCTGCAAGATGTACGTCTAAGGTTTCCTTGACCTCTCCAGACGACAAATAGGAACTTTACATGTTATAAACATAAATCAAACTGCAACACAGACAGTTAAAATGAGCTGAAAACACATTTGTTAAAGTTAACGATGCCGCCGACGCGCCATCAGGGCAACTTTTTTCTACTTACTTAGTGACTATCTAGGCTCAGATTTAAAATAATATTAGTTCATATCTGCGCAGTTGATTGCTTTTGCAGACTATTTCAATTTAATATTAAATTATCTGCTTAGTTTTGTGAAAAAGTTTGCTTCGAGGTATTTATGAAATACGTTCAAGCATATAATAAAGCTCGGTAGCGAAATACATTATTTTCGATAATATAAGTAGTAATCAAAGGGCGGTATTTTTCATGATAATTTCGAAATAAAACATACATAAACAACATAAGGGCAAAGAATCATAGGGCATCAAAAAATTCGTCCGCATCGCTGTCAACGGGAAAGTGCCCAAAAGGCTGGCAGCATTGCTACGTTGTATGGCGATGCTGATTCTTTGGCCAAAAAATAGGCCAGCCCTCTGGTCACGTGAAGAGTCGACCAACTGCTTGGAGATATTTTGAAAAACAAAGCGGGCTCTAGAATAACTAATAGAATAAGAATAAAATGGAATCTTACTTATTTATACATGGTAATCTTCGTACATCTGCGACAGAACGCGGAAAAATCGAGCGAGATAATATCCGAATTATAGATACGTAAGTTGCATTTTGTCGACCATTCGCCCGCGGCATGCGGCACTGGGCCTGTCGCCAAAACGCATTTCACTTTTCCACCCCTTTGGAGTTGAATTTCAAAATTGTTTCTTAATTGTTGCTTACATTACAAGAAGGGTGCACGAGAATGTTGTTTCAAACGAAGGGTTGTTTGTTTTGAGTTCAAAGATACATACATACGATGAAACGCATGAATTACAAGTTACTTCTTCTCGAAAGAATTTCTAACTCGTATAACTTATTATCTGCTGACTGATGGTGATTTCGATCGAATTGATATATATATAAAGCGAATTTCCATGATTTGATCAAGCTTGATCATAACATGGAAATTCGATTAGAGGGAATCCGCTGGATTCGTCGATGTGGCTATTCTTGGGCGGAAGTCTATACCCGGTATTCGACCTCTTTCAGCTGAATTGATGGTGATCAACGTTGAAGTGTGCTTTGAAATATAAGTTCATACTTCAAATATTTCATTGTAAGCTGATTAATCATCACTACATAATTATTGTAAAACAAAGTCCCTGTCGTGTCTGTCTGTCTGAACACGATAAACTCAAAAACTTCCGAACGGATCTTCAAACGGTTTTTACCAATGGACGGAGTGATTCATGAGGAAGGTTGAGATGTATAATTCATGAAGGTTTTGTGTAAATTGACTGAAATATGACGACAGATGTTGTAGATATCGGAAGAGATCATGCCGAGTGAGCTTTACTGGCGTGCGCCGCGATATCATGATAGTTTATAACATAGATTAACACATGGGGTACTTTAAATCCGTAGTACGTTTCCGTGGGATATTTTCCGACATCTACGCGGGCGAAGCCGCGGGCAAAAGCTACTTAGTATGATACATTTGGTCAGCTTCCAGTCCGACCAGTAGGTAGTTCCTTAATTAGTATTTTACACAGGACTGTTGTCACGAACTGCCACAATAACTCTAATTAGGTACCTACAAGCCTAGATATCCCAAGATTAGATACGACAGATTATAGATACCTATTCGGGTTGCCCGTAGAGACTGTTCTTGCAGTCACAGGATGCCAGGACTTAAATTGGACCATAGGATTAATGCAGTCTCCAACTCATACAGCTCATGGCCTACTTCATAGTCTTCATACACAAATTAAACAATGCATATGTCTACTGTAGTGTATCTATTTAATAGATACCTATTATTTAAATACTGTTTCACACACAAGTAGTTCGGTAGCTGCATAAAGAATATAACCTAGTCTTTGGGTAGCTGACACTAATGACAACTTGTTCTTAATTGTGTTTTTTGTTGTTCTTTAACTGCGTCATGTTTGACGCAAATAAACGTATGTTTTTAGGGTTCCGTTGTCAACTAGGAACCCTTGTAGTTTCGCCATGTCTGTCTGTCCGTCCGTCCGTCCTCGCTTAATCTCTGTGACCGTTAGCACTAGAAAGCTGAAATTTGGTACCAATATGTATATCAATCACGCCGACAGTGGTAAAATAAAAATTGGAAAAAATGTTTTATTAGGGTAGCCCCCCCTATATGTAAAGTAGGAAGTGATTTTTTTTTAATTTCAACCCTAACGTGTGATATATTGTTGGAAAGGTATTTAAAAATGAATAGGGGTTTACTATAATATGGTTTGGAATAACCACCAACGGCCGCCATGGCCCACGCACAATGGTCCACTGAAGGACTAAGTGCGGAAACGAAACCCATAACATAGAACATAGATCATAGGGGTTTACTAAAATCATTTTTTGATAATGTCAATAATTTCGGAAATAATCGCTCCAAAAGTAAAAAACAATGTGTCCAGAGGGGGGGCCCTCTAACTTTTGAACCATAAGTTTACAAAATATGAAAAAAATCTGAAAAGTAGAACTTTATAAGGACTTTCTAGGAAAATCATTTTGAACTTGATGGAAACAACAGTTTTTGTACAAAAAAGACAAAAAGTTGTACAAAATAATTTCTGGACTAAGTTTGTAATATAATCGTATATGCAAGCATTTTTTTTTCTGAACGTATCTTTTTTCAAACTAAAAAAGAATTATTAAAATCGGTTCTCGCAATCCAAAATTACCACCGAAAACTTCTGGCACGTCTATGTATTAATTAGTAACCCAATTCCCCGAGAGATGGCGCTGTAGGTACTGAAAGAGTAACTCATTAATCAAAGTACATACATCAAGGTAAACTGTTAGACTCGCGAGATAGGCCGTCGGGATCGAAAGGAACGTGCGCCTAATACAAATCGCGTTTCCTGACTGCGAACCGGAACTAATGCGGCGCGCTCGCAGCGGCGCCGTCCCTCACCCCTCTCGCCGCGCGCCCGCGCAACGGGAGAACCATCCCTTCGCTCTTTCAGTCGGCCTTTCCTGATGAAGCTGCCCGCCCCGGGTAGCCTATCCTGGAACTAATAATACCGACCCTCGAGGTCAACTGGTTAAGGTGAGTTCTTAATCTCACGAAAAAGAATTGAGGAGTGTAGGTATATCGGTACGTCTGTTAGACAGCCAGACCATGAGACAATGTCGTGACACTTCTGAATGTGTCTGGCACCATAAAATAATGAGGACACTTATGAATGTGTCTGTCAGACGACGACGAGCTGAGCATCTATCGTGATTATATCAGACGACACCTTATGAATGTGTCTATCAGATGATGACACTGTATGTGCCGTCCCTGTTGTCTATCATCTGCGGATGACACTTTACCAATGTGTCTATCGACGGTGACGACACTGCGTGTCTGTTGCAAGTGACGGACACTTTATAAATGCGCCCGTCGACAAGAACGACACCCTGTATCTACCACCAGTCTGAAGAGGCCTTAGTTCAAACGACGACACCAATGCGGTATCTGTCTTTCATGCATGTTCATTTTAGCGCTTAATATTTATTAGGGTACCCTTGTGTAATAAGTAGATCATCAATTGTAGTGGCCACAGTTTAGTGACTCACAATTAATAACACAATATTCGCATTAAACAAAAGAATAATATATTATATTAAGTGAACAGTTGCAGCGGCCACAGAGTAGTGGCTCACAACATTAACATCAATACTTAGGAAGTACGTTTGTTGTTAATTAAGTTGCTAATTATAATAATAAGTAATAATTGAAAAATAAGTACTGTACATTTCGACATCACCACAAACAACTGTCAGTTAAGGCACACACACATGCATGTTACATTACGCATATTAACACGTTAAACGTGCAACCCTGTATGTGGGCTATTATTTAACGTCAACAGCCTTATAATGATAGTTGAAACGATTAATTACTCATTTAATTTAAACAATAATAATAAAACATACTATAATCTAAGCAACTTCCATCCTGTTATTAATCAGTATCGGAGGTTAGCTCGTTAGGATATTGTAAAGGCTTGAGCTTATCTCTGGCAAGAACGTTTTTGTAAGGACGACCACGAGAGGTGGTACTTTTGATTAAATAACGGTCATGAGGTAAAACCTTACGCACGACAAAAGGACCATCGAAACGAGGCATAAGCTTGCCGCTGCGTAACCCTTTCTTAAATACCTTACGTTCAGCCAGGACGAGATCGCCTTCCTTAAATGGAGCACCCTCACGTCTCTTTTTATCAAAACTTATCTTCGACCTCCGGGCAGCCTCTCGAGAGCGAGTGATAGCGCCAGTCCGAAGAGAGCTGATATCAGACCTCGTAGGTACAACAATGTCTCCCGACAGTCGTGGTCGGAAACCGTATAGTAGCTCCAGTGGTGACTTCCCTGTACTATTATTGGTATTGGAATTAATCCCGAGCTGTACCTTGGGCAAATATTCCTCCCAACGGTTCTGATCCTCTTCTCCGAGGTAGGCGACCAGAGCATCCAATATTGTGCGATTGAACCGCTCAATTTGCCCATTGGCCCTTGGACTCGCCACCGCGGTTAATACGTGTTTGATTTGCCTATCACGACAATACCTTTTGAACTCATGACAGTCAAAGGCTTTACCGCGATCGCTGATTATACGGCTAGGCAATCCGAACGTTTTAATGTACTGATCAAATGTCTTTAATACGTTGTCACAACCAGCATCGCGTACCGCCTCAATCCAGATGAAACGCGTGAACGCATCTATAATGGCGAGTATGTACATTTTGCCGGATGGACTTTTACAGAATGGACCGAGGTGGTCCACGTGAACGGTGTGAAACGGTACAGCTACCTTCTCTATAGGATGTAATAATCCTACCTTACGACCGGTCGGTTTCTTTGCGTACTGACATGATATGCAACCACCGACGTACTTCTGCACAAACCGTCTCATACCACTAAACCAATACTTTTCCTTCATGGCGTCATAGGTTTTATTATGGTTGGCATGACCGTTGTTATCGTGAAAAGTTTGCATAATTGACCAGCGAGACTGACGTGGTACTACAACTTTGTTTTGACCGTTCACTTTTCTAAATAAAACGTTATTCTCTAAAACGTAGTCCCGTCCTAGGCCGTTGTTATTGCCCACGGATGTTTCGTCCTTCAACTGCCCTATAGTGGATCGGATTGAGTCGTCATCGTGCTGCATGCTTTCAATAAGATCTCCGTCTGTGCAACGCATCACGGATTCAACTGGGTTACGACTCAATGCATCCACATGAGCCATGGCCTTGCCCGGTCGATATTCCACGTCAAAGTTAAATCCCTGAACTTCGAGCCACCATCTAGCGATGCGCGGGTTCAGGTCCCGCTTTGACCACGTCCACCGCAGAGCATTGCAATCAGTTACAATGGTGAATTTTAAACCCGTTAAGTAGACTCTGAACTTTTGTAATGACATGACAACAGCTAATGTCTCAAGTTCGAAACTATGGTAGCGTTGCTCCGCGGTGGTCGTCTGGCGGCTAGCGTAAGCAACTGGTTGGTAAGTACCATTAGGCGGTTTTTGAAGCAGAATACCTCCCAGACCGATTTTAGAGGCATCGGTGTGCACTTGTGTTTCATACTCCGGGTGAAATAATAATAGTACCGGACGACTTACTAGTATGTTCTTAATTTTATCAAAGGCCTGCTGTTGTGCAGCGCCCCATACCCATGGTTGGTCTTTTTTAGTCAATAACGTGATAGGTCGAGCTAGCGAAGCAAAGTTACGTACGTACTTACGAAAGTAGTTCGCTAGACCCATGAATTGTCTTGCGTGGTGTACGTTCTCGGGTTGCTTAAAATCGTGCACAGCATTAAGTTTATGTTGAGCCGGTTTTACTTCGCCATTACACACTTCGTGGCCCAAATACTCGACACGAGACACTAGAAATGAGCACTTATCGAGTCTCAGTGTAACGTTGGCTCCTCGAATCCGCTCTAAAATTGCTCTTAAATGGTCTAACGCGTCAATTTCCGAGTTGGAGTAAATTAAAATATCGTCTAAGTAGGCCGTGCTAAATTTAAATTTTAACGGCCCGAGGATTTCGTCTATAGCGCGTTGAAACACCGCTGGTGCATTAACTAACCCGAAGCTCATGCGAGTGTACTGATAAAGACCGTCCGGTGTGATGAACGCGGTATAGTGTTTACTCTCGTCATCAATTTGTATGCAATGGTAAGCCGACAAGATGTCTAAGCACGAGAAGACACGCGCATTCGAAAGTCGATCTAGTTGGTCCTGTATCAGTGGTAAAGGGTAGCGCTCCTTTTTGGTAATTCTATTAAGCGCGCGGTAATCGACGACCATGCGCGGCTCTCCCGTCTTTTTGGTCACGAGAATGACAGGACTCGCGTATGGTGAAGTGGACTCCTCCACAATACCTTTACTCCTTAAATCACTAACGATATTGCGGACCTTGTCACGATCACTCGCGGACATGCGATATGGTCGGTAATATACGACCTTTTCTTTATCCGTCAACTCAATATGCATCTTAACAGAACATTTGCCTATTCTGCTGTCGTCTACTCCCGAGAAACATTCCGAGTATTCCTGTAAAATCGACTCGAGTTTCGTTAACACGTCCGATTCAAGATCGTCACCTATTTTGTACGTATGCCCACTATCGTTTATCGCGGCTCGTGCTACGCATCGATTAACAGGTAAGTCAAATGAACTATTACTCGTATTTATTATATTCATGACTGCCTTTCCGTCAATAAACTCGATATCGCTCTGTGGAATAAAGCGCTCAGCCCTCGGAGCTTGATGTTCGGTGTGACGTACGGACGCATGTCCGAATAGTAGTTGGTCGCATGAAACTATTATTTTGTTTACTCCTGGCGACAACGCGACTGGACTATCCGTGACCAACTTCACATGTTCGACATCCTCACAAGCGGCGGGTAACTCGCGTAAATAATTTGCGTTATACATTTTTAAACACGTGGGTGTCTTAATGACATACACGTCTGGATAATCCGTGAACGGTTGACCTATAATCACACCGATGTCTTGTGCGCTGTCTGGCACAATATAAGCGCTCGCGTCGCACGAAGCTTCGTCTGCACACACCTTTACGTACGCTTCACCAATAGGTATTGTCTTCGAACCACCAAAACCACTTATAACGCTATTCGATTGACAGGGCTGCACATCGAGATTTAATTTTTGTGACATAGAGTTAGTAATAGTTATACACGAACTACCGAAGTCAATAAAAGCTTTCACGGGGTGGTCATTGACCCTTGCGTTTAAATAATATTTCGAGCTTGATGACTGGTCTTTTATAGCATGTACCGACTGGGATGCGCCAGCGTTCGAATTATTATTATTATTGATGTGCGACTTTCGAGCCTTAAGTTTCAAACATTCATCCTTAATATGGCCCGATTTACCACAATACGTAAATTTTTTAGCTTTGCGGAAACATTTATCTTCCGTATGGCCCGATTTATGACAAAAAGCGCAAATAGTTGCTTTATCACGCGCCTTGTAATTGCAATTCGTTGCGATATGACCGCGCCTTTTACAAAGATTGCATCTTATTTTTTTAAAAGAGGAATTTACACTTGACACGATATGACTTGTTCCTTCGGCGGTACGAAGTGCGGATAGGTATTTTAACAACTTAGTGGGGTCATTACAAGCCGCGGAAACCGCGCCGACCTCTACGATCTGACTACCAATCGTGCCAATTATAATTTCCGTGGTGAGCGATGGCGGAAGGCCACAAGCATTCCCCAAAGCCAGTTTATCATAATAAAATTGCATGTAGTCATCGTCGGGTTTCCGTACGACATTAACTAAATCACGTAACATATTCAATTTACTTTTCTGGGACGGAAAAGCCACCATTAACTTTGACTTAAAATCCGACCAAGTCACATTCACGTCTATTAAATTATCAAACCACTGACGAGCGTAGCCCTTTAGTTTTGACGAAGTATTGAAAATAGTGGTCTTTTCGTCCCAACCATACATGTTAGATATACCTTCGATTTTACGAATCCAAAGTTCCATTGTAATTAGAGTTTTCTGGGGGTCAAATTCCGGTATAGGGTCGCTACGACCTACATATCGCAGTGATGATGGAGGTGCAACATACCTCGTATTTGTAGGCGTCAAAGTCGTGAAATTCAGTTGCGACGGCGTACCTTCGGCAGGTAACGTATTAATAACACGTGAAAGCTCATCGGCGCGCGTGGCTGATAACCCGCACTCGCCGACCGTGCTGCGGACGCCAAGCGACGGGGCGCCCGGCATCGCTAACTGAGAAATACCTGAATCCAGTTGTGGGGCTGACATATTCGGTGTCGGTTCCGCCGGCAATGACGCGACTGGTCCAGCGGTTTGCGAAACCGCCCGGTGACCGTTACCGGTAGTGGCAGGCGTCCACGAACTCGTGAAGTAGCCATGTTGGCATGTCGTGACAGGAACAGAGGTACAGAATGCACTTCCATGCGCTGCTTGATGACTACAGCCTCGCCCGGCTGGTGTCACATGTCCGATGGTCAATGTTGTAGGTATTGGCGGTGTCAAAGAGCCCTCTTCATCGATATCACTCGAAACCGGCGCGCCGTAAACTTCCGTTTCCAGTTTACGCACGCGGTGTTTTAATTGTTCTTCTAAATTTGTTAAAAGCTCGCGACGTATGCGGCTAATTTCTTCTTTTATTGTGTTATCCGCGCTCATTTTCGCGCACACGCACGTTTACACAATTCACACAAAAACACTCACGTAATACTAATAGTAAATGACTTATATATTCATTCGAGATCACATTTATTACTTAGTGGACGTTTATGGAATCTAATCCCACTTACTGAGCTGAAAGAGTAACTCATTAATCAAAGTACATACATCAAGGTAAACTGTTAGACTCGCGAGATAGGCCGTCGGGATCGAAAGGAACGTGCGCCTAATACAAATCGCGTTTCCTGACTGCGAACCGGAACTAATGCGGCGCGCTCGCAGCGGCGCCGTCCCTCACCCCTCTCGCCGCGCGCCCGCGCAACGGGAGAACCATCCCTTCGCTCTTTCAGTACTTATTACATTGGGTCGGGTATTATCGAATTGTTCGGTTGGTCTCTCCTTAGCATTGGCGGTATCTTATAACTACATAAAACTTCTATCAGGAATGCTAAGGCAATTTAGAACAAAACTAAAATAATTTTTTTTGAACGCCATCAAAATGTTAAGGTAAAAACCAGTTCATAAATGGTTCGATAGATGGCGTTGCGTAATGACGTCATTTTTTTTTTAAAGTCGATGTTGAGATTTTCCGAGCTTTCATGACCTACCGTGGTAAAGAAAGTTGCACTTAAACATATTCGTAATTTTATGAGTGCACAATCTAATAGTCGTCGAGGTTTAATTAAACTAGATTGTGCGTAAAATTAACTTCTTTTGCGGATATGTCCTTTGTGGGCCCGTTTTTAGTGTTCCGTAATTATTAGAGTTCCGTAACAAATAGCCTTTTTTAAGTTGGGTTACCACTATGTTAGCGCTCCAGCAGCGCTCCGCGCTCCTGCAACTGCTCCAATGGATACGTCGCGCGCACTTCTACATGCGCTCCCCTTTGACACACTGCGCTCCCCTTTGTGTTCGCGCTAAAAACCGTCACGAGTCGGAGCGCCTGCCGCGGAGCGTGCAATGTTGCACGCTCCGTGTTCGCGCACGTACCCACTACCGGGAGCAGTTGCAGGAGCGCGGAGTGCTGCTGGAGCGCGAACATAATGGATCTTTAAACTAATAAGTGGGAACACTTATTGTGACGGACGGGAAACTACGGAACCCTACACTGAGCGTGGCCCGACACGCTCTTGGCCGGTTTTTTCTTTCTTTGTAATGCCAAACGAATGGCGGGAAATTGAATGTGAAGCGTCACCCTGGACTTGGATATATGGTTAGCCAGTGACTCTTTTGAGTAAATCGTGATAATAACATTACTACAGATATAACTAAACACACCTGCTTATCTACAAAAATAAACTCACTCAGAATCTACAGAACGCCACATGCGCCGATCCTGATGTATGAACGTGAATGAGCAAAAAGAGATTGTATTTATAGGATCGTGGTACAAATTACCATTACTGAACTGACTACATTACTACCATTTCATTTCTTCAAAAAAGTCTATTAACGTGGCTGCTCCAAATCTATCTATCTTCTATATCTTCTTCTTCTATATCTATCTATATCTATACATATAATAAATCTGTAGACGAGACGTTTCTGTACATTGAAAATATTTCCAAAAAAAATAGTTGGGGTGTTAAAGGATAACCAACAGATGCCATTTCATAAATTTTTGGAATTTTTGTCTGTTTGTCGGTTTGTCGGTTTGTCTGTTTGTCTGTTTGGATGTGACAGATTATTGATTTGAACAGGGTCAACGTAAAAAGTACCAAACCAATACGGTTACTTTTTATACTCAAATATGGTGTAGAACTCGGAGCAGTGATTAGTTTTTATTTCATCGCAATCGGTTCACTCTATCAAAAGATATAATCAATTTAAAGTATTCTAGAACAACTTTTTACGTTTTTTAGTAACACGTAACGACATCTATTGGCGCGATATAGTACCTACTAACGAAAACATATTGTTGTTGTGATGTGAATAATCACGTCCTATTAGTTTATGCTTACTTAAATGACGAAATAACACAGATACCTACTTATGTCTATGTTATTTTAAAAAGTAATGATAATGATTATAATATTAAACAAAATCGCTTTCCATTGATGGTTTATTTAGTGGCGCCTGTGGCGCAAAAATAATTTTAAACAAAAAGTGAGGATAATGTAAGATAATAATAATTAATGTGGTGTTCTGAGCGATAGAGAAGTTAGATAATTATTGATATAGAAAGTTGAGTAACGCAGAGCATTTTTTAACGAAGTTCTTATATGGAGCTTGCGGTAGGAGTTCTAAGGGAGAAATCGTCAAATAACGAAAAAGCGTTATGCCTCATTTTTCAAAGTAATAGGTAGATAGAGACACACACACAGAGAGAGAGAGCTATTTTTCATTGTTTCCGAGGATCCTGACCCCGGTAAGTGAGGTCAAAAAGAAAATCAAAGATGGCGGTTGCCAAAATTTTTAACTTTTTCGTCATGGGTGTCGTTTTCATGGTTTTCGAGGGTGCTGAAGTCGATAGTCAGGTCAAAATGAAAATGATGGCGGCTGCAATTTTTTTAAATGTTTTGTCATAGGTGTCGTTTTGATAGTTTTCGAGGGTGCTGAAGCCGATAGTCAGGTCAAAATGAAAATCCAAGATGGCGGCTGCAATTTTGTTTTGATTTTTTGTCATGGATGTCGTTTTCATAGATTTCAAAGGTGCTGAAGCCGATAGGCAGGTCAAAACGAAAATCCAAGACGGAGGTTGCAATTTCTTTGAATGGGTTTCGTTTTATTGGTTTTTGAGAGTGCTGAAGCCAATAGTGAGGTTAAAATGAAACTGTAACGGCTTACCCACCGTCGATTGGCCCATGAACCGTTGGTGAACATTATCTTTAAACCATTAACTTTTTTCCAAAGGACTTTTCACCCACGAACGTTTTGCCAACATAACTCTACGTCAGTGAATGCTTTACCCACAGAATGTTTTGACCAATAACTTTTCACCCAAAGAACAAGGCCAACAGACGCCGGGAAACATGAAAGTAAAATAATAATAAGACGTAGTCCTTTATTTCTGTGAAAAGGGTATAAAGTAACCTAACCAAGCCTAACCTCGGGGTGCCCTTCGCTCGCTTTGCTCGCTCACTTGAGCCGCCATCATCCCTTCGAACCCTACCTGTCCGAGTCGGGGTGCCCCAAGTCCCGAGCTCGCTTCGCTCGCCCTTGCATCCTTAGTTCTATTTGACATGGGTCAAATGTTCTTTGGGTGAAAAGTTATTGGTCAAAACATTCTGTTGGTTAAGCATTCACTGACGTAGAGTTCTGTTGGGGAAACGTTCGTGGGTCACAAGTCCTTTGGATGAAAAGTTAATGGTGTTGATCAACGGTTCATGGACCAATCGACTGTTGGTAAACCGTTTCAGTACTGGTTAAAATGAAAGTCCAAGATGGCGGCTGCAAATCGAAAAATTGGTAGTGTGTGTCGTTTTCATGGTTTTCGAGAGTGCTGAAGCCGATTGTGACGTCAAAATGAAAATCGCAGATGGCGGCTGCAATTTTCTTTTTCTTTTTTATCATGTGTGTCGTTTTCATGGTTTTCAATATAAACTTACACGACTTTGTGTGAAATAAAATAAAATACAACCGACTTAAAAACACACTTCAAAGTGCAATAGACCTTTGGTTTCAGAAGTCTGTAATTTCTTGCCAACGCGCAACGTCTTCCCAAACTAAGGTTATTTTGCACTTTCTAGGGTTTTTTATGGAAGTCGGTT
This sequence comes from Gortyna flavago, assembly GCA_963669345.1. Taxonomy (NCBI): domain Eukaryota; kingdom Metazoa; phylum Arthropoda; class Insecta; order Lepidoptera; family Noctuidae; genus Gortyna; species Gortyna flavago. The sequence goes on along the minus strand of OY770129.1, from coordinate 6,877,668 downwards.
ATATGTTTTTGTAATTATCTTTACAATTTTTTTTCTGGTTTTCGGCAGTATAAGGTCTAAATCAAAATCATGTCTAAAGTTTTCATGGGTTTCATCTTCGTAGTTTAAATGGCGGCCGGTGTCAAATATAACCAAAGTTTAATGGGTTGCTTTTTACACGGGCAACTTTATGTAGAAGCTCTTACCATTAATGTATTCTTCCTTTTATCATCTAGATATCTCGATGCTTTATAAGGCATAATATTGGTAAGTATATATGATATCTTAAATACCAAGTTAAGAAATTCTAAATTTACCACAGAGAAGAAACCAAGACTTAGAAAAACTAACTTCAAACTTCACCTACTAATCTCAGATATACTTTAGATAAAATGGTGATATGATTTTACAAGTCGGTATTCTAAGACAGACGCAAAATAAAAATTTTATTTTGCGTCTGTCTTAGAATACCATTAATGGACATAATTATGGCTGTTTGGTTAGATAATCAGCCTCGAGCAGGCGCTTTTATTTTAATTTATTCTCAAAAATCAAAGTGACACTTTGTCGCATTGTCATTATGAACCATGAAGACGCAGTGATTGCAGTCGAAAGGGCCGTGGTAGCGAACCCTAGGTAAGGAAAGCGTTACCAGGCAAGATCTAATGATTCTTCCTTTTCAATGAAGGAGTGGCAATTACACCTTTCCTAAGCGACACATTACCTGTTGTTTTCCGACATCCACGCGAACGAAGTCGCGGGCACAGCTAGTATTTTTGTATACTGTAAGTAATCATCAATCATATTTATGTACCTATATAGTCTATGTGTGTTGTATTGTTTATTGGAGTATAAGTAGTATATAAGTTACATTTTATACCCACGTGTAATAGGTACTGTAAATATTCGTATGCCACTTTTAGTGGCGGATGTAACCTACCTATCTTTGTATATGTAACCTGAACCTATACTAACCAACTTTGTGCCTACCATAACCGACGAATAAATGTATTTGTCACTAAATTCCAAATAAACATCGATCTGGAACAGGTATAAGGATCATGATACAAATTATCATACAAAACCCCAAATAAAAATGCACATTGAAAGAAAAGTTTCAATAATTGACATTCAAGTGTACAAAGAAGCTCGATGAATCAAATGAAAGCTATTTTCAGCAACAAAGAATACCCGGTTATAATATGTGCTGTAAGTTGCTATGTTACTTTACAAAGTGAAATAAACAAAAATGCCTGAAGCTGCTTCACCTCCAACAGTTTTATTAGGAACATATTTATCGAATATTGAGTTGAAGTGAATGATAAATTGTTCCAATATTTCAAATCATTTATTGTTTGCTTCGAACTAGTTTTAGTAGTCGATATTGTTTATTCAGTGCACTCTATTATACCTATGGTTGTGCATATGTATCTTGTGGTTACCTAATTTACTTGCATTTATGTTATACCTATTTATCAGTTGATATTTTTCCAAAACCTTCAGTCGACTGAATAATAAATAATTTATTGTGTGCTGGGACTCAGGCCTTCTCTCTTCGAGAGGGAGTGGGCTGTAATCCACCACGCGGGCCCAGTGCAGGTTGGTAGATCGCACGTCTTCGAATTTTTGGTTCTAGGACATGCCGGTTTCCTCACGATGTTTTCCTTCACCGTTTTGAGAGCAGTGGTGATGAAATTATTGATACAAAACATAAAAGCGTCTGCCTGGGTTTGAACCCACGACCTATACGACTCGTAAGTCGGGGCCGTTACCACTGGACTACCACTGCTCAATTGTGATCTTAGTTTGTTTTAGAAAACCATTAGTAAGCTCAAAGACATCGTGCGAGATCCTTTTATGTGCGTAGAGACCGTTTTCGAATGTCGCGATATTGGAATCGTATTTATTTCCTTTACGCTACGTTACAGATGAAACTTCAGGATATAATACGATTTTCATGACAAAATGTTGCAGACACGCGCATGACAAGATGATCCTTTTGTCAGACCTAACGATAGGAAACGGAAGTCGTCTACAGAAATATTAATAATTTACGTAATATATCATTCATCGTGGTGGATCTGAGGGGAATATATTCATATCGGGACGCAGTTTTATGTTAGTTCGTCCCCAGTTTTATGAAGTACAATATTTATTTGATTGTCCGTGGGTTATGGCCGTGCCTATGACGTCACAGAAAATCTGGGGTAAGAGTTCAGTTTAGATCCGTGGCTCCCAACCTTTGACCGGGTTACAAGGTTGAATAAAATAATATCAAAACTTTTAACATAATAATTTTTCAACATAATCATTCAAACAAACTTACCAAATGTCAAGAAACATAATCTATATAAATACTGAAGTCACTTTTCAAGCAGTGATTGATATACCTACAGTAATTAGGTGGTGGACTTATTAGTTAAGGTTAACTAAAAGAACGGTGACCGCTCACATAGCGTTCGCAATTTGTCGGTGAATGACGTCACTGAAACGTTGTCTATGAAGATAAGTTGGTGTGTTTTCCTAGAGAGCGTTTTTGACACCATACAGTCAAACCCCGCTGCTTAAAGATTTAAATCGCTGGATTTGCCCTCACCGTACTTAGTCACCCGAAAAATTGTCCATATTGAAAGAGTGGGATCACACATCATTATATAGCGTTTCCATGACAATAAAGTCAAGCCCTCAAAATAATCCGATCCAGCCTGTTCCTTGCTGCCCTCTTCCAGCGCCGAGGTCCGTACCCCACAGGGGGTGCCCTTAAAGCGTGTAGTCGCTTGGTTTTTAAGTTTTTTAAGCCCTGGTTGGACGCGTTAATTTATTGAGGCACCCACAGGCAAGTCCGGTTAAGGACGCGTTTACGAATTGACGCGCTTCAATTTTAGGTATTGAGTCTTACTACTACACGTGCACGGCTCACACACACAGCGACATGCGCGAAGCGGCGAAATTATGAGTAAACTGACACGACTTGATACTTGAGCCTACTTTTATTTAATTTTTAGGCATGTATTTTTTTAAGCTTACTATGCGTTGTTGTCAAAAAGTTTGTACCGTGAAATGTTCATAAAAGTAGATACCATTTACTTACTTGATTGGTAAGCAAGTACATGCCAAAGTACCTATGTATTAACAATTTGCGCGACAAGCTTTTTGAAAACATATAATTTAAAAAAAGCTTATTTATATTCGTTTTATTTAGTATTTTTAACCGACTTCAAAAAAGGAGGAGGTTCTCAATTCGGATGCTTATACATATATTTTTTTTATGTAAAGGTGTTAGGTTAGATAACTCCGTCATAATAATATATAGACGGACTTGCAAAAATCTTTTTTTGTTCGAAAGAGGTTTAACTTTATTCCGAAATAGACCATTCCGGAATAAAGTGATGAAGAGTTTCGGAGACAGACAACCGAAGGCTTCAATAAATGCCAGCAAATCAACCGCGATTGCTGATATCGCATATGTATGCATTGTTTACGCAATCACACAATATAACATCACGCCTGTACCCTCTAAAGGGGTACGCAGATGTGTTTAGTATACCACGGTACACCCTCATTTCTGTCAAAGTTGTTATTGGAGTACCTCTAATCTTGCAAGTAAATTCGGGCATAACTTTTTGTTTATGAATTGATTTAATAATTAACCGACTTCAAATAAGCAGTATTTTTTTATGTATGTTCGGGCATAGCTCCGTCATATCTCTATAGACGGATTTGCAAATTCTCTCAAACAAAAGTTTATGAATTGATGTAATAATTAAACGACTTCAAAAAAGAATCAGTAATTATTTTTTATGTATGTTCGGGCATAGCTCCGTCATATCTCTATAGACGGATTTGCAAATTCTCTCATTTTTTAATGGATAAGGTATTTATTTATTTATTTAATACTTCAAACACAAAAATGTACAGAGGCGGACTTAATGCCATAGGCATTTTCTACCAGACAACCTTTGGGTGATGCAGAGACAAACAATGGTAGGTGTAATAATGAAAAATGAGGAATAAATATTAGGTATGCCTCAGGATAAGGTATACCTTTATAAGGTATAGCTTTATGAATTTTGCTTAAAGTAATTTAAATTTGTATTGGGCAGGTACAAATAAAAAATGAAAAATAAAAATTGTTTTCCAAAAAAAAAAAACATCGGACTTTAAAAAAAAACACTTACAAAGTAAAAAATAACTTTTTGGAAGGTGCACCTTCAGGTCACTCCATCAAATCCGGAGGTAAGGTCTCAACATAACTAACAAAACGAGCCCAAACTCAGAACACCTAGCTCTACTCGTCTATTAGTTCCAGTAGCAGTCTTCGAAGTACACCTTCAGGTCACTTCATCAAGTCTGGGTGTAAGGTCTCAACATAACTAACAAAACGAGCCCAAACTCGGCACATCTTCCTCTACTCGTCTATTAGTTCCAGTAGCAGTCTTCGAAGTGCACCTGCAGGTCACTCCATCACGTCCGGAGGTAAGGTCTCAACATAACTAACAAAACGAGCCCAAACTCGACACACCTAGCTCTTCTCGTCTATTAGTTCCAGTAGCAGTCTTCCAAGTACACCTGCAGGTCACTCCATCTAGTCCGGAGGTAAGGTCTCAACATAACTAACAAAACGAGCCCAAACTCGGCACACCTAGCTCTTCTCGTCTATTAGTTCCAGTAGCAGTCTTCGAAGTACACCTGCAGGTCACTCCATCTAGTCCGGAGGTAAGGTCTCAACATAACTAACAAAACGAGCCCAAACTCGGCACACCTAGCTCTTCTCGTCTATTAGTTCCAGTAGCAGTATTCCAAGTACACCTGCAGGTCACTTCATCTAGTCCGGAGGTAAGGTCTCAACATAACTAACAAAACGAGCCCAAACTCGGCACACCTAGCTCTTCTCGTCTATTAGTTCCAGTAGCAGTCTTCCAAGTACACCTGCAGGTCACTCCATCTAGTCCGGAGGTAAGGTCTCAACATAACTAACAAAACTAGCCCAAACTCGGCACACCTAGCTCAGCTCGTCTATTAGTTCCAGTAGCAGTCTTCGAAATACACCTGCAGGTCACTTCATCAAGTCCGGAGGTAAGGTCTCAACATAACTAACAAAACGAGCCCAAACTCGGCACACCTAGCTCTTCTCGTCTATTAGTTCCAGTAGCAGTCATCCAAGTACACCTGCAGGTCACTCCATCACGTCCGGAGGTAAGGTCTCAACATAACTAACAAAACGAGCCCAAACTCGGCACACCTAGCTCAGCTCGTCTATTAGTTCCAGTAGAAGTCTTCGAAGTACACCTGCAGGTCACTTCATCAAGTCCGGAGGTAAGGTGTCAACATAACTAACAAAACGAGCCCAAACTCGGCACACCTAGCTTAGCTCGTCTATTAGTTCCAGTAGCAGTCTTCGAAGTACACCTGCAGGTCACTCCATCTATTCCGGAGGTAAGGTCTCAACATAACTAACAAAACGAGCCCAAACTCGGCACACCTAGCTCAGCTCGTCTATTAGTTCCAGTAGCAGTCTTTGAAGTACACCTGCAGGTCACTCCATCTAGTCCGGAGGTAAGGTCTCAACATAACTAACAAGACGAGCCCAAACTCGGCACACCTAGCTCAGCTCGTCTTTTAGTTCCAGTAGCAGTCTTCGAAGTACACCTTCAGGTGACTCCATCATGACCGAAACGAAATATGAATAATCCCTACTTACTTCTAAAAAAATAATATAAGACTGTGAATAAAATCTTTCATACGATAGTCATACAGAATGCGTGAAGTATCAAGTTTGGTATGTCAAATATTTTCTATCCGTACAGCGATCTTTTTCAGCACAAGCTGCTGCTTACAACCGACATAGAGTCCACCCACGACGACGGCTGAGCGCAGACTAATATTTCTTTACAAATTTTTGTGTAATAAAGCAAGACAGTGACCAGTAAAATAACCCTTAATACTGTGCATTAAGATTCACATGTTACAGCTAAATATGTGAAAAAATAGACTCGATTTTTATTTTTTTTCTGAGCCATTTGGTAACATTTTGATAGTTCTTTATACTATCATTTTGAGTTGAACATGTCTGGTTACATAAAATATTTTTAAATACATAAATTTATGTTAATAAATAGAAGAAAAATGTACCTAAAGTCATTACGATATCGTCAATTTTGTGTGAAGAGGCGACGGAAATATTTTTTTACAATATTATAAAATAAACTTTCCGAATAAAAATTTTGCCATATTTGAAGATGAAGGAGCAATCTATCTGTGGTAATTATTAGTTAGATTTGGTTTCGTATCATTTTCCCGCAAAATGTACCGAAAAACTGCTTATTTTTGTTAGATTCGTAAACGCCTCCTTAAGCAGACGACAATCTCCTAGCAAGAACTGCAAGAAGGCATTCCCAAAAAAAAAAAACAAGTCAAGTCACTGCGTCATTGTTTGTCAGTGGTGTCAATACGAAGTAGAAACGCATATGGAACTATCTTTTGACGTAGTAGGTATTTAGCGGTTTAAATCTTTGCCGCTGTCATCATTTTCATGACAGCCCTCACTGCAGTCGTTATGTTATATACAGTAACCATTTTTCTTATAGCTTTACGAGCCAAATGAAATAAGAATCCGTGATGTTCATTTGTTTACTGGCCATGTAAGTACCAAGCAGGAAGTTTGGAGGATCACATTACCGGTGGAGACGCTATATCACAAACATCGGTTGTCTGTTGTATTTCATCGTAACGCAACACTAAGGCCCTTTGCGTACACACGTTTTTCTTGCCGTTAAAAACTGCGGTTTTTCGCACGTTATAGGCACGGTTCGTCAGTGTTGTATGGATCACTATGGAAGCTTGTACACGGACACGTTTTTTTCTACGGCGCGGCTTATACGCCGTACCGTAATGAAACCGTGCCGTGTACAAAGGGCCTAATGAATTCGACACGAAAACAAATGAAAACTGGACGAGAATGGCATTCCGATAGCCAGAAGAATGATTGAAGTATCAAGTACTTAAGTACAGTCCGTTCACAGCTACTTTATGTCAGACAGCAGCAGCCTTAGAGGAACGTTAATGTAACGAGAGTAAGATCACAATGATTTTGACAGACTTTCCAGTGGCAGCAACCGGCAACCCAACAGTAACCATAATGGAATGATAATAAAGATCACTGTTTAATTTTACAGTGATGCAAAATCAGATGTAAAATGACTGTACCTAAAGTTTTCAGCGAAAAGTTCCTGGCAGTAAAAATTTAAAAGCTAAAAATAGGAGAACTCTTTATCTCAGTGAAATAGGGTTGTTTTTTGTTGATTTCCCGAATGAAACAACAATGAAACTTGAAATAATGTGTAAAAGGAAAAAATCAATCAACTTAGGCCGCTTTCACATTAGCAGCGCGATAGTAGCACGGCAGAAGCAGATGCATTTCAAGAACAGCCGCGCGATAGCAGCGCGCGAATAGTGATATTCTGACTGAGCGCGACGGTCGCGCGACTGTCGCGCTTCTAAAGTCGCTAAGTGTGAAAGCGGTCTTACTGTCGTTGGTACTGGAATTGTCAACTGATGTTTTGATTCTCTTTTTGAACAAACTATAAAAAAAGGACAAACGACAACCTTTCCAACCCTTCCAATTCCAATTGTAAAAACTAAATACAATTTTTTTAAAAACTAAATACAATTTTTCAATTGTATTTAGTTTTTCAAATTGTTAAAAAAAATGTCAAACAATAATATTATAAACGCGAAAGTTTGTGAGTGTGTGTGTGTGTGTGTCAAATATCATGAAATGCAACACACATTGAAACAAATTCGCATAGCATTGTGTTACATTTCACGTTGCATTGCATAAATTTGGACGGCTTATTTGTGATACATTTCGTGTTACATATCACTAAACTGTGCCGGGCATAAGTATGTAAATTCTGTGCTTATCAAGCTATAATTAAGTACCTATGTGAGGTTTATGGATAGGTAAACTATTATCAGATACCCTGTCTCTGTGTCTTCATAAGTAATTATTTGCTAGAGTTAACAGTGATGACTCTCATTTAATTATCTATGTATTAGGAAGTGTCGAAGTAATAATAATTATAATTCTCCATTTACGGGAGTTTGCTTCTAATTATTTTAACTGCTTCAGGTGATATGTGGTTCAAGAGGCCGCTTTATTTTTTTCGATCGATATTTTTTTTTTGTATTTTGCGGTTTGAAATCTATTCATAGGTAATGCTTCTGATGGTCGTTTCTGCCTCCCCAGTACCCTAATTGAGTAACACACTTTCATTCACAATCTGAATAATTTTGAAAGATATTGCTAATCCATTGCTTCATAAATTCGAAAAATATAAATAACGCAATGAATGTTGTTGAACTGTCAAAATTAAAGTCATTGGTATTGTTAGCGTGTTGCGCAACTACCCCGCTGGTCCTTGGAGTCATCGCAAAAAGTATTTGAACTCTTCCATGCTCTAAATATCTGTCATTCGAGGGCATTCAATATATGCTAAACAACGTTACCTTTGTCGCTAATAGGCTAACAACATCATATAAGGCCCTAAATTACCAAGTGCATTGACCCGAATAGCTTGCGAATATAATTGATGGCAAGCGTGTAACGTGCGTGACACGTTAGCCTAACATAACATTATCGTATGGAACCCGAAACGCACCGTACCGTTCTAGAGGTAATTAACTAATTACGTAACTAACATATTACGGTTGTGTGGAAATTGCCACAGTAAACTTTGTCAAGCAGGTGCCAATTGTATTAGTCAAGACGTTGGTCTTGTTAAACAGTTAAAGTCGTTGTTACGGGTTAATCGACCACCCAACAACGTATACCTAAAAAGAAAAACACATAAAATTGGCGGCAGCTATCAAAAATCCGAGAATCTGAATCAAAGAAATGCCCTTTGCTTTGGTACCTAATCCGCATAAAAAACAAGCTCAACAGAAATAACAACTAAGGATACTTTTAACTATTGGAAGTCGATTAAAAACAAAAGAAACGAACTCATGAAAGATTGCCTTTCTGCAAATCTGCAGTAAATAGGCAACAGAAACAGCGAAGGAGAACCTCCTTTCAGCGCATGAGATCATAATGTAACTTGTAAATGCGGCTCTAACATAAATACCTTACTTCATATAGTTGCCGCGGAGACGACAACAATCCTAGAAAGAAATACCTACGTGTATTTTCCCCAATGCCACATTTTAAGACCTTTTCTGTTCTGATATGTATCTCAAAGAATTAATCAGCGTAACCCGTGAAGGGAGCCGCTCGGGACTCTATTTTTTTCCTCTATTCCTAGCGCAGATATCGTTATTGTATGTAAAGAGGCCGATTCTCACTCGCAATATATACCTATCAATGTCTTATACGCTTACCTCGAAAATCTTATAACAAAAGATGAAAATATTATAATATTGAAGAGAAAGTGTTTTTCTTTTCTTTTGCATGAGAGCAGCAGATGTGTGTATATTGTATTAAACGTCACAAAGATGAACAGTAACGATTCTCGCCCCATTCAACGCTTGAAAAACGATTCTGCTTAGGACCTTGATTGGATTCGCAGACGTACCTATATAGAAAAGATAAAAATAGCAACGCGTACAACGAGACTCACAATTTCCGAAATTACAGTCCACTGCATTGTCCTTAAAATAAGAAAAGCAGCCTAGACTAAAGTTTAAAATTATTTGGATAGCATCGTCTCAGAAGTCAGAACACTTGAAGTTCGTGAGTCGAAATTGAAACATCAAGCTAAACTGTTGGAACAATGTGACGGTAATTTATACAGGTCTGCGCTCTACGGCTGAGAAGAATGTACAATTTGTATGCAAAGTGGCCGATAGGCTGTTTATACGGAATACAATATCAAAAAATGGCGACCGTAACTATTTACATGTATTAGCAGTATATTCGGCTTGTTCACGGTTTAGGCGAGGGTATAGACAATATATACAATCGGTGGGAACAATGGAAGGTGCGTAAGTACTGACCACAATTACCTCTACGTCATCTTGTTTTAAAAGTATTTCTTCCTAAACCATAGGGTTCTCAGCGTGGGTAATAAAACCCCCTCGTGGGCGTTTGTTACTTTCAGGGGGATTAGTGGAAGACCCAGAGAAAATTATATATCCTATCTTACGACTATATTATATTACACGTTTAAATATAATCGTGGCAATAGCAGTTCCGGATTCGCGACAGATGGTAAGTAAAAAAATGGGGGGCTCTAGAAAAAAAATATTCTTAAAGCGGTAGGCAAAATAAGGATGAGAACCTATGTCCTAAACAGTGAATGGAGGCGCAAACCCCATGATGTGGGTTTACATAATTCGCATAATTCGAATGCAATAATATACGGACTTACGGACAAGGTAAATAAAACCCATTAGATCTAATTAAAAGTAAAAAAAACTGCGTTTGTCGTTCCCTGATAATTGCAATGCAAGGAAAGGCGTTTCATAAAGCCTTATTTTTTTAAAAATAATACTGCAGTTTAGCTAAAATACTAGGAAAAATTAATAAGTAAAGAACAACCGTAAAAGATTATGGCGATGAATGATGATGGATAACTGACAAAAAAAAACAGTTTTCATTTAGATTTTCGAATATTTTGTATTCATTTGGCTAGAAATGGAATGCTCAGAGGAACTCAATGTTCAATGGGCATTGTTCATATTTTTTAAATGTTGTAATTGAAAAACCATTTCGAGGAATAGCGTTACTAATCATTATGGACTAATTAATTTACGAAAAATATTAATATTTATTGATATTTTTGATAAAATACGATTGACCTTCTGTGCCCTTCAAATTACGTCACCTGCGACCGTACAGTTTAGTATCGTTACCTCAAAAATAAAATAAAAAGTAAGTGGCAAGTATTGTCTACAATCCGTCAGTGTCAAGTGTAAAATTATAATATGTCAAAAATATATTAAATTTAAACATTCCGACTTGCCTCTTATTCATCTCGTTTATAAATCTGATTACATTGTTTCAACAATCGACAATATTTAATATATCGGAAGAGTTATGGAATACAAAAAAAATGGAATGAAATGCTATGGAATGAAAAATTTTAATAGATTGATACTTTGACACTTTGATAGGTGTGGATGTCGTTGTGTTGACAGATTGAAATTTTTTATTTCTACATTGTACTAGTGAGGCAACAGCACTTAATCTTTAGTGCCACTGATGACGTAACCTACATTAAAAATTTTAAATATTTTAATATTTATAAAAAAATAACTATTGAGCCAACCATCAAAATATTCAAATTAGTTTCTCAAAATGCTCTAAATTTTCAAAAAATAAAATATAATCTAATGGTTAGATATTTTGGACCATCCCCATTGGAGAAGCGTAGTGGTGTAGTTTGACCAACTATGGACTTTAATTTTTACCTTTTATTGCTTGTTTTCGTCAACAAACTACCGTGTAACTTTAGACAATTAATTAAACCTCCTCACCTTTGCCGGGTGCGGCAAATGACAATGCTATAACATCGTTGTAGCACCAACTTGGAGGCAATTAGGTAAAAATACGATCCCTAGTTATCACTGTGTTCACTCTCTGTGATTTTACTCCTAATATTTTTAGGTTTATTACCTATAAACGGCAGGCTGGATAGTCGTTGTGCTCTATCTACCAGTGACAGTGTCGGATGAAATATGTACCCAACTGTGAATCTCTGATACATCGTCACAAGTTTTTTTGTCATATAACGAAACTTGTTTATCCAACTCAGATAACTTAACGCGAAAATATTCAAATAATAAAGGAGAACGGCAGGCTTGTATGGGAATTTCGTACAGCTAATAAAAGTTCGTGTTTTGGAACACTTTTTGTTTTAATTGGTAGATAATATGATAAACAAGCCCTTTTTAAATTCTTAGATTTTTAGAACTTGGGACGTAAAAGTTATAACCAGTTTTGTTTTTTAAGGTTATGTACTAGTGTACCAATGTAAATTGATACTCAGAGGTCATAGACTTGTGTGCGTGATTGACAATTGAGTATTGACGCTGTCGTGTCACGTAATGGCGGCATAATAATAAATTGCTCAGATGCAGTTACAAACCACAATCCAAAACAACAGCAAAGAACTGAACCATAGAGTAAAGTAATATATCGGAAGTGAACTGAAAGACAGAATGATTTTCTTTTCCTGTCAATAAAATAATTGCCATATGAACAAAAAAATATTTTTGACGAAAATCATTCCTATCATAAAATCGTTAAATAATATGATTATGTGCAACAATTATGCATTCATCCGTTTATTATATAAGTGTTTATTTATATTTAATGTTATTTCCATTTCTAAATAATTAGTTATCATTTCGATATTTGTGTTATTTTACATATGGCAACTTCTAAAAAGATAACTGCGTTTAGTTTAGGATTCTATTACGTTTATTTATTAAAATCTTTTTATTCATATTATTAATTAATCCGAAGTTCTAAAAATAGTACACTTACATGAAAATTAATGGTTTAGTTGCCTTAATAAGTGGTACAAATTCTATAACAGAACAACAATAAAAGTATCCTGTACGAAATCTGCCGTTCACCTTTGTCTCTTACGAAAACTTTTGTATTTTTCTTACATATACTTTTTTGCCGATCTGAAAAAATAGAAGCATGTAGGTATAAGGTAACTGAAAACTGCCTACGCCTCTCAGTGCCTAAAGTTTCGCGTGTAATGGAGTATGGAAGAATTATTATTATAATTTCTATAGAAAAACGATAGGAATTGTGGGAACGACAATACACAACGTGATTTATTTTCTTCACGGACTGCAACAAAAGCACGATTCTTAGGAAAAAAATTAAGTGATACAATTTATTCAGAATTATTCGCGACATTGCGTTGATCACAATGAAATGTTTTATCCTTTAACTTTGTTGAATAGATATAGAAAATTCTTGAGATTGTGTTTGGATAGTCTTTATGGTTCTACAATTGTGTAGAATGACTTTATCTCAGGCAGAGTGGTTATCTACTATCAAAATAACAATGTAAATTTCAACGTTTTTGACAATTTCTAGTGTAGTAAAGTTCTGTAAACGAAAACTATCCTTGTATTGTTCTGACGCCGCACAATACAATTGTTGGTATTAAATTCGACTCGGTCGGTACTTTTCAGTTTTTAGCATGGAACCTGAAAACCTTTTTCGCTTTTTACTAGTCATTGTTTTATATGCATTTGGTTTACGATTGTGTAGTTGCGCGCAATTGAGTACCTACTTATAGGATTTCTCGTGTTCCTGTGGGAAAATATGTCAATAATATGTGCACAAACATCCTATCGACCTATCTACCGTCGACATCGATGACACCGCAGCGAGGAAAACCATTGTTGTTGCTGAGCTATAATAAGCTCTATTTACGCCCTAGGCTACAGAAACTTTGTTATTAAAAGTAACAATTCATCTTTACCGGAAATACTTTCGTTCAAAACATGTCAAAAGCCATAATGGAAATTGCTATTTAATAAGCTCTATTTCCCTCATGAGCAAGTCACCAGATTCTCAACTCACCAGATTCTCAACTAACCAGATCCGCAACTCACCTGATTCGCAATTGATCAGCTAGGCTACAGTAACTTTATTATTAAAAGTCATCTTTACAGGAAATACTTGTGTCCATTAAACATGTCAAAAGCCATGTCGTATTTAAATGGTCCAATGACATGTATCACAAGTAGGTACGATTCATTCTGTCAACGTCACTTAATGGACCTTTCAGACCAGCCTGCTTTCGCTTTAAGTGTGGGAACGCTCTAAGTAGCCCATATTTTATAAATAATATTAGAAGTACCTACCACTTAACCGACCATCTTGATATGAAATTCCTGAATCATTTTGGTACACTTGGTGTCCGGAATTTATCCCCGCGCCAAACTGACGTAGTTAAAAAGATTTCCTCCTATGCCATTAACTGATACATAGGTATTTTTTTTTAGGAATAGTTGTTTTTCTCGAATCCAGGTAGAATTCCGGCTTAGTGCCAGGATCTATTATGCGGCTTAACCTGCTTCTAGGTACTTTCCCAATTGCTCTAGACTTATTTTGAACGTGAAAAATAGTTTTTATTACGGTCGGTCATCATAAGATTTATAAAAGTTAAATCTGACTTCAGAATAACTTTTATTTTTCTACAAAAGAGGTTTTAAATTTTTGATTTTGCAGTTTCAAGTGAAGTGAGTAACGAGGGACTTTCATAACTTTGTCAGAAGTGCCCTATCAGAGGGGCAATTTTCGTAATTTTAAGAACGTTCACAGTCTGATCTCAGTCTCAATCTGTCAAAAATACCTCTAATTTCTATACATTTTGACAAGTGTTTGACATTTGTTTGTCGCTGAGATGAGACTGCGACTAGATTTTGAACGTTTTAAATTACGAGAATTGGCCTTCAGATCATGGCTATTCCTATTTCAATAAAAAAATAATACATATTGGTTTAGAACACCGAAGATAGGCGGACATTCTCCAGCGTTTCAAAGCGGATCTGGTTATATTATAATCTTAAAAAACCGTCGTATTTCGAACCTCCTTCTTATTGTAGTAGGTTAAAAAAATAAAGTAATGTTGTACGGATTTTTTTATTTTCCTATTATTACAGACTGTTGGGATCGAGGGTATTATTATTTCTGCCCAGGTAAAATAATTGTAACAAAAATAGATAAGTGAAGATTACGTAGATGGAAAATGTTTCCTAAAGAAACATCCTCGAAACCAGCTGCCTATCAGGAAAGGGCTTATATATTAAGATACTAGTGACAGAATTACCGATAATTGTTTAGATGGGATCTATGCTGCTAATTAATTTGTCCTAAAATCTCGGAGACTCGGAGATCGCTTAGAGTCGATGAATAGTTTTAAATTAGGGGAGGTATACCTATTAGTCGACAGGTTAATTCAATGCCTAGAGCTTTGCAATATTGAGCCTCTAATCTTTTTGTTTGGAGTAGGGTGATTTGTGTGACACCAAATTTAGTCCCTCTTATAATCAAATTATTATGCAATTTTCATAATTTAATTACCTAATTGCCAATTAAAGCGCCACACGCCGTAACATTATTTTTCCTGAGACGCGGTCGGCGGAACAAGATTGCACTGCTAAATTCAATTTATATTAAACTAGCTTTTGCCCTCGACTTCGTCTGTGTAAAATTTCTTTTTTTAACATAAAATATACTCTATGACACTCACAAATAATGTGGCTTTCTATTGCTAAAAGAATTTTCAAAATCGATTCAGTAGATCAAGAGATTACCCCCTACAACCTCACAAACTTTACCTTTTTATAATATTAGTATAGAAGTATAGAATTAAGTTGCCTTAAGGCAGATTCCTTTTCTTTGATAAAATGTATATATTATTATAATAAAGTTAATTTATGTTCCTATAAATAATACAAGCTACTTGTGTTAAATGACACACACACATGATTTTAGACGAGTTATTGTCTAATTGTCATTATTTATAAAGGCCGACCGCTTAACTGGCGGTTTGCATGAGGTAGTAGCGCGGTGCGGGAGGAGTGTGGTGACGTGATGCGAGAGCTCAGTGAGTGATTCGTCAAGTTGTGACAACTATCACCCCTCCCGCACCGCGTAGCTACCTCAGGCGGTCGGCATGTAGTAGGTAACAACTTTACTGCAAAAATTTTTGAGAATGGGTACCTACGAAACAATCAAGTCTTTTTCCAATAACGACGAGCTGGGCTTTGCCTGTAGCGTACCTATTATAAGTTCCTTTCGAATGGAAACTAAACCCCGATATCAAAAGGTCACTAGTTGTGTCCAATTTACTGAATTTGGTTTTCTGACGTCACTTTTAACAACTGGTGGGTTACGAAGAAGCGGAGATGTTTCGATGTGGAAACTGCCAGCCATAAGGTACAGTTACAATAATTAACCTTGCAGACTAACTGAGCTTAACTTCACCAAATTTCTATTTTTGAATAATATCCGAAATCGAAACAACTTTGAATGGCCAATTGCCAACTGAAACGGTTAAAGCGTGGGTTTAAGGCTCTTTATTAGAAGCAATCTAATCATAAATTGTGCACGAACTAATAGGAATATCTGTATTGTTTCATGTTCTCTTTGTGTCCCAAATGGTAATAAAACCAATGCCGAGTTCCAGTTTATTATTAGAGCTTTTCCTGCTGAACTAAAACCATTTTCTCCTTTTTACAATCAGATCTGCGTCACTGCTTACAGCCTATATATATATTTTCATTTGACCATGTAAGGGCCTGAAAGTTTTTTTACGGCGTCGAATATTTGCATAAAGAAGGCGTATTTCTAAGGCTTATGAATGTTACGGTATCAAATGAACGACGTGTTCCGGATATCACTGAGGATATAGGTTGACTTTGAATACGAGTAAATATCGCAGAATTTTTGGCTACGACTGCAGCGCTCGGTATCTCGTCGAGTGTCGGCAACGGAGATGACACCCGCGAACGATATTCGCAAATATTTTTTATGTACCTAGATTTATGAACGTACAAGTCAGATGGGATGTTTCTGATGAAATAGAATAAATAAATTGTAATGTTGACAGCAATGTTCGTATAAACAGAACTATCTAAGAGTTATGTAATAATAGGCTCCCAAACCCAACTTTATTATTTTTATATGAAAAATAATTTAAACTATATGTTCTGTAATAAGTTCATGAAAACTGCGGATTTTAATCTGCTTTAAATCAAAGATTCTAAATAAATACCTGCCAACCTCAAATCTTCTAACTAGGTTACGCAACTCAACCCACAAAAAAGTGAAATTGAACAAAGAAAACAGTAACAAACGGTACTGAATCTCGACGTGGTTTTTACTATGGACTTCTTGTTAGTTTATGTCATATCATAACGGATAACCGTTGTGTTTGACGGGTTTATAAAAAAACAACTTCAATGGAGTTTAAAATTACAATTTCCTGTAAAGTTCATCAAATAAACCGCGCAAGCAAAGCTACGCCTAGTGCGCGCATACGGGCTACAAGTCTTATTGTACTTGTATTCATAGGCAAACCGACGTAAGTAATTTCCCTGGATTTTCATAAACCCAGGACAAACTTAGTTTACGATAATCCCTTGCGGATGACGTGTGGTTGTAAAAATTTTAGATGCTTCTTGAATATTTAAATTAAATGTTAAGACCATGTCGGGCATAAATTTAATTAAGTCAGAACCGTTTGTTCCGAGTGGTCGGGATTTAGTATTCCTGTGCGGAGGTGCGGTACACTAGTAGAACGCCTGACAGCGCCCTACGTCAAAATTCTAATTAATTTACTCAGTTCAGGAGGCCATTGACGGTCTATAAATTAAATCTGCGTCTATTTGTAACTTCAATAAGGCTTATGGCATAATCCGCAAAGACAGCCGTGGCAGGTTTGACGTGAAATGAACGTTTTACGAGTGCAAGAACTCCAAGAACAGTCGTATTTATTTTCACATTGTCTGTCAACTTTTTCCCTGACAGCATGAAGAAACTTGTAATCTGTTTGAGCGTAAGGTTGGTCAGCGTTGTATGAAACCAAACAACAGTAACATGTTGGATTTATGTTTTGGGGCATTTGTAAGTAAAGGCAGTTTGTTAGGTCATCGCGTATTCGTGTGGGTTGACAAATAGCCCACATCTCGCACGCTGGAACAGCTGGTATGACTACCGGAGCTATTTCTTTGAAGTCTCGTCAGAGCGTGGAAAGTTTAATGTGGTATATGGTAGTTCCTTGTACTGTGTTTATTTTATTGGTAAAGTTCTGGGAACTTTTATTTCAGTCTACATTTCAGCGGTAAAATAGACTAGTTTTATAAATAAAATATTGTTTGCTCCTCTGAGGAAAACAATTGAGAAAACATCTTTGAAAACATTTCCACCTACCCCAGACAAATCCATAAAGATCTCCTCATGTGTAACGGATTACTAAAATACAGAACGAATGATATTTTTATCGAGGTTCTGTTATTATCAGTATCGAGATTGAGGTTTAATATTCTGATGGGCCTGATGGCGAATCATATTTTTACGGGATGCTGTAGAGTTCATATAAACTTGTTTATTTGTTTTATAGCACTGTGTGATCTAAGTCACGTTTTTCTGACTTAAGTAGTTAATTCTTACACAGAAAAGCGTGATCTATAAAATAGTATATGATACGGAGAGAGACTAATTATTTCACGGCGTTAATTTCACGCCGTGCAATAATGGACTGCTTAAGTCACACGTATCATAATGTCCTAATTTACCGAGACTAGTACTGAAATTACGAGATTAAAATAAAATCTATTATAGGCTTGAAACACAAACATAAACATGAGAGATTATTATCACAACAGTGGTATTACTTGTAGACAGTGACTAAGTCAAAATTATTAGGCTCTTGTCCTCCCCAAGTGGCCACTAACAGGCCACTCTCCAGGGGTAATAACGCCATAATCTTATCTACAATGACAAAACGGGACTGGGATAAGTGTTTCTATATATTTGAGTGTAGTTTCTCACCATGAGGGAATGGGTAACAAACAAACTTACCTTGGACTTCGTCAACAGCCCGCGGCGTTGCTGAAGAAGATAAATACAAGGTTAAAAACTGCAAACACGATACATTAAATTCTCCTAACTTGTTTAATCAGTCTGTTAAAACGGAGTAGTTAAAGTGAAGTGTTACCGTAACTAGCGTAACAACGGACACTGTGGTTTATATAAAGAAGGTTGAACAGAACTAATGTGCGAATGAGACGGTAATTGAAACACATTTCACTTTTTGACAAGATTTTATACGAAAAACGACGACGTTTTGGAATTGTACGAGAGGTAGATTAGATAAGAAGGTTGGTTTAGATTTTGAAGGCTTAAGATATTAGAATTTTATTAGTGATGAGAATGAGGAACTATTGCCATGTGTGTGTTGTGTGTGTGTGTGTGTACCAGATCAACACCCTAATTGCGAAACACACTATCAATCTCCATCTGAATCATTTTGAAGGATATTGCTAATCCGTTGCTTCATAAGTTTGAAAAATGTGTCTTAAAGTCAAAGTCAAAGCATTTATTTCAAATAGGCACATAAAAGGCACTTTTGAACGTCAAAAATAACAATGAAATAGAATTGATTCTAGTCGCCCCTTCCAAAAGGTAGTTTTCGTATGGAGAAAAATGGGCAAGAAACTCCACCGTTACTCTTTTAAAATGTTTTACAATATTTTGCATACATTAATTATATAATAAATAATATGTGAAGACGATGCACCTAAAATAAAATTACTATACCACAATAGGTAAAAGAATTAAAAAAAACCGGCCAAGTACGTGTCGGACCACGCACAAAATGTAAGTTTGTACGCACAATATTGAGAGATTTACCATGTTGTTTCAAGATCATAGGCTTCTTATTCATTTTCCTGTAATCTATAGGTATAGAACTATTTTTTGTATTTTTTTCAAAATTTTAGGCTCAGTAGTTTCGGAGATAAGGGGGGGGGAATGGTAAATTTCCGTCTATTGTCTTAAATAACTTTAATACAATTTACTTTAAAATTATGAAAATATATTTGAGATCCTCACGGTAAGCCCTTTCATTTGATATGTCACACGGTACAGATTGCGAAACTTTTTTTTAAATTGTCTATTTACCCCTCAAAATTGACTGTGTTTGGGTCACAGAGATTCATATGTGTACCAAATTTCAACTTAATCGGTCCATAAGATTCGGAGCAAATTAGCTGTGACAGACGGACAGACACACGAGTGATCCTATAAGGGTTCCGTTTTTTCCTTTTGAGGTACGGAACCCTAAAAATGAAACCATGACATATAAATTAATAATCTGATAGATACATGGTGCTCACATTTATTTACAAAAATGGTAGTAGTAAACGATTTTCATTAAAAAAAAATATAAAAAACAATTTTAACAAGAAGTAATAAGTCAGCGTGTGAGTTAGAGTAATAACAGAATGTAAACAAAGTAAAAAAAAAAAGAATAAATTTACAATTAAATTAGAAACCAGTTTGATTTTGTCTAGACTCTAGATTGTCCTATGGAGCAGGACCAGCATGTTTCCAAGCGTTCTTATCCTGGATATAATCTTCTAATTTAAAGTATGCTTGTTTACTAAGTGTACGTTTAATGCAAGTTTTAAAGTCTTCTCAACAACGTAAACCATTCAATGAATGTTGTTGATCTGTCAAAATGAAACCCATTGCTACTGATAGTGTGTTACGCAATTACCCCGCAGATACCTCTATCCACCTAAAATGTAACGTGTGCTATTAGAACATAAAATCACGTTGTGTGTCTCCGATGGGCAGAGGTGTACCCATAGAACACACATTTCTGCTACTGAGAAATTCCAGATGGAAAAGCCCAATAACACTTTGCCCGACTTGGGAATCGGAACCCAGGACCTCGTGCTCAGCGGTAGCGCTTGCGACCACTACACCAACGAGGCAGTATAAAGTAGGTTAGTTTAGATTTTGAAGGCGTAAGATATAAGAATTTTATTAGTGACTTCGTCGTTTGTTCTCCCGACCCAACCCGTCGCATCGCATCGCTTCTTCTTTCTGACTTTTTTTCGTTTTGCTCGGTTCCTTAGGGGTGCTCCTCCTAGCGTGATTTTAAATAGCCATGGACCGGTAATTTTTTAAGTAAAAAAATACACATTTATTGTTATTAGAAGTATGTGTATAACTATGTAAAAGTATAATTATATATTACAATTAAAAATGTTTTACGACCTATAAACCTTTCCAGCTATATTTCGTTATCGGCTACTTATTTAGTGCGAATTATGGAGCGGCTTATTATTTACCAAAGAATCCAAGTTCGCCGCAAATGATGAAAGTTTTATCCTGAGGTCTGGTTCCACTTTCTAGTCGGTTTCTTTATTTATTTTTAAAATATACTAGTGTTGAAAACCAGGCATTATAGGCAGGCAGGCATTTATAGGTTGTGAGAAAAGGCATTAAAAAGTTATTGCTTGATTAGCTAATTTTGTGTATTCTTAATGACAAGATAAACAAAATCAGTAGTCTTGTCTCGAATCTATCTTTGAGTGTTTTGTCACATGACAGTTCAATTAACGAGTCGATGCGTCGATCGATAGTATTATTTTAAATCAAAGCGGGAATGCTGCGACCCTTTATTTTATTTTGACCGGGTCGCGAGTCGCGACGCACCAAATGGGAAATACTATTTGTGTCCTAATACGTAATAGTTTTGGAAGTAGGTATAGTAAGTATTAACAATAATAATCATCGTCATGTAGCCTAGCCTTTTCGCAATTAGGTTGGGTCGGCTTCCAGTCTAACCGGATGCTGCTGTATACCAGTATTTTATATGGAGAGTCTGCATATCTGACCTCCACAACCTGTAACTGGGTAAATAGCCCTTGGTAAGACTGGTCAGACTTTCAGGCTTTTGACTACCCGTAACGACTGTCAAAGCGCTCAGTCAAATGACAGCCGGGACCAACGGTTTGACGTACTTTCCGAGACACGGAGTGGTTTCGATGTAATGGATGGTCACCTATCTACCTTGGCAAGTGTAGCTTAACCTTAGATCGACGCTTGCCGAGGTCTAATAATCTGGACTTCAAATACTACAGTAAATCTGTAAGAAAAATTAGTTTCTGCCCGTGTGCGCTTTGGTCTTTTAGGGCAATATACTTTTTACCTCATTCGTCGTATCTACGTTTTTCTTCAATCAATACTGAACTATACCTGCATATTAGCACACGCGCAGCCGAGCTGTGTGTATAGTGTATACATTGATGAATATACATGATTTTTCGACTCTTAATTAAAAAATGTTCGAACGGTTTACATAAGTTCGTTCGGATAGATGCGATGGAGTCTGAGCCAATTTCATTTGAAAGGGAAATCTATTAGCTCGTATGTGTTGCTGTGCATAAATTATGATTTACAGATTCTTCAGTGAGAAAAAAATTACGAGAATAAGTAATTACTTTAGCAAGTAGCTAATTGACATGAAAAATTAATAATAATCTAATATTAGTTAGTGACTGTAAATTATTATGAAGTGCGTACCTATTATCTAACTAACTAATTGAACTTAATTTATCGTATGTGCCTTTCTTCACCTAGCCACACGACTCAGACTTCTCGTAGGTTTAGGAACAGATGACTAACGCACATTAATTAATGGCAATCGATCGCAATGTCTTTTATTTTGACAGTACAACCACGTGCATTGCGTTATTTACGCTATTGAGCAGACGAATACAATTTTTCCAACCTATGCAGCAATGGATGTCAAAATGCAATGTTGAAAGCACGCAAGAGCTCGCAGGACAACTAGGAAGCATTTCACTTTTGTAACAAGAGACGTGTCGGGTTTTTGACACTCCTCATGTACAAAACACGTAAGTACCTACCTAAGTCTGTCGTCCGTCATCATGTCATGTCACTTTGGTGCGTGCTAAGTGCTAAGCATGCAAGTCGATGCGGAACATGAAATAGCCCAAAAACAACATTAATCTGCGATTATTGATCTGTCCGAAAATTAACGATATTTTAATATTACCAAGCTTTAATACATAACGTGAATATTATCACGTAGTGACGCATGTCATAAATGAACTAAACAATAAATGATCAAGTGAATAAACTAATACAAATAAATAAAATTGAAGTCTATAATGTCAAATGTGAAACTATATATACAAAAAAAAAACTTTCTTATACATAATATCGTATAAGCATATACGGTAACCATAACAAAAAAAATCAATGTTTATTTTTTTTTGTCTATCTGTCTGTTTGTTCCGGCTAACCTCCGAAACGGCTGGACCGATTTTGACGGGACTTGCACTGGCAGATAGCTGATTATATAAGGAAAACATAGGTTACATTTTTTATTATATAAAAAAATAAAACTTATGAAATCCAATACATTATGTTCCGAAATGCACGCGAACGAAGTCACGGGCACAGCTAGTCCATACTAATATTATAAATTCGAAAGTAACTCTGTCTGTCTGTCTGTATGTTACCTTTTCACGCCTAAACCACTGAACGGATTTCGATAAAATTTGGCAGAGAGATAGATTGCATCCCGGGGAAGGACATAGGCTACTTTTTGTCTCAATAATATCCCTAAAGGGGGGGATATTGGGGATGAAAGTTTGTATGAAATTTATATGAAAATTCAAATTTATGCTTTTGGTAACAAATAATGAACTACGTATTTCGTCGAAATAGGGGATGATTTTAGAATTCACATGTACCTAATATTGTCATTTTTGTGTAAATATTTAAAGAGATTTTTAAAGGATTGGAAAATAGTCATAGTCGGTATCTGGAGGTGACATTTAGTCTTTATTTCATTAAAATCGGTACACTCGGTCAATAGTTATCACTACTTGCAACGGCCTGGAACGGAAAGCTTAGGTTTACCAGTGTGCTCGATAGATGGCGTTGTGCAAATTACATGATTTTCTGTCGATCCAACTGCTCGAAGTTCTGTTCTGGTTCGATAGGATTTTTGAAGTGGATAATTCTTCAGGCGCGTTGGCCATTTTTTGAGATGGGATAAAAACCATTGAACTGTCGACACTGTTACCAACACCGCACTAGATTTGGATGTGTTCGGCTGTCCTCGGGATGTACTCGGTTATAATGTATATCGAGTGGTGGCAAAGTATTCTGTTTGTGTTTTGTTTTCACTTCTGTCGGCACTCCCGGAGTGCCACTGTTTTTTTTTTTAGTTCGTGGTGTTACGAGGCACTACGAGGTCGGGAGTAGGAGATCTCGCTTCTCGGTCGAGTGTTTTCAAAATCTCTACTCTATCTAACTTCCGTTGATCGCAGTTGACGAGAGTGTCATTGATATTGCATTCACTATCTCAAAAGTTGTTAGTTGTCTCCGTTGACTCTTTTATTTTAGAAGTTAGTACTTAATTCTTATTTATACAATTTGTTAATGAAATAACCCAAAACCTCGGACACCCCAACCGATTTTTATATTAATAAATTGATATGACGTATAATTATTTATTTTCATAAATTAATGTAAAAGATATTTGTAAATGTTGTTGTGGCGCTACAGATTCGTAGCTCTATTGCGCTGTCAAACGTTCGTTGACACACGGGAGCACTGTCGTTTGAGGTTAATCCCCCCCCCTCCTTCTGTTATTTAATAATGCGTATGTTTTGCTTTGGAATAGAAAAGTGATTCAAATTTTTCCATCACACTTTTTTTTTTGAAAAAACATAACCTATATTAAAAATTATTGTATTCGATTTTGCTGCCGATTCTAAACAAACTAGTTTCAGGTTTTGGGTTATTTCATTAACACATTGTATGTTGTTTTATAATTAGTGTATTCAATAAAACGTATTTTTAGTTAGTTAGTTTCAAAAATATTTTCTTTTGCAGTTAGTGTGCTTTGTTGTAGGTAAGGTTGTCTAAATTGTAGTTGTATTTGTAGCTTTATTGTTAACCATTAGTACGAGTACTGTATAATTTAAGTTCACGAAGTTTGTTTGATATGCCTCGCAGGCGTAAATCGGATTTAGCTCAGCTCTAGCAGAGCTCGAGCCGTGAAAGTTACTAGAACGCAAGAATCTGAAGAGCAGTCTCAGGCCCGTTTGACTTTAGAGCAGACTCAAGCTCGACAGATTTTAGATACTGAGCGCCACGCTTCTCTTAGGGCTGCCGAGAGCTTAGAGCAGACTCAAGGTCGCTAGATTTTAGAAGCGGAGCGCCACGCATCTCTTAGGGCTGCCGAGAGCTTAGAGAAGACTCAAGGTCGGCAGATTTTAGATGCGGAGCGCCACGCATCTCTTAGGGATGCCAAGACCTTGGAGCACTCAAGCTCGGCAGATTTTATATGCGGAGCGCCACGCATCTCTTAGGGCTGCCGAGAGCTTAGAGCAGACTCAAGGTCGCTAGATTTTAGAAGAGAAGCGCCATGCATCTCTTAGGGAGTCCGAAACCTTGGAGCAGACTCAAGCTCGGTAGCTTTTAGATGCGGAGCGCCACGCGTCTCTCAGGGCGGCTGAAACCGAAGAGCAGACTCAGGTCCGCCGGACTTTAGGATGCAGGGCGTCTGCTTTTCCCATGGGCAATAAATTGTATGTGGCGTGCTCACGAGTATCCAGCCCACAAAATCTTCATTTTCTAGCAAAGGATGGCAATAACAAAAATGTTTTAACATATATATTCCAGTTTTATTAAAATTACTTTGCATATTGTTATAGTACATAGGATACTTTTCATCCCGATAGTACGTTCCCGTGGGACAATTTCCGACTTCCGCGCGGGCGAAGCCGCGGGCAAAAGCTAGTGTGGAATAAAACAGCTTCCGGTAAATTAATTTTGTGTTGTAATTTCACCTATACGAACATTCTCACTGTTAGACGTTGTTCAGTAGTCAATGGTTTCAGGACTAATATTGACTCGGTTAGGTACAGACGCCAGCACATCAAGCTACCCGAAACTGTAAATTTTTCTCAATCAACTTTGAACCTTATTCTTTATTGCTACAGTTGAAAATTTATTAAAGAAATTTGACAGATTTTATAGTAGTTTGATGTGCTGGCGTCTGTACATAAAGCTGACATTTGAAGCCAGTAGCCAGTACCTAATGTTTGTTATCAAATAGACATTAGATATCTAGCAACGTATTTACCTATTGAAGTTCATACGGTTATATATAGAACACTAGCTGCGCCCCGCGGTTTCACCCGTATAAGTCTCGATCCCCTGGAAATTTCAGGATAAAAAGTATCTTATGTCAATTCCAGATCTATCTACCTGTGTGCCAAATTTCATTAAAATCCGTTTAGCCGTTTTAGCATGAAAACGTAACAAATAAACATACAAATAGTCAAATCTTTTTTCTTTATCTATATGTCGCAGCCAACTGGTTAAATTAGCCGTTCAGTTAACTGCCTGGCCTTTAGAAGTAGTGCTCGCCTCGCTTCCTCAATCGGCTCGCACGCGGTTGATCACAGTTCTAACCCACTTGTTCGGGGTGCAATGCCTTAATTACTGCGACCAATTCGGCTCGCGCGTGATTGGTTACAGACTTCCAACCTAAACTGTAATTGAATATCATTCAGGCAGTTAGTTGAACGGCCGCCGTTTAGTTGAAAGGCTAGGCGGTTAACTGAACGGCTAATTTAACCAGTTGGCTGCGACATATACAGGATGAAATTGAAAACATGCGACAAATCGAAATGGGTGATTCTACTCATCATTATGAACACTTTTACTATGGGACCAAACCTGAAATCGCGAAAAAAAAATCTGCTGTTTCCTACATTTATGTTTGCATAACTCGTCAAAATGTAGGGAACAGCTGTTTTTTTTTTCGCGATTTCAGGTTTGGTCCCATAGTAAAAGTTGTTCATAATGATGAGTACAATCTCCCATTTCGATTTGTCGCATGTATTCAATTTCAACCTGTATACAACACTAATAATAAAGTTTGTTTGTTTGAACCCGCTAATCTCTGGAACTACCAGTCGGATTTGAAAAAATATTTTTGCATGTGTTAGCCTAATTATTGAGAATGAAAAACATTTAATATCACGCTATTGGCCTTAGGAGCGGAGCAAAAAGAAAAAAGTTAATTGAACGCTCAGCGAAAACGAAGTAAGTAATAGCGCGGACGGGTGATGCGATGCGATGCGACAGGGTGGGTGAAAAATTTCACGAGGTCGAAGTCCCGGGCAGAAACTAATAATTACAATATTAGTTTAGATGAATCATTGTACGTAATGCACTTATTACAATCCAATCTAAAAATCACCGTTCAAGTACGAGTCGGACTCGCGCACCGAGGGTTCCGTACAAATTTGTAGGTATGTATATAGTTTTTTTTAATCTTTATTTTTTTATCGAGGGTTTGATCAATATGACCATGTCACCCTCATAGGGTAAAAATAGTTTATCACGGGTTTTTTTTTTGTAATGTTTCTACAAATTTACGGTTTTCGGATTTTTCCTTTACTTGTGATACATGACATTAAGTACTTCTTGCCAAATTTCATGATTCTAGGTCAACGGGAAGTACCCTAGGGTAAACCAGGCAAACGTGCCCCACTATTCGAAGAATCGAAATAAAAATTATTTTTTGTTCAGAACATGTTTATTAAAGTAATCAGTCTTAACCTCTGACTCAATTGGCATAACAAAAACTAAAAAATCTTCTAAAATATAATTAAAAATAACTGAGATCAACAATTTTGTGAAACTTAGGGTGGGGCACATTACAAGGATAGATCAGTCTTATGTGCCCCAGCAAAACCTCTGATTTAGAGGTTCTTTTTCTTTTCCCTTTCCCTTTTTCTTTGGTACCGCAGTTGTTGCAAAAGTTAAATGAGGTTAGTTTTCGATAAAAACTTTAAAAACACAAAATAATATCGAACAAATACTTTTAATCAACGTGAAAATAGATACAAAACAAATTCATGTAGTCATACAAACCTTTTAATCAGTTTCTCTCACTCAAACTAAATAAAAACCAGCACTGTGTTGTTTACATCGTGGCCATACTTGGGTTACTGACCAGCTAGGATCAAATAAGCGCCAAATTTAAAATGCATCACTGAGTTTCGCGAGTGGGGCACGTATCCGACTGGGGCACGTTTGCCTGGTTTACCCTATAGGTTTTGATTCCGGAACAAAAATGCCCGTATCTTTTGGTTGCTTTGATTTTTTCACTGCTTCAAGGGATTGCAGCACTGAGTATTTGATATTAATTTCAACTTGATAACTCCACGCGTTCCTGAGAAAAAGGGTTTTGACCGATTGGTTCCGCTTTTCCTTTTGAGCTACGGAACCCTATAAACAAAGAAAGTTGGTCATTCTCGTTCAAAGTTAAAACAATACGGACAGATTAGCATTAACAATCAATCACTTATGTTGTTATCCTTATTTCCTTTTTTTCCAATATATATTAATTTATTATTTCTGTAAATATTTACATAATTATAAGCTAACATTTAAAATATAATGTGTATATTTATATGAGAAATAAGCACAAGAATCTTAAGGCATCAAAAAATTATATCCTTTGAATAATGTCGTTTTACTTACCGAATAGTATAGTATTTACTTACCGAATAAAAGATATTTACCTTACATTCACAAAAAAATCAAAAGCGATTTTCTTGAGAAAAGACCTATTTCATAATTTTGTACCATTCAGTTGGTAAGTCACCTACTTAAGGCTTCGAAAATGCTTTATCCGTAAAACATTACAATTTTTATCAAAACTTTTGGAACTTTTGGTTTGAATCTTGCGAAGTGTAAAATATTGTAGAAAGAAAGAATAACTTTTATTTGGACACAGTTCGTGAAACACAAAATACAAAGTGAAAATAATGTTTTTCCTACAATAGTGTGTGCCTCACGGCTCGCGGCTGCTGCAAAAAGGTTAATTTCAGCATTAATGCCATATCTACAGATGCTTTCTGACGCTGGTTTTCTAATGAACCTTTAGGGACAAGCCTTTATGCTCATGACTGTACTTTCGATATAATTCCTACAAACCAATTAATTCACTTATCGAGTATTAGGAATTTTCAAAACTTCTTTTAAAGTGTCAATTTATCTATAAACAGATTTACGAGAAAAGTGCAGCATGAAGTGTTACTTAAGAAGACTTCAGTTATTTATATTGGAAATCCCTAATGCTTTACGCAATTATTCAATATTTGTTTCAATTAAATACGCCTTTCAGAAGGGGTACATTTTATTATTTCTTTATAAGGTAAACGTTTAAGAAGAGCCGAGGAAAAGAGATGATTACTTTATTGGTAACGTTCCTAACACAAACACTGGGTTTGAAATCGTGTCCCAAAAAACGTTATAATCAAAATGCTGTACTTGTCCTCTCGTAGGTACGGTAAGAAAGAAAAGAAAGACAAAATGCGTTTATTGGTATTACTGCAACAATAATACACCTTAAAACTATAAAAAAAAAAAACATAAAACAATGATTATAATGCCAAAAGGGCCTCAGCTACGAATAATGTCAGATGACAACACAAGGTGTACCAACCACCTGACGCTGATTTTCAGCTGTAACCCAGGGTAGGCCGGACCTCAGCGGTAACAAAACCAGCGGCTGGCTTCTTATTTTTAGGTCGCTCTTATTTCAAGGTCAAGGTCAACTGACTTGCGCTCTAGTGTACACGAACTGACATTTGACAATAGCTCATACATTAGTAAAAGTCTGTGGTAACGGCCGCGACTTACGAGTTGTAGGTCGTAGGTTCGAATTCGAACCCTGTCAGGCGCTTTACTGCCACTTTTTTAGGCCGCACTGGGCCTGCGTGGTAGATTACGGCCCACACCCTCTTACCAAGAGGTGGCCTGTTTCCCAGCAGTGGGAACATTATAGATTGATTGTGTAGTAAAAGTATTAGCCAGTCAGCCAGGTGGTACCGCACCGGGACGGACATCCCTGGATGTACATGGTGTTTACTAAACTTGTGTACCGCCACTCGCAGTGGCTATTTACAAGCACCCTGATGTTGTATAATTCCAGTAGTGTATACAACGTTATGTGTGTGTAAACCAATAAATTCATTGTATAACACTAGTTATTGTGTATATGTTCAAAGGTTTCATAACATATTGAATGTGCTCATCGTTTATCGCGGGAAGAGAAAACACACACACAGAATGTGTAAATCATCTAAGTATCTCTCTGGTTTCGGGAAATGAGTTTGTATTTTAATGACAAATTTTATTATTTAACTCTCTAATTAAAAGAGCCGTCCGTCATAAATATAATGCAGACTGATGTGTTTGAGGGATTCGTGAATAACAACCGCACGGGTCGATCAATCAGGTTACGCTACGCTTGCCGCGGTTGGTCCGTGGATCGGTGACCATCTTTACACACAGAGACCCCTTGCCTGTCCCAGCTATCTTTCGTGGATCTTTGACAGTCGTTACGGGTCGTCAGAAGCCCGAAAATCTTACAGCCAATCTTGCCAAAGGGTATCGAATTACCCAGTAACTGGACTATGGTGGTCCTATAGGCAGTCGCTCCATTTAAAATACTGGTATTCAGCTGCATCCGATTAGACTGGAAGCCGACCCCAGCATAGTTGGGGAAAGGCTAGGCAGATGATATGACTGTTGTGTTTGTCGAGTATTTTGGCTCGTAGGGGTAAAATATAATCTTTATTTATAAGGCATACTTATAACAAAAATGTATTCTATTATTATAAAAGTATAATATGATATTTGTGATATGAGAAAAATTGTTTTGATGAATTATATTCAACAGAATCTGCAAATTAGAGCTCACAAATCAACTCTCTGTGAGTTTTTGCCTAAACATGCATCAGAAGAACGATTGTTGCTAAATAAATAGATAAATAATAAAAAAATGCTTTATTATTATTGTAGAAGAGAAAACAAATATCTTTACAAACTAATTGTTATATTTATACCAACCAACGAATAGTATTCAATTTCAACGAGGAAATCATGCATCTACGCGAATTTTTGTAATATCCTCATATACTTTGCCCCCACATAGGTACACTTTGGTAGTTCGAAATAGCAATCCTAAATTCTTGAATTTCAATATTACCCATGGATATTCACCCGAAACGTGCGGGCTATAGCCGCTATAGGCGACTTGCACGAAATAATTTTATTTGTGAATTTTATGCAATGAAGTTAAGATAAAAGTACGTGTTGTTGTCGTCTTACCTACAAATAAAACAACTTCGTGCAAGTCGCTTATAGAAAAAATAATATTATTTAAAATTGACGATTCGCACTTTTCGGGCGAGTAAATTCATGCGAAGCGAATCGACTACATCGTTAGCGTAGCTGGCAGCCGCCAGACTGAATTCCCTTCAAGTATATTCAAAAGCATTATTACAATTTAGCTTAGTGGCTCGGGTCAGCCAAAAGCAATAAGAACTAAGCAAATATTATTTTTAAATTAATCGAAGAGCCTAATTTTATTAGGTATGCAAATTAACGTGAAGTATATAAAGTCCTTACATATGAAATTGGCGTTTTGTACGGGAGGAATATAAAATCTTTTTTTTTTTGTATAGTATATTTAATTAATCAAGGTATGCACCGTTGTTATCTATGCACTTTTGCCATCTCATGGTAGTTCATTGATCCCTTTACAAAAAAAACCAGGGAGCGACAATCAATGAACTCTTTGAAGGCGGTTTGGACTGCCGCATTGGAGTTGAATTTTTTTCCTTGTAAGAAGTTGTCCAAATTCCGGAAAAAATAGTAATCTGTTGGAGCACGGTCCGGGGAGTACGGTAGATGTCGCAGACATTCCAATTGTAGCTCATCTAACTTAGTGGTTGTTTGTTGTGTAGTGTGTGGTCTTGCGTTGTCGTGAAGTAGCAGTGGCCTAGAGCGATTGACCAATCTCGGTTGTTTAGCAGCTAGTTCTTTCTTCTTAGTTTGTAGTTGCTGACAATAGATATCTGCCGTAATCGTTTGGCCAGATTTTAGAAAGCTGTAGTTAACGACACCGGCGCTAGTCCAACAAACACTCACAAGTAACTTTTTCTGAGTCAATTTTCGTTTAGGGCAGGATTTGGCTGGTTCTCCAGGGTTCAGCCATTGCGACGAGCGCTTCCGATTATCGTACGTATTACACGTAGTATCCACTTTTCATCACAAGTAATGATCCGATTTAAAATCCCTTCATTATTGTGTCGGTTGTGCGGTCTTTCACTCAATTCATGAGGTACCCATCGTTCAAGTTTTTTTACTTTCCCGATTTGCTTCAAGTGGATTAATACAGTTTTATCACTTTCCCCGAAGCCTGCAGCTATCTCTGAAGTGCTTTGTGATGGATCCGCTTCACAATAGCCTTTAATTCTTCATTTTCCACTTTGGTCTCCGGCCGTCCACGAGGTTGGTTCTGAAGGTCGAAATTTCCAGAACGAAAACGTTGAAACTAAAACCGTACCGTGCTTTCTTTTGCGACACCAGCGCCGTACACATAATTAATCCTTCGAGCTGTTTCTGCAGCCACGGTAGAACTCGTACTCGTAAATATACCGATATTTCATGTTTTCTATTGTGCGGTAATAAGCGACGCCAAAGAAAAAGATAATGAGGAAAAAACAAATGAATGACTGTTTTCAAAACTCAAATGTACCAGCTAAATGAATTTATAAATTTGAATTTGGAATTCTTAACCAAAGAGGAGATATTTCAGATCAAAGTGGTCAGTACGACAAAACGATAATTTCATATGTAAGGACCTAACATTTAGCGGTCGGACCTCCGGCGCGATCTCATGGCGGCATGGAAAGCGCGACTGTCGCAACCCAGCGCAGGGCACGCCGCGATAGCGGCGGTAAGACCCCTCTTTGAGGAGTGGCTAGAGAGGCGTCACTGCGCTCTCACCTACCGCCTGACGCAGGTCCTCACCGGACACGGATGTTTCGGGAGGTTCCTGCACATAATCAGGAGGGAGGAAACGCCCGGGTGTCACCACTGCGAGGATCGCCCAGAGGATACGGTGGAGCACACGGTGGAGGTCTGTCCCGCTTGGGCAGAGCAGCGCCGTGTCCTCGTAGAGGCGATCGGCAGCGGCTGCGACCTCTCGCGCCCGGCCCTGGTCCAAGCCATGGTCCGGGGCGAGAGAGAGTGGGAGGCAGTCACCTCCTTCTGCGAAGCAGTCATGCTAGCGAAGGAGGTGGCGGGATGGGCGAGGGAGAGAGCGGAGAGAGCCGCCCGTCCCAGCCGCCGCCGTAGACGCCCCGGGCGTCGAGCCGCGTGACGACTCCCGGCCACCGTAGGCGCGGGCCTGCGGACGGCGAGTAATGGGTAGCTCGCCGTCCGATCAGGACCAGGCCCGTGCCGGACGGCGCGTATGTGTTCCACGCGCGCCTCAAAGAGATGTCAGCAGATAAGGAGGGGCCCGTCAGGGCCCAAGCCTGCCGGGGCAGCGGGATTGTCCGAAAGGGTTACCGCTGCCCCCGAATATAAAGGGCTAAGGAAGGAACACGGATGGGTTTTAGTCAGTAAGAGTCTGACCCTGCCTTCCGCTCCACCCAGAGCGGGAGGGGTCATTTGATGATTTCACATCCTTAAAAAAAAAAAAAGGACCTAACATTTATGTATCTACATAAATAAGTAGGTAACCGTATGTTAGCTACGGCAGGTATTTTCCTAAGCCCCCATAAAGTTTGTTAACTAAATAAGTATGTGTGTAGGTATAGGGTTCGTCGGCAAAGTCTTTGATGCTGGCAGATTTCCGCAAATATTAGATACTTGTTTGGTTTTGAGCCCAGTTTGCAAAAATATCTAGGTCGTACCGTTACGGGATTATGGGTTAATAAATGGAAACTATTACTTATTTTATTACTTATTTTAGATGGTTATGATTTAGCTGAGAATAACAATATGATTTGACATTAGATTTAACATCAAGTAATCGGGTATCTACTTAGTCTCAGTCAGAGGCGTATTTAGGGGAAGGGGGGCCGACTAAGGGGCTCAAGTCCAAAAGCATGAGTTCTTAGTTTTTCCATGAAAAATCTCAATGTGAACTTGATATTATTCCAATTTAACTTTTTAACATGCAAACTACTATATTGTCATCAATTATCCTTAAATTAATACTTATTATGTTTTTAAGTTTTGAATTTCTATAAGATGTTTTGTTTACGTGACGAATTTTGAATCTTGCTAAAACCTGCTCTCAGCGGGGTCAAGCCCATCCCAAACGACAATCCTGGACCCGCCACTGCCAGTCTTTATTAGGTTGTGGCGACTAATTTCACAGTTTAGTGCTAAATGCCGATTGGCGATTGCGTCCATGATGAATAAACCATGCACCACACAATAGCGATTTAGCAGCGATATACGGCGTCGATGCACCAGTGTTTGAAATGTCCGCGTCGAGAGTTCCCTTAATTACCCGTTGGCAGCGATAATTTCGCTGATTTGACAATTGTTTTTGTGCAAAACATGTATTTGCGATTGTAACAAGCGCTACTATGAAATTCAGCAGTCTAAAGTCTGTTATCGCGAAATTTTCACCAAAATATGAAGCTCGTGCCGACATCAAAGCTTTTTGGAATGACGGGAAGAAAGGATTTTGCAAGTGTTTATTAAGAATGAAGGAAAAATGAGAGGCTCTGAATGATCACAAGAGAATCTTGACCCGGCTCGGTGTGAAGAATTCAACAAAATATCGAGAGTGTAAAAAGCAACCCTCTTGTCCTTCTTGTTTTTTGCAAAAACTTTTTATTTTAGAATTCCATTTATAATTTCTCTGGAATCACGATTTTTTATGGAACGCAAAAACGGCAGTATTATTTCGGTTTGCAAATACTACACCGTGTATAGTAAATAGATACATGGTGAAATAACTATTTGACAAAAAAATATAGAACGTACCTAGGTAGGTACAAGTTGTGTACGCGGCATTGCAGGGAAATATCGTTTGGTAGTACCTACTTATATACATAACTTTTATTTTATTACAGTTTTGTATCGTAGGTGAGGGTTTTGTGGCTAAGTAATAACAGTCGCACGGGTCGATCGTTTAGGTTAAGCTACGCTTGCCGCGGTTGGTCCGTGGATGGGTGACCATCTTCACTTACCAAGACCCCTCCGTGCCTCGGTTAGCACGTTAAACCGTTGGTCCCGGCTGTCATTCGTGGATCTTTTAAGGAGTGTACGGACTAATCGTTTCAATGTACGCGTAGTCGGTTATGTGACTAAAACGAGAACGACGATAGTCGTAGTAGTTCATTTCAGTGTTCGCGTACTCCTTCAAGGAGTGTACGGACTACAGTCGTTACGGGTCGTCAGTACCCCGAACTGGGTTGTGGAGGTCAGATAAGCAGTCGCTCCATGTAAAATACTGGTATTCAGCTGCATCCGGCTAGACTGGAAGCCGACCCCAACATATAAGTTGGGAAAAGGCTAGGCAGATGATGTGTTCATCGAACATATGAGCAGCGCAGACGGCGTGCTTTCACAGCGACAAGCATGAACAATTGCAATGAAAATGTTTGGGTTATCCAAGCTCATAAAATAGCATAAGTTACTTTCAGTTGACCGAAAATACACAATTTTGTGTGTTGACCACAATACCCCATAGCCTTTAATTTCTCTCTTTTTGGTTTCTCAAAAATGTGCACAAAGGAATAAAAACCTGTGTATCAAAGAGAACGGTAATTATGTTATAATAATGGGAGGATAATAAGATAATAATTATTTCGAAACGAAACGTGTTGCAAGCGGCCAGCGTCGCTGCTACGCAAATCCTACGCCACTGCTACGCACGCCTACGCCGCCGCCGCCGCTGCCGGCAACCGCTCCAAGGCAAGGCCTACGCCGCTGCTACGCAAGGCCTACGCTGATGCTACGCAAGGCCTACGCTGATGCTACGCTAAGACCTAACAGCTCCATCGCAAGGCCTACGCCACTCCAACCTATGCTCCAACGCAAACTTTACTCAAAGTTGTCACAAACTGCATGTTTTTTAAGCAGCGCGTAAATAACGTTGACACGTCGCGCGTCCTTTACGTCTTCGCTGTGCAACATACTATGTACACACGGCTACACTACACATCAAGCTATACATAACCAGTATAAGCTGAGTTCTGATTATACGAAAACCTATGCAATGCGAGGTCAGCTAAAACTGGAAATGTATAGCTTGATGTCTAGCCGTGTGTACTTACGAGTAATGTCTAGTGCTTACGCCGCAAAAACGCCCACTGCCCAGCGCGAACACACAGAAATGATAATAAATATTATGTAGTTTTGAGAATACGTAATTAATTTATTTTGGTGCTTAAGAAAATGTCTTATTAGGTACGTTGTTACATACACATTAATTTTATAATAATTTCAAATGCTTTTATGTACTTTCCTATGGTAAAAATAAATAACGCAGTTCTATAAACAAGAAAGTACTTACATACTTTTTCCAAGAAGGCAGCACTGCCATCTAGTGAAAAACTCGCAAGACGGCATTAAAAACGGCGCGCTGTTGCCACTTCATTCCCGGACAAGACAAGGCAAACTTTATTATCTGTCTGTTTCACTCAGTTCATGGTGCTGTCTCTTTCTCGCGCGCCGGCTTGTGATTTGAAATTTATTCAGCCTTGGGCTAACCGTCGCCCGTGTACAACGTGCCCATGTTCGCTGTAAAGGATATTTCGCGCCAAAGTTTACATTGAGGATTGGAAAATGATATTATTTTTTGAAGTGCATCAAGTTAAAGAGTGTGGAAACTGCCTGTTCTAGTCAATTGGACTGACAAAAGTGTATCATCGGCTACCTAAAGTGTAAACGTTTACTTTGTGTGTGCGATGCATAACAGTTAAGTTGGAGTTAAGCACTTATTAAAATTGTGCAAGATGGGCGCATAAGATTTGTTTCCCGGTGCAAAACTGATAGAAAGTATCCGGACTGCCAACATGGGGACCAATCGGCTGCTTTCACCATTTACTTTGCTGCTGATTTGTACAGGTAAGCGGAGCTACCTACTTACTTTCTGAGTCACGTTAGCTCAGCACGCCGACGCTGCGTCGCTGTATCAACAAGCGAGCCACAGCCTGCTTGTGTGCCGTGTGCTGAGGTGTAGCTATAAGCAGTTCAGCCACCGATGTGTGTGTGTTGACTCTATAACCGTATGCTATGCAAGGGAGGCTGGCCGCGCTGGCCTAGCTATGTGAATAGGGTATGATAAACCATTGTACGCGCTAAAGGCACTGCCAGACCCGCCAGACCGCAACAACTGGCTAGATTTTTATGTTTTAGGAGCTGAGTTGATGTTTCTTTGAGAGTACCATTTGGTTAAATAATAATAGCAATCATGATATAAAATTCATGTGTAACGGACGTCGACTACATAATTTACCAAAGCATTATTAAAAATGCTGTTATAAAATGGTACGCGCAATGCGGTACCTTTGTACGGTGCACTTTTGACTGTGACGCTGGTTAGCAAGAAATTTAGAATTAAAATAAAATGTTTAGCATTGCAACTTAATAAGGAAATCTGGTTTCGGAGGTAAAACTAAAAAAACTGCCTTTTTGTATATTATTATGGCTATGATTTCATGAAACAAAAGTGTGTCCTTCTACTTACCGTCACTGTAGAAAGTCGTATTATGAACATAATATGAAGTAGGTATCTACCTATTTCAAAACAGAATTTAGATAAGAAATATTATATTCTGGCCAAGCGTTATTGAATAAATCCACAGTAATAATTAAAAATTTCGAAGAAAAAAGTAATCCCTAATTGATCCCAGGTAAACCTACAATAAGAAAACTTACAACCTAAATTCCTTTTTTGTGTAATTTGTTAATGGCAAAATTTGCCAACGACTTGCTGTGTTAATTGACATTGTATTGCTTAATTAATACCTGTGATCGACACAAATTAGTGCTGTCACCACAAGAATGGGTGAAAAGGAGGACAAGAGGTTTATTTATAATAACGATGATTAAAGTTAAGTTACGTTTAAACGTCAAAATGTATGGTTCAACAGTCGCTAATCACTACTTAACTTTAAGCAACGTTTATAAAAATAGGGGTAGATGTAGACACTTAAATAACTTAATTAACATTTTGAAATGATGTCATTTCAAAATACAGACTAAAGTGTTTTAAATGTAGAAGAACCATCTGTGCTTTCAAAATATTTGCCAACGAAAATTTTAGGTTCATCTTTTGATGTCGAAAAAAGGGTTCAAACGAAATGATTACCATTTTGAATAACCACAATTTTCTGCACGAAATAGAGAAAGAAATATTCTTGTCGACCCAAGCTTGAATGCGTAAATTAGGCAACGTCAGTGGAGCTGAGAGAGTGAAATCATGTTTAAAGAAACCGGTTTTGATGCAGGTGTGCGGTGTGCGCGCTCGAGGTAGAGTAGGTCCACTAGTGGTCTAACCAAGTTATTTTAGTAGATCTTTTATACTATTCTTGTGGCCAGCTATGCGTAGCAATTAATCCACGCATGCAGTTCTTCAAGTAACCAGTCGGCTGTTACTTATTTTGGTGAACTGTTTGAGTACAAATGTATTCTATAAATAATCGCAATGTATAGAGACAACAACAAATACATCAGCAATTGGCAAATACGTGCATGCAAATTGCAATATAAAACTCTAAAAATGTTTTGATTTTAACATGCTGTGTGTACCCAGTGTACCTATATACTTTATCACTTTTGTGTACATCAATACGTACACAAAATCGATTTGATTTTGCCAATGGCGTCATCTGCCTAGCCTTTTTCCAACTATGTTGGGGTCGGCTTCCAGTCTAACCGGATGCAGCTGAATACCAGTATTTTACATGTAACGACTGCCTATCTGACCTCCACAACCCAGTTACTGGGTAATACGATACCCCTTGGTAAGACTGGTTGTCAGACTTTCGGGCTTCTGACGACCCGTAACGACTGTCAAAGATCCACGAATTACAGCCGGGACCAACGGCTTAACGTGCTTTCCGAGGCACGGAGGGGTCTCGATATGTAAAGATGGTCACCCATCCACAGACCAACCGCGGCAAGCGTAGCTTAACCTGATCGATCGACCTGTGCGGCTGCTATTATTTAGCCACGTGAATAACAATAGTAGTAAAGGAATACAATCTACTTGGGACTACAGGCTTCAATTTAAATATTATGCGCAGTATATTTTTTTTTGGAATTGTATAAGTCGTTTTTTACTTTTTAAATAATAGGTTAAGCACCATTATATTTGGTCTTAACCTTTTGACCGCCACAGTCATGTATAGATGACAAACCAAAATGTGCCCAGCAAGCACGCCTCGGTTCGACTACATGACAGACTTTGACGCCGAGGGCACGCTTTGATTTTTTGACGTGTGGCGGTGAAAAGGTTAAAATAGTTTCACGTTTATAAAATACTGATGTCGGAAATAATTCCAGGGAAACGTGCTATACCGGGACAAAAAGTAGCCTATGTTCTTTCCGAGGCGGCCATCTATATTTTTGACAAATTTCATCAAAATCCGTTCAGTGGGTTAGGCGTGAAAAGGTAACAAACACATATTTACTTTCGAATTTATAATATTGGTTTGGATTTATCGGCTTTCATTTTACTTAATAACTTTCTTCAACAAGCCCTACCTAGTTTGCTTAGGTTTAGGTATACAATGGGGTATAACAGCCAAGTTTGAAGATTTTCAAAAACGGTTGCCCACATTTTGTGAAATCATTAAAATTACATGGAGCCTGTCTAAAAAGTTAATAAATAATTTAACGGAATAAGTGATAATTAAATAATTATTATATTTTCGTACAAAAATAGTTGCAACTGAATCCAATAAAAGCTCTTTTATAGACAAAGTATTTCGACGTTCGGAATTTATACAAATGAGAAGCGGACTGGATTAATTTGCAAATGTCTGGGAAGTTCTTTAGGCACCTCTGTATCTTGATCACATTTCGCAGAAATGTTACTGACTTATACAACTTTATTAAATTAAAAACATCGGGAATTCTGCTTATATTTGAGAAGAGAGATAACACGATAATTATTGAAACACATCACACATCACAGAAATGTTACCGACTTATTTAAAAATTATATCAGTATAGATTTCTATAATTATCCGAAATGTCTGCCGTATGAGCAGACAAAAATACCGATATCTTGAAACCTTGTGGAAGCTCTGAAAAGTTGCACTGTAGCGTAAAAGGAAGACATTCAGACTTGCAGGAACATAAAAGAAGGCGAGCAGCTCGAGACGTGTCAACAAACTTTTCAAATTGTCCCAAAAACGTTGCCAAACAATTTACTGGGTTCGCAAAAATACCACTTCACTTCTTAGATTATGAAAGTAGCTACTTACGTGCTGTGCAAAAACAAATAACTTTTATAGCTTAACTTTCCCGCTCAGCAATCGCAGTAACAGTTCGTTTCAAAACTCTTTAACTACTGTGGATTTTAATGAACTAAACCAAAATAGCGAAGATATTTTCCTCTTTTTCATCTGGGATTCGATGCTAAAATAAGATTGGCGTCCAATATCATTCTGCATAACTTAACAGACTGCATATGTAAAAAAAGCTATAAAGTGACTGTACCTACTTGAGACGCGCGGTGCATATTCCGTTCTATTTTCGTACATCTTAATATCCTTTCTGTCTCCATTCTTACTCTTAGCAACTCAGATACGTACAAAATTATTCCGTCTACTTGAGAACTAAGTCTCACACTTCCAGTAATTGAGTAAGCTGTTCACTGTCAAATCAGTATTTCTCCACTAGCTGGCGAAAATTTTTAAAAGGAACAATAGGAGTAATCAAGTAGAACACCAATTGAATAATATTTGTCGAAGCTGGAAATCCTAGAAAGTATGCTATTGTCTTGTACATATAACCCTGTATTTTCCAATAAGTGGAAAAAGTACATTGAGCATACTAATTACTTGTTGGAGTAGTAACCGCATCGGAGTCGATAAGTTTGTAGACAAAATATCACTTAACAAATGGGCTAAACTATAAAATTTTAATGCCACAACAATGAGTATTTCATTCCCAACGGTTCGTTTGGTCGTCGCACGTCGTGGTTCAGTTCACAAGAAGCTCGTTTTCCTTTATTAGAGGCTCGCAGGCAAGCGGGGGCTTCCGTTTGCATGGGCCTGATTGTCTACCGGTCCTTATTCGCCATTGAGTGACCCCGTCATGTCACTCTTCATGCGTGAAATAACCGCTCCGCATCAAATAACCCATACCGTCATTATATTTACCTGATGAGTTTCCACGATAAAGCTGAAAAATA
Organism: Gortyna flavago; assembly: GCA_963669345.1. Lineage (NCBI taxonomy): Eukaryota > Metazoa > Arthropoda > Insecta > Lepidoptera > Noctuidae > Gortyna > Gortyna flavago. The sequence goes on along the minus strand of OY770129.1, from coordinate 6,836,887 downwards.
ATAGAAGCTATGATTGAAAATAATTAACAATGTTACTTGACACGTTCATTTAAACTTAATTTAGCACTCCGTTCCTAACTTTCGTATTTCAAACACGTGTACCTACTTTATTGTGTTAAATAATTATTTCCTTTTGGAAAGTAATTTCCCCCGAAGTTCCCTAAATTGGAGTATTACATATGCTTAGTTAAACACATTCTCATAGTTAAGTACCTATTCGAAAAACTGCTCTCTTAGGTATAAAGGCTGAGAACACTAAAGGAAATATTGAACCTTATTCGAATCCTAAACATTTTTAAGTCAAGCCACGCCATGAAAGGAGTGGGTGTTTCTTTTGAGTTCAAGCGCAAGCTCTTACGATTTGCAACGGTATTTACGATTAATTTAATGGTTTTCTGTATTGCCGTAGTTAACCCGATACGAATTATTTTTGTTAACGAACTATATTTTTTGTAGAATATTCACCTTGTAGGTAGCAGGGAAGCAAAAGATTAAATAAAGCTTTCCTACTGATTCCAACGTCATGGGTTTTATTTCTATTTTCTTCGGTGTAGTACTTAATTAATTATAACAAAGGAATTAATTACATGCAGGCTGTGGGTAGTTCTTCAATTTTTTGTTTTTACTTTAGTAAATACAGGGTTGTCATACTTCGACGCGAACCTATAATCACGGATTTAACACATGGTTCTGAACCGTTCTGCGTTGAAATTTTTCGTCAGTTACAAATAAAAAAAATCCTATTCCATACATATTGGCCGTGTAAGTACTGCATTTTTGAAACTGTTTTATAGAAAAGTGCAATACTTACGCGGCCAAAAAAATCTGCTGATTTTTTAGGGGGTGTAAAATCATGGTTACAGTTTGCGCATCGTGTCCCTGCCACCCTGTATAGAAACTTTTTTTTAAATTATAATTTATGATGAAGTAAGTTGTGTATATTATTTAAAGTTCTGTTAATATCTGTAATTGGTAGTACTTACACTACCTACTATATGGTTAGGCCCACCTTGTAATTGCTAATACGCGTCGTAAGAAATTTATTAAGTTCAGAATGTTACGAAGAGATCGATCGTTAATCAGTGAGAATCGTTTTTGGATTCATTTGTAACTGTCTTCCTTACGTGACACTTTCTTACATTGCTCTTCAGAATCGACTTTTACGTTTATTTTTTCTTCATATATACCTATAATCTTTTTGTCTTATCCAATAAATCGAGATAACTGATAATAAAACCCAATATGTTACGAATGAAGTCCTATTATTTCATGAGAAAACTGTAGCTCACATAATAATCTCACTGTAGCCTCCAGCGGTACAAGCCCTGCTGTCTAATGGCTTACTTTGTGTACTTATGATTTTTCCTTCCCTCCACACTTTTCTTACTTTTTCCTTCTATTTATAACACATGATACGACACGTAAACCTCCGATCCAATTGGATTTTCTTATAAATGTTATTTGGTTAACCAATTGATCAAACATCGCGAAAGTATAATTTGAACCCTCGGGTCTGCTGACGGAGCGGATACCGACACAATTTGTTCATCTTATCGCAGGTAAGTTAAGTCGAATTTAATCTCGTTCAACGTTTTCATGTCCTTTCGGAAACTAAACGAAAACATAGCCACTGGCTTATCTTATTGCCCTGAAAGTTGTTTTTTAGCTTAGGAAAAGGTTTGCCATTGTTGTTTAGTGTAGGTGTAGGAAACTGAACTAGCATAAGGTGATTTAGGCATGTATTTTTGAATCTCAAAAATTCGTATTAATAAAGTACTGGGTAGTGTACTTCAAGTACGATATCACAAAAGGCTTGAAGCTGAAAACGATAATGGGCAGTTATCGACTTTCATAATTCCAGGAATAATGAAAGCGTGATAGAATCCAAGTTTGCACAACGTCTTCACGCACACGTTCACAGCATGTTTATACAATTGGTTACCACAAGTAAAGCGCGCGTCGCTTCGTAAGATAAAAATACCTTACCTAGTTGTAGAAATGATTTTCGATCAGTGCGAAATGGAAGAAGGCGTGCGTCAGAATCGTGACAGTAAAGTTTTGATATTAAAAATCCAAACAAAAGAACGTCGATATTGCAATTTCAGTTTTGAACGTACTTACCATTTGCCTTTTAGACTACCGAGTACACCCGACTATCTTGATGGTTACGAAATAACCTGGTAACCCCGATCACGACTGTGACTATACACTGTTCCAACTCAGTTCAAGAATAATTAATATTAACTAAGTCGTTTAGGGTAAGCGAACGAGAGTGATCATAATTAACTCAGTTACCTATTGACAATTTGACGCGCACGTATCACAGGTACCTACAGGCTGCGCGCGATGTCGAATTTAATAAGGTAATTAATAGGTGGTGGTTCTCATTATACGACATAATTAATGCAATACTTGTGAAACTTTGATCTAAGTGCTACGCGTAGAATCATAGGCATATTGAACTAAACCCAAGAGATTTTTAAGATGCGGAAAATACCTAATTGGCTGAAGAGTGAATATTGACTGAATTTGTGGCAAATTAAATGACATAGGTGGTATTAGTACCTACATTTATGTGCTTTATTTATGTAGTGTACTGTAGTCGTAATTATATTGACGTGACTGGACCTAATTTTTATAATAGTTTTTTTTTGTCCGACAATGATGAAAAGATTATTACTTATAGCATGCGTTTGTAATTATCATAATAACTTTAATGGAACATTTACAGCTAAACATAAAATAAATATACTCAACTATAATATTACTAAAGCGCATTGCACAACAAGAATGTGTTTATTCCAAATAACCATTTACTTTGTAAATTAGTAGGCCTGTTTAAAATCGCGCTACTTAAATCTAGATCTACGAAGCCGGTTTTATAACGATTATTTTCCTAAACTTACTAGCCCATATCATGTAATTATATTGTATCACGCCAACGCCGCCGCCACGGCAAGTCGGTACGGGGCTAAATTTTATATATTATGTACGCAAGATAGGATCCTGGGACCATAATACCGGTACCTTCATTTGTGTGGGTAGTTTGAGAAGAGCTTGATAAGTCGTTGGGTTGTGGAGCAGCAGGCAGCTTGTCAACTATACTAATGGTCAGGAAGGATTTTGTAACGGAACAAAGACGGTCTTCAAGAGAGCCTTCATAACTTGCTCAATTTCCTTCTTCTTACAGTGAGGGATTACTGCCGCATCACTTCGTTGTAATTATTTTTGTGCGTCCTTATACGTCTTTATATGTCTGCAGCAACAATTACTTGGTATTCTAATGGTATTGTAACGGTAAATGGTCGTAATGACAGAGCAATATTGTGAATAATTTGTAATAATCACAACTATGTTAATGGCCGTATTCAAGAAATATGTAAACTATTTCTGATGATTAATTGACGTAGCAATCAATCACCGTTCATTTGTTGTTAGTTACTTATTCTTTTTTTTTACTGTTTTTATCTAGTTTTCTTTTCTATCCTTAATTACGTAGGTAACTTCTAAATTTAAGAATACTATCGTCTATAAAGTCAAGCTAACTTTTTATATATATACATACTAGTATATTTTATAAGAACCTGTTCCCTTTTCTGTTCGTAATAACGGGCAATCCCTTTACACCAATCTGGAACATGTTCGTACAAAACTCAAGGAAAATAGGAAGACGGAAGCGAAGTAATAAGTAAGTGTATGCGAAAGTGACCCTAGTTGCCCCCCTTTTAATCCCCCAGCAATTGCGTTTCATATGAACTTCTTGTCACTATTCCGGATTTTAATTAAAACATCATCATTAATGATTTATCTCCACGAGGAAGCTGACAAATCAATACCATAGAGCACCCGTTTGTCTGCTTGTCTATTTCACTATATCAACGTTCTGTCAATAAACTGAATTATTCAGTCGAAATATTATGAAAGTTGCATGTGCGTGTCATAATATAGGCTATCTGATAGAAAATTAATTTCCTGTGGTGTTCGCTCCAGTGTGCGATCTTCTGTAAACAATTCGACGTAACATTTCGATAAGAGTCATTACTTTATTTTATCGACAAACAGCGGAGTTGATTGTTGTTCGCATTTGGTAGGTGTGTAGGAACGAAGAAAAATGAAGTAAATACTTATAAGGGTTTACTCAAAAGAGCGTCAATCATCGTATCGTAGTGAATGCTTGACACTTAACTTATCTATCTATGTATGTATTGTGTACGCCAGTAATTCATGCGTTGTGACAGGTAACGCTTTCTACCAGCCCGTTCTTAAGGATATGGTGAGTTTCCTAGCGGTGTTTTCCTTCACTCTTCGAAGTGATAAATTGTGTTTATTTCTTTGAAAAACATGTGATAAATAAACAACATAATGCATCGAATATTTTTCTCAAATTTATTCCCGTCATAATGGATGTTATTGTGACTATTCCAGTCAATATGTTTCGGATAGGTTTGTTTCACATTAAGATAACTGACGGGCTACCTAATTGTGAGGTACTAATGAAACATGGTTTAATTAAGTTAAATTAGACAAATATTACTGTTGGACTGTGTACAGAATGAAATTGAATATTACTTTTCCAGAAAAAAATAGCCACGAGTAAAAATAGTTTTTCATTTATTAGTAAAGTTTCGATTGCCGGACTAGGTGTTGATTACCAGTTCGGGCACTGTTATTAGGTTGTCTATTACAAGATTCTGAGTAGAACGAGTTTGGATGAATTCCCAGAAACTGGAAAATGGCGCGCTCTTTATTTATTGTATTGTACAGCAGTTAGTACTTATCTGATGTGGACCTCTGCCTACTCATTCAAAGAATTCAATGGTTTTTATTAAAAGAACGTAAAATTGTTCACTTATTTTATATTATCGCACCATTGCATCTATTTGACACAGCGATTTGTATATTTTATTATATTATTTAGTGACCTACTAAGCGTCTCTCGTGGTTCGTATATTTTTCATGAGTTGCCACGGTTTTCCAGGATAATGGGGGCCTATTATGATAATCCGGGATACCGGAATACACTCAGCTCCGCTAATCTGTCATCCAAATACGTTAAGCTCTGCTGATGTCATGATTTAGTGGATACCGTAATGAACATCCAAAAATTCAAACTTCCTCTGCAGACAAAAGATAAAGGTAGTTTTTCAGGAATATCCTTAGAATTACTAAGAGTCAGTATGTAGGCGTAACACGATACTTACATGTTACTTGACATCTATAAGGATTTTTATCTTGTTTTATTTTCTTTCCGCGTCACGTCTCATTCGCATCTACTGTTTTCCAGAACATTATGCGAGGCAAACAAATTACCTATACGAAAGTTTGTCATAGGATGAGAAGCTGTATAAATCACGGCCCTCATTATTTTGGTCCTTTTAAAGGTAAGCATACACTGCCACAGGAGACGGAATAATCCAAAAAGGTAATAAAAAAGAAGTTATCCAAAAATATGTAAAGAATAAATAAACGGGTTAGATTGTAGCCGTGCAATTAATAATAGCGGGTGAGACAATTTATTCAACACTTTATAAACTAAAGAGCTCTCTAAACAAGGTCCTCTGATCTCCTTGTTATGTTGATTTAGTTGACGAGAGTTGACGTACTTACCTATATTACTGCTATACTTTTAATGGTTTGGAATGCATATCACTTTATACTATAGAAACCTCTCAATATGGATATGGATCTTCATCAAGTTCGCTCAACTTTGACGTCGTCTATAGCTCCTTTAAATTTAGAGACAGTTCTAGGAACCTTGGAACAGAGCGTACTTACACTACACTGCACAGTCGCATGTTGTTAAGTTGTCAGTACTGCATAGCTTATCTATTCAAGTTACTTTGGCCAACGGCTAAGCGTTGCCATCCAACGTGGTAATGCTGGCAGTTTTTTGAGTATTCGACAGCTGGGGACTATTTTAATGACCTCTATTAGTTTTGAGAGCGTTTACGCCGTACGGCATTTCATACAAACATTCAAGCCGTTGTTTTTCGAAATGAATGAACCGATTTTAATGAAACTTTATATGCATAAGCAGGATACAAAGGTCTAAAAAGTTAGCAGAGGACATTTTCGAAATGTCTTATTTAAAAAAAGATAACTGGAAATCTCTGTTTCTATGGAAACTTTAAAATCGGTCTTATTTGGCTGTAACACAATTTTTCGAAAATGTTCTCTGCTAACTTTTAAGACTTTTGTTCATTCATTTCGAAAAACAACGGCTTGAAAGTTTGTATGAAATGCCGTACGGCAGATTATTTTTTGTACTTTTATAAAAACCGTTTAATAGCAATACTATGAGAAGGTTTACAGAATTGATGAGGTATATTTTTCAAGCAATTTTTTCTTGCCTGGCTTTACTATCTCATTCTAAGGTTGAGGCCTCGACCCATTTTTTCCCAGCCTGATTTCCTTATAAAAATAAAATATGCGCTCCCAGTGTATGTGTTTAATCAATCAATACAGGCTCACGCAGTGTACCGCTTTATGCTCCCTTAAGCCTCTTGAAGTTCCCAAGCTGCGCTACTACACTAGCTGGGTAATTGCGGAACACACTAACAGTAGGAATGGCTGTCATTGTGACAGTTCTACAACATGCAGCGGGATTGTCCGAAAGGGTTACCGCTACCCCGGAACATAAAGGGCTAAGGAAGGAACACGGATGGGTTTTAGTCAGTAAGAGTCTGACACTCCCTTCCGCTCCACCCAGAGCGGGAGGAGACATGGGACGATTTCCCATCCTTAAAAAAAAAAAAATAATAATAAAAAAAAGTTCTACAACATTCATTGCGTTATTTACGTTAGTCAGCCGACAAATTTTTAGAACATATTTATGAAGCAATGGATTATTATTAAGTTTCAAAATTATTCAGATTGTGATTGATAGTGTGTTACGCAATTAGGGTGCAGGCTTAAATTTTTCAGTCTCTAACAGGAATATTTTTTCTCAAATATTATTATTGTGCTTACCTACTTAAACGTTATTCTAAGGGGGCTACCCTTTATAGCAGAACTTTTTATGTCGTAATATTATTTTGCATTACAGCGGATAGCATAAACTTCATTTCGCAGAAAATCGTTTGGCATACACTCATCTATGTTATGGGTTTGGTTTCCGCACTAAAGTCCTACAAGTGGACCATTGTAGGTACGTGTAGCAAACACTAATTTATCATACACTAGCTTCCGCCCGCGGCTTCGCCCGCGAGGTATGCCGATAAAAACTATCCTATGTCCTTCCCCGGGATGCAATCTATCTCTCTGCCAAATTTTATCGAAATCCGTTTAGTGGTTTAGGCGTGAAAAGGTAACGTACAGACAGACAGAGTTACTTTCGAATTTATAATATTAGTATGGATAGTATGGATTCAAAACTCATAGTTTTGTAAGTCAGAATCATCTTTTCATATCCTTATTACCTCATTAAAAAGTCGAACCATCATATCGCAGAAAGTTCACAGTCGGAATCGTCTTTTGGCATACATTTCATATCCATAATAATTGAAAGACTCATCTATACTTCTATACTAATATTATAAAGAGGTAAAATTTGTTTGTATGTAGGGGGTAATCTCCGGAAGTATTGAACCAATTTTAAAAATTATTTCACTGATAGAAAGCTACATTACTCGTGAGTGCTATAGGCTATAAATTATTAAGATATCATGCATATTAGCCGAACTATCTCAATTTTTGTCTAGCCAGGCGGAAAAAATAGCTCTTACAACAGAGTTATTTGCATGCGCTGCCTTAACAGTTGTATATAATTGAAAACAATGTACGGCAACCTGGTCCGCTTTGATTAGTTCTACAAAAAAGTCCGCGACACCATATTTCTATCTTTTATATTTTAGCAGATATATAATAGCTTTTATGTGTTAAAAAAATGTATTTTTCGACGTACTTACTTTTGGACGATTTTTTAAACAACAAAATATTAAAGCTTATCGAAAAAAATATTATTTTGATCACAAGAACATCATAGAGATACGATTTGCCCAAAACAGTATGTCAATTGGTTAAAAAGTTTCGAAGATATTATAAAATTACTAAATCGCAAAATGCCGCCGTCCATTCACGAACCGCATTAGAACATGCTTTGTACGGACGTTTTATCCATTTACCCATAAATGGCGTTGTGCAATTACGTCATTTTACTGAATCGCGGTGTTAAGATTTTCGGAGGATTAATGACCCTCTCCTCCAGTTATTATTTAACTTTCGTCGTTAGGTATGTGTGTTGTACGCGGTTGGTTGGATGTCGTTGTTGGTCTTTAAAATTGTTTTGGTTGCTCGGTTTCTTAAAACACAAACACTATCTACTTCGTTCTCATTTTTCGAGTTCGAAGCTGTGGTATTTCTGTTTTTGGGATATCGGACAGTTTCAGAGATTGTTTATCATGCCTAAAAGGAAATCACAATTTTCCCGTCAGACATCCCAGACAAGAGCAGCTCGAGTACGCCGTACGGAAGAGTCTGCTCTTGAAAATCATCAGCCCCTCTCGAGGAATAGAGAAAATATTTCGCAACCACGCGCTGGGAAATCTAGCTCCGAGCGTCGAGCGTTCACAGCGGCTTGCTAACCAAAGCTGGAGAACATCGCAGGTCCGTGCTCGGGAATCTAGCGCTGAACGTGCGCAGCGTCCAAATTATTTAAGGCAGCATGTCTCTGCAACAAGGGATAGGGAGTCTAGCGCTGAGCGTTCGTAGCGGCTCGCTAGCCAAAGCGCGAGAACATCGCAGGCCCGTGCTCGGGAATCTAGCGCTGAACGTGCGCAGCGTCTAAATGATTTAAGGCAGCATGTCTCTGCAACAAGGGATAGGGAGTCTAGCGCTGAGCGCTCGCAGCGGCTCGCTAGCCAAAGCGCGAGAACATCGCAGGCCCGTGCTCGGGAATCTATCGCTGAACGTGCGCAGCGTCTCAATGATTAAGGCATCATGTCTCTGCAACAAGGGATAGGGAGTCTAGCGCTGAGCGCCCCGATAATATAGCCAAAGTGGCATGTAATTTATACATACATACATACATATGCAATAAAAACAAAACCCTCCTTTTGGCAGTCAGGAAATAAATCATAGCACTCAGTACTAACCGAACCACACTCATACTTTCATCACAAGTTAAAATGTTTACCGCCCAACGAAGTGGGCGCGGGTCAGCTAGTCTATCATATTTTCACTCAATAAAACAGTTGATTGTGAACATATGTAGTGTTTATTTCCCTGTAAGATCTATGCAAACAAGCATACACCATGCATGCAGCAAACATGCAGCATGCAAACAAGCATACATCATGCATGCAAGCAAGCAAGCATGCAGCATCCAAGCAAGCAAGTATGCAGCATGCAAGCGAGCATGCAACATGCAGCAGGCATGGTTTCTGTCACCGCTCCGGCGCTGCCACCACCTGCTCCTCAGCTCCCGAGCCGCCCGGCCGCCTCGCCCCTTCGCGCCTACGCGCGTTTAAATTACACTCTAGGGGTAGGGCAGACAAGACTACGTGGAGTCGGTTTTGCAGCGATACGTTTCTGACACTATCTTTTGTAGCACAACATATTGACTTTTTAAGACAATATTTTAATGTCAGGTTAAAAATGCTATTTTATAGTAATATAGGATATGCCTAATAAAATTATTCCAAATAAAATTCTGCCATCTTAAAAGTAAGTATGCCATTGTAAATTCGAACATAATTATAAATATTCGGCCAAACAATAATTGTATTAAATATTTTTTATGCCTTAAAAATATTCGTTTAAAGAAGATTATGCCAAGTGTGTAAATAAATTTTGGAGCATCAAGATTCTGAGAGATAGAGGGAACCCATTCGAAGTGGCACTTACCTAACATTTATTTACATGCTTATTAGGAATAAATCCTAAATACAATAAATCTAACACTATAACGTATATATATATCATGTACAGGTAGGTATATAATGGAAAAAAGAGGGGAAGAGCTCATTGGGCATCAAACGGTTCGTCAGTTTGAAAAGTGCTCAAAAGGCTGGCAGTGTTGCCACGGTGGATGGCAATGCAGACTCTTTCAACCCTAAATGCCTCAAACATATAGCTCGTAAGCACTAAGTAAGTTGCTTGACTTAAGCCCCGGGGCAGTTTTCTTCAATATTGGATAGTAGCAAACGATGAACAGTTCTTAATCATTGAAAACCAATATGTCGATGTTTGTTTGCAGTTAAGTCACACTTATAGGAACACGCTACCAGAAGGAAGAGATTAATGGTCGCAGTGTATTTGTTCTCTCAAGTCTTATTTGGTAAACAAACACTAGGAAAATCTCGAGTTTTCGCATCAATCGCTGGAAACGAGATGATTTTTATAAGAAACAGAAATGGTATGAAATACTTACATCAAAAACTGTTTCCAATTATCTATTAAATGCATTAATTTTTAACTCGATTGATTTCACAGAGTACGCATAGGTACAAAAATGTGGATTGACCGGTTGAATGTCGTAATTACAGACACAATTAAAAAGTCATTGTGTCTCGCGTAGATCTCCGTTCCGTCATACGAAGGGTTAAAATATGAATTTTCACTAAAAATAAATCTGAAACGAACTTTAACATATTCAGTTTTTTTTTTGAATAATTCAATGAAGGGGATCTGGTGACCAGAACGTATTTCAATCTTCTAGGCGCTGAATAAATAAAATCCATACAAGCTAAATAAATCCGCAACACGCCCGAATATAGTGTTGGCCTACCTTTATAAAGATTCCATTGGTTCTTGTTTTCGCATAACATAGGAAAATGTGAAGTCGGCTTTGTAGATAACTTTTCCCTGCGCGGATATCTAGGAATTGGTATATAAAACCGGGATTATAAAACAATATAGCCGCCGAATAGAGGTATCTAATTAAAATGTTCAACACGAGGGAATTTGTACAGTTCTGATACCGAGGGGTCGCGTCTATGAACTCTGAAATCTTTATTAACTGAAACAGCTTTGGCTTTGCACTTTAATAATTCTGTCGCAGTAATGGAAGACGAGGATTGTAGAGAAAAGTTAAAAATGATATCTTTTATAATATTTTCTTCCTAACAAAATCGTTTTCGTTGGTTCCCAATTCACAATATAACAATAATCTTTGGTAAATCGTGGCCCTTCCTGGCTTTTCCATCAACGTTTTCTTTCTCGGAAAAGGGTTTCTAGCGAAAAAATGTTTGTTCGTTTAAACGAGGTAGTCTTATACTTTTTTAAAACACGGTGTACAATAGGTTCTTGGTGAAGATTTATAGCAGACGATATTTGACGACTTGGCATAAGCGGTGAATTCATTTAAACTGAGTTATGTTTCCATTGCATGACGCACGATAACTTATTTTGTAACCGTTCCAAGTCATGGAATAACAACTATTATAAAATCGATTACTTAGGCATTTTGTTACCTGTTGATTACGCGAAACGCCCGCAACCGTTTAGTCTATTCAAATAAGCAAGTTAATTGTGGACCCTCTTTACCTACTATTAGAAGACAGAACGTTGACTCTATTATTCACGATGGATGTTCATTGTGCACAAACTATACGTGTGATCCACATTATTCCATACCATTTTCTAGTAACTGCATCGACGTTACATATGTAAGTGGGTACTTCTGCGTGTGTATTGTTCGTCGTCTGCAAAACAATAGTTGCGCGGTTATTTGCACGCCAGTGTTCGACCTGATACAATGGGTGTTTGTGTCTTATCTCTACGTTCCCACTATCCCATTCGCACAAATTTTTCTCATTACACTTTATTTCTTTTTGTAACGGAATAAGGTCAATGTGCGTATGAAAATGTCTTTAAACTTACTTTACTATTCATTGTTCATCAGAAACAACTTGAGTTGTTTACTGCTGCTCAGCTAATATCTAAAATATAAATGTATTCTATAGTAGAACTGCACGAGGTATAGAATTTTATTTGTGGTTAAGAAAGAAAATATTCGTCCATGCATTAAAGTAGACATAGTAACTACCAAGCAACATGATTTCATCGGCTCAATAATTATTTTCCGTGTAATTTTTATAGCGGTTGAGAACAATGGACATACTCGACGGATTCCAACATTTATTTAAAAAGGCATTGGTGAAGTTATCTACAAAATTTGTTAAGTAGAATAACTTCCAGTTTATTTCAGCTGAAAGTTGCGGAATGTCGCTTTCGGGAATTGTTTAAGAGCCGAACTTGAACACAATTAAGAAACACTTAGAAGAACTACGGCTGTTGAAAGTTCGGAGAAAAGTATGATTGGTAAGAAATACTGTCGTAAAAACAAAATCGTGTTCTGCAGAGAGGTTTTGAGGTCAGAATATTCCAGAAAATGCTAGTCTCGTCCAGCGTATGTTCACTGAAATATGACATTCTAGTGATACTTAGTCTGTATACTGGCAGACAAAACCTCAGAAAACCAAAGTTATATAAGTTCTTATATAAAAGCTAATGACGCTTGTAAGATGACGGATGGGGCTGGGAATGCGGGCAGTCTGTTGGGAATGTGAAAACATTATAAAAGATTATTGTGATTATCTTAAGAGTTTCGCTCCTGAAGTCCTGACCCTTGATCAAAGTTTGAAACATGGGGCCTTGTGTACATTGCGTTCCGCGTCACGTGTGAAGCGTCAGTTAACGAAACTGCCTCGCACTCAAGATACGAGTGGCGCATTACGTATTCCTCGCGGTGCGCGGGTACCGGCGACAGAGGCTTCTAAGGTCGTGGTATTTGTCCTACGAACACACACGTGTGAGCTTGGCCAACGTGTGCTGGATAAAGATACCGGTTTTTGTGGCGCAGGCTTCGGTGTCTTAATGACGTAACACAATGAAGACGACGATTTGTTATCAGATCTGTTCATCGTAGACCCTCACTTTTTCTATTTTCATTTATCAATAGCGTGAGCTGCCATTAGTAGATGAAATGAAAACATTTAGTCACATAGCTTCCTCTAATTACCTACCTAGATGAATTTTGTCGACGAAAAAATAAAGGTACGCATAAAAATAAATATTTTATGCATTTGTTTGGAACAAATGGATTAAATATTTATTTTTACCCAGATGGATCAAGAGTATTCAGATAGCGTGTACACGTAGGTAGGTATTTTGATAACGAGAATAAACCGCGAATGTTACAACAAGAACGAAATGAGACAATGCTCTGAGGAGGTGTTTGAACATCTTAACAAAAGTGATACCCGGAAAGGGAAGAGGAAAGCAAAAGGAATGTACGGAATATGGTTTTAACTACAAAGGCTGAATTAGAAGTAGCCCATTTATTTTATTGCCAATAAGCCTGGGATAATTTAATAGACTAATCCGAGCAAAAAGTACGTAATACTACAAAACTAAGGAATAAGGATTACACGTCGAATTTTTTCCCGATTGTGTTAAGCAAGTTCTATTATTCGGAGAATTTTACCTTCTATTTTATAGGTATTCGGAGAATGTTAGCTAGCTTTGCCTGTGCCTGTGTATTGCTATGACAATGACAGAATCTGAATGCACGTGCGTATGCAACGACAAAAGTCGGATAATCTCCAGGCTCTTGGAACGTGAAGTCCTTACTTGATGTCAAACGTTGAAGTTTGAACCACGTGAATGATATCTTTGAATGGTACAGGAAAAGAGGAATCTAGCCTATTAATTTAATTTTGATACATGACATTTAGTTACTTTACCCGCGCTAGCGTGTATCGTCGTTTTCAAAGCTTCTTAACAGTATTATAAAATATCGCTTTGCCTTGTCATAATTATGTATATTCGAAAATAATGTCTGTTGTGTAAACAGTGAAGGGCCGGATGGTTAAACATAAGCTGGTAATTAGGGTTCTAAAGGCTCGGAGCCAGCTCACGGGTCCTTAATCCGAAATTTCGGTCGAAGCTCTTCGTATTTTATTATCGTTTTCGGCCATCCAGATTCGGGACAAAGAAGGCTCATTTCGGCATGGAGTGCCTGGCACACAAGGCTGAAGACTTTTTTCCATCGCAATTCTCAGTTTGCACTAAACGTCCGTATTGTTTTATTACTTTTCCTCCTAAAGGCAGTACCAAATCTTTTAATCCAGAGAAATCTGTATTTGATTGGCTATTTCTTTTGACTCTACCGTTCATGTTTACCTATTAAAACGTGAACGTTCTTCCCTTTGCAGACGTCCGGGAGACTCATCATGTTGACATATTTCATCTTAAACGAAACCGTTATAAATGATAGTCTCAAGATTTATAGTTTATAAAATATGAATATAAACTTTAATTAATTTATTATAACATGAAGTGGAATGAAACCGCCAAAGAGGAAATTTGTCAACGAGGGAACTAAATATTACACAAGACTATGCCGCGAGTTAAAATTTCAGTCTAGTCATTAAAACGGCCCAAACTTCGGATTCTCGAATCCAAAACATTATAAGCGATATGAGAGTGATAACTAGGCAAGAGAGTTAATTAAATTGGGACGGATTCGAGAGCGAAATTTACACGTCATTAGCACGTTCCTGTGTAATCGAGGTTCATTTCGAGTTGTAATTGAGGCCGCATAAAACCTATGGTAAGTAACAAACAAGGGAGGTTAACCTCCCTCGCCGTGTGCCTAAGCGTTGCGGCGCCGACCAATTGAATTGCTCCGCTTTTCTTGCTTAACCCACGGCCCTAGCTTTTTGATTAAGACTTAAAAAAAAAACTGAGCTAAGTGGAATATTAACTGCTATGCAACGTTTAATTACTAACATAGAACTGGTAGAAAGTAGATTTCAACTTAATAGATTTAAATCTAGTTGTTTGTTTAGAGCTTTATTTGGTGACAAACATTGGATAGCATAGCACACATTGTCAATAAAACCATTTGTTACAAAACTGATAATGTTATTTTTCTGTAACCATTTCTGTTTATGTGTATGTAATCATAATCAGCCTATACTGTTCCCACTGCTGGGACACAGGCCTCCTCTCTGGGAGAGGAAGTGGACCGTAACCACCACGCGGGCCCAGTGCGGGATGGTAGATGTCACATGTCTCATTTTTGAATACTTCAATACAAATCGTCTATAGTGCGTCATAAGCGTAGATATCCGTATGACTCCTTTTGCAGAAGAATTTAGCGGGCAAAGATGGAACAGTTTTAAGGCCACACGGCCCACGCAACGTGTTTTAAAGTTGAGTAGGTTCGCTGTAGATAACTACGAACGAACGTATTATAAAGCGTATAGTCTACCTGAGTGGTGAACAGACGGTCGTTGCATCTGGCTTCGTGATTTCGGTGTACGCAGGGCGGCGCCCGCGTCGTTTACCTGCTCAGCCAGTTCAGCTGTCTCTTTCTCTCCCTCTATCAAGCACAACTTGGTCTCTTTCGCACGTGAATGTAGCCGTGCAACATCGCTTCTACGTATAAACAGTGCTGCCAACGGTATAAATCGAATTGAGATGTAGGTTGTAACTTTCTTTCCTTTGGTTTACAGCGAAAACATGACTGTTTACATTACAAAAATATTTCGCAATGTCAATTTTGTAACCGTATTCTTATAAAGCTAATTTTGTGTTACCGCTTACTACGTTGCCGCGTTGCTCCCATTACTGCCCAACGTTATTCTCCCATCGGTAGCGTTTTATGAAACTTGGCGAAACTAATGTCAGTTTAAAATTGCGAACATTTAATCTGGGCCTAACCTAAATTAAACTAAATCCATAGACGATACTGTATAATGAAACGTTTTCTGCCTATTTACATGAATCTCATGCCGTTAATTCTATTTTATTCTGGGATTAATGAAATTTTGATGTAAAATTTTAAATATTGGGAGCACTGCGTGCCTCTCAAGCTGTAGGGACTGCACTTATGGCGGCGCGGGCGCAGCCGCTCTGAAACGTGATCGTTTTACTTACCTGGCGATGGCGGCCGCAGTCTATGCAATAATGCCTCCTTTATGTTGTGGATGAGCAAGACACAAACAGCGTCATTTCAACCGTGCCATATGCTACACTCGCCCGTCAAGGTTTTTACAATCTTGTCTTCTTGACATTATACATTGCATTCGTGCTACGGCCATAACAGTAGATAAGTAGGTACTCATTTATTAATTCGTCCGAGTGGAATTCGAACCAATCGTACTTAAACCGAGCTCATGTTGTAGATTAGTGGCACGTTAGTAAACGTGATTTGTAAGTAAGCAGTGTGAGCTCTAACCACTCGGCATTCTGTGTCGAACACGACCGGAGGTATTTGGCAATGAACGAGCGAAGTCGTAACGGTATCAGTCAGTATGAGGCCTGAATGTGAAAACACTTGGTCTTCATACACATTCCATACAGTTCTTTAATTTTCATTCCATACAGTTCTTAAATTCTAAAATGGCAGATGATCCATGAAACAGTAAATTAGGTACACTTGAGTAACCTCGATCGATAGTAACTTGAATCGATGTTACAAAGTTATGTGGAAGTAACGCTAGGATCTGTCGAATCTGTACCAAAAAGACCAACCAAAGTAATCTGTAGTTACTTACCTAACGTCAAAGACAAAAAGTCGTTAAAGAAATCTTGGATAAATTTGCTCTAAAAGTTCTGAAGGATTCTAGGAATAAGCAACACAACCACAACACAAAAATACCAGTTTCAGAATATTAGTTTGTCTCTTTGTTACACTCGCATCATATCGTTGAGAATAAAAGAAACTATTGGTTGGAGTTCTTGGTAATGGAGAAGATAACAAAAATGTATAATCACACGAGAAGGTAAACAATAAAAGCTTGACACCTCACTTTGAGGAAATATGAATAATATTATTCAACGTTTTTCAACTGAAATTCATAAATCTGAAACTAACATCTCGCTTGAATAAGATGAAACGAGTAATAAACCAAGAGAGAGACAGTTTTAGCTAAGCTGAAATATTATAAATATTCATCAGTCATCTTGTCTTCAGTGCATTTCATTATTCGCCTTTTTGTTTGTGTATTGTTGATGAGTCCACAGCGCTTTCTGACCTAGACTACGTTTTTTATTAATCACTCGCCCGGCCCGACTAGTTTACATGAATAATAACATGGATATTTCTTGCTTGGCGTAGTTATGAATACCTACTTTCTTCGTTAATTGTTTATTAGATGTTTATTTGAAAGTTATAATAGAATGATCAAAGTAACTTAAACCTGTAAGTGAACTTCGATCACTAATATACGCAGATAATAAGTATATGGTTACTTATTTAGTGAGGACGGGTAGAGTGGGGTCGGGTGTAGCGGATTCTGTCCCGGATGTTGTCGCCGCGTGAGGAGAACGGGCCACATGTTAGCTTTTTACCAAGCGTCGCGTCGCGTCGCCCTTCGTTCCACGCACATGTCGAGGGCCTTAGCAAAAAAACGTTCACAAATATCGCACCCACAGTCCCATACCAACGTAGAACAGTTCCTGTCTAATGACACTTTGAACTTGTTATCTAAACTATTACTTCTGAAGTGGGCCAATAGCCCAACACGTGGAGGGCACAAGTATTATTACAGAACATTGCTTCCTTATACAGGGTGTCCAGTAAATAGCACAACATACTGCAGGGGGTGATAGCTTGGGTCACTACCTATCAATACAACACAAAATCTTACGGATTTACAGTTTTACAAAATTTTCCGAAATATCGAAAAATCTCTACCTTGAAACAGATTTTTAGGCATCTCGTAATGAAAAAATCCTTTTCTAGAACTTTTTTTACATCAAGTTATTCGTGAATAGGTTACGCTACTCATTATAATTTTTTTTTTATCAAAAACAAGAAGGTTTTGAAGAAATAGTTTTTTTTGTTAAAATTTTCACAGAACGATTTTCTTTTCGCATAACTTTAACCTACAGTGGTGACAAAAAATCCGTAAGATTTTGCTGAACATATATTGTGTTGTATTGATAGGTAGTGACCCAAGCTATCACCTCCTGCAGTATGTCGTGCTATTTACTGGACACCCTGTATGTTTTGGACGACGCCGTCGCAGTCCCTTCTGATAACCCTGCTTCTTCTAACTTAATTTCAAAGTCAACATAGTTAAACTGATATAAAAAAAAGCCAATTTTCTTAGAACAATTTTGCCTTAGATGAGTTCAATTAAAAAACACCTACGTATAATTTTATAGACAATACATTTTCATCAAAGTTATCAAATCGACCAAACTCAAACGGTTCCACGTTTTGACGCCCACACTGGGGGGAATGATATTTATTCGAGTTTTTGTCGATAGGTAGATATTAAAATAAGAAAAGTTCAAAAATCATTGTTCGATTTTTCTATCCAAAAACTCTATGTGAAGCTTAGGCTAGATATTACCAGGTATAGCAAGATATTAAATAATTAGGTATAACGCAATCCTATGAGGTTATTAACAGCTTAAAATTTATTCATATACTGGTACGTATCCGATAATGACAGAAGCAGCAAGTCGAGTGGCAATCCAATCTAGCCAAAATTATAATGACAAAACTTCCTCCTAGGAAATTCGCTCTACGCCTTGCCAATATTAGCAACACAAATTAAAATTGGATAACAACTTTCGACAGTTTTAAAGTTTCATTCTGTAGAGGTGTAGGCTGAGCTGGCCACTGTCTGGAACAATATGTATGACTTTGGTAATTGAAATTTATTGTTCACACGCGATATACCTTATTGATGGCCTTTCCATAAACTGAGGAAGGACTCTTATACCTAAATAAAGATGACACTTCCGGCGAAAACCAGTAAATGTCAAGCGCAAAATAGAAATGTTATTTTGGGTTAGAAATACTTCATAACTTAAATCTAATTACGTTTTAGGGAATACACTTGCGTGCAAAAAATTCGACCCACCCCATGCTCTTTGATTTGAAACAATATAATTCAAGAAGTTTTACTAACAGTAATCTAATAATAATAATATATTGTACTCGTATAAGTATTAAAACCTTCCTGAAAATACGTAGATTACATTAGTGAAAGAATGATCAAAACTGATTTATTAGTTTTTGAGAAAATCGCGAATATACAAATAGGGCGCTAAATAAAGAACCTCCTTTTTTAAGTGTGTTAACAAAATCAAGACAAAATTTAATGTTAGTCAATTTCATTGACAAAAACAAGTCTCGCACTTTTTCCGAGCAAAAGTGAGTGATGATGACATCTGAAGAATCGAGTCGATCTTGTCAAGAATATTGCTTTTATTAAAATACTAGCAGCTGCCCGCGACGTCGTCTGCGTGAAGGCTCTACAGCACCAAAAATACCCAAGATGTCAGTGTCGCTATAGCATTATAAATAAAGAACTTTTAAAATAGCATTAAAATATAAGTTTATGGCGGATGTTTTTTTGTTATAATTTGGGGAGCCTGTCTGGGGGTCTACATTATAGTGGGCGAATTAGTAGCCATCCTCTCCGCGACAGAACATGAGCGGATATTGAAGAGAATCGTACGCGCGGTGAGTTTCGCTGATCCTTTGAAGCCGGTCTGTGAGTGAGTAAAAATAAATCTAGCTAGTTTTACATCACATTTAAGTTTATAATTAGGTATACGACATGAAAATATATAATTACCAAGCAATAATCACACAGATAAATACCGAACAAAAGTATTAACAGGCAATGTTTATTTTGTACTAACAACATGAAATTGATGAAGAAATGATCATCATCAATGAACATAACTTTTTTATAATACTTAACACCGCATTTTTTTTAAATTGTCTTCCTCAACTCTGCTCAAGATTTCGAGGGTTTTGTTGGAACTTGAGTTTGTCAAAACGAACTATACTTACGACAACTTTTATGAAGAAAATGCACATTACCATCTATGAATTTTAAGAATAACTAACTACTAACCTCGTGAACATGATCAAATTTTAAATTATTAATTTCCAAAAAGTGTTAACATGTAACTTGATTTCATATTTATGAAATCTCATAGATGGCGCTGTTTCAAAATTGTCTTTATACTACTAACATTCATTAGACTATGTTTCTCTGCGCAAGTTACATAAATGGCGTAGTTTTTATACTGTAAAGCTAGATAATAGCACGGCTTACTCAAAAACAACATTTAAATATGCGTCGTTAGATTACACTCTGTCACATAATGCGTATGAAAAATAAAGATTCACAGCTCCTCCCCCGTAGGTGATAGCGTGATAATATGTAGCCTATATGTTGACCCGACCTCTTAGTAATATTCATGCAAAATTTAAAGCAAATCGATGCAGTACTTTTTGAGTTTAGCCCGGACATACATACAGACAAACAGACAATCAGACAAAAATTCTAAAAACTATATTTTTGGCTTCGATATCGATTGTAAATCACGCCCCAAGTATTCTTTAAAAAAAAAAAACAATATACAGTTTTGACTTTCCTACGATTTTATTATACAGGGTGTAAGGGACAGCCCTCCACAAACTGACTGGGTGCATTCAGCTCCTTATTTTGAATCATATTCCACCGAAATTTTTCTCAGGAAAAAAAATTTTTTTTTACTCGTTTTTTCTGTATTATTTCAATGTAAAATTACATTATCTGAAAGCAGCACTCCATTTATGTAAACAATACAGCTAAAATCAAAAAACCAGCATTGGATGTTGAAATACTCTTACAAAATCAGCTACAGTTTACTTTCTGCCTAGCTAAGTAGCTACAGAGTTCATCAAACTCGTCATCTGCGATTGCACAAAATGGGAAGACGTCAGCCCGGCTGTTGGCGAAAAAAGTCTTATTATGCTGTAGTTTACGGGTTAAACCCAAGAACAAAACCGAAGCCGGGCTGTCCATTCTGGTGCAGTCGCGTTGTGACGTTACACGCTTTTGGACTTATTTTTGTTGTGGTGTTATTGTTTGTGAGAAATGGCTACATTTAGTGCTCGTGAATATGGAGAAATGATGATGTGTTACGGGGAAGCTCGGGGAAATGCTAGGGAAGCGCTGAGAATTTACGTTGATAGGTATCCTGACCGGCGGCATCCATCAGACTGCCGGATTTCCAATGCCTATCAACGCGTGCTGGAAAACCAGCCCATAGTTCCCCATCAGGAAGGCGCCGGAAGACCACTTCGCGGCGAAACTGAAGACTGAATTTTAGACTAGTTCCTTCAAAACCCCTTCGAGATCCAAGAGTCCGGACATCAAACGCGTTGGTCGGTAAACGTCTGGGCAGGAATTTATGGTGACAAAATCATATGGCATGTGTTTCTTCCCGCGCTCATGAACGGAGCGCGCTATCTCGATTGCCTCCGTGATGACCTGGAAAGAGAGCTAGAGAATCTCTGTGACGAGCTGTACGTGGAATGGGAAGCCCTGGATGATGCACCGCTTGCGCACTTGCCAAGGATCTGGTTCCAGCATGACGGTGCTCCTCTGCGCATAACACTCCCAGTGCATTCCCATTTAGACGCCACCTTTCCGCATCGCTGGCTTGGCAGATTTGGACCGAAACCGTGGCCAGCACAATCGCCAGGCCTGACGCCATTAGACTTTTTTTATGGGGCTACGTAAAGGAAAAACACGTTCCAGCAGCTGCCCCGTGCCAAAGTATGCGAACGCCTGGGTGGAGGCCACTTCGAGCCCTATCTCATACGACCTGAGCGATTCTGAGGTAGGATTCATTTTCGGGATAACTAGTTTCGTGTTATACGATAAACTAGCGATTTTTGTAACGAGTACTTTACGTTTCTAGATTGAATAAAAAACGACGACAACGAATTGAATGATATGAAACGAAACTGTTATGTTGAATTGAAAGCGCCGCACATGTTTTACAACATTGTTTTTTTCGGGTACCGACCTCTACTTATTGTTCTAAGCGGCCGGCCGAAGGTTTTTGTTTTATGAAAAAAAAAAAAAGATTTGTTCTAGGAAATGCCATTTGTGAACCGAACCAAGTGTTTCGAACGAACACGTGCGTAAGAGTGCAGCCGATGACCCGCTGCGCGCGTTTTGCCACGGTAGCGATACATTGCGTATGAGGAAATAAAACAAATCAGGTTTATTGGATTACCATAACGTTCCTGAAATAATTTCTTGTACCGGTCATCTAAGTATGATATACTGAATTCACCCCATCAGTCTGTGGAGGGCTGTCCCTTACACCCTGTATGTATGTTAAGTGTATGTTCAAGTAAACTGTACCTTACCTACCTTCAGACCTATCCACCTAGATTTTTGAGATTTGTGAAGTGTTGCAGAACTTTAATGCAAACATCGTTTCTGTGCCACTAACAGTGTCGGTGTACCAACGCGGTTCCGTCACAGTAAACGCAGGAAGCCTGTTAAATGTACACTGGATGCATTTTCAGCGTTCGCGTTGTAAGCGATGCGATCATAGTGATTTAATGTCGCATCATGAGTATCATGTATTAATTGCTGCGCGCTTGTTTGCCCAGCCACTCGTGTATTTGTAGGGCATTTTCCAAATATTTGGTGCTGTCTTGTCTCTTAGTAAGTTAAGGTTGTTTTAAGGAATTGGACTTTAAATGTAATATACCTACTTACTACATTAAGTTCCATTTTCATAGTATCGTTGCAGATTCACATTCAATCTGCCGACAGATTCTAAAGAACCGTGTCAGCATCGAGTCTTAAATAACTCTACGTTTTCTTGGCTATTTGATATTTTAAAATGCCGTGAACTTCTACAATAGTGTCAATACCCAATTTTTCCAAGTTCTTCTTTATAATGTCATCTCGAGTTTCTATGAGGTCCTATTTGCGAGCAGGTAGGTAGGCTACGACAAAAGGACTTGGGTTATTCTTGAATACAACAAAGGAAGTAAGGTGTACCTTCTTACCTGTGGCAAACTCAAAAACGTACAAATAATATTTTAGATGGTTGTACTCAAACATACTTTTGAATGAGCTCTATATTTTAGGCATGGATATTATTATCGTTTTAAATTTGGAAAATGAGGGTTTAAAACGGCGCGGCTCGGCGGTCTAGTTAATACAACCCTGCGAAAGAGATTTATGTATCGTTATGGCCTACAGCCCTACACAAAATAATGTCCGCGTCAATTTATTATGTAAATATTACAAAGATACATCCAAGCCTCGCTGAAACATTTTTTTTAAAACAATCTGTATTGGCCAAGTTACACCGCGCGGCTTCCGGCCCTGGGATGGGGAAAAAATGTATTTATTTCAAATGTCGATTTCAGGTTTTGGCATAAAAATAAAGTAAGCAATCTTAACGAAATGAGACGAAAGCGTTAAATATTAAAAGCTTCTGTATCATAATAAGTCTAATAAGTAATTTCAATCTTTATAAATAAATGAGCTGCCATGAATAATTGATGTTCCTTAAAACAGGTGGAGCCTATTTTGTAGGCGTTTCAGCAATTTGGGATGGAGCAATTATAAGCTGCTTTGTATTTTTACTCTGACTTTTTCTTTGTATTCTAGACTACGACTGTGGATAAACAAGGATAACTTAAACAACCAGTCCACTTCTTCAATATTCAATGTTGCAATACATATTAAAATATACAATGCCTTAAGAGGGTTAATTAAATTGAATTCTGTGGGTTAAGTCTGTTTGTGTCATTAATCATTCCAAGGCTGATTCGGAATTTGTAACGAATAAACCGGTCAAGCGTGTGCAGCACGCTTCGGCTGCGAATTCCATAACAATTATTGTTAAAGTGTACGAAAACCTTATTACAGTCTCTTTGTGTTATGTATGTACCATCGCGGACACTTTTCAATCTTATTACCAAGGACATAAGGGTGAAAAGTGGTCGACCGCTAGTGTCCGCGATGGTACCTATGTAGGTAAATGCTGGAATCTTTTAAATTACCTAGGTGTGTCAACTGGATTACCTGGATTCTATAGCCAGTTATGTTAAAATCAAAGAAAATGCTGACGCGCTGACATTTAAATAGATAGTAGTCTGTAGTCATAAAAATAATGTTAAAATGGTATCCAGCTGAATCCTAAAACGCGAACGATACATCATCTGCATAGAGGCTTTCGGTTTATCCCTTGTAATTTATGAAACGCACCAGTTTTACGAACTTCCTCCTAAAGTACATCAAGTTTAATGAATATTTTATTTTTATAAAATTTTACACTGTAGGGTTTATCTTGCTTGGACCTTACTGACATTGGTGAAGAAAAAACACCGTGAGGAAACCAAGCCTGTAATGGCCAACTCTCGTGAGCAAGCGTCGTGATCAGTGCTCGTGCCTTCTCTGTATGAGAAGAGGCCTTTGCCTAGCCGTGAGTCAATAATAGGCTGGAATCATTATTAGCTCGGTTGATGGCAACAGGCTCGCCGTCGCCCCATGTATGTGGGTGTACCTACTATAGGTACACTTCTGCATAACCATTAGGGGAATACAGGCGTTTTTTACAACGTATTACCCAGTAACTGGGTTGTGGAGGTCAGATAGGCAGTCGCTCCATGTAAAATACTGGTATTCAGCTGCATCCGGTTAGACTGGAAGCCGACCCCAACATAGTTCGGAAAAGGCTAGGCAGATGATGAGGCGTTTTTTGTACCTTACATCTTACATCACACTAATATTATAAAGGCGAAAGTTTGTCAATGTGTTTGAATGTTTGTTACTCCTTCACGCACAAACGGCGGAACGGATTTGGATGAAATTTGGCACAGAGATAGTTTATAACCAGGATTAACACATAGGATAGGACTTTTTATCCCGATATTCCCACGGGATCGACATTTATGCGGGTGAAACCGCGGGGCGCAGCTAGTTATATACCTACTTATACCTAAATTATCAAGTGTAGGTAGGTAGGTACTGTACTGTACTTTAAACAATTTTATATTTTCATTTCACAGCTATCTAGCTGACTGACAGTCATAACTTGTAATCGAATTTTGCCCATTTCCCATTGTGGTGAAAGCATACTTAGCTTTGAAGGGACTTTTTGATTTATTAGTTACGAAAATACTTTACTTAGGGGAATTTTATTCCCAATCACAAATTTCAACGGTTTTTTTAAACTAGGAATTATAACGTATCAATGACCCAACAATTAGGTAAGTCTGCTTCATTCGTCGTAATTAATGTTAATGAAGCAGATTTATTATTTATCTCGTCTCTAAAAAAAGGCCTATTTTTTAAAACGTTCACCAATCTCTAACACAAATACTCAAATAGTAGGTAGGTAAAGCTCCAAGTTCCCCAACGGAAAGTGATATTCACATCACTACGCATTTCAACATTTATAATTCCCGGGTTCTATAAATAATCATTTCCGGGAAACGTAGCGTAACTTACTGTGAAACATGGCTTTATAAAATTATAACAACAAGCTTATTACAAAAGAGACTGAATGAAAATCATATGTTATGTACGTATGATTTTCATTAAGTCTCTTTTAGAGAATAATTAATGGATGGCTTCAATCTAATCCACAATACTTTTCACGTTTTGGGTAAACTTACTCCAATAATTCTATCATTTATATTGACAGTTTACATTGCAGTGATCTTTTCGCAGAAGTAGACTAGACTCTAGTAGAGTGACTAATCGTTAAGACTAGACTAGTAGAGTGAAAATCTTTTGACAGGAAGTTCTAATTAGGCATCAAACTATTTAACATAAACATGTTAAATACTAGACGGTTCATTTAAATAAGAATGTTATCATGCAGTGTTCATAATCTCAGATAATTTACGTTCCAACGCCACTTAATCAGTTATATCTACTTAAGGGCTGATTTATCAATCATCTGATATCTTTATTCGAGGAATAATTTTGAAATTTTGACGGTTTTTTCATACAAAAATTTTCAAACGTTAATTTTATTCCTCGAATAAAAGTTATCTGGCGATGAAAAAATCAACCTTTAGTGAAATGTATTCTAAGTTGATTTTTGAGTGACTATTTGTAACAAAAAGGTCCTAATAAGTATTTGATTGCAATGTAATTTGAACTTTGTCTAGTAAGACAATCAGTTGTTCCATAACTTGAATATTATCTCAAATTTTTTATTCGAATATAGGTAAAATGACACCCATCGAAATCACCGCACCTCACTATGAAAACATTTTTCCTTACAAAATGTTTAATTATCAACCAATATTCGTCGGTGTAGCCGTGGCCGTGTGGCAATTACCGTCTCGTTCACGGAGGTTGTCGTTGACAACCCACTTCAATAAAATATTAACACAAAATTAAATATTTTGGTTCTCATTAAAATTATTTGCAGTTTTATTAAATAAAGCCTTGCGTTTTTCTCATAAAAGTAGCGAGATCGGTGAACGGCCAACTATAGACTTTTCGCATTTATCATTAGATATTATGAAAAGCTACGTGTGATTGCGCTTTATCGGTACATTTGAAATTCAATTGAAGCTTCAAGCGTTAAAACATTTTTGTGTGTTTTGTGTACCTACTGCTCTTTGCTTTTTGCTCATAAGTAGCAATTTTTTTATGTTGCAACATTTTCAAAATCTATTTTTAGTGTGTCAGGGCGGGCAGTTTATAAAAAAATCTGGCGTTTAAAAATAATTTGTCCAGAATCGAAGATCGTAAATCTGCATGTTACATTCTATTTCAGCATTAAAAAGTAAATACATAAAATCAGGTCAAATATTTTTTTTTAATAGTTACCTATTTAAAAAAAACATTTGACCTGATTTATTTAGATTTATCAAAGTTTTCACCTTGAGAAAATGATTTACAATAAACTATACCTAATCGTCAGGATTGCAATCGGAATTCTATTCTATTTCATCGGAATATAGATACATAATAGATATATAATAGATACATAAAAGATCACTTTAAAGTCTTTGTTTTACCCTAAAGACCCAACCCTACATTTGATTACAGTGCAAACAGAACAAAGACTGCGTAAGCTCTTGGCCGTTATTTCACATTTTTTTATTCCATCTACCTATAATCCAACATCTGAAGCTAAAATCCACCTGTTGATATTTCAAAAGACAAAAAAATGAAAAAAATTATTTTATAACCACACAGAAGACGTTTCGCTGGTACCTGTAGCCTCGTAGTAGTACTTGGAATGTAAGTTATTCTTCAGAAATAAACCAGCAAATTTTCTTTGGTAATGTAATATAAACGACATGGCGCAGCGTACGTATGTTTAATCCATAAACATAGTTCAAAAATTGGGTGAGAGAAATGTCTAATTTCATAGACGTGTACGAGTACCAGAGGGTAGTTGGCGACGCCATCCGAATACCAAACAGCAAGCATACGAAGGTTTAATTAAAATCGCTCTAGTAGTTTGAAACAAGTTAAACTATACATTGCGACTTAGTATTGTATGTATGGCATGGCAACACTGGTAACGAATAAAACCGCGTTTTACGATACTTTGTTTATTCGCTACGTGTGCGTCTCATGTCCAATTATTGTAATACGAACGCTGTGTACAATTTGTATTCTGGTAAGTATTGTTAACCAATTTGATTTGTTCGAACGAGCACTAGTAACACAAATTCTGTAGTCGTTTCTGGCAAAATAATGTAATAGTCTCCCGTCCGATTTCGGTCACGGTGGCCAATCTCAACGGAGATTAGCCAGGTACGCAGGAGATATTATAGTGCACAAGTGTGTGCGTAAACACAGGTGCACTGTCAGTTTCTTTACTTTCGTAGTACCAACGGCTTTACGTGCTTTCCGAGGCACGAGGGTACTTCCAAACTCCGGACTGTTACTAAGAAATTCCTAATGGAAAACCCAATAACACTTTGCACAACCTGGGAATCGAATGCACGACCTGGGAATCGAACCCAGGACCCCACGCTCAACAGTTGCAGTTGCAACCACGAGACAACGAGGTAATTAATATACATATCGCTCACCTAGTAATATATTGGCACATCTACGTTTTTCACATTTTACAGAAACGAGGATCAAAGATTTTATATAAAATGTTAAAAATTTATTTATGGGTTTAGGTATATTACGTTTTTTTACTATTTTATGGGTTTGATTACTAGTATAGCGTTGTGCCGTTTTACCACTTTTTTAAATTATGCACTTTTGAACACTTATACGGTAAAAACTCAATTTCACATTTTTTGTAGATGTGCCGATATATTACTAGGTGAGCGATATATTATGTCGCAGCCAACTGGTTAAATTAGCCGTTCAGTTAACCGCCTGACCTTTAGAAATAGTGCTCGCCTCGCTTCGCTCTCTCGGCTTGCACGCGGTTGAGCACAGTTCTAACCTAACCTAACCCATTTGGTCGGGGTGCCCTGGCTTAGTTATTGCGACCAATTCGGCTCGCGCGTGATTGGTTACAGACTTCCAACCTAAATTGTAATTGAATATCATTCAGGCCGTTAGTTGACGGCCGCCGTTTAGTTAAAAGGCTAGGCGGTTAACTGAACGGCTAATTTAACCAGTTGGCTGCGACATATATATTGACACAGCAAAAAAGCATATGAAGTGGAAATTAAAAATTAAGGACGTGGTGCGTGATTTTTATTTAATTTTTCGAACTCATACAAAATTGAAATTAAACTTAAAAAGTTTAAAAACTGTTTCTCGTAAACGTAGGTAATCAATTAATAAGTTTAATTTAATTATACAATGTATGACGGACAGGGCCTGGTTGCCTATATCAAAATGGATCAGCAGTCATACTGTGAAAACTTGTCTTAAATTCGAAACATCGGCAAATTACTTATCTAGAATGTAGGGCAACCGTTAAAAAGGTTAAGGCGTTGATGGAAAAAGTACACAATATATTGATTAAATCGTATGTGCACTCAATTATCGTCGGCCATCTTTATTGCAGGTGCACGCTACTACTTGAAGCGTACGGTACTGGTCGTAGTAGTCGTCACCTACATGGCACGATGGCACATGGCACAACACGGCTACATAAGCTCTATGGGACGTGGTAGAACTGTCACGACCGTTACCTACACGGAACCGTTTGTCCTCAAGACCTAACCACTTTACACACCTTACTGTAGCCGGTTTACTGTATCCATTACTTTATAATTATTAATTTATAACATAACGCCTGTATTCCCCAAAGGGTTAGGCAGGCAGGGGTGCATCTATAAGTACACCCACATTTAGCCAGTTAAGTATGTTTAAGTTCCATAATAATAAGGGGCGAGACAACTGCTATCAACCGGGGCCAATTCCTGATGGAAAACCCAGTAGCACTTTGCACGACCCGGGAATCGAATCCAGGACCTCATGCTCAGCTGAAGCGCTTGCGACGACTAGACCATCGAGGCGAATTAGTTTATAGTAATTTCAATTCACAAACTCGAGTCTCTTTAAAATATAGGTACCTACATACCTACTACTATAATTAAAAAATCTACCAAAAAGTACAATATCTACGCGGCTGTGAATATGGCACGATTAGAAAATGTTTGGCTTTGTAGAGCGCCGTCCCTGTCACTCACACAAATGTGACAGGCTCCCTCTAAAACAAGATACGTCATGCTAACGACCACATGCTGGAAAATGTAAATTTTCTGATTCAAAATAAATTATTAACATATTTATTCAAGTAGTCTAGGTGTTCAAGTAAGTTGTAATGTTTACGCCTTTGCGTTAGAGTAAAGTTGATACTTGAAACTGTTAAGCGAGAGCAAAGTTTTAACAAGCTATGCGAATGAATTCACGTGAAACAGTATCTAACGAACATGATATTTATTATTGAAAATCGTCAAACATTTTCCCTTCGATGGTGTATCACCTACAGCGTAGCTTTAGTCTTTACTAAAAGTCAAAAGTAGAATTGAAAATCGTATCAACTGTTTTTGTTTCCGTACCGCACTAAGGACGAACGAAGAATAAATCAATTATACGTATCTACACATTAATTTTATTAGCCGTATAACTGTCTTACTTTCATTTAAATTTAGTGAAGGTGTTATGTTATAATAACTTTAAAGTATCGATTTTATTAACGCTATATACGAGTACTTAAGCTTTATTATACCTAGAGTTTTAGAGCTCGTGCTTCAAAGGAAAAGCCCCAACTGCCACTAATATCATATGGACCATTTTACAGTTTTAAAGTCTACTAAAAGCTCCACAATGAGGCCAAATGAGTTGTTATTCAAAAAAGCAATCACTGCGGATAGCATTGATTAGCACTTAACACAATTTTATATGCTAAACACCAATGGACTCAATACGAATGACGCAAAAGGTGAATGTCTGAGTGTTCGTTGATTCATGATATAAAAATGTAATCTCATAGTTTATGTCTTTTCAATAATAACTACTCCAGATGTGTTTATTTATACAGGCCGGGCGCCTGGCGCTGCGGTCCTCAGCGGAACAGGAGCAATGTTATGTATTTTGTTTGTTTGCAAAGGGTTCAGGGCTGTGATGAAATTATGAGATTGCCGTAATAAGGGATTTATCTAGGACTTGAATTCATCATTCATTCATCAATCAAAATCAAAAAAAATCAATCATTTCAAAAACTCATTTGGATGATCAAAATATAAGGGATGAAGTATGATAGGTACTCTCTGGTATTTGAATCCGAAAAACAAGTATTCATTTCTGAAAGTTTTTCGAGGGTCGAAGCGAAATAGCTAAAGCCTGTTCGTTTTTTAGAGTAAGTAAATCTAATATATAAAATTCTCGGGTCACAGTTTTCGTTGCCATACTCCTCCGAAACGGCTTGACCGATTTTGATGAAATTTTTTGTGCTTATCCGGTATCTATGAGAATCGGCCAACATCTATTTTTCATCCCCCTAAATCGAAACTTACGCGGGTGAAACCGCGGGGCGCAGCTAGTATTCTATAAAATTGTTTTATGACTTTGATCTTTTCCTTTTTCATTTATTTTGTATTACAGAAGGTATTATTGTGTTTTCTACAAAATCACTTATACTAAACAATTGATACCAGCAATCAGATTGCGAATGGTGTCTGAAGTAGCAACCCGAGCTGAGGCGTGAGGCGGCGGCCCGCATGCTCCCACGGTCTCGTCTTACGATGCGTCCCACCACCACGTCGCCACTTGATCACACAACTTGGTCGCGCCATTTACAATGCGGAACACGTGTGTCCAAGTGCCATGTATATATTAAAGTAGAACTAAGACACTGTTCGTACGTCGCCTCAGTGCTACACCCGCTCAAAATAAATACAGAGCAACTAACACTGTTCACTAAAATTGTCATATACAGTTCGTACACGTAGGTCCCAGTAATTACACTTCGTAATCAGCTTGAAATTTAATACAAGGCAATTTTAATGATGGTATGTAATATTTAAGCTCTACAGATAGATCAATACAGATATACCCGATATCAAAACTTTCTGAAACCCAAAATGTTGTACTTCCTTATCGGCAATATAATATTAAACTTTCTCATATAGTTAAATATAGTTTGGCATATACATAGTTATATTTATATTTTTCCATATAAGTAAACCGGAAAATAGAGGGGCCCGTGGCTAAATAATAACAGCCGCACAGGTCGATCGATCAGGTTAAGCTACGCTTGCCGCGGTTGGTCTGTGGATGGGTGACCATCTTTACATATCGAGACCCCTCCGTGCCTTGGAAAGCACGTTAAGCCGTTGGTCCCGGCTGTCATTTGTGGATCTTTGACAGTCGTTACGGGTAGTCAGAAGCCCGAAAGCCTGACAACCAGTCTTACCAAGGGGTATCGTATTACCCAGTAACTGGGTTGTGGAGGTCAGATAGGCAGTCGCTCCATGTAAAATACTGGTATTCAGCTGCATCCGGTTAGACTGGAAGCCGACCCCAACATAGTTGGGAAAAGGCTAGGCAGATGATGATGATGAAGTAAACCGGAAAATAATTATATGAATTTCAGGTGTATGTAGTTAATTAGCGATACAGAGCTCAATATTATTAGTTATGGGAGCTAGTACAAGCATAGCTAAAGATAATAAATAAGATAATGTAAATACAGTCGGTGGTCTGATAACCAACCCCAGGGCGAATATTCTCTAGTAAACAGTTTCTCATTATTGTGTAGTGAAATAGAAGATAATGTACAACCCTAATGGATCTTAATTAGTTGTAATTGTTGAGAAATAGTAATATACGTCAATACACCTACGACGTGAATCATCTGTGGCAACAATGAATAACAAATATAAAATCTGTCACACGCGACATAGACGAAACGAAATGATTACACGAAACAATGGCAGCGAAAATAGATCACGTATTACCGTCGAATAAAAAAAAATCTATGGTCGACTATGTCCTTTATTCAATTTATATTATCAATAGAATTCTTTCACATAAATGGGTGCCATTTGTTAGTGGCCGGGAGCGAGCGCGCCGCCAACCGCTGTCGCCGCGCCGTTGACATTCAATGTTGATTCAAATGCGTCCACGTCCCGAGAATCCGGGTACCGTACTTATCTACACGCAATTTATTCTAATATCTCTAGTTTTTTTTATTAAAAATGTCTACTTTTTAAGTGCATATTTTACTGAAACACTCAACCGACCGACGATGCCCATAGGTCAATGTTCTTTATCTTGCTTGCTATCTACATACACATACCTTTTATAAACTTAGGTATAGTTACTTATTCTTACAGTATTTGAGCTGAAAGTTTTCAATTTATAAATAGAAATAATATGAAAATGATGGATTGATCCACCGCCTTTAAGGATTGGAGGATAGATTGGAAACACTCCCGCAGTTAGTTTACATTCAATGAAAAATTATGATTGAAGCTCTCGAGTTTAAAGCTTCTTTGTTTCTTTGAGTCAACTCAACTGTCTAAGGATATTTATGAATTGCTTTGAAATTCTCTTTTAATGACTTCCAATCACTGTCAAAGACGAAGTTGATAAAACGGGATACATTTTCGTCTTTCGTCGATTAGACAACCCACTTTATTATCAGATACTTAAAAACTATTGAAGGTCATGATAGTCGTAGGAAGGACTTAGGTACCTACCTTATTGTTTTCAAGTTGTTAGCAAGCCTATGAAATATATAGTGGCACTATTTCAAATGTCAATTTCAGTAATTACCAGTCTTATTGCTTGTTTTCATGGAACTCGTGGTCTAAGCTATGATAAATGAGTATTCACGACAGGGACAAAGTTATTACCTACTTGGTATCCCAAGACTCGAGTTTGACACTCGGTATTAAATGACTGTTGGATATTCAGAAGTATAAAATAATGGTCCATGATAATATTAAAATAATTTGTTCTTCATTGTCTGCAACAAAATTGAAGTAAAAATGATCGCTTTAAGTAAGTATGTAAAACCATTTTTATCAGCAAGGGTCATTGAGATAATAATAGAGATCGCAGAAAGCGATAAGGCCGCCCATTGTATGTTTTGTATTAATAATCGTATTTTTTGTTATTTATTTTCTGGTGTACAATAAAGTATATATAAATAAATAAATAATATTGGACGCGCACGTTAATTTTCTTTCAATTGTATAAGTTATGTTGATAGAAGTAATAACAAAACGTGGCCTACTTAGTTCTTATTATAAAACATTCAGTTTCGTTTGTCAATCGAAGACGTCGAGGGGAGCCCAAAGTGATCGACCTTAATTGCGCTATTAAAGTCCTCGAAAAAATCGATACGCATTAATATAATAAATTTGGTAGGAACAAGAATTCAGTCAAGTATTCCTTGTACTTGATGAAGAATGCGTAGAACGCCGAGTTCACGAACGCTGCTATAAATCATAAATGAAAACATAGGTACCTACTCGTGCACACGATATGTACACACGTACGGATTTGTTGACCCAGTTCTACTTATTATTGCATTACTTTGTATATTTAAAAACTAATATTAAAACGTGTATTTATTAGTACGCCAATGCAGATGTTAAGAAATGTAGACTCTTACTGCAGTGCGTTTGTTGATATAAGGAAATGATGAAACTCCGGACGGCCAGTGGTAAGTTACGAAGTAATAAACATAAGCGTACCGATGCTACTTTGCAATATTTTCACTTTTCACCGCCGCGCCGCCTGAGCTGCCGACTGAAAGAGTCGGTATGTGTGACGTAAATGTACTAATATTATGATTTCTCCGTAAAGATGTGTGAAAGGTTTATTCAAACGGCAGAACTTGGAAGAGTAGGTAAGCGTATAGGTAGTTTTGTATCGATAGAAATCAGATAACTTCTCGTAAAAAATGTTTTCGTTGATTCAAATATGAATGGAATATAAGATGTTCGTGTTCTAGATCCCTAAGCAGAGGGGGCTGTCCTCATAGTTCAAGTGTGACTTTTTCCTCCCTGTAACTCATGAATATGTAGATCGATCTATCTCCTTAAGCGCTCTTACGCACTAGCGGTTAACCGCGGGGGCGGATAACCGCGCGGCTAGCCGCTTTTCCATTTTAATATGCAACCGCTTATGATTGTACGCACTTAACCGCCACAAAATTGCACTTAACCGCCACAAACTGGAAAAGCGGCTAGCCGCCCCCGCGGTTTAACCGCTAGTGCGTAAGAGCGCTAACGGTGAACAGAGATCAGCGATAATGTGACAAAACAGACTCCTACATCACGTGCTAATGACAAACGTGACCTTGCAGATATTGTTACCATTACCGCATTACGTTCGCCCTTCCGGCCTTTTACTATTTCAACATTTCGCAATTCATGATTTGTATTTACTCTACGTGATCGAAGCACTGACTGATGATAGATATGGTTGATGGAACAGTTATAAATAAATAATAAATAAGTAGGTTCCTACTCGTGCCTTATACCTAAGAGGCTAATAAAAGACGTCCAACGCCAACCCTAATCTCTATAAAAGTACGTAATGCTAAGTGGCACTGCGGGACGACGTTCTCAAAACTTTCTCGACGTACTCTAATATTTTTGTAAACTATAATTTAAAAGAGTGTCCATGGAGTTTCTTGCCCGTTCTTCTCCATAGGTACCTACGCTTTGGAATGGGCAACTAGCTTCATATTTGCTGACTGACCGATTGACAATTCAAAAGTGCCTGTAAATGGTTTAATTGAAATAAATGCTTTGAGTTTGAGTTTGAGTTTGAGTTTGAAAATCTTCATGCATTTCTAAAGCGTAGAAAGAGCTTCACAAGTGTAGCGAGACTACCCAAAGAATTTTTTAAATGTCAGATTTTACGGCTGACGTAACTTATCAAAAATATATTACGAGAATAAATTTCCAAGTTGATGAGAATGAAACAAACCACAAAATAATGTAACCTTTACGCCAAATGTGGGCTGAAGGTAAAGTGTTTTAGTATTTATTTTGGGCTACGTAATGGCCCTTTATAAAGTACTACCTTCTGCCTGCGACTTCGTCCGCGTGATATTTCTTGTTCCCCCGACCCACCTCGTCGCATAGCATCGCCCGGCCCCGCTATTACCTAGTTTTATTTTTGCTCGGTTCTAGCGTGATTTTAGTAGCCTATAGCCTTCCTCAAGAATTGTGCTATCAAATTCAAAAAGATTTTTCATATTCAACTGGTCGTTCCAGAAATTAGCGCGTACAAACGAACAAACTCTTCAGCTTTATTATTATCTAGTATAGATCAGAGATTTCATTATTGGGTCTTCATATCCACGTACTCTGGGTAAGTATGTACATATAAGCCATATATAAAAGTACATAGGACTATAACAAGAAGGTTGAAAATAAGTTTCAATAAAAATATTGTCGTGTAGGTAACAAAGGCTAGGCAAATTACAACAAGAGCTAATAAATAATAAGAGCTTTATTGCTAGGTAAACGTATAACGCCATTATAAAACTTAATAAGTACGATATGAAATATGAATCGGTAGCCATAACAAACCACCATAGCAATTATAATAGGATTGAGCCAGACAAAGCTGGGTGCTAACTCTCGAATATAATTCCGATAGATCGACATTGGTCAAACGTCAGTTGGTTGAGTTAAACTTCAGGGATTGGCTAGACTCAGTGAGTCCAGCCAATCAATGACGTTTGACTGACAATTCCAATGTCGATCTATCGGAATTATATTCGAGAGTTAGTACCCTGGCTTATTAGTCAATTCGCAGGAATTTACTCGCCTTAAATTGCGAATCGATTTTTTTTTTTCTGAATAGGCGACTCGTAGGAATTGGCACATTTTATGCAATAAACTATAGAAAATGGACCCTAGCGCACGAAAGTGTTAAGAGTTAAGGAGGCGTTTACGAATCTAACAAAAATAAGCAGTTTTTCGGTACATTTTGCGGGAAAATGATACGAAACGAAATCTAACTAATAATTACCACAGATAGATTGCTCCTTCATCTTCAAATATGGCTAAATTTTTATTCGAAAAGTTTGGTTTATAATATTGTAAAAAATTATTTCCGTCGCCTCTTCACACAAAATTGACGATATCGTAATGACTTTAGGTACATTTTTCTTCTATTTATTAACATAAATTTATGTATTTAAAAATATTTTATGTAAGCAGACATGTTCAACTCAAAATGATGGTATAAAGAACTATCAAAATGTTACCAAATGGCTCAGAAAAAAAATAAAAATCGAGTCTATTTTTTCACATATTTAGCTGTAACATGTGAATCTTAATGCACTGCATTAAGGGTTATTTTACTGGTCACTGTCTTGCTTTATTACACAAAAATTTGTAATGAAATATTAGTCTGCGCTCAGCCGCCGTCGTGAGTGGACTCTGTGTCGGTTGTAAGCAGCAGCTTGTGCTGAAAAAGATCGCTGTACGGATAGAAAATATTTGACATACCAAACTTGATACTTCACGCATTCTGTATGACTATCGTATGAAAGATTTTATTCACAGTCTTATATTATTTTTTTAGAAGTAAGTAGGGATTATTCATATTTCGTTTCGGTCATGATGGAGTCACCTGAAGGTGTACTTCGAAGACTGCTACTGGAACTAAAAGACGAGCTGAGCTAGGTGTGCCGAGTTTGGGCTCGTTTTGTTAGTTATGTTGAGACCTTACCTCCGGACTAGATGGAGTGACCTGCAGGTGTACTTGGAAGACTGCTACTGGAACTAATAGACGAGAAGAGCTAGGTGTGCCGAGTTTGGGCTCGTTTTGTTAGTTATGTTGAGACCTTACCTCCGGACTAGATGGAGTGACCTGCAGGTGTACTTCAAAGACTGCTACTGGAACTAATAGACGAGCTGAGCTAGGTGTGCCGAGTTTGGGCTCGTTTTGTTAGTTATGTTGAGACCTTACCTCCGGACTAGATGGAGTGACCTGCAGGTGTACTTCGAAGACTGCTACTGGAACTAATAGACGAGCTAAGCTAGGTGTGCCGAGTTTGGGCTCGTTTTGTTAGTTATGTTGAGACCTTACCTCCGGACTAGATGAAGTGACCTGCAGGTGTATTTCGAAGACTGCTACTGGAACTAATAGACGAGCTGAGCTAGGTGTGCCGAGTTTGGGCTCGTTTTGTTAGTTATGTTGAGACCTTACCTCCGGATTAGATGGAGTGACCTGCAGGTGTACTTGGAAGACTGCTACTGGAACTAATATACGAGAAGAGCTAGGTGTGCCGAGTTTGGGCTCGTTTTGTTAGTTATGTTGAGACCTTACCTCCGGACTAGATGAAGTGACCTGCAGGTGTACTTGGAAGACTGCTACTGGAACTAATAGACGAGAAGAGCTAGGTGTGTCGAGTTTGGGCTCGTTTTGTTAGTTATGTTGAGACCTTACCTCCGGACTAGATGAAGTGACCTGCAGGTGTACTTCGAAGACTGCTACTGGAACTAATAGACGAGCTGAGCTAGGTGTGCCGAGTTTGGGCTCGTTTTGTTAGTTATGTTGAGACCTTACCTCCGGACTAGATGGAGTGACCTGCAGGTGTACTTGGAAGACTGCTACTGGAACTAATAGACGAGAAGAGCTAGGTGTGCCGAGTTTGGGCTCGTTTTGTTAGTTATGTTGAGACCTTACCTCCGGACTTGATGAAGTGACCTACAGGTGTACTTCGAAGACTGCTACTGGAACTAATAGACGAGCTGAGCTAGGTGTGCCGAGTTTGGGCTCGTTTTGTTAGTTATGTTGAGACCTTACCTCCGGACTAGATGGAGTGACCTGCAGGTGTACTTGGAAGACTGCTACTGGAACTAATAGACGAGCTGAGCTAGGTGTGCCGAGTTTGGGCTCGTTTTGTTAGTTATGTTGAGACCTTACCTCCGGACTAGATGGAGTGACCTGCAGGTGTACTTCGAAGACTGCTACTGGAACTAATAGACGAGCTAAGCTAGGTGTGCCGAGTTTGGGCTCGTTTTGTTAGTTATGTTGAGACCTTACCTCCGGACGTGATGGAGTGACCTGCAGGTGCACTTCGAAGACTGCTACTGGAACTAATAGACGAGAAGAGCTAGGTGTGCCGAGTTTGGGCTCGTTTTGTTAGTTATGTTGAGACCTTACCTCCGGACTAGATGAAGTGACCTGCAGGTGTACTTCGAAGACTGCTACTGGAACTAATAGACGAGCTGAGCTAGGTGTGCCGAGTTTGGGCTAGTTTTGTTAGTTATGTTGAGACCTTACCTCCGGACTAGATGAAGTGACCTGCAGGTGTACTTGGAAGACTGCTACTGGAACTAATAGACGAGAAGAGCTAGGTGTGTCGAGTTTGGGCTCGTTTTGTTAGTTATGTTGAGACCTTACCTCCGGACGTGATGGAGTGACCTGCAGGTGCACTTCGAAGACTGCTACTGGAACTAATAGACGAGTAGAGGAAGATGTGCCGAGTTTGGGCTCGTTTTGTTAGTTATGTTGAGACCTTACACCCGGACTTGATGAAGTGACCTGAAGGTGTACTTCGAAGACTGCTACTGGAACTAATAGACGAGTAGAGCTAGGTGTTCTGAGTTTGGGCTCGTTTTGTTAGTTATGTTGAGACCTTACCTCCAGATTTGATGGAGTGACCTGAAGGTGCACCTTCCAAAAAGTTATTTTTTACTTTGTAGTGTTTTTTTTTTTGAAAGTCCGATGTATTTTTTTTTTGGAAAACAATTTTTATTTTTCATTTTTTATTTGTACCTGCCCAACACAAATTTAAATTACTTTAAGCAAAATTCATAAAGCTATACCTTATAAAGGTATACCTTATCCTGAGGCATACCTAATATTTATTCCTGATTTTTCATTATTGCACCTACCATTGTTTGTCTCTGCATCACCCAAAGGTTGACTGGTAGAAAATGCCTATGGCATTAAGTCCGCCTCTGTACATTTTTGTGTTTGAAGTATTAAATAAATAAATAAATACCTTATCCATTAAAAAATGAGAGAATTTGCAAATCCGTCTATAGAGATATGATGGAGCTATGCCCGAACATACATAAAAAATAATTACTGATTCTTTTTTGAAGTCTGTTAATTATTACATCAATTCATAAACTTTTGTTTGAGAGAATTTGCAAATCCGTCTATAGAGATATGACGGAGCTATGCCCGAACATACATAAAAAAAATACTCCTTATTTGAAGTCGGTTAATTATTAAATCAATTCATAAACAAAAACTCTCTGTACTCCAATAACAACTTTGACAGAAATGAGGGTGTACCGTGGTATACTAAACACATCTGCGTACCCCTTTAGAGGGTACAGGCGTGATGTTATATTGTGTGATTGCGTAAACAATGCATACATATGCGATAGCAGCAATCGCGGTTGATTTGCTGGCATTTATTGAAGCCTTCGGTTGTCTGTCTCCGAAACTCTTCATCACTCTTCATCACTTTATTCCGGAATGGTCTATTTCGGAATAAAGTTAAACCTCTTTCGAACAAAAAAAGATTTTTACAAGTCCGTCTATATATTATTATGACGGAGTTATCTAACCTAACACCCTTACATAAAAAAAATATATGTATAAGCATCCGAATTGAGAACCTCCTCCTTTTTTGAAGTCGGTTAAAAATACTAAATAAAACGAATATAAATAAGCTTTTTTTAAATTATATGTTTTCAAAAAGCTTGTCGCGCAAATTGTTAATACATAGGTACTTTGGCATGTACTTGCTTACCAATCAAGTAAGTAAATGGTATCTACTTTTATGAACATTTCACGGTACAAACTTTTTGACAACAACGCATAGTAAGCTTAAAAAAATACATGCCTAAAAATTAAATAAAAGTAGGTTCAAGTATCAAGTCGTGTCAGTTTACTCATAATTTCGCCGCTTCGCGCATGTCGCTGTGTGTGTGAGCCGTGCACGTGTAGTAGTAAGACTCAATACCTAAAATTGAAGCGCGTCAATTCGTAAACGCGTCCTTAAATATTGTAAAACGTGTACTTTTTTCCTAACTTCATTGTTTAAAATTCATAACGTGCCAAATTGAAAAAATAACATTATTTAAAAGTGACGATTCGTACTTTCTGGGCGAGTAAATTCGTGCGAATCTACTAATAAGACGGAAACTTGTGTTAAAGTATCTTTTACTGGTAGATAAAACAAGAAAGCGACTCATGAAAAGAAAAGCTTTAAAATTAGGTTGAGCTAAACTTTGGATGACATGTTACGAGCCTCGCCTACGACCTTTAGAAGGGATTAATTTCACGTGGAGCCGCTCTCTATGCTCTCATAGAACAGTTTACCTCGTCTATAAGTCTATGACATCTTTCTAGCAAGGACATCACGCACTACAACTTTTAGTCTATGCCACATTAATGTTCAAGTTCCCCAGACTCTTGGAAGGAAATTTTAATATTATCTTCGCTTACATAACACGCTTGAATTTTAATGCTAATTTGTGAATACACCTTCACAAAAGTGTTTGTACGTCTAAACTCTAAACTACATGTTTGTTTCGCTTTCACGCTAAAACAGCTGAACGGATTTGGATGAAATTTGGCACATGGGTAGACCTGGACTAGGACTTTTATCCCGATATTCCCACGGGATCGAGACTTATGCGGGTGAAATGGCAGGGCGCACCTACTAGCTTATAAAATACTCATCAGAATTAGCGTCATTTTATAGTGCAGCAGTAATGCAATAATATGACCCTATAGGCTATACTTATTATGTTCTCGTTTATATCTAACATAAGTTAAGTTTGTAATAGTGTAACGGCTATTAATATTTATAGCTGTTGCAATTTTGCATTATGCCTCTCCAAAGCAAAGTCTGCGTCACTATCTTGGCACAAAAGGTTAAATACGTCGGCGACAGGACATTTGCCCCCAATGCTAAGGTTGTGGACACACTGTCTATTATACAGACTATCACTTTACGAAAACTGACGGCGCATACACTAGCAACAGAACAGTTTCATACATGCTCGAAGTTGCCAAAATGTATAAAAAAAACTGTTTTAATTCTGTGTAGGTACACACTGTCTAACAAAAAAATTTACGTATTTTTGGGTCCATTTTGCGGAAAAGCTCAAGAAAACATTTGAAGTTCAATAGAACTTGTGACAATCGGTGTGTGTCGAGTGTAAGAAAAATTGAATTCTCAAAGGAAAGTCACTTTCGATTCTCTATGACATAAAAGTAAATGAAAAAGTCGTGAAAAAGTTCAAGTCCCTAAGTTCTTGGAAGTGTAACAACTAGGATACAAAATACAAATATTATGGAGGTATTTAGTATATCCACCAACCCGCGTCCCTGCAGTGGGAACGTTAGGGTGGTTATGATGTAGGTATTTGACTAAAATTCTAGATCATGGGAAAAACATCAGCAACGAATTTTATAGATCAGATACGGTCGAATATCCTCCAATTTTCAAATTCCCTGAAATAGAATAGCAATAGAGTAGTAATTTCTCAATTCTGATATTAAACTAGTATTTCAGATTGTTTTGATAATAAAATTAATTTATACGTGCAAACCTCATTAAACCGAATCATGGATAATGGATCAACAATTTCTAGGAAATGTAAGCATAAATTGTAATATTATTTAAGTTCTCAGTTTATCACGTTTGATTAGGATGATACTTTTCACACACATGACATGAAACGCTCATTAATAAATATAGACATTCCTATATTACGGGAATATAAAAGAGTCTGACGCTGCATTTTATTACTCGTAACAAGAGGATGAAGGAAGATTGTTATATTTCGGGACCATACATCACTGACGCGAAGGTACTACAACGTACAAATTAAACAGCGGGTTGTCAGAGCGAAGGGCGCAAAGGGCCTCCTAGGCCCTGGGCTCGGGGCTCCATCTTCAACCACCACTCAAACGAGCACCTTTAATTGGGGTGAAAATAATTATACCAATCATAACATTAATCATGTCGAAATTACCCACTACCTAATTTTATACGTCAACGAAACTTGGACATTATTTCGTTGCGACTAAAGATGATATCAGCCTGCAAAATGATGTTATTTTTACTCATA
The DNA here is from genome assembly GCA_963669345.1 of Gortyna flavago. Classification (NCBI taxonomy): domain Eukaryota; kingdom Metazoa; phylum Arthropoda; class Insecta; order Lepidoptera; family Noctuidae; genus Gortyna; species Gortyna flavago. The sequence continues at coordinate 6,794,622 of OY770129.1, read as the reverse complement.
AATTAACATTTTGTTTCATTAGGAAATTGTTCAAGAGGTCCGAATTTCACGTTTGCAATGGATTTTAAATATATTTTTTCTACAAAAAAAAAAACTTACTTACCTACTTCGTGTGGGAAAATATTATTAGGTACAGTGGGTCATTTTCTCATGTAAGACCTATTAATTATATAAATAACGATTGCAACAAAAATAGAGTTGTGTAATGTTTGTAACCATTTCACGATTTGTTTCCATACATCATAGATTGTTCAATAGTGGAAAGAATAGCTGTGAATAATTTCTTTGACTAAATGGAGGTTATTCACTAACACGGTAGTTTTTGTAATTAAGTTGGTACATACGATGTAAATATTACGTAACAAACATTGTGTGAGTTAATAACTGTTACTGGGTTCTACGTAACGTAACTATCTAGGACACGCAGGTAAATAATAAAAAGTTAAAAAAAAATTACTGTCAAATAGTGGCAAAATGATTTATTGAATATTATCGCTTTATTGTTTTATGAATTATTCCGATCTGTCACCCTGCTTTGTCCCCTTAGGGGGACAGATCGGAAAAAAGTTTGATCTGTCCCCCTGTTTGCAACGAGGGAACATGACAGTTCGAACTTTATTCACACCTATCTTTAACTTTTTATTCCTGTTTGTCCCCCATAGACTTTAATATATCAATTCTTAAAAGTAATGCCACACATTATAAACAACATTACATTAAATAAAAGACTAGTGGTTTGGGTTTACTACTAGCAACGCGGTTTCACCCGCATATGTTTCGATCCCGTGGGAATATTGGGATAAAAATTATCCTATGTCCTTTCCCGGGACTCAAACTATCTCTATACCAAATTTCATCTAAATCGTGAAGAGGTAACGGACAGACAGACAGACACACTTTCGCATTTATAACATTTATATGGATTTCAGAAGTGGTTTAGCAGGTATCATTACATCTGAGCAGAAATCTGGACGCTAGGTTGGATATTTAAAACCGATATCGAAAACTTGAATAAAACTGATCAGCATAATTCGAAAAGTCATCCCCGCAATAGGTTTCCTAGGAAATTTTCTTCCGATCTCAATCTAGTTCAGTAAGTAAAGTAAATACGGTTTGACCGAAAAATAGGAGCATCTCGTAAACATGATTGTTGTTGTGAATTTGCTGAAATTATGAAGTCAACGACAGTCAGCGTTAATGCCTTCCTCGAGCGAGAAGGCCTTCTATACATACATTATTATATTACCTTATTACGAACTTGTTGCATTGAGTAAGGATAAACAAAATTGAATATTTTATTTCGTAAATCCTATTTGCTTGTAGTTAACACGACTAATATACATGTGTTAGCCGTTAAGCTAACACAGCCTACGTATTTATTTTGTCGTTGCTATTAGGCTTGTATGCTTTGGGTTTTCTATCCATGTTCATATAAATACCCGAATCTAATAATGATGTTACGTAACGCACAGAATATTATATTTTATTGTATTTGAGGGGACAGCCGTTAGCCTTTTATCGCACTACTATATTGAACTTGCGGCCTTCGTGCGTGTATATCAAAGCAAGCCGTACAGCGTCAAAATGAAATTTTAATAGTAGGTATGTGTACTGTTGTCCGACGAAACTATGTTAATTATAAGTTAACGTTTACGTTATAGTAACATGGAGGTGATAATGTAGGTGGTGTCGAGCGCGTGTTAGGGTCTAGTGGCTCGGGTTCGAAGCTCCGGTAGCAGGCAGCGGCGCGGGCGCACGCGACCTCGTGTCATTGACCGCCGCCGCCGAGCTGCGCCCGCGCCCATGCCGTTGCTGCTTCTACGAATGGGTGTCAGCCTAAGGATGCCAAAATACCCAGCTTTGCTAATGTCTTCCATGAATACATGAGGAAAATATGATTAATAAACAGTAAGCCACAAGTTTCGCTTTTTATTACATACAAGGACTTTCTCTGACGTCACTTTATTCATTATCTAAAGTAGGCATTAGTAAAAGTAGTACGAAACCAATTTGTTTACATAGAAGTTAGCGCCCACTTATCAACTAAAAACCATCAGTCACCGACTTTGTTTTAGACGTGAAAATGTGAAATTTAATTTAGACAACCCTAACTAAAACCGTTTAGATGTACGAGTGAAAGAGACGACAACTCGATGTCTTCTATAACAAGACCGAGGGAGACAGCACGAATCCTGTTGTGGTGATAGAAAAAGAGAAACCAGTGTGAGAAAAAATACGTTAAGTCATTGTAATTTTCGAAATATGTGCGTGTATTAATATGGCGAGACGTACAAAAAGGGTACAGGGATGATGCGGTGCAGAAACGTAAATAATATTGCTCTTAACCTACGATGTGGAAGTCACGCCAAGCAACGTTAGATACCTCTGACATTTAGCCCATTCATACAGAGAATCATCGATTACAATGTAATACCGAGAACTCGTTTTGAATGGAATCAACATGAGATGAGTAATATAATGCGTAGTATTAGAAAAAAACGTGGCGAAATAATTCGTGATAGAATCATTTCTATAAAATAGAAACCTCTGTGGCAGAAAAAAGTTTTTGATAGCAAATCAATTAATTAATGTCAATAACTTGCTCTATTTTTACATTACAAGTACGTATTTGAAACTAACTAAAATCATGCTTTTTTAACTTAATATTGTGTTCTATTTCCATAGATACTATTTGAACCTATTTTTAGTTATTTTAATTAAAGGACTAGTTTTTTACAAAGCTGTAGTTTCTCATTTTGTGCCTCAAAACTTTTTATTTTGTTCTCTGACAAACAATGTTTCAATGTTTCCAGAATATTTTCTAAAAGTTATCTCATTGAAAAATCGTAACAAACTGTTGTGATAAGTTAAGTTATTCTCGATAGAATAACTGTTCTCTAGTTAAATGTGACTGCACAAACTTGCGGTAGGTCCTTAAGTACGGTCAGCAAAGGAGATAAGTAACCAGCTGGGAAATTGCGTAACACATTTACACATTATCAATCGGAATCGGTTTCATTCTGTCAGTTAAACAACATTCATTGCGTTATTTACGTGTTGAGCAGACAAATTTTTCAAAGTTATCAAGCAATGGATTAGCAATTTGCTTCAAAATTATTCAGATTCCGATTGCTAGTTTGTTACGCAATTAGGGTGCTGGGTCGTCGGATATATTCAAGTTTAGAAGAAACCAATGGATGTTTTCGAATAAAATTAAATTTAGTTAATAGAAAACAAACAGTTCATTTATCTAATTAAATTTCATACGAAAACATCCATTGGTTTCTTCTAAACTTCAACTTTATCCGACGACCCAGGTCACTTATCTCTTTTAGTGACTGTACATAGACGAACTCAAAATTATTGTTTTCGTGGTATTCAAGAAAGGTTTTCTGAATTTGCTATGTTCACCACTTGAGAGACATCACGTAATTGGTTTACTGATGAGATCTCGTGTCTCCTTCCTACGCAGATACGTAGAAAGGATTATAATTGTTTTAACAAAAGGGTGAGTACAGGGGATTATGCGATGCAGAAATTTAAAATTAGGACTGATTAAGAAAGGCTACTTATATGAAAATAATTATAAAATAAAATTTGTATGTAAAGGGTATTATCCTGCACATCATCAGGCGGGAGGAAACGCCCGGGTGTCACCACTGCGAGGATCGCCCAGAGGACACGGTGGAACACACGGTGGAGGTCTGTCCCGCTTGGGCAGAGCACCGCCGTGTCCTCGTAGAGGCGATCGGCAGCGGCGGCGACCTCTCGCGCCCTGGTCCAAGCCATGGTCCGGGGCGAGAGGGAGTGGGAGGCAGTCACCTCCTTCTGCGAAGCAGTCATGCTAGCGAAGGAGGTGGCGGGATGGGCGAGGGAGAGAGCGGAGAGAGCCGCCCGTCCCAGCCGCCGCGGTAGACGCCCCGGGCGTCGGGAGCCGCGTGACGACTCCCGGCCACCGTAGGCGCGGGCCTGCGGACGGCGAGTAATGGGTAGCTCGCCGTCCGATCAGGACCAGGCCCGTGCCGGACGGCGCGTATGTGTTCCACGCGCGCCTCAAAGAGCTGTCAGCAGACACGGAGGGGCCCGTTAGGGCCGAAGCCTGCCGGGGCAGCGGGATTGTCCGAAAGGGTTACCGCTGCCCCGGAACATAAAGGGCTAAGGAAGGAACACGGATGGGTTTTAGTCAGTAAGAGTCTGACACTCCCTTCCGCTCCACCCAGAGCGGGAGGAGTCATTGGATGATTTCCCATCCTTAAAAAAAAAAAAGGGTATTATAACTAAATAAAGGAAATAATAATTTTGACAAAATAATATAGAAGGTCACATAAGCACCCAAGTATTGAAAACGTCTTGCCAAGTCTATTAAACGCGTAACTTCGAATAAAAAGTGAATGTACCTACACGAATTTTAAACAATATAAAAGAAAGTGATCCAAATTCCATTTTCTACAATGGTATTGAACGCTTTTTTTTCGATCGGCAACACTGACAACTCATCTAAGTTCTTTTTTACCAAAGGGTACCGTACCCAAAGGGTAAAAACGGGACCCTATTACTAAGACTTCACTGTCCGTCTGTCACCAAGCTGTATCTCATGAACCGTGATAGCTAGACAGTTGAAATTTTAACAGAATTTGTATTTCTGTTGCCGCTATAATAACAAATACTAAAAACAGAATAAAATAAATATATAAGGGAATACAACAAACGTGATATTTTGCCGTTATTTTTTATGTAGTGTTAAATATTGTATGGTGGTACGGAACTCTTCGTGTGCGAGTCCAACTCGCACTTGCCCGGTTTTCTTAAAACTACTTTTTTCTTCCCGTTGGTATTTCCTTTGGCAAAAAGGCTTTTGATTTTAAAATGAAAATACCGGTTAGAAACTCTGTTTTTACCTGCATAAGTCTCGATTCCGTGGGAATATCGGGATAAAGAGTATCCTATGTCCTTATCCAAGTCATGGTCTACCCATGTGTACATATTTATAATATTATATAGTTTAAATAAGTGCAAAAATAAGATAAAGCGTCTATGAGATGAGATAATAATATGTCAAGGATTTTTCCGGATTAAGGTAGAGGTAGGATCTCACAAAAGTTATCTGTTTTCCCGGTAATATTATGCACCGAGAAGATTACTTTCTCTTGCCTAAACAGTATATTCACGTGGAACGTGACCTCAATTTGTTGACTCATCTATCTAACATCTATCTATATACTAATAATAAAGCTGAAGAGTTTGTTTGTTTGAACGTGCTAAATTCTGAAACTACCCACCGGATTAGAAAAAATATTTTTGCATTTGAAAGCACAATTCTTTAGGAAGGTTGTAAGCTATTTAACATCACGCTATGACCCTTAGGAGTCGAACAAAAATAAAAAAAAGTCAGAAAGTACACTAAGCGAAAATGAAGAAGGTAAGTAATAGTGCGGGCAGGTTTTGCGATGCGACGGGGTCGGTCAGGGACACAAGAAATTTCACGCGGACAAAGTCGCGGGCAGAAGCAGGTGCCTATAATAATATTCGTACTACATTTCATACTATCGCAGCAAAACCAGCTGAATCGATTGTTAAAGTGATAGTTTCATGATTAGTTTGTTCGGTTTAGATACGAAAAGCCGGCCAGCCAGCGAATTTCAATGCAGTAATATGAAACCAAGCTGGGCTTTTGTTTATAAATCGATAATAGAATACATACGTACCTAGATCTAGTCTAATACTTAGTAGGTACATATAGTCTGTTTCAGTGAAAGTAAAGTTGTAAAAAAGTATCAGATGAAAGTGTTAACAAACTTTGTTCAGGTTAAATTAAGTATATCTAACTACGTTTTAAAAAAATATGTTTTAATAATGATAATACCTGTCTATTACTACTGTCCCAGTGCAGGGCAAATGCAAATGCAGCAGAGCAATTCTTTTTTTGAATAAGAAAACCTTTTAAAAATGCTGAGGGCCAAAAAGTATTCAAATAAATAAAGCACTCAATTTTTAAGTACAAATTGGCATCCACAGGTAAATTTTCTGATCCATTTGTTTACATTTTCATAAGATGCTTTTAAAACAAGGTATACTTAGTACTACCTACCATACGTCTCGTTATTTTAAAACATTTTAAATTTTCTCATACGAAAAGAAACCCGCGATTACATGCTATCTTTCCAGACTTGACGAACAGTAAATTTTAAAAGTGCAGACAAGATTGCCAACTTTTTAAAACTTAAACGATGCCAGACGCTGCCACTAGAGGCTCCCGCTTATTTTCAAGCAATTAGTTACGATTGATTTTGTGTGTGATACCTATGATTTCGTGTTTATCATGATGATGATGATATTCATATTTGTGTGTTTTGTTCTAGTGTGGTGCACGGTGCACGGTGACGACGAGCAGCATGACGCGCGGGAAGGCGATGATGTCACAATGCAGTGTCGCTTCGCCCTCGAGCCTCTCGCGGGAGAGTCCCTCACCTACTACTGGGTGAGGAGCACCGCCAGCGGACACGACAACGTCGCCATCGGCAACATCCCCCTCGAGACTAATTATCAGTAAGTTCCACCAACCTAACATGTCTTGACAATTTATGTTGTCTGTACACCAGTACACGAGCTAAAGAAAATCCATTTTCCTTTAGCTAAGGTTCGCAAAAACAAGTCGAGTAGTATTTCAAACACACATTGTTTGGGTTCGTGACACGACATTTTTACCTCAAAATAAAGCGGCTTTAACAAATTTTCGTATATCCCTAGGTTAAATGTGTCTTGGATGCAAATCTTAGTTATGCGCAAGTAGATACTTATGATCTTGCGACCTCCGCTGGACGTTTCGTACTCCTACGAAATCCGTTTTATTCTTTTACCCCAACAAGATATTCAAATAATTAGTGATCTCTAGGGTAAATATCGGACGTCTACCAACCCTTATAAAATAATTAATATTCATGAAAAAGTACAAAGAGTTTGAGTGCTAAACACGGAGGCGGGTCGAAATAATACAGCTATAACTTTTCAAAATAAGTAAATTATTGGGGATTAAAACTTATCTAACAAGTATTATAACTTTTATAATATGAATGTGCCGTAAGTAACGCAGGTAGAGGAATATTTTAAAAGCTTCCAACTCTAGCATTAAATTAATTCATGGAACATAGAATTAAGGTTTATAGTGAAATATATAGCTGACGCAGCAAGTAAAAGATCTATCTCCAAAATAAGAGAAATACATTTACGTAATTTCATGCACGAGTAGCTACATTGAATACGATACGACGTCGTCTAATGCGAGGAAGATAAATTCAACGTCCAAATATCTTTCTTTTCGAGTGTACATTAAGTATAGCAGGCGACAGCATTTAAACTGTACGTTTGTAGAATCCCATGAGCATATCATTATACCTAGCTATGTAGGTACATGTCACGGAGTTTACTCCGTGGTACATGTATAAAATGGTCGACCCGGGAGAGTCTGTGAAAACTGGCAGGCAAGAATATGACTTTGACAGTTTACTGAGCTGCCAACAGTTAAAAAATTCATCCTTTCAGCTGGCTCAATATAAATGATAATTATTATGTTTCATGGTTAACGAAACAAGACCGAAGACCACCAACTCCATGTCAATCACAGACACGATTGTGATAAAAAAAATAGGTTTTGTTAATAGATTAAATAACGAGCTTGCACCGTTGCCAAAATTTTCTTATCAATAATCAGAAAATTGATCCGTTATTGCTTATTCGTCATCACTTATTTTAAGTTTTCACGTTTCAGTTCCTGAAATCTAAAGACAACCGTGTGTTGTACATGGGGTTGCTAATCCTACTATATAATATAACAGTATCCTAATGAAGGCCTAAATAACATATTACAAAAAAAAAATTGGTACTAATATACTAACAATGGCGAGATGAGCGCAATATGGTCAGTCGATTCTGTTACAATCTCACCGTGAGAAGTTAGGTGAAGTGAGCTGTCATTCCATCTGATGCTATAGGAATTGACACTAATGACAGCTCACTTTAAGCTCACTTCACTTGAGTTATCACGTTGAGATTTTTTACGGTTAATTTCATAAAAGCTGAATTAATGGTATTTTGCAACCTTAATTATTTAGAGTGTAATAATGGCCATGAGTAATTAAAAAAACACTCGTTAGATAATAAAGGTAGCAAAAAATAAAACATTATTTGAAACATACCTATTGTATTTTATTTAAGTTTTCGGTAAATACTATATTTTTCTTCGAACATACATTTTAAATATTTGATATAAAAAAGTTGGCAACTCGTTGTACACATGGCTACACATCAAGCTATACATAACCAGTATAAGCTGACTTCTGATTGTACGAAAAACCTATACAATGCGAGGTCAGCTAAAACTGGAAATGTATAGCTTGATGTGTAGCCGTGTGTACATGTAAAACTAAAAAGAAAACCACGCAGGCTCTAGATAGTAGGTACTCAATCGAGCTTGAAAAAGGATGAAATTACTATTTTATAAACCGCCTGTTAATATTTTAATAAAAATACATAAACAAAAGCCGTATATTGCGTTTCATCATTAATTTTATCCTTTGCATTCAATTTAGCTCAATCAGATTGTATATAAAGCGTGATATATTACATACTTATTTGAGTTAAATGTTTCCCTTCCCGCGGAACCCAATATTAAAATTGTTTGCACAACCAAGGCTATTGGAAGCCGATGGCATTAATAATTTTGGGATATTGTTATCTCCCCTGTCCTAACATCACAAGTTGGGAACAAAAGTAATTTTCATTTAAAACTCTTACTTAGATACATGATTTCCTCGTTTAAATTGAATTAATACTATTCGTTGGTTGGTATAAATAACAATTAATTAGTAAAGATAGTTCGTTTTCCCTTCTACAATAATAATAAAGCGATTTTTCTTTTTTAAATTTTCTATTTATTTAGCAATACTCGTTCTCTTGCTGCATGTTTAGGCAAAAACTCATGGAGAGATGATTTGAGAGCTCTAAATTGCAGATACTGTTGAATATAATCCATCATCATCCATCAAAAATTTGTCGACCTACTTCAATTTTCTACTGGAAATAAGTCTGAATATCTCCGAACTTCTACATCATTTTCACGTAGTATTTATACCAAAATAGTCTACAATAATTGCTTAAACAATATCAATAAAAAAAAATAGATATTGATACTTTGATTTTTTAATAAATAAAAATAATAATAGTACTTAAAATTTCACTGCGCCGGCTATGCGCGCTCGCCCTGGCTGGAGGCCTTAATTTATTGAGGCATCCACAGGAAATCCCGGTTAACGACAACCTCATAGGTTGAAATGCGAGATGCCCACAAAATAAAAATATGCGTGGTCAGTACCAAAATGTAAGAGGGCTCATAGTTCATTTCTTACTGATAAAGTTACTTCTGAATCTAGGGAACTTCTATATATCTATGCTAGGGAATATAACTTTCAGCTTTTTTTTACTTATCTATTGCATATATTTTTTTTACCATCGTCCTTATTTTGGTGGACTGAATGATTTCTAAAAGTTTGTCCATTTATTTTAATGGGATTTTATAAACTGTGTGATTTTTTTTTCGTGATTTCGGAGTCCCTTATTGAAAGTTGTTCATATTCGAGGGTAGAAAACAGCCTGTAAAAATTTCGAGACGGTAAAAAAATCATCTGGTATAGATAAGAAAAATTACGAGTTAATTCTTTGAATTATAATACACTAGCTTCTGCCCGCGACTTCGTCCGCGTGAAATTTTGTTGTTCCCCCGACCCACCCCGTCGGCGTCGCATCGCATCACCTGCCCGCGCTATCACTTCGTTGTTCAGCTCCTAAGGGTCACATCTGTGTCTATTCTGTGAAGGAGTATTTAGACTTTAAAGATTCACACTGACATGACGACAAAATATGACATTATTTATTACTATGATCTAAGTACCTACAAATTTTATTAGCTTCATTTATTTAAGGGCCTGTGACACCACGTTTTTTAAACGCGCCGTTGACGCGCGTTTTAGAAATGTGCGTCGACGTCGCGCTTTTATCCTATATTTTATCTACAGGCTGCGTCTGACTCGCGTCTGTATCGCCACAAACACGCGTCAACGGCGCGCGTTTAAAAAACCTGATGTGCACAGGCCCTAATTCTTGGAATCTATAATTTTGCATGCTAGTTTTAGCAAATTGTTTTAGAAACTAAAAAAAAACCCACTGTAATGTTAGTACAGAGGCCAGCACATCAAGCTACCTCAATCTGTCAAATTTCTTTGATAGATTTTCAACTTTACTACAAAGGAATGAGGTTCATATTCAATTGGGAAAATTTGACAGATTGGGGTAGGTTGATGTGCTGGCCTCTGTACATTACAGATGATTGGGATTTTTTTTTGTAATGAAATGAAATTTTTTTGCAAGAATTGTATTCAATCAACGTTTAACCGTCCTCAAGAATAGGGCTATCAAATGCAAAAAAAAAAAAACAAATCCGACCGGTATTTCCAGAGATTAGCGCGTTCAAACAAGCAAAGAAACAAACTCTACAGGTTTATTATTAGTATATAATATACCTACACGTAACACAGTGGCGCGGGGGGCGTCGTTATAAGCGTAAGCTCTGCGGATTTTTTAGCTGCCATGTAGCGGTGGTGTGGAGTGCACCGCGCTTTTGCCGTCGAGGCGTACATTTCAAGTGCATTTTCGCTTACTGAAACACGTCCTCGCCTTAGTAATCGTTACGATATTCGTCGATTACGTGATGGACCATCGATCAACCTTATTTAGTCTTGGGTAGCAAAGTTCAGAGCTACAAGAGACTAGGACCTATACCAGGGTAGCCACGGACGAAAATGTTGAACGTGTTATGGTTTCTGTGACTGATAATCCTCGTTTATCACTTCGTGCACGTTCATCGATATTAGGAATTACAAAATCAACCTTACAGGTTGTAATGCGAAAAAAAAACTCAACTTCCATCTGTATAAAATTCAAATCGTTCAAGATTTACACGGTTCAGTCGCTCTGTAAAGGCGTTTTTGAAAACATGCGTGCTAGACTTGACGAGTCTGCTAGGGTCGATGGTCAACATTTGGAGAACGTGGTTTTCAAAAAATAAAAATCCGCATTTATTGTTTCTAAATAAAAATAAACATTCTTTGTATTAGAGATGTAGTTTTTTATATTCAATTATCAGTAATATTGTTATTTATTATTACTGGTAGTAGGTATTAGTTATTAGTATACGTATTAGTTTATTAGCTTATCCTTGTATTTACGTTACAGACATATGCTCGACGTTATAATATTCAATAGTATTTAATAGACGAGGTAGGTAATTGAGGCTCTTTGCATTGTTAATGTAACGCTAATGGTATACATTAGTGGACTTAAACGTTAATATTTTACTCGCTAATTTGTTATCAATATACCTTTCTTACGACCCTAAAAATACAACTTTGACTTATTCGGTCACCTAAGTAAACTGAGTCTTCTAAAAACCATAAAATTATGAGTTATTATTGTTGGTATAAAATTTCTGCTTTAGCCAGAATATCTCATATATTTTTAATTTTAAGCACAATAAAGGTTCTAGCGGGATTATCATTCGTAATACATACTAATAATGCAAATGGATTAAAGAACGTCAGTGCCATCTCGTAATAAGGCAAAACAGGAAATCTTTCTGAACATTCCGCAAACGACCACAATATTATTAAGGCTGTGGGTACATGGCCGGGCCTTCATGTCACCACTAAGAGGGAATTACGTAAAATTCCTTTGTGTCATTTCGCTACCAAGATACATACACACGATTAGCATCCTTTCCAACGTTGAACGTCACCGGCTTGGGGACTTAAAACAGCTTTTCTCGTGGAAAACTGTTTTTAATTTTCTATTTTCACCACATACCTATACTGTCACACTACTGCAAAAAGAACATTAAACAACAAATACGTATGCACTTAGTGTGTTGGTGTGTATGTCTATTTACAAACGGCTTACAAATATTCTACTAGCGTCTGAAGACTCGACGGCCTCGTTGCTTAAACGTAGAGATCTCAAGGGAACACATTCATGTTGGCACACTGACGATTTTGTTCTTTGTAGGATCGCGAGGAATCTGTCGATCCTGGAAAATAATGAGCGAACCCATTAGGGATTGTAGAGCTTCGCTTCTTCGGTATTAAAAAAGAAAATGTTTTGTTGCAGGATCTCGTATGCGCCGACGGAGGGTCGTTTTGACCTGCTGGTGGCGAACGTGTCGTATGAGCGTGACAACGGGCGGTTCGAGTGTCGCGTGAAGGCTGGCGGGTCGGGGCGCACGCTGCACGCGCAAGGGCACGCGCTGACCGTGCTAACAAGCCCGCGCGCGCCCGTGCTCTCGCCCGGTTCACATGCCCAGTCACAGGAGGGCAGGGAGCTCAACCTCTCGTGCTCAAGCTCTGGAGGCTCACCCGAACCTACCATCAAGTAAGACACGGATTTTGTTTCGTTATTCCGCACACGTTATTCAGCATAACTTATGTGATTATTCTCGTAACACTTATGTTCGTTCCGCTTTCTGCAATATATAAATTTACATTTAAGGTGCGTATGAGGAGATTTTCTAAGCAAAATTGGCCAAAAAGTCTTATTTAAGACCGGAAGGATGTCAGACATACCTACAGATATAAAATTTGAAAAAAAAAGTACCTATTTGATACTTTAAATATTGGCTAAATTGGCAGTCAGAAATGGACGATATTTGCAAAAATCATGTTTTGGTTGTTTTGAACTATTTTTTAACTTAAATATAAAACGGTAATCACTGAAAGGTTTCCGCAAAAAGTCTTGTAACGAAAACCAATTCACTGCAAAAGCTTTTTAAACACCTACTGCTGTACAAAATTATCGACTGCAGGTAATAATGTTAAAAACACCATGTATATAAGTTCACTGCTGATATGTACTTATTCGTGTCACTTTTAAAACTTTGTCGTGATATATAAGCATAAATTACAAATTAAACTTCTAATTGTAATTACCAGACATGTGTGACTTTGTAAAATTATTGGAACTTTATTCTTGCTCAAATATTTGATGTAGGTATTCTAAATTAAACTTAATCTAACTTTGTTCAATATGATTCGCTTGAGACACAGCATTTCATTGTAGCGAATGGTAAAGTAAGGTAGTACTTATCGCTATCCCGACTGAGCTGGGTTCATTACGGCCTGTTTCCCATCTCAAGTCCGTCAACGAAGATACGGGACCGCCGCGCCCGTCTGTAAGTAGTCGATCCTTCAAATCAAGTGTCAAATTCAATTATTCGAACGGGCAAAACACATCGGCCTTAGGGACAGCTTTCAAACCGTGTTGTCATTCATTACTTATACTTCGGGCCCCGAACTAATCTGTCTGCAATTTATAAGGAGTATGAAACGTAACTTCGGATTTCGTGCTTAGGGAGTAGACCCTCTAATCTTACACAATGCACCCTATGTCTAGCTTTCATTATGAATTCATTCATAAACATCGAAAGTCATAATCGTTATGGAATAATTTATTTGGCACATTGGTAAAGCCTCAGAGAAATAAAAAGTCATTAACGGCAGTGCTGTAAGCCAGTAGGTATTGCAGGCTAATTATATTCCTCATAATATTTCCTTCGGTGTTTTAATTATTCACTAACATATTCGCCATTTCCCCGAGAACAATGGAATTGTACGGAACCGCTCCTGGCATAAACACGTGATTTCTTGAGACTACGTGAGTATCATGTTTCAAGATGGCGATCGTACTTCTGATTTGTACAAACTGCCGAAAGCTTGACCCAGCTCTATACAAGTGGTTTGCGGTAGTAATCCCGATCCACTTTGTACGTTTTCGTAGCAAACCGTAATTGGCTTTTACCTAACGCATTAAGAACGGCGTACGGGGAAGATAAAAAGCTGATAAATGTGGTGATAAATTTCATGTAGGCAGTGACTCGGATTCAATTAGAGTTGAGGAGGAAAAGCCCGCACTGAGGGTAGTACCCGGCGGGCAGCTGGTTGTCGGAATGACCGCTGCTAGCGCACATATTACACCCCGGTACAAATAATGAAATTAAAGCGATGCACTAAGCCGGGCTTTACCGAGGTATTTGAAAATGATGTCATATTATGAGCCCGCTACGTCGCGCGTCGTTGTCGCGGAGCTGGCACTAGTTTGCATAAAAAGGTCGGCCGGCATCTCGGCCGGATGAAAACTAGGTGTTCTGGATACACGTCACAAAAACTCGGTATACGAGGCACTGCGTTTAACCGGATATGTGTCCCGGATACATGAACTATGAGACGCTGTGTGAGCGCGGAATAACTTCCAGTTGCAACTTGAGTTTGTTGCTGTTAATTTTAGATTTTTTTATTGGTATTGCAGTTGCAACCAGATTCAAAAAGCTTGAGTTCTTGGAAACTGACTGTGGTAACACGATCGATTGTCTAATTAAGTATGTGTTCTTTGTCGACGCAGAGCAGCCACTTAACACACGACACATACAAATTATATTGAGATTGTAATCTGTGAAGCCCAACGTTGAGCTACAGAATACTGTAGATCTATTTAGTAACCACTTAGCGTACCGACAATAATATAGAAGTAAGTAATGTTAGCTTAAAGTTGTGTTAATTTACTGATTTGGTGTGTGATTTTTGGAGAACGAGGAAGACTGACCTACCGTGATACAGTTTTTACTAGTACGGAGGTCAGTGTGAATTACTCTCTAATAACCATACGTTCGTCATGTGATCTTATGTCATAAATTCTATTTTTAATTTGTATTCCTTGTTCGTAAGGTTGTTATTGTGCTAATAGAAATAAATGTTTTTTTTTTTTTAATTTTACCAATAAAAGCTTTCTGTAATAATTTTGTATAAAATATACATAGTAAATTTTTTGTTGAAAATGTTTTATTAATCAATAATTTAATATAATATGGTTGCTTTAAGACCTACTTTACTTTCAAATACCAAAATATTCGTCAACTCCAGCTCTTTTCTTTGATAAAATAAACCTCGACTTATACAAGCGTAAGAACAAAAGAGTCGCACAAGTTTTATTTTAATTAAAATCTAATCATGAATTTGTGTGTGCCGCTCAAAGTTTATACCTTACACCTGCGCGGCACCCATTCTTGTCTCAACTTACCAAAAAGTTGTGGCTTTGTTACGGACTGTGGCACCAAAGACCGAAATTACAACGCGAGGGCTACTGGCAGTTACATGACGTGTACTAAAAAGGTATGAAATAGCAACTTACATATCCGCTAAATAAGGAAATCAAAGGATATATAGAGTTGGAGAGCACACACTAAATTATACGTAAAGTAAGGTCTGTGAAACACGAAACTTAGGCACCTTCCTGTTTAAATTTTAAATTCTATTCTGAGTGGGATCTAAATTCTAAAGTAAATTATGTGGTTTTGTACGTATGTACGGTACATAGGTACTTGTGTACCCTCACCGATGTTCATGTATAATTGTAGAAACGGCGGCATTACACAAAATATGTTAGGCACAATAATGTATTTTTGTGAACAGTCGTAACTCGTATGTATACTTTTAATTACACATAGTGCCATCGGTGCCATATACGCAGAAATATTTAAACATTGCTCTCAGTTTATGTTTCCAGACTACATTGTCCACCTATTAAGTAAATCGTTATTTGAAACATATAAAGGTTCGAACGATTATTTATAATATTGTGGGTTTTAATAACAGCCGGTTTGCAAATGAGAATAATAATTGCAATCGTCGAATTAAAATGAACTCTTTTGTCACATTCACGCAACAAAGAGGAAAATTTTGTTAATCTTTCTTTGAGAAACCGCAGCCCTAAAAGCCCAGTGGCATTGGTTCAAACAGAAAATAGATTACTGCTGTGTTTCAATGGGAAAAAGCAATAAACATTATTTTGCCGAATACCGAAGGGTGCGCGACTAATGTAAATTCACTCACACGTTCTAGATTAAGTAATAAAGAGTCGAGGAAAAAGTGTGATTTTAACTTTAAACTCAGTCCATCACTTAGAGAGAAATAAAAACGAGAGACGAGAGAGTTTTTCAAAGCTTGTAATATAAAATGAACCCCTCTTTCTGTACATACGGAAAAATCAGTAAGCCACTTTAATGCGTGCAGTAAAAGTCTAAGTGACAAAATGTGCTCATGCAAAATGTTAACGAGTGTAATTTTGCAGATGGTACCGGGAGGGTTCATCGTACCCCTTGGATGCGACGATAGCGCACGCCAAGACTCGCTCGGAGCCGACTGTGGCGACCCTGACCCTCATGCCGACGAAGGAAGACGATGGCGCAGTCTTCCGGTGCGTGGTGTGGAACAGAGCCATGTCCGAGGGCCAGCAGCTCGATGCCTCCGTCGATCTCAGTGTCAATTGTAAGTACTTTAAATACTACTGTTTTTTTATCCGTCTTTGTTGATTTATTACCTATTACACCATCTCACCGGTCGGGGAGGGGCCGTCCCAACTCATCTCTTCCCTTCCCCTCCCCCCCATCCTTTTACGAGCCCTTTGAATTCAATAACAATTTCATTATGCTTCATCTATAGTAGGTCACTTGTAATTAAATCGTTTCCTTATAAAATACGATTTTATTAAAACAGGGTTTCAAAATGTGATAAAGTAGATATACTGAAAATTCAGGCTTCTAGTTTTATCCACAGCGAAGTTATAGGGTGTCGAAAATGGCCTGAACTGTTTCGAAAGAAGGATGCAACGGCCGTGCTGTTTTTTGCTCGACTTGGCGGGGGCACCGCTGTGCCCCCAGATTCGTTAAAACTGTTAAAAGGTATCTAAGCACTTTATAATTTACTTCCTAGAAGGGTGCAATACGAACACATCTCCAATTACGAGGATGGGCGTTTTTGTGGAAATGAAAGGAAAACATTGTTTTTCGATCAGCTGCATTCATTCTCACGCGACTCGTAAAAGTCAACCGCGCCGGTAAGGAACACGGCTGGCCGGGCGAAGCGACGACGCTGAATTATATCAGTGCATTATGACATTCTTTTAGCCAGCACTCCTTATATAATTTTAGTGCTCTTCTCCTTCAAGTCGTTTAAAGTAATTTAGAGCTCGCAATTTTCGGGAAACGAAGCTTTTTATACCAACTACTAGCAGCGCCCCGCGGCCGGTTTCAACCGCATAATTTTCGATCTCGTGAAAATATCGAAATAAAAAGTATTCTATGTATTATTCTAATGTATAAGCTATATTACTGTAAAGTTTCAACAAAATCCGTTCAGTAGTTTTTGCGTGAAAGAGTAACAAATATCCATCCATCCTCACAAACTTTCGCAATTTTAATATTAATAATAAAAGAGTAGAAAGTAGGATTGTAGCTGGTAGGTACCCTAGAAACAGCAATGCTAAACTGAAACTAGTAGCTGTGTCATGAAGACATCACGTTCACGGTACAGTACAGACTGAAATCAATATCTATGCAATGTATCACGTTTGGAATCCGCACTGCGAGCGTCTGTCCCCGGTGTGTGATTGGGCACATCCATAGTGGTCACCCGTTACTTGAATAACCGGTTACATTACCATTACTTAACGTTGAAATATAGCCCTTAAGGATTTTATAAAATTATTCTCGAATCAAGCTTTGAATTATAAGCAAGTAATAAGACAAAACAGACCAACATCGACTTGACATACCCCAAATGTTAGGTTACTTAGCCAAATATATAGTTGACAATTGTATTCTACGAGTGTATGTCAACAACAGGTTCATTAATCACGTAGGTATATAAGCACGTAGATTTTGTTTCTTCGTTCACTTGTAGTGTTATACTTGGCCAGTTACGTCATTCAATTCCTTTCACGCTCCGAATAAACCTATTCAGAAATTTGGCTAAGGGTGTCCCGAATCTGAAAAACAAGTGTAATAATAACTTGTTTGTACATCCTCTGAATATTTCCGAGAGCCTATATTTGCTTGTTATTTCATTTATCAAGAAGTTTTTTATTAGGATTAAAGAAGAAAACAGTCGCATAAATAAAGTTGTATTTTCATTTGTACGAAATAAAAAAGTTTATATTTATTCTCTCTTTGGAATTCGTAGGAAGACTTTGATTATTAACATATTCGACTTATTATCAGTTTTAGGATTTCCTATTTACATTAAATAGTTACATTTCATCCTGTATTTTATTTCTCCGAAGTGGGGAGAGCTTCGTAGTAAAATCTTATTTTCGTACAATAAATCTTTGATGATTTGCTGCTCGTAAAACTTTGATGTTTTCTTCAAGTCTACCATTTTCGTCTCTAAAGTCCTTTTGTATTTGAGTAGAGATAATAATAATGACATGGTTTATGTTAATTAGTTTTATTGACCCTGCTGTAATTATTTCTGTAAAATCACTGACCTACCTAAACTAATATTACAAAGAGAAAAGATTTAATTTTTCTTAGGTATGTGTAAAAGTATCTATGTTACGTTTAACGCTAAAACGGCTGAACGGATTTAGATGCAATTTGGCACATGGTAGACCATGGCCTGGCAAAGGACAATGGCTACTTTTCATCCTAGATCCCAGACGAAGTCGCGGGCAACAGCTAGTAATTAATTATCTTGGTTAGAATTAATACTTACTTCATGACAAGTCTTTCAAAAAGTATTTGTTGTCCAGAGCGAAAATTTTAACTTTAGCCACGATTTAATAGCTCGTCGTTAGTTCTAAAACTGCTACATAGAAGTCGTACCTACGTCGTGTGTAAAGAAGCCATGGCAGATAGTGTTTGTACGAGCTCCTTTCGCGCTCAAATGTAGACGGCGTGCGGCGTCTCGGCTATAGGAATCCCTGAGCGAAGCCAGCGGCCATCAAGGAAACGCAAAAGCTCTCGGCAAATAACCTCAATGACCTAAACTTGCTCCTGCTGTACCTCGGGAATGGAATCCTGCTCGCTATTATTTACATGACCCTACTGTGCAAATACAATGCTATGAATGTTCTTGGTTTATTTTGGTACTGATATATTGCTATTTATTTTATAGTAATTTACGAGTTAGGTCGCCCTTATTAAAATTGCCCGACTACGAAGCCAAAAACCCTTTTGGCTTTGCTTAGACACGTAATTTACCTTAGGTTAGGATTCAAATTAAATGAAGTAAAACTTGAGTACCTATTTACTTACCTATATTCTGTGTTGAAGTACTATGGAAAGCACTATGGAACGAAATTAAACAAATACACTGACGGGCAATATAAAAATTTAAAAAGCCACTAACTAATAACTTATCATGAAATATTTCCGAAACCACGTAAGATAATCCTAATTTGAACAAAATAAAAATAATGTGTTAAAGAGGTTAAAAACAAACTGGTAACAATTATGTAACATAATTAACGCAATATCTCACACACTCCAATTAGAGTAGGTATTGAGTTAAAAGCATAATACAATGACCAACACAATTTTTTTAAAACTAACTATTATTATTAAGAAAATCGTGTTGATCCTAGCGTTACTTTATGCATTCAAAATTGAGTCTTATTGTCTTAAAAAAGGTCTTAATTTTCTTTGGGTCAATCGGCGATCAGTATGGCAAAATACATTATTTAAAAAAAAACCTATAATAAAATTTACTGCAATCGATTCAGTTGTCAATTATGAACAAACTACTTTCAGGACTTGCGTTTATTCTGTTACACCTTGTATATGTAGGTACCTATCACTGACCTCTATTAAACAAGTACTGTATAATACTGCTCCGCCGTATTCCACTGTCGCAAGGTGGGCTTCTCAATTCCGAGTAGGGAGAACGAGCACGGAAGACGATCGACGTCAGTCACCCAAGAAAATGTTGCGAAAGTCGAGAAAATTGTATTGAGCGATCGAAGAGTTACCATCCGATACTTAATTGAAGAAACGGGCATTTCATATGGAAGTATTCAATCCATATTGAAACAATCGACTTGACATTTCGAAGATATTGTTGGACAAGTTTCAAGAAGATTCTGTAAACTTTTTGTCTCGTTTCGTAACAATGGACGAAACATGGGTCCATCATTTTGATCCCGAGACAAAACAGCAATCTTCGCAATGGAAACGGCCATCACCACCGACCCCGAAGAAGTTTCGTGCCGTGGCATCGGCTGGCAAGGTTATGGCCTCAATATTTTGGGACTCAGAAGGGATATTGTTGATTGATTACCTGGAGCGTGGAACCACTATTACAGGCCAATATTATGCAGCTTTAATTCCTAAGTTGAGGAATGAGAAAAGGAGAGGGAAACTTCGAAGGGGCGTGCTGTTTCATCACGACAACGCACCCGCGCACAGGTTGGCAGTTGCGATGGCTGCCATTCAGCAAGCTGGCTTCGAATTGGTTGACCACCCCCCTTATTCACCAGATCTGGCGCCTAGCGATTTTTATCTGTTCCCTTAAATTGAAAGAATACTTAAGGGGAAACAGGTACGAAGACGATAACGAGGTGATGGATGCCGTGGAGAGCTTTTTGCTGGGCCAAGACAAAACTTTTTTTTTGAAAGGCATTGAAGTCTTGGAAAAGCGCTGGACTCGGTGTGTAGAGAGACTCGGGGACTATGTAGAAAAATAAATTATTAAGTTATCAATAGTCATTATATTCTATCTTATTCTCACTACTTTTTGATCCCTCCTCGTAGGTACATACGTATTCAGAAAAATCACAACTATATTTCAAAACCTGTGTGGTGTGGTATAGTATAACATTTGTAGGCTCCTAACCGCTGTTCAAACCTTTTTTATTTATTACAGCTTTGACCGTAGTTAGGCTTTTATTTTGGTTTACCTGGTTTTTGTTTCCCCAAATGGCTTTTAAAAACGATCATGAAAAATATCTGAGCCTTAACAGTCATGCTTGCTTGTATTTCCGGGAAAGAAGAGGTACTGTTTATATACATATACAGGAACTCTTCTTTGCTTCTTCACCGTCAGTTAGTGTAAGGCCCTTTGTAAACACACGTTTTTCTTTCCGTCAAATACTACGGTTTATTCGCCGTGTGTAGGGTAGGCACGGTTGTTAGTGTTGTATGGATCACTATAGAAGTTACGGACATGTTTTTGCTACGGCGTGGTTTATTCGTCAAGTGTAGGCACGGTCTTCAGTGTTGTATGGATCACTATGGAAGGCTGTTGGCACACACGTTTTTTCTACGGCGCGGTTTATTCGCCATACCGTAAAGAAACCGTGTGGTGTACAAAGGGCCTTATAAGTCCTGTGCAATAATAGGGCTAGCCTATTAGACCGAACACAAATCTAGTCTGGCTACCAAGAATTTCCTAATGGAAAAACCAAATGACACTTTAAACTGGGCTTTAAAATTTTAGTCTAAAGTTTTGTAGAGTTTAATTCAGAGTCCGTTCTATCTGCTTTTGTAAAAGCTTTGTTTAAAGCAAGAAGCATTTGTAGTAGTTCCAGTTGGTTTAGGCCAGACAAATCTCGCAATCGAAAGTTTGCCAGGTGAACCGACCAGCGAACAAAAACTATGTTTTTGTTGTGGTTAGCCAACAATTACTCAAAGGAGAGGTGTGGTAGGTACCTATAGAGTATAGAGTAACGATGACACAGAATTATATTAGTAGGTACTGTAAAGGTTGCCTGCAAAAGGGACCGTCATCGTGTACTTAGGCTGATAGAAAATTGACTCTGATTGCATTCGAATTAGTTTCAAAAAAGGACAGTTATGTTTAAAAAAAAGAACAGATATGTTATAGGTGCGTAAAAGTCTCACGTCCTCTTGAAATAAGTAGCGAAAATTCAATTTTGCGTCTTCAATTCGTATGTAGTGCCTACATAGGGTCCGGTACAGTTAGCCCACGCTCCGCTAACAGTAGTACCTACCTAGAATAGCTGGTTGGAAATCATTTTTTAATTACTACGGAAAAAATTAAAGCATTTTTTTCTTAAACTTTAAAGTCACACTCTTTATATCATTTTATATTTGTGAATAAACAGCGCTTTGTCTCTTGTCGTCTTGAAGGATTTTCAAAAGAAGTCCCTAAAGTCTTATCTCATTAAAATTCTCATATTTCCTGCGCTTAGCATTAAACGCTACATAAACCCGCTCCACAATAAACGTTATTCATTTTTAGGGGTTAGAAACATCTTTTCGGAATTGTTAGTGCAAATAAAGATAAATTGAAGAAATAACAAAGCGAGAGAAAGCTGAACTAGATTAAGCTGACTTTATTAGGTCCTATATTTATCATTAGATATTTGGGCCTAGTAACGAGATGGGTACTGAGCCTATAGTTATTTCTCGGGCACATTTTCAATACCAGACTATAAGTGCATGACATAGTTAATTGTTGCGATCTTTTTAACGCCAAAAATATGTTACTGTTATAAAAAGTCCATTGACCTCCCGTCGTATTCTTATTTGAGTCGATGTTTAAAGATGCAACTGCAACCACATCTGTGTTCAATGCTCGGAAATTGGGTTAGGTAATTGAAATAAAAAGTTAAAAAGAAACGATAAGATCGTTTTGATGCTCTTATATCGCAGTAGCATCTGGATTCTGTTTATTATGAACTGACCTGAATAAGCAACATCTTTCACCAGCTGAAGAACACGCATCGTGCATGCGCGCCAGTGCATGTTTTAATTCTGACGGATTCTGTAAACAAATTTATTATTGGTAAGCTTCGAACAGCTAACCGGACCAGCACATCCGCTTCCTTTGTACAATGTTAATATTACTACAAACCGTCGACAGCAATACAGTGTACACGTGCGGTGAAACTATTTCCTTGTTTATCGATAGACAAATTTTTGCGAAATCATTTCATAACATTTCACATTTAACGCAATGTTGTTATTGTTTTAGATTTTCCTCGCGTTGAAGTGGCTCCTGAAAATCCTTTGCGAGTAGAAATAGATGGTGTGGCTACCATGGAATGTAAAGTCGATGCCAAGCCTAAAGTGAGCACAGTGAGATGGACGAGAAACGGCAAATACATCTCAAACTCTTTCACACATACTATCCAGGGAGTCACTGTGCAGGATGCGGGAAAATATACATGCAGCGCTGACAACGGCTTGGGGCGCCCCGGAGAGAAAGAAATGTACCTCGATGTACTTTTCCCTCCGAGTGTTACAGTAGAGTCCAAAACTTATGAAGCCGAGGAAGGCGGAAATGTCGAAATCCGTTGTGAAGTCTCTGCAAATCCTGAGCCTACATCTATTGACTGGACGATGGAAGGAAAACCAGACTTCCATCAGAGCGGTAACACTCTTACTTTATCAAGAGTGAACGCCGAGATGGCCGGAACTTACGTTTGTCGGGCTGTGAATGTAATATCATCTAGCAACGGAAAGCGTACAGAGCGATTTAACAGTGCATCAGTGGCTGTGCTAGTGCGACACAAACCTGGTCGTGCCTACATCAGTCCTGACCGGCCAGTGGCCCAGGAAGGGGCAGGAGTCACTCTTACTTGTACTGCCAAACCACCAGGCTGGCCCGCTCCGCAGTACCGCTGGTTCCGAGATATGGATACTACTTCAGACGTAAAGCCCGCAGTGCTCGCCACAGGCAATCAATACTCTATACCTAGTGCACACCTTGGAAGTGAAGGTGTTTACCATTGTCAAGCTACAAACGAATTAGGTCACGGCGAGCTAGCCTCCGTCACACTAGAAGTTCACCAGCCGCCTCGTTTCCAAACCAAATTACAAACTCACATGACGAAACGCTCTGGAGAACAAGACTTCACGGTCACTTGCAGTGCAAACGGCAAACCGCGCCCTAATGTTAAATGGTTCAAGGACAACGCGGAGATTAAAGCCGATACGAATCTATACGAAGTCAAAACTGATATAACCGAGAGCAGTAACGCCGTCTACACTGTTCAAAGTACTCTTAAATTCAACGGAAAGGCGAGACCGAATACTAATGACCTATTGCCGGACGATCGGGGTATCTATTCCTGCGCATTCGAGAACGAGGTCAAGAAAGTCGAGTCTACGATGCATCTTCGAATAGAACGTAAGTATACAAGAAAATATGGTATATATCATGATGAAATCTCATAACTTTAAATTAGCAAATAAATTATATAAAAAGAAATTCGCTCTTCATAAAGAACTAATTATAATTTTCTTAACTTTACCAGTATAAAGGAAACTGTATAGAAAAGGACGTGAATAGGTAAAGCAAATTAGAATGTTTATAATACAAGTTAATTCATAGCTGCATTTTTTTAACCTTGTTATCCTTATTTCAGACGAACCCATATCAATTCGGCAACATAATAAAGTTGCTTTCGATGTCATGGAAATGGCTGAAATAGTATGCAGGGTTCAAGCGTACCCGAAACCGGAGTTCCAATGGTTTTACGGATCTAACACTGCGCCGCTGCAGATGTCTTCTGACGGACACTACGAAATAAATACGACGACTGATAACAACGACTCATACCGCAGTGTTCTTAAAATAAAGACCGTAAAGCCACAAGACTACGGGGAGTACTACTGCAAAGTGAAGAACTCGCTAGGGAGCATACGACCTCAGATCAAGTTACAGCCAAAAGGCGCTCCGGAGTCACCTCGATTGTTGGAGAGCCAAAAAGTGGGGCCGACGTACGTGACTTTGAAGTGGGAGGCCGGTTTTGATGGAGGGTTGTCGAGCACGAAGTACTTCGTGCGTTACCGGCGCGAGACCCTTCGGGGCGCGGGCGCATCCGCCAGTTCCGAGCACTGCGCCTCGGACCGCACCTCCGAGTTCGACTGGATGGAGTACGACTGCGGCCGCATCAACCCCTGCAACGTCACCAGGCTGGACCAGCACAACACCTACTCTTTCAAGGTAACACACTTTTCAATTAAGTAATGTGGACTAAATATTATTTTTGAAACATAGTATTTGTCATTAAAATAGAAAGTAGGAACTCATGTTTTATTTTTATGACAATCACATCGATATAATGATAATAATTATGTGCGCTATGACTGGTAGATTGTTGGGTTACGTAGTAATTACTTGTTTATCTCTGATAAATCAATAAGATAATAAAAAACGAGACTTTTGAAGTAAAATGTGGAACAAGAAAGTACTTCTTAGTTTCCAAGTAGACATTATTAGCTTTATTAGCTTCTTAGTAAAATTAGTGATGGACCGAAAAAAATTTATTACTCAACCTTAACAGGTTTTACCGAACTTTATATTTTTTTTAGATTCCACTGAATTCGATTTATTTGTTGAACATTCGGTTGCATGAAATTAAAACACAGACTGTCAAAGTATCGTGTAAAAGCGCGTTATAAACTGAATACAATTCAATACCTACCTATAGTTACAAATGGTGGCAATGGCGGCGAGGTAGTGAGCTGCACGCTACTGAACTTATAAACCTGTCAGTGTCACTCTTATCGAAGTGCGTGAAATTCAACCGAAGTTCGGCGAAACTATTGCTTCTTCACAGAATGTTCGGACGAAGTCGACTTCGTTTAGCAGAATCTACATTTAGTCTCGGTCCAACACTATTAAATTAGGCCAGCTTCGGTTTCAGATATAATGTCGGCTCAAGTCATTGTAGGAATTGTAATTTCAATTAGGATTTATCCCAAAGGTATTAACTTACATTTTTGTTTTTCATTGTTATCGCTACCGACAGCAACTCACATTTGTTTTCAAGGTAAATCATTCGGCGCGTGCCGTTCGTTTATTTAAGTTTACAATGTTCTCTTTACGTTTTGTGCCGTCGCTATGGTTACCGACACGCTTTAGAATGCTCACAAATGTGTCGTTCGCCTCTTCGAAGTTCTAAATTGAATTTTCGACTGCAGGTGAAAGCGGTCAACACTAAGGGGCAGAGTAATTACTCGAATGAGATTACGGTGACAACGAAGGTGGACAAAATAAATCCTCCGGAGCAGGTGACGTACGACCCGAGCTCGCAGGCGATAACCTTCACCGTCACCCCGACCTGCCTGTCGCTAGTGGGGGTCGTCGAGGGACTGGCTTCCATGGGAGGTACCGCGGGATGGCAGGTAATAAACACCTATTAACTACCTATTTTCTTTCATATTATGTAAATATTTAATGCTACTGCACACCACACCCTCACAGTTCTTTGATGTTAGCGCACGTGTTACGCTTTACGTGTAAGCTTCAGGTGTAATGTACCTTGTTTAATTTGCCATACATATTTACCCATACTGAATGATTTTTTTACCGTCTCCAAATTTTTACAGGGTGTTCTACCCATGAATGTGAACAAGTTTCACTATGGGACCAACTCTGAAATCACGAAAAAATAATCAGCTGTTTCATATATTTTGATCAAGTAGGTATTGAACTTTTGTATTAGACAGCAGATATTTTTTTCCGTGATTTCAGAGTTGGTCCCATAGTGAAAGTTGTTCATGAATATTCATGGGTAGAACACCCTGTAAAAATTTCGAGACTAAAAAAACATCTAGTATTATGTTAGTTGGAAAATAGACAAATAAGTAGGTTTCAATCACACTAACAATTTCTTGTTTTCTAAGAAGCTGGTAAATATTACGCGCGAAGTATCAATGTACTTAGCAAGTACGATCCAATAATTGCCCACTCCACCACTTCGACTTTATCGATCCTGTCGGGTCACTGACTGATCCAATTAAAATTTAAATAAAATCATGAGCAATTATAGAATCTGTAAAGAGCAAAAATTACTTCGTACCTAAGTACAGTCACGAGCATAAATATTGTACACATATTATGCAAGATTGAAAAGCGATTTTCTATAAAAGTATTGATAAAAATAGTTGTGTAAAAATTTCGTAGTGGTTACGAACAGACTTTTCTCGAAACCATACTATTATGAAATAGGTCTTTCCTCAAAGTTGAAATCGTTTATTCACGAGAAAATCGCGTTTGAACGTTACGTAAATGAGAGGTATTTATGCTCGTGACTCTACCTGTTACACGTGTACATTTAATGAATGTTATAAACCTAAACTTAGAGAATAATACGTGTAGACTCGTAGGCAGTAGGTAAGAAGTGTATGTAAATTTAAATACCACGAACCCTTTAATAATGAATAACTTCTTGGAAGTAGGTGCTTAAACTATTAAAGTTTAACTTAAGTATGTTTTCTATAATTAAAATAACATATCTACAGGAAAGATAAAATAAGAACCCGTTATCGGGTCGTGGGGCTTTCGGGATCGGGACCGCGGTCCCGGATTCCACCTATAATTATTATTGGTATGGAAACTACAATTTTTATATAGGCATAACAAATCTTCTTCCCTATATATTTAATTGAAACACCTACCTATTTAGATTGACTTATTTCTTTAAAAAAACCTGCTATGAAAGTAAATACATAGATCTACTATTCGAGAATAGTATTTCTTGATTTTTATTAAGAATCGTATTGTTCTATAGAATTTTAAGAACCGGCATCAAATATTACTCGTCTTCATTAGTAAGTAATCTTCTAACTCTTCCAACGAAATATACATACTTTCTAGGAACGCGCTTGCCATTAGATTCGACCGGGTCGGATACAACATGCCAGACATTCTGTCCAAGAAATACCTAATTACTCCGACAGCAGAATGTGAATGAAAATACGAACTATATTAAAGTTTCAACTGTGTGTTAAGTTTGGGGACAACTAAGTTTAAAACAATTATATCTATTTGTGCGACTGCCAAGCGTTACGATTTTGGCGATATTCACCACACTGTGGTTTTAGCTGAATGCGGATGAAGCCCATGTTAAATGTGGACATTTTCCGATGCTATACAAATACTGTTAAGTTATGTTTGCGGATGTTCAAAGCACTGGTATAAATTGTATCTACAATAAATGCAGCATTATAGAATAAAAATATATTGTTAGGAAATAATGAAAAACAGCGTACGCGTTGAACAAAATTGTGTCTACAACTTGTCTTGTTGTAGATTTAGAAAACCACACAAAAAGAAGCATTACTTTTTTACCTCAGTCCGAACAAACAAAGGTTAATATAATTTCTTGCGTAACAGGTAGTGGATACGGTGACGCTTCGTCTTTCGGGCGCGGTGGCCACAGTGCAGGAGGCCACAGTCGAGCTGCCCAGTAAGACAACCCGTACGACCACCCGACACGTCACTGACCCTCCCCTGGACGACTTTAACCCCCGCATACGACTCAAGCTTTGCTTGCAAGTCAATCAAGATGTTTGCAGCGAATACACGGAAGCAGAGAGTGAGTAATACTTGTAGACTACATAATTTAAATATTTATTGAGTTGCTATGGCTTGCATGGCTTGACAGTTAAAAATTAAAGGAAAACCTATTTATTAAAAGAAAAACAATAACAACATTTTAGGGGTTTCGTTTGTGAAATTCTACTGAAGCTGATTTATTTTGAGCTGTTCACTTTAAATCTGACGTCCTTCCGACGACGGCCAATTTTATCAGCTTGTATCCTGGTAAATGACATTATGACGTAATAAACAGTTTCTATGAAAGCATTAATAACAGGGATAGTCCGACTAAAGTGCCTTTAATCTTTTCGCTCAAGTTAATTATTTCGGAAAATAGCAACCTTAAAATCGCTAAACCTCACAAACTGAAATACAGAAATCCTCGTAGATTAACTTTGATTAATTATGAATAGAAATAAAAACATGTGGTTATGATGTGTTTCTTTTAACAGTTGGAACGTCGTACATCAAGGAAACGTCTGCTAGAACCACGGCCGCCATTGTAGGAATATTCGTCACTACTGTTGTGGTCCTTCTGTTCGTGGGACTGTTGTTACTAATCTACCAGTGCAGACGCAGGCCCAACAAGAAAGATAGATCTAAAGACTACGAAATGGACTCGATGAGGCCAGCTAAAGTGACACCACAGAACCAGGCCCCACCGCCGTATTATCCTAGCTCTGGTATGGAGAACAAAGCTCTCGAACATTCGATGGACATGGCGTTGTCCATGGATGACTCAAAGACTGCGGTATACGCGACACAAGGAGGCTACTCCTATCATGTACCACCGCACACTCAACCTCATCCCGGACAAACTATGCCTAATTCTGATTGTAAGTATAATTTCGTCTAAGATCTTTGTGTCCATATTTTCTCATTTTTCTCATCAAAATATCATAATGTGTACTTTTACGTTTCTTCGTAATTGTGTTGAACACGAAATTATGTAATTTATTTTTGATTTCCACTCTATTATGTTGATTTATTTTTCTCATATGCATTCACTAAGGACTAACTACAGTCGCCATAGAAGGTAAAAACAACCTATATCTGGACAGCACGCTTTGCATGTCGCGTTTGATCCTCCCAAAATCTTACTGTCCGATATTAAACTAGGAAATTGTCCGCAGGGGTAAACATGGGCTTCATAGAGAACAGCTACACCAACAGTAACAACGGGGGCAGCGTGAACTCTCAGGACTCGTTGTGGCAGATGAAGATGGCTGCGGCTAATAATGCTGCGACGTTGCCAGCTCACCAGGTGCTTGATCGTCAGAGCAACTACGACTACGACCCTATCTCGCATGCGGGCTACCGCAACATCGACGACTACGCGCATTACTCGCACCTGCCGCACGCCAGCCAGCCGCCCGCACCCAACGACTACGACATGCGCGCCGCACAGAACCCCTCGCGACAGGAGTACTGCTCCGACCCTTACGCCTCCGTGCACAAGCCCAAGAAACGGATGGATCAACACATTGGTAAGTGTTTTATCCCTTCACCACAGATTAATAATAGAAACACTTTGTTCTCGCAACGAGTTTTTCTTGCGCTACGAAAAGTTGTTCATAAATTACTACGATAAATTTTCGTGGCGCGTAGCCGCTCGGTAATGACCTTTTGCCCACAGTTTTGCAAAACACCGTGGCTTATGGTAAAAAGCTGGCAAAAAATATGTATATTTACTTTATAGAAGCTAGACTTTATGCTGAGGACAAAGTCTAGGTAGTACTACTATCGTTTTTATTCTTGATTGTTTAATTGGTATCTTAGATGTTTATTTTGTTATGGCGATCGTTAGGTGAATCAACTAAGGTTGTTGTAGATATTTATGGAAAAGGATGACAATCAGTAGGTACAGCATGTTGTTTTTTATCAGAATCGCCGTACCATGAGGTGAGCGGTCTGCCGGAGTACGGCATGCGCACCGAGGAGGGCGGCGCCGAGGAGAAGCCGCTGCACATGTCGCTGGGCTACGACGAGTCGCTGGAGTCGGGCTATTCCACGCCCAACTCGCGCGCTCGTCGCGTCATCCGCGAGATCATCGTATGAACTCGGCTGTAAGACGGGTGACGCTCGGCTGCGCTCGGCCGCGCTCGTGACGCGTCGCGCCCCCGAATCCGCCCCTGAGTTCCACTTGTTACCCCTATCTGAAGGCCTAAAATGAACACACATTGCCAGTCAGTTCAACGACTGTTACTGCGCGAAACTCGTATTGTAGTGAAGTTGGTGGGATACACCTGAATTTTGCGCAGCTGTTGTTTTTCAATAACAAGTTATGTGTAGCTAGTGCGTGAGAACAGTACATTTTTTGTGATAAGTCGAGTAAAATATTTTTATACAGGGAAGGAAAATTGAACTAGATATAAGTCGGTGGTGACGGACTTACTAACTTCGCGAGTGCCGTGGAACTTGAAGTGTTATAATTAACTCGTAAAACGGAAACTAAATTGCGTATTTAACAGTTGATTTAAGTAGCAAATTTTGTTTTCATTTTGGGAACTGAATTTCATCTTATTTAATGAGAGATGAATCTTTTAATTTAATACAAGTCATGCTTACTTTAGGGGCAACGTATAGGTAAACCTACCTGTAAGTATTGAAATCAGATATGAAATAAAACCCCATTATGGTTGTATCCAGTTACTCTCTCAAACAATAAATAATGACATAAAATCTGCATTGACTATTCTTGTATCAATATTTTTACTATGATTAGTTACATCAAGAGGTACTGTTTAAAATACAAAGGTATTTACTATAAGGAAGTTGCCATAAAATCGCTTAGTTCTTAAATTAAAATACCTATCTGTCGCGAAGAACTGGTACAAAAGCGATAGAATGTATTAAGTAAGTAAGCTCTTGTTTTTCTTATAAGTAAAGACTCCTTTTATTTTCGTCCTTCATATAAATATCGAAACGAAGGTTTCGTACGATAACGAATGACTTGTGATCTCCATAGCTCATATTTTGTAAATGTGGTTTATAATTGACTTAAAGCAAGTATGGTGCGAGTGGTGTAAATAAATCATCGAAGTGTAGAATAGTGATCATTGACGACATTGTCAATTGTGATGCTAGGATGTATGTGTATGAGCGTTCGTAGAGTTTACGAGCACTGAAATAATGGAGCCTCCATTTGGTACCACAGAGATCCGATCCAGATTTAATCAATAGGTCGGTCGTTTATTTCAATTTCGACAAAGAGTAAACAAATACCTACACAAGACAAAAGAAAACAATTTTATGCTATACCTATGCTATACATATAGGTTTATTGAAATCAAATATTAACAAAATACCTACGGTTCATAAATCCGCAGTATTAATATTTTCCAAGCCAAATTTTACGAGAACTCATTATTGGACAAGAAAATATGTACAGAGTTAAATCTCCAAGCAATATTCTGAGCCCTAATAATTTGTCAAAGTCTCAAATCCGTGTAACGCGGCTGATCTGGTAATGGCCAAAATTTTCGTATGAATTGCACTGATGGAGGAAGATTACGACTCCCCGGGAACATTGTTTGGTAACGACCGTAATTACATTTTATTCCTTATTAAAATGGTGTTTGTAGAAAAATAATTAACTTTTCCAACCCCGCCTTAATATAGAACGCGAGGGTGCCGAAACTAATCAGTGTATTTTAACTTTTTAAGTCATTTACACGAGTTAAATGACTTTAACTGTTTAAATATAACCATTTTATGAGACTTTCTGCAGCGCCGTGATCTCATGTCGTGTCCATTGCTAATTTCTAGTCTCCTAAACTCTATACATTGATTGGGGAGAAGTCAAACAGCATTCATCACAATGCATTGTTTATTGGAATATTGAGGAGTTCATCAGATCTTTAATAGAATAAGATTTATTATGAGAATGATGTTATTGGTTTCACAAATAATACTATAAGGTAAATATTGGATAATTGTAAATATACACTCGTGTTATGTCAATGTTTATATTTGATTGGATGGATTTTCGAAAGATACTCTTGATATTATTCTTTTCTAATAGTGATGAATTCTTAGATTTTGTATGAGGGCTCAAAATCCATTAAGTGTAACGATCTAGATGTACAAGACAACAGCGTGGTTGTAGCCAGGGGCGTAATCAGGGTAGTTCAGATTGTACACCACAGTGTATGTTTTCTTAAGTGTCTTCGGGTTGTCTGGGGCTGAGGACCCCGAAGCCGAATCTCCTCTTTGCTAGACAACCCCTATTTACCCAACTCCCGTGGCTATAGCCTTCGACAAAAGACTGTCATACTAGTATCGGGGACATGTCTGTGTAATATTTCATGTAGTCGTAGGTACGCGGCGTGTGTTCGGGTCCTTTAATGTATTACCTATTTCCACGTATACATTATAGGACATGAATTTTAATGCTGTATACACTTCAAATATTTATACCCACATTATAAACGTATATTTTTTATTGGGTTAGTTACAGCTTATAAAGATATTTAAAAAAATACGGTTTGTGAAATATGAGTGCAAAGGACTGACTTCAGCGTTGAGAAGTCCCTTAAAACAAGTTTACTTTCGTTTGCAGTAAAAAATGACACGCATATAGAAACAATCACTGCCTATAGGTACTATTCCTATATGGTTATGGTGAAATATGAAGAGAAAATGTTATTGGATTATGTGCTAATTCAACGAATTTATCAAGTGCTGCTATTCACGTTAAAAGCTAACAAGCACTGTAATATAACATAGGCGTCTTATATAAATATTTTACCTACAAGATATCTAGCCGGAAGCATTAAGGTTATTTTTTTAGTTCATAGTGTAGTTCTTATGTAGTTAAGCATCTCTAGACTTTAGACAAAGACGGTCTATGTAAGGTGCCTGCGACATACGAGACTAATATTTTTAACTATTCAGCAGAATATCTATATATAGATCTCAGATTACGTCATATGCAATGCAATTGACATTTTTATTTTACGCCAAAATCTACAGAACACATCGCTTTTTAAAGACAGCTTATTTAAGACTTAAAACTACGGAAGTTAATGAATTTGATCGGTTCTACAAGTATTTGCTAGCTATGTTTTAGTGCCAATCTACTACTTAGGTACCATTATTATGAACGACTACTTAAATAAGAAACACGAGATTTTGAGTTTCGTTTAATTCAATGATTTATTAATTTGTATTATTAATGTATATTATTATTACAAAAAAATCTGCTGATCAATTAAATCTGTCGTAATTAGGTAATAGCATCACTGCGAGCTTAGTCTGCGGGGTCGGCTGTTATGTTACAAGTAATGTAGGTACCCAACTCTATTA
Organism: Gortyna flavago; assembly: GCA_963669345.1. Classification (NCBI taxonomy): domain Eukaryota; kingdom Metazoa; phylum Arthropoda; class Insecta; order Lepidoptera; family Noctuidae; genus Gortyna; species Gortyna flavago. The sequence continues at coordinate 6,761,098 of OY770129.1, read as the reverse complement.
TTTTTGATCCTTATTAAATACAGAATCACCCATACCCATTACCATCCATTGTGTTCTGATGTTAAACTCATTTAGACTAAAGTTACGAAATTCCCACCTTAAAGAATCTTGAATTTTGTTTTTCATTATATTAAATTATGAGTTGTAGAATTTAGAGTATTATTTCATTTTTGTATTGAATTTATGATAATTTTCGAATTGACATAGTGGCAGATATTTTATTTTTATTAATTAATTAATTCAATGTTTTTAATACGTGGTCAATGGTCGATGTAAAGACGGCTATTGATTAAGTCATTGTGACATTTATTACTCGTCAATTACTTCTATTAGCATAGAGACACGGAAGGTTCAAATCTCATTTTAATAACTTCAAACTTTTATAAATGTATTGGTATATTTTCCATTAAAAAGTGTTAAATGGTTGATGAAAATAGTTGTAATAATGCGTGTGTGAAACTGATTGCACTGGTCAGACAAATGAAAGCAGAGTCTATTGATAAAAAAAGAGAAAAAAGTAGAGCTTGTGCTCATCGCCGCTTACATAATTCTATACAGATTTAAGCAAAACATTCCGATCACAATAAATACATACGACGAATGAATGAAAGTCTTTTGACACCAATTCATGTAAATGAATAATTGAAATTCCGGCTCACTTTGTCCTTTTTATTGTCGAAAAGATGTAACAAAGGCTGCTCGTTTATATTTTATTGCAGTTTGCGAGAGCATTATGTCTACTCGACTCGGTCGTGTTCTCACTTCGTCTGACCGTAGCGTAGTTAGAACGCTGCCGCTGCCGTTATAAACTAATCGGAATTTTGTTGTATTATTGTAGTAAACGTAAGGTTTGCGGCTGAATGCTCAATAACTATACTCACACAAATTATAAGCAAATTATGAACACTGCCTATATACTTTTGCCTGTTAATAAAAAAAAAACGCAACACACATAATGTTATTATTTTAAGTTAAGAAGAAATTTAAAGTGACCACGATATTTGTAAATAGGTACTTTTTTACAATTACATTGTAATTTACAATAAATAAATGATATTTGCAGTACTTAAGTAAACATATAAATATATGCCATATGGATATTTGATCAGTAAAATTAATTTCCAAGCGCGTTTTGGTTTTCTCGAGTATTGAGCGTTAGTTGACACACATCGACAAGTTTGTTTAATTACACTTTAACGAATTAAACATTTAACCGTGTATGCAGTTCAAATTAAACGCCATACCTGACGAAGTGGAAACGTGACTTTAGATTTACATTACTTACAGCAATGACGAATACATTCATTGTTTATTATAGTTAAGTATTACAATTATTGATGTTACGACTTGTAAATAGTACTTTAAACCACAAGTAAGACTTATTAAATAAATTTTGTCCATAATAGCTGGTTGTTTTTTTTTCCAATATTCACAAACAAACTCAACTCTGCAGATCTGCGGAATTACTGCACAAAAAGTTCATGAAAGTACTACAAAGTTTCAGAATTGATGGCTCGACTCGTAGCGGATCTGTTATCTGTTACGATGCTACAAATTGTAGCTAGCGTAGCGTAGCTGTAGCACGTAACCCCATGAGTAGATAAGCTACGAGACCTAGCTACCATTCCTACCTTTGTTTCGCAGGAGCAGGACGATTCAATGAAGTTTGGTCTTAGTTAAGTATTTACTCATGACGTGATCGTAACAACGTCGTGTCACTCCTTATGTAAAGAGAGTAGTGCACTTAACAAGCTTAAAAAATCCTGTGCAAACAGTTTGTTGATTAATCTAAAATAATAATAATATAGGTACTTATTTGCATAAAAACAAGGAATAAAAATAATAGTAAAAGTACTTACAATTAATTTAGAGATAATAATAATGTTTTGCCAATCTTTTATTTATACACTAGCTGTGCCCGCGACTTCGTTCGCGTGGATGACGAAACTTATCAATGAGTTTTTTGTGTGAAGTGCTATTTGTGTAGAACGTTATCTATCGAGCATACCATGCATACCGATATTAATACTTCTGTCCCTGCGCGGGCCCTTTGTGGCTAATTACAATAGAAAACCAATTGTGTCTCATTAGCGGTGATTAAGAGGGTATATGATATCTTTGCCCGCGGCATCGCTCGCGTTCTGTAAGTTTTTTGTAGTAGATTTAAAAATAAAGAAATCTTTAAGACTATCTTTATAGAAGAGCCCTAACACCTAGCGCCTACCTACACTTATATGTACTTATATACCAATAAATAAGCAAAATCCCTAAAAACTAATATCTATACGAATGACTAATCCAACCTAAGAGTACTAAAAATAACCTACGTTACACACTATCAAATATACTACCTATACTTGAAATTAAAATCTATACATTCTACGCCTTATAAAAGTAAACCTAAGTACTTACCTAACAAATAAAATTAAAAAAAACTCAATAACAGAAAATAAAATACCTACCTACCTAAATAAACCTATTTCTGATGGGAACTAATCTAAACTCAATAAATAAGCAAAATCCCTAAAAACTAATATCTATACGAATGACTAATCCTACCTAACAGTATTAAAAAATAACCTACGGTCACTACGTACACTATTAAATATACTACTTATACTTTAAAATTAAAATCTATACCTACGACTAAACTAAATAACTCTACCTTAAACAGTACTTAGTAAAAACTAAAAGGAATAAAAAGGTCGCACTGCAAAACACGGTTTAGAATTGCAAGTAGCAGTTAAAACATACAATTTATACAATGCTTATAAGAACGAACGCTCGCCACTCGACACGTCCGTTCAAATCAAAGTTCAAAAAATGTATGATGCGCGCGCTCAGACTCCGTCCTTATAATTATACGGTAGCGATCCGTAGCGGCCGCGCGCCACGCGTGTGCTGCGAACGGTTTAAGCCAAATTCAACCTTCACCACTACATTTACAGCATAACTTAGGGGCGCACACGACTAAGATACTATAATATTTTTTCTTAAGGTGAAAACGCTAGGGTAGCCCGCGAAATTCAATTCTTTTTACGTTTTTTGCAATTTGCTGGCCAGTACTAGGTTTTACGTTGATTAAAATATGATTCGCGGCCGTAACAAATATGTATTTACAGAATTATAATGTTGAAAATGTTACTTACATAATGTTAAATATAGTTTTTAGGATGATGTGTCCTTTTGTCTGTATACATGTTCCGGATTGGTGCAAAATTGTCTGAACGGATTTAGATGAAATTTGGCACACAGTTTATAACTTGGATTAACACAAATGGCACTTTTAATCCCGGTAGTATGTTAAAGTGGGATAGGTACTTTCCGACATACACGCAGGCGAAACCACGAGCAAAAGCTAATGTAATAATAAGCATGCAAAATTTTCAGTAGGTAACTTACATTAATTTTTTTGCAATGAATTCTTTAACACTAAAGAAACTCGTAAACTTATTTTTTTTTAATCTGGTGTTTTAATTTTTGAGATCATTTGGTAACTTACTAAGTAGGTACATATAATAGGTATACATAACCATACCACCACAATGGAACTAACATACATATTGTAGCGAAAAAAAGAAAACTCAAGATATTCTTCGCCACAGAACTCGTTTTCTGAATATAAAAAAATATCAAATATAGTTTAAAACATATGGAAGATATAAAAACTAGTAAAGAAACTTGTCACGTTACACTGTCGATGTCGGGTTGGTAGAAATTAAAGAGATGTAAGAAATATTTTAGTTTTTTGTACCATAGATTGTATTATAAAGATTAATTGAGATACGCGACGAGTTTAAAATGTGTGTGGTTACAACCAAAATTTTCACTACGTAGGTACACGAGGTTAAAATTAGGTCGCCTAACCCGCTGTATTCAGTGCTTTAAAAGTTCGTAATTACAAAAAAAAAAAAATATATACCTATAATAACGTATCGACCGTAGGATCGTTATTAAAAATAAACTAGACTAACTACTAGGAGTAGGGAAAAACTAATAAATATCTGCTAGGTCTTCTCTCAGGTGCGAAGACGCAACGCCGTCAACGTTCACGGCATCATTGTAGAGAACCTCTTAAGCTTTTTAGGTGGTGGAAAGACCAAATCTGCTTGCTTCCTACTGCAAACCTAGGTGCAAAATGGTAGGAGCGTGGGAGGGGTGGAGTCGAATGAATCGGCTTGCAAAATCTTCGGGCTTAATCCTGGGGCAAAACACGAACCATAAGAATCCGAGTAGCAAGTAGAATATCTTAAACCAAAAAAAAAAACAATCGACTTCCAAAAAAAAACTACAAAGTGATAAATAACTTATATTTCGGAAGTCGGTGTCAATAAACGAAAATGCAGAACCAACGACACCGACTTCCGAAATAAAAGTTATTTATCACTTTGTAGTTTTTTTTTGGAAGTCGGTTGTTTTTTTTTGTAAAAAAGTTTTTATTTTTCACTTTTTAGTGAGAGAGTTTGTAATTTATCTAAGTTACAATAACCTAACGACAACTGCTCGTCACCTTTTACAAAATATTGTTTTTCCCGATGCTGGGACGTTAATTATTGAGGAGTTCTCCTGGTAAGAACCTGGAGAATTCCACTCCACCACCACACGCATTGCGACGAGCATAAATTGCTTAGCAACCATATTAAAGTAATCGAATCGCAACCCGTGAAATATTTATCATTGATTAGTTCCGATGGCCGTCTGTGGTCTTCATCATCAGCTCCACTTTACCAAATGATGATTTCCGAGAGCAAATGCTCAAGTTACTCTAAAAAATATCCAAATCGGGTAAAATCGGGCAGAAATATATAGGTTTGCCAATAAAATTTGAGGGTTTCCCTCGATTTCCCTGGGATCCTATCATCAGATCCCGACCATGGGACCACTTGGGAAGTATACCTTTTCAAACAAAAGAAAAAAATTTCAAATCGGTCCAGGCGTCTTCGAGAAATCGGGGAACATATATGTATAAGAAAAAAAAAAAAAGATTCCGACGAATTGAGAACCTCCTCCTTTTTTTGAAGTCGGTTAAAAAAAAGACGTATTAATTAGAATTATATATACCAGAAATAACGAAAAGAAGAATACACGGTTTGTTTTCCATCGGGAATCACAACTCGCTGACTTTGTTGAGGAACGTCCTATAGCACAGAACGAATGGGATTAAAATATTGAAAGATGAAGAAAGTCTATGAATAATCAAAGCGACAGAAAAAAACATACTCCGATTCAATAAATCACCATAAAATCACCTAATGGAATAAAAAGTAAAATATACTTACTGCGAAATTTAGATTTGTATTCCGAAATAAAATTATACAGCAGTCACCCGTGACAAATTTCCAACAAGTGCACGACGTTTCTAACCAAAAATCCAAACAGAGACAATTCATAATTTAAAAATTACAAAAATAAAATTTCTGGTAACAAAATACCCAAAAAAGGTTGCATATATATTCTTAAAGAAGAATGAATGTCGAAAAATTAACATGCAGTATTTACCATGGAATTAATATGTACTTACGTACAACTGGAAGGTTCACTCTGATTATAAACGCGAGCCGAAAGAGAGGTTACAAAACTTCACCCGTCCTTGTCTAAGTAGGGTGACCATATTTTATGTAATAGGTCGATACATCGGATTTTATTAGGCCACCTTTCTTGATGCTGTTTATGTTACATAACTTTTCATCAGCACCTAGTAGCATGACATTTTCAATCGTAATCACTAGGTATATCTTTAAAATTACAGCGATCATTCACGTCATCATTTTCCATCTTTTCTCCCATCGTCATAAATTATAAGGTGTAGACAGAAGCACTTACTAGCATGTTTACAACATACCTACATATCCTGCATATGCATTATTATCTAGTGGGGATTTTTCATGTTTATATTCCTGAAATCCTCTTGAAATTTGCTATAAGGTGGGGATTTCAGGAAAGAAAAACATTAAATCCCCACCAAGGGTGTTTTGTCGGTGGGAATTTGAGAAATAATTCAAAACATGCTAATAAGTGCTTCTGTCTGCACCTACTAAGTATATTTTATGACGTGACGTGTTTTATTCCAACGGAGGCCCCTACCTATAGCGATGAACGCGATGATCGTCTCAATGCGATAGGTGATGGGCCCAACACCCATAGCCCTTCCTTCAACATGTTTAACCAGCAACAAAAAATGTTTTAAACAGCTATCTATTTCTATCACTCTTTGAGGGTTTGATTGCGCTAGATAGCTGTAGGGAACATTTTTTGTTGTCGGTGCGAACATAGGGTTGTAAGGATATTTGTACACTTTCAAATAAAATAATAGACAATATATAGAAACATACGTAGTATTTATTGAATGACAGAATATGTTCACGCCTAGGAAATAAAACCCTCGACCCTCACAAGTGGACATAATTATTAAACATTGCTAAATAATATAGTTTTGTGTAGTTTATGACGTAAAGTAGCTCGGGAGGAGCCAATCAGTTTGAGAGATAAATCTTTGGCATGTGATGACATTCTCATAGTTAAATATTTATTTACAATAAATTTCAAGAGGTTTATTTCATGCCTAGTTTCAGTATGTACAGAAGTAACGGGATGTGGAGGATCAATTAGCGTATCTAATTTGTCATAAAAGTGCTGCTGAATCAAAATCATAATTTTACTCTTTTTAGTTTTCAACAAAGAATCTGTAGCCATTGATATATATACTCTTTCTGTATATTGTACCACAAGAAAAACAAAATTTGAGACGTATTTTAGGCCACCTCTGTCTACAAATGACGTAAAGGCTGAATATTTGTTTATGTCGACAGCGTAATCGTGTTCTTTACATTTATATTTATTGGTTATTAGCACAGCTTTACAATGTTCACATACACTCTTTTCAAAAAACTTTTTTACAATATAGCCCGATATGTAATATAAAATATTATTTTTAAATTCTGAGAAATTGGTAGTTTCAATAAGTTGAAGAAGCCAATCTATTTGTTGTTCCTCGTTCTGTTCGGGTATGGTATCTGGGTCGTTAATAAAGGATTTGGGACTTCTAAACTCTAATATTGGCGAAGTTTCGAAGTCTGCGTCAAAACAATTTGCGTTAACAGTTGGAGTAACGCTGTTTCGGAATAATAATTTTCGTAATGCATATTTCACTTGTAATGCACTTGGGTTGTCATTATGTCCACCTGAAGCTCTCAAGCATGAAAAAAACATTTCTAAATGATCTTGTGAGCATTTGTAAGTTAGAAAATATTTAACTATACCACTTTGAAGTAAATCTAGGGCAAGTTGAGCAAAGCTGAATGTGTCTATAATTAAACCTAGAAATGGTGTCTTGCGACGGTGCATCAAACTAGGACAATCATTTATTTTGAGGTTACTAAGATAAACTCTCGTTTTCTCTAAAATATTTGACCACACCTCAATATTTTCCATGCTCATTGGAGATTTAAAGCCATTTCCAAAAGGTTGCTTACAGTTGAACAAATCAAATATCCGATCTAATATTCTTATATACTCCACGGTAGCCTCACTTCCTAAGAAATTGGGATCACCCGAACACCTTAAAAAATCGATTGCGTCGGCGACCGATGAGCTCAGAACTTGAGTAGCTAGCCTAACATTCATTTTTTTTCCATGAAAGTTAACATGAGTGCTAGATAACTTGTTTGCTAATTTTAGGCCTTCGTCATCCTGGAGTTTATGCAGTTTTTTAATAAAATTAAAATTAATATCTCCTTTTTCAGAACTCATTTTGGTTTCCGCAAAAACGTTTCGAGCTAGTTTGATCATATGAGGTGGGTCCAATAAACAATATACTTTATAATTTTTCTGAGGATGATCGATATATGTTTTCATGTTTTGTAATGAAAAATTACAACCCAAAAGTTCGTAGGACTTCAAATTTGTGACAGTGCCATCACATGTTAGAGACCTAACGTTTATATTTATATCTCCCAAATATCTAATGGCAGCGAGCAGTAAATTAGCTTGAATATGAGCAGATATTTTATTAATTAAAAAATATGCTATTGGGCATTTAAATTTGGAAGTGTATGACACTATTTGAAAAATTAAAACTTCTGTAGCCAATGTCTCAGAATCATCCACTACAAAACCACCATAATCAACGTAACCGTAGTATTTATCCGTTTTTGAATCAAATTTTAATTCAGCTCGTATGGACATTGCATCAAAAACTAGTGCGACATTTTTTAAATTGCTATTTTCACTAGCTGCATTTTTCAAATAACTTATAACTTCTGATATAAAACCCACATTGCAGTTATGAGTTGACAAGAGCCTTCTCAAAGTAGAAGGATGAGGGATGCATACATAATTCCTTAGATATCTATATGCTTTTGCAGAATAAAAATACAAAGTGAGAGCAAAAGATTTTACATCATCACTAAATCTCACACCTTTGTCAGATTTTATTGTATTTAACTGTTCATGAATATTTGAAAAGCAATTGCTTATTACCGACTCCACCTCTTCAAAATTGTTACATTTTTGTTTACAAATATTAAGAAGTGACTTTAAATTATTAATATTTGCATCTCTTCTTTTGATACGTTGCTTCATAATTTTTACCTCCCGCTTTAACTCCGCTTCTCTTGGTGACACAGACGATGAAGGTGTTTGGGTTGATATATCTACTAGTAATTTTATTTTCTTAGTCGGTGGACCTTGAGAACTTCCTGGTTTAACATTTTCAGCATCAGAAGAAGCTACTTGAATAACACTCAAAACTTGTAGTCTTTTCTTTTCAGATAAGATCTGGAATAAAAATTACACACAGTAATTAAATAATATTAATTTAAGGGGAATCACTTATACCTTAAAGTACAAACTGTACAAATGTTATAAGTAGTAATAATAATACTTATATTTTTTTGTAATATGTAGATAATAATTTAATATTTTTGTAGGGCTGATGGTGGATTTATAGAATACTGATCAAGTGATCAGATTCTAAAAATATGATGATGATGCTAGTGATGTACAGTAGGTAGGTACATATATAAAATGGAACCAAGCTCCACTGGTAAATATTCAAGTAGGAATCTATCCTGTTTTAGTTTTATCTAGTTATTTCAAACAAGAAGTACATAAAATTAACAGCAATTACAAACCAACATATTACCTTAGGAAAAACAGATGGTATTACTCCAGGTTTCAATTTTTTCCGAGCTTCTGTCAGGTAATCTTCGGGTTTGAAATGCAAGCTACATATTACGGAGTTATCGGTCAGCTTTCCAGGAATAAGCTCTAACCAATTTCTTCTTATTTCGGCATTCGATGGCAATCTAGAAAAAAAAATTATTTGTTAGGTTCGGATTTTACATTTATTATGTTCACCCTATTTAATACAAAAACATAAACAAAACATAAACTCACCTATGAAAGGATATTCCACAACCAGGGTAAAATTCTTTATGACACCCACTCACAGCACAGAAGGTATTCACCATTTTTCAAAAAACAACAGTCTCATCGATTCTCAAATCGCATCAAAAGCTTCTGAATAAAACACACAACAACGAACGAGACGCCATTAAATTACGTCAGCTGACATGACAACCAAATTTGGCGGTATTGCTAGTAACAAATTTATAATATTTACTAAATTACCTACGGTGCTATTGTGAGAAATATTTTTGTTCATAATAAGTAAACCTTTATGCAAAAATAATTCGTTTTAGTTCATAAGCGGTACCCACATAAGTTTATCATATTGCAAATAAAGTAACTACGTTTTAATTTTCATTTCACACAATTTTATTCTACTAAAGGAATTACATATTTTACATGGCAATCGTGCGAAAGAGACACAACGAAGCTTAAGTTGTTCTCTCTCGAGACCGTTTTTTACTGTGTATTTGGATATTCTAAAAACGACGATATTCTCTTATAAATAGAGTTCAATTTAATTTGACAAAATTTCACCAGTAAGCCTTCCAGTTGTACGTAAGTACATATTAATTCCATGGTATTTACTAATACCAAAGAGAATGTAAACACTAGCTGACACTAGCGTTATAATACTGCAATAAACTGACTGATAAACACATTATCCTTCTGCGTCGTCGCGCAGTCGGGTAAAAGACGTAGGTACGCATGTGTAAGGCAGCTTTTATTATAAGTTTTTATGAAGACTTAGAATAAGATCAGTCATTGTATATTGTGTCCACAGAAAAGTATCAATAAAGAAATATGAATAGCACTAACAGTTTTGTAAAAGTGGGTAGGTACCTATTGGATCGTTTTGTACGATTTTCAGTTTGACAAATGCCATGAATCATTGGTCAGTTGTCATTCGCAAAAGAACACTTATCAACTGTAGTACTGTACTCATTCGCCTTTTGTTAACATTACCATAATTGCTAAATGTGATGGACCTACCGAACAGTGGTGGCCCAGTGGCAACGGCCATGACTTACGAGTTGTAGGTCGTAGGTACGAACCTACGACCTAAAACTCTTAAGTCGTGACCGTAATTTACACCAAGTAAAGCGTCTGTCCGGGTTTTACCTAGTGTAAATTAGACAACCGCTTTACTTGGTGTAGGTACCTAAATTATTTCATCACCATTGCACTGCTCTCAAAACGTTGAAGGAAAAAGAAAGAGGATACTTACAGAACACTACGAAGTGCCGTCTTCAAGATCTTTACATACTGAATGCGAACACACATTTACGTGGGCATTCCATAAAGCTATGGGAAAATTTGTGAAAAAAATCCCTTGAAGCAATTCTCGTCTAACCGAGTTGTAACAGCATGGAATAGGCTCCCGGAAAATGTTGTGACGGCTCCCACAGTAAACTGCTTCAAGAATCGTCTGGACAGACTAAATATCTCCAAGCTATACGATATACACGCATCAGCTAATTAGCTGCTAGTGTGTCTAACCAAATAATAATAAAACATCGTGAGGAAACCGGCATGTCGGCATGCAAAAATTCGAAGACATGTGACAACTACCAAACCGCACTGGGCCCGCGTGGTGGATTACGGCCCGTTCCCTCTGTGGGAACATTATATGCGGATTTATGCTATGGGCCAATCATACAATTCATACTATAAGTTCAAATGTTTTGGCAATAGGGAATAACAATAAACATTACATATCTAGGCTTATCAACAGAAGCAGTAACTTGAAAACAGATAGCAGCCATTACAAATAAAAAAAAAAACTGTTCATGTTTATTCTTCAAGATGCTTATCAAGCAAACTTTTAGAGACAAGGAATGAATTACGATGAAAGTACCTCGGAACAATGTTTTTACTATGGAAATACTAGTAAGCTGATGTGAAAACATACAAAGGTACGACTACGTGGGACACCAGATTCAACCCCCAAAGCGATTTTTAATCTTGATGGATATCTTGAATTAGGTACACATTAATTACGAGTAATGCCCTGCTAAGAAACAGTTCACGATAATCTCACTACCGTTGACCTGTAATTGCGCAACACACCTTCAATCACAGTCAGAACCATTTTGAAGGATATTGCTCATCCATCGCTTCATATGTTTGAAAAACGTGTCTGTTTAACAACGTAAATGACGCAATGAATATTGTTGAACTGTCAAAATGAAAGGTAATTGCTACTTTTACGTTAGTGTGTTAGGTAATTACCCCGCCGTCGCTTTACATTTATGTACAGAGGCCAGCACATCAACGTACCCCAATCTGTCAAATTTTCCCAATTGAATATGAACCTTATTCCTTTGTGGTAAAGTTGAAAATCTATCAAAGAAATTTGACAGATTGGGGTGACTTGATGTGCTGGCCTCTGTACGTAGGCGCATTTGCTAATACGCGGTTGCATAGTAGAGTGACACGTCTGCATTGTGAACTGAATCACATCACAGATCATTATTATTATAAAGGCGAAAGTTTGTTGGTGTGTTTAATCTTGTTACTTCTTCACGCAAAAACTACTGAACGGATTTGAATGAAATTTGGCACACATATAGTAAACCGTCCAGGATTAACACATAAAATATTATACTTTTTATCCCGACATTCCCACGGGATGGACACTTATGTGGGTGAAACCGCGGGGCGTTGCTAGTGCTTATATGTATAAAATATGATGACCAACAATTTGTAGAGGTACCTACGGTTTTACGAGATCAGCAAGTCAGATTTCGGAACAAGAAACTCGCCAAGGGATTTTGGGACAAGATGAATTCTTCCAACTTGGCAACAATTTTAAAAGCGCTACTAATTAAAGTGGGTACTGAAAACCGGGTCAAAGTTTTAAACCACAAAATTCAAAGCCGCTTAGCGAGCTGTGCTATTAATATCTTTAAGAGAAACATTAGCAACGAACTGATCTGAAAAAGAACCTAAATGACCAACATATACTCCATCTCACGAAAGAAGCCTGAAGATGCGGCACTGCGGGCATGCGACGGAATCATAAACTTTTTATTTGTTTATTTATTTGAACATCATATCGTATATCATATCAGGCACTGGTTAATAAAATGCACTATCTTAAAAAAAGAATCACTTTAAATAGAGAAAGGTGTCTGAGCTAGGAGGGTTGTTCTAGGAATATTGCTAACCATAAAATAATAATTAGTTCCACTTGTTGTCATGTGACTTATTTCGTGAAACGGACTTTAGCTTTCAGAAACACTAAAGTGGGAGTTTGCTGGCTAAATATGCCGAAGAACCAAAAGAAAAAAAGGTTTGGGCACTCTGAGGCGAGTACCGCGCGGGACGCGACCCGACTGCGCGCGTCTATTGTTTTAATAATAGTTGTTAGTCTATTGCTCCATATGTTCGAAAAAAAATGTCTTTCATCAACGTAAAGAACGCAATGAATGTTGCTGAACTGTCCAAATGAAAGCCATTGCGACTGTTAGTGTGTTACGCAATTACCCCGCAAGTCCGATAAGTGTTTCCCAAGTTAAAAACTTACTAATAGACGGATGATCAGAGATACGTTGTGTTTTATAATTATGTCTGTGAGCACAGATAATATAATACTCTGTGAGGAAGAGATCGCTGTTTGTCAAACTCTTAACAACTCTCAAACACAAATTTGTTGTTCCTACAACAAGGCTCATGAAAATAGGTGGCTCGTTTAGATGCCAATGTATACGTTTTTATAATAAACTTCCTAACCACATTCAAGAATTAACTCTTATTAAATTCAAATCTTTTCTAAAGCGAAAACTATGCCAGAAAGCCTATTATACTGTAAAAGACTTTATTGAGGACAAAAAGGCTTGGGATTGAGCTGCTCCAATAGGTTTAGACAGTGAATGTTGTTTTTATTTTTTTCATTTTGCTATTTACTTTAACAATGACATGTACATTTACTGTATAAAGTATTATATTATTTTAATTATTGTGAATGTGAGGACTATGTGGGTCATTGTTTCCGTTTTAATCATGGTCTGGCAGTTTGAGTAGTTTATGCGGACTACCCAAATGTCCTGTTTTTGGTATTGTTCGTCGAATCGTTGAGCTCCTTAAGTTCTGAGTTGAGCTGCACGGTTACTGACAAATGCGTGCACTGACTGGACAGGTTCACTCAATCTGTGTGGTTCTCTCCTCAAAATACCATTTCAGACACCAATCTACATGGTCCTCAAAGATTATATCCGGATTTTTAAATACACATTAACATTCATGAATTTTATAGGTATACAGGTTGAAATTGAATACATGCGACAAATCGAAATGGGAGATTGTACTCATCATTATGAACAACTTTTGCTATGGAAACAAACCTGAAATCGCGAAATAAAAATAGTTGTTCCCTACATTTTGACGAGTTATGCGAACATAAATTTAGGAAACAGCAGACTTTTTTTTCGCGATTTCTGGTTTGGTCCCATAGTGAAAGTTGTTCATAATGATGAGTACAATCTCCCATTTCGATTTGTCGCATGTTTTCAATTTCACCCTGTATACAATGACATGATTAATTACTTTGTAAAGTATTTTTTATTTAATTGTTGTGAATGTGAGGACTATGTGGGTCATTTCTTTTTTCCATTTTCCTTCTTAGTTAGTTTTAATCATGATCTGGCAGATTGAGTCATTTACGCGGCCTACCCAAATGTTCTTTCTTTGGTATTGTTCGTCGAATCGTTGAGCTCCTCAATTTCCGAGTTGAGCTGCACGATTTTTGACAAATACGTGCACTGACTGGACAGGTCCGCTCAATCTGTGTGTTTCTTTCCTCAAAAGATTTCAGACATCAATCTACATGGTCTTCACTTGATGTGACCAAGATTTTGTCTGAACTTTAAAAGAGACTGTGACCTCAGAGGTCATAGTCTGTTTTTGCTGAATGTTTCGGCCTTTCTTCTCAGAATAGTCAGATAGGAAACGCCGACCTCATCTAGTTTAAAAAAATATGATTGAAATGTAAAAGTGTTTGTACACCTACTTACAGAAAATAAATCATTTATCATTTATATTTAGCTGGACACGCCAACTATCTCCAGATTATGGCGGACATAGACTGGAAGTGAAAAACTGAAAACCGGGTGTTGCGGCGCAACTTGAGAGTTATCTCCAATTAAACTTCAAGTTGCTTGTTACAAGGCGTAGTAAGCAGGGTTCATACATAATGAGATCTTGAATTTGGATACTAATTGTTGAGCCACTTCGATAACTTCTTCAGTCATTTCATAGAAACGCTGCAAGAGCTCATTATTTATTAAAAAAAAACAAGTGTGAGTCGTCCAAGACATGAGATACGGTACTGTAGAGACTTAACTCCACATCGTTTTAATATGTAACCTTTTCTAGTAATGATAGAATAGCACAATCAGCCAGTAATGTTCCCACATTAGACACAGGCCACCTCGCTGTGAGAGACAGTGGGCTGTAATCTACCACGCGGGCACAGTGGGGGTTGATAAATGTCACATGTCTTCGAATACTTGGTTCTAGGATATGCCGGTTTCCTCACGATGTTTTCCTTCAGCGTTTTGAGAGTAGAGGTGATGAAATTATTTACACAACGTAAAGCGGCTGGTTGGGTTCGAACCCACGACCTACAACTCTGTAAGTCGGGGTCGTTACCACTGGGCCAACACTGCTCTTATTATGGAATACTGGCATAATGAGATATGCACTAATAATAATTTTGAAAAGAAGAAAAAACAGTAGCAGTCAGTTTAGCTGACAAGTGTATGTCATGAACTCATGCTATAAAATTAAATAGTCGTATGTGTGGTCGTATGTATGAAGAAGTCGAGTGAGTAAGTCGTGTGTCGTGTCGTTAATTTATCGGGTACAGTTAGCATATCTCTCCAATGCCAATAGTCAGTAGGTACCTAAATATACAAAAATTAACAAGATCGTTTTGTCCTCCAAATAATCTCAATAAAACCCACTGAAACCTGCAACGGAACCCACTTTAATTTATAACAAGTTCCAAAAAGTTTTAAAGAGCAAGGTCGTTTTGGTATAAACGCAACGCGAGTTGTTCAGTTCGTTTCCCGGGGTGACACGCTCCAGTGTTGGTTTAAAAATTATAAGTAGGTAGCGAGAATTTTTCACCGTCAGTAGTATGATAAGGTTTATCGATCTCTTTTTATCAAAGTTTAATAAATTCTGGTAAAAAAAACTCCATAGCAGCATTTTAGTGTTACGATTGATCAAACTATATGACGTTGATTAGTTGTAGCATGGCTGTACCTAACTGTTGCACAATTTGTCTACAGTAAACTTATAATATCTGTAATGTTATTAAGAAAGAAAGAAAGAAAAAAGTTTAACTTTAAGTTTAAGTTTATTTTTTTTCCTTATTCTTCTTTTTTCTTTCTTATTATATTATTAGTACAGTCAACAAAAGAGAGAAGTATGCAGGATTGTCGGATATAGTTGAAGTTTAGTAAGAAACGATGGATGTTGTCGACTGAAATTTAATTTGACAAATGAGCTGTTTGTTTTCTATTAATAAAATTAAATTTTATTCGAGACCATCCATCGGTTTCTTACTAAATTTCAACTATATCCGACGATCCTGCATACTTATCTCTTTTGTTTTTTTTATCTTTTTTTTTCTTCAGGACAACAAACAATTGTTTCTAATATGTTTATCTTACATGCTATTGAAACGTAGTAAATACAAAGAGACGAATAGGTACACTCATATGCAGACCAATATCCACACTTGAACAGCATAAACAAAAGAGTTTCTGAAATCCGATAGCAAAACTGCTGGACTATCTAACAGCAAACGAATCCCAACTCCCTAGTGATTCTAACTATCTTAACGATGCCAATCAGTTTGCATTAGTCTGTTAAAAGAGATAAACATCCTCCTGCAGACTTAAATAACAAGATCTGAAAGAAAGATGATCACATGTGTGTGTTATCATCGGGCAATGAATCCATTTTGACGTGGCCTGTCCACAAATCCGCAGTGGGAGTCTCCACGTTATTCGGATTAGCAGTTCTGACTCGAATTTGTGAATTTACGAAGAAGATTACTATTTCATAAGGTCCCGAGTCGAAACCCTATTACAAATGAATACTAATATAAACCATTACCCTTATTTGACAGCTACAACTTTGGGTAATGCGGAAAATGAAATATAGCCGAAGAAAGTTGCGAATAATATACGCGAATGTGTTACTATTAAACAGTGACAAGAAAGTACTCTCACGGATTATTGCCACCTTTTATTTAAAGAATGTCTTACGTTTCCCATAATAAATTTATCTACTACCGACCTATAGTATACCCTACAGTTCTTAGAAAAACTTTTTAGGAGATTACTTTTGCGGAAATCAGACACCATAATACTACGGCGCTCTATAGATCAGTATCAGATCAGGATAGATCAGGATCAGTATCTGATACAGTTATCAGGTAGGTATGCAGGTAGAGGTATGTATCCGAATTCCTGATTGCTGATGCTCTGTGTAAGCACGAGTGCGCCGCCGATTTTTCAAAGAGCTTCCATGCCGACCGCGTCAATTTAACTTTCATGTACTTTCTGACGTCATAGGGTAGCGTGGCGATCAGCACCGATTACTTATTACCAGCCTCGGCTTTCGGTTCACTTACAATTCGCCGGAATGCACAATATTAGCTAACTTTATTTCTCGTAACTCTACACGACAGCACTTTGTGTCTACAAAATTCACATGACCAAGTGACGCTTCGTTACTTTGTTGTACCATAGAACCCACATAGAGACACGGTAAACGTGTTATTTAAAACTCCATTAAGAATGGCTAGCGCAGCTGAAGCGATTAAAGCCCAACTGTACGTACACTCCACCTCCTCCCAGTCTAAATTATGGACCTTTTGAATACGCCATAGCCGAGTAAAACGAGCTCACTTACCTGGATATATTTGCTCTATCGCTAAGCAAAATGTTAGCGGGAAATGGTGCGACTTTTCTAAGAAATTGAAAAGCTGTATGTTGTTAGGTTATCCAGGTAACTAACCTGCTCATTATTTCTTTACCCTCCATTTTGCCAAAAAGTGATTAAAAATTTTGATGAAAGAATCAACATCTGTCAGCGTGGTCGTGGTGGACATTTGCCAGATATCATTTTTCATTTATAATTGCCAAACTTTTCTCTTTGTAATACAATAAAATTTTTATTCATTTTCCTCTAAATTCTTTGTTTTATTTTGTTTTAAGAAACAAAGTTCTTGTTGAAAAACCCTTTACAAAAAAATTATGATTAATCAATTAATTAATTAGTTTTAAATTATTTACGTATCTAAAAGTGTAAATAATGAGAATAACGATATAATTTAACAATATAAGGTACTTATTATTTGTAAACACACACATCTATTTATCATAACTACCTACATACACTTAGGCCCCGTTCACACGGCGACGATCAGTACGTTATTTAACTGTTTAAATTTGGGATCACATGGCAGTTTCATACTGCATTTGTTTTTAACTGTATGAACATTGGGATGTTGACGTGTGATCCCAAATTTTTACCGAAAAAAACCGTACTGATCATCTCCGTGTGAACGGGGTCTTAGTAGACGATCAGTACGTTATTTAACAGTTTCATTTGATTTATTTTCGTTGGATCCCACTTTTGAATCCCAGTTTAATATTGGGAAAACCGGATCATTTCCGTGTACTGTGTACAGGGCTTTATCCGTATCGTATGGTATGTACCGTGTGCACCACGTGCTTGTTTCTGCTAAATCTCCATTGTGATTGGGAGTTTTCATTGGATGCAATTTATTTTTAGTATCGTCAGACAAAGCTGGCTGAAAATAAAACAGGAAATAACTTGGCGACGTATGTCCTAGTAATTACCTCGCAGGTCTCGTTGCAGCTTTTTGTTTTGTGCTCATGAGAGTTTCGGCGCGAAACTGTTCACTGTTCAACTGGCTTTTCCCCAACTGTTTCGGAATTTATTCCAATTTAATTTAATTCGAACAAAATCTAGTGACTATTCACACTTAGGTAAGTATATAACTTAGAATATGTTTTAAAAGAATGATAAGTATGTGATAAAACTTGGCAGATCATAACATACACATTCTGTTCTAGTCTTGAATATTTGTAGGTATAAATAATGCCTACTCGTTGTGAAAAAGGCCTTTAAATTAACTAAGATTCAGGCAATATGTCATTTACCAAAAAGAGTCAGAATTAAGAATCTATTTTAGATAAAAGGAGGCGACCTTTACCGATCACAGGATGTAGTAAAGATGTGTCTATTCTCGATAATTGAGGAAGTTCGCAATGTTACACGTCATGTTATTTCGTGTAGGTATGCCTGGTAGACATAGCCGCATGTTGTCCTGTATTAATAATTAAGCAAGTTCTGATAATGTTGTGTATGACTAAACATAAAAGGTTAGGTCGTAGCCACCCCTGCCTATGATAATATTATTATTGTATTGTTACTGAATAGAGTTCTACCTACAGCAAATATCAGAAGTGTAAGAATTAAGCTAATAAGGGTATTTTTTTAAAATAATAGTTTGATTTGCTTTTTTGTTGTTTCTTTTGGTTTGTGATTAGTGATTATAAATTTTAGCATTGTTTTCATTTTCGGCAGTATCCGCGATTTGATACAGGTACCTGCTGACTTATGTATTTGTTACTCGCAATGGTGATTCTAATATAATCTGTAGTTAGAATTAATAAATAAATATACTTTTTATGTGCCGTTGAAGTTCTTGAGTTGGCTCAGAATTTTAGTAACAAATTTGATGATATAAGCGTCCAAGATTCGCGTTAGCATCCCGATGTAATATGATGTGAAACAAAATCTCTCAGAGATGCCTCATATTGTATACGATCCATGGTGAATCTGGGGCAATCCCTGAGGAGTTAGCCGAGACTTTGTACGGTGATGTCGTTTCAGTCATCGGCCGTTATTTTGAAACAATGGAGGTAGGTAGGTACTAGCTGTTTGTGAAAGGGTAATGAGGTGTTAGTAAAAATACATTTCCAGTTCCTCATTGACTGCTGACGCCTTGATGGTTCGTATTAGCTTAAGGTTGATATGACAAAATTACGGGTAGTAAAATTAAAATATTATGGAAGGTATACTTAGGTGCCAGCATGGATTATCTAATGGTTTCGATTTAGTAAGGATAGTGACAAAAGACAAAACTATTGTCTCTCTTCTTTTGTTGAACCTATAATTAATATCCGCCCTGTTATAGCTCGAACGTGACGTGTTTTTAGATTGCTAATTTACCTACGTAAAACTCCTCACTAAAGTATTCATACAAAGATATCGCTAATTTAACTTTGATATCCATTTTGTTTATTGGCAAAAAGTTATACATATCTATTACAGAGCGGCTGCTCTCTAAACGGTAAAGGAAAAACATCGTGAAGAAACCGGCATGTCCTAGAAACTAAAAATTAGAAGACATGACATGTTACATCTACCAATCCGCACTGGGCCCGCGTGATGGATTACGGCCCACTCTCTCTCAACACTACAGAACCAATACAATTTATGACGTGTGGGCAATATACAATTTTGCCAGATATTATTTATGCTAAGTTACAGTATCACGTCCATCTCTCAGTCATCCGCCGCCCACGTAGGCTCTATTTATAACTCCTATCAGGTCCTTAATGACGTCATTTGTGTACATCCTCTAAACGCAACGAGCCACAATTGTTTCCTAGAAATACCGCTACTAAAAAAATTATAAAGACTTATCTGAGATTATTATTATTATGACGGAAATATTAATATTTTCCAAGTACTTACGCTTAATATTCACGTTCATAAAGGGAACTTTCGAAGCGCTAATCTTATTCATCTTTCTACATAGTTTGTTTTGACTTCATTAATATTGCTACGCGGCCTACGGCGTAGGCGTAAGCAAAGTGCGTAGCGAAGAATAAATGAATTTCGCCTGGTTTTTCCCTAATTTTGGTAAAATGAAGGTACTGCGGGCAAACGCAAAATAAATTATATTAATTCAAATACATTACTTCCTCCACGCAACACTACTCAAGATATACGTAGCGGGTCCTACACGGTAATTAAGTACAACACTAGCTTGCGGGTTTTTTACGGGGCATATGCCAATGTGACTTATCCCACATGTATAATAATCCACACCATCATTTTCAACTTTCCAGTGGTTCTGACTGTGATGAAGGACTATGGTGCAGGATAAGTAGGCAGTAACCAAGAGTGGTAATCACTATTTGTTCCTTTTCAATGTAGAAAAAGCCTTAATTGTCCTGCAATGAGCCAAAACCAGCCTTTACCTATTATATTATCATTATGCGCGGTAAAATGCGAAATTAAATTCGTATCATCAGAATGTTTATTAGGTATATAACGCATTTAATTCATAGGAAGATTTCAATTAGCGATGCACACTGCTTGGCTATTAATTATATCATCGCATGTGAACGACACGTGTTGATTCATATTTATGGAACAATTTAAATATTTCGGTAAATACAATGGAACGTTTTTGTTCCGTTTTAGTTTATTTATAGGACAATATTGACGCAGAAAAGATATTGATGGGAGCCTCGGCGGCAGCTCGGCTGGATAGCTTGCATTTTTCCCGGTCGAAAGGCCCCTAGGGAAGCAAGCATTGTCAGACGAAACGTGAAGTTGGTACCTACCTACAGTCTTCAGTAACCTCTGTCACAAAAAAGGAAAGTATAAACGAACTTTTGGTAGAAAACATCCATATTTTAACGAGATATAACAGTCGAAACTTTCTAGAAACATTTCCCTGTTGTGATTTAAACAACGATAGCTTGGACTTTCGACAATAATGTACTTAAAATTAGACTCTATTTCCAGATTTTAATGTTAAAAGTTTCTAGTAACTTCCACTGTTATTAGACCGTGTAGTTATTCATTGACAAAGTGCTTGTTCAATAAAAGCATGCACTTTTTGCATTCGTTACTGAAACCATGCACTAATCTTCACTTAAGGACGTCATTAGCCAATCGAGTGCACTGTTATATTACCCGTCTTTGAATTAGCAGGATGCGACGCCCGTGTTTAATGACGTACTACGCGAAAGTGCAGTTTGATGCGTGGTTAATCAAATCAAAATGTGTTAGTTCGATAATGGTTGAGTTTATTGATTGACTTTGTTTTATATTTCACTAGCTGACCCGGCCACGCGTTGCTGTGGCTAACGTTTTTTTCATATTTTTTTTTTTCTATCCTATCTTTCAAGTTGGATCAAACTGCACACGGTGTACAAATTTGATTAAAATCGGTTAAGTAGTTTAGGAGTCCATCGCGGACAAACATCGTGACACGTAATTTATATATATTAAGAAGATTACGCATTACAAGTGTACAAGTAAGCACGTTAAGCCGTTGGTGCCGGTTGTCATTGGTAAATGTTTGCCAGAAAATCCCGAAAGTTTGAAAACCAGTCTTACCAAAGGGCCAACTGGGTCATGGGGGTCAGGTAGGTAGTCGCTCCATGTAAAATACTGGTATTCAGCTGCAACCGGTTAGACTGGAAGCCGACCCCAACATAGTTGGGAAAAGGCTAGGCAGATGATGACGCGTTACAAGTTTGAGCGAGTCTCGAGCTCTTTCCATACCGACCATGCCTCCGCAATTATCAATTTTTCACCGACTGATAGTTGACTAGGTTTGTTACTACTAAGTAGCACCAGCCATAGACTTATAAAAAAAGATGGACTTGTACAAACACGCGTCACGCTCACATTTACATCATAGTATGCCGACCGGCCGCCATTACGTGACACGACAACGACGACACGACGTGAATCGTCAATCACGCACACATAGATCGGTACGGTGCTTCACTTTCGATATGCGTGGCGCGGAGTCCTTCTTTTTTTATAAGTCTATGGCACCAGCCTATTTTGTCCCACTGCTTAAGTCATAAGTCATTTATTAATTTGTTGAACATAGGTACATTAATAATGGTATATAAAGATAATAAAGAATGCGCTTTGTTATGCCAGAGGGCGTACATGTTTGTGATTAAGTACCTAATCAACCAAGTCAAGTCTTTATAATAAAAACAAGCCCGGACAATAAAAAGGAATGACACATTTCATAATACAAATTAATACATTAAGCTCCGCTAATGAGACACAATTGATTTTCTATTGTATCGTAACACAGGTTACGCGCGGAGATCATTTCCTTACATATTATTTTAATTCTAAATAAATTTATTATAACGTCAAATTAATTAATAATAAATAGCAATAGGAAACAGTCAATAAAAGAGAAAAACAAAATGTCAATACTTTGCTTATTGTATACACACAGCTGTGCCCCGCGGTTTCACACGCGATAAAAGTCTTATAGTCCTTTTTAGGGTTCCGTACCTCAAAAGGAAAAAACGGAACCCTTATAGGATCACTCGTGTGTCTGTCTGTCTGCCCGTCTGTGACAGCCAATTTGCTCCGAATCTTATGGATATGAATCTCTGTGACCCAAACACAGAAGTGTAACGTAAATAAATGAGTTTTGAAAATGGGAGTTATTTTTGAGGGGTAAATAGACAATTAAAAAAAAAGTTTCGTAATCTGTACCGTGTGACATATCAAATGAAAGGGCTTACCGTGAGGATCTCAAATTTTTTTTTTCATAATTTTAAAGTAAATTGTATTAAAGTTATTTAAGACAATAGAGGGAAATTTAAAATCTCCCCCCCCCCCCCTTATCACCGAAACTACTGACCCTAAAATTTTGAAAAAAATACAGAAAATAGTTGTGTACCTATAGATTACAGGAAAATTAATATGAAGTCTATGATCTTGAAACAACATGGTAAATCTCTCAATATTGTGCGTACAAACTTACATTTTCAGTTGGAATGTATGGGAGAACATGTTTTTCAACTACAATGTTAAGTTTGTTCTTGGGATAAATTCATTCCAACTACGGAACCCTTCATTGTGCGTGGTCCGACACGTACTTGGCCGTTTTTTTATTGATTCCCTTTACAAATTTTCACCCCCCTTTTTATACCCTTAAGGGATAATTTCGGGGATAAAAACTATTTTATATCCTTCCCCACAACTCAAACTATCTCCACACCAAATTTCATCTAATTTCATTCTGTTTTAATCTTTTACAGAATTTGTTGTGTTTTTATGTTCCACTGTCAAAAATTTTGCAAATGCAGGACAAAGACCAAATCTCATAGAGAAGGCACAAGCATTGATCACCATGCTTGCACAAGAAGCTCCTTTCAGATTTCAGACTTTTTTAAATCCGGGTTTCCTCACGATGTTTTCCTTTAACGATATATGTCACAATGATGGAGTAGTGGAGTAGTTCAAGCCGCTATGTTTGAAAATTGTGTCTATACCGATAATTAATTATTAATTGATTGATCGTTGCTGCGACTTACGAGTGGGGAGTTCGAACCCAAGCAGGCACTTCACGTTGCGTAAATTATTTCATAACCACTGCTCTCAAATCAGTGAAGAAAAACATCGTGAGAAACCGGCATGTCCTAGAAACATAACTTTGAAGACATGTGACATTCACCAACCCACACTTGGCCGCGTGGTGGTGTATGGCCCGCTCCCTCTCGCAGAAAGAGAAAGAGAACTGCTGTGTCCCAGCAACGGGAACATTATGGGCTGATTGATGAAACTACTGTTAAGTAGTTAGTAGTACTCAACTACTTCCTTCAATGACAATCAAAGTCAAAGTCAAAGCATTTATTTCAAATAGGCACATAAAAGGCACTTTTGAACGTCAAAAATTGCAATGAAATAGAATTGATTCTAGTCGCCCCTTCCAAAGGTAGTTTTCGTATGGAGAAGAATGGGCAAGAAACTCCACCGTCACTCTTTTAAAATGTTTTCAATCAATCAATCAATTTTGAAATCCAACGGCAATAATAGGATATACGAAATTACGAATTTGTAAACTCCATGGATATAATCTATTGTAAACTCACGCTTACCCATACCATAGATATATCCGTGCACTTACCTAAAGTTAACATGGTTTGTTCTGGTTCAATTTCAATAGCCGATAACTCGGCAAATACAGGATGCGGGCCAGTCAGGGGAATTCATAATGTACCTAATTGGTCATTGCGAAAGCACTTATATGGCCCCCGGATTGAGGTGAGGCGTTTCGAATTAATACGCTTTGGATACGTACCGTGACACCTGTATTCCTAGTAATGGCACTAACTTTATTATAGATAACCGTATTACGGAGGAAAACTACACAACATCACACCAGCATTCTCCGAAAGGATCGACAGGTCTGTATAGCACGCCCATATTTCGCCAGTTATGTTAAAGAAGAAGCTACATCGGGGACTGGTCTCCAAGTCGCTACAGGCTACAATTTTATATGGAAAAAAAACAAATAATACTGTGACAAAAAAGGAGCTCAAAAAATAGACTTCTTCTATATCCACATATTATAAAATAAAGTGGTTGTGTCTGTGTGACCTTATTGTTCTTTATAAGTAGGTACGCAACGAATTTTGATGAGGTTTTTACCATCCTAACATATGTAGGTACAGATCAAAGGGACAATTCTCGTATTTTTAAGAACATGAAATTCACAGTCTGATCTCAGTCTCAATCTCAATCTGTCAAAAATACCTCTAATTTCCCTACATTTTTGACATTGACTGTCACTGAGATGAGATTTTAAAACGGTTTGAATTAAGGGAATTGCCCTTCCGAAATATCGATATTGTCAGGTCGTAAAATCGTGCGAAGCAAGGGTGGGTCGTTAGGTTAAAAATAAACATATTATTATTAATTAATAAATACGCAGCGCTCTACATTTCCCACCGAATTTCTTGATGGATGCAGCAACCATTAATAGTGCCACGACGCTACCCCAGGCTACGTGCTACAGGAGCGTAACCTATTTCGTAGTAACATATATCTCGTAGCCAAACGAAACCGCGCTCTTCAGAGTTATGTATCCTGAAATTCATTCCACATATTTAACAGTTTATATAATTGACTTGGAACTAAAATTCTTTCTGGAGATTTAACCTGTTATACTTTGTAACATTTTTTTTGTAAAAGAGGTATTTTTATACGCCATAATGACGCCAGAGGGGCCGTGGCTAAGTAATAACAGCTCCACGGGTCGATTGATAAGCTACTAAGCTACGCTTGTCGCGGTTTTTCCGTGGATGGGTGACGATATTTACATACCGAGACTCCTCCGAATGAACGTTAACGCCGTTGGTCCCAGCTGTCATTCGTGGATCTTTGATAGTCGTTACTGGTAGTCAGAAGCCTGAAAGTCTGACAACCAGTCTTACCAAGGGGTATCGTATTACTCGGTAACTGGGTTATGGAGGTCAGATCAGTCACTCCATGTAAAATACTGGTATTCAGCTGTATCCGATTAGACTAGAAGCCAACCCCAACAAAGTTTGAAAAAGGCTAGGCAGATGATCATGACGCCATCCAATTATAGTCATGAAAATTACGAAGACGACTTCCATATACCTACAGAGCAGTGGCGTGCACAGAGATTTCAGACAGGGTATGCACAAAAAAAATCGCGGCTGATTTTAATTTACTATTTATATTTATACACACTTTGCCGCCAGCACAGGTCTCACATGTATAATTTTCCATTTTTTACAATAGACTTACTAAATAATTACTCGTCAATCATTAGCGTATAGCGCGCCAAGAAAAATAATATGGCGAAAAAACTTTGTAATTTATTACGTTACGAACTAATACGAACTAATTAGACGGTCATTTGGTAAATCCGACAAAAAAAAATCGACCCTCTGCAATCAACAATTAAGCGGTGCTTTTACGGGTTCTCAATTTGAACGGTTTGCAATGTAAGGACTCCAACACGCGCACACATTTTGACGCACACAGTCACATTTTTGCTGTGTACTACACGAGATGCGTTGTATGAAGAATATGCAAGGCGTAGTATTGCTTTTGCTCACGGGAGCGCTGCCTGCGCGGGTGTTTGCAGCTACAACGAGTTAGTTAAAAAAAAAAAAAATAGATGGCGCGTAAGCTAAATTACCATGAAACATGAAACCAACAAAATTTCATTATTGTTATTTATCATTTAGATGGGCATGACTGTATGTATGGGACTACAGGGTATGCAGAGCTTATTTGCATGTATGGAGTGCACGCCACTGCTACAGAGCGTTTTGAGTATCTAGTTAGGAATATACTCACATATAACAGAAAATAACACGCATTTTGCCGTTTGTCATCATCAAATATCAAAAACATTAAAAAGATGTATGTGTGTGTGTCAGCGTCCTAACCAAAGTGAATGGTCGCGCGAATACGCGATCGTCGCGTGTATAATTATGTCACTCATTTGTTCTGAAAACTGGACCACGCATTCAGGTTCACTGAACAAAAGGAAAGCGACGATCGCTTTGTTTAGAACCTGGCCTGTAGCTTGTATAAGAAATACAAATTTGATGTTCCAATAGAATGCTTATATTTAGCGATACCGATAATATGGCCAGCTCACATCCTCATCAGTTTGCTAACTCTGCAAGTCTGTAAGTGTGCCGGTGGCTCTAGTTTGTTTCCAGATAAATTCGTAGCAATTCTAAATTGTTTAAAGAATTTTCACATAACTCCATCCATAGCTTACCTGAAACCGTTTTACTCAAAATTTCCGTCCTGGAGATAGAAATACATTTCTTTTCTGACATTATTTTTAGTATTTCATTAAGTTGAGGCAACGTTGTGTTATTTTCAGAGTAATAACGACATTTCTTTGTCTCCAATAAATTGTTCTCTGATGAGTCTGGTTCACCTTCAATTCTTGTGATTTTCTTCTTTTTTTTTCTGTTAACCCACAGTGACTCCTTTGTACTCATGTTTGTACACGATAATGTATTTCATGTTTTTAACAGTACCTATTTTAATTCATGTTGCAGACAAATACTTAAAATAAATTTTAAAAGCGCGCCGAGAAATAAATAAAGAACCCGTTTGTAAATAAAAGTGGATTCACCAAAACCAAAGCTTTCCCATTCTGTCGAAAAGGGTTAAAAACCCGTTAAAATATAAAGCTTAAATAATTAAAATTGTAATGAATTCCAAATAAGCCCAGCCGACGATAATAAAAAAACAGCATTTCCATTTGCAAACTTATAAAAGTGCCAACATTTTCTTCATATCCGCCAAAACTGGGTTATACTAAGTGAGATGTCCAAGTTGAAGTTATTAACGAAGTAGCATCGTGCTTAACATAAAAAGCTTAGTCTTCGTTTGCAGCTGTAATTACAAAAAGGCTTTTCCTTTGTCGTGAAAGATTTCAGGAAAATAAAGCATGAGCTAGGAAATATCTAGTCTGCTTGAACATCACTGCTATTGCCCAGTCAGCACTATGAGCCCCAGAGCCCAACCAAGAGAGACACCTTATAATATATTTCCTTAGGTACGTAAATAAATTTCCTAACAGGGCATCTGTTAGTGCTTAGCACTCGATGCATCACGTTCTGTAATGGATAATTAACAAGATCTATGATGTACTGTTCAATAGACATTATCAGCTATTTTCGAAGAGTTCCTATAAAATCCACTGAACTACATAAACCGGATGACTGTTTTTACCGTCTGGAATACAATATGGTGTGTTGTGTAAGTGGAATAGAAGCTATACACGGGAATTTTTGCTTAGTACCAGTTAGAAAAAATCGATTATAATAAATTCCGCGCATTTAGTTAGGGTACTTTTTTAATTTCGATAATCTATACTGGTTTTTTTTTTTTCTAAATATTTTGTTTTTATTGATCTACATAGTATTAAAAGTTTACTTCAAAAGTATTTATTGTACGATGTCTTGAATGTCTTTCTCTTTCTTCTAAGTAGTCTTTAAGGCCGCCGGTGGATGTCCTGATCATTCTCACAATATTACTCTAAATAGCTTGAGCGTAAATCATGTCGTGAAGTTTAAATATCTGAGACATTTCCTTACCGACTGTCTTCAGGACGATGTAGACATTGAGAGGGGAGCGTTGGGCTCTAGCGGTCAGAGGTAATATGCTGGCCCGCAGTTTCTCCCGTTGTTCTGAACAAGTGAAAGTTACGCTTTTTAAGGCATATTGTCAGAGCTAATAAACACTGCAAGTCTGTAGGTCTGTCACACCAAAAGATCGCTGGATGCCCTACGCGTCCAGTATAATAATATCTTCAGGATGATGTTGGGGCTGCCACGTTCCTGTAGTGCATCGAGGATGTTCGCGTTGTTTCACACTGATGGCTTTCATGCCATCATTCACAAAAGGACGGTACCTGATCTGCAGAATGCGTGGTAGCCGCAACGTAATCTTGAAGACTACATTTTAATTTTTATTTTCGTCTATCTATGTAATATTGTTATTTATAATGTACCTACCTATGCAATGGATCCGATATCTGAATTAAAATATTTTTATTTATTTTTATTTTATACCCTTTTTTTCAAGACTGATACAGTCAGCCGGCATATTTACATCTTTTAAATATATATTAAAAAATAAAACCGCTTTAGGTGTCTATCCGTGTTTTTATAAACTACGCAATGGATTTTGATGCGGTTTTCAAGGTTGTCGTAAAAACCTTACGAAGCAAGGGCGAGTCGCTAGTTAAGTATATGTAAAGACAGGTTTTCAGCGTTTAACGACTGTTACTTTGTTTAATTTAATGCCCTGAAATGTAATTACATTTAGATTCTATCTTTAAAACATAAAATATACAATAAAAGTGCTATAAAACGCAGGTTTTTGGATAAGGTTCTATGTTTTAATGAATTGAAACTAAACACAAATGTAGCACAACATAGTCAACACAATCATGCCATTCTTACTTCATGTTACCCGTAAACGTCTGCTAAACACGGGTCTGTTAATAAAGAGAATACTGCCACCTGGCAATCGGATTAGGGGTTACTCCTGCCTACATCGCAGTATGTCAACTATATGCGCCGATATACTCCCTTGAAATAATCCCTTACTCGCATATTATGATACCCTGAACCTACGGGACCCTAGCAGAAATTTAAACGTTACTATTACTTACAAAAAAGATACATTTTGCACATACAGACCCATAGTTTTTTTTAGACTTTTTTACAAAAAAAAAAAACAACCGACTTCCAATAGTCAAAGTCAAAGATTTATTTGCATACTAAGTGTACATTTTGGTGTTGTTTACAAATGTAGGTACTTACAACTTAGCGGCCTTTTCATACATCGCAAATTTGAGGGATAACTAGCAAACATTTAAACTATGATGTAGGATTAATCAAATCTAATAATTTAATTCTTAACATTATAACGCATGCACATTGTTATAATTAATTAACTCTAATTGGGTGATTGTGTATAATGTCTGTGAGCGAGGCTTCGTGAGTGTCTGTATTTTTTAGTTGTTCATTCAAGTATGTCTGTATTAGGTATTTACTTTTCCAACTATTAATTATTCAATTATTTAGGTATGACTGTATTATTTAGTTTTGTAATTATTTGGCTTTTCAATTATTTTATTATACAATTATTTAATTTTTATTTTATTATTATGCAATTAGTTTTCTATAACAAATGTTTTAAATTTGTTGTTAAACGGAGTGAATCTAGTTTCCTTTTTTATCTCTTGAGGCAGCTTGTTGTACCTATTCTTATTGCCATGTGTTGTGGGCTTTGATGTAATATTTTAAGTCTTGATGGTGGTTGGTATAAGTTATGTTTGTGTCGGGTGTTATAACTGTGTATGTCCTTTACTTTAGTGAATGTGTGTATGTTTTTGAATACGTAGATACATATATCGTATATACATGGAAGCGTGAGTAATTTATATTTAGGGAAATAGGGTTTACAGCTTTGTCTATTGTTTATTTGGGCTAAGATTCTAACACATTTCTTTTGTAAAATAAATATCTTCTGTATGTTTACACTGTTTCCCTACAACATAATACCATAGCTTAGCCACGAATAGGCATAAGCGTTATAGTATGCTGATAGTGCAGTTTTTGTGTTCGTGCTATGTTTTAATTGGAATAGTGCGTAGGTGAATTTAGAAAATAAAAACAATACAAAGTGAAAAATAACTTTAAGGGGGGGCATAAAGCCAGAAAAAAATCAAATTTCACCCGCGCTTCCTTGCCTACCCCTCTCATCAAACACGACAAAAACAAAACACAATCCCTTCCCGCCAGCAGAAACTTTTCGCCCGGCCAAGTAAGCCAGAGATTAAAACAGAAGAATAACTAGCAGGGGATCGAGGGGGGAGGGGGGGGGGGTTCTCAGATCGGTATAAATCATATATATTTGTGTTTGAATTTCCATCTTCTGTAATAAGTATATGCAAAATAATCAGATGAAACGGCTCTAAGTATTCAATGTACCTAAGTATTATAGCAGGCTGTGCAAGTAGATATCTTGATAGGGCAATATTATTGTATGTCCCTGAATCTGTTCCGATGCTGGTAACAGATTCACGGACATACATGTAATACAGCCTATCTATGAATTTCCAATTCTGGATTGAAGGACTAACTTTACTATACAGTAAAAAAAAAATCTTATATTAGAGAGCAAACCGAGTTGAATGCCTATACATTTTCGATTCCGAATGAAATTACAAATGAACGATTTTTGGATATTTTCCTGTACCTATTTATGCTGTGAGACCTTGCTTCTTGCCAATTTTCATTATTCTAGGTCAACGGGAATAATTAAAACGTATAAGGTACACCCAAGGATTTAAATTTCAAAACACGCGACATGAATGGCAATTTATGCTAGCTTCTAAGTCAGCGTCTTTGAGGCTTGATATTTCTACAGCTCCAAGAAACCGTAGATCTAAGTATTTGATATCAATTTCAACTTGATACGTATTCCTGAGAAAAAGGGACAGACGGATGGACAACGAAGTTATCCTGTATCTAAGGTTTTCGATTTTTCCTTTTGAGGTACGGAACCCTAAAAAGCAAAAGCACTTCCATCAAAGTATTATATTACATACTCCTAATCATAAATCATGATGAAAACAAACTCAACTAATTTGTTTTTTTAACAATATAAAGGCCAATGTAATCACATCGCTTATCTTATGATTTTTTATTTTGAGTTATATAATCAAGCCTTTTTAGAATGACGACGTTGTAATGGTCATATTAAGGACAAAGATGATTGAAAATATCTATCAAAAATCTTAGAAAACTTGTCGCACCGCAGTGATGAGCAACCCTATTTAATTTTCTCGTATTGGTTTCTCAAATTACAATATCGAAATATGATCATTGTTCATTCCCTTTATTTTCAATGCAATTCTTTAGTAAGTAAAAACATCCGTTTATTTTGCATATACTTACTATACGCTAAGTTTGAATTCAGAATCTAAGAATCATGTCTTAGTATTTTTTTGGAACTAGAATCTCAATGTTGATGTGACAAAGTTCAAATTCCAATGTAACCAAATTTTGTTTAGGACCTACAATGATGAAAAACAGTGTTGACCAAGAAAAAAATTATATTTGTATATCGTGGATTTTTCTTTGCAGGATCGTGCAAAGTCAATAAATTAGCAACAGTGATACCCAAATAAAAAATGATATTCGTATGGTGGATTTTGCACTGTATTATGCAACGTCAAACGGCATGTGTCATAGAAGCCTTTCCTGCGCGAAGTGCGAGTAGGAAAAAATCCCCACCGAAAACATTTGTGGAAAACGAGGCTAAGTTCGGAACAAAAGAAGTACATGTTTGTCGGATTTACCAATATGGCATCTATGTAAATGGGTTCCAAAGTCTAAAGTTCATTAGGTTCCTCTTTTGTAACTGTTGAAACTTTCCAAGTTTCCAACTTGCCAAGTTATAATATGAACTGTAGACTTTCTGTCAACTCTATAGAACTTAGCACCCATTCAGAGCTTAACTCTTTTATCGGCGAAGCCGACAATCCCAAACATGTTGATCCGTCACAACCTTTACTCATCCTCACCATAAAAAGAAGGCTAGTCATGAGAACACTATCTGTATGAAATATTTCATGTGCCGTTTCGTACTTTTGTCCACAATAAACTCATTACGTATTTAATTTCCGATATTTCTTTTGTATGCTCCAATAATAATATACCCTTTACGCTGAATTTCGAGTTTCAACTTGATTTAGGGAATAGTACTTACTAAAACCTTATACGGAGTTTGTCAAGAAAAGTGGAAGAAAACGAATTTGGATTTTGAGTTAATCACCGTAAGGTCTAAAATCTCCAGCACGAACTTTCAAATGAACGCTAGTTGGCTATGTTGCAAATTTTCTCCGCAAGAAAATGAACCGAAATGCAGAACAATGGCGCTAGTGGTACTATACCAGTCAAAAATCTGTCAAATAAAATGTATGTCATCTTGACTTTTCAAATATCAACATTGAATTATTTCAATATTTTTATTTTATAGTTTTGCCTCGGTATTTGTTTAGTTTATCAAGTCTTATTGTTTTTAATAATCGTTTCGGGAGTGGTTTTAGTTATTTTTCCATGTTTTCTGTTTCACAGTGTCTTTCCTACAAAGTGATAAATTACGAAAATATTGTTTACGTAAATTAAATAATAGCAGCGCAGCCGAAAATTTGAGCGCAGTCCTCTCGTCTCAACAGAGCGGGGGTGACTGATTTGTGAAACATATATATGTTTGAAGTTCCCGCAACGTGCGACGGAAGATGATTTCTTCCACGAACTAAGAACGTCGTAAGTGCTATAAGCTTATCGTCGTAATAAAACCACAAATAAAAGTAATAAAATAAAATCCTTCCACAATCTAAGTCGCTTTATATTAATAAATTAATCATCAAATTTTCATTCTAGTAGTCACTAGCATATTAAGTACAAATCGAAAAGTCGTGAAAATTGGAGGTAACTTCGTGATGTTTTTTATTACAGAAAATTTTACTATTTTGTGATTTGTTGCCACAATAAGTTTGGAAATATCATGTAGTTATTCGTGTTATTTTTATTTTATACCTAAGTCTCATCAATTTCATGAAAAATCATATTGAAGTTAGGCTATTTTGGTTGATACCTGCTCTAAGTCGGTGTCATTGGTTCTGCATTTTCGTTTTTCGACACAGTCTTCTAAATATAAAGTTATTTTTCACTTTGTAGTGTTTTTATTGGAAGACGGTGTTTTTTTTGGAAAAAAGATTTTTATTTTTCACTTTTTAGGGTTCCGTACCTCAAAAGGAAAAAAAACGGAACACTTATAGGATCACTCGTGTGTCTGTCCGTCTGTCACAACCAATTTTCTCCGATACTAATGGACCGATAGGTGTTGTCTGAGATTCCTCACTTCATGCTGCTGATCTGGCGATAAGTCAAAGTCAAATACTTTTATTCAATTAGGCCTATTACAAGCTCTTTCGACAATTACAAGCCCTTACCATCAGCATCAGCAGATGCGGGACCTGCTCGTGCCGTTACATACCTAATTACGAGAAATGGAAAGAAGAAGACGATTGTCTTACAAGTCCACGTCTATCTAAGAACTGTTAAGAAGTTTCTGTCGACATATTGCCGTATCTCCTAACTTCTCACAGTTAAGGACTGCTGTGGCTACCATCGACAGCATTAGGTAAGTGATGACTGATCTCAGACTCAAACACCTGAATCATCAATAGGTTTCATTTGATTTGAGAGAGTTCAATTAACACACTGTACATGTCTACAAAAGAGGATTTTCCTCGATTTTCATGGGATCCCTTCATCAGATTCTGACTTGGTGACAATGGGACCACCTCGAGAGCATACTCTTTCAAACAAAAAAATAATTTTCAAAATCGATCCAGAATTGACGGAGAAATCGTTGAACATATAACCTCCTCCTTTTTAGAAGTCGGTTAAAAAGCAAGTCTGAGAATTTTAAATCAGATAAAGCGCACGATTTTCGCAGCACGGCAAAAATCTACTGTAAATGGTAATTCTGCTACGCAGCCTAGGTGACTAAAATCGCAAAAGTAGGTTTCGTCTTTTGTCGTGCGGCGACAGGTTACATGCGGTGGGTGACTAAATCGACCGTGAAAATGATCAGTCGCAGGTGATCGCTCGCCGCATGAAGGTCGACATTTTTGCAAAATGAACTAGTTATCAGCGATTTTTATCGACCGGTGTAAATGAGGTAGCGATTTGGCTAGTGAGGCGATTTGGTAAGCGACCAAATGACCACTGCGAAAATCGACCTATGTAAATCCCCCGTTACTGTCATTTGACAAGATATTAAATAAAAAAGTGATCTAATAAAGCTGAGTTTTCCAACGTCGGATTACCTGCCTTAAATCCATTGAATAAAATTGATATCTGACGTCAAAAATTAAAAATTATTACTCGGACAGAGATATCTAAAGAATCCAATTTAAAACGTTTAAAATCTAGTGGCAATTTCATCTCAGCGAAACGACGTAGGTACTAAATAAAAACATTTCAAAAATGTACGGATTTTAGAGGTATTTACGACAGATTGAGACTGAGATGACTGTGAAAATTCTTAAAATTACGAGAATTGCCCCTCTGCTGCTGTTAGAAAAGTCAGCCCTAAATTGAAAAGGCATTCTTACGTTATTCGGTGACAAACAAGCAAGCGGCCCTAACTCAGGGTCATATGCTGAAATACCGGAGTATCGTGGAAATGTCTCATGCAGTTGTAACTACTACAGTCCGGTCGTCGAGAGAATGCGTTCCTGACACCTGTCAGTGCGACAATTCTAGTAACTAATATAGATCAAATTCGCCAAACAGGTATTCGGTATGAAACTGACAGATGTCAAGATCGCATTCCTCTTGACGCCACTGCCGGACTGTAACCAATACCCTTCAAACCCGGAGTTGTTTCGGAGGTACTACAACTTCCCCGCTGCTTCAAAAACCACAATTCTTCAACTATTATTATAAAGAGAAAATATTTGAGTTTTTGTTTGTTTGTTACGCTTTCAAGATAAAACGGCTGAACTGATTTTGATGAAATTTGGTAGACAATAACCTGGAGAAGAACATAGGCTAAGTTTCGTCCTGGATCGCAGACGAAGTCGCGGGCAACAACTATTTCTAATAAATCGGAAAAGACAAAGGTAATTACGAGATTTATAAAAGGCTACGTGATTAGCTTCATCCCATTTCTTTCATACAGCCTGACACGTCAGATCTGGGTAAATGGTACAATGATTGATGAAGCCTTCAGTCTCTCGCAGATTGGATCACAATCGCGGATGCCTTTTTGTTACTTAATTAATTTGTACAATTAATTGGCTCTTATTATATCGAATGTAATGTAATATTACAGAAAATAAATCATTTATCATTTACCAGAAATTGTTCATTGTGTTTAACCGATTGTGAAAATTCTCGTTCATTAATTGTTGAGTAAATTAAATATTATTTTAATAAATACACGGTGGCGGGGTCATCGAATCGTAAACTGTACTAACCATGAATTCAGCGCATGATTCTAGACCGTGAAGGTATTGCACTTTTGTATGAAACAGCATTTTTTTTTCTTTGATAACCTACGAAAAATTTTATCGCTGTCGGACCTATAATGGAATCCTGATACACGTTCAGAATCATGTACTGGATCCATGGTACCTAACAGGATGCGCGTCGATGTCCCTTGCATCCTGTATATTGTGGAAACAATATAAAAAGCAGTTTCTAATGAGATTGTTAATTTTATAACTATGTAAGTAATTAAAACGCAAATGGTATTTCAATCTTAATATGACTGAGTAAGCGTTATGATCGATGTTCGGTCCTCCTCAGTATGTGAAGAGGCATTTTCCTTGCAGTATGTACCTCGTTATGTATAAAAGCTCATAATATGATTAAAACTGAAACGCTGAACCTAATAATAGAAAAGACTTGTCGAGTAAGTCGAGAGATCAAATCCTGGTGACCTGCAGGGTAATTGGGTAACACACTAACAGTAGAAATGGCTTACATATTGCCAGTTCAACAATTTTCATTGCGTTATTTACGTAGTTACCTAATAAGCAGACTTCATGCTGAAATAAAATGATTAATATACCAATCAATGACTGGCAACTTCAATGACAAAATATCATAAATCATAATATAAGATCATTAGCTGCCCAAACGCACAATTTTAACTTTTATTAAGTTTTTTTTTTTTTTGTTTTCGTACATTTGTATATCTTTCAAAATGATGCAGATTGACTTGTGTTACGCGGTGCTCGACCTCCATGAACTATTGTAGTACCTTGTGAACCCACGCCCATCACTAGAATATTGAACTTATTTGTAAGAGTTACAGGACTTACAGAAATATCTAGAAAAAACGGTCAACCTATATAAGAATACAATTACACAAATAACCGCCAGACTGTTTATTAGCTATGTTTCTTAATCAATAAAAATGTTAATAACCGTGATAAAAATGAGATGAAATTATTTATATTATTCTCATTGTTCGCTTGTCAAATAAAATCCTCGGTCCCAAGGGCAAATCCGACTATTTGGTGCTAAATTATTGACCAATATCTTCCCATATATTCACGGTCCCTATATCATTAGTTACAGTTTCGTTCCTTGTAGCTTTAATGTGAATAAAGTGTCTCGTTTGCGCACGTTTTCGTGTTGTAGCTTATTCCACGTGACACCTACTATTATTATGTGGACCTCAGTGGAACTCTTAACACGCTGTATCTCCTTGCTTCTAGTCATTTTCATTCAGCAGCTCACTACAGTTTTCCCGTCCCGCTCCGAACTCGTCGTTCCATTACTATAATATGGTAAGTGTTCCAGCAGACACCTATAATGGAATCCTGATTTATCTACACGCTCGTTTTCTGCAAAAAGGCTTTAGTAAAAATCCTATCTCAATCCGCATTAAGGTGCATCAGCTACGTTCGGAATCACGGTGAAAAATTTCAGCCAATGTTCAAGTAAAGTTCTAACACGCGAAGATTTTGAAAAACATTTTCTTATTCTGCGAGTTTATTGTAAGTTCGTAGAGCAGTGAGCACATAGGTGCTAACCAAAGATTTGAATTCGGAACTTGAACAGACGCACACGTTTAGGAAAGTTGGCAAGTTGGTTCATACAAAGTAGTACCGGCCTACTTCGAAACTTTGCACCATGCTAACTGGTTTATATATACGTTATCTCGATGGAATAATTCATCCGTAGCCATTTACACGGATGAACTATTTTTATTGTCATTACCTCCTCGTATAACTGAAGTTTAGGAGCAATTTCCTTATAGGTACAGTAGATAAGCTACGTACGTAATTACGAATTCATTATAAGATATTGTGGCAGCAATATCTTAGAATATTTCCTGCAAATTAAGGCTTGGATTTTTTTTAATTGCAATCGGAATTTAATATTCTATTGGTAAATTCGATAAACAGTGTCAGAACGACAAAATAATTCTCCAATAACCACTACTAAAGAGGCAGTAATTTAATTACATTTGCATCAAAGTTATTTGCAAAGGAACTTTGCTAAGTCAGTATAGACACGTCAACACTGTTAAATAGTTTCATGATACGTTCTACTTAGTTTATGTTTTCTTACTTTACTGCATTTATAATAACTAGGGAACTGCACGCAGGTGTATTTAAAAAGGCAAATAAATGAAAACCATTTCAACACATGCAAGTTTTAAACAAGGTCGAAAATTGCTTTAAAGGCAGGTTTTCCTATTATGCTATATAACAATCAGCCTATATAGCCTTTTCGCAACTACATTTGCTCATTCGGAGAAACATCGACGTAACTGGTAGGTTTTTTTGTTTTTTTACGTCTATGCTTTCCTAACGTAAATACATTTTCTAAGTGCTTCTAATTTTTGGGAAAAAATACATGAATTACGTCGATGTTTCTCCAAATGAGCGATATGTTAGGGTCGGCTTCCAGTCTAAACGGATGCAGCTGGATACCAGTATTTTACATGGAGCGACTGCCTATCTGACCTCCACAACCCAGTTACTGGGTAATACGATACCCCTTGGTAAGACTGGTTGTCAGACTTTCGGGCTTCTGACGATCCGTAACGACTGTCAAAGATCCAGAAATGACTTCCCTGAGGTAGTTAGTTAATTCTTATTTAAATGATAGACAACAGCAAGTTCAAATAAATGGTGTCAATTCGCTTAGTTTAACAGTAAAAATGGGTGTGCCACAAGGCTCGATAGTGGGTCCTTTCCTCTTTTTGGTGTATATTAATGAATCTACTCCATTTATTAAAAATCAACCACAAATGGTGTTATTTGCTGATGACACTTCCTTAATTATTAAGGTAAATGACGTGCTACAAATTTTGACGACGTAAATAATGCCCTACTGCTGGTCCACAATTCACTGCTAATAATTTAGTATTAAATGGAAAAAAAAAACTAAGTGCATAAGATTTTCTTTACCAAATGTCAAGGGTAGTGATTGTGAGATAATATTGAATCAAGAGAAACTAGAATTCGTCGATAAAACTGTTTTCCTTGGGATCACGCTCGACTCAAGGCTACAATGGGGTCCTCATTTAACATCTCTTGCAGGACGGCTAAGTTCAGCAGCTTATGCTGTCAGAAAAATCCGTCAATTTACTGATGTAGATACCACGAGATTAGTCTATTTTAGTTACTTTCATAGTATCATGTCATACGGTATTTTACTTTGGGGACGGGCTGCAGACATCGATTCTATTTTTATTCTGCAGAAAAGAGGCGCAGGCGCTCCGCAGGCGCAATTCTCTAAGGGAACTGTTTAAGGATATTAACATCATGACGGTGCCTTGTCAATATATCTACGAAAACATCATGTATGTAAGGAAAAATTTACATCTTTTTAGTAAAAGAGGTGACAGACATAATTATAGTACTAGAAATAGGGACCTATTAGTTCAACCAGGCTTCAGATTGGCTAAAGTAGACTCATCTTTATGGGGTACTGTTTAAAATGTTATAATAAAATACCTCCCCACATTCTTCAACTGAATGGACAAAATTCAAGTCTTGTATAAAACGCACACTATGCAGGCGCCTGCCTGCATAGTGTGCGTTTTATACAAGACAATGCCTATATTATAAGTTAGGGGATTACATCGTTGATAAAGATGCCTGGATCAATGCTGGTCCTGCTCCACAACCACAACTAATTGATTAACACTTGAACATACTGTTGGAGCTGCTGAATATTGCGGGACTATATTTGCATTGTATAAACTCAATTTCCTTTGTATTGTACGAGTACAATTTCATAGCACAGATGTGAGTTCTATGTGAGCTACCATTTACCGGGTAATAATATGTATTTCATTGACTTGAATGTGCCCTGGCGGCTGATAGTATGTCATGCTCACTAAAATGTCTCGCTGACGGTGGCGTGTGTGTTGGATCATTTAGCTCCCTTCAAAATGGTTGAGCTGAATGGTGCTGATCTATGCGTCATGTTCGCGAACGGGCGCCGTCAGTTGGGGCTGGTCATCAATTGGCTGGCTCGATTTTTTTTTTTAGGATTGTTGTTTAATTAAGTACTATTTGCTGTACTCTGGACGCTCTTAACACGTACGTC
The DNA here is from genome assembly GCA_963669345.1 of Gortyna flavago. Lineage (NCBI taxonomy): Eukaryota > Metazoa > Arthropoda > Insecta > Lepidoptera > Noctuidae > Gortyna > Gortyna flavago. Next base: position 6,721,121 of record OY770129.1, on the reverse strand, counting down.
TTTTTTATTTTATTACATCGTTCTCACATATAATTATAAATTCAACATTAATGATGTAACAAATATTTTTGTAAAAATATAATTTAAAAGAGTGTCCATAGAGTTTCTTGCCCGTTCTTCTCCATAGGTAAGCGTAGGTACGCTTTGGAATGGGCAACTAGCTTCATATTTTCTGACTGACCGACTTCTTGACAATTCAAAAGTGCCTGTAAATGGTTTAATTGAAATAAATGCTTTGAGTTTGAGTTTGAGGGGTCTTGGTATGTAAGGTCACACATCTACGGACCAACCGCGGCAAGCGTAGCTTAACCTGACCGATCGACCCGTGCGGCTGTTATTACTTACCCACAAGACCGTTCTATCATGCCAGATACCAAACGAATTAAAAAAAACACTTTCTTTTTTGTTCCCGGAAAAATACTTTCTACAGTAACATTCACTCGTGTGAAATCGACGATTAAAAAACTTCACTCGATCATAAATTCATAATAAATGTCGGAAGCATGTAAAATGAGAAGCTTATTGGAAATTCACACAACCATCTTTCGATTGACGATAAGTTGAAGAGCCCTTAGAATTTGGATCAAGTAGGTAGGTGTGTATCAATAATAAAGGTAGGTATCCAATATCATGGACTTTTTATCGACGGCTTATATTATTATTCGCAATTCATCGTCCTCAGAGCATTGTCTAGTTACAATCCATACTTCCTACTTACACAGGATGAAATTGAATAGGTTCAACGTGTTACAAAGTAAATTTAGAGTGGGATGTACATATTTTAGCGATTTGGCAACGTCGCGCGTCGTCGTGGGCCCTTTGTTTCGTAAGAACGATCAAAATTTGGTAAATATCGCTAGTTCAACGAGTTGCCAATTTACTTCATGATGTTCTGCGATGAATGGATTGCTTATTGGGCGCGCGCTAAACTTGATAAGTACTTTAATTTTCTTATTTTGTAAAACAATTTTCCTGGAACGATGATAATCCGTGTCCAGGTACTTGAAGGCAATGAGTTACCGAAGCCAACTCGCAGGGGCCCCTAAGACAATTTTAAATGATGAGGAGGCACCAACCGACGGTTATCCCTATATGCACTATGCAAGTGCACCCAAGGACAGCCCCTGGTTGATGCAGGACTATTGCAGTAGATGGAAACAAAATATATTGGGCTATAGGTTTGGGTGGCTGTACTGGATCGGTTATTACCTTGAACTATGGAAGGACTATGTCCCCTGCCTGTCCAATAATGATAAAATAGCTAGTTCTATTCCCATCGTCGCGTGCCAAGCCATTGGGTTCTAAAACAGCATGACGGATTGATGCTGGCATGCCGTGCTATCCGGACTGCGTTTTTACAGCAGGATAAAGCCATGGTGTCCGAGGTAGACGACTCCTTCACCGCATTGGCAGCGATGCGGAGCCACGCAAGGGGCGCCCAGACGCAAACAAGACGCAAACAAGCCGGAAGGTGGTGTCACCCAGCAAAGTGCCCATGTTGGGTGACGGTAGCGCCTGAAGCCAGAGGCACGACTGCAACTCACCCACAGCCAGTAGGCGGGCACGCTCAGCAATATTGGTGGACGTATTAATAAGATTTTTCCGTACCAACCTGCAGAGCGGCTCATCCCACTGCCTCTGGGAAGATGGGTTCGCGGGCCGATCTGTGTGTGACCGGGCAAGCCATTTTCCAGGCGTTATTACTTATTTTTTATTTAATTATTTTGAGGCTTATTTCTGTAATAGGTATTTATATTTTTTTAATGTGCTAATTAAGCCCTTAATTTGACACCCAACAAGGCACCATCCCAAAATATTTGTTTTTAAATTCATTACTTTATGTCCTTTAGAGGGCGCCATGTTGAATTTAGTGTGACGTCACATAGTCTATAACCAGCTGACGGTCAAGGCGTTTCTAACTAAAGTAACTACTTATAATAATTTGACAATTGAGGTATCGTAATTGTCAAATTATTATAAGTACTTTTGAAGTTATGAGGGATAACAGATGAACACACATACATACCCGTTAAAATCATAATTATGCCCTCCGTAGTCGGGTGTAAATAACGTCACGCCTTGTTTCACCGAAGGGTTGGTGTACCTATAGTACATCCACATTTCACCAGTTATGTTAGTCCCATGTAATAGGGAGCGAGGCTATTGCCATCTACCGGACACAATCCAAACTCCGGGCTGCTACTGAGAATCCAGATAGAACAACCCAATGACACTTTGCCCTACCCAGGAATCGAACCCAGGACCTCATGCTCACCTTACTAGAATAACGAGGCCGCTTGAAATCAAGAATATAATTATTAATTTCAAGGTGGTCGATATATTGTATCTTGCCATATTCTGAGAACAACAATGCCACTAAATGTCTTTGTGTGGAGTAACATACCTACCTACTAACTTACTTACCTAGTTCCTGACTGACATCAAAGGTCCTTTGACGACCATTAAATTCACGGCAATAATATTATCCAATACTGTGGTGATAGATTCCTGGAATCTTTGTTACAATGGCAATATTTATGCTAGAGTTAACTTAACCACTAGCTGATCTAAACATGATTTAGAGAAACAGTTACCTCTAATGGCAATAAATAATTGAATTTTCAAATCTATCGACTCAGTAACCTACACAGATGTAGCCCGCGAAATTCAGTTTTTCTTAAGTTTTTTGCAATTTTCAGGTCAGTGTCAGGTTGTATCTTAACCAAAATTTAGGTACGTATTTACGGAACTATAAGCATTGGAATCATTAATACATCTTAGTTTTGTACCATAACAACAAATCTCTTACGGAAAAGTGCTTATAGTACAAATCTAATCTAGTGCAAATAAATTTTGATCAAGATGCAACACCTGAATATTGCAAAAAACTTAAGAAAAATTTAATTTCGCGAGCTACAACTGCATAAACTTTCAATTACTTATCGATAAATTATATTAAAGCCGAACCACCACAGCTCAAGAAGTTTCATTAAAATTCTTATCGCTGCCTGAATTCTCATACTAACTATAGGTTTAACATACTTGGAGTGTAAACTCCGTGAGAACCAAATATTCAGAGACCGTAGCAAATACCTACTAATATCAGTAGGTATTTGCTACCAGTACCTACGAATATTTGGTACCAGCTTCGCCAGATTTAGGAACATCAGATTAACGCTCCGTCGCTTTTACTCCAGGATTTTAGCTATAGGTAAACCCATTACTATACCGGGGCTGGATTTTCTGAGTCCGGCTTTCAGTCACCGATCGCACACTCATACCATAGACATGTCAATAGAACCCCACTCACCATCTGATCCACTACCATAAATTAACTTTACCGAATTGGATATTGATGGATTCCACCCTTGGGAGTGGTTAATTTCATTACTAAGATATTTTTGGCAACGTTGGGCAGTGATTTAAAAAAGCTTAACCTGTCAAATAACTATTAATTTAATTAATAAAATATAAGTTGAACCAAAAGTTAGAAAAACTTAGTAAAAACATCAAAATTTTAAGCCAAATTAAGAGAATTTCCAAACCGTGAAGTAGACTTATTTAAAGGTCATTCATACTGTAGAGAACTTTGGCAAAATTAATTCAGTTCCTGATTTTAACTTAACATCGTTTTAGAGGCTTAAATTCGAATTTGTTTTTAAAGTGCTTCATGACGTGACTTAACCCTTAAATGCTTCACAATTTATTCATTAAGAGAAAAAGATGTAACTACCTAAGTATGAAATTTTCATAGATTTGAAAGTAAAAAAAACTATCAAAAACAACACAATACTGAAGCATTTCTGTGTAGTTTATTTCAAAGTGCATTGCACTAAATTCGCCGCTCCACACACGGCCATTACATAAAATAATTTACAAGTATCTGAATCGCACTACAAGCTACATCATACACTGTGTGATACATGGACAGTGCTATTACGAACACGTGCATCTTACATACAACTTGACCCTTCCATAATAGCAGTATTTATGAGCACTTGACAACAGGAGGTCACTTGAAATGTGACAGATGTAGTAAATAGTCTTATTATGTACACACGTCATGCTTTATGGATGGATGCACAGAAGGGTTTCACTTGTAAAAGCACCTACTGACAGAATCGAGAGATCAGCTGCCTAATTTGCGTTACACACCGTCTATGATAATCAGCGCATTAACATTCATCACATATAACAGATAACATTCATTGCGTTATTTACGTTCAAAATGAAGTTTTCTACTCAGAAACAGGCTGAAGGATGTAAATTGAAAGAGGTCAGGTACTCACGGGATGCTGGGAGCCAGGAGATCACCACACTGTATCTCTAGCAGTCGTATTTCACGATATTTTGGTGTTTTTTCACCGCGCGCGCGGTTTGGTTGCCGGCCGGTCAACGCGTTGAGTTCGAACTTGATAGTATGTTAAGCAATTAGGGTGCTGAATCATTTTGAAGTATATTATTGCTTTAGGTACCTATATGTTCGAAAACTTTGTCTGCTCAACAACGTAAATAACGCAATGAATGTTGTGGAACTGTCAAAAATAAAGCCATTGCTACTGATAGTGTGTTACGTAATTACCCCGCGGCTGCGATCGTAATCTACAATTTACGATCCTACTTCGAATCTGAACCTGCTGTGCTATTCTGTAAAAAGATCACCGTTATTACTTAGGTGAAGTGAGCTTAAAGTGAGCTGTCATTTCACCTGATGCTAGAGATTAACACTATTGACAGCTCACTTTAAGCTCACTTCACCTAAGTAATAACGGTGATCTTTTTACAGAATAGCATTACCTAGTGATCTGAAAATTACCTATACAGTATTGCTTAGGTATAGTTACTAGACAAAATCAAGCTGGTTGCTAATTTAATTGTAGGTATAATTAAAATATTGGAATTGATTTTACATTCAGTGACTACTTTAACTCTCACACTTGTCAAAATTTTAGGAAAATCATCTCCTCTTTGTAAATATGTGAGCACCATGTGTATCTATCACATAATTGATTAACCTGAAATTGCATTATTATTAATTATTTTTACCTATTGTGGTATAATAATTTTATTCTAGCTGCATCGTGTTCACATGTAATTAATGTACATATACAAAATATTGTATATTTTTTTTGTATACTTAGATTTTTTTTAATGTATTTTATGTCAAGTATTTTTACTAGCATACAGTTTCAGTATGCTTATAAAACAATGATAAAATTAGCAGTATATAATTAAATTAAATACTTTTTTCGCAAAACTAGGATAAGTTGCAGCTCCGTTGTTCATAAAATCCGAAAGTTTAAAACTGAACTGAAAACGTTTGTTTGGGTTGTCGATGTTGGGTACGCAGACATACCACAAAGATGAATATGGAACTCATTAGAGTTTCCTTAAAATTATGTTGACTAAGTAAACCCTCAGTCCCTCGCATTCACAATTTGCATACAAACATCCATGTTGAACTGAGAATGAAAGAAAAATAAAGTTTACAAAGCTCTTTCTTCTGTACACGTAAGTTTAAGTCTTTTGTTAGAGTCCGTGCGAAGATAAAGATTTAGTTCAGGTTATGAAGTGCATCATAAACGTACAACGACATTCCTTTTTTGTTTTATGGCGTTTTGTCAAGGGTGTTTACTTACTACTACAATCTATAAATAAAATTGATGTGTCTATTTGTATTAAGAGCTTTTTACTAAATGCATATGAAAGTATATAGGATATCTAAGTACTTAAATAACAAAAAAACTATTTTTAAAAGTTTTGTCTGAATGTCTATCTGTTTGCTCCGGCGGAGGACCTTGGTATGTAAAGATGGTCATCCATCCACAGACCAACCGCGACAAGCGTAGCTTAACCTGATCGATCGACCCGTGCGGCTGTTATTATTTAGCCACAGCCTCACCTAAGTAATTAATACTTCTCCACTTTTATTTTACAAAAAAAATTAAGGATCCGCGCAAAAAAATAAAACCCATGAAATCTAATTTGTTTACCGACATGCTCGTGAACGAAGTCGCAGGCACAGCTAGTTATCAATACGATCTGTTTCAAAAACTTGATGTTGTTTGTGTCAATACTAAACTAAAACTCTGAGAGAAGATTGCGACCGCGTTGGAATAACATGCTTGCGTGCTATTGCGGGTACATCCGCTCGTTTCTAACTGAACAACTTTTGTTGTTCAACAAAAAAAACTGAATTTTAAATTAAATTTTATTGTCTGTTCAGACGGCTTAAATCGCTTACGACTTAGCAGTTGATCAACTAAAATCAAACTGTGAATCCGGTATTATGGTGCACCCGCACCAAATTCTGATAATATTCAAGCTAGCAAGGTTTTCAATGAGACTGCCCGGTATGTATCGATCAGACCTATCAGCATTTGTGGAACTTCTTGTAATACCTACACGTACAGGCTAACATGTTTAGGGGTAAGTTTAAGAGAGTGTAAAGATATTACTATGAGTTGCAAAGTTAACTTTATCTATTCGCCTCACAATATTATCAGTATTTAAGGCCGCTTCTACACTTGAGGAGAGAATTGGGAATATTATAATACTTACCTACATGCATATTTTCTTATTATGTCGCCACTATAAAGAGAAGTTACGACAGGTGACAACGTAATCTACAACCCCTATAAACCTACAACCTCCCCCCCCAACCAACCCCCTATTATATGGAACTTAACTGGCGAAATGTGGGTGTAGGTACCTCTGCCTGACGCTTCGGGAGAAACAGGTAGATATGTGTTATGTGGCAACGAAAAAAAATACAAGAAGAGTTACAATTTCATTATTATGTATATATGACAGACGTTCAAACGCCAAAATGATTGATATAGGTAACTCGGAATAGGTAAGCTCGGAAATTAAATTGAAAACGGAGACATACTTGTAAATTAATTTACCTGTAACTGAATTATATAATGACTATTCGTACGTGAATCGGGCGAATTGGTTCATTTATCACTCCACGTAAGATACGACAGCGAGAAGGTATTTACCTTCCTGGAAACGTATAAGGGGTAGGTATTTTACAAGAGAGGGTCGAAATGCCAAACGAAATGTCCAAGTACGAGGTATTTTAATGTGTTTTTGTTGGCGAGGTAAACTTGTTTAATTAATATAAATGATAAAGGTACCTAAGTAAGTACCTACCTTCATCATGTACTGTTACTGTTAGCCTGCAGCATCCTACTGCTGTTCAAAGGCCTGTCCCCATGACTTCCAGCTGTTTCGATCCAGGGCTAAAGTGGACCACTGGTCGATTGATACCTATCGTCATTTATATTAAATAAACTGACAGAATTTTGTTTTTGGAGAACGTTTCAACGACATGCGGCGTATAATTCTAATTATGTTTAAACTTCATATTCACACATTAATTCGGATATTAGCTAGATACCATACAAACGCCAAATTGTAATAAATGGCTAATAAATTCCTACCTACAAACCAACAGTAGCAGTGTCTGGAAAGAGGTACAACGTACCTATTAATATCAATTGTGGATAAAATATTTCAGCACAAATAAATTTTAACCCAGACGAAAACTTTCGAGAACACGCGACATACAAATACAAATCTTTGTTCCTCTGCTGACATGCCCCTTGTTTCACAGTTTATTGATAGCAAACTAGTGGAGTAAACAAACTGTATTAACCACTAAGGTTTTTATTTCACTTGTTTGTCGTATTACCCAGTAACTGGGATGTGGTCAGATAGGCAGTCATTCCATGTAAAATACTGGTATTCAGCTGCATCCGGTTAGTCTAAAAGCCGACCCCAACATAAAGTACTCTCAGGAGTCAGGCGGATCACATAGTACAACGCGCCACGCGACAGGGCGCAGATAACGCGCCCGCGTGCGTGATGTTTTACGCGGGGAATAGCTCCATTTCCCGCGCCATGTCGCGTGGCGCGTTGGAGTGCGTGATGCTCCTTACCTACGATCGCGATCACTAATTTCTTCTAAACTAGCAGCACTACCTACTTACGTTTGCATAGCCTTTACGTGTTTTAAGTGTACCAAGATCTAGTGATACACTCATTAACCGTGTCTGTTCCTGATCTAAAATTTACGAGACTGTCGCCCTTTCCCAACAAAGGCTCTAACTTAGGGAACATGTTAAACCACAAACGATACGAAAAACCCGCATCGGAACCGAAACGGGCTCCGTACGACATGTTAGGGAAACTTGTCTATTGCTCACAATAGACAAGTTTCCCTGAATACGAACCATCGACAATAGACTTACGACTCGAGTGTTACGGGTACTGAAAAGGTACCGGATTCAAATCCAATAATGTATATGGAGAAATAACAAACTGACGGGCGTCAGGCTTGTTGGTCGACTACATTTAGAACCGGATCCTCGGATGATCCGATGCTCCTAGATTTTGATAACGAATAGTTTTCCTTTCCTAAAAAAGACCTCGCCTCACACTCGGAATATCTACTGTATCTTGTTTACGTGTAGATACATAAATCTCACAACAAAGAGTCCAACCCGGAACCAATACCTATGTATATGTTACATAGGCCTACCAAATATGTATTCATCCGTGCGAAAATTTTACCCGCGACTAGTAGTGCAGAAACCAATATTTTCAGCTAGCGCGCCATTCATTCGCGCTTCTTTTTAGCCACTAATTATAACTGGAAGCCGTTTTTGGAGTAACCACACCTGGCAGTCGCATTGGTGATCACGGTTTGGTGATATCACACTAATATTATAAAGGCGAAAGTTTTTGAGTGTGTGTGTGTGTTTATTTATATGTTTGTTACTTCTTCACGCTCAAACGGCTGGACAAATTTTGATAAATTTTTGTATGGAGGTAGCTGACCCCCTGGATTAACGTATAGGCTACTTTTTATCCCGATATTCCTACGGGATCGACACTTATGCGGATGAAACCGTGGGGCGCAGCTAGTAAGTAGAAACAATAAGGTTGCTGCTCATCCTCTGGTTCATCCATACTACTAATATTATAAATGCGAAAGTGTATCTGTCTGTTACCACTTCACGCTTAAACCGCTGAACCGATTTAGATGAAATTTGGCATAGAGATAGTTTGAGTCCCGGGAAAGGACATAGTATAGTTTTTATCCCGATATTCCCACGGAAAACTAATGCGGGTGAAACCGCGGGGCGCTGCCAGTTCTTTATAATAAATAAAAACTTTATTCAGTTCAGAAAACATGGTACAATATTTAGGACTCCCTGTGTCGTGGGGACCAGGTCCTTTGTCACACCTTTGTCTTTATCTCACCAAATAACAGAATACTGCTAACAATATCGATCGCTAAGATTGTATAATATAACTGAAGTTACTAAACACCATTAATAACAATCGCGTTAAACCAACAAAGGAATACAACTACAATAGACCGTTTGACGGTACATTGTATTAATTATGTGCAAGTGGTAGGGCAAATGAAGCAGTATTTAACTTGTACCTATCAATAAAGGATGACTTACAACAAAAGCTGTTCCTCGACGACGACGCGGCAACTGTTACTTCAGACAAACATTAAAGGTTTATCCGAGACTCATTAATTTATGAAAATCGAAAGACTGCTCCTGTCACCCAATTGACTCTTCTTTTATTAAATATGCCTCTTAACTTGTCAATCATTTTTACGAAACCAATTAATAAAGCTAATATATTTTTACTCATTAAACAAACCAAACACACACAAAGCTTTTTGTTAGCATCCATAATTATTTGAATATTAATTAATCGTTGTTAGAAAACAGTTATAAAACGCTCCTCATTTACAATTGCGCCGTTATTATCGCATTTGCTCTGTACCCGATTAGCATAGTAAATGGCAAAAATATCCTTGTATTCTGAAATTACACCAGCCCCGACAATTACCCGCCTTAGTTTACAAACAACTAACTGTTCCACACACAAATTAAATTTAATTATCCCGTCGCAAAGAATATAGTTGACGCGGTAGGTAAACTCTACTTGTACATACCCGGCACGTTTGCAAAGGTCTAAATGAGATTTTCAAAGGTCCTCGGTTCATTTATTGAAAATGTAAACGAGAGAAGGACATTTATTACACATGACAGGTATTTGACAGGCACCCTTCCAAATAAAATAGATATTTCAAATCGTGTTACTGAAATCAGAAATTGTTTCAATTTCTGACACTGACTTTTCATAATATTGACATATCATTTAGGTGCTCGCTATTTTTCTTCGCAAAGATTTCCGTAGAACTTAGAACTTATGTAAAATTCTCACAAATGAGGCGAGGATTTTGTTTGTTTTTCTGAAGCGTCGTCGTGGGAAATTTTAAAAGTATAATATGTAGCCATATAATCTTCTATTCTGGTGACCTGAGCACTGAGCGGGACCTATCGATCTGTTGACAACTCGACAGGCTTTACTCAATCATTGTCTTATAATTATTATACGCACTGTAGACCGTATTATCTACATTTATCAACCTGTCGATCGCTTAGCGCCAGTTACCGAAATGAAAGCGCTTTGTGCGTTTACGTAATTGAAAAACTTTATTATTGTTCCTCGATTTAAATTGTACACCATCCCCGCGAAGCTTCTTATTTTACAATTAATTCATCTGTTAATAATTGTTGCCAGTCTTTCATGTACCTACCTAAGTACAGTGCCGGCTTTAGGGCGGCCGGGGCGGCTGCCCGGGGCGCCAAGTAGTTACCTACTACAGGGCACCACGCGCGCCAGCTTGAATACCTATTTTTATCGATCTAAAGGAAAACTAGACTTAGCGTATTAACTTTTATGGACTTATCTCGTATTCTCGTAGGAGTGAGTATGAGTATTCTATGTCTAACAAACACGAGCTGTCATTTTGTCGCTTGTCGTATCTCGCACTAAATAATGTAGAACGAAATAGAGGCAACAGGCGAGAGAAATTGCAACTCTTATTAGGCCCCCTGCATTATACATAATTTCTTTCTTTACTTTTTACACAGGTACTCGTAAGTTCACAAGCAAATCAAAAAACATTTTTCGAAAACCTGCATGTACGTTATCAATAGGCAACTTACCTACGAATCATTTATTTATGTACAAATTCAAAATAAGTTGTTTTAATTGTAATTAAATAAGTATTTATAGGTACCTAAAAGGGCGCCAAAGGCATGACTCGCCCGGGGCGCCTAGATGGCTAAGGCCGGCCCTGCCTAAGTACATATATAATCAATTCCTGTATTCTTCATGCCTCCAAGCTCAAATCAACTAAGTAATACCTTTCCTTGAAAACGGATTAGGAACGCTACTTATATTTGGAAGGCTTTAATCAAGTAGGTACCTACTTCGCAGATAATCCGGATTGAAATACTTTTAATCTAAATTGGAAAAAAAAGTTGACCCACAAATCAATTTAAGAATTTTCGTGAAAAGTATCTGAAGCTATGACCCTCTATCAAAACGGATTGAGAATTGTTAATCCTTACGACGACGTCTATCGTTGAACTGGTGCAGAGCAGGCTCAAATAAAAAATATTTAAATTAAAGAGGTACGAGGGTCATTCAATAAATACTTAGCCTACAAAAAGTAAACGAAAATTTTGGAAAAGTGGCAATTTATTTTTCAACATAGTCTCCTTTTAGTTCGATACACTTAGCCCAGCGATGCTCCAACTTTTTTAACCCGTCCGAAAAATAGTTTTTGTCAAACTCTGCAAAATAGGCCTCCGTGGCGGCGATGACCTCCTCATTTGATCCATATCTATTCCCGGCGAGTGATTTTTTCAGATTAGGAAACAGAAAGAAGTCACAAGGGGCCAAATCTGGAGAATACGGTGGATGGGGCAGCAATTCGTAGCGTAATTCGACCAATTTGGCCATGGCAACGGCAGACGTGTGAACCGATGCGTTGTCGTGGCGAAACAGCACTTTTTTCTTCGCCAGATGGGGTCGTTTTTTCTTTAATTCGGCGTCGAATCGGCCCAATAAATCGGCATAGTAAAGCCCTGTAATTGTTTTACCCTTCTCGAGGTAATCGATGTAGATCACACCTTGTGAATCCCAGAAAACGGTAGCCATAACTTTTCCGGCCGATTTTACAGTTTTCGCCTTCTTTGGAGCACGTTCCCCGGTCTGGATCCATTGTTTTGATTGCTCCTTGGTCTCTGGTGTGTACCAGTGGATCCAGGTTTCATCGACGGTCACAAAACGACGCAAAAACACCGCTGGATTCCGCTTAAACAGCGCCAAACACGTCTCCGATGTGGTCTCACGGTTGCGCTTGTTTTCTGGTGTGAGTAAACGCGGCACCCATCGCGCCGACAGCTTTCTCATGCCGAGTTCCTCGTGAAGAATATGATGCACTGTTCCTTCTGAAATGCCTACAGTCTCAGCTAGCTCGCGAACCTTCAATCGGCTATCTGCCAATACGAGATCATGGATTTTTTTAATGTTTTCCTCCGTAGCAGCTGTTTTCGGTGCACCTGGACGTGGTTCATCAAAAACCGACGTACGGCCACGTGCAAACTCGCTGAACCAATTCTTGACGGTGGCCATCGATGGAGAAGAGTCACCGTACACAGCATCCAAGCGCTCTTTTATTTCGATGCGCGTTTTCCCTTCCAAAAATAGCTCTTTTTGCATTTTTGTAAAACCGATCGACACGTTCGCTTCCATAAGTTGTCAAATTAAAACAAATGAAGGGATTGGAATGAAAATTTGAATAAAGAATTAAAAAAGAATGTGCTACACTGTGGTAAAACTCTTTTGAAACTACAGCGCCCTCTGGCGATGAGGCTAGGTACTTATTGAATGCACCTCGTAGGTACCAAATTAAACGCTATCCAAATCAATTTCGATTTAACACTAGAAGCACGCCGCGCCGCAGCCGTCGTAACAATTTTGTCCCAGTCTATTTATTATAATGATCATCCAAATAAAAAACCAAGACAGAGGGCTGCCAACAGTAAAGGGAAGCCTAGCTAGCCTTTACTAACAGAGAGCTGGAAATAAATAACTGTTTTTCTGGTCGAAAATATAATCTGTAGGCAGTCTGTGTTGAAGTCAATTACATATCCACTCAACCAACTCAAACTCAACGGATAGGATATGGTATGGTATCTGCCGGACGGTAGGTACGCTATATTTGGACATGTGCTCGCCGTTCGCCAGCTTGCGTGACTCGTGACTGCACCAAGCTTACAGATTCACCGACTTATAAATAACCGCTTCCAACTTGACAGGTTTTATTTTTAACCGACTTCAAAATAAGGAGGAGGTTCTCAATTCGGTTTTTATGTTTGTTACCTCAGTACGCCGTCATTTATAAACCGATTTGGAAAATTATTATTTTATTCAAAGTGATTTACTTCCAGATTGGTCCCATTTTTATCAAAATCCAGTTCTGATGATGGGATCCATGAGGAATTGAGGGAACTCCTCAAATATTATAGGCATACATATAGCAATTTTGGTATTTTCATCAACAAGTCAAGCATTTGCATTCAGAAAGTATAATTTGGTGAAGTGGAACTGATGATGAAGACCACAGATGGCCATCGGAACTAGTCAACGACAAATATTTCACGGGTTGCGATTCGTATGGTTGCTAAGCAATTTATGTTCGTCACAATGCGTATGGTGAAGTGGAGCTGATTGTGACTTCACCATCAGCTCCAGTTCTCCTGGTTCTTACCAGGAGAACTCCTCAACAATTAACGTCCCAGCATCGGGAAAAACAATATTTTGTAACAGGTGATGAGCAGTTGACATTAGGGTTTGAAACGGTATGCTCTCGAGGTGGTCCCATTGTCACCAAGTCAGAGTCTGATGAAGGGATCCCATGAAAGTCGAAGAAATTCCTCTTTGGTAGGCATGTACCGTGTGTTAGTTGAACTCTCTCAAATCAAACGAAACCTATTGATGATTCAAGTGTTTGAGTCTGAGAGTCATCACTTACCTATACTCCGACTTTTAATAGCTGCAGTAAAATTAAACTTCTTAATAACTCATTTCGGACTGCATTTAGAGATATGCATGTCAAATAAGTTTCGTTTGTTACACTATTCTGGACTAGAAAAACGGGTCGGGGGGATTTCGGGACCGGGACCGCGGTCCCGGATTCCACCTATAATTATTTTTCAGTGGTATTTTGGGACCACAAAACAAAAGAAGGTAAAGTACAGTTAACAAAAAGCTGATATAATATTTTGATCAACAATTACATGAATTAAAGTAGGTACCGGTACAAAATAAAGGGTAATATTATTTAATTGCACTTATAAAAGGATAGTTGTAGCTATAAAATAAAATAACAATATCACAATCAATTTGATAGTATCACCCATAGCTAAATTTTTAACGCCCTGCAGAATCAAGACATAGACACCACTTACATTAATCTTCTAAAAATTATTTATTTGAACAGCACTGCAGCGATTAAGATCAGTTCCATGACAGGACCGTCCTTCCAGATAGAGAAAGGAGTTAAGCAAGGCGACCCGCTGTCTACGAAACTATTCACAGCTGTGCTGGAGGAAGGCTTCCGAAAGCTGGCAGCGGGCTGGACAGAAAGAGGCATTATGGTCGGCCATAAGAGATTATCTAATCTCCGTTTCGCCAACGATATTGTGCTCTTTTCGTCTTCAGCCTCCGAGTTGACACAGATGCTAGACGATCTTGGCACGGCAAGCCTAGATAGAGGTCGGACTTCAGATGAATATGTCAAAGACCAAGTTGATGACGAACAGCGCGCATCGCAGGATCATAGTAACGGGTGGGGAGGTTGAATACGTTGATGAGTATCTCTATCTTGGTCAAATAGTCTCTTTCCAGGCAAGACAAAATAAAGAAGTTGCAAGACGCACCGAAAATGCCTGGAAGAGCTATTGGGCCATGAAAGACCTTCCTTGATCTTCCTTTGTCTCTTAAGAGAAGACTCATGGACGTGTGTATACTTCCCATCCTCACATATGGTGGTCAGACATGGTCTTTGACAAATCAGCAGAGGTCAACACTCGAGGTTTGCCAGAGGGCTATGGAACGGAGTATTCTGGGTATCAAACTAACAGACCGGGTTAGGAATACGACCATCCGTTCCATCACAAAGATAACTTACGACCCAATGGGTCCCTCTTAATGGCAAGCGACATCGTGGCAGGCCCAGACGGAGATGGCGGGATGAGCTAGACTCCTTCAACAAGAACTGGTCCTCAGCAGCTTTGAGCAAAGAGAGTAGGGAGGCCTTTGCCCTGCAGTGGGACATCACAGGCTAATAATAATATAAATATCTCAATCATGTAAGTATAAGAGAAGAGAGAGAAGTAAGGAGAATTATGATTTGCGCGCACGTAGACCTATTTCTCTGCCATGCAGCTATACGCAGTCGCTTTTTTGTCATGGGCCACGGGTTCTAATACCGGTAGTGGTTATCTAAATGTGCAGTTTTGAGATGCATCTTGAAGAGAAAGTGTGAAAAACAGGAAGTGTAATATTTAGTGGTGTATTGTTTCTTACTTAAAAATGTAAGAGTAATTTCTTTTTACTTTTTCTTTAGTAATAAATGATTTTTCTTTAACAGGCTAAATTAAAATAAGCTATAAAATAAATTCAATCATACGTTTTCTAATTAACAATTAGTATAAATGTTTCTTTTTAAACTTTCGCGATTTGTATACAGTAACATGGAACGGGTCTTAATCGCGTCTATATTTTAAAAGGTTGGTGAAAGGGTGTTCAAAAGGTATTAAAATAAATACCTCTGTATTTAATTTTAATACCTTTTCAACACATTTACAAAAAAAAATGCATTTACGTAGCCTGTATGAGCGTAAAACCAAAACTGTAAAAAGTAAAGCCCAAACTTTTATTTTGTCTTTTACTTTGTGTTTGATTGTGATTATCATTTTAAATATTGACGGTTGTTTATTAGTGCTTGCTCGAATATAATATTCTAATTTTTTTGGTTGACCTTACTTTCCCAAGACATAATTTTGTTTATTTTATTTGTGGTCCCAAAATACCACTCAATTGTACTATAGGTGGAATCCGGGACCGCGGTCCCGGTCCCAAAAGCCCCCCGACCCAGAAAAACAAGGTTTGGTTGATGGTCGCGAAAAAACCAAAAGACGCCAATTTTAGTCATTTAAGTTACACATAAGCTGTCATTTTACTGCAGCTAATTAAAAGTCCGGCTATAATGCTACCGAGCCGTCAATGGTAGCCACAGCAGTCCTTAACTGTTAGGAGTTAGGAGATACGGAAATATGTCGACAGAATCTACTTAGCGGTTCTTGGATAGACGTGGACTTGAAGACAATTGTCTTCATCATTCCATTTCTCGTAATGATGTAAAGGGACGAACAGGTCCCGCATCTGATGATGGTAAGGGCTTGTAATTGTCGAAAGAGCTTGTAATAGGCCTTATTGAATAAAAGTATTTGACTTTCACTTATCATCAGCTCAGCAGCATGAAGTGATGACTCTCAGACAACACCTATCGGTCCATTATTTCAGAAAAAAATTGGATGTGACAGACGGTCAGAAGTCGGTGTCAAAAAACGAAAATGCAGAACCAACGACACCGACCTCTGAAATTAAAGTAATTTTTCACTTTGTAGTGTTTTGTTGGAAGTCGGTTGTTTTTTTTTTTTGTAAAAATGTTTTTTATTTCATTTACTCGTACATTTTCTAGATTGCATGGATATTATGCGAATTTTTGTGTAATATGAGTGTCGTATCTTATGCCTCCACGGTATGAAAAAGCTTTTCGAGGAGAAAATTGTTTTCAATTGTTTTCTTTTATAGGTCCCAGAGGTGAAGCTGTTTGAAGAGCGAAGGAGTAAAATACGTCGGCAGAATTTCATCTCAAGCTCTTTTTATGTCTCGCTTGTTATTATAAGGTAAACGTTATAAATTTTCGGCGAAATTAGCGAGCAAGTAGTCATGAATTTATATCACATGTGCAAGCTTTTCAATGGTTTTTACGACCACGGCCATTGTTGACAGAGTAATTTGTTCCTCCAAATTACTTTTTATAATGTTGCCTACAATTCAACCTTTTACTGGATTCTACATGAAATATTTTCTACTTTTGGTAGAGTTTAACTAATCAAAAATACAATAATTAAGAATATAATTATGTATGTTACTTAGGAATGATACGCCTCGGAAAGCACGTTTTATAAGCCGACTAACGGCTGAACGTCTTTCCCCGACTGTCATTCGTGGAACTATGGCAGTCGTTACGGGTCGTCAGAAGCCTGAAAGTCTGACAACCAGTCTTATTAAGGGGTATCGTATTACTCAGTAATTGGGTTGTGGAGGTTAGATAGGCAGTCGCTTCATGTAAAATACTGGTATTCAGCTGCATCCGGCAAGACTGGAAGCTGATCCCAGCAGAGTTGGGAAAATCATGGACAAATTATGACTTATGACCTAGTTTCAAATATACCCATTAATGACGTGAATGTGAACAGAAAAAAGGTAAACACAAAATTTCAAAACATTTGAGTAGAGCTGTTTTTCAAGTTAATTCACAATAACCATGGTGCCCCAATTACAGAGGCAAACTAAGTTGCTGTTCGATTTTGAAGCACATATTGTGAAGGCTCACGTAAATTCTCGCTCACGATGTTATTTGGTGCTTTATGTAAGTACAGGTACCTACAGCTGTACACCTGCAAGCAAGAGTGAACATTTACAAAAGGAAAGCCGATTTAAAACAGGAGTGTCATGGCGTTGTGAATACTGTGCGCGTTAATTAATAGCATACTTAATTGGCATGTT
Organism: Gortyna flavago; assembly: GCA_963669345.1. NCBI lineage: Eukaryota > Metazoa > Arthropoda > Insecta > Lepidoptera > Noctuidae > Gortyna > Gortyna flavago. The sequence goes on along the minus strand of OY770129.1, from coordinate 6,703,367 downwards.
AAGAAAATTAAAGCTGATTAAAAGCTCTCTCAGACAGGCACGACGAGACTCTAGTAGAACAATTTCAATGAAAACTTCATGAAAATTGTTCTACTAGAATCGCGTCGCACTGTCGCGCCACGCCTGGCAGCAGGAGTCTCAGCCTTTTGTGACCCACCTACAGAATTGGTGTCTTGCCATGGTAAAAAGGAACCCTTATGGTGCGACTCAGTCTGTCAATCTATCCGTCTGTCACAGCTGGATATCTCATGAATGCTATCACCTTGAAATTTAGAATAGTTTTAGATGACGTTTGCCCAACTATTTTGCAAATAAGAACGAAATTTTTTTTTTTTGCAACGGTCTGATACCGTTTGAAAAATTCGTAGTGGGGCTAATAGGGCCATGTGGGGTATCATATGAAAGAGCGCAGTTTAACTTCGTCGTTGGTCCAGTGGTCGCGAGCTCTACTGCTGATCATGAGGTTCTGAGTTCGATTGCAAAGTCGTGATATTGCGTTTTTCCATCAGGAATTTCTTAGTAGCAGCCCGGAGTCTGGGTTACTATGGCAAGAAGCCCACCCGCTATTACATGCGACTTAAACATAACTGTCGAAATGTGGGTGTATCATTTAATTAAAACCCATTTCAATATTGATGCATAATCTTCACATCATCTTCATAGAGCCTTTTAGTTTTGACGTGAATTTGTAGTCAGTGTCTTCTCAAAGGAATAGTTACCTACATAGCAGTAAATGCTACGATTGAGAAGCGGAAACCTTCGGAACATAGAAATCATGGAGCCTTACGTAAGGGGTAGGAAGACAAATTGGATTTCATGGGTTTTAATTTTTTACGCGGAAGCCTAATTCTTTTTCTAAAATAAAAGCGTATGTTACTCATTATAAAAGTCCCGTCATTACGGAGCTTAGCCGAAACAAACGGACAGACAAAAAAACACAGATAAAAGTATAATTATATAGTAAGTACTATATAATTATACTTTTATATGCATTTAGTATAAAGCTTTTATTTCGACATTACAAACAGTGACTTCAATTGTTTAGGTATATATAGATTGCTGTAGCATTATAAACCTTCTCAGCGAAAGCACAACATACCTAGATAATAATAGTAGGTACTACAAGGAAGCTTTTCTTAGTTTAATTTTAGGGCAGAGCAACTACGGTCTTGTTAACATACCTTGGAGCAGCCTTTGTCCAGCAGTGGCCTGCAATAGGCCGTGTTTATTGTTGACCTCCGCGTCAACGTCCCTTATTTAGAGTAATGAGAGTTCCCGGACATGATCTTATACACAGAGTTCAAAGAGCTTTTCTACTAATTAAACTAATGATGCCACTGATTCTTTAGCGCACCGGGTAAACTATTATAAGACAACAGTTTTCTTTTTCTTACAAGTGAAGAGAGAAAAAGAAGGCGATATTTTCCAGCAGCATATTCTGAGGTTTCGTCTAAACTTATATTGAAGTTTGAGTTCTACCTAATTTGACAGCTCATATTTTTTTAGGTCGTCGCTAATATGTAACTTGTTTTACCTGCTGCAAGCTTGCTTAATACATAATCAGCCTATAATGTTCTCCCTGCTGGAACACAGGCCTCCTCTCTGTGAGAGAGAGTGGGCCGTAATCTACCACGCGGGCCCAGTGCGGGTTGGTAGATGTCACATGTATTCGAATTTTTGATTCTAGGAAATGCCGGTTTCCTAACGATGTTTTCCTTCAGCGTTTCGAGGGCAGTGGTGATGAAATTATTTACACAAAGTAAAGCTCCTGCCTGGGTTCGAACCCACAGTACAACTAGTAAGTCTCCACCATTGCTCGAACAGAATAAAGGCCATTCATTAATTATTATGGTAACCCTAAGGGCAGACATCATACTGCGATCATGGTTTGGGATAGATTTCATACTGAAAGATTTTACAAAGAAATTACAAAAATTACATACAAGCTACAAAAAATATTGGATAAAAATATATGTGTAAAAGATAAATAAAGCAAAATATTTAAAGGAACAAAAGTTATACGCTTCGGAAAACATCCTCATATCGTTATGCAAAAAATCTAATAAAAATATCTGGGAATACGAGACCTCAGTTTTATGAAAAAATATATTATTATCTACAATATATATTTTTCATACTTACATAAACTTTAGACGATATTTACATAAGCCTTAATAAGCGAATGGTTTATCTTTGTTATATATTTTTATGAAGGTCAAATGTACCTTTGGGCTCATATAAATTAATGAAGTATCATTTTAGCTCTATTATATAGTTGTCGCGTTTTAGTGTGGCAATAGCGGTCATTGCCCCTTTCCCAAATATCTCCAGCTTAGTCTAGTGGTTTTTCAATATTAGAACATGTTTAAAAGCACGATAGATATTGATTCAGGATGTTAACGGACTTATTCCAGTTATTAAAATAAAAAATGATTGAAAATGTTGGTCAAAGTCAAATCATTTAATTGTACATAATATTCTATTTAATATATATAAACAATCATTTAATTCAAATAGGCACATAAAAGTCATTTTGTACATCAATATTTACAAAAAAATAGAATTGACTAGTCGTCCCCTTCAAAAAGGTAGATTTGTATAAAAAAAAGAATGGGCAAGAAACTTATTTTAAAATATTTTATAACTTACATCTACACTAATATTATAAACAGGAAAGATTTGTTTGTTTGAATTCAATAGGCTCCTAAACTACTGGAACAATTTGAAAAAATATTTCACCATTAGAATCCTGCATTATCCCTGATGAATATAGGCGATAGAATATTTTTAAAACAGTTTTATAGAAGACTCAATATCTACAAAAAAGTCCGCGACGGCCATATGTCTATCTTTTAAGGTTGACTCACTATAACTTCTTTGTTTATGGTAATCAAATTGTTCTTAAATAATGAATTATTTGTAAAGGTGTTTTTTTAAACATGGTATTAATCGTTAAGTATCCAAATAAATACGTTATTCATCACAAGTATTTAATTTTGAACAAAATTGCCCTTGACATCACTTGATTTCATATCTTAGGAGATATCATAGTTAGTTTTAAAATATATCCGCACGGCCGGACCGCCGCGGCGCCGCGCCGCGCCGGGTAGCTCTGCGAGGTTTACTATGTTCCACTCTTACTGATCATAGCGTGATGTAGTTGGTACCTAAAATAGCTTCTTATAGTAATTTACTAAGCATAGATATCCGAGAACTAAGTAATAATCTTAAGTAATACTCTTAAAGTAATCTAATATAATAGGTAGGGGAAAAAGTTTCTTCGCATTTTTTAAGAAAATTCAAAACATTTTTTAATATAGTTATTTACATTTAACTAAAGTATGTAGGTACCATTTTATTCGATAACTTTTTGCCATCTTGTAGGTAGTGACATGATCCCATTGCTATAGAAATTTTGGGACTTCTGATCAAAATACCGCGACAAGTGGTTTTGGCAGTCCTCTCGTGATGTTAACCTGACACTACCTAAAGAATTCTGAAGAGACCGAAACAGGTGGAAATCTGAAGGTGCAAGGTCAGGACTATACGGTGGATGCATTAACACCTCCCAGCCAAACTCTCTTAATTTTTGCTGAGTGGCTAAAAATGTGTGGTCTAGCGTTATCATGATGAAAAACCACACCCTTTCTGTTGTTTAATTCCGGCCGCTTTCTCTCAACTTCTTGCTTTAATCTCATCAGTTGTTCGCAGTAGAGTTAAAGGTCCTGCCTTGTGGTAACAGCTCATAATGAATAATGCCCTTCCAATCCCACCACACACACAGCATCACCTTGTTGCGAGTTAACCCGGGTTTCGCCACAGTCTGTGAAGCCTGACCGGCCTTTGACCACGACCTTTTTCGCACGTTCTTATCGTACGTGATCCACTTTTCATCACCAGTTATCAGCTTCTTCAAAAATGGTTCGGTTTCATTACGTCGTAATAAAGAATCACAAATGAGTACACGGTTCATTAGGTTTCTTTTAGTGAGCTCGTGAGGTAGGTACCCAATGTTCTATGTTATGGGTTTGGTTTCCGCACTTAGTCCTTCAGTGGACCATTGTGCGTGGGCCATGGCGGCCGTTGGTGGTTATTCCAACCAGCCCACCTCCCTTCAGAAGCTGATTAGGTCTCCTGGTCTTTTTAGAACATCTGTGTACGATATGGGTGTCCCGAGGGTTTGTGTCCTGATCTGGGTGACGCCTGTGCACTCAAAGAGCACATGCGCAATGGTTTCATCAGCCTCCATGCAAGCTCTGCACAGGGGGCTGTCCGTTATGCCTATAGTGTGAAAGTGTTTGTTTAGCGAGCAGTGTCCCGTGATGGTCCCCGTCACCAGGCGCAGGCCTTTCCTGTCCAATCGATCGATCGAAATCGATCCAAGTGATGGCATAGCTTCCTTGGACTGCCTGCAGCCTGGTGACGACGTCCACCAGCTTTCTGCTTGTGTGTGGGTGTACTCCTGTAGCCACCTGCGTAGTTGGTTGAAGGGGATGGGCACGATAGGTTCCGGTCCACAGACTGGCATGCTCGATGCCCTTCTGGCCAGCTCGTCAGCTGCGTCGTTACCTAGCGATCCACTGTGTCCTTTTATCCATTGTAGTGTCACTATATTGCGGTACAATACCGTTGCCTGTTCAAGCGCATTGTGACATTCTAGTATTAGTTTCGATGTGATGCATTTTTTATCTAAGGATTGGAGGACTGAGGCGCTGTCAGAGAGTATGCGAATATGGCTGCTATGGCATAAGCCGCTTGTGTTATGCCCACACACTCCGCTTGGTAGACCGTGTTGCGCTTTCCCAGCGGTTTGGATATTCTTATGTTGAGGTCGTGTGAGAAGACTCCGACTCCAGTTCCGCAGTCGGTCTTTGAACCGTCAGTGTAAATTCTCAGTTCCTTCGAACCTGAGTAGTCGCACTGCTTCTCTTTAAGCACTATGTTGTAGTGCTTTTGGAAGCAGTATTGTTTCGGGGCTTTGTCGCAGGGTGATGCCATCATTGGCTGCCGTTTGATCGCATTTTCTTTTAAACGTATGTGTTTGACCCTAGAGTCTTTGCTCAGGGTTCCTGATGTAGAGAGCCTGAAGGCAGCCAAGGCCGCTTCTTCCCGCACTACGAGGTGTAGAGGCGGTAGTCCGAGCATGGCCTGTAGGGCAGCAGTGGGTGTAGTTCTCATGCAGCCGGTGATTGCCACACACGCGAACGGCTGCAGCTTTTCAAGGTCTTTTGGGCTGTGCTCAGGTCTGTTCTAGGCCACCAGACTAGTGAGCCGTATGTGATGATTGGTCGGATAACTGTGGTGTATAGCCAGTGAGTGACCCTGGGGCTAATCAATCAATTTTTTCCATGCATTCGCTTGCATTGCCACAGTGATATGCTGGCTTTCGTAGTAATGTAGTTGGTGTGTTTTGCCCAATTCAGCTGTTTGTCCAAAAATATGCCGAGGTATTTGGTTTCAGTTGATAGGCTTAGGGTTGTACCAAAGAAACGTGGTAGTTGTAGTGTCGGTAGGTACCCAAATATCGAGCTTTTTGTGTACCCAGTTTTTTTCATATGCGCCAGAACTGTTTTGTGGTCAATTCCCAGTTCTTCAGCTACGTTGTAACTACTGAAATGCCAATCTTGCTCCACTTTTTAAAAAATGGCATCCATTTTATCCGTAATAGGGCGACCAGAGCGACGTGCATCTTTGACATCAAAATTTCCGGATTGAAAACGCTTGAACCAAATTTCTGCTACTCTTACAGACACTGCACTAGGTTCATAAACATCGCAAATTTTTTTCGCGGCTTGCGTTGCATTTTTACCTTTTTTGTAGTAAAATTTTAAAATGTATCGAATTTCTTCATTATATTCTCTCATCTTGACAGTACGAAAAACAAATGAAAATTATTCATTCAAATTAATCAAATTATTCATTTTCCTAATTTGAATTTGGAATTATGTTCTTTAAAATTTAAACTTTCAATGATACCAACACCAGCCACAAATAGTATATAGCCAAAGATATTTTATTACAAGTTCAAATTCATTCCTAGTAGATTTTTTCATCACATTAACGCGGGTGAAACTGCTTGGCACTGCTAGTTAATTATATATGAATAAAATAAATAAATAATTATTTATTAATACGTGAAGACGATGCACCTAGAATAAACTACAATAGATAAAAAAATATAAAATGCAGTAATAACAAAAATTAAATATGTGAATGATCATCAAATTGCAAAAATATTTTAAGTAACTAAATAATCAAATACAGATTTCTCTGGATTAAACGATTTAATACTGCTTTTAGGAGGAATAGTAATAAAACATTGGAAACTGAGAATTACGATGGAAAAAAGTAGGTGGGTCAATGACCGCAATTGCCATGCCAAAACGCGACAACTTTTTACTACTTACCCTAACTTATCCTTTGGCTAGTAAATACCTACCAATTCGCATCAAATCTTTCTATTATGGCATTTCACGAGTGACTAGATCCACAGCATCTGCATTATCTTCTTGAGAAAAGATTACAAGAAAAAGTAGCTACAGTAAGTACAAGGAAGATTTGTTCTTAGCTTAGAAGATAAACGAACGAGGAAACTAAATATTCCAACTACAACAAGCCGTTTATAATGGAAGCCGACGCGCGCAGTTCGTGTATACCTTTACATGCAGTAAGTGATCGCTCGGATTGTTCTTGTTTAGGTTAGGTACGAGTATATACTGCATTTGTACTGTTATCGTTTCTAAAATACGGCACCCGAATCTGCAGCTGAACGCGAATTCACATAAGTTACCGGAACTCTCCACTGAAAGGTTTTTTCATTGCGCTCGCTCTATCAAATTGACTTGAATTTTTTTTATGTTTAGACCTCATCCATCGCTTTCCATCAGGCGTGATCGAGGTCAAGAGCAGGCATTCCGCAATGAAAAATTCGGTGAAGTGCGAGTCGGACTCGCGCACCGAGGGTTCCGGACAAATTTGTAAGTATGTAAATAATTTATCACGGGTTTTTTAAAGTAACTACATAACGGTTTTCGGATATTTCCTTTACTTGAAAGAAAAGAAAGAAAAATGGATTATTCTGCACAAACAAAACGCACATTACAAACTACACCACACCACTACACTTGTGCTACATGACCTTGATTCTTGCCAAATTTTATGATTATAAGTCAACGGGAAGTACCCTCTACATTTCGATTCCCTTGAGATTGTCGAAATATACGTTTTTTGCGGCATAAACGGCCGTATCTTTTTCTTACTTTAACCTAGAAGTTTGATTTTTTTTCACAGCTTCAAGGAACCGCAGACCTGAGTATATGGTTTTAATTTCAACTCGATACCTTCACACGTTCCGAGATAAAGGGTCCTGATAGACAGACAGACGGACAACAAAGTGATCGTATAAGGGTTCCGTTTATTCCTTTTGAGGTATGGAACCCTAAAAATAAAAAATATTAAAGTTTTTTTCGGTAACTTTTTATAGAGTAAGTTTACAGGACATAGACCTCTCCCTTGCTTCTTTCATTCCTTAGTACTCCCTCCGTTCCACCTTTATTTTGTTCTTAAAGTCTAGCAGAATAAATGTTTGGTGATGTAGATCCTCTCTAAGTAAGTACTTAGTACCTACTTATCTTCGCTGTGAATACTGCAGAAACTTGTTGCAGGACAGCAGGACGGTTTTACATAGTACTTATCTCTCAGTATATAGAGCGAGCCGAAACTCTAGTCAGAGTTGCAACCATTTCCATATACCTATAACTAAGTACCAATAACTTTCACAATGAGAAGAGTAGGTTATCGGAAACTGCCTTTTGCATTGTTAGACAAGGAGCTGTAGGAAACTGCTCTTGGTATCTATCTACTTATTCGTTAAAATAGGAAAGCGGTGTTATGTTGGGACGCTACTAAAATTGTAATGTTTATTACGTTGTTTAGGGTCAGGGAAATTAATTGTTAAAAAAACTAACTACCAACTTAAATTGTCCGTATATTCAAATCACAACTGACCTTCTTTGATAGTTATATAAAATGGCTATAACACGGCGAATCGATGTAGGGTGTCAATTGACGCAAAAAATAATTTTCTTGACTTTACATCTTCTGTTTACCCTTTTCAAATTATGTTGGGGTCGGCTTCCAGTGACTGGAATCCAGTCTAACCGGATGCAGCTGAATACCAGTATTTTAAATGCACTGTGTGACTTTGTGTGACTGCCTATCTGACCTCCACGACCGCACTGCCCTATTCCTTCAGTATTTTCCTGACAGTACATCTTTTGGATACACCAAACCACTTAAACGAGTAAACGAGTTTTTGAGTAATTGAACACCCAAAATCGGAACCATTTTCAGTATGTCATTCAACATATCATGCAGAAATCAAACCTGCTACCTAATGCCTAAGCCACTACGCCATCTGGAAAGCCGTACCGTCAATATTACTAAAAGTTTTCATATTTTCTTCGGTACGGTTTCTTGCATTATTATGTGTATTGCTAGTATTGCTAAACACAGATCATAGAATAGTGTAACAAAACTAAGTTTACACGAACTTGATATTACACGCCATACATCGAAGTAAGCCATCGGTTATACATCGTTCAATGTGCTATCCACAATGACATACTTGCTTACAACTCTATAGAGAGACGCAAGACTCCACCAACTATTTCTTGAAGTTCCTAACTCCGAAAGCATCAGTTCTCTCGCGCATTAATTAGGTACTCTGGAGTGTGACAGCGGTACAATTATGCTACAGAATATACTACAAATTATGCTCATGCAAATTATAAAAGTTAGACAACTGCATCGAGGCAAAGGAAAGAAGTTTTACTTTGGGACACTGTTAAGAATGGAATAGGTGTTCCTCCTAACAAGGAAAGACAGATAAAAAGGCAATTAGTTTAGTCCTGTGAGGCAGAAAGAAATCTATCTACAAGATATTTATTGTCACCTAAAGGTAAGTATAGACTATAATAGAGCATTTACTTGTTACAGAAAATCGAGCACTCGCCGTTTTTAAATTTTATCAAACAAACAGCACTTCAAACACGACTCTCAATGTTTTGTTTCAACCTGATTTTTAAAACCAAGAGTTTATTTATGTAACATTTTATCGACCAAAGGCACGAGCTCAAAAACGCACAATGAACGCAATGTACGAATAAATGTTACAGGTCGTCACTCACTCACTCGTCGAACGCAACGTCTAACCTTCGCAGGAATGTTACAATGGTTACATTACAAGGAAATGCTTTTGCCTGTATTGTACACACGGCTACACATCAAGCTATGCATTTCCAGTTTGAGTTGACCTCGCATTGTATAGGGTTTTCGTACAGAAGTCAGCTTATACTGGTTGTGTATAGCTTAATGTGTAGCCGTGTGTACCATTCGTAAGAATACTCGAGAAAATGCTCTAGTGTATCAAACCTCAAGAGCCTTCCTTTTACAGTTTCCGTGGTGTGATTATAAATAGGTCACCGACAACACAGCTTTTTCACACGGCTATTTCAAGGCGAATAGGTAGACACGAATTTCACACTTTTTTTCCGCTTAGGTACTAAAGTGAAAAGATGTGTTTAACTTTGAAAACTCAACCCTATCTAGCAGTACATAACAAAATCTTCTATTCATTAAGCCTTTGTTTCAGAGGAAATTGTGAAAAAGGGTTGAAACAGAATTGTCATTATTCCTCATAGTTTTCACGTCAGTCGACCGCAAAATATCGTGTGTCTAGCCGTCTAGCAATTTCAGCCCTACTATTTTGAGCAGCTATTTATACAATATTCTGCATTTTAATAACCCTTGTCGCAACAAGTTTGTTCGTCTCGTTTGGCGAAATGTTATGTTTAGATTACGCACGGGTATATAAGCTCTCATCTGTTTGCCGATACATTGTGATAGCGATAATATCTACCGGTAGACTAAAAAGGGGTCAAAGGGTTTTCCCTTTTGCTGATAATTTCATTGGGTGAGCCCTGTGCGCCATCGAACAGGGTGTTATAATTACGTATGTGCTTTTGTTCGGTGTTTTCACCGAACACCTTAGTTAGCAATATCGGCGCAACGCGTTGACCTAATTTTATTACTTATTGTTTTACATTAGATATTATATTCAGTGCACTTTTGTCTACCGCGTTAGCCGGGTGTATTCAAACATTTCATCAACATTTTATCACTAAGAACCGTTTAAGAGTGAGTCAATAAATAGTGTTCAACATAAACATTTGTTTCTACTCAAAACCACCGACACCTCGCTACGTACTCCAACATATTTTGGTCCTTCGAGCCGGATCACGCGTCGCGTAATTTCGGAAATTCGGAATTATAGTGTGCGAGGTCTGAACTATCGTAATAAACAACAGTGTGTGTACGTCGTGGGGCTGTCGGAGCGAACATTGGAGCAGAAACGGCAGTAGCAGCAAAGGCTGAGTACTAACACCGGAGAATACAAGTAATATTTTCCCTTATTTTAGTCAGTAAGGAGTTCCACAACCTTTAACAATGTCGGAACTCATTGAAACGCAATCAATGATCTATGATAGCATCATAAAACTTGGCATAAACTTGAAGAAGGATGGTGCTGACAGGAAGACAATAGATTACTTTAAGCGGAAGCTTAATACTCTGGAGAGCTATTGGAATGATTACCAAATTAATCATGAGCGGATTGAGGGAGAAGTAAGTAAAACTGATCCTTATTTCACCGACCGAGAGTACGAGAAAACACGTACGGTGTATGAGTCAACCAAGGCATTGATCAACCAACAGTATCAGCTGCGGTTCGCGAAAACAGGAAGCATCTCAACAGGTGAGCAAACAGCCGGTCGTGACAGATCGCCATCGGCGTCCAGTATGCGTGCGGAAGAGAGAACAGGTGAGGAGGCGGGACCAAGTTTCCCAAGGCAGCTGAGCGACCGACCAGCTCAGAAGTCGAACATGGAGCCAAACAGCAAGCTAGACGCATTGTTGAAAAAACAGTATGCGAATTTCAAGGCCTTTGTGCGTACAACTGCAAACATAGACGTGGACTCTATCGCAGATAAGTGGGAATTTGAGGACGTATTGAGGTCACTACAGTCTAGATGGTCAGCTATTGACATATTACACTGGGACATCGAAATCGAACTGGAGGGAGAGAACGAACAATACAACAACATGTACGATAAGTATGAGAAAAAATTTAACAACCTGAAAAGGGCTATTAACACGAAAATGTGGTCAGTTGCACACAGGGAGAAATCAACACCTCAACTAGAGATACCGAACTTCAATGGGAATTACAACCAATGGGTATCGTTCAGAGATCTGTTCATGGAGGTAATACACAACAACCCCTCGTTATCAAGCGGCCAAAAGATGCAGTACTTAAAGGGTAAGATTCGTGGAGAAGCTGAGAAACTTATACAACATCTGTCGATAAGTACCGATAACTATTCGGTATGCTGGAATATTCTTACCCGTCGGTACGACAACAAAAAACTAATATTCTCGGCCCATATGAACATTCTGCTAGGCCTGCCAAACATACAACAGCAATCGTTACAGCAGATTAAGCGAATGCATGACACCACGCTGGAATGTCTTAATGCCATCAAAAACCTAGGAGTTGACACCACATCGTGGGACCCAATGATTGTACACGTTCTAGGTCAAAAGCTAGATACAGAAACATACACAGACTACATAGAGTCGCTGAAGAATTCAAAAGATCTACCGGTACTCGCAGAGTTCTTAGAATTTTTGGAAACAAAATTTACGTCATTGGAAACAGTTCGCCGTAAGGATAATGTGCCCCCCAAGACTTCTCATCAAAACAATTATTCAAATCAAACATCTAACAACAAGAAAAATTATCACAACAACTCGAACAATCAGAGCAACGGAAATAGAACAGCTGCGAAATCGATGCACGTGTCGAACATAAAATGTCCTCTTTGCAATAACCAACACGGCATTTATAATTGCAAAACATATTTAAAAATGAGTGACGACCAGAGGCTAAAAACTGCAACCAAATTGAAACTTTGTACAAATTGCCTATTTAGCCATTTTGGAAAGCAATGCACCTCCAACTTAACATGTCGAAAATGCCAAGATCAACATAATACCATTTTACACGACGCATTTGCGAAATTAGCAAACGCATCAACTCTGTCGTCAAGCGGAAACAACGTTGAAAAACAAAACGCTAAGCGCAATGAACCCGTGACGGGCACCGTGAATGCCTCTCAAGATGAAAAGGCGGAGATATTGCTAGCAACTGCTCTGGTGAAGGTCAAGGGGGTGGATGGAACTTACCAAACCATGCGCGCCTTGATAGATCAAGGATCACAGATATCCTTAATAACAGAAGAAGCGTCTCAGATGTTAGGTATCAAGAGACAACGATGCAAAGGAGTCATCTTTGGAGTAGGGCAGAAGGAAAACAGCTGTAAGGGGATGATAAGCATAGAATGTACTTCTATGTACAACAACTTTGAATTCGAATCTGATGTGCTCATCATGAACGAACTTATCAAAAGTTTGCCAAACCAAACATTCGCTAAACCTAATTGGTCTTACATAAAAAACATTAATTTAGCTGACCCGGAATTCTACAAAAGTCGACGAATTGACTTGCTTTTCGGGGCGGACATTTATGCCAACATTATGCTAGGCGGGATTTTAAAAGGAGAACATGCCCAACAGCCAATGGCTCAACAAACACAACTGGGATGGTTACTCTGCGGTAACGTGAAAACATACCAATGTAATGTGGTCCTAAACAACGTCAAGGAGATCCACAAATTTTGGGAAGTTGAGGAGATTTCAGAACCTTCAAACCTATCTGTAGAAGATCAGGAATGTATGGACTTCTATACCAAAACAACACGAAGAAACAATCAGGGTCGCTATGAAGTCCGAGTACCACTAAAAGAAGAATTAAAACAGCAGTTGGGGTCTTCCAAACCCATGGCTATAGCTCAACTTAAGAACTTGGAACGCCGCTTGGAAAAACAACCAACGTTAGCCGAAAAATACAAGGATTTCATGCATGAATATGCTGCGTTGAATCACATGAAACAGGAACACAAAAACGATAACATAACACTCGAATGCTTCTTGCCTCACCACGGCGTGCAGAGGGAAGAATCGTCAACAACAAAGCTTCGTGTGGTATTCAACGCATCCGCCAAAACATCCACAAAATACAGCTTGAATGACGTCATGCTGAAAGGGCCCAATCTACAAAAAGATCTACAGGCGTTACTACTTCAATGGAGGCAATATCCCATTGCTTTCACTGCGGACATCGAAAAGATGTATCGCCAAATCTTAGTTAACCCCATTGATCAACATCTACAAAAAATCGTTTGGCGAGAATCATCAACACAGCCTATACAAGTTTATCAACTGAATACGGTAACATACGGGACAAAGGCCGCACCGTTTTTAGCAATTATGACTTTAAAACAGTTGGCGGCGGACGAGAGATGCAAGTTCCCGAAAGCAGCTGCTGTCGTGGAAAACAGTTTTTATATGGATGACCTATTACACGGCTGCTTCAACATAGAACAGGGTAAACAATCGATAAATGATTTAATTGAGCTCTTGAAATCAGGAGGCTTTAATCTTCGAAAGTGGTCATCCAACAGTCAGGAATTATTAGGGAACATATCAACAAGTCAAGAGGAATTCGTTTATAACTTCAAAAATGATGACATGTTGAAAACTTTAGGTTTGTGCTGGAACCCAAAAGGAGACCAATTTACGTTCCGTTGCGACTTTTCCCAAACAACCTCAAAACCAACTAAAAGGATCTTACTATCAGAAATTTCAAAATTATATGACCCTCTTGGTTGGCTGACACCCTTATCCACGAAACTGAAATTATTATTTCAGAAGTTGTGGAAACATGATCTACAGTGGGATGATAAAGTGTCCGATGACATACATAATGAATGGGTCAAGTTAATTACGGAAATTGACAACATTAAACATTGTAAGATTCCTCGATGGATATTATGCAACGAGAATGATGTCATCGAACTGCATGGCTATTGTGACGCATCCATCGAAGCATATGCGTGTGTGGTATACGCACGAACAAAATACCAACAAGAAACAGTAATCGTCGCAGCAAAATCGAAACTTATACCAAGTAAAAAGAGCGTAACATTGCCACGGATGGAACTTTGTGGTGCTTATTTACTATCGAAGCTCATCGAAAAAATCAAACAGAGTATAAGTTGTCAATTAGAAATCTATGGATGGTGTGATTCTATGGTGGTCATAGGTTGGCTGCAAGGCGAGTCAGCACGTTGGAAACCTTTCGTGGCTAACAGAGTCAACGCTATCAAACAGATAATGCCAGCAAAATGCTGGCGATATGTAAAATCGGGAGACAACCCGGCTGACTGCGCCAGCCGAGGTTTAACAGCACCTCAACTATTACAACATCCTCTATGGTGGAAGGGACCAGCATGGCTAGCGTCCTATGACATAGAGATGGAACAAAAACAGACTATCTACAAAACAGAGGAAGAGATGAAAAAGATAGAATTGGTAAACATTATTCAAGACATCAACAGTAACAGTATAATAGATAATTTATTATTACAACATAATTCGTTTATAAAAATAACTCGTGTCTTGGCATGGGTACTGAGGGCATTGACGCCAACGTCGCAACGTAAACGTTTACCAAAGTACCTAACATTACTAGAATTGCGAAAAGCAAAATCGGCTATTATAATACGAGTGCAAAGTACAGCATATATGTCAGATATTGCAATGTTAAACAAAAATGGCAATGTGGCAACAAACAGCAAATTATTGAATTTAAAACCTTTCATCGATAACAGCGGCTTTCTCCGAGTGGGAGGACGTTTACGGAACGCGAACATGAGCGACGAAATGAAACATCCTAAGATAATCCCTAACAGAAGTCGATTGGCAGAGTTACTCATAGAAGAAGCTCATCAGTTAACATTCCATGGGGGCCCACGACTGACCTTAGCTGCTCTAAGACAACAATACTGGATAACAAGCGGATATAGTACGACCAAAAAACAGTTAAGAAATTGTGTAACGTGCCGGAAGTATGAAGCAAGGAAGCAATATCAATTAATGGGTGACCTTCCCGCTGCTAGAACTAACCCCGCTCCTCCATTCTACCATACTGGCGTGGACTACACAGGTTTCGTAAACATCAAGGCAAACAAGGGGAGAGGGGTGAGAACATTAAAAGGCTACGTGGCTGTATTTATATGCATGGTCACGAAAGCAGTACATTTAGAATTGGTATCTGACTTAACTAGTTCAGCATTCTTAGCTGCACTTAAGAGAATGGCGGCCCGGAGAGGAACACCACATAACTTGTATAGTGACCAAGGAACCAATTTTATCGGAGCTAATAGGTTGCTGCAAGAGGAGTACAACCAACTACAACAAGTTTTCGGGGATACTTGCCAGGCAGAAATAGCTGAAATGAACATACAATGGCATTTCAACGCTCCGTC
The DNA here is from genome assembly GCA_963669345.1 of Gortyna flavago. NCBI lineage: Eukaryota > Metazoa > Arthropoda > Insecta > Lepidoptera > Noctuidae > Gortyna > Gortyna flavago. The sequence goes on along the minus strand of OY770129.1, from coordinate 6,687,861 downwards.
TTGGCCGAGCGCTGGGGGACTGTGGGAAAGAGCCGTCCGCAGTCTGAAGTTCCACTTAAAAAGAGTGGTGGGTGAACAAAGACTAACGTTTGAAGAGTTCACCACTGTACTAACACAGCTGGAGGCGTGTTTGAACTCGAGACCGTTATGTTCGCTCACAGAAAACATTGAGGATCTGGATCATTTATCACCGGCACATTTTCTAACAGGAAGATCCGATTTAACAGTGATTGAGACGAAGGAGGATGCGAGAACAAGATGGAATTTAACAACCAACATTTTTAAACAGATTTGGCAAAAATGGAAGAATGAATATTTGAGCCAATTAACAGCAAGAGAAAAATGGTCTAAACCCCAGGAAAACTTAAAAATAGGCAATATGGTGGTAGTGCATGAAGATAACATTCCAGCTGGACGGTGGATTATGGGCCGAGTGATAGATCTGCATCCCGGTAAAGACGGCTATGTCCGGGTGGTGTCATTGAAAACGAAAAATGGCGTCATTAAGCGGCCAGTAGTCAAACTTTCTTTATTACCGGTAGAAATCGAAGCAAACAGCCAACAAAACAGCTCACCTGAAACACACAGTCCAGCCGAAAAGGGTCCAGAGACCCAGAATAACAGGAGACGAACAAGAAAAACAACACCAGGAACGTTATCGTATATTGCCATGGCATTAACCTTTTTTATGTCAATCTGCACCGTTGCAAATGGCAGCTATAACTTAACATCATTAAATATTAACCAATCTTTCTACTTTGACCCAATATCCAAAATCAGCCTCGTAAAAGACAGTTGGATCCTAGTCGTATTCTATAACATGTCTCCATATTGGGAAGGTATGCAGGCGTTTGAAAAAGTAACCGCATATCTAGACAAAACATGCAAAACAACAGGCAGTGAACAGTGTAATATGATAGTCCCTCAGCTGATCCATGAGTGTAATGAACTGAAATACTATAATGAACTTTTGATGACGCAACACGTAAGTGGACACTCCAGACGGCGGCGGGGACTTATCAATGCAGTTGGAAATATTGCAAATTCCCTATTCGGCGTATTAGACGAACAATTCGCGGGAAAATACAGCCGAGACATCAACATGATACAACAAAAGGAAAAACATTTAGCCAGCTTATGGAAGAATCAGACGTCGATTGTCGAATCAGAGTACAATTTGTTAAAAAGAACAGAAGACATCATGGCTAAACAACATAAAATAATCAATAGACATCTGATTACGCTGGATAACATCTCAAACAAACTACAAAGAGATATAAACAACCTAACCTTACTTCAAGAGTTTACCATGACAGCCCTAACAGCCAGTAATTTACTGCATAACTTAAAAAGAACTCAAGATATATTACTTGACATTCTAACTAATGTCCACCATGGACAGTTCAACATCCATCTGCTTACCCCTGAACAGCTCCAAAAGGAACTTAACATTATCTCTGGGCATTTATCGGATGACCTAACATTGCCTATTGAACCACACGATATACGAAAGCTTTATTCTCTGATGAGCATTAAAGCACGAATAACGGAAGAGTACTTCCTCTTCCAAATAACTTTCCCACTTATCAGTAAAGACCGATATAAGTTGTATAAAATACATACTATACCACACCAGGCGAACAACACTATGATAGAGTTCATCCCGTCGTCAGAATACGTCGCTACGGATCTAAAAAGAGACTCATACTTAACAATTACGTCTGAAGAACTTTCACTATGTAAACAAGAAGATGAGAAGTTTATATGTGACTGGAAAAAGCCGATATACCATCTAAACAACGAGAACAACTTTTGTGATCTCGACCGAGACAAAGATAAGTGCAAGGTACGAAGATCACGATGTGAAAACAAATGGATATCACTAACAAATCCGTCACTATTCTTGTACCATTGCTGCAACATTTATGTAGTTAAAGTAATCTGCGGCGAACAGATAAACCAGATACAACTGAGCAAAGCCGGTGTCATTTACGTAGAACCAGGTTGCCTGCTGAAGGGTCAGGATTTTACTCTGAACATCCAAAAGCAAAAGAAAAACAGAATTGATTTGAGAGCGGACATTTTGATACCCGAGATGGATCAATTAAACTTCATCATTAATAGCACTATGCCTTTCAAAAACTTACCAGACGTAACAGACTCAGGCGAGATGAAGGACGCCTTAAAAGACTTACACCAACGCATCGAAGTCATGAAAAACAGCCAAGTGGAAGTAGGAGAAACATTATCCTTTCATGACATCCATCAGTACGCAGTAAGCTACATTCTGGTCGGCGCGCTGGTGCTGGCGGCGGGAGCGCTGCTGTACAGATGGCTGCGGCTGCGAGCGCGCCGCGTCCACATTACGTCAGACATGGAGCTCCGACCCACCAGAAGTATTAGTGATGTGAACGTCAATAGTGTTAGTGCGCGTCAAAACATGAGTGAAAATCAATCTAGTGCGACACATATTTACGGTGAATTAAACAATACAATGGTGAATAGAGCGTGTCTTCGCGTGCCTAGGAATCCTTTAGAAACAATAAGCTCTTAATTTTATGTCGAATCAGTTTTACGTTTATTATACTAACATTTTAATCTTAAGAAGGCTTGTTTTCACCTTGTAAACATTATGATCATGATCGTTTCATCATTTTACTAACATAAGTAGGTAATAACATTCATCTCATATCATTATCCCTATCTTTCGTGGCCCGGAATATGTTCGGTGTTTTCACCGAACACCTTAGTTAGCAATATCGGCGCAACGCGTTGACCTAATTTTATTACTTATTGTTTTACATTAGATATTATATTCAGTGCACTTTTGTCTACCGCGTTAGCCGGGTGTATTCAAACATTTCATCAACATTTTATCACTAAGAACCGTTTAAGAGTGAGTCAATAAATAGTGTTCAACATAAACATTTGTTTCTACTCAAAACCACCGACACCTCGCTACGTACTCCAACAGCTTTGTTCCATATTATGTTAAGCGAATTAAATCCACTAGACTTTGTTCGTGATAAGAGCGCATATCCTAGGTATAACAATAGCTACGACATGACTATAAACTAACTTATTATATAAATAAATACAAAGGACACTTAGGCGTCCAAGTACTCGTCCGCATCGCTGTCATCCGGAAAGGTGCCCTGAAGACTGGCAGCATTGCCACGTTGAATGGCAATGCTAACTCTTTGACCAAAGAACGACCCAGCCTTGGTCACGTGAAGCGTCGACCAGCCGGTGAGAAATTTCCTTAAAAAGGAGACGCGCACTCGGGCAACATGACCCGAGCGTTTTGACACCAAACGGCTCAAAGCTGTAGTTGCCTATAAGGGTACATTATTTGCGCCGCTTGAGGGTCTCAGCAGCCGCAGCAGTGGCGCCAGCATAGCCCGCCGTGCTAGGAACATGAGATGGCGCAAGGGTATCGACACACGTTGCGTCCTACACCGGAAGCCTACCCATCTTTAAAGGCAACAACGTCATGCCGTCTGGTCTCTTCCCATAGTCACGTACCAAGCCGTTTGGTTCTTAATACCGCTGGTAGGTACGCTGGGGGTTGCAAGGACTCGACAAATAATATCGCTGATGCTGGCGTGCCGTGCTATGCGACCTGCGCTACTGCAGCAGGACAGGCCATGAAATAATCTGTTCAATATCATTTTCATTGCAAAAGAGGGAGGCGCGAGTCTTCGTCGCCTGTACAGAGGTGTCGTTTGTTGAATATAATAGAAAATACCTAAACGAAGTTTTCTAGGATATTCAACCTCTTACATGAATTTTCGTTATGTGACCACCTCTACCAACTTTCTTATGGTAAAATATTTATTAAGTAGTAAGTAATAATCTTAAACCAAATAAACTTTTTCTATAAGTCATAGTTCTGCTGATTCTTTACGCATCTTGTTATTAAAAGTTTCTACATACATAGTTAGTAATCCTCGTGGCTAAATTTTAACAGCCGGACGGCTCGATTGTATTGTTAAACTACACTTGCCGCGGTCGGTTCGTAAATGGGTGACCAAGACCATTCACTACATATCGGGATCCCTCCGTGCCTCGGAAAGCACATATCATTCTTAGATCTTTAGGGTATTCAGAAGCCCAAGAGTCTGACAACCAGACTTACCAAGGGGTATTGTTTAAAAAAAAAAAGTAAAATACTGGTATTCAGCTGCACCCGGTTAGACTAAAAGCCAACCCCAACATAGTTGGGAAAAGGCTATAGGCAGTGTAATTGATAGGTACATAGTTGGTAGGTATATGTATAACCTACTTCCACAAACTTATGACCCTTAAAAATCTGGAAATTACATACAGAATTATGGAAACATATTATTATTCCCACTTCTCCTTAATATAAAGTTTTGAACAATTTACGAAATCCGCGGGCTAATAAAGGTAAAAGTGCCAAATTTTAATATTACAACAAATCATATAAAAACCGACAAGCTAGCAAGTATCTCAGTTTGCATAATTTTTCTCTTAAGGCGAAAGCGTCAGGGTAGCCCAGGACAATCAAATCTTACGAATTTTCAGTTTGAGGGTCAGTATTGTGCTAATATGATTCGAGGCCGTAAAAAAAAAATATTTATAGAATTATAATCATAACATCAACATAACTCTTAAGTTCATATTACCCGTTCATATTACCTTACAGAAATAAATCATTTATCATCTATCATTTGAATGAAAATTCCATGAAATCATTGACATTTGAGGAGTTTGCTGATTCTAATCATTAAAATTCTGGAAATTCATATTTTTTACATTTAAATCTTGAATTTCGCGGGTTACCTTATCGCATCCCCCTTAAAGGGCGCAAAGTGTGAGCAAATGCCATAACTAGGTAACTTGGGTCTTAGATTTTAATGTAAAAAAGGAATTGAGCACAAGTACGTACTGCGCCAATTTACCTATTTTCTAAGGAGCAATCGCCCCGTTCTTAACTTTTATTATTTTCAATAAGCAATCCTTTTTTCAAGATTTTCATTTTGGAGTTTCCCGAGAGTAATAAACGAAGGCAATTGATTAGAAAATTAAAAGACATTCTGTAGTGTGCTTTAGCTGAAACGGTAAATTACTTTTTCATTTAGCTTCTAATTTTTTTTTCAGGATGATTTTTTTATTGCTATGTTTTTAAACGACTTAAAAAAAGGAGGAGGTTATTAATTCGGCTGTTTTTTTTATTATGTTCGTTACCTCAGACCTCCGATATTAATAAGCCGATTTGCAAAATTCGTGGTCCCGTAGAAATTTCATCAAAATCGGTTCAGTAGTTTGGTTTTGAAACCAAAATTACTGGTAAAAATTCAAGTAAACGAAATTGCATCGTTTGCTTTCATAAGACTTTTCAGTGGTGGCTTAGTGGAATTGTCATTGGATGCATTGTGGCTATAAGTGCCGTATCTTTACACCATTAACCGACTTCAAAAAGGCGGAGGTTCTTTCCACTGTATTTTTTTATATGTAAATTGAGAATTGTAAATCGATTTAAAAAAATTATTGGCTAATATGTCTCAGGGGTGGTCCCATAACATTTTTATTGACTTTGCTTTAGGTATAGTTTTTAAATTAGCTTCAATAATACGTATAATTTTTGCCACTTAGTATTTTATTGATGATGTTAAAATGACTTCCTGTCACTGATATTTACATAGCAAATAGTGTTATATTATGAATTTGTGTGGGGTAAGCATAACTTGAAGTAAAAAAATAACTTTAATTTCAGAAGTCAGAGAAAATGCTTACCCAACGACACCGACGTAAGAAATGAGAGTTATTTTTCACTTTGCTGTCTTTTTTGAAAGTCGGTTACCAAGGATTCAGTAGAGATATATATGATACTCCGAGCTTTAAAATTTTTCTTTAGTTCATCCGTAGATAATAATTACCCATCTCTCCACTAGTCCAATGCTTACTCTAGGATAGGATGCATATCCCGTAGGCTCTTAGATCCTTACCTATCCTACGAGCACGTATTACCATTACCGCGCCCCCCGGTCTACTCCTTGATATGCAATGGTCGCTGTAGCACCATGAACATGAGGCTACAGGAGCTAGTGCGAATCTTGGGGTTCATTTGATTAATCTAATCTGGTTTAACCACACCCTTCTCCTCTGTACCACTCCCTTACATGACCACACATTTCGTGGTATAACAGCTATAGCATCCCACTGTAGTGCCTCTTCAATTACTTTTGTTCGTTACTTATTCTAAATAAGCATTATTTGTAGTAATTAGCCTATGTATATTCAAGTAATAAAACATTTATTAACCGTTAAGTGCAGCTTTGAATCACTGCACGGTTCGAGTTAATCTCTTTCTAATAAAGAGAAAAGTGCTTTAAAAAAGTGGATATTTAAAGTGACCTATAAAACTCTAGGGAACGCGACGTGAAGTGCTAAACAAACCTATCTAAACAGATTTACGTAAGACCTTACAGTTCGCTTGGCGATATTTTCGCTCCATATCCCTGTGATCCCGACCCGTGAAGGACACTCGTTATTTTCACTATCGCCGTCGTAATGAAAAAACAAACATACGATTTGAAACTGTAATAAAATGTTGTTTCAGTTGTTTGTGTTTTAATTTGTGTTCAGACTAACAGTAAAGCTCAAAACTTTATTTTTAAAAATCCATTTTATTTGCCTTCTTTTCATAGAAGAGTGAAGCCACTCTCATCTTAGAGTCCGATTCACGAAAGAAGTCCCGCAGACGTGTCGCAACCGCCATCTTCTTCATCTTGGCGCTACAGGCATGCGACGGAAAATCATTATTTGTATATTTATCTCAACATCATATTACAGTGACTGTTAATAAAATGCACAATCTTAAAAATGGAAAGGTGTGTGAGGGAGGACTGTTATTGTTGGAATGTTGCTAACTATACATATAACTAATAATAAATAATTAGTTCCACTTATTGCCGCGGGACTTATTTCGTGAAACGGACTTTACAATAACGATTGCATGCTGGGATAAACTAAATGAGGAAGGAGGAGAATGAGTTCACCACCACCGTCTCCTGACAAACAAAGTGGATAATCCAACTACTCTGGGTGGGTCTAGCAGGTGTGCCGAGTCGTTTCCTAGTCGGAGGTGAGGACGTGGAAGGTCCTCGTCGTCGGAGGAAACTGTTCGCCCTGCCCCCGGGAGTGCGTAGGTACTCGTCGGGCTGCTGCTGCACCCACTGCCCGAACTGTCACACTGCTGAACTCTTTGCTCACCTAGCACATAGAAAAAGTGGATATTTAAAGTGACCTATAAACTTTAGGGAACGCAACGTGAAGTGCTAAACAAATTCCATGTTAAGCCGTACCAAGTTTGTAAATATTTAATTCTAAGTAAATAGTATCGTAAGTTAGTTATATAAGTTTTTTTTGGGTTTCTGTTTTTTTCCTATAGTTTTGGCTACTAAAATATACTTAAATGATTTGGTCGTAAGCACTGTAAACTTATGTTTTTAAATAAATTAAATTAAAGAGTAAAAAAGAAAGGTAATGTAAGGTACAGTCGATTCAGTTATTTTACCTCTGATTTTGCATATTTGTAAATATCACAGTCAGCTTTAATCTCGTGATAATAAGGTTGTTGTTGGGTTATCACAACTGTCAAGTCTGTCAAAATCACAGTGATCTTTATGGTGGTCGTAATACAAGATTGATGTTGGGTTTCAGCTGTCAGAAGTAAAATAACTGTGAAAGGACTCTACATGGGAAAGGGCTAAGTCAAACACTAATCTGTATTCGCGATTTATTTGCCAAAAATGTAAACAAAATATGAGTTTATGTAAATATAACTTTAAATCCTACACCATAAAGTTCAATTTACGCTACAACTTCAAACATTTTTATAACCTTTTCATTCTGAAATCAACTTAATTAGGTACCATTAAAATAAAGTTGATATTTGTTTAACTTTAAATAATATTAATTTGAAACAAGTTCGAATAGACATTTCAGTCGTATAAATAAAAAATATGCGACTCAAAGTGCTGTAAACATCGCATTGAAGTAATTTAGCGTGTAATACGACTTAGAGCATCTTATTCTTATATAACTTTTAGTCGTATATTACAGTCATATAGAAATCGTATTATCTTCTATACGACTATTTTTATGACTATTATACAGTTTTATGTAGAAACGGCGTCATTTAGTGGTAAAACCAGTGACGTCTATATGACTTTTATCCCACCATTTACCGTATTAGAATCGCGAGAACCACCTTTAAGTGACGATCATATAAGAGTGATAAATTGCACCCTTATACGATTTTAAGCCAATTTTCTAACTTTTATACTACCGTTAAATTACTGAGTGTTCTATTATAGTGCTTACAAACTGCAAAAAAATAACTATCAAGTTTCGCTTCTTTTAATCAAAATGAATAAAAAAACCTGGACAACTCTAAAAAAAAGTAGTGTTTTTAAAAGGAAAGTGAAAAAGAACTATATTGCGCTTCTCTCATCGTGTTGTGTTATAACGAATATGTCTACATGTAACGACAATAATGTACAAACTGGAGTTGGTTCCGTACAAGATTTTATGAATACAAAAGAATTGATTTCGATGCAAAGGAAATCTAAACAAAACGTGTCGAATAATGCTGTAATACAAAATGGATCTATGCTAGTAGAACCAAAATAAATGGTTTTTAATGAACAACAAAGATATTTTTGAGGTAATATCTATAGTAGATGGCGACAAGCACATAAGTTTAATTGGAAATGTTATTCAAAATATCGCAGATGTTTTTGATGAGCCAATTAAATCGTCTCTTCTGAATATATTTATGACAAATTGTAACAGTATTAGAAGATTAGAAGTTACATTTAATTTAACTGACATAAAGTGCAAGTTAGTCACTGCAGAATGTGGCTCAAATATTTATTTTGTACCACTTATTCATACTTTGAAGTAAAGTTGTAAATAAAACAAAAAAAATCTAAGATTTTTGTCACATTTATTATTAATAAACGTATCTTTACAATCAAAGTTAACATTCAAAATAAACATAGTAGTAACAAAGAAATTATTTTACTTAGTTTACATTGTCTTTGGATCAAAGCTATTAAGAATATGTTAATGACAATGTTACACGATTCAATCACTATTTTTCAAACCTGACCAGAAAAATAAAATATCTCACCATGTTGATGATAGGACTTATTTATTTATAATATTTTTTTTGTTTTCCTAATCTTTTTCAGTGAGAACGCTACAGTGGCACTGCTAATTCAAGTTTTTTTTTTTCTAATCAGACAAAGAAGAAACTTCTAAAGAATTGTTAAATTTTCGCTATATTTATATAATTGAAGTCTAACAGAAAAATAAAAAAACTCGTTTTAATTTTTCTGTTAGACTTCAATTATATATTTATGTCATATTTATTCTGAATAAACGTCATAATCTTTACAATCATAGTTTTATCATTTAAAATATACATAGTAGAGCTTGCCTAGTTGGAAATGACGCGCCCCACTACGTAACTAGTTGATATAATGTGTGATTGCTAATGTTTACAATGCCTTTGTCTCTGTGTGAGCATCAACAGGAAATATTATTATTATATCCTGTAACTCACACTCTATAGCTCTAACAAACAAATTATTTTTATTAGTATAAATTGTCTTTGGATCAAAACCACTAATGCCCGATTGCTCGAAAAGTTAACGTTCGTTAAATTATGGTTAAAGTAAAATTTTGTTCGTAAAATTTTACTTAAACCATTACTTAACGAACGTTAACTTTTCGAGCAACCGGGCCTAAGAGTATAATTATTAATCACAATTTAATACGATTTATGGTCAACGCTGACCAGGCCCACCCGGCACCCGACCAGTACCGCCACGTCATACGACGACAACTCGTCGCCGGGTGGCGGGTGGCGGGTGGTTTAGACGACTCGTTGTCAAAGGTTGGCCCACAATCATACAAAATAAACATTCGCGGACAGCGCGCGGTCCACGAGCAAGCAGCAAGTTAATTGTCACCGAGTGGGCCCACCTGCCGTCCGCGCGTGGCCCGTGTCTAGAGCAAGGCGTATATAAGTAGGTACCTATAGATGATCAGTTGTTTTGAAAATAATCTGTTCTAATTACAATATTCACATTCATCCTCCGGATAATGATCGTATATGACAAAAAAGTTGCAGCGTGGGCACCAGAGAAAATCATAATTTATCATATGTTTAATATTTTCCTCTGACACAACAAAATGTGCAGGTTTATTTTTGTTGTTTGTTATCATAAATCCGCAACCAAAACAACGATCTGAACATATAAAGTGAGCAGATATCCAGGGCCATCTCAAACACCAACGTGCAAGTGTGATGAAATCAGATTTGGTTAAAAACTTGTCGATGTCCATTATATCACAAATCATTTTTTATTAGATTCGAGGCCACCTGTAAATAAATCACTATTTTAATTAGGTACGTAAAGAAACTTCAAACACTTCAACTTAAAAAAAGCAGCGTTTGACAGTAGTTTTTAATATGATTGAATGAGTGATCGTACTTTATTGACACATGACACAAATATAAAAAAATAAACAGTCTTCAAACCAGGAAAAGTAGGTGAAATAGTTTTTTAAACACTACAAAGGAACCCTATTTCAGTTAATATGGCTGACAATATTGAACAAAAAGTATGTGCACAGAATAATTAGTCGTTTTGATATTGTAATATGGTTGTATCTTTAACTCTAAGTCGTATAGAGGTGACTGTTAGCACGTTTACTAAAAATATACTTGATTAAATCACTTAATTTAAAGAATTTGCATGGCGCGTTAATTAAAACGTCATAATTAGCTCATATTACCCGATAGAATTAATTTCCCAATAGATTGAATGGGCCCAATGAGTTTCAACACAATAGCACATCAGATAATATATTAAAAATTTTTACTAACCTTCAAATGGATCTGACACAAATAAAATATTGAAATCATGCAGGCATAATAATTTACGGCATTTATCTCACCATTTTATCACAAAATCCTGTTTAAAAATAATACTACGCTACCAATTTGCAACAAAATGCCGCAAAGCAGCGGTAATAAACACCGTTACTTGACGAAAACGTGGGTTTTATGACTACTACACAACCACTATCTGACCAAAAAGTGGTTTATACGACGGTTACGTTACTCTTTTAAGACACTGATTCGTATAAAATGGGCCTATTCTCGGTGAAGCCAACGTGATGGCGACGTATTTACGACCAGCTTATGGAACCAAATGTAGAAATAATCACGTTGTGGCGACTTGTCAAATGTTTGTTGGCATTACCCAGACAGCGATACGTCGAGTTAGGTAATTACCTAATTCCACCTCTCTAAGGAATTATTTTCGTCCTCCCGCCGTCAGTACGTTTAGTGAGTTTATACATATTAATGTAGGTATCTACCTAGTTAAATGCTTTTTGTTTCTTTTTTAATATTAGGTACATAATATAGTTGTCTTCAGTGGGCTGTACATTCTCTGTTGGTTACAGAACTGCTTAAATTAGAGTTACTTACCTCCTCATCTAGGTAAATTACCTCTTAGCATTATGGTTGCTTACTCTTACCTAAGAATCAAAAACCGAGACGTTCAATACCCACCCTTATGACATGAGATCCATTGCGGTGGCTTTTCTTATCACGAGTTCGAACTGAAATTTTCATAGTCTAAGGCCCGTGTTTCAGAAACTCACTCAACTCAACTTAAAACTAGTTTAAACAAGACTTGAAACTAGTTTTAAGTAAAGCTTGAATTTTGAGTGAGCTTCTGTAATACCGGCCTAAGTTTGAACTAAAGTTCCTGTACTGATAGCAAAATCCTACTTAGGTAGGTACCTAAAACGATTAGTTTTAGCCATCTGACCTACAGTTGAAAGCTATTTTAGCCATCAGCCAACCAAACTGCAATTAACACATCAACAGGATAACCTATTTTTGTTCACATCTGAGTATCCGTTCTTCTGTGTTCAAAATGTTTTAATGCTTTCTACAATTTAACATACCGGTTCCGCCATCTAGTGGCAATAATATAGAACTAGGAAAAGTTGCCCGACTCTACCCGAGCCTTTCAAACTTGCAGTTTGGTAACATAATTATTGAAATTAAAACGTTATACCTAAGAAAATAAATCTTAATAAGAAAAACAGTAGGGAAAAAAATGAAGGTAGTACAAAATGTTTAATTTTGGACGCACCGAAAATATTGATCATCCTTGTTTGAACTGCGCATGCTCGAGGATGAAGATGGTTGTGGGTTGGAATCAGACAACCAAGGACTGTGAAACTGCTTCAAGTTAGATTTTTATATTTTGCTCTCTATACTTTCCATTCGAGCTCAAGTTTATTAAATGACTGTTATAACATCCGGTAAACCATGGGGAACATTCAAACCAACGAAAAACAATCCAAAACTGGAAAATCCCCTGCTAAGGGTAAACATTTTATGCGAAACTTGAACCGAAAATCACCAGGAAGAGACAGCAAAAAACATGGACGGAAGAAGAGCGATGCCAAACGTGACGCCATCGACAGGGAGTTTGATAAAACGCCAGATTCAGATATCAACGAACCGATCGAAATATCAGATAACGAGACGGTCGAGTGCGTGTTCAAAACATTGCGGCAGGGGGAGGGCGCCGAGTCGGCGAGTGTGCAGTCGGAGGTAACGGTGACCAGGTGCGAGCCGCGCGCCCAGCCGCGGTCACCGACCCGCGACCAGTTGCCCGCCGCCGCACCGCCGCCGCCGGCGCTCTCGCCCGCCAACGACTCCACCTCCGAGTCAGTGTTTACAGACCCGCTCACGCCGCTCGCCGTCGAGCTCAACCAGTGCTATTACTCCGCGGAGAGCGACAGCGCGCCCGAGGAGCTGCTGCGCACCCTCACGCCTCCCCTGCCGGCCGTGCAGCCCGCGAGTGTAGCTATGACCGTAGACATGCCGCACGACGATGCCGCCTCCTCGCTCTCCACCGATGACTTGGAAAAAGAAGAAAAAAATGACGTATTCGATGACAGTGGTGACAAAAGCGAGAATGAAAAGGTTATGGGCACTGCATTTTCGGGCTGGTGCGGCGTCCACCAAGCGGAACGGAATATAGAACGAGTCACCCACGAGTGCAACCACGATTTCCTCGACAACCGGGTGAAAGCTTGCCCTGGACAGACTTCGTTCACGCTGTCGAAGTATCGCAAGGTGGAGCTCCCTCCGGTGGCTTGCGAGCCATCTCTCACGTTACTTGACAACGGTCAGTTTACTAATAAACCATTACCTACATTCGTCTATACTTCTAGAAAAGCTCTTTTTGAGGCATTGATCAACAACTACAACTATTGTTGATCGAAACTGAGATCTCGAAATACACATAATATAACATAGTGCCTATATATCTACCTAGGTAGCCAACATCCATGACGAATATTAATTTATTTATTTAATACTTCAAGCACAAAAATGTACAGAGGCGGACTTAATGCAATATTGGCACCCAAGGTATTTCATAACAAAATAAATTAGTTCTACAATGTTATATTTAGTTAAAAAGTATCACCCTCGCACACTGAGAGCACACAGATAAAAGTTTATCTATTCGTGTCGTTGCTTATCGCGAATCCTCGTACAAATCAATCAATGCCCACAGTGCCCCTTCTTCACCTACAAATATTATCTAGATGCTATTCGTATGGCAGTCTCTATTCTCTTGGGTACCTGTTGCTGACATACAGTGCTTACTTTTCACAATGGGCGAGCAAACCAGTTTGTTGATGTTTTACGCACCGACTCCGAAGCAGACCAAGCCCGAAACAATCAATTTTCAGCTCTATTAACAGCGGTTTAACGTCGTTACGGCGAATCGATGTGTAACCAGAATCTACATAACAACGAGTACTTACTTATATAAGACAGTTTCCCGCACTTGTAATGAAACATGATTACCTTTGGCGTGCGTAACGCTAAATGAATAAAGGTAGGTACATACGTCTAAGATCTCATCATTCATGTGGGCAATTTACTCATTTTTTTGGCGATTTCCCCGAATTTGCCTGAGAGTGTAATTATGTTATGATGGGAATAAAAAACTTACTTATGTTCAAGTTTGGTATACTTACCTAACTTGAACTTCAACTAAGGAAAATAACTAATATGTAGGTAATAGAAGCTATAGTTTTTGCTAATCAGTTCCCTCTCTCTCGTACAACAGCGCAACAGTTGCTTTCTAGTTCTGCCTGTACCTTCCCAAGTTAATTTGAATTGATGAAGCTGATTAGTAAATAAGTATGTAATATCGATCCTATCTTGCTATCCACAACAGTCGTAGATAACAACACTGACGTTTTTTTTTTCTTTGAGAAAATCAAAAGAATCCCATACCTCTTACTAACAAAAGGTGCGCTCTGAGCTCTGATACCGCTACATTTTTTATGCGCAATCAACAAAGCATTGATTGAATAGATGCCCACTTTATTCCACTCAACTTACTCATAGAACAGCTTTTCTATTATGGTAGAAACTCTAAATCTATAACAGAGTGTAGTACTCTATGGTCTATTCTAGTAAAACTTGCATCGAACGTTCTAAAAAGATTATCCACCACAGCTGAGCTCAGAGATGTCTCGTAAACAACCAATAAGTGGCTGTCGCTGCAGGTGCATAGAACCGGTCAAAGTGGCGGTGCTTGGGGGAGGCCTATGTCCAGCAGTAAACGTCTTTCGGCTGAAATGATGTTTATGATGAAGTGGCTGGTGCGTTCAAAATAAGGAGTTATATCGTTTATCCATCACAAAAAATTCACCCAAAGGTGGATTCGCGGAAAGTCGGAAACGTTTGTCTGAGAACACTCTTAGCCTAGGTATACATTTCGTTTATCCAGCTAGGTAGTAGACTTAATGGATTCTCGAACATACGTTTCCGCGTATCCACCTTAATGTGGATTTTTTGGGGTAGATAAACGAATAACCCAAAATAAGCGAAGAGATGACAATAACGCAAACCAATCGGTTGTTTGGGTATCTCTTCGGCACCTCTGCTCACTGCTGCCCTGGTGCCTGGTGCAACAAAACACTTCAGGATCTCGAACAACCCAAACTAATATTTCTAAAATGTTTTCTATATTTTTTTTATTCCTTGAATGGGTCTGCTCTTGACCTCTTATTCACTTAAAAATACTCATGATGTAATTTCTACATATTTATTTATTTACGCGTTTGTTCGTTTTCGTTTCAGTTGTAACAGACAAAGACCGCAGGAGTTCGAGTGTTAGTGACAGCCCGATGTCCGATTCGAATGTGTTGAGAAAGGTGGCATCTCTCACACTCGACAAACTGACTGAGTCCCGGGTGGTGCGCCCCAAGTTCGTGCCTGATAAACTCAACTTCAAGCTCTTGGAAAAGTTTGAAGGTAACTAAATAATTCTACATAATAGAAGTTTTGACAAACTCTTGGTTGTTGTAGTGGTCGCCAGCACGACCCCAGTTCGACCCCCTAGGTCGGGCAAAGTTATTGGGTTTTTATATTACCTACCTGCGAATTTCTCGGTAGCAGCCCGGAGCTTGGATTTTAGCCTGGTTAATGACAATTGTCTACCTAATAGTCCCATGACTTAAAAACATAACTATATGCTAAACTAGGTACTAATGTTATACCCTACCTACCCCTTTGAGGAAAACAGACGTGATGGTTAATAGAATACTGTATAACTGTATGAGCTAAGTCATGAATCACTCGACCCTTTTTAGATCTTGATAAGTTACAGTCTGCACTTGTTGTCCTACTTATGTAGCCACCACTGTAGAGACGCATGAGATAAAAAATAAACAATAAAAACATAAATGTTATATTGACTATATGATTTCCAAACAATCAAAGGTCGTTTTCTGGACTTTGATCAGCGCAGGCTCCGTTGACAATTATATACTAGGGGCGACTGATTTAAAAATACAATCAAAAATCATCTGTCTATATTTATGCAGGCGCTAACAGGTGAATGAGCATCGCGATAAGAATGTTATCTCTTATTAACAACTAGCCCATAATTTCTTATCGCCTCTAATCACTAGTCTTAGCCTTAGTAGAGATACCGGCCATTAGTTACTAGTGAGCATACGTGACATAAAGAGCGCGAGCTCTTATTATATAAAGCTATGCAATTGTCAACAAATCGTGTGAATTTCACCAACTCCTCAGTAGCACAGTTCAATTATGTTACGTTTCTCAGTCAGTTTCGTTCGAGGAGAAAAGGGGTGCAAGACATCGGGAACATTGTACGCTTGCATAACGATGACTTTGCGCTGTTAAGAGCGGAAATTACACCTAAAATTAAATTACTCCGTGCTGTTTCAAAGTGTTTGATAAATAGTCGTCGTTCTCTAGTATTATATGTGCCACCGAAAAAGTTAAGAATGAATGTGCCGAAGACGTTGCAGTGGTATCGTTTTCAGATGTTTCTTTTAAAAAGAGAAAATTATAAAGTTCATTTAGAGTGCGACTTGAAGATGTCGTTAATTGTGATACAAGTTTATATTCATAGTGAAACACCTGTGTGGTGTAAAATCCACGTGTCGAGAAATTGTCTTACGTCGAAGGAAGTGCTACACAAAAGTACGTTTTAGGCTCAAAAGCCGCCTTTCATACTAAGCTTAGGACAAGTCCTACAGTACAAACTCAATCCGTTACGAAGGTTAAAATCAGGACATTGACGGGAGGTTATTATGTAGACCATTATCTATTCAAACATTGATAATACGCCACTTATCTACTTGCCTATTACATTTAGAACGTATGCAATGACGTCATTTCTAATACTAACGAAGGAGTAACGGTGGAGTTTCTTGCCCATTCTTCTCCATACGAAAACTACCTTTTGGAAGGGGCGACTAGAATCAATTCTATTTTATTGTAATTTTTGACGTTCAATAGTGCCTTTTATGTGCCCATTTGAAATAAATGCTTTGACTTTGAATACCTACATATTTCATGAGCTCTTCGGGGGCACACTTTGACAATCAGCCTATGTTTAAGTCACCAGTAATGGCTACATCGGATTCTGTAGGCGACCTATTTGAGGTCCGGGGTCCCATATATAAATAGATCGGTTCGAACTCTGGTGGTTCTGGTGGCCGGCAGCGGCGGCGTAGCATGCGTAGTTCATACAAACGCTTTTAATTAGCTGCAGTAAAATAACACTTCTTATTAACTCATTTCGGACTGCGTTTAGTGATATGCAATAATGCATCTCAAATAAGTTTCTTTTGTTACATTATACTTATATTATCTGTGACTATACTGTACTAGCAAAACAAGATTTGGTTGATGGCCGCGAAACAACAAAAAGACGCCAATTTCAGTTATTTAAGTAACACATAAGCTGTCATTTTACTGCAGCTAATTAAAAGTCCGAGTATACCTAAGTACCAAAATAATTTGTAAATCAAATATATTCTTAAGGTAGGTAGTGTGTATTCATTCCGATTGGATTACAGAATATCTAGGTTCCCAAATATATATTTTGAAAGGACTCTGATATTTAAAGACGAGATGTGAGGAATTTAAAAGTTCCATAGAAAACTTATTTTTCTTAAATCAGTGTCCATTCTAGGACATTTGGAACCTAGATATTCTGTAATCCAATCGGAATAAATACACACTACATTAAGAATATATTTGATATGTAGGTAAACTGTATAGGTAGGTACTTAACTGTAATGTTGAGTAGGTATGTACCTACTTATACTTTTTAAATTTATTACCATTTAAATTGCAATGCCTTAACAGGCAACTAAGTT
Source organism: Gortyna flavago (assembly GCA_963669345.1). Taxonomy (NCBI): domain Eukaryota; kingdom Metazoa; phylum Arthropoda; class Insecta; order Lepidoptera; family Noctuidae; genus Gortyna; species Gortyna flavago. The sequence goes on along the minus strand of OY770129.1, from coordinate 6,670,068 downwards.
CTAAGAACCTATTGTTAACATCTTCAAAATTCTGTACACTAAGGGCGCTTACAGACCAACGACACTCGATCGACGACGAGCTCTGCGGCGTAGTCGCATTGCTGACGACCATGGACGACGACGTCGTCGCCTAGCGGCGGCGACGTCGCCCAGTTGTGTCGTTGCAGTAATTCCGTGCAGTCAGCAACAATTAGTCTAGAATACGCACGTAAATTACGAGTAGGTAAAATGAGTGACGACGAAATTGAAAAAGAAAAAGCAACAATTGTTTTTCTTCTTCAAAAAACATATTAATACGCAGTAAAGTTTAACAAGAGCAAGAATACGTCTGGTCTCCGAGACTATTTGACAACTACTACATACGCCATAACTAGGCCACTAGGTCGACGGTGCGTCGACGACGTCGTCGTCCACGGGCGTCAGCAAGGCGACTCGTCGTCGATCGAGTGTCGTTGGTCTGTAAGCGCCCTTAGTTCGCAATAATTTGCATTTGATATAATGTAGGTACAAATTATTTTGGTAAGTTTTAGGTACGTTTGTATGAACTACGCATGCGGTAGTGTAGAAGGCAACTACACTTTAAACACCCACGTCCACGTGAGTTTGTTTGTTTGTTGCCTGATGGAAATATAGGTAACGCCGTAACGCGTAACATCAATTAGTAGGTAAAACATAGCAGGATCTTTTTGCCTTATGTCTGCAGTCATGGTAGACGGTAGGTACCTACCTAATGTTTATTTTTTAGACTTATTATTAGATATTCTCGTCTTATTGCTAGGCTTTGTATTAGGTACTCTCTAACAGCTGCATTCCTAATCCACATCTTAGTCCAATTTACACGTCTGCTGGAGGATTGGCGTTGATATTATTACAAAAAAAAACGACGCAAACGTTTACGAAAAGAACTTACAGAACCGACAAAGAACCTATAGACATGGCTTTTTAACGATATGCTTCTCTTAATCGTTAGGTACCTACTATGTACCCGGTACCTCGGTCTTTCACATGTACACATAGATTTTCACACTTGTCTTATTTGCGCAACGTTTTGGCAAATCCCAAATTAAAAAAAATGGGTATAAGTACAGAAGCCAGCACATCAACCTACCCCAATCTGTCAAATTTCTTTGTTAGATTTTCAACTTTACATCAAAGGAATAAGGTTCATATTCAATTGGGACAATTTGACAGATTGGAGTAGCTTGATGTGCTGGCCTTTGTACAACTCGGATGCAATAAGACAGCGGACCACCCACATCAATTTTATTGTCGCTTCAAAATGTGTATCGATGACGTCGATCGACCGCAGTAAGGTTGTATCAAAATCTGTGTTAGGATGTGGGATCTTGAAATAATCGGCGATCAAAGTCACTGCATGTGTATCTAGCATTGGCTATTTAGTCTTCGTGGGACAAAATATCTTCGCACATTTTCACCGTCTAAATACATAATTTATTGAAAACCTAGATAAATATTCCAAATAATTTGTTTTGTTACATTTTAATTCGTTTTAGTTCCAAACTAAAGTATACTTTACACTACTCGATGCAAAACAATGAATATTTATCGATATGATCACGTTATGCGGTTGCGCGTCACTAATTTGAATTATCTGTCAAAAGTGTCAAAGTCAAACTATTGCGGTAATGGTTGGTGGGCAACCTTGTTTATGTTCAAAAACTGCTTCTACAAATCTACATAGTGTTTTGTGTGAACTTGAAAGCAAAACGTTTGTGTTACTTCCAGGTCAGATGCTCCTGAACTGGTACATATCATCAATAACGGAGAACAGTCACTTGAAAGCCTTGTTAAGTGTTCAAGATCAAAGGAACCTTGGGATACAGTACTGTACTAATCTTCTAGCCGCTGGCGTCCTTAGGCAAATAGCTGACAAGGATGCGCCCACGGAAAATATATTTAAGGTACTTACTTACTTTCATATTTAGACTAAAAGAATGCTATCTTAGTATGTCACAAAAAGTTAAATCCTAACCAAACATAGTGTGTTCTGTTCTAGATTTGATGAACGTTTGCGTGCGTTTTAATAGTACCTACTTACAATTTAATTGTAAAGGCAATATAAAGTAGATAAATAATTATGTTTTTTGAAAGTGTTGCGTGCATACTTCACCAAAAACAAAAACTAAACTATCAGTTTAAATTGTCTCACAGAATAAACAACTTTTTACCTTTTTTAAATTGGAGATTTTGGAAAAAGACACCTATTTTGTTGTTTTTTATATTGATTAGGTCTTGATATAACAGAAAACTAGTTGTGCAAACTATTTAACATTGTAAACTGACTCATGCAGCTTTTATGTACAATGTCAGTTTTATGGCATAGCTAATGAATGGCCATGAACAAAACAGTTTTCTTTACATTTTAAGGTTGCCTACTTTTTGTTTTATCCTTACATATTTCAATCAAACAACTCAGCCTACCTATCGCAGTCTACAGCTGGACATAGGCCTCCCCATGCTATGCCACAACACCCTGTCCTCCGCCTTCCGCATCCAGTCCTTACCTATATAAAACCATTATAATAAAAAATCTTAATGTATTCTCATTCCAGCCAAATTTGATGTACTACTGGGCTCATATGGAGGCGCCGGCACTACAACCAGTCACACCAGGCAGACTACACACATCTGTGTGGCCACCTGACAAGGACTCACCCTACTTCACACAGGACAACCAACGGGATTTAGAAAACAATAAGTTCTTTAGCCAAAACAATAATGAAGAAATAAGTGACATTGACGAAGCTAAAGTAGTAATATCTCAACTAAAGAAAAAACTTCAAGAGCTAGAATATCAAATAGAGAAATATAGAATAAACACACAAATTGAATCCCTCAATAAGAACATAGAGAAACGTATTGATTCCATCAATGAATATAATTTTTTTAAAACCAGAACAGAATTAACAAGCAAAGAAGTACAGACTTCAAGTTTTGCCAGTGAACTAAATAAGCTATCAAATAAACCTGTGATAAACATACCTGAATATGACCCTCTAAGAACAAATGTAAATATTGATAAAACATTAGATTTAAGTAGTTTAGAACATAAAAGTGAGATGGCTATTACAAGTAAACCTGATATCAGATCTGAAAAAATTGTAAATTATTGTAAGTTGAATAAAAGTAGAGATTGTAATAAAAGTTATCGTAAAGATGATCTATCAGAGCTCAACACTACTGAAGATATGAAGAAGGATATTGACCAATACCTTCACAATGTTGACCAAAGCAGTGCTTGTTCATCAAATGCATCATTTTGCAGCACCTTTGAATCCACCGATTTAATTACGTATAATACAAAAAGTTTCATAGACTTAGATAAACATGGAGAGCCCCCAGTGTTAGGGAATGCAGACACCATTCATGTTCAACATACTCAAGTTTTGTACACAACAGTTGAAAAGCAACCAATATCAACTAGTCAATCATCACTGGGACATTCAAGTACTATCTCATTGGACCATGACAATGTGAGCAGTGTTGCTGATTCAGATGATAAAACATATTTATCAATATCTGACAGGTCCCCAGAACTGACCCTATCTGCGAAATCTGTACAGACCACAGAGACACCTGTGTTAGCGCGAGTCTCGCCCGTGAGAGCTAGCCTACCTACTCAAATTGTACATTTCCAACCTCCCCCTTTACCAGGAATGCCTCCTCCTCCTCCTCCGATGCCAGGAACACCTCCCGCTTCACCTGAGTTGCACTCGTCTTCCTCTCAATTTCCAGAGCTAACCGAACCCCAGCTTACGCCTGAAATAAGCCTGTCGCCACCTGCGACTGTGCCCTGTATGGGCCTACCACTAAGGACTGACATCGGCCCTTCACCGCCTCCAGTGACTACAATGGGTCCTCCACCCTCTTCTATGCCCGAACTAGATCCTCCAAATCCTGAAATGTTTCCTCCACCCCCTCCAATGCCTGAAATGGGTCCTTCACCCCCTCCAATGCCAGGCATGGGTCCACCGCCCCCTGCAATGCCCGGCATGGGTCCTCCACCCCCTCCAATGCCCGGAATAGGCCCTCCACCCCCTCCAATGCCCGGAATGGGTCCTCCACCCTCTCCAATGCCCGGAATAGGCCCTCCACCCCCTCCAATGCCCGGAAAGGGCCCGCCACCCCCTCCTATGCCCGGAATGGGCCCGCCACCCCCTCCAATGCCCGGAATGGGTCCTCCACCCCCTCCAATGCCCGGAATGGAACCCTCGCCTCCACCGATGCCCGGCATGGGCCCCCCGCCTCCACCGATGCCCGGCATGGGTCCACCCCCACCTCCTCTGCCGGGTATGGGTGCCCCACCACCTCCCGCAATGCCCGGCCTGGGCCCACCTCCGCCCCCACCGCCCCTGTCTAGCGGGCCTGTACCTTTCCCAGCGCCGCCTGTCGGAGGATGGAATGTTCAAAGAGCAAGTAAGTAGCGGCCACTTCTATAAAAAGATTTCATTTTAAAAATGCAACCCTTTATTCATAAACATATTTTCGCTAAATTGGTGTTGGTCTGCTTTTCATTAACTTAATTTACGTTAAAAAGACTAGAAAAATAGCTGTATTTTTACGATAAGTGGTTATGAATAGGGGGGTACGAGTTTAACAAAATCTTAACATTCTGCTTGTTTTAGCTTTAAGAAAAACTCCAGTGAAACCTGCTGCACCCATGAAACCGTTGTATTGGACGCGAATACTAGCAGTTCCGCCAGTGCCTGCCGCCCAGGCAGAGTCAATTCCAAGCAATTTTAAACCCTTGTGGTTGGAAATAGAAGAAACAAACCTAGATAATATTGAGGAATTTACTGATCTGTTCTCAAGGCAAGTTGTCAAGGCGCCAGTCAAGAAAAAAGTAGAAGTAAAGACGAAGATTCAACCGATCAAAATATTGGACAGCAAGAGATCGCAAAACGTCGGCATTCTTGCACAAAGCTTACATGTTGAGTTCTCCGAGATTGAGAATGCTATTTACAATTTTGATACGTCGGTAGTTAGTTTAGAAGCGTTGAATCAGATTTACGAATTGGTTAGTATGTTTATTATTCAATATGGATATTTAGCTATTACATAATTTAAAAGCTAAACCGTTAGCTTTTAAATTATGTAAACATAAATGAATAGGTTTTTTTTTAATAGACCTTCGTAAAGATTGAATCAATTAATCATCAAATTATTAAAAAAAAACAGGTTTTTTATTCTTTTTCATTTATTATTTTGTTTTGAATTCCAGCGAGCCACTGACGAGGAGGTAGCAATGATTAAAGAACATCTAAAAAGCAAACCTGAAATACCGCTGGACAGACCTGAAGCATTTCTTCAGGATTTATCTGGTATACCAAATTTCGCAGAACGAATATCCTGTTTTATGTTCCAAGCAGAGTTTGAAGATGCGGTTAGCACAACAATGCACAAACTAGATAATTTGAAACATACCTGTGAGGTGAGAAAACCTGGTTTTATTATCTGTTTTTTTTTTTTGTAAATTATTTAATATTTTATTTTATTTATTACTTTTAAGAAGGCTTACCTACAGACTAATTAAAAATAATAGGTAACAACAATACATTATCAGGTTGCTAATAACAAGCCTCCACAGTTGTATAACAACGATTACTTACTATAAAAACAATCTGCTTTTTAGAGCGGTATCTTCGTACCAGTGTGACACTGACACTCGATGTGCTATATTAACGGCTGAATACCTACTGTATTATGAATATTATAATAATATCCTTTATTTCATTATAGAATTTTTCAGCCGAAAGACATCCACTGCTGGACATAGGCCTCCCCCAAGCACCGCCACTTCTATCGGTTCTGTGCTTCTCGCATCCATATTTTTAAATATTACAATATAAAAAGTATAAAAACATTTAATTTAGGGCTGATTATTCCATCGCCAGATAACTTTTATTCGAGGAATAAAATTGACGTTTGACAGTTTTTGTATCAAATAACTCAATATTATTCCTCTAATAAAGTTATCAGATAATTGAACAATCAGCCCTTAATAATATAAAAAATACTGGCTCATTGATATCGGGACAGGGTCCAAGCTACGGACCAGTCAAGGCTCCAGAGAGAGGAACCTCCTAACAATACAAGTCGTGTCCAGTATTACCGTTTTCTACTACTTTCTAGGTGTTCGTCGAGGCTCTAGACTATTAAGTCACATATTATGGCGACAACCTCACGAGCCAAGCCAAGATACTTGATTTGTTTACCTTTCTCGGCTTTCACGAGGTTCCCTTCATGCGGGATCGTTAAGTCAACAATCATTGCGCGCCGCTCTATTCTATTCTATATTAAAAATATTATTGTAATAAAAAAAAAACAATTTGTTTTCCAGTTTCTGACAACCAGTGAACCTCTGAAGAGATTGTTTGCTATAATCCTGACTCTCGGCAACTATATGAATGGTGGGAATGGCCAGAGGGGACAAGCTGATGGATTCGGTCTTGAGATTCTTTCAAAACTGAAGGATGTCAAGGTAAGCCTTCCTGATTTATAAACTATGTCTGCAAAACAAAACTGCGCGGTAATTGCACAACACACTAACAGTAACAATGGCATTAATTTTGACAGTTCAACAACATTCATTGCGTTATTTACATTGCTGAGCAGATTTTTTTTTCGAACGTATGATGTAATGGATTAGCAATACCCTTCAAAATGATTCATATTGTGATTGATAGTGTGTTACGCAATTTGGGTGATGTTCAGTAGATATCATGTTTTAGGGTTGAAAGGGTAGTAGAGTGCCTAATTATGCCCTCCACCTTCCCTCCCTGTCCCTTACACCTAGATTGACAATACTTTAAATCAGAAACGTTAGCTGTTTATTAGATTTCAAACTTATATGTAACACAAACTATATTCCAACTAGTGCTGCAATCTATTTGGAGGACCTTTATCATGCACCCAGTATTGATAAAAGTCATTATATTGTTATAAATAAGTTTTACATGTGAATGTATTATCGCCATGATACATATTTTACTATAGGTACCTACTATCGTATGACTCAGCCCAGATTATTTGTACATAACAATCTGGATATATTCATTTTTCAAACAGGACCAGAAAATTCACAGAATAGAGTGGTTTGAAAGGAAAAAAGGGAGCCTCCCTGTTCTCCTTGGTAGTTAGCCAGACTGAAAATAGGCTAACATAATAAATATTTATATCTATCTATAAGTACATGTTGTAAATTAAAGTCGAATTCGTGTCTGTGCATGTGACCACATTGTTCTTCTAAACTTATCCATCATTTAGAGAATTTATTCCGGAAAATTTATGTGAATGATATTTTATGAATATTAAACTTACATGTAATAAAAAAATCTCGATGTTATGTCAAATCGTAAAAACAGTGCGGCGTAAGGGCGTGCAGCTGCTGGTTTATGGGTCGGTACATATCTGACGGGAAATGCGTCAGGCTAACTTCGATTGCGTCTATTTATTCGCTCGACGCACTAACGCATCATCGGTTGAGTGTGAAAGGTTGAATGTTTTATCATATAATTGTGTTCTGGCGTTACGCGACCGATAATACGCGACGCATTTTCCGTCAGATATGTACCGACCCTAATAGTAATGTATTTAAACTCATTGGTATTGTCCGTAGTCAAAGCAGTCGAACGTGACGCTGCTCCACTTCATAGTGCGTACGTACATGCGGTCGAGCGGCGGCGCGCTGTCAGACGGCTGCACACTGCCCGTGCCCGAGCCAGGCGACGTCGCCCGCGCAGCTACCCTAGACTTCGCCGATGTGGCCACACATCTCACCGCGCTTAGGAACCAACTTGATGGTAAGAGGTGTTACTAATGTTAGACACACCTGAGATGTAGGTTTCATACATCTCAGGGGTCATTTGCATGACATTTACATCTATATGTCGCAGCCAACATGTTAAATTAGCCGTTCAGTTAACTGCCTGGCCTTTAGAAGTAGTACTCGCCTCGCTTCGCTCTCTCGGCTCGCACGCGGTTGATCACGGTTCTAATCTAACCTAACCCAATTGGTCGGGGTGCCCTGCCTTAGTTACTGCGACCAATTCGGCTCGCGCGTGATTAGTTACAGACTTCCAACCTAAACTGTAATTGAATATTATTCAGGCCGTTAGTTGAACGGCCGCCGTTTAGTTAAAAGGTTAGGCGGTTAACTGAACGGCTAATTTAACCAGTTGGCTGCGACATATACAGCGTGGCGCTTTAATGGCGGCATTAATTTAACACACGTATACGGTATCGCGTTTTCGTCGTACAAATTTGACAACTATTAATGAAAAAAGAAAAACATAGGGACACGGTATACGTCCTTCCTATTCAGTTTATGAAATATCTTTTAAATTGGTCCAATATTGGAGAAGGAAATAGGCGAGAATGTCCTACCCGTGTGTTAAATTAATGTCGCCATTGTAGCACCACGTTGTATTTTATGACATTTCTTTCTAATTACTACAATAAATTATTAGTATTTAATGCTTTTTTATTAATGAATTACAGATTGCAAAGTTAAAATGAAGAAAGTTATAGAGACCGACGCTCAAACACGTAATCTCAACGAAGACTCCCCGACTGACGAGGGGAAGAGAAGGCTAGAGGTGTTCAAAGAGAAGATGACCGTATTCCTAAACGCAGCTGAAGAGAAACTAAAGACTGAAAACGAAAACTTAGACGAATGCCGTACGAAATTCATCGCGACTGTGAAGTTTTACCAGTACAGTCCTAAATGCGGAAAATTGGAAGACTGTGAACCGAAAGAATTTTTTTCACTGTGGACCTCGTTTTGTAGCGATTTCAAAGATATTTATAAGAAAGAGGAACAAATTGCGATTAAAGAAAAGTGAGCATTGCTGATTTTCATTTAGCGATTTTTTATTTATCGTGTCTTGTCTTTCCGACGTCTAATGCATGTATTAAGTACTAGGAGCAAGATGCAGCATAAGGTCCTGGGTTCGATTCCCGGGTCGGGCAAAGTTATTAGGTTTTTCCACCAGGAATTTCTCAGTAGCAGCCTGGAGTCTGAATTTGTGTCCGGTTGAAGGCAATAGGCCCGCCGCGCGCCATATAGACTTAATTCCGAGATTATAAATTTAAAATCGTATTGTTTCAGGTTAAAAGAAGCCAAAAAGCTGCAAGAAGAACGGAAACCTGTCACTCAGCCTAAAAAGGAGGGCGGTTTGAAGGCGCGTTTACAGAAGCTGTCTAGTACAAGGAAATAATACTTCGACCTAATTTGTTAAAAGCACAAAGGATGTATTAATTTTATTTGCATTCCAAACGTAACATTCCACTCAAATCTAATAACAAGAAACTAACAACACCATTTAGGTACATTCCTTTAGTAATGTTTTATTTTTGTAATTTAAGATGAGTTTTGCGTAATTTAGTGTATTGATAAAGGCCTAAGTTTCAACTCAAGATGGTTATTACCTATTTTTGAAAGAATAGCTACTTTACTTTTTTATTATGGTTTTGTAACACTTTCACTAAAGCCTATACTTACTAATAATTTACACTTTTAATGGAGCTACTACTATATCTGCTTCAAGCTTGCCGAGCCATACAAAGTTGATTGAATTTAAAAGGTTGCAGGGATGAATTAAGACTATGCAAAATGTATGTCTGTGTGACCACTTAAATCTTCTAAACAATGAATTTGAATGCGGTTTTCACCATCATTTAGAACATACATTAACATTTAACTTAAATAGCACAGAAATCTCGATATTAGACGTTGTCATTGCATCGTGTAAGGGCGGGTCGCTAGTGTTGTACATAATATTATATAAAATAGTTGTTGTTCAAGAGTTATTGTGAGGGAACTCCTAAAAATGAGTTATTGGTGACAGGTTCCCTAAAAATCATTATAAATTGATACTTATAATATGTATCATTCAGAATATCATGAAGTATTCCTGCACATATGTAATTGTACCTGATATACTGTTTTTTAATGCATTATTTTAATTTAAATGCCTGATTATGTGCATAGTTATTCATCTAAAAATGGTGCTGTAACAATTGTTGTATCTGTAAATATTATTATTTAAACAATATAAAACTCAAATATTATTATTAAAAGCTTTTATTGCATGTAATCTAAACATTTTTGTTTCCATATTTTATGGAACTTCTTATCAATTTTCCTGTTGGTGAAAGTGTCACTAAGTTTGAGTAATGCATTTTTGAGAGCATGCCATTGCATAAGACTCAAGTGGCTGGTTAGTGATTTACTATCAGATTCATTTCTGAATGTTTCCTCTCGTTCAATAAACTTCTTTAAATAGTTAGAACTTGTAACTTTCTCATGAGAATGTTCACTCACTGTGACAGCAGGTAGAGGGGGCCGTGTTTTGTTGTCCTTGGTATTAGAGTTGAGAAGAACTTTAAAACTCTCTCTAGATAACAATACACCATGATCTATTTTTGTTACAGTTGGCACTGGTAATGGGATCTCCTGCTTTTTTTCCAATAATGACAAAGGTTTCATAATCTCTTCCTGATCTGATTCAGCTTGATCTTCATTAATTTGGTTTACATAGCCAAGTATATTATCAAACAGATCATTATCGTCATCATCAATCAAGGTATTATCAATCTCAATATATTTCTTTTGAGCCCAATCAAATCGACCAAAGTCTTCAACATGCTTCAGGTCCAACCATTGTTCAAAGTCTTCAGGTAGTTTATAATTGTCTGGTAGAAAATTCAGCCCTTTCAGTTGTAGTTTAATTAAATAGGGATACAGGTTTGAATACCAGGTTGTAGTGTGTTGTAGAAGCACCATACTCATAGACCACAGTCTACTCAAAAGAGCATATGGTAACAAGCTCATCCAGTGACTCTCACCTCTCTTTATCCTGTCCAAATAAAACACTGCTGCTCGTTTTGAGCAAACACAAACCCTCAACATTATCTTGGCAAATGCCATAATTCTTAACAAAACATATTCCAGCATCTGCCTTGTTGGTAAATAAAGATCATCGTCCCTCTCTGAAGGCAGAGCTAATGAAAAGTTTTCAATCTCTTTCAAGAGGTTTAAAGCCAAGTACTTCTTCAGAGCTGTGTTTACTTTTCTTAAATTCCTGTAGCCTATATCATTGCGGAATTTCTTATCATATTTGTATAAAAATCTTGAGCAAATAGCACTTTCCTTGTGTAGAGGCGACTGCTTTGACAACACTTTGATAATGTTATTAAATATATGTTTTAATGCTGATACATCTGGAAAAGTAAGACTTATTTAGAGGAATTATTGCGTACATATCTTCTGCGTCACAAGGTAATATTGAGGCGTGGTACTGATTAAACAATAAATAATTAAAAACAGTGAACGAAATATATGTTCGTTCACTGAATAAAAATGATGATAAGCCACTCCAAATAAACAAAGAGTCAAGGATAGAAAGATGGTGAATACTGTTAAGGAGTGCAAGGACCTTGAGTAATTTTTTGTTGTGTATTTACAATAGAAAGAACAAAGTTTTTTGGAATTGTAAACAACGAATGCCTCTTACCAAATTTGGTTACACATAAAAACATGTTTACTGGTGGCGGTAAGAGAGTAGCACAGTTCCATGGCTCTAACATTATAGTAACAATTGTTAACTGACTCTATTATACATATAAATTTTATTGAAAACGAAAAGTTCATAACATAACCTCAAAAGTCGTTTTTTTTTTTTTAAGTAGTTTTATTTTGGCATGTGTCACATCAGCTAGAAAAATTTAATAGGGAAAGCTACGGAGCAGTGTTGCTATCGTAAAAATCTGAGTTGCCGGCCGTATAACACAGTCTATAGTCTATAGTTTGCTAAAAAATACTAAATTAGTTTTAAAAAAAAAATGTCTATTCCTCATTTGTTTCTCCTCCAGGTTTTTATCGTTTCTATTACCTCAGATTCATCTAGTCTAGAGTATACTTGTCTTGTCTTGTCCTTGCTTCTCATTTTGTCGCACTCGTAGGCACAGACAAAAAGTACTGTGGGCACAGATTAGGTACGGTACTAATGTAGGTGGTACTCGTAGGTGAAACAGTTACGTTAGTTACGAGTACGTGGTGTCATTTGCAACCTTTTCATTCATTTTTAACTAAGGCGAAAGAGATGCCACTTTGGCGGTACCAATGACTAAATAAACCTATGGACTGAGCATACCTACAAAATTAGCGTGTATACATACACGAATCGGGCACTAAATATGGCCGCCTTTCGTAGGGTTCTTTTTGTTTTTTCTTGCACCAAACTCTTTTATACAACACTAGGGCATGATTTTCCTATTAATAGACACCAAAACACCTTGTTTCTAAACGTATTTCTCTCGAAAACAACAAAAATATTTTGAGCAATCAACCGTTTGACAGCGCATCTACCACAAAACCATTCATAAAACTCGGCACTCAACATGGCGGCCCGTCACGCATAGACATGATATTGACGTTACACAAAAGTGTTGCCAAATTTAGTACTTGACAAACATTTAGATTGTCTCTCTTTTCATATGCAGCTCTTTAGTTAAAAAAAAAAATAGAACGCTTTTTGACATGTGTGTGTCGATATGATAGATATTTGTATAACTATTATTTCTATAGTAGAATAGGGCATCTCCATGTTTCTCACTCAATGGGCGGTACATACAATTACAACTTCATGTTTGTTGTAGTCGGAATTTTCCCGGCTGTGCTCATAAAATTACCTGTGTAAGTTTCATTTAGTACGTTTCATTCATTACGTTAGTGAAAAAATTTTTGTTTCACCTAGAGGGTTTTCATGAAAATTCACGACACCAGTTGGCGCCACTTTGACAAGAGGTCTTCCAATATAAAACATATGATGTCGATCATCATCCGTTTCATTCGTTCGTTCATCATTCAGTCACGACTATAGAAAATATAGGCGCTTTGACACTTGTGACAGGTGGGGCGGACCTGACGTCTCTGTGCTGCCATCTAGTAAACGTCATTTTTCAAACACCCTCATTGCCGTATCAGAAAAACACAATGACACAAATGCTAAGCTTCGATTTAGTAAAAATGAATACTACTCCTACTACTAACATACTACTACTAATAAACTGCATAATGCTACTTTCCATATTCAAGTTCAAGATCGATTTCTCTTTGGTAATTTTTTTTCTATTGCAACTTTAATTATAAGTATTGCAACACCGACAAAAAGTTTTCTGAGATTGACCGGCAAGCAATATAATAAACTATAGTGTAGTGGGAATATTATTTTTGGATTAAAAATAAGTTTGTATCAAATCTTTAACATTATTTCGTTGTTAGCAGAAGATACTGTGTAGGACGCAAAGTATTAATTTAATAAAATACTGTTTTAGAGTTAAGCTGTGTTGACTGCATTATGCCTAAACACAAGAAGCAAGAAAGCTCCAGCAGTTCTGATAGTGATGAGGGACCTGTCGACGTAAGTATTCTAATTCCACAAATTTTTTAAATCTTGGTAGTACAGAATACATTCTAGAGTTTCTAGAAATTAGTTACGTCCACGTTTTTATTACACGTGTAAATGCAAATGGCCAACAAGCAGCAGGTTAAAACTTAGCGACTTTCAATACTTTTAATGTACTGTTTTAAGTTGTTTATTTTTTCTTCGTTAGCGAAACGAGCCCAATGAAAACTTCTCAAATACTGGAGTAGTTTTTATGAGCACCGATTTTAAAATACCCTATGTTCATGATCTCCACACAAAGCAAGTTTTGCACTGTCTGCCTGTATCTTAAATAAGTAAGTACATAATATTTGTGAATAAAGAATGATGGGCGTTTTGGCCGGTATGTCCAATAAAAACCACATACATCAAATGAAAGCTTATATCATAAGCATCAATTTTCAATATGAGCAGAAGGCTGTGAAATACTGGGTTAAAGAGATATCAGACCTGCAAGTACTATGTAAACATATTAGTTTATGACGCTAATGTTCACTGCAGTTCTCAATAATATTAGTTATTGATTCAACATAAAGGTGCTTATGGCCAAGTAATAACAGCCACACTGGTCGATCGATCAGGTTAAGCTGCACTTGCCGCGGTTGGTCCCTGGATGGGTGACCATTTTTACAAACCAAGACCCCTCCATGCCTCAGAAAGCATGTTAAGCCGTTGTTGGTCCCAGCTGTCATTCGTGGATCTCATTAGAACTATTGGTCACCAGGCCAGGCTCTATACAAAAATGCCCATCCTTTTTTAATATGAATATCAAATAATTGTTTTCGATGTTTTGCCTCAACATCAGTTATTAGTAGGTAAAACTAATTATAGTACTTATCTATTTTCATCTCTGAAGTTTACACTTCTGTTGCCAACTTTGTTTATTGAGTTATTTATGAAAAAAGTGTTTACTCCCGTAGTCTATTATTACTGTCACTTAATTAACTTCCAACAAGTTTAACCTTTTAACCGCCCAACTTCATATCAGACGTCATGCCCCCAGTACCAGAAAACAAAAAAAAAGGGATAAAATATACCTGATAGAATACAGCGTAATTACTTAAATAAAAAAGCAGGTTAAACGAACTGTGGTATTTTGTCGTAAATGGTGAAATGGACCCTAAAATATTAGTCCGATTAATCTGACGTAAGCGGTTAAAAGGTTTAACAACCTGCCAATTGACTAGAAAATTGGTGTCTGCATAGTAATCATACTTCAATAGGACAAATTGCATTATTATGTTGTATTAAATGTGGATGCTCTTCAAATAAATTGTTTACTTGTTTGCAGAGAAACCCTCCTGCCGAAAAGAAAGCCAAAATGGGCAGCAGAACAGCGGATAAAGAGCCAACTTGGGTCATACAAGGAAAGAAATTACTTAAAATCAGGGAGTTCAAAGGAAAGGTATATGTAGATATAAGAGAGTTCTATGAAAAGAATGGTGATCTGTTACCAGGCAAGAAGGGCATTAGCATGACACCTGAACAGTGGAAAAAACTGCTGTCATTGAGTGATGAAGTAAATGAAACGCTTAATACCTTATGCTAAGAGCAAAATATTTATTGTTGATCCTTATAATAAATGTGTGTTATTGTAAAACAATTGCTTGTTTTAATTTATGATGTAGCTGCCTGCTCTTTTCGAATAATTAAAGGGTATTGTTTCTTCAAACTGATTATTTAAACAAACTGATTAGTAGGCGTTCGATAAACGTATGCGCAGCGCAGACGCCGCGACTACGCGGCGCAGGCGTCGCGTTGCCGCGGCATCAGTGCAAGGGTAAATGCATACGCTGCGTAGCGCCGCAAGTGCGCGACGCATGCGCCGCTTTACTGCGGAGTCATGTACAGAGGCCAGCACATCAAGCTACCCCAATCTGTCAAATTTTCCCAATTGAATATGAACATTATTCCTTTGTAATAAAGTTGAAAATCTATCACAGAAATTTGACAGATTGGGGTAACTTGATGTGCTGGCCTCTGTACAATCCTGTGTCTGCGCCGCGTTCAATTGACCCCAGAGGCAATGCCGTTGTATATGCCGCAAACGTTTATCGAACACCTACGCTGGACAAACGCTAGTGTGAAGGCGCTCTTATGCATGAGAATGAGCGTTTTTATTATATTAGGTAGATAATGTATAGTAGTATAGTGGCTTTCAATGTGATCAAGTTAGATTAGAGGATATAAATAACGAGTAACTGATTAATAATTTATTTACATTTTTCAGTAGTAACTATGTATACAGGAAAAAATCAATGGGCCTTGAAGGGATCTTTTAGATTATTTTACTTAAAGGGAACATTCCTTTATTAAAAAAAAAACAAACTGCATTCAAATTTTTCTCAATTCCTAAACTGGGAATCGAACCAGCCAAAAATTAAACACTCGCTAT
This sequence comes from Gortyna flavago, assembly GCA_963669345.1. Taxonomy (NCBI): domain Eukaryota; kingdom Metazoa; phylum Arthropoda; class Insecta; order Lepidoptera; family Noctuidae; genus Gortyna; species Gortyna flavago. Next base: position 6,654,204 of record OY770129.1, on the reverse strand, counting down.
TTTATTTCACTAGTCGCAACGGTAAATGTTAAAGATAAAATTTCTCCAAGAAACATTAGGTCTTACACTCGTCTGTCGTACAAGATATCCATGAAATCTAATATTTAGTACACAAGGGCTTTATTTGACATCACCTAGACTTGAGCTGTTCACGTTTAACAAGGAAAAGAGACGTAATAATTTTCCCCTTTTTTCCTGTGTACCCTTGATGGTACAGTGCATATAACTCAAACATCCAAAGACATTCTATGAAGTACAAGCGAACAACTTATCAGTTCAATTATTACCTAAAGTGTAACAAAATTGTAATTTACAAATAGTTCAAGTATCAATGTCTTGCTAGGTTATAATTTTCTTTTTACGTGTTTACGTGTCCTTCATAGAATTATTGATGATAAAATAAAATTGATGTTAGATTTTATGATCTTTTTTATTTCTAAGACCAAATGTTTATTAAAGTGCTAGCTAGTACAAAAGCTAGAAAGTGACTAAGTACTTGTTTAGATGGCCAGGAGTGTACTTTAGGCATACGGTTCTTGGTGTTAATAAAAGCGTCCCGTAAGTTGCAGTGATTTTTTTTCCAATAGCCCACTGTGTGTATCACTGCTGGGCAAAGGCCTCCACAGTTTTCTTCCAAAGCTAGATATTTTGTAACTATGGTCTCCGGCCATGTAGGCATGTAGGCCCCGCAAACATTATTAGATAGTCAAACAGCCTTCACAGTCTCGACTTTATATAGGGGGAAAATAAATAAACAAAAATTAAATAAGTCCTTTATTGACGATACAAGACTTGAAATGTAGATGAGGCAGAGTCGCTTTACAGTTCCTACCCTTTGGTTTAAAACCTCTAGATGCACGTAATAACTATAAAAATAAACAGGTACAATATTGAGCAACCCTCACTTTATACCAAAAACCCTTTAGGGCGAAAACATTATAATTAAGTATTCTTATCATGCTGTTTTGTGCTTTTATCGTAAGACTCCTGACCCAGGTTGGCCAAAGCAAGGAAAACCTGTTCAGATGGAGATTCATAGACGACTCCGCCTCAGAGTGCAAATGCGTTGCTGAAAAATGGAACTCTTAATATCGGACGCTAGTGACAACGCCAAATTCTGGGCCGAGTCCATTTAGATTGAGATCGACCGCTAAGAAGATCGTAAGATAATGCGATAATTAGACGTGATTTTTCAGTGCCCTGGAGGCCTACCATGATCTATTTAAAAACGATTCAAATGCAAGACATTTCAGTTTAGGTTCTTAAACAGCATCGCTCACAGTCGTACCATGACAACCAATACGCTCAGCGGCATTTGGATCGTTGAAAGTGAATGAGCGTTATTAGCTCGTGGTAGGTATCCAGATGGCACGGCCTAAATTGAATCGTTAAACTGACATCATGGTACGAATTAGAAGAACAGTTCAGTTTAGGTCCTAAAGTGGATTGCGTTAAGAGCTCGTGGTAGGTATCCTGTACATTTTGTTACACATCCCTGTGAGTTTTAAATTCAGTGATGTGGATAGTAGACTTATTAAAATGTATTTGCCCTAAAACTTAACAAGATTAACCGTACATAGTCTTACCTACTGCTTGAAAAGTATAAATTATCGAGTATAGCCTAGTGAGAAGGAAACTAATCATACTAAATCCATCACAAAACATTGGAATATACTCATACCTTGTCCCACAAATAAAACTAACGCTCCATTACTAATATTAGAAATGCGAAAGTGTGTCTGTCTGTTACCTCTTCACGCTTAAACCGCTGAACCGATTTAGATGCAATTTTTTATAGAGATAGTTTGAGTCCCGGGAAAGGACATAGGATAATTTTTATCCCGATATTCCCACAGGATCGACACTTATGCGGGTAAAACCGCGGGGCGCTGCTAGTATTGTATATAAAGGAGGAACGCACATATCAACCTGTGATTTGGGTTTCAGATCATTATCAATTGTTTCTAACAATATAACATTACATGCTATCTATAACATCCGAGTTAATAAGACAAGAAGATCAGTATATAAAAATACATATACACACTAGACACCTATTTAATAGAAAGTATTTAATTTGATAAAATTGACTAAACTTTAACCTAAATGGAAACATTTGGCATGAAATTACACAACTATTGTATGACATATTATATGGCATGAGTAACAATTTATCACCTATTAAACATGACTAGCGTTACTAGTAACGTTTCAATTTAGTCTTATACTATGAGGACTAATAGTTCTTAAATTTAATTTTAAATAAATGCCCGCCCAATGTTATTACAAACATAGTAACACAATTATGAAACTACCCAGGACTAAAGTTATATTTACAAGATTAAAAAAATTAGAGCAAGAAAATCCATTGAGAATAATGCATTAAAATCAGTTGATTTCTTTTGTTGGTCCTCAGTTGATAGAACTAACTAATATATTCGAAATATCACTCAGAAAATAGTATTGGAAAATTAGTATTAATAGTAGGTATGATAAATGCTTGCTTCAAACGGCATATTTGATTTAAAAAATCAAAAGTATACACTTATTTAGGGCCTAATTTTTTGCTACTCTAACTTACTAAAAAGATTCTATTACTACGAAACAGTAGTTCATATTAAAGGTACGCGTTCACTTCACAATAACTCATAACTCATGAAAAAACACATACACAAGTCATTCAGTTTGGATAAGATGTATCGAATATACATTTTATTAGTAATCGGGCAAGAAATAACGCTCAAAAGTATTGGCAGTACAAAAAAAAATTTACAATAAATAACTAAAAACCATCCATTGAATTTGAACTGGAAATAATTGCCATACATAATATTGATACAACTTCCATGGACATTCGCTGAGTATAATATGATCGCATACCTTTATATCTAAATACATCCACAATACAAGAGGTACTTAATTAATATTAGGTACTTAATTTTAATTTATGTTATTTCACAACTTGCAGTTGGAATTTATTGTAATATATAAATTATTTTATCTTTGGTTTGATATGGAAACATTCAATCTTGAAATGATCACACATTTCTTGTACCTGAAAAAAGAAACTAATGTTATTAATGAATACCTTCATCTTAATTGAAAACCGGCCAAGTGCGAGTTGGACTTGCACACGAAGGGTTCCGCACCACCATACAATATTTAACACTACATATACAACGGCAAAAAAACATTTTTGTTGTATGGGAGCCCCCTTCAATACTTATTTTATTCTGTTTTTAGTATTTTTTGTTATAGCGGCAACAGGAATACACATTCTATGAAAATTTCAACTGTCTAGCTTACGGTTCATGAGATTACAGTCTGGTGACAGACGGAGAGTGGAGTCTTAGAGTCGGACTTTTAATTAGCTGCAGTAAAATGACAGCTTAATGTATTACAGGTTACTTATATGACTGAAATTGGCGTCTTTTTGTTTTTTCGCGGCCTTCAACCAAATCTTGTTTTACTAGTACAGGATAGTGTAATAAACGAAACACATTTGACATGTATATCTCTAAACGCAGTCCGAAATGAGTTACTAAGAAGTGTCATTTTACGGCAGCTAACTATAAGTCCGGAGTAGGTATAGTAATAGGGTCCTGTTTTTAAGCTTTGGGTACGGAACCCGAAAAATGAGTGGCTTTGTTTAAATATTTGTGAAAACGATAGCTAAATAGCAAAAGCAATAAGTATCTTATCACAGCCACACAGAGTTTAGAACGATAACTTGGACTTATCACGACATCCTGACTACATTTTTGGAAAGTTGAATAAACTAGAAGCATTATAAAGGCACCAACCAGAACTAGGCGTATCTTTTGCCCAGAAACTCCAGGGCGTTCAATAGCACTCTATTAGAGTGCTATTTTGAGCAGGAATTTTGGTACTATATTTTTTTTTTCTGTTTTTCTATGCTAGAGGGTTATTCTTTAAATATCACTTACCACTTTAGTACCATAGTAGATATGTGCAATGGAGCTGATGACGCAGAGCGCAGCAAGCAACAAGAGCTCCGTCCCGGGCGAGACCGCGGTCCAGAACACCGCGCAGAACACTAGCGCGTACGGGATCAGCAGAGCGTTGAACGCCTCGCAACGAGTATCGCTCATTTGTGACACTATTAGACGACACTGGAAAAGTAAGCGGAAAATATCAGAATGTAAAATATTTGATCATAGTATTATTCATAGCTTGCTTGGAGATTGGCGATTTTGATAGTCATTGCACAAACCAATACATTTTTCTTAATAAATAAAAAAAAAAAACATTTCAGGTAAAGACCCATATTCAATACAAACAAGAACATAAATTATCAATTTGTCAACTTAATTTTTAAATAAGAAATGTATTAGGTACATAATAATGAAATAAAATGTTTTATGTTTAATGTTTGCGTATTTACAAGATTTCTGTTTGTGATTTTAAGTTACAAAGGAATTACGAAAGTCTGTGAAATCTAAAACGCAAGATTCAATTTCCTTTATCAATGACCTTGCATGCCATAGAATTTAAAAAATATATTTTCTGTAGTTAATAGTAACTAGAGTAACACGTCAATATTTATAACGATTTTTGTAAATCATATTCTATTGCATTCTGTCACGTGTGCTACTTTTAAATATTTAAGTATGACTAAATGTATGTGCCTATTTAAATAATTTTTTATTTTATTTTCCGCCTACCTTTTTTAGAATAAAAGGAATGCTACAAAATAAACACGTTTTATTTTAATCTACTTGCAATTACTACATATTGCCAACAGTGATTTTCACTGGTACACTATCCCGAACCTGAACATGGTATTATTTTGTCTACATTTATTCTTTTACAAGGATCTGATTTTGAAAGAAAAAGGATTGAATGATAGAGTGACGGCTGACAGAAATAAAAAAAAAACGTGTTGCGCCGACCCCACGTAACATGGGAGGGTAGGAAGATGTTACTCATAACCTCATTCCACTCGGTATAATTAGCAGAAAAAAGTAATACTTACATTAATATTAGAGAATATAGTTCCGGTGAGTATGTAGAAGATCCTGGGCGCTCGGTTGATAATATCGTTGGGCGAGAAGATAGCCCACAGCGAACTCAGCGCGAAGAATATGAACAGTGGCACCAGTGGCCGTACTGCCTCGCTGAATGAACGCAGCTTGCCGGTGCCGTCACGATACGACCTGAATAACATCATGTTATTTACTTATTCTTCTTATGTAAGCAAATATGAACAATTAACGTTATCAATCGCCTTTTAAAAGCGAATTTATAATATTAGTATGGAATAAACAAGGTTTTTGAACTAACTCAAAATCCTAAAGTGGTCATTGAACTCATCATATATATTTTTTGTGTATTAGCTGAATAAATGTGCCACTTACTTGTAAATATTCCACAAAATGACTGTCTGGCTGGTGAGCATCGCAGAGAAGTACAGCACGAACTCAAACACGACGCCCGGTGCGATGCCACCCGGCAGAGGGATGTGCCACGCTTCCGGCCCGAACACAGATGTCACTAGCAGTAGGATACAGGACCCCTGTAAGAAACCCTCGAGTTACTAAACAAATAGGTAGACACATCTAGCGATAGGTATGTACGCAACAAGCATAGTGGGGTAAGATTAAAGACAAGCATAATCAGCCTTTAATGTTTCCACTGCTGGGTAACAGGCCTCCTCTCGGTGAGAAGGTAAGACATGTGTCACAATATTCTAGTCACAATAAAGCACATGATGCGATTTAATTGCTTGCCTACAACTATATATATAGGTACTACTCAAAACAAAATAAGGGCCACCACTATTTTTCTGCGTAATTTAATTCTCGTGAAGTTTACGATGCTGGGGTTTTTAAATTAAATCAAACCACTATTTTTTCATCAAATAAAATTAATTTTAATAAGATTAAATAAAAAATTTACGACATAGTCATGATTATTAGGCTTCACCATATTTGCGAGTATTTAAACATAAACATTAAGGGTACACTTTGCCGATATTTCTCCATACAAATTTCGGGAGTGTTTTACTCCACTGTTTGACTATGTACATCCAAAGTTAAACATTCTTTCGTTTTGTCTTATTATTAATTTTGTCTGGACGGAAGCAGAATTGTAAAATAAAAAGCCATTAAAAAGTTATGAGCCAACAAAGATTCGGTTTTTCTTGCTAATTTTAACGTAACTTTGGGCGTAAATAAGTAATAAAAGAAGGATAAAATCTTCAAAACAAAAACCGTCCCGACAAAGATCAATTATCGAAGAGTTCAATAAGCTTTATTTGTAATTGATTTATGCAGTGGTTTTTTCAGAAAACTCGATCTTCCAAAGGACGTTTCGTAATTTTTACGCGCTCGTTTTACTATGGAATTATCGTGCATTTCACTCAATAATGTTCGCCCTGGCGCGGTGCGGGGGGAAGACGCTCACGCACACTTGCACAATACTGTCTTGCGCACTTTTCGAACTATTTGGACTCAGTCTGCTGCTGCCGGCTGCGGCCTATGTCGTTCGTTTGTATGTAGACTAAACTCCTTTGCGCTATAAATTATTATCATTCGCACGTGAACACTACATTGACCCCTGGCTTGAACTTTGGATTTCGATACTACCTACATTATCTGTTTGACTTCGCACTACAATTTGGACTTCGTATTTTCATTTGAAATTGGAATTGTTGCAATGTTGGTTTGAGTGGACGCTGTATCAGTGAAGTTGTATTGGTTGATTGAGGAACTGGTGTGATTTGTGAACAACTACAAATAAACAATGGGTAAGTCGTACAATTTCTTATAACTAACCTATTTAGGTAGGGACCTCCTTGAGCATATTTTTTGTTATAATATAGGTAACTAACTTCTGCCCGCGTCTTCGTCCGCGTGAAATTTTTTGATCTCCCGACCCACCCCGTCGCATCACATCGCCTTCGCTATTACTACTCAACTCCTAAGGGTCCTATAGCCTTCCTCAAGAGTTGGGCAATCAAATGCAAAAAGATTTTCATAAATCCAACCGATACTTCCAAGATTTGAGCTTTCAAACTAACAAACTCTTTAGCATTATTATTTGTATTATTTTAAAACTATGATATCTTCTAAGATATTCATTGAAATCAAGTGATGTCAAGGGCAATTTTGTTCAACATTAAATACTTGTGATGAATAATGTGTTTATTTCAATAAGGTAAAACATGATGATAATAAAAACACCTTCACACATAATGCATTATTTTAGAACAAATTTGATTACCATAAAAAAGGTTATAGTGAGTCAACCTTATAAAGTAGACATACGCTGTCGCGGCCTTTTTTTTTGTACATTTAAAAGGGAACAAATCCGTCAAACATTATTTTTGAGTAACTTTAACCGTTTACCCAGCGTACGCACGCAACGGAAGCTCACAAAAGGAATATATTTTTTTCCGTTCATTTTTCCTTGATGCTCGGCTTCTATTGATCGTAGTGTGATGTTATATAGCATAGCCTTCCTCCATAAATGGACTATTCAAGTATCGAACACAAAAATATTTTTTCAATTCGAACCAGCAGTTCCTGAGATTAGCGCATTCAACCAAGCAAACAAACTCTTCAGCTTTATAATAATAGATTATATAAAATAAATTATCTTTTAGCTAATACATTTTGTGGCTTTCTGCACAGCTAAGAGCCTAAGACTAGGGGCTTGTGGCTTGAATGAAGACCGGGCGGCGGCGCGGCGCGCGGCCGGGCTCGGCGGCGGCGCGGCGGCGCGGCGGCGGCGTACACACACAAGGTACCTTATGTAGGCAAGACGCTCGCTCAGAAAGCGGCGCGCTAGTAACTTTTATTTTGTGCTCCTGGAAATGGGGGGAGGAGTGCTCGAGTAGTATTTAGTAGGTATCCATACATAATTATATCTAACCACTATCCCTTACCTATTCCTAACTCGTGTTGTTTGTATTTTAAGTAGGTAACAAAAATGTATAATACATACATACTTATGTATAAAGTGAGGTTTATAACATAATTTATCGTAAAATCAATGGGCAGTCGTGAACTCGTGAATTAGGTGAAAACGGTGGCCTTTTGATAACGTATGTAGGTATGTACCTGTTTTTATATCGTACTAAGTACTCATATATAGGCATACTTGTACTAGCTTTTCCCCACGCTTTTACCCCCGTTCCCGTAGGGCCGTAGGAATCTATCCCACTGCTCCGCTCCCATGAGTCGCAGTGTGATGTTTCATAATCTGTACCTAACATAATCTTTCTCAATAGATAGGCTACCTAACACAAAAAGTCGGCCAAGTGCGAGTCAGACTCGCGCACGTAGGGTTCCGTACCATTTTCTATAAAAACGGCAACAAAATCATGTCTTTTCTATCCCCCCTTAGATAAATGTTTTATTTTAATTTAATTATTTATTTTTAAAGTGAATATATAAATAAATATATATTGAATATATAACTAAATATTCTGTAAATATTTCAAGCGTCTACCTGTTGCCGTTATCAATATCGAGCATACACGAGCAAAAAAATCACGTTTGTTTTTTGGGAGCCCCCTTAAATATTTATTTTATTCTGTTTTTTAGTATTTGTTGTTATCCACACGGAACCCTAAAAAAAGCTTAAACTGGTACCTAGTTTGTAAGATTTGCGCGTTCAAACAAACAAACTCTTCAGCTTTTTAATATTAGTTGGTAGGTACTTAAAAATATTTATTATAAAGACGAAAATTCTTTATTAATATTTATTATAAAGACGAAAATACCTTTTTGTGCTATTTTTTCACTCCTAAACCACTGAATCGCAGGCAAAAGCCAGTACAAAAAAAATGAAAACGGTATATGAATAAATACATTACTTACTTTTATAAAATAAATAAATAATAGTGTGTAGGAAAATATATTACTTTATTATTACAGGGTCAAATTAAATTAGCTAGCGAAATTCTGCAGACGTGATGGTATCGTTCCCTAAACACTATAAAATAAAAATCAAAAAGATTTGGTGTATTTTTTTGGGGGTCAACGACCACTTCTAGATTTGTTACTTGAAGTTTAGTATGAGATAGAAAAATCTGTTTTCTTTTGTTTTATCGTATTGAGAAATCGATACCAACCACGTCGTGAAGTTTAAATAAAAAAAAACTGTAAAATTTAAACTAATAATATTACAAGTGTCTCCTACACTGAGTTCGGTCATTGACTCCACTAAAAGTCATAAAATTATTTTATTTTTTTGTTTTATTATGGTTAGATATCGACACCCATCACGTCTGCAGAGTTTCGCTTGCTAATTTAATTTGACCCTGTATATAATGTTGGTTTTTTTATGAAACAGATCCAAAAGAGAATTGGTGAATGGAGAATTGTACCGTAGCTGCGTAGGTATACCTAATTACCTACCGCCGAAGACCGACGCGAGGACGATCGGATCGGATCGCCGCCCGCGCCGGCGCGTCCCCCTGCGCACGGACCGCGCCCCTCGGGCCCTCGCCAGTCCGCTACAAACCTCAACGCCAATGCATTCCATAAATTCTTTCTTCCTTTCACGCCGCGCATTTTTGTTATTATTGATAATAAACATTTATATTTTATTTTATTTTATAGTAGTGTTTCATTAATAGGTATACCTAAACCTATCCTAACACACTACAAAATCACCCTTATAATAATTGAGTAAGCAACTGACAACCCTTGCAATCTGCCGCTACTCACTCAAAGTTACGAGTTTGATACCTACCTACATACCTACCCACCACTACATACCTATACCCCAATAACTTTAGGTAAGTACTTACATACTATATGCAAACAATATTGATGTGTCACGTCTTGAAATTCATATAACTCTAGAACTTACTCAAATTATTATTAATTCGTTTGTAAAAAACACTAGATTTTCAAACAGTAAATAAAAAGATGTGTCAAGATTGTTTACATTTACCTAAAGTTTTTGTGTATTGATAAAAAAATAAGATAGGTAAATAATCTTGAAAACAATATCTAGGTAGTCAATTACTAAGTAATGCGGCATAACATAAACAGTAGGTAATAATAATATCACCCCGCCCGACCGGCTGAGCGTCGGGCGACCGATGACTCAGTTGAATGGCGGTGCATGTCAAACAGAATGTACTAGCGTTATAGTGCATGTGTGCATCGTCTAACGTGTCGTTTCAGTTCGGAACGGTATTTGTGTGTGTTGAACTAGACATTGTGCGTGTAGACTATCGTCTAACTGCTCATCACTGATACCATCTCTGTCAGACACGATGCGAGTTGAGACAGCGTGCTTTTTGGCCGCGCCCACCTGTGAGTTCGAGCTCGCAACTAGTTGGCTCTTAAAATTAAAGTTCAGTCTCAAAATCACAAAATGTACAGTTGCTTTTTATGGGGTTAGTACCGAGTATGGCCTCCTCTTTTTAAAACACACTCTCGAAGCCTCGAAGGCATGCTCTCAATAAGGTGTCTGATGTTCTCGCTAGGAATGTCCTCCCAACACCTTTTCAGGAGGTCAATCAACTGGCGCTGAGTGTGTACATCCTCTTGAGCTGCTCTGACTCGCCGTTTCAGCTGGTCCCAAAGATGTTCGATCGGATTTAGGTCGGGGCTGTTGGCAGGCCATGGCAAAACCTGAATATTGGCTTCCTCTAAGACAGACATGGTCGCTCGGGCTGTGTGCGCTCGTGCATTATCCTGCATTAAGATGAAGCCGTCGTCTGCTCGTTGTGAAAACGATATAACATGGGGCCTGACAACATGTTCGATGTAACTCTGTGCTGTTACTGTACCCTCATTCAGAAAAACAAGCTCTGTTTTGCCTTGTAAGCTGATTCCACCCCAGACCATGACATTGGGACCACCAAACCTGTCACGTTCGTGTATGCAAGGGTCAGAAAATCGTTCACCGCTTCTTCTGAACACTCTGACACGTCGATCGTCACTATAAAACTTCACCTTGCACTCATCCGTAAAGAGCACGTTACGCCATTCCTCCATCCCCCATTCAAGATATTGACGCGCAAATCTTAAACGGTTTGCACGCTGGCTCCCGTTCACTTTAGTTCGAACTACTCGCCTTCTTGAACGTTGCTGGTCTTCGTGCAAGCGATTGCGTATAGTCTGGTCACTGACAGTAGTACCTGTAGTGCGGCGTAGACGATTTTGCAGAGTGCGCGCTGTAGCAGTTCGTTCACGTCTTGCACAAATTCGAATGTACCGATCTTCGCTGGCAGTAGTAGCACGTACTCTTCCCGAGCCACGACGCCGAGACACACTACCGGTCTCCTGGTACCGGTTCCACAAGTTTTGAACAGCCCTTCGTGAATATCCTAACTGCTGAGACACGGAACGTTGCGATTGACCACCCTCAATCATTGCTACGGCTCTAATAGCAGTAGCGTTGTCCATGTGGTATCGAATTCTTGCCATCGTACAGTTAAATGATCGATTTGCACGCTTAGCTTCCAAAAACAACCGTCACACACAGCGAACTTAAGTTAAACTGATTGAAATAAAACACAAAAATTAAACAAAACTACCCACTTGAAAAGGTTCAAGATAAAATATCAGTCAAATCGTACCCTCGACCACAATATTGCCCATACTTCGCTGTTATCATTCCTCAACCACTTACGATCATAACAGAATTCATAGAAATGAGTTATCGTAACGTGGGTCAACATTCAGTTAGTTTAAAATGTAAATATACAAGTGGCCCTTATTTTATTTTGAGTAGTAACCTACCACAAGTATAAGCAACAATAAAAGTTGCACCAACTAAACAGTGCTTAGACGATGCAAGTCATTGCTGCAATTTTATTGTAAGGTTTACGCAAGAAACTTGCATCATGTAAATGGGGCTTAATTGTATAGGTGCAGGCGGCAGCTATCTAAGTTACCATGCCAGCTGGCTAGGTCATAGGTAAATTGGGAGACAAAAAGAGGGAAATTATTTTAAAAAATCTGTAGAACATCTGGCCTGCCGTGCTTTTTTGAATAATCTGTAAAATAAAATGAAAAGCTGTTGGTACCTACGCGCGCATCACTTGAGAACGGTTGGACCGATTTGGCAATTTTTGTTTTAAAATGGTCTTTATCATAGTCCGAATTAGGTTTTTTTGGTAAGAAAAAATTGGAAAGTTACCCGGAAAGAGCTCAAATTCCTGAAAAAACTGAAGGCCTATTTTTCTATGGGAATTTTGTATGAATTATTGAAATTTGTCGGCTCAGTTAGTTTTAAATTAGCATACTTACTAGTTATGTGTAAAATACTAGTATTCAGCTGACTAGACTGGAAGACTAACTGTTAGACTGGAAGCTGACCCCAACGTAGTTGGGAAAAGGCTAGGCAGGTAATGACTAGTTACGTGTATAGACACGTAACTAGCTCTAATTTATTAGCTAGCTCGGATTGTGTTTACTTTCAATATTAGCGAGAAATAAATAGTGCGTAACATTTCACTAGAGCAGTTATTTACATAACGGATGGGGTACCTAAACGTTCTGATAGAAAAGCATTGCACTTGTTACATTCATCAATGTTTTACAAAAACTACTAAAGCAGCCATTGCATTTGAAAGCGGGCACGGCCTTTATGCCCGGAGTCTATTATTTAGGTATTAAGTTTTGTTTACATTTTTATTATTTACTTTTGTTTGAATATAGTTTTCAATGTTTTTGTTGGTATATTGGCGTGTGCTAGCTGACAGATGGCAAATTATTGAATTGAATGTTTTGTGTTTGTAATGTTAATTACTTACTATTGTCTATTAAAGTTCTTCTAACTGAACAGACAGCTGTGCTGCTGGAGAATTTGTTGCGCCATTCCTTCCCAGCTAAAGCACTAGGAAGTGCTGAAGGGCGGGCTTTTTGGTGGACTGTCTTACGTAATTTTGACGTTCAAAAAGTGCTGTCTCTCAGCCTAGTTTAAATAAATGAATTTTGTCTACATAAGTATGATTGACTTACGATCATGGTGAAGTCATATCCCCAGGGCAAGAACATAACGCCAGTGTTGTACTTCTCCCAGTGCGTCAGGTAGAAGTTGAAGAAGATGTTCCAGATCAGAAAGAGGAACCGAAGCGTGCTCACTTCATCTCTGAAATTAAACAATATTTTAATGTTATTTCATCATTACCTACAGCTGACGTTGAGGACTATATTCGATTTTGTTTAACTAGGTATAAAAGTCATCCGATCGTTTGGGTCAGAGTCTAAAATTGATAATAGGTAGCTACCTACTTTATAACTTTATCATAGTACTACCAAATTAATTTGAATGACATAGGATGGCCCCTATTGCATTCATGAGACTTTAAAGACACTGGGGAAAGGGTTTTCAGTCACCTTATAGACCCGCCTTTGCTTCGCGCGGTTTTTGCTTCTTGAAAAAACATCGAGATTTATTTTTTGTATGTACGTTTAATATGAATGTGTAAACATTCCGGAAAAAAAATATGGTAAAAACCGCATCAAAATCGGTTGCGTAGTTTAGAAGACCGACGCGGTTACACGGGCAGACACGAAAAGACTTTGATTCGTAATAATATGTATGGATATAGGTGTGTGAAGTGGAGATGGTCGGGAAATCCAGCACGACCGCTTGGAAAGGCTAAAACGGATAGCCAAGAAAAGGCAGACCGCAGAACGTTGGCACAACAAGAAAGAGGAATTGGTTGGAAAATCATGGCTTGTTAAAGCAAAAAACAGACAAAACTGGAATTCACTGGAGGAGTCTATACCCGTCAAGGGGTCCTTAATTATTTTTAATTAATATTACTTATTCTAATAAGAACTTTTTTTTATAATTAAGAAATAATAATTGCTTTTTTATTTTATTTAAGTAAGTACCTATAGATATGTATGATGTAGCTCTGCCTACCCCTTCGGGAAACACAGAAACACATACACATAGTTCATGTTGTAGGTATCTCATCATTTTAATGTTTTATTCATAAAGCTATTGAAACTACAATCCAATCATCATTTGCCTACTATTTAAGGTGTCCACACAATCATGTGTTTTAGCTTTGTAAATAAACTGATAAGGGTTGGCCATGGGGAAATACAGCCACCGAGACGATTTTTGTTTGCATATTTAGATAATTAAGTACAGAGGCCAGCACATCAAGCTACCCCAATCTGTCAAATTTCTTTGATAGATTTCCAACTTTACCACAAAGGTATAAGGTTCATATTCAATTGGGAAAATTTGACAGATTGGGGTAGGTTGATGTGCTGGGCTCTGGACATTATGTTCAAATTTTAGCGAGCTGTCAAGCAGACATTAGCAGAGTTTTTTTCATTTATTTATTAAATTTAAGAAAATAGTTCCCATTCATGTTTACTTAATTAGTACCTATCTATCCACGTAATACGGATATTTTTTATCATGCTAGTCATCATTTTCAGCATTAATTTAGAATTAGCATTAATTATTTTTATCTATATAGATACATCCGTAGATACATTCAGCTGCATCCGTAGACTGGAAGCCGACCCCAACATAGTAGGGAAAAAGGTTAGGCATATGATGATCTAGATAGATTTAGATATAACCTTTCCCTTCCTTTGGAATTAACAAAAAAGTTCCATCTTTACATATAAACAAAAGAGTATAACATTAATCCTACGTCTTGGCAATAATATTTACCTATCTACTTAAAAATGCGTGTAGTGATGATTATTATTCTAACGAAACATAATGGCGTGATTTGTGATAACAGTAGATATAATTAGGTAGCGTAAATAATAGTTCAGTAGATAATCTTGACAGAGAATGTAATCACTGGAGTTACCGAATCTATTTATTTATTTATATAAGTATTATACTTTATTGTACATCACAAAAATACATAACATAAAAAAATACATCAAACACTACAAAATATACAATGGGCGGCCTTATCGCTTTCTGCGATCTCTTCCAGGCAACCTTGGAGTGGACAGTGATTTTCCTGGACATAAAATGGGGGTGTCGTTGGTGGTTGGTGGTGGTCTACTTCATTTTACCAATTTTAAATTGATTTTATTTTCTCAAAATTATTTTATATCAGTCTTCGCCCTGTTTGGCATTCATTAAATTAAATAACCAAATAATGTGACCAGAGCATTGATATCGATGTCCAAACGTTTCAAATACTATTAACTACCCATCAATCAAAGTCAGAAAGAAATCAGGATCGATAGAAAAATGTCGTTTCCGCCACTACAACGCATTATCAAGCTGGGTGCAGGATACTCTATCGGACAGGTCTGGCCTTTAGCGATATCCTATCTAATTTGTTACGAAGAGTCTAACATGACTTATCAATTTTCATTAAAAAATGAACTATTATAATTATCCGCTCACGCTGTTCTGATTGAAAGTGTTTGTATAAAGCTTTTGGCCCTCCATTCCCATAGCTTAAGTACCTACAGGACATTTTTATTTAAATACAGCATAGCAATACCGTAAAGGACGCACAATACCGTGGAATCTGGCAGATAAAAATTTATATTAATAAAAGATGAGACCCAGCAGTGGATGATCCCTGGACTGGACTGAGATGATAAACAATTTTTCGAACCAATTTTTAGACTATCATAAAAGTGTCACGTTCTCATCCGACGCAGTGTTTATTAAGATACCCAATATTCTCAAATAAACAGCTATTACAATGTATACAATGTCGCATCTAATACCATGTTTCTTCCGTACACTTTGTACTTACATATTATAGTGATTGTGCACAAAAAGTCAACGGTCAAGGACGAGCATTAAAGTACCTAATCACTGACAGCATTTTTTACTGAAGTTGATATTATGATATTGTGGTAACTTATATTGTCTTGTTTCGACTCAATTTGAGACCCATGTTTCTTTAGCCTACGGCATCGCGTGACTATTGCCTTCGCGTGACGATGACGTGTCAGCCAAAAAACAAATGCATATTACTTATGGCTCACCGTTTCTGGGCAACATTTTCTTAGTAATTTCAGTTTAGGAACTTCATCAATCGCGAGCAAATTTCGGCATGCGCCCGCCGTTAGTTAGTCGGAAATCCTGAACCTTCGTTTATCGTCCTTCGTAGCGTCGTGATTAGGCAGCTACTTAAATTTTGCTCTGGATTTATATACTTACTGAATGTAATAAAACATTTAATACTTGTATAAATTTATGTCTGTTCAAAGTTAGTATAAAAGCTGGTAAAAAATCAAGGGTAAGATTTTTTTTCCAACCAATATTATTTCACTAGAAAGGGGACGATTACAGAGATGACGACTGATAGAGAAGTATGTATGTAAGAAAAAGACATGTTGCGCCGACCCCAAATAAATTGGGATAACCGATAAGTGTAAGAGTATGATGATTATGATAGCTACTTACTGCCACTGCACCCTAATTGTGTAACACACTTTCAATCACAATTTGAATCATTTTGAAGGATATTGCTAATCCATTGCTTCATAAGTTCGAAAAAAATTTCTGCTCAACACGTAAATAACGCAATGAATGTCGTTGATCTGTCAAAATGAAAGATATTGCTTCTGTCAGTGTGTTAATTACCCCGCTGGTCATAATTATGCACTTATAATATGGGTAGTTAGTAGCGTACCTATCTACTAACTCAGATTACTTTTACTATGGGACAAAACATGAAATCGCGAAAAAAAAATCAGCTGTTCCCTACATTTTGACGAGTTATGCGAACATGAACAGCTGATTTTTTTTCATGTTAGGTCCCATAGTAAAAGTTGTTCATAATGATGAGTACAATGACCCCTTAAGAGGAAAACAGTGATTAAAATTTCACCCTGTATACAGCTACATTCACGTTACTGATACTTAGCTACTATGATCTCTTCCAAAAATATCTACTCAAAGTGTAAATGGATCAGAAACGTGTGGATACCAATTTGTAGTACCCACCCCACATCCGTGCCGTGTCAGGGACGTGACCGGGTCATGACCTCAAAAATATAATGAATAAATGATGTACCTGCCAAATATGCTGTAGAGGAAGGTAGGTATGAGGACCGCGGAGTAGGAGTCGAGGCCGTGGTCGAAGAGCTCGCCCAGGGGACCGCTGGTGCCGGTGCGCCGGGCTTGCTTACCGTCGATGCCATCTGGAATAGTTGGTGGCTTGTAAGAATGGATTTATTATATTAGAGGAGCCCAGCAGCAGCATTTACTCTGGCGCGGTTGTAGCTAGAGGTTTATATGTTTGGAAGCTGTCATACCACAGATATAGATAGACCTAGATAATGCAAGTATCACGATCTGTATGAAAACCAGGCGTGCCATTTTTTAACTACCATAATTAACGCAAGACCTCATACACCCCAATTAGAGTATTGACTTAAAAGTATAATACAATGACTAAAACTTCAATTCTTTAAAGCTAACTATTATTATTAGGAAAATCGTGTTGACCCTTGCATTACTTTATGCATTTAAAGTTGAGTCTTATTGCCTTAAAATCAGATTTAATTTCCTTTGACTCAATCGGCGACATTATGTATTTTGCCATACTGGCCAGTAAGTATGGCAAAATAGGTAGGTACCTACCAACATAATTTTTGGAAAAAATACCTATATTCAAACTTACTGAAATTGATTCAGTAGGCAGTCAATTGTGAACAAACTACTTTCAGGACTTGCGTTAAATCTGTTACACCTTGTATAGTGATGGAAAATTAAATCGATTCAAAGACAACACAAAGACTGTCTGCAAAATGCACCGTAGAGCTTAGAGTAAGTGAGCTTGATGTGAGCTGTCATTCCACCTAATGCTAGATATTGACACTACTGACAGTTCACTTCACACCTAAGCGTTCACAGTAGTTTTCTTTGTATATCAAACATCAAGGTCTCTAAAGAAGCGTGTGGGAATGAGAATCTATTTTCAATCTTTATATAATCTTAATCGAGTTGTTTGTTTATAAAATGTCTATAATAGTCAACTGAAAATTGTAACATTAACGTAGGTATTAGAGATATGTATGCATGACCTATATAACGTTGTTGCGAATAAGTTCTTATTGTTTTATTTTACATAGGATTTGGTGCAGCATGACGATTATCACGTGAAAATATATTATTATATAAGTATATATTTTTTTAATTGCTGAATGGGCTCACTCTTGACCTCGATCACGCCTGATGGAAAGCGATGGATGAGGTCTATGATGGTACGAGCATGCCCAGAAAATGCCTAAGGCAATGGAACTCCCACGCTTCGACGAAACACAGCAGGCTGCTTGACTCCGGTGGGAACTGGTCGCAAACCAGGCGGGCGTTAGCCCTACCACCGCAAGAGAAGAATTAGCCAATCAAATAAGGTGTTGGGTGTGACTGTCCATGCAGGATGCGCGGAGCGCTCGGTTCAGTTGAGTAATTGATGGCGGAACAAACTGCGCTATACGAGGAGGCTTCTTCATGCATCCCAAAATATGCGAAATAGATAGATAAAACGTTTATTCAGTGCAACAAAAGACACAATACAAGTTTTTAGACACAAAACATCAGAAAAGGTGAAAAAAAAAGATAACAAAGATTAAAAATATAATTTGACCCATTGACACCTCACATCTATTACGGTAATTAAGAATTGATAAACAGATTCTTATTGGTAATTTTTTTGATTACCCACGTACATGCATAGGTAATTAGTTAAGTAGCATCATTTGCTCACACGCTGATTTAATTATGTACCTACCTATATAGGCGGTTAAAAAGCAAGGTCAACGTCTTTATAATTGCAGGATCGACACAGCCAATGTGACACTCGTGTTAGATGTCGGGCATTGTCTGCGGTCGTCTGCGATGCGCCCGCGCCGGCAGACGCAACCACGTGTTGTGCACGCCCACTACAGTTATGTCTTTTGTACTTTTGAACCCATCGCGCCACTTTCCATTGAGGATTTAACTGGATTGAATGAATAGCCAGATATGCTTTGAATATATTCGAACACAGAAAAGCCATACCTACCATATCTACTAATAAACGTCAATAGAACGCTTAAGTTTGGTAATTAAATTCCTCATTTCCCACACACTTATAGGTTTTTGCACATAATTAACGTTTTTTACAAAAACATGTTTGCGACGGTCAACCAACAGAAATAAATAACCGGACTGAGATTTTCCTTTTTGCTTATGGACTTTTTAAGCATAAAATTATGGCTACTCACCGGTTGGATTTAGTATAGCGATCGAAACCAGCGCTGGAATGCACTGGATTGTAGACATTCCAGCGAACAATCCAGTCCAGTGACTGGATTGGCAGTCTACTTTTTCTTTCAGCGATACTGGAATGGTGTGAAAGGCCAATCCCGTGGTGGTTTAAACGTTGAACAGTACACACGTATTGTTGTAGTTCCATCATTGCTAACTATGATAAGCCCAAACTCTTCATTCAGTTTGTTTCAAAATACAGAGAAAATGTGTGTCATTCATGAGTAAATACCGTATAGAAGATGAAAAAGAGGCCGTGGACGCCATCAATAACTTGGCTACGTACAATAAAAAATTACATGATAGCGAACAAAACAATAAAATAGACGACCCACAACCGTATGGCGCGGCGCGGCGGCGGCGGCGCGGCGCGGCGTGGTGCAGAAGTACTAGGAGGGCTGTCCCCAAATAAATTTGGATAATTGTCAGGAGAAAAAAGAAGAGATGTATCTGTTAATACATTACAAATAATTCATAGTTAAGTTTGAACTTTAGTTAGGAACGAGGATGTGATGAAACGTCTACTATCGCACGACATATTAAATTTAACATTAGATAAGAAAGGTCAACAATAAGAATGAGAGATCATACAGCCATCACAATCACACTGAGTTACTGTGTGTTTAGTCTTGATTTGTTTCATAAAGCACATTTACCTTCGCCTTTATTTCGTGGAGGGGTAATTTT
This sequence comes from Gortyna flavago, assembly GCA_963669345.1. Lineage (NCBI taxonomy): Eukaryota > Metazoa > Arthropoda > Insecta > Lepidoptera > Noctuidae > Gortyna > Gortyna flavago. The sequence continues at coordinate 6,634,314 of OY770129.1, read as the reverse complement.
CACATTGAATGTGTTACGTAGCCCCATTTAGATCTCAACTACAAATAGCTAGGAAGATGATAAAATTACAATGCCATCCGATCCCCAACAAGGGGTTTTGGCGGATGGTGCTTTTTTAACAAAGACATGTTTTCTTCTATGTCTCCCCCATTATTTGGTGTCAGGTCTCCTCACTTTTCAGCGACATAATCTGTCTTGTGTTCTGTCGGTTCAGGCATTGGGCTTGCAAAGAAGATAAAATCATCAGACCATAAGTAACTGATACGTCATATTGTTTTTTTTTTTATATTATGTTACTTATACTCAATGGATCTTCTTTTTTTGTGTTTGGTGCTGATTAATTTGACAGGACTAAACTAAAATTTATCTTCTGTCCTGTGTCTTAATGAAATTGAAAGAAAAAGATGCACTGAACTTAAATTTACTTTAGTTTGTGAACAACAGAATCGACACCATTGTTTGTGTATTTTACTAGCCAGACGAGTTGACCCTAGATTTTCGAAAAGGGCAATTTTTTGGGTCCCGACCTTAAAAGGAAAACGAAACCGTTATAGGATCACTACCATTTTGTGATGTAGTTTATAAAATAGGCATTCCGAAAATCTTTTTTTTAGGATGAGTTTTAAATAAAAATTAAAGCAGAATCAGCCTATAACGTTCTCACTGCTGGGACAAAGGCCTCCTCTCTATAAGAGGGAGTGGGCCACAATGCGGGCCCAGTGCGGGTTGGTGGATGTCACATGTCTATGGGATACTATTTTGGGGATACTCAACTGATAAGGAAATTGCGTTCAAGGCACAAAAAAAGTGCATTAGATCAATATGTGGGATACACCAAACGGATTCATGTAAACCTCACTTCATAAGCCTCAAGATATTAACTGCTCTGTATATCTATGCGGCCTCAATTTTAGTTAAATCAAACAATATCTATGACACGTTAACAAGCAGTAGACTTAAAAATACATTACGCAATAAAACATCCCACACTGCAGTTTATAGCAATAGTATTTTTTGTATGGGTATAAAAATATATTATTTAAGTTACCCATAGACATTAAGAACCTACATTCAATTGGTATTTTTAAAAGGAAGTTAAAAGACTTCCTGATTAAAAAGGCACATTACTCAGTAAAAGAATTCCTCGAAGAAAAATAATTATTTAATATTAAAATGATTGTGATACTTATTATAATGTGATATAAATTATAAGAATAGTATGACATAATACAAAATGTATGATAAATGGTAATTAATATAATATAATGTAAACTGTATAGGTAGGTAACTGTAATATTGAGTATGTACCTACTTATACTTTTTTAACATTTATAACCATCTAAATTGCAATGCCTTAACAGGCAACTAAGTTCTAAGCACCTTCCTATTGTTAACATCTTTAAAATTCTGTACACTTAGTTCGCAATAAAGAATTTGAATTTGAATTTTTGGTTCTAAGACATGCCGGTTTCTTCACGATGTTTTCTTTGACCGTTTTGAGAGCACTGACGATGAAATTAAATACACAAAGTAAAGTGCCTGTCTGGGTTCGAGCTCACGACCTATGTAGGTACATCTCGTAAGTCGGAACCGATACTACTGGGCCACCACTGCTCTCCGCCGGTAGGTATATTATTCCATCAAAAACATAAATGTGAAATGAGAGCCAAGTTCAATAATATTATGTTATATGCCTTGGTTGTTGTTGTTGTTGACTTCAACGACAAAAGAAGTGAGATCTAAATGGGTGCCAAGTTCAATGGTCAGTCCTGAAATTTATTTATAACAACATAGGTATAACATTTTATAACAACTTAAAATATAATTTTTTCTTATAAGTTAAGATAATATATAAAAAAAGATGGACTCCGCGCCACACATATCGAAAGTGAAGCACCGTACCGATCTATGTGTGCGTGATTGATGATTGACGCTGTCGTGTCACCTATTGGCGACCGGTCGGCATACTATGATGTAAATGGGAGCGTGGGGCGTGTTTGTACAAACGGTCCAGCCGTACTTACTGTGCTTCCCTTTTGATATGCGTGGCGCGGAGTCCACCTTTTTTATAAGTCTATGCCTATCTGGATGCCAAATTTGAACTTTCTTATGGATCAAAACTCTAACCCAGTTCCAGATGACCTATCATCTGGAACTGGGTTAGAGTTTTGATCCATAGGTCAGTCAGTGATAAAAATGACGATTATGGGACGTTAATATCTAAATAACAATTTGAGGTGTGTTTATGAAATTTGGAGCACATAATTATGTAGGTATCTCGCAAGTCTCAATATATGAGCCAAATTTGACATGTTTATGTGAAATAGTTGTTTGCGTTATGAGGGGGTCAAAAGTGGCTCCGAATGGTTCGTGTAATATTATACACGGTGCTGCGCGCACGTTCTGTTAGCTTGAACTTGGCTTGACACGCTGCCGCGTGTCTAGATTTTATCTACACCCATGCTATAAATCCTATATAAAATAGAAGTTTCTGAAACAGTTAGCTTATTGCCAACATTAAAACAACCAGTGATAGTAACCACAATATCATCCAAACCCCTTACTAAGATTAGTTGTCAGACTTTTTGGGCTTCTGACTACCCGTAACGACTATCGAAAATCTGGGAATGACAGCCAGGAACAATGGCTTAAGGCGCTCTCCGAGGCACGGTGGGGTCTCGATCGATATGTAATGGATGGTCACCCATTCACAAACCGACCGCGGAAAGCGCAGCTTAACCTACGATCGACCCGTGCGGCTGTTATTATTTAGCCACAACACCCTCAACAAAGTTGCATGTTCCTACTGTTACATCTAAAGATAGGTATGTACAAACATTTCTATTTCAGTGTAAATCTTCCTATTGCATGCTTATTATTTATTATCGCATGAACTACAGCGTAGGTAATACGCGGTTTTACTATTCTGATATTAATCATATTAGTCCTACCTAATGTCGATAAAATTATGGAAACCATTTATGTATATTGTTAAAACGTAGGGCCAGTTTCAATGGTCGCTCAATAGCATGACATTTCATTCATTTGTATACATTTGAATGTTGTTAAATTCAGCACTATATTTTCTTTTCAGATGACAACTCATCTCACAAGGAATGAGGAGTACGCACTATGGGGAGTACTTAGTCACCAGTGAATCACCACCTCTACATAGCATAACTAGCCGGTTCCCACTGTTGGGACACAGGCCTCCTCTCTATGAGAGGGAGTGGGCCGAAATCCACCACGCAGGCCCAGTGCGGGCTGTAGATGTCACATGTCTTCGAATTTTTGGTTCTACGATATGTCGGTTTCCTCACGATGTTTTCCTTCACCGTTTTGAAAGCAGGGGTAATGAAATAACTTACAACAAGGAAAGCGCCTGCTTGGGTCACACCTACTTACACACTGTCTGATAACTCTGCGCCAGGATAGGTATCTATTGTTCAGTAGGATCAAGGAGTGCTATGCTAACGAGCATAGCACTCATGGCAGATGCCCTGATGATCATTCAGCAATAAACGACAGGTTGTTGCAATAATAATCCAGGTTTGATATTCGCATCATCGCACATCATTTTCTTCTTCACTAAATCATAAAAGAGGACGCTTTTGCTCACATTTTTTATTACTTGTACATTTAACAAGAGACTAAACATAATCTTCTCAGGCCAAACGTTAACAATAAAACGGCCGATTTTAAACTGATTTCGGTATATTTAGCACCTACATGACCTACAACGTCATACAGTCTGGCGCCGTTTGCTAAAGGTGTTTTTACAGTGTTAAAGTGACGTCAACATTTCACATTCAGATTGGCGCGTAAGGTCATTTATTTTTATGAGTTTTATGAGTCAAAAAAATTGAAAATTCGTTATGAAGCCAGGACGATCGTATGTAACTGTACCTACCTAACATTGTTGTAAATTAACAATGTACAATGTAGGTACCTATACATGTTTCTCTGAAATTCTGAATTAACTAAGTCGGCAAGCCGTCCGGCGCGGCGGCGCGCGATTTGTAACGATAGGATAGGCTAAGTAGGTAAGTACTTAATTGGTTAGTAAACAAGCACCCTAATTGTGTAACACACTAACAATCACAATCTGAATCATTTTGAAGGATATTGCTAATAGATTGCTTCATATGTTCGAAAAATTGGTCTGCTCAACAACCTAAATAAAGCGATTAATGTTGTTACACTGTCAAAATTAAAACAATTGCTACTATTAGTGTGTTACGCAATGAATCCGAAGGCCGAAGGTTTAATAAATTGTCAATTTCTTTTGCTACTTTTATATAATTAAGTAGGTCTCCTATACATCTAGTCTAGTGTCTCCCGAAAACTATTTTAGGGAGACTACCAGATGTTTACCTATCTCTCTACTGACATAATGCCATACATAAGTTATTAATAAAAGCGTAAGAGCCATAACTACATTTTTAATTATGTTAAAGGTCAAGTTAACTAAGCAGGTTACATGGTATTTAGAAGGATGGCTATATCTAGTGGCTTCATAATCTGTTAACTGCATTAATTATTTATCCTGTGACATGAATAAGGAAAGAACTAATGTTTTTTTTTCACTTTGTTGTCGCATTGTCTCGCACAGAAGGGAGACAGATCATGAGTCAAGATATTCATGTTTCAATTCGGCACGAGATCATGGGGTATCAAGATTTTGTCGCCCTGGGAATGTTCGCCAGGCTGGTGACATCAAATGATAATGATATAGCATCACAGATTCACAGACTTTTTACAAAGTTTTTCCTGGATAATGAATTTTATTCTATACTGACCTTTGTTTGCCATTTATTATTTAGCTAAATAGTGTTAACTCATCTATTTTACACTACTATTTAACTATTACTGAACTATTTTCAAAGTTAATTATTCAGCCTTTTGTGTCCCATTAAGGCAAATAAATACCTCTCTAAAATAGTTCAATAAAAATTTAATTAAATACTATACATTAGTAGGTACCTATAGTATTTTACAAGGCAAACATTTATCATTACTTCACTGCATAGTTATGTAGCCTTCACTTAAACAGCAATATTTTTAAAGTGAACTTGCTATTATACTTTCCTGACATATTATGCTAAGGCCACAAATATATTTTTTTTCTTAGACAATTCAATGTTTTATATTTTTACAGAAACTTAATATAATCTTAAAGTAATAAATAATAGGAAAAAAATGCTTACCTAGTGTGTATGCCACAAACAGATTCACACCAGAAACCGCCCACACCCATGAAGGTATGGAATCCTTAGCAGCATTGTTTTTGGTCATGGCATAGAAACCATAGTCATAATAGGAGAAGACAAAGAAGTTTAGCACCGTAAGCAGGAACCCCGCAAACGTGAGCAGGTTCGGTGCCACCCATACTGGACAAAACTGAAAAGACAATGTGTATTAATAAATTGTTCATAAATTGGCTGATATTCTAATAATTAAATTGAATAAATAACTAAATGTTTGGGATAAAGACGAGAGCCTATGTGTAAAAAATAAAATCTTGAGAGTTAATAACATAATACTTCATACTCTATTATAAAACTGAGATTTAAAAAAATCAAAGCAGGACAGTGTTCAGCATATTAAAACAGGTTTTTTAAATATCAAAATAAAACTGAACTAAGGTACTAACCAAGGGAGGCAAATTTGGCTCAGAAACTTATATAAATGATCAATATTTTTACTATTTCTAACTGGAACCTTACCTGAACACACCAGTTCCAAAATGGGTGCATAACATAGTTACTGAGGACACTGGTATCCACCGAGTTGTACTGTAACAAAAAGGTTTTTAAGCAATTTAAATTAATTTTTGTTCACTTAAAGTAATTTGACACTTCAAAATAGATTATGTATCGATGAAAACAAATATAATGATTGCTTTTATTTCCAACTCATTGGTTCACACACATTACAATGATATTTATTACGAGGTACACGTACTTTGTATTTTTCGAAACCTTTTAATTTATCCTCCGACAGGAAACGAGCCATGACGAACGTTGGTGAGTTATGTTTTGTTATTTGAAAGTAATATAAATTAAATTCATTATTCTATGACATCATATTTTTTAAATATTAATTGTTGATCAGAACTTTTCGTTATTACTTCAATAATACGCAGTATTCTTTTATTTTAAATAGCGTAATTCTACTTAGATCACAAGAAATCCTCACTCCCACAGTTCAAATTGACAACTAAAATTTACTTTGACGTAGTTGACATTTCATCTGAAATGATCTGAAAAGTTGCGGTAAACCATAGACAATAATTGAGGAGCGTTTTTACAAAACGATACATCGTAAAATAATATTTTTTCAGGTGAATGCGCAGTGGTAGCCTGCGAAATTCAATTTTTCTTACGTTTTTTGCAATTTTCAGGTCGGTGTCAGGGTGTTATTTTGATCAAAATTTGATTCGCAACTTTAAAAGGTACGTATTTACAGAATTATAATCATTATCTTTATAAGTAAGATTTGTATGTATGTACCATAAGCAGTTTTCCCTGAGATTTGTTGTTATGTATGTACAGAGGCCAGCACATCAACCTACCCCAATCTGTCACATTTTCCCAATTGAATATGAACCTTATTCCTTTGTAGTAAAGTTGAAATTCTATCAAAGAAATTTGACAGATTGGCGTAGGTTGATGTGGCCTCTGTACATACACACAAATCTAACTTGGAAAAAAATGTATTAATGATTCTAATGATTATAATTCTGTAAATACGTACCAGTTATAGTCGCGAACTCGCGAATCAAATTTTGTTCAAGATAAAACCTGACGCTGACCTGAAAATTACAAAAAACGTAAGAAAATTTGAATTTCGCGGTCTACCACTGCGCATTCACCATAAGTAAATTATTTATATATAAGGGTTTTTATAGGGTATATTAAACGAAATTACCGAATAATTGAAAAAATAATAATTTGCTGTTTGGTTCGTCGCTCCTCAATTATGGTCTATGAAAAAAGATAAGTGTGTAGTGGTGGAAACATAATTTCTTTATTGCTCATGATATTTCAATTTAACTTTAGGCATAACACTATAACCACAGTAATTTTAACTTTTAAGCAAATTGAGATCAAGTTGACCGAAGATGTTTGGGGAATGTCCATTATGGTGCTGTACCTCCATAATTGAGACTATTGCGCATTACTTAGTCTTTAATTCGTGTGTGGATCAAGGAGTCTTCCCCGATTTAGTGAAATACAGTAAGGTAATACCATTTTACAAATCCGGGGACAGTAAAGACCCGTATCCGTGTTGCTGGTTTTCAGCAAGGTGTTTGAAAAGATAATACCTAGTCAGATGCTCAATCATTTTAACACGAATAAAATCCTTCACGATCAACAGTATGTTTTTACCAAAGGACGTTTTACGACCGACCCCGGTGTAACCTTATTACAACACATTTTTAACGCGTGGGAAGAAGCTCAAGATGCCATAGGAATCTTTTGTGACCTCTTCAAGGCATTTGATTGCGTCAATCACGAAACCTTACTTTTGAAACTTGAGCATTACGGACTTGGAAAACTTGCGCTCAGTTTAGTTCGTTCTTATTTAAATGATAGACAACAGCAAGTTCAAATAAATGGTGTCATTTCAAAATGGGTGTGCTACAAGGCTCGATACTAGGTCCTTTCCTCAAAAAAGAAACAAAACAGCTAGGTACTTACTTAGAAAAGATGGTTGGATAAGTAAGTAGGAACTATCTACCCACATTACTAAAACCATAGACTTATAAAAAAAGATGGACTCCGCGCCACGCATATCGAAAGTAAAGCACCGTACCGATCTATGTGTGCGTGATAGACGATTGACGCTGTCGTGTCATGTAATGGCGGCCGGTCGGCATACTATGATGTAAATGTAAGCGTGAGGCGTGTTTGTACACACGGCTACACATCAAGCTATACATAACCAGTATAAGCTGACTTCTGATTGTACAAAAAACCTATACAATGCGAGTTCAGCTAAAACTGGTGTGTAGCCGTGTGTACAAGCGGTCCCGGCATACTTACTGTGCTTCACTTTCGATATGCGTGGCGCGAAGTTCATCTTTTTTTATAAGTCATAACTAAAACATTATTTCATAATTGCTATGCAACAATTACGGTCCCCAAAATGTCTGGTGATGATGATGAATGACAATTGACATCTTTAGTCCCATGTAAGCAACGGAAATATATATATATACTAATAATAAATCTATAAGTACATCTACTAATAATACAGCTGACATCAACATGGTAAGCGTACGTAGGTATCACTTGATTACGGCTTGATCGATTTGCTATTTTTGTTTTTGAAAGTTCATGTAAAAGTCCGAAATAAGTTGAAATCTGAGCTATAAACAGCCGAAAAGCAAAGAGCCACACAGTTCTTTGTTGACATCGGAGATGTGTAAGTCCACATTGGATGTGCCCTGGTAGACTTAGGGCGTTGATGGTGACCACCGGAGTGGTCTAAGTGAGGTACGAGTCCCACACTCACTTCGTCTTTTCCCCGAAGGCCAGGCGATTTATGAAAATAGGAGGTACCTAGTGATCTGGCAGGTCCCTGATCAACAGTAAGTGTTACCTACAGGCCGTGATATTGAGATTATTAGGAATTTAAAAACCGTAATTCCAATATAGCGCCTTCGACTTCAGATGGTACGATTGCTATTACAATTTGACTAGGCTTTGTTTTTTTTTTTACATTTATTGATAATAAAAATATCTATAGGTATTCGTTTTGTCATCTACAGTTTATTCCTAATTTTGCAGGGAAGAGCCCAATTTAAGGCACATTTAACGCACCAGTTATTGAGTCCTCCAGAATTAGGTAGGTACTACTTAGTCTGTGTTTTAGATTTGAAAATATAGGTAAGTACCTAGCTAATTCTTACGAATCTCTGAGTGTCTGAGAACTTAGTTACAACCACTGGTTTAGATTTGTGCCTTATGAGATGTAGACCTTTTTTTTGGTGCTCGTTGGATCTCTCTCATAAACATTCATGTAGGTAGGTATATGAGATGTAGACCTAGCTATATTAGGTACCTAACTCATAAATAGGTAGGTATAATAAGCTTAATTATTTCAAAAGATTCAAGATATGTAACGTTAGGAAAACAAAATCAATATTAGTTCTAGTTTATCAAGTAGGTTCTAAAATAATTACATACGCGTTAATAGTAATTAACTAGTAGATAATGAGCACTAAACATGAAATAAACACATATAACGCCTTATATAATTGAAAAAAAAAAATAAGTGCTGAAATTAAGAAGCTTTAATAGTTAGGTAGGAACTTAGTCATATACCTAAATCAAAATAAATGGCATAATTAGACATTAATTTGTGTACGAAAACAACGTGGGATCTTGGTACGCAAGTAGGTAACAATCAAATAGGTACTTAACAAATTATGTAGTATCACTATCACTAGTGATAAAACGTCATGCCGATTGTAATGTTTTCTCAAAGGAGCTTCGTAATTTAGTTCGGAGCACTAAATAGATATCCGACACGCCTCGTAAGAAACAGAACGCTTTCATTGTGTACACTTATCAATTTTTAATTAATTTAATTAAGTACGCGCTCGTTGTTTGTGATATAATTTTAGTTATTATGTTGCATAAATCTGCGGCTCTTCGCACGAGGAGCCTGTATTTGAAACATGTGGTTTACTATTCTTCCGCTAAGGTGAGTCTTAAAAATTTTCGGTCAGTTTGACGCGTTTTCTTATTGGTTTACTAAACTTTTCGCACGTTACAATACACAAAAGTAAAACATTTACTTACTAAACTAGCTATTAATTGAATGTTTTTTTTTTTTTGTAAAATACATATTAATGGAATATAATAGGAAAAGTGACAGATGATTTTTTTCCATGTAGGTCTCCATCTTTATGACAGGAGAATATTTAATTACTTGGGGCCTAAAAAGGCCACTTTGGCAGAATCATAAACAATTCATATTACGCAATTTCATCTGTATGACAGTTTTGTGTGGAGATTCGTAAAATGCTATACGTACACCTCTGCCTAACCCTTCAGGGATATATAGGTATGAAACTGTCAAACAGATAAATTGCGTGAAATGAATTGTTTTATGATTCTGCCAAAGCGGCTTATTTAGGCCCCCTTATTTATTAACTAATCACCCAATGAATGTTTTTTATGTAAAAAGAATGCTTCCTTCAATAACTCATCGGGTTATCTACTATTATAACGTCATGTAAACATCAAACATAATATTTTTTTGCAAGAAGAAAAATATTCTAACTGTTAGGTACCTAGTAGCTCGTTGCTAAGACCTACGAAGGCATTGGCATGATTGGCGTAGCAACGAAAATTGTATGCCACTTGTTTCACCCAGCATCCAAAAGGTGTTAGTTACTAATGTAAGACTTATAATTAGTCGTCAAAAACGAAACAGAAATAGTCACCGTAGCTGAAATCGGTATGGGATGTAGGTATCTATAATTATTTTATTTATTTATGCGAAGGGGCGAAGATCCATCATAGATTCCGGTCGGTTAGTAAGGAACTGGTCCTCACATTTTATTGCTGGTTATTCCCGTTCTCCTTGAGTTGGATTTTAAATAGGTAAAGAACGCGCTTGCCTCCTTGTTAGGGCTGCCACCTGCACCTAAAATAATCAAATTAAAAAAACTACAAGTACTTAGGCGTAAATTCTTCCACACGGCAAATCGAAGAAAATATAAATTATATAGACCAATCGCCAATCGTCAATCGTCGTTGTCGTCGTCGTTTGTTTTTGCAAATCGTTTTACACGTGCAACTTATGGATCAAGCATACGAAAAAATCGTACGACACCCTGCGTGTTCTCTACAATAATGCCATCAGGGCGCTGATGAAGCTGCCTCGCTATTGTAGCGCATGGAGTATGTTTACGGACGCAAATATAGATCGATTTGCGGCGATTATTCGCAAGAGAGATAAGTCCCTGATGCGCCGCATACGAGGCAGTCCCAACAGCTACCTGCTGCAGCAGCTGTTTGCATGGAGGATGGATCTGGATCTGGATTGTCCAATAATGCGGTACTGGACCATACTGCATGTTGAGCACTCCGGATTCAAATATAAATTTAGACTAAGGTGAAATATAATTCGTCTTATGTAAAATTGTAATTTAATGTTTATAATGATGACTTATCTAATGTTTATTTAATTGTAATATTTTAATTAATTCTTAATGTTCTTATAACCGAGAGATTCGAAAAGCATAGGTGATCTACATAAAACAAAAATTATCTAATTAAAAAAATAATTTATACCGTCAAATGATAACGAAAATAACATTGAGCAAGGTTAATATTGATTCAAATTCGCTATTTGTTCGCATAGGCCTGACATACTGAGTTATTTTAATTCCTAGGTAGCAACTGATAACGCCCGTTATTGTTATGATGCCCGATATGCTTATTTACCTACGTTTAATTGAACATACATTAATATAAGATAACTTATCTTAATGTTACCTACATAAAAACTACTCTTGAGAGGTACTTATAGGTAAACCTGTTAACAGATTATGCAAAAATTTTATTTGATCATTACAAAATGTAAATGGATTTTGATTTATATCAAATAATATAGATATTTACTGTCGAAAGAGACTGGATCCTGCGACACAGGGTATCCTAGTGTGGGATCCAGTGTCATACCTAGATATTGTAACACTTTTTTATGAATCAATAAAACTTATTATTATTATTTATTTCGTCGTTATTGCTGCTAGGACCAGCTTCCATACAACATTGTTTACTTTGATAGGGGGATATTGGGGAATTTAGGGATAGTTTAATTCTGTTAGCTTGTCATTTAATTTTTACCACATTAGGATACTAAATTGTAATTTCGTATGCCTACCTATTTGATGTAACACCTATATTTATACCCATGTTTACCGAAAAAGGACTAAGTAACTGCAGTTTACATTCCTTCCCAATTTGGGTACCCTCAAGGTGAAATATTGCTACATTGAAATGCTACGAACGTTCGTAGCGCTCGCTACGAAATACTAATTTTGTTTTGTCTGCGCTTGCACACTTTGGTTGCGGAATTTCGCACTAGATGGATATCTTTTCCATCTCTGTAGTTCCCAGTTTAGTTTCACGTAGAAAGCAATCGTGCTGAGTTTTATCAATGTTTTTTTTTTTTTTGTAAAAACCTATGAGACAAAAAAATTAAAACAGAATTTAAGTAACTAAGTACTTCAAACTATTACAATTTCGGGGGAAAATTAAATTACTTGTAACAAATCTAATGAGATAAAAATACATTATATTATGGAATATTTTTCCTATTGCATGATGGCTGTCAGTCATTTGTTCATTAGGTATTATCGTTGTTTGTTACCTTAAACTTGTTGACATCCACTATCTTTAGGGTGTGTCAAGAACTCTCGATTTATTTAGAATCATAAGCTGTAATAACAAACGGTCAATAAATGTATATACGAGGGTTGGCAAATCTAATGATAATGTTATTTACGCACCTAAATACGTATCTATATTAATTGTACACGAGCCAACAGAAGGCATTTTCCCCTGTGCTGTGTGAAAAATACGTCAAACTAATATCTTTAGTTTTTGTTTGAGTAGTGTTTTGAATTTTTAAAAGTATAAATAGAGAATGATAACGAAATTATAATAACGTTAGAACGTTATTATAATTTCGTTGTAGCCTGCGCTGTAGCCTGCGCTGTAGCCTTTGAACATCTATAGGGAAAAAATGAAGTAGGTACTGTAGAGGCTATCTATGTGGCCTTGTCTACGATAAGACAGGCTGGTCATAATTGACAATATATTCCTTTCGAACATCCAAGCAAACCTCAAATATTTTATTAAAATATTTTATATACCTAGGATAGAAGGGTGCTAGAGTGATAGTTTTAACATGGTTATGTAAATTCCCTCCTATGAAAATATATTCAGTAAAACTTAACGCTGTTTGATTATAGCGTGTGAAGCCACTGAGCTTCACCCCCTTACCTATACTTACCTAAATAATTTTCTTGACGCGGTAGCACTATAAACCACACTGGTGGTATGGTCCAATTCTCAGTCCATGCAAAGTCTAATTGTATCCTATCAATCCGGATTATAAATACTGAGGCTTATAGCGTGAACCGAGCTACTTTTCCAAAGTTACGAGGGTTTTTGACGTATTCGAAAGCCAAGATAAAATAAACACAACATATAGGTATTTAGTTGAAATGATATTGACACGTTTCCGCATTTATAAACAATGAAAAAGATCTGCGTATATGATTCGAGTACGTTTTACTGAATGCAAACGTTTCAACATTCATGAATAAAATAACAGCGTCTACATAATTGTCTTCATGAACGTAGAAGAATGAAAACAATTTAAAAATACTTCTTAAATACTAAAATTAAATACTTAAGATTAAGATGCTCAAGTACCGTAGCTGGTGATTTTTCTCGTTAATTAGGACCCTTAAAAGACACGCAGCATGCAAGATGGAGCTTGGAGCTCAATGCTGTTTCGAAAAGCTTGATCTGGAGCAATACCACGTTAGATAATTAGGGCAATATGCGATTTTCCAATTAGGCAGGCAGGTACTGGGGAAACCCCGAAACATGCATATAGACAGTGATACAGAGATATAGATATATAATATTATCTATTACAAAAATAAAGCATGCTTATGTAACTTATTCTTTTGAAGCTCTCGGGGATTCTCTTTGTTGTACACCTTTTGACATTTCAATTACAAATTGACCTTTTTAAAGTTACATAAGGTGGCACAATGGGCGGTCTTATCGCTAAAAGCGATCTTATACGGACAACCTTTGCATTTGGAGGGACTTAAGAAAGAAGGAGAAACGATACTGCAGGTAGACTGTGGTGTACTATTTACATATATGTAGGTACGACACAACTATTGACGTACTTCTAATTCCACATTATTTATTCAGAGTGGACGAATAATTGCAATACGCAGAGAAGACCAGTCAGTATGGGAGAGAAGAGCACCGTTCTCACCGACGAATGTCAACCGCCTGGTGCGGCAGGGCGTCAAGGTCATCGTGCAGCCTTCCAATCGACGAGCCTATCCGATGCAGGTAAGGAGTTAAGGACTTACCTGCCATATACCTTCCCAAAGAAGAAACCGGCATGTCCTCGAACCAAAATTTTGAAGAAATATGACATCTACGAAGCCACACTTGGCTCACGTGGTGGATTATTACGACGGCCCACTTCCTCTCACAGTGAAGCCTGTGTCATGCACGGCAATTGCACACCATTTAGTCTATAAGTTATAGGTACCGTTGATAAACCGTCCTATAAAATAGTCCTAATTCCATTGCAGTCATACATAAATTCAGGGGCGATAGTCCGGGAAGACATCAGCGAGGCGAGCGTGATATTTGGCGTGAAGCAGACGCCCATCGACCTGCTCATACCGAACAAGACGTACTGCTTCTTCTCACACACCATCAAAGCACAGGAGGCCAACATGCCAATGTTGGATACGATTTTGAAAAAGGTAAGAATTATGTACTATCGCAGATACTCCAGCCTGACCACCACTAATTTCATTTTTGCTTGCACTCAAAAAATAGAAGCTAGAGAGCGCTTCTATTTTTTGAGTAGTAAGCGCGCCAAGGTCAAATATTTCGATAAAATTTGTAAGTGATCTGGCAGAAAAGGCCACGGTAGTACTATACAACAACAAATATTTTTGTCTTTTACTTGTGTACCTACTGACATTTAATTTTCCTCGGGAGGAGCAGTGGTGGCCCAGTGGTAGCAGCCCCGGCTTACGAGTTGTAGGTCGTAGGTACGAACCCAGTCAGGCGCTTTTTTTTAATTATCCGGTAATGCCCCACTGCTGGGCAAAGGCCTCCCTATCCTAAAAAAAAAGATTTTCGGAATGCCTATTTTATAAAATTTAAATTTAAATCTATGGTCAACTCGTCTGGCTAGTAAAATACACAAACAATACCTTATTTTTTTCAGAACATCCGACTAATAGACTACGAGAAGTTAATGGATGATTCTGGTAACCGCGTGGTTGCGTTTGGCAAATACGCGGGAGTGGCCGGCATGATCAACATCCTGCACGGCATCGGGCTAAGATTGCTCGCTCTTGGCCATCACACACCTTTCATGGTAAGTGATCACATCATTGGAAAAACTATATAGGTACTTAAATACTTATTTTAGTTTAAGAAGTTAAATAGCTTAGATAATGAAAGGACTCGTCTGAAGAAATGCAACCACCATTTCTGTCCCTCTCAGCATAGGATTTGGTGTTGCAATGGGTGCCGGCTACATTACATGCGATATTTCAACTTGGTTAGAGATTTTCAACTCAGTTCGGACTCTAAACATGCAACACACTGCCATGACCATTTCGTCTCAATCACTAGGCAATTAAATAGAGGAACGAAGTGGGTGTGAAACCTTGAAGAGTACGGAAAATTTCATTGAATATCTTTTAATTTATTGTGAGTCATTATAAAAATAATCTCGTTGGTGATTATCTGATATCAGTGGGCAGAAACAAGATAAACGAAATTCCAGTACTAATTACGTTCGAATAATACTTCAGGTGGGGTCGACTTAGATTTGTGATTGTTTTAAATGATAACAAGTAGGAAACTCCATTTTGTAACTGATAACAAATGGGAAACTCCATTTTGTAAGTCAATTAAAATCAAAGAATTTTTAAAAGAGAGATGTTTAGAAAATCCTGTAGATTGGGCAATGAACAGGCTTTGTATAATTATCTTGTGTTATAAACCGCATATAGCCAAAAGAACGAACATCCTTTCCCTGCTTACCTAAGATTGAGGACGAGTGGGCCATGAATCCAAGTTAGATCAAACTACAAAGACTAAGACAGATCCCACACTAAAACGCACCAGCCGGTCCATTCTGTTAGAATCTCACCGTGAGAAGTTAGGTGATAAGTGAGCTGTCATTCTATCTGATGCTATAGGGATTGACACAAATGACAGCTCACTTTAAGCTCACTTCACCTGAGTTATCACGGTGAGATTTTTACAGAATAGCACTACAGGACTTTTTTTGAATTTTAACTAAAAATCACGCGTAGGTGTGCGTTATCTGCGCCTGGTCGCACGGCGCGTTGTAGTATCCTTATTAGGTAGTTATACTATTTTGACGAATAAATGAATGCCTGATTGATGACGTTTTCCTGTCCAGCACATAGGCCCTTCACACAACTACCGTAACTCGAGCATGGCGCGGCAAGCCATCAGGGACGCGGGCTACGAGGTCGCGTTGGGCATGATGCCCAAGTCTCTAGGACCCCTCACCTTCGTGTTCACTGGATCTGGAAACGTGTCCCAGGTGAGATTCTAGGTATATTTCCAAACTGTAACAAGGCAAGCAGTATCTCAACACTGTATTTTAGCTACCTAACTAGTCAATCAAAATGCATAGAGAGCTTTTTTTTTTCACTAAGCTCTGTAAAATGATAAAATAATCAAGGATACTTTTTCCCTATTACTACAACGTACCTACAGTTTTTTTGACTTGCGTGTCTCTTTGAGGTGACAGTGGCCTTCTTATAAAAGAAGAGGCGGGTAATATCTTCCTTTTCAGGGTTCCGTATCCAAACGGTTGGCGGAACCCGATTACTAATCCTCCGCTGTCCGTCAGTCCGTCCGCCTCGGGCCGTAATAGGTAAACAGTTGAAATTTTAACAGAGTATGTATTTTTATTGCCGCTATAACAACAAATAATAAAAATAAAACCGTTTAAAAATACAATATTAAATGGGGTCTCCATACAAGAAACGTGTTGTTTTTTGCCTTGTGGTACGGAACCCTTCGTGTGCGAGTCCGACTCGCCCTTGGCCGGTCTTTTATTCATGCTGTAACATCTTTCTTATTTATTCCCAGGGAAGTCAAGAAATATTTGGGGATTTGCCTCATGAATATGTTCCACCAGAGATGTTGAAGAAAGTGGCTGAACATGGAAGTAAGTGATTTATCATCAATAAGGCATCAATAAGGCGGATAACACACTAAATGCGCCACGAGACGGGGCATAGATAACGCGCCCCCCGCACATACAAATTCAATAAAAACGCGCTTCCGTGCGGAGAATTTAGCTCCGTATCCCGCGCCCCGTCGCGTGCGCATTGTAGTGTGTGATTCGTCTAAGTATCTAGCAAATATTACTAGGTATACTTCACATTAAATTACCTACAATGACACGGTGTCTGTATTTCTTAGGTCCAAACAAAATCTACGGCTGTGAAGTGCGCAGAAGACATCACTTGGAAAGGAAAAATGGCGGAGGATACGACGCCCAGGAATATGACGAGCATCCTGAACGATACATCTCGACCTTCGCGCAGAAGGTACCTTTTCTTATCGACAAACTGTATGAATTACGATAACTTTTTTCCAGGTAATTACTTATAAAAAAAGATTAGGTAGGTACATACACGTGTATAGGTCAAGTGCTTTAGGTAATATAGATAGAATGATTACCTACTTATATGCGTATGTATACCAGTATTTGACACAGTCATGAACACGGTCATGAACGACTGCCTTTTTGACCTCCATTACCCAGTTACGAGATTCTGACAACCTGTAACGCCAAAGATCCATGTATGACAGCCGGGACCAACGTCTTAACGTGCTTTCTGAGGCACGGAGAGGTCTTGGTATGTAAATATAGTCACCCATCCACGTACCAACCGCGGCAAGCGTAGCTTAACCTGATCGATCGAACCGTGCGACTGGCTTCTTCTGGTATTAAGTTGCATCCGGTAAGACTGGAAGCCGACCCGATGATGATGTAATATGCGCATACAATTTGAACCTGCCACATAGGTATTTTGATAAGCAAACACAAAAATACAACGCAAATCATGGTGTTGTTAGCAATAACTGTGTAGGTCACATGTAAATGATAACGTTATCATGTTATCCCATATCGAGTGTTATCTTCTTATTAAGATTGTAATAATTAAGCTGAGTCAAAAAAAAATTACAAAAATATTTTTCTAAGTTTAACTTTTAGTTTACCTTTTTTCTGTTAAGTTTGTATTATTTAGAATCATTAAGTATATCATAGTGTTTATAATGAGAACAGTTTTTACGAGTATGATGTATGAAGTTATGAACGTGGTCTAAACAAAATGAAACGTTCCAGTTAGGTTATAGCAGGTTCTGTAGTTTTTTCCTAATATAAAATTTATACTTAGGTAGATATACCTAGGTATACTCGGAAAAGGAATTCAAGATCAAAAACAAAGAAATTTAATTGCCAAAGTGACGGCATAATCAATATTTCCCGAGTCATTTAATTTTATCAAAATTCGTGCTTTTGAAATCATGCTGAAGCGGCGTCTCAAAATTAATCATAATTATTATAACCTAAGGTCTCGTCGTAAATTAATGAAAAAAAAGATTCCTATTCTTATTAACAACTTGCTCATGTTTATTTATTGGCTATACAACTATAATATAGTGCTAAAATGAGTACGTAATTAATTATTAGTAATTAGCTAAAATTAGTATTAGTAGTGTAGTTTGTCGAAAACGACAAACTACATAAATGAAGTTATTAAAGTTATTCAAATCGGCAAAACCTTTGTTTACATTTTTGATCATTGACATTTTTGAATTCCATTTCCGAGTTTAGATACATTTATACGTTTGGTTTTTGATTATATTTTATTAATTTATGGCTGACTATAAATTAGCTGGGGGCACGGTAGTGCCCCCGCTAAATCGAGCAAATGCGGGACGGCCGTACCGTCCTTTTTTCGAAACAGTTCAGGCCATTTTCAACCTTCAATATACGTATCCACCAAGAAATCATAATTAAGTATAACATTTTATTTATTTACGAAGATTTTTCTGTTACTGCCCAGCATTTCATCTATAAGTCGACTTATAAGTCGATATGCTTATCTAAAAATATTTGTTCCTGACAGATAGCGCCATACACATCGGTTCTGGTAAACTGCATCTACTGGGCTGTGGGGAGTCCCAAGCTGCTAACCATACCAGACGCGAAGCATTTGTTAATTCCCTCACATACTCCGTGGTTGCCCAAGAGTATTGGAGCACCGGCGTTACCACACAGGTAAAATAAAAAATAGACTAACTTGATTTCTTGGCTTATGTAAATATCTGTAGCTCTCTACAACCATGCTACGCTCTACGAGCATGCTACGTTCTTCGAGCATGCTACACTCTATGTGCATGCTACGTTCTACGACAATGTTACGCTCGACGACCAGAGGGGCAGTTCTCGTAATTTTAAGAACATTCACATTCTGAGGGGCAATTCTCGTAATTTTAAGAATATTCACATTCTGAGGGGCAATTCTCGTAATTTTAAGACCGTAACAGTCTGATCTCAGTCTCAATCAGTTAAAAAATACTTCTAATTTCCCTACATTTTGACAAGTTTTTGACATTTGTTTGTCGCCGAGATGAGACTGTGACTAGATTTTAAACGTTTTAAATTACGAGAATTGGCCTTCTGGGCCCCTATACGACCATGCTACGGCCTACGAGCATGCTAGGGTCTACGAGCATGCTACGGTTTACGACCATGCTACGATCTACGACCATGCTACGGCCTATGAGCATGCTAGGGTCTACGAGCATGCTACGGTCTACGAACATGCTACGGTCTACGACCATGCTACTCTACGTACCATTCTATGAGCTACGAGTTTGCTACGAGCTGACGCTGATTATTATCAGAATTTTCATAAGGATAAGAAGTCACGTGTGAAGTGATTGCTTCTATTTTATTTTCCTACTTATCATGAACACTAAATATGAAACGCCGAAACGCGATAGGCTAATGAAGTGCGTAGTGTAGGTGTTTAGGTACTTTTTAGGGTTCCGTACCCAGAGAGTGCGAACGGGATTCTATTACCACACTATTACTAAGATTCCACTGTCCGTCCATCTGTAACAACTACTTACAAATACATTACATATGCTTTCGGTATCCCCAAAGTTAGTACCAGATCAAAAATATGATTCTTCGGTAAACAAATTTGGAGCATTATCATTCACGGTTCATTTCTTTCCAGAATGCTGGCTATCTGCGACATATCGGCCGATCCAGGTGGCTCTATTGAGTTCATGAACGAGTGCACCACTATCGACACACCCTTCTGTCTCTACGATGCTGATAGAAACAAGGATACCAAAAGGTTACACAATATTTTTTTTATTATAGTTTACTTCAAACTGGCTGTTCTTTTAAAGAATTCACAATTATTACCTAAGAATTAGAGATAATTTTCAAGTTATGGAACAACAAACTGAATGTCATATAGTTAACAAAGTTAAAATTCCATTGCAACCAAACCAAACTTATTAGGACCTTTTTGTTAAAAAATGGTCACTCAAAAATCAACTTAACTAGAATACATTTCGCTAAAGTTGCAACTAACTAATTAAGGGCTTATTTTACCAAAGTCAGATTATCTTTCATCCATGGATTAAAATTGACGTCTGACATTTCTAGTAGGTATGGAAAAACTTTAAAGTATAAATAAAAATTTATACTCAGGATAAGATAGATTCTAGGTAAGTAAGTGTACAAGTTTGGTGGAAATCGCCCTAAGTGGCGATGGAACGTAAATTATCTAAGATTATGAATACTTTACACTGCTATAGCTAATGAACAAACAGCTAGCAATAACAAACAACAGCCGTACGTAGGAAACAAAAGAATGAAAGATTATCTCTGTAATTATTATTATTAAACGATAACATTTCAGTAATCAGCTTATACGGAAAGATTTGTTTGATTTCAGATTTATTATGCCTTACCTTGTAGCTTGAAACTAAAATATCTGCAATCACATGGTTAGGAATGTAACGATTTACTTTTCGTGATAATTCAGTGTAGTTACAAATTGTTGATTAACTAACTCTGCAGTAGATAGATAGATAGTCACAAATATGCAATAAAACGAAGAAGAACACCTTATGTATAGAAGAAACACCATATTGCCTTTTAATTAAAATATTTATAGCCAGCTTAAAAAAAAATGGTATCCAAAAACTAATTTCCCGTACCGGGAATCGAACCCGAGCCTCCTGGGTGAAAGCCAGGTATCCTAGCCACTAGACCATACGGGATCATGTCACTGAGGGTAAATTTTGTCTGCAGTTTCAAGGGGCCAGGTGTTCTAGTGTGTTCTATAGACAATATGCCAACACAGTTACCAAGAGAGTCCACTGACTTCTTCGGCGACTTGCTGTACCCGTATGCAGAGGATATTATGAAGTCTGATGCTACTAAACCGCTGGATGAACACAATTTTTCACCTGTAGTTCAAGGAGTAAGTTAATTATAAAAATTATTATGATCTACACTTTTGCTTATAGCAAAAGAAAAGTATAATATAAAACCTCTATAGCATGATACGCAAAAGTAACGTGATTGGTTGTCCCCTATGTTCTATGTTCTATGTTATGGGTTTGGTTTCCGCACTTAGTCCTTCAGTGGACCATTGTGCGTGGGCCATGGCGGCCGTTGGCGGTTATTCCAACCAGCCCACCTCCCTCCAGAAGCTGATTAGGTCTCCTGGTCTTTTGAGAACTTGGTTGTCCCCTTTATCAAGGGCTAACAATGATAAGTCAAAGACACGAGCGCGCGCTGTGAGCGAAAGTCTGCGAAAGCACTCATAATTTATTTAAAATTAACGAGCCAGGTAATAATAAAAAACAAGAGTTAAGTTTTAAAGTTAATCTGTACTTATTCATAGTGAAAACGTATTCTTGTATTCATGACGGCAGCACGGATTCCACTCGACCTACTTATATAGTTACAATCTTAATTGTTTTTTAATCTTTCAGGCTATCATAACAAGCAACGGTAGATTGACACCCCCTTTCGAATACATCAACGAACTCAGAATGGCCAACACGTAAGTGACAGAACATTATTTTGCTGAAAAATCTAATAAGTTTAACTGCTCTCATTGCCTATCTGAGTTACCAATAACAAAGAGGTACAGTTAGCAACGAAAGACGGTTAACACTGTTACTTTTACATAATATCTTCTACATTTAAAGACAATAATTATTTCTAGAATCTAGCAATTCATAATGTCACAAGAATGACGGTCGTCTATTTGATTTAAACTGACAACATTTTCGGGTTTTGGATGAGAACTTTAGCTAACATTGATTGATGTTCGATTCGGCACGGAAACGTATCGAGCGGTTGTGATTGTGATTAGCTATTTCTTTCTTTCTTTCATTTTATCAGCTCAAGTTCAGAGAAATGTTTCGAACATATGAATTCATACCAGTCATTCATATTCCGATTGTGACCGAAATTGTAGATGTCAGATACGCAGTCGCTCCATGTAAAACACTGGTATTCAGCTGCATCCGCTGGAAAAAGGCTAGGTAGATAATGATGATGATGAATATGTGTTACGTAATTAAAGTGCTGTTCCGACGGTTTTATTTCAACTGGCATGTTAATTGACTTTTGTTGCTTACTATGTATAATTAAAGTAAAGTATCAATAAAGTTTGTTTCTTCCAGTCGTTCTCGTCATAAGGTGGAAGGCAGTGACCAACAGACTCCTATCCTGATCCTTGGCAGTGGACTGGTGTCAGCTCCGGTTGTGGAATACTTGGCTAGAGACAAGAACATTGCTATCACAATAGGTTTGTATGAAGATTATTCAAGACTCAAGTTACTTACTTATAAGAAGTTCTATCCTCTACGAGCAGATACCGCTTAGTTTCAAGCGGTATCTGCTCGTTGGGGCTATGTTGAAAAAAATGTGGTTTTTCTATTTCATGTAACTTGTTAAGTATGTTGAATAGGGATTTTACATTTTGGTATAAGTATGTTTTTTGACTCTATGGTCTAGTATCGTGTGAAAGGAATACACGATTCAATGAATTTTTCTCGATACAAAAAAAATGCAAAGTTATATCTATTTATTTACTTTTTTCGACATCACGGCGTAACGCTTAAGAGTTATTCGGCTAGTTCTACAAACAAGGGAATAAAATTGAATTATTTTTGGCCCATAATTTTTTCTAATGCAAATAATTTTAAAGTTAACTATTATAATAAAACATGATGGAATATTCTAGAACTGAAAGGGTCAGTGTAAATATTGATTAATTTAGAAGATTTTTTTTTTTTCAATTTGCAGAAGACATCCCTGTCTTCTTTAGTCTGCGATTTTCCTTTTGGTTTACCCATATCGGTTTTGTAAAGAACTTCGAAATTATTTCGGCTCTTAAATTATTGCCAAATATAAGTAAAAATAAAATTATCTGCCTACATAATTATGAAAAAACAATAAATCTAAGGGGGACATCAAAATCATTATTTTAATAAAACGAGTCTGTCAAAAATTCAACCTTTTTGGCTGTCATTAAGTAGATACTTGCAAGACGATGCATTGTGTGGTAGGAGTCGTCTTGCAAGTACGGTACTTAATGACTGCCAAAAAGGTTGAATTGGTTTTGGCACATACGTCGTTTTATTCCGAGCGGACGCACATTATAGCCATCTCTCTTCTTTTGCGTTTCAAAATTAATTGCATCACTTTCACTCGCTTAGTAGGTTTTCGAGGATTTTAGATTTTCGAGGTAGGGCCTTAACTATTAGGAGTGCCCCGCGGTTTCACCCGCATAAGTGTTAATCCCGTGGGAATATCGCCCGGGATAAAAAGTATCCTATGTACTTATAATATTACTGTAAAGTCTCATCAAAATCCGTTCAGTAGTTTTTTCGAGACAGGGTAACAAACATCCATCCGTCCATCCATCTATCCATCCATCCATCCTCACAAATTGTCGTGTTTATAATTTTTTTAGGATATTGTCGGATAGTAGGAAGTTTCATCAAAATCCGTTTAGTAATTTTTGCGTGAAAGAGTAATAAACATCCATCCATCCATCCATCAATCTATCCATCCAGCCATCCTCACAAAATATATTAGTAGGAAGGGAGTAGGATGATTATTTAAGAACATAATTTACCAATGGCAATAATTAATTCTATCGTCAATTATACAGTTTACATAATTATTTTCAACAATAATTGATAAATAAAAAATCACACTTTGTTGACACACGATTGGAGAAGAAACACTAAACTTCTAGGTAGATTTTAATATTCATTTACGTTTGCAGCATCAGCAGTAAAAGAAGAAGCGGACTCTCTAGCCGAGCGTTACGGAGTATCTTCAGAGTACTTGGACGCTAAAGACCAGTCAGCTCTCCAGTCATTAACCTCTCGTGCCCGAGTGGTAGTGTCACTACTGCCTTATGACCTGCACGGTGATGTGGCGAAGGCCTGTCTTAAAACCGGAGCGCATATGGTTACCGCGTCTTATGTGAGACCTGAAGTACAGGAGCTGCATCAAGCGTAAGTTTTACGAGTACTACGATTAGAAATATAAATAATGTGTTATTTTGCAAGTGATAATATATACAGGTGGTAGGTCTCACTCTATTAAAAAGTACTCTGTGGTGGTAGGTGACACAACGATGCGCAAACTGAAACGATGAATTCAGCATAATATGATTAGAGACCCCGTCTATCAAAAAGTACTCTGTGGACCCTGTAGCGTCTATAGACATTTTACGTCAGGTATTTTTTTTTTATAACTGACGACAACTTTTTGGTTCAGAATCATGTACGAATCCATGGTAATAGGTTGTGCGTCGATGTCCCGTTTCTTCAAGCATATTGTATAAATGCGCAAAGACTATGTAATCTTGCAACAATAGGTACAGACGCCAGCACATCAACATACTACAATCTGTCAAATTTATTTAATAGATCTTCAACTTTATCGCTACAGTATAAGGTTCAAGGCTGATTGGGAAAACTTGACACTTTCGGGTAGCTTGATGTGCTGGCGTCTGTACATCGTAAGTCTTTATCTGTCGTTCTTCTTTCTTCTGTATAATTTCCGCTTTTTCAGTGCAAAGGATGCTGGCGTAACTTTCCTAAACGAGGTTGGATTGGACCCCGGTATCGACCACTTGCTCGCACTCGAATGTATTCACGACATACAGAATCATGGAGGAAGAATCGACTCATTCGTTTCATACTGTGGAGGTAATGACCATTTCCGATATAGAATACAATTTACACGTACTGAAACAAATGACAGAACGTAGCGTAGAGCTCGTTTACCTCAATCTTCTTCTTCTTCTTCTAATATATAAAATTCTCGTGTCACAATGTTAGTTACCATACTCCTCCGAAACGGCTTGACCGATTTTTATGAAATTTTATATGCATATTCGTAGTCTGAGAATCGGCTACTATCTATTTTTTATACTCCTAAGTGATAAGGGTGGCCCTCTCCAGAATTTTTTTGGAATTGATACTTACGCGGGTGAAACCGCAGGGCGTAACTAGTAAAACTATTTCATTATATATAGTGCCCATCAAAGATGTTTATGAGCTTTCTCCTACAGAAAACCTTATAACTGTCTTATTATTTTTAGGTTTACCAGCACCGGAGTTCAGTGACAACGCCCTTAGATATAAGTTCTCATGGAACCCTCGAGGAGTGCTACTCAACACCATTTCTGCTGCCAAGTATCTGAGTAAAGGACAGGTAAACATTTCTACTTTATTCAAAGAAATGCGCCATCAAAATCTAATAAACCTTATTCACAATCGATATTGCTGAGATGGAGATATTATGAGTGTTACAACCCTTCGCTCGGATGACATAAGCGCTGGCGAGTACTGAGGCGTCAATGGCGAAAGCGATAACAGAAAGGTCGGGAGGGGCCGCTCGCTCATTATGGAAACTTGGTATTAGTGAGAATTACTAAAAACTGTATGATGTAATTGACATCATCGATCATCATTGGCAAATCCCATGACAGTAATGGTGTTACGTGATGTGCATGTGCAATAATTTTTTCTTTGTGTTGTTTTACAGATTGTAGAAGTTTTAAGCGGAGGAGAGCTGATGTCAGTCGCACGTGATCTGAACTTCCTGCCTGGTTTCGCGTTCGAGGGCTTCCCCAACCGAGACAGCACCATGTACTCCAAATTGTACGGAATTGAAGACGCACACACCATGTTCAGAGGAACTATTAGATACAAAGGTGTGTTTGGAACTCCCGTGTAAAAAAGCTTGTCATTTTTTTTAAACAATCAAAGAATTTTAATGAAATTATACTTAGTTTCATAGACGTTAATTTTACGCTCAACGTGGAACATTTTTATGTGTTTATTAGGCTAATATTGTTTGCTTACTTATATTTTGTTTCCGACTAGGTTTCGCTGACAATATGATCGCTATGCAGTTGTTTGGCCTGGTGGACCCCAGTCCTCATACGTCTTTGCACCCTGATGGACCCAAGATTACATGGGTATGACACTACACAATAATTTTCTACTTCCATACTATGTAATTACTAGCTTTACTTTTGTATTGGAACGTATTTATTACATAACGGACGTATGCTCATTTTCACCAGCGTCAATTCGCCTGTGAACTCCTTGGACTGATGGATTCATCGATCTTCTTCGAGAACCTAAGGACCAGGTTATCAGAGCGCATTGGTCCTTCGGGGGCGCAGTCCTTAGAGTCCCTGGGCCTGCTGGACGATGTTGAGATCGTCAAGTACGGGACACCTCTTGACACTGTCAGCCATTATCTTAGCAAGCGGTTACAATTACGTAAGTTGTTCAGTCACTCTAAGAATGTACTGTCTTTCTATTTAATTTTCGATGCCCACATTATCTGAATCGCTACAATCGATTTTTTAATTAAAATCTACAACCACATACAAACTACACATCACATGACGTCACGCAAAATCCTGCATCGCGCAAGTGAAGTTATCCATGGTATTAGAATATATACTTCCCGACAACAACCGTCGGGCAGTAACCCCCCAGGTACAACATCCCTCAGGTCGGAGGATGCTCCCTTTTCTATGGAATATGAGGAACTTCTCACCCTGTTCCTCATACCTACCTCTATAATAAAAATCACTGGTTGTAACCAAAAAAGGTGGCTTTAGATATTTTTGTCACTCTCATGCGAGTCGTTTATAGAATGATTTTTATATTTTAAATAATTAACCATCCATTACAGAAAAAGACGAGACAGACCTCGTGGTACTCCGACACGAGCTCGGCGTGACGTGGAGTGACGGTAAACGGGAGCGACGTGAAGTAACCATGACCGTGCGAGGAGACTCCACCAAACACACTGCCATGGCCTGGACCGTCGGCCTGCCCACGGGTATAGCCGCTAAGATGGTGCTTGATGGTAAGGACCTTGATCTCCACAATTTTGTGTTTTAAAGTGGTACCAAAGAGCAAACCAAAGACAACCAAAGATCAAAGATATTTTATTTGTTATTTAAAAAAAAATCGGGCTCGATCGACATCTGAGACGAAGATACAAGTAGGTAGTTTTTGCTTCTTGCCACTCTAGTTCACTTAACACTGAATTAGTGTCATCTTGTTCTTTGTGCCTTACACTTGATCAATTCTGTGAAACCATTCCAAACTTGCACGGATTTCAGTAAAGCCTGCTAAAAACATTATTTATGTTTATTGTACCTACACCATAAAAATACACAACAACAAAATTCATCTTATACTAAAAATATACATATATATTTTGATTTTTTTTTCAGGTGAAATCCAAGAACGCGGCGTGGTACTGCCATTCGCTCCTGTAGTATACAAGTCACTGTTGTCGCGGCTCAGATCTGACGGCATCCACGCGAAGGAAACCACCACACCTCTCAACTGAACCTCATATCGATAATGAAAGAAGTATTCATAATGTACTGTTGTATAGTGCGTGAATGTGTTCAACTGAATTCTGCGTAACATTAGCAACAAATTTTTTGAACAAATGAAGCAATGGATTATCAATATCCTTCAAAATAATACAGATTGTGAATGTGATCGATAGTGTGTTATACAATTAGGGTGCTGTATTGCGCAAACGAATGTCTTGTAAATATTTTTTGTATTTTTAAGATTAGGAATATAATGTAGTAGGTATGTTAATTGAGTAATTGTTAAATATTCTGCTAATGTTATGTCGTGTTAAGGTCGTGTGTGGTTACGAATGTGGCAGCATTGTAAAAGATTATTATCTTAATAAAAACAAAATTTTACATTAATGTTGTACTTTTTAGGGTTCCGTACCCGTACATCCTTATGAAAAAACAGAACCCTTAGGTAATAGGATCCCTCGTGCGTCTGTTTTTCTGTTTGTCCGTCTGTCACAACCAATTTGCTCCTAATCTACTGGATTGATTCAGTTGAAAGGTGAATTTCTGTGAACCAAGTGATATATAACGTAAATAAATGAATTTTGAATATGGGTCACTTTTGGGGAACAAACTAGAAAATTAATAAAAATAAAAGTTTTGCAAACTGTACCTTGTGACACATCAAATGACAGGGCTTGTTGTGATTGTCTCTTTTTTTTCTGTGTGTCTCTTAATTATTATTTTTTGTATAATTTTAAAATAAACGGTTTTGAAGTTATTAAAGTGAATTTTACCATCTATAATTTTTGGCTCATTAGTTTCGGAAATAAACGGGGGGTCTTATCTGCTTATTGAGCCAAAAATTATGAAAAAATACTTTCAGAAATTCTAATTCAACCCTATACGAAATCTATGATCTTTAAAAAAGGAAGTTCCCTTTTCTCGAATCGTTTTGTCGTATTTTCATACCCTCGGAATCTTATCTTCGGCCTGGATAATGGTATGCTACAGACCTCAAATTCTCAGGATAAAATGTAGTTAGCATACTTGTAAAACACACCGAGTTTCGTTTGTTTAGCTTTTATACTTTGGATTTTATTAATACCTAAAATACGTCGATTTCGTCGCTGACTGATTCACTTACTCATTAAAACATCTAGGGCACTTCTCGAATTAATAGAAAGGTGAATTTGGTATACAGGCTGCGATTTGCACACAAACAACAAAAACATTAAGAAATCTGTAACTTTCACTATCCATCTCCCTTAAAGGGTGGGGCAAGTCTGTATTTAAAAGAAAACTTCCAGGGTACTTCCCGAAGTCCTAGAATGCTGTGTATTGTGTCATGCAGTAGTTCAATGGACCGGCCAAGCCATGCATTTTGACCAAGATGTAAGGTTTCTAGATTTAAGCCTTGTAGAGTTAGCGGCTTGGCTCTATATAATATAGAGCTAAGCCCCTAACACTACAAGGCCTATGAGAATTGGCCTTCTGATCATTAGATCAGATAACTTTTATACACTGTGAGCGTCATGTAAGTCTTAGCAACCTACTTTACGTGAAATGTTTTTGGTGGGTAACATATTCACGGTACGGAACCCTCTCTACGCGAGTTCAAATCGCACTTGTCCGGTTTTATTCATAAACTCTGGCTAAAAAGTAATAAACTTTAAGTATAACCTCACACTCTACACCTTCATGAACACCACGGACGCCGTTATCTACTGAAAAAGTATCATTATAAACGTTTTTGATTTCAGCAAGACAACCGCTGACAATGAAAATACTATTGTCCAGTAATGTCATCTGGAAAAAAAAGGTGTGACATGATTGTCATTCTTATATCATTTTTTTGCTAACCTAAAATGTTTTATCAAATGACTTGATTCTGCTATTTTGAGTTATTTTTTACGGTTATTTTTATAAATTTATTGAGCCAAATCTCGATTGTGTCGACACGTCCATTTTACACTTAAGATTTTTTTAATGCGTGACAATTTAATAATGATGACTTTACGTTAAAGTCACTCTGAAATGGAAAACGACCCGAATAACACAGTAAGTACTGATGTAGTAGAGGCGAAGATGCATCGCCCCCGTATGCAGCCGTAAGCGCGGCAATCACAAGAATCAGTGGGAATGATGAAGAGTTGATCAGTTCCACACCCGGTAAACATAAGGTCCCTTGCAACGTGCATCCAATGAATATTCTTAAATTCTAGAACCTCTAAACATCTGAAATGCATGCTTCGAAACATCGTTAGCCATGAGCAAAATATTATATATAAACACACGGCATTATCGTACTTAATCAAAACAATAGAATAGTTTTGTTGTATATTTTTATTGTTACCCTGCGCCCCACGATTTCACCCGCATGGAGACACCATAAGTTTTTCTGGCATAAAAGTTTTTCTATCACTCGAGTCTGCTGGTCAAGCTTCCCATTAGCGAAAAAATTAAAAAAAGACGACCCACTGACCGAATTTCTGCTATTTCCAGAGTTTATAATACAAATTAACATTCAAACTAACAAATAACTAACTTAAAAAAAACCTCTGGAAACTTTCTACAAGCTACCACGCATTTACATCGATTCTTCTTTTCATTCTATACTTGTGTTAGTAATTTGGTTCGGTTGTGGTACCAGACGGCGGGTCGCGAGACTGGACGGTGCATGTCGGTGGCGGCGATGCAGGCGCTGCACCGACTCCGCGAGTGCCGGCTGCTCTGCGACGCGATAGTGCGCGCGGACGACGGCGCCGCCTTTCCCGTGCACCGTGCCATACTCTCTGCCTGCAGCCCATACTTCCTGTACGATCTTTGCTCTTTATTAGTAGCTAGTTAATAAAATTATTAAAGGGGTTGCAACCTCTACAACCAACTAACCTATCAAGACACCTCCTCGTACTTCAGTCATTTGCTCAATGTACAGCATCGTGATGCATCCGACTAACTTTTTGACGATCATGGCCAATGTAGGGCTACCAATGAATGATCTATTGTTGCGGGACTTTAGAGAGAGTTTTAATAATTTTATTAACAAAATTGGATGAGAGATGTGTGCTGTTGTGAACAACTTACTTGCATTTACCTAGGACTACGAACGAGTGGGAGCGCTGAATGTGTCAAGTTCTTTTTCTATTTTGTCTGTACATACACACATAAACTCACGCCTTCTTCCCATGGCGGTAGGCAAAAACTAGAACGCCCCTTGCTATGATACTTACATACTCATTTTGCCATGTTTACATTCATGCATCTGGTTATACGCGCACGCCGATTACGAGTAGGTACTTACTACGCACCTGATCTTTCTGATGAACATCACTAATAAGGTCACTATAGGTATGTCCTTCTAGGGCTTCCCTTCCCGTCGTTTCCACTCACATCTGCCTTGTAAATACATTTTTGTCTGTATTTTGATAGAAAGGCCATAATTGCCACCGAAAACTTAATCATGTAAAACACTTAACAGGGCACTATTTACAACAACACTGCACTCTCGCGAACAAAGCGACGTGCTAATATCGGGCGTGCGCTCGGAGATCCTGTTGCTGCTGATCGAGTACGCGTACCTGCGCCGCATCGACGTCACCGACACGAATGTTCACGAGCTGCTGATGACTGCCGATTACCTCGCCTTCCTTGGCGTGCTGCAGCTTTGCTGCGACCATCTCAGGGCCTCTCTTAATCCGAAGAACTGTCTTGGTATTATGATGTTTGCGAGGTTAGTGGTTTTTTATTAGACGATATTTTTTTCTGCATGGTATACATGACATCCTATGGAAACCGGCGTGACCTGGAAGAAAATATTCCAGACATGTGACATCCACCAACCCGTACAGGGCCGTAATTAGGTGCCGATCGCTCCGTCTATTTTTCCCAGCAGTAAGAAAATTATAGACTGATTATTTATGACACTACCGTCTCACACTGCCAGATAATCACCATATTTTTTGGGATTGCTCAACTGTAGATGTACTGAAGTTGAAGTGCTGGCCTACTATACCAAGTTATGAAGATACCAAAAGTAGAAAACTCAATAAATAACACTCGACTGCGAGCTGGTAAATTCTGCCTATGGTTTTGGTTGGCTGAGTTATCTGCCACGCTGCATCTAATACTTTTTATAACTTTGGCTGCTCTTCTTTGCTAAAATTACATTTCTAAAGTAAGCTAACTAACACTAGGTGGCGTTGTTTCAGACGCGTGTTTTGTTACAAGCTCGAGGCAGACGGTAGACGTTACCTGCTGCGCTATTTCGTGACTGTAGCGACCCAAAGCGATGAATTCCTCCATCTGCCTCTTGAGGAACTCAACTCTATTATACTGGAAGACGAACTGAACGTGAAGAGTGAGGAAGTGGTCTGGGAAGCGGTGCTGCGCTGGGTCAACTATGACCCGGACAGCCGCTGGCAGCACACCGTCAAACTGATGGGCAGTATACGACTCGGACTACTGGACACACAAGTAAATATTAGTTCCTTAGACAAATCCTTAGACAAATCCTTACATAGATTTAATTGGTCATCATAGTTGGCACGCACAACGGACCGAATGGGAGTCAAGTGCGGAAAAGGGAGTCCTATAATCATCATCATAGTTGGTATGGTGAAATTAGGAATATGAACAAGCGAAGTTCGGAATTAGAAGTCGACATTACACCTGATAATCTTGTATTGTATAACCTGTGTAAATATAACCCTTTGTGATTCTAGATGCTGTTGTGAGCATTATTTGATTAACGTGAATGATTAACGTGCATTTTGTTTCAGTTTTTCTTAGAAAACGTAAAAGACCATCCATACGTAACTGGCAACGAAGGTTCACGACCCATTATTATTGAAACCTTGAAGTTTCTGTACGACTTGGAGATGATTGCTCAGAGAGACGGTGAAGTCGCTACGCCGGAGATTGCCCGGCCTAGAGTCCCACACGAAGTAATGCTGTTCTTCCTTTCTAATTTTATAACTGTTTTCTATATCTTCATTATCATCATCATCATTCAACGACAGGTTCTGAACCTCCTGCATCCAGCAGATTCCCTCTTAACCAGGTCATCGGTTCCCCTTAATGGAGGTCTCTCTCTCTCTCTTCTTCAGCGTTTTGCCACCTAATTGGAGGTCTACCCACATAAATCTTAGTCAAAATAATTATTCATAGGTACTAGCTTCGTAATCTTCCTATCATGTTCATGTTTCAAGAAATATTCACAAAGGATGTTTTTGCTGTGTCCTTTACTGCTTTGTTTAAACCCATTAATTTAAAAGAACTAATTGCCGTTTGTTAATCCAGGTTCTATTCGCAATTGGAGGATGGAGTGGTGGTTCGCCTACAGCTTTTATCGAAACCTATGACACAAGAGCGGACCGCTGGATTAAGGTACCATAGCCAATGTGATTTTGATGTTCATTGAAAACAGTGGCAAAGTGATTTGGAAAGTAACGAATGAATATTATGTAAAATAATTGCATCAAATCTAAAATGTTGTGCAAATTAACTTCTATTTGACAAATTAGCCAATGGCTTACCTGATGGTAAACTGCAAGAGAGATCACAAATGCATTGCCATCCCAGATACCTACAAAGCACAACCAGTTCTACTACTACCAAAAGATACAATAGGTCACAGGCTGAACAAGATTTCATTTTCTAAAGCTAAGTATTTGCGTTCCTCAGGTCGAGGAAGTAGACCCTGCAGGACCTCGAGCGTATCACGGCACAGCTGTCCTGGGCTACTGCATCTACGTCATCGGCGGCTTCGACGGCATGGACTATTTCAACTCCTGTCGCTGTTTCGACGCAGTTACCAAGTCTTGGAGAGAGGTAACACATAATGGGCATTGTTCATATTTTTTTAAATGTTGTAATTGAAAAACCATTTCGAGGAATAGCGTTACTAATCATTATGGACTATGGACTAATTAATTTACGAAAAATATTAATATTTATTGATATTTTTGATAAAATACAATTGACCTTCTGTGCCCTTCAAATTACGTCACCTGCGACCGTACAGTTTAGTATCGTTACCTCAAAAATAAAATAAAAAGTAAGTGGCAAGTATTGTCTACAATCCGTCAGTGTCAAGTGTAAAATTATAATAAAATATATTAAATTTAAACATTCCGACTTGCCTCTTATTCATCTCGTTTATAAATCTGATTACATTGTTTCAACAATCGACAATATTTAATATATCGAAAGAGATATATGGATACTTTGACACTGACAGGTGTGGATGACGTTGTGTTGACAGTTTTTTTTTTTTATTTCTGGACTAGTGAGGCAACAGCACTTAATCTTTAGTGCCACTGATGAAGTAACCTACCTTAAAAATTTTAAATATTTAAGTATTAAAAAAAAAACTATTGAGCCAATCATCAAAATATTCAAATTAGTTTCTCAAAATGCTCTAAATTTTCAAAAAATAAAATAAAATCTAATGGTTAGAAATTTTGGACAATCCCCATTGACTGTTGTTTATTTTATGAAACTGCATAGTTATGAAGCAGTTAGCCGACCTGCTGGTTGATTTTCACCATCTGCAATATCAGTGTCTCATTTGCTTGTACTCTTCAAAACTGAACGAAAGCTTTCGAAAAGAGCTCTTAACTAACCCCCTTACTAATAAACATATTAGTTATATCAGATGAGTAGTAACACACCGATTTCTCTTATTTAGTCGTCAGTAATTTGACTTTCGAAAGAAGAAGACAAAGCGTTGTGTAACTCTAGAGACGCCATACAACGTTTATTAGCCCCTTAGGGTTTAAAGGTTTAGTCTTCGTTGTCCCACTGATTGACTGTTGCGGAGGTTTTTGACCTAAAAAAGGTTTATTAATATTAGTTATAAAGTTGATAAAACGAGCTATAAAATAACTAAATTTTGTCAAAAAATATCTTCTCGATTTAAAAGCACGACTAGAATATAAATCAAAATCAATAGGCATGTCTTTGGCTAAAACTTATTAAATTTCACACAAAAACGAACAAACAGACCAGGTAGTTCCAATAAAGACATGAAATCCTGCTGTTATGCTACTTTCGCCCTAATTTCCTCACTTGAAATCTTAATCGATTAAGATTTAGATACCTACAAAGGAATATCTGGTCTATCATTGCGGCATTTGCATACATTTTTTATCTATACAGGTAGCACCAATGAACGCACGCCGTTGCTACGTGTCAGTGGCAGTGCTAGGGGAGACGATATACGCGATGGGCGGGTACGACGGTCATCACCGACAGAATACGGCAGAGAGGTTCAACCACCGCACCAACCAGTGGTCGCTGGTCGCGCCCATGAACGCGCAGCGATCCGACGCGAGCGCAGCTGCATTAGACAGTGAGTGTAGTCTTCCTTCTTTATGTTTTGAATCTACCCTACCGAGAAAGAGGTCAATGCCCAGGCACAACCACTCATCCAGATACTGTGATCAGAAAGAGTTCATAAACTTGACAATCTAGCCGAACTATAAGTCAAAAACGTGTAGAAGTCCTTACTCAGTCAATAAGTAAGATCGAAGTCCCTTGAAGTACCCTCGTTTGTATTCTCTTATCTTCCCGGTGTCTGTTAGTCTTCAGAGATTAATTTTCGGGCGCACAGATTTCACTATAACAATTTAACTAGTACAGAGAACACAAAATAATAATTATGATTTTAGAATACATCCAAGTTTGCAAAATTGATAACAAGAAAAAAATTGTATCTCAACCAAATACGAGATAAATACCTACAACAATTGTTTTATTTAATAATTGGTCTTAATTAATTTGAATTTGGTTGTTTAAGATAAGATTTACATAACGGGTGGCTTCAACGGGCAGGAGTGCATGAACAGCGTAGAGGTGTACGATCCTGACACGAACCAATGGACGAACCTGGCGCCCATGCGCTCGCGCCGGTCCGGCGTCTCTTGTATCGCTTACCACAACAAGGTATTTAGGTATTATTGCTTGTAATCTTATTGTTCAGGCTTTGTATTTTTTTTTAGTACACAATTAGTAGATTGGACCTATTAGTAGATTGGACCCTATTAGTAGATTTTGGGCATCTTTGCTGTATTCATAGCCTGTACGTAGTATCGAGTCTTTTCGAAAATAGCGTAGAAAATCTGGCGAATTTAGTACATATACTCATTAGATCATTTTTTGGTACATCTCCGTGATTATCTTTGAATTTGACAGTCAGACATAGTAGCTCCATACTGTGTAGTAATTAACCGTTTCTGTGATACGGATCAAATCTTGGTAACTATTTACATAACCAAAAGCCCCTACGCTCACAGTCACATAGATAATATACGAGTATGAATAAGCAAAGAACAATATTATTAATCACACGTTTGAGCTATTCACTCAAAATGGTAAACGTTATCATTACAGGACCAGCATAGGTCATAATATTGCGTCGTAATATTATTAAGATAAATCCGTTACCAATATCTTCATATTCATTCCTTGTGAATACCAGTTTCTTGTATGAAGAAAGCACTAGTTTTAACTAGATATATTCGAAACGTTATATAAGTATGTGCCAAGTTTCTACGCCGCAAGAAACTAAGGAATCTCAAGAATTATTAATCATGTAATTGCATAATTAACATTAAAAAAATACCATACAGTGCGAATACTACTTACCTACTTAATTGCTTATTTCTTTTCCAAATAGCAAGCCTTATGATGACTCTAATTGTTAGACTGCGAAAAATTCTATCCATTACACCACACAGAGTTCTTAAAACAATGTCTTTTTAAAAAAATGTGTTTGTTTACGATCTGTTGCCAAATATATTATTCTTTCTTTCTATTCCCTAC
The DNA here is from genome assembly GCA_963669345.1 of Gortyna flavago. Lineage (NCBI taxonomy): Eukaryota > Metazoa > Arthropoda > Insecta > Lepidoptera > Noctuidae > Gortyna > Gortyna flavago. The sequence continues at coordinate 6,597,704 of OY770129.1, read as the reverse complement.
CAATCCTACAAAAAATCACATTAAAAATGATTTTCCTCATCCTTCATATTTAAATCCTAGATCTACGTGATCGGCGGTTTCAACGGAATTTCCCGAATGTGTAGCGGCGAGGTGTACGACCCCGCCGCCAACACCTGGGCCCCTGTCCCTGACATGTATAATCCTCGAAGCAACTTCGCCATAGAGGTCATTGACGACATGATCTTCGCAATCGGAGGCTTCAACGGAGTCACCACCATATACCATGTGGAGTGTTACGATGAGAGGACCAATGAGTGGTGAGTTTAGTACATAAGGAGGTAGAAAGCCCTTATTTCTTTTTTTGTGAATACTCTACTCTTCACCTCGATCCCGCCTGATGAAAAGCGACGGAAGACTGAGAATCCCGGATATTTTTTTTACTTTTTACTCTGAAATCACGAGAAAAAATCTGTTGTTTTAATACCTACTATGAAATAACTGATTTTTTTTGTGAGTCAGAGTTGGTCCCATATTGAAAGTTGTTCATATTCATGGGTAGAACACCCTGTAAAATTTTTGAGACGGTTAAAAAAACATTCGGTATAATAATGGTTTTCCGGAGATTCAGGACCCGCGCGCGGGTAATTTCGTATAGAAGAAAGTGTTACTTATTTGGCTGTGTTCTTTATTATGTGAAAACAAACATGCTACAGGGAACATAACAAGCAGACATTTCATTCTTTAAGGGAATCGGAAAAACAGTCCCACCATACTTATTTACTTCATACGTAATGCTTCTTTTCTACGTATTCCACACCGCTTCTTTAGCGTGAAATAGTTTTCTCGTAATCGCTTATGCTGCTCTGTAGTCAGCATTATCTTATGCATGTAATTAAGGAGCTAAGTGCCTTTCAATCACGTTATTCACAACAGCTTATATAACTTCGATTAAGTATAATATCATCGCGTCTAAGTGCACGTGGCGTGAGCATTGGATAGGAGTTATCAGACGGTTATCTTTCTCTCTTCGAAGGCTAAGGAGCATGTCTAGATTATTCCCGATTGGATCAAATGTGAGGTACGTAATGTTAAATAAGCAGTTATGGCAGGGGAGCTGATTACCTACCTACAAAGTTGCATTTATTGAGAGTTGTAATTATCTACCTAATTGGTACCTATAGGCCATATGTTTGTTAGGTGTTCTGTTGCTATATAGTATCTAATTATAACTTGGAGTTGCGTATGCGCTGAGATAATAATAAACTTGGTCGTACAGTCAGTTTGCTGTAAACCTTATTGTTCCAGACATTTCTCCTACTTTCATAGGTTTATCATAATTATTATTATGTCCTTAGGTTAGTACGAGTAAAGCAAACGTTTACGGATATACGCACAAATGCTTCATGAGAAATAGTCGCATACGCATAAACGCATTCCAACTTGTTTGTCAGTTTAATCTTAATTCTATCTGTAATGTCTCGTATTGTAACAAGAGCAAGTTCGACTTTCCCATTGATTTTCGAACGTTAAAAAATGTACCTATCACAACAACCGTCCAACTAAAAAAGGTACATTCATTTTGTATTTTGTCTTAGATTGGAACGGATGATAAGTTATCAAGCTAGTAAAAAAAACATACGATCATTCACGTAGAAGACACAAATATTTTCTTAAACTGAAAAAATAAAACACGCTGAGAAGACACAAAGATTACCATCTGATGAAATTTCCGTTCTTCACATTCATCACCACATTAATGAGGGATCAGTATGTGGGTTATCTGTCTATAATATGTACAGACGCCAGCACATCAACCTACTACAATCTGTCAAATTTCTTTGATAGATTTTCAACTTTATCGCTAAAGTATAAGGTTCAAAGTTGATTGGGAAAATTTTACAGTTTTGGGTAGGTAGATGTGCTGGCGTCTGTACATCGTGATGGCTGCGTGAACATGTTTTTCTGGTCGGGTGCTATATTCATAGAAAATGTTATGAATATCCGGCAACGTCTTATTCGGAGCACGTCGGCAGGTATATCGGGAGGGGCCCGTGGCTAAATAATAACAGCCGCACAAGTCAATCGGTCAGGTTAAGCTACGCTTGCCGCGGTTGGTCTGTGGATGGGTGACCATCTTTGCATACCGAGACCCCTCCGTGTCTCGGAAAGCACGTTAAGCCGTTGGTCCCGGCTGTCATTCGTGGATCTTTGACAGTCGTTACGGGTAGTCAGAAGCCCGAAAGTCTGACAACCAAACATAACAAGGGGTATTACCCAGTAACTGGGTTGTGGAGGTCAGATAGGCAGTCGCTCCATGTAAAATACTGGTATTCAGCTGCATCGGCTTAGGCTGGAAGTCGACCCCAACGTGGTTGGGAAAAGGCTAGGCAGATGATGATGATGATGATGATGAGGTAGGGATATCGAGCGATAAGCTTTGGGGACGGAGAGTCTAATGTACGTAGAGGGATTTGAATTTCTATACAGGGGGGCAAGGACAACAACTCGCAACCGATATACCATGGATTTATTAGGTACATGATTCTGAACGCCTCTGCGTTGAACTTTTTTCATAGAAAAGTGCACATAAGCGGTCAAAATGTATGGAACAGCATTTTTTTAATAACCGGAGAAAAAATTCCAGGGTTCCAGAATCGTTACAGTTTGCGCGTTGATGTCCTTGCCAGCCCGTATACAAGTTCATACATTACCATAGAAGGTAGGGTAGGATGAAACGAAACTCTGTAGTACAGAGTTCGATACTTATAATGATTGCTAAAATGACTTATCTAGGCTACGATAAAAGTAACAGTTCATTAAATTGGTTCTACAAACATAGTGTACAGTTATCTTAGCTCGTTATAAACCGTGTGGATGCAATATTTAGATTTTCTGTAATCTGCACCAAACAATTTTTTATTATGAAGAAATTACGGTACTTATTTGTTTACATGCAAAAAAGTATTTTATGGTTTCGGTGTTATTAACCTACTGCATCAAAGTCACAGACATTAAAATCTTAAATAATAAACAAATAATATTTTCTTCACGATATCAAAGAGCCTTATTATAATCTATGGTAAAAAGTAGAACGACCCTAAAATACAGAGTGTCGATTAGGTTATCATATTAAATAGTACAGCGGTTATTACAAGTCGTTAACAGTATGTTAAAATATGATAAAATATTTTTTTTACTAAAAATAGAAAACTTAATTTTTCAAACAGAATAAATAGCATAAAATTGGTACGAAATAAACCAGCCTTGATTATAAGGGACATTACACGCGCGGGGCAATGGTATCAAGAATTCAATACAAACTTGATGGTATTGTTACCAATAATCAGAAATTTTATGTTGTTAATACTAAAATCAAAAAAAGGTTCATGGCTAGAAAGTTAATAGTTATTAATTATTTTAATTGTATGTTTAAAATACTTAGTGTAGAATCTATAGAACACTTGGTTTCAAACCTAATCGCCACACTGTAGTTTCTAACTTAAATGCAAAAGTGACAACCCTCTTGCCTTATCCGTCAATAACAAGTAAGTTACTAAAACTAAAAGATAGGCAATACCGGATACAAAATGACCGATTTGTTTTGTAAGAAACAAAAACATTGGGGGGGGCGTTTGCCCAGCTGTGGGACAGAAAAGACTAACAAAAAAAAATGGATACCTATAATTTGAAAGAACGAAAAAGTATTTATTGGGAGTCGTTCAGGAATATCACAAACTACACTAAACACACTCTTAAAACATAATAAATAAAAAAAAGTAAAATAAAAACTGAAAGTAATAAAGTATACATATTTAAGTACTTTTACCTAATCGCCAGAAGTAGCTAAATACAGCAAAACGTTATGATTTTCGTGAAAAAATTCTCTTGTTGAGCACAGTGATTGCTGATTTTCCTTATGTTTTGAACATTGGCACTAATCGATCGGTTCCGCAGGTACGAGGCAACAGACATGAACATCTACCGGTCGGCGCTGTCGGCATGCGTGATCATGGGCCTGCCCAATGTGTACGACTACATCCACAAGCATCGCGAGCGGCTCATGGAGGAAAAGCGGCAGAAGATTCTGCTGTCAGAGACGGCGAGACACGGACAACACCGCACGGCCTTGCCTGATGTTAGTACATACTTTTTTTATTTATTAAAGCGACCCATGTTTGCACTTGACTATGCGAACCGTAACAGTTCGCAGCCTATACAAAAAACAACAGCACCAAACATCTTTTATTTTCTTTAAAAAAAAGTAGAAATAACAACTACTGTGACTTGCAGGCCGCTACGCCGAGTTTTTATGGGTTTTCGTAGCTGGCTACGGGAAAAAGTACACACACGTACGATACATGTAGCAGCTATGGGGCAGATAGTATTACCACAGATGTATCGTTGATATATTCAAACGAGTGATGTGGAAAGATATTGGTACTTAATAACCACTCATTATTCTTGTAGACCCCTGCTACGACCGTCGTTGTTGATGCGCGCTACGAGATTAAATATTTTTATTTATAGTCGATTACGCGCGCTGAATGTATGTAGCACTAACCTTTTGCATCATACTGACGTCTCTTGACCCCAAAATTATTGTAGAGGTCAATACACCCATTTTACGCAGTGGTAAAGCAGATAGGCTACGGTGACGGAATCAAAAGCTATTGTTTTATTTCGTTATTAACACATCAGCCAGATGACGTTCAAAGTTATAAAAAACGCCCGATTACCAAACTTGTGTTATTTGCGGCCAGCTAAAGCGCAATATGTCTGCGATCGACAATAATCTACCATAAACAAATAATTTTTAATCGTAATTATGATACCCTAATTTACTACTACTACACTAATTTGACCTTTTTAAGCAGAAGAAACTACAAAAGTCCGGCCGTTTACGAGAACGCGGTCTTGACACTTGCCAGTTTTAAACAAACGAATACGACGTGTGCGAATTTGATCTTTATTAGCTACTAGGATTGTCAAACTGACAGGTGTCAGTAACGCATTGTCTCGTAGGCCTGTAAGAGTTGCTGCTTCTTCAAAAAATTACATACTTACCTACTCGGGCGTTAGTAATAAGAGAATCGAGTCTTAGAAAGAGACTGTAAAGGCTGTCTCAATAAGAGTGCACTATTTAAATGTGTATTTTTTTTCATGCAAGTGGTACCTCTGAAATTTGACAGCTGTCGCTTATGATTGGACCGATTATTAAAAATAGAGCAGTAAACAAAAGAAGAACGCGTTATCATTGTGAAAACCACAAAAGTGGGAAAAGTAACGCTGAGACCGCTCGCAAACTTCGCGGAATTTCGTTCTTGTGGCCTCAACTGGACAGCATTGATCTGGACGACATGTGCTTTCAGCGGGACGGCGCCGGCGCCACCTGCCCACCCGCGCATGAATCATTCGATTTATTGCAGCATCGATTTCCAGACCAAATCATCTCACGAAATTCTGATGTCAACTGGCCACCAAGATCATGCGATTTAACGCGTGCGATTTCTTTCTTTGCATAATCGCGTCATTCCATTTTCAAAAAGTCATCGACATGAAAAGAGCACTGGCCTGTAATCAGAGCCGCGGATTTACCGGATATTTTATTCCATACTTAATCGGAACATATTTACTTTACAATGCAATAAAATAGCATAGCTCCCTCAAAAAATACGTGTTTTTATTTTTAAATGAAATAGTACACTCTTGTTGTACAGCATTGTACAAGGCCGAACTCTTTCTAAAACTTCATCGAGTTTATCTACAGTTATATAATATAACTTTTAATAGGGAACCAAACATGAAGTCGCGAAAAAAAAATCTGCTATTCCCTAAATTTTGACGAGTTATGCGAACATAAATGTAGGGAACACCAGATTTTTTTTCACGATTTCTGGTTTGGTCCCATTGTAAAAGTTGTTCATAATAATGAGTACAAAAACAGTGATGAAATGTTATCCATTAAATCAGCATCACAGTAAAATGTTTATTTTTAGATAAATTTAATGGTTTTGGTAGACTGTTTTATCATGCGAAACAAAAACAGTAATGTTTATTTCACCGTAGGGTTCCCTACGCCTAGGTCTTTGAAATAAATAAAGAAAAGGAACTTAGAGGCTTCAATATAAACAATGCTTCAACAATTTCCGAGCATTTTTTTAGAAGATCGTTCTGAAACATTCATTTGTCTTATTATTTAGTTTATTTTCTCAGAGGTTAATTTTATATTACCGAATTTTTCGTGATTCACGAAGAGGAAACACCGTTACTTTATAATGGGCAAAATCACTGCACGGAATCTCAAAAATTGCGATAGCCGAAAGGTCAATGGTCAGCTAAAAAAAAATGCGAACTCACATTAAGACTGATACTAAAAGTTTGCAGTTAGGCCCGACCGTGACTCGGGGGGCTTAACACTTGGGACATTCCGTACACTGATAATGTGAATATCCATACATTGTTATTTTGAATGTTTTTCAACAAAAATCTATATTAATATGATTCATTATTGCGTGGCTCGCAATAAAAAAATAAGACGTACCTCTGCCTTATTTTTCAGCTTTTTTATCAAATGAACTACGTAGGTTCATTTAACACTACGCTGATATGAATTAAGCTAACAACACTTTTTATTTTCGAATACAACAAAAGCAGCAGCAACTTCTGTATCTTTATGTAACAGTAAGGGTCACAATCACAACAGTAGAGGTCATTTATCATTTATCACTAGACGCCAAAAAGTCGACGATTTTTCGGTCTTGGATATTCAAATTGTTCTTTGCAGAGTAACCGGCCGTGGTTGGTGCAGGTTCACCTGATGGAAGACAACGATGACATGCTCGAGCAACTCGGGTTGATGGAGAACCAGGCCGCCAACAACGATGCGCCTGCGCCTCCCCCGCCTCCGCCACCGCCCCCGCCTCTTCCCCCGCAACCTATGGAGCAGGACTAGTGCACTCCAAGGTAGCATATTATAAAATGAGTAGGTGTCGAATGTGGAAAGTTGTCTCCTAGGACCTTTGCATCGGTACACAAGTCTCTAAAAAAAACATATTCGACGAGAGAGCCAATGGAACAAAAATTTTCGTTTCAGGCACATGCAGGACGGATGTGCCTCAGTTCTTATCAATCAGGTGTTATCAAGTAATTATTATTTGGGAACTCTAGATACATACGTCGTCGTAATCTTTGTAGGTACGAGGTTCGACCCTGCGCCGCGTACCAATCATGATTGCACGCGACAAAAGGGGGTAAGCAGAGTTGTATATACTAAGTTCTGCTCTGATTACCTATAAAGCAGAGCTACAGCTAAAAATGCCAACTATACGTGTGCATAACTAACTATTTATATGTTTTATTTTTTCGCACACAAAAAGGAACAGATGCAGACTTAGTGCCTTCCTATTTTTATTGTTATGGTATGATAGTTACAGTAAAGTTTAACATAAATTTATTTAATAGCTTTGTCTCGTGGTGCAAAGAAGAAAATAACCTAAAAGTTTTTTAGTTCACGTGGTTGACGCCTGAAATGTTTCAAACAAACAAAACACGTAGCTTTCAATCAAGCTTGTCAATAAATAATTATTATGCAATCTCTGTAGAATTGTAGATGAATGATGTGATTCATTATTCGCTTATTATAGGTCCAAGTTAATAAATTCTTTAAAAAAAGTTAAGCACTGATTAGCGACTGTTTAACCATACATTTTTGACATTTAAACGTCTCTATAACTTCAAGTAACTTTTTTAAATAAACCCCGCAATTTGGCTGTTATAATAATACCCTCTTATTTTTCCAGGTCTCACAGTAACTTTTCTGTTAGTCGAAAAGCCTACCCTACTCTAGTAAACTACCTAATCAATAAGATGAAGAAATAAAAGTCTTAGGAAAAAGTATAGTGAAGTTAATATTATGTAAAATTATTATGTAACCGTCCTTTATTTTTAAAAATATTTACCTTTATTATAGCAATTTTGGCATATTTATAATGTTGTGATATTTTCATAATGTGAATCATTCCTGTATTTTTGGAATATTTTTGAAAATTGTATGAAATTTTTCAGACAAGTATATGATACTTAAATAAGAAAGAATTTCCGTTGTTTTAATTATTTTATCATCATATTTAAAAAAATCCTGGTACATTTACATATTGTAAAAGATTACATTACAGCTAAATAATAAAAATTTCGCACGTTTTCGTAGCAAGCGTAGCCGCGTAGCATTCTCGTAGCCGTTGCCTACGAGATTGCTACATTTCGATAAAGATTGTTTTTCAGAACCTTTTATTTTGATTGAATTCTGGATTCAAAAAACTAAATTATGTTTGGTTAAATCTACTATCTTAAAGCTAGGTTCAAATGTACGTACACTTTAGAAGCGCGCCGGAGCGCATTGCACGCGTGAACACAGATTAGAATGTTCTCAACTGCTACTTGTGGGAATTTGAATTTCCAAGCTTACTTATTAGCCTAACCTCAGTAGGTTAGCAATACAGGTATGTACAATAAGAAAAACACGACAAATATAAATAACAACATTTTATCTTTCTCTCCTATTATGTCATGTACAAAAACTTTTTTTTATCAATAAAAAAGTATTTAATAAAGCTTAATAATTCGAACCTTGATTAAACATCAAATTGTCGGTCGTTGTTCTCACAAACTGCTTCACTGATGGTGCTGGCCTGCGCCAAAGTTTGAACACTTGAGTCTGCAGCCATGTGCTGCCATACACGCTCCGTCCATACCACCGCCGAGAAACACGCACCGTTGCTGATGAACGCGCGCAGCGTGACCGCACCCACTCCGCGACCCATGCTCCGCCAGCCATCCGCGCGCACAGACTGCACAAAACAGTCCCATGCACCCGCGTATTTCCCTAACACGTCTCCTTGATACCTCGATTTCACCACATCAATAGGATATAATACCACCCACGACAAAGCTCCTGCCGTACCTCCCGCCATAAACACTTTCATCACAGATTGATCTCCTCGAGTCATCGCCTCGTATGAGGTGAAGTAGATCGCCAACGCCGGGCTATCACGCACCATCGTCACACCAAGTCCACGGAAAAGTGCTTTGAAGCCTCCAGTTCGTACGATGTGGCGGGCTCCGGCCAACGCCCCCGACGGCATGCCATCTCCGGGCTTGGACAACTGCTGCCGTGTCTTAACTAACTCGACGGGAGCGCACGCGAAACTTTGGAGCAGGCCCGCGGCTGCCCCGGCCGTCGCATGTGTCCTCAAAGAATCTGGATTGGGCAATGCCCGTCTCGTATTCCCATATGCTCCAAAAACTATAGCATTAACAGCCGCTATTCCACCCAACGGAGCGCCTACTCCACGGTAAGCGGTGGACAACGTTCCTCCTTTCAGAAGAGCCTTCGTGCATTGCATCGCACTACCTCTACCAGACTGTATATGCACTTTCAATGTATCCAAAGGATGACCAGCAATGATTCCCGCACAACCTGAAATCCAACACAATGTATTAGTTCATCAATATCGTCAGAATAGTAATGCGAAGTTATAGATATTAATTATATTTTTCTTACCCCCTATACATCCAGCTACGAAATCTAGCGCCATATTTGTAAGCGTACAAAATTTCTTTCACCAGATGTGCCTGCAAAAGAAGTACATGTTAATCGTCCATTCGTAACTTACATATTTGACACCAAAAGTATTGAAGAGTGCTTTACCTAATAAGATAAAGCTATGATAGTAATTAGTTAAAATTAATTTAAATATCATGCTTTACATGGATGATAGTCTTCGCCGGGGACTGCACAATGAATAGCCATTTTGTAGGAGATTACACGTCAGCCTATCGGTAATCACTTATTTACATAAACTTTTTTGTTGACCTTCAGTAAGTTCATTATCTGAGAAGAGAGTTAGTTGTGCTTACCTTCACGTTCAAATAAGGTAGTCGTAATGAGAATTCACGTTGTCTCCACTTGAGGTGACGCCAATGAACATATTGGTAGAGACTAGAACAGCAGGGAGTGGTCGCACGGCGGTCCAGCCTCTTGGATAAGTAGTTTGAGTATGCGCTGCGCGGGCGCCTATGCTGCGGTATCGCCGCCTGCCCGCTCGATACTTCCACACGCATTATCTTCTCCTTTGGGTCACTCTTATCACAAGGGTCAAAATACGTCTTTGAAACAAAATAATGACACCTACGCTAATAATTCATGCTGCAAATTTTTCCATTTATAATAATAGACAATAGGTACCTAATTGTAATTTTATTATTTTATAATTAAGTTACGTTATTTTTATACTAATTGATGCCTGACAAAAACAACAATGCCAGAAATCTTAGTCCACAATGTAACATAACAACCATTACAGTATGTAGGTACCTACCTACATACCTAACTTCTAAGATAAGCAACAGCAAACAAATTCTTTGAGATTACTAAATGAACTCAATAACTATGTAGTTGCCTATTAGGTACCTAGACAAAACCCTTAAACCTATTTTAATTTTAATGCCTAGACTATGTAGGCTAGGGTGCTTACTCTCGAATATAATTCCGATAGATCGACATTGGAATTGTCAATCAAACGTCAGGGATTGGCTGGACTCACTGAGTATAGCCAATCCCTGACGTTTAACTCAACCAACTGACGTTTGACCAATGTCGATCTATCGGAATTATATTCGAGAGTAAGCACCCAGGTTGTAGGTATTTAGATTAAATTGACCTATTTTCTACGAAGGAATTAAATTGTATGAATTAGCTATTGAGGGATCAATGTCTGAAACGAATCGAACAAGCGAACGAGATCTCTCTTCACACGTATCTTCCCAATGCTGCAAGTGTAGATCATCACGATAACGCCATTCTTCACTTCCTTGGGATTAGTTGGGGGCATGCGATATCTGACATCCAATTATTTCCTGCTGCCTTGTGAGCAAGTCATCAGTCCACCTTGCGCGTGGCCTGCCCCCGCTCCTATGGCCTGCAAACTATCTGGTCGCGTTTTAATAACTTGCATAGCTTTATAGAATATGCACAAACGTGGCGAACAAGCTCATATAAGTACGTTAAGAAATTATATCATTATCTCTAGAATAGGGGAGACCTTTCACCCCCAAATATATGTTGTTGACCGCGACGAATACCAACGTAGGTACATTATTCGAATGTTTCAAAAACATCTATAGGTACCTACCTACTATACTAATACTAGCAGTTGCCCGCAGTTTTACTCGCATCCACTGAGTAGGTACGCATAATACAGGTCAGTGCTCGCATCCACTGAGTACGCATAATACAGGTCAGTGCTCGCATCCTCGCGGAACTACTTTAGGTGTGTTGCTGGAGACCAAGGACCTGTACACCTCTAATCTGCGTCAATCCTGGACATGGTGTATGTATTTTTTTAAATTTTGTCCAGTTCAGCTCAGCCGTTTTCCTAACTCACATTACATAAGTAGTAGCTACTACTTAAGTAATGTGAGTTAGGAAATCTGGGTATGCTAGGATTCTAGGTATGCTAGTATTCTAGGTATGCTAGGATTCTAGGTGTAAGATATTCATTTGTAGAAATTCCTAATCTTCACTTCATCGTTCATCAACGCTGCGAATGTTCAGTTCATGTTTGCTTTTTCGCATCCTTTTCCTCATCATCAGCCTGCAAGATATTTTTCCAAAATCATCGGGTTTGATTCCTGGCTAGAAATATAGATTTTTCAAAAATCCAATGATCCAGTTTTAGTTTTCTTCAAAATCGAGCCCGAGACTCCTTTGTAAATTTTACGCCCGCGCCCGCTCACGCTTCGCCGCTGCCCGTGTGCCTACCTACCTCCTTTAACTACAAATTCGTGAAGATGGCTACAAATTCGAGTAGCTAATGAAAATATTGCAGTGTTTATGGATGTCTCAATAGCAGTTTGTCAAATCCAGAATTGCCTTTCTACAACGGTAAGTATCAAATCTACCTACTAAATCATACATAGGTAAGTACTTAATTTTGTGTTGGCTGTTTACCTATCTAAAGTGTTTAGGAAATAGTTCTGCTCCAGATGTCGTTGACCAGATACCAATTTGTAGTTTAATTTTGATTATTTATTTGATTGATTACTATTTATCCTATGTTAGTAAAGGAGGTAATGTAAGTATACGAGTTAGCTATAATTATATTATATTTAGGATTAGATGTATTGATGAACTTATTACTATTTTTATACAGGGAGATTTTTTATCACGTTCCAAATTTTTACAGGGTGTGTTCTACCCATAAATATGAACAACTTTCACAGGTGTGGTGGCGTGGGACAAGTTCTGAAATCACGAAAAATAAATCTGCTGTTTCATACATTTTGATCAAGTAGGTAGGTATTGAACTTTTGTATTAAACAGCAGATTTTTTTTTCGTGATTTCAGTGTTGGTCCTATAGTGAAAGTTGTTCATATTCACAGGTAGAACAGCCTGTAAAAATTTGGAACGTGATAAAAATATCTTCCTGTATATTCACTAACTATAATAAATTTCTATCTGACTATCAACTCAGGGGTCAAGGCCTCTTTTAGAGCCCACACTTATTGCTACAGAACAATATTTGATAACGTCTGGAATATTCTTGTGAAGAATTAAAGAAGCTTTGAGTTGACCTGTCCCAACATCGAGGCCGTACGGTAGTTTGATTACTCCTACGAGTTTATCAGAGCCAGTTAGAGAATATCGTATGACCATTACCCGCTCATAAAAAAGTTATAAATACCTAAGTACATCCAAGAGCCACGTGTGTTGACCAATCAGATCATACATCCGTAGGATACATCAGATACATAAACAAACAAACTGGATAACAACCGGCACAGATAATTTTGTACGAGTGTGTAGATTGTAGATAGTTTCAGCATTCAACGTGAACCACACCCATATTATGACTGAATGTATGTAAGTAGGCACATTCAGTCGGTAGTGTGGTGGTAAATTATTGTAGGCACCTATAATAATGTATTATCAACTACATAGTTCAACTATTAAATAAAATTGTCCCAAAAAGATTTCAGTCATAAATAAATAAAAAAGATGCTGAGAAGACTTAACGAAGGTCAATGGACCAAGAGCTAATGCACTCACTCACACTGCGCATCTTGTACACTGCATTATCTGCAAACCTGTTATTAAACCTAGTGTGATCACGTCAAGCGTCTACCAAAGTACCTATGTAACTACCAAGCATCGTGATCATTGACCATTCATTCAGTGTACCTACCCTACCCATGTTAAGCAGTGGAGTTATAGGGGCAATGAACAATAGCCAGTCAGTAGTCAATCTCATTGTTAGATTGCCTAATCAGTATTAGAATGAAACAAACGTGTTCTGTTGTGTGACAGACAAATGCACAGGCTTGTGTTGGTCGCGGACGGAACTATGAAAATAGAGCAAGCTCGATAACAGGATAGAAATCGTATAGTAAGCATGATTCGGTTGATACATTAGCTGTTTTTCATTCTACTTATAGTCACACGTAGGTATGTAAGCATAATTGCATTCCTACAAATCAAAATCAACAATCAAAGTCAAACGCGCATGAGGGGTGCATGTCTGTAGGTGCCTAAGTCGTTGCCATCCCCATGCGTTCACGCATACTCGAAGTTTATCGGCCCCTATGCCCCTATAATATTTCGAGAGTACGCGAAATGGGTGTAGGTACGCTATACGCTTTGTAAAACGAAAATGCACAGCCAGTAGATGCAGATTCCTGGGAAATTAATATGGGGCTTGTTTGCATTTCATGGCGTTTCAGATTTTAAACAGCAAGTGTCACTTCAAAAAATCTCCAATAAAATCCACGTATTTCTTGCTTGCCTAACTGGCTTAAAAGGTGAATACCTGTCATAAGCTTGACTGACACTAGAAAATAAGATGAAAAGGACCCAAAGGACCTTAGTCTGTGGCTAGGTCAGTGTCAGTGTCAGTCAGTTGTCACTGTCAGTTTCAGATCAGAATAGAACCTGATTCACCTGATTGTCCTGATTCAGACCTTTCATACTAAATTTTTTTCCTCTATGTTCAGACCTCAGTTGACCTCACTCACCTGTATACTTATAGTACTCTTTGCCTCACTCTATCAAAAAGTACTCTGTGTTCAGACTGCTTGCCTTTTGCCTGCCCTGCTGTTTTATGTTTGGGGCTTTGGGTGTTACTTATTAGTGGCCACTGGCCTGGCCATCACAAAGTACTTTTATAAAAATTAGCAAAAGATATATTTTTTGCGGATAGGCGTACCTATAAATGTCTATACAATATGGTTTTAAAGTAAACACATAGTTCAACTATATTCTACGAGGCTTGTAAAGAAAACTATATCAGTGAGGCTACTCAATAAAAAATGAATTCGGAAACTATCCTAGAAGACAGCACACCTAAAGATGAAGAAGAGAAAGGAACCAGAGAAGACTACATTGAAATAGAAATTCCGTACAACTTGTACCAATACCTTAGCTCAGACCACTGCAATGTACAAAACATGTGTCGAATATGTCTCGCTACAGATAACGCGGTTTTATACCCATTAGTTTCTACCAAAGAAAACAATGTTTTAGCTCATATGTTTACAGCATTTACTTCTGTTCAAGTAAGTTAAAATTGCTTTTTAATCAAGCTGATGACTGACTTAACTTCTAATCCAGATTATTGTTGTTTTAATTTGTTTACATGTTCAAAAGTATCCAATGTCAATAATACTGCAGCATAGAAGCACTTGCAGAATCCATTATCTGTTGAGACACTTTTGATTTTTGTTGAGATAGGTATGCGCTAGACTAATAAACAATCACTATGCCCATTCAGCTGCTTCCAGAAGATGGCTTGCCATCAAGTATATGTGAGCAGTGTCAGGCTCTGGTACTGCAGAGCTATGAGTTCAAGACGAAGTGCGAGAAGTCAGACTGCATGCTCAAGTCAATACTGAAAGGAGAATTTATTACCAAAGAGGAACTACCTGAATATAGCACGTTGGTATTTAACAATTTCTCATAAAAAATGTGTTAATATTATAATCTAATCATAATCTTAGAGATATGAAGAACAGGGTGTTAAGTTCACTCATCCTCCATAGAAAAAGAAGGATCCTCAACCAGATGGGTGTTGTGTCTGGTGGGCTACTGCCCGTCGATTAATATTAGGATATTGTATATATACTAGTTGCATGATATATTATTTTGCATGATGTCAGGGTGGTGTGTAGTTCGCATGTGGCAATGTAGATGCCGCCACACTGTTTCTCATAAAATCTTACATAATTGTGTTGAAAGTCTTTTGTGTGACTAAATAGTTGTAATTTGTTTCCAGGGAAATAAAGCAAGAAGAAAAGTTAGAGAATAATAATAATGGTGTGGATAACAGCAATAATTATTTAAATGAAATGATTGATGTTAAACAAGAAACAGAACTAATCGAAGGTATTTTATTTCTTGTTGTTTTTGGTTTTTTTTTTTATATTTTTCATTGCTTATACTAAGATGTCAAGATGTCAGAGCTGCTATTACTGAAACAAGGCCACCTACTGGGCCCGACTTATCTCAGAATACAATTGACTTATATGAAGAAGTTAAAAGAGCAACCTTAAAAACTTACTACTGCTTACACATTGAGACCTTTATGCATAAGGATTGATTTAAGTAATAATAAAGTAATGTTACC
This sequence comes from Gortyna flavago, assembly GCA_963669345.1. Classification (NCBI taxonomy): domain Eukaryota; kingdom Metazoa; phylum Arthropoda; class Insecta; order Lepidoptera; family Noctuidae; genus Gortyna; species Gortyna flavago. Next base: position 6,582,068 of record OY770129.1, on the reverse strand, counting down.
ACATGTGATGAGAACACCATGAAAGCTGAGAAAGAAAAACAAATAAAATATATATCTTGGAGTAACACATGAGGTTGTTGGTATGTCGAATGTGAGCTCAGCTGTCATTCTGCCGATTGTCATAACGGCCACTGGCCTGATGGCCGAAAGCCTCGATCAACATCTCTCGTGGCTCTCGATAGATTTAGAAGGCAGTACTCCTTGATAGGGCTCACATCGTGAGGAGGTTCCTTTCTCTGGAGTCCTAAGCACCAGGTGCTTGGACCCTGCTACTAGTTGTTATATCTTTGTTAAGAAATATTTCGAAAGTGTCCAATCACGACCAAATCTAATGGGTAGTAATGGTGATATCATCGTTTCGAAGCCGGAGATACTTTCGGAAGTTGAAAATTCTACGACCAAATTGTACGCATCGCATGCATGTCGACCTGATCCCAATTCCGAAAATGAGAATTCCAAAGCCACTTTTTAATCCGCCATTTCATGGAATATCTGTCAGAAACCAGCCAAGACAAAATCGAGGCAGCTCTTAACAACGAAACAGTTTAAAAATTAAAAAACCTCTGGTGAGGACGGGATTACTACCGAGCTCCTGAAAGCGGGAGGAAGTCCTGTAGGTACTGAAAGAGCTTCGGGAGCTCTTCAACTCTGTATTGATCTGAAGAACTCCTGAAGCGTGGTGAAGAAGCGCGGTCGTTCTCTTCTTCAAAAAGCGTGATAAGACCCTTTTAAAGAATTACAGCCATGTCGCTCCTAGACACGTATAAGTTGTTTTCTAATCGCCACGAATCGTCTAGCGCGAAGACTCGACCTGAGCAGGCTGGATTTCGAGGAGCATACAGCGCCATAGACTACTCTACATGGTGCGGCAAATTATACAAAAGTCCAAAGTGTATAATCGGCTCCTGTGTCTTGCGTTTGTGGACTATTAAAGGCTTTTGACTTTATCGAGACCTGTAGGCCAATTCTCGTAATTTAAAACATTCAAAATCTAGTCGCAGACCGCAGTCTCATCTCGTCGACAGACAAATGTCAAAAACTTGTCAAAATGTAGGGAAATTAGAGGTATTTTTGACAGATTGAGACTGAGATCTGACTGTGAACATTCTTAAAATTACGAGAATTGCCCCTCTGTTCTGTTTTCGAGTCTGCTGCGATGTCAGGTCGACTGGCGATACATCCTTGCTGAGATGTCTTTAAGAAAACATGATCGTCCAAACTCAGGACCAGCAAACTGAACATATCCCCCTGCGTCGAGGGTTGAGACAAGGGGACGTAATTTCCCCGAAATCGTTCTGCTGTAGGCTGATGAGAAGGCAATATTTAAAAATGTAATTTATATGGAAAAAATATAAATAAACGAAATAACAAGAAATTAGATAAAACATTAGAAAGTCGTCAAAATTCACAAATACAGAAAGTTAGAAAACTCCAGAACTAAGCTTAGGTGTCTTTAATAATGGAACATTTGTAAATTCATAATAATGTCATTATTGTTATGTAAAAGTAGGTATTTGTTTACACTTCTCTCTATTTACAGATGTGCAGTATTTAGAAGATCTCAGTGATAACAGTGATGGTAACCTTTGTATAGTACAAAAAACAAGGAGTAAGAAAAAGTAAATTTAATTACACTTTTCTTCTTAATTTGTATTTTTTTAATAATTTATTGAATTTGATCATCTTTATTTCAGAAAAAAGTTCACTGATGATTATGATGGTAAGTTACTACTTGGCAAATACTATCAGGTATGTATTCTATAATTCATTTAAAATCAAGAGCCTCTAAGAAACCAATTTTTAAAATGTTCGTTAATATTTTAGGTTCTAACCATGTAAGGGTTTCAAATAAGAAGCTAAGAAGAAAACATGGAAATAAAGAAGCAAGTACTTTCACCTGCAAGATTTGTTCTAAGGTACATTTTAATTTAATAATACTAAATGATAAAATTCGTAAAACAGTCCGATTCTAACTTTATGACAGCTCTGAAGTGCGCTACTCGCTGCGAAATACCTCACCCCCGCTGACACGTGGATTTGTTACTGCACAGTGACTCGCCTCATGTTCCGAGCCGCCATAAAGTTTGAATCGGGGTTTATCTGCGGAGTAAAAGATATGAAATAAAAAAAAAGTCCGATTCTCACTTTATGGCGGTTCTGAAGTGCTCTGCTTGCTGCGCAGTACCTCACCCCCGCAATTTTATGGCGGCTCTGAAGTGCGCTGCTCGCTGCGCAGTACCTCACCCCCGCTGACACATGGATTTGTTACTGCACAGTGACTCGTCTCAAGTTCCGAGCCGCCATAAAGTTTGAATCCTGCTGTATCTGCGGAGTAAAAGTTATAAAAAAAAGCAATTGTTGTGGCAATATGAAATCATTTTTATTGTAAAAGTTGTTTATTTTTAGAAATTCCAAAATGTGAAATCATTCCACGCCCATGCGAAGAGCAAGCATCCAAGCACCAAACATCTGCATTTCTGTAACCACTGCACAGAGTCATTTAATTCTGAACACGATCTCAAAGTACATGCGTCGATACACACAAAAGGGAACAGTTGGAAGTGCAACCAATGTCCTAAGGAGTTTAGTGGTAAGTTACATCTTATTATAAAGGATTTGATTTGACTAAACAAAACAATAACTAGGTAGGCCAAAACAAGGGAATTTTATGTTGCACTAGCTTCTGCCCCCGGCTTCGCCCACGTGGATGTCGGTAATCATCTTAGGGGAACGTGCTACCGGGACTATAAGTAATAATAATAACATCAGCTATCTGCCAGTGAAATTCCCGTCAACATCGGTGCAGTAGTTTAGCAGATTAGCCGGGACCAACAGACAAGCCGACAAAATTAAAAAAAAAAAAAAAATTGTAATGTAAGTACTGTATAATTTTGATTAATTTCATATCGACAGCGAAATGCCAATAACGCCTAACTGACAAAGTCAAAAATTTACACATTTGAAATAAAAAACCTAAAATAAACGCGTTGGTTTAGTTGGGATTGGGAGCTATTTCCACATTTTAATTTCATGCTCATGCAACTAAAAATACATAACATAATTAGCCTATAATGTTCCAACTGCTGGGACACAAGCCTCCTCACACACACACACACACACAAATACACTTAGGAGATTTCACTAAAACATGCGAATAACGCCTTTAAAGTTTAATTCAAAACGATAAAAAAGTTTCTCGAATAATGTTAGTTAGGAGGTATTGGCACTTCGCCGTCCATAATGCATTTAGTAAAATGTAATTTTGACATTACAAACAGACACTTCAATTTAATTTATTTGGATGTATAGATTACCAACTGGATTTATTACTGACGTAAGTCTAAGTAGCCTTGAGAAATGAATAGATTAGAGTTAGGTGAGGTGAGGCCCTTTAGCCAGCTTTCTTGCCGCATTGACTCATAAGAGCGATATAACAATTTTGTAATAGGTTACTATAGGCCGACCGCTTAACTACATGTATCTATCACATAATTGTTTTACCTGTCATTGCATTGTTTTTAATTCTTTTTACCGTTTGTAGGTAGACTAATTTTAATCTAGGTGCATCGTCTTCACATATAATTATATAATGAATGTAGATATACAAAACCTTGTAAAACATTTTAAAAGAGTAACGGTGGAGTTTCTTGCCCATTCTTCTCCATACAAACACTACCTTTTGGAAGGGGCAATCAATTCTATTTTATTGTAATTTTTGACGTTTAAAAGTGCCTATAATGTGCCTATTTGAAATAAATGATTTGACTTTGAACTTGCAACGTTTCAGTTAAGCGGTTGGCCTGAAGTTATTTTTTTCAAGTCGGTTATTTAACGAGAAATTTGAGCTACTGTGAAAGTCCATGACCATTTTTAGAAAGCTCTATCTATACTAATAAAATATTGTCTCGATACAGCGCGCGCAATGCTCCGGCGCCACATCTCGCGGCACATGGAGTCGAAGCGCTTCTCTTGCGAGGTGTGCGACAAGACGTTCACCGAACAGTATGCGTTGCGACGACACGCGCGCGTTCACACCGGCGAGATTCTTGAGAAGAAACATGCCTGCACTATGTGTGACAAGAGGTGAGACACTACACCTTACTACAACTGGGCCCTATACCACAGAACTTTACAAGTCTACAATTCTACAAAGTTTTTAAATTGTAGGAAATATTGTGTAATACAGAACTTACAAATACGTAAATTGTTAACTTGTCACTACAATTTACATATTTGTAGGTTTTTCCGGTGGTAGTTCATTGACGGTTTAGATGCCAAGTGCGTATGCGGCATCTCCCTTCACACAATGGCTAACCTTTCATCCTGCGCCGCACTGTCACCTTTGCGCTTGATTTCGGGTACTTACCTGAATTTTGGGACAAACATTTTTGAACTTTTTCTGTCTACAGATACGCTAAGTAGAAGATCAGAAATAATATATGACTTCTATCCTTCCGTCCTCAGGTACAGTGAGAGCGGTCTTCTAGCCGCACATATGTCCCGCCATATCGGGTTGCGTCCTTGCGAGTGCAGCATCTGCGGCAAACGGTTCCCATCGAACCGCCTGCTGGCTTCACACCGGCTCGTGCACTCGGATCGCAAGCCGTACGCCTGCCAGTACTGCGATAAACGGTAACTTCCTTTTGTTTACTTTCACCTTTGTATCTATGAGCGGGTAAGCGCTAGTCTTCTGTCAAATCTGAAACCACTTTAAACCATTCATGGGAAACAAAAGTTAGCTAAACACTGTTTCAGCAATATGTGTTTTTGTGGCGGGCAACATTTCATTACAGATTGCGAACATGAACATATTTCCAGTGACATAAAATGACATTGCTGCGTCACTTTGAATTCAAGGCCTTTAGAAAACAAGATCAAGATTAACCATACTTATTTATAAGTTTAGTAATTAGTGCTGTATTGTTCGGTAACAGTTTCCGTCACGAGTCGACGCGCAACACCCACCACCGGACGCACACTGGAGAGAAACCTTACGTGTGCTCCGTGTGCGGCAAGAGCTTCATACAGAACTCTAACCTCACGCTGCATATGAGGACACATACTGGTAATACTACTGTTACAGTTTTTTTTACTGTTCATTTTTTTCCAAATTATTGTCTCTCGATGGGAAGTAGTTGTATGTTGTATAGATCATACACTCTTATAGCAGGTCAATATTAAACTAAAATTGAAATTCTATTGATATTTTGTACTATGTGCTTGCTAATTAAAGGATATCCACTCATTATAACCGAACCTCTCCTGCGAAGTAACGCCCGGCATTCTCTTCATCGTAAAATATACTTTAATTCATTTGATTTAGAAGTCTTAACTTGAATGACAAGTTATTTGCTGTGTCGGAGCGGGGTGGTACTGGTATGAGTGATGACCTTTATTGTCGCCTTGACCTACCCTGACTGGTTCTTCGCATCAGCTGCTCTGCACATGATTGTAATAATAATAATATCCTTGGACATTTCACACACGCCATATAGTCCCAAGCTAAGCAACCTAATGCTTGTGTTATGGTAACGAGATGGCTGATAAACTACATACTTATACACATTTTTTTTGTAAATGAATACATATTATAGATAAAACACCCAGACCCGGAACCAATACCTACTTGTAGGTCGTACAAATATTTGTTCCGTGCGGGAATCGAACCCACGACATGCTGCGCAGCAGTCAATCGCTCAACCACTGCGCCAACCGTGTCAATTATGACAGGCTCCAGACGAGTCATCCCTTGAAGTAGCTTCGATGAAATTACAGACGCAACAGAACCTTGCTTGCTTTTAAGGTCGAAAATACATCAGCAACCTCCTAGGTCACTAAAATGTTGGATATTATTCTGTTTGTTTTTCAGGCGAGCGCCCCTACTCATGTTCGATATGCAATCGCAAGTTCACTTCAGGGTCTACACTCAAAAGCCACGAACGGATACATTCTGGAGAACGACCTTTTAGCTGTGAAATTTGTGGGAAAAGGTATTAATATGGCTATGTGGCTTACGACCGAATACTCATAAGGCCTATCTATTATATTGTTGCTGTGAGGGCCTACCTCCACAAGTTGGAGCCTGTCCTGGCTGGATCTGACTTTGTGACCCTGACTCGAAGGCTAGGCTGCCCTTGAGACATGTTATTAGCAATAAAATCTTTGGTACCAATCAATACAATAGATCGTGTGTTACAGCTTTACGCGCAAGAACTTGAGCGCTCACATGCGCAAGCACACAGGCGAGCGTCCGTACGAGTGCGGAGTGTGCTCCAAGAAGTTTGCCAACGCCACGCGCCTGCGGGACCATCATCGCGTACATACGGGTGAACTTACTGAACTTTCTTATTAAATTTATGGGTCTGAAATAAGTTGTTTGTTACTTGAATTTCAAATTTGAACTGTGTCTAAAGACTAAGACATCGTCTCAAACAACATCGTGCCCTTATTATTTATTATTACTTTCGTCTAAAATGCATTTTTCTGCTTCTAGGTGAAAAACCATTCGACTGCTCAATGTGCACGTTAAAATTCGCTACGAAATCTCAACAGTTAAAACACTCCAAAACCCACCTAGCGAAAAAGAAGAGAACGGTCGTGCATGCTTCAGATAAAGACCGAAACCGAGAGAACCGTGCACTGGTCATATTACAACAAGTTGAGCCTGTTCCCGTCATTACTGATAGAATCATGTTCAATAAGGAGCATGGAGAACTTATAACAGTAAATGAAAATTTAACCATTGACGAGTCGTCCGAAGATCAAGCCAAAGAACTGACACTAAACATCATACAAAAAGTTCCATTAGAAGTGACTGGAGAGTTAGTACTACAGGACGATAGTAACATGAAAGGAGAGCTTTTAGTAGTTGATAATAGCCAAAGTAACTTCCAAGATGATAGTATATGTTTGAATACTAGCAACGTGAATATTATCGATGAAGCCAACTACGAGAGTGATATGAACTTGGTGACGGTAAACGAGGGCGGCGTCAGCATTTCGACCGCGGACCTCGAAGGAACTACAGTCAAGCTGTACCAGTTAGACCAAAGTTTAGTGCAAATACACAGCTCAGGTGGACATGTCACTATTAGTAAGATAACTAGCAAAATGACTGCTAACTTTTAATTGTGGAAGTATTAGAAAAAATGTTTTATTTATAAATATATATAAAAATGTGTTTTTATGCAGTTATTTTATGTGAAACTCAAAGCATTTATTTCAATTAAACCATTTACAGGCTGTTCAAGTCCATTTGAACATATAATTAGTTTATAATTCTATACTTAGTTCAATTTAGTAACCATAGCCAATGTTTGTATTTTTCATCTTTAATTTCATAAACTGGTAACATTGTTTTGAGACTTCCGCATCCTTTCTTCACTTGGAAAATTTGTCTAGGTCAGGGCACGTTGTGCTCCTTTTAAATTAAAGTAATAAAAAGATTTTATCTTAAAAATTACCGCATTTCATTTTGAACACAGGCACTTTTGAATTGTCAAGAAGTCGGGCAGTCAGGAAATATGAAGCTAGTTGCCCAATATGTTACTAGTTGCTTCTCCATATACTTATGGAGAAGAAAGGGCAATAAACTCCATGGACACTCTTTTAAATTAATTTTTACATAAAATATTAGTTACATCATTAATGTTGAATATAATAGGCATGACGAAAGATTTTGAAATCCTCTTCCGTAATTTAGGTACACATTTACTATTTACGAAAAACCTTTATTTCGGTTATAAACTAAAGTTTAACGAAGTATAAAGCCATTTTTCAAATATTTTTTCAATAGTGCGCGAAAACAGCTCGCAGTGTCATGGCGTCGGGTTTGACGTCACGCCTAGGTAAACGTCAAATGTGTCTTACGCGCAGTCAGAGGAAAGAACACACTGAAGTTTACAATGTTTACATAGGGATGACGTCATGCGCTGTGATTGTTGTTTCAGTCAAAATGGCCGATTGCAGTATTTTAATCTTTTATTTTAATGAAAATCCGATTAATCTCAAATTTTTTAATAAAACTAAATCAGTGTTTTAAATCCTTTTAACATGTATTTTCCTCTAAAATCATTAAATCCTTGATTATTTGATACTGTCGTCACGCCTATTATATGTGAGAACGATGTAATAAAATTTAAAAAAAGATGTACGTGTTAAAAGCGTCCAGAGTACAGCATATAGTACTTAACAAAACAACAATTCAAAAATAAAATCATTTAAAATAAGCCGAGGCAGCTAAGTGATGACCAGCCCCATGCATGTGTTAGATGTATGTGTTAGGTTAGGTTAGATTAGATATGTGTATGTGTTAGATTAAATCGATGAAATACACAGCCCCCTTTGTTAAAATAAAGTATTTTAAGATGAGTGGAAGTGGAAAAAAACAAGTTTTAAGTAACAATAGTTTTATTTTACTTAAATAAAAATACTTTGGAACTATATTCTATTTGTCTACGTAAATGCGTGTCGTCGTTAGAACCACGAGCTTTTCTTGGAATCTTCGTATTTCTTGATGTTCACAAGCATTGAGCCGTGGATATCTTTAGCGCTTCTGTTCTGGCCGAAGTAGTCAACAAATTCTCCATCAGGGTTGACAAGGTAAATAATAATTGTGTGGTCCACCTATAAAATAAAGAGTGGTTATAACCTGGGGGCCTTAAAAGGCCACTTGATAGAATCATAAAGCAATTCATATCACTTAATTCATCTGTTTGACAGTTGCACACCTATAAATTCCTGAAGGGTTAGGCAGAGTTGTACCTATAGCATTATACGAATCTCCATACAAAACTGTCATACAGATGAATTGCGTGATATGAATTGTTTTATGATTCTGCCAAAGTGGCCTTTTAGGCCCTCTGATTATTATAATTGGGTATAAGTTGTTTTAGGGTCGCCATCTCGATTCTCGCTGTTTCTACATGGATGGAGGTGCGAACAAGACTGTTCAGTCGCACCTGAAAGCACTGTTGCCTAGTCCTGTGTTTGTGCTATACTCTACCTACTCCAGAAGAACAAATTGAACCGATTTGACCAATCACGAGCCAGATCATATCGATGATTGCTGTCGACGCGATGTACAAATAAAATATTTTGTTTTCTCGTAGACATCGAGGTAAACCCCCAAGCAGCTCGCGATGTACAGTGAGCTATGCTTAGCATGCATTTGTTTTTTTTATATGGAGGTGTGACATCGACGTAGCAAGCTAAACTACGATCGCGAGGTATTGCAGTGAGGCATCTTCGGCATGTTATCTTAATTACCCTTAATCGTTAGCTGACAGGTGAGTTGAAAGATTAAAAGGTTATTTAAAAGTTAAGCTTCAGGGTTTACTATACATAAATTGAATCTAAATATTTAACCTATTGAATGCCCCAGTCGGATTAATATGACTGGGAACCTATGTTCGTTTTTAGGGTTCCGTATTAAAAATGGTAAAAAGGAACTCTCATGGTGGGACTCAGTCTGTCTGTCTGTCTGTCTGTCACAGCTGGATATCTCAAGAACTACTAATGCTATCAACTTGAAATTTGGAATAGTTTTAGAAGACGTTTGCCCAACTATTTTGCAACCAACCAAGAAAGAAATAAAAATACAAAAAATTTTTTGCAACAGGGACCGAAACCCCGCACAGGGTTCCAATTGATAAAAAAAAATATAAATACCATAAATCCTCTGCTGTTTATGGTATTTATCGATCAAGGGATGCATTTATAATGCACAAGTAAAACACCCACGTGTCCATTTCAAATACTTTTTTTTTAAATGACGAAGTTTATGTGACCTTTTCATTTTAAAAATTTAAATGTATTCTGGAAACGTAACTGTTCAAGATATTTATTTTATATAAATATATTTTGAAGCATCTTTGGGCGCATATTTTCCAGATTTTATTTTTGGAAAATCATCTCCGGATACCGAGTACTTAATTTTTTTTTCAGATTTTCGTTTTAATTTTTTTACTCCCAAAAACTCAAGAGTGCGTCTTGAAACATAGGGCATGTGGGGTATCATATGAAAGAGCGCAGTTTGCATATTCTCAAACACTTTTTCTTTTTTTTTTTAGACAGTTTTGTTTTCGACTTTTAATGAAAAATGAAAAAAAAAATACTGTTCCCCCTTATCTCCAGTTTGCAAAGAGAAAAATCTAAAATAATTCTATGTGATAGAAGTTTCTGTAAAGATTACAGAAAAAATAAAACGATGTTTCTAAATAGCACAGTTTTTCAGAAATCATCAACAAAAATTACCTTAGTTCCACTATCGGTCACGAGATGGCGCTGACCTAAAACTGCAATATTCTACACCGCAGCGCATAGTTTTAAAATTCTCTGACGAATATGAGCCTCGCCGATGAAAATTTAAAAACATTATTATGATGGTACGGAACTCTCGGTGCGCGAGTCCGACTCGCTCTTGACTGGTTTTTGTTATATCATGGCGCAACCCTGTTCATTGTTGGTATTTATTTGTCAATTTATGAGCTGGCCGCTTGGTGTAATGTACAGACTGGCAGCACATCAAGCTACCCGAAACTGTCAAATTTTCACAATCAACTTTGAACCATATGCTTTAGCGATAAAGTTGAAAATCTATTAAAGAAATTTGAAAGATTGTAGTAGCTTGATGTGCTGGCATCTGTACTTATATAATAACCTGTAATGATAGTGGTAGGGAGATTTTTAATAAATAAATAAATAATAATACTTACAATGTAATCATTGTCGACATCCTGTGGGCCTGCGCTGAAGTACACTCGGTAAGACTTGCAAGCCTGTTGGACCTGTTCCTTGGTGCCTGTCAAGCCCAGGAAGCGTGGGGAAAACTCCTTACAGTACCTGTATCAAGGAAAAGTGAGGTTAATATGAAGATACTTTTGAAATCATTGGAGGAAAGTAAGTACCTAACTAATATAATTTCTGACAAATACGTGCACTGACTGGACAGGTCCTCTCAATCTGTGTGGTTCTTTCCTCAAAAGACCACCTCAGACATCGATCTACATGGTCTTCATATAACCTGACCAAGATTAAGTCTGGACTTTAAAAGAGACTGAGAGACCTCTGAGTTTATTTCGGCCTTTCTTCTCAGAGTAGTCAGATAGGAAACGCCGACCTCATCTAGTTTTATAAAAAATATGATTGACGTGTAAGTGTTTGTACAAACCTACTTACAAAAATAAAATCATTTATTAATAAGTAAGTATGTTAGCAACATCTTTCAGGATCTGTTTGATCAACCGTCCACCAGCTATAAAAAGGAATTAAAAAAAAACTACTTCCAACTGCAAAATAACTTTAATTTCGGAAGTCGGTGTCGTTGGGTTCGCATTTTCGTTGATTCCCACCGACTTCCATTTTCGTTCGAGTTATTTTTCAGTTTGCAGTGTCTTTTTTGGAAGTCGATTGTTTTTCACTTTTATGTAGTACCGTACTTGTTCAGGCCATAACGCCTTCTATAAAATAATAGCAACCACACGTTGCGTTCGGTGATGAAACTTGTAATAAACTAGTAGGCGCAACTTTTTCTTGAAGCAAAATGTATAGTCATTTTCACTTGCCTAATAACCACCGTCCGTGTAACATTCCTTTTTTTTTTAATAAATATTTTTGCAATTCTTGGGACTTTGATTGGCACCATTATATCCTCCAAAGATATAACAGTACTTACCCCACACAAATTCGTATAACACTACTTGCTATGTAAATATCAGTGACAGGAAGTCATTATAACATCATCAATATAAACTAAGTGGCATAAATACGTATTATTGAAGCTAACTGAAAAACTACCCAAGCAAAGTTAATAAAATATATAGGGGACCACCCCTGAGGCATAAGCCTATCCGTTAAAAAAGAATTTTTGAAATCGATTTACAATTGCCGGAGTATCGCGTAACGAACATTAAAAAAAAAACAGTCGAAGTCGAAGAACCTCCTCCTTTTTGGAAGTCGGCTAAAAATAATGTTATATTCACACAGTGATAAGCATCATCATCATTACATGGCTGTAGGTGCTCAACTGTCACTAATGAGACTCTACTTACTTTTTCTATTGTTACCAATCTATAAGAGATTTCGCGACATTGGAGCGGATAAAATAATAAACTCACTTTCCAACTACTTCAGGTGTGTCTCTCTGAGGGTCCACAGATATGAACAGTGGCTGCACAGGTGGCAGCTTAGTGTCACTATCTGAAAGTTGTAAATAAAGGTATTAGTATATTACTAGCTGCACCGCGCAGTTTCACCCACATAAGTTTCGATCACGTGTGAATATCAGGGTAAAAAGTAGCCTATATGTTAATCCAAGGTATCAGCTACCTCCATACCAAATTTTATCAAAATTGGTCGAGCCGTTTGAGCGTGAAGAAGTATCAAATATATAGAAACACACACACAAACTTTCGCCTTTATAATATTAGTGTGATTCAATTTTAATGCAATATGTCCACATATTTACATCAAACCAGCCTATGAATCTGTTAGAAATAGAAATCATTTATTTGCTTATAACAAGGAAAAACGGGGCTGGTGTTGTGGCTAAGTACGAGGGTCATTCAATAAATACTTAGCCTACAAAAAGTAAACGAAAATTTTGGAAAAGTGGCAATTTATTTTTCAACATAGTCTCCTTTTAGTTCGATACACTTAGCCCAGCGATGCTCCAACTTTTTTAACCCGTCCGAAAAATAGTTTTTGTCAAACTCTGCAAAATAGGCCTCCGTGGCGGCGATGACCTCCTCATTTGATCCATATCTATTCCCGGCGAGTGATTTTTTCAGATTAGGAAACAGAAAGAAGTCACAAGGGGCCAAATCTGGAGAATACGGTGGATGGGGCAGCAATTCGTAGTGTAATTCGACCAATTTGGCCATGGCAACGGCAGACGTGTGAACCGGTGCGTTGTCGTGGTGAAACAGCACTTTTTTCTTCGCCAGATGGGGTCGTTTTTTCTTTAATTCGGCGTCGAATCGGCCCAATAAATCGGCATAGTAAAGCCCTGTAATTGTTTTACCCTTCTCGAGGTAATCGATGTAGATCACACCTTGTGAATCCCAGAAAACGGTAGCCATAACTTTTCCGGCCGATTTTACAGTTTTCGCCTTCTTTGGAGCTCGTTCCCCGGTCTGGATCCATTGTTTTGATTGCTCCTTGGTCTCTGGTGTGTACCAGTGGATCCAGGTTTCATCGACGGTCACAAAACGACGCAAAAACTCCGCTGGATTCCGCTTAAACAGCGCCAAACACGTCTCCGATGTGGTCTCACGGTTGCGCTTGTTCTCTGGTGTGAGTAAACGCGGCACCCATCGCGCCGACAGCTTTCTCATGCCGAGTTCCTCGTGAAGAATATGATGCACTGTTCCTTCTGAAATGCCTACAGTCTCAGCTAGCTCGCGAACCTTCAATCGGCGATCTGCCAATACGAGAGAATGGATTTTTTTAATGTTTTCCTCCGTAGCAGCTGTTTTCGGTGCACCTGGACGTGGTTCATCAAAAACCAACGTACGGCCACGTGCAAACTCGTTGAACCAATTCTTGACAGTGGCCATCGATGGAGAAGAGTCACCGTACACAGCATCCAAGCGCTCTTTAATTTCGATGCGCGTTTTCCCTTCCAAAAATAGGAATCGAATCAATGAACGATATTGCTCTTTTTCCATTTTTGTAAAACCGATCGACACGTTCGCTTCCATAAGTTGTGAAATTAAAACAAATGAAGGGATTGGAATGAAAATTTGAAAAAAGAATTAAAAAAGAATGTGCTACACTGTGGTAAAACTCTTTTTGAAACTACAGCGCCCTCTGGCGATGAGGCTAGGTACTTATTGAATGCACCTCGTAATATAAAAAAAAATAACTCGTAATATAACATACATACATTATAATGCCACAAATACATTATAATGCACACATACACACTCAAACACTCACACTCTCTCACAACACACCATCACACACGATTCATGATTGTTCCTTCTTAGTTAGTTTTAATCATGATCTGGCAGTTTGAGTAAATTACGCGGCCTACCCAAATGTCCTTTCTTTGGTATTGTTCGTCGAATTGTTGAGCTCCTCAACTTCTGAGTTGAGCTGCACGATTTTTGACAAATGCGTGCACTGACTGAACAGGTCCGCTCAATCTGTGTGGTTCTTTCCTCAAAAGACCATTTCAGACACCAATCTACATGGTCTTCACATGATCTGACCAAGATTATGTCTGGACTTTAAAAGAGACTGTGACCTCTGAGTTTGTTTCGGCCTTTCTTCTCAGAATAGTCAGATAGGAAACGCCGACCTCATCTAGTTTAAAAAAATATGATTCATGTGTAAAAGTGTTTGTACAAACCTACTTACAGAAAATAAATCATTTATCATTTATGTTAAATGTCGTACTAAATGTGCCTTTTTGTTTTCTTTTTCACAATCAACAACATGCAAATGGCTTTTATAATGGAGGAACACTGAACACTAACTCCCAAGTCACAGGTCTAAACCTAGTTTCGGAGCCAGGGGACCTCTGTTTGAGATTTTACTTTGTATGTTGTAAAGGTAATTTCTGTAATCATGTTGTCACTTTTATGAAATAAAGAAATTTATTATTAATTAGTCATTGATACATACCATGCATATTTACAACTTCAGCTAACTTTTCCAACTCATCAGGGCATACATCAGGACAATGGGTGAATCCAAAATAAATAAGAAGCCATTTTCCTAAGAAATCTGTGCTTTTTACTAGTTTTCCCTGAAACAACACAAATATTGACATACTTGAGGCAATACTATGGTGTTAACATTATACATGACTGTTCTTCTTTATGCTAAGTACTTAATTAATTTCTTGAGTTTTCATTGAAAGAACTGTTATTGGATAGTTTATATATTACCAATATAAGTTGGGTTCACACAATAAAATAGGTTGCTACATAGAATTAAACCAACATATTAAAATAGACGAGGAAGAAACTTAGCAGATCTTGTAACCTACCTCTGTATTAACCAACTCGAATTCACCTCCTATCTTAGCCTTCCCAATCTGTCGCTTCCTCTCACGATCCAAGGCTTCTTGTTTTTCTTGTCTTACATACATCATGAAGGCGGTCAAACCTCCACCTATCAGCGCGGTCGCTGTCATGGACTTCCATGTTATAGCCGATGTAAACTTCCTCGGTTTCTTAGGTGGGACCGGGGGCACTGCACATTTTTTTACAAGCGAAGTACTGAATGCACGACCTAACGCGACACACCTATTTCTTAAAACAGAGTTCATTTTTAAGGACAATAGGTAACTATTTTATTCAGGGTCTGTGTGTTATCAATTTCATAATAATTATCTCAGACAACTTTCTCAGCTTCAGCGTGTTCGATTTCGATCTGTCTTCTGAAATCTGAAAATCAAAAACTGTCACTCACTCACTGTCACAGTCACTTAATGTCATGTCATTGTCAAGCTGACAGTCGAATTCTTGGGCGCGTTCCGAATTGGGAAAATAATCGATGTAATCGATTTGAGCGTGCTTAAATCCGTACCGAATTGGCGTGAGCGCGATAACGAAGTCCCGTGAATCGTCATAGATGACGTCATGACATGCGCCATCTAGCGATAACGCCGACCATGCCTCGTACTAATATCACCGTGAGCGCTGTCAAAAATTACAGTGTGTGTGTGTGTGTGAGGATGAGGATGTGTCAGTGTGTGTTTTGTTTTGAGCTGCATCATATCTTTTTAATAACGTGGCAATTTCGAAATTGTGCTTCTGGCTGACAGTCGCCACCTAAACAAAGAAAAGGAAGAAACGTGTGGTGTTTATACGAAGAAATACTGCTGTAATATCTTTTTGACACCGAGTACAAGCACTTTGAGCGCGCTAACGAGTGTTCCGAATTGTTGACAGCTCTCAGCTGTCATAATCGTGATATCCAATAAGGAACGCATGTGAGACGATTTGAGTGCTGTAAGCGATATTAGCCAATTCGGAAGGCGGCCCTTGTTGAATACATGGGGCGCGTTCCGAATTGGGAAAATAATCAATGTAATCGATTTTAGCGTGCTTAAACCCGTACCGAATTGCGTGAGCGCGATAACGATGTCCCGTGAATCGTCATAGATGACGTCATGACATGCGCCATCTTGCGATAACGCTGACCATGCCTCGTACTAATATCACCGTGAGTGCTGTCAAAAATGACTGTGTGTGAGGATGAGGATGTGTCAGTGTGTGTTTTGTTTTGAGCTGCATCATATCTTTTTAATAACGTGGCATTTTCGAAATTGTGCTTCTGGCTGACAGTCGCCACCTAAACAAAGAAAAAGAAGAAAAGTGTGGTGTTTATACGAAGAAATACTGCTGTAATATCTTTTTGACACCGAATAAGCACTGTGAGCGCGCTCACGAGTGTTCCGTATTGTTGACAGTTCTCAGCTGTCATAATCGTGATATCCAATAAGGAACGCATGTGAGACGATTTGAGTGCTGTGAGCGATATTAGCCAATTCGGAAGGCGGCCTTACTTGCTTTGAATAGAAAGCGGGTTCCTGACAAATAAAACGATTACCTACCTAGGTACGGTTCAAACTCAAGCTCATTGCTCGCCGGATTGACACCTAGCCGTTGGACTACTGCCACTTGGAATACTGAAATTCTTATTCTATAAAACTCTCTAGTTGGTCTCTTGGTCGCAAGCGCGCCTGCTGATCGAGCGGGGTCCTGGCTTCGATTTCTGGGTCAGGCAGTGTTATTGGGTTTTATCCATTAGGAAATTTTCAGTAGCAGCCCGGAGTTTGGAAGTTGGTGGTGTGAAACCCCCGTAGGTTCCTACCTCGGATAGAACGTAAAGCCGTGGGTCCTGCGCGGTGCGTGTTCGCAAACACAAATACACTCTGTAGTGCACTTGTGTTTGCACACACGCTTGTGCAGAGATGTGTACTATTATATGTCCTGTGTACTTAGCTAATCACCGATGAGATTGGCCACCGGGGCCGAAATTCAGTAAAAGTTAAACAGTTAGTAGGTAGTAGAATAATAGCTGGAGTCCGTCTCACGAAAGAAGTCCCGCGGCAATAAGTGCAATGGAACTAATTATTTTTATGAAGTTAGCAAAATTCCTACAACAACCTTCTACCTCACTCACTTTCTCTGTTTAGGATTGTCTTAACCAGTGCCTGCAATAATAATAATATGTTGAGTTAGATGAATAAATAAAGATTTTCACTTGTCATGCTCTAAAAGTTCGTCTTTATGTTGTGCGTAGGCGACTTAAAGTCACTTTTTATACTCTAGTGCATAATAGTAGATTGTTATACAAGAGGCTAAAATGACCCATTACACGAGGTAGGTAGTTTTACTCCCGAGCTTTAATGAACCGAGTTATTATGGGTTTTTCGTTTTTGTAGGCTCGTTGGTAACAGATAAAAATCTAAAAAAAAACAACTTTTAACCTAGAGCAAGAAATGCAATTTTTCCCTCGCTCTGGTACACACGGCTACACATCAAGCTATATATTTCCAGTTTTAGCTGACCTCGCATTGTATAGGTTTTTCATACAATAAGAAGTCAGCTTATACTGGTTATGTATATAGCTTGATGTGTAGCCGTGTGTACACTACAATGACGGTCTTTTTGAGCAAGATGAGTCTTTTTTTTTTTCTAAAATTAAGTTAATCAGGCCCAACAGCCATACGCACAGTAAAATGTCGCAGATTAAAGTCGTTATTTTATTTAATTTGCTTTAATTTGTATTACTTCCGTGTTTTCTATATTTAATTTATTAAAACTAGATAAAATAACTGTCATTTATTATTTAAAAACGCAAAGAAACGTTTTTATGACTTGGCAGTACCTAGTAGTATGCAGCATAGACTATAGTACACTAATATAGGGAAGTATGAAGTAGGTACCCAAAATGAATGACACATAAGTTGAAATTAAAAAAAAAAACTTGGCGGGTATTAGCTATTCTCTGATCGAAGTATTCTCTTCTTAAATTTTACAACATTTTTGAAAACTTGAAACTCTATTGTTATATTCTTTATGCCTGTTTCATTTTCTCGCAATTGAAGTGAAAAGCAGAGTGTATAACTCGGGCAGAGTCGGGCATAAATGCTTCTTTTATCCACTAGTTGTATTATACAATCTACTATCAGCGCCGCGTCTGCGAGACTTCTTTCGTGGGACGGATTCGTAAACTATCTTGAACTTGATGTGCAACATTGTTGCTTAACGTAACCGCGGGTCAGATTATCGGTAATTAAGGACAGTCAACCGCACATTAGTGGTAACAATTTGACGTTGACAGGACAGCGCCTTTATGTCGTAGCAGTAAAGGTGATTTTCGTAGTGCAAGTTTTAGCACTGATGTGCTGATGTGTTGACTGTACGAGTACACATGGCTACACATCAAGCTATAGGTACATAACCACTATAAAATGACTTCTGATTGTACGAAAAACCTATACAACACGAGGTCAGCTAAAACTGGCAATGTATAGCTTGATGTGTCGCCGTGTGTACATGTACCTACCGTACTTACATGACACGGATGATTTTTTTTTATAATTATGTGAAAGATGATGCATAACTACAGCTAGAAATGCGGTGTCTAATGAGATTTATTAAAATTAAAAATAGTAATGAAAATAGAGATAACGAATAATACAGATCTATGGGAGAACAATACATGCTACGCCAACCCAAATTAATTAGCGTAAGAGCTGAGGACGATAATATATTGAGATGTATCTACCTATCTTTTTGAATTCCCTGTATTCCAACGCGCAGTCAGAACGACTAAACAAATCCAAACAAAATGTGCACATAACTAAGTGGTTAGTCAGGTAACTCAGGTAGGTACCTACTTAAATACTTACAATTTTGTAGTCACAATCACGACTGAACCCATTACTGGCGTGAACTAAGCCATTTAAATTAATTTCGAAATTTTCGTGGATCGTGCACTTTGCTAATGAAAAAATGCCAGGGGGCGGAGCTGTCTCAACCGCAGCCCTTGGCTTTATAAACATCGTACTTTTGCTTGAACCTCCCAAAACCACCCAGTGCTCTCCCGAAGGAACACGTGAATTATTTTAAAATGTGGCGAATTATTTTTGTGAGTGTTTCAATTTATTACTTACTAAGAAAAAACTAAAATGCGCATTTGCTCTTGGCGATTTCGGAATACATGATGGTTTCCTTTACAGTCTTATTTTATGGTATCATTTTCAGGTAACTGTACTGGTATCGTTATGGACGAATGCGTATGCTCAAGAATATTTACCACCCAAAATTGGCGGCGGTCAAAAGAAACCTATACAGGAACCGTCGGTAAGACCCAGCACCAAACTGCATTCACACGTCTTGTCTACTAAACCAAACCTTTTTTTTTACTTAAAAAAGTCTTTTTTCTTTGAACAAGTCCTGACTAACAAGGCTGATTTCTATGTTTAATTTGCAGTTGCCAGCTAACTACGACTTCTCGTACGACGTCCAAGATAACGGCGTGAGCCTCGACTTCGGGCACAACGAGAAGAGGAAGGAAGACCATGCGACCGGCTCCTACCACGTACTGCTGCCCGACGGCAGGATGCAGCTGGTCGAGTACGAAGCTGGACCCGACGGGTACAAGCCACAGGTCTGAATCTTCGCCTTCTTTTGTTTACAGCGTTAAACCACCAGGCCAATGAGGGCCGCTGGAGGCGCTAGTGTAGAGTAAGGTTTCTTGAAATGTCAATTATTACTGAACATTCACTGTTTGCGGGTTTTTTTTTTTGTATTTATTCGTAATTGTTGTAAAGATTGTGCTATTCCTGATTAATTATGGCATAAGATTTTATGTAACAACTTATTTTAGAATCTAGTCTGTTAGCACTTGGAAGAATAATATTTTTCTACTTCTTGCGAGCACAAAAACGTTTCGTGTTTCGATAGCTAGTCTGCTCGGGTTACAGCAAACACTGAGGACAATATTTTGACAATCGATCGATTATTGCGGGTTGCCGGCGGCGCTACTTTTTTGAGGCGACTGGCGCAGTTGTAAGTCATGAGCGAATGCGGTTCGTTCGCTACAGTGCACAGCCTAGAAAACAACGCAGTCTAGGCAAAGAAATGACCCAAACATTATAAAATAAGAAGTAGAGGGGATGGCTTTCACTTGCTGCTAGCTGCTACAAGGATCCGTTGGCGCTTAAATTTACAGGAGGCGTTGTTGGCAAACATTTTGTGAACTTTTTAGCGATATAGTATTGAAAATACAAGATGGCAGCGTCAGTTTTGATTTTGGTTATGCGCCAAAATAGTCTTGTAGCGCTGTAGTTTTTGTTGTATTGCATGCCCTTTAGTTGGACTATTTTCATGTTTGCAGGTGATGTACATGGGCACGGCCACATTCCCGCCGGCGGGCGGCGCCTCGGACAAGTTCGACGGCTACCACTACAACGCGGCGTCCAGCCGGCAGAGCGTGCGTGCGCCGGCGCCGCGCGGCGGGCTGCGCGCGCCCGCTGCGCCCGCGCCGCACGCTGCGCCCGCGCCGCATGCCGCGCCGCCGCCCCACGCCGCGCCACCCAACGCCACTCAGTGAACTAATTAACTCTTTAACTCGTTTAAAATTACCATATAAGCCGAATAGCGATACCAGCGAATCCGATGGAGACGTATGAGCGGTTAAAAATATGTTGGTATTGACACCCACTGACACCATATCGGTATAATTCGGCATAGAGAACAACTGCTGCCTTTATTGATTTCTGCAATTGCCAACGCATATTTTTTCGAAGTTACTGTATGATGATCACATGTAGTTACAAACTTTTTGATTATTATTATATTATGTGTAAAGCGAAAGATAAACGGTTTATAAACTGAAATGTACAAAACAACTCAATCCTTCTTGAACGAAAGTGTATTCGCAGACTTTCAAGAAATGTTGAGTTCAACGAGACTGTTGCGTTACAGCTTCCATAAAAATGTAAAGAAAATTACAACATATTCAAATGTGTAAATAAACAACGAGTTACCGTTTACGATACTTTGATTTATATTTTTCCCACAATCCCAGGAATGATGCGTGAGAGGGTCAGAAGTGGACATTTTATCATGTCAGGATTGCGTCTTCTTCTTGGCGTATCGATGCGAGATCTCCGCTCACTGACGCAGTAAGGCCATCAAGTGCACAGGTGACAGGGCATGCGGCGCAGGATAGAAGGTGAGCCATTGTCTGTAGGGAGGTGCCGCATACGTAGTTGAGATCAGAGCCGTCCGTGAACCCCATCTGTTGAGATTGTCCTTGCTCCGGCCAACTTGGGTTCGAAGTCTAATTTCAAAGTCTGCTACGGTAACGCGTGCCCAGGCGTAAAAGGCTCTTAAATGGTTCGATATAATTTTCAGGGGGTTTATACAGCTCCCGCCATAGATTACATCTTGCTGTGGATGCGTTAGTATTGGCTGGACTTGCTGGACCCTCGCAATAATATCAGACAGGAGTGCGTGTGGAACGAGGGAGAGATTAAAACAATGTTGATCTAAAAATATGATAATATATTTACATTTCTACTTTACATTGGCATACTATTTGGTATTTACTACAGTTAATGCTATTTACACTCTAACTGAAAAAATCACACACATCTTCCTACATTCACATTAATTTGGTCTTCTATAGGAAGACC
The DNA here is from genome assembly GCA_963669345.1 of Gortyna flavago. Taxonomy (NCBI): domain Eukaryota; kingdom Metazoa; phylum Arthropoda; class Insecta; order Lepidoptera; family Noctuidae; genus Gortyna; species Gortyna flavago. The sequence continues at coordinate 6,560,401 of OY770129.1, read as the reverse complement.
GCTACATTTAAACTACGTACGTTTGTAACTTACATCTCTTAAAGCAAGATATTTATTCCGTTTGTTTCTTATAGAGATTCTTTAAACATTTACCCAATAGCTAATGTACAACAGGTACTACACAACGAACAAAGCTTTCATAAAAAAAAAAAATAACATGCAGGTTAACATCCAGGGTCCAATCAAAACTTAGCGAGCGACATTGGTCCTAACCTCTAATAAATCGAATCCAGCGACATCTAAGTCGCGTGCAGTATATCTATGTTCTGGTCAGGCCAGTGCACGCGTCTGTGTGTCGACACCGTGTCGAAGCCGACGTTGTCGAACGACTGATAGTCCTTCTGCATGTTAAGTTCTGCCAAGTTGCGATACCTGGGAAATAAAATGTATTAGATTTAGTTTCATCCATACCCTAAAATGACTTGTCGCCAAGATTAGTAAAGGAACATGAAAGTGGCCAGACGGTAGATTAGATTTAGGAGTACAATTAGAGGAAGGACACAACATACATCAGCACGGTAAAAACGACGGTCGTATCAATAAAATCAACAGGGAGAGACGATACGCAACTCTAGTTGCTTATCATTGCAGTGAAAACCTCGTGATTACAATAAATGCTATTTTATGGGAGAAGATAAAAACTGTCTGAAAAATGGCCGTCATTAGCGTCATTGACATTTTCCATCTCATTATAATCAATAAGAAGGCATTAAAAGCATCTTAGAGCTGCGCACGATTGTTTTTTTTTTTCTATTTATTTAAGGAATTTTTATACATAAAGTACATGTCAATTTCATCGTACCCTAACTTAGACTAAAATACATCTACACACATCAAAAGTGTCTAGGGATCAAGCATTTTTATGCGGATTTCTTGAGATTGAGATGTGGCTTTGTAATAAATTTATGATTTTATAAATTTATATGGATCCTTTTTGGTGCATTTCATAATTTGAATCAGGAACTTTGAATCAAATTCGAGTAAAAGATGAAAATCAGCTGTCAATATTTTCCCTATAAAAACATACAACGCATTGAAGACATTATTAGTGCAACTGTTTCCCTACTACTGATTAAAACCAACGTTATTATGGAGCGGCGACGTCATTTAAGCAGGGAAGAAATGCTCAGAGCCGTGGGAATGATAGAAGCTGGTTCCCGGCAACGTACTGTGGCTTTAGCTCTGAATACAAGTCAGAGTGTTATCAGTCGACTTTGGACACGTTACCGAAGCACTGGTACCGTGGCTGAGCGCCATGGAGGACGGTATCGCTGCACCACACGGAGACAAGACCGATACATTCAAATCTTAACTCGAAGAGCTCCAACAATAACCGCCATGATGTTAGCCGTGAGGCTTCATCACTCTTCAGGGAACTTAATTAGCGACCAAACAGTCAGAAACCGCTTGCATGAAGTGAACCTTCATTCCCGAAGACCGCTACGGGTACCACCTATAGCAATGCACAATCGTAGGATTCGATATCAATGGGCTTTTGAACACAGAAATTGGGCAGAAGAACAATGGCGTTTCGTGTGCTTTTCTGATGAGTCTCGTTTTGGTATGAGACCGGATACAAGACGTATACGACACTGGAGAACCCCTGGACGCCAACAGCGATTAAAATCCTGCCAGGAAGTCCATCCTTATAGTGGTGGAACCATCATGGTATGGGCGGGTATTTGGATCGGCGGAAGAACTGAGTTGATTTGGATCAGAGGCAACCTCAACGCTCAAATTTATGCTGAGACGATTGTATCAGACGTCATCGTTCCTCTACAAGTGCAAATCGGTCCCTTATTTCAGTTAATGCATGATAATGCACGACCGCACACCGCAAGAGTTGTAAGACAGACTCTCGCCGCAGCTAACATCAATGTCCTGCCCTGGCCTGCTCAGTCGCCAGACTTGAACCCGATTGAGCATGCATGGGATATGCTACAGAGAAGAGCTCTGCCGAATATGGAGGGTATCCAGTCGCAAGAAGACCTTTTTTTGTTGTTGCAACGAACATGGGCGGCCATTCCACAGCGTGATTTGGATGAACTCATTTTGAGTATGCCAAACCGATGTTCTTGTGTTGTTAGTGTTCGCGGTAGAAACACGGATTATTAATTGTTTAAGTTACCCAATAAAATTTTAAAGAAAACTGTTATTTCAGTATTTTTTTCGAACTTTTGTGTTAGTGGTTCAAATGTCAAAAATCCCTTTATTAGGAAAATGGCAAATTTCTTTATTAATGCAAAGGTGACTTGGTTTATCGTTACTGTGACAAACGAAAACACTTTATTTGATGAATCCTTAAAGAAAATTTTAATTAATATCAATCAGGAGAAAAGTTATTGCAAAAATATATGTTGATCCCTAGACACTTTTTATGTGTGTACTTACAAAATTATGGCTTACGACTAATTATCATAAACAGTGCTTTAGCGGCTTCAGACAAAGGAGAGGACAATATCTCGTGGAACATACCCACATTATTTTTGCTCAAGTTGAAATTTCCTGTAAACGACTTTCGATCCGTCTCGTAACGGACACATTCCACCAACAAGTGATGAACGTCTTCAATTACACCGCACACGTCACAATTTGTGAGGTTACCTACCCAACAAAGAAATAAAAGAAAAACAAAGACTTTTTCTTATTCTCTCCTCGGTATACCGGAACCTTTACTCGGTACCTTTTAACGAGCACGCAGCAACCCAGCAGCAGCAGCACCTGCACAGCGAGCCAGGCGAGTGCTAGCGACACCAGCAGCAACTCGTGAACGCACACCATTGAGCCGTCGCTCAGCTTGCTGTCTTCCGCTGTCAACACACAACTCAATGTTAGACGAATATTATACTTCTACCACATCTCATTTACCACCTTAGCATGCATGCAAAAGACTTATTAACACTGCAACAAGAGGTTTTATAATTTGGTATTATGGAATAGAAACACGAGAGTTAGTTTATCTTTTATTAGTTAAATTCAGGTAAGACATAAACACTGGGAACGAAGACCCATACATTAGATTAGTACTATTCCGCGTAACAATGGCGGCACGAAACGAGGGAGGCACGTGGCGACTTGTGCGGTACAGTGAAAAGATACGCGTCTACGCAGTATGCGTGTGGGCAGCGGACTAACGCGAATGGCGCGCGCGGCGCGTTCCACGCGCCTCCGTCGCGAGAGCGCTTATACTTTATAGCGTGCCGGAATGCGGCCGCGGGACGCTCGCATTGGCCGAAATTGTGTGTGGGTTGCTACATACTCCCCCTCCAGTCCTGGAGAACGCCCTCGGTCCTGGACTGGTACACTAACAGCAGCATTAGCTGGACGTCCGCGATTTCGTTTTGGAATAACGGGTTTTGGTAAGGAGTCGTCGCTACCTCGGTAACGTGTAAGGTCTTCGGAATGATTTCTCCCTATATCTACATTTGGTTGTTCTGTGCTCGCGATGGTGTACGTTGTTGGACTAACCTTTTCAGTGATCTGGTAAGGGCCATCTCGGCGAGGGTAGAACTTAGAAGTGAGGTCTTTTGATCCTTTGCTCAATAAATGAGATTTAAGCAAGACTAAATCACCTACCTCGAAGGTGTCAGATGGTCGGCGTGAAGCGTCGGCGTATTGCTTTGTTTTGTCCTGCTGGATCTCGACGCGTTCTCGAACAGCTGACAGTGAATGCAGGAAGTTTTCGAGGTAAGGAGTCACTTGTGGGACAAAGTTTTCTTTGACCTTGATGGCACAAAGGATCGGTCGATCAAAATCGGTCTACTAAGCGTGTCTGCTACGACATTCGCCTTCCCTGGAGTGTATTCAAATTGGATGTCAAAAGATTGGAGCTTCAGAGCCCAACGGACTAATCTGCCTGCTGGTGATTTAAGTGATAGCAACCAGCGTAAAGGTTGATGATCACTGCCAATCACGACTGGTTGACCGTCTAGGTAAGCCCGAAAACGCTCCACCGCCCACACTACAGCGAGTGCTTCACGCTCGGTTGTGGAGTAGTTGCGCTCCGCTGTGTTGAGGAGTCGGCTGGCATATTCAACTGGCCTTTCCTGATTGCAGTCGCCCTGCAATAAAACTGCACCCAAGGCGTAGTTACTTGCGTCTGTACGCAGAATGAAAGGACGACTGAAATCGGCTTGCACCAGTATTGGAGCTGTGGTCAGAAGATTCTTTAGCTCATTAAATGCTTGGGTCTGTTCTGAGCCCCAAGACCATACTTGACTTTTCCTAGTCAAGCGTGTCAATGGTTCGGCAACTTTTGAGAAGTTGGGTATGAATTTTCTGAACCACGAACAAGTTTGTAGAAAGGTTCTCAGGTGCTTTAAGTTTCCTGGTACCTTCATCTCAAGTACAGCACTCACCTTCCCTGGGTCGGCGGAAACACCCTCTTGTGTAATAACGTGACCGAGATATTTAACGCTTTCCCGAGCAAAAGCGCACTTCTCCCTATTCACATGGAGGTTAAACTCGGAAAGACGTTTAAAAACTGTCTCAAGGTTTTGCAGATGTTGTTGGTATCCCTGAGATATCACCAACAGATCGTCTAAATAAGCTAATAAAGTTACATCTTGTAAAACAGAGCAGGATCGGAGACGGTCGATGAGCCGCTGGAACGTTGCTGGCGCGTTGCGGAGACCAAACGGCATTCTTTTAAAACGGTATGTACCTAAAGGACAGACAAAAGCAGTTTTGTCTCTATCAGCTTCTCTTACCTTAACCTGCCAATATGAAGATCGAAGGTCTAGCGTACTCATGTAGCAGTCCCGTTTTGTGCTCTGAAGTAACTCGTCGATGCGTGGCATCGGATATGTGTCAGCTTTGGTGACTGCATTCAAACGCCTGTAGTCAACGCAGAAGCGGATACCACCATTGGACTTCGGCACCATCAGTGCCGGTGAACACCAAGCCGATTCACACTCTTCTATTATATCATCCTGTAACATCTTACCTATCTCAGCTTTCATCAGCTCTTTCTTCGAAGGATTTAGGCGGTAAGGAGGAACAGCAATTGGAGAATGCTCACCTGTATCAATGCGGTGTTCCGCATACGGTGTTGGACCTCCCCCTGCTCTAAAGACGCGTGCGTGCCTGGTGAGGACGTCAGCGAGCGCTTGTCGCTCAGCTGGTTTAAGGTGAGTACCTTCATCATCCCTAAGTATATCTGTAGCGGCGCAGGACACGTCCCGCGAGGTAGGTTCGAAGCACATGTTATATTTTTCCCTATCACATTTACTAAAATACCAAACTTCTTTGCAAAAATCAATAACTACTCCTGCGGCGGTTATAAAATCTGTAGCTGCAATGCCTGCAATACATAAACACACATCCGTTCGCCGCCGCTGTGCGCGGGATTCTAGGGCTTTGGCGCCGGCCGCAGCGCTCGCCCGCCGCCGCGCTGAGCCGTCGACGCGGTCTCCATGATCGGCTAACAACACGACGGCGACATGCGCGCCCTCACACGGATTTCTTTACGAACTATATCTCATACGAATATTTCAACTGGATTCCTATTGGTCGATTTAATGTTGTAAGTAGGTCACTACTTGCGCCCATAAGTTAGTAATAAGACATGTACACATCTTGTAAAGAAAAGCTATTCACTACTCGCTATTCCTCGTCTATATTCTTAAATATACTTTCGTCGTACATCTGGAGTATTATTGCCTCACACCACCTAAGCGCTACAGTGGTGACCCCGACGTGATATTAAGAAGATAGTTACCTCCAAATCAAGTTGTCATCATGGCCAACAACGGTGAACAAGAATTCTCCGGTGTGTCGACGACGCTGCGCATTCCACCCATTTGGCGTGACAAGATTCGTCTGTGGTTCGCGCAATTCGAAGCCATCATGTCCGCACAGAAGAAAGGCGATCAAGGTATGTTTGAACTCGTTATCGGACAACTTGAGCGGCAAGATCTCGACGAAATCTCCGACATCATTCTTCATCCACCTGAAACTCACCGTTATGAAGCATTGAAGAATCGATTGTTCAAAGTCTACGAGGAATCCGAGCAACGGCAAGTACAAAGGTTGCTATCAGAAATGGAACTCGGCGACATGAAGCCTTCACAGCTGCTACGTCGCATGAAAAACCTCGCCGCCGATAATATCTCCGACTCAGCGCTACGGATTATGTGGACAAACCATCTTCCACAATCCGTCCGAGCAGTACTCGCTGTAAGCGACAACATCGCGAAACACTCCGATCTCCACGACCTGGCGCTGATGGCAGATAAGATCCTCGAGCAGACACAACCACTCGGCGCAGTCGCTGCAGTTACATCCGTTCCTGCAATCCCGCATGCATCTACATCAATTGAGGAGAAGATCGACGCGCTCACGAGAGAAATCGCAGAACTGAAAGCACATCCATCGCATTATCATCAGAATCGACGCAGACCATTCGACAGACGGCGTTCAAGATCGCGTTCATCGAGCAAGAACAATCGCAGTCGCGCACATAACGACCAATCGGCTATCTGCTTTTATCATCGCAAGTTCGGCAAAGAAGCGCGAAAATGTACGCGTCCGTGCAGTTTCGAAGACAGCAGCACCCCCTCGGGAAACTAACGCCTGCGTTGGCTGAGGCGGCAACCGACGCAAACAACATTTCTTACCGCCTATTTATAACAGACAAAAACTCGCGTCTGTCGTTTTTGATTGATACTGGCGCCAACGTCTCCGTAATACCGAAAGGAAAAGGCGGGAAAGCTAAACCAACCGATTTTTGTTTGTATGTAGCGAACAACACGGTCATTCCAACGTACGGAGAGAAAACATTACAACTGGATCTCAACCTACGAAGACCATACACCTGGAAATTCATCATCGCTGCAGTCAGCAAACCCATTATCGGTGCCGACTTCTTGAAACGTCATCAACTTCTTGTCGACATAGCCGGCCGATGTCTCGTCGACAAAGTTACTAACCTGACCGTCAAGACACAAGTCACCTATTCCGCTGAACCTACAGTCCGAAGTATCGACGTTGATCAGCCATATCACCAGCTAATCAGCAAGTATCCTGACATCCTGCGACCGTCATGCATGAAGGATACTCCAAAACACCGGGTAGAACACTACATTGAAACTACCGGTCCTCCAGTACACAGCAAGTGCAGACCACTTCCACCACATCGGTACCTGTCCGTGAAGAAGGAATTCGAGTCAATGATGCAGCAAGGAATTTTCCGACCAAGCAAAAGTCCTTGGTCCAGTCCACTACATGTCGTTCCCAAGAAAAACGGCGACATTCGCGTCTGTGGTGACTACCGAAGACTTAATGACGTCACCAAACCCGACCGCTATCCAGTCCCACGTCTCAAAGATTTTACCTACCTACTTCACGGCAAGAAAATCTTCACTACCCTCGACCTAAATCGTGCTTACCAACAACTGCCTGTATACGAACTGGACATCGAGAAGACAGCCATCACAACACCCTTCGGCTTATTTGAGTTTCCGCGAATGTGTCCAGGTCTTAAAAATGCTGGACAGACATTCCAACGATTCATAAATGAAGTACTCATCGGGTTAGACTACGCATTCCCATTCATCGATGATGTTATCGTCGCATCAGAAAATGAAACTAGCCACATCGAAGATCTGCAGGAGGTGTTACGCCGACTAGACAAGTACGGAATCACCATAAATCCATCAAAATGTGTCTTTGGCAGAGAAAATGTCAAGTTCCTGGGCTATGAAGTGTCGAGCAATGGAATCAAGCCACCACAAGACAAAATAACTGCTATCACTGCTTACCCCAAACCCGAAACAATTCAAGACCTACGTCGATTTATCGGCATGATAAACTTTTACCGTGACAGCATACCAAACGCAGCCCACATACAAGCACCTCTCAACGCGTACCTACACAATTCAAAGAAACGTGACAAAACAAAAGTCGAGTGGAACACAGAAGCGTCACAAGCATTCGAGTTATGTAAAGTTAGCATACAAAACGCAGCTTTACTCGCTCATCCATCTCCATCACCAAACGACGCCATCTCCCTCATGTGCGACGCATCGAATAACTGCGCCGGAGCCGTACTTCAACAATTCATAAACAAGAAATGGATACCACTTGGCTATTTCTCAAAGAAATTCTCCGAAACTCAACAACGATACAGTACATTCGACAGAGAACTACTATCAATTTACATGGCAACCAAACACTTCAGAAAAATGTTCGAAGGAAGAGAACTCATTGTTTACACCGACCACAAACCGCTGACCTACGCTATTCGTAAGCCTCCGTCCGATAACGATACACAACGACGCACTCGTCAGCTTTTGTTTATCAGCGAGTTTACGACTGACATCCGGCACATAAGTGGAGTAAACAACGTTGTCGCCAACGCTCTCTCACGTATCGAAACCATCGAATTGCCATCACCAATCAACTACGACGAATTATCCCAAGCTCAAGAAAAGGACAACTATATTCCAATATCATCACGACAAACAAATATCAAACTGAAGAAAATCGTCATACCCGGTACCAACAAGCCAATATTCTGTGAAATATCCACGTCACATGTTCGTCCATACCTCTACCAGCCGACTTTCGTCGCATCGCATTCAACGCCGTGCACAATCCAAGTCATCCTGGAATACGAACCACCCGAAAACTAATGCAAGAACGGTACTTTTGGCCAGCAATGAATACCGACATTGGCGAGTGGACGAAAACATGCACTTCGTGTCAACTATCCAAAGTACAACGACATAATCACAGTGACGTCACGACATTTCCACCGAGCGAACGATTTCAACACATTCACGCTGATATTATTGGACCGCTACCTACATCTTCATGTGGACATCGATACCTACTCACTATGATCGATCGCTGTACACGATGGCCCGAAGCCATACCCCTTCAAGAGATAACCGCCGAAATCGTCGCAAGAAAGCTGTACGAAGCCTGGATATCTCGTTTCGGTTGTCCTACAAGAATAACAACTGATCAAGGGCGACAGTTTGAAAGTCGACTATTCCAAAACCTCGCACAATTACTTGGAGCAGAAAGGACCCGTACTACTGCCTACCACCCGCAGAGCAACGGCATCGTAGAACGCTGGCACCGAACACTGAAAGCTGCACTCATGGCTCGACTAGAAAACAGCAACAAATGGATCTCCGAGTTACCTACTGTTTTAATGGGTCTTCGAGCCGCCACGCGCACCGACACCAACACAAGTGCCGCGCAGCTTATCTACGGCCAAGCGATACGCCTACCCGGCGATTTTATATCACCTTCACCAGCCGCAACGAAAATGGACCATGACTACGTCGATCACCTGCACGACGTTATCACGAAGCTCACACCTACATACAAACCGCATTCAAACAAGCGATGTATGTTCGTACACGATGACCTACAGACATGCAGCAACGTATTTGTACGCGATGACACCGTCCGCAAACCTTTGCAGCATCCATACAAAGGCCCATACAAGGTTATCGAACGTAACGAGAAATACTTCACGATTCAATTACCAGGAAGATCTAGCAACATCTCGATCGATCGTCTCAAACCGGCGTACATTATCAACATCGCAGAAGATCAAGAACACACGAGTAGTGAGACACGCCAATCACCTGGAGCTACCACTGAAGATCAATCCAGCTTACTTCCAGCCTCGAAAACGAAGGAACACAGAACAAGATCAGGCAGGATCGTCAAGACGCCTGTACGCTTCGCTAAGGGGGGAGTACTGTAGCTGCAATGCCTGCAATACATAAACACACATCCGTTCGCCGCCGCTGTGCGCGGGATTCTAGGGCTTTGGCGCCGGCCGCAGCGCTCGCCCGCCGCCGCGCTGAGCCGTCGACGCGGTCTCCATGATCGGCTAACAACACGACGGCGACATGCGCGCCCTCACACGGATTTCTTTACGAACTATATCTCATACGAATATTTCAACTGGATTCCTATTGGTCGATTTAATGTTGTAAGTAGGTCACTACTTGCGCCCATAAGTTAGTAATAAGACATGTACACATCTTGTAAAGAAAAGCTATTCACTACTCGCTATTCCTCGTCTATATTCTTAAATATACTTTCGTCGTACATCTGGAGTATTATTGCCTCACACCACCTAAGCGCTACAAATCAATACCTAATAACGTCTCGTTATTTGTCGAATCGGGGAAAACTAAGAACGGAATCGTAATAACTGCTGTTTCTAAGCACACCTCTAACGTGGTGGTAAGTACATCCATCGTACGGATCACCCCGTCGGCAAGCTTAACTTCGCGTGTCGAAGAGCTGAGAGGATGGCCTTGACGTAGAAGGAGAGTATATAGCGTATAACCCGCAATGCAATGTTTGGCGGCCGTATCAATCAACGCGGTGCCGGAAAAACCCAAAATTTTTATATTAAAAATAGGTCGTAACTCGCGACCAATAGAGGGTCCCGTACGGTCGTTACACAAACATAAGTGGGTTAAACATAAAATGGGCATTATCCTTTTTATCATTTAAATCACTACATAAAATATCTGTATAACATGAGTGGACATTGTCCTTTCGATTTTTTAAATTACTACACAAAACATCATTACATGCACATACATTGTCCTTTTTATTTTTACAATAATTGTTACACAAAATATCGTTTTGACGTGAATGGACATTCTCCTTTTGATTTTTAAAACAGCTGTTACACAAAATATTATCATAATTAGAATTACACACATTATTAGTAGAATTACTCATATTATTATTAGGTATACGTTGTGTGGTAGCATCCCTTTGTTTATTAAAAGAGTTACGCACATTTTCTCGTGAAATAAAATCGTTTTTATCACTGTAAACATAGTCTGACGCGATATTTTTAGTAATTGAATGAGATATTACGGAATAAAAACTTTGACCACTACTTTTACTTTGTTCACTCTCACCTTGATTCTGCAACTTACGGCAATGTTCTTTGGTGTGGCCGAACCGCCTGCAGTATGTGCAGGAGGGGCGCGGCCTCTTTGCCGTGTCCTGCTTCGGTGGAAGAGGCGCAGCCAGCTCGGCTGGAACAGGCACGGGAGGCGCGAGCGGAGCCGGAGATTGTTGCGCGTGCTGCGCCGCAGCGGCGGGCGCGCCGTGTGCCCGTGCGGAGACGAATCGCGCGCGGGTACGCGGGCGCTCTCGCGAGCGGCGGGTGGCGTGGTCGTCGGTACTGTTGCCGGCGTTTGTGTTCGACGCTCACTCGCCGTCGGTGTAAAGTTATTTACCTCGCCGAATGAATCCTCGATATTCCGTGCCAGGCGTAGTAATTCATAGAAATTACGGCACTCCTCTCTTCGTAGCCTTTTTCTTATTCTGCTGTGAAGGAGGCCGTAAGTCATGTCTATTTGAGCCGATTCCGTATTATCGTCTTTAGGTAGACGTGCCAAAAGGGCGCGGATGCGCGCTACGAAAATATCTGTGTGCGGTGTCGCAAATATTTCCAAGTAGATCCGATGAGGCGGCCGGCGATCACCATAGGCACTTATTAGGTTTTCTTTGGCTTCGCGCCATGATGACACGGAGTATTTTATTCCTTGCCACCACGTGGCCGCGTCATCCTTGAATAGGTAGGCTAAACCGCGCAGAATGTTTGAGTCCGCCACCTGCGCGCAGTCGCTGTATGCCTCTATGGCGTCAATAAATGCTTCAACCGACTCCTTCGGTCGGCCGGAGAACGTGGCTTTGCAGCGGGCTAGGGTGTTATTCCCTAACAGCGCAAGTGATTCCGGGGTCGATGCACTCGCCCGCGACATCGAGTTGAGCAGCTCCCTAAATGCTTCTGTTTGAGAGCGTTGGAGAGAGGCGATAATCGTCGCCACGTTTTCGTTAGAGAACGTAGCGTTAGCATCGATGCGAGGCGAGGAAGAAAACGCGTCGTCGCCATCTTGGTTGGCGGACTCCGCGGTCGGCGTGTTTGGTCGTGAGGGGACGGGTAATGCGTCGTTTGCATCTTCCCTCCGAGTCAAACTAGCCGCTCTGCTCCTGGTCACTGGCATTTTAGTTCGTCACTGCAAAACTTTCACAACTATGCACTCTATTGTCACACGGAAAAAAAAACGTTGGAGCGCCACATATGGAATAGAAACACGAGAGTTAGTTTATCTTTTATTAGTTAAATTCAGGTAAGACATAAACACTGGGAACGAAGACCCATACATTAGATTAGTACTATTCCGCGTAACAATGGCGGCACGAAACGAGGGAGGCACGTGGCGACTTGTGCGGTACAGTGAAAAGATACGCGTCTACGCAGTATGCGTGTGGTCACTGTGGGCAGCGGACTAACGCGAATGGCGCGCGCGGCGCGTTCCACGCGCCTCCGTCGCGAGAGCGCTTATACTTTATAGCGTGCCGGAATGCGGACGCGGGACGCTCGCATTGGCCGTAATTGTGTGTGGGTTGCTACAGTATGTTATTTGAAAACACAAAGTCAGGGGCCGTATAAAGAAAACTAAAAGCTCGTCATAGGTGGCAGCACTGTTCAACGTCTATAACCGCCATTGTTTTGTTTACTTTAAGAGTGACATCCATCATTATTCAGTACCTATTTAGGGATGGTACTATTCGTCCAGTATAGCTACATCTTGATTTCGCATTGGAATTATGATAACTAAGCCTGCGGGCACCGTGTGTTCGTGGGCTAATCCTGTGTGCACATGGAAGGCTTGGCCTAACAACTGGGGAACATGTTACGTGTTACACTAAAAGGTTTTTTTTTTATTTAACACAAGTTATGTTGGAGGAAATAGAGCGTACATCATATTGATTATGAAGACAGTGTTATAATCAAAGACACTTTACAAGTCAGCTGCAGGGGGTATTGTTACGTGGGCACACGAGCGCATCATTGGTAGTCATCAATAGGGATTTATTCAATTGAATAAATGCTGCTTTAAGTCCTTAACGTAATGTGCCGTGTATTACGCAGATTACAGAATTTAAGACATCCTGATGGTTCTATTCAAGTATAATGTTACTTACTATAGGCAAAAATAAAAAAGCGCCCGTTGCATTTAGCACTTTTTAAAACTTCGAAAAAAAGTATGACGAACACCTACACACAGACATATATCAAATGAAAGTATATTAGGTACAAGATATATTCCATACTAGCAGCGCCCCGCGATTTCACCCACGTTAAGTTTTGGTCCCGTGGGAATATCGGGATAAAAAGTATCCTATGTGTTAATCCCGGTTATAAACTATCTGTGTACCAAATTTCATCCAAATCTGATCAGTAGTATTTGCGTGATTCAAATCCTTGTTTTTCCACATCATCAAATATCAACGTTATGTTAATGTACAGACGCCAGCACATCAACCTACCCGAAACTGTCAAATTTTCCCAATCAACTTTGAACCTTATAATTTAGCGATAAAGTTGAAAATCTATCAAAGAAATTTGACAGATTGTAGTAGGTTGATGTGCTGGCGTCTGTACATCAATTTGATTTTAGAATGACTAGTAAGTAGGAGTAGTAGAACTTTATGTGTGCCCACACATAAAGTTCTACTACTCCTACTTACTAGACTGCCCAGTGTGGGTAGGTATTACTATGGTATTACTTATATGTTTTAAAAAAAAATACATTTGTGAATACAAGATTAATAATACTCACGTAACGTGGATCTATGATCAGCTCGCACCAACGTATCTACGGACAGAATATCCTTGGAATCGACGAGCAAGTCCAACTCGAGCGCCACTGCGTCATCAGTCGTGGGAATACAGGGCGCGGCGCCCCCCTGCGCCACGACCCCCGGCGCCACGACCCCCGGCGCCATGACCCCCGGCGCCACGACCCCCGGCCGCCGGGCGCTGTCGGCTCGCACGGCGGCCGGGACTTCGTCGCCCCATTGATACAGTGTGGAATTGGTCTGGCGGGCACTACGGCTCTGTTTAGTGTTGCATTCCACCTGGATGGAAGAAGGGATGATGAAATTGTATGTCAGACATGGTTGCTATTGTAAATGCAAGTATATTTGGAATATTCCCGTATTATACGGCAATCCACGATTTTTTTTCAGAAAATACGGCATACGGTAGTCCTCTCATTGCCGTATCACAAAATACGCCAATTAACTATAGGTGAAACGAAACTTTTTTCACTAGCGTAATGATTGAAACGAAACGTTCACAACAGGTAATTTTATGAGCACAGCCGGGGAAATCCCGACTACAACAAACATGAAGTTGTAATTGTACCGCAAAAGTAGCATCTCTTTCGCCTTGGTTAAAAATTTATGAAAAGGTTGCAAATGACACCACATCACTACATAGTATAAAGCAGTCGCTTCCCGCGTCTGTCTGTCCCTATGTATGCTTAAATCTTTAAAACTACCGAACGGATTTTTATGCGGTTTTTTTTAATAGATATAGTGATTCGAGAGGAAGATTTATATATATAATACATGCATAATATAGTAGAGAAACACTGATAATTTTAGAGGTTTTTAATGTAAGGTCGTAAATAAACAAATTTTTTTGCGCTTACATTGCAAACGCTGGCTGAACCCTATGAGATAGATCAAAATAATGTACTACAGTATTGTACACCTTAAAAAGGTCTACAAAAGAGTCCGCGATGGTATATGTCTATCTCTTATGGATAACCCACAATAACCATTTTTTATCCTTTACTTATTACTTGTTTACGAAAAAGCGATTTTTAGCGCAATACAGCATTAATCCTTATAGAATTAAGTACCTTAAATAAATTGTGCATGTAATATAGATTAGTATGGCCCTTTACAGCATGTAATTTAAATTAATATTTTCGAAGATATTACAGATTTAAAATGCAGGGACATAGCGGTTGCATCGGCGGCGGCGGTACGGCCGGGGGGGGGCCGGGGTGCATACAATAAAAAACAAACTTAATTTTGCGGTTCGATCCCTAGACCCGATTACTGTACTAACCGCAAATAATAAGTTTGTCGATTTGATAGTGTACGTAATGAATGACCATAGGTTATTTTATTACCGCGTAAAAAAATTATAACCCATGAAATTCCGACATCCACGCGGGCGAAGCCGCGGGCAGAAGCTAGTGCTCGTATATACTAACGTAACTGTTTCATCTACGAGTACGACCTACATATTAGTACCGTACCTAATCTGTGCCTACGAGTGCGATAAAATGAGAAGCAAGGACAAGACACGTATGCTCTAGATGAATCTGAGGTAATAGAAACGATAAAAACCTTTATGGAGAAGAAACAAATGAGGAATAGACATATTTTTTTTAATACGGCGATTTTGTATTTTTTCCCATAAAATACGGCACAAACCAGACTATGACATACGGCAACTCAGATTTTTACGATAGCAACACTGGTACGGTGACATATCGACCCATTTGGGTATATAGTCAGCAATGAAATTCGATAAACCTAACAGTTTTTTAAAACGAGATTAGAATGTTAAATAATTCGAATTTTTAGCTGTTACATAAAATGCTGAAGGTCAATGTTTCAAATAAATTTGTGTAAATTTATAATTTTGTAAACGTAAATCGTCGGTGACCGTAATTTTTTTTTGTTGCGCAATATCAATATTTCGGAAGCAAGTATTTATGATTAGCCAGTATTGCCCCACTGCTAGGCAAATGCCTCAACTCTCCTTCCACCTTTCTCTGTCCAGAGCTGACGAAAGAAAGGAAGGGGGGGGGGGTCTTGAAGGAGTCCAGCTCATCCCACCATCCGCGCAAAAGTAAGTAATTAAATCAACAGCTCACATATATCAAGTCAAAATAAGATAATTACCTGTGGGCACTTGTTATCACAGAAGCGCACCATGAGCGCGAACCGCACGACATGCGAGGTGGGGAAGCGGAACGCTTTGAACCGCGCCGACAGACGCTGAGTGCCGCCTAGCCACGAGCGAGAGAACGCTGGGAAGTCCACCTACAATATTGAAAAGAATATTTGCATTATTTGGACAATACAAAACATACGCTATTCCCATTTGAATAAAGTTTATTTTGTATTAGTGAAATAACGTAAAAATGATTGCTATTGATTTTTGTGTCTTTAGAAACAGAACCTCAGGTATATTTATCGAAACATTATTTTCTTCAAGACTTCATTTAAAACTGGCAGTACTGCTTAGCTTTGCCCTTCACGTTGTTTGGTCAGTTTCTTTAAAAAAATCTCGTCTTTTACTTGGCATATGCTTCATCAGCGTCCAGTTTATATCAGGAGACTCTTATGAGCTCATAAAAAAAATAAAGCGTCCATAATAATAGCCTCTATTGACATTTTCCACTTACCTGTCCCGTAGGACAGCCTCTACTATCCAGCAACAGCACGGAACTGTCTCCAAGTCTTGAAGAAGCCACCAGATGATACGCTCTGATCTCTGTCGCGTCTACAATCAACCGAGACGGGTTAATTAAAGTATAATGAGACATGAAATTAGGTCTTACTAGTTACTACTTACCAATAACTCATAATAGTCTGTTTTTGTGAGGCAGCTCGAGCATGACTGAGCGATTAATTAATTCAACGTAATTATTTAAAACGTGGGTAATCGTAGTTACATTGGTTATTTGTCACAGCATTTGGTTGGCAGTTTTTTCATTCAACGTCATTTTTGGGTCACACTGGCAATATAAAAAAACAACCTTTCGATACCTTCAAATAAATCGACAAAATATAAAGTCAAAGTTGTCCCTCTTGTCAGGTTTAGGGTTAGAAAAAAATTATGTAGTATAAAACATAGCCCTCATTCTGACTCAGTCGAGTAACAACGAGCAATTTCCCAAAACATCAACATCCACAATATGTTCTACGTAAAGGGCCTGACCCAAAATAAATAAATAAAATAAAAATAATTTATTTCAGACAAAAAAAGTCCATAAGCAAGGCAAGGTTGTTACCAAAGCCCAACTGATTTAATATCATAATGACATAACACAACGCGCGACTGCCACATCAATAATACTTACTCGTATTTTAACCGCAAAACAACATTTCTGTTGTTATCAGAATAAATTTATTGTAAGAATTAAGTTAGTAAAGTTAATGTATCTTTTATATTTTCGTCGGTTTTCATATTTTCTTCTTATATCAAGTTAGCACACATAATACCTTTTGAAGCTACGGCACTGAGCAGACTATTGTACAGAAAACTATATTTAATTACATGAAAACAAAGACCAAAATAAAATAAAAATAAAAATAAAATCTTTGACCAATGTCGAGTTGATATCAATCTAAAACCTTTTTAATGGCCTGGACCTTTTCGTCATCATTCATCATTCTCCTGCCCTTATCCAAATTTATTTGGGGTCGGTGCAATACTTCTGTATTAGTTGTAATCTCGGTGCTCTTCCCTTTCTAGCCATATCACCTTTACACAGTTCATGAATTATTAATTTAAAAAACGTGTGGCGTCGGGGGATCTCCGGGAGGATCGAAGTTCAAAATGAAAATCCAAGATGGCGGTTGCGAAAATTTCAAAATTTAACAATTTTCGTAGCCCCCATCTCGGAGTTTTATTTTGACCACACTATCGGCTTCAGCACCCTCGAAAACCATGAAAACGACACCAATGACGAAAAATTAAAAAAAAAATCGCCCTCTTGGATTTTCATTTTGACCTCACCTCATCATCACTCACCTCGAAAACCATAAAAACTTTCTAACTCTCTTTGTCTCTTTCTATGTGTAAAAAATACGCATGGATGGGACATAACGCTTTTTCGTTACGTGACGATTTCTCCAAATTTACTCCTACCGCAAGCTCCGATAAAGAACTTCGTTCCAAAAATAATATAGTCAGGGTCGAACTTGACGAACATATTTTGTTGACTTGGCTGTGAACGTAAATAACCTAGAAAGTAAACAATGTTACCAGTAGTCTCAATCCTGAGTTCAAGCGGCTCTCCCAGCGACACGGCGCCGGCGCCGGTGTCGTCCAGCGCGCGCACCACGTACATGCTGACCGGCGTGCTACTGCCGCCGTACACTGCGCTAGCCGCGGCCGGGGTGAGGGGACTGCGGGATTCTGGCTCACCGAATGTTGGCTTTTTGTAGCCACTGCTGTTAAATAAAGAAGGCATAAGTATGCTTTACCATTACCTATTTATCTGGGCAGTATTTGTAAGCTGGCTAGATAAAGGTACTGGCATCAGGCAACAAAAGATCTAACAGCGGAAACCTCTGATTCTATTGACAACAACTCACTACATGACGAAACAAAAGAAATTCATGCTGCTTTGAAAATATTAGCTAGGCAAAAAGTTAGCGGGGCTGACTGCATAGGGTAAATCACACGTAGAGCCTTTTAGCAATTATAAGCTATATGTATTAACAACTGCAACTACGATGCATGTGCTGGATCATTCGGTTCCCTTCAAAATGGTTGAGCTAAATGGTGCTGATCCATGCGTCATGTTCGTGAACGGGCGCCGTCAGTTGGGACTGGTTATCTCTTAGCTGTCATGGTTTATTTTAATTTATTTTTTTGAATCGTTTGCTATGAACGCTTTTAACGTGCACATCTTTCTACATTGTTCTCAAACGTATAATTTCAACTTGAATGATGAAACCAATGTTTTATATCAATATTTTGATTTAAAAGAGTGTCCCTGGAGTAACCTGTTCTTCTCCATCGGTACCTACTCTTTGGAATGGGCAACTAGCTTCATCTTTCTGACTGGCAGACTTCTTTACAATCCAAATTGCCTGTAATTGGTTTAATTGAAATAAATGCTTTGAGTTTGATGCCTTAGAAGATACTTTCAGCCCAGTTTAGTGAAGACAATCAATTGATGTGGAATATTCACCCGATATCCCTGACGGCGACGGTGGTATCGACCTGCTTGGCGACGCGCGTGTCGGGCGAGCAGCCCACGCGTACCCAGCGGTCGCCGGCCGTCTGGATGATCGGGTTGTTCTGGATCATCACCATTACGTACGCCATTGTCCTGGTTGAAGCAATAAACTGATGACCTTTCATAGATAATAAGTCTTCGTGGAATATCAATACCAGCATACGTTACGAAAAGTCGCTGTTACATTAACCCGTCTTGTGTGCAGACAAAGAAAGAACGAGCATTGCATAATGCAGAATGCTCGCTCATTGTATGTTGAAGATTTCAGGGTGAGGTTTTCTCACAGTACTTACACATAATTGAAAAATGATTAGTAAATGGTATTGGCTGGTTAATATTACTTCCAAGGCAATAATTTTAAATTATCTGTGTTTTTATTTCGTACCAGTAAAGGCGGTTTTCGATGTCAGTTTCTGGAACAGCTAAAGCTCAGCTTTTACTCGGTATAGACCTTATAATCATACCTTGAATGTTTTTACCTGTTAATTACTCCATTAGGTCCATTCGAGATGCCGTACGCGAAGTTAACATCACAATCTCCTTGCATGGGCAGCGACAGTCGCACTGTCCGTCCCCTAGCGCGCGCGCTGCACCGCTCCCCTCTCCCCGGCACGTACACTCGCCCGCGGAACACGCCGCGCGGGACATATGTAACGACCATGTCCGAGCCCTCGCATTCTACTGTGACTAGAAGTTTAAATAAATCGGCATTAGAAGCATAATATCGCCGTGCAGTAAAAAACTCGTGATTGAAATAAACTTTATTATACAGGTGAATATAAAGAAACTGTCTGAAAAATGGCCGTCATTGACGTTCCCCGAGGCTCTCTAACAGAACAGACAGCTATGCTGCTGGGGAGTTTGTTGCGCCCTTTCTTCCTTGTGAAAGCTCTAGGAAGCGGGGAGGGGCGGGAGTTTTGGGGGACAGTCTTATGTAATTTTCACGTTCGAAAAGTGCTGCCTAATTTGAATAAATGACTGAATTACTGAATGAATTAATGACTTTTGATTTCTCGTTATTATCAATAAAAGGCTTTAGAAGCATCTTAGAGCTGAGCCCGTTTGTTCTAAATATACATTACGAGGTTTACGAAGAATATTGCTAATCCATTGCTTCATATGTTCGAAAAAGGTGTCAGCTCAACGACGTAAATAACGCAATGAATGTTGTTGAACTGTCAAAATGAAAGCCATTGCTACTGATAGTGTCTTACGTAATTACTTCGCTGTAGCCTGTATATCTGTCGCAGCCAACTGGTTAAATTAGCCGTTTAGTTAGGCCTTTAGAAGTAGTGCTCGCTTCTCTCTCTCGGCTCGCACGCGGTTAATCACAGTTCTAACCTAACCTAACCCATATGGTCGGGGTGCCCTGGCTTAGTCACTGCGACCAATTCGGCTCGCGCATGATTGGTTACAGAATTCCAACCTAAACTGTAATTGAATATCATTCAGGCCGTTAGTTGAACGGCCGCCGTTCAGTTAAAAGGCTAGGCGGTTAACTGAACGGCTAATTTAACCAGTTGGCTGCGACATATCCATGGATATATCAGCGAAGTGCGGAGTCACAAGTCGCACTACTTGTAGAAGCAGAGTAGAGAAGAATAAAAAATCGTGTATGACGAATTTTGAAATTGCAACTTTTGTGTTGAGTCCTATTAAAATTGCCTGCTTACAAAATTGCTGCTGTAATCGCGTCGCTACAGATAATACTGCGCTCTTATCATGGTTTACTTTTTAAGCACTGGTTGCTGATTCGACAATTTACCTATGAACACTTCCGTGGGATGAAGAAATATATCAACCATTAAAAACTATCATCGCTCTAAGGAAAATTTTCCAGCTGTGCTTGATATAGCAGACGTCACTCAATTTTCTTGGAACGATAGTGGGTTTATCAACTGATAAACCCAACTACCACCTATATTATTCTAAAACTTACTGTTCAAACAGACGACCCTGCGATAGTAAGTGGCCGAAGAAATTCGTCTGAGCAGCCAGGATCCCGTAGTGATGAGGTCTTCACTGTGCAGGTCACATAGCCCGCGGCCCCCACCCCCCTTCACTTGCCCCTCTGATATCCATGTGAACCCTCGGCAATTGAAGCGCTCTGCTTGTTCACATGACGTTTTACACTGGAATTGGAAACAAGATTGCAAAAAGAATAATAAATACTTACATAACATACATAATTATCTTAAAACGTGCCCACTACTGCGACACTGGCCTCTCTGTGAGAGGGGGTGGGCCATAATCCACCACGCGGGTCCAGTGCGGGTTGGTAGATGTCACACGTCTTCGAATATTTTAGTTCTAGGGCATGCCGATTTCTTCACGATATTTTCTTTCCTTCTTAGATACTTACCGTGTACCAAATATCTGGGTTTAGGTAAATAGGTCGTCGTTACGCAAACCCATGAGTGAAAAAAAAAGAAAATATGTTTAATTTCTCATGGAAACACGTGCCTATGAAAAAAAACAACTTGAATATGTTGCTCAACAAAGTTGTACTTATTGTAAAACTCGATGATATACGTTGTTTACTAAAGGACACACGTAGTACGACGCGGCGACGCGACGGTCCAGTTGACAGTTCCAATACTGACTCATGATTTCGGCTGCAAAATTATGCAACGGTTGTGTTCGCTTTGGGTTATTTACATTTGTTTGTGGTTAACATAAATCTTTAAACTGATACCTACTGCTTTTTTAAATGCAGTCTTGTCGTAATGTAAATACTTATTGATAGAATAGGCGATGACTATGCGTTTCGTAGTACATAAGCCAATATCATTAACATTAACTAGCACTATTATCCTATTCTGTGTCCTTACGAAGGTTTATTGGTTCAGATTTATTGTTAACAAAAACTTGGCCACACAACGATATTTTTAATGGCCACGCACGGGCATTATAAGTTCTGCACATCAGGCAGGGCAGGTGTGGCACCACAGGGGTTATTAATAGTTGTCAAATTGACTGCTGACAATTTGAAAGAAAGAAAAAAATATTATTTCGGACACGCTCATGAAATACAAACAATAAAAAAGAACATTAAAACTAACAAAATTATGTATACAATAAAAAAAAAGAGGCCATTCAAACTTTTAGGTTCATCGATCTAATATAATTCATTCATCCATTCAAGGCGGATAACATAGTACCCTGATAGTACCCAAGTAACACAAAATCGATATAATGGAAAGAGTGATGACCAGAATTTTTCTTCTAGCTGCATTAGAGAATTTGAAGGGTTTTAGCAATATCTTGCTTCTGTATAGCAGCATGTTATTAACTTTGTAGTTCCTAAAGCTAAATAATACTCTTTTTCAATCTTTTGTGTAGCTAAAGGTTTTATTTTAGATATAATTTATGCCCCTGTACAGCTTCTAATACAGCTGTAAGCATTTTACAAAAGTGTAAGCCGAATGTAAGCATACATTACGGCTTAGGCTATTAAAAAGCATATAAAATTCTTGAAAACTGCTCCATGGTTTATAACGACCTTTCGTATGGGTCAAAACTGTTTAACGGTGTACATTGCTGTTGTTTTAATGCCAGCTGTTTAAAAGTATTTCATAGTAATATTTTATAGCCTTTATCTATACAAACGTATAATAAGAATTTTAACAAGCAATAAGTCTTATACCGGCATCAAATCCAGCCAATAACCAGATTTTAACAATTCGTGTACTCTTGTATTTTTTTATATACGGCAGCATAGCTTAGGAGTCAGTAGGTAGGTATATATACGCGCTTGGTTATGTAAAACTCGCGTTGCCCATACTTGCCTACATTGTCAAGTGGATAGGAATTTAAGTAATATGTAATTATATACCTACTTACCTATAAATAGTTCGTAAAAATAAATACGATACTGTATCAAGTCACACTAAAGCGGGAATTGATTTAGCGAAATTAGCCCGTGTAACTTCTATGTTTTGTCGTTCTCTACTTACCTATGTTGGTACAGGTTTTACCAAATCTTAAAACGTTTATAACGAACCCTAAAATGTGTACATTAAAAAATCTATGAACGCTGCTCTAATCAAGCTCTGCTACAGCCTGAACATATTTTTAAATCCTTTTTAATGCTTTTACCAAGCCAAAAGAATTACAAGGAATGTAGAAAATGCCTAAAGTTTTTAATTATGCTTACGCCATTTTGCTTTCTATTTCGTTAATATATAAAATTTAATTTTATGGTAAACAATGCTTAGAAAGGATTTCAACCTATGGTAATGATCACAGCCGGTACAAGACAGGATCAAAATGACTAAAACTAAAGATTTCTTCGGAAGAGCATATTTTTTTTAGAATTCCGCATGTTTTTATAGTGTTTTTGTAATAAATAGCTCTTTAATTCGAAGGCGCATGAAATATTTGATGCAAATATATACATACTTTCACAGTAAACTGATACTCGCAACCTTAATTCACTCATACAGAACAAAAAACAAGAGTTTAATTACTCTCGTAGCACTTATATTTTTTGTTGAAAGTATCAAACGCCATATTCTTTTTTACACACAAGATTTATTAATACTACTTACCAGAAATTTAAAATAACATTTGAAAATGTTTTTATGTTTCCTTTGTAATGGAATAAGCTGTATAAGAGCCGCATTTAAGATATGCGCACTGCTTTAACCTGTTTTCACAGCCCATTATAATGCGTTTATCATTCCAGTAGACAACCAATATAATGCTGCTAAAATGCCATTCTAATACTTAAGTCTGTATAATTTGGGGCCCAAATTAGCATTACAAGAGCTGTATAGCGGTTTATAATGCCCAATTTTAGACTTCTTACAAAGCTTTAATAATATGCTAATTCTGTCATCCATCAATTATAAAGCTATTTTGTGCTACTTGGGTACCTACCTACTGCTGACGGAAAACCCGTACACACTGAACCATTTGAGAGTCCCTTAGTCACCGAGACCGTTGGGCAACAAATCAACTGAGACAAAACGTAAATTATGACCATTCGAATAACAATATCTAGAAAGAAATAAGTACCTATATCCATACAGTGTAAATCTATAGAATATGTCGTAGACTACAGTTACCTTGGACATCTGATCTCAATAAAATCCTGTACAGAAAAAGAAATCGATTACAGAGTGAGGAATACGTGGAACAATTAATGGGCTATGAACTACGAATAAGTAGATACTTATTCGTAGGCTATGAAGGAAATTTTCAAAGGTCCCATACCCACAAAACTAAAAACGAAAGCTATGAGCATGAGCATTCTGCCTAACGCCGGTTCTTACCTACCTACGCAGAAAACCACTCTTAAGCTGTCAAAGAGGAATGGAACGGAGGTAAATAAACATCAAACTGAAAGATAGAGTCAAAAGTTCACTGATAAGAAAAAGAACTAACGCGAGGGATGCGTGCAAAAAGGTACACTGAAATGGAAATGATCAGGTCGTATTCAGAGAGCTATCATATGGATGAAAGATGGTCACAAATAATTACAAATTGATACCCAATATACAAAAGAAGGAAGGTTAGACCATTTAAAAGATGTAGTGACGACATCGTACAAATGGAAAACTTATAGCCCAGACGGGCAGAGGATAGAGCCACCTGGAACGGTTTGGAGGAGGCTTCACCGCATAAGGCGGCCCTTACATCTAACAATACTAACCTTATTTAAGTACAAAACTATCATTACTAACAAAGTAACAAATAAATAAGTACACAACAGTTGTCTAATTAACTTGGTCGCTAGCAGGAACACAGTATTAAAAATTTTGTTACTGTCTGTGGTAGGAATCTTGTTCACACTATTAATAAGATCAAATACCTACTAGTACTTATTGTTAAAAAAAATCGACACTACCAACCTTCTCGTACCTAATCAAACAAATTCTTTGTATTATTTAATAGTTCTCATTATCATTACCATAACGAAGTAATTATAAGCACGACAAACATCAATATAAACAACTGTTGACCTCAATACTTCTGCGAGCGTTTATAAAGTATTGTTATGCTTAAGTACTTATTTTTTTCTTTTTTGTCATTTATCTTCGAAGGTAGATAAGCGATAATTTTGCACCCATTATGAGCTAGCTATTTCACGCACGTGAATATTACGTAAGTTACGACTAGAGATAACAACATAGTACCATTTTAATGAAGATAAGTGGTACGTACGTACGTATGTACAGACACCAGCACATCAAGCTACTACAATCCGTCAAATTTCTTTAATAGATTTGATTGTGCTGGCGTCTGTACATTCAACCACTCGTCCATTGTAACAATTTGAATTTGACAGTGCATTTATTTCGTAACAGTAAGGGCGATTTTCGTAGTTACTACTCTAAATAATAACAGCCACACTGGTTGATCGAAGGTAAGCTTCGCATGCTGCAGTCTGTTTGTTTAGATATGGGCGACCATCCAATATATCGAGACCCCGGCGTGCCTCGGGAAGCACGTTATGATGTTGATCTCGACTGTCATTCGTAGATCTTTGACAGTCGTTACGGCTAGCCAGAAGCCCAAGTCCGACAACCAGTCTTACCAATGTGTATCGTTTTACCCAGTAACTGGGTTGTGGAGGTCAGTTAGGCAGTAGCTCCATGTAAAATACTGGTATTCAGCTTGGGAAAAGGCTAGGCAGATTGATTTTGTTACTACTGAGGCGCAGTTGATTGTACTACAAAAGTACGATAACAGGAAAACGGCTCATTTGTTCAACTTACTTCGTCCTTCGTGTAGTTCTTGATGGTAAATTCGACATGTCTCAGAGTCTGGTTGTAGTATTCCTCGTATGAACATCTGTCTATCTTCTCTGGATCTGGAAATAATGGACTTTTATTGTAAAGAAAAGAAAGAAATAAAATTCTTTTATTTGCGGTAAAAATGACGCAGAGAAAGAGCACAAACACAAAAAATAACAAGTTGGGGGAAAATATGCACCACATCCACCCAAAACTAATAATATATACTTAATGTGTAATAATGTGTTTTAATTTTGTTAAAAGGTTAGAAACCTCATTGTTCTATCTGCAATCTTTTTAAAGAATAATGCGTCATTTATGTGAATAGCCCTCCAAGCTGTACTTTCATAGGAAATAGTTGAATAATAGGTACCTACTTTTGACAGAACAAAAAACTGCTGTAGTTGTAACCAGGGATGTTACGGAGCTTCGGTTCCGATTCCGAAAAGTCGGAACTTCCGATTCCGAAAAGTCGGAACTCCGATTAATTTTACACTTCCGATTCCGATTTCGGTTCCGATAATTTTGAGTCGGAGTTATACCGAAGTTCGAAACACAGCGATAGTGACACGTGACTAGAGCGCCTACAAACAAGTTTTAACTTGTCGCCAGGGTAATGTTTGTTTATTTTCAGTTTATTGTTTTGTTTGTGGATGTTAGAAGAAAGATGTGTTAAGGGAAGGCCCCTTAACACATCTTTCTTCTACTTCCGCCCCGATTCTGGTTCCGGTTCCGATTCCGATGATTGATCGGAATCTGTTTTGTTCTGTCAAAATTTAAAACCTACGATTCCGGTTCCGGTAAAACGACTTCCGTAACATTTCTAGTTGTAACCACGGAGTAGTATTTACTTCGTGGTTGTAACTATTACAAATCTTCTTTAATTATTTTTTCTTTTTATTATTTACCAGTGACGTTCAGTAAAGGTGCATTCACACCGAAGTTACTTTTTGTGAAGCAACTACTTACAACATGAGTACATTTTATAACTTTTACTAAGATTACAGTTAAATAATAATATAATTTTTGTTATCCATTGTGTTGCTCCACAAAAAGTAACTTCGGTGTTTGATGCACCTTTACTGAACGTCACTGGTAAATAATAAAAAGAAAAACAGTTTTCCTTGGAACATGGGTTTTAAGTTACGACGACCCAAGTGCTACTTTGCGGGAGATTTTACTAAACCCGCACCATGCGAAGAACTTTGTCGCCAGCAAATTGCGTCATCGGATGCAATATAATTAGACTGCAGTTCATTAATAAGTTAAACTAAACAACTAGCAAGCACTTCCGGGAACCACGCAAATTAAATACATGGCAGGTAAATACACCCCACCTACATTTTCTATCACTATTTATTTCAAAAACTGGAAAATAAAGTCCATTAACGTCCTGAATCAATATCTATCGTGATCTTCAACAAGTTCCAATAACGAAAAACCGTACATTGTTTATGAGGAGCAATGGTGGCATGGCCGTTCAAGCCCAAGCCGGCACTTTAGGTACTTTGTGTTCATACATACCTACTATTACCTACGAACATGTAGATACGATAGATTTACCTATAGATAGTAGGTACGTATTTAGATACCCCCTTATAAAATCACTGCGATTTTCTTAGGATTCTTAAACTTCGGATTTCCCTGTATGTAATATATAATGAGCAATGGTGGCCCAGTGGTACCTATCTGCCGCGACTTACGAGTTGTAGGTCGTAGGTTCGAACCCAGACAGGCGCTTTACATTGTGTAAATTATTTCATCAGCACTATTCTCAAAACGGTAAAGGAAAACATCGTGAGGAAACCGGCATATCCTAGAACCAAAAATTCGAATACATGTGAGATCCACCAACCCGCACTGGGCTCGCATGGTGGATTACGGCCCTCTCCCTCTCACAGAGAGGAGGCCTGTGTCCCAGCAGTGGGAACATTATAGGCTGAATCCATACATTTATTGTTTGGGTTCCTACGGAGACATATTAGGGAAAGGGCAATGACCGCTATTGCCACGCTAAAGCGATTCGGGTAATAAATCTTTTTCGTTAATTTATTATACCTACCTACCTACTCTCATTATTTATACTAATATATCAATATCAATCATAATCTGAATCATTTTGAATGATATCTATTGCTAATCCATTGCTCCATATTATGTTCGAAAAATTTGTCTGCTCAATAACGTACATAACGCAATTAATGTTGTTGAACTGTCAAAATGAAAGCCTTTCCTACTACTTATCTACTAATATTTTACGCAATAACCCTTCAGGTTTCACAGAAATTATGCAGATATCTACTGGTACGTAAAAATACAAATTGCCCCATACATATTGATGCAAAACAAGTCCCGCATAGTTACGGAATACGTCGCCTAAATATGCGGGATATTGTATTATGATAATATAAACTAGTCGTTATGAGGTAGCGTGACCAAGTATAGCAATGTCAGTTGTTAGTTTAAATTGGTATCAGGGACCTAAGAATTCTTTAGTAGGTAGGTACGGTAGAGATTATAGCCCACTTGGTGCTTCCATCCAACCTCCGCGAGTTTAAGTTGAAGCCACAATTATGAGACAAGCACTGTTTTCTATTATGAATTTAAAAATAATGAGGGTGAGCTGAAGAGCTGTGGATGTCTAACGTAAAACGTTCCATACTAAGACAGTCTAAATAATTATTATTTGAAGTCCAAAGATATCTTTCATTGAAGTATCTCTCTCACAGTACCTACCTACTAAAATACTTAATCTATGGACTTCGTACGCTATGCTCCTCGATTCTTTGAGCATCGAAATAATTATTTATTTCAATACTATTATGTACCTAAGTACTTATTCATAATATTCTATTCATTATTTAAAATTTAGTGCCCGTGGCTAAATAATAACAGCCGCACAGGTCGATCGATCAGGTTAAGCTACGCTTGCCGCGGTTGGTCTGTGGACGGGTGACCGTCTTTACATATCGAGACCCCTCCGTGCCTCGGAAAGCACGTTAAGCCGTAGGTCCCGGCTGTCATTTGTGGATCTTTGACAGTCGTTACGGGTAGTCAGAAGTCCGAAAGTCTGACAACCAGTCTTACCAGGGGTATCGTATTACCCAGTAACTAGGTTGTGGAGGTCAGATAGGCAGTCGCTCCATGTAAAATACTGGTATTCAGCTGCATCCGGTTAGACTGGAAGCCGACCCCAACATAGTTGGGAAAAGGCTAGGCAGATGATGCTGATATTTAAAATTTAGTATCTGCCAGTCTGAGCTGGCCTTAAGTGGCGTCTATTATAGGTAGGTTTTTTTATCTAATTCAGCAGCGAGCATGCAAGCTTTATTATTGGATATTGCCAAAAGTGATGCTTACTCATATTAGCTGGGTTAGCGACCCTTTGCGACTTACCCAATGCGATAAAGTTCAAGGTACTTATTTACACATAATATTATGAAAATGTGATAAATCTTACGATATGTATAGTGTAGTAATAATAAACACAGACACACACATATACACAGTTCACACACACACACACACACACACACACACACACACACACACACACACACACACACACACACACACACACACACACACACACACACACACACATATACACAGTTCACACACACACACATACATAGTATAGACACAGTTCAGATAGAATTCGTCATATCCGAGATTTCTGGATGTTAATTACCAACGACACCTACAGTTCACAGAACAAGTGTTGGGTATCTAAAAAGTACCTACTTTTAAGTGGTGTGATTTTAAGAAGTTAGTTCTAGGTTGTCCTGTTTGATGATAACGGCACATTCGATAATAATTGACAAGTGATGTGAGGTGATGTCTGTGGCTTTGAAAAGCATCTCTTAAAACAGATACATTATGTTGAGGTACTTACAGTCATGGCTGCACTGGTTTTCTATGTAGACCGTGTAGTAGTTGGAGACCCGGTAGGACTCCGGCTCAGTGAATCTGTTCTCCGCATTGAGTATGCAGTTTCCAATCATGGAGTCTGATGTGTACATTACTTCGGGGTTGAACTCGCCTTGAGGCACAACCCACTGCGCAGATCTATGAAAGATAAAAGTTGCTATATATCTTGGTGAAACGATCTTCGAAGGAAGGAATGCTGCGATCAAGTGACATCCACGCCAAATTCTAACTAAACAGACAGGTTTGCTGCTGGGGAGTTTGTTGCGCCGCTTCTTCTCCTCGGCTAAATCACCAGGAAGTAAAAATGGTCGGGCATTTTGGGGGACTATCTCATGTAATTTTTTCGTTGAAACAATGCTGATTCTCAGCCTAGATAGAATAAATGAGTCTTGATTAAGATTTTATTAAATTCATGTTATAAATTATCCCCTCGTCTGTTAGGCAAGCTTATTAAGTTCGATAATAATAGAAGCAGTAATTGTGTGTCATGACTGAGTGACAGTTAAGAGCGTTTACGCCGTACGGCATTTCATAAAAACTTTCAAGCCCTTGTTTTTCGAAATGAATGCACTAGTTTTAATGAAGCGCTAGTTTTAGAAGCAATCAAAGTTTAAGATCGACTACAGTAAACAAAATCAGAAAAATATATGATATTCTTCAGGATATATGCTAGGTAGATAGTGTGTTGAAAACATAATATAGTAGTAGTTGATACGATAGAAAAAATCATGAAGATATCTCTAAAAACTTTCCTTTTACAATAAAAACCATACTATACATACAATTATTCAGATTTTTTGTCAGATTATTCTACAAGCATCATACGTTTTAGCACTAGTGTTTTAATTTTTTAGTCCAACCAATTGATTTTTTGTAAATAGATAATTGCTTCATATTTTGCAATAAATTAACAGCGTTGTGTCATCGCGCTTCTCTTTCTTTTCTATGCAGTCTGACACTGACCGCGCTTTAGGTCATGCGTGGCAATAGTCTTGCACCCTAATAAATGTACGAGCCCGATTGTCCGGAGGTACAATTTTGCGCTAGTACTGAGTGTGAAATGAGACACGTTGTTTGGTAATTTAGTCTATAATAAGTATAATATTTAGTCACACCATCACAAAATTGGAACAGGGACTTTAAAATAAGTAAGTCAGTGTAAGTCATATTCATGATCTCCGCGTAGCCCTTCAAGGGAGACAGGTGTGAAATTATACCTACAGTAGGCACTTGTACTTACAAAGATCTTGTTAGATATAATTCGCATTAAGTAATTACCTTTAGCGCATAAATTACTTGGTGTGATTCAAAAACTTTACCAGCAGGAAACAATCTACAATTTAATGATCCGCACATGTTCTTGCGTAATATCATTAGGTACTTTAGGATCATGAGTGACCTCAAGAAAGAGCGTAACAGTAAGACATTAAGACACATTACACGATGTTTTTTATCAGTTAGGTATACGCTACATCATGACAATAAAAAAGTAATAAAATAGTTTTAAATAAAGGGTCTTGACAGACGGACGACGAAGTGATTATAATAGGGTTCCGTTTTTCCTTTTGAGGTACGGAACTCTAAAAATGCGGTCAGTCTAAAGGTCATCATCATCACTCATTATAACCACACCGCCCCAGCGAAGCAACGGCCCAGCACCGCCTCACCGCCACCAGCGAGGTGACAGATTTTTGCTCACGCGCCGCTTTTATACATAGTTGGTAGCTCACCGTCCACGCGCCAACGGCTAGTTTCAAGCTTACAGACCGGTTCGCGAACATTGGTGAGTGATCTCGCTTGAGAAGCGCGTTTATACGTTATGCCTCGGTTTACTTTACGCGAACTGGCAATCATAGCTATTGCGCTCGACGAAAAATACGGATATTGGGTGCATAACATTTTAAAAAACAAAATATGCAACGGTAACGTCCCGTCGGAGTGTATTTTCTCTGATTAGGATAAATGAATCAGTGCACACGTGTTCTACACTTTAGATTTAGATAAAATAAATGTTATTGCGGTAACTAGTGAAATCCCAATTTTATTATCATTAACATATTTAAAATATGACCATCTTGTGATCTCATAATATGTAAATGAATCACTTTAGGCGCTCTTTTTTAATTTTTATGATAAATTGTTAGCCATGTGGTTGACACAATTACCACTGCATTGTTACTAACTTCCTGTTAACCTAAACCAAGCCACAGATAATATAATAGGTACTCTCCAAGCTAAATGTAAAAACCATTCGTGTAAGATATCAAAAGGGTTTTCAGGATAAATGAAAACTATCCTATGTCCTTCCCCGGGATGCAATCTATCTCTCTGCCAAATTTTATCGAAATCCGTTCAGTGGTTTAGGCGTGAAAAGGTAACATACAGACAGACAGACAGACAGAGTTACTTTCGAATTTATAATATACATATTATATAGTAAAATAGTATAAACAGTATATGGTATATTATAGTATATAGTATAAGTATATTATAGTATATAGTATGGATGGATTAGAAATATCCGTACAGTTGATTCAGATTGTGATTAAGAGCGTGTTACGCAACAAGGGCGCTAGCTTACAGATGGGGTAGGCTTTGGGCAATATAATGTGAATTTACGTAACACATATTATAGTTGATCTCTCTCTGACTCGTGTCTCCAAAGACGTCGCGAATGTAGCACGCGCGATGTCGCCAATCTCTCATCTCATTACTTTTCGACGCTTTCGATGTCGCCAGATATGTCGTGTTAAATCGGGCGACATCGCGCGAATTCTTTGGAGACACGTGTCGCGAAAAATTTGACCCCTATAATAGTGAATACATTAGTCTCGTACCGAAATTTCTGCTCCCCGTTAGAGGTGAACACGGCATCGTAACACTCGTAGACGGTGGTGTTGAGGATGACTTTAAGGTGAGAGCCCTCCGTGTGCAGGTGGTAGCCGGGAGTGTTCTCCAGCGCCCACCACCGCACGCCGCAATCCTCGGGCACTGTTAGCAGACAAGGATTTGACAGTTACCAGCATACAAGTTAATGATGTCTTTTAAACCTTAGCTTTGAATGATTTTATACAGAAATAGATGACATACAAAAAGATACTTAAAGAACATGTTATAGGGGGTTGAACATGGTTAACTAATAATGAGGCTGTAAACGACCACTGACTATAGATCTGCCTGAGCCAGTACAAATGATCCAGATCGGTGTCAGGTAGTAATGTTCCCACCTCACCATGAAAACTAACTTTGAGTCACAACCCTCGTACTGGTTCGGTAGTATTTTTTGAAGTGAAAACTTCTTTAGGCGCGTTGGGCATTTTTTGAAATGGGGAAAAAATCATTCAACTCGCGCCACTGTTACCGTAAGCAACACCGCTTCGGTTGTGTTCGGTTGCCCTCGGGATGTAGCTACTCGGTTTTAATGTATACCCGATATGTCAGTGACTGATGGCAAAGTATTCTGTTTGTGTTTTTTTTCAGTTCTGTCGGCACTCCCGGAGTGCCACTGTTTTTTTTTTATGTAAGCCTCGTGTCTAATATGTGCCTGCAACAGGTAGGTATCAAGGCGAGCGACGTCAGCAACCATGTGGAAAAACATTAGAAAGTTACTCTAGCCACTTACATGCCAAACAAACTTTCTTGAAGAAGGCGACATCGTTGTCCACCTTCAGCTTTGCCGTGGTGTAGTCGGCTATGCCCTGGCAGTTTCCTCTGCCATAAGCTACAACAACAGCAGCGCAATCCGGTAGCTCACGGCATCTGGACAGGCAGGCTCCGGCGAGGGATTCTTCATCACCGCTCGCCGAGTACACGAATACTGGAGTAGCGATCTCCGGAGCCACCCCTGACCATCGTGTAAATGTCACCGAACGACCAACCCCGCATTGTGCGTCGGATGCTGTAGTAGGCAAATAAAAAGTTTTAATGTGCATTCAATTACGATTTTTAAAGCCACGATAGTTAATACATAGAGATATCTTGCTTGACCTTTTATGGTTCAGGTTTTACATGCCGCTCTATAGGTTACAAACAAGATTAAATTCTAGCACAAATAGCTGTTTTAAGCACCTATACTTACCTCATACCTGTGCTTCGGCCAGTATTAATAGAAGATAAAATTAAATACAGTCCTTAATGGCAATTTATTAAGGGTGGAACAGACAGAACAGTTACAATATTCAATGTATTTAAGATATACTCTATAGCCCCATATAGCCTATAGGACGCAAAATAAATTAAAGACGTCATCGTGTATGAATCAAGTTTCCGAAACGTCGAAACTACAGACAGCTACAACGCCGTCGGGTAAACTGCTATATAAATTGACACTCAGGACATTCCCTGGTTCACAACGTCCATTGCGTAGTCAACTGCACACTCCAGTTTTAGTGCCCGCCCGTGAAGTGCGCGTGTTTGATTGAAGACTACTTAATTTGCACATTATCATCATCATATCTGCCCTGCATTTGAATATCTATTATATTCTACTAGTATAGTTATTAAAACTGGAAGCCGTACTGTACGTACTGGTATTGTAAGGTCAGTCAGTTTTTTATTTATTTATTAAGTAGTATCTCACCATTCGGTTTAAAATATGCTAAATAGGCTCAAATTAAATATTTCGTGGCTTTTATAAGCTGCTTCCAATCAAGATTTGACAAAAAATAACAATTTAAAAACAAAAATTAAAAGCTTTTAAGTACAGTTTTTTTGTTAGATACTTACCTACTAAGAAGAGTCAATAAACATAACACCTAATCTGCATTCGCGATTTATTTGCCAAAAATGTAAACAAATACGAGTTTATGGAAAAATAACTTTAAACCCTACACAATAAAGTTCCGTTTACGCTACAACTTCAAACCTTTTTAAAACTTTTTCAATAGTGCAAGCGGGGCAGACCTCCACCGTATGCTCCACTGTGTTTGTGTTGTGTAGTCTTAGGGCAACGATTAAAGAAGGTTTGGTCTACCCACTTACCGCACTTCATTAGGTGCTGAAGGAAGTAGTCCAGACCTTGTAGTTTTCATGAAAACCAGATCGGTAAAAAATACATAAATGCTGAGCTACTACAGGTATAAACTAACTAGACTTTTTAGATCTAACAAATTAGAATGACATAATGGTTTAGACAAGTTTTTAAAAGCGGTTACAACGTACGCGTATGGCACTTCAAACAAACTTTCAAGCCCTTGTTTTTCGAAATTAATGAATCGATTTTAATGAAACTTCATAAAAAGTTAGTAAAGAACATTTCATCAGTTCAATGTACAGGTAGGTATGGTCAGCAACAAAAATCGATTACCTACCTAACTGTAAATTTTATATCTTTATAATTTCACAAAATTGAATGAATATTAATCGATACCGTGCCTTACAGTATTTCATGTAATAGTTTTTGTGCGATTGCATTTTACACATAAGTTACGACGACTTAAAAAAATATAGTTTGCAGAGTTTCGCTAGCTAATTTAATGTGACCCTGTAGAATAGACAAAATGACATATTGTAGACAGTTTTCTAAGACAAAGCCTACGAAACGACTGACACCTAAGTATGTGTGCAGCCGTATCCAGTGAGCCAGCATGGAGCTGTCCCACCTATCACACAACAAACTCAGGATGCTGTGGGAGCTAGCACGCATTCTACCGGAGAAAGAAGCGCACCGTTTCCGTCTATGATGGTCATGCTGTGCCTGCTGTGATTTTTGTTTGTGCTAAACACAAATTTAAACTTTTTTTTTTAGATGAATATGCTACGCTTATCCTGGCTGCTGCTGATGCTGTTAACGATTATCTTCACAAAGGCTACTACATCATGGTCCTACACAATCCGCTGTCACGTAGGTACCATACCAGTACGGTTAGGAAATACCGACTGGTGTATACGGACTGACCAGTTTAGTGAAAATAGTTTAGACCATTTAATGAACAATAAATTATAGGAATGAAGATTATACTTTTGTTTTATTTGAAAAAAAAAAACAAAATCAAGTCGACTTTCAATAATTATAAGTTTAAAATTTTTAATAAATATACCTAATTATATTTACTCAAAATCTTATTTTCATGAGAATGAAACAGCATCCAGAACATTGTTTTATTAAAGACCTTATGGCAGACAAGGCATGGGCAGCAGTTACTATGAAATAGTCCACGATTCGATTTCAAGTCGAGTAAAGTTTTGATACATTTTCTGACAGACATTACAAATACAAAAATAGCTCACACAAATTAATGAGATCCGTACAAAACCAGGGACACTGGCAGATTAGCTGAAAATGATCGAGATGATGATGAGACATAGGCTTGCTTCTTATCAAATTACATACATACAGCATCGGAGAACTATAACAGGTGGAATGAAGCAAGTAACTCTATTCAGAAATGGCTGACATATGGCAAATAATTTAATTTAATGTTCTGTGTCTCGTACTGTTAATTACTTTGCATACCTAATATTACATATAAGCAAGTTTTTGTGACTGAACAGACAGTTGTGCTGCTGGGGAGGCTGTTGCGCCACTTCTTTCCAGCGAAAGCATTAGGAAGTGGTAAAGGGCGGGCGTTATGGGAGACTGTCTTACGTAATTTTGACGTTCGAAAAGTGTTGGTTCTCAGCCTAATTTGAATAAATGACTTTGTTTTTTTTTAAATACATACAGGTCAAAACTAATGCAGCTTCAAAGCGATTTCTTTATAAACAAAACATTTACCTATAACTCATTTCGCGGTAAATGCAATATTTAACTTCAATTATTTCACCTAAATCTGATCACTACAAAAATCTTATAACTATAAAATAATAATGAATCACTTACTATTAAAGAACATGAGCGACGACAGAACAATAACCACTCCATATGGCTTCATAATAATAGATTTTGATCACGTTCAATCGCACTTATGACTCATTAAAGTAAGTATAATGAAGATACAACACAAGTATTTAATAATTTACGATCGTTGACATCACTTCACATCCTATAAAAAACTATTTCTCCGAAGACGTACAAGTTTGCTGATAAGCATTGTCAGACGTTACGTTCAAACTGGCAATATTATGTAAAGAGCCGTCGATGACCAAGGTGTGCCTGTCACTGCACTGCTCAGTATGAAGGAACTCCGACTACCAGGGTGATGAACCAATTGCGCAATTAGATACAGATCGCTTTAAATAAACTTTGGTCGCACCTGAACAAACACCACTCGAACCCCTTTTGATTGGAAACCAAATTTTTTAACAACATTTATATTTGGAAGACTATTTAGACACAAGAAAGCGCATAATGAGATCTAATTTCTAACACAGTTTTGCGCGGTTAAACTTCAGGTGGAGAGTATGAGACGCTTCAGGACATCTAACAAGCTGACGAACTCGTGCGCAAGTGATGTGAGCGCAGGTAGCGACGGTCGCCAGTTACACCGCGGCTACTGAAACTGTATGAAGTGCAGGCGTCATGTAGCGGCCGGCCCCCACTATGCCAGGTATCCGTCGTCGGCGCGACCTTGCAGTTTATTATTATGGGTTTACAGGCTACAATTTACAATAGAGTGACGAGTCAACGTCAAACGATAGTGAAAACGATAATAATGACGTTAGGCGCCCAGAACTGTGTGTTTTGTAACGGCGGTCTATGCGGGCTAGTTTATACAAAACATCGACATGCTGAGGTTAGCATATGTGTTATTTCCCGATGCAATATCTAATTTTCGTAAATTGACGGATATTTCGCAAACATCCGTCAGAAGGATGACTTCTTAATTCATTGATACAATATGCATGGCTCCACCCATACATCCTCCGACAACGGTGCATGTGTCCTTGTCATTCTTAGAACCGGGATTTGACTATTGCGCGACACACTGTTCATACATACCTACTATTACCTACGAACATGTAGATATGATAGATTTACCTATAGATAGTAGGTACGTATTTAGATACCCCCTTATAAAATCACTGCGATTTTCTTAGGATTCTTAAACTTCGGATTTCCCTGTATGTAATATATAATGAGCAATGGTGGCCCAGTGGTGCCTATCTGCCGCGACTTACGAGTTGTAGGTCGTAGGTTCGAACCCAGACAGGCGCTTTACATTGTGTAAATTATTTCATCACCACTGCTCTCAAAACGGTGAAGGAAAACATCGTGAGGAAACCAGCATGTCCTAGAACCAAAATTCGAAGACATGTGACATCTACCAACCCGCACTGGGCCCGCGTGGTGGATTACGGCCCACTCCCTCTCACCCAGACGAGGCCTGTGTCCCAGCAGTGGGAACATTATAGGCTGATTATGATTATGAATATAAAAGAATTCCGTCAAAATCATGAGTAGTCGAACGGCTCCGATTAATTTGGGGACACGAAAAAACACAAAAGCAATAAGAGTTAGTTGAGTGGACAGTCCCATCCCGACCTAGTAAAGCAATCTGTTATGTTAATTCAGTAACATTCATTCTATTGTTACGTAAATGCTGTTTGGACGAGTCGCGGTATCGAGGCAACTTGTTAATACGCCGCCAAATACATTACGTGTATATAATGCAGCTAGCCATTATCTACCTATGTTCACTATAGGCGGTAGCCCTTGCAAGACTTTTATTTTTGAATGTTAGCGATTATTTATACGAACAATGCATTTTTGCATTCATTGAAATTACTTGTAGCAATATTTTCCTTTATGTTGATGCACTATGCAATTTTACTATAGATACCAACGTGGATGAAAACATGATTGCTTCAATAGATATGCTTTGTTTTCAACATGACGTGTCTACCTAATACCTAATGTACTTCACTTCAAGGCAGCCAAGAGTAAAAACTGAAGCTAATTTATGCATTGTTATCGTTTGTATTTATTGTGTTCAACGTGTCCATTATTTTAAGCGCAAAATATTTGCTTAATGATCACACACAATAGAAATCACTGTAACTTGGTGCAGGGATAACAAGACATTGTAGTTAATAAAAACGGCAGCTGAGTTTCTAATACCAGCAAAAGATGTTTTATTTTTTTCAAACAAGAAAGG
This sequence comes from Gortyna flavago, assembly GCA_963669345.1. Classification (NCBI taxonomy): domain Eukaryota; kingdom Metazoa; phylum Arthropoda; class Insecta; order Lepidoptera; family Noctuidae; genus Gortyna; species Gortyna flavago. The sequence goes on along the minus strand of OY770129.1, from coordinate 6,521,851 downwards.
AAACCGCATAATATATTTTTATGTGAGATTGAATTGTAGGGCAGATTTTTAAACAATTAAAGAACACCGATATACAGGGTCGGAATCCCCCTGCGTTGAAATTTATCGTCGGTTATTACAAAAAAAATTACTGTTCCATACATTTAAACCGCGTAGGTATTGCATTTTTGTATGAAACAGCAGAGTTTTTTTTAATAACCTAAGAAACATTTCTATCTAATTCATGTACTTAATCCATTTTATTGCGCGTGTTGGATCATTTAGCTCCCTTCAAAATGGCTGAGCTGAATGGTGCTGATATCTATGCGTCATGTTCGTGAACGGGCGCCGTCAGTTGGGGCTGATCTTCACTTGGCTGCCTCGGCTTATTTTTAATTATTTTATTTTTGGATTGTTGTTTTGTTAAGTACTATTTGCTGTACTCTGGACGCTTTTAACACGTACGTCTTTTTTATTTTATTACATCGTTCTCACAAATAATTATAAATTCAACATTAATGTTACAAAAATATTAGTTACATAACTAATATTTTAAAAGAGTGTCCATGGAGTTTCTTTCCCGTTCTTCTCCATAGGTACCTACGCTTTGGAATGGGCAACTAGCTTCATATTTTCTGACTGACCGACTTCTTGACAATTCAAATGTGCCTGTAAATGGTTTAATTGAAATAAATGCTTTGAGTTTGACTATGAGTCGCAATAATTATCACAACCTATGTTTACGTTTTTACGTCAAGTTAATTACAAGCATGACAGTATGATAAATTATAACCTTCTTCAAAGTCACTCAAGCCATTATTTATACTTACATTTTATTCTTCACATACCTATGCACAACAAAGACTAAATACCGTGATCTAGTATTTCAATGCTTATTGGAAAAGATTTGAACTTTATTCCATTACCATAAGGTTCAGTGTTGCTTGCTTCTTAGTTGAGGACAGTTGTCACTTGCAATTTACATTCATATAGGTTTTCTTCCTAGTTACAACCTGACCCTGTAGTTTTTTCTTACCTGTACCGTAATGTCGATCACAACCATCAATGACGATCTTTTTTTGGTATATGGGGATAGCATTTTGACGTAATATGCTGATTAAAATAAACAATGATTTAGTTATCATATTCTAAGCAATCAACAGTAAAGGGCAACTAATATTCGATGAGCTGAAATGTAAAAGACATTAATATTATCTAAAATAACAAATACATAATTTCTTTCCAAGCATATATTCATAATGACGCGATATGCTTAAGATTTCCAATTTTTATAATATTGTGCTCACGAATTTTCAACAAACTTGTGCTTTTATTTGTTTATAATACTTCATGCACTCAAGCGGCCAACAAAACAGGCTGTGTATATTATATAAAATAAACTTCAGGTACTTCGAACAATACTTTGGTTGAATTTCAAACAACTTGTGAGTTAATTAGATTCCTTAATTTAAATTACTGACTATACGGATTAAAATGGTTAGATTTTTATCTTTTTACTACTCTAGACTTCATTTCAAAATCTATTGTCAATAATGAACATAATTTGTTGCACCAAAATATGCCTGATACCATAAATAATACAGCCTCGTATCACATTCAAACCACTGCAATTACATTTACATTGATGCATTACGTCAAAATAATGTGTCCAAAAATACCAATATCCTTACCTTTGGCAAATTACATATTTTATTGAGTACTCTGCAGACAACCCTTTGTAAATACTTTACGATACTTATCATTAATTAGAATTTCATGATATATTATGACATACTGAATATCTCACAACCCATATTCTTTATCGTGTTATTCATAGATATCAACTAATAGCAATATAATTTAATAACAAAATATGTATTTAAATCAACAACAAAAATATAATAAAATAATAACGAATAGCTTTCACAATAATAATGAAAAAAGCGATATATGATTTACCGTAATCAGGTACGCGGAAAAAGAAAAAATATTTGGCTTCAGTAAGCTGACTACGTTTTGTATGGCAACACTGTTGACTTGACGTCCTACAGATTGCTTGTGAAAGTTCGCTCATTTTTCTTTACATAAGTAAGTACTATGTTTCGGATCATTTAATTGAAGTGCAAAAACTAAATGCACTTTGATTTTCAATTTCTTGTTCCGGGCTTTGCAAATATTTGAATTTCAAATATTTTAGAGGAGCCCAGTCAAATCAAAAGACACGTTAGTGAAATATTAAAATTAAAAAAAAAATGGAAAATCCATCCATAGATATTATAATAGTTAGTTTTTATTAATTATAATGAAACTACTTTGAATAAAAGAGCCATTTTCAACAGGGTTCCTCCAAAAAAAAATTGACTCAATTAATAGATTTTTTAGCAAGCTACAATTTTTTCAGGTTTTACACTTGATTGACGAGAATATTTTTAGAAATATTTTGATGTCTTTTCGTTTCTATTGAATTAAAACAATTTTTGAAAAGTACTTAATTAATCTTCTTTAAATTATCTATACAATGGTATATGAATTAAGTAGGTTCTGTGTACTAGCTCCTGCTAGTGCTATTAGTGCTAGCTGTAGTATAACAATAGCAACAGTTGCAGAAAGAAGGCAAAAAAAAATATCGATCGTAAAGCACTATTGCTTGTGCAAAAAATTTGCAAATTAGTTACCAGACACATGAATTGCCGGATCATTTAGGACGTTTTTTGTGCGTTTTCAGTTGTTATTAGACCCTATACAATACCCTATATTTTAATAATTATTTGTGCAATTATTTTGGTACCGTGAACGTAATGAACTTCCACAACAATCTCTAGTACGCTACACCGTGTATGGCCATAAAATATGCTAAAACTAATTGGTGGGTATGCGGTCTCTCAAGTAAGAGAGTATGGAGGCGGTGCCCTTAGCCAGGATGGCGTGTCGCGGCTGACGGAAACAGTTGCCCATCAGCTCCAAGCTCCTGGAACAATGGAACTGTTCTACAACTATTGTTAAACAATATTTTTACTAAATAATGGAAAAAAAAGGATCTGTGCCATTCTGGTAATAAAATAATATTTTAGTTTTACTAACGTTCAAACCGTACACGTTTTTCTTGTCGTGAAACTACGGTTTATTCGCTATGTGTAGGCACGGTCGTCAGTGTTGTATTGATGGCTATGGAAGCTTATTAACAGGCACGTTTTTTCTACGACGCGGTTTATACGCCGTACCGTAAAGAAACCGTGCCGCAAAGGGCCTCAAAGTGTTTTTTCAACATTAGATTCAAAAACACCACTGGCTACCAACTGATAAAAAAAACAGGAATATAAAGTCACATCGTTTTTAATGCATCTCTCACAGTCACGATCCCAGGCGAGTTTCTGTTGACTCATATAATTAGGTATATATGTCATTTATTATGTAAATCAATCAAATCTATCAAAAACTCGTATGTTTTTGTTTGAAAGCTACTTTCAATTTATTGTCTATTCACATAGAAACTTACGTGATTGTTTGTCTTTTTTATACTACCTACTACATTTTGTGTTTCATGTTATTCACAATGGATTATAATGACATCAATCGATGTTATTGTGTTTTATTCTACGACAAAACATAATAAATTTTCCTTTTGGAAATCCATACATACATAAACTCACGCCTTCCTCCCATGGGGGTAAGCAGAAACTACAGAACTCCACTTGCTACGATCCTTAAATACGAGGTTAAACCCCTTTTTAGCTTGGGGAAATTTGTTAGAGAAATGTATGGAAACAACAATATACCCGAGAAACTATCACTTAGTGCAATAATACATGATGGATTTTTTACAGAAAAGTTCAGGTTCGTTTCATGGCTAAACAAGCCTATTCAAAAAACAAAAACAACCTTTATTTGCTTCACTCTATTTTGTAAAGGTTTTCGCCTAAAGTAAATAATCTCAAAAATTCAGCCTGTGATTATATCCTGATTTGCCTTACTACAATACCACTCTACGACATAATTATATTTGTCACCTTATAATTTTTAATTCTTACAATAAATATCTTATCTATGTATACCAAACTTACCTAAGATGTGTGAAGTTCCCCAACTCAGGCGGTACAGTGAAGATGCTGTTATTACTGAGGTCCAATACAGCCAGTTTCTTCATCTTAGCTAGAGCGTCTGAAGACACATTGATCTCGTCTATTTTGTTCTCAGCTGCTAGCAATATTTCAAGGTTATCCAAATCGTACACACACCGCGGTATCTTCGTGAATCTAGATGGAAAATATGCAGTTATATTGTTGGTTTCTAAGGCAAAAATATAGCTCTTTTTTGCGAAATCAAGTAGGTACATAAATTGTGGGTGAAATGTTTTTTTTTACTGTATTAATAAAGGGTGACATCCTAGATAAACATGTAGTTGGCGGCTCGATATATTTTTATTCATTAATCGTGCCTAGCTGCGTGTACGCATGCTGCATTTAATGTTGTAAAAGAAGTAAGGTTTGCAAAATGCGATAGCCGTGTGTGTATGATTAACCCAGAGAAAAGAGATATTAAGATAAAGAGATGGGGCTTTTTCTACACATATTTGCAAATAAATATTTGAATATGAAACTTAACCATTATTTATGGATCTATACTCACTTATTATTAGAAATTACTAGCTCTCTCAAGTGTTTCAAGTCGACCAGTTCGAGCGGCAGGTCCATGAGGAGGTTCTTGCCCAAGTCGATGTACTGCAGGTGCTTACAGCTACTTATTTCCGGAGGAACGCTCGTGACGTTATTTGATGACAGCACTAGTGAAGTCAACGTATCGCTCAAGTGCACGATGCTGTAAGGAAATAAACATTTTATTGATTTTTAAATGATATTTTATATCATCATTTCGATTCGGATTTCGATAATATTTGGGACACAGATAGATATATCCTCCTCCGGTGTTTTCCCTTCCCTGTGGCCGAAAGCCCATGTTCGGCTACTACCTAAAATCCCTAATCCCACTCTTCTCAGTCACTTTCGTCCAATTTCCATCCTTCCCTTTTATCCAATGTACTCGAAGCCTGTGTACATAAACAATTCTCCAACTTTATTCACAAAAACTCCCTCATCAGTCCGTTCCAATCCGGGTTCAGGCACGAGCACAGTACCGATTCTGCTCTCCTTAAAGTGACTGACGATATAAAGCGAGGAATGGAAGACACTAAAGTTACGGTTTTAGTGTTGATCGATTTTTCAAATGCTTTCAATACCGTCAGTCACGAAGTCCTTTTATCCATCCTCTCCTATCGCATGGTCTCTCACGAGGTTCTGGAATGGGTTCCTTCCTATCTTCGGGGGCGTCAGCAATCAGTTCTTGCTGGTAACTCTAACTCCAGCTGGTGTGATCTTGAAACTGGCGTCCCTCAAGGCGGCATTTTATCTCCACTTTTGTTCTCTATCTTTATAGATCTCATAACTTCCGAGCTTCAGTGTGCGTATCATCTTTACGCTGACGACTTACAGCTCTACTGTCAGGCAGGTGTTGACGGCTTATCCGGTGCGGTCGAGGAGCTAAATCGGGATTTACGAGTTGTCAAAAACTGGTCTGATCGTTTTGCGGTTAACTCAACCAAGTGTCAGGCGAACATTGTGGGGAACCCACATAGCTTGAGGAGGCTGAATGGTTTAACGGTGCCTCCGGTTACCTTTGATGGCACAGTGATTCCGTTTAGCTCTGACGTCAAGGATCTGGGTATGACGTCCTCGACTGGCGTAAGCAGGTCGCGATTGTGAGCAAGAAGGTCACTAGAACGTTGCGGTCGCTCTATCGGTTGAAAAATATTCTCCCATCACACATTAAGGCAATTCTTGTACAATCCCTTATCTTCCCCATAATTAACTATGGTGATGTGTGCTACTATGACCTGAATGCAGATCTCCTCAATAAACTTGACCGACTTCTTAATAGCTGCATTCGATTCGTTTTCAATCTCTGCAAGTATGATCATTTATCTGCACATCGATCCCTTTTAAATTGGTTACCTATCCGGCAGCGCAGAGCGTTGAAGGCTTTGACATCCCTGTTTTCTCTCCTTCACAAACCCACGTCTCCTTCTTATCTGACTTCTCTGTGTCAATATTTGTGCTCTGCACACAGCAAGAACCTTCGGTCCGAGAATAATCGTCTTCTTCGTTGTCCTTCTCATCGCTCTGGTTTTTTAAAGTCTTCTTTCTTTGTCCTGGCAGTTTTCCTTTGGAATGCGCTCCCTCAGAATATCAGGACGGTAACCAATCAGTACACATTTAAAGTGAAAGCTCGAGAACACATACACAATAAGTTGGCAGATTCGTCTCAGAGTTAAGTTGCTGCAGGTTTTCTTGTTTATCTCTCATAATTTTTTATTTTTTATTTTGTTGTATTTATGTATATGTATTTATTCTTATATTTTAGTTATAAATATTTACTAAGTTGTTGTCTGTTACTGCACCTACTGTGTATTGTCTCTGCATCACCCTAAGGTAGACTGGTAGAAAATGCCCAAGGCATTAAGTCCGCCTTTGTACAGGTTTTAATTGTGCATAAAGTTTTAATAAAGAAATATATCCTGGGTTAGAACATAGGAAACTTTTTTATCCGGGTAGTGCGCTCCCGTGCGATATTTTGCAACTTCCACGCAGCCGAAACCGCAGGCAAAAGTTAGTTTAAAATATGCTAAGGGTTTTAAGGCATGTAAAAGTGGTACTTACCCAGCTGGTAGCGCACTGAGCTTATTCTTGGAGACGTCGACGGTGTGCACGTCGACCTCGGCGGCCACAGTGAACACGTGCTCGGGCACGTGCGACAGATCGCGGCCCGGCATCATCAGCGCTTGACATTTCTTCAGTGTGTACCTAGTTTAAAGGGGAGTACATACTTAATTGTACTAGTTTCTTCTAAATCTTGTGTAAAAGTATAAGTAAAACTGACACTGTGACAAGTTTATATAAGTGACAAAAATGGATTCTATAAGCATAGTAATAAAGTCTCAAGTTTGCTGCATCCTATCCTATGCCATAACATTAAGCATTCAGGAAGTTGTGATGGATGGGCAAATGAGTTCAGTCTTTACATATTTTTATAAATGGTTAGGATTTGGAGTTCCAGAAAATATCATAATTATAACTTAATTTGAATAAATCATTATCCTAAATCCATATTTAGGTTGTTATTTTCAGGTTTTTCCTAACATAAATATTATACTGAATGATTTATTCAGACAGTTACTTTCGAATTTATAATATTAGTATGGACTAATATTATAAATTCGAAAGTAACTGTCTGTCTGTATGTTACCTTTTCACGCCCAAACCACTGAACGGATTTCGATAAAATTTGGCAGAGAGATAGATTACATCCCGGGGAAGGACATAGGATAGTTTTTATCGACATACCTCGCGGGCGAAGCCGCGGGCGGATGCTAGTTAGTAATATGCTCACTTATCAGGCCACTCGTCAGGCGTGAACCTGGTTTCGTTGACGACCTCCTCAGTGATGCGATCTCGTAGGAATTTCATCATGCGCTCCGTGCCGCCCCGGATGACGTCCTGTCGCACGAACGACAGCTTGTTGCCTTCCATGTTGATACTCTGCAACTGCGATAACAGGCCTAGGTTTCTAGGTAACCTACAAAAAAGATTAAGTTATATTTTCGTAAAATAATAAGTTATACACAGGGTGGCAGGGAGTCAGGGACATCGAAACTCATCATCTGCCTAGCCTTTTCCCAACTATGTTGGGGTCGGCTTCCAGTCTAACCGGATGCAGCTGAATACCAGTATTTTACATGGAGCGACTGCCTATCTGACCTCCACAACCCAGTTACTGGGTAATACGATACCCCTTGGTAAGACTGGATGTCAGACTTTCGGGCTTCTGACTACCCGTAACGACTGTCAAAGATCCAAGAATGACAGCCGGGACCAACGGTTTAACGTGCTTTCCGAGGCACGGAGGGGTCTCGATATGTAAAGATGGTCACCCATCCACATACCAACCGCGGCAAGCATAGCTTAACCTGATCAATCGACCTGTGCGGCTGTTATTATTTAGCCACGGGCCCCTCAGGGACATCGAAACTGTACCCTTGAATTCAACACATGATTCTAGACCCCTAGAGCAGGCAATTTCCGTCGGTTATTGAAAAAAATCTGCTGTTTCATAGAAAAGTGCATTAGTGCATTGCGGATACTCCCGGCTGACCACCACTAAGTTCATTTTTGCTTGCACTCAAAAAATAGAAGCGCTCTCTAGTACGCGCGCCAAGGTCAAATAGTTCGTCCGTAAAATTCACATAAGGAGTACACGTGATGCGTCACTAAGCTGCGCAGTGCAGGTTACAACGAATTGCGTTATCGCTTTCCTAATAGGCGAATATTTTAAGGGGGCGTGGCTTGGCGCCGCCGCAGGATTTAGGGTCAAAATGTGTGAAACAGCTTTTTTTTTTAATAAGTGACGAAATTGGATTCAGAATCATGTTACAGTTTGCGCGTTGATGTCCCTACCAGGGACTTGAAACGGTACTCAAAATAGCGTTACGCGTAGTTCCGGTACCGATAATTTGTACCGTTCCACCAAGATCGTAACAAAATTAATTCCTTGGCTATAACGATACTGACAAACAGAACGAAATCTTAAACTGTTCACTTACAATGTTGTCAATATATCGTTATAACGAATGACGTTATTCATTTCGATACCAGCTTCATGACTTATAAAATGAGTGTGTGTGTGTGTAAGATGAATGTATGAAGAATAACGTTATAAATGAATCAGTAACGTTTTACCTGTAACGTTATTACAAGCGGATAATCTTAATGTTACTGATACCTATATAACTTTACGTATTATATTCTATAACGTTTTTGTTTTGTAATGTTATTGATGTTTTTGGGTTTTAGTACTGTTACAAAGTTTGGAACGTTATACGATAACATTAAAGATCTAAGCCTTAATAAATTCAAATCATTCATTAAACGTAAGTTGTGCCAGAAAGCCTTTTATACTGTTAAGGATTATATTGAGGACAAAAAGGCTTGGGATTGAGTTGCTTCCAATTTTTACATTTTGAATGTTTTTTTTTTTTTTTTCTATGTACACTGACATTAATTAATGAATTTTATATAAACATTGACATTTGCTTACTTTGTAAAGTATTATATTATTTTAATTATTGTGCATGTGAAGACAATGTGGGTCATTTTATTATTTTTTTTTTGTTTAATTTTTATTATTCTCTTTGTTCTGTTAGTTTTTTTTCTAGGTCTGGCAGTTTGAGTAATTTATGTGGCCTACCCAAATGTCCTTTCTTTGGTATTGTTCGTCGAATCGTTGAGCTCCTTAAGTTTTGAGTTGAGCTGCACGATTTCTGACAAATGCGTGCACTGACTGGACAGGTCCTCTCAATCTGTGTGGTTCTTTCTTCAAAAGACCATCTCAGACATCGATCTACATGGTCTTCATATAACCTGACCAAGATTATGTCTGGACTTTAAAAGAGACTGTGACCTCTGAGTTTGTTTCGGCCTTTCTTCTCAGAGTAGTCAGATAGGAAACGCCGACCTCATCTAGTTTTATAAAAAATATGATTGACGTGTAAAAGTGTTTGTGCAAACCTACTTACAAAATAAAAATCATTTATCATTAATGGTAACGGAACAAATTCATTTCGTTTTCAAGTCCCTGGTCCCTAACACCCTGTATATTTAGCAATATTCAGGTTACTCACTTATTCAAATTGTTGTTAGTGAGCTCAAGCCTTTTCAGCTTCTGCAACAGTGATATGTTTTCGGGCAGCACTTCCACTTTGTTGTCCCTAATGTTCAACACACTCAAGTGCTGCATCTGGTCACAAAACTCGTCTGTAATTTCCTGAAAAATAAAAGAGATTTAAAATGTTGTTGTTATTATTCATGTTATTCAATTCAGTAACTTTTGCCTGCGGCTTCGAGTGTATATCGGAAAATATCCCGCGTTCCCGGTTAACAGTGTATTCATTCCGCAATACATTGTTTACATAAATAACCGTATTGGTTTACGCGGTGACATCTTTAACAATCATCGCTGTTTCAGCCAATTTACATAAAACCATAATGAATTAATACACCTAAACGTCACTCAATCCAATACTGAATGCCGTATGAAAATCGATTCGGCAGTTTTTGACTTATCGCGTTCAGACAGATAAGACGCGGGGGGACTGTTTTATAATATGTAGTGATAATGACGTGGTGGGCCTTAGTACCTACACGAACACGAAGCACAGTTAAAAATAATGAAGGAAATCTTGAGAATTGCGTAATTAGTCATTGACTGAAAACCTCTTTGTATTCATGGTAAACAAAAGTTATACCAACTCCTTATTGTTGCAGCAACAAATTTATATGCTGGCAACATTGCATACAGTATTTGAGGGAATAATTTTTACAGAACCATAAAATAATTTTCCCCGAGAGTTTACCTACTTTGTTAACCGCGTAAATGGGATTTTACAGTAGGTACAGTTAAGGGTCCCCGAAATGATCAATTGCAATTGAAGTGATTGACAATATTACTACAATAGTGATTGATTGCAATTGATCTTTCCGGTGACCCTTTAAGAATCAAAAGTCTCAGTTACCTTTATAAAATTGTTAGCAATATATAATTCTTTGAGGGCAGAACACCCATAAAAGTCGGGTAGTTCTTCAATGTCGTTATGATTCGCGTCCAATATTTCCATTTTTCTCAGCTCTCCTAGTGGTGGTAACTTCTTTAGGCTATTGTGGCTGATATTCATTTTCTTCAAATCTGAAAGAATGTAAGGTATAAATTATGATGTTTTTTGGTTAAGCTGAATGTGATTGAAATTTTAACCAATTACATAAAAGAAGGTTCTCAATTTGGTTGATATTTTTTTTTATGTTTTTTTCTGCTGAACTCTGGTATCTATAAGCTGATATGCAAATTTCAAATTTTTTAATGAATAGAGTACTTATGCCTTATGGAAACACCATATAAATTTTATTAACTTTGGAGTTGTTCGAGTTAGCCTCAATAATACGATTTTTTCCAATTGGTTTAATTTATGATGTTTTAATAACTTCCTGTCACTGATATTTACATAGCGAGTAGTGTCATATGAATTTGTGTGGGGTAGGTACAACTAAAAAGTGAAAAATATAAACTTTTCCATAAAAACAAAACAACAACAAAGTGAAAAACGAAAGTCGGTTGTTGTTTTTTTATAGAAAAGTTTTTAATTCGTTCAGTAGTTTTTGCGTGATTGAGTAACAAACATCCAAACATCTTCACAAATCTTATTAGTTGGATGAACAGGTATTATTTAAGCTCTGCTAATGAGACAATTTATTTTCTATTGTATCGTAACACATAGGTTACGCGCGGAGCTTTACCGGTTAAACAGTAGGAAGTAATCTAGTACAGCAGGATTTGTTTTAATCAAGTCAATAAATAATATTTACCTCGAAGGTTAACAATATCTGGGGGTAACTCTTGAAGCTCATTGTGCGATAGATTAATTTCCACTAACCGTACCAAATACCCCATCCCTGGAGGTAACTTAGTCAATTTGTTGTGCGATAAGTCCTGGGAAATACAATAATTAAGTTTATTAATGCATGCTACTAAAGCTTAAGAGTTCTTAACAGGCCAGAAGGTGTAATCAACTTCTGGAGGGAGGTGGGCTGGTTGGAAAAACGACCGACGGTCATCATGGCGCACACACAATTGTCCACCTGAAGGACTAAGTATGGAAACGAAACCCACTAACATAAAACATCATCATTTCAGTCAAAGACGTCCATTGCTGGACATAGGCCCCCCCAAGCACCTCCAACAAATCATAGTATGCTACAAATTTAGGTATGCTTTGTGGTGTGCAACAAATACTTCAATTTTGGCCCATATGGATACTAAGCAACACCATTCAATAAAATAAGGAAATTACGACTTTACCTTTACCCTCCTCCCTCCTCATTTATTTTCCTTTTTTTTTTTTTAATTTTACCTTTGACTAATAGTTAAGGGGCTCCAAGTCTAATAAACTATCTACTTTACTAGGATTGAAAAACATCAAAATATTGAAATAAGTACTTCAGATTCAGACATTTGTGATATTTACCAAAAAATTTAACATAACAAGATCACCAAAGTCTGGTTCTATTTTCGAAAGTTCATTGTGAGACATATTCAGCCAGCGCAACTCCGACAACCTGTAGAATTCTTTGGGGAGTGTTACCAGTCTATTATGAGATAAACTCAGGTTCATAAGACTCTTCAGTTCACCAAACTCAGGTGGCAGACTTGATATGGCATTATCGTGAAGCTGGAAAAATAAGAACAATACTTTTTTAATAAGTATGCGTATGCTTAGAAAGGGGGTGACTACCGAGATCACAACTAATAGATAGTATTGAAGAAAAAGACATGTTGCACCAACCCCAAATAAATTGGGATAAGGGCATGAGAATGATCATGACTGTAATAACTGTGTAATTGTTATTATACTTGTTAACACAATTTGGAAACATCCAGGCACAAGAATCAATTAAATAAAATGGATTCTAACTCAATAAAACATTGTAATAGGCTAACAAACAAATTAAATAACTTGCTTTAGAAACCTCAAATTTTATCATCTTAATTATAAAGATTTATTGAACATGCATGGATTTAAAATTTCATGACCAATGCTTTAGGATTTTTAATTGGTTCTATGACGTAGCAAGTATGATAAGATATGCTCCGAATACATGTCTGATAAGCAAAATTTTACATAATTATATAAATTGCAATAAAATGTCAGTTGTCCCTGCTTACCTTGAGGTTGACGAGGTGTTGCAGAAACTTGACATTGCCTGATATGACTTTTATAGCATTGGAACTGAGGTCAAGAGTCTTCAGTGGCTCTGCTGTCCACCACCTGTTAGAATCACTTCTTGCGAAGTCAACCTCCTTGGTTTCTTCCAACACCAACTCGTCAATTTTCCATACATTTTCTGGCACTATAACAGTTTATGTGACGTAATTATAAGAAAGAATGTTTACTTCGCAATGTTATTAATGACGATTTTCTGAAAGATTTACTTGGGCTTGTCTAACTTTCTAATTATCTTCATAGTTCTATGTTATAAACTGCAAATCTGTTTATTTACTGTAATAAGAACAGTTTTAATAATACACTTGAATTATGTTATGGTATGCAGTTCATAAATTCTATAATATATTGCGAAACGTTTTCATAACACTAAGCTAGGGATTTAATAATACAAACAACTTGTATGATGTCAAGTAAGGTACACTGTCAATTACAATAACATTCTATTAAATAATTCCGTCTCACCTGACCCCAGTCCCCTGTTGCATAAACTGAGTTGTCCGGTCCTCTTCGCAGATTTAATCAAACCAATAGATAATTCATTTTCGTCTGCTTTTTTGTCTTGAAGGTGAAACACAGATTTGTTACAAACTTTTATTCGGGATTTAGAATGTGGTCTATTAGACATTTTTTACTAATAATGAAGGAGTGCGCTGGCCGCAGTATTTTATTGCTGGCTACTGAAACGATCTCATTGTTTTTGTTGAAGTCGGTATAAACTTGTATACACATTGGACCTGTTTTTGTTTCGTTTTTCAGCAGACGCAGATGGACAACTTTTTCAACATTCTCATTATGTAAATAAACTAAGGAATTAGGGATTTTTCCATCGCCATTCGCCAGATAACTTTTATTTGAGGAATAAAATTGACGTTTGACAGTTTTTGTATGAAATTAACTGTCAAAATTTCAAAATGATTCCTCGAATAGTTAGCAGATGATTGAAAACTCAGCAGGAAGTTGACTAACACAGCAAAAGCTAGTAGTAGTGTTTTACTATTTATTTTCAAAAATATTTTCAGTTTTCATTGATACTACTTTTGAATAGCACCTTGGCCTGTAGCAGTTAGCACTTCAGTAGTTAATTTTTTTTGTTTTTTTAATATGTACACACAGCTTTAGCCTATGTGACATTCTGAAGACAGATTATAAATACGTACACAGATAACCACTCAACTGTAATCCGCCGCAAATAGACAGATAACGAAAACCGCTGCAAAACGAAACTTCCCAACGCCATAAAACCGAGGAGATATTTATTTTACTCATTAATATTACCATCCTTTTCAGCTCCACTTCCCCAGTGCGGTAAAAAATAAACTGCATCCAAAAGTTGAACTAAGTATTGCCTGTTTATGACGGAAATGTTGTGCCGTGTGATAATTAAAATAGCCTCCAAATTCACCCTTGGCACACCCTGGGCAGTCAGTCAGCAGCCTTTCTACCATCTTAGATATTGGCTAATATTTTACCTACCACGTGTAATAAGCTATTCATACATAGGTAATTCGTGACTTCGTGCCGTTAAGAGAGAAAAAGAAGACCGGAAATCGAACCAGCCAAATTATGAAATACTAGCGGTCGCCCGCGGCTCCGCCCGCGTGGATGTCGGTTACCGCTGCAAAAAGCCTACCCAGGAAAGACACGGTCAGAAAAATGATTCCCAGGTCAATTCCCAGATTCGGAGGTTCTCAGATTTTGTTGTGCAAGGCGTTGTGAACGTTCAGGTGAAAATTCTCCCATACGACGTATTCTTGCTGCCGTGCTTGAGAACTATGTTTAGAAAGTTGAGACCTGGCTCTCTTAGGCATTTTCAAATGTTTGAGAAAATGTTAATAGCGTGTTAATAGAACTGTTGGTTAGCCCTGAAAAGAACTGTTGGTTAGCCCTGAAAAGAACTGTTGGTTAGCCCTGAAAAGAACTGTTGGTTAGCCCTGAAAAGAACTGTTGTTTAGCTTTGAGAAGAACTTTTGCGTAGGTGTAGTTTTAAGAACGAAATCTAAAAAAAAAACACGAAAATTATTAGACTTCGCGCACGACCGCTGCGTAGGGAGCCGACCTCGCGTCCACAGAACATAAATACCCTGACGGCTCGCGTCTGTCTGAGCCGCGCGGGTACCTTACTCATAGATCTAAACTCCCCTCCCGCACGCGCACCCCCGCCTTGGTGACGCCCACTTCACAACGGGCCGTGCAGCAGAAATCGTAATATTTAAATTTCGCCACAACTTCAAAACCAAACGTCCAATTTTAATCATTCAAAGACCAAATATTATCTACATAAACTGTACTTAGTGATGAAATATTAATAGCATGAGTAAAATAAACGCGTCTAAATGTAGTACAAAAAAAATTCAAGATTTTTAAATTAAAAAATGGTTGTTGTGCCTCACTCGACATAGATAGGTATAGTGTGTCGCGGACTTTTTTGTACATATTTATAAGATCTACAATTAATTAGAACATTTTATGGTTCTATCTTTTATAGTTTAGGCAGCGTACGCAAAATAAGTAACTTTTCTGGTTGATTTTTTACACCTTGTGTCCGAAAAACCCGAATATCTTACGGAACCCTATTTTTCTAAAATAAAATATAGCCTATGTTACTCGTGGATAATGTAGCTTTCGAATGGTGAAAGAATTTTTTAAATCGGTCCAGTAGTTTTTGAGCCTATTCATTACAAACAAACAAACTTTTCCTCTTTATAATATTAGTGTAGATAAGATTGTCAGATTGAAAGGGCCTTAGAGTGGTTCTGCACTAAATCCGATCCGAATCCGAATTAAAGATCCGACTTCAATCCGAATTGGGAATGATCTAAATTCGGACGATAGAGTTCGGAACTTCGGATCTACTGACCTGTATTATTATTGTACAGAGGCCAGCACATCAAGTTACCCCAATCTGTCAAATTTCTTTGATAGATTTTCAACTTTACTTTAAAGGAATAAGGTTCATATTCAATTGGGAAAATTTGACAGATTGGGGTAGCTTGATGTGCTGGCCTCTGTACGCAGTGGCAACCCCTCATACCTACAATAATTAGGACTATGGTCACTTCGGACCGACTTTTCTTGGATTCGGATGTACAGAACTGCTAATAGGATCAATATTCTTTTTAAATAAATAGTAAGTACCTATGCTAATAGTAGCACTGGTTCATGTGCGGCTAATAAAGGCAGCAGGCAGCTCGCAGGTAGAACTAAATTTTAATTATTATGCATAAATCCGTAGGTATGTAAAAAGGAACTCAAATAAAATGCACTTTACTTACTATGAAAAGACCCTAGTGGAAGTGACGACTGCTCCTTTATGTCGAAACGATTTTGCTTACAAATATTTTCAACTTTGCAAACTTCATTTTCTGACCTACATATAGGTGCCATCTCTTTGATCCTGCACTTTTTCATGAGTAGGTTGTACCTATAAACTATTATTACATAATAATTTTATACACTGGAATTCCGGAAATACAAATTCATTTGAGTCTTATTATACCTACTGTCATAAATAAAATACAGTAATGTTACACTTTTTACTTTCTTTATTTTTCATGAAATACAACCAGTTGCTTTGCTATTCAAACTTATTACACAGTATCACTGACTAATAGAGGTCAGTGTAGGTGCAGCATGCATGGAATGGAAAACACTGCCTCCACGCTGGACCTATACTCTACGAAATGACAGTAGTTCTGTGTGCCGATTCAATGCGCCCCTCTCGAGGTCCTCAGGAACTAAAATTGGCACTTTCTTTCAAATGGACGCGGTCGTGGCGATTCTGTGCTCTACGGCTAATACCAACAACGCCATGCATTCTCTAGCAAACAAAAATTCATATCATATTATCTTGGCTTAAATCTAACAGAGCCTTACACAGAAAGCCACTAAAAGCAAGATTACAATACTGATGGAGGAACCAGTGAGTAATCCCGCTATATTAGAGTGGACACGACTGTGTCCGCTCCGCTGCGACCACAGACTCCACAGAGCACAGAGGGAGATGTTTTGGCGGCAACGCTGCCGTGCCGTCGCGTCGTCGCGTCGTGGTCGTGGCGATTCTGTGCTCTACGGCTAATACCAACAACGCCATGCATTCTCTAGCAAACAATATTTCCTATCATATTATCTTGGCTTAGATCTAACAGAGCCTTACACAGAAAGCCACTAAAAGCAAGATTACTATACTGATGGAGGAACCAGTGAGTAATCCCGCTATATTAGAGTGGACACGATCAGCTCTTGTGTTTATTTCAGGTTCAAAAGAAGCTAACTTAATGTAGACCTTCCCTGTTTCTAGCAAAGCGCTCTCTTCGTTGCTACGCCAGTAGATTGATGTGAGGGTTGCTAGACACTGGAACAAGACACAAAAAACTAATAAGTATCAGATCAATGGTTTTGAAAGAGCTCGATTCTACACTATAAGTACCTACAACAAGTTTGCTGGAGCGGGCGTTCTCAGTAGTTCGGTTATTAATCCGGTCCCGGACTTTTCGTCTCGACAAGTGCTTCAAGAACCGTTTTAGGAAGAAACATTATTTTTGAGGGTCATTAAATTAAGTAACGAAACTTTTAGTCAAAATGGTGCTTTAACTTACTTTGACTTTAAGTCCGTTATTCTTAATATGTCGCTCCGTAAGCATAAAATCTAGCATCCGTGTGGTGGTTTCCAAGTCTTCATAAGCCTGATGGACTGAAGGCATCACTGATGTGGTTGGTGCTGGCTCGCCATTGATGTACCATGAGAGGTGGGTTGACGGACGAGACCGACCAGAAGTGCAGTTCACCTGCACGCGGTCTCCGAGACGATATCGTGATCGCAGTCCTGAGAGGAATGGTCCATGCTCAGGGAGGACTAGGAAGAAATAGATTAAAATTAGTTCTTAATATGGAACGCAATAGTCCCTCATTTCATGAAGTCGAACAAGGATTACCTACCCTGTGGCAATAAAAAACAAGCTGTGGAACCCTCACGAATTCACATTAAATATCGTTTCGTGACGGTTCCATAGCTTTTTTTCGTGAGGGTTCCATAATTTTTGCATTGTGAAATCAAAAAAACTCCGCTGGTAAGGGTAAGATAGTGTGTATATACTCACCGACGACATTCAAATCTGCATGTCCGGACACTGTGGGGAACAGCGGCCCTTCGCCGGACACCTCGCAGCGATATCGGCCACCCGTCTCGGACACGGCCGCAGACAGCACCAGGCTCGACCCGGACACGTCCGATTGCTGTGACAATCACAATTTGAATTTAAAATATGTGTCTGTATAGCTGTATTACAATAGGAATATGAGTGGAGACATCTTGCATTGCAATATTGCATTCTGTAATCTGTTACCGCATGTACACACGGCTACACATCAAGCTAAACATTTCCAGTTTGAGTTGACCTCGCATTGTATAGGTTTTTCGTACAATCAGAAGTCAGCTTATACTGGTTATGATAGCTTATGTGTAGCCGTGTGTATCTACCTACCGCTTCGGTAAAAAAAAAAACAACCAACTTTTCACTTTTTAGTTGTACCAATAAGGTTACCTACATGCTCTGTGGTTATACCTAAGCTACCCCGCACAAATTCAAATAACTATTTGCCTTGTCTTGTAAATATTAGTGACAGGAAGCTATGAAAACATCATCAATTTATACTACCTAAGTGGAAAAAATTCGAATTATTGAAGTTAATTCAAAAACTACCCAAGTAAAGTTAATTACATTAAGGGACCACCCCTGATTTATATCTTACCTTATCCATTAAAACTTTACAGTAAAAAAAATAACAGTCCAAAAGATGAAGACGATTGTTTTACAAGTGCACGGCTATCTATCCAAGAACTGCTAAGTAGTTTCTGTCGACATATTATTGCCGTATCTTCTAACTCCTAACTGCTATGGACGTGACGCTAAGTGATGACTCAAACACCTGGATTATCAATAGGTTTCATTTGATTTGAGAGAGTTAACTAACACACTGTACAGTGTAAGTACATGCCTACAAAATTTGAGGCTTTCCCTCGATTTCTATGGGATCCTCTCATCAGATTCCAACTTTCTGACAATGGAACCTCGAGAGTATTACTTAGTATCCTTTCAAACAAAAAAGTAAAATAAAATAGTTCAATTGTATTGACTGGAAATCGGTGAACATACATAAAAAAAAACATCCATAAAGTGATCGAACAATAAACTCCTCCTTTTTAGAAGTCTGTTAAAAAGGTACACACTTCACATTATTCTATTGGAACTTTGAAATGGAAAAGTCTGTAATCAGACCTCAACATCAACTCCAATCAGCGAAAACTTCCTGCGCGGCTCGTGGTCGCGCGGCACGTGTCGAAAGAACTCCTTGCCGTCCTTGTACCACTTGACGGAGTACAGCACGTCGGCGGGGCCCAGCGCCCAGCGGCACGACAGCGCCGCGCGCGTGCCTAGCGCCACGTGCGTCGGTACACGCAGTTCTAGCAGCTCCAACGATAATATGCAATCTGGGTGTTAAAATAATGTCGATGTTAAAAGTTAGTGTAGCTGCACTAACTTGGAGTACCTACATAAAAAGATTTAGGCACATTATTATAGATATTATATTACAGCAATAAATGTAGAAAAATTACCACCGGAGCCCCAATTGCCCGAAGGGGTCCGTGGCTAAATAGTAGCAGTCGCACAGGTCGATCGATCAGGTTAAGCTACGCTTGCCGCGGTTGGTCTGTGGATGGGTGACCATCTTTACAAACCGAGACCCCTCCGGTTGTGCCTCTGGTCCCGGCTGACATTCGTGGATCTTTGACAGTCGTTACGGGTAGTCAGAAGCCCGAATGTCTGACAACCTGTCTTACCAAGGGGTATCGTTGTTTCGTGTCGGGATACCGTGGATATCTAGGCAAGGAAGGTACATCTTTGTGTAAACATCAGTTTAAGTCATTCAGTTTAGAATAATAAAGTTTAAAATACCAATAAAGATCACAAGAGTAAAGACTGTCCATAAAAGTTGACCGCAACAGCCAGCCACCATTTCTGACCACTGCGTCATCACCGATCAATGAAATCGCTCAACAGCATAGCACCGTTTCTCGCTTTCCTTACTGGGCTGAAAAAAAAGAAAAGTAATGTAACCTTTTGTTCTGTGTCGTGGGTGCGTTTCCAAATAGGTACTATGATTACTAGGTATCTACCTCACGCAATTACATAATAACCTAGCTCATCGTTCCGCGCGTGAATTGAACCCAAGAAGGCCGCGACCCGTAGCGCAAGACCCGAACGCTCAGCCACTGCGCCAACCCAATGCCCGTGCCATTGACTTGTTCCGATAATTTTACGGCTGTTACTGAAATATCATGTTACAGGCCAGTTTTCCAGGAATCATCAAACAGCAATCACATCTTACGTGGCCCGTGTCCGTAACATTACCTACTATACTTCATTATTTTATGTTTGCATAATATTAATAGAGTGACGTGGAATAAACTTTTTTTTTTTACCTCAGTAATTATTTTAACTTAATTTGTAAGTAATTAAGTTAAAATAATTATTTATTGAAATTATAATAACACCTTATTTACTTCATTATAAATTCATAGAATGCATGCCAAAATATGGCGAAATGTGTCACTCATCGCACAAGAATATTTATTTACTAACAATTAAATGACTGACTTTGAATAATCTCGCAATTAGACTTCTAAAAATAAATAACTTTTGTTCCTATTACTTATTCGTAGCTATAGTTAATTTTTTATGGAAAATTAAAAAAGCCATCGAAAGAGGTTTTAATAATATTCTAATTAATAAATTTAAAAAGGCTGGCCAACTTTTCATGAATAAAAGCTATAGTTAAAGCACTGAGCGTACTTGTATAATACGGTATATTGTACGGTAATCAGATTGGCTAAAGTAGACTCATCTTTTATGGGGTACCCAACTAACATTTTGGTGTCAGTTACAGTTTTTTTTATGACTTTAAGTGATATTACAGAGTAACAATTATCTCAGTTCTAACTAAAGGCGACATAGAGGAGTCAACAAACAAGTTTAATCCCATCGTCGGCACTAGAACTTTAATGGACGATGTAGGACAGCTTTGACAGATAAAATAGTGCTAGTAACAGCAAGTATACTTAAGATGTTATAGCTTTAACCTCTATGTAACACCCAAGTCTTAACAACAGTGTTCGCTGACTCCTGTTAACGCATATTGTTGTTTAGTTATTGCCATGAAGTGTCTTATATACCTTAAGGTATTATATTGACTATTATTGCTGACACAGGTTATGAAATAGAGTTTGTCGAGAGTTTTGTAACACGAGATACTAAATAAGTGTCGAACAACTCCTATAACTAGTTTTAACCTGTAATAAAAGAATTTAACTAAAGCTTATTGTATTAGGCAGTTTTCTTTAAAGACGTTCTAAAGGTCTTGGTGTCAAACAACGAATCGGACAGTGCCGATTTTGCTTTTAAGCCCCTCATATTAGGTATTTAGTGTAGATGAATCATTCACTAGTTCTTAGAATACCAGAAAACACTAGAAAATATTTTTGTGCGATTACGTAGGTATTTGTAGGTTTTCATTATTTCGTTGGAGAACCCTAATTGAGTCGGTTTGTAAAACTTTTAGCCAGTTGTATTGTCTTCACTGTAGTAAATGTATTTAGCTAAGTCTAGTATAACACTGTTAAGTGCACCAAACGCAGCACAATATTCTTGACTAACGATGTTGTAGTTCAAAGAGTGGAACAAATGAGTTAAGTGAAGATTTAATATTTAAAGTAAATTCGCCATTGTTTTGGTAAACTAACTATAAATATTACTTTGAGTTATTCAACATTTAACTACAAAATATTACATTTCTTATATTATTTGAAGCGTTCCATGAATACCACTTAATTTTACATGCTACTGCTCAGGATTCAAGAATAAATAATAATATTAGTTTGAAGTGTCTATTTATTTTTTCATAACTTTTCTTTTAAATCTTTTATAAATCCTAGGCGCATTAAAATTGAGAGGAGAAACATGGTATACATTGACCGTGAAATCACAAGGGCAGTCATTTTTCACTTCCCCAACTTAAATAACTAATACTTAAAACGGTTTATTGACATAATTCTGCTGTGTTGAATGATGGATGCTAAAGTCACTTTCACTACAAACGTCAGATCTAATTTTATTAAACCAACAGGCTTTTTCTAACTTGACGTACGCTAAAAATTATACATTTGATTACTAATGTACTCAAGAAGCGGTAACAAACTTACCTGAGTCCATTTTAGATAACTAATACGAGTCACGGTATCAAAACACTATTCTTAATAGGTCTAATAAAGTTTTTAGTGGCAAATCATTCTAATCCGAAGCTTTCCTACCTCCCGTAGTGTCAACCAACCCGACTATTACAACAGTAATACCGGTTAAAGTAGTAGCTGACGATGACTAAACGCTCTTGTGCAGTTGCTTTAATACCTTTGTATCACCGTACTATAGGCTTTCTATAACTCTTACCTGTAAAACTGTGGGCCTCTTTCGTGATTATAAGTGAATTAGAGCATGCTCTAACTTAGTTGTACAGGTATGTGTTAACACTTTTATGTTCAAATGGAACTGATATACGAGTTATATATAGGTTTTTTTAACGCTATGGTGCTACTTAGTTGGGTACTGTTTAAAATGTTATAATAAAATACCTCCCCACATTCTTCAACTGAATGAGACAAAATTCAAGTCTTGTATAAAACGCACACTACGCAGGCAGGCATATTATAAAATAGGGGATTACATCGTTGATAAAGATGCCTGGATCAATGCTGGTCCTGCTCCACAACCACAACTAATTGATTAACACTTGAACATACTGTTGGAGCTGCTGAAGATTGTGGGACTATATTTGCATTGTATAAACTCAATTTCCTTTGTATTGTATAATTTCATAGCACAGATGTGAGTTCTATGTGAGCTACCATTTACCGGGTAATAATATATGTCTTTCATTGACTTGAATGTGCCCTGGCGGCTGATAGTATGTCATGCTCACTAAAATGTCTCGCTGACGGTGGCGTGTGTGTTGGATCATTTAGCTCCCTTCAAAATGGTTGAGCTGAATGGTGCTGATCTATGCGTCATGTTCGTGAACGGACGCCGTCAGTTGGGGCTGGTCATAAATTGGCTGCCTCGGCTTATTTTTTTTTTTTTTTTTTTGGATTGTTGTTTTGTTAAGTACTATTTGCTGTACTCTGGACGCTCTTAACACGTACGTCTTTTTTATTTGATTACATCGTTCTCACATATAATTATAAATTCAACATTAATGATGTAACTAATATTTTTGTAAAAATATAATTTAAAAGAGTGTCCATGGAGTTTCTTGCCCGTTCTTCTCCATAGGTACCTACGCTTTGGAATGGGCAACTAGCTTCATATTTTCTGACTGACCGACTTCTTGACAATTCAAAAGTGCCTGTAAATGGTTTAATTGAAATAAATGCTTTGAGTTTGAGTTTGAGTTTGAGACGGTCAGTGAGTTAAAGCCATTAGAAAAAAAAGAGTATTTTATTATTGTTTTTAATTTATATGGTTTTTTACAGCCTGTTTATCTACTCTAGATCGCCAGGAACGTCAATATATAAATCCTTACCAGAAAATCGACTAAAGTGTTTATTTAATAAAGTATTTACAAATATTATAAAATCAATTTTAATTTTTTTCTAAAGTCCGAAGTAGTACCTAATCAATAAATTGATGCAGAGTGTTTGGGACACTTCGTTTTCTGTTTGGGACATCAATTTATTGATTACATAAAACACATCTTAATATTACCTAGTTCTTAAAAATTCTTACAAAAACGTTTAAAGAATTCTTAATTATTGAATGATTATACCTTAAGTTATAATAATGATAACAAAGTTACCTGTCCTAATAAAAACATTAATGAACTAGTATTTTTATTATTAACTGAACAAACATAATCACCACGCACACAGTTTTCAGATAGGTCCTTTGAATGGACGTAAACTTTCACAACTTAACTCCTACTTTAACGTCACACTACTAAGCTTGCGTGTATCTTTGGCCAACGATAACATTCAAGTAACGTTGTAAACCACACCACCACTTGCAATTTATTGCTTGAACTTTTGGAAAAACAACAAAAATGCCGCTGCTTTTCGTTTTTCGACATGAACATGTAACATGCCACTGTATGTAGTTAGGTATCACAAAATGTTTTATGGAAATAAATAATTAATAAAGTGCAATATATATTAGTTTTTGTGTGATTGATAAGTAGCGGTTACATAATTATGGTTACATAGATTATTAAATAAGTACTTTAGGTACATATTTAATAATGCCAGTCTCTTGGGTACATTACCAGTCGACAGCGATGCGGATGAATTTTTCAACGCTATATTTTAGTTTTTGTATAGTTTTCAGGCGCGGTCGCAGCCTAAGATTGGGGGGGGAGTCACCATGGGTGCCGAGGAATATTTTAAGAGGGGTACATCTCCAGGTTGGTCTAGTGGTCGCAAGCGTTACTGCTAAGCATGAGGTCCTAGCTCGGTTCGATTCCTAGGTCGGGTAAAGTGTTATTGGGTTTTACCATCAGAAATTTCTTAGAAGCAGCCTGAAGTCTGGATTTGTGCCCGGTTGGCGGCAGTAAGGCATGGCACTTAATAACTGGCGAAATGTAGAAAATGCCTATTTCATTAAGTCCGCCTATGTATGTACATATAAATAAATGACCTAATACAAACTTAGATGCTCGTCTTTTCCTATATTCTTTGCAAGAAGTTGCGGAGTAGTAGGTATCTAATATTGTTTATCACACTAACAGTAACAATGGCTTTTATTTTATTAAAAAACTTATAGGTAGGTAACTACAAATTTACGGTTTACCTACTTTTGTACTACATGACGTAAACATGACATTGCTTCTTGCCAAATTTCATGATTCTAGGTCAATGGGAAATACCCTATTGGTTTTGATTCCCTTATAGCGAGTGCCAAAATATGCGGCATAAAATCTTTTGATTGCGTTGATTTGGAAGTTTGATGTTTTCACTGCTTCAAGGGATTGCAGCCCTGAGTGCCCTGAGTATTTGATATTAATTTCAATTTGATAACTCCACGCGCTTCTGAGAAAAAGGTTCATGACAGACGGACAACGAAATGATCTTATAAGGGTTCCGTTTTTCCTCTTGAGGTACGGAACCCCAAAAAGAAAAAAAACTCAACTTTCCATTATATTATGCTGTTCAAAACTAATGTTACGCATGCACGTAAGTAGTGGGACTTAGCTTTTATAAAGTATTCGGTAGGGGGTAGCCGTGGTTACCGGAACTTCCCTACGGTTTGTCCTATGAATCAGTAATGATTGTAATGAATGACCAATCACGTGACAGACGCAACTCATTAAGGGAAGTTTGTTAGCTACTTCGAAATTGGCGTATTTAATAAAATCTTTATAATTGCTGTAAGTTACCTAGGTAGAATACCTACTAAATATCCTGCTTAGTATCGGGTCTAAAGAATTACACGCAGTTTCTGAATTGAGAATTTGAAGTTGAGAACATCTTAATCTGTACTTAAGTATGACTTAAGTATGAAGTATGACTGTATTTGAGAATAATTAGTTGAGATTTGCTACTTTCTTCAAATCAGAAACCGGGTGTAAATTCCCTTTGGATACATTTTAGCGATGGTTTAGAATAAATTGCCAGAGGCTTACACCGAAGTTCACCTTTCATTGCGCCACTTGCAAGTTGCACAATTAAACTTATAAGTACAGAGGCCAGCACATCAACCTACCCCAATCTGTCAAATTTTCCCAATTGAATATGAACCTTATTCCTTTGTGGTAAAGTAGAAAATCTATCAAATAAAACAATATATATCAATATATATATCAATGACCAAATCACTATGGGAAGTGGTGCATTTATTTTTTACCGCAGCCATCGTTGAGACGTTAGTCTGTATATGATAAGCCTATCCCAAAAATGAATTGATAAACGATTTTTCTACAAACGCAGTCCGAGATGATATATTTGAACTTGAATTTTTATGTAAGAAATAATAAAGTCATCTAGATAAACAGATGAAAGAGATAAGCCACTATTCATATTATTGTGTGTTATTCCTCTCCATCCACGGTTGTCTGGAAGAGATCGCATCAAGCAACAAGACCGGCCATTGTGCCACTTGTAAATTACAAGTGGCACAATGGCCGCGTAAAAAAGTAAGAAATAAAAACAAACTTAATTACAAGTTGTAATTAAGTTTGTTTTTATTTCTTACTTTTTTACGTATTTTGTGGCGTTTCAATAAATTGCTACCTAATTCATTTGTAAAATAGAGGAATTAAAACGATGTCTTACTATTTCCGAAGGTGTAAAAAAAGAATAGGTCGTTTTAAATCTTTTTACTGTAAATAATTATAATAATATATTACGTCATTTATTATATTATTACTTATGTCATCGTCACTTGAGTGACCATTGACTTCATTTTCGACATATTGCCTAATAATGATATGGTCTAAAAAAGGGGCTGCTGGACTGAGATTGGACTGATGTCTGCTCCATCCCAGGTACCAGATTACAGACACAGCATACACCAGGTACACAATACAGCTGCAGTAATGTCCTATCATAGCTTCACATCCGCGGACATTCTCCTCCAGCAACAAATAGGTATAATACCTATATCCGGGCTTGTCGGTATCGCGACTGAATCCTTCCTCTTAATAACCAAGGGTTAGTTAGACATAAGAGGGGCCCGTGGCTAAATAATAACAGCCGCATAGGTCGATCGATCAGGTTAAGCTACGCTTGCCGCGGTTGGTCTGTGGATGGGTGGCCATCATTACATATCGAGACCCCTCCGTGCCCCGGAAAGCACGTTAAGCCGTTGGTCCCGGCTGTCATTTGTGGATCTTTGACAGTCGGGTAGTCAGAAGCCCGAAAGCCTGACAACCAGTCTTACCAAGGGGTATCGTATTGACACCGGTACACCAGGCACCGCAGGCTCCGCATTCGCCCTCCGGATGCGGAAGCCACGGAGGCGGAGCTGTACGAGGGGTACAGAGCGGCGAAGACCGCCCTCCAAGAGGCTGTTCAGCGGGCCAAGAATTTGGCCCGCGAGGAGATGGTGGAGACTCTGAACAGAGATCCGTGGGGGCGCCCTTATAAAATGGTGCGGAATAAACTCCGCACCTGGCCCCCCCCGCTGACGCAGAGTCTCCGCCCCCAGCTGGTGGAGGAGGTGGTGAGCGCTCTGTTCCCTTCACGGGCGGAGCATACTCCCCCGCCCATGGCTCCGCCAATTGCGGTGTCCGAAGCGGACCACGCGGACGACGACGACATCCCTGAAGTGACCGGGGTAGATCTGAGAGTGGCGGTAGGCAGGCTGAAGGCCAAAAATACCGCCCCAGGGCCCGACGGCTTGCCGGGTAAAGCCTGGGCCCTGGCCTCGACGGCTCTCGGACCCCGACTGGAGGCGCTCTTAAGCGCATGTATGGAGAGGGGCCAGTTTCCACTCCGTTGGAAGACGGGGAAGCTGGTCCTCATTCGGAAGCCAGGGCGCCCTGCGGACTCTCCGTCCGCATTCCGGCCCATCGTGCTGCTCGACGAGGTGGGCAAGCTCTTTGAAAGAGTGATTGCGGGCCGCCTCGTCGGGCACCTGGTGAGGACGGGGCCGGATCTTGCGGATAGCCAGTTTGGCTTCCGCAAGGGGCGCTCTACGGTGGACGCCATCATGCGCGTGAGAGCCCTCACGACGGGGGACGCGGTGTCTCGGGGTGGGGTGGTCGTGGCGGTGTCTTTAGACATCGCTAACGCGTTTAACACCCTGCCCTGGAGCTGCATTAGGGAGGCACTCCGGTATCACCGAGTGCCGACCTACCTCCGTCGAGTAGTCGGGGCGTATTTGACGGACAGAGCCGTCATCTACCCCGGTCGCGATGGGGAATGGAACCGGCGAGAGATGTCGTGCGGTGTCCCGCAGGGATCGGTCTTGGGGCCGCTCCTGTGGGACATCGGTTACGACTGGGTGCTGCGGGCAGACCTCCCTGATGGCGTCAGCGTAGTTTGCTACGCTGACGACACGCTGGTCCTGGCGCAGGGGAGGTCGCATCAGGCGGCGGCCGACGTAATGACACGCGGGGTTGCGATAGTCGTGGAGAGGATCCGGCAGTTGGGTCTCGAGGTGGCTCTGCACAAGTCCGAAGCCATGACATTTCATGGGCTTCGGAACGGGCCACCATCGGGATCCCAACTTACGGTAGGAGGGGTTCACATCGGCGTCGAGACGACGATGAAATACCTGGGTCTCGTCCTCGACAGCCGGTGGAACTTCGTGGAGCACTTCCGACGTTTGGCCCCCAAACTGGAACGGGCTGGGGCCGCTTTCAAGCGGCTCCTGCCCAACCTGAGGGGGCCAAACGCCTCCTGCCGGAGGCTTTACGCGGGGGTCGTGCGGTCCATGGCCGTGTATGGCGCCCCGGTGTGGGCGCGTTCACTGCGGCTTCGAGCCGCCCACTACTTGAACGCGCCCCAAAAGGTGGTAGCCATACGGCTGATACGGGGGTACCGCACGATCTCGCGCGAGGCGGCAAGCCTCCTTGCCGGACTGCCGCCATGGGATCTGGAGGCGATAGTCCTCGCGCGCCTCTTTGAGTGGCGCGCGGAGGCACTACGCCGGGGGGAAAACCCGCTTCCGCGGCAAATTGCTGCGGAGCGGACGGACCTCCGGCGCGATCTCATGGCGGCATGGAAAGCGCGACTGTCGCAACCCAGCGCAGGGCACGCCGCGATAGCGGCGGTAAGGCCCCTCTTTGAGGAGTGGCTAGAGAGGCGTCACGGCGCCCTCACCTACCGCCTGACGCAGGTCCTCACCGGACACGGATGTTTCGGGAGGTTCCTGCACATAATCAGGCGGGAGGAAACGCCCGGGTGTCACCACTGCGAGGATCGCCCAGAGGACACGGTGGTGCACACGGTGGAGGTCTGTCCCGCTTGGGCAGAGCACCGCCGTGTCCTCGTAGAGGCGATCGGCAGCGGCGGCGACCTCTCGCGCCCGGCCCTGGTCCAAGCCATGGTCCGGGGCGAGAGGGAGTGGGAGGCAGTCACCTCCTTCTGCGAAGCAGTCATGCTAGCGAAGGAGGTGGCGGGATGGGAGAGGGAGAGAGCCGAGAGGGCCGCCCGTCCCAGCCGCCGCGGTAGACGCTCCGGGCGTCGGGAGCCGCGTGACGACTCCCGGCCACCGTAGGCGCGGGCCTGCGGACGGCGAGTAATGGGTAGCTCGCCGTCCGATCAGGACCAGGCCCGTGCCGGACGGCGCGTATGTGTTCCACGCGCGCCTCAAAGAGATGTCAGCAGACATGGAGGGGCCCGTTAGGGCCGAAGCCTGCCGGGGCAGCGGGATTGTCCGAAAGGGTTACCGCTGCCCTGGAACATAAAGGGCTAAGGAAGGAACACGGATGGGTTTTAGTCAGTAAGAGTCTGACACTCCCTTCCGCTCCACCCAGAGCGGGAGGGGTCATTGGATGATTTCCCATCCTTAAAAAAAAAAAAAAAAAAAAAAAGGGGTATCGTATTACCCAGTAACTGGGTTGTGGAGGTCAGATAGGCAGTCGCTCCATGTAAAATACTGGTATTCAGACTTGAAGCCGACCCCAACATAGTTGGGGAAAGGCTAGGCAGATGATGGTTAGTTAGAAATAAGATCTAAGCTGTACGACCTGCTTATACCTAAATGATAATAAGTTAAAAAAAAAAAAACTATATATCTCAGTTCAGACTGATGTTAGGTTATGTTACCGCATATAAACTTTTGTTCGTCATATTATTCTCCATCAAATTATACATATACGTTTGATTGATGGCCGCGAAAAAAAAAATTGCACCATTTTTGGTCAATGGCTTTTGACAGATTGGGGTAGCTTGATGTGCTGGCCTCTGTACTTACTTACAATCACCTGATCTGCACCTATGAAATAAGCCCGTTTGGAGATATAGCCCAGGTGGAAGGTATTCTATAATTCTACCTGTCTCCTCCTACGTGTATTGGAGATGAGAGACGTGATTTCCACACAAGTAGGTTAGGTACCTACACTATTTAGCACAGTCATATAACTAACAATACGTATACCTAATACAAATATAGCTACAAATTGCCCGACGGAGCCATTTAAATACGCTGACAAATAGTTCGTCGATTATGGTGTCGTGCAAGTATCGCGATCAGGAACATTATGAATCACTGCAGTAATGTCATCGGGAGCTTTGCGATCGCCATATTATTTGACGATTGTTACCTTTACTTGGTAGCAATGGGAGCGGCGGCGGCGCGGCGCTCGCGCACCGCTCGTTGTAATCATACCTTACCATAACGGTATTCAAACTGCAAATTGAACGGGTGGCACACGACGGCTGGACCGGACTTGTATAACTTATTCAAGAAATTAGAATTATTTAATATTATTTTTAAACACACAGACTTAAATCATTTAAATTCAGTTAACTTTAAACACTCCCAAGTTAATGCCGTGATCCTGATCCTTGTTTCAAATCATTCAACAACACACGACCACGCTGGTTGGACGTCTGCACGCTAGCCTGTACCGTCTACGCTCTGCTGAATGTCTCGTCCTGAATCCTGATCTACAAGACCTACTCAGCAGAGCACGTGCTAGCAGTACAGGTCCCCAAGTCCACGTCTGCCCCGTGCTACCAAAAAAGGTACATCTCTAATCCTATCCTAGTGTGTGCGAGTGCTCAGAACAATTACCTACGACCTAGCCGTGTACTCCTCTATAGCCATGGAATTATATATGTACCTATTCACTTAACCTGTTGAGTTTGCTTTATCTCTGTACCACTGCCTGATAGTTCAGGGCCTGCGCAGTCTAGGTAGACTGCGCAGGCCCTGAATTATTATACCTTCCACTATATTTTTATATTTTTCTAACTACCACTTTATTATGATAAAGATCAAGTTATGTAAGTTAAAAAATAGTACATTATGGTACAAGTGTGTAATGTTGGTGATTACCGCTGAGGCGCCATTGAGACCCGAGCCGTCAGGTGAGGGTCTTAAGAGAGCCGAGGACGGTAATCATCAATACACACGTGTATCATACGACGTTTTTCAACACACTTGCGAGGAAAAAACAAATATGTATTGCATAAATCGTTTAATTATTAAAACAATTGGTGAATGTACAATTTTCAAAACGATATTGGATTGTTTTTGATGGCAATTTCACAGTTTGTGTTACATTGGTACTTGCCACTTCTTTAGTACCTTCATTTACTTCTTGTGTAAATGTCGGCGACAAAGGTAAATCATACAAATTACTGGAAGGAGAGGGCACCAAATAACTCACGCTAGTAGATGTACATGGTTGTGGTTCGGGGCAAAACTTTTTTGCCTTTGGCTCCAAATTAATGGCTTGCGTTATTTTGTCATTGATTTTTGCTTTGTTATGAATTGAGTCTTCTATGTACGATTCAGCGATTGCGTCAGAACGCCATCCACCATGTCGCTTCAAAGTTAGTATATCAGCCCCCGAATCAGCCAACATTGTAGCCGACGTTCTTCTAAAACTGTGTCCAGTGTAAAAATCGGCCTCAGGCAAACCTAAATACTTCGCTATTTCTCTTGGCATATTACCAAATTTGTTAATACCGATTGTTTGTGCAGTACATTTTCCTTTCTGAAAGTTTTGGAAAAAGCGGTCATTCTTTGTTTTTGTTGAACGGAGATCTTGGTATTTTTTCACTATTTCACGAAACGTTCCTTGGATTGTAAAAGATCGTGGAATCTTGGTTTTAGTCTGGGTAATTTTGACAAGAAGCATATCTCCGTGGATTTCTACATCTTTTGTTGTAATATTGTACAGCTCTTGTCGTCTACAAGCACCAGTAACACCGAATATTAAGGCAACCTGCAAAGAAATCAATTAATTAGTTCTAAGAAATTATGCTAAAGTTACACACTTGTATATTGTAGATTCGTTTCGATTAAAAATATGAAACGTACCTTTGTTGCTAGATACTGACTATCCGGAGCCTCATTCAAAAACTTTTCAACGTCGGCTGGTGACAAAACTTTAGATTTCCGACCAATATATCCATCCGAGCGTCTCTTCAAAAATGCCATCAGGTTACAGTACGTTTTGATATCAACACCATGTTTGAGCTTAACCATGCTTCTTAACATGGAATAGATGCACCACAGGGAGCTAGGTTTGTATGTATTGGCGAGTTCAGAGAAATACGCCAAAAACACATTTTCAGAAAATGACTGGGTTTTTTTGTTGCTCTTCCATTGCAGGAAACTATCGTAAGCAGCTAAATACTTTTCTCTAGATTTTGCAGGTATTAGGCTTTCGTTTGCATTTTGTGCTGCATTTAGTATTTCTGGCGGGGTTAAATCAATCAATTGTTCATCTTCTGTACTAAAACCTGACATTTTTATAATTATTTACCACACAGCAACAAATGCGATACAAACAAAATATGAAAATTAGGGGAAAATTGGGAAATGGCGCGCAATTTTTTTTTTTGCACGCGCCAAATGTAAGTTGATTGATTACAGCCATACAGCCTACTTCAAAATGATAATTTTTGTGATAAAATGCAAATATTTTATAAGAAATTATTGTGAATTATAAATAATTTGATAATAATAAATGTTTTTTCGTCTTAATTAGGGACACATTTATTTATTTCAAAAATGTAAATAGATTTTCGGTGGCATAAAACCTCTTTGTTGTTACAAAAAAAAAAAAAAACTGTATTACCCGGTTAAATTGAAAATGCTCTGTTTACTCGCATATAATTTGCAGTTAGGTACTAACTTAACTTTGTAGGGATCATTCTATTATGCACTAGTGTGTAATATTATTATGCACGTGTATGTTATAGTTCGGTTTATGGCCCTAAGAACGATATAATAAGGCTCACTTTACGAGCAAGTGTGTTGAAAAAAACAATTACAGAATACAGCTAGTAGGTCTCTGTGGTGCACTTTCCTGTCAACGATAAGTTTACCTTGCACAAGCCTGTAAGGGCACCGGCGAATATGAATAAGTACAATGCCTGCAAATTGCACCAAAATGACGAATGCGCTACGGGTTGCTTAGCTCCAAGCCAAAGTATTCCAAACGAGTGTGATTTACGTTTCGCTACATAAAATTAAAAGCTATTGAAAGTGTAAAGGGTTGATAAACTCTAAAGAAGCGGCTCAAAGTTTAAGTTAAGTTTGAGAGCGGCATTTCAGTCAATGGCTGTACCTACATTTGAATTCCGTCAATTTTAGGAGAATAAAACTAGGCTAGATATCTACCTACTTAATAAAATTTCTGATTACACTAGGTTAAGAAAATATACGTGTCTGTTACACCGTAGCTTTGTACAGACGCCAGCACATCAAGCTACCCGAAATTGTCAAATTTTCCCAATCAACCTTGAACCTTACGCTGCGCTGTAGCGATAAAGTTGAAAGTCAAAGTCAAAGCATTTATTTCAAATAGGCACATAAAAGGCACTTTTGAACGTCAAAAATTACAATGAAATAGAATTGATTCTAGTCGCCCCTTCCAAAAGAAGAAGAAGAGAGAAGAATGGGCAAGAAACTCAACCGTTACTCTTTTAAAATGTTTTACAATATTTTGCATAAATTAATTATATAATAAATAATATGTGAAGACGATGCACCTAAAATAAAATTACTATACCACAATAGGTAAAAGAATTAAAAATGAAACCATGACGTATAAATTAATAATCTGATAGATACAAAATTGAAAATCTATAAAGAAATTTGACTACCTACTATCTAGCCTATCTAGGCTACCTATATAGGTTAGGTAAGATGAGCAAAGAAAGTCGGTAAACACAGTTACTTTTACAAAACCAAAATTCGCTGCTATAGGTATTTATATTGCAACAAAATGGTAGATGTCGTAGATGTTTCAGATTTGGAATATCTACCAACAAATTACCTCTTTGCATTCTTGATCTTGCAACGCATCGGGGCGGTGACTTACTGAGATTTATATAATTATACGGTCATACGGTATGAGGAACGCAATGCAATTAGTTTGAACTTTGAATTTGGTCAGACCGCGGCATCAGGCGGGTGCGACACAAGGAACATCGCACAAATGAGCCAATTTGTTCTGCTGCACCGCTTTTAATGACTTTTTTGGGTCGACTTGAAATCTCGTTATTTAGTAAGCTCTCCTTGTTTATTTATTAGCTTTATTTTTATCTTGTTAGCGTCTTTTTATCTGCTTGAAATGTAGGTACATTTACACTTTAAGAAAAGGAAGTTTGTGGGAATACAGTACGACATATATGCATCAACAGATATGCTCATGTTTTTATGTCCTATTCGTAGGTATAGCTAGGTTCCTACCTACCTGTAGGTAAGCACTATCTAAAAGAGACAGTTAACAGTGCTAAAGTCACTAAATTAAGTAGATATGCAAATGTGATGTATTCTAAACGGCGATTCTTCTCTGTTTTTATCCAGCTTAACGGCGCAATCGCGAGGCTAATGGCTCGTGCTCCATAGTCATGTGAAGCGAAGTGAGAGAAATGCCGTGACGTCCACTTCGATCATTTATAAAAACATTTTGCGATGAGATTCGACACACAGTTCGGGATCTGCTTCAGATAAGGTTTGGGAACAAGTGTCTCCAACTTTTACATAAAAAATAATCTGGAAGTTTCTAAGTGGTCCCACCTACCTTTCTATTTAACTATATAACTACCTACCCTAATTTGCATCGTTCTTATGTTGGTGTTAATTTCTAAACGGTTTCTTTGTTTTTTTTTTCTGCACTTTTAAACTAACTAAATATTATACGGAAGTACCATATACCTCTTACCAGGGAGTTTCATTAGGTGTTAAAAGTGCTCAATCATTAAAAAATTATTGCAGTGTCGCAAAATGTCGGGACTCATCAGAAGCATGAGTGCCACCAGCCTGACGATGATGCTCTGTTGCTGCGCGCTGATCTGCGCCGGAGCATCCCTGACAGGCCGTTGCAAGGTCAAGCGTCACACGCACAAGGCTATGCAGACTGACCTCAACGGACGCCGGTGCTGGGACGATGTCAAGATCATGGGCTGTGGAGGATATTGTCTTTCTTATGAGGTAAAGTGGCAGCGAATTTTTAGATTGAGAGACTAAGCCCCATTTACACGATGCAATTTAAATATCTTGCCTGTGGCATACTATAACTTACTATTACTGCTGGTGCTACAGTGTTTCAGATCATTATTCTAGTAAAGTTATGTGTCGTAAATGTCTGGCTATTTTTTAGAGTCCGCGTATCACTGGTCAGTTTGTTCTGGTCGAACTGTCATCGCAAAAGCATCTGTTTAGGATTTTATTTTGCAACTTTCAGATATCCGACTGGCAGTTCCCATATAAACAGTCCCACCACCCGGTGTGTGTCCACGCGGACCGTAAGCACGCCTCCGTGAAGCTGCGGAATTGCGACCCTGGAGTGCAGCCTGGCACTGACACTTACCACTACGTTGAGGCCACGTCCTGCAGGTGTCAGGTCCGTATTATCCTTCAGAGAAGTTAACACAGTTACAGCTGTACAAGGATCTTCTGGCACGTGGCTAAAATCGGGACTAATGCCGCCATCTTGTTTTTTCAATACATTTCACAAATATTAACCAACAGCCCTTCCCTCTCAACTCAATGTCATTCGAGCACCAAAAGACTATTGTATTACCACAAGTATTAGTATCTACTACTCTTTGCAAAATACCCTTGAAGTATTTTAGGTCAGCCACCAAGCCAGCCTTATTTTGATAACAATGAATAGATTTTAACCATTATAGAAACTGTAAGACCCCCAGTAGTAGGTATGTATTACCTAGCTAAAATTTATTTAGACGATATGTTACCTGCGCTACGCGGTAGTCGGCTAGTATCGGTACCTTCAGTGAGTAACAGAACGTTTACGTAACACTTCAGTTTTTTATACTTAAGTAGGTAATTATATTAACTCAATAACACCTATTTGAAATGCTGAAAAGCAGTGTTTATACGAGATGATTCATGTAAGTGTTTTAAACGTTGATCTAAACTTGAAAACATGAAAGTTTGTAACGCGCGACTTTTACCTACCTAATTTAGGATGAGGACCTTAGTGAAAGTCATTTACTACCTGCACCTGTATTCACAAACATACGATTCACTATCGTATCGACAATGACACTTGTTCGATAACCTGAGGGGCAATTCTGGTAATTTTAACAACGTTCACAATCTGATCTCAGTCTCAATCTGTCAAAAATACCTCAAATTTCAGTACATTTTGACAAGTTTTTGACATTTGTTTGTCGCTGAGATGAGACTGCGACTAGATTTTGAACGTTTTAAATTACGAGAATTGGCCTTCTGATTTCTGAACCGAAGGACCGGCAAAACGCTATTCACAGATCCGTATGGAAGGGTTTATTTTTGGTGTGTTTAAGGGGAACGCTACAAAATGGTAGTAAATAGATATTCGTGGTAGAAAATTTTAAGTGGTACATAAATGATTTTTATTGAGTATTTCACTATGGGCAACTATAGATTATGCATTCAGTAACTATTAACAAATAAAAAACAGTAAGCAATTATTTTATTAATAAATAAAATTTACCTGATTTCTATTAAACGTGCTTTGTAAACTTCAACTTTCTGTCAAACCTGGAAATCTGGAATAATAATTTTTCTGAATCTTGTTTTGAGTTATAGAGTTAATTGAAAACTACACGAAAGACAAGGCCGTATGGTCGAAAGACTACAGCCTGCCCTTTGGGCAAATAAAAAAAATAAAATAATTGAGGAGTGAAAAATTAGTTTTTTTTTTTTTAACAAAAAAATGGTTGTATTTATTTCATCGGTATTTAACTTAAAGCAAATTACTATTTCCTCAGAAAAGTGTGTCATTGGAGCAGCGGCAGATGCTCTTTGCATTCATGCAAGGGCATGAGGACCTTTCCCGGAGCCGTGTACTTATTGCTTAGATTATTCTTTTCTAAACAATATTTTGTTATTCAATAACACTTCCGACAGCAAATACCTGTCGGAAAAATTGATATTTTCATACCGTATATGAACTGTCAAAATTGTACGGTTTCGGATTTGTGAATAGCGATTATAAGATTTCGTCGATAACATTGACATTCGATACGGTACCAAACCGTGTCGTAGCTTTGTGAATAGCTATGCAGGTCTACAGTGGATACACCTACCTACTTAATAAAGCCAATTTATCGTTAATTTTCAGGCATGTTCATCAGAAGACACCAGCTGTGAGTGGCTTCCTCCGGACTCTTCTCTGCTTGGTGGACTGGTGCTAAGGGAGGAAATAGAAGAAGAACTGGAACAAAATACTCTATAAATTGCCTGATCTAATGAATATACAAAACGGAAACCTGTGAGCTTATTTAATACCATTTATTACGTTGCAAGTTACATTTTTTAAATAAATAATAATAAAAAGATGCCTAATATTATTTTTTAAACGGTCGGGTTTAAGTTTTACGAGTGACCTAGCCCTTTGAGAATCCTGTAATGTCAGTTGTCTGTGGACAGCATGTAGCTTGATAGCCTGTCGTTTGCCTCCCACTGTCATAAATACTTAAGTAATGCCTAGTAAGTGGTCAGTGGTGGACCTGGATGAGGGCTCGCACAAGAGCGTGTAGATTGGCACAAGAAAGGATAGACCTATGCCTAGTGCTGAGTGAAGTTTGGCTGTGGATGATGACGATGATAAAGTGGTTACTCGTCCTCTTTCTTCACCGACATGGCAGCGATTGAAAAATTCAGAACCTATCTTTAAGCAGCAGCCCGGAGTTTGTCACTCTGCTGGGTAAAATGGCGTAAGGCTAAATACACACATCAAAAGTGTCTAGGGATCAACATATATTTTTGCAATAACTTTTCTCCTGATTGATATTAATTAAAATTTTCTTTAAGGATTCATCAAATAAAGTGTTTTCGTTTGTCACAGTAACGATAAACCAAGTCACCTTTGCATTAATAAAGAAATTTGCCATTTTCCTAATAAAGGGATTTTTGACATTTGAACCACTAGCACAAAAGTTCGAAAAAAAGACTGAAATAACAGTTTTCTTTAAAATTTTATTGGGTAACTTAAACAATTAATAATCCGTGTTTCTACCGCGAACACTAACAACACAAGAACATCGGTTTGGCATACTCAAAATGAGTTCATCCAAATCACGCTGTGGAATGGCCGCCCATGTTCGTTGCAACAACAAAAAAAGGTCTTCTTGCGACTGGATACCCTCCATATTCGGCAGAGCTCTTCTCTGTAGCATATCCCATGCATGCTCAATCGGGTTCAAGTCTGGTGACTGAGCAGGCCAGGGCAGGACATTGATGTTAGCTGCGGCGAGAGTCTGTCTTACAACTCTTGCGGTGTGCGGTCGTGCATTATCATGCATTAACTGAAATAAGGGACCGATTTGCACTTGTAGAGGAACGATGACGTCTGATACAATCGTCTCAGCATAAATTTGAGCGTTGAGGTTGCCTCTGATCCAAATCAACTCAGTTCTTCCGCCGATCCAAATACCCGCCCATACCATGATGGTTCCACCACTATAAGGATGGACTTCCTGGCAGGATTTTAATCGCTGTTGGCGTCCAGGGGTTCTCCAGTGTCGTATACGTCTTGTATCCGGTCTCATACCAAAACGAGACTCATCAGAAAAGCACACGAAACGCCATTGTTCTTCTGCCCAATTTCTGTGTTCAAGAGCCCATTGATATCGAATCCTACAATTGTGCATTGCTATAGGTGGTACCCGTAGCGGTCTTCGGGAATGAAGGTTCACTCATGCAAGCGGTTTCTGACTGTTTGGTCGCTAATTAAGTTCCCTGAAGAGTGATGAAGCCTCACGGCTAACATCATGGCGGTTATTGTTGGAGCTCTTCGAGTTAAGATTTGAATGTATCGGTCTTGTCTCCGTGTGGTGCAGCGATACCGTCCTCCATGGCGCTCAGCCACGGTACCAGTGCTTCGGTAACGTGTCCAAAGTCGACTGATAACACTCTGACTTGTATTCAGAGCTAAAGCCACAGTACGTTGCCGGGAACCAGCTTCTATCATTCCCACGGCTCTGAGCATTTCTTCCCTGCTTAAATGACGTCGCCGCTCCATAATAACGTTGGTTTTAATCAGTAGTAGGGAAACAGTAGCACTAATAATGTCTTCAATGCGTTGTATGTTTTTATAGGGAAAATATTGACAGCTGATTTTCATCTTTTACTCGAATTTGATTCACAGTTCCTGATTCAAATTATGAAATGCACCAAAAAGGATCCATATAAATTTATAAAATCATAAATTTATTACAAAGCCACATCTCAATCTCAAGAAATCCGCATAAAAATGCTTGATCCCTAGACACTTTTGATGTGTGTACTAGCGAAACGTGGCTGTCCAATACACCTTTACCCTAAGGCTATGCGCGTACTACGATTTTAATGGTTGCGATTTAGTTATAAAATCGCAAACACAAAAATTTTTCAAGCAAATTTAGCAATTTTTTTCCGCATTGCGCGGACTCGTAGTATACATTTCTATTGTTCACAGATTGACGAATTTTCTTCGCAACAATTAAAATTCGTAGTGCGCGCTTACCCTGACATCCGAAATCATGGCTACTATTGTAGACTGTGCAGTCACTGTGCACATTGACGACAGATTCTAAAAATCGCGCCTGGCAACAGTGGCAACACACACTACAGTTTGTCATTGAAATTCTCTGACTTGTAAATGTATTTAGTTAAGTTGTCTGCACAGAGTACTTTTTGTTATCTGCATGGTTTTCTGTGATTGAAATTGGTTGGTGTTATTTCGCTGTCATTCGTATTTCTATTAATTTTAGATAAAAAGAAGGATTCTGCTGCAAATATGTAACTTAAACATGACATAAAGCTAGTTGAACACATATTTTATTGTGCTACGAAAACGAATAACTTTGTTTTATAAGAAACAAGCGCTCGATTTAAAATTGTGTTAAGCATCGGTGTTATGGGAAGTGTTAGTCATGAAACACTGCAGTGTATTTATTGTTTTGTGCTTCTATTTGTGTGTAATTAAATGTTCAAGATCCGATAGACCAGATTCTATCTCATTACTGAAGTCAAACTCAACATCGGAGCAGAAAGTATGGAACATAAAACTTGACATTTTCTTTTCTAAAACCTTGCCTCCCGTTGTCACCAGAGCACCCAAAAGTGATG
Organism: Gortyna flavago; assembly: GCA_963669345.1. NCBI lineage: Eukaryota > Metazoa > Arthropoda > Insecta > Lepidoptera > Noctuidae > Gortyna > Gortyna flavago. Next base: position 6,481,702 of record OY770129.1, on the reverse strand, counting down.
TACGATTCAAATGTGAGGCGATAATGAACTATACGAAGGTTGAAAAATATACGAAAAATAAGGAAGGCATTGCTACATTGTTGAAGGAATCTCCACCTGATCATATACAACAGAAACTGTTAGAAAATGTTAAGGTATATTGGTTGAAAGATAATAAGATTATAGATGATAACTCAACTCAGAGAATGAAAATAACTACTAAGATTGATAAGACCAATGGCACCATAGGTACAAATCTGAGGATGAAAGACATAGCTGTAACTGATAAAGGCAACTACACATGTGTGATCAAACAAAATTACGAGAAGAAGCAGACATCACAGTTAAAAGTTGAACGAGGTATAGAAAACTATGAGATTCCTACATATGCATCACTATTTCCTAATACTGATATCTACAGCCAACAGGATATTAATGTTCAGTCCACTCCAGGTTTGATCTCAGAAAACATACAAACATTGAATGCAAACTTTACCAATTCTACGGAGCCTCAAAAGTTAGAGCCAATATGCCAGGAATACTTAGGAAGAGTATGTGCCGATCATCTCAAAAGTCAATTTGTTTATATTCCTTATAATACAAGTCAAGCAGCTCTTGAAGATAAGCTGATGAAAGCTTTCCAAGTCACAAAGTATTCTAATGACATCAGTCCCCGCTGTGAAGGCTATGCTGTGCCCAGTCTGTGCTATTCAACATTTCCTATCTGTAGAGATCCTTTTATCACTAACAGCAAATTCTACAGGGAGGCTAAAAAACTGTTCTCAATTGATACTGATGCTACCAGTAAAACTAATGAAGATAACTGGCCAGAAATTGTATTTGAAAACTTGCCTCTTGGGAAATTGCCTAGTATGTACACAGACTCAAATAGCTCATTTGCAGCCATGTTTAATTTCCGACATAACTCAACTGTCCTCAGACGGGTGTGTAAACAAGATTGTGAGATATTGGAGAATGAATTGTGTCAGAAAGAGTATGCCATAGCTAAGAGACACCCTCATATAGGGCAGCAGCTGACACTAGAGGAATGTCAAGACCTGCCTGAAGATGATCCTGACTGTCTGAGGATCAGCATTGGTAGAGTCATGGCATCTGATGATGAATGTTACTGGGAAAATGGCAGCGGGTATCTAGGAAGAGTAAACATTGCAAATAATGGCATGGCTTGTGTTGAGTGGTCTAAACAGTTACATGTTAGATTATCTGATTTCCCTGAACTTGCTGGGACACACAGTTATTGCAGAAATCCTGGAGGAGTTCTGGAGCAGCCCTGGTGTATTATAGAAAAAGATGGCAAAACAGATAAACAATATTGTGAAATTCCAAAGTGTGCTCATAAAATCTGGATTTACATTGTTATAGTTTTTCTGGTTTTGACCCTATCAATTATTGGTTTTATCATCTGCTTATGTTATAGACATAAAAACAAGAACAATGCTGCTGCAATAAGGGATATAAATCTACCTAATGCTGATAAAAACATCTATGGGAATTCTAGATTGAATTCACCAATAGAAATGAGTGAATTATTGACTAACAATATAGCTAACCAGCCTCATCTAACAAGAAATACCCGTGGTAATGGGGTGCTACGCATACCACAGTATTCTCTCTCGCAAATTAAATTCTTGGAAGAATTAGGGGAAGGAGCATTTGGCAAAGTGTACAAGGGAGCGCTGAAGAGGAATGGCGAAACACAGTTTGTGGCAGTAAAGGCACTGAAAGAGAATGCGTCAGCTAAAACACAGGCAGACTTCAGAAGAGAAATAGACTTGATATCTGAGTTAACACATGACAACATAGTGTGTATTGTTGGTGTGGCTTTAAGAGAAGAACCTTTATGTATGTTGTTTGAGTTTATGGCCCGTGGGGACCTGCACGAGTTTTTGATGGGACGCGCGCCACCTTCCGGAAAAGGCCTACCGCCCATGAGATTGCTAAACATCGCCAATAACATCGCCGCAGGCATGCAGTATCTTGCTTCCCATCATTATGTTCACAGAGACTTAGCGGCCAGAAACTGTCTGGTTTCCGATGATTTTGTTGTCAAAATATCAGATTTTGGACTTTCAAGAGATATCTACAGTTCAGATTATTATAGAGTGAGTATATTTCTGTAAAAAATTCTAGTTAAAAAGAAACTGAGATCGCCATAATTATGTTTCAGCGCATTTTAGGCATGAGTAAAGAATTTAATGAATGGTTACTGATTGCTGTGAATGCTTGGCATGCAATATTTGTATGTTGCGCGAGAAATTCATGCTATCTATCGACGATCTTTGAAAGTATTGAATCACGATTTTATGTTAGAAACATCTATGAGCATTTAATAAGAACTTGACTATTTGACCGCAGTTAAATTCATTAAACATAATTTAAATGTTACAGGTACAGTCAAAAAGTTTGCTGCCTGTGAGGTGGATGCCGCCGGAATCTATACTTTATGGGAAGTTCACAACTGAAAGCGATATTTGGTCGTATGGAGTTGTGTTGTGGGAAATATACAGCTATGGACTACAGCCGTATTACGGGTATTGAACATAATATTATTTGCAGCAGACATGTTACCTATGTGTCATTTGTTTTGAAGGCTTAGAGTAGTGTGATAAGTTCAAGGTTTGTTTGTCGTTTTTTGATCAACATTTGTTACGTATTTTAACAAGGTTCGTATACAGGGTATTCAACCATTGCTTGTGGGGTTGCTCTAGAATCTAGAGTCTAGCCACAGGTAATATAATATAGGTATTTAAACTAACAAATAGCCTAGCTACCCAATCATCCGACTAAACCATGTGATAGTAAATAAATACTTAAATGTGATCCTCAATTTTCAACATCTTAATTTTTTCTTTTATTTCGTCAGGTATAGTAATCAAGAAGTGATATCGATGGTGCGAGGTGGAGAGCTTCTAGCGGCTCCGGCGAGTTGTCCACCACCCATGTACTCACTCATGAGGGATTGTTGGAAGCACCAGCCGCAGAGGAGACCCAACTTCGAGGAAATTGTTAATAGGTAGGTGTTACGGCCCCGCCGCCGCCAGGTGGCGCATGGCAGGACTTTCCAACAACCATGCCTGCCGAGCCATACCGCCGAGCCGGCGTCTCTACTTTGCGCCGTTAGAGGCGCCAGTCGTCGAGTCGTAGTCGTCGTCTCACCATCGTTAATCAGAATAATAAAAATTCAGATTCCAACAAAACAGATTAATCATTTTACAGTCCATTATCGAAGCATAACACAGCGGCAACAGCCGAAACAGTAGGTGTTAGCTTAGCCAAGTATCGACCTGGATGCGTTTCAATAGATTAGAAGGTAGCAGGTACTGGAAGGCGCATGTTTTTTTTGCGCTAACATTTTTCCAAACTCCTGTTCAATGCAAGGCATAGGGGTTGTTGAGCCAAATTTAATGTAACAAAATTGTTCCAGAATCCAAGAATGGATAAACATGGGCGGGTGTCCAGAAATCGCAGCTTCCGAGCCAGGAAGCAGTGGCTTCGGGAACCGGCCGTCCGGCTCCAGCCGAGACTTGCAGGAGAGAGTACCTCTGCTGCCTCCACACTGCTCCTCTTCCAACGGATCTCTTGCCACTGGTAGCTTGAAAAAGTTCAGCGTCGCTGGGTCTAGCTCCAAAGTTGCCGATGATAACTGTTCCACATGCAGCGAGGTACCGCCCCTCGCGCCCAAAACAAAGAAACACAGCTCGGGATCCCTCATCGACACGGACAAAATAGGTACGAAAGACACAGTTGTTAGGATACTACCCAACACACAGTTTGGAAACGAAATTTAAGATGGTACAAATCACGGGGTAGTTACTAAATGGAGTGATAAGTTGCGCACCTCATCACACAATATCTGTACGATTGCTTATCAAACCTAAATGTCGCACACTTCACGAATTTGGTGGCTGATTCTGGAGATAAAATATGCGTATTTACACTCCATTTGTATATTATTTATTGGTAAATAGATAGCCAATATTCAACAAGTTTTTCTTTGATGCTTTATGCATTTTTACACTTATGAAGAAGCGTTCTACATTAAGATGGTTTGTAAAATGAAGTAGTTTTTGTAACACTTTAGTCTTCATGATATTTGTATGTGAATGTTTCACTTCCAATCTTACAGCAAGAAATGTGCGAATACTGCATGATATTTCGTTTTTACTTCCGACTGTTCAATACTCTGTTACGTTATCCGACTTTAAGTCACAATTATGCCTGTCCTCATTTATGAAACAAAATACTACCGAGTTCATTTAGTTTATAAGAATAACTGTACCTACTTGAAGTACTGAATAGGTTCCCATGTTTAGTAATTTCCATTAGTTCCTTAATATTTCGTCTAAGTGTAGTTTAAATAAAGGTTGTGTACTATTAGTTTAAATGAGTAAAGATATCCCCAAAAATATATGCTTCGGAAATCATCGTCTATCATAGGAAATTTTGCATTATAATGATAGCAAAATTATAGATTAACAACTCTGCAATTCCATAAAACTTTTAGAAATTTGACAATCTGCGACCTGAGAAGGTAATCCGACAGAGAGAAAACATCATACACGCGCAATGATAGGTGCACTATTACTGGGCGCGCAAGTGTACCTTTGAAGCTTTGCCTCTGTAGAGGGGCTACTCTGTGTCGCGACGTTTGTGCTAATTCAGGAACACGACGATCATTGAAGTACATACCTTTTTTTATCTGTACCTAATTGTTTTTGGTTAAACAATGACAATGAAGTACATAAATATTCAATTGGCTTTACTTATATACAGGGTGAAATTGAAAACATGCGACAAATCGAAATGGGAGATTGTACTCATCATTATGAACAACATTTACTATGGGACAAAACCTGAAATCGCGAAAAAAAAAAACAGCTGTTCCCTACATTTTGACGAGTTATGCGAACATAAATGTAGGAAACAGCAGATTTTTTTTCGCGATTTCAGGTTTGGTCCCATAGTAAAAGTTGTTCATAATGATGAGTACAATCTCCCATTTCGATTTGTCGCATGTATTCAATTTCAACCTGTATTTAGTTAGTTATTATTATTAGTCCAAATAAGACCGTAATGGAGTTATGAGTTTATTATTTCGTTGTCAATTATTTATTTAAGATAATTTATACATTTTAGGCTTAAGTACTGAATCATGATAACAATAAACTCTACTTTTGATGTATTTATTAATTACTTATTAATGGCGAACCGTACAACTAGCTTACGTCCTTAGAATAAGTACGGACATAGACATTGTATTCATTTGATGTTACTTAAATCGTAATTTGGAGAATGCGTTTGAGAGGAAATTATGGTCAAGTTTTTCCATTCCTTTTTTTCTCTCTGGATGACACTAGAACAATATTTTATTTTAACATCAAAAAGGATTGATAAACAGCATTAAAAAAAAGTTATATCTCTATTTTCTGCCGTCATCAGTACGATTATTTATTTATTTTAAAGGAGTTTCAAACTCAAAGCATTTATTTCAGTTAAACCTTTACAGGCACTTTTGATTGTCAGTCATTTGGTACAGAATTTACTTGTAATATTTTTCTATTTATCTTCAAAATTGACAAACGAAACAGTTTTATAGGACGAAACTGGAGTTGTCAGAACTAACTTGTGTCATTTCAGTTATTTAAGTATTATAATAAGCCCCGAAAGTATAATTGTCTTTTTGGATCCAGTATTAGACGGATATGGGGCGACAGAAACTTATTTTATCATACTTTTTGTTGCTTGCATTTGCCTTAAACTCAGTAATTCTAGTTTTATTTTACCATGTTTATTGCATAAAGCATAACTATTATAAAATTAATAGGTGTCTGAAGCAGTGTGTGTTCCAACTAAATAAGTATTTCAAAATTTTTATTAGCTTATAAGACTGACTGAAAATATCAAAACTACACAATTGTCAATATTGTACTTATTTTAGAGAATTTAATCTTCACATCGAGTGAACTAGACTTTTGACTGGCTTTAAGAATGTAATGTATCATAAACATTTGATAAAAATGGCAGCACTATAATACGATCTCATTGTGTAAACAGTATGTTTTTATAGCATAGTGTTACCGACTCATCAAAAGTTGATCTTCTCAAACAATAAGGTATTTAAGTGAGCAAGTTGGCAGCTTATTACTAAATTTATTCAACTGTGTGAGATAAGTTGGTGGCACATGTATGCTTGCCAGTTAGTACCTAATCGTAATCTAAGTATAAAGTAAGACTTATCATTTTCCTGAACCTAACCAATTGCTTTTTGTGAAATTTTACCGGTTATCCATTTTTATACTTTTTTTTTATGAATGTTTATATTTTATATTAGTACTTCCTGTACTTGCCAAAGACTTTTTTTTGTATGTGATACACTTAGTTTCTTACTTAGATATAAATTTTATTTCTATAATAAATAATTTTTAAAAGTTTTCTATAAATAATTTATTTTTAATTAGGTAAATACTTACAATACAATTTGGAAGAATTATTACTAAATAACAAATATAAAATTTAGTAAAACGCAACTACCTTCACTTTGTAACATTAAATTTAGTTAAATCATCTTGTTCATAATTCTTTTTAACAATCAAATATTCGCCGTGTACTTTCATATGTACTTTGAGGTTGTTGTTAGCCGTAAATCCTTTATTACACACCTTGCATACATATGGTTTTTCACCTGAAATAAAATGATGTTGGGTTTACTAAACACAGTGACTGGTAATCATAGACCATGTCAGACATTAACCTGCATGGCAGCCTGACCAAGATTATGTCTGGAATTTAAAAGAGACTGACCTCTGGGTTTTTTTCGGTCTTTCTTCTCAGAGTAGTCAGGAAACACCAAACTCATCTAGTTTTAAAAATAAAATGTAATTTTGATGTGTAAAAGTATTTTTTGCACCAATTCACAAAAATAAATATCATTTTATCATCATCAAAACAGACAGGTAAACAGCTGAAATTCGTTTTCTGAAATTGTAACATACAGACCTATGCCAAACCAAAAAAGTTTTTAAGGGCAAATTGGGAGAGGTCTATGTTAGCTAGTGGCCAGGCAATGATATAAAATCAGGCATTATGGTAATCAATATGGCTACCTGTATGTATACGTCGATGTTTGATCAGTACAGTGGCGGTATAAAACTTAGCGGGGCAGTATTCACACTGTTTCGTGCGGTTGCCGTCGTGTCGGTCTAGGTGAGCTATCAGTGCGCCCTTCGTCTTGTACTTAGCGGGACATCTAGTACACTCGTACCTCTGAATGTCGCTGTGTTTCATCATATGCCTGGATAACTGAAATGGTAAAGAGTAGTCATAATTGGATGTTTTAAAGTTAGATGATGTGGAATGTTGAGTTTCAGGCAGGCAAAAATTGGACCTCGTAATTGCTTTACCAATTTTAACAATTCCCAGTAAATTTGAAATTCATTAAGGATTAATCTATCTAACTGTCACATTGGTCTTGAAGGCAAAATAGTCTGTCGTTTTATGACGCTAGGCTACCTTAGGGTGATAAAGCTCGTAGACATAACATTGATAAAGAAGCCGACAAAATAACAAAGGAGCTTCGGCGATGGCCGATGGCGATATCCCGCAATGTTTGAAGACTAAGGTCTTCAACCAGTTCGTCGTGCCCGTTATGACATACGGTGCCGAAATGTGGAGTAATGCTGGTCCACAATCGAATGCCTGCGTAAAGGCGCGTAGCGTGAAACGCCCTCCAGCTAGATGTACCGAACCTTAAGGATGTGGCTGGGACAGACGATGTGGAAGGTGCAGCACCAGGGTTGTGTGGCCTGGGAGAGGCCTATATTCGGCACTGGACTGCGATAGGCTGAGTTGACTCAGGGTGGTAAAGCCATTACGCGGTCGACTATACAACTAGTCATGCGTAATGTTTGCCCAATTTTTTCTCTGCCCGAAACTTAGTGACAAGTTTGTTTAATATAATAAATAAATAATTGTTTATTCATCATAACAGCATTGTAGAATTTGTAGTACATGGTAATTTACAGGGTTGACAAATTAGTGTACTAAAACTACAACTGAAATGGTGGTGAAGTGCTGAATTCCCAGCTAGGTTATAGAATAACCTGTAGAAAGGAAGGGTTTGAGATTTTTACTCATCGGAAACACGAAGATTGCCGAAGGGACTTAAATCGTAGTATTGTATTTATCTTACTCACTCTAGAATTTCCTTCGAGTTGAAGGCCACATATCGGGCATACTTGTAACTTGTGAGTACATTTATGTTTATCATGGACCAATTGACTCTGGAATGGACGTTTGCACTGTTTACAGTAAACCTTCTTTGGATTATGTCTTCTTATTTTATGGTCCTGCAATTAATTGGGTACCTTTGTAAGATCTATTTTATTTCATCAGGGCCCTAATTCACTATGGCTAATGAAAATAATGAGAAAATTAATGATACTTTATTTCGAACTGCTAATAACATGACACAATGAACGAAACCGCGCGGAATGAACGCGAAGTTGGCGTGGTTTGAACTATCAAAATACCACTCTTGACAACCGGACGTGGTTTGCACGTAAGAATACGCGGGGAATAATAATTACCATACAAAATTGGGAATTGAAAGAAAATCACGTAAAATTTTTTAAATAGGTATAAAATTGACAGAAAGAACTTACTTTTAATCCACCACTATATCTGCAGGAGAATTCACACATATCACAAACGTAAGCCTTATTCTCACCATGGCACTTTATATGCGATTTTAAATTCGTTTTGCTTTGGAAACTGAAAATGAGAAATAAAACATTGAGCATGTCTTATGGGATTTACAGACAAGAGACTGCACTTTTATCATTTCTAACGTAACGATCTTATCGTGGACGTTCACGTCCACATCCATAATATTTATGAATAATGCACGTTATAAACGTCATCGTGGCGGGAAATTTATAAGTGTCTTTATATATTTCCATACATTTTACTTCCCTGTTATGGTAATGCTTTGACGCGTGACGTGGACGCCCACGATAATATTGTCACATTACATACCTAAAAGCGTCGTAAATAACGTTTGTCACTTGTTTGTTAGTCTTCTGACTTATGATAATTATATGAGGACTAGCTGCGCCCCGCGGTTTCATCCGCATAAGTGTCGTGGGGATATTGGGACAAAAAGTATCCTATGTGTTAATCCTGGTTATAAACTGTGTGCCAAATTCCATCCAAATCCGTTCAGCCGTTTGTGCGTGAAGAAGTAACAAACATACAAACACACTCACAAACTTTCGCCTTTATAATATTATTATATAGTGGGATTCTACTCATGTTTTTAACTAGTAAACTAGCAAGGAGATATAAGGCTACTCACCCTTTAGAACAAAAGTCGCAAATATACTTAATACTGGAATGTACTTGCAGTATGTGACCGCTAAGTTTTCTTGGTGTGCTGCAGGTCGTTGGACAGTTATTACAAAAAAGCTTTTTGTCCTGAAAAAAAGAAATCAAATCAAAATCGTCATTGAATATTTTTTTGAATACAATAAGTAGAGCTTTGCCAGCGAGTCCTGCAAAATGAAATGGCGGCAAATTCAAAAATGTCTTCAGCTGGCAACATGATAGTCTGAAATGTAATAATAATTCTACATCCCTACTCATATCAACAATCTAATTAACATAAAAATACAAAAGTATCAAATCCTTTTTTTTTCTGGTATAATTTCATGTTGTCATCTGAAGATTTTTTACGTCATTTCCTTGTTCCACGATTCGGTAGCCAAACTAATATAGCATACATACTTACATCTTCTTCAATGTGGAAATTCCTGTAGTGATGTTCCAGATAAAGACAAGATTTGAATTTCTTCTCACAAATGTGACATTTACTCTGTTTCAATGGGACATGTATCAGTCTATGTGCAAGGAGCTGAGAGAGGCTGTTCAGTTGCTCTCTACAAAGATCACACTTTCGGTCCCTTTTATGGCTATCTAGATGATTATTCAGGAAAATTTTTTCTTCAAACGACTTAGGGCAAATACCTTGAAATTAATTGAAACTTTACAAAATTAAACCAACTATACAAAAAATAAAGGTATATTTGACCTCGTAATTACTTTATCACTTTTGACAACGATGCCCAGCAACTTTAAACTTCATCTACAGTCTGTTCACAGTTATTTTACCTCTGATAGCTGCAACCTTATTGTAAAGAGGATAAAGGTTACAATGATTTCCATAGACCTTTCAGTGGCCGCAACCCAACTGCAACCTTATTGGACTGAGAATAATGATCACTTTGATTTGGACGGCGATGCAAAATCTGAGGTAAAATAACTGAGAAAGGACTGTAAGTGTGACAAAGACAAATGGACCTTGTTGTTTTATGACGTGCAAGTGACATTCAACCATAAGGTGATAAAGTAGTTATGACGTTAATACAAACTCTTTTACAGAAGTAAAATATCACAATGGCCAAAATAACTTATGTAATTACCTACATACAATTAACTAAAAAAATAGGTACTTAAAGTTTGAACAACAATAATTAACAAATTATAATTACCACAGAACCACTTGTCTTTAAGTCCATTAGCAATGCTTTGTAATAATTTCGATGTTTTTACTTTGAGCTTTTTATGTTTATTTCTTTTAATCTTCTTTGGTTTCACATCTGGAATAGACATTAAAAAAACCGGTTAGGTGCGAGTTAGACTCACGCACCGAGGGTTCCGTAAAAATTTGTAGGTAAGTAACTACAAATTTACGGTTTAGGGATTTGTATTCCCTTACGAGTGTCAAAATATGCAGCATAAACAGATCATAAACGCCTGCAACTATTTATTGCGTTAACTTAGAAGTTTAATTTTTCATTGTGCTTTATAATAAAGTAGGTACCAATAAAGCTGAAATTTGTGTAAATATTTTCTTTGTTTTTTTATCAATATTGATTTATCGCACCATTAGAATCAAGTTTGACTTTTTATGATTCCTTTTTAACTAAGTGATGTTCAGATGAACGCTTTGCATTATGAAAATATATTAAAGTAGAATTAATAAAAAGGGTCTTTATTATAATATTTCAAAGATAATTTTGCATACTACACACGACGCCATTGAGCGGGCGCGGAGGGCCTTGTCGGTTAGAGAGCGAACATGACATGCTGGCTCGCAGGTTTGCTCGTTGTATGGTAAGCGTTAAAATTACTCTTTTCAGAGCATACTGCACGACGTTTTACAAGAGCAGCCTGTGGGCTAGGTATAAGTAACCATGACTCATTTGTCATCAAGTAAAATAAAAAAATTAATTGAATTGACTACCTTCTTCTTTTTTAACAATAATGTTGTCATCCTCTTCATATTCAGAAAAGGCATCATCAAAGTTGTTTAAAATTATATCTTCATCATAATTTTCTGCCTTAATTTCTGACTTAATATCCAGTAGCTTGTCATTTTCACAAATTGTAGTACTATTATCAATATCTCTAACAAGTGTTTTATTTTCTGTTTTAATATCCTGAAAAAAGACATTTAATCAGTACTAGCAGCACCTCGCGGTTTCACCCGCATAAGTTTCGATCCTGTGGGAATATCAGGATAAAAACTATCCTATATCCTTTCCCAGGACTCAAACTATCTCTATACCAAATTTCATCTAAATCGGTTCAGCGGTTTAATCGTGAAGAGGTAACAGACAGACAGACACACTTTCGCATTTATAATATTAGTATGGATTGGCATCATCAGCCTATAATATTCAGACTGTCGGTTTACAGGCCTCCTCTCTGTGAGAGGGAGTGGGCTGTAATTTACCACACAGGCCCAGTGCGGGTTGGTAGATGTCACATCTTCGTACTTTTGGTTCTAGTACATGCTGGGTTCCTCACAATGTTTTCCTTTACCATTTTGAGAAGAGTTTTTACAGTATTTAAAGAGTTTGAATTTTTGTTAAGTCCAGGATTAAATCAAAATATATCAGGGTCAATCAATTTGGAGTTATTGATCTCATCTTTGTTTCTTTTATGAATATTAGCTGAACCAACTACTGAATAATACTCACAGAATAAATAATTTCTTTCAATGTAGTTTCTGCTGTTATAGACTTTTCTCTGAATTCTATAAAACATTTGACTGTGTCCAGACATATCTGACATGAATATTGTGGCATACCATCTAATAAGGTAATCTGAAATAACAAAATTAATTGCAAAGTAAATAAAGAAACAGTACAAGCTAAAAATGAAAAACACACTATGTAGGTTGATTTATTTACTTGAAAACTGTCTAAATAATTTAGTAACTGAGTAAATTAATAAAGATAACGAAAATTGTACTTACATTAAGATTTGTTAGCAAGTTATAGTTGTTAATGAAAGTTTCATCCAATGGAAGCATTTGTTTTTCTGTTGATAAACATACTCTACACATCTCCATGTTCATTAAAATTACGTAAAAAGTTACTTTGAACTATAGAAATGAATGGTTTAAGTCAAATTTACGAATTTTAATTTTCTTTCCTAGTTCACATCGCAAAACAACACAAACCACTAATTTTCGCAATGCTGCAAGCTGCAATGATAAGTTGACAGTTGACTTGATTTTATTGTATAGACGCCAGCACAAGCCACTACAATCTGTCAAATTTCTTTAATAGATTTTCGACTTTATCGCCACAACGTAAGGTTCAAGATTGATTGGGAAAATTCGACAGTTTCGTGTAGCTTAATGTGCTGATGTCTGTACTCTGTGTGGACTTGACTGATTTGTTTTTTTTTTTTTATTACGTTAAAAAAACGTCAACCTTAAAGCGTGTCAAAGCGGAATTTTTTGAGCAAAGGTAATTAGGATTTAAATTTGTTATTTTTATTAATTACCCATATTAGCAAATAAAAAGTTTAAGGTTACTAAGGTAATTTGAATTAAAAGCGACTAAAACATTTTGTTATCATTTTATTTAGCTACATTGTGTATCAAGCTTTACATATTTTTATCTGTGGCATACGCGACTGGGGCGTGCGGACTGTCAAAATTGTTTAAGGTACCTATCGATTGTGCAATAAATTCGCATTCTAACATGTTAATTTAATAAACTGCGTTTGTTTTAAATGTAGCAGTAAGTAGTAAATGCCTAGCCGTAAAATGAATTAAGATATATCTTGGGTAGGAACAATATTGTGAATGTCTTAATTAAAGTCGCGGTTAACTCATATTTACTTGTTTGTTGTGAAAACAAGAGAAATTATGGTGGAGAACGGAGCCTCCAGTGGGGGCAGCGATAGCCCCAGTGCAACCTGCACACGTTCAGGTTTACTAGAGACCCTGGTGCGCGGCGTGTGGTATCGTGTTCATTGTACGCTCGAAGAGGATTACCTAAGCGTGTGTCTGGATGATGGCTACGACGCGACCACCACACTGAACGGCACCCTGAACAACAACAACGTAGAGACTCCGAACAGTGACTTCACAGAGGTTCCTGAAGCGATTGCGAATCAAAAACGTTTAGTACAAGTGGTGAAGTCAGACAATAATGGGTTAGGAATCTCAATAAAAGGTGGTATAGAAAATAATATGCCTATATTGATATCGAAAATATTCAAAGGCATGGCAGCTGACCTTACAGAACAGTTATATGTTGGTGATGCCATACTATCTGTGAATGGGGAGGATTTGAAGGATGCTACACATGAAGAAGCAGTCAAAGCATTGAAAAGAGCTGGAAAGATGGTCCAGTTGGAAGGCAAGTGTTCATAACTCATATTAAAAATGTTGTAATGCTTGACACATGGCTAGTACAGGCTAACTAAATTGACCTTAATTACACCAATTCAGTGGCGCGGAGTTGCTAATTGCGCTATTCAGGGCTGTACTGTTATATGAATAGATAGATAAGTACATACAGCTAGACTCATTTGTCTCATGGCTAGGAAATAATACATAAATGGATTATGGTTGGCTACATAATAATTTGATTATTTTAACAAGTTTAGCTAGGCTTTAGAGTGTCTGCTTGAATTTGTCTTTCCTGATGCTTATAAGAATTTTTCTGTGTTGTCTTTTTAATTTTCAACAAAGCTTATATTTAATTTTATGATTAGGTCTCATTAAACTACATATCTCCATCCATCCATCTGTAAACATAGATTCTGATGGAATGAGTCAGTGTTTGTGTGTTGATTAATACCAACAGTTTCCAAAAGGTTAAGATAGGAGAGTATATTAGTAAGGAGTCTTTCGTGACCTACGGCATTCTGCAGGGCAGCGTACTGGGCCCACTCTATTTTTAATTTATATAAACCATCTCTGCAAAATGATGCCAGATAATGGTTGCGTTTTCTCATATGCGGATGACACAGGGTCTTTTTGAAATTGCTATCTGGTTGAACTCACATCTTGTAACACTAAATATTTCTAAAACAAAATATATTGCATTTATAAACTACAACAACACTCAACCCGGATCCAACGTAACTCTCAAAATCCACACTTGTAATACATAATACATCTAGCACAAATTGCCCTTGTAAAAATATAGAAAAAGTGACACACATAAAATACCTAGGTATAATTGTTGATCAGCGGTTATCTTGGCATACTCATACAGATATGGTCATGGCCTGTACAAGAAAACTTATCTGGATATTTAAGAACCTAAGACATGTGACAACTAAAAAAATGTTAACAGAAATCTATGTCACTCTGGCTCAGTCAATTCTTATTTACTGCATACCTGTGTGGGAGCGAGCACAGAGATCTCTTATCAAGGTCATGTATACCAAACCATACAGATTCCCAACCAATGAGTTATATTCTCTTAGCGGCATTCTCACAGTCAGAAAATTATACATACTCCATGCTGTCTTAAAATTACACAAAGTCCTGCCCTATGACCCTCACTCTCAGGAACGAAGATGAAAATACCGGGCTGCACCAATAGTATTTGTTAAAACTAAATACGCTAAAAGACAATTCAATACAAATTCTGCTGCCCTATATAATAAAATTAATAAAATAATCAACATTTATCCCATGACTACTAAAGACTGCAAAAAGGCAATAGTTCAATGGCTAAAACTGAAGACCTATGATGATATTGAATTGTTGCTGCAAGCATCGTCAATATGAGTTGAAAAGATACACGCACGCATGCACCCTCACTCACACACACACACCCTCATACACACATACACAAACACCCCCCCCACCTACACATACACACATACTATTTTTGTTTATTTTTATTTTTTTCTTTAATTTTATTTTTGTTTAAATTCTATTAAGTATGTTTTAGTACACCACTTTTACCATTTTATAATTTGTCATTGATATCTTTACTTAAAAGGAGGTCCCTATGTAAGATTTACTGTAAAAGTTGTACATGTTATTGCAATAAACTTTTTGTATTTTGTAATAGTCTGTACCTTTTACTTAAATTTATTATGGCTCATAGTTAACCTAACTAAACTCTAACTCATTCCAATCAATTTACATGAAAAAACAGCATTCTGCCAGCAGTCACAACCAGTGGTGGATTTACACATTTGCTGCCAGTAGGCTATTCAAATTTTGTTGCCCCTACCAACCTCACAAGAAATTGTTTTTGGATACCTATCTATATTTCTGAGCTCATAAAAGCTCGAATTATGTACTACTAATAAGGTGGCGCCTTAATACCTACTACTTACACAATAATGTTGCTGCCCCTAAAATCTGCCGCCCTATGCTCCAGCCTACTCAGCCTGTTGGTAAATACTAGTCACAAAACTGAAATTGATAAAAAAACTGAATCTGATAAAATATTGTCAAGAATGGCCAATTTAATCATTCAATGTCAATAGTTCTTTTTATATTGAAACTCCTTTCTTGTGCTAGTTTAATTGCTGTTGTTTTCTTTCCTGAGTCATAATATACCTCAGAGTCTATTCCGTGTGCCTTTTGGTAAAGGCTTTAACATTTCCCATTGCTTTCTGTCTTTTGGAACTCTTCTCCAGTTTGGACCTGTTGTGAGATTGAGTTTGTTCTCCCATCTTTTATGTTGTCAACCACTATTTCGTTTGCCATCTGTAGAATAACATTCTGTTAGAATTTTACTCTATTTATCATGGGGGCTCCATAACATGTGACTCGCCCATCTCCATTTCCCTTTTTTTTTTCTTCTTCAATGGCAACTGAGCCGATGTCGACTATTCTGCCAGCGTCATGTGGTGACGGCGGCAACGCAGCAAGGTGAGCCGCAGCCGTCGAACTTTGCACTCCGTGGTAGTTATCTAGTTATACGTTAGTAGCTGAAAGGACAAGACAATTTTTGTTAGTAAAGTTTTTTTTTTTTAATATGTTTGGAACACAAATCTATTTACAAAGTTAGTTACTACGCACCTAATTACAATTTAATTTCATTTAAATTTAGAAAAAATTATAAAATTTTGTTAAGTTTAGGAGAAAAGTTAGTCAAGAGGGAATGGAAGTTAGTAGGAAGAGGTATTTTAATTTTGGAAAGTTTATGATACAAGTCAAAGGATTGGGAATCTCCATTTCATTTGTTCTATCTTAGTGAGGATGTCTGTCACTCCTGTCTGAAGTTTTATAAATGTGTTCCTTTCTCTGTTTAGTTTCTTGATCTAACATATTCCTGTGGTGTTGGAGAGTGCCCAGCTTTCGTATCCATAAGTGAATTTAATAATAGTGGTCTTTAATTTTGTTGATGTTGAAGTTTACCCACAGGAATTTCCACCCTAAATTTGTATAACAGAGTTGATGTTTTGTTCAAAATCAACTAATTAATCCACAGTCAAATATCTGCGTGAGGTGACCCCATACTTCCGTAAGGCGTCAATCATCAGTGAGGTGGGATGGGAGTTGCAGCGTGGGTTCATGGCTGACGTGCCCCCTTCGCCCCCTTCACCTCGACGCCGCAGAGCTGACACGCGCTACGTACCTTTGCTAATGGCATGCATCGCTAAGAATTTGCGTCATCGTGACCCAGGTAAAAAATCTTGAATGATTATCATAGAACTTGTGCCAGTATGACTAAAGTAGTCTTTCACTAAAAACTTTTAATATTAAGAGGTTACTTCTTGGTTACCTTTTTCAGGCATAACATTTAAAATATATATGTGGTTGTGTTGTGATAAAAGCCAGAACCAAAAATAAAAAACCTGATTGTAGCAAAAAGTTCGAAACAAGCTTACTTTTCAAACAGTTTAATACAGTTGGTGGCAGTAATTTTAGTTAATTCTCAGATTTGATACCAGATTTCACCAATTAGGTACCTACATCACTCCTTGAAAAGTGAGCTTGTTTCGAACTTTATAGTTGTAGTCGGGTTTTTTTATTTTCCTTTTAGTATTTAATTTTTTTGAAATCGTCTCCTCAATCCACTTATTTTAATACCCCACATGGTCATGGTACAATTTTTTTTGAAGACTTCTTATTTACCACAAAACCTAGCCTATAACTCTCGCGTGACCTAAACGAGTCGATAGACCTCGATGTATGCTTCGAGAAAAACAACCCTGTCTTTGCTGTCGGGTAAAATTTCGTTTCTTATTTGCCATTGTAGAGGAGCGAACCATCGAGATCTACTCTCCGGACGGCGTGCACGCCTTAGCGTTGCGTGCGGGCAGTGCTCAGGGCGCGACGGGTTGGCATCGCGCGTTGCACGCGGCCGTAAGACGTGCCGCACGTGCTGCCCTGGCGCGCGCTCGTCCACGACTGCGGCCGCTGCTTGGTGATGTGCGATATGCTGGCTGGCTGGCGAGGCGACCTCCGCAGGATCATGTGAGACTGAATTTCGAACACCAAACTCAAATTCAAAGTCAATTTATTAAAAAAATCAAATGTTATTAAAAAATCTCACTAACGCACAGCTTCAGTTCTTCAGTTAACTTTTGTTGCGACCTTGAGACACAGAAGCACACTTATAAGCCCACTTTTCACTTATTACACTATGCGTACGCTATATACAGGGACCCTTTCCCTAAATCAGGATGGTATAAAAAGAGAAAAGAAAGACGGATCCCCATTAGAAAAAAAAAACACCTAAATGTTGGGCCCTAAATATCGCGTAATATAGGTTTTATTATCGAACTACTCTACTCTCTAAATAACTTGTATGTACCTATAACGGCAATACCATTTGGTTGGTTGAAGTCATTTCAAACAATTTCTGGTTTCCACAGATGAGTGCTTCCGGAGGTTCCGACAGTTCTGATGAGGCTGATGGTTGGCAACCCACGTTTGTTGCGATAACTGATAGAGAAATCAGGTGAGCTTCGCAGAGAATCTTATAATTCTTAATGGAAAAAATCTGGTCAAAGAAACCTGAGCGAGGCGTCCGAAAACGCTTTGCGTTGTATAAACACCTGGAAGTAAGAGATTCACGAAAAAGTTGCTTTTACTTAGCAGTGGGTGATTTCGCGCTGGCATACATGAGACTCCCACAAGACGCTCGCCCTTCTATAATTCTTAGTGCTATAGCTGGGAAGAAGAAGTGGCGCAACAAACTCCCCAGCAACACGGCTCTCTGTTAAGCTAGAAGAACTTGGTTCTATACAATAGGAAGGAAAGCACGTTACGCCGTTGGACCCGGCTGTCATTAGTAGATCTTTGACAGTCGTTACAGGTAGCCAGAAGCCCAAAGTCTGATAATCAGTCTTACCAAGGGGTATTGTGTTACCCAGTTACTGGGTTGTGGACATCAGACAGACAGTCGCTCCATGTAAAATACTGGTACTCAGCTGCATTTGGTTAGACTGGAAGCCGACTCCAACATAGTTGTGAAAAGGCTAGTTAGGCAGTTTGATTGAATGAATTACTTTGCATACTCAATCAGAGTATGCATAGTAATTGACATTACAAAACAAAGAAACACTAAATATTAAATTAAATTACACTGCTTGGCATCAAAATAAGAGCAAAAAAATGTATATGTGGAATTTGTATATACACGTTAAATTCGGATATGTAATCAGAATTTATCTAGCACAACCAGTTTTGATGCTATAGGCAATTTTTGTTTTTATTTAGTTTCCCTTTAGTTGACAGCCAATAAATATTTTTGCCGCCACTACATATCAAATTAGGCTTATAAAAAAATTGGTAAAAGCTATGGACAGAGATGCATTTAAATACCTGAAAAGTAATTTTCCACAATAAGAGAAATCTATAATGACCAATTGTTAAAATCTAATTTGGTTGATAAAGAAAAGAGAGCAGACCTTTTGAAAATATATGACTGGTACAAAAACTTCATTCTTCATATCAACAACTCGAATATACATATAATAAATATGTATTTATTATGTCAACATCAGTATATTATTTAAAAGAAAAAATCTCAACAACTAGACGTGTTAGAATAAATTTGTGAACAGAGTTGGATTCAGCATATTAATTAATAACGTCAATTATTAAAATCATATAAAGTTCTTGTACCCGCCTTTTTTTGTTTTTGCCGACCAATGTTATTTGCCGTATGTTTACCAAGACTGGTTAATGGTAAGGTGGTCGCTCACCAGATTGTACGAAGCAGCCCCCTGGTCGGGCGAGGCGTGGTGCGCGCCCAGCGAGTGCTTCGGGCTGGCGGCCACGCGCCTGGCGTGGTGGCGGCGCGCGCGCGGCGGCGCGGCGGCGCTGGGCGTGCGCGCGGGCACGCCGGCCGGGCTGGCCGCGCGCGCGCTGCGGGCCGACACGCCGCACGACCTGGCGGCCGTGGCCGGCGCGCTGGTGGACGGCGCGCACCACGCCGTGCGCGACCAGCCCGAGTTCACCTTCCGTAAGTTATCCATAGGTACTACGACTGTACTAGCATCCACCATCTTCTGTTTATATACGTTCACAAAATACCTAATTGCTCTAAGATTTACCCTTTGATGAGAGAGAAATACTGATCCAATTGCAAACATTATTTTCGTGATGGAAAGCTACATTATTCTTGAGTATAATAATAATATATTTTTGCCAGAAAAAGTTACTCTGAGAATCTCCATAAGGATTGATACTGTATTGCACAGTTAGTCAAATATTTTAGAATTATATTTTATTAAATACCTAAATATTTTTTTTATAACAATAACGTTCAGAGACCTCGATTTTTCACAGCCTAAATCAAAAATAGTCCATTGCCTGTCACTGTCACCCCAAGTAAAATGTCTACATTTATGTCTGTAATTACGTGTGGTGTATATATTAAAAATTATTCTATTCTGATAGTTCTCTCGCATTCTCATAAATTACAATTAGGTAGACTAGGTATGCAATCTTGCTCACCAAGAAAACGTTCATTACCAGGATGTCGTTTCCGCGGCGCATGCGCCCGCCTGTCGCTGGGCGCGGGCGGCGTGTGCGTGTGGGAGGCGGCGGGGTCGCTGGGCCGCGGCGGCGCGCGCGCACTGTTCCGGCGCCCGCTGCACGCGCTGCGCGCCTCGGCCGACGACGACCGCTCCGCGCTGTGGCTGCACTTCGCCGATGATGATACGGTCGTAAGTACATTTTGATTGCTCAACTGATAGTGATTTTCTCTTGAATTATTTTGTAAAGTGAACAGGTGGTAAAATAACTGATATGCCGGTTGGATTCATGACAAACTGATTGCTGAAGTCATTGACACGTTAGTCATATTACGGCATTTTAATTAATTTACTTATTGAGACTAAAATTAAAATGTGAACATTGTTAAAGTACAGTTTAGCACCCTCTGAAAAAAACAAAAATACCTAAATTCCCTAAATTTTTGACAAGTTTTGGACATTGATTGTTGTGACTGAAATGAGATTGCGACTTGAATTTAAAAGTTTTTAAAGTTTGACTGGCCTTCAGATAACAAATGAAACGCACGGCAGTTTGTGTGTTGGATGTCAATAATGACGGTTGAAAGGATCAAAATTGATCGACCACAATCTAGTTGTCATTCTTTCAAGTATAGTTTTTTTTTTTTTTTTAAGGATGGGAAATCATCAAATGACCCCTCCCGCTCTGGGTGGAGCAGAAGGGAGTGTCAGACTCTTACTGACTAAAACCCATCCGTGTTCCTTCCTTAGCCCTTTATGTTCCGGGGCAGCGGTAACCCTTTCGGACAATCCCGCTGCCCAAAAGATTCTCTCCGGCGGGGAATCGAACCCCGGTCTCCTGCGTGAAAAGCGGGGATACTTACCACTATACTACCGAAGATCCAAGTATAGTTGATTCGTCGATTTTGTTTCGATTCTTCATCTCATAGTACCCATTACTCCAGGAGTTAGACATGGAAGGCAGCCCAAAACCGGCAGTGTTCATCCTGCACAACTTGCTGTCGGCGCGCGTGCACTCGCTGGCACCGGGCGAGGCGTCGCCGCCGCTATAGCCCGCGGGCGACGCGCGGCCCGGCGACGCGCGGCCCGGCGACGCGCGGCCCGGCGACGCGTGGCCCGGCGACGCGCGGCCCGGCGACGCGCGGCCCGGCGACGCGCGGCCCGGCGACGCGCGGCCCGGCGACGCGGGGCCCGGCGACGCGCGGCCCGGCGACGCGCGGCCCGGCGACAGCGCCACAGCCACTACCCGGCCTAACTAACGACACGATTCCTTTAGGACTGTTGTCGCCATCTTTTTAAAGATCGCGACCGTTATTGTACTAGACCTGTGGACGTGTTGGAAAGATTTGAAACCGGTTACTACCGGTTATTTGGCAGCGAAATTTGCTTAGAATTTTTTATGTATATTTTCACGCTGACAATTAAAATTGCGAAGAGTGTGAAAATGCATGTAAACTTCAATTTGTAATGTGAGTCAGCTGTAGGATTCTTTGGAATATCTATTGTAATTGTAACTATTACTACACCCATTCCTAGAACATTGTGTTAACACATGAATGTAGTACCATAATATAATTTGTAACTGTTCTCATCGAATCTCTTGTAACTGACGTATCTGTGATGTTTAACGATTTATCATGATCCCTTCATATCTGACCCGTATCAATAGTAATATTTTGTAAACTTATCTAGTGACTGATGTAGTTCATAGAACTATTTCCCAATGGAAGTCAGTGATGATTACATATTTAACGCACCTTTTATATTTTATAAAACGTTTGATCGGTAAAACTTAAGTATTGGTAGGGGGGACAGCCAGTAAAGTAAAGGGTTTTCTTAATCCCCTTCTTGATAACACCAAACTATAAATTCAGTACCTAATATTTTTTGTTTCTGTAAACTAATATTGCCAAAGAGTTCAAAGCATAATGGACAATACATTTCTGGACATAGTGGCCATAGTTCCCTGTATGGATATTGCTGAGTCACCCGCGTTGCCCACACGTGTACGTCGCGTGGTCGCGAGGTGTCGGCAGGCGTCTTGCTTCGCTTGTATGTGGCTGTCATTGTTCTTCCAAAGATATCAATTATTGAATTTTTGTTTTGTTTGACCTTGTAGCTTAATGTAGCGTAGAAGAATGTAATTATCGATTATCGTTTGAATTGATCATAATGTATTTTTATAATTTCCGTTGTAAATAAATAGGTATACTGTTTTATAAATGGTACATTCCCAGAATGTAGACGATTACATTTGCTTTAATATTTGTAGCGTTTATCTCTAGAAGGGAATGGTAAGGTTTCAATAATATATTATGATGTATATTGTGTAGTCATATGTAACTAATAAGAAGGCAATATGCGAGGTGATATCTAACATATTAATATTATTTATTTTGATATCGAATCGTACAGCCTGTGTTGTTAGTGGAGATGCCTCCAATTTTTATTTAAGTACTCATTTATGTACTGCATTATTAGGTACAAAAATATTAATTGTAATATCAGAAAACGTACCTCAAGATTGTTTACTTTGTATAATCTTATTAACATTCCCTAATCGTGATTACATTTACATTCTTAAAAATAAAAAAACTTAAAATATGCTTACTCGATTTTTTATAAACAAGTACTTACTATAACTATAACACTAATTTGTATTTTACTAAATAAACGAACACATACTGTAACTTGAAAAACGAAAGTATTTACTAAATAAATTGTATTTGCTGTTTATATTATCAAATGTTAGGTTTTAAGCTGGGGGAGGCAAAAGTTATCGACTTTACGGATATGTTTAGTACTTCTTTTTTTACGAACAAAAGCTAGTGATAGCGAATTTCACTAAAAAGAAATTAAAAACTGAATAATCCGTAAAGTTTTACTTCAAAAGACGCAGTGTTCTGATATCAAACTAAGTTCTATAAAAGACAACTCATATAACATAGTTACCATGATTTTAACTTATTTAGGAACTATCAGGAATCTCTGTGTTAAACAGTTTCCAGATCCGTATTATAAATTATAACGCTAAGATACTAATCTTGTAATCTCTTAGAATTTCTACTGGTGACATTCCTTCATACTATCATATTACAATTCCACTGCGGGCGCATAAAGCCGTCGTATCGAATAGACTGTATAGAACTAATATTGTCTACTGTTGTTATTTGTTTGATGACTTTAATCCCGTATTTATGGTAAACAAGAGTTGCACAACATTGTTGCAGCAACATAATTTTGTGTCACATGTTTCACAAACAAACTGCTTGCAATGTTGCCAGCAACACGTTTCAACAGCAATATTGCGCAAATTTTGTTTGTCAGGAATACGAGGCCGTAAGCTACCTTCAGAAGACCCAGCTTGTTGTACGATTGGTAAAGCCCATCCGAATGAGTCTCAAGAATTTGCAGTTTGCAAATTTTGTTTGTCAGGAATACGAGGCCGTAAGCTACCTTCAGAAGACCCAGCTTGTTGTACGATTGGTAAAGCCCATCCGAATGAGTCTCAAGAATTTGCAGTTTGCACTCATCTATCCATTAGCTTCCAATTTTCCGTCAAGTTGGGTAGTGTGTAGGCAACCTATGACGTATTTAATTGTACCCCAAGTGAGTCATTTTTACCAATTTGTTATTTATTTAATGTTTTAATATATTTTACAACTAATTCCAGTTATTATTATTATTGGTTTTGCAAGACATTACGATGAGTTGTAGAGTGTTATATCCTAGTCTTGCATTATGAGACTGAGTTTTATTTTCAAATTATATTTATATGTTATGGATCAGGGGCATAGTACTTCTACACCGTCTATGCAAAACGTTAGATTACGAGTCATAATAAATTCATAAATAATTAGGTACTTAACTGTATTCTGTTTTAGGTAAGCCAACTGTTACATACATTCATGTGGGGTGCAAGTACGAACTACTGTTGTGAAGGTTCAGTTAGTCGTCTTGGAACTGGTTGTATGTTTGTGTCACAAATGTTTCTATACTTTGTGTGGAGACAAAAACACGTCACAAACACACATGCTATGGTGAGACAAATGCTACCGAAGATCATCGACTACTTCACCGTGGCTAATACTTAATACGTAGTCGATGATATAATAATGCGTTCGACTCCCGGCGACGCCCTAATGCAAATCTCGCCTTTTGTATTAACCTACAGTAGGCTGCCGGAGCGTATATTTACGCGTTATTATCACACTCGCGCGCGTACTGTATTTGCATGCGGTGTGGCCCGGCGGCATACGAAAGGTTAAGGACTATACTTATCTTACAAATAACACATTTTTTATCTATCAAGTAACGACAGTGACTTGTAAATGCACCCCCGTCGCGCAACGCTATAGTTGACTTGTATGATTTCCAACTTTACTATAAGGTTTTTCTAAAATGTGTTTACAATGCTAGTTGACTTGTTTCATAATACGACTCATTGGTAGCTGTCATAGCATTTATGATCATCTGTAGTAAGATCTGTCATTCTGTCATGCATTAAAAACAACGAAGAAACATGCTGTGTTTATTTTTTTTATATTGCCTTTTTATAGTACCTACTGGTCGATCAATACCTACCATGAGACATCTTGAGTGGCATACGCCCTGGCACCGGTTTAGCGCTTTAGATTTGACGTGCGTTTTGGCATCTCTGAAATCCGTCAGTAAGTCCGCAGCTATAATGTCGCGACAAGGGTGACAACTGAAAGTTGTTTAATTAATATGGTCGTACCTACGAAAGTACGTCTTTCCAGAAAATTGACATTGACAATGTTTCGTGCCCGTGACGCCTTTTACGTACGTACGTTTTTGTCGTATAAATACGACTGAGAACCTATTATCGTCTTTTGTTTTATATTACGTTGCACGATAATTCGTCGTAGATATTTATTTGTTAAATACCCTAGGTATCTAGAGCTGTGAAGGCTGTAATTACAAAGATATTTTAATTATAACTACTTAGAAATTACTTTTTATGATATAAATTCCAATTAAAAATATTTGATTCTGTATAAGCACTAAGATAAATGCTAAACCAGTACTGGAACGGTACATGTGTGTATCCCAAGAATGATCAGTTTAGCTTCAACTATTCTTAAAAATAAAAACATCCAGACCGGAATAAATCTCTTCAAAATGGAATGTCGTTTTTCTCGTCTATGCGACAAAGTGTAGGAGAATCGTGTTGTTCCGATGAAGTCTACGTTTCATTAGGTCGAGGGGCTGAGCAGGGGCAGTGCTCGGCGGAGGGCCCTCGCAGCCTACTTCAATAGTCGGCTTATTACTATATATACAATAGCTTTCTTTACCCCACACATCACCACATTTTCAACCCTATTCTTAAAACCATAAGACGCGGTATACTCTGGCATGTGAGCGTCGGTATGAATAGTTGTGTCTGCGCTATTGTCTCGCCTTTCTATTGGAAAGCTGACAAAGAAATTAGCTATGTCTGTGTTTAGTACGTAAAACGAATGATTGCTTTACATTTTACAAAAGAGATTTGTTTCGAACCTGGTTTAAAAGTAAATTGAATTAACTTAGGACACCTACTCGTTAAACATCGAAGCCTCGGAAGCAGTGCATTTTACTGAAAATAGTTGCAGGTGGAGGATCACGAATATCATCAAGTAGGTCTTGAAAAGTTGGAAACAGGGCATGGTCACGACCAACAGCATTGGGGAAACGACCCAATGAGGAGGAGGATCTGGAAAATCTGTAAACGAACTAATATCCAGTCAGTCATAATGCCACTGAAAATTAGCGCTGTGCTCTGGGTCCCTATGCAAGGGGCCCGCGGCCCCCCAAACTCTTTCTATGGACTGGACTGAATGCATATCCATCAAGACATTGCTTCAATGAGGAACGCTGAAGAAGTAGGTAGGTACCTACCATATCTTCAGCAGCAGTAGCGTAACTATTAAGGTTCAAAGTGGGCAGTCAGTACGAACTGACTGCCCACTTTGAACGGTCGGCACATGCCAACAATACACCGACCTAGAGTCGGCGAAAGGATTTCAGGATAACAAAGTAATGCTTAAAAGATAGCGCGGTCTGAGGGGCCTCCGCGCGTCCACAGTTTATCACGTTGACTGCCAGGCAACATGGCAGACACAATAGAAAATCTATGCTCTAGTCTAGTGCTAAAGCTAATAGGTCAAAATGTTTTTTATTTCTTATTTTTATCATGGGTAGGTAGGTAAGTAGGTATTGTGTGCATGGTTTTTCAGGGTGGAAATCCAATAAGGCGACAACTTCATGAGAGCTTCTACAAACTTACTGATTCATACTTTCTCTCCCTCGCTCTGTCTCTTTCTATAATATAGGTACGAGTGTGTGTGTGCCTGCGAGTTACGCGTAAGGAACTTCGTTCCTGACGGGGGTCCCTCGAATAATGAATCCCAAAAACATCATAGTGCAATTAAATACTAGATGTGGGAGACACGCTGTCTGGCGTCTCAGAAATAAACCCTGGATCCGCCCTTGCCTAATCGTTAGACTTTCGCGGTTTTACAAAATATTCGATGCACGGAGGGAACTACATCGTTAATGGTGGCAATTAGCAATGGCCACTTACTTACAAATTCATCAAGCACAGCTGTTATTTAATAAGTTCCATAGAAAATTGTATTGAAAAGTTAAAAATCCTTAGGTAGGTAATTTATTTGTGGTTGGCGCAACATGTCTTACCGATTTCCACCATAACTTTTCATTTAGGTACCGGTGCCACATTCCGACATCCTCTTGTTTTCATTTCTTATTCTTTCCATTCGTGTAACACCATACATCCCTCATAGCATATATTCTCATCTCAGCTGCAAGTAGATACCACCCCACATACCTATAATTTAATTTTTACTTTCTTCAAAATCGTTTTTGAATATCAGACCACCAAAAACGCTTTCTCTTATAAAGAGAAGTTCAAAGAAATGAAAAGCGCAAAGGCGGACTTGAGAGTGGTGTGAAAGTAGAAGTGTCTTTACAACCGTCTATCTCATAGGGACTAAAATAAACCAGGAAATTCGAGTAACTGCGAAATCTAAGTTAAATAATATCAGTACGACGACGTTGTGCAATGAATAATTTTCATGAGATTTGAAGCTGCGATGCCGACATATCGTCATAGTCGCTTTTGCCAAAATATTGCTGTATATTTTGTTATAGCTGTTCTCTAGAGGACGAAAACGTTGCTGGTCAGCCCGCGTATCTTATAAAATGGATTTATCTGCCTTTAATCATTATAAAGAAATACCTACGGGTGTAGTTTGTGTAGTAACCAGTGAACAAAAATGTGACATAAATATTGTAAAGCTGCAACTCTTACGTAAATACTTTTCCAACAATTTCGTAGCCAACGATTATGTCATGTTCACCTTTCATAGTAGTTATTTTTGTATCACATAAGTACCTATGTACAATGTTGATTCTTTACTTAGATTGTAGACTAAGTAAAAGTGTTGGTTTGTTTACGGTTTCCCAAAAAATACACAATACAACAGTAATCAGTGTCGTGTGCGAAAATAAATTGTAAACAGGTACCTATATAAGTTGCCACTGATCACAGTGGACAAACAATAATATTTTTCTACTACATGCTTTTACAAAAAATCTAATTACATGTAAAAATTAAGAGAAATTAAATAATTATTTGGCCGGTAAATTGTGGAATTGTGGAGATTTAATAATATGTGACCTAAATGAGTTCTACGCCAAGTTCTTTTCATTATTAAACACGCAATTTAATGACACTATCCTACTAAAACCTAAAAGTATTTAAGCACACAAAGTTCATAATTAGTGATTGGGCGACTCCAGGTACCTACCTATTCGTAAAAGTAGGGAAAAACCTTTTGAACATTATGGGCAATATATGAATAACACAAGCATTCATCGTATGTTACAACATATTCTAAGACTTTTAAAAGTGTATCCCAAGTAGCTAAAGCTCTATAGGTACTAGCAATAAAATAAAAATCAGCTGTTGATAAAATAAAAACTACCTGGCAAATAATAAATAACGAAACAGGTGGGAAAAACTTTTTTACAAAAAAAGAACAACCGACTTCCAAAAAAAACTACAAAGTGATAAATAACTTTTATTTCCGAAGTCGGTGTCGTTGGTTCTGCATTTTCGTTTATTGACACCGACTTCCGAAATAAAAGTTATTTATCACTTTGTAGTTTTTTTTGGAAGTCGGTTGTTTTTTTTTTGTAAAAAAGTTTTTATTTTTCACTTTTTAGTGAGAGAGTTTGTAATTTATCTAAGTTACAATAGCCTAACGTCAACTGCTCATCACCTTTTACAAAATATTGCTTTTCCCGATGCTGGGACCTTAATTTTTGAGGAGTTCTCCTGGTAAGAACCTGAAGAACTCCACTTCACCACCACACGCATTGTGACGAGCATAAATTGCTTAGCAACCATATTAAAGTAATCGAATCGCAACCCGTGAAATATTTATCATTGATTAGTTCCGATGGCCGTCTGTAGCCTTCATCATCAGCTCCACTTTACCAAATGATGATTTCCGAGAGCAAATGCTCAAGTTACTCTAAAAAATATCCAAATCGCTATAGGTTTGCCAATAAAATTTGAGGGTTTCCCTCGATTTCCATGGGATCCTCTCATCAGATTCCAACTTGCTGACAATGGGACCACCTTGGGAGTATACCCTTCAAGTTACTCTAAAAAATATCCAAATCGCTATAGGTTTGCCAAAAAAAGTTGAGGGTTTCCCTCGATTTCCATGGGATCCTCTCATCAGATTCCAACTTGCTGACAATGGGACCACCTTGGGAGTACACCCTTTCAAACAAAAAAATAATTTTCGAAATCGATCCACAAATGACGGAGAAATCGGTGAACATACAAAAAAAAAAAGAAAAACATACATAAAGTCGAACATATAACCTCCTCCTTTTTGGAAGTCGGTTAAAAAAACAGCATAATAATGAGTTTAATTTAGAAATTGCATCAGGCCCCATCAACTCAGATTTAGAAATACGAGTAGCTCAAGAATTCGAAAACTTTTTTGCTAATAGATATTCCCCTTAAAATTATATTGAAGCTTTAAATTCCTCACCCGCGTTTTCCGATGCTTTACTTGGAAATAATGTTAAACCATGCCCTTCGGAGTTTAGGTTTCAACATACAAAGCCCCAGGCTATTTTAAAAGCTTTTAAATATCTTAAAATTAAATCGACAGAAGATCTCTGGGGAATGTCTGTAAAAGTTCGATTGCGCTGAATTTAGCTTTCATATTTAACAACAGTGTAGTCCAAGGAGTCTTTCCAGGAGTCTTTCTTGATCGCATGGCATGTCTTTCTGAAACACAGTAAAGTAGGTAGTTCCTTTGTTCAAATCCGGTGATAGTAAAGAACCCAACAATTATAGGCCTGTGTTATATTATCTGTGCCTGTGTCAATTCTGCCAGTTCTCAGTAAGGTGTTTGAAAAGTTGGTGCTCAAACAAAAATTACGTCACTTTAATAAAAAATCCATTTTTCATGAACATCAGTATACGGCTTCATCAAAGGGCGTCGAACCACTGACACCGGTGTCACCCTATTAAAGAACAATTTTAACGCCTGGGAAGAGGCACAAGATGCCATTGAAAGAAAGAAAGAAAGAAAAAACGTTTATTGGCATCTTTTGCGACCTCTAAGGCGTTTGATTGCGTAAACCATGAGACACTTCTGCTGCAAGTAGAGCACCATGGTATTAGCAATATAGCTCTTGATTTACAAAGATCATGCCTGAAGGATAGAAAGCTTAAAGTAAACGGTGTAAACTCATTAGGTATGGTATGAATTCTTCACACAAGATGTGTTTTTTTTCGGCGTTTTTTGCCTTGTGGTACGGAACCGTGTGCGCTCGTCCGTCTCACACTTGAACGGTTTTTTCTTTTTACTGTTTTGTGTTAGAATTTTTGTTTTTATTTTTTATTAATAGGTTTGTAAGTCCCACAACCCAATAAAAATATAAAATTCACCAAAAATACTCCTTAACAAACCAATGATGAAGAGAACAGCTGTCACTTGGTTCGCCAATTTATTAATGAAGTATATTTCGTAGGTTCTGCTCGCCGCTCCAGTGCGATTCATTTCATTGCTATAAATTTAGTTTAAACGTCGTGTACCCTCCTTCCGCATGATTAGCGGATGTCTGTCGGCGACGTTTTCAATTGTGCACGAATTATCACACTTTGATGTCTATTAAATTAGAACTCATTATTACATTTATTGGGTTGCCTTGATGGGTTAAAGTTATGTCATATTTTTCCGAAGATCTTTGCTTGATCAATATGTACATACATGATGATCAGAAGCCTCTTTCTACGATTAGCTTACGGTCCAAAGTCAAATCGTATATTTCGATTAGACCATTAAAACGCACCTTTGAAAGTCAAAATTACAAGAAAAAAGAAAAATTTAAATCGTGTCGTGTAGTACCCGTAGCAGTTATGATACGGCTACATTGTCGCGATAAACCGATCTACATTTCGCGCGTTCTCTGTTTACAATGAGACATCGAGCGGTGTGCGAGAGAGAGCGCATGTAGTTCGCGTTATCGCGACAATGTAGCAGTAGCATTAACTACCGCCTTGCTGACTGATGGCTGATATTTTTACCACGTACGAAGTTAGTTTCACGTAGATCGTGCCGAACCGAGAGATAAAGAATCGGACGATCGCGAGGGAAATAGTTCTTTAATCGAAATGCCTATTTGGTGCTTTGAAAAGATTATGCATACTTGTAAATATTTAGCTGCAAGAATATCATTCGCTACAGGCAGTCGGCTGCCACAAATCAAAATCTAGTAAACGCCATATAAAATAAAAAACAGTTTCCCATATTCTTTATTTTCATAGTAAGTCCCATCAAATTGTAATAGCACCTGCGTGAAAATCATAGCAATAATGGAGAT
Source organism: Gortyna flavago (assembly GCA_963669345.1). Taxonomy (NCBI): domain Eukaryota; kingdom Metazoa; phylum Arthropoda; class Insecta; order Lepidoptera; family Noctuidae; genus Gortyna; species Gortyna flavago. Next base: position 6,450,508 of record OY770129.1, on the reverse strand, counting down.
TCGAATACCGTTAAAACTAGTAGGTAGGTGTTATCACACACTGATAAAATTACTTACTAGTAAAAAAATGTAAGTCACTTTGATCATTTCCAAACCGAACTTACTAGGTTTTTTCGCTCTCATGGAAAATTTGGATAACACTTACTAGGTTTTGATTTGGGGCAGCCGAGCTTGGTTAGGTCTCTGAAACGACACGAATGTGAGTGTGGTTAGACCCTCAGGACTCAGACAATTTCCATTGTTAAACGTTCAGAAACCCGACTTAAGTCACCTCGTACGACACTCGCAGGAAGATAGAGAGTGGCCTAATCGTTTCCGGGAGCCCAGACACGGCCGGTGGCGTCTTTCAGCGCTTTTGTTCTTACTACGTACTAATATTATAAATTCGAAAGTAACTCTGTCTGTCTGCATGTATGTTATCTGTATGTTATCTTTTCACGCCTAAACCAATGAACGGATTTCGATAAAATTTGGCAGAGAGATAGATTGCATCCCGGGGAAGGACACGATAGTTTTATCGATATACCTCGCGGGCGAAGCCGCGGGCGGAAGCTACTCTGTTATATGTACAGTCAGTACAGTTGTAACCATACAATTACTTACAGCTCCAAGTTTGGCAAACAATGGTGCAAGTTTAACGAGAGCGTTTGGGGAATCATTAGATAAGATGCATACCTACAGACTTGGTTCTGGTTTAATAACATATTGTGGCTGGTTATGAAATTACTGGAAACTTTGCGGTCTAAGGAAGGTCCAATGACCTTATTTACTGGACACGTAAATATATAAAATAGTCATATTCATAGAGGTATTTAACTGAATAGTAAGTCTTTGATTTTGACTAAAAAAATATGAGTTATGTGAACAATTTGTGTGAGACAAATAAGAAAATAATACATGGTACCTATCGGCATCGAGTCTTCGCGTGATAAATAATTTACGTAGTTCCAAAATCCCTATCATACATTATTGCTCCATAACACAGTACCACAGCAGTTCAATGAACTGTAGCGTAATATTTGTAGAATTTACGGCGCCGTAGACGCTACGGACTGCTACGCCGTAGCACATACCGTAGCTGGCAATTAATACCGCAGTGTTGGCATTTCGTTTCAAATACGTAGCAATAGGTTGATGTTGATATTAATGGTCTATTGTGTTCTAGTTAACGATATTATTAAAAGGAATATTAATTAGTTTCTTGTTAGAATAGAAGCTTCACTAAGCGGATGCAGTATTATCATTTTTGTTGTGATTATGCCCTCATCTGTGAGGCAAGCTTTAAGTTCGGTAACAGTAGAATAAGTAATTATGTCTCATTAGTGACAGTTGAGCTCATATACAGTATGTAGTGATATGTCCCTTATTCAAGGATTTAAAGAAGCAAAAACAACTACTCAGTTTTAGTATAATTTATTGTTGTTGTTTTTATCAACCCTTAATCACACAAACACAAGGCGTGTATGAAAGAATGTGTCAGTTGGCAATCACACAACAAATGACTATTTGTCTCCGCTTTTTTTTCCGTACCATTCTTTTCACGCAACTCAAGACACATTGCCCAAGCAGCCATGATAACTAACTAATAAACAGCGAACCGAATGCAAGGCACTTGTGCATTGCCTCTTAAATAAAAGTTTCACGAGAGCACACTGTAAATCATAATTTCGTGATGCACTGCAGACGCAGCGTTGCGAAGTTACTTCGCTGTAAAAGTAATTTAATATGTAGGCAGAATAAATACGTTGCTTGGAGGAGCTCGCATGACGGTGAAACTGACGGAACACGTAAGCAACTTTAAATTAATAGCTTGTCTATAACAACATCATCTACCGCATCATTTGTCTTTTGTTTTTATTTTCGTCAGCGTTAATTTGGGTTATAATAGCTCAGTTTTTATTTGGGTTTTTCTGTGTATCATAATATACAGCGGTGTAATTGCGTAACACACGTAGTGAACGGCTGTCATTCTGACAGTTCAACAACGTACATTGCGTTATTTACGTTGTTGAGCAGACAAATTTTTCTAACATGTGAAGCAATGGATTAGCAATACCCTTCAAAATTATTCAGATTGTGATTGATTGATTGTCTTACGCAATTAAGGTGCTGGAGTTAAGCAGTTTGAAACAAAAAGGTGACGCATGCGACGAGTAGCAAGGTTTTGTTGTGGTTTAGAACTCGGAACTAGATAAAAGATGTATGATAGTCAGGTCACTATGCAAATGTGCAGTTTTAAATAAATTGTAGATAACAATTCGACTGGATACGGGAAGTGCAGGATCTGTCGTTGTAACGATGCTTGGCCTTTGTCCAACAGTGGACATCTTCCTACTAAAACGATGATGAAGTGTGTCAAGATGAAGATGAACGGTGAAAGAACTGACGGACTGCTGTAGAAGTGCGGATGAGCAATAGGTAGTTAAAGTCAACCACGTACATAACAATTGTCCTCTAGACTGCAGGACCAACGTGTTTAACAACATTAATCTAGTCCTTTTTTAGCATGGGGATCCATGGATATCTCCGCTACAAACACTGATCAAAAAACAAGAACAATTATAATATTTACAATAATTATTATATTCCAACAATAATTATTTTCTCATACCTTGACATTGGCAAAATCATCGAACGTTACCGATGGAGCCAGAACCTCGAACAATAGAATAGAATAGAACATTAATCTAACTTCCCATGACGCCATCAGAATGAATTAAATAAATGCAATAATTGTCCATCCTGTAACTTTGAGACAGGATTCGCAAGAGACTTAGTGCGAATTAAATTTCGTACTTACGATTGATTTGGACCAACTTAAATGTCGAGTGCTCGTCATGTCGAATTGGAGTGACACTCGAACGAGCTTCGATACTTATCAGAGGGTTCATGTGATTACACATACCTACCTAAACAGAAAAAAGCTTTTAAAAAGTAGTAGCGATTTTTATCTAAAGAGTCTTTACCTGAAGAAATATGTTCTTATTTTTCATTGTTTGTATTGTGAATATGGAGGAATGGAATACCTAAGCTTTAATTGCAGAACAAGTCAAACAGGAAAATATGACCAATTAAAAGTTGATAAGATGCGCCCTTATGGAATTATTGGATTATATTCTATTGTTGTTTTCTAACTAATTATTGTTGTATTGAGCCTGCTTGAACTTTGTTTGTTTTTATTGTGGTATATCGAATTTAATTTGATCAAATAATTCTAGGTACCTTGTGTTTGCAAATTCAGGTTTTCTCTCAATGTTTTCTTTAACAGTCAGTGGTGCCCAAGATAGTTCACAAACAAAATTGAAAATGTCACACGGGTATCTGCCACGATCCCGCATCCCCTACCAATAATTAAAAGTTAATGAAACGAGTAGCTAGGTACCTACACTCGGTAAGAAAGTCGATTACGTTTCTTTTCACGGCGTGATTCTCAAGAAACGATTTAATGAATATGATACCTTCGCGTGAGTATAATAAACATGTTTTCGAAACAATGTGAGGAGCATCGAGTGCTGGGTAATTTCATCCGTATTTTAATCAAAGGTACGGCTATAAACAATATGATAACACGTTTAAGGTATATTGTGAAAGGAACGTGGAGGTACCGAAATTGAAATTTGGATAATGTATTGTTACTGTTGTTGATTTATAAACGTTTGGATTTTGATTGACGAAGATGTTTTCTGAAAATATTGTAAATTTTTAAATTGTACCTTTATACATTTAACTATTTTCTGGCTGCTTAGCAGAGCGCATTTTTAACCGACTTCAAAAAAAAAAGAAGGTTGTATGTTCGACTTTATGTATTTTTTTTTATGTTCACCGATGTTTAATTGTGGATAGATTTTGAAAATATTTTTTTTTTGTTTTAAAGGGTATACTCTCGAGGTGGTCCCATTGTCACCAAGTTGGAATCTGATAAGAGGATCCCATATAAATCGAGGGAAACCCTAAAATTTCATAATTACACCTATAGCGATTTGTTTATTTTTTAAAGTAACTCGTGCATTTGCAGTGGTACCAACTGATGATTTCCGAGAGCAAATGCAGTTAGTTCCACTGAACTGATGATGAAGACCACACATGGCCATCGGAACTACTCAATAATTAATATTTTACGGGTTGCGATTTGATTACTAAGCAATTTATGCTCGTCACAATGCGTATGGTGATCACCATCAGCTCCAGTTCTCCTGGTTCTTACCAGGAGAACTCCTCAAAAATTAACGTACCAGCATCGGGAAAAGAAAGATTTATTTTCGTTGGATCCCACTTTTGAATCCCATTTTTTAGGTATTAACGATGGGTCCCAAACACTAAAAAGTGAGAAATAACTTTAATTTCAGAAGTCTGTGTTAATAAACGATTTCTTTTTTGTAAAAACGTTTTTTACTTTTTGGGTTCCGTACCCAAAGGGTAAAAAAGGGACCCTATTACTAAGACTCCACTGTCCGTCTGTCTGTCTGTCTGTCTGTCACCAGGCTGTATCTCATGAACCATGATAGCTAGAATATTGAAATTTTCACAGAATGTGTATTTCTGTTGCCGCTATAACAAAAAATACTAAAAACAGAATAAAATAAATATTTAAGGGGGGCTCCCATACAACAACGTGATTTTTTGCCGTTATTTTATATGTAGTGTTAAATATTGTATGGTGGTTCGGAACCCTTCGTTTGCGAGTCCAACTCGCACTTGGCCGGTGTTTTTGTCTATCATAGGTATAATTTTTTTAAATCGTCAAATTACAGATGAACAAGATAGCATAGCAAGTTCTAGATTTTATTTAATAGAAACAATTTTCACTAAATAACACGTACATCGATTACCCTCAATTCAGTTAATTGCATGTTATAATTAATATTCCTGGGTGGTTATATCAAAGAGGCGTAAGCCCAGATAGACATCGCGGTGTACTGGGTACGCTAGTTTGCAATTTTCCGCCTGGCTGGCCACGACTTGAGGCAACGGCACAACCCCGCATCTATATGACGCATACAAAGATTTATTAGTATTACGTTTTGCATGTAAAAATGCTATGGAAGCTAGGCTTGTTGTACTCTAGATTTTGCCCCACTTTGCCCCCACATTTGTCCGCGTTTCGCCCCGGGCAAGTAGGTTGTTGCTTTTTATAATGTTAAACCGACACTCGCCGGAATTTGTTCGTGATATTTACGTGACGCGAGTACGAACGGTCATGGATAAAGTAAAACGGTAGATAATTTATACAAGCTTTTATTTTTTTGTCTTTGATGTATTCTTTCGATGTTACGAATAAATAATTCTGTTCAAGACATTTATTATTTTATTTTGCTTTTTTTATTTTTGTACCAGATTTTGTAGATTGAGATTTTTTTTAATAATTATAATTTATACATATATTATAATTTATAATTGATTATAATTTCATTTACCGATTCAAAGTCATCCTTGAAGTCATAATTATCAAGTGGTCACAAAGTCCATTTGGATTTGGACAAGTTTGCAGATTATTGCATAGACACTGCAAAACTTTATATAAGTTTGTACCCGCGTGGCATGCTATGACACCTACGACGCACAAGATCCTGGTGCATGTTGTGTCATAGAAAAGGCATTGTTGCCAATTGGGTAGCTCGCGGAAGAAGCCGCTGGGGCACGGAATAAACATTTCTAGCTGTACAGGCAGAATTTCGCGAGAAAATTTCAAGGGTCAAGTGTAACATTGATACCTACTATAAATAGATTATTACTCAGTTCTGACCCACTGATTACTGGAATGAGACCAACCCCCATAAAAAGAACGTTGCCATTCACGAAAGAAGCAATTGCTTTGATGATTCCTGCTGTACCTGAATCTGAAAGAGACTCAGATTCTGACTTGGAGGAGGTTTGTGGAGGCACTGAAAGTGATGAGGATGACGAAGAACTATGGAACTCATCATCATCAAAGTTATATATATATTTTTTTTTAAAGAAAATAATAATATAGAAGTTATAAATAACTAAAATATATTTTTAATGTATTTTTACCCAATATTTTAAGTAATCATTGAAAAAATATTATGGCTTATAGTTAACCAGGGCAACTCCCTGGAGTAAAAGAATTAAATAAATAATTTTGACCGGCTAGATCAGTAAAATTAAATCGAAATAAATATATAATAAATCTATGGACTAGAATTATGTCTGAAATAAATAAATAATTTATATTATTTAAAGCAGGAGTTAGATTTGTCATAGGGGTTTATTTGATCGATTATAGGAACAGAGAGGACTATTTTTATCACCAAAACAACAACAAAGGTCTAGTTCTATTTTGGTTATCTGGAAGTCTTTGTGAACGTTTGTCACGTTTTCAAAGTGATCCTCTCCTCTTTTTACTTTGCATCAATCTCGGTGCAGAGATTAATAACTACATATTGTCTATTGAACAACAGTACCTAACATCAAACTGACATGGAACGTGCGGGGAGCATTGTATGCGGCTGTAGTCGACAAAGTGACGTTTATTGACGTCGACTAAACGTTAATGTCGCTCATTAGCACATCAAACTGGCTGACTGTACACTGCTTTGCAGAGCACACATTGACGGCACACGTCGTAGCACAAAGCTAACTTTTGTCAGTTAACGAGCCTCGGAAAAACTGTGACTATAGTAGTCTGTTGGTTTGATGATGCTATTTGTCTATTAGACGAGTTGGTAGTTTAATAAACACGGATGTAAAATTTGTGTTTAAGTCTTGGGAGGTTACGCAATAATGTGTTGTGTATTATAAGGACTCCGCGTCCTTACATGTTCATATATTACCGGGTCGTTCAAATAAAATACTCATAGGTATTGTATTTAAAGAATAATTACTTATTCATAGAGTCGGTTTTATGTTTTTTTACACGATGATGACGCGCATTCTGTCAGCTCTTCAAGCTCACTCAGTTTTCTAATCTTCTAAATTCGCAGTAGTGTTTGCCTCAGAATCACATGCCATCGACACATAAAATATTCATAAAAGTTGCATAGTAAAACCAAGCAGGCTGAAGGCTCTACAGTACCTACCTACAATCTTCCAAGAAACAATACTATGTTCCATATCACGGCTCAGCCAACAGACATAGCCTTTTTTTTTTTATGTCGCTGAGAAATGCTTTATGCATCTCTGCTCGTCGGGGGACGAGACGGAGTATGTGGGACTCCCTGCCAGAGTGGCAGTATACCCACTAAAACTCAGCGGTGTTCCCTCGTCGCCGTGATGGGAGGGTCATGGGAAACCGGCTCAGCCTTTACTTCTACGACCCTCCCCGCGCATGCATCCTAGCTGGCGGGCCCCGCGTGCCCCCCGAGCGGGAGCTGGGGGGCGACGGGAATGGCCGGGAACATCTGGCCATTCCCGTCCGACACTGGTGGAGGCGCGTCGCCTGCTGGCCTCCACCTGGGAGGAGTCGGAGATGACCATCATACTGACGTCTTCTTCGACCCCTCCTCCGCCTTCGGAGCGGCGCCGCGAGAGGGTCTTCCTCCCGCGCGCGCTCCGCCGCCTCCATCTGGGACATGACATGTTCGCAGAAGGAGGCGACTGCCGCCCAGGACCCCTCGTCCCTCAGCATGGCGTTGACCACGCCGGGGAGCGAGAGGTCCGTTCCGATCGCCGCCGTGAGACTGCGGCGCGGCTCGGACCACGACGAGCACACCGCGAGAGTGTCCTCCGCCGCGCCACAGCCGTGACACGACGGCGTCTCCTCCCGTCCGATCCGGTGCAGGTACGATCCGAAACAGCCGTGCCCGGACAGCACCTGCACCAGACGGAACGAGAGGAACCAACAGACATAGCCTAGCCTAGCCTATTCATGTCCAGAACCTTAGATCCTGTATGTGCTTATGTATCAACAGATTCTTCATGGTACAGGATACTTCCTACCACTGTGTTGACGTAAGCCGTTCAAACGTACCGCTTCCGATTGACTTTATAGATCAAACGTGTTTGTTGCTTCGCCGAGTTACTAGACCCTGCATGCAGCTTGGAATTATATCGGGACCTCAAACCCAAGACGTAATACGTGTTTGACAACTTAACAAAATATTGAAACAGAATTAAAATAACCACTTGAAGCGCTGTGGAAAACTGTCCTCAGATCTAAAGAATATTGTTTGTTAACCACCATCAATAGAAAATTGGCTAGCATTGATTATTTGGTCGGGGTAAAATATAGTTACAGGCATTTACTTTTGGATGGCTGACTTTATTAATGAATGCAAATCTAAAAGTTATTTGTCCGTACCCTCCTAGTTATTATCTACAGAAAACGGTTAGTTCCAAAAATAGATTTATCTAAACTAAAGAGAAAATATCAGATTTTTGTATTTTTGTTTGTTACGTTTTCACGCTTAAACGGCTGAACGGATTTGGACGAAATTTGGCACATGGGTAAGCCATGACCTGGACTAGGATACTTTTTATCCCGATATTGCCACGGGATCGAGATTTATGCGGGTGAAACCGCGGGGTGCAGCTAAACTTTAATAAGACGAGCTATTTTAGTCCGATCAGCATCTCAGGAACTCAAATGGGCACAAACGCTAGCTCTCAATTGCGCACAGTTTGCCAAAACAGCACCCTAATTGCTATACACAATCAATCTCAATCAGAATAATTTTGAAAGATATTGCTAATCCATTGCTTTAAATGTTCGAAAAATTTGTTTGCTCAACAACGTGTATAACGCAATGAATGTTGTTGAACTGTCAAAATGAAAGCCATTACTACTGATAGTAGGTATGTTACGCAATTACCCCACAGGCCTAGGTTTGTAAATCCGGATGTAACACATCTGAGCCCATAATAGCAAAATCTCTGCGGATGGTAGTTAAAGTGGATACATAGTACGTAGGTCAGTCCTGTGTCCTGTATTTGGTGACGGAGTCCTGTCGCAGAGCCGCGCCGCGCCGCGTCGAGCCGCAGAGGCGCACTGCTTGTTTATCCTCCCACACAGGTACCTTCGTTAGACGCACAATTGATTATCGACACTATCCAATTAACTAATGGCTCTGCTAACTGTCTAACATTGAGTAGCGTACACGTGATTGTTTTTGTGACTAGTTAATAGATTTATATTGTGACTAATTATATTAGCTAAATTGTCTAAACAGTTTCTTTGTTAGTCTTGCCTTTTGTTTCGCGGTGATGGAGTTTTGTCATTGATATGACTTATATGAATCGACGAGGTAATGACCTTTTGAGGAGCAACTGAAAGTCACTTTTGAAAATATACGTACACAGTAATAATCTCCTCCTATAATAATTAGATAATAGTTAATGACTGCAGGTCTTAACTAAATACGACTCAAACGGCGGCTTCGTGGAACAGTTTCGCTCCAGGAACCTGGCATTCGTCATCACATTTTGCGAAATTGAAAGCTTGTCTCTTCAAATTATTCATGACGACTCAATTAAAATTAAAATCTATATCTATAAATGGCCTGTTTTTCTCTAATTAGAATTGAAGCTTAAATGGATTCGGCCTATTTGCAAAACAAATATTTGAACCGGAATAAATACTATTTCAAGCGTCCATTGATTGCCTTTGTTCAGTTTTCTTTTCGTTAAATAAATAATGTTAGAACATTCGTTTGTTTAAAAACAAGACAAAAAAATCGGCAATTTATGTTTTTCTATTTTGATATACCTACCCAGTGTCACTCTCACAATTAAGATGAATCTAACGGCACCTCTCAAGCTGAAATCGATCAACCCGTTTAGGCTACAGAGCGTGCCACAGAAATATACATACATATAATACACTCGAAAAACATAACCCTCCTTCTGGCGCAGTCGGGTAATAAAAGCGTTCATTTACAATAATTGTTTCATAATACATACTAAAGCTGAAGAATTTGTTTGTTTGTTTGAACGCGCTAATCTCTGGAAGTGCCAGTCGGATTAGCAAAATTATTTTTGCATTTGATAGTATAATTCTTGAGGAAGGAAAATACTGGTATTCAGCTGCATCCGTTAGACTGGAAGCCGACCCCAACATAGTTGGGAAAAGGCTAGGCAGATGATGATGATGAATTCTTGAGGAAGGCTATAGTTTATTTAACATCACGCTAGGCCCCTTAGGAGCAGTGCAAGAAAAAATAAAGTTAGAAAGAACGCTAAGCGAAAACGAAGTAATAGCGCGGGTATGCGATGCGATGCGATGGGGTGGGTCGGGGGAGCGAGACATTTAAAAGAAAGAAGAAAGAAAGAAAAATAGGTTTATTTGTCACAGAAACAAGTGCACACAAAAAGATAAAATTAATTCTAATAAATAAATAACATTTCACGCAGACGAAGTCGCGGGCAGAAGCTAGTTTCCATGTACAATATTGTTACTAACACACAATTTCGGTTCGGTTTATAAGTTTCTAACAAATGTGCTGCTCTGTCGTACAATAAATAGTAAAATCGTGCAATTCTTGGATTCTACTTATTATATATTATTATTACAAATTTTCTTTTGTAGATTATAGCTTTCTGGAATATTTATAATACTTAGTAAATCTAGCGAAACAATGTTTCTGTCGCAATTTGTCAGACTGTTTTGCCGGTAGCGTTTCAGATCTATACGTACCTAGTATGTTGTATGCTGGATGGTATGTTATGTAGGTATAGTTATTATGGCTCCGATAGCTTCTACTAGTAGAGCAGTGATTCCGGTTGCTGATCCGGTATCCGGTTGGACGGTAACCAATTGGAAATGCAATGTATTCACCGGCAAGATTTTGGATGAATGTCTCGTTTGCGACTACGGCTTTTAGAAAAAATTACGCAGTAAGTACCTGTGTGTGTTCAGCAGTGTTCAGATTAAAAGCAAAAATTGTTAGGTTTATCTTCTTGGCAGTTCTTGGTTCTCTTATTCGTAGTCAATTTAATTATTTTTCAATGATTTTATTTTATTACTAGCGGCCGGCCCAATTTTTTTTATGTTTCATACAAACCTTGTCCTGACAATACCGAACACAACAAAAAAAGAATTAGCGAAATCGGTTTAGCTGCTCTCGAGATTTGCGCTTAGCAACATATTTAGTGATTCATTTTTGTATTATAGATGATGATAATCATTTTTCAATGATTGGCTGCTGTTGCCAATGACAGAGGTAATCAATATATCTTTAAATTCTATTTAAATAAATAAAATAGAAGTGCCTGTTTGTAATGTCAAAATAACAGCTGTTTACTAAATTAATATGAAAGTTTACAAGGAAATTATAACAAAAAAACAATTTTTAAAATATTTGTCTGTCTGTTTGTTCCGGGTAATCTCCAAAGCGGCTGGACCGATTTTGACGGGACGTTCACTGGCAGATAGCTGATGTTTTAAGGAGTTACTTAGGCTACTTTTATTTTAGAAAAACAATAAAACCCATGGGTCATTAATCTAATTTGTTTTCCGACATGCACGCTAACGAAGTTCCGTTTCAACCAGCAAAGTACCTACATAAATGTGTGTCAAAGACAACAAAGGTGACCGATGTGTAGTCATTTGCCTGAAAAACCGATTTTTCATTTGACATTGTACTGTATGGTGGCACAAACATGGTGACGGCTACACCCGCATTTAGGGAGTTCGTTTGCGACGTGCTCAAGTGGGGTCGTTAGCAATCGGGCTCGAGAGCAACACTGGAGTTTTGAATTAATGCCTTTTCGATCGTGATTACCTGGGCCAAGGAAACGGGCCAACAGCCACTGTGACGTTCGTGACTTAATTAAAGCGAACAAAAATCGTTCACCATTTTGATCGTCGAGTGTATCTCGGGTTTGAGTGGACGAAATTAGAACAATACGGGATTGACGACGTCGTGGCCGTAGTTCGGATTGGTTTTTAATGTGCAGGAAAACTTTGGTATTTGATTATACTTGTTTAAATAAGTTTTGTGCTTTGACTTTTTGAATGAAGAAAAGATTTTCCTAAGGAAAACTGCTGTCTCCGGCAATACGGGCGCTATATAGCTTGTTATTTCTGAATTATGTACCTATAAAAAATTAGAGACTAGTGATAATGGCTATGACTTACGGATTGTAACGTCGTAGGTTCGATTCCTGACAGGTGCTTTAAGTACTTTGTGTAATTATTTTCATCACGACTGCTCTAAAAACTAAAAAATCGGCATGTCCTAAAACCAAAAATTCGAAGACATGTAACGTCTACGAACCCGCACTGGGCCTGCGTGGTGGATTACAGCCTACTCGGGATCTCACAGAGAGGAGGCCTGTGTCCCAGCGTCCCAACAGTGCAGTGGGTATATTATGGGCAGTATGCTAAACAATTAACAATACACAAAATGTTTTATTGCTTAAGGCCAGATTCGATAACTCCGGACGACTCTTTGAAGGGTTTATAAAAGAAGAACTCTTGACTATCATAAAGAAATTAACAACGAAAGTTTTCATCGGCACTAAAAGTTAATCAGAAAGTTAATCGAATAAGTCGTAATCAGATTTATCACACTAATATTATAAAGGCGAAAGTTTTTGAGTGTGTTTGTTTGTTTGTTACTTCTTCACGCACAAACGGCTGAACGAATTTGGATGAAATTTGGCACACAGATAGTTTATAACCAGGATTAACAAATAGGATACTTTTTATCAAAATATTCCCACGGGATCGACACTTATGCGGGTAAAACCGCGGGGCGCAGCTAGTTTGAAATAATTATTATTTCATATAGGTGCTCCGGTTATCAGCAACAATAAAATAAATTCAGCTTAATCTTGATGTACATTAGGTCACCGATAACGGCCTTTTGGAATTCTTTATGTTTGGTTTTATGGTTTCGTTTTAATACATTTGAATTTTAAAGTTAAATTGTATGCTTTATACATATTTATAAAACTATGTCATACTTTAAGCGTAGAATATATTTTCGTGTACCTATATATTTAACCGCCACATAAAACTGTTACCTACTCATGTTTAAATATCTAAGTAAACATATCTTCTTCTATCTATACTTATAAAAAATCTGTAGAGAGGTCAATTCTGTACATGATATATTTTTCAAAATAACTATCAGGGGGTAATTAGTGATCGATACTGATGCCAAAAATGCAATCAGTAAAATTTTTGTCTGTCTGTCTGTCTGTCTGTCTGTCTCTATGTTCCTTATAGAAACAAAAACTACTCGACGGATTTTAACGAAACTTGGTACAATTATTCTTCATACTCCTGGGGAGGTTATAGTATACTTTTCATCACGCTACAATGAATAGGAGCAGAGCAGTGAAAGGAAATGTTGGGAAAACGGGAGAAGTTGCTCCATTTTTTAAGCTTCCGCTACATAAAATTATCAAAAAAATATCCCACTACAGCATATGTCTATCTTTTATGGTTGACTCACAATAACACGTGTAACTCCCGATAGCTTAGCAGTTCGGAGCTTTCTGATTATATTTGTTTACTCTTACGTTTATAATACTCTCACTCATCCCTAATTAAAAGAAGTTAATATTATTACCTATTCAATAAAAAAAGAATCATAGTAATCGGTATAGAAACACCAAACTTATACATGAAATACGCTAATAAGCCATCGCGCCGTCGCGCGTGAATACTGAATCATGCCATAAGGATTATTTTTGTGTAACGGTTGCCGCGCTCGACGCGGGTCGTGGCGGTAGGGTATAATAAAAAGGCGGGAGGTCCGGGCAACCTTAGCGAGTTGCAACTGCGAGTGGTCATGTCAAAAAAAAAAAAGCGCGAGCTTGGAGCTTCATTCAATATTTGGCTGTTGATGCGTTCAGAGCGTTCGACCTTATTGACAGATAATAATTGATATTAAACAAACCGTGCTTATCAGCGCGACTTTTAGTCTTTAAATAGTTTAAGTATTTGAATTTCTTTTGTTGTTATTTTATAAAATAGGTATTAGTTGTTTGGTAGTGTTTAAATATTCGTTCAAATTACAAATCTATACTTATAATAAATCTGTAGAAGTGAAAATTTTGTACATTGAAAATATCAAAAAAATAAATGGCAGGGGTTGTTACGAGACCGACACCGAATCCAAAAATGTGATTAAAAAAAATTTTGTCTGTCTGTCTGTCTGTTTGTTCAGGCATCACGCAAAACTTACCGGTCCGATTACGATGAAACTTGGTATAATTTTATTCTTTAATATCCTGGGCACCACACTGGGTACTTTTTATCCCGGAAAAGTATATACAATAAAAAACAAACTTAATTTTGCGGTTCGGTCCCTAGACCCGATTACTGTACCAACCGCAAATAATTAGTTTGTCGTAGGTCACGTCACCCGCACTGTAAATGTAGTGCTGAAGGTTGAATTTGGCTTACACTTTTTGAACTTTGATTTGAACGGACGTATCGAGTGGCGAGCGTTCGTTCTTATTAGCATTCTATAAATTGTATGTTTTAACTGCTACTTGCAATTCTAAACCGTGCTTTTCAGTGCGACCTTTTTATTCCTTTTAGTTTTTACTAAGTACAGTTTAAGTTACAGTTATTTAGGTTTATTTTTATAAGTCGTAGGTATAGATTTTAATTTTAAAGTATGGGTAGTATATTTGATAGTGTACGTAGTGACCGTAGGTTATTTTATAAATCTGTTAGGTAGGATTAGTCATTCGTATAGATATTAGTTTTTTTTTTTTTTGGGATTTTGCTTTGTCCTCGTTGAGGCGATCGGCAGCGGCGGCGACCTCTCGCGCCCGGCCCTGGTCCAAGCCATGGTCCGGGGCGAGAGGGAGTGGGAGGCAGTCACCTCCTTCTGCGAAGCAGTCATGCTAGCGAAGGAGGTGGCGGGATGGGCGAGGGAGAGAGCGGAGAGAGCCGCCCGTCCCAGCCGCCGCGGTAGACGCTCCGGGCGTCGGGAGCCGCGTGACGACTCCCGGCCACCGTAGGCGCGGACCTGCGGACGGCGAGTAATGGGTAGCTCGCCGTCCGATCAGGACCAGGCCCGTGCCGGACGGCGCGTATGTGTTCCACGCGCGCCTCAAAGAGATGTCAGCAGACAAGGAGGGGCCCGTCAGGGCCGAAGCCTTCCGGGGCAGCGGGATTGTCCGAAAGGGTTACCGCTGCCCCGGAACATAAAGGGCTAAGGAAGGAACACGGATGGGTTTTAGTCAGTAAGAGTCTGACACTCCCTTCCGCTCCACCCAGAGCGGGAGGGGTCATTTGATGATTTCCCAACCTAAAAAAAAAAAAAAAAAATTTTTAATTAGGTAGGTACTTAGGTTTACTTTTATAATCTAATATAAAATTCAAAGTCCTGTGATCCTGTCTGACTGATTATATCAATGCACAGCCTAAACCGCTGGTCATGTAAAGACATTTTTGGAGAGTGTGTTCTTTGTGAAGTGTATATAGGTATCCACTAAGAAAGGGTTTTTCGAAATTCCACTCCAAAGAAGGTGAATGGGGGGAGGGTGAAATTTCACGCGGACGAAGTCGCGGGCAGAAGCTAGTAGATAATAAAATAGTAACGAAGTCAAAACTTTGCATTGAATATTTTTGAAAAAAAGTAATTGCTTCGAGGTGTGGAGAACGAGTCTGATGCCGAAAATATAGTTTCTATAAGTTTTGTCCGTTTTTCTGTTTGTCTGCATATATGTTCCGGATTAGCGCAAAAAAAGCTGAACGGGTTTGGATGGGCACGCAGATAGTTTATAAACTACATTAAACTTAATATAGATTGTTCCCGTCGAATATTTTTTAACATCCACGTGGGCGAAGCCACGTGCAAAAGCTAATACTTACCTAATATATAATTGAACTAACTGCGGTACTAAATGACAAAATTTCATGGCTGATTCTTTATTACCTACTCATTTCAAACACATTTCATAATCTAATATATAAAATTCTCGTGTCACAGTTTTCGTTGCCATACTCCTCCGAAACGGCTTGACCGATTTTGATGAAATTTTTTGTGCTTATCCGCTATCTATGAGAATCGGCCAACGTCTATTTTTCATCCCCCTTAATCGAAACTTACGCGGGTGAAACCGCGGGGCGCAGCTAGTAACTTATATACCTACAATTGTATGTTTCAAACTCTATGTAGGTTAAAGTTAATGCATGAAAGTTGTTAACGAGTCAACTTACATATTATTTATATTTGTGGTGAGGTTAAGTGCGAAGTTTTCTTTAAAATTCGTGCACTTCACCTAAGTAACAGTTAAAGTGCTAAAAGTTGGTGATAGTGTTGCGAATCGTCGGAGCCTAGCGACATGAGTTCTTGTCCATATATTACAGTACTTTCCAGTGACCGTGCAGACTATTATGACGTAATTTTCTGTAGTTTACTGTAACTTTCGCTTGTGAGTTTTCTATACTTACACAGTTCACTAAAACAATTATTATAAAAAGTTATTTTGTGGCTAATCTTTCCCTATTAGTTACATAGGACTTAAATATATTTATTTATTTAATACATCAAGCACATAAATGTACAGAGACGGACTTAGTGCCATAGGCATTTTCTAACAGTCCACATTTGGGTGATGCAGAGACAAACAGTGGTAGGTGCAATCATGAAAATTGAGGAACAAATATTTTAAATATAAAGATACGCATAAACCTATTAAAACTATAAATATAATAAATACCTAATTACATAAATATACATATAACCACAAATAAATATACATAAATACATGAATAACTAAAAAGAAATACTTAAGACAAACAATGAGAAAATATTACGGTTGTGATGATACTGCCAGCTTCTTGTGAATGTGCTCGCGAACCTTAACTTTAAAGGATAATCGGTTGGTTGCCATCCTGATTTCCTGGGGGAGCGCATTCTACAGAGAGATAGACTGAACGAAGAAGGAAGAGTGAATGAAGTCTGTCCGGTGAGTGGGACATTAGAGAAGACGATTGTGTCATGAAAGTAGATTTCTATTGTGGTTGGCGCAAATGTACTGAAAGTGGGGGGCTAAGATAACCAGGGGAAGAGGGAGAATCAAGAAATGAAAGCGAAAATAGCTAGCGAAAATACAACTCTTCCTTTCCCTTTAGGAAATACTGCATGATTTGTGTTTGCTGTACGCTTACCTACGTATGGATTTACCTAGTTCAGGCAGGTAAGTCAATTTAAATTTAAGAAAAACTGTAAAAAAAATTATGCCTTGTAATTTATTTTTGAATAATTTTTTTTTTTTATTAATGCTTGTATATGCTCCAAACTGAAGTCGATAAAAAAAAAGAATTTTTCATAGAAGGATGCCCTTAGGAATATAATTAAATAAATAAATACATATAGTCGCATTGACAACCTCTCCAAAGTCGGTACAGAAAGTTTAATTACCTAGCTAACTTGTATGAGTCCTCCTATTTGTCTTTGTAGGAGGAATAAATGTTATCTGAAATTCCTCTGTACAGTTTCCTTTGTTTTATACAGGAAGTCTTGCAAGGTAGGTATTCTCTCGGGGATTTACTTCGATTTTTTATTATGTCTAATAGATTCCCTCAGCTCCGAAAGGGATAAGTTATATTTAACAAAACTGCCAACGCTTTACTTCGTTCAATCAGAATAGGTAAACATTTGAATGGGATTATTGTGTGAAGAAAATGAAACAGTATGTTAATACCTAAGTACTACTTAGGTAAGTGGTACTTGTAGATAATTAAGGAAGACAGATTACTGGGTACACGATATGTACTAGACAAAATTTTGTCTTTGTAACTGTATACCTATTATCCATGTGTCTATAAAGAGAAATTTTTGATAGGTAGTAAGTAGGTTCAGGTTTTCCTCAGCTGAAAAAAATATTGGTCGTTTGTGCTACCGTAGAAATCCAACTACAGATTTTTTTTTTATTGTGTTATGCTTGTTGTGCAAAATTATCTATTGCACGTCCTTTTAGCCAGGATCCAATATGGCGACCAACCAGAAAATTCGAACCAATGAATGCGCGGTATCGTAGAGTTGTTAGAACACAAAAGTTAATAAAATTAAGCTACATAGCCTTTTTAAAATAAAAATAACTCTCTCATTTAATGGAAAGGATCGCAACGAAAATAAAACGGTGCAGACATTATTAGTATTTGAAACGTAGACAATTACAGGTTGCGTATATTTGCTGGCAACTTAGTGTAAACATCATTTGCTTAGTTTCGGTTAGTTATTAGCATAACATTGTAACTTTGTGATCGCGATCCCTTTACTTTGTTAAAGGTACATACCTAATATTAAAACAACTTTTGAATATCATTGTGCCTTATGAATAAATTGTAGACGTTAGAAAAATACTGAGTGGTTAATTTATTTAGTTTATTACAGAATTCTTTTCGTTCAGCTGAGTGAAATTTATTATAAAAGAAAAAAGCCGGTCAAGTGCGAGTCGGACTCGCGCACAGAGAGTTCTGTACAAATTTCTAGGTATGTAACTACAAATTTATGGTTTTCGGATGTTTTCCTTTATTTGTGCTACATGACATTGCTTCTTGCGAAATTTTATGATTCTTGGTCAACCCTATAGGTTTTGCTTACGGAACATAAACGCCCGTGTCTTCTGATTGCGTTGATTTACAAGTTTGATTTTTTCAATGCTTTGATTGATTGCAGCCTTGAGTATTTGATATTAAATTCAACTTGATAACTCCACGCGTTTCTGAGAAAAAGGGTCTTGACTGGCGGACAGACAGACGGACAACGAAGTGATTATAAAAGGGTTCCGTTATTCCTTTTGAGGTACGGAACCTTAAAAACATCTTATTCGTACATAACTAGTCTTACAAGGATTCTAAAAGCCCGTTCAAGTTTCAATTAAGTTAATGCTATCAGGCCTTAACGTACGCTGTTGTTGGTAAGTTAAGTAGGTTGGTGTACTAAGTAGGTTGGTGTACTAAAATAACTACTTATTCTCTCCATCACTCACAGAAGTAATCTTATTTTTTCCAATAAATCAAATTAAAAAGACCTAGAACTTCAAGAACTTCTGCTACTACTGCGGAATGTGCGCGCCTGCTGGCTGTGGGTAGGTGGGAGTCGGGTCTTTGGCTTCATGCACTACCTTCGTCGAACATAGGCACTTTTTTCGACGACACTACTTTTCGCCTCGCTGCCTCCCTGCGACTAGGCACTCCTTGCTGTTCTCCTCATAGCTGTCTCTGTGGCGAACATGTCAACAGCCTCAGACACCACGGCCTGTCTTGCAGCCGAAGTGCGGGTCTGACATCATCCGATGAGCTCTTGTTACCGTCGGCGTTCCAGCTGTATTAGAACTCAATGGCTTGGCACGCGACGATGGCAAGAACGGTATGTCTTTATTTCAATGGAAGGTGGTTAGGCCTTTAGTGTGGGACGCAACGTGTGTCGATACTCTTGCGTCATCCCATCTTCCTGGCTGTGCTGGCGCTGCTGCTGCGGCTGCGGAAAACCTCAAGCGGCGAAAATGTCGGTACGAACAGAAGTGTAATGAAAACAAGTGCCTTATTTATTAATTAGTTATTTTTATTAATTAGTTAGGTAAAATTTAGTAATAAAAAAAAGGTAAAATTTAATGATTTCTTGACGTAAAAACTCTATGATATTTGAAATCTCCTAGTTTCTAAGCTTCTGTCTGCGACTTCGTCCGCTTGAAATTTCTTGTTTTAACATAAAATATATGCTACAGTATTTTTAGTGAAATATTTTCGGAATCGAATCAGTAGTTCCGAAGATTACATTCCCCTTACTTAAAAAACTCACAAATTTTACCTCTTCATTAAATTGTTATAGTTTACCAAGGATCCTCCTTATAGTGGAGCTACTCGTAACTAGACATGCAAAGTGATTAAACAAGTTCCTAGTTTCAACGTCCTTTACCTAAGTAGTACCTATAATAAACATCGATTTTCCCGAGATCCCTGCTAGATACGATGTAAAGTCTAGAATATATATGTATCCTTACCACAAACTATCCCGTTTTAAAACTTCTATTCGATAAGTATAACACGTGTTACATAAACGTAACATTAGTTTTTGCGGTGAACACAATGAATGTCGGTACGAACAGAAGTGTAATGAAAACAAGTGCCTTATTTAAATGTCTGCCCCCTTATTTGAGTTAGGGCGATCTCGCACCTGAGCACAGGGGCTTAAGGAAAGGATGCTAAATAAATATTTTCTAAATGGAAAGGATAAAGGGCCACGCTTCAGCGATAAGTTTCTCGGGGTAACGTGAACAAGCAAGCCAGTTTGCGTAGGTTCCGACAACATTTCTAATTAAGCGATTCCTTGTTATACCGTATCGTATATTACACAGGTACGCACCTAATTGTGTGTGCCCTGATTTTGTACACAATTTTAAGACAGCAGCGAGCAAAGTTTTTGTTCGGTGGAAGTTTTAAGATTTTTGTGAAATCGATCCGAGTTTCCAACTTGGCCATGTTTTGTTCTAACTTTTAAAGTATTCTTATTAATAATGATTAAAAACTTGATTTTATCATATGCTCATTTTCATTAACGGAATACTTTGTGAATTAAAAAATATAGGCAAACTTCTTAGTTAATGTGGACCCGCTTCGAGTAATAGAAAGAAATTGTTCCGCTCTTTATCCCTTTCAACTAATTACAAGTTTCTGAGGCGCGCCGAGGAATGTGCTACAGCGAAACTAAATAAATTCACTTTATTATTGTTTCCTTGCATAGCATTTCATTTTAATTTTATTCCATTAATGTTAAGTTTTCCTTCTGGATTGACTAGCTCTAGTAACAGAACGCGTTGATGAGATTTTCTATATTTGAACTCTTTTTAAAATAAACATTGCTCCAATTTTCCATTTATTTTCGTACAGGGAGTTATAAAGTAAGTACTTAAGTATAAATAGAAGCTCATTACTAACTTTTTTCACGGCTTAACTCAGCCTGAGGATTTTATCCGATTTATCTGAAGGCGCGCAAAAACATTCTACCTTACCTGGCCTGTTTTAATAAGAAGTTAAATAAGGAGTCCTAAGCTAACAATTTATTTTGATCCAAACCATCCTTTCGTGCTGGGCCGACGTGGAAGTTATGAAGTGGGATCGAGGGGCAGATGAGATTTTCCTGCTGGCTTTGAAAAATAGTGACGAATAAAATAAAATTGTGAGTGAGAAATTAATCTGTCCTAACTTTTCGTCTAAAACTCGACTTGGTTGAAAAAAAAAAACGTTTAGTAAAATGTAAGATATCGACTGTCGGTATCCGCGGCACAACCCTAGGCGCCGCGTAATCCGCGGCCGGCCTTATCTGTCTCCGTTCATCTTGTAAGCAATAATTTAATGCTGAGATTATTTTTCACTCCTGACAGCAAGTTTTAATGTCTTTTGAAATGAAATTCAGTCACACTTACCGCTTTCATTTCATTCATTAGCGTGATTGCTGGAAAAAGACTGAAAGCACTTTAGAATGCAATTGAAGTTTTTAAACTTGTACCTTTTTAAAGATTATTTGTGCGACGTTTTCATGATTAGGTAAGTTGGTTACATGAAAACAAAATGGTTTCCAAAGGGTTTACGCATACGGTAAATATAAATGAAGGATACTAGTATCGAATACTGATAAACTACACCACACTGGCTAATTAACACTTAATTATCTATTTTTCATCAAATTAATTCTTAAAAGGAATTTCAAGATTAAATAACGGGACGAAATGAATGAACTTGTTGAAAGCAATCTACCTTTGACGCACGTATTTTCGATTGGGTGAACTTGTCTGAAAAAAAGGGCTGATTCAACAACTACCCGCGGGGATAGCTACGCGGCAAAAAACTTTGCGAATAATACCTTCGAAGGAGGAAACCATATCAAAGTTGAATCACTATATGTTGATGAATGATGACGTGTTTTTCGCATTTCATATCGATTCCGTATTTTGTCAATTGATATTGGTTTTTGAAATACAGCAAAATCACCAGGAACTTAATTGAGTGTTGTTCCGACAGCCATAGTTTAATTTGATCAGAGACATAATCGGTCTTTAGGTTAGGTACCGGGTGTAGTTGGTGTGTTAAAGTTGGCTTTTTAATTGCTGGATGGTTAAAAGTAGAAACTTGTCGATTACTTAGCTGTTTCTTGGTCATTACTTTAAGAATAACCCAGGCTATTAGCCGTTAGGGCCGAAGCCTGCCGGGTCAGCGGGATTGTCCGAAAGGGTTACCGCTGCCCCGGAACATAAAGGGCTAAGGAAGGAACATGGATTTGTTTTAGTCAGTAACTGACACTTCCTTCCGCTCCACCCAGAGCGGGAGGAGTCTTTGATGACTTCACACGCTTAAAAAAAAAGGCTATTTTAAGTATGCAGGTTACCTTTTTCAAGTTATCATTGGCTCGATTGTTTTCACTTGAGTAAGATCGTAGAGGAGAGAAGATTAGATTTGGCGCAGCCGTGAGGCACTTACTATTTTAAGTTTCTTTATTGTTTTTTTGTGTGCCTTACTTAACCTGGGTCAAATAAACTTATTTTCTTTCTTTAAAATCATTTTATTTCCGCACATTTTATGATCAGATGTTTTATTTAATATTTAGATGATTGTAAATGGAATTTACTGATGGCATTTTATCTAGCATAGGATATAGATAATGCAAGCATGTTTAGTACCTGGTGTCACTCTAGTTGGTGTAGAGTTGGACGCTGCGTGACCTAGTAAAATAGATTTGTTTGTTTAGGGCCTAACTCATATTCAATAACAAGCGCGAAATAGAATAGAAAACTCCCATATAAATTACAGACATAAATATAGAAATTTTACAAAGGGTGACACAATGGGTGGTCTTATCGCTAAGAGAGATCTTAACAATAAAATGTACTTATGGTAAGCATAAATAAAAATTTAATTAATTTATCTTTGAAATAGAAAGCCTTCTCTAGGTAATTCTACGACCTACGTGATCTTTATCATGCTCGTAGTTTTGAAGCGCTGTTTTAATCAAAGCTTCCTCTTGTTTGTTCTCTGTAGGTGAACATGGACTTCATGTAATCTTTATTAAAAATAGGTACCTCTGTGTAGCTCGTATTCGTCAGCAGAAAGCGAGACAAACAAACAAAGCTTGGACAATACACACGAACTCAAACATTTTGGCATACATGGCAGGCAAACAGCTATTTACTGCTCCACGGGGGTTTGTCAAATTATCGAAATACACTTTTTATTACCTCTCATGATTTATAAAGCGAAGGGCTGCCCAAATTTATATTGCAAACCTTTTAACTGGTGATTCATACACTTTCGGGAACATTAATAATTTGGGTTTTATGACGAATAAAACGACTCGTTCACGACGAATAAAATGACCGCTTCACTTTATCATAAAGTTAAGCCTGCCACGGTTCTCGGAGGTCCTATTTTTTCTAGGCGTTGTAAGATACAATAAGAAAATGTGGTAAAAGGTTGGGTTATATGGCTCACAGGTGATTCGTGAATGTTTTGTTGTATCATAAAATATAAATAATGTTATCTACCTACATAGGTTGATCCTTCCGTTTCCCTCTCGTCAGTTCTCGCTTTGTTTTGATGATGTGACTTTGTTAGGATTACCATTAGAATAACCATTCCTGAAATGATTACCTATCTATAAAAAAAAACATATCTACCGATTACTAAATTCGCCAATACATTACGTTTGCCAAGCTTGTTAGTTATGGATAAATTATACGTTCAATGACAACACAATTGAAAAACGAAATGACAGATTATGGGAACTGTCCTTCATAATTTAGCAATTTAATTCATTAGTTACATTTCATCACTACTTATTGGAAAAACTTCAATTCCGTCTGATAAATCATATGTATCAATAAAACTTCTATGAAACAATATAAAAGACAAAACATATTTACGGAAATTATAAAATATCAGTAGGTAAGTATCCATTTATAAAAATGCGCAGTTGTAGCCCGCGAAATTAAATTTTTCTTATGTTTTTTTGCAAATGTTCTGTGTGAGGTTGTATCTTGATGACTCGCACTTGAGCGATTTTTTTTTACCATTTGTATTTCCTGAGCGTGTCCCAAATAAAATATTTTTCTTTCTTATATTATTATATTTAGGTATCTATCTACTATTAGCGATGCGATAGCGATGTTCTTAATAAAAACTTAGTAGATACGTGTTTTTCTTTTGCAGTGGGATTACGATTTTAGTCAAATAAAACAATAAATTAAAAACATTCCCACCAATTAATGAAAACAAAGAAACACGAGTTTAAAATCGTTACACTGTTTCGTCGAAATCTTTTTTTAGCCAAATGTTTCAGGCGTTTATGCGGCGCAGGCTCGGAGTAGGCATTTGTATATACAGCCATATACATCTCGTAGCCGCGTTGTCGACTGCTATTTAAATCCTTCCCATTTATGTTTTATTTATTTTAAGTTATCGGAATCAATCTTCACATACGGAAATGGATTGAAGGAAAACGAATGTTGGGCTTGTTGTTAAATTAAAATTATATAAGCTGTTTCCAAATTAATCCAACAAACTTTAAGAGGCGCTTTAGACTATCGATCTGAACAACTTTCACTATGGGACCAACTCTGAAATCACGAAAAAAAATCAGCTGTTTTTAATACAAAAGTTTAATACCAAAATGTATGAAACAGCTATTTTTTTTTCGTGATTCAGTGTTGGTGCCATAGTGAAAATATAAGTAGACGATAACGAGATAGCATTTTATTTAAACTTTCATGTACAGTAGTAGTGGTAGTGGTAGTGGTGCATTCAGGAAGAAAGAAAGCTGTGGAAGGAACCATTGCGTAATTCAATTCGTTTTCAGCCAACTGAACGCGGCTTCTACGCTGCCCATACGTACCTACCTACAACGAACGTTTGCGGTGGACCTATTGAGTTTTTTTCCAAGATTGTTTTGATGCTCCATACGAAAGCTAATTGACAGAATAGATAGGTATAAATAGCCGGCGGCGCCACAAACAGTCCCATCAAAAATTACAAACTCAAATCAACGTTTTCTGGGAATAAAATGACAAGTAATTATTTTGAGGACCCGCCGCCGCCGTGTCGGCTGTGATAATGTAAAGGAAGAAGTGGTTCAATTAATAGGTACCATGTTCAACAGAGTCTGCTCCGTGACCCAATTAGGTCGCCTCGTTTCTTATATTGTTCTGATTCGGCAGACTTCGTGCCCGATGAAAGTTCGTCAACGATTAATTAGACAATATTCAGATGACTTTTTAAATTGTTTTTTGTTAGTACGTATTGGTGTTAGCGTTGATGAAGTTGTTTGTAACAACGCACATACTTTACCCGGATAAGAGGTTTGTTGGATACACTAGCATTCTGCTGATGACAAATCATTGATCGGTAAAAAGGGGATGTGCTAAAGTAGTCCGCGAAATACACATTTGCTTACATTTTTGCAATTTGCAGATCGGTGTGAGGTTGTATATTGAACAAAATATGATTCGCGAGCGTAACAAGTATTTACTTACAGAATTATTTAAAATCACTTAAAATCATTAGCACAACTCCCTTTGTTCTTATAATCCTATTGAATAATATTTCATGAAATAGTCATACAGTAGGAGGTAGGAGTACACTAAATAATAACAGCCGCACAGGTCGATCGATCAGGTTAAGCTACGCTTGCCGCGGTTGGTCTGTGGATGGGTGACCATCTTTACATATCGAGACCCCTCCGTGCCTCCGTGTCATTTGTGGATCTTTGACAGTCGTTACGGGTAGTCAGAAGCCCGAAAGTCAAACAACCAGTCTTACCAAGGGGTATCGTATTACCCAGTAATTGGGTTGTGGAGGTCAGACAGGCAGTCGCTCCATGTAAAATACTGGTATTCAGCTGCATCCGGTTAGACTGGAAGCCGACCCTAACATAGTTGGGAAAAGGCTAGGCAGATGATGAGTCATACAGTAGGATTCATTCATGTTCATTTGTTACGGTCGTGAATCATATTTTAATCAACATACAATCTGACAAGGACCGCAAAAAAACGTAAGAAATTTTGAATTTCGCGCGCTACCCTGGAGCTTCCTCATTAAATGCATCAGCTTGTTTGAATAACACAAACTTTTTCCAAGTAGACCGACGACAAAACAAGCTGAATGGTCATTACGGCGCTACTGATCAGATCTAAGTAGGTACTGACCACATCTAAGTACTAAGCGCGCAACGTGAACTAGTTTTGCCTAGGCCACAGTTCTCATTCGCTCACTCTTGCATCCTATGTCGACAGAGCCCTAAACCAAATAAATTATTTAAAAACGTGAACGAGTCAACAAAGATTTGAACAGGCAAGTAAAGGAAAACAAATCACATAAACACTTGCTTGTTATAAATCATCCCTCGACAGCTGTGCACCAATTTATCGCCAAACGATACCTCTCACAGGACAGTTATGTTGATACCCTCACGGATGATCGTGTTTGATGGTTTCCCTAAGGGTTGAGGTCAGGCGGCAGTCAGGCCGCGCTACACTCGGATCTTCCTGTGAGAAGCAAGCGCACGACTGACTTGGAACGATAGATCAAGAAACTGACTCTAGATAATCCATCATAAATAAGAATATGTAAATTCCATATGGTTATGACGAGTTGTGGACTAATTATTTTTTAATAATTTTCCTGTTCCTCACAATACCCGTGCGTGAGTATCCACGTCTGAATCTGGGCCCCTCAATAAATATTAAATCATGACTAAGCGACATCACACATTAGTCATGTTTATCAGAAACTGACATGTTCATGATTATTCATTTATTTATAAGCTCATCATCATCTGCCTAGCCTTTTCCCAACTTATATGCTGGGGTCGGCTTCCAGTCTAACCGGATGCAGCTGAATACGAGTATTTTACATGGAGCGACTGCCTATCTAACCTCCACAACCCAGTTACTGGGTAATACGATACCACTTGGTAAGACTGGTTGTCAGACTTTCGAGCTTCTGACTACCCGTAACGACTGTCAAAGATCCACGATTGACAGCTGGGACCAACGGCTTAACGTGCTTTCCGAGGCTCGGAGGGGTCTCGGTATTTAAAGATGGACACCCATCTACAGACCAACCGCAGCAAGCTGTTATTATTTAGCCACGGGCCCCTCCATTTATTTATTTATAAGAAGATGGAATAAATTAAACAAAAATATCTTTTATCATTAAACAAAAACCGGTTCTGAAGCAATTTTTCCAGTGTTTTGTTCCATAATCCTCTGTTTTGACCACCGCTGGGACAGATTCATTACCGTACGCGAAAACAATGGATAATCACGATGAGTTATTGTTTAACGTGAATCTGATGAGGTGACATTGGCTGAAAATGAAATAACTCACTTTGACGTTTACATAAATTAAAATAATGTACAGCCGGTCGATTCAGTAATGTTATTATTTACATTGAACTATCGCAGCTAGGTGAATACACAATGAGGACGAGAAATGGCCGCCGCAAACTGCCATCGATAAGATGAAAAGGGCAACCTGACTGAGACGGACGTGTGAACGATGAGAGATCCACGACCGAGATACAATACAAACACAGAACTGATTCGACCAGAAAACAAGAGCGAGTCGGACTCGCGTACCGAGGGTTCCGTACCATCATATGTTTTTAATTTCATCGGCGAGGCCTATATTCGTCAGAGAATTCTATCACTGCACGCTGCGATGTAGAATATCGCAGTTTTAGGTCAGCGCTATCTCTTGACCGATAGTGGAACTAATGTAACTTTTGTTGATATTTTATGAAAGGTGTACTATTTAGACATCGTTTTATTTTTCCTGTAATCTTTACATAAACTTCTATCACATAGAATAATTTCTGATTTTTCTCTATGCAAACTTCGGAGTAAAGGGCCATCAAAAGTCGAAAACTAAACGGCCTAAAAAAAGAAAAAGTGTTTGAGAATGTGTAAACTGCGCTCTTTCATAATATGATACCCAATTCGAATTTTTCAGAAAAAAAATGTTTCTTTCTTATTTGCAAAATAGTTGGGCAAACGTCATCTAAAACTATTCTAAATTTCAAGTTGATAGCATTAGTGGTTCTTGAGATATCCAGCTGTGACAGACGGACAGACTGACTGATTCGCATCATAAGGGTTTCTTTTTACCATTTTGGTACGGAACCCTAAAAATGAATATAGAATTCTGGATTAGCTGTATGCCATCCAACTTTAATTAGGAGCAACGGGTGACGTGTCCATTAATGGGCTAATAAATCAGTTCTGATTAACCAACCGCTGTGTTACTTAAATGGGACACGCACATAAGCTTCAAATAGTTTCAATTAGCTAAAGCAAACCGTCATACAAACAACAATATAGTATACATTATTCATACAACATAATTGGCTTCATCTCGTCTATCCTTCTATTAACAATATCCATTAACATCGTAATCACCGTCACTAAACGCAGGCTGATTCTCTTGATTGTACAGAATATTTCCACGCTTGGCGGCAATGATATCGCACGTACGTTGTTTTCCGGTGACAGGAGGGTTTATGGTACAAATCTCGGAGGTTTTCCTCATCTTAGGAGGGGCCCGTCTCACTGCGAAGGGAGATCCGACAGGGGGAATATTTATTAGGCCCTATGTTTCAGAGCGGTCGGGAAATCTGAAACGGAGCATTTGCTATAAAGGTTTTTTAGTTCTATTTTAGTAGTCGGATCGGTAATAAATACCTATGTATCCCATTTTTCTTGCCATTGAGTAGCTGAGCTCTGAATAAATGGTGCTGATTTTGTATCTGTTGTGCAAACATTTGTGTTGTGTATTAGATGTCTTAGGCATAGGGTGGTTCTGTATATAAATAAAAAAGATTGAAAATGTCTCTTTTTTATAATAACTCAATTTATATAAAAGCTCATTGCAAAAAATTGCATTTTTATTCTGAAATAAACAGCCAAATTAACATACAATCACGATCGGGCGGCGAGATCAAAGATGACGTTTATAAAAGCACCTTGTGAGTCACGTAAGTGTATTGGAATTCATCAAGTAGTTTGGGTGTTTGGATCCCCAAATGGAGTAGATATTTCACTTAAAGTACGCTAGCCAGAATAGTACATTGAAATTTATGAGTGACCCCGGCGGACAACGTATGGAAGTGGGTTTTACTCTTGAATACGAGTAGTGCTTTCAGATATATAAAACGCACTGGGAGCATTTACTTGAGGAGTTACGGCTGGGCGATAATGTGAAGCCCACCAACATAATTACTTCATATTCAGGAGCGCTATATAATTACCTGTGGTGTTCCGCGGAGTTCCACTGAAAGTCCAATTTCACAGTTCTTACGTTAAGGCGATGAGATTTAGCGAGCTTGTTACATTCTATCTATTATTTTAAAGCTCTTTGCTCCTGTGAAGCGCTCATAGAGAGCTCGACATATACTAACAACTAGCTACCACAACACAATGGAGTATCCATCTATTTGTTTCTTCAAAAACAAATGGCAAAAGTATAATTTTGCGTATTCTGAAGAGAATGATGACTGCTTTGGAAACAATTGTTCTTCGTCAAAGAGATTGTTCATTAGTATTCAGATAACACGCCGTCTAAGTAAGTTATAAAGTCATCTTCGTTATATAGAATCAGGCTACGTGGTCAACGTTTAAAATATCTGTGACATTTAAATGAACGGTTGGAATGTTTGGAGCAAGTAAATATTTTTTTGATGAATTATTTAGGTAGGAATAGGTATTTTTTGTTAAATATGAATAAATAATTAATTTCTTATTGACAAATAATCAAAAAAAAAAAAAAAAATATACATGTTGTGTTATTTTAAAAGTGCAAGTAGTTAATGAGTTGGCTCACTGATGTGGTGTGGGGAAATGAAGCCCAAAGAAATGTCAAAAGTGCTACAAATACAAATGACTTCCATTTCAAAGGTTCATACTCAACCTACCCCTCCCCGAAGTGATTTAATAAAAGGAGATTAAAAATAAAAGTTTTTATCCGCGCCATGGCCTGTCGCCGCCACCGCGCCGCCGCGTAGCATTATGATTGTAACCGAATTCTCCGAGATTGAGAAGGGTAAACGTCCCCGACCGCGGCGTCGCCGACACCGAGTTTGTTAGCACACACTTGCGAATGAAGAAAAATGTCTTGGCTTAAGCCTTTCCACTCGCCGAGCGCGGAATTGTAAATAGAGATTTATTAAAACGGGACATAGCGAAATTCGCGCAGTTATGTACACCCTTTTGCGAAAATTCTCGGAGTGTGACAAAAGTTTCGCATTTAGGTGTCTGTTATAAAACTACATATTTTTGTATTATAAAGAAGTAGATATTTCTTTTATGTTAGTGTGTTAGAGGTGTATTGAAGTTGAAGTAGCCATGAGAGCTGAGAATGAGACATGAGACGTTCGGTACACCTCGGGCAGTTCTCCCTGCGGGACTACCCTCTAAGCCCGACGAAGATACCGGCCCGTTCATAAATAGTTCGATACTTCGGAAGGAAGCTTACTCCCGATTAATTATTTTTTCCGGACGGGAAAATCACATCGGGAGTAAGACAAATGTCAAATCTTAGTTTGGGCCCCAAAGTAGGTGATACGGAGTATAAATCGCCCGTAACTTCGGCCGACACTACGGATTTCGTGATTTTATGGAGTAGACCCCCCTGGTAGGTACCACCTTGCTAGATAACTAATGTTTTTAAAACGACGTGAACTTAAGCATTCACATGTAGTTCTTACCGACACTAGAGAATATTAAGTAGGTATGTTAGAAGCAACAGCAGTCGAGCGCCGAAATTAAATATCGTTTGGTGCTCTCCATAATGTCGAATTAGGTAAGCAGTTATGGCCGATGCAATGTGATACCTGTTTTATGTAAATGACGTACTCTAACGAGGGCGGGGACTGCCGTGCGCATAGGTAAAGCTGTTATGTCATAGAAGCTGGGGCACCTGAGTACATGGATACTTCAGCAATATTATTATAACCTTGCTTAACGATGGCACCTAGATGCGTAAATTCTTCTTCTTCATTTCGTTTCGAGGGTACATCTTTTTCATATAACAGTAGGTATAAGAACATTATAATTTGAATTTAATTTACGCATCGTACGTCTGTACGTACGATGCGTAAATTAAATTCAAATTATAAGGTTTTCTGATACATAGTAAACTTTATGATGATTAAATAACGAGCTTAACTGTCTTAGTGGTTGGCCTAACAGACATTTACCTGTTTAAATAGCTTATAAGCGAAACTGAGGTGAGCCAGAAGTTTGCATCTTCCCTGTATCATACGTTGCGAAAGCGAAACACAAGTTCTGAATTATGTATGACTATTCATTAGTTCGTGGGTTATCGTACAACATATACTCCATTTATTATATTATTAGCAAAATAAAGGCAAAATAACGAAAGTTATTGTATAATATTGTTGAAATTACTGCACTTTAGCATAATCTTTTTGATAATAATAATAATAATATTTATTTGCAAAAAACACGGTATTAAAAGGTGTTACAATATAAAATGAGTCCTAACATGTTTTGCTTAATATTAAAGCATGCAAGAATTATAATATCAACATTACCTACAGTTTATGTTCGAGAAATTCTTTAACACTATAGAAACTATTTTCATTCAGCCAATTATACAATTCAATTTTAAAAAGTCTGCAATTTAGTAACTTTAACGTATTTGGTAATTTATTAAATATACGCACACACATAGCACACAGTTTTTATTATAATTAGCACACCTGGGCATCTCGTCTAGTACCAGCCTGAATTGGTCACGCCGACTTCGTGAACATACATCTTCCGGCTGTTTTGAACAATTCTTTATGTTTCTGTACAAACATACATACTTCATATACATATATTGAAGGCAATGGTAGCAAACAAAAAGATGTAAATGGTAAATAGCTTATTTACATTGCTTTGTATTTATCGTGACGGAGACATAACGGAGTTTATTATACGTTTATATCAAAATAACCGAAGGGTGATAACCGTTATTTTTCTAATGAAATAAATAAATAGGTATGATTTAATAAATATAAATAATATAATAATAATAAGAAGTAGTTATATTCAGGACACATTCGTTGCTAAAAGTGGCAAACTATATTACACGTGGGTATAAAACCTAACTTATATACTATTTATACTCTGTTAAACAATACAAAATACTTAACATAAATATTCATTTATATGTACTTGTTAGACAATATGAAATAAAAACACAACAATTTAATAAAATATAATAGTATCTTTGTAACATCACGCAACATACTACACACACACAGCATACTACGCACGACTTATCACTTAGAAGATCATGAACAGCAGTGCCCCGGGCAAAACAAAAAAGGCAGCTCATAAATACTTTTTATATCAAAGTACCTACAATGGGATTGACATCGTCACCTACCTATCAATCTGCCTAGACCTTTCGCAGAGTCGGCTTCCAGTCTAACCGGACGCAGCTGAATACCAGTATTTTACATGGAGCGTCTGCCTATCTGACCTCCACAACCCAGTTACTGGGAAACACGATACCCCTTGCCAAGACTGGTTGTTAGAATTTTGGGCTTCCGACTATCCGTAATAACTGCCAAAGATCTACGAATGACAGCCGGGACCCGAGGCTCGGAGGGGTCTCAATATGTTACCGACCGCTGCAAGCGTAGCTTAACCTTCGGTCGATCCTTGCGGCTGTTATTATTTAGGCACGACCCCTTCAATAATACGAACAGTACCTACACATAAATAAAATAAAATATTAAAGTTCTAAGTGGAATGCTTCCTTCCATTTATTGATATCATATGAAATATCGGTGACTCTATTGACATCAAAGCACATTTTTATGTTTTTGCTGACAAAGGGGCGCATTGACCACAAAGGTCTGTTGTTATGTCAAGCATTTCAGATATGTCCTGTACACGACATCCTGACATAGGTACGCTTTTATTATAGTTCGGAATGTTCCAGGTATTACATAGACATTATTAATGTTAAAAATCATGCCCCTTAGAACAGAAGCATATTGACAGTGACAAGGTTGATTCAGCGAGCTAAGTAAGTTGAACTAAGAGGGTAACACGTCATTCTTGTTCCTTATACCTATACATATTCTATTAAGGTTATACATGGATTTTTTTTTCAATAAAGCAGTTTAGTAACTTTTCCTTGGCAACCATGTACAACATACCTATTCCTAGAGTTTGTAGGTCAAACTTCTGTAGGAAAAGTATTATGAAGGTTTAATTAGGTACTCCGTACAATTTCTTGTATGTTGTTATTCACATGATTCACAGATAACATTCTACTTTTTCATATTACCTACTTATAACATTTTAAACAGTTCTAAGTGTAAGATAAGTGTCAGAACTAAGTGTAAATTGACACTATTCATAGTTATAACATAATCTATTAGGATCGATTGCAATCTATTAAAAAAAAAATAAAGAATTTTCTTTCTCTGAATGTTTCGCTTTTATAATCGAACTTTTTTGGTCACTTTAATATAAATGTAGCAAAATGAACAAAATATTTGTTTTCCATTTAATTATCTATTTACATTTTTCTGGTAAAACTGTGTACTGTAGTGTCCTGCTGTGGGTTGTAAACATATTATATTTTGACAGCATAAATAAAATGCATAAAATGCATATGTACATCACAGGCCACCATGTTTGTTTTTCAATGTAGGTATCTAAGTATTTATTTTTGCGAGTAGAATTTAGCGGAAATCTACAACTCATTTTATATGTCGGCAAGACTTAGAAATCAGGTAACAATTAGATAAGCATGCATGCGGATAACTACCAATGCACCTTATTTTTTAACATTTGGGAGTCAGTTGTCAGGTGCTCAATCATATAATAACATAGACTATTGAAAGTACAGTGCAAGAATTATTTTTGCCAGATCAAAATCTAGGTAGGTGTGCTGTGTAGGCTAATTTAGGTATATCCTGTCCTTTTTTTACGGGTCGTTCGATTTACTTCTGTCGTTTTCACCCGTGTTGCTCTCGGTGAAATACAGGGTTATGGAAATACCAAGAAGGTTACAGACAGTAATAAGCCTGCGTACATCACTTTTTTGTTATTGTATGAGAGAATCCCAACTTACAGACTAGGTTACTGTCGGCAGGGACATGTCTCTCATTTTATGACTGAAAAAATCAGATAGGCATAGGAACAGAGGTTACCCCTAATGCATGAGGAGTACCCATAACTTGTCTTTTTTTTATTATCAGCTTAGGTACATTTTCTCGAGGAATGGCTACGAATTGCCAGCTGGACGGTCAGAAAACGTACGCAAACGCATTTATTTGATTTATGGGGCTCATAAAAATCGATTTTTAACCGACTTCTAAAAAAGGAGGAGGTTCTCAATTCGGATGTTTGTATATTTATATATTTTTTTTGTTTGTTCGCGCATAACTCCGTCGCTTACCAACCGATTTGAAAAAATCTTTTTTTGTTGGACTGATTTACTTCCCAAATGATCACATGAAAACTTTTTCGATATCTGACAAGCTGTTTTTGAAAAATAAACAAAAATCTAAAAATTCAAAAGCAATATTTTGTAAAAGGTGATGAGTAGTTTGACATTAGGCTATTGTAACTTAGATACATTACAAACTCTCCCACTAAAAAGTAAAAAATAAAAACTGTTTTACAAAAAAAACAACCGACTTCCAAAAAAAAAAACACTACAAAGTGCAAAATAACTTTAATTTCGGAAGTCGGTGTCGTTGGTTCTGCATTATCGTTTATTGACGGTTGTTTTTATTTGTAAAAAAGATTTTTTTGTTTTTAACTTCAACAAGTGACACAGCTTTATAATTTTTTTCTTAATACTTCGTCCTACTAGACAAAGCTGGTCTCAGTTTTTATTGATACACCAGGAAAATATTTACACAACACGCTTTATTTTTGGTAGAATTAATTCGTTCATTTTATGTTGTCTCGGAGTCGTGATGATATTTTAAATATGTAGCAAAACACGTCTCCACACACATGTGTGTCAACAAATATACAAACAACAAAAAAATTTCAAGGTTCTTCGAAATTAGTCATTAGCAGACTAATGAATAAAAACTTAGGAATAAATAAAAATCTGTAACATTAAAAAAATGTTAGTACGTACTGATGGAAGTACAATCTGCAGCTGAAAAATGGTGATCAACAAATTATGAAAGAACGCCTAAGTAAATCAGTAAAACCTGCAATTCCTGTAAACATTCTCTACTTTAGTCTGACGCTTCGTTCAATCTATCATCTGACTAAATACCTAAATGCAGTTATTTTTTTAAAGTTAGCTTCATGTGTTGTTTTGCGGCACGTGTTGCCAACACATGTGGACAGGACATGTTGTACACTGTGTTGTGTTGTGATCGTCGAGATACTGTCGGCCGACAGCTACGAGCGTGTTGCTGATGTAACCTTTTTAATGTTGCAGACTTTTCAGTAGATATCTACTCATAAAATATTATGTAGATGCTCAGGACCTTTATGCGCATAAAGCTTTAAAAAGTAATTGTACTTTAAAAAAGGCGAGCCAAAAAACTGATCAACTTTGACAAAATCAGACTTCAAAGACATCAAAACCATCCGTAAGGATTTCAAGTCCTCATTCAACCCATTTCATTTAAAGGTCATTATTAAGTAAATTCTATTACAAAACGTGAAAAAATAATAACAATTAAATTATACGTCTGTCGTAGCGGAAACAAGCTGAAAATTTGTACAAAAAACGAATTAAATAATTAAAAATCCTTTCCCTTATTAAAAAAGGTACACCAATTTACCCTGGTATCTACGTAACAGTATTTTTACTGTATATTTTGTGGGATATTCAGGTTGGTTAGGGAATACCCGCGGATATGTTAATTCACGACAACGTAATGTAAATAGGAGGCGGCAATTTATGTCGCTAAAACACTCTGCGGGATAAGTCGGGACGGTCCGGAGACCGGGGCGGGCCCGGCGGCGTCAGCGCGTACTGCCGTGTGGCAGTACGCGCTGACGCCGATAGTTGCCGATGCCTGCGAATCGAAATCTGATTATTCTCAATATTTAATTCTTTATTGCATTCCATTTGTATTACGTAGATGGTATTACAATCACCCGTACTAAGTAGATATATGTAGGTAAAGTGTCCTATAATATAAAAGTGTTTAGGATCATAACATTTTCTACGATTGGGTAACATTTGAAACTCTCTATCGCTTTCAGCAGTTGGAAGCGATTGATAATTTTGTGGAAATAGAACGGTAGCAATTCACGTTATTATGCCTGAGAATTTTCGATTCTTTAAAAACTCGAGTAATATAAAGTGAATTCGACGATAAACGTAGAGTATTATATTATCTGTGACGATAATCAGATCCTCCTCGTTTACTGAATGTTAGCACAGTTCTGGACGACACGACGCGACAAAATCTCATCAAAATTGCACAATTACTACTAGGTAGTCGGTTATCGTCAATTATTATTTTAAAAGTAAAAAAAAAAAACATATTTTCTTGTAAATCGTAGTTTTATTAGATACTTATTGATTCTGATGTGCTATTTCTTTGTCGTTTGGTTCACGCCTAATAAAATAAAAAAAAACCTAGAATAGTATGGACTCTGGTGATTCTAATTTCTACTCAGCCACTCTACTCTCTTTCTGTAAGTAGTTAGGTAGGTCAAGTTATCGGTTTCAGGAATCCTATCCTGCTTCTCGTTATCAAAATGTTAAGATGAAAAATAAATCTTGACATAAGTACCATTTTCCCTCTTTTCAGCCTTGTCAAGAACGTAGGAATCCATTTATTAGTAAATATTCATAATCGGCTCAATTAGTACTGAAAATAAAATGGTTTAGGAAGTTGGGTAGTCGTTAAAAGATGTGGGTAGCTACTAACTGTCAGGTAAAAGAAAAGGAAATATGTTATTTTTATCTGTCTGAGACAGGCGTAGGACGTAGTAGATGGAAATATGCTGAAAATACCGACTACCTACCTAAGCTACTACTGGGATAGACACGCTTTTTAAAAAAAACATAATATTTTGTTGCATTTGGTCGGAAAAATCTATTTCGTCGTCTCCATCTATTGAAAAAAATCATTTCAGTATTGATCGAATCTTGACGCCATCCAGCACTAGTATACTTTCTGTTGCTAAGTGTTTCCAGACATCATATGATATTCTTCAATTCAAATTCTAGAAAAGACAAAACAAACTTCCAATAGATACAAATATAACTAAGCAAAAACACCTGCACTCAGTGCAGCTTGCTGCCGACGATGTTCCGATGATACCGACAGATGGCGAAATAACTATTCAACTTTCTATATGTACCTACGTAGGTATTATATTCTTGTTCAAATATAAAATCTCAGGTTTAAAAGGAACTTATTCTTAAAGAAATACAAGATATTTTGTTTGTATTGTGATGTAGATAGGTTTTTGGACTGTTGGACACAGCACCAATTATGAGGAGGTTCGTTATTCCGATTCCTTAATTGCCGTTAACTTAGATTTTACAATCTCTAACTATTTTTAAAATTTTTTTTAGCAATTTTGGTTATTTGTATGCCAAAATAAAGAATGCTGACTAAAATATAATAAAAATATTTGGGCCTAGCAAAGATCCTAGTGGTATTTCTGCGTGAAGAAAATTGACTCATAGTTAGATCCTGTTGCAAATTCAAAAAGTCACCGTTATTCTTACCGTGATCGTAGGTTTTATATAAATATAAAAGAGGAAAGGTACCTAAGTTCTATTACTAAATCGTGTACCTACCCATATTTCAAAATTCGCTCAACATTTTGTTCACATACTTCGCTTAGGTACTTGTATAAAAGGCTCTAGAAAGTTGTGAGGCCCTTAACCTACAGTTAAGCTTTGAAAGCACTTAAAAATATTCCTTTAAGCATACCCACATTTGTAAAAAGCTGTTCGAATATCCTGAACATTCGATTCATGCAAAGGATTATCCATGGAAACATTAAGTTTATATCGCAAGGGTGCAATTTTTTTTCGAATTTCCTACATTTTCTTTCATACAAACCTTGTCCTGGCAATACCGAACACAACAAAAAAAGAATTATCCAATTTGGCGCAGAAGCAGCCGTTCGGAAGTTATGCGGGTACATACATTTCGGCTGTACATTTTTATTTATATAGATTTCCATATCAAAATAATATATTTGCGTCTGTGTTGGTGCTTATTTCGAAAAGCTTTGAAGGAGCTATAGGATTGAAGGCAAATATATTCAGGATATTCAGGCAGGATATTCTAAAATTAAACCATTATCCTGTACTCGTGTATATTTTAATTTATTAAGTTGTGAGTTGCTTTGACTTTAACAAGTTGCCTCTCACCTATTTTTATATCAGTACTGATATTTTAAGGTTCGACGATGTTTTTAGGCTGTATCACTTTTGTTATATGCGAATATTTGGATATACTTGAGTACTGAGATGCCCTGGACAGCATAAGGGTGTATCGACTTGCATGTAATTTTGGAGTCAAAGAGCATATTATATATTATATTGAATCCAATATCCGTTGCAGGAAGATATACAGATATGCATATATACAGCACAGATGCAATTACTTATTGATTCTCAGTTATCGAACAAGAAACACAAACAATGTTAAGTATAGTACGCAGTGAATGTCAGTACTCGTTAGCCGTCTGGTTTAAACTTTCCAGAGACACATGTATGTGTTGGTTAGCTCAGAGTAGTAGCACGTATGTAAGACCGATCGGTTTCTCAATCCCGCTGTGCTCAGGCGCTCACTGCGAGTATCCGTACCACTTTGTATCTCTTCTTTATGCTAACACTTTTTATTTATTCAATGAATGGGTTGAATAAGATTAAAGTATTGCTTTCACAAACATTTAAATGATTTGAATTGTGAAAACGTAATTTAATTTTCTGTTAACCATGCTTCTTTTTTCCGCGAAAAGATTTAGGTGTTAGGTAAGTACATAGAGGGTTTTGTGATGGAGACAGAAATATGGGTAAACAAAATCGACATAGGTGAAGACTTTATTGTTGTGAATGCTGAAACTACATAGAGACACTACAAATGTGGAAATGCATAGATTTTTTCCCTACATCAGAAACTTTAATTATTGGCAGTTTCGTGTTTTTGTCATTCTTTTATTTATTGATAAAATATGTTATTGTACTGGTCCTATTGTTTTCCCGCTGATACTGGCATCAAAGGCTAACAGAGAGGACAATACAACATATTGTCCCGCCTGATGAAGCGCCAGGCTAATGGTATTTGAAAGGGAAGGGAGGCCGACAACACATTAAGTATACCTGATGAAGCTGAACTGTTGCAATATTCAGTACACAAATAGGGTAGGTATCGTATCACTTGCGTGGATAATAATTTATCGTCCAGAAGATTTAACCGCGCCATTTTTAACCCGGTAAAATAGTAATTAGTAGACAAACACGTAGAGAATTTCGGACGTAGACTCATGAAATACCGGGGGAAGTTGTAACATTTTATGAATAGTGGCCATTTCAAATGAAACATTTCGTACCTACCGCGAGTGTGGGTAAATTTAAATATGTACCGACGGAGTCCGCCGGTAATGTTTATTTAATGTAGCTGGTGCGAGATTTATAACAAAAGAAGTTTAAATAGCTTATTAGTTAGGGAGTGCGGACCGTAATAGGTACTAGTAGCGTTGCCCCTTTTACGTGATTTAAACATCAAAGTTGAGTAAATCTTTTAAGTAAAAGGATTTGACCTCTTAAGCTATTTGAAGGTTTTCTGTTTTTCTGCGTACGTAACGTCTGAAAGCTAATAAGCGGCTTGTAGGGTGGCGTGGCGGGTGCGTGTGTAGGATTATCAGCTACAGGTGTGGGCTGTGTGCAGCTTTTCTTGTCATCAACTCGTTAAAACGGTGTTTATTAGGATGCTTCTTCCGCGGATTATCCGTGGACGTGTCTTTTCAGGATTTAATCGTTGCTCTGTTAGCATCTATTATTATTCATGACATAAATTTTCTTCGCAAGGAAGGCATTAGACGAAAACTCATTAAAACCGAGACGCGGTCTGACTTTTCA
The DNA here is from genome assembly GCA_963669345.1 of Gortyna flavago. Taxonomy (NCBI): domain Eukaryota; kingdom Metazoa; phylum Arthropoda; class Insecta; order Lepidoptera; family Noctuidae; genus Gortyna; species Gortyna flavago. The sequence goes on along the minus strand of OY770129.1, from coordinate 6,410,532 downwards.
AACTAGACACGTTAAGTCCACGCGTGACGCAAGACGGAACTAATTGCTATTCGCAACAAGTAAACTCGTTGCTTATTAAAACTCGCTGTCGTTAACACTAATTTACAAACTTTCACTGTTTACTCACTTCTGAACGATAAGAACACACTGAAACACGAATAAAGCGATGAAAGGTAAAGCGTGTGAAGCTCTGTCATCAACGAACAGACTGGACTTGAAGTGAAACCGTTCCGCAGTTGAATGAATACATACTTCGAAGTTCATGCAAATGAAATTAAATGACAAAATAACATGTACCTCATATGAATAAATACCAGGTATTGTGAAGATTATAGGGGCCGCGTTGTATTGTAATTGTACCCTTTATAATATGTAGAATTGCTAAAGTTTTTTGGTTAGGTTAGGTTAGAGAAACATGTAACCAATTTAATTTAGTATTCGATAACCTTAGAGGCAATTTGGACAGCTTGTTTGTGCGGTAGATTAGATGTTTACCCTCGAGCCGCGATGTCCCGCCTGATAACGCGCAAGGGTCGTCCGAGACGTGCCGACCGGGACCCAATATGTGAAATCGTTACATTGACGACTCCATTGCTGCATACCTTATCTTTTTTACAGTCCAATTCCAGATAACTGGCAGCGCGTAATATCTGCGGTATACATCTGTAATATTAAAGTGTTAATTTTAGCTTTTTATTTGCAGTTACAAGAAGGAGCGTAACGGTTATAGCTCTAAGTAAACTTGCCACTGTACAACTATTGCACAAACACGTTTGTTTTTTACGGCGGCATCTTATTTTATTTAAACATGGAATCAGGTCGAATCCTGCTCCGAGCGGCGTACTCTTGTATATAAACAAGTTCGCTATTCCGTAGTTGTCCGCTAATCATTGTGTGAAGTCGTGCGCGGTCGCCTCGGAGCCCGGCTCACCCGCCGATACATTAGTAAAGAGATCACTGCGACTCGCTGGAACCTGCTGCGAATGAAGTGAAGAGTGCTCTGTCAATGTGTCGTTGTGTTCCCGTAATTTAGATTGACTTGTTTCGTGTCGGCGAAATTGTTTTCAGGTCGAAGTATACACAGAACAACCACGTGGCACATTGTTGAAGTACGCAATTTATTATACACAAATAGACTACGGAAATTGAGTTTTAACGAAGACAAATTGAACTAAAGCGGAATCAATTACGGGAGATTTATTTTCACTGAGAGAAAGAATTAAGTAACTGCGAGGCAAAGAGATGTAAATTGAATTTTTGTCGTAGCCCCGAAAGAAAGGAGTTCGGGGAACAAATAGAATGTCGCGATACATTAAAAAGTTTCTCGGTTCCGTATTTTGTAATTTTTTGAAAGCAAATAAGGCGGGGACAATAGGGCACCATGTCTCCCCAACCAATTAAGTGAGTTCCGCCCTGTCAATATTGGATATAGACCTATGTCTTCATTAGGAAAGTTTCCTTCATCATTTATTCAGAACTCGAGTAAAATCCTTTCGTCGTATCGATGTGTTTAGAATTTTAGGCTTGTTGTGACAAAACATGCGACGTCTGCACTGCGGACAGAGGGTGATACTTGATACACTTAAATTATCGCACGGTTATTTCGAGTGAGTGAATTCTTACAATTTACGAATGAGTTACTGGAAGTGACATTGATCAGTACGTCCATTCATTAAAATCTACACTAGGAAATTACGTAAGCTCCCCTTTCCAATCATATACATTAGTGTGGTTTCCGCTTACGTGGCTCAGATAATCAAGCGTTGTCCCGTCTGTTGAAATGACTCTACACCGCTCTACAACGTGCGTGTTTATTGTTGACACCTACTCTATGTACGCCCTCAGTCCTCACGCTGACGCTACAAAACGTGTTTACGCGCGATGTTGTGCGATCGTGTGAACCGACCATTATTGGTTAGGCAGCCATTGTCACTTGCTCGTTTATGCGGACAAATGACAATCGCACTACTTTCATTTAAAGGTAAATTAAGGTAGAGTGATTGTAAAGTGAGTTGCTTCATCATCATCCTTCTGCCTCTAACCTGTTAAAAGGACCAGCGCAGCATGTCTTCTTGTTCCATACATCATTATTGGCCGTGAAACTAGCTTCAGTTTTTTCGTATTATTATGCACGTGTTTCTGTGACAATATAAACATTGTCTCTTTCCATCATCTCAGTAATCCCTCTCTTTCGAGCCATATCGTCTTTACCACCATCCATCGTTTTTTGATCTTTGGTCTTGCTTAATTAGAATAATAAAATAAACTAAATATTACGTTTGAAATTGATGTTCTGAAATGGCATGTCACGTATTTAATCAAACCCCAAATAATTCCCAATTTGCTGTAATAAAAATATTAGAGGATTAATTAAATATTTCCCATCCAAAATATGCAAAATTGCAAAACACAACCTTGATCAAAATTTTATTGCCATCATATTCTCTAAGAAACCATAAAGGCAGTTCCAGTAATATAAGCAATTTTCGTCTGTCGCTGTTCTGTGGCGGCAGATGTTCCGGTTCTCACCTGGCGCGCGCGCACATGACCACCCGCACGCGACTCCTGCGCACACTGCGTATTATTAATATCACAGTATCGATCACTCACCCTCGCTAAGCCGAATTTAATTTATGTTTTATCATTACACGCTACATTGAAACGCAACTTTATTCTTATTTATGTGATTTTTTTTTGTGAATTTATAGAGCACTTCCTTTTTTTGACGATTGTGCTTTGTTCCTTTTTTGGATTGTAGGTTAATTCTAGTTTATTATTAAGTTTAAATATAAAACTGTCACAATATTTATTTATAACAGCAGCATTTGAGTTCTGATTCAGCCTATCTAATAAGGTTATTTGTGGGAGTTCTTGAATTATTATATTTATTCGCGAATCGCTAGTCAAACACAGCTGCCTCCAAAGATCTAGATTTACTAAACAGAATGTGATTCATTACTTTCAGAATATTGTGGTTATATGAGCGATAAGACGTGGGTGTTGTCGTTTTAAATGTAGGTCCTATAAGAGTTATTACTTGAAGCTACGCTACGTTAACTATGGGAAATATTTAACTGAACCTCTAAAAACTTTTAGATGCACACTTTTTTCAATAGTTGATCGTCTTTTTAACTTTCAAGCCTTTTTCATAGTTGTTGTTGAAAAAGTTTTGTCCGTATAGGATGTGAGGGAAACGATTTTCAAGTATATTCTATTGTTGTTTTTTTTTGTACTGTCAAACAATTTCATTGTTCTGCAAATTGACGTACTTCGTCAGTTATCTGTGTTAAAATCACTTTTGCTGATGAGTTCCAGTTAGTTTTCGTTAATTTAATTAATAAAACAGCCTGAGTATTTTACCTTAAAACGATCGATTACTTTTTCGAATAGCGAATTGTCTTTTAATTATTGGAAGTACGGGCGAGTATGTATGATATTACGGAGGCTATGTTTCATGGCGTATATTGAGCCGACATCACGCAGTTTTAAACCGATGGCAGCCATATAGCGCTTGTTTGTGGAGTGGGTAGTGCATACAGCTTCACGCTTCAAGCCCCAAATTCGTGCATTTTGATGGAAATTGCCTTTGTGATGACAAAAATTGTGCTCGGCCGGACGAGAGGGGCCGCCGCTCGGAAATGAGTTCATACATTTTATTTCACAATCGATTTTGTTTGATTTAATTTTATTGCTCAATACAGTGGGCCTATAAGTAATGAGAAAATGTAAATGCATTGGTACTTTTGAATACGTATTTATTTTGCTGGCAAGAGTAATTATGAAATCGTTACCAACATGGAATTAACTCGCATTGGAATTTCCGACATATTATACGTTTACTGCGCCAATCTAAAAACGAGCGTAAAATTTAACCATTACATAATTAATTTCGTACATTCGATATTTTGTTTACTTGTTTGTATTGTGTAGGTACAAAAACCCCAGCGGATTGCAGAGTCATGGCCGTAGCAATTGAAATAATGTATTATTCCAAGTTTATGTAGCTTTCAATAAACACAACTATGCAATTACGATTAATTAGGTACTATACACATTAAACAAAAGAAGTAAATAACTAATTATTATTGATACCCACGCGGCTTTCAGTAAACCATTGGATGAATAATACTCGTTTAGTTGTTAATATAGAGTCTATAATAGAATGTATAAATAATTTGAATTTAAGGGCGATTTGGTATGTAAATGCCATAACAAATATCAATTTTTCGCTTGGCTAGGTCCAGATAATAGCGAGGGCGGTGTCGCACCGCGCACGTGACGAACTGACGACTCGCCGATAAGTCGCGGAATAGTATCACTACTATTGTAAAACAAAGTCCCATGAACGCAATAAATAAAAAAACTGCCACACGGTTTTTCACATGGTTTTCACCAATGGATGGAATGATTCTTGAGAAAGGTTCAGGTGTTCATTATGGTTTTACGTAAATTGGCTGAATATGACGATGACTGTTGAAGATATCCGATAGTTATAGTTATAGACCAATAGAGTAAAACAATTACCCGAATTAACACATAGGGCACCTACTTTTAATCCCAGTAGTACGTTCCCGTGGGATATATTTCGACATACACACGGGCGCAGCCGCGGGCAAAAGCTAAGTTACTAATAAAGTTTAAGGGCGCAATCACATATGCTCCGCTTGGCAGCTGGGACGTATCTGCGTCAATCGCAGCATCACGATTTTTCGTACAAACATATCTAAGAAGTTTGCCTCATATCCATTTTCGTTAGTGTCATTTGCAACTTCTGTCGGGATTGCCTTTGCATGATCGTTGTCGTTATGCCAGTGTGCGTTCAGCAGCTGCTGTCGAATTAAAATTGGCCACTGCGATCGATCTGTGTTATGGTTCCACAATGGTCGAAATTGCCGGACCTGGCAAATTATAAAAGTTTCACTTTGGCTTTGTTATTTGATTTTTGTATTTTAATTGATTTTTGTTTTGCTTGCATCATCATTCAAATCAAATCAAAATCGTTTATTTGATGAAATGTGGTAGGTAGGTACAAAAGATGTTACATACAATTTCAGTGCAAAGATTCCACTATGTGGCATGCAAATGTTTAATATATGTTTATGTTAAGTACTTAATTTTAAAACAGCATCAATACGTTTTTTCACTGTTTAAACAGAAGTAACGATAAGAATAATTTATCAATTTCAATACCAATTTAAATTTTACACACACATTAACAAAGTAACATAAAGAAATAAAAAAAAATACTACAATGCATTTCTGAAGTGGTTAGGACTGACTTGATTTTTTGTTTAGAATTTCGCCAACTGAATAAAAACTATGCGATATCAACTATTTTCTCAAAACCACGCAAAACTTTTTATAAGGTCGTTCAGGGTGCTAACTCTCGACATTGGTCAAACGTCAGTTGGTCGAGTTAAACGTCAGGGATTGGCTAGACTCAGTGAGTCCAGCCAATCCCAGACGTTTGACTGACAATTCCAATGTCGATCTATCGGAATTATATTCGAGAGTAAACACCCTGTTATCCATTCTCTTACCCTATAATCCTAGCGGTTATATCTATGTTTAACATTGTTTGGTCAGAAAAGTCTTTCTTTTATTTTGAAAAATACTACAATAAAACCAAATATGCTTTTTATTAACATGAAACAAACATGAGGGGCATTATTCTAGAGTAATAAATTGCAAAATATTATGCAGGCCTTTTTCCCTAAGGTGGTAAGACAGACTGAAAAACGTAAAATGCTAATATGTTTAAGGCATAATAAATATTTAGAAATCTTCACATTTGTAGGCGATGGTAATGTGTGCCTCTCCCGCGAGGCGTACCTATGTGAAACAAAAAACATAAAATTCATAAGTATAAGTCTAAAATTGAATTTAAAAACAAACGGTCTCAACGTATTAAAAATGTATATCAGAAAATGTGATACAGTTACATAATAAACAGACTCCTTTTATTTAAAAAAAACGGTTCCTAGACTTCTCTGAAGAAAGGACTAAAAGAGACAAACGCTCCACATTTTTTTGTGAAAATAATGTAGTTCACTTTGCAAGACAGAGGAGAAAGGTTTTATGGAGTCCACTTAACGGAATGAAAACCTACCTACGACTCCTACACATTGACATTTAAAGGAACGTTATTGTATTTCCCTCTAACATTTACTTTCGGGACAGTAGTTAATTGAAAAAGGCTCTAAACATGCTTAAACATGGAACACAAAACGATCAGCGAACTCGTTAGTATTAGAGTGTACTTCGAATGCTACGTAGATAGCTACAGGAGGTTTCGATAAAGTTCGGTCCCCTGTTGTGAGCCTGTCAGTGAGGCCGAAAGCCGAGCCTTCACTTGAACAATGTTATTAGTTACGTTAACATGGCGTCGTGGATACATGCCTACTTGTCTTCTGAGATGAGCTCATAATTAACGAATATGTAAATTAGATTTGAAGGCCAATTCTCGTAATCAAAATCTAGTCGCAATCTCATCTAAGCGACAATTAATGTCAAAAACTTGTCAAAATAGTAGGGAAATTAGAGGTATTTTTGACAGATTGAGACTGAGATCAGACTGTGAAAGTTTGAACGTTCTTAAAATTACGAGAATATTGCTCTATCAAGTCAAAAGATATGTAATATGGACGCCTGTACTCGGTAAGAAGCTACAAAATGTATCGGAGTCTATAAATGGAACCGGCCGATTAGATGAAACAAATTATTAATTGAGATAACTTGACTTATACTCGGTTTAAGGGACTAGCGATATCGACGCGCAAACTGTCACTGTGAAAATCTGCGTCGCTTATTAAAAAGTCTGTTGTTTCATACAAAAGTGCAATATCTACACGGTCAAAATTTATAAAACTGCAGGTTTTTTCAAGGTACGTATACACAGAAATGTCATCCTATATCAATCGTAAGAAATGGCAAATATTAGAACCTATCAAGTGTGTCAATCTGCTAAATAATAGATTTCCCCGATTGCACATTTGTAGGTAGGCTCATTAAGTCTTCGTTGAGTAACGGTTTTATGGAATAGGTACGTGTAAGGTAATGTTGCTTATCTTTTACACAAACGGTAAAACAGCTCTAAGGGGTAATTAGTAATTAGAGAGGGGTAATTAGTGTCTAGAGTGAAGTTGAAAACCCGATACGAATACCGACAGAACGAGGCTGTAGGCATTTTACAGATAAACCATAAAGATTAATGAAATTATTATATTTACTACAACGTGAAGTTCCACGACGTATTTCTTTGCAGACGTCATAAGAGATAAAAATACCACTGTGGTTCTGCAAAATAATATCTTAATTTTTCTCCCACTCGTACGTATTATACATAACAAAAAAAAAAAAACTTTATTTAAGACCTTGATCCATATGATGTTAGTACACACTACTTCTAAGCTATGTTAGGAATAAATCATCATCTGCCTCGCCTTTTCCCAACTAAGTTGGGGTCGGCTTCCAGTCTAACCGGATGCAGCTGAATACCAGTATTTTACATGGAGCGACTGCCTATCTGACCTCCACAACCCAATTACTGGATAATACGATACCCCTTGGTAAGACTGGTTGTTAGACTTTCGGGCTTCTGACGACCCGTAACGGCTGTCAAAGATCCACGAATGACAGCCGGGACCAAACGGCTTAACGTGCTTTCCGTGGCATGGAGGGGTCTTGCTATGTGAAGATGGTCACCCATCCACGGACCAACCGCGGCAAGCGTAGCTTAACCTGATCGATCGACCCGTGCGGCTGTTATTATTAGTTAGGAATAAATATGGCCCTAAAATTGTGTTCAAACAACAAATCCCATCTTAACCTCGTTTCCTTTACTCGCGTTACTTTTGCTATACTTTAAGGTGACTCCTTGCAGTTCATTCCGAATAGGAAAGTAAGTGAGTCTGATCGATGGTTGATGGCGTTAAAATGCTTGAAATGTTCCGCCGGTGACGGGTGGCGTGTTCGCTTAGTGAACGGCGCCATGCGTTTGCACAGCCCGCGACAGTTGGCCCCTGTTGATTCGGCACGAAGCCAATTATGTCTACCTAATATTTCAGACTCCGCGGTGCATAAGACATATTATTTCAGAAGAAAAATGCAATATTCCCTCCACAATACACTTGCATACTCAAATTACTCCCAACATTCCGAGAGCATTCAAGAATCTAGAAAGCTTCGTGTCTAGATGCAATCTCATCTGCATAACCATGCATAAAATCTTATTTTGTGAACAATAATAGTTTGTTAAAGCTTCACTTTTAGCCGGACTTTATGTAGATGATACAAGTGCAACAATATGAAAATTAACCTGTCTGCGAGTCGGAGATATGCGGCCGCTTCACTTTTATTTGCCGCGAATCCACAAAAGTGTGTTGGGATTCGTTAATTACTGAAATTTTCATGAAAGTCGGCCGAGACAGACTGAAGCACATTTTTAATAACAGATCATTGAATTTACTAGTAGGTGCGCGAGTGAAATATGTACAAGCTGGTCGAGGCAACAGGAGGGTGGAACTGAGGCGTATGGGCGGTAACGGATAACCGAGTGATAGCTAAAGCTGGCGCTGTGCCGCCAGTGCCGCTCGGCGAGCTGCGCTCGGCCGGCTCACTCGCGCGCTGTCGGCGGTCGGCCCCGCACGGACGCACCCGCACGTCACTACTACGTACGAACTCGCAAACTTTGCCGAACTTTCGAACTGAGGAAAAGTGCGCAGTGCCCCCGGACCAAATTGGATGCAATTTGTGCAATTTAGTTCATGTGTGCTGTGACGTAGATAAATTCTGTGCATTTACTAAGTCGGAGAAAACTGTTCAGCGCTGAATATTTTGGATTTAAGCACAACTTTTTCGGTAATGGATGACTTTTGATTACTTATGGGTAAGTTAAAATACATTAACTAACCTACAATATTTAACATTAACAAATATAATGAATCTACACTAATATTATATAGAGGAAAGATTTGTGAGAAACATTTTGATAGTAATAGATTTTGTTTAAGCTCTTCACAAAGATATTAAGTATAAGAAATAATAAAGCAAATGCCTAGTTCTTAAACATTTATATCTTTACTAATATTTTAAAGAGGTACCTAAAGTTTGTGAGGTTGTATGGGGTAATCTCTAGATCTACTGAACCGATTTTAAAAATTCTTTTCCAATAGAAAGCCACATTACTTGTGAGTACCATAGGGTATATTTTCTGTTAAAACAAGAAATTTTACGCGGACGTAGTCGCGGGCAGCAGCTAGTAAGACATCTCGTAAACCAACCAACCGAGGAATACATTAAAAACTTTTCTCATAAAGTAATTACATAATAATAATTTATAAATGAAGAGTATAATGTCAGTAATTATATGAATTAATCTACTTAAATGTTAGGTGAGGCCTAATGAAAAGTAAAAATGTATGTATGCATGTGGGTATGCCGTGCATGCATCATATTTATGAATAATGGATTACATTACTTACATAGAACATATTATTAGGGTTACCTAGTTAAATTAGAATGCTTTATAAAGTTATTTGATAAGGAATAATTTTAACCTACATTCTATGTATTTTCACGTTGCTAGAATTTGAGACTGCTGAAAGCCATCCCTGAAGGATTTTCCATTACGAAAGTAAAGTACTTTTAGCGTGTGCTTTTAGCACAAAACAAGAATTTATTCTGATCTGGAAAATTAATATGGAATCTCAGAGCCTACCGCATGTTGAAAGAAATCTTTTGTTTGGGTTTTTATCCGTTTTGAAAGGCCCCGCTGAACAAAAACCCCATAACGTCTGAACATAGCTGCGAAAAGCACACTGCTGAAGCTAAATCAGTGATAGTGTTACATCATGTATGTATCAAGTTTAGTATCGCCAATGATGACGCTATGTAGGCAGGAAGGCTATTTTAGTTTTAAACTCAGTTCTCGTAAGTTATTTTCAGGAATTGTTATTATTACTTTTCTTTATTGAATTTCCACCCACAGCAGGCTGGGGAAAGATTTCTGATGGGAGTTTTAGGCCTTTAGGGCGTCTCGATCTCCGAAAAACTAAACATCATTTCAAAGTTACATGTATATTAAAATAAGTATTAAGATTTATTGTTCTCATGTAAGTGACGATTGTCTTAATGAGAAATAAAGTTCTTTAAACCGAAGTTGAATTACCGATATAACAGTTCGAAGAAAAAAATCTTAAGCATCTACTTACTGCTATCGTAAGCATTCAAACAACACAGCATACAATGAAAAGTTTTTGGTAACTATAGGAATTAAATAATGGATATCACTATCCAATGAGAGCAGTTGTGGCCGGTGGTCCAGTGGTAACAGTCCGGTCGTGGATTCGAAACCAAGCAGGCGCTTTACTTTGTTTAATTTATTCATCTCAACTGCTCTCAATAATGGTGAATTAAAACATCGTGACGAACCGGGATACGCCCTAGAACCAAAAATTCGAAGACATGTGACATCTACCAAACCGCACTGAACCTGCGTAATGGTTTATGGCCCATTTCCTCTCACAGAGAGGAGACCTGTGTCCTAGCAATGGGAACGTTATAGGCTGATTATACTATTCAATAAGACTCTTTAATGTCAGTTTTGTTTAATTAAATTGATCGTGACTGACATCGTCACATACCTATCAATCTGCCTAGTATTTTCCCAAATGTTGGGGTCGGCTTCCAGTCTAACCAGATGCAGCTGAATACCAGTATTTTACATGGAGCGACAGTCGCTACCCAATGGTAACACGATACACTTTGGTAAAACTGGTTGTCAGACTTTTAGCTGTCACAGCGATGCTTTCCGAGGCACGGAGGGGTATTGATGGTATGCAGATAAAAATGGTCACCCATTCACGATCTGACCGCGGCAAGCACAGCTTAAATTAAAATACAATCGGCACGTGCGGCTGTCCCCTTTCCTCCAATCCCTTCAATAAATAAATAAAAAATCCTACTTCCTACTAATATTATAAATGCGAAAGTTTGTGAGGATGGATGGATGGATGGATGTTTGTGACTCTTTCACGCAAAAACTACTGAACGGATTTGGATGAAATTTGGTACATAGATAGTTTATAACCCGGATTGACACATAGAATACTTTTTATCCCGATATTCCTACGGGACCGAAACTTATGCGGGTGAAACCGCGGGGCGCAGCTAGTCTTATCTAAATGTGTTTAAACACAAAGAGGGTTTATAAGCAAGATTAGTAGTATCAACAATTCAAAGGCACGCCACGTGCCTTCTAGGAACTATTATCTTACCCAGAGCATTAATACTAAATCTACAAGATTTAAAGCTCCGTATAATCCATACTTTAAGATTTCCTTTTACACTAGAATGTGAAGGTTTCGCTAAGTCTAGACCTTAAGCTAGCACTAAACGCTTCGCACTACAGCCTTATGTATGCACTTTTAAAGAAGCAAAGTCACGTGCGCAAATACCTAGATTTGGAACAAATATTTGATTGTTCAAATATTTTAGCATAGTGCGGAGTTGAACATGTGACCAAAGGCGCTTTTAGGTCAGTTAGGCTTGGCTCCCAAGGCCTAAGCTCAGTAGAGCCTTTTTGAATTATATTATAACTGGTCCTTTAAAAAGAATATGAAAGTCATTCTTTATATAAACTAATATTATAAAGAGAAAAGATTTGATTTTTTGTATGTTTGTTTGTTACGCTTTCACGATAAAACAGCGCAATGGATTTGGATAAAATTTGGCACATGGTTAGACCATGACCTGGACTAGGATACTTTTTATCCCGATATTCCCACGGGATCGAGACTTATGCGTATGAAACCGCGGGGCGCAGCTAGTCATTAATATATATTATGTAAAAGCTTCAAAGCTAGATATGGTTAAATATATGTATTAGTACTTCTTATTCGATATTTTTGAAGATACGACAGTTATTTTGAACCAATAGCTGTCAATAAGACATTAGGAATCTGGTAGAAGTTATCAGCCCATATTTTCGCTACATTTAGTCCATCCAGATGTGGCTTATATTAGCGGCGTACTAGAGTGACTCAATCTGCTTCAACAGATTTTGTTAAATGTAACATAGCGTTAGATCTACTAAAATGAGCTAGGTGGGACAATTGCACCTGATGTGCCCATGATTTTGTAATATCTAGATTTAAAAGAAAGATTCCTTTTCCATAGAGAATTAACTGAGCGACTTCTTGACAATTAAAAGGTACCTTTAAATGGTTTAATTTAAGAGTTGGCATGATATCTGATCACCACAGTTATCTTGCAAAATGCCCCTCCTTCCAAGACACCATCGATATTTGAAGCGTTCAGCCGAAAAGTCCTCATTAGGTAGTTGTTAAGCCATTTCAAAAAGTTTAAACGACCCAGAAAACCTAGAAATGTAACAAATATTTCCCATCCTTTTGCGGGATCCCTAAACCGGACGTTCCGCGTTCCGCCTCTGCGCAGTTTGGGTCGTCCAAAGTGTAGCTATTAAAAATGGCTGCTCTACACAAGAGGCCATTTTAGAGGCACTTAAACATCCATTGACAAATTACTGGGCACATATTTGACAGGCCTCTTTTGCAGTTGGAGGAATGATATACTTTTGCAGAAATCCCACAAATACACTCATAGTAAGGTAAAAATTATGGCAATATTTCCTACAATTATGTACCTTTGGCAAGTGGTACAATGGCTAGAATTTTATTAACATCTACGATGATGGGAAACGATATTGTATCTATTGAGTCAATTTTTTAATTGTTTTGTGATTATTGGTTCACAAATCGGGCAATACAATATACTAGGTAAACTTAAAGCATAATCATACAAAATGTATGAGCTAGTTAAAAATGATTTATAAATAAGATTTTAATTAATATGCTGCCATTAGACTAATTATTATCTTGACTGATACTAAGGTGCCGGAGAAAATATCAAAATGCTATCTTACACCGTTGTAGCTGGATGAAAACTTTATAATAATTTTGCGATTTTTTTTATGGTACTGTGTGTAATTGGTGTAAGTGGGTTCTAAGTAAAGATCCCGTAGCATGGTATAGTAAATCCTCCCTTAAGGACTTTGACAGTCAGAATAAGGACAAGAGAACTGTCACCATTGGTACAGCACATAACTTGACAAGGTTTTGGTGTATTTACACTTAGTGCAATAACAAAATGGTCACTTTTATTGCTTGTAATTTTTCTATGGTTTTGCCATAATTTAATTTAAAACATGCCAGTTTAGGAAAAAGTTATAGAAAGGAGAGGACTCTTGCCAAGTGACGTGCACTGTAAGGCAAAAAGTTAGAACCGGACATACCCTAAATGATTTACCTAATCAAAACAACCGGACATAAATGATTTAATCAAAACACTATTTTAGATCCCTGTTTTAAAGTTTTAGTAGTGGCCCTTGCTAAAAGAGTTAAAGGTTAATTGAACGCCAAAGGTGAACATGTAGTACATTCAAAGTTCCCCAATTACAGTACCTATGAGTCAGTCCTATTTGACCTGTTTGAGGTTAAAATTAATAAGAACTTTGGAATAAGGTCATTCTTAAAAAATTTTATGATCTTAATATTTTACATGGAGTTTTCCTTTGTAGTAGGTATGTTGCATTGCTTGGTGCGTACGGTCAAGGAAATTAATTGTTATCGAAACTGTCACCCTACGTCACTTTGCCATGTTATAATAGGAAGTTTGTAATACTGAAATGTATATTATTGCTTTAAAATCATGTTGTTTAAGTTGGGGTCTTATTTCAATCAATCTGCCTAGCCTTTTCCAACTAAGTTTCAGTCTAACTGGATGCAGCTGAATTCTAGTAGGTATTTTGCATGGAACGGTTGACTATCTAACCTCCGCAACCCAGTTACTGGGTAATACGATACCACTTTCGTATGACTGGTTGTCAGACTTTTGGGCTTCTGACGACCAGTAATGACTGTCAAAGCGTGCTTTCCGAGGTACGGAGACCCCTCCGTACCTCCGTCCTCTTGATGAAATGTAAACCCAGCCACGGACTAACCGCGGCAAACGTAGCTTAACCTGATCGATCGGCCCGTGCGGCTGTTATCCCCCCCTCGTTTGTTAGACAAGGTTATTAAGTTCGGTAGCAATAGAAAAAGTAATCGTGTCTTTATGTGACAGTTGAGCTCTTATTACTTAGCCACAAGCTCCTTACATAATGACAGTTGTGATATGAATATACGGACAAATAAAGTTAATTTCCCTTACTTTACTTGGTTTCGTATAAGACAATATCTACAACTGTCAAGTTAAGTATAAAGTATGTGGCATCTGTGTAACGCCCCACTTCCCTAAATAGTAATGCAAGTAAGAGCGAGGGAGGGTCAGTAAACAAACCTTAAGGACGTGTTGAAACTGTACGTTGTCCCTGTAAGGTATGCCCTTTTCTTTGTCCTACCACTTCGTACGTAACTACCTAAGGGCTCTCCTTAATTTAAAGGTACTCGTCTAATATCTTTGATTGTAAATGTGAGAGATAATTTGTTTTTTAATTTAAAAAAAAAGGTAAGTTTTGGAAGGCCAGCAGTTCACATGTGGGAATTTTTTTTAAATTTACCCTCTTAAGGTAATGCCATTACTACAGCCTAATAGGTCGTCCAACAAAATATAACCTTGTTATTTTTATTTTTTTTGTTAAAAAAAAAGCGTGTTGCAGGTAGTTGAATCTAGAATCTAAAACAATTTTTTTACCCTAGGTTACTTTTTATCGAGATTTCAGCTTCGAGATCACATTTCAAATTCATTAAAAAAATTCATTTTGAATAATTTATTTTTAGGGTTTCGTACCTCAAAAGGAAAAAACGGAACCCTTATAGGATCACTCGTGTGTCTGTCTGTCTGTCTGTCACAGCCAATTTGCTCCGAATCTTATGGACCGATTAAGTTGAAATTTTGTACACATATGAATCTCTGTGACCCAAACACAGACTTGTAACGTAAATAAATGAGTTTTGAAAATGGGAGTAATTTTTGAGGGGTAAATAGACAATTTAAAAAAAAGTTTCACAATCTGTACCGTGTGACATATCATCATCTCGAATATATTTTTTTCAAAATTTTAAAGTAAATTGTATTACCTAAAGTTATTTAAGACAATAGACGGAAATTTACCATTCCCCCCCCCCTTTTCTCCGAAACTACAGAGCCTAAAATTTTGATAAAAATACAGGAAATAGTTCTATACCTATAGATTACAGGAAAATTAATATGAAGTCTATGATCTTAAAACAACATGGTAAATCTCTCAATATTGTGCGTACAAACTTACATTTTCAGTTGGAATGTATGGGAGTTCGTGTTTTTCAACTACAATGTTAAGTTTGTTCTTGGGATAAATTCATTCCAACTACGGAACCCTTCATTGTGCGTGGTCCGACACGTACTTGGCCGGTTTTTTATTTTTGATCTATGAAATCAAATTGATATAAAGAACATTTTGATGATAACTGGTATGAAAAGTCCTACATTATAAAAAGAGTGACAAAAAATAAATAGACTATTACCGTAGAACGGGGCTATTCGGATTTTCGGGGGTTATTTGGTATTAATTCATTGTAATATTTAAATTGACATAAATTCTACCAAAACACCATCTTCTTTATTATTTCTGGTCACACTTTGACATAATAAAAAAAAAGTCTATTGTACTTGGCAGTATGAAGTACCCAAGTCGAATGACACACGTGGAAAAATAAAAATAAAACTTTAAAAAAGTTTCGTGACTGGGATTAGCTATTCTCTTCTTCAATTTTGCAATATTCTATAAGCCTGTTTCATTTTCTCGCAATCGAAGTGAAAAACAGAGTGTATAACTCGGGCATAATCGAGCCCTCGACTTAACTAACCACACTCGCCTGCGGCTCGGGTGGATATAAACGTCTCGGGGTAAAATGGCTTCTTTTATGCGCTAGTTGTACAATCTACTATTTTATCTCTCTTTTAATTATATATTATATTACTCTATACTTCTCTCTCTTTATTTATCTTTTATTATTATTATGTATTGTAGAACTTTTGAATAACCTGTCGAAGCAAATGGTTGAAGTTAAAAATTGAGATTAATTTCTACTGTTAACAACATCCTTATGAGATAAATTAAATTTACTTCTATTCGAGGTGCCACTAAATAGTCACAATATACACATTATAATTTTTCCTCCTTGTTTTTCCTGCAGGACCGACTGTCACGACTCCACGGATTTCATCCCTCTTCCATATCTTTTCTTAATCTATAAGTAACATAAACAGGCGGGCACAGCACAATTTTATTTATTTGAATGTATGAGAGAAAATAAATAAGGCCCATCACTTGAACCCCATTTATAAAATAAATGAGCACCGAGTACGACTTTATGTACATATTTTTCGTACTCGTTCAAGAACTAAGAAAGTATTTTTTCGTTTCAGCGGCGACGAAATGTTGAAGCTTCAGAGTTTATTTCAGTAAAGAGCAATTTTATAAAACTGTTAATTTACCATTTTGATATACATTGACGAAGCTTTTATTTTGGGAATTTTTATCATCATGTCTTCTGAAGAGGTATAATATTCAAACGGTCATTTTGTAATTGGCTTACTGCTTTGGCAGTGGTGGCCCATATATTATTTTCTAAAGCAGCGTACATTTAGTTTGCCAAAAATAACGTGCAGCCAGTTTACGCTTTACTTTTTTTTATTGCTGAATGACCTCGATCACGCCTGATGAAAATGGTTGAGGTCTGTGATGGCACGAGTGTGCCCAGAAGATGCCTAGGCCACTGGAACTCCCATGCATCGATGAAACACAGCAAGCTGCTTGACGCCGGACTCCGGTGGGAGGGTGGTCGCAAACCAGGCGGGCGTTAGCCCTACCACCGCAAGGGAAGAATGTGAGTAACTGGCGAGACAAACTGCGCTACACGAGGAGGCTTCTTCATGCATTCCAAACTGAAACTAACCGCGTTATTTTAGGTTCTGCATAAATTATTATCCCTAAATCGTTAGAAAGTGATTTATTATCCATTCAACGGACCGAATTAATTTAGACTAAATTGATTATTAGAGGCTCGACATCTATACTAATACGAATAAGAACACTGTAGAGCGCTAATCTCTGGTAAGACGAGTCGGATTTGAATAATTACATATGCCTTTGATAGCTCAATTCTTGAGGCTATAGGCTATTTAACAGCATTCTTAGATCCCTTAAGAGCGAAAAAAAAAAAGAAAGAACACTAAGAGAAAACAAAGTAATAGCGCGGACAGGCGATGCGATGCGACGGGCTCGGAGGCACAAGCAAGTGAACGTATAATAATGACATTTCTAGTCTAAATGTAGCCTGTAAGTTTTCGTTGGTTGCCCAACACACAATATTTGTCACCCTAACTTTAAAGCCTATACCGGACTAGTTCCCGTGTCTTTTGGGGTACTTTGATTTGATGGCAGGGTGGTTTGCACCTGCAGACTTTAATTAACATGGCATGCGACGTGGCAATGACGTCACGTTGCATGCCTAAGCGGTACGCTAAACCATGATGAGGTTTAGCAAACCGCTCCTCAACTTACAAATAAATACTCTAATATTACCAACTAGCTGCGCCCTGCGGTGTCACCCTTATAAGTCTCGATCCCGTAGCAATATCGGGATAAAAAAGTATTCTATCTCCTAATCCAGGTCATGGTCTACCCATGTATAAAATTTTATCCAAATCCGTTCAGCCGTTTTAGCGTGAAAGCGTAACAAACATACAAAAAATCAAATCTTTTCTCTTTAAAATATTAGTTTAGATACATGTAGTTGTAGTTTAGATACACAACATGGTTCTTATAAAATCCCTCAAGGGCTCCACATTTCATAAGCAACGTATTAAAAGTTCCTTTCACCTAATTGTAAAAGTGTTATTTTTAAACAACTTACATAATAAATATCATTTACTTATCTTCAGAATCGAACGTGCGGTTTTATAATTTCTAATAATATGTCGATATTATCGTGGTCGTCCTCTGCATCATGATAGCACAGGGAAGTAAAATTTATGGAAATATAGTATGAAAACGATTTTAAAGAAGAATGTTAGTTTGTTGAAGTGTGCAGAAGCGTTCATGAATTAAACTATGAATATTATATGAATCACTTACAGCGCTTAACTTTTATGCATTGCTGCTGAGCCCGTATAGCAGGTCTTAGAAAATTAATTAAAGTTTGTGAGTGTTACGTGGAGGATCACGGTTTGAGATATAACACGGGCAACCAACAAGGGCGCAGAGACCTACCCAACTGTTACATTAAATGGTTGTCTAGAACCGTGTTCTTCAGTTTAAATATCTAGCCATATTGTAGCGGAGCATTTGAAGGACAATCTATGTTGATGCGAAGGTTCTCATGCTGCGCGGGTGTGGATTATATAATTGTATATTTGAGATTGCGACACCTAGATTCCACGGAGTCCTGCCTTTCTTCTTTCCGCCAACGATAACGTTATAACGTGGAAGTATTTCCATAATATATTTTATGGACGTAGACGTGTTATAAAAGCCTACCTTCTATCAGAGTAAGAATGATTTACAGGACAATAGTAACAGTGACATTTTGTCACCCTTCTGCCACGAAAAAGATATAGGGATTTTGTATCCCATAAAATATGTATATTGGCGTAGTTATAAAGAAAATAAAGATAATCGCGATATTTTGGGTAATCGGCACATGGTGGTTTCAAGGTGATTCAGAAAACACACCGATTGGTTGGAAGTCTGATTTGCATGTCAATCAAAAGAGTCTGCAGTTTGTCTGGGCTTTTCTGGGAATCGAGAAGAAGCTCGAAGTATTATTTGTTTTTCTAGTTTTAAATTCTCAGTAGCAGCTCGGAGTCTGACTGAATAATTACACCTGGTTAATCGCAATAGGTAGGCTGGCCCCCTATTATTATATGGGACTAAAACACAACCAGCGAAAATGGGTGTACTATAAGTACACCTCTACCCAACTCCTCGGGGCACCAAAAAGGTGGTATGTGTACTTATGTATATGTACAGTCAACAAAAGAGATAAGTATGCAGGATCGTCGAGTATAGTTGAACTTTAGTAAGAAACCGGTGGATGTTCTCGAATAAAATTTTATTTTATGAATAGAAAACAAACAGCTCATTTATCAAATTAAATTTCAGTCGACAACATCCGGTTTCTTACTAAACTTTAACTATCCTGCTTTTGTTGACTGAACCTACAGTTTATGTTTGAAGAATAATGATGTCTGATTGAAGTAAATATGCACAAGCTACTCATAGGTAATCTTTAGGCTAACTGCTGTCTTGGTAATGGACAAACTATTTTTATATAAATTTTATGAATTATTTTATTTATAAATTATTTCTTTTTAATTAAGACTATTAAATTTTCTTTGATAATCTATCTTGTATTTTAAGACATCACAAAAAACAATATTAACGTTTGTGCATCTATACTTGCTTTGAACATTGTCGGGACTTAGGGACCATGCGTTGCGGACACTATTCTGTTCAAACAACTCGTTAATTGCAGTGTGGACTTAGTGACTACTATTCTGAAAAACAGTTCTATCATATTTAACAGAAATAACAGTCACCCCACTATTTTGTTTAATTAACATAGTAGCATAATCTACAAAGTTAAACATCATAGCGTAAGCTTTTGAATTAACCCTATCAGAATTTAAATTCAAAAACCGTAGTAAGTTATGTAGACTTTTCAGAGTTCTGTGGTATTATTTTACGTGGTTAGAAGCGAGTAAACTTTTCATTCTGTAAATGCGGTTTATTTGATTTAAGCGGTGGGTACACGGGAGAGTAGGTATGCAGGTACAGAACCCACCTAATTGAAATCACGCAAACTACAATGTTAAGTGAGGTTGTGGGGAAAGTAGGTACTTGCTTATGTGGTTTTGTGAACTCTATTTGTAGAACATGTTCTTATTTATTTTACCTGTAGAGTGTAG
Source organism: Gortyna flavago (assembly GCA_963669345.1). Lineage (NCBI taxonomy): Eukaryota > Metazoa > Arthropoda > Insecta > Lepidoptera > Noctuidae > Gortyna > Gortyna flavago. Next base: position 6,390,561 of record OY770129.1, on the reverse strand, counting down.
AGGACGATATACTGGGTGTTCTTTTTTATAGAAGGAATATTTTTTTGTAGTAAAGGAATGAATGAATGAAATAGATTTAAATACAATATACAATTTTTTATAAATGCTATTTCATAGGCTAAATAGCACAATGCAAAATAGCAGAATGAATAGTACCATTCTGCTATTTTGCATTGTGCTATTTAAAAAAAAAAAGTTTTTAGAGGTTAATTTACGAAAAGCGTTTATCATTAGAAGGTCAATAAGTTTTTAGAAGATCAGTTAAATATTTCCTTTAGGATAAACAGTAAAGCAGTTGAAAATTTTCCAACCTAAATACCTAAGTTCCAAAAAACGTAATCCTGACTTTTTTTTAATTTACTATAATCCAGTGATTCTCCATAAGTTACAGCGGAAGAGCGCTCCACTATTATAATAAGTCCGCCGCCGTCTGTCCTGACAAACTTTCGTTGTTTGCGCCACCTGCATTTCTCAGTTTCAGAGACAGTAATAACCCACTTTAGAATGATTACTTCATAAAAGCACACCAAGCCAAAACTAAGCGAATAACTCCTTTGATTGTAAACATCGCACAATTATAATAAAGCATGTCTAATTAGAATAATCCAAAAATCAGTTTATACGCCGTAATTCGGTTGAAACCATTTCGAGCTTTTAGGTTTCTTAACCTTATTTTTCTACATTACTGCAGCGGCCAGCAAAAGAGGCATTGAGGGACGAACGCGTAAATGTGCGCCTAACTATCTTTTATAATAATATTAATGTATAATCTTGAGGACCACAACTTAACGTGCTTATTTTCTGCATTTTCTTTTCTAAAATAAAAGAAATAACCAAACAAACGATGAGGGCGCCACTAGTGGGTCGGCGCCCCCTTAAGGGCTGATTTTTCCAACGTCATATAACCTAATCGGAGGAATAATTTTGAATTTTTGCAAGTTCTTCCATGCAAAAACTATCAGATGTAACTTTTTATTCTACGAATAAAAATTACCTGTCGATTGAATAATCAGCCCTTAAATAACTAACCCTCTAAAATGTATTACATCAGATGAATAGTTACACACCGATTTCTCTCTTTCAGTTGTCAGTAAATTGCTTTTCGAAAGAAGAAGACAAAGCGTTGTGTAACTATACAGACAATATACAACGTTTATTAGTAAGGGGGTATACATACTATAAATAAAAAAAAAACTAATTGGAGCCACATTATGTTCTAAAACTATAAGCTTACCGAAGATTAAGCGTATCCAACGTCTGATATTCAGTTTCATATAACCATGAAGAGTACATAAACGTTAATTAATAGCATCCTTACGTGCGCCGAGGTACTGAACCCGATCTCGTTCGATACTAGTTAGCGCTGCGGAATCGGCCTGGATTAACAATGACTCCAGAAATAGTTGAATCAATTGACGAGAGAATGTGTCTGGGTGTGATATCGATCAGCCAACAAACGGAGAATGAGGATTATTGTAACGCACACGACACTCTAGTGAATAAATCGGAATGTGTGTAAACGTTCAGTGGTCGAGTCTTCCCACCCACATTAGTTCGGTTGTTCTGTCCGATGTTCTGATGTTACAAGTGTTATAACCGAGTTTTATCCCTTCCGTTGAGCTCCGTCGATCGTTTAGTCAATGCTTCAGCAGTAAACGCGTGTTTTGTTTTCACAGATTTACAGCAGCAATGTTATAGAAAGCGTGTTCTATAGCGAGGTCAAGTTATTAAAGTTTATCGACTCCATGCAGCCGCTATACTATATCCATCGCGTTTAATGTGATAATGATAGCATAAACGTTTCAATATAATTTGGTAACACACTGTTTGTATAGGCGTGTTGGCAGTACTTTAGGCTCTATTCTTAGCCAAAAGGGAATAAAGGGATCAGCCATGTACAGTGGGCTGCATCAATTGGGTACCCGCCTTGAAAGCATCTAGCAACCGGTAGCAACTGGGGTACCCAATTGATCCAGCCCACCGTACATACGTTCTAGAACTCGGGGCCGGCGAAAAATGGAATCAATGGGCTTTGACAATCGGCTTTGTCATTGATGTATTATACTGTACCTGGCAGCTAACAAGGACGCAGCTGTAAGCTGTTCATAAGGTTTAAATAAGGTACTCATTGAAAGTTAGAACAATTCAAATGTTACTCCAGATGTATTGAATTTGCAAAATCAATTGGACAAAACTAAGTTGAAATGGGTAAAATATTGGCTGCCGTACAAACTAGTTCCTAGTATATGGATTACTAGTCTTGACTTGGATAATTAATGAAAGTTTCGCCAAGTTCAGCCAAGCGTTTGGCCAGTGAAAGATCGGAACAACAGCAATGCAATCAGAAGCAGTGCAAATATTTTGAATAGCACGTTTTAAATACGGGCGTCTTTTATTTTAGTCCACCGTTGTTCGGAAATATAAATTAAGCTTATTCCTCTTTATCTTCGGTATCCACTGATCACTACAGGGGCCCGTGGCTAAATAATAACAGCCGCACAGGTCGATCGGTCAGGTTAAGCTACGCTTGCCGCGGTTGGTCTGTGGATGGGTGACCATCTTTACATAACGAGACCCCTCCGTGCCTCGGAAAGCACGTTAAGCTGTTGGTCCCGGCTGTCATTTACAGATCTTTGACAGTCGTTACGGGTAGTCAGAAGCCCGAAAGTCTGACAACCAGTCTTACCAAGGGGTATCGTATTGCCCAGTAACTGGGTTGTGGAGGTCAGATAGGCAGTCGCTCCATGTAAAATACTGGTATTCAGCTGCATCCGGTTAGACTGGAAGCCGACCCCAACATAGTTGGGAAAAGGCTAGGCAGATGATGATCCACTGATCACTACGTAATATTCCGGCGTACTTAAGCCAAGCTTAGCGCAGTTGTCGAAAGTTCGGAACCAGAAGTACTTATTAGAATTTAATAGCAGCGGAGACATGTCAACGGATTCGTTAATAAAGTGTCCTTTAACCGGAGGATTTATTGACCCGGAGCAGTTTACTAATAAATAAGCGAGTAGCGTCCGCAGGGGCAGGCGGCGGGCGGAGTGCGTTTCTCAAGCGGTCAATTGATTAAACGAAGCAATTAAACAATCAGTCCTCAATGGAAGCGGCGATTGTCGCAAATGAGTGCGGGTTCGACATCTGCGTGCTCCACGACGTTCGTTAGCTCCATGTATCACACCATAAACATTATATTTATGTGTTCATGTGGACGTCGTACATTTTGTACCGAAGCTACTAAAAAATACTCGTGTAAACAAAGTTTCAGTCGCTAATTAATGTCAGAGTCAAAGTTAATTTGATGATTCAAAACCTACCGCTGCGCGCTGCAGCGTAGCAATCTATTAAATGAATTCCTAATAATATATCGTCTAGAAAAGTTTTAATATCGTGCGCAGTGTATGTTTGAATTAAAATTACTCATGTTTGTTTTTGATGATTATGATTACGAACGTTTTCTACATAAAAATGAGACAAAAATCTCGTTTTGTTTTCTTGTTTTGCTATTGTAAAAAACAAGAATAAATAAACCGTGTCTGTGTAATAGTCGGTGTTTATAAATAGGCAATATTTGTTAACCCCTCCACAAAGAAAACTATCAAACTAAAGGAGTTATTGCTCACGATCACGATATGACATAGTTCCTTTATGTAAAACGTCTCATTTTATTCCGGAACCCCTTTCCGGGCGTGTGACACGTTACATTTGTATCGCAATAAACAAGTCACAGGATAACTTTATAGAGCTATGAATCGTGGTTCTCTGGGTAGCTGTAGCGAATTATTCTAAAATTAAACTGTATTTATTGGAGGACAGTTTGGCGAAACAGTTCGAAACGACTGTGACATCCGGGCCGATCAAAGTGATCGAGAACGAGCGTTGAGTCGGCGTTTTATTGCGCGCTCGACGCGGACGCGGCCTGTGTACATTGTGCGTAGTGTACGTACAGAGCACGTCACCACCACCCGCGCCGCCATGCCGGATAATTGACTCCGCTCAGCCAGCCATATGAATGGTAATGCCAAATTTAGGTGCAATCCCCGCGATCGCGTGCTGTTCTACGTAAATTGAACCTACAAAGTTGACGATCATAATATAAATTCAAAAATGTAAAAGTCGTTGTAAATATTGTAGCAGTTAACGCAAACAAGCTGTGTTGGGTTTAAAGATGGCTATTATGCATAAATTGTGTGGCGTGCCTTGTTAGCATCCTTTCGTTTCTTATTCACAAAGGCGACCTAAGAGCATGTAGTTGTAGCTTGCATAATAATTTCACATTCTGTTTTTTGTGAAGCTATCGATCTCAGTCCAAATAAAAAACCAAGACAGAACGCTGAGAACGATACATTGAAGCATGCCAAAACTGCACCTCCGCTATGTGCATACTCTCACACGCACACATTTACAACCATTTACAATCAAACTAACCTCACTAAGTGCACACATGTTTACGAAACCGGCTTCACTTTACTGTTGTTGACAGCCTTCTGTCTTGGTTTTTTATTTGTTCTGAGCTATAATTAATAAATTATGTCATAAATTACAAAACTAAGTGGGTACTTCAACTAAAAGAGATGCTGACGCATTTATTTTGACTAGAAAATTATGCTGACACAGAATAGTAATTTAGTAAACAAAATGAGCGTTCCAGTTATTTTTTATTTACGACTGAATTCATGAAATTAATTCCTTATAAATATTTAAAAATTCAAATTAGCCCGAAAGTCCTTACGGGATTTTATTCGGAAAAGTTTTTTCGTTAGTTAATTACAATAACCATAAATTAACAGGGCTGATGTCAGTGTGACGAGCGTGTCTATAAACAAGTGGCTAGTATGCCACGTACACACACACACACGCTGTGTGTGTGACAGAGGTCACGTTGTCGTCAAGTTTTCCATATGTTCGGGGCTGATGTTATAACAGTTAATCCCCTGCCGTCCGGGCCCGCGCGGGGCCATATGTCACCGGCCCATTAAACTCGACACCCTAACAAAAAATAATTACTTCACCATACAGCTCCACAGTCCACAACTCGTTCAATTTGTGTTTAATCTCCTTAAAGCGCGACGGACGTAATGAAATTAAAAAGTCACGAATAAACGAACTAAACAACCCCTATGGGACGTATGGGTTTGTTAGTACTTATTGTGAGACGCGATCGGAGATAACAAGGAATGCTTGTGTGCTTCGATCAATAACATGCGTGAGAGTGGGGCAATTAGGTACAGTAAAGTTCTTATGAAGTGAAATTGTTTATTCTGTATAATATAGGATATTGGAATCACTTTTACACGTCATATTATTTAAAAAACAAAAGAAAGAAACTGAAAAGCCGAGACAAATTCAGAGGTTTTAAAGTCCAAACATAATCTTGGTCAGATCATATGAGGACCATGTAGATTGATGTCTGAAATGATCTTTTGAGGAAAGTACCACACAGATTTGAGTGGATCTGTCCAGTCAGTGCAAGCGTTTGTCAGTAATCGTGTACATATTATGTAGTCATATTTGAATAGTGTGTAGGTATTTCTATAGTTAAAAACTATGTAAATAACAAGGTTTGACAAATAATGTTGAAAGGGGGCTATATAATAAAATATTAATAGGTGAGGAACTCAATCATGCGCAGTTGCAATGAAATTATTTATTGAGCCGAGATCCTTTGTTGGCAGAATGCAATTAATAGATACTATGAGGCAATCAACTAATAATAAGGTACGAGCTTTAATAGGTGTAATGTACGGTATAAGGGATCGTTTAACATAGTCTCTACAGAGAAAATTATATTTATTACGAGCGTTTTTATTACGAGCGTTTTGCCCCCGCTTTTTTCCGCGTTGATTTTGAATATTCCCATACAAACTTCAACATCCCATTTTAAACAATTCCTCATAAATATTCAGCATGAAGTAACCTCTGTCCTACTCCAAGTCCAAAGCTAACTCTTTGTCAAAAATTATTTGATTATTTTAATGTGATGTATAACGTTTTTGTTTTATGTACTCTATGTATTTCCATAGTTCTGTTCCATTTTAGAGTTGCAGAGAATCTCAGCCTACTTAATATGCAAGAGAGTGTTCTTAAACTTATGCTCTATACAAATTTACTGGGCACCTTAAGTTAAATATCAAACTATCTCAATTCTGTGTACATTTCCATCGTCTTCCTTGGCTGAAGTAACTCTTTACTCTTAAGAGACTATTTCCATATGAGGTGTAGTGATTATCGTCAGGTTTCCTGGTTATGTCGAAGATTAGGCTCGGATTAGGTCGAAAGGCGGTGCAGTGCTGTTAGCCAGAAAAGGTTCTAACGATCTCCGACATGTAAGGAGGCTGAGTATCACATGTTAACTGCTACTCTTCTGGTAATTGGTCGTTGCACGCAATGCACGTGTCGAAGTGTATATCTGCATACTAGGACTTTATAGAGGTAGTGTATGTACCTATCGTAACTAGTGGAATAAATACAAAACGGCCTATCCTGTCTCTTAAAGCGGGAATCTAGACACAAGGCAGAATTTCAAGAAAGTTTACGCTGAGCAAAAGCGACAACATACTCGTACATTTTGAAGAACCTGAATAAGATGTTAAGTTATGAAGCTACGATTTAATGAACGTCTATTCGTCTAGTCGCTTTTAACGTGTAGGTACGTCTTTTTTTAACATCGTTCTCACATATAATTATAAATTTAACTTTTTTATTATATTATATTTAAAAGCATATCCATAGCGTAGTAGGTATTGGAATAGGCAACTAGCTTTATATTTTCTAACTGACCGACTTCTTTAAAATTCAAAAGTGCCTTTAAATGGTTTAATTGAAATAAATGCTTTGAGTCTGAGATTCAAATTAACACTCGGTTTAATCTCAAATATTTTATCGACGAAGTCCGCACATCTTTTGTACCGAACATGATCTCATTTCTTTATTTTATTTTGGTTCCCATGTCACATTGCGCTTATCAGGTTATTGAGGTTATCGTTTTTATGCAATTTTTGTTCAAACTATTGTGATTGCCTAGTGTGGTGATTACTCTAAAATCCTTTTACGGCGTTAAATTGTAGGTATTGTTAACAGAGGCAGTTGAGTTTACGAGCTTATGCGGTAAACGAATTAGCACCAAAGTAGGCCATAAGTCTAAGCAAACTGCAAATGGAACTATAATGATTGTTATAAGTGGGTGCTGTCTCGTTTGAAGTAAAGTAGATGCAGATACATACAACGTACGTACTCGTACCTACCTTCTTTACTCTGGTACCAGGTGGCAACTCTAGCCTACTAAAGACATCCGCTTCCCTCATTTGACTTTTATAACTTTCACGACAATGTAAACAGCTGACTTCTAAAGCTTGTCCTATACTCATTAAACAGCGATCTAAATACAATTAACACAGTTAAAGTAAGTCTTGTACATGATAAATTTACAAGTTCAAGCTATTTAATTATTCCTCAACTTTAGCGTATTGAGTGAAAACTGAAGTAGGTAGGCATCTATAGATAAGATGGCACACTATTGTCGATTATACCCACATCCCTCTTGGGAAACGTTATGAAAGTTTAATAGAGTCAGCATTGAGTTCATGTCCTTTGCACAAGTCTCCTTTATGTTATGTTAGTTTACAGAGAGAAATTTCCATTACTTATAGACATTTTGTGAAAAAAAAAACGAAGCTCCACGAGGCCGTATCTCGTGTCGGGCCGAATATTTTCGCCGACCATCCGTGAAATGGTTGCGGCCACAGTTTTTATCATATTTACTCTAATTTAGAGTGATAATATTGACCGTATTTTTGGCGTTTAATGTCGGACAGGCGCTTGCTGAAATATTTTTCAAAATAAAATTACTAGTTTATTTGTTAGTACGTGTAATTATGAGGGGCGCTGATGGTCTTAATTGTTGATAGCGGTTGGTCGGCTCGCGCTTGATAATGGCGAAAAGCGCAAAAATAAACATGGTAAAAAGTTTCACTCCTGGCCTGGCATTTTACATCTGTTCACCCCCAAATTCCATCCCTGTTCGAGAGGTCTTTGCCCTGAAGTGGAACTGTAACTGGCTGGTATGATCCCCAAATTTCAAATCATAAAGGAAATTAAAGTATTTTCAATAACATTTTAGACTGCATTCAGAGGAGTACTGGAAAATAACTTCAAAGGAGATTATTAATTATAACATCTGGTCGTTGGTTCTCGGAAGTCTTGAGGCGTTTGCGGTGAGTGTAGTCGTGGAATATCGAGCGTGCTCGACGCTCGCCCTATTGCCTGCACACCGTCTTATTTTAATGATGACAACTATTCAATAAATATAGTCGAGGTCGATGAATTTTCAATGAAAGAAAATAGCGAAGCAGTATTTTGTACTTTCATGAAAAAGGCACCAATTAGTGTTTGGTCGGCTGTTTCATAGATCTATTAAGGTCATAAATGATAAATGATTTATTTTCTGTAAGTAGGTTTGTACAAACACTTTTACACGTCAATCATATTTTTTTAAACTAGATGAGGTCGGCGTTTCCTATCTGACTATTCTGAGAAGAAAGGCCGAAATAAACTCAGAGGTCACAGTCTCTTTTAAATTCCAGACAAAATCTTGGTCAGATCATGTGAAGACCATGTAGATTGGTGTCTGAAATGGTCTTTTGAGGAAAGAACCACACAGATTGAACGGACCTGTCCAGTCAGTGCACGCATTTGTCAAAAATTGTGCAGCTCAACTCAGAACTTGAGGAGCTCAACGATTCGACGAACACTGCGACTCAAACTGCCAGATCATGATTAAAACTAACTAAGAAGGAAAACAGAAAAAAACCGGCCAAGAACGTGTCGGACCACGCACAATGAAGGGTTCCGTAGCTGGAATGAATTTATCCCAAGAACAAACTTAACATTGTAGTTGAAAAACATGTTCTCCCATACATTCCAACGGAAAATGTAAGTTTGTACGCACAATTTTGAGAGATTTACCATGTTGTTTCAAGACCATAGACCTCTTATTAATTTTCCTGTAATCTATACGTATAGAACTATTATTTGTATTTTTTCAAAATTTTAGGCTCTGTAGTTTCGGAGATAAGGGGGGGGGATGGTAAATTTCCGTCTAATGTCTTAAATAACTTTAATACAATTTACTTTAGAATTATGAAAAAATACATTTGAGATCCTCACGGTAAACCCTTTCATTTGATATGTCACACGGGATTGCGAAACTTTTTTTTAAAATTGTCTATTTACCCTCAAAAAACACTCCTATTTTCAAAACTCATTTATTTACGTTACACGTCTGTGTTTGGGTCACAGAGATTCATATGTGTACCAAATTTCAACTTAATCGGTCCATAAGATTCGGAGCAAATTGGCTGAGACAGACGGACAGACAGACAGACAGACAGACACACGAGTGATCCTATAAGGGTTCCGTTTTTTCCTTTTGAGGTACGAAACGCTAAAAATCAACAATAAACTGTATTATTTATGTTTGTAGAACTGAAAACAACTTGTGGATTACTGGGTTAATCATTGACGTGCAGCTGGTATTTATTTTAACATTGTTGCTCAGTCATTCCCAATATTTATTTCGGACTGCATAGAAAAGAAAGAGAAACGCGATGACAACGCTGGTAATTTATTGCAAAATATGAAGCAATTATCTATTTACAAAAAAAAATATTGTTTGGACTAATAAGTTAAAATACTAGTGCTTTAGTATGGTGCTTGTAGAATAATCTGACAAAAAATCAGAATTATTGTATGTATATTAGTATGGTTTTTATTTTAAAAATAAAGTTAGATATCTTCATGATATTTTCTATCGTATCAAATTAGTTGTATTATGTTTTCAACACACTATCTACCTAGCATATACATATATCCAGAAGAATATCACATATTTTTCTGATTTTATTTACTGTAGTCGATCATATACTTTTAGTGCTTCTAAAACTTGCGTTTTTTGCGTTTAGGTCCTGTAATCCCCTTAATGAAAGATTTGTATTTCAGTAACTCTACATAGAAAGAGTTTGCACAGAATATTTAGTTTTGGGTAGTTGGGTATAGTGTACAGTTGGAAGCAGTGCACAGTGGGCTATTCCGGTTGGTGGCAGTGGCAGGAGCGCCAACTGTCGCTGGCGGGGCGGCGGCGGCGGCGCTGCGGTCGCCCCGGCCGGCCGTCTGTACGCCTTGAATTCCTAACTCGGGGGAGCGAACAAAAATAACATAACGAGTCGAGCTTGTAATAACATTTGTCCTAATATATTACTATTGTGACGGCTCACAGCGTGCCGGATTTATATACTACCGTGCGAACCGTCACCTTATTATTTATTAATATTAATGCCGGCTGTCTGAACCCAAATTATTTTTCATTAGATATGCGAGCTAGATGACTTTCGCCGTGTTTAACACGTTTATATTGTGTGTAAGCAAATCTTTTGATGTGCGGATTTTTCTTCGTTAATTTGCTTGATGTTTTGTGTCCTGATTTGTGTAGAGTTAACGTCGAAGCGGCGCAGGGGCATACGTTTTAATATAAAAGAAAATAAAGTCACGTAAGACATTATTGCTTGCGATCATACGAATGTAGCAGAATGAGTGCCTAATAAAGGGAACAATATTATTATATTGTTTATCCGCCTGCGAGGTAAACAGAAGTATCTACATTGTATTCGTATTCGTATTAGTTTCCGTGGTTAATCTTATAAGTTGGCTAGTTATGTAAATGTGCTGAAACATGTACGAATTGCTTGCGATATATTATGTAGATATCTGATTATAAGGAGCAAACTTCAATTTCAAGTTACAGTAAGTTGTACCTAACGTCATACCGCCTAATCCTTCCGTTTGAGGTGTTTTTGGCGTTTTTTAGAACAAATGTTGTCAATTAATAAAAATAAAAATAAATAAATTATTTATTTTGGACCAAACACTTGTACCTACACATATCATACACCTGCCAAATTGCGTGACAGTCTGTCGGCAGGATTAGCGCTCGTCTTAAATATTTGGTACTTATCGACAATCTTATTATACATCTCAGTAGGTAAAATCAGATACTTTAAAAGGACGGTGAGAAGATTTAACAGCAACGCAACTACTCGTAATTATTGTCGTAAGTTGCGACAATTTTATTAAGCAGTTCAGTTATTAATTTAATCTTTAGTATTCGCTTAATAATTCCTCTATTATCGTTTCTTAGCCAGTCGATATTATTGAAAAGTGTAGGGGTCAAATACTTATTGGTTCTTTTGCCATAGTAATTTTTTACTGGTGCTCGAACGAATTCACGTTCTCTAACGCTTCTAGTATTGTAAGTGTTTTGCATACACTTTAAATTGATCATCATAGAACTGCTGCACTTGCTATAACTATTTCTGGAAACAACTAAGTATCTACATATTTCCAGAACTGCGTCATTGGCTACTGAGCCACAGGGGCGAAGTGCGCCTGCCGGACGTGAAGTTCTAAACTTCGGATCGGCTCTGGTAATGTTTATAGAATTTTAAATTTTTATAAGTAGATACCTACTCAACCGTATGCCAGTCACTAATGAACTTCAAAAACCGCACCTACTGCTACGACATAAAGGTTATTCTATGAATTTTGCTTCACAAGTCAGACGTACGGTTTACATGGGACTGAATATCGCCACAAGTTAAATTAAATTGTATAAATGTTAAATCACTGGATACGAGAAGCACAGAACAGGGGGCCTAAAAAGGCCACTTTGGCAGAATCATGAAACAATTCATATCACGCAATTCATCTGTATGACAGTTTTGTATGGAGATTCGTAAAATGCTACAGGTACACCTCTGCCTAACCGTTCAGGGATATATAGGTGTGAAACTGTCAAACAGATGAATTGCGTGATATGAATTGTTTTATGATTCTGCCAAAGTGGCCTTTTTAGGCCCACAGGTCAGAATATATTTTTGTAATTAGTTCCTGGACTTTGAATAGCATAAAGTAACTAGTGTGGTTTGGTAAAACCAAATCATTTCAGTATTGAACACTACAAATGCATTAAAGTTTACAAGTGAATAAAATCGATGATTAGTTTTAGCGCCGCAAGCGCCAATGAATAAACAAAATTAATACAAAAAAAAAAACTGTCATGATGGCGGTACAGTGTAACAAAGTGACATGTTCTTTACGCACTATAAATATAAAATACGAGGTTAATCTAGGTTTAAAATTTTGCGGTTACCGCTCGCAGCTTTAGTTTTGCCCACTTTTAATTTATTGGTGGCTTATGTTGAATACAATGCACATACTAGTACCTATATATTTTATTATTACTTAAAAAGCTGACGCCTACGCGCTTAGGAGTTTCAGAACTTTCCACAAAACTATAAAAATGTTTGCGCCAGTGACAAACTTTGGCTGAAATATTTTATTCAGCCATAATTCTTGTGATTCAGCAGTGATATGCTAACTATGTTGAGGTCAGCTTTCAGTCTTACCAGATTCTACTGGAATATTCAAGGAGTGACTGCCATCTTTAAGACTATGTGGCAGTAAATATATATTTAATACCTGTTGTTGTTATATAGGGCACGGGCATAGAAACAACCCAAAGAACATTTTTTTTTGATAATACTTCCAGCACTTTTATTTCGCTACACAATAAAATATGTATTACCTAATATTGAACCTATTTGAGCGCGGTTTGGGAACAAAACCAATTGATATTAAATTATAATTTTGAATCTATTAATAACGTGTGGCGAACATAGGTAATTAATTATCCTGTTGCATAGGTAACAGCTGTTTTGTTGTTAACAACCGTTCTGATCGCATGCAATTAATATATTCAATTTTGTGATACATTCAAGCATCAAATTTAATTAGTTAGTATAGAATATACTTACTTAATTCATATATATTCCTGATGCAGATCAGCATTTCTATTCACAACACTCGATACGCTTTCGTGCCGTATCGAACAACAATCAATGTTATCGTAGGAGTTCACAAGTTTAAAAACCGAAAATTTTGTCAGTTTAAATCAAATAGTCGACTGCTATTCTTCTGACAGCTGTTTGCTGTCGGGGGCAATGTAAATCAGGTTATCGAAATGTGTCTTATTCGATACGATAGCCTATCGGATGGTTGTGAATAGCTATGCTGGTACAAGCGTTGTGACAAATTTTTCTCTTATGAGAGACTGAAGAGAACCTTGCGGTGGGACAATTTATAAGTTATATTTGAATCTGGTGTTTTTATACGAGTGTTTTCGTGGATATCGTAAAGACGACTAAAGGCTTTCATTTATTTCTGCTGTTGGCATTATTTTTTCATCTATCGAAATGTCAAGTTTATTGGGTCTTTGAAGGTCCAGTGTTTTACCGCTTATGGGAATATGAGACAGATAACATTGTTACCCCGAAGAGTAGGCAAAGTTGCACCTATGGTACACCAAAATTTCGCCAGTTATGGTTATTGCCATCAACCGGGCTAAATTTCACCAGTTATGAGACCCCGGGCTGCCACTGATAAATTCCGGATGGAATACCCAATAACACTTTTCCCGATCTGGGAATTGAATCCACTACCTCATGCACAGCAGTAGCGTTGACGACCACAGCAATGATGCAGTCAGGTAACACTGAAACCATTTATTTTTGGTATATTGTTTAAGGGCTGGTTTTACAAAAGTCATTATATCTTTTATTCGTGGAATAAAATCGTCGTCTGACAGTTCTACATAGTATGAACAAACTGTCAAAAATATAATATTTATTTTCAAGATAAGACTTATTGTTCTAGTTATTCCAGCATAATTAATTAGGCTTTCCCGACCTGCATATGTCTCTGAATAAATTAGATTGTTTATCAGGAATCGAAGCGTCTTACAACAGCTCTATTTTATTTATTTATATACGATTAGTAAATAATTAACTTAACAAGATACTACCATCCTATTGCCCTAGACATGTAGATACCTACTTACTATTTAATTTGCTTCTTATTGTTTGTCTACTCTAGAGTAGGTAATAGATCGTTTCTGAAAATATTTAACTGATCATCTAAAAAGTTTTTGCGCTTCTAATGATGCACACTTTTTAAACAGGTAATTGAGCCTCATTATAATTTTCTTTTTTTAGTTGGTCGTAGTAACTAAGCTTGCCCCGACCAGCTCCAACCTAACCTGTGGCCGAGCGAAACAAGCAGTGCTGTTGCAGTGGCCGGCTCTCTCCCGTACTCTAAATCCAAATTGGTCGCAGTTACTTGGCTATTTACTATTTATAGGACCCCAAAATAGGAATTGTTAAAAATAAACTCAAAAAACGAGGCGCAATCATTATATTAGGGGTTTCATTAAATATATGCCATAGTTAAAAAAACAACATGCAAATAAAAATATATTTTATGTAATAAAATAGGTATCAAGAAAAAAACACTTTCAATAACGAACAAAGTAAATAAACGAATATAAATACAATCACAATAGAAGATGGTTTATGAATTATAAAGAGCCCACATAACGTTTTTATGGATATTTTTTCTGAATATTGCCATTTAGTAGGCACTTCGCGAATTATTGTTTATTTGAATTGGACGTAGTTACACGTTAAGGATCCAACAGATATTTAATTTTAAAGTTTATATCGTAATTCTTCTATGATGTGGCGCTGTAAATTTGTTGGTTTTATTGGAATTAGCAGTAAAACTAATTACATTTTAGCTTTAGATCTAAACTAAGTTTGATTTCATATTTTAAATAATATTTAAGAAAATAGGGGTTTGGATCCTTATTGATATCTAGGTATTCTCAATAAAACCAGCATAAGATGGTGTTTCGCAGTAATACTCCACTTCATGAACTGTTAACAAAATCTTTAAAAATAAATAAATCTACTAATAATTATTAATTAATGCTCGTGCATTTTTTCATTTACTATTTCTAAACAGACCCAATAAAATATGAAAGCAGTACTATGTTAGGAAAACTGAGACTAGACCAACGTATTCAATAAGGTAAAGTCTAAAGAAAAATCCGATTCCGAATTGAATAAAAATAGTGGGTAAAGGGTAATACTTAACTTCTTGAACGATTTATAAGAGTCAGACAGAGAGAAAATGGATTACCGTGGTGCTACGGTTGCCACTGCTGGCAGTTTCTCAGGCAAACGGGATATAGAAAAATGTGCCACATGCTTCAGGACATACGTTGTTGGTTGTTGCGTATGCTTCCATGCGGTTTGTTTTTAAGATTTCTGTTACGCCCTACCTATATTACTGTTGTATGAAGTGGCTTTAACACGACAAAATTGACGTAGGGTTTCAATTTGCTGCTGACTGTATACCTTCAATAATCAATTTCCCTGAACATGTACATGCATAGGTATTGATAACGTAACGCCATGTTTTTACCAATACAGTTATTTATGAAAAAACTCATTCCTCTAGTTTAGTAGATTAGTGGGATTGGGAGGGTCCTACAAATCAGCATCTGCTTTGTACTCCAGGGGTGCCTGGAGTCGGGCGTCGTTGCCGAGGCAGGTCTAAGAAGCGCTGGCGTGACGGTTTGGACTCATTTCTGACCGATTGGTTAGAAAATTACAGAAGTGTGG
The DNA here is from genome assembly GCA_963669345.1 of Gortyna flavago. Taxonomy (NCBI): domain Eukaryota; kingdom Metazoa; phylum Arthropoda; class Insecta; order Lepidoptera; family Noctuidae; genus Gortyna; species Gortyna flavago. The sequence goes on along the minus strand of OY770129.1, from coordinate 6,374,989 downwards.
GGGAAACCTTTGCCCAGCAGTGGGACAGAATCAGTTAACAAAAAAAAGTAGATTAGTTGTTTTGAATCTCAGTTCAGTAAAATTTAGTTCAAAATAAAAATGAATTATCCTTCCATTTACATGAACTTAATAATTAAACAAATTTTCAAAATTTAATAAAATAGTCTTAAAACTCATCTCTGCTCAAATTCAAAAGTCTTTTATCCAACTTTTTTATCTTATAAAATCTCAGATTATATAATTCCCTGAACGTCAAAACAATCACGGTGTATTCCGCTGCGATGGATAATAAATGAAAAGGGACGACTGAACGATGAGTAATGAGCTCTGTTGAACATAAATTTGTGTTGTCGTTACTTATTTGACCCTGTACCAGTTTTGACGGCGGAATCCCCTATTTAATAATTTGGCAGTTGCAATCAGTTTATTAATGACGAAGAATCACATGTATCTAATGTAATACACATATATGGGAGTTGTGGAGTAGTATTGAATTACAGAAGCTTTAATTGTATCTACTGCGCTTCCCGGTTGAGCTCAGTGTAATTAAGATTGCAGGGCAATTGTAACAAATTATACAATGTACGTGTATGTAGAGTCACATTCATGCTGGTGTGTGTACTTGCAAATCAATTCAATTGAAACACTCTCTGATATCCTGGAAATCATTTTGATGTCTGTCGTTAATCAAATATTTTTCTGATAAAGACTGATCAGTAAATCTCACATAGGCTGCTTTCATTGGTTCATGAAAACGTCAAAAGCACATCAAATCACTTGCTTTTTTTAGCAGATTTTACTAAAGATTGAAAAGGTTTTCAGAACCCGGGAAAATTACAAAAAACGATTCAGACTATAGTAGTACAGCTGGCTCCTCCCAAGTAGCGCCACAACATACGATGCTCCCTCTTTCGAATCCTAGCTGTCCCAGCCGCCTTTTATGTCATCGGTCAATCTGACTGGGGGCTGGGGATTCCACGCTGTGCTTGCTGGGTACATCATACATCGGTGATAGTACAAACATAATGAAACCTCCGTCATAACTTCTTACAAAGTTTTTCAGGGCACTTGTATCTGTAATTGGGTTATGTACCCGTTGTATGTGATATCGTCGGAAGTCGTACGGATGCCATGTTTACTCCAGTGACCGCAACGACACGTTAACTGCGCACGCGCCGGCCTATGTTATTATTATTTATTTTTACACGCCTGCTCAACGTTTGCGCAGTTTTCTTTTGAAGACCACCCGAAAGTGTTGGAAATGGAATTTATGTGGAAGTAATGGTTGAAAGCTTCCTAAAAACTGCCCTTTGTAGCCGCCGAATTGAAGATTTTCTGAAATTTACAGAATTTTGTATTTTCTTTATGTATTCACATGTATACGTGGGTAAAGATACAAGGTAACCTATTATTTCCATTTCCATTTCATTCAGATCATCTAGCTAGAGGTACCTACCTGGGTTATATTCTCTTCCCTCAATCCTGGCCACTTTTCTGCATGGTAGACCCCTAAACTTGTACTTAATAGAGCTAAACTGTTATATTTGAACCTGGTTTAATATACTGTTTCCGGCATTCAAGTTTGAGTCGGTAGCACCAGTTTGCTTGCCAAATAAACTTGCTGAAACCGATGTACTACGGAAATAAACTTGAAAGTTTACTGGATATTTTACGGGTGATTAATTTTGTGTCATACACGTACTAATCTAAATTACTAAAGTAGGTATCGATTTAGAAAGCACAATTTGTGTCAAAAAACATAATTAAAATAGACAGGTAAATACACGCGCAAACTGTTAGTATGAATTAAGCACATGATTGACCCCTAGCGTAGACATTTTACGACGGTTAACAAAAAAAAAAAAAAAAACTGCTGTGTCATAGAGAAGTGCAATAATACCTACCTACGCGGTCAAAATGTAGGTACTTAAAGATTTTTTTTTATATCTTACGAAAAATGTCCAAGCCCCGAATCATGTAGATACAACACCCTAATTGCGTGACATACCCACTATCTATCTCAATTTGAATAATTTTGAAGCATATTTCTAATCCATTGCTTCATTTGTTCGAAAAATGTGTCTGCACTACAACGGAAATATCGCAATGAATGTTGTTGAACTGTCAAAATGAAACCCATTGCTACTGATAGTGTTCTACGAAATTACCCCGCTGAATCTATTGTAGGTTGCACGACGATGTTCCTGCCATCCTTTATTATTACTTACTATGTGTATATTGTGGAAAGATATTAATGCCGGAAAGTACACACATCAAGCTACCCGAATCTGTCAAATTTCCCCAATCAACTTTGAACCTTATGCTTTAGCGATAAAGTTGAAAATCTATTAAAGAAATTTGACAGATTGTAGTAGCTTGATGTGCTGGCATCTGTACCTACACAATAGGTAATTACTATTCTCAATACTGCTATTTTATTATCAAATTCGGCTGTCATATTATTTTAGATCAAGTGACGCGGGAAGTAACATACCTACACATCTTCTGGGATGTATAAAGTGGCAGCCACAGTGTACCGATATGAAATATCTGTTATTCTGTGTTTTTCCATCAAATTAACTTTGCTTACAAGAATAGTTTTTTTGAATGAAAATACAAATAAAGCCATTTAAAAAAAATTATCTGCTTGCTTACACGTCACGAATTCATGTTACTACATAATATATATTATTACGTACTATCTACTAATGTGTATCAAGTATGCCTGAATGTACCACCCCCGCTCATTCACTTGTTTTGTTTGTAAATAGAACACAGTCGGTTGTAAATTACTATTGCCTTCTTTCGGCATTACGTTTAATCTCGTTAAAATACAGTTCCCGTTACGATGTTACCTTAGTATTTACTATCTAAGCATTCGTTCGAGCAAAAAATTGTCTTTCTATGTTCATAAATACTGAGTTAATTGAAACGCCTCGTTAATCGTTGCGAGTCGCTCGTAGTTTACCAGCAGGAGAGCGAGCATTAACATTTTTACATTTGCTATGCATCTCTCCTGACGTTCACATAAACCAAAAAAGAAACAGTTCCAAAGTGTACCTAATACTTTCCGGCACATTGACTCAAGAGTAATTAAATACCGGAGAAAGAACTTGGAACTGTACATTGAAAAATTGAGGGAAAATTTGTCACCCTCAAAGATTGTTCGTTCGCATTGAGTTGCTAAAGTTCACGATGGAGCACTGCTAACTTTTTGTCGACTCAGAGTGGACTTTCTTGAACGATCTTCAATAACTCCAAAGAGGGAGTATATTATCGAGGATTTATTAATGTCACAGTTATTTATTGCGAGTTATAACTTTATCAAAGTATAATCTGTTAAATAATAATCTAAATGTAATATGATAATCTTGAACTACGCAGGACAATGACCATTGACGGAAATGTAAAGTTTACAAAACTAAGTTCCTTATGCGACATATATTTCCGATAAAAGAGATTTTCTAGAATTCCATCAATTCATACGAAGCGGTTAAAGATTGTATAAAATTGAGTCCTTGGCAACAGCTAGTATGTTACTTGAACAAGGAAATACCTTTTGTATGTTATCGAAAATCGGTAGCTGACCTATTTCGTCTAGAACTGAACTTAAGTAGCCAAGTTTGAAAGTGGGCAAATCCTTGGGTGATGAATGCATCTTAGCCGGCGACCCCACGGCCGCCCGTCATCCGTCACGGGGCTATCGCCCGTCTGAGCCGACGTAAAAATGCTCCCCCACTAACGCTTGATTAATGTTTGAAAAAAGCCCTTAATTGGCCGACACCCGAACATTTCATTTAACTTTACCCGTATAACAGCTGGTTAGAAGGGATCCTTCCGATTTTTACCCCATTATTACAGGTTGTCTTTATTTTTACGATTAGGCATTCTTCGTTATTGCGTTATCTATTTGGATATTATGTTGAATAGTTGGTGAGATTTTAGCCGTCTGCTGTTTGATCACGAATATCGACTGACGTTCCTTTAATTAAAACTGAATAATTATCCGATTGTTGGTAGTTTCACTACCCCTAATAATGGACAGTCTATATTATTAATTTGATTTAACGCAAAGGTCAACAAATAGATGCTTTTGTTCTGTTGTCGCAGAATCCTTACCCTACTCTAAACCGTAAAATGAGTGTTTATTTCTAGGTGTGTTTATAGTCGAAAGCATTTCTATTTTCAATCCTTTTGTTATAACAGTACTCAAACAAAAATAACTAATTAACAAGTGTGAGCCATTTCATCATTCATTTAGATGAACTTTATTCACTGAATTAAGACTGACCTAGTCTGCGATTTGTAGAATCTCATTTTAGCTCTTGTTGTCAATCTAAAACTAACAACCCCCAAACATTGTGACACTTGAATACAGGTGAAAATTAAAAAGCTTTTAGTTTAACGCGGTTATAATATTCATAATTTCATTCATTGCGAGTTATTATAATAGATAAATTGTTGTGAACTAATCATTAGAACTTGCCAGGAAAACTACCTACCAGTTCTTGAACTAAGTTTGAGGAAGACTTGCTGTCTTTCTCAAAATTTGTTCAAGAACTGTCAGTATCAATATTTCACAACAACGACGACACTGACAGCTCTTGAACGCGGTTAAATGTGCTGATCACGATCAGTTTCATTGACGAAATTCGCCCTAAGATTTGGGGCGATTTTATTTCATAAGTAGGACCTAAGATTTCAACAAAGTGTTGTGGGAATCGGTACATATTTTGTGGAAAAGGCTTCAATTCGTTTATAATTATTACATTTTCCGTTAAAAATTTACCACAAATTCGTAAAATCCTGAGGACGTTGACATCCAAATGAGGTTATTTTTAGGCCTTAGTTGCGGGGAAAATGAATGCTCGGCTAATGGGGGTGGATGGTAAATAAACAGGTTCGGGGTTTTTCGAGCTTTGTCGTAATCATTGTACGGCTGGTGTAAAGCTGTAATAATTAGTTCATTCTTAAATTATTGTGTTAAGTTATGCTTAGGTCTCAAGTCAATAGAAAAATGACAAAGAAAAACAAGAGTTGTACTGAATGTATTACGTAATGAGGCCAGGACCATCTGTTTTCGATTCGATTCACACACACACACACTTAAATCACATAATATGTACGAGTATGTTCAATCTAGATTTTGTTTTTTCTTTATATTTACCTAACGGTACGGTCTACACTTTAACACGTTGACTGCCAGACAACAGACACAATAGAAAATCTATTGTTCGCGGTCACCGGTGACCGCGTTGGCAGTCAATGCCTTAAGTAAACTTCATCACATACTTTTCAGGGTTCCGTACCTCAAAAGGAAAAAACGGAACCCTTATAGGATCACTCGTGTGTCTGTCTGTCCGTCTGTCACAGCCAATTTGCTCCGAATCTTATGGACCGATTAAGTTGAAATTTGGTACAAATATGAATCTCTGTGACCCAAACACAGACGTGTAACGTAAATAAATGAGTTTTGAAAATGGGAGTAATTTTTGAGGGGTAAATAGACAATTTAAAAAAAAAGTTTCGCAATCTGTACCGTGTGACATATCAAATGAAAGGGCCTACCGTGAGGATCTCAAATATATTTTTTTCAAAATTTGAAAGTAAATTGTATTAAAGTTATTTAAAACAACAACAAACGGACAACAATAGACGGAAATTTACCATTCCCCCCTTCTTTTCTCCGAAACTACAGAGCCTAAAATTTTGAAAAAAATACAGAAAATAGTTCTATACCTATAGATTACAGGAAAATTAATAAGAAGTCTATTATCTTAAAACAACATGGTAAATCTCTCAATATTGTGCGTACAAACTTACATTTTCATTTGGAATGTATGGGAGAACGTGTTTTTCAACTACAATGTTAAGTTTGTTCTTGGGATAAATTCATTCCAACTACGGAACCCTTCATTGTGCGTAGTCCGACACGTACTTGGCCGGTTCTTTTTTGTCTTATCTTGTCTTGGGGTACCTGGTGACCCGTAACACAGGTATTTTATGACTTTTTCGGGCAGCAGTCTCTCTCAAATTAAGTTTTTAAGTTAGGTTAAGCCTATTTTTTACATTAGGCACTTCCTGTCCACGATAACATTTGTGATAAGAAATCAATTATTAATCTATTCTATACTTATAATAAATCTGTAGAAGTGAAAATTCTGTACATTGAAAATATCAAAAAAAGAAATGGCAGGGACAGACTACTTTACAGACAGATTACTAGACCGACACCGAACCTTAAATTTTTTTTTTCTGTTGCTGTCTGTTTGTTCAGGCATCACGCAAAAACTACCGGTTCGATTACGATGAAAGGTACTTTTTATCCCGGAAAAGTATATACAATAAAAAACAAACTTAATTTAGCGGTTCGATCCCGAGACCCGATTACTGTACCAACCGCAAATAATAAGTTTGTTGTAGGTTACGTCACCCGCAGAGAAGTTCACTAAGGGGCGCTGCACGGGCACGCCGCGATAGCGGCGGTAAGGCCCCTCTTTGAGGAGTGGCTAGAGAGGCGTCACGGCGCCCTCACCTACTGCCTGACGCAGGTCCTCACCGGACACGGATGTTTCGGGAGGTTCCTGCACATCATCAGGCGGGAGGAAACGCCCGGGTGTCACCACTGCGAGGATCGCCCAGAGGACACGGTGGTGCACACGGTGGAGGTCTGTCCCGCTTGGACAGAGCACCGCCGTGTCCTCGTAGAGGCGATCGGCAGCGGCGGCGACCTCTCGCGCCCGGCCCTGGTCCAAGCCATGGTCCGGGGCGAGAGGGAGTGGGAGGCAGTCACCTCCTTCTGCGAAGCAGTCATGCTAGCGAAGGAGGTGGCGGGATGGGCGAGGGAGAGAGCCGAGAGGGCCGCCCGTCCCAGCCGCCGCGGTAGACGCTCCGGGCGTCGGGAGCCGCGTGACGACTCCCGGCCACCGTAGGCGCGGGCCTGCGGACGGCGAGTAATGGGTAGCTCGCCGTCCGATCAGGACCAGGCCCGTGCCGGACGGCGCGTATGTGTTCCACGCGCGCCTCAAAGAGATGTCAGCAGACATGGAGGGGCCCGTTAGGGCCGAAGCCTGCCGGGGCAGCGGGATTGTCCGAAAGGGTTACCGCTGCCCCGGAACATAAAGGGCTAAGGAAGGAACACGGATGGGTTTTAGTCAGTAAAAGTCTGACACTCCCTTCCGCTCCACCCAGAGCGGGAGGGGTCATTGGATGATTTCCCATCCTTAAAAAAAAAAAAAAAAAGGGGCGCTGCACACGGCTAAGATACTATAATATTTTATCTTAAGATACAATATCGCTCGCCATACAATTCAATGGACAATCACACACGACGAAGATAATAAATAATATTTCATATTTTCGTATGTTAAGATGAATTTGTATGGCGAGCGATATTGTTTCTTAAGATAAAATACATATTATAATATACTAAGTTATGCTGTAAAATATGTAGTGCTGAAGGTTGAATTTGGCTTGCACCGTTCGCAGCACACACGTGGCGCGTGGCCGCCCGGCCCCGGCCGCCACGGATTGCTACCGTATCTATGGACGAAGTCTGAGCGCGCGCATCATACATTTTTTGAACTTTGATTCTACATTTTCTTTGATCTTTGATCATACATTTTTTGAGCATTCTATAAATTGTATGTTTTAACTGCTACTTGATACCTTGATTGTTATTGACAGTGGTCAAGCGTAAATTAATTGCTGGTGTTCGTTCGGCAATTAAGTTGTCTTTATTACATATAAAATTCAAAGTCCTGACTGACTGAGATATCAACGCACAGCCTAAACCGCTGGTCCTAGAGAGATTAAATGAGGGTGTGTTCTTTGTAAAGAATAGGTATCTACTAAGAAAGAGTTTGTCGAAATTCCACTCCTAAGAGGGTGAATGGGGGGAGAAGCTAGTATCATATTATTTTTATAAACCACCAAGAGTTTGAATGTCGTCGAATGAAATTTCACAAGGTGATCGATGAATCTTTAGGCACTAAAAGTTTAGTGCCTTCGTTTATTTTAATTAGTACCTATTCTGTATTTTCTTATTAGTAAGGCGAAAATGTTCATAGCACCTAGATATATTTATAAGTTTATCATTTTCCTTAAAAAAAAAAGAAAGAAGATAGTCAAGCTTGTTAAAAAAAATGTTGCTTGTGTAATATTCCTAATAGGGGTAAGACTACGCTCCCTAATTTTTCCGATGTTTAATGGGCATACATGCAACCCTTAATAGGTATGTCAAACGTCACAGATTCCCTTCTGACCGTGACCCCCGTTTAGTGGCGTTTGGTGGGGGAGGGAAGGCACTGGCATAGAAAGACGAGTAAATGCAGGAAATAAAGTGAATGAAGTCGTACGGATGTTGCCTACTTGCTGGGAAATCTACGCATTAAGGCCTGAGTTCACCAACATTCTAACCATCGGTTAGGTATTTAAACAGTTGATTTATGTCAAATTTCCTAAGGAAATCAACTGTTTAAATACCTAACCGATGGTTAGAATGTTGGTGAACTCAGGCCTAAGGCGCGTCTTGCTTGCATAAATAGACGTTTATTTTACGGCTGGGTTATTCGAGTAACAGGTTAATTTCATCATTTAATGAATGTTATAAAAACAAAGCTTTTAAAGAGGAGTGTCTGTGGCTAATTTATTTGTTGATTGGATGAATCTCAACCAAGAAAAGTATCCACCGTTAGATATAGAACAGTAACTGATGCTAACATAAATTATTTGACTTAGATGCGTTTACGGGAGATGGCCGGAGAAGGCAACGCAAAAGTAACAGTGGAATGGTATGGGGAGACTTGCCCAGCAATGGGACTAGGGTATTCAATCCCACAGGTTATTGGTAATCTCGACATTTGCAGGAGCGACGTTTTTGATCTAGCGAGATCTCAATGTGTGTGAGAAATTTTTGTTACTTTTATTATAAAATGTTAAATTAATTTCAGAATGCTTCGGATATGGGATGCCGAATAGCCGGCAGCAGAAAGGGCGGAATAGATTCTAGGCCATTAAATGCAAATATTATCGGCCCAATGAACCTCCCGATTCATATAATATAGAGTAATTTTTTTTATAAGTCTTCGTGATAAGCATTCTTTTTGAATCTCGCAAATCCCGCCGATTCCGCACGAGTAATCTCACTCCTTGATCCCGGTATACGGAGACAATACAGGTTGATATAAAAAAATAAACAATGTGGGTCACTTTTTTTAAATTTTTATTATTCTTTCTGTTGTGTTAGTTTTTGTCTAGGTCTGGCAGTTTGAGTAATTTATGTGGCCTACCCAAATGTCCTTTCTTTGGTATTGTTCGTCGAATTGTTGAGCTCCTTAAGTTTTGAGTTGAGCTACACGATTTCTGACAAATGCGTGCACTGACTGGACAGGTCCTCTCAATCTGTGTGGTTCTTTCCTCAAAAGACCATCTCAGACATCGATCTACGTGGTCTTCATATAACCTGACCAAGATTATGATGTCTGGACTTTAAAAGAGACTGTGACCTCTGAGTTTGTTTCGGCCTTTCTTCTCAGAGTAGTCAGATAGGAAACGCCGACCTCATCTAGTTTTATAAAAAATATGATTGACGTGTAAAAGTGTTTGTACAAACCTACTTACAAAATAAAATTATTTATCATTTATCATAAACTATTCCTCATAAAATGACAGTCTTTTGTGAGAATTATTTCCAAAATCATTATTTTCCCCCAGCATTACACGGTTGCAAACGTCCTCGCCGCTATGAAAGCAATATTAATGCGCTCAGGAATCAAACCGCATAGCGAATGAAGGCGGGATCTGGGTTACTTTTAAATAGAGAACTGGCCTCAGAAATACAAAGTTTTCGGCCACGTATGAACAAAAATAGTGCTGGAAGGGATTGCGACAAGGGATGCAAATAGTTACATAGAAATAGATCATTAGACTTAGTCATTATAAAGGGGTTAGAAACACACACAGACACACAATTTAGAACTAGATATTCTATATTTGTTTTTATTCTTTATCGTATGCTGCACCAGTTGACGTCATCACGTCAACGCCGCGCCGGGGTTCTGTCTCGAATAGGGTCTAAGCATTATGCTGAGCGCCATCGCTCAGCATAATGCTTAGACCCGTTTTGCGTGGATGTGACCCATATTTTCCCCTAACTTGTTCTTATTTTTTGTGTTTGTATTCTGTCTCTGCGCCATGTTTGCCGCAAATAAACGTATTTTCTTGTTTCTTTTTTAATTTTAAATGTTTTTGAGCGATCTTAATTTTGTAAATAACAGACCTGTGAATACGACAATCAAGATCATTAGTGAGGAAAGTAATAATTTAAAAGGCTGTACAGTCACCTCGGAATTACACCGTGGCAGCTTTTTAATAAAGGCTATTACCTACCCCAATATACATTGATTAGCATTGTAATGTGCAGTAACGAGGCAATGTGATCAATGTTACTTCTTCTCTCTTGATTTTTACTGAAAGCTAGTTAGTTTGGTTAGGTGGCTTAGTTAATTTGTTTTATTAGGTAACTATCCCCCCCCCCCTCTAGAGTGCTTCCCCCATGGAAGCACTCTACAATGGTGACATGTGAAAACATCAAGATTTCTGTGCTATATCTAGGTGATGTTGAAAACCGTATCAAAATCCATTGTGTAGTATAGAAGATTTATGTCACGAAAAGCGATATGAAAGCGAGCTTTGGTATAGATAGATTAAACACATTTCTTGTTATTCCAGGGTGTGAACGATGATGGTGGCGCGCGGTGGGGCGGCCTGCGCTCGCGACTGTTCGCTGCAGTGACGTGGACGGCCGCACCATGACACCATCGCTCGCGCACCCGTGCCTGCTCCTATTCGTGGCGATGCTGCTCACTAGAGGTCAGTACAACAGTTATATGACTCAGATTTCGGAAACATATTTTTTCAGAATTTTACTATAATTCAGCCGAAAGCTTCTTTGAAGCTTTAAATATTCAGTAAGTACCTAATGGATAAAATTTAGTTTACCCAAGAGTTACTTAAAAGCATAGCAATTTTTCTTACAATGTTTGTTTTATGGTAGGCATGGACGGAAGAATACAAAAATATCAAACTCATTTTCTGGTAACTATATCAAAAATATATCCGTCATTAATACATTCTTCAATCACATATTTTTATCAATATTACTCACGTACTTATAAGATTTGAGTGAAAGACATTACAATATTTAAGTACATAAATAACATCATGTTTTCTCTAAAACCCTAACGTATTTTAGAGCAATCATCATCAAGACACTCAATATTTAATAAGATAGTAAAATTTGATAGGTACACTTGTCATCGTCCCATCGCCTATTTACTCAGTAGGTACATACAACAGTAAGTACCCATTCTTCCTCCAATTTTATGACTCGGGTGTGTACAAATGGCTGATACAGTTTTATGCTTTGTTTTTACTCCCTATTTACTTAGAATACTTGAAATAAACATGGCTTCCGCAAAAAATAGCAGTAAGCGCATTAAAATTCGTCCCAGAGCTGACAAGTTTTTGAATGGCGAAACTAATCGTAGATGAAAAGCAGACTGACATTCGTACCTCATTGAATATTCATACAACAAGTTCAATTTTAGTGGAGAACCTACAATACGTAATTAAATAGCTACTCAGCAGTAAAGTGCACTTAGCCAGGAGTCAGATAGTCACGCTACCAAGTAACAGTATGTAAATATAAACAAATTAGTTTACCTAATAGCGCGCACTGATCGCTTTCCACGTTGGATTCGCTACAGCTAATTATCTAAGGAAGTTCCTTAACAGTACCTCCACTCGATACAGAGTAACACGTACATAGGTATGTTTTTATGTACAAGTTGTTGTACACAATATGTTCACGGCTGAGATTACAAGACTTCGTGGAATGGGGAATGGAACATAATGTGTAGGTACATAATTATGATTATTCAAGCACGTATCCTCGCAGCGGGATTGTCCGAAAGGGTTACCGCTACCCCGGAACATAAAGGGCTAAGGAAGGAACACGGATGGGTTTTAGTCAGTAAGAGTCTGACACTCCCTTCTGCTCCACCCAGAGCGGGAGGGGTCATTTGATGATTTCCCATCCATAAAAAAAAAAAACCACGGATCCTCAACTGAAGTGAATACTGAATCAAAGTTGTTTGCGTTGTTTTGTTTACGTCACGTGTGTACAGAAACATAGTTTAAGTGATACAATTAGCGTCCGTTACCGTAGCAACGTTTGTTGTGGTATTGATTGCTCATAATGTAATTAACGCGACAGGAAGGACGACACAGAAGTGCACTTTACGCCGCCACTTCCACAATAAGAAATCACGCCGCTATACAGTTTTTTCTCATTTTTTCCCTTTTCCACAGACAAAATATCTACTGACTTTGCTTTTATTGAAATTACCCTCTTCGTCGCGGGAAGAACGAATTAAAATCGCATTAGGAAATCCCGTTTCCGCCTAACTTTTCCAGTCTGTGCACAGAGTCCCGGTGTATCGGAATAAATGGCCCAAACTTCGTTTATTTATATAGTCTTGCTGAATATTTATGTTTTCGTTCCTAATTTTGCATTCCCGTCACTTCAAATACAAGTTTACCGAGTTGAGAAAAACTCGGCTTTGTATTTCAAGAAAAATATGGGTGGTTTGGAAGTTTATTTGAATGTTGTTTGTGTCTGCATTTACTGTTTTATAACAATGAAATTAAAGCAGTTATATACATCATTGACTCGGGTAAAACCCTGGAACTTAAGAAGTCATAATCAAAAGATAAAGTTTTAAAATAGCTTTCTAAGTAACACTGCTGTCGTCACCGTGGAAATCTTTTCCTCGTAAATATGAAGTCAGGAAGGAGTTCCTGTTATTCAAACGTTCAGAGAAATTGTGTGCGAATTATTCATGGAACTGGTACCTACATAACGTGATCAATAACTACCAAAACCGACAAATACTAACGTCAACTGACGTGTAACGACGTCGACGTCGTTCGTGGCAAGTTCAGTCGCAGTAAATATTGTTTATGCTCCAACACTCATTAAATTGCTAGTAAACCTACTTGTAAGAACAAGAATTTAGTGCGAGCCTAATGTGTCCTGAGTTGGTTAATATGAAAAATGCGAATGGAGTCACGCCTGTTCGTTGTTGTGCACCCAAATAGGATAATCGCGTAGTTATTGCCTATGTCGGAATAGACACTAGCCACGCCAACCGCTCGTTTATTTACATGCTATAATCCATGCCATAATTCTGTTATGTGGAAATGTCTTACTGAGCCGGCGCGACGCGACGGGTGAGCCTTGATCGATGCCCGCAGCTATATTCAATGATTGCCTTTCATAACGAATGCCAAACACATTGTTTACCTCCGGCCGGTATCTGTGCTCTTCTGTACACAGAACCGGGCAATCAACATTTATAAGATGTTATTGTGTAAAGAGTTTACTGCTTATTATCTCAAAGTTATCCAAAGCAAAAACAAAGACTTCTGAAATACAATCTTCGTAAGTTAGACCAACAATGCTAAAGATCTGTAATATTTCTGCGTTGTTATTACAATGATTTTTGGCGTTATATTTCCCTATGCTACTTTCTTTATTCTTGGCCATTAGTGCAGATATAGTATGATAAAATAATTACTGCAATCATTGCGAGCATGTAATTAATTAGGGGCGGTGTGATAAACAGGCTATCAAAATATATTTTTTTCGTTCAGTGCCGGATTCCTGGCCTTTTTTGGCATTATGATGTTATTTACTTTTATATTTTATAAAATATAATAGCGTTGTCTCGTAAAAGGCGACATTTCACCCAAGATGAAGCAGATGGCGTCAAGGTCTAATATTTTACGGGGACTGCCGCGTTGTTGTTGACTCGTCGCGATGCCAAGTGCCCATAACATGCACAAGCAAAGTATAGTAAACGATACTTGTAAGGGAGCAGGCATAAGACGCGAACCTTCACATAAGCCTTAGTGATTATTAACGCGAAAGGACGAAGGGTAGGGCAACAAAATCCTCTATGAGTGTGCTTTTCTTAATCTCTACACTGGTTTGTTAATTGCGTCATTAGTGTGTCAACAAGCGTCTGTAAGATCTTAAAAAATAATTTATAAAAACTAAAATTTTTAAAAAATTGGTCTAAATTTCATGGTTATACTTTTTCAACAAAAATAATTATGTTCTTTATCAAATCGAAAGTTATCATCAACTTCTCAGAAATCATATAATCGTCGTCATTGAGATGTGTCCTATTCTCATTTAACATTAACATTACTTATCCACAAAACAAAAAAAATACTAACGTGATCTATCACGTGTATAGATGCTACCATAATATATTACCAGTTAATCAAATAGCTGGAACGGGTAGGATATAGTTAGTTAGCAAGTGAAGTAAGTCAGTTATGCGGCGTGTAACTACCACTAGCTACTAGGCAAATTTCAGACATGTCTAGATCTAACTAGAAGCTGGAGATTGCTCAGCAAATGAATCAATATAAATGCATGACCCCACCACACCTGAATGGAATACCGCATTTAGAAAGTTTTTTCAAAACGCTATTACGGTTGAGATTGAAAATATCTTTTTAACCGACTTCAAAAAGAGGAGGTTCTCAATTCGACTGTATGTTGTTTTTTTGTTTGTTACGCGATATCTCTTGCAACAAGTAGTGTTATACGAATTGGTGTGGGGTAAGTACAACCTAAAAGTGAAAAATAAAAACGTTTTTACAAAATAAAAAAAAAAAAAACAACCGGCTTCCAAAAAAGACACTACAAAGTGAAGCGAAGGGAAGTCGGTAGCAAACAACGAAAATACGAAACCAACGACACCGATTCCGAAATTAAAGTTATTTTTCACTTTGTAGTGTCTTTTTTGGAAGTCGGTTGTTATTATTTTTTTGTAAAAAAGTTTTAAAAATTCTTATTGAAGAGTTGAATAAAATTGTGGATGTTTTTGACTAATATAGTCCTTATCATCATAATCATCATCAATCGTTATTGGCTACTTTGATCTACCCACCGCTCAATTAGTGCCTTCCCTTATAGTGCTCTGTTTCCCTGGTCTTATCCAGGTCTTGCCCTCGGTCTTTTCGGTCGGTTAACACATCTGACTGTTGGTCAACACTCTTCTTCCGTAATACCGCCTATAGTATTTATTATTATCTTTTATTTCCCGTCCATTAAACTGTTAATCAGTCCCATGAACTTAAAATCAAATGATTTATTGATTCCATTGTTCAATGAGGTGCAGTGTATCGGAAATAACTAGCTATCATCTCGCTGCGATCGTTGCTTTGTTTAATTAGCCTCTTCGACGTAATCACGGACTTTAGTGCGATACCATTTAATCGATGGTTTTGATGAACAAGTTATTAGCAATATTAGAAACGCTTTTGGAAGTATCATTCCTGGTGTTGGTAATTTGTTCTTCGTAAAAGGTTTATTTTCTGAATTCTACATAGTATGTAAATGAGAGCAGGTGGTGGCCCAGTGGTAACGGCCCCGACTTACGAGTTGTAGGCCGTGGGTTCGAACCCAGACAGGCGCTTTACTTTATTTACACCATTTCAACACTACTGCTCTCAAAACGGTGAAGGAAAACATTGTGAGGAAACTAGCATGTCCTAGAACCAAAAATTTCAAGGCATGTGACCAACCCGCACTGGGCCTGCGTGGTAGATTACAGCCAACTTCATCTCACCGAGAGGAGGCCTGTGTCCCAGAAGACATTACAAGATTATGCTAAAAGGTTTTTTTTCTGAAAACTACGTAGTACCCAGCGTAATTCAACGTATTATGTTTGTCGACTTCCAGTGTATGGTCATTTTCAATGAAGACTCGTTAAAAACAACCAATTCAAAGTGCGCTCGTAATCATAAGTTTATTATAATGATCCGGAAACAGTATCCCTCGCCCAACAATCACACGCCGTAATGATTATTTTAATAAATACTATAGCGAAGAGTTACAAGAGTGCTTATAATAAGTAAAAAAAATATTTTAGCGTCACTCATACACTACGTAGATTACTCAGTGGCATTCTTGGTACTCAGAACAAATAACTGAAGTCGTTACCATAAAAATATACAACGATATTTTAGACGAGCGTGTATTCCGCATCGGAGTGGTATCTCCATACTTTTCACATTACTTATGCATAGAGTACAGATTGAAACGAGTCGCGTAGTTGCGCCGTCATCGGTATTCAGAGCCGAGTCCGGACGGCTTAACCGCAACCTGTCTTCAGCCCTGATTGTCTACAAACAAAGAATAACAAAAATACATGGTTCATATCCTGTGCTAACCTAGTTCTAATAAATGCAATCGCTGATTGATTCGATTGTTCGCTGCACACAAAAACTTTTTGAATAAGCCTTTACAATTCATGGCATAGAAAGCTTTTGAAATTATTTGTTGACTTGTCGACTTGGTTATTTGAATATTGATCGTGGATTTAATTACAATTAGGAATGTTTTTTTTTCTCTTTTCATCATTCTCCTGTCCTTATCCCAATTTATTTGGGGTCGGCGCCACATGTATTTTTCTTCCATACTTCTCTATTAGTCGTCATCACGGTAGTCACCCCCTTTCTAGCTAAATCATCGTTCACACAGTCCATCCATCGTTTCTTTGGTCTTCCCATACTCTTATAGCCATCGACATTCATACTTTTTTTTTCTCTTTTATAAACACATATTTTTTTCAAATAAGATAATATTATTAATATTAATATTACGTACCTAATATAAGCTAAATGTCTTAAAAATAATATTAATAGTATGTACATGTCGGTATATAAAAAAGAAGGAAAAGAATAGGGCATCAAAAATATCGTTCACATCGCTGTCAACAGGAAAAGTGCCCAAAACGTCATATTATTATGGCGATGCCTGACTTTTTGGCCAAAAAATAAAACATAATTCAAAGTGTATTGTGTTTATTAATATGAGAATCCTTGGTTGTATAATATTTTTTATTTGTTTCTAAAACTGATTTCCTCCAGCAGACCTGTGATATGTATAGTGTTGACATTTTATTCACCGTATTTTGTGTATCAGTAAAGGTTTATCTCTCGACACGACGTTTGCCCGAGACGGCGTCTCGTGCCGTCGACGTGAATCCGCTTTTCTTTATCGTAGGTACGGTGAAAAACGATTTATTATTTCGTGATCCCCAAACCAAATTACTGTTAGATTATCTACATAATATTTTGATTCTTTATTGCCAACAAGTGAATAGAATTTGTTGCATGGTTTGTAGATTAAATTTTGTGGTCGAAGCCACCGGAAATGGTGGATAAATGAGTTTGTGGAGTTTTAACTTGCGTGCAGCGTTTAATTGATTTTATAGTATATCGAACACTAGTTTACTCAAAAATGCACGATATTAATAAAATTTATAATTTCACAATTTCCTTTTATGTTAAACACTCATGAAAACCAGAGAATTTCACATCTGACGTCACGCAAAAATGAAAAATGACATTCATCATATTCCCGTACAAAATAATTTGTAAAGTTCAAATATGAACGTGCTCGATTATACAATGTTGTTAATATAAAAGGAACATTTATTTCACAGATTTAACAGAGTCGGTAAGAACACTACATTTTATGGACCTAGGTAGGTACACACAACAGAATCCGTCAGCTATTTCTGTAGGTAGGTACTAATCCCTAATAATAGTTTAGTACACAAGTAGTCCACTTGGCCTTCTTTCAGTACTTATGCTTCAAACAATGAGATAACATAATTTGACGTTAATTGGCTTTTTGAACTTAAAATAACTCGGTAAAAAAAGTAAGTAGAGAAAAAGACCTAGAAGAAAAAAAAGTAAGAAGAGTGTTGGCCGTTAATATGAACTTCTAAAATAATATTTTTTTATTATACTTAGGTACCTGTGATTACTTCACCAATAAACAACATTGTTAACTCAAGAAATGAAATATTCGGACGAACCGAACTTATAGAACAAAAGGATAGCAGGGATTTCCAATCAATTTTAAATTCTCGAACATCGATGTATAGTCGATTCAGAAACTAATAACGCAAGTTATAAATAGAGTATAGTGCGGAATATCGGACCATGGGCGGTACAGTCTCAGTCACAAGTGCGTGCCTCTTGTTATCTCGCCCTTATTGGTGGGTAGTCGCAGCCTCAAATAATTTATGAAATATGACATAATAATAGCCTTTGTAATAAACGCTAGACCGGTGCCTCCATGCAGATAAAACAATTGACGTTTATATTGTTAACGATGGATATCTTAAACAAGAGTAGGGGAAAATCGAAAATATCCGTATGACGCTTTTAGGTTGGAAAATAACATGAATTTTATTGATACTGTCAAAAATTTTTACATACGCTATTTCGTGCTGGGTTCTAATACATATAGGTGCCTTTTTAACTTAAAAACTAGTTTTCATTTTATAATTATAAAAGTTCGATATAATGTATTACGTAATCGTTTTATAATTAGTACAATTTGTCAATAGCATTGATAGGACTACGGAGGATAGATTAACGATTCAATAGGCTCGGATCCCTCCGATCTATCTGTCTATTTAAATGCCACAATGTATCTAGGTATTATGAATACTTGAACAGGTATCAAAGGTATAATCACCTATCTAAGTACACCCACTATATTGAGTCGAAGACGATCAGAGGCTTGATTTTTAAATTGAAGGAGCAAGTCAATTCCGCGGCTTGCTTGGCTCGCGTACTCATGTAGGTGCCTATCTAGTGGTGTGCGTCGAAGGCGTGCTGCTTCATGATAATCATTCGCTCGTTACGACAGGTAATGCGGGCGGCAGGTAAAGGGCGCCCCAAATTCCTAATGCTCGACAATAATTCGATATTTTTGCTCGAGTGCTCGACGCGCCGCGGACGCGCCATTCTCGAGCACACCCGCCGAATATGTGAAACAATTTTCTCCTTATGAATAAAATTTTAAGGTGCGTATGCAAATTTCCATTACGGAGGGCTGTCTCCTGTAATGGTGTCATATGGGATGTTATTTTCTTTTCATATAGACTACGTAAAAGCGACGTTTAATACAGTCTCTAACTCTTGTTGTCTTCAAGTTCTTAAGTGTGTCGTTTATGTTTCAAGTAATGTGGTAGAGTGAAATTATCTAAGGAGTCGCCCAGTCCAAATAATGGTATACAATAATTTACTACCAGCCTATTAAACATATTGGTAAACCTCATCTTAATTTAGAAACTTTGGGGTTTATATATAAACGTCAAAAATATATGGTTAAATAGATGCTAATCATTACTTAACTTTAAGCAACGTTTATAAATAAACCCCTTTACCCATAAAGATTCAAAAACAGGGTGTATCCTTTCGTTTTGCACCAACACGCAGCATGGTGTGGCCATACATAACGAACAAGCTGCCAAGCTTACCTTTTATGAACATCATAGCTGTTACGGACGCCGAGCTCGCCATAGAATTAAGTATAGAATTATGAATAGTATTTGTATGTAAATTTAATTGTATGTAATAGTAGTAATAAGTTTGCAATGATTGTGATTGGTTGGCAAGTCTGGCCTCCAGCAGATCGACACAAGTCGAGACAAGTCGAAACCTGTCGGAGACCAGACGCAAACCAAACTAACTGGATTGGTGGGTCGCACAAATTTATTAGATTTTACACAGATGTGCACCCACTACTTGCGCCCACGTGCCCGGGTATAATAAGGGGCGCCGAATCCAGTTGATTTGTAGTTCGCCAGTAGTACGGAATATTAACCAAGAAAATAAATACGAAGAACAAATTGGAGTTTTAATAAGAAGAACCATACAGTCCACACCACGATACAGTCTGACCATTACAGTCTGGTCCTCCGAACCCGGATCAAGCAACAAGAATCTGCGACTTGGAAGAACGAATTATTCGTAAGTTGAACCAGTAATAACTTACCTGCATATCTCTGCTGTATATTTCTGCTGTGTCACTGTGCGCCGTCAACCGAACGCGATGGTAGTCACCCGTAGTCAAAGTGACTTAGCAGAAATGGAAGAACAACGGCGAGCCCTAGAACAAAGGGACGAAGAGCTACGAACAGCAGTACGTCGCAAGGAAGCGGAACGAATAGAACGAGAGCGACTACGACGACTATCGCTTGATCCACCGGCGTCGCCTTTTTTTTTTTTTTTTTTTTTTTAAGGATGGGAAATCATCCAATGACCCCTCCCGCTCTGGGTGGAGCGGAAGGGAGTGTCAGACTCTTACTGACTAAAACCCATCCGTGTTCCTTCCTTAGCCCTTTATGTTCCGGGGTAGCGGTAACCCTTTCGGACAATCCCGCTGCCCCGGCAGGCTTCGGCCCTAACGGGCCCCTCCATGTCTGCTGACATCTCTTTGAGGCGCGCGTGGAACACATACGCGCCGTCCGGCACGGGCCTGGTCCTGATCGGACGGCGAGCTACCCATTACTCGCCGTCCGCAGGCCCGCGCCTACGGTGGCCGGGAGTCGTCACGCGGCTCCCGACGCCCGGAGCGTCTACCGCGGCGGCTGGGACGGGCGGCCCTCTCGGCTCTCTCCCTCTCCCATCCCGCCACCTCCTTCGCTAGCATGACTGCTTCGCAGAAGGAGGTGACTGCCTCCCACTCCCTCTCGCCCCGGACCATGGCTTGGACCAGGGCCGGGCGCGAGAGGTCGCCGCCGCTGCCGATCGCCTCTACGAGGACACGGCGGTGCTCTGCCCAAGCGGGACAGACCTCCACCGTGTGCACCACCGTGTCCTCACCGGCGTCGCCTCAAGTCGAAAGAATGGCCGGACCTACTACCGCCGCAGACGTCGCTACGGCGGGACCATCGTCAGAACAGCGGCGTATAAGATCGCCGCCGCGATCAGTGAAATCAAACACAAGCGCGACTACGCGGCTACGATTGGCCGAACTTGAGGCGGCCGAGAAGCTAGCAGCCATCCGACGAAAGGAGCTGGAAATTGAAGCAGATCTAGTAAAGAAAAGATTGGCTGCTGAGGTCTCCGTGATCCAGGAAGACCAAGAAAGCATCCATGAAGATCTACTTCAAGAGGAACACCAGCACCAGAAGGTGGACCAATGGCTACGCACCCACCCCATCAGTACACGGGGGGAGGGGGACGCAAATGCAGAAGCCAAAGATAATCCGAAGCAACAACGGTTTGATGTGCCACGAGGAAGGTCACCGACGCCAACGAGAGCCAGAAACAGCATTGACCAACTAGCTGCGACCCTGGAGAAGATGGCGAGACCACGACTTCGGCACACAGATCTACCGACTTTCTCTGGTGCGGCCAGTGAGTGGTTACCATTCAAGGCATCCTACTACGACACGACCAACATGTACAACGTGTCACCGGCAGAGAACCTCCAGCGACTTAGAAGTTGCCTCAAAGGCGAAGCACGAGAAACAGTAGCGGCACTTCTGCACGCGGCCACAGAACCGGACGCTGTCATGAAGACGTTGGAGCAGTGCTTTGGCCGACCAGAGGTGATCATAGACAAAGCGCTGGACGACCTGAAGAAGATGCCAAAACCTAGTGCTTCAGCCAGTGACCTAAACAGTTTCGCGATCAAGATTCAAAATACAATATGTGTGTTAAAGACAATCGACCGCAAAGGGTACCTCTATAATCCCTTGCTAACCCGGGAAGTGCTTGAAAAATTAAGTCCTCATCTCCGATCCCGGTGGTGCGACTTTGCCTGTGACAACGAAGGGACAGCAGAGCCAGAAATAGTGATACTATCTCGCTTCTTAATGCGTGAAGCAGATAGGGCGTTACGATACACATACGCCCCGACAACGAGCGCCGCGACCACACCACACAAGAAGCCATAACACTGAAGAAGAAGTCCAACACAGTGTACGCAACGGTTGAAGAAACCGAGGAAGATCAGTGTCCCAATTGTAAGCAAAGCCACATATTAACTCAGTGCCCGAAATACAAATCAATGACCGTGGACCAGCGCTGGGAACTAGTGAAGGAGCATAAGATATGCTTTAAGTGCGCCCAGAAGAAACACAGGCGCATCACGTGCAAGGCAAAACCGTGCGGTGTGAACCAGTGCCGCCGGCCTCACCACGCCACGCTGCATCAAGAAAGAAAAGAGTCGCCCGAAGTAAAGTCAGCGACTGAACATAAGTCTGAAGAACCAACAAAGGAGGAGGCAGTCATGTCGGTGGCTACCCTAACAACCACCGGCCCGAAGACTGTCCTTCTCAAGATGTGCCCCGTGGTCATCACAGGTCCACGGGGGGAGGTAAAGACTCACGCACTCTTCGACGAAGGAGCCACCATTACCCTCATTGATGAAGACCTGGCCACCAGCATTGGGGCCGAAGGGACGTCACAACCACTACACATCCAAGGGGTGAATATGACGTCGCGAGAGCAAGAAAGCAAGATCGTCACGGTGCAAGTGAAAGGAATCAGCAGTAATAGCGCATCACACAAGCTTCAGGCAAGAACCATAAAGAACCTGAGGCTTCACCAGCAGTCAATTCCGAACTCTCTGCTGGAGTATGAGCACCTACGCGACCTCCCAACAAACGAGGTGTGTTATGAACCAACACGCCCCGGACTCCTAGTGGGGACGGACCACTGGGAATGCATCGTGTCAAGAGAGCTCCGAGTCGGCGGCCCCAACCAGCCAGCTGCATCCCTAACGCAGCTCGGCTGGGTAGTGCACGGGACCGCACCACGAAACATCATCATGAACAAAGATAACGTGTTGCATCTCTATGAGAGCGGGGAGCAGCAACACAACCACCGGCGGCTTCACGACTTAGTGGAAACCCACTTCAAAATCGAAGCGCTGGGTATTGCGCGAGAACCGCGCGTAAATGATGCTGACCAACGAGCGACAGCTATCGTCGAAAGAACCATAAAGAAGATCGACGGTGGCTACGAAGTCGGACTGCCATGGCGACACGACAACGTCACCATGCCACCCAGTTATGGTGCAGCGCTCCGCCGATTAAGAAAAATCGAACAGAGAATGGATACGTCACCCGACTTCGCCGAACAGTATAGCGCCCAGATCAACAACCTGCTGGAAAAGGGGTATGCAGCGCCATGCGACGGCACAGAACAGTCAAGTGCCGTCTGCTGTTACCTGCCCCACTTCGCCGTACAAAACCCGAACAAACCCGGCAAGCAGAGATTAGTGTTCGACGCAGCGGCAAGAAGTCACAACGTGTGCCTGAATGACAAATTGCTGGAAGGCCCGGACCTGCTGCTATCGTTACCGGGAATCATATTCCGCTTCCGGGAAAAGGCGATAGCAGTCACTGCAGACATCCAAGAAATGTTCTTACGCATCAAAATAAGAACTGAGGATCAACCGGCACAGCAATTTCTGTGGAGAGGTACCAACAGAACAGAGCCCCCGCGCCACTACAAGATGACGAGCATGATATTCGGCGCAGCCAGCTCTCCATACATGGCTCATTATGTCCGAAATTACAATGCGGACATACACAGACAAGAATACCCACGCGCGTTAGAGGCCATCAAGAACAGCCACTACATGGATGACCTGGTAGCGAGTTACGATGACCAGGAAGAGGCCCTGAAGGCAATACAAGAAGTAAGACAGGTGCATGCGGTCGCCGGGTTCACTCTACGAGGATGGAGCGCGAACAAAGAAACGGTGCTACGCGACGTACCCCGGGAGTTGCATGCCACCACACCCACGCAACTGGGGGGAGAGCAGCCCACCAACAAAATACTCGGGCTGTACTGGAGCGCGGAACGGGACGAACTCGGCTTCAATACCTCAATGAACCGAGTCCCCGCTCCGGTACGAGAACGGAAGCGCGCACCGACCAAGAGAGAAGCACTCAGCGCGGTAATGTCTATCTACGACCCTCTAGGACTGCTGAGCCACTTCACAATACGAGCAAAGATCATACTGCAAAGTTTGTGGCGCCTCCAAATAACATGGGACGAACCGATACCGGAGGAGGAGAACGAACTCTTCACAACCTGGCTCGCTCAACTCACCGATATCACCCAGCTTCAACTACCTAGGAACTACACGTCGAAAAGGTACAAGGACATAGAACTACACGTACTATGCGACGCGAGTGAACAGGCCTACGCGGCCGTCGCCTACTGGAGAATAGTGAACTGCGATGACACCGTGAACATCGTGTTGAACGCCGCCAAAGCTAAGGTGGCACCACGACAGGCGCAAACTATTCCCAGGCTGGAACTACAAGCGGCGGTCATAGGGGCTAGACTCGCCGACACCCTCCGAAAGGAACATCGCATTGAGGTCAGCAGAACAGTATACTGGACAGACTCTTCCACCGTCGTGCACTGGATAAAACACGACATGCGACGATACACGCCATTCGTCGCGCACCGGCTGGGAGAGATCGCCGAGCTCACCTCAAAGGAAGAGTGGCGTTGGCTACCAACTGACCAAAACGTAGCCGACGACGCCACCCGACTTACCAATGCGCCGATCCACATAAACGATCGGTGGTTCCAGGGGCCTAGCTTCTTACAACTACCCGAGGAGCAATGGCCCGGGAAAACGCCACCCACTGAAGACGACGAACAAGGAGTTCTGCACGTCATCGAAGATCCACGAGACAGCTGGCTTCCCGACCCTGCCCGCTTCTCAAAGTATGAAACGCTAGTAAGAACGGCGGCAAGAGCCCTGGCGTTCATCGACATGTGTCGACGCACCGCTACGAGACTGGAACACAGACACATCCAACGCGCCGAGAAAGAACTCCTGCGGCAAGCACAACAGGAGAGCTTCGGCGAAGAGATGAATCGGATACAGTCAGCTCGTCCTCTCACAAAAACGAGCAGGCTATACAAGCTCGACCCAGTGTTAGAAGACGGCCTCCTGCGGGTACGAGGCCGCATTGAAGCAGCAGCAGCACCACTAGAGGCAAAAAGGCCGATTATACTGGACGGCCGCCACCGAGTAACGAAGCTTCTAGTACTACGAGAACACTGCGCTGCGGGTCACGCCAACCGTGAGCGCGTGACCAATGACTTACGTCAACGGTATTGGATCATACATCTACGACCCACCGTACGGATGATCGAGAGAAGTTGTGCTTATTGCAAGAGACAAAAGGGGACACCGCAAACACCGGCTACAGGAGACCTGCCACACGCCCGCCTAGATCCCTTCCACCGCCCGTTCACTAATTGCGGGGTGGACTATTTTGGACCCATGACGGTCAAGGTGGGCCGCCGTCGTGAGAAAAGGTGGGGAGCCTTATTTACATGCCTCACCTCCCGCGCCGTGCATATCGAGCTCGTCGCATCCCTGTCAACGGACTCCGCAATAATGGCACTAAGAAGGATGGCTGCACGCAGGGGTTGGCCGCAGCTCATGTACTCAGATAACGCGACCAACTTCCGAGGGGCAGACCAGGAACTCCGCAACGCGTATGCCGAGTGGCTACCCGCCCTGAATGATGAGGGGCTGCATCATCGAATGGAGTGGCGTTTTATACCTCCTGGCGCGCCCAATCAAGGCGGCGCGTGGGAGAGAATGGTACGGTCCGTCAAGGCGGCCCTCAAAGTCACCCTACGAGAAAAGGCACCCCCTGAAGAAGTCCTCAGCACGCTCCTCACAGAAGCAGAGTTCTCCATAAACGCGCGGCCCTTAACCCACGTCAGCGTGGACCCGAATGATCCTGAGGCCCTGACACCCAACCACTTCCTGTTGGGGTCTTCAAATGGCCTACCTACGACAGGGCCGTGCAAAGAGGACGACCGACGAACATGGCGAGCTAGCCAAGCGCTCGCCGACCACTTCTGGCGACGTTGGCTACGTGAATATCTGCCCATATTGGTACCCCGCGGCGAGCCGAAGAACAACGCGAGACCACTGCGAATTGGCGACGTAGTCCTGGTAGTCGACAACACGCTGCCCCGGAACACCTGGCCAATGGGGATCGTCGAGCGTACTCACCCTGCCGCTGACGGCAGCATCCGTGTAGTCGAGATACGGACCACAAACCGGAACCTTCCGACGACCGGTGAGCAGACTCGTCGTCCTTGAGAGGAGAGAAGAGGCTTCGCGAGCTACGCCGGGGGGAGAACTGTTACGGACGCCGAGCTCGCCATAGAATTAAGTATAGAATTATGAATAGTATTTGTATGTAAATTTAATTGTATGTAATAGTAGTAATAAGTTTGCAATGATTGTGATTGGTTGGCAAGTCTGGCCTCCAGCAGATCGACACAAGTCGAGACAAGTCGAAACCTGTCGGAGACCAGACGCAAACCAAACTAACTGGATTGGTGGGTCGCACAAATTTATTAGATTTTACACAGATGTGCACCCACTACTTGCGCCCACGTGCCCGGGTATAATAAGGGGCGCCGAATCCAGTTGATTTGTAGTTCGCCAGTAGTACGGAATATTAACCAAGAAAATAAATACGAAGAACAAATTGGAGTTTTAATAAGAAGAACCATACAGTCCACACCACGATACAGTCTGACCATTACAATAGCAACACTATTCCAAGCAGTTGACTTTGCCAACTCGTGCAGTATAGCTGAATCATTTAGTAATTCTTTTAGACGAGCAGGTAAAAATTATTGCATAGGCTAAAATTTAATAACGATAAATACAAGGTATAATGTTTTTATTGGATCCAATTCCAAGGCTTCAAGTTCGCAGAACCTCTAATCATATCCACTGCCTTTAAGTAGTCCAAATACCCGAGCACTCCGGTGTAGCAATTTTTTTCATTTCTTACTATGTATTTTTCGACATTTCTTTTCTTATTTAAAAATCTGTTTTTTCTTTTACTCTATTTTCAAATCATGGTTAAGGCATTGACTGCCAACTCGGTCACCGGTGACCGCGAACAATAGATTTTCTGTTGTCTGTTGCCTGGCAGTCAACGTGTTAATCTATCCAGGAATCTCTTCACTTTTTGTCAGTATTGTAAGAGTAAAGGGTTTCCAGCTTCTTGTTTTTATAAGCGGACAGGGCCGCATTCTGTATTATTCCCCGCGAAATCTTACCACGTTCAAACCTTGTCAATATCGTGCCTTACGGCAAGGAATCGAAATGTCAACCGTACGGACAACATATATTTTGACAGTTCAAAACACGCTATTGTGTCATAGAGAGTCAATAGCAGATGTCGTGATAAGATAAGGAATTGGCGTGGTTTCGAAGTAAGGAATCTTTAATTAGGGCCCAGGTTGGTTTATTGTCAGACCGCAGCCACATAATTAGTTTTTCCTAATGCTCTCGATGATGTTAGATATATGTAAAACGGGTTCAAACAGTTTAAGTAAGTACATATGTCTAACTTACTTAGGTATACAATTTTGGGATCATCGTCTTCCTGTCCTGATCCCATGTTACTTGGGTAGGTAAGTATATAATTTTGGGAGTTCGGAGAAAAATACCAACACATAATTTGTTTTTTTCTCTCTCCATGTTCTTTGTACCTACGTAATAACAAAATACCAGGTTTTAATACCTCAATATAAGCAGATACTCACCGGTATAAAGTTGAGAAGAGTTGGAAACATGTAATGTGGGAGAATTTCGTGGAATCGTACTTATTATACCTAAAGATCTCATTCTCTGAGAAAGTCATAAGCTCATGTTTTCATTTCATTTCCTCATGATTTGCTCGTAATAACTTAGTGATGAAATATATTAAAGTAGTACTCAGATGTAGAAGGATTACTTTGCGAATTTAAAAGTTCTCTAGATAACGCATAATGATTTGTTCCGGTCTGATCCCCTGAGTCCCCAATCCTCGATCCCCTGCTAGTTCTTCAGCCTATAATGTTCTTACTGCTGGGACACAAGCCTCCTCTCGGCGAAAGGGAGTGGGCCGTAATCCACCACGCGGGCCCAGTGCGTGCTGGATGCATGTCACATGTCTTCGAATTTTTGGTTCTAGGACATGCCGGTTTCCTCACGATGTTTTCCTTCACCGTTTTGAGAGCAGTGGTGATGGAATAATTTACACAAAGTAGTAAAGCTGCGTTTCCACCAGAAATGAGCGAGGATGCGTAGCGAGGCATGTGTGTGAAACCAACGAATAACATCGCTTCATTTTCATAGCCTGAACTAAGTTAGCGTTGGTATTGGTTAGTTTTAAACACATCCCTCGCTACGCATCCTCGCTCATCTCTGGTGGAAAGGCAGCCTTAAGCTCCTGTCTGGGTTCAAACCTACGAGCTACAACTCGTAACTTACGACCGTTACCACTGAGCCACTACTGCCCAAGATAATAGTTAGCATTATGTTGTGTTATTATGTATATTACCTGAAAATAAATGGTTTTTATTATTATTTCCTATAATTCTATTCATTATCCGTCAAACTAAAACGTGCTAAAACCAAAACTGAAACTAATTTCCTTCTCAAAAATCAACTATTTGAACTCGCTATCAAATATTCGGTTTCGGCTCCAGGGTTGCACCGCGCACCGCGTCGACGAATCGCAAACTTGCAAAGTAAACTGTGCAGCGAATAAAACAAACAGCATAATTTCTTTTTTTTTACTCCGGTCAAAAACCTTCGCTGGGTTTGCAATTACGTCCTCAAATGCTCATACAATATTATCTTAGGACTATATTAAATAAACTTTTAAATGGGTTAACCTCCTAATAGAGCTAAGTGCGTATATGCCTTTAACATTTAATACACTCTACCGTTCAATTACCATATTGTGTGAATAAAATATTCATTGTTTAATGTTTTGTAATTGGTGTTATTACAAACAGAAGGCTTCATGAGTTTGTGGTGTTAATTGTGATCAATGACTTTCTCTGTTTGAAATACATTATTAATAGCGGTCGTCACTTCTTTCTATGAGTGTTGAAGACGCGGATAAG
This sequence comes from Gortyna flavago, assembly GCA_963669345.1. Classification (NCBI taxonomy): domain Eukaryota; kingdom Metazoa; phylum Arthropoda; class Insecta; order Lepidoptera; family Noctuidae; genus Gortyna; species Gortyna flavago. The sequence goes on along the minus strand of OY770129.1, from coordinate 6,346,126 downwards.
AAATATTATAGGGTAGATTGATTTATGGAAAGTATTCACATATTTTCTCGAATCTTTGGAGCTTAGGTAGCAGCGTTTCTTTCAAAAACAGAAGTCAACGACTGAACCCTGGGGTAATTGCATAACACACTAGTTTACAATGGCAATGCAACACGTTTTGACAATTCAACAACATTCATTGCGTTACTTATGTAATACATGTAGACATTAGAGACTCAATGAACAGTAAAAACATAAAGCGTAAGCTGAAAGAACATTATATAAATTCGATCATAACGTAACTGTTAATAGCGCGTTGATCAAATCTCAGGCCATGGCATGCTAGGACAGACCCCAGAGGTCTAATTATGTGCTTTGTTTAAGTATAAGGATTTTTTTTATAAAAATAAATAATAATAAATAATTTACGTTGTTAGCAGACAATTTTTTCAAACATGCAACAATGGGTTATCAATAAAATTTCCTTCGGATTGTGACTGAAAGTGTGTCATACAATTGAGCTCCTCTCTAGTACTTAACCTCGGGACTAGCACATAGACATCTAATGATTCCCGAAAACAAAAGCTAAAAGACTGGATTGCTAGCAAAAAACACCTGTATAGTTTATTCGTTACGGGAGCTATAAATATCTATCTGTTCTGAGCTATCATAAACTTTGTAGAACCACATCAAAGTTAGTTTAATTGTAGTGAAGAAAAACGCCGGGAGTACACGAATTCTTTTATTTGTTTGTAGAAGCTACTATTTATATGAGTCGCTCTTCTTTTTACTGGGCGGCGCTCATCGTGAAATTGAAACGTGTTTGAAGTTCGACCAGTAAAAGGGAAAATGCTACTGAAGTGGTGATAGACAGACAGCCTGACTCGTGTAGATTATTAAATAACTTTCTAAATTACGCATTTCACTAAATACCATAATCAGAACGTTCCCACTGCAGGGACCTAATAGATATAGATAGACCTAGATAACGCAAGCCAAGTATCACGATCTGTATGAAAACGAAGCGTGCCATTTTTTGACTACCTACTATGTACGTCACAAGCAATATTTAGTGATGGGAGAAAGACGCCGCCGCGTGCGGCACCCGTCTCGCCCCACCCAAGGGGCCTAGCGCCAGCGCTCACGCTCACCCAGCCAGCAGTACACAGGACAGGGGGCCTAAAAAGGCCACTTCGGCAGAACCATAAAACAATTCATATCACGCAATTCATCTGTTTGACAGTTTCACACCTTTATATCCCTGAAGGGTTAGGCAGAGGTGTACACACGGCTACACATCAAGCTATACATAACCAGTATAAGCTGACTTCTGAATGTACGAAAAACTTAGACAATGCGAGGTCAGCTAAAACTGGAAATGTATAGCTTGATGTGTAGCCGTGTGTACCTATAGCATTTTACGAAACTCCATACAAAACTGACATACAGATGAAATTGCGTGATTTGAATTGTTTTATGATTCTGCCAATGTGGCCTTTTTAGGCCCCCTGAACGCGAAAGAGGCGGCTTACGATTTTTGTACGTAAGCTGGTGAGATTTTTGGCACGCGAAGTAGTTGCTCTTGCGTTATCTAGGTGTAGGTAATAAATAGGTAATACGTGCTGTTGTCCGCAACTCCACGTCAATGCGCGTATTTTGGGTACGGATGTATCTATATTCCTAATAATTTAAAATTTACTACATGAAAGTGGATTACATCCTTGACCAGACAAAAACTGATAAGACTAATGGCGTGTAATTTCACTGTTAATAATAATGACTGACTTTACTTCATCAAACAACGGTCAACATAGTCCACGAGTGTGACTGACCTACACTCGAAATAGGACTGTAATGGCTTTATTCACATTATAGGAAAAGTAAATAACGGTTGTTTATTTAAGAAAAAGGCTATTTTAGTATAAGAACAATATTAGCGCGCTTCGTTCATAACGTTAACGTGAATGGACGTTTTGTCGCCTCTGTTATTTTGTTCGATTACCAACAGAAGTATTAAATTATCGTTATTCGCCGATACCTACTTCTCATTCATTCGTAAAAACGGGCGGCATTCGAATCTAATTGATACTGCCACGGCATTAACTCAATGACGACAAATATAAACGCTGCCGATTAAAACCAGACGGAATATTTTCGTTGAACGATGATAATTAGAACAGCTTTAATTGCTACTTTTTGTCCTCATCAATTTTGCTTAATGAGACAGCTATCATAACAAATATTACTGGACGGTTAAGAATGGACAAACCCTTTAAAATTATCTAATTACATCTTTAGATATCCATCGTGTCCAAGTGATTACAGTCAATATATGAACACCATGTTATTATCACATAAGTAAATTCATTTTCTGTCATTGTTTCTTTTTAATTCTTTGTTCTTATCTTTGAAGTATAGTAATTTTATTCTAGTTAAGTATATCGTCTTAGCTTATAATGAATGTATTCAAAATATTGTAGAAAATTTTAAAAGAGAACCTTACTATCGTTTTTCTTGCCCGTTCATCTCCATATGAAACTACCTTTTAAAAGGGGCAACTAGAATCAATTCTAATTTCTTGTCAATTTTGACTTACAAAAGAGTTTTATATGTACCTATCTGTATACAAATAAGGGCTGATTTTTCAATCATCTGAAAACTTTATTAGAAAAATTATTTTAAAATTTTGACAGTTATTTCATACTAAAACTGTCAAACGTCAATTTTATTCCTCGAATAAAAGTTATCTGGCGATGAAAAAATCTACCCTAAATAAAATAAAGTGTCTGTTTGTAATTTTTCAAATAACAGCTTTTTACTATAGGTATGCACATTATGAAAGTATAATCATACGGTTAAACTAATAACAAAAAGTATTTTTAAATGGTTGCGGTTCTGACGGTTTGTTTGTTCTGGCTAACTTCCGAAACAGCTGGACCGATTTTGATGAAATTTGGTAAGGGAATACTTTGAACCCTTGAGGAGGACTTGGCTACTTTTTATTATAGACATACAACGGGCGAAGCCGCGGACGAAAGCTTGTTAGAACTAAATGATTTGACTTCGAGATTGACTGATTTCGAGGCTTGTATCCAGCATTGACATTATCTATAGCATTTATTAAAACTACTATCTGCTACATCATAGTCGATAATATATTCCATCAAACACATAACAGCTATGTACAAACTTGAACCTTTCTTCTATCTTCTATTCGTTACTTCAAGCGATACTAACCTAGTGAAAAGTTAGTTTTTAAATGTGGTACGCGAAGTTTCCTTACGAGAACAATGCTCGTATAGATATTGCATCTCCAGTACATACTCGTAGGTAACGAACGCTGGAATATCGAGTAATACCACAACTTACATAAATATTTTGTTAGTACGAGTTGCCACTCAATATTCTATATTCTATCCAGAAATGTTAAATTGCCTTGTCAGTACCAGTATGTTTCTGCAAAAGGAATACTCTGTTAATAAAGTTGAAATGTTTTGAAAAATGGACCATATGAAGGTGTTAGGTGCTTCTATTTCTTGTTAAGAATACTGTAATTTGAAATACAATAGTTTTTTTAAAGTTTCAATAAAAATTTGACATGATTTTATCTTATTTACTGCTGATTTTTTAATAGTCATATAGCTTTTATCCGTGGAATAAAATTGATGTCTGACAGTTCTATGGAAAAAATGTCAAAATTTTGTCTCAGGATAAGACTTACTCTAGGTATAAAAGTTTGGTGAAATTCGCGCTTAAAGAAAAAAAAACAAGAATAAATACTTATTAAAATGGTGGAACATCGCAATTTAAAAAAAAGGTTCATGTTCATCCTAAATAGGTTGATTATTTTATTATCAAAAGCGTTTCTTGGAATGATGCAGTTCCTTTTAACAATACATTTCATATAATAAAATAGTAACGAAGTAAAACTACACATGGAATGTTTTTGAAAAAAAAAATATTGCCACGAGGTTTAGGAACGAGACTAATGCTAAAACCGTTTGTCTGAATGTTTGTTAAGGATTGGCGTTAAAACGGCTAAACGGATTTGTATAAAATTTGGCATACAGATAGCTTATAACCAGGATTAACAAGTAGGGTACTTTTAATCCCGGTAGTACGTTCCCCTGGGATATTTCCGACATGCACGTGGGCGATGCCGCGGGCAAAAGTTAGTACTCAATCATTTTTTTCTACTGATACCTAACACCATTTTGCCCAGCTTAATCATAGCTCCGCAAACTAGGTACATGATAACTGAATTTTGAGTTTTAGCTAAGTCTATTAAATAAAAGTGTTGACTGGGTTATTTGTAAAGTGATTTGCGTTTTCACTACAGTTTCAGCCTGAAGCCGACAAACAACCGATTAATAAAATGTTCAATTTCACGATACATTTTTTATCGAAAGCCATATTTTTGGTACAGAATTGTTTGCAATCCGTTTGTAGTTTTAGGTGTAGGTAATTATGTATAAAGATTCATGAAAAATACAGTTTTCAGAGTATATCATGCCTTTGTTAGTTTTCCGGAATACTTACTATTCTTTGTTGTCTGGGTCTTTTTAACTTGCTCAATAAATATCTTATATTCATTCATTGACAGACGGTTTAGATTTTGATATACAGCCTACACCGTTGGGTCTCGAAAGTGAGCGCAAAGAAAGGATTTTTTAAAACTCACCCCCTGAAGGTGTTAAATAGGGGATGAAATTTTGTATGGAATTAGTTATCCTTGCCGATAGAAATCCCATCGCACTTAAGCAGTTGTTTTATCTCGCGAAGGCGGGTTACGTGACGTCGAAATAAGAGTCATTTTGTTATGATTCGTCCGCCTTTGTGAGATGAAACTACAATACCTACTTCGTGTCTAATACAAGGTGGCGGGAGATCGACGCGCAACCTATTACCAATCTAGCTTCAACGCTGAATCAAATGTTGAATTCATGGTTACAGTTTGCGCACAAGTTTTTTTTTCCTGTATTTTGTGAAAATGAGCGCTAAAGTGTATCTAATTAGAAAAAACTTATAAAAGTATTTAAGTAATGATCAAGAATGTGGGGTAGTAACCTTGTGAAGACGTTTATTTTGTCTGTTATATCTAGATCGGCCCTAAACCAGCAATAGATATCTGCTGTTTCGATTTCCGTGTAATTGCCTCAATCAATTAATATAAATACCTACAATGTTAACAGATGTAATTAATAATGTTTTATTCTAGTAACAAACGGTTATATAAATAATGAGGCTATCATGATGATAAACGAATTTGTAATTAGTATCTATAAATTCAGGATAGCAAGGTAGACTGGATGCAGAAGGCGGAGGACAGGGTGTTGTGGTACAGTCTAGGGGAGGCCTATGTCCAGCAGTGGACTGCGATAGGCTGAGTTGATTGTTGACAAGGTAGCACGGACATCACGGTATAATGTCGCCATGGATTCTGAACCCTGAGTTGAAATAAAAAAAAATTGCTGTTCCATACATTTTGACCGGTCGGTATTGCACTTTATTATGAAACAGCAGATTTTTTATTTGATAACCGACGAAAAATTTCTACTTTAGGAGGTCTAGAATCACGTGCTGAATTCATGGTTTCAGTTTGCGCGTCGATGTCATGCCACCCTGTATAATTTTAAAAGTAGAAGACCTCTATGAGTATTTAACATATCTTGTTTATTTATGATCAAGTGCGACGGCATGATGGCCATTTTCAGCAGTAGATTTTCACGGGTCAAGTTATCGAGATATAAGACTGATGAGATGAAATATAAAGTTGAGTGTGAGACCTACTTTCATGTACCTTCTATTTTACTAGCTTATCACAGTGAAGTATACCTGCGCTTATTAATATTTCAAACTTCAGTTATTCAAGTCGTAGTTCCCAGAATTTTATATTGACATTCGTTATTTTGTGCTTAACAATACATTATTCGTTCGGCAAAGGTCCTCCGCCCTGCAAACGACATCTGACGTCAATATTTATAGTTCACTTGGCTCTAGGTTCCATATTTTCTTCATTACTTATGCATAGAACACAGATTGGCTACAGTGAAGCTGTGTCATCAATATTCAGCCAGGCAGCGAGTGCAACTAGGCCGCTGTTACATCAACCTTTTGATATCTTTATAATTGCTTCGCCAACTTTGTGGGGTTTTGTGTGCATTGAAAATTGCGATTGCCCTTTGTAACCATATGAAATTCTACGAGAACTTTATTTGTAAACTTTTCGTGCGGAAATCGGTTGGCTCGGTCCACAAGTGTTATTGTAAAACTAAGCCTGGTTACCGTATCCAAATCGTTTGTTGTGCATGCTTTCAAACTCATACTTAAAGCATTTATTTTAATTAAACCATTTACAGACACTTTTGAACTGTCGAAAAGTCAGTCAGAAAGAATTTCATGAAGCTAGTTGCCCATTCCAAAGCATAGTAGGTACCTATGGAAAAGAACGGGCAAGAAACTCCATGGAAAATCTTTATAAACTCTAAATATTAGTTACATAATTAATGTTGAATTTATAATATGTGAGAACGATTTATAAAAGACGTACCTACATGTTAAAAGCGTCCAGAGTACAGGAAATAGAAACAAAAAAAAAAAACAATCCAAAAGAATTATAAGTAATTAAAAATAAACCGTGGCAGCTAAGAGATGACCAGTCCCAACTGACGGCGCCCGTTCACGAAGATGATTCCTGGATCAGCACCATTCAGCTCAACCATTTTAAAGGGAGCTAAATGATACAACACACCCGCCACCGTCAGCGGGATATTTAGGTAAGTGAGCATAACATTTCATAAAGTAAATATCGTTTTACATTATTTATTAACTTCCACGTTTCGATTGAACGATCGATTACATCAAACTTAAGCAAGATATTTTCAGCAAAAATAAAATAACATTTTCTTTATCCATAAGAAATCAGGGTTCTTCATCGCTCCCGCTTTACGTACTCGTTCAATATTCATACCTATAACAAACCTTTTAGTGGAACTTTCCACATGTTCAACAATCACGTATTAAGAGGAAAAACATGTTGTAGAGGTACTTATGTTCTCGGAGGACGAACCGAATTATATCTGTAATACAATCGCATCTAATAAGAACTCTTGATGTGGGTTCGATTTCTATCGAGTGTCTGCTCTTATTAGCATAGTAATCTGCATTCGATGATACGGGTTGATTACGCAAATACACATCTTAGGAACGAACCATTTCATTTGCTATCTGATAATTTCATCGAATCTTTCGAATCCTACCTATTACTTTATTAAATAACAAGCAAACCCACCCATGCCTCGCGCAGCTTTTACGTCTTCGAAAAAAATTTTTCTTTGTTATAATTATGTTAATAACAATTTAATAATACATTGTAAGTACCTGAACCGCATCAAAATCCGTTGTGTAGTTAAGGAGAACAACGCGGTCACACAGATAGACACGAAAAGCGATATTAAATTATTAAAAAAAAAAACCGATAGGTACTTAATGAATATATGAAATTATGAGTAAAATAAAAAGATACGGTGGTAATTTATTTCACTAGATTCTAGTTACCATACGGCTTTATGGTTGCAAATACGTCCGTTAATATTGAAAGCGCAGTAAAAGGGTCATATGCCACTGCTTGCATTTTTAATATGGTTGATAATGAACGGCTAATGACAGCAGTATGGCCGGACCACACACTAATATTGCACGTACACAGGTATTTGCGTTTCATACATTCCACTGATGAGCGAAGACTAGGTACGAGATAATCCAGCGCAACTGTTTAATTTGTACCTAATGTTACTGTTATTCCATCACAAATACCCATTGATTGATAGTGGGTCCCCAAGTGAAGGGGATAATATTTATGGGGACATTTCACGTATCCTTCCCCCATTTCACAGATTAGTGAAAAGATAGGAGACCTACTTTCAAGTAGATAAGGATCCACAAGGTAAAGTGCAATACATACATAGGATACATCAACATACTGTATTTTTTTTATACATAAGTAAACATAGTTTGCCTGTTTTCATTTTGGAAACTCGCAGGTACCTTCACATTGATTTTCGAAAAAAAAAAAAAACAGTGACCAAGTCTGGAGGTTATTTAACGATATACCCTCTGACGTTTTTGTTTGTGTCTGCGGACTAATTAGACGCTCCCATATGCCACTTAAAGATTTATTATTAGTACTCACAAAATAAATGGTTTGTTTTTACCTATATATAAAATGGAAATCGCTGTACCTACGTCTACCGAACATATTTACGTAACAATCTAACTACCAAGATAACTTTTAATTAATTTAATTAAAACTTCCCATCGCTGTTGTTAAGAACAAAAATGATAACAAGAAAAATATTTCTTCATTTGTTGTAAGTATAATGTTTCGTCTATTCAAATGATTCGTGTTCTTTGTGTAGCAATTTGATCAATATTTAGAAGACTTCTTTGCAGAGAAAAGAATTTGCGTAGGACTAATTTACATGACGAATTAAATCTGTTTCGTATAATATTATCAAATATGGTGGTAGTATTTTATTTAAGTCATAAGGAAAAATATAGAATTATTATGTTAAAAAATCAATCATTTCCAGTATGGTTGGTACACACGGCTACACATCAAGCTATACATTTCCAGTTTTTGCTGACCTCGCATTGTACCGGTTTTTCGTACAATCAGAAGTCAGCTTATGCTGGTTATGTATAACTTGATGTGTAGCCGAGTGTACGTAATAAGTACTTACTTAGTTAAACTTGTAAACAACTTGTAGGCTCTCTCCTCTTATATATATTTTCCCTTTTTTCAGTATATATTTTAGGTACTTTTAAACTATTTACACTAGATACTAAATTAAATTACTATAAACTAACTTATTATATAAATAAATAAATACAAAAACAAAGGACACTTAGGCGTCGAAGTACTCGTCCGCATCGCTGTCATCCGGAAACGTGCCCAGAAGACTGGAAACATTGCCACGTTGAATGGCAATGCTAATTCTTTGAGCAAAGAACGATCCAGTTATCAGTTATCCTATGTTGTCCCACTACTGGGCAAAGGACTACCCCATATTTTTACATTTGTGCTGTGCCTTCTCCATCCAATCGGTTAGGATCGAGTCCAAATCGTCACGCCGCCGTTTCTTAGGCCTGCCTCGGTGACGACGACACCCGTCTTCAAGCACCACTCCCTCTTATAATATTTATGAATAAACTTATTCGATTATTAATCCAATTAAAAATATAATTCAATATCAAGAATCGATGAAAAATTATTTTAGATTCACTAAAAACGCATTTGTAATGAAAACACCAATCGGAAAGCTTTCAATATTAATTAATTTGATTGTTATTCGTTTACGTCGCAATCAGTAGTAAATGTTCAGAACTATTAAGCACAAATCGACATTGTTTTGTCTGTCAGTCCTGCTTCAATGAAGAGACGAAGTAATTATCATTTAAAAAATTCTGAAGGCTTATCCAGACATTATAATGTTACGATAGATATTGGAGAATTTCGTAGCTAAGCGAATTTTCCTGAGAATTTTCATACATATTTTTTAAATTACGAATATATATAAAATGGAACCACGTTCTAAGTCGTAGGTATTAGGTATCGCGGTACTTATACCTACAAGGTCTTTGACCAACATTCAAAAGTTCAAACGCAAGGTTTGCCAACGTGCAATGGAGCGTAATATTAGCTAGACACGTGTGGTGAGGTGTTGCAAATATGGTCTGTCAATTTGTGATAGGTCATATTTGCAACACCACACAGCACTCCAAAACACAGATTACTGACATTACTTAAAAAGTCACTAAGCTGGGACTGGGCTGGCCAAGTCTGATTTCAGAAAGATTTAGAAGTCATGGGCCTTTGTCCAGCTGTGGAATGATGCAGAATGTAACAGTAACTTATACCTACACTTAACTAAGATTTACATAACTTAGTCATATATCTGACCTACTTAAATCAATTAATTTCTCTTATCTTTCAGTTCATCTTGAGAACTTGGGACTGAATTATTTACATTTACTCGACTCCTGAATTGCTCTCCCTTTTATTGTGACAGATAGGTAAATAATGAATCAAATTGGAGGAAACGAGAACCAACAGTAGTGATGTTATCTATGGCTAATACGATTTGTGCTCTGTAGTGTCGCAGAATTTATGTAGCTTGAACCCGTCAGGGATCAAATTAGTGTTGTTCTTTTGAAACTTTCTTGAAGAATTTCGTTTTGTCTAACAAAATGCTGTCTTATACCCGGTTTCTGAATTAATGGTGTCAAATCGAAGTGCCAGTTATACTCTACTTAAGGTGCTACTTTACTCACCTACTTTGCTTTAGCTGGTACTTTACTTAAGGTGGCCTGCTAAATTCTTAATTTTTTTATGTTTTTTGCAAAGAAATGTTGAATTTTGCGGGCTTCATTGAAGTAGTCATCTTAAGTAATGCTAAAGTAGAGTTTGACAAGTTCTCAATGTCAAAGCGTAGGTATTCGATTTAAGATGCATCATTTTGTAATTCGACCTATATACGCTCATACAACGCTTAGGTATGACAGAACAAGTCTCATGGGCTTGCCTATCGCTATATTCTGGGCACTCTTCCAGAACCAGGCTGCAATTTTGTAATGGAAACCCAATGACACTTTTCCCGAATTGGTAATCGATCTAGTTCCAATCGATAGAAATGGAATCGGTATCGGTATAATTATGTATCTTTCGAATTAGTCTACGACTTCTAAAAGGTCTTGTATAAATTGCGTGCCATTCTGTAAGGCAAAATCTAAAATCATAAGTATACAAATAAGACTGAGAATCAGCACAGTTTGACCGTTAAAATCACATAAGGCAGCCCCCCAAAACGCCCACCCTTCACCACTTCCTAGTGCTTTATCTGGGAAGACGACGTGGTACAACAAACTTTCCAGCAGCTTATCTATCTGCTCAGAATAACTTGATTCTATACAATAGAACAGAGACGAAAACCAAAAAGTTACCAACAAGCAAGCAGTAACGTTCATTATTGGCCTCCTTTCATAACTCCTGGACCCTTAAGGTATAATCTCGTTTACAAATGGCGGCAAAGATATGCGCCGTACAGACATGGGCCATAATATGTTAATTTGGCCCACAACTGCTGCGCCAAGTCGACCCTATATTGAATATTTTGCTTTCACTGTATAATTTAACAAAATTAAACTTCTAACCTAATTCAAATTATAACAGTAAATGTTATTAATGTTAACTTGGTCTGTTATTTTTCTTAAAAAAATTCGTAGATTTTTCTGAATTTAGGATTTTATTTCTATGAATTGACTTAAATAGTACCTTAGGCTAATTAGTAGTATTATTTATTGTTCTCAATGTTCGAATATAATAACTAGTACTTATCTGTGAACTAGCAGCGCCCCGTTTCACCCGCATAAGTGTCGATCCCGGGAGAATATCGGGATAAAATGTATCCTATGTGTTATTCTGATGTTTAAGCTATATTACTGTAAAGTTTCATAAAAATCCGTTCAATAGTTTTTGCGTGAAAGGGTAACAAACATCCATCCATCCATCCTCACAAACTTTTGCGTTTATATTAATAATAGCTGCGCCCCGCGGTTTCACCGCATAAGTTTCGATCCCGTGAGAATATCGGGATAAAAGTATTCTATGTGTCAATCCGGGTTATAAACTATCTATGTACCAAATTTCATCCAAATCCGTTCAGTAGTTTTTGCGTGAAAGAGTAACAAACATCCATCCATCCATCCATCCTCACAAACTTTCGCATTTATAATATTAGTAGGAAAGTAGGAATAGGAAGTAGGATATAATATAAGTAGGATACTGGTATCTATGTTATCTTCACGGTGTGATTCCTGTAACAGGGGGTGAGACACTATTTTTGAATGCAGTTTTTTCGTTGAAGTTGGAATAATTATTATGCAACTAGCAGCGCCCCGCGGTTTCACCCGCATATTTCCCGTGGGAATATCGGGATAAAAACTATCCTATGTCCTTTCCCGGGACTCAAACTCTAAATCGGTTCAGCGGTTTAAGCGTGAAGAGGTAACAAACAGACAGACAGACAGACACATTTTCGCATTTATAATATTAGTATGGATTAAGTTGGTCTCTTTTAATAGTTTATTTTGTGTTCTCTTGAGTCTCTCGTGAGCTACGCGAGAATAACTTAGACCGCAAACTGTGGTGAGCAGCTAAGTTAGTCAGCAAGATTCGTAGCGGAGGTAACTGCTCTGCTAATGCTAACTAGATATAGGTATACTTAAGCATAATACCACTTACAGAGGGTATTTGAAAAAACCCTTTAAAAATTATTTTAAATTCGTGAACTTAACCTCACCCTCATTGCATAACACACTTTCAATCGTAATCCGAAAGATTTTGCTAATCACACAAATATTATAAAGGCGAAAGTTTGTGAGAGGGTGTGTGTGTGTGTGTGTGTGTGTTTTTATATGTTTGTTACTTCTTCACGGTCAAACGGCTGGACCAATTTTGATGAAATTTTGTATGGAGTTATCTGACACCTTGGATTAACATATAGGCTTTTTTTATCTCGATATTCCCACGGGATCGACATTTTCGCGGGTGAAACCGCGGGGCGCAGCTACTCTAAAATAAAACGATGTATCATTGGGCCTAAAAAGCCACTTTGGCAGAAACATAAAAGGATAACATTATAAATAATATTAGAAGTAGTAAAATGGTCACAAACTCACAATTCATAATAGTATTATTTGCGTACACCTCTGCCTAACCCTTCAGGGATATATAGGTGTGAAACTGTAAATATGAATTGTACGCAAATAATATTAAGAATTGTCAATTTGTGACCATTTTACGACTTTTATTATGATTGATAATGTTATCCTTTTATGATTCTGCTAATGTGGCCTTTTTAGGCCCCCCTGCTTTTGTTACATACATAACATAACTTAGGTATAGTACACTCACATTTCGTCCGTTATGTTCAAGTGCCATGTTATGAGAGGCGAGCTTGCCATCAACCGGGCACAAATCCGGACTACGGGATGCTACTGAGAAATTCCAGATGGAAAAACTTATTGACATCTTACCCGACCCGGGAATCGAACCTAGGACCTCACCATCAGCAATTGCGCTTGCGACCACTAGACCGATGAGGCAGTCGAGGCTTTCGATGCATATGTTTGAAAAAGGGGCCATTCAAGTATTACGTAAGCACTACAGGGGGGCGGGGGTCTTTGCTTTGCTTATTTTTGATGAGATGGGGGATCTGAATGGTGATTACGTCAGCAGTATTGTTTTTAACATTTTCGGGTTTTCTAAAATTTTTTGTCGATTTTGGTTTGAACACATATGGCAACCCTTCTTGTCTATGCTTGATAACAAAACGCATTTTCAGGGATTTTACTGGAAATTATAACTGCTGCTCATGAATCAATAAAGAAACCAGAACACATTGAAAAATGCATGTACCAATAATTGCAAGAAATGTGCTTACGTAGGTGTAATACTTGAACGGCCCCATGTTGTTGAACTGTCAAAATGAGGCATTGCCATTGTATGTACGTAATTGTCCCGCTGATTCAAATCAAATCGTAGAAATACTCAAACACAAATGTATTTGTATTTCGTATTGCATAACATAAAGTTTGATGAATTTAATCCTAAAGCTTGCATTAGGATTAGTAAGGCTAACCAAAGCCTAAAACACAGCATCGCATCAATTCATGTAATCATAATGCCTCGACTTAAAAGCCTAGAGTTATGTAAAGTTACATAGAGACCGAGTACAAATAGATGATAGTATGATAGCAAATCCTGCCCACATTAATTAATTCGAAATAACTTTAAGCGAATGTTATAGGCAATTAACATTGATATAAGCCGTAACCATAACGTTACGGCCGACACAACCGTATGATCGTTAACACTTGGTCCGGTTTTCGTGAAATCGTGACGTCATTCGGTCCGTCTTTCGTCCTTCTAGGACAAAAGGCACTGATTGATCAAAACATTATCAAAACGCTTCGCTTGCTTCTCTGATAAACGATTGTGAGGTAGATAGGTGCTTCTGAATAAGAGGTTTGGTTTTCTTTTTGTTTAGTCTACCTTACTTGTTTCGGTCGTTACAGTCCTGTTTATCTTTTTCTAAATGGAGTAGGTACCTATCGTGGTACCCTCGTTAGTCTAGAAGGTGAAAGTGTACATGGTGAGTTCAAGGTCCTAGGTATGATTCCTAGTTGGCGCTGTCAGCATCTATCGCGATTTCCATTAGAAAATTGAAAGAAAATCTCTCGCTAAATTAATATGGGTTTCACCTGTAACATAACAATGTGGATGTTTCTAACACCTCTGTCTAAACGTTTTAAGAATACGGATGTGGTCTTATGTTATGCTTTTTAGTTGCCAAATTGCTAACAAAAGCGCAAGCAAGTATGTCTGTGTGTTTAGTGATATATATATATATAAAATTCAAAGTCCTGACTGACTGATATATGAATCAACGCACAGCCTAAACCACTGGTCCTAGAGACTTGAAATTTGGAGGGTGTGTTCTTTGTAAAGAGTAGGTATCCACTAAGAAAGGGCTTTCTAAGAAGGTGATTTGGGGGAGGGTGAAATTTCAAGCGGACGAAGTCGCGGGTTGAAGCTAGTTTAGTTATTAGAACCTGATTATAATAGTTTTTACCCAAGATAGTGTTGCGTTCTTAAATTTCCAAAAAGTAACTATAGGAAATTAGGATTGTATGTTTATTATATTTATATTTTTAGTAGGTTTATGCATATATTTAAAAATATTTATTCCCAATTTTCATCCACTGTTTGTCTCTGCATTACCCAAAGGTTGACTAGTAGAAAATGCCTATGAAATTTAGTCCGCCTCTGTACATTTGTGTGCCTAAAGGATTAAATAAATAAATAATGAAAATGAAAAGTTTTCACTTGGACACACCCACTTCTACTATCAATAAACAAATAAAACATCTACATTCATTTCTTTCATTCAATAACGGAAGTGTGAAATAAAATATAAAATAAAGTTGTCATCGTCGACGGCGCGGAACACATTACACTAGTATCCACGGGCGGTGGACCAGCAAACTGTTACTACAGTAACTACACGCTCTCCGGGGATCATTACACATTACATCGTTGCGGTCACTAAGCTGCACACTAAACGGCACTAATGCATCACGGGAACTAGTACACCAACGACACTATAATTATCTCCCTCGTATTATGCGAAAAAGTTAAATATTTAAGGGCAAAATCCAACCTGTATACAGATACAGTACTGTATAGTTACAGGGTGGATTTTTGACACAGGCAGTAAGGGTCGGTACGATAACCGTTGTATTTACAGAAAAACGGTCTTACGAGAACGACCTTATTTTTTTGGGAAATTTTGATGCCCATTCACAGAATTAAAAAAAACCAGCCAAGTACGTGTCGGACCACGCACAATGAAGGGTTCCGTAGTTCGAATGAATTTATCCCAAGAACAAACTTAACATTGTAGTTGAAAAACATGTTCTCCCATACATTCCAACTGAAAATGTTAGTTTGTACGCACAATATTGAGAGATTTAGTATGTTGTTTCAAGATCATAGACTTCTTATTAATTTTCCTGTAATCTATAGGTATAGAACTATTTTCTGTATTTTTTTCAAAATTTTAGGCTCAGTAGTTTCGGAGATAAGGGGGGGGGGGGAATGGTAAATTTCCGTCTATTGTCTTAAATAACTTTAATACAATTTATTTTTAAATTATGAAAAAAAAAAATTTGAGATCCTCACGGTAAGCCCTTTCATTTGATATGTCACACGGTACAGATTGCGAAACTTTTTTTTTTATTGTCTTTTTACTCCTCAAAAATTACTCCCATTTTCAAAACTCATTTATTTTCGTTACACGTCTGTGTTTGGGTCACAGAGATTCATATGTGTACCAAATTTCAACTTAATCGGTCCATAAGATTCGGAGCAAATTGGCTGTGACAGACGGACAGACAGACAGACAGACAGACAGACAGACAGACACACGAGTGATCCTATAAGGGTTCCGTTTTTTCCTTTTGAGGTACGGAACCCTAAAAAGGTACATTCCGCAAGAAAATGGGCCATTTTCACAAACACTTTTGTTTATGCCAATCCATTCTGTTCCTTAAAAGGATCAAAAAACTCTATCGGAACAGCTGAGGTTTAAATACTAGAAAAGTCAGAAATCGCAAAAAAATATCCCATTCTTTTCGTAGGAAATGAAACCCCAAATTACTTTTTAGGGTTCCGTACCTAAAAAGGAAATAACGGAACCCTTATTCGTATAAATATAGACGGACAACAAAGTGATCGTTCACTTTGTTGTCCGTCTGTCTGTCTGTCAAGACATCACATGTCCTTTATCTCGGGAACGCGTGAAGGTATAGAGTTGAAATTATATATAAACCATATACTCAGGTCTGCGGTCCCTTGAAGCTGTGAAAAAATCAAACTACTAAGTTAACGCAAAAAAAGATACGGCCGTTTATGCCGCAAAAAAACGTATATTTCGACACTCTGAAGGGAATCAAAATGTATAAGGGTAGTTCCCGTTGAAATAGAATCATGAAATTTGGCAAGAAGCAAGGTCATGTAGCCCAAGTAAAGGAAAAAATCCAAAACCGTAAATTTTTAGTTACATAAAAAAAATATCCCGTGATAAACTATTTACATACCCACAAATTTTTACGGAACCCTCGGTGCGCGAGTCCGACTCGCACTTGTCCAGTTTTTTTTAATGATTGATGGATTGGCCCTTTTTTTTTTTTTTTTTTTTTAAGGATGGGAAATCATCCAATGACCCCTCCCGCTCTGGGTGGAGCGGAAGGGAGTGTCAGACTCTTACTGACTAAAACCCATCCGTGTTCCTTCCTTAGCCCTTTATGTTCCGGGGCAGCGGTAACCCTTTCGGACAATCCCGCTGCCCCGGCAGGCTTCGGCCCTAACGGGCCCCTCCATGTCTGCTGACATCTCTTTGAGGCGCGCGTGGAACACATACGCGCCGTCCGGCACGGGCCTGGTCCTGATCGGACGGCGAGCTACCCATTACTCGCCGTCCGCAGGCCCGCGCCTACGGTGGCCGGGAGTCGTCACGCGGCTCCCGACGCCCGGAGCGTCTACCGCGGCGGCTGGGACGGGCGGCCCTCTCGGCTCTCTCCCTCTCCCATCCCGCCACCTCCTTCGCTAGCATGACTGCTTCGCAGAAGGAGGTGACTGCCTCCCACTCCCTCTCGCCCCGGACCATGGCTTGGACCAGGGCCGGGCGCGAGAGGTCGCCGCCGCTGCCGATCGCCTCTACGAGGACACGGCGGTGCTCTGCCCAAGCGGGACAGACCTCCACCGTGTGCACCACCGTGTCCTCTGGGCGATCCTCGCAGTGGTGACACCCGGGCGTTTCCTCCCGCCTGATTATGTGCAGGAACCTCCCGAAACATCCGTGTCCGGTGAGGACCTGCGTCAGGCGGTAGGTGAGGGCGCCGTGACGCCTCTCTAGCCACTCCTCAAAGAGGGGCCTTACCGCCGCTATCGCGGCGTGCCCTATGGATTGGCCCTTACAGCCCCATCCCAAAAATTCCCCCCGTAGAGCCTAACCATCATCATCACCATTGGCATCCTTATTATAGCCACTACTGAGTTTAGGCCTCCTTCCTTTGGTGTTTTTTGCCTCATCCAGGCATTCCCCGCGATCTTGTGAAGGTCGTCCCCCACTTGACTGTCGGGCTGCCAATGCTCCTTCTACCATCTTTTGGTAATCATATCCGTCTGTAATTGGTGTACAGACACCAGCATATCATGCTACCCGAAACTGTAAAATTTTCCCAATCAGCTTTAGCAATAAAGTTGAAAATCGATTAAATATAATAATAATAATAATATAATATATCCTTGGACATTTCACACAACGCCATTTAGTCCCAAGCTAAGCAACCTAATGCTTGTGTTATGGTAACGAGATGGCTGATAAACTACTTTTATACATTTTTTTTTTTGTAAATACATACCCATTATATACATACATAAATAAATAAATCTGAAATATTGTAGTAGCTTGATTGTGCTGGCGTCTTTACCTATCTGTTATTTTGCTCATGCAGGACCAATGCCCACTGTCATAGCGACGTCCGGTGTTCAGCCCATTGTCAGTCCAAGTATCGATGTTTCCCTTCTCAATATTTTTCCTGTTTATTTTTGCTTCTTCTTTTTGTCAATAACGTCTCAGATTAAAGTCATCATTTCAGCCAAAAAACGTCCACTGCTGGACATAGGCTACAGATTAAAGTAATTATATGGAAATAAAAACTTATATTGATGCTAGCGAGGATCGAACAGAACTGAATGTTACAAAATTAATATTATTAATTGTCGTTTAAATAAATAAAATGAAACCACCACAAACGCATACGCACAGCTGAAATAAAAGGACCAGAATAATTAGAGTTCTATTCTATCCTTTAGAAAAATATTGACAAGGGAAAACGTGTAAAATTAAAATGCTCGGTTCCTCTAAACAAAAACGAATCGATTTGTTTACCAATGGTAGCATTTTTTATTGCCAAACTGGGCACATAAATAGATTTGCAAGCTAATTTTACCAGCGATAGCTACTTCCATATGGCCGTATGTATGCCGTCTACTAAACAAAGCTTGAAAACTGTGAGGTCTTTGCTTTATTCTTGGTAAAGATACAAGAGTCTTAATTTGAACCAATAACAGTCCTTAAATTATAGGAATCGGCCATTAGCTATACCTATCACTCTCTTATTAGGTATCTATATCTTAATTCAAAATTATACCTAGTTTAAATTCTGAAGCGTATCTATACGGACGTCTGAAGTTAAACGTTTCTATTATCTTGTGCTAGTATTTTCCGGTTTCCCTTGTTTAGTTATACGGAGCAATTATTATTTACAACATGTAGGTATATAAGTTGCTGTGTTTGCCTCACACAGCAGATGTTGTTTTAGTTTAGTACACAGAATAAATTGACACAACTTGTTGATTTTCACTGTGTGTAAATTGTACGAACAAAATAGAGAAATTGTAACAAAATAGGTATATGATCATGACAATATATAGTTTGTTTGTTACCGGGTATTGAAACACACAAATGTGTTTAAATTCTGAATCTGACTTTTCAACGAGCAAACAACAAACATACGAGAGGCTTTCAATGTATTCTCGGT
Source organism: Gortyna flavago (assembly GCA_963669345.1). Classification (NCBI taxonomy): domain Eukaryota; kingdom Metazoa; phylum Arthropoda; class Insecta; order Lepidoptera; family Noctuidae; genus Gortyna; species Gortyna flavago. The sequence goes on along the minus strand of OY770129.1, from coordinate 6,326,920 downwards.
ATCGGCATGAAAAAAGACGTAAATGCAATTAGATTTTTTTTTATTTCTCAATGTATCCCCCATTACCCCAACCCTTTATTACATCTCGAAATTAACTTTTTAAATACCCTGTAAAAAATAACTTAACTCTTTCTCTAAAAAATGCGCAGTTATTGCCGCCTTGAGCTCTTCATCGTTGGAAAATCGTTTCCCCACGAAGGTCTTTTTTCATATTAGGAATCACTCGGTCCTTTTTTTTTTTTTTAATGATGGGAAATCATCAAATGACCCCTCCCGCTCTGGGTGGAGCGGAAGGGAGTGTCAGACTCTTACTAAAACCCATCCGTGTTCCTTCCTTAGCCCTTTATGTTCCGGGGCAGCGGTAACCCTTTCGGACAATCCCGCTGCCCCGGCAGGCTTCGGCCCTGTCGGGCCCCTCCTTACCTGCTGACATCTCTTTGAGGCGCGCGTGGAACACATACGCGCCGTCCGGCACGGGCCTGGTCCTGATCGGACGGCGAGCTATCACTCGGGGCTAGGTCCACAGCAGTCTTGACAACACGGGCCATGTGGGCCATTGTCGTGAAGAACCAACACACCGGTGGTCAGTTTTCCCCGTCTTTTTTCTTTAATTGCTTCCCGTAAATTTCGTAAAGTGGATGCGTAGGATGCTGCGTTTATGGTTCCACCTTTTTTGTGTACTCAATCAACAAAATCCCCTTTGAGTCCCAAAACACTGTGGCCATGATTTTTCCGGCAGACGGAACGACTTTGAATTTCTTGGGGGCACAGTACCCTTCTTGTGCCACTCCATGGACTCTTGCTTACTTTCAGGGTCGTAATGATGAAACTACGTTTCATCTCCAGTAACAATTCGATCGAAAATACTTGATGGAACTCGTAGTATCTTTAATCAAATAGTGTGTACTGATAGTCACACACACTAACAATAGCAATGGCTTTCATTTTGACAGCTCAACAACATTTATTGCATTATTTAAGTTGTTGAGCAGATACATTTTCGAATATATGAAGTAATGGATTAGCAATACCTATCCTTCAACATGATTCAGATTGTGATTGATAGTGTGTTACGCAATTAGGGTACTAGTTGGGTTCAGTACCTACCTATTATTGGGTTCTTCCATTACAAAATACAAAAGCAGTCCATTTTTGCCTGGTTATGGCAATATTAGGCTTAGTACCTAAGTACCAGGCCAAACGTGAGTTACCTTTACCTTTAGGAAGTAGGAACAGATGGCCGCCGACTTTTTTTTCCCATGTCGGCGAACAACATGGGTCTCCTATAATCAACTACTTTTGGTACATGTTATATGATTATATCCCGAATTATCTGTTGTTAATAGCATATTATATGAGTGTTTAGCAACCACTTATCGTATTTATTTATTTACGTAATAACACGATTATTCGCAGATCATTTATTTAATTATTATCCTTCTAGTACGGACTTATTAACGTAAACGTATAAAGTTGCACAAGCATAATCAGCCTATAATGTTCCCACTGCTGGCATACAGACCTACTCTCAGTAAGAGGAGTGCACCGTAACGTAACGCACCACGCGAGCCCAGTGAGGGTTGGTAGATGTCACATGTCTTCGCATTTTAGGTTCTAGGACATGCCGGTTTTCTCACGATGTCGATGTTCTCTGTAAAGTTGATTAAGATATTTATATAATTATTAATAGCGTAGTGATTTAAACTTGACTGAACTTAACTAAATTTAACTTAACTTCCTTTTCTGTTTGAAAATACACATTTTACCAAGGTCTGATGCGTCATTCGTGTTTGAAATTGTTACTCGTTTCTCCGTTAGTGATTTATGAAACAAGATATCTAATGAACAGCAATCGCTTATCAAACTGTCACCTGATATGGTGCTTAATTGCTTGCCACACAATATCTCTTGCTTGTTTCCCAGGGCCTATATTACCTAATTATCATCCGCCTAGCCTATACTAAGCACGGTCGGCCCCGGTCTAAACAGATGCGGCCAAATATAGATATTTTACAAGCAGCCACCATCGGTCGGTTACTAACCCTTTGGCCTTGGTCCCGGGAACGACGGTTTAACACCCTCTTGTGGGCATGGAAGGGTCTCGTTAAGTTAAAAATGGCCACATATCGATTCACTGACCGCGACATGATTTGACTAGCAAATCAATGGAGTTGCTCGTTGTTATTTTGCCACGAGAAGGTACCCAGAGATTTTCGTAAATAGAATACTCAGAATGAAAAAGATGACATTATCTTTGTCATTCTTATGTGGGAGAACTGCTGTTTACTTGAAATTTCACCTGAATCGTGGTTTGGTTAACTTTTTGTCCATAGTACTTGGGTAGTTAGCTTATGCCCATTTTCACTAACACATGGCGACATAAAAAGGCGTACCTACACAAAACTCGCTTTTATTTAGGCATTTGGGAAAACAGGGTTAAGACTGACACTAGCTTTGTAGCTTCAACTTTCTGACCAATTCTTTGACGATTTTAAAGTGCCTGTCAATGGTTTAATTAAAGTAAATGCTTTGAGTTTGAGGTTGACAGACAGCTACTGTGTTTTACTGCCATATTTAGCCTTTCGGCAAGACTAGAACTTAGAACCAAAACAACAGTGGTGTGGCAAATAACAAAGTTCCCATCTCCAGATCAGCATGAAAATAAACAGTGCGTAAGATGTGTATGAGAATATTCTTTATCTAGCAGTCGGCACATTAATAGGCTATTACACTGAGACATTATATATGTAGTGGGGCGTACCCATATCGCACGGAACGGCTCCATCTGACGCCTGAAATATGACAACCATACATTTGCTGAATACCTCCCCCTGCCTATATGGCATATTCCTCTCATTCTTGACAAAAACTGGGCCAATGAGCTAGAGTAATCAATCTTTATAAAATGACACAAAAAAATAACTATCAAATTATGTACCTAAGTTACTTTTAATTTAACTTTGTATTTGATGAAATGGAAGTCCACAAAAGTTTGTACCATTAAATTTCGGTTTGGTATGAATAATGTTGATAGTCCATTCTATCGTTTATTTTATTTAACTAAAGTGGAAAAGAAGTCTATTTGATGATGTATAATATTGTATTATGATTCTGTTAAGGGAATTATTAAATGGAAGTACCATCTTTATGTGATTTTATTTGTTAAGAAAGTAGGTAGGTACATAAAATAAAGGTGTTTACAAAACTGTGATACCTGTATAATTACCTATACCTTATAAAATAGACACGCAAACATTGAAAAAAAAATAAACATATCAGTCAAATCAAAAATGTCAAAAATTAAATGTCAAAAAAATTATAGAATTCAAACCAAGCATTACCTAACAATAAGAAAACACACAACAATATTAAATATTAAATCTAAAGATTTATCTACATCTTTCCCTTTTACTACAAATTACCCAAAAAGAGGCTCAACACTTGATTTTAAAACCACCAGTAGGTACCTATTCATAATTGGCACATAACGCTAGTGTTTACATTCTCTTTGATTGGCACTGCAATTCCGAGAAAATATGGCATCGCCGAAAAAAACAGCAGCAAGTACGAAAAGCCATGTATCCAGCCAGCAACCACGTTCAAATTTCAAATCGAAATATTGCATCGATATTCGCAGCAACACAACGATTGTAAAATCGGTGCCTACGAATTACAGACCTGATACTAGTTCGTATCTACGAGAATTCCGTTTTGTGTCTGCCTAAACAAGAGGATTAGTTAAAAGGAATCCGCTGCAAGTCCGATACGCGTGTAATTCTGAAAGGGTTACGTATGGTACTCACAGTAATGGTCAAAGATATTTTGATACACGTCATAGAAGCGCCTATAGCATGAACATAACGCGTAGTTTTGTACCGAAAGAATTGAAGCATTTGTTTGTGGTACCTATGTTAATAAACCTATCTCGTAACAACATATTATTTTGGCTCCAACTTATATGGACCCTGAGATTCTATAGGTTTTCTGAAAGAGATTGCCATGCGGGGCAAAACCACCCATTATTGCTCGCCTAGTATTTCTGCGACAACGTATAAACAAATGATCATAGGAATTTGTCGATTTGATTTTAGCGGAAGCTCTAACTAAAACATGTCGCATTTGTGTTTCAGTAAACCCAGCCTGATTGGCTTGCCTTTGCACTAGAAGTATTAATGCGTGCGCAAAACTCAAAGCTAATTTGGGTCGCAACATTGAGTGGACAATATTGTGTCGATGATTGGAATCTCTTGTCCATATTTGCACAGTTATGTACCTTTTTGTTTTTTAATTAGATACATTAGGTCCATATTCTCTAATGGTCGATTGATTTTTCTTTCGGGCTATGACTAAATTTGGTTTTCAGAATTCAGCCTGCAGTTCCGGGGTACATTTGTTGTGTAGTTGTGATAAGCTGCACAATTTTGTGGTCCCCTGAAATTAATTCTGATGTAATCACATGAATTGGCAAAGGTATCTAAGGTCGAAGTGTATTTGCACTCCCATCACCAGTCTCTTTTTACCAAATCATTTAAAAATACAATAACGTCCTTCAAAATGGAGTCACTGAATATTAAATTCTGCGAGTGATGTCATTCTTCATCATTCAGTTTTAATTTCTTCTTCATATATTTATAAAACAGTATGTTTCATATAAACTGAAAATGACATGTTATTGCGTTTGCGCCTCTTTATTTTTTGACGCGACCAACGAGACGTTGACATTTATTACGACGCCACTGACGTCATCAGAAAACAAAAGGGTGCCGCGGAAATTACTTGTTAAAATAATAATGTTTCCATTAAATATTTATTTGAGATTGTTCAGTTGCTGAAGAGCAGTGGAGGCCCTATGGTAACGGACGCGACTTACGAGTTGTAGGTTCGAACTCAGACAGGCGCTTTACTTTATGTAAATAATTTCATCACTACTGCTCTCAAAATGGTGAAAAAAAACAGCGAGGAAACCGGCACGTCCTAGAAATAAAAATTCGAAGAAATGTGACATCTACCAACCCGCACTGGGCCAGCGTAGTAGATTACGGCCCACTCCCTCTCACCGAGAGAGGCATGTGTCCCAGCAGTGGGAACATTATAGGCTGCTTATGCAGTTGCTGAAGAGATATCTAAGAATAACTGAGAATAAGAACATACGATTCAATCCAAATTGTTGTAAGGTGATGAAACTAATTGATTGTCCAGCGAACTATGGAAAGTCACGCTATCAACCTGCTGACTGGCCAATCTGTTTACCACTGTATGAACATATCTTAATCTCGTAAAGCTCAGCCGACTCGAAACAAAAATAAACTCATCAATCAATTCCAGCACCATTTATTCAAAACGTGCTACAAATTAATCAGAAAAACCATACAATATTTTCTTATCGGAATGTAAAAGCTCTAAATCCCATCAAAACACTCTCGAAAGCAACTTAGGAAAATATATTGCGACTATCCAAAGGGTTTTAACACAATTCAGAACTCGTGGACCGTTACATTACCCCAGTTGAGCAACCCAAACCACGGATACCAACGGATAGATTACTATTTACGTACACTTCGCTACGAATTTCTTATCCATTGGAGAAGGTAAGTACATTAGAGTCGTTATGCATTTGTTTTTATTTCGCCGATATCCGTCGTCATTATTCTGTTTTCTACATCGTCAATGTGCAGTGATCTGTGTTGTCTAATTAGGTGCAGTCATTGTCACAGCATAATAGTATTTACAGAAATGTGCAAAAATATACATTTGCGAAATTAAAAAGTGTTCTTCAGCTTTTTCACGACTCTTTCCCCGTTCCCTGCGCTATGACCTATTGTGAAACGATACGATTATTGTGTATAACCATTGTTTCTGATTCGCGGACTATGAACGTGTTGAATTAGTTTTACAATCACACTATATCATTACAGGTCCTCTCAATCTGTGTGGTTCTTTCTTCAAAAGACCATCTCAGACATCGATCTACATGGTCTTCATATAACCTGACCAAGATTATGTCTGGACTTTAAAAAAGACTGTGACCTCTGAGTTTGTTTCGGCCTTTCTTCTCAGAGTAGTCAGATAGGAAACGCCGACCTCATCTAGTTTTATAAAAAATATGATTGACGTGTAAAAGTGTTTGTGCAAACCTACTTACAAAATAAAAATCATTTATCATTTATCATCTCTCTGTGTCCTCATATTAGTGAAGTCTAGCGACACACTCGACATTGTTTCCGTGAAACACGCTGTATATCACGCACGACGGCGTTGTCTAAACAACACGCTAATAAAATTGTTCTCTGACACAACAAGCACCCGCAAAATGTCCTCACAAAAACAACTTATTAAATAACCGTCTTCCATCCTAAAATATACATCCCTGAAATTTAGCTACTCAAATCACGACAATGTTATTTTTTCAACGCCGAAATGTCCCCATTTTTGTATTAAATTCCGAGTCAAAACAAACAGTGTCTTAAGAAAAACAAAGATTCCTACTATTTATCGTTTCGGAGAATCAAGAAGGGTTCATATTTAAAAAAAAAAAACCGTCCGTTATCTAAGACAAGAGAAATACAAGCAATTTTTATAATTTACTTCGTTACTCTGTTTAGTTGACATTTTGTATTTACGCCGTCTTCTGTTTATTGTATAGTGAATGTTAAATTGCCGTAAAATCCATTTAACCCATTTATTTCGCTTGCTCACAGTGATCTAATTTAGTGTCATTGGGCTTTCAGACTGCTACAGTAGTTGTTATGCTACCAGTAATTCGTGTTTAAGGTGATATTAAATTTTTTAGCAGAGTTAGATAAACTCGAGACGTCTCTCGCATTAATCTCCATGAAAAAGTTGTTAAGACTAGGATTATTTATTTACGACTTTCTTAATTCTGAATCCTGAAGCATAAATCCTTTCTGTAATTCCTTCTTGACGTATAATACGTTCATTCTGACAGCCAGTGTATCATAAAATAAAGGATGCTTTCTCCACGGTTGCACATAAACGGGAGCTTAATACGATGCAGTGTGTGCACATAAGTCAGCAGAGTATCGCAACCGCGTCTGTTACACTGTAGTGCAGGATTAATCATTTTGTGGGGGCTCTCATCAGAGTCAGCGGACTTCGATAAACAGCCGCGCGCCCGCGCCGGCCGCGTCAAACAATGCGTGCAGTAATTGAAATGTTCAGACCGTGTCCGTCGCGTCGTCGTCGCGTTGTCGCCCACTAAACAATAATCCCATTACGATTTTTATAATCCTACGGCAATTTGGAGACAATGGCCTTTATGACTCAGTTGTCTCCGAGTGTTACTTCTTTGTTCGTTTAAGTACATGCTCGTGTTTCATTTCGCTTACTATGGTATGAGACTGCGGTTTAGGAGCTGATAAAATGACGTCAGCATTATAATAATTTATCCTTAGGAAACTTTACAATGGTGTACCTAGTTATTGCAAGATTTACTGCCAACTGTGTTCGAAGGAAAGATTTGGACAACAGAGATACTTATGCAATTGAGAATGTTACTTCATTTTGCGTACAAGTTCCACATAAAGGCAAACATTCAAGCAGACGGAGGCAGAATAAGGTCTCACTAACCATAAGGGTACCATTGTATATTTTGTTACGGAATCAAAAAAGCCCACACGCACAACTGTAAAGTATCCATTTATTCATAAGTAAAGGAGCAAGGCCCCTATCCGTCCTGAGAATGCAAAACGTAGGCGTTTTTCAAACATATGTACATACAAATACTTTGTGAAAGGTCTAATCGTTGCGGTATCATTCTGTTTACCCTCGAGAACTCCGAACTTGCTAACGCGTTCGAAATCAAATAGGTTTAAGTTTTTAGTAGACAGATAATAACAAAGTTTTGCAGATTGATCGAAAACATAATTTTGCAACTCGAGTTCTCTACAGGTTGAGCTGGGAATATTCATAAACAAATCATCATCTGCCTAGTCTTTTTCCCAACTATATTGAGGTCGGCTTCCAGTCTAACCGGATGCAGCTGAATACCAGTATTTTACATGAAGCGACTGCCTATCTGACCTCCACAACCCAATTCATAAACAAATAATAACAACAAACAAGGCAAGCTAAATAAAACCGTTTAAAGAAAGGAACGCTTTTGTACTTGGAAAAGATTTTACGGTTATCAAATAAAATTCGATAAATTCAGACTCTTCTTAATATCGAGTGATTTAACTGACAACATTTTAATAATTAAGATGAAATGAACTGTGACGGCGAAACTTTATTATTAGTTTCGTTAATCAATATATTTATTTCAGACTGGAGTTTCTTTTAGGAGACGATTTTACGCAACTTCGTGACCTGGTAAATGTCGGCTGGTAAAAACATCTAGGTTACAGATAGGTCGTCAAGATAGACATCTAAAGCTGTCAGTGTCACCTGATGAAAGGCCTCGCGATAGAGGGCGGGTTTGAACTACGCGTACAACTCGATAGGAAAATACCCGTGTAATGTCCTTTACAAATTGTTACGCGTAAAGTCTACCGTATCATTTCGTTCAGTGATTTGAGTATTTGAGGGAAATTATAGCCAGTAGTTGGAAAAGCTGCTGAGGGGCAATTCCCGTACTTTTAAGAACGTTTGCATTCTAATCTCAGTCTCAATCTGTAAAAAATACAATCAATTTACATACATTTTTGACATGAGACTGCGACTTGAAATTTAACGTTTTTTAAGTAAGAGAATTGGCCATAGGGAGTATTTAAATACCCTTACCACGTGGGTTTAGTATATAAAACCACCGTTTACATAAGCGTCAACATTTCATTAAACGATCACCAAGTGCAACGTAGGTGATTTTGGCACAACTATAAGAGTTGGTCTACGACGACAATGTAAACTAATGCACATAATGCTCATATATGATAAATGAAATCAATACCGTAAATATATGGTAGGTACATAGTGATATGTCACTGCCAACACATAAGGAACACGTCAACGTTCCAACTAAGAATGATCAGGGAGAAAAAAGCAAGGTTATTTTTATTCCGAAAATTGTTTTCCGATGTTCCCAACTGTTAATTTTCTTAATTATTATTCGTAGTTATATCATTTTAGGGTTAACTACGTGATGCAGTATTGTTTTTTGTTCAAATTATGTGTTCACAGCAGGAACTTACTTCGCTTTAATATATGAGTAAGCTAACAGCGCAGCATCGTAACTGTTCTGAAACTCTAGTACTTACTCGATACCGGGTATTAAAAGTTTTTCTTTAGTTGCCTAACTCACTCATTAGATTTTCAAACTCAAGGTTCATTATTACTAGTTGATAGGTAGATACCTAAGCAAACGAACCATATTTAAAAAAAGGGTAAGTAAATTGAAACTTTTATAATAATTTCATTATAGGCGTTACGTTAATAATTATGAAAGTTTTAATCATCACAAAACTTTTTACGTAGACCTTGCCCATAAATTTGTAAAGTCAATTAATTGATCTTGGTTAGCTAAAAATAATAAGCCACACCATGAGTTATTCAAATAAAGTACGAAAAAACTCACAGAATAAGTTTTTAAAACAGATATGGCTTAAATTTGCTCCCTCACCGGGACATTACACGCGAATGCTCGTCAGTCAGGGAGGTAGTATTGCAATGTAATGCTCAAAGTCCGGCTCCCGGTGAGGGAGTACTTTTACGTAGGAATTGTCTTTTTTAATACCTAGGTAGGTAGGTATATGCATAGTACATTGTTTATAGGAAAATATGAAATCGTGTAAATAAAAATGTTACTGTTAGCCTGCATCATCCCACTGCTGGGCAAAGGCCTCTCCCCATGACTTCCAGCTCTTTCGATCCAGGGCTAAAGTGGACCACTGGTCGTTTGTTTTCTCTAGCTTGTCCGTGTCAGGGATCCACGTAGTGGTTATTTTGGCCCACAGCTTATTGTTTTCATACGGCAGACGTAGCCCTAAATAAAAATATGTGATAAAATAATAAATTCAACTCGTCTACCGTAAAAACATTGATACATAATCTCAAAAAATGGACGAGATTCCCTAGGTCTGTCTATACATAATTTATTGTGTGAGTAGAACAAAATATACTGTTCCATTTCAAGCTCACTTAGGTAATAAATAAAAAAATGGGTTTTACATTGAATCAAAAGCCTTCAATGAATGTTGTGCTGAAGTGAATTTAATGGTATTATTAGGACATAAAACTGGACATAGAACATAAAACGTTAATGTGCAGGTATTATGGAAGCTAAAATGTTTCTGAATTGACATGACCTTTTGTTATGATTGATTGCCACATTCTAATGCGCAAATCTATCTAAACGATGAATCTCAAATGCAATTCGTCATCAAATCGGATTTCAAACCCCTGAAAATCTATATTTACCTACAAGAAAGGGGTAAGAAGTGGCATAGAGACAAATCAAATCTCGTCCCTCAATTTTACACTGTCAAAGCGTTCGCCCGTTGTCCGTGGACCATAAACTTGGCAGCAGTCCATAAAACTTGCAAAAAAAACTAGCGAACAAATAAATGTCCGTCGTCTGTTTTGTCAAATCTGTGCAGTACGTGTGCTCTTTGGAGGCGAGAGCAGAGCGCGAACTGATTTTATAGCGCCATAAAATCTCGTGAAACGCGCCCTTAAATCACAACGCTGCGTCGTATTTCATCGTTTTGGTTGTCAATGTTTATTTTATATCATATTTTACAGATCCCTCCTGTATAAATCACGCTCGGATTGATATACATTAAGGTCACGTACTTTTGGCAGAAACGCTTAGTTTGCAGCCCCCTTGCCGCGACACGCCGCGCCGCGATGCGTTGACAAGTGGTCGCCGCGCCGCGCGCCGCTGATCTATCGCGGATTGTTTCGTCGTGACTCGTGCCGCCATAAGTGGGAAATATTGCGCCGATGCACTTTCAGAATAACCGATGGAGTTCGGGAAATATCACAACAAATACATTTATCATCCGTATCTTTGATGATAAAATATTATTGTGAACTAAATTGACATCGCGTGGACTCTACACACGTTAAGAAATGTCACAATAATAAATTTAAGTAGTGGTCAACAGTGAGTACGTCATTTGAAGGGGAGGATTGTGAAAAAGGTCCTTAATGTGACGTAATCTTGGCAGAGATTGGCCACTTTAGTGAGAGTCGGGAAGCTATTCATTGAATGCCGTCCCCATTCAGGGGCCCGTCACCCGAGTCAGAACTAATCTCTCCAACATTTTTAATTTGTCACTAAGAAAGCCTTGTCTTCGGTGTCCTTTATTAAATCAGAACAATTTTAGAGGAATGTTGTCCTAATAAGGAGCTTTTGAATAAAATACCTTCAAAAATATCACCATTAAATATGTAGTAGACAAGAACTTCACCTTTAAATAATCAATACTTCAAAAATGTTAAGTCACGGCTTTGTACTGTGACTTTGAAAACAAAGAGGATAAAACCAGGGTATTATATCGCGTACATTATCTGCCTGGGTGCTTGGCACCCACAGTACAGCTAAGAGCAACACTTTCAGATTTATCAGCAATAACTATGTCCTTAATTTAAAACTTTGCTGACGCTGGAGTGGAACAACAATAGGAATAAATAAAGTAAGCTTGGTGCCTCTAGTCGCCGGGATTCTTTAACGTGAGGCGTGGTTACTGCCAGCTGTGGCAACCGTCTCGACAACAGAAGCAATTTTGAAATTTAATTTTGCAACAAGACTACATGATTGCCTATATTATAAAATTATGTTTTGTAAATAAAGAGATATGGTATTTAAAACAAAAAGCAAGTTTGATAAAAAATTACCTACTGAAGAAAGGAAACCTCTTTAAAAAATTCTAGATTTGATTAATTTTGTGCTTTTATCTGTAGGTAATTAATTTGCCTTTCTGGAGCCGACGAGTAAAGGTTTAGGTAGCAATATTTCATGTACTTTTTTGCCTATCTACTATTTATATATCAAAGCTTTGTTCTCTTCAACGTTTACTGATCTGCAATGTCATCAATAAACATAACATAAACAAGCGCCTTCAGTTCGATTCAGTAAACACTCGATAAAGAGCCAGTCGTAATCATCGAAGACAAAACAAAGCGATGAAAAGGATCAGCGATTATCACTGAGCCTGGCTTGAGACTTTGAGACGGAAACTATTGAATAAACAAGCGACTGGCGATCCGTCACTGTGAGCGCTTCTTGACGCGTCACCTCATTGCCACACTGCATAGCACACGACAGAAGGTGAAAAACAACTCGTAATAGCAATACCTGTAAAAACCTAAGAAATATTTATGTTCTTTCTAGCCTAGATCACCTTCATATTTGACTGCTAAACATCGTGTCGAACATTAATAAAATGAATGTATAGTGGTTTCACAATTGGACGGCATCCAACAAAGTATGCCAAGGATAGAAAATTGGATCAACATCAACCAGAAATTGAAGGCGAAAACGTTATATCTTGCTACAGTTTAATAAGTGCGTACACATTGTGTCGTTATGAACAACGAGCCACGACCCACGAGTGAGCAAACGATATTGCGATCGACAAACTCGTTTTCATACCGAAGCGACATTCATTTCATGCAGTTTCATATCGTTGGCGGCGTAGCGCTGTGCCGCATGTAAGCAATGGAGACAATTTATACGCGTGACACAACACACGATTAAATGATAGCATTGTCATGACTCTGTTACATTTTAACATTAACACAACACTGTGGTATAATCTCATTAAATTACGAAAGTTAAATCTTATACGCTCCGAGTGTATCAAAGTAGCGAGTTTTGCGAAGCTCGTTTCTTTTTATGGAGCTGAACTACTGCGTGATTATTGTTTTGCGTCGCGTTACTGCGGGCCGCGAGTAATCCACTTAGGATTAGCCATAAACAAGAAGGGCCATTGTCGCGACACAAGCGATCTGTTAGCGTCTAAGTGTAACTGATAAAGGGCGTCGACGGTATTGTTCGCAGCGGCATTAGGCTTTAATCCGGTGTCGCGAGCGCGCCTCGTTAGCTTGATTGTTCGGTGTCGCCGGCAGATGGCCGCCGTAATCCGAGCCGGCACACGCCACTACCCTCCATCTCCCCCCCTCCCCTTACCTCCGAAATATAGCCTCTTTGTGTTTGTTGCATCTGCAGGTAAATTGTGCGCCAAAATTGGACCGTACGTTACTGTACGTGCCCCGTTTTGAATGCAACCGGTATGAATTTTATTATTCTTGAAAACTTATTGTTATCAGAGCAGCTGAATGCATTGTTTATGCGAGCATATTGCATCTGGTCATTTGGTAAACATGAATGCTAAAATGTTCATGTAAATGCAAAATGGGCATAGACCGGGTTTATTTTTAAGATGAATGCGCTATTATGGCATTTATGGCTGTCTCTTTCGTCCATATAAAGTTCGACTGCAGAGATTTGTGTAGGTAGGTAAAGTTTGTCAATCTGCAACTTAAGTAGTATAGGGCTAGAGCCTCATAACTTGTTCTTTATCCTTATTAACAGCATAAAAACACGCTAAAGTCGTAACTACAAAGTTAACTTAAAACAAACATGATACAGTTTTTCCCATAAAAATGAACACGAACTGCGTTTAACAAGTAATAAAGTCGCCATAACTTTTGTAATTGATATTAATCGCCCACCATTTAATGATGTGAACAAATAATAGTAAAAATGAAACAATAGTAATGTGTTACTTCCTGCTTCTATTAGAAAGTGTATAAGCAATCAGACCGAACCGCGAGTAAACATACAGTTTGTGGAGAATATAGAGAGTACTTTGTAGCCTGTTCAGTGTTCATAGTCATCCATGACTAGTGTAAACATAACTGCACCGTTTAATTTACTCTGTCAGAATAACACATGTACGAGAAGTTTATATGTAATTTGAATACCAATTAATTGTAGTACTTGTGTTTGTTATTCATTGTTGTATCTGGAATTCTGGAGTAGCGGGCTTGGAATTGCGTTATCTGTAAACATTTGTACATATCTAAATATTTACGCTCATTTCCCAAAGGCTTTGTTGAGCAATCATTTTCAGCGGAATTTGAAAGAACTGTTTGTGTTGTAAATAAACCCTCAAATGGCTATAGTAGGTTACTGCTAACAGTGCTAATTTATTAGTTTTTCCATTATAATTATTCATACCTCAATTTGCAAGACCACGACCACCACAATTCTCCAATTTAATTCTGTAAGAAAACCGCGCCGTCTCGGACCATGCTTTTACTTCGTAATCTCTTTCTAGTTCGTTCTTAACTTTTGTCACTTTCCAACTTTTTTATTTCACTTGTTTTCCTATAAACTTTGCCAATGATGCACTAATAAATTTGATCAAACTACTTATCTGTTTGTAATGTATAAGTAGGTATACTGCTTTTGGCGCTTGAATGACATTGACAGAAAGATCTTTGTTCAAATAAGTTTAAATTATTCCACCCGCATAAATATTGTGTCGGTCTATACAGAGTGTATCAGAAATGTGTGGTCATATTTAAGGATGTGGTACAGACCATCAATCTAAATAACTTTCTCCATGGGACCAAAATGACAATCGCGAAAAAATTATCAGCTGTCCCATACAAAAACTTCAATACCTGCTCGCCTTAAGAGCGTCTACGACGTACGGTATTTCAAACAAACTTTCAAGCCCTTGTTTTTCGAAATTAATGAACCGATTTCAATGAAACTGCATACGCCTAAGCAGGATACAAAGGTCTAAAAAGTTTGTAAAGAACATTTTCGAAATGTCTTATTTAAAAAAAGATAACTTGAAATCTCTGTTTCTACGGAAAATTTTAAATCGGTCTAATTTGGATGTAACACTACTTTTTCGAAAATGTTCTTATCTAAGTTTTTAGACCTTTGTTTGTATCCTGCTTATGCGTACGAAGTTTCATTAAAATCGGTTCATTAATTTCGAAAAACAAGGGCTTGAAAGTTTGTATAAAATGCCATACGTCGTAAACGCTCTTAAATGTATGGGGCGGCTGATTTCTTTTCGCGATTACTGTGTCGGTCCCATGGAGAAAGTTGTTCAGCTTGATAGTTTGTACACCACCCTTTGTATTTGACTACACCTTTCTGTTTATAATCCGTCTATAATCCGGAGCCTGCACTAGAGTTGTGTATTTCGCGGAAACCCCAACCAACAGGTTACCGGTAATAATATTATTCTGTTTAATCAATATTGTTTGTTGTTATTGCGACTGGTGTTTGTTAGCACATCAACTGTGAATATCATTGTGCCTAACTACGTGTAGGTATTGAAACTAGATTGAACATAAACTGAAAATAACTATTGACACACTGCACTATCGTTGTCAATCTCTGTATTGTTTTTCCGGTAGCACATTTAGTACCTACACGGGAAAGCCGATCTTAACAGTAAAATAAACATAATTTAGAAAAACGAAAAAAATTTCAGCGTATGGTGGTTTTGGAACAGTCTCATGACTTCTCAGGGCCGAGCTGGTACGCATGTGTAGGTACCACAAGCGGTACAAATGTGTACCCTCAAAGGGCTGGGCATTAAACAAGTTTGAAGATTTCTTAGTTTCTAGTGGACTGTGTGAATGATGATATCGTTAGAAAGGGGGTGACTACCGAGATGACGAATAGAGAAGTATGGAAGAAAAAGCACGTTGCGCTAACCACAAATAAATTGGGATAAGGGTAATGATGATGAAGATGAAGACTTCTTAGTTTTCTTGGGTAAGGTAGAATAATTTTAATGATTATAGTAATCCTGTAAATACATTTTTGTTACGGTCGCAAATCATATTTTGATGAATGTACACCCTGATACTGACCTCCACTGCCTCGTTGGTATAGTGGTCGCAAGCACTGCTGTTGAGTAATAAAGTCCTGGGTACGATTTACAAGTCGGGCAAGGTGATCTTGGACTTTTCCATTTACATGGGATGGAACTTAAATATTTTAACTGATGAAATGTGGGTGGGTTATAGGTCGGTACATCTCTGCATACCTCGTTTTCGCTTAGCGTTAATTTTGCTCGGCTCCTAAGGGTCCTAATGCGATATTAAATAGCCATAGGCTTGCTTAAGAATTTGGCTATCAATACAAAAATTATTTTTCAAATCCAATTGGCAGTTTTAGTGATATAGCGCGTTCAATCAAACAAACTCTTTTGCTTTAATATTAATACAGTTAATAAATATAATTTGTATAAACCAATAAAATAGTTTTTGACCAATTTCAAAAGTGGAACGAGAAAGTTATCATTAGTTGTTGTGTGGTGTTGTTTCAAACAAAAAGTGAATACTAAACTTTTAGATTTTAGTAGAGATGAATTTTTAAATAATTTAGACATGATTGGATACCGATAAAAATATGTAGGCTCTGACGCTGTCGTTATTAACTTTTCCAATTGAAAAACCGCGACATCAATTAAACAGCAGGTAAATATAGTTACCACGAACAATTAATATATTCATAAACGATCCAATCACTTGCAGTCTACCTAAATATTTCAATTCATATTATATTCAATGGCTGTAAATAAATCACTGTTCGTTGCGCGTATCCCCTTCGTTCTATTAGATCATATTTTGGCTGGAATGGAAACCGCATTTTGCCACTTCGACAGCTCGGGCAAATTTGATTTAAAGAAAAATATGGAATACACATACAACCTAAGTTGTTTATTTATGGTGTATTCCTCTTTGCCCAGCGTTATCTCAGTTTAATGCCAAGCCCGCTTTTTGACCGTATCTGTGTCCTGCATACCTACCACGATATCTTAACGCGATCCACTTTAGGACCTAAACTGAACTGTTCTGCTAATTCGTACCATGACGTCAATTTAACGATTCAATTTAGGCCGTGCCATCTGGATACCTACCACGAGCTCTTAACGTTCATTCACTTTCAACGATCCAAATGCCGCTGAGTGTATTGGGCGTCATGGTACGACTGTGAACGATGCAGTTTAAGAACCTAAACTGAAATGTCTTGCTTTTGAATCGTTTTTAAATGGTTCATGGTAGGCCTCCTGCTAACTTGAAATTCCTTGAAATTTTGCGTCCTTTGCATAGGCAGGTGACACTTAAATTCCTTCTAGATAAGCTACTTACTCGGATCCTTTGCGGAACCTTCCCAGAATTACCTATAGGCTTCAAAGTTTTTTCTTTAGACTAACAAATCGTAGCTATATTTAATCTGCTTTTCTTAAATATTACGAAATCGGGTTATAAATATTTTACTAACATAACATTTCTGGCTTAATTTTGGTACTGAAAAAGACTTTCGACTGTCAAAAAAAAATGTAGGGAAATTAGAGGTATTTTTCGAAAATGTGGACGTTCTTAAAATTACGAGAATTGCCCCTCAGATAAAAATTTTTACTTAGGTACGCTCATGAAGAAGTATTATGGTTTATACATTATCTCGCTGGGAAGCGGGAAGCTAACAGAGTAAAATATAGATTACATGGGTTTTTTGTGTGGGCTTTGAGGCCTTGCTGGCTTGTCGGCCGGTCGCCATGTAAGTGAGGCTGGTGTCACGCCCGGGTTGATCCGAGCGACGTAACAGCGAACGTGGGGTTAACACGAGATGCAGCTCCGGAATACGCAACACAGAAACTTGTGTTCTTTAGTCCTTTTAACAGGAAATTTTAGCCTTATAGCAGAAAATTGTGTACTAACGATGTGTCAGTTATGTAAAGTAAGTTTAAAATATTTCAAAAGATTTTGTTTGTTTACTTTTTGGGTAGGTACAAAGTAGTATTAATTTACTAAAGAGGCTGTGAATACATAAAATGTTCAGTGTATTTGCTAACATTTTACACAACAATATATATGATCCGCTTGTTTTTTTGCTAGGATTTTAAGAAAAGAGGGACTCTTCTTCCTAGAATCCCTGGCTTAACTACATTTGGTATAACTCCCTTGGTTTCCATAAAAAACTCAATATTTCCTGTACACGTGAACAATGATTCATTACTTTTTATCCCCAGAATTAAACATAAAGGCACACGGCAGTAAGCTTCTTATAAGCGCGTAAAATAAATATAAGGCTAAAAGTCAACAGATGGATTACCACTCACTGCTCCCAAGCCTCAGCTATTGAAGTGTAAGGAATAAACAATTCGTTCTCTGAATAATGTGTCGAACAACCTCCAAACAATTCTATTCACTTGTTCTTAGAAACAAGCAACCGTTAACAGATCATAAATAAATTAACCAGCAAACTTCAGTTACAAAAGACATAATTTTATTGTTTTCTGTAATATTACTTTACAAACTACGGGTAGATATCAAATTTTCCGGTAAATGAATTCATTAATGAAAGATTTAAGGCCCTTTTAGTTATTAAACTAATACCTACTTAAGTAAAGTGATATTATTAATAGGCTCCCAGTATTTTCAGTTCCTATGTTATTGCAAAAGTTAATACGATGAGTAATAAAAACCCGTCCGATACGTGAAGGTCACATTTCGAATCGATGAGTTGATTTAAGTATAAAAAGAAAGTCTTAAAAAGTGCTAGTTCAGATTACAGTTTGCTCAATGTGAGTTATTGTATGTGTGAAAAAGAATATCATGTACTTCTGCTACCGTCGCGTCTGTGGGAAAAAGCGATTTGACCAAAACTTCTCACTTTCCTGAATACGAAGAGAATGGTTCTGCAATGGGACAATTACAGGCTGATTTTATATATTATGAAACCTTAGAACTCGCCATTTATAACCTAATGCGACCACACAAACATATATGAATGTTATATATGAATATACAGTCGGCATATTCATATATAACATTCATCGTCAAATGTGGCCAGTTCTGGGAATTGGAATCGATTCCAACAAAAACTGCTCATTTGGGATTGCTGTTTAAAATTGTTCAGTTAGGTAATAATCGATAGCCACATCCGCACCTAATGGTGGAGCTGTAAATAAATATTTTTAGGTAAAAATCTAAGTTGTAATCTTTGGAAAATGGAGTGGGTAGTATATTTGTTAAGAGTTATTTCTGTTTATTTGTAATATACTGTTTATACTGTTTGTTTTCCCTTACAAAATAAAATAAATAACTTTTCATCGTTACCAGATTTTTTTCATGTAAAGCTGACCAACTTAACATAAACTTTCTTTGAACTTACTACACAAATAATGCTTTTTCGTTTCATCCTCCATCACAGACAGGTAGAAGAACAATTAGCTGCAATTATACCAACACTACGGCAAGGATCGTTTGGCGCTCGAATGACATTGACAAGGAGGTGCCATTGATAAACATTTTATGCAATAGTTTGGAAAAAACGTATCGAAAAAACAAGACCGCCATATTGTTTTTTCGATACGTTTTTTCCAAACCGTTACCGTTAGTTCCGATTTTGGCCACGCGACAAAATATACCTGCTATATATAATCAGGTATTGACTTCACACGTTACAATGACATGTTAGGAATACTAAAACCTGTGCTAATACTATGATAAAAGATCACCAATACGTTTTCCAACAATGGTTAAAATTATGAAAGCTCGAGTCAACTGACCTTTGCACGAATAGGCGTTAGACTGTAATGATAGCTTAATGATGATGATGATCAATTACTTACCTATGGAAAAACCCGGTCGTGTAAGTGGATATTAACTACGAGACTATTATAATTAATAATAATAATAATAAACTCATTGACATATATATTACTAGCGTTATAAACCATTTAGTTTGTTAGTAAAAAAAAAACTTAATAACTATGTTAGTATCACTTAGTTGCACTAAGTCTTTGTGAGTTACGGTGGCACTTGTTCGCGAAAGCGGCGGAATGCCACATCCTGCGGCCAAAAGCTTTCTTCCATCACCAGGTGCAGGTAGCATGTTTGTATGCGCACCACAAACGCCTTAAAGTTGACGTTGCCATGCGACTTCAACCACCACTACCTACAATAACCAGACTACAATTACCAGAACTTAAATTCATGCTTTACTATAGTAATAATAAATCTAAAGAGTTTGTTTGAGCGCGCTAATTTCTAGAGCTACCAGTCTGATTTGGAAAAATCTTTTTTCATTTTGTAGCTTAGTTCTTGAGGAAAGCTATAGACTACCTAACATTCCTCTAGGATTCTTAGGAGCCGGGCAAAAGGAAAAAAGAACGCTATGCGAAAACGAAGTAATAGTGCGGGCAGGTGATGCGATGCGACGCGACGGGGTGAAGAAAGAAATGTCGTGCGGACGAAGTCGCGTGCAGAAGCTAGTGTAGGTAAATATAAAATGTAAGCCCCACATTAGACACCCCAGAGTAAACGGCCCGACATTAAAGTCACATTACAGTGATTAATCATGAAGTGAATAATGAATAGACGCTATTTATAATATAATATTGATTGTAGAGCTTCGATTATATCGATTTTGCCCAATTAGAGCTGAGAACGTTAATGATGTAAACTTATACGAACGTGTAATCCTATTAAATTGTGTATCTCCGTTGTTCCCGATTATATTGTGCCCTGTATAAAGGTACTGTGATATTATATTAACGTGCGTCATAATAATTAATTGTTAATAGGTAATGTGCAGATTACAGTAATATATGAAACTTTGTTATTTGTGTTGATTATTTTGTAATTGCAATGGCGATAATGTTTACATAAAACCACGACTAGCGTATATTGTTGAAATGCGGCTGGCGCTCCCTGAGCAGCTTAATGAAAATTTATTATCCTGAACATAGCTTCATTTTGGTATTTGATAAAACATTTACACAGTTAACTTAATAAAATCTAAGTAAAAGAATCCCTTACTTAGATGCGATTTCAGACTCTGTATTCAAAAACCCACAGGTTCAGTAGGCAGTCTAAGGTTACACTGTAGTTCAGAATAATACATCTCACGGCAGCGCTGTTTGCTGCATTCGGCCACCAGCGCACATTCAGCGAGCACCATTGTTTATTCAGAAAGCTTGTGCAAGCCGTGTCTTAGCAAACCACTCGACGCTGCGCCGCTCCGCCTGGCCGGACGAGTGTGATGAAAACGGGCGCTCAATGATCCAGTTTAGGCGAACTAGCGCGCCAGTCATTACCATCTCATTACCATATACAAACATTAGTCACACATCGGAAAGGCTTAGAGAGCCCGCTGTGCCAACAAGGCACGGCTCTCCCGGCCACTTCATGCACAATTATTGTACTTAGCTATTGTCTGCACAAACACGCGGGATGTTTGGAGAACAAACGTAACGGAGCACAGAACGAGATTAGCCCTTGTTTATAGTCTTGCTTACTCTCTTGTGAGTCACAGGCTCGGCCGCATGGCTCTGCTCAGCAAACAACAGAACATAGCATTCATAAAATTCTGCAACATAAACGTGGTATGTTTACAGGTAATCACGTTAATTGATTTGTATTAGATTGGTAAGAATGTTTTCATTACATTTTTGCTGATACTTCCGAACGGTTCTGCGATTTTTCTGAGAAAAAATAACATTATATAGGTAAATGAAAAATAATATTTTTGTTGATCAGTAGGAGTTCAGTGAATGTAGGTATTGAAGAAAAGTTGTACGAGATTTAATTTTGCTCAGAAAACGATCATGATTCCTTTTTTTTTCTAAAGCATTACGTTTTATGACATCTACCAATCTACCCGCGCAGTGGATTACGGCCCACTCCTTCTCACAGAGAAGAGGCCTGTGTCGAGAGGCCTGTGTAGTGGAAACGTTATAGGCTGAGTATGGTTATGTTACTACGTTTCATGTGACCGTCTATAACAAATGAACCAGCATTCATCCCCAGAACATTATTATTATTGCTGCATTATTCCCCAGACCTCACATGTTTCATGTCCTCCTCTGATATTGCATAAAGTATAAAAATCAATATAAGTACCAATTTGAGGGGTCGTAATCTGCCAAATCCCTCGCAAATTTGCTTCAGCCTGAGGGCCAGACGTCCTAATTTGGATGTCATTCGATTTTCACGCGAAAAACTCTATTGCTCTCAAAAATTTATGACGTGCAATACTCGTACAAGGTTTAGAAGAAGTCAATTGTATGGATGTAGGTGGTGTTTAAATATTTACCGAAAGCATATATAATTAGCCTACAATGTTCCCAATGCTGGGACACAAGCCTCCTCATTATGAGTGTTAGGGAGTAGGCTATAATCCGCTGGCACATTGTGGGTTAGTGGATGTTACATGTCTTCAATTTTTTATTCTAGGATATGCCGGTTTTCTCACAATGTTTTTCTTCATCGCTTTGAGAGCAAATTACATACAAAAATTATAGTGCCTGCCTGGGTTCGCACTCACGCACGATCTCCAACTTATAAGTCGGCTATGCGATGCCACTGTGCCGCCACTGCTCTTGGCATCGAAAGTATAAAGTACAGTAATAACACGGTAAGACTATTGGCACAATGTGTTGGAGCTGTAAATTGCTCCTGAGCTGGTGTAGCAGAATGGAACCTCAATCAAAGTCAACACAAAGTTTCCGTTTGCGTTTTGATATTCAAACTGTAGGAGCACGCAAACTATCAACGAGTGGAATAATTTCACAGATCAAACAATTTTACAAATCATGGAATTTCAGGGCCATAAAACGAATAGATTCAGCAGAACGTACAGATGGTGCGGCAACATTGTTCAACACAACAAATTCGTGTTGTTATTAACGGCGCGCCCTAAATAATTCATGGTATTATTGAAGTTACAAAGTACACAATACGAATTTTGGTTATAATTGAAAACGGACCGAGTTTGGCTTATTCTTTGTGAATTTATCACTACGGCCGAGGTGGCAGAGCTACGACGACGCGTTGTTCAGATAAAGTTTATTTTATGACTTAAGCGAGAACATTAATATTCATTACTGGCGCGAAATGAACTAACTTTATTATTATAATAAAGATCAAAGAATGAGCGCTGCGCGGGTAACAGGCTAGCAGGGCCCTCCCGGAGGTTACATTATTATTTTTAAACCCCATATTGCACCTCAATTTGGTGAGCACTCGTAATCTGCGAGCGCTACTTGCTATGGTACATATCATATATTTTTTATTTAATCCTTTCATTCCCCGGTAGCTGCACACGAAGTAGATTGTCGTGCACACAATGTAACAAAATATAATAAGTGTGCCAAAGTGTCACAACACTGATATTTTTGAAATTATGTTTTGTTGTAAACAAGAATAATTTCAGTACTTTGCAGAAATACAAGTTGTAAATAAAAGATTATTATACTCGCACAAAAGGGTTGCGGAATTAACCAATATTTCAGCGACGACATTGCTCTGTTTTAATATAATTTAACTTGTAAATTATTAAATAGATCGTTTATCTACCCCGCAGCTGTAAACTCGAACAGTTATTTTCACGTAAACTTGAACATCTTGTTCGTAATCACAGATTTAAAAGCTTTTATTTTTAATACTCCTAATACCTACCTTCCCATGTTTACTGTCGGACGAGTCTCGGAAGCTTTTTATTTTCTTAAATAAATTAATCTCAAAGAAATGTTTTCACCGTATTTGATTGTTGTAAGTAATCTTGGCACACAATAACAAACCGAGACATTTGTGAGATTTCCTATCTTATCTCCACCGTTTTGTCTTACACAGTGCACACAATTTTTAACTGTATGAAACCTAACAGTAGGTAGCTTTACCAACTGTTATACTAACTACCTCTACTCTATACTTATCAGATTTTAAATAGTGACTGATGAAAACAAAATTTTAATAATTGAATGGTCCAATGATAGATTCTCTTACATTCTTATTGAATACATAATTTATAAACCAAGCAATATTAGTTCGTAGTTTCGTAGTCACAACCCACGTTCCGACGACTTCAAAATGGCGCTTCAGTAGATAATATAAAGCAAATATCATTCAGCAGAATATCTCATTTAAAACATTTCTTTGAATGGTCAGAGTTCTTCAAGAAATTCGTAGCGACTTGCTTGTCTGCGTGACTTCCCTTTAAAGTCTTCGTGTCATTTCTAGATCTGCAATTCTTCATGCGCCATATCTAAACGAGCATCGTAATGACACGCTGGTAATCTCAGTGTTACGGCAACGCCAAATTCTATCAAACGAAAATAAACTCTAACTTTAGGAAGTCAGGTCTCAATTTTGTGGAAAGCTTCACCATAGAAGCATGAAATGAGTAATACCCTTTGAATAATAACTGCATTTAAAAATTTAAAATCATTTTATCACAGCTGCGCCTTTGGGGAATGGAATGAGAGATTGCGAATATATTTACTTGGTGCGTTCATTTAAATTAAACAGATGGTTTGTAAACTAGAAGACTTGCAAGCAACCCTATGTGTACTTCCAAAGATTCTATGTTCAGAGTGGCCATCAATGTTTAGAAAAGAGCTGTCAGACAAAGAGCTCCAAGAGCTTTTTCAGATCTCGTACCTACGCATGTAAAGCGATGATAAACATTTAGTGAAAAATTCAGCAAAAACACCTTTATTAAAGTTATATACAGCATTCCGTAATCTAAGTTGTTCCTTCAGTTACAAAAGCAGGGGGAAATCATAGTCGAAGTATTTACGAGTGCCAACCAATAATATTGTATTGTATTTAATTTCAATTTCAGAGTTTCTGTCTATAACTAAAATTGGAGCAACCCTACTAAAATATCAATTTAATTGATATTGAAGACCTCCGGCATTTTGGTATTGTTTCTTCGTTTCAAATTAAAAACTGATAAACATCAAAGCATGGCTTCAATTAGCTGTGAGTAATTTTCAACCGATACTTCCAGCTAATCAAGTTCAAGTGAGGGTATCTGATAAAATCAATGTTCAACAAACGAAAGCCCATTAAGTTACGGCGCTACTACTCGTAAGTCGTAGCTATCATCATAATGTGACGCAACCTTACACAGTGTCGGTGAGACGGTGTGAATTATGCTCACTTAGTTACTGTTCTGCGCTTAATTTCACATAATCCATCTGAGTGTCGCGTAACCCACATAATTGCGGTGAGGAATTTTGCTATGCGTCGGTCGGATTTGTGGGAGAGCGGGCGGAGCGACGCGATTGCGCGGGCGAGCGCGGTGCGGAGCGGGCCTAGGCGCCTGATCCCGCATCAAGTTGCGAATAATTGAGTGGCACCCTCAACCGGCACCACTCTAAGTGTTACACTTAATTAGACCACGTGAGAAGTGCTTAACGCCACTCACTCCAGCTTTGTACACATTGTTGCATTAAGCATAAACAATTAGCGGTAATTACATTATGTCTGTTCAACATATGTCGCTGTCGCTACATGATACGCGTTATTATTCAGCGTTTGTTTTCTTCATAAAATGCTGAGAGGTGCTTTTATCGTTTCATTGTGCGCTAGGAGAGAGTTGTATAATTTTATTTCCACTTGAACCGTTTTAACGACGCTGTTAGATCAACATTGATGTGGCTATTAGCTGGAAGGGTGACCAATTACGTTTCGCCTCATCTTTTGTGTGCATGTGATAACAAGTTCAGTCAGCATTCTCAGCTGACACGCACTTTGACATTAGTGGCCCTGGCCATGGCGGAGGCTTTTAACTCGGTGAAATGTTTGACTCGGCGCGGGTGGAAGTCGGAAAACTCGGGCGGTAAATAGTCCCGACCCCTAATCTTTTTCCTTGTATACCTACATGAGAATGAATCGGCCATTACTTAAGCCAAGTAAGTTTTGTGTAAGCTGTTAATTTGATAACTAGTCAGAGGGTCAGTTAGTTGGTTAGTCCATATTACATTATTTTCGCTGACGCATATCTGACATCGGTTGCCCGTCATGTGAAACTTGTTTAACGGTTTATCCATAGTCTTTGTGAGGTATTGCTGATCAAGCGTACTCCAGTCAATCGTATTAATTAAACAGTAATCAACTTGTATATTTGAACAGTTATCAATCAAAGTTATGTCTGAAAGCTCTACTAACACAATGCCTTGATATTATGTGACCTCTTATAAAATTCTAAAATTATTTTACCATTCATTCAACGCCCCTAAACGGCTCCTGCTATTTTGACTAAGTAGAACTTAAAGTTATGAAAAAAATCGATAAACGTATCCTTAAAAAGAAGTAAATTTTTGTTCGTCGTACGGCTGAGCACTTGTTCAAGTGTATTCCGATCCCGATGTAATTCTATCGGTGGGAAGACCCTCGGTGCCGGCCGGCGCGACGGCTTCACCTACAGGATTAGGGAATTCGTTCCTTAACTTATGTAGGTACCTACCGACCGACATACCGCTACCGACTCACCCGCCTCACGAACTTCAACGAGACAGTTAACATCCTACGACATTTTTATGACATATTATGGAAACAATAGGAACGTATATCCTAGTATATTAGAAACTTTAGCAATTGTACGTGAACCCCTTATGTTTCGCTGGAGCTATTTCAACACAAAGTTTCGACTTTTACGATAATGTCAGCCATTGCCATTCAAACGCGCTAAACTTTATCAATGTGTGTGAAAGGATAAGCGTTTGGCTCGTATCTTATACATACGTATAGCATAATGCTATCAGATACATTTTGAGCAACTTAATAAGGACCGACGTTTTGAATATATAGCTAGGTAGATACGTGGTTGGGTTCTGCATAGCGCTCCGTTATCCTAGTCTTAGTATTCAGTGGTTGCAATGCAAGTCGATAATGCAGCCATTCTGATTTCCCGTGAGAACAATAAGTTTTCTCGAAATGTTGCACAATAGTACATGTCCGTTTGTACTGGGAATGCACGGACTGACAGAACTAGGATTCATGACTAGGAACTAATACAGATACAGAATTATCAATCAGTTGTAATATCTTACACGAATTCCGGGAAAATGACGAATCGAATAACTCACAATCAACCATTTTTTTTTTCAAAATATTTAATATACCTAATCAAGGTTTTTTTTTAAAAAGTCAAATTCTATTTATTTATTGCATTCCATATTATAAAAAAAGATTTTACGAGTACAAAGGGCTTAAAGCTAGGTACAAAATTACACACACAGTCATACAGATGATTAATAGTTATTCATTTTATAAATATTAGTGTTTGCTTTATTATGCTAGCCAAAAAAGACATCGAATGATAGATTGAGGTTTAGCGTTGGTGATGACAATACGTACTCCTCCCCCTGTTTTTCTATTTCTTTTGTGTGCAATGAATAATTGGTTTATCTATCTATGTAATACCCAGAAAAATCTGTAAATTTAATTAGAACAATTTAACAAGCAAAATCTGCACAAATGTCAACCCTTAAATTAATATGATTATTTCCCCAAAGCATAGACCTTTGTTAAGGTATTATTATCACTCGTTCCGTTATCAAAGTGTCACAGGTCCCCTGGTGCAGACCCCACAAGTTTGGAACTCAAACGGGTCACTAAACTGTCGTGTTCACAGTTAATAGAGAGGTAGCCACTCCTGCAGTTTGTTTTAACTTTCTATTGCTCATTTTCAACTCTTTTTAAGTGCTTGTTGTGCGGTTTCTCACGACAGACATTTACAGGTTTATATACATAGCTACCTACAAGTTGTCACGTTCATTTTGTTTTTTTTTTTCATAAGTGAAACAGGTTTATAGGTCAGAAACGATCCTTTGTTTTAGGTTATAGTTACGTTTAATAGTTACGCTTTTTAAGGCGTATTGTCAGAGCTTTTACACTGGAAGTCTGTGGGTCTGTGACACCAAAAGACCGCTGGATGCTTTTGCGTTCAGTATAATAATATCTTCAGGATGATGTTGAGGCTGCCACGTTTCTGTAGTGTTGGCTTTCATGCCATGGCTTTTTGCCATACGCAAAAGAACGGTATTAATAATGTCAAGCAAACAGAAGTCAAGAAACTCACAAAGGAGGTTGTAAAAAAGTATAAAGCAAAAAAAAACACATGATTACAATTACTGTATGTTAAATTATGAAATAACGTAAAAGGTTTAAAATACTAAATACAGAGTAGCGATTAGGTTATCACAATGAATAGTACAGCTGTCATTACAAGTTGATAACAGATCAGTCTGTTAAAATAATAAAATGTACAATTTTACTAAAAATAAACAACTGAGTTTTTCAAACAAAATGAACAGCCTAAAAATTGGTACGAAATAAACCACCCTTGATAATAATAAGGCACTAAATACGCGCGGGGTGATGGTATCA
Organism: Gortyna flavago; assembly: GCA_963669345.1. Lineage (NCBI taxonomy): Eukaryota > Metazoa > Arthropoda > Insecta > Lepidoptera > Noctuidae > Gortyna > Gortyna flavago. The sequence goes on along the minus strand of OY770129.1, from coordinate 6,298,798 downwards.
ACAATTCAACACAAAAATTTATGGTATTGTTACCAAATAATCACGAATTAAGTATAATGTTGTTAAATACTAAAACAAAAAAGAAAGATCTCATGGCTAGAATATTAATTGTTATTATTTAAATTGTGTATGTTTAAAATACATAATGTAGAATACTTGGTTTCAATTAATGTGATATCCTAATCGCCACACTATATTTATAACAATGAAGCTAATCAGCGCAGCAGTAGGTATCCTGTTATGTATTGAATGATGAAAGGCTCAAATACCATAAGAAGGTATATAATATGCGAACACAAAGCGCCAAACCTTCCAGATGTCTCATTGAATATACAGACATGGCGTAGGCGGTATCGGTTTTCAAGGAATTTCTGAAAATGCTCAATAATTATCCTCTAACGGTATATTGTACATATTAATTGGCTCGTCATAACATGTTTAGCAAACCAGGGGAATAACAATTCTGATAAACTAAATTGAATATAAGTTGTTATATCAATTTGCTCATAAATACTTCTATGTTCTATGTTATGGGTTTGGTTTCCGCACTTAGTCCTTCAGTGGACCATTGTGCGTGGGCCATGGCGGCCGTTGGTGGTTATTCCAACCAGCCCACCTCCCTCCAGAAGCTGATTAGGTCTCCTGGTCTTTTGAGAACATCTGTGTACGATATGGGTGTCCCGAGGGTTTGTGTCCTGATCTGGGTGACGCCTGTGCACTCAAAAAGCACATGCGCATTGGTTTCATCAGCCTCCATGCAAGCTCTGCACAGGGGGCTGTCCGTTATGCCTATAGTGTGAAAGTGTTTGTTTAGCGAGCAGTGTCCCGTGATGGTCCCCGTCATCAGGCGCAGGCCTTTCCTGTCCTGTCATAAATACTTACATAATACATAAACTCACGCCTTCTTCCCATGCGGGTAGGCTGAAACAACAGAACGCCACCTGCCACGATCCTTACGTACTCCTTTTGCCCCCTTTTACGTTCATACATTTGATCATACACGGACGCCGGTTGCGAGTACTACACTCCTGACCTTTCTGAAGTTGATGTACTTCCTACACTACCAATAAGGTCACTAGATCACTCACATCTGCCTTGTAAATATCTAAATTTTGTTTGTCGCCTTTCTTTCATCCTCTCACATGACCAAACCATCTATGCATTCATTTGAATTAAATCGAATCTGAATTAGATTTATTTGGGATCTATGTGTCTGTCACTTATCCCAAATAAATTGGTTTATTGGCAGGAAAATGATGATCATGAATTATGCCTGTTAATTATTCAAAAATTAGCACTCAGCTTTATTTATTTATTGATTTAGGATCTCCAAGAAACGATGTACAGAATACATGACACATAAATAAAGCGCAACATCGGAAGGCTAATTCTCGTTATTTCAAACGTTCAAAATCTAGTCGCAGTCTCATCTCAGCGACAAACAAATGTCAAAATCTGGGGAAATTAGAGGCATTTTTGACAGATTGAGATTGAGATTCTGTGTAGTGTGTACGTTCTAATTGCCCCTCTGGAATTAAGTAGGTGTACTTCTTCACTAATAATAGGCAGTTTTAGGTAGAATGAATGCCAACGTCCCCATTGTTGAGGTACCTATAACTACTTACGGCCTTTAGGATATACAGGATGGCATAGACATCGACACGCAAACTGTAACCATTAATTTACCACATGATTCTAAACCCCCTAGGGTAGGAATTTTTCGTCGGTTATCATATATAAATGAGCTGTTTCATAGAAAAGTAAAAAAAATCATAACGCGGTCAAAATATTATGGAACAGCTGATTTTTTTTTAATAACCGGCGAAAAATTTGAACTCCTCATTACTTATCTACATATTTATTTGATTTACACGGCTTATCAAATCAATTACATAAATCAAAATATAAATAATAAATACTAACATAAAACATAAACTAAAAACAACATTAAATACTATTATTTTCACAAAAATGTAGGCACATAATCATTAAATTGGTGAATTTATTAGCGAACAGATCGCAGTGATTGGCCTCAACGAGTTTATTTAGTGCGATATATATACGACGTTACTGGAATACAACATTAATATTTTCATTTATTTTTATTATTGTAGGTATTATTAATTGATTTGGGCAATTACTCGGATTTCGAAACGGCAGATATCTATTGCTGATTTAGGGCCGATCATTACCGCTGGGCCACCACTACTCCTGTCATTTGACTTAACAACGACCATTAAAAATTATAGTCAAAAGCACTAGTCAGGGAAATTAGTTGCCAAGCAAATAGACGTACCTACAGTATTAATTTGCAATGTCCTAGTCATTTCATGCAACAGTTGTGATTTGAATATTCGGACAATTTATGGTGGTAGTTAATTTGCTAGACAATGTATGCCTCTGATTTTACCTACCTTATAATAATATCATCATATAATTGATATTTATTAGCTGAGGAAGTACAGTGGGTACTTTAACCTGCTTACTGAAAAAGTGACGTAACGAAAAGCTATCATGAGACTTGATTCTGACAAAGAGTTTTTGGTCTTTTATTTAAAGAAAATGTATTTATACATATAATTTTAATGATGGATAAAAAAAGCTTAAAGTAAGCCCAACCGAGTGTATCGTTTTGTGAGAGGTACCTTTTTTAGGTAAAAAAAAGTAGGTACAACATAATAGCAGTTTAAAATAGCTTTTGCTTATCAATGTACACAGGCCAGCACATCAAGCTACCCCAATCTGTCAAATTTCTTTGATAGATTTTCAACTTTACCACAAAGGAATAAGGTTCATATTCAATTGGGGAAATTTGACAGATTGGGGTAGGTTGATGTGCTGGCCTCTGTACTTACTTGTTCACCATGACACTGAAATATCGCCAAATAGTTATAACACATAATATAATATAATGTGAGGGGGCTTATGGCTAAGTAATAACAGCTGCACAGGTCGATCGATTAGGTTATGTTACGATTGCCGCGGTTGGTCCCAAGATTGGTGACCATTTAACCGACTTCCAAATAAGAGAAGGCTAAATGTTCGACTTTATGTATATTTTTTTAATGTATGTTTACCGATTTCTCCGTCAATTGTGGACCTATTACAATATTTTTTTTTTTGTTTATAAGGGTATACTCTCGAGGTGGTCCGAGTGGTTGTCATCAAGTTGGAATCTGATGAGAGGATCTCATGGAAATCGAGGGAAGCCCTCAAATTTTATAGGCAAACCTGTAGCGATTTGGGTATTAATTAAAGTAACTTGAACATTTGCTCTCGGAAATCATTATTTGGTAAAGTGGAGCTGATGATGAAGACCACAGACAGCCATCGGAACTACCCAAAGAATATATCACGGGTTGCGATTACTTTAATATGGCTGCCAAGCAATTTATGCTCGTCACAATGCGTGTGGTGAGTGGTTGTTGAGGAGTTGTCCTGGTTCTTATCAGGAGAACTCCTCAATAATTAATGTTCCAGCATCGGGAAAAGCAATATTTTGTGAAAGGTGATGAGTAGTTGACATTAGGCTATTGTAAATTACAAACTGTCATAGTAAAAAGTAATAAAAAAAACACATTTTTCCAAAAAAAAAAAACAACCGACTAGCGACTTCCAAAACAAACACTACAAATTAAGAAATAACTTTAATTTCGGAAGTCGGTGCCGTTGTTTCTGCATTTTCATTTATTGACACCGAATTCCGAAATTATTTTTTCACTATACAGTTTTTTTTTTAAGTCTATTGTTTTTTTTTTACATTATCAAGACCCCTTCGTTCCTCGGAAAGCACATTAAGCTGTTGATCCCGGCTGTCATTCGTGGATCTTTGACAGTCGTTACGGGTCGTCAGAAGCCCGAAAGTCTGACAACCAGTCTTAGCAAGGATTATCGTATTACCCAGTAACTGGGTTGTGGAGGTCAGATAGGCAGTAGCTCCATGTAAAATACAGGCACACCAACAGTAGGTACACCCACGTTTCGCCAGTTTTTAATTTATTCAAGTATTTGGTTAAAAATTCGCCACTTTTTCTAACACATTTTTCTTAATGCTAATCGTAAAAAATAGAAATACCAACACTTTTCAGCACTCGTTACAAGGTGGAGAACACCGAAATTAAAATTTTGCACCGCATGCATACAGTGGGCGCACGGAGCATTATGAAGTTAAAATTTTTCGCAAAGCACTAAGTACTTTCCTAACAAAACGGCCGAGAGTGTTTTGTAGACCAACGTCCAAGTTATTTTGTCCGTCTCTTCACAGTCTCTTCACATACACAATCAGCCTATAATGTCCCCACTGCTGGGAAACATTCCTCTTCTCGATGCGAAGAAGTGGGCCGTAACCCGCCACGCGGGCCCAGTGCGGGTGCAGATGTGACTACTGACATACTGGTTTCCTCACGATCTTTTCGTGTTACCCAGTAGCTGAGTTATGGAAATCAGATAGGCCTTTCCATGTAGAATAAACTGGTATTTAGCTGCAACCGGTTAGGCTAGAAACTGATCCCAACATATGTAGTTGAAAAAAGTCTAGGCAGATTGATTGAAATAAGAAACCAACTTGAACAAGATGAATTAAAAAAAAATATACATTTCAGTATTACGAACTTCTTAATGACAGTACATTCAGATACCTAGTCATAAAAACCTTCCAAAGCCCCGTCTAAACTATTTAAAATTAGGAGATAAGTCACGAACAGTATTTTACTAGTCCTGAGATAAATCGTCTTACGAGCGTTTACGACGTACGGCATTTCATACAAACTTTCAAGCCATTATTTTTCATACACATAAGCAGGATACAAAGGTCTAAAAATTTTGTTAAGAAAATATTCGAAAAATAGTGTTACAGCCAAATTAGAAAAACAGAGATTTCCAGTTATCTTTTTTTAAATAAGACATTTCAAAAATGTTCTTTACTAACTTTTTAGAACTTTGTATCTTGCTTATGCTTATGAAGTTTCATTAAAATCGGTTCATTCATTTCGACAAACAAGGGCTTGAAAGTTTTTACGAAATCCCGCAAATACGTCGTAGGTCTTAGGAAATTAATGAGTGCCAGGCTAGATGCTCTTCAGGATGAGGGGACATCGTCGTGCAAACTGTAAGCATGAATTCAGCACATAGAAAAGTGCAATACCTACGCGGTCAAAATGTATGGAATAGCAAATTTTTAGGGTTCCGTACCTCAAAAGGAAAAACGGAACGCTTATAAGATCACTTCGTTGTCCGTCTGTATGTCCGTTATTCAAGACCCTTTTTCTCAGGAATACGTGGAGTTATCAAGTTAAAATTAATATCAAATACTCAGGGCTACAATCCCTTGAAGCAGTGAAAAAATTAAACTTCTAAGTCAATGCAATCAAAAGATATGGGCGTTTACGTTCCGAAATGAAAACTATAGGTCTTATCGTTGACCTAGAATCATGATTGATGTTTATAAAGCTGCCATCGAATGCCAGTCGAAAGTAAACGAATTCCAAGGGTCCCCCTGGGCCCCTGGGCCCCGCTCGTTAATTACACATAAAATGCACAACTGCTTGTTTACACCGCGACATTTATCGAGCACTGAACGGGACTTTTATTGACACATTCACTTGGCTATTAGGGTTGCCAGTTACTTAAACGTTAAATAAAGGGCATAATAAGAGAACTTTTAGTTTAATCAATTTTGATATCAGGCAACTGAAACCGAGTTTTTTCTGAATAATTTTCATCTTTAATGAAGAAAGCCTAGCCTAGAGAAATTTAAGTAAACGTTTTATCTTAAAGCTTTTATACAAAGCCTAAATAGGCAGATTTAAGTAGGTAAACATTGTCTCATTGTGGGGAGTCGTTATCTTAAAGGTCAAGTTACACCTTTTATGTTTTAGATGTAGAGAGAGTGTCATTTATGAAGATATCTTCTGGTAAGTACAGTTTCGAGCATACAATACCTTACATTTACCCAACATTAAAAAAAGGATGTTTCTCGCGAAATAACGATTGCAATTTTGAGAAAGAACCTCTTTTATATATTTCATATATGGTTTCTACTATGTTCGTAACATATTTTAGGCGAAAATCACTTTTGAATCTTGCGTAGATAAGTATATACAAATTCTATTATTTTAAAGGTGTTGACTAACAACACAATTTGCTGATAGATCGTCAAACTCATGTTAGCTGCTGTAATTAGCTGACTGATCACTGAAATAACTATAGGCAATCAAATCACTTGACATATTGTGTGATTTGAATCAATCAGTTTGACATTCTATATCTAAGCACATTTTTGTGATAATTAAACTTTCAGAAACCGGTTTCTGAAAGGCATAGAGGTAGGTATATTTACATAAAGTTATTCGCTCTTAAGGCGGATCACACACTACAACGCGCCACGCGACGGGGCGCAGATAACGCGCTCCCGCGCGTGATTTTTTACATACAAATTCAATAAAAAGGCTCTTCCGCGCGGGAAATTGGTCCCGTTTCTCGCGCCCCGTCACATGGCGCGTTGAAGTGTATGATCCACCTCAACCCTATATTTTTCTAATGAATTTATTGCTAACAACCAATGTCAACAAACTGATCGCCAGCCCTACCAATAGGTACCTGATTTCACAACACCCAGAGCCTGTAGTGTTTGTATTGAGCGTTAGTACTAAGTACGTGTGCCCGTACGTATTACCAGCGAGTAATTAGTTACACAGAGATCGTTGCTACTGACGTATGTATAAGATTTACAGTATGTGTGAACTCTGTATCGGGTTGCCTGCCAACCGGATTGAATCAAGTTCCTAGCATAACCTGAGCTGTCTTTACCATGCCTTATTAACTGTTGGTACCTAATGTAATGCATTTATGAAATGCTTAGATGGAATGTAGTTATTATAATTGTCATTAAGACCTTTGCCTTTGACCTTTCAGTGGCTAGGTTCGCTGTGATATCCAATTAAAAGATCGTTGAACAATTCCTAAATATTTTCAATGAAAAAATACGGCTGCGCACAGAAAATGTTTTCTAGATAAAAGAACGGTAATTTTTGTTGAAATGCTGCATAGTGAAAACTGTTATTTTTAACGGAAAATGAGGAAAATTTTACCATTATGTTGAATATGACTGTGGCAAAGTTTTGATAATATTCTCTATATGATTGGCCAGTTTTAATCCAGTCTTTTCTCAATTGTATATGGAGTCATTGAATCGTAAAATACTCGTGTTAACTCGTGTAAAAGCTAAGGGTTGAGAACCGACTAAATCCTATGTAAATGAAGTATTATTTCAAACGGGGCAAATTATTGACTTAACTAACTAATTAATTTCAGACAAATCCTTAAATATTTTGAAAATGGACAGAACAGAGAGGCGTTATGGGCCAACAATAACATTCAATGTTTAAACTGAAACCCACTCCACAAAACAGATCGTAACAAATCAACAACTCCGCTAGTCTATCTTTAATTTGCAAGTAAACAAAAACAAACGGGTAATTGATATAAGAACAGTTTACAGAACTACCTATTGGAAAATTTTGAAAATATCGGAATAAAATTTTCCACGTTCCATGTTCGTCGTGTTCTATGTTCCTTCTTATATTTTGGGGACTGGGCTTTTTGACTACTCTCAACCAAAACATCTAGAAATGTCATATTCTACAAAAAACATTTCACAAATGACAATCAGAGCCTTCCGGGAAATTATGATTTTAAATCTGAAAAGAAAAAAACAAAAGAAGATAGAAGAGAAAGCGGATTATACCAATACCTACCTACATGTAATTATTCCAAAACCTACGGGGTATCTCTTAAACTTTCACAGTAAAAAAAATCTCGAAATCTGAAACATTAAATAGCCCGCAAAGTTAATAGAATGCTGTTGTTTTGTTTCCCTATGATATCTAACAAACGGTTCGTATCTGCACTTCTTTGCATCGTTGGCTGCTCTGCCAAAGAGTACTCAGCTAACTGCGAATGAAATAACAGAGATATGCTAATGCTCCTATTTGAACGTAAGAACTCTTTAAATATTCTAAAATGACCGACTAAAACTCCATAGAGAAAGATTTATTAAATATTAAAGGTTCACTTTTGATGACGAGGATTTTCGATTTTTCAAAAGCTGACACGCCTTTTTATTAATTATATAGCGATGGGTAAGGCTTACTACACTGTTAATTAGGACGTGGCACTATAAAATGATTGATTTTATGACTATTCGATTTCGTCTGTAAAACCAAATGATACGCTGTTTTTGAGTTGCTCTCAACACCACTCAAATCAGTGTGCTTCAATAAAAGCTGGATTAACATCGTATTCCGAACAACAGGCTGAACAAGCGTGATGATTATCGCAATTTCGTGGGGGCCTACATTCGGCAGCAACACTGAACATCCGGCTAATTCCACGATATAGCGCACTAACGCAAGCCTACACACTCCAAACTATGATGAGTGCTATTTATCGAAGCGAACATACGAACTAATGAAACGTTTGATAACAACATAAGACCTCTAAAACATATTGACCCGACATAATGTAACTCCAACTTGAGAAAAATATGGTTCAAGAAAGACCCTTCTTTTATATTATTTACAAGACCGATTAATTATGTTACCGTTACGAACAAGAGCTTTTGTTTAACAGAATCTATTTCGGTCTCAGGTAATTTGAACAAGCTACAATAAAATTAGCAAGGGAAATAACAAACGCTCTCAACTACTAGGTATATCGTTATAGGCCAGGTTATAGAAAGTTAGAATTTTTAAACGCCGCTTAAGAACCCTACCCGATCGTATAGTACCCACTTAATGTTTTTCGTACTTGGTAAGTGGTTTAATTAAAATGTTTAAACGTTCGCCAAACAGTACAAAACATTATGAAGGAACCTCGGAATTAAAACGATTAATAAAACAGAAAGTTTTGCTAATTATTTCGTTTTTATTTTGTTGTACATGAAGCAAAACAGCGTTCCAACTTAGCAATTAACTACTGAACTTTGAAAACAAGCTTAATTTATTGTTACATAAACATTTAACTTATACCTTATCATGCAATGGCGGGGCAATTGCAAAGCGAACATTGAAATGTCCTTACTTCTGTGGCATTTTCTAAGAACGTTTATTTTATACTTAACCTTAAACATACACAACAGAAAATGTTGGAATAAAAGTTAATGTATGTATTACCTTGAGGATAAGGCTTGGAAAAGTGTCAAGTCTTCAAAAAAAAAAGTACCTTTCCGCCAGTCAATTTGTGTGGCATGATAAGCATCATTTCGTACAGTCGTCTCTACCACCTACACAAACGAATTTAATTTACAAACGACCTAAAAGCCTAGATGAGAATGTTATGTAATTAGTAAATTACCCTCATTTTATCTGCCATCCATTTTCGTTTCGTTACAATACCAGTAAACATATCGTAGTCCACTATTTAGTATTACCTACTGAATGCGTGTTTGTTTGGTGTGTACCTTGCCTACTCGTAATCAATGGAAGTGGGTCGCGATTAAAAGGCACTCAATCCGAACCCATGTGCGAAGTGTATCGACGCCAATGCCACCACCACTTGTGCTCGACATAAACCAGATGCCCCACACCACATTGATGCAACTTTTTGTACAATTTGTTAAAGAACAAGCCGATATTTTACACTTCTCTTTGCTAAACGAAGAGTATTTTTGTTTCACTCTGCCTCGGTTTTGATACGAGTATTTTACTCGGAGTAACAACAATGGCTGCAACGCTTGGAACGAACATGAAATAGAAACATGTTGACTTTGAAGAAAATAATTATACCTACATGAAATAGTAAAGAGCCCAGTGTAATTATATGTTCGATCTTTAGAAAACTTCCTGGTGGGTACTTTTTATATAAATTTTAATGATTGTCCGTTTGATTTACCTACTTTAGCTTACTCTTGCTCTTTAATCAGAAACTTAAACCCATTTTCCCTTACGTTTTCGTTTCGTTTAGTATTCAAGAGACAGGATCAAAGCCCTTAAAATTTAAACTACCAGTACTTGACATTTATATCAGTAGATATAAATGTCAAGTTTTGTCAGCATGATTAGCACATTCTTAAATTAATTTCAGAATCTGTAGAATTTTATTATAAAACTATAACAAAAGGAATGACTCATTTAAAATGTAGGGCTTCTATTCGCGACATTGTAACGAAGCTTCTAGAATAATGATTCGCTGATCAAGCACTACCTTTGTAATCACTTTAAGCTTAGATTGTAATGGAGATTTCAGTTATTAGATTGAGGCAAAACGATCTTGTTTAAACATAGATATTGTGTGTTTAAATGATATTTTACCACAAAATACATAGATACAGATATAGGGTGTAAAGAAGTAAAACATCCACATCAAAAATTAAGATTCCCATAATTTTCTTTTATTCTAATACTCAATCAATTCACCAAGAAAATATTCTCTAAAATAAAATCGTGAAACACGCCTGTACGTGTACAACCGAGGCGCAGGTATCTTACATATTCTAGCATGGATTGTGTTCGTAATTTTAGTGACAGCTGCCAATTCATTACGACAGGATTATCGCGTGACTCCGAAATACGTCATGTTGGAAAAGTGAAGGTTTCTTACTACGGCTCCATTGGGCGTCCACTTTCATAAATGTCAGGCAAACCTAATTACAGTTAAATGTACTGTACTTTTATATTATAGAGAGAAAATTGGCTTTTTTCTTAGAACTAGAAGCTGAAAAAGTGGTAGAGCTTTTTATTTGAATTTTCTGGAAAGTTTAACATTAAATACTTATTTTTCATTTCATATAAAATTCACCAATGCTACTGCATGATTGAAGTTTTAGGTATAAGAAGTAAGTTAATGTGTATTTAGCTGTATAATGAAAGCAATTACTTAATAAGGTTTTCTGCAGGGTCGTATTACACTTAATGATTTACATTGATACGCTCTTAATTTGGAACCAACAAATAGATAACAGATTTCCAGTCCTATTAAGTAATAACGTATTACTTAATTAATGTATTTCGTGAAATCAGGTTATAAAACATAGAATGATCCAGAACAAAAGAACTACCACATACGCCTGAGGTGTTTTCACAAAAATAAAAAAAAGTATTACCTCGATACGGAGCGTCGTATAATAAAAGATGCAAACCGACGACGTTTGCGAGCCGTTTCTTTGATAACACATATTGAAACCATACATTACTTCGACTCTTCGGTGTTACCTCTACACCTGATACCAAGATTGCTTGTTAGTATTCAGGGTATCGCATTCTTTCTTTTTACTATCGCACGTTTTAGAGATGATTAAAAACAAGCGGTGGTTTACGCCAGCGTTATATCCTATTTCCTCGCTCTTTTTCACCATAAATATACTTACCTAAGCATATTTTGTAAAAACGCTGCATTGGTGCATCGGTGCAAATTATAATTACCTAACGAGGGTTTGATGCTATCGTTAAATTTGCATTCGCTTTTTAATTAATTTAAGTAAAGTAATATTTTTTTATGAATAAATTATGAGCTTTAGTGTGTATTCAAAGCACTACAGTAACACAACTCGCGAATTTCATGCAAACACCACATTTAGTAGGCATAGATAAGTAGGTATAATATAATATGCTACATAATAAATCTTAAGATATTCTCCACAATGAGCTATATTTTACACACTTTTATAGGAGCGTTTTTACGACATTATAACTTTCATGGAATAAAGTAGTCTGAAAAAAAGACGAAATACCTGCTGCCTGACTCGACTTGCGACGGCGACTTCGAAAATGAAACTATTTGAACAAAATATATTAATTAACTTTGATTCTATAGTGGCTTTTTAATTGAAGTTCATTCAATTTATTTTTCAGTTGAGATTATGGCGTTATTAAAAAGTAATAAATGGGAAGTCGGATGTAGCTACGAACTGAGGAGCGAGTGCCCTTATTGAATGGGCGAGGAAGCATAGAAGGGGCTCTAATGCTCCACTGATGACGCAATTGTTAATTATACACTTGACATGTGTTATTACAAAAGTTTCTGCTGCGAGCGGCTCAAGCTATTAGCTAGGTATTATTATAGCATGGTCTTACCCAACGTTACCAAATGCTATCTACCTACTTACTTATTGGATCGTAGACTCTATACAAAACAAATCGTTAAAAAAATTTAAAGGATTGCTATTTTTACTCGCAGATAAAATAAGCAGCAGACAGAAATAGTAAATCAAATTAGTATCAACTATGAAAAGTAGTTGCGTTACCTACTTATTCCTTATTTGTAGTGCGTAACACACTATTAATCTGCATCATTTTGAAGGATCTTGCTAATCCATTGCTTCATATGTTCGAAAAATTTGTCTGCACAACAACATAAATAACGCAATGAATGATGTTGAACTGTCAAAATAAAACCCATTGCTACTATTAAGTGTATTACGAAATTACCCCGCAGTGTAGACAACTTATCAGAATGCCTAAGGAATACAATATGCCTCTTAAACATATGCTGAAGCTTCTACCTATTACCTATATTGACAGCTCTAAACTGCCAAAATCTCTTTCCGCTTGTCTATCAGTATCTCTTAGAAATACTTTATATTTTACTTTAGTTCAGCAAGAGAATTTGGAGCGCCAATATAAACTAAAGTAAAAAGTCAAACTGTAGCAAACTGCGCATTATTCACTTAATTGGCTTCGTTTTTATTTGTCTTCCGTCCAGAATCCACAATAACGAACGCAGTTATTCAAAAACCAGATGAAGTTGTACGATACCTAGTCAATTCGATATTTGCTCACCAGCTACCCGAGGAACATCGTTACATTTATTGAAGCGTACTATTGCCTCCAATTGTTCTGGATAGCGGCTAGACCGGCCAGAGAGGGGCTGTCCTGTGCCTACTTCAAATAATGTACACTCAGCCCCACTGTAGCGGGGGCTTATCTGAAATGAAAATCTGGAGTCATGAATACGACGAATTTAAGCTTTTCAATGCATCGTTCGACTGTGTTTTTAATAAAAAAATATTTTCAGTAAAACTACTATGTACTGTATGCTTCAGAATGAATGAGTCCATAACAACGACGAAATTAATTGATTCTCATATCAACGTCATCATATTGTTTTATCACTCTTCATTGTTCATTATCTGACTGAATGTTGTACAGACATCGAACAAATACTTGGAAGGCCAGTCCTCATTAAAAATATGTCTACGTTTACTTTGTGTGTTTGTAAGAGTCCCTTTTGATCTTTTTGGATCATAAACCGAACCGCAGCTTACCTGTACTGAGCTTCACAGAGTACTTAAAGTGCGGCGACTGGTTCGTGCACTATCTCCGCCCGCCGGCCCCGCCCGTCTGCTGACACCACACTTAGCACCATTTCCGTCTTCACAAGAGAGCACTAGCTCTCTGAATGCGTGCCTAAGATAACTAAATATCACGCGCGGATAACATGCTCTTTTGTGTACGCAAATATGATGCCACCCTAATAAAATGGCGGCACGTAAAAGTCGCCGTTATTCAAAGTCACTTGCCATTCGAATATTCTTAAGAGTTTCTTGAGGTTTACATCCATGACACTTGTGAATATTTTTGAAATTGAAGGCCCTGTGTATAGCAAGATGTATTATTATACAGATTGCAAATACCGAAGCTCTGATCTTAGAATGTGAGGCACGGCCATTATTGCCTTTGTTCTCGGTCAATTAAATAGGCGCCGACTAATCAATACAAAACTATCACCGCAGTACATTTCAACTATAAATACCATTTACATATTTACACTGTATTCAGTTGTATAGAGTCTAATAATATTTCATCTCGACATTTCCATGTTAGGCAGTTGACTGTGACGAACCGAGGAAAGTAAATCATTTCAAATGAGCGTAAGGCATTGGGAAAACGATCGTTCAGAATTTTTATTAGCCTTCAGTTCTCCGCGGTCGTCTTCGAGTAAAATTGTTGTGCTAATATTGGCATGTGCCGTTACTGTTTGCTCGTTGTCTTTATTCACCAATTTACTTACATTTGAGCTCGCCCCGCGGGTCGTAAAGTAATATTATCCACCGTTGGGCGAGGGCAATAGTGCCTCTTTTACGGGCCGCGAGCGAGCGTCACATGGGAAATTATTTGACGTGGCGTTTAATGGATTTTTGCCTTCATAACACGCTACCTACAGCCAAATAAAAATACTTGTACCTACCTACTCATAGTTACACTTGCATATGTAGAGCAGCTTTTATTGAAAAAGGTTTTGTAAGCACTTTGCTTGTGGACCGTGTGGCTGAAAAATGTGTTGTTGTTCATTAATATTTTGCAGCCTTTCAATTTTCAATCTTCCTTTTCAAATTGAATGTCGCATTAAATGATCGATTGATTTCAATATCGACTACTATTGTTCACAAAAACACAGTTTCATAAAAGTCAAATTAATTGGCAGGGTGTGGACTTTGCAACATACCGACTAGTAGGTACTCGAATTTAGGGACGTATATCAGTAATCTAAATAGCTTAATCAGTATCAGAAGACTGGCTTTGCGACCTCTACCTTACTTGTATACCAGGATCACGGGAGAGGAGAGGTCTTGGTCCAACTAAACACCTGAACCTGTTTTCTCTGAGTAGATCAATAGGGCCCGACTAACGTTCTTTCTCTTTGTGCAGAGTACGGAGTCACAAGCCTGGAGCTGCTAGAATTGCGCGTGCCGGCGCACGTGGCACTGGGCACGCGCGCGGCGCTGTCGTGCCGCTGGGCGCTGGGCCCCGCCGACGTGCTGTACTCCGTCAAGTGGTACAAGGACGGCAAGGAGTTCTTTCGACACGTGCCGCGCGACCACGAGCCACGCAGGAAGTTTCCGCTGCCTGGGGTTGATGTCGAGGTCAGTGAAGGAACACCTTTAGTCTCTAAGGCGCTTCTACTAATGGTGATACTTAAATGGGCAGGCTCATATTTAGACAACGGCAGAAACTTTTCAAACGAAGATATACCTCATGTCAGTACAAGAGAAGAACAATTTGTGAGATTGTTGAAACGCATCACATGATGTATATATTGCAGTAGGTATATAGTACATTAGAGTGGTACCTATGGAATACAACATTCATGAAAATCCGTAGCACATGTCTTGTAGCGTTAGTTCTGTAATTCGGCGAACACTTGAATAGAATCCGGGATTAATAAACTGTTGTCATGCAATGCCGTGCAGTCTCGCCTGTGGAAATTGAATGGAATGAGGAGCGAGGCGGCGATCGCGCTTACGGCGAAGACTATCACCTTCAATTATAAGCGCCTTGAGGTTTGAATAGGTGTAGAAATTGCACATTTATTTTTAGGAACACACTGCTGTTACCTACTTCTGTAGGTAACTAAAGATGAGAAAATTATTACATAAACAAAAATTAATATAGACGTTCTCGATACTGCGGTAAGTGAGACGCCCGCCCGCATAAGAAGTTCCGCTTTCAATCGATATTCATGTCACACTTTTAATATTTCCCGTGTTACGTTGGGAACTACACAGTTTCAAGAGTTTCCAGTACCCAGCCCTCTAACTATAGCGAAGGTTTGGTTGTTGTTTGTTCCTGAACAATTTTGTAAATGCTGACCGACCAGTTAATGCGGATGAACTTTTAGAGTAGATACGTATAATTGGATTAATCCGGTCGTGAGTCGAGTTTGCTTAGGTCTCCCCGAGAGGAAACAATATAAAACTGGACCGGATATTACGCGGTGAAGAGGCGCAGGTGTAAACACACGCGCTCTCGTGTGGGACTCATTTATACTTTCTTTCATTTAGCTGCCGCCGCTTATCATCTACAACCCATTTACAAATTTTTATTGCTTTTTATATTTATCGAGCAAACAAAACGTAATGAAAACAATATCTCCAAATAAATGTAACATTCACGAGAGTTTTTATGTGCGGAGGTATCCGCTCTTACATTACACACTTGTTTTATGTGTTTCGGAACTCTATAATAACTCACCGAGAGAAGTACAAAAAGTAACTTACGAGGAGTTATTGCAAGGGTTAATAACTGCTGGCAGAAAATTCTTGTAAATCCTTTTAGTAGAAGTATCGCTAATAGATGTTTCTACCAAGACCACGCTGTGTACCCTGACGGTTTAATAACAACAGGCGGAAAAGTTCTCGGCGTGTTGTAAAACATAGAAGAGAATCTGGGAAAATTTAAAACGGTATTTACGTATGGAGGTAAATAATTTAGATGGAAAATAGCCTTAGGTTACTTTGAACTTTGTAAGAAATTTCAATCTATACATTAATACAGCCGACAAGCCTCGGAGCGCGTGGCGGAGCGCCGGCGGCGGCGGGCGAGCTAATGACAACATAATAATTAGCGGTGCCTACCTACCCACTTACTTACGGACGTTGTTTAGTTAACTTACTGCGCGTACGCTTTGTTCCTACACTGTTTATCCACAAACTCCGCAGATTGGATTAAGTGTTTACCAACATTTCTTTTTTGTAATAAGATTTTTCTCTCCGGATTTTTCGTAACTTTAATTAAGTTATTAAATTAAGGGGGAAAGTCAAACAAGTAATTTTAAGGAGGATTTTCTTATATTAATTTATTACACATTTCTGTTAGTCTGACAAGACAAACGGGATTATTGAAATCTTCTTCGGGGTTTGTTAGTTTGTATAACGTGGTCTACGTTCTTCCGGCACTTTAGGGCTACAACGAGACCTAGCTCAAACTCCTGAACTCAAATTACTGTTTTAGAATAATGCTAAACATGACTTAGATTCAAAATTAATTTAAGTGTAGTTAGATTAGTTTTAAATCTAAATACATGGATGGAATGAGCATCCCTCTAAGACACAAATCTTAGAACAAAAATGGCTGATAAAAGACTTTTATTTTAAGCCTCACTTGTTGGGTTGTTGTCACAGGCATGCGTTCAAGGAAAAATGGTACTCACACCTTGAGAGCCTGAAGTCAAAGCTAGCGGGTAACAGAATAACACTTTGTTGTTTTACAACTCTATGGGAAATGCAACTATTATTACTTAGCAATTAATATTTTAGTAACAGAAGGTAGGTACACCTTTTGTTTTGCTGTAAACTAAATATAAATTTTAATAAAAACAGACTCTTTGGGTAGTTAGATTCCTAGAGCATTCATCCCTTTTGAGAGAAACTTGCACCTTTCTAAGTAAAAATGGTTTTCATAATAGTTATTTCTTGGAATACTTAGTACACTACATAGTGACGTGACTTACTTATGTGTAATACTTAGTATTTAGTATCTATAAATATCAATAAAATTGAAATGTCTGTTTGTAATGTTAAATTAACAGTAGCAATTTATAAAATACGGTATAAGAAAGTATAGGTAAGTACAGTACTTATAATAAAAAATCTGTTTTTAATTTTTTTGTCTCTCTGTCTGTCCGCCTGTCTGTCTGTTTGTTCTGGTTAATCTTCGAAACAGCTAGACCGATTTTAACGGGACTTTCACTGGAAGATAGCTGATGTAACTAGAGTAACTGAGGCTACTTTTATTTTTTTTTATTGATTAGGGTTGCGCGCAAAAAAACCCATGAGATCCAATTTGTTTTCCGACAAGCACACGAATGAAGTCGCGGGCACAGCTAGTTTAGAATTTTTATTTTATTTATTTGGCTCACCAACAATTGAATATACTGATACAACGATAGACTGATCCAATAGACTTATAGACTAGTGTACCAATTTCTTACAGGTAAGCACATCATGCATTACCTACTTATTTGTCGATTGATATTGAGCGCCTACTTAAATAAATAACATAATTCCTTTGTAGTATTTATGTTTGCTTTACCGACCATTTCAAATATTATTTTCTAGCAAAAGCGCCAGAATATTGAAAGTTATTCTATAGGTACATGCTAAAGAAGAAATGGAATAACTTCAATACCACTTATTTTGTCTGTACCATGGTATGATTTTTGAAGAGAAAACTTCTTTTTGAGATGGGAAAAAACCATTGAACTCGCGACACTGTTACCGACACCGCGCTACATTCGGATGTGTTTGGCTGTCCTCGTATTTAATGTATATCCGATATGTCAGTGAGTGATGGCAAAGTATTCTGTTTGTGTTTTGTTTTCACTTCTGTCTTCACTCCCGGAGTGTTTTTTTATCGAACATTTGTTTGAGAAAGGTTTAAGGGGGGGCATAAAGCCTGAAAAAAATCAAATTTCACCCGCGCTTCCTTGCCTACCCCTCTCATCAAACACGACAAAAACAAAACAATCCCTTCCCGCCAGCAGAAACTTTTCGCCCGGCCAAGTAAGCCAGAGATTAAAACAGAAGAATAACTAGCAGGGGATCGAGGGGGGAGGGGGGGGGTTCTCATGGGAACAGATCGGTATAAATCATATATATTTGTGTTTGAATTTCCATCTTCTGTAATAAGTATATGCAAAATAATCAGATGAAACGGCTCTATTCAATGTACCTAAGTATTATAGCAGGCTGTGCAAGTAGATATCTTGATAGGGCAATATTATTGTATGTCCCTGAATCTGTTCCGATACTGGTAACAGATTCACGGACATACATGTAATACAGCCTATCTATGAATTTCCAATTCTGGATTGAAGGACTAACTTTACTATACAGTAAAAAAAAAAATCTTATATTAGAGAGCAAACCGAGTTGAATGCCTATACATTTTCGATTCCGAATGAAATTACAAATGAACGATTTTTGGATATTTTCCTGTACCTATTTATGCTGTGAGACCTTGCTTCTTGCCAATTTTCATTATTCTAGGTCAACGGGAATAATTAAAACGTATAAGGTACACCCAAGGATTTAAATTTCAAAACACGCGACATGAATGGCAATTTATGCTAGCTTCTAAGTCAGCGTCTTTGAGGCTTGATATTTCTACAGCTCCAAGAAACCGTAGATCTAAGTATTTGATATCAATTTCAACTTGATACGTATTCCTGAGAAAAAGGGACAGACGGATGGACAACGAAGTTATCCTGTATCTAAGGTTTTCGATTTTTCCTTTTGAGGTACGGAACCCTAAAAAGCAAAAGCACTTCCATCAAAGTATTATATTACATACTCCTAAACATAAATCATGATGAAAACAAACTCAACTAATTTGTTTTTTAACAATATAAAGGCCAATGTAATCACATCGCTTATCTTATGATTTTTTATTTTGAGTTATATAATCAAGCCTTTTTAGAATGACGACGTTGTAATGGTCATATTAAGGACAAAGATGATTGAAAATATCTATCAAAAATCTTAGAAAACTTGTCGCACCGCAGTGATGAGCAACCCTATTTAATTTTCTCGTATTGGTTTCTCAAATTACAATATCGAAATATGATCATTGTTCATTCCCTTTATTTTCAATGCAATTCTTTAGTAAGTAAAAACATCCGTTTATTTTGCATATACTTACTATACGCTAAGTTTGAATTCAGAATCTAAGAATCATGTCTTAGTATTTTTTTGGAACTAGAAACTCAATGTTGATGTGACAAAGTTCAAATTCCAATGTAACCAAATTTTGTTTAGGACCTACAAGTTGGACGTCACCACATCTTGATGAAAAACAGTGTTGACCAAGAAAAAAATTATATTTGTATATCGTGGATTTTTCTTTGCAGGATCGTGCAAAGTCAATAAATTAGCAACAGTGATACCCAAATAAAAAATGATATTCGTATGGTGGATTTTGCACTGTATTATGCAACGTCAAACGGCATGTGTCATAAAAGCCTTTCCTGCGCGAAGTGCGAGTAGGAAAAAATCCCCACCGAAAACATTTGTGGAAAACGAGGCCAAGTTCGGTACAAAAGAAGTACATGTTTGTCGGATTTACCAACATGGCATCTATGTAAATGGGTTCCAAAGTCTAAAGTTCATTAGGTTCCTCTTTTGTAACTGTTGAAACTTTGGCTTTAAGAACTTGCCAAGTTATAATATGAACTTTAGACTTTCTCTCAACTCTATAGAACTTAGCACCCATTCAGAGCTTAACTCTTTTATCGGCGAAGCCGACAATCCCAAACATGTTGATCCGTCACAACCTTTACTCATCCTCACCATAAAAAGAAGGCTAGTCATGAGAACACTATCTGTATGAAATATTTCATGAGCACACCGTTTCGTACTTTTGTCCACAATAAACTCATTACGTATTTAATTTCCGATATTTCTTTTGTATGCTCCAATAATAATATACCCTTTACGCTGAATTTCGAGTTTCAACTTGATTTAGGGAATAGTACTTACTAAAACCTTATACGGAGTTTGTCAAGAAAAGTGGAAGAAAACGAATTTGGATTTTGAGTTAATCACCGTAAGGTCTAAAATCTCCAGCACGAACTTTCAAATGAACGCTAGTTGGCTATGTTGCAAATTTTCTCCGCAAGAAAATGAACCGAAGTGCAGAACAATGGCGCTAGTGGTACTATACCAGTCAAAAATCTGTCAAATAAAATGTATGTCATCTTGACTTTTCAAATATCAACATTGAATTATTTCAATATTTTTATTTTATAGTTTTGCCTCGGTATTTGTTTAGTTTATCAAGTTTTATTGTTTTTAATAATCGTTTCGGGAGTGGTTTTAGTTATTTTTCCATGTTTTCTGTTTCACAGTGTCTTTCCTACAAAGTGATAAATTACGGAAATATTGTTTACGTAAATTAAATAATAGCAGCGCAGCCGAAAATTTGAGCGCAGTCCTCTCGTCTCAACAGAGCGGGGGCGACTGATTTGTGAAACACATATATGTTTGAAGTTCCCGCAACGTGCGACGGAAGATGATTTCTTCCACGAACTAAGAACGTCGTAAGTGCTATAAGCTTATCGTCGTAATAAAACCACAAATAAAAGTAATAAAAAAAAATGCTTCCACAATCTAAATCGCTTTATATTAATAAATTAATCATCAAATTTTCATTCTAGTAGTCATAAGCATATTAAGTACAAATCGAAAAGTCGTGAAAATTGGAGGTGACTTCGTGATGTTTTTTATTAGAGAAAATTTTACTATTTTGTCTTTCTGTGCCACAATAAGTTTGGAAATATCATGTAGTTATTCGTGTTATTTTTATTTTATACCTAAGTCTCATCAATTTCATGAAAAATCATATTGAAGTTAGGCTATTTTGGTTGATACCTGCTCTTAAGCTACAGACAAACAACATAGAAAACAAATACTCAAACAAACAATAATGTCAATGTCAATGTCAAAACCTGTCTGCAATCGGCGGCACCTCAAGAAAAACCACTTTATCACACGTACAATGAATATTAAACATCCTCCTTTCTTTGTACCAGAAATCAAGTCCAAACGGTGCGAATGTGACGCTGTACCCGGCTGTGCTGGAGACGGGAGGCCGCTACAGATGCGAGGTGTCGGGAGAGAGGCCCCTCTTCCCTACTGTGTCTGACCATGGAGACATGGTTATTGTTGGTAAGAATTAAGATCATTTTATTACTGACTAAGTATTTAGTTTTCAGCACATCGTTTAGATTCGCTCTTTATAATTTATTAACATAGGTATGTTTAATATTGACAATGTTAACTGAGTACACGTACACCTTATGTTTTGAACCAACATTTTTTTACGCCTACCTAAATGGCGAAACATGTTGCTACTTTCTCATTTATCGAATTGTTCACTCGTGTTTTCCAAAATAAATATGTCTTTGTTCTTTAAGAGACCAATGCAATGTATTGGAAAACGGCTTTCTTATAGGGGACAATCTCGATTTTGAGGCAGCTAGATCACACTAGCCACGGCCTCTGCAGAATATTTGAGTCATGAGTAGAAGTAGTGGGGAGATTTTGAAAGAAAAAATCGTTCCTTGTTTAAAACAACAGAAAGACCAGGCAATGTACTTTCATACTTCACGCTTATAGATCTAAAAAGGTCGTAAACATCAACAACAACAAACTAAAGAAAAGAAAAACATACGATCCAGGTTCGGTTTTTGAAATGTTGAGAAAAACAAAATGGCTGTCTAATTTGTAGTCATGAGTTCACGTGGCATAGCACAGTGGCACATCATGACGTTTATTTTAATGTGAATTTCAATTTGGAGATGGAGGCAGGGGGCGGCAGCATAAGTTTATTGCCTAGTACTTGGTGGAATTGCAAAACAATTAAGTAATCCCATCTACTTCCACATTTTTGTACGTTCGCTTAAGTAAGTTAGTTGTTGGAACAGTACCTACTAATGTATTGCTAATAAATTGCTTTTGATAATATTGACCTACAAAATTGGAAAATTGGTTCTATTTTTAGATTTTTAATAAGTAATAGGAATATTTTTTTCTTACTGAGAATAGTGTCAGTTAAATAATGTTTTTCCCAGCTAATATTGCACGACTCATAATGCGAAGCATTAGAGAGTGTTTTACGATCGATAGTTTTTTTTTGCCTTCTTTCTGCAACTGTTTCTATCCTACTCCTGCTAGTACACAGAACCTACTTAATGTATATACCATTGTATAGATAATTTAATGGAGATTAATTCCGTACTTCCGTACTTTCAAAAATTGATTTAATGCAGTAGAAACAAAAAACACAACAAAATTTAAAAAAAAAAATCCCGTCAATCAAGTTTAAAACCTGAAAACATTGTAGCTTGCGAAAAAATCATTTACTTAATTGAGTTATTTTTTTTATAGATTCGTTTCACCCATAGAAGGAACCCTATTGAAAATGGCTATTTTATTCGTAGTTTAAAGTAATTATAATTAATAAAAAACTAACTAATATAACATCTATGGTTTTTTATACAATCAAATGAACATTATGAGTCGTACACTTTTGGATTTTTCCAAACTGTATACAGCTATACGACCCACACGAAAACAACATCATGATACGAGCATGTGAGATATTTTACAACGGGCAAGCGTGACGGGTGGATTCTACGTGTAGTACTTGTTTATTATTCCTATAGCGTAAAACTCTATATTTCGCTCAAACTTCACCATCAGGTTCTACAAACTAAAATCAATCATATGTTGAGGGTTGTGCCACGTTATATTTTTTTTGCAAACAACTTTATATTTTCTAAGTATCCTCGAAATAAAATTCTCGTCTCCGTAAAATTCTATAAGATGCTTGGTTCCTATGTGAGGATATAAACGTCAGCTACAAATTAATATTTACAAGAATAACGTTTATATTTTATAATTTTTTAGCTGCTGATGATTTAAGAAAAAAAATTACCTATATAAAACTGCATTCAATAAATAGATACCGTACTTACCAAATTTTCCAGACTGCACATAACACGGTTACCTACTTGTAATTAACGTTTTATTATTATTACAAGTAGGTGGTATCTCGCCTTAGATCCATCTGATTTACCTAACGTAACCATTATTTACATCCAGCGCTTCCTGACCACGGCCCCACAATCACGGGCTCCCGCCTCCGGTACCAGATCGGGGACCGGGTGCAAGTCAACTGCACGTCAGGCCGGTCCAGGCCCGCGACCCGCCTGGCCTGGTACATCAATGGGGAGCCAGCCCCCTCCGTCGCCCTGGTACCACCCTCCCATGAGAAGCACGAGGATGGGCTTGAGACCACGAGCCTGGCGCTCGACTTTAAAGTCAAGCCTAAGCATTTTAGGAAAGGAGACCTAAAACTTAAGGTGAGAATAAAAATTAGTTTTATCACACTATCAATCATAATCATTATGAAGGATATTGCTAATCCATTGCTTCATATGTTCGAAAAAATTGTCTGCTCAAAAACGGCGTAAATAACACAATGAATGTTGTTGAACTCTCAAAATGAAAGCCATTCCTACTCTTAGTGTGTTACGTTATTACCCCGCGTGACAGAAAACAGTTATAATAAGTATCTACTGTATAAATGTATACACTCCGACTTTGTAAAGTTTTTTTTATTTACGTGCATAAATATTTAATACCTGCTTAAATATCTCGACTGATTTGGCAATTTTTTCACCAAAAGATAAAGATAGTTCTAGAGGTGACGCTGGTTTAAAAACAGTTTGATTTGACCAAGTTCTACAAGGTTTCGTTTTAATGCCGTTGACCGATTATAAACTATCTACTGTTTGCAACACAGATATTGTTAAACCAACATTGTATATCAGAATGAGCTTTAAATCATGATAACTTTTAAAGACCGTCATTTTAGGTACCCGGTTGCAATTCGGTCGAAAAATCGGAAAATAAAAGGTTATTGTTTGTGCCCTAAAACGGACTAAACCTAGGCATCGCCGAATTTGTTTTGCCAGTACCAGTTTCAGGAACTGCCTACTCTACTCTACTACAGAAACTCAAATTGATTGGGATACCTCAATTATCTAAGAGTTTTTTAATTAGTGGTTATCTAAAATAACATCACGTTCTCCTGGTTCTTACCAGGAGAACTCCTCAACAATTAACGTCCCAGCATTGGGAAAAGCAATATTTTGTAAAAGGTGATGAGCAGTTGACGTTAGGCTATTGTAACTTAGATAAATCACAAACTCTCTCACTAAAAAGTGAAAAAAAAACTTTTTTACAAAAAACTACAAAGTGATAAATAACTTCAATTTCGGAAGTCGGTGTCAATAAACGAAAATGCAGAACCAACGACACCGACTTCCGAAATTGAAGTTATTTATCACTTTGTAGTTTTTTTTTGGAAGTCGGTTATTTATTTGTAAAAAAGTTTTTTTTTATTATGACGTGTAATCGTGAAATTATTGCGAAGGTCTAAAGCAGGCTATTTAGAGTAAGAGATCAGAGGGGCAATTAGAACGTTCACAGTCTGCCTTAAGTCTCAATCTGTCAAAAATACCTCTAATTTCTCTAAGATTTTGACAAGTTTATAATTACGGGAATTGGTCTTCAGATTCAAAGTAACACATTATAATTATTTTGGAAAACGAAATGCAAATGCCTTTTGATCTTGTAAAGATCAGATAACCTTTTTCGAAATCAGATGAAGATAGATTGTTTTCTACATGGATATGTCGTTATGATCCTTTTTTTTTTTTTTAAGGATGGGAAATCATCAAATGACCCCTCCCGCTCTGGGTGGAGCGGAAGGGAGTGTCAGACTCTTACCGACTAAAACCCATCCGTGTTCCTTCCTTAGCCCTTTATATTCCGGGGCAGCGGTAACCCTTTCGGACAATCCCGCAGCCCCGGCAGGCTTCGGCCCTGACGGGCCCCTCCTTATCTGCTGACATCTCTTTGAGGCGCGCGTGGAACACATACGCGCCGTCCGGCACGGGCCTGGTCCTGATCGGACGGCAAGTTACCCATTACTCGCCGTCCGCAGGCCCGCGCCGCCGTCCACAGGCCCGCGCGTCGTTATGATCCTTAAAAGCGACATAAACGAATACACAGAATCATGTTATCAATAGACAAGGGGGTCTCATTGTGCTGTCGAACATATATATCTTGGAAGCTCATAAAGTGACTCCAATCAAGTAGAACTAAACTGATGTCTGACAAGATCTATGGAGCAACCGACAGGAAAACTTTGTAACAACACCGATTGTAACAACGATTATTTTCGTGTAGACGTAACAACGAGTTACGGTGAATCACATCACAACACATTAAAATCAATCTTGGTTACGAAAATGCTTAGTTTATCGAGTGACCTAAAGGTACCTACATCGAGAACAGAGATAATACGTCTAGCAATTAATGTTCTTAGATAAATTGTTTTCGTATAGATACCTAAACCTAACAGAATGGTCTTTATAATATTACAAGAGGAATCGATACTAAGTATCAGATGGTCGTTTACCTAGATAATAATAAGGATATTACAGATCAAAGGTCGACTTGGCTTTAATACTTATCCTTATCTACCCCGTGTTAACCTGGAACGATGATTTCAGTTAGTTGCCTTGACAACCCCAACATGGCTCCCCTCATGACCCTTATGCACCCTACACCTTGCTGACAACCTTAACGATAAGTTATTGACATGATTTCTCCCAATTACGGACATAACTTTCAGAAAGTTCGGCTGAGAATCTTTTTCACGTGTTAATACGTGTGTAAATAGCTATATTTTTATTATATCAATAATGTTCTCTGTAACATATAATTGAAAGGATAAATGTCATTCTGACAAAGCATGGAACAATCTTTTCCGCGGTGTCGTATAAAGCAACAAAAGTATTGTATCAAAAGTTTTGCCGCCAGCATCACAGAGCAATCGGTAACTTTTGTAGATTTCCCGCTCGATTGCAACCGTCCGTTGCGCTGTCTACATTTAGGGGATAAAAATTTACTAAAATATGGTGTGACTGACGTTTATGATGTTGTTCCAGTGTCTAGCAACAATAGCGACGGTGTACTGGCGGAGCAACGAGGAGAGCGTTCAGGGGGAGAGGCTGAAAGGCTACTCCAGGTCACGGGAGCTGACCGAGGGCGGTTCCAGGGCAGACCGAGTACAGGCTGCGGGCAAGCCGGGCAGTATCGCGCCCGCTCTAGACATCACACCCTACCTACTCCTCTTATGTGTCATGATACATCTATCACAAAATAAATTCCACTCGTAAAATAACGATTGTTAAAAAGTATCGAAGTGAACTATTAATAAAAGAGTTTGGTAGCTTAATAAAGTGATGAAATGTGCTAAAACTTTCGAAATAAAATGCTTGATTCAATACGACTACGAGATCTAGGCTTATACGAATGTATCCAATTTTGCATGTCTGACTAAAGTAAGTAATGAACTTCAATAAATCAATTTACAATGGTTTATCGATATAAACCATTGTAAATTCTGTTTTGTCATGAAATGTGTGCCATCATTGTCTACAAACAATCAGTATTTTAGTTTACACCTCATGCTTATTTCCAAAGATAATTTCGGTAACCAAAGTTAGAGCATTTTAATTAACTGTTTTACAGTCTACCATTTTATAATGACAAATATATTTTATAATTATAAAGAAGCGCAAGTTTTTACGTGTCATCATTCCAATATAAGGTGATAAACCGTTTTATTTGATTGTACATAATTATAATTAGGTACCTATGTCATTTTATAATGTTAACATATCACAATTGACTAACTGTATTTTTAAGAGGCGATTAATGTTGTATAACCATGCATTTATTATGAGTACGTTGAATAAGGATACCATTTGATCATACGATAGTAGAACATATTTTGTTTCCTCACTCTAAGTTAGAAAGTAACAAGATGATGAGAAAAAGATCTTGTAGAACAGAGCCTGAAAGTTGTGAAAGCATATGCACACGACTACGTACGATTCGCTCTTTCGATACATTCAGCTTTTCCTAACGCACAACAATTCACGATCCTAACGAAAACAAGTCAATTTAACCAAGCTCAAACTATTGCAACTTTTTAAAATAAAATGCCATTCCCAAAAATACCTGTTCCTGTCAATATCTAAATCTAGTTGCCTCACATGGTCTCATCCCTGCCCATCTTCTCCCAACCCGTCTTAACAATTGTTTGGACCACGTGTTACTGAAAACAAATTATGCGGCAACCACTTTGGTTTTGGAAACGTCAATAACAGACCATTCCGCCGTCCTGTTGAACATAGAAATTTCCAATCCAAATCGCAGCTCAAACAAACGCACTTCACCCCGCCTAAACCTTTCTAGTGCAATCACTGACATCGAGAACTGCGATTTCTCAATTATTTTCCAACTAAATGACCCCAATATCGCTATGAACAAACTTTATGAAGTACTTACACCCATAATAATCAAGAACACCTTATATAAAACCATCCCCTGTAAACTTAGAATAATTAAACCTTGGATTACCGTCGGTTTGCTGAGATGCATACGCAATCGTGATAACATGCACAAGAAATTAAAAAAGGAACCTGAGAACCCAATTTTAAAATTAATTTATTTGCGCTACCGAAACTATTGCAACAATTTGCTAAAAAACCTCAAAATTTCATATGAGAAAAAAGTTTATTTTGATGCCAAAAATAACCCAAAGAAGATGTGGGGAGCCGTACGAAACGTTCTCGATTCACACAAAAATAAGTCAGTACCGGTTGACCTTCTAAAAATAGGAAACGACCCAGAACAGGCAGTAAACTCCGTGAATCGGTTTTTCGCCAATGTAGGTAGAAACCTGGCTAACAACATTCCACAAAACCCAAGTAAAGCCCAATGTGTCCCACCCCGTCCAGCTGGAATCCTGAACTCAATAGTGTTACTGGAAACAGACGAGGAACAGGTTGGGGCTATCATAAAAGACCTTCGTGTAGACAGCGCCTCCGGTTGGGACGGCATATGCCCTAAATTGTTAAAACTCACCAGTCACAAATTAGTTCCACCGTTAACACATATTTTCAATCTCGCCCTAACCACTGGCATTTTCCCCAAACCCCTTAAAAAAGCCATCGTTCATCCGATCCACAAGGCCGGTGACAAAGGCAGTGTCAACAACTATCGCCCAATCTCGGTACTTCCAGCAGTCTCAAAAATACTGGAAAGAATTATTTATAAGAATCTTCTTAAATTTCTGGACAAATATAAAATAATTGCAGAAAACCAGTACGGATTCAGAAAAGGCTTATCGACGGAAGATGCCGTATCAGCTCTATTAGACTCAGTTGTTAATAAAATCGACAACAAACATAAATGTATCGGTACATTTTTGGACCTTTCTAAGGCGTTCGACACTGTCTCTGTCCCTATTTTACTCGAAAAACTTGAGAGGATCGGAATACGTGGCACAGCCTTCAAATTGCTGCAGAGCTTTCTTTCAGACCGGACCCAGTGCGTTAAAATAGGCGAATACATCAGTGGTGAACAACTTCTGGACTTCGGTGTGCCCCAAGGGAGTTTGCTCAGCCCCCTTCTCTTCCAAATCTATGTCAATGACCTTTGTCTACTTACACTTCCCTCTACTCAAATCATAGCATACGCAGATGATACTGTTTTACTGTCAAGTGGATACGATTGGGCAACGACAAAGGAGGCCGCCGAAAGTTCCCTGAGTCAGGTTATGGTCTGGCTGGCGGCAAACAGTCTAACCCTGAATGTCGCCAAAACCAATTTTATCACCTTTTGCTCCAAACCTTCTGCTCTTCCATCATATTTGTCACTACAAATCAAAGCACATGTTTGTGATGGCGATGATAGCGTTCATAACAACCCCTGCTCATGTCGGACAGTGACGAGGGTCTCGTCTGTCAAGTACCTCGGTCTTTACCTGGACTCTAATCTCAGCTGGAAGGCCCATATCGAATCCCTGTCTGCACGTACTAGGAAATTGATTTATATCTTCAAAAAGCTAAGGACTTCTGCACACAAGGACATTCTGAAAATGGTTTACTCCGCCCTATGTGAATCTATTCTGAGCTACTGTATCGTCGCATGGGGCGGTGCTGCCAAAACCATTCTCATACAAGCTGAAAGAGCCCAACGTGCGGTAATAAAAGTCCTCCTCAGTAAACCATTTAGGTATCCCACTAAGCTGCTATACTCCGAATTTAAGGTCCTAACGGTCAGACAAATGTATACGCATCGATCTATTTTAAGAATTCACAAAACAACTCCGCCGATTAGTAATAAAAGCCCCACAACCAGAAGAAGACCTAAACCAGTCTGTCCCAGAATTCGTACTAACACTACCTTTGCACGTCGACATAACCGCTACTTAAGTGCATTAATGTACAACAAACTCCACAACAAACTAGACATACAACACTTAAATTCGTTCCAATGTAAATCCAAAGTTAAAGAATATCTGCTCACCCTAAACTATGACGATACAGAGGAACTACTCAAACCATAGGTAACCAGGCACACCCACACACATCCACTCACACACTTACAATCACACACCCTTACACACACAACACCCGACACATAAAAGAAAACTTTTCCGTTAAATCCAAAGAAGTTTAAGTACTTCTTTTTTTTTCTATTTTTTTTTTCTTTCTTATTTAACTATTCCCCTTCCCAATATCCAAGCCGTACTAACCTGGTTTATTTTTTATTTTTTATTTTTAATTTATAAAGTGCACATTACCTATATTCAACCTTTTATTATTATTGTAATGGACGGATGGATGACCTCCGTAACACAGGTTTTCCTAGCATGGGGGTCATTGATCATGTTTTGAATCTCATCATTCTGTTTATCAAGTGTCACCTGTAATTGTGTACCTACCTCTTGGTTAAATAAAAAAATTATTAATTATTATTATTATTACCTTTTTGACCTTCAATAAAAACAGCACTCAAATGATATGTCGAGAATTAAAACGTCAGTCAGAGTTATGCGTTTTTTCGTGTAAATTGCAGCAATCATCGACAGTGCCTGACGCACGTGTAGTTTATAGCGCCAAAGGTGACATCCATCGTGAATTGGAACGCACTGTGTTAAATGGGATTTACCATTTTTATATTTCAACATTTTCATCAGTGCGCTCTGCGTTTGGTAGTAGCAAGTTATTTATAACATCAAAGGAATGAGATCGTTTGATGTGGCCCATAAGCTAATACATCTCACACTGCTCATATTGACAAGTATTTGATACATTTAGGTACTAATCGGAAATTCGCGGTAATTTCTACAGAATAAACGCATACGTCCCATGTGATTGGTGCAAAGTACGCGGAAAGCTAGTGGCGCTTAAGTTTCGAACTTGCGATATCAGGCTATACAATATAGTAGCTACACGCAAAAGTTGGCTCTACAGGAACACTACGATAGACAAACTCGCCCACAACACTTTTGTGGCGAAAAGGAGCGAGTCTTGTGTAGTTTTATACAGTTTCTAGTGAGACTCAACCATTTTGAGTTTGTATTTTTTAAAGTCGACATCAAAACTTCGAGTTTTTCGAGTGGGAGTACTCTTCACTAAGAATAACGATGTTTTAAAGTTTATACAACTAATATAAAAGCCAGTTATCCAATATAAGACTGCCTTCTTGGTCTAGTGGTCGCCAGCGCTACCGCTGAGCATGAGGTTCTGGGTTTGATCCCCGGGTTGGACAAAGTATTATTGGGTTTATCCATATGGAATTTTTCAGTAACAGCTCGGAGTCTGGATTTTTGTTTGGGACTTAACATAACTGGTGAAATGTGCAGGGTGCTACCTAACCCTTTGGGGAAGACAGGCTTGATGATGTTATGAACCAAGTAGCAGCGCCCCGCGGTTTCACCCGCGTAATTGTTGATCCCGTGGGAATATCGGGATAAAAAGTAGCCTATATGTTAATCCAGGGTGGCAGCTACCTCCATATTTTTTTTTATCAGAATTGGTCTGGCCGTTTGAGCGTGAAGAAGTAACAAACATATTACACACACACTAACAATCTTTCGCTTTTATAATATTAGTGTGATATACTCATGTAGAAAGTACTAATTGCTTATCTAACTACATAAAGCAGTCATTTGTGATGTTAACATGCGACAAGGCTAGTAAATTGCTTACTTTCAAAACAGTTACACCGCGATTGATATCATTTTTACAGTAACACAGAAAGATTATATTTTGTCATCCCGTTGAATTGAAACTTATCATAACGGAATGTAAAATTATATAAGGGCTTATTTTTTCTACGCCAGATAACTTTATCCGAGGAATAATTTTGAATTTTTGACAGTTCTTCCATAAAAACTGTCAGACGTCAATTTTATTCCAGGAATAAAAATTATCGCTTTATTGAAAAATTAGCCCTAAAAGTGACAAATGAAATACCCATTTAATGTATTCTTATCAGTTTTATTATTACAGCATCCTTTTCGCGGGACGGTAAATAAATTGTACCCAATTTAGAAAAATATTTATCAAATACTAAGTACTTTATCGTAAATTGTTTAGTATTTATACAACATAAATAAAGGAAATATAATTACAATGTATATATTTTGTAAATTACTAATAATTTATATTTAGGTAAAGACTTATTTTATAAGTTGATGCATCACCCCTCCAATTATAATGTTATTAGGTACCTTAAGTAATAACATTTAACAAATGAAGTAACGTATTCTGCAATAAATGGTTGGTCGCATCAATTTCTAGAATTTCAGTCAATCTATATTTTACCTAGTCACCCTATATATTTTAGAAGTTGCTAAAGTGACTGTTGTTTTTATGTAAGGAGACTTTTATTGCCGTAATTTCGGTCTAAAATTATCAAAAAAACTATATCTTTACCATTGAATAGGCATTACGGTTTGAAATATTATTGTATTCTGATAAAAAAAATAGCACTGAATGTACAGGGATAAGTATAAAGAAAATACTGACTCGTAGTTGAGTAAATAATATACAAAATTATAGTGAACAAAAAACATTTTTTTTATTATAAACTAGCCGAACCGAAAGACGTTGTTTTATCGTTTGTCGAAAATCCTTTTCAAAAAAGGACGTTCAGGCTTTTCTGAATTTTAACATTTTCTGGAAACTTTGCTAATTTTTCTTGGCCGTAACAAGTATATATTTACAGAATTAAAATCATGAATACAACCCTCTAAGTTCATATAAACCATTTTTCTTTACATAAAAACCTATTTCGGACCGGTCCAGCCGTTCTCAAGTGATGTGCTTATCAACGAACATCATTTCATTTTTATTTATACATATAAGTAGATAAATACATTAAGTATCGAACATAAAATGAGCACATCTGTAAAGTTATCAAAAAGGTAACACCATGCTAATATTTCCTTATTTTTCAAATGAAGCTTTCCACAATTATTTTATATCATCACTGTAATTATAAGCTTATTTTTTCTTAAAAATATGAACGCGTTTTCCTCAAGTGGAACAAAATATTTATCTACCTGCTCCCCGTGAATTAAACGCATATCTATTAATGTAAATATTGTAAATAATGGAGATGCAAAGAAACTGGCCGACTTCAACGCAGCCAGTGAAATCCCATTTTACCGCATTTTGCCCGTTCTTACCTGCTTCAAAACAGAATTTTGAAAGCTTTCATTCATATAACTCATTCAAAAGCATCTCTGCCTACAGTGTTCAGAATGAACAGAGAATGAACAGTGGTGTGCTTCAATTACCTATGTAGGTACCTAATAAACAAGTCTACTTAAAAATAATGTAGAATATAAAATTAAATATCGTCATAGGTTTTCAGATGCGTAAAACTGTCGGTAAGAGCACGGTATCGTAAAGTTTAAAATTAACACCGAAAACGGCCATTATGCATTAATTACAAAATTAAATGTGGCATACAATGTATATCGTCAATTTATTGGCTTGTGTCGGCTTGGGGTTCCGTACCAATAACAAATAATGTGCGGAATTTCCGATATTCATGTTACTCATGGTCCGAGCGGTCGGAGCACGGGAATTTAGCCCTACACAGCCTTTGACTGTGAATACATCTATAAATCGACTTGCCCTAATAACTAAAGTCTGATCTCCAAAATAGCAACTTTACAGGAGCGACGTTTAAAGTTGAGATAGGATTTAATATCTTATGAAGAATATTCCATGTAAAAGGATAAGTTAGGTTCATGTAATATCATAAGCGAGCTCCTTTTCATAAGTATTTTAATCACGTTCGCAACAATAAAGTTGCTATTTTACAGATCCGACAAAGTTAATAAGGCATGGCGAAATAATATTTACATATGTAATATAATTACTATTAGGTATATATGTGTATAATTTTGTGGACTACGCAGTACGCAGTTATTGTTGCTTATTGTTATTAAATATTTATAGCGTATAAATACGAGTTTGTACATAATGGATATACGATGTAGCTCAAAAGAATTGAATATAAATAAATCATGTGACCTAATTATCGTGATGTTATTTTTTTTTCCTAACTAGGAGTTCAAGCGGGGTCACTGTACAAAAAGGTCCTTTATACCCATTTAATTTTAACCCACCTACATAACATATTTATTTATCAAATAATAATAACAATAATTTTTATTTTTCCAAAATAGTGTTTCAGATTATTTTTGCAAAAGGCAAAAACTATGCCTTACAATACAGTCGGTACATAACTTTAGTGGAAAAAATCACCTGTAGGTATGTAGTTAAAAAAAACTGTATCAAAGGAGACAGACGCTTCAGATTAAAATGAATCAGCGTATTGACGTACATGGATATAGACGATATTTTTTGGAAAAATTAATGGGTAGATAATAAAATAATACATGAAAAAGTCGGAACAAATATTAAATTTAATTCGCCTGTTTACTTACTTATTTCAAGAATGTCTTGATACTTTCCTTAAATTCCATTTGATTAATTTCAGGAAACGTTTTTGTAGTTTAAAGTGGAATTTCTAAAGTACAAGCCGTTTATATTATTTATAAAATGTAAGTAGGTTACGTAAACATAAACGTAAACTATAAAGCCTTAGCCGTACAGCTTCTAAGTAAAAATAACATACTATACTTGACATGTATTACTTGTTACCAACTATTTAATTTCCTTAACCCTTTGAACGTTACTATGTTTACTGGAATAAATGCTTATACATTTTATTCTAATAGTTTTTATCCGCGGCCAGGCTGCCGTGAGACTGTAAAGATTTATTATCCCGCAGGAGCCATGTATAATTCAAGTGATTTTCAAAATATTGAGCAGATTTATTTAAAGTCAAGTCGAAGTTATTTTTGCACGTTGCTGGATTTCAGTACTTAAATTGGTAACTGATGCTGGAGCGGTGGTGGCTCAGTGGTAATGGACGCGACTTACAAGTTGTAGGTCGTAGGTTCGAACCGAGACAGGTGCTTTACTTCGTGTAAATTATTTCATTCACCACTGCTCTCAAAAAGGTGAAGGCAAACATCGTGAGGAAACCGGCATGTCCTAAAACCAAAAATTCGAAGACATGACTGTGACATCTACCAACCCGCACTGGGCTCGCGTGGTGGATTACGGCCCACTCCCTCTCACAGAGAGGAGGCCTGTTTCCCAGCAGTGCGAACATTATAGGATGATAATATAAACTGCTATTTTTTCAATTCGTAGCTCTCTGGAACTGCTCTCAATTTACACCTTGTATTAATTACGAATACTCTATGTAACTTAATAAAATTGTGGACCAAAACTAGGCAAAACTAAGAGTAATACGTGCCGGGACCCCAACAGCGGGGATTAAATCTATACTCGGTACTTTTACTCCTCTCGCTAAAATTTATAATAACGGAAAATTATAAAATTAGGTGCTCATGTAAACGATGCTTATGATTTTGTCAATCTCCTTAATATTTATAGTAAGTATTAGTGAATCTAATAATAATAATAATAGTGGTCCCGGCTGTCATTCGTAGATTTTTGGGCTTCTGACGATACCTCTTGGTAAGCCAAGGGGTGTCGTATTGACTGGGTTGTGGAGGTCAGATATGCAGTCGCTGGGCTAGGCAGATGATGATGATGAGTGAATATATAATATAATAATAATAATATAATATCCTTGGACATTTTCACACAACGCCATTTAGTCCCAAGCTAAGCAACCTAATGCTTGTGTTATGGTAACGAAATGGCTGATAAACTACTTATATTTTTTTTTTTGTAAATTCATACATATTATAGATAAAACACCCAGACCCGGAACAAATACTTGTAGGTCGTACAAATATTTGTTCCGTGCGGGAATCGAACCCGCGACATTCTGCGCAGCAGTCAATCGCTCAACCACTGCGCCAACTGTTTCGTCAAAAAAATCTAAAAACTTATCACTTGACGCAAATGCACAAGGAGGCCCGACTCCAGATAAACTGTGAAAAAAGTAGGAGAGAGAAGAAGAATGAAACAAAAATGAAACTCCAAAATATTTTTTACGCCAATCCATCTTAATGCCTAAGATATCGGTATGAAAATAATCGCATAGATTTATTATCTAGATTGATCGCCATGGTTGATTGATTTTCTAAGCAAACGGAAGATTCCTAATGGCCGAATGATTAGCGACATCAGGCGGTCGATTAGTAAACTAGAGTAAATCAATCAGCTAGAACTAAACCGTTATTAGCAGCTAAATAGCTGACACTCTCCGACTAGCAACATCTTAATTAAAAGTTCAATAGCTCGTTAAAACTTGTAAACTTTCTAGACAAGTGTTAGGTATAGGCATCATTTATAACAAACTTAATAATAATTTTTAAATAATTAAGTGGCCATCTTTATTTTTTTTCGAAGATGATCAAACTACTTTGACAAAATAGTACTTTAACTCAATGTATTAATTCCATCAAATCTATCTACTGTTCTCTATGTGGCATCAGTGAAATAAACTTTATCCTATTTGAATAAATTGGGTATCCCGTGTGTCAATTTTATGTCGAAAACGGGCTTAAGGATACTGATAGAACGACCCAAATCTAGGGTATTCGCGGACGAGAAAACAATCCTTCGATTTTTTATCTTTTCCTCTCCGGATAGGGGAAGAGTTTTAGTTACACCAAAGTACCCATAAATAATTTGATAGATACATTTGAATACGCAGTAATTCAATACGTGAAGCTAAAGCTACCTAAATATATCAGTCCTTTTCATCCCGAATCCCGTACCCGTAGGTACGTTCTGTTTTTCTTGTAATTTACCGAATTTATTTCAAAGAAGGACGGGGGTAATTTGCGTACTACAATTGTGATTTCCGGACCAATACATCAGCATCGGTCTTTGTATCGCAACCCTCCGCTTTTCCCCTCGAGTACGCTAGCCTTTGTCATCATAATGGCGTACCTACACGTGAATTACTACTTCCTAAAGCTGTTTATACACAAGTACCCACGTGAACACAACATAGGATATCCATTAATTTTCCCCACCAAGCCAAGTGTTGACATAAAAATCAAGTTATTTATTTCGCACACAACACAAGATTATCAAATTACTTCTGAATTCGTTATGAAAAAACATTTTCTCCTCTTATCCAAACCACGGATTCGTTGCACGAATAAAACTGATAAATGAATTATTCATAAAAATCTGCGTAAACTGGTTCAAATTAACTAGTTTACTTGCTGACCTAAACGAAATAATTTATGAGTTGATGATATTTCATCAACTCATAAATTATTTCGTTTAGGTCAGCATTGAAGTAGTTTGTACATCTAGGCCGCTTATCATCCAAGACAAACTTTGTGAAGTCTAAAATCCGACTCATTCATAATTTATAACTAACTGTACATCAGAATTTTACTCGAGTTGTTCATAAATTAAATTATTTATCTAGAACTTGCCATAACAAATAAACCCGACCTTTATCAAGAAACAATTAAAATCGTGAAATACAGTCAAATTAAAATTTTAATATAAATATTCATTTGGGTAATGAATGCTGCGGGAAGTTTAATTTCTTATGATTGATACGCTTGCTTTGTCGTCCCGAAATGAACGAGAACGGCTGCCCTATTATGTTCAGTAACAAGGTTTGCAGCGCAAAAAAATATGTGAATCAGCGTGCATCGCGTGTCATACAGCCGTTAAGAGTCCCTGCATAATGTGCTGCGCGGATGCAGAGTCGTGCCGCACCGCACCGCGCCGTTCCGCACTTTGCCGCACGGCACCGCGCGCCGCCGGACTGGCACACTCGCCCGCGCACGCACGCCACCCAATCACATTATCGCAAATAGGGCAAACATATTCATTATTCTTAATTGTTTGTCATGTAATTTACAAAACAATATTAAACACTGGGTAATATTATTTTATGATGAATCACGACAATGACGGCGTTCCATCGGACATTTAATTATGCTGCGTGCCTTATTATACGTGAAACAATAAATAATCAATGTTCACAGTTGCAAATTAAAATTAATAGGTCAGGTTGTACGAAGCGGGCCCCGGTTACCTTTTGCAGCCGACCTTGGGTGCAAAGTTCGCGCCAAGCAACCCCGTTGTAAGTAGTACAGTGTGTCCGACAGATATAGTACCTACTTTATTATAAGTTCGCATGAATAATGAACGTGCGCATAATCAATTGAGATTTATTTCCTAAGTTGTCTGTTCTTCTTTCTGAAAGTTTTTCGTCGTAATATTGGAATTTAGGTATCGATATGACTGAGATAAATTAACCAAGTATAGGACTTTGTTTCCGAAGCTAATATATCCCGATTATACATTTATCAAAGCATTTGCTCATACATAAGCAAATATCCAACTTTCGAGTAGTAGGTATGTGACAAAGTAGCCGATATTCTCGTAGCGTTTTCGTAGCACGCCGTAGCATGTACCGCGTAGCAGCCGCTTACGACATCAAAGGCGTCACCAATCTCTTATACTTCAACAAACATTTCATGCGTTATCCGCTTCATCTTTTTGTAATTCATGGAGCTTTCAACAACAGGAGCTATGGTAAAATAAGTGGTCCGTCTTCAATTCCAGTACAAATATCTAGCCAATCTAAATATCTGTGACAGAGGAGTCTCGCGAGACGTCGCCGCATACGGAAATAAGCCAGCATTTATAGGCTGGATGGAACCGTACCACGCAGAGTTAATGAGTTTTCTTGAACTGCATTTATTTATTTAATATGATAGTCTGGTTATGAAAGAAATGTTAGGTATGATCGTCGAACTTATAGCTGTGGCAGACGTTACTTCGAAAGTCTGAGCCGACCAGCTAGACGGATAGTAATTGGGTTTATAATGAGGGAAATTAGTTGAGAAAATCGCCGCGTAGCATGAGTTCAATAGTAGTTATACTTATTTAATGGCGTAAGTTGCTCTAAGGAACAAAGTGTTATTTTTACTTAACTACACTCGTATTTCCCTTATTATTTCCTTATTAAAATCTTAAAATGTCAAAATATGAATCATATAGGTAATTAACTTTTTGTACGGAATTTCCGTATTTTGTAATATAAACACGATTTTGAAAATGTAATAGATATATTTTCAAACCCGTATTTTTATTACGAAAAATGGAAATTAGTTACAAAAACTTATTTCACTCATTTGGTTCAGACAAACAACTGATTAAGTTTTAAAATCCTTCATTACTTGGACTTTCATTAATTTCATGATTACTTACGTTAAATTGCACACAATGTCCGATATTATCAGGTATTTGAATCAGTGCGAGGCTTTTTTGTGGTCTTTTTTTATTTGTAAAATATTAATTTTATGGCTAAACTGCAGTCCGAATTTGAGTAAATAACTCCAAAACTAGAAGGTACTTTTCATCCCGAAAAAATAACTAGAAACTCACACGAATGCTCGAATGGTGCAATAAACAAAAGCTCATAAATCAAGAAACATTGGCACACAACAGCGTCAACACCAAAAAAGTTGTTTACCTCTGCAATGTCATCTTGTCATTACTAATAATGCTACCCAAAATCATAATATTCGTCAACGTCGCCAACACAGTTAATCTAATAACGACGATTTGTACACAAAATGCGGGAACCGAGAGCTTACCTTGGATTCTCGAAGAAAAATTACGACATAACTTATATCTCTTGATAACGGAATGCTTTTCCTTAAAAAGAAAAGCGGAATTAAGCGGATTTGTGCCTAAAACTTTAACTTACTTAGATTTTAGATTTGTGAAATAAAAAAACCAACAATGATTCTTTTTTTCAATGCTGAAACTGATTATGATAATGATGATGACTTATACAGTCCGGCCGTCGAGAGAATGTGTTCCTGACACCTGTCAGTGCAACAATTCTAGCAGCTAATAAAGATGCAAAACACGTATTCGTTTCTATGAAACTGACAGGTGTCAAGAAGCATTCTCTCATCGACTGAACTGTAATGTCATACACGATAAGGGTTGCTATGATTATTACCAGTTATTAGTAACTAAGAGCGAATTTAAAAAAATACGTATCTGTCTACACAATTAAAGATAACACACATGATGGTTACACTAGCGAACGAGGAATGCAATTTATTATACCGCTGCACATTGTATGCAAGTTCTATATGTAATTCCAGTTTATCAGTTGTATCAATACAATTTTAATGCCCGATAACTTCACAGAAATATTTAATCTACACTCGTATTCTGGCAAGTCGATACGATTTAACATAAAAAGGCAATATTTAGCGTTGTTAGTAGTGGCAGACGTCGTCGGTGGCGTGTGAGTCATCAAGCGATCCCCTCATGTAATGCGCCGCCGCGTGTCTCTTCACGTCGACGCTACCCTCCCGTCGATAAGGAAACCGAGGGAACAAATTTAAATGGGAAATGCCTGGAAATGGCTCACGCTATTGTTGTACGATACCCTAAGGGGAGATATCGGGCCCAATATCTATCCGACTATTAGCATTGATATTTATTTTGTGTGAGAATTCAAAACAAACTCGCATCGCCCTCGCGCGTACAATGCGGAGATCAGGCCAGCTGATTGATTAGATTGTACATATTGGCCTGCACCCGATAGATATTATCGGACATGCATCGGGGATTTTACAACCATGTCGTCCCTTTCTGAGTTAAAATTACAAGATATCAAAACAAGGTTATTTTTATTGAGGCGACATACAAGAACCGTTACAACGTATGAGG
Source organism: Gortyna flavago (assembly GCA_963669345.1). NCBI lineage: Eukaryota > Metazoa > Arthropoda > Insecta > Lepidoptera > Noctuidae > Gortyna > Gortyna flavago. Next base: position 6,258,355 of record OY770129.1, on the reverse strand, counting down.
CGTGCCCGAAATATATACAATACTTATTTATATATATTTTTTCTGCAGCGCGTGCCATATTAAGTTGAAAGAAGCTGCATTTGTTATAATTATAATTAAAATATAGTTCTCTTAGTTTGGTGTGAGAAGTTGGCGTGGTGCCGCTGCGCACAGGCGCTCTTCTGCTTGCTGATAACTCCCAGGGCGCGGAATGTGGATGCGCGCACAACAGTGGCAAGTTTAGAAAACTTGTTACCGCAACGCTGTAATTTTTTACGAGGGAATTACTTCCAGCTATTTAATTTAAACGAGTATTCAATACTCAAAGCTAATAAATGTCGACTATTGGCGAACTGCCGAAACTGCAACTTTTGCAGTAGGATTGTTTCTAGTCTGCGCGAAGTTAGGACACAAGTTTACAAGCAAAGTTGACCAGGTTCTGTAACGAGATTAATGAATATCTATGACTCCTGTTCGTACTACTTGGCAAACTTCAATATTGCTCGACCAACTTTAGAATTTGAACTTTTGCTAAATACAGTGTGCTTTGTGACTTCAAGCACAATTTTGAATGCAGTTGGTTCACAATAGTAGAGGTTATTTTTAAACAAAGTAAGATAATTCAAGTGTTTATTTTTGTTGTTACTACGCAAAATGTCGAATCAAATGAATGACATACTATCTTAATGTAATAAATGAAAGCATTAAAAAAAAAACCGTTTTTGCGTCTTTAACAAATAGATCGTTCACGCGAATTTTGTTCGGGGACCGGAATGCTGCCAACTCAACCACGCGATCTGGTTCGCCGAACAAAATGAACGCGACGATCGTATTGGTTAGGACGCGGCGCTGGATATCCATTTCACTATATTGTACAAAGTCGCTTCTTTGGATAAACGAAAAAAATATCTACGAGCAAACAAAATATCCTTCACAATGTGGAGAATAATTTTCTTGCTGCTATCGATCTAATCGATGAATATGTGAGTTAAGTCAATAACTAAAACTAACCACTATCGATCACCTACACCTCCTGAAAGTGAAAAGCTGAATACTGAAACATCGATGAAAACGCGAAGCAAATATTGCAGGGAAACGGATTGAGAGCATAATATACACCTTTCCAATTTGCTAACTTCCCTGAAAGGGGAAAGTTGAACTGTAGGACTGTGCTATTACACCGCTGTAGAATCCTGTTGATTCCATATTTATGCTGGCTCACTCACTAGCACTACCACACCAAGCGCCATCGTATATAGCCTGCTTCACTTTGTCTGTTTCCCGCCATTCCTCATGACTGACAGATGACAGAAGTGACAGCAGCTACCCCGCTTGTGTGAATGAGACAGTCTATCTATTTAATAGATACACTGCAATCGCAATTCTACATACCGAGCAGTACCTAATAACAATAATTTTCAGTTTTTAACCGACTTCAAAAAGGGGGTTCAGGAGCGTTATATGTTCGTCTGTATGATTTTATTGTTCATCGATATTTTAATCAATTTTGTGGGACGACTTTGAATATTATTTTTATTTTTTTCTTTCAAACCTCTTTCTTTTTCTCTTTCGAACTTGAGTTCTGATGAGTGGTTTTTGAGTTGGCTTCAATAATACTCGTGTATTTCTCTGTTTTTTACCTACATATCAAGTAGTGGAATGCGACTTTATATGGGGGTAGGTACAATAACTAAAAAGTGAAAAATAACTTTGTTGTCGGTGTCTTTGGTTTGTATTTTTTGCCATGGAGGTATGGGACTAACACAACCATGGACTTATAATGACAACAACCGGTTTGATAGATTGTCAAACTCGTGTCAAATGATTTGATTGGCAACTGCATGGACTTATAATAATTATCCATGGGCAGTTGTTACTTAAGTCAGCCAACCATAACAATTAACATGAATTTACTGACCTGTCAGATTTTATTTTAGATGATTAGACTTTCTGATACGGTGTAATTCCACACTATCAGTAGGAATGGCTTGAATTTTGACAGTTCAACAACATTCATTACCGTACGTTATTTACGTTGTTGAGCAGACACATTTTCGAACATATGCAGCAATGGATTAGCGATATCCTTCAAAATGATTGTGATTAAAAGCGTGTTACGCAATTAGGATGCCTGACAGCTCAGCAACCGTCCTTCCAACCGCTGGACCAAAGATGTTTCTCAGAGGTCTCTAATTAATCAACAGAGTTAGCTTTGTATAACTAATTGGTATAAACAATTAGCTGCTGTCAATTGCGCGTTACATTAATATGATTAGATATAACTTACTCATGGTGATAATGTTATTAGAAACAATGAAATATTGAGCAATCATTATCTGAGTTATGAGGATGACTAAAATTATTTTTGGCAGTTGTTTTTGCTCGTGTTAATTAAATAAAGTAATCATCATGGACTACCCAGCGTTTTTACCACAAATGGGCAGTGGATTGTTGACCATAGAACATTTTCGTACAGACTTTCACTCGGAATTACAATTAGTCGTCGATACGAATATTGGTTCCATGCAGAAATAAACCTGCAACCTGTAGCGCAGCAGCGAAACACTCAACCACTACACTACCATTCTATCTATATGCCTAACCTTTTCCCAACTGTATTAAGGTCGGCTTCCAGTATAGCTGGAATCCCAGTTACTGCGTAATACGATACCGTACTCCTTCGTAAGTCTTTTTGTCAGGCTTTCGAGATTCTGACTACCCGCCACAACCACCGTCCAAGATAGACGAATGACAGATGAAACCTAGCTTAACGTGCTTTTCGAGACACGGATCAATCTACCAACCAATCTGTAAGTGATACTTTGAACAACGCCTTGATTTAGTCAAACAATCGCGTGTCTCATTAGCAGACACGATATAGATTTTTGTGTTATCGGTACACATGTTGTACGCTCGACATGCGAAGTGTTAAGTATCTTGTGTACCTATATATTCAGTTGAAGGGGGAGCAGTGGTGGCTCAGTGGGAACAGCCGCGACTTACGGGTTATAGGTCGTAGGTTCGAACCCAGACAGGCGCTTAACTTTCTGTAAATAATTTTATCACAACTGCCTTCAAACCGGTAAAAGAAATCACCCTGAGGAAATCAGCATGACCTAGAACCAAAAATTCGAAGACATTTGTGACATCTATCAATACGCACTGAGCCCGTGTGGTGGATTACGGCACACTCCCTCTATCATAGAGAAGCCTGTGTCCCAGCAATGGGAACATTATAGACTGATTATGCTAAATATCATCTATATGATATTTTATCTATATTTATCTTATAAGGGACCTACTAAACGGCTATCTAGGTCAACAGTAATCACCAAGTAAGATTTAGGTCTAACTCTCTAATATAGTAGGCTAGTTGTAAATCTGAAGCCTGTAGCAGAAAGTTGTTATTATTCATAACAGCTGCCTTAGATTTCCTTTGTGCTCGCCGCTTTGAACCTAGCTAAGTTGAAACCAGTTGAAACCATGTCGAATCTACTCAAATTACCTTTTAACTAGGTCAAAAGGCCTGTTCCTGCGTACCTATTTCAGTGCCAAATAAACTTATACATGAGATCTAATAAAAATGTAAAAAAAAAATTGGGTCGCCTCGTGGCTGTATCATCGTAAAAAGTTCTAATATGTAGATTCTTAGAGTTTGGTCTAGATTGAACTAATTATACGAGTAATTAAATGTCTTCAAGTCTGTCATCATTTAACCAATTAATAACTATACCTTTAACATTAGTGGAAAGGCCCGTGATTAAATAATAACAGCCGCACAGGTCGATCGATCAGGTTAAGCTACGCTTGCCGCGGTTGGTCTGTGGATGGGTGACCATCTTTACATACCGAGACTTCTCCGTGCCTAGGAAAGCACGTTAAGCCGTTGGTCCCGGCTGCCATTCGTGGAACTTTGACTGTCGTTACGGGTAGTCAAAAGCCCGAAAGTCTGACAACCAGTCTTACCAAGGGATATCGTATTTCCCAGTAACTGGGTTATGGAGGTCAGATAGGCAGTCCCTCCATGTAAAATACTGGTAGACTGGAAACCGACCCCAACATAGTTGGCAAAAGTCTAGGCAGATGAGGATAACCTTTCACATTGGTGGTAGCATAGGTTCACAAAAGCCAAAACACGTAAATAAGATTTTCATTAGCACTGTTTGAATATAATATTCCATACTAATATTATTAATTCGAAAGTAAGTCTGTCTATATGTTATCTTACACGCATAAACCAATGAACGGATTTCGATAATTTACAAGGATTTATGTAGATCGAATCCTGGGGAAGGAGATAGGCTACTTTTTGACCAGGTAGCACGTTCCTGTGGGATCATTTTCGACATCCGCAAGAGCAAAGCCGCGGGCAGAAGCTAGTTGCTAATAAGCCTCTAACTTACATGCTGGCTAGTTAGTATATATACCTTATTATCTAATCTGTATAAATAAAAGAAAGTCGGGTTAGTTACACCATTTATAACTCAAGAACGGATGGACCGATTTTTATGATCTTTGATTTGTTGGATTTGTCTCCGCCCCAAATAGCAGAATAAACATGAGAAAAATTTACATAAAAAAAAGATAATTCATTTTCTCATACATTTTCCAATTTATTGATTTTGAGGCGGTGCGAAGTTCGCCGGGTCAGCTAGTTATTTATATTTTAACGATGTAGTGATAGACTACCTTATACATGGTGACAGGGACGTCGACGCGCAAACTGTAACCATAAGCACATGATTCTCGACCCCCTAGAACCCCCCAAGCGTAGTAATTTAATAACGGGCCAAAAATTTTAACGGGGTGCAGAATCATGTGCTGAATTCATGGTTACTGCTATCCTACAATTAACTTTTATATTGTAGCGGAATCTACAACGCCACATGCGAACTACGCGTCAAACTGACGTCACGCAAAATCCTGCATCTCGCAAGCAGAGTTTACCGCGCAACTAGCATGCCCGACATGAATCATCGGGCAGTTGCCCACCAGACACAACACCCAGGTCAGAGGATTCTCCCTTTTCTATGGAGTATGAGTGACTGTTTCTCATACCTCTATACTAATTCCCTTGTCGCCTTTTATTCAAGAACGTAACTGTAACTTTCAGTACCTAAGACTTCAACACAAAATGCTACAGGTTCCCTTAATAAATGATGAATATGCAATTTTTCACCTCGCTGCTGAAAATCTGCGCCACTGTAAGTCTTTCAGGGCCGGTCGGTATTTAATATCGCGTAGGCATGTAGCAATAAACAATATTACCTTCATATAAGAAGATAATGGCGTGCAATGCTGATATATTATTATTATATTACGTTGGCAAACCTGGGAGTGCTCGCGTACATTACATGCTGTTAATTTGTGTAATAGTTGTTAGGTACTATGCGGCCTCACGGACGAATTAAATGCTCGTATAATTTCTTTACGTTTGCATAAAATGTTAACTTTGCTGAATTGTTAGCCGAGTGACTCATGTTGTCGAAAGTGGTTAAAACTAATAACATTATTACCGCTAGTGTACAATCTAGGTATGTTAGTTTTTATAGTTCAGTTGCCTTTATATATAATTTAGCTGGATGTAGCCAATACATATTTCTCAAACTGCAGTTGTAAGAGAGAATAATTATAACAGACAGGTGGCGTCAGGTGGTGTCACTCATAACACAATAGCGATGGAATTATATTGTTCTCTAACATTAGAAACTACAATAATTGAAGTTACTGAAATTACAACTAGCTATCATTTTAACATACTTACCTAGTGGATATGCTGCATCCATCTTGAACGGGGACTTTGAAATAACATCACGAAGATAGACACCTACCTAAATTCCGATTTTTTATTTAGGTACTAGACAAACAACAAACTTTTTATGAAGTGGTGCTTTAGATCATCGCACTGAGTAACTTTCACTATGGAACCTACTCTGAAATCACGAAAAAAAATCAGGTGTTTCATACATTTTGGTCAAGTAGGTATTGCACTTTTGTATTAAACAGCAAATTTTTTTTCGTGATAACAGAGTTGCAGGAAGGCCCATGTTGGCAAGAGACGTTTATTCGATGATAATGATGTGACTGGGTGGTTGAGGCTATCGGAACTAGACTGTTACAGACAATTACTAAATCGATCCTATAGGCCATCGTAGTCACTATGTTATAGAGAGAAGCCGTTGGCAGACTAACAGCCAGATGGTTGGACGACCTACAAAAAATACACGGAAAGAGAAGAAGAGGCAGACCAGCAGAACGTTGGCACAACGAGATAGAGGAATTGGCTGGCAAATCATGGCTTGTGAAAGCAAAAAACACACCAAACTGGAAATTACTGGAGGAGGCTTATACCCGACGACGGGACCTTAATTAATTAAGGACTAATAAAAGCATTTTTATTTTAAAGACCTCGATGAGACTCGACAGACCAGGGGAGCATGACACAAAAGGGAGGCCATTGTAATAGGACATGTTTTGGCAATACATAACGTAAGAGCTGTAGTAAAAACGAATATAATCTGCATGTCGGAATATATGAAATAAACAGGTTGATGGTTGGTCTTGTTTCGCATATAATCCCTTGTCACAGCAGACGACACTCTGGGGAAGTGATGAAGCACTCTATTGGTGGCGGAGAGCTCACCAAAACAGACGCACAGTAATAAAAGAAATGTGAATTAATGTTCACTCTTTTGGTACATAAGGACACAAAGCCAGCACAACAATGCTATTGAATATAATTATACTTTATATGGCTGCACAGCCCACACTTTGAGGCAAGCTTCTATTGATTCCCGATATAAAATCATTTGACTAGCCTTTTTCCCAACTATGGTCGGCTTCCAGTCTTACCGGATGCAACTGAATGCCAGTATTTTACATGGAGCGACTGCCTATCCGACCTCCACAGCCCAGTAATTGGGTAATACGATACCCCTTGGTAAGACTGGTTGTCAGGTCAAAGATCCACGAATGACAGCCGGGACCAACGGCTTAACGTGCTTTCCGAGGCACGGAGGGGTCTCGGTATGTAAAGATGGTCACCCATCAACAGACCAACCGCGGCAAGCGAAGCTTAACCTGATCGATCGACCTGTGCATCTGTTATTATTTAGCCACGGGCCCCTCATTCCCGAAATAAAATGTGTTTGAAAAATAAGTAATCTAAACAACTGACGCGGCTTTGTGGATAATTTTATGATAACAGATTTTAAACTACGGCGTAGTAGATATTTTCTGTTTACGTTATCAACTCAGTTCACTTATTTAGTCAGACAAAAATATCCGTATAGTCACAAGTAAGTAGGTACACACATTCAACAAAACATAAATAATTAGATAACATAAATAAACAAACTCGAAATACATACCTACTTTAGCAACTAAGATAATAGCAATTTTAAAATAGCAAAATATGGAATATAATTTAAAACATAATTATTTAAAATAACATAACCGAGAAAGACTTCCTTTTAATAATTGATTAATTAAATGTATATTAACATTACAAATAAATAACATAATAAAATAATCACGGATAATATAACACAACTTATCTCTCCCATGCCTTAAATATGGGCACATGTCAGGCCAACCAATGCCGCATGAATGGCCCGTCTAACCTGTCGGCGTTGACGGCGAGTAGACTGTTGCCGCTGTCCCTCACTCTGTCCGCTATAGAGGTTGCCCTCCGGCGCATAATGGCATAAAAACAGTCTATACGCGCACATTGGCGAACATCCCCGATGCGCTGCAAAAGCGAGGCAGCCGCAACAAAGCCCTCAACGCGTTATTATATTGTACTCGGAGGGCACCTACTAGGCTTTCCGCGAGTATGACACCCACAGGCTGCTCGTATAAAATGCAGTACCACAGAATAACTAATTTATACAAAGTATTGATTTGACTTCGAAAGTAATCTCGCCAAAACTGACAGAAATATTATAGTAACCAAGAACCTGACAGTTACAAGCCAATTAATTCACAAAATTCAGGCTTCACGTAGTTTCCTAGAATAAGTGGGCAATTAACCTATGTAAATTGAATAATTTTAAAATATTCGCGGTCGGGCCCATGTCAAGGGATAGCGGAGGTGAAAATTGTAACTAGTTTGACCCGGCAGCTACCTCCCGCTATTTTGATTAACGAAACTTTGCGGCCACCGCCCACTAGACAGTTTCATAAATGTCCTGCATTTAAAGTTTTCAACTTAATAATATACTAGTCAAGTTGCAAAATTTGCCTCGGTGACGTTTGTGCGGAGGTCGCTAAGTTGGTGTCAAGTCCAACTTAATTACTTAGCAGCGTCAGGACGAGTCAAACGGACACAACAGAGTGGTTCAGAACAAATTAAAATCATATAAACTATTTCATAAAAAAAACATCATTTTAGAAATGGCTTTTGTTCGTTTGGAGCTCCGAAGCCTATCAGACCATTATGTTCATTGTTCAAAGAATAATATTGTTCTTACTTGGAAGAGCATTTAGTAGGTAGGTAGGTATTGATCTGTCCAAAGCTATAACTTTCCGCTGTATCTACATAATTGCTGAAATATGCAAAAATCTTCTAGATACTACCTATGAATGAAGGTTTCCACAAAGAAAAAGAGCAATTACAGGCCAGGAGCAAATTTCCCGCAAGTTCGTTTAAGCCCGGTGAAGGTTTTGTATCGCCGCCTTTTATTTATTCTAATTATGAGCCATCCATTTCAAGAGTATGCGATACAAGACGGTTAATTGCCGAGATTACTTGTGCGTACACGCCCATAGGTCTTAGTTAATTTTAATGGCGTCTAAATGAAATACAGCGCGCGTAAATTTGTGCGAACAACGCACAAGTAACTCGGCCATTACTCGTCCGTCTCGTTTGTATCAAACTGAATCTTTTATAAAGACGAGGCGTGTCCCACGGCCGCCGCGGTTCCTCTAATGATGATTTACTCGCGCGAGTTCCCACGGGCGGTGTAATTTTCCCTTAGTAAAGCTAGACTACACACACACCATCGTGTTGTCCGAACTAAAGTGAAAACAAATGAAGAAACGCCTCCGTTTAATCATTCATTCGTGTGCGCCACGTGAGGCAGCTTTATTGAGATTTATTTTGCCTTTTATCGGTCAAGCGATGGAGGTTGTTACTTATTACATCTGATACCGTACCAACCCACACGTACTATAAAAAAAAATTTGGAGGCAGATTTCATAAATAAAGCTGAAAAAACATAAATATCATACCTAGTTTGTCTAATCCATACTAATATTATAAATTCGAAAGTAACTCTGTCTGTCTGTCTGTATGTTACCTTTTCACACCTAAATCACTAAACGGATTTCGATCAAATTTGGCAGAGAGATAAATTGCATCCCGGGGAAAGACATAGGATAGTTTTTATCGACATACCTCGCGGGCGAAGCCGCGGGCGGAAGCTAGTTAAGAGCAGGTATCAACCAAAATAGCCTAACTTCAATATGATTTTTCATGAAATTGATGAGACTTAGGTATAAAATAAAAATAACACGAATAACTACATGATATTTCCAAACTTATTGTGGCAACAAATCACAAAATAGTAAAATTTTCTGTAATAAAAAACATCAGGAAGTTACCTCCAATTTTCACGACTTTTCGATTTGTACTTAATATGCTAATGACTACTAGAATGAAAATTTGATGATTAATTTATTAATATAAAGCGACTTAGATTGTGGAAGGATTTTATTTTATTACTTTTATTTGTGGTTTTATTACGACGATAAGCTTATAGCACTTACGACGTTCTTAGTTCGTGGAAGAAATCATCTTCCGTCGCACGTTGCGGGAACTTCAAACATATATATGTTTCACAAATCAGTCGCCCCCGCTCTGTTGAGACGAGAGGATTGCGCTCAAATTTTCGGCTGCGCTGCTATTATTTAATTTACGTAAACAATATTTTCGTAATTTATCACTTTGTAGGAAAGACACTGTGAAACAGAAAACATGGAAAAATAACTAAAACCACTCCCGAAACGATTATTAAAAACAATAAGACTTGATAAACTAAACAAATACCGAGGCAAAACTGTAAAATAAAAATATTGAAATAATTCAATGTTGATATTTGAAAAGTCAAGATGACATACATTTTATTTGACAGATTTTTGACTGGTATAGTACCACTAGCGCCATTGTTCTGCATTTCGGTTCATTTTCTTGCGGAGAAAATTTGCAACATAGCCAACTAGCGTTCATTTGAAAGTTCGTGCTGGAGATTTTAGACCTTACTGTGATTAACTCAAAATCCAAATTCGTTTTCTTCCACTTTTCTTGACAAACTCCGTATAAGGTTTTAGTAAGTACTATTCCCTAAATCAAGTTGAAACTCGAAATTCAGCCTAAAGGGTATATTATTATTGGAGTATACAAAAGAAATATCGGAAATTAAATACGTAATGAGTTTATTGTGGACAAAAGTACGAAACGGCACATGAAATATTTCATACAGATAGTGTTCTCATGACTAGCCTTCTTTTTATGGTGAGGATGAGTAAAGGTTGTGACGGATCAACATGTTTGGGATTGTCGGCTTCGCCGATAAAAGAGTTAAGCTCTGAATGGGTGCTAAGTTCTATAGAGTTGAGAGAAAGTCTACAGTTCATATTATAACTTGGCAAGTTGGAAACTTGGAAAGTTTCAACAGTTACAAAAGAGGAACCTAATGAACTTTAGACTTTGGAACCCATTTACATAGATGCCATATTGGTAAATCCGACAAACATGTACTTCTTTTGTTCCGAACTTAGCCTCGTTTTCCACAAATGTTTTCGGTGGGGATTTTTTCCTACTCGCACTTCGCGCAGGAAAGGCTTTTATGACACATGCCGTTTGACGTTGCATAATACAGTGCAAAATCCACCATACGAATATCATTTTTTATTTGGGTATCACTGTTGCTAATTTATTGACTTTGCACGATCCTGCAAAGAAAAATCCACGATATACAAATATAATTTTTTTCTTGGTCAACACTGTTTTTCATCAAGATGTGGTGACGTCCAACTTGTAGGTCCTAAACAAAATTTGGTTACATTGGAATTTGAACTTTGTCACATCAACATTGAGTTTCTAGTTCCAAAAAAATACTAAGACATGATTCTTAGATTCTGAATTCAAACTTAGCGTATAGTAAGTATATGCAAAATAAACGGATGTTTTTACTTACTAAAGAATTGCATTGAAAATAAAGGGAATGAACAATGATCATATTTCGATATTGTAATTTGAGAAACCAATACGAGAAAATTAAATAGGGTTGCTCATCACTGCGGTGCGACAAGTTTTCTAAGATTTTTGATAGATATTTTCAATCATCTTTGTCCTTAATATGACCATTACAACGTCGTCATTCTAAAAAGGCTTGATTATATAACTCAAAATAAAAAATCATAAGATAAGCGATGTGATTACATTGGCCTTTATATTGTTAAAAAAACAAATTAGTTGAGTTTGTTTTCATCATGATTTATGATTAGGAGTATGTAATATAATACTTTGATGGAAGTGCTTTTGCTTTTTAGGGTTCCGTACCTCAAAAGGAAAAATCGAAAACCTTAGATACAGGATAACTTCGTTGTCTATCCGTCTGTCCCTTTTTCTCAGGAATACGTATCAAGTTGAAATTGATATCAAATACTTAGATCTACGGTTTCTTGGAGCTGTAGAAATATCAAGCCTCAAAGACGCTGACTTAGAAGCTAGCATAAATTGCCATTCATGTCGCGTGTTTTGAAATTTAAATCCTTGGGTGTACCTTATACGTTTTAATTATTCCCGTTGACCTAGAATAATGAAAATTGGCAAGAAGCAAGGTCTCACAGCATAAATAGGTACAGGAAAATATCCAAAAATCGTTCATTTGTAATTTCATTCGGAATCGAAAATGTATAGGCATTCAACTCGGTTTGCTCTCTAAGTTTTTTTTTTAATGTATAGTAAAGTTAGTCCTTCAATCCAGAATTGGAAATTCATAGATAGGCTGTATTACATGTATGTCCGTGAATCTGTTACCAGCATCGGAACAGATTCAGGGACATACAATAATATTGCCCTATCAAGATATCTACTTGCACAGCCTGCTATAATACTTAGGTACATTGAATAGAGCCGTTTCATCTGATTATTTTGCATATACTTATTACAGAAGATGGAAATTCAAACACAAATATATATGATTTATACCGATCTGTTCCCATGAGAACCCCCCCCCCCCTCCCCCCTCGATCCCCTGCTAGTTATTCTTCTGTTTTAATCTCTGGCTTACTTGGCCGGGCGAAAAGTTTCTGCTGGCGGGAAGGGATTGTGTTTTGTTTTTGTCGTGTTTGATGAGAGGGGTAGGCAAGGAAGCGCGGGTGAAATTTGATTTTTTTCTGGCTTTATGCCCCCCCTTAAACATAAAGTTTCAATGGGACATAATATTTTCTAGGACTTTTCTATATACAAAACATTTTAGTTTCCATTCATTAATGATTCTTCTTTATTAAGAAGGAAATTATGTACTAAGTAAGCACCTATTTTATTTTATAAAAGAGACTTCTTTTTTGAAGAAGTAGGAATCGTATTTATCTACACGTTATTTTACTCGCCCCATAGATACCCCAGGTAGATAGGTAGGTATGCCATTGCATGACACGCTTTGCAAACAGGACATATTTCACGAGTTATTTTAAAATTTTGACAAAAATATTTGAAACGTATTGTGGGTTTACGTCTGTGTGTGGGTAGGTGGGTAGCGAGTGTTTTGTTTCTTTTATCGAGTCGAGGGTGATTCGAGGGTGCGGGCATTGGGCATCAGGCATACGGACCCAACAAACCCGGCTTAATTAACGCGGGCCCGAAGCGAATATTAAATGTTCGCAAATAGACTTATTTGTCCATATGTCGGCCGTAGACCGTGCCTTACGTGGACCGCAACTCGACATTAATTGAGATATCCAGAGCTTTGTTGTACAGTGAATTGTACAAATTCAAGGTTAGTTAGCTAGGCAACCGCTTTAAACTAAATGTTAACTGTTAGTGATGTGGTTACGATTCGTTTGTACGCCATGGCCACTAGGAACACAATTACGTTCACTGCGGCCGCTTTAAACAGTAAATTGGTATTAAATAAAATAATTACGTACGGAATTAAATAAATTGAAACACTTATTTGTATGAGGGTATTCAGCAGTGTTATTTGGTTCGTGTCATTTCGAATTTAGATCAGCATGTTGAACTAAATGAAATAACTAGAACACAACTCCGTAATCAGGCTCTATTTATAACAAACTACTTTTGATGAATGTTAAATGCATCGCAGTTTGTGTCAGTTTGTTTTTAATGCGGATTTTAGAGATAATAACTCTGATTAATATTTAAATAAACAACTTATGAATTATATTTTTGCTTAAACAAATAAATTCTACAGAAATTCGGCAACCAAATCAACCCAAAAAAAAATGTAAATTTCTGAAAAACAGCACATGGATAACAGAATGCAAAATTAAATAACGAAATCGTGCCCAAAAACGTCCAGATCCTATAAAAGGGAGAATAGTATCCACAGGATAATATTCCCTCTAGAGTGTGGAACGTCCAAGCAACTGAATGTGCCTCCCCGAGGGAATGGGATTGGGCTCACTACAATAGTTTAAGAGGCGGGATGCCGAGCGTACAGCACAATCTCTAGCCGTTGGAGCGCTATTTTCACCTTTTGAGAGCAAATGAGAATGAGATGAGGAGGTTTATAAGGAGCTAATCTTCGAGTAAGGTGGGAATTAGGTACCTAAAGGGTGTCTCAGTAAGAGTGCACTTTAACATTTTAAAACAAAAGCATGTATTTTATGAGAGAGTTGTGATATTTTTATTGGATTATAAAGAAGACATGGTCCGATTAAGTATGGAATAAAATATCCGACAAACGGCCCCCACAGCTCTGATGACAGGCCATTTACTCTTTTCATGAAATTTTCCATGACTTTTACACAGAGATGTGGCTGTATCTCACCGATGACGCGTTGGATCTCTGATTTTGAGCTCAGGATTTTTTTCTGGTTTATTAGCATAAACCCCAGATTTCACAAAACTCCAAAAGAAAAAGTCGCACGGCGTTAAATCGCACGATCTTGGTGGCCAGTTGATATCAGAATTTCGTGTGATAATGTGTTCTGGAAATCGTTGCTGCAATGAGTCGATTGTTTCATGCGCGGTGTGGCAGGTGGCGCCGTCCTGCTGAAACCACATGTTGTCCAGATCCTTGAGGCCACAAGAACTCCGTTATCATAAGAGTTGCCACTTGCACTGCTACTGGGACAACCTTTACAACTGAAAAATTGAATGATGTGTCTTTTATGTTCACTTTTTATTTCTTGTTTTTCAGAACGTCTGTCTTTATGGTAATCAGTCAATATTCCGTTAACGTCTACTTCTAAATTTGTTCGAAGTACATTATAAATTAGGAGGCTGTCTGTAGTCTTATGCTGCTTTTCCTAATTCTCTAGTGATGCTCGCGAAAAGAGAGATAGTGTCCAGCGGCAACGTACCTACGCCGTTTTTTTTTGTCTAAAGACTTGTCCCTTGACGACATGATAAAGAAGCAATGGATTTTGTGATTTTGTGCACTCAACATGCAAAACATTTTGAGGGTATTTTTTTCAGTGTGTGCATGCTTGTACCTAAATGATAAAAAACGTTGGTTTCCTAAAGAGTTTTTTATGACTAGAAATCCCCACTATTCCAAAAATCTACTGCACCTTTATTCTTGCAGTTTTACCTTCCTATTTTCCTATACCATTAGAAAATAGCCCGAATCAAACTATTGAAACTTCGCACAATGCGCCGTTTTAAACTCCGCGAACTGGCAACGTGCGACATCTAGCGAATAGTCTTAGAACTAGCGCCAGTCGGCCGACTGCACAACGGAAATAACTAGAGCTTCTCTCTCCAGGATGTGTACGGAACCGCGTTTTATTAACTTTGTGCAGAGTGGAAATAAACCTGTGACGTCATGATATCTAAAGCGAGACTTTTCAAATTCGTGTAGGGTACGACTTTTTGTTCCACATTTTTTTCACTACCTAGGTATCTGTTTTATTTATGTTTAACGTGTTTTTTTCTGATCATAACCTTATTATACCGGTGATAACCATTACAAGAAATATTAAGAATTTAATCAGCCTGTACCTATAATTTTGACATAGGTAAGTACCACTTGCTTTATATACCTACATTGCAAGGCTCATCAGCGAAGCCTTAGAAAGTTATACAAGGTAGGTAGGTACCTATCAGCGTAAACATAAAATTAAAAATGTTAAGTATTATTTCAAATAATACAAAAGTAAATTAAAGCGAGTTTTCTGTGTCTTTTGTGTTATCTTAATAAATGTTTTCATTAGATAATTCGTTACAAAAACATTGAAATTACCACTAGCGATAACTTGGTCACACTATGACCTTTAGTTGAGCTCAGACCAAATTTTTTTATTTGGTTGGGGCGTCTGAGTAGTTGAGGTACAATTAGAAAGATACAAGTCTCTACAAACACAATCATTTCTATGAAATTTAAATGCCTATTAAGATTAATGAGTAGAAGCACTTATCATCGGTCGACACCAACGTTGTTGAAGAGACTATTTGCAATCGATCTCAAATTTTCATTTATGTTTTTTTATAAAAAGTCGGCAATGTCGATTCTTTTTTTTTTTTTGTTCAAAACAAAGGGAAGCCCTTGATCCCGCACACAATAAAAGTTAAAACAATACACGCTAACTTCATCCAAATATTAGGTGGATTCAATATTCTCCCACCGGCCCTTGTGTCATGAACCTCTACAATAATTACCGGCTGTACAAACAAACTATTAGCTATGTTAAGTCCTTTAGCATAATAATTAATGCTGTTGGTAATGCACACTATAATTAACATAACTGCATATATTTGGTATGAGTCACACATGTGCACCCGAATTATTATTCGTTGAGCTCACGCCACCAACCCTACACCCTGCGTGTACGCTGGCGGAAAAAAACTGCACGCTTTATTTAATAAAATTGCAAATATTAATCATCGACACGCAATCTTCTCGATATTGGCAGTACGTTGTTAGCACGGCGCATGCGCTAGACAGTTCAGTGGCGACCAGTTTTAAATTTAGATCGGTGTCGCCGGAATTTCGCTGGCCTATTTAGACATCGCAAACGGCAGATTTTAACTGAATTCAAAGGTACAATTGTTATTGATGTTCTGGTAAATTATTGGAGTCAGTGATTTATTAGCGATGGCTCCGTGTGATGTGAAGTGAAGTGTGAGCTGTTCAGCTGTCTCAGTGCTGAGAGAAGTGAGCGCGTGGTTATGTGGACAGACTGCTGAGAATACTGTACCAAGATGTTTGGCAGGACGATTCTCATGTTGTTGTTGTTGTGGACGCAAGGTATTGTAGTTCAGTGCACATATTATACTATACTATTAGCTGTCGTACCCGGTGTGTGATCCTAGCCACTATGAGCGTACGCATCCATGACATTTAGCTATATGTACGTTGTATAGCCTCGTAGTAGAGTTTTGCTTCTGTAACTGTGAATGAGTCATAGTAAATTATACTCTTTAAAAAAACCACCACACGCATTGTACGAGAATCATAATTAGATAGACGTTAATGAACATCAAGTAATCAGTAAAGGTTTAGAAAACTTACATCACGAAATTAAATGCTATGATCGTTTTAAGTTTTAAAACAATGAAAATGTCTAGATATTAATTAGTGTTTCGTGGAATAGAACAGATAATTTGCTTTATTTCCTAAAAGCCATATTAATGAACACAGGCTGTAACAATAATAACAGCGGGTACCTTGTCGTATTCTGTACCTTTAGGGAAAGTAAAATACGCGCATTGACGTGGAGTTGCGGACAACAGCCTATTACCAACCTATTAACTTTTTATTACGAAATTCTTAATTTTTCTTAATTGTTTGCACTATTGGCAGATGTTGTGTGAAATGTTATTGAATTTCGCTATGTGCATACCTACTGTTTTTTTCACTCATCAGCTCATTATTTTTGCCAACAATGTCAAATATTGCTTACTAATATTTCTGGTAAAACTAAACTAAAGCTTGTTCTATGACTGGGTGCACGTCAATAATGCAAACGGGGTTCGAACTCAAGACTTCTCTCACGTCATTCAACTAGTCAATACCCTTAACTTTTGGCCTATCGCCTATTTGTGGTCTTTCGAGCATATTATTTTTGTATATTACTGGAACTCATAATAACATACCAGCCTATAATTGTCCCACTGCAGGGCAAAGGCCGCTTTTCATAAAGAGATCGCACGAGCATTGATCACCACGCTTGCTTAATAAGCCGGTTGGCGATTTCAGAAAGTTCAGGTTTCCTCACAATCTTTTCCTTCATATATGTCAGTTATATGGCCAAGATAAACTTAGAAAGTACATAAATATTATTGAATTTCGCTATGTGCATTGTCATACCAATTTTTTTTTTTTTTTACTCATATCTCATTTTATGTAAATGTCTTGTTGGTACTAAAATTATGAGCTTATGTGTTAATATTGCTCTATTATTTCTGATAACACTATAAACTTGTGCTATGATTAGGTTCATGTGAAACTGGGCCCCATAACTTCACGCGCGTCATTCTAAGAGTCAACGCCCTAGCTTTTGGCCTGTTGTCTCTTTGTCATGTGGCGTCACGTATAGTGCATTTGTGAACGCACCTCAGAATACGTGGCGTCGCGTCGCCTGTATGTTTTAGTTAAGTATTTATAAGTTAGTCAGGAACGCACCCCTGTTAAGTGGCAACACGAATCTACGATCCGGGGCGCGCCGCGCGAGCCATAGCGTTCCTTATGGAGCGAGAGTCCCTTGCTTGCCGACCGTCACGGGATACGGACTGGATCGGTTCATTTTGTCCCTACTAGTTTTAATTAGTTATATTATGTGCTAAATAGTGTATATTAACTGTGAACTATAAATACGTGTGGCAATTACAATACTTAAACGCAAGTTGGAGTTTCACTTCCGCTCTTCGACCAAAACCTCACCTCCAATACACGTAAGAGGAGACAGGCAGAACACCTTCCACCTATGTCTCCAAAGTGGTGACCCCGACGTGATCTGCGATTGCGTCAACCTGAGGTGAACAGCAGCGAGCTACGAGTTGAACTTGTACCGCGTCTGAGCTGGACACAAACAAAGAAGAGGAAACCGACCACGCCCTGGACACTCTGCTGCAGACAACTCATCGGAACCTGCGGACTGCGAGGCTTCGGCTCATCTTAGCTCATC
Source organism: Gortyna flavago (assembly GCA_963669345.1). NCBI lineage: Eukaryota > Metazoa > Arthropoda > Insecta > Lepidoptera > Noctuidae > Gortyna > Gortyna flavago. Next base: position 6,240,058 of record OY770129.1, on the reverse strand, counting down.
ATCGCCCAGTTCCCGCTTATCAGTGCTTATTGTTCCAAAAATCGTTTTTAAGTTTAAAAGTGCTGCAAACATTCAGTGTTCAAATTAAAGCAGAGAGTTTTTTGTGAGTGCGCATTCTATTTTTAGATATTTCAAATTCAAGTGGTCACTCAGGTACCTGTAACCCAACCCAAACCAATTCGAGTCGGGCGCGTTGCACGCCCTCTGTCGTTATCCAGCGACAAGATTTGACACTTGAACGATAGCTGTCACTACTGACAAATGTCAACTGTCAGCTGTCAACTGTCATCAACGTTCCAGTTCACGCAAGTACTGCTCATGTTTATATCTTGAACACTTCTCGTGTTAGTCTAAGTAACGTTTACACTTTTATTAACCTATTTAGTCTATACTTTGATATATTTTTCTATTCTATTTTTATTAAAAAAAAATATATATTAAAAAAAAAAAAATTACACATTATTTTTTTTTATCGGTATTGCGTGGTTAAGCTTACATTAAGATTTGTATGTGATTATTTTTATGTTGTGTTTCCGCTGCCCACCCACGGTTAAGGCTTATTAAAACTGCTGCACAGTTTGGTCTGGTGTTATTGCGTATTGGTTAATTCCTCAAAAGGTGACTGACATGGCTGACGAACTTCAGGCACGTTTAGCAGCGCTTGAAGCTGAAAACGTAGCTCTACGTGCTCTGCAAGAACAACCTAAATCTCACTTCGCCACTGCTGCGGCAGTTTCTGTCAAGCTGCCACCCTTGTGGACTGATAGGATAGCGGTATGGTTTGCTCAAGCTGAAGCACAATTTCTTCTGGCTGGCATTTCAGCGGATGCCACAAAATTTAGTCATATTCTCAGCCAAATCGACCACAAAACGGCCGGTGAAATCGAGGATATTATCACCAACCCACCTTCTGAAGGCAAGTACCAGAAATTGAAGGAAACACTAATAAATCGCTTTTCAATTTCTGAAGAGCAGCGAGTTAAACGACTGCTTAGCGACGAAGAACTTGGAGACAGAAAACCGTCACTATTTCTCCGTCACCTACGGTCACTCGCAGGTAATACACTGACTGACGACAACATCTTGCGTCAGTTATGGCTTCGCCGCTTGCCACAGCATGTGCAAGGCATCCTTGCGGCCCAGGCTGATCTCGGCCTTGACAGGATAGCGGACATCGCCGACAAAATTGTTGAAGCTCAGCCAGGTCCTGCAAACATGTACGCAACAGCAGCCACACCTTCGTCCGTCCAAATTGTGGAACGAATTGAAGAGCTGAGCCGAAAAATAGAAGCATTAACATCCCGGCGATCCCATTCTCGTAACAACTCCAGATCACGGAGCACGAGTACACGCAGAACCAATGATGGTGTGGCTGCTAAATACTGCTGGTACCATAAAAAGTTCGGCTCCAAGGCTAAAAGGTGCATTTCTCCGTGTATCTGGAAGTCGGAAAACCCAGCAAGCAGTCAGTAGTGGCGGCAACTGATTGCGACAGCTCACAACCTCTCAGCCGTCGTCTTTTCATAACCGATCAGGAAACCAAACGTCAATTTTTGATTGACACCGGATCGGACTTATGCTGCTATCCTCATCGCTGGCTTACAAATCGAAGGAAGTCCTCCGACTATGAACTCTGCGCCGCTAATGGTAGCAGAATTAAAACATACGGCACTGTAACCTTGACGCTTAACTTCCGACTCCGTCGCCAATTCGTCTGGAATTTTATCGTTGCGGATGTCAACAGCGCTATCATTGGTGCGGATTTTCTGGCATACTACCATTTGTTGCCAGACTGCCGTACCAAGCGTTTGATCGACGGCATTACGAGCCTATCAACCGTTGGCTCCACTGCTACATCAGACCAACCAAGCGTCAAAGCCATCGCCCCGGCGAATTCTGCTTCTGCACAAGTGCTCGCAGAATTCCCAGAAATCACTCGTCCTCCTGGCTTACCCAGAATAATCAAACATGACACAGTGCATTTCATCAAAACAACCGATGGGCCGCCCATTTCTTGCCGTCCTCGCCGTCTGGCACTCCAAAAATTGTCATCTGCCAAAAAGGAGTTCGAGGACATGGTTAATTCTGGCACAGCACGACCTTCCAAAAGCGCCTGGTCGTCTCCATTGCACATGGCCTTGAAAAAGGACCAAACATGGCGTCCCTGTGGCGATTACCGCGCACTTAATGCCCGAACTGTACCGGATAGATACCCCGTCCGGCACATCAACGATTTTGCTCACAACCTTACTGGCTCTAAAATTTTTAGCACTATCGACCTTGTGAAAGCATATCATCAAATTCCTGTATCTGAAGAGGACGTCCCGAAGACAGCTATTGTTACTCCGTTTGGCCTCTTCGAATTTCCTTTCATGACCTTTGGTCTCCGCAATGCTGGTCAAACATTCCAGCGGTTCATCGACGAGGTTACACGGGGCCTCGATTTCTGCTTCCCGTATGTAGATGACATCCTCGTCCATTCAGCTGATGAGGCTCTTCACTGCGAACATCTGCGTATTCTCTTCGGACGCCTGCGAGACTATGGAGTAGTAGTTAACCCCTCTAAATGCGTCCTTGGTGCACGAGAAGTGACATTCTTAGGCTACCATATCAGTCCCGAGGGAACCCGTCCTCCTCAAGATCGTGTGCAAATCATTCTAGACTTTCCCCCTCCTAAGACAGTCCAAGGTGTGCGTCGTTTTCTCGGCATGTTGAATTATTATCGCCGATTCATGCCCCGTGCTGCACTGTTCCAGGCTCCACTTATAAAATCTGTGGTTGAAACCAAAGGCAAGGGTGCCAAACCATTTATATGGTCACCTTTACTTTTGGATCAATTTCAAGCCTGCAAGGAGAGTCTAGCTAATGCCACTCTTCTGCAATATCCGGTCAACGGCGCGCCTCTCGGACTGTTTACTGACGCATCCAACGTCCACATTGGGTCCTGTCTTCAACAACGTGTTAATGGCAAGTGGGTCCCTCTTGCCTTCTTTAGCAAGAAACTGACGGACCAGCAAACGCAGTGGCCGGCTTATTATCGCGAGTTACTGGCGGTGTACGAAAGTGTACAACATTTCCGCCATATTCTTGAGGTCCAACACGTGACCATTTTCACGGACCATAAGCCGCTTCTCTATGCTTTTGTACAACGCCGTGAAAAACTCCCCCCTTCTCAGTTAAACCAACTGTCTTTTATCAGTCAGTTTACGACTGACATAAAATACATCAAGGGAGAGGATAACGTCGTCGCCGACGCTATGTCACGTGTCGACGCTATTGCATTTGACAAGGACTACACAGCCCTCGCCGAATCACAGAAGTCAGACTCAGAGTTATCTTTCCTGCGTACTCAAGGGTCAAGCCTGCAATTGACCGATGTCTATATTCCAGAAACTAAGATCTCTGTCACCTGTGACGTGTCCACGGGCAAGCCTCGTCCCTATCTTACCCCTTCCTTCCGAAGAGAAGCTTTTAACAAGGTTCACAACCTTAGTCATCCCGGTGCACGAGCTAGCACCCGCTTAGTGACCGAACGGTATGTTTGGCCTTCTGTCAACAAGGATTGCAAGGAGTGGGCACGTAATTGCGAGGCGTGCCAACGCGCAAAAGTATCGCGTCATAATTTTTCACCTATCGGTAATTTCCAACTACCATCTGGTCGCTTCAAACATATCCACATTGACATCATCGGCCCTCTGCCGATTTGCAGCGACTACCGATATTGTTTGACAGCGATTGATAGAATTACTAGATGGCCTGAGGTCTGGCCAATGCGGACTATCACTGCTGAGGAGGTAGCAGAAACCTTTACTCGAGAATGGGTTGCCCGTTTCGGTGTACCGTCAGTCATTACGACAGACCAAGGCACTCAGTTTGAGTCTGATCTGTTTCGCCGATTGACGACACATTTCGCCACTAAGCGAATTAGAACAACGGCATACCATCCCTGCGCCAATGGCATGATTGAGCGTGTTCATCGCCAACTCAAGGCTGCTCTGATGTGCCACCAAGATTCTTGGGTACGTGCACTTCCTTTCGTCCTTCTTGGCATGCGATCCGCTTTCAAAGAAGACCTGAAAGCTACAGCTGCTGAAATGCTTTACGGAGAAACACTTCGGTTGCCCGGCGAAATGCTTGTCCCAGTTTCTGAAACTGACACTACGAACAATCCTGCAGACTTTGTCGTACAACTTCGACGTAAAATGTCGACTGTACGACCAATCACTGCATCTCGTCACACTCAACCATCATCTTTCATCTTCAAAGATCTCTCGTCAGCAACTCACGTTTTTCTTCGTGACGATACAGTCAGACGCCCCCTACAACCACCATATACAGGTCCATACCAAGTCATTGATCGCGCCAGCGATGGCAAAACAATGACTTTGCTCATCAAGGGAAAAAACGTCGCTGTAAGCATTGATCGCGTCAAGCCGGCTTACATGGAACACGCTAAACCTACAGTTCTTGAACCTCCGACAAAAACATTAAAACCCACTGACACATCCACACCAAAACCAAAACAGCCAGATTCATCTTTAAACGCAGACACTAATCCAACAACCACTACAAAACTGCCATATACCACTCGGTCTGGCAGACGAGTAAAATTCAATGATTTCTCCGATTGCTGTTAAATCGGTTCATCCTTCTCCGTGGGGGGGTGGTGTGGCGTCACGTATAGTGCATTTGTGAACGCACCTCAGAATACGTGGCGTCGCGTCGCCTGTATGTTTTAGTTAAGTATTTATAAGTTAGTCAGGAACGCACCCCTGTTAAGTGGCAACACGAATCTACGATCCGGGGCGCGCCGCGCGAGCCATAGCGTTCCTTATGGAGCGAGAGTCCCTTGCTTGCCGACCGTCACGGGATACGGACTGGATCGGTTCATTTTGTCCCTACTAGTTTTAATTAGTTATATTATGTGCTAAATAGTGTATATTAACTGTGAACTATAAATACGTGTGGCAATTACAATACTTAAACGCAAGTTGGAGTTTCACTTCCGCTCTTCGACCAAAACCTCACCTCCAATACACGTAAGAGGAGACAGGCAGAACACCTTCCACCTATGTCTCCAAAGTCATATTGTTTAGAATATAACACTCTGAAACGCACACCATACATTATGAATTACAAATATAATTCATTATGTGCTTTCGAGCATATTAATAAAAATAAAAGCTTCTTAATATCCCACTGCAGGGCAAAGGCCTCCTCTTCTCATAAGCACGAGCGTTGATCGCCATGCTTTGGTTTGGCTTCTCATACGGACATAGCACGAGCGTTGAACACCATGCTACGGCTTGGCTTCTCATACGGACATAGCACGAGCGTTGAACGCCGTGCTACAGTTTGGTGATTTCAGAATCATATTAACTATATAGGGTCGCCCCCTATTACATGGGACCTAAACATGACTGCCGAAATGTAGATGTACTAAAAGTATGTAACCTCTGCTTCACCCTTCGGGCGATACAGGCGTGATGCTATGTCATGTGTTATGTTATTAACTAGAAGACAAGGTTTCCTTGTGCAATCGTTTTCTTCACCGATGTCAGTATATCCAAGAAAGAAAAGAAAAGAAAGAGAAATTAAATAGGAATTGAAACGTCACATTGGTACTTGCCCGGATTTGAACCCACAACCTCGTGCTTGAGAGGCGAGGCTTTAACCACTGGGCCATCACGACATTCATACATTCGACATTTATTTAATATATTACTGGCACTAATATCAATGTTTTTCAGATTCAGTAAAGAGCCTTCGTCTGGTAGAGCTCCGGGTGCCTACACATGAGCCCGAAGGTGGCATGGCTCTCCTCGGCTGCCAGTACGACATGGAAGGGGACAACCTGTACTCCGTCAAGTGGTACAAAGACGGACACGAGTTCTACCGCTTCGTGCCTAAAAATGAACCTCCTGTTTATTACTTCCCAATGGCTGGAGTTAATGTTGAAGTGAGTGGAAAGTAACTAATTCAATTGTTTGATCATTCACAGCAACGACCGCGACTGAATTCGATTCTCAGGTCGGGCAAAGTGTTATTGGGTTTTTCCAAATGGAAGCTCGAAATCTGGAGTTGTGCCCGATTGATGTCGGGGTATTAGATGGGACTTAAACATAACTGGTGAAATTATGTAGCTCATTTGGAGAAACATCGACGTAGCTGCAACAATTTTTTTTTTACTTTTTTGCTATCCTAATGTAAATACGCTTTCTAAGTGCTTTGTCTTATTTAACTCATTTTTGGGAAAAAATACATTTACGTCGATGTTTTTCCAAATGAGCGATATATTAGTATTTCAAATATTTTTGTAGATATACTTACCAGTTAATGAATGTAATTGGTGTTACCGTTTTAAATTAACAATAATTACCTATTAAATTAAATAAATCTTTGTTAATAACAATATACATTACAGTCCGAATGTAGCTAATGTTGGACATTATAACATTGATTATAAAAAACGAACGCAATATTTTTAATACCAATTTCTTATCGGTAGACTATTTTTGGTTATCTTTAAACTCGTGCAAACAGACAGCTTTATGTATGACTACAAAACTTTGAAATACTAACAATTATATACCTACATGGCACCATGAGCAATAGGTATATGTATATAGATAACTAGCTCCTGGTTCCCCCTACTCACCCCGTCGCATCGCATCGCCTACCCGCGCTAAAGTTGGTTTCATTATTACTTTTTTGTTATTGCTCGGCTCGTGGTTAATATACTACACTACCTATACTGTCCTATAGCCTCTCTCAAGTGTTGAACTATCAAATGCAAAAAGATTTTTTCAAATCAAACAAACAATCTCTTCTGCATTATTATTAGGTACGAGTAGTATTGATATTATCTACTAGGTGCACCAGTCATGTTTTTCTAACTCCAATTTCTGTTTTTTATGATTTTTTATTCAAATTATATCAAATGTCGTCGCATAATGCTATAGGTATTAGGTACAAGTAAGTTTGACATAGATAATATCAGTGTTAACATTTAACAATGTAACTGTCAGTGTAGCAACAAGTAGCATTGTTGGATTGCATCAAAATGTCAGCTAGGTACCAATATATCATTAAATAAATTATTCATGAATGTGTCTATCGTACGATGATTCGCTGTAACCGTCAAAGGGCTGACCTTTGACCCTCTTTCAGTACTGGCATATGCTTATTCTGAAATGAAAACTATAAAAAAAGCGGCCAACTGCGAGTCAGATCCGAACACGAAGGGTTTCGTACCTCTGTACGTACGTTGTTAATGCGGCCATAAATTGTTAAATAATAGTTCCATATATTGGGTTGTGGAGGTCATATAAGCGGTCGCTCTATGTAAAATACTGGTATTCAGCTGCATCCAGTTTGACTGGAAGCCGACCCCAACATAGTTGGGAAAAGGCGAGGCAGATGATGATGTTGTTATAGCGGCCGTAGTATTACACTGAAAATTTCAAGTGTCTTCCTATTACGGTTCAAAAGATGCAGCCCTGTAACGGACGGACAGACGAACAGCGGAGCACTAGTAACAGGGTCCCGTTGGCCAGTGTGTAACCTAATATAGAAACACGCTTGTACGATACCACTACATACAGAAAGCAAAGTTAATAGAAATCTCTATTCCTAGACAGCACGTTTTGCCGAAAACATTGTTGATAGAAAACATTGTTTGTAGATATCTCTGTCCATATGAAGCATTGTTGACAGAGATTCCACACTTCCCGTTGGCACCCTTTGGGTACGGCACCATAAAAACTTTTAATTGTTTTAATTTTAAGCGATTGGCAATTCGATTTTTCGGTAAATGTTATGTAAAATTTCCTGATTCATACAGGTAAGTAAGTCAATAACTCGTTGGCTGCGTTTTTTTACCAATTTATTGCAGTATGTTTGTGCACGAACTGTGTTCGCAGCAAACACACCTGTCATGCGAAGTTATATGAAGATGAATCAGTGCGGGTTTACAAACAGCTTTCTTTATTATTTGATTAGCAGCGCCCCGCGCTTTCACAAGCGTAAGTTTCAATCCCGTGGGAAAATATCGGGATAAAAACTATCCTATGTCCTTTCCCGGGACTCAAACTATCTCTATACCAAATTTCATCCAAATCGGTTCAGCGGTTTAAGCGTGAAGAGGTATCAGACAGACACATTTTTGCGTTTATAATATTAGTATGGATTTACTTCAGCTAAGAGTCAGGGGCCAAGAAAAATAATTTATGTTAATTAGACACTTTTGAACGGAAAGAAAAAAACTCTATTCCTAAAGGTTGGAGAAGAATGGGAAAAAGAAAATCTTTGAAGAAAAAACGTTGTTCTGACAATACAATACACACAGCACAATACAATACAACAACAACACAACAAACACACAATACAACACAAAAACACACACAACAGTAACAACAATGACTAAAATATTTTGTTAAATAATAAATGTGAAAACCTAGAAATAAAACTGTACATACCTAATACAGTATGTGCTAATCAAGCAACGGTACATAGGTACATTAATTATGTTGATAGCTACATGGAGCGCACATTTAGATACTAAATATTATAACCGTAGACGATAATCACTAACATTATATCATGTATGTAATACTAATACATAGTTAATTTTCTTCATTGAACCCACTTATAGCTGATGATGAACTTATTTAGTCTTGTCAATATTACCACGGTATTATTACGTAGCTATTATTAATGTATTATACAAATCATTAGCAAATAGGTACTTACTTAATATGTGAAATCATCATCTTCCTAGCCTTTCTTTAACTAGGTACGTTGGAGCCGGTTTTTAGTCTAACCGGGTGGAGCTGAATACATAGAAAATATTATGATACTAGCTTCCGCCCGCGGCTTCGCCCGCGAGGTATGTCGATAAAAACTTTCCTATGTCCTTCCCCGGGATGCAATCTATCTCTCTGCCAAATTTTATCGAAATCCGTTTAGTGGTTTAAGCGTGAAAAGGTAACATACAAACAGACAGACAGACAGAGTTACTTTCGAAAATATTAGTATGGATGAAATCAGTGGAATAAAAAGCAATTTTATCTTTTCATTTGTCTTGTATAACTCTTGTAGATACTGTTAAGTTCCTGTTGTTAAGAAATTATTGTTATTTTATATAGAATATAATTATTCCCAATGCCACGCATTATTAGATACCTACCTACGTAGAAAAGGTGTTTTTTATAGAAACTTTAACATATGGAACCGTTCTGTACAGTGACGCCATTGACTGAATTTGGTGTATTTTTAATCTCCGCTACGTTTATGATGAAATAACTGTCGCGCAAAATGTTGAAATCACCTATTTGTCTATGTTTTTTTCTTCTGATCCATAAATGTTTTGGTCTCTCTAGCTCAATTTTCATGCTGTAGGAGGCAACTCTCTTTTTGATTTTTGTATTTCATCGAACTTGTTACAAACAAACTTCGGAGTCGTCGTTATGGAAAAAACTATCTGTAACTTCTGAACAACTATTCGGAATATCAGCAATACTTGGAAGAACTCCGAACTCACTAAGTAGTTGCTCTTTACGTCGAAAGTACGAATACTTAGACCTTCTTTAGCATGTTCACTCAAAAAAACCTTGTTATATCTATACAACAAGTTTTTTTTTATAATATAAATAGATACCTATGGTGTCCAATCAAAATGTCTTGCTTCAGAGCACAACTTGTAGTCATTGATTGCTCTGAGATTCCCGCCAACTTTCGCCTCCTGTCAAATCAATTTTTTTTTTGTTTTTGTTCTATGGCATCTCTAGAATGTCCGGCCATGTGTATCATTAATCAAAATGATTATTTCGATGTCGACCGTTAATGTGACGTTATTAGTTTACATGTACTTACACGGTAATACGGATACACAGGAAGTTGTAGGTGGCCACGGTAATTCACGGTGTGCCGCGATAAACAATTTGTATGTTCTGTATTAAGTATATTTACGAATGAAGTGCTAATTATACATTGTTACACAGTACACGACTGATAAAGACTTCTTTTCCAATACATGACAGCATTCGTACTTTCCAACATATTCTGAGGTGTATTATTACTTATTTGGTAGGCGTATTTTGGTCTACACCAAAATCGATCTAATATCTTTCAGTTGCTGAAGACATGCTATTTGCCTTCAAATCCTCAATTGTCTACTGTTTTCTAATAGATTTAATAATCTTTCTATTGCAGATAGCGCGCTCTTCAAACACAGTGGTGGCGCTGGTAAACCTGACGCAGGAGTCGTCAGGACACTACCGGTGTGAAGTGAACGGAGAGGCGCCGAAATTTGCTACTGTTTATAGACAGAAATACATTAATATACACTGTAAGTTTGTGTTTTAGACTGTTTCATATGTGTCGAATACAGACTTGCCTCTTATAAGCAAGACTCGAATCATATTAATATCTAGTAAACTACTGGATTTTTAATAAATACAAGATTAGGTATTAATAAAGGTAAAGGATAGTGGGATAACAATTTGAGTTTCGTAGCAACAGAAAATCAATAAACCTGCAAACATTTATTGTATTATATTATCTGTGTCATAACATTAATTTAAAGGGGCATAATTTTGCACCAGTTCGAGCGATCAAGTTTTTTTTATAATATTATGTTGTTTGCTAGACTTCCTCAACGAGAGTTATAACTTGATAATAATAATTAAAACTTGTTAAGAATAGGTTATATTCCCAGATTAATAAATAAAAATAACTTTCCATTAAGTTACTGATGATGAGATGATTAACTGATTACATTTCAGTACTTCCAAAAAGCGGGCCCCGCGTGGTGGGTCTCAAAGAGCAGTACAATTTCGATGACATGGTGGTCGCAAACTGTTCTCTGCCTCCATCCCGTCCGAAGGCCCATCTGAAGTGGCTCGTGAACGATAGGCCTGCGCCCTCTTCCTACGTCCTGGGACCCTGGTACCGGGTGTCGGCTGACCGGCCTGATGCTGCGGAAACTATTCTGCAGCTTAGCTTCTTCGCGACCACCTCTGATTTTGTTAATGGAGCCATCAAATTAAAAGTAAGTGTGTCAGTTATAGGTAACAGTTTAATAACATAATTTATTATTGATGGTAGGTCCACTTGACGTAGTAACGATTAATATTTAACGCGGAACCCAGAAGGCCAATTCCCGTGATTAAAAAAAAAACTTCAAAATCTATTCGCAATCCTATCTCAGCGACAATCAATGTCAAACACTTGTCAAAAATGTAGGGAAATTAGATGTATTTTTGACAGATTGAAACTGACATCAGACGTGAATGTTTGCCAAAAACATGAAACTTGCAAAAGAATGTATTGTCACATAAACGGCACCAGACTGACAAAAACGCCTTTAAAATGCCTTTTACGTTTTCTCCAAACTCGATTCTCCTTTGACCACTTTTCTCTATCCCACTTTTCAGTTTTCCCTAGTTTAGTTTTTTGAGTTCCGTCCCAAAATCTCCTGCATGTTCATTTGTTTATGTTTGTTTTAGTGCCAGGCTACGATAGCGCCGCTATACCAAAGAGAAACAGAGTCCACCCATTACATTGCGCTACCCTTTACTGTCGCTACGGATGCACCCGAGGCAAAGGAAATCAAAGGTGGGTAAAGGTAAATAAAACTATACCTACAGTCCCACAACTGTAAAATGCAGATAAGTGAATAATATAGAAATACCCACTTTTGTTCCTCAAGGGCCTCTATCTCCGCATAACTAATTAATCCTTATGATTCTGCTTGACCAACGTATCGGTGATCGCAATGGTTCAGTACATTGGAGTATTGCACAAGTTTGCATACTGTTTCAAACCAGCAAGTAAGCCACCAAGTTAAACTTATAAAATCATGTCATTTCATAGACTTATAAAAAAAGATGGACTCCGCGCCACGCATATCGAAAGTGAAGCACCGTACCGATCGCGCGATCTATGTGTGCGTGATTGGCGATTGACGCTGCGTGTCACGTAATGGCGGCCGGTCGGCATACTATGATGTAAATGTGAGCGTGAGGCGTGTTTGTACAAGCGACATACTTACTGTGCTTCACTTTCGATATGCGTGGCGCGGAGTCCATCTTTTTTTATAAGTCTATGTGTCATTTATACTGCTTATTATTTATTTCTTGTCTTATTTTCAGACATCGCAACTTCGGTGGACAATTCGTTAGCATCTTTACTTATACCATATATTTTCTTAATTTTAATGTAATAGCATCGGATATTGCTTTACTGCAGTAAAGCGTAGGTGGCCAGAAATCTGCACAAAATGTCTCAAATTATTTGTTCAACAAATCTTTCACGGTTCACATTTCAAGGGTTTTGTGGCGAAACGTGGCGAATACAGTGTAGAGCGTTTTAGATACGGTAAAACAATTCTTTGGAAGTTCACAAAACTTGAACATCAAGAAACGTGTAGGTTAGTTGTAGGTACATACATATGGAGTAAGTAACTAGGAAGTTGGTCTGCCACGAAGCAAAGCGCTCGCAATCTTGAATACTGTCGTTTCGGAACGTAACAATTATACCTACTGCCTTAGTATGCCGTACACTATGCTGGGAAGAATTACTTTGCATCGCTCGTTGAACAGTGTCCATGTGCCAGAAAGGTCGAATCAAGGAATTATGGTGGAATTTTGTGTAAATAACAGAGATCTCTATATCAGAGATTAAGCAGCCATACTCGTAGGTAAAGTAATTTTATGGAAAAAATCAAAGCCCAAAATCGGCCTCTCAACAAAATATTTTAAAGTATGGAGTTCTAACAGTATTTTTTGCAAGGTTAACCTCTCAAAGTATACAAAGAACGAACTACACAGAGACTTATAAATAGCCACATAAGCTTTTTCTCAGCTGACGTATGAAGTGCGGTTGTGTGTCCTGAAAGACAAATTGCGGGCCGGATCTTTTTTATTTCCTTTCCAATAAAAAGTAGTCGCCAAGCGAAATATTTTCGTTCTCTTGGTCGGAATGCACTTTCTAACAGCGAATACTGAAAAACCCCTTTTACACTACACAATATTTTGGGGACTGATGATGTGATTTTTTTAATAAGGATTCTTTCTCCCTTTATCTTATTACACCATCCGGGTTAAGGGAAAGGGTCCCTAAATATCGCGTAGTGTAATAAGGCTTCAACCCCTGCCTATATTTTATGCATTTGAACTATTTATAACTTTAATTTAACTGCCAAATTTGACTGTGTAAATTTTTGGCTACCTTTCAAACGAGTGTAAGAAATAAAGACGTAAGTTATTTTTCGACGTAGATTTTAATAATGTAACAAAATAAATACTGCAGAACTATATAAATAATAGTAATAACGCCTATCCATGAGCATAATAATTATTATATGGCTTTAACATGTAATCGTGAAAAACAAGCTGAGCTTGAAGTTGTGTAGATTAATAACGATTAAGAAATAATTACAACGACCAAAATGTGTAGGTAAAATAATTTTAGCAAATCCCTTGAGATTGAGGTAGGATTTGGAAAATTTCTAGGCTTATAGTAGTATCTAATAAAACTCTATGGCACTAATCTATGCGCACTTGAAGGATTAAAGGCTACTAAAATTCGAGATACGTATGAATCTCGTCCTTTTTTGACCCAGTTTAGTAATCTACCGAAGTTATTTTTTATTTATGTTTTTTTCGTGATACTTTGATGCATTCGAATGTAATAATTATATTGTTTTCTATGCATTTACACTATTATAATCTTGAATTGTTTTTGTTAAAATTAATGTGTGAAGACGATTTCATACCTGCTATTTAGAAGCATTGTGATAGCGATATGACTGCTTTGCATGAATACCGATTTTACATAATAAATAAAGGTAATAGTGAGTTACAGAAACAAGTTGTTTTTTTTTTACATAATTTAATTACAAAGCTATACAATTCTTTTAGGTTCGTAAGTTTTGAACTTACTGAAGCGTTTTGTATCTATCATTAGAGAGTCGATGTCGTTGTTTTGTTATCAATATCCGGAGCCCCGAGGGCCGCTGGGGCCACCGCTGGGGTAACCTTCTTCTCCTTTCTGAGATCCTGGGCGTCCTCTGCCGCCGTTCTGTCCACCTCTACCTCCTTGTGGTCCACTCGGGTCTCCACTTGGGTAACCGCCGCCATTATCTCCATTACCCCTAGGGAAACCTCCATTGTTTCCTCCATGATCACCACTGGGATAGCCCCCGTTGCTTCCTCCCGCACCACCATTGGGGTAATCACCGCTACCACCCTGTGGGCCTCCACTTGGATAACCATTTCCTTGGCCACCGCCGTTCAAATCTTCTGTACCACCTTGGAGTCCGCGGAAGCCTTTACCATTTCTTCCATTACCACCACCATTACCATTACCACCAGGTCTTCCACCGGGGTAGCCCATGAAGCCTTGACTTCCCGAATCTCCCACTCCAAAGCCACCTTCTTGGTATTGTCCAGGGCTACCTGAATCATCATATCCAGATCCTGGGTAACCGCCATCACCACCAGGACCGCCTTGAGTGTACCCTTGACTTCCACCTTGTGATCCTCCACCTCCTGCAAAATAGCATATTTGAATAAACATACCTACAATTAACATAATTATTTAAATTCTATTCTAACTAGGAACCTTTTAGTTTTGAACAAAGTTTAAGGGATATTTTCAGAGATTATTAACTTTTAATGCCTCTGCTTATATCACCATATCAATAGAAGTTGTAATAACAACAAATATTAAACATTACCTCGACCAAAACCGTTCCCGGAGCCTCCATTACCACCACCTGAACAAAAAGAAATATTATAAATGAAATAAACTGAACACTAATTAAATACAAATTTCAACCAGTAAGTAAATTCCATTACTAACAGCTTTGTTTGGGTAATGCGCAGATTAGTTCACACTAATTTTACAACGAAAATAGCTAATTTGAAACAACAACCAACTTCCTGATAAAGTGAATGTTATTACGAAACTTAAAAGGAGTATTTTAGTATAAAAAGTTTCTGTTTTGGATCAGGGACAAATCGTTGGTTTCATTACGATTTCATGACTAAAGCTGATTTCTGGTAAACTTTTAAAGTGTTGTATATTTTCATGAATGAGAATTTCTGGAATCATCTTAAATGCAGCCTAGCATAAAAGCTATACACAGGTGTCATATCGCCAACCAAGATAATGAACCAACCCTCGTATCGGATCTGAGGCATGTATCCTTGCAGGCCGGCCTCGTACTCGACAACCTGTCTTCTGCCATCGGGCAGCACTACGTTATACTCCCCAGTGGCCAGGTCGCCATCACGCTGCTCAGAATGACCAAATTTAGTACCTGTCTGAGCGTCGTCCACCTCATAGCTAAACTCGTATTTAGCCGGCTCCTGAAAAGCAACAAAAATATATACACAATAAAAAATACAAATTCTTACCCTAACTAAACAAGAGGTTGCATGGCCTGTTTTTATGAAAGATGCCGTGTTTGACAGCAAAGCTCTACTTACATTAGATTGTCCATCATCATAACTTGATCCACCACGACCATTGCCTCTCCCGCCCAGACCGCCGGCACCGCCGGGACCTCCAGAACCGCCACCAAAACCAGGTGCACCATACGAAGATGATGGCTGACCACCAGGCCTGCCGTTGAATCCAGCTTGTGACTGAGCAGAGGCTTGAGAACCAGCACTAGGAGACAAAGAACTCGAGTCTGGCGTTTGAGATCTTTGACGTTGGCTGCCTGACTGTCCACTGCCAGGAGATGAGAACCCACCAGTAGGTGGCGGGCCATATGAACTGTCTGGTCTTTGACCGAATACTTGACCTGCCCCGTTTGATACTCCTTGCTGGTTTGGTGGACCGTAAGAGGATTGCGGCCGCCCTCTACCACTTGGACCACCAAAACCGCCTCGGCCGCCAGGACCCCTTCCATTGCCTCCATTTCCGCCATTACCGCGGCCTGGTGGTCCGTATTGTGAATCGGGTGTGCTTCCTGGATTGAAATTGCCTTGTCCTTGTTGAGACCCAAAACCTTGAGGACCTTGTCCATTGCCTCTTGATGATGGTGGACCATACTGCGTATCAACAGATGGGCCTGTTTGTCCGTTAGAATAAGAATCTTGAGGTCCAGAAGGGCTCAAACCACCACCAGGTTGAGATCCTCTTCCTGATCCACCATTATTTCCAGGTGGGCCATACTGCGAAGATGGTCGACCACCAGAGCCAGATGGAGGGAGGTAGCTGTTTACTGGAGGCTCGCATTTGCTTGCCGGCCACGCAAGTGCGCTTAGCAAAAATATGTACTGAAAAATATGAAAATCTTTTTTTAAAGCGAATTTATACCCACAATTCGAGGTGATGCTATACTCATCCAAAAGCTTGATTTTTATGTACGGAGGGATAGAATAAAAAAGAAGAGCTTCGTCGTGGAAACTTTATACGCACAAATAAAACACAATTAAAAAGGAGCAAAATAATACTTGAACTGCCTATAATGACATACGCACATATACAATATGACACAACCAATAAGTATGGCACACATATTCGATATAAACAAATACTTACTAAAATCATCACTGGGGAGCTTTCATGAAATCTTAAAGTAAACTAAGCTCTGAAGATGTGTTACTTTACAAAGTTTTAGCTTTTGAATACATTAAATTTGAATAGTCGCTGTTTATATAGGAAAGTTGGTACTGGTGAGCGTGATACCGATACGATGCAAGAGCTCACGCGTGAGTTTGCGTCTAGTTTCGTGCATCTGCCGCGCGGCCGTCACCGCGGCGCCCGCGACGCGTCACCGTGGGACTCCCAAGCTGGCGCGGGCGCATGTACGAGAAATAATGACTCCGTTACGTGACGAATACATACAATTAATATCGACAAAACGCTCCCATTTATTTTAAAGTAAATGTTTGTCTGTCAGTAGTTCTGTCAGTGCAGTACCTATTTATTACCTGAGAAATCATTTTCAACATTAATGTAAATTTCAACTAATATTAACGTGATTGATTTGTCAGTTCTTTGTTACTTCAAATGTAGTTCCTCTTTGGATGTTTTATGCCACTGGAATCCACTGTTCCGTGGAATTTCTATCCCGGTCCCTCGAATTTTATTTGTATGCGTTCCCTCTATACACAAATTGGACTATCTGTTCGATGGACATTAACATGTGTGTGTACCTCAAATTGAACGCATCTTATAGGAAAAATCTCGTGTTGAATAGTAATGAATGGGCTAACCACGCTATGTAGGTACCTACCTAAATTATAAACTGCACGCAATGTATTCGTTCATTCGATTACCTAAAAATATTTTTTCTAATGTAGCTATCACCGATTTTCACTACTAGATATATTCGTATCTATGTAAGCTATCTAGATAACTATGTAGTTTGCCTTGTGTTTAAAATATAAGATCTTAAAAGCAATAATCGCAATCATTTCCACATCTGATAATATACATTACCGTCACGGATCGTCTAGAGAGGTCCTAGCAATACTCCACGTTTTTTACCTTACGAAGGACACATGAGTGACATCGAGTGTTTATCACTAAACTTTAGGCTACGTCTGTACATACGACTCCTGATAATAACATAATCGTTATAAACTGCGTACAACAATATTACATGCCATAAGACACAAGCGATGATGAGTGAAGATAAACCGTCTTGTCGTCGTATAAGTGTTATGTTTCAAATCTAAGAATCTTTCCGTCACCTTCCAAATAGCTCTGTGACGATTATAGCCTTCTGATGACTCCTTGGGATTACTGTGATGTGTGTGTGATGAATGATGACGATAGCTGTAGGTAGTGTACACACATCAAAAGTGTCTAGGGATCAACATATATTTTTGCAATAACTTTTCTCCTGATTGATATTAATTAAAATTTTCTTTAAGGATTCATCAAATAAAGTGTTTTCGTTTGTCACAGTAACGATAAACCAAGTCACCTTTGCATTAATAAAGAAATTTGCCATTTTCCTAATAAAGGGATTTTTGACATTTGAACCACTAACACAAAAGTTCGAAAAAAAGACTGAAATAACAGTTTTCTTTAAAATTTTATTGGGTAACTTAAACAATTAATAATCCGTGTTTCTACCGCGAACACTAACAACACAAGAACATCGGTTTGGCATACTCAAAATGAGTTGTCTCAAAATGAATGAGAGTCTGTCTTACAACTCTTGCGGTGTGCGGTCGTGCATTATCATGCATTAACTGAAATAAGGGACCGATTTGCACTTGTAGAGGAACGATGACGTCTGATACAATCGTCTCAGCATAAATTTGAGCGTTGAGGTTGCCTCTGATCCAAATCAACTCAGTTCTTCCGCCGATCCAAATACCCGCCCATACCATGATGGTTCCACCACTATAAGGATGGACTTCCTGGCAGGATTTTAATCGCTGTTGGCGTCCAGGGGTTCTCCAGTGTCGTATACGTCTTGTATCCGGTCTCATACCAAAACGAGACTCATCAGAAAAGCACACGAAACGCCATTGTTCTTCTGCCCAATTTCTGTGTTCAAGAGCCCATTGATATCGAATCCTACGATTGTGCATTGCTATAGGTGGTACCCGTAGCGGTCTTCGGGAATGAAGGTTCACTTCATGCAAGCGGTTTCTGACTGTTTGGTCGCTAATTAAGTTCCCTGAAGAGTGATGAAGCCTCACGGCTAACATCATGGCGGTTATTGTTGGAGCTCTTCGAGTTAAGATTTGAATGTATCGGTCTTGTCTCCGTGTGGTGCAGCGATACCGTCCTCCATGGCGCTCAGCCACGGTACCAGTGCTTCGGTAACGTGTCCAAAGTCGACTGATAACACTCTGACTTGTATTCAGAGCTAAAGCCACAGTACGTTGCCGGGAACCAGCTTCTATCATTCCCACGGCTCTGAGCATTTCTTCCCTGCTTAAATGACGTCGCCGCTCCATAATAACGTTGGTTTTAATCAGTAGTAGGGAAACAGTAGCACTAATAATGTCTTCAATGCGTTGTATGTTTTTATAGGGATAATATTGACAGCTGATTTTCATCTTTTACTCGAATTTGATTCACAGTTCCTGATTCAAATTATGAAATGCACCAAAAAGGATCCATATAAATTTATAAAATCATAAATTTATTACAAAGCCACATCTCAATCTCAAGAAATCCGCATAAAAATGCTTGATCCCTAGACACTTTTGATGTGTGTAGTTACCACAAAATATAAAGATGGCGTGAATCTGCTCAGCAGGTCGCTTGTCTTACAAACTAATTTGGAAAAGAAGGATATGGATGATTGGTATATGTAGGCCCTAATATTGGTATATAGACGTAATTAAAAAGAAGCAGAAGTGTAGGACGGAAAATGACGATGGTTTTTAGAAAACCCCCTTTACTAACAAGTCAAAGGCTATGGAGATGTTACAGGATGGCTAGATACAAACTTTATTGATCCAGGCAAAGCCAGGCATTCTGATGTTTATTACTAATATATGCGGTTGTTTATAAATGGAACATTGTATCCGTGATGTCGGGCCGTGCAGTGATCTGTGTCATCCTCGCTAGTTAGCTAGTCGTGAGTGTGCGCGTTGCAACAGAGGCAAGCCGCCCCTTACCTGCGCCCGCGCAGCGACACCGACGCGTTGATAACGTACTGCGAAACTTTACACTTATAATGAGGCTTATGAGTTCACGATTTTTGGAGTCGTTATTATTGTGTCTCGAATCTCATAACAGTGTATTTATGGTTATTAGTGTTGTACTCGCACCTATAAATGTCGTGTGCAATTGAGTTTGTTCTACACTCATATTTCAGGAAGCGGTAGAGTATTTTTGGCGGATTCCTTTTGTTATTGAACTTTAGAGGTAGATATACCTAAGTAGGTAACAGAAAGTAAGTTCTTCATCACATCTTTTTTCTCTCTTTCTTTCTTACTTTCATCCTCCATAGAAAAGGGATGATCCTCCGAACAGATGGAATAATGGTCGCCACAGGTTTTTAATTCTTGTGAGTTGCTATCTATAATCTCGGTAGTTGTATTGTACCTACTTATTTTTCGTATCCGGTAACATGTGCGTCCAGTTTCTATGTTTGATAAATTTGACCCTACGAACTCCCTTGCATCTCATGCATTCGATACAATTTTATTTATCGTTCTAGATCTCAGGAATTCGCATGAATTGTTCGTAAGATCGAGTGCCAATTTGGACCTAACTACTCAAGGTATAGTGGCAACCATTGTACACGTGTAATGAGTATCGGATCTCGAACTGATATGGGCATTATCTGTTCATTCTCACAAACCAATCTTGACATTAGAAACGACTTCGATACTCGGAGTACCAAGTATCGAAGTCGTTTCTTGTAACATGTTGCAATATTTAGCATTTCATGAACAACTGTCATATTCTAAGTATAACATATTAGGAATAGTCTGAGTCTAATGAAGCTCTTAAAATAGATTCCAATCCAAGACGTTAACATTAAATATTCGCGTGGACACATGATCTATATAGTATATTTAATTAATTCCACGAAACCACAAGACCTGCTTTGGTTCATGTAAGCATTGCCTAATAAATAGCCTAATACGATTCGTGAGTTACTCGCGGACTTACTGAGAATCGATGATCCTCATTGTTCATCATTATCAGCTATTCCTAATGCATAAATCCTACGTCGTTATGGCCGAGGCTGGTACAATTGTGTTGCACTCTGTGTCAATACTGGAAAGTGGGTCAGCAAGACAGATTGATGACGTATGCTAGCACATCGCTCCAACAGGCGACCCTTTGTCAATTGTATGTACGTCCCTGCTGTATGTTCACTTAAATAGATTGAATCGTCCTGCCTGGCTCTTTAGAATATCTGCAGCCCGCGTATTTGCAACTTTGACTTGCAATTAAGGTGATTATTTTGATGACTGTCGTGAAGTTATCATTGGTCTTGCTTGCTACATACACCCTTGTTTGCCGATGAGCTTAATGCGCTCTTACTAAAAACGACAAGTCTTATAGTGCTAGAAACTATGAATGTGCTCCTGCACATACATAGTTCCCTCCCTTCAATTCATCATCCAAGTACGAGTACCTACTTTGTCTTTTACCCAAATGAAAAAAATGTTAGAGTACCTAAGCTTCTTGACCACAACAATATTTAACACATGTTCATAGATCAGAAGGCCAAGCCCGTAATGAAAAACCAAAGAGATTTAAGTATCCATACAATAATTTTGATGTGTATACTTTGTTAAAAAAAATCTAGTCCTAATCGTAGATTAGAATGCGAACGTAAGAACGTTCGCATTCACGCACAATGGTCCATTGAAGGACTAAGTGTGGAAACCAAACCCATAACATAGATCATAGAAGAATAAGTACGGAAATTGCCCCTCTGATATTAGGACCAAAGCCGACGGTCGTCTGTTTTTTGTTGAATGGTCACCTATCTTCAGATCGACCGATCCTTGCGAAGATCGCGTAGTTTTGGTAAGAACATGGCCTTATAGTTTCGCTATGTTTATTGTTTGTTATTCAAATACCTACGAAATTAATTAGGTTCGCATCGCAGACATTTAATTTTGTGTAGGTTATACCTATGGATACTTTCTTACATTGTTAACTGCAAAATCGTACCTACATAATGTAAATACCTGTAGTTGTTCATTTTCTGTAGACTACTACGAGTAGTACCTCAAGTATTTAATTTAGTAAAATGAAGTGTCATGAAAACCCCAGTCGCCGACTGTGACGGACACTTTTTTCTACAAAATAGATTACGGTAGATTCCTCGAAAATACAAGAAACTATGGGACCTCGACAATCAATCTCAGTCGAAAGTGTACCTACAGTTCACATTGAGATAGCCGGTACTACCTAAAGGGCAAAGGGCAGTAAAAATATGTTCGTTTTATGAATATTTTTAATTCTCATCTATTTACATAATAATTATACATTTCGTTTACATAAACAACATAATATCCAATTGAGTGTTTTATTTTTAACTATGGCAGATAGATAGGTATACAACAATACATTATAACATTAATGAAAACAGTAAGTACCTACCTACAACGCATTTTACACAACCGAATGAAATCCTGACACTAATATTACTATTGTAGAGTATAATATTTACACGTGAAGTCCCAGCCTTCGGAATCCGAAACCGATATAATTATGTGTGACAAAGTGTTTTTATTCCAATATAATTTCCATCCAAACTTACATTTAAAAAAACCTTATGACAACAAGATGGGACAGTAAGTGTGTAAACAAAATTGCTTGAAATTTTGTCGTAACGATTTCTTTTTTTTATCAGAAAAGTAAATTAATATTGAAGACAGGCTTCCCAGAATTCTGAGAAAAATTCTAAAAACCAATTTTTGCTTAAAAGCTATCAATGTTTTCCATCGCTGAAAGTTGTTTATCGTAGACAGCTTCAAATAAACAACTACGGTTCTCGGAGAAAAAACCGTTACAATAATTGTTTGAGAATGCTTTATTAGTATCTAGTACTGTAAACAATGTGTATCTAAATTACAGTTTGTTCAGAATCGTTTACTGAACAGATTTCTGCTATTTTGAATAAAGTAAAGGTATTTTTTTATATAAAAACATTATTAACTACGTACATAATTACAGTCACACGTGTGCAATGCGTGTTATCCGTGCGTAGATTTGTGATGTGACCACAATTTGCTCTCACAATCTAATTTAACAAATACAATGTTTTATAAATAATTGTAAAAATTCAGTGTACGTTTTATGATTATAACATAATGTTCTAATTGGGTTGTTTGGTGCTGTGCGTTAATTCCGAGACATGTTGTTTAAACTGTAGGAGTATTTTTGAACAATCAACGTTATAATTAGAACAATAATAAAGTAGAAATTGGACTAAAAATAAATATCTTTAACAATACATTATCATACTATGTTGTCTTACTATTAAAATCACTATGGTACTTACTTCTTACGGTTACCTCATCTATCACAGTTCAAAGGTGCTATCTACCTACATGTAAAGTACTACTTAGAAATTACATTATTCTATTTACATTGTATCAAAATATTTAGAAAATAATAATGTTGTAGAGTTTTTCTTAAAAGCTTTTACTTGACCTTTTTTATTTTGAACTGCAAAGTTAGTTTTCGTGGAAATATCAAGGATTGTTTCTTCGCTCGTTTCGCTATGATTTTAAAAATATTATAAAAAATGTCTAACGGGCCTCTGCGAATTGGCTTCAGTTACCCCGATGCCTTCTAAAAATCCGGGACCCCAGCAGGATCCCAGAATATGTCAAACGTTGCTTACCTAAAGTTAAGTAGTGATTACCAAGTGTTTAACTATACATTTTTGACGTATAAACGTCTCTTAACTTTAGTCATCGTTTATAAATAAATCCCATGGTGTCTATTCGTTCGGACCGAAAATGTCACGGTATTCGTATGATCTGTGAAATTTTTTACACTACCGATTTGCGACCTTGCTCGCTACAAAGAATCGGCTTTGGCAATAGCAATACGCATCAAAGTCAATTGCGAAGCATTTTTCCACAGGCATAACGAATGCATTCAATATTTTGTAAAACAATATGCTCTTTCTTTACTGTGCATACGTTATTGAAACTGTAGGTAATAGAGATTTAGCTACTTATAATACTAAATATTCGATGGAACGTCTACGGTTATTAGAACTAGGTTTATAATACCTCCGGCTAAATTAACCTACTTATATCTAATCACAAGTGGCACTAAAATATCTTACAGCGCAACCCAATTTAATATATTTAGTCAAGAACGTCGGGCGATGATTTTATTTATTTATTCCTCAGAATTAATGAAATTTTAAGATAAGAACCCCATCCCTTGGGTTTTATGTCAAACACTCTGTACAGTAGGTAGGTACGCTGAAAATATCTGTCTTTTAATGGCAAATGAATTTGATAGTTCAAAGATACTTTATGAAGTTAAATGCTACTCATGAATGTCTGAGGATTTCAAATCCTTTGATTAACACTTATTTTAGGAAACTCCATCTCGTAAAAGCCACAAACACAAACCACTTATTGTTTGATTTCACCGCCCACTCATCTACACATTCCTGACCAAACAAAAAATCGGGTATTCATAATACTTAAACATAGAACCTTAAAACTACAATACTGTTGGCATGTTGATGTTTTCAGCTTTCTCCTTTTTGCTTTCTCCGCGGAAGTGCTGCTCGATCTCTGCGAGGGACTTACCTTTGGTCTCGGGCACCATAAACAACACGAAGAAGAAGGCGATGGCACAGAAGCAGGAGTACAACCAGAATGTTCCCGCTGAAGTTAGCACAGCCTGCAAGGAGGAATATTTTACATAAAATCACGCATGTTTCACCGAAAGGTTGGGCAGACCTATTGTAGGTAGTCCCATTCATTTTATTTGCTTTAAGAACATCATCTTTCACAAGTTTAGTTGTTCCCTAATGTCGCAGAATAATTTCGAAGTAGCATCGTGTCTCAGATATATCACGTCGAAGTAAGCTATTGTCGAAGTACAGCATGCCGGAGTAGAGTACGTCGAAATTGACTAATGTCGGATTACCATTGCTGTCGAACAAGCATGTCGTCGAAGTCGCATCGTTTCCTAGTTAAGTCATGTCGGAGAAACGCTTTATCGGAGTACAGTAGTGTCGGACTTAAGGTATTTCGAACTAAAGTATTGTCGAAATAAAGACGTGTCGGAGTTCCGTATTGTCGAAATAAAATCTTGTCGTTGTACGGTTTGTCGAAATTCAGTTGGTAAGTCGCTTGCGACCACTACGCAATCTAGACTTAACGAGGCAAGGAATATTTTAGTACTTAATTAAGAAGTAATGAAGACACAACTTAGAGCAGTGGTGGCCCAGTGGTAACGGCCGCGACTTACGAGTTGAAGGTCGTTGGTTCGAACCCAGACAGGCGCTTTACTTTGTGTAAATTATTTCATCACCATTGCTCTCAAAACGGTGAAGGAAAACATCGTGAGGAAACTGGCATATCCTAGAACCAAAAATTCGAAGACATGTGACATCTACCAACCCGCACTGGGCCCGCGTGGTGGATTACTGCCCACTCCCTCTCACAGAGAGGAGGCCTGTGTCCCAGCAGTGGGAACATTATAGGCTAATTATGTATGTATGTTATGTATGAAGACACAACCATTTTTAATAAATAGGTACGCTGCAAATGACCTACTAAGACAGCAGTAGTTCTGTCTGTTGTAGGCAGAACAGTTTTGTATTGGCAATACAAAACAGTTTACGTTACGTGTCAGTTTTATTACAAGTTTGCACGCTGTCATTGTTTTCATAGAGTGATAGTCTGTTTAGAGATAGAATTGATTCAGGGTTGTGCACAGCTTTGCACTACACAATAAAAGATTCTCGAATCGTCAAGTCCCTTCTACACTGTTCATAGCTGCTCCGTTAGGGGACTTCGTCATTGTCTCAGACGGTCTCGATACCGTCTGAGACTTGCGCTTGCGCTCCTGCGCTTACAAACACATTCACAGCGTGTTCGTACACTTGGTAACCACAAGTAAAGCGCGCGTTGCTTCACGAGATATAAAAATTGTAGAATTAAAAAAGCAGCATCTTCAAACTTACTTATAATGTCTATTCAAACTTAACTTTCAAATTAATATGATTTCAAGTTAAACAAATATCAACTTTATTTTAATGGTAATTAAGTTGATTTCAGAGTGATTAGCACTGTTGAAAAAGTTATAAAAATGTTTGAAGTTGTAGCGTAAACTGAACTTTATGGTGTAGGATTTAAAGTTATTTTTCCATAAACTCATATTTCTTTACATTTTTGTCAAATAAATCGCGAATGCAGATTAGGTGATGTGCGAAGATAATTATAATATAATTATAATTTTAAATCCATAATTTAGGAATTCCTAAAAGTGTATTCATATTGTCTCTAGTGTCTGTAAAAACGGTTATGTTGTATGTTCATTGGGATCATCCAAATTACCGTTGTTAAATGTAGCTACAAAATTACGTTTTCAATCCATTGCTTGTTGAAGTTTCGCGATATTAATTTATCAAACAACAAACCATAGTTATGTGCTTATAATAGGTGAAATATACCTACATGTTTCGAAATTATATACATTATATTGCCAGCAATTATGGTACAATTATTATTGCAAACAGGTCCTGCTTTCAGTAAGTAGGTGATACTAATTATATTCGCGCTATTAACGAATGCATAGGGAATACAAATTACAGTTTCATTATTTTAAGCATGTACATTTTCGGAAAATTAATAGGTATGTAAAAATATTGTATGAAACCAGCTTTGTGATTAGGTATACATATAGTGAAAGCAATCACCGATTTCTTATTTTAAAAATGAATGAAGAAGATACGTTTATCTTTGCTGAATCCTACACGAAGTTTTAATTATTGTTACTGGCCAATTACAGCGACAACACCTCTCAGTCACAGCCACGGAGTAAATACAAAGAGGAGATGGCCTAAGCAACTGTGCACTGTGATTACAACTAGGCCATGACGTCATCATGTAGGCGTGGCCTCGTTGTCAGTGGATTGTTGGCGTTCGTCCTGTGCACAACTTTGTAAAAGTACCCATTTTACAGCATATTCGCGCTAGAAGAAAAAAATAATGAAGTGTTGTGTTTTATCTTGTAAAAACTACTCGGATAGACGTTCTGAAGCTATGGATGGCATCACATTTCATTTATAAGTAATTTTATGCGTAATTTAGGAAAATTGTTCTAGAAAAATCTCTTAGCGTCGGCGTTTCCAAACATAATTCTACCCGACACTAGATGGCGACACTTGGTGTCATGGGAACTAAAAATATTTAGGTACGTAGAGCTCAGTACTAACATATTTTAATAATCATATGTACTGAAATTTGTTCGACATTCATTCTTATAAACCCTCTAATGGCCAAAATACTATTTTTGTAGTTTTTATATCATTTTGTAAACGGACCGCCATCTATAGTCAACTCAACAAAAAACAAAACAAAAAGTCAGGGCCGTAATTAGAATCCAATTATTTTACCGAATGTCCCGCGGCTGTCTCATAAATGGAAAGTACTTAAAACGCTGGACGTAAAAATATAATCTCCTTTAAATTAAATATATACCTACCTATCTCATCATCTGCCTAGCCTTTTCCCAACTATGTTGGGGTCGGCTTCTAGTCTAACCGGATGCAGCTAAATACCAGTATTTTACATGGAGCGACTGCCTATCTGACCTCCACAACCCAGTTACTGGGTAATACGATACCCCTTGGTAAGACTGGTTGTCAGACTTTCGGGCTTCTGACTAGCCGTAGGTAACGACTGTCAAAGATCCACGAATGACAGCCGGGACCAACGGCTTAACGTGCTTTCCGAGGCACGGAGGGGTCTCGGTATGTAAAAATATACCTACCTATCTACAATAATTTATTGAAAGTACTTTCCCTCCGTGAGACAACTAGTATAGTAGTTGTTGTATACTTAATTTAAAGTACTTAAAGCCTGGTTTATTTAGTTAAATATTAAATGATGTACGTTCTAGATTACCATCCGAAGATAATCTAAGACAGCAATGGATTACAAAAATTAATAGACAAGACTGGTCTCCGACTAAATATACAAAAATTTGTTCTTGCCATTTTAATAATGAAGACTTCATAGTGACAAAAAAGGCCTTAGAAAATTACAGAAGGGAACTTTACCTTGTTTAAAACTGGATATATCGGTTCGTTTCAATGCAGTTTGTATTTACCAGTTTCATACTTTTGTGGGAAAATGAGTACATATTTATTGTTTCGTCCTTTAGGTTACAGCTTAAAAGAAAATTTACAGAGCCAACTAGATGAGGTCAGAGTTTCTTATTTGACTACTCAGAGAAGAAAGGCCGAAACAAACTCAGAGGTCACAGTCTCTTTTAAAGTTCAGACATAATCTTGGTTAGGTTATATGAAAACCAAGTGTCTGAGATGGTCTTTTGAGGAAAGAACCACACAGATTGAGAGGACCTGTCCAGTCAGTGCACGCATTTGTCAGAAATCGTGCAGCTCAACTCAAAACTTAAGGAGCTCAACGATGAATTGTCACGTAAACGGGAGGTGTTTTTTCTTTTCTAAAAAGACTAGCTTTGTAGAACATCATGACAACTCTTTTTAACAAGATAAGTAATTTAAAAATAAGAGAAAGTCTAATAATCATCTTTCGTCATTCATCAAAAACCTTTTTATTCAAACTTTTTTTTTTCATAGTAATATCACTTTCAATAAAAAAATTTGGTACGAAAAATCTGAGTACGACCCTGTTGCATCCTGCACTTGGTGACATCTAGTGTGAGATAGTTACGTAACTACAAAATAAAATTGTCAGAACGAACAACAAGTTTTACTATTGACCGGTAGATGGAAAATAAAGAAGTGGGCGGGATCTAGCACCCCCTCACCCCGTAAAATGTCACGCGTTGTTTCCTAAGGAAGTCTAATTACTACATCTCCTCTTTGTTTTTACTCCGTGGTCACAGCCACATCGATTTGTATAACATCAGCCGGTCGATTCTGTTAGAATCTCACCGTGAGAAGTTAGGTGAAGTGAATTGTCATTCCATCTGATGCTAGGGATTGACACTGATGACAGCTCACTTTAAGCTCACTTCACCCAAGTTATCACGGTGAGATTTTTACAGAATAGTACTACAGCATGACATTATACATATTGAGCCTGCCAGGTCCTAAGTATTTATCCGTATGTACATACCGGTAATTTCAGCGGCACCTGAGTTTTAAACCGAACACAATGTCCTTTGCAACGTTATCAACTAACAAGCCGTGTAGGCGTGTAGGTACCCGAAAGTACTTCCCATCCCCAAAATGACGAAAAATCATACAAACTTTCGTTATTTATGGAACCCTTGTGCAAAATTTTAATCCAGACGTTTTCTGTTAGAACATGAATTTAATTTTTTTATTAATGTTGATGTTGATCTAATAAGGTCCATTATATCAAAGTTAAATCCAGTTATACTTACATCAAGAATATGATAGGACTTGATGACTGAGAACATGGACATCAAATTAACTGCGCTGGCCATCGCGGACAGCTGCGAGCGGTAGTGTGCCGGGAACAGCTCGCCCAGCAGCAGGAACGGCAGCCCGCCGAACCCGAGCGAGAAGCCCAGCATAAACACTACCAAGCTCGCGATCGGGAGGTACCTGGGGGGTTTAATAGGTTTAATTATATTAGACACAAGCTTCTGCCCGCGACTTTGTTCGCGTACAAGTCAAAATGCCTATACTAAAATAACAGCAACAATTTTATAACACTCTCCGTCGCTATTCATATAATTCGCTTAGCGTTCTTTCCGACTTTTTGCTTTTTGCTCGGGTCTCATTGGTCCTAGCGTGTGACGTTAACGTGATGTAGCTATATTAGCATATAGCGTTCCTCAAGAATTAAGCTATCAAGTGCAATTCGCGGACAAACAAACTCTTCAAGTTTATCATTAGTATAGAGATTCATACAAATACTGAATAGAGATATAACCTCGTTAAGAGGGCCCTGGATATGTGAGAAATCTCTACTACTGATCAATGAGGTCCTGACACTTTTGCATTGAAATACCTGTTACTGGGAATAATTAAACCTTATATTACCGCTATAAATGAAAAACGGTACATTACGATTGTTTTGGCGTTCGAAATGTGCAGATTCTCGGCCAAAAATCAACTATCAAATAAAAAATTGAAAATTCCGTTTGATTCTTGATTGGACTCAAATTACAACTCGTTAAAGCTGAGAAAGCTTTGTTCCAATACGAAAAACCTTACTTAATTATGATCAATAATTTTATATCTGCATTTACGTAGGTCGGTCGGAAGTGCTTAGGAACGTAGGTAAATACCATATTTCTAATTATTACCTATTTACTGCTTCAAATTGAGTAGGTACCTACTTAGTTTCTTACAAAGTTTTCCTTGTAGTACCTAGGTACGAGTACAATTGATTTATACAACAGAAAAATTATTTTTCTATCTGTTTTTAATATGCAGAGATTAAACACAGATGGAAAATTATTTTTTAGACTAAACACTAAACGTTCTCCAGAACTGAACTTTAAAATATGATCAAACACTATTAATTTGTAAAAGAACTTATAGATATGTACCTAAGTAACCTACATAGTAATTGACCATTTTTTTGAGTTGACCTAACCAGTGGGCAACATTGTAATTGTGACCATTTGGTTCACCGCTTATTTATTCTCATGATCTAACGTTATTGACCAGACAGCCACTTGGACAATCCGCACTTGCGAAGCCATCCCACCTTTCCTGTGGTATATCCATAATCAGCGAATAATGTTTCCACAGCTGGGACAGAGGCCTCCTCTCGGTGAGAGGAGCCTCCTCTGTGAACAACCCAGGAATCTTTATTTGATCATCTCTATGTTCCCACTAGGTACAGGCACCAGCACATCGAGCTACCCGAAACTGTCAATTTTCCAAGTTGTGCTTTCCCAATCAACCTTGAAACTAATGCTAATAGCGATAAAGTTGAAAATCTATTACAGAAATTTGACAGATTGTAGTAGCTTGATGTGCTGGTGTCAGTACCCTAGTCTTTTGCAATCTAAATGATAATATGGATTATTTTTCTTTTTTTTTCTTTGTATCATACCTAAAATCACGCCTGTAATCCCCGAAGGGTTAAGCAGACGTGTACCTATAGTACCTATTACACTCACATTTCCCGTTATGTTTAAGTCCCATGTCAAAGGCGATTACCAATTTCATCAAAATAATATCCGCAATCCCACGTGCCACTCGCAATGCTGGATGACGAAATAAATTTAACAAGTGAAATGTAAGCCTCAAAGGTGGCCTCACAATGGCCTCACAATGGCGGGGATACACGCTAATGAATTGACAAAGTGTCCAGCAGTGTGACCTGCCACTCTCACAGGCGCGTCAAATTCAGCCTTTCACGTAGCTACGGTCGAATTCGCAATTGCTGAAGTGCTGACATTGTTCAAAAACCTTCTAGTTTGAAATTGATACCTAGGTTACTTTAGTTTGAGGCATGCATACTAATAAACAATTAATTTCCTTAGAAAAAAAGAAGGTTTGTTTTGGCTTGCAATACTTAACCAAGGAAAACGTTAGCATATAAGTCAACATAGTTTGTAATAATTTATGTAAACAATACACTACTTGGGTACCTAAAACATGCAATTTACTGATACTGTTTCAATAACGGAATACAGTTACAGTATATTATTTCAAAGCCCTTCCCGATCAATTAAAGGATTTGACCTACCTAGGTAATTATACGTAATAGTAGGTAGGTATGCGGAAGAAAAAAAGGGAGGCCTTTCCCCAGCGGTGGGACGCAAAATAGTAAAACAAAAAAAACAGTGGCACTCCGGGAGTGCCGACAGAAGTGAAAACTTGAACAATTACGTGTGTATTTTTTTAATCGTCATGTAAACAAAATACAAACAGAATACTTTGCCATCACTCACTGATATATCGGAAATAAAAGTACATCCCGAGGACAGCCGAACACATCTGAATGTAGCGCGGTGTCGGTAACAGTATCGCGAGTTCAATGGTTTTTTTCCATTTCAAAAAATGCCCAACGCGCCTCAGTAATTTTTCACTTAAAAAAAAAGTATGTAATATTTTTATTTATTTTTAGCCGTTAATGTCCCACTGCTGGGTACAGGCCTCCATTCTCTCTTTCAATCTCTCTCTGTCCAGAGCTGCCAAGGACCAATCTTTATCAAATGAGTCCAGTTCATCCCGCAGTATGAAAAATCAATAAATATGTCATAACGCCAGTATTTCCCAAAACATAGGGCAGAGGTGTATAAAATTACACACTCATTTTGCCAGTTATGTCCGCGAAACTCATTTATTAAATTTTTTTTTTTACAATTTGCAGGTCATTCTCAGGTTGTATGTTGACAAAATAGAATTATAATCATTAGAATCAGCATAAAACTCCTTGAGTTAGAATTGGCTTCAAATGTCATGATTTCATGAAATAGTCATTCAATAGAGTACTTAATATGAACTTAGATAAATGAGATTAGAAAGTTGCATTGATGATTTTTATCATTATAATTCTATTAAGAAATATTTGTTACGGCCGCAGATCACATTTAGATCACATACCTGATACTGACCTGCAAATTGTAATGACGTAAGAAAGTTTGAATTTCGCGGGTTATTCTGACGCTTTCGTAAGTCCCACCAAAGGGGGCAATTTGAGTAGAAAACAAGACAATCTTTACTGAAAAATGGAACAAGTTACTATAAAAAAGTCTCACCCAAGCCACGGCGACTCCTTGAGCTCGAAGTAGAAGGCGGCGCCCATGGCGGCCATGGAGGCGCACATGGCGGCGGCCGACAGCAGCAGCAGCGGCCGCCGCCCCGCGCGGTCCACCAGCAGCGTGCTGGCCACGTTGCTGCCCAGCTGCACCGCGCCCAGAGTGATGGTCGCCGACATGGCGTCTAGGGTGCTACCTGGAAGGGATACATATTTAAGACTTGAGGGGTAATTTATTCCCCCCGGTGGGTTCCCGCATTGTCGAGACGGGGGGGCTCGGTATCCGTGGCTTGGTCACCCACGGTGAAACGAAGAGGAACCCGAAGAGGGACCGCTCGTCAGGGCTTTTGCCGGTAAGCTGACGACGTAATAGCCTTAAGTAAATAACCTAGCCGTTGGGTGAAACATATATTTTGATATAACAAGAGCATTTTATTTCTCCATTTTATTTATTTTAGGCAACATTCAGTCCACTTCGGAATTCTCGGTTTTAAATACTGTTCTTTTCACTAACAACGCATTCTTAACTTTCAATGTTTATTTCCAAAATACTTGATTTGTTATCATCAAACGATTGGCAGAAACAGAACGATGACTTAAATAATGCTTAAAATATGATTAGCGTGAAACGTATATAATACTTAATTATTTATGGTATGGCGCAAGTAAGCCGCAAGCAAGTTACGCTAACTGTTTGAAATGATACAAAACTCACCAGCATTCCTAAAGATTTCTACAGTAAAGAATATAACAGCGTCAATGCCGCTGAACTGCTGGAACAACAGCAAGGCAAACCCGATGATCATGGGCTTCAGGACCACGGGAGAGAACATCACCTTACGGGTGAACAGGCTTGGAGGACCAGACGGGTCTTCGGCTTTCCTGTCAACAATAAGTACCTAAGTGATAAAAAGACAGCAGAAATAAATATTAAACATGTCAAGAGAATACGGAAGGACAAAGTGACAACTTCCATATACTCTTATCTTGATTGAAAGCTTTTGTAGCAAAGTTACTTACTCTTCTTTAGTATCAACTGGGGCTACTTGAGAATAGCTGACATTGGCGTACAATCATCATTCTGCCCGTAAGATCAGAGGGTCGAAAGTTCAAGGGTGATACATGAGGTGTCCTGCCATATCCAGGACCCTTTCAGGGTCCAGAACAGATGAATGGTTCATCATCCTAAATAACACTATACCCACGGATAAACTGAAATCAACAATAGAAAACGAACAGATTTTTTTTTTTTTAATCTAAGTAGGTACCTATAAAATACGAATTTGCAAGCTAACACCCATGTCTAATAAAATATCAAAAGCAAGATTGAGTAAGTTAATCTTCTAATTTCAAACACGTGCTAACGATTTGCGCGTTAAACAGAGAGAACACGCCATCGCCAGTACAATTATTTGGGAACTTGTCACATCATCCTTATCGATGACGATAATCTTATTGCAATCGGCCTCAGGATATGTAACGCAACGTGACCGGTAGCAATCACTTGATGCCGCCGATTGCTGCCCTGTTGACCTCTAGCAAGGTGAAACTATAACAAGTTGAGGCATCTTTTTATGGAGTGTAGTGGTTGGACATTTGAATCTAATTGCTCTTATAAGTGCCTTTTACTGATAGCAATGTGGTACTGATTGCCTAGTTGTTATTCATGTAACATTTTCATCGAATCTCTAAAGCAACAAATTTCAAACAAGGTAGGTCGACCGGACTTCAAAATCAGAGGGACAATTCTCCTAATTTTAAGAACGTTCACAGTCTGACATAAGTCTTAATTTGTCAAAAATAAACCTAATTTCTCAATATTTTTGACATTGACGCTGAGATGACTAGATTTTGACTTGGCCTTCAGAACTAGCAACAGGACTTCTATAGTCATCTAACAAATATTGTCTAATCAGTATGGTAACGCAATACACTTAATTACAGAAAACGACATAATTAAATAATTATCTATTTAACTGCACCATGCAACATGATGATGTAAAAAGGAAATCGATATGCTAAGTAACTATACAACAGTAAACTGTCAAGGAAATAGTAAGTGTTTTACCGACAACAGGATAACCAAAACACGCAACACACGGTGATGGTGTAGTGATACTGATCCCGTTTTTCTCACATGTCATGTCGTTATTTTGTAGACTAAAAGCAAGAAATTAACTTAGTTACTGTAACGAAAAGTCTGAGAACGTTTGCTGAATGCAGTACAGATGTAAATATTCAGTAATCTGTGAGTTTACGTTTAGACGAACTATAACTCACATTTTTATATGCGAAAGTTTGGATATACCGTTTTATGTCCTGGTATCTGATACTCAATAATAAAAAATAAATAGGAGGCGTGTTGTGCATCAGTTGTTTCAAGTTGACTAATAGTAGTACCTACCTACGTTAGACGTACCCAGGAAAGTACGCCATGCTACCAACCATGTTAACTATAGCTAATCTTCACATCACGGCATTTCAGTCAAAAAAGCTACGTCACTCTAACAGGGGGTAACACCAGTGGGTCAAACATACAGGATGCATCAGGAGAGATGGGCCAGGATCGTCACACATTGTGTGCCTGAAGGCGGGCGTCATCACCGAGACAAGCTCAGAACAAGACACGCTGGCGTGATGATTTGGATTCGTCCCAGACCGATTGGTCTGCGAATGCAAAAAAGCAACAAAAAAAATGAAAATTTTAAAGGTATGGCTAAGACCTGCCCTGACTTTGCCCAACAAATGTGAGACAAATGATAAATGATTTTAGTTCTGTAAGGTTTGCACCTCAGACCAAATAAAAAACTAAGACAGAGCGCTGAGAACGATGCAGTGAAGCATGCCAAAAACTATCTCTGCTCACTAAGTAAATACATGCATACGAAACCGGCTTCACTTTACTATTGACAGCCCTC
This sequence comes from Gortyna flavago, assembly GCA_963669345.1. Taxonomy (NCBI): domain Eukaryota; kingdom Metazoa; phylum Arthropoda; class Insecta; order Lepidoptera; family Noctuidae; genus Gortyna; species Gortyna flavago. Next base: position 6,204,798 of record OY770129.1, on the reverse strand, counting down.
TGTCTTGGTTTTTTATTTGACCTGAGGTTTGCACAAACACTTAAACGTCAATCATATTTTAAAAACTATATATGAGGTCGGCGTTTCCTATCTGAAGATGTCTATTCTGAGAAGAAAGGCCGAAAAACTATATCATGGTTATCCTTTATGAGGTACGACAAGTCATTAATATAAATAAGAAACAAGAAAGGCCTAATAATTGTGCCCTGTGGGACTCCCATTGTTACTATTCTGAGAAGACAGACCGAAACAAACTCAGAGGTCACAGTCTCTTTTAAAGTCCAGACATAATCTTGGTCAGATCATGAGAAGACCATGTAGACCGATGTCTGAGATGGTCTTTTGAGGAATGAACCACACAGATTGAGTGGACCTGTCCAGTCAGTTCACGGATTTATCAGAAATCAAAGATTCGACGACCAATACCAAAGAAAGGACATTTGGACAGGCCACATAAATTACTCAAAATGCCAGACCATGACAAAAACTAACAGAAAAGAGAGAGAAAACGTGACCCACAATAGTCTTCACATCTACGAATAAGTAACAAGTTTACTAAAGAGTTAAAATTATGATTTAAGAAAAACGGTTCTCTGCAGGAAAACGGGTTTCTATTAAAATCCGTTACACGTCATAATTCACATTCAGAACCATTAAAATAATATAACTAATACTTTACAAAATAAACAAATGTCATTGTAAATATATAATTCATTAATGTCAATGTGTGTATAATAAAATAATAAAAAATCAATAAATATTTACCTATTCTGGGTTTGAACAAGAATAATTATGTATTCCAATCAGTAAAATTTAAAGCAGCTCAATGCCATGCCTTTTTGCCGTCAATAATTATATCTTTAAAGGTATAAAAGGCTTTCTAGCACAACTTACGTTTAATGAATGGTTTGAATTTATTAAGGCTTAGATCTTGAACGTGGCTTAGAAGTTTATTATAAAAGCGTATACATTGGCATCTAAGTCCTAGTATTTATATTATGGATATCACAATATTTTATATACCAGTTTTTTATTTAGTTCAATATTTTTTAAACTATTTTATTGTTTTATGGGCATAATATAGATTTTCAAAAATATACCGAGAAGCAACAGTCATTACATTAATCTCTTTAAAGTATCTGAGAGAGTGTCTCGGGCTTAATTTATAAATTGTTCGAACAGCTCGTTTCTGCAAAACAAAGATAATCTGAATATCGGCGGCATTTCCCCACAATATAATACCATAACGACATTACATTATGAAAATATCTAAAGTACAGTAAACGGGCTGTCTCTATGTCAGTTAAATTACGAATTTTTCTAACAGCGTATGCTGCGGAACTTAGCTTTTTTGACAATTTATCTATGTGGGCGGACTGAATCTTAGCAACCAAAGTTAGGCCCAAGAATACTGTGCTGTCTTCAGGGTTCAATTCTTCGCGCTTTATTAACACATTAGGTTTCACCTGCCTAACGTGACGTAGCGTAAACTTAATGCCAAATGCATTTGGTTTTTTTCTCGCTTAGAAGTAAATTATTAACATTGAACCAATGAACTACTTTCGAGATCGCACTATTTACATCGTCACTAACCAACTGCTGACGTTCTGAAGTATCATCTACAAACAAAACTAAATGATAAATTATTTATTTCTGTAAGTAAGTTTGTAAAAACACTTTTACACGTCATCATATTTTTTAAACTAGATGAGGTCGACGTTTCCTATCTGACTATTCTGAGAAGAAAGGCCGAAAAACTATATCATGGTTATCCTTTATGAGGTACGACAAGTCATTAATATGAATAAGAAACAAGAAAGGCCTAATAATTGTGCCCTGTTGGACTCCCATTGTTACTATAGAACCGGGAGATCTCTTTCCATTAACGTCAACGCTTTGAACAGATCGGAAAACAATGGTTAATTAAAAAAAAAAACTTATACAATTTATGTTGCTGTGATCCACCTCAAACAATTCACACACACCAGGAATAAAATATCACTTACTCTAGGTTATCTTCCTTAACGGTGGCAGTAGCTCGGGCAGACAAATGTAACCACTTGATCGACTCCGACGCGTCCAGACCCTTAGACTGCAGCCACACAGGAGATTCAGGCAGAGGCAGGAGTACCACGAATAAAGCCACTGCAAATAAATAAATAAGATATTATTTACCTTTGCAGATACCGGAGTACTTTCGTAAACTGTTAGTAGTTCTCATCAGTAACTGTAGTCATATTGATCAATATCTGGTTACAAGAATGACGCCATAACCAAAGTTGGGTTTTCAAACAAACGGTGAACAAACAAAAAATGGTTCAAACAGTGGGTGAATGGACTAATAATCTCTATTATGCAATTGAGTTTTAAAATGTCCGCAGTGTGCACTAATTGACGAGTTTTGACGAAACCAGTTCAAAGTAATACACGTATGTTAATAAAAAGAAAAAAAATAAATAAATAAATAAATATGTAAATATAGGTAGTATAGGTTTAATATATGCCTTTTTTTGTGTTTATGTTCTTTTTTGCGTCTTGTTCACCGCAAATAAACATATTTTCTTTTTTTCTTTCCAATATTTACCGCAAAACACAGCAGACAAGAAGGCGAGGTATCTCCAGTAAAGCCAGTTGCCGGCGACGTATGATATGAGAATCCCAAGAGACATCGACAGGGTCGGCAGCGAACCCAGCCGGCCGCGGATTTCAGGGTCACAGCATTCACTCACCTAAAAATATACTTAACATAACATCACGCCTGTAATACCCGAAGGGATCGGCCACATTCCGCCAGTTAGGTTTATGTTCCACGTCATAAGGGGTGAGTAGGTATATTGCAGGGTCATTACCATCAACCGGACACAAATCCAGACTTCAGGCTGCTACTGAGAAATTCATGATGAAAAACCTAATAACACTGCCCGACTTGGGAATTTAACCCAAGATCTCATAACCAGTATAGCGTTTGCTGCCAATAGACCAACGAAGCAGTCTAAAAAATATATACATGGGGATAATGTTATTTTGTTTACTTTTGTATGGCTCTAGCACAAAATAACACAACGTATAAACGTAACGTGAGTGAGTGATAGTTACCTACCTACATACATTCAAAATGATAACAGTCAAGGACAAACAACAATATGAAACAACAATTTCTTACTTCGTTTAAAGACAATTCATTAACAAGAGTGATTAAAACACATAAGTGTGAATAAACTGTGCGTACACCTATATATTTACACAAAAACCAAAAGCAAAATGTTCGATTTTTTTTTAATCATTAACGTCGTTGCAATCGTGTTATAAGTCATTTATTATAAAACAAATAAACCAACCAAATGTAGCTGATTACATTAAAACAGGTAACAAACTCAAAAGGTCCAGAAAAACCTGTTCACATAATAATGACTGAGGCGAGAGTTTTAACCGCAAAAATGCACACATAATGCATGTAAATGGTTTCATCAAAACAAGGTATTAGCCTGTAAAGATGTCCATTCTGCGGTCAACTAATACGCATACGAAACAATACTCCAAACACTACTAAAGGTCAGGTGAACACTGTGAACAGTCTTATGTCTGTAGATTAAAGACGTATTATATTTGTGCAAATAATATCATGTGTGGGTAATTATTTGATCCGATGAGTTTGATGTGCAGTTTCTTGTAACGTTTCCGCTTATGTTGTGGATGAGTGAATTAGCGTCATTCATGATCAGAAAAATGTTGAATAGATTATCCTTGCAATGATTATTTGAAATAAGCTCATTATTACGCTTCCTTGCAGCATTATCTCTGTACAGAGCAACTGACTATTTTTATTTGAATGCAAGATTTGTATTGTAAATCGCAATACCTGTCAAGGGTAATACTGATACCATAATTTATTGGCGTTCTTCCTTGCTCTCGTTGTTTATTTTTTATGACATTAATAAAATAGACATTCCAATGCAAACTTACGTAAACTTGCGCCGTAGCCAACACAAAGCCTACTCCGACACCTGTGATCATCCTGCCTACTAGCAACAGCGGGTAATACTTGGCGAAACCCAGGATTAGCCAAGAAGCCACCCAGATGGGTGACGTCAGCTGTAGCGTGCGCTTACGACCCAAACGCTGCATCAGGGCACCGGATAACATGCTGCCCAGGAAGGCGCCCAGTGGAGGGATGGCACCTGGGTAGGAAAATAAGTTTTTTTTTAACATATTAATAATATCACAAAACAACGTTTCGTTGAAATGATAATCCACACCTGTAAATGTTATTTATTTATTTCCATTAATAAATTCATTGATTTCGTCTCTTAGCTGTTTGTAAAGATCATTTCGATGAAATAAATCAACTGTTTTTAAATTTACCTCAAAATTTAATATTTCAGCGCAAACATGGAAAATCAAAAATAAAACATACCTACTTAAGTACTTATCTACTCCTTTACCTACGGCATCAAGATAAATAGTTTTTCTCATCAATATACAGGATGAAATTAATGTAGGAAACAGCAGATTTTTTTTTCGCGATTAGTAAAAGTTGTTCATAATGATGAGTAGAATCACCCATTTCGATTTGTCGCATGTTTTCAATTTCATCCTGTATATTCGCGAAACTGTCAAACAAGTGTATTGAGAATATTGAGGAAAATGTTAAGATCTCATCACACACACACACACACACACATGGCGGATAGGCACATTTTTTTGTAGAAGCCTTGGCCTTACAAAGCAACAAACGTGTAAATTGATGATAAGGGCCTTTCGTTTGCTGAAAATTAATCTCAATACTATTTAAATATTCATTGCTACTGAAGTGCTAATAAGCAATTTGCATTATGGAGACCAAACGTGAAGTTTTCGCGAACACACATTCTGTTAATTTCTGTTACGCTGATTATCCGTTAGATACGGTTAAAAAACTGTTCATCGAAGTTATACACACATATTCCTAACAACATTAACCACTAAGAGGTCAGTTAACTGTAATAATTATGTTAATTACTTTGTGCTGAATATTTTTATAGCAAAACCTATGACGATCTATGTTTTGGCAGTTCAAAGACCAATATTATCTTATTGGTTTGTAGGACTTTGAAGCTGAGCGAAGTTCCAGGATTATATGAATAAAACGTCGTAACAAAGTTACATCTCCGGTTTTTTGTTGAAAATATATCGCCCTAAAGGACCCTAAAGCGACCAGTATCCATTAAAGCAAAGTACTGAACCATAAACCGCTAGGATAAAAGGACGAAGCTTTATACCCATACTTAACAACAATGCAAAAATAGCAGCTAGATTGTGATTGTGTCTAAAATAAAGGTGTCCACCCACGATATTGTCGTCGTGTCTGCTTATACCTAACTCAACGCCTAATCAGTGTTTTACTTCCGTCACTAACCAAATCGTCCCAGCATACTGGTCCCGATATTAAACTAGGAATTTCTTCTTTCTAACCTATATAACATAACGCTTGCATACCGGGAAGGGATAGGTACAAGTGCTTAGTAGATACACGATATTTCGCCAGTTATATTTAAGTCCCATGTAATAGGGGTGAGCCTATTGCTTTCAACTGGGCAGAAATTAAGACTACCGAGAAGCTCCTAGTAACACTTTAACCGACCTGGGAATATAACGAGTGGCCCAACAGTCGACCCTGCGACTACTAGACCAATGAGGCAGAACATAGGCAGAGGGTTTCTTTATTTAGATTTCAGTTATAATTTGGTCTCCTCTTATACCATAACACTTACAAACTTGCAGAGTCAAATACGTGTCTCTACCTATAAACCCTTAAGAACACAGCCTTACAGGTAGGCCACATGCTAACGGAAGTATAAGCTGGCATCTTATTCTATTGATACTCCGTACTTCGTTAGGCCAGCTCATGGTCAAAGTGCTACCAATGACTGCGCTGATTAGGTACTATGTTTAATTTAAGTACAAAGAATTCTTCTTCCTTACCTATCCATGATTTCTGTTCACTGCTTTGTATGATCTCCGGATCTATGGCCTCGATGGACGGGATCGCGGAGGCGGAGTAGCCCCTCACCAGGCCGATGATTAGGAATGACAGCGATGCGCCAAACGTCAGCCATAACTGTAACAAAGATGAATGTGAATGTCTCGACTGATTTAGATTTAAACCTAGGTCATTCGGTGTTACTGAATTTTATTTCTGGATATTTCTGCTTTAAACTGGCTGTTTCTACGGTTTGCAGAATCATTTTGACCATTTTTGTTCCCGCTTCTTATTTTGCATCTGTTTATTTTTAAGATACATCAAGCACACAAATGTACAGATGCGGACTTTATGCCAGCCCATAAGGCATTAATGCCAAAAGCATTTTTTACCAGTCAGCTTTTGGGTGAGGCAGAGACAAAACAGTGGAACTTGGTACAATTATGAAAATAAAGAAATAATAATTATCTGTTTTTTCTTATTTGTACGACGGTATGTTCTGTCGATAACACGACTATAAATTACAACGCGGAGATAAGAGCAAAGTAAAAATGAATAATTGACCTCCTTTCTTTTGTAAACAACACAGCGTTCTCTAAAGGTAAAAGTTTTACATTGAACTTTGTCTTGGCATCCCACGCATCCGTGCATTGCAACTTTATACATTGGTAATTGGCACATAATAAGTAAAAAAACAGAAGCCGCACCGGACTGAACTAAGTGTGCAGAGTAGCATCTGACAGAAGATGCGTAGCGTATCGCCAGTCGGACGCCAGAACGGACCAATACCTAGATAATAAAACATTCAACCATACGCTGATGATGCGTTACTCTGTCAAGCATTCTAACGAAGTTACGCTGACGCATCTTAAGTCAGATGTTTGACCACCCTAAACATAACCAGTATTATGTTGACGCAAAATGTGGTTGCATAGTTTTATTTGCGTTTTTACCTAAGTATATTCAAACATGCGAAATATTGTCTAAACAAACAAAATATTTGCCATATTTTTGTGAATACGGCGTGTTCCCCTGCATCGCTACCGGATGTGCAGTTCGGGCTGGATACAGTATGCAGGACGTAAATTAAAACAATAGTACACTTAGCTAAACTTACTAAACTAAACTCAAAAAAGGGTTCGGATAAATATGTCTCCATAACAGAGAAATATTATTGTTACTGTTTAAAATGCTTTGATTATAATTAAGGAAGTATCACACAATTTAGTAGATCCTTAGCCGAAACGACCATAGGCACAATAAGACAATATGACAATGACTGCTGAAGTTCTGAGGTAGCAACTCACATGGCAACAATATCGTCCAAGAACTGCTTGTGACGCTGATGATTCTCATCCGTCACAATAATATAAAGTTATGATTTGTTGCCCTAAATATTCTGTCTGTGTGGACGTGGTATATGTATATTTAATGTTCTAGGAATTATAATACACATGTAATTCTACCTTTTTGTTTGTTTCAGTCTAGTACTAACCCCACAAGATCTACATTCAACAAAAAATATTATTATTGTTTTTATTTATTTTTTATAAGTACAGCAAGTTTACTTTAGACATTGCCAGAATGGTGGAAATCGGCTCAGCCTATTATAATAAAAAAAAAATTAATATAACAATCCTGTTACCATGTCCCTCAGACCAAATAAAAAGCCAAGACGGAGGGCTGTCAACAGTAAAGTGAAGCCGGTTTCGTAAACATGTGAGGTGTAGTTTGATTGTAAACGTGTGCGTGTGAGTGTGTATACACAGAGCGGAGGTGTAGTTTTGGCATGCTTCACTGTATCGTTCTCAGCGCTCTGTCTTGGTTTTTTATTTGGTCTGTGCCATGTCCTTTACTTTTAGTAAGAGGTTGTCTTAATAGGGGGTGCCCTTAGTAATACAAAAAGTAGGTCTAGTATATGCACTTACAATTATTAATGATTATGATAATGTAACTGATTAGACATTTCAATTGCTATAAAGGTAATAAACCGCTCCCTAGGTCGCCAACCGGAGACGTGACGTCTCGAAAATTTTTCCCAGTCTAACCAACTGTGATTATGAGACTTGTTACTGTCATAGAAATTTACTTCTATGGTCATTGCCGGTGGTGAGATCGAAGCCGAATCATTACAGTAATAGGCACAGTTTCCTATAGGTATTACAAGGGTTGCATAATGCTACTATGTCGCATGGGTCGCATAATATAACTTCTAAAACAATGACCTAAGCTACTAAAAAAAAACTGCCATAAATAGAGCTATACAGGCTGGTAGGGACATCAACGCGCAACCTGATGCCATGGATTCATTCCATTCTTTCATGGATTCATTTTCATAGTTACCTACATTCGTCGGTTATTAAAAAAAATTGCTGTTCCATCCATTTTGAGCGCCTAAGTCAGACGACGGTTGACTTTTCTATGAAACAGCTGAAGTTTTTTCATAGCCGACGAAAAATTTCTACGCCTAGTCTCTGCCGGGGGTCTAGCTAGAATCATGTGCTGAATTCATGGTGGCGCGACGATATCCCTGACACCCTGTATATGTATATGCCTCAATCTCACGTTACAGGCAAATAAAGTAAGCTGTTTCAAAAATAAATGCTGTATTTCTGAATCCAATATGTAAGACAAAGAATCATAATAAAATTATATTCTGCTGCTTATTGTGTTATGTTTCACAGCGCATCCGCAGTCTGCGAGACTAGCGACGGACACCAGTCAAAATAATGACCGGCAAATTACATAACTTGTTTAATAAATTGATCCATTTGCCATTCATGTCGCTATTTTAGTATTATTTACAATTGGGTGCATCTGCCCGTGGCGTGACCGGCGGAAGAGGGCTATCACGCCACGTGATTGCGTTTAAAACGATTCACGTGTACCAACAGCTGCAGCTGTATCATTCGCGTGACAAACTTTTCACTATACAAAATCCCTTAGTATTCTGTATACCTACAGTCTACATTCCTAGTTCCTTTTCTAAGCGAATATACTAAATAACATTAAATAAATAGAGCAGATATTAAAACAATGGCGATAAATATTTAAAAAAATTACAGCAATATTAATATTTTATTGAAATCGTAGCTGTTATTTGCATTCCAATTGGACGCAAACTAGATCTATTAGACTTTTAGGTTCTACTTCAACGTAGTTACCTAATTATTTATCTAGAAACTTGATTTGATGAGTTGCTGCTTCAGAGTTGCTGGCTGTTATTAATAAATTGACATTTCCATGTTCACAAAATATAGAGAAAGCTGCATTTTGATTATTGTAGTAGGTACGTATCTATTACTAGAGTGTCAAACATTAAGTATCTACTCAATATGAATGATCTCTGCATTCCTGAGTCCTGACTTGAGATAGCAACAAATCATTAACGAATTGCTCTTCTTATTTTCTTTTATAAACCTAAGAATAAAAATTATTTTCTAAATTATTGATTAAAAACATTGAGCAAGAATTTCATAAGGATATTTTTAATAATGGTTGGCGGGTAGGTAATCTTAATTATGCTGAATATTGCAGAGCTGCAATAACATAATGGATTTCGTGGTTCACGTGACGCGTGCCGCCGTGACCAAACGTAGATTGGTACCTAGGTATTCTGAGCAATCACACACTCAGTTTTTATTGCCGTCGTGTTGGTTATCTCACAGTATCGTCCTTCACATCTCTAGAAAACGGAGTTCTATTGAAAAAGTAACAAATTTAGTATCAATGTATAAAAAATGCCCCAAAAAAAAAAATGAACCTTGAATTTTTTTGTCCTTCAATTACCACAAAGTATACTCGTGCCGCCTGTGATACACGTCTATCCTAGTACAGGCATCTAACATTATTACCTTTGTAAATAATTTCTAAGACTATGTAATAATTATACAAATTTTAATACTGAATAAACATTATTATAATAATTATTATTTCGTTTATTTATTTAGTTAAAATATTTTATTATATTTGAAGGCGCGGGCCTAGCATAGCGCCATAGACACCCTTTTTTTTTTTTTTTTTAAGGATGGGAAATCATCCAATGACCCCTCCCGCTCTGGGTGGAGCGGAAGGGAGTGTCAGACTCTTACTGACTAAAACCCATCCGTGTTCCTTCCTTAGCCCTTTATGTTCCGGGGCAGCGGTAACCCTTTCGGACAATCCCGCTGCCCCGGCAGGCTTCGGCCCTAACGGGCCCCTCCATGTCTGCTGACATCTCTTTGAGGCGCGCGTGGAACACATACGCGCCGTCCGGCACGGGCCTGGTCCTGATCGGACGGCGAGCTACCCATTACTCGCCGTCCGCAGGCCCGCGCCTACGGTGGCCGGGAGTCGTCACGCGGCTCCCGACGCCCGGAGCGTCTACCGCGGCGGCTGGGACGGGCGGCCCTCTCGGCTCTCTCCCTCTCCCATCCCGCTACCTCCTTCGCTAGCATGACTGCTTCGCAGAAGGAGGTGACTGCCTCCCACTCCCTCTCGCCCCGGACCATGGCTTGGACCAGGGCCGGGCGCGAGAGGTCGCCGCCGCTGCCGATCGCCTCTACGAGGACACGGCGGTGCTCTGCCCAAGCGGGACAGACCTCCACCGTGTGCACCACCGTGTCCTCTGGGCGATCCTCGCAGTGGTGACACCCGGGCGTTTCCTCCCGCCTGATTATGTGCAGGAACCTCCCGAAACATCCGTGTCCGGTGAGGACCTGCGTCAGGCGGTAGGTGAGGGCGCCGTGACGCCTCTCTAGCCACTCCTCAAAGAGGGGGCCATAGACACCCTTATTTTGACATTGTACGGACGAGAGTGGCAACGGTGGTGTCATTACTGTCACTCTAGCGGAACGTCATGAACGTCAGGCAGTCGGCCATGGGACTCGTGCAGTTTTTGAAACGAACGGTGGCGTTGTCGAGACGGTCACGACGGATCGCTTACGTCCTGAGTCATAATCTGTTCTCATCTGATTTTAGTGGTGATATTTTTGTAATTTAAATTGAGATTCCTGTTTATAAGGCTGCTGATCGAAGACCTGTCTAGTTATTTCAAGAATACCTTGTGCGATTCCCCGCTTTATGATGAGTGATTCTGATATAGATACCCACGATGCCTATATCAGAAGTGGGATACGAAAGACAGTCAGATAAAGATACTCGCATAATCAACTTAGCAATAGCGGATTGCTCACCAATATGGAAGCCCTGTTAACCCGTTTGTTAGCATTGTCGCAGCAAACACCGCAGTCTGTAGCAAACACTAACGCGGTTCAGTTGATCAAGTTCGACCCTGATGATGAAGATGCTGATGTTGAGGGCTGGTGCCGTGTTTCCGAGTTGATTGTTAACAGCAAGAAACTGAGTGGCGTGGAACTTTTAGTTGCTCTGACAAGTGACAACTGCCCTAAAAGGACGAGCGGCATCTGTCTTGACTAAGTTGCGTTTGGAAGACCTAACCTGGAAAATTTTAAAGCAAACATTGCTAGCGAAGTTTGCGGAGCCCAAATTGATATAGGACTATTTCGACGACGTATTGCGCTTCCAGATCGGAGCGAAAGATACTGCTAGTGAATCGGCTATACGTTTATGGGCACTGATCGAGCGAATCCCTAAAGTCGAGATGTCAGAAGAGGCAATCACTGGGTTCGTGGTTTCTGTTCTAAGCTTGAAAGACCACATGATTCGTCGAGAACTGAACTCCTATGCTATCAGAACTCGTGTTCAACTCTTCCGGACACTTGTCGGGATTTCCTTAAACCGTCGAGCTGAAGATAATGATGGAAATGACAATAGGGCAAAAAGACCTCATCTGTCAGACTTGAAGTTCAATGGAAAGTGTCATAGGTGTGGAGTTCCTGGACACAAAATAGCGGACTGTAAAAGGCGACGTGACGATCTAGCTAACCGAGCTGATAGTTCCAACACGGATCAGGTCAAGGACAAATTGGCACCAATAACCTGTTTCACGTGCGGGAAATCCGGCCACGTATCTACGACATGCCCCGAGAAGAGAAGCAGAGCAGTGGTGAGGGAGGTCAACACTTGCGAGCACAAAACTTCGAGAGGTAAACTCACGACGTCATCTGGTGAGCATATCTGTTTCCTTTTTTGATAGCGGCTCCTCTCGTTATTTGATTAAAGAAACTATGTCTTTGTATTTTCCTGGCTACTCATAGTACCCCGCTCATTAGTATGGACATTAGTCAATCACATTCATTCGGAAATTCAACATTTAGGCCCCGATAAGACTCTCGACAAAATTTGCGAGCTATATTGGTTCCCCGAGATGTCGTAAAGTGTTTGCCGGTTTGTCGACTCATGCATAATTTGTAAAGCTTCGAAAGGTCCCTCAGATGCCCAACCAGTAAGACTTCATCCCATACCTAAAGTTTCAATGCCTTGACACACACTGCACACAGATTTCACGGAGAAATTTACAGGTAAGAGTGACCAAAAAGAATATTGTTCTGTCATCATTGATTCGTTCATAAAATACGTCCTGTTAGAACACACCACTTCTTTAGATGCGGCCAGTGCCATTATGGCGCTGAAGAAAGCTGTTTGTATGTTCGGGGTTCCTATACGGATTGTAGCGGATCAGGGTCGCTGCTATATTAGCAGTGAATTTAAGAAATTTTGTGCGGAACATCACATTGATCTTCACTTCATCGCCACTGGCTCAAGTAGAGCAAATAGGTCGAACGTGTAAGGCGAACTCTAAAATGTTTACTTACGATCAATGAAAATGGTCCGCACAAAAATTTACGCGATGAGTTAAGCAATGTGAAACTTGCTCTAAATAGTACAAGGTCTACCGTGACAAAATATACCCCGACTGAATTAATGTTTGGAGTTTAGTCGTACTCGTTAGGAATTTCTAAGCTTTCAATTAAGGATGATCCACACGGTCGCTTATATTTAGAAGCGATACGCTTAAATTCCTCCAAAAATATAGAAAAAGCTGCTAACGCTGAGGCTATTCGTTTTAATCGCGTAAGAGCTAGTGTAAAGCCATTTAATAAAGGTGATTTTGTTTTCGTAAAAAGTTCAGAACGCAATCCGATGAAACTTGACAGAAAGTTTAGAGGACCTTTCGTGATCACCAATGCTCTGGAAAATGACCGCTATGAGTTAAGAAGTGTTGATGGTACTTGCCGTACGTTAAAGTATTTGCACGAAAATTTGCGTTTGGTGCCGGGAGGTCCCGAGGGCTTAATGGAATTGACCGAAGGCATTATGAATGACGAGGAGGCCGCGAAGGCGTTAGATGTGCAGTCAGAAGGTATTTTTGATGCCGATTTTGAGACTATGTCGGCTCGCAGTGTTGACACCCCTTACTGCACTCTGCTACTCTGACTGCATCGTCTGTAACGCTTACGGCAGCTTCTGAAACAGCAAGCGCTGATTCGGAAGATGAGGGTCCTGACACCTTTGATGTAGAAGTAGACATCCACCGAGCATAGAATTCAGACTCGTAAGGTACGTTCAGATTATGTGATTTACGTGTGGGTGTTGTTGTCCGGTTTTGCCCGTTGGTTGGTAACTCGAAAGGACGCAAACCCAGAGACGAGATGTTGTCCGGTCCTGGCTAGAGTGCTAGCAGGTTCGCAGGGACGCATGCGTCTGTGTGATACGAATGGATAGTATTGTCCGGGCTTAGCGGTGCTAGTCGAAGGGACGTATGATTCCAGTTCGTTGACGTGGGTGATGGCGAGTCGGAGGGACGGTGTTGTCCGGTCTTGCATTTGGAGCAAGTCGAAGGGACGCATTCATCCGGGCTACGCATCATATGAGTGAGCTGATGGCTAGTCGAAGGGACGGTGTTGTCCGGTCTTGCACTTGGGGCAAGTCGAAGGGACGCATTTGTCCGGGCTACGCATCATATGAGGAAGAATAGTGCGTGTTGTGAGAGTGAGTTCGAAGTAGGCTGTGACCAAAAGTAAGACGCACTGGCTCATGTCAGGGTGGACGAGCATGAGGATTTGATTAACAGTAATGGCTGGTACCTCCTTGTTGCAGGAATACATATTCGCCCGAGGACGGGCGATGGTCAGTCCGGCCGTGAAGGCGCGGGCCTAGCGCCATAGACACCCTTATTTTGACATTGTACGGACGAGAGTGGCAACGGTGGTGTCATTACTGTCACTCTAGCGGAACGTCATGAACGTCAGGCAGTCGGCCATGGGACTCGTGCAGTTTTTGAAACGAACGGTGGCGTTGTCGAGACGGTCACGACGGATCGCTTACGTCCTGAGTCATAATCTGTTCTCATCTGATTTTAGTGGTGATATTTTTGTAATTTAAATTGAGATTCCTGTTTATAAGGCTGCTGATCGAAGACCTGTCTAGTTATTTCAAGAATACCTTGTGCGATTCCCCGCTTTATGATGAGTGATTCTGATATAGATACCCACGTGCCTATATATTTTTAAATATTTCTTAAAATATAAAAAATAAGTAAAAAAACCTTTAAAAATTAAAAAAATATTGCGATCCGCCGGTGTCGGGACCAGGGTCCAAGCTACCGGTGCTCCTCACAATGCGAGCCGTATCGAGGAGCCATAGCCATAGCCTTCTGAATCAGGCCCTTGATCCAACCGTCTAACGAGAGCCTCGATAGATGTTGATCGAGGCTTTCGGCCATCAGGCCATTGGCCGATATAACAATCGGCACAATGATAGCCGAGCTCACATTCCACATGTTAACAACCTCGTGTGCTAAGTCGAGATATTTAATTTGTTTCTCTTTCTCAGCTTTGACAGGGTTAATTATTATCTTTTTCATATCTCGGGATCATTGAGTCCCGGTCCTTTGGCTTCGGCCCCTCGTACGTCTTGTACGAGGGGCCGAAGCCAACTCGCAGAGCCCCCTTAGGAAATTTTAATGAAATGTGACACCAACCGACGATTATGATTAGGTATGTGCACCCAAGGATGAGAACTATAGAAGAACTATGACCCCTGCCTGATCAGTGTTTATAAATAACACGTTAATATATAACACGGATAAAATGGCAGGGGGTGACTTGCACACTCAATAATGGGCCCCCGGAAACAGTCGCTAGCACATAGTGACGTAGCGACAAGGGGGCAACATGTCCTGAGGTGCTTATGAGGAGTGGAGATGTATTCCACGGCTATCAGGACAATCCCGGAAGTACGGTCAAGATCCCTACCAACATCTTACTGGAATACTTCCTTCCTCCAAGCACGTTTGCTCTTGCGAATCTCCACTCAAGCCAGCCAATAAAGGTAAGAATGAGGTGGGAGCTCTGTTCCTCGTCATTGTTCACTCCAGCCGGCCTATAAAGGCAAGCCAGAGGTGAGGTACAAGACTTCTCCCGGAAGATGAGTGAGAAGGGCAGTAGCGACCCCACGGACCCTCCGTGGGGTCGCTACTGCCCAACAGCTCGCCACATGCTATGCATGCATGCTATGCATGTTATTATTACACGCTGCCCTGCGGATTTCTGTATCTCTCTTGGTCTGGCTCCTCACCTTAGACCCGTTCCGGAAAAGAAAACTCTTCCGGCACGGACCTAGAGTTCGGAGCGCGCAAGCCCGACCACGACGTCAACGTAGAGATACGGTGATGGGGTAATTATTATTACTATAGATAAAGCTATGGTAGGTACCGTGCCTATTACTGCTCAAGCAAAGGTATGCGCAGTAATTCAAGCACGTAGCAGGTCAATGGGTGCCGCTCCAAACTACACAGTTACAAGTACATAAGAAGTAGTAATAATATTGATGGTTTCAAAATTATCAAGATAATCATGCAGAGTAGTTATCAATACCTAATACGTAAGCCAGGACTCTTTAGATTCTTACCTATCTCATGTTTGACCTGTGATGATTTACCTATATCGTTGATTACATAATTCTGAGGGGTTGTTTCTCTTTCCCACGCTAATAAAACTAATGATTTTGATTTGGATTACCTAGGTACTTACCTACCTACTACAAATTATTCTGACAGCAGTTTACTTGATTATTATTAAGTTCGGATTGAAAAACATTTAACATGATTGCAGAAAACGATTTTTGCCATAATTTGTCACTTTGATGAAATTTTTATGGTGCAAAAAATAACCAGGAGTTAGTGTTAGGTACCTTACTTATGAGGAAAAAAAGTTATAAGGTTGTAAGGTTTTTTGGTATTTTTTATACAAATTCAAGGTTTTATTTTCATAGTTTATTTACATTTGATTATAATGTATATATGTATATGCCATTTTGTTCGATAACTTGTTGCCATTTTGTACCTATAGGTAGTGACATAATCCCATTGATCCCTTGATCGCTTCAGTTGAAACTTGATTCCCGCATATGACGCGTATTTTGCAAGCGTCACAGCAAAAGTATAGATAGCTGTTTATGTTGTGCATTCCTCCAACATAGCATTTAAGTAGAACAATTGTGTAATTATATTCAGTATCAACCTTATCCCTCAATCCCTAATCACTCATTGCTGTAGAAATTTTGGGACTTCTGGTCAAAGAACTGCGACAAGTAGTTTTGACAGTCATCTCTTGATGTTAACCTAACACTACCTAAAGAATTCTGAAGAGACCGAAACAGATGGAAATCTGAGGGTGCAAGGTCAGGACTATATGATGGATGCATTATCACTTCCCAACCAAGCTCTCTCAATTTTTGCCGAGTGGCTAAAGATGTGTATGGTCTGGCGTTATTATGATGAAAGACCACACGGAAACGAAAACGCTTGAACTATGTGCTACTCTTACTCATCACACAGTTTTTTTTTTGCGGCTTGTGTCGCCTTTTTCCCTTTTTGAACCTAATAAAACTTCAAAATGTATCGAATATCTTCGTTAAATACACAAATTTTGGCGGAAAGAAAAACAATTCAAAAGTGGCGGGAAATCGTTTTCTCTTTTTATTTTTGTTTTTGTACAATGTCATCTATTTAAGGTATTAAAACCAGCTAGATACGTACAGTACAGACAAAAAGATTTTACCTACTACAACTTTAAACCTATAAAATACGAAAAACTTGTCCCCGACCTAATAAGACATAACACATTATGCTGATGGTTATTATAGCTATTGTCATAAACTAGTTCTCTATGGTTATTTCCTTAGTCATTAATTCTAGGATTTATGGGTTTTACTCTGATTGCGCTCCTAGCTCTATTTATCCGATCACGATGTTTAAAATTTTTAAATAATACCTCCCATCATCAATGTCAATCAAATAAAGTAGATTCTTACTCACCCAAATACTTCCTAGATCATTTGCTAAACATTGATCACAATGAGAAGTGACTTCAGTCGATTGCGGATATTAGGTAGTAGGAACCTTCTATCTATGTATCTACGTTTTAGTCGACGAGAAGGTTATTTTTATTAATAGTTATAGGTATATTATAATAATCAAGAAGAAAACAAATAGAAAGACATTTTTAAATATTTTCATTGGTATGTCCCACAACTGGATTGCAGATGTTGCTTTGGCCCTCGAAAACGATACGACCGAATTAGATTCATACAATACCTACGTGGAAACCTACCTGGAAACGTGACAAAGAAAACTTTTCCTTTAAAAAAAAGGGATTAAAGATCTACTGAACAAAGGCTTCTTTCAAAGGAAGTAATCAAAGCTATAGGAAATAAATGACAGTTCCTGCATGGACCAATTTCAATAAATTGCAGCCACAGATTAAAATTCGTATACTTTTACCGATTATCTACCATACCTGCATGAAATAATAATCAGGTTTCTTTTTGATAGGATATAAGAAAGTCTTTGGTGAGTGCCAGCTGTAGCACATTTTGTGCTCACTATCAAAAAATGATTATCTAATGCATCCTGCTGCTTCATGCTTCCTGGCCGGACCACTTCCATTTCAAACAAAGTTATAACCACACTATCTTTACAAAACATACAAAAAAAGAGTCAATTGTTCGTCAAACAACACGGTTGGTCAAGCAAAAACTGTAACGAATCATTCCGGATCACGCAAAATTACAACAAATCATTAGGTATGCGTATGGACAAAAGATTACTGTCACTATCTACTAATGTATTTTTTTACTACATTATGATATTTCACCAAGGAACCTAAACCCGTAAATACGAGTTACTTAATGTCAACTTAGAGCAGCCGTAGGTACTACTTAGAACGAACAGATAGATGTTCTGTTGACTGTTTTATAAATCAAATAATTCAAATTCGAACAATATTATAAATCATTTGATTCTCAATCCACAATTTATTTAGTTTTTGTTTCTTTCGTACAAGATTAGGATTCTACACTTTTATATTATATTTTCTAAAGATAAAAATAATAGAAATAGATGCACTGAAGATAGAAAGATAAATAACTTTTTTTTATATTGTGAAATAAAAGTGTTGTCTTGATAGCTTCACTTCCATCTAAATATTCCAGTACCCAGATACGATTAAACCTAAGTAAATATAGGATGACAGATCAGCTACCTTATAACATCATCATCATCTGCCTAGCCTTTTTCCAACTATGTTGGGGTCGGCTTCCAGTCTAACCGGATGCAGCTGAATACCAGTATTTTACATGGAGCGACTGCCTATCTGACCTCCACAACCCAGTTACTGGGTAATACGATACCCCTTGGTAAGACTGGTTGTCAGACTTTCGGGCTTCTGACTACCCGTAACGACTGTCAAAGATCTACGAATGACAGCCGGGACCAACGGCTTAACGTGCTTTCCGAGGCACGGAGGGGTCTCGATATGTAAAGATGGTCACCCATCCACAGACCAACCGCGGCAAGCGTAGCTTAACCTGATCGATCGACCTGTGCGGCTGTTATTATTTAGCCACGGGCCCCTCTACCTTATAACATCTAAGTACATAAAATTCTATTTATCCTCCACTTGTTAAACTCCCGATAAGTCATAGAAAGTTTCTTACGCAAATCGTTTATCTATCAGCAAATAAACCAATATAATCTTATTTGCAATCATGATGGCAATCGATATTTCGACAAACTCAGTGATTTTTAAGTACTCGAGATATTGAGAGAAATCTTTGACAGTTGATGTCAATCTACATCTGGGACATAGCTAAAATAAATAAGAAAATACACAAAAACAAAAGATGATTACAATCAGTAAATGATTACGTGCGTTTGCGCGCTGCATCCAAGCTGAATCCGAATTCGGTTTATCTATACCACCTATACTAATAATAAAGCTGAAGAGTTTATTTGTTTGAATACGATAATAATGAACAACCAGTTGGATTTAAAAAAAAATCTTTTTGCATTTGATAGCCCAATTAGGACGAAGAACCCACGCTAGGACCCTTAGGAACCGAGCAAAAACGTCAGCAAGAACGCTAAGCAAAAACGAAGTAAAAGGTCGGGCGATGCGATGCGACGGAGTGGGTCGGGGGAACAAGAATTTTCACTCGGACGAATTCGCGGGCAGAAGCTAGTTAAAAATATAATTTAGTAATTGTAGTTAAATATGTACCTATTCAAAACATTTTATTCTTGCGACTTTCAAGTTCAACAGAAAACTATAAACATATCATTTAATTAAACATGAGACGAAGTGTAAAAAAAACTATTCATCTTCTTAATTATGCCAAGCATAGGTAAATAACTTACACGAAATATGTATAATAGTAACAATTAATTGTGAATTATCCAATTCACAATTTATTGTTACTTTTCATAGTTATACGTGGCTAAATAATAACAGCCGCACAGGTCGATCTACGCTTGCCGCGGTTGGTCTGTGGATGGGTGACCATCTCTACATACCGAGACCCCTCCATGCCTCGGAAAGCACGTTAAGTAGTTGGTCCCGGCTGTCATTCGTGGATCTTTGACAGTCGTTACGGGTAGTCAGAAGCCCGAAAGTCTGACAACCAGTCTTACCAATGGGTATCGTATTACCCAGTAACTGGGTTGTGGAGGTCAGATAGGCAGTCGCTCCATTTAAAATACTGGTATTCAGCTGCATCCGGTTAGACTGGAAGCCGACCCCAACATAGTTGGGAAAAGGCTAGGCAGATGATGATGATGAGTCTCAAACTCAAACTCAAAGCATTTATTTCAATTAAACCATTTACAGGCACTTTTGAATTGTCAAGAAGTCGGTCAGTCAGAAAATATGAAGCTAGTTCCCCATTCCAAAGCGTAGGTACCTATGGAGAAGAACGGGCAAGAAACTCCATGGACACTCTTTTAAATTATATTTTTACAAAAATATTAGTTACATCATTAAGGTTGAATTTATAATTATTTGTGAGAACGATGTAATCAAATAAAAAAGACGTACGTGTTAAGAGCGTCCAGAGTACAGCAAATAGTACTTAACAAAACAACAAACCAAAAAAAAAAAATTTTTAAATAAGCCGAGGCTGCCAATTGATGACCAGCCCCAACTGACGGCACCCGTTTACGAACATGACGCATAGATCAGCACCATTCAGCTCAACCATTTTGAAGGGAGCTAAATGATCCAATGAGTTCATAGTTAGTCCGACATAATAATTATTTCGACTAAAATTGTTTTTACATATTAGGTAAATATCTAGGTTGGTTCGAGGTGTCGCGGGAAAAGATTTCTTGGAAGGATTTGGTGGGAGGCCTTGCCCTCTCTTTTTAGTGGGATAGTATAGGCTAAACAAAAAAAAAACTTTGGTAAAATTTCCCTTAATCTTAGGTACACCGCCTATTACAATAATAGGATTTCAGTCCAGCAACAGATCCCTACCATTCAATAATAGTAAGTACACACGGCTACACATCAAGCTAGACAGTTCCAGTTTTAGCTGACCTCGCATTGTATAGGTTTTTCGTACAATCAGAAGTCAGCATATACTGGTTATGTATAGCTTGATGTGTAGCCATGTGTACCTATAGATATCATTTATCATTATTTGCATAAGAAGTAAAGAGCAACAACTTGCAAAACGTCTCTTTTTTATGGCTCATACGCTGTAGGTACACTTTACGTAATATGTTTGACTTGTTCCCGAGTTTTACTCAAACAAGTTAAACCGGGTCAATAACCAATACATAACGAAGTTACAGACTGATTTTTACAATTCATTGTTGCTTTGTCAATACCAGCGAGAGGAAACGAAGTGTAACCCTACCCCATACTGACGATAACGACCGTCGTTGCCTTCAATTAGTTCACAATATAATATCCCACAACAACAACAATTTAATTGATTAATTGGTGAAAAGATTAAAGAAAGGTTTTATTCAATTATACTTATGAAAATAAGTTTTCGTTTCCGTAACCGTATTCAAAGGAAATACTCCCTTTTCAGAAAGACATGATTGCTTTTTGGCCCACAGAAAGCAATCATGTCTGTCTGTTTGTATTTCTCTATTTTGTTCTTATTTCATTGAAGAATGGTATGAAGCCTATGTAGTCAAATAAGTAACGAAAATAATGTTTTTTTTTAATATTAAGTAAGTAATTTCTTCTCGTAACAGTCGGTGCTATCCTGAAAAATATTTTCTTTTTCCAAAGACTTCTGGTTCAATACCCGGCTAAAGCGGCTTATTTTACAGACTTTCTAAAAGTTAAACTACTTTCGTCCTGCAATACAACCATTTTAAATAAGGTGGGTAGGTACCCACCTTATCTTAAGGTCATAGATGTCAATATACCGATGCAGAGTAGAGTAGGTACTCTGCATCTGCATATTGACGTCTATGACCTTATCGATCTGATCGAAAATATACCTACCTGTGCACTTTGTATAGAAAGTTGCAGCGGAAATCGATACAAACCAATCCACCTTTCAAGCAACCGGCTTTGTAGAAGGAATAAACAAAAAAAGGACTTTTACCATAAATTGTATTTATTAGGTAGTTCCTGCAATCAGCAAAATAGATAAAAGAATATTAAAAACGCCTGAACAGAAAAACGGTCCAAACATAAAAAATTACCTAAATTGCTTATTCAGATTTCTCATTAATTTCGTATCTCATTTACCTACTAATATACCTACGCGAAAAAAATTATAATTTTCTCGTCATTTAAAATAAATAATTATTCGTATTGGAACATAAACAACTTACTAAATCAGGAGCAACATTAATATTCAGAACACTATCAAAACTCCGCAAGTAAATCACAAATCGTTATAAATGGTCCTAAATTACACACACATAAACTAAATTGTAAGCAAGCACTAATCGCTTTCCTTATCTCAACGCTCATTTGAAAAACCGATGACTTACACATAACACTGCACTCAAACTAGTCACGAAATTAACGACTTACCTGTTTCAACAATGCTGGCGATACTTTAGTCATCACGCACCGTTACAACCGTGCAGCTTAAGAAATACGGCTGATTATAGCAATGTAACAATTCACCTAGGTACTATCAAATTGCTAGCACTGTTCGTACGCTGCCACTGAAGAGCGCGATGAAGGTAAGTACCTATATATCGCACATAAAGTTTCGAACAACGACCGACGACCGACTCCTCTTGACCGTCAAGAATGACTGTACAGATACCTACCAGCCTCCTACCACCTGTTATGATTACGATCTGCGCAAACGCCTGATCATGTGAGATGATCCTCCACCAGTGTCCACCACTGGCTTGATAGCCTCGATGCAATAACCTCGACAATTGACAATTGTTAAAAAAAACCGGTTAAAAAAATGTGACATTAAGAGGATATGCGGTCGGAGAGACTTTTGAAAAAGCCTCGTATAAAGTCATGATTCGAGGTTTGACTCGCGTTAAATGAATATAAATTTCGCCTATTTCCTCCTACAATATTGGACCAATTTTAAAGATATTTCATAAACTGAATAAGAAGGATAAATACTGTGTTTTCTTTTTTAAATTATCTTTAACTTTATCATTATCTCATTATCTTTTCATTAATTAGTTGTCAAATTTGTACACTAGGCCTCTGTTAACAGCGGTTTAAATCGAAATTTTTTGACGGTTCTAGTTCTTAGAAAAATAATGTATCATCAAAAGGAAAACATAGGAACATACAAGTAGTTAATATTTATCTGTAAAAAATCATTGCTTTATGGTCATTAACCAGAAAAAAAAACAGGCGAGAGCGTTTCTATGGAGAAACGACCGGCCAGCATTTCCTCTTAAGCATATCAACAGAACAAATAAATGGTTACGTTATAGTATACGCAGCAATTATAATGAACTTATGCTGATAGGATGTTCAATAATTAAACGCTTTAGTATTGATTGAGTTATTGGAGACTTCTGTTTGTCTACCTATTTTACGCATTCTTGTCTCCCTAAAAAAATATAACAACGAAATTATTCTAATAAATTCCAGCAACAATTAAAGTTTTAAGACGAATCCATTAATTCTTCAAGACACAATCTAGGTGAGACTTAAGACTATTCAAGAGCCTCTTACTAAAACACACAAGATTCATAAGGGAGGTTCGATTACGGAGTAATATTTATAGTCAGGCAGCGGCATTTTTTATTCGAACTCAATTTAGGTCCTCCTGCTAATAATATTGCAATAATTTTTAAATTAAAAATATTGTCAAGCATCAAGGCTCATAGGGTGTTAGTATTACATCTTACTTAGAAACTACATTAGTAACATGTAGAAACACTAAAAAGACCATAACAGGAAGATTTAACAACCTTTGTTGCAAACATGTAGCTTGGTAAACCTCCCCATTGTCGGCCCATGCAGCCTCTCTTAATAAGTAATACCTAAGGTCGATTGTAATTTTATATACACCTCCAGTAGGGGTACTCAAACTGATTGTATATTGCTTGATTTTGTAAATACATGCCTAAAACAAATGCAAACGATTAGCATTAATTAGAATCATAATGTGACGAGGCAATAAAATAACTATGAATGCAATTTCTAATGTCGATTTGTCTTGATATATCCATAACCGATAGTTACGAATCCCAGGTAAAAAAACATACATTACCCATGCAGCAATAAAAAATTAAATATGCATAAGAATATATATCGTTGCGGTATATCTAATTATACCGCAACGACATCTTATGCATATTGAATTTTGACAGACTGTGAGTGTCTGTTATTAATAGAATAAATAAATAAATAATAACTGTCACTCTACACAAATTCCATTAGATTACCCAACAATGATAACTTGTGACGCAACTTGGGAGAGGCCTGTGTCCAGCATTGCAATGCGATAAGCTGATCAACGATGACACACGAATACCTTGTACTTATTTTCACTATAATACAAAACAAAACCTCCCCTTTTCTTTACCTGCTCTATATACGTGTTCTATGTATGTAACTGAAGGCAACAGTTAAAATATCAAATCAAACTTCAGTACTTAACTAAGTACTCCATATCTGAAGTCTAGACGTAATATATGAGTATTATCTTGAATGTCCAGTACAACATAAGGATTTGACCTTGATATCAGGCAAAGGCAGTCGCAGAAAAACATTGTATTCAAATAAGTCAAGATCATAGCGGAACCGTAGGTAAAGCGGCTTTATGAAAATGAAGAAAAATAAACAGGGAATTGACTCATCGTAACTCTTTTTTAATTTGTTCAGCTAACCAAAAACAAAATTATTAAATACATAGTAGCATTTACGAGTTATTCCGGTCTGATCCCCGGAACCCACCCTCTGGATCCCCTGCTATTTCTAGTCTAGTGTTAGACAGCGCGCCTATTGTTTGTCGGAGACATTTTGTTGTGCTTACGTTGGACATTTCCCTATTTACAATTTTTCTAAATAAAATATTGAAACAACGCTTTCGACTGTTGAGTGAAGCCAAAAAGTACTTATAAGGTAAACCAAATGTTACAAAATACACCACATTTAGTTGTAAGTATTGTGGTTTCAGTCTACTAAAAATAAAATATTTCCGAAAACCCGACATTTTGCATATTTATTCTAATGAGTCATTTCAGGCGCCTTGGTTAACGTTTAAGAATCTTATAGTTTACGGACTCTGACCTCACTAGAATGAACACAGAGTCAAAACACTGATTGATTCTGATCTTTTGATCCAGTAGGCATCAGTCATCTCGATACAATGCTCACATGACGGTCTTTGCACGTGATTTTGTATGTCACAGCAGATGTTAATCTACGTGGGCATGTTTTCAGATTTTGTTTATATCGGCCATCATGCCTTAAGTATCTGACTTGAATATTGATCATTCACAGGATAACATCTAATCAGCCTAAGCAGATAAATATCGACCATCCTGTGGCTCCATCTTGCCTATTTGTCAAAAGGAATAGAGAAAACTAAACAAAACAGAAAGTTCGGTTCTCCTAATTAGGATTCCGTAGGTAAAGTTCGATGAAGAGGTAAGTTAGTCATTAAAATAAAGACATCCGAGAAAAAAGTTGCAAGAGCGATCTTAAAATGGTTCCGTTTTTTTTTTATTTTTAGGTACGGAACCTTAAAAACACTGCATTGATTTTATAGGTAGATAAGCCACACTTGGTGGCAGTGGCAATGTGTTCTTGATTTAAATTATTATTATTATTTTATCAAGCCTTCAAAAAGTAGGTACACCAGCAAAGATGTCTACCGGTAATTGCGTTGATTAAAAGGCTTGAACATAGACTGACAGACAACGCACAGTCTTAACTGTCGGGTAAAAACTCATGAAATTTTGCACAAGAGTTCCTTATATAACAAAGGTAGGATTTTGGAAAATTCATACCCCCAAGGGCGGATAAAAGTTTGTATGGAAGTTCATTATGGGCACGGTAAATCAATAAAAGCACATCAATGTATCAAAAAACCAAGTCACAACAGAAAGGAAGACCGCATTATGTAGGTACTCTGCAGGAAGTAGATGAAACAAGGAAGTCAAAGAAGATGAACGAGCACTATTAAGGATTTTTTGAAAGATATTTTCAATAGCACCACATAGCCTGTAAACTCCTAACTCCGGGTCCTCGATCCTACCTACATATAAATACGAATTAACATTGTTAACGTGCAGCATTGTAGCGGACATTGGCGCCGCACTTCCGTGTGCCTTTTCTCTTGAATTAATCGTCTCAACGTGTACAAACCACGCGCACCGCGTACTATAAACCTTTTCTTATATGAAATGGTCCTTCTGTGATTTTGTGCTACAATCCCTTAAGATACGAACAGTAACATTGACCAGCACCTGTGGAAAAAATGTGTAGCGAAGTTTAGCAGGATTCAGGCAGGCCGGACGCGACGCCGAGCCCATAGGAGCGCGAGGCAGTGGACGGGATCTGCCTAGTAATTTTTACGAATCTTCAACTTTCCTTCACACATAGATAAATTATCTCATTCATAATGTACAGACGCCAGCACATCAAGCTAATACAATCTGTCAAATTTCTTTAATAGATTTTCAACTTTATCGCTAAAGCATAAGGTTCAAACTTGATTGGGAATATTTTACAGTTTCGGGTAGCTTGATGTGCTGGCGTCTGTACATTAATATAATTATCAAGCAGCTACTTAGACTTTAGACATAATTATTGAAATTGTTATCAAATGCAATAGTAGGTTTTATATACAGTAGGCTGTAGATTAACATTCCTTGGCTTATGATTAAGATATTATACTTATTATTAAGTGATCATTAAACATAATATTTTGAGCTCTTCCGGGAAAGTACCATCACGGTCTGACATTGAAAATGGGAAAGTACAAGTTCGCCGATGTAATGCAGGCACATGAGACATTTCAGCTTCTTCCCTGAAATGGAAATTCACCCGCAATGTATGGTATCGAATATGGATGGTACCGAGGGTATCCCGTAGGTATTGCAGATATTGGCAGCTGTAACTTAAAATCAAAGGTGTTAAAGGTGTCGTTGGTTTGTTTACCTTCAGATAATATACTTATATATATATATATCTAGGTTTCGTAATTACCTATAAATAATATACAGTCGGCTCCGCAATCATTAATTTATGCATTATTTGACCTTCTCCAAGTTCTTAGAAGCATCACTAAATATACAACACAAAGATTGAATGTTAAACCAAGGTTGAATCTGAATGAAAGGTATTTGATCAGTCAGAAAGCACTAGAAGACCACCACCCCAATTGCGTAAACACTTTCTTTCACAATCCGAAGGATTTTTAAAGAAATTCCTAATCTTATGATTTATACAGAGGAGCGATTAGGTTATCACATTAAATAGTACAGCGTTTATTACAAGTTGTTATCAGTCTGTTAAAATAAACAATTAGGATTTTGTATTTGGTACAAAATTATTCAACAGCCAAAGTTCAACGACTATTACTGCTAAACTAATAAAATTATCTTAACCGCTATAGTTTTGCTTTAAAGTTCATGAAATGCAGTATGATCGTGAATTTATCCAGGATTTTTCAAGCCAGCTGATTAGCTTTTAGAGGGGGGGACGCCCTACTGGAACAAAAATTTGCACATTAAAGTTTAATATTTCTTAAATACAGCATTAAATCGAAAAATAATTTTAGCAACCTCCAAGTCATTTTAGAACTATTCAACGATATCCCACACGTTGGGGTAGACGATGAAAAAAATATTTATCCCCACTTCACATGTAGGGGAGCTACCCTAAAAAAAACACACACCCCTACAAAATTACAGCTTTCTAGTACTAACGGTCTCTTAGCAAAACCTCGGACAGACAGACAGACGGACATGACGAAACTATAAGGGTTCCTGTCAGAACTACGGAACCCTAAAAAGGATGCAATACGTGGTTTCAATTAATGTGATAACGTAATCGCCAAACTGTATGTTTGAAAAATTCGTCTGCTAGACACTAGGTTTATTTATTCATTTATAGATTTTGATACAGCACGGAACTAACAGTAATCAGTAGCATTTGCCACCAGAACTTGCAGTTGCAACTAGATGGACAACTACTCGTATCTGATTTATCTATCACCTAATTTAAAGGCCAACTATAGAAACTACAAAAAATGCCTACGTAAAGATAAGCTAATCACTAATTGATAATAGGTACCTATACTCGTATATTGATCCACTTTCAGTATATTGTATACTTCAGTATCATGATGTGGTTTTATTTCATTTTAATTTTAACCTTATCAAGTGGATATGTCGTTGGTAAGTTTAAGTTTGTGATTCAAATCAAGGTTCCCATTATATTATGCCAGTTTAAAAAATAAACAATCTATTGAGCAACTCAGACATCATCGGGAAAACCGTGGCCCGATAAAAAATCAGTCATTTGTCTGAGCTCGCTCTTAGAATGCTTCCTTGCGCAAAACTTGCAAGTTCTAATAGATTTTCAGAATTTACAAGAAAGTTGAAAAAATATTTGCAATATATTTTGGATGGCATTAACACACTTTTGGCACGGGATCTTCTATTAGCGATATAATCTCCATAAACAATCTAATAAGAAACATAAATAATTCAATAATCTGGTAATGATTGTTGTAGGTCAATTTGGGTCATTCAAACAAGACTTCGGATATGTGAATGTGAGGGGCGGTGCTCATATGTTCTACTGGCTGTTTTATACCACTGCTGAAGTAGAAAATTACACTGATAGACCCCTAGTGGTATGGCTACAGGGTGGTCCTGGGGGATCATCTACGGGCATCGGAAATTTTGAGATTCTAGGACCTTTGAACTTGTCCTTGCAAGAGAGAAACACCACTTGGGTAAGAAGTCCATGTAAATTTGTATGTAATAAAAATTGCAATAAAGATACTACGGTAGCACTTGCAGATATGAAAAATACATGATTCAATTAGGTACAAATTATTTTTACAGGTAAAGAATTTCAATGTGCTCTTTGTAGACAACCCAGTAGGCACTGGTTTTAGTTATGTCGATGAATTAAGATTCTTGACAACTAGTAACGATGAAATAGGTAAGTTGTGTCGATATCAATAAGTATGCTAATTCGTGGTTAAACCAGCTTTCAATAAGGTTGTCATTAAAAATGTTAATTATTCCTACAGCCCTAGACTTTGTTCAGCTCATGCGTGGATTCTACAACGATCATTCAGAATTCAATGGAGTACCGCTATACATTTACGGTCAATCGTACGGCGGAAAAATGGCGATTGACATGGGCATACGTATGCATGAGGTAAGCAAAGCCATGTTTGTAAAACATACCTTTTTCTTTTTTATGGACCTCATGGGACATGGGTTACCAGTATTAACTGAGTAAGTAGTTACTTGACCAAAAGCATGTGATACAATTATGTAAAACAAAACTAATACGAATATGCTAAAAGTACGTGTTTGCACTTTATAAGTACTAATTATTGTTTATTAAATTTAGGCGGAGCAAGCTGGAACAATTAATTCAAATTTGAAAGGAATTGCGATGGGCAATGCATGGATATCTCCAGTAGATGCTACCCTCACATGGGGCCCGCTGCTACTGGCGGCTGGACTTGTGGAGAAAGCAGGGCATGATGAAATTCAGGTGGCTGCCAGAGAGGCTGAACGCCTTTTTAATGCAGGCCTTTATACTGAATCGACGACACAGTGGAGTAACACTCAGAGGGTAGTGCTACGCCGTACAGACAACGTTGATTTTTATAATATACTCACAAAAAGAGTGAGTTCTACACCTATTGACACATTAAGCGCTTTTGGTAGGTAAACTAGAACTAGGAATGAAAGAAAAGAATTGAAAAAAATTCTTAAAGAAATTCAATTTGTTTACAGAATATTCAAGAGAAATGATGATCCGGAATGCTGCACCAGAATCACGTTCAGAATCAAGACAAACTGAATATAATCTTAACACCTTAATGAACACACTAGTTAAACAAGCTCTAAACATACCTGCGCATGTAACATGGGGCTCGCAATCTAACTCGGTATTTAACTATTTGAGGGGAGACTTCATGAAACCCGTCACTGACGGCAGTTAGTATAAAGTATACTATCTACTACTCGATAACGTTTTTAATACGACATTTATTTAGGGCAGTGTCCTAAATAGTTCCTAACTTATTTGTTCGGCCATAATGTTTGAAATGAAAACTCATCGAGATATTTGTTTTTAATTAAAAAGTTTTTAATAAAATTTCAGTTGAGAAGTTGCTGAATGAAACGGATATTATTTTGACGAAATATAATGGAAATCTTGATTTGATTTGTGATACTCCAGGTAAAATATTTCATTACTTCAGATTCAAACTCAGTTTTTCTTAAAGAATTTAATTAAATTTCTTATTTCACTAGAAGTCTACCATGAAGTCTCTAAAACTGTTCTTCTTTACTTGTGACCCTACTAAAATACGTAATCGGTTTCAGGACACCATCAAAAGTCTTCTACCTTGAAAAAATTATAGTATAAAATTCGCAGCTACAATTCGCAGTAATAAAATCCGAAACCACTAGATAACTACTAACATGATGTTGAGATAAGGTTAAAATGAATACTATGATTTCAGGACAAATACTGTGGGTGGATCGCCTGAAATGGCCCGGTGCTGAAGGGTATAAGAATGCACATCGTCACCCTATCTGGGAAGACGATAAGTTAGAAGGTTACTACAAGTCTTACGGAAACTTCCGGTTCTTCTGGATAAATGATGCTGGACATAGTGTGAGTAAGAGCACTTTATGTAAAGAATCTAAATAATAATAATAGGTAGATTGAGACTTGAATATTTTTAACGACGCGATCCATGTTTTCACATGGATCGTTGGAAATCCGTTCGGTAATAAGTCCGATCGTTTGGAAATACACATAGCTCCTCTATCCATGGACGCAAAATATATTTTCCTAAGGTATTTTTTTAAATAAAAGGTTTTTTTTATTTAGAAATGTGATTTAGAAATTATTTTTCACAGGTACCAAGAGACAATCCAGCTGGAACCAATGCATTTCTTCGCGACATGACGTCTTTTGGCTAACTGCTTAGAAATTATAAATAAATGTAACTCTATACATGTGTGACTGGGCCCAGTCATGTATATTTGTACAGCCTAAAACTTTCGGAGTTGTTTTATTGAACCCTATGAAATAAAAACCTGTAGGAGGTATTCTGGAGTTATCTGACTGAAGTTACTATTTTAAAATAGGTTTATACTACTTTATGTTTCCGAAACTGAGAATCCAGAGACAGAGTACGGCATCTAACTATACATATAATAAAATCGTAGGAAAGTCAAAACTGTACAGAGGCCAGCACATCTGTGCACACCCCAATCTGTCAAATTATCCCAATTAAATAAGAACCTTATTCCTTTGTAGTAAAGTTGAAAATCTATCAAAGAAATTTGACAGATTGGGGTAGCTTGATGTGCTGGCCTCTGTACATTGAATATTTTTAAAAAAGAATACTTGGGGCGTGATCTACAATCGATATCGAAGCCAAAAATATAGTTCTTAGATTTTTTGTCTGTTTGTCTGTATGTATGTCCGGGCTAAATTCAAAAAGTACTGCATGGATTTACTTCAAATTTTGCATGAATATTACTAAGAGGTCATGTCAACATATAGGCTACATATTATCACGCTATCACCTACGGGGGAGGAGCTGTGAATCTTTATTTTTCTTACGCATTCTGTGACAGCGTGTAATCTAACGACGTATATTTAAATGTTGTTTTTGAGTAAGCCATGCTATTATCTAGCTTTACAGTATAAAAACTACGCCATTTAAGTAACTTGGGCAGAGAAACATAGTTTAGTGAATGTTAGTAGTATAAAGACAATTTTGAAGCAGCGCCATCTATGAGATTTCATAAAAATCAAATCAAGTTACATGTTAACACTTTTTGAAAAAAATAACTTAAATTTGATCATGTTAGCGAGTTTAGTAGTTAGTTATTAAAATTCATAGATGGATATGTGCATTTTCTTCTTAGAAGTTGTATCTGTATCTGTTCGTTTTGACAAATTCAAGTTCCAACAAAAACCTCAAAATCTTGAGCAGAGTTGCGGAAGACAATATAAAAAAATGCGGTGTTAAGTATTACAAAAAAGTTATGTTCATTGATGATGATCATTTCTTCATCAATTTCATGTTGTTAGTACAAAATAAACATTGCCTGTTAATACTTTTGTTCGGTATTTATCTGTGTGATTATTGCTTGGTAATTAATATATTTTCATGTCGTATACCTAATTATAAACAAACGCCTGTTTGTGGTGTGTCACGTAACAGCGATAAGGGATACGTGCTCAAAGGATTGCTCTCTGATCGTATGGGATGAGTGTACGATGGCTAATAGGAAGGCAGTTGAGGCCGTGGACAGAACCCTGCAGGACATCCGCAGGAACGAACATTTGATGGGTGGTGTCACAGTTCTGTTCAGTGGTGATTTCCGGCAAACGCTTCCCGTGGTGACGCGGGGATCGAGGGCTGACGAGGTGAATGCTTCGTTGAAACGATCTTCGTTGTGGTCACGAGTTCGTACGCTGCGCTTGACCATTAATATGAGAGCTCGGCTCGGCGGCAATGCACGTGCTCAAGAATTCTCCGATGTCCTTCTAAGTCTTGGCGAAGGCACTCTACCAGAAGAGAGAGGTGGACAGGTGGTGCTTCCAGAGTCTCTCGGTAGAGTGGTATCCAGCTTAGAAGAACTCATTCACTGTGTGTACGGGACATCAGTCGTATACCGCACCAGCAGAATTCTTGGGTGTGTGAGCGGGCCATTTTGACGCCCATAAATTATCAGGCTGCAGCAATTAACGAATGCATTCTCTCGGAAATTGAGGGTGATGAAGTGACACCTCGATAAACACTGTTGTCGAGCAAGATGACGCCACATCCCGTGGAATTTCTGAACTCCCTGTCAGCAAGTGGACTTCCAGCGCATACCATCAAGCTGAAGGTCGGTGTCCCGATTATGCTTCTTCGGAACCTATCTCCTCCGAAGTTGTGTACGGGACCCGCCTTAAAGTCATCTCGCTCCACAGACACACCATTGAGGCGGAAATTCTTACAGGTTGTGGCATCGGTGAGGCAGTATTTATACCACGCATTCCCCTCATACCTCATAACTTCCCATTCCAGTTCAAGCGCGTACAGTTCCCCGTGAGTGTTTGCTTCGCGATGACCATCAATAAGTCGCAGGGGCAGACATTGAGGGCAGCTTAGCGGGTGTCGACCTCAGGACGATTTGCTTCTCACACGGGCAACTGTACGTCGCTTGTTCCCGCGTCACCAGTCCTGACTCTCTTTACATTTTGGCTCCTGGCAGCATAACTACCAACGTAGTTTATAGGGAAGTGTTGTAAGGTATCATACCTTTGTACGTATTTTTACTCTTTTGTGTCCTGGAATGTATTCCTGCATTATTTTCTTTATCTCCTTCAGTCACATCTTATGACTGAACTCAGCAGGATTCCCATATAAGTCTCTTCACTTGCTTCGCTTGCAAAAAAAACTTATATTTTAATGCTATTTTAAAAGTCGTTTACTTATAATGCTATAGCGACACTGGCATCTTAGGTATTTTTGGTGCTGTAGAGCCTTCAAGCAGACGACGTCGCGGGCAGCAGCTAGTATGTATATAAAATTCAAAGTCCTGACTGACTGATATATCAACGCACAGCCTTAACCGCTGGTCCTAGAGACATAAAATTTGAAGGGTGTGTTCTTTGTGAAGAGTAGGTATCCACTAAGAAAGGCTTTTTCGAAATTCCACCCCTAAGAGGGTGATTGGGGGAAGGGCGAAATTTCACGCGGACGAAGACGCGTTCAGAAGCTAGTACCCAATATGAAGGCACCTTAAAACTAAAACAACTGATAGACTTTCCCATAGAATTTGAGTAGATTTGGACAGTGTAGATTAAAAAAACCTACCTGCTTACATACAGTAGCCTGCAAAAGTTAGTTGACACCTCATTATAATTTAAAATTCCAGTGATACAAATTTTTGAACTGCTATAACGTTTTTATTGACGAATGTTACTCATTTTAACATAAAAAAAAAAAACAAATAATCCCTTATAGGAGTACCTGAGTTTTTTTTATCATAATGACATCACAGCTGAAGTGAAAAAATTTAAACTATCTTTTGGAGGCCACAGTATTTAGATACCTACTCATTATTTTATGTAGATGTAATCATGTGTCATTGCTGGACCTGGGTATTTACATTTTACAGTAAATTAGGGAAAAAGTCTTGAAATATTTTATATATCTTAAAGTTTAGATACAGGCACGGACTTATGTATCTAATGTAAAGATGGGGTAATCGGTTAACAAACAAAACCGACGCGCGACGGTTTAATAAAGTGTTATTTACGGCAAAATGGTCACCCATCCAGGAACTGACCGCGATAAATAAAGCTTAAAATGCTTAAAGCTTTTTAGACACTAGCTTAGCTTATAAGTTTATCTTTTCATAATCTGCATTTTCCAAAATGTTATCATTGCGAAGTCATGCTTATGGCATTGCTTAACACTATCACAACAAGATAACTAATCAATATGGTGCAAATCATTAGGTATTATCTTAATAAAAAGAGGGCTGTCATTATCATGAGATAAAGGCAATGATATTGATTAAGGATAATGTTTTAGTTAATATACATACTTAGGCTAGTCTAGTTTATTCCGGACGTATATGAAAGTTTAAAATGGTGAAGAGGAGTGTTATAGTTGGAAGTGGTATCGCAGCAGTAGTTGTTCTTGCAGGAGCGGCAGTACTAACATGGTGGCTAGTAACTCGAGACACAGATGCAGGCATAGATGCAGGCACAGATGCAGGCACAGATGCAGACACAGATACAGGCACAGATGCAGACACAGATGAAGGCACAGATGCAGGCAAGCCAGAAAATGAAACAACAACATATCCTTTCACTGTCAAAAGTAAGTAGGTACCTACGTTTTACAACAAAAACCCGCCAGACGAAAACTTATAATCAGGTAGGTATGTCATTGTAATGATGGACAAATGCTAATCAAACATAATTACAATTAGGTACAATTCGAAGGAAATACTATGTCACCAAATAATACCATAATAAGCACTATAAAAAGTGCCTGTTAATGTCCCCTTTGTGAACGTTTACAATTATATTTACAACTAGCTTCTGCCCGCGACTTCGTCCGCGTGAAATTTCACCCTCCCCCCATTCACCCTCTTAGAAGTGGAATTTCGAAAAACCCTTTCTTAGTGGATACCTTTATACACTTCACACAGAACACACTCCAAATTTAATGTCTCTATGACCAGCGGTTTAGGCTGTGCATTGATATAATCAGTCAGACAGGATCACAGGACTTTGAATTTTATATTAGATTATAAAAGTAAACCTACTAATAAACCCTACCTAATAAAAAAAAACTCAATAACAGAAAATAAAATACCTAAATAAACCTATTTCTGATGATTACTAATCTAAACTCAATAAATAAGCAAAATCCCTAAAAACTAATATCTATACGAATGACTAATCCTACCTAACAGTTTTATAAAATAACCTACGGTCACTACGTACACTATCAAATATACTACCCATCATCATCTGCCTAGCCTTTTCCCAACTATGTTGGGGTCGGCTTCCAGTCTAACCGGATGCAGCTGAATACCAGTATTTTACATGGAGCGACTGCCTATCTGACCTCCACAACCCAGTTACTGGGTAATACGATACCCCTTTTTAAGACTGGTTCTCAGACTTTCGGGCTGCTGACTACCCGTAACGACTGTCAAAGATCCACGAATGACAGCCGGGACCAACGGCTTAACGTGCTTTCCGAGGCACGGAGGGGACACGGTTTGTAAAGATGGTCACCCATCCACAGACCAACCGCGGCAAGCGTAGCTTAACCTGATCGATCGACCTGTGCGGCTGTTATTATTTAGCCACGGGCCCCTCAAATCAAATATACTACCCATACTTTAAAATTAAAATCTATACCTACGACTTATAAAAATAAACCTAAATAACTATACCTTAAACTGTACTTAGTAAAAACTAAAAGGAATAAAAAGGTCGCACTGAAAAGCACGTTTTTGAATTGCAAGTAGCAGTTAAAACATACAATTTATAGAATGCTAATATGAACGAACGCTCGCCTATTATTATTATCTTCGTCGTGTACTACGACAAACTTATTATTTGCGGTTGGTACAGTAATCGGGTTTAGGGATCGAACCGCAAAATTAAGTTTGTTTTTTATTGTATATTTTGTTCCGGGATAAAAAGTACCCAGTGTGGTGCCCAGGATATTAAAGAATAATTATACCAAGTGTCATCGTAATCGAACCGGTAGTTTTTGCCTGATGCCTGAACAAACAGACAGACAAAAAATTTTTTAATCACATTTTTGGGTTCTGTGTCGGTCTAATAACACCCCCTGCCATTTATTTTTTTGAAATTTTCAATGTACAGAATTTTCACTTTACAGATTTATTATAAGTATAGATTTGTAATTTGAACGAATATTTAAACACTACCAAAACAGCTAATACCTATTTTATAAAATAACAACAAAAGAAATTCAAATAAACTATTTAAAGACTAAAAATCGCGCTGATAAGCACGGTTTGTTAATATCAATTATTGTCCAGCCAAATATTGAATGAAGCTCGCGCTCGGACCTCCCCGCCTTTTTATACCCTACCGCCACGACCCGCGTCGAGCGCGGCAACCGTTACACAAAAATAATCCTTATGGCATGATTCAGTATTCACGCGCGACGGCGCGATGGCTTATTAGCGTATTACATGTATAAGTTTGGTGTTTCTATACCGATTACTATGATTCTTTTTTTATTGAATAGGTAATAATATTAACTTCTTTTAATTAGGGATGAGTGAGAGTATTATAAACGTAAGAGTAAACAAATATAATCAGAAAGCTCCGAACTGCTAAGCTATCGGGAGTTACACGTGTTATTGTGAGTCAACCATAAAAGAAGGACATATGCTGTTGTGGAATATTTTTTAGACAATTTTATGTAGAACATTTCCGTCATAAATGATTTCTATGTAGCTTTAACCATTAAGGCTGCACACGCGACGGAAGCTTAAAAAATGGAGCAACTTCTCCCGTTTTCCCAACATTTCCTTTCACTGCTCTGCTCCTATTCATTGTAGCGTGATGAAAAGTATACTATAACCTCCCCAGGAGTATGAAGAATAATTGTACCAAGTTTCGTTAAAATCCGTCGAGTAGTTTTTGTTTCTATAAGGAACATACAGACAGACAGATAGACAGACAGACAGACAAAAATTTTACTGATTGCATTTTTGGCATCAGTATCGATCACTAATTACCCCCTGATAGTTATTTTGAAAATATATATCATGTACAGAATTGACCTCTCTACAGATTTATTATAAGTATATATAGATGTTGATGACCGCCTTCCGCATTATTATCATTGTATGCAGCTATTCATTTACTACATGCATCTTCATGTGTACCTAAGTAGGTACTCACGTACGCACATAGACATTATAGCTATTTATTTTAAATTTAATACCAATGTTTAGTTTTTATTTGAGTGAGATCAATTTAAATTATCTACCTACCTAATCGTCTTATCGTTTTCAGTATTGGAAGGTGAAGGCATTGGCGATTTGGATTATACCGCAGCTTTCACCCAGATACTAACTGTCGGAGATATATTCTGGTGGTTTTATCCTACGATTGCAGTTGGTAATCCCCATGACCGGCCCATAATACTGTGGTTAGACGGTGTGACAGGCATCCCACCTAGCCTGTTGGCCAATTTAGGAATGTTTGGCCCTTATGACATTAATTTCAACAGAAGACAAAACTCTTGGGTAATATTTAATTTTTTTTTTTGTCGGTGATAGCTCCGATGTGGTAGGTACCTATACACTTATCCTACGTTTTTGTACTTCCAGATCAACAGATACAATTTGTTGTTCATCGATGCACCTCTGGGTACAGGTTTCAGTACTCCCCTAACTAATAATCAAATCCCGAAGACAGTTGATGAAAACGGTAAGATTTACCTACATTATATCGAGTCTTACTGTTGTTGTTACTTGATCGAAAATTAAACAAAATTTTCAGTAGCATATTAATTTCCTAACGGGCCGCCTCCACGAGCGAGAGAATCGCGACGATATTATCGTCATGCTCTTCGATCAATATTTGATCGAAGGTCGTGCCACGTATTTCTATACACTCTCTAAGAACGTGTCTCCACACAGCGCCGCAAAAACTTGATGACACGGCGAGACTATCGCCGCGATTCTCTCGCTCGCAGTGGCGACCTCTAAGAATCGACAAAGAAAATGTTATGATTGTACCTACCTATTATGTTATTTTACAGCTGAACACTTAGCCCTTACTTTGGAATCGTTCTACACCGTACATGAAGCTTATAGAAATACTTCACTGTACATTTTCGGACAGGCATATGGAGCACAATTGGCCTTAGCACTAGCAGTCAAGCTGCATCAAGTGAGTTTTTTTATTGCTTCTACT
This sequence comes from Gortyna flavago, assembly GCA_963669345.1. Classification (NCBI taxonomy): domain Eukaryota; kingdom Metazoa; phylum Arthropoda; class Insecta; order Lepidoptera; family Noctuidae; genus Gortyna; species Gortyna flavago. The sequence continues at coordinate 6,166,485 of OY770129.1, read as the reverse complement.
ATATCAATCAAATCTCAAGTTTATTTCAAAAAAATAGTTTAAAGGTTCAATTTATTTTATAATAATCTGTATTGCAGAACCAGAACGAAACAAATTTCAACCTTCGTGGTGTAGTATTAGGTAACGGTATAATTTCGCCAGCCCTAGCAATGACGAAACTTGGCTTTTACCTCGAAGAGCTCGGTTACATTGATGGCAATGGCCGCGACGCCATAGAAACCTTATCTGAAGAGACTACGCAGTTGGTACAAGAAGATTTAGAAAATGCATTCGATAAGTTTATTTCTTTGCGCCAATTTGTTAATGATAATGCCGGTGCCGTGGCTGTTAACCTTGGAAACATCGTTGAAAAACTAACTAGGGAGCCCTCAGCACAAGGTAAGTCATTAATTATTCACACGACCTTCAGAAAAGTGTATACCTACTATCAAAATTTCAGTGTTGAGTGCGTTTTCCTTTAGAGATTTTGTGTCTTCTAATATAATTCCTTTATAATAATTTTCAGATCTTTTCGGTCAGCGAGATTACTTGAGAAGTGTATTCAAAAACGCAGATGTTGATATTATGAACAGCGCAGTAGCACCAGCTTTGGGAATACCTGCAACCGTAACTTACGATTCAGGTCAAGAGGCCGTCATTGAGGCTTTTAGGAGGTCTTTTATGACCCCAGCTACGGACAAAGGTATTATGGATGCAGTTTTATTTAATTTTTATGCCTACGGTAGGTAATCCGGATACCATGTACCTGCCTACTCCGTGATTCCAATATAGTACCGTGATAGATCCGGATCTATCCCGGTACAGTTAAATTTCCGGTCCGAGAGAAAAGGTAGGTACTTAAAGAAATTTCTCGATAGATTCCCTTTGAAAACTAATGACATTTATTATTATCAAACAAAATATAGTATTCTGGTAGAAGTTGGAATGTAACTGGCACTTACTTAATGTTAATGCAGCTGAATCGGTGATTACAGCAGCTTTTTAGTGGGCAAGGTTTTTTTCCGGAACTCTGGAAGCCTAGTCCTCCGGGACTTCCAAAGTTTCTTCCGGGAACTTAGTAGTGGAATTTTTCCAGGTCTAAAACTACAGTCGATAGTTAGTGGGATGTAAAAACAACGCAGACAAAATAAAATATCGCACATAAACTTATGTCCGATATTTTATTTCTTGTACCACTAGGTACCTAGGTACTCGACCTAACGGGTTCGGTTTTTTGGAGCAAACTTTAATTGGGTTAAAATGACATTGCATTTAATTTACGACATTAAATTACCGGCCACCTTTTTTCAGTGTTAAATATAGGTTAGTTACTACTTACTAACACTAACAATGATGAGGATAGGCAAAGTCAGAGGTTTTTAGTGGGCGACACCATTGCCATCTATCGGGCACAAATACAGACTTAATAAAAAACATATTCAGTAAAAAGCCCATTGAAAATATACAGTAATACACGGGGATGTCCAGTCTCCGTTATAATGAAAACTTCATTAGAAAACAATATGTCCATGTCCGTATGCAGTAGGTACGCTAAGCTTTTTTTCCCAAAATATAAAGGTACCTAATTACATTTTGTTATTATTACAGTTGAATATATTCTCCAAAACACGGAACTTACCGTTGCTATCTATAATGGTAATTTGGATGCAGTATCAAACACGCCAGGTAACGAACACGAAATAACTATTATGTAGGTACTTAACATTACACAAGGCAAACAATTACAATCAAATAAAAAATCATTTGTTTTTTGCCGCTATTTTCAACAATAGAATGTCATATGACATTGGGCATAGAGGATGAAACAATTTTTTTTTAATTAATAAATGGCCATTTTTTTTCGTCCGCTCAAAGCTCAAGAGCAATAGCAGTGTTTTTAGCGGGAAGGATTTTTAAGCTACCCAAGAAACATTTTCTGAGTAGTTAATACAATACTGGTCCTGTTTGGTTAGGTTAGGGATAGGGAATATCCCTATAATCTGTAGGGCAAAGTCCTACGAGAAAGCTGTCTGGTCCCATGCTACGGACGAGTCAGTTTGCGGTAGGCGGTACCTACCGCGCTTTAAAAAAACATGCACTTTCTCAAATCCTACTTTCATACTTTCAGGGCAACTAGAATGGGTGGACAATCTTAAATGGTCTGGACAAAGTGACTTCCTAGCCGCACCCAGACAATCTCTAGTTGTTGACAGATATGTTGAAGGCTATGTCCGAAATGGAACGAGACTTCAATTCTTTTGGGTAAACGCCGCAGGACAATCGGTAATTAAGTATTGCATGTTTTTTATCTTATCAAAAACTATCAAGTAGGTATCTTCTTTCCAAACTTCGCCTGTAGACTTTGCCTAAGCTCAGGCCTCTCTCTCTAGTGATTCCCGTCAACCACCAGTTCTTTAGAAAATGTATGATACATATTATATGTTATTAATGGATTAAAAATATACCTAAGTAGGTACATTATATCATATCATAATTATGTTTCATTTTGTTTTTTGCAGGCTCCTCTGGAAAACCCGGCAGCACTGACTTCTATTTTGAATAGAGTTGTTTTATAATAACGACCAAGACAAATAAAAGTTAAATTTTTTTTTTCGAACTTTTTTTTTTCTTTCATTCTAACCTTGTCTGACAATACCGAACACAGCGAAATCGGTTCAGCTGCTCTCGAGATTTGCGCTTAGCAACACGTTTAGCGATTCATTTTTATATTAAAGATATTCCCTATTAGGTACTTTACTACATACCTACTTAATATATATTCCTGCCTTCCTTGATGCAACCAGATTCAAATAGAATTTTCATTATTTACCTGGGATGATGATGGCGTACATAAGATACCTCGAACTTTAGTTAGAAACCGACAGTCATACAGACAGGTATAGGTATAGATCGGTAGCTTCAAACAAGCCCAAAAAGCGCGACTTGCATCGCTGCGTATGTACACACGGCGACACACCATCTCAACTTTTCCAGTTTTAGCTGACCTCTCATTGTAAGTATAGGTTTTTCGAACAATGAGAAGTCAGCAACTGGAAATGTATAGCTTGATGTGTCACCGTGCCCACCCAGCTTGGGTACACACAATGGTGGTTTAAATGTAGTTCACTTGCCGACCGCAGGCAAACAGGAATGTTTTCGATTCGAGTCGGAAACTGTGTTTGTGTTGGAAAAATATTATTATATACTATCTGAAAGAAAGAAAGAAGCCCCATCGCATTTACCTTAGCTAAATCAATATCGTCAATATTAAGAACTTTAAAAACCGAGTTTCCCCTTAAGCCCGGTGCGGTACCCTTTACACGGTGCGATTTAGGTAATTACACCATGTTGAACCAACAATAAATGATGCCCCATCTAAAGTGTTTGACGATGTGTTGTTTGACGATGCAAGTATTTAAGGTGAGGTTGCAGTACTTTTTAACTTTTTTAAACCTCTGTAAATCTAGTAAATTATTCATTTTGCGCACAAAGAAAATATTTTAGAAAAATTTTCAAGTCAAAAAGTTTTCAAAATCATAAAGACGGCACTAAATTACTAATTAAAACGTGTACTTTGAAGAGATTACATCGTTAAACCATGTAAAAGTTGTACCAAAAGATAAGCCTTATTGTTTATATGGCTTGGTGAGAACACATTTTATCATTTCCTTATTATTTTTATCTATACAAATATACACGAAATCTAGCAATTCAAGAGCTCGCAACGGCCGGCCAGTGCCTGCGAGAGAAATGTCCTGTACATAATAAGCGGGGAGTGAGGAAAAGTTAACATATCTACACAGCGCACTACAAAAGGGCCATAGTATTGCTTTAACTTTATTGTAGGCAAGGAAACAAGTTCCTACGCCAGTTTGTACGCCATTGCATCGTGTGGTTTTATATGGATACTAGCTTCCGCCCGCGGCTTCGCCCGCGAGGTATGTCGATAAAAACTATCCTATGTCCTTCCCCGGGATGCAATCTATTTCTCTGCCAAATTTTTTCGAAATCCGTTCAGTGGTTTAGGCGTGAAAAGGTAACATACAGACAGACAGACAGACAGAGTTACTTCGAAATTATAATATTACTATGGATAAGTTAGTATGGAAAATCATCAAATGACCTCCCGCTCTGGGTGGAGCGGAAGGGAGTGTCAGACTCTTTCTTACTGACTAAAACCCATCCGTGTTCCTTCCTTAGCCCTTTATGTTCCGGGGTAGCGGTAACCCTTTCGGACAATCCCACTGCTTATTCTGCATCTAGGATCTAGATTTTGTAAAGTTTGGTGTTGCAAGTGTCTACCTTACAATCATAAGCAATTGGTCATTCACTCATTCATTCAAAAATCTATATAAATGTCAATGTCATGTGGGTGGGTTTTGGCTTGCTGTCAAACAGAAAAATATTTTATGTTTATTTCCATGTAATCGTAAAGAATTTAGGTGCCAAGGATATTTTTAAATAATAAAATACTTATAAGAACTAGTATATCCATATTAGTGTTTTCGAAATAAGTGTGATTACTGGACTTGGAAACACTCATTTTTGTTCCTTGTAAAAAAGTGCCAAAAGCCTAATTAGGCTCAGTGTAACTTAATTAACATCAAGTAAAATGGCTGATATACTTGATATATTAGAGCTAGAGCAACCAGCGTCTGAGATCAGTAGAGATAGTATCATACATGGAGACAAAGTGAAGAAGAAGTATGTGACTGCTAAGGCGGTGAAGCGACCCGAGGGAATGCACAGGGAGGTGTTTGCATTGCTCTACAATGACAACAAAGATTTACCACCGCTGTTACCAACTGATACAGGTGAGTTATTACAAAAAAAGTAAAAACTGCTTATTTTTTTTATGGCACCTTGCAGTTCAACCTAGAATGTTGTTGCCTGCCTAACTGAGTTTGCCTATGGGTACCTCAATAAATTCAGGCGTCCAGACTGAATAACTTAAGGGCTCCAACCAAACTGCTTATTCCTTAACCTTGCTTACATCCTAAATAAATAAAATAAGCTTGTGATAGATCAATGCACAAATAAACCCACATGCTCTAAATACCAGATTTACAAAGATAAAGTTCGTACTTTTTTACCATTCTCAACTTTTATATTAACAGGAAAAGCCTACAAACAAACTAAAGCCAAGCTTGGCATGAGAAAAGTAAGGAAATGGGTATGGGCACCATTTACAAACCCTGCCCGTACTGACAATGCCGTCTTTCATCACTGGAAACGAGCAGCCGATGAGGCCAAGGAGTATCCATTTGCACAGTTTAATAAGGTAAGATACTGCATATTATTAGCATTAAATTATCTTTTTGAAAACAGGAGTCTCAAAATAACTGCCTTATTTGTTATCTAATTATTTTATAATCTTAATGTAATCAAAAGTGTCAAAGAAGGCTGTCCTAAAAAACATTTGTTTTTCTCTTCAGCAAGTGTCAATTCCATCATACTCGGAATCTGAGTACAATCAGTATTTGAAATCGGAAGACTGGAGTCAAGCAGAAACTGATCACCTCATGGACTTGTGCCAAAGATTTGACCTGCGTTTCATAGTCATACATGACCGGTGGGACAGAGCAGCTTTCAGGGACCGAAGTGTGGAGGACTTGAAAGAACGCTACTACGGAATCTGTGCTACATTGAGCAAAGTATGTTTGTTGTTACGTTATAGTATACTTTGATTTTGTCTCGCTAGTGGGGTCCTGGACATGAACAGAAGTCATCTATAGCTACATATAGCAACAACGGTTGTGGGCAGATGAAGAAATTCTTTTTCAACCCATATGCTGGGTGCTTGGTATCGAAAGTTTTAATGAAAATGTAGTGCATGTGAGACACCAAAAATATAGTGCTTATTTCTTGTTTATTATTTGGTACAAATACAACTGCATCCTATGATTGATTGAGTTGTTATTACTTTCAAGCTATTTTAAAATATCCTGTTTATTTTTCAGGTAAAAACAAATCCTTGGTCAAACACTGTAACAATGGTGAATGGTGAGAAACGCATTTACCATTATGATGCTGAGCATGAGAGAAAAAGAAAAGAGCAATTAAGGAGACTATTTGATAGAACACAAGAACAGGTAAATATTCAACAAAACAAATTACGTAATCCACCTATTACCTAACCCACACCTTTATCACTATGTGGTACATTAATATAAAAATAATGGGATCATTTATCCATCTCCTATTGAGTTACTCAAAATAATCTCTTAATGTTGCACTAGTCGACGACTGACGGATCGAACTCTGGTGGGCGAGGGTAAAAATATTGTATGCTATTTAATTTTATTTATTTAGTGAAATACGCGATGGTTTATAACGCAAACGAGCGCGTAAAATTTCATTAAAAGATTTTGGGTGTATAGACATTATGAAAAAACTATTAAATCCGTACGATAGTTAGTTAGTTATACGAGTTGACGTGGAGTTGCGGACACCAGCCCGTATTACCTCTTTTTTTAACGTGGAGGAATGCTCATGCATTCTGCACTACCACGGGGAACAGTGCAGTTATGTGGGACTCTAACCCACTAAAACTCCATGGTGTCCTCTGCCGCTTACACTAGCACTCATCCGTGAACCGTCGCGGCTGTCCGTCACCGGACCTTCCTCTGGGGAGTACTCCCCATCACCGGCGCACCAAAACACATAGCACGCCGTGACTACCCCAAAGACCAAAACAGCACATGGGCGCCAGACGACCCCGTGTCTGGGCACTCTTGGTCCCCCTGCGACGGGTCAGGTCATTGGCCCCGCTGCCTGCCAATTTTCGGCCGCAGGGCATAGGAAGAACGGCGCACCGCAATACCAGCACTCCTCTCCCGCCGCGGCCTCCAACCCTCAGCCGCCATGCGTCCCATACGACATCGCGGCCCGCCTCAGTTGCGATGTCGCCCAAGCGGCACCACAAACTACTTGTTGGCCGCTACGTCGTCGGGTTACAAGCAAAAGCCCTAACGAGCGACCCCTCCTCGGTTTCCTCTTCGCTTCACCGTGGTTGACCAAGCCACGGCTACTGAGCCCCACCGCCTCGACAATGCGGGAACCCACCGGGGGGGAGCCCGTATTACCTAACCTAACTGCTAGCCTAGATGTAAATAAAGTTATTTGAATTTTTGAATAAATTATCTATCCCTCTCATCATCTGCCTAGCCTTTTCCCAACTATGTTGCGGTCGGCTTCCAGTCTAACTGGATGCGGCTGAATACCAGTATTTTACACGGAGCGACTGCCTATCTGACCTCCACAACCCAGTTAATGAGTAATACGATACCCCTTGGTAAGACTGGTTGTCAGACTTTCGGGCTTCTGACTACACGTAACGAATGTCAAAGATCCACGAATGACAGCCAGGACCAACGGCTTAACGTGCTTTCCGAGGCACGGAGGGGTCTCGGTATGTAAAGATGGTCACCCATCCGCAGACCAACCGCGGGAAGCGTAGCTTAACCTCACCGATCGACCTGTGCGGCTGTTAATATTTAGCCACGGGCCCCTCTAAATTATCTATCCCTCTATGGTAACAATTTTGCCATTTTCATACTCCGGGAGTTATTGCTTTATGCCCAAAGATGCGTTAAAGTTAGTGTCGAAATATGGAAGTTTCGACGCTCATAACTGTCATACCAATCTTCTTTTTGGATTCTGTAGTCGTACAGGGCTAGATAATGACAAGTAGATATCATTTTTAATGTACACTGTCAAATAATGTAAACTTCATACAACGTTAGTATAGAATAATGATTGACTAGTGTAACCATAAATAAAGATAGGTACTCCACAGAAAGCAATAACATAAAAAAACTGGCCTTTAAAAACCCTTGAGAAATGTCTATATAAAAAAAAACATGTACTTTTTACAGATTGATGAAGAACAAATGCTGCTAACTGAATTAAAGAAGATCGAGGCCAGAAAGCGAGAAAGAGAAAGAAAAACTCAGGATTTACAGAAACTGATATCTAGAGCAGACAGCGGTAACTTGCCGCCAATAAGCCAAGTTAATAATAATAACGAGGGTACCAGTACTCCGTCGAACACGGCTTCTAGTATAGCCAGGCGCCATGACAGGAAACTACATAAGAAGAAACTTACTGCTCAACAAAGACCTATGCGGGCTGTGGAAAGTGTTGTAAGTACTATGACCCAGCGTCCTTTGCGGTAAACATGACGCAAAGAAAAAACAAAAAAGGACAAGTCAGGGGATAATATGCGTCACATCCACGCAAAACGGCCATCGCTCAGGATAATGCTGCGACGATATGCGAGACAGAGCCTCAGCAATGGTTTTCAGCAACAGCCGGCGTTGACGTGATGACGATAACCGGTGCAGCATCCCATGACATAAAAATAACAAAATAAATACACACTGAGACGTAGGTACAAACGCGACTTGATTGATCGCGCGAATACGTCATATTCATATAAAAGGGTGACGATCGCGTACTCGCGCGAGTACCGCTTTCTGTTATGACGCGGCGGCGTGAGTTTCCGTTATTAACTGTGGAATTAGAAATGGTACTTTATAAACAAACTTATGTTTAAAGACGCTGATATTTCTTAGTATCAAATAGGAGATTGAGAGTAGATGATTGTTTGCAGTTTTAAGAGGCTTATGAATCTTGTGATGTTTTTTTTTTTTGACTGAGAGTGCGTACCTGCAGAATGTTTTTTTTTTATTCACAATATCAATAAAATAATTCTTCATTCATTACAGACTGTTGAATGGTCGGGTATCAAGTTCCCCGAAGCACGCGGCACTGGCGTTTGGTTGCGTTCACAACGCATGAAGCTACCTCCTGGAGTAGGACAGAGAAAGACTAAGGCCATAGAGCAGGAGTTGAGACTTATGAATATTGGTACTTATGTTTATTGTTACAATTTTTTATTTTATCTAAAGAGGCGAAGGCGATCTTTCGGCTAAATGATAATTAATTAAAAAAAAAAGTATTCTATTTTCTCTAAAGTTGACGTATCACTTTTGTTTTACCTACATTGACCCAATTCTGGGCAAAGGTCTCTCCCATACTCTTCCGTCTTTGTCTACTGCCTTTTCTAAGAAACGGCGGCGGCGCCAAGACCTAGACTCGTTCTTGACTGATTGGTCAGAAAAGGCAGATTTATCACTAGCTGTAAAATAATATTTTTACATCAGTCTTAAAAATACAAAACAATCTGATCAAACTCAATTTAAAATTCTCTTTCTGACCTATGTATGTATTTACTTACAGATGTTACTCCTACGCCCACTGAAACAATCTGCAAACATTTCAACGAGTTGCGGTCTGATCTTGCCCTAGCTTTGGATTTGAAGAATGCCCTTGCTTCGTGTGAATTTGAACTACAAGCTTTGAGACACCAATATGAAGCTCTCAATCCTGGGAAGGTGTGTATAAGATATGATACTTTATTAAGTCAGGCCTAAAAACGCTGGCATTAGGATTTGGACTTGTTCCTGACCGATTGGCCAGTGAAAGCACAACATAAATAAAATTGGAGAAAAGTATATGGGAGACTTTTTTATCAGCAGTGCAGTGGGACTACATAAGTTAATAAAATAAACAAGTGAAGCTAGTAAAATAGCGTGTTAAAAATTGTGTTCAGATAATGTTTTAACAACAATAGGTATTGGTAGAGTTAGCAAATTATAGTGATTGACCAATTTCATTTAACCTTTTAACCGCCCGACTTCATATCATTTGTCGTGCCCCCAGCGCACGAAGTTAAAAAAAAAACGAAAAAAAATACCTGATAGAAAACAGCGTAATTACCTAAATAAAAAAGCAGCTTAAACGAGCTGTGGTTTTTTGTCGTAAATATACGACCCTGGCGAAATGGACCCGAAAATATTTGTCGGATTAATCCGACGTAAGCGGTTAAAAGGTTAAATATCAAACTTAGAACTCAAACAAGTAAACAATAGTCAGAATTAGACTGGGCGAAAGACGCAGAATTGAGTGAGGTATCTTGAGAGAACTCATGTCTTGAAAAGCAAAAGGATCATAATTATGGCTCTTTATTTCTACTTTCCTATCACAGATATGCTGGAAGATATCTTTAGAAATTAGAATCACCTCTGTACATATTATTTCTGTTCTTTCCTTTGTGTCTGTTTATCTGTGTGTACATAAATGGTCAAATATGTGTAATAACTAAAATATGTGTAATAACTAAAATCTTTGTTACAGACACTGACTATCCCACCATCAATATGCAATATGGTGGCTGACAATGAAACCAAACCAGTTGGTGAAATAATTGATGTTGTTGGATCTCCTAGTGCACACAACACAACTATCTAGAATTACATAGTACCTATACACCTATAGGGCTTGAGGCCGCTCTGAATTTAATTTGTTTTGTAAAGGCATAAAAATAAGACTAGTCTACCAATGTTTTAATTAACCTTTTAACCGCCCGACTTCATATCATTTGTCGTGCCCCCAGCGCACGAAGTTAAAAAAAAAAAAGAAAAAAATACCTGATAGAAAACAGCGTAATTACCTAAATAAAAAAGCAGATTAAACGAGCTGTGGTTTTTTGTCGTAAATATACGACCCTGGCGAAATGGACCCGAAAATATTTGTCGGATTAATCCGACGTAAGCGGTTAAAAGGTTAAATGTTAACTGTATACATTTCTTAGAAAGTAGACTGTGGTTTATAAATTAACTATCCATAACACATTATTATGTTATACATAAAACCATTGTCATTGATATGGTTGTGGCTCACCTGATGTCCTAATAGAAAGTATTTTATGCAACCATCGAAAGTTCATGCAAATTGCTGTTCTATTAGGATAGCTCCTCATCCTCTATGCTACCCATAAGTGTAATGTTATTTCTTTTCAATCATACCCATATATCATCATATAGAGTATTAATAGCTGGTCTAGTACATAATAGGATGTATATGTTTAGTATGTACTAAAATTAAACAAGGAATTTTGAACTTGTATTTTATTATTTTAATTCTTATTATCTTAATACTAAATAGCACCTTTGGGTGCTCCATAAGCATCTGGCATCCTCTCAATTGTGTATTTGTGTTCAGCAACATACATGATGGGAACTCCTGGAATTTTCCTTATTCTCCTTTTCAAATCCTTGTCATTAGTTGCCACTATGTAGCACTTGTGCTGCGTTATCCTTTGCACAATACAATCGTCAGCATATGTTCCTTTGTGCAAACACGTAATCCTTTCAAAGCGTGGGTCTTTAATTATTCTTAAAGCTACACGGTATTTTCGGCCAAGCTTCTCTAACTCTGCCAATACACAGTCGGTTATGTATGGAATACATTTGGCATATAAACAATCCATCATACTCTGTACTATGTCTAATTTGTTTTTGATTGAGAAATTGATAAAATTGGTGTCAACGAGAATATGATAAGGTGGGCCTAGCTGCGTGTTATATTGAAAGAACAACGCTGAGCTCGCTTGCGGGGCTTCACGTACTTTTAACTCGTGTGGATCAATTTTTTTCTTCTTAGGTTCAACTCTTTCCGTGGGTTTGATCCTGCTATCACTGAGACTAATGAGCTTTTTCATTTTTGCGAATTTCCGTTCCACAATTTTTCTAGTTTTCCTTTGTTTTCCCTAAAATTACATTTGATATTGCAATACATACTGGTGTTTTATAATTTATTTAAAATATTGTATGTCTAAACAAGACTTACCATATTCGTAGGTTTGTGTAATACGGTTATTCTTATCTTGGATTTGCTATTCCAGAACAGTCTTTCATAAAATTACAAATATTATAATTAAATTAATAAAAACAAAATAACCTCCAACAATTTTCAATGAGGTTTTGACACAAAAATTTTTTTCTCTAAGTTTTGACAATTGACATAAGATCAAGGCCGCGTTCCGAATGGGCTATAATCGCTCACAGCACTCAAATCATCTCACATGCGCACAGTGGAACGAATGTATGGGAGCGGTTGGACGTAGACATGTCCGAAAAATAAGAGTAAAATTATGACAAACTAATGATGCCATCTTATTCGATTACTTAATGCCTTCATAAATTGTGGTGATGAATTTCTTCATAACTCCCATATTTCGGGAGTAATTTGAGAAAATGTGAAATTTTACTATGAAAATGAGTGTATCGAGCTCTCTCCCTCCTGATTCCGGGCTTGTTTCAAGTAGCGGTCTCTAATATCGTAATGCTATTACTAAGAGCTATATTTAATACTAAGACACATAGTGCGCCAAATGTGCACTTTCTGGGATAAAAGGAAATGAAAATTTAAAAAAAAAAACGTTTTTTCCCCATTTGTATTTACTTTAAACCGCAGACAGACTTATTAAGAGGTCTATAAATATATTATATATATACAGAAATATATATTAACAAAAATATTCACAAGAACTGATGAGAGTATGACTTTTAAGTAAGTTGATAATAAATTACCTAGTTTCATTAAAAGTACAATAAATAATTAAGATGTAAGCTCTAATTTACTAAGTTACACATTTTAAAACAATAACATCATTTAATTATCTACGTCATCATCATCATCATCAATTAATTCAAATTCAGAATCGATGTCCGCTAAATCATTTATGTTAACAAATTCGATATCACTTTTCTCAGAATCCGTAAGCTCATAAAATTCCTTAAAAGAAGATTTTTTTACAAACTTATTTCCTTTTGGACGGATACTTGTAACAAGTGGATCAGAAGACAGTAAAAGATTGTGCATAATATCTTCATTGCATGAGATACTGCTATGCTTTCGAGAATGCCCCTCTCTATATTTTCTAAAATCTTTATTTCTAGCCTCAGATGCCTCTTCGGATAGAAAACCAATGGGCACAATTGACATGTTCTGAACTATGTCTGGCCCATGCATTAAAATTTTATGAAGTGAAGAAGGCATATAATACCATGCATGGTATAACTCCACGTAAAGCTTAGCAGTATCAAAGCAGAACTCTCGGAATTTAGTTACGTTGATCTTCTCTCCTGATGAAATACACTGCAAGATCACACAGATTTTTCTTAAAAGCATAGCATCTATTCCGGTCAGTTCAGCAGATTTAGTGTAGTTTTCAAAAAATCTCCTTGCCGAGTTGCCATTGTTGGTGGATCCACTGCCTTGTTTCGCAACATCGAGAAGTAAGCCCGTTTCTCTTCTTACAGCCTCTTGAACTCTTTTCTTCCTGTCATCAACTTGCCTTTTTGCTATATCACCCCTTACTTGCCATGATTTTATGTCTAATTTGTAGGAAATGTGTAATAAGCATTCCATTGAGCGAATCCAAGCGTGAAGGGTGCTTAAGCTATATTTATACATGTCCTCGTTTGCGTGTTTATCTTTGATTAACTCTAAATTATTCATTTCTTTAGGACAAGCCTTGCATATGTCACACACTGAAGCTGCTGTATTGGATATAATGGAATGAATTTTACCATCAATCATTGTCAACAGCAGTTGGTGTTTGACACTAATTCCATCAGTGATGGTGGATGGAGTTAAGGCTTCAATCTCTGCTTCGATTTCAGCCATCTCTCTCTGCACATTTTCTTTGGTTTCCTTTATAAACTTAAACAATATTGGCCGGCAAAATGAAGTGGAAGATGGTCGCTCGTTTTCCCAAATTGTTACACCTTTTGAGACGAGCCGCAGTGGTACAAGACTAATCATAAAATTACTAGCAAGATCGATTTGCTCATCTTCACTCGTCCTTTGATGATAAATGCTTTGGCTAGATGATCCGTCAAAACCCCATTTGCTGGTCAATACGAGCTGTTGATTGGGATCAACAGGGGTTTCTAACGACCTAATAAGTCTTCTTGAGGTTAAATCCATCAAGGCTTGTAATTTGATTTTTGCAGAGCTCTCTGTAACTGTGAGATCTTCTTTGGCCGGATAGTACTTAATTTTTTCTTTAACCAACATGTAGTAACTCGGGTATTGAAGAGCTCCTTCTTGAGTGTTGAAATCCCGAAGAGTGTTATAGCGCCATTTCGATAAGTTCATCGATATACATAAAGAGCCAATGCCTTCAAAGGGGATATTTCCCGTACCTGAATTGATTTACCTTCAATGAAGGCTTTGATTTTTGAGGCCTCTTCTGGATTCTCCGTCAAGTATTTCATAACATAAGCTGTATCGCTTTGTCCTGCCTTTTGAAGCGCCCTTTCGGCCGAAAACATAATTTCAGCGCTGCTACTGCTGCATGAAAGACTATCTTCAGTGCGTCTTCTTTTTTGCCGGTTACTAAGGTCCTCAAAAGATTTACGAGGACTAGGATGTGTACAAGTTGAAGCATCAGATTTAGCAGGAGAAATTATGGGCTCGATGACGTCACTTATATTTTCTGTAGAAGGTTCCATATTTTCATTCTGTAATTCCGGCCATTGAATTGCAGCCTGTAGCCAAATCTCATGTTTCTTCCGAAACTTATCTGTGCTTCTTCCAGACTGTGTCCATTTTGCATAAATGCGGTAGCAAAATCGACGACACCAGTCTTTTAAACTTGTTTCAGCACTTTCACATAACTGAACACAACTGTTATCTTTTAAAACACTGAACAAATAGTTAAAGTCGCGTAAATCTTTATGTGCGCGTGCGCATAAAGCAACGTGAATATCAAGATTTGTATTAAAATTTGGAAAATACATTGCGAGATTAGCTTGGATACAACGAGGTGTAAATCAACACTGATTTTAAAGTTACTAATAGTGACCTATTTATATAAAATCCAGGTATCCCAGGTATCCTTTGTTAAATATTGCAAGGTAATTAGTTATTGTGATAATTAGTAAATGATGCATGCTAAATTAGTGTATTAAGAGCCATTTAGTAATTAAATAATAGCAATGTTCTTATCAGTAATCATTAGTGCATCAGTTTTATATGTAAACCTTAAGTCCCTAATTATATATCCTAATTAGCTTATATCTTCTCTAATTGGCTGCTCAGAAATGTTATTGTAATAAGGTAAACCTTTAGAAAAACGGTTTTAATCAACAAAATAAACAAAAAATAAAAAAATTGTGTTATAAAATAAACATCACTCTTTATCCCAGAAAGTGCACATTTGGCGCACTATGTGTCTTAGTATTAAATATAGCTCTTAGTATTAGCATTATGATATTAGAGACCGCTACTTGAAACAAGCCCGGAATCAGGAGGGAGAGAGCTCGATACACTCATTTTCATAGTAAAATTTCACATTTTCTCAAATTACTCCCGAAATATGGGAGTTATGAAGAAATTCATCACCACAAGTTATGAAGGCATTAAGTAATCGAATAAGATGGCATCATTAGTTTGGCATAATTTTACTCTTTTTTTTCGGACATGTCTACGTCCAACCGCTCCCATACATTCGTTCCACTGTGATGCGTGCCGTATTAAAAATTATGACAGCTGAGAGCTGTCAACAATTCAGAACCCTCGTGAATGCGCTCACAGTGCTTACTGGGTCATAGCATTATGCTGAGCGATGGCCGTTTTGCGTGGATGTCACGCATGTTTTCTCCCAAATTGTTTTTTTTAATGCTTTTTCTTTTGATGTATCATGTTTGCCGCAAATAAAACATTAAACACACACACACACAAACTGTCAATTTTGACAGCGCTCACGGTGATATTATATTACAAGGCATGGTCGGCGTTATCGCAAGATGGCGCATGTCATGACGTCATCTATGACGATTCACGGGACATCGTTATCGCGCTCACGCTAATTCGGTACGGGTTTAGGCACGCACAAATCGATTACATCAATTACATTCCCAATTCGGAATGCACCCCAAGATGACAACCACAGATGAAAAAAAATAAAAAACTATTTTACAAAAAAAAAAAACAACGACTTCCATAAAAAAAAACTACAGTCGCTGTCTTTGGTTCTGCAATTTCGTTTATTGACACCGACTTCAGAAATTAAAGTTATTTTTCATTTTATAGTTTTTTTTTTAAGTCGATTGTTTTTTATTTTTCACTGTCTAATGGGAGAGTTTGTAATTTATCTAAGTTACAGTAGCCTAATGTCAACTGCTCATCTCCTTTTACTAAATATGGCTGTTCCCGATGCTAAGACGTTAATTGTTGAGGAGTTCTCCTGGTAAGACCCAGGAGAACTCCTCAACAACCACACACCATACGCATTGTGACGAGCATAAATTGCTCAGCAACTATACTGTAGTAATCGAATCGCAACCCGTGAAATATTTATCATTGAGTAGTTCCGATGGCCATCTGTGGTCTTCATCATCAGCTCCACTTTAACAAATGAAGATTTCCAAGAGCAAATGCTCAAATTACTTTAAAAATTACCCAAATCGCTTTAGCTTTGTCTTTTTTGAGGGTTTCCCTCGATTTCCATGGGTTCCTCTCATCAGATACCAACTTGATGAAAATGGAACCACATCGTCAGTCCTATCAACCAATTTTTTTTTTTTAATAGGTCCACTTTGACGTACATATCGGTGAACATATATAACAAAAAAAAAACATACATACAGTCGAACATATAACCTCCTCCTTTTTGGAAGTCGGTTAAAAAACAACGCAGAACGCACCACCACTACACGTCCACACTACTTTTCTATGTCAATCAATGGTCCACACTGGTCCAGTCACACCTTGTAATATAAGTCCATGTCCACACCCTGCCAATGCCTATTTTCTAGATTCCCAATAATCATTGGTGAAAATCCCCGAATTTGGGGGGAGCAAAATCCTGATTCCCCACAAAATTATTTCATAAAATAAACTCATTTGTATACAAAAAATCAACAATATCTATTATTAGAAAAAAAAAAACACAATTGAACTTAATAACAAGGAGCACCGATCTGGATATTTTAAAGTCTGTGACAAGGAGTCGGTCGTTCTCGCGTCCGGCCCTGGTTCAAGCCATGGTCTGGGGCGAGAAGGAGTGGGAGGCAGTCACCTCCTTCGTAAAAGTCAGACACTCCGTCTCGCTCAACGTCGTCTTCACCATCGTCTTCGTGAACAGACACGCAGTTGAAGCATTTCCCTTGGCAGTGGAGGCACGCCGCAAAACAGTTCAGCATTGCTTTCCGACATCCACATTTGCCACAAAATCCTTCGGTTGTTATTGGCGGCTGTCTCCTACATGTTTCCATCCCCACAGCTGCACTTGGTGGTAGGTGCGCCGTGAATGCTGTTTAGCTACGTTCTCAGTTGGTGGGAGGGAGCAGAATATTTGAGGAAGCACATCACGGTTAGTTACAACCCCACCTGAAAAAGATCACTGCCACTAGAGGTGTATCTATATCTGGAGGTGTACATACATCTGTACATAACCCTTGTAAAGAGTATTTTAACAATGACTAAATAAACCTATTACCTACAAAATTAGCGTGTATACCTACAAAAATCGGGCACTTAAGATGGCCGCCTTTCGTAGGGTTTTTTTTTCTCGGACCACACTGTTTTATACAACACGAGGGCATGATTTTCCTATTAATGGACACCAAAATACTTGTTTCTACACGTATTTCTCTCGAAAACAACAAAGATATTTTGAGCAATCAACCGTTTGACAGCACATCTACCACAAAACCATTAATAAAACTCACACTCAACATGGCGACCGGTCACGATTGATCGACATGATTTTGACGTCATACAAAAGTGTTGCCAAATTTAGTACTTGCAAACCTTTAGATGTCTCTCTTTTCATATGCAGCTCTTGATTAGTAAAAAAGAAACAGAAAGCTTTTTGACATGTGTGTGTCGATATGATAGATATTTGTATATCTAGAGCCAACGAAAGCTGACCACGAATTATTTTATAAACCTTTTTCTAAACTTCTAAAATGGAGACATTTTAGGACTTTCAATCCTAATTGTCAATTTCAATAAATCAGTAAATTCGCAATGAATATTAAATAGTATCAATTGCGTTTACGCAGTGTATAGCCAGGGTAATAGCTCTTGATTTTTTTAAATTGCCGCCTTTTTTTTGGTCAGCTTTCGTTGGTCAGACTCTATTATTTCTTTAGTAGAATATGCAGTCTCCATGCTTCTCCTATCTCAATTTATATTAATCTAAAAAATAAAAATGTTTAGGTTGACTTCATCAATTATTACATCTATAGACATAGTATGTACAAATTCTCACTCTATCAAAAAGTACTCTGTGAAAGTAATCTAGCGGGTAGTAGACTTGCTTGACATTGGCATTTAAAATTTTTCCTCTATGACTGCTGTCAGTGTCAAGTTTAGGAAATAATAGGAATAGAAAGTACTCTCTATCATTTTATTCCTACCTAACCAGTGGTTAGAAGACGTTTTCAAAAAATAAAGCTGTAAATCAATAACTGATTTACACACACGACGTAACAAGAGGGCTGTCTGGTGTCTGACCGAGTCTGTTTTTCTCCTGTCAAAATGGCTACACCTGCCTCACATTTATCGGCCCAGGAACTGCTGCTCTTAGGCAATACAGGGAGAGATACTCCTTTCTTGAATAAGTGCTGGCCGGAAGTTGTCGGTACTTTTTTTGGAGTTGGCTCGGGCATATTCCTAAACTTCCAAACTAGACGCCCCATCTTCAGTGGTAAGTCTAAATTACATAACAGTAACAGCGAAAACAACATGCACATTTTATTAGCACCACAACAATAGGTATTCCTGTTCATAACGACAACCACGAGACTTATTTAATATTGTGGAATGATAGAAAGAAATAGTTCTAGAAATGAGGTAATTGTAAACTGTTGATAAACATTGGCATTTTTTTTTCAGGAATCCAAAAGCATGTGCTCTTAACTGCTGGATTTATTGGTGTCCTAACTTATGTACAGAAACAACGAGATAGTTATTTAGCAGAGAAGGATGCTGTGTACAGACATTATATTGAATTACACCCTGAGGACTTCCCAATCCCAGGTAAGTTGATTAATAATTTATAAAGTTCTAAAAAGATGCCCTCTGTCAAAAAGCCTGTTATCACGCTTTTAAACCTTTTGACCACCACACAAAAAAATCACAAATGTGCCCTCGGCGTCAGTCTGTCATGTAGTCAAACCGAGGCATGCTGGGCACATTTTGGTTTGTCATCTATACATGACTGGCGATCAAAAGGTCTCACTAATAGATTTTGAGTAGAAAAATTTATACCAAGGCTGGGTAGTGTTAGATTTAGGGCGGATTTTTCCATTGCCAGATAATTTTTATTTGAGGAATAAACACGAATTTGACAGTTTTTGTATGAAATAACTGTCAAAATTTCAAAAATACTCCTCAAAAAAGTTATCAGATGATTGAAAAATCCGCTCTTTACAGAATATATAAAGAATGGTAAAAATTTTTTTTGGGAAAAATTAGTTTTTGTCAAAAATTTACATAAAGCGCCAGTTGGGACAAAGTGAGTTATATAATACATGTAGGGAACAGCTGATTTTTTTTCGTGATTTTATGTTTGGTTCCATAGTAAAAGTTGTTCCTTAAAAGGAAAACAGTGATTAACACATTCGACTGCCAGACAACAGACACAATAGAAAATCGATTGTTCATGGTCACCGGTGACCAACACTGCAGAGAATGTGTTAAAATGTCACCCTGTATATTGTTCGAATCGATTTTTTTTTTCTGTCTGTTAAGTTTGGCAAGACAATCTGAGCAAATTAAAATTGGCAAAATAAATCTTGTATATGAATTGTA
Organism: Gortyna flavago; assembly: GCA_963669345.1. Taxonomy (NCBI): domain Eukaryota; kingdom Metazoa; phylum Arthropoda; class Insecta; order Lepidoptera; family Noctuidae; genus Gortyna; species Gortyna flavago. The sequence goes on along the minus strand of OY770129.1, from coordinate 6,146,829 downwards.
CTAATCATAGATAATCAAAATAAATGTTATAAAGTTTTTAGATGTGGAACAATTGGGAAAATAATGTAGTGTTCTTCAACACTGTTAACGAGTGGAACAAAATATTCCCAGTCGTTAATAGTGTTAGCGACGGGGTATGTCCAATATAAAACTTAATGTTTCTTTTTTCCAGAACGTAAGAAGATTGCTGACATCTTTGAACCCTGGGTCCCAGTGCGTTAAATGGTACAGATATTGCTTATTTAGTGTTATTATTAGATTATGCGAGTGAAACATACTATTTCATTGAATAAATAATTTATTCCTGAATAACATTGTTATTACAATTGTTGTTATGTACTTGGGAAACATCTCAAGTTTTGTTTTTCAAATCAAATCAATGTTTTGGCCGTGTAATAAATAGAATACTATTCATTACTCTACAATAATGTTTATTACAACCTTATCCTTTCCTTCTTTATATACCATCGAGGAAACTTACATCTATACACTGAAAAGGCTATTCTTGCTTGCAGCGCTCGGCCGCTTAGTAACGCTTGCTAACAGATGTGGTCGTTTTCTCGACGGTATATATATATAAACTCGCGCCTTCTTCCCATGGGGGTGGTAGGCAGAAACTACAGAACACCACCTGCTATAATATTTACATAGTCATACACGCATGCAGGTTGCGAGCATTACGCACCAGACCTTTATGAAGAACCAATAGGATCACTAAACAAGTAAACATAAAAACGTGTGGGGTCGAAGGAACAGGCCAGGAACGAAGTTCAAAATAAAAATCCAAGATGGCGGGCTGCGAAAATTTCAAAATGACGAAAATTTTTAAATTTTTGCAGCCAATCATCTTGGATTTTCATTTTGAACACAATATCTGCTTTAGCACCCAAGAAAACCATGAAACTGACACCCATGACGAAACACTTGATATTTTTTGTAGTCGCCATCTTAGATTTTAATTTTTTTAAATTAATGGCTTAAGCACCCTCGAAAACTAACTGATGTAAACTATATCTCTATCTCTTTCTATTACATAAATGAAAAATCGCATGGAGGCGACATAACGCTTTCTCGTTACGAGACGATTTCTCCAATTTTACTCTACCGCAAGCCCTGTAAAAGAACTGTTCCAAAATATTATACATATTCAAGCAGTACTATACATGTATAGTAGTCTACTGTGTTAGCCCATAGCTTTTTGACTGAACAGTATCATGATCCTTATGACGATGTAGGTAATGTTGGGCTAAAGCTGTCACATATTCGAATCCTTCACCACAAATAGCACAGTCGTGAACTTCAAACACTTTGTTGGGATACTGGTGAAACATCTCTTTAACACTTTTCTGTTCAAAGGGCAACATTGCCGGGTTGCTTTCTGGAATAACTGGCAGGTTTTGCTGTGGTTTCTCATTAATCATATGTGGTATGAGATGACTGACATCTTTCATTGGCATTGGTGGGTCCTTCCCAACATCTATTCCTATTATATCTATATTAGCACTGTTATTGAAGCTTTCATTTTGAACTTTCGAATTCTGAGGGGCTATTTGATGCTTCTTCAGTTTGTGCAGTTTCTGTAACAAGTAAATACACAACATAAAAGTATTTTTTTTAATTAGCCATTAATGTCCCACCGCTGGGCAAAGGCCACCCTACTCTAATTCCACCTCTCTCTGTCCAGAGATTAATATTAAGCTTATTGCGAATAATAAAAGATTGACTACATTTTTTTAAATGTAGCAAGATCTTATTGACCTTTATATTTGGGCTGGAATTGATATCAAAACTTACCAGGTCTCTAGAGTGTACATAAGCAGCTCCACATAAATCACATTTAAAATTCTTAACACCTCTATGTTTACTCATGTGTCGAGTAAGTTCACTTGAAGTTATGAATGTCTTGTTGCATAGAGTACATACCTGAAACAGCAAGATATAAATATTTTGAGGCAGGGAAAAAAATGGCTTAAAAAATTACAACCTGCTACAATCATAATTATTATATTTCTTTTTGGGTATTCAGTGTTTAATACGCGAAAGAAACTATTTCAGAAGGTGGTGGTACCTAATGTAGAACTTGTGTGCTTAACTATAAAAAAAAAATAACTTACATGATCCCTTTGCCCAGTGTGGATCTTAAGATGAGCATGAAGATTCCCTTGTGCTGAGAATCTTTTGCTGTAAAGTATACAAAGCAAAATTTAGCCATTGCCTCAACTAGAAAAGATCCTACATGGGCTTGACAAATATTAATTGACCTTCGACTCTTTAAGGGCGTTGTCCACGCGGCCGTCACCGAGAAACGAACCAAACGTGACATCCCGGTGACAGCGATCGGGACCGAACTCGGCCACGAGGCATCTTGGTGGCATGGTGGCCAGTATATAGACAAAACAAAAACCGGACGGGCAAGATCAAACGTATTTTAAATTGCCGGCACGCGCCGGCCCGTCACATTCCGCCGAGTACTAGCGGTTGCGCCGAACTACTTGAATTTTCGGCAGCCGGGATGACTGCTCGGGTGACGGACTTGCAGTGGACACGTGAAAATAGTAAATATATGTAATACGTATCTCTATTTTGGCGCCGTCATCTCGTTCTCGGTGACGGTAGTGGTGGACAAACGCTCTAAGCCATCCATACTAATCTTATAAATTCGAAAGTAACTCCTGTCTGTCTGTCTGTATGTTACCTTTTCACACCTAAACCACTGAACAAATTTCGATAAAATTTGGCAGAGAGATAAATTGCATCCCGGGGAAGGACATAGGATAGTTCTTATCAACATACCTCGCGGGCGAAGCCGCGGGCGGAAGCTAGTTTTCTATAATCAGACGGAATTATTCATTCAGCACTATCAGAAAAGATGGTTGTGACATGTCGGTGGAAACATTACAACTTATTTACATAACTCACCATGAATTTGAAATTACCTGCATACTTCACACTGGAATGGTTTTTCGCCGGTGTGAATTCGGAGATGTATAGTAAGGTTGTGCTTCTGTGTAAAACGTCTTGGGCAGTACATGCACACGAATGGCTTATCTCCAGTGTGGGTCCTGGAAAGAATATGTAAAAAAAAAGAATCTTGTAGCGCAACATGCGCCGAAAAGGCCTATATTTAGGAACAGACTGCATTAGGCTGACTTGAAGCTGAAAATAATAACTGCATGTTGATTTTTGATCAAATCAGATATAACAACCATGCCTCTCATGGTATTAGTAACTGGTGAAAATGTTGGCTACAAAATCACTGTTACCTATTTTACCATGCATGCAGCACATGATTCTAGAGCCCCAGTGTAGAAATACTATGATGGTTATAAAAAAAATCTGCAGTTTTATAGAATGTGCAATACCTCATCATCTGCCTAGCCTTTTCCCAACTAAGTTGGGGTCGGCTTCCAGTCTGACCAGATGCAGCTGAATACCAGTATTTTACATAGAGCGACTGCCTATCTGACCTCCACAACCCAGTTATTGGGTAATACGATACCCCTTGGTAAGACTGGTTGTCAGACTTTTGGGCTTCTGACGACCTGTAACGACTGTCAAAGATCCACGAATGACAGCCGGGACCAACGGCTTAACGTGCTTTCCTAGGCACGGAGGGGTCATGGTATGTAAAGATGGTCACCCATCCACGGACTAACCGCGGCAAAAATGTGCAATACCTATGCGGCCAAAATGAAGTGATTTTTTTACAGACAGAATCATGTACTTAATTAATCCATGGTAACAGGTTGTGCGTCGATGTCCCTGCCACCCTTTACAGCTTGTCAAACTGCTATCACTGAGCCAGCATTTTACATAGTGGACAACCACCCACACATTATGGTCATAAAATAAATATATATATATTTAATTTTTTTTTTTGATATGATAAATGATTTATTTTCTGTAAGTAGGTTTGTACAAACACTTTTACATGTCAATATATACTACATTGACACAGAATATAATATAATACTTACTAGATTGCTCTGGACAGAGAGGTGGAAAGGGAGTAGGGGAAGCCTTTGCCCAGCAGTGGGACATTAATGACTACTCATAAAATATTCATTCTATTAGATCAAGGCTGCATACATTTTTGGCCCATCCATCCACAGCAGAAGTTGACAAGTTCACAAGTGATATTTAAGGACTAGATGAGGGCTTACCTAACATGCATTTCTAATTGTGCCTGGCATCTGAATTGCTTATCACACTGGTAACATGCGTGATCCTGTTTAGGCTTCGGCTTAGGACCTCGCTTCTGCTTCTCTGATTCTGATTTCTTTTTGTAATTAGTATGTCTTTTAGGTTCTGGTTGCTTACATTTACTGTAATGAAATGTAAAATTATTAATTTAACCGTTTAACCGCCGGTTATTCATATCTGTAGTCGTGCGCCAGCACCCGAAAAAAAAAAACAAACGATGAAAATACCTGATAGAATACAGCATAATCTATTAAATAAAAAAACAGATTAAACGAGCTGTGGTTTTTGGTCGTAAATATACGACCCTGGCGAAATGGACACGAAAATATTTGTCGAATTAATCCGGCGCAAACGGTTAAAAGGTTACGGTAACAAAGCTCAAATGTTACTGAAGAATAATGCCTTAAATTAACTTACCATTTCTTAATTATTGTTGCATGTGTTGGCACCTGAAAAAAACATAAATTTTAAAAAAGAGCATGTAATTAATCTAATAAGCAAATGAACATACTTGTTTTTATTTATTACTAGCTGCGCCTCTCGGTTTCACCTGCGTAAGTTTCGATTTAGGGGTATAAAAATAGATAGTAGCTTCTCAGATCTACTGAATATGCATATAAATTTCATAAAAATCGGTCAAGCCGTTTCGGAGGAGTATGATAACTAACATTGTGACACGAGAATTTTATACATTAGATTAAATCCCGTGTTATTTAACCAGTTGAATGTTTAAATTACAGAAACAATTAAAAAGCCATTGTCTCGAGTATCCACGTTCTGGCATAGAATGCATTTAACATATAATGCAGAAGACAAAATGATTTGGGAATTCTTACAATTGGATCAGTTGCTACACAGGCATCATTGTATCTGTAAAAAAACATTGTTACACTTAGTATTGCTTTCAAAGCTATGAGGTCTAAACAGAGGCAACTTACGACTCCACAAAACAACGAGATTTCTTTGCTGACCCGGCAAACTACATACTGCCTCAGATTTTTTTTTCGTGAATTTTTCCCTTGTTTTAATAGTTACTCTGCTATTTGTGGAGGAAACAAATCAAAGCCATTCTTAAGTTATAAATGGTGTAACTAATCAGACTTTGTTTTATTTATGTACATGAGTTTACTATAAAATTTCACACATAAACCTTCTCAAATAAATTATCTAAATGATGGTAAAAGCCGCATCAAATTTCTTTGTAGAGTTTAAAAGAAAAATGTGTTCACACAGATGGACACTGTATGTTTGTTATAGATAATCCTGATCTTTTCTAATATTTGTGGTAATTATTCATTATTGTAAGAACAGGCAGCAACAGAGAGCTAATACAATGTAGTGTTTGTTTATTACTTACTTGCTAGGGATTCTTAGTCCTAAATATTGTCTCAGTCTTATATCTGCACTTTCACAGGTTTGTTTGAAGTGATATGCTATACCCAGCTTATAAATGCAGTTACTGCACATTTGCTCTGGCAAACCATCGCCTTTACTAATCTGGAAATGTATTTTAATAAAGGCGGTACATTAGTGTTATTTTATTTACAAAATATTAGGCAATATTTATGTTTTTAGTGCTATAATGTCTTACTTTTACATTGCAGCAATATTCTACCATATCACATAACGATATATTATAGTTTTTAGTAAAAACAGATGAAAGTACGCCTTCTTCTAGACATATTCTACATATTTTATTCATATTGTTGTTTTGCTCGCTTTTTCTCGGTCTGACTGGTCTGAGCGAATCACAGAGTACTTTTTGATAGAATCAGCAAGTCAGCAACAAACCATCAAAGGAGGAATATAAAATTGTAATTGTAAATAAAAATAAACCCGTCCATCCGTCCGTTAGCTAGCGATTGGTTTGGTAAAAAAGTACTCTGTGGTTTGGTACTTGGTAGTGATAGGGTGCGTTCCGAATTGGTAACATAATCGATATGATCGATTTGAGCGAGCTTAAACCCGCGTAAATCATCATAGATGACGTCATGACATGCGCCATCTTGCGATAACGCCGACCATGCCATGTAATAATATCACCGTGAGCGCTGTTAAAAATGACATGATGTGACGTGATGTGTGTGTGCGAGGATGAGGATGTGTCAGTGTGTTTTGTTTTGAATTGCATCATATCTTTAAATTAAACTAACGTAGCATTTTCGAAATTGTGTTTTTGGCTGACAGTCGCTATCTAACTAAAGAAGAAGAAATGTGGTGTTTAAACAAAGAAATACTGCTGTAATATCGTTTTGACATTGAGTAAGCACTGTGAGAGCGTTCCGAATTGTTAACAGTTGCCAGCTGTCATAATTCTAATTTATTACGGAACGCATGTGAGACGATTTGAGTGCTGTGAGCGATTATAGCCAATTCGGAATGCGGCCTTATTATAATCCGTCATCTCATCATCTGTCACGCTGAATGTCATTTCATTGTCAATTAACCCCAAACTGCCTGTGCCATATCACAGACTGTATATTATAGAAATGAATCTTTTGAATCATTCGGTCATAAGATGAATTTTGTGACGTTTTGCTTTGAAAAAAAAAAACACAAATAAAACACACAAACTATAAATTTTAACCCATAAATTCAGTCCTGCATTCTAAGCCGTACCTAAGGGTAAGGCAGTGATGTAATCTCAGGCTAAGTAACCTTGTTGGATTCAGGTGATAAATAAAATTGGCCCTTATTTTGATTGATACCAGTGTCTTCCAGTCCAGTTAATGTAATTGGAATCACGGTTCATTTTGAAAATTGTAAATGATACATGTATCCCATTTTTTATTTTAAGCGATTCACATAGATGTTAATAAAAAGATTACTGTTCATGATTCAATAATTTTATTACACCAATCTCTAGTCAAGGTGGAAAAAACATTAAGATAAATAAAACCCAGTCTCTACTATAATATTTTTAATATTATAAACATAAAGATTGCAATAAATATAATATCAGCAACTTATTAATTTTTAAACAAAATGTTTTTTTAAGCTTAATTATAATAATAATAAAGGAAATAACACTGAAAAATGCATAACAAAAACATAATTATTATAAAGATTAATAGCAGATTATTTTAATTAACTACGTAGTATAAATAAGATTATTGCAAAAGTACCTAATGAAAATACAGTACGTACAGAGGCCAGCACATCAACCTACCCCAATCTGTCAAATTTCTTTGATAGAATTTCAACTTTACTACAAAGGAATAAGGTTCATATTCAATTGGGAAAATTTGACAGATTGGGGTAGGTTGATGTGCTGGCCTCTGTACACACGGCTACACATCAAGCTATGCATTTCCAGTTTGAGTTGACCTCGCATTGTATAGGTTTTTCGTACAATCAGAAGTCAGCTTATACTGGTTATGTATAGCTTGATGTGTAGCCGTGTGTACAATCAGTACCTTCACTTAGTTTATTGGTGATGTTTTTTATTTATCATGTCGGTCGTGTCGTTTATATTATGGATTAATTAACATTTTATTTTAATGGTTGTGTTATTTTTTTCTCGGCACGTAAGATAATAATAATTATGGTTTAAATATGTTACGTACACTAAAATATTTTTTCATAATAAAGGCACAGATGGTAGGTCGCTACATACAATACAGTAATCAGAAGACTTTACGGAAGGAAAATTACTACATTATTTTATTTGAAAAACAAATGCAAAGTTTATATTTTACATAATTCAACCGTTTTAAACGTTAGCAACAGCCGGAAGCAGAGAAACGTAAATATCAATGCCTTTCAAGAATATATCGACTTTAAGGAACTCGTCATGATCGTGAAGAAGAACGGGGGTGTTATTCATCGGAGAGAAGCCCAATGCTGGTATTCCGACATCACGCACGTACCTGCTATCGGTACCACCAGGGAAAATTCTGCAGTCCAGCTTGAGTTTCCTGACAAAAAATGTGATTAAAATACCAACTTGCGATATTAGGTATTACTACTTACAAAACTCTCCGCTTATTGATGCATAAGACAACATAATTTGTATAAGCATCTAGTTACTCGCTTAGTGACAGTCAATTAAAATTGGTCAGTACCCATGCAATTCACTTACAACTGATCGGCAGCGGCTTTGAATGCCACCCAGAATGGATTGCTTGTATCCAGTTTTGTGATTTCTACGCAAGGATTTTTCTGTTCGAAATCGAAAGAAACTCCATCACCAGCTTCTTTGCACCATTTATTGATCTGAAAAAAAAATCGAACAAAGGTAATAAAAATGTAGGTAAAAATGGCTGATGTTTATAGGTAATGCTCCAACTTATTATTACTAATATCAGCCGTTTGTGTCCCACTGCAGGGCAAGGACCTACCTTCCCTCCTTCCACTTATTAGTTGGAGTATTATTATTGATGTACCTACTATTTTTTTTATTATAAATAAATATTGGATGATGATCCATTATGAAATATTTCAACAGTATGTGACTTTTTTTACATTAGCATTAGCTAATTGAGGCACAAATTAGATTGAATAGAATAAAATAGCGAATCAGTTCTTCAAACACGGAGTAATTATTTCGAATTCTACTGAGAGTCAAATAAAAATAATTATTGAGCTTTACCATTTTTTCAAATTCTATGTGGTTGACAGTAACAGCCAATCTTATATCAAAAACTGCAGTTAACTTTTCCGGGACAACATTAGATTGCACTCCACCCTGTAAAAAGTAAAAGATTCTTGTTATGATTATTGGAAAACTTTGTATCAAGCATGTAAAATATGATAATATTTATGAACAAAAACTAAATGATTGTTTCTTTGAAATTTCATCTTTGTGTTGTTTCATATTCCTATTTTGGATTATCATTCTAGTCCACTTACCACTTGTATCGTATTTAGTGGACAGCTTGAAAATAAAATAAGGCGAAATAAATAAAAAATTATACTGTAAATACTTAGGTAGGTATGATTTTATAAAATAGGTAGGATTAGAACATAATAAAAAATAGTTGATAGACTTAATACACATAGGACTGATCACTTCACTGGGAATACATTCGATTTCCGCAAACTTACGTATACTTGAGTCAAATTGATAGTTGTAACGTCACCAATAGTTAGCTTCGGATTGCTATCCAATATTTTTTTTTGTTCAGCTCTCATGTCCATGAACTTGTCAATTATTGTCCGTAGCTAGAAAATAAAAGATAAATCCTTCAGCCATGAGCGTGTTTAAAATATATATAGGTATACTTATGTCGAAAAAGATAATCAAACCGGATCATTGCAATCATTTCACAGCAATAATAACGGGTTTTCAAAATATGCCTTTTTATATGTGCCAGCTGGTAGTAAAAGTCAACACACTCAAAGGGCAAGTAGTATTCTAGGTACAATGATTTAGAAAGGTACCTTTTCACCAGCAGTGTTTGGAAACAATAATGATCCATGACCAGGCTGTCCTGTACAGTGGACATGTATTTCTGAAAGCAAAATTGTGGATATAAAAAAATATCATTTTTACAACCATCTGGTAAGTATTAATTTTAATTTAGTTTGGAATAAATACTAATCCCTTACGCCAAATGCTCCTTTCGCCATTAAACAAGACGAAGTCTTCATTTGGATTGGCCATTCCCTCATCCAACGCAAACGCTACGTTCAAATCCTTGAAATCTTTTGTATGGACGAATTTTTCCATACCATCGTGCCCACCGATTTCTTCATCTAAAAAAATAAATAAATTGTAAGTACCTACCTACTTTTAACTTTTTAATAATATTTTGCAGCAGTATATCAAATAGAAGAAAAAGAGAGAATTAAAGATGAGGACGGATGGAAAAATAAGCTAATGTTATATTACCAGGTACAAAACAGACGTGTAGAGTTCTTTTTAATTGCACCCCGGCCGCCTTCAGCTTCCTTATAGCCTCAAGGTATTGGACACCGACACATTTCATGTCTTGTGAGCCACGAGCGAAGATCTTTCCATCGTTATCAATATGTCCGCTAAATGGAGGATGTGTCCAACTGTTCTGTAATTCCATTAAATCAGGTTAATGTTAGTTCTTCCTACTAGATCTGTAGAGGAGCTGTATCTCTAGCCATGTGCTATAGAAGCAAACCTTGTTTTTAACCTACCGGAATCGAACCCAAGCTATAGAGCTCGGAATTATTTATGCTGTGCATATATTCCGCTTAGTTGACGATAAACAATCATTTAACATTGGGTATTTGTTCAATTGCCGTATATACAATTTACGAAGATGTTCATCTCTGTCTGTCTATCTGTATTTATTTATCTTGACATGATAAGTAATCTAAACTAGGTATTTATTTAAGCTGTTTTATCTTTCGATGAAGCACTACTTACTTCAAAAACAGGAACGACATCCATGTGAGAGTTTAGCAAGATTGAACCGAGCGATTGATCCTTTCCAGGCCATGTTATAATGACTATAGGTTTGCGTGGAACCAATTCATAAATTTTCATGGCAAGGCTAAGTCCATTAGCTTGTTTTTTCAGGAATGCTACACAATCGTCTGTAATAATAAAGCTATATTGTATGGCACGTTTACAGAAAACGAAGTTCAACGTATAACCTTGGCATTTTCATGAATATGTAGATATATAGTAAAAACAGTTTTAAAGAAAGTCTTCTTTTCTTGTTAATGCGAAAATAAATAATAAATGAAGCAATAAAAAATATTAGTTTTCAGACAAATAAGATGTGTAAGGTTTAAAGCACTATAAGGTAGGTATCCGCGATTTAAATCTATGTAAATATCTAGGTACGTCAAGCTGCATGATGGACGACTAATGCGGTTCGGCAGTCCCCCACCGGCAATCATCCATTTCGCAGTTGAGTACATAGGTTGATGTTTCATATTATCCAATTCCACCGGCTAGGGGTAGACTCAATTGCGAGTTCCAGATACGTCAATGATACAATCCGTTGTATCCTGATTACGTTACGTTTGCACAGTAGGTAGACGAATTGATCGAGTTAGCCAAATAAAAACTTTATATGCTGCAGTATAATCATACCTACTAAGTTTTCTTTTAATCTATGGCAAAATTATCAGCTGTTTTAGCGATTTGCTTATTCACCATATACAGATATAATATCTGATATCTAGGTACTGTGAAAATATGCTGAATTAAATTTGCCACAAGATTTTATTGTTACACCAAACTCTTAAATTTTTCAGTGGGCGAACATTAAATGCTTTCAGCTGAAAGTCGTCGGTGCATATACCTACCCAGTTGTGTACAATGCGCAACGTACATAGAATATAGACCTACTTCTAAGTAACTACCAAAGGAAGAAATAGTTGAAAAGGAAAAATTATACATTGCAGGTAGGCAGGTAAGACATGAAAACCAATTATTAAAGAAAGAAACAATTTTCTTTTTATATTTATCAACGGATGTAAAGTTCTTATATACAACAGGTGTTAAGATAATTTTTTTTTATATAATATATATTTTTTTTAAGTAATTCAATTACACAAATAATGTATTGAGGACTTACCATAGTTGATGTCAGGCTGTACACTTGGAATTCGTAAATACTCGACGAAATTCGCCACAGCGGGATTGTTTTTGTTAGCAGCCATGGTACGTTTCGCAGCAAACACTGCAGTGGTAATGATCGTTCACATCGGACGGTGAGCGTAGCTGTGCTCGTATGATATCAGCCTTCAAGTAAATAATACTTATGCGAACCTACAACGTGCAAATAATGTATTATTTGATTACTCTTGTAGTAGAACTTTTGTTCTATAATTAATTGATTTTGTTTGAATAATAATGATAAAATGTGTTTATCTTTTGTATGTTTAAGAGTACCTACCATGTAAAATGAGAATAAATATAATGCAACAAGTAGTGATTAAGAGGTGAAAAATAACATAATGCATCAATTAATTATAGAAACAACTTGGGTCGAATGATTATCAGAAACTGTATTTTCGGCTTTTGATTTCCCGCCAAAATAAAAACATGACCTTTAACTTGTTCGTTCATTCAACGATCTCGTTGCAGCGATAGGGTTAATAATATTTATCTCAGTATTCTAAATTCTCAGTCAGTTGCAGTTGCACTTTTTATCACTTTTAGTTTTTTTTTAATGATTTGCACGTTGCACACACCATATATGTCATAGAATTAACATAAAATTGTCATCTTAGGCGTGATATTATTTTGTCGGTCAATGTACCTTAACGACCGAATAAGTACATATAGGTACACACAAGAAATGTTTAAAATATGTTATTTTATCTCCTTGTTAACTATGTCAGGGTTAGAGCACATTTATAAATATTTCCCGCTCACATAAAAAACAGATTCCACAACAAGTTAGTGATAGGTTAAAGGTTTGGCCACGGCACTGCTACGTTTGTGTACCACAGAACATAATACTGAGATAGGTACTGAATCAAAATTGATCTATTTACCTACCACTAGTTTAATCACAGATTTTGGTAATAGACGTCAGAAGTTTACTTAATTATGATACGAAATAATATCAACTGAAGTACTTATTTTATAAGATACATTCAGTCTATTTATTTTTGTGCTGGCTGCTATTACCACAGTGCATGCATGGCGCATTGGCGCGGCACAATCAGCTGATGTGTCAAAAGAAATAATGTAGGTCATTAGAAATCGAGAACACAATTTGATATTAAAGTAAGACTGCAAATTTTTCTAAACTTCGTTAAATAATGTTAAAAATAAATGTATTACAGGTAAACATTATAAATAATGTTCAGCTATTCATTATTACATTTTAGTCGATTAAAAAAAAAATCGAATCACCAGCATAGTCTATGGACGAAAAGGAGGGATTAAAATGTTTCCACTTGTCAAAATTGTAATGTCAACAATGTCAATGTCATAAACATTGGCCAGAAACGTCGTTACTCGTAATTTTAAAACTTTTAAAGCTAATTTTAAGTCTAGTTCGTTTTATTTATTTAGGTTCAATAGAATGGATGATAATTATTACGAAGTCACTGCCGAGTTGGATGCCAGAGAGATATTGAGGTATCTCAACAATCTAGGCATTCATAATATAAGTGGAGAAGTCCTTAAGTATTTCATTACAGGTTTGTTTATTATAATTATTGTTTGTTTGTGTATTTCAATCGAATTTCAATTAGGGTACTAAAAGTCGGTTCAAATATGTTCGTTTCATTTGCCACGACTTTACACAACAACACGGCTTACGTTAAAAGTTATCGTGCTATTTTTTTCATGTATGATCCTGTCATACTTTTATCGTTAAAAACTGTAAAAATATGATTAACGGTATTGAACCTGTTTAATACCGTTAATCATTAGTAATCACAAAACTTGAAGAAGTATCAGTTTTGAGCTTTGAATCAAGTCCCAAACAGTAAAAACTTTTTCAGATTTAAAGAAGTTAATAAAGTATGACCTTCAACAAAAGAGCCAATCTAGATCCAACATCCAAGAAAAGTATGAGGTGCCAGGTCTTGAGAGGCTGCACAGTGCCAGCACATTCTGTTCCCGCAGCAGGTCCAAGAACCAAGATCCTAACTACTTAAAATGCACTAGAGAATGTCAGAAGCCTAGGAAAGGGCTGAATGTGAGGAATGTTCACTCTGCACCTAACCTGGGGCTACCAAAAACAGAAGACAAGCCTCTCAGAAGAGCCTGTTCATGTGTTAGAGTTGAGAAGAAACCTGAAACAGTGAAAGAAAAGAGTACCTCTTGTACCCCTAGTAATAATTGTAAGTATTAAATTTAATTCACCTTTGAGGTAGTTGGTGAAAATAATTTAATTTCACCAAATTTTAACCTAAGTTATTTTAAACATACACTAATGTATTGTATAAGAGAGGAGATAGGTGTACAATGGTACTCCCTATATTCTCCTAAAATTGTTTGTCCGAAAATCACTAGCCACAACACATTTACTATAAACTTCAGTAACCATAATGTTCAAAAATTCGAAATTTTGTTTTACTATTCTGTCATAATATCAAGTACTGTAATAATTGAATATCCTAATGTTGCATTAAATAAAGTCATACTTATGTCCTAAGTATTGCATTATATGTTATAATATGTATTATTCTGAATGTTCAATTTATAACAAAAATTGTTAGTCCTAAAACATTTGCAAAAAATTAGATAGAAACTTATTGCTGTAAATCCTATTAAAAATATGATTCTTTTTTTCAGTAATAAAAGTTCCTATACTGCCAGCAAAGAAAAAATGTGACCCCGTAACTCTGTATCACTATTATACTGCTTTATGGAACAAGTATAAGTCTAATGTACCAGGTGAAAACGACTGGTCAGATCTAAGATGGAGCATCAGACAGAAAATGGCTGGCAATATTGTGAAACAGACATCATCACATAAGGTGAAATATTGTTGCTTACATTATATAAAAATCATTAAATCATCTACTTTACAATATTTTTAAATGTGTCTTTCACATAATTAATTTACCTGTCAGTGCTTTATTTTTAATTCTTTTTACCTATATATAAACAGGGTGAAATTGAAAACATGCGACAAATCGAAATGGGAGATTGTACTCATCATTATGAACAACTTTTACTATGGGACCAAACCAGAAATCGCGAAAAAAAAAAAACTGCTGTTCGCTACATTTTGACGAGTTATGCGAACATAAATGTAGGAAACAGCAGATTTTTTTGTCGCGATTTCTGGTTTGGTCCCATAGTAAAAGTTGTTCATAATGATGAGTTGAATCACCCATTTCGATTTGTCGCATGTTTTTAATTTCATCCTTTATATATAGTGGTTACATAGTAATTTCATTCTAGGTGCATAGTATTCACATATAAATGTCATCATAGTACACATATCAAATCAAAAAGGGATTGTTATGAAACTCCCTGCTGCAACGCACACTAATGGGAATCGTAACGTAATCGCCTCGCCTTGGGACAAGTTCACGAACCGCGGTGCGGTCAGGTTACGGCTCGTCGTCCCTGCGCTTTCGCCTCTCGTCCTCCCTTGCCCCTCTCACCCCTCCCTGCAGCACCATCAACCAGCGGTCGGCGAGCCGTATGCGCGGCGCCGCTTAGCCGTATCCGAGTCGACGTATCGGAGCTTCTGATCCACTTTGGTTATGTGCTTACGGTTGACGCCGAGGCGAAAGGCGATGTGGTGACGATCCCTTTCCGAGTTGATATGTGTACCTTTATGAATGTATACAAAATATTGTAAAATATTTTTAAGAGAGTAAGGTTGGAGTCTCTTGCCCATTCTTCTCCATAAGAAACTACCTTTTGAAAGGGGTGACTACAATCAATTCTATTTTTTTTTGTAAAGATTGACCTCAAAAATCTTTTAAAAAAAATTTATTTAAGTTTGATTATCTGCCAGTCATACAATCCTCGGTTTTAACTTGTACTGAGAATGCAGCCACTGCTGTTTGTCTCTGCATCACCCAAAGGTTGGCTGGTAGAAAATGCCTATACCAATCAATTAAGTCAACCTCTGTATATTTAATTTTGTGTGCAGTATTAAAAAAAAAACAATAATATTATTTTGCCTTACACAGGCCTTACAGCATTTACCTACTAAGTTAGTTTCAACTATAGTGCGGCTAACAAGAGAATGCGGTTTTGACGTCTGTCACCAATTAATAGCTATGATTTTGAAATACAATGTATTTTCATAAAAAGGAATAAGTGTTTTGTGCATTAGATCTTTTTTAGTTATTATAATTGTCACACTGACAGGTGTCATGAACGCATTCTCGCAACGGCTGGATTATATTTAAAAATAAGTATATTTGTTACTCCAAAATATATTCATAGTTTTGTTCTCTTACATCTACCATCTTACCTTTATTTTCTTACATCTACCATCTTACCTTTATTTTCTTCTTGCAGATTCCTGAATCACACAGAGACAAAGAACGGGGATCAACCAGATCCTGACAATGATATTGGATTATTATCACTTCTTCTCCTCAATCAACTTATTGTGTGTTCCTTATTTTTATAGGCATGATTATAAATAAAATAACAAGTATTTTATCTGTTTTCTATATTTTCTACACTACTAATAAGTATACAATAACATCCTACTATTATTATAAATGTGAAAGTTTGTGAAGATGTTTGGATGTTTGTTACTCAATCATGCAAAAACTACTGAACGGGTTTCGATGAAATTTAGTACACAGATATTTTATAACCAGGATTAACAATTTAACACATAGGATACTTTTTATCCCAATATTCCCACGGGATCGAAACTAACTGTGAAACCGCGGGGCGCTGCTAGTTATCAATATCTTATGCTCTAAAGTCAGCAACACTCAAGTATTTTAACCTTTTAGATGCTAAAATGAATATTGAAAGGCAGTTTAAATCATGCAAATTCAATGGAAATTAATTAAAATTGATGCCCAATTTTGAATAATAATAAGATTTACAAAAGTTGGTACTAGTTTATGAAGAAAACTAGCATACCCGCGATCCCACGGGAATATTAGAATAAAAAGTATCCTATGTGTAATATGTATTGTTCTGATGTATAAGCTACATTGCTGTAAAGGTTCATCAAAATCCGTTCAGCAGTTTTTGTGTGAAAGAGTAACAAACATGCATCCATTCATCCTCACAAATTTTCGTGTTTATAATATTTGTAGGATACTTCTTTTTGCCTGTAGGAAACATAGCTCCTTTTGTATATGAGAACATGTTTCAATTAGTATTTAACTACTTTTATTCATTGCGGACTATGTATTGATTGTTTTAGTTTATTTGAAACTGTCAAATTCATTTTTAAACAGAAATAAGGCCACATACCAAAGGATAACATTACACTTGATTAAGTTTGAATTCTTGTGACTGTGTTCTAGTGTTAGCATGAAGCCAGTGTAGTATCCTTTCTTCAATTTTCTCAGCAGCTGATAGGGTTAGAACTAGGGTATCATGTTTCAACATAGAGTAGACATTGAGGCCGTATACTGGCATTATGTTGATGTGGGCTAGGCTGTCTGTTGCTGCAGTTATGTTCCTTGGTGCATAGTCAGTGCTGGAAATAAAAAGTTGATCTTTTTAATTATGGTTCAGTGTTAAAACTGAGGCACTTTGAAGAACAATTTTATTTGGCTTCGGAAACAGATTTCAATAGCTTCCTAAAGATAGGATTGATGGACATGACTCACAATATAACAAAATAAACCAAATAGATTCAACTACTGTGCTTGAACCAGAACAACAGTTAAGAACACACTCACACTGACTAAAGAAGGCTTATTACATTTTGTCAATGTCTTTCTACCAGTCAAAGTTGCTATACTTACTCATCAATAATCAGCACCGAAGGTCCCCAGTTCCTCTTCTCAATAAGTTCAGATAAATATTCAGGCTCATCTGTTGGCAGCTCCAAGTCCTTAACAATATGTAAGTCATCTTGAGCTAGTTTTGACGATAAGGTTGTTGTTAGGCCATGTATCCTGACGTGGAAGGGCAGCATAAAGAAGTGAGATTTGCCGGAGCGAGGGCCGTGCGCTATACCACCGCCGCGCCATAGCGGAGAGCGAATCGATCCATGACGAGAGCGACCCGAACCTTTCTGAGGCCAGGGTTTTCTGCCGCCGCCTCGCACTTCGGCTCTAGTCTTCGTATTTGCCCACGACACATACCTAATCTTTCGCTGCCATACAACATTTTGGTTTATAATATCTAACCGAGGAGGCGCGGCGTACACTGAAGGATGCAGCTCAATTAACCCCAATTTCTGCTCTTCTATCGTATCTAAGTTCTCAATCCATACTTCACGGGGCTTAGTGTACTGAGGCTGGAAGGCCCACTCTTTTTTTGTGATAGATAAATTGTTTGAGGCTGCAGAAGTAACAGCAGCGACGTTTGAAGAATATACTCTTATTTGAGGTGTGACGGAAATGTGTAATCTTCTGATAGCACTTATTAAAGCAGAAGTCATGATAATAATATTTTACGATGAAGTTTTCAACTAGAAATACACATGAAATTCGAAGTTAACCTTTTAGGTGAAAATCAAAACATCTGTAATCTGTCACTTTTGTTAGGTTATGTATGTTGTTTTCTTTTGACAGCATTCGTGGACAACGGAATTTCATCCATTCTGCCAAAGGTTAAATGATTATTATTATGATAATATAATTTCAAATAAAACTGTATCTGAGGAAAGGGAGGTTTTTTCTTCACAATATCTACGTCAGTCAAACTCAACTCAAACTTAAAACATTTATTTTAAAACCTAATTATTGTCAAGAGGTCGCGTCGGTCAGTCAGAAATATGAAGCTACTAAGTTGCCCGTTCCAAAGCGTAGTAGGTAACTATTGAGAAGAACGGACGAGAAACTCCACGGTCACTCTTATATATCATAAAATTGTTACAAAATTTTGGTTACCTAAATCATGTTGAAATACTTATTACCTACCTATACCTACATGTGAGAACGAGAACGATGTAGAAAGACGTACACGTTAAAAGTGTCCGTTATAAAAAATATAAAAACAATAATTTAGATAATAAAATAAGCCGTGGCAGCTAACAGAAGCTAAGAGATGACCAGTCCCTACTGACGGCGCCCGTTTACGAACAAGATGTATGGATCAGCACCATTCAGCTCAACCATTTTGAAGGGAACTTAATGGTGTTGGACCATTAAGTTCCCTTCAAAATGGTTGAGCACACGCCACCACCAGCGAGATATTTGAGTGAGCATGACATACTCTCAGCCGCCAGGGCACATTCAAGTCAAGAAAGACGTAGGTACTCAGTAAAAGGTAGTGTCTGTATTGTATTAGGTAGCTTTTAGGTTGTTTTCCAATTAAATGAGGGCTATCGCAGATGATTTTCGCCGCTATAGTACGCACTAGTGTAGTGTGAGGTCTCCGAAATGTCAAATGTCTCTGTTTGTGGGTGGGCTACGCGGCTTTACCTATTTCTAATTAGAATCATATTGTGATTGTTTTGCAATACCTTAGTTTAATTATGGCAAATAAGAGTTACGGGTCAATGAAAAGGAGCCAAAGCAAAATTAAGCAGGCTGAAAGAACATCTATTATTGAGGTTAGTTTGTCTACTGTTTACAAATAAGTTAGTGTGTCTACTGCACAGAGTACTTTTTTGGTCTACTGTTTACAAACAGGTTAGTTTGTCTACGGTTTTCAAACACAATAGGTACTTCAGGACCTTAATCGACAGTGGCGCCAACTGTTGGGCACAAAAATGGGAGCCCTCATTAATATAGCAGACAAGCGGTAGGAATAGCCAAGGCTTAGCTAATCCTGACCATAACTATTCGCAAGTGAATTTTTTGTCTTTTTTTTACTACATCTTACCTAGGTAGGTACCTACTTCAAAATATTCTTTCGTCAGAATATTTTTTTTTTCCAAAAAGTCGGGTTGTATTTGACAAGTTGTTATATCGAAATGCATTTTCAATTACAAATTTGCCTTGCCCTCGACAAAATAGCTATCGGAAGACTGACGGTCGTCTACCTATTTGATTTAAACGAACACAATATTTTTTGTTTTTGTGAACAGCCCTTAGAAAACTCTTTTGATCGATTGCGCATGGAAGCGTATCAATCGATTGTGACTAGCTATGCTGACTTTTTATGCGTTGTTTGAAAATCGGCACTTACAGCCCTGGGGCTGCAGTCTCGACATTCATCGGTCGCAAAGTCCTATCGATCCAGATATAGCGATATTTGGTACTTTTGGTAGTCTCGACTCTCAAAGTCATCGATTGTCATCGGTATTTTATCGATTTTCTTAATGTTTACGAATATATTTTGCGAGAATTTTTGACAGCCCGCAAAGTGAATCGTTATCATCATAATTTAGGGGGTGTTTGCAAGTAATTATGAACAAAAATAATGCGAAATGGACGTACTCGAAGGTGTGTTTGTACCGATGATGTAGAGACTTGCGTTTGTTATAAGCATCGTTACGGCAAGCGATTATTTTCGGTATTATTTAGCGATCGGTAGTTTCCGACAGCATCGCTATCTATGTCGAGACTGCATGGGCTGGCCTCCCCTAGGTAGGTAAGTAGGTAAATTACCTACCTATCATCTCAATACACCTAATACCTATGTAGAACAAATCCTGAAACACACTATCGATATCACCCGCCCAACATTAGGTAGGTACTTACGGCCTACCTACTTAAGCAATGGCACAAATTAAAAGTGCAGATTTGTGGCAATTTTCTCTTGGCAGGGCATTAATTACGCTACAGAGCTGACGAGAGCAAGGAGCTCGTTCGGATCACTATATAGCAACATTACACAGCCCAATCTCAATTTCAATTTCATCTCGCCGATTTGGCTCTGAATTAGGGGCGATTTATTTTCATTCGTAACATTCTCCCGCGCCGTTGTGGAAGGTAAATGTTAAGGCTTGTACGGATTTATTGCCTTTCATGTGAAACTTGACATATTCATTGTTTCAATAGACGGGAGTAGTAGTCTTTTAGACTAGACTTCGTATCTTGCTGCGCTCCGTCTTTGAATTTTTTAACGGTCTCTGAAGTCGGCACGGAAAAAGAACTCACGCGGGTTGTGTACGGTCATCCTGTATGAACAAAGCTTGGCCATTAACTTGTTTTGACGTTCTCGGGGCTTTGGCATGAAGCTGAGTTAATAGGACATTACTACGTTAGCAGTCATCTGTAATATTAGTAGTCTGCAAAAGTGCTGATGGACGTACGAATCAACGTACCTATACTGAGTTGTTGAATGCCTATGTACTTAAGTATAGGTAAGTAATGTATTGAATAAATAGTCTGTTCCAAAAGTATCTGATGAAAGTGTAAACAAAACCTATTCAGGTCAAAATTCTTACGCAATCAGTCATTAAAGAGAATTAGCACCACATTCGACTTTATATTTCACCACTTTTTCCAACAATAATTGTTTGAATAACTTTTTTATATTGTACCTCAATGAAAAAGCATCGACGCAAATTAAGGTTATTATACATCTCAATTCATTTGTCAATATCTAATTGAGGTTTTTAAGAAGTTCGGGTTGAATTATTGAAATAATAAGCAAAACACTCAATTTGTACGAGTAAGTGCCACTAAAACTTAGCATCCACAAGTAGGTAAGTAGGTATACGTTTTCTGATTCATTTGTTTATATTTTCATCAGACTGATACTTTTGGAGCAGACTATAGTTCTCGCAAAATATCTAGATAACAGATTAGTTAAGAGTCTAAGTAGAAGTCCGGAATTTGTCGAATCACTCACTGCCAAACGTCTCTCTGCGAAAGATGTCAGGTTACCCGTTCGCTGACCTTAGTTTGGGCCGAATTTCCGGCGCAAAGAGACAACTCGATACATTGATGATCGGTATACTGACACGCTGACATGTTTAATAATGGACTCGTAGAAAGGAATGTCTACTCTACGATATTATAATTTTATTGCGTAACTTCACGTCTGTATTCACAGAAGGAATATGCAGAGTTGTAACAGTAAGAACGCCCTCATTTCGCCAGTTATGTTTATGCCCCATATATCTATCTGCTACGGGGTGAGTTAATTGCCATTATCCAGACACAAAGGTAGAATCCGGGCTGCTACTGAGAAATTCTGAAGTGATAAACCTGATAACGCTTTGCCCGACCTAGTAAACTTAAGACCTCAGCAGTCGTGCTTGCGAGCACTAAACCAACGTGGCATGTTGTTAATGTTACCTCATTTATGGCAAAATTTTAATCGATACATATTTTTTTTCCGTGGAGTAAAATTGACGTCTGACAGTTTTTGTACGGGAGAACTGTCAAAAAATTCAAAATTATTCCTCCAAAATTATTATCTGGCGTTGGAAAAAACAGACCTTAGATATCTTAATTTATTTAGAAGCCCTAATTGTGTAACACACTATCAATCAAAATCTCAATCATTTTGAAGGATATTGCTAATCCATTGCTTCATATTATGTTCGAAAAAGTCAAGGTCAACAACGTAAATAAGATAACGAATGTTGTTGAACTGTCAAAATTAAAGCTATTGCTATGTTAGTGTGTTACGCAATTACCCTGCCGCTATTTGCGACAATTTCCAAATTATAAACTATACTAGAAAGTCTTTATTTCAGCGGTTATGATAATCTAAATCGCTAAATGTGTTGCTAAGCGCAAATCTCGAGAGCAGCTGAACCGATTTCGCTAATCCTTTTTTTGTTGTGTTCGGTATTGTCAGGACAAGGTTTGTATGAAAGAAAAAAAATATTGCACCCGTGCGAAGCTGCGGCGGGCCGCTAGTTGATAATACAATCTACGTATTTATTCAAAGTCATCTTTATATTTTACATAATTCCACGTAGGTAGGTAAGTATTGCATTACGTACCTACTCTGAAGTTTAATTAAAAGCCTGGGGGCGTTACTGTTAATTTCGGATTTCTCCGGTGTTTTAGCCGTAGCTTCCATTTTGTTTCTATCGAACGTGATTAGTTTTGCCGATGGGCGATGCGAATTCCAGGACGGAGTTCGGCTAGTATTGTTTTTGTGAAATAAGCTCCGTATCAAAAAGTCTAAAATAACGGTCTACGTCGAGTCGGAAATGTCAAAAGTTTATAATGTAGGCAGATAACGTTTACGCGTGACTTCCGGCTAAAGAGATAAATAACAACGTTTTGTAATTAGACGGTAACAAAGCTGGTTGCTATGGGCCATGTCTAATTAAGTAGGTACCTATACTTAGGTTTTATGGACCGCACTTCTGCAAGAATGGTTTAATTTATAACTTACCTGTGCCCGCGATTTCGTTCGCGTGGATATCGGAATACAATAATGAATGTGTGTGTCTTTTCCTAAAGCCTATATCACTCGTGCCAGTGAAAGTCCCGTCAAAATCGGTCCAGCTTTTTCGGAGATTACTCGGAACAAACAGATAGACAGACAATTTCTATTTTATTTACTATACTTACATAAGTAGGTACCGTATATACCAGTGGCGTGCACAGAGATTTCAGACAGGGTATGCACAAAAAAATCGGGGCTGATTTTAATTTACTATTTAAACAAACTTTGCCGCCAGCATAGGTCTCACATGTATAATTTTAAATTTTTTACAATAGACTTACTAAATAATTACTCGTCAATCACTAGCGTATAGCGCCAAGAAAAACAATATGGCGAAAAAAACTATGCAATTTATTACGTTCGTAACGTAATAAATTGCATAGTTTTTTTCGCCATATTGTTCGTAATCAGTCGGTCATTTGGTCAATCCGACTAAAAAAAGTCAACCCTCTGCAATCAACAATTAAGCGGTGCTTTTACGGTTTCTCAATTTGAACGGTTTGCAATGTAAGCTATGCTTCTAAAACTCCAACACGCGCACACATTTTGACGCACACAGTCACAGTTTTGCTGTGTACTACACGAGATGCGTTGTATGAAGAATAAGCAAGGCGTAGTATCGCTTTTGCTCACGGGAGCGCTGCCTGCGCGGGTGGCGGGTGTTCGCAGCTCCAACGAGTTAGTTCCAAAAAAAGTTATAGATGGCGCGAAGCTAAATTACCATGTTTTTTTTTTCATTATAGTTATTTATCATTTAAATGGGCATGTATGTATGGGACTACAGGGTATGCAGAGCTTTTTTGCATGTATGGAGTGCACGCCACTGGTATATACTTTCTGTTGCTGTTATTTTGACATTACAAACATACCTACACTTTCATTTTATTATTTTGTATGCATATATTGAGACTCGCTCCTACTTCGTACGGTTTTTACGATTTGTCAAAATATAGTTTTTTTTTTTTTTAAACAACGCAGTCGCACAGACCTACGAAACACGAATTTAATACATACCTAGATATATCATCATCATTATCATCATCATCATCATCTGCCTCGCCTTTTCTCAACATGTCGGGGTCGGCTCCCAGTCTAACTGGATGCAGCTGAATACCGGTATTTTACATGGAGCGTCTGCCTAGCACCTCCACAAACCAGTTAAGTACTGGGTAATACGATACCCCTTGGTAAGACTGGTTGTCAGACTTTCGGGCTGTCGAATATCCACGAAATGACAGCCGTCTTGGTATGTGAAGATGGTCATCCATCCACGGAGCAACCGCGGCAAGCGTATGCATAGATACATATATGTACCTACCTAAATGTATTTTTTATGTATTTACTCATTGCAGGGGTAAAGAACTACAGGATCAAAAAATAGTAGGTACCCTTACGTACTTACTTGGTTTTCGTTAGAGTTGCTATTTCAATGTTCTTTTTTTTTTGTTCGCAGTCAGTTTTTCAATAGATTGGTACATCGCGCAGTCTAAGCTTTGTCTCAGGGGTGTCTGAAGCCTCGTATGAGACACATTTTAAAATTGCATTGCTGTATTTCACAAGCTGGTTTTTACATGATTTATTAACATAAACATAACCAAATATATGAAAACAAAAGCTTTTCTATTTTTTATTAATACCAAAATATTTCAACGTTTGATTAGTGCTTTTTCATAAATTAAAAAGAATTGTTTTAAAGTATTTTAGATATTACTGTTTCTGTTGATATTATAACCACCTCAGTCTACCAAAAAAAATCAGTAAAAAAAAAATCGGTCAAAATCGAACAGTAACTTTTTATTGACCGACATCACTGACTCACTCTACTTTCTCCAAAGAGCATAGATAATATTTGTGAATGAACAGAAAAAGCACTGTGTGCAAATAGTCTGAAACATAATTGAAAAAAAAAAACATAAAGACTATATTTGGTTACTCAATATGTCAAACTTCCCACAGCCATAAGTCATGTTATATTCAATGTGTCAGGATTTCAGGATAGAGCTAAGCCGGAAAACCTAACAATTTTCAATCTTTCGCCGGAGCCTATAGCAAAAAGAGAAATCAAAATCAGTTTCATTCGTTTTCTCTGTTCGTTTTCAATCTGATTTAATCAGATATTCAAATGGATTTTGTTTGCATTTTTATACATAGTGTTGATCACTAGATTGGCTTTTATCGTTGTATTATAAAACTGACAAGAAAATCGACTATCGATTGAATTGTTCTGTACTTACTTTTATTTTCCTATCAGTCAATATAATTTGCAATTTTCCCCAGTTTTAAGAGAACAATTTGATTTTTTTTCTCTTAATTTTGCTCTTGGTCCTGCTTATACTTAATTGCAATTTAAAACTTTTATTATACTTACAATTTACGTTGACTTTAACCGTTTTGTAAATTAACATGTCCTATCTCCCTCTATCTCAGACACCTTTCTCTAAGAATCTTAAATTAAGATTGTGTATTCTATTAATCAGTGACTGTAACAAATGACATTGAGATAAATAAAGATTTATGATTATGAAATATTCAATTTCATGATCAGTTAAAGACAAACAGACAGATTGGCGATTGCAGTTGTCAGCTATTAGCAGATGAGTTACGTCTCAACTAGTTGCCTTTTCGATACCAACGGCTGCGATGTCCAAGAAGTAACTAGGTATTTCCAGTTTTGACTAAACTAAGTCAATACTTTCAATAGGTAGGTTATGTAGGAAAATTCACAGCTTCTAAAAAAAACACAGAAATCTAAAAAAAAAGAAATAAAATGGGCTCAAGGATCTTTGAAGAGGGAAACGGAATGGACAGCTTCGATTTATTTATAGCACAGAAGTATCAAAATAAATTGTTATAGGTGTTATAGAACTACAAATCCTTATTCTATGTGTGTTCTCCTATAATAACAAGATAATATTATAGTAGAAACCAATATCATATCAACAAATGAATGCCATCAAATTGTTGAAAATACTGAACACTTTCTAATGGGTGGACTAAGAAAAACGTCGGTTCCCGTTATAGAGGTATGAGGAACAAGGTGTAAAGTTCACTCATCCTTTATAGAAAAGGGAGGATCCTCCGACCAGACGGGTGATGTGCTATTTGCGCGGTAAACTCTGCTTGTGAGATGCAGGATTTTGCGTGATGTCAGTATGACGCGTTGTTCGCATGTGGCGTTGTAGATACCGCTACACCGTAACAACTCGCTCAGATGCCTAACCTCAACCACCTGGGGTGCTTCACCTCAGGTACTAGCGCTCTCTGCGGGTGAATATGCGTGCCCAGTGAGGCTCTGTTTACGCCAAGGAAGTAGATGTTGCTCTAAATGAAACATGCCAAACGATTACAGGCTGACTGAAACCGACCCCGGTCCACAGCTGGCATAGCACTGATAGCACCACCACTAGTCAAAAGTTTTGTATCAACAAGATATGAAATACTTGCCATGCCAGCGACACGAAGAAAAAGAATCGGTGGATTGTATAGTTGAAGAACGTACCTACAATTATGCATAATTAAACTTTTTGGAATGCATTAATGGTATTTAAAAAAAACGGTGGTATTTTAACAAGTAAACACTTCTAAGGAGGTGTCGTCAACACGCTCTACATTTCATAAATTTTCTCAAGACTTCGCAGAGATAAGTAGCTCACATTTTTTTACGTTTTTCTTTTGTTGCAGAAAGAAATCGTACAAAAGAAATCGTTAAGCCGCTTTATATTTTTATTTTATTTAAGTCGGCGTCCATAATATATCATGCTGCTAAGATAAGTAAGTACATAATATCACATTTGTTTATAATACTGGCAGTGTAGAATTCATTTTCGGAAAGGATATGTTTTTTTTTTGGGAAATGGTTGCCGCCTTAAGACATAGATCAAATAGTTCCATTGTTTAAATAAGGGAAAAGGGTTCAGATAAAGACACACAAGTGAAATTTGATACGACATATTTTTTCGGTAAACTAAACGTAAAAAGATAGTGTGATATATATAGGTACTTCACTTCTAGGTACCACATGAAGTGGGGTACCAATGCAATGTACCTAGGAGTGAAGATAGTTGCAGACAACACAATTCAAACTACGCATCTCAGGGATTACATTAGGAACTTTCAATCTAATGTTTCTAGTACGTATTTTCAACTTTGACTATTGCGTCCAAACTCACCTAAATTATACCAGCACCGCACATAACTTTTAATTTACACGAACCGCATCAACAAAAACACAATTTCAACAGCGAAAAGAATGAAAGAAAGGGCCGCGCAGTGGAGAGTTCATTGAAAAGCCCTGCGTGTCCCCGGGCTCACCCCAAGACCCGCCATGTTGCTTATTTACGAGTCACGGCGACTCACGACTATGTTTTGTTTATGTGAAAACTTTTTAGATGCATCTCTCGATAGGGATATAAAGTTGCGATTTCGGGGGAATATGGAAGTTGGAAGTAATTGACGCGGCTACACGTCGAAATACAATGTACCTAACTAAAATACAAGTTACTGTTCATACGAGTAGGTACCTTACTCGTATGAACAGTAACTTGTATTTTAGTTGGGTATTTTTTAAATTTGTTCGATACTTGTTGCTTGTCTCTTGTTTTGGTTGTCCAATCTATTGTGTGTTTTCATGTTTCAATTGTTTTTTTTATTTGGTGTTTCGCAGGATTTGAAATGCGAAAATTGGCTACTTGTTTTTAGAATTATTATAATACGATTCATTTTATTAATTTACCTACCTAATTGTGATTCAAATTAATCAAATCTCTCCATTTATTATAATGACTCACCTACTTCTTCGTTTTTATAACTTAACTAGCTTCCGCCCGCGGCTTCGCCCGCGAGGTATGTCGTTAAAAAGTATCCTATGTCCTTCCCCGTGATGCAATCTATCTCTCTGCCAAATGTTATCAAAATCCGTTCAGTGGTTTAGGCGTAAACAGGTAACATACAGACAGACAGACAGACAGACAGAGTTACTTTCGAATTTATAATATTAGTAAGTAAGTAAGTATGGAAGTATGGATTACACAAAAAAAAAAAGCAAAATACACAACAAAACGCCTTGTTTGAACTGAAATGAAATTAATTATTCTGCAATTAGGATATCGGGACCACTTTTACACGTCATATTATAAAAAACAAATAAGGTCGGCATTTCCTAACTGACTACTCTGAGAAGAAAGGCCGAAACATACTCAATTTCCCGCTGAAATGTTTGACCTTTAGTAGGTACACCCAAACTTCGCCAGTTATGTTTAAGTCCCTTGTGTGTGTCCAATTAAACACCCAAAGTGTGGTATCTAGGTCGGTATAAAACAATTCCTGATAGTATAGTCTATTTTCAGTAAAATCAACGTCCATGTATTTCGAGCCCGCCACGCTTCAAACACTGCACTGGTGTGCAATCAATATACTGTAAAGATCATTTGTCAGTGCTCGGACGAATGTAACATAATTTTTTACAGTCCGCTGACTAAACATTTAATTCGTTTTCAGTGGAATAAACTAAACCATTTGATGTATAGAGATTGATGGACAGACAGTAATTGCACTGTTTCAACTGTTTGCTGTTGGTTTATATTTAACTTGAATTGGCAATTCAACACCCACTCACACACCACTTTGTTTATCTTAGGTCTTCGTTTTGGTTTAGAATGAAGTGTAATGACCCAGATTTTTTAGGCCTGTGAATTACGTAGATAATGTATGTACTGTATAGGTTTTGTCCGGTTGGCTTGAATAATGACATAAACCACAGATGTAGATAGACCTAGATAACGCAAGTATCACGATCTGTATGTAAACCAAGCATGCCAGTTTTGACTACCTACTATGACTATGACGTCTGATCCCTGGAGGATTGACAGCTCACTTCACTGAAGTTTTTAGGGTGAGATTTTTACAGAATAGCATTACAGTACACCGGACTGAGCGCGAAAGTGGCGGCTTACGTGTTTTGTAGTTACGTAAGCTGGTGCAATTTTTTTCACGCGAAGTAGCTGCTCTTGCGTTATCTAGGTGTATCTATATCTGTGACATAAACCATTTTTTTTTAAGTATGGGAAATCATCAAATGACCACTCCCAGCTCTGGGTGGAGCGGAAGGGAGTGTCAGACTCTTACTGACTAAAACCCATCCATGTTCCTTTCTTAGCCCTTTATGTTCCGGGGTAGCGGTATCCCGCTGCCCCGGCAGGTTTCGGCCCTGACGGGCCCCTCCTTTGATGCTGACATCACTTTGAGGCGCGCGTGGAACACATACGCGCCGTCCAGCACGGGCCTGGTCCTGATCGGACGGCGAGCTACCCATTACTCGCCGTACGCAGGCCCGCGCCTACGGTGGCCGTGAATCGTCACGCGGTCACATAAACCCTGGGTCATATTTAGAAGATTTTAGACAAGAATTGAGACTCAGCTTGGAGAGCTGACAGACCGGCGGGGTAATCGCGTAACACACAAGAGTCAGATGCCAGCACATCAAGCTATTCGAAACTGTAAAATTTTCCCAATCAACTTTGAACCTTATGCTTTAGAGATAAAGTTGAAAATCTAATAAAGAAATTTGACAGATTGTAGTAGCTTGATGTGCTGGCGTCTGTACCTACTCCTCACGCCTGTTAATCCGAAGGGTAGAGCAGAGGTGCCCGTAGTGCGCCTCAATTTCGGCATTTACGAGGTGCATTCAATAAGTACCTAGACTCATCGCCAGAGGGCGCTGTAGTTTCAAAAGAGTTTTACCACAGTGTAGCACATTCTTTTTTCAAATTTTAATTCCAATCCCTTCATTTGTTTTAATTTGACAACTTATGGAAGCGAACATGTCGATCGGTTTTACAAAAATTGAAAAAGAGCAATATCGTTCGGTGATTCGATTCCTATTTTTGGAAGGGAAAACGCGCATCGAAATAAAACAGCGCTTGGATGCTGTGTACGGTGACTCTTCTCCATCGATGGCCACCGTCAAGAATTGGTTCAACGAGTTTGCACGTGGCCGTACGTCGGTTTTTGATGAACCACGTGTGCACCGAAAACAGCTGCTACGGAGGAAAACATTAAAAAATCCATGTTCTCGTATTGGCAGATCGCCGATTGAAGGTTCGCGAGCTAGCTGAGACTGTAGGCATTTCGGCATGAGAAAGCTGTCGGCGCGATGGGTGCCGCGTTTACTCACACCAGAAAACAAGCGCAATCGTGAGACCACATCGGAGACGTGTTTGGCGCTGTTTAAGCGGAATCCAGCGGAGTTTTTGCGTCGTTTTGTGACCGTCGATGAAACCTGGATCCACTGGTACACACCAGAGACCAAGGAGCAATCAAAACAATGGATCCAGACCGGGGAACGTGCTCCAAAGAAGGCGAAAACTGTAAAATCGGCCGGAAAAGTTATGGCTACCGTTTTCTGGGATTCACAAGGTGTGATCTACATCGATTACCTCGAGAAGGGTAAAACAATTATAGGGCTTTACTATGCCGATTTATTGGGCCGATTCGACGCCGAATTAAAGAAAAAACTACCCCATCTGGCGAAGAAAAAAGTGCTGTTTCACCACGACAACGCACCGGTTCACACGTCTGCCGTTGCCATGGCCAAATTGGTCGAATTACGCTACGAATTGCTGCCCCATCCACCGTATTCTCCAGATTTGGCCCCTTGTGACTTCTTTCTGTTTCCTAATCTGAAAAAATCACTCGCCGGGAATAGATATGGATCAAATGAGGAAGTCATCGCCGCCACGGAGACCCATTTTGCAGAGTTTGAAAAATAAATTGCCACTTTTCCAAAATTTTCGTTTACTTTTTGTAGGCTAAGTATTTATTGAATGACCCTCGTATGTACCTTACCTTATTTATTTAAGTGCAAGTTTCATAACAACTACCTAAGTAGGTATTTTAGTCTATAAGCAAATAACTTTATCGTGCACGTTTCATATTTTATTCTTCTGAGTATGATTATTGTGCGCTGTTTTCTTTCAAGGGATAAGAAAGATCCAGGATTCCCCAAGCCAAATCAAAAATTGATGCATCCAGCACTGTTTGAAGAAAAATAGAACTTTACTTTAGGTACTTACCTATTTTTTAGTTTAGTGTAAAGTTATGTACTACTAAATAATATATATAAACTCACACCATCCCATGGGGGTAGGCGATAATTACAGACCGCCACCTACTATATTCCTTACATACTTCTTTTGCCAGAGGGGCAATTCTCGTAATTTTAAGAACGTTCACAGTCTGAGGGGCAATTCTCGTAATTTTAAGAACGTTCACAGTCTGATCTCAGTCTCAATCTGTCAAAAATACCTCTATAGTCGGACTTTTAATTAGCTGCAGTAAAATGACAGCTTGATTGTTTATGTTTTTTCGCGGCCATCAAACAAATCTTGTTTTTCTAATACAGAAAACGCAGTCCAAAATGAGTTACTTACTAAGAACTGTCATTTTACTGCAGCTAATTTAAAAGTCGGAGTATAATTTCCCTACATTTTGACAAGTTTTTGACATTTATTTGTCGCCGAGATGAGACTGTGACTAGATTTTGAACGTTTTAAATTACGAGAATTGGTCTTTTGGTCATACACGTATATTAAATAATATAACCATGTATAAATGGAACTTAAAAATGCAAGTGTTCTGCTTTCTGTCTAATTTAGAAAAAAGAAAATATTTTAATTTTTTTTTGGCTCGAAAGACTGGTTAAATTACCTATTTAAGAATTACTTAGTTTATTTATTTATTTAATAAGGCTTACCAACTAAACACATACATGGCATTAACCCAGAGTCGTGGACATAACATTGATCTCGCATGTATTTAAATTATAGGAAAGCACGGCACTATCAATTAACGTATTAATACATCATACAAAGAAAGAATCTCAAAGTTAAGAATCTTCTTATTGTTTAATTCAAAATCACCACTTCCTAGTGCTTTCGCTGGGGAGAAGAAGTGGCGCAACAAACTCCCCAGCAGCACAGCTGTCTGTTCAGTTATAAAATACTCGACTGTATACAAAACTAGATCTGCAAAGTATCTAATTAACATTACAGGACACAGAACATTCAATAAAATTATTTGCCATATGTTAGTTTTAATTGAAGTCGGTTCAATAAGTGTGCTTCATACTTGTTCGGGTCGCGTCGGCATGATTCGGCACAGCTGGGCGCAAAATTGAATATATCTAGATAATACTTACAGGGGGGCATGAATATCTACGCACAACCTGTTATCATGGATTCAGTCACAGATATAGATACACCTAGATAACGCAAAAGCAACTACTTCGCGTGCCCTAAGTACAGCCGCTCAATTTTATAAAAATCTCACCGTGAAAACACGAGACGGTTGCCGCACGCGGCATCTTTGAATCGATTTGATTTTCCCATCACTACTTAAATAGTGTTTATGACGTCATAGTAGGTAGTCATCAAATGGCACACTTGGCTTTCATATTATAGATCGTGATAGTTGCGTTATCTAGGTCTATCTATATCTGTGGATCCAGTTCAATATCCTAACCGATTGACGATTATAAAAAAAAGCTGTTTCATACAAAACTGCAATACCTAAGTGTTACAAATTTCACAGTTGTGTGGTCCAAAATCATGTAGGGACTGAATACAATAGTAACAGGTTGCGCCTACCATGTCCCTGCCATCCTGCATGTACGACAAAAGCCGCTGCGCTTAGCCTGAACTACACTATCAGTCCCAATCTAAATAATTTTGAAGGATATTGCTAATCCATTGCTTCATACGTTCGAAAAATGTATCTGCTCAACAACGTAAATAACGCAATGAATGTTATTGAACTGTCAAAATTAAACCTATTGCTACTGATAGTATTTTACGCAATTACCCTACTGAATATGATTAATCGAGGGTAGATGCCGAACGGAGTTTGTCGATCGGCACGAGCCGAATGAAAGCCGAATATGTGTGTGAGTGATTTGCTTGGGTGGCTAAGTGGCTTTCAAATACATCCGAATTGAATGTGCCGACCTAAACAAATATAACACCCCTTATGATTATGAATTGAAGACCCAAAATAGTCTGTTTGATTCATTGGAAATCTAGTCTTTGATGACAAGCATTACATACAAATGTAATTGCAATTGTTTGCTAGTCTCGTCCGTAGCCCCGTTGGAGATAGAATAGCATTCTATTGCATTGTTTCATCATCCCACGCAAGCTCCAAAGGTCAGTTTGTAGAGTTGAGTAGTTCCTAAGTTCTTATAAAAATTAAAAATGTTCACAATCTCCTTTATTCATATTTACTTTGAATTCTGTATGAGATATCTATTTATTTTCTTTCGTTTTTAATGAGGATTTTGAGCGCTGTAAAGTGCGTTTTTTCGAACGAACATGTCAGTCTAGTACCTATAAGTACTATATGAGGTTACATAACGAAGTTTTCATATCGTAATCTTATTTATGAAAAACAAGCAAGTAGAGTTTGTTCGACGTTGACCACATATAAACTTGGTGGGCCCTAGCACCCTGATTGCGTAATCTATCAATCATAATCTGAATCATTTTGAAGAAAATTTCTAATCCATTGCTTCATTTATGTTCAACTTTGTCTGCTCGACAAAGTAAATAACGTAATTACCCCGCTGATCTAATTGATTCAGATACGTACACGGACAGACATGACAAAATTAATTAGAGACGTGATTCTTGTTTAAACTATACCTTAAAATATAAATGTAGATACAACACGATAGCTTAGCCATAAATTGAATCAATTTCGGGTCATTTCACACTGGAATATTTTATTCGTAAATTACATTTAGGTGAATTAATTTAAATTCAATATTCGGGAACCATTTAAGGGTACGAAAAGAGAGGAAATGAGAGAATACTTGTAACGTTATTGATAGGAATCTCTGTGCGAGTGTGAAATCAATTAGATACCTACGTCTTTACTACGCTCCGTGATCATATTTAATGAAAATCTTAATCACGTTCATGTTGACGTAGTTTAAGTTGCTATTTCGTGTGTATTCATGTATCGGCGTGTGGCTATCATGTGTATATGTAAATAGTTTTAGAGGTGGTGGTGGTGACACGGTTTGTTGCGCGGAAATCTCTGCTTGCGCGATGCATGACTTTGCGTGACGTCAGTGTGATGCGTAGTTCGCATTTGGCGATGTACGTGCCGCCACATACTCAACATATCTTTAGTCGCTGGTAATTTGAATATTGGAAAAATGTTAACAAAGACACATTTCGGAGTGGACTGCTATAATCTCGGCTGTCATATCGCAGTTCAGTGTATTTTGAATGATCATTAAACTTTTGAATGATAGAGTCAATGGTGAGGATTGTTAAGTACGAGTACCATACTTCTGAAAGTTATCAGCCGTTCACTGCTGGACATAGGCCTCTCCAATTGCCATGCCACTGAAACTTAATTCTTCGGCAACTCTTATCCATCCTCGACATTCAGCTTGCGAACATCGTCGCTCCTAACCTGAGGGCGTGGTACATTCGTCTTCCTATTCGTGGTCTCCACCCAACAACATGTGACAACTAGCAGTAGTAGGCTAACATCGGAAACAAAAAAAACGGCACTCTGACTGATATCATTGTTTGACTAGTATCCGCCCGCGGCTTCGCCCGCGTAGTATGTCGATAAAATAATAATAAATAATAATATCCTTGGACATTTCACACAACGCCATATAGTCCCAAGCTAAGCAACCTAATGCTTGTGGTATGGTAACGAGATGGCTGATAAACTACTTACATACATTTTTTTTTGTAAATACATACATATTATAGATAAAATACTCAGACCCGGAACAAATACTTGTAGGTCGTACAAATATTTGTTCCGTGCGGGAATCGAACCCGGGACATGCTGCGCAGCAGTCAATCGCTCAACCACTGCGCCAACCGTGTCGTCGTAAGAAAAAAAAAGTAGCATATGTCCTTCCTAAGGGTACAAAGTATCCCCATACCAAATTTCATCAAATCGGTCCAGCTGTTTTAGAGATTAGCCGAAACAAACAAACACATACAGGTAAAAAAGGTTAAATGGTAGAAAATGCCTATGGCATAAAGTCCGCCTCTGTACATTTATGTGCTTGAAGTATTAAATAAATAAATAAATACACAAAAATTTATGCATTAAGATAAAAGCTGTTAGTTTGACATTATAAACAGACACTTTAATTTTATTTATTTGTTTTTGTATAGACATAGATGTTGATTTACCTGCTAGATAACCGGAGTCTTATAATCGTGGTAGAACTTTACAATTTAACAATATTCGATGAACGCCTACTACCCTACCTTACCCCTCACGCCTTACTTTACTATTCTATAAGTACAGATCGTCTATCCAATAAAAAATGTGATCTTTATAATCTATTTTCAGTCGCGAATATACACTACGACTACTATATGACTTGGACCTTTTTTTTTTTTATGGATGGGAAATCATCAAATGACCCCTCCCGCTCTGGGTGGAGCGGAAGGGAGTGTCAGACTCTTACTGACTAAAACCCATCCGTGTTCCTTCCTTAGCCCTTTATGTTCCGGGGCAGCGGTAACTCTTTCGGACAATCCCGCTATGACTATGACTTGGAGAGGCAATTCTCGTAATTTTAAAAACGTTCACATTCTGATCTCAGTCTCAATCTGTCAAAAATGCCTCTAATTTTCCTACATTTTGACAAGTTTTTGACATTTGTTTGTCGCCGAGATGAGACTGCGACTACATTTTGAACGTTTTAAATTACGAGAATTGGCCTTCTGTTATAGGTACAGCATTGTTTTCATATGGGTAAAACGTAAAATATTATGTTTATTAAGTTTTTCCAGAGAGTTGGTTATAAATAGAGTACCGTGTCGATCCTCGTGGGTGTCATAATATGGGACGTTGCCATTCTGTACACAAATAAAGAAAGAAAGAAAGAAAATAAAAATAAACTTGTATCATTAAACATCGAACTTTATTTTCGCTGTTATCTTCTGAACATTTTAGTATCGTCGTATCGTTTTAGTAGTGTGTATATATTATTACCCAGTGACTGGGTTATGGAGGTCAGATAGGCAGTCGCTCCATGTAAAATACCGGTATTCAGCTGCATCCGGTTAGACTGGAAGCCGAGCCCAACTTAGTTGAAAAAAGATGATTATGATCTTCTGAACATTTTAGTGTATTTCAGAAAAGTGTTCGTTCTAATTCTAAACAACTATCAAATAATATTGTTTACTATTTACAGAAATGGTTAGTACCGTATAGTATATAAGAGTAGGGCGGCAGGGACATTGACGCGCAATCTGGTAACCATGAATTCAGCACGTGATTCCAGCGTAGAAATTAATCGTCGGAAAATATCTGTTGTTTCATAGAAGAGTGACATACCTACGTGGTATTTTTTTTTTAATAACAGACCAAAAATTTCAACCCAGTGGTGTTTTGAATCCACTTTGTACTGAATCCAAGATAACAAGTTGCGCGTATTCCTGCCACCGTGTATATTCTTGCAAGTCGATGTGAATCACCGATAATGCTACACTTATGTACGTAGAAAAACACATATTAGGTAAACTATATACATAGTTACATACATACTTATGTGGAAGTTGCTATGGCAACTAATCTCTTACCAAAGTAATATGTAGGATTTAGGTTCAAATTCTTCTACAAATCTTTATTTGTGTAAATCAAAATCTGACTGAAAAGATGATATATAAAATTTTTGTGCAATCGAAAGAACAACATGAAAATCAGAGCATTCTTCAGACGAAAGATACGACGCTCTGAAGAAAAGATACGATACCTACTTTAAAGAAAGTGTCACGTTTTATTTTGTAACTCCTGCAAGCTGTCTTTTTGTTTACAGCCAAGCAATGCTTGTGGATAACGTGTAGTTTATACATGCTTTTTCTAGGCTACCTAGAGAATCTAGACTAACAGCAGCTGTTCACGAAATGTACTCAGTTTTAGTTCTATGCTGACTGCTCAAGAAAGTTTTATAAGCTTTCAGTAATCCGACTTAACGTGTCTACGAAACAACTTAGTAGGAGTTTTGATAAATTGTTCGTATACTGTTTTCGACCCCTGCGGTGTGCAAAGATTTCATTTAATATAATGTACTTACGTGTCTAATATGAGGCAGAGGTTTACAACTTCTTGATTGAGGTAAAGGTGAAAGCTTCAGCTTTTTGAAAAGTATACATGTGGTGCATAATCAGCCTTTAATGTTCACACAGCTGGGTCACAGGCCTCCTCCCTGTGAGAGGGAGTGGGCCGTAATCCACCACGGGGGTCCAGTACGGGTTGGTAGATGTCACATATCTTTGAATTTTTGGTTCCAGGACATGCCGGTTTCCTCACGATGTTTTCCTTCAAAGTTCAACTGCCCAGTGGTGATGAAATAATTAAACACAAAGTAAAGCGCCTGTCTGGGTTTGAACCCACGACCTTCAACTCGTAAGTCACTCCATTACTTCACCGAGCCATCACTGCTGGTGGTGGATACTCCTAATTATGTGAAACGGAACATAAAGAACATACGTTGAAACGAACATGCCGTCCAAATGTAAACAAAATAATACCACTACACTACGTTTTGGAAGAGGCGACTAGAATCAATTCTATTTTATTTATTGTAATTTTTGACGTTCAAAAGTGCCTTTAACCTTTTGACCGCCACACGTCAAAAAATCATAAACATGCCGTCGGCGTCAAAGTCTGTCATGTAGTCGAACCGTGGCGTGCTGGGCACATTTTGGTCTGTCATCTCTATACATGACTGTGGCGGTCAAAAGGTTAATTGTGCCTATTTGACATAAATGATTTGACTTTGACTTTGAATAAATTAATTTTTAATTTATTTTTTAGTGCAACATGAATTAATGTAACATAACTTTGTAATGTATGTAACACAAAAAATATTTTAACGTGGGTTAGGTACAAGATGAATATAGAACTGATATATAAGGTACATTTATTGAATATTACAACGAAAGTATTTTTTTATAGAAGTCACAGTAGGTATAATATTGTCTTCATAGTTCTACGATTGCTAATTGTTACAGACTTGATTCAACAAATTGCAATCACCTTACGTTTGCGTAGCTTGCTAGTGATGGTATCTAGTATCCCCTTTGACCGTTCAGTGGGATACTTTTCAGCACGTTTACAGACAGATACTATGAAAACATGGCTATCTACGTACCTAATTGTGAATACCAATCATGGTGAAGGGAAATAACAACGATTACCCTTTTAACACAGCAGAATGATGTATGACACTGTATTTTTCGCGGTGGCCAATTTTACAACATTTGTGGTAGCATTTTTACTTAACTAGCTGACCCAGCGAACTTTGTGCCGTCTTAGAATCCATATAAAAATTTATGAGAATAAATGTATTATTTTTTTGTCCATTTTTTTCATGATTTAATAGTAATTCTGCTATTTGGGGCGGCGACAAATAGGTACGACAAATCAAATATTATAAAAAACGGTCCAACCGTTCTTGAGTTATAAATGGTGTAACTAACCCGACTTTGTTTTATTTTTATTGATATAATTCCAAGCCTTGACTTCATGTCCAAAAAAAACTATCAAAAAATCGAACACAACCGAATTTAGCTCTCGAATCATTCACATAGAGCCCTATCACAAAATTGCGTTCTCTGAATAATATAGCGAATAATAAATAATTATAATATTGTATTACATTTTGATAGAGGATGTAGGCATAAATTCCGCTATTGCTTTTGAGATTGACGTAGGTGAAAAGTGGTCGTATCTGCCTACCATCTACCTGAATATTTTCGTTACAAATATACAAAATTAATTTCGTAAAATAAGGCTGAGAATCAGTACCTTTTGAACGTTACATGTATACTTAAACTCATGCCTTCTTCCCATGGATCTAGGCACTACAAAACGCCACCTGCTACGATCCTTACACACTCCTTTTGCTTCGTTTACGTTCATACATCTGGGCATACACGCATGCCGTTGCGAGTACCTACCACGCTCCTGACCTTTCTGAAAAACATCATCAATAAGGTCACTATATGCCCTTCTAGAGTGTCCCGTCGTTGATAGTTAGAAAATATAGCTTAAAACCCACTCTTCACCATTTCCTAGGGTCATTACGAAAAATCTGTTTTCATGGCTCTTCAAAGTCCATAAGTTTATGGCGTGGAAAAAGCTACCTCTTCCAATTAAAAAACTTTAGACTGCGTATATAGTTATCAACATCACCCACACACTCCCAGAAAGACAAACTATTAACCCCGCCATCATTTAACTCTGTAAAATGGCAACATTTTAACACGGCACGTTGTAAATGTGTGCATATAAACCTGCTCAGTATTCACGTGTAGCAACACTTGACCTAGCTAGCTTCAATAGACTGAATGCGATGATAGGTAGAAGTCTACGCCGCTGTTAATCTGTTCTACCCTTTTGTCATACTTCAAAAGGTTTAGTTTAACGCGGAGTGAGGGTATTATTTGTGTATATCTACTTACAGATTACGGAGAAAAAGGGTGGTCCTTCAGCCTCTACTAAAACTAAAATGGTTCAAACAGCTGATGACAGACAGTAATTTTAAATAAACACGAGATAAGTTTGTACATCACAATGACACCACACACACACACACACACACACGTATACCACACACACATCACACACGCA
The DNA here is from genome assembly GCA_963669345.1 of Gortyna flavago. Lineage (NCBI taxonomy): Eukaryota > Metazoa > Arthropoda > Insecta > Lepidoptera > Noctuidae > Gortyna > Gortyna flavago. The sequence continues at coordinate 6,107,144 of OY770129.1, read as the reverse complement.
CACACACACAAACATCACATGATGAGTTAGTGTGTACCTACAAGTTTAAATAATAAAATTATGTGTGGTAGGTACTAGGTACTACCTACATTTATGAGGTTAGGCTTATTGGAGGTTAGTATAGACAAGTTCTAAAAAACTGTGTATGTAGAAAAATGTACAGAATACTAATGCCGGATTAAGACTACTTGATGCCCTAAACAAACCATGCCTGTAGGCCCCCCTATCCACTAGTCGCCTCGTATTTTTCCAAAACATTGACGAGCAATTTTTAAAGATTGGCACACATCTCTGTAGTGACTTTTAGGGTCTTGTAATATCTTGTGACAATATAACAGGAAGAATTTTGTGAACTGATTTTGATTTGCATGTTCATAACAAGAGAAAAATAAATTATTATTATTTTTAAACAATAAAAATGTATGGCGGGTTTATATTAAAAGTTGAATAAAGGCAAAGCACACGGAAGGAATTGCAAATATGTCTGTTTATTTGTTACGAGCGTTATTGAAACGATATTTGCCTTTTGTCGGATGACTCATATAGACTTTACAGATCCGTTGGATATTCTACTGGGTATTTTAACTGAGGATATCGTTTTGCACTTTCTACTGTAAGATTTACATCTAGTTTTTGAAATGAGAATTAGATTTGATGTTGCGTAAGTTGTGTATCAAACACCCCTTTAGCATTAATGAAGGTGAAAATATTGCCCGCGAAATTCACTTTGCAAAAAAGTAAGAAATTTTTAATTTCGTTGGTTACTTTGAAGGAATCAAAACGTAAAAATTACGCCTGCACAAATCCTAACTCTGGGCTGCTACAGAAAAAAATCTGATGGAAAAACCCAATAATACTTTGCCCGACCTTCTAACTCAAGAGCTGATGCTCAGCAGTAGCGCTTGCGACCAACGAGGCAATTAACGAGGTAAACAAACTACTGTGAAGGAATCATCTGAAGAATTGATACAGTCATGGAATTAGTATCAGCTCATCAAGCTACCAGAAACTGTAAATTTTTCCTAATCAACTTTGAACCATATAATAGGCTGTAGCGATAAAGTTGAAAATCTTTTAAAGAAATTTGACAGATTGTAGTAGCTTGATGTGCTGGCGTCTGTACTATAGCTACAATAGAGTTTGACAAGTTCTCAACTTCAAATTCTAAATTCAGAAACGTATTTAGTCATCACATGAATTTTAGGACAGTGAAGATATACGAATATTTTTTACAGCGACACGCAAACTCTAAACATGAATTTAGCACAGAAATTTTCGTTGGTTATCAAAAAAAAATCTCCTGTTTTATTGAAAAGTGCAGTACCTGGGAGGTCAAAATGTATGGGATAGCTATTTTTTTTTTTAAATCGACTAAAGTTTTCAACGCTGGCAGGCTTAGAATACCTACTGAATCCATCTATATCTATATATAATAACAAAGTAGTTACCGCCGAAATATGTTCCTATACTTAAATAATTATGATCTGATCTATGCGTCATGTTTGTGAACGGGCGCCGTCAGTTGGGGCTGGTCATCACTTGGCTGCCTCGGCTTATTTTTAATTATTTTATTTTTGAATTTTTGTATTGTTAAGTACTATTTGCTGTACTCTGGACGCTTTTAACACGTACGTCTTTTTTATTTTATTACATCGTTCTCACATACCTATAAATATAAATTCTACATTAATGATGTAACTAATATTTTTGTAAAAATATAATTTAAAAGAGTGTCCATGGACTTTCTTGCCCGTTCTTCTCCATAGGTACTACATAGGGCAACTAGCTTCATATTTTCTGACTGACCGACTTCTTGACAATTCAAAAGTGCCTGTAAATGGTTTAATTGAAATAAATGCTTTGAGTTTGAGTTATGTTGTGTTGAATAAAAAAAAAAAAGATTATGATAAATAGTTCAGATTAACTAAATTTACCACTGTACTTTTACTGTCGAAACAAAAATCTGGCGAAACGAAAATCCGACGAAATAAAAATCTGCCGAAACGAAAATCTGTCCAAACGGAAACAACCCAAAAATTCAAAGTCCTGACTGACTGATATTTCAACGCACAGCCTAAACCTCTGGTCCTAGAGACATGAAATTTGGAGGGTGTGTTCTTTGTGATGAGTAGGTATCCACTAAGAAAGTATTTTTCGAATTCTACCCCTAAGAGGGTTAATTCAATTCAAAACGTTTATTTCGGACAATAATAATCCATATTTTTTGAGCACGTACAATATTTGGGGGGAGGGTGACATTTCACGCGGACGAAGTCGCGGGCAGAAGCAAGTCACGTAGCGCGTCGTTGTCCCTGCCACCCTGTACGTTGAGTAGAACTATCTTCAAACTATTACCAATCATATCTCACTACTCATATGCATGTATATATCAAAATATACCATGCTGAGATAGGAGTCTTTTGGCCTCGTATATGACTTTCTGTTTTATTTTTCTTTTTGTTACTTTGTTTTATTGTTATTGTTTACTAATAAAAAAAAGTTTACAATTTTTTTTTTAACTTATTACACATACCACACAAACCATCTCGGGTTTAACAGCGGTATGGCCAGATACGGCAACTCGGTGCCACTACATATTTATTTAAATTTATTTAGATAATACATAGATTATTTTTTATTGTCACCCTGCAATCTAGAAAGTATCTTTTTAATACCTTTGAACAGTTCTTCGCATTTATCAAATTGCAGATTTCCACAGGTAAATCGGTTATATAATTCGGTTATTCATAATAATTCGGTTTTTTTATTTTTTTTAGTTTAGTTTGTGATCTTCCTGTCCGAGTCGCACAAATACTTTTTCTTTTCTTTCTTTCTAAATAAACATATAGGTACATAAAATATTTAATTATTGAACACTTTTTCCTTAATAAGGTTCCGTACCCAAAGAGTGCCAATTACTAAGATCCTATTACTAGACTCCGCCGTCCGTCTGTCGGTCACAGGGTATCTTTAGTACCGTCATAGGTAGATACTTAAAATAAAGTAAAAAATTAAAGAGATACAAGAAACGTGTTTTATAACTACATAATCAGCCTATAATGTTCCCACTGCTGGGACACAGGCCTCCTCTCCGTTTTATAACTAAATAAAAATAAAAAAAATTGTGTTCGGAGCCCTTCATGTGCGTGTCCGACTCGTATTTGGCCGTTTTTAAATAAAGATGTACATGTATAAAGATGTACATGTATAAATTCGGAGCACGGTCTCGTTTGGCATGCGAAGTCTTTGGCTCACAAGTCATACTACGTACATAGTTATAAAAGTCGTACTAAACGAAATGGGTCACAACAGCAAGGAAATTCAGTTTCATTTCCCATTTTTGTACTCGTACTTTTCAGATTGCATTGGTTTTCGAGATTCGGATTATCTGAAAGGGAACATCTGTTTACTATGTTTTTATTGTTATACAGTCTCATGGTCTTTATGTTTAGTTGTTATTATTGTGGCTGTGGAGTCTAAAGTTTTAAAGCTCGTTCTCAAGATGTTGACACTTCCCGTGACCCAAGGGCTAGCTTTTACCTTGTCCAGAAGCTAAGCATTGCCGGGCACCGTAGCATTGCCGCCAGAATTTTGGGTACATTATCAGTCGACAGCGATACGGAAGAATTTTGCGACGCCATATTTTAGATTGTTAATAATTTTGGGTTAGGTTAGAACCTCAGACGTTAGAATATTTATATTTTTGTTTTAATAGTTTGTAAGTTAAGCTATACTAATAATAAAGCTGTAGAGTTTGTTTGAACGCGTTAAACTTTGGAACTCCAAGTCGGATTTCTAAAATTATTTTTGCATTTTATAGCCCAATTCTTGACGAAGGCCAAATGACATCACAGCGTATGACACTTAGAGGCCGAGCAAAAGAAACAAAGTCTGAAAGAACGCTAAGCGAATATGAAGTAACAGCGCGGGCAGGCGATGCAATGCGACGTGGTGGGATGGGGAACAACAAATTTTACGCGTACAAAGTCACGGGGAGAAGCTAGTTTAGTATAAGAAGTTTATCCAGTGTTTATATTTTTATCCTCTTGAAATAATAAATTCTCTAGACAATCAGTCGACTATCATCATCCACCATCATCATAAGCCTCCTGGCCTTGTCCGTATTCATTAGGGGTCAGTTCGGCATGTCTTACTTTTCAAATATCTTTTTAGGTTACTATCTTAGCGGTTACCCCCTTTCTATCGATATTATCAAGACAAGTAGTGGGTGTGAAGGTCTTTTATGAAAACAGTTTAATACTTCATTAAATGTTACATTAACAATTGACCAGCCTAGCCTTTACAAGGAGAATGGAAAAGTAAATTTTAATACAAGTGAGCAAAATATTTATGTCATTACTCTAGAGCTGAGAGTATGAATCAGACCGGAATAACTGTAAATAATGTACACGCGTATCAAACGTAACGTAACGTTTTCTACGTAGTTTTTTTCAAAGACTCATAAATATAATATTTTCACACAAATGTACACATATGTGAAAAATGGCTCGCTTAAAAAACAAGCGCACGTCTCTGACTAGCAGTTAACGGCTATCGAAGGCGCACTTTAATGCACTAGTGCGTGAATAGAAAATTAAAAGCAAGCGTTTTAAAAACACTGCATCGTGAACCTAACAGCGGTGTAATAGGAGCCATTTTTCGAGCAAGTGCGTTGAAAAATACTGTACAAGTAATTATCCCCAAGATATCATTCACAAACAAAGGTGGTATTTAATAAAACATCACACACCGTTATAAAGCCGAACATTCCTTCGATGCCAGGCCAGCAAATACCCGAGACGCTGGCAGTCCCCGACCACAAGTTATGAACATTTCTGATCAAATACCTACCATCACCAACGGCCGACTTTTCTCAATCAATAATGCATTAAGTTTCGATATTTATAGGGTCGGCTTATTTAAGCAGGATTGTCGGGAATGTGACCTCTATATTGGAGTCGAATAAGGAAAGTACGTTTATTTATGGTCTGTTCCAAAAGTATCTCAATGAAGTGTAAACAAACCCTGATCAGGGTTAATTCGTACGCTATCACTCTCTAAAAGGAACAAATAAAACATTCATCTATATTTAGAGGGTTTCAACTTATTTCACCACTTTTTCAGACAATCACAGACCTACAAAAAATTAACTTTTTTAAATTCAAGTAGTTGTTTCTCCTAGATTTTGGTGCGCTGATTACGGAGAAAAAGTTAAAAAATTACATCACCTCAGAATTTTGAGAAAATTATTCGACGGAAAACTGACTCAGAACTGGCAGCATTTATACTTAAGTGATGTTAATAAAAAAATCTTGGGATATCATAAAAGCCCCAAATATGAAAATAGTGTGAATAACATGCTATACATTTTCATTATACCTAATAGTTTTCAAACAGACTATACTGGTTTGTAGAGGTCAGATAGGCAATCGCTTCAAGTAAAATACTGGTATTCAGCTGCATCCGGTTAGACTGAAAGCCGACCCTTACATAGTTGGGAAAACGAAGATTTTGGTCTAAAATGGTTTAAGTTAGTGAACTTAAACCATTTTAGACCAAAATAACACATCACACAACTTAGTTTAGAAGTCAGTGTCCCTTTAAAGTGATGTGCATATAGAAAATAGGACAAACATTATACACAAGAATCCATTAGAGCAAGTCCAAGAGAAATAAACGATGATGACTTTTCGAATTCACGTCTGATTCCTCTGTCAGTCCCTTGACTGACGATTACCTTCAGTCGTAAAATTAAGTGGCATTTTGGAAGGCTAAGGCAAAGGCTTCGGCAAAGCCTTCAACGTGGATAAAAGTATGCGGTGATCTCTATAAGGGATGATTTTTTTCACCGTCTCGAAATTTTTACAGGGTGAATTTTTTATATATTTTTTTCATCATTAGAATAACTCTGAAATCACGAAAAAAAATATCAGCAAATCATCCGGTATATAGGTATCTATTTTATTAGGTACTTGGAAAGTGAAGGAGGGTTGTGTCTACAAATCAAAGCTACTGAAATACGTCGCCATAACTATTCAGACTGGGCACAAAGCCGTCATTAAAATGAGTATAAGTGAAGTTTTATGAACCTACTCCCACACATATCAATAAAGACATTTTATTGTGCAGCATTAAGTTAGACAGGACACCGTCAGATCTAGATGCTAGGATAGCATTGGGTTTTGATACCACAATCGTGGCCGAAATACGGTCTGGAGTACTTTATGCGCAAAATATATGTATTTCTGTTTATAATGAAGTTGTTTGTAGTGAAAAAAAATAAAAAATCCGAGAGCCATATTTACGGATACCGTACATCTCTCAGTTCGGTTTTAAAGTCACCACAAATTACCATCTGCATGACCAATACAGAGTTCTAGAATATGAAGAAAATATGCAGAGTCAACTTGGTTGCCAGGAGAGGCACCCCGTATATATGGCAGAGTTTTCGTTAATTCAAATTCACTGCAGGTAGCATAACAATGTTGCTACTTTAAGCCGGTGTGCTGCGAAATCGTGGTTCAGACTCCTGCAATCCTGCTGCAATTGGTTACCCCCCTTTACCCCCCTTATATAAGGCAGGCGTATTTTGATGTTTGAATTGTAGGTGCCCAACTAATGCAGGAATCTTTACCTTAAGGCAGACCACGCACGTGTGTGCTTCGCTTTGCAAGAAAATGTATTTGATTGTGTCCGCTGCAAATCACGGACACGCTACGCATCAATTGACGTCATTAGTACATGTGTAGCTTGCTCGAATATGGCGCTCACATAGCTCAACGCTGTCAATGCCATGCACGCTGTGCATATGGTACACACTATACACGAATATTAACCCACGACTATGTACAACTGTATCGCAGTACAGTGCGCCACTGTGGACCACGGTATTGGATGTGTAGTGTGTGCTGCAGTGGAAACGCAGACCCACTCCACGTTGTCAAACAAATGAATCCACGCATCGATTAGCTCCGCGCGCCGCGTGCCCGTGCACAGCATGCGCCGCGGTGGATCTGCGCCTTTAAGCTACAGTTTCCTTGAAGATTGGTAGCAGCCACATTTCAGCCGCAGTGACGGCTGTCATGAAAACGATGGCCAAGGGTTTGACTTTACGGTGTCAAAAAACGATCTCTAGGAAAACACACCGAGTAACTTTCATAAATAACGTTGCAGTGACGTCGTTTGCCAGTAACTTGGCGACGCTATGTCTCGGCAACCGCTCTTTTAGGAAACCGTAGCGTTTAGCATGACTAAGCATGATTAAGGGTGATTTTCGACAAATATGTTATGAAATAGATTCTAAAACGGACTTTTAAAATGGAATACAACCCCTAAACAACGCGGGCTAGGAACTATGGGGTTTATTTATAAACGATGATTAAAGTTAAGGGACATTTAAACGTCAAAAAATTTTAAAAGTCGATGAGCACTACTTACCTTTAAGCAACCTTTATAAATAAAGGGGAATCTGTCAAAGGTTAGAGACAACGTGAACATCGTATTTAAAGACCACATCTCACAAATTTCTTCATTAAAGTGTGTTTATGTATCGTGTCTATCTATTATCTATACAGCGTGCCACCAATCCGGCAGCCACGTAATAAAAACACATTTGTACGGAACCACGTAAGTAGTGTATTATTGGGGGTTCTGCATCACTTGCTCTCGCTTCGCTCGAGCGCGTTATGCAGAACGCCCCAATAATACAATGGTCTACGGTCTGATTTGCAATTCATGTTGAATATTTGTATTTCATTCAACGGTGCGATGTGTTTATAAACAAAAAATTACTAACTAGTTTGCTCTGACAGTTTATGAAGTGACTGTAACTTTTATTATAAAATTGAACAAAAAAATACATTCTTATTAAACAATTTATTATTTCTTATTATACTGTCTACTCTTTTATGTCTAGTAACCTAAAACGCTATATCTACTACACAAGTTCACTTTTGAGCTTAACGTAAGCACACTGACTAAACCACTGAACATGTTGCTGCCAAGGCTCATCATCATCTTCCCAATCTTTTAAGCCTCCACCGCAATAAAAACACATGGTTCTGTCTCCATAGCCAGTATAAAAGAAACCGGCCTCAGCTAAAACCTCCGGCTTCTGACGCATTTGTATAGGCCAGTCTATGAAACTGAGCAATCGTTTTGTTTTTGAGCTGAAGTGCGGGTGCTGAGGCTTGTGGCCGTTTTTATCATTACTCATCAATGAGGCTATTGTTCTGCTCACCTGTGATGAGCCAATACCACACTCATCCCATCCCTCAGGATCATAATCATCTCTTTCTTTAACTGTTTTAAATTTTTCACAATCCTTCTGCATGTCGCTTACTCGAAAAAATGTATGCGTAACCTCACCATCACTCTTGAATTCAAGGTAATGTGTGTTTTCAATATCAGATTTCACCGAATCTTCCGTACGGATTGCATCATTGTCCTGATGTTTTGATAAATCTAAGTTCGATATTTTCTGAGCAGTCCACATACTTTTAGTAAATATTATCTCACCACTAACATTCTTGAAAATAATTTCACGAATGCCTTCCACATCAGATTTCGCTAAATTGAGCATTGTTAATAATAATGTAAAATAATAGTGTAAAGAGATAACAGTAAAATCGAACCTTCACCCAGCAACGGTGGGATCCGAATGCAAATAAATTTATGAGTGTAATGAGTGTTCGATGTGAAATTATAGTGACGTCACATTGGTGTTGCTGGCAACTTATAAGCATGTAAACGTGGACGAGTTGAGGGACGGGAAGCTAAATTGAATAAATAAAATGTAAAATGTTTATTCCAAAAATTTATTATCATTGCACCATTTATTTAAACATAAAACATTTTTTAAAGCACATATTGAGTCATGATAAATACAACTATACAGTTCATAAGAATGGTTATATTTTTTATACAAACTTAATAAACTCGGACAACCTTTGTCTTCCAAATTATTTATATTATTATTATTTGAAATATTTTTTAACCACAACACTTTCTCTAAACCTTTGGTGTAAACACTTTTATCTCTTAAAATATCTACAATAAAATTTTCATGATTTGAGTAAGACACAAATCCTTCACTCCAGTATATCTTTCTATTACGTTCAATCCAATTTACTTGCCTCCTTTCTTGTGTTGTCAATTCGTGATATGGAAAAGGTGGTTTAATCAAAAGCACCTGTATTTTATTATCGCATAATATTGCCATTTCTTTTACAATGAATTCATTTGTTTCTGTTTTAAATCCTTGAACATCTACAATGGCAGTCATGTTAATCTGCGCACTATGTTACTCAAAGGTTTATATTCCACAAGTCGATCGTTAATAATTAAACAATATCCAGTTGTGTTATCTGGTATTGGTGCTGAACATTCAATCTCTAACCGCACATCTACGGGACCCGTTTTCAAACTATCGTTTTGCCTTGAACAGTCTATGATAAAGAGAGGAGCCTTCTCCTTGAAACTGATTAAGTCAAGCAAGGGGTCTGCAGGACAGTTATAATAAGACTGACGAAATTTGACATACATCTCGTATATTATATTATATTTGTCCTCGGTAAACTGTAAGCCTAAAGGCTCGTACGGATAATACTGTGAATTCAAAAATAGTGTTATATTTGTTACTCCACAATGATCGAACAACGAACTGTCTTTGGTTTTATTATTTTTTCTATTAGTTTGTAAGCAAAAAATTACATATCGTGGTTTCTCTAATTGAGATGCAGTCTTAACTGACCAAGAATGCTTAGTAGTTTTAGGAAGTAATGGATATTCGTATAAATCCCAATTTCTAAACGCCATCTGAATAGGTTTATCTCTTTCTAAATGTTTTAGAAGTGTCAGTCGTTCCCGGTCTGACACTTTTATGTGTGGTACACGCCATTGTATTCTTTGTACATCTATTTGAAAATTAGCAACATCATCAGTTAATATGACACTGTTTAAGTTAGAGTTACTTCTATTTAATATAAGTTCATGTTTACAATTTATAATAATTTTATTGTAATCCTCTGCAAACCCTAAAATCTTATTTAAAGGTATGATAGCAGTAAAATTACCATCATTTTTAAACCCACCCATATTCCAGCCCCATAAGGCAGCAACTTTATTTTCACCTTCATTCATTGATACGTATGATTTTATTGTTGACGTTATTCCAGAATTTTTTATACGATCTATTTCTATACCATTTATTTCGTACCTGATGTCTTGAAACAAAGACATAACAGGGTTATTAGTGAACGTAACAGTTTTCTTGATTGGATTCCCATCTTTACCGAATAGCTTTGCTTGACCTTCGATGTAAATTGAACTGGCTGATGGTAGGACGTATATGTCTTGCTGATGTATGGGGATCCTGATTTCATCGTTTTCTCTAAAGCTATTATTGTAGGGATTATATGAATGGATTTCATAACTTTCGATAGAACTATCGAAGTGTGGTAATTCAGTAATCTGTAGTATATTCATACTTTAAAACCTAGAGCTCTAAGAAAACCTTTATTTGCTTCAGTCAATTTCTTAACTTTTGTCCCTTTATTTGCTTCAGTTAATTTCTTAACTTGTTTCTTACGTCTATGCACCTTAGTGATCGTTGAAGGAATAAGATGTTTTATTTTCACAGGTGTGTTTTTATAATATAGTATCATTTTGTTTTTCTTAAATGAAGACGTAGTTGAATATTAAACTCTTTACCAAAGTTAATACGATAACCAAATTGATCAACAATCCTAACAGATATAGATGAAATTATATTTTTGTTCACTGGAAAGTAAATAACGTTTCGCGGTATTTCTTTGTATTGATGACCCGGAGCAGTATCAAATACAAATTCATGAATATAATGAGTCGGTAATCCGTTGCAGTACGAACTGTGTACAAGATCACATTCGATTCTGATTACAGATAGACTGCTGCTATTGATGGACACATTTGGTCTTGAATTTAACACTGAAAAGTATAACAAACCGCACTCGTATTGATCGGATAAATGCAGTGGTGGTTGAAAGTATGACACCAATTCAGATTTATTCCCAGAGATGGTAACCGTGGTAGACATGCTTGCATACTGGACTCTTTCAGAAGATCCTGTTTATTTTATTCCTACTCTACACCAAAAATTTCTTAAAAAATTTAAACAGAGATGTCCGCAATTGAAAGGATGATCGCGTTGTATATTATCATAATTATAGTGAACTTTAGTACCTCCGTATTTTATAAATTCTTTAGGAGGCTTAAGGTTTCCGTAACTGTCAAAGTACTCAATATAATCATTGTATTTTGCATAGGCTACCCAATGAGAGCCAGGGTGTTTAGAACTATCTAAATTAATAACTCCACATTCTTTTTTAAAAGGGCTTTTGGGAAGCTCATCTCTCATAAAGACTCCTCTAAAATAGGGAATATTATTTCCATACTTCAAAATGTCAAAGTTAGTTAAGGCTCGTTTGGGCAGCCGATATCTCAGTTTTTTTTATTTGATACAAAAATTCCAAGCCCATTTTTATGTGATTTAAGGTGTAGTCCTCTCCCAATGCAGAGAGCTTCCATTTTTTCATTATGTCTCTTCGATTCAGCCAACAGCTTTCTAGCAATCTTGAATTCATTTATGGTTTTGGCAATACCAGCTGCACCGCCTGCTATTGCTCCCGCCGCTGATAACCCAGCAAAAATAGGAATCAAAGGTAATACACCGCCAGTTTTTGGTATAGGAATAACACGAGGAAGTTTAATGGATAAGTCATCAGCTAATTCTCTGGTGGCGGCCATAGCTACTTCTATTGCAGCTTTTTTGCATTTTGGTTTTAGTTTTTTCATGTGTCTTTTCGTTTTAGTGATAACATTTTTAAATTTATTTTTTAACCCTTTTCCAGGCGTAACTTTTTGAGAGCACTTTTTTCTAAATTTGTTTAAGCCAGAACCGGTTTTAATTTTTGTAGACATTGTCTTGCTTACTAAGCGTGCTGCGATTTTTTCGCTTACACTTGCATCCGAAGCAACTGCTCGCTCTTTAGCCATTTTGAACAAAATTAAATCAGCTCTGTGACGATCCTTTATGTTTGATGATTTTAGATAGGCAATGTCGTGTTCTTTGCAATATTCGTCTAATTTATTAATACCTTCGTCTCCGCGTGTAAGTCTTTTAATCAGATTTGTACCAGGACCACAATAATTATATCCAGGTAAATGTAATTCAAATGGTAAATGATTTATAAGCCAATTGAGAAGACTACTCTCTCCAATACACATCGTAAGACTAATCAAACATAGATTGAACACTTAATAAATATAATACGACTTTCATCAATGACTTTGAAATGTTAACATTATTTTTTCTTTGTTATAATATATTCGACTTATCAATCCAGCTATTTTCAGCACAAGACAATCCTAACCATTTTACTAAAACCTTATTTCCTTTTCGTCTTAGAACTTTTTCAACTAGATATACATTGGGATATTTTGTCTTTTGTAGCTCTTGTACATAAAATGCTCCTAAAATAGGCTGACTTCTGAGTGCATCTTCAATTAAGTAGGTTACAGGAGTTGTATTCTGTATTTTTCGAATTTTGAATATTTCTGTCGACCAGTTGGGAGTATACCCCTTTTCAAATGTTCCTTTGTATTTACTGATACGTACATAATCACCCACTTTAAACTTACTTTTTAAGCCAACTTTTTTTTCTGACTTTTCATATTTTTCTAGTATTTGTTTTTTATTAATATTATCCACATTTGCTGGAATTTCATCAATTGTTCGATGATGAGTATGGTTGTATTTATAAATGACATTACTAAGAGTGTCATTTATCCAATTGTAGTTACCTTTTAAACTAAATTCTTTGTACAACTTAGACTTCAATGTTCTGATGAATCGTTCAACTATTGAGGCTTTTTTTGTTGAGAAGGTTGAATAATGGTTAATGCGAAAACATTTCATGAGTTTATTAAATTTATTATTATAAAATTCTGTTCCATTATCAGTTTGTAAATTGTTTGGTACACGGCCTTTGTCCAGCAACATCTTAAAAGTGTCACACACGCTATCCTTGGATTTGGTTTTAAGAGGAAACGCCCAACCGTATTTTGAAAATGTATCGATAATGACAAGAATAAACCTAAAATACTTATTTTCTGGGGCAACGGATTGCATATCAATTAAATCTGCTTGCCATAGATCATCTATGTCTCTCATAATAACACGTCTTCGAGGAAAGTTCACTCTTGCGTTTTTATGAATTTCATTTACCACATCTGCTTTGCTCATGTTGATATTTTTGTAAGTCTTATTATTTAAATCTCTTCGGCTTGCTTGTGTTACATATAAGTACAAATGTTGCGTTTTTTAAGCTGATTCAGTTACAAGCTTTGCCAATGCTCATGATGAATAAGTCTGTAATACTGAATCTAAATTTTGTCACTGCCACTATTTATTATTTAATTATGTCAGCTTCTTTTAATTCTTCAATTATAGATAAAATTTCATTATCATGATTTGTATTGCCAGCATCTCTCGAAGCCACTAATAACTTTAATCTGTCTACCAATTCATTGGGATCATCCCAATATACTAAATCGGTGTTGTTTTTATATTTTTTTAGTTTTGGTAAGTTACCTCCAAGTTTGATCTCACTTTTATCATTTAAAGTTTCAGAAAATAATGGTTTGATTATCTCACGATATTTTATCCCTTTATCGCCTCTTATTTGACCTTTAGGGTTAAAATCTCTTTTATGCGCATTTGTATAATGTAACATATCCTTATAGACAAGTTTATCTTTGTTCGATATTAACTTTAAATCAGGTTTTCTTCGTAGTAAAAGTTCTTTCAGGCCAGGGGTCAAATTATAAGATTTATCACCGATTTTAATCAAAATTGTATTATCATTATTTAAACTATCAATTTTAGAAAATGATACAATTGAATTACCCAAAAGTAATTTTTTGTGTTCACTTCTTAATCCAAACGGTATATTAACACCATCATAAATACCATGGATGTCATCCCCTTCTAATGAAATTTCTAAATTATCTGTAAATTGTCTTTTAGAATTTTGTTCCAACAATTGAGCAGAGTTAAATTTTGGTTCGTAATAATCATTGAACTTTGTAGATGAACTAGCATTATTTTCATCCGATTCAATTTCTTCAGAATTAGTCAGAGTTGTATTTTCTTCATTTTTTATTTTTTCTATAGAACTATTTGAATTAACTAGAGTTTTAAGAGGATCTGTCACCGGTTTTAGCATTTTATCAAGTGACAAGTTCATTGTATGTTCCTGAGTTTTCATTTGTTTTATTTTATTTTTTATGGAGTCAACAGACTTAATTAATTCCATTTTAATATTTTTCTCCATCCTGTGTAACCACAACTGGATTCAACTAAAAGTGGAATAACACTAGCAATGTTTTTGTATAGAATTCATTTATATGTACATGCAATTGCCTTCATTCAAATTTAAAAAATATATCAAAATTCTGTCTGTACCTTCCATTATTTAATGAAGACTCTTTGTTAATAAGAAGAAAGTTATAAGGGTTACTCCAAACAGTTTTACAAATATCTTTGAACAGATTCCATGGTAGATCGGAGTTGACATGTTCTTCATAGATGTGCTTTAAGTTTACATCATCTTGTTTAAATATTATAAGAAAGTTAGCATTGTCGCGTAACAACTGTTTCGGAATTTTTGAGTAGGTTTGCGATAAGTAAAAGCAATCAATTTGCTTATGTCTGCCCATACAGAAATAATTACGGATGTTTATTTGATTTTCACATACGACATCATCAAATATAAATACAGAATTTGGTAAAGCTTCACTCGGAGATATGACATCTTTATCGTCATTGAACTCATTGAATTTTATCTGAGGTACTCTCCTTAATACTTCTCGTAAAAAACAATATTTTGGCTGAAAATTAGTCTTCGAGTAAAGGTAAAGGTTTTTAAATTTGAGCCCATTTTCATGCAATAACAAACTGATCACAACGTTTGTTTTACCACAATTTGAGGGACCACAAATTATACAACGAATCGTATTTGGCAACAAAGCACTATGTTTAATCTCTTGAGGAGACTCGCCAAGATTTATATTTTTAACGTTTAGTGTTATGGGTTGTTTGATCAACTTCATCTTATCAATTAATTTCATTATTAACTAACATAAACATATATACTTTATTTTGGGCTATCTTTAGAATTGTCACTAAAGGAACGGTTCTATTCTCATCTTACAAGATAGCTATGTAGAAATATGAGCTAGGTAATGACTCATGATACACATCGTGCATCAAATAAGCGATCACTTCACAGGTATTCTTTGCTTAAGTAAGTCATTTTGTATACGATTTAATATTTTCAAAGTAAGTATTATTTTATTTAATTATTTATTTAAACTAATAATAATAATAATTATGCAATGCTTCTATTTCTTTACAGAATCATGTCATACTCGCCATCCTACAGCCCCGTTTTAGATATCGTCGAACCACGAAACTTAGAGGTATGTAACTAATAGGATTATCTTAAATCAAGCATTCAATTCATAGTTCATACTGTTTAGTTATAATATTGTTTATATTCTTTCAGAATGTGATAGAAGACTCAGACCCTGTTACCAATCCTTTTTACTATGCTCAAGATAGGGAGAGCTGGGATATACAAGTAGCAGCTCAAGCACATGAGGAGAGTCGACAGAAAAAAACAGAGGAGCGAAAATTGAAGAAGAAAAAAAGTACATCTTTTAAAAACTCATCTTTTATCATGCGTAAGGAGCAAGGGCGGGTTCGTCACTTAATAAAAATTATGGTCTATGATTTGGATGGTCGTAATACGGAAGAAACAAACACTGAAACTGATGATGCGAGTGTGAATGTGCAGTATATAGTGACAAGTGATTATGATGATATCATGGATAAAACTGAACATTTAGTTAGTAAAATAGTGCAAAAGTTAAGCAAATCTAATGTGTAATGTTTTATTATTGTTTTATTGTAAAATGTTAATTTAATTATTATTTGAATGTATTATGTGTTATTGTAAAAGCAAAAGAAATGTTTAAATTAATCTTTTTCATGTTTTATCTGTATAATATGAATAAATCAAACACCTGCTGTAAGATTAAATAATTATTTATTTCACATATTAAATAAAAATTCATAATTATTAGTAAACTACAAACTAACAATCCAAGTTAGATACAGAGGCCAACACATCAAGCTACCCCAATCTGTCAAATTTCTTTGTTAGGTTTTCAACTTTATTACAAAAGAATAAATTTAATATTCATTTGGAAAAAAATGAGTTTGGGATAGCTTGATGTGCTGGCGTCTGTACTATTATTACAAGATGCTCATATATATGCAATAAATGATATCCGAAAAACAATAATTTGTTTTAATTTAAAATACTGTTTTATAATGACCCCATGGTAAGGTTGTTATCTTATCATCCATTATTTGTCGTTTATCATCACTGTTTGACAAAATAACTTTATTTATCTTTTGAGTGAAAATTCTATGATGCTTCGATCTAATAATACACATATCATCCCTGATTATTTCATTGTTCAGTAAAACCTTTTTATATTTTTCTATATTCAGTTTTTTGGTAATACATTTCTTAACACCTTTAGCTTTCTTTAACGTGGAAATTTTAGAATCTATACAGTATAATTTTGCTCCTAAACCGACAAATTCTGATATAATTTCACCACCCATCTCATCTTTAAAGTAGCCAGGTTTTTTAGCATTAACCATTGGTATATTAAATACATTATCTTTTTCAAAGTTGCTAGTGTCAAAATATTTTAAATGTCCTTTTAAGTCTTCATAAAAATCCTTTGTCTGTATTAAATATAGCAGACTGTCAGTGTCTGTATAGCAAAGCTTCAATTTATTATTGTAAATTCTTTTCATGATCGAATAGTGGAATTTATATAAGTGACATTTTGCAATTTCTAAAATACTAAATCCGATATAGATTGGACGATCTAAAACTATTTTTGTTTGGTTCATTTGAATTGATACTAGAGATTCTGAAATAACAGAAAAGTTATTGAAATTAGGTGCACTAACATATTTTTCAGCCCCGTAAAACTTTTTAGTTCGATTAGAATTGTCTCTCCATATATTTACGAGCTTAACATCGACTTGTTTTCTTTTATTCTCTATGGTTTTTCCAAATATACAATTATTTTGTTTTTTTAAAAAATCTCTTTCAAAATCAGAAGTTGCATTTTGCCTCAGCCCAGTATTTAAGGAAATATATGATTCTAAGAAATTACTTTGATGAAATGCTAATATTCTATATATTTTTATCAGTTGTAAACCATTATTTAGGCATTCCTTTAAATGTATATAATGAATAACATATCTATGTTTATCGAAAAGATTAGCGATAAGTTTAGCATTTCGACTACAGAATGGAACAAATTTTTCAGGCGCAAATGGTAAATCGGAATGATTATCATGCAAGTAGTCAGGGTAATAAAGATCTACTTCTAATATAAATCCAATATCAGAATCAGATGATAAGCTCATAACGTCAAAATTTAATATCTCATTCTCAAAGAGAAACCGAAATCCTCCTACTGGAAGCTTTTGCATCATAGCATATCCATATAAATTAACACAATCAAGATAAATTAGAAAACTATCAGGTTCTTCACAATTATAGTCGGTAAGATATTTATTATTTGCCTTAGCATATCTGAGTGAACATTGGGCAAGTCCTCCTCTTATACCTTTTTCTATCATTTGATATATTTCAACGTCAGAGATTAAATCTAACTTGATTTTAGTATACAATAACATAGCATCCCAGCTTAAGGATGGTGATGAAACGTAATAGCAAGGATCCAGACCATAGTTATTTAAACTCATTTTCCTAAATTTTTCAAAAACATCGCACAGAAGTAAAACGTCACATTTAAGATACAAATCGGTATATTCACCCAAATTTTTTATATCAAAAGTTTTCCAAACATTTAAAGCATGCTCATAGTCTTTATCAGATATAGATTCAGATGTGAGTTTGTTAAAAAATTTTGATGGTTCTGGTAATTTATTCTCATCATACCGTTCCCAGGAATCTATGTAATCGTAACAATATATGCCTTTTCTTCGAGCAATATCAAATAAAGTATTATTAGTAAAAAAATATTTTAAATGTTTGAAGTCTCCAGGGTTCATAGTCTTAACCAATTTGTCCATACTTGAGCTTAAAAAATTATACGAATCAATAAATTTTAATTGTACAACATTTGTTGCATTGATGGTTATGAATTTTGTGAATGAAATATATTTTTCTTTAGTTCTCGGTATGAGATGAATTCGACCGTTTATCTTTGAAAGTTCATTTATAAATAAATGACTGTCATAACCGGACAAGTTATGAAACACTATTGGTATAAAAGTACATTGCTTTGCATTTAAATTGCATATATCGTGCGCAGGTCCTCTGTATTTTCCAGTAAAATGATCATGGTCCTTAACAATATTATCATTACATGTAAACTTATTTTTACAAATATGACACTCAGTACTGTTGATAAAACATATTTGTTCATCTTCAGTTAGCGGGATTATAATTTTACTCTTTATTAGTACTTCATATAATCGTTTTACATCATTAGTTAAAGATTTGACAAATTTCTTAGAACAATCAGGCCCTCGGTAAGATATGTAATCATTTAATTCGGGATTTGAATAACAGCAAATATAGTAAGCAAAACACGTGGCCTCATGAACTTGAATATTTTCTACATATGTTGATTTATGTTTGTCAGAATATTCACGCAATAAACTTTCAAAATCACCATATATCACTATTGGTACTCTTTGGGTTCTTTCATAATTTATGAAACTTATTTTAGTACCCCTCTCAGGTAATATGGTTTGTATTCCGGCACATTCGTGAAAATACAATTTCTCTTCAGTGTGAAAGTAAATAAAACATTCATCACATAAATATATTTTACTTTTATGTTGGGTCAATTGGTTGTGTACAAGTTTTTCAAAGCTTTTAATTAAACAGAAATGACTCTTTCTATTTTTGGTAATGTAAAGCAAATTGACATGGTATAAACGACGTGATGTTGTTTTATATAACGGACCTGTAACTGTAACATTATTATCTAAACCATATATATTAATACTGATATTAGAATTGTTTATTTCAAAGCGCTTAATGTCGTTGAAACTGGGGGGAAAACTCATGTCAGAAATATTAAATAAGTCGGAATAATGTGGATATGAAGAAGTTCTGTTTGGATTGGTCTTTGCCGGAAACATATCAGCTACAATACACCAAAGAAAACAATGCTGGTCTTCATTTTTTATGTTTAGGCATGATTTAGTATTGACAATACGTTTAGGCAATGGTAAATAAGAACCACATCGCAAAGGATTATATTTAACAATATTAATTTCTAAATGACTGATAGATTCAATTGTCCATCCTGACTCAGACAGTTCAAATTCTGAACATTTACAAATAAGTTTACTACAAAATGATTTATATAAGGACAAAATATCCGTGTTTTGCAATACTACATTATACTTTGTGTTAAATGACTTTAAAGATTTTTCATAATTTTTTGGTAATATATACCAAACAAATAGTTCAAAATTAACTTTTACCGATTGATGCTTTTTCATCTGGTCTTTGATAATATAACACACCGTTTCAGAAATTTGCGTTAAAAATAATTCAAGGGAAATGTTAACCATTCTAGGATTTACTCTATAACTGATTATCCGATTTCGAAAAGCTGTTGCTATTATATGAACATTATCAAAACGTGTCTGTAATAAGCAATTCGATTTGTGTACATTAGTTTTTTTGTGTGCAGAATATATCGGAACTGAAACGTTACAAACTTCACAGAAAAACATATTTATATATTTATAATTGCAAAAACTACCTCAAAGAATCAAAATTTTCCAGATTTCTGATATTAATTTCCTGTAAATTATTTATTAAATTCGAATTTTAAAGTGGATGCAAGTTTAAATGTCAAACAAATTACAAATCGAATATTATTATTAAAACAGTATCGAGTATTCTCAATGTTGAATTTTCTCAGAATCGAGTATTCTTAGTATCGAGTTTTTCTCAGTATCGGGTATTCTTAGTATCGAGTTTTTCTCAGTATCGAGTATTCTTAGTATCGAGTTTTCTCAGTATCGAGTCTTCTTATTATCGAGTTTTAGATTTTTAATATTTCATATATTTGAGCTTCCTGTAAATAAATCACAATTTAATATAAAGAAAATAATAGCTAATTAGTATATAATATGGTCATACGTATATCATTTGTTTAATAAGTAATGTTTTAATATAAGTAAAAAAAACTAGAGTATAAGAGTAAAATGGGTAGCTCAATAATGTTATTAAATTCCGTCAATGAACATTATCAAAACGTGTATGATGTAATAAGAAATTCAATTTATGTACATTAATTTTATTTGTGTGCAGAATATTTCGGAACTGAAACGTTACAGACTTCACAGAAAAAACATATTTAGATATTTATAATTGCAAAAACCATCTTAAAGTATCAAAATAGTCCAGATTTCTGATATTAATTTCATGTAAATTATTATTAAATTCTAATTTTAAAAGTGGATGAAAGTTTAAACGTAAAACAAATTACAAATCGAATATTTTAATTAAAACGATCGAGTATTCTCAGTATCGAGTATTCTTAGTATCGAGTATTCTTAGTATCGAGTATTCTTAGTATCGAGTATTCTTAGTATCGAGTATTCTTAGTATCGAGTTTTCTTAGTATCGAGTTTTCTCAGTATCGAGTATTCTTAGTATCGAGTTTTTCTCAGTATCGAGTATTTTTAGTATCGAGTATTTAGATTTTTTTAATATTTGAGCTTCCTGTAAATAAATCACAATTTAATATAATGAAAATAATGGCTAATTAGTTTAACACATGGATTACATTTGTTTAATAACTAATGTTTTAATATAAGTAAAAAAAGAGTATAAGTGTAAAATAGGTATCCCAATAATATTATTTTACACCGTTAAATAATA
This sequence comes from Gortyna flavago, assembly GCA_963669345.1. NCBI lineage: Eukaryota > Metazoa > Arthropoda > Insecta > Lepidoptera > Noctuidae > Gortyna > Gortyna flavago. Next base: position 6,086,076 of record OY770129.1, on the reverse strand, counting down.
TTATTTGGATACAGAACTGGCTGCACGCCCTTAAATTCAGCTTTCGCTGCAGATACAAGATTATTAGCAGCCCGCCAAGTCGCTGAATCGGAGTATACAGAGGCCCTATACGTGAGGAGCGATTGCTTCCATCGGTCCTTTCCGAATTTTTCAGCGTCTCTGTGGTTATAAATACGCAGCTCGATATAATAATCCCCGCTCCGTGTTAGGTCCTGTTGGTAGGAGTTTCCAGAAGCCGTTCTTCTGGTCAAGGACGATCGCAGTGCAGTTGCCCTCACCGGTTCAAGATCTCCTTCTTCCTCCTGTAAACATTGTTATAAAAATAACATTAGATAAACTGTTTCTTTAGCCTAGTAGCTGCTCCGTTGTCCTAAGCGCGACTGCTATGCTAGAGGTCTTGAGGTTCGATTCCCAGGTCGAGTAAATTGTTATTGAGTTTTTTCTATGAAATTCTCAGTAGAAGCTCGGACTTAGGATTTGTGCCCGGTTAACGGCAAAAGGTTCGTATCTTATTATTACATGGACCTAAACATACCAGCGGATTGTGGGTGTACATTGGTACACCTCTGCCTAACCTTTAGGGGGGGGGGGGGGGGGAGACACAGGCGTGATGGCATGTTATGTAACATTAGATAACCATATTTCTTATATGTAAGGTCGAATTCGGTTTAGGCAATATTATTAAATTGAAGACTTGTGATGAGTGAATTATTTATTAAGTATATTATCTTTTTTTTTTACTCACCGAGGAATCAGCCACTCGAATGCGCTTGAATTTTTTAGGACCCTTTGGCGAAGTATCTGTTTCGGAATCCGACTCACTACCAAATAACTCTTTTAGAGGTTGAGTTGAAGCAACAGCTACTTTCTTCGATTTGCCTTTAGCCACTTTGGTTTTCGGCTTTGGAGATATCTTTTTCTTCGGTTTAAACGATGTAGAGGGCTCGTTGGGATGCGACTCTACATCGGATTCGAATGGATTCACAAATGTCGACCTAAAATGAAAAGAAATGGTAATAAGTTATTTATTAAACGATTCCTGAAAGAATAGACAGATTACAAGAACAATCTCTATAACAATTTTATCTATCTGGAAATCGATTCTTGTATTATTATCGGTATTTAGAAAAATTGAATAACTCGTTATTTGGTTCTAGAACTCGGTGCCAGTACCTACATCATGTTGTACAATAGTAGCAACGGTTATTAAACCACTGCACGAGGAGAATCAAGTAAAGTAACTCAATAATACATTTTAATTAAATCTGGGAATTGAACCCAAAACTTTGAATTCGACAGTTACACTGATGTCGACTGGGCTACAGGGAACTTAAGAAATAAAAACAATTAACACAATTCATATTTACATCTTGGAGTCGAACCAAAGATTTTACGTTCAGCAGTTACACTAATTGTAGTCTACATGATCACTGAGTTAGGTACTATCGTACATAATACCTAAGTAATTAAACCCGTAATTATACAATACTTAAAATTGCGAATCTAACCCTAGACTTAACTTTCGATTACTGCATTTACCGTCAATAAATTACAAAGGTAGTAAGTTATAAAAAAAAATGTTATACATACATACTTGTTGTTAATCACACACACCGACACTTAATCACTGACGATGATGGAACTTGTCACCAACACAAGAACACCAACAATTCGCAAATAACTGGTTTATGATTGATGGACGAGTCATTGAAGGGGATTATTTATACCACTTATAAGTAAGGTAGCGGATATATTAATATTTGCAACTATTGTTTAAATGTTTCACTAATATTTGTTTTGTAAATTATATTTTCAGCACTCCTTATATAAGGACTATAATCATTTGTTCTTTATTAGACACTATGCACACAGTCTACAATTCCGTTTTTGGACGGTGGCGACACTCTGTCGCAGCAATCTGAGACGAAATTCTAAAAAGGAAGTTGCATGTACCTTGACTATTCAATATCGGTCTGAAGTGTCTCGTTAAAATGGTATCAAGCGGTTTTGTGAACACTTACCAAAATAAATTAAACCTAGAACATTAATTGTTATTTGTTGAAATTTCCTTTTTTTTTCTGTTTAGCTAACTAGAAATCGCTCAATACTGTATGTACTTATCAGTACCAAACGATTTTTTTTGCATAAAAATCTCTTAATCTCCATAATCACAACGATATTAATATTCCATTTACAGTTAATTGGTTTTATAATTAAAAGTATTAATTAATATTGATTTATTTTAGTTTTAATAAATAAGTAATGGGATATTTGCGTATATTAATAATACTAATAAAATGCTGAATGAATACAATATTTGTTTGATTCAAAATTCATTCACATTCCAAACACCTAAAGCAATCCGATAATTTGTCATATTTTCGACGACACGTTTGGCGCATTGATTAAGAGCTCGTCTCTCTGCATCACAATGTAAATATTAGTTTATAAACGTGCTGCTACCAAAAATGCGCTAAGTGTCGCGGGTTCGATTCCCGCACGGAACAAATAAGTATTTATTCCGGTCTGGATTTTGTTTTCATGTTTTATTTTGCCATTATTTAATTTAATATAAATAATAAAATACTCTGAAAATGAGTCTGGAGCAAAACATCCTATAGGTACCTACTTAATGGAAAGGCGATGCGATTGGTGCAGTGGTTAGATCGACTTCTGCCCTGTGTGTCGCAGGTTCAATTCCCACACAACAAATATTTGTACGGTCTACAACTATTTAGTTCCGGATCTGACTATCTGTACAATGTCTATAAACGCTCCCCGCGATGTAAGAGAAATCTAGTGTGGTATCGTTTTATTCTTGGTTTCGTGCTAGTGGGCTGTTGATATCTGTTATTTATTAATAGCATAAAATGTAACATCGTATACCATATAACTGCAAACCCATGGTTTACCCAGCAATAAGTTTTCGGTTCCCATGTGCCTAATGAACGTACTGGAATTTATCGGGTGCAAATCCAAACTCCTCGCTATTAAAATAACAATTGGCGTTGGAAATCGAACTGGGTTCCTCATGCTCGGCAATTGAAATCGCTAGACCAAAGAATAAAATAGATACTTATGCAAGTAAATTGTTGAACTACTAATTGATGCACTCTGCATTGTTCCACCTATCAACATCACACTTTCGTCAAGTAATAAAATATAGGGACATAAGATGATCAAACGAGTCGAACTTGATATTTTTGTTTATAAACACATCGCACCGTTGAATGAAATATAAATATTCAACACGTATTGCAAATCAGACCGTAGACCATTGTATTATTGGGGCGTTCTGCATAACGCGCTCGAGCGAAGCGAGAGCAAGTGATGCAGAACCCCCAATAATACACTACTCACGTAACCTCCATTTGTGTCGCTAAACTTGAGCAAACTTTGCTAAATCCACTCACGACATCGCTAAAGCTGTCACACTGATTTCGTAGAAGATGTTCGTAAATAGCTGTAAGCACATCTGTACTTGTGACTGTCAGAACGCAGGTACTTTAGCTGTTTTGACGTGATCTTAAAAGGATTTTTTTCAAGACTTTTTGTTAACATCTGCCTCGCTTTTTCTCAACTATGTTGGGCTCGGCTCCCAGTCTAACTGGATGCAGCTGAATAACAGTATTTTACATGGAGCGACTGCCTATCTGACCTTCACAACCCAGTTACTGGGTAAGACTGTTTGTCAGAATTTCGGGTTTCTGATTACCCGTAACGACTGTCAAAGATCCAAGAATGCCAACCGGAACCAACGGCTTAACATGCTTTCCGAGGCACGGAAGGGAGTCGGTATTTAAAGATGGTCACTTATCTACAGACTAACAGCGGCAAGCGTAGAACCTGATCGATCGACCTGTGCCGCTGTAATTACTTAGCCATGGGCCCCTCTCTTAAAAAAAGAAAAAAACCATACATACATAAATATGCATGCTTTTCAAGCGAGCTGAAAATGAACGAGCTCTTCAACTATTGTAAATTACCTACACAAATCCAAAGCCCCGGCTCTGGACTATAAGCTATTTGTTTAGCGAAACAGTGAAGGTATAAGAAATAGGTCATAGTGATGTACTAGCTATGCGTTATTTACGACTTCGACTGCGATGCACTTAGCATGTTTACAACTGCGACTTTAATGTTAAAAAACAAACTGAAGCGAGAGAGTTATTACACGAACAGGTACCGAGTAAATATTTTCAAAGAACGTAACATAACGCTCGTAGTTACCGCAGTGGTAGGTTGAGATGTATTTCTCCAGTGTTGTTGTATACCATTTAAAATGGTGCATATTGTCCCCAACAAGTTTATAATGAACTTTTTTTTTTGTTGCTTGTTAATGCACTGTGGTTTACGAAAAGGAAAATATTGACGTTTTATTTTTATGAACATAAATGTGTAACGAATTTTCCTCATGAATTAGGTTTAATTTGCATGAAATTATATCAAACAAAAAACGAGCTTTTGTTCCCACTACGCGGAAATAATGGCACAACGCACGCTTGCGTTCCATTTTTCCAACTAATTAACTAACTTCAACACAGATAATTACATACATTGTAATATTTCTGGTGCCGAACAGTCGAGTCGGGTAAAAATTACCCTACATCCCTCTTCCCGGACCATCCTTTGTTCTGTTCCATGGACAAATAAATCACAATAGGACCTACTTTCACTCATTTTCCCATGAATACAGACAAAATAAATGAAAATGGCGAAGGGTTCGTGGTACCTTCACCTCTTCGACAAAGGATATGGCCCACATTATGTAGAGGAAAATTGCGTCTCCTGTGTACCTACCTCAATATGTTTTGGGAGTTAAAAAGAAGTTGATGACCATTTAAGGGCTATTGTTGTAGGTATTTCTTCTATATCTATCTATCTATCAGCGTTTGATTTCAGAAATGAAAGACTTGGAACAATTTTATTTATATGTTGTACTACGTGTGCGCCGCGGTTTCACCCGCGTAAACGTCGATCCCGTGGGAATATCGGGATAAAAAGCCTATGTGTTAATCCAGGGTGTCAGCTACCTCCATACAAATTTTTACCAAAATTATAAGCGGAATAAAATTGACATCTGACAGTTCTAGAATGAAAAACTATTCTCGTTATAAGAATTAGTCTATGTATAAAAGTTTGGTAGAATGCGACCTTAGTGTAATAAATTAACAATGATTATAAAGTAAAAACTACATTAAGACTTAGATAAATAAAAGTAAAATAGCATGTTATTGGTTCTACTAGCAAACAACAAGTAGATGGTAAGTAAATATTTAAGTATATTTTTTACAGCTATAGTCATTTAATTTATAGACAGGTACGTACGGCCAAGTGCGAGTTGGACTCGCACACGAAGGGTTCCGTACCAACAAACAATATTGAATAATACATATAAAATAACGGCAAAAAAATCACGTATGTTGTATAGGAGCCCCCCTTAAATATCTATTTTATTCTGTTTTTAGTATTTGTTGTTATAGCGGAAACAGAAATACACATTCTGTGAAAATTTCAACTGTCTAGCTATCACGGTTCATGAGATATAGCCTGGTGACAGACGGACAGACGGACAGTGGAGTCTTAGTAATAGGGTCCCCTTTTTTACCCTTTGGGTACGGAACCCTAAAAGATATATACAATTACCTTCACCATAGAAAATAGAATTTATTGGCTCTTAGTTTTATAGCTTTTTATGCAAAACAACTAAAAATGTAAGTGTAAAAATGCTAGAATCTATCTTTGCAGTATTTGCTATCTACACACAGATTAATCGCGAATAATTATTGTTTCATAATTATGGGAAACAATCACCTTTGCGACCGAACATATTGGTGATCGTGACGTTACAACATCAAATATGGACGTTGTAATCCATCCTTGTGGTACTTGTATACGTACTTTCTACTCGTTAGACCTCTCTTACGGTATTCACGAGAAGGAAGGAATCCTCAATTTTTAGGGACAACAAGTTTGTACAGTATTTTTCATAAAATAACCTTTGATAAAAGTCCCATAGCAGTGTTTTAATAAAAATTCTTTGTTATGTACTCCTCCTGAGATCCTCATCATAATGAAATATGAAAGATTTTTATAGCGATGCTGCAAAATTTCATTTCCGTATTAATATTTGTATGCTACACAAAAGATTTAAACATTTTTTTTTAATAATAATGAACGTCAGATAAATAAGAATATTAATAAATACTGGTATTCAGCTGCATCCGGTTAGACTGGAAGCTGACAACAAACGTAATTCGGAGAAGACTAGGCAGATGATGATGAATAATGAACATCAACATAAGAAGAGCGTAGTTTTAATATAAATAATTGACAGGTGATTGTTATGTACAGTCAACAAAAGAGATAAGTATGCAGGATCGTCGGATACAGTTGAAGTTTATTAAGAAACCGATGGATGTTCTCTGATAAAATTTTATTTTATTAATAGAAAACAAACAGCTCATTCATCAAATTAAATTTCAGTCGACAACATCTATCGGTTTCTTACTAAACTTCAACTATATCCGATGATCCTGCATACTTATCTCTTTTGTTGACTGTACCTTTTGCCAGGAATTAACGTATTACTGTCCCACTATTAATAAAAGGTTTCTTCGTATACAGAGAAGGCACGAGCATTGACCACCTACACGCTTGCTCAAAACGGGTTTGCTATTTCTTGTTCACCAGAACCCCCGTCGCATCGCATCGCCTGCCTCTGCTGTTAATTTTTTTAACTTAGCATATTTACTTTTTGTTTTGCCTCTGCTTTTCAGGGTCCTAGATAGCCTTTCTCAAGATTCGGGCTATCAAATGCAAAAATAATTTTTCTAATCCGATTCGTAGTTCCAGAGATTAGCGCGTTCAAACAAACAAACAAACAAAACCTTCGGTTTTTTTATTAGTAATAAAGTAGAAAAATAATGTAAATTTTACCCATAGACTTATAAAAAAAGATGGACTCCGCGCCACGCATATCGAAAGTGAAGCACAGTAAGTATACCGGACCGTTTGTACAAACACGCCTCACGCTCACATTTACATCATAGTATGCCGACCTGCTGCCATTACGTGACACGACAGCGTCAATCGTTAATCACGCACACATAAATCGGTACGGTGCTTCACTTTCGATATGTCCATCTTTTTTTATAAGTCTATGATTTTTTTTATTACCCTTGAATCTAGTTTTAACAAAAATAATTCCTGTTTCATTGGCGAATTCCAAACAAGCTCTACCTCAACGTAAACACATTTGTTATTTTATGTTAAAATTATTTAAATTTTATTTCCGATCCATTTCGACACTTATTTTTATGATATCGCTCGCGGCTATGGAATTTTAAATTGTTGTGGAATACTATTTACTTTTAACGTTCGCTTTAATCGTGGAGGAGCTTGTAGCTTAGCCGCCCGAGTGGATCGATCCGGTTAAGCTACGCTTGCTACGGTTGGTCCGTGGATGGGTGATTATCTTTACATACCAAGACCTCTTCATGCCTCGGAAAGCACGTGGTCCCAGCTGTCATTAGTGGATCTTTGACAGTCGTTACGGGCCGTCAGAAGCCCGAAAGTCTGACAACCAGTTTCGTATTACTCAGGAACTGGGTTGTGGAGGTCAGATAGGCAGTCGATCCATGTAAAATACTGGTACTCAGCTGCATCCAGTTAGACTGGAAGTCAACCCCAACATATTTGGGAAAAGGCTAGGCAGATGAAGTTCGCTTTAAAATCGTAAAACATTTAGTTAAGTGCAAATTATTATAGGTAATACTTTTGACTGTTCAGTAATAAGAAAATAGAATGAAAAAATTCCGTATTTTAATTTTGAGTATTGGATGAGTAATTAAGTACCAAATGAAGTTTTTTCAATATGCAAGTACTTAAGTTGGTATATAAATGATGTATTTTTATGTTTGCTGAGGAATTAAGATTGAGGTTTTAGTTTTTTAGCATTTTAGGTTTATTTTACATCACTAAGAGCTAGAACCATACATATCGGAAAATTGTAAGATAATTTATTTGTCCAGAACGTGAGTTTACACACATGGCATGCAAGGTGTTACATTAAATTAAATCACAGTCATGTTGTGCATCAACGGCGTAAAATAAAAATAATAATAATAATATAATAATAATAAAAGCCTTTATTCGCTGACCGTATTACAGTTTTAACTTATATACTACTTATAATAATATGAAGCAACTATTTTATAAAGAAAAAAAAACAGAAATCTTCAGCAACCCCTTCGTTGGTCAGGTTGTCTTTCGACATAGGCCTCCCCCAATTTCTTCCACTTATCTCTGTCTCGAGCCAATCCTCTCCATCCTTTTGGTAAATCGTCCTCCCATCTTTTGATTTGACGTCCTTTTTGTCTGCTCCCGTTTCTAGGATACCATTCCATTACATCCTTCGTCCATTTTTCTCTGTCCGTCCTCATTATATGCCCAGTCCAGTTCCATTTAAGTTTTCTTATTTTTTGTAAAACATCGTTCACCTTTGTTCTTTTCCTTATTTTTGAAGTTGTCCACCTGTCTCGTAGCCTTATATTTAACATGCTTCGTTCCATGCTGCGTTGGCAGACCAAGAGTTTTTGGTTATTTTTGCTGGTAGCAGGCCAAGTTTGACACCCATATGTAAGGCATGGAAGGATGCATGTGTTATATAGTTTGCTTTTTATTGACATTGGTATTGATTCGTTTTTAACTATTTCTTTTAGTGACCAGTACCGCTTCCAAGTATTGCTTATTCTTCTGTCTATTTCTTTGGAGTATTGGTCTTTTATTGATATCATTTGTCCTAAATATATATATTCATCTACATATTCTATGACGTCTTGTCCCATTTCAATGTTTTCCCTTAAAGCATTTGTCATTACTTTAGTCTTATTTGGATTCATAGATAGACCTGCTTTCCTACTTTCATAATCTAATTGCTGTAGCATAGTTTGTAGTATGTCTGATCTCTCAGCGAATAATACAATGTCGTCAGCAAATCTTAAGTGATTTAAATTTGATCCATTAATATTAATTCCAAACTTTCCCCAGTCTAAATTTCTGAATATATTTTCTAGTACTGCCGTGAAAAGTTTTGGGGAAAGTGGATCGCCTTGTCTGACTCCTCTCTGAACATTGAATTCTTCGCCTTGTTGTTCAAGTTGGACCATTGCTGTGGTATTTTTGTAGATTTCTTTTATGATTTTTATGTATTGGCTATCTATGCCTTGGTTTTCTAGCGTTTTCCAGATATAATTATGACTCAGCGAATCGAATGCCTTATTGTAATCGACGAATGCCATGTAGTATAGTTGCCTATATTCGTTAAGTTTTTCAATGATTTGTTTCACGACATGGATGTGGTCGATGGTGGAATAATCGGCGCGAAATCCCGCTTGTTCTCTTGGTTGGTTGTCATCCAGTTGTTTCGTTATTCGCCCGAGTATTATTTTAGAAAAAACAGTGGACGAAGTCCACTATTATCCTACTACATAAAAAGGGAGACAAAAAAAAAAAAAAAAAAATGAAATAAATAATTACAGACCTATATGTCTAATGTCCAATTTATACAAAATAAAAATAGGCAAACATCAAATAATTATACGTTTATCCATTATTCATGTAATTAACATTACAAATTAGAAATTTATAATTTATATGCTTATTAAGAAATCTTAAATACAATATAGTGGCCAGTGGGAAAAGTGCCCAAAAGGCTGGCAGCATTGCCACGTTGCATGGCTATGCTGATTCTTTGTACTAAAAAGCCAGCCACCAGGTCACGTGAAGAATCGACTAACCGGTTTGCGATGTCCCGAATTACTTGAAGAGCACTCGGACCCCAAAGGCTCAAATAAATAGTTTCCAATAAGGTCGTTATATTTGCGCCGTTTAAGGTTTTCTGCACCTGGAGCAGCCGCCTCAGCACAGCCTGCCGTGCTAGGACGATGGGATTAGAAATGAAAACATACTACCGCATAGTGTCATCAACTCATTAAAGAAAATCCATACTAATATTATAAATTCGAAAGTAACTCTGTCTGTCTATCTGTCTGTCTGTCTCTCTGTCTGTATGTTACCTTTTCACGCCTAAACCACTGAACGGATTTTGATAAAATTTCGCAGAGAGATAGATTGCATCCCGGGGAAGGACATAGGATAGTTTTTATCGACATACCTCGCGGGCGAAGCCGCGGGCGGAAGCTAGTATGTTATAAAATAGCCAATAAAAAAAACACAAAGTAAATAGGAACACAATCTATATATATAAAAATATATATATATGTAAATTGTAAGCAAATGGCAAAAAAGTGTAATAATTCAAGCTCATTTATGCCAAAAATAAAGATATCAATTCCATCTATGCAAAGAAAAACGGTTAGATTGTCCCCTGAGACAGTTCAGAAAACATGTACTTATATTCAGTAGTTTTAGAAAACTCAGTCTGGGTCCATTATTCTTTGGACCTTTGATCATGGGCTATTTACTTCAAAGCGCCTGTAGACCTTTGATAGGGTTCGATAGCGTACTAAGAATCGCTCTTTTTTTTTACAAAAGGTTATAGGTTTTATATAAAAGTCCGATTGTGCCTTTAACATATTTGCCAGATTTAACAATTTCACAAAAGTCAGTAACAAAATCGATTAATACTGTTTCTTTTAGCTGTCATGTAAATTGATATAAAATGATTCGAAACAGTGCTTTTCGCCATTTCATGTAAATACATAATAAGCCTATAATGTTCCCACTGCTGAGACACAGACCTCCTCTCTTTGAGAGGGAGTGGGCCATAATCCACAACCGCGCGGGCCCAGTGGGGGTTGGTGGATGTCACATTTCTTCGAATTTTTGGTTGAAAGTTCACGTACATACATGTCAAATCTCAGTGCATTACACCACAAAGCACAATACTATAATACTTAATACTAATATTATAATTTCGAAAGTAACTCTGTCTGTCTGTCTGTCTGTTACCTCTTTACGCTTAAACCGCTGAACCTTATTGGATGAAATTTGGTATAGATATAGTTTGAGTCAAGGGAAAGGACATATGACAGTTTTTATCCCTATATTAATACGGGATCGAAACTTATGCGGGTGAAACCGCGGGGCGCTGTTAGTCAATCTATGTCTTTCTTAATTCCTGTTATATGCTGAAATTATTACAAATTGGCGTGTTCTTTAGTGTACCAAATTAATATAACAAGTACACCTATTTCTTTTATAACAGAAATCTAGCCAATTATGAGGTTTCATCATATTATTATTCAACAAGTTACTACAACAGAACATCATAATAGAAATTTTGTTACGAAAAAATATCCTTGTATCCGTTTTTCACTACCTTTTCACGGACAAACTTTAATATTGTGACTTTTGAACTCAATTCTGAGCGTAACTTTATTTGTAAAAGTAGTGCAATAGCGTGAGAAATATAATGTAACCGTGTAAGGTAGAAAGGTTGTTTCTGAAAATACCAGTTTATATAGCTTTAAATAAAAGAAACAAATCTTTCGTTGGCTTATGATCAGGGGGCCTAAAAAGGCCACTTTGGCAGAATCATAAAACAATTATTCATATCACGCAATTTCATCTGTATGACTGTTTTGTATGGATATTCGTAAAATGCTATAGGTACACCTCTGCCTAACCCTTCAGGGATATATAGATGCGAAACTGTCAAACAGATGAATTGCGTGATATGAATTGTTTTATGATTCTGCCAAATTGGCCTTTTTAGGCCCACAGTAGTCGGTGCGATCCACATAATAATGCGCGTAGCAGTTTGCTACGTCGTAGCAGCAGCTACACTGGCGTAGCTCAGCTGCTACGTCTCGTAGCGCGAGAGTTGTGGAAATACCTAGACGATTATAAACTGCTTATAAAATACAACACACCAATACTGTCAAATGTTCTTTTTACTACCAATCTTCCTTATGAATAAACTTCATACACTTACACCCAAAACGCCCTCCCAGATTTCTATGTTAATACTTTAGTTAGTTTAAATTTATATTACATGTCACATACTCAGAAGTTGTAGGAACATATCTGCGATAAATTCCTTGACCCACTTGCAAGAGTGACGGTTTGCGATCGCAAAATAATGCGGAGTCACCGTCGTAAATAACTTTGCAAGCCTTCATAAACACTGGGACAGCTGCTTTAATCTGTCACTCCGTTGTTTTGGAATGAACAAACACAATTTTGATAATTATCGTGTTTCCTCTCATGCATGGGCTAAGAAATTAAATTTTTATTACATTAACTTGTGTTGTTTTGATAAGCTTAAATGACAGGAGAGATTAAACATGCATGTCTGTTTTGTATCTCGGGTTCATGGTTTACTGGCTTGGTTTATTTTGGTAAAAAAACAAAGCCTTTTAAACTCGATTGGTGGTTTTAATCACAATGTGCGAATTTTATGATCATTTTTGAAGCTGTAAACCTAAAAAATATCTATCAAAAGAAAGAAGAAAAAAAAAGGTAAACAAGACCCAAGAAGAACACAAACAAAAAAAAAAGTTGGGGGAAAACATGCGTCACATCCACGCAAAACGGCCATCGCTCAGCATAATGCTAAGACTGTATGCGAAACAGCCCCAGTGCTGGTTTTCAGCGACAGCCGGCGTTGAAGTGATGACGTCAATCGGTGCAGCACACTATAAGATATAAAAAGAAAGCAACAATCAAAATGAGAAATAAAATAAATATACATTACCTAGTTCGGGCAACGACTCACGCGCGAAAAAGAGGGCAAGCCTATTTATTGCTATTAACTGGACACAAATCCAGAATACATACAAACAGCTATTCTAAATTGACAGTGGCAAACCCGTTTAGCTATCCTGTTATACTTTTTACATTATTGCCGTAGTCAGGTTTGAGAATCTATTTTAAACTTTTATGGACACAAAATTTAAACCCGCGTAGTTCCTAAATAAAACATTGTTAAACTTAAATTGAATTTAACAGCCAGTAGTTTACCAAAGGGCCGACGCCTAATTTGTAATCATGCCGCGATCAGAAAAACAATATGGTTCGTTAAGATTCATGTTGAATTGTTGAATACCTGGAATCACAGCAGCTATGTTGAACGAAATATTGTTAATCCAATTTTTGTTTATAATTCAATGTAACCGTAATTTTAGGATATTTGAGATGATTATGTTGTAATGGCTTGCTGAAAATTCTATTTTATAAATGAGAAACAAATTCGGTTCGTACTTTTGAATTGATAAAAAAAATTGAATTATAATATTCTCGGATTCATTGCCACACAGCTTTTCTGAAATCATTTTCTGAATTGCGGCACAAATACAATTTTTTGTTTTTTTTTTTTAAATTATATATTTACATATTTGCTCTGCACATCATACATTTTAAAATAGATTAATTTTCGAGTTTTGTATAAACGCCAGCACACCAAGCTACCCGAAACTGTAAAATTTTCCTAAACAACTTTGAACCTTATACTTTAGTGATAAAGTTGAAAATCTATTAAATAAATTTGACAGATTGTAGTAGCTTGATGTGCTGGCGTCTTTACAGGAACCCTGTCAGGGCACAGCAAAACACAAGTTTGGTTTTCTGTTGAGTTCATCATCATCATCATCCACAGCCCGACTTCACCCACTGCTGGGCATAGGCCTCTCTTGTCTTGTGCCAATCCCCACGCTCCTGTGCCAGCCTCATCCAGGTTCTACACGCGATGGTAACAATGTCGTCTGCCCATCTCGCCGCTCTCTCGTGTCGGTTTTGTTCACTAACTCAACAGGAGTTAGTGAACAAAACCATTCAAATTCAAATATTATTATTCGTAGAACATAGGTAAACAAAAGGTACAGATGATGTCTTGCCTTCAACGGCGTACTAATATTCTAATTATAATTTTTAATTAATAATTGGTAAAAATAATAAAAAATATTCAAAATTAATACATAAAACTCAATTGTAACAATTCAAATGAAACCGAATAACAAAACATTAAAATTAAATTAGATTAAATAAAACAATTAGATTATTACCAATAAATGAAAATTAAAAAAATGTCATTAGATTATAATTTGTCTTGCAGGTACTCATTGACTGTATAGTAAATAACTTATTATTAATTTATTTACTATACAGGGTGAAATTTTAATCACTGTTTTCCTCTTAAGGGGTCATTGTAGGGCACGCCGCGATAGCGGCGGTAAGGCCCCTCTTTGAGGAGTGGCTAGAGAGGCGTCACGGCGCCCTCACCTACCGCCTGACGCAGGTCCTCACCGGACACGGATGTTTCGGGAGGTTCCTGCACATAATCAGGCGGAAGGAAACGCCCGGGTGTCACCACTGCGAGGATCGCCCAGAGGACACGGTGGTGCACACGGTGGAGGTCTGTCCCGCTTGGGCAGAGCACCGCCGTGTCCTCGTAGAGGCGATCGGCAGCGGCGACGACCACTCGCGCCCGGCCCTGGTCCAAGCCATGGTCCGGGGCGAGAGGGAGTGGGAGGCAGTCACCTCCTTCTGCGAAGCAGTCATGCTAGCGAAGGAGGTGGCGGGATGGGCGAGGGAGAGAGCGGAGAGAGCCGCCCGTCCCAGCCGCCGCGGTAGACGCTCCGGGCGTCGGGAGCCGCGTGACGACTCCCGGCCACCGTAGGCGCGGGCCTGCGGCCGGCGAGTAATGGGTAGCTCGCCGTCCGATCAGGACCAGGCCCGTGCCGGACGGCGCGTATGTGTTCCACGCGCGCCTCAAAGAGATGTCAGCAGACATGGAGAGGCCCGTTAGGGCCGAAGCCTGCCGGGGCAGCGGGATTGTCCGAAAGGGTTACCGCTGCCCCGGAACATAAAGGGCTAAGGAAGGAACACGGATGGGTTTTAGTCAGTAAGAGTCTGACACTCCCTTCCGCTCCACCCAGAGCGGGAGGGGTCATTTGATGATTTCCCATCCTAAAAAAAAAGGGGTCATTGTACTCATCATTATGAACAACTTTTACTATGGGACCAAACATAAAATCGCGAAAAAAAATCAACTGTTCCCTACATTTTGACGAGTTATGCGAACATGAAATGTAGGGAACAGCTGATTTATTTTTCGCGATTTAAAATTTCACCCAGTATAGTCTAGTTTTATTAAACATAAATTGAGTCAAAACTTATCAAACACAGGATGTAGTAGGTATTTTGCTGGTTACCGTATAACTTCATCCATTACATTTAGAACTCATTAAACGAACTCCTTCAAGTTTTGTTCTGAATTAAAAAAAATCTGATCGATTTTGTGTATGTATAGTTTGCCCACGAAGGCGTTAGGCATGTGCCAACATGAGCTAACATGCACATGATACCATATTGTTCTATTTTTAAAATGCCTCGTTCGAGCTCAGCCAGCTTTCAGTCACTCTGACATGTTGGCAGACGTGTACACGTAGAGGCGCTAAATACGTCTTTGTAATGTTATAGAACCGAAAGTGTAAATATCTGAATTATTCTTTCTGAGTTTATTTTGGGCATCTCGTAATTTTAAACGTTCAAAATCTAGTCGCAGTCTCATCTCGGCGACAAATAAATGTCAAAAACTTGTCAAAATGTAGGGAAATTAAAGGTATTTTTGACAGATTGACACTGAGATCAGACTGTGAAAGTTCTTAAAAATATGAGAATTGCCCCTCTGACATTGGTGAAAGAAAAACATCTTGAGGGAAGCTGGACTTATAATCAATATAAGTCTGAAATCGCCAACCGCAAGCGTGGTGATCAATGCTCGTGCCTTCTCTGTTGTATAAGAAGATATTTTTCGACCCGGGACAGTAACTGGCGAGTCTGACCACTATCTCACATGCACCTTAGGGTAGAAGATGAAGTGGGCAACAATGGATTGTACTCAACTAGATGATTTACGGTAGGAATTTGCTTAAAACGTGTTATGTTTATCAAATAAAAAGCAATTATCTTTAAGTATTTCATAAGCTTAAAACGTTTCAGAGCATTTAGAGGTATTTATATAAATATATACCCACCTTGAAAAATATTTCACAATTTTAATTAGTTTTGGCTTTCAGGTGGTAATCGTGTACAAGCTTTTCTACTTTAATTTATTTTTTCAAGAATAAAAATGCTTTCAAATTCCGCTAATCGTGTAAATTCATTCTTGGGCTCGTGGCGGGTACCCACTTATGTCAGGCGGAATTTAAGATGAACGCAATAAATCTAACTTTTAGGAAGTTTGTTCTAATTAATCAAACATCTTTGGGTAACTTACCATCGTTAAGCATCCGCTTAAACTCCCGTTTACTATAACAAACAAAACAATTTGAACTTTAGATACGAACGTTTCTTTAACATGTGACGTTACCAAATACATAGATGGGATCATTTGTCCTTTCTTGGAAGGTCTAGCCTGTGAGGTACATAAACGTCATGTTTTGTCTATCATCATCATTTTAGCCCGGATCCACCTACTGCTAGGAATAAGCCTTCCCTTTCGTCTGTCATACTTTTGGTCTAATGCATCTCTCAACTGTTTCCAGCGAGAATAATTTTAGTCCTTTCACAGTTTTTTACCTCTGATTTTGCATTAGTGTAACAATCACAGTGATCCTTATTCTCGTTACAATAAGGTTGTTGTTGGGTTGCTGACACCGACAAGTCTGTCAGTAGCACAGTGATCTTTATTCTTGTTAAATAAAGGTTGATGTTGGGTCGCTGCTGTCAAAGGTAAAATAATTGTGAACGGACTCTAAGTTTTAATTTGTTTTTTCTGGTGTTTTTTGTAGGTCCTGGTATACAAGTAGTACTTACGTCTATATTATTTATGTTGCTCTAAATGTCTGACAAAAGATTTCTATTTTGGAAGTATGTAAGTACCTACTATCAATTTACATGTATTAGGCAGTCTATATATTGTTATAATAATAGTACCTAGGTCGACCGCTTAACTGAGACGTTGCCTGAGGTAGCTGCGCGGGTGCTCTCATCTCAGGAGTAGGCAGTGACCTGTCGCTGCCGGCCGTAATTGAGTCGATGGTAGGCAGGGAAGAGTCCTGGGACGCGATGGTTTCGGAGGCTGCAGAAAGGGAGAGGGACATCTCGTCCACTCACCCGGCCCGCAGCAGGCGTACCGGGCGTCGTCGGAGAGCGGAAAACGCCTCCTTCCACCCCCCCTAAATGGTCCAGGGGTGACGGACTCAACGACAAACACCTCACTCCCTCCCCTGACCCGAGGAGGCCCGCATCGGCGGGCTAGCACTTGTCGGGGGTTGTGAAAGGATCGTAAGTTCCCGCGACCCCCGGCGTAGGTGTGAGATGGAACACCGGGGTGGTTTTTAGTCAGTAAGAGTCTGACAGACCCCTCCGCTCACCCCAGGGCGGAGGAAATCCATGAGGATGTTCCAACACGGAATAAAAAAAAAAGGTAGCTGCGCGTTGCAGGAAGGGTGATAGTTGTCACAAGTTGACGAATCACTGAGCTCTCTCATCACGTTACCACATTCCTCCCGCACCGCGCTGCTACCATTTTTGGATAATTATCTTCCAAGCATAAGTATCTATCCTTAGTTAAATCACATGTAATTGTTGGATATGTTATCTCGAATCAAACATGACTTTCTATGTTGTAGGTTCGTTGATCTGAAGGTCAGGATTGTCTAATGACGTCAGCCGGGCCTCAGGCCTACATATAGAGGTACATTAGGTACATATTTACTTAGTTTCGAATATGTTCTGTTATATGAAACGTGACTAACAAATATAATTTACAAGGCAGATATGAGTGGAAGCGCTGGGAGGACTAGCCCGAGGAGGACATATAGTGACCTTATTGGTGATGTTCTTCAGAAAGGTCAGATGTGTAGTACTCATAACCGGCGTGTATGACCAGATGTATGAAAGTAAACGGGGCAAAAGCATCGTAGCAGGTGGCGTTCTGTAGTTTCTGCCTACCCCTCATGAGAAGAAGGTGTGAGTTTATGTATAAATGTATGTTCAGCCTGTTGTAACTATAACGTACTATTTATTAATTCACAAAATCCACAGCTCTTTGAAATTTTATCTTAAAATATATAAGCTAGTCTTACAGCCAATTACGGATTTACAATTTAATAGCTATACAATACATGCAGCAGAAACAAATATACAGAATAAAGTGAACTGCTAGCACCATATAAGCATTGCTAAGTGTACAATGTGGGTGAGTGTGTAGGAGTGTGCATGAGGAGTTGCGAATGGGTGTCAGAATATGTTATAGTGGTATGTGGTGATTGTCTGTATCCCTTCTGAAAGACAAGAAAGAAAGAAAAAACGTTTATTTGCGGTGAACATGACGCAAAAAAAAGAACATAAACACAAAAAATAAAGTAAAGAAAGGTAGGTTGAAACATGCGTCACATTCATGCAAAACGGCTATCGCTCAGCATTATTCTGCGACCTTATGCAAGAGAGAGCCCCAGCGCTCGTTTTCAGCGACAGCCGGCGCCGACGTAATGACGTCACCCGGTGCAGCAAACAATTATTAGGATACTGTACCGGTACCTTCTATTCATCTCTCTACCTAACTAGCCTTTACTGTCCCACTGCAGGGCATCGACACACTATCTACCTGACCAGCCTGTACTGTCCCACTGCAGGGCATCGACACAAACAGTTGAACATCTTAAAGAAGAAATACGGCGGGTTATTGGTGAAATGCAGCCACATTTATGCGAAATAGTTATTCAAAATTTCAGCAAAAGAATAACTTTGTGCCAGAGGTAGCGTGGTGGGCATTTGCCTGATGTTGTACTTCACGTTTAATCGGAACTATTTTTCTTTATCTATCTATATCTTCTATATCTATATCTATCTATACATATAATAAACCTGTAGACGAGACGTTTCTGTACATTGAAAATATTAAAAAAAAAAATAGTTAGGGTGTTAAAGGATAAACAACAGATGCCATTTCATACATTTTTGGAATTTTTGTCTGTTTGTCTCTTTGTCGGTTTGTCTGTTTGTCTGTTTGGATGTGACAGATTATTGATTTGAACAGGGTCAACGTAAAAAGTACCAAACCAATACGGTTACTTTTCATACTCAAATATGGTGTTGAACTCGGAGCAGTGATTAGTTTAGATTAGTTATTTCATCGCAATCGGTTCACTCTATCAAAAGATATAGTCAATTTAAAGTATTCTAGAACAACTTTTTACGTTTTTTAGTAACACGTAACGACATCTATTGGCGCGATATAGTACCTACTAACGAAAACATATTGTTGTTGTGATGTGAATAATCACGTCCTATTAGTTTATGCTTACTTAAATGACGAAATAACACAGATACCTACTTATGTCTATGTTATTTTAAAAAGTAATGATAATGATTATAATATTAAACAAAATCGCTTTCCATTGATGATTTATTTAGTGGCGCCTGTGGCGCTAAAATCATTTTAAACAAAAAGTGAGGATAATGTAAGATAATAATAATTAATGTGGTGTTCTGAGCGATAAAGAAGTTAGATAATTATTGATATAGAAAGTTGAGTAACGCAGAGCGTTTTTTAACGAAGTTCTTAAATGGAGCTTGCGGTAGGAGTTCTAAGGGAGAAATCGTCAAATTACGAAAAAGCGTTATGCCTCATTTTTCATAGTAATAGATAGATAGAGACACACACAGAGAGAGAGAGAGATAGAGAGAGCTATTTTTCATGGTTTCCGAGGATCCTGACCCCGGTAAGTGAGGTCAAAAAGAAAATCAAAGATGGCGGTTGCCTAAATTTTTAACTTTTTCGTCATGGGTGTCGTTTTCATGGTTTTCGAGGGTGCTGAAGTCGATAGTCAGGTCAAAATGAAAACCCAAGATGGCGGCTCCATTTTTTTTAAATGTTTTGTCATGGGTGTCGTTTTGATAGTTTTCGAGGGTGCTGAAGCCGATAGTCAGGTCAAAATGAAAATCCAAGATGGCGGCTGCAATTTTGTTTTGATTTTTTGTCATGGATGTCGTTTTCATAGATTTCAAAGGTGCTGAAGCCGATAGGCAGGTCAAAACGAAAATCCAAGACGGAGGTTGCAATTTTTTTTTTATGAGTTTCGTTTTATTGGTTTTTGAGAGTGCTGAAACCAATAGTGAGGTTAAAATGAAACTGTAACGGCTTACCCACGGTCGATTGGATTGGCCCATGAACCGTTGGTGAACATTATCTTTAAACCATTAACTTTTTTCCAAAGGACTTTTCACCCACGAACGTTTTGCCAACATAACTCTACGTCAGTGAATGCTTTAACCACAGAATGTTTTGACCAATAATTTTTCACCTAAAGAACAAGGCGAACAGACGAAAGGAAAGGTGAAAGTAAAATAATAATAAGACGTAGTCCTTTATTTCTGTGAAAAAGGTATAAAGTAACCTAACCAAGCCTAACCTCGGGGTGCCCTTCGCTCGCTTTGCTCGCTCACTTGAGCCGCCATCATCCCTTCGAACCCTACCTGTCCGAGTCGGGGTGCCCCAAGTCCCGAGCTCGCTTCGCTCGCCCTTGCATCCTTAGTTCTATTTGACATGGGTCAAATGTTCTTTGGGTGAAAAGTTATTGGTCAAAACATTCTGTTGGTTAAGCATTCACTGACGTAGAGTTCTGTTGGGGAAACGTTCGTGGGTCACAAGTCCTTTGGATGAAAAGTTAATGGTGTTGACCAACGGTTCATGGACCAATCGACTGTTGGTAAACCGTTTCAGTACTGGTTAAAATGAAAGTCCAAGATGGCGGCTGCAAATCGAAAAATTCGTAGTGTTTGTCGTTTTCATGGTTTTCGAGAGTGCTGAAGCCGATTGTGACGTCAAAATGAAAATCGAAGATGGCGGCTGCAATTTTCTTTTTCTTTTTTATCATGTGTGTCGTTTTCATGGTTTTCAATATAAACTTACACGACTTTGTGTGAAATAAAATAAAATACAACCGACTTAAAAACACACTTCAAAGTGCAATAGACCTTTGGTTTCAGAAATCTGTAATTTCTTGCCAACGCGCAACGTCTTCCCAAACTAAGGTTATTTTGCACTTTGTAGGGTTTTTTTATGGAAGTCGGTTATATTTTTTTGTAATTATCTTTACAATTTTTTTTCTGGTTTTCGGCAGTATAAGGTCTAAATCAAAATCATGTCTAAAGTTTTCATGGGTTTCATCTTCGTAGTTTAAATGGCGGCCGGTGTCAAATATAACCAAAGTTTAATGGGTTGCTTTTTACACGGGCAACTTTATGTAGAAGCTCTTACCATTAATGTATTCTTCCTTTTATCATCTAGATATCTCGATGCTTTATAAGGCATAATATTGGTAGGTATATATGATATCTTCAATACCAAGTTAAGAAATTCTAAATTTACCACAGAGAAGAAACCAAGACTTAGAAAAACTAACTTCAAACTTCACCTACTAATCTCAGATATACTTTAGATAAAATGGTGATATGATTTTACAAGTTGGTATTCTAAGACAGACGCAAAATAAAATGGACATAATTATGGCGGTTTGGTTAGATAATCAGCCTCGAGGCGCTTTTATTTTAATTTATTCTCAAAAATCAAAGTGACACTTCGTCGCATTGTCATTATGAACCATGAAGACGCAGTGATTGCAGTCGAAAGGGCCGTGGTAGCGAACCCTAGGTAAGGAAAGCGTTACCAGGCAAGATCTGATGATTCTTCCTTTTCAATGAAGGAGTGGCAATTACACCTTTCCTAAGCGACACATTACCTATTGTTTTCCGACATCCACGCGAACGAAGTCGCGGGCACAGCTAGTGCTGAAATAAAACTGTTTGCTTTATTCAAAAATAAATGTGTTTTTCTTTAAAAATAAATCCGGTGCTCTTGTTGGGACACCCTACATTTATTTCAGGCGACGCGACGCAGGTCCATTATTTTAATTGTAAATTAGTAAGTACTTCACTAGCTTGTCCTTGTGCGGTTCTGCGGTACTTGTCCGCAGAAGCGACGGAAGACGACGTCCTGTGGCCAAAAGTCTTTTTCTATAATGGCGGGCAGATAACAATTTACCTTGGAGCACCTGGGGCACTCGCGGTGAGACTAGCGAAGTCCTTGACCTCTGAGTATGTTTTTGTGCTTCTTCTCAGAGTAGTTGGTTAAAAAACTCCAAACTAAAGTTTTAAAGTAAAATGGTGAGTAAGGTGTTATTTATAAACGATTTACTGAATACATATAACTTATTATTTGTTAGATCCACGTCTTTATTACAAGATAAAAAAACGGTTGGGCCAGCTTTAACATTTACAAACCCTGTAAGTATTGATAAATGATTTATTTTCTGTAAGTAGGTTTGTACAAACACTGTTACACGTCAATATTATAAATTAACGAACAAAAGTCCCCGTAACACCATTAGTACCCTTCGCCCGTCACAAAGAGAATTATTTGTCGGAATATTCATAATTGTTTTTGTACCTTCGTTACAGTGAGGAACAATAATATATTCTGCCTAAAGGCCTAAGGCGCTTATTGCAAACGGTATTAAGTCGGTCTATTAAGAACCAAAAATTCGAAGACATGATATCTACAACCCGCAGTGGGCTGGCATGGCCATGATCCATCATGGCCCACTCCCACTCACAGAGAAAAGGCCTGTGTCCCAGCAGTGGGAATATTATAGGCTGATAAGTTGTGCATTTATTATTTTATTTATGTACATTTCCTTTATATTGTATAATTGCATAGCACAAATGTGAGTTCTATGTACTGTAGTGCTACCATTTACCGGGTAATGATAATAATGTCTTTCATTGACTTGAATGTGCCCTGGCGGCTGATAGTATGTCATGCTCACTAAAATGTCTCGCTGACGGTGGCGTGTGTGTTGGATCATTTAGCTCCCTTCAAAATGGTTGAGCTGAATGGTGCTGATCTATGCGTCATGTTCGTGAACGGGCGCCGTTAGTTGGGACTGGTCATCACTTGGCTGCCTCGGCTTATTTTTAATTATTTTACTTTTGGATTATTGTTTTGTTAAGTACTATTTGCTGTAGGTACTCTGGACACTTTAACGCGTACGTATATTTTTTTTTTACATCGTTCTCACATATAATTATAAATTCAACACTAATGATGTAACTAATATTTTTGTAAACTATAATTTAAAAGAGTGTCCATGGAGTTTCTTGCCCGTTCTTCTCCATAGGTACCTACGCTTTGGAATGGGCAACTAGCTTCATATTTGCTGACTGACCGATTGACAATTCAAAAGTGCCTGTAAATGGTTTAATTGAAATAAATGCTTTGAGTTTTGAGTTTTTGAGTTTTGATTTTAAATAAAATAAAAATTGCGTTTACATATAAAATTTTTCATTTAATATGTGCTCTGAAACCACCTTAGGTATTTATTAAATACTAAAACTTTTTAAACTTCTAAATCAAAAATTTAATAGTTGATGCTTGTGTAATAAAAAAAATATTACAGTGATGGTTAAAACGTCGGAAGTAAACGCGAAGACTGAATTTTATGTAGCGTGCATACAGAATGAAATTATTTTATGTCATATAATTTGACTTAGGTATATAGTTTTATTGCTTCCGATCCTTTGAAGCTAAGTTTATTACCAGCAACCGTTTTCGTATATCGATATACTTACTTAATATTACATTTCTTCATTATAACAATACACAATCACAAGTACAAGGATTGAAACGGACATGTGTGCTGTAATTATAGAATATCTCAAAAAAAATGTTTCAAGTTTTTAATGAAAGAGAAAATTTAGTAACCAGCACCTTGATTGCGTGAGCCACTATCTATCTCAATCTGAATATTTTGAAGGGTATGTATTTCTGATCCATTGCTTCAAATGTTCGAAAAAAAATCCTGCATCGGCTTAAATAATGCAATAATTAATGTTGTTAAACTGTCAAAATTAAAGCCATTGCTACTGTTAGTGTGTTACGCAGGTATCATCATATTTCTAATATAGAACTAGCTATATTCTGAGGACAAATCTTGAGAAATGCACTTTGAAGATAACCGCAACGTTCTATTGAGGGTAAACTATTGCTTAAAGGTGGCACTATGCATGTTAATATCACTTAGCCGTTTGAATATGGAAGGCCTAAGACGAGATCGAAGATATATACTGACAATACCACATTCACCGTGTACGGGGGCTTATATTTGAATTAATTGTCAGTGAGAATCACCTAGAGTTTGATGGATGAGGGCGGCGGAAGGTAATCTGATGGATGGTACACAAGCCATTAGGTAACTCCATATTTTTGAGGAAAATACTAAAGGTTTGTTCAGTTCACAGTTGTGAGCATCGATCATAACATAAATCTTAATGCGGAGGACGGCTCGGGACTCGCCATATTTTACGTTTTAGATCCCTAGTAACGCAGTGTTCTTACTCAATATAGTTTACCAACCTTTTTTGTGTTATAGAGTAATCAAATGTGAATGTGAAGATCTCTGTGGTGAAGACTATGTGGGTAATTTTTCTTTTGTTTTTTTTTTCTCAGTAAGTTTAAATCATGGTTTGGCAGTTTATGCGGCCTACCCAAATGTCCTTTCTTTGGTATTATTCGTCGAATTGTTGAGTTCCTTAAGGTCTGAGTTGAACTGCATGATTACTGACAAATGCGTGCACTAACTGGGCAGATCCACTCAATCTGTATTGTTCTTTCCTCAAAAGACCATTTCAGACACACTACATGGTCTTCACATGATCTGACGAAAATTATGTCTGGAGTTTAAAAGAGACTGTGACCTCTGAGTTTGTTTCGGCCTTGATTCTCAGAGTAGTCAGATAGCAAACGCCCACCTCATCTAGTTTTTAAAAGATGATTGACGTGTGTTTGTACCGAAACTTCCAGAAATAAAATCATTCTTATATAAATTGTGTCGGATAATGATGGAGTTTCCTAGAACCTGGAATTCAATCCGTATTTAACAGGTTTTACACACACACTTTTAAAAGGTTTCTAACTTCATATTCTTGACTCGAGTTGGCACGAGCTTACGATACAGTTTTTTACTTATTTGTGTTCTATGAATAATTCCAACAAAAATAACTGGTTTTGTGTTTATGACTAATGTAAACCCTCTAGCTAAACGTAGTATTTTCACACATTAACTCAATTTTATTTTGCAGTACCTAGAAGTCGAGCCTAAGACCTCTAAAGCCACCTTACAGGGGCAGCAATTTTCTAGTTTATTATACCAAAACCTAATTAGCTTCTACCTTGGTCGTAATAAAAACGCTGCTACGTTTTGTCGTGCGTAGTTAAACCACGAAAAACTAAACGAAACAAAATTGAGTAGTTTTTGTTTAGCGGCGCTTTGATTAACCAATGTTCTTTGTGGTCCGCCCCGACAAATGTCGGCCGGACATGAAAAACCTTTGTTTCCGTACAACGAGGATTGGTGCTAATTGTATATTATTTCATGTTCATAAAGTTTTTCCGTGTAATTCATTTTTGTATAGCTTTTTTATGTGATTATATTCTTTGAGCTTGCGGCTTTTAATGTCCCTTCTTTTTATTAATTTCGCGGCCTTTTGCGGACTCCTCTTGATTAAACATAAACAGGCAGTCAACATTATGAAATTACTTTTGTGAGTGTTATTTTTTAAAGAAGTAGGCGTGTGCGGGATATTTCCGTGCAAAGCAAAACTTCCAACATCACTGTTTGTTGCTTACAAAAACGACGATAATGAAGTCGGTTATAAAGGATGGTCTTAAATCATCATCATCATCTCTCTAGCCTTTTCCCAACTATGTTGGGGTCGGCTTCCTGTCTAACCGGATGCAGCTGAATACCAGTATTTTACATGGAGCGATTGCCCAACCCAGATACTGGGTAATACGATGCCCCTTGGTAAGACTGGTTGTCAGACTTTCGGGCTTCTGATGACCCGTAACGACTGTCAAAGATCCACGTATGACAGCCGGGACCACCGGCTTAACGTGTTTTGCGAGGCACGGACCCCTCCGTGCCTCGCAAAACACGTTCTTGGTATATAAAGATGGTCCGCAGCCATGGACCAACCGCGGCAAGCATAGCTTAACCTGATCGATCGACCCGTGTGGCTGGTATTACTTAGTTATAAGCAGGGTTGTCTTACATAAGAAAAACAAAGATGAACATTGATGTAGGTTGTAACTTTTGTATCATATTTCATCCTTGAACGTTTAAATGAACTTCAAAATCTCTTCTGCGAAAGATTTATAAATGAGAAACCCAAGTTTCAAACATAATTAGTAGGTAATTGAGCCTAATTTTGTTAATGAATACCAAGTGAAGCTCAGAATCTCATGTTACTTTACTAAGTATAGTCTACCACGTAATTGCTATCATGCTAAGGTGGAATGTCACTTGCACATCGTAACACAACAACGTCTATTTGACAGTGAGTGACTGTCAGTTTGGTAAGAACAACTTCGAGAAAGTGGCTATCAGAAGAATTCAGCTGGGCTGCCCAGCGTTTGGGAAACTTCGTCGAGTCGTCGCGTATTCGCCGCAAAGACTAAAGTCTTTAACGTCCTGCTTGTTATAACTTAAAGAGCCGAAACGTGGACACTCGCGGTACGGCTGATGTGGCAATAGGCCGGCCATATTTGCCCTAGAGTAGAACCTGTGCGGTCTAGTTGCACATTCTATGCTGGGTTGGTGGAAATCAAATGCTTGCAGACTTTGAACACTGTTATATATATTACTGATGAAGTTTTACACTGTTAGTTTTACATGTTTATGGTCTTACACGGTTTATATTCAGTAGGTACACAGTTATAGTCAGTAGATACAGTTACACAGTTATAATATTAGGCAGTAGTATTATAGAGAGCACTGATGACGTACTAGTGACGATTTACGAAAAAAAACCTATATTTATACCGAAACTACGTGAGCACAGGTAGTGGGTGTCTTTTAGTAAAAACGACATTACTATTCCAGTAAAGCTGTGTTTTCCTGCTGTGGCTCCCGACAGGTTTTTACAGGTCGGAATCTGTAGAGACCACGACTCTGAGTCACGACTCAATCACAGCGATAGAAAATTCTATGTTGATAACTATGTTGTCCAATCAAACAATTGTTGTGATCAAACAATTGGTGCTGATAACTATGTTATCCAATCAAACAATTGTTGTGATCAAACAATTGATGCTGATAACTATGTTATCCAATCAAACAACTGTCCCACTGCTGGGAAAAGGCTATTATTTCATTATGATCATATAAATATTTTCATACTCTCATAACATACCTACTATTTTTACTAGGATTAAAAGACTAATTAACTAACTCTAAAATTAAATAAAAAGGATGTTTATATTTAGTACCTACTCGTCCGCATCGCTGTCATCCGGAAACGTGCCCAGAAGACTGGCAGCATTGCCACGTCGAATGGCAATGCTAATTCTTTGGCCAACGACCATGTACATCAGAACGTTCGGCCAGTCGAGATAGGGAGCTGGCTGCTACTCCAGTTTTTAGTGACGATTATGTGACCCAGCCCTCTGGTCACAAAAGAAGACGCGCACTTAGGCCCCATGACCCATGACCCATGACTCCAAATGGATCAACGCTGTAGTTACCCATAGGGACTTATAACTACATACTTCATATAGTATTTGAACACCGCTAAGCTGATAGCGACCTTAAAATTTAACAGATAGGGTTAATTTTTGAAGGGTCGTGAGCATGTCAAGAAAAGGGTTAGTTTCCTGCTGTAGGGTTTGCATTCCAGGGATAATATAGGTAATTTTAATGTCATTAAGGGCTTAAAATCTTAGTTGGTATTGCGGAAATGTAAGCACAGATTAGGTGGGTCACTGATAAGACGGTCACCTGCTGATGTCGTATTTATTTACTCCGCCATAAGGTTCATTTTGATAAACAGTAATTCCGTAATGGATATTGAAATTAATTGGTTTAGCTTGTAGTGTTGATCTGATATACTAATGTTTTACCTGACCTTTACCTTTTTTGAGTGACCTATTTGTAATGGACACAAAACTGTGTAGGTGTGATCTTATTTTCAATATACATATATGTCATATTAAGAATACCAAAAAAAGTCAAAGACCAGCCGGTTTATCCAAACAAATATTATGTAGAGAATAGATTTGATTTTTTGTATGTTTATTACGCTTTCATGCTAAAACAGCTAAACAGATTTGTATAAAATTTGGCAAATGGCAGACGATGACCTGGATTCGGACATAGGATAGTTTTAATCCCGATATTCCCACGGGACTTATGTGGGTGAAACCACGGGGTGCAGCTAGTTCTGTATAAAATTCACCATGAAAACTTAGGTGAAGTAAGCTCTCTTTCCACCTGATGCAACAGATTAAAAGATGCTGTAGATTTTGTAATATCTTGATTTAAAAGACTGCCCTTGGAGTTCCTTGCCCGTTCTTCTCCAGAGAGATCTACGTTTTGGAATGGGCAACTAGCTTCAACTTTCTGACTAACTGACTGACTATTTTAATTTTGACAATTCAAAAGTGCCTGTAAATCGTTTAATTGAAATACATGCTTTGAGTTTGAGTATATGCATAGCTCTTTTCACCTGACTTTTCTTCACGGTAAGATGTCTAGAGAATAGGGTGTCCTGTCAGTTCACCAAAAAAATATTTACAGGTTAGGTTCGAAGGGGATGACGGGGGCTCAAGTGAGCGAGCAAAGCAAGCGAACGAGCCCCCGTCCGCGTCATCTCCTTCGTGTTAGGTTCCTTTAAACCCTGTAGACGACTCTGTCTCTGTCACCTCTGACCTAGACTAGAGTCAAGAGCAAACCCATTTCAAATAAAAAAAAAAAGACAGAAATAGGGTATTATTATTGCTTGTAAACCAACTTGTTTTTATCCAACCCTAAGACGACCCACTGACCCTTATCATATTAACTTACAATACTGCCATGATCACTTTGTGACTAGTTTAGAAAATGTATTATAAAATGATAGATTGTCTATACGTGATTTTTCCAAAAGAATCTAAATGTTAAATGAAAAATTTATAAAAATGATTATAATGTATATCATCCGAAACATTTGTAAAGAGAAGCATTTGCGGAATAAGTTGATTGTGAAAAAAATAATATACGAAACGTTGGTTGTAAACTAAACATTTGTTAGACGTGTTGTGTGTGGTGAAACATTAGTGAACCACAGAATAGGTCGGGTTTTGTGTTTTTTTTTCCTAGAATCTTTTTGACACAAGACCTTAATAGCATTCAGGATCCGTTCCTTTCGAGGACCCTAGATAAATGTTCCGGATTCTCGTTAAAACGAAAATGAACGCCAGAAAATGACTGGCACTCTTTATAATAAAAAAGCGGCCAAATGCGAGTCGGACTCGCACACGAAGGGTTCCGTACAATATTTAACACTACACAGTTCTTGTATCCCCATACATGAAACGTGTAGTGTTAAATTTTAACTTTATTTTATTTTTATTATTTGTTGTTATAGCGGCCATAGTAACACATTGTTAAAATGTCAAGATATAGCCCTGTGACGGGCGAACGGACCGGTAATAGGGTCCCGTTAACTCTCTTTGCGTACGGAACCTTAAAAAAAACGCAAATTGTAATAGAAATTCAATCCTAACTTACAAATTGTGAGTCTCCTGAGCCGCAACTTATTTATCTCTGTTGACTTTAGAAATTTGGATGTCAAGCTCGTTTTAAGTTATAACATTATGTTTTTCTTTGATGTCCCCGACTGAGAGGTATAGAATAATAAGTTGAACTTAGTTACTTAATTTGAGGGTCGTTTTATTTTGGTAATTCTCGTGCTGAATAAAAAAAGTTTGGTTTACTAAATAAACAACTACATTTAATACTTTTACAAAGAGCTGTGGTGGCCTAGTAGTAACAGGCTCACTTACGAGTAAGGTAGGTAGGTCGTGGGTTCGGACCCAGCCAGGCGCCTTAGTTTGTTTCATCACCACTGCTCTCAAAACGGTGAAGAAATACATGTTGAGGAAATCGGCATGTCCTAGAACCAAACATTCAAAGACATGTGACATCCTGCCGATGCGCACATGGACTCACGTGGTAGATTTTAGCTTAGTCCCCCTCGAAGAGATAAGGCCTGTATCCCAGCAGTGGGAACATTATAGGCTGTTCATGCTATTGCTTTTATATTTATATCCACCTCATTTATTTAAAAAACCGCTAGCTAGTATGAGGCACCACAATGAAAGAAATAAGCAGTAAATCAAATGAAAAAACATTAATCTGAACTGCTTTAAACAGTTCCATATGAGCCTAACTTTTCAAAACAGTATTTTTATTGATTCGAAAACAGTTGAAGCAATTTAGGCAAAATGTTACCGTCATGACAGTAAACTTTAATGTTTTAAGTAGCTAAAAGGTCACAAAATTAACTTTTTTATTCATTTGGTGATATCGTTGAAGCCATTGAAAACTTACATTACAGCAATGGTGGTTTTCCTTTATTTTTGTTTTTTTTTTCAGTCAATGTATGTTCAATCATTAAAAGTTACTGTTTTGTCTTTTACTGTTTTACAAACATTTCTTCTTACTGTATAAAGTCAGTAAGTCTTAATGAAATCGCTTTACTGTGGTGTAGTAAGAAATTATTTTTTTTCAGTGCATCTACCTGCCTTGGCAATTAGGTATATTTTTTAGATTATGTAGGGACTATAGTCCGGCCGTCGAGAGAATGCGTTCCTGACACCTGTCAGTTTCATACAAACGAATACATACGTGTTTTGTGAATGTGATCTTTATTAGCTACCTACTTGAAATGTCGGATTGACGGTGTCAGGAACGCAATCTCTCGACGACTTGACTACATGAGTATTTGGTAACAAACTTAGGACGTCGCCTAAATCGTTGAACCAGAGTTTATAATTGATAATTTAATAGGCCAGTATTAACCACACAGTATCACGAATCGCTCCAAAATTCGATGTTGTTGTTTAGTAGTTCACAATTAACATCCACCTACAGCAATCTATTCTCTACACGAGATGCTATTAAGAGAAATCGAGAACAATAGGCAAACGGTTACTATCACCCCCGACTACCTTCCTGCAAGTACCTACTTACTTAAGCACCTTCATAACAAACGCGTCCCTTTGAAACTTGAGTAATTGAAAACAATACGTTACCTCAAAATTACCTTTATTAATATTAGGGACGCCGATATTTGGATATCACGTGACAAGGGGGCCTAAAAAGGCCACTTTGGCAGAATCATAAAACAATTCATATCACGCAATTTCATCTTTATGACAGTTTTGTATTGAGATTCGTAAATGCTATAGGTACACCTCTGCCTAACCCTTAAGGGATATATAGTCAAACAGATGAATTGCGTGATATGAATTGTAATATGATTCTGCCAATGTAGTCTTTTTAGGCCCCCAGAGCGGCCTATTGTAGGCCAAAGCAGCATTGCCACGTTGTATGGCAATGCTGATTATTGCCATACAACGTGGCAATGCTGCCAGCCTTTTGACAGCGATGCGGACGATTTTTTGATGCCCTTTGATTATTTCCCCTCCCCTTTTTATGTACTTGTTCATATTATTATTTTAAGACTGTTAGCTTTTTAAATTATGTAAATATGTGAATCTGTAATAAAAATATTGAAATAAAAAAAATATATAGAAAATAGATATAGAAGGCGATAGTTATAGCAATTTACATGGTAGTAGGTAATTTTTAGTCCTACATCGAACGTTATTACTTCCACAACCCATTAACTGGGTGGGTTAAGGAAATCCTTAGACCCGTTAAAGTAGCCGCAAATAACAGGGATGGTACGTAGGCTATGCCTACCTTTACAGAACCCAAGATTGTAGGTAATGCTTCACCTTTGAGAGCCTTTAATATTGCTTTAGGTATGATGATTGATATTAGAAATGTTCGAAAAAATTATGTAATAAAAAAAAATCTATGGAGAAGCCTAAAGTTTTTATACAAGGGATTATTCCCGTTCTTATCGCGCGGTTCGGACAGTGTTTGGCGCTAGTATAAAGTCATATAGTTGTGACGTTATTTCTGTGATAGTGCCGTCTTTGTCTAATAATTATTTGAAAAACTTTATTACTTGTTTTTTTGTTTTACACTTTCTATATAATATTGTTTGCACTATTTGCAAATAAATATTTATTTGAGGTTAAAATAAAAAAAATGTCATCATCCCTATTGTAAAATCAAATAAATTGTGGAGATGGATATAGTTCTCCTGCATCTAATTATTCTTCGCCTCCAAGGAATACAGAGCAGCCGGTAATCGATTCCCTGTTTACAATTTCTCAAAAATGGCTTCGAAAAATGAGCGTCACTTCAGTTCAGGATATTACATTGATGGTTCAATCAACCGAACACCCCTTTGAACAGCGGATATCTTCACTCTATGGCTCGCTATAAATTAGGTTTTTTTTCTACCACGAGTAGGATAATCTGAATGTATTTTCTCGAAGGTTTTCTACGCGAGGACTTTGTTTGCGTTAATACATAAAAATATAAAACAACAGACATTTGTCGGACAGAAGTAAAAATAATTTATACATTTTGTCGCATGATATATCCTTATCAATAATTCATATCATCTATGATTTTCTCTACAAAGATACACGACAAAAAAAACTTTTTTCTACAATCTTCTTTTAAGTCTTGTCATATTTTTCTAGAATAAAAAGAGAGATGTAAACATTCGTTCAAAAGTATGTCACCAAAAATCTATTGCTTTCAGACACATTTATGTCAAACTTATTCATGAGAAAGGTAATGTTTTTAATTTATTTATTTTTTGTTTCTTAGTGAAAAATAAAGATACAAAGTGCCTTATACATTTTCTAAAAGTCAACCAAGGGTGGTGGTCTTTGCGATTTTAAATCCATTTCTCGCTATTGAGACATACAATTTTATCTTCTTTTTAAAATTCCCCAACACCGGATAAACAACAAACTAAGACATAGTCTCACAAAAACACTTGAGCCGCCAGCGCTTATTCCATTCAATCAAACCTGGCTAATTGCCGGCGAGCGAGCGGTCATTTAACTCCCGCACTCCCGCCCATCAGTAGCGCACGCGATCGCATGATTAGAACCTTTGAACAATATATTACTTAAGTAAAAAAACCTCCAGCTAATGGACCTAATAGATTTAGAACAAAATGTTGTAGATAGGGATCTACGAGCATATAGAACCAATTGCGCAGCTCGTGCAAGAATAACTTTGTCGTGCTATGATTTTTATGGGCTTCGAGAAAACACATTTCTTTACTCTCGTTTTTGTGAGTTTTTTTTTGTATGTATGGGATGAGTATTAATAGTCTAACATATCTTTATTATATAGTAAAAGAAGATAGTAAATTGATAGCATAATCCACACAGCCCACAATGTTCCCACTGCTGGGACACAGGCCTTCTCTCGGTGAGAGGGAGTGGACCGGAATCCACCACGCGGACCCAGTGCGGGTTGGTAGATGTCACATGTCTTTGAATTTTTGGTTCTAGGACATGCCGGTCTCCTTACGATGTTTTCTGTCATTGTTTTAAGAGCAATGGTGATTAAATAATTTACACAACGTAATGTGCATGCTTTGGTACGAACCCACGAAGTACAACTCATGGCACAAATGACGTATGACTTGAACCCATATTCAGATTAGGCGTAGTTGAAGGGGTTAACTGTACTAAATATTGGTTATGGAGCCTTTTCCGAAATATATTGGGCTCGGTTTCCAGTGTAACCAGATTCAGCTAATATCTGTATTTTACATGGAGCGACTCCCTATCTAATCTCCACTATTCTGTTCAACTATGTAAACCACAAGTTAAAGAGGTCAGTGGAATCTTATAAGTCAACGTAAGGAAAAAAAGCCAATTTCTATTATTTTCGTAATAAAAAGCATTATTATCCTCCGTTCTCCGCTTCCTACGCAGATTTCAATATAATTTAGTCATCCTCGGAGGGTCCGAGGTCATAAAACGCAGAGCATTCATCGGAGACTACTTTATTGTTCAAAAAACACGAAGTTGAGGTTATGCACCTTGAACTTTGATGAGTTGGATTTAAAAATTGAATTAATTTCTCGCTGTGAACAGCCAGATTTATTTTTGCGAACGTTCTCATCTGAACTCATTTCTATTTTCGGGGAGTCAATGTTTAAAAAAGTCAAACAGTTCTTGTATAATTATTTTAAATCACATTGATTTTTATTTTCGTTGTCAATTTCTTAGTCATAATGTTGCTCTCAGAGGTAAAATAATTGAAAAGGGATTGTAATAGAATTACGATTGTGAAGATGTTTCTTATTAAAATGTTTTATATAGACAAATTCTAAATTAGGTACATAATTATATTTGAATTAAGAATTTGAAATAATTTTCAAGTTATGGAACAATAAACTAAATGTCATCCTTAACAAAGTTCAAATTCCATTTCAACCAAAAACTTATTAGAACCTTTTTGTTACAACAAATGGTCTCTCAAAAATCAACTGCGAATACATTCACTAAAGTAGATAACTGACGATGGAATATAAATTATCTGAGATTATGAACACGAGTATCTGAACAAAAGTTTGAGAGTCCTAGGACTACCTACTTAATATTGTACGGCTCGACTGGCTATTTACTTGTATGTACATAACAAAAAAGCATGGCGGAGATTAAGGCAAATCTGTGTGGTAGTCTATTAGGTAGTCTGAACCTTTTTTTTTCTTTTTCCGATGTGTAAAGTCCTCATAGATGTGCTCTGCCCTGGGGCAGGCGGCGGGATCTGTCAGACTCTTACTGACTAAAAACCACCCCAGTGTTCCATCTCACACCAACGCCGGGAGTCGAGGGAACGTACGATCATTCCGCAACCCCCGACTGAGGTACTCTGACCTTTTTTTTTTTTTGTCGCTGAGAAATGACATTACGCATCTCCGCTCGTCGGGGGACGAGACGGAGTATGTGGGACTCCCTGCCAGAGTGGCAGTATACCCACTAAAACTCAGCGGTGTTCCCTCGTCGCCGTGATGGGAGGGTCATGGGAAACCGGCTCAGCCTTTACTTCCACGACCCTCCCGGCGCATGCCCGCCTAGCTGGCGGGCCCCGCGTGCCCCCCGAGCGGGAGCTGGGGGGCGACGGGAATGGCCGGGAACACCTGGCCATTCCCGTCCGACACTGGTGGAGGCGCGTGCGATGCAAGCGAGGGTGCCCCCGCACCCGTCGCCTGCTGGCCTCCACCTGGGAGGAGTCGGAGATGACCGTCATACTGACGTCTTCTCCGACCCCTCCTCCGCCTTCGGAGCGGCGCCGCGAGAGGGTCTTCCTCCCGCGCGCGCTCCGCCGCCTCCTTCGTGACGTGTTCGCAGAAGGAGGCGACTGCCGCCCAGGACCCCTCGTCCCTCAGCATGGCGTTGACCACGCCGGGGAGCGAGAGGTCCGTTCCGATCGCCGCCGTGAGACTGCGGCGCGGCTCGGACCACGACGGGCACACCGCGAGAGTGTGCTGCGCCGTGTCCTCCGCCGCGCCACAGTCGTGACACGACGGCGTCTCCTCCCGTCCGATCCGGTGCAGGTACGATCCGAAACAGCCGTGCCCGGACAGCACCTGCACCAGACGGAACGAGAGGAACCCGTGCCGCCGCTCGAGCCAGTCCCGCAGGACCGGCCCGAGCGCGTCGAGGGTTCGGCGGCCGAAGGCTGCGGTGGCGAGGTCCGCCGTCCAATGGACGACGATGGCGTCCCTCGCCTCCCGCCGGACGGCCTCCCGCTCTTCCGGGGCGGGGCGTTCTCCTCTCGCCCTCCGCCCCGCCGTCCATTCGTGCACTCTGGCGAGCACCCACGCCTCGAGCTCCCAAGGCGGGGTGCCGGCCAGAGCGCACGCCGCTGCACAGCCGACCGTGCGGTAGGCCCGCGCAACCCGCTGAGCAATGGCCCTCTGGGGCGCCCGCAACGCGGCGGCGTTCTCCCTCCGTCGGAGGGAGTCCTCCCAGATGGGGGCCCCGTACAGGGCCATGCTCTTCAGGATGCCGGCGTAGAGTTGCCGGCATCGTGCGCTGGGCCCCCCCAAATTGGGGAGAAGCCACGACAGCGCCCCCGCTGTCTTCAGCAGGCGCGCCGACAGCCCGCTAAAATGCGGGCCGAAGCGCCACCTGCTGTCGATCACGAGGCCCAGATATTTCATCTGGGCCTTGATCTCGATCCTGACGCCCTCCACGAAGATGTGGGCGTCAGGCGGGGGGCGCTGCCGAGGCCCGTGGAACCACACGGCCTCGGTCTTGTGCAGCGCCACCTTCAGACCTAGGCGGCGGATCCTCGCTGCGACCAAGGATCCGCCCGCCGAGGCCAGGTTGGCCGCCTCCCTGAAACTCTCCCCCCGGGCGGTGAGGAGAGTGTCGTCCGCGTAGCAGACGACACTCGTGCCTCGGAGGAGAGTTCCCCGCAAGAGCCAATCGAAGCCGACGTTCCAGAGGAGAGGTCCTAAGACTGACCCCTGTGGAACGCCGGCCTCGGCGGGATATCGCCGGACCTGGCCAGTTCTGTCCACCAGGAGGATCGCCCGGTCCTCCAGGTAGCTGGCCAGCAGACTGCGCAGGTATCGAGGCACTCCGTGGAACCGGAGCGCCTCTAGGATGGTGGAGTGGGGAACAGAGTTGAAGGCGTTGGCGATGTCGAACGACACCGCCAACACTCCGTCCCCCGCCTCCATCGCCCCCTGCACCTGCCCCTTGAGGCAGGCCAGCGCGTCCACCGTCGAACGCTCAGCCCGAAAGCCGAACTGAGCGTCCGACAAGTCCGGCCCGACATCCCGCAGATGGCTCTTCACGCGAGCAGCTATTATCCCCTCGAACATCTTTCCGACCTCATCGAGGAGAACGATGGGCCGGTATGCCGAGGGGGAGTCTGCTGGGCGGCCCTCCTTACGGAGGAGGCACAGCTGCCCCTCCTTCCACGGTTTCGGGAACCTCCCAGACGCAAGGCATGCGCTGAAGAGGTCCCGAAACCGCTCCTCCATCAGAGTGGCGGCGATCGCCACCACCCTGGCGGGGACGCCGTCGGGTCCCGGAGCCGTCTTCTTGGCGCGGACGTGGAAAACCGCCGCGCCAAGTTCCGACTCCGTGACCGGAGGGGCCTCCTCTGCCTCCTCGTCCTCCAGCGGGGCTCCGCGCATCTCTGGCGGGGTGAAGCTGTCCCTGCGCGGGAACAGGGACCGAACCACCCCGTCCAGAAACGAGGGCTCCAGGGTCTCGGCAACCGGGGGGCCAAAGGGGCGCAGCTTGTTGCGCGCCGCCTTATATGGCCTCCCGTAGGGGTCGTTGTCGAGACCCTCCAGCAGCTCGGCTCTCGCCGAGTCTCTGGCGGCGGCGATGGCCCGATCGAGGACCAGTCTCGCCTCCGAGTACACCTCGTAGAGGTGGTCCTCGTTGGCCGGGTCCCGTCGACGCCGCCGTCGACTCCGCGTGTAGGCCCTCCTTGCCTCCACGCAAGCTGCTCGGAGCCCCGCCAGCTCCGCCGACCACCAGTACACGGCGCGTCCGTCTGGCGGTCGGCCAGACCGAGGCATGCTGGAGTTGCATACCTCGGTCAGAGACTGGCGCAGCTGCCCCGCTGCGGCGTCCACATCCAGGCCGGCTGTAGGCGGTGACAGCCAGTCCTGGATGAACGCCGCCTCCCCCGCTGCCTCCCTGTCCAGGCGGGTCAGGGCCCACCGCGGAAACGGCGATCGCCCCGAGAGGGGCCGCCTCCCGCCGGGGCCACCGGCGGAGATGTCGAACCGCACGTAGCGGTGGTCCGACATGGTCTCCACCGGGTCCACCCGCCAGTTCAGCACGCGCGCGGCCAACGCAGGGGTGGCGAAAGTGACGTCCACTATCGAGCCACCCTGCCGCCGCACGCATGTCTGGACGCTCCCCCTGTTCAAGAGGGAGAGTCCAGAGGAGGCTGCCCACATCTCGACCGCCCGCCCGCGGGCGTCGGTGGCCGGGTTGCCCCAGGTCACCGACTTGGCATTCAGGTCTCCCAGCACGGAGACCTGACGCGGAACCGCCCTGCCGACCACTGCGGCCAGGACTCCGAGAAAATTCTCAAAGTCCTGGAGAGGACGGTTTGGGGAGAAGTAGACGCCCACGAGCGCCACCTCTCCCCACGCGGCGGCCACGTATCCCGGTCCCCTCTCTAATAGCGAGAGGGGAGGGGAGTCCGTGGAAGACCGCGCCGCTAGTGCCACCAGGCCGTCCTCGTCACCCAGCCAGCTGCTGGGGATCGAGTACGGCTCGGCGACCACCGCTACGTTCACCAACCACTCGGCCATGACCTGCACTACCAGGTCCTGGGCCGCTCTGCAGTGGTTGGCGTTCGCCTGGAGGATGTGGTAGTCGGAGCACATTACTCCGACATCGCACGATCCTCCTCGGCTGCCGCCGCTGGAGCTGCAGCGGCGGCGACGACGGCAGCGGTGGTGGCGACAGGGCGAACCTGCGCCGGCACTATGCCCTTTTTGACGGGGGGCTTGCAGCCCCGGCCCGCCATCCTGTGGTCCGCGGGGCGGCCACTTGCAGCGCACGCCTTGCAGTGAGGCGTGGTGGCGCTGCAAGCGGCACTCTTGTGTCCCTCCTGTCCGCATCGGTAGCACGAGGCTCCCCAATCGGACTTGGAGGGACACGTGGCTCGGGTGTGGCCGAGGGCGCAGCACTTGAAGCAGCGCATAGGCTGGTCTTCAAGCGCTCGGACCACAGCCGAGCTGAGCCCCACGAGCAGCCGTCCCTTGGTCGCAGCAAGGACGGCCGCAGCCGCGGCAACAGGGCACTCGACACGGACGATGCCCATGCCGCGGCGACCGACCCCGATGGCTCCGGCCCTCACTGCGCCAGCGACGCAGCCTCCAGCCGTGGCGACAGCCGCCACCACATCCTCCTTGGTGACCGAGTCGTCCAGCTCGGTCACCTCCAGGGATGCGGTCTTGACGGGCTTGACGACCGTCGCCACATCCGCGATGACCTCTTGCAACTTTGTTGCGAAGAGGTCCGCGTTAGCGCAGCGCTTCTCCCCCGCAAACTCGAAGATTCGAGCTCCGGCCTGGGTTCGGCGGCACGTAATGCCGCCGATCCCCAGCCGGGAGGGATCAGCATTCGTACGAGCCCGTCTAAGGACGGACTCGTACGTCTCGCCGCGCTCCGCGGCCTCCGGGGTGATGGTCACCACGACGGCCGCGGTTTTGGGAGGAATTAACTTCCTCCCGCCGGCTTTGGCTGGAGCCGCTTTCGCTGGCGCTACAGGCGCAGTCGCAGCGGGCTTGGGGGCCGCCTTTCCCCCAGCCTTCTTCCTTTCCCTCCTGACCACTTCCGACCACGACATGTTGGCCGGGGTGGTGGAGGGAAGGAGGACGTCCTCCGCCTGCGATGTCTGGGGGGCTGCTGCTGGAGGAGCAGCCGACGCAGCCGCCCCAGACGCACCCTCCGTGCCCGTGGTGGGGGGGGTTTGAGGAGCACCATTGCTCCTCTTGCCCTTCCCCTTGCCCTTGGAGGGCTTCTGGGCCTGGGGCTGCGCCCCCGATGCCGGGCCTGCCACAGGCGCAGGTTCCGGCTCCCGCGGTGGCGGCTTATCCGCCGCTAGCGGCGGGCGAAGCCGCCTTTCCGGCAAGAGCCGGTCCTCAATGCCTGCGAAACAGGCTCTGGTGAAGGCCCTCTCCTCCATTACGACCTTTCGGAATAATTCCTCAAGGTCGGAACGGGAAGAGGAGCCTCCTACCACCGGCACCGGGGCAGGCTGGGCAGGCTGGGCAGGCTGGGCAGACTGGACAGGCCGAGCCGTGGCCTCAGCCAGCTTCTGATGAAGCTGGCTGACTTCCGCCTGCAGGCGATCCACCCTCGCCTGCAGCTGCCGCGTCTCGTCGCTGGCCGTCCGCCGCACCAGCTCCAGGACAATGCCGTGCATGCTGGCTGCACGGCATTTGAGGGCCTTCTGGAAGGTCCCCTTCAAGTTGGAGGACTTGGAGGCGACCTCCAGAACTTCCTCCTTGTCCTGGAGCGCCATGCGCTCCAGCTCCGCCAGGGAGTGGTCGGCGTACAGCACGGTGGACGTGCCGTAGCCAGCCCTCGACCTGGCGGCCCGCGCCTGCTGCTCCTTCGCAGCGACCCGCTCCTCCAGGTCCTGCTGCAGCTGCTCCCTCCTCGCCAGGCCCAACTGACGCTCGGCGTCCACCAGGCCCACATCGTGAGTGGAAGCCGAAGCAGAAGTCGAAGCCTTCTTAGGCCTCGACTTCTTCTTCGCCTTGTTTGACTCCGAGGAGCCGCCGGACCCGAGCCTCAGGTAGGCCCGCTTTCTCTTGAGCCGGTCCGTCTCGGCCGCCGACGTATCGACGACGGAGCTGTCGGAGTCCGACATCAAGTCTGGCGCTCCGAACAGGCTGGCCGCAGAGGGTGCGCGATCAGCCTCCGACGCCGAAGCGTCGCCAGCGAGGCCCTGGGAAGGGCCGATGGATTGGCCCTGAGAAGGGCCGTTGGGTTGGCCCTGAGAAGGGCCGTTTGAATCGCCCTGGGAGGGGCGATGGGTTAAAAACCGCCCGGAGGCGTCACGGGTTTGTTTCTTCTTCATTTTATTCGCAGCGCGCATCGATAGCTGCGAATCACAGCGCACTTTAGCCGCCGGTCTGCCACTCCGTTACGGTGGTCAGACACGGCGTTGCCCAGGGGTCACGACGGGGACGTATGCGCTGTGGGGGGACCCCCAGGTACTCTGACCTAGCTCAACCTGGCCTAGCTTACTATTTAGACGTTGATAATGTACTTATATCACTTGATCAGTCCTATCCTATTGCATTGTAGATATAATTGTCTATTCTGTTGAAAAAGCTAGGCCATCGCTTCGTAAGAAGCGTTCTTTTGTCTTTTAATAACAAACATTGTGATCATCAATCTGATCGCTATGCTAAATTTAAGGCCATATTCAGTCCTTATTTATATTTCATACATAATCCTGCATACTACATATTATTTTAAATGCGAAAGTAACCGCAGACAAACTCGTGGGTAACAGCTAGTATAATATTCACAATATTGTAAATAACACAGGCATTCACGTACCCACAATAATTACGGATTTGTGTTTATTTTATTAATTAGTAATTAATCCAATAATACCAATCATCTAAGCTCATTTAGCAGTATTGTTTATAATAGCCGGCCATTAACAATCTCAATTACGTGGACGTAATCAACGCTGTAGCATAAACATAAATTAACATCGACTATTGTTAAATTATAGTGCAGCAGAATGAGGCAGGAAATGTGTGCATGCGAGTAATGGGAACATGGTATGCATGTCATGATTTCATCTGTAAGTAAAAATATTGTTAAATGTAGGTTGAAAATAACAAAGAAATGAAACATTATCTGGGTAGAGTTTGCAACGGTTTAATTATTCATTTATTTAGTACATTAACAGCAGTACATACAAATAATTAAAACAGAACAATCTATATCCTAATAATAAATCTATTCTCTGGAACTACTATTCCGATTTGATAAATTATTTTTGTATTTGATAGCCCAATTCTTGAGGAAGGTTATTTAATATCACGCTACGACGTCTAAAGGCTAAACTTATAGTTAAAAAGATTTCAACAAACTCAAGATGTTGTTGATTTTTTCTTGTTCCAGTGTGTTCTAGGCCATATGACAATTTAGACATTGTGTAGTGATTGTGAAATGTCATGACATTTGAGTCCGCTTTGTCCGTCGTAGAAGGAATTTTCTTCCTTTCTCTTTACATTTTAGTACTGTCATGCTATTTATTTCCAAGATAGACAGCAGTACGTAGATTATAATGGGTGTGAATCCGACCCATATTACACCTGGTCCGGTGTGAGTCAACGCAGCAATTTGGGGCATCTCGAATTCATCTTAATGATAAACGACTTGCCAGAAGTCGTTAAACATGGCTCTTGTTTATTATTTGCGGATGACCTCAAGTTGCTGCTCTAGGTTAATAATGAATCCGATTGCGAACGATTGCAGGAGGATATACATAGGGTAGTGGAATAGAGTCAGAATAACGGGCTTTTCTTTAACGAGTCAAAGTGCTCGGTGAAGAGTTTTACGCGCGCGCGAGCCCCTCTAGTGCACGAGTACGTGGTGGGCGCCGCGCCTGTGCAACGGTGGTGCGGGATTTGGAGGTTATCGTCACTCCCGAACTATCGTTTCGCGATTATATTACGGTTATCTGTAGAAGGGCGTTTAGAAACATGGGATTTATTCTGCGACAGACAAGGCACTTCACTAACATTGCAACAGTCACAGTCCTGTATGACGCACTTGTCAGGAGTCATCTGGTACATAGTGCTGTCATATGGGCTCCGCATGAGGCCAAGTACTCGGTAATGCTGGAACGCGTACAGAAATACTGCTGTTAATTTTATGTTATAATGTAGATTAGAGTAGGCTATAAGTATGTTGTTGTTTTTATTTTATTTTGTGTTATTTTGTTTTATTTAGGGAATTTTTGTACAATTAGTTTTTAAGGTTATTTATAGTTTTAAATTGTAAGTTAAGTTAATTTTAAGACCACGCTATCGCATTAGGTATTATACACCTGTAATGATAGTGGTAGGGAGATCTAGTGTAGACACAATCAAGGTACATTTGAATTAAGAATTTGAGATTATTTTCAAGTTATGGAACAACAAACTGAATGTCATACTTAACAAAGTTCGAATTCCATTTCAACCATTTCAAAAACTTATTGGGACTTTTTGTTACAAAAATAGTCACTCAAAAATCAACATAGAAAACAATGTAAATTTTATCGGAGATTATGAACACTACAACTCAGACAAATACAGATAAAATCAAATTTCTATCACCGATCACCAGCGTGCACAAGGTAACGAACTAGTGGTTAACTCCTCTTTGATGTGAGCACCAAAAGTGATGATGACCTCACATTTCCCTAAAGATCAGTGGTAACAGCTATTAGGCCTGTATTTAGCCGCACTCCAGATCGTCGAAGTTAGAATATTAATGAGGCCATGTCACAACTGCCGAGAGTTTGCGAACAATATGCCACAGTACCACATTAACTATCGATGTTTGTAGGCACACGCGTTTGGAATTAGTGGTATCAATCTGTGATTAGTTTAAAGTGAAGCCCCAAGGTAGCTCACGAAATTCAAATTTTCTATAATTTTTTGCAAGTTGCCGGCGGGCGGAGAAATTGGCGTCGTGTCGTCGCTCGAGCAGTCAGGCTCAAAGAGGTGGCAGGCAGTATGCGCGCTTTAATAGAATGACATGCGGTCGTGGGATCGGCCGCAGTTGGTGGTTGGGCCCACTAGGCATGGCAGGCTGATACCAGTCGGGGTTGCGGCGAATGCACAGGTATGTCCCGGGCCCCCGAATCATGGTACTAGAAGGAACAGTGGGGTTTTAGACGGTGAGAGCTCGACGTAACCCTCCGTTCTCCACAGACAGAGGGTATCCATGAGGATTTCACCATAAAAAAAGGTAGTGTCATGTTGAATGT
This sequence comes from Gortyna flavago, assembly GCA_963669345.1. Taxonomy (NCBI): domain Eukaryota; kingdom Metazoa; phylum Arthropoda; class Insecta; order Lepidoptera; family Noctuidae; genus Gortyna; species Gortyna flavago. The sequence continues at coordinate 6,042,619 of OY770129.1, read as the reverse complement.
TGATTAAAATATGATTCGCGAGCATAACAAATATGACTTTACAGAATTATTATATCATACAAAAAACGTAAGATAATTTGATTTTTGCTGGCTACCTAGCGCACCCCCTTTAAGTTGTCAGCATCCGCTGGATTTGGGTAGAACAGGATCATTGCAGCGAGACCTACGAGTACCAGGACCTGATAATACGATATATTTGTCAATAAATAAAAAAAAAAACACATTTTCACGAAAGGTAATAAAATAAAGAAAACAATGTATGAAAGGATCTTCTAAAATAGTCGGATTGTCGCCTCTCACCTGTCGCCTGTCGGTTTTTTTAAATAGGCCCCAGGAGCCGTTTTTCAGCTGAGGTAGTGATGATGATCAGTTATGATGGATATCTTTTAGATAATGATAATGTTGCATCTACAACGCCACATGAGAACTAATATGCATCACACGGTCTTCACACAAAATACTTCATCGTTTTTTTTATAAACCGGCATTTCGCGGCTCAACCTATGAGGTTGTCGTCTGCTTAACCGGGCTTGCCTGTGGATGCCTCAATAAATTAAGGTCTCCCCCTGTGGGGAACGAGCCTCGGGTTAGGGCGTCGCTGGGAGAGGGCAGCAAGACACGGGCTGGATCGGAATTGGATGAATTTAAAACTATAGGCTCAGCAGCGTGGGCTGGTTCAAGCAAGGGCCGGGGCGGACATGGTATGGGGCGTTGCGACGGGCCTCGGTGGCGAGGACAGAAGGATGACAGTCGGGACTTGTACTTTCTGAGAGTACTGGTGGCCTTACTACTCTCCTGCCAGGAGTCGTGGCGTTGTCGGGGATGGTACGGGTATGCCTCGGGCGGCGAATCCTGCTTATGCGGGCGGCTGCTGCAATCAGGGGATTGGGGTGCTTCATAGAAGTATCAAAGAAACGCTTGAAGAGGCGTTTCATGAACTGCTGGACGGTGGGCATTCTGAGATCTAAGTCTAGACTCTCATTACGGACATAGAAGGGGCTCAAGCAAAGTTTACCGCGCAACTAGCATATTAATGTCGCCACCAACTGGCTTAATTAGCCATTCAGTTAACTTCCTAGCCTTTTAACTAAACGGCGCCGTTCAACTAGCTGTCTGAATGACATTCAGCCAATGCGGACTTCGAAAAGGGTACGCAGAGTTGTTTTATACTCCCAAATTACGCTAAAATTCCAAATTGATGGCAAAAAATCCAAATTCCGGGGAGCTACTGTGAATTTCCTAATGGGAAAATCCAATAACACTTTTCCCCGATCGAATTCCAAAACCCGACACTGTTACAGGGTACTTACCTTTGCGAGGAAACGATGCCTACAGTTCTGGAAGCATTCACCTCTAATACAGTTAAAGGGTGTCTTTTTTGGGTCAAAAAATGCTCAGCTTTATAAAATGTCCAACAGTGAAAACATTCCGCCATCCCGTCCCACTTTCTCGGTAACGCTCCCTGAATTCCAAACGGGGTTCAATTAGTCCTCTGTGACTAATAATTACTGGAACTGTTGCTCTGCTTCACCTGACGCGAATCATAAATATTTTGACAGTCACATGTTTTCCAACAAATTGATTGATTAAACCCAATTTCTATTGTGTTAGGTTTAATTAATGGATTGTGAATTTTGGATTGTTTCAAATGTTAGGCCGTAATTTATTAGGTTGAACGAACGTTATGTATGGAATCGAAACAATATATTGGGAATCTGTTTTGTCAATAGTAACGCGTTGGTATTTTTAAACAATCATTAGACTTACCTATTATCAGAAAGCTTAAGAGCGTTTATGCCGTACGGCATTTCATACAAAATTTCAAGCCGTTGTTTTTCGAAATTAATGAAACGATTTTAATGAAACTACATACGCATAAGCAGGATACAAAGGTCTAAAAAGTTAGCAGAGAACATTTTCTAAATGTCTTATTTAAAAAAAGATAACTGGATATCTCTGTTTCTATGGAAACTTTAAAATCGGTCTAATATGGCTGTAACACAATTTTTCGAAAATGTTCTCTGCAAAGTTTCATTGCTCTCAAAGTTTCATTAAAATCCGTTCATTCATTTCGAAAAACAACGGCTTGAAAGTTTGTATGAAATGTCGTACGGCATAAACGCTCTTAACAGCCAAATGAACTAGTGTCTACAGCCAAATATCCGTATTTTTATTACTATTTAGCCATCAATTCTTTACTTAACAATACCAACTAGAGCAAACTCTAACTCAAATTATTTCAATTAAACCATTTAAAGGCACTTTGAATTGTCAAAGGAGTCAGTAATTCAGAAAATGAAGTTAGTTTGCCCATTCCTAAGTGTAATAGGTTCTTATAGGAGAAGAATGAACAAGACACTCCCTGGCCACTTTTATAAATGATATTGAAACAAAATATTAATATGTTATTATACCGGGTGACTTTTTCTACCATCTGGACAAAAATAGGGTATATACATATAAAAGGTGAAAGGAATAGAAGCCTATGGCAAAGTTTTTTTTTTTTTTCAAAAATATATTCAACTTAAAGGCAGCCTTTTCTACATGCGGAAATTATCATTGAATTCGTAGCGACATACAATCCTTTGATTGAAACCATCGGCCGGCAAAAAAAAGTCTGTACCTACTTCTACTGTTTATACCCTGTTTGTGTCCAGACGGTAAAAAAACAGCTTAATTAACTTATTACATTAGGTTCTAAATTAAATGATTTACTAATACAAATAAATACAAAACCAAAAGAACACTTAGGCGTCCAAGTACTCGTCCACATCGCTGTCATCCGGAAACGTGTCCAGAAGACTGGCAGCATTGCCACGTCGAATGGCAATGCTAATTCTTTGGCCAAAGAACGACCCAGCCCTCTGGTCACGTGAAGTGTCGACCAGTCGGCGAGAAATTTCCTTAAAAAGGAGGGGCGCACTCGGGCCCCATGACTCGAGCATTTCGATCCCAAACGGCTCAAACATGAATTACAGTTATGGCGCGCAAGGGTGTCACAGACAAATATGTGGGAACGATTTAAAAAGGCGCACATCTATATAATATTCCCTCCAATATTATTTCCTACTTTATGTTCATCTCCCTCTCTCACACACCCCCTATCACTTAACAGTACCTACATACAACCACAAAGCTACGCTGTAGAACACTTACGAATGCACTCAATGCACCTTTTGACCATTCAACCGGAGAACATTAAGATGCGCGGTAGAAAAGTGTTGACCTATATTTTGTCGATGAAAAATGTGAAATGTATGTATGTGTCTTTGAAATATTGATATAATATGCGTTGCGTATATATCGATATCTATGCTATAAATGCACTTTGCTATTTGTTGTTTAGTGTAATTTTATGATATACTAGCTTTTGCCTGCGAATTCGTTCGCGTGGAAATCGTAAGATAGAAAATATACTAAAATTACAGCCACATCAAAAAATCTAGACCCTTCGCGTCGGATCGCATCCTTTGTTTTCGCTTAGCGTTCATTCCAACTTTCTTTTCCTTTTGCTAGGCTCCTAAGGGTCGTAGCGTGATGCCAAATAGTCTATAACTATACTTTCTCAAGAATTGGGCTATCCAATGCAAAAATATTTTTAGATTTCAGATATTAGCGCGTTCAAACCAACAAACGAACAAACTCTTTAGATATCCTGAATATTTTTTTTCTATTTGACTGGTTTAGTTAACTTAAGCGGGTTATTTAATATGCATATCCAGGTTGAATAAGCCTAGATAAAGTCATAAAATTCAGATCTTCACAATAAAATTTCGTCAAATTTACTCCAATCTAGTTTTTATGATAAATTAAATGAAAAGTTTCACCATCACTCTAAAATGAATTTAATGTCGTAGGTACCATTTCTGCATTGAATTTTAATTTGCTTTGTATTGGCTCTATTAACTTAAAGAAGCCTAGTTGTTTTGGAAATATACCTACTACTCTTTTTGCCGAACGAGCAGCCACACTCATGATTAAAACTCCAAAGCGACATCCAGGTTCGCTATCCCGAAATTCAGACTTATTTCAAAGGCTGAAATGAAATTACATGTTTATTTCCGTAAGTAAATCTTTTAGGACACTTTTACACGTCATCAATATTTTGTTGGTCAATATTATAAAACTAGATGGCGCCGGCGTTTCCTAGCTGACTGTTCCCTGAGAAAAATGCCGAAACAAACTCAGAGCTTATAACATCAGCTATAAGCCAGTGAAAGTCCCGTCTAAATCGGTCCAGCCCTTTTAGGAGATTAGCCGGAACAAACAGACAGACAGATTTTTTTTTGTCATAAGTACCTTTCATACTTGCATATGCATTTATTAAAAAGCTATTTATGTAGATAGAAGGGTCACACTACAGCAACCGCGGGAGTCTGTTTATTTGTTTGTCCCGAATCTCGAGGTCATATCAATAACTGGTAATAGTTCAAGTTTACTCAGTTCAAAAGTAGGCCAAATATGACGTGGATTTTTTCATTATTACTATTAAATATGTGAAGGTTTTCAATCCTCCATTTGAAGTCTCGCATATTTATAACAGTGAGTATTGATGTTGAGAAGAATTTGTATTTGAAAAAATTGAGAAAGTTCCTGACTGAACTTTCTCAATTTTTTCAAATACAAATTCTTCTCTTTTTAAGGATTAAACATTATATTATTAGGATTTTATATGAGTGTAACAATGGAAGGGCCTTTTAAAGAAATAGCCACTGCAGCTTTGAGTTGATTTATCCCAACAGACGTGATATATGCATCAGTCATCGCGTAGCTCAACCCATTTAAGGAGCTCAACGACCCTTCATACTACGCTAACATTTATTAAGTCATGTACTCAATCTAGGCTGTGCTGTAACTCTCAAAACATACTAAAAAATGTTATGAGCCACCATTCCAAATAGAACCTACAACATTGCCAAATGTTGGTCAAAATATTAGCTCTTATAGACGCTAAAATATGCAATTTAGAAATTCACTGATGATGTTTTGGCTTAATACTCATACTCAGCCTATAATGTTCCCACTGCTGGGACACAGGCCTCCTCTCTATGAATCTAATCTACCACACGGGCCCAGTGCGGGTTGGTAGATGTCACATGTCTTCGAATTTTTGGTTCTAGGACATGCCGGTTTCCTCAAGATGTTTTCCTTCACCGTTTTGAGAGTAGTGGTGATGATATAATTTACACAAAGTAAAGCGCCTGTCTGGGTTCGAACCTACGACCTACAACTCGTAATTCGCGGCCGTGACCACTGGGCCACCAATGCTCTGGTTTAATAATGATTGTCAAAAATTCTCATAAAATTTAAAATTCCGAGGTCAATAATGAACATCGTTACAATACGAAAGTATCAAAGCTATTATCATTAAGAAGTCACAAGGGTCGGCAAAGAGGAATGAAACCTTTGACACGGTCCACGAGGCACTTTTTCCTTTGCCTTTGATTTCAAACGTCGGGCCGCTGTGGATCACTTGGTCGCCCAATATATCTACGGATATATACATCCTGTTTCTTACACTCCATAAAATCGGTCGAGAGTTATATGCATCAAGCTGAAGGTTAATATACAATGTGGAGGCGACTAAATGACAATAAATCAAAACACTGACAATACTAAAGCATAGGATTATTTTGAAACTATTAAATAAATCCACACATCGAAATTAAAAACGTAATTATTTCAAACAAACTAAATAGTAGTGGATAGTGGATGTATTTAATTTTGTCGTCTCCACCTTGTTACGTTACTTTGCAATGTTTAAATCTATCCTGATGAATCATTATCGCAACTAGTTGATTGACAGTAAACGCGGTCCACATAGACCTTCGTTTGGGGAAGCCTAATCAAGTCTCTGATCAGTAAATTAGCATTGAAGTCTCGTATTATTTGAATCACAATCAGCCTTTAATGTTCCTACTGCTGGGACACAGGCCTCTGTCTGTCTCTGTGAGAGGGAGTGGGCCATAATCCACCACGCGGGCCCAGTGCGAGTTGGTGGATATCACATGTCTTCGAATTTATGATTCTAGGACATGCCGATTTCGTCACGATGTTTTCCTTCACCGTTTTGAGGTGTGGATACAAAAAGTGAAGTGCCTGACTGGGATCGAACACACGACCTACAACTCGTAAGTCGGGGCTGATACCATGACATCTGACCATGTTACCTATCTTATTAGTTTACCAAATAACAACACGCAGTCTTTTGAGATAACAGGAGATTATTGAACTTGCACCTGCACTGAGCAAGTTCAGGATTTCACCATAAACTTGGTTTCATTCTTATATTAGAACTAACATCTGCCCGCGACTTCGTCCGCGCTATATTTCACCCTCCCCCCATTCACCTTCTTACTGGTGGAATTTCGAAAAACCCTTTCTTAGTGGAGACTTACTCTTCACAAAGAACACACCCTCCAAACTTCATGTCTCTAGGACCAGCAGTTTAGGTTGTGCGTTGATAGATATCACTCAGTCAGGACCTTTAAATAAGTAATAAGTCGTCAGGACTTTGAATTTTATATAGATAGAAGATTATGTTTTACGAACAACCATTCACTGCCATTCCCAGGTCTGTTTGACTGTTAAACTGTTATCCATTCAAATTTTCATAATAATGATCATGATAATATTTATAATATAATAATTTGCCATACAACGTGGTAATGCCGCCAGTATCTTGGGTACATTACCAGTCGACAGCGATGCGGATGAATTTTTCGACGCTATATTTTAGTTTCTTTATAGTTTTAGTTAAGTTAGGATTTCATTTTGTTATTTTTATTAATTAGTTAGGTATTAGATAATATTTGCTTATCTTACTATTTGAATAAATATTCTCTACCTGATAATATCATGAATGTGAATGCCTATTCTAAGTAATAACCTAGCTTTTACCTTCTGCTTTCAATGTATTTTAAAGAAACAACAGGGTTATTGGCGTAATTGCGTAACACACTACTACACACTAGTACAAGTAGCAATGGTTTTCATTTAGACAGTTTAACAACATTCATTGCGTTATTTACTTTGTTGAGCAGACAAATTTTTCGAATATATGAAGCAATGAATTAGCAATATCCTTCAAAATGATTCAGATTGTGATTGATAGTGTCCTTTGAGGATATTTTATTGCTATTTTTATCTTTTGTACTTTCGTATCACACTAATATTATAAAGGCGAAAGATTGTGAGTGTGTTTGTATGTTTGTTAGTTCTTTACGCACAAACTACTGAACGGATTTAAATGAAATTTGGCACAGAGATAGTTTATAACCAGGATTAATACATAATTATATGATTTTGACTTTTTATCCCGATATTTACACGGGATCTAAACTTATGTGGGTAAAACCGCGTGGCGCTGCTAGTGCTAACATAAAAGTTAAGAACTTTGTAGCTAAGTAAATATTGGCCAATTAACGCTTAGCTTTAGGAAAAGGGACGCCTAATTATAACATGAGTATTTAGAGCCAGTCTCTGAACGAACTAGGTATTTTGTGTTTACGTAATTACTTAATTTTCACAGTGTTTCTAAAGACTGATGTTTTAATAATTATATGGAAACGGAGCTAGGATACTTTGTGGCTAAATGAAAATATTTTATAATTTACGTGCTTAAGGAAGTGGCAAACTTCATAAATAGGTAAAGTACCGTATAGGTATATTTAGACTAATATTATAATAAAGAGGACAGATTTGATTTTTTGTATGTTTGTTTGTTACGCTTTCACGCTAAAACGGTTGAACGGGTTTTGATGATGGAATTTGGCCCATGGATAGACCATGACCTGGATTAGGATATAAGATACTTTTTATCCCGATATTGATATGAGACTTATGCGGTTAAAATTGAGGGGTGCAGTTATTTTCTATAACTAGTGACCCTTGCTTCGCTTGGTTCTTACGAACTGACATAAAACATTGAGATTTCATTATTTTAGGTAAGTATAATTAAAGTATTTTACACATAAACCTTCCGGAATAAATTGTGTAAATAATGGTGGAAACCGCATCTAAATCTGTTGCGTAGTTTAGTAGAACAACGCGGTCACAGAGACACACCTGAAAAATGGCGGAAAAAAGGCGAGATAAACAGGGTGGTAGGGACATCAACGCGCAACTTGTTATCATGGGTTTAGTACAGACGCCAGCACATCAACCTACTACAATCTGTCAAATTTCTTTGATAGATTTTCAATTTTATCGCTAAGGTTCAAAGTTGATTGGGAAAATTTGACAGTTTCGGGTAGGTTGATGTGCTGGCGTCTGTACATGATTCTGAATTGCATGGAAAAGCTATTTTTAGGGTTCCGTAGCTCAAAAGGAAAAACGGAGCCCTTATAAGATCACTTCGTTATCGGTCTGTCTGTCCGTCTGTCAAGACCCTTTTTCTCAGGAACGCGTGGAGTTATCAAGTTGAAGCAGTGAAAATATCAAACTTCTAAGTCAACGCATTCAAAAGATACGGGCGTTTATGTTCCGTTTATGCCGCATATTTTGACACTCGCATGGGAGTCAAAACCTATAGGGTACTTCTCGTTGACTTAGAATGACATTAGGCAAGATGCAATGTCATGTAGCACAAATAAAGGAAAAAATACGAAAACACGGGGAAAATATTCGAAACACGATTCCCGTGATAAACTATTTACATACCTACAAATTTCTACGGAACCCTCGGTGCGCGAGTCCGACTTGCACTTGCACTTGGTTTTTTTTAATACTTAAAAAAACAACATAATAATAGTATAATAATAATTACTGTATAGTAGTATAGTAGTGTAGTATTAGTATATTAATTAATTTATAGTATAATAGTTTTTAAAACAATAAATTAGCTGTTCAATACATTGCAATTGTACAAGACTACAGGTTTATTTTTAATAACCTACGAAGAATTTCTACGCTACTCTAGAATCATATGCTAAATTCATGGTTAGATATAGATATTTACTTATTATAATTTAGGTCATGTAGGTATAATATGGCAATATTTAAAAAAACTTACACAATAAAATGCTTCATATTATTATGTCTTTTGGCTCTCAATCTCCATTATTCCGACCGACATAGCACACTAACACGTCACATAACCCTTTGAAACTTCATTCTAGGCACTAGTTGGAAAACGTGAATAGACAAAGTAAAGTATAATTTAAACTATTCCAATATATACAAACTTAGTTCTATGAGAATATAGGAATATTTTCCATACGGATGTAGAGAACACAATACGGTTATCTGTGTGTTTCCACATGAGCGGTGTGTTAGCCGGGGTAAAGGGCAAAATGGAACTATAGGCAACTCACTAACTTGAAGTGGGTATATTTTACATTTTCTAAGCCCGGTTTGAAAGGAGTTTTAGATGTTGGACTGGTTATAAATTGTTTGATTTATCAAAGTTGATATAGTAAGTAGGTCAGGAGGGGGCTTGTGGTTAAAGTAATAAGTATGGTTCGATCGATCAGGTTAAGCTACGCTTGCCGCGATTGGTCCGTGGATGGGTGACCATCTTTACGTACCAAGACCCCTCCTTGCCTCGGAAAGCACGTTAAGCCGTTGGTCCCGGCTGTCATTCGTGGATCTTTGACAGTCGGTATGGGTGGTCATTAGCTCAAAACTCTAAATAACCAGTTTTACCAAGGGGTATCGTATTACCCAGTAACTAGGTTGTGGAGGTCAGATAGGCAGTCGCTCCATGTAAAATACTGGTATTCAGCTGCATCCGGTTAGATTGGAAGTCGATCCCAACATAGTTAGCAAAAGGCTAGGCAGATAATATAGTAGTATGGATGTATAATTATATAATACACTTAAACCTTCAGGAATAAAATTCCATAAATGATGGTGAAAGCCGCATCAAAATCCGTTCCGCAGTAAACTGCGTAACGGATTTTGATGCGGTTTAAGAAGAATATTCCGTTTCTGTACACCTGACAACAAATATGCAAAACTTCAGGATGATCGGTTCTGCGGCTTAGGCGTTAAAGGTAACATTTTTACTTTCGCATTTATATATATTAGTTAGGATGATTAAAAAGAAATACTACCAACGTATAAAAAAAAAACAAATTGCAAGTGACATTCTTTGACAGTCTACTTCTTTGTCATTAAATTTTCCCCAAAAATTCCCTACTTCTACCTGGCATTTTGGGGCTCATAGTGCAGGATAGGAGGTGGGACATAGTTTGCGTTACAGCTCCAGTTCCACACCCTGCTGCCGCACCGTCAAGATAGCCCCATTTTTCAAGGTTTTAGTAAGTTTTAGGCTGTGACAGTAAAGGCACAGACACATGAGTTCACATGACTGTGTCATGTAGTGTCGTGGTTCGGGATACACCAATCAAACAAATCTGTTCAGGACTTCAACAAATCACAAGGAATTTTCATTGGCTAACACTGCATCAGAAGCCGTAACACAGTTATATGAATCCGGCTTGAGTTGTATGAAATACGGCAAAATGACGTAGTATGTCAATTTGATAAATATATTTTGCTTCTCACAGTACTATTACATAAGCTATTATAAGAAAGTATTCTAACATTTTCTAGGCCAGAAACCGGATAACGTTTTATATATACCCTGCAATATTGTCAGACATAACCAACTATCCCGCTTATACAGTTCGCCGAGGCTAGCATTCAATTACAGTGATCGGGAGACGCTATTTGTCAAGCGATTCAATCGAGTGCCTAGATAGGTCACGATAATTTAACATTTAGTCTTCGTACCTATTAGTGGTTATTTCCATACGAACACCTGAGGGCCTTAGTGCCATTCTATCAGCGATAACTATGAAAAACTCAAAAATTATTTGGATTGACTTAAGGCTCGGGCTTCACGGGCCACCGACCACAGCCACCGGTGGCTGTCGGGCGCTACCGCCACATTTGTAACAGTGTCAGAAGCGAGCGACAGCTACCGGTGTTCGGAAGCCGCCACATTTTATAACCCGCTCTCTGCTGCGCAGTCTTACGGTGGACTCCGACATCCATTAAGGCGTCGTGCTCCATGGTGACTTGGTGCGGGGGGTGGAGCAGTGAGACAGAGGCGGGTGTCGGCGTCTTGTGTGGCCCGTAGCGACCTCAAGTGGCGAGTCGCGGACACTGCTGTAGCGAGTGGCCGCCACCGGCTACACGTGTGCGGCGCGTCTATACAAAATGTATGAAAAAGTGTGTTAAGTCGCTGTCGCTGGCCACCAGTGGCAGTGGTCGGTGGCCCGTTTGCGCCGAGCCTTAGACTACTGAAAAGTTTATGTCAATGCTGTTGAAAGTCGTAGTAGAAGTACTAAACGCTTTGAAAGCAATTGCCACTTGTCTATAAACATACAGGGTCAAATTAAACTAGCTAGCGAAACTTTGCAGACGTGGTGGGTTAACTCACGATAATATAAAAAAGAAAAAATATTGAAGTATGTTTAGGGGTCAACGACCGCTGGTAGTGTTGTTACTTAAAATATGAGCTGAAAAAAAAAAGTTTTCTTTTGTTTTTATTATAATTATTTATCGATTCAAATAATTTCTGTCGTTAAATTACCCATCACGTTTGCGGATTTTGCTAGCTAATTTAATTAGATCCAGTAGATGTTCAGATAGACTAGTTGCTGGCTGTTGCTGTTGTTGGCTTTATTTAAACTATGTGAAGTCTAGATATAAATACCCAATAATATCATTTTTAGACACAAAACTGGAACAAACCTATTGATCAACTCGCAACTCAATCGCAACTGAAACAACCGCAGTCACTGATTATGGTAACAAGCAACATCCTGCCATTTCTGATAAATAAGACTGCTCAAACAAACCTCATCAAAAGTAGTATTCAGGCTTTTCCGCAACTTGCTAATTCTATTCCGGGTACTGTCAAACACAGAGATAGATATTACCTAGAGGTTTAATTTGCAACTACTTTGTAACAATGTTGTGTGCTGACATTTTTTTTTATTTGAAATGGGTTTGCTCTTGACTCTAGTCTAGATCAGAGGTGAGTGGACGAGTTTTATCATCGCGTGTCTATATTTAAGAAGTATTTTTTAAAAGTAATATTGTCAGCGTGACAAGCGGTAAAGAAAAAAACCGGCCAAGTACGTGTCGGACCACGCACAATGAAGGGTTCCGTAGTTGGAATGAATTTATCCCAAGAACAAACTTAACATTGTAGTTGAAAAACATGTTCTCCCATACATTCCAACTGAAAATGTAAGTTTGTACGCACAATATTGAGAGATTTACCATGTTGTTTCAAGATCATAGACTTCCTATTAATTTTCCTGTAATCTATAGGTATAGAACTATTTTCTGTATTTTTTTCAAAATTTTAGGCTCAGTAGTTTCGGAGATAAGGGGGGGGGGGAATGGTAAATTTCCGTCTATTGTCTTAAATAACTTTAATACAATTTATTTTAAAATTATGAAAAAAAAAAATTTGAGATCCTCACGATAAGCCCTTTCATTTGATATGTCACACGGTACAGATTGCGAATCTTTTTTTTTAAATTGTCTATTTACCCCTCAAAAATGACTCCCATTTTCAAAACTCATTTATTTACGTTACACGTCTGTGTTTGGGTCACAGAGATTCATATGTGTACCAAATTTCAACTTAATCGGTCCATAAGATTCGGAGCAAATTGGCTGTGACAGACGGACAGACAGACAGACAGACAGACAGACACACGAGTGATCCTATAAGGGTTCCGTTTTTTCCTTTTGAGGTACGGAACCCTAAAAATGTAAAAAAAAAAATGTTTGAGTAGGCAGTGAGCAAACTTGATGATCAATGCTTGTCTTCTCTGTGTGATAAGTGGTTTTTGCTCTGCAGTGGGACCATATAGGCTGGACATGGGCACCACCCAATTATTCCTCAAGTTTCCTCTCCCAATAATCAATAATTGGAGTACAGTGTGCAGAAGAGTCGAGCGTAGTGATAAATTAAATATTTTTGCCTATGTACTAAACTCTTTTGCCATCTGTACTCCAATCATTGATTACTGGGAGAGGAAACTTGCCCAGCTGTGAAACGGCAGCTTCTTCGTTTTGCTCCAGTGTATCCGCCACTTTAATACTCTAACTAGGGGTAAACTGTAGTCATAATGGCAACTCGGACGCTGGTTTAAAACTTTTTGGGGGAACTGAAGTGTGATAGGTCTTAGGAAATGTTTCAAGTGCCTGAAAATTAAACTTTTATCTTTCTCGTAAGTCCCTGTTGTTAATTAGATAGAAATCTTGAGCTCTTGTTGAGTTTTCCGCAGGTTTAAGTAAGAAATTATCTCTTAGCGGTATTAAATTTTCATTTAATTAACATTTTAAGTCTTTTTGCCTCCTACTTCATAGATAGAATTCTTTTAGGTACTTTGTTGTAAACGTCCTCGTAAATTCACTTTGAATGGATAACAACCGCTTTGTTTTTGTTGCGAGTTATATAACAAAAGATATTTGCAGTAACCATTGATGTATAACGAACAAATTTAGCGCCTAAATGCAGTAGTTCCGTCACGGATTTTGCATTGCATCAGCTAATCAGAATAGCATTACTGCAGTGATAAGACACTACCCGATGGTGCAAAGCGGCGTCTCCACTGGCCATCACCACTCAAGGCTTAAAAGGGATACAAAACTCAAACACCCGGTCAGAATATAAATATTTTATCCGCAAAGCTAAATATCAAGGCAACACATTTATTTGAACATTTATCTCTTATGCATCAAAGTCCTCGTTAAGCTGTCCATCCAAAGTTAAGACACAGTTGATCGATTGCGAGCCAGTGGCCCTTAAAAGAGCAATCCGGTATTTAAGTCCCTCCGTGAAACTGTATAACCCAGTCTTGCCAAAATTGGTGGACAAAAAACGGGCTGGTGTGCAGCCAAGTCTGCAGAGTGGAAAAACTTTTAGTGTTCATATTAACATCATTATAGCAATTAATGCTTCTAAAAATGTTTGTAACAATGAATAACGGTTCAGGGCTTGTGTTACTTATGTTCCTGCAGTTGTATTTGTTTTTTGAAACGCCTTCCGTATTTTTTTTTTTACAATTACTAACTCGACTATATTTCGAAATACGTAGTTATAACCTATATATATAATTATCACTGACAGATGGCTTGAATACCACCTAGAGCCTAGCCAGTCATTTTACGAGTAGCGAAGTGAAACGAACTCTCTATCTAGACTCTAGAATCTCCGCAACCGGCCGCACTGCGCGCTAGTCGCCTAGCGCGTATCGAAGGAGTCACTAGGCTCTAGGCGCTAAACAATTTAAACCACCTGTCAGTGCGTACGTAGCTTAGGAAAAAAGCATGTACAGATCGTCTCTGGTTCCTATTCAGTTTTGTTCGGATTTAAATTATAGGAGATTCGAAGCCAACCTGCCTTCAATAAACTTTCTTTTCTATGCAACGAATAGCGTTGTTATGGTAACGTATTTAACCCTAAACAGTTTTTTTTTGACGTTTGACTAGGCAGTCGAAGTGACCCAAAAAAGTTGCATCCAATTTCTAAACATTCGTCCAACTTGCTCTGTAATTCAACTTGGTCTGAACAAATGAACGAACGTAGTTCATGGATTACGACCATAACAATTTGAAAATTCGAACCGACCTAGCAATCAAATTTACATTTTATTAAGTGCCAGTCATTTAAATTAATTAAAATTTGAAAAGTAGACTAGTGTGCTTGTTATTAGTCCACTATTATTCCCAAAGCTCGTAATAAAGGAACCTCTTTTTGGTTGTTAAGTACAATGGGGGCAATTGGCTTAATTGCTAGGCCAGCCTCCATTCTGCCGATTCCGGAGTCGAATCATGTCGAAATACGAGTAAATTCACCTAATTTCTTTTGCCTTTTTTGTTTCGGTAACTGCCGTCTCGTGGTCGCAAGCGTGACTGCTGAGCATTGAATTCGGTTCCTAGATCGGGCAAAGTGTTATTGGGTTTTTTCATTAGGAATTTCTCAATAGCAGCCCGGAGTTTGGAAGTCGGCGGTCGCGGTGTGATACCCCCGTGCCTCGGCCGTTGGTCCTGCGCCTGATGTCTCTCCGGTCGCGTCCGATCGGACTATGAGAGTGAGAGACGAGAGAGTGCACCTGTGTCTGCGCACATACTTTTGCACTATAATGCACCGAAGGCTAGTCTCCGCTGAGATTGGCTGCCACGGCCGAAATACGGTCTGGAGGACTATTATTGATAAAAATGATAAATGATTTTATTTTTGTAAGTAGTTTACACAAACAATTTTAAACGTCAATAAATATTATTTCAGTATAGGATAAATAATTGAAAAGGCTGATTATTGTTATGCCAATGGGAATTCATTTCAATGCTTATTTTTGCATTTTGTTAAGGTTTGATACGGCACGTATTGAAAATAATTTGCGTTTATTTCACTGTTAAAGGAATCACTGCTTCCAAACTGCTTCTTTTCTATAATTCTCTAAGCCTTGTGATGTTGGCTGGTCAGTTTCACATACCACGAGTATGAAGAATTGATTTTGTTCATTTGATACCCAAGTGTTAGAGTTATTGCAATTAACCTATTTTAGGACACTGAACGAGACACAATAGAAGTTTTATTGTTATTACTTCTGGGGGCGTTTAGTGTCCCGCAAAGTGTTTATTGTCCACGTAATTGTCATTTTTTTTTTTTTTTTTTACTATGGCATCTCGCAGTTCATCCTTTATGAGGATGGCTACTGCTTAACCGGACTTTCCTGTGGATGCCTCGAATTAAGGCCTCCAGCCAGGGCATACAATAACTTAAAAACTAAGCGACAGCGCTAAGGGTAACCCCCTGCGGGGTTCGGACCTCGGCTCAGGGCGTCGCTGGAAGAGGACAGCGAGGGACAGGCTGGATCGGTATTATTATTGGTGTTTAGGGGCGAATTTAAAACTACAGGCTCAGCTGCGCGGGCTGACCGCCTGACTCTTATCGGGGTTGACCTCGATTCTCCATTTCCGGAACCAATCGCTCAAGGCGCTTGCGGAGGTTTGGAGGTTTCGAGCTATGGATGACTGGTTGACACCCGAACAGTATATGGCAGTGTCGTCGGCGAAGAGCGCCAACTGTGCCTTTTTACTGTTCGGGATGTCACTAGTGAACAGGGTGAAAATGAGGGGAGACAGAACGGAACCCTGGGGGACTCCGGCGCGGATGGGGTGAGGGGGAGAGAGAGCGCCCTCGATACGGTAGCGGAAAGTGCGGTCCGACAGAAAATCTCGTAAGATGAGCACGAGACGGTCTGGCACACCTAGCAGGTATAGCTTATATAATAAGCCATTGTGCCAGACCTTGTCGAACGCCTTCGCTTTATCGAAGAACAGGACGCCTGTCGAAGCACCTCGCTGAAAAGCAGCGCTAATGTGCTCGACTATGCGGTGGAGCTGGTGGATGCACGAATGCTTCGTGCGAAAACCGAACTGTTCGGGGGGGATGAGGCTCTTTGCTTCGGCATAGTCTTTGAGGCGCTTATAAATAAGCCTCTCGTAGACTTTGCCGAAAACATTGAGCAGACTGATGGGGCGGTAGCTGGAGGGCTCAGACTTGGGCTTGCCTGGCTTAGGGATGCCTATGACTGTGGCTTCTTTCCACATTTGGGGGAAGATGTTGTTGCTCAGGGCGCCATTGAAGATGGCGGTCATGAGCAGTATGAGGGGGGCGGGGAGGAGTTTGTACACCCTATTGGTGATACCGTCCGAACCGGGGGCTTTGCGGGTTGCGAGCCCTTTTATGATGTCTTGCACTTCGTCGGGAGTGACGGGAGGCAGAGGATCATCAGGGTCTTCGACTGGCGGGAGGGAGGCTCTCCGTTCGACTTCAGCGTTCACCTCGTCGAGGTGCGCTCTGTCTACTGGTTGAGAGCTGGGAGTGCATTGAGCCTCTAGGCTGTCGGCTAGGCATTCGGCCTTTTCGAGGTTTTCGAAAGCGACCGTTTTGTCGAGGCGTGTGAGGGGAGGAACTGTGGCCTCTTCAGAGGAGCGGAGCTTCCTCTGGAGTTGCCAGAAGGAGTGGTGGGTGGGCTCGAGTTCGCCGATCAACTTATCCCATCCCTCGGAGCGCCACTCCCCTATGCGTTTCTTTACAGCACGCTGTAAATGGCGCATGTGGGATTTGTTCGCGTCGCAGGGAAAAGAGTCGTAGGCACGAATGGCAGCGTTCTTCTCGGTCACCAGTTCACGTACGTCATCGGGCAGTTTCCAGCGATGGTCTTCCATCACTGGAACTTCCCGTGAGCAATCCGTCAGTACGGATTGAACGTGCTCTGTGAACGAGTCGATCGCCCCAGTCGCGTCTGCGACTGAGATAATTTGCTCGGGGATGGAGTCTAGGTGGGGAGACGTGGTGGATTTCAGTCTTTCGCTTACTTTCCTCCAGTCGGTGACTATTTTGGTCGGGGGGGGCTGGTTGGGGTCGTGCGGGGGGCCCGAATAGGGGGCCAGGTGCAAGATGACCGGGCGGTGGTCAGAATTAAGCTCTTGTACCGTCTCGATAGACTGCAAACGGAGGTTTACATTCTTGAGAAGCGCTACATCGAGAACGTCAGGAAGTTGGGCGGGGTCGCCCGGGAAATGAGTGGGATACATCGGAGCGATGATATCGAAATTGAGGGAGTCGCCTAGTTTGAACACGATCCTACCTCTGGTAGAGGTCGTGCTGCTCACGTAATTGTCAGAGGAACGTTTTAAATTTATTATACTAATTCTTCTGACGTTTTTTGTTTACAAAAAAAAAAAAACGGCCAAGTGTGAGATGGATTCGCACACGAAGTGTTCTGTACTACTATACAATATTTATCACGACGTATAAAATTATGGCAAAAAATCACGTTTGTTGTATGGGAGCGCACTTAAATATTTATTTTATTCTATTTCTAGTATTTTTTGTTATAGCGGCAATAACAGAAAATACAAATTCTGTGAAAATTTCAACGGTCTAGCTATTACAGTTCACGAGATACAGCCTGGTGACAGACAGACATACAGACAGTGGAGTCTTAGTAATAGGGTCCCGTTTTTACCCTTTGGGTACGGAACCCTAAAAAATGAACAATTTCCTTACAAAGTTTCGTTTCGCATAATTCTGTACCTAACACACATTTGCTAACAGTAATACTAATTGAAAAGCACATTGCAATGTCAACATGCAGTCATTACTTTCTTCCTTCAGATGCTCGGAGGTCGGAGTTACTCGTACTTCCATTGCATTGTTGTTCCCTTGACATGGCACATCATTACGCAATGATGCTTTTGCATTACCGTATATGTATAGGATTTGTAGTCTAGATTTTAGCCGAGCATAGGACGATTGTGTGTGTGTATTATGTGATTATGTAATTATTAGTACTATAGTATGGATAGATACGATCATACGAGTATCTATCCATACTAATAAAAAGCTGAAGAGTTTGTTTGCTTGGTTGGTTTAACGCGAGACTGTCCTTATATTTTTTGAGAAATTTCGATCACCATTCAGAGATTATGAAAAAAAAAAATTGCAATCAGCAAGAAAATGGGACAAAAACTTTTTTCATGCCAAACGATCTTGTTTCTTATACCTAAGGATAAGGAAAACCCTGTAGGTACCAGTCTGTATCCTGTACCCTTTTCTTTTCTCCTAAGCTGTCAACTTTTGTTACTATCGTTGTAAATATGACGTTGATATGCCAATAAAATACTCACCTCTGGCTAACCCGTCAAACAAACCAGGTGTAATTTATGTTCTAAATTCTAACTTCAATTTATATTAGTAATCAATAAGGGGCCATGGCTAAATAATAAAAGCCGCACAGGTCGATCAATCAGGTTAAGCTACGCTTGCCGCGGCTGGTCTGTCGATGGGGGACCATCTTTACATACCGAGACTCCTCTGTGCCTCCGAAAGCACGTTAAGCCGTTGGTGCAAGCTGTCTTTCGTGGATCTATGACCGTCGTTATGGGTAGTCAGAAGCCCGAAAGTCTGACAACCAGTCTTAACAAGGGGTATCGTATTATCCAGTAACTGGGTTGTGGAGGTCAGATAGGTAGGAGGAGGTAAAATATTGGTATTTAGTTGCATCCGGTTAGACTGGAAATCGATCCAAGATTGAATTGAAGATTGAAGAGGAAAAAGATATCGCATGTCTGTTATGTAATCTGTTGTGCCTTTGCAAGTGATGTGGGATGTGTGTTTGCTAGGCTGTGACGAGATGAGATCGGACATGCTTACTCGCTTGGCAAGATACATTGTCTCCACTATCTGTTTCATCTTTTGTTTATCAACTCTACAAAGTCTTTTATTATCTGTATACAGGGTCAAATTAAATTAGGAATCAAAACTCTGCAGACGTGATGAGTATCGACATCTAAACACGATAAAATATAAAAAAAACGGTTTGATGATTTTTTGTTGGGGTCAACGACCGCTGGTTGTTGTTACTTAAAAAATGAGTTGAGAAAATCTGGTTTCTTTAGTTTTGACGTGTTGAGATATCGATAACAATCACGTCTGTGATATTTAAACAATACAAACCTAACTGTTTAACTGATATTTCAAGTGACTACACTAACTGCGGTCGGTGACCTCAGAAAAAAAAATCATCATATGAATTTATTTTTTGTAGTATCATGTTGAGATACGAAACCCATCACTTCTGCGGAGTTTCGCTAGCTAACTTATTTTGAACCTGTAGTACCTAACCCATGATTCAGTTCTATTGGCACAGTGGCTGAGTAATTGACTTCAGCGATACGGGTCGTGGTGTCGATGTCCGTACTAAACAAACAGTATGGCCCCGGAAACTCCGGGTGTTTGGGCATGAGAGATTTGTGTGTGTAAACTCATCTATGAAACATAAGGGATTCATAGTATACGGGATCGTTGCCAAAACGATGCTGTGCTGCAATCTGTCTCCCGAGTTAAGTGAATCTGCAGTTCAAATCATCATCTGCCTAGCCTTTTCCCAATTATGTTGAGGTTGGCTTCCAGTCTAACAAACGCCAGTTTGTTTTACTTGGAGCGACTGTTTCTTGTTAAAAGAGTAACCGTGGAGTTTCTTGCTGGTTCTTCTCCATAGGAAACGACCAATTGGAACCGTGCACCTAGCTTCTGACGTTTCATAAGTGCCCATGTAGGTTTATGTGAAATAAAATATTTTGATTTTTTTTGATTTTGAACACGATACCCCAAGATAAATTTGGTTGTCAAACTTTCAGCCTTCTGACGTAACGACTGTCAGAGCTCAGTGCGAGTAGTTGCAATAAAACAAAGCATGTGGGTACATTTTTTTTTCCATTTTTCCATCTGGGATTTTTCAGTAGGAGCCCGGAGTTTGGATTTATGCCCGGTTGAAAGCAATAGGCTCGTCCCCTATTACATGGGACATAAACATAACCGACGACATGTTGGTGAAAGTTTCGGTGTGGGTGATAGGTGCACCTCTGCCTAACAACAGGGTAACAGGCGTGATGTACAGACGCCAGCACTTCAAGCTACTACAGTCAGTCAAATTTCTTTAATAGATTTTAAACTTTATCGCTAAAGCATAGGGTTCAAAGTTGATTGGGAAAATTTTACAGTTTCGAGTAGCTTGATGTGCTAGCGTCTGTACAACGAGCTTTTAGAAAAAAAAACAAGAGTTTATTTTATCTAAACCTGCCATGTTTTGGAATCTGACTCCCCTTATCTGTTGACTATTAGTATTCAGTCGCCGTTTGCTCTCAGACTTATTTTGTGTGATTGTTTTAATAAAAATGCGAATTTAGTACGCGCTACGCATGATGGCGGTTGGTAAATTCTGTGTGTATTGGGACGCTTACTAATATGTTATTGTGTTATTATGAGAGCAGTGTTGGCACAGTGGTAACGGCCCCGACTTATGTAGGTCGTGGGTACCCAGGCGCCGCTTTGTGTAAATAATTTCATCACCTTTTTCCCACATTTTTGTCCTTTCCTTATCCTCACGATGTTTTCCTTCACCGTTTGAGAACTGCTCTCAAAACGGTGAAGGAAAACATCGTGAGGAAACCGGCATGTCCTAGAACCAAAAATTCGAAGACACGTGACATCTAACAAATTGATGCGCGTGATTGATTACAGCTCACTTCATCTCGAAGAGAGGAGGCGTTGTAAAATATAAAATTATACTACAGAGCACAAGGAAAAAGAAACACACACACACAGTGGTAAGAAGGTAGTGTGCAATTAACATCGACTTAGCAAAATAGTGTGCATATCAATGTGGACAGATTTTGTGTAAGAACTGCAAAAGCACCATGCAGCGTATTATTTGAAACTAAACAGGTAAATTAATAGGATTTCGTTATGTACATCTTTACGTGTGATAGAACATTACTAACCGCGAAATATGGCTATCAAAATTTTTTATTATCATCATTTTTCACTTAAGAAAGAAATAAAAGCTATTACAAAATCTGTATTAAAAAAAAAATGAGAAAAAAATTTGTAATTTTTTTTATTTAATATATATTTGATATTTTTCCTCGCCCTCACTAGATGGGACTTAAACATAACTGATAACTGGTGAAATGTGGATGCAGTACCTACCTACAGGAGGATTACAGGTGTGATGCTATGTTTTGTAATATTTCTATTAAAGCCATATTTTGGCTTACCTATTTCTATCATTTGTCCAGACAGTGAGGTCTATTCAGTTGTCTATTGTCTCACTGCTTGAACTTGCTTTTCCAACGTGTTTGTCTAACATTTCCCGTTCACTGAATAAACTGAAAAAATTCAACATGTCTCTCATTCTAAACTGGACTTAGATTGCTCATCACTATCACAGCAGTGGAATATTGTTTTACGTTTTAAAAACTACCTAGGTACGCTAGTTTTTAAATGGCAATACTGTGATATATGTATTTCTGAACAATTTAGATAGCAACTCAACAGTTATACAAAACAAAAATTTATGGATACAGGAAATACAAACCATTTTAGTCGCGTATAACTTTTTTAAATCTAAAATCAATAACGATGTTCTCAATCATGAGTTGATATAGGTCGGTACGCTAAATGCTTTCAGACACAGTTTATATCGAAACATTTTATGTAATTGGAGTGACTTTTGTTTCATATCTAGATTATGTCACGAAGTTACTGGAATTACCCAAAAAGTTCGGATAGGATTGACACTGGCAGGTGTCAGTTACACTAGCAGAGCGTCTCGCATCGATGGTTGCGTGGCAACTGTCTTCTGAAGGCCAATTCTCTTAAAAACTAAAAAAAAAAAGGTTCAAATTAAAATCGCAATCTCATCTCAGCGACTATAAATGTCAAAAACTTGTCAAAAATGTATGTAAATTGATTGTATTTTTGACAGATTAGAATGCATCAGAGTCAGGAATCATGAAGTCAGGGTAGCCACTGTCTTACCACGCCCATGACGAACAGTAGTTGCTATATCTGCCACAATCTTGATGATATTGAAGCTGCTGAACCACTAATACGATGACCTATTCTAGTAAAGGTTATACTGCGCCGTTATATACATAAACAATTGATTTCTAAAATTCAAATTCAAATGATCCTATTTTACATAAAGCTACATTTCATATACCTACTTATGAAACGTTAGAAATAGGTGATTAGAATCACGGTTCCAAATTGGAAGGCATGAAACTCCCCTGTTACTCTTTTAAAAATAATCAACAATGTTTCCATAATTACAGTTTTAATAGGTATCTAGGAGTAACAACATAATCAGAAGGTAGTTTAGTAGATAATACATAAGAGATAAGTCATAGGCCTCAAGGCAAAGGTCGTCCACAGCGACTCCATCGCGATCAGTCTTGAATTTTTGGCCCTTAATTTCACTCCATGAATTTCTGAATGTTCTTCACTTCATCTAGCATTAAGCGTCACCAAGTTTGTTTGAGACGCCGTCCCTTTCGTTAGCGGTCTCATTTCGCAGGTCTCCTGTCTCATGCTTTAAGAAATATGCAATTGAAATGTGCTGAATGAAAATTAAGCCTTTTATTGAAATGGTCAACAATTTGTGAGTTCAAATTTTTCAAACGACATGACTGTCGGCATGACATGTAGGTACTTCTTTCGTGTTTCATTTTAAAATTTCTGGTTTTATGAGAAAACACTAGAAACTTTTACAATATAAAAAGGATATGAAATGCATACCCGAACGAAATAAAACAGACGCAACTCAACAAATTATTTTTTTTCACTCAAGCTAAAACACCTCTTCGGCGAAATGTTTGTGAATAAACATAATATAGAAATTCAATCGTCTCCGAGTTTGTCTAGCCTAGAATGTGTTGAAGTAAAGAAGCTAAGACTTTCCGCACTGATGTAGATGCAGACTATGCTGTTCACACATGAGCTTGTTTGCATTTAACTCAATCGATAGTCGGTGCAACCCCAACACACGCATAGGACCACAGTGCAGAATGTATCAGTAAGATAACTAGTGCCATTGGTTGAACATGTTCCTTACAATAAATTAGTTTCCTGCACTTACCTTTACCTACCAACCTTTTAATAAATCCTTCGAATCTTTGTCTTACAACCATACACGATACAACAGACATACTCTAAATATATAGGTACACTTTCAGACGTACCTACTTTTCTGGTGGAGAGTCAACTATGTTGTATTTTAACAATGTTGGTAAGTTGACAGGTTGTCATGCATCTATTTAAAAATTCTATAAGGTGATTTAAAGTTTGATTAGCGCCAAAATTAATTAAAACTTTTACGATCAATCAACGTAATCTCCTATTTTTGAAGTTTAATTAAATTTTAATTAAAAGGTGCTGTTATATTGTACTCGTATAAGTACAAAAATATATCAGGATCAAGGTGTAAGGGATAAAAATATGACTTTCCTGTCTTAACTTACCTCATGCTTTTATTAAAAAAAGGTAAGACAATGTTTATGTTTGCATTTTTCTGATAAATGAAATCTAATGAAATCTCTGTAGCTCCTGAATGTTTACTAAATTATAAACGTTACTTTATGTTATATCTAAGATTGCTAATAGATTGTGAGGATAAATGCGCGAGGACTCTCATTCCCTGGCCTGAGAGAGTTGGAAGAACATTGTGTGGTTCCAATCAGTAAGAGTCTGACCTACAACCCTGGCCGTCTCAGGGTAAAGAAGCTCCATGAGTTGTACCACTTAAAAAAAATATTCAGAGGAATTGAGAATTTCCTCCCATTTTTGAAGTCTGCTAAAAAAGGGGGTTAATTGATGTTACATTATTTTGAAGTTGCTTTACTTTGTAGTTTGCTCTATGGCGTGTGGCGTAGATCTGTGCCAGCGACAAGATCGCGCCGCGCCGACTGAGTGGCGCCAACCACCCTTCATTCATGACTGTACCCTCTAGCTGCTGCAGCGGAAACAGCGCTGTTTACCCGAATTTATTGCTGGTTTTCTGTTTCAGTATTATTTTATAGCATTGTTTGTTTCAGTTAAAATTATGTTTATGGCGTATTTTTTCAGCGTTAAGTCATTATAACAACAATATGTTAGACTTCGGAAATGTTTTATACAATATTAAATTAAACTTACATTTTTCTTTAATAATATTATATTATGTTTTTCTGTTGAAATAACATTCCATTAAAATCATCGATTTCCATTTTTACCGAATCGAATAAAAAAAAACAAGAAAGTGTAATTATAAAGGTTCCGATGTTCATTTGTTCGAAACCATAAAAAAAACAATCACTGACTGACACTGAATATCGTTAAAATACCAAAATTTTTCCAATATTCGATTACTGAACATTCATTTAACTTAACATAAAAAAGGACAAAGAAAAAATACAAAAATGATGTAGCGATATGACACAGCGATGAAAAAGCTGGCAGCCTGTCTCCGGATTGTTTGTTCTGGCTGAATAGGTCGTCGCCCCGGGACGGCCACATGGCTCTGACGAGAAGCAGGTATTCAATCGACTCGTTAGTATCGATAATAAGTTTCGGGACAATCTCCGTCACTCCCGAGATTCCGATAGCGATATTGTTATGTTCCACAATGGGGATTGTCCAAAATGTCTAACCATTACATTTTATTTTATTTTTTGAAAATTTAGAGCATTTTGAGAAACGAATTTGAATATTTTGATGGTTGGCGCAATAGTTATTTTTTTATAAATATTTAAATATCAAAAAATTTTAAGGTAGGTTACGTCATCAGTGGCACTAAAGATTAAGTGCTGTTGCCTCACTAGTATAGAAATAAAAAATTTCAATCTGTCAACACAACGTCATCCACACCGATCAAAGTGTCAAAGTATCAATCTATTAAAAATTTTCATTCCATAGCATTTCATTCCATTTTTTTTTTGTATTCCATAGCTCTTCCGATATATTAAATATTGTCGATTGTTGAAACAATGTAATAAGATTTATAAACGAGATGAATAAGAGGCAAGTCGGAATGTTTAAATTTAATATATTTTTGACATATTATAATTTTACACTTGACATTGACGGATTGTAGACAATACTTGCCACTTACTTTTTATTTTATTTTTGAGGTAACGATACTAAACTGTACGGTCGCAGGTGACGTGATTTGAAGGGCACAGAAGGTCAATCGTATTTTATCAAAAATATCAATAAATATAGATATTTTTCGTAAATTAATTAGTCCATAATGATTAGTAACGTTATTACTCGAAATGGTTTTTCAATTACAACATTTAAAAAAATATGAACAATGCCCATTATATCTATCGGTTTCGTGGCGTAAATGATCATTATAAAATGGTACCGTAGTAGCTAATTAGCTTTTGCGCTACAGGTCGCAGTCGCTTTCAGAACAAATATTTACTAGGCGTACAATAAGTTGGTTATTTAGAGTTTGTGTTTTGTGCCTGCAAAATTAAAATGGTTGTTCGTACAGGGTGACTTTTCAGCAAGTATTCGCGCTATGACATCTTTTTAACCGCTTGACATATGAATATTTGCTGATAGAAGTTTCAAGCGTAGGTCGTCTATTGAAATATCTTGAAGGAAATTAAAAATTTGATTTTTCTATTGTGTTATGTTTCGTCCTGGGAAATAAAGTGCTAAGATACAGGAAGGTAAAATCTTAGCTTAACTTTTAATTCACGGAAAATCTACAGCTAATTCTGTCAACTCCAAGATTACAGTCGAGTTACGTCTTAAGATTAACATTTATACAAAGTAATCCTACCTTGTAATAACCTATTCTGATGGCTTAAGATTTAAATGGCTCGCTCTTTGGCTACTCTGAATAATTCTGAGAGGTAAAGCTTCTCAAGTGAAGGTTCTCGAACACCTACTAAAGGTATCAGGATAGAGATTTGTGCGTAATCTTTCCTCAACAAGTCGGATTTGGTTGGGAGTGCCTGCTGTGTCCACAAATCGTTTTCGAAAAAAAAGCCTGGAAACTTAATTAAAAAAATGTACTTAATTAATTGCCGTACCCGCGGCTTCGCTCACGTGACTTACTATTCTTCCGGCTTTACAAATCAATGGAAACTTCAAAATGATATTCATAGATTCAAGTTCATAATTTTATAAATAATCATCGATTTAGCCCGAGAATTTTTTCAAATTTCGTAATTATTGTAATTGCTGATCATTATTGATCAGCTAACAATTAGAAACAATTTTAAGTATCCAAAAAAACTACTAATAAAGTACATTAATCACAAATTAAGAATTAAATTGATTGTTAAAATAATACAATGATTCATGCGCGTTTATAAAATGTAACAACCTATTTACCTATGTTAATTAATTTAACACAAGGCCAGCTAGTGGCCAGTAATCATAAATATAATAACAACATAAAATAATTCGTAATTTGATCATAACCGCCTGCGCCACTTACTGACATGGGACCCTTTATTTCAATTCGTCTACTATTTGCACGTTATTCGTTTTAATTTCATTGATGCAATGTTATGATCCGTGACCCCGTCAAACCCAGCAAATGACTCCTATTCTACAGCGCTTTAAGAACGGGTTGCTCCAAGATGCTATTTTAGAAATTGTAAATAAATAATAACGTTTCATGAAATTAAAATGTTCATAAAACGAAAACATGAAACCTTATACTCGTACGTGTGTCAAATTAATGTCGCCATTGAAGCGGCACGCTCATTCTACCAAATTAATATTTCATTCAGTATTATTGAATCATGTTGGGAATTAAATCACGGCGAAAACTTGATAGCTGAGTAGGTGCGGCATGATGAGAGAACACCGAAAATAAATTTTAAATGTTTCTGATAGAAGCCCCGTGGTCAGGAGTCCACTTTCAGATTAAAAAAGAGGGTCAAAATAAAGTGATCTTCAAAGCCGTGGACTTGGGTGATGATCGTGTACGGTCTAAATCATAATGACTTAAATTGGCAAATATAATGAAGAAATGATGGGTTTTTCCTAAATCTGACGACTTCGAAAACTCAGATTTGGATCATTTTTAAAATGATATTCAGGGCGAATTTTTTTTTTATGTTCTTGTTGTCTTGGAAGTGAATATATATCTGACGGATAGATGGGGCCTTTTAGCAAGTATGACGAAATTCGATTGATTCACAAAAGTACCCAAACTGTTTTCTTGATTGTTTTTTTTTAAATTGATTATATAATTTCTAACCGATTTCTAAAAGAGGGAGGTTATCAATTCGTCCGTATATACAGGATTTTTCAAGCCAGCATGGATGACCAAATCTGAAACTATAGGTATTAAAGTAGTAACGGGGTCGATTTTGATGAAAACTAAAACCGCATTATTCGATTTTTTTTAAATCAATTGCTCTAGCTACGTATCGAATTCGTAGATTTTGAAAAAAAAAAAAGCAGCCTTTGCCTCCGTCCGATGGTGTCGTCAATAAGGATCAAATTCTGAGAAGTAATGACACACGATTACCATCAGATTAATATAGGAGTTTAGCTCAAGATAATAATAAACTGGGTTAGAATCGATTTACATTCTCATTAATAGGAAGTTTGTTAAAGTTTACGCTGTGGTTTCAGAACGCGTCGTTCATTTAAAATTCATTATTATAGCGAAACATGGCTTATTATTTTGTCGGCCTTATGTAATTATGTTGATGAAAGCCCTTTCAATGTGCCGTTATATATTTTCGAACGGTATTTCAAAGTCAATTATTATAAAGTAACGTTAAATTTTCGTTCAGCATCTAAGAAAGGATTATAATGTCCGTCACAATGTAAATTTCTAGTATGAATAATGGGGTACTTTAAGAGCGTTTACGCCGTACGGCATTTCATACAAACTTTCAAGCCGTTGTTTTTCGAAATGAATGAACCGACTTTAATGAAACTTCATACGCATAAGCAGGATGCAAAGGTCTAAAAAGTTACTTAAGAACATTTTCGAAATTAGTTATTTAAAAAAAGATAACTGGAAATCTCTGTTTCTATGGAAACTCTAAAATCGGTTTGATTTGGCTGTAACACTATTTTTCGAAAATGTTCGTAAGTGACTTTTTAGACCTGTATCCTGCTTATGACGTGTATGAAGTTTCATTAAAATTGATTCATTCATCTCGAAAAACAAGGGCTTGAAAATTTGTATAAAATGCCGTACGGCGTAAACGCTCTTAAAAAGGCAATTTTGGTTTCAATCCTACATTGAGTCTTGCAGAGTTATGTTAGAGTCTCATGTAATAGGGGGTGAGCTTATTGCTATCAACCGGGCACAAATCCGGACTCCGGGTCGCTACTAAAAAATTCCAGATGGAAAAACCCAATAGCACTTTGCCCGACCCGGGAATCGAACCCAGGAGCCTGCTTAGCAGTAGAGTTTGCGACCACTAGACCAACGAGGCAGTAAGCGTAGATTGTTCATTAAGGGGATAAAGTAGTGTCTTATTGTCGCGGGCGCTATTTTGAATCCTGAGTGCAGTGAGGGATTCGATTTGTATGTGGAATTCCTTATGGGTATAAGCAGAATCCTAACGGTCGGATGGATTTTAATAGATGAGGTGTCGGTTTCGACTCGTTCAGGTCGCGCGTTTTGTTTTTATAAAATAATTGTTTTTAGAAACATTTAAATAGAAACAGTTGCAGAAAGGACACAAAGAAAAAATTCGATCGTCAAGCACTCTTTAATGGTCGTGCAATAAGTCTGAAATAGCCAACTTGTCTTGAGGAAGCCTGGTGATCAATGCTCGTACCTTCTCTTTATGAAAAAAGCCTTTAGCCCGGGTGGGATAATAATAGGCTGGTATTGTTATGATTTATTTGACGCGCGCTTGTGAATTGCTACAACTAGACTGCCTTCCCAAATTACCGAATAAATCGCCAATATAAATTGCGATAATTATAAGACTGGGAGAATAGTGACGGAATACATTTACCACAGAAAATCACTCCTAAAATTCACAAGCTATAAATTACGTGCCCTATCGTATCTGACTCCATTAAAGTCAAAATGAAGGTGAAAACTCACAAAACTGACGTGCTTAATTAATTAAAATTTTCGTCCCTTTCATTTGGATACTTTTAGACCGTGTTCGGGAAAATTAACTCAGTAGGTACCGATAGCCTAACGGCTACTACGGTGGGTAATATTTTCATCCGTAACAGCGTTGAAATACTTTCCCAATACCTTAAAATCTTTATTTAATTTGTCTGCCTAAGCCAAGCCGTCTATGTTCTTATCGTAATACTAAAATATGTAAATTCAACACTGGCGACGAATGTATGTAAATAAATGTAATTTATTCAACCCTACAGTCGCTGCATGCCTTTTCAGCCCAAGATCGTGTTTGCTTTTACTACAAGGACTGCTACATTTGTTTTAGAAGTTATTATTCGATTTACAAGGGATTATATAAGTAGTTGGTAGAACTGCCGCTGATATTCATGATTAGTGTGTGAAGTTGAGTTGTGGAATAGGTCTGACAACATTTTAATTTTAAAATGGAAATCGTTCGAGTATTTACAAGAGAAAAAATATAAATATATCGAAAATACAACAGCTGTCCTGAAGTAGTTATTTTTAAATTTTGCGACACGCTCTATTTTAATCGCTAATAGATATGAATAGTCATAAAAATAAGTAAATAATAATATTATGTGCGAAACAAGTATTTTTATTTTAAAATCGTTCAAATTTATGATACGTTTACTCTGTGTTCGTGTTAGAAGGGCCAGTTTATCTATGGCAAGAATATGTTTATATTTTTTAGGGTCATTGTAGGTACCTACTTAGGTATGTTGCGATTTGAGTTGATCCCAATACTCCATTCGGGTTGCGGTGAAACTGAAAAAAGTGCTTTTTTACTAACTGATATAGTGATAACACAGGTATCTTTTAAATATTCGCATTTTAACATTTTGATAAACAAAAACCTAACTAAAACAGAACTTTAAAATACAAATTTAAATGAATGTAGAAAATTTAGAATTCTGGCAACTTTGCGGTTTTATTTTGTTCCAGTAATGTTTTTACACATGATGAGCATCTACGTTCAAAAGGTCAACATTCTGGCATATCTAATAATTAACATGATAAAAAAAATATGCTAAAATCTATGTTTGGTATTTTTTGGGAAAATGTCAACGGTCGACTCTGTATCGAATAATAATATCCTTACATAATATAAAACAATGTCGCCAAAATGTCTGTACGCATATTTAACTTCCGAATGACTGCACCAAATTGTAAAATTCTGTTTTTTGTGTTTTTTTTTTCTAATATTAATTGATTGATGGACATAATAATATCTAATATTGACATTGATTATTTAATTTAATCTATATCATTATTGTATCTTCATTTCTATTGTATCCTAATTGTGCCTACCTATCTGCTATTTATTGAATTTTCTTTGTTAGTTGTTATATTTGTACGCTGACTATCTTATTACTATTATGCTATATGGAATGTTTCTGAAATAAACGTTTTATTATTTTATTATTAGTATTATTTAATATTATTGTGTTCGGTATTGCTAGGACTAGGTTTGTATGAAAGAAAAAAAATGGCACCCGTGCGAAACTGGGGCGGGCCATTAGTTACTTATAAGTAAGACTAGCTTCTGCCCACGACTTACAATCGTGTAGAATTAGAAGTAGAAGTCAACTGTACTACATACTTAGTCCGCGGATTTCTTTTATTAAGATAAAATACACCTGAAGGCCAATTCTCGTAATTAAAAACATTGAAAATCATCTCGGCGACAAGCAAATGTCAAAATGTAGGGAAATTAGAGGTATTTTTGACAGATAGACACTGAGATCAGACTGTGAACGTTCTCGGCAATACTGTAGCTTTCCATTAATGAAATAATTTTCGGAATCGGATCAGCCTATCAATTGCCACCTTAAGTTCTAAGTTGAGCTACAGGATTACTGACAAATGCTTACATGACTGCACTGGTCCACTCAAATCTGTGTGTACTTTCCTCAAAAAAAAAAAAATGTTCCGATGATTACCCGCTGCATAAAAACTCATAAAATTTTACCTCTTCATAATATTAGCATTGAAAACACATCTACGGGGTTTGTGGCCAAACAATAACAGCCGCACTGAGTCAAGCGATCAGGTTAAGCTTCGCTTGCCGCGGTTGGTGACCATCTTTACATATCAAGACCCCTTCGTGGCTCGGAAAGGTCATTCCTGGATCTATGACAGTTGTTACGGGTCGCCAGAAGCCCGTAAGTCTGACAAACAGTCTTACCAAGGGGTATCGTATTACCCAGTGACTGGGTTATGGAGGTCAGATAGGCAGTCGCTCCATGTAAAATACTGATATTCAGCTGCATCCGGTTAGACTGGAAGCCGCCCCTAATATAATTGGGAAAAGGCTAGGCAGATGATGAAAACACCATTACACTTTTAAAGATTGGATACCTATAACAATCAAAAAAACGTTTTAATCTGTTTATAATATTGTTATTTACCTGCTCAATATTTTTCTCCATTCATTTTATTCTACCTATCTGAAAATTAATAGTTATAAAATCATTGCAGGCAGATGATCTGAAAATTAAGATAAAAATACAGATCTTTTCCGATGTAGGTGTGATCTCAGATAATAGTCCACTACACCAATTATGCGCCATTCAAACATCGTTAACGCGAACCATCACTCGACTTCGCAGTCTAATGAAAAAATAACATCTCAGAATAATTAGAGAATTAAACATCAAATTTATCGGAGTGGATCGTGCTCGTCTGTACTTTGACAATGGCATGATGGCATCGGCAATATGGCGTATCGTCACGTACACCCATTCCCGCCAACATTCATATGATTTCTTAATAAAGTGCGATCCAGCTTCGAGCGCCAAGCGCCCATATCAATAAGAGCTGAGGGAATTTAATGAAATTCCCTTTAAGAATTCCTCGCCAGCTCTTAGGTGGGGTACATTCCGTATTTCCGCGTCATATTATGTCCTTATTACTTTTAATTGGTTGATGATATTTCTTAATTTACTTAATTTTTTTAGGTCAAGTGCAAGAATTTTGATCTGTTGCGTTGTTGTTATAGTTTGTTAGTTATGTAGCATGAAACGATGAAAGATTGGGTAGGTTTTCATTATAATCAGGTTGAAAAATCCGATTAAAAAAAAAGTTCAACCTCTCACTGACTGCGTCTTTGTTAGTATTAAAATCTCAATCAGAAAAAGGTTTTCAAAGCTTATTCTGATTGACATGCAAGGCAGGTTTTAACCTGCACTTAAATAGAAAAAGGTCCAGTAGCGAACTTGCTAATGAGCCGACAAGCAGATCTTAAAGAAAGTCAGATTCAGCGAAAATCCTAGGAATTGCGGGCACGGAGGAGATATCCTTTAATTTAGAAGTTCAGATTAAAGCCAACAGATGCTTCTCAGAGCTCACTTGGAGATAATAAAACGGCTCCAAATAAAGCGCCTTCATAATGTGCTGAACAGAATAAGATTCGATCTAACGCGATCTCGTTGCGGGCAAGGGACGATTTGTATTGCGGCTGATAGAATCATGCGGTCGCGATCTTCTATTTAAATTTGTTTAAAATAATTAGCTTTAACAATGTATTCAAATTAGTGTTAACAGGCATGAGAGGACAGTGTAGACCTGTCAACAAGTACTAACAAAATAGAAATGGGCTACAAATCTACAGTATACGCAAGGCTTACAACATTCACAAAATATAAAATAACCTATTTAAAAGTTAAATAAAATATGATATAAAGATGTTAGATCATGTAAAATGGATGTAAGTAAACATTGAAATGGCGACTGATACAGAAGTAAGCAGATAACGGGAAAACATAATTAAAACGGGGTAGTGATAATGATAGATCAGATGATGAGAGTATTATCTATAATCTACTTACTTGTTTCTAAATATTTAAGAATATAAAAGTTAAACACTTGACATAAAACTAAAAGTGTGAAACGTTTAAAATAAAACTGAATTCGCAATATTTTTACACTAACAAGATCTGGGCCCAACGCAAAAATAACGTCTCAATTTCACGTACAAACATGCGTCAGGCGTTGGCACATTTACAGCTTGTTATTTTTAATTAAAAGAATTTTTCTTCGGACCTCCACGACATACAGAGTTCGTGAATTAATTCAAATTAGTTCCCACGTAACAACAAAATTTTAAGAACATTCCAACTCGAATCAAAATTAATTTAGAGTAAATAATGCTAATGAATTAATATGAGACTTATTATACTTTTTAGCATAGCATTTCATAAGGAAACCAATTCAATAATAAAAATTCAGAAGATTATTTAAATGTTTATATGGGATCAAACTCTATGGAAACAATTTATCTAAAATAAATGTCTCTTAAATTTTAATCAATCTAGTCTAACTAATAAGACTGCGGGGTAATTGCGTAACGCACTAACAGTAGGCATGGCTTTAATTTTGACAGTACAACAACATTCATTGTGTTATTTACGTTGTCGAGCAGATATTTTTTCTAACGTATGAAGTAATGGATTAGCAATATTCCTTCAAAATGTTTCAGGTTGTGATTGATAGTGTGATATGCAATTAGGGTGCTGGTCAAGTATGAGATGATGTTTTTCGGGGGTTCCGTACATTCACTTATTCTCATTAAAACAATTGGATCCTTTTTTACGGGGAAGTAATATTTTTTGTGCTACTTGCCGGCCAAATAATTTTTTTCTTTATAAATGGAAAAAAAATACATCCGAACATGAAACCTTGAGCATTATATATATACAGACTCAATCTTTAACAGCACTAATTGCCAAACACCCAATCTGATATAGCTCTGACCTGCTTAAATAAATAAAACACATACACTGAATACAAAACTCGACTCCCCAAAGAGGTTGAAACACAGAATCAATTCAATTTCACGCTTCTTATTATTTATACGGGCAAAACCTAACCGTCTTTACTCAAATACGGCGAACGTTCTAAAAATAATAAATACTAATGTTTTCCACAGTCTAGGCTCAAGTTAGGGGCTAGCCACATGAGGTTTCTTTAGACGCACGTCATCATACATCATTATTTCAGCCGACAGACGTCCACTGCTAGACATATGCATCCCCCAAGGACCTTCACTTCGATCGGTTCTGTGCTTCCCGCATCCAGTTTATTCCTGCGGCCATCACAAGGTCATCGGTCCAACTTGTGGGCCTTCCAACTTTAGACGCGCGCAAAATAAACGAGCTGCAAACGTAAACAGAGCTACATTTTGAAGTTTAGAAGTCAGTTAGGACATTTCGAACTCATCTAGTATTAAAACATAATTTTATTTCGACGTGTAAAAGTGTTTTTTCCAATCAAATTACAGATTTAAATATCATTTATCATAGAAAGGCAGATAACGCTCAGTCGACACATAAGTAACGTTGTGTGTATACGCCCTTAGGTTACTTTCGCACATTCCTCTGTTATTACATTTTCGTAGGTATTTGTTATGACATTAAGAGCTCTGTGCGTTCACAAAATACAATTAGAGTCAAAAGCTCTTTGCTTCAACTAAAGGTACTGTCCAAAATGCATGTTGTTTAATTAGGTTTTACATTACCGCGTACCGAGTGCGCGAACCGCGTACACAGTGAAAGAGTAAGTCGGTTGAATTCGGTTGAGTGGGGAGGGGATTTGAGGAGATTTCTAAGATGCGACCGGAAAAAAGACGGGCGTAGGAGAAGCGTTCCCGTGGATAGGATGGCGTTTATGGGAACAATAAATAAATGTGTAGCTGTCATAATAGCAATTCATTTTATTTATTTCATAAAAGTGCGGGATATTTTTTGCTCACCCCATCATCTTTGATAGATCATTAAAAATTCAATAAAACTACTGAAATGATTTTTTTATTAAAGCGAATTTATGATCTTTAAAAATGTGCGTCTCCCACCCCTTTAAAATCAAAGTCATTTATGTGCATAAATAAGGTGCAGAAAGTTCTAAAGAAAATGTCTTAATAAGCCTTTGTGCTTACATATTATTTCATTATTATTTTAAAGAAATTAATTTATTAACTTGAATAATGCATGCGATCAGTGAATTATAAATGATTTTTATTTTTAATGATATTAAATTCAATCATGGTTGGTCACAATTAATTCATAAATTACATTATGCTACTGTGGCGTCTAAATAATAATAATTGTAGTAGGTACTCGTAATATAAAATATTATGTACACATACAGTATTAAAATAAAATGTTGTATACGCGGACGGACAAACAAACCATGTGTGTTAGTAGTGACCAAACCGGTCGGCCGCCTGATCGCTCCATTGTTTAGTGCGCGAGGTGGGGGCTCGCATTCCGGAGCCGCGCCCGCGCATCAGTGCATACCGGCAGCCCGCCAGTCAGCCTATCGCCTTTCGTGAGACCACTGTGTCACTCGATCCGCTACCGCGCTCTCGCTTACTATTATAACATTACGCTTTGCTTTCTATCTGCATACTCCATCTATCTATCTAGTGCTTCCCTTCATTCTTACTGTGCTGTGGACTTTAAACTGTGTACCTACTGTGCTAAGTGCTTTCCTCCTTCCAATAAACTATAAACCTTACTGTGTTGGTGTACAAACTTTTATTTATCTCCGCACACACGCAAACCCTGGACAACACTAAATTGGTGACCCCGAGCAAGAACGCTACAATGACAGACAAAGACGAGCACGACATCGAACTAGAACAGCTGCTCACCAGCAATACAGCCTTATGCCTCACTAAAGTAAAACTGCCAGGATCAGAGACCGAACTGTACTGCGATGAGAGAAGCAAGATCCCTCGACCATATGTCACAAAAGAACACCGTCGCAGAGTTTTTGAGAGTGTACACTCTTGGAGTCACCCTGGCGCAAACGCAACAACCAAAATGGTTACCGAACGGTACGTTTGGCCAGCAGTAAAAAAAGACTGCAGAGAATGGAGCCGTTCTTGCTTAGCATGCCAGAGATCTAAGGTAACCCGTCACGTCTCATCACCAATTGGGACCTTCAAGCCGCCGAGGGCTAGGTTCAACCACATCCACATCGACCTCATAGGCCCACTGCCGCTGGTACAAGGATATCGTTATTGCCTCACAGCCATCGATCGATTCACACGTTGGCCTGAGGTGATACCTACACCCGACATAACAGCAGAGACAGTGGCAAAGGCCCTAGTAAGTGGATGGATTAGTCGTTTTGGCTGCCCCGTTGATATCGTAACGGACCGCGGTCGACAGTTTGAGTCAGCACTTTTCAGACACCTATCGGAGATGGCTGGCTTTCAACACAAGCGTACCACGGCGTATCACCCTGCCTGTAACGGCCTAATAGAGAGGTTTCACAGGCAATTGAAAGCTGCCATTACCTGCCACTCTGCAGTAAACTGGGTCGAGTCTTTGCCACTAGTTCTACTAGGTATCAGGAACGCGTACAAAGAAGACCTGGGTTCTACTTCAGCAGAACTGTTGTATGGAGAAACACTCAGGCTACCAGGGGAACTATTTCAGCCTCAGGTCGATGACACAATCGATATGTCAGACTATGTGGCACGGTTAAAGGCATTTGCAAGAAAATTGCAACCGACACCAGCATCCCGACATGGTAGCAGATCAACATTCGTGTTCAAAGATTTAGGTAAATCGAGTCACGTTTTCCTCAAAGATGAGACATCAGGCTCCCTAAAATCACCATACACGGGACCGCACAAAGTCCTGCAACACGGGGACAAGATCTTCAAACTCCTCGTCAATGGCAAAACAGTCACAGTTACTATTGACAGGCTTAAACCTGCCTACATATTACACGATCCAAACACATTCACAAAAATACACACAAACACGTCATCACCCACCACACTACTTAAATCAGCACCCACTACCAAATTACCAATAAACACAGGAACTAATGTAAGAACGACAAAATCTGGTCGCCAAGTCCACTTCCCAGACTATTATCGCCCGTAGCGACGGTCTCTGGGGGGGGGTGATGTGGCGTCTAAATAATAATAATTGTAGTAGGTACCTACTCGTAATATAAAATATTATGTACACATACAGTATTAAAATAAAATGTTGTATACGCGGACGGACAAACAAACCATGTGTGTTAGTAGTGACCAAACCGGTCGGCCGCCTGATCGCTCCATTGTTTAGTGCGCGAGGTGGGGGCTCGCATTCCGGAGCCGCGCCCGCGCATCAGTGCATACCGGCAGCCCGCCAGTCAGCCTATCGCCTTTCGTGAGACCACTGTGTCACTCGATCCGCTACCGCGCTCTCGCTTACTATTATAACATTACGCTTTGCTTTCTATCTGCATACTCCATCTATCTATCTAGTGCTTCCCTTCATTCTTACTGTGCTGTGGACTTTAAACTGTGTACCTACTGTGCTAAGTGCTTTCCTCCTTCCAATAAACTATAAACCTTACTGTGTTGGTGTACAAACTTTTATTTATCTCCGCACACACGCAAACCCTGGACAACACTAAACTACAATTCACAACTTTTAATCTAAGAACTTCAAGTACACTATGAAAGCTTTATTTTGTCAACAAGATTTTTTGTGAAATTACGCTTAGATAAAACAGTTTGTACTGTTTTTATTTCTTTCTTTTCTACTGCTAGTTGTTAGGTTGAAAGACGTATAGAAAAAGATCCAGTAGTGAACTTGAAAAGTAGGCATAGTTTAGTTTATGATGCGGAACCCTGTTCATGTGCGTCTGACACGCATTTTGCCAATTTTTTCGAACATTCGCGAAACATAGAAGCATTCTACTCTCTATTAATTTGCATTGTATAAAATGTTGTAAAAATATGTTTGTAAAGCACCATGAAAGGTTACATCCTTGCGACCCCTGTTCTATGAAGTATGACTGAACTGTCACCCTGTTTCTCATACCTCTATAACACCAGAAAGCGGCTTTTCTTCACAATCCATATCTCCACTCAACAACTAACATTTTGTTTTTTAGCTAATTTGCTAGCACTAATCAATGGACATAATTCTGCGATCCAAATAGGCCATTGTGAACAAGGTTCATAAAATTACCCTCATCAACTTTAACCTGCTTAACGTCCCGTACAAGTTTTAAGCATTAAGTACGGGAAGTGAGGGCGCTTGAGGTGTAGGCGACCTTCAGCTGTCAAGGGGTGTATCGCTTAGTTTTGATTTCCTTATCGTGGGAAACATTTGGGCGGTATTACATTTTTGATTAAAGGCGAAATGTTATACTGAAATATGTACCTACCTAATTGTGGTGTTGGGGTAACTATGTGATATTTTTACCCGACTGCGCGACGGGAAAGACAGGGTTATGATTTTCACGCGTAGCTATGGATTTTTGTATGTACACATTTAAAAACATACTAACAGTTAGATGGGTTTTAGTAAATGCGGTTACAGGCTAGGTTTCGTTCATATGAAATCAAAATGGCGGATTTTAGACGTTCATACGTAATGTCTTTTTTAACCGACTTCAAAAAAAGGAGGAGGTTCTCAATTCGGTTGTATGTTTTTTTTTTTATTTCTTTTATTTTTTATGTTTGTTACCTCAGTACGCCGTCATTTATGAACCGATTTAAAAAATTATTTTTTTATTTGAAAGGACATACGTCCAGATTGGTCCCATTTTTGTCAAACTCCAGTTCTGATGATGGGATCCATGAGGAATTGAGGGAACTCCTCAAATATTATAGGCATACATATAGCAATTTTGGTATTTTCATTAACAACTCAAGCATTTGCATTCAGAAAGTATAATTTGGGGAAGTGGAACTGATGATGAAGACCACAGATGGCCATCGAAACTACTCAATGAAAAATATTTCACTGGTAGCGATTCGATTGCTTTAATATGGTTGCTAAGCAATTTATGATCGTCACAATGCGTATGGTAAAGTGGAGCTGATGGTGACTTCACCATCAGCTCAAGTTCTCCTGGTTCTTACCAAGAGAACTCCTCAACAATTAACGTCCCAGCATCGGGAAAAGCAATATTTTGTAACAGGTGATGAGCAGTTGACATTAGGGTTTGAAACGGTATGCTCTTGAGGTGGTCCCATTGTCACCAAGTCAGAGTCTGATGAAGGGATCCCATGAAAGTCGAGGAAAATCCTCTTTGGTAGGCATGTACAGTGTGTTAGTTGAACTCTCTCAAATCAAATGAAACCTATTGATGATTCAAGTGTTTGAGTCCGAGAGTCATCACTTACCTATACTCCGACTTTTAATTAGCTGCAGTAAAATAACACTACTTAATAACTCATTTCGGACTGCATTTAGAGATATGCATGTCAAATAAGTTTTATTTGTTACACTACTCTGTACTAGACTACTCTGTACTAGAAAAACAAGGTTTGGTTGATGGCCGCGAAAAAACAACAAGACGACAATTTCAGATGATGTTACAAAACCGATTTAGAATTTTTTTTTTTTATTTAAAAGGATATACTTCCAGATTGGTCCCATTTTGTCAAAATCCAGTTCTGATGATGGGATCCATAAGGAATTAAGGGAACTCCTCAAATATTATAGGCATACATATAGCAATTCTGGTATTTTCATCGACAACTCAAGCATTTGCATTCAGAAAGTATAATTTGGTGAAGTGGAACTGATGAAGGAGACTACAGATAGACACAGGAACTCTTCAATGATTATAAGTATTTCATGGGTGGAGATAAGATATCTCGATTAAGATAGTTAAGCGACTATGACGAAGCAAATTGAAATAAATAGTTCTGACGAAACTGGTACCATCAAACCGATCTTATGAAGCTGGAAGGTAGGTACCGGAGCATCGTAATAAAACAATGTATTCTAGCCGTGTTTGGGCTTATCGAGTAAATGCGAACCACATGATACAGGAGATGTGATACGAGAAGCTATTTCGAAGGCTACTGCTCGAAAATGAAACCGCTGAAGACTGTTTTATAAGACGCCAAAGAGATCTTCGCCCTTGAGTCGTAGGTACATTAAGTGTGGCTTTGATTGTCAGAAGACAGATTTCGTAGCCTCATTATTTCCGTCAATGATCTGTCGTCGTGTGGTCGCTTTAATAATTTGTTGGCATCCAAATCTGACAAAACGATACCTTCCCAACTTCTGACACGACTTAGCGCGACGTATATTTGCCCTTTTGCAAAGTTTTTTTTACCAAGGTCGATCACAGCTCATTCTGTACAACTTCCTGTCACTGTTATATATTTAGCAAGTAGTGGTATACGAATTGGTGTGGGGTAGGTACCACAACTCAAAAGTGAAAAATAAAAACTTTTTAACAAAAAAAACAACCGACTTCCAACAAAACACTACAAAGTGAAAAATAACTTTAATTTCAGAAGTCGGTGTCAAAAAACGAAAATGCAGAACCAACGACACCGACTTCTGAAATTAAAGTTATTTTTCACTTTGTAGTGTTTTGTTGGAAGTCGGTTGTTTTTTTTTTTTTGTGCCGTGACCATTTCTTTTTTCAAATCTGAGCTTAAACAAAAATATCTGTCACGAACTGAAAGAAACAAAGAAAGAAAAAGATTTTATTTGGGGATACACAGGAAATACAAATAGCATAAAAAGGAGCATTTAAAAGTAACAAAATTGCATTAAAAACAAGCAAAAAAATAAATAAACCAAACAAAAAAGACCTGTGCGAGGCCTAAAAGGTTCCTATCTCAGCTTAATAGGTACTGCGATATTTACAAAAAATACCGTAGCGCTGGTAATCATAAGGGCCCGACTGCATTAGACTGCTTGAAAAGTGAGCTAGCTAGAGAACTAGCTTTAAATTTCTGACTAACTGACCGACTATTTGACAATTCAAAAGTGCCTGTAAATAGTTTATTTGAAATAAATGCTTTGAGTTTCAGCTTGTTTTGAAATTTTTATTTACAGTCTGTTTTTTTTTTCAGTATAGTGCTTGAGCATGAAATAAAATGATACCTAGTACTGCGATGCTAGAACGAATGATAATTTATAATCCATGTCATTTATAGTAGAGATTAGGCAAAAATTGTAGGCCG
This sequence comes from Gortyna flavago, assembly GCA_963669345.1. NCBI lineage: Eukaryota > Metazoa > Arthropoda > Insecta > Lepidoptera > Noctuidae > Gortyna > Gortyna flavago. The sequence continues at coordinate 6,001,204 of OY770129.1, read as the reverse complement.
GTACAAATTTTCTAATAGCAAAATAAGAAACTAGTTCTTTTTTTTTAATATTTTCTTATTTTTTATTACATAATTATTTAGTCTTAGACAATTTCATGTAAGTTTTACAGAACCCGCTCAAACGCCGCCGGTACGTAGAAAAACGAAAAACAGCACATACGAATTTAAAAACCCCCTAAGCCCCGTCATAAACCACGAAACCACTTACTGCGAGACAGTTTATTGGACGCTTCCATTCCGAAACCTCTTCATTTCGAATCACGCAAATTGCATCTGACTAAATACGAATGCCTTTCAAAGGATCTCTGTATAGGGCTGCGACACTAATTTATATCGATATCACCACATCGATTTGAAGCTAATTAGTAAATCGAATCGGTATATCGGATTTACGAGCAGGTATAACATTCGTGTTTGAATGTTTCGTGTTTCAGTGAGCTTACTTACAGCAGTATAGGGTTACTGTAACACAAACAGGAATTTCACATTACGAGCAAATATTTAAATCGTTAGATTTACCCTCACCGTATTTAGTCACGCGAAAAAGTGTCCATTCTGAAAAGAGTGAGCTCACACTTTATTATAATATAATAAAGTGTGAGCGTTTCCATCACAATCATCATAATCATCATCTGCTTAACCTTTTTTTTTCCAACTATGTTGGGTTCGGCTTCTAGTCTAACCAGATACAACTGAATACACTGGTATTCAGCTGTCTCTGCCGCATGTAAAATACTGATTTTACATGCAGCGACTGCCTATCTGACCTCCACAACCTAATAACTAGATAATACGTTGTTACCCTTTGGTAAGATTGGTTGTCAGACTTTCGAGCTTCTGACGACCCGTAACGACTGTCAAAAATCCATGAATCACAGCGGGGACCAACGGCTGAACGTGCTTTCCGAGGCACGGAGGGGTCTTGGTAGGTATGTATAGATGGTCACCCATGTACGCACTAACCGCGGCAAGCGTAGCTTAACCTGATCGATCGACTCCTGCGGCTGTTATTACTTAGCCACAAGTCCCTCTTTTTTTTCATCACAATCAAAAAGGTGTCTAAACGAAACAAAAACGTGACTATCTTTTAACAGGGTATAGGACGAATGTAAACGATTTAAATATTTGATTAGGTACGAGTAAAAGCTATTTGCGGGTTGTGTTTATCGAATATTTTTATGTAACATAAATAAATTCGTGTTTTTTTCTGCATAAGTAAGTATTAGTTTTGCTTGCTTTGCCGTTTTTTTATGTTTGAAATAAGTCAAAAGCCTTAGAATTTCACATGCTACGATTTTACTGTGAAACTGCAAACGTTCTCAATACGGTAACTGGAATATGCTTGATGCAGAAGACTCGACTCTGTGGTTTTGGCAAAACTTTGGAGAGGCCTATGTTCTATGTTATGGGTTTGGTTTCCGCACTTATAGTTCTTCAGTGGACCATTGTGCGTGGGCCATGGCTGCCGTTGGTGGTTATTCCAACCAGCCCACCTCCCTCCAGAAGCTGATTAGGTCTCCTGGTCTTTTGAGAACAGATCACCTGGTCTTTGGAGAGGCCTTATAAGTATATACCTATATGTTACAGAGAAATACGACACCACGTCTATAGATCTAGTTCTAGAGATGACTCATCTTCTCTTGTATCGGAGCGAACTTTATGAGTATATCGAGCCGTAGAAAAATATTAGTCAGCCAGCTAGTGGTGTGACTTATCATGTCAATTTTTTAAACTAGTTAGTAAGAGCAAATTTTTAGGGTTCCCAACCTTAAAACAAAAATCGTATCGTAGATCATTCGTTGTCCGTCTGTCTGTCTGTTTGTCTGTCTGTCTGTCTGTCTGTGAAGACCCTTTTCCTCAGAAACGCGTGGAGGTATCAAGTTATCCTATAAGGGTTCCGTTTTTTCCTTTTGAGGTACGGAACCCTAAAAACGATTACAAACTTACATTTGTAGTTGGAAAATTTACTGTGACGTATATCGATGTATGTAACGATGATGGAGAACATGTTTTTCAACTACATGTTAAGTGGTTTTGGGGAAAAATTCGTCCCAACTACGGAACCACTTGGCCGGTTTTTCTACAGTCAGATAACTTTTGTCTAATAATAATAATAATAATAATAAGGGGGAATCAATTAGACATATCATCTCTGGGTGTTCTCGTCTAGCTAACGGAGAGTACTTGCATAGACACAACCTTGTAGCCAGGATAATCCATCAGCAGCTTGCTTTGAAATACAACCTTGTGGAATCGGAGGTGCCGTACTACAGGTACGTGCCCGACCCAGTTCTCGAAAATGGTAATATCACATTGTACTGGGATCGATCCATCATCACTGACAGGACTATTGTTGCCAATAAGCCTGATATAGTGGTGGTGGATCGATCAGAGCGGCGCGCAATGATTGTTGACATAACCGTCCCGCATGATGAGAACCTCGTGAAAGCCGAGAAAGATAAACAAATCAAGTATCTTGACTTGGCTCGCGAGGTTGTCGACATGTGGGATGTAGACTCAGCAATCATTGTGCCGATAGTCGTAACAGCCAATGGATTAATAGCCAAGAGCCTCGACCAACACCTAAGGAGGCTCTCGTTGGGCAGCTGGATCAAGGGCTTGATTCAGAGAGCGGTACTTCTGGACACGGCTCGCATTGTTAGGAGGTTCCTCTCTCTGGAGCCCTGACCGCCGGTAGCTTGGACCTTGTTCCCGATACCGGTGGGCTACTATTTTTTATATTTTTAAATGTTTTTATATCTATAATATAGATTCTATATATCATAATATTTAAAAATATAATTTATATGTGTATATATTGAAATAAAGAGATAATAATAAAAACTTTATTGCTCAAAACATTACAGAGATTTTACATTGGCCCCAAACTAGGCAAGCCTGTATCTTGGGCACCAATATGGAGGGTTTACCATTTAAACATTTATTTTAAAAACATGTTCGGTAATAAAAGTAAAATAATGTTTGCTTCCAATTACAAAAAACTTAATAAAATATGAGAATCATAATTAAAATTAAAGAAAACATAACATAAAATCGAGAATTGAAAGAAGATAATAATAAAACTACAAAAAGAAAAACGCTATTATTATGTTAATGAATGTGTGTGTGTTGTAAATGTACATGAGTGTGTGGGATCATGTGTTGTGAGTGAGTGTGGGTGTGTGTGATGATGAGTTTGAGAGTGTTTAAGCGTGAGTAAGAGTATGTGTATGTGTGAGACAAACGAAGGAATTGTATGTCTAAAGATTAAATATGACGGTCTGACAGCTTTTATAGAGAAAATATGTCACACCCCAATTTTTATTCTTCAGATAAAAGTTAAAGATTGAAAAGTCGGCCAACAACCGTATATTATTTTAATTATTGCAAAAATAAATTCTCAGTATATGAGTCAGAGAAGAACTTTTTCAGCGTTACTTTATCACATCGTTGAAGACAAAGGAGTATTAAAGACGGACAATTTGTCTTCAATGTAAACCTCATTATGTATACGCGATCCTTTCTCCTTGAGACAATTTTCACCGCGACTCTCGGAAACCTTTGGGAGGTTCAATCGATATTAATATGAAAATAATATCTACGTCTACCAATATCTACTTTATGTTTCTGAACGACTCATCGTGTTTCTGTTCGATTAAATCTGAAGGCCAATTCACGTAATTTAAAATGTTCAAAATGTAGTCGCAGTCTGGTCTCAGCGATAAACCAATATCAAAAACTTGACAAAAATTTAGGAAAACTAGAGAAAATTTTGACAGATTGACACTAAGATCAGACTCTGTACGTTTTTAAAATTACGAGGTTTGCCCCTCTGTTGTTGTTGCTCATTTCAACGTAAGCTTGGTCCTTGATATCAGGTAAAATATGAGATTTTATAAAAAACAGTTTTTCATTCAGCTGTATAGTAATATGGTGTGTAAGTTTGGCTTAGGTTCTTATAAATCAGTATTTTCCGTTTTTAGGATAGGTTTTCAGTGTTTTGACTTCTGCGATTATTGAATCGATATAAACGCAAAAAGCTTTTCATATAAATTCAATATACACACATCAAAAGTGTCTAGGGATCAACATATATTTTTGCAATAACTTTTCTCCTGATTGATATTAATTAAAATTTTCTTTAAGGATTCATCAAATAAAGTGTTTTCGTTTGTCACAGTAACGATAAACCAAGTCACCTTTGCATTAATAAAGAAATTTGCCATTTTCCTAATAAAGGGATTTTTGACATTTGAACCACTAACACAAAAGTTCGAAAAAAAGACTGAAATAACAGTTTTCTTTAAAATTTTATTGGGTAACTTAAACAATTAACAATCCGTGTTTCTACCGCGAACACTAACAACACAAGAACATCGGTTTGGCATACTCAAAATGAGTTCATCCAAATCACGCTGTGGAATGGCCGCCCATGTTCGTTGCAACAACAAAAAAAGGTCTTCTTGCGACTGGATACCCTCCATATTCGGCAGAGCTCTTCTCTGTAGCATATCCCATGCATGCTCAATCGGGTTCAAGTCTGGCGACTGAGCAGGCCAGGGCAGGACATTGATGTTAGCTGCGGCGAGAGTCTGTCTTACAACTCTTGCGGTGTGCGGTCGTGCATTATCATGCATTAACTGAAATAAGGGACCGATTTGCACTTGTAGAGGAACGATGACGTCTGATACAATCGTCTCAGCATAAATTTGAGCGTTGAGGTTGCCTCTGATCCAAATCAACTCAGTTCTTCCGCCGATCCAAATACCCGCCCATACCATGATGGTTCCACCACTATAAGGATGGACTTCCTGGCAGGATTTTAATCGCTGTTGGCGTCCAGGGGTTCTCCAGTGTCGTATACGTCTTGTATCCGGTCTCATACCAAAACGAGACTCATCAGAAAAGCACACGAAACGCCATTGTTCTTCTGCCCAATTTCTGTGTTCAAGAGCCCATTGATATCGAATCCTACGATTGTGCATTGCTATAGGTGGTACCCGTAGCGGTCTTCGGGAATGAAGGTTCACTTCATGCAAGCGGTTTCTGACTGTTTGGTCGCTAATTAAGTTCCCTGAAGAGTGATGAAGCCTCACGGCTAACATCATGGCGGTTATTGTTGGAGCTCTTCGAGTTAAGATTTGAATGTATCGGTCTTGTCTCCGTGTGGTGCAGCGATACCGTCCTCCATGGCGCTCAGCCACGGTACCAGTGCTTCGGTAACGTGTCCAAAGTCGACTGATAACACTCTGACTTGTATTCAGAGCTGAAGCCACAGTACGTTGCCGGGAACCAGCTTCTATCATTCCCACGGCTCTGAGCATTTCTTCCCTGCTTAAATGACGTCGCCGCTCCATAATAACGTTGGTTTTAATCAGTAGTAGGGAAACAGTAGCACTAATAATGTCTTCAATGCGTTGTATGTTTTTATAGGGAAAATATTGACAGCTGATTTTCATCTTTTACTCGAATTTGATTCACAGTTCCTGATTCAAATTATGAAATGCACCAAAAAGGATCCATATAAATTTATAAAATCATAAATTTATTACAAAGCCACATCTCAATCTCAAGAAATCCGCATAAAAATGCTTGATCCCTAGACACTTTTGATGTGTGTATAAAAAGGTATAGTTAAATGTTTTAAAAAGTATATTTCTAATCGAATTCAGGCAGGACATATTTTACTTATAAACGGTAGAATACTATAAAAATTTAAATGCGTCTGTGCATAATATAACTGTGTTGTAGAATAAGCAATTTCAAAACAAATGGGAGCATTTATATCAACGTCATTGTTAAAACAGATATTTTAAAGCAATTGAATATGATTAAATACTAATTCAAAACAAAGCATATTGTGAATAACCACAATGCGCTTACCGCTGTAGTCCCTGAATACTTATTCAATCGTCAACATGTATTTTATAATCGGATATTTGCACCTTCCTGCAAATTTTCACTGTAAACACTTTAATATTTACAGTGAAATATAATTAAATACATTATATAAGCTAAAACTGAAATGTATGAATAATGTTATATTTTGTACAGGTATATAAAATAAGGGAACGTGCTCATTGGGCATCAATAAATTCATCCGCATCGCTGTCAATGGGAAAAGTGTCCAAAATATACCCTTTTTAATTCACATATCTCTTCTTTATTAAAATATACATAAAAACCGGTCAAGTGCGAGTCGAACACGCACATGAAGGGACATTTAACACAACATTTTTGAAAAAAAAAAAAAATACAAATACACTCACTGTGAAAATTTCAACTGTTTACCTTACGATTCATGAGAGACAGTTGAGGCTTAGTAAAAAGGTGTTCCGTTGGCAATCTTTGGGTACGGAATTCTAAAAGGCTGTGGTGTCCTTGAAGCATGCTTGAAAACGGATTGAGACTTTGCCCAAACATTTTGCCCGTCACTTTTGATACGACAGACGACGGACGGGAACGAGGAAAACACGGGAAGCGTAAGGAAATAACTTTACGCATACCAGCGGAAAAACCATGTCATTGGTTTTACCTAGCTAAGCATACATTTTGAAAGGAAAATTGATTGAAATGATAAACAAAGCTTTTTTTTTTACTTAGTACGAGTTACAAAAACATTTCGGCGACTACATTTATAGCAGAAGGAATTCAAGCTGGTTTAAAAGCATATTTGCTTTAAATCCGAATATTATATCGCTGCCGACTCGATAACCAAGAGCAACCGCATACCCCGTCCCCCTAATTCTATCCACCATTGTCCATCCAGTCACGTGTAAGTCCTAATGGGTATGTACAATCGAACCACCTTTCCACCTGAAACGATAGCCTTACCACTAGTATTCCCGACGTGCTAACCACTCTCCGCACCATTACACATTTATATACCGTATTACTAACGCAGTAAAGATGTGATTCGCGTACAGGATCATCCCTCAGATGGTATCATTAAGTGCGATTGTACAAATTGAGTGAAGTTATGACGCGGCATGAAGATTCGTGGAAGCCCCTCGCGGATCTTGAATTTGTAAGGGCAAGTTGGCAGTCATCGTTGTAATAAATGATCTTGTTGAAACGCTACGCCGCAATATAGGAGGTCGTTGGCTTACTGAATAATGGCTGCCAGTATAATTAGCATAACTGCTTTGTACTTTTGCGTAAGGATATATTAGCCGTGGCCCGAGATAATGTTGCGCTTTAAAACTGTCAACCGCAGAAGGCTAGAATTCTGATCGTGTCGTTTTCCTTTTCATCCTTCTGTGCCATATCTCCCCGGTCTCCCCTTGGCCTGTTGCATCCCCCTTTTTGTTTAAGACCCTTGAATATTCGCAGCCTTAAGAATTTATTGCGAGGAAAAGCTATAAAATTTTACAACTTCGCATTTTTCATAGTTATAGAATTTATAAGATTTGAGACAACTTAATTAAAATTTTGGCTCAAAACAATCGTGTTATATCTGAGAATGTAAATTCTGTCATTTCATCAGAATTTATAGCTTAGTTTGCGAATGAAACTATTAAATTCTAAACGAAGGTAATCATTGTAACAGCCTTATCGGGAAAGGCTGACAGAGAGGACGAAAACCTAGGCTAGCGAAATAATATTAAGCTCATTATGAAATGACGGACCAACCGACTGGGGGTTAGAACTCGTTGGATATTCGCCTCATAGTGTAGATGAAAGGATCAAAGGCTCAGGTGGCTTTGACGTGGATTCCGGGATCACCGACGGAATATTTTGTCAGTTCCGGTTTAAGACTCTACTGAAATCGACTTTGTGTTTGTTTGGCCGGGGAATGGACGTGCCGCTGCCGTAATTGAGTCTATAACCGCTTTTTGTTGCTCGATGTTCAAGACGGAACGAAATATAATTTAAAAGTTTTGCAATTAAATGAACGAAACCATTAATTTTGAAGAACTTATTATAAATGTAAGTAATATATATTGATTCTATATTACTTACATTTAGAATAAGTTATGTTAAGTTAATAATAAAAATTCTAAAAGTAATAAGTAAAAAGGATTTCTTGTAACAGTTGACCTTCTGAATGCTTCTTGCTCATCCGTATCCGTTAGGTCTGTTTAAGCAAAGAAAGTTATGTGTATCACTACTATTCATTTTATAATTATTACTTACTAAAATACTTTTTATTTAAGAGAAGTGGCGGCCCAGTATAACGGCCTCAACTTTGCATCGCTCTGGAAACGTTGAAGGAAAACATCATGAGGACAGCGGCATGTCCTAGAATAAAAAAATCGAAGACATGTGACATCTACCAACCCGCACTGATAGATTATAGCCCAGTACCTCTCGAAGTGAAGAGGCCTGTGTCCCAGCAGTGGGAACATTACAGGGTGATTATGACTTTTTATTTGAGATAAGTATTCTATATATATATTCATAATATTAAGTGAATCGCATTTATGGCCAACTATTTCCACGGTCAGAGAAGAATACCTAAGAAGAATGATATAAGTAATAAGAGGTAGCAATACTTTTGGCTATAAGCTTTGTAACCGACCGAATTCCACGTTAATTGCCATTATATCTAGCTCAACAACGTAAAAAACGCAATTAATGTTATTGAACTGTCAAAATGAAATCCATTCCTACCATTAGTCTATGAAGCAACTAAGCTTCTGCTTAAATATATTCATAAATTAGAGTTTTATCAAACTTTACGGTCTCATTTTGACAAACACGAATAAATAAATTTACTTGAAAATATAATCAATAATGAAAGATGAGCAACAAATCGCTCATTTTTCTTTGAAAACTCTCGAAAGATCGATGGATGAATATTAATATAATTATACATAACGAACCAAATTGATATCTAAAGAGTAATATTTTTGAAAAAGTGAATGTGTACAAGTACATGACTTGTTATGTATGTAGTTGGAATTTGGTAATCGAAATGATTGATTACCGTGAGTGTACAATGGGGGTCGGATCCATCTCGTTAGATGGGGAGCCAATGATCGATGCGAGGAAAGCACAGCCAATTATCATAAACCACTGTATATGTACGTTCTAGGATATGTATGATCATAGTCACATCGTAGGTATCTACAGGGTGTAAAAAGACATTACATAGCAGTCAACTACGCATTCTGTACATCAAACTAAGCAACATTGCACAAAAATAATTGCTGGAAAACTACATTTATTTTTGGTGTGATTCTGTTTGCGGTAGTGTGCAAAACTTTGTGCTTATGGGTGCATGCAACGGTACAGGGGTTGTGAAGGAATTTAAAATTGTCTTATTTATAACATTAAAAACTTGATATCGTAATATCTCTGTAACCAGAAGGTATGGTTTAGTACAAAAAAAATATGATTACAATGACGGGGAGTACAAGTGACTGTCAGCTTCTTTAAGTGTCTTTTTACTCCTGTTATAGTTCTTGCAGACACAAAAGAAGAATCAGAAAGTTTTCATTACAATTTTTACTTACTTTATCCATTAAATATTTGAATGTCATCATTACATGGCGGAATGTGTCTTTGCTCTGAAATTTTGTCTGTGTCTTATCACATTTTATGCAAATAAATCATTTTGATAATCAAAAATCATAATTGTCTCCAGCAATTATCTCTATTATCGATACCTAAATGATCCAACTTTAAATAAGAGATTTTGCTTTTGGTTGTTATCGCATTTTTCCTTCTCATTAGTAAAAAATGTTTTCCTGATTGAAAAAGTTAGGAATAGGCCCTTGAGAGATTAATCTGTACAATGAAATCCTCAGAATTCACTAATGCCGGCATGATTTTGTTCGTAAATAAATAATTTTATAACGAGAATCCTAATCCGATTGTAACCAAAAGTATCCGGGAAACAATTGAATTTTGCTGTAAACTTCGGCTTTTAGGATGTTATTATAAAGTTATTGTATTTTTGCAAATGTGAGACATTTCGCAACGTCTCGTATCGTTCGTATATTTGAACAGTCAGCACAAAGGTTGTCGTATCCAGGATACGCAGTGACCCATCGATTTATTGGAACAAGTATTTTACGGACACATCGAAAAAAGGAAATATATTTTGTTGAATGTCTATCCCATTCACTTCAGAGACAAGATTCACTAGAATAAAAATATTTATAAATTAATTCCATTGCGTTTCTCTGGAGTCTTTCCGCAGTTTATGCCGATAACATAGATAGGTACGGCAATGGAGTTTATAGAACTACAAAAATTCGTGATTCTGACTTTCGTGTAACCTGCAGATACTTTCCTCGTAGAAGTAAAGTAAAACTTTCAGCTGAGCTTTGTCTAAGATTTATAGTGAAGAAAGTACAGTCTAGTCTACGAAGTTAAAGGTAAGGTTGTATTGTCTTAGTATGTGCTGCGGGCTGTTTGTTAATCATTTATTAGGAAAGGCGAAGTTAGTACTCTATCAAAGGTTGCGGCCTTGCGGGTGGGATTTGCCCTATTGAAATATTGTGGCGTATCAAGTATTTGGGTTAATCAAAGAGGTTTACATGAAAATTGTTGATGAGGTTACGCGTTGGTGGTGTAGTTACGTGTATTGGGGAATGTTTTGGTTAATATCTCGTAAGGTTAAATTGAAACACAATTTATTTAAGGTTGTTGTATTTAATATCTATTATCGTTTTAAAATATTATAATTATAGTAATAGTAATTTATTTCCAAAACTTCAGTACTCGTTACAACAACAAGGTCTCGACCCCTGAACTAGGGTATCCTGTATGACACGGGTCGACTATATATAGAAATGCATACAATAAAAAAAGGAGCTGGATAAATCACATAGTTGACAAAGGTGCCCAATGTGGAATAGGCATAAAACATTATACCAACAGTCCTTCCACATTTATTATACTTTTGATTAAATCGCATTCATCTTTATAATATTTCTGACAGGTTAGAAGGGCCTACAATGGATAGGTTTACCGAGCTATATGTCAGACATGGGGCTTGATAAACCTTCCTGTAATTTGGATGCTTTGTATTTTGTTTTTAAATGTTTATAATATTTTAATATTGGATTTGTGAGCCTAATTTGTTACCTACTATTAACATAGTTTTTAAGTCACTTGTAATACTGACACGCTATGATTTTTATTTATTACTAGCTGACCCCGCAAACGTTGTTATTTAAAAAAAAAAAAGCTTATGACCTATCAAATATACACAAAAATAATCATAAAAATCGGTTAAGCCGTTTCGGAGGAATTCGATAACAAACACTGTGACACGAGATTTTTATATATTAGATAATAATTGCAATGAGGTTGCTGTTCGGCTGCTGCCATTGACAAGTCTGTAAAATCACAGTGTCCTTTATTATCGTTACAATAGAGTGTCTAATCGGTTGCTGCTCTCAGAGGTAAAATAAATATGAATGGACTGTACCTGTAGATCCAAAGATACGTTAAGAGTGCCAAACAATAACCACAATGACTGACAGCTATCGTATCTTTGTTCGCAAATGCCTATAGGGATTTGTGGATTTTACTTCAAAATTAGTACCTACAGAAACATTTTAAGTAAAGGTTTTAATTTTGATTGAGTGGTGAGATAACACTCAACCGCATGGGACAACAGTTCCTACATTTATTTGCTATCTTGAACTAGTTTTTATAATAGTTAAAGTTGGCAAATTTTGGCACATGGCAAAACTAGTTGAGATACTAGCTCATGGATGAAAAACCAGTTGAGATACTAGTTAATGATGGAAAAACTAGTTGAGAAACTAGTGTATGATGTAAAAACTAGTTCAAGATGGCAAAACTCAACAGAAAGAAGTTCATGATGGAAAAACTAGTTCATAAAAATAGTTAAAATGCAAGTTCATGCCTGCTTGTGGAATGCAATAAAAGTATTGAGTATTGAGTATGATATGTAATTGTAATTTAGATATAATTATTTAGTTGTTTTCTGTTATTGCACCTACTGTTATATTGTCTCTGCATCACCCTAAGGTAGACTGGTAGAAAATGCCCAAGGCATTAAGTCAGCCTTTGTACAGTTTTTTTACTTGTGCATAAAGTTTTAATAAATATGTAAAACAGCAAGTTCAGAAACTAGTTTATGATGGAAAAACTAGTTTAGAAACTAATTCGTAGTGGAAAAACTAGTTAAAAAAATAGTTGAGATACTAATGTTATATAGTGTGCCTTTTAGTCTGTGCTACTTAATGAAATGTATTTTCTTTTTTCTTAGTTCATAGTGGAAAAACTAGTTCGGAAATTAGTGTGTTCATGATGGAAAAACTACTTCGGAGTACATAATGCAAAAACTAGTTTGGAAACTAGTACATGACGAAAAAACTAGTTGAAAATCGTTTATTATGGAAAATCTAGTTCGATGGAAAAACTAAGCAACTGTGTCCATCAAGCGACTCGAGAGACTTATAACTTTGTACTGGCGAAATTTATTGGGCACCCATCCACGGACTGACCTCGGCAAGTAGCTTAAACTTCGATTGAGCTCGTGGCTAAATAATAACAGCCGCAAGCTGTTATTATTTAGTCGCGAGTCCCTCGAGTGTTTCAAGTAATTTAAATTATTTAGATAATCCCTTTTGTTGATGTGTTATCTGTCAGAATCGTGCTACGGGTCACTGGTGTTTACGACCTTTGTTATTTAAGCTTAGCAAAGTGATTAGCTATGGTATTTATAGCTGTGATAAGTGAGAAGGAGTCAAAGTAAAAAGTTTATTCAACTTAGTTCTTGAGCAGTGCCATGTCTGTTGTTGCTAGGCAGAATGCTTCTAACTTATGAAACTACGCTGAGTTGCGTAAACTTGGTTAGATACACCTAGGTATGTGTAATATTTGAATGATGATCTAGAATCTGAAGACTTTATTTTAATATTCAAAGACTATCGAAACGGCAATTGGTCGGCCATATTAGCCGTAGAACCGATGACTGGTTGGGGTAGGACGTGATCTTGGGTGGAGACTGCGAATCGGCAAACGTAAGGTCGCTTTAAGTTTAGGTGGAGCGACGATCTTCAAAAGGTGGCTAATTATAGTACTAGAAATAGGGACCTATTAGTTCAACCAGGTTTCAGACTGGCTAAAGTAGACCCATCTTTTATGGGGTACTGTTTAAAATGTTATAATAAAATACCTCCCCACATTCTTCAACTGAATGAGACAAAATTCAAGTCTTGTATAAAACGCACACTATGCAGGCGCTATAAGTTAGGGGATTACATCGTTGATAAAGATGCCTGGCACAATGCTGGTCCTGCTCCACAACCACATTGATTAACTCTTGAAAATACTGTTGGAGCTGTTGAAGATTGTAAGACTATCTTTGCATTGTATAAACTCAATTTCCTTTATATTGTATAATTGCATAGCACAAATGTGAGTTCTATGTACTGTAGTGCTAACATTTACCGGGTAATGATAATAATGTCTTTCATTGACTTGAATGTGCCCTGGCGGCTGATAGTATGTCATGCTCACTAAAATGTCTCGCTAACGGTGGCGTGTGTGTTGGATCATTGAGCTCCCTTCAAAATGGTTGAGCTGAATGGTGCTGATCTATGCGTCATGTTCGTGAACGGGCGCCGTCAGTTGGGACTGGTCATCACTTGGTTGCTATTTTTAATTATTTTACTTTTGGATTATTTTTTGTTAAGTACTATTTGCTGTACTCTGGACACTTTAACGCGTACGTATATTTTTTTTACATCGTTCTCACATATAATTATAAATTCAACATTAATGATGTAACTAATATTTTTGTAAAATATAATTTAAAAGAGTGTCCATGGAGTTTCTTGCCCGTTCTTCTCCATAGGTACCTACGCTTTGGAATGGGCAACTAGCTTCATATTTTGTGACTGACCTATTGACAATTCAAAAGTGCCTGTAAATGGTTTAATTGAAATAAATGCTTTGAGTTTGAGTTTGGCTGGTAGCAGCTGGATGAGAGTTGCCGAGAATCGAGATGAATGGTGTGGAAGATGATGAGTGGTAGCGATTGGAGAGGTAACTATAATGTCAAAAAGTAGACTGTTGTAGGCTGATGATTATGTTGATATTTTGGCACATATTATGTTGCATGATTCATTTTACACTAGCATTTAAAATAAATGGCACATCTATTCATTAATCAGCAAAATCTACATTATGAGTAGGTGTATCCAATAAACTATGAAGAGTATGCAATAACATTTCAGCTCCAAAATGATATGCTATGGCTAATTAATAACCAAGCAAATATAATTTGTCAGGGGTGTGGCAAGCCCGCGTGAGGGCACATAAACAATAGGTATAATTTATAACCCTTGCCCTCGACGGATCACAAAGACTAAAGTTAAATGGACCATCCCATGGAAAGGTCATCGGTATGGAATGTGATCGTTTTGTTGTAAGGATGAAATATTTGACCAAAATGTATTGTTGATGAAAAGTCTTTAAACGCATGGATTTAATGCCCTGTGGTTTTCTTTAGTACGTACCTACATTAATATTGTTGAATAATAATATTTTACATAGAGCAAGTGGCAACTTAAGCCGACAAACTAATTTTATTACTAGGCAATTTTGGTTTTCTGAACTTTCAACTATAGTGCAATTAGACGTTAGCCCACACCCTAATTATTTTTGAATTCGGATAACCCACACGGGTCAAGGGTGTCTATGGAATTGGACGACAAAGTTGGATCATGCTGGCCATGTCGAAACTGCAACGTCCATTTGGACTTGATCGTCAGCCGAAATTAAATAGTTAACCGAATGCGAGAAAACAGTGTATGGTTGCGCTGGACGCTTTTGAAGACAAAAAGATTAAGCCGGCTGTCACTGAAAACCAGTGCTGGGGCTCTACGTCGCATAGGGTCTTAGCATTATGCTGAGCGATGGCCGTTTTTCGTGAATGTGACGCATATTTTCCCGGGGAACTTGTTCTTTTTTTGTGCTTGTATGTCTGTCGTATGTTTACCGCAAATAATCGGGTTCCCTACTATCGTATTTTTTCTGTTTCTTTTCTTTCAAGAAAAATCTGTCATCATGACATATGTATGTAATTCATTTCTACGTTCCTACGTTCCCTTTATAAACCTATTTCGTTTTTACGGAATCGGGAATCTCATTATAATTAGTCCCTCATATCTATCTGTTCGTTGTAAATGAATACTAACCTGCCTAATCTTTTACAAAATCTTTTAAACAGAGCCTATTAGTTTAATTTCGTTACTTGCTAATTACGTCATTGTATTCTCATAAAAGGTAGGTATAACTGAAGTTATTTTCGTTGCGTCTGTAGTGTCTGTGTCTATATTGGACACCAAACCCAATTTAGTAGTTTTGAAGCTGCTATCTTTTATATTTTATTATTTCTTTTGAATTACTTTCCAAGTTTTGCTATGCTAAATAATCCCGTTATCGGATCACTTAACTTACGATGACAAGTTATTTTATATGCAAAGATATCGTTTATGTATGAAAATACTCTTATTTTTTATTTATAAGTTCATTTTAAAAATAGATAATAGGTACGTTCGCTACGCTTTAAATAATAGCAGATAGCTGAATACGGCAAAAGCTCAAATACATAAATATTATAAACACACGCCTTCGTACTACAGCGAAGGGCATAAGCTACAAGCAAAGTGACATTGTGAGAATGTGGTTTACTAGTTGCTAGAAAAACTATGAAGCATTATGACAATAACTTAATACAATACAAACTTATATTAACACAGCATTACAAATTTTAATGAACGCAATCTCCTTCTTGTCCTGAAAATGCAAAATTTTTGCAAGGACTTTCCAAACTTAGTTTCGTAAAGCGCCATTCTGTGGAAGGAACTATTCAGGTCTGTCATTTGCATCCGAGGTACCTTATTACGTTCATATGATCGTCTAAACGGCTTTCGGTAAACACATTAACCTCCTTTCGGGTTATCAGCAGTTGGGTAAAAAATCCGCCTGAACTCTTAGAATTTTTATTTTTGTATCGTATGAATTTTATAAATATTTTTGAGATAATCAGATACAAGGACGATTAGTGCCTTTAACTATTATCTACTAGCAGCGCTCCGCGGTTTCATCCGCATAAGTCTCGATCCCGTGGGAATATCGGGATAAAAAGTATCCTTTGTGTTATTCATAGAACTGTAGTTTCATTAAAATCCATCCAGTAGTTTTTGCGTGAAAGAGTAACAAACATTCAACCATCTATTCTCACAAACTTTTCTTTATAAGTAATAAGTTGAATATTTTTATTACGGATACCTACATAAACTAGTCACGTCCATAAATACTGAAATAAACTAATAAGATATAGGTAACTTTATGCATTGTTTAATATCAAACCAGCGTCTAGTACTGAATCCGTCTGCAGGTATCTCTGCGAGCACCCACGACCGATCATTCGCGACAAAAGTGAATTCTGTCTTCTGTGGGGGTGTTTCAATCAATGTCATAGTACGTACAGATATTAATTAATTTAAGTTTATCATGGGTATCCACAATAATAGACATCCTGTTAATTGTAGTTAGGTTTGAAGGTCATGTACAGTTGTTTACAACACAAATAAAAACCGATAGATTTAATTATTATTCATTTATTAATTCAAGTTACATGATTTATTAAACAAATACATTAAAATACAATAGAAAACAAAACAAAAAAAACACCATACTTTCAACACTTCACACCGATGACTGTTAAGTGACGTGCAAGTTAATACAGGGCAGTCGAGCCTGTCCGCTGTCATTATCAGCAGGCTGTTAAGGCTGCTGCGTACCCTGCACACCTAAATTATGCAGTTTTTGTTTTTATATTGCTGTACCTGACCACAATCTTCTTTCTAGAATTAAACTTTTAAATGATAACAATGACTACAAGTCACTTCTACCAAAGTTTTAAAAACTTCTCTATTATCATATTGCAAAAAGAACACGACAAAATTTCTTACGCAGCTCGCGCAGGAACAATTCAGATAGGGAAGAAATAAAAAAAAAACGATTACGATAAAAATATAAAAAACTCTACACTTTGTTCTAGTGCATAGTTTAGAAGGACCTTGAAGGAACTCTTACTACTCAAATATCTACCTTTATGAAAAAAAAAACATTTGCTCTGCGATACGGAATGAAAGAAAAACAAGAATCAGCTGGTTAATTTCACGTACAAGCCATAAAAATTCAGGGTACTCCTTCTATGTAGCAGAATAGTAGGTACGTACTGTAAAGGTTGTTCACTAAAGTCAACCTTATTTAGTGCAGGCTGGCTATAATTTAGCGCGGGTACATATAACACTACAGAATTTTGGCTCCATACTAAAACTTTTTATTTTTTTATTTAGCCTATACTGTCCCACTGCTGGGCAATTAAGGCCTTCAAATAACGAACGGAAATACATACACAAACATAGACTCAGACCAAATGAAACACCAAGACAGAGGGCTGTCTACAGTAAAGTGAGGCCGGTTTCGTTAACATGTGTGCACTTAGTGAGGTGTAGTTTGTTTGTAAATGGTTGTAAATGTGTGCGTGTAAGCGTGTATGCACAGAGCGGAGGTGTAGTTCTGGCATACTTCACTGTACCTATTGTTCGAAGCGCTCTGTTTCCGAGGCGCGGAGGGGTCTCGGTATGTAAAGATGGTCACCCATCCACAGTCCATCGTGACATAAAATTCACACTAACATTCTTACCTACATACGAGTATGTAACGAAAATGTGTTGACACATACTTCTAAAATATTTTTTTCATAAATAAATATAGTTTTCTTTTTCAACAAAAGTATACAAATTACAGACACAAACCTAATACACACGTTAAACTTATAACACCCCTCTGTTTTTGACGGGGGTTAAATATGGAAAGATTTTTTAGAAAAATACCCTGATGGATAATAAAGTATCTAATAATTTATTGTTTCCGCTAAATTCATTTAACTTTAAAAGAGTTTCAGAAATTGAATTGTGTCAATCAATATTTTAGAAAGAATAACATTTATTTATTTTGGCGGCGAGATGGGCGGACTATATTGTTACCATCGCGGGTCGAACCTGGATGAGGCTGGCACAGAAGCGTGGGGATTGGCACAAGAAAAGAGAGGCCTATGCCTTGGAGTAGGTGAAGTCGGACTGTGGATGATGATGAACATTTATTCGGACACAGAGTGACAGAGCACTGGTACGAAACGGGGCACTATGAAAAACAGACAGAAAAATTTCACCAAAAACCATCACCTAAGCAAGCCTTAGGGACCCGGTGAGATGTGGGACTAGTAGGGTGGGGGAACAGCATGGGACATTTCGAGAGAATTGACCTTGACCTGTGTCATTGAGCTTAAAGTCAAGGTCAAAATTCGAAATTCAGGATCTGAGATTCTCCTAAGGTCACTGACCGAGAAAGTAACGTTTTGCGAAAAACAAAAAGTTTCTAAGTCCCAAACCCGTTTGTTAAAGAATTTCTTCGACATTTTTACGATAAACGGCTGGTCGGAGACAAAAACACCAAGACGCTTTTGGCCTTATATTTAGGTATTATATACGATACAATCGACAAAATAAACGATTAGCGAAAACATTTTTTTTTTTGGCTAAAAATGTGTCTTTTTTCCTCAGTGCACCGTTACGTACACTCCAACCCAGAGCACAGAAGGCCGTACATAAATAAGTCATAACACATTGACCTTGAGCTGATCTGGCGTAGCGTAGTACATACTTCCAATAGAATACGAGTCAAACTTGAACTGGTTTTGTTATGTTATTAACCGACTTCAAAAAAAGGAGGAGGTTCTCAATTCGGTTGTATGTTTTTTTTTTTTTATGTTTGTTACCTCAGTACGCCGTCATTTATGAATCGATTTGGAAAATTCTTTTTTTATTTGAAAGGACATACTTCCAGATTGGTCCCATTTTTGTCAAAATCCAGTTCTGATGATGGGATCCATGAGGAATTGAGGGAACTCCTCAAATATTATAGGCATACATATAGCAATTTTGGTATTTTCATTAAAAACTCAAGCATTTGCATTCAGAAAGTATTATTTGGTGAAGTGGAACTGATGATGAACACCACAGAAGGCCATCGGAACTATACTCAATTACAAATATTTCACGGGTAGCGATTCGATTGCTTTAATATGGTCACTACGCAATTTATGTTCGTCACAATGCGTATGGTGAAGCAGAGCTGATGGTGACTTCACCATCAGCTCCAGTTCTCCTGGTTCTTACCAGGAGAACTCCTCGACAATTAACGTCCCAGCATCGGGAAAAGCAATATTTTGTAACACGTGATGAGCAGTTGACATTAGGGTTTGAAACGGTATGCTCTCGAGGTGGTCCCATTGTCACCAAGTCAGAGTCTGATGAAGGAATCCCATGAAAGTCGAGGAAAATCCTCTTTGGTAGGCATGTACAGTGTGTTAGTTGAACTCTCTCAAATCAAATGAAACCTATAGATGATTCAAGTGTTTGAGTCTGAGAGTCATCACTTACCTATACTCCGACTTTTAATTAGCTGCAGTAAAATGACACTTCTTAATAACTTATTTCGGACTGCATTTAGTGATATGCATGTCAAATAAGTTTCGTTTGTTACACTATTCTGTACTAGAAAAACATGGTTTCGTTGATGGCCGCGAAAAAACAAAAAGACGCCAATTTTAGTCATTTAAGTTACACATAAGCTGTCGTTTTACTGCAGCTAAAAAGTCCGACTATAATGCTACCGAGCCGTCGATGGTAGTCACAGCAGTCCCTAACTGTTAGGAATTAGGAGGTACGGCAATATGTCGACAGAAACTACTTAGCAGTTCTTGGATAGACGTGGACTTGAAAACAATCGTCTTCATCATTCCATTTCTCGTAATGATGTAACGGGACGAACAGGTCCCGCATCTGATGATGGTAAGGGCTTGTAATTGTCGAAAGAGCTTGTAATGAGCCTAATTGAATAAAAGTATTTGACTTTCACTTGTCATCAGCTCAGCAGCATGAAGTGATGACTCTCAGACAGCACCTATCGGTCCATTAAATTCGGAGAAAATTGGATGTGACAGACGGACAGACAGACAGACACTCGAGTGATCCTATAACAGTTCCGATTTTTCCTTTTAAGGTAAGGAACCCTAAAAAGTGAAAAATAAAAAACTTTTTTACAAAAAAAACAACCGACTTCCAACAAGACACTACAAAGTGAAAAATCGGTTGTTTTTTTTTGTAAAAAAGTTTTTTCACTGACTTACGACCTACCGCACTATGTTATAAATAGGTACACACGACAACATAGCTACATATTTCCAGTTGTAGCTGGCTTCGCCTCGAAAAGCCTTTACAATGTATAGACTTTTCCTACAAAGAGAAGTTATCTTATACTGTAAATGTATTGCTTGATAGTTGTCGTGCGTATCAAGGGTAACGGTATTATTGTCGGTGAAATTACTTATAGGCATATACAAAAAGTATCGTATTGTCATAAGAATACAAAACGTTTTTTCTTATAATCCTCGGAATCCCATGATGGTCCAGTGGTTAAAGCCTCGCCTCTCATGCACAAGGTAGTGTGTTCAAATCCAGACAAGTACTAAGGTGACTTTTTCAATTCATATGTTTGTACTTTCTGAGTTTATCTTGAACATTATTGACATTGGTGAAGAAAAAAACATCGTGAAGTAACCTGGACTTGTTAATGTTAATGTATAAAGTCTGAAATCGCCAACCCGTTTTGAGCAAACGTGGTGATCAATGCTCGTTTGGTATTTGCCCTGCAGTGCGACAGTGATAGGCTGATATTACTTATTAAATGCACCTCGGAAAGTATCATCATCATCATTTCAGCCGATAGACGTCCACTGCTGGACATAGGCCTCCCCCAAGCACCTTCACTTCGACCGGTTTTGTGCTTCTCGCATCCAACGGGTTCCTGCGGCCTTCACAAGGACGTCGGTCCACCTTGTGGGAGGCCTTCCAACGCTACGTCTTCCGGTACGCGGTCGCCACTCCAGAACCTTTCGGCCTCATCGGCCATCTGTTCTTGCAATGCAAGCCCTGCCCACTGCCACATAAGTTTGGCAATTCTTCGGGCTATGTCGGTTACCTTGAAAAGGAAACGATAGTTGTGAGGTATACGTTCCAAAATATAGTTGTTACAATAGGTATTTCGATCAACATTAGATTGTAATCTCATGAAACCTGCGGAGTAATTGCGTAACGTACTATCAGTAGCAATAGTTTCCATTTTGATAGTTGAACAACATTCATTGCGCTATTTACGTTGCTAAGCAGCCAGATTTTTCAAACATATGAAGCAATGGATTAGCAATATCCTTCAAAATGATTCAGTTTCAGATTGATAATGTATTACGCAATTAGGCTACTGACCTTTCCACACAAAGACAGATAGAGTAGGCTTAACTTTTGGGTACGGAATCCAAAAACAAAGTTTAACAAGATCTTCAGAAAGTGGCCGTTAACATAGCTCGCACAATAGTACTAGTAAAATTATAATTCATTTTCATAATTTTAATTTGGATAGTTGGAGCCGAGTCGTTTTTATTGATCAATAATAATAATATTGAACTGGAACAGTCGGTATCGGTGATTAAAACTTTTCAATCGATCGACTCAATTACCTAATTTTAAGTTTCTTTAATTTTTAAACGGTTTTATTTAGCTTGTGTATGACAGGCATTTACTAAAAATCTTTTTGAAGTGAAAACTTCTTTCTGAACAGTGAACGTAACTGAATCGTCACGCGGTGGTTGGTAACGCTGAAACAGGTTTCAGTTCTAGTCGGTCGGTGACGCTGAATCGCGTATATCTGGTTAATATAGATTTTCACTTTTTGTTGAGCTCGTCAAGTTCTGAGTTAAGCTACATGATTACTGACAAATGCGTGCACTGACTGGACAAGTTCACTCAATCTGTGTGGTTCTTTCCTCAAAAGACCATTTTAGACACCAATATACAGGTCTTCACATGATCTGACCAAGATTATGTCTGGATTTTAAAAGAAACTGTGACCTCTGAGTTTGTTTCGGCCTTTCTTTTTAGAGTAGATAGTCAAATAGGAAATGCCGACTTCATCTAGTTTTTTTTTAAATAAATGATTGTCGGGTAAAAGTGTTTGTATAGGTACAAAACTACTTACAGAAATAAAATCATTTTTTTTAAGTACCTACAATCATCAAGGGCTATAATTTTATGATTTTCTAGTTAGGTAGGTACAACATTTTGATTGAATTGCATTGCATATAAACCTTCAACTTCACGATGGAAAACATCTTACCTGCTTTAAAACGTGGAGATGTGATGTGGAGAAATGAGGAAAATGTCGTGAGGAAAGTTTTGAGTATTATAAATGTGGATGGCTATAAGAGTAGGGGAAGACCAAAGAAACGAGAGATGGACTGTGTGAATGATGATATGGCTAGAAAGGGGGTGACTACCGAGATGATAGCTAATAGTGAAGTAGGTATATGAAAGAAAAATACATGTTGCGTTGACTCCAATGAGATTAGGGCAGAAAAATTATGACTTTGAAAAGGTAGCCTGAACTTACTCCCGACAATAAAAACGTATATTTTTCTTTTGTAACCTTTTAAAGAAAAGCATTATGAAATTAAAATGACTGCAAAGCTCGACTTAAAACGCAGGTTCTCTATAGTTATGCTTTCAACAACCTGTACCTCCCGTTTATCTCTTTAACACGAACTGTAAAACACTGCGAAACTAAAATTAATCTGTTCACTATAGGCAGACTATTGTAAAGGGAATAATTTGTGGGAACGGGTCGTTAGTCACGTGCCGTTGGCCCTTCGCTTTATACAATACGATGAAGACACAATTCAATTTATTATGTACTAAAGAATATTTGAGGGGCCCACGGTTATGCTGAGGGACGAAATGTACAACGATTTGTTTTGCTGAATTAGATTTGTGATTTTTGTGATATTATTTGTATTTTTAGGGAGAAAATTGATTCGGAGAATAAAAGAGGTTTTTGTAACGTAAGATGTTTTGCTTTAGATGTTTTGATCATTGTTATTAGATAAAAAAAAATGAAGTAGTAGCTATGTGTAGCAGTACTGTTACTACTCATTTTATCATTCTGCATAGCCTTTTCTCAACTATGTTAGGGTCGGCTTCCAGTCTACCCGGATGCAGCTGAATACCAGTATTTTACAACATCTGACCTCCACAACCCAGTTACTGGATAACACGATACCCCTTGGTGAGACGAGTTGTCAGACTTTAGGGCTTCTGACGAATCGTAACGACTGTCAAAGATCCAAGAAAGACAGCAAGGACCAACGGCTTCACGTGCTTTCAGCGGCACGGAGGGGTCTCGGTATGTAAAGATGGTCACCTGATGGCCAACCCCGGCAAGCTTAGCTTAACCTGGGGGCCTAAAAAGGCCACTTTGGCATAGTCATAAAACAATTCATATCACGCAATTCATCTGTTTGACAGTTTCACACCTATATATACCTGAAGGGTTAGGCAGAGGTGTACCTATAGCATTTTACGAATCTCCATACAAAACTGTCATACAGATGAAATTGCGTGATATGAATTGTTTTATGATTCTGCCAAAGTGGCCTTTTTAGGCCCCCTGATCGATCGACCCGTGCGGCTGATACTATTCAGATACGAGCCCCACAACTATTAATACAATTTATAGGATTATTTAAAGAAATATATCAAAAATGTTTGTTTTTTTTTTTGTCATATATTATGTTTTTAAATTGCGAATCTAAAGTTTACTCGTCCCTGTTTCAAAATACTATTCATTCACGGTTGCGTTCAAATATTTGCTTCAACATTGCTCATTTGCAATAAAAACCGGCCGTTCTCAGTAGTTCGGTCATGGCTTTAACGTAAATAGTAGCACCGAGTTGTTTGCGGTTTTAATAACGTATATTTCTACGAAATGTTTCCCATCTAATTACCAAAAGTTTAACACCCATAAGCATAACGACCACATTTTCACATATATATCGCAGGAAATTTCAAACTCTCACATTGTCATACCTAATAAGGGCAACTTTAATTAATGATAGTCGCGATACAACCGTCATCCCTAACAATTGAGAATACATGTACGCTCTGATAATGGGCCACCCCTAACTACACATTAAAGCTAGCTAATAATTACAGATCGCTGAACATTGGACCGGGTAGGGTTGTCTTATGGATGATTTCCACCAAACGGCTCGTATCGCGTCAGATCGGAACGGATTTTACAATGTTTAAGCGATATTAAATCGTGTACACAGTATTTAAAGTCTATATTACCAAGCCGCGCACAGCAGGTTGACCGCAGGCGTCTTCCGCGACATGCGATCGTAGCCGAAAGTATGCTGTGACGCGCATACGGCTCCGTTCGCCTGTCGTCGTATCCGATCGAATCCTTTCGGCTGTAGTCCAAATTTTTCTTTTCCTCTTCTGTGTTTTATGATTATTTTCTTTTTCTTTTAATGCAATAGTCAACAATACTACGTCAACTTCAACCATTTTCAAAAATTAGAACACGTCATCACGGTAGGAATGAAACTATTTGACTAGGCGCAGAAACGGATAGGGCTGTCGCGGCATCCGTTCGTATCCTTTCCGATCCGATGCGGTGCGAGCCGCTTGGTGGAAATCATCCTTTACATTAATGTTTAACGCACTAAGTGGTTATGGTTGAACAGTTAACAACAGTGTGTGTTTGTGGTCTCTCCCTCGTGGTTGATGGCGGAAAATAAGCAGTGCAGTGTGATTGGATTTACCTAATAGATATGGTAGGCAACATCATCATGTTTGTTGCGAGCACCATGTATCTATCACATACTCTTAGGTAATTATTTATCTGTCATGGCTTCATTTTTAATTCTTTTACCTATTGTGGTACCAATAGTAATTTTATTCTAGGTGCATCGTCGTCACATATAGGTAAGTATACAATTAATGTATACAAAATACATATTGTAAAACTTTTTAAAAGAGTGTGGAGCCCATTCTTCTCCATACGAAGCTATTGGAAGGAGCGTCGTCGAAATTTTTTCTTTTTTGCTAATTTTGAACTTTAAAAGTGCCTTTTATGTGCCTATTTGAAGTAAATGCTTTAAATGAAGTTTGGCACATAGGTGTTTTATCAGTAGTTTTAAATAATATTAACACACTTTGAAGTGAAAACTTTAGGCACACTTCGCACTGTTTCTGAATAGTGAACAAAACAGAACCGTCACGCTCGAGTCGGTGACGCAGAATCGGGTATACTCGGCTCCAGGCAGTCGGTGACGCTGAATCACGTATTCTCATACTGGCTAAACAAAGCTCGTTTTTTTTCTGAATAAGAAGAGATAAATAACAGACTAAAAAATTTAAAATAAAATAAAGAACACTTACGCTGTTCACAGAAAGAGTGGAAATAAGTCTCTTTATGCTGATAATAAAACTCGCTTTGTAATAAGGTAAATAAATGCATTTTAGAAAGACAAGCAAGCTAACAGGATTCTTGTTTTCAAACAAGCAAAACTGAAACGGATAAAGTTCTTTTTCCCTTGTGGGTTTAACAAAACTGCTGCGCACTGCTTTACATCTTTAAACAAAGTTTAGTCAAAGAACACAAAGCTTTTAGAAAAGAAAGACACGCCTGTATAGATCTTTGGTACGTAGAAAAAACATAACAAAATATCATATCCGCATCCAAAGGGTTAGATTATGCGAAGAGTTTAGTACAGACGCCAGCACATCAAGCTACTACAATCTGCCAAATTTCTTTAATAGATTTTCAACTTTATCGCTACAGCATAAGGTTTAAGGTTGGTTGGGAAAATTTGAGAGTTTCGGGTAGCTTGATGTGCTGGCGCCTGTACAACCACATTTCACTAAATATTAGTTTCGGGAAAACGTTTTGCCATCAATCGGACAAATCTAGACTCTGCTACTGAGAAGTTCCTGATGGAAAAACCCAGTAACACAACGACCCAGGATCCCATGCTCGGCAGCGCTTGACAAACGAGGCAGTTAGGATGCTCGCACATCTGACAGAAGATGCGTCGTGCGTAACTTCGTTAACTTCTATTTAGTAAGCTCGATGCATTGACGCATCATCGGTAGAGTGAGTTGTGCAGAACTGCAGACACATGAGCGACACGTGTCGACGACAGAGGCAAGCCGTCGCCACCCGAGTCAATCAATCAATCAACTCAGCCTATTGCAGTCCACTGCTGGACATAGGCCAGCAGTGGACTGCGAGGCGTAAGACAGTATGTTGTAACGCAGCCTGGGAGGACCCAGGCTGCGTTACAACATACTGTCTTACGCCTTCTGCATCCAGTCCGTCCCAGCCATCTTCTTTAGGTCGTCCGTCCATCTAGCTTGGCGGCGTCCTACACTACACTTGCCGATACGCTGTCTCCACTCCAGGACTCGTCTGCTCCACAGGCCATCGTTCCTTCGACAAACATGGCCAGCCCACTGCCACTTCAGTTTGCTTACTCTGCAGGCTATGTCGGTAATACGGTTCTTTTCCGGATAATTTCATTCCTGATTTTATCCTTCAAAGAGACGCCACCCGAGGATGGTGCTCATGAAACAAAAAAATACTCAAGCGGCATGTTGTCGACGGATGCCTATCTCTGTCGTTGACGCGTATTGCTTGTGTGTATGAGCACTAAGGTTGAATGTTTTATTATCTACTTGTCTGTTCTGGTGTTACGCGACCGAATATTTGCGACGCATCTCCGTCAGATGTGCGACCACCCTTAAATGGGATTAAAATGAACCAAAATATATCGTATTTTGTAGTGGTATTGCAGCGGTGAACATCAGAGTGCAAACAACGTAATGAACAAAATAATTATAAAACCGCCGTCGTAAAAATCACAGCAGTCGGCAATATGTCTGCGGTAGAATGCGATACGGGTTTTAAATAAAACAGTGTGAATTGTTAATGTAGTGGTATTATCTCGCGTAATTGGGGAATTCATCGTTTTTTAAATGGTTCTGAAAGGAAGGAATACACGTCTCTATCTGTGGCCTAGAGTATTTTATCGTGTTATTGAGATTATTATTAGCTTTTGCCTGCGATTTCGTCTTTTTCTTGTTCCCCGACCTCCGTCGCATCGCATCGCATCGCCTGTCCGCGTTATTACTTCGTTTTCGCTTAGCGTTCTTTCTTACTTTTTTCTTTTTGCTCGCTCCTAAGCGTCGTAGCGTGATGATAAGCTAACCTACCTCAAGATTTGGGTTAGCAAATGCAAAAAGATTTTTTAAGACTGGCTGACTTAGTATCTAGCTACTAAGTCAGCCAGTCTTACTAAGGAGTATTGTATTGTCCACTAACTGGGTTGTGGAGGTCAGATAGGAAGTCACTCCATATAAAGTACTAGTATTCAGCGGTATCCTTTTACAATGGAAGCCGACCCCAACATAGTTGGGAAAAGTCTAGTCAGATGATGATGATCTAGCTCTACTTAAATTATATGAGCCTCAAATATAAGTAAAATAACTGCGAGTACACTCATAAAAGTTAAAACAAAACACACTTGAAAACACTACCATTACAAAAGAAGAATATTTGTAATAAAACAAACACAAGCAATTCACATAAAGAACGCAACGCTTTCTACGCAATGTCTTGCGCAATAATAACGCATTGTGAACCCGCCTCAACTCAGAGTTCATGCAACTAGGTTGCTGGCCCATTGCCTGGAAATGCCCTGAAGCCATTGTACTCCACATAATATTGTTTTTCATTCCGACAATGAAAACGCCAACCAATGGCTGCCAAAGAAACGTGCTAGTCTTAAAGCCAAGTTATGATTTATGACCACAGTATCTTCGCATTGGTCTTCCTCTGTAATCTACACTTCGCGTAATGCTTCCGTTTTTTTTGGACCTACATTTGAATTGCAAATGGAGGATTTGATTACGTTTGTTCAGCGGTCTGCGAAACCAAAATGAAGAGTTGCAATTGTGACATTCCACGGTTGAGGTAATTTGAAAACTTTGTTCGAATACAAACTTTAAACCCATCACTTGACCCCTTGAGGGGTGAAATCCCGAAAAACCCTTTCTTATCGAGAACCAAAATTGA
The DNA here is from genome assembly GCA_963669345.1 of Gortyna flavago. Classification (NCBI taxonomy): domain Eukaryota; kingdom Metazoa; phylum Arthropoda; class Insecta; order Lepidoptera; family Noctuidae; genus Gortyna; species Gortyna flavago. The sequence continues at coordinate 5,973,163 of OY770129.1, read as the reverse complement.
AAAACATATCTACTTTTTAAAGATTTATGATTCGTTGTTCTTGATTTGAAGTTTGGACTGCCCTCATTATGATTTTATGATAGCCTGTCCATCTAGAAGATGTCAGGTAGATATCTCTTAATTAAGTCCCTACCCTCATTTTGTTATATTTTAAGCTAGATCTATGTAGTTAATAGTATTAATTAAGCCTTCAAAGATATATTCCATAGATGATATCGTAGAGTTAAAACTATTTTGATTGGTAGAATGTCGTACTTGTAGTAAACATAAGTAATGTGTAACATAAGTAGTGTGTGTCAGTCAGTTTAAGCACGCTGTTGTATTATCAACAAAACTCATTACCCGAACGACTCAAAAGGAGGGTTATATTTTGATAAGTCTTTAATATTCTGCAAAGTCGACGTTTATTGATTGTTAAGAATGACTATATAACACAAAACACCCCCAACTTCTTATTTGGGGACGAAAAAAATAAGATACGACTTTCTTCGTTTATTATTTTATTGTGTAAATGCATCTCTATCCCCTAGCTTTCTGTCTACCCTCTCCCTTCGTCACAGCTGCCTTGATTATATCATCCGGCCATCTCGACGCAGCGGACATTGCCCTCTGATCGTAAAATATTGAAGCACTTACATTAGCATTGTATTAATAAAGAATGATTATTGCTATGGATTTCATTTCTCTACTGTTTTTGCCTTATCTTACAAACAAATACAATTGTTGGATTTCTTCACTGCAAGGGATTTGGATAGGGCAGCGGGATTGTCCGAAAGGGTTACCGCTGCCCCGGAACATAAAGGGCTAAGGAAGGAACACGGATGGGTTTTAGTCAGTAAGAGTCTGACACTCCCTTCCGCTCCACCCAGAGCGGGAGGGGTCATTGGATGATTTCCCATCCTTAAAAAAAAAAAAAAAAAAAAAAGGGATTTGGATAAGCTCCGCCCTCTGATTTACAATCCCACGATTTTGTTAGACGTATTTTGTATATATATATTTTTATTCACAGGTTCGCCTAAGCATTTCGGTTGAATTTTGATTGACGTCAAATCGAATTTGATGATTTTAATGAAGTTCTGTAAAAACATAATTATTGGTTACGCTCGCAAATCATATTTTGTTCAACATATAACCCGACATTGACCTGCAAATTGCAAAAAAACGTAATAAAATTTGAATTTCGCGGGCTACCTAGCGCATCCGCCTTAACAACAAATTGTTGGCTAAAAGCCAACAATTTGTTGACGTACACGTATATGTACTGCATATCCTTTATTCCCAGTAACATAAATATGTACAAAAATAATAGGGTTCGGGGCGAAGACAAAGTTTCGTAAAAGTGTATATGAGAAAATCACTTTTTGGTGCGCAGTCCAGTCGCAGTCACACGGCTCCTGTCAAAAAGAAGGCTGCGCGTCGTCTGTTTCTCACACGGCTTCTAGAACATTCTCGAAGCTACGCCCTTATAACTAACTAGATAAGTAACTAGTAATAGATTACATAGGAGTCTTAGGCACTAGATTATTACATAGCTCGAAAGGAAAGTTTATTTACCAATATATATGTTGCAGAAAAACAAAGAAGATTTCATACAGCTGCAATTAAAGATACAGTATTGTTTTCTCCACTGATCATATAATTATACGAGTCTCCACCTTGCCTTTTTCCTGAATCCTTTAACAAATGCGGGAATTTTCATCCCACGTTTTTCTTTTCGCGTCGTCAATTTATTTTGATATCCGACAGAGTCCTTATTGAGTCTACGTTTTACCTTTACAACGTGAATGATTCCACTCCAACCCTGAGTAGAATGAGTACAGTCATAGTACAGTTCGTCACTTTGATCTAACACACAATTGCAAGGAAACGTGAAGCCTTCGTTATGAAATGCTTAGTGCTAATAATGATTTCACAGAAACGGTGCATTGATGCGACATGTTTGTGGATTGGCACATAATAATATTCCGTTCTGCGTAAAGTATTAGGAGCAGTAGTGGCCGAGTGGTATCAGTCCCAATTTACGACATTCAGGTCGTGAGTTCGAACCCAGATAGGGATTTTGTGTATTTCATTTCGCCACCACTGCTCACAAAACGGTGAAGGAAAACACTGTGAGAAAACCAGCATGTCCTAGGAATAAAAAAAAATCGAAGACATGTGATATCTAACAACCCATACGGGGCCCGTGTTGTGGATTATGGCGCATTCCTTTCGAGAGGAGGCCTGTGTCCGAGCAGTGGGAACATTATTGGCTGATTTTGTAAATATTTGCATCGAACAGCGTCATATCTATTGATTTCTATTGATACTAGCAAATAAATACTATGATTAATTGGCTGTACAACCATATTATCAACTCATTCGAGTATCTGTCTATTACGTTTTGTTCTCCAGTTTGAAAAAAAAAAAAAAAACTCTAATCGGAATTAAGCGTACATTTCCATCCGCGTGCTATCTCTCTCTGCAGCACCGGTATTTGATTTCATACGATTTTTTAGCTTTTTTAGACGAAGGCATGATTTAATTAACATCTGGTCCCGGAATATTGAAGATGCATGTCCAATGATTAAAATGGAGTGGGATGTACTTCGGCTATTTTAAATTCACACTTTGTGAAAATGTTGAGCTCTAGGCCGAATTTCCGCCATGTCGACCAATCTCAGCGGTGTCTAGCCTTCGGCGCGGAAGATGTTATAGTGCACAAGTGTGTGCGCAGACACAGATGCACTCTCTCTTCCCTAATTTTCATAGTTCGATGGGACGGCAATCCGACACGACCGGAGAGAGATCAGGCGCAATATCAACGACTTAACGTGCTTTTCAAACTAAGGCCTATCACAAAATAAAATCTAGTGAAAAAGCCCAATAACACTTTGTGCCTGACCTAGGAATCGAACCTAGGACCCCACACTCAGCATTTGCACTTGCGACCATGAGACCAACGGGGCAGTCAAAGTGAAAATATACATAGGTATCGTCAGTACCAATTTCCCGATTAATTTTTCCTGTCTACTATACAGAGTCGAACAGTAGTAGTAGAAAGAAAGAAAAATACGTTTATTTGCGGTAAACATGACGCTATAAAGAACATAAACACAAAAAAAAATAAGAAAGGGTTGGAGAAAACATGCGTCACATCCACGCAAATCGGCTATCGCTCAGCATTGTGCTGCGACCCTATGCAAGACAGAGCCGTAGCGCTGGTTTTCAGCGACAGCCGGCGCTGACGTAATGCCATCGTCCGGTGCAGCAAACCATTATTAGGAACAATAGGTATGTGCACGCGGGCAACAAAAGTAGGTATAAGATGACCTGTTATTCTACTGAAACTATGTGCTACACTAGGCCATCTCAAGGTCAAAATGTTCCCACCGACGCTTTGACCTTGACGGGGTCGTCTGTACATGGACGAGTAAAATGGATTCCTAAAGTTACTGCAATAACATTTACATAGGTAGCAGATAATAACCCTAGAACCAACTTAGTCTTTGTTTCATTGTTATATCTCGAAAGTTTCGAACGCATGGAAAACTGTATTCCCGGGAGGGGAGTTGGTACCAAATGTGAGCTGTTTCGAGCATATTTTAAAACTTATAGTAATAAGGTTTTTTTTCCTGAACAAAAGCAGGTAGGTCACATGCTTTTGTCGTTATGTGGCCGTAATGCAAGGGTATACAATACAGTTTTGTTAAAGAAAAGAAAGAAAGGAAAGAAAGAAAAAAAGAAAAATTGTTTATTCTGCAAAAACAAAATGCACATTACAAAAAAATTGTTACACGTAATACACAAATACAAAGACGATAGAGAAATATAGTTATATGTCACAGCCAACTGGATTAATTAGCCGTTTAGTTAACCGCCTAGCCTTTTACCTAAACGGCGGCCGATCAACTTACGGCCTGAATGTTATTCAATATTATAGTTTAAGTTGGAACTGTAACCAATCACGCGAAAGCCGAATTGGTCGCAGTAACTAAGCCAGAGCACCCCGACCAAATGGGTTAGGTTAGGTTAGAACTGTGATCAACCGCGTGTGAGCAAAGAGAGCGAAGCGAGGCGAGCACTTCTTCCAAAGACCTGGTCTACTAAACGGCTAATTTAACCAGTTGGCTGCGACATATAAATGACATATATTACGCCATTTTATCCTTCTTTCCAATTACTTAAACCAAATTAAATTACATAACAACGTACATAAGCAGATGTATTACAGGTTTCTATCGATTGACACTCTTTTAATTTAAACTTAAGTTCATCTACGCCTATAACCTCGCTGTAGGTGACAATTTAATTTGTGTTTAATCTGTGTTCCTGCTTTTATTAAACAATTTTCTATTTCTAACCCCTTCGAAATAACAGCTTCTTTATAGTAATACTAGCTTCCGCCCACGGCTTCGTCCGCGAGGTATGTCGATAAAAACTATCCTATGTCCTTTCCCAGGATGCAATCTATCTCTCTGCCAAATTTAATCGAAATCCGTTCAGTGGTTTAGGCGTGAAAAGGTAACATACAGACAGACAAACAGAGTTACTTTCGAATTTATAATATTATAGTAGTCCCTACTAGTATGGATTGCATCTAGCTCCACATCTATGTTGATATCCGTCCCGATTTTAATATACGTTTTTGTTCCGAAATACAAAGAGCATTCGCAGACGATCGCTACTAAATAAATAAAAAAACCAATAACGTTTTATGAGTCGTGTGTCTTATAAACGAGACCGGTGGTTGCTGCTAACACACCAACACAAACAAACAAAGATATAACCCAACAGAAAATAAAATTGATGCGAACATTTTCGGGCAAATAACTAGCTTGGAGTTATTTTTTTCTCAATAAATAAATGGTGTTTGAATGTCGAGTGAGCACTCATGTTAGACTAAAGCTTTTGGTAGCTGAAAAACTTTGAGTACGAAATAAAAATAACAAAAAACAAAAACAAACATTTTTGTATAAACAAACAAAATACCGGAACACTTTGTTTGTAAAAAAAATTTAAAACAATAAATAATTATTATTGTAATTATAAAAATAGAAAAAAACAATTCAACAAACGTGCAAATCTAAAACATTTAAAGAGTATTAAAACAGTAATCAACGGCTACTTCCTCAAGAGTAACTCCGAAATGGAACATGCTACCCTCTTGGGCGGCTGTGAAAAGAGCCCCGTTAGAGATTCCATTTGAAAAGAACAAACAGATGAGTAACCTCGTTCATCAACCCGCGAGAGCCCCCGACGCTTAAGCGCGCCCTGTGTAATAGCCAGTCTCGTCGTAGACCCGCCGATAGCGCACGCTTGCTACGCGCCCCGCGGCCCCGCTACGAAGCTACGCGCTACGACAGTACGCAATGAATAAAAACGCTACGAACAGTGCAGTGCTAAATAAAAAATAATTGTAAATTAATATAAAGTGTATCTTATTATTTCAATGTATATAAAGTGATAGTTGATTTTTGTTATAGAAATTAAATTCGATATAGTTTGTAAAAATGTTTAACTTAAGGATTGCGATTAGAATATTCATATTTCTATTGATAACACACGGTAAGTTGTTATTTATTTATTTATATCAATAATTAATATTATTAAGCATGAACATCGTAATATTTATTTCAGTATGCGACAAATTAATTTTAAACCATTTTATAAGTAGGTACCTACTTATCCTGAATTAATTTTGAAACAGTGATCACTTTACAAATGATAACAAGCTTAATAACATGCAATAATTATAAATGTTCGATGATTGTTGACAACATTTAATAAAAAAGTGATTAAGTGTTGATTCTAGTGTGCTAATGTTTTGCTCTTCAGGTAAAATATATTTTTCAGGTAAAATATATTTTTATTCGTTTCTTCTAAACAATTCTCAGCAGGCACTACTGTATTAGATTTTTTTATTAAAACAAGCGTATTTTCTTCTCTTAGCTGAGGTCTTGTACCTGTGTCTTTGTGCGAACAATTTAGAAGTAAAAATAATGTTAACTGTAAACTCTTCACGTTGTTACTAACTATTTAGGAATATACCCTTTTCAGAGAAATTTTTCACATCCCAAGACCCTTCCGTGTCTCAGAAAGCACGTTAAGCCGTTGGTCCCTGCTGTCATTCGTGGATCTTTGACAGTCGTTACGGGTAGTCAGAAGCCCGAAAGTCTGACAACCAGTCTTACCGAGGGGTTTTGTATTACCAAGTAACTGAGTTGTGGAGGTCAGATAGGCAGACGCTCCATGTAAAATACTGGTATTCAGCTGCGACCCCAACATACTTGGAAGAAGGCTAGGCAGACGATGATGATGAATCTGAAAAATTTAATTATTACTAGTACTATAATTACTATTTCATTATACTACTATTTTATTATAACTAGTACTGTAACTATTAAGAGGCTTAAACTGAAACAAGATAGGACGTAAAAACTAGGCCCAATGGATAGGCTTCTCTAAAAATAAATACCAAAAATAATGAAAGCAACACAACCAAATTAAATTCTCCACTAGTTACTTATTTATTTTCAGATTATATTACGCTGGAGGTTGTTTGTACAGAAATTCCAGAGACTTCTAAAATATATATTTTGTAATGGTTTTCTATACATTTACTTTGTTTCTTGGAAAATGTATTACATTGTTTGATGTAGCCTTGTAGGCAATTAGGTAGGATTTGTAGCCTTGATACTCAGCTTTTGGGGGTAGGATTGTAGGATTTATACTAACACCTCTGATGGTCTGAGAAATGGATTGAGAATACCTTACTTATAAGGACGGCTCTCTGTATACTTGTCATATGTCATCATTAGTTTCAAGGGTGGGGGTGGTACGTATTTAGGTTAATACCTGGACTAAGAAATGATTTATGACGTAGGTTGTGTACTGATATTCAGTTTTGGGCGTATTTTCATATCTCTTTGTTTGGAGAGCCTTATGTCCGGCAGTGAAGTTCGATTATGTCCGGCGGTAAATTAATAGAGCTTGGATGTTCATGGCATACACACATTGCATAGGCTTGGCGATCTTTCATGTGCTTTCTGTGATAGATAGAAGATACAATTTAAAATCTTCATTATAATAAATATCATAAAAATTAAAGATTTAAATGAATATATTTTACGAGGGGTGAAACAGTGGGTGGTCTTATCGCTAAAAGCGATCTTTTACAGACAACTTTTGGATGGATTAAGGGACAAGGAGAGATAATTCTGCTTGTAGTCTGTGGTGTATCATTTACATATCCATACTCATCATCTGCCTAGCCTTTTCCCAACTATGTTGGGGTCGGCTTCCAGTCTAACCGGATGCAGCTGAATACCAGTATTTACATTACATTTCGTTTTTTTGCATTTACATATCCATACTAATATTATAAATTCGAAAGTAACTCTGTCTGTCTGTCTGTCTGTCTGTATGTATGTTACCTTTTCACGCCTAAATCACTGAACGGATTTCGATAAAATTTGGCAGAGAGATAGATTGCATCCTGGGGAAAGACATAGGGTAGTTTTTATTGAATACCTCGCGGGCGAAGCCGCGGGCGGAAGCTAATATACAACAAATACATACATACATAAAACACCTTAAAATTTATGTCTGAAATGGCTTTTTGAGGAAAATACCACACAGATTTGAGTGGACCAGTCCAGTCAGTGCAAGCGTTTGTCAGTAATCAAACGACATCGCGGCAGGCCCAGACGAGAGGCGGGATGAGCTGGACTCCTTTAATAAAAATTGGTCCTTGGTAGCTCTGGACAGAGAGAGGTGGAAGGAGAGTAGGGAGGCCTTTGCCCAGCAGTGGGACATCATGGCTAATAAAAATAAAAAAGGACAAATATTGAGCACGTTTTAACGACACGCATAATACTCTGAACAACTCGTCAAGATAATTAATAGTTTACATATCTTATGATAACGCCAACATACTATGACCAACAAGCCTTCTAGGATCACAAAGTTAGCACTTTAACTAAGTACATAAGAGGGTTCTTACCAAAGTTGAAAATTCAATTTCCAATGGTTTAATCTGCGCCTTACTTAGGTATCTGTCGATAAGTCACCTAACTTTCTTATATTGGTGTATAGTGTTTGCGTAGTTTGCGTTTATAAGCAACACTTAAAACTCCATTGCCCTTCTCGAATAATCTTAAGCAATCTATCAATATATTAGCCCGTCAATGTAAGTCAAAGAGCGGCAAAGTTTCGCCGTTGTCTACAAGACCAGGGAATATGTTTTGAACGCGTGCCAGTTCGAAGATAGTTCTATTAGCAAGATGGCGGTTTTGTTTTGTGTTATGAGTCACTAGTTTTGGAAACTAATTTATAGGTTGGGCTATAAAAATGGTGTATCAATTTGGGTGTTATATTATTATCAGCTCTGATTTGGTATAAAATGCTTTATTTTTTTGCCAGTTTTTATTATTAGTAACAAATTTTTACCTACGGCTTTGCTAGTGTGGCTTGCGGATCCCACAGGAACGTACTACCAGGATATGTACTAATTATTTCATGGTCAAAAAAATGGTCATAGTCATGGTCATGCCAAATTCCATTGAAATCTGTTCAGCCGTTAAGGCGTGAAAAAGAAACAGACAGACAGAGTAACAATCGCATTACAGTATTAATATGGTATTAATATATATTATTAGTATTGATTGGACTTATTTTTCAGCTTTAAACAAAAACAATATTTGAGGAAAATTAGTTTGAAAAACTACTACTTTAATATTAGCTGGGTATAACCCCAGAATAGACGGACGACCCAAATTGCAAACCAAACCTTCCGAGTTCAGGGCTACGTGTTAGATTTCTGATTCGAGATAAACATGAAATGGTGTTAAAGCTAGATACCAGACTGACGAGGTTGTCTCGGTATAAAAAGCATTTTATTATTACTAGAGTAAAGGTTTGGTTACCTAAGCAAGCGGAGAATTATCGGTCGAAAAATAACGCATGGTCAGTTATAGAGCATTTTAAACATCACCACATCAAAAACTGGCGAAAATGACAGATTTCCATAACGGCCGCTATAATATTATGACGGAATTGCTCTTTCAGCAAACCGTATCTTAAGGCCCATCGTCCACGACGTTTCTCAAGTGACATAATTATAATGTGTTACAAACTCAAATCACCAATGAGTACCTATTAGTATTTCATTTCAATTTCATTTCGTTTCATTTCATTACAATTACGAACTAGTTAATAACGCGTTATGCGGGCTTTACACATATGACTATAGCCGCGTCTAAATGGCAATTCGGTTAGGTCACAGGTGACTAAAATGGCAAGTTCAAAAGTAGAGGTTTCGACTTTTGTCGTACGACGACAGGTCGCATGCGGGAGGTGACTAAAATCGACCGTGAAACTGCTCAGCAACCGTTCGCCCGCCGCATTCAAGTCAAAATATTGATGGAAAATGAACAAGTCACCTGCGATTTTTATCGACCTGTGTAAATGGATTGGCAATTCGGGTTGTGAGGCGATTTGGTAAGGGACCAGCCGCACGCAAAATCGACCTAGTATAAATCCCCCATCAGTAAGTCGCGTCGTGTACGGACGGCCTTTGATATACTAGTGCTGTGTCATTCCGGTTACTCATTGATGATTTGTGTTAATAACACAGTACGTTTGAGAGGCGTCGTGGACGATAGGCCTTACAGAATCGGGCGGTTCAACACCCGAGAAAATATGTGGCCTAAGCAAATACAGTAGCATTTTTGATAACAGCCTAACTAATATACTCTCACTTATCTATTGTAATCTTTTGTAACTCTACATCACTTTCTGTTACGAATTTATTGCATTAAGAAGAAAAAAAAACCGCTATAAGGAGTTCATTTCTAAATTCTGTGAAATACTTAGCTGATTTTATTTATTTCAGTTTCATTCTAATTGAATATTGTTCTTTGAGGTAAAGCTTACGGATATTACGGTCGTTGCCCTTTTAACTTTTTTTAGAGTTTTCGTTGTAAGACGTGATAGGTATTAGTTCGGGTTGGATTATTCGATTCGGCAGTACTTGTGGAACAATAAAGCTTAGCGCAGCTTTGATTTTGTGTATCATATCGGGCCCGGTGCGGGTTGGTAGATGTCACATGTCTTCGGGTTTTTTTTCTAGGACATGCCGGTTTCCTCACGATGTTTTTTGTAACCGTTTTGAGTCTAAAAAAGCCTACCCGAAGCAACTGGAAGAAAACATACATATAATCGTTATCATTCGGCTAGTGCCGATCGGCAAAGGCTCCCGTTCGGTATCTAACTTATGGCTGAACCCACAATTACCTATCTATCACCAGCTTTGGCATACTGGAGGTAGAAAAACCTATCTATCTCTGGTTTTAACGTATATATAACGTACCCAATAATCTATAGACAAAATATCTACATAATAAGCTCTTAATATCCATGCATATAAAAGAAAGATAAAAAGTTGGCTGCTCTTGTTTGCTGTACTATAAAACTGAGTTAGTATTTATACTAGAACACTCACGCTGTAATACCTATTAAATAAAATTATTTTATTTTGCTCAATTTATTTTTAATTTATCTTGATTGTTTACTACTCTTATTTAATTAAGTATTCTATTCATTTTCAAACATCCCGAAACTAAACTTAAGTTAACGCAAACATGTCTCGAATTAAAATCCTTATTATAAATTAAAATGCAACTCAGGCTCCCAAGATACAGGCGCTGCCGAGTTTAGAGACAGATACCACTGTTCAAACAACTATGTAAAACATTCTTGTTACAGTAAGTATACAATATTATTATTTTTAAAATTCATTTTGTAACAATGGACCAGTAACTATTCTTATCCTAATAGGTAATATATTCGATTTTAACGCCCGGCTGTGCCAACCCGAACAAATCTGTACCACGCCTAAGTATTCCTTGTTGTTTTCTTAGGACGCTAATAGTAGAACTATACGTACATAGGTGTAAAAACTAGTCTTTATTGTATTTCGTGAAGCCCTTTTCTAGCTCTACAGATGGAAGAATAATACATTATTTAGAATCAGAAAGGAATGTAAGTCAGCCAATTTGTTATTAAATGTTTTTCATTTCTTGTCAAAATTTTATTAAATACATTTTGTTGAACTGCCGGTAAAATAAGCAGTCTTTTTATTTTATGATGAAGCGGAAATTATGGTAAAGGTGGAATAAAGTGGTATTTTTCAGGTGTTGTTGTTTAATAAGCATTCTTTATTATCGTATTAAGTTCTGTACTAAAATAGGCTATATCCTCATGTGTGTGTGATGCTGTACGAGTATGTCTTGTGTGTGTAGGACTATGGATTGCTAGCGGTAAAGACTATGAATCACCCATTTTATCCCCATGGCTGTCGGAGAAAAACCACGGGGGACTGCCCTCGTCCAATTTCTCATTTAAACATAGTGGTCACTTTGCTACCGCTTTTGGACATTTTGTCACTGTCTTTTGGATGTGTAAGCATTTGTTTTAAGACCGAAAGAAAATTCTTCGGGTTGTTTTGGACTAAGCTTTTAATATTCGCTAAGAGATGCACGGAAAATTTAATAGTCGAAAAGATAATTGAAGCATAAAAGCTCACGTATTACTAGTTCGCACCCGTGGCTAAACGAACGTTTACGATCATGAACGAGTTTCATCACATACTCGTATTTGCAGCACCTGTTAAAAAACTTCTAGGAGTACTAAAACTGTTCAACTCGACCAAATTGTTCTTGATAACCGACCAGATATTAATAGTAATAGTTCCTTTACTCCATTAGGCTAGAACCCGAGACTGTCGTTAATCATTTTTATTAAACATTCAAATAAGTTTTCCTCCCATGTCCTATTTCTAACATTTCGGAAGGGCCCGTGTCTAAATAATAACAGCCGCACAGGTCGATCGATCAGGTTAAGCTACGCTGGCTGCGGTTGGTCTGTGGATGGGTGACCATATACCGAGACCCTTCCGTGCCTCGGAAAGCACGTTAAGCTGTTGGTCCCGGGTGTCATTCGTGGATCTTTGACAGTCGTTACGGGTCGTCAGAAGCCCGAAAGTCTGACAACCAGTCTTACCAAGGAGTATCGTATTACCCAGTAACTGGGTTGTGGAGGTCAGATAGACAGTAGCTACATGTAAAATGTATTCAGCTGCATCCGGTTAGACTGGAAACCGACTCCAACATAGTTGGGAAAAGGCTAGGCAGATAAGGATCATATTTCTAACATAAAACGTAGAATGAAGTGACATCGTAAAGATTATCGTAGCCGCATTTTATGGCAAGACCCAATTATGTTATATATTGCCCAATTTTTCCACATCATGGAGTAGAAGATTATGCAAAATGTGGATAATTGCGTCGCTTCCCTAGGGGTTGCGGTACCAAGTTATTTTGTTATGCGGAAATTCTTTCAAAGGTATTGCAGTTCTCGAAATATTCTTGATGTGGTTCCCAAGTGGGTGCTCAACACTTTCAAGGAGTTGTGTGAACACAGCGTTCGTGTTCCGGGACTAGAGCTACTGTGGACGCATTATGCAGTTGTGGTGCTGTTTGTTTTGCAGTCCACATGAATACGTTAGTCACTCGCAGTGCCCGAATTTAGGTAGTTTAGTATTTATGTACACTGCGCAATTTCGCGTTGTTATAATTGCGGGCTTAGAACTAAATGTATTTAATGGTCAGACCGTTACAACGTACGCATTTGTGCTCATAATAGTATTTAAATAAGTGCCGTGTCTCTTTCTGGACGTATTTAAGCAAATTACATGACGAGTTTTGGATACCACGAGTATAATATCCTTAGGGTTTCGGTATTTCAGAGAGTGTGATTACGACTCTATTACTATATTATTATTATTGTGGTTTAAATAAATAATAATAATTGAGAGTCAATGCCATCTGCCTGTCTGACACTTGTTTGACCCTGTATCCTAACCAAAAAGATCGTTCGCACGAATACGCGATTGTCGCGTTCATAATATGAACGCGACAATCGCGTATTCGTGCGAACGATCTTTTATGTGACTCATTTGTTCGGAAACCGGAAGGCGCGCTCTGTCCACGCCACCACGCGTTCGGGTTCGCCGAATAAAATGATGATCTTTTATGTGACTCATTTGTTCGGAAACCGGAAGGCGCGCTCTGTCCACGCCACCACGCGTTCGGGTTCGCCGAATAAAATGATGATCTTTTATGTGACTCATTTGTTCGGAAACCGGAAGGCGCGCTCTGTCCACGCCACCACGCGTTCGGGTTCGCCGAATAAAATGATGATCTTTTATGTGACTCATTTGTTCGGAAACCGGAAGGCGCGCTCTGTCCACGCCACCACGCGTTCGGGTTCGCCGAATAAAATGATGATCTTTTATGTGACTCATTTGTTCGGAAACCGGAAGGCGCGCTCTGTCCACGCCACCACGCGTTCGGGTTCGCCGAATAAAATGATGATCTTTTATGTGACTCATTTGTTCGGAAACCGGAAGGCGCGCTCTGTCCACGCTACCACGCGTTTGGGTTCGCCGAATAAAATGATGATCTTTTATGTGACTCATTTGTTCGGAAACCGGAAGGCGCGCTCTGTCCACGCCACCACGCGTTCGGGTTCGCCGAATAAAATGATGATCTTTTATGTGACTCATTTGTTCGGAAACCGGAAGGCGCGCTCTGTCCACGCCACCACGCGTTCGGGTTCGCCGAATAAAATGATCGCGTTGGTTAGGACGCGGCCTTATGATTTTGTTTCTACGTTATACATTCATCCCTATCTAGTACATAGATACTTGTGTAAGTACCTACATCTATAAATGATTATTATATACTATCATAAAGCGATTAGATAGCGACTAGCTAGTATTGATTTTACAGACAGGTCAAGGAAGTCAATGACTTTGGTATCATTATTTAATCACTTACAAAAAAACACCATAGTTACTAATGACTCAGGGCAGTGTAAGCGACGCAACGGAACTTTTTAAACAATTTTTTTTTTTTAATTGAATTTGTAATGAGTAGTTTTGTTTTTTGGTTTCGTGCTGTCATGGTGTAGTCGAAATCGTCGTCAATAAAAAGCATTTTTTTTTACTTCGAGCATAAGACCATTACAGTCGGCTCTACGTGCTATTTGTGTGGGACGAGACAAGATAGCCATCGATATTTTATCTATACACACTGTTTCCATTATATGAACATTATTTTGACTACGAATGAACTACGTAGTACGACGTGGATGTAACGATCGGTTTTTATTTTAATAAACTTGTTCGAATTTATGAACGGTTTCAAAGAAATTGAACGAATAAAAAAATAGATCCTTGGGGTTTTTCTGGGGAGTAATAATAGTTGACCTTGTAGGTACTCGATATTAGTCGGCTACTTCTTTTTATCGTCTATAATTTTAATGTAGTAGTATTTTTTTATAATCTGTATATATGAAAGTACTGACAAATAGTTCAGAAGGTCGTATTTAGCTTGAGGGGCGAATAAGAATACGTAGGTACATGTATACAATTTACGTGTAATTCTTGTTGTTGTGAATAAAGGTAAGTACGCGGATATGCACGTCGAGTTTTTGGAAAAACTTCGACTTTGTAGAATATTATCGTCTCTGTTTCTTATGTTTTTCTCCACTGACAAGTATTAGCTCTATTTACACGGTGTAAGTTTGTGGAACATTCAAGAGAGTGTCAGACTCTTACTGACTAAAACCCATCCGTGTTCCTTCCTTAGCCCTTTATGTTCCGGGGTAGCGGTAACCCTTTCGGACAATCCCGCTGCCCCGGCAGGCTTCGGCCCTGACGGGCCCCTCCTTCGCATCGCATGCCTTAAAGCACGTTCAAGAATTGCATGCAAGAGCGATTTCCATAAAATGGCATACAATAATTGAATACAAGTTTTGCCATTAAATAGTGTACTTCTGTATACACGAACGCAATGATTGCATGCAAGTTTTGCCCCGTCTTAACAAGTTGCACGTCCTTGTACAATTGATTCAAGGTATTTCCTGTATTTGCGATGCCAATACACTCACCCGAAAATACGCACCTGATCTTTCTGGAGAACATCACCGATAAGGTCACTACATGTCCTAGAGCATCCCCGAAGGGCCCGTGGCTAAATAATAACAGCCGCACAGGTCGATAATGTCGATCGGGTTAAGCTACGCTTGCCGCGGTTGGTCTGTGGATGGGTGACCATCTTTACATACCGAGACTATGAGAAATAAATTTAATAAAAGCAAAACTATTCTCATGTTTACGACTGTCTTAACAAACTGTTGCAATACGTGCCCGTCTATTAAAGTTTCGCAGAGCTTGCAGTAACTTTCTTAGCCGCTTATATGCAGTCAGCGTTTTACATATTGTATTCCGTGCACCAGCTGCGTAATAAAAGTCGTTCAGATATATTATTGTAGTCATAAAAAGGTTTCAAAATGGCTGGGAGATTATTTTGATGAAAATTGCTTTTCATATATTTCTTAGTTTTTTTGACGAAGACTTTTAGATGTGCAGCGGTTGCCGAATGGTAACGGTTGCGACTTGGATAGATAGAAATGAAGAAAGAAAAGACGTTTGTTTGCGGCAAACACGATGCATAAAAAAAAATTGTGGTCGTAGGTTCCAACCCAGACAGGCTTTACTCAGAGTAAATTATTTCATCACCACTACTTTCGAAACGGTGAAGGAAAACATCGTGAGGAAACCGGTATGACCTAGAACAAACAATTCAAAGACATGTGACATCTTGCATCCCGCACTGGCCCGCGTGGTGGATTATGGGCCACTCCCTCTCACTGAGAGGAGGCCTGTGTCTCAACAGTGGGAACATTATAGGCTGATTATGTTAGACTTTTACATCACAATAAATCAAACTGCATGTACTACTATTGAGTTTTGTTTGAAGGTTACCTAATACGCAGACTGGTGAACGAGAAGTCCAGGATTCGAACCCTACCAGTTAAACATTTTAAATTGAACCCATTCTTATAATATTAAACATAGTTCAAGGATTTAACAGGCATACTATGTAGTATCTAATTGGTAATTGACATTGCTAGTAGGTACAGTCAGCAAAAGAGATAAGTATGCAGGGTCGTCGGATATAGTTAAAGTTTAGTAAGAATCCTTGTTGGATGGGGATGGGGATGTTTGTTTTCTATTAATAAAATTTAATTTTATTCGAGAACATGCATCGGTTTCTTACTAAACTTCCACTATATCCGAAGACCCTGATTACTTATCTCTTTTGTTGACTGTACTTAATCGTTAAAATGATTAATGCATCACATCTTATAGCAAATAATTCTGCTCACCTCACATACAACAGCAAGCGTGAATCACAAATCAAAAGTGTTTATTAGCACTTATAAGCTAGGTTTAGCGAACAATGTGCCGTAATCAAATTACGCATGACGATAAATTATGCCAATTACGAGACGAAAGCAGCGCTCTAATTGCATAACACATTATCAATCACAATTTGAATATTGCTAATCCATTGCTTCATAAGTTGGAATAAAATTTCTGCTCAACAGCGTAAGTAACGCAATTAATGTTAGTGTGTTACGCATTTACGCATTACTCCACTGGATACTTTTACCCCAAAACAGAATAATAATTTGTATTGAATAGTGATCTAAACTTTGTAGTTGTTAAAAATAAAAGAGAAATTTTGTGGGTTATTGAAATTAGACTGAAAGGTGTGGTTCGTCCAAGTGCGGTTCAAATCAGTGCTCTGAGTGGATTACCTCAAATTCAGCACCTTTTGAACTTTTAAAGTTACAAAAGACAGCTCCTAGACACCCTTCACCACTTCCTAGTACATATTTATGGTGGGAAGACGAACTGGTGCAAGAACTTCCCTAGTAACATACATATTTTTCTATAAAGTTATAATAATAATAATAATATAGCAATAATACTAGCTGTGCCCCGCAGTTAATCCCGCTGTTGTGTATGTAATTGTTGACTGTATAAGTCAATTCAGTTTAATCTTATTTTAATTTATTATTGACATAGGCAATCTACTCAATTCAATGTTTTGTAATGAGTTGATTGCAATAAGTGGTTAGCTAGCGACCTCTATGATTGATAATTTTATTCTTACCTGAGTAACCGGCAGCAAGTTCGTCATGCTCCCTTAGATGTCACTGCTTGCGGTAGCGTCGGGGGTCGGGTTGCCTCCTTCCCTCAAATATGGCGAGGGGGGTAATGGCTGATCTTTGCGTTATGCTCGTGAACGGGTGCTGCTGGTCGTCTTGCTGACCCTGGTTTTATTGTTGTTATTAGTAATAACTTGTTAATAAATTTTTACTTTAATGGTCCTAGTTTATCATTTGTGACTTCAAGTGACAGCTATATGTGAACAGAACCCAGCATTGCATAAATATGTAAGTTGTCACGCCCTTTATACCTGGAGGCTTTTATTTAGGTAGTTTTTTTTTATTACTTTTGATTTAGTATTTTTATTTTAGCTTGAGTACGTATAGATTTTTATGGTATTTGTTGGTATATTGGCGTGGCTAGCTAACATATGGCAAATAATTTTATTGAATGTTCTGTGGCCTGTAATGTTAATTAGATACTTTGCAGATCTAGTTTTGTATACAGTCGAGTATTTTATATCTGAACAGACAGCTGTGCTGCTGGGGAGTTTGTTGCGCCACTTCTTCTCCCCAGCGAAAGCACTAGGAAATGGTGAAGGGCGGGCGTTTTGGGGGACTGTCTTTTGTAATTTTGACGTTCGAAAAGTGCTGATTCTCAGCCTAGTTTGAATAAATGAATTTTGATTTTGTTTTATGTAAAATAATTCGGATTATTTAGAAATTTCTTAATTTTCGCTTAGCGTTTTTTTGCCTCGTTTCTCCTTGTTAAGCTCCTCAGTTTGTTAAATAGCTTCAATAATTGGGCTATCAAGGGCAATTTTTTTTTCAAATCCGTTTGTCCTGAGATTAGTGCGTTCAAATAAACTTTACTGAAAATCAGCGCACTATCACTATAGCACAGCATCATGCTGAGTGGAAGCCTTTCTGTCACAGTCATGACGTGCAGTCGTCGACTATCCTGATTTGTGCTCGTAATTATAGATAGTTTATACTTATTTCGTTTTTATTTATTTTTCCTTATTATTAGAATTCTAATAATAAGGAAATTAAGCTATATCGTTTATTTTTATTACTGTGCACAAACGTTGGAAGTACATTTGCCTTCACGTACAACATGGTATGTAATTGAAAATGTTATTTTTATTGCAACGTGAGGTCGTAATAGATTTCGCGGGGTACCTACTATTATCGTTATTTTGATTTATGGACCATTATAATAGCCAGCTCCAGTTTAAAACCAATTTTACAATTTTTATTGAAAGTAATAATGGTTTCATAAATTCCTAATTTCTAGGTACTTCCACCAAACAGCATTTTTGTATTGCCGATGAAATTACAGGCACTTAAGAGCGTTTACGCAGTACGGCATTTCATGCAAAATTTGAAGCCCTTTTTTTTCGAAATTAATGAACCGATTTTAATAAAATTTCATACGCCTAAGCAGGTTACAAAGGTCTAAAAAGTTACTTATGAACATTTTCGAAAAATAGTGATACAGTCAAATTAGATCAATTTTAAAGTTTCCATAGAAACAGATTTCCAGTTATCTCTTTTTAAATAAGACATTTCGAAAATGTTCTTAAGTAACTTTTTAGACCTTTGTATCCTGCTTATGCGTATGAAGTTTCATTAAAATCGGTTCATTCATTTTGAAAAACAAGGGCTAGAAAGTTTGTATGAAATGCCGTGCGGCGTAAACGCTCTTGACATTGTAAAATCGTACTGTTTTTTTTTTTTTAATTCAGGCGTCTTTTGGTGTTTGTAGCCGCTGTAGACCTACCGATTACGAAAATTATCACATGATATAATCTTTTGAAAAGTTATTGTACGATTAAGGCTCAGCAGACGGAGACGGTGCAACGCGGTTCTGGTAGAACAATTCACATGAAGTTTTAATAGAAATTGTTCTACTAGAGTCGCATCGCACTGTCGCATCGCGCCTGTCTGCGGAAGCCTTAATGGTGGTGTTTATCAGCCATTGTTATTTTTGTTATTCCCAGTAGATTTATATCGCTGCCATTCATAAAAGTGTCAAGACGAAAATAGTACGTAGGTATTCATCTAGGGATTCCAGAAATTCGCAGACGAGAGTAAAATATTGCGTAATCATAAAATTATTTACATAAGTGAAAGTGTTACATATGTAACGAGTTCTAGAAAGGTGTCGTAGACTTTAAGAAAACGGTCGAGCACCTTTTCTTTTTATTTTACTCAACATAACAAAATTTAATTTTATTTTATACCCATTACTGAAGGCCAATTCTCGTAATTTTAAACGTTCTAAATCTAGTCGCAGTCTCATCTCGGCGACAAACAAATGTCAAAAACTTGTCAAAATGTAGGGAAATTAGAGGTATTTTTGACAAATTGAGACTGAGATCTGAAGGCCAATTCTCGTAATTTAAAACGTTCAAAATCTGGTCGCAGTCTCATCTCGGCGACAAACAAATGTCAAAAACTTGTCAAAACGTAGGAAAATTAGAGCTATTTTTGACAGATTGATACTGAGATCAGACTGTGAACGTTCTTAAAATTACGAGAATTGCCCCTCAGACTGTGAACGTTCTTAAAGTTACGAGAATTGCCCCTCTGAAGATAAGTTTTTATTTTAGATGTGAATGCGTAGTTTGTGTTAGTTACATACAATGGAGTATTCAAAATTGGGGCGAAGCCAAAGAGCTTTGAACGTTTCATGGTGGAGCGATCGTGGAATATAAGGGCTGTTTAGACGCATCACTAAACTACAACGTAACCTCACTCTAGCGGCCGTGTTTGTATGAAAATTATTGTTTATTTAGTCGGACCACAGTCTGTCGATAGTGGTCTTTAAAGCTCAAAATTTTCAACCTCAAAGCATAAACACTGCTTTGTCTTATTATATCAGAAACAGTGAATGAAAATATAACTTGCCTTTCAAACAAACTTTCCAACACGTGTAGTGAAGCAGAAACAGTTCAGTATTTCTTCCACGGATTCCTTCTAAAAAACAAGTTTTGCCAACACTAGTATTGTAAATCTAGCTTAGTGTAAATCTAACTTACACAAACAGCGACGGAACAATTATCCAAATAATATTTGAAACACTGAAGCCAACTACTGCGCCAATCAAGGCTGTTATATTGTGTGTGGAAGATTGAATGATTTAAACATATTTACCAACAAATAGTCGTAACTGTTAAAGGTTTCAATGCTAGTTTGCCATATTGCTGCCTCGTTCGAGGCTGTCAGCCATCATGTCATTGACTTTTACGTCAATTATTTTATTTATTGTTACCCTGGTTCATTTAGAGCGTAAATAGTGAAGAACGCCTAATGCTCCTCCGTGCCTCAGAAAGCACGTTAAGCCGTTGGTCCCGTCTGCCATTTGTGGATCTTTGGCAGACGTTACGGGTCGTCAGAAGCCCGAAAGTCTGACAACCAGTCTTACTAAGGGGTATCGTATTACACAAAATTCGGCTGCATCCAGTTAGACTGGAAGCTGAACCCAATACAGTTGGGAAAATGCCAGGCAGATGATGAGTGAAGAATAGCTATATCCTGGTGTCATCAATCTGAGATAAATAGACATAGTTTTATAGAAAACAAAACTGCTGCCGGCTTATTAAACTTATGACCGTAGCAATATTATTTATTTATTTAAACCAAAATTATAACACTTTTACAAAAATATATTAAACTATAACTATTAACTATTTAAATTATATCATAACTAGCTTCTGCTCGCGATTTCGTCCGCGTGAAGTTTATTGTTACCCCGACCCAACCCGTCGTATCGCATCGCCTGCCCGTGCCATCACTTCGTCACTTAGCGTTCTTTCCTAATTTTTTTTTAATGCTTGGCTTCTAAAAGTCCTTGTGTGATGTTAAATAGCCTAGAAGTCTTCTTTAAGAATTGGGCTATCAAAAGCAAACATATTTCTTGAAATCTGACCGGTAGTGTCAGAGATTAGCACGTTCAAACCAAACATACTCTTCAGTTTTATTATTAGTAGAGATATATGTAGAATTATATCATGAAACAAGGAACTTGTTCGTGCGGTTTGAACAGGCCTTTACCAGCAGCCAGATTCTATGAAACAACCACTTTATTCGCTCGATTTCGAATAATTCGTGATTCCAGCATTGTGATTGGTTAGACTCTCTGGCTGTCTGAATGTGGCTGGAATAGATGTGTGCAAATCAATGCTACACGTAAGACGGGCTTGCCGCTCGAACGATCGTCTCTGGCGCTGATAGATTCGTAATGGATTATGGAAAGTTATGGTAAAGAGAGTCTGTGAACATTTGGGTGAAATGAAATTTGTTACCATGAAATTCGTGTGACAAATAGATATTGTTCTGTTGTGCAATGAATACGGGTTTTGGGAGTGTCAGGAGGAGAAACGGTGGCAAATAGTAAAATTATGTTAGTGTGGTTATCGTGTGTTGGCTTGGGACACGGACCTTATGGTTTTATTTGCAGCAAGTTTGTACTAAAGCTTGGGCAGTTGGGCACAGGCACGGTCCGAGGGGGGGGGGGTCATGACCCCCACGACCCCCAATCATTAAAGCTGTCGAGAGTCTGAATGATTTACTTGTCGAACTAACTTAAAACTGTACTGATACCCCGATGGATGGCTTTTACAAAAACATTTAGAACATAGGCAGACATGGGGACTGCCGACAGAAGTAAAAACTTAAAACTATGAAATGATAGGTACCTAATGGGTTTCTAACGCGCCTAAAAAAAGTGTTTACTTCAAACAGCCTGTTGTAACATATAGAATCTAGGATGCAAGATCAAACGAAGCAAACTTGGGATATTGGGCACCCCCGCGCTCGTACTAAGGTTCGAATGGCTTAGGTTAAGGCCAGATTCCAAAACCTAAAATGCTGTAAAACGAGTTTTATGCTTTTCGTCGAAATTCGATAAACTAAGTTCTCTTTCTGTAGGACGGTTAAAAGAAAACATAACCTATTCAAAGTGGGGTGCTATATTTTTTAGCCTCGCTTCGCTCGCTCTTGCAATCTACATTCTGTTGATTCTTGAGCTTTTCTCATAAGTCGACAAAGAAAGTAATAATTCCTAGTCCTTTTGGAATGATTAAAAGAAAATCGAACCTACCTGAGAGTGTGAAAACATTTTCGAGCTCTCTTCGCTCGCTCTTGCATTCTACATCCTCATAGTTGCTTAGGCTTGCCTGCATAAGCCGACAATGTAACTCCTATTTCTACTTGAAAAAGTAAAATAAAATCTAACCAATCCAAGCCGGGTTGTTAAAATTTTTCGAGCTCGCTTCGCTCGCTCTTCCCAGCCTACGTAGTCTACCGTTCTAATTAATACATACGACAATTTTGCCACAGTTTACCCGACCTTGGAATCGAACCCTCCTGGGTTCCTGACCTGGTGACCTCATGCTCAGCTGTAACGCTTGCGACGACTAGACCCACTAGGAGATGTACCTCCCTTAAAATATGGCTTGGGCTGTGACCGCGCCTGGTTGGGCACCGGAAAATATCCCACGGGAACGTAATTAAAAGTACCCTATCTATTAATCCAAGTTATAAACTATCTGTACGAGAATTTTTATCCAAATCTGTCAGCCGTTTTTGCGCCAATTCGGAACATACCTACATCCGGACAAATGGACAAAAGTTCTAAAAACCATATTTTCGGCACCAAACTCGTTCTCTCGTAGCCAATTACTTTAACAAAAAAAAAATCTGTGTATAGTTTTGACTTCGTTTCTACTTTAGCATGTTTTTTTTTGTAACAAAGGTAACTTTTAATGGTATTTATTGATTGGCAAACAAGCTAGGTTGACTCAACTAATGGAGAAAGTATTTATTGACGCCAACATGGTGTAGATGAGAGGGGCCCGTGGCTAAATAATAACAGCCGCACAGGTCGATCGATCAGGTTAAGCTACGCTTGCCGCGGTTGGTCTGTGGATGGGTGACCATCTTTACTTACCGTGTCCCCTCCGTGCCTCGGAAAGCACGTTAAGCCGTTGGTCCCGGCTGTAATTCGTGGATCTTTGACATTCGTTACGGGTAGTCAGCAGTCCGAAAGTCTGACAACCAGACTTACCAAGAGGTATCGTATTACCCAGTAACTGGGTTGTGGAGGTCGGATAGGCAGTTGCTCAGTCATAGTTGGGAAAAGGCTAGGCAGATGAGATGATTGTGTAGATCAGAGGGCCAAGAAGACATTCAGCGATAGCGATGATTGAAAAGACAAACATGTGTGGTTCTTTCCTCAATAGACCACCACAGATAATATAACACTCTAGTTGACGTGTAAAAGTGTTTGTAGGTACAAAGCTAATCACAGAAATAAAAATCATTTATCATTGGTGCTCAACAATGTTGATTTCCAGTAGAACTATAAATTGCTATAGGTATGTAACGGAACCATTTCCTCTCCACCAATTTCTAAAGTCCTTTGTTAAAGCAAACACTTGTTAAGATAAAGGAATGGATTGTGCACTTGCTAAAGAGCGTCATGTGCGGTTGAATAAACTTAACCAAAGCGTGATAATGCAGCAGGCGTGTTCCCGCTTGACTGAAATATGTTTTGTTGTCCGTACCTATACCATTAAAATAGCCTCAACCATGGGCGATTTAACGAGGTATTCCACTCAGAGCACCGATTTCAACCGAACTTGGACGAACCGCACCTAAGCACTTAAACTAACCCCTGAAACTGAAACTGAACTGAAACCAAAATTTGTAATGTCTTTTGAATTTGAAAGAAAAAGAAAACAAAGAAAGAAAGAATAAAGTTTATTTAAAGTTTGAGTTAAATTTCCAATGGTTTTATCATGAGCATTTATTTCAATTAAACAATTTATTGGCATTTTTGTATTGTCAAAGAGGTCGGTCATTCAGAAAGGTGAAGGTAGCCTAGTTGCCCATTCCAAAGCTTAGTACTTACATAACAGCCTGGCGCACCTAGGGCCAGTCAACCACGCTACCACTTTGCTGGCTGACTGAAATTGTATCACTCTTTATGAGCAGAGGCCTTTGCCCTGCAATGGGACAATATTATGCAGGTATAATTCTTAATATTCTATGAAAACATACGTACCCAATTTGTCTTTCTAGTCTGGTGAATATAGAAAGAACTATTACCTACGTTAGCGATAAAGTGATCAGTTAAATGACAGCGACGTTTCTGAAAATCGTTTAATTCTATAAATATCCAACTCGTTTTCTCAAAAATCCTGTAAATTACGTTACAGATTCAACAGTAGGTACCATTCAAATTTAAATGAACTGCGACCAACAAAATAGTTCCCATAACTCACGATGCGCGATTTTATAAGCTCTGGCCGAAGCTATCTATTTCTTTTATGACTAGCGGAGTCGTTTCTGAGATAATCAGGTGTAACCCATAAATAATGGAGTGGCAATAAAGCCGTACTACTGACGTGAAATATTGCCTTCTTATTTGCAACTGTTTAGCATTATATCATCCAAGTTGTGACCCGTCCCTGCTTCACACGGTTTTTACGACTTGACAATACATCTCGATTTTTTTGTTATAATATGTAAGTTCAATATTCATATATACTTAATACACATAAATCTTCCGAAAAAAAAATCTCTAAATAATGATGAAGACCGCAACAAAATCCATTTCGTAGTTTAGAAAAACAGCAGCAGTCACACAAACAGACACGAAATTAAATTTATACTAGCCTCTGCCCGCGACGTTCCGCGTGAAAATACCACCCGTGCTATTGCTTCGGTTTCGTACTGAGTTTATTTCATTTTGCTCGGCTCATGCGTCGTAGCGTGAATGATAAATAACCACTGACCTCTATTAAACAAGACAGGCCAGTGTAAATAACCCTTAACCTTCCAAAAGAAGTAGACTATAAAATAAAATAAAAAAAACTTTTTAGATTCATCTATTAGGTTCTAGCTGCGCCCCGCGGTTTCACCCGCATAAGTGTCGATCTCGTGAGAATCTCGGGATAAAAAGTACCCTATGTGTTAATTCAGGGTGTCAGCTACCTCCATACCTAATTTATCAAAGTTGGTCCAGCCGTTTATGCGTGAAGAAGTAACAAACATACTAACACATTCACAAACTTTCGCCTTTATAATATTAGTGTTATGTGAGACAGATATACCTATATAGCTAAGTTTGTTTCGAAGCGTCAGGCGAAGGCTGGATGGATGAATTGATTCATTGTGTGCGAACAGTATCTCCTTATTGTATTTACTCTGCAATGTCTGCCTGTATCGGTTAATTACTGATTTTGAGATGAATGGATGTGTGGATGTTTGGATGTTCGTCTGTTTCAGTAACAAGAACTGCCATAGCGGAAACAATTGTTTCATTCATCCATTTTGAAGAGTTGAAGCCTTGTTATAAACGAGCATTATTCCGTTTCCATTTCTCTCATAATAAAATAATTATGGCTTAGCATATTTAATCATGATGTGACTTTGGCAATAAATGTTGCATATTAACATGCAGTAAGCCAGACCGACTTGAGGCCGAAATAGACCCAATACAGTTAGTATATACTCGTACGTTTAGATTATGAGGGACAGTTAGATTATGAGGGCGGGTCAAAAAGTATGAGGACTCCCCATACTACTTTTTGACCCGCCCTCATAATCGCGCTCGTATTTTCTTCACTTATTTCGGAAGTTGATAAGATTACTGTGTCATTTTATCATGCAGTAAGCTAGACAGATTTGAGGCCGAAATAAACCCACGTAGATACAGTTAGTATAGAATGAGGAGACCTTCTCGCGCTCGTATTTTCTTTACTTATTTCGGGAGTTGATAAGATTATTGTCTTCTCTTTTAATTTATAATCTGACGGTGTATTGTAACTAAAAGGTATTAAAATACAAAACCAAACATATTTCGGACCTAAACACTATCTTAGACATACATTCCTTCGCGCCTCTATGAGTGGCGCGCGGAGGCACTACGCCGGGGGGAAAACCCGCTTCCGCGGCAAATTGCTGCGGAGCGGACGGACCTCCGGCGCGATCTCATGGCGGCATGGAATGCGCGACTGTCGCAACCCAGCGCCGCAACCCAGCGCCATAGCTCGCCGTCCGATCAGGACCAGGCCCGTGCCGGACGGCGCGTATGTGTTCCACGCGCGCATCAAAGAGATGTCAGCATCAACGGAGGGGCCCGTCAGGGCCGAAGCCTGCCGGGGCAGCGGGATTGTCCGAAAGGGTTACCGCTGCCCCGGAACATAAAGGGCTAAGGAAGGAACACGGATGGGTTTTAGTCAGTAAGAGTCTGACACTCCCTTCCACTCCACCCAGAGCGGGAGGGGTCATTTGATGATTTCCCATCCTTAAAAAAAAAAAAGAGACATACATTCCTTACAATACAAAACCGAACATATTTTAGACCTAAACACGATCTTTAGACTATTACAATACAAAACCAAAGATGTATTAAACTTAAATCCAACACAATCATAGACATAAAGAACCATGGGCACTTTTGTATGAACACTGGGCCCACTTTTCAAAGTTGTGCAACAGTGATGAAATGTATGTCATATGAAAGCTCTTGGCGTGTACATTATTTCATTCTAGGGCAGTTAAGTTCAAATCTGATTAAAGACTATGATTGTGTAGAATTTAAGTTTTTTAACAACTACTATTTTCATAGCCATATACTCGTACATTTCACGTAAAATAGGTATACGCGATTTTAATCATATTATTATCGCCGGGTTATATAAAGTAGATTTAGGGGGAGCGCACACGGCCGGCTATACACGATAGATAAATAACGCCGCGTGAAACTTCAATTGGATACTATTTTATTGTGAACTGATGTACGAGTATGTTGGGTATTTTTGTAGAGCAGAAAAAAGATAGACGAATTGAGTAACGTGTTTTCGTTTAATTTGAATATTTTTTTCGTGAAAACACGTAAGTAGAAACAATTCGAATATCTACCTATGAGCGCAGAATTACCTAGAACTGAAATATCAGCTGTAGACTAAACATTTTTATTACCTTGTTTTTGTTTCGTCGAAGATCACGGGTCAAATCTTAAGTGCTACTGAACCGATTGACGTCCACGGCATTACGATAACACAGGGATGATAACTGTATTTACATATATATTGTGAACGTGGACGTCCACAATAAAATTAATAAATAAAATTTATAAAAGCGAATTCAAAAGTCATTTATTCAAACCAGACTGAGAATCAGCACTTTTCGAACGTCAAAATTACATAAGACAGTCCCCCAAAACGCCCGCCCTTCATCACTTCCTAGTGTTTAAACGGGGAAGAAGAAATAGCGCACATTTTATAATACCCTTTCATTGATCGTCAAATACAGGAGAAGACAGACAAAGGAACTATAGGAAGTATTAATAGAAATGAATTCTTTAAAGTGAGAGATCATTTCACAAAGAAAAAGAACAATGAATAAAATTATCAAACGGTGTATTAAGCCCTTCATCACTGAGCCGGCTGTCAAAAGGAAACACTACAACCCGAGGGCCTTCAATACAAAAAAAATGTATTTTTAACACAACAAAAATGAAACATTTCTTTTGTTCGTCATGAATTGCTAAAACCATAATCCTTCCTCTCAAGGTTCTGAGTAAAAAATGGCCTTTTAACGTTCTCAAGATGCAAATAGGATGCAAATCGTCAGCATCCATTGTGTTGATTTGTATAGCAGATGGTACTTCATCCAGCTTCCGACAGCTTCTGCAAGAAAGGTCTTAAAGCACCTTGTCCAACATACATTAAAATTAAATGAGGCGTTCTTCGTAGGACCACTTAAGACACATCACGAACAGCGACTTTATTTTAAGAGCTGCACTTCCTCGTTTACTATATTCTAAGTGTGAAGTGTCTAAATAGCTACGAACGTGTTTATAATAGGATGGGAGGGAACTCATACGAAGAGGCAAGCTATCCCGAAAATACATCAGAGTTGACATTATTTGCTTGAGTTATATACAAATTGTTGGCAGTAAAAAAAGAGGTTCAGCTGTTATAAGCATATTTTTTAATCATCGCTGCGTCCTTTCTGTGCAATAAGAATGTGCGCTACAATATGAATGTCTTTGTGTGGCATTTAAATTAAATATTTAAAATTATCCAACTCTATAGGTACACTTAAAACATGCATCCTAATACATAAAATCATAACACAAGACACACATTCGCAACTTAATTTTAAAAAGAATACTTACACATATAAGTAACGCAAGCAGACGAGACAAAATAGAATTAAGAAAACCTAGAATGAACTATGGTAGGAAAAATATACTATATGAGGGAGCAAAAATTTATAATGAAATGATGATTTATTTAACAGTAGAGTCTATGTGAAAAGAGAACCGTCTTATGATTTGAGGGAGAGCAGCTGTGATTAATCACCGTTTTTGTAATGTTGAATTGTTGACAACACTGTTACGTCATTATAGTGCGACTGTAACATCTTGATATTTTATAATATTTTCAAAAATTGTCTTATAAATTGTTTTGATGTATTTTATATATATAGTTCCATTTTACGCCACGCCGTTTCTCTTTTCACACAGACTCTAATAGATGTTATACATGTAAAAAAGCCCTAGAAGAATACGTTAGGACAAACTACTAACACCTGAATGTCACCTATTAAATGTTTTAATTATGTTATTTGGATAACAGTATGTGATCACAGAGACTGTATCTACTTTTATTATATATTTTCTATACATTTCTCAATAATTATGTAAGTGAACCGTACTGTATTTTTTTTTTGAAAAATAATGTCTTTAAACCGAAATAAGGTTTAAAGGTATCTACTTTCTAAATCATACAAACGGGTTACGTAAGGGAAAATCTGAAATACTTGTCTGCAATTGCCATCAAAGCTCCCTGTCTCTTTGTTAATAAATTAATAATTAGTGGAGTAAGTTATACATTAGGCTGTTTAAAATATCAAGAATATTTAGCTTATAAACACAAAGGTTAACGTTGGTTGGTCATCATAGTTCATCCTTTGCAGACTCATTCGAATGAACGAAAAAGACCCTGCAGAATATAATTGACAATTTGTGCCTCATTATCACGTTTTAAGTCATTCCACACCCAAAAGCCGTCTTAACGATGTAGGTACAACGTTTTAAGCTTCCATTTAAAATCACGTTAATCTGTTTAAGGCGACGTCACTCGTTTTGCTCGCATTGTCTGACTTCACGCAGTGTTCGTCTGATTTTGTTCAGAATGGCGGAGAATGGGCTCCCGTCCGCTTGTCGCCGTGTATCTACTCCAAGGCGCGCTTCCAAAACTTTGTATCAACCCTGGCAATCTGCCAACACCGACTCCACTTCCCCGGCAATCACAATGTAACATGAAATTTCAATATTTATTCTGGTTAGCACTCGAGAAAAAAGGTTCTTGCTTTAATTTTGTGCGTCAGAAAACATGTAAGTGATGTAAAGAGCGTGTTTCGTATGTTCATTTTTCGTTATTTTTAATGAGTCCTTTTTGTAACATTTGTCTAACTATGAAACGAAAATGTGGAGCGTGGTGTTCTATTCTATTTTGTGCGCTGAATGAAGATTTTCTTCGCCATGTCTGTGCTCTCTTTTGACATGAGAACGCAATATTACGATTCCTTCAACGTTTACCGTAAAACTTTTAGCTTTTTTTGCTGTCAGGCAATTTACATTAACCATCCATACAAACGTTTATGACAACTGGAATGATTCAACAAACTAGATTCAACATGACCTAATCACGACGATTGCGTTCTATCACGAACTCACGACACACGGAGGTGACTAGGTTAACAGAGCGCCAAACAAATGACGTTAGTCGTGACCATCTCTCTTGTGAAATATCGGGAATATTACGAACATTTTCCTCTTCGGCGAACTGTGATTCGATATATGGTCAATTGGCAAAATGCGTTGTTATGACTAAATATAATCCTAAGTATCTAAACTAGATTGGGCGAATCTGTCCCGGGGCCCAACAGCGTTAAGACATACCAAAGGAAAGATCTCACCACGGAGAGTATTTCTGATTACGACAATTTATCTTTAAATAACAAGGTGGAAAACATCGTGGGGAAACCTATTTAAAGTTCGTTTTTTAATCCCAAATAGTAATCTGACATTTAAGTCTTTTGTGTTTATGTTTTTTTGTATAGAAGTTTGACATTACTCCTGTCAAATTAGTATCTGGGTTTAAAAAACGAACTTTCTAAAATCACCGCCAAGCAGTGAACTAATACGGTGATCAATCCAAGGACTTTTCCGTATGAAATGAGTTGTGCTCTGAAATGGGACAGTTATCGGCTGATTCAGACTAAATAGTTATTAGCTTGCAAAAATGTTGCTAGGAGACAATCATTTTAACCATGAAGCTAAATTTTGAATACACACATACATACATAAACTCACGCCGTCTTCTCATGGTGCTAGGCAGAAACTTCAGAACGCCACCTGCTACGATCCTTACATACACCTTTTGCTTCGTTTTAGACGTTCATACGTCTTGTCATACACGCACGCTGGATGCGAGCACTACGCACCTGACCTTTCTGATAAATATCACCCCTAAGGTAAACATCTATTATAATAATAATAATAATTTATATAATTCACTTCAAGATACAAACATCAGTGTAGCCCTGGCTTATGTACTAGGAGGTCCTGTATCTCAAGAGCCAGGCCTCTCAGTTTACAGAGAATATTATATAGAAGCGCGATAGACAAAAAAATTAGATTCGTTAAAGTTATGGCATGCATTATGAGGTAAGTTTACAAATATACAAGATAAAAAAAAGGAAAAATAATAAAAAAGTTTAGATTTTTTTTTAATTAAGTTAAAACTGCGTTCTTTTTAGCGTCTGGGTAAGTGTGACTGGGGAGGGTGTGTGTGAGTGTGTGTGTGGGGTGTGCGTATGTGGTGTGAGGGTGTATATATATATATATATATATATATATATATATATATATATATATATATATATATATATATATATACAGATATATACCTTCTAGAGCGTCCCCCACTCGCATCTGCCTCGTAATTAATAAAATTATTAAAATTAAATTATTTTTATATATACAATGACATGAATATTTACTTTGTAAAGTATTTTTTATTTTTTTTATTTAATTGTTGTGAATGTGGGGACTATGTGGGTCATTTCTTCTTTTTTTACTGTTTTCCTTCTTAGTTAGTTTTAATCATGATCTGGCAGTTTGAGTACATTACGCGGCCTACCCAAATGTCCTTTCTTTGGTATTGTTCGTCGAATCGTTGAGCTCCTCAACTTCTGAGTTGAGCTGCACGATTTTTGACAAATGCGTGCACTGACTGGACAGGTCCGCTCAATCTGTGTGGTTCTTTCCTCAAAAGACCATTTCAGACACCAATCTACATGGTCTTCACATGATCTGACCAAGATTATGTCTGGACTTTAAAAGAGACTGTGACCTCTGAGTTTGTTTCGGCCTTTCTTCTCAGAATAGTCAGATAGGAAACGCCGACCTCATCTAGTTTTAAAAAATATGATTGACGTGTAAAAGTGTTTGTACAAACCTACTTACAGAAAATAAATCATTTATCATTTATCATTTATCATTAACTGTTAGTCGCCTTTTATTTATTCTCTCAACATGACAAACCATTTAAGCATACTCTTTTAAAATTTTGTCGCACCGTTGCCTTATCAAATTTTTAATACTTGTAGGTAAAACAAATGGTCTCCTGTCAAAGTTGAGATGGAAAATGGCCGTGAAAATTTTCTGTTACTAATAAACGTTGTATAGCGTCTGTATAGTTATACAACGCTTTGTCTTCTTCTTTCGAAAGTCAAATTACTGATGACTCAAAGAGAGAACCACTACAACTACGAACTACGAACTATTCATCTGATATAATACGTTTATTAGTAAGGGGGTTCGAATAGTAAGAATCTTGACGGTTACATAGTGAACCAATATTAAAATATCAAACCATCTGTCGATTTTCGCTATTGACATCCATATTTTGGCTATGACAGACTAGTTTTCGACGCAGCCTAGTTCCGTCGTGCGGAAAACGTATGAATATAAAGCTCCCAGGGCTTCGCGTCAAGGACACGAACGGAAATCATTCTATCCAGGAAGGGACACACAATTATGAGGCCTCAAGTTCAATGACCGGCTAAGCACTGACATTTGGCAGCGGCTGTATCAAAGTCCATTTCAAAGGCGTTATTTAGGTAGCGAGTGCTTTTGAGCAACTTGGACTTTCTTTTAATGCCTTTTTTACTTTTTTTACCCACTTCTATCAAGTTGGCACGACTTTCCTTACCTAACGATTTAAGAAATAAATGTGACAATAATAAAAAAAATGTTCAGCCAGTTTTTACGAGCAGTGGTAGCCCAACGGTTGGTATCGGCCCCAACTTACGAGTTGTAGCTTCGTGAGTTCGAACCCATACAGACACTTTACTTTGTGTATTTAATTTCATCACCACTGCTCTCAAAGTGGTGAAGAAAATCATCGTGAGGAGACCACATGTCCTAAAAATAAAATAAAATTGAAGATGTGTGACATTTACCAACCCTCACTGTGTCCGCTTGGTGAATTATGGCCCACTCCCTCTCACAGAATGGAGACCTGTATCCCAACAGTGGGAACATTATAGGCTGATTATGTTTAACCATTCACTAGGTACCTCCTTAGCAAGTAATGAAGCTGACAGCCAAAATAATCATCATATGGGGAGATTCTTAACGCTATCGATCCTGAAAGAGGAAAGCATAATTATTTAATATGCCCAAGATTCGAAAGTTATTCAGAGCTCTTTACACCTATATTCGTTTGCTCAGGAATACATTACTTATTCTACAACATTATTTTTAGTATATGCGAAACCCGAAACACGTGTCTAGTAGGTATTTTTATGTAAAGAATCTATGTACAAAATTTCAAAACTGTATTATGAGAGATCACAAAGTTATAAGCTTGTTATGTTACCTGGTTGTCCGTTCAAAAACATGCTCACCACGCGGTGCGGCGCGGGGTGATATATTATACTTATTTCTTGAGATCAAGCAGCGAGGTAATTGCTTAACACACTAACAGTAGCAATGGCTTTAATTTTGACAGTTCAATAACATACATTGCGTTATTTACGATGTTATGCAGACAAATGTTTCGGACATACGAAGCAATGGTTTAACAAATATATTTCAAAATGATTCAGATTGTGATTGACAGATGTGTTCTGCAATTAGCGTGTAGTATTCCTGTGTTCTTGTTTGAAAAATTGTTGCCGACTTAACAACTGACTTTTATTCTTTGTCTGTCATTGGTGATTGTTGATACAGGTTTCAGTATAGCTATTCACAACCATTCGTTATGCTTCCGTGCCGAATCGAACATCAATCAATGTTATCGAAGGAGTGCTCTAAACGGTAATCAAAAACTCGAAACCCGAAAATGTTGATCGTTTAAACCAAAAAAAGAACCGCTATTCTTCTGAAAGCTATGTACTGTCGGGGCAAATCAGGTAACCAGCAGGCCTGTCGAACTGTTGTGAATAGCTAAGTAGGTTTGTAAACGGCAGCAATATATTCTGTTAAGTAGATGGCTTGTTTGCCCACCTGTTACTTGTAAAAGCAAGAGTGGTCAGCGTGGCACACAATAATGTTAGTTCTAGCTATGTCACACGGTCGCGCCTTTCACACATGACATCAGAAGGCCAATTCTCGTAATTTAAAACGTTCAAAATCTAGTCGCAGTCTCATCTCAGCGACAAGCAAATGTCAAAAACTTGTCAAAATGTAGGGAAATTAGAGGTATTTTTGACAGATTGAGACTGAGATCAGACTGTGAACGTTCTTAAAATTACTAGAATTGCCCCTCTGATATTGTAGACTAAGGCCCCGTTCACACGGCGTCGATCAGTACGTGATTTGACTGTTTAATTTTGAGATCACATGGCAGTTTCATACTGCATTTGTTTTTAACTGTATGAACATTGGGATGTTGACATGTGATCCCAACTTTTTACCGAAAAAAATCGTGCTGATCATCTCCGTGTGAACGGGGTCTAAGGCTCTTTGTAAACGGCACGGTTTCTCTACGGTACGGTATATAAACCGCGCCGTAGGAAAAACATGTCTGTCAACAAGCTTCCATAGTGATCCATACAACACTGACGACCGTGCCTACACACGGAGAATAAATCGTAGTTTTGACAGCAAGAAAAACGAGTGTGTGTGCAAAGGGCCTAACCGTGGACTTACATTCATATCGATTGAAACCTAAACTTGTCTAATAGGTACGAGCTTCGTCTATGTTATTTAGGTCTATTTAGTCAAACTACGTATTAATCCGTTAATTATAACTTATAATTATGGTAATAGAGAATAATTGGTGTGATTACCTTAAGCCAAATAATTAAAGTAAACACACCAGTTGAGGTAGTCTATAATAAGGATAAGTTTATTGCTTTTTCTTTGTACCCTCGACTTGGGCCCGTTAAGGAAAGTTTTGTAACAGAAAAGCCCGACCTTTAAATTGCCTAAGAATGACCTCAACGCCACGTCTTTGCCTCCAATTTGCTTACTTTCGTATAATAACGTAGGTGTACATAAATATTTTAATGTTTTTTTTTTTTCATTAATCTTTGAGCCTACCAAGCAGCTGCCTAGTTTGGAAAATAATGTTGGAATAGAAAACTCCTTTTCGTTTTTTTTTCTTTAGTTTTCTGTCTTAGATTTATGTTGATCCTAGGGTAACCCTAACGATATTACTTCTGGTAAAGCCAATTCTTTAACACTACTTAGTTGGATTTTATCTACTTGTGAGATGAATTACTCACCTATTTGTTATTTGCTGAGCAAATGTCTTCCCCCTATGACTTCCATTAATTTCGGGGTCTAGGAAAGAAATATTTTTTATTTATTTGACACACTGAAAATACAAAAAGTAAAAAAGAGCATTTAAAACTAACAAAGACTGGACTATTTTTTTTTCAATACTCGATCCTTTATTTGCTTTGGAATAAAATATTTAAACACGTAATATTATATAGTAAGCTAACTGACTTAAAATAATAATAAGTACATGTTAATAATAATAAAAAGAGAGGGAAATTAATCAAAGTCAACAGGAAAAGCTCCTAAAAGACTGGCAGCATTGCCACCGTTTCGTCGCGTATGGTCAAATTCATGAATGTGTTGCGATGCTGATTTATTACCCAAAAAATAGGCCTGCCCACGTGAAGATTGAAAATGAATTAATAAACCTGTCGTTTTTTTTGGTCTGGCTACTCGATCGTTGCTGGGGAGTTTGTTGTGCCTTAAATAAAAGAAATATTTCTATGATTGCACCACTTTTTCTTCCCAGCTAAAGCACTAGGAAGTGGTCAAGGGCGGGTGTTTTGAGGGACGTTTTATTTAATTTTGACGTTCAAAAAGTGTTGATACTCAGCCAAGTTTGAATAAATGTCATTTATCTATGATTAGAAACCAATAATTTTCAAGAAAATAACTGAAAAAAACAATTCAAAATAAAGTCATTAATAACAGAAGCTTCAATAAAGTAGGTAATGACCAGGAAATTCATGTAACGAGGTAATTCATTATCATTTTGTTACAATGTGCAATGTATTAAGTGCACTTCCATTTAATTACGTGTCAGTGATATTAATTACTATAAAAGTCGCTGACAGACCATTTTGAAGTTGATATTCGGATAGATAATAAATTCATTGTGTAATATTCTGTACAATTTATGTAAACATTAAAATTAAATATTTATCTATGTAATATTACTTGATTGCAAATTTTATATATATTGTGACAATCCGAAAATGGTTTCGGTACAATTAGTCGACTTAAGGATGATTTCCACCAAACGGCTTGTGTCGCATCAGATCGGAAAGATACGAACGGATACGAACGACAGCCGATCGCGTCCGGCAGGATGTCGACGCATACGATCGGCTCCGTACTGTCGCTTGCGAACGTATCAGTTTTTGCGCCTAGTCAAATAGTTTCATTCTTATCGTGTTGACGTGTTCTAATTGTTGAAAATGGTTGAAGTTGACGTAGTATTGTTGACTATTGCATTAAAAGAAAAAGAAAATAATCATAAAACACAGAAGACGCAAAAGAAAAATTTGGACGACAGCCGAAAGGATTCGATCGGATACGACGACAGGCGAACAGAGCCGTAGCCGACTTTTGGCTACGATCGCGTGTCGCGAAAGACGCCCGCAGTCAAGCTGCTGTGCGCGGCTTTGTAATATAGACTTTAAAAACTGTGTAGATTGTAAAATCCGTTCCGATCCGATGCGTTGCGAGCCGTTTGGTGGAAATCATCCTTAACTTGGATGCAGCGTCCGTCGGCCGTTTCTTGGCACTGCTCGCCTTGCTCGCTCGACTCGCGTGCGGTTTGTTTCAGTGGTTAGACTCGGGGTTCTTGTGAGAAATGTCCAGAAAATTAAAAAGAGGCTGACTTTTTTTTATTGTATCTTTGTAAGCTCAAAGAGTTTTCATTAATTTAAAGCGTACCTCATTAGTAGGTATTAAATATTTCACTTTTAATCCCGGTAGTAGGTACGTTCCCGTGGAATAATTTCTGACCCCCACGCGGGCAAAGCCGTAGACAAAAATTAGACATGTATAAAATAAAAATAATAAAAATTTACAGAACATTAACCCTTTTATCCTAATCCACTCCCGTTTAAAATACGTAAGAATTGAGGGTACTTTTACATATTTCCACATGTCCTAACAAGTTAGCAATTCGCTTGCCTGTATTAATAAGATACCTACTCGTGATAAAATTTTGTTACTTACTTTTAAAGATCCTTTTTATTTTTTGTAGAGGTTACAGACCCGAAATAAAGGAAGTAATATGTATGAAAAGAGAATAAAATATAAAGCAAAGGACTGTACCTAATTTTCGGCGTGGGATATAATAAAATGATTCCTGGATACCACAAAGTACCTACCTTCTAGTCTACTACAATAACATGCATAATCAGCCTATAATGCTGCCACTGCAGGCCTCCTCTCTTCGAGAGGGAGTGGGCTGTAATCTACCACGCGGGCCCAGTTCGGGTTGTCACATATCTTCGAATTTGTTTCCTCACGATGTTTTCCTATACCGTGCACCGTTTCGAGAGTAGTGGTGATGAAATTATTTAGACAAATTAAAGCGCCTGCCTGGGTTCGAACCCATGACCTACAATTCGTTAGTCTGGTCCGTTACCATTGGGCCACCACTGCTCTCCCAGGGGGGGGTTAAATTTTTTTCAAAGTTTATTGACTGGCTTTGTAGTCTAGCCAGATGAACCATTTTATAAAAGAACTCATAATTTATTCAACGATATAAATGTTAAATGACTTTATAAATTACAAACCCTTCGAACTTTTCGAACGCTCTCAATCATCTTACTTAAAGTAGTATCGATATCTTAGTCATTCTATGTCCTAACCCGGGACTTAAAATATCTTTATACAAAATTTCATCTAAATCGGTTCAGTGGTTTAAGCGTAAAGAGGTAACAGACAGACACACTTTCGCATTTATAACATTAGTAGGTATGGATTGGAAATAAAACTAACTAAAACTTTATACAAATACTTTATAATAATTTCCATGGGTCTATGCCACCCGAAATAAAGTTATTATTATTATATTATTATTAATACCGCCCACTTTAGTTATGGATTGTCTCAAGCATCGACTAAGATTAATAAGATTTAACCGACTTAAAAAAAAGGGGGTTGTGTATTCCATGAGTCTTTTCGTATTATGTTAATTGCCGCGTATTTTGCTTGGAACCATTTGGCTTTTTTATATTTCAAAGAGCAAAACAATTCAATAACAAATAAAAATGTCGATACTTAAAACGTCACTAAAAGAAATAATATACTGATTGTTATTTTGACCTAGAGTGACATTTTAATCGTTTGATAAATTTATCAATACTTAAGGTCAGGTTCTTAATGATCGCAGACGACAATGTCACTATAAATAAATGGAGTATCTATAAAATAACATGCGAATAACATAACAAGGTTAGGCAGAGGTGAAAAGTACAGTACCAACATTTCGACAGTTCTGTTTAAGTCCTATGTAATAGGGGCGAGCTTATTGTTAATATAATTTCTTTAATAGATTTCCAACTTTGTCGCTAGAGCATAAGGTTCAATGTTGGAAAAATTTGACAGTTTCGGGTAGCTTGATGTGCTGGCGTCTGTACCTACCTGATACTCTTTGTTAGAAAAAAAGATTTTAGGGAATACAATTGTAGCGTCACACGGTCCAGTAGTTTTCCAATTGCTGAACAAAACAGGTCCACTAATCGAATCGTTTGGGCGGTAGCCTAAAAAATATCGCCGTATTGAATGAATGTATTGTCTCTTTTTTGTTTATTTCACTTTTTTCGGGTTGCGGTACTTGATAAATAAACTGAAGTTGAATAAAAATATAGTTGCAAATATCGTTTGTATTTTTTTCGGGCCAGCGCAAAATGTTTGGAATCATTGTTTTGAATGTGAACTTCTTGAACAAGTTTTGCTCTTGATTTTATTATATTTTTGACTGAACTTAAACATATACTTACAGCTATTACTATCACTTACTAGCGGAAAAAAGAAGAAATGCAGAGCTGTCAAATAATGAAACAAGTAAAAAAAGAAACAAATTCCGCCGTGCCATCTGCACCTGCGTGGAAGATTTAGTTGAAAGTAATTTGACAGCTACTATATTCTCTTTTTGATAAATCTGCATGAAAAATGAAGCAATACTTTCACACTGAATAATTTAGTGCCCTATAAAATTAAAAAACAAAGCCATACTTTTATATAATTACACTTAAATTAGAATACCATTACGACAAAACAAAATTACCCACAAAATGCAAGCGATCGCTAAACTTTATTGGTCGTACAATACGCAATTGCAATAGCATAATGCCATTATCCGAATGGATGGGCGAGCAATGGATATAGAATACAAATGGACGCCCGGATGATGTAGGCTTAGGACGTGAATCATGGTAGCGGGTCACGGATTGAATTAGTGCTGCATTTTTATTTCATTCATCAGCGCCGAATATTTTTATCGCAAATATTTATAGCAGGGTTGGGAGCATAAATTGGCATGTTTTTTGTATATTTATTTGTGTTATCGAACAAAACAATGTCATTTATTTGAGTATTAGATATGGAATGTTTATTAAAATACGTGTTTCAGAGTGCTAGATTTTAGTACAAAAAATTAAATTCATTGACTAGTAGGTATATTTAAAATGGACAATCCCTTTACATGTGGGAATGTAAAAACGACATTAGATTATTTAATTTTTATTATCGTTGAGAGAAACCATACCTAATACTACTAGGAAGGGTAAACTTACTTTTTTTTTTATTAACCACTAGTGTCCCACTGCTGGGCAAAGGCCCCCACTCTCTTTCCACAGCACTCTGTCTAGCTGGGTAATTGCGTAACACACTTAAATGGGTTTCATTTTGACAGTTCAACAGCGTTAATTGCGTTATTTAGGTACGTGGTTGAGCAAACAAATTTTTCGATCATAATTATGAAGGTGGATTAGCAATATCTTTAAAAATGATTTAGTTTATGATTGATTGTGTGTTACACAATTAAGCTACAGAGCTGCCTGCTATTTTAATAGTGTCAACCATTCTAACATTAAACAATTTATTGCAAACTTCATGACATTAAAAAGAGCTTCACGCAAGGCATATTAATTTGCCAGAGTTAATACAAGCAGCTTATACGAGTAAGTACAATGTTGTTGTTCTGTTAAGATTAGAAACACGCAAAGCATGTATTACAATAATATCAAAAGGGGTTGTATATTTTAGATATAGTCTACTTATAATAGACCCGTTGGTCTTGTGGTTGCAAACGCGACTGCTAAGCGTGCGGTCATGAGTTCGATTCCCAGGTCAGGCAAAAGAGTTATTGGGTTTTTTAATAAGGAATTGTAAAGTGTAATATTCTAATATTATCATAATACATACACAGAATATTTACTATTATGAATAAAACATTGTTTATTTATTTGATTATACTGATTGTGGGAGAAAATTGTGGTCACACAGTCGCATACGTATACTTATTTAAAGCTAAGGATCTAGCGCAGTAGGTACTCGTCCATTTTGGTTTGTTTTTTAACTCTGCAACGGATGTGTGACTGTAATTTACATAGATTTAATTGTTTTTGGGAAAAAAAAATCCTATATTAAAAATTACAAAAATTGATTAACTCCGGTCTGATCCCCTAAGTCCCTCTCCCCCCCCCCGTCCTAGATCCCCTGTTAGTCTTCTTCTGTTTCAATTTCTATCTTATCTAACTTTATGCTAGGTTACTCTTTTTGACAGGTAGGTAAGTAACGTTTCAAGTAAACGATACGGAACAAACTACTTTCATAACGTGCAATAATTCAGTTCCACATTGTATAAGGATTGAGAAGGTACAAAGGTAGATCAGATACCTACTACATAATATAATTAATCAGCCTATAATGTTCCCACTGCTGGGACACAGGCCTCCTCTCTGTGAGAGGGAGTGGGCCCTAATCCACCACGCGGGCCCAGTGCGGGTTGGTAGATGTCACATGTCTTCGAATTTTTGGTTCTAGGACATGCCGGTTTCCTCACGATGTTTTCCTTCACCGTTTGGAGAGCAATGGTGATGAAATAGTTTACACAAATTAAAGCGCCTGTCTGGGTTCGAACCTACGACCTACAACTCGTAAGTCGCGGCAGTTACCACTGGGCCACCACTGCTCTCCGGTAAATACTGCTTATTTCTTATGAATATAATTATGATGATATGTGATCATTATCTACTTTAGTATAAATTAAATTAGTTTTTGTAAAGCACGATTCAGTAAAGTTGTGAATAAATGGTACTTAATTTTAAAGCCCGTGTTTAAAATGCTTTGAACGACATTCATAAAATTCGTTAATTAGCAGCATTTTAATGTTACTACCAATAGTAACAAAAAGCCAAAAGCACTTTGAATCCAAATTCAAAGTGCTTTTCGATATCACATTAGATAGAGTACCTACATTAACGTTGTGGAATAAAATATACCTAGATTACCCGCATAAACGGCATATCTATTATTTTGTTATTGACATTATAAGCCAACAAACCCGTTCCTTTGTTACTTTTAAAGAGGTTAATGCAGGTACTAAAGCATAGGTGCTCAACATGGGAGGTAACGCCTCCTCGTGGGCGTTTGAAATTTTCAGGGGGCAGCAGGAGACCTAGAAAAAATGATATATCCTATCTTACGACTATATAATATTACACGACTAAATGTAATCGTGGCTGTATAGCTGTTTCAGATTTGCAACAGATGGTAAGTGAATAAAATTGGGGGACTCTAGAAAAAAAAAATATTCAAAGTGGGCAAAAAATGGTTGGAAACCTATATAATAGAGCTTCAGACGAAAGAACTGCCGTCTGACGTCCATAAGCCAAGGATGCTTATATCCATTCTGAAACGGTTACTGTACCTGTAACCCTTTTTAAGGCCACCTATTAATTAATCATCTTCTTTCGTGTCAGAGGGCAATTCGAAATCTGTTTTAATTCTATCAAAAATATAATCAATTTGCATAAATTTTTGACAAGTTTTTAACATTGATTGTCGCTGAGATGAGATTGCGACTTGAAAATTGAACGTTTCGTTTTTTAAGTACGAGAATTGGTCTTATGTATACCTATACCGACTCTTCAATCAACAAATATCAAGACAATAAATGGTACCTCAATTCTTTGGCACAGGCAGAGACACACTGAAGTCTAATGGTGAAAAAACGTCTGAAAAACTAAATGCTCTCTCCGTGGTTCCTTACGGCAAGCTCATTTTAATTATTTTTGGTTTCATATCTGTGCAAGCCCACACCAAAACCCTTCACTCAATCCAAGATCTGCACAAAATATTGATAATATCAAATCTCGATTCGTTATGGACTTCCAAGTTATTAATGTCTAATGAAAACAGAAAGATATGGAGTCGTTAAATAATAATAACTTCAAGATTGCTAAAGTTACTTGGGGAATTTCTTTATACGTTCGAAGAAACTTGCTGCATAGCAAGTAATATATATTATGTGCGCTTAGAATTTTACGATCGAAGAAATTACTTCGCGAATATTGTTCACGTCATTCCGCGATATTAGAACTCTCGCAGTTGACACCCGGGTATATAATATCTTGCTCATTTACATCAAATGTTAAAACGTTAGATTTTATGGATGAGTTCTATGGTATGCCTTTAACAATTCTATGTTATCGTGAATGTGTTCCTATACCAACCTAGTGTTTTCAAACGACTACTAAATTTTAGGGGCATAGTTATACTGGACATTAGGTTGTAGTATGATGTAGCCATTATAGTAAGGCCCACATAATAGATAAAGAGGGAATTGGGTGATTCTGAGGCTATAAAGTGTGGTCGTTTCTTTGCAGTAATACATTTTAGGTGTAATTTTCAGTGTGCGTGAGGTTGAATGGATCGTTGGCTTGTGTTGTTAATCCGATATATCCAATTTGTGGCCGTCTACTTTGTAACCAGGCATTTTAGGCACTAGTAGATAAATATACTAATTGCGAGACCACTCGTGTTTGGAATAATGTCTAGTATCGTTTTTCCGTACACATCAGGAAAAACGTAACGACTATGGACGAACCAATAGAACTGAACGCGGTCAGCACATCCTAAGAGGGATTCGCAAATCAAATTTACTTACGTTTTTTTGCAATGTTGAGGTCAGTGTCAGGTTGTATGTTGATTAAAATATGATTCTCGAGTTAGCCAATCACAAACGGACACTATCCAGAGCCACATCACGTCTGCACTGAATCAAGCGCACGGAGGTGTTGAATTGTAGTTTCGTTTCATTTGTGAAATTCGCTCTAAATTGGCAAGTACCGTCAATTCGTTCACTGTCATACATCATGCCTGCAAAGAGACGGTATGCTGACGTAACAGCTAAAATCGTTCATTTTAACGACCAATAGGGGTCCGTGTTCATAACGGTAGCCTGAAATGTACGCCTAACTTCACATATTCGGTTGGGTATAAAAATTGCTGTGAATGAGTTCTAAACGATCTGGTTGGTCGTATTTCCTATGCGCGTTATGGTCGTTTTACGCATAATATGAACGAGCCAATCATTCACGGATGACCTACTTCCATATCCAATAATAATAAGGATGTTATGGCCGCGTTGATGAAATGCTCATTTTCTTAACTGTTTATGTAAAATTTGACGTAGAGGGTAATGTGTTCGGGTAGAGGGCTTTGCAAAATTATTATTTTACGCTCGAGTCCAAATCTGGTTTATGGTTCTTAGGCACATTAGCATAATTCTTAGAATTCCGAATTTAGGAACCGCCTTCAAAATCTAGGTAATGAATCCTTATATTTGTTATTAATATATAGGTACTTAATTGTACACTCAGACCAAATAAAAAACCAAGACTAGCGCTGAGAACGACGCTCACATGCACACATTTACAACTAAGATTTACAATCAAACTACACCTCACTAAGTGCACACATGTTTACGAAACCGGCTTCACTTTACTGTTGACAGCCCTCTGTCTTGGTTTTTTCTGTCTGAGATTGTACACCACATAAATACATAAAATACATCAAACACTACAAAACATACAATGCCGCCTTATCACTTTCTGCGATCCCTTCCAACCTTGCAACCTTGGAATGGACAGTGATTTTCCTGGACATAAAATGGGGCTGACGTTGGTGCAAATATTTATTTGTTGTCTTGTTGTACTTTGACACTATATCTAAAAGGTTTATTAGAAGCAGTAAATACAATTAATGAAATCCTAGAATTGCGAATACTAGGCCAACGAACGAAAGTAAGTATTTCCCATGATTTTCAATTTAGATAAAAAGTAAGTATAAAAAATGTAATTTGAAGAAGAAAAAACAATTAGACAATCAAAAGAATTCTTGTCGATGTAAAACATCTTTTTGATCTTGACTGTACCTACTATAATAAGACAGTTTATTTTATTTCTTCCAGCCCACGGAATAATACAAACAAATGA
The DNA here is from genome assembly GCA_963669345.1 of Gortyna flavago. Lineage (NCBI taxonomy): Eukaryota > Metazoa > Arthropoda > Insecta > Lepidoptera > Noctuidae > Gortyna > Gortyna flavago. The sequence continues at coordinate 5,929,012 of OY770129.1, read as the reverse complement.
AGACATGTTTAAGCTAGCCAGGCGACCGAATTACGTCTGTCTTCTCAATAAAATCTCGTCCATATTCTAGCTCATTATTTATTTGGCACACAAAACACGGACTCTTCTTTGAAGGATGCAGCGTATTTCATAAGGACATGGATACCTAATAATAATACATAATATTATTATAATAGAATTCGTTGACATTTCTGTACTTTTTATGAAAATTGAAAATATCCCCGGGTTTTCAGATTAATTGTTGTCCACCTGTAGTTATTGGGTCGTACCTACTTACTTATTGTGGAATCTATTCATATTTGTTTTGTTCTTAGGGAGATTAAGAAAGAAAACATTCACGTTTAATACGTGAAGTAAGTATCTATAATATAAGTAAGGATTATAAAAAAAACATTTAGCTACCTAATTAACAAAAGCGCATCGCGGAAAAAAAATTGGTTCAAAACAACGATGCGTTTCTGAATGTTAGTTGATCGACTGACTACCAAAACAAGAGTTATATTGCAGTTTTAATTAAATTTAAACATAAATGCACGGCTTGGTGGAATAACTTTTAGGCATTTATTTAGTTGATTGAATTACATTAATTGTCATTACATAAAATAATTTTGAGAATTAAGCGGCGGAAAAAAAATTTTGAGCGTTGTTTTACAATTGTTTTATCATGATACCTACAATTTTATTATTATTTCCTTTATTTCATTACATATACATATAAATTATAATTTTAAATATTATGATATAAGAATATAAAAAAAAAAAAATTAAAAATAGTAGCCCACCGGTATCGGGAACAAGGTCCAAGCTACGGGTCAGGGCTCCAGAGAGAGGAACCTCCTAACAATGTGAGCCGTGTCCAGAAGTAACGCTTTCTGAATCAAGCCCTTAATCCAGCTGCCCAACGAGAGCGTCCTTGGGTGTTGGTATTTTATTTATTTTTATGACATATTTTTGAACAAGTCAATAAAACATTAACATAGTCCTTAAACATTTGACAATACACTCAATCGGGCTTGTAATATGGTACATATTACAAGAAATACGAATAACTGCGACAAAAAACTGAGCGTTGTACGGTGTGCTACGTTTGGGCAGCGACTTAAGTTGTTAAAAGCTTTTTAATGATATTTGATGATAAACAAAACTAAACGACAACTTTGAGATAATTTTAATAGTTTACGTTTTTGATAATTAAATCAAAAAAATTTAAAACTGGGGATCATCTTTACCTAGTGTTGATTGAATGCGGTTATTTTTCAAATTTTTGTTTTTCTCCGAGGTCAATACGAGTGATATTAACTTGCTTGGCTCCTTGCCACATGCAACAGTAGCCGCTTGAGCTTAAACATATTGCACTGGCGCTGTCAGTGCTGCAATCCGTCTTTGTGCTGGGTCGTAAAGTAAATAGCTGTTAGAAAAATTGGTATTCTTGAACATCAAAATATAAAGACAGAAATGTTTTGTTCAAAATGGCTACCAATTTAAACTGTCCGTAAAATCTTATAACAACTGTCATTCTTGACAATTGTATGAAATGGATATATTGTCACCGTATGATTATGAACATCGTTAGTTTATAATTTATCTCGCGAGATTATGAACTATCAAAGATTTTTTAACTGCAACAAACCATTTACAATTTAACCAAGTTTATGGCAAACCGACAAATTGTCAATTGGTATCAAACTTGCATGCGACTAAATAAGTACGAAATAGCGAAAAAGCAAGCTAAAGTACATAACTGCAATCAACTTGGAAGTAGCGCTCGACGGCTCGCCGCGTCGCTCGCTCGGCTCGCGCACTCTTGGTCACAGTTTTAAATTACCTTAACTCATTTGGTAGGGGTGCCCTGGTTATTTGGTGGTTTAGTTACTGCTACCAATTCGGCTACAGCCAAGAGCGATCCATCAGGGACGTTACGGTTCACAAAATTTGTGGTTCAGGTTCGTTCACAATTTGTCGGTTTGACATGGATAGATTATAAACTATCGAAAATTAATACGTTTTATTGTAAGCAGTGTATGGTACAGTTCACAATTTATCGACAGTTTACAATCTCACGAGATAGATTATAAACTACCGGTTTACCTAACAATTAATTTCTTGATTGTACAGACGCCAGCACCACAAAACAGAAAGTCAATCACATGTACGTACTTCACTTTTCATACCTACGCTCGGCGGTCGCGCTAGGTTTGTCAACTTTGGCTTATGCACAAAAAACTATCGTGGTAGTGGCACTCGTATCTAGTAGTTTGATTTATTGTTGTAAAGATGTTAAAGTTTACAGAAAAAAAAACATATAAAAATTTTACATTTGTCAATTTTCACTATCGAAAATCCCTAATAACTTCTAAACGGATTACCCTATTTACACAATTTATTTTGCCCTATATCCGTTTATCAAATGATACTAAAAACAACAAAAAATCTACACAAACGAAAAATCATGCTTTCAAATTACGTAATATTTGGGTTTTAAGCGGATATCACTCACTCTCGCACTGATCCCAACCGATCCGAGATATGTTTATGTGTGCGTTGCTCGAGCGCACTTTGTATGTAGATTGACTTCTGTACTCTCTGTATTTTGTGCTAGCACATCAAAAATCATCAATCATCAATCTGTCAAATTTCTTTACAAGGCACATGATTTAATATAAGCGCTAGACATCTTTTTTTGGTCTTGTTATTTGCAAACACATTTTTTTACTATCCAAACGATTTTGTAAAAGAAAAATGTTTCGTAAATTTTTGGTAGTTAATAGTTGTAATGAATGTAGTACGTTACATATATAATTTTGTTGTTGTGTTGTGGTGTTGTAATATTTCCCGCGCCGAAGGCTAGTCGCCGTCAAGATTGACCGCCATGGCCGAAATACGGTCTGAAAGGCTATTATGTATTATTATTAGTTGTAATGTGAAACACTATTTCACTCATAGAGGGTACAACTTAATTTACGCACCCATCTGGCCGAACACTGTATCTTAAGATACACGCCTCCTAGTTTAAGAGACAGGGTTTATGTATTTGTCTCCTATCGATTTTTGTAGCATTTTAAATTTTGTACACTTAATGATATATCATTTTAGTATATCTCGTTTAGTCCACTATCGACCCCTCGACCCCTAAAAACATATTTGTCTATTTGTTTCCTCTCGATCTTTAAACATAGTTCACTCTCGACCCCTAGGGGGCGAGACTGAATTTTCATACAAAGGACAGGCATACCTCGTCCACTTTCGACCCCTAGTTCGGTAAGTACCTAAAAGTAATATTTTGGTACAGTAAGGTACAAAAAGGTAAATAAGCGACCAATATTAGAGAACATTTAAAGTGTCTATGAATTATTTTGGATAAATAAAAATTATTTGTTATTACTGTAGGCAACATTTCCTTTCACATCAATTTTCACATTTCATTTGACCCACCAATCCACTTACTTGAAAAGTTTTTAGGGTAAAACCTGCCACATTTGAGGTCAACCGAACAAAGGTCGACCGAATCACTGCTTACCCATAAAAACAAACTAAAAAGAGGCGTTTATACAAATATTATTTTGTATACAAGGAAATTTCCTTGTGTACAATGCCGCCAGCCTTTTGGGCACTTTTCCTGTTGACGAATGCGGACCAATTTTTTAAGGCCTATATGTTTTTTTCGTCTCTTTTATATATATACTTACTTACTATTAATGAACAGAGTTAGGAAATTGATTTGGACGTTCAAATCTCTTCGCCACGTGACCACTAAGGATCTTATCCAGCAAATTTATGTCTCCTTGGGACAGTCTATAATGACGTACTGTTTGCCAATATGGGGCGGAGCGTCTAAGACAAAATTTTTGGAGCTGGAAAGGGCACAGAGAGCTTTACTAAAAGTCATGTACTTTAAACCGATTAGATTCCCTACGGAAAGTTTATACTCAACCTCAAACCTTTTGTCAGTTAGGAAACTCTATGTCCTGCAGATTGCATTAAAAAAACACAAATCTCTTCCCTTCATTACTTCCAAGACACATTCTAGGAGGAAAAATAAAGTAGCTGAAGACTGTCCAGTAAATACTACATTTGCTACAAGGCAATTTATTAAACTATCTTCCCGTGTATATAACGCTCTCAATGAACAATGTGCTATCTACTCTATGACATACCACGACTGCAAAAAAACACTAATTAAATGGCTGAAGAGTAAAAGTTACGAAGAAATAGAAGATATCCTACGCAAGATCACGTAACTAAGAAACACATTTAATATATTTAATATGTAGACACATACACACCATACCCACCCATCCTTTGCGCTAATCATACCACATTTCTCATACACATGCTTACCCACTACATCCCGACACCTACACAAACACACACTCACACACAAACGAACCCACACATATTCAAACACTCACAAACATATTCTACACCAAGTGTACTCCCTTACTGATATAAGAATTATAAAATATTAATTAGCCGTAAATCATATTTTTTTTTTTTTTTACTTATTTTAGCTTATTTTTTTTGATTTTTGCTTATTTCTCACACATCTGTAGAATGATTGTAAACTGGAGGAGCGGAACCACCTAATACAAGCAAATCTTTGCTTAAAAGGTGACTCCAAACCTAACATAGTTATATCCTTAAGTGAAGAAATTAACATTTTTATTTATTATTATTATTATAATACTTGTACATTTTATGAAGTATGTAAATATTATCTTGGAAAGGACACTTCTTTTCGATACACTAACAGAAAATCATAAAACATTTAATTTTTTCAACATTGTGCACCATAATTCAATATAGCAATATTAATAACAATTTCTCTAAAACCTTCATAACAGCAATTTTTTTGTTCAAAGAAATTGAAGAGGCAAGAAACTTACTATAGAAACACGGAATGTTGTTTTATAAAAAAATGGGCATACCTGTGTCTATACAAATAAATAAAATTGAAGTGTCTGTTTGTAATGTTAAAATAACAACTTTTTACTAAATGAATATTATATATGCATATGCTACTATCTGAAAGTATTTGGTACTTAAAACAAAATATTTTTAATTTTTTTATCTGTGCAGGTATGTAATCTCCGGAACGGCTGAACCGATTTTGACGGGAATTTTACTGGCAGACAGTTGATGTCATAAGGAATAACTTAGGCTACTTTTATTTGACTGGTATTTTATAGAAAAAGAAGTAGGGTTCGCGTAAAAAAAAAAACAAAAATCCATGCGGGCGAAGTCGCGGACAAAAGCTAGTGTTACCTAAAATGAAGGAGGTTTTATATTAAAACACCAACCGCCCCTTATAACGCTAGGCAGAAAAAGACAGATTACTTACCTAAATAAAAAAAAAATAGACGGCAGCAGCGCTACTTGCGAAGCAAAATTTCGTAGTGCCGCTTGTTTCTTTTCTCTCTTAGAACACCAAAAGGTATACAAAATGTTTAAGCTGAAAGACTGGACGATTAAAAAGCTTTGGTGAAGAAACCTGCCTCTTCTTTAGCATAAAATTTAATTTAATTTTCTTAAAACCCACTTTTTTCACCAGCTTTTGAATCGACGAGAGGTATTCCCTTTGAACCAACCAAGTTTCAACCTAGCACTTATACAGAGAATACGTATCTTTTTTGGATACTAACATTGGCTTTAAAGGGGCTTGTGGCTAAGTAATAACAGCCGCACGGTCCGATCGGCCAGGTTAAGCTACGCTTGCCGCGGTTGGTCCGTGGATGGGTGACCATCTTTACATAACAAGACCCCTCCGTGCCTCGGAAAGTACGTTACGCCGTTAGTCCCGGCTGTCATTCGTGGATCTTTGACAGTCGTTACGTGTCGTCAGAAGTCCGAAAGTCTGTCAACCAGTCCTAACAAGGGATAACGTATTACCCAGTAACTAGGTTGTGGAGGTCAGATAGGCAGTCGCTCCATGAAAAATACTGGTACTCAGCTGCATCTGGTTAGACTGGAAGCCGACCCCAACATATTTGGGAAAAAGGCTTAGCAGATGACTAACATTGGCTTTAAGTTCTCTTTACTATCACTACTGTACGGATTCACTGCGGTCTGAAATAAAGTTTTCTTATTATTATATCCTTTATTTCACTTTAGACTTTATTTCTTAATACCCGGTAACTAGGTTGTGTAAATACTGATATTCTGCTGCGTCTGGTTAGACTGGAGGCCAACCACAACAACTAGTTGGGAAAAGGGAGATGATGATGACGTTATTAAATTTAAAATTGCATTAAATTTTTAAATTCATAAGTAAAATAAAAAGTATTACCATAGAAATAGCCGCCCACCGGTAGATATCGGAACAGGATCCAAACTCCGTTATTTTTATCATACATATATAAATATAAAACCCGGTAAACACAATATCTCTGTCCGATCCTGTCCCATTAATACATTTATCAACCCTTATAGGAAATAAATCAAAGTCCAATATTGATCAGAAATATCTATAACCGAGATACATATTTAATCAGGCATCGAAAGTTTAAATGTTGCTGTGGTCTTATTGAACAATTCAACATCTGGCATCGACCGTTGTCACCCTTTGTTTATGACGCAGCTGGTTAATAGGCTGATGATATCTTAAACATTGACTTATTGAGCACTTAAACGTATTTACCTACCTAGTTCTTTCGATAAATATGGGTGATTAACATTCCAATGTGACAATGTGAGATTCTTATTAGACTAATAAACCAAATAACAACTGCTACAGTGCAAACGAACAAATCACTTACATTCTAGGTTCTTTCTTAAAATAATAGTTTGAATCTAACCCGCGGGAACTTACTACCGGGAACAAAAAGTATTCTATGACCTAACCCAGTAATCCGTTTAGCTATTAAGACGTAAAAATATAACAAACAGATAGACAAGAGATACAATAGATACATCACATTATTACGATTACGGGGGAGCCCGAATAGCGGCCTGAAGATGATTGGCGAGAGAACCGATACTGTTTTGCTCAGTAGGTTCACTGAACTCCATGTGTTGCGAGACAGATGAGCATACTGTGCAGGGGTAGACGGTGTGTCTAGTTTCTTCTTTTTTTTTTTAATAACTAACATTAATTATAAGCTAAATTCTTGTTACTAACAACCTTGCCTTGCCTATGGACTTTTTTGTCTGATTTTTTTTAAATTTAGTATTCTTCTTTATCCAGTCGATAGTACTTTTTAAATTAGATGTGCCCAGTCTGTAGGTGACCACGTTAACAGCAAAGGCACTGGCCTTTATTAGATCCTCAAAAGTGAAGGATATGGACAAGAACATTCCAACAAGGAGTTCTTGTTCTGGACAGCACCGCTTGCATTTAATCAACAAAAAACTGTGGCCATAGGCATCCACATCTTAACTCCCTTTTATCTCTTCTCCAGGTTCACTATGCCTCCGCAATGTCCACGTGGTGGTCCCGGAAGCGGTGGAGCGAGGCTCCAAGGTGGAGATGAAGTGCCTCTACGACCTCGAACAGGAGGTCTTATACTCCGTCAAATGGTACCGAGGGGACCGCGAGTTCTGCCGATACTCCCCCAGAGACGTTCCCCCGCTCAAGATATTCCGGATACCTGGCATAGAAGTTGACGTAAGTTTTAAACTTCAGGGTCGTTTAAGGACTATTCAAACGGGTGCGAATCTCATGCGGCGTGCTGGAAAAAATTCGCTCGCGCCAATACTGTCAACTAACTTGTATGGAGGTGTTCAAGCTGTCGCAAAATGGTCGTATGACTTCCTTATCTTTAAAATAACAGACGTGCACAATCGCGTCCAGCGCCCCGCGCGGGTTTCACCTCATTTTGACCAGAGCCTTAAAATTCGTGTTCCGGAGTTCAGTATATGTTACAGTTTCTGGTTGTTTGGAGGACGACGAATGAATTAGGGTTGTGCCGTATTTGTATTTACACTTAGGGCGTTTTTAGTATCGTGTGGATTTGCTCACACACGTGGGAAAGGAGCGCATGCATCATAATAAAAAAAACACCCTTCTCTTGCTAACACTTTTATTCCGCACAACTGTACGATTTCACAATATTATGACAAACTACATTTACACTACATTTTACCATTTAAAAATTACTCTTCTCCCACCCAGAAATAACAATGATATCATAGCCGTTATAATTATCTAAGTGTTGCCAAAACAAAATAATACATTCAGTTGTCACAGTGAAAATACTTTTAAATGTTTGTCACAATAGTAATAATTTATACTTTGCCACAGTAGAGTATATGAAAAAGTGTGTTATAGAAAATCCGCTTGGCACTAAAAAACCCGTTACCTTGATTAGAATGTACTAACTAAAGTTATTACTAACTAAAGTTTTTGAGACATAGGTAATATTACTCATGCAAAAACTATAATTTGTGTAGCCCAACAGCAGTTTAAAGCTAAGGAATCAGACATTTAAATTCTGTACGAGTTCTGCGCATAGGTACCTATTCATTTTACTGCGGCGAAGACATAATGAATAAGTAAAGTAGTTAATTAGTAGTGCTTACACTGAATAGAAAAATGAGTAGATAACCCTGGGGATCGTTATTTATAAAAGACTGGCTGTGCCCGCGACTTCGTTCGCGTGTGTGTCGGAGAATAAATTGGATTTTATGGGTTTTAATTTTTTCTGACAGACAGACAAAAAAAATAGTAGGCTAAGCAATACTCCTTATTTTCAAATGAAGTGTTGATTTTTTCCACCAGTCTGTACCTGTTCTATAGTACTGTGGCCCTTCCTGAATCCAAATTGGTGTTAAGGAATCAGGTTTCTTTCAACCAGGAGCGGCATGAGTCGCTTTAGAAATATTATTTCCAGCAACTACGAAGCAATAAGCTTATAGGACGACATGATTTGACGTCGTTTTCAGACTTTCCAGGCTTTAAAATCATGATGATCTGCGCGACCTACCGTTGTTTAAGGACATAGGTGCGCTGCGGCACAGCATTAAAAAGATAAGTAAGAAATTTTATAGCGACTTCCGACTGCTTTAGAACCACAAGTGTTGTTGGGAGTTTTCATCTGGAATTTCTCAGTAGCCCGGAGTCTGGATTTGTGCCCGATTGATGAGAATATGTTCGGTTCAGTGTACGCAGTATTTTATCCATTTACTGTTCGGGTCTCTACCAGGCATCTGTCGCTCGAAACCTCTTTACTATATTGTGTGATAGTGAGGATTTTCAACGGGATAGTCAATTGTTTTATGAAGTGAAAACTTCTTTAGGCGCGTTGGGCATTTTTTGATATGGGAAAAAACTTCCTGTACTCCGTGGAAAAAACCCATTGAACTCGCGATACTGTTACCGACACCGCGCTACATTCAGATGTGTTCGGCTGTCCTCGGGATATACTCGGTTTTAATTTAGATGTATATCCCATATGTCTGTGAGTGATGGCAACGTATTTTGTTTGTGTTTTGTTTTCACTTCTGTCGGCATTCCCGGAGTGCCACTGTTTTTTTTTGACCTAGCGAGAGGGTAAAAAAATAATAATACGTAGGTACTCACTTTCTTTATGCTTTCGGCACGCTGCCTCTATGCTACAATTGAGCATATTGAAGCGACATTATTCCAGTGTTTAAGCACTACCATCGCTGTTCGCATGATTTCGAGTTTAAAGTTCGCAGCAATTAAAGTTCCGCGCTTAGATACTGATCCAACTTGTCCTGAAAAGCTGCGTTTTCGCACCGGACTTTGATGGAGTTTATAATACCTTAACAAAGTTTTTAGAAGGGTACCCTTAAACTTGCAATGCATTGAAAATTTCGGAGTATTTTGGCTGGTTGTTAATTACTTATCAATTTGCAGTGTTATCATAGGCTTTCGTGTTTCAATAGGAAACTTTACTTTAACTATACCTACGTTGTGTTGACGTGAACCCAATTTAAGTTGGGAATGTGATTGGATGTCTGATTTCGAACTTGCAAGGTCTTTATCAACACTCTTGACCTGGATTTACTTTGATTTAGTATGTTTGGAAAAGTCAAAATTGTTTTTGGTTCTTCTAATAAAGGATTTTTTTAGTTTTATTGCAGTATTAAAGGAGAAATAATACATTGCACCTAATAAAATTAATTGTTTATTAAATGTACCACCAATTTGAATTGTTCCTAGGTATATTCGATATATAACTGTCAATATTTGACAGTTGTATGGAATGGCTATAGACCACACGGAAAATTGCCGCAGTGTGCCATTTTGATAAACTATTATTTTCCCTGAATGTACAATGAAATATTGCCGTAGAAAAAAAAACTTTATTCCGAAATGATAAACGTAGATAATGCAATTTACATCTAAGGCACGTCCTAGGAACTTAGGCAGACCTAAAAAGTCAATGCATTTATCTGTCGCTTACATTAATGACAAGGTTATTATCTGCCTAGCCTTTTCTCAACTATGTTGGGGTCGGCTTCCAATCTAAGCAGATGCAGCTGAGCACCAGTATTTTACATGGAGCGACTGCCTATCTGACTTCCAGAACCCAGTTACTGGCTAATACAAAACCCCTTGGTACAAGACTGGTTGTCAGACTTTCGGGCTTCTGACGACCCGTAACGACTATCAAAGATCCACGAATGACAGCCGGGACCAGCGACTTAACGTGTTTTCCGAGGCACGGAGGGGTCCCGGTATGTAAAGATTGTCTCCCATCCACGGACCAACCGCGGCAAGCGTAGCTTAACTGGAACGATGAACCACAAATGATGAATTACTTAGCCACAAGCCCCTCCAAGGCCCCAAAGCCCATCTCAAGGTAAAGTAAAGAAATGACTCATACATACATAAACTCACGCTTTCTTCCCAAGAGAGATAGGCAGAAATTACAGAACGCAACCTGCTACGATTATTTCACTGTTCCCTCGTTTATTCATAGATCAGAAGGCCAATTCTCGTAATTTAAAACGTTCAAAATCTAGTCGCAGTCTCATCTCAGCGACAAACAAATGTCAAAAATTTGTCAAAATGTACTGAAATTTGAGGTATTTTTGACAAATTGAGACTGTGATCAGACTGTGAACGTTCTTAAAATTACCGGAATTGCCCCTCAGTACCCTAATTGCGTGACATAATAACAATCACAATCTGAATCATTTTGAAGGACATACATATATTGCTCATCTATTGCTTTAAATGTTCGAAAAATTTGTATGCTCAATGACGTAAAAAACGCAATGAATGTTGCTGCCAAAATGAAAGCCATTCCTATTGTTAGTGTGTTATGCGATTACCTCGCTGATCATATATGTAAGCCTGTTGCAAATAGGTACTAGCGAAATAATGATGTGTCTAAAATTAACAAAACATAATTACGTTATGACAGAAAATGCGCTTATTAAAAATTACAATTAGCGGCACCCCTTTTTCCACATTAGGTACCTCTGTGGTCTCACAGCATTAGGTTAACCTTTTAAAACAAACAAGAACCCCTTTATTTATTTAGTAGGTACCAATATTCAGCAAAGTAAGTTTATGTCACATAAAGTAAAGAGTTTCAACACTTGCGAAAACAACTGAAACTATGGCATGCACAGTATTGAAAACGGAATGGTCTTGAACAAGAATATGAGCTGTTGACACTCCACAAATTGCTTTTACATTGATCAGCTCGGAGCCTGCCTGTGTTTTCAATACAAGTAGTATTTACACTTCGCAATATGTATTTCATATTTTCGCTAAAATATATTATTTAAAATGCGACACATTTGTTCCAAACTATCGTTTCCCTGAAATATGTTACCGCATAACGAAAAACAATACGAATAAAATGATTTCAAAATGGCGGCTACAAAACATTGGCTCCAAGATACTGTTCGGACTCATATATCGCTGGATCACCCATTAATATCTAGACTCTTGACAAATACAATGCTCGTATATACTCGCATTTGTCTGTAGGGATATTTATTTCAACAATTTTAATTGAAACGATACTCTTAAATAAATATAATATTTACTACACTTACTGGTAATCGCTCTTATCGAATGAATTCAAATGTTATATTTAAAATATATTTTAAAGATGTAATGTCGCAGACCAGATAATCACGCTGTCAATATCAGTCGAGCCAACAAGTGATTTACTTTTTGAACCGACTTTCAAAAAGGAGGAGGTTATATGTTGGACTTTAATGTCTTTTTTTATGTTCACCGATTTCTCCGTCAATTGTGGACCTATTACAATTTTTTTTAAAGGGTGAACCCTCAAATTTTATAGGCAAACCTATAGCGATTTGGGGATTTGTTAAAGTAACTTGAACACTTGCTCTCGGAAATCATCATTTGGTAAAGTGGAGCTGATGATGAAGATCACAGATGGCCATCGGAACTACTCGATGATAAATATTTCATGGGTTGCGATTCGATTACTTACCTACTTTAATATGGTAGCTAAGCAATTTATGCTCGTCACAATGCGTAGGTATGGGGAGTGGTTGTGGAGGAGTTCTCCTGGTCTCAACAATTAACGTCCTAGATTTTGTAACAGGTGATGAGCAGTTGACATTAGGCTATTGTAACTTAGATAAATTACAAACTCTCCCACTAAAAATGAAAAACAAAAAACTCCTTACAAAAAAAAAAAACAACTGACTTCCAAAAAAAACAAAACTTTCTAGTGTTTTTTTTTTTTACTTTTTTTCACAAAAAAAATATTTCTGCCGCATTGGAGACCGCAACAAATACACGTAGCGAACCGTTCCCATGGATGTGGCACTACGTATAGTTAGGCACCAAGTAGGTACGCAATGAAGCAAGTTGTATTCACAACACGCGGGCACCATGTGACTGACACACACGATTCAGTTGCCATGATAAAAAATTTCAACAGCCATTTCTCTTGTACCTACATTATGTTTTACTTCAACACGACAAATTATAAAGTATGAAACTATGTTTTGTTATTTTCTTCTGAGATTTTCAAGTCCCCGTCTGAGTTTACAAACATTCCACGAGATGTGATTATAATTTTAAGTAAAGCCTCACAGAACATTTACTTATTATGTAATTCATTGCTTCACTGTCTGCGCGGCAGACGCGTAATTTTTTCACTTAAACGTACTCGAGCCGCCCGTAATAAGGAGGGATGTGTAACTGCAAAAAGATTCGACGAATATTAAATTATAATAACCATTCCATTTTGGTCAAATTAAATTTCCCTCTAAATTAAAACTTCAAGGGGCACTTCGTTTGAGCCTTTAATTTCTTAAGGTAGGTTCTTGATAGAACAATATGTTTGAGGAAAAGAGCTTTCATATCAGAAAAATACCGTGAAATTGTGTGTCAAGGGAAATTGTTGAATATTTCGTGCGCGAACATATAATTAACGTCCATTGTGTGGTTAAATAATAATCCCATAAATTGCGGAAAACACATCTAAAATACCTATATAATAAAAGACAACGTTTTTCCAGTGAAAAAATATAATTTGTTTCAGTGGTTGAGTTTGGATAACGTGACTTAGCACAAATTCAACATTACGTGGCGCTGTATTCAGCATTTAAATACATCAAGTCTGCATAATTGCGTGTATGAACGTTTACGGTGTGATAACGGAGCAAACATTTATATAATTTATCGCCGCTTTTCACGTCAAGAAACGCGCGTTACCATAATTACGGCTTCAATCGTTTTTAGAGCGGCCCATCGGGAGTGCTGCCTAACTAGCCCATTATCGTCTTTATCTATTGCCGACACTATCCGTGGTGTCGTTTTATATGGCCGATTGTTTTGCCAACTGTATTCCAGTATCAACTCATTTTATGTCCACATGGGCCACTTAAATTTTATCGTAGGGACGTAACATGGCTTCATTACTGAAAACTGTCTGGCATCCTCATTAATGCTTATAATACATGCGTTCTGTACGGGCATTAATAAAGTTTTTATCGTGGAAGGCTATCGTTCGTTAAGGCATCGCTTCGACGACTGACGATTAAATAAGGGATAACGAGCTGGAGGTTCTTGTACAGAGGATAATGTGTTCATGTTTTTACTTGAATTTATGGATATTATATATTAAAATGGATCATTTCGACATTGTTGTGTCTGTTTTGTCGGTTCACAAATGTTTCACCAAAACACCTTTGACTAATTTTTATTTTACAACTAACGTTTCGTTTACTATTTATTTCACAAACAACTTATTCCGCAAATGTTTTTTTTTATAAACACTCACTTTACAAACATTTATTTGGCAAATGCTTAGTTCTCTTTACAAATGTTACGGATAATATTTAATCATTCATACATTTTTCATTTAATATTTAGATTCTTTTGGAAAAATCACGTTTATAAAAAATATCATTTTATAATACATTTTCTAAACCAGTCACAAAGTGATCATGACGGTATTGTAAATTAATATGGTCCAGCCCAGTGAGTCGTAGTGCTTCGCGGGGCCCCTATTTCTGTCTACAGGTTTCAAAGGAACCTAACACGAAGGAGATGACGGGAACTCTCTCGCTCGCTTTGCTCGCTCATTTCAGCCCCCGTCATCCCCTTTAAACCTAACCTGTCCGAGTCGGGGTGCCCCAAGTACCGAGCTCGCTTCGCTCGCTCTTGGACCGACATTTAGGAAACAAAACTGAAATAAATTAAATAAGTAATTATCAAGCAATTGATTTTGTAATACGTTATTTATGCTTTGCGTTGTTAACTTTTACAGTATTTATCATCAAACTCACATCAAACTATTTAAACGAGGTACTAAATTTAATGACTAACTAACTAACATAATTTATTTTATTTTATTTTAATAATGCAATTTTTTTTTAATAATGCCTATTTTTTGCCCACATAATGAGTTTTATTCTTAGGAAATTGCGTAATAATAAGTCAATAGTAAAATCACACGATTTCGCTACTATCGATATGTAATTGCCCGCCCGAAAAATTTAATTTGACAGTTGTTTTACTACTACTTTCGGATGGGTCCGTATCTTCGTAGGAGGACTTCGCGAGTAGACCCGCTGATGACCCCTACGTGATATTACAGTAGTTCACAGTTAATTGTAATCACACATCATTATGTTAATTATGTTGTTTATGTTATTTATGCATTGTTATAATGCATTAATTAACAAGGACGTGCTTGACATATTGTTTCACTGGCATACCGGAATTAGATAAGCGATGAGCCATAATAATATTCTATGCTATAATAACATGATTATATTATGTAATATTAGCCTTTCTAGTGAGAAACTCGTGGCTAAGTAATAACAGCCGCACGGGTCGATCGATCAGGTTAAGCTACGCTTGCCGCGGTTGTTTTGTGGATAGGTACGTGTCCATCTTTACACACCGACACTCCTCCTTGCCTCGTAAAGCACGTTAAACCGTTGGTCCCGGCTGTCATTCTCAACAAGTCATCTTTGACAGTCGTTACGGGTCGTCAGAAGCCCGAAAGTCCGACAACCAGTCTTACCAATCGGTATCGTATTACCCAGTTACTGGGTTGCGGAGGTCACATAATCAGCTATGTAAAATACTGGTATTCAGCTGCATCTGGTTAGACTGGAAGCTGACCCCAACATAGATGGGAAAAGGCTAGGCAGATGATATTAGCCTTTCTGCTTGTGTTGTATGATTACTGAATATGGGAAGTGCTTACATTTGATGCCACTTAATAATTAATAATTATTTTCACGATCAATTGAAACTAATAAATGAGTCGTGCATTTAATCAGATGGATAGGCAGAAATGGTGCTATGAAAAATGTTTAACAAAAGCCTGATTCTAGCATGGCAGATAGCGATAGAATGTTTTTCAGGCTTTAGATTTTTTACGAACCCTAAAATATAACCTCAATTTTCATTTTGTATTTTCTGCCGTTCAAGCATTCAATAAACATACCACTATAAAAAAGACAACCAATTTACCTCTTTGAAACTTCTTAGTTGCCTTGAAGATTGAAAAGAAATCAATATTTGTGAAAGATGTCATATCATAATTTATTTTCTCATACATTCGTTCTTATTGATTCTGAGGCGGTAAAAAGTTCGCCGGGTCAGCTACTTATTCAATAACCTAATATTATTATCTGTCGCCAGAATACCTTTTCCTTCAAAACTAAAGCCATAGATAGGTCTCTATAATTACCTTCGCATTCGACGCTCTTCTAAGAACCCATACAACCATAATTACATTTTATTAAGCTCCGTCAGACAGACACGCACACAATACGCCAGTATTGCATGGGCTCAGGTGTGCTCGCTGCTACTGATTGAAAGCCTGACTATTACCGCTAACGGCCAAACTACTTAGGCGAATAATGGGCGAAGATAGAAAATAAGCGTGGGATGGCTATATGGGAAATGTGCCCTATATTTTATGTGGAATCAAATCAATTAGTATCGTACAGGTAAACCAGGACGGGCTAAGTAATAATAGCCGAAGGGAGGAAGGATTTCCAGTTTTTTTTTTTTTAATAAGACTTTTCGAAGATGTTTTGTCTCCACGTGGTGGTTATTTTGGCCCACAGCTGCCCTATAAGCTGTAGGGCATATGGCAGACGTGGCCAGTCTAGCCCACTTCAGTTTAGCGGCTTCTTGAGCAACGTTAGTAGGTAATCTGTAATGAAACGAACATATTTCCAAGCTCCTCTATTAATATGAAGAGACAAGTTGTCTCAAACAAAGTTCTCTCTTGAGGAGTCTGTAGTTTGTTCCTAAGAGGCAAAGTGAACATTCTTGATCATAACTTGTTTTGACCAAAAGTAAGCTTCTAAAGCAGTCTGGAAATTGGATTTATGTTGAACTAACGTGTAGAGAGATAAAAGTTATGAAGAGATATTTCATATTTATGTACCTGAGACTTACCTACAGCCAGCCTCTAAATTATATAGGTTTCATCGTCTACAATCTTTGTTCTGAAATATTGTAACAATCTGTGTAAAAAAACATATTACACACTGGCTTCAGCCTGCGACTTTGTCTACGAGGTTTTTATATTAGGTCCATATCATTTATCGGGATACAAAGTACTCTATGTGTTAATCCATTTAATAAACTATCTGTGTGCTTAATTTCATCTAAATCAGTTCAGCCGTTAACCAAATATCAAAATATTCAAACATACAAACTTTAACAATTATAATACGGCACTACATATTGTGACTGTTCCTAAATTTCCCTAACCTGACTAAATTTTTTTTCCTAATTATGTTTATTTTAGTGTAAAGATCGGCTTTCCCTTAGTAGCTTAATTGTAGCTACACATCCATGGAGTATTATGGGACACATAATTTATGGTAGACAATTAAAAGAATCCTTGTCTGTGTGTACGTATACATCTTTTTGAGGCTGACTGTACCTACGTTGGTACGGTTAAAATGTCACGTTTGGCCATCGTCAGGGCAACGGGAAGTATTTACCTAAGTCCCGTGGACTCCCGTGGGAGACCGAATGGTCCCCTCAACTATTGCAATGCCTACAAAACAAAACGTTGCTGCTTTATTTTGAGGTCCTTCTCTAAATCGTCTGTCTCATCTGGAATGGACGCTTCAATCCCTACTCTTATGTGTTTGAAAGTTTGAATATGCCAGTCGGGTAATTGCGCAACACTATCAGTAGCAATGGCTTTAATTTTGACAGTTCAAGAACATTAATTGCGTTATGTGTATGTACGTTGTTGAGAAGACAAATTTTTCGAACATTTATGAAGCAATGGATTAGCAAAATGATTCAAACTCAATACTCAAATTCAAAGCATTTATTTCAATTAAACCATTTACAAGCACTTTTTAATTGTCAAGAAGTCGGTCAGTCAGAAAATATGAAGCTAGTTGCCCATTCCAAAGCGGAGAAGAACGGGTAAGAAACTCCATAGATACCTACTCTTTTAAATTATATTTTACAAAAATATTAGTTACATCATTAATGTTGAATTTATAATTAAACTAGCTGCGCCCCGCGGTTTCACCCGCGTAAGTTTCGATTTAGGGGTATGAAAAATAGATGTTGGCCGATTCTCATAGATACCGGATAAGCACAAAAAATTTCATCAAAATCGGTCAAGCCGTTTCGGAGGAGTATGGCAACGAAAACTGTGACACGAGAATTTTATATATTAGATGTGAGAACGATGTAAAGAAAAGAGTACAAGTCCAGAGTACAACAAATAGTAGGTACTTAACAAAACAACAATCCAAAAACAAAATTATTAAAAATAAGCCGAGGCAGCTAAGTGATGACCAGCCGCACGAACATGACGCATAGATCAGCACTATTCAGCTCAACCATTTTGAAGGGAGCTAAATGATTCAACACACACGCCACCGTCAGCGAGACCATTTGTGTGATTCATATTGTGATTTAGCCCTCTTTCTAAATAAATTAAAATATTTACCAAGGCCCTATTTTAAATATAATGTCAATGACAAAGTCCTAAAAAATTACAGATTTGACACATTTTCATGACAGATACTGTTAAACAAAGCAGAAAATGTTATTATAAGAAACTCACAAAACTCTCGGACAGACAGATTTTCGCCTGTCGGTTTTTATTAAATAGGTCCCTGAAGTCACTAGCAAAAATAAAATCGTCTTAAATTCTATACTCATGTCAGTTAGAGACGTGATTACGAAACATGAAAAAAGTACAGACGCCAGCACATCAACCTACCCGAAACTGTCAAATTTGAACCTTATACTTTAGCGATAAAGTTGAAAATCTATCAAAGAAATTTGACAGATTGTAGTAGGTTGATGTGCTGGCGTCTGTACAAAAGACAGGAAACAAGAGTTGGTTTTCCTGTCAGTATGACGAATTCCTCATCTATCTAAGGCTGTACTAATAACTTCCTCATATTGTTATCAATCTGTCTTCCCAATGAATAATGACATATAAGTTCTTCTTCCCCCACCATGTCATAGTTCCCCCAGGGCTAATAAACGAGGTATTCCACTTAGAGCACTGATTTGAACAGCACTTGGACGAACGGCACCTGAGCACTTCCACTAACCGCACTCAAACAAAATTTTGTAACCTGCGGTTCGGTGGAACAATTTATCGTTATTTTTATCGTTATTTTTTTAGTGATGGGATATACTTTTTTGTTCAAAGCATCATCAAGCAAAACATATCGATATGTTTGACAAATCAGCAGAAGTCTTGTAACGGATAATTCCATCTTGTTCATGATATCGTAATGCGTGTCTCCCGGGCATTTTTTTGAAACATTAAACATTTGTTTTCAAACACAAGCTGTCTCCTGGGTATTAAAATATTTTTAGGTTAATAACACATTTTGTTTAGATATCGTAATGAGTTCCGACGAGGAAGACCTGCTATCAGTTTAAACAATTATAGACTCAATATCAAGGAGAAGACAGATTTCAAGCCAGACCGTTTTTACGACTTCGAAATTTTGACATTTACCAAGACCCCCGGATTGATGACCGGTTTGAATTTGGCAATTTCTTTCGTGTTTCTGAAACGATTTCGTCAAATTGTTTTTTCTTATACGATCCGATCTGCAGATGTGATGTGACTGAGCATGGTGCACGCTCAGTTGAAAATTAAACAAACCCTTTCCCTCTCCACCCGCGAGGGGTTGTTTTCCATGTAGCTCAGAAAACAAAACCATCGTGTTTGCGTACACAAATTTGTATGACCACGCCTTTTTGTTTCGATTTTTATGTGTACCTAATGTGACATGACATTATGTATAAAAAAATATTTTTGTATTATAATTATATTCAGTCACCGCCATTATAGTATTTATTTTTAGGTACGTCTTTTGATATTTTTTCGGACCCTAGGGTGATGAACCTTTGGAAGGCGTATGAGGGGCCGAAGTCAACTCGCACAGGGCCGTTAAACCATTTTTTATTTTTTTAACGTGGAGAAGTGCTCTTGCATTCTGTACTACCACCATCATGGGTGTTGATTTCGTGGTTTTCTAGTGTGCTGAAACCGATGCCGTGGTCAAAATGAAAATCCAAGATGGCGGATGTCAAAAATATTAAAATTTTTCTTCATGGGTGTCGATTTCGTGGTTTTCAAGGGTGCTAAAACCGATGCCGTGGTCAAAATGAAATTCCAAGATGGCGGATGTCAAAAATGTTCAAGTTTTTCTTCATGGGTGTCGATTTTGTGGTTTTCTAGGGTGCTGAAACGAATGCCGTGGTCAAAATGAAAATCCAAGATGGCGGATGTCAAAAATGATGAAATTTTTCTTCATTGGTGTCGATTTCGTAGTTTTCTAAGGTGATAAAACCGATGCCGTGGTCAAAATGAAAATCTAAGATGGCGGATGTCAAAAATGTTGAAATTTTTCTTCATGGGTGTCGATTTCGTGGTTTTCTAGGGTGCTAAAACGAATGCCGTGGTCAAAATGAAAATCCAAGATGGCGGATGTCAAAAATGTTCAAGTTTTTTGTCATGGGTGTCGACTCCGTGGTTTTCTAGGGTGCTGAAACCGATGCCCTGGTCAAAATGAAAATCCAAGATGGCGGATGACAAAAGGGGACCTTTGCTGTCCGTGGTTCTACACGCACTTGCCGTATCGATACGTTGGTAATGTCCTGAACAAATAATATTTACGTCCCATCACTACAAACTGTATGCAAGTGCCGTTCGGAGACTGAAAACAATAACGATAAATTGTTCCACCGAACCGCACGTTACAAAATTTTGTTTGAGTGCGGTTAGTGGAAGTGCTCAGGTGCCGTTCGTCCAAGTGCTGTTCAAATCAGTGCTCTAAGTGGAATACCTCTAATAAACTGACTATACATATAAACCCATGGTAGTGATTCAACTGGCTCAGTAACTAAAATGGATTTCTGCGCTATCATGGTGACGTAATGGCCACTTTGATCTCAAATATCTGGCGTTTGGTTCAAATTCAAATTAATTTCAGGCTTATATATTTTTGTTTCGCATTTAGTGATTCATTTGTTTTCGAGCCATTTGATTTTTCTTTGACACCGTTCAGTTTACAATATTATGGAAAACTTAAACTATCGCGTTCTTTACGAATACGAGTTCCACCGTGGCACCAGCGCTGCAGAAACAGCTCGAAGAATTTATGATAAGTATGGGGAAGCTACTGTAAAAGAAAACACCGTACGTTTTTGGTTCCAACGTTTTCGTTGTGGAAATTTTGACCTTCAGAACAAAACCCATGGACGGCCGGAGACCCTAGTTGACAATGAAAAATTAAAAGTGATCGTGGAAACAGATCCATCGCAAACCACTTTAGAGTTAGCGGCCGGCTTCAAGAATGAGTGACAAAACAATTTTAATTCACTTGAAACAAACATGAAACGTGAAAAAGCTTGAAAAATGAGTACCACATGAATTGAGTGAAGGACACCAACAAACACGCGTCGAGTGCTGCGTTACATCAGCACTAACTTTTATACAAACAAAGAGAAGTAGTTACGGTTCGACTTCGAACATAATATTATTACAGTCATGAGTCTTCCCTTTTATATACTAGTGAACATATACGAATACCTACTTAGTAAATGTATGTAAAATATTTCATAAATTCAGTAGGGAAGAAAATTAAGTAGGTACTTGAATTTCGCTGTGAGTTACACACATATTTCTGCTCTCGTCGGCACGTTCCTTAGTTCAAAGTTACGTCAAGTTTGTATCATGTTTGCTTATCAGTGGGTGTCTCTTACAAAATGGTTTGTCAAAAATGGATATTATGTGGTTGTGTTATATTTTGTCGATTTTTTTAAACTTTTCTTTTCAAGTTGTCAACGTGAGTCATAGCTAACGGCAATTATCTCTTTAAATTTTGACATGGACCTTGAAATGACAAAAAAAATGTTGGGGTGTTTCTGTTTGTCTATTTAAAATAGCCCTGTATGTATGCCTGGGTTTCTTTTGGTATTCCATTCTAAATTGCACACATTGCACACATTCTTGGAAAACCCCCTAAAATTTAATTTTCAGTCTTCGTCACTGTTGTATATTATAAATGCTATTGATTGCAAACTCTGTCTTCCACATTCAACGAAGCAAAAATAGAGCCATTGAAATTCATCAATGACATTTTGCCGGTGACAGCCAGCCCGGCCCCAGTTTCCATTGAAACATGAGATCCATTCGCTTTGTTTGCTTATTTCAGTATCACAACGTATTGTCTACATTCAGTTCCAATTTCTATTGACAAAAGCATATTTGTCGACGTTAAGGTGGTAGGTACAATTGAATAATACCTACTTTAAGCATAGAAGAAAAATTGCTGGCTGACAATAGGAGGAAATTCTGAATGGTTTTGATTTATATTCTCGTGCCAGACGTAGAATCGATTAGGATGAGAGTACTTGTTACCTATGTGGAGATGAGATAGAAAATCAACCAAAGGAATTGCCTTGGCGTCTAAATTGGTATTTTTGTTCAAGAATTCATCTTCTGACATTGTGGATCTGAAATTAATTGGTCTCTGGTTTCAGACGCTATATTTTGATCTACAGGACCACGCACAATGAATGGTTCCGTAATTGGAATGAATTTATTCCAAGAATAAATATAACATTGTAGTTGAAAAACATGTTCTCCCATACATCGATCCCTACGTCACGGTCAATTCACCAACTGCAAATCAAATCCAATCAAACAAAATAAATAGCAAACAAAATAGTGTATTTCACTGTGATAAAACTACAAATGAACAAATTTCAGACTTTTTTCTTAACATGTGCTCAGAAATCTTGCTTCTTGCCAATATTTATGATTCTAGTTCAACTGGTATAGTTATTATATTATATATCCCCTATAGTTTTTGATTTATTTGCGAGTATCAAAATATGTAGCATAGATGGCCGTATTTTTTATTGCCTTAACTTAGAAGCTTCATTTTTAAAAGCTCCAAGGGACCGTGTAGGCCTCTGTTTTGGATATTAATTTCGCCTTGTTCCACCACGTGTTCTCGAGAAAAAAGGTATTGACAGACTGACAGACAGACGGACAGACAGATGGAAAAAGAACTGACAGTGGATTAAAAAAAATAATCATTTTAGTTTATTATAGAGGGTTTGATAAGATTTCTATCGAAAATACTATGACTTCCTGTTCCCATTAAATGTCAACAAAAAACACAGTACGGTGTGCGAAGCTGCGGAAGCAGCTTGCTTTGATCAATGTTAGAAGAAATAACAGAAAATGGATCGCTTCTGGTCATTAAAATGTATTTTGAAAATTTATTCATGGCGGAGTAGGGTAGTGTGAATCACAGGCTCACTGGCGCGAAAGGCGGTCTGCAGTAACCGACGACTCAGTATGTGAATTTAGAGAACAAGCTTGCCAACTAGAACGTACTGAGCTGATTGTGAATTGAGATTAATAGTGGCTAAAACACTTTACACGAGAGTTACTACGAGATATGTTTTATAAGACATTTTAAGAAACTAATATTATTTTTTTATAAAAGTCTGTGGCGGCATCTACATCGCCACATGCGAACTATTATACTGGCGTCACGCAAAATCCTGCATCGCACAACCAGAGTTTACCACACAACTAGCATTTATATAACGTCCAGACATAAATCGTCGGGAGGATGAGTGAACTTTACACTCTGTTTCTCATACCTCTATAAGTTCTTAAGTTAATAATAATAAAAACATAATTTCTTATATACTTCTTTATACTTACCACTAAGCACTCGAGGAAAATTTTGAAAAAGTTATTACTACAAAGAAAAAGATTGGTAATTGATAAAGGTACTTTTCCAGAAAACTTTTTGTAGAAACAATAACAGTGATATCGTGTTGCGGTGTGACTTTTTTGTGTTGTTTCTTTACGTACAGACGCCAGCATATCAACCTACCCGAAACTGTAAAATTTTCCGAATCAACTTTGAACCTTATGCTTTACCTAGTGATAAAGTTGAAAATCTATTAAATAAAATTGGCAGATTGGAGTAGCTTGATGTGCTGGCGTCTGTACCTATTTAGTTAGATTATAAACCTACGTAGGTGTACGTAGGTTAACGACTGACTGACTACATGATCAAAGCCCAGAACAATATACCTATAAAAAGGAGATAGAATTTGCAAAATCAAAATAATATTGTTAATATTGTTGCCCATGGGCAACCATATTATTTTGCAAATTCTATACCTGGACACGAGCCACAAAACAAGGAAGAATGGCATACCATTCTTCCCTCCAATTACGTAACATACTTTCTATCAAAATCCTAGAGATTTAATAACAATTTTTAGAATTACATAACTTCATTTGTTTGAAAAATTCGTCTGTTTCACAAATGTGAATAACGCAACGAATGTTATTGAATTGTCAAAGTCAATGGCATTGTCATTAGTGTGTTGCGCAATTACCCTGCAGGCTTAAATAGGTTTTCCAATAATGGTAAATATGTGAAAACAATAAAATTGGCAATATCTTCAGCTAAATTAAAATTTTTGCACCCGAAGATAAAATAATGAAAATCTATTGGAATGATTGAAACTAAAGCTCAGTCCTAATGAGACCGAGACGTAATCATTAGGAATCAATTAACAATCAGGATTGCTTTCAAGTATCCATTTCACCATTTTATTGCATGAGATATTTTTTTAAATGAAGAGATATTACTGTGGACTGCCTCGATGATCTAGTGGTTGCAAGCGCTACTGTTGAGCATGAGGTTCTGGGTTCGATTACCGGTTAGGGCAAAGTGATGTTGGGTTTTTCAATCTGGAATTTGTCGGTAACAGTCCTGAGTCTAGATTTGTGCACGGTTGTGCCTCTCCTCCTATAAGCATAATCAGCCTATAATGTTACCACTGCTGCTGGGACACAAGCCTCTTCGAGAGGGAGTGGGCTATAATCTACAAACCGGGCCTAGTGCGGGTTGGTGCCCTATTACAAGATACTTAATTATATAACTGTCGAAATGTGGGAGAATACATGCGTGATGTTATGTGGAGGGGAAAAACACTTTTTCCACCAATTTCGATACTATGTAGTGAAGTTATTATTACGTCACTAGTTCACGTTGGTAGATCATATAAACCTTTCAAGCACTAGGTACTTTTTTCTCTTAAATATGATTAACAAGCGATCAGCCCCTGCTTCGCACGCTTTTTATAAAATAGACAAGTACCTAACTGCGACCAACTTGGAAGTAGCGATCGCTCGGCTCTTGCGCGGTTGGACCAACCAGGTTCACCTTTTTACGGGTGATAAAATCAGACAGATTATAAACCCTGTGGATCGTCACAAGATCGTCGTCCTATCTCATTTTCCAAATTTTTTAGCTGATTTGATTTAGGACAACTACATTTTTCTATTCGTGATTCTTTACATTTTTCAGTAACAGTCGTATTTCTATGTTATTTGGATCTCAAAAAATAACCATTTTGAAAGGCAAAAAAATGTAAAGAATCACGAATAGAAAAATGTAAGTAGTTGTCCCAACTCAAATCAGCTAAAAAATGAGCTAGGACTGTTAGTCATGCGAGCGACGAAATATATGCTTACTGCTCGCGCTAACTTCTGATAGCGCGATGCAGGATGTGGCGTGACGTCAGTGTGATGCATGCATGTGGTGATGTACACTTCAGTTTTTTTTTTATTGCTGAATGGCCCTCGCTCTTGACCTCGATCACGCCTGATGGAAAGTGATGGATGAGGTCTATGATGGAACGAGCGTGCCCAGAAGATGCCTAAGGCACTGGACTCCCACGCAGCGACGAAACACAGCAGTCTGCTTGACGCCAGACTCCGGTGGGAGGGTGGTCGCAAACCAGACGGGCGTTAGCCCTACCACCGCAAGGGAAGAATAGGCTTGCAGTCAAATAAAGTGTGACTGGCCAGGATGCGCCGAGCGCTCGGTTCAGTTGAGTAACTGGCGGAATAAACTGCGGTACACGAGAAGGCTTCTTCATACATCTCAAAAATATGTACTTGTAAATGAGGTCTTTATCTTTTTTTTATCATAATGATATGCTTTTGAGCGAGCCGACACGATTAGGTGCGGGGCACCATATGCAAGCATTTAACGCGAAACACCCCTACCCCATAATTTTCTAAGTAGGCAACATCGGTTAAACACACAGTGTTGCCCACAATCATGATGTCACAGGGTTGCCAGCTCTTTGTTTCTTTTTTGTTTTAGATTAAGTAGCGTCTGCGAATTTCAGAGTAAGTTTTTTCATCACGAAATAAGGTTGAATTGTTCAGCGGCTTACTGTAGAATGGTACGAAGTTTTTGTTCCAAACAGTTTAAATTGTTCCTAAATCTCGTTTAGTTTAGATAAATCGTTAACTCTGTGGAGTTTTTCTGGAAACTCTACGCATTCTAGGTTTGTTTGTTTTTAAAAACTAGAACTCGCTTTAAAATTTCAGTTCTACAGCTGAAATAAAACCTGACATGTACATTGCGTTGCCAAATCTGTTTGAACTAGAACACATAAAATCCTCCCTAAGCACCAGCTTTATCCTACAGTATACCTCTAACTAAATCTCTGGCAAAAAATCTGGGACCGTTTCCAATAATTCTGGAAAATCGCATAAAGATGACATACTCGTATTTAATGCAAACGTACACTTACAGCCATCAACCCCAACGGTATCAGATGGTGACGTATTTTGGATTAATTGTTTACACGCACGCGCATAACATCGCGCCAGTGTGCTCGCCAAGGGAGGCAGGAAACCCACTTTCTGCTAGTTACGCTTCTGCTTTCAGAGGGGTAGGCAGGAGAGTACTTATTTTAGGCCCACAATCTGCCAGTTATATGTAAAATCCCATGTAATAGGAGATAAGCCTATTAAACAGTCAACCGATACTACCGCCCATTTTCTAATGGAAAAACATAATCAAAGTTTGTCCTAGAAAATAGTCGAACTCTGCAGTATTGTCGTTCAATGAAGCCTGCATGTTGTCATATAATCATTACAGTGAAACATTACATGTAATAGCTACTATAATGTTGTGTAAACCACCTCATCGTCACATCTTGTCGTTTATTACCCATTCACGCTAAAAGGGTACTTAACTCAAGTATTTTTAGGTAAATATTTGATCGCTCTTTCAAGTGGTAAGTGTGGTAAAGTGATGTCTTAATTATTAAGCAAGAATCGACGAAGATTTATCTCGATTAATTTTGTTAGGAGTTTCTTTATTCGCGATAAACTATACTTCATTAATTATCTGTTGTTTTAAATACAACTACAATCTCAAAAAATATGTGTAAGGTGTTTCAAAAAATCAGTAGGTATTGAACTTTTGTATTAAAAAAAACCGGCCAAGTACGTGTCGGACCACGCACAATGAAGGGTTCCGTAGTTGGAATGAATTTATCCCAAGAACAAACTTAACATTGTAGTTGAAAAACATGTTTTCCCATACATTCCAACTGAAAATGTAAGTTTGTACGCACAATATTGAGAGATTTACCATGTTGTTTCAAGATAATATTAATTTTCCTGTAATCTATAGGTATAGAACTATTTTTTGTATTTTTTTTTTAATTTTAGGCTCAGTAGTTTCGGAGATAAGGGGGGGGGGGGGGGAATGGTAAATTTCCGTCTATTGTCTTAAATAACTTTAATAAAATTTACAATAAAATTATGAAAAAAAAAATAGCGATCCTCACGGTAAGCCCTTTCATTTGATATGTCACACGGTACAGATTGCGAAACTTTTTTTTAATTGTCTATTTACCCCTCAAAAATGACCCCCAAAACTCATTTATTTACGTTACACGTCTGTGTTGGGTCACATAGATTCATATGTGTACCAAATTTCAACTTAATCGATCCATAAGATTCGGAGCAAATTGGCTGTGACAGACGGACAGACAGACAGACAGACAGACACACGAGTGATCCTATAGGGGTTCCGTTTTTTCCTTTTGAGGTACGGAACCCTAAAAACAGCAGATTTTAAGGGTTCCGTACCTCAAATGAAAGGGCTTTTTTTTTTTTTTTAAGGATGGGAAATCATCCAATGACCCCTCCCGCTCTGGGTGGAGCGGAAGGGAGTGTCAGACTCTTACTGACTAAAACCCATCCGTGTTCCTTCCTTAGCCCTTTATGTTCCGGGGCAGCGGTAACCCTTTCGGACAATCCCGCTGCCCAAAAAAATGAAAGGGCTTACCGTGAGGATCTGAAATATATTTTTTTAATAATTTTGAAGAAAATAGTGCTATACCTATAGATTACAGGAAAATTAATAAGAACTGTGAAAATTGTTCACTTCGATGGTCTAAAGTACAGACGCCAGCACATCAAGTTACCCCAATCTGTCAAATTTCTTTGATAGATTTTCATCTTTACCACAAACAAATAAGGTTCATATTCAATTGGAAAAATTTGACAGATTGGAGTAGGTTGATGTGCTGGCCTCTGTACCTACTTCTTAAAGTTTGTTGGGTTAATTTTGAAACATCTTATAAATATTAATTTTTATTAACTTTTAATTGAAGACAGAGGACTTTTTTAAACTCATGGGGGTAGGTGGAAACTACACAACGTCACGTGTTACAATCCTTATTCCTTTCACTTTGCGTTACATACACACGCCGATTGTTAAGTACTACGCACCTGTCGTTTCTGAAGAACATTTCCAATATTTAGATCACCTTATCCTTTTAAATCTTTCTTCTGTTTTAAATTTGGTCGAAAAAAAATCTCTATGAAAAGTAATGTTGAATTCGGAGCTATTAATAACAAAGAAATAACGCATGCCAATATAAAAGTCAGATATCTCAAAAATAACAATAAATAGTTTCGTTGAGGGTCCATCGTTCATCATAATAATACAGCGGTCCTCGATCACGAAAGGGTCTATCCATGGTCCCATGGGTCCCATGGGAGCTAATGGACAATCAAAAGGTTCGACGAAGGAAATGGACAGCATTAAACGGGAATTAATAAACTACTAACCGTTCTTATCAGTCGTAAATGCGGAAATAAGGGAGTTTAGGAGATAAATTAAATTAACAATTTTTACTTTTTAATATATTCATTTGTTTTAGTTTCATAACATAACAACAATACGCCTGTAATGCCCGAATGGTTAGGTAGAGCTGGTATACCTATAGCATCACCATTTATGTTTAAATCCCATGTAATAAGGCTAAGCCTATTGCCGTCATCCGGGCACATTCAGGCTTCGGGCTCCTACTGAGTAATTGCTGAAGGAAAAACTTAATAGGTAACACTTTGCCCGACCAGGGATCCCAACTAAGGAACTCATGCTCCATGACTGATTTAACAACAAGGCTTGACTGTTTTAGTTTCCTTTGACCGTAAGGCCCATCGTCGACGACGCTACTCAAAAGTTATGTGTCACAAATTCAAATCACTAATGAGTACCCAGAATGACACAGCACTATACTCCGACTTTTAAATAGCTGCAGTAAAATGACACTTCTTAATAAATCATTTCGGACTACGTTTAGAGATACGCAAGTCAAATAAATTTCGTTTGTTACACTATTCTGTACTAGAAAAACAAGATTTGGTTGATGGCCGCGAAAAAACAAAAAGACGCCAATTTCAGCCATTTAAGTAACACATAAGCTGTCATTTTACTACAGCTAATTAAAAGTCCGACTATAGTATTTCAATGGCGGTCCGTACACGACACGACTTACTACAGTCCATTCATAGTTAAATAAATGTTTTTCTTTCTTTCTTTCAGTTATTCTACCTCTGATATTTCATCACTGTCAAAATCACAGTGACCCTTATAGCTGTTATAATAAGATTGCTGTTAGGTAGCTGCTACTGATAAGTCTGTTAAAATCACACCATTATCCTTACCAACATCAGCCTACAGCAGTCCACTGCTGGACATAGGCATCTCCTATTGCCCGCCATGCAATTAGATTTTCGGCAACTCTCATCCAGCTGCTATTAGCAATCCCGCGAGGATCGTCGCTCCACCTCTCTTACCTCACGTTTTTTGCCGATTCGCGGTCTCCACTCAAGAACAGGTCTAACCGAACGGTCATCGGTTCTACAGCTAATACGGCCGGCCCATTGGCACTTTAGCTTGCCTATTCTGTGGGCTATGTCAACAAGATTTTTTGTCAAAATCACACTGATCTTGAAAAAAAAAAATTTCGTTTCAATAAGGGTATTAATTGCTATTGGGTTGCTGTTGTCAGACGTTAAATAAATGTGAGAGAACTGTAACGCGTTATTAACTTGTTGTGATTGTTTGCGTCGTGTATTGAAATTGCCATTCCAATATAATACTAGTGCTGTAATATTTTGGCTTCTCATTAGTGTTTTGCCTTTGCGTAGCGGCATTGGAAACTTTGATATCGTGGTTGGAGAAGGTTGTAAATAAAATGCCAGTTTCCGTTATAAAATCTATTGACTATTAATTAGCACATTGACGTTTCTATCGACGATCTATTCAGAACACAAGTTGTTGATACGGCGGCGCGGGCGTTAGGAAGACGACTGCCGGCTAAACTCCGCCGCCCACTCAAACTAACTCGGCGAACTCTGCCGGCGGCGCGGGGAACATTGGATTTAGCATTATTAGCGTTATTGATACCTGTAGTTACAAGTCTTTAAAAAAAAAATACAATCATCTTGACTTCTTTGCCTACTCGAATATTTTTTATATGCAACCAATTTTTTTTGTAACTCGACCTCATAATAATAACTTAACTTTATTGTATGTAGATTAGATTCTTAAGACAACACTCATCCATTTTCTCAGTTCTGACAAATATTAGCCTGATTAGGGAATACGAGTATATTTTTCGGAGAAATAATAAAACTATACCTAGGCATTTTTATGTACACAAATGTACCTATATACATCCATGTTACGTCTACACCGACACAGCCGTTGTTCTTCTATTTTTCGTGAAATGTGAGCATTTTTATTGTTTTATTTCTCTCCGTTCCGTATTCAAAAATGTAACTGTACTTTTATTCGTTCCTAAAACATTTTCTAAAAATAAAAACAATATTTCAATTTATATTTTATCTGTACCTTACTTTTTCTATGAATTTGTTTTGACTGCTTTCATTTTCGACTAAAATCAATGTTGCCCTAAGGCAACCACTGAAAGTATATTTCGCTTACAATATTTTTTTACGAACTTTTATGTGCAAGTGGAATGACCATGACGCATGTCCGAGCAGCAGTGAGAAAAAGCCACCACTCAGTGATCCCAAATGGCTGGAACGACTGCGCGGCAGGCCCTGAGAGAGATGGCGGGATGAGCTGGACTCCTTCTTAAAGGATTGGCCCATAGTGGCAGTAGACTGGGAAAAGTGGAAAAAGGAGGCGAAGGAGGCCTTTAACCTACAGTGGGACAACACAAGCTTGTAATAAATAAATAGAGTTCTGGCTGTAAAAGATAACTGATACGTGTATGTTTTGTGCCAGTGGCTTATTTACAATAGTGAACCAACAACTAGCACCCTTAACTTACGAACTAATAGTTTTGAAACAAACTGAAAACTTCGTAATAACTGGGATGAAAATACTACAAGCGCAAAATCAGGATACATTCTACACCTCTGTACCTACATTATTTTCTCAAACTCAATGCATTTATCTTATCTTATAAAGAAGATTTTTTTATCACCATCCAAATTTTTACAGGTTGTTCTCTGTACCCATGAATACGAACAACTTTCACTACGGGACCAACTCTGAAATCACGAAAAAAAGTCAGCTGTTTCATACATTTTGGTCAAGTAGGTATTGAACTTTTGTATGAAACAGCTGATTTTTTTTTCGAGATTTCGGAGTTGGTCCCATAGTGAAAGGTTTTCATATTCATGGGTAGAACACACAAAAAATTTGGATGGTGATTAAAAAATATTCCTGTATATAAAAATGAATCGCTAAATGTGTTGCTAAGCGCAAATCTCGAGAACGGCTGGACCGATTTCCCTAATTATTTTTTTATAATATTCCTGGAAGTACGAGGATGGTTCTTAAAGAGAGATGATGATGATGATGATGAAGGGGCTCCCTTTTCCGCACTTAGACTCTCATTCGGTCCGTTGTGCGTGGGGATACTGGCTAACAGAGCCAGCCTAGCTCCGCCCAAAAGCACAGAAGCTTCCTGGGAGCTTCGCAGGCTTCGTGGAGCGACCTCATTGTTCCGAGGATTTCTGCACGTTGAGAAGCCACGGCCTCGCATTCCAGGACAACGTGGGCGGCTGATTCCTCGGCGTCAAGGCATCCCCTGCAAAGGGGGCTGTCTGTGGCGCCTATGTTGAAAAGATGTTTGTTAAGGAGGTTATGGCCCGTAATTGTACCTATTATTATTCTAAGGTTATTTCTACTCAAGCTGAGAAGTTTTTTGGTTAATCGCGGGTGTATCAATGGTAAAGCCAATTTTGACTGTCTACAGTCTGTTGCCCGTGACCATCTGTTGTTATGGAGTTCGGTCGATCTTTGGCGCATCCACGCACGAAATTGTGAGAAAGGCAGAGGAAGAAGTGGGTACGGGCCTAGCACCATCATCTCAGAGCCTCTCTTCGCAAGTTCATCTGCAGCATCATTGCCCAAAGATCCGCTATGTCCTTTGATCCACTGGAGAGTAATACGATTGAACGTTGATAAACTTTCCAGAGCTAGATGGCATTCGAAAATTAGTTTGTTGTTAGTTTGTTTGCTTCCTAAAGCTTTGAGCACAGATAGGCTGTCGGATAGGTCTTAAAGAGAGAAAAAAAAATGTTCTAAAAAAATTCACCCGTGCGAAGCAGGGGCGGGCCGCTAGTTTCAAATAAACCAATTACAGGCACTTTTGAATTGTCAAGGGATCGGTCAGTCAGAAAGATGAAGCCGTTGCCCGTTGCCCGTTCCAAAGCTTACACTTTTAGTTAAACAAACTACTTTGTTCTGTAGAAAATTGAACAAAAACAATTTCCATAAAATATTTTAATTTTCATTGTATCTGACTGCGAAGTCTTTATTCTACGTGACCAGTTTACAGAATGCCTTTTTATTCGTGTCACACTATATTCTCCGGGGTGAATTAATTATGAAATGTGTCAAGTCACATCCACGGACGACATAACGAAGAGAGACAAAATTCATTTTTATAACAGGCACGTGTCGTAAATAAAAATATTATTATGCATTCTTTTGTTTTAACATTTCATTACATCAGAAGCGAAATTCTCGTAATTTTAAGAAGGTTGACAGTCTGCTCTCAGTCTCACACCCGGTTTCTGATTTGAAGAAAGTAGCAAATCTCAACTAATTATTCTCAAATACAGTCATACTTCATACTTAAGTCATACTTAAGTACAGATTAAGATAGTCTCAACTTCAAATTCTCAATTCAGAAACTGGGTGTTAATCTGTCAAAAATAACTGTAATTTTCCTACATTTTTTAACATTGATTGTCGCTGAGATTTTGATTTTTTTTATTACGGGGATTGGCCTTCAGAATGTAATTTTTAGGGTTCTATAATTAAATGGGTAAACGGAACCCTTATAATTTTATCATGTCCTTCCGGATGTCAGACAGGCATTTGACTCGGAGACTATTCGCACTTTATTAAAATTGGGAAAAAGGTGTATTCTGTATATAACAATGGTGTGATAAAAAACCGGCCAAGTACGTGTCGGACCACGCACGATGAAGGGTTCCGTAGTTGGAATGAATTTATCCCAAGAACAAACTGAACATTGTAGTTGAAAAACATGTTCTCCCATACATTCCAACTGAAAATGTTGAGAGATTTACCATGTTGTTTCAAGATCATAGAATTCTTATTAATTTTCCTGTAATCTATAGGAATAGAACTATTTTCTGTATTTTTTTCAAAATTTTAGGCTCCGTAGTTTCGGAGATAAGGGGGGGGGTGGTAAATTTCCGTCTATTGTCTTAAATAACTTTAAAATAATTTACTTTAAAATTATGAAAAAAAAAAATTTGAGATCCTCACGGTAAGCTCTTTCATTTGATATGTCACACGGTACAGATTGCGAAACTTTTTTTTAAAATGGTCTTTTTACACATGTGGTCGTGAATAAATGGATTGAATTAAGAATTACTGATATGGATTGTACAATCACGGTAATTGATAAATAAGCAAATTGGACTACTAAGGCTCTAAAGTCTAATGGCACTGCACAACCCTTAAAATTGTATTAATTGGCAATGTTTTATCTTCAAGATTTATACCTATTGTAGTCGAAATTATTTAAATTATAATTTTTATTAATTGAGTTAATAATTATTCTTCATTAGATGACTAAAAGCAAGTACTGGTCTCTTAAACCATTTTATAGTAAATTAACATTTACTTTAATGAAATTATTAAAGAATTAGTTAAAGTAATAACATAAATAAAACATTAATAAAAAAAAAACAACCGACTTCCAAAAAAACACTACAAAGTGAAAAATTACTTTAATTTCGGAAGTCGGTGGCAAAAATGATGATACAAAACCATAATAAAAAGACACCGACTTCCGAAATTTAAGTAACTTTTAAAAAAATTCGGTTGTTTCTTTTATAATAAAGTTTTTATTTTTCAAATTTTAGGTGTGGTACCTACCCTACACAAATTCGTATATTTGCTAAGTTATTATAATATCATTAACATTCACTAAGTTGAAAAAAAAACCTGTATTATTGAAGCTAACTCAAGAACCACTGATCAGAACTTGACCAAATTTATATCGTTCAGTCCACTCTCGACCCCTAAAAAAATCAGTTTCACCCCTATCAGTTTACCCTTTCAAACAAAAAAAGAATTTTCCAAATCGGTTTACAAATGACGGAGTTCTGAGGTAATACAACCGCATTGAGCAATACCTCCTTTTTTTTAAGTCGGTTACAAAATACTACCAAACCATTATAAAACTGTACTGATTTCAATTTTGTATATTCTTTGAAATGCCTTTGAATAAATTTAATTAAGCAAACGAAACCAAATAAACGTTTCGAACTATGAACGTTTTCGCAATTACTTACGTAGGTATAGGCTTACGCATAGAATCTTTTGAATTAAGATACGAGTATTTCAAGAATTTAATTATATTTCATGAGTATAAATCCATGAAATAAATTTGTTAAAATTTACTTTTAGACATCTACTACAATGGAAAAAATTGCAATATGAAAAGTAGTTGAGCTTCGTGTGGAAGAATTCATTCAGGATCCATAGGATAATCTGTTCCTGCCGCAGCAGCATGGCTATATTCCAGTCTGAAGGGATGCCAGCAAAATATCGCGCACAGCATCGTGGCATGTGTTCATATACGGTACGGTACATACAAAACACATACAGGTTGGCAAGGACATCAACACGCATACTGTAACCATACCATTCAGCACATGATTCTAGACCACTAACGAGCGTAGAAAATTTTAAATCAGTTAAAAAAAAATAGCTGTTTTATAGAAAAGTACAATGCCTACGCGGTAAAAACGTGTGGAAGAGCAATTATTAAGGTTCCGCGTCTGTGCAATTATTAAAGTCCACGCAACCCTGTATAAAAAAAAATGGTGTTCGTTGGTAGGCTTATCACTTGGGAACGGTAGGACTGATTTGTCCATTTTTTTTTTGAAAATGTTTGTAATAGTTCGAATTAGATATTTTTAACCGACTTCTAAAAAAGGAGGAGTTTCTCAATTTGGATGTTTATATTTTTTTTTTTTATGTTTGTTCGCGTATAACTCCGTCGCTTGCCAACCGATTTGAAAAATTATTTTTTTGTTGGAAAGAGTATACTTCCCAAATGGTCCCATGAAAATTTTATAGAAATCGGAAAAGCGGTTTCTGAAAAATCAACAAAAATCTAAAAATTTATTAGCAATATTTTGTAAAAGGTGATGAACAGTTGACATTAGGCTATTGTAACTAAGATAAATTACAAACTCTCCCACTAAAAAGTGAAAAATAAAAACTTTTGTACAAAAAAAAAATAACCGACTTCCAAAAAAAACACTACAAAGTGATAAATAACTTTAATTTCGGAAGTCGGTGTCAATAAACGAAAATGTAGAACCAACGACACCGACTTCCAAAATTAAAGTTATTTATCACTTTGTAGTGTTTTTTTTGGAAGTCGGTTATTTTTTTTTTTGTAAAAAAGTTTTTATTAGTAAGAAATATTGGAAAAATATCCGGAAAATTTTCGAATTCGGAAAAATTTATTTTTCTATAGGATTTTTATACGAATTCAAGACCATAACTCTCGTTTTTGAAGTGGTCAATGTCTGTCGGGTCAGCTAGTATTAAATAAATAAATAATACAAAACCTTATTTCTTCAAAACAGATTTAAATGGAGAACCAAAACGGTGCACAGATTATTTTTATTCAACAAATTAAAAGTTAGGCATACTTAATCCAGTTACAGATGCATGCTAGTACCTACCTACCAAAAGATTTATTTTGGTTGGATCTCACTTTTGCATCCCATTTTTTAGGTATTAACGATGCACACAACCATAAGTCCACACCTGTCATAAAATACAAATTAAACCTAGTTCTAGACTTAGGTACCCTTTTGTTCGTTGTTTACATACCTAAAATCCACTCTCGACCCCCAAGGGTCGAGAATAAACTATAGTTAGGGGTCCAGTGGACACATTATTTATTGGGGGGGTCGAGGGGCCGAGAGTGGACTAAACGGTTGTTTTTTGAGGGGCTTGTGGCTAAGTAATAACAGACACACGGGTCGATTGATCAGGTTAAGCTACGCTTGCCGCGGTTGGTTTGTGGATGGATGACCATCTGTTACATATCAAGACCCCTCCGTGCCTCGGAAAGTACGAAGCCGTTGGTCCCAGCTGTCATCTTTGACAGTCGTTACGGTCGCGGTCGTCAGAAGCCCGAAAGTCTAACAACCAGTCTTACCAAGGGGTATCGTATTTCCCAGTAACTGGGTTGTGGTTGTCAGATAGGCAGCCGCTCCATGTAAAATAGTGGTATTTAGCTGCCAACATAGTTGGAAAAAGGATAGACAAATTATATTCGTACCTAGTTATGTTTTTTTAATATCCTTTAGAACCACTGGTGCGTTATTAACGTTATGCTCCATAACTTGACCGAGAAGTCATTAATCTCGCAACAATGGCGAAACATAAATCTAATACGATTTAATGGTGTGAAATCACACTTAATACAGCGGCGAGAATTACCAATAATACGGTAGGTAGGTCAGGCAATGTTCTCAATACCCGAAAATCAATCAGGAATGTCGCATTTAGAGCTTCTGTTTTGGTGCAAAAGCTTGTACCTATTTATGATGTAGTTTTGATTTTACCTTCATAATTATCCCAAATACGCATATGAGTGCATAGTGGTGTATTCGATGCCGCTTTGATAGATTTACTGACAAACGTTGCAGATTTCTGCACCTAAAATATATATTATCTATACTCATAATAATGCTGTAGGTAGAGAATGTTTGTTTGAACGCGCTAATCTCTGAAAATACCTTTCTGATTTGAAATATTGTTTTTGCATTTGATAGCCGAATTCTTGAGGAAGGCTATAGCCTGTTTAACATTACGCTATAATCCTTAGGAACCGGCCAAAAAGAAAAAGACACAAAAAGAACGCTAAGTGAAAACACAAGATTACACACAAGACAAGACAAGACAAGACAAGACAAGACAAGACAAGACAAGACAAGACAAGACAAGACAAGATAAGATAAGACAAGACAAGACAAGATTTAAAACGTAGTTGTGCCAGCGACACGAAGAAGACGAAGAGTGAAAACGAAGTGATAGTGCGGGCAGGTGATCCTTCCCATACGACGTGGTGGGTCGGGGGCACAAGAAATTTTACGCGGACGAAGCCACGAGCCGAAGCTAGTTCAATAGATATAAGTAGTATTAATTTACCAACCAATCAGTGTAGGTAGGCCAATCAGATTATCAGCAATTGAGCAAAAATTAAATTGTAATTGCTTTGAGATTATTCTGAAAAGAAAATAAAAATCTGAAATGTACCTACCTGTATCTATTTTACTGTGTGTAAATAAATGATATTAATACAATAAATAAATAAATATAACATAATAATACAATCTCGGCAAAACTCAGTAAAAGCCTCAGGGATCAAGGGATTACACCAAAATTCCAAGAAAAACAGTTATTTTAGTTTTCCAAAAAAACTCTGCTTTATAATTTTATTCTAGCGTAGGTACAGTCAACAAAAGAGATAAGTATGCATGATCGTCCGGTACAGTTGAAGTTTAGTAAGAAACAGATGGCTGTTTTCGAATAAAATTTTATTTTATTAATAGAAAACAAACAGCTCATTTATAAATTAAATTTCAGTCGACAACATCCATCGATTTCTTACTAAACTTTAACTATATCCGACGATCCTGCATGCTTATCTCTTTTGTTGACTGTACACGTTCCAAGGGCGAAAGTAATCCATTTACGAAGACCTACCTATCAATATCTTTGATGGATGTATGTTACTGAAACCTTTATACATACATTTCGACCTCCTTTTTTCCCTGACACGGAGAAGCGGCTTCTTAGTAGATTCGCACGAATTTACTTGCCCGAAACGGGCAAATCGTCACTTTTAAATGATATAATTTTTAAACTATAGAAAAAAGTACCTCCACCGCATAGAAGTAATAAGAGTTAAATATTATAAAACGGTTACACTTCATTGCATATAATTCAAAATGTGCTAATTGCCTAATTAAAATTTCTGGAGTTGTCGATTCACCCAGAAGTAAATTAACTTCATGCGGGTCGCCTAAAGAAAAAAATATATTATCAAAAGTGTCGATTCACCCGTTTCGGGCGAGTAAATTCGTGCCAATCGCCTAATAAGTTATTTAGTTTTGAGTTTGCTACCAATATCTAGGTAGGTACTTAATTGCAGTTTCTTCTTTGAATATGATTGAGTACTTAAAGAAAGTTTAAACAAACTAAATAGGTAAGTATGTTAATCTTACTAAACCGCAATAGGAGTCGTGTACTAAGTTAGAACTTTGGTATTGTTCGCAACTAGTATCAGTAGGTACTTACACAGGAGGTCACGTTTTAAAGAGTTGTGAGATCGACTTTTACTGTTTACCCTTCCATTGATTTGCTTTTTAATACAAAACCGAAATGAGAAACTCCTCGTTTTTGAAGTCGGTTAATTATGTAAAGATACGGCACTTATAGCCACCACTGAAAAGTCATAGAAAAGCAAATGACGCAATGTCGTTTAATTGACTTTTTACCAGTCATTTAAACAGCTGAACTGATTTTGATGAAATTTCTGTACGTGTAAGTTCTGAGGAAAAACATAAAAAAAAACTGAATTGAGAACCTCCTTTTTTTTATTCTTTAATGAAAACACATAATGATATTGTACTGTTCTTTGGTAAATAAAACACTCTTATTTGGTTTGTATGTTACGCGATATCTCCGGCAATTGTAAATCGATTTCATTTTTTTTTATATGGTGATCAACAAAGTAAATAACTGTTGTTGAACCATCAGAATGAAAGCCATTACTACTGTTAGTATGTTACGCAATTACCCCACCGAATGCTTTTCAAAACATTAAAAATAACCTGTTTCAGTGCTATTTATTTTAAAGATAAATTCTAACAAAATGTTAGGAAAGTCACTTAAGCAAATCTTGAGTGACGTTTCCTAATTTGGTTACCAGGAACGCAGACGTACCAAGCAATCGCTCATCCCTTTGCACTAGAGAGGAGCAAAGCCAATTTTCTGAGAAATACTCTGTTTACAGTTCCAGCCCACATCTACTTAAAACTTATCAAAGGAAACTTTTGTCTGAGAAACCGGGATTGAAATGAAAAGGGGAATTTTGCTGTATACGTATTTAGCTGTAGATGTGATCTAAAAAAAACCGGACAAGTTCGAGTTGGACTCGCACACGAAAGGTTCCGTACCACCCTACAATATTTAACACTACATATAGTATTTTTTGTTATAGCGGCAACAGAAATACAGTTACATTTTGTGAAAATTTCAACTGTCTAGCTATCACGGCTCGTGAGATACAGCCTGGTCACAGACGGACAGATGGACAGTGGAGTCTAAAAGTCAAAAGGAATGAACTAAAGTCAATTAGTTGTTAATCTTTGCCATTAAACATATTATTGCTGCCAGTTTTAGATGGAGTTTGTTTGTATATTAAGTTACAATTATTTGCAAATACTATAGGTACCTAGGTACTGCTCTTGAAACGGTGAAGGAAAACATCATGAGGAAACCGGCATGTCCTAGAACCAAAAATTTTAAGACATGTGACATGTACCAACTCGTACCAGGCCCTCGTTTTAGATTACGACCCCTTACAGAGTGGAGGCCAGGGTTCCAGCAGTGGGAACACTACAGGCTGATTATGATACTGTAGATACATTTAAAACATAATTGGGTAAAGTACAAGGTAAGACAACCCGCTTTTGTAACACATTTTAGCAGACATAATATTAAAATAGACTCAATAGGATTTCTATGCTAAACAGAAAGGGTAGAATTAATAGGAAAAACGGAACAGAAAACTTCTTCTCATAAAAGTTTTCACTCCTCACACACAGGATCAGATAAAAGACAAGAAAATGGAACCACATTCATACAGAAATCCACCATACGAATAATTAGATGGCTCCAATTTAAAAGGGCGCATCTCCCAAAGAATGGGCCATATTTGAACTCGGATGAAAGGTCTAATCTGTCTCGGATCTGATGCTTGCAGGTTCCCGTTATTACTCACGTTTCCCGGGATACAAATGGCATTTTCCTCTTCTGACATAATCATGTGACAAGCTGAATTTCGTTTGTTTCCGAGTATGCGTATGTTGGTAACCATTTTCCTTTTCGGAGTCGGTAAATTCCAATAGGGATCGGGGTAATGTATTGTTACTATTACGGCCTTTCTATCTTTTCGTAGGTGCTGATGGTGGTGAATCAGGGATTATTTTCAGGTGGGTGGAAAGCTTTCCGCTGGTTCACTAGTGACACTTATCACATTGGGTATAGTATGTTGGTTTTCTTTACTCAAGTGAATTGTGTTTAATGTTACGAATACTTGTCACAAAATTACAAAGTTGACACATTTTGACGTGCTGTTTATTAAAGCTGAATAATAAGTGAGAAACTTGGAGAAAACTTGGAGAATTGTCAGATTATCGCCTGTCATCTGTCGCCTGTTGGTTAAAATAAATAGGGCCCCGAAAGGAATTATGTACACAAATCACAAATCACCCTGTATGTCTTAAAAGTAGGTATAGGTGTAAATAATACCTGTAGGCATTGTGATAAACAATACTAAATAACCTCAGGACGCTGCTTTTTACACGGATGAATGTACTTACGTTCCTTGCTCCCACGTCACCAGTTCTGGCTCTCTTCATATTTTGACTGCTGAGACCAAAACTACAAACGTATTATACAAATAAGTTTTATAAAAATGTAGCTGTTATTTTAGTATATTGTGATGTCTTAAGACTTCCACGCGAACGAGGTCGCGGACAGAAGCTAGTGTTTAAATAATTTGTAATGGTAAATTAGATAATAGTGTTGTGTAGACATTATATCAGG
The DNA here is from genome assembly GCA_963669345.1 of Gortyna flavago. Taxonomy (NCBI): domain Eukaryota; kingdom Metazoa; phylum Arthropoda; class Insecta; order Lepidoptera; family Noctuidae; genus Gortyna; species Gortyna flavago. The sequence continues at coordinate 5,887,540 of OY770129.1, read as the reverse complement.
TATCCAATCCCGTTAATAACAAAACCATTTGAGTAAATTAACCAAAATCAGCGGTATCTGTCATGTTTCAATTTTACAACATGGAGTCTGGCTCAGTTGCCTGGTTATTTGGCCTAAGCTATTTACTTAATTGCCTGTTGTTAGCCAGATTGAATATGGATGCTCTGATACATATTCAAGTTTGTATTTGCACAATCACTTGTTTTGTGCCTCTATTCGGAGTTGAGGACGAATAATCAAGAGTCTATAGAAAGCTATATTGCCACTGTATTGTGAAGTGCCTTTCTTGAATCTTGATATTCTTAATTGAATTGCGTTTCTTTTTCATCTCTCGTATGGCCACAAGGTTGAGACGACAATACAACGATAACTTAAACTTCGTATACCTAATAACGTTCCCAGTCTGCATAATTTTTTTTTACCACATATGTCTAATAGTTTAGTCATTATAGACAGACAAAGATTGGTCAGAAGCCCGAGTGATTTTTTTTTTTAAGAATGGGAAATCATCAAATGACCCCTTCCGCTCTGGGTGGAGCGAAAGGGGGTGTCAGACTAACTAAAACCCATCCGTGTTCGTTCCTTAGCCCTTTATGTTCCGGGTTAGCGGTAACCCTTTCGGACAATCGGTCGGTCTGACAACCATTCTTGCCAAGGGGTATCGTGTTACCCAGTAACTGGGTTTGGAAGTCAGTTAGGCAGTCGCTCCACGTAAAATACTGGCACGCAGCTGTATCCTGTTAGACTGGAAGCAGACCGAAACAATAGTAGGGAAAATGCTAGGCAGATGATGATCTTCGAATAGGATTATTTTCGAAGGAATTAAACGTCTTTGTAGTAGTCTCCACCACGTATCAAGGTGCATAATTCTACCTTAATTTTTAGGGTTCTGTACCCAAAGAGTGCCAACGGGACCTTATTACAAAGCCTTCGCTATCCGTCTGTCCATCCGTCCGTCCGTCCAACCGTCCATCCGTCCGTCTTTTGTCAGTGGGCTGTATCTCATGAACCGTAATAGGTAGACGACTGAAATTTTCACAGAGTGTGTATTTCTATTGCGGCTAATAAAAATAAAATATTACGACTTGCTCGTGGCCGGTTTTCAGTGTTTAAAACTTATTCTATCATATCCTAGGTGGTAATATCTAAACATCTAAGTAAACCCAAGTAGGCTCCTAAACTACCGAAAAGTAATCTAAAGTGATGTTTTTCTACACCATAATCTACCACGGATTAAGCGATTACTATTAGTGTTAAGCATTTAAAACTATGTTCGGGATAAATGGCGGGTTTAGCTTAGATAAAATTACACTAATGGTTGGTGTCGTAAAAGCTAATTAAAGAGACATCGAGACGGTGAAGAAGATCACGGGTTATTATTGCAGCGGAGTAATTGCGTAATACACTAATAGTAGCAAAGGGTTACATTCTGACAGTTCATCAAAATTCATTGCGTTATTTACGTTGTTGAGAAGACAAATTTTTTGAACATATGAAGCAATGTATTAGCGATATTCTTCAGAATCATTCAGATTGTGATTGAAAGTATGTTACGCAATTAATGTGCAAGTAGCACAAACACTTAAGAGGAAATTTAATGCGGTCGGAGAGACTTTTGAAAAAGCCTAAGTAAAAAGTCATAATTCGAGGTTTGGCTCTCGCCTATTTCCTCCTCCAATATTGGACCAATTTAAAAGATATTTCATAAACAGAATAAGAAGGATATATAATGTATCCCTATGTTTTTTTTTTATTAGTTTTCTTTGTACACTAGGCCTCTGTTGACAGCGGTTTAAATCTGCGTTTTTTGAGGGTGCGTATAAAAATAATGTATCATCAAAAAGGAAAACATATGGACATAATAAGTAGTTAATATTTATTATTCTGTAAAAAATCGTTGCTTTATGGTCATTAACCAGACAGAAAAGAGGCGAGAGCGTTTCTATGGAGAAAAGACCACCCGCATGTTATCTATACTTATAATAAATCTGTAGAGAGGTCAATTCTGTACATGATATATATTTTCAAAATAACTATCAGGGGGTAATAAGTGATCGATACTGATGCCAAAAATGCAATCAGTAAAATTTTTGTCTGTCTGTCTGTCTGTCTGTCTGTCTGTATGTTCCTTATAGAAACAAAAACTACTCGACGGATTTTAACGAAACTTGGTACAATTATTCTTCATACTCCTGGGGAGGTTATAGTATACTTTTCATCACGCTACAATGAATAGGAGCAGAGCAGTGAAAGGAAATGTTGGGAAAACGGGAGAAGTTGCTCCATTTTTTAAGCTTCCGTCGCGTGTGCAGCCTTAATGGTTAAAGCTACATAGAAATCATTTATGACGGAAATGTTCTACATAAAATTATCTAAAAAATATCCTACTACAGCATATGTCTATCTTTTATGGTTGACTCACAATAACACGTGTAACTCCCGATACCTTAGCAGTTCGGAGCTTTCTGATTATATTTGTTTACTCTTACGTTTATAATACTCTCACTCATCCCTAATTAAAAGAAGTTAATATTATTACCTATTCAATAAAAAAAGAATCATAGTAATCGGTATAGAAACACCAAACTTATACATGAAATACGCTAATAAGCCATCGCGCCGTCGCGCGTGAATACTGAATCATGCCATAAGGATTATTTTTGTGTAACGGTTGCCGCGCTCGACGCGGGTCGCGGCGGTAGGGTAAGGGAGGTCCGAGCGCGAGCTTCATTCAATATTTGGCTGTTGATGCGTTCAGAGCGTTCGACCTTATTGACAGACGATAATTGATATTAACAAACTGTGCTTATCAGCGCGACTTTTATTTAGTCTTTAAATAGTTTATTTGAATTTATTTTGTTGTTTTTTATAAAATAGGTATTAGTTGTTGTGTTATTAGACCGACACAGAACCCAAAAATGTGATTAAAAAAAAATTCTGTCTGTCTGTCTGTTTGTTCAGGCATCACGCAAAAACTACCGGTTCGATTACGATGACACTTGGTATAATTATTCTTTAATATCCTGGGCACCACACTGGGTACTTTTTATCCCGGAAAAAAATATACAATAAAAAACAAACTTAATTTTGCGGTTCGATCCCTAGACCCGATTACTGTACCAACCGCAAATAATAAGTTTGTCGTAGTACACGACGAAGATAATAATAATAGGCGAGCGTTCGTTCATATTAGCATTCTATAAATTGCTTTTCAGTGCGACCTTTTTATTCCTTTTAGTTTTTACTAAGTACAGTTTAAGGTAGACTTATTTAGGTTTATTTTTATAAGTCGTTTTTATAAGTAAGTATAGATTTTAATTTTAAAGTATGGGTAGTATATTTGATAGTGTACGTAGTGACCGTAGGTTATTTTATAAAACTGTTAGGTAGGATTAGTCATTCGTATAGATATTAGTTTTTAGGGATTTTGCTTATTTATTGAGTTTAGATTAGTTCATCATCTGCCTCATCTGCCTAGCCTTTTCCCAACTATGTTGGGGTTGGCTTCCAGTCTCTGAATACCAGTATTTTACATGGAGCGACTGCCTATCTGACCTCCACAACCCAGTTACTGGGTAATACGATACCCCTTGGTAAGACTGGTTGTCAGACTTTCGGGCTTCTGACTACCCGTAACGACTGTCAAAGATCCACGAATGACAGCCGGGACCAACGGCTTAACGTGCTTTCCGAGGCACGGAGGGGTCTCCATATGTAAAGACGGTCACCCATCCACAGACCAACCGCGGCAAGCGTAGCTTAACCTGATCGATCGACCTGTGCGGCTGTTATTATTTAGCCACGTATCATCAGAAATAGGTTTATTTAGGTAGGTAGGTATTTTATTTTCTGTTATTGAGTTTTTTTTTTATTAGGTAGGTACTTAGGTTTACTTTTATAATCTAATATAAAATTCAAAGTCCTGTGATCCTGTCTGACTGATTATATCAATGCACAGCCTAAACCGCTGGTCATAGAGACATAAAATTTGGAGTGTGTTCTTTGTGAAGTGTATATAGGTATCCACTAAGAAAGGGTTTTTTGAAATTCCACTCCTAAGAGGGTGAAATTTCACGCGGACGAAGTCGCGGGCAGAAGCTAGTCTAATATAAAATTCAAAGTCCTGTGATCCTGTCTGACTGATTATATCAATGCACAGCCTAAACCGCTGGTCATAGAGACATAAAATTTGGAGTGTGTTCTTTGTGAAGTGTATATAGGTATCCACTAAGAAAGGGTTTTTTGAAATTCCACTCCTAAGAGGGTGAAATTTCACGCGGACGAAGTCGCGGGCAGAAGCTAGTCTTAAATAAATTCTATAAGAATATTGCACTTATCTTGAGTCAATAGTTATTTCGGAATATTGCGTTACGAAAACGACTCGCCGTTATATTATAATATGCTGATTGAATAACAGCAGCAAATGCAATTAGAAATATGTGTGTGGGACACACATTTCAAATTGCATTTCGACAATTCAATAATATTTATAGTAATTTATTCAATTATTTCAGAGCAATGGTAACCCGGACTAACGAGTTGTAGTCCGTGAGTTCGAAAGCAGGCAGGCACTTTACTTTGTGTATTTAATTTCATCATCACTGCTCTCAAATTGATGAAGGAAAACATCGTGAGGAAACCTAAAACCAAAAATTTTAAGACAAGTGACATCCATCAACCAGCACTGGGCTTGCTTAGTGGATTATGGCCTGCTCCCTCTCACAGAGAGGAGGCTTTTGTCCCAGCAGTGAGAACATTATAAGCTGATTTATTATTTAAATATTATATTGCGTTATTTACGTGTCGAGTAGACGAATTTTCCAAACACATAATTTTTTTTCAAAATTCATCAAACTGAATGTGGTGCAGGATAAGCATGCGTGTGCTTTTCCAGACCTTTCACAGGTATTTTACCTCTGCCAGTAGCAACCTAACAGCAACCCTATTGTAGCGTGAATAAAGATCATTGTGATTTTGACAGACGTGTCAGTTGCAGCAATCCTACAGCAACCTTATTACAAGGAGTATAAAGACCACTGAGATTTTGACAGTAATGCAAAATCAGAGGTAAAATAACTATTTTACCTCTGATTTTGCATTACTTTTCTTTCGTTTTTACCATTTTGTTAGCCTTTTAACTAAAGTTAACCTTTTTTGTACAGAGAGAAGGAAGCGATGCAGAGAAGCTAACAATCCAGGCAGCCACACAGACCGCTAGCGGTCGCTACACGTGCGAAGTCTCTGCGGACGCGCCGTCCTTCCAGACCGCGCAAGTACATACGAACATGTATGTTGTGGGTGAGTCTGTTTTCTCTTTGTTTGTATCGATAATGGGACCGGTCTCTGAGACCGCTAGCAGTCGCAATACGTTGAAGTGTCCACCGACGCGCCGTCCTTCTAGATCACCCAAGTACACACGTAAATGTATGTTGTGGTCTGTGTTCCCTTAGTTCGTATCAATATTTGAAGCGGGCACACAGACTTCTAGCGGTCGCTACACGTGCCAAGCGTCATATGCTGCACTTTGCTGGACCGGTAAGCCAAAGATTAATATAAACAACTCTATCTCAGGCAGCAGCGCTAGCGATAAACAAACAAAATAAATACTCGTAACAAAGCTACTTGCTTTGTGGAATGGAAAAGGGGTGGTGTTCAAATGTTGCGCCTGTTGTTGGTCACAAGTTTAGTTCTAGCTGCAATCGGCTGAGTTGATTAATTGATGTACTTGTAGGGTCAATTTAGGCCAATCACTAAATCATTTTCATACAGTAGTTCAAAATGGCAACTCTTGTGATTTCTAACCCGCGTTTATATAAAAACGAAACACGAAAAAACGCCTAATAAATATCTAACCACCAGTCCTTGTTATTTTTATGAGAATACAATGAACATGTTCCTAGATTTTCATGAATAAAAGGTTGCCCACCCTATCTACTATTTAACATAGTATCCTGCTATATTAGAGGCCTAAAAAAATAGTAAGCGACACTACTATATTTTCATTTCAATACAAAATTGCGAGATGACCGCAATATGGCCAATATTAATCTCCTTCATTTAGAGTTAAAAAAACCTGTTAATAAAGTTTCAAAGTAGCACAAAATTAAATACTTTTTGAAACATTCCGACAGTAATTTTATTTCGCCATCTACTATATTTTTGCAAACAATGACTTCGAAAATACTTAATTTGATTTTTAGAACGTTGGCAACCCTAGTTACACTATATCATAGATAGCTCGAAATAGGGTATGTCGGCGCATCATCGCCGTCGTTGTCGGAGTTACACATATTATTGATTTGCACCAATATATCACAGAAATACACAGCAATAGAAAATGACAGGAAAATGTTTAAAAGATTATAAAGAAAATACCTCACTTCAATTCAGGGTGTTTATTCTTCGAGCAGCGAACCAAGAATGTCCTTCCATTCGCATTACAGCAGTTTTTATACACAAAATTACCGCCAAAACTTGGCGCCAAACTTTACCGCCAACTAGCGGATAATTGTCAAACTAATTCTAGATTGTCATTTTAAACAATTCAAGCGGATGTATCAAGATAAATCCTTAATACCAACATAGAAACAATATAAAGTTAACCGGAAACTACAATATTTAAAATTAATAAAGAGGAGGTATCAAAATAGAAACTTTATACAAATTCAACCGGAAACCACTTGTTATTTTAAATACATCAAACTAAACATGACCGGAAGTACAAGAATTAATTTAATAAATGGAAGTCAGATTAAGTACAAAATAATCAAAACAAGCTTAAAATTAAAATTAAATAATGGTTTAGCGCCCATACGGCCATTCTGATCCAGCGCGCTCTCTGCGCTGTAGAACATTTTACAATAAAGCGACATCACCACTTCGGGCTTACTCAAAAATACAAGGCATCACCCGCCTTGGATATAGCCATATTTCATGGCATCACCCGCCTGGGATATAGCCCCCTAACGCGGCCTCACCCGCCTTGGATCTAGCCATATTTCCTGGCATCACCCGCCTGGGATATAGCCCCCTAACACGGCATCACCCGCCTAGGATCTCGCCATATTTCATGGCATCACCCGCCTGGGATATAGCCCTAAGACCAGGAAAAGGGATACGCATGGTGGCCAGCCAGCGCAATAGGGAGGAACGTGGAGCAGCTAAAATAATTTACAAATCATCCGCCCATACGGTCGGTTCGTTATCTTTGTCACACATAAATGGATCGTTTTGAGCCAGAGGTGCTGGTCTCAAAAAATCATGACTAGCGATCTTTTCGGAACATCCCCTTAAATTGACATGCTTTACTTTGTAGCGGTTATTGGGCAATACTTCTAGAACTTCCATAGGACCTTCATATTTAGGACCAAGTTTAGTCGTATGTCTTTCATGCTTATGCATTAAGACAAAATCCCCCTTTTCAAAAGGCTTGATTTGAGCTTTGCCTTTGTCAAATCTTAACTTGTCCCGAAATGATCGCTCGTCCATCCTTAATTTACATAATGATCTAACAGTATTAATATCTTCAATTGGTTCATCATCATCGATTTGCAAGAGCTTAATACCCGGTGGCGAACATTTTTTTCCAAACAACAACTCCATGGGAGATCTTCCCGTACTTTTAGAAACGGTAGAATTAATAGCTAACTGTAAATCTCGAATAGCAGTGTGCCATTGTTTATTAAGCTCCACAACAGACATATTATCTTTGATGATTTTCATAATGCGTTCTACCTGACCGTTTGCCCGACTAGCGCCTTTAGCTACTAGATGATGTTCAATACCGAAACGATGACAAAAATTCTTGAAATCAAACGATGTCATACTTTTGTCCTGATCAGTTATGAGTCTATTTGGGGTGCCGAAAATAGAAATTACTTCTTGTAAACAAGATATGGCTGTATCAGATGTCCGATCATTGGTATAAATTAAATGAGTATATTTGGTAAAGGCATCAATAAATACAAACGCATATTCAGCATTATTACGTTTACCGTTCATACGTCCAGTTATGTCAGCATGTACGGTATGAAAGGGAATTGCAATTTTATCTATAGGATGAAGGGTAACTTGTTTAGCACCAGACATACCTTTGCGGATTCTACAACTAACACAATTTTCAGTAAACCTTCGAACTATTTTTGACATATTGGGAAACCAATATTGCTCTCTTAACTTTGCTAGAACCTTTTCCCAACTGAAGTGTTGAAGATTATCATGATAGTGGGAAATCAGATTCCATCTGTAATTACTTGGCACAATAATAAGTTAACGAGTTTTATTTTCTATTTGAACTTTACGTCTAAGCAATTTATCCGGCGATATGACATAAGTGCCAGCAATGTCTTTTGGGATTGTATCACAACTAAGTTGTTCAACTATGTTTTTAAGAACTGGATCTCTTTTTTGTTCTATTAGGAGCCAGTTATGATCAAGTGTAGAAGAGTTAACTGAAAATTGCAACGAGATATTTTCGCTAGGAATTTTACCGGGGCTCGCTACGGGATTTCGACTAAAAAAATCTGCATGAGAAAGTCTGTCTCCTTTCCTATACTCAATATCAAATTGGAAAGTTTGCAAAAACGCCCACCAGCGGTGTACTCTTGGTGTTAGTTCTTTTTTGGTTCTGGATGCTTTCAGCGAATTACAATCTGTTACTACTTTAAAGCATCTGCCATACAAAAAGTGGCGGAAATGTTTAATAGCTTTGACTACAGCCAATGTTTCGAGCTCATATGAATGGTATTTGCTCTCAGCATTGGTTGTTCGCATACTAAAATAACCAACGACATGAGGATTCTTATCATATCGCTGAATCAAAACTGCACCATAACCTATAGAACTAGCGTCTGTATGGAGTTCACATGGTAAATCAGGGTCGAAAATTGTCAAGAGTGGGGAAGATGTTAATCTATTAATTATTTCCTTTCGGGCATTTTCCTGTTTTTCAGTCCACCTCCAAGGTACGCCAGATTTAGTTAATTCATATAAAGGGGCCATGATGTTGGAAAAATTTGGTACGAATTTCCTAAAATAACCAGCTAGGCCGTTGAATTGTCGTAACTCTTTAATGTTTTTTGGTACAGCAGACTTAGAGAGGGCATCTAATTTTCTGGGACTGGGCTTAACGGTTCCGTTTTCTATTATATTTCCTAAATATTCAACAGATTTTTTTAGAAATGAGCATTTTTCTTTGTTAAGTGAAAAACCTGCATTAGTTAATCTTTCCAAAACTAATTCCAAGTTAGTTAACCCTTCTTCTATAGTTGCAGAAATTACAAGGACGTCGTCAATATAAACTAGAGCAATCTTATCTTTATAATCACCCAAAGCTTTATTAATGGCACGCTGATAAACAGACGGTGCATTGCACAACCCAAAAGGCATGCGTAAAAATTCAAATTGACCGTCAGGTGTAACGAACGCGGTTTTTTCTACAGAATCTACTGAAATAGGTATTTGATAAAACCCTGCAGTCATATCTAAACAAGTGAAATAACGCGCTTTACCTAACCTATCAATCTGATCGGCAATCAATGGTAATGGAAAATTATCCCTAACTGTGTTTGCATTTAACTCCCGAAAGTCAACGCATAATCGGTCAGTTCCATCTTTTTTTTTTACTAATAAAATGGGGCTGCTAAAAGGGGATGAGCTGTCTCGGATTATACCGTTTTGTTTAAGATCGTTTAAAATGTCTTTGACTTTTTCGCGTTCCATTGGCGATAATCTGTACGGTCTACGTTGAACAATTTTATCTTTATTCTTTAACCTAATGGTTAACTGACCAGTTTTTACCTCGGAAACTTTATTACCCGAGGTGAAATTGTCTTTGAAATTGTTTAAAATTGAATTAATTTTTTTTAACATGGTAGTGTCAACAAGGTCGGTTTTCAGTTTTGTTTCCAACTTTGCTAAAGAACATTCATTAATAATCATATTTCTCGAGACAGTCATATTTTTATCTATTAATGTGATAGTAAGACCCGGAATTTGCACTAAATCATAGCCAATCAAAATATTAAACTGTGTTTGGTAATCTTCTACAACAAATAGTTCTAATTCTACACTAACTTGATCGATCTCGACAATAGCAGAGATACTCTGGGAACACGTGACATTAACGCCACCTATTCCCTTAAAAACAGTATTGACAGTTTTCCTTTTGCCCGGAATCGAACCAGAAATGCTTTTACGTATTAACGAACAATCTGCGCCGGAATCAAATAGGCAAGAATATGAATTAGCTCCAATTTTGACGGTAGTCGTGCAACGATTTATAGGACCACAAAAATTAACGGATTTTTTATCGGTCGACTTCGATTTTTCGTCATTTTGCTTACGGAAACAATTTTTCTCTAAATGACCCTTTTTATGGCAATAGTTACATTCAATGACCTTACGGTTGTCTGGCGTAATCTGAGATGCTGGCTTTGCGGAAATATTAGAGTCTGTATTTTGTGTAGACTTTTCCTTACAGTCACGAACTCTGTGACCAGGTTTTTTACATTTAAAACAAATTGGAGACTGACCTAATAACGAATCAGGAGTTTCCGAAAGCCGGGGTTTTTTGTTAAGATTATTTTTGTCTGTACTGTCAGATTTCGGTCGGTCACGTTTACGAAACGTTTTTAGAACGGAGACTAGTTTGGGCAAAGAGTCAGGCGTATTACGTAACAATTCACATTTCACAAAATCAGGGTAGATACCAGTGATAAGAGCATCAATTACCTCGGCGTCCGCGGCTTCGGGCCGCACTCTCTTGAACAGCGTCCAACCCGTGGTTGCGTATTCCGCGTAGCTATTCGCCTGCTCCGACGTGTAGTCGCGCCACCTCTGGACGTCGTCAGCATACCGGAACTCTTCACCGAACGTCTGGATCAGGTCTTGCTTAACTTGCTCCCACGTGGTGGATTGTAGGGACCACGTATCAGCCCATGTCTTCGCTCTTCCTTTCAGCTGCAGTATCGCCTTCATGCGAGCTTCATGCGGTGATATGCCAATAGTTGAAATGGTTTGGTCAACATTGGCACACCAGTCCCTGATGTCGTGTGAGCGCACATCGGGATCGAATGGCGGTAGGTAGAAATTGCCACGATCCCGTGAAGGCGCTGGAGTAGCGGATAGTGCAGCGGCCACGGCGCTCGATGTGGCTTGCTTCGTGATTGACGTCACCAAACTCATCACTTGCTCCATCGAGAAAGTTGGGTCTGGCTGAACGGTCTGCACTGGTTTGCGGACCCGGAATCCAGAAGACCTCAGTAGGGGCGAGGTGGATCCCACCGCTGCTGTCGGCGCATCATCGCCGTCGTTGTCGGAGTTACACATATTATTGATTTGCACCAATATATCACAGAAATACACAGCAATAGAAAATGACAGGAAAATGTTTAAAAGATTATAAAGAAAATACCTCACTTCAATTCAGGGTGTTTATTCTTCGAGCAGCGAACCAAGAATGTCCTTCCATTTTTTTTTTTTTTTTTTTTATTTTTTTTAATAAATGGCATCTCGCAGTTCATCCTTTATGAGGATGGCTACTGCTTAACCGGACTTTCCTGTGGATGCCTCGAATTAAGGCCTCCAGCCAGGGCATACAATAACTTAAAAACTAAGCGACAGCGCTAAGGGTAACCCCCTGCGGGGTTCGGACCTCGGCTCAGGGCGTCGCTGGAAGAGGACAGCAAGGGACAGGCTGGATCGGTATTATTATTAGTGTTTAGGGGCGAATTTAAAACTACAGGCTCAGCTGCGCGGGCTGGCTCGAGCAAGGGTCGGGGCGGGCACGGTGATGGTGCGGGACGTCGCGACGGGCCTCGGCGGCGAGGACGGAAGGACGGATGTCTGAGCTTGTGTTTGTGTTGTCGACTGAGAGTACTCGTGGCCTTACTGCTCTCCTGGAGGAGGGTAGTGGCGTCGTCGGGGATAGTGAGGGTATGCCTTGGTCGGCGAATCCTACTTATGCGGGAGGGAGTGTATCGGGAGGCCGCCGCAATCAGGGGATTGGGGTGCTTTATGGCAGAGTCAAAGAAGCGCTTGGAGAGGCGTTTCATGAACTGCTGGATGGTGGGGAGTCTGAGATCTAGATGCAGATTCACATTTCGGACATAGAAGGGGGCTCCCGTGACCTTTCGGAGGAAACGGTTCTGGAGGGTTTGCATTTTATGCAGAAATCGCGGCTTGGCGTGTGCGAAGACTACGCAAGCATAGGTCATGATGGGACGGATGACCGCGGTGTAGAGGCGCAATTTGCACTTGAGTGACAATTTGCTGCGGGCAGTTATCATGGAGTGGAGCCTACCGAGAGCGAAAGAGGCGCGCGAACGCGCCGTCTTTATGTGCTCGTTGAAGGTGAGGTTGTGGTCTAGGATGACACCTAAGTATTTGGCTCGCTTTCCCCAGGGGATCGGCTTGCCATACATAGAGATCGGGCGCGGGAGGGGGGGGGGTAGTTTGCGCGGTTTCGAGAAGATGACCGCCTGACTCTTATCGGGGTTGACCTCGATTCTCCATTTCCGGAACCAATCGCTCAAGGCGCTTGCGGAGGTTTGGAGGTTTCGAGCTATGGATGACTGGTTGACACCCGAACAGTATATGGCAGTGTCGTCGGCGAAGAGCGCCAACTGTGCCTTTTTACTGTTCGGGATGTCACTAGTGAACAGGGTGAAAATGAGGGGAGACAGAACGGAACCCTGGGGGACTCCGGCGCGGATGGGGTGAGGGGGAGAGAGAGCGCCCTCGATACGGTAGCGGAAAGTGCGGTCCGACAGAAAATCTCGTAAGATGAGCACGAGACGGTCTGGCACACCTAGCAGGTACAGCTTATATAATAAGCCATTGTGCCAGACCTTGTCGAACGCCTTCGCTATATCGAAGAACAGGACGCCTGTCGAAGCACCTCGCTGAAAAGCAGCGCTAATGTGCTCGACTATGCGGTGGAGCTGGTGGATGCACGAATGCTTCGTGCGAAAACCGAACTGTTCGGGGGGGATGAGGCTCTTTGCTTCGGCATAGTCTTTGAGGCGCTTATAAATAAGCCTCTCGTAGACTTTACCGAAAACATTTAGCAGACTGATGGGGCGGTAGCTGGAGGGCTCAGACTTGGGCTTGCCTGGCTTTGGGATGCCTATGACTGTGGCTTCTTTCCACATTTGGGGGAAGATGTTGTTGCTCAGGGCGCCATTGAAGATGGCGGTCATGAGCAGTATGAGGGGGGCGGGGAGGAGTTTGTACACCCTGTTGGTGATACCGTCCGAACCGGGGGCTTTGCGGGTTGCGAGTCCTTTTATGATGTCTTGCACTTCGTCGGGAGTGACGGGAGGCAGAGGATCATCAGGGTCTTCGACTGGCGGGAGGGAGGCTCTCCGTTCGACTTCAGCGTTCACCTCGTCGAGGTGCGCTCTGTCTACTGGTTGAGAGCTGGGAGTGCATTGAGCCTCTAGGCTGTCGGCTAGGCATTCGGCCTTTTCGAGGTTTTCGAAAGCGACCGTTTTGTCGGGGCGTGTGAGGGGAGGAACTGTGGCCTCTTCAGAGGAGCGGAGCTTCCTCTGGAGTTGCCAGAAGGCGTGGTGGGTGGGCTCGAGTTCGCCGATCAACTTATCCCATCCCTCGGAGCGCCACTCCCCTATGCGTTTCTTTACAGCACGCTGTAAATGGCGCATGTGGGATTTGTTCGCGTCGCAGGGAAAAGAGTCGTAGGCACGAATGGCAGCGTTCTTCTCGGTCATCAGTTCACGTACGTCATCGGGCAGTTTCCAGCGATGGTCTTCCATCACTGGAACTTCCCGTGAGCAATCCGTCAGTACGGATTGAACGTGCTCTGTGAACGAGTCGATCGCCCCAGTCGTGTCTGCGACTGAGATAATTTGCTCGGGGATGGAGTCTAGGTGGGGAGACGTGGTGGATTTCAGTCTTTCGCTTACTTTCCTCCAGTCGGTGACTGTTTTGGTCGGGGGGGGCTGGTTGGGGTCGTGCGGGGGGCCCGAATAGGGGGCCAGGTGCAAGATGACCGGGCGGTGGTCAGAGTTAAGCTCTTGTACCGTCTCGATAGACTGCAAACGGAGGTTTACATTCTTGAGAAGCGCTACATCGAGAACGTCAGGAAGATGGGCGGGGTCGCCCGGGAAATGAGTGGGATACATCGGAGCGATGATATCGAAATTGAGGGAGTCGCCTAGTTTGAACACGATCCTACCTCTGGTAGAGGTCGTGCTGCTATTCCAAGCGGGATGTTTGGCATTGAGATCCCCCGCCATGATGACGGAGTCACTCATACCGAAGAGGGTAGTGAAATCGGTAGTGAGAGAGATGGGATCCTCCGCACCATTGGTGGGCGGGATATAGGCGGAGATGATGGTGATTGCGGGGTGACCGGTCATGCCGAGCCGACAGATAGAGATCTCTAGCTGAGAGATTAGGGCGGGCGGGTCTATCGGGATGCAATGGAGGGACTTCCTATAGTAGATGAGTGTACCGCCCTTGTGGCAGCGAGCCCTGTCATTGCGAACTATCTTGTAGTTGGCAATGTTCGGGTTCCGCAGATGGGGCTTCAGGAAGGTTTCCTGGACTAAGAGGACATCGAGCTGGTGATCGCGGAGGAAGGCGGCGATCTCATCGCGTTGATTTTTAATGCCGTTTGCATTAAAAAACCCTAGTCTAAGGGATCGGGGTTTGGTAACGCTCATTCTTTGTAAAGCCATTGGAGCTTTTTAGAAGTTGAGGGTTTGCATGACTTGCGTAATCTGAGGATACGCATTGAAAATCTCGGCGATGCGCCGAGGATTGCCGTTACAGGCTTGGATTTCCGCTGCCATGGCATTTGCGGGGGCAATAAAAGCTGCGTAAGCACCGATTATTACCTCCATGCTGCTAGGCTGGGGGCGGGAGGCGGGGGTCGGGGGGGACCTACTGGGACCAGCGGGAGCCCTGGGCGCGGCGGCGGGAAGGGCTACCGGTGGGGCTACTGGGACCGAGGGGCCTACTGATGGCGCGGGGATGACAGTTGCCATCAGCGCTGGGATAGTCGGGGGTGGGGGGGGCACCGAAGCTGCGGGAGCTTTGAGGTGGTTGAGGTTCGCCCATGGGGAGGGCCTTTGGGGACTGAGCCTATCGGGCATCTGGGAGGAAGGGATCGGGATCCTCACAGAGGGGCTTTCCCTTTGCTGACGGTCGCTCGCGCGCTTCGTCAGTTTGGGAGAAGAAGACTTGGGAGCCTTGGGGCAGCCACGGTAGTTAGCCGGGTGCCCGGATTGGCCGCAAAGAACGCAGCTCGGTGGCTCTGTGCACTGAGAGCGGTCTTTGGGGCGGGGACAGTCTGACGTGCCGTGGGCACCTAGACACTTGACGCATCTAGGTGTCGCGTAGCAGTGGGATTGGGAATGGCCATACAGTTGGCACCTGTGGCATTGTCCGATGAGGTTGGACTTCCTGGGTTTCTCGATAGAGATACCCGAGAGGGAGCAAACTGACTTCACCTTGAAGATGGGGTGATGTCCTTCAGTAGGGTCGCAGATGACCAGGACCATGTCGTAGACTAGGCCCTTCCATGCTTTGTGCAAGCGATGGACTGCTGAGACGGGGATGCCTTGTGAAGCAAGGTCTTCTTTGATCTCCTCGGTGGGGATTTCTTTGGGGACGCGCCTGATGATTACGCGGGTGGGGACTTCCTCCGGAAGGGAGTACGTATGGAAGGGGTAAGCCCTTGTCTGGAGGAGACGGGTAAGGTCCCTGTAGTCCGAGGACGAGGCGACCGTTACCTTAATACCCTGTTGGGTTGAGCGGGCGTTCGTGTAGTTGATCTTTTGATCAACACACGCTTTGGAGATTTCTGTCCATTTGGACTTATCCTGGACATAGATGGGGGGCGGGGGTCGTGGCTTCTTTGCGTTCGAAGCGGGAGGGGTAGCCGAGAGGCTAGAAGCGGGGGAGGCCTGCGGTGCGGCGGAGGGTGGGGTGGGGGGGCGGGGAGCGGGGTTTTCCGCGACCGACTTTTTGGCCTTGTTGGCGTGAGAGGAGGCGTTCTTCTTTCTCTTGCCTCCCTTTCCGACGACTATATAGTCGTCTTCCGAGGAGGACGAAGAGTCAGAGAGGGCTTCCTCTGAGTCGGATTGAGATTGGGGTACGGACGTGTCCATACTCTCCTGAGTATCAGCTGCGATAGCGGCTGGCACGGAAGGTGCGGGATCGGGGACTGGCACGGACGGTGCGGGTTTCGGGGCGGACACGGAGGGAGCGGGTGATGGGGCTGGCACAGAGGGTGCGGGTTTTGGGGCGGGCACAGAGAGTGCGGGTTTAGGGGCTGGCGTGGAGGGTGCGGGTTTTGGGGCTGGCACGGAGGGTGCGGGTTTGGGGGCTGGCACGGAGGGTGCGGGTTTAGGGGCTGGCACGGAAGGTGCTGGTTTGGGGGCGGCGGCTGGCACTGAAGGTGCAGGCGAGGGGGCTGGCACGGAGGGTGCGGGAGGGGAGGCGGCGGCGGCCTCGGGGATTTCGCCTGAGTTTGGCGGAAAGAGGGGGCTGACTAGCGCATCGCTGAAGTCAATGTCGATGTCTAAGACCGAACCGGGAGGGCGTCTAAAATTTATGAGACGCTGGCCATATTGGGTGAGGAAAGAGGGGTCCTTGAAGAGGACCTCTCTAGCGAACGCCAAAATGACCGCGTCTGCCATGATCGGGAAGGGGGCGGGGAGAGGGAAGAACCATGGGGGGCGTGAAAACCTAGCACCCCGGGTGGATGGGCCCGGGGGTGTGAGATCCTACCCTCCCTGTCGGGTGTGAGACAGGGAGGTGAGTACCTGAAGTGAGCCCTAAGCTTGTGACCCGTCGCCGATCTTATTGTGCGAACGGGGCCCTAACCAGTCTGTGCGATGGGTGTAGAGACACCCTAGACCGGCTTCTAGTACGAAGGGGTTGACACACCCAACCGTACTAGACGCGAGCTGTGGACAAGGGATTAGTTACGAAGCTAGAGCTGACTAGGAGCCACCCCCAAGGCCAAGCTTCTAGCTCCCGATTCCAATTGACAGCCTCGCCCTGATGGGGCTCGGCGGGTGAGATTGGGGCACCACCCCCTTGGCTTCGTTGGCACCGTGAGGTATCCACCAAGGACCACGAAACTGTGGTTTTTACCCGGAAGGGGCCAAAAACCTCGACGATACGTGTGATGACGATTCTCTCTTAAAGAAACAACTTCTATCAACCACGCCTTGAAAAAGGCGGCTATTGACAGGGTGCGGGCGTAGTCCGGAGACTACTGAGCTCGTTACGGCTAGCGTAGCGAGAGCGGGCGGTGGCGGGGCGGCGAGGCGGTGGGGGCGTGCAGCGAGCGAGAGCGGGCAGCACGACCGTCCACGGCGAGCGTCGAACGGCGAGTCAATGTCCTTCCATTCGCATTACAGCAGTTTTTATACACAAAATTACCGCCAAAACTTGGCGCCAAGCTTTACCGCCAACTAGCGGATAATTGTCAAACTAATTCTAGATTGTCATTTTAAACAATTCAAGCGGATGTATCAAGATAAATCCTTAATACCAACATAGAAACAATATAAAGTTAACCGGAAACTACAATATTTAAAATTAATAAAGAGGAGGTATCTAAATAGAAACTTTATACAAATTCAACCGGAAACCACTTGTTATTTTAAATACATCAAACTAAACATGACCGGAAGTACAAGAATTAATTTAATAAATGGAAGTCAGATTAAGTACAAAATAATCAAAACAAGCTTAAAATTAAAATTAAATAATGGTTTAGCGCCCATAGGTACTATAAACAGACCTTATCATCTTACAGTATTGAACCCATCCTGAAAGGTAAACTACTCAATATATTTTTCCTTTCTTCGACCTAAAACAACTTTAGATACACAGGCGATAAAACTGTCTTCCAATCAGCCCTTTCAAAAGTGACACACTTTATAGACTACAGTCTAAGGGATAGACTATAGCCTAACGCCCTTATAGAGCAGTAAAATACCTTAAGGGTGACACTGTATTACGCAGGCAATGCGTTGTGAACGTGAGGGTTCAGTATTTATAGGCTGATTGATATATTTTCACCTAGGAAAATCGGGGAAAACGGTTTCGTAAAAGATTTACCTACCGTTTTGCTTTTCTAGAAAAAAGTCATGCCACATCAATGTTTATTTATTGTCTTTGGAAACAGTTCTAGTTTTTATTTGTGTGGTATTTTTCATTTTAAAAGTCTTTTAAAACGGTGTGTTGGTGTTTCAAAGAGGTCAAAATAATAAAAAAAAAAATTGAGGTTATAACAATTAACGGGCAAAGTTGCAGAAAACTTATAAGGTTTTGTTCTGTTTCCACTTTAGTCATTTTAGTTACATTACAAACTTATATTTGCTAACGTGTTTTATGTGATCTAGGTACTAGACAGAAACGAACACTGCCAAATTCGATGATTCATTTGTGAAACCCATAATAAAGTCGTTTCTGGAAAATGTCCTGCTCAGATAGTTCGCTTTTGCCTACTATGACGCAAAACAATCTCGAATCGTGAACTTTTCTCAAAACGAAACAGCATACTCGTACATTGAAGCATACGAATAAGTAATAAGTTACTTATTCCTAGATTGAAGCTTAGTTATCAGAAGGCCAATTATTACTCTCGTAATTTAAAACAATCAAAATCTAGTCGCAGTGTCAGCTCGGCGACAAACAAATGTCAAAAACTTGTGAAAATTTTGGGAAATTAGAGGTATTTTTGACAGATTGAGACTGAGATCAGACTGTGAACGTATTTAAAATAACGAGAATTGCCCATCTGATGTCGCAGAACATACTGTATATCGAACGGCATGACCAAATATACAGCGTGTGTGCTTTTGTTTAACTTCGCGAATAAATCTAAACTATTGCCTTTGTTCCATTTTATCGTACCAAAGAATCTCACTCCTATTTGCATAATAAAGGGATAGAATATGGGCACCTATCAGCGATGAACAATATCCATTTTATATATAAGCTTAAATCCGACCCCTGTTCACGATAACCCGGAAATTATCTGTACTTGAAAATGAGTGAGATAGATCCTTTTTGCTGTTACGGCTGTACGTTAGTAACTTTTGGGCAAAACGTTCGTTAAAGTTGATTTTAATTTATTTGAATGGCAGTTCTGAAAACAGTTTGTTGGGAAAGCAAAACGAGTTGTGTGTTTTATAAACATTGGAACTATATTGAAAAAAACTCAAACTCGAAGCATTTATTTCAATTAAACCAATTGTAATTGGTTTAATTTTTGAATAGCACTATTGATTTGTCAAGGGGTCGTTGGTCAGTCAGAAAGAACGGGCAAGGAACTCTACGGACACGCTTGTAAATCAAAATATTGTTACAAAATATTGGTAACATCAACGTTGATTTTTCAGTTGCTAACAAAACAGAAAATGATGTTGCGCTATTAAAAAACACAAGTTGTCAATAGTGTCATATAAAAGAAAAAAAAAAAGAAAGAATATACGTTTATTTGCGACAAACACCATACTATACCATTACTGAACCACACTCCAAACACACCATATTGACATCATTATTTAAAAAAAAACCGTCTTCTTTTAAATAATGATGTAAATATGGTGAGTTTGGAGTGTGGGTGTGCACTATAAGAAGTACCTATGAGTTTTCATTTGGTGTCAAATAAAGCATATTCTATCTTTCTATGGCTAAGAGTAACAGCAGCCTTTTTACAACGTAACTACTCAGCAGAAACAGTGTTCAAAACCAGGACTGATTGCAGTAGCGCATAAATAAACATGGTTCAAGACTTCAAGTGCTGCAATTATAAGCTGTAGTTATTTGCGTTTAGAACTAACAGAAGCTTTGAGCGACGTTGCAATTACTATTGGTTCAATCTTAGACTCAGAAGGGGATATATATTCGTCTGTTCCAAAAAGCTTAGATAAAGTATTAGACCAGCAAAAGTTTCACATACTTTTGTGTTATTTTGGTAAAATGCCAACACCTACATAAAATTGTCTACTTTGTACCTAAATGATGTACCTACAATAAATTGGATCGTCCATATAGGGATGGATGATGCACAATAAATTATTAATAAAATAAAATAAATAATAACAATAATAATTATTTTTTATTATTTTTATTAATTATTGATTAAATTTATTTTATTTATGATTTTCTTTTATCGTCAAATTTTGGACCTCAGCCATCGCTTTCCATCGAGGTCGAGTTCAAGATCACTCCATCGACTAATAAAATCAGTAATATCCACCTACCAATTGACTGACCAACCAATTGATTGATTTGACTACCAATTGTTTTACAGGTTACAAAGGTTTTCAGGGAAAAATGTTTGGACTGGCTAAATACTCGTCCATTAAATAATGCGATCAATTACCTAGCCTTTTCCCAGCTACGAGTATGTTGGCTTCCCGTCCAAGTGGATTCAGCTGAATAAATGTAAAAATAATTAAATTAACATGAACATATTGCCTGACTCCACAACCCAGTTACTCGTACTGGTTCTCCTAAAATGATGTATTATTTATGTGATTATTTCCGTCCCCAGTTCTGCCTAAATCTGGGCCATCGATGCATGGCCTGAAGCGCCGGTACAGGCCCGGTATGAAGCTAAAAGTGGAGTGCATCAGCCGCCACTCGCTACCAGCTGCCAACCTGTCTTTCTTCATCAACAACGATGCGGTAAGTATCAGGAAAACGTGTGCTTTATTATGCGCTGCACGGATCAATTGGTCAACTTTATTTTCATGGAATTAAGTTGGTTTTAGAATGACAAAGACTACTGAAGAGGTTTCTTTAACCGTTTCATTACAAAATATAGCTATACATACTATAACAACATACATATAATATTCTGAGAACATACATAAAACATTCTTTCGAACATTCTAAAAACATAACATTGTAAGACTGTTATGTTTCAGATTTATCATTATTTTGGAGTTTGGTTCGAATTACAATTAAAATCGTTGCCAGACAGGATTATTTTAGTGCCAGTGTTAAAGGTGCCACATTTACTAATACTCGTAGAACATTTTTCTGAACATAGTTTTAGCACGTTTTAGACTCAATTTTCAAATATCTTTAGTGCCAATAGAAAGTGAACTTAGTACAATGAGCTGAAGGTTCCGTATAACAGAGCAAGTTGATACTGTAGTGTCGATTAAAAGCGTATATCGTATTTGGAATTTTTCGAAGCGGTAGCAGGACTTGTAGAAACGTTCATCATTAGAATATTGTTTCAAGTTAGAATATTGGCGTGTCTTGTTTTTATGTAAGCAATCAAACCTTGAACAGATTTTGAAAAAGTCCGAAGTGTGACGTCATCAGATACTAAGAAAATTGAAGGAAATCTTACTACGCAACTAATTACGTCAGTAATAAGATTTGCTAAAGAAAAAAGGGTTATTTTAACCATGTTTAAAAATAATGTCGGTTTGTGCCAACTTTAAGTACTAAACTAAAATATCTATTTATTTGTCTCTTTTATCTAAATAAAATTATGAACTTTAAAAGGTTAAATAAAAAGAGGTGTCAACAAAAGAAAATAGAAAAGAATACTACAAATTAATCTTGAAAAAAAAAATAAAGGAGTTAAATGAAGCAAAGCTTGCTACCTAAGTACTTTAAGCATTTAATCAACGCAAGCTCATTAAGTGCTCTTTCACCAGTCATTTGTACTTGTCAACATGTATTTAATCTTGGTTTGTTTCGCAAATTGAAACTTATAACCAGCATAAAGGATTATTTTGGAAAATTGACATTTTATGCTTGAATTTGGTTTGAAACTAAAATAAGTACCTATATCAGTATCAAATCGATTCGGGAATCTTTAATTTAGAAAGAAATAAATAATAATGTTTATTGGAAACAGTTCGTGAAACACAAAATCAAAAAAGTGAAAATAATGTTTTGACTACAATGATGTTTGCCTCACGGCCGCGCCAAAAAGGTTCATTTCAGGGCCCAGGGCGGGTTGGTAGATGTAACTCGTATGTCTTCGATTTTTTTATTCTAGAACATGCCGCTTTCCTCACGATATTTTTCACCGCTACGGGCCTATTAGGTACCTGTTTATTACCAAGTTGCGATTTTGCGATTTTTTTTTATTTGCGGTTTGATGATTTGTTTAACATTTTGTGCAATCAGAGAACCAAAAATTAGTAAGTAAAATAGTAATTCAACTTCGATTAAGAAACCAAGTTCTATTAAAACTCTGCTTCCTAATATGAGAGAATCATTAGCCGGGTATAATAAGGTAGGATTACACATTCCCACAAGCTCAAACATACAGAATCGTTGTGAAAATGTTTGACTTTTTAACGAGCTTTCTTAACGAGTTTTTTGAAACTAGTTGCGAAGTAAGAGTTGATAAGCGGTTGCGGCTCAAATTTTAGGTCACCTTAAATATAATGATTCGAAACAAGTTGCCAAAAATCAACTCTGTGTACTGGAAGTGATATCCGCTTTTGAGAGATAATTTCTACGTTCTCTGCTCGACAAAGTTTATAATTTGGTTCATAATGTGCTTTAGTTACCTACGTCTTATATTACGTATATTTACATTTATTAGTCAGTGTTTTGAAAGGAACGCAAGGAACTTTGTCAGTCTGTTACCATTTCACATTTTAACGGCTGAACGGATTTGGAAGGATCTGGGTTGGGTTGGACATAGGATAATGTCTTTTTATCCCAGTATTACTTTCCCGGGAATAATTTGCGACGCCCACAAGGGCGAAACCGCGGACAAGCTATATACTGTTGTATTAAGTATTAAGAGAAAATGTTCACTAATTGTATACTAGGTACCTGTGATAGCTCGTTCAAACCCACGCCACACTTATAATTATAATAACAAGAGAATACATAATTAAACCAACGTTTTTGTAATACCGACGTTGAGATTTATTTATGTTTATTTTAATTGAGATTTATGTTATTTTCTGTACATATCATTAAATTATTATGAACTTGAAACACACAAGTATCTACTCATGCGGAGTATCCTCTCGAAATCAAGTAAGTTCCTAAGTAATTCGCGAACAACCACACACACGAACTTAACAAAGGAAGTCAAAAGATTTCTTAGAAAATACATTATTTTCCTAGTAGATCCATTTCGATTTGTTCAGCAGTTTTCCCCTTTGTCTCGGGCAAGAATACCAAGCTGACAAGAGCCCCGCCGAGGTTGATTCCTGTGTAACAATACACTACAGTATGTGTTCCGAGAAAGTTCGCTACGGCCGTAAAACCGGCCAGCTGGATGAACGACATGAACCACGCTTGTGTTACTAAACAGCCCATAACCTTTGCTCGTATCTGAAATAAAAAAAAAAAACAAAATAATAGTAACTAGGAGAAAGAAAGAAGAATATTAATATTTTATAGTTTATTCACAATTAAAACGAAACGTACGTAAACAGCAACTTAAGCGCTTCACACACGGCAGCTGTAATGTATATTAATGTACATTACATCCCTCTATAATGTACATATACATTATAGCTGTCGTGTGTGGTCTCGTGGCGATTTCTATGGAAAGATGTAATGAGATGTATAGTGCTATAATATACATCTTTACATTATAGCAGCCGTGTGTGAAGTGCTTTAAAGCTAAATAATTAATAAAATAAAATACAGGGTGACATCCCCATCGACGCGCACTGAAACCATGAATTCAGCACATGATTGTAGACCCACTAGAGAAGAAATTTTTCATCGTGTAATAAAAAATGTATGGAACAGTAATTACTTTTTTAATAACCGTCGATAAATTTCAACACTCTGTGTTCCATGTATTGAATCCATGGTAACAGGTTGCGTTCATGTCCCTGACATCCTGTAAAAAAATTAATTACGTTCGTTGATAAATAAGTACCAATGTGTATGGTGGTGTGGTGTGTGTGATGGTGGGGTAAGTATGACTCAAATCATTGAATAAATCAATCTGCCTAGCCTTTTCCCAAATATATTGGGGTCGGCTTCCAGTCTAACCGGATGCAGCTGAATACCTGTATTTTACATGGAGCGACTGCCTATCTGACTTGTGGGGGTCAGACCCGGTGACCGGGTAACATACCCCTTAGTAAGACTGGTAATTTCCCCTCTTGGTAAATTTTCAGTTATTTATTTTAAAACTTTCCTCGCTATATTCGTAAAAAATATTATCCCTTTTTTGGATAATTCAGGTTGAGCTCTTGGCTTTAGGCGATTGGTTTATTTATGTAATCTGATTGATGAATACATTATTTGTATTCAATATTTTAATAGTTTCAGTAGCGTTATCGCATTTTTCAATATGAGTACATTTTTGACGAATTAATACTTGGATTAAACAGTTTATAGAGATGACAACGTAACCTTTTATAACTATCTATACTAACAATAAAGCTGAAGAGTTTCTAGTATGTTTGTTTGACCGTGCTAATCTCTGGAACCACCGGTCGGATTTTTTTTTTTCTTTTTCATTTGATAGCCATGAGGAAGGCTGAAGGCTTTTAACATCACCCTATGGCCCTTAGGAGCAGAGCAAAAAAAATTTCTGTATGGACGCTAAGCGAAAACGAAGTGATAGCGCGGGCAGGCGATGCGATGCGACGGGGTGGGTTTGGGGGACAAGAAATTTCACGCGGACGAAGTTACGGGAAGAAAGAAGCTAGTATATTATTAATTGATGTCGTTTTTTGTGTCTGTCGCGTTGTTCTTCTAAACTAAACAACGAAGTTTGATGCGTTTTTTAACATCATTTAGAGGAAGTTTGATGCGTTTTTTAACATCATTTAGAGAATTTATTCCGAAAGGTTTATGTCTATAATACATACAAGGTAGTTATTTATATTTAACAAAGATACAAAAAAAAATTACAAATTGTTTATTTTCTGTATCAACTCGTTTACATTAGTTTATGATTGGAGCCTCCTTTTAAGCATGATGACGCCTGTGTTAAGATATAATAAAGAAATCTTCATGTTTTTCAGACATAAAAGGATAGGTAGTAGGTAGGTACATACTCGTATTATATTAGGTACACGAATATTTTGTTTGCACTAATAACAATATACTTAGGATGTTGCTAAAATTTATATCCGAATTTTTTTAACATAACCCCTTAAGTAAGTGAAGGTTACCCTCTTATGACGAACCTACCCTCCATTAATTACGTCATATAATGACAGACAGAATAAATTTCACTTAGTCACCTAATTTGTTAGCATACTTCAAGACAAGGATTGACCCTAATCGACGTGGTAGCCTAAATACTCGGTCAAAATAATGAGCCTCCGAAGAACTAGCGCATGTTTGTTTTGATTTCAATAAATAATCAGCTTTTGTTTCATACAAAATTTCAATACCTACTTGACCAAAATGTATGAAACAGCTGATATTTTTTTCGTGATTTCAGAGTTGGTCCCATAGTGAAAGTTGTTCGTATTCATGGGTAGAACACCCTGTAAAAATTTGGATGGTGATTAAAAAATCTTCCTGTATATTGCCCTGTCTTGGTAAGTCTGACAACCAGTCTTACCAAGGCGTATCGTGTTACCAGTACCAGTAACTACTAACAGGTCAGATAGGCGCTATATGTAAAATACTGGTATTTAGCTGCATCCGGTTAGACTCGAAGCTGACTTCAACATAACTGTCTATAAAGCTCCATTTAATCGAAGCAAGCTTTTTGCCTGCGGCATACAATACCTACAATTGAATCAGTAAATGACTTGCATCGTCTAAGCACTGTTAAAAGATGGTGCACCTTTTTTATTTATTTTTTTATTCTTTACTAGCTGACCGTGTACTTCGTAGTTCGTACTGCCTCAGAATTAAAAAAAGTGTCACAAAAAAGAAAGAAATGACTTATTTGTTTGTTGTCAAATTTATAGTGCGTTCAGAAACCTATTTTGTAACTAAACTTAGAAAGATATAATTATCAAGCTACATAAAAAACCTGTCTTGATAATACACTAAAATAGAAATAAAATAAAAGTGTAAAGGAAAGACCAAATAATTGAATAAATCAAACTATACAATCTTATTACCTCCGTATTATTTAATTTCTGAACGCAACCTGTTTGACAGGTACGAACAGTTTTTATGGGATAATAAAATTGTCGCTTTTACAATTTTCCTTACAACTTTTTAATATTTCCTCACATTTTAAACCTTTCTTGGACTTCTACAAATATTTCAAAACCAAAATTAGCCAAATTGGTTCAGCCGTTCTCGAGTTTTAATGAGACTAACAAACGTCATTTAATTTTGTAGGTACCTAATATACCTACATTTAATTAGGGACTTTGATGACCGCAATGAAGGCCGCAAGAGCCCGCTGGATGTGTGAAGCAGAACAGGTCGAAGTGGAGGTGCTTGCGGGAGGCCTATGAAATGATGATGATGATGATGACGCAATGCATATGACAGTCCCAAACTTTTATAATAAATAACACCGTATAAATCAGGCTTTAAGGTGCTTTAAGTTCCTGGCCGGACTGCCGCCATGGGTTCTGGAGGCGATAGTCCTTGCGCGCCTGTATGAGTGGCGCGCGGAGGCACTACGCCGGGGGGAAAACCCGCTTCCGCGGCAAATTGCTGCGGAGCGGACAGACCTCCGGCGCGATCTCATGGCGGCATGGAAAGCGCGACTGTCGCAACCCAGCGCAGGGCACGCCGCGATAGCGGCGGTAAGGCCCCTCTTTGAGGAGTGGCTAGAGAGGCGTCACGGCGCCCTCACCTACCGCCTGACGCAGGTCCTCACCGGACACGGATGTTTCGGGAGGTTCCTCCACATCCTCAGGCGGGAGGAAACGCCCGGGTGTCACCACTGCGAGGATCGTCCAGAGGACACGGTGGAGCACACGGTGGAGGTCTGTCCCGCTTGGGCAGAGCACCGCCGTGTCCTCGTAGAGGCGATCGGCAGCGGCGGCGACCTCTCGCGCCCGGCCCTGGTCCAAGCCATGGTCCGGGGCGAGAGGGAGTGGGAGGGAGTCACCTCCTTCTGCGAAGCTGTCATGCTAGCGAAGGAGGTGGCGGGATGGGCGAGGGAGAGAGCTGAGAGAGCCGCCCGTCCCAGCCGCCGCGGTAGACGCTCCGGGCGTCGGGAGCCGCGTGACGACTCCCGGCCACCGTAGGCGCGGGCCTGCGGACGGCGAGTAATGGGTAGCTCGCCGTCCGATCAGGACCAGGCCCGTGCCGGACGGCGCGTATGTGTTCCACGCGCGCCTCAAAGAGATGTCAGCATTGAACGGAGGGGCCCGTCAGGGCCGAAGCCTGCCGGGGCAGCGGGATTGTCCGAAAGGGTTACCGCTGCCCCGGAATATAAAGGGCTAAGGAAGGAACACGGATGGGTTTTAGTCAGTAAGAGTCTGACACTCCCTTCCGCTCCACCCAGAGCGGGAGGGGTCATTTGATGATTTCCCATCCTTAAAAAAAAAAAAAAAAAAAGGGAATTAGATTGGTTTCTTAGACGGTGATTCATCGGTGACGATGAAAAGTGAGAGACGGACGATTAAGTGATCAAGGACGCGTCACGTTTAGACACATTTTGTTACATGGGAGAGAAGAAAAATATAATTCTCTCTGTATCTCACACCAAATCTCTAATCTCTAATTTTTTTTTTAAGAAGTTTCACTTCTATCGCGTTCTGCATGCGCATTTTTTTTTTAAAGTACATGAGTGTATTTTACTTTCTAACTTCGATGCATAATCTTTTAGACTTTATGCCCGATTTCCACCGTTACGGAGAGAATGGGCTGTCTCAAGAAACCAATAATCTTACGTTATTTTGACATCTCTCCATATAGATTCAACACAATATACTTTTGTTTGTTTTGGGGAAGCCGAGCCTAAGCCTTTTACGACTGCCAAAGTGCCAACGAATAAAACAGAGCACTGAGGTTCGGCTCATAGTTTTCCAATAGAAATCAAAACAGTGTTATGTAGTTATATGAAATCTGAATGAAAATAGGCGCATCAAAAAACCCGTCCGGCCAAAAAAGGAACGGTGAAGAGGAATACCTAGTCGGTTAAAAAATTCGTTCAAAACGAACAACGCTTTTTATGGATATTCCAATACGTAACCAAACCCCTTTTGTGGACTAAAAACATTAAGCCGACGTATATTGATGACGTGTTCGATGTATTCTAGAATGTGGGCAGCGTTCGCATATTTTCTTGAATTTTTTGTTTGACATTGACTAAAAACGTGAGAAAGTGGGGTTGCTGAGGCAAAAGACTCATTTACATTATGCTTTTACTTTGTTTAATAGGTGGTTCACAAACTCTTTTTTTGACAATAGGTAATCTTGTTTTCTGGTAATTGACTTCTTACTGGAAGACCAAGGCGACGGCATAGACCATTTCAGACACTAATCTCCATGATCTGACCAAGATTATGTCTGGACATTAAAAGAGACTGTGACCTCTGAGTTTGTTTCGGCCTTTCTTCTCAGAGCAGTCGGATAGGAAACGCCTTATCTAGTTTTATTTTAAATTGAAGTGTAAAAGTGTTTGTACAAACCTACTTACAGAAATAAATATCATTTATCATTTACCTACAAGTTTAAAACATTTTTTTTTTATGGTTTCCTTCTTCAACTGACTACCTGAAGTTATGAAGAACTGAGGTAATGTAGTATTTCAATACCAAACATAGCAAATGAGTCAAAAAATTTGATTAAAAAAATGGTTGTTTCAATTAACATTTTTGCGTTACCTTATATGGTTTGGAGTCCCCTTTTGTGCATCGCAATGCTTGTGATAGGAGACCCCGCTCGTCCATTTATCACTATTTAAAAAAAAAGTCATGGAGAAGCATAGTTTATCGTCTACCCTCGTACATTAACGCGCGCTACCATGCGGCATAGCGCGGCGCGTTCCGTCCCGTGCGCAAGATCTTGCACCGCGCGGCTAGTAGTTCTGCACGTTACCGCGCGGCCATATCATATGAACTTAGCCTTAAGTAATAAACAAAAAGGCAAAGCGGCGCGTTTGTAGCAGGGCTTGTTAACGTTACCAAATAACAAAATAATAACCGTTAAGTAACGTTAATTTCAATTTGATACCTTAATAACGTTCACAAAAAT
Organism: Gortyna flavago; assembly: GCA_963669345.1. Taxonomy (NCBI): domain Eukaryota; kingdom Metazoa; phylum Arthropoda; class Insecta; order Lepidoptera; family Noctuidae; genus Gortyna; species Gortyna flavago. Next base: position 5,858,464 of record OY770129.1, on the reverse strand, counting down.
GTAACGTTACTTGGTCACATTACCAGTAAAGTAACGTTAGCGTAACGTTACCGCAAATACATCAGTAACGTTATATTTACCGTTAATTTAGCTACGTTGCCGTTCCGTCTGTTTACATTTTTGTGCGCTCGCGCGGGCGCCTCGCTTAGCATTGGATTAGATGCACTGTTGCCGCTCCGCCACGCGCTAACCGCGCCGCCTGCGCCGTCGCCACGTAATACGTAATACGTGTCGCGGCGTAATACCATGACGTTCGACCTTCGCAATTTATCACCCTAAAGTAGGCATGCCTACTCAAATCCAAACGAGTATGAATGTTAAAATCGTAATTTGTAATTCGTTCGTAATTTGGCCGTACGAAGAAAGAAAGGGATGGATATTGAGATTGGCGATAGTGAGATAAAAATGAAAATCCAAGATGGCGGCTGCACAATTTTTTTTTATCATGGGTTTCGTTTTCATAGTTTTTAAGGGTGCTGAAGCCAATAGTGAGGTCAAAATGAAAATCCAAGATGGCGGTTGTAATTTTTTTATAATTATTCATCATGGGTGTCGTTTTTATGGTTTTCAAGGGCTCTAAAGTCGATAGTGAGGTCAAAATGAAAATCCAAGATGGCGGTTGTAATATTTTTTTAATTTTTCATCATGGGTGTCGTTTTTATGGTTTTCAAGGGCGCTAAAGCCGATAGTGAGGTCAAAATGAAAATCCAAGATGGCGGCTGTAATTTTTTTTTATTTTTTCATCATGTGTGTCGTTTTTATGGTTTTCAAGGGCGCTAAAGCCGCAAATTCCGTGGTAGTTAGACGTTGGACGTTGGCGTTAGACTATTAATTTCTGCATGTCTAAACAACAATTGTAATAACCATAAATAAGAACAATTAATTACCTTGATTATTGTCTTCTGCATGAAGTACGCCACATCATAAATGTAAAACATAAAAACACAAAACAGCCGCTACCTTTATTCTATGTAGATCTTGAGCACAAACACAACAACAAAGAAATCTTTAAAATCAACAGAATGAATTACGTAAAAGTTTCATTTGAAGCACCATACAAAAAGCTGGACATTTTACAGTGTAAAAGATGTCAAAGATTCGGACACGCAAAAAACCAATGCAACAGACCATTTAGATGTGTAAAATGCGGGGAAGAACACTCAACAACAAGCTGTTTAAAAAGACCGGACACCGAGGCAACTTGTGCCAACTGCCAAGAAAAACATCCAGCAAGTTACAAAGGCTGCACAAAATACAAACATTACAAAGACCTACTTACGAAAAACAAGACAGGAAAGGGCAAAGAAACTAATGAAAACACAAACAACATAACACAATATCAATACCGCAAAACCCCAACACAAACTGTACAAGAAAAACATCAAACTAAGAACCTCTTCAATCACTCGAAACCAAATATCACATACGCACAAGCGACAAAACAAGAAAACTCAGCAGGATCATTAACCGACATCAAGGACCTAAATAATTTTGGGGAAGTACTGGACGCCATGTTCAACAAATTTCAAAACATAATAAATATTATGTTAGACAACATGATGGATCGTATGATCCAATTAATCACAAGCCTTATAAAACACCCCTAAACCTTAGAATAATCACCTGGAATGCCAACGGGCTGACAGAACGTCGACAGGAACTTGAACTGTTCTTGAAACTTTAAAGAGTTGACGTGGCTTTAATCTCGGAAACAAGGTTCACGCAAAAAACCCATTTCAGACTTAAAAATTACATGGTGTACGCTACAAACCATCCTTCTGGTAATTCACATGGAGGAACTGCAATCATAATTAAAGAGAACATCAAACATTATTTTTTTGGGGAAAACAGAACTGAAAAAATACAAGCAACTTCAATCAGGATCCAGGATAACAATATAGAAACAACAGTGTCTGCTATCTACTGCCCACCTAGGAATGTTATTACAAGAGATGAGTTCAAGAATTACTTCAACACTCTAGGAAACAGATTTATTTGCGGTGGCGATTGGAACGCAAAACACGCCTCCTGGGGCTCCAGACTAACCTAGCCACGGGGTCGACAACTCTATATAGCCACGAACGAACTTAACCTATATTGCGCTTCACATGGTATTCCTACATACTGGCCTGCGGACTCACAAAAGGTACCAGACCTATTGGATTTTTTCATCACCAAAAATATCCCGCTTGGACAAATAAATGTAGAGGAATGTACTGACCTGTCGTCAGACCATACACCAGTAATTATCAATGTTCACTCTAAGGCCATTCTAACTGAGTACCCACAAAGACTGTATAACCACACAACAGACTGGGGCAGATACAGAACCAAAATATCAGAATCCATTAACTTGAACTTGCCATTAAATAATGTAGATAGCGTTGAAACAGCTATCGAAACGCTCAATAAGCTTATTCACATAGCGGCCAAAGAATTTACGCCTTTTTCAAGACCAAAAACAACACAAATTGCTCACTATTCTAAAGTAATAAAGGATAAAGTAAATGAAAGAAGACTGCTGCGGAAAAAATGGCATTCTACGAAATATCCCCGTGACAAAAAAGTTTTCAACATGGCCTCTGAGGAACTTCAACAAATGATCTGCCAAGCAGAAAACGAGCGTCTACAAAAACAATTAGCAGAACTTACTCCTAATAAAGACACCAACTACTTTCTATGGAAGATAACAAAAAGGCTGAAATGACCGAAAGAACATATACCACCCATAAAAGCTCCTGATGGCAAGTGGGCAAAAACAGATATTGAAAAGGCCCAAGTATACGCGCAACACTTAAAAACTTTCAGCCCCTTACCAAGCAAAAATCCTGAACACGACAAGGAAGTCTCCGAATATATGGACGCACCACTGCAAATGAACCTACCACTAAAAAGTGCAAGCCCCAACGAACTATGGAGAGAAAAGAAATCCTAAAACTAGAAAAGGGTAAAACACCAGGCTATGACTTAATCGACGCACAACTTCTCAAGCAGCTGCCTAGAAAAAGCATAATTCACATCGCGGCCATCTACAACGCCTGCCTAAGACTAGCAATTTACCCCGCTCAGTGGAAAATTGCGCAGGTTATAATGATACCCAAACCAGGCAAACCGCTCCACGATGCAAGCTCCTACAGACCAATAAGCCTACTCCCCGTGTTGGGTAAACTCTTCGAAAAAATATTGCTGAACAGGATGCGCCCCTATCTACCGGAAGTTATTCCTCTTCACTAGTTTGGCTTACGAGAGAAACATGGAACTATTGAACAGATACACCGTATTACGGATACTATAAGTCGTGCACTAGAATGCAAACAGTTCTGCTCTGCTGTCTTTCTTGACATTAGCCAGGCGTTCGACAGAGTGTGGCACGAAGGACTTCTCTTCAAACTTAAAAAGTTACTGCCTCACTCTTTCTTTCCGATTCTACGATCGTACATACACAGTAGATGCTTTGAGGTGAAATTTAACAATGAAGTTTCTTCTTTAAATGAAATTTGTTCAGGAGTACCACAAGGAAGCATATTGGGACCCATCCTATACTTGCTTTTTACCGCAGACCTTCCAATGCACGCTGATACTATAACTGCCACCTATGCAGATGATACAGCCCTTTTGTCGGTACATGTGGATCCGGCTATAGCATCAGCCAACATACAAACCCACATCCATGAAGTGGAAAAGTGGCGTATTAGGGTTAATCAAGGAAAATCTGCTCACGTGACCTTCACCCTGAGAAGGCAGACTTGTCCCCCAATAAGACTTCATAATGAAGAGGTTCCTCAAGCTGAAGGTGCCAGATATTTGGGTATGCATCTGGATAGAAGACTCACCTGGAGAAAGCATATCTGGACCAAGCGTAAACAGCTGGATACGAAAGTCAGATCAATGAACTGGCTGATAGGTCGCAAATCAAGCCTGTCACATGAAAGCAAGATAGCTATCTATAAGACCATTCTCAAACCAATCTGGACTTACGGAATCCAGCTATGGGGTACTGCTAGCAATAGCAACATAGAGATTCTTGAAAGATTTCAAAGCAAGACACTGAGAACCATGCTAGATATACCCTACTATGTAAGCAACAAATATATACACGAGGACCTAAGTATCACTACCGTCAAACAAGAGATCGCTAGATATAGTGAAAGCTATCAGACGAGAATATCAACTCATGTCAATGAACTGGCATCCAAACTAGAAGGCACAGGAAGTATTAGACATTCCCGATTGAAACGGCATAGTGTCTCTACACTTACCGTGAGATTTGGTGACATATGATAAAAGGGATTCATAGGAATTCCTTACGCTATTAAGACATAGATCGAGATACCTCATCTGAATGGCTTATTGTGTTAACACAGATTGCCAAGTTACTGTATTCATAATTAAAAAAAAAAAAAAAATATTGTCTTCACTCATCTTCATGTTGGATAAATTATCTTATCAATTAGGTATCTCACTTATTACTTCTCACGCGTAAGAATCGGCAATGTTTTGATCGGCACGGCATCACAGAGCGGGGCGACGGCGGGTGGCCTGCCCCCGCGCGTCTCGTCCCTCTCTACTTCAAACTCACTAGATTAACCGTTCTAAAAGTATCGATAAAATTAACGTTAATAAACAACTAACGTTAATAATGATTACCGATAAAAAGGAGCTAAAATAACGTTAAATCCATTAACGTTATTTTAATATTAACGGTAACGCTGTCAAATCAAGGAAACGTTATGAAAATTTTACCGGTATTTAAAGCCCTGGTTTGTAGTGTAATTTAAGGTATGTACGTGTGTGTGTGTTAGTGTGTGAGGATGAGTGAAGGTGTGCAGTATGGCGTGTGAGTGATTTAAGTCTAGTGGTAGTTAGATATTGTTGTAAACGTCGTTGTTTCCGCGAAAACATTCAATATTTCACTCGAATCAAAGTGACTAAGGTAATCGATCCGTTAATAATAATTAGTACTGCTAAGTAATTTGTTTTTGTAGAATAATACCTATTGATGATAGATGAATCTGAAAGTTATTTAAATTAGTGTTGGTGTCGTATTACCGAAACTTCAATGTTTTTAATCTTCAAACCATCTTCATTTAATTCCTTTATTTAATTAATTTCTGATAAAGCCATCAAAATTAATTAGGTAGTTATTTTAATTTGCCACCTCTTTCTTGTTATTTTCGTGAAACGTCAATGAATATTAATGGATTTACGATGTCTTCCAGATTGAACTAGCATTCAATGCAGTCGTGGACTACCTACTAAATTCACATTTATGAGTCAGCAAATTCTATACAAATATTTCTTTACGTGATTCATTTGAAGTTAGATTGACAGTTGCTTATTTGAAAACGTTACCTACAAAATGGCGACAAGGTAGATCCTTTTCTTAAGAAGAGAATATATTGATTGCGTGGCAGAACAAAACGGTTTAAGAAATTAATTCCTCAAAAATAATACAATTCACTTAATCATGAGAAATACAAGTTAATCTTAATAACACGCGAACTTATGAAGAACGGTACTCGTAAATAAACTGTGGGAAACAAGGAAAAGTGAGAGTACCATTGCGTAACGTTTATTATATCAATTTAGTATGGAAATAACAACTTCGAAGAATGTAAGCAGCCAGTTCACGATTCACCCATAAGTAAAGTCCAATATTTTACTACGTGAGCCCCAAAAACCTAGAAGGCACAGAAAGCATGTAATTTGAAATTCGGCATCGCGTCGCCGTCGCCATTTTAAGGTAGATAGAAAAAGCGTTCCAAATAGCGCAGTTCTGAATTCAAATTCCCGGGAGCAGACATGTAAATCGCCTAGAACTCTACCGGTGTAGTTCCGAAATCTAATTAGGTACAAACTTTGCCTTGCCCGATTATACCAATACGTTTAGTTTTAGACGAGTTATTCATAGTTTTTGTTTTATGTTTTAGTGGGATATAAGACTATCGGTCTCAGTAGGTATAATATGTATTTCTTGTTTCATGATATACCTCTGATAGTTTAATATGAGTGCTTTTCATTTATTGGACCTGTATTTTTTTTTCGTTTGATTCAAGTATTTTCCTGTCCGCTAAGGTCTTTCCTGCCCACTTTGTACTGTGGTGGTATTTTGTGGGATGTCAACTGCGTAACGGCCTAACTTTGAATAAAAAATTAACAAATTTTCAATCTAAAAAAAATTTAGAACCTGGAAAAACTGCCCCATTACATAAGTCAAAAGTGTAAAGCTCGCTTCAGGCGGGAATCGGTATGTTGCGATGCACAGTTGCGCCCCTATACTTTGCCCGTTCAGCGAATTACGTTCATCACTCCATTATTAACTGCCTTAATAGGTCTTTTGAATACGTCAAGTCGCGTCACGGACGTAATTCTGCAGGAAACAGGCCGGACTGACGTAACATGATACTGCTCACGCATCGCAGCGATTAGCTGTGTGTTAACGTATAATGCTCGAGTTGATTAGAATCTAATCTAGATTCTGAGCTGTCTAAGTGGCTAATTAATTCCGTAAATAGATATTATGATAAATTATAAATGATTTTATTACTGCAAGTAGGTTTGCGCAAACACTTAAAATCTTCGAAATTATCAGGTTGTGTTCCTCTCCAAAGTCAAAGTCAAACCATTTATTTCAAATAGGCACTTCGAACGTCAATATTCCAGACAACAGACATCATAGAAAATCTATTGTTCGCGGTCACCATTGACCGCAGTGCAGTCAATGCCTTAAAATAAGAACTGATTTTTAAAATTGGCGACCTAGGGACTTTCCTAGCGGGACTATTCCGGCGGGGAATTACTTATGAACTATGAATTCTACTCTATGAATAGGGGAAACCCCAATAATCTGTGTTTTTAAACGTGTGATAAAAAACACGGTTTAAATTAAAACTGTTTTAAATACTATTATAAGCATGTGTTTTAAAACAACTTGTTTTAATCATGCCAACCCAGGTGCGAATACGAAAGGAGAAGATGTCGTGTTTTAGGGAGTTGAGAGTTTGATTTCGAATCGAGTGAGGTTTGTATTGAACTTTACAGAAAACTACCACTGACTTTGAGCTCAGCACTCTAATTGCATAACTTAATTTCAATCACAATCTGAATCATTTTGAAGGATATTGCTAATTCATTACTTCGTATGTTCGGTAAATTTGTATGCTATACAACGTAAAGAATGTTTTTGAACTTTCAAAATGTAAGCCATTGGCACTGATAGTGTGTTACGTAATTGCCTTGCTGATTGGCAAATATTAGATGCCTGGCGTTCAAGCCGATGCGACATGAGTAGGAGATTTCATGTTTTAGGGAGTTGAGAATTTGATTGATGAGGTTTGTATTGAACTTTACTGAATACCACAACTGAGCTTGAGCTCAGTTTTATAACAAACAATAAGTTGTCTGATTAACACGTTCAGTGCCGGGAGCCCTCCTGGAGGGTTCACTCAAATCGCATATGGGATGCCGGGAGCCCTCGCGGAGGGCTCATTTTAAATGTACGTTTTTCTTAGCGAATATAGCATTATAAACTATGAAAATAAAATTAGTCGTATATTTTAACAAGATTTATTAGTATAATCGTTGGTTTTCAAATACCAGCATTTTTATTTTCAAAAATAATTGGGCGCTGGGATGCGAATATTTCAGGGATGGTAAACCGTTTTACGTTTAGGTACAAATATTCACTAAAAATAAACATATTTATTTTGAGATTATAAATTAAGAGGATGAGTTTATAAATAGAAGCTTTTCAGGGTTCCGTATCAAAAGGGTAAAAACGAACACCCATGGTGAAACTTCGTTTGACTGTCAGTCCGTTCGTTTGTACAGCTGCTCATTTCAGGAGCATACTTCGCTACATACAAGTCGTTTGGTTTTGTCATTAGAGTATTATATTATCTGTGGTCATACAATGTGTAACATAATTAACGCAAGACCTCATACACCCCAATTAGAGTAGGTATTGAGTTGAAAGCATAATACAATGACCAAAAAAAATTTTTTTAAAGCTAACTTCTATTATTATTAAGAAAATCGTGTTGACCGTAACACTATTTTATGCATTTAAAATATAGTCTTATTGTTTTGAAATAACATTTAATTTTATTTAGCTCAATCACCGGTCAGTATGGCAAAATCACTGACCTTTAATAAACAAGCTTGTATAATACCTGGTAAGTGGGCAAATTACATAATTTAAAAAAAATGTCTTTTCTCAAAAGTGCTTGGAAATTTGAGCATTATTTTGACAACCTTTTTTGAGATAAATCGAAATTGCTGTACAGGGTGCCTAAAAGGCTACTTTGGCAGAATCATGAAATAGTTCATATTACGCAATTTCATCTGTATGACAGTTTTGTATGGAGATTCGTAAAATGCTATAGGTACACCTCTGCCTAACCCTTCAGGGATATATAGGTGTGAAACTGTCAAACAGATGAAGTGCGTGATAAGAATTGTTGTATGATTCTGCCAAAGTGGCCGTTTTAGGCCCCCTGGCCATACTGGCATACATGCGAGCAGCGGCCGGCAAAAGTTGTATGAAAATCCATATCTGTCCTGGTTTAGCGGCCAAATAATATAGGTAAACTCATATATGTCGTGTTATTTAAAAATGGAACGATCTTTTACTCCAAAACATGGCAACCAAGGAAGTAAAAAAAAAAAACTAATTATCACTTTAACGCGGGAAAAATTATTGTTGTGCGTTGTTCGTCATCGATTTTGAAAGTAATTGTATTTTAATTTCCGCGCATTATTTGAGAAAAGTATCTATACAAGCCTTGGCCACAACTAGGCATTGATGGACGAACGTGTAAATGTGGGCCGAGGCGAAGCCGAGGCACACATACGTAAGTCGTAAGTTAATAAGCTGTTACAAAATAATAACGTTTTATTACTTAAAAAAATATTAATATTGCATAATGTTACTGTTTAAAAAAATATTACATTGCATGAAAATTTCAGAAGAGGTTGGACACCCCTGTCACGGGATCAAAGCGAGCGATTATACTTTTTCTTTATTTTTTATATTTGACGTCTTCACGCCACTAGCACATGTAAATACCCCCAGAGATACTAATTAAAGCAACAAGACGTTCTGAAAACACTAATTTACTTCTTTTTATAGTGTTTTATAATACGGTTTCAAACCTAATGCCGACGACCCTCCTCGAGGGTTCATTTTAGCGCAAACGTAATGCCGGTGACCCTCCTGGAGGGTCCATTTGCAAAATGTATGGCGGCATGGCGTATGAGCTCTATGAAAAGTGGGCGGAGTCGAAAGTGTTAATGCTTGCCAATTGTCGGGATGGGTTCACTCAAATCTGTGTCTCATTCTTCAAACAGCCATTTCAGATATTGCCCTACATTTGTTTCATGATTCAATCTTACATAATATAAATAAAACCCATGTTGTGTGTACCCTTTCTGAAAATCATCAAACTTACTAAGGTAATGTTATATTATGTACCTAATCTTTATCGACTCATTATAGGTACAACTAATTACTGGACCTACTGCTACTAAAACTCCTAGCGATTACACTTCATTTTTCGGTTTATTCCCGATGTCCACCACTTGTTTGGCCACAACTGGGGGACAGCGAAACAACTTTTAAAAATTAATCTCGTTGTCCACCTCTGGGGGACACTTCATGGTTTGAATAGGTCGAATCTGTACCAAAACCGAACCGGGGCACCCCCGACTTCACGTAGTCTTTAGGCTGCTACCCCTAGAGTGTATATATAAAAACCGGAGGCGCGAAGGGAGAGCAACCCTTGCCCGCTGTAACAAAGCATAGGCAATCCGAAGCTGCGGAGTTGAGCATGGGTGCCTATTCCTTTGTTACGTAAGGGCGAAGGGGTTGCACTTCCCGCCGCGCCGGAGATGATGCAGAAGCAACTTTAAAGTGTTTTGAGCTTAGGTTACAATAATTTTGTTCCCCAGTGGTGGACAACGAGAATATTTTTAAAAATTGTTTCGGTGTCCCACAGTGGTGGCCAAACAAGTGGTGGACATCGGGAATAATCGCTTTTTTCTATACTGTTATGTCTATCCGTGGACAGCATTGTGGGTTATATTATTACTAAATCGTTTTTGTTAAATTAGTTGTAAGTTCTTATAATGTAACTGTTTGGTGTTTCTTTCAATGAAAAATAAAATAAACAAAACCTTAAAACTTTTGTCAAAGTTTATTTTCACTCACACAGATGGTACGGGAATTGCTGGCCTAATTAAAAACACTCAATAACAAAAAAAAAATATCAGTAGTGTATATCTTAGTACCTAAGTGCAATCAAAAACCCATTAACCTAATTGACGAAGTTCTTCAGGTCAAGTACGTTATTTTGAAGTACCTTCCTGACCCTTTGTAATTTAACTAGCGGTGAACAGTAATTATAGACATTTCGAAATTAAAATATTTTTAATATCTACAGTAAAATAAAATTACCAATCAAGCCTTTTCCCAATTGGGGTTGGCTTCTAGTCTAACCGGATGCAGAGGAATACCAGTACTTTAAATGGAGCGACTGCCTATCTGACCTTCACAACCAAGTTTCTTGTTATACAATACCCCTTTATATGACGTTGTCAGACTTTCGGGCTTTTGACGACTCGTGACGACTGTCAGCCGGGACAAACGGGCTAAACGTGCTTTTCGAGGCACGGAGGGGTCTGTATGTAAAGATGGTCACCCATACACAGATCGACCACGGCAAACATAGCTTAACTTGATCGATCGATCGTTATTACTTAGCCACGAGCTCCCATTGGCTGGCCCCGAATAACTGTTTTTAACCGATCTACGGCAGATTCGTAGAATTAATGCTTTCAATTCTAAATTTTAATAGCGGTGTTTGTGGTCTTTCATTTATTTTGTTTCTCGTAGATATTTCGAGTAATACAAAGCTTTTCAACGCTCATGGTCATTTTTAGTCCCCTGCGGATTGCGACCGCGAGCACTGAAATTATACTCTGCGAACGCAAAGTAAAGTGCAACACGATACGATCTATGGAAGCAAGTTGCTTTTAATTTAGTGTTTAAGTAACTTACTGGAACAACGCTTGGGAAAAGAAAAACTACCCACTTAAAACGAAATTGTTTGTTTTAAGAAACTGGCTTTAGTTTTTGTAGAACATGGAAAAAAAAAACTGACGCGAACGAACCAGTACAATTGTATACTAGAATTAGGTACATACAATCAGCCTTTTTTTTTTTTTTAAAGATGGGAAATCATCAAATGACCCCTCCCGCTCTGGGTGGAGCGGAAGGGAGTGTCAGACTCTTACTGACTAAAACCCATCCGTGTTCCTTCCTTAGCCCTTTATATTCCGGGGCAGCGGTAACCCTTTCGGACAATCCCGCTGCCCCGGCAGGCTTCGGCCCTGACGGGCCCCTCCTTTCAATGCTGACATCTCTTTGAGGCGCGCGTGGAACACATACGCGCCGTCCGGCACGGGCCTGGTCCTGATCGGACGGCGAGCTACCCATTACTCGCCGTCCGCAGGCCCGCGCCTACGGTGGCCGGGAGTCGTCACGCGGCTCCCGACGCCCGGAGCGTCTACCGCGGCGGCTGGGACGGGCGGCTCTCTCAGCTCTCTCCCTCGCCCATCCCGCCACCTATACAATCAGCCTCAATCAGAATTAGTCATCCTTAATATTGAACCTTAAATTGAGGACCTCGTGGCTAAGTAATAACATGCCTGCTCCGTTGGTCTCGTGGCTGAGCCCACTGGGGTCCTGGTGTCGATTCCCAGGTCAGGAGTTTATTGGGGTTTTTAATGGGAATTTCTTCGTAACAGCCCGGAGTTTTAAGTTGGCGGTGTCCGTAAAGCACGATGACACAACACAATGACAATGACAGATCTAAATCTGTATAACAGTCGTTATGAGTAGTCGGAAGTCCGAAAGTCTGACAACCAGTCTTACCTTAGGGTATCTTGTTATCTAGTAAGGTTGTGGAGGTCCGATACACATTCGCTCCATATTAGGAACTGGTATTCAGCTGCATCCGGTTAGACTGGAAACCGACCCCAACATAGTTGGGAAAAGGCTAGAAAAGAAAGAAGAAAAAGAAAGAAAACACGCTTATTTGCGGCAAACATGACACATCAAAATAAACACAAACAAAAAAATAATAATAACAACTGGGGAGAAAACATGCGTTACATGATCTACACAGAACGCAGGCAGATAGCGCGAGGCAGACAATGATGTAGGTATTCCTTATATTAAGTATAAAATATGTATTAAGCTTATTGTAGCTATACACAAACACCTAAATTATAATGAAACAAAGCTTGTGAACAATATAAATGGACTATGTTTTCATAGTTCTGAACTTAGTTACTTAGTATCATAAGTGTCGATCTAACGTCATCTTAATTATGTTGGAGTACACTTGTGACATTACTGCAAGTGTATGAGAGCCCCATAGACTTATAAAAAAAGATAGACTTCGCACCGCGCATATCGAAAGTGAAGCACCGTACCGATCTATGTATGCGTGGTTGACGATTGACGCTGTCGTGTCACGTAATGGCGGCCGGTCGGCGTACTATGATGTAAATGTAAGCGTGAGGCGTGTTTGTACGGGTCAGAGCCCATTCGTCCCCTAAGATTCGCACCCTGTGCCCACTCGTCCCCTGGAACTTTTGAGGGGCCCATTCGTCCCCTGAAGAATATTTATTTTTATTCATTCTTCTAATATAAGTACATGTATATGTGTATACTGCAGCTTGGTAGTCCTGGTACAGTCGCGCAGAAAAGGCTAAAATAAAAAATATAGTAATTCGGTAGATATCATGTTTATTTCAAATAAGATTAACACATACAAAATCAGTCCTAGAAACTAACAAAATACAACTCTTTTACAGAAATCAGCCTTGATTGACCATCATATAAATCAACATTAAATATAAAATATGCAAAAAAAATAGAACACATATCAACAGTAAATAATCACTTCTTATTTTTTTGTATATTTACCAACTACATACATGCAAAATCATAATAACTTAAATCTAAAAAATTAGAACAGTACAAAAAAAATACTAAAATCACAGTAATTATTGAAGACTAGATATATCAACATATATTTTTTTTTGTATATTTACCAACTACATGCAAAATCATAATAACTTAAATCTAACAAACTATAACTACAATAACAAAAAATTACTAACACACCCCGCGCATATCTGGAGAGTACCTACTTACCAATTTTAAACACCTTATCTATTATTTGTAACCCGTTTTTTTAACAAGCCATTCGTAGTGAGACAATTTTACATCGTAAGCCTATCGACAAGTTATATTATTATCATGACGGATTATCATTCATCATAGCTCTTTTTTCAATGATCTGTTATGATTTATTAAATTAATTCCGTTAATAAACTGTTCACAAGTGTACTATGTTAACCGTTTCTTATGTAAAATATAGCTAATTTTATCTCAGGGGACCAATAGGCACCTGAATAGATGCCGAATCTTTAACTTATATTGTATATATATTAAAGGGGACGAATGGGTACCTTAAAAATAATATTTTTTATTAAAATATTAATTGGTCCCCTACTAGGAGACCAATGGGCACCTATATAGGAGCCGAATCTACAACTTTTATGCTGGGGGACGAATTTTAGGGGACGAATGGGCTCTGACCCGTTTGTACAAACGGTCCGGCATACTACTTACTGTGCTTCACTTTCGATATGCGTGGCGCGGAGTCCATATTTTTTTATAAATCTATGGAGAGCCCTATATTATTGCCAATATGAGAAATCTCATCGAGCTCACGGCTTGTAGGTATTTTCGCCTCAGCCGTCAGATTCTTTAGAGTTTAATGAAGACATAAATTGTAATAAACCATTATAACCCTTTCGAGTCGGCGGAGCATACGCGAACATCTCAAGTTGTGGTAAATATGTAGATTACCCAAGCAACAAGGTTGGTAGTGGAGTTGACCGCCAAGGTGCGCCAGATATCGGGTGTAAAAAGACGCTTTGTGGCAGAGGTTCACTTGGTCTCCCGTAATAGTGATGATTTTTTTTATAGTAAACCATACCTTAACACTTTCTGATTACGGAGATATTGAAGGTAAAAGTTCCAAGGCCAGTACCCTGAAGCACAATGTTTTACGTGCGTTATATTGCGGTTCCGTGATTGGTATTTTTACACCCTTCTACCGTATCGTTACTCGAGAAAGCTCTTTAAATGTCAATAGGAATAGAAGCAACAGACAATAATTATTAAAAATCTCTCATAGGTAGTGTGCCTTTCTGCCGCGCTAATTAGAAACGTAGTAAGGAAGGATTTTTGGAGAATTGAGTAACATACAGATTCTGAATCCTCGTAGGTAATGAAAATTTTTAGGCGCCATTTACTCGAAACTATGAATAACCTCCTTACTGCACTTCTAATTAGCGCGGCAGCTTTGTGGAAGAGAAATAAATTTCTATATATTATTATTACTCTTTCAAACAAAAAGGGCATTTAAAATGACAGTAATCTCAATTATCTTTTTCTATTCAAGTGCAGTGGTGGCCCAGTGGTAATGGCCCCGACTTACAAGTTGTAGGTCGTGGGTTTACGCAACGCTTTACTTTGTGTAAATTATTTCATCCCCACACTGCTCTCAAAACGGTGAAGGAAAACAACCTAATATTCGAAGACATGTGACATCTACCAATCCGCACTGGGCCCGCGAGGTGGATTATGGCCCATTCCCTCTCACAGGAAGAGGAGGCCTGTGTCCCAGCAGTGGGAACATTATAGGCTGATGATTATATATTCAATTAAAATCTCAAACTGTAGGTAATAGCTGGTTGGACTGACTCGAATGTTCAAAGGTAAGAAAAATAATAAAATTAGATTAAACGGGTCACGAGACTAAAATACTGAAGCGAAAAATAAATTGCAGAACTAAAGCGAATGTATTTTTTGAAATTTTAAAGCCACGCAATTTTTCAGCTGACAGGACTATAAGTTAACAAGACAAACGATAAAATATCGATTGAAGAGAAATAATGGTTGACTTTTATAGACAAACTAGCAGCGCCCCGCGGTTTCTTGTAAAATCATAGATAATGACTTTTCAATACGCATTATATCGCTATCATTATTTTTCCTTTTTGTTTGTTTCATGTATTTTTTGTGTTATGTATTCTAGTGGTGTACAATATAAATACATAAATATATAATTATATCTTTCAATAGTAACTGGGTTGTGGAGGTCAGATAGGCAGTCGCTTCATGTAAAATACTGGTATTCAGCTGCATCCGGTTAGACTGGAAGCCGACCCCAACATAGTTGGGAAGAGGCTAGGCAGATGATGATGATCTTTCAATAGTCTCGCTCTTTCTAATAGTCGTCTAGACCCAGAGCGTTTACGATGACAACGTAAATAATGTTTCTTTTTTGTAATGTATCCGTGGGATTAGACGATAGATTCCTGGTTCCATAGATTGTTAGACAAACTAATCAGTTGGAAAATATCGGATATACACCAAAATAACAACGCTTTTCATATAAATAATATCGTAAAGGGTCGAGGGTTTCCCAGGACTGCGGTGGCCGGGACATTGCGTCCGCAATTTACCGTGGAATGACGTCTGAAACGTTATTTATGAAAGTTTGTGTGTTTTATATTAGAGAGTTTTTGACACTAAATTCAAACCTCCGGTGCCATTATTTACATGAAGACCGTGCCAGGTTTTTTTTTTGTAATAACAACTTTACTGTGTCTGGAATCATCTTTACGAAACTTATTAAAACACTAATCATCACCTGCCTAGTCTTTTCCCAACTCTGTTGAGGTCGGCTTCCAGTCTAACCGGATGCAGCTGAATAATAGTATTTTACATGGAGCGACTGCCTATCTGATCTCCACAACCCAATTACTGGGTTATACGATACCCCTTGGTAAGACGGGTTGTCACTTTCGGGTTTCTGACGACCCGTAACGACTGTCAAAGATCTACGAATGACAGCCGGGACCAACGGCCTATCGTGGAGTCTCCTATCCACAGACCAACCGCGGCAAGCGTAGCTTAACCTGATCGATCGACCTATGAGGCTGTTATTATTTAGCCACGGGCCCAAATAAATCTAGTCTAGAGAACAGGCGTTACCAAAACCTATTTTATGGAAAACCTTCCTAAACACATTGTTAGAAACACCTGTACCGATAAACAGAAAAAATCTGCTAATTTACCTTTTTATCTACGATCTATGTATAAAAGGTTTTTGAGTGCTTTTATAGCTACAAGACATTTAGGCGATGAATAATTCTAAGCGGATAATGGCTCTGTCAGTTACCGGCTAAATAAAATAAGGATTTTGTGATATTTAATAAACGCAAGCAAAGAAAAAGAAGGAAGTGAGTGTATTATATTAGAGTAAAAATTTTAAACAAAAATGTATGAAATGGGAAGATTGTAATTTAGCAAAAAGCGGAGGCTACGTTTTTTTAAGCTTTGGCATAAAATTATTCTGAAAAAAAAAAAAAAAAATGTTGTCTGTAAAGTCGGTTTACGGACGATAATTTTACGTGATAACGTCATAAGAGATAGAATGAGTCACAAACCGAACGCTTAGGCCGATCGTGCCTCTCTATCGCTTGTATCGCGCTCTCGCTTGCACGCTCGGCTTGGGAGGAACGTGACAATGAGTCATGCTTTTTCGTGCGTTCATCGATTTATAAGACGTTATCATGTCAAAAAATCTGCTGTTCCCTACATTTATGTTCGCGAAACTCGTCAAAATTTAGGAAACAGCTGATTTTATTTTCGTGATTTCAGGTTTGGTTCCGTAGCACAGAATAAATAATAGTACTTAGTACAGACGGCCGACTCTTTAATCTTGAAGAATGCCGCTTTTATAATAGCCTAAAAATCACTTCCTGCCAATGCGCAAGCCAAATTGCACTTAATCGCCGCGCTTGAGAGTTGTGTCTTGTCCGCAACATACCTACACCGCTTAACCAATTACTAGAGCTGTCTGGAAAGAAAAATAAAATACGGTACATACCTTTGTATACTTTGTACTTATGAGTAGTATCTACAGTTTTTTCACTTTCATATAATATCGTCTTACAAACTGAACGAAACGAAAACCTTACAAAAATATTGCCTCAGCTCTTGGTCTATTTACTACTTTAAAGTAGCTACGTAGCAAATAACAAAGTAAGTGAGTCCCTGTTGTCTACATAATCAAAATATTTAGTTATAGTTAATCCATGGTAGGTAGCTACCCACAAAAACAAAAATACTTACTAAGATCGAATTTAAATAGGTACTTTCCTACCTGATAAGTATGTATTAGAAATAATATTCAGAATTTTGCCCGAGTACTTGAGCTCTACGTCGGGTTGACAGTTTCTAATTACTTATGGACATTTGAACCCTCTAACATGTTTGTTGTGATTGTCTTGTGATTTTTGGTCGAATTTGTTAATCCATTTTAGTCGACTTTTAATAAGTTGTAATACCTACACAGTCAGAGACAGGGTAGGACATTAACAATTTACGGTTTGTCGTTATGTAACTGGTCGTTTAGAATCCGCAATTAAACGATCTCATTAAAAAAAAAAAACAAGTAACCAAAATAAAACAGGTACGGTCTACTAATCAGTTTTGATTTTGCTCATGTGTAACTTACTTGTGGTCATGACTGTACCTACATAAGTAATATTCAGAATTTTCCCCGAGTACCTGAGGTTTACGCCGGGTTGACAGTTTCTAATTAATTATGGACATTTGAACCCTCTGACATGTTTGTTGTGATTCTCTTGTGGTTTCTGGGAAGAATTTGTTAATCCAGTTTGGTCGAGTTTTGATAAGTTGTCAGTCAGAGACAAGTTTGTAGGAACATTAACAATTAACGGGTTATTTGTATGCAGCTGAAAGTTTAGGATCCGCCATATTACGATCTCATCTAATATATAATATAAAAATGAATCGCTAAATGTGTTGTTAAGCGCAAATCTCGAGAGCAGCTGAACCGATTTCGTTAATTCTTTTTTTGTTGTGTTCAGTATTGTCAGGACAAGGTTTGTATCGAAAAAAAGTTGCACCCGTGTGAAGCTGGGGCGGGCCGCTAGTTTAAAATAAAACCAAGTAGGTAACTCAAAGTAAAGCAGCCGGTCGATTCTGTTAGAATCTCACCGTGAGAAGTAAGGTAAAGTGAGCTGTCATTCCATCTACTGCTAAAGATTGACACTAATGACAGCTCACTTTAAGCTCACATCACCCGAGTATCACGGTGAGATTTTTACAGAATAGCACTACAGTACGGTCTACTAATTAGTGTACAGGGTGAATTTGAGATGTTACAAGACCCCGTTCAATTCCTAGTTAAACTAGAAGCTTTTTCAGCAAAAAAAATCGTTTTCTCTTCGCAATCAAGCTTTTGCTCCTTTAAGTACCTAATTTGCACGGTTTTTACGTAGTTTCGTTCTGGAGTACCATCTCAAAAATTCACCCTGTGTACAAGTACAGACGCCAGCACATCAAGCTACTACAATCTGTCAAATTTCTTAAATAGATTTTCAACTTTATCACTGAAGCATATGTTTCAAAGTTCATTGGGGAAATTTGACAGTTTCAGGTGGCTTGATGTGCTGGCGTCTGCACAACGCTACAAGGTTCTTTTGACGTGAGGCCAAAGTCGGAACTAAAGCCGCCATCTTGATTTGTCAATACAATTTCTATGACAGTTTTACGAAGTTTTAGCAACAGCGTCCCCTTGGCAATGTCATTTAGGCGCCATAAGCTCCTTATAGCACTTTATACAGGGTGGCAGGGACATCGATGCGCAAACTGTAACCATGAATTTAGCACATAATTCTAATTATTTTGAACAAAATTGCAGCGAGGGTTGCAAAATGGCGTCGGTTATTAAAAAAAATGCGCTGTTCCTTAAATATTGACCGCGTAGGTGTTGCACTTTTTTATGAAACAGCAGTTTTTTTTTTGATAACCGGTGAAAAATGTCAACTCTAGAATCATGTGCTGAATTCATTGTTACAGTTAGGTATTACAGAACTTCTACTTACTTGAAAATTGAACATCTCAGCCATTATGATATAGGGCATTGGTGATATTCCACCTGCGTAGACCGCGACGTACGTTACTATAGCAACCACAGGCATCCAACCCGGTGTGGAACCTCCTTGATGCTGTATCAACATCGTTGTTCCTAAGACTGCATGTGATAGTACTGCTACTGCGAAGGCTATACTAATGAGAGGCTGAAATAGAGAGAGATGGCACATTTTTATTATGATTGCTAGATATACATAGCTTCTAACTTTGAACACTTTTTTGAAGGCTTTGTATGAACGGATGGTAAACTGCGAAATATTTGCTTAAAGTTTGCACCCAAAGGTTCAAATTCCCGTGTCAACACATCGTAACTTTAGCAATATTATCATTAGTGCAATTTGCTGAAACTGACTAATGTTAAAACGTTGAAATTAATGTTTTGAAGACATTTTTCACGTTTCATAGCCCACCATCTCCCACTCTGTTAGACAAGATGACCTTAATATTTTATCGGGGTCTGGTCGTAATATTTAATATTTTGTCTAGGACTCATCCCAATCATCCCACACTGTCTTTCATGGTCTGTCGCGACGCCGCCGTCAAGTCATTACTTAAATAAATGTAGTCCTATATCGCCTCGTAAATATTTAGTGCTGATTATGTCACACCGACGTGGTCCACAAACTAGATTACATCGCCTACAAGCATAAATATGGAACAATCAACTTTATCTATACCAACAGATTGCTCATCTCCTCCGTAATTTAATTTATTATTGATAAATCTTCTGTCGTGTGTTATATTTATGTTATGTTCAATCTTCTGTGTCACTATATTTCCCTTATCTATCAAGCACTATCTTTCTGATTCCTTATTTCCTAACATGCAGAAAAAGCTCGTCATTTTCTGCATCTGTTGCTTTGATTAAATTCTTTGCGGACTCAACGACATCTTTATTTCGTCTCGGAGTAATCGTGCCGTTGCTAGTTCATCTTCCTTCTTTATTAGTTTACATCTTAACACTATCTAGATTCTCTTCTATAATTAAAGTTTCTTAACTGATTATTTATTTAACGAAGTTCGTGTCTCAGTCTGTGTCTTCTTATTTCTTTGAAAACCACTTAAAGTGCAGGCTTTTGTTTAAATTTTAAACATTATATCACAATAAATTTTAAGACCTAATTGTCTGATTTTAATATGACAAATGCTAAATCTGCCCTAAGATTTTATCCATACTTTGTGTTATTACTAAATAGGTTAGTTGCCACACAGTGAGTCTCTTAAACATGTTATTCCAGCTATTTAACAATCTGGAATGACATGTACACACACACACTTTAAAAGCAAAATATGTAAGAAAAACAAAAGAGTACACAAAAACAAAAACAAAAGAGCACACAAACAAAAACCCGTCTTATCGAAACATTAAAAGTTGTAAAAAGTGACGAAAATGATACAAGGAAAATGTCTCTCACTATAAATGTTTGAGAGCTATTGTTTATTTTTTTTACTCTGTCATCCGTCGTCGTAAGGTGTATATTAAAAGTTTTAGATAGAAAAGTAGTAGTGTCAGAAAGCAGTTCCTAAACAAAGTGGTATAACTTAATTTTATTTCGCAATATTTCCCTGTTCTGCGAAACAGAAAATAAACGAATTAAGTGAAGAAGTACTTTCCCACAACTTCAACGTACCTAACATAGTTATATACAAGGGACGTCAAGGCTCTTCAAGTCTTCAAAATCTGGAAAGTCATTAATATTTCCCGACGTTCTGTTTTCTTTTCGTAGAATTGTAGAATCCTTTGATTTATTTTTCTAAGAACGTTGTTATTTCTGACAACTTATGGCATGGTAAACTTACTCTCAGATCCTAAAATTCTCTTGAATTTATCTGTTGCAAATTTTCATGTAAAGTGCTTAGAGTGACTGTTGTTTCGGGAAACTAATTATAGCAGTAAATCCAGCAGTGGACTGCTATAGGCTGATGATGATGAATGGACTCAAATATGTTAGTAACAATATTTTTTAACAACTATATTAGTAAACTTATCCTAAACATTGCCATATAGTATTGAGAATCCCTGCTACAAACTCAACACTGATGTGGAAAGCTTGGAGCAGCGACACCATACACAAGCAGTCCAGTCTGCTCGCGATACACTGCAGTATAATGTTAGGGCTGGCCTGCACTCGGCGCACCAGAGAGGCGCATCTTTTTTTGCATCGTAGCGTAGAAGCAATCGACACGAGCTTCAGCAAACATCCCTGATGCGCTACAGAAGCGGAACAGCCCTATCAACACCCGGGACGTATTATTACACCTACAACACAACTCAAGTAAAAGTAGTTTGATTTCGCCTCCAAACAAGTTAGTAAAGCTAAAGTTTTAAAGCTGACAAAAATGGTATCTTTTACTTTGTCCTTCTAAGTTGTATCAACTGAAAAGCTTGTCTGTCTTATTGGCATGTAGCCAGCCCCGCCATAGTTTGCACGCCGTACGTCCTTTGAACCGGAATGATATTTTTACACCGATTTTGAAAGTCGATACGAGTGACGCGCTACGTTAGCAACGTCCCCGGGTCGGGAATGGATAAAAAAAATTGTGACAGTGAAGCTATTATACTTGTCAAACTATGTAACTGTAAGATAAAAAGTTTGCTACTAAATTCCGATGTCTTGCGTATTTTTAGATACTTTTATATAAAACTTCTTTGTCAATACTGAAAGAATAGTCGATTATTGCAAGCTAAAATGGTTTGTAAGAAAATGTATTAATTTAATAGCACATGAAAGTGAAAATCAAAACGATTCCATTATGAACCGGGCAAGATTACATTGTAGTAGCTAACCACATTATGCGATTCCACAATCTCACGCAAGATATTTATGTGAAACGTGAATTCAAGTAGCGCCTTGGGAATAATATCAACCCTGGCTCAAATGTTATGGACCGCAAGAACAATGCATAATATGAGCGTACGTCCATAATATGAGCGTACGTCCATAAAGATCATAATAAGCATAAGCAATCAGCCTATAATGTCCCCATTGCTAGGACACATGCGTCTTCTCTGTGAGAGGGAGTGGTCCGTAATTTGCCACCCGGGCTCAGTGCGGACTGGCAGATATCACATGTCTTCGAATTTAGGACATGTCGGTTTCCACACGATGTTTTCCTTCACCGTTTTGAGAGCAGTGGTGATAAAATAATTCATACAAAGTAAAGCGCCTGTCTGGGTTCGAACCTACGATCTACAACTCGTAAGTCGCGGCCGTTACCACTGGGCCACCACTACTCTCTAAAGAAAGAAGAAAGATCATAATAATATAATTTCTAAGATGACAGAAAAATATATGTACATAATATGTCGTTCAATTTCTCGAAAAAATATACGCATCACTGCCTCCAAAGTGAAGTACCATTCTATTCTGAATAGTCCTTTGGAGAGGTCTCCCTATCGAAAGTTCAAGGGGCATTAACGATTACGAACCGTTGTATGGTTAATAAGTCCAAGAGTCAAAGGGACAGAAGGTTCGGTCATAATGACACATGTCAACGTAAGTCACCATGCATAATAGTCTAGAAAGTTCTACCCAAAAATTGCCTTGTAAAACTTAATTTATTGTCCTGGGAGCTAATAAGGATTACGTAACATTTACCAAAAGCCAGCTTCAAAACCAGGGTAATAGTCTCCAGTGAACTATTCAGAAATAGTGTGAGTATTTCTGAAAATTAAAGTTTGCAGATGAAAATGTAATATTAACAACATGAATAAATTAGCAGTCCACTGCGATGGTTGTCACCAACGAAAAGGGTTTTTAAATGATTTATCGAAGTCGTAAGTTTTGTAAAACCGAGACACTTTTGAGCTTTTTACGTCAGTAAGGATTTTTAGTTAGTTCACGAAGAAAAAATCCGTACATCTTTACGAAATCTGGCAAGCAAAAGCAAAAAATAATAAAACAAAAACCTACAAATCAGAGCTCAGCGAAATCCCCTGCGAGAAAACAAGAAATGTACAAATAAAACGTTGAAACGCAAAGTATAGGGAAGATTTCTTCTCTAATCCGATCAGAAATAAAGATTAGTCAGCAAACACATTTATCAAAATTACTTTGGAAAGGCTCTCTTACCTTCCGGCCGAACTTTTCCACGCAACTCATTGAGATAAACGAGGCAAGGATCATAACTGCCGGGAAGCTGAGAGTCTGGAGTTCTGGGTACCACGTGACGCCGGCGGATTTTAAGATGGCGGGCGAATACGTTAGAGTTGCGAAGTTTCCGCTGTTCGTTTGAAATGTCACCAGTATGACGTTCAGGATGCAGCCGCGCCGCCATGCTTTGTTTTTAACTGAAAGTGAATTAAAGATTTTATATGGAGCCTGGCATTGATTATTTTAAATATTAAAAGTGATTATTGCAATATCTATCCAAGAAGATGTACCTACCTAAGCAAGTTCAGAAAATATGGATTTTTTATGAACTTTGAACTTTAATATCGCAGAAACGTGACACTTTACGGGGTTTGGTCTTATTATGTTTTTCGTTTGCATTGATGTTAGCTATCGAATTTTAAAGGGTTAATGCGTGACCGCCATTTTGAAAAAAAAAAACAAAATGGCGGACAGGGAGGTATGCCACGAACCCTCAGTCCTTTATCAAAAGTTACATTGAAATTGGTAGTTGTATTGGGTTCTGTAGAGTCTATTTATATTTATGTAAAAGGCATTGTTATTTCAGTTTAAATTAAAAGACAACCTGATAGGTCATCAATTTAAAACATAACTAAGGTTGCGAAAAGAAGTTTCTGTAGAATTATCTTAACTAGATTATGAACTCAGTAGGCAACATGTTCGTATTGTAGATTAGTATGTGTAAAAAAAAAACAATATGTAGGTAAACTCATAAGGGTAAACTAGAATAAAACGTGTTGCATTCTTTCTGATGGCAGCATCTCCTGTTCGTATTGATTATTATTATTGTACCTGATTTATTTCTTATATTGTAATTACACTTGTAACCTGCGTGCAGTAGTACTGGTTTTATCTCCAACTCCCCACGACCATAGCTCTATTTGCTGTAATGTTAGCTGGCTGGCAATACTAGGGATTTGTTGTAGTTACCTACCTAATTTGTAAGATTGTTAATTGTGAAGACTTCATTTATAAATTAAACTGTGTTTAAGATAGTTGGTTGTTTATTTAAATTTAAATACCCGACCCCCTGGCCTCTGGGCTCTTGTTAGTTTGCCGCAGGGTGGAACAAAAATAAAAATATAACAGTAAAAGTACAAAAAAAAAAGTAATTATATCTTGGACATAATATTATTAATCTTTGATGATGATTTAAGCATTAATTTTGGGGATCTACATATTTGCGTTGTATTTAACTGACCTCAAAAAAACTAGGAGAAAAGGGAAATTCTTTGTATGTAGGTTATGTGATATTTTCGGCAATTTTATTGTAATTCGATTTAATGGATGGGTTTTGTCTCAGGGGTGGTCCCATCCCGCGAGGAGATGGTGGAGACTCTGAACAGAGATCCGTGGGGGCGCCCTTACAAAATGGTGCGGAATAAACTCCGCACCTGGGCCCCCCCCGCTGACGCAGAGTCTCCGCCCCCAGCTGGTGGAGGAGGTGGTGAGCGCTCTGTTCCCTTCACGGGCGGAGCATACTCCCCCGCCCATGGCTCCGCCAATTGCGGTGTCCGAAGCGGACCACGCGGACGACGACGACATCCCTGAAGTGACCGGGGTAGATCTGAGAGTGGCGGTAGGCAGGCTGAAGGCCAAAAATACCGCCCAGGGCCCGACGGCTTGCCGGGTAAAGCCTGGGCCCTGGCCTCGACGGCTCTCGGACCCCGACTGGAGGCGCTCTTAAGCGCATGTATGGAGAGGGGCCAGTTTCCACTCCGTTGGAAGACGGGGAAGCTGGTCCTCATTCGGAAGCCAGGGCGCCCTGCGGACTCTCCGTCCGCATTCCGGCCCATCGTGCTGCTCGACGAGGTCGGCAAGCTCTTTGAAAGAGTGATTGCGGGTCGCCTCGTCGGGCACCTAGTGAGGACGGGGCCGGATCTTGCGGATAGCCAGTTTGGCTTCCGCAAGGGGCGCTCTACGGTGGACGCCATCATGCGCGTGAGAGCCCTCACGACGGGAGACGCGGTGTCTCGGGGTGGGGTGGTCGTGGCGGTGTCACTAGACATCGCTAACGCGTTTAACACCCTGCCCTGGAGCTGCATTAGGGAGGCACTCCGGTATCACCGAGTGCCGACCTACCTCCGTCGAGTAGTCGGGGCGTATTTGACGGACAGAGCCGTCATCTACCCCGGTCGCGATGGGGAATGGAACCGGCGAGAGATGTCGTGCGGTGTCCCGCAGGGATCGGTCTTGGGGCCGCTCCAGTGGGACATCGGTTACGACTGGGTGCTGCGGGCAGACCTCCCTGATGGCGTCAGCGTAGTTTGCTACGCTGACGACACGCTGGTCCTGGCGCAGGGGAGGTCGCATCAGGCGGCGGCCGACGCTATGACACGCGGGGTTGCGATAGTCGTGGAGAGGATCCGGCAGTTGGGTCTCGAGGTGGCTCTGCACAAATCCGAAGCCATGTCTTTTCATGGGCTTCGGAACGGGCCACCATCGGGATCCCAACTAACGGTGGGAGGTGGGTTCACATCGGCGTCGAGACGACGATGAAATACCTGGGTCTCGTCCTCGACAGCCGGTGGAACTTCGTAGAGCATTTCCGACGTTTGGCCCCCAAACTGGAACGGGCTGGGGCCGCTTTCAAGCGGCTCCTGCCCAACCTGAGGGGGCCAAACGCCTCCTGCCAGAGGCTTTACGCGGGGGTCGTCGGTCCATGGCCGTATATGGCGCTCCGGTGTGGGCGCGTTCACTGCGGCTTCGA
This sequence comes from Gortyna flavago, assembly GCA_963669345.1. Taxonomy (NCBI): domain Eukaryota; kingdom Metazoa; phylum Arthropoda; class Insecta; order Lepidoptera; family Noctuidae; genus Gortyna; species Gortyna flavago. Next base: position 5,832,510 of record OY770129.1, on the reverse strand, counting down.
GCCGCCCACTACCTGAACGCGCCCCAAAAGGTGGTAGCCATACGGCTAATACGGGGGTACTGCACGATCTCGCGCGAGGCGTCAAGCCTCCTTGCCGGACTGCCGCCATGGGATCTGGAGGCGATAGTCCTCGCGCGCCTCTTTGAGTGGCGCGCGGAGGCACTACGCCGGGGGGAAAACCCGCTTCCGCGGCAAATCACTGCGGAGCGGACGGACCTCCGGCGTGATCTCATGGCGGCATTTAAAGCACGACTGTCGCAACCCAGCGCAGGGCACGCCGCGATAGCGGCGGTAAGGCCCCTCTTTGAGGAGTGGCTAGAGAGGCGTCACGGCGTCCTCACCTACTGCCTGACGCAGGTCCTCACCGGACACGGATGTTTCGGGAGGTTCCTGCACATTATCAGGCGGGAGGAAACGCCCGGGTGTCACCATTGCGAGGATCGCCCAGAGGACACGGTGGAGCACACGGTGGAGGTCTGTCCCGCTTGGGCAGAGCACCGCCGTGTCCTCGTAGAGGCGATCGGCAGCGGCGGCGACCTCTCGCGCCCGGCCCTGGTCCAAGCCATGGTCCGGGGCGAGAGGGAGTGGGAGGCAGTCACCTCCTTCTGCGAAGCAGTCATGCTAGCGAAGGAAGTGGCGGGATGGGCGAGGGAGAGAGCGGAGAGAGCCGCCCGTCCCAGCCGCCGCGGTAGACGCCCCGGGCGTCGGGAGCCGCGTGACGACTCCCGGCCACCGTAGGCGCGGGCCTGCGGACGGCGAGTAATGGGTAGCTCGCCGTCCGATCAGGACCAGGCCCGTGCCGGACGGCGCGTATGTGTTCCACGCGCGCCTCAAAGAGATGTCAGCAGACAAGGAGGGGCCCGTCAGGGCCGAAGCCTGCCGGGGCAGCGGGATTGTCCGAAAGGGTTACCGTTGCCCCGGAATATAAAGGGCTAAGGAAGGAACTCGGATGGGTTTTAGTCAGTAACAGTCTGACACTCCCTTCCGCTCCACCCAGAGCGGGAGGGGTCATTTGATGATTTCCCATCCTTAAAAAAAAAAAGGGGGTGGTCCCATATAATTTTTTATTAAATTTGCTTGGGTAGTTTTTTGAGTTAGCTCCAATAATAATTTTTTTTTCCACTTAGTTTATATTGATGATGTTGTAATAACTTCCTGTCACTGATATTTAAATAGCAAGTAGTGTTATACGAATTTGTGTGGGGTAAGTACTACTTAAAAGTGAAAAACAAAAAAAAAACAACCGACTACCAAAAAATACAATGTAAAGTGAAAAATAACTGGGTTGTCGGTTGCTTTTTTTTTGTAAAAAAGTTGTTTATTATTCCTTTTAGAAAAAATTACAAAACAATATCAATCTTTGTAGATCCCGCCAGGTCGTGTGAGCAGGCCTTACCTTTATTATGTACCTACGTATGTATAAAATTTTTACTCTTCGACTGATATTAAAAAGACAAGATGAAACGTTTTTTGTTACTTACGTATGGTTTTGAAGGAAGCCTTTGGCAGTGAGTTATAAGTAAGCTCTTGATTTTGCATGTAGTCAATTTCGTTCTGTATTATTTTGTCGTTGACATCCAGTTTTCTCAGAAACGCTATTGTCGAGGCAGCTTCCTGAAACACAAATGTACCTATTTGTCTAAATAATATACCTCTGATATTGGATTTGCTAAGACTCATCGAACAAATGAACATTCATATGTAAATCTGAGATGATATTTCTGAGTACTGGTCACAGCTGCAACCATTTTTAGGAATAGAAAACGTGTTTTATTGTTATGGACATGTTAAAAATAAACAGGAAATGTATTACAAATACATTGGTCTGTGACGTCATTCTTCTGACAGAATTTATCTCCACATTGCTTTTCTCGCAGAGTACTCTCTCTGGGGAATACGCAGTATTTCTGAACAGTACCCCGCAGGTGAACCAAAAGCCACCACCAGTCACCTAATGGCGTGTCAGACATCGTAAAATGAGCACGGTTTCATTGATTTTTTTAGGCATGCCGCCAGTTATAGTATCCGCCATTTTGGGTTTCATTCCAGGAATTATTATTGTTTATCTATTTCTGTATTTTATTCCACCCAGATATTTTTTCACGTTACTAATAGATTCGTAAATCGTCCCGTTACCGGAGCTTTGTAAACGAATTTATCACTTGGACGTAATGAACTGGTGTTAACGGACTGAGAGAGAATTGTTGCGCGGACTTAGTACGTAATTGGCGTCTATAAATGTGTGGGATATAAGGGAAACTTCGGAAAATCAAGACTAACTATCTCCTAGAGAACAAATATCTCCTAAAGAACAAATCAAAATATTTTCTAAAGAAATTGGGCCAAACGTGTCGGAACAGTTTTGGAACTATAAAATAGTAGGACTTATTTTTTCTAATCTATAATGACTAGTCAAAATATGCCGTCAAATAATGTTAGGTAGTTACTCCTTTTTCTTAGCTTATTGATGGTAATCTAAATTAAGCTGACCTAGAATTTATTTTGGCTACAAATTTGGCGCTTTCAGTAGCGACCATAAGTTCCTGTAACGTGCAGACAACAGGACTCACAGGATATTAAGTGTCTCATCTTTTATGCCACAGCATCACATTTACACTCCATGGTGGCGTAATCTATGAATCTCTTATGTTTTTCAAGTTTGCCAAAGCAACTCATCTGACTTACGAGTAGCTAACGATAGGATCTTTTTATCATTGAGCTTAATCAGCCTATAATGTTTCCAATGCTGGGACAAAGGCCTCCCTTCGTGAGGGAGTAGGCTGTAATCTACCACGCGGGCTCAGTTCGGTTTATAGACATGTGACATCTACCAAAGATGCCACATCTCTTTAAACGTTCGGTTCTAGGACATTCCGATTACGATGTTTTTTAACATTGAGAGCAGTGTTGATGAAATAATTTACACAAAGTAAGGCGCCTGTCAGGGTTCTAACCTACGACTCATAAGTTGCGGCTTTTACTACTGCTCTAATCAATGAACAAAGGACTTATAAAAAAAACTATGCTCAAAAACGTACATCATCAATCTTCCCTTTCTTCACCAAAAACGCTGGCGATTCAGGTGCCTTCAGCATCATTATTATAGTCAGTACCGGAATCCATAACACAATCCATAACATAGTGTAGTAATCAAAGTAGGCTCCCATAGCAAACATGGCCAGTATGCCAATATTTTGGAACAGTATTATAAAGGATCCCAGAACCCCTCTAATGTCGTCCTGACTTATCTCTCTGACGTACATCGGCACGACATTGTAGCATCCACCAGCTGACAACCCGCCGCAAAGTCTTGCTACGATTAACACTGGAATGCTTGCTGATGACAGCTTCATTATCCAACAAAGCTGAAAAGGGGTTAGGTTGTTATTAATTTTATAAAATATATTCTAAAGTCACCGTCAGAGCCACGTAAGCGTCTCTTAATAGATGGATCTAACAAATAAATAACTTTTATCACGCCAGCATAGGTAGCTATTTTCAACTATCCGAGAGCTATCGTATCGAAAATGATTTATTTCTATAACCTGATTTGCTTTGCCCCCGACATCAAACAGCCGTTGGAAAAATAGCGGTCCTCTATTTGATTTAAACTGATAAAATTTTCGAGTTTTGGATTTGGGAACAGCGTTTAGAGGAAAGTTTTGAGTATCAGTGTGGATTATCAATGCTCAAAACTTTCCTCACCAGATTTCGAATAGATCGGTTACAGTATATTATATTTGGACCTGAAAACTTATTTTTGTTGGGATCAGGAATTGACGTATTAAATGCTTTAATACACTACTACCACAGTGTAATAAACTATTCATATTAATAGACTAGACTAGAGCCTATTAGTCGACTATTACGTTATTAGTATACGTTATTACTATTACGTTATTAATTATTATCTATCAATATTTCAGAAATTGATCTATGAATTCTAGAGACCTACTTTATAAAAGCTATCAAAGTGAAATCATTTATTTCAAGTGGACACTCACTTTTGAAAGTCAGAATTTACAAAAAATTGAATTGATTTTAGTTGCCCCTTCCAAAATTTTTAATTTTCGTATGGAGAAGAATGGACAAGATCTCGAAACTCCACCTTTACACTTTTTAAATATTTTGTACCTAAAAAACAATGACTATACCTCAATAGGTAAAAGGAATTTAAAATAATGCAATGACAGGTAGGTACTCAACACTCAATACTCAATTCTTTATTGCATTCTACAATGTAGGCTTGGGTGGTAAATATTTGCCAAAAGAAACAATCATGGACCCTGTCGGGCACAACAAAAGAAAGCTATGTGGTAAATTAATTATTTATGTCATAGATACGAGTACATGCCATGATGCTCACATATTTACACTCTACTCTCGCTCTTTTTTTTAATACTTTGGTTAAGGTATGTATCTATGGGCCTCTGTTACCTGAAAATAAATGGTTTATCATTATTATTTACAAATATTGTAAAATTTGATGATTTTACTTATGACTGACTATGATGATTAACTTATTACTGTAGTGTCTAATTTAAAGTAACCATGGAAAGTAAAATCAATGTAATAAAATTATATAATACACAAATAAATTAGCAACCAACATGGTCTAGTCAGATTGTCCTAAGGAGCGGAACCAGCACGTTTGTAACCATTCTTATCTTGGATAATATTCCTCTAATTTGTAATATGCTTGACAAAGTGAATTTTTTATATCAGTTTTAAATTTTCTTTAATTAAATTGCCATATATCACAAGGTTGTTTTTGTAATATTTATCAGATAACAAAAGATGTATGTACTTTAGATATTCTGAAAAATGGTTGATCTATTTTATCCGTATGTACTTATAATATTTTCATAAATAAATTGGCAAGATACCGTAGTATTATTAAATAAGCTTTTTAAATAGTTCCCTAAGAGATTCGCGGCGTAGATTTTGAATGGCTCTGACAGCTCTTTTTTGCAAAATAAAAATGGATTTAATCTCAGCAGCCCGACTCCATAGTAAATTGCCATACGACAAAATGCTGTGCTGTAGTCCACCATTTTGTCTTGAATATTCGAAATTCTAGGATGTACGACGGAAGTTCGGTGTGTTTATGCCTGCAATACCTACTATTTAAAAATAAAAACCATCATCATCTGCCTAGCCTTTTCCCAACTATGTTGGGGTCGGCTTCCAGTCTAACCGAATGCAGCTGAATACCAGTATTAGAAAAAAAATACCTTAGAAAAATTACTCAAGAGACATGACGCCGTAAATACATCGCGTAATTTCAAAACACGCGGAATTTCCGTCACGTAATTTTCGCCAGTTTATCGTTATGCTTACGAGCTCTGTGAATGTAGATACTTTGAAATACTAGAAAGACAGTTTTAAGTTTAGTATTGTTCCAGTACTTTTTGTAAGTTCTCAACCGCAAGGAACTCTTTTCTTATCTAAGACGGAGTTGGAAGGTTTCGGTACCTAATCTAATAAATCTATCTATCTATCTAATATGCCAGACGGGCCAAACTTAGGTCAAGGTAAATTGACTCTTATAGCCTCCATTAAAAGTTTTTTTATTGTCTAGTTCTAAACTAGAATAATGTAGCCGACTGGTTTAAGCGAAGCTAAAATTATTTTTTAATGTCTGTTTTTTTTGTGGGGGTATTTAAAGAACATTAAAAACTTGTTTTCGTAAAAAACCTTAAGTAAAAGTTGGAATTTTGACTTTCAATATCTCGATAACCAGACGGTTCCCAGGTATGGTCCAGTACAAAAAAAATATCACAATGACGGGAGTACAAGTGGTCTTCGACTTCGTTAAGTGTCTTTTTACACCCGTTATAAAAAAGTAAAAGATTATAAGGAATCTATTCTGCCCCCGATGTTATAATTACAGTAAGTCGTCTTACTGTAATGTGTGACTTACTGTATTGGGTGACTTAATATAATGTGTGCCTTACTGTAATTATAACAGCGGGGGCAGTATTATTGTTAGACGTTATAAAGAATTGCAATTTATTTTAGTAAAACTGTTTTTTTTTAATTGCTGTATGGGCCCGCTCTTGACCTCGATCACGCCTGATGGAAAGCGATGGATGAGGTCTATGATGGAACGATCGCGCCCAGAAGATGCCTAAGGCACCGGAACTCCCACGCATTGATGAAACAATATTATCGTTTTATTATGACTTAAGACAAAAATCAATATAGGTACTTAAAGTTTGTGAGATTATTATTAGATATCTGTTATCCGTTCACTTATTTCAACACACAAAAAGATGGTATTCAACTTGGTACAAGTTTATCAATAAACCTCACTTTATGTGCCTATAAGTATTTTTATCTTTACACTATTCTATCTATCTTTATCTACACTAATAATAAAGCTAAAGAATTTGTTTGTTTGTTTGAATACGCTAATCTCTGCAAATACCAGTCGGATTTGAATTTGAATTTGTTTTTGCATTTGATAGCCCAATTCTTGAGGAAGGCTATAGGTTATTTAAAACACGCGAGGACCATAAGGAGCCAAGAAAAAATAATCGAAATGAACTAAAGCGCGGGCAGGCGATGCAATGCGACGGACGGGGGAAGAAGACATTTCACGCGGGCAGAACCTAATTTGAAATAAATGCTTTGGCTTTGACTTCAATTGCACTTCAGATCACTAAATACATTTATCGCTAAAGGAATTTAAAAACATCGTTCTATTTCTATCAACCCTTTGACGATGACAGATATAGAATGATTTTATGACCTCTCAAGCTCCGCTAATGAGATACAATTGATTTTCTATTTTAATCGTACTACATAGGGTACGCGCGGAGCTTGACCGGTTAAATATGGAAAGGAAACAAAACACAACCAAATAGAAACAAAACAAAATAGGTACGGAAAATACCCTTACCGCTTGCAGTACAGCCATGATCAAAACTGCCACCTTCCTTCCAAATCTGTCAACGATATAAGCGAATAGAGAGACTCCAAACGTAGCTGCCATACAAAGGGCACTCGCTATCCATGATATTTCATAGTCTGACAACGGGTACCCGGCTGGGGAGTCCGCTGATTGTAAAACTTTTGTCATCGGTGCCACCCAGCCCGCTTGAAACCCATATGTTAGGAGTGTGGTATTCGCTACAAATGAAACAGTTCGTTTATTTCCTGATGGACGTTGCCTTGTTTTAAAGTTTATTTTTTGTGCTTTCGGGTGACATTTGGGATGAATTGGCAAGGGCTGCAAGTAGATGCAATATTATGGCTCAGGATACATAAGACCGCGTTTACTGCCTCTGTTTCATATACAGTCAGAAATGCGTTAAGTATACTCGCACTTTCTCTAATTTATACGATCATTTTTGAACGTTTATGCGTAGCTAACGCGTGATGTACATCTTGTTCTTATAAAAAAACGTAGCTAAATATGTACACCTATGCAGACAAGCATGAAACATGCCCCAGTCCCTATATATTAAAAAAATGTCGCTTCACTCTATTATTTTCTCCATACATAAGTCTGTGAACGCATCCGGAGAAAATACAAAATGAGGAAACGAGTAAATGAGGTTTTTTGTGTCTGTGAGATTTGTACCTCACTCAGGAGCACAAAAAACCACAGGGGCAATTCTAGTAAATTTAAGAACGTTCACAATCTGATCTCAGTCTCAAACTGTCAAAAAAACCTCTAATTTCCCTACATTTTGACAAGTTTTTGACATTAATTGTTTGTCGCCGAGATGAGACTGCGACTAGATTTTGAACGTTTTAAATTACGAGAATTGGCCTGAGAGATTGTCAACTTTCTATAGACCAAACATTTTTGTTCTTTCATGGATCGAACCTCCTTTAGCGAGAACTAAAAGTTGGACACTGCAAAAAAAACGCCATAATTAAAACTTCGTACAAAGCTTTTTTAGACCAGTAAACTGTACGGCTTTTGTGAAACAGGAGAGCAGCAGTCTCCTGTAATTAATTAGTCATACGACAAACACAATGCAACTTGCCAAGTGCCAAGCTTGCTAATTATGACAGTAATGAGATTTCCTTTGTTTGCCGAAGTGATCTGTGAAATGGCTGTGTATGCGGTCGAATGGGGACTTATAATATAACCCCTTTACTAATAAACGTATTATATTAGATGAATAGGTACACACCGATTTTTCTCTTTCAGTCGTAAGTAATTTGACTTTCGAAAGAAGAAGACAAATCGTTGTGTAACTATACAGACGCTATACAGCGTTTAGGTAGTGCAAAGTGGTTAAAGCGCGTTATGGTGAGTGACTGAATTTCGACATAATTCCTCTCACAGAGAAGAAGCCTCTTTTCCAACAGTGGGAACATTATCAGCCTATAAACTAAAGACACACTTTCATTACATACCTACATGAGACCATACATAAGTAGGAATAGGTTCAAAGCAGTTTTTATTTTATAGTTTTAATGATTTCATTGACTAAAAATATCAATGTCACTTACTTGGTGAAAAATTTGCATGCCTATTATTATATAATATTAGCAAAACATGTTTTGTTCAAAATTCTACTTTTACCATTTTATTATGTCGTGTTTTTAACCAAATAATTATATTATTATTTATTTATTGTAATGCAGGATACATTGCAAAAAAGATAGAATAAAAAAAAAAACGTTTTAGTTGTTTTGGTAAACAAATTCGTTTACCACTACTTGCTATGCAAAAAAAAATTGTACATAGTCGTTTTGGTAACAATATGCCAATATAGCCAGCTGATCATCGTTTTTTACGTATATGGGACTGCGAGCTTATACCACCAAATGTTCCACAATTGATAGAAAAATCGTACACATACATACAAAGCGTAAGAGTTAACTTGAGACTTCGCTCGAATAACGTATGCGCGCGGTACTGAGGCTTCGATGGCGAGAGCGGTTGCAGCGCGGGGGTCGGGAGAGGCCGTTCGGGTCTCAAGTTAACTCCTGCGGGTTGCACAGACGAACATAGAACCTCCTCCATTTTCGAATTCAGTTAATGAAAATTATACACAGAAACAGAAACGGCAGTCTATTCACCTAACATGGCCACCAACCATTGCATACAGGCATTGCCTTTTTTCCCACTAACACTGTAATTTTCTACAGCCATGGTCCTTATCAAACTATGTTCACAATTAACGTAACAACGCGGAATAATAGAACGCTATCGGATATTACTGTAAAACATTTTCTACAAACTCTGAAGATGTTATCTGATAACGGTTAATTTATAGTACTAAGTAAATCAGGGCTGCACAAAATGAAAATCGAAACTAATTTTTTCACCTGAAAATTAACGCGTCGACGTTAACAATTTTACCTATACGAACAGCCCGTGAAAAGATAATCCTTTTAAATATTTTTTATTCAATTATTGTTTAGCGTTTCGAAAATACTAGAATCACTGAAAAGGTCGGAAAAGAGTGACACTAGCTGGTGATAATCACTCTAGCAGAGTCGAATCGATGGTTGCGTGGCGGCTGTCTTCTGATAATATATTGAGGTATGCAAAATCTTCTTATGTCCTTGCAACCCTGACTGTTTCATTAAAAATAAACTGGCGTGCAATATTAGGCAATCTTTTGATATTTTAAACTTAATTAAATATTGTCTGTCTATATCTATACTGATTTATTGAATTATTTCAAAACATTACTTTATAACAAATCTATGATATAAAAAAACAAATTTAAATCCTAACTTAACTAAATCTATACAAAAATTAAAATATTTCGACGCTATATTTTAATTTTTAATAATTTTTAAAGAAAAATTGTGTTAAAATCTTAGAACTTTATTCTAAAGGAAACTACCTAATAGCCTTCTATTAGGTAGTTTCCTTTAGAATAAAGTTCTAAGATTTTAACACAATTTTTCTTTGGTTTGGTTACATTATAATTGGCGTTTCATTGATTTGGAAAGCAGTTGGACGTCGTAGTTTCTATAGAGATAATCTGATTTATAAGTATAGTAATATAAGTACTACCTTTAAGCATAACTGCTAAGCGTGGGGTTATGGGCTCGATTCCCAGGCCAGGCAAAGAGTGATTGAATTTTTCTATTAGGAATTTCTCAATAACAGCACGGAGTTTAGAAGTTGCCGGTGTCACAGAGAATGTAACCTTTTAGTCGGTGTGACACCCTTGTGGCTCGGAAAGCAGGTTAAGCCGTTGGTCTTGCGCCTGATCTCTCTCCAGTCGTGTTGGATTGCCGTCCCATCGGACTATGGGAGTGAGGGAAGAGAGAGTGCACCTGTGTCTGCGTACGCGCTTGTGCCGCGCCGAAAGCTAGTCTCCGTTGAGATTGGCCGCTATGATCGTAATACGGTGTGGAGGACTATTAATATTATTATGCTATAGTTTTATATCAAATTATCAGTCCATGTTTTAATCAAACATGTGTAGTCACACGGTCACTTGGCATTATAAAAATGATTTCCCGTCAATGAAAACACGATTTAGCACAAATGTCCCTCAAAAATATGTAGAGAATTTACTTTTGAAGCGGTTTCCCAGTCATCCCGCTGTCATCCTTGTGACGGAGTTCTCAGGGTATCTTAAATACCTCCGACGTAACCTAAACACCAACATTTTAGGAACGTTTACCACGACTTATCCTTACCTACACACATAAATTCAAAGTTTACAATTTAAGGTAATGTACACTTTAGTAACTGGTACCTATTAATTTAAAATGTACATAGGTATTTGCTAGCCCTATTATGACATTTTAGTGACTTTGGCGTTTATTTATAAACGATGATTATTGTTGAACGTCAAAAATGTAGGTATGGTTAAACAGTCGCTAATCAATTCATAAACGTTCCTATTTTTTTCATTAATTGTTGTGAATGTGAGGACTATGTGGGTCATTTCTTTTTTCTATTTTCCTTCTTAGTTAGTTTTAATGATGATCTGGCAGTTTGAGTCATTTACGCGGCCTACCCAAATGCCCTTTCTTTGGTATTGTTCGTCGAATCGTTGAGCTCCTCAAGTTCTGAGTTGAGATGCACGATTTTTGACAAATGCATGCATTGACTGGACAGGTCCGCTCAATCTGTGTGGTTCTTTCCTCAAAAGACCATTTCAGACACCAATCTACATACAATTCTACAATTTCTACAATTTACACATGATCTGACCAAAATTTTGTCTGGACTTTAAAAGAGACTGTGACCTCTGAGTTTATTTCGGCCTTTCTTCTCAGAATAGTCAGATAGCAAAACGCCGACCTCATCTAGTTTAAAAAATATGATTGACGTGTAAAAGTGTTTGTACAAACCTACTTACAGAAAATAAATCATTTATCATTTGTAGTTATCAATAGTACTTAGACGTCACTTAACTTCAATCATCGTTTATAAATAAACGACACAGATTCTACGTCGTGGGAGCGTTAAAAATGTTATCGTATGGGCATGTAATTAAAACTGTTAATAGATAAAATTTATTTGACATTGCGTGTTCGCTATTCAAAAATCAAAATCAAAAGTCATTTATTTAAACTAGGCTGATATACCTACACACAATATTCTGGCCGATAGTGTGTTTTTAGGGTTCCGTAGTCAACTAGGAACCCTTATAATTTCGCCATGTCTGTCTGTCCGTCCGTCCTCGCTTAATCTCTGTGACTGTTAGCACTAGAAAAACTGAAACTTGGTACCAATATGTATATCAATGACGCCAAAAAGTGGTAAATTAAAAATTGGAAAAAAATGTTTTATTAGGGTAGCCCCCCTATATGTAAAGTGGAAAGTGATTTTTATTTTTATTTCAACCCTAACGTGTGATATATTGTTGGAAAGGTATTTAAAAATGAATAGGGGTTTACTAAAATCATTTTTTGATAATGTCAATAACTTCGGAAATAATCGCTCCAAAAGTAAAAAACAATGTGTAACAGTTGCAGGAGCGCGGAGCGCTGCTGGAGCGCGAACATAATGGATACCCACCTTTAAACTCATAAGTGGGAACACTTCTTGTGACGGACGGGAAACTACGGAACCCTACACTGACGTGGCCCGACACGCTCTTGGCCGGTTTTTTTTCCAATTAAATTCAATATTCGTAAGTTTAAAATGTCAGTCAACCCTACTGTTGCTATTAAACATGCTATCAATAAATACATGGTATAATAGTAGATATAATAATTACATGTAAATATTATTGTAAATTATTGGATTTTCCATGTTTGACGGCAATACGAGTAGCCTCGGCCCCTATTACATTCAAACTCAACTCAAACTCAAAGCATTTATTTCAATTAAACCATTTACAGGCACTTTTGAATTGTCAAGATGTCGGTCAGTCAGAAAATATGAAGCTAGTTGCCCATTCCAAAGCGTAGGTACCTATGGAGAAGAACGGGCAAGAAACTCCATGGACACTCTTTTAAATTATATTTTACAAAAATATTAGTTACATCATTAATGTTGAATTTATAATTATATGTGAGAACGATGTAATAAAATAAAAAAGACGTACGTGTTAAAAGCGTCCAGAGTACAGCAAATAGTACTTAACAAAACAACAATCCAAAAATAAAATAATTAAAAATAAGCCGAGGCAGCCAAGTGATGACCAGCCCCAACTGACGGCGCCCGTTCACGAACATGACGCATAGATCAGCATTCAGCTCAACCATTTTGAAGGGAGCTAAATGATCCAACACACACGCCACCGTCAGGGAGGCATTTTAGTGAGCATGACATACTATCAGCCGCCAGGGCACATTCAAGTCAATGAAAGACATATTAATTAATTAATTAATATTAAAGGTCTATAGTACATAGAACTCACATCTGTGCTATGCAATTATACAATACAAAGGAAATTGAGTTTATACAATGCAAATATAGTCTTACAATCTTCAGCAGCTCCAACAGTATGTTCAAGTGTTAATCAATTAGTTGTGGTTGTGGAGCAAGACCAGCATTGATCCAGGCATCTTTATCAACGATGTAATCCCCTTACTTATAATATGCCTGCCTGCATAGTGTGCGTTTTATACAAAACCACATGGGTGGTAACCGTAACTGGCAATATTGGTGTACTATAGGTTTACCTCTGCCTACCCTATGATAAATAAAGGCGTGATGTTATGTCATGTTATCATTATGAAGTTTACTTAATAGATGAAGAGTTTACACTTCCTAAGTTAAATAGGTATAGTAATCTTTTTAAGATAAGTTGATCTATTATTTGCTTTGTTTAAAAATAAATTGGCATAAAGAAAGGTGATCGTAGTTTCTATTTGTTTATTATATTTTAATAAAAATATGTTTTTAATTATCTTTTATTAACCCATTCCCAATATGAAGAAAAAAATTTTTTTTTTCTTCAGCATAGCCTTTACGCTACAAAAAAAAAACTTTTCCCTGTTGTAGATTGATTTTTTGACTATTGTGTCTACTTTGAGGACAGTGAACCTGTTAAAATAGGTACCTTAAGGTTTTCCTTTGAGGAATCAATTAAATTTCTGCGTTTTATTTACAGGCCAGAAAAACTGCAATAGTATCTATCTATTGATCGGTCAAATCCAAGATATGTAATGCTTACGCCTAATTGTGTAACACAGTTTCAATAACAATCTGAATAATTTTGAAGGTTATTGCTTTCATATGTTCGAAAAATTTGTCTGCTCAACTAGGTAAACAACGCAATGTATGTTGTTGAACTGTCAAAATGTAATCCATTGCTATTGTTAATGTGTTATGCAATTTGGTAACGAAATATCGCCATCGTTTAAGCTTTCTGTCTTATATAACCCTTCAGAAAGAGTTTAATAAATTTCAACTAATCAAAAAGTTTGTTTTACAATTTAAGTTCAAACCAAATTTTAGGGTGTTGGGGTAATTTGAATAAAATCCTTTATAGGTACTTGACGAGGATAATGACAGTAAATTAACCTAAAGGGAAATGTTGGCTTACGAGTAGCTAATATCTTTCAATACGGGAGGGACTACGCCAGAAAACTTTTCATTTGTGTCAAGTAGTATTGGCAATGTTGCGTTTTTGATCCTTATTGCAGAGTTTAAAATTAACTTTTTCGATATCAGTTTTCTTGTTATCTTCTGGATGAAGAGAAGGTTTTTTGTTCTATAGCACTATTACAGAGTGTAAAGTAATGCCTTGGCTTATCAATTAGGGTAGGTAGAAGTGTGTTAAGCACCTTAACAAGAGCTGTTGCTACACCTAACCGCCAGCCAAATTCCAAAAGCATTTATTTTAGGGACTGCTGTCGTTATTGCTGTTAACTTAAACCGCTTCTTCATTACTGAAGGTCGTGTCCTTGGAAGGCCTTCGTGGCTTTATGTACGATGTTCTTACTCTTCGTTTGGTTCTCACACCAATAGCACAATCAGTGTATACTGCTGGAACACAGGCCCCCTTTCTGTGAGAGTTGACCGTAAACTACCACGCGGGCTGAGTTTGGGTTGGTAGATGTCGCATGACTTCAACTTTATGGTTCTAGGCCATGCTGGCTTCCTCACGAGGTTTTCCTTTACCGTTTTGAGAGCAGTTGTGATAAAATTATTTACATAAAGTAAACCGCCTCTCTGGGTTTGAACCTATGACCACAACTGCTCTGCGTTCACACCAATACATAGATAAAATAATATCAAACGGGTACATACGTATATAAGGTCAATAATCACTCACGAAACACGCAATGGACACTTGTTTAATATCATAACACCTTGGTAAATAGGTATTGTCATAAATATCAGTAAGTATATATCACGTTTGTGTCACGTCCGTGACACAACTTCTAAAAATAGATATCATTCGGTTTATTCCTCTTTCTTTAAAAATATTTACAAAAGAATATATTGTTCAATCAAATAACAATCTTATTGTCAACACGACGGGAGGAGAAAAAAATCTTTGAAGGACGATTCAAACTTGACGGAGTTTGTCGGAGTGGATATAAGGGGAGCTGAGATTAGGAGCTGGGCTCGCATTTAGCAAGAAATGTAGTCTGGGATCGTTTCGTCGCGTATGGTCAAATTCGCAATCGGTCAAGTGACTGCAAAACCGTAAAAATTGCGCTCGGACAAAATAGCGATTGGTCCATATCGCCAATGGTCAAATTCACATAAGTTTCTAATCGCGAACGGTCAAATTCGCAAACAGTCAAGATCGCAATCGGTTGAATATTTTTCATCACGTATCGCTCGTAGTTATTTTAAAAATGTCAATAATGTGTACAATGACCGGTATCCCGCGAATCTAGGCGCAGTTTTAAGATCGATATCGAAACGCAGTCACGTGGTTGCTTATATTAATTACTCCATCAATTATAGAAAATAAAAACACACCAAACATAGAGCCACATGACCACGTGACCACGCTTCTCATTAAGATCGGTTTTTTGAAAATCCCCGTGCACTCTTTTTGCAGTGTTTAGAGAACATGATTAAAGTAATTACATGTAGATAATTATAAACAGAATAAAAACTAGCAACACTCATCGCTAAATACGCTTCGATCCACGCCTACGCATACCAAAGCACCCAATCAAGCGCAAACAGTACTGTAAAATAATTCATCATCTGCCTACTGCAGTATTAACAAATCCTGCATATTTTTTTTACATTAATCCTCCTTACAAATTCATATTCAACCTTATTTTTTCAAATTACGAATTGTATTTATGTCAGATGGCATTTTTAATGGTAACCACATGGTCACTTTTAAAATAACCTTGTGATGAGCTACTTCTCTATCTGAAATTTACGAAAAAAATTTCATGTAAATTATAATATTGAATCTGATTTATTGTGTTACAACGTTTTTACTCTATAAGGTACCTCGCTACCAAGAGTTCTTCCTTTTTTCTTTTTTTTTTTTTTTTTTAAATTTCAAATATCGGAGTAAGGACCTATCTCTTAGGGCACGCCGCGATGGCGGCGGTAAGGCCCCTCTTTGAGGAGTGGCTAGAGAGGCGTCACGGCGCCCTCACCTACCGCCTGACGCAGGTCCTCACCGGACACGGATGTTTCGGGAGGTTCCTGCACATAATCAGGCGGGAGGAAACGCCCGGGTGTCACCACTGCAAGGATCGCCCAGAGGACACGGTGGTGCACACGGTGGAGGTCTGTCCCGCTTGGGCAGAGCACCGCCGTGTCCTCGTAGAGGCGATCGGCAGCGGCGGCGACCTCTCGCGCCCGGCCCTGGTCCAAGCCATGGTCCGGGGCGAGAGGGAGTGGGAGGCAGTCACCTCCTTCTGCGAAGCAGTCATGCTAGCGAAGGAGGTGGCGGGATGGGCGAGGGAGAGAGCGGAGAGAGCCGCCCGTCCCAGCCGCCGCGGTAGACGCTCCGGGCGTCGGGAGCCGCGTGACGACTCCCGGCCACCGTAGGCGCGGGCCTGCGGACGGCGAGTAATGGGTAGCTCGCCGTCCGATCAGGACCAGGCCCGTGCCGGACGGCGCGTATGTGTTCCACGCGCGCCTCAAAGAGATGTCAGCATCGAAGGAGGGGCCCGTCAGGGCCGAAGCCTGCCGGGGCAGCGGGATTGTCCGAAAGGGTTACCGCTGCCCCGGAATACAAAGGGCTAAGGAAGGAACACGGATGGGTTTTAGTCAGTAAGAGTCTGACACTCCCTTCCGCTCCAAAAAAAAAAAAAAAGGACCTATCTCTTTCATTTTCGGTATGTATCATTCTACTCTTTTTCTTGGGTACAAGTGATTCTGCTTGCTCCACGGGTACTTATTTTTAAATTTTACCCCAGGATAAGACCCGTACTAACGGCAAGCCGATTCATTCGGTTTCACCCTACCCGACTTCAAAGAAAAAATATTTAAATAGCTCACCCGCCGTATTTGAAGGATAAAATAAACGTGATTTCTATAGGGAAAATAAATCTAGACAAACTACTATGAGAATAGTGTGAAAAAAAAGGTATCTGTTCCAAAAAAAGGGGTCTTCGTCTTCGTTCACAGAATCGTTGTAGAATAATAGGGCAGCACAATAAACAGCTACTAGATCCGAAACAGCTACTAGATCCGCAACAGCTACCTGCGGGCGCTCCTCAGGTGAACAGCTTTAATTTCTTCACGGGAGTCGGGTAGGGTGAAACCGAATGAATCGGCTTGCCGTTAGTTCGGGCCTTATCCGAAAATGAAAGAGATAGGTCCTTACTCCGACATTTGAAATTTAAAAAATATATGTAGAACTCTTGGTAGCGAGGTACCTTATAGAGTAAAAACGTTATAACACAATAAATCAGATTCAATATTATAATTTACATGATAATTTTGGCGTAAATTTCAGATAGAGAAGTAGCTCATAACAAGGTTATTTTAAAAGTGAGCATGGTTACCATCAAAAATGCCATCTGACATAAATATAATTCGTAATTTGAAAAAATATCAGATGGAAACTTCTGGATAGACCATAATAAAAAATAAGGTTGAATATGAATTTGTAAGGAGGATTAATGTAAAAAAAATATGCAGGATTTGTTAATACTGCACTACCTATGCCTATGTTGGGATCGGCTTCCAGTCTAACTGGATTAAGCTGAATACCAGTATTTTACATGGAGCAATTGCCTATCTGACCACCACAACCCAATTGCTGGGTTGTCAGACTTTCGGGCTGAAGACCCGTAATTGCTGTCAAATATCCACGAATGATAGCCGGGACCAACAGCGTAACGTGCTTTTCGAGGCACGGAATGATACGTAAATATGGCGGCAAGCGTAGCTTAACCTGATCAATCGACTTTTGCGGCTGTTATTACTTAGCCACCAGCCCCTCGAGTACTTTAAAATAATTATCTACCCTATTACGTGTCAAGCATCAAATGTCAACAGCCATCGCTAATTTCATGGACATTCGACCGAAGTCTCATGGCTTAGGCCACTTGGCAACTTGGGTTGCCATACACACTTGAAGTTTGTTAATCAAACATCATTCTGCGGCCATTAAGAAGGTAAATCAATTACTACGATTGCTTCGCTCGGGAGCGCCTGGGTCAGTCACAGTTAGTGTTAACCATAAGAAATAACAAGCAACTTTATTGAACTGGTTCTAACTGAGGCACTTTCAGCGCGGCAAAGTTCTTTGCGAGTACACACAACAAACTTAAGCGCAAAGTACCCGCGCGTGTTGTCCGTAAACAAAACTTTTCGTTCGAGTGTACTTGTATCTCAACACTTTTGATGATTATAAAGTCGATAGTTGTGTCGTGAAAACAACTAATGGGGACCGATAGACACAGTTTGGGTTTATAAATATTATCTATACTAATATTATCAAGAGGTATTTGTTTGTATGTAGAGATAATTTTCGGAACTATACCAGTCGGATTTGAAAATTTATTTTTATAATTGATAGCCTAATTCTTGAGGAAGGTTATATTTAACATCACGCTACGACCCATAGGAGCCGAGCAAAAGGAAAAAACGTCAGAAAAAACGCTAAGCGAAAACAAAGTAGGGGCGAGCGATGGGATGCAACGCGATGAGTCGGGGGCCAAAATTTAAAGATAAAAATAAGACGACTGTAATGTTCCAATTTAATTTCTAGCTGTTAGTAAATTTAAAAATGAAGTGTAGATAGATGCCAGTTGCAGAATATTTTGTACCTTTCTTTTTCTTAATAAACTTCCAGCAGACTTGCTAACGTTGTACAAAACGAGTTCGAAAAGTTATAAGTATCTACAAATTAAAACGTTACCTTACGCAAAACTTCTCATAAATGATAAATGATTTTGTTTCTGTAAGTAGGTTTGTACAAACACTTACAAGTCAATCATATTTTTAAAACTAGATAAGGTCGGCGTTTCCTATCTGACTACTCTGAGAAGAAAGGTTGAAACAAAGTCAGAGGTCACAGTCTCTTTTAAAGTCCAGACATAATCTTGGTCAGGTGTACCTACGTTTGTATCAATGTACCTATATTATTATCGTTTTTAAAAAGGATTATATTTATCATTACAGTAATTTATTTTTGTAAAAATTAAATGAACGGCTCGCCAGCACACAGATAAAACTTGAGAGGTTTTCGCTGAGTGGCTAAAACCAAATTCTAAAACACTCGTAGTCGATCTCAAGAGATGAAGTTTTGAATGTCAGTGACTTGATCAAGTCTGATCAAGATCTGATCGTAAATAAATAGATGAATAACGAATAGGGGTTGGTTATAAAGACTGAAAATATTTCTTTTTTAGATTACAGTAGTAGGTATTACATAGCAGGTTCTTTCGCATCCATAAATGTAATCTAGTTGTTTCGTCGGGTTTATTTTTCATTTGCTATAAACAAATTAGAGATCTACTGGTTACTGGCTAGTTCCAAGTCCCAAAACACGCAGATTATAAGCACTGGACAATGCTGGACATGTTACGTTTTCGAAATTCATGATATACAGGCTGTCCGGTAATTAATGGATAACCTCTTAAGAGGTCATTGTACTTATGATTATGAACAACTTTTACTATGGGACCAAATATGAAATCGTGAAAAAATCAGCTGTTTCCTACATTTATGTTCGCATAACTTGTCAAAATGTAGGAAACTGCTGATTCTTTCCCATAGTAATAGTTGTCCATAATGATAAGTACAATGACTCCTGAAGAGGTTATCCATTAATTACCGGACACAATGTATATTATGCGATAACGTTTGATGAATAATCTACTGCGAATATTTTTTAAAAATTATTGGCTTTCCCAAAGCTTTCTTGATGTTTTATTTCCTACTTTTTCTGACTTCTAGACATACTTTCCATTTTACTTACGTACTTACTATATCTACGTCTAATAATCTTTTCACTGAGCTTCAATTATTTGATACGTAAGCCTGTTTTATAATTATAACGGAAGTGTATTGCCTGAGCTTTAGAATAAAATTGAAGTAACAAATTACTTGCACGGTTTAAACGCTGTTTAGATGGCGGGCGTCAACGTATGATATGACAGAGACAATTAAATTGCACGGTGTAAATCAGGCTTTACTCCAAAATATTATTTACTGTGCAAAAGGGCCTATAATTATTTCTATCATAAATCTTGTCACAGTCCAATATTACTCGGGAATCAACCAAGTTTAAAGAAACGGCGAGAATTTGTTAGGTATACTGCAGAAAACTATTACCTTATTTATGAGAAATATGGTAATAACCGTAAAGGAGGTCGAATATTAAATGTGTATTTTGGTTGAAACCTTCGTGGTTCAGATTAGAAACCCTTTCGATTCCACTGACATGTTACGATATGATTTGAAAGACGATATAAGACAGGCTCCTACAATTTTATTTGTTTTCATGCGTTTTCATGTAAGATTTTGACAACTGGCAAAATGTAGGTGTAGTAAGGTACAGACGCCAGCACATCAAGCTACTACAATCTGTAAAATTTCTTTAATAGATTTTCAACTTTATCTCTAAAGTATAAGGTTAAAAGTTGATTGGGAAAATTTTACAGTTTCGGGTAGCTTGATGTGCTGGCGTCTGAACCTACGCCTTAACCCTTAGGGATTAAGTATAGCTGTTATTTTTTTTTTTTACGTTTTTAGATTTTGATCTAATTATTTATGATAGTAAGAAGGATAAAATTACCTACCTACTGTCAAATCCACGAAGGATTTGACAGTAAGTAATTTTATCCTCATAGAATGGTTAGACAAAAACTGTGTTCATAATTATGTTTTTTTAAACAGTTTCTATGACCCAGATAACTGAACCATTAAAAAGTCGCTCATTAATCTGGGTCAATTTTATGATTAGTTTAATGAAAATTGTATTCTATAAAATTGTAAAAGGTACAGTATGTTTTGTAGAACTTTCATATGAACCTACCACATAGCGCAGTATAAATTAAAGCGACTATATTTTTGAAGTGAAAACTTCTTTAGGTGCGTTAGGCATTTTTTGAGATGGGAAAAAACCATTGAATTCGCGCCATTGTTACCGTAACCGACACCGCTTCGGATTTGTTCGGCTGTCCTCGGGATGTACTCGGTTTTAATGTATATCCGATAATATCAGTGAGTGATGGTTTTGTAAAACATGAAACGTTTATTTTCTCTTGACTGTACTTACCTGTCATAAAGAGAAAGGGGTCGAGGCGTCGAGAGTAGACTAAACGGATAAGATAAAATTGGATAAGAAAGATCGAGGAAGGGAGGGGGGTGGAAGGGGGGGGGGGGCTCAGGGGATCAGACCGGAATAAATCCTAAAAAGTATTATTTTTGATTTTTGTTTTCACTACTGTCGGTACTCCCGGAGTGCCAATGTTTTTTTTTTTTTATCTTTTAGCTTGTGCTCTTAATTGTAAGCGAATTTTTATTAAAAATAAATAAAAAATCGTTTTCCGAATAAAGTATTATAGAATACTAACTCCAAGCGAATCCAGAAATTTCCTTTCATCCCATTCAGAGGAGTAAACAGGAATATTGATAATATGCAACAAAGTGCTTTAATAAAATATGAATGCTTCCACCCCACTTCCATTACGCGCTCGTATCAATATTAATGACGCCGCCGTCAATACCATACAAAACCACAGCAACAAGTGTTAGGTTAATTGGCTGCTTACTCTGTTTTTTTTTTTATTTATTTAATTTGGAAGACTTACAGCTAAACAAATGATTGTAAGCAAAAAAAAAAAACAGAAACAAAATAAAAAAAAAACACCAAAATAAAATGTTTAGAATTATTGAACTATGTTGTGAACAAGTGTTTGGTTTGCGGTAGTTTTAAAGTTTTTATAAATCTAATTTAAAAAAATCATTTATTTGATGGAATATGGGTAGGTACATGAGGTGATACATAATTACAGCAGTTCTTTAAACCATATCAATTACATAAAAATATGACGGATATATTTTATAGGTATATTTAAATGGGTTGGGTAGTGGAGGTCAGATAGGCAGTCGCTCCATGTAAAATACTAGTACTCAGCTGCATCCGGTTAGACTGGAAGCCGACCCCAAATTAGTTGGGTAAGGCTAGGCAGATGATGAGGCAGATATTTAAACATTTATAAGATATCATAAGATAAATAGAGAGACTGATATCTGGACAGAGAGAGGATAAAAGAGATTAGGGGTGTCCTTTACCCAGAAGTGGCACAGTAACGGCTAATATTAATATGTTAAATATATTACTGGATTAAATGAAATACTGGAGACATCGCTCCGTTCGACGCTCGCCGTGGACGGTCGTGCTGCCCGCTCTCGCTCGCTGCACGCCCCCACCGCCTCGCCGCCCCGCCACCGCCCGCTCTCGCTACGCTAGCCGTAACGAGCTCAGTAGTCTCCGGACTACGCCCGCACCCTGTCAATAGCCGCCTTTTTCAAGGCGTGGTTGATAGAAGTTGTTTCTTTAAGAGAGAATCGTCATCACACGTGTCGTCGAGGTTTTTGGCCCCTTCCGGGTAAAAACCACAGTTTCGTGGTCCTTGGTGGATACCTCACGGTGCCAACGAAGCCAAGGGGGTGGTGCCCCAATCTCACCCGCCGAGCCCCATCAGGGCGAGGCTGTCAATTGGAATCGGGAGCTAGAAGCTTGGCCTTGGGGGTGGCTCCTAGTCAGCTCTAGCTTCGTAACTAATCCCTTGTCCACAGCTCGCGTCTAGTACGGTTGGGTGTGTCAACCCCTTCGTACTAGAAGCCGGTCTAGGGTGTCTCTACACCCATCGCACAGACTGGTTAGGGCCCCGTTCGCACAATAAGATCGGCGACGGGTCACAAGCTTAGGGCTCACTTCAGGTACTCACCTCCCTGTCTCACACCCGACAGGGAGGGTAGGATCTCACACCCCCGGGCCCATCCACCCGGGGTGCTAGGTTGTTAGGGATTCACGCCCCCTATGGTTCTTCCCTCTCCCCGCCCCCATCCCGATCATGGCAGACGCGGTCATATTGGCGTTCGTTAAAGAGGTCCTCTTCAAGGACCCCTCTTTCGTTAACCAGTATGCCCAACGTCTTATAAATTTTAGACGCCCTCCCGGTTCGGTCATTGACTTTAGCGACGCGCTAGTCAGCCCCCTCTTTCCGCCAAACTCAGGCGAAATCCCCGAGGCCGCCGCCGCCTCCCCTCCCGCACCCTCCGTGCAAGCCCCCTCGCCTGCACCTTCTGTGCCAGCCGCCGCCCCCAAACCAGCACCTTCCGTGCCAGCCCCCAAACCCGCACCCTCCGTGCCAGCCCCCAAACCCGCACCCCCCGCGTCAGCCCCAAAACCCGCACCCTCCGTGCCAGCCCCAAAACCCGCACCATCCGTGCCAGCCCCTAAACCCGCACCCTCTGTGCCCGCCCCAAAACCCGCACCCTCTGTGCCAGCCCCATCACCCGCTCCCTCCGTGTCCGCCCCGAAACCCGCACCGTCCGTGCCAGTCCCCGATCCCGCACCTTCCGTGCCAGCCGCTACCGCAGCAGATACTCCAGAGAGTATGGACACGTCCGTACCCCAATCTCAATCCGACTCAGAGGAAGCCCTCTCTGACTCTTCGTCCTCCTCGGAAGACGACTATATAGTCGTCGGAAAGGGTGGCAAGAGAAAGAAGAACGCCTCCTCTCACGCCAACAAGGCCAAAAAGTCGGTCGCGGTAATCCCTTCTAACCCCCGCCCCCCCACCCCAACCCCCGCCGCACCGCAGGCCAATCCCGCGTCTAGCCTCTCGGCTACCCCTCCCGCTTCGAACGCAAAGAAGCCACGACCCCCGCCCCCCATCTATGTCCAGGATAAGTCCAAATGGACAGAAATCTCCAAAGCGTGTGTTGATCAAAAGATCAACTACACGAACGCCCGCTCAACCCAACAGGGTATTAAGGAAACGGTCGCCTCGTCCTCGGACTACAGGGACCTTACCCGTCTCCTCCAGACAAGGGCTTACTCCTTCCATACGTACTCCCTTCCGGAGGAAGTCCCCACCCGCGTAATCATCAGGCGCGTCCCCAAAGAAATCCCCACCGAGGAGATCAAAGAAGACCTTGCTTCACAAGGCATCCCCGTCTCAGCAGTCCATCGCTTGCACAAAGCATGGAAGGGCCTAGTCTACGACATGGTCCTGGTCATCTGCGACCCTACTGAAGGACATCACCCCATCTTCAAGGTGAAGTCAGTCTGCTCCCTCTCGGGTATCTCTATCGAGAAACCCAGGAAGTCCAACCTCATCGGACAATGCCACAGGTGTCAACTGTATGGCCATTCCCAATCCCACTGCTACGCGACACCTAGATGCGTCAAGTGTCTAGGTGCCCACGGCACGTCAGACTGTCCCCGCCCTAAAGACCGCTCTCAGTGCACAGAGCCACCGAGCTGCGTTCTTTGCGGCCAATCCGGGCACCCGGCTAACTACCGTGGCTGCCCCAAGGCCCCCAAGTCCTCTTCTCCCAAACTGACGAAGCGCGCGAGCGACCGTCAGCAAAGGGAAAGCCCCTCTGTGAGGATCCCGATCCCTTCCTCCCAGATGCCCGATAGGCTCAGTCCCCAAAGGCCCTCCCCATGGGCGAACCTCAACCACCTCAAAGCTCCCGCAGCTTCGGTGCCCCCCCCACCCCCGACTATCCCAGCGCTGATGGCAACAGTCATCCCCGCGCCATCAGTAGGCCCCTCGGTCCCAGTAGCCCCACCGGTAGCCCTTCCCGCCGCCGCGCCCAGGGCTCCCGCTGGTCCCAGTAGGTCCCCCCCGACCCCCGCCTCCCGCCCCCAGCCTAGCAGCATGGAGGTAATAATCGGTGCTTACGCAGCTTTTATTGCCCCCGCAAATGCCATGGCAGCGGAAATCCAAGCCTGTAACGGCAATCCTCGGCGCATCGCCGAGATTTTCAATGCGTATCCTCAGATTACGCAAGTCATGCAAACCCTCAACTTCTAAAAGCTCCAATGGCTTTACAAAGAATGAGCGTTACCAAACCCCGATCCCTTAGACTAGGGTTTTTCAATGCAAACGGCATTAAAAAACAACGCGAAGAGATCGCCGCGTTCCTCCGCGATCACCAGCTCGATGTCCTCTTAGTCCAGGAAACCTTCCTGAAGCCCCATCTGCGGAACCCGAGCATTGCCAACTACAAGATAGTTCGCAATGACAGGTCTCGCTGCCACAAGGGCGGTACCCTCATCTACTATAGGAAGTCCCTCCATTGCATCCCGATAGACCCGCCTGCCCTCCTCTCTCAGCTAGAGATCTCTATCTGTCGGCTCGGCATGACCGGTCACCCCTCAATCACCATCATCTCCGCTTACATCCCGCCCACCAATGGTGCGGAGGATCCCATCTCTCTCTCTACCGATTTCACTACCCTCTTCGGTATGAGTGACTCCGTCATCATGGCGGGGGATCTCAATGCCAAACATCCCGCTTGGAATAGCAGCACGACCTCTACCAGAGGTAGGATCGTGTTCAAACTAGGCGACTCCCTCAATTTCGATATCATCGCTCCGATGTATCCCACTCATTTCCCGGGCGACCCCGCCCAACGTCCTGACGTTCTCGATGTAGCGCTTCTCAAGAATGTAAACCTCCGTTTGCAGTCTATCGAGACGGTACAAGAGCTCGACTCTGACCATCGCCCGGTCATCTTGCACCTGGCCCCCTATTCGGGCCTCCCGCACGACCCCAACCAGCCCCCCCAGACCAAAATAGTCACCGACTGGAGGAAAGTAAGCGAAAGACTGAAATCCACCACGTCTCCCCACTTAGACTCCATCCCCGAGCAAATTATCTCAGTCGCAGACACGACTGGGGCGATCGACTCGTTCACAGAGCACGTTCAATCCGTACTGACGGATTGCTCACGGGAAGTTCCAGTGATGGAAGACCATCGCTGGAAACTGCCCGATGACGTACGTGAACTGGTGACCGAGAAGAACGCTGCCATTCGTGCCTATGACTCTTTTCCCTGCGACGCGAACAAATCCCACATGCGCCATTTACAGCGTGCTGTAAAGAAACGCATAGGGGAATGGCGCTCCGAGGGATGGGATAAGATGATCGGCGAACTCGAGCCCACCCACCACGCCTTCTGGCAGCTCCAGAGGAAGCTCCGCTCCTCTGAAGAGGCCACAGTTCCTCCCCTCACACGCCCCGACAAAACGGTCGCTTTCGAAAATCTCGAAAAGGCCGAATGCCTAGCCGACAGCCTAGAGGCTCAATGCACTCCCAGCTCTCAACCAGTAGACAGAGCGCACCTCGACGAGGTGAACGCTGAAGTCGAACGGAGAGCCTCCCTCCCGCCAGTCGAAGACCCTGATGATCCTCTGCCTCCCGTCACTCCCGACGAAGTGCAAGACATCATAAAAGGGCTCGCAACCCGCAAAGCCCCCGGTTCGGACGGTATCACCAATAGGGTGTACAAACTCCTCCCCGCCCCCCTCATACTGCTCATGACCGCCATCTTCAATGGCGCCCTGAGCAACAACATCTTCCCCCAAATGTGGAAAGAAGCCACAGTCATAGGCATCCCAAAGCCAGGCAAGCCCAAGTCCGAGCCCTCCAGCTACCGCCCCATCAGTCTGCTCAATGTTTTCGGTAAAGTCTACGAGAGGCTTATTTATAAGCGCCTCAAAGACTATGCCGAAGCAAAGAGCCTCATCCCCCCCGAACAGTTCGGTTTTCGCACGAAGCATTCGTGCATCCACCAGCTCCACCGCATAGTCGAGCACATTAGCGCTGCTTTTCAGCGAGGTGCTTCGACAGGCGTCCTGTTCTTCGATATAGCGAAGGCGTTCGACAAGGTCTGGCACAATGGCTTATTATATAAGCTGTACCTGCTAGGTGTGCCAGACCGTCTCGTGCTCATCTTACGAGATTTTCTGTCGGACCGCACTTTCCGCTACCGTATCGAGGGCGCTCTCTCTCCCCCTCACCCCATCCGCGCCGGAGTCCCCCAGGGTTCCGTTCTGTCTCCCCTCATTTTCACCCTGTTCACTAGTGACATCCCGAACAGTAAAAAGGCACAGTTGGCGCTCTTCGCCGACGACACTGCCATATACTGTTCGGGTGTCAACCAGTCATCCATAGCTCGAAACCTCCAAACCTCCGCAAGCGCCTTGAGCGATTGGTTCCGGAAATGGAGAATCGAGGTCAACCCCGATAAGAGTCAGGCGGTCATCTTCTCGAAACCGCGCAAACTACCCCCCCCCCTCCCGCGCCCGATCTCTATGTATGGCAAGCCGATCCCCTGGGGAAAGCGAGCCAAATACTTAGGTGTCATCCTAGACCACAACCTCACCTTCAACGAGCACATAAAGACGGCGCGTTCGCGCGCCTCTTTCGCTCTCGGTAGGCTCCACTCTATGATAACTGCCCGCAGCAAATTGTCACTCAAGTGCAAATTGCGCCTCTACACCGCGGTCATCCGTCCCATCATGACCTATGCTTGCGTAGTCTTCGCACACGCCAAGCCGCGATTTCTGCATAAAATGCAAACCCTCCAGAACCGTTTCCTCCGAAAGGTCACGGGAGCCCCCTTCTATGTCCGAAATGTGAATCTGCATCTAGATCTCAGACTCCCCACCATCCAGCAGTTCATGAAACGCCTTTCCAAGCGCTTCTTTGACTCTGCCATAAAGCACCCCAATCCCCTGATTGCGGCGGCCTCCCGATACACTCCCTCCCGCATAAGTAGGATTCGCCGACCAAGGCATACCCTCACCATCCCCGACGACGCCACTACCCTCCTCCAGGAGAGCAGTAAGGCCACGAGTACTCTCAGTCGACAACACAAAAACAAGCTCAGACATCCGTCCTTCCGTCCTCGCCGCCGAGGCCCGTCGCGACGCCCCGCACCATCACCGTGCCCCCCCCGACCCTTGCTCGAGCCAGCCCGCGCAGCTGAGCCTGTAGTTTTAAATTCGCCCCTAAACACCAATAATAATACCGATCCAGCCTGTCCCTTGCTGTCCTCTTCCAGCGACGCCCTGAGCCGAGGTCCGAACCCCGCAGGGGGTTACCCTTAGCGCTGTCGCTTAGTTTTTAAGTTATTGTATGCCCTGGCTGGAGGCCTTAATTCGAGGCATCCACAGGAAAGTCCGGTTAAGCAGTAGCCATCCTCATAAAGGATGAACTGCGAGATGCCATAGTTAAAAAAAAAAAAAAAAAAAAAAAAAAAATGAAATACTGTACAACAGTATACTCGTATCAATTGTAATCAAGTAGACTATCTTAGCGTGTGTGAATGGTAAGCGATTTCATAAATTGCGTCCTAGGTGAGTTCATGAACCCAGACGAAAAGTAGTCTTTATAGTGTCATGTTTCATCCAAATTAGTTCAGCGGTTAAAGCATAATTGACTAAAAAACAAACATAATTCACAAATGTTGATGTTAGTAGGATGTGTATGACGTTTCGGAAGAAGATGGCAAAAAATGAAACCTAGGAATAAGTTTTTAATCAAACAAAGAAAGAAAATATAACGAGATATACCCAGACACATACATCAGATAGCAACAAATAAAAATCAAATAGAAAGTGTAAAGTCCGATGTAAGAACCCACGTAGTCCACTGCAGGACATAGGCCTCTCCCAGGCTGCGCCACAACACCTTGTCCTTCGCCTTCTGCATCTAGTCTATCCCAGACACCTTCTTAAAGGCGCCGGTCCATCTAGCTGGGGTGTGTCCCACACTACGCTTGCCGATACGCGGTGTCCACGCTAGGACTCGTCTGCTCCACCGACCATTGGTCCTTCGACAGACATGGCCAGCCCATTGCCACTTCTGCTTGCTTAGTCTGCAAGATATGTTGGTAACTCCGGTTCTTTTCCGGATCATTTCATTTCTAATTTTATCCTTAAAAGAAATAAAGTTTGACAGAGGTAAATAATTATGTACTTGAGTTACTTCTACGTCCATGTAAAAGGAAAGGTTCTCCAAAAGGAAATAAATATTAATAAAGTATCATTTTAACAATTAATCTCCATTAAATAAAAAACTCATCGTCCCTTTAATAAAGATGTACGGTTAAGTCCTCGTTATTAATTAATCTATGCGTATAAAAGTCAAAGGATTAGGTCAATTGATTGTCTCATTCATCAGGTCCCCAACATAAATAAGTTGGCATAATAAGGAAGGGTTTCAGCCGGAAACTTGCTAAGCCGACAATATATTTATCAGAGTTTTTACTAATACTAGGCGACATTTAAATGAAAGCTATTGGATTTTCAACTCCCGGCTTTGGGCCGAAAGTTGAAAATCCAGCAGCGGAGTTCTATTTAGGTGTTAGTGAAAACGGGTATTAGGGTAGTTTTTCAAAGGTATTTTTATAGGAGGAAAAATTCTATAAAGCTTGTAAGTAATGTCTGTAGGTCGAGTTACATTCTCTCACGAAGTCATGACCCATGTTTTGTAGTGATTTATGAGGTGGCTCTAATAATAGACCCCATTTCTTTCCATGATTGTTGTAAACTGTGATTTATTCTGTAATAGCTTTTGCCCACGGCAAAATTATCCTACGGGAACGTACTACCGAAATAAAAAGTAGATATCCTATGTCCTAACCCAGGATGGTGATCATCACCGGGGTGGTTTTAGTGAGGTAAAAAACCTACACTCCTCGACCTTCCTCCTGCCTTTTGAGCGATTCCCCACGAAAAAAGAAACAAACCCCTCCCCTCTCCTCTACCTGAAAAAATTATAAAAATGCAGAGTTACTTTCGCATTAAATAAATTAGTCTGGAAGTATGGATATAACGCTTACCAAAATCATTATACTATTGCACGATTACAGGCTGCCTCCAACCGACCCGGTCAGCGCACTATATCCCATAGCTGGCATAGCTCCACTACAAGTCCGAGGAGAAGTTGCATTCGCAATGGAGAAACTCAAACAGGAATCTGAAATCAGACACCCACTATCTGGCGCACAGTTACCAACGCAACGGCTAAAAAGCAGACACAGTTTCATAAAATCGACAGCGTCTCTGTCAGGAAACCCGGGCGACGCTCGTTGCAAACTATGGCAGAATACTCTTCCGCCTCCTACTCACTACCTACCACCAAAGGAGCATCTCCCTACAGGGTGTAACTTTCCGTGGTCCACTTGGAAGTCTCTGAACCGTCTCAGAACACAAGTAGGAAGATATAAGTGGAACCTGGTAAAGTGCTACCTTGACGGAACGGCAGAAGGTTGTGATTGCGGAGCTATGTCACAAACCATGCTCCACCTCCTATCCTGCCCTTTGTGTCCCAAAACATGCAGTCAAAGTGACCTCTGCGCTGCCACCGACAACGCTGTGGAAGTGGCAAAGTTTTGGGAAAACAAGATTTAAAATACAGTCATGCCAGCGACACGAAGGAGATGATAATATTATCGTAAATACGTCTGTCGAACGTGGTGATTGCTTGAGAAATTTCTCACGATCTTCTAAAAGTCCATGAGTCATCGTCCCCCTGCCAATCCCAATTAATTTTATGTCGGCACAGCATATCTTCTAATTCGATAGGTACCTACCGCATCTCTTTCTAGCGATATCATCTAATGATCAAAGTAAAAATCTTTTATTTTAAGTAGGTCATTAAAAGGCACTTTTAAACGTCAAGATTTACAAGAAAATAGAATTGATTCTAGGTGCTCCTAAAAGTCTATATTTAATTTTAATAAAATACTCGTAAATAATCTTAATATATATAAATTACGTGTCACGATGTTTGTCCGCGATGGACTCCTAAACTACTTAACCGATTTTAATCAAATTTGTACACCGTGTGCAGTTTGATCCAACTTGAAAGATAGGAAAGAAAAAAAAAAGAAAAATTACAAAAACGTTAGCCACAGCAACGCGTGGCCGGGTCAGCTAGTACTTATATAAAAGCACGCGCACATACACACACGCGCAAGTTTTTGCATTTTTTTTATTTTTCTTGATGCATCATTTTGCATGCCTTTTGGGCTAATATGTGTTTTGAGGTGTCTGGCGCTGTATGCCGAGACAGAACTCGTCCTAGTTCATCTACAGATGCTCCCATGTTATATACTCCGAAATACTGGCCTATAATTATGTGTAAACCGGCTTATGAATTATCGGAAATAAATAATAAAAAATATCCCCAGCTTCACACGGGTATAATTTGTTTATAGAATTTCTGTTATTTTTTTTCATACGAACCTTGTCCTGGCATAACTGAATACAGAAAAAAAAATTATTCAATTTGGTGCAGTCGTTCGGAAGTTATGCGCGTACATACATTTTGGCGATTCATTTTTATTTAAGTAGATGATCGATGTTTGGTGAAATAAATCATAAATGATTATAGTCCAAGTATGTGGGTCGTACGGATGGTAAAAACATTGATGAAACTTTGATTTATGTAAACTCAATGACACGCGCTTCGTTAGGGCTCAATAGAAAATTCATTAGTCAAAAGCAGTCTCGGCGGGAGCGGTCATTAATCCGCTTGCCGAGCTCTGTGGAAATGGGAACTGCGGGCATTGCTATCCTGTTTAGAAGATTCTATGGTAACCTAAATGTGGACTGCAGGATAACAAAAAAAAATCGGCGAAGTGCGAGTGGGGCTCACACACGAAGGGTTCCGTACAAAAGGTAAAATACGCCGAAAAAAACAAGTCTCTTGTACGGGGACAAATTTTAAACTTTAGAATAGAATAGGTACTCTTTATTTATTGTATTATTTATTGTTACTCGTATAGCGGCAATAGAAATACACAGGGTGAAAATTTCAACTATTTAATTAATACGGTTCATGAGATACAGCCCGCTGACAGAAAGTTAGTAATAGGGTTTCGCTGGCACATTTTGGGTACGGAACCCTAAAAATTAAAGGATTTAAATAAATCGTGCATATTTATTATACAAAAACGACTAAATACAGCTTATTTAAACAGCAAAATTTCTAGTACTTTATTAACAATGCGTCGTTAGTCTGAAGGTTTTCCGTCAGAGATTTCTCAGTAGCAGCCAGTGTTTTGATTTGTGCCCGGTTGATGGCAATAGATTCGCCCTATATTTAACAGGACTTGTTTATTTAAGAAAATGCATTACAAAAAAATACGATTATTAGTATAAAACATATTGAGGGGCTTGTGGCTACGAAATAACAGCCGCACGGTCCGATCGATCAGGTTAAGCCTTGTCGCAGTTGGTCCGTGGATGAGTCACCATCTTTACATACCAAGACCCCTCCGTGCCTCAGAAAGCACGTTAAGCCGTTGGTCCCGGCTGTCATTCATGGATCGTCGTCGGAAGCCCGAAAGTCTGACAACCAGTCTTACCTACCAAGGGGTTTCGTATTACCCAGTAACTGGGTTGTGGAGGTCGGATAGGCAGTCGCTCCATGTAAAATACTGGTATTCAGCTGCATCCGGTTAGACTGGAAGTCGACCCGAATATAGTTGGGAAAAAGGCTAGGCATACAAAACATACAATGGTCGTCCTTGTCTCTTTCTGTGATCTCTTCCAGGCAAGCTAGGAATGGACAGTCACTATGTGGATAAAAACGTCATTGGTGCAAAATAATATACAATAATAAAAAAAAAAAATTTAAGCTGTATGATAGATACATAAATAAATACACACTAAATCTATAAGTATTAAGTATAACTACATAAAAGAAAGTCGGGTTAGTTACACCATTTATAACTCAAGAAATGCTGGACTGATTTTTATGATCTTTTATTTGTTGGATTTGTCTTTGCCCCGAATAGCAGAATAATTATGAAAACAAGGGAAAAAATAACAAAAGAAAAAATCTGAGGCGGTACAAAGTTCGCCGGGACATAAAAACAACGAAAATAAATGACGACTACAGATTAAACACAGGTATCTGGGAAAATGTGTGTGTGCCATAGGTAGGTATACCTCTGCTTAAGCATTCGGAGACTACAGGCGTAATGTTACGTTAAATTAGCATTTAAAAAATAAACTATTCAAGAATCTTTCAAGTTTTACTACTCAAAAGTAAAATTAAAATTACAGTTCTCGATCAGATTCCTCACCATTCCAATACGTCAAAACTTCGATAAAACGGGTGCTCGAGCGAACTCGAATTGATCTTAAATTTTTAATTGTACCTACTACTCAACTTTTGTAAAAGATGAAGAGGGGAAGATTGAAACCTGGCTTCAATTAAAATTATATTTTGCTCACTTTGCTAAAGAGCTTGTCAAATAATTAATGACTGGTGTTACTGTTTACTATTTTTGATGAGCTCGTGGAATTAGTGCGAAGGAATAAATTTGGTGAAGGTCGGGAGGGGTGGTTGTGTAAGGTTGGCTTAGTCTGCGGTCAGGACGCGTAATCTACAGTTGTTTCAGACATTTTGGAGTAGGTAATATATCTTCGGTTTGATATGTAGAGCTTTATATAATCACGTTATGTATTACTTGAAAGGTTGAGTCCCATCTCGGCACCCATGAATTTATTTATCATACCCACTATACATTCCCATCTCGGCACCCTGTACTAAATAATTGTTAGGTACACATTAAAAAATGGAGACACAGTATCAGCGTAGTAAGTAAATCGAATTGATTATTTTTTAAATCAAAATAAATATTTTTCAAAAATTTACGTTTATACAACAAGTTTAATTTAAAATACTAGTGTACCAGTGGACAAAGTAAAATATATTTGTATGGGACTTTCACAGAAAAGCCCTTGAATCGCTCTAAGAGGCTCCACTATCTCTGCCTTGGCAGTAACTTGACAAATCTTAAAATATATAATAAATCTACGGATTGTATGAGTAATCATTTTAAAATCTTTACAGAAATTATGTAAAACACACACACACACATTACAAAAATCAACAGTAATAGTAATGAACAGCTTAATCAGCATAACAGTACCAGTATAATCGTTACGTAGGCAAGTATGGCGTCCATAATTTGAAGGCTTTCATACTGGTACTGAATGATACGCTTGATTACGCGATCACTGTACATTCATTTTTTCGGTCTTAAATTAACACATACTTAAATCAGAATTGTATATTTTCATTATCTTAATAAAAAAAAATCAGTCTTAAAAATATCTGAAGTAAAAAAAAAACAGCAAGTTAGTTACGAACCAGTACTTACCCAGTAACTGGGTTGTGGAGGTCAGATAGGCAGTCGCTCCATCTAAAATACTTCAGCTGCATCCAGTTACACTGGAAGCCGACCCCAACAGAGTTGGGAAAAGGCTAGGTAGATTGATTGATTTATTACTTGAAAAAGATTAGTTATCCAAAAAAAAGTTGCTCAAAGGTTAGAGACATATGAAACTAATTAGGGATTTCAAACTGCTAGTCCTTCACAAAACTATTTTTTGTCTAGAGATTACGAAGCCAGCATTTATTTCTCTTCAATACTATTTTATTTTTTCTAGATAGAAAACTAACTAGAAATACCGTAGCTTTTTATTTAATTTCGCTACTACGAAAAATTACAAAAAATGTTGTGGTGCAGCAAATTATCAAAATAGACAACTCAGTTGAAAACGCCTCAAGAATTCAAATTACTCGTAAACTCATTGATATACCTACCCGCAATATTTTATTCTACAAGTTCGATTCACTCTTCGAAGTCATAAAATCCGCAAAAGCGATGCTACATACGATAAATAGAACAGTCCTGTTGACTTTAACATAATCGGACGATAAATACACCTATAATTCTTGATATTATCCCGAAAAAAGGTGATTCGGAACGTCACCCGGTTCTGGGAGCGTTTGATATTCGGAATACGCACTTTTAGTCCGCTTTTTTATAGTCCTAACTTGATAGATGGAAGCCTATCTCTTGAACACATTTATATGCGTGGCCGCCAACGATTATGGAAGTATAAAGTCGTTTGGATGATATTATTGTGGGGTCCCGATTTGCTTTTCTGGAATAAAATGTTCAATAAAATATAAAATGGGTGTAAATCATTTTTATTTAGATCCCATCGTCGGCTCGCAAAATGTTTTAGAAACTTTTGATATTGTCATTGTGTCATGCTGAGAAAGTACCTACAGTCGGGGAAATTTAAAGTGTAGCAAATTGACACTGTTTTATAGCCATTTTATACGACTGTTAAAAAATATA
This sequence comes from Gortyna flavago, assembly GCA_963669345.1. NCBI lineage: Eukaryota > Metazoa > Arthropoda > Insecta > Lepidoptera > Noctuidae > Gortyna > Gortyna flavago. The sequence continues at coordinate 5,797,529 of OY770129.1, read as the reverse complement.
GTTTTGTTCTGAAGGGGGGGCAATTTGCTAAGCAATATATTATTACCCTGAATATACATAAAATATTCATGCCGCACTACTATCGAAGTGGATTCAGACACAGCCAATAGATCAACACATTCTGTGTATCTTATTCGATTACGTCTGCCTATCAGGGCAGTCGAAAAGGGTATTGATTAGTAATTAGTTTTATCCAGCGGTTAAGTTAGAGGTTCATTAGATGTCGGACGAAGGTCTGCCCGGTAAATTAATTTTAACCATTTACTGGTACAAATTCCGGTGTAATGATACAATGACCTACTTTTGTTGATACCCTTTTGAGATTAAATTTACGTTGTATGATCTGATGAGAGTAGGCATCTAGGATCTATTAGTTTTGTGAAAAACGACTTAACATCACGCCTGTGTATGCCCCAAAGTGATCGGCTGAGTTGTCGCTCGACCGGTTAGGCTCATAGAGGTGGGGTGGAGTGTTCCATGAGCGGCTTTATGGGAAGATGTGTGGTCGGGGATCAGCCGCTCTTGGTGGTGGGGCCCGCTGATACTGGGTCGGTGGTGCGCGCGAGTATACATGCATCTCCCGTGCCTCCGACTCAAGGTAGCGGAAAGAGCAGTGGGGGGGGGGGGGGGGGGCTGGGGGGGGGGGGGGAGTCGGTAGGAATCCGTCATAATATACTCCGTTCTCCACAGGCAGAGGGTATGCATCAGGAATTCCCCGCAGAAAAAAAATATAGTAGGTACTCGTACACTCACATTACGCTAGATAATTATGTTAGTCCCATTTAATAATGGCGAGTTTATCCCCTTCCACCGGACACAATAATTTCAGACTCTGGTTTGGTACACACGGCGACATATCAAGCTAGGTATATATTTCCAGTTTAAGATGACCTCGTATTGTGTAGGTTTTTCATACTATGAGAAGTCAGCTTATACTGGAACCGTATAGCTTGATATGTCGTATGTATCAACTGAGAATTTCTTTCCTCCCGTATTTCTTTATCTTCTTTTAACATAAGATTATTTCTATTCCTAGACATTTAATATACTAGATATTACTAAGTACTTAGGGAATAAGCGGATTTTTACCTTCAGAGAAACTAGTATCAATAGATTCGCAGACCCAGATAGGGCAAATTGGTTTTCACAGAAGCTGAAATTCGATCTCGTCCTATTCATACCCATATAGCTAAGTTGTTACTTATAACTCTATTTATTTCATAAACATTAAAAGAAATAAACCGGCTGTCTTTTTTATCGTCTGGACAAAAATAAGGGATATAAAAGGTGGGAGGAGTTATAAAAAAAATCTGTGCCGTAAGCACCTATACGTTAAGCCGTTGGTCCCGGCTGTCATTCGCGGTAAAAAAATTCAAATTTCTTGTTTAGGGGTCACCGCCTATTTTATTTATTCTTGAACAAATTATGATTAGTAAATCAATTTGAAATTTACCCACGGGACCAAAGGTCAGGGGGGCAATTCTCGTTATTTTAAAAACGTTCACAGTCTGATCTCAGTCTCAATCTGTCAAAAATACCTCTAATTTCCCTACATTTTGACAAGTTGTTGACATTTGTTTGTCGCTGAGATGAAACTGCGACTAGATTTTTAACGTTTTAAATTACGAGAATTGGCCTTCAGGTGGTGGAAACAACAACATTACCTTCAATAACCTTCTTATTGTAAAATAATAGTAATTTTGCCCTATATATTAGTATGTTCGTCGAATGTCAGTCTACGGAAACATAAACAGTTCAAAGCTAAACACAGTTCAAAGTAGTGACCTCACTCTTCAAAGTAATCTCTCTTTGAGGCACTCTATAAAGTCTCAAGAATAAATTACTGGCTAGTGGTATGAAAGAGAATAACATGCTATTTTACCATTCACTTGCTTATTTACCGAATGTTTAATGTCCACGGAAAGTTTTCAATAGTCGACGAACGTTCGAGACGCTTCGCCTTTTTTTTAAGGAGGGTTCTTAATAATTCATAAGTTCTACTTATGAAAAGCCTCCTTAAAAAGGTTCAAGGTTCTCTGAATTCACCCCTTACAAATAATGATTTTCATTTTCGAATATGTAATGAGAATAAAAATATACTTATAATCGTCTCTGACATTTTTAGAATTTATTAATTGACGATTGATGTACTAACACTAGTTTGTAAGATTTTTATGTCCTTACTAACAATATTGGATTGTACTGATCTGACAATAAAATTATATTATAAATATTATTATATTAAGTAAATGATCGGTACTTAAAATATTCGGTATCGATCACTTTGAATATTGAAAAAATATTATAGTTTGATACAAATTAATATTTCTTGTTCACGGTCTAACAATTTTTAAACCGAATTAAAATGAGACTACAAAGGACTTCGAACCTTGTAAACATAACTCACTATCACCACGTCCTAGCTTCAAACATATTAAAACTGCAATAACATTAACCAAAAGATGGAAGCCATTCCCCAGAATTATATTTAGTAGTTTTTAGGGTTCCGTACCTAAAGAAGAAACGAAACCCTTATACGATCACTTTGTTGTCCGTCTGTCTGTCTGACAAGAACCTTTACTTCGGGAACGCGTGGAGGTATCGAGTTGAAATTAAAACCATATACTCATGTCTGCAGTCCCTTGAAGCGGTAAAAAAATCAAACATAAGTTAACGTAAAAAAGATACGGCCGTTTATGCCGCAATAAACGTATTTTTCGACACTCTCAAGGGAATCAAAATGTATAGGGTAGGTACTTTCCGTTTACCTAGAATCATGAAATTTGGCAAGAAAAAAGGAAAAAATCCGAAAAACGTAAATTTGTAGTTATATAAAAAATAAAAAATAAACCCGTGATAAACACCTACAAATTTGTACGGAACCCTCGGTGCGCTAGTCCGACTCGCACTTGAACGGTTTTTACTTTATAGGTTGGCAAAGAAACGGCCCATATTGGTTACCTGAGCGTTAAACTGAAAGTTTTCCGGGTCGTGTCGGTTTTTCCTATCTTTCGTGTCACGCGAGCTAACACCTTGTAATGCTATCTTCGCAGGCACTGAGTCAGCATGTCTTGCATCGAGTGGATGGCGAGACAGTGGGAGGGCCAATGACCGCCTACAGCACCATACAATTCGTCGTACAGAAACATCACTTCGTGAGAGGGAAAATTAAGGTGAGTCGAATCTTATTTTTATTACAGCAATAAAATGAGTCGTTAAACGAAATCTTATGACTCAATTTTCCACATTGCTATGAAGGTAAAAAGTCAAAGAAATACCTTTAATTTGTAAGCAATGAAATGTAAATGTGATTTGACGTAAGTATTGGATAATTTGCTCATTCAAAGACCCGATCATTTCGATATTTGGGTCTTAAACAAATTGCTTTTATTGGCTATGGTATGGGGATGACACAATTGAAGTTGCAAACACGGGCATTTCTCTTTCAATCTATTACTGTGTTTATGGTGTCGTAGTATTATTATTACAGCGATACCGGGTGTAACGTACGCCCGAAACTGTACATTTGTGAAATATTATTTTTCTTTTCATGCCTTTAAGTACTCCTCTTGTTTATAGCCTTTTCATATGCTGTAATTTCATCAGTTTCATGTTTGTTTCCGAGTATTTCGGAATGCCGTCGTTTTCGACGGTTATTTTGGCACTAAAACGCTCAAACCGAAGCGTGGCGAAATAACTAGAGTTCATGTTTCTGAACGAAATACCTACGTTCAATTGTTTGGGCACGAGGGTGTTGTTGGCAGTGTGTCTGACTTTCATATCAAAGTTGAGGCAAAGTTATAATTACTTTATTTGTATTATTGGTTCCGTAGTTTATACCGTATTGTGTGCGATTCAATTAAGTAAATGGTAGAGTTAATCCAATACCAATTTTGCGTAACGTAACTGAAATAGGTATCCTTATGAACGAGTATCTACTACACGCCAAACGACTTGTGTTGTTGCTTAATTTGCAATTTCATTCATACATCGGTAGATACTTTGATATGTTTTATAAAAACATTGTTATTTTTTTGTTGGTTCGATGTAGGTAAGTAGCTTTATTTTATAGTTCAGTGATTACATAAAAAGTTATTGTATGTATTGTGAAGAACAACAGTCGAAGGTCTTATTGAAAGTCTTGTGTTTTCATCTTCTTTAGACGCTGGTGTGTAGTAATGTTCATAAATAAATCTTTGACGTCCCATTGATTAAGCTACTTATCTGTGGGATAATGGGTGATTTACACTAGGTCGAGTGGCTGGTCACTTACCAAATCGCCTTACAAGCGGAATCGCCACCACTTTTACACAGGTTGATAAAAATAGCAGGAGACTAGTTCAATTTCGCCAGCGATTGAGTATTTTCATGGTTGATTTTAGTCACCCGACGCATGCGACCTTTCGCCGCACGATAAAAGACGCCGACGAAACATACTCAACTTTGAGACTTGCGATTTTAGTCACCTGCAGCCTAGCCGAATTACTACTTAGAAAGTCGATTTTCGCCGTGCGACTAAAATCGTGCGGCGTTAGTCACCTGTGTAAAACCTGCATCAGAAATAGAAAAAAACCATATGAGCGTATAAAACAAATGTTTCCCTAACATGGTGGTACCGTTTGCAGGGACAGCCACCGTCCATACATTTAGCAAGTGTCTGCCGCCAATGCGCCCGTGCTCCATGCCTGTTCTCCTTGTCCCTCGACTCTCCACTAGCTGGCTCATCATCTTTGCTCCACATTGTTGGCTGAGATAGATGATGTTTTGTTTCATGAATAAGCCGTCCGCCCCGCAAGCCACACCCATTGTGAGCATGGCCAGATACCTAACACGAAAGATAAAACTAAGGCCACATAGGTGATCAAAGTTCAGCTTCGCTTCCAGAAAACTTTAGCTATTTCGGCTAGTAAGTTCGGAATACACTATATCAGCCAACTTCCCTATAGTTAGTTTGTAGCAATAAATAATCTAGAATTTTAGTGCAGTGAGTTAGTTATGAAGTATTGCCTAGACTTTGTGGAATAAGTGTCACCCGCCTTTCGTTTCGTGACTCTTGGTTCTGATTACAATCACGGGTCGCCATTTTGACTTTCGTTACGGTAAGCATGTAATTTGTTACAGCACGATAAAATGCGATAGGCACAGGAAACATTTAATTTATATTTATACTTTTTAAACCTAGCTAGTTGAGACATACAACTTGGTAAGGACCCTTGAGTTTTAAGTAAATAAAAGATGAAGTAAGCAAAAGACAGCCTATTGAAAACATTGAACGTTATTCAAGCGATAATACAGGCAAAAACATACCAATGCGTAAACTGTAACCATCAATTCAGCATAATTATGATTCTAGCTTAGAAATTATTCGTCGGTTATTAAAAAAAAAATGTTGTTCCATACCTTTTGACCGCGTAGGTATTGCACTTTCTATGCATCAGCTGTTTTTTTATAACCGACGAAAATTTTCCACGCTTTCTCTTCCCTGAATTCATGGTTTTAGTTTGCGCATTGGATAAAAGATCCTGTATAAAAGCATTACTACTTAGGCATTACTACCTTTTTTTTCGTGGGGAATTACGTACATTAACATTGCCTCAACGAATTTTGTCCAACGCACCTTCGAGCAGCTAGTCATTTATAGGTATTTTTATCACGATAAGCTATTCCCATACAGTTTTTAAGGCAAGTGCCTGCCGGGGTCGCGGGACTGTTCGAAAGAGTTACAGTGGTCCCGGAACGCAAAAGACAAAGAAGAAACATGGATGGGTTTTAGTCAGTAAAAACACTTCCTCTCGCTCAACCCACAGCGGGAGGGGTCATTTGATGATTTCCCACGCTTAAAAAAAAAAGATGTAACTATGACACTAATGTTATTTTTTTATTTATATAGATTCGGTGTACAGCAAGCGTCTACTCAATATACCTGCAAAGCTTAGAAAAGAGTGCTGAAGAGGAGAGGATACGAACCACTCCCGTCAGCCTCCCAGAGGTGCACGAAGCAGTAGTTTACTCTATACATCGCCTGCCAGAAACCAGTAAGTCTCTAGAGATACCGAACATAGCACGCAACGGACTTTGAATAACTTATTTACCTGAGATGCCCTCTAGTTTGTGTGTTAAGTTTGATACTCATATAATCTTGTTTATAGTTAGCGCATTGTTTTAAATAACTTGACATAATTCATTTGAGTGACAAAGTTGCTGGTAAGAAGTAGCGATAGTATGTATTTCAGTTAATCTTTTCAATTTAGACTTTTACTTACAAATAACTACACTGCTCTCAAAACGGTGAAGGAGAACATTGTGAGGAAACCGGCATGTCCAAAAACCAAAAATTCGAATACATGTGATATCTACCATCCCACAATAGCACGTGGTGGATTATGGCTCACTCCCTCTCATGGAAAGAGGAGGCCTGTGTCTCAGAAGTGGGAACATCATTGGCTGATTCATCATCATCTGCCTAGCATTTTCCCAACTATGTCATCAACATCATTGGCTGATTATGATATCAAATAAGATTCTACGAAAATTCGGCCACGTCGACAGCGTGGATATCACAAAGGATAGTCGTCTTCCATGCCGGTGTTATTGCACAGATATCACGACAAGAGGTAAAGTATAATTTGTGATGTGGCTCCACAGTCGCATTGTGGCTCATTAATTTACACTGAGTTCATGGAAATACCAGCGAGTACCCTGCGATGTAGCTCAAAGTGAGTCGCTGAAAATCAGTATTGCTGTGTGTGTTCGTCGTACTTCTAGGAAAATTAAAAAGAAAAGCAACATGAGCGAATCAAATCGAGTCTAACAAAAAATTAAAATACCTTTCTAAATCTACGTCCTAACAGGTGACCACTTTAGTAATATTTGATCAAATACTTATAATAAAGGTAGATTTTTTATTATTATCATCATATTTTAATATAGTACTTACCTTCGCACGGTACTCTCAGACATGGTCCCCTTCTCAGAACCGTTGCCGTTGGTTCCCAGGAATCCTGGGAACCAACGGCAACGATATGTTTATACTTCCAAAGAATTATTATTTACTGAACAACGAGTTTTATTACAAAAATTCTACAGTGGAAAAAACCTGAAACCCTGAGATGTGGTACCCGCCTTAGGGATAATATTTACAAAATGTATGAAATTTGCTGATAATATTATAATTCAAATAGGTACCAGTTTTCGGAAACTGTTTCACATTGTAGTACAATACCTAATGTCCAATATTAATATAAATACCTTATTCTGTATTTTAGAATTAAATTATCCTGCCACGTGTGAAATATTATAGGGATACCGTACTTCGAAAACGTATTGAACATTCTGGTTCAATAGTTCAATACAACACAACAGTGAAAAGGAGCGCGGTTTCAGGCTTTATGAACGTAACCGTCTCTCGTTCGTTAAAAATAAATCATCGCCTATAATACGAACCTTACCTTTCAATTTGGAACTTCAATATTTTAATTAAAATGTTATTGATTGATATTACTTTCTGAAGAGTAACCTAAAGTACGGTCTTTCTATTTTTAGTAATTTATTCTTATACAGACAGACACTTCTCAGGCTTCATCAGTTTTGGTATTACGAATTGATTTTGGTTATTAATAATTCCAACTTTTCTCATTTCTATTGGGATTTTGGAGGGGAATCACTCTAAAATATAAATTGAATATACTAATATTTATATAGCTTCTCGGCTGATTCTGAAAGTTTCCCGATAGAACGGGTTACTTTTTAGTGTTGTAGATTAAATCTTTTATACCTTGGTGTAAACGCGGTGAATGCCTAACAGTCGTGTCGGCGAATCGATCACCAGTGACAGGTGCTATTGACGAAATTCTAAAAAGTGAATCGCTCTATCGGCGAAACACCGAAAAGTAAATCGTTCTGTCGGCAAACCGTTCACCAGAGAAGCGAATGTCGGTGAACTGTTTCCGAATCTCACGGCCAGTAGGTACAGAACGGGTGTAGGTACTATGCCAAATCGAATGCCAAATAAGCGAATATCAATTCATCGACCACTCACATTGCTACAGACAAAGACGGCTTCAAAGAAGGTTTCAAATTAAAGCCAATGTGTAGGATTAGTGACCATTAACAGCTTCACCAATGTGATATAGAATAGATGCATTGCCAATTTGTTAGTACAACGTTATCCATCTAGCCTGGGTTGACTTTCCCTCCTCGTTTAACGATGGAACTACAAGCATTGATACAGCATAAGCACTTGGGAGAAAAAGAAGAATTAAAGAATTCAACGGGATTCAGACCTTTATCTCAAATGCATTGATGTAGTCTTACGCAACAATCGATGCTTGCTAAGCGTGTCTACTTACCCTGTTCACAAGCTTATCTTCAGTTACCAACCGCAGGGGTCTACCCACAGATATTTACCGATACTAAGCTTTAAAGTTGCTTACTCGTGTACAAATTTTCATAGAACCGGAGTTATAGTAAGGAAACCACCTAACCAGTGCAAGGTAACGAGAAAATTAACCGTTGTTATTTTAGCTGATCTAAGCTAAACTAGAAATGACCCAGTTCCTCGTCCCGGTGGCCGTGCTGACCAAGTAATAAACTATAATAGTTAATATTATCGAACAAAATATTTACTAGCTCAATACTTTCGGAGCTTTTAATACATTTAATTAGAGTGGGCAACTTTTGAAAATATCTTGTCTAAAGTTTGAAGCGCTATTGCTTACTTTATCATAACACAGGGCTTGTAAATAGATTCAAGGTTCATAAAGGCTTTATTATATAAAAGACGTAAACTTGGTGAAACTATGTAACACTAATCAAAGCGGTAAATATGGGCTTTATACAATTATGGAAATAGTCGTTTAACATTTAATGAATCCTTAGAGATGGTTTCTGCTCTCGAAACGGTGAAGAAAAACGTCGTGAGAAAACCGGCATGTCCTAGAACCAATATATTGAAAACGTGTGACATTCACCAACCCGCACTGAGCCCGCGTGGTGGATTATGGCCCACTCCCTCTTACAGATAGGAGGCCTGTGTCCCAGTAGTGGGAACATTATAAGCTGATTATGAGAGATGGTTTAGAAAATAAAACGTCTACCGTTTTATTTTCTATATATATATAATATATATAATCAATATAAGTAATTAAATTAAGGTCTAACCTTGTATTTTAATAGACAGTATTAGATTAGGTTAATAAATTGGATTCGAAAAGTTAATAAATAAACAGTGTTTGGTAGCCCTGCCAAAATCTATACTAAAAATAAAGTTTGAACTTTTTTAATCTCTAGAGCTTCCAGTTCGATTTAAAAAACTTTTTATCATTTGCCTTATTCTTGAGGAAGATTAGGCTATACTCTTAGGCTGAGCAAAAATAAAAACAAAACAGAGAGAAAGCTAAGCGAAAACGAAGTAATAGCGCGGGCGGGCGATGCGATCCGATGCGGCGTTTCAAGCTAGTAATAAAATAAAGGAACATCAAACCTTTGTTCGTAAAACAAACCACCTTCGCTCCGAATCGTTACGAAATGTTTCTAGAGCTTGATTAGATCAGTCGAATTCGAACTGCATTTTAGGAACACGAGCGTGCGTATTTAGTGCCTGTGTTCCACAGTCTCAAAAGTTAAATTAGTTTAGACAGTAACACATCGTGACTTGAATTGGTTTTTCATTTTATTGGCTGAAGAGTCTGTTTCTGATTTTGAACCAATTTTTATAACCGTCACGACTGTTTCTGTTTTTCTAAGGCTTGGCAGTTGTGCTTCTATAGGTTATGAATTTAAAAAGGTATTTGGATTTTTTAGAACTCTTAATCCAAGTTTGTGACAAAGAATTTAGAATCCATCCATTAAATCCACTATCTCGTGTCAGTCAAACCAAATATCTGGGTGTAGTGATTGATGGCGGACTAAAGTGGTAATCTCACGTTGAAAGCCTAATGTCAAGGGTGAGGAAACTTATTTATATCTTCAAGTCTCTAAGGCACTGCGCTGGCCCCAAAATACAAAAAAATGCTCTATCTTGCACTTTGCCAGTCTGTCATTGGTTATTGCATTCCAGTTTGGGGAGGCACCGCGAATACCTACTATAAACTCCTTGGGTTGGAACGAGCCCGGAGGGCTGTGCTTAAGGTGATGCTCAGCGAGCCTTATAGATTTCCCACTAGTGAATTTTATGCGGAGTGCAGGGTTCTTACAATGCGTAAGCTCTTTGTGCGTAATGCCACCCTCAGAAAGCATAGTCAGGTTCCTCTATTAGATTCATCCACTCGTAAAGCCAAGTCTGTCCATCTGTCCCTCACAAAACAGCCTTCATTGGCCGCGATGATCAGGACTATTATTGTACAGAAGATCTTATTTATAATATATTGTAGGCACGTAATAATAATCACTATTCTACAAAGCCCCCACAAACACAACCCCTTTCATACACCACACCACATCAGATCACGCCACAACACAACAGAACACAACGCACTATACCACAACACAACACACCACACCACGACATAACATACCACACCACTCCATAACACGCCACACCACACAACCACATCTCCCTTCTTTAACACACATACCTAGGTACACAGCCGTAGTTCAATACAGGATCATAATGCTATCACACATAGATGAAGGATTTTTTGTACGCGAAGTTACAGTAGAATACTGACTCCTACGTCACAGGGTCTCCCCTAGTTTAGGAGGCAGGGTTTTCACTATTAATGCAACCTTTGTTTCCCAAAGTTTGTTCCTGTGTATATTGTATGAGCTTTGCATATTAAGGTTTTTGTATCAATGAACTTATTTTTATTTGTTTATTTTATATGTCATTTAATTTAGAATGATCGAAGTCAAAGTGATTGGTAAAATTGGTCTCTAAAAATGTCTTGATATTACATACATAACATCGCGCCAGTAATCCTCAAAGGAAAAGGCAGAAGTGAACCTATACTGCACCCACATTTCTGTAGTTACGTCTTGAAATTAATAAAAGAAAGATGGTCTTCGTAAGCTGCCATACATAAGGATAAACAGCCTACAGTGTCCTCTGCTTACCAGCAGTGGACACGGGCCTCCCGGTGAGGAGTGGGCCGTAATCCACCACGCGGGCCCAGTGCGGTTTGGTAGATGTCACATGTCTTCGATTTTTTGGTTCTAGGACATATAAAATTAGACAGTAAAAAATAGATTTAAAAAACTTGTTAATAATCACCTAGGTACTACAGACTGCTTTGAATCTTAGATATACGTACCTACTTTTTTTTTAAATTGTTATACCTTATTCTGTCTTTTTGTCTGAAATATTATCTAAAATAACCATTTCTTACAGTTTATTAACAATAAAGGACTCATCTAGCAACCTATAGCTATAGGGTTTAATCCGTCTTTCGATATCCAATATTTAGGTATTTAGACACGATGTAATATTTATTTGGGATTGGCGACGTTATTCGAAATCTATGTAGGCAATTATAAGTTATTGCATGGCAAACTATGCTGTAAGTTACGAGGTCAAGGCAGTGAGAAGGAAAACCTTGAAAATGACTTATTAATCGTTTGGTTGAGTATTTGCTAGGGAGCATAGATACGAATGTTGTCACTGCAGACCCATATTCCTATTTCAAATCCATATTCCTGGACAGGAGTCTTCATTTGGTCACAATTCGATAGATTTTGGAGAAAGTTCATAATCCATTGCTTCATAATTATGTTTGCAAACTTCGTTTCCTCAAAAACCATTAAAAAAATCCACCAAGGTGTAAAAATCAACAAGAGATACTTTCTATTATTACTGCTACCTTTTGGCCGCAGCTTTGCCCGCGTGAACGTCGAAAATTATGCCACGGAAACGTATTACCGGGATCAAAAGTATCTTATGTGTCAATCCAGGTTATAATGAACTATATTTGTTCCAAATTTCATGCAAATCCTATTAAAAGCGTAATACTAATGATTTAAATACTATTATGAATACATGCAAGCCTAATACTTTCTGTTAGAATAAGAAAGTCAGGTCATATTTCAATCATTATTCGAAAGACACGTAGCGCCATCTAGCAATTGTGACCGTCGAAAGTTATTGTTATTTTTCTCAGGAACAGTATTTTTTTCCAGTATTTTATGTCCTTTTCTATACCCCTGACAACGTACGTAGGTATATGCAAAATTTCATGATGTTCGGTTCAGTGGATTCGGCGTGAAAAGGTAACGACAAACAAACATATATATATATATTTATGTACCTATACTTAATATAAGTTAGAATTCAGATTTAATATCAATACAATACACGTAACAAAGCCTTCCTCTTCACGATAGAGGTAATATGACTGTATAAGTGTATACTGTTAACACATAAAGGCTGATTTACACTGGGAGTGTTTCTTGCCCGTGGAGAGGTGAGAATTGCCGTGTAAGTCTCGTAGTAGGCTACATTCGCCAAACGGTTTTCGCTCTTATAATAATACGTCTCATCGTCGTCTCATCTACGATTTATATTTTAATATGAGATACGTTACAGACAACTTCTGGTACCTACTGTCATTTGACAACTCGAAAGATTTTTTGTTTGCACGAAGGTTTCGATTTGTGAAGGCTTCCTTCAAGTCGTGCTTGAATCATACACAGACTGAATTAAATTAAAATTTTGCACAGACTAAAAGGCACACAGTAGGTATACTGAGTGCGTTTTATATAGGTACATCAGATAAAAATAAATAAGGATCAAATAAAAAGAGTCAAAAAGTCCGATGTAAGAGATTAGCAGGAACGTTTGGATGCTATCTACAATAGTCAACTTTTTTATTTCCATTCATTAATCGGCTTTTCGAGGCGGGAAGCTCTCCTCGTGTAAACGATACTCTTGAGAAAGACGCGCATGTGTTTGACTGATATTAGCTACGTTACATAATTACAACCGCCCTTGTATTTGGCACATGACACAACTAATTAACTTGAATTGTGTCAACTATATTATCTTACCGTAATTAATATTCAGACCAATCTCGCTAGCAACATAAAACCAAGCTTTATTAAGTCAAGATATTCAACTTTGGTTTACATAGTCCCATTAATTTTAAAGCTGTATTTTATTAGGTAGGGTAGCAACGAATGGGGACCGAGCGCAACATAGAGCAACAATTGTTGGATACGAAACGGGCCTACAGTGGTTTAACGTTGCGTTAAGAGTTGGGTTTATACCGAATTATTTCCATTCCGGAATTTGTTTAAACAGTGCTATTTTTTTTCCTTTTAATTGAACCGGTAGTAGATACGTGAACCTTTCCCTGAAAAAGCTTTGTAGATTAACGGAATAGCTTTTAATCACGGAATGTTTTGATTGAAAAATATCATGTTTCGTTTTCGTGAATGTTCGAGAATTTTGACAAACGTGTAACCTCGTTTTGAACTCCAAAATATGCCGATTCTTTTTAGTAATATTACCGATTTTATATAGCATTCGTAGAAGTTATGGCTTAAGCCCATCACAAACGTAGCTATTATAATATATGTGTGCGTGTGTTAAGCTACCACACACGGATACGTTGACATAATATATACATATTTTGCCTTCATTTCGTTGATGGTTGGCCTAGCTATAGCTAAACTTACTCCAGAACCAACCTAGACTGTAGTATTATAATACTAAAGTATAGGTTGGTGACGTCATAGCAATATATATTATAGCTGCCTGCGGTCACTTAAAGATAGTATTGATTGAAAATATATCGTAATAAGCTTAGCTATATTATAGCTACGTCTGTGATGGGCTTTATGTACTTAAAAAGGAATTTCATGGAAACCATTTCAGTTCTGAGTAGGAGGGTTGTTGGATTGTCCTCCACAATATTCCTCCTCATCAATGTTTTTTGCCTACAAATAATAAGCAGGGCTTTGAACAACTGAAATACTACTCATATCATATTACAAATATGTCTGACATATTGTGTTTTTTTATATACAGTAATCTTTTTGGGACCACTATTGTGTGAGTAAGATCTCTATGAGATAAATTCTTTCACCTTGTAACAAAAATATATATAGGTAAGTACCTATATGTGGTGGCAGAGTTCTAAGGCCCTTTATCTCTTCGCATGTCGAGCGTACAACATGTGTACCGATAACAATAAAATTTCTATTGTGTCTGCTAATTAGACGCGCGCAAAGAAAATGCGGTTCATCATCATCGTCATCATTTTAGCCGAAAGACGTCCACTGCTGGACATAGGCCTCCCCCAAGCACCTCCACTTCGACCAGTTTTGTGCTTCTCGGACCCAACGGCTTCCTGCGGCTTTCACAAGGTCGTCGGTCCACCTTGTCGGAGGCCTTCTAACGCTACGTCTTCAGGTACGCGGTCGCCACTCCAGAACCTTTCGGCCCCATCGGCCATCTGTTCTGCGAGCAATGTGCCCTGCCCACAGCCACTTAAGTTTAGCAGTTCTTCGGGCTATGTCGGTATCAACCGGGCACAAATCCAGACTACGGGCTGCTACTAAGAAATTTTAGATAGAAAACCCAATACCACACATTCAGAATAATGTCAGCCAGAACTGTAGGTAATTAATTGAAAAAAAAAAAACATAAACACCACCTGGTGCTGATTTTCAGCAGCAGTGTACCGTATCTATACTGAGTGGGTAACGATTCAAGCAAGGACGAATATTTCTTATGCAGAAGTTTTATAAAACCGTCAGTCGTTGAATTTTTGAAAATCCTTTCTGCAATGCACCTCTCCGCTCTAAGACCAAAATTCCTGTTACGCTGACGTCGGTCGCGTACGTCGGCGCGCGTGTAATTGTGTTCTATAAACTCAAACTCAAACTCAAACTCAAAGCATTTATTTCAATTAAACCATTTACAGGCACTTTTGAATTGTCAATAGGTCAGTCAGAAAATATGAAGCTAGTTGCCCATTCCAAAGCGTAGGTACCTATGGAGAAGAACGGGCAAGAAACTCCATGGACACTCTTTTAAATTATATTTTACAAAAATATTAGTTACATCATTAATGTTGAATTTATAATTATATGTGAGAAAGATGTAAAAAAAAAAATATACGTACGCGTTAAAGTGTCCAGAGTACAGCAAATAGTACTTAACAAAACAATAATCCAAAAGTAAAATAATTAAAAATAAGCCGAGGCAGCCAAGTGATGACCAGTCCCAACTGACGGCGCCCGTTCACGAACATGACGCATAGATCAGCACCATTCAGCTCAACCATTTTGAAGGGAGCTAAATGATCCAACACACACGCCACCGTTAGCGAGACATTTTAGTGAGCATGACATACTATCAGCCGCCAGGGCACATTCAAGTCAATGAAAGACATTATTATCATTACCCGGTAAATGGTAGCACTACAGTACATAGAAGCATCATAATGGAGATGTACGCGATCAGGCCTTACGTCTTTTCAAGTTTTAGTCAGTAGTTCAGGCTGTGCATTAACTGTCAGTCATTCAGTCATGGACCTGTTCCATATTTATATATTTTACATACAGTACGAAGCAGGGGTGGTCCAGTGGTAGCGCTCGCAACATATGAGTTGTAGGTCGTGGATTCAAACCCAGGCAGGCTTTACTTTGAGTACCTAAATCATTTCATCACTCTCTCTCAAAGGTGAAGGAAAACATCGTGAGGAAACCGGCATGTCCTAGAACCAAACATTCGAAGACATGTGACATCTGCCAACCCTCGCTGGGCCCACGTTGTGGATAATAGCCTAATTCCTCTTGAAGAGAGGAGGCCTGGTGTCCCAGCAGTGGGAACATTCTATGCTGATTATGCTACAATGTGTGGACCCGGACCCGAACGTTAAAACGATACATAGCTTTAGACAATGTTGTATAAGTCGATATTTTACAAAGACGAAGTTTTTCTATTACCTTGCCTAACGATACATTCAATCACAATTCACAATCTGATTCATTTTGAAGGATATTGCTAATCCATTGCTTCGTATGTCACAAAAAATTGTCTGCTCAACAACGCAAATAACGCAATGTATGTTGTTAGACTGTCAAAATGAAAGCTATTGCTACTGTTAGTGTGTTCCGTAATTACCCCGCGAGGGGGGGCTCAGGGGATCAGACCGGAACAAATCAATGCACCATATCCTGCGGGACTACACGAATTATCATTCTCCAGCCCTTCTCCTGGTTTATTTGGGGTCAGCGCAACATGTCTTTTTTCATTCTTCTCTATTAGTCGTCATCTCGATAGTCACCCCTTTTCTAGCCTTTTTTTTTTTTTTTTTTTTTAGGATGGGAAATCATCAAATGACCCCTCCCGCTCTGGGTGGAGCGGAAGGGAGTGTCAGACTCTTACTGACTAAAACCCATCCGTGTTCCTTCCTTAGCCCTTTATGTTCCGGGGCAGCGGTAACCCTTTCGGACAATCCCGCTGCCCCGGCAGGCTTCGGCCCTGATGGGCCCCTCCTTCGATGCTGACATCTCTTTGAGGCGCGCGTGGAACACATACGCGCCGTCCGGCACGGGCCTGGTCCTGATCGGACGGCGAGCTACCCATTACTCGCCGTCCGCAGGCCCGCGCCTACGGTGGCCGGGAGTCGTCACGCGGCTCCCGACGCCCGGAGCGTCTACCGCGGCGGCTGGGACGGGCGGCCCTCTCAGCTCTCTCCCTCGCCCATCCCGCCACCTCCTTCGCTAGCATGACTGCTTCGCAGAAGGAGGTGACTGCCTCCCACTCCCTCTCACCCCGGACCATGGCTTGGACCAGGGCCGGGCGCGAGAGGTCGCCGCCGCTGCCGATCGCCTCTACGAGGACACGGCGGTGCTCTGCCCAAGCCGGGCAGACCTCCACCGTATGCTCCACCGTGTCCTCAGGGCGATCCTCGCAGTGGTGACACCCGGGCGTTTCCTCCCGCCTGATGATGTGCAGGAACCTCCCGAAACATCCGTGTCCGGTGAGGACCTGCGTCAGGCGGTAGGTGAGGGCGCCGTGACGCCTCTCTAGCCACTCCTCAAAGAGGGGCCTTACCGCCGCTATCGCGGCGTGCCCTGCGCTGGGTTGCGACAGTCGCGCTTTCCATGCCGCCATGAGATCGCGCCGGAGGTCCGTCCGCTCCGCAGCAATTTGCCGCGGAAGCGGGTTTTCCCCCCGGCGTAGTGCCTCCGCGCGCCACTCATACAGGCGCGCGAGGACTATCGCCTCCAGATCCCATGGCGGCAGTCCGGCAAGGAGGCTTGCCGCCTCGCGCGAGATCGTGCGGTACCCCCGTATCAGCCGTATGGCGACCACCTTTTGGGGCGCGTTCAGGTAGTGGGCGGCTCGAAGCCGCAGTGAACGCGCCCACACCGGGGCGCCATATACGGCCATGGACCGCACGACCCCCGCGTAAAGCCTCCGGCAGGAGGCGTTTGGCCCCCTCAGGTTTGGCAGGAGCCGCTTGAAAGCGGCCCCAGCCCGTTCCAGTTTGGGGGCCAAACGTCGGAAATGCTCGACGAAGTTCCACCGGCTGTCGAGGACGAGACCCAGGTATTTCATCGTCGTCTCGACGCCGATGTGAACCCCTCCTACCGTTAGTTGGGATCCCGATGGTGGCCCGTTCCGAAGCCCATGAAATGTCATGGCTTCGGACTTGTGCAGAGCCACCTCGAGACCCAACTGCCGGATCCTCTCCACGACTATCGCAACCCCGCGTGTCATAACGTCGGCCGCCGCCTGATGCGACCTCCCCTGCGCCAGGACCAGCGTGTCGTCAGCGTAGCAAACTACGCTGACGCCATCAGGGAGGTCTGCCCGCAGCACCCAGTCGTAACCGATGTCCCACACGAGCGGCCCCAAGACCGATCCCTGTGGGACACCGCACGACATCTCTCGCCGGTTCCATTCCCCATCGCGACCGGGGTAGATGACGGCTCTGTCCGTCAAATACGCCCCGACTATTCGACGGAGGTAGGTCGGCACCCGGTGATACCGGAGTGCCTCCCCAATGCAGCTCCAGGGCAGGGTGTTAAACGCGTTGGCGATGTCGAGTGACACCGCCACGACCACCCCACCCCGGGACACCGCGTCCCCCGTCGTGAGGGCTCTCACGCGCATGATGGCGTCCACCGTCGAGCGCCCCTTGCGGAAGCCAAACTGGCTATCCGCAAGATCCGGCCCCGTCCTCACCAGGTGCCCGACGAGGCGGCCCGCAATCACTCTTTCAAAGAGCTTGCCGACCTCGTCGAGCAGCACGATGGGCCGGAATGCGGACGGAGAGTCCGCAGAGCGCCCTGGCTTCCGAATGAGGACCAGCTTCCCCGTCTTCCAACGGAGTGGAAACTGGCCCCTCTCCATACATGCGCTTAAGAGCGCCTCCAGTCGGGGTCCGAGAGCCGTCGAGGCCAGGGCCCAGGCTTTACCCGGCAAGCCGTCGGGCCCTGGGGCGGTATTTTTGGCCTTCAGCCTACATACCGCCACTCTCAGATCTACCCCGGTCACTTCAGGGATGTCGTCGTCGTCGTCCGCGTGGTCCGCTTCGGGCACCGCAATTGGCGGAGCCATAGGCGGGGGAGTATGCTCCCCCCGTGAAGGGAACAGAGCGCTCACCACCTCCTCCACCAGCTGGGGGCGGTCCCCTTTTTTCTAGCCTTAGGTATCAACCGTTACACAGTCCATCAATCGTTTCTTTGATCTTACCTTACTCTTATAGCCATCCATTCCTCACGACGTCTTCCTCATTCTACACGAACAGAGAACATTTTATTACAAAACACAGATCCATGTTACTAACACTAATAAACCTCCGCACAATAAAATACCTACGTCTTATTCCAAATGTTCGTTCCAGTTCTTATCCTGATTGGTAAAAATAGACTTCACCTTATTAATATGCCGGCAACATAGCATTAGGTCTAATAGCCTTAATGTTAAGTTTTGTTTGTAGGTAGCCAGAATTTGTATTGAGGTATATAGTTAGTGGTAAATCCACTCTGAGTGCCATTAAATTTACTCCATTTGAGGTATTATTTCGAGCAGTAGTGTTATATCCGCTGTTGCCTCATTAGTCTCGTCTAGCTTCGCCGATCGTGAGTTGGTAATCATGAGGATCCCAGTAAGTAGGATTAATAGTATTAGCTTCATTATGTTTTGCAAGAAAGAAGTACAGACTGTACAGATAATAAAAATGTTAAAGTAGACAGTTTGTTTTACGAAAAAGAAGACCAGCAGCTGAAAAGCAACATTTAAAAGAATAGCGTGTGTCGCAGGAGAAACAAGAAGGAGAAAGAAACAAATAATAATAATCTGGCTGCATGATTTTATTGACCTTTATATGTAAATACATAAGTTTTAAAACTTAAAAGCATGCTTAAAATACTTTTTCGCATACTCCTAGAACTAAGGCATTGATTTCTACTGAAACCCAATTTTTCAATCACATTTAAGTCGTGGCCAATAGGTACAAAAATAGTTCAACCCGTTTGCAGACATTAATAATTGAAATGGCATCAAATTCGAAACGGGGAGATTCGAACATGGCTGACTCCAAACGAGGCCAACATTGGACCATAATCATGTACCTACCTACATGCTTTTGGTAATGTTTTGGCTTTGGTGGTGGACAAAGGCCTCAACCAAAGACCAGTATTGAACTTCTATTGGCTACAATGATAATGATGATAAATATGATATGATGGCTTCATTCGCTTGTATTTGTCTCTTATTCCAATGAGTAGTTTAATAATATCTAACAGTACATTATCGCGGACGTGCAAATCCACGTACATAAAATGTTATCGTGGACGCAAGCAACTTCATATATTTCCATACATTTTACTTCACTGTGTTATCGTGATTTACATACCTACGACGTGACACGTCACGTACGTGGACGTGAACGACCACGTTAATATTGTCACGTTACGAAATAAAAAAGGGCACATTCATTTTATAATTTTCTTCCTACTTCTGTTTCAACATCATTCGATTCTCAACGTGGCAACCATAACAAAAGAATTTCCCGCCATAATGGAAACTGATATTTGACGATGCAGTTTGCTCACCACAATGATTTTATACGACTGTCATTTGGGCTACCGGGACGCTATCAAAGGGGTTGGATTGTTCTCACGTGAGATACGGGATAAGCAAGATGGATGGCCAGCATCTATCTGACTATTCACTATACGAACTGTCTACAATGCTGAGTAATGACAATCGTTACTTTTAAAACTCTGGTAGAAAAAACGTTATAACCTTCTATTAATTTTAATTATACCTAAGTCTGTGAGAGGGAAACTTTTTATTTACTCTTAGCTTCTGTCCGCGATTTCGTCCACGTGAACGGCCCGAACCACCGCGTCCACAACTTCGTTCGCAATTACTTCGTTTTCGCTCAGCGTCCTTTTTGACTTTATTCTTTTTCTCGGCTTCTAAGAGTTCTAGCGGTATGTTAAATAGCCTTATTATAACCTTATCACCTTCCTCAAGAATTGGGCTATCAAATGCAAAAATAATTTTACAAATCCGACGGGTAGGACAAGAGATAACGCGCTAAAACAAACTTTTTAGCCTTATTCATCATCGTCTGCCTAGCCTTTTCCCAACTATGTTGGGGTCGGCTTCCAGTCTAACCCGATGCAGCTGAGTACCAGTATTTTACTTTTCAGCCTTATTATTAGTATAAATATACTGGTAGATAGATAAACAATTTTATCATTTTATTCTCACAGAGAGGAAGAATGAGTCGCAGGTTCCCGAACATTATAGGTTGGTAATGTATGTTATAAAAAAAATACTACTGAGTATCCACATAAAGTCGAAGTTTGTAAGTCAACCGAATAGCTAGAAACGAGAAACTATAGCTAAAATGCTTTTGAAAACATGAAATATACTTAGAATCACCAAAATCTCACAGAAACCTGAACGACACGTGATTAATTAGGTATTAATAATAATAATAACTTTATTTCGGGTGGCATAGACCCATAGAAACCTTAACCTTACATACAACATCACATTACATACAATTTTATAATTTGCCATGACTCGCCACACCTACACAAGACATGACCCACTGTTTCTGAAAGGGACAGTCAAAACGTACAGCTATTGCGTTGAAAATGCCGTTGTTGCTACCCCGCATACGGGCCAGCAGAGAAGCTGCTTTTTTGCGCATGATGGCCTGGAAACCATCAGTGCGTGCTTCAGCAAACATCCCAGACCGGCTGCACCGCCACGGCAGCCCCAACAACATTCTGAACGCATTATTCTCTCGTATCTCATGAACGGTAATAATTTGACAGTTGAAATTCTCAGAGAGTGTATTTCTATTGCCGCTTTATCAACAAATAATAAAAATAAAATTTAAATAATTGTACGATGGTACGCGGAACCCAACTCACTTGACCGGTTTCTATGAATAGCTTTTTTATCTGCTATTTAATTTTACATTATCACTTTACATACATTCTTCATTATTTTTCCATATCAATAATTCTGTGCGCCTGCCATTGCATCGAACCGCAACAATTTAAAACGTGATGTCAATGATAGATTCCGCAGTAATGGAATCCGATATTTCACGATGCATTTTGCTCACGACATAGATTTTATACGAGGGATGGGTTATGGGGACGCTGTCAAAGGGGCCTGGATGTTGATGGGCCTTGATGTCTTTTGTTTGTGGCTAGTGTTCAGAATCTACTGAATGTATGGTGTGTGTGAAGTAATTGAAGTATACAACGTTTTTGCAGGTTTGAGGGATCTGGATAACGTTAATACCGGGTGATTTTTTTTACCGGTTCCAAATTTTGACTGCGTGTTCTACCCATGTATATGAATAACTTTCATTATGGGACCAACTCTGAAATCATGAAAAAAAATCTGCTTTTTCATACAAAAGTTCAATACCTACCTACTTGACCAAAGTGTGTGACACAGCTGATTTTTTTTCGTGATTTCATATTTGGTCCCATAGTGAAAGTTGTTCATATTCATGGGTAAGAAAACCCAGTCAAAATTTGGAACGTGATAAAAAAATCTTCCTGTTTAAATCATACATAACAGCAGCCTGTTATCCCTAAAGGGTTAGGCCGATATGTACAGATGCCAGCACATCAAGCTACTACAATCTATCAAATTTCTTTGATAGATTTTCAACTTTATCGCTAAAGTATAAGGTTCAAAGTTGATTGGGAAAATTTGACAGTTTCGGGTAGGTTGATGTGCTGGCGTCTGTATCTATAGTACATCCATATTTCCCCAGCTAGGCTTAATTCTACACCTACACTTTCTGGCTATATAAATCGAAAATAATTCTTAGTTTTTTGTAGCTAGACCAGGTACATAGCCGATGTGCTAGTTATTATTATAATTGTATTAAGTAGTTTTGTAAAGATTGTAATTATGTTGTACTTTGTTGTTATAAAGTATTCTGTTCTCGTGCACCGTGGGTGTAATTATATCTGAGTTTCTTTCTTCTGATTTATTAAGTTAGCTTATCGGCCCAATCGTGTTTCGGAAACATTGTTTTTTTTAAAAAAAAAAAACCCGTTATAAAAAGTGTATTAGTAAAACGTGGGATGTCCCTTGGTAATGGAATTCATCCGGAACCAAATTATTTGTGTTTTTTTTTTGCAATTTTTTTTTTTTATATTTATTAAAGTAACACAAAGTACACGATAACGTCAAAATTTGTTTAAAGCATTAAAATCGGCGCTATTCGGGAAACGCCTCGAAATAAAGTGTTTTTTTTCCCATGAAACAATATTTGTAGAATGATTTCCATAAAACATTAAATATTGATTCTGCAAAACCAAATAAGTGACAAGGAATAGAGCAAAAATGTGTTTTATACGACATCTGTTTGCAAAGGCGAAAATCCCTGAATCCTGAATATTCCTTTGCGGGTCACGAAATGTGTATATTCGTACCAACTACGAATGCCAATGCGGCCTTCTTACGGCATTATTTTTATAAAAAACTACTTTCGTAATACCCACATTCGCCAACTATTATTTTATTATGTATTTCTATTATATTGTATTTAGTACTAGCTGTTACCCGCGACTTCTTCTGCGGTCCAGGATCAAAAGTAGCCTATGTCCTTCTCCAGGTCATGGTCTACCCACGTGCCAAATTTCATCCAAATCCGTTTCGCTTTTATCGTGATAGCGTAACAAACAAAAAAACGAACATTAAATATTTTTGAAAAAAAAAAAAGTCATTGTTACGAGGTGTGGCAACGAGTCTGATTCCTGATAATATAGGTAGTATTAAGAATTATTGTTCGTTTGTCTGGATGTATGTATATTCCGTATTGGCGCAAAAACGGCTGAACGGATTTGGATGAAATTTAGCACACGGATGATATATAACCCGGATTACACAAAGGATACTTTCGAAAGTACGTTCCCTCGGGATATTTTCCGACATCAACGCGAACGAAGCCGCAAAAAGCTAGTTATGAATATTAAGCTGGATCAGTTCCGTCTCAGACTTTCCATAAATAATAATGAGTTAGTATGGCATAGGTACCGATTCTGTTGCTCACAAACTAAACACGTTCAGTGCATATTTTCCTATTTATTTCATTAAGAAAAGGACAGAAGATAATTTTTTTTTAGTCCTGTCAAATTAATCAGCTCCTGATACCTACTACTCCATACAAGTTTAGACTTGATTAATAACTTGACGTGACTGAAGTCTTTAAATGAAGAATTAATTTATGCAAAGAGTTTAGTTTCAGTGAATGTTCAACGTGTGTTACACGTGATAAGGATGTTTAATCTAAAGGATTTTGTATTAGACCAAAAATAGAAGTAAGTCTACGTGAGATATGGGTTACAGCTAAATCATACCAACTTCGCTTTATGACGTCATTTATCCGCGCACTCGGAACATTGAAAGTACTTAGCAATAATTCTTCTTCTTCTCATGATTCTTTTGCTTTTCTGATTCATTACTAGAATTTGCTCTTAAAAGGAATGGTTTTAGTAAACTAGTGGAGTCTATCCTTCTTGAATTCTTAAGTATCTGGCTATCTTTAGTCTGTAGCGGTTTCTAAAAAGCCACATGCAAACAACGCGTCATAATGACGTCACGCAAAATCCTGCATCTCGCAAGCAGAGTTTACTGCGTAACTAGCATATTATTAGGCGACATAGTTGGCGCAGTGGTTGAGCGATTGACTGCTGCGCAGCATGTCGCGGGTTCAATTCCCGCACGGAACAAATATTTGTACGACCTACAAGTATTTGTTCCGGGTCTGGGTGTTTTATATCTATAATATGTATGTATTTACAAAAAAAAAATGTATATAAGTAGTTTATCAGCCATCTCGTTACCATAACACAAGCATTAAGTTGCTTAGCTTGGGACACGCGTTGGCGTTGTGTAAAATGTCCTAGGATATTATTATTTATTATTTATTATATACAACGGCCCAACATGAATCATCGGGCAGTAGCCCGCCAGATACAACAACCGTCTGGCCGGAAGATCCTCCCTTTTTGATGGAGGATGAGTGAACTTTACACCCTGTACCTCATACCTCTATAAGTCTACATAAATGGCCTTCCGTTGTTATTGTTTGTCGAGCTATTGAGGTCGTTAAGTTCTGGCTTTACTTGCCCATGTATGCACGGACTGTACAGGTCCGCTCAAATCTGTATCTCGGTCAGATAGGCAGTCGCTCTATGTAAAATACTGGTAGGTACTCAAGTACATCTCAAGTTAGATTGGAAGCCGACCCTAACATAGTTGGGAAAAGGCTAGGCAGATGATGACCATTTCAGACAGTAATCTGCATGGTCCTCAGATCACATGATCTGATCAAGACAATGTCTGAACTTTGAAACACTAAGCACATCTAGTTTATTCAATATTTTTTCGACATGTAAAAGTGTTTATTAAAACCAGTTTACAGAATATGCAAAATTTATCATTATTATCCTTTTGCATCGTTTACGTTCATACATAAATGGTCATACACGTACGCCGGTTGCGAGTACTGCGCACCTCTGACCTTTCTGAACACACTAATATTATAAAGGCGAAAGTTAGTGAGTGTGTGTGCGTGTGTGTGTGTTTATTTGTTTGTTACTCCTTCACGCTCAAATAGCTGGACCAATTTTGATATAATTTAATGTATATAAAGTTGTATAAAGTTGAATAATATAAAGTTGTATGGAAGTAGCTGATACCCTAGATTAACATATAGGCTAGTTTTTATTCCGAAATTCCCACGGGATCGACACTTATGCGGGTGAAACCGCGGGGCGCAAATAGTCACCAATAAAGTAAAGGTACATCTGGGGCGTCCCCTGCCGGCTCGGCTCCAAGATCGTGGCAGGTGGCATTCTGTAGTTAGTTTATGTATGTGTACTATATTTCATGATCATCAATTGTGATTTTTAGTAGAATTTCTGAGTAACATTTCCTATCACGTTTTGGGTTGAAATATGAACGAATGTGTTCGCGAACTCGTTACATGGAATTATCCACGAAGTTAGGGTGACTTGCGAAATTGCTTTGAAGTACTTATTATGTTGATATGGACTTGTGAATTGTTTAATGTTGTTATTAAAAAGTTGAGATTGTTTAATCTTGTTTTATTAAAGAGGGTGGCAGTGACAGAGACGCACAACCTGTTTCCATAAATTCAGTAGGTACGTGATTCTGGACACTGAGTTGAAATTTTTCGTCGAGTATAAAAAATAAAAAATGCTGTCTCCTACAAAAGTAGTACCTAGGCGGTCAAAATGTATGGAACAGTAATTTTTTTTTTTAATAAACGAAGAATTTCAATGGCCCCATCTTTGAAATTATTGCAGTCCACTGTTTTGCGGCTTTGTCACCTTCTAGGTGATTTTTTTGTGGTTCATTAATTATACCAGCTACACTAAACAGTTCCTCACCCACAGACATTGATTTATATCTCCAGCATCATAATGGGTCCTCTCTTCTTAATTAAACCTCGGTTAAAACTCTGTTAAAAACTTGCGGAAGCGGATGCGGAAGTACGATTTCTTGCAAGAGTTCCGCATGTGCAGAGGGCGAGGCGAGGTTGCGTAACAGCTCTAGTTTCAAAGTGTAGTCGCATTAATATAAGCCCATAACATAATCAGCCTATATTATTCCCACTGCTGGGACACAGGCCTCCTCTCTTCGATAGAGAGTGGGCTGTAATCCACCACGCGGGCCCAGTGCGGGTTGGTAGATTTCAAATGTGTTTGAATTGTTGGTTATAGGACATATGGGTTTCCTCACGGATGTTTTGAGAGAAGTGGTGATGAAAGTATTTACACAAAGTCAGGGCCGTTACCACTGCTCTGCCATTGCCCTTGTTAGAACTTAAATCCTTCCGTAAATATCTCTTATATTAAATGACATCCAACAATAACATGTTTATTCAAGACAAACCCAAGAGCAAGACAAATACATATGTATCAAGTACACACGCTAAGAAATCACGCTTAAGACACACAGCTGCGAGCGCAGGAACTGCACTACTGTTTACAATAGTAATTTGATATTCAACTGTACCTATGTTCCAGCCTTATTCCTCACACAGCTTCTAAAGAATTTATTTTCACACTTTCTGTAAAATGAGAAAAGTAGCAGATAAAAATGCAAGATCTCATGAACCAACAAAGTTGGGATTAAATATTACAAAAGGTAAAAATTCATGGAGCACAAAACTGACATTAAAATCTTCATAAAATAAAAACGAAGAAAGGTTCAGAATAACAATGACGTTTAAAAGAAAACGAGGAAAATATTAAAGTACCTATTTACTTAAGTGATGAAATATTCCATTCATTTGCGAATTTCCACATTGTTTGGAGTAAACAAAGTCTATAAGGAAAGAGTGAAAAAAAACTAAAAATGTCGAAGAAAGAAAACTGAAAATTCAAAGGAATTTTTATCCCAACAATAAAAGGACAAAATATGAAATTACATCAGATGCAAATAACGTTCGAACGAGACTGCAACCATTTTTAGGAAACTTTATGCATAGATAATGCTGTGGAATACAAATATTGGGTCTGATATCGCTAAAAGTATTGAGTTGGGTAATAAAATCTATCGATTTTCTATTTATAAGAACGTCTGCAATAATATTTGTTGTTATCCTTGGACCGGACGGATAGATCGAAGGTCCATTAGATTTCGAGATCCTCCCCCATGCTTCGGAAAGCTCGTTAAGCCGTTGGTCCCGGCTATCATTCGTAGATCAGTCTTTGACAGTCGTTTCGAGTATTCAAAAGAACAAAAGTCTGACAACCAGTCCTACCAAGGCGTATCGTGTTACCCAGTAACTGGGTTGTGGAGGTTTCATATGTACTCAGTCACCATATAACACACTGGTATTCAGCTACATCCGGTTAGATTGGAAGTCATACTTGGGTAAAGGCTAGGCCAATTGATTATCATCTTTAACAGACATAATATGACATATGAAGGTTGAAACGATCATGAAATTATAACGAAGTTATTAACTACTTTTGCCTCTGACTTTGTGGGTAGTTCTAGGTATAATTAATAATAGTTAAATAAAACAATCACGCTATGTTGTGACATATTTATAACCTTTACTCTACCGTTTACCTCTACAAATATATGAAATGTCAAAGTTAATATCTCCAGTCTATACACAATTATTCACTATCATTTAACTCAACAAGTCAATGATAAATCGTTTTTCATCGTAGAAAATTATCTCGGCACTTTCGGCAACGGCAATACAGTTATAATATTTTTTTATTGATGGCTAAAAAGTTCAACAGGCCAGGATACCTAATTAACTTCTGGAGTGAGGTGGGGTGGTTGGAGTAACCACCGACGGCCGTCATGGCTCACGCACAATGATCCACTTGAAGGACTAAGTACGGAAACTAACAAGAAGTTCAATTAATCAAAAGTGTACAAAAAAAAAAAAACAATCACATTTCAAATGTTCCTAATATTTTTAGATCTTCAATTATTTAGCGTTAGAAGCCACTGTCATTTAAACTTTTTTACTTACAAAAGTGATTTGAAATATTGATGATAATGCCATAGACTTATAAAAAATGATGGGCTCCGCACCACGTATATCGACAGTGAAGCACAGTAAGTATGGCGACCGTTTGTACAAACACGCCTCACGCTCACATCTACATCATAGAATGCCGACCGGCCGCCATTACGTGATACGACAGCGTCATGGCGTCAATCGTCAATCACGCAC
The DNA here is from genome assembly GCA_963669345.1 of Gortyna flavago. Taxonomy (NCBI): domain Eukaryota; kingdom Metazoa; phylum Arthropoda; class Insecta; order Lepidoptera; family Noctuidae; genus Gortyna; species Gortyna flavago. Next base: position 5,769,348 of record OY770129.1, on the reverse strand, counting down.
ACATAGATCGGTACGGTGCTTCCCTTTCGATATGCGTGGCGCGGAGTCCATCTTTTTTTATAAGTCTATGGATAATAAATTAACAATCATAACATTATGTTTTGTAAAAGGAACTGTGATCAATTTTGTAGACGTAAGCTTGATTCTGGTTATTTCAACAATAAGAACACAAGATATTGTAGCTTACCACTTATCTTTCTACTACCCTTATCTCAATTTATTTGGGTCGCGCAACATGTCTTTTTCTACATGTTTTTTTTTTTGTTTTTTTTTGGGGATGCATGAAGAAGCTTCCTCGTGTAACGCAGTTTGTTCCGCCAGATACTCAACTGAACCGAGCGCTCGGTGCTTCCTGGACAGTCACACGCAACACCTTATTTGACTGGCCAATTCTTCCCTTGCGGTGGTCTGGCTAACGCCCGCCTGGTTTGAGACCACCCTCTCACTGGAGTCTCTAGCAGCCTGCTGTGTTTCGTTTATGTGTGGGAGTTCCAGTGCCTTAGGCATCTTCTGGGCACGCTCGTCCCATCATAGACCTCATCCATTGCTTTCCATCAGGCGTGATCGAGGTGAAGAGAGGGCCCAATCATCAATAAAAAATACTTCTCTATTAGTCGTCATCTCGGTAGAAGACTGGAAAGAGGGTGACGCTTTTCTAGCCATATCGTCTTTCACACAGTCCATCCATTTTTTCTTTGGCCTTCCCCTACTCCTAAAGCCATCCAAATTCATACTCAAAACTTTCCTCACGACATTTTCCTTATTCCTCCGCATCCCATGCCAGGACAGCCGATTCTCACACGACTTATACCATGCTCATACTCGCTCTTTGGCGGAGTTCACACAGACACTTAACATAATATTGTCCTCTGTATGACTTGTACTCAGAGTCGTTACTTGTTAATTAATCATTCACGTTAATCGACAGGAATAAATTTAAGCCCTGTCAGTCAAAATTTGACAGTTTAAAAGCATTTAATTTATGTTGGTGCTGTAATTGGTTTTGGGTGACGTCTCTGATTGTAGATATTGTTGTATTGGGAACCTGTAATAACAAATGTACCTTAGTGGTTGGTGGCTTTTCATTCACCAGTGCCACTTTCAGACTTTCTGATATGTGCTCATTCATTCTGTGTAGCTCACAAATCATTGTCTTATAAATGCATTATCACCCAAAACGACTGAGTGATAATCTCGAATAACATACATTATCATACCATTACCAGCAGTTTCCACACATGAACATCCACATCCACATATGCATCAATTTGCCTTAATTACTCGCATAATTTCGGAACCATCAGGCTCTATTCACACACACACACGGCTTCCAATCATACGGCAACTATACAGGATCAAATTAAATTAGTTAGCGAAACTCTGCAGATGGTATGGGTGTCGATATATAAATACGATAAAAAAAAGGTTTGATGTTTTTTAGGGGTCAACGACCGATAGTGGTATTGCTACTTGAAGTATGAGTAGAGAAAATATGTTGTATCGTGATGAGTTATCGATACGAATCACATCTGATAGGTAAGTTTACACAAAAATACTGTTTTTAACTGACATTTAAAGTGAATACACTGACTGCGGTTGATACTCCACAAAAATCATCAATAAATTTCTTTTTTGTTTTATAATGTTTTGAAATCGATACGCATGCGGAGTTTCGTTAGCTAATTTAATTTGACCCTAGAATGCTGTACAGTAGACCACACGTACACAGCTTCTGCTATCCGAGCGTACTGTCGAGTTTATAAGTATTTGAGACCAAGCTGTGTCTATGTCTATTTCATACCAAGCAATGGACGTGCACACGCGCAGCCGCGTGACAGGATCCCACGCATGCAGGTTTCCACAGCCACGCCACGTACGTGGTTTTTCTTGAAAGCCTGTATAATTAATTACAACATTATTAAAGACGTTGCGACACCTAGTACGGAACCGTACGGGTGTGAAAAGGCCTTACAGTATTGATACAACATGACATCTCAATATAACATTATCTCTCGTTCCTCTCTTGATTGCTTTATGGTTTATTAATGGTATCAGGTTCATTATTAGGCAAATATTTATTGAGCGGGAACGTTTGCAGACGGCTCGTTCTCATTACCTAAATGCCGATGTAGGCAAGGCCTGATGTATAATAATACCCACTCAGAATTAATTTGTTATTCACACTATCAATAAAGCTTAGTGTTCTGCAAAGTCATGGCGGTTTCCAGCATATGATTATGATTTGAACTTCGAATGTAGGTGTTTGAATTAGGTAATGTGTAGGAGTACAATTGAACACAAACGGGCTCAACGGTTGATAAATGATAAATGATTTTATTTTTGTAAGTAGGTTTGTACAAACACTTATACACGTCAATCATATTTTTTATAAAACTAGACGAGGTCGGCGTTTCCTATCTGACTACTCTGAGAAGAAAGGCCGAAACAAACTCAGAGGTCACAAGTCTCTTTTAAAGTCCAGACATAATCTTGGTCAGGTTATATGAAGACCATGTAGATCGTTGTACCTAACGAATAACATTTTATTACCCGACTGCTGTGCACCAGAAAGATGGTTATGTTTTTCGAGTGTATGTACTTTTTCATTTGAATACTGGTTTCTATCAGTCTACATAAATGATAAATGATTTTTATTTTGTAAGTAGGTTTGCACAAACACTTTTACACGTCAATCATATTTTTTATAAAACTAGATGAGGTCGGCGTTTCCTATCTGACTACTCTGAGAAGAAAGGCCGAAACAAACTCAGAGGTCACAGTCTCTTTTAAAGTCCAGACATCATAATCTTGGTCAGGTTATATGAAGACCATGTAGATCGATGTCTGAGATGGTCTTTTGAGGAAAGAACCACACAGATTGAGAGGACCTGTCCAGTCAGTGCACGCATTTGTCAGAAATCGTGCAGCTCAACTCAAAACTTAAGGAGCTCAACGATTCGACGAACAATACCAAAGAAAGGACATTTGGGTAGGCCACATAAATTACTCAAACTGCCAGACCTAGAAAAAAACTAACAGAACAAAGAGATAATAAAAATTAAACAAAAAAATAATAATAAAATGACCCACATTCTCTTCACATGCACAATAATTAAAATAATATAATACTTTACAAAGTAAGTAAATTTCAATGTTTATATAAAATTCATTAATTAATGTCAATGTGTATATAGAAAAAAATTATAAAAACATTCAGAATGTAAAAATTGGAAGCAACTCAATCCCAAGCCTTTTTGTCCTCAATATAATCCTTAACAGTATAAAAGGCTTCCTGGCACAACTTACGTTTAATGAAAGATTTTAATTTATTAAGACTTAGATCTTGAACGTGGCTTGGTAGTTTATTATAAAAGCGTATACATTGGCATCTGAACGAGCCACCTATTTTCTTGAGCCTTGTTGTAGGTACAACAAATTTGTGTTTGTTCCTCGTATTTATATTATGGATATCACTGTATTTTTTAAACAATTTTATATTTTTATGGGCATATAAAAGATTTTCATAAATATACTGAGAGGGCACAGTCATCACATTAATCTCTTTAAATTTTTCTCTGAGAGTGTCTTGGACTTAGTTCATCATTCCACTTTCGAAGTCTTCGGATGAGTTTTCACGTCCCTTACAGACGTTCAATATAATAATTATGTAAGATATATTTATATATAGTTCTAGCTATGCGACTTCACTCGCGTTCACGTCGAAAAAAAAAAAGATTTCTTTTTTTTTTTTTTTGCGTGGAACCTTAATTTTTTTTAAATAAAATAATAGCCTAAGTTACTCCTCATATCATAAGCTATCAGCCAGTGATAATCGGTTTAGCTGTTTTGAAGATTAACCGGAACAAACAGACAGACAGACATCCTTACAATTTTGTTTATTTGTACATATAGAAAATATTTATATTTAGTAGGTACAATTTAAATAAAAAATATATCAGTATCAATATTTTAACTCAACACCTGTAAGTGTTACCAAGCGATAAAATCGTGATTAATATCGATAAAATATGTAGATTTCATAGCCAGACCCCGTCCGGTCGCACTGATGTGCCTAATTGAAATGTCAAAACATTTCCGTTTTAAAAATTGATATTTTCAGCTGCGTGTTTTTCGATCTGTTCGTATGTACCAATGGTAATCGAATATAAATGATTTTTATCTCGTTTGATGCTTTTATTAAGTAACTAAGATAACTTTTTAAGTACGTTAGCTGGATTTACGAAAAAATATACCTAACGTATTCTAAGCTGTTGAATGATTGAGTAGGTAGATTAATATGTGTTTTTCATATTAATATCATTAATTTATATCTATTTTTTTTATTGCTCGTATCTTATAGCTATAAATTATGGTAGTTGAAATTGTTTTTTATTTAGAATTTATAAATGATGATTGAGAAATAAAGATCATTGGATAATTAATGTAGCTTCAATAGTAAATAAATAATGAATATAGCTTTATTAGCTTCAAAAACAAAAAGTGCTCAAATGCCTTTTAGATCTTGATTACACTCTAAAAACACTAATTAGGTATAGGTCGTTACCTGAGGGGGCCAAACGCCTCCTGCAGGAGGCTTTACGCGGGGGTCGTGCGGTCCATGGCCCTATATGGGCGCGTTCACTGCGGCGACGAGCCGCCCACTTTCTGAACGCGCCCCAAAAGGTGGTAGCCGTAAGGCTCATTAGGGGGTACCGCACGATCTCGGGCGAGGCGGCAAGCCTCCTTGCCGGACTGCCGCCATGGGATCTGGAGGCGATAGTCCTCGCGCGCCTGTATGTGTGGCGCGCGGAGGCACTACGCCGGGGGAAAACCCGCTTCCGCGGCAAATCGCTGTGGAGCGGACGGACCTCCGGCGCGATCTCATAGCGACATGGAAAGAGCGACTGTCGCAACCCAGCGCAGGGCACATACGATAGTGGCGGTACGGCCCCGCTTTGAGGAGTGGCTAGAGAGGCGTCACGGCGTCCTCACCTACCGCCTGGCGCAGGTTCTCACCCACCCGACACGGATGTTTCGGGAGGTTCCTGCGAGTAATGGTTAGCTGGCCGTCCGATCAGGACCAGGCCCGTGCTGGACGGCGCGTATGTGTTCCACGCGCGCCTCAAAGAGATGTCAGCATCGAAGAAAGGGCCCGTCAGGGCCGAAGCCTGCCGGGGCAGCGGGATTGTCCGAAAGGGTTACCGTTACCCCGGAACATAAAGGGCTAAGGAAGGTACACGGATGGGCTTTAGTCAGTAAGAGGCTGACACTCCCTTCCGCTCCACCCAGAGCGGGAGGGGTCATTTGATGATTTCCCAAACTTAAAAAAAAAAAAAGGTATAGGTGGTTTTCTATAATCTTATCAAAGAAAATAAAATTATTTTCTAATTGAAACTTTTTAGATAAAAGGTGACTCGTGCTGTAAGGCCATTATACCTGAAAAGTTTCTCTATTTACACTTGATAAATATGGACGAGATTCGCCAAACGGACAGTTCAATTAAAATAATGATATTAGATAATTTAAAAAAAAATCGAACCTTCTTTAAATCGCTACTTAATTGACTGATTGCATAAATAATTTCATCACCACTGCTCTCAAAACAGCAAAGGAAAAATATCGTATGGAAACCGGCATGTCCTAGAACCAAGAATTCGAAGACATGTGACATCTACCAACCCGCAATATCACGTGGTGCCAAATACAATATATTAATGGATGAATCATTCAATCAGAGGGGCAATTCCCGCGTTTTTAAAAACGTTCTCAATCAAATCTCAGTCTCAAGCTGTTAAAAATATAATAAACTAGCAGCACCTCGCGGTTTCACCCGCATAAGTTTCGATCCCGTGGGAATATCGGATATATAATATCGGGATAAAAATCCTATGTCTTTATCTGGGACTCAAACTATCTCTATTCCAAATTTGATTTAAATCGGTTCAGCGGTTTAAGCGTGAAGAGGCAACAGACAGACAGACAGGCACACTTTCGCATTTATAATATTAGTATAGATTTACATAAATTTTTTAAATTGATTGTCGTTGATATGAGATTGCAACTTAAATTTGAACTTTTTTTATGTACGAGAATTGGCCTTCAGATTATTGCCGAGCTGTTCATAGTAATGTATTTATGCTCATGACTGTAGATAAAGTACCAACCCGACTTTAACCCTCGACTAAATAAAGCAAAATTGCACAATTCGTTGTCCCACCACAGCGTCATTTGTTTACGTCCGAGAAGCGTAATCCTATAGTAAATTCGGGCGTCACGATACGTTGCGGCGACGTAGCATATGCGAGACTCTTGCGGTCACTAGCAAAGCGATTCCTTCGGAAACATTTGTCACTTGTATGCACATATGGTGCGGCGTACGTCCGTTCTAGACCAAGCGATGCATTGAAATTATTACATTGTTTGAACGTGTTGTTAATGTGGTTGGCCACAAAAACTGTTGGAAACTCATCCGTCTATTGTGTAGAGACAGGTTAATTAGAGGTATTAGCCTGTTATTAAGTTGTAAGGAAAATTAAACGTACATAGAGCCGCAGGAGTTTCTTTATTACGTATTGTTTGCTGTGCTCGTGACTAATGGGGTAGTTTTTTTTTTTGCAGTAGTTAATTTATTAGCTTGACTAGGGTTTATTTTTTTGTATTGAGATTGCTTACTGAGGGGCCCGTGGCTAAATAATAACAGCCGCACAGGTCGATCAATCAGTTTAAGCTACGCTTCCCGCGGTTGGTCCGTGGATGGGTGACCATCTTTACACATCAAGACCGTTACCGTCAAAGTACGCTAAGTCGTTGGTCCCGGCTGTCATTATGATACAATTTTGTATGGATGTAGCTGACACCTTGGATTAACTTATAAGGTACTTTTTATCCCGATATTCCCACGGGATCGACACTTATGAAAGTGAAACCGTGGGGCTCTGCTAGTTATATATAAAAACATAACATCACGCCTGTAATACCTGAAGGGTTAGACAGAGGTGTACTAATAGTTCCACCCACATTTAGCCAGTTACGTTTTTCAAGAGGAATAGAAGAACTTAATCAATTTGTGAGATGCCTACTGACTGAACTGTTTAGGTGTTCGCAAATCCCGCATTTAAAACTGTGAACGCAAAGAAGAACTTATATTTTTAATGCTTTTTATCAAAACAAAATTAAAGGTAACTTTCAAAAACTAACCTACATTGACTAAAACATTAATCCTTTATTTAGAAAGCCCTTGTTGTATACCGCAAAGTATACGACAATGTTACAAGGGGGTTATTTGCTGCGTAGACGGTTCCAACTAGGGTTGGCGAAGCGTACAAATAAATAATTAAAATCTTGGCTTGAAACTAGAATATTCTGTTAAAACAGAAAATAAACCTACCTATTATGGTTGCTGAGGCACTACTTAGTACTTTTTTTTACAAAAAAGTAAAAATGGATAAATAGGAAATTAAAAGTGACATAGTGACTTTTTTCGCTCAAGTTTCTGAAATGCTTCTTATCGATATAATTATTATTTTTATTGTGGAGATATAACCTCAATAAAATTACTCAGCCTATCGCAGTCCACTGCTGGACATAGACCTCTGCTCCACAACAGCCTGTGCAGTCATCAGCATCCAGTCTGTCCCAGCTACCTTCGGAGCGTCCCACACTACGCTTGCCGATATGCAATCTCCACTCCAAGAGCCGTCTACTCCACCGGCCATCGGTCCTTCGACAAACATGGCCAGCCCACTGCCACTTCAGTTTGCTTACTCTGCAAGCTATGTCGGTTACTCTGGTTCTTTTCCGGATAAGTTCATTCCTGATTTTATCCTTCAAAGAAACTCCGAGTAGAGCCTACTCCATAGCGCGCTGATCGACCTAACTGCGCGACATATAAGTAAATTACCCACACACACCCAAACAAACCAAGTAAACTACCCATACACATTTATCTATTACCATGATTTATATTATTAACACAGAATTTTCTTCGTATTTTTAACCACAATCTATTTTATGCAACAAAAATTAATAAATAATTATTATTTTCTCCTTGAAGATTATTATAAGCATCCCTAGTTCAACCTCGTTATAATAATATAAGAAAATATACCGCCTCGTTAGCGGAACGCAACATAATATTACCCTGTACACCTTGCCGATTACGTTACTGTAATACACAGGCTGTTCATTAATTATTTCCTTTACCAAATAAACATTTCTGCGACGGGAAAGCTCTATGAAAAGTGGCTTGGAGTAAGATTTATAAATTAGAGGGAGTATAACTAATACTATTTTAGAAAAATTCAGACTTAATAACTGTAGGCCAATTCCCGTAAGTAATTAAAAACATTCAAAATATAATCGTCTCAGCGACAATTAATGTCAAGAACTTGTCAAAAGTGTAGGGCAATTAGATTTAGTTTTGACAGATTGAGACTGAGATCAGAAGGCCAATTCTCGTAATTTAAAACGTTCAAAATCTAGTCGCAGTCTCATCGCGGCGCACCCAAATGTCAAAAAATTTTCAAAAATGTGGGGAAATTAGAGGTATTTTTGACGGATTGAGACTGAGATCAGACTGTGAACGTTCTTAAAATTACGAGAATTGACCCTCAGACTGTGAAGTGTGAACGTTCTTTAAATTACGAAAATTGCACCTCTGAATTTTTGTACAACCTTTTCTTTAATTTTACGATAGTTACAAAGAATTTTCATCTTAAATAATCTTATTTATTTTGGCAAAGTTCTGTTCTAGAATGCCCACAAATGGTCACCGCTATTTTATATCTGGGTTTTTTAAGGGTTTGCTCACGTGTGCTTTATCGGGTTAAAAACATGTTATTTCAGTAAAGAAGCCGTTTATGGGCGTTTTATGGTTGAGTAGCCTTTCATTTTGACAGTTCAGCCATGGTTCAGCCACGTTCATTGATTTATTTAAATAGTTGAGCAGACGAATTTTTCAAACCTATGATGCAGTGGATTAGGCATTTGCTTCAAAACCCTCATATCGTGATTGAACGTGTGTTCCGTAAATAAGGTGCTGATTCCTGCACATGTACAAACACTTTATCCATTTTAGAATCAACACACGATACTCAGCATAATCAGGATATAATGTTCTCACTACTAGGACACAGGTCAGGTCAGGTCCTCCCTGTGAGACGGAGTGGGCCGTAATCCACCGTCCGTGGTGGATGTCACATGTCTTCGAACGTTTGATTCTAGGTCATGTCGATTTCCTCACGATGTTTTCCTTCACCGATTTTGAGAGCAGTGATGATGAAATAATATACACAAAGAAAAGCGCCTGTTTGCGTTCGAACCTGACCTACGATTTGCAAATCGCGGCCAATTCCGCACGACACTCACACTGCGCTAAATATTAGTTTTTTGTCCTGCAATACTCATTAATCTATTAAAAAAACAAGTGCTTGTTGCCAGCTTGAAATAAGTAGGTAGTGAATTTAACCATTTTAAAAGCATCATAACTAATCGGCCCCATTACCATACGAAAAGTGGGTAATTTTGCGGAAAAACATTTCAGTTGACGCCCATAGTAAAGTTTATAGGTACGAACGAAGAACCATACTCTTATTATATTATGTAAATCGGTACTTCATAGTCGTGCCTTCGAAGTTTTTATGGAATTCAATTTTTTGTTTGCGTGAATATTTTTTTTGCGTTTAGGAAAATTCTAAGTTGGTATAGGATCGATACTATAGGAATATTTATGGGATTTACCACGTTGATAGAATATTATTGAATTTCACAGATTAATGATTATCTCGTAATGTTGGATATTGTGGGCATTGGCAATTAAATCCTTCAATTAATTAATTTATTGAAATGGTACTTCAACGACTTAGGCCCTTTGTACACGGCATGCTTTCTTTACGGTTCAGCATATACAGGGTGTGTCGTAATTAATGGATAACCTCTTAAGGGGTAGTTGTACTTATCATGAACATCTTTTACTACGGGACCAACCATTAATTGCGAAAAAAAAACAGCTGTTCCCTACATATATGTTTGCAAAACTCGTCAAAATGTAGGAAACAGCTGATTCTTTTTTCGCGATACCACTCACTGACGACCGTGCGTATACACGGTGACTAAAGGAGTGTGTGCAAAGGGCCTTACTCACTAAAACATACATAAACAAACAAAAATACCTACAGTATTAGGAATTGTGGATTAGTCACTTAAAGTTGGTACGAGAACTGAATATTTAAAGGAGGTGTGTGATACCGTTAGTTGAATAAGTTACAAGTTACAAAATAAATCGATGTTGATGAAAGCTTCATGTTTTGTAAACGAATTAGTATCTACCTTATAATTGGGTCCGACCACAAGCATATTTTATTATATTGTAAACTCGTTTTAAAATAGTGCTGGAATTTAATTGGTTTCTACCGCCACAGTTAGCGTGACTAAAATGTGGGAAAAAGTATCGTGTTTCACGGTAGTAAGCGTCGATTTCCAAACGGTATTTTAGTTGAGTGGTTAGCTCTCAAATATTTAATAACACAAATAGTAAATACACGGATGACAGCGATGCGGACGGGTACTTTGACGCCTTTTGTATTTATTTGTATAGTTACTTACTTGGTCAATTAACGTAATATCTAATCTAAATAGTTAGCTATCTATACACACAATAAATAATAGTTGGTAGTCGGTAAATAAACTATTTTCTAAACAACATACAAAAAAAAACTTAAAAACTAACATATACTTTTCATTACTTACGTTTTCAAAATCTATTTGCAACTCACAAAAAAAAAAACATTTCCCCTTCATATTATAACGAACACCGAACAATAAAAGGAAACACCGCTAAGCTTAGAATTGAAACTGAGATAAGTGCCGCAAAAACATGTGGCTCCACACAGTGGCACAAAATAAAACAAGTTTGTACACGTAATTCTGGAGTGCAACACTGCGGATGTTTGAAAAAACAAATGAAAAGGGTAAGCGGTTGTTCAAATAAATAACAAGAGTGAGCTGTAACAAATCTACAAATAAATACCCGTATATAATGAGGGAACATGTCAGACTCTTTTTTATTATTAGTTTCATGGCTAAACTAAGTACTTTGTTCTTTTTTATGAAGTACTTGATGCGCCTCCCGGTTTCAACCGCAAAGGTGTCGATCCCGTGGGAATATCTGGGTACAAAGTAGCCTAATGTTAATCCAGGGCGTCAACTATCTCCATACAAAATTGTATCAAAATTGGTCCAGCCGTTTGAGCGTGAAGAAGTAACAAACACACAAACACATAAACACACCCTCACACATACACACACACACAAACACTCACAAAATTTCGTCTTTATAATATTAGTGTGATTGTGGAGTATCGCTCCATGTAAAATACTGGTATTCAGCTGCATCCGGTTAGACTGGAAGCCGACCCCAACTTAGTTGGGAAAAGGCTAGGCAGATGATGTGATGTGGAGTATATATTTAAAGCTACAGTTTCCAAGGTGACCCTCGTTTTGACACCTCTAACATACAATGACGCATTGACTTAACTTGATTGTCATGGAAATACTATTTTATAGTGTATGAGCTCAATCTTCATAATAGGGACACTTTTTCGTCTGACTAAGTACGGTGAGGGCTGACGGTGATTTTGATTTTGGCAGCGGGGTTTGACTTTACTGTGTCAAAAACTCTCTCTAGGAAAACACACCAACTTACTTTCATAAATAACGTTTCAGTGACGTCATTCGCCGGTAAATTGGAGACACTAAGTGGCGGCCACCCTCTTCTATAGTTAGCTCGTTCGTAGCTTAAGAAAATTCAAAACTCAATTAGTGTTTATAAAATATAACAGCATTTTTAATGAATATGTCAAACTTTTACTATTCTTCTTTTAATTCTAGATGTTTTTCGTAAATAGTCAAAGAAAGTAATTAAGTAGCCCGGTTTTTGAGAATTATAATTTGTTCATTAGCAAGGCTCACAGTCTGCTCCTTAATAAATTAATAAGGTTCGTCTATCATAGTCCCCATCTGGGTTAAAACTAAGTGTCACTAGTTCCTCATCAACAAGTTTTAGTTTATGCTTACAGTAACGCTATTTGTTCTGTAACTCGCAGAATAAACACGCGTCACATTCGTGTCTTAAATAATTTAAACAATCACAAACGACACGACTTTAGTTGACATAACCCCGATTTCTATGACGTTTAACAGTCAAATAGGCCAAAATAACACATGAATATTTGATACGTCCTCACAAGTCTCATGACCTAGGTCATATCTGTTCACATACAAGCTGGAATCACGCACAGAACCTATTAAATACACGCTACTTTTAGTTCTTCAAGGGTTAGCAAAAGCTTTTAAGTCAAAAGTGTTCTTTGTAAATTTTATACCACCCCTTAGGGAAATTAGCCTTAAATCTGGGTAACTTTATGTAATGTAGTGTTATGGGGCTGTTATGATAACCTTACACTGTAGTGAAGAAATTGTTGGATCGCATAGAAAATACGGCATGTTAGGGCAGGAAGGACATTGTTAGTAGTTATTTTATAGTTTTCCTTATCGTGATCGTATAACTTAAGGCAACGATTGTTTATAACATGTGACTACGTACGTTATTGATAGACAAATGTGAATATAAATCAAATAATCTGGTAATAAATAATATTCAATCGAATAGCAATTCGATTACACGCCCTCAAAGTAATCTCCTGTCACCTCCTGTGTGTCCTATGTCCTTGTGTTACAAATGACTCAAGCTAAAAAAAAACAATCAGGAATACGTCTTTGTTTATCAAATCAAACAGCTGCGTCGTTGATTTTTATATCACTTTACAAAGGCGATAGATTGAATTGGAGCTTGCAATTTTATTCGACAATTGTAATAGTTATTCGATTGTTATTGTGGGCTGAAGCGATTCTCGAATAAAACGATTCAATTGTTTTTTTTACTAGATTCGAAATTGCATAAGTATTGCTTGCGACAAATTGTTTTCAACGGCAGTAATAAACACTTTATAATTATAAATGTGAAAGTGTGTATGTTTCATGCTGAATCACGCAAAAATGGCTGCAAGGATTTGGATGAAATTTGGCATTTAGATAGACCATCACATATGATTCATCCCGTTAGACGCGGGCGAAGCGTTAGTTAATCATAATTTGCGCTTACAAGTAATTTTCTATCCCAATAAATGGAAAAATAATAATATACATAATATTTTTATGAGCCCCTTTAAACAAAATACAAATTATAAAAATTCAGAGATTCACAATAACGATTGTAAATTTCCTGATAAAGGAAAAAGTTAGAAAGTTGAGACATTTATAAAAATATTATCTCGGCATTATTGGGTCCGGGACCATTAATCAGGGAACAAATTATGTCCAATAATGTCCAGATCCTATTCTTAACACTTCAGTCGACGTAATATAATAAAACTTCTATCGTGTCCTTCAATGTGTTGAAATGCCGAAGTAGTTACTAATAGTTCACAAAGTTTAGGTATTTATAAAATGAACCAAGTTAACCAACTCGATCTTGAATTAATTAAACGTACCTCAGAATTTCTAAAGTCTACTTTACTGGGTTGTATCTTACAACTTCTCTATAATCTGATTGGTCAACAAGCGTTTTGTTTTTCTTCAAAAGTACGTCTTTAGTTGATAAGGGTCTTTGTTTTTCAACAAGTTTTGAACTTAATACATGAATTTTGATAAAGTTTTGTTTACGCTTTAGAAATTATCTTTTGAGATACCTAACTGGTACCAGTTTGTTTAACCTGAAAAGTTTGTTTTAATTAATTATTTCGTTAAATTATGCACGCGAGTGGTGTTTATTTTCAATTAATAGAGGTTTTAGTGGATTAAGTTGCAGTCATAATAATATATTATCATTTATTCACACAATAATTGCAAATGTTTGTTTGTAATAAAAAATTGCGTAAATGATAATTAATGAGCGCCTCGTACAGAGCGCTATGAGCTAGACTCGAAATTAAATCTAGCCTACACCCAAATTATTATTGTACAATGGAGCATACGCCAGGTAGCAACCTTGAGTTAGCCTTACGTAGTACGAAGTTTCAATATAATAGGAGGCTTAGTCTTATACTAGCCTAAAAGAGGTTTAAAAAAAAAGTTATTAAATAATAATAAACCCGACTGCAGTTTTTTTTATTTCCAGCTTTTTAGTTTACAAATGTGAAAGGTTTCGCAGACGATTTAGTTCTTGGTATGTGTTTTTTACGATTTGTCACTTCGAATTACTTGTAACCATATAAGTTGTATATATTTTTGTAATTGCCTTTTAAACCCCTTTATTTTGATACTCCACTCGATAGGTTATGAGAGAATTAAAACATTTTTTTTGAAGACATAATAATTATGGCGTAAAAAATCGGCCATTTTAATTTGTTTTTCAATTTTGATATACCCAGTGTCACTCTCACAATTAAGATGAATCTAACGGCACCTCTCAAGCTGAAATCAATCAACCCGTTTAGGCTACAGAGCGTGCCAAGGAAATATACTTACATACATACACTCGAAAAACATAACCCTCCTTCTGGCGCAGTCGGGTAAAAAGGCTACACGTTGTTTTAAGTGATGTTGGTTGTAACCGTACTCTTTAGTTTTATAGTTCCGTTGCATCCATCTATAACCATACCTTTATTAAATCTGTAGATGAGACATTTCTGCACATTGAAAATATAAAAAAAAAAAATTGGTATAGGATAACCAACAGATGTCATTTCATAATTTTTATTAATTTTTGTCCCATTAGAGCTTGGCTGCTCTTTGGGTGACGTCTGCGAACCGTCTTTGAACGTCGACTATGACCCATAGAAATATATACAGGTTGAAATTGAATTCATGGGCATCCTTTTAAGGGGTCATTGTACTCATCATTATGAACAACTTTTACTATGGGACCAAACCTGAAGTCGAGAAAAAAATTACCTCATAAAAGGATGTCCATGAATTTAATTGCATCCTGTATATTATAACGCACGGAATGAAAAAGTTTAGAACCATTTAATTATTTCCGTTAGATAGCATTTATCGATGATTATGAGACGACATTCAAGGAGAGATAGAATTATATTGTCTGTCATCAATACCGATCTGTCATTCACTGAAAATAGGTTATTGGGATCGGCTGTAAGTGGTGACAGGTGGTGGCTATAAAATCAGGTCACGGAACCATTCTTCTTCTAGTTAAAACGGACTCCGTTGAGATCACTTAGGCTTTTATAGTAACGACTTGTTAAGCTAAAGTTAAGTCTAATTGCTGACAAAATGTTAGTCCTTGGAGTGTAATATTAAATCAAGCTGACTTTGATAATTTTTGTCGACTTGCAAAATAGCCAATTAGATTATTCGTTTTTTTTTACTTTGAATTATGTCAAGCCGTATTTAGGATTAAGCAAACAACTTTTTTTCACATGACTGTGACGGTTAAAAGTGCTACGAGTGCGCGACGAAGCTACACCGTAGCTCACTGCTACGCCGTAGCAAATGCGTAGACTTTATTCTTGTAACGTTCGTACTCAGGATAATGTCTGCGTATTATTTATTCTTGTGAACGTAACAGTTAATCCGATTCTCTCTGGACGTGCGTTATCTCTTTAATTGTAAAAAATTGAGCAATAAATAACTTTGTTTTTCTTTCACAGATGGCAGCCACAATTCGGGGAGCACATCAACTACAGTAAAAATTATTCTTCTGTTGATATACCTTCTTCCTAACGTCCTAAGATAATTTGTTGTATTCTAATTAGTTAGTAACAATTTATCGCCTATGTTCTAACGAACGTATAGAACCAAAGATCCTGATGTTTCTATGACTGATAAAATTCTTCTCTATATATTTTCACTGTTAATACTTTGTAGTTGTGCCAACCCGAATTTATGTATTTCATTAAATGGAATACACGAAATATGATTCTAATTTACTTAATTCCCCCAAGCAATTAGTTCAAATCTTAAATCTGTCTGACAAACTGATCGTAAAAGAAAATAATTAGAATTTGTAAAAAAAGACACATTTTATTACTTTTTGGTTATCTTTAGAAGTTATAAATAATTAATTTGCGTTATATTAAATAGTAATTTTAAGAAGTTATTTACCTGGCACTAAGGTTTATGTGTATGCCTAGGTATGTATATATGTACATATGTATGTGCTCAAATACTATAAATAAATAATGGCTATTGTGCGTTTTAAATATTTTAATAATTCGTTGTTTTCAATCACTCTTCATACTTATTAACGTGCTGAAAATGTGTGAGTCTCACACAGGGTGGCAGGTACATCGACTCGCAAACTGAGACCATGATGTCAGCACATGATTCTAGAGTAGCGTAAAAACATTTCGGGAAAACGGAACCCTTAAAAGATCACTTCGTTGTCCTTCTGTCTGTCCGTCAGTCAAGACCCTTTTTCTCAGGAACGTGTGGAGATAACAAGTTGAAATTAATATCACATACTCAGGGCTGCAATCCCTTGAAGCTGTCAGGAAAAATAAAACTTCTAAGTCAACGCAATCAATACGGGCGTGTGTGTTCCGAAATCAAAACCTATAGGGCCCGTTGGCCCGTTGAACTAGTATCATGAAATTTGGCAAGAAGCAATATCATGTAGCACAAGTAAAGGAAAAAGTCCGAAAACCGAAAATTTGTTGTTAAGTTAAGTTACAAAACATATATTTCTTAAACTATCTACATACCTATAAATTTGTTCGGAGCCATCGGTGCGCAAGTGCGACTGGCACCTTTGACCGGTTTTTTTTAAAATAACCGATTAAAAATTTCAACGCAGGGGTGTTCAGAATCATGTACTTACTGAATCCACGGTAACAGGCTGCGGATCGATGCCCTTATCACCCTATATACCAGTATACCACATACAGTTATGAAGGTTGTTATCTCATTACTTAAAATGGCGGAACATAACACATGTTTAATATTTCATAAGAATTGCACGTGGAATATTATATACGTGTGTGGGTTTTATTGAAAGGCGACGATACGACATAATGCAGGCTGGAAATAAATATAAGAGAAAATAAGGTAAGTGTGACCGGTACTTATCCCTGTTATAACAATAACTACAAGTTATGTGCGCAGCTGACGACAGTCGCACGCGACAGGTCAACAACTCAACACGGCCAACGGTCCAAGGCCGGGCCTAGGTTACCGCCTGCGCCATCTTTGGGCATGAGGAGGCAAGATGGCGACCTGAAGTTGCCGCTGACGCCGTGTTTGCGAATGACATAGACCAATCAGTGTGGAGCGTGTCGGCCAATCATCGCGGAGCGTCGCCCACCAACTTCATGGGATAGATTTGCGTAGGTCGCGCGGTGCTCGCGCCATTAGAATTTCTTATGTCTTTATCCTCTTTCTTTTTGATCCGTCCGAAAACGATTGTAACGATTGTGTCTTTCTACTAGAATAATAAATCCATTCATTGAGTACACCTACAAAACGAATCCAAAACACGAAAGGGAAGAGGAAACAGCAGCCCTCATCCTGACCCGAGCATCGAATTCAACAATCTCTTGAACACTCAAAGAAAATTAACACTTCCTAAACGACGTCTATCGTAACGACTAGTCGCAGATGCATACGATAGCACTGCGTCTGTCAGCAGCGACGAGACGCAGATGCAAAAGACAACTCTGCGTCTTGTTGCAGCAAATAGTCGCAGCGACAAGACGCACAGTTTGCACTGGCACTCATTGTACCTACATTCCTGGCGATGTATTGTTAGGTTAGGTAATATCAAGCCTTCTACATAACAAAGACTAGCGAGCTCAACAACGCAGTATTAGACTTTACACCTAAAATTAGCAAAGTCGAGCCTGCGCATTAGACCGCATGGTTTCGAAATTGGAAATTAGATGTCACCGGCAGCATAAGGGTTGCAACACACTAACACATTCTGTATTATCTGTATGGGTAGAGACCATACTAAATGTATGAACCTGATTATGCTTTTGGCGTTAGACAAAACTCCCGGAAACATTACCTGGTTAGTGTAATTAGTAATTACCGGGCAAACTGTGGACAGAAATAACTAGTGCCCTGACACAGTAAGATGGAGTCGCCAGATATGGTGGAACGAGAAACTGGAAGAAGGACGCGCGGGCTCGCGAAAGATCGAAGGCGTGGATGGAAGCCTTTGCCCCGGAGTGAGACAGAACAGGCAAGAAAAAAAGTGTTATTGCAGCTTTAAGACTGCAATCAACATTGTTAAAAAATAAAACCAGCGTATAGGTACTAAACGCTATGACTTCACACAGTCGCAATTATAAAACTTGCAAGTAGGTAGGCATTTTATAGTCAGTACCTACAATACTCGTATTTAAAATATACTTGTCTTTGTTTTTACTGCCGTCTCCAGAGAAACTTTAAGATTACCGTAATAGTAAGACATCTTTAATACGTATCTACGTAAACTAAACATTTAAATCGTTAGATTCGCCATACCGCATTAAGAGGTACTCGTATTCGCGTTTATGTTTCATTTTGAGACCTCTGATACACTTGATTGTCATGGAAACGCTATTTATGTTGAGTTGAGTGAGCTACTTGTGTGAGCTCACTCTTCTCAGTAATCATTTAAATTTTTCTTCGTAGTGTTCATGCAAATGTGTGTTTTTGTCGCGACTAAGTATGGTAAGGGCATATCTAGCGATTTAAAATTTTATCTGAAAACAATTTCCACGAAACAGATGAATATAAAAATACTTCCACAATATTCTCACCGTCAAACCACTTTATTAAAAAGCCTACGAAAATGCAAAAAGCCCGCGAAATCGTTTTAAGTATATTCCGGTACGAGCGACTAAATTGATGTTCGCGATGACGAAAATTCACGAAAATGTTTTAAACGAAAAGGATTGTTATCATTTGACAGCGTTCATATTTCATTATTTAAGAATCATTTTACGTAAGTCATCATCTGCACAGCCTTTTCCTACCTATATTGGGGTCGGTTTCCAGTCTATCCGGATGTAACTGAATAAATGAAAATCTGACCTCCACAAACCAGCTACCAGGTAATACGATACCCCTTGGTAAGGACTGGTTACCAGACTTTCGGGCTTCTGACGACTTCTTTAAGGTCTCACAATTAATTTTCTATTGTATCGTACTACTTAGGGTACGCACTGAGCTTGACCGGTTAAGATCTAAAGAGATATGAGGAACAGGGTGTTAGGTTTCACTCATCCTCCATAGAAAAGGGAGAATCCTCCGACCAGGCGGGTGTCGTGTCTGATGGCCTGCTGCCAACTCATTTGATGTAAGTACTTATGTATTTTTAGAAATACAGGTACGCTTAGACTGTTTAATGGTCTAAGACCTACAGGTATAAAAACATATTATATCCCACGTACAGACGCCAGCACATAAAGTTACCCAAAACTGTCAAATTTTCCCAATCAACTTTGAACCTTATGCTTTGGCGATAAAGTTGAAAATCTATTAAACAAAGACAGATTGTAGTAGCTTGATGTGCTGGAGCCTGTACCTACAGCAAAAAAAGACCACCAAACCATTTTCACAGGATGTCTGGTAGCAGCTGGATGAGAGTAGCCGAGGATTGAGTAAACTAGCGTGTGATTGGAGAGATCTTTAAGTTGCATCTGCTGGCGATAATGGTGCAGGTAAAAACTTGAACACTTTTCATTTGGAAAAGGAAAAAGAATTGATTCAAACTCAAACTCAAAGCATTTATTTCAGTTAAACTGTTTACATGCACTTTTGAATAGTCAAGGAGTCGGTCAGTCAGAAACATGAAACTAATTGCCTATTACAAAGTGTACTAAGTACTTATGGAGAAAAATGGGCAATAAACTCAATGGACACTTTTTAAATTATATTGTTATAAAAATATTAGTTACCTACCTATATCAATAATTTTGAATTTATAATTATATGTGAGAACAATATAAAAAAGGTGTAGGTACATGTTTATTATTTGATGTGCTCTGGACGCTTTTCCAGAGCACACTTAATAGGAACGAAAAAAAAAAAACAATCCAAAAATAAAACAACTAAAATAACCCGTGGCAGTTAAGAGATAACCAAAACTAAATGACGATTACAACGAATGCCCAGTATCGTTGGCCATTTCCGGACATATAAAGTCCAGTTATCTTCAATATAACTTAGAAAGTGGGGTTAACTAGGTTTACCTTGGTACTTGCTTCTTACCTAAAGGGCTATGTTAAAAAAAATGTTTTTTTTTTGTTTCGTGTAACTTGTTAAGTATGTGGAATAGGGATTTAACATTTTGGTATTTGCTTTTTGACTCTTTGGTCTAGTATCGTGTAAAAGGAATACACGATTCAATGAATTTTTCTCGATACAAAATAGTTGCAGTTTTTTTTTTTTTTTTTTTACTTTTTTGACATCACAGTGAGCGAACAACGCTTAAGAGTTATTCAATGGAATTTACTTTAAAACATAGAGAATTATCATATCAAGGTTTACTCAAAGTAGTTTTACATTTAATTCATTTAATTTGTTAAAAAAGAGTAAATTCGTTTTGGTAAATAAAACAACATGCCTATGTGAGGCATGTTGTTTTATTTCGAGCGCACGCACATTATAGCCATCTCTCTTCTTTTGCGTTTCAAAAGTTATTGCATCACTTTCGCTCGCTTAGTAGGTTTTCGAGGATTTTAGATTTTAGCCCCTTAAGAACTTTCCAAATAATAGCATGCTTGAGAAACAGGCCCTTTAACTTCCCAACCTTCACTAGTGCACATCTCTTCAAATATTACATATTGCAGCACTCGATACATTGAAGCTTCAAACTTGAAATCTTGGCTTGTAGTCATGTTATATTCTTAACTAGCTTCTGCCCGCGACTTCGTCCGCGTGAAATTTCACCCTCCCCCCATTCACCTTCTTTGGAGTGGAATTTCGAAAAACCCTTTCTTAGTGGACCTCTATACACTTCACAAAGAACACACTCTCCAAAAATGTCTTTACATAACCAGCGGTTTATTTATTTATTTATTTATTTGCTAACATGTAAAACACTGGTTAGTGCCCATGCATTAAAATTTCATGACACAGTATTAAAACATGTACCCTGTAAGAGCATTGCAAAATTTAGGCTGTGCATTGATATAATCAGTCAGACAGGATCACAGGACTTTAAATTTTATATTAGATTATAAAAGTAAACCTAAGTAGGTACCTACCTAATAAAAAAAAAACTCAATAACAGAAAATAAAATACCTACCTACCTAAATAAACCTATTTCTGATGATAACTAATCTAAACTCAATAAATAAGCAAAATCCCTAAAAACTAATATCTATACGAATGACTAGGATTAGTCAATCCTACCAAACAGATTTATAAAATAACCTACGGTCACTACTACTATCAAATATACCAACCATACTTTAAAATTAAAATCTATACCTACGACTTATAAAAATAAACCTAAATGACTCTAACTTAAACTGTACTTAGTAAAAACTAAAAGGAATAAAAAGGTCGCACTAAAAAGCACGGTTTATAATTGCAAGTAGCAGTTAAAACATACAATTTATAGAATGCTAATAAGAACGAACGCTCGCCACTCGATACGTCCGTTCAAATCAAAGTTCAAGAAGTGTAAGCCAAATTCAACCTTCAGCACTACATTTACAGTGCGGGTGACGTAACCTACGACAAACTTATTATTTGCGGTTGGTACAGTAATCGGGTCTAGGGATCGAACCGCAAAATTAAGTTTGTTTTTTATTGTATATACTTTTCCGGGATAAAAAGTACCCAGTGTGGTGCCCAGGATATTAAAGAATAATTGTACCAAGTTTCATCGTAATTGGACCGGTACGTTTTGCGTGTTGCCTCAACAAACAGACAGACAGACAGACAACATTTTTTTTAATCACATTTTTGGGTTCGGTGTCGGTCTCGTAACAACCCCTGCCATTTATTTTTTTGATATTTTCAATGTACAGAATTTTCACTTCTACGGATTTATTATAAGTATAGATTTGTAATTTGAACGAATATTTAAACACTACCAAAACAACTAATACCTATTTTATAAAATAACAACAAAAGAAATTCAAATACTTAAACAATTTAAAGACTAAAAGTCGCGCTGATAAGCACGGTTTGTTAATATCAATTATTTTCTGTCAATAAGGTCGAACGCTCTGAACGCATCAACAGCCAAATATTGAATGAAGCTCGTGCTTTTTTTTTTGACATGACCACTCACTCGCAGTTGCAACTCGCTAAGGTTGCCCGGACCTCCCGCCTTTTTAATATACCCTACCGCCACGACCCGCGTCGAGCGCGGCAACCGTTACACAAAAATAATCCTTATGGCATGATTCAGTATTCACGCGCGACGGCGCGATGGTTTATTAGCGTATTTCATGTATAAGTTTGGTGTTTCTATACCGATTACTATGATTCTTTTTTTATTGAATAAGTAATAATATTAACTTCTTTTAATTAGGGATGAGTGAGAGTATTATAAACGTAAGAGTAAACAAATATAATCAGAATGCTCCGAACTGCTAAGCTATCGGGACTTACACGTGTTATTGTGAGTCAACCATAAAAGATAGACATATGCTGTTGTGGGATATTTTTTAGATAATTTTATGTAGAACATTTCCGTCATAAATGATTTCTATGTAGCTTTAACCATTAAGGCTGCACATGCGACGGAAGCTTAAAAAATGGAGCAACTTCTCCCGTTTTCCCAACATTTCCTTTCACTGCTCTGCTCCTATTCTTTCTAGCGTGATGAAAAGTATACTATAACCTCCCTAGGAGAATGAAGAATAATTGTACTAAGTTTAGTTAAAATCCGTCGAGTAGTTTTTGTTTCTATAAGGAACATAGAGACAGACAGACAGACAAAAAATTTACTGATTGCATTTTTGGCATCAGTATCGATCACTAATTACCTCCTGATAGTTATTTTGAAAATATATATCATGTACAGTATTGACCTCTCTACAGATTTATTATAAGTATAGTAATATTCTTAATTAATACCCGATTTATTACCCGAATACGAAACTTAACATTGAATATTTTTGAAATAAAGCAATTGCTACGAGGTGTGGGAACGAGTCTGATGCCGAAAATATAGTTTATAGATTTTTTACTCGCCTGTCTGTTTGTCTGGGTGTATGATCCGAATTGTATAAAAATAGCTAAAATAGCTAAACGGATTTGGAGGAAAGAAGAAGGATCACGTTCTATAGAAAATTAACCCACGTCTTACAGAAAAGAGAAGTACCTAAAAATAATAATAAAAATTAGAATAAAATGATGGCATAGGTACTTCCGAACGCTATCCTTACAGTCTAATAATATAAAAAAAAATGCCATGAATATTTTGGCACACATAATTATAGTTTACTAGCTGACCCGGCCACGCGTTGCTGTGGCTAACGTTTTTGTCATATTTTTTTTTTTCTATCCTATCTTTCAAGTTGGATCAAACTGCAC
The DNA here is from genome assembly GCA_963669345.1 of Gortyna flavago. Classification (NCBI taxonomy): domain Eukaryota; kingdom Metazoa; phylum Arthropoda; class Insecta; order Lepidoptera; family Noctuidae; genus Gortyna; species Gortyna flavago. The sequence continues at coordinate 5,745,851 of OY770129.1, read as the reverse complement.
ACGGTGTACAAATTTGATTAAAATCGGTTAAGTAGTTTAGGAGTACATCGCGGACAAACATCGTGACACGTAATTTATATATATTAAGAAGATAAGCTGGATTACACATTGGGTACCTACTTTTTTAATCCCGGTGGTAGATTCCCGAGAGATATTTTTCCACATCCACGCGGGCGAGGACGCGGGCAAAAGCTAGTTTTTGATAAAATAAGAGGGAAAATAACGTTTTTCTATAACTTTGCTCACATGCTTCCTTGGAAAAACTAGCTGGCTAACTGCAAGCTTGACAGAATCTCCAAAGCTTCTTTGATGCCAATTATTCCGGTCCAAATAAAACTAACAAGCGAAACTGCATGTCGCATACAGTTAGACAACAAACATAATATTTTATTTCCCTTTTAATTCCTGAATCAATAAGGACATAACACGATTTATTTCCCTTACAAGACCCTAAAATATGCGGCAGAGAGCTAAACTTTGCTCATCACTCTTACTCGAATGCACCTCGTAAAATTTTATGACCGTGCTGACTAAAAGCACTCGAATTTTAGCAGTAAAAACAGGTTGGTAACGTTCCAATTAGAATGGTAATTTCTTATGCTTGTTTACGTTACATTTCAATGTATGTATAGAATGACAGTTTTCGATTGAATTTCATCTAACAATGTTGTAATACCTACCTACTCTGTGGGTGCATCGATTCTAGAAATTTAATTAAAACTTGTTGTAGAACCCTTCTACATAAAGTTTTATGATCATAAGTTTGTGTGACACTTGATAGTTTTAATTTGTTTGTAATGATCTGGTATATCCTTCTTAAACATAAATTGAAAAAAAAAAATGAATAAATGATTGAGTATGATTGAATATTATAAAATTAACAAAGTCGCTTTACGTGTCTGTCTGTGTGACCGCTTAGATCTTCTAAATTACGCAATGGATTTTGATGCGGTTTTCACTATCATTTAGAGTATTTTATTCCGGAAGGTTTAAATACATTATGTCTTGATATGTCGCCATTACACCCGTGTGGAGCAAAGCCGTCGCTAAAAGAAAAAAAAAAAGAAACATTTATTTAGCACAGAGTAAAAAGCACACAACACAACATATTATACTTCAATTATAAAAAAGAAAAAAAAAATAAAAAGTGTCAAACTACGTATTAAGTGTAGGTCGCCGTTTTGCTTTTGCACGGTATTTTTTTACTTGTGCATATAGTTTTAATAAATAACTATACAGGAAGATATTTTAATCACCATCCAAATTTTTATGTTCTACCCATGAATATGAACAACTTTCACTATGGGACCAACTGAAATCACGAAAAAAATCAGGTGTTTCATACATTCTCAACAAATCTTCCAGTATATTATTGCCCGGTAGAAAAACGATAGTCTGTCCGTGTCTATCTATCATCAGGCTAAACTGTCGAACAAATTCAAAATATTTATATTTCACATAAACCTACATGGGCACTTATGAAACGTCAGAAGCTAATGCGCACGGTTCCAATTGGTCGTTTCGTATGGAGAAGAACTGGCCAGAATTTAATAAACACTGCTTTTTGAAAAAAAATTAAAATCCTGTAATTACACCGACGGTTGAAAGGCTAATTGATCTAAGGGACATTTTTTGCAATATTGAGTTATATACATATTCGGAATCAGCAAATAATTTATCTCCGTCTTTTGATCCACCCCCCTCCAAGTTTTACAAAATGTCGCTTAGATCAATTAGCCTTTCAAACGTCGATATATATATATTTTTTGGTATGGTCACCGTAGGCCCGTCAACAAGTAACAGGTATTTAATAAAATTAAAAACATGGTCTACAAATCAACAGGCTACAAGGCCACAAGTTCTGAATTTCAACTCATGATCCCGAAAAAAAATATTGTGCGATTGGGCAGCTAATGATCTTATAATAAGATATTTTGTCATTGACGTTGCCAGTCATTGATTGTTAAAGTAATCATTTTATTTCAGCATAAATGTAAATTTCATACATTGTTAGTAAATAATACTTGTAACGATATTAGTGTAAAATAAAAAAATCTTCTGAAAAAAAAGTTGAACTGCGCTTATGTATAATTTTTGTTTCATAAAACTAAACAAAGTTGCCATTTTATAGGTCGTCCTTTATCACATAAAATACAGCGTTGTTAAACAAAATTAATAACGGTAATTTATAGTAAAAGATCTAGGTTACTGATAACGTTCAGACGGGAGGAAGCCAACAGAAATAGAATGTGATATAATAACGAGAATCGGTCACGCCTATATTGTCTGCAGGGACAAAAGTGTACCTACGATGGATTGGCGACAGAAAGAAAATAATTTTCATCATCTGCATCTGCCTAGCCTTTTCCCAACCATGTTGGGGTCGGCTTCCAGTCTAACCGGATGCAGCTGAACACCAGTATTTTCTGTGGAAGGACTGCCTATCTGAACTCCACAACACAGTTACTGGGTATTACGATACCCCTTGGTAAGACTGGTTGTCAGACTTTCGGGCTTCTGACTAACCGTAACGCCTGTCAAAAATCCACGAATGACAGCCGGGACTTTTGTTTGCGGTAAACATGACGCATAAAAAGAACACAAACACAAAAAATAAAAAACAAATTGGGAGAAAACATACGTCATATCCACGCAAAAGCAACAGACAAGCGATACTTTATCAAAAATCTTTCGATCATCATAATAACTCCGTCGAAATCATCCACTGCTGTACGGGATCCCCCTGGACGTGAGATATGCAGGTACCTGTCGTTGAAGCAATCACTGAAGGAGGCCCTTGTATTATAGGTCTAAATGCATTTAAGTAGTATCTACCTAAATACAAGGTCAAATAAACTATTTTTGACCTCGTATATGTCACAGCAAGATGATGATATATTCGTATCCTATATATCGTACTATAGTGATCTATATTACGGTACATAATGGCTTCAACTATTTTACTGCGACATACACATAAATTCGCCCGTATTGCTTCCCAAATCACTTTACACTGGGTTTTGGAAAATAAACATGTTTTGCAAGGAACTTGTGTCTATTTTTGGTTTGGCTCTATCATGCGCCCTTCTCTGCTGTGCAAAAATAAAATTAACAGATAAATTCAATATTATTTTTAAATAAAACAAACCCTGAACTCTCCACTTCGCAGCTCTCGCCAACAATTAGCCAGCGTCGAGAACAACGGACCATTGGGGCAGTTAATGGAATTTTTCTTCAATATTTTCTATGAAATTGTGGGGGCTATTTGCAGTCTTTCATAATCTCGGTATTACCTACTGCACTTTTCACATTTAAGTAGCTATGTTCCTAGTACTTTTCACATTTAAGTATTGTTGCGATTTTATACGGTTATATTACTGGTTATTTCTGGATTTTGATGTATCAATTATTACATCAATTTTTTTTAAACTAAACTTCAAGATATAAATGTATTTTGATTCATAAACCAATTTCTAACTTTGCAAATATAAAAATAACTGAAAATAAGACGAGAGACTTAAATGCTAAGTGTACATAATAAGTACTTTGAGTGAATCCTAACTAAATTAGTATTATAATGTTCCATTAGGGCCATTGTTTAATTTAATTTCAATTAGCGTCTTTAAGAATAATACAAAAAAAAGAAAAAGATAAGACGTCGGCAATACTCATTAAAATATTTCATACCTTAGCAATAAATAAATAATGTCTATTTTTAAATAAAATTAAACATTAACCGTATAAAATATCAGCACTTTGTTGGAAAACGGTCGGTTCAGATGGAAATAATAGTTAGTTTCTTGCAAACTGCACAGAAGTTGTAGCTGCAGAACATTTTTATTACCAACATTACAATGCGAATAAAGCGGTTGTCTATTATGCAACTGGCTGCAACCAGGAACTGCTGGCTGGTTGTATTGTATAAATAGCAATGACTTTTAAAGCAACCTCATCGCAACTAAGCAGCAATAAGTTGAAATGTATTATGACTGCAGTTAAATAGTTGGAAATACTTCCTTTGCAGACGAGATTTAGAACACTTCTGTCACGACTTTTATAGTAGTACTTACTAGCTGTTGCTCGCAAATACGTCCGTGTGTATTTTGAGTTTTTTATTAGATACTAGTTTCACCCGCATAAGTGTCGATTCCGTGGGAATATCGGGATAAAAAGTATCCTATATGTTAATCCAGGGTGTCAGCTACATCCATACAATTTTTTATCAAAATTGGTAAAGCCGATTGAGCGTGAAGAAGTAACAACCATATAAACACACACACACACTCACTTTAGCCTTTATAATATTAGGGTGATTTATAGACAACATGTCCAGGAATTAACGCATAATATGACCAAACAACGTGCTTTCACGGGGGGTATCGCACCCAGGCTCATAGTCGCGCTTGCAAACATGACACCAACGGAGCAGTTAAGGAACAGCAGTGTTAATAGACTTTATGTAAAATAATTCAGACTGGCGTCTAATATAACCAAACTCGGATAAACAGTATTTTACAGACCAACTCCTGTTTCAACCTTATTACTGGCTAACAAAGCACTAACTGGGTGATTTACGTCAACAGGCTCCAACTTTATAAAGTTAGTTTTATTTTGTAATCATCATCATCAATCAATCATCAAAATTTACCAAATGGGACCGCCTTTATTATACGGAAATGTACACCAACAGCATGGAATTTGTATATAAATTTGTGAATTGGAATGTAAGGTTTTTTTGGTCATTTAGTCAAACTGTTTAGGCTGTCCAAGTCTACAGGATAAAGTTTCGATATCGGAAAGCTGTTGGATATCTGCTTATTCTTTTGAACAGTGCAATTTACAATTTATTTATAAAAAAACCGGTCAAGTACAAGTCAGACCCACGCACCGAGGGTTCCGTATTTTGAAGGTAGATGACTACAAATTTACGGTTTTCGGACTTGTGCTACATGACATTGCTTTTTGCCAAATTTCATGATTCTAGGTCAACGGGAAATACCCTATAGGTTTTGATTCCCTTGCGAGTGTATAAATATGCGGCATAAACGGAACATACACGCCCGTATCTTTTGATTGCTTTGACTTGGAAGTTTATTTTTTTCATTGCTTCAAGGGATTGCAGCCCTGAGTAATTGTTAGTAATTTCAACTTGATAACTTCACGCGTTCCTGAGAAAAAGGGTTTTGACAGACGGATAGACAGACGGACAACGAAGTGATCTTATAAAGGTTCCGTTTTTCCCATTGAGGTACGGAACCCTAAAATATAAAAAATACTACCAGAAGTACTAAGAAAGTGTACCCTTTGTACACGGCACGGTTTCTTTACGGTACGGCATATAAACCACGCCGTAGGAAAATGTGTACTGTCAACAAGCTTCCATAGTGATCCATACAACACTGACGGCCGTGCCTACACACGGAGAATAAACCGTACTGTTCTTAAGAATTCACTTCTTTTGTGGCATAAAAATAATAACTGCACACTCTACACTTTCAATGTTTTAATAGCACTGTGTGACCCGCACTTAAGTCACGGTTTTCCGTGATTTTTATAGAGAAAAGCTTGACTTATGTGCGGGTTTAGGTCACACGAGCTACGATACGTGTGACTTAAACGCTTAATGCACGGCGTTTAATAATGGGCTAAATAAGTCACACGTATCGTAATATACTCGTACTAATATTGAATGCATTTACGAGTTTGCAATTAGGTGCTTTATTTCGTTTTTTTCGTTGTCCTAAATTAGATTCAGCAATATAATCTTAAAACGAGTTTCCTTATTGGTTTCACTCAAAGTGGAGATTTTACTTTTACATTTTATATAACGCAAATTACTCCCCAAGTAATTTTTCCTTATTCGTCATTGTATTTATTTTTGTGACGCGTCGGCCTATTGGTCGAATGTGCGAAAACTAAACATTGGTTCTTGGGTTCAATTCCGAGATCGGTCAAAGTGTCTATTGGCTTTCATTGAAAAATTCAGTTGAAGCCCGAGTCCACATTAATTTTTTTTCTGATAAATGGCAATAGCCTCGACCTGACAGAACTTTAGGATTGGCAAACATCATACAACAATCATTTTTGATGATGATGATAATAAATTCTGTAGACAGAAAAATAATGGGTAAGAATTAAATTCTATTGTGAATCGAACCCAGACCCTCGCCACGACCACTAAGCCAATAAGGTAAATTCCGTTACAGCATAAATAAAATATGGGTACCATACCCATTTCGTATTTTCTTATACATTCTTGTTTTTCTTTCCTCTCAAAACTCATAAATGTTGATTGAAAGGAAGGGATTGCTGCGATTCTCTTAACCTTTAGCCGAATTCAAACAATCTTCCTAACATAATACATACAGACTGGTTTTTCTGATATATGAGGAAGTATTTATACTATTTTCGTATATTTTGTTTTGATGCTTTTCAGAAGCACAAAACTGAAGCTAAAGGAAAATAAAATTGTGTAAAAAGTTAGTATGTGTGGAGTGAAAAGTGTGAGCAAATAAGTAACTATGCAAAGACAAGGTTTTTATTTCAAAACCACTTTTGAATTATGCGTACGCAACAAAATAAATTCATGAGGACTAAAATATGAATGATCCAGAGCGAGCGAACGTGGCACGCGCTACATGAATGTATTTACGCATAATTCAACAACCTTGCTGAGCGACAAAGAGTCCAATCATTTGTAGGTACTTCTATTCCGTGAATCGTCTCCGAACCCAAGTAAGAAGATGTAACTCCAAGCTCGTAAACCTCGTAAAGTGGGGCTACCTCGATGTTCCGCCCACTGCCGTCTGTGCCCCAAAATATGGAAACAAAGAGACTTTTGTGATCACAGACGACGCCGTGAAGTTATGGATTTACAAAATTTATTTTGTCATTCAGGGACACAAAGAAGAAGATTGATTGTAATAATCAAACAACCAAAAAAAAAAAAACAATCATCTGATTGGATGTTAAAATCTGCTGAAATCTGTGCAAAGTCCCTATATCCACGCACAAATTCAAATATACGTCACTAATGTGTACACACAATAAATCCACACCCAGTTTTCCCTATATCCCAAACTGTACGTCACACAAAATATTCGCCAATCGCTATAGTACATATTATATCAGTATGTCATGTGTGGCCATAAAATTGGCTTGCCCGGCCGCCAATACCTTACGAATCAGTCCGATGGTCCGCCTTGTTGACTTAGGACGAGTTTACCCAGCTTGATCAAGTCTTAGACCATAATCTCGGTCCATAATAATATATGATAGGTATATTTTATTATACTCTGGTTTGATTATGTGGGTACGTACCTTCCTGCGAAGATATCGGTCGTAAAGTTTGGGTTTACAGTGATAGTTTAGTAGGGGTGACAAGGGTATCTCAAACATGCACGTAATGTCAAGCCTTTAGTGTTTTTACTGCTGGGACACAGGCCTCCTCTCTTAGAGAAGGAGTGTGCCATAATCACGCGGGTCCAGTGCGGGTTGGTGGATATCATGTCTTGGAATTTCATGGTTCTATGACATGCCGGTTTCCTCACGATGTTTTCCTTCACCGACGTTAGTAACGTCCACGGTAAACTGAACGGTAGATAATATAAATTGGTGTTAGGTAGCATATATTTGGTGCTTAAATTTATTTACATAGAATGTTATAACCTGCTAGTACAATCCTTTGTAGATCTTTTTTCTGCTTAGCATGATTCGATGGCAATCTATATACAGTCAACCAAGAATTTGGCAACGAGCTTGACACCTTCGGCAGTGTCCATTAACTCCTGTAGCGTGCAGACAACAGTACACGCTGGACACGATATTAGGACCCCCATTGTTTGTGGGACAACAGCACATTTATGGTTGTTGAAAATGTCAGGCAATTAGGCATTGTTAGAGTGCATATATTTTTAGTTCTGAAACGAGCCGTTTCCTATATTTCGGTCGTGAGATATGTACTGTTAAATTTATTGCCAAAAACACGACGGAAATACCGAATGGGTTGCCATAATCTACTTGCAGCCAAATGGAAAATGGGAATAATTCCTCTTGTAGTATTAAAAGTCCTTATTAGCCTTTTATGTCACCCACAAAAATCTGGCCATTTTACAAACCTTTGCAGAATTTTAATTTTAGAAACTTGGTCTAAAATTAAACTAAAAAAGTTAATGGAACTACATGTGCTGCAGGACGTGCGACTTAGTACTAAAAATGTGTCTGAAATACGTTACACCTAGATTTTTTACAAAGAAAACTGGATTTATGTACATTGAATCTTCCGAGTTTTACGACATAAGGAATCCCTCGTTAAAAGCAAACCAACGTTAGCCTTCTATAGCCCCGGTGTTTGCGGGAATTTCACCTTTAATCTTCCAATTGAAGTACCTTTGATTAAATATACATAGATATCAATACAATATCAATGTTTTCCGCTGAAGAAACTAGCTCTAAAATAGTGTATACTTCCAGCTGAAACAAAAAATGAGAAATTAGAGCAGCGAAAGTAGGTTGAACTAGAATTAGATAAACCATTTTTTTTTTTGCAAATCATTGCTATGGGATGGACCTTAGACTTACACACAGGCTTAGGGCCTTATCATACTGGCAACTTGCGAGCGTATTTTCAGTGAGGCGATTGTGTGACGCGCTTGACGAGTGCCTAGCGAGCACGATCGCACGATACGAGAGCGATTGACTGATCAAGAGGGGGGAGACAAGTAAGTGTACTATTTTTACAAAACGCGGAGTTAGCGTCGCGTAATAGGGCACGCCGCGACAGCGGCGGTAAGGCCCCTCTTTGAGGAGTGGCTAGAGAGGCGTCACGGCGCCCTCACCTACCGCCTGACGCAGGTCCTCACCGGACACGGATGTTTCGGGAGGTTCCTGCACATCATCAGGCGGGAGGAAACGCCCGGGTGTCACCACTGCGAGGATCGCCCTGAGGACACGGTGGAGCATACGGTGGAGGTCTGCCCGGCTTGGGCAGAGCACCGCCGTGTCCTCGTAGAGGCGATCGGCAGCGGCGGCGACCTCTCGCGCCCGGCCCTGGTCCAAGCCATGGTCCGGGGTGAGAGGGAGTGGGAGGCAGTCACCTCCTTCTGCGAAGCAGTCATGCTAGCGAAGGAGGTGGCGGGATGGGCGAGGGAGAGAGCTGAGAGAGCCGCCCGTCCCAGCCGCCGCGGTAGACGCTCCGGGCGTCGGGAGCCGCGTGACGACTCCCGGCCACCGTAGGCGCGGGCCTGCGGACGGCGAGTAATGGGTAGCTCGCCGTCCGATCAGGACCAGGCCCGTGCCGGACGGCGCGTATGTGTTCCACGCGCGCCTCAAAGAGATGTCAGCATCGAAGGAGGGGCCCGTCAGGGCCGAAGCCTGCCGGGGCAGCGGGCTTGTCCGAAAGGGTTACCGCTGCCCCGGAACATAAAGGGCTAAGGAAGGAACACGGATGGGTTTTAGTCAGTAAGAGTCTGACACTCCCTTCCGCTCCACCCAGAGCGGGAGGGGTCATTGGATGATTTCCCATCCTTAAAAAAAAAAAAAAAAAAAGCGTCGCGTAATCGCAGCTAGCTCGCTTTGCACCCGCGGAGAGCACGTTCACAAATCGCCTCTCGAAACACGCTGGCAAATCTTCAGTGTGGTAACGCTTAGACAACATTCAAAACCTTTGATTTAAAATACGTACCTATCGTGTCTTATATTATTGTTAGCAATTTACAGACGCCAGCACATCAAGCTACTACAATCCGTCAAATTTCTTTAATAGATTTACAACTTTATCGCTACAGCATAAGGTTCAAGGTTGATTGGGACAATTTGACAGTTTCGGGTAGCTTGATGTGCTGCGTCTGTACCTTTACTCTTACAATACTCCGTATGAAAGGCTTTTGACCTTTTTATATAATATTTAGTAGGTATATTGAGGTGTAAATAGATCAAAGCATTATTGTTAGGTAAATATAGACTCAACAAACGCGTTTGTAAGAAGAAAGGAAACAGATTTTATTGGAAATTTGAATAAATGTTAAGCAATAATTGTCTTATTTTGCTAATGCGCTACACATTTTGTAGTGTTTTATTAGTAACTAAAAATAAAAGTTTTTTGAAAAGTCAGAGTAGGTTACGCTTTCACGCTAGAACGGCTGCACGGGTTTGTCAAATATGGGTTGACCAATACCTGAGTTCTAACATAGAATAATTTTTATCTCTGTAGTATGTCCCAAATGCATAATTTCAGACAATACCAGCTAAAACGTTTCTAAATTGAGAATTTAAATTGAAGAATTGTCCCTACCTTAGCTACCCTACTTTAGAGGTAGGTAAGGTGATTTCTTCAATGCAATCCGCGAAAAAAAGATAACAAAATTAAGATGCTAAAGTAGAAATTGCAATGACAAGTTCTCAACTTAAAATTCTCAATTCAGAAACTGGTGTTAATCAGCTAACAGACAGTTGTTTCAGTATATTTCAATTAGCCTTTAGTAAAAATCTACTTTAAATTAAAGGATAAGATATAAATTAACTTAATTACCTAGTAAGCACTTTTTGCATGGAACATCATTCCATTTTGCCTCTGGAGAAGGGAGTTGTTAGCTGTGCTAACAGTTTATACTTTTACAGCTATCATCGTTTTACTTGTTATACTTAGTCTTGTGTTATTGTTCTGAAATAAACGTTTTTTTTTTTATATATCAGAAATTTCTAGATCTTTAGCAAAGGCTTCCCCCAGCTCAAGGGCGTGAGTTTTTCTCCTCTAAGTCCCTCCCGCAGTAATTTTCTTCCTATCTTTGAAATTATCTTTCCCTTTTCCTCTTTTCTTCTCTAGGATACCATTCTGCTACGTCTCTGGACCATCTTTCATTTTTCCTTCTGACATATCCTGCCCACTTCCATTTTTAGTTTTTAATTGTGTAAGTCACATGTTTTATCAAAGTTTTTGGAAGGTTTTAAGTATCTCATCTATTTCGTTCAGATCTCCTTTTAATACCTTCTTTGTTTCCCAAATTGGACGTTGCACACCACAACCGCTTAGGGCCATGTATCATGCAAAACGAGCAATATCGCCGCTTAAAGGATGCTATTACATCGCTTATGCGCGAAGATGAGCTATTCCAGGCTTTCTTTCACACGCTAATATTGTAGCAAAATGCATGTTTTTAATGCAACTTTTTGTACCTACATATACAAACCTCATTAGTTAAAAAACTACTTAGCTTGTGGTACCTACGTACGTTCCCGTGGAATAATTTCCTACCTAGAGACTGTCAAAGCTCGTTTAAAATACTTGTGAATTGCAGAAAACGAACCTTCAACCCGCATAGCTAATCTAACTCCAGGCCTATTTCAGTACAACTAAAAGCAATGTTAATAATAAAACTCAAGTTTCGAAAAGTATGTTTAGAATTAACTTCTACATCCTTTGATTAGCTCAACATGTTTTCAAAGAAACTCCTGCAAAAGATTAAACAATAATTAGTCGTCAGGCAGAAAGGCAGGTGTTGTTTATAGGCAAAGTTTCGTCGCTACAGAGGATTGTCATGGCAACGAACTGCGTAGGGTAAATGTGAGGGGATGGGGAAACGTGACGTCATAAACCAGGGGAGTGCAGGTTGTTGCTTGAGTCTTGGCGAATGCTTCATCAGACAGATCTTACTGTTGTACAAGTTGTTGATACTACTACATTTTCCCTAAAGGTTCATTAGAAAACCAGCGTCAGACAGCATCTGTCTGGCATTAATGCTGAAATGAACCTTTTTGGCACAGCCGTGAGACACACATTATTGTTGTTTGAAACTTTTTTTTTTTTTTGTAATTTTGTATTTTGTGTTTCATGAACTGTGTCCAAATAAACTTTATTCTTTCTTTCTTTCTTTCTTTCTTTCTTTCTTTCTTTCTTTCTTTCTTTCTTTCTTTCTTTCTTTCTTTCTTTACATTACGAATTTAGTAATACTAGTATAATGAAATGGATAAATAAATCAATTTAATACAGTGTACCTCGGTTTAATATCGAGTATAGTCATACCGTTCTAGGACTGCCCTTCGTCTGCATTTATAGCAGATATATTTTCAGATAACAACTGGAGTTACCGCCATAGCTTGCAGAGTATAAAAACCAAAGTGGCAGTGGGCTGGCCAAGTTTATCGAAGGACCGATGGCCGGTGGAGCAGACAAGTCCTATAAGTGTAAGGTAAGTGTAGTATGGGACACCCCTCAGCTAGACGATGGACCGACGACCTTAAGAAGATGGCTGGGACAGACTGGATGCCGAAGGTGGAGCACAAAGTGTTGTGGTGCAGCCTGGGAGAAGCCTGTGTCAGCAGTGGCAGAAAATCTACAAATACGCTACTGGTTAAAATAACGATGACCAGTCAGTCCTCAATATTATTTATGACAGAATACGATTCCACAATAACAAAAAAAAAAAACTAGCCAAGTGCGAGCTGGACTCGGACGAAGGGTTCCGTACCACCATACAATATTTAACACTACATTTAAAATAACGGCAAAAAAAATCACGTTTGTTTTATGAGAGCCGACCTTAAATATTAATTTTATTCTGTTTTTAGTATTTGTTGTTATAGCTTCAACAGAAATAAACATTCTGTAAAAAATTCAACTATATAGCATATCGCGGTTCATGAGAAACAGCCTGGTGACAGACGGACAGCGGAGTCTTAGTAATAGGGTCCCGGTTTTACCCTTTGGGCACGGAACCCTAAAAATGTCTTACAAATATTATTTGTAACACCTGAACCCTATTCCCCGAAGGCGTGTTAAGCAAAGTTGTCCTGTTCTACACCTTTTAATCGAGTCAATTTCCGACCCCACTCGTATCAGGCTGTTATTAAGAACTTTCCAACAAAGAGAACAAGTCTCAATATTGAATTAATTTTATTCTCTAGTTACGCCTTTGTCGCAATAATGCCTCTAAAGACCTTTCAACCGAGAGTACATCGCAAAATGTACCATGTAGTTGTAGCCATAGGTATGCACTTAGCTAATGTAAAGCCGTGTTCTCATAATCATTTGAATACGAAAGTTTGAATTGTATGCATGACACGCAAAGATACGAGAGATTCGTGAACTACACATGATATAAACTCAAGCTTTCTTCCCATGAGGGTAGGCAGGAAGTAAAGAACTCCACCTGCATACTTTAATCCTTACATTCCCCAATTTGCCTCGTAAAAGTTCATCTAGTCTTGCACGCACGCCGGTTGCGAGTACTTCGCAACTGGTCTTTCTTGAGAGCACCAACATTAAAATCACTATAATAATGTCCTCTATGTCGTGAACTGCATACGTCATCGTCAAGACGTCATTGAAGTAACACTTATTTTACACATTATCTAAATAGACACAAAATAATTCGATACATTAAATTCCTTCATTTCAAATAACAGCTAAGAGATAACATTCTTTTAATTTTAACTGTGTTCTAATTTTAAATAAATATTTCGTTCAATACCTACTTTAGAGATAAAAAAAATTAAATATTAATCGATTTTTGTCACTGACTGTAACATAAATTAAAATTCTCCGAACACCATTTATACAGTACCTAAGTACTTACAATGAGATAAAAAAACTGAAACGATTTTTGTTTCTGATTTTTGATATAAATGGAATTCTCCGCACACAATATTTTATACAGTATTACAGATTCTCGTAATTACAAGCAAGTCATAACAAATTATTTATTTATTACTTTTGAAGAGTTTCAGTACAAATTCCAAGATCTGGTCTACAAAACCTAATTTACTAATAAATATTGGTCGTATTCGAGTTTAAATAGAAATGGAATATTTTTAATTTCCAGGTAATATAGTAAGCAGGTTCACAGGTTAACAGCAAGTTAAGACGACATGAGTAGCTTAAAATACTACATATATCTAGGTTACAATATGAATATTTGCTAGTGAGCCCCAAACTAGACAGTTAGTCTGTATCTTATGGCTCGGGTAGCACCACGTGGAGCCCTGACACAGCTAGAAGGCGTTGCGAAGACCCCGTAAAAGATGGCGGGACGAGCTGGACGAAACAAACGACCAGCGGTCCTCTTTAGCCCTGGATCGAAAGAGCTGGAAGTCATGGGGACAGGCCTTTGTCCAGCAGTGGGATGATGCAGGTTAACAGTAACAGATAGCTCCTCAATCCATACGGACACCAAGCAAGTTCCACATCATGCAACGTAGCCTTCATCGGAAGTGCGAACACAGCTTTATACTGAACTAACTGAATGCAATTTGAATCGTCAGTTTTCCTGGAATCCATTCCACCCTATCGCTGGATAGATGGGAAGGTGTATGGAGCATTTAGCCTTTATTGCAGTTTCCAGTTTCAGGATTCCTCTTCGCCGTGTTCGGCTGAAAGCGTGCATTTATTGCTATGAATTTAATATCGCTATTTTTTTTATTTTTACCATTAATAGATGTTGTAGGTATATAGTTTAAATGTGTTATTCTATAAAGTAAAAGAAGTTGGTTAATAACAATAAATTGGAGTTAAACGCATCTTCAAGGTGATGATATCGCGTAGATTTTAATTTTATTTATAACTAGTTTCTGTCGGCAAATTTTTTCGCGTGATATTTCTTGTCTTCGCTTAGCGTGCTTTCTGACTTTTTCATTTTGCTCGGCTCCTAAGAGTCGTAGCGTGATGTTAAATATCCTCAATCTCTATCTAGTGCAAAAAGAATTTTAAAATCCGACTGGAAGTCCAGAGATTACCGCTTTCAAACAAAAACACTCTTCAACTGTTTTGTTTTGTTGTATTAATAGAATTTTTAGAGTGCCTACGGAGATCACGACTGAAGTACATATAACAAAAAAGAAGACGGTCGCGTGAGACGGTTGAGTGGATATATGTACGCACGACGTTAGAAGTACTACTTTTCGTTGACGGACTTGACAGGCCCCCTTCTTTGTATGAGAAGAGGCCCTATGCCCTGGAGTGGGACAGTAAAATAGTCTGCTATTATTTACATCACTTGATGCTAGTAGTTAGATTAAGTAAACAAAGCACGAATGCTGTGCCTGTTTGTATGCAAAATTGTGGTAAATGTTTTTGCCCTGCGGTCGCCACTAATCAAGCATGTCATATTTCAACCATTCGAATTGTTTTTGTCCACAAAATAAAACGATGTCACAATATATTTTTGATATTTCAATAAAAATATTACAATAACAAAACGTAGGTATACGAATATCACGTTTCAAAGTTTTGTTTTCTGCTGCTATCGGTTTCCCTTTGTATGGGTACGTACTTGTGTAGGTAGGTACATAGAATTAAATGTACTGAAATAGACTGAAAAATAAACCACAAAGGTCACGGGATTACCTACATTTTATTGTTCCGTAAGTCCGTATGAATAAAACAGAACCCTTATAGGATCACTCGACTGTCTGTCTGTCCGTTTCTCACGCATAATTTGATCTGAGTCTAATGAACCGATGAAGTTGTAGTTTGGTACACTTAAGTATTTATGAATTTTTGTGACACAAACACGGACGTATAACGTAAATAAAAGAATTTTGAATATGGGGGTCACTTTTATATTTAATGAAAGGAGTTGTTGTGAGGTTTTAAAATTTATTTTTTATAAAAATAGTCCATTCCCTCATTCCACTTATATCCGAAACAACAAAAATGTTGAAAAAAAAAACATGAAAATAGTATGTTACTAAGTATAATCAACTAATTTAATACGATAGAAAAAGATCATGAAGATACCTCTAAAAACTTTCTTTTTACAATAAAAACCATACTAATATACATAGAATCATTCTGATTTTTTTACAAGCAACATACTAAAACTAGTATTTTAATTTTTTAGTTCAAACAACAGATTTTTTGTAAATAGCAATTAGCTTCATATTTTGCAATAAATTACCAGCGTTGTGTCATCGCTCTTTCTTTTCTATGCAGTTCGACAAAGACCGCGCTTTAGGTCATGTAGTCACCTCAACATCTAAAGCCACACTTCAACAACCTCAATCCCTCAAGCCGTACCTATACGACTCACCGAATTGTCCCATCCTAACCAAAAGCCAGCGTACAAGAATGTATAATGTCTAGCTTTACAGCTCTGTATTTTTAAACCCCTGTGTTCTATTGTGTCCATAAAGCTTAGACTGCACTGAGAGACCGCAGCAAAAGAACAAAAATCCGCTGTCCTGTTCACAGGCTAATGCAACGTGTTGCAGTCGTTTGCGGAAAAGGGTGTAATAATTCATCTAAAGTGTGTTACATTGCAGCGCTGTTCGCGAACAAATTCTGATCATTTCCATAATAGGAGTAAAGTGCACACCCGAATAACACAGTGGGCTATTCGGGTAACTCGACGAGATAAAGGGGAATGTTTTGCTTTTATGTATCTGTGTTTCGAGCTGTGTATCTACCTACCCTACAAGTGAAATCAGTAGGTAGGTATTAAGATATTGAATGAACAGATTCAACTGCAAGCGTCGACGGTTGCAGTTGCCTCTGTCGTCGATGCGTGTCGCTCGTGTGTGCACTAAGTCGAGAATTAGCAAATATCTACCCATTCAATATCTTAATACCTAACTACTGGTTTGACTTAATGTAAAGACGCCAGCACATCAACTTACTACAATCTGTCAAATTTCTTTGATAGATTTTCAACTTTATTGCTAAAACATAAGGTTCAAAGTTGATTGGGAAAATTTTACAGTTTCGGGTAGGTTGATGTGCTGGCGTTTGTACTTCTATAATTCAAGCAAGTAACTGCTACATACTGGTAACAATATGGATCAATGTTCCTCGTTATTCCCTGAAATTGTATGGAGCGATACTGCTCCAGATAGTTCATCTAATTGCTCCTCTGTGTTCGGCGATTGTCACAGGGCAATAAATTTCTCTCAAACAAGCCCATTTATGAACAGTACCTATAAATCGTAGAATTTCTGAAACATCAGTTTATCTGGTAGTTACGTTCAAATACAAGTGAAATTCGGCAGTTCATAAAGACAACTTTAGGCTAAAATACAGGCTAAACTAGACATAAGACTAGACCTAAAACTTTATATCAACACGTTGCGGTCCGTTTGGTCTAAAGTTTAGAGCAACGAGCTGAGTCAACATGTAGCACCTACTGGAATCCCTTAATAGACTAGACCTTTATATATCTTTGAGTGTGTGGACTAAGAAAACACATATGTACCTACCTTCTTTTGTATTCAGAGTGGCGTGGTTATCATATTGTAGTATAGCGGTTAATAAAAATTGATAAATGTCTGTTAAAATAAAGATTTGTAGTAGGTACCAACAATTATAAAAAGTGTATTTTTCAAGCAAAATAAATGGCGTAAAATTGTCACGAAATAAAAAACCATCGATAATATTAGTGCACTGACCTGTAAAATTGGCAACGGCGGTGGAGCACGTTTCAGCGACTTACTTTATGGTATTTTTATCACTGAAGTTCAATAAGTTAATACTTATCTGTTCAATTAATGAATTTTTAACCGACTTCAGAAAAAGGAGGAGGTTCTCAATTCGGTTGTATTTTTTTTATGTTTGAAAATTTCGAGCAACGTCATTTATAAATTCTTCTTTTGTTTGAAAGGCTATCGGTACTTAAAGAGTGGTTCCATATAAAATTGGTCAAGTTCTGATGAGCGGTTTCGCTTCTACACCGCGGTCATCCGTCCCATCATGACCTATGCTTGCGTAGTCTTCGCACACGCCAAGCCGCGATTTCTGCATAAAATGCAAACCCTCCAGAACCGTTTCCTCCGAAAGGTCACGGGAGCCCCCTTCTATGTCCGAAATGTGAATCTGCATCTAGATCTCAGAATCCCCACCATCCAGCAGTTCATGAAACGCCTCTCCAAGCGCTTCTTTGACTCTGCCATAAAACACCCCAATCCCCTGATTGCGGCGGCCTCCCGATACACTCCCTTCCGCATAAGTAGGATTCGCCGACCAAGGCATACCCCCACTATCCCCGACGACGCCACTACCCTCCTCCAGGAGAGCAGTAAGGCCACTAGTACTCTCAGACGACATCACAAACACAAGCTCAGACATCCGTCCTTCCGTCCTCGCCGCCGAGGCCCGTCGCGACGTCCCGCACCATCACCGTGCCCGCCCCGACCCTTGCTCGAGCCAGCCCGCGCAGCTGAGCCTGTAGTTTTAAATTCGCCCCTAAACACTAATAATAATACCGATCCAGCCTATCCCTTGCTGTCCTCTTCCAGCGACGCCCTGAGCCGAGGTCCGAACCCCGCAGGGGGTTACCCTTAGCGCTGTCGCTTAGTTTTTAAGTTATTGTTTGCCCTGGCTGGAGGCCTTAATTCGAGGCATCCACAGGAAAGTCCGGTTAAGCAGTAGCCATCCTCATAAAGGATGAACTGCGAGATGCCATTGTTAAAAAAAAAAAAAAATGATGAGCGGTTTTTGAGTTAGCTTCAGTTAGACGTATTTTTCCACTAACCTCTTTACTTAATAAACGTATTATATCAGAAGAATAGTTACACGCCGATTTCTTTCTTTCAGTCGTCAGTAATTTGATTTTCTAAAGAAGAAGACAAAGCGTTAAGTAACTATAGGTACAGACGCTATACAACGTTTATTAGTAAGGGGTAAGTGTTTGTTGATGATGATAAAATATCTTCCTGTCACTGTTACTTACTTAGCAAGTGAATATGTATGTTCATTCGAATTTGTATGGGGTAGGCACGAGAACTTGGAAGTGAAAAATATAAAGTTTAAAACTAAAAAAAAACAATCGAACTCTTAAAAAAAAGCACCTCAAAATGAAAAATAACTTTAATTTAGGCAGTCGGTGGCAAAAGGCGAAAATAAAATAACAAAGATTTATTACCGGTATACCGTTTGGACTTTTGGACTACCATCCGCGGCCACGTTTCGTTATTCTACAAGCATTAGGCAGAAATTATTGTCTATGTATTTACATGATGTTTTTTAAAATTCAAACAAATAAAATGGTAATGCGTCTAGAATGTTATTTGTTATAATATTATAGTAGTGTGTCACAGCCAAGTGATTCATGGGTGCTACACCTTTTGTTACACATTTTAAAATTATTTTATGTATTAAACAGAGCTTTAAGAATAAATAATAAAAATTCACCAAAGCCTATTCACACGCACTTTTAACGAAGTTTATTTCATAATAAATTAAGCTTTTTTTTTTTAATGAACATGTCAAAAGTTTCAAATGATAACTGGTAACGTTTTGAGTGAATTTATACCAAACAAAAGAAACCAACTAAACGTAATACCTGTCACTTCAGATGTCATGCTACGTCAGAATTGTACTTTAGCAACGTTATCTATTTCGTTGTATTTTGTAAAGGTTTAGTGAACTTGTCTTTTTGGGCTATTTATAATAGACATTACAAAATATTATGTATAAATATATTTTATTATTATAAATCTAACCAAAAAGAGCAGTGGTGGCCCAGGAGTAACGGCCGCGACTTACGCGTTGTAGGTCGTAGGTTCGAACCCGGACAGGTGCTTTGCTTTGTGTAAATTATTTCATCACCACTACTCTCAAAACGGCGAAGGAAAACGTGAGGAAACTGTCATCCTATCCGTCCTAGAACCAAAAATTCGAAGACATTTGACAACCAACCCGCACTGGGCCCGCGTGCTCGATTACGGCCCACTCCCCCACACAGAGAGGAGGCCTGTGTCCCAGCAGTGGGAACATTATAGGCTGATTATGAACAAAAAAATTGTGCTTAAGCAGTTACAGTAGTTTAAGAATAAATGCTAAAGTTTAACACACTAATTAAAGAAGAAACTATATCGAACTTCGAAAATAAATTTAATTTGGTTAGAATAACGTACAGAGGCCAGCACATCAACCTACCCCAATCTGTCAAATATTCCCAATTGAATAAGAACCTTATTCCTTTGTAGTAAAGTTGAAATTCTATCAAAGAAATTTGACAGATTGGGGTAGGTTGATGTGCTGGCCTCTGTACACTAGAAAGTGCCATCTATAAAAAAAAAAACTTTTTTAATTTGTTTACCTTTAGTTGATTACCTAAACCAATGGAGTAAACGTATGTTCAAACTCAAAGAAAGCACATGAACCACGAATCCTACGTGGTTCATGTGGTTTCATTTCCTGTGTAACCTTATCACCATGCACCCACCCCGTAGAGTGATAAAGCTAGTGTCAGAAATTTGGAACTATAAAAAAAAAAAAACAGATTTTTTTTATAAAAGACAAAAATAATTGTGTAGTTCATTTGTACATACTATGTATACCTACCTACATGACAAATGCAGTAATCTATAAATTAATATCACGATTAAAATAATCAGGAGCTGTCATGTCATGCTATGCCCTACATGCGACATCCACAAGTACAAAATGTTATTATCATACCTAGTCTGATACATACTCTATGCTCAAACTATTTAATGTCAACAATGTAGGCAGAGAAGCGATTTGAAAATGGTTACTAGTCCCCTAGGCCACATTACGCTATGTAGTGATATATTACCTTATGGTAAAGGTCAGTTTAACGCCACTTTTGCGACGTATAAGGTCATATATCATTTTAAGGAACTTTGCAACATGTTAGGAAAACCTTGAATGTTTGACCTTTTTTTCTACTTTCAAAAGTCGAAGTCTTCCAGGCCGATGAAAATCCCTGAGAAACTAAGCAGTTTTTATTGTGAAATAAGTCTAAGATTAATCTTTACACCTAACATTCTTTTTATTGTTTCTTTTATAAAGCAACTATTATATTATTCTGTGACTCTCCACAAGTGTAAGTGGGTATAAAGCCCTTTGTATACAGCACGGTTTTTTTTTTATAAATGGCATCTCGCAGTTCATCCTATATGATGGTGGCTACTGCTTAACCGGTCTTTCCTGTGGATGCCTTAATTAAGCCCTCCAGCCAGGGCTAACAATAAAACTTAAAAACTAAGCGACTACGCTAAGGGCACCTCCCCATGGGGTTCGGACCTCGGCTTAGGGTATTGTTGGAAGTGGACAGCAAGGGGCAGGCTGGATCGGTATTAATAAGGGGCGAATTTAAAACTACAGGTTCAGCGGCGACGCGGGCTGGCTCGAGCGAGGGTCGGGGCGGACATGGTGTTGCGGGGCGTCGCGACGGGCCTCGACGGCGAGGACGGAAGGACGGCTGTCGAGACTTGTACTGTCTGAGAGTACTGATGGCCTTACTGCTCTCCTGTAGGAGGGTAGTGGCGTCGTCGGGGATAGTGAGACAGCACGGTTTCTTTTCGCTACGGTAGGTATATAAACCGCGCCGCGCTGTAGGAAAACGTGTCCTTCAACAAGTCTCCATATTGATCCATGCTACATTGACGACTGTGCCTACAAATGGCGAATACGCCGTAGTTTCCACGGCAAGGAAAACGTGTGTGTACAAACGACCTAAAACATGTTTCAAGAAAAGCGGTAAGACAATATGGTCGAGAATATTCGGCAAGATCATCAATTTAGTTACAACTAACACCCGGATGTAAGATAATCATAATGACGCCATCCAATTAGGAGATTACCAAAACAGTTAATATCTACTATTACGGTGTAAATGATTGGCCATTCCGACACAATTACGCTAACAGACTTGGCCCCCAGGCTGGATGGTATTCAGAAGAAAATATCAATGAACAGTAGGAAGATTAGTGCAATTATGGTGAAGTGCTCTTGAAGTGTGCTGTCATCCCATCTGATTCTAGGGATTGACACTATTGACAGCTCACTTCACCAAACTTTTTACGGTGAGATTTTTACAGAATAGACCCGCTGATTACGATGAACAATTTGAACATAAAACAATTATATTTACGAGGATTTGCATTAGTTGTTTCTAAAAATTTTAAGACCTACCTAAGGGCTGATTTTTCAATCGACAGATAATTTTTATTCGTGGAATAAAATTGACGTCTGACAGTTTTTGTATGGAAGAACTGTCAAACATTCAAAATTATTCCTCGGATAAAATTATCTAGCTTTGGAAAAATCGGCCCTAAGTCTATAATATTTTGAAGAACATGTTGAACAGCGATTTTAGCTTTAATTTGAACATGATTAATAATATCAATTAGAAGCACATTTTACTAATAGCCCGATTAAATCAATTATCCTTTCAATATCGCTAAATTCTTGGGCTACGTTCGGATTTACCACAATAGCTGACTGGGGTTGAATTTGACCTTATGATATTTAGGTCGGCAATCGACACTTTGGTTCGATGGTTAGGTAATTATTGGCCTCTTAAAATGTTCTTCAGCACTCGCATTTAACTGAAATAATTTTGAACTGTTGATTTTACAAAGGTAATTTTTGTGTAACTTTATTTGGGCAGATCTGTTAATTGATGCCATTTAGTTGTGTCCAAACAAATACAAAAGAAATTATTGCACATTTTCTGAATATGTTTGCTAGTTACGAGTAAGTGGCAGTTTTACTTTAAACAGTCACACGTCTCGGTTTTCCCGTGACATCGTCTAGATAACAGTTAAGTGGCTATACCTACCCTACTTGGTAGTTACAACACAAAGTATGATTATTTTATTTCTTCACTTTGTTTTCTACCTTTTTAGGACGGATTTTTCAATTGTCAGATAACCTTTAACTGAGAAAAAAATTACAGT
Organism: Gortyna flavago; assembly: GCA_963669345.1. Lineage (NCBI taxonomy): Eukaryota > Metazoa > Arthropoda > Insecta > Lepidoptera > Noctuidae > Gortyna > Gortyna flavago. Next base: position 5,723,219 of record OY770129.1, on the reverse strand, counting down.
TTGACCTCTTTTGTATACATTAACGAATTCAAAACTGTACATTGAATATTTTTGAAATAAAGTATTTGCTACGAGGTGTGGTAGAAGAGTCTAATGCCGAAATTAATAGTTTTTAGATTATTTGTCCGTTTATCTGGATGAATGTTCCGGATTGACGCAAAAACGGCTGAACGGTTATTTTTTTTTTGAAGTGAAAACTTCTTTAGCGGCGTTGTACACTTTTTTTGTAATGGGTAAAAAATTTTAAACTCGCGTCAGGACACGTGAGTCCCAATAGAGGTGTTTTGACGCATTTCGGCTGCACGCAAAATCCATTTTTGTCCTCCAAAACCACAAATTTTCCTTATTTTTTTCATGATTATTAAAATTGAAAATTTTCTTTAGTGAATTATGAAGGCCAAAACACGATTGACATAAATTGGCTCGATACAAAAAAATCGCAAAGTTTCCTCAAAATTTGCATTTTTTATGAGAAAAAACGGTTTTATTCGATCGTATTTAAAGCAATTTCAATGCAATTTCGTCTATATGTTCATCATTAAATACATTAGGGGATTATGGGTTTATTTTTATGTAACAGAGCAAAAAGAATTTAAAAAATTAATATTTATAAAAAGCGTGCGGACATTCGGATAACGTCGGACATCCCACCCGCTCCCGCAGTCCCGTCAGTCGGCCGCAGCGCGTCTTAGAGAGCATCCGTGTACAACTTTATTGCGCCCGTTGTCGCCGACTACTCAAGCGAACATTGAAGTGTAAAGTGATACCTTAGTTACAAAAATGGTGAATAAACGTAATAAAAAAAAAATATTGAACAACCATTCCAAAATATCCAAAACGCACAACGTTAATACTTAAGTTTTCACTTCAGCCGGCACTCCCGGAGTGCAACCCGTCGTTTTTTTGTTTTGGCAGGAGTGGGAAATCCTCATGGACGCCCAGACTGTCTCACTGGTGAGGCAGTCTGGGCAGTGCCGGACTCTTCCCGGCTAAAACCACACTCCTGCCCTTGCTCAGTGACCTCTGACATGATCAGAGCCATTGTGTACTTTGGGTTTTCTATTCGCACTCTTTTTTTTTTTATTGGGATTGAAATGTACTAGTTTCGCTTAACAAAAATACAACACATCAAAGTAGGTTTATATGTTTTTCTTTTACATATTTTTGTTTCATATAATATAATTAACACATCAATAAGGTAGTACGTTCCCATGTGCTATTTTCTGAAATCAATGTGGGCAAAGCCGCTGGCAAAGGCAAGAAGAAAGTAAATGTCAACCCACCATATTTGTCTATCCTGCCTTTGCTATCTGACTTTCGAATGTTTTAAATGTAGGTTTTGTATTGTGGCTAAGAAATAACAGCCGCACGGGTCGGTCCATCAGGTTAAGCTACGCTTGCCGCGGTTGGTCCGTGGATGGGTGACCATCTTTACATACCAAGACCCCCCCGTGCCTCGGAAAGCACGTTAAGCTGTTGTGGGGTGTTAGTAGGTACCAGTAATGTAAGTATTACACCTCTGCCTAACCCTTCGGTGAAACAAGGCATGATATTAACCTCCTTACTAACAAACGTTGTATAGCGTCTGTACAGTTACACAAAGCTTTGTCTTCTTCTTTCGAAAGTCAAATTACTGACGACTGAAAGAGAGAAATCGGTGTGTAACTATTTACCTGATATAATACGTTTATTAGTAAGGAAACAGGTATATAATTTCTCCACGTGTAAACTCAGTAAATAACAAAGCCCAAATCAAACCAACAACTTCCTTATCTATAATTTGTGATGGTATCTTATAATTGCGTGTAAAGGACATAACTATTAGCTTCCATTACCTATTTACGAGTATAGTCCCAACAAAAACTTGTATTTGTTCAGATGTACAAACCAAGTGAAGACCCGGAAACACATATTATATTTATAAAATCATTCGATAAACTTCCAAGTGTTTTGTTTGGATTTAACACGGGAACTGTAATTTTGGTATAAGTTTCATGGCTGATAGAAGTGTTCTCAATTTGTTGTGTGTCATTGTGACGGAGCTTATTGCCTTCAGAGGATTCAGTCTTGATGTTATTATGTTACAATAGGTTGACGAGATTGAATGTAATGTAGTTACTCATACTTATATGTATGAACATGAGATCAATCAATCAATTACCTCAGCCTATCGCAGTCCACTGCTGGACATAGGCCTCTCTCATGCCCCCGCCACAACACCCTGTCCTCCGCCTTCCGCATCCAGTCTATTTCAGCCACCTTTTTGAGGTCGTCTGTCCACCTAGTTGGGGGGCACACTACGCTTGCCGATACGCGGTCTCCACTTCAGGCGGCCAAGTCTACTAATTTACAAACGTTACTCATCAGGCCCCAGGACTCATCTGCTTCACCGGCGGTCCTTCGACAAACATGGTTAGCCCACTGCTATTTCAGCTTGGTTACTCTGCAAGCTATATAGTAACACCTTTTCCGAAGAATTTACACTGATATTTATTTGTATGAACTTGAAACCATACTAGCGCTGGGGCTCTGTCTTGCATAGGGTCGAAGTATAATGCTGAGCGATAGCCGTTTTGCGTGAGTGTGACGCATGTTTCCCTATCTTTTTTATTTTATTGTTTGTGTTCTTTTTTTTGCGTCATGTTCACCGCAAATCAAAGTATTTTCTTTCTTCTTTCAATAAATGCTTTAAAAATAAAACCGGTATCTGTCCTGTTCCTAAAATTAAATTGTTTCAATAGAAGCGACATCAAAATAACAATAAAGCCCTCAACTATTTTAATTGTGAGTAGCTTACAGTTGGTTCCATCTCATTTTTGAGGGGTCTTAAGCTCAGGTTGCTCTATTAAATCATGTTTTTCGATTTTCAGATCCAGGTAAAGAAATTATTGGCATTCAAAACTCTTACTAGAAGGAAACTTAAAGAAATATTTTGTACGGATTTTGTACGGTTGCAAGTCTGCGGAGTTTCGGTAGCTAATTTAACCATGTATTTTATAATCCATTTGCAAACAGACACGATGTTTCACATCTGTAACTGGAACCGAATTTATCGACTTAACGAGCAAAATTGATGCCTGTATACTGCGCAAATAGTTCGAACAACCATTAAATTGATAGCTGTAATTAAAGAAGCACCAAATAGAATCGCACCAATTAAAATCATCATTTGTCTGCATCGAATTGCTGCAAAATATCACACAAGGGCTGTCATTCATCGTTCTATCAATTGAATGTAATGAAAACCATTATATTTTATACGATTATTATTTTATATTAGCCGAGTGAATTTGAATTTATGCAAGAACTTGGCTGTATTTTTACGATAGAAAAGTTTCTAGTAGCGCATCCCTTGGTGAAGTAAAAGGTCTTGGTCCCACAAGCTTAATCAAAAGTCAGAAGGATCAAGTAGGGGAATATCCCCCTTCCCTCTGAGTAAAGAGGGGAACATATATACATGGTAGGGTGAATGAAATACACAATAAATTCCGTAAGTATTTAAATTAAATGTAAGCAGTGACTTATTCTAAACTATTTATTGAGTTACAATGGAGATGTGTATGTCGCAGCCAACTGGTTAAATTAGCCGTTTAGTTAACCACCTGGCTTTTGAAAGTAATGTTAGTTTAAATTCGGTTCGCGCGAGATTGGTTACAGTTCCAACCTAAACTAAAATTGAATATCATTCAGGCCGTTAGTTGAACGGCCGCCGTTTAGTTAAAAGGCTAGGCGGTTATCTAAACGGCTAACTAAACCAGTTGGCTGCGATACGTATAGAGAAAATTAGATGAGTTAGAAATCATTCAAATATGAAAATTTATTATCAAAATATTTACGCCCTTTTCCATGAAAACAATTAGTTTGTTAGCTCTAAAGGTAAACATAATATTTTTTCTCTGTCAACCTGTAATTGAAGTTGACTGAAATATAATTAGGTACGTTCTAAATAATATTTTCACACACGAAAAATAAAAACCTGTGGGTAGGTACACCTCTGCCTAACCCTTGGGGGAATATAGGCGTGATTTTATGTTATGTGCGTGTGTTTTAATATTTTAGAATTAGGTACGAAGTACAGACGCCAGCACATCAACCTACCCGAAACTGTCAAATTTTCCCAATCAACTTTGAACCTAATGCTTTAGCAATAAAGTTGAAAATTTAATCAAGAAAGGAGGTGTTTCTTTTTTCATACAACTGTGGCCAAACAATGTACCTTAAGAACAAAAGTACTGAAATACAGGAAAAAAATTGCAGATTCTGAAAAAAAATATATTGGATTTATTTATACATTTGTACCACATGAAATTGTCGTTCAAAGATATTAATAACTTGCAACCCATGAATTAATTTGGCAATCTCATTTTATATTTTTCCGATGATGCGTTTCGTTACTTCATGTTATAAAAGTAACATAAAGAAATTATCCTAAAAGTATATTGAATATTATCTTATTATTGTATTAAAAAAAGATTTTTTGGTTATATAAAACATTATTTTTGTGAAACATTTAGCGAATAAGAATGATAGAAGACATTAATTGATTCAGATACTTTATGCGTTTGGTTAGCTTTCTGAAAGGCCAAAAGACTGTGCTCCAAGGCCGATAATTATCTATTTTTTTTAATTAGTTGTTTTGTTTACCAATAAATAACATCTTATCATAATTCAGTTTCGGTTCCTCGGCTCGTTCGTTGGTTTCCCATCTCTTGGAGTGCTATTTCGTGTGTGATTTCATAATTGTTGATTTGGCTATTCTTTCCTTATGGAGTTTGACATTTATAAACCAACTGTTTAATACCTAAACGGCGGTTTGAATGTTGATGAGCAGAGCCCTTGAATACCAGATACTTAACGTGTATTTATCGTAGAATCAAAGAGTAGATGGAATGGGTATGTAGAACGAACAAATACACATTTTAGGTCCTTGGACTGTCATACAACATTTTATAGGCCGATTACCGTCGCTGATAGGAGGTCCATGCCTCCTTTAAGGTACAATTCCATTCCATTTTTATATTAATGGCTCCATCGTTTTATCGATGATGAAATGTATTCGCTGGGGAATGAGGACTGATGTGATCACAGACTAATTAATATAAAATGCATTATAGATGCATTTTATATTAATTAGTCTGTGATCTACAATATACAATATTCAATATTGTAGTCTAAAACAACCGGAATCATAATATTTATTTTGACAATTGGAATAGTTTGACACTTGACAGCTGTCACTGCTTTTATGAACGTTTCGTTGAACGCAGTTACGATGTGAGGTAGTGATTTTTTACATTCTCTTATTTCTTAATCAATCGAATATTGGAGGATTTTAAATACTGCTATTATCACAATTTATTGCAAGGAATTTCATTTGTAATTTGTACCTCGGTACAAGTTTGGCCGAAAAAAAAACACATCCTTTGACAGATTGTAGTAGCTTGATGTGCTGGCGTCTGTACATTACAGTGGAAGTCACCACTGATCTAATGAAAAAATTAAATATTACATAAATGTTAGAGATAAAGGTGCACAAGAATTTACGACGTCACTTATTATAGTGGTTATTTAATTTGTTCGAGCGGCAACACTTCGGACTTGTCAGTGTTTGGTCTGTCAGTGAAAACGTATCGTAAACGTTTTATTTTGGAGCCTTTCTTCTCTTGTTGTCTCGAGAGCGAGACAGCGCCTGTGCCGGTTGTGCGCACTGATTGATAAAAATACGACATAGCGGACACCAACATCGAACACGTCGACGCTAGTCCGAATCTGCGACATATACATATTATGTATATTATATAGTTAAATGCTAACAAAATCTTTACTGTTGCAACTACCATAAAAAGAACTTCGTTTAAATTTATCCACCGGTAAACTGGTAAGTAAGCTATCCAAAACTTTCCTCCACACACAATCGGTAGGTTTATATCTTCCAGATGCCTGGATTCGGGTAGATTTAAAGGTCCGCGGGGAAATCAGAAATGTTAAAGATAGCAGGGGCTTTTCATCGACCACCATTACTCGTATAAATAAAATTAATTCGACTGATAAAATTAAAAACCAGTCGGAATTAGGAAGCCACGGAATTAAGTAAAGCTGCCTTAATTTAGTTGAAGAAGATTTATCACCGGGCTCGGTGCTTTTGGAATGAAACAAAAATGCAAGGCTGTTCCGAAATTCGTAGATAATTTATGCTGACTTCTAATGGTTTCGAACGGAATGGTGCAGATGTTACCAAACACCGTTTTTTTTTTGTTTATAAATGATAAAAATAGGTTTGTAGACAAAGTTTTTAAATGTTGATAGGTTACCTATCTTCTCTGTTCCTGTTAGCCTGTATCATCCCACTGCTAGGCAAAGGTCTCTCCCCATGACTTCCAGAGCTTTCGATCGAGCTAATGTGGACCACTGGACGTTTGTTTTGTCCAGCTCGTCCCGCCATAGTCCAACAGTAACATGGGTAATTGATAAACACATCCAAAGACTGACTGAAAGCGCAACGTAACCAACCTTATCTACATCGACCAACGCGGTTTCAACTTAGCCACGAACCACCTTGTAATGAATGGACTATTTATATTTCTTTGGTCAACTGCAAACGCCAGAAAACCCCATTGAAATACACATTAATTTTTACGCCTCGTTAGGAATCTTATCATCGTCCACGTACGCCTATCCAAGCCCTACATAAATGTCATTTGTCGTCGTGTGTACATCCGGTATAATATTTTCGGCAATTGGGCTTTCATATAACATTATACGATTTCCTGCTCATCCAGAATTATATTAATGCTATATATGGAAAGCAGTTTCGCCTCAAGGTTTCTTCCAAAACGCGTACTTTTATGGCGTCCCAAACATGGCACGTGAAATGTTGATGATTTTGTATTATATTTTGAAGGCATTGTTACCTGTTTGTTATACATGATATTTTTAACATTATATCTATGTTATTACTAAAACAGTTTGAACTTTTAATTACTAAAGAAAACCTGTAATTTTTTGAGGTCGATCATGATTATTGCCTTTTTTCTGAGTTACCAATTTATTTAAAAATATCCTGCTAAAACTTGAATTTATTTATGTATGAGATACTCTATTTACTGTTGATAATTAACTGCTTATTTTCTTACGCCCACAATACCTTTCAATCCTCCAAAGGATATTAATTGGAACGTGTGTAGGTGTAGCTTGCTAAGCCTGCTTAGACAATCAATTTAGTAATTAAGTGCGTTCCAAAGATAGGAACGTGACCTTTCGTGGAAAAGTTATCAGATATTATAAAAACAACTCCTGGTTGAGTCAACAATAGATAGATTCTTGTTTATTGGACTAATTCGCCCAGAAATTAGCTACGAGTTTGGCGCTTTTCTATTTTCAACAATTGAGGAACGTGAGTGAATATTATCAATGGTTAGGCACACTAGCAGCTAATTAGCTGATGAGTGTATATCAAATAGCTTAAGTACACAATAAAACTTATTTTCTTTTTTTTTTCTTGGAGATATTTAATCTGTCCAGTGGATTCTTGAACCAGTTCAGTGTGGGAGCCGTCACAACATTATTTAATACATCTTGTTTGTGGGGGGCTTGTGGCTAAGTAATAACAGCCGCACGGATCGATCAATCAAGTTAAGCTATGCTTGCTGCAGTTGGTCCGTAAATGGGTGACCATCCACCCCTCCCTAGCATCCATAAGTAGGAATAACACCATACTTCAAACTTACTTTACCTAAGTTTTCGAGCTGAGATTTTTAACCCCCAAAAAAAACAGAGGGTTCTGTGTATCTGTGTGTCTGTGTATCTGTGTGTCTGTGTATCTGTGTGTCTGTGTATCTGTGTGTCTGTGTATCTGTGTGTCTGTGTATCTGTGTGTCTGTCTGTGCCATCGTAGCTCCCAAACGGCTGAACCGATTTTGATGTTTTTTTTTGTTTGAAAGGTGACTTTTAATAGGATAGACAGGCTGGTTTTTGATTGATGACCGTAACCAATTGCGGTTTTTTTACTAGTTTACGATACATTATACAAGAACGAACCAAATGCCATGTGATATTCTCAAATGCCATCTACACTCCTTTCACAGTTATTTTGTATCAGTGTCCAAATCATTGTGATATTTATTCTCATTCCTATGGTATAAGGTTGCTGTTGGGTTGCTGCCATTGACAAGTCTCTCAAAATCAACATGATCTTTAATCTCGTTACAATAAGGTTGCTCCTATCTGGGTAAAATAACTGTGAACGGACTGTACCAGTCAAAATGTCATTTATAGGGTTCCGTAACCAAATAGTAAAACGGGACCCTATTACTAAGACTCTGCTGTCCGTCCGACCGTCGGTCTGTCACCAGGCTGTATCTCATGAACCGTGATAGTTAGACAGTTGAAATTTTCACAGATGATGTATTTCTGTTGCCACTATAACAACAAATACTAAAAACATAATAAAATAAATATTTAAGGGGGGTTCCCATACAACAAACGTGATTTTTTGCCGTTATTTTATATGTAGTGTTAATTAAAAATAAATAATAATAATAATATCCTTGGACATTTCACACAACTTGGACATTTAACTCGAACTTGGCCGGTTTTTTTTAGAAACCAGTAACTTTTGCGTCATTTTTTTATAGAAGCCCATAAAATATTAATGACTGTAGAACATCATTAAAAGAGGCTTTAGGAAATGCACGAGCTGAAATTATAATATTGTAAAGCATCTTCACTTTTACGACCGCAGTTCGTCAACATTAGGGAGAAAGTTCAAGCTTTAAAGACTAAAGTATTTTATGTTCTGCGAAGATGAATATTATGACAATGTCTTGTGTAAGTGTTATGACTTGTTATAATGGAATATTTGGTAGTAAAATAAGAAATGGATTTTAATAGTCACCTGTTTTTAACCGTTCAAGCATATAAGTACGGTTTCGGAGCGATAATTTCAACATAATTAATTAATTTTGTTATTGGTATTTGGGTATTTGATTGGTTTTTCGGCGACATCTCTAAGTGTGTCTACTGTCAATCGGTGACTACTGTTAGTTCAGAGTTATTTTACATCTGACAGCAGCTACCCATTAGCAACCTTATTGTAACGAAAATAAAGATCACTGTGCTTTTGATAGTAACGCAAAATCAGCGGTAAAATTATTGTTAAAGGACTGTACAATTGTACAGAGGCCAGCACATCAACCTACCCCAATCTGTCAAATTTTCCCAATTGAATATGAACCTTATTGGTTTGTGGTAAAGTTGAAAATCTATCAAAGAAATTTGACAGATTGGGGTAACTTGATGTGCTGGCCTCTGTACAATGTTATATTTGGTTCCCACCTGTATGAACAAAATATGAGTGATAGCAGTAAATAAAATACTTAGTTAAAAATAAATAAATAATTTTTCAATCAAATTCCTTTCCCACATAACTGGAGCGTGTCGCCGTTTCGAAAGGTCATTTTTCATTTAAAATGTTGGCAATACGTAGTCGGAAAAATAATAAGGTGCTGTAAGTCTGACGACACGGTTGGCGCAGTGGTTGAGCGATTGACTGCTGCGCAGCATGTCGCGGGTTCGATTCCCGCACGGAACAAATATTTGTACGACCTATAAGTATTTGTTCTGGGTCTGGGTGTTTTATCTATAATATGTATGTATTTACAAAAAAAAAATGTATATATGTAGTTTATCAGCCATCTCGTTACCATAACACAAGCATTAGGTTGCTTAGCTTGGGACTAAATGGCGTTGTGTGAAATGTCCAAGGATATTATTATTATTAAGTTATTTATAATTTATTCAAGAAATAAATATTCATAATATTATTAAATTTTGATTTATTTGTAAATAGATTGTTTACAAATGTTAGTTATGACAATTACTTCAAATAACCAGTACTATACTTACGAGTAGATGGAGGGGCCCGTGGATAAACAATAACAGCCGCACAGGTCGATCGCAGCGCTTGCCGTTGGTCCGTGGATGAGTGACCATCTTCACAAGACCCCTCCGTGCCTCGGACAGCCCTTTAAGCCGTTATTCTCGGCTGTCATTCATGGATCTTTGACAGTAGTTACGGGTAGTCCGAAGCCCGAAAGTCTGACAACCAGTCTTACCAAGGGGTATCGTATTACCCAGTAACTGGGTTGTGGAGGTCTGATAGGTAGTCGCTCCATATAAAATACTGGTATTCAGCTGAATCCGATTAGACTGGAAGCCGACCTCAACATAGTTGGGAAAAGGCTAGGCAGAGGCAGATGATGAACCAGTACTATTGGTGCAGTACTGTAACCCTTCAGGGAGTATAGGCGTGATGTTATGTTATGTTTTAGAAATAACTTATATTTATTTATTATAAATAATATTTATTTATTAAGGGAATGCCTGAAGATGGACGGCGCCGCCAAAGTCGGTTCAGAATGTGGTGGCGAGATGACCTGGACGCGTACCGGGAGAGCTGGTTCGAGGTGGCGTGGGAAAGAAGTTCCTGTAAGGACTTGGGGCAGGCCTTTGCCCAGCTGTGGGACAGTATAGGCTAAAGAAAACAGAAAAAAAAAATAAGGCCCACTATCTATGAGGTACATCAAGCTACTACAATCTGTCAAATGTCGTTAATAGATTTTCAACTTTATTGCTAAAGCGTAAAGTTCAAAGTTGATTGGGAAAATTTTACAGTTTTGGGCAGCTTGATGTGCTGGCGTCTGTACACCTTCTGTTTATAATATAACTTAATTATTATGGAAAACCACTAACTAACCACCCAATCAAAGTAGTAGCATAAAGTAGAAGAGAGTGTGTAGAGTACTAGTGTTTGTAGTATTATTATTATTTATTACTTATGGCTGATTTTACCAAAGTCAGATAACTTTTATTCATGGAATAAAATTGACGACTGACAGTTCTAGTATGGACTAACTGTCAAAAATTCAATAATTATTCTCAGTATCTCTTATTCTAAGTATAAAAGTTTGGTCGAATGCGCCCTTAGTAGTATTTATTCAACCTACAACTTGGAAAAATTTACCTCAACTGCTAAAAGAGAAAACCCATTTGGTAGTTCAACTTAAAATACATCGCAACAGATGTTCAGACAGACAGACAGACTTATAAATAAAATTTCTTGTATCTACAAGAAATCTTATTTATGAGTCTCTGCCAAAGTTCTGGCCAGAAAAATGTTTCCGAATACGGAGCCACCCGTCACAGGCGCTATGTATTAAATTAAAGCAATTTATAAGTGTTACATTCGATAGTCCCCGCAGTGCGGCGGAGGGGTGGCCGTGTTTAGGGGACGAAACTTTAGGATATTACACTAAAATGTTATAGTGTCGGATGTCAAAATACTGCTTAGGATGCAGCCGCTTTAAGCGCTTGAAGTGGCATGTTTATAGTGCAAGGGTTTAATTACTGTTTCGGAATTTCTTTTCAGTTGTAGTGTCATCATCTGCCTGCCTTTTCCCAACTATGTTGAGGTCGACTTCCAGTCTAACCGAATGCATCTGAAATACCAGTATTTTACATGGAGCGACTGCCTATCCGACCTTCACAACCCAGTTACTGGGTAATACGATACCCCTTGGTAAGACTGGTTGTCAGACTTTCGGGCTTCTGACTACCCGTAACGACTGTCAAAGTTCCACGAATGACAGCCGGGACCAACGGCTTAACGTGATTTCCGATGCACGGAGGGGTCTCGGTATGTAAAGATGATTACCCTTCCGCAGACCAACCGAGGCAAGCGTAGCTTAACCAGATGGATCGACCTGTGTGGCTGTTATTATTTAGCCACGGACCAGTTGTAGTATCGTTTACTATTTTAAAGTTACACACTCTACCAGGCACTTTAGGGGTCCCACAACAATCGACATACCTAAATTACATTGGACACAATAAAAAAAAAATCTTCTGTTCAAAAGAGATTATAATCGTCCGCCACAACATTGAATCTCTTGCAATGTAATAATTTTAATGACAAAGATAAGCCTATAGGTATTATTCTCATTGCCTTTGTTTTGTCGTCGTTATGTTTAATATCACAATTAAGATTTTGAAGGTATCGTCAAGGTTTCTGCCAATTCAATTTAACGCTTATAACAGACTAGCAGCGCCCTGCATTTTCACCCGCGTAAGTTTCGATTCCATAGGAATATCGGGATAAAAACTATCCTATGTCCTTTCCCGGGACTTAAACTATCTCCATACCAAATTTCATCTAAATCGGTTCAGTGGTTTAAGAGTGAAGAGGTAACAGACTGACAGACACACTTTCGCATTTATAATATCACAGTATGGATTCATCTACAGCTACAAAGTTACGATTATATCTACTTAATGCTTCACAAATAGGTATTCGGTTTTCTACAAAAAAAAAAAAAATATTCAACAGTATTCCTCAGCTTCTAAAATCAATAATGAAAATTAATGGATATTCAAAAGAGGCTATAAGCTATTACCCAAACAAAACACTTAGAAAAGTAACTTCTTCAACTAAACGAAGCGAACATCCACGCTTATAATTTTCGTCTCACGTAAAATTAGTTCAATGATGAATTACAGTGATTCAGCGGAAAAGCTATAAAGCAGCTGGATTGTACGATGAGTCACCGACCGGCGCCGTCTAGTCGACTGCCTCCGATGCAAGAATGCCTCAACGTCACCCTAACCAGTGTAACAAGATCTCTAGAAATACTCTGAACTATAGTCAAGCCTACAATACACAAGACTAAGAATCGAAGACAGCTCTTAATAAAATGGCCACCTCTGTTTATTTTTATCTCCTGCATGCATTGAGGTTGGGGATACGTTTTAGGGGAATACTTAAGTTCACGGTACGGCAGAATTATTATAATATGGAACGCGGTTAGCAAGGGGTTTTCTTGGAGAAGTTAAAAGTTTAACCAATTTTATGTTTCTCGGAGAGTTATGGTATAGTTCTAACGAAAAGTTTGAAGGGATGATAAAAATTTACTACACTTATAAAGTCTATCAATGGGTTCGTAATTCTGAATGTTTAACATTTTAACTTTAATAAACATTTTGGGAAAGACAGAGAGGGGCAGACGACGCTGTTGTCATCGTGGGTGAAACGTGAATGAGGCTGGCACAGGAGCGTGGTGATTGGCACAAGAAAAGAGAGGCCTATACTCAGCAGTAGGTGAAGTCGGGCTGTGGATGATGATGCAGAAAAACAATAATATATTTTATTTGTAACCAACTTTTTACACTAGACACTAAATTAAATGCCTAACTTACTATGCAAGTAAATACAAAAACAGCACACTTAGGCGTCGAAGTACTCGTCCGCATTGCTGTCATCCGGAAACGTGCGACCCTGGCAGCATTGCCACGTTGAATGGCAATGCTAATTCTTTGGCCTAAGAACGAACCAGCCCTCTCGTCACGTGAAGTGACGAAAAATTCCCTTAAAAAGGAGACGCGCGCTCTGGCTCCATGATCCGAGCGTTTCGACCCCAAACGGCTCAAAGCTGTAGTTACCCATAAGGTATTTGCACCGCTTGAGGGTCTCAGCAGCCGCAGCAGCGGCGCCAGCACAACCCACCGTGCTAGGAACATGAGATGGCGTAAGGGTTTCGACACATGTTGCATCCCACACCAGACGCCTATCCACCTTCCAAGGCAACAACATCATGCCGTCTGGTCTCTCCCAATCGCCACGTGCCAAGCCATTTCTAACACCGCTGGTACAAGGTTCACTGGTGGTGACAAGGGCTCGACGAATCCTCCTATTTAAAAAATATTTCTACAGATTACCTAATAGTATATAAGCTAGAATATTTAGACTAAGTGAACTGTGCAGGTTCATTTTTTACATTTTAATGGAAAGGCTAATAAAGAAGGAAAGTCTAGCCATTTTTTTAAAATAAAGTCTACCACGATAAGGCACCATTTTTGATGAAAATAAATTACTTTTCGTCGTCTTTCATTGAAATACCCTGACTTTCATTATTTTTTTAATTGAGTCTATTTTAATATTTTACTTTTTGATTCCATAGAGCTTAGCAAATTTAATTAACACTATGTTCTAGACTAGACCGATATTCAAAGAGTGATATGTATTTTATATATTTTTTCATATTCAAAACACATGTAAAACTATTTTTGTTTCTGTGAACATTATTGTCGCTTCACTGAAGGTTCATTGCTATTCCAGACCTAGCTATGTTTATTTGTGTTTAAAGAGTAAAATGAAAACTTATTTTTTTTTACGTTTTAGTCATGGTACCTCACACAAATTCGTATGCCACTATTTGGTATGTTAATAACAGCGACAGGAAGTTATAACATCAGCAACATACACAAACTCAACAACTACTCAAGCCAAGTTAATAAAATTAAAATGGGAACACTGTGAGGGCGACTTCTACCAAATGGAAAGAATTTTGTCAATAAGCCCAGTTATTGCGACGGAATAGGTAGATGAATGAATAAAATAAAAAGAAGCAAAAAAATGCCTCCTCCATTTTGGAAGTCGGTAATATGATGGAATGCCATTGGGTAAAAAGCTGATTTTGAACTACGGCCCAAGTTTTAAATAAGTAGTCGAGTGCCACCACACTGTCATTAAATATTTAATAGCTATAATATTGTAATCTAATAGAACGTTAATATTTTAATAGCCACTTGAACCAGTATTAAGGCGCCAAAATGAAGTCTGAATATTTTATAGAACTGGAATCCAAAGAATGCGTAACGATGACGAACTTCACGAGAAAATCATCGTATTTTGAATATCTCGGAAATATTTAAATAGTAAAGATTTAAGTATCTACACCTACTCTGGTTTGCAGAAACCAAGTGGATTAAATTCTTCAAAAAATTTAAGTCCTATCCAAAAATGTTCTCGCAAAGTCTAAATAAGCTTAAATTTTTATACAATAATGTTTGCCGTGAAATAAAGACCCTGTAACGGGTTCCCCGAACTGCACATTCTTGATTCAAAGTCCAGTCCGCATTGTTTAGGGGTTCAGTCCTGTGTTCATAAGCCGGGGAGGGTTAAATACCGTTTCGACGAAGTTGCGGATTCAGTGAACATGATTTAGGGTTTATGGTAAGTCTTCTATGTCACAAAATCGGCAGAAATGTTCGGTAAGCAGGTTTTGTTACGTTGTTTAATATTGTAAACTATGGGCGCCACGTCTGTGTTCCCCGAAGCGTTAAGCAGAGGTGTTCCTATGATATAACCACATGGTTAAAGTCCTATGGAATGGAGGGCGAGCCTATTGCCTTCACCCGGGCATAAGTCGAGACTCCGAGCTGCTGTTGAAAAAGGATATTAAAAAAATACAAAAGAACACTACAAAGTGAAAAATAACTTTAATTTATTTTGCTTTATTTATTAAATTCACACTTTCTCTTTCTCTATCTCTTTCTATTATATACGAGTGTGTGTGCGTGCGAGTATCGCGTAAGCTTTGTTCCTGACGGGGGTCCCCCGACCGCACACGAAGATACAACAAACATAATAAAATAAAAAAAACTGAGTTGAGAACCTCGGCGGTTTAGGAACTTTCGCTTATAGGTATAATGCTTAGATTCTGACTTAGGCCAACTGTAATGAGGTTTCCTACTATTTACTTACGATTAAACTCAAGAATTTAGATATTTTAGTGTAATGAAAGCTGACAAACTTTGTTGAGGTTGGTTAAAAACAATTTAAAACAAATAGCCCGTCAGCAATCTGTATAAACGATTTAAAGAAAATGATACCCAAAGTCATTTTTGAAAGTATTATTATTATGATCCCATACATTTAAAACTCGTAAGAATCCATTGAATCGTTTCCAGCATCCCATCTGATTAACAATGAGCAGTCTCATTAGGAAAAAACAATTTCACTGTACTTAGAAGCATTAAGGAAAATCAGCCGGGTGGAATATAAAAGTGTTGTTAATGCATTTCTTGCTTTCAAAGAGCTGGGACATTTCTCCGACTACCCCCGATTCAATCTACTTAGTCCTATTCTATCAGTTTCATCTCTCAAATTATCTTGATGAAATCTTATTCCCAGCACGCTCCTCCAAACGTTATATCCTGATTTTGTTATTTTTCTAAGTTTCTACAAATACAAGTTACCTTAGAAGTTTAAACTCTTTAACAACCTTTATTTTAGCATAAAGTTCCTTTTTTCTGTTGTTTTTTCAACGACATCTTTGTACTTTTATTTGAGTCCTGCTTTTTCTGAAGTAGGCACTGTTTCCAAGATTTTGTATTTTTTCTACGTCTGTCCTTTGGTTAAATTATAAAGAAGTGGAGTTCATATATAATTCAAGGCCTGACTTCAATCTTTATGCTACCTAAAACATTGTATCCAAACGTCACAAACGTTTTGATTTTAGCAAAAGTTATTTTTGAATCATTTGCTGTCTCTTGGAACAAACTAAATTGGAGTACAGGAAAATATTAATACTTTTAATGCTGGGCAGCGCTAACGGGAAACGCCGTTGATTATCGCGATAATGGGCGTTTCCCGTTGGTGTGGCCCCGGCATAAGAATTTGTCTTTTTAAGAATTGAGCTTTTTAATTATTACTCCTTTTTAGAATCGGTATTTTTGAGAATTGGGCTTTTTAAGAATTAGGCATTTCCAGAAATAGGTAGGTAATTTCAGAACTAAGTACCTACTCGTATTTAGCGAATTATTCCTTTTTCAAGCTGTTGGGCATTCATCGACTAAGCCAATACATTTCCGTGCTCTAATTTAGTTTTTAATCATTATCATCCACAGCCCAACTTCACCCACTGCTGAGCATCAGCCTCTCTTTTCTTGTGCCAATCCCCACGCTCCTGTACCAGCCTCATCCATGTTCTATTCACGATGGCAACAATATCGACCGCCCATCTCGCGGCCGGACGATCGACACTTCGTCTTGCAGTCCTTGGACGCCACTCGATCTGCAATTAAAATAATCGGTCATCCGTACGCAGCGTCCTGGCGTTGTAAAACGGCAGGATCCGGGTCGTTAGGTTGTGACAGCTGGGCGACATCCTACAATACATTTTTTTTTTTATTCCAAGTTTATAAGACAAGAACAACTGCCGACAAACTGTTATGCAGTAAGGCAGACTTTATGTAAATGAATATTAATACAGATATTGAATAAATACAAGATATTGTCAGCAGTATCCATCCCGCTGTTACCAGAGCCACTGTCAGAACTTGGAATAGCGGGGCTGCTGGGTGCTGAGGGTCGTGGTTTATTGACACTATTCAACGCCATGCTGTTCTTCGTCAGAGCCTCGTTCGTCATTCAGCAGGGGCACCGCGTTTAGGAGAGGTTGGCTTAGGTGATCAGATGTTATGCGCCCCCCCCCACTAAAACTGAAATAATGTCTAAACCCACAATCTGCTCGTAGGTTTTTATCTAGACTTTTTTACTAAAGACAGTGATTTAAAATAGTTCGAAAGCTTCTTGTAAGTACAAACATTAATAAAATGTAACGAATCAGAGGACTCAGAATTAATTTTCATCATTCAACTGCTTAAATAATTCAGAAATTTTGTTCATTAATTGAATCGGAATCTTATAAGTTCCACAAACTCCACTTGTCGCGTACATTCAAACATTCCTCGAATGATCAGAATTTGTTGAAAATGTTGTCACTGCAATCCTTATTGCTAGTAAATTCAATTCGTATTTGTAAATTGTTAAGATTGTCTTGTTTATTGTCTTGGAGAATAAATTCTTTACCTATAATGATAATAATATTATTATATTTATTTCTGTAAATTAAAATAGTAGGTGAGTAAATGAAAACTAATATTTACCTAATTAATTAATAAAAATAACAAAATTATATCCTAACACTAAAATTATTATACTAAAACTAAAATATAGTGTCGAAAATTTTTTTGTTTTAAAAAGTTCAGCACCTTAATTGCGTACCACACTTTCAGTCATAATCTGAATGATTTTGAAGGATATTGCTAATCCATCGCTTCATATGTTCGAAAAATATGTCTGCTCAACAACGTAAATAACGCAATGAATGTTGTTGAACTGTCAAAATGAAACCCATTGCTACTGATAGTGTGGTACGCAATAACCCTGCAGAGACCGACAATTGTGAGGGAAAGTTCCAGAATTTTAGTTAGCTTCGCTGAAAGATGTCATGAAATTACGACCTACTTTTCAAATAAGTACCTAATTCCTTTATTGACAAGTCTCAAACAATACAAAACGCGTAGAAAGTAGTAAAAAACCGATTTACATTTTAGTTTTTACATGATAAAATTAATGATCATTATAGAAGGACAATCACTCTACCTAGCTTTTTCGTTCCCAATCTAACCGGATGCAGCTGAATACCAGTACTTTACATGAAGCTACTACCTTTCTGTTCTCCACAACCCAGTTACTGCATGGGTAACACGATACCCCTTAGTAAGACTGGTTCTTGGTTCTGGTCTGGCAGCCGGAACAAAGGCTTAACGTGCTTTCCGAGACACGGAGGGGTCTCGCTTTATAATAGATGGTCACCATAGATTTACATTTCTATGATGGTCACCATCCACGAACCGACCGCGGCAAGCCAAGCTTAACCTTCGAGCGGAATTATAGAAGGTAAAATGGACCGGATTTAAAATCGAAATGACAAATTTTCAACTACTAACGTCACGAAATGCTGCTGTCAAGAAGCGGTCTAAAAAGTTCGTTCTTTAAAAGTATAATGGACTTTCGTTGCTTATTGAAATATCAAGGTTTTAAGCATAAGTGGAAAACTCGCAAATTCTGTTATGTGTTAGAACTTAGTAAATAGCTTTTCCAATATTGTTTTGCGAGTTTGACGTTTTGGTGTCCCGGATGATGGATGTACAATTTTGCAGACATAAAGAATTGAGTACTAAGCCTATATACACAGCCGCAGCCTTTGCAAATGAGGCGGAACGGAGGTTGCGAACGACGAAAATAAACCCCTTTTAACAATATTGGTAATGCGATGAAGCATATTTTTCAATTTGTGTCGTTGGAAATTAGGTTGCGAGTTTGTGAGTCGATGGATGTTAATTAGACAACTGGGAACCTACTTCCCATACATAAGGTATTTATTTAATCTAATCTCGAATAATTCCAATTTTGCTTTCCTAAAAATATTATTGAAAACTTAAATTGAATGCTCTTTTTATGAGCCCCTAAAAATACTAAATAGAGGTCGTCGATCGCTGCCGCAGCGCCACTCGCTACGCTCGCTCAGCTCGCGCGCGGTTGTTCAATGTTCGAACATGGCCTAGCCTCCCCAGCTTCATAATTAAAAGCCCAGTAAGTGTGAGGTTTTAATGTAACAAAGAGTACATCATTTAAACAAGTTTTAGAGGATCAGTTAAATATTTCCTTAAATAAGACCTGTACGATCCCAGCCGAAGTCATCATTCTCTTGCTGTTATCCCAATTTATTAGGGGTCGGCTCTTCATCTGCCATACTATGTCAGCCGTCATTTCAACCCCTTTCTAGCCATACCTATAACTATTCTTCAATAACTTGAAACTCGAAATATCATCAGTCCTGATGGACCACCTGCATAGCATTCCAGGATAACTTAGATGGATGTTAGGTAGTCCAGTGCGTCGCAACAAGTTTAATGGAAAATGCTTCATCCTTTGGAAATCGTTTTCCGAAGCTGCAAGGAATGTCTTCGAGGATAGATTTACAATTTAAGCTTTGAGTCGCTTGGCAGCCAGGAACATGGTACCTAGTATTTAGTGCTGTGTATATCTGCTAACGGTGGCAACCGTTACAGCACAAAACTTTTTATTGGATTTTAAATAATTATTATCCTTGAAACAATTTTAATTTTTTAAATTTCTCTTAATGAATTTTTAAAAGAGGGGTACGAACCCGTCTTTACAAAATTATTGAATAGACAATTCAGAAATTTCTGCTGTTATTATTACATAGCTACGAAGGTATGTAATAATTAGGGTTGTGGAGGTCAAACAGGCAGTAAAATAAAATACTGGTATTTAGCTGCATCCGGTTAGGCAAGAAGCCGACCCCAACATAGTTGGGAAAAGGCTAGGCAGATGATTTAATTTTGACAGCTAACGTAAAAACTCACCATAATTTGGACAATATATTGAGAAAATTGTTGTGTACGTACATGAATAAAGTAAAATCGAGTAAATAGATAGATAGAATACTCTTTATTATGTACACTATATAAATTACAGATATAAATATAGAAATTGTACATAGGGTTAATGTTACAATGTATAGGCAGGAAAATTAATTATTAAGTACCTAAATTGACATCCTTTGACGAGTTATAGACATGTCGTACAGCTGTCAAAAAATAATGATAGCTGTGATTTGAAAATATGGTCAATTCAGTTGTGTAGTCAATTTGTTTATGAATAAATTTTCCAAACTTCATGATTAAATTTTTTTGTTACTATCGATCGATACAGTTCAACTTTACAATTATTTATAAGACATTTTAAGATAGATGGAGTCGACATTTCCTATCAAACTACTCCTGAAAAGAAATGGCAGTTGCGATGCCACAATTATTGCAGATGCAGCTATGTTTGGAATCACAATTTGAGCCCGATGGCTCAAATTGTGATTCCAAACATAGCTGCATCTATTGGTATCGACCAATGACAAATCACACCTCAATTTTACACAATATGAAAGAAAGAAAGAAAAAACATTTATTTGCGGTGAACATGACGCAAAAAAAAAGAACATAAACACAAAAAAAATAATAAAGAAAAAAACGGCTATCGCTCAGCATAATATGTGACGTGTTAAACTTGTGTGCCTTTAGTCTAAAGTCTAAACCTTAAACTAATAGCTCCACGTACTGTTTGTTAATTAAGTTGTTCAGCTCAGTTTTGACTGGCACATAGTATTGTTATCATTTATTATTCACCTAACTACTGGTAATTTATAAAGGCTATTCCGTAAATTCGTCAGTTTGGTAGTTACACAGGCTCAATGGGCAATTTTCAGTTCCTGAAATTATGCTATTAAATATTCAACTAATTCTTTAACTATATCCATTGACAGTAATAATGAGATGTCAATCATGAAGTCAGGAAAGTTATTTGTTAAACGAATTGACTACACTCGTAAATTGTCCGTAATTTCAAATCACAACTATCATTATTTTTTTATAGTTGTATGACATGTTTATAGATCGGAAAACGGATCTAAATTTTCCTGACGATACATTGTTTTATATACTTGAATTTACTTTAATATTGTACGTATTGATCGGCAAAACTTGTGAAAAATGAGACTTCTACCAAAACAATTACCCCAACAAAATATCCAAATTATTATAAGTTTTCACGTTAACTGGAAAAATTAAAAAGCTGCTGAGTGCTTCCGCTATATAAAATATTACTACCATAATAACAAGTTGCGTTTCAATTACCGAATCTTGACACCGAACCAGTAATTTTATAAACAGCCATTATTTTTTAATCGGGGCCGTCACGATACTATTAGGTGGGTTAAATATAGTTCGTTACAAATGGAACTCTAAGTTGATATGATCTTCTCCTAGGGTGTATTCACGTAGAAAGCTGGTAGCCGCGCCGATTTGCGCTGATATTCTTTGGTAGTGTTCGCCGAGTCGTTGAGCTCCACAAGTTCAGATTTGCACGATGTGAGCTACACGATTATTGACAAATGATTACACTGACTGGACTGGTACACTTAAATCTATGTGGTTCTTTCCTTAAAAGAACATTTCAGGCACACTATAATGTGCCCACAGATGGGACACACTCATTTGTTTCCACAAATGAGTGAGTCCCATCTATATTATGCTCCCACATTATAGGCTGATTATGTTATAAAAACAAGTGAATACACGTTTACACTCGGGAAAGCTTTTAAACCCTTGACACGTTGGTTATTACTTACTGAATGGAAAGGTCAGAGATTTCCTAATAGCATTTAGTTATAAATAGCTCAAAACAAATACCTACGATGAAAATGTTAAATTAGGACATTATAAATAGAAGCAAAGATTTTTTAAGTATAAGTTAATGTCTATAAAGATGCAAGTAATAGTAGGTAGGTATCGAAAATACATGATGTATTAAAATATTTTATTATTAGAATATTTTAAATTACACGTTGAACGTTAACTTTTGATCATCCTAAAAATTATAAAGGGTGGCATGGGACATCGACGCAAAAAAAACAACCTACGCGATCAAAAAGTACAGAACAGTATTTTTTTTTTTTATAACCGACGAAAATTTTAATTGCAGAACCACGTGCTGAACCCATAGTAGGGTGATGTCTGCCAACACACTACTCTACACTACCATACCTGTACACCTATAAGTATATCACAAAAAAATGCTTACTGGTTTGCACTGCAACGACCGAACACAATTAAAAATACTACCTGTAAAAGGGACCAGAGACCGACTATTGTGGGCTGTCGTTAAAATTGACACAGCGTAAAATTAACTAATTAAGTGCCTCCTATAACACAAACAAGTACGAAAATATCAGAAACGGACGTACCTACATAAAGCCACTTAAGTAGGTCAAAATGTTTTTTTTTTATTGCCCCACTAATGAGCAAAGGTATTTCCCATAGTTTTCCAACTTTCCCTGTGTTTTGTCTTCTCGGGCCAATAGGTCAGAAACGAGACCAAATCGTCACGCCTGCCTTGGTGACGATCTGAAACTTCAGGTGTGACAATCCTGGCCTATATATCCTGCATGCATCCTGTAAGTGTGACCCGCCCAGTCCCATTTCATACAAAATGATATTACAAAAACTTAAACTCGAGGCATTTATTTCAATTAAATCATTTACAGGCACTTTTGAATTATCAAAGAGTCAGTCAATTTTAGTCAGAAAGTTGAAGCTGGTTCCCGATTCCAAAACTTATATCTCTATGAAGAAGAAACTCTACATTATTACTACAAATCTTACAAAATCCAACAATAATGTCATCATAGTTTCTTATATTTTCTTTGTAATAATATCTGTTAACAAAGCTTATAATACCTGAAAGCAACCCAGCCTTTATTCCACACGATAATATCGCAAACAGCTCGGAACTTTGCAGTTTAAATTTCGCTAATTGATAAAGAATAAACGCTCTTATGAGGTTCTGTATAAAGACTATATTCTCGTGGTTGTGAGCTCTGCCTTTGGCTATTTGATCAGTTTCATCTTCATATATTTAAAAGTTTCCATTTTGCGACGAATGAGGTCGGCAATCGTTAATGAGGCTTTTAACATTAACGTTTTGTTGACTGTATATTGTTTCGTTTCAGTTAATGGAAAAACGATGGAATGGATGGCGACAAGTGCCTTATATTTATCATTACGTCATCTGTAAATATTAAGTCCATCACCATTCTCCTCGTGGGTTGGTAAAGAAATATTATTTTCACATTTGCTTGGTACTTGTATGTATTCTTCTTCTCCCAAATTATTATTTTGGTTTCATTGTATTTGTATTTTTTTATGCCTCATATTTGCCGCAAATAAACGTATTTTCTTTTTTTATTCTTCGTGTCGCTGGCACGACTGTATCTTGTTGTTGTTGTTGTGTGATCTTGTTGGCCCTAAACTTCGCCAATTCCACGGCATCGTCGGTGGCAGCGCAGAGGTCACTGACTGCATGTTTTGGGACACAGAGGGCAGGATAGGAGGTGGAGCATGGTTTGCGACATAGCTACATATCCACATCCTGCTGCCGTTCCTCATCGAGGTAGCCCTAATTTACCAGGTTGGAATTACATCTCCCTACTTGTGTCCGGAGATGGTTCAGGGACTTCCAAGTAGACCACGAAAGGTTACCCTGTAGGGAGATGCCCCTTTGTTGGGAAATAGGAAACTAAACTAAAGTCCTCTAGACCGTATTTCGGCATGGCGGTCAATCTCATCGAAGACTAGCCTTCGGCGCGGTAGATTTATAGTGCACAAGAGTGCGCTCAGACACAGGTGCACTCCCTCTTCCCTCGCTCTCATATTCGAATGGGACGGCAATCCAACGACCAACGACTTAACGTGCTTTTCGAGGCACGGGGGTATCACACCATTAATTTCCAAACCCTGAGCTCCGGGTCGTGGTGTTAAGTAGGAAGAGAAAGAGTATCCTGCCACAGTTTGCAACGGTTAAAAAGCAGGCATAGCTTCTAAAAATCGACGTCTCTACTAGGAAACCTGGCCGGTATATGTATTGGTGCTGGCCAGCACAGTTATTTGTTAAATGAAGAATAAATTGGAGAGCTATTATAAAATAAGGGCGAATTTCACCAATGAAACCGAACGTAAACAGCACTCTTTTTTATAGTGTTTAGAAATCGATACCCATCAAGAGTGCACAGTTTCGCTAGCTAATTGAATTTGACCCCGTATATAACGTCGACATTCATTCACATTACGGTAGGCCGTTTCAAATACCTGAATGGGGATGTCATGTGGTGCATGTCTTACATAATTTCAGATGTAGATACAATATAAATTAATGAACGCAACACTTCATTATTAAAATAAAAGGCGTGGGGAGCACGTAGTCAACGAAAATTGGCACAATCAACCCCGCTTTCATCGTGAAATTCAAATGATTCCTATATCCGTTGTAACCCAGCTTTTAGATTCATAATTTCAATGTAATAAACATGGGTAATAAAAAAAAACAAAGAACGAAGAATAAAAGCTTTCCTTTGTTACAAAGAAATTCCAATAAGTTTTCTAAAGAGAACAGGAACGTTGCTAACTTCTACGTCATAGGCAGAGAACATCGCCCTACTTTACGCGCTGTAAAATTCACAATTTGCATGCAATACTAAAATTCTCATGATGTATTTTATATGCTTTTTACTGGCTGACTTGACCGTTTATAGTCAAACAACCGGAATGGGAAGCCATGATGTTAAGCGATGAGGAAAAACTGCATAAACAAAAGAGTTTCAGTGAAAAGAGCCCAGTATCAAATAATCCTTCAGTCAAAGACTACGCCCCTTGTCTAACAAACTGTTACTCGGTGAGTGCTCTTAAACTCTAAAGTGAAATTAACTAATCTTTTTAACTGAAGGTTCTCTTGCTTATCTTAACTCTCTTTGAAAGTGTTTAACTAACTTGATGAAGTGATCTCCGCTTTATTTAAGAAAGCTCTTTACAATTTTATGAAGATTATATTATCTGGCATTAAGTATTGTTTTGAATAGTTTATTAGGCAGAGCTCGTCATAGTTCTTTAGTTTCTAGATAAAATATGAATAAACTTTTGTGTAGTATTTATGTGGTCTTCAAAGCGAGATTTATGTAACGAATAAAAAACTAAGCCCAAGATTTCTAAATACCAATTAAAATTTTGAGGGCTGTTTATTCAATCATAATTATGATAACTTTATTGGAGGAATAATTTTGAAATTTTTACAGTTATTTCATACAAAAACTGTCAAATGTCAATTTTATTCTTGGAATAAAAGTTATCTGGCTATGGAAATATCAGCCCTAATTCAAAGAATTCTCTAAAAGAAACAGAGAGCCGACGAACCCATCATTCTAATTTCAAATCATCATCTTTTGTAACAGAAGACCATGACAGTAAAGTTAATTCTTCTCTCAATCCTGCTGCTGTACATGGTGATGTCATCGCATGGCGCCTTACCGTGCAAGTTACGGGTCCACCTTGCAAGGGCTGAGCAGACCGATGAGCATGGCCGCAAGTGCTGGGACACAGTGAAGGTTCCTTCTTGTGGGGGCAGATGTGATTCTAGAGAGGTAAGGCAGTTTTATTTATCATCATTGAATCAGCCGAAAAACTTCGTCATTGTTGTTGTCGTATTTATTGATAATAAATATCAAATTTAAAAAAACATCACGACTCTTTTCCCCAAAGGGTTAGGAAAAAAGGTGAACTAATAGTATACCCACATTTTGCCAGTTATGTGTAAGTCCATGTTATAGGACGCGAGCCTATTGCCATAAACCGGGCACAGACCTCAGGCAGCTACTGAGAAATTTCAGATGGAAAAACCCAATAACGCTTTGCCCGACCTGAGAATCGAACCCAGGACTTTAAGCTCAAAATTAGAATTGCGACTGGAGTTTTTCACATTATTCATCCAAAAACAACTGTTTACACAAAATAAACCACGATAAACAGATAATTCCCTACTTCATAAATAATCATCTTACAATCTTTGATTTGATATTGATCATGTGATTACGATTCCATTCATAAAAATAAAGTGGTAGCCTGTGCTTGGCCAGACTGGCAGCGCGGGGCGGGGAGCGGCGCGGGTGCGGGAACGCGCGCGATTTTCCTGTCCGCAGTCGAGCGCGGCTTCGTTCTGAGTGTTGTCGTGTCCAGTATTTGTCAAAATATTATATGGATGTAGAAGACTTATTTTTACTGGAAAAAATCTCGAACTTGTTTGAGAGCCCCAGTCACCGCGCGGGCCGCCCACGCCCTCACTGCGGCCACAGTTCGTTCATACAAGTATGAACGAGCGTGAGTTACCCGTACGTTCCGCACCGCGTCCGCGTGCCCACTATGCACGCTCAAATGAAGTTCTTATGTTTGAGTACGCCGCACCGCGCCCACCTCGCGCCCGCGTTTACAGTCTGGCCAAGAACAAGCACCTCTCATGTCTGGTGAGAACCTATATATGATTATTCATAAAGGTAATTTCAACGCCAATTACTTTGAGTACTAAGCTGTGCTAAGTCTGAGTCATTCATAATTAATTCAGTCAGCCGAAATACTGCGGGCACGCCGCGATAGCGGCGGTAAGGCCCCTCTTTGAGGAGTGGCTAGAGAGGCGTCACGGCGCCCTCACCTACCGCCTGACGCAGGTCCTCAAAGGACACGGATGTTTCGGGAGGTTCCTGCACATAATCAGGCGGGAGGAAACGCCCGGGTGTCACCACTGCGAGGATCGCCCAGAGGACACGGTGGTGCACACGGTGGAGGTCTGTCCCGCTTGGGCAGAGCACCGCCGTGTCCTCGTAGAGGCGATCGGCAGCGGCGGCGACCTCTCGCGCCCGGCCCTGGTCCAAGCCATGATCCGGGGCGAGAGGGAGTGGGAGGCAGTCACCTCCTTCTGCGAAGCAGTCATGCTAGCGAAGGAGGTGGCGGGATGGGAGAGGGAGAGAGCCGAGAGGGCCGCCCGTCCCAGCCGCCGCGGTAGACGCTCCGGGCGTCGGGAGCCGCGTGACGACTCCCGGCCACCGTAGGCGCGGGCCTGCGGACGGCGAGTAATGGGTAGCTCGCCGTCCGATCAGGACCAGGCCCGTGCCGGACGGCGCGTATGTGTTCCACGCGCGCCTCAAAGAGATGTCAGCAGACATAGAGGGGCCCGTTAGGGCCGAAGCCTGCCGGGGGCAGCGGGATTGTCCGAAAGGGTTACCGCTGCCCCGGAACATAAAGGGCTAAGGAAGGAACACGGATGGGTTTTAGTCAGTAAGAGTCTGACACTCCCTTCCGCTCCACCCAGAGCGGGAGGGGTCATTGGATGATTTCCCATCCTTAAAAAAAAAAAAAAAAAAAAAAATAAAAAAAAAAGCCGAAATACTGCTGAACATAGGCCTTCCCCAAGCACCATTAATTCGACCGGTTCTGTGGTTCCCGCATTCAGAGTATACCTGCGGCTTTCACAAGGTCGTCGGTCCACCTGGTGGAAGGCCTTCCAACGCTACGTCTTCCGGTACGCAATTGCCACTTCAGAACCTTTCGTTCCCATCGGCCAGCTGTTCTGTGAAATGTGCCCTGCCTACCGCCACTTAGGTATGTTCTGAGTACACTTTAGTAGTTACTGAACAAAATAGTCTCATATTTAAAATTGATAAAATGAACTGAAAATTACCCAGAAAAGTTGAGTTTGAGTTTGTCCTCTAACACTGACCGACCTCAAGAAAATAAGAGGTGGGTACAAAATACAGTGTTTAGTGGCATTTACCTACTAAACTTATTCGAAAGTATTACCTCGCCATTGTGACCTATAAAAACTTAAACAATTACATGACAACCTATTAAAATGGAACATTAATTCTTTAAAAAAACGTAGCTTGAAATTGCCTTAGTTTATAACAATAATTATTGCCAAAAAAAAAAAAGCTGTTGTAAACTTTTGAACATAAAAATGAGTAGAAGTTTAAAAATAAAATGCCAGATGGAGAATACCTGGGGAACAATAATTAAAAGGCTGTGTACCTGTTGTTGGCATAATACGAGCTAGGCCGTGTCCTGATGTAAGCGTTTGTTCGGTAAATCTGAAGGCCGGCGCGACGACGTGTTCGGGTTCGCGGA
This sequence comes from Gortyna flavago, assembly GCA_963669345.1. Lineage (NCBI taxonomy): Eukaryota > Metazoa > Arthropoda > Insecta > Lepidoptera > Noctuidae > Gortyna > Gortyna flavago. Next base: position 5,694,962 of record OY770129.1, on the reverse strand, counting down.
ACAAAATTACAATGATCTTTTATACTATACCCCTTCCCTCTTACTACGAGTAATAAAGGTTATAGCGTCTGAATAGTTACACAACGCTTTGTCTTCTTCTTTCGAAAGTCAAATTACTGACGACTGAAAGAGAGAAATCGGTGTGTAACTGTTCATCTGATATAATACGTTTATTAGTAAGGGGGCGTTAGTTTAGGTAAACAAACACAACCACGTGATTCAAGGGTGCTAAACCTTTTATTACAAACTGGCTTCCGCCCGCGGCTTCGCCCGCGAGGTATGTCGATAAAAACTATCCTATGTCCTTCACCCGGGTGCAATCTATCTCTCTGCCAAATTTTATCGAAATCTGTTCAGTGGTTTAGGCGTGAAAAGGTAACATACAGACAGACAGACAGAGTTACTTTCGAATTTATAATATTAGTATGGATTTTAAATTCATTTTATTTACTGAACAGGGCTACAAGCATAAATACCAAAATTTTATTAAAGCCTATTCACCCGCACTTTTGTTTTTTTTTTGATATTTTATAATATAATTAAGCCTCCTCCTTAAGTTTTCCAATCAATCTGTGTGGTTCTTTCCTCAAAAAACCATTTCACACACCAATCTACATGTTCTTCACATGATCTGACCAAGATTATGTCTGGACTTTAAAAGAGACTGTGACCTCTGAGTTTGTTTCGGCCTTTCTTCTCAGAGTAGTCAAATAGGAAGCAACTTATCTAGTTTTTTTTTTTTAATTTATGTTTAACACAGGAATAAAAAGGAAACTATAGTAAAAATCAACAAGATAATATATAGTGTCATCTATAAAAACGCTCTTTACGATTTGTTTACCTTTACATACGTAAGTTACTTACCTAAACCAACGGAGGAATAATAAATTAATATAGGAGTCGGGGTTAGCCTCTGAGATTGTGGATCTGGGCGTTTGAGATGTTTGTATAATCGATCGCAGATACTGTCTGATGAACATAATATCGGTCACGTGTGTGTTTCGCATCATTTCCAGTTTGGGCTTGTCCTACACAAAAAAAAAGAGAACCTATTAAAGCTAATGTCGCGATGTCCACAAACTTTATATTTATCGTTTTTTTTAATAATAATAATTTCGAGGGAGGGGCCCGTGGCTAAATAATAACAGCCGCGAAGGTCGATCGATCTAGTTAAGCTACGCTTGCCGCGGTTGGTCTGTGGATGGGTGACCATCTTTACATACCGAGACCACGTTTCGGAAAACACGTTTAGTCGTTGGTCCCGGCTGTCATTCGCGGATCTTTGGCAGTCGTTACGGGTAGTCAGAAGCCCGAAAGTCTGACAACCAGTCTTACCAAGGGGTACCTATCGTATTACCCAGTAACTGGGTTGTGGAGGTCAGATAGGCAGTCGCTCCACATAAAATACTGGTATTCAGCTGCATCCGGTTAGACTGGAAGCCGACCCCAACATAGTTGGGAAAGGGCTAGGCAGATGATGAATAATAATAATTATTTATTTCATCAAAAATAATACAACGTGTTACAAATACGTATAGGCTAGTACTTGGGAGTATATGTCGCAGCCAACTGGTTAAATTAGCCGTTCAGTTAACCGCCTAGCCTTTAACTAAACGGCGGCCGTTCAACTAACGGCCTGAATGATATTCAATTACAGTTTAGGTTGTAAGTCTGTAACCAATCACGCGCGAGCCGAATTGGTCGCAGTAATTAAGGCATTGCACCCCGACCAAATGGGTTAGGTTAGGTTAGAACTGTGATCCTGACGCCCACATCTTCGTGGAGGGCGTCAGGATCGAGATCAAGGCCCAGATGAAATATCTGGGCCTCGTGATCGACAGCAGGTGGCGCTTCGGCCCGCATTTTAGCGGGCTGTCGGCGCGCCTGCTGAAGACAGCGGGGGCGCTGTCGTGGCTTCTCCCCAATTTGGGGGGGCCCAGCGCACGATGCCGGCAACTCTACGCCGGCATCCTGAAGAGCATGGCCCTGTACGGGGCCCCCATCAGGGAGGACTCCCTCCGACGGAGGGAGAACGCCGCCGCGTTGCGGGCGCCCCAGAGGGCCATTGCTCAGCGGGTTGCGCGGGCCTACCGCACGGTCGGCTGTGCAGCGGCGTGCGCTCTGGCCGGCACCCCGCCTTGGGAGCTCGAGGCGTGGGTGCTCGCCAGAGTGCACGAATGGACGGCGGGGCGGAGGGCGAGAGGAGAACGCCCCGCCCCGGAAGAGCGGGAGGCCGTCCGGACGGAGGCGAGGGACGCCATCGTCGTCCATTGGACGGCGGACCTCGCCACCGCAGCCTTCGGCCGCCGAACCCTCGACGCGCTCGGGCCGGTCCTGCGGGACTGGCTCGAGCGGCGGCACGGGTTCCTCTCGTTCCGTCTGGTGCAGGTGCTGTCCGGGCACGGCTGTTTCGGATCGTACCTGCACCGGATCGGACGGGAGGAGACGCCGTCGTGTCACGACTGTGGCGCGGCGGAGGACACGGCGCAGCACACTCTCGCGGTGTGCCCGTCGTGGTCCGAGCCGCGCCGCAGTCTCACGGCGGCGATCGGGACGGACCTCTCGCTCCCCGGCGTGGTCAACGCCATGCTGGGGGACGAGGGGTCCTGGGCGGCAGTCGCCTCCTTCTGCGAACACGTCATGTCCCAGAAGGAGGCGGCGGAGCGCGCGCGGGAGGAAGACCCTCTCGCGGCGCCGCTCCGAAGGCGGAGGAGGGGTCGGAGAAGACGTCAGTATGACGGTCATCTCCGACTCCTCCCAGGTGGAGGCCAGCAAGCGACGGGTGCGGGGGCACCCTCGCTTGCATCGCACGCGCCTCCACCAGTGTCGGACGGGAATGGCCAGGTGTTCTCGGCCATTCCCGTCGCTCCCCAGCTCCCGAAAAGGTTAGAACTGTGATCAACCGCGTGCGAGCCGAGGGAGGAAGCGAGGCGAGCACTACTTCTAAAAGCCAGGCAGTTTACTGAACGGCTAATTTAACCAGTTGGCTGCGACATATATAACATGGGAGCATCTGTAGCCAGTCACCTCAAAACAGAAAAAAAAAACTGAAAAAACGAAATACAAATAATACTGTGTCTGTGTGTGTATCATAACTCGAGGCTTCAGCCTGTAGTTACCTACAGAACTTAAAATACAGGCCTCCCAGAACAATCCAATTTATTAACCTTATATTTCATATTGGCACTCAAGTTTCGCAGTCATTTTTATTTTTACATTAAAATTGGATTTTGTACTTTCAACGTTGGCGTTTTATTTTAAAAATCTGTACGTAGGTAATTCCGACAAAGGGCGGATACGAAAATTGCCGGTCGCTTCCCCAGACCGGATATTTAGCTGCCAAAACACTTCTTTAGATGTTTTGAGTCCTTTTTTTGTATTTTCGGATACTTAGTAAAAGGGTTTTTATTTGATAAGCAAAGTACTTAGGTGTTTTTTGATCTTTGTTAAAGTCAATCAGATGTTAATTAAACTGAAAATTTGTTTTATAATTTTAAACTAAAGAGCATGGTGAGGTAAGAAGGCATGAGCAGGCTAAGAAAGAAAAAACCTGAACAACAGATAGTGAAATCGGCAAAACTAATAATTTATTACTTTAAAATATACGATACAACGATACACGACGATATACGACGTTATACAATATAGTTAACATAATATAACCACTTCTGGGTCACAGGCCTCCTCTCTGTGAGAGGCAGTGGGCCGTGAACCACCACTCGGGTCCACTGTGGGTTGGTAGATGTCAGATGATTTCTGGTTCTAGGACATTCCGGTTTTCTCATGAAGTTTTCCGTTACAATTTTGAGAACAGTAGTGCTTATTTCAGCACTATGTACAAAAAATAAAGCGCCTCTCAGGGTTCGAACCTACGACCTACACCTTGTTAGTCGCGGTCGTTACCCACTTTTTATAAAATAAGTCTAAAACCAACTTTAAAATATTTCTTAACTAGCTTCCGCCCGCGGCTTCACCTGCGAGGTATGTCGATAAAAACTATCCTATGTCCTTCCCCGGGATGCAATCTATGTCTCTGCCAAATTTTATTGAAATCCGTTTAGTGGTTTAGGCGTGAAAAGGTAACATAAAGATAGACAGACAGACAGAGAGAGTTACTTTCGAATTTATAATATTAGTATGGATAATTATAACGTCGTACAAACTTGACTTTCTAATGAATTAGAAACACAAAGTATTAACATAATAACATGCGCTAAACATAAACAACACGAGATTAATAAAATGATTACAACACGGAAGCGTCTGGAACAGAACAGGAAATCGAGATCAACCGGATGTTCCTCCATAGAAGCTTTATTGAAAATTACTAGGAGCCAAGAAACTAAGGCTGCCTTTACAGAACTACGGCGCGAAAAACCTGTGAGTTTTATGCATATTTTGTTCCATTGATCTTTGCCTAGTCTAGAGGTCAAGTGCTACTGCTGAACATAAGCGCAAAGTTTTATTGGGGTTTTTCGTCAGGAGTTTTTAGCTATTCAGAAACTGCAAACACTGCAAACTGCAAAACTGCCCGGGGTCTAAAGTTAGTTGATGGCAATGGGCTTGCCCCCTATTACAAGGACTTAAACCCTTCCGGAAAAACAATCGTGATGTTGCAATCATAATATAGAGTTATGATCTAGACAATTCTTTAATTGCAAAATTATGTTCACTGAAAGAAGATTGCTATAACCTGTGCACGTTAGGAACTGCGCTCCCTAGTGAAACTGAACGTACTAGCTTCTGCCCGCGTGGTAGTCAATTATACTATAAAACATACCCTATGGCAAATGTGTAGCTTTATGCCAGTGAAAGAATTTTCGAAATAAGATTTGTACTTCCAGAGATTTACTCCTAGGAAGATCCAAACATACACAATACGTTTAGATATTAAAGTAACTAAAGAAAAAAAAACGTGTGCGGTCGGGGGACCCCCGTCAGGATCGAAGTTCCGTAAGCAATAATCGCACGCAGCACACTCGTACATACTCGTAATAGAAATAGACAGACCGAGAGAAAGAAAGACGCATGGAGGAGCAAACGCTTTTTCTACCAGTCAGCTCTTGCCGCGTGTTTCTTGTTCCAAAAATAGATTTTACGTTTAAGTTACCAAACTGGGCTTGATGGCGGGGATATTGGCACAGAAGTACTTACCTTCTAAGGCTGATTACACCCTTAACGCGCCACGCAATGGAGGGCGGGAATCCGAGCTGATCTCTCCGCGCAAAAGCGCGTTTTTATTGAATTTGTATGTAAAAAACCACGCACGGGAGCGCGTTATCTGTGCCCCGTCGCGTGGTGCATTGTAGTGTGTGACCTGCCTAAGTGCCTGGAAGGTATAAAGGTTCCTTATAATCCCAATAACTTCTGAGCACTGCAGCTATTATTATAATAAATCAGAAAAGAAAAAGCCGCTAGAATTTTCCGCAGCAATTGTAAGTGCAAAGTATCAAAAGCGTTGGTCGCGCTTCAAATTAAACTTCTCACGCGAATTGTGCTCATAAAGTCAAGTGGATAGAAGAGCATTTTTCATCGCAACTCATTATTTATTAACTGCGTTTACAAATTTAAATTCAGTGAACTGTGCAAATAATATTCGAACTGAATACGGATTAATAATACGGTTTCTACACGATTTGTACGAAGCAGGCACGGAGCAGGTATGAAATTATTCGATATTAAGGCGACTGGCACACTGCTGCGTGTCACGCAGCGGTGTGCGGGATACGGAGCCAAATTCCACGCCCGTGTGTACGTTTTTATTGAATTTACAGGGTTAGTTACAGATAAAAACAAAAGAGTAAATAAAAGGAACCCCAAAATGGCGAAGGTCGGCAAATCTAATTGTAGATGGAATGATGTAGGTCGCGGCGGCGCCGGCGCACTTCTTGTAGCTTGTTTTGGGAACTAGCTACGACAGCGCCATTTTGACAGTTGCCTTCCCCATTTAGGCGGGTATCACACCTCCACCGCGGAACCGTAGCAGAGAAACCGCAGTAGTTCCGCCATGACTTGTCTATTACACGACGAGCGAAACAGTAGCGAAACTGCCTGTTCTAACGTACAAATTTGATTATGATTCTATCTCTTTCCCGCGTTATTTTGCCTATCACCTCGGTAGTCGGTTACACATTCGCTCTTAGCCCGCTATTTTCCCATTCATTTCGAACGTATCTGTGGCAGTCGACAAGTCCATAAGCGAAACTTCCAGTTTTTTGTAAAATAGATGTTGATTTTCCTGAAAAACTAATCCAAGAGGTGAGAAGTAGACCTATATAGTGTATTCACTAAGCCACGACATTTTGCTTCGATTCCTACAATTCTACTGACTCGCTCATGCAAATCAGTCGTCATTGGAACATCATTGTTCCGCCACTCGATTGCGACATAAGCTGTAATGTTTCGCAGCGGAAGTTGATAAGTGGTTTTGCATTATTATTTTCGCGTCGGAGGTGTATTAAGGCCCTAATAAATGACAGAACGCAAATTGTTCGTTACGTCGTAAGCACTGTTTTATGCGGTTTTCTACACTGTTTAAGGAAACAGATACACAATATTATCAATTTAATGGCTATTCAGTCAATAATTACCTACTTTGATCTATCAATTGTTACTGAAGTTTGTAGTCCGGGTCCGCTTAAAGTTTAATTGTAGTTTCCAGTTTAATTTCGAAGTTGAAGCCTCGAAATTAAACTGGAAATTAATCCTACTTCTTACCTACTAATATTATAAACGCGAAAGTTGTGAGGATGGATAGATAAATGGATGTTTCTTACTGTTTCACGCAAAAACTACCAAACGGATATTGATGAAACTTTACAGTATTATAGCGTATACATAAGAATAATACATAGGATAAGTATCCGATATTCGTATTGGATCGACACTTATGCGGGTGAAACCGCGGAGCGCTGCTATAGTTCAAAATAATAGTTTAAGGAGAAGAATGTCCTAAACTGTTCCAATGTTTATACGATGAAATGATTTTGTATTATTTTCAAATAATAACTTAGTATCGTTAGTGTGTAACTTTCAAATCACGTCACATCACTTCATAATTTCAGCCCGGAATCACACACTGCTGGGTCTGGCTTCCTTTTTCTTCTGCCATACTTCCCGAAACCGTGCGTCCCTCGTCCAGGTGTTTCCCGCGACTTTGACGATATCGTCAACCCAGCGCGCTTGGTTTACTTGGCGCAAGCAATATATCATTATATTATTGTTGGTGTGTGGCTTTAACTCATCAAGTTTGGCTAATGAGACACAATTGAATTTCTATTGTATCGTGACCGAAGTAGCACGCGCGGGGCTTGACCGGTATTGCTTTTTGTATAATGCATTTCAATTATTTTACTGTTATGTTAAAATCATATTTGAATTAAGCTGAAAATCATCAATATCTTTTTGGTGAAACATGTACCCAATATCGAACACCAATTTCGTATAAACATTCCGCATTTACAATTGTAATTGCTCTGATTAACGCTCTCAATCAAAAACCAGCATTGAAAAGTACTTATGCAAGCAATTAATAAAATATTCTTTTGGAAATTGTATGCCTTTTTTTCATTAAAGTGAATGCTACTTTAAATAAATAAAATACACTTATAACAATAAAATACAGGGTTATTTCAGCATAATCTGCCCCGTTGGTCTCGTGGTTGCAGGCGCGACTGCTGAACGTCGTCGGGTTCGATTTCCAGGTCGGGCAAGTGTTAGTGTTGTTGGGTTGTTCCAATTACTACTACTATAAAATCAGCATAGGCTTAGGAAGATTATAGAATGTTCCCACTGCTGGGACACAGGCCTCCTCTCTGTGAGAGGGAGCGGGCCGTAATCCACCACGTGGACTCAGTGCGGATTGGTAGATATTACAATTCTTTGAATTGATTGGTTCACGACATGTGCCTTTTTGGTTCCTTCAATAATTTAAGAGCAGAGGTGTTGAAATAATTTACAAAAAGTAATACGCCTTAGACCTACAACTCGAAAGTCGCGGTAGTCACCACTGGGCCACCACTGCTCTTATTTGTTTAATGAAGTAGAATAGCGCGCAGTGAAATGATGAAAAACTTAAACTCCGATTAAGGTAAGTCTAAAGTTAGGTACTGATTGTAACTTAACTCACTCATAAGGGGTCAGTGTTGGCTATCCCATTCATTCGTGTAAAAGTAGCCGAGCATAGACAGCGGACCAGTTGACTACATGCCATAGCTATGTTAACTTGTTCTACACAATGATCAAAGAGTGTGCAAAAAGGAAAACAATGCATGAAAAACAATATGAATTCATGCATTATTTTCCTTCTTATTACCATAACGTAGCTGCCGCACTAATTAGAAACGCAGTAAGGAAGGATTTTTGGAAAATTGGGTACTTATAGATTCTGAATCCTCGTAGGTAATGTAAATTTTTGGGCGCCATTTACTCGAAACTACGAATAATTTCCTTACTGCACTTCTAATTAGCGCAGTAGGAAGTAGGTACTATTGATCATAATACACATTTGCTATGTAATGTATTTTTATCCCCACATATCAATGTGGGGACAAAAATACATAAAAACATGGCAATACTAGTGCATAACATAAGTATTAGTAGTATATAAATGTTGTATTGGGTCGACTATGGGTTTTGCCAGTCGGCTGACTAGCCATAGTGACTAAGTTTGACTACAGAAGTTACTGCAACCGTCGACAACATGCCGCTCGTGTATTTCGCATCGTACTCAAATACACGAGCGTCACGTTGTCAACGGGTGTCGACGGCTGCCGTCTATGCGTGTCGCTCGTGTGTTGAGCACTAAGTTCATAAATTGTATTTAAATGAATTTTTATTAGAAGACTGAAAACGTCATAAGACGTTACATTTAGTCCACTCTCGACCCCTCGACCCCTAAAAAATGTTTGTCTATTTGTTTCCTCTCAACCCTTAAACATAGTTCTCTCACCACTCACTCGACCCCCAGGGGGCGAGACTGAATTTTCATACAAAGGACAGGCATATCTCGTCCACTTTCGACCCCAATAGATTATTTACTGTCGTATTGACGTCCTTAGCTTGTAAAAGTTTTTTACTGAAGTACGACTTCTCGACACGAGCTGTGTATCCGAGAACAGCTCATAAATACGTGAAAAGATTAGCAAGGAAGGGAAGGACTGTCAACTTACAGCCTCGGGCGTGCTAAAGTACCTATCGTAACACGTTCTCGTGTATAGGTACACCTCAAAAGACGGCTTGGCTCTCCGTAGTTTTCTAAGCATTTCTCGATCATGGCGTTAATAATGAAAAGATGTGGAAGTTACTTTTTAGGGACGACCATGTTATAATGAATTCATAAGTATGTTATGCGGTAACCCTTTAAATTCGTAAGGTGTCCCTTTTTCGGTAAATTATTTTCATGGCTTTTTACGAAAAGTTCCAAATATCTACATGTCCGTAGTAACAGATAACCGTTAGAATATACTTGTACTGGAGTGGAGACCGGGAATCAGCAAACGTAAGGTAGGACTAGGGTTACCACCAACCAATTCTTGATTTAAGAGTTATTAGCATCAAAAATAATGGGTATTGTTTTTTTCACGGTAGAAAATGAAACAACATTGTTTAATGACGATTTCTTTATTTTTAAGATTTATAATTATTTGCTGTTTGAATAAGCTTTCAAAAGCTCTTCATTTTGTAAAGCAAATGTATAAAAATCTTTACATTTAAAGTTACATTTACCTTGACAGTATCAAATCAATATTTAGTCGGTTTCGGCTAACCGTCCCACGCATTGCCGCAAATGAAAAACTTTTTTTTAAATTACTTTCTGGTGATTTCTTTGGAGCATTTGAAGTTGGAATTGATAAAACCAGCTATAAAATGGATGCCGGACGGCGCGTATGTGTTCCACGCGCGCCTCAAAGAGATGTCAGCAGACATGGAATGGCCCGTTAGGGCCGAAGCCTGCCGGGGCAGCGGGATTGTCCGAAAGGGTTACCGCTACCCCGGAACATAAAGGGCTAAGGAAGGAACACAGATGGGTTTTAGTCAGTAAGAGTCTGACACTCCCTTCCGCTCCACCCAGAGCGGGAGGGGTCATTGGATGATTTCCCATCCTTAAAAAAAAAAAAAGCTATAAAATGGAGCTTTGCTTATACCATAAATTATTTAAAAAAATACAGGTCTCCCGACCGATTTCGGTCACGGTGGCCAATCTCAACGGAGATTAGCCAGGTACGCAGGAGATATTATAGTGCACAAGTGTGTTCGTAAATCAGGTGAACTCTCTGTTCCTTTACTGTCATAGTCCGATGGAACGGCAATCCGACACGACCAGAGAGAGATCATCGAGGCACGGGGGTATTACACCACCAACTTCTAAACTCCAGGCTGTTACTAAGAAATTCGTAATGGAAAAACTCAATAACCCTTTTGCCCGACCCGGGAACCCAGGACCCCACGCTCGGCAGTCACGCTTGCGACCATGAGAGCAACGGCTATATTAGTAAAGACGGGAAAACGGGGTAGGTAACAATAAAAAATAAAATTTAAATACGCGGTTGGTTAATAGTTAAATACGTATTATCTGGCAAGCATAGGTAGGACCTTAAGGTTAGTAAGAATAAAGTAAAAAAAAACAGCAGCTGGATAAAAGTAGCCGAGGACCGACATAAATGGCGAGAGAATAGAGAGGCCTATGTCAGGTATCAGTAGACCACAATGAGTAGCTGGTGAAGACTTACATAATTTTTTGATGGCGTATTCTATATACTTGATAAATAATTTTCACAAAAGTTAAAACAATACTGAAAATGTAAACAATGCTGGATTGGCAAAAGTTTTACAGCTTTTTGTTTAAGAAATACAGTCAATTGTAAACTTCCTCCTTTCGAATAAACGGTTCAACGGTTTTTTTGTGTGGTCTTGACTCTTGTAAGTCTTCCAGGGTACCATGTTTTTTTTATAAAGAGTAAAAGTCAACATTCGAAATCAGTCGCTTCAAAGATTTTTTGCTTTATTGTTGATGGGTTTCAGAATTTTTACTTGACTAATAATGATGTATTTTCTGATTGTTATGTTATCTTCCAGAAGAAATGACATGACTTAGCATGTATTCAAGACAATATCTACACAATCTAAAAGCTAACAGTTTTGAAATAATATACACACACATACACATGTTTTTCCAGTATCCTGGGGTGTGTGACCCGTTAAAAAACACACGTAATAATTTCAGGATTTATGGCCGAATTCCTATAACAAAAGATACAATGCTATTGATCTTTGCCCGGAAATCAGCGATCATTGCCTCTACCAACCAAGATCTATTGTCATATTTTTTATATTAAAAAACCTTTTTTTTGTTCAGTTTATAAGTAGCTTTGTATGCTGAATTTGCAAAACCTACAGTTACTTCGAAACAGGACATCGACGCACAACGTGTTTACATAGATTCTACATGTACATAATTCTGAAACACCCTGCATTGAAAATCGTCGGTTATAAAAAAAAAATATTATCTGTTACATTTTGACCGCGTAGGTATGTATTGCACTATTCTATGAAACAGAAATTTTTACATATTTCTACGCTAATCATGTGCTGAGATTATGATAATCCACATCATAATGAATGTATTTTTTTTGCTTTTAAATCATTGTCCTACTTTTATTGATTCACAGGAATCACAGGTTCTTGACAAAGAAACAAATAAAATTATTATTTTTCCTAATGAAAGGTTAAAACAAATCGCGAACAAAACGTAATAAATAACACTTCATAATATTATATTGCCCATTATTACTTTATACACAACAATAGGTATCTGGAACGCGAACGCAGGATAAAGCTACACGCCAAAAGTTTTTGGCTAAAATCATTGTCCGAGTTGCCAAGAGGAGCACATTGATATGCCTGCACTAATATATTATTCCAAAGAGTGGAGGCATGGGGTACATTTTCATTTATTCTGTGTAATCACTCTGCATGCCAACTTATGTGATAAATGTTTGTTTGTTCGAACTTTATTTTGTACACTGTGTTCACTTCTTGAAGCTTCATCCGCACTTACGTTGAGAAACATACTGTTTGTAAACTAAAACCTCTTGCTTTCTTTAAGTCGGTGTAGTGAATCGTTCTAGCTAGATTTAGGCCACACTAAACACCCACACAGACGCTTTACTTTTCGTAATTTATTTCATAAGCACTGCTCTCAAAACAGTAAAGGAAAAGATGGTATGGAAACCGGCAGGTCCTAGAACCAACAATTTGAAGACATGTGACATATTCCAACCTGCGCTAGGCCCGTGTGGTAGATTACGGCCCACTCCCTCTTACCGAAAAGAGGCCTGTGTTCCAGCAGTGGCAACATTATAGGCTGATTATGTTATGTAATCACCCACTTCCATGTTGCGTTAGGTTGAATAAATGTACAAATCAAACTAATATTATAAAGAGTAAAATTGTTTGTTTGTTTGTATGAGGTAATCTCTGCAAATGCTGATGCGATTACAAAAAATATTTCACTAACAATAAACTACACCACTTCCGAGCGCCATAGGAAAATATGGTATGGCATAGTTGACCTCCACGAGAACGAAGTCGAGGGAAGAAACTAGTTATATTATAATCTAATATACTCCATAATAAGATGGACGGCGCCGCCGAGGTCGGCCCAGAAAGCGGTGGCGAGATGACCTGGACGCGTATCGCAAGGGCTGGTTTGAGGTGGCGCGGGAAAGGAGTTCCTGGAAGGACTTGGGGGAGGCCTTTGCCCAGCAGTGGGACAGTATAGGCTAATAAAAAAAATAAAAAATAAACTCGTAAATTCCCTTTATTCATTTCAAAAGAAAATGTAACTAACTATTTACACCAGGTTTTTGGGATTCAACGGCAATAAAACGTAATTCTCTTGCATTTTTAAAATTTGGGATCCAACGGAAATACATAATAATGTTTTGTGGGATCCAACGACAAAAATATTAAACTGGGATTCAAAAGTGGGATCCAACGAAAATATATCAATTAACACGTTAACTGCCAGGCAACAGACACAGAAATAGAAAATCTATTGTTCACGGTCACCGGTGACCGCGTTGGCAGTCAATGCCTTAAATGACTAACTTACTCTTCGATCAACAATATTGATCGAAGAACTTACTATACAAATAGGTAAATACAAAAACAAAGGACACTTAGGCGTCGAAGTACTCGTCCTCATCGTTGTCATCCGGAAACGTGCCTAGAAGACTGGCAGCATTGCCACGTTGAACGGCAATGCTAATTCTATCGCCAAAGAACCAGCCCTCTGGTCACTTGAAGTGTCGACCAGCCGGCGAGAAATTTCCTTAAAAAGGAGACGCGCACTCGGGCCCCCGTGACCCATCTAATATTTTGTGAGTTTGGATTTATGAGTTAACTAACCTGGAAGCCACCCGCAGAAGAAGTATGCAAAAGACTAAGTACAGCAGCGTATGTGCTTTTTAACCTATCCAGGAGCCTGTAATCTCCGAAGTTACTAAGCAGTAATACTTAAATAGTTTACATATAACTTTTGTACAGAAAAACTAGGATTTTATTTTTATTTGACCCGATTTCAAAAATTCTTTCACTAATGGGAAGCTACAATATTATCGAGCATCATAGGATATGCTTTTTAAAACAGAAAATTTCGCGAGGACGAAGTCGCTGGAGAGAAGCTAGTATTAAGTTTAATATTTTTCTCTGCTCTGTGAGCTGTAAATCAAAGTAAAGTGAACTGTTACTTAATCTCTCTTTACAAGTACCTATTACCTACATAAAAAAACAACATGGCGTATTAATGTCTCTGCAATGAGTTAAATCATGCTAATTACTCAGTAAATTATATTAATTTGATAGCATGCAGATTCATTGAATGCAAAATAATTATATCGCTATCAATAAACCGCGAGGATCGTTCATTGCGCGTAATTAAAAAATAATAGTTTATGACACTAATTAATAGGTACTTGATTGTAACAGATTGTTTGTTATAATTATAATTAGCCAGTACCCGCGACCAAAGGTGAACTTCCACTGGTTCGCACCGGCCGCAACGAACGCACGGCACGCAACGTTTTGAACGGTTTTGCCGATAGTATTCGTCCACTGTATCCGGATATTATCTCTTTTTAGCTTAGAATATTTTTAACCTATTCTATTGTCGTTGTTTCAGATTATACAAGTATTTCTTTCTACTAATATAATTAAAACTTTCTCACCTCAATTATAAACAAAACAACGTGCGTCAATAAGCGATGCACGCGGTGATCCATGTGACGTCACGAGCACACAACGTATTTTTTTTTTTATATTATTGTGGACGCGGTGCTATATGAATATTCATACAAAGCAGACCAAAATCCACGTGTCGTGCGTGCGTTGCGGCTGATGCGGATCAGTGGATGTTCACCTTTACTCAGCGTGAATTTTAAATAGGGTTAACAGATGATATTTGCAATAATAAATTTACCAATTTAGTTATAAGTATACCAACACCATACCATGCTTGGTATTAGGCTTATAGACCAGGTTCCAAACGTCGAGATCCGAAGACTTCAAAGTACGGTACGAAGGTTTTCGATATCGGAAAACCAGTTATGGAACTCAAATGCAGTTGAGCAGGACACCTGAGGGGTAATTATCCTAATTTTAAGAATGTTCACAGTCTGGTCTCAGTCTCAATCTGTCAATAATGCCTCTAATTTCCCTACATTTTGACAAGTTTTGATATTAGTTTATCGCCGAGATGAGACTGCGACTAGATTTTGAACGAGAATTGGCGTTCTGGTAAGGTGCAGTCATGGCAGGTGGAGTAAGGCAGTGACCGAGAGTTGCCCAAGGACTGGAAGACTAAGTGTCGGTCGTCCGGCGGCGAGATGGGTGGACGATATTGTTGTCATCGTGGGTAGAACCTGGAAGAGGCTGGCACAGGAGCGTGGAGATTGGACCATGAAAGAGAAGCCTATGCTCAACAGTGGGTAAAATCGGGCTGTGGATGATGATACCAACGCCGAGATTAATTACTAAAACTTTAATAAAACAAAGAGTAATATTAGTGCTGGTATGTGTGTCCCTTTGCTATCAGGAGGCCTACCATGATCTATTTAAAAACGATTCAAAAGCAAGACATTTCAGTTTAGGTTCTTAAACTGCATCGTTCACAGTCGTACCATGACGTCCAATACGCTCAGCGGCATTTGGATCGTTGAAGGTGAATGAGCGCGTTGTAGGTATCCAGATGGCACGGCCTAAATTGAATCGTTAAACTGACGTCATGGTACGAATTAGCAGAACAGTTCAGTTTAGGTCCTAAAGTGGATCGCGTTAAGAGATCGTGGTAGGTATGCTGTACAGATAACGACACCCGCACGATAACTCCTATTATTATACATATAACAATACTGTGTTGCATCATTATACGGACTTTTGTAAAACTTCCCAAGATAGTATCTACTTACCTACGTATTTATTAATTACATGTTAATGTGAAATGCCTACCTAGGTACTTACGATATTTCATACAGACATTACACTCACAGGTCGCCGGTTTCACAAGAAGTATTTATAATTACTAATAGACCATTCTTCAGATTTCAGACTGGGAGTTTCCGTTCAAGAAGTCTCACCACCCCGTCTGTGTGTATGGTGGTCGCCGGCCACTGATGGTACGTCTGCGTCACTGTGACCCTGGTGTGGCCATGGGCACTGATGTCTTCCACTATATTGCTGCGGAGGATTGCCGATGCAAGGTATGTAATTAAATAAACGTCATCATAAAAATCTTTAATTTCAACTGTCTCGTTGGTCAACCTAACGTTAATGCTGAGTATGATGTCCTGGGACGGTAAAATGTTATTTTTAAAAGAGTAAAAGTGGAGTTTCTTGCTGGCTATTCTACATAGGAAACGACCTATTGGAACCATGCACCTAGCTTCTGAAGTTTTATAAGTGCCCATTGTAGGTTTATGTGAAATACCTACACATTCACATGATCTGACCAAGATTTTGTCTGGACTTTAAAAGAGACTGTGACCTTTGAGTTTGTTTCGGCCTTTCTTCTCAGAAAAGTCAGATAGGAAACGCCAAAGACTATAATAACCACTTGTGGTTATATTCTATTTGGGAAACGCCGATCTCATCTAGTATAAAAAAATATGATTGACGTGTAAAAGTGTTTGTACAAACCTACTTACAGAAAATAAATAATTTATTTGATTTTGTTATTTCGGTGTTTACACTAATAATTATTCAGTAGACGGGAGTCAGGATTTGTTGGTTGATGTAAATGGCTCGCCTCTTAATACCTGGTGAACTGGGACTTGAAATAATTGGCGAAATGTAGGTGTAGTTCTATAGGTATACTACTTTCTATTCCAGTGTAAAAAGTAGGTGTGATTTCGTGTTATCTTTTTTCTGTGTTGAAAACTTTATGAATGTGTCACCTTCTAACTCCTGGGAAGGCAATTGTAGGACAATAAAATGGCGATACTGAATTATTTAACAAAAGCCTTAATTATACTTTAATTCCACTTAGAACTAGAATCAAGGAGCTCATTAGTGGTTTAAAAAAGCTTGGTATCACAAGGCCAATGACGCGTTGGTTTTTTCTACGAAAATTAGCATACAAATGGCCGACCGTCTTCGTAGGTGGCATAAGAAGCGACTAAGTGCCCTTTTAGAGTTCCGATGGCGGCCGCGTCGCTACGAGGTCACGGAAACGTCGCGAAGTCTGTGTAAAACTAGTGAACTAGTGGCTATTAGAGTCTAAATATGCAGTGGTATACCCGATAAATATTCCTGCAGAAAATAGGAAAGTTTTCTTATGGGTTTTTAGCACGTGATGACAAAATATAGACAAATTGTATGTGTGCCCTCGTGAATATAATATTATAGTATAGTCAGCCTATAATGTTCACACTGCACTGGGACACTGGCCTTCTCTCGGTGAGAGTGAGTTGTAATCTACCATGCGGGCCCAGTGCGGGTTGGAGAGTCGCATGTTTTCAAGCTTTTGGTTCTAGTTCACGCCGGCTTCCTCACGAAGTTTTCCCTCACCGTTTTTGAGAGCAGTAGTGATAAAATAATTTACACAAAGCGCCTGTCTGTTGCTAATGTAAACGTAATCTATTCCGAAATCAGTTGGCCTTAAAAATCCCAGCAAAGTCCTTAATTACAACAAAATAAATAAACGTAAACAGCTTTTTATTAGGCTTTGATACAGAGTGAGAAAAAAAAGTACTAAAATTAGCACATAAATTGTGAATTTGTCGAATAAAACAAAGACCATATAACTCAAACGGAAAAACATCGGTAAATTACCTATAAAAACCTCCTTTTGTCTCTGAATGGGCCGTATTTGTTCGTTGGCGCACTTTTTACTGCATACAAATAGTCTTCTGAGGGAATATTTCGGGACAAACCTGTTTTATATATAACATCTTCTGTTGAGCTCATTTTGCTAGGACTTGCGAATGTCATAAAAAAGTTATGAAAGATGCGCACTGAAATTTACAGGATTCTTCGAGTTAGCTACCTACTATTCGTGGAAAATAATGCAATGTCAGAATATTAAAAAGGTTAAGACAAACAATTTTGTGTTTCATGAGCTCATATATAATTATTGTAAGGATAACTGGTATTAAATTATTATTATTTTAATAAATATTACTGTATATTATTTTAATAATAATTATTGCTGGCCTTCAAAAAAAATTTTTTTTCACCGATACTGCATGTCGATTCTGTAAAAATCTCACCGTGAAAACTTGCGTGGAGTGAGCTGTCATTCCATCTGATGCTATAGGGATTGACACTAATGACAGCTCACTCCACGCTCACTTCACCTAAGCTCTCAGCTAAAACATTCAACGCCGGCTGTCGCTGATAACCTGCGCTGGAGCTCTGCCTCGCATAGGTCGCAGCGTTATGCTGAGTGATGGCCGTTTTGTGTGAATGAAATGCATATTTTCCCAACCTTGTAATTTTTGTGTTTGTGTTCTTTATATCTGCGTCATGTTTACCGCAAATAAACGAATTTTCTTTTTTTCAGATTGTATTGGTAACCCTAGGCAGTTATTATAATCTGCCTAGCCTTTTGCTAACTATAATAGGGTTGGCTTCTAGTCTAATCGGATGCATCTGAATACCAATATTTTATTGACTGCGTATCTGACCTCCATAACCTAGTTACTGGGTAACACGATATCCCTTGGTAAAACTGGCTGTTATAATTTGTGCCTCTGACTAACCGTAACGACTGTCACAGATCTACCAATCTTAACCGCTTACGTGTTCTCCGAGGCATGGAGAGGTGTCGATTTGTAATGGGTGGTCATGGTCACCCATCTTAGAAAAGACCGCCGCAAGTGTAGATGTGCGGTTGTGACTATTAAGCCAGGAGCCCTTAATAGAGTTTTATAAGATCAGAAAATTCCTAGGTAAAATTCCGATGTAAAAAGTGAGAGCCTTTAAATGAACGAGATTTATTAAGAGGAAATGCGGTCGGAGAGACTTGAAAAAGCCAAAGTAAAAAGTCATAATTCGAGGTTTGGCTCTCGCCTATTTCCTCCTCCAATATTGGACCAATTTAAAAGACATTTCATAAACTGAATAAGAAGAATATAATTATACTGTGTACCTGTTTTTCTTTTTTCATTAATAGTTGTAAAATTTGTAGACTAGGCCTCTGTTGACAGTGGTTTAAATCGACATTTTCTGAGGGTTCCAGTGCTTATAAAAATAATGTATCATCAATAAGGAAAACATAGGGACCTTCAAGTGGTTAATATTTATTATTCTGTAAAACATTATTGCTTTATGGTCATTAACCAGTAAGAATACAAATGAGAGCGTTTCTATCCAGATACGACCACCCGCATTTCCTCTTAATCTAGTCCTTTTAGCAATGAAGTTACAACACAAAGGCTTTTACATCGCGGTCTTCTGATAGGCGTAACCGTACACAGTATGTTACAGGGTATTTTATGTGTACGTTGTTTTGGGTAATTTAATCAACCCATTTGATATCAATCTTTTCGCCAGGCTTTGGATAAAGGTCAAACGCGACAGTACTTTGACCTTTTCTGTATATTCTGTAGCTTGGGTTTCTTAAGAAAGCGGAGAATGGTCACACAATAACGGCTGTTCAAATACAGACTATTTTTAGGGTTCCGTACCTCAAAAGGAAAAACGGAACCTTTAGAAGATCACTTCGTTGTCCATCTGTCTGTCCGTCAGTCAAGATCCTTTTTCTCTGGCACGCGAGGAGCTATCAAGTCGAAATTAATATCAAATACTCAGTGCTGCAATCCTTTGAAGCAGTGAAAAAAAAAAACTTTTAAGTCAACGCAATCAAAATATACGGGCGTTTATGTTCCGAAATAAAAACCTATAGGGTACTTCCCGTTGACCTAGAATTATAAATTTGGCAAGAATCAATGTAATAGGAGCACAAGTAAAGGACAAAAACCGAAAACAGTAAATTTGTAGTTATAGTACAAAAAAAAAATCATTTTAAAACAAGCCCTCGGTGCGCGAGTCCGACTCGCAGTTGACCGGTTTTTTTATACCTGAATGCCAAATACTGATGAAAATGACAGATTTTTATGACGGCCGTTACATCACGGCCACCGCTTTTCTAGGGAATCGTAGCTTTAGAATGTTTTATTGGAATAGTATCCAAGAGTGACAAAGAATATTTAAAATGGTTTAATACAGTACTCAGTCAGTCAGCCAGCGCGTGCGCGTGCGCGTGTGCTCAGTCTCAGTTAATCTGCCCACCCTTTTCCCAACTGTGTTGGGGTCGGGTTCCAGTCTAACCGGATGCAGCTCAATACCAGTATTTAACATGGAGCGACTGCCTATCTGACATCCCCCGACGACGCCACTACCCTCCAGGAGAGCAGTAAGGCCACCAGTACTGTCAGACGACAGTACAAGCCCCGATATCCGTCCTTCCGTCCTCGCCGTCGAGGCCCGTCGCGACGCCCCGCACCATCACCGTGCCCGCCCCGACCCTCGCTCGAGCCAGCCCGCGCAGCTGAGCCTGTAGTTTTAAATTCGCCCCAAAATAATAATACTGATCCAGCCTGTCCCTTGCTGTCCTCTTCCAGCGACGCCCTGAGCCGAGGTCCGAACCAAGTGGGGGGTGCCCTAAGCGCTGTCGCTTAGTTTTTAGTTTATTGTTTGCCCTGGCTGGAGGCCTTAATTCAAGGCATCCACAGGAAAGTCCGGATAAGCAGTGGCCATCCTCATACAGGATGAACTGCGAGATGCCATAGTAAAAAAAAAAAACTATCTGACATCTACAACCCAGTTACTGGGTAACACGATACCCCTAGGCAAGACTGGTGGTCAGACTTTCGAGTTATTCCACTCAGAGTACTGATTTCAACCGCACTTGGACGAACCGCACCTGAGCACTTCTACTAACCGCACTGAAACAAACATACGGCGCTTATTACTTAGTCACGAGCTTCCTGAGAAACAAAGATTTATATTAAAAATGAGGTCTTATTGTGTGCTATTTATGGTTTAATACTAAACATAAATTAAGGGTACGTAAATATAAGATAAGACCGTAAATGGCCTTCTCTTCCTTCTAAACACATTAATTCCGAAACGCAACACAAATCAGGGTTTTATGCCTCCCTTTCGCTGTCATCAATATCCTGTAGTCCGTATCTCCAAATCCTTAAATGCTCCAGTATAATTAAATAATAAAGCGGGCTATTATTTGTGGTTTTTGAGACAAATTATTTCAACTCTGCATACCCCTTTTTTTTAAGGATGGGAAATCATCAAATGACCCCTCCCGCTCTGGGTGGAGCGGAAGGGAGTGTCAGACTCTTACTGACTAAAACCCATCCGTGTTCCTTCCTTAGCCCTTTATGTTCCGGGGCAGCGGTAACCCTTTCGGACAATTCCGCTGCCCCGGCAGGCTTCGGCCCTGTCGGGCCCCTCCTTACATGCTGACATCTCTTTGAGGCGCGCTTGGAACACATACGCACCGTCCAGCACGGGCCTGGTCCTGATCGGACGGCGAGCTACCCATTACTCGCCGTCCGCAGGCCCGCCTGCATACCCTTGGATTTCTAAACTTAGGTAGGTAAAACTTAGTTTTCTCACAAAGGCAGCTTCACTTAATTTTTTTTTCTACAATAGACATTCGGTCTTATTTCATTGTCTTGAAATGTAACACAATTTTGACTTAGAATAGCCCCACTTCATGTTTAAGAGGCGAGTGAGCAATCTATAATAAAATTCAAAGTCCTGACTGACTGATATATATCAACGCACAGCCTAAACCGTTGGTCCTAGAGTCATGAAATTTGGAGGGTGTGTTCTTTGTGAAGAATAGGTATCCATTAATAAAGGGTTTTTTTGAAATTCCATCAATTTGAGGATGAATGGGGGAGGGTGAAATTTCACGCGGACGAAGTCGCGGGCAGAAGCTAGTGGAACTATAAAAGAAACACAAAATCGCGCCTGCATCGCTGCCTCAAGGGGTTAGACAGAGGTGTAACTATAGTTCACACACACATTTCGCCAGTTATGTAATAAGGGGGCGAGCCTATTGCCATCAAGCCTTTAACCCAATAACACTTCGCCCGACTTGGGAATCGAAGCCAGGACCTCATGTTCAGCAGTAGCGCTTGCGAGGCAGAAAAACGAAGGAAATCGCAAATACGTGAATAAAGTGAAGCCTAAAAAGGTTTTTTGAAACAGGGGAATATTCCTCCAATCATCATCATCAGCCTAGCCTTTTCCCAACTATGTTGGGGTCGGATTCCAGTCTAACCGGATGCAGCTGACCACTATTTTATATGAAGCGATTGCCTATCTGACCTCCACAACCCAGGGAATGTTCCTCCAATATTAACACAATATTAATTGCTAGAGCAGAAAATCGAGTAATTTTCTTGTTATTACGACATCTCAAAAGGCAGTTTTATATTTCAAAAGCTTTCCTTCGTCAGTTTTCAAGGGCACAAATATTATCATAAATATGAGGCTTGAAGCTTAACACAAGTACATGTGTTGTAACATGGTATAATACCTAGCAATTAAAAACTTTCATCATTATCTTGTTGCAGCAACTTTGTGATGTCACTCGACACTTAGTTAAATACCGGGTGTCCCGTAAGTCGACGTCAAGCCGGAATCGGGTAATAATAGGCCAAGTATCAGGAAAATATTTAAAAAAATCTAAGTTGTGTATTTTTAATGTTATTGGGCATTTAAATGTCACTTTTTGCCCAACCAAATATTCAAAAATTATATTTTGCCAAACTTTGACTGACTGTGTTGAATAAAAAAATTTAGCCGCATTTAATAAGCATTCCTAAAACATTTTCTTTTATTTTTTTATTCCAAAGATTTAAATTTTTATTTTTTCTGATAACTAGGTATTATGACTTGGCCTATTACTCGATTCTGGCTTGACGTCGACTTACGGGACAGCCTGTTTATAAAAGAGCGTGTAATCTTCCTGGGAGCTGTGTAATAAAATGTAATGTCTGTCTTTATTAGGCAACAGGAGACGCACGTTTTTCATTTTAGATACAAAATTACGAAAGGATTTGGCATGTTGGATAGTTGATTTAAAGTAGGATGACCAGTGTATCTTCGCACAATGTCAACGCAATTGAAATGTTCCTATATTTTTTTTACCGACTTCTTAAAAGGTGTTTGTAAGATCGTCTGTATGCTATTTTTTTATGTTTGTTTATCGATTTTCGTCAATTGTGGAACGATTTAGATTTTGAACTTCTTCTTTTATTTATTGCGCGGTGGTCCGTTATAAATTTGATTAACTTTGCATTTGTAGTTTTCGATATAGTTAGTTTTAGATAGTAGATAATTTGTGCATCTTAATGATATTATAATACTTCCTGTCACTTAATTACATAGCAAGTAGTGGTTTATTGTTAATAGTAAAAATGGTAATTTATGAGTATCTTCCCTGAGCGCAACAGTAAGAGACTGTCGGAACATGAACGGTACATCACTCAAAATGATTCGACAATATTACGTTGACGCATTCGGTTTCCTAGAATACGGTTTACGCAAAGCGAGTTTGGCCGCAACTGATTTTGCGTGAGAAATCTGAGTTTTGCTTTTTTTTTTTTTTTTTTAAATGGCATCTCGCAGTTCATCCTTTATGAGGATGGCTACTGCTTAACCGGACTTTCCTGTGGATGCCTCGAATTAAGGCCTCCAGCCAGGGCAAACAATAACTTAAAAACTAAGCGACAGCGCTAAGGGTAACCCCCTGCGGGGTTCGGACCTCGGCTCAGGGCGTCGCTGGAAGAGGACAGCAAGGGACAGGCTGGATCGGTATTATTATTGGTGTTTAGGGGCGAATTTAAAACTACAGGCTCAGCTGCGCGGGCTGGCTCGAGCAAGGGTCGGGGCGGGCACGGTGATGGTGCGGGACGTCGCGACGGGCCTCGGCGGCGAGGACGGAAGGACGGATGTCTGAGCTTGTGATTGTGTTGTCGTCTGAGAGTACTAGTGGCCTTGCTGCTCTCCTGGAGGAGGGTAGTGGCGTCGTCGGGGACAGTGAGGGTATGCCTTGGTCGGCGAATCCTACTTATGCGGGAGGGAGTGTATCGGGAGGCCGCCGCAATCAGGGGATTGGGGTGCTTTATGGCAGAGTCAAAGAAGCGCTTGGAGAGGCGTTTCATGAACTGCTGGATGGTGGGGATTCTGAGATCTAGATGCAGATTCACATTTCGGACATAGAAGGGGGCTCCCGTGACCTTTCGGAGGAAACGGTTCTGGAGGGTTTGCATTTTATGCAGAAATCGCGGCTTGGCGTGTGCGAAGACTACGCAAGCATAGGTCATGATGGGACGGATGACCGCGGTGTAGAGGCGCAATTTGCACTTGAGTGACAATTTGCTGCGGGCAGTTATCATAGAGTGGAGCCTACAGAGAGCGAAAGAGTCTTTATGTGCTCGTTGAAGGTGAGGTTGTGGTCTAGGATGACACCTAAGTATTTGGCTCGCTTTCCCCAGGGGATCGGCTTGCCATACATAGAGATCGGGCGCGGGAGGGGGGGGGGTCGTTTGCGCGGTCTCGAGAAGATGACCGCCTGACTCTTATCGGGGTTGACCTCGATTCTCCATTTCCGGAACCAATCGCTCAAGGCGCTTGCGGAGGTTTGGAGGTTTCGAGCTATGGATGACTGGTTGGCACCCGAACAGTAAATGGCAGTGTCGTCGGCGAAGAGCGCCAACTGTGCCTTTTTACTGTTCGGGATGTCACTAGTGAACAGGGTGAAAATGAGGGGAGACAGAACGGAACCCTGGGGGACTCCGGCGCGGATGGGGTGAGGGGGAGAGAGAGCGCCCTCGATACGGTAGCGGAAAGTGCGGTCCGACAGAAAATCTCGTAAGATGAGCCTGAGTTTTGCTCGTCTAATCCACACCTTTATAGTGTATTTCATAACACGTCCTCACGTCCTCTCAACCAAAGCACCTGCCATCTAATCTCTTCACCACCCTTGGCTGACTGATAGAGAATGCCTAAGGCATTAAGTTCGCCTTTGTACCTTTTCGTGTGCGATAAATACGTGACCTTCCTAGCACTCGCATTATAAAAGTAACACGGACTTCGGAAAACTACTAAGGCAGAATGGCTTTGGGTAAAAACCACCTATTTTGATTAAATCTGCCATAGCTTTTAGCAAAATATTATGCGCACGGCTTCCTATGTACTGTCCTCGAACTTTGATTATGATCTCCGTTATTAAAATTCACTGACCCTGACTTAGCCTGGCATTCAGAGTTGGCTTTGAGTCAGGAACTTCTTGAATGCAACGCGTCGTCAAACACATGCGTTTTAGGATGACTTTTGAAAAAAAGTTAATAGAACTCTTGAAATTTCGTAAGGTTTGTCCTTTTATTTTCATCTCAGTATACATTTATCAGTAAAAAAACACAAATACAATACAGAAATAAAAAAAACCCAAAAATGTACTATGAGCTTCTATCGCCATGCTAATATTTTTACGTAGGAAAACTGGATCCAAGTGTGAACCGTACCGCATAAAGCAAATGATCACTGCACCAAAAGTTTCAAACTTTTACGTCATTCTCTGATTTAATTTAGAATTCAACTTTTTAATAACGTTCTGATTATTCCATTAAAAATACTGGCCAACTTCATAACTTCCTGTTTCATTTTCATTATAAGAAAGAAAGGCTATTTCAAATATACTTCGTTATAAGAACCTGGTTTATCGGCTATAAAAGCTGGTTATGTGATTAGTGAATGCAGGCGCCTGTTAGTAATTCTTGCAGTTTCCGACAAAATCTACATACCGTAAGTCCGTACCTCGTTTGGCAAGGCTGTCTGGAATAAATGTCGCTCGTTCTCCGAATAGAAAGGTTATTTTAATGTTCTGAATACAGGGAAACGGTTAACTGGTAGGCAGTTTACATGTAGAAAATTGTATTGTGAAATTAATTAATTAAATTATGTAAGCATTTCATGGGGTTCGCTAAGGAGTTGGGTGTACCTTAGTGGCTTTTTACAAGTTTTTCAATAATTTGTTTCGTTACACTATATTATAAGCCTATGTTGTTCCACTGCAGGGCAAATGCCTCCCTCCTCTCTTTCCATTTTTTCCTGAAGGCCAATTCTCGTAATTTAAAACGTTCAAAATCTAGTCGCAGTTTCATCTCAGCGACAAACAAATGTCAAAAACTTGTCAAAATAAAGGGAAATTAGAGGTATTTTTGACAGATTGAGACTGAGATCAGACTGTGAACGTTTTTAAAATTACGAGAATTGCCCCTCTGGTCTACTGTGATTGTGAGCCAATCTTTGAGAAGGAGTCCAGCTCATCCCGCCAATGGCGGGGGTTACTCTGTTTTTATTACTTATCTATTTATCTCTTCTTTACGTACCAACTTAATATATTTGTTACCAAAAGTCTACTGAAATTGCCGACATGACAGCAATATTCACTAGCGGCTTGTCTGCACAACATTCTTATTTTTAATGGCAAAATTAAATCAGTTACAATCATCAGTTTATTGCCAAGGTAAATGTGTCAGGGTATCCCACCAAATTCAAATTTTCTAACGTTTTTTGTAATTTGTAGTTTAGTATCTGGTTGTATTCTTGATCCAAATGTGATTCCCGGCTGTTACTATATTTATTTATAGAATTATATTCATAAAAATCAATAATACAGGTCTCTATGTTCATATTTATTCTGTTGAATGACTATCTCATAAAATCATCATTACATGCATTTGAGGCCAATTCTAACTTAAGGAGTTGTAGTTATTACTGACTCTAAAGATTATGATTCTGTAAAGCAATATTTGTTACTGTGGCGAATCATATTTTTACCAGATACTGACCTGCAAATTGCAAAAAATATAAGTAAATTTGAATTTTGCTAGCTACCTTAGCGAATCCCCTTAATATAATACCTAGTATGCGAAGAACCTTACTTGTAATACTACTAAGTACTTTTAATATTTCCTTCAGCTTTTTCATAATAAAAATCTGAAATGAAAGCATAAATTCGGGACTCTTTACATAAGTCTTCTTAAAATCAATTTTGTAAATGCCTGTTTCTATGTCAAAGACGAGCTTTACCTACGGAGACAATAAAACACAATATTTCAACGACTTTTTCGTTGTAATGGACCTCAGGAAGATAGGTAATCCTTCTTATTGTTCTGGGCAGTTAAAAAAGGTCTGCTTAAGGGTCGAGGCCTATTTACGTTGACTAGTAAATAGTCCTCGTTATAATGAGATAAACATTAAAATACTATTTTGTTGCCACAGGCCTAGCAAAAACTTCAGAAGATTATTAAAATATCGATGGCAAAATCATTACTATTTTACGGATGTTTTACTTGTTCGTACTTAGTTATGTTTTTAATTTGCCATAACTTACGGATTACGGCCCACTCCCTCTCACGGAGAGGAGTCCTGTGTTCCAGTTAGGTAGTGAACTTTATAGGCTGATTATGGTTATTATAACTTACATCACTAAGCTGTTAAAAATTATGTTCTACTCCCATTCATGACCGAGTTATTTGCTTCGACTTTAAATAAATATTGCCTGCAAGTGGGATCAAGGAACAAATGAATTCTACTCGCACATCGTTATGTTGGATATGAAAGTTTTGCTTTTTATCTCTTGCGATGTCTTCTTTGTAAACTAAAAGTGCAGTAAACCAGACATGCTCAAAATATTTTACTTGAGTAACTTCCATGTAGCCAACTTTGTTTAACTGCATGCACTGCTGAGTAGTATGTGACTTCAGCCGTTCAATTATTTTACATACTAGATACTCGTAAAAGTCCTCCAGACCGTATTTCGGCCACGGCAGACAATCTCAAAGGTGACTAACCTTCGGCGCGGGAGATATTGTAGTGCACAAGTGCGTGCGCAGACACAGGTGCACTCTCCCTTCTCTCACTCTCACAGTCCGATGGGACGGCACGCAATCCGACACGACCGGAGGGAGATTGAGCAGGACCAACGGCTCTGTTACCTAGTGTGTTATCCTTTAAAATCTGATGCTTGTCATAGGTGGTCAGGTGGCACACGAAGGAAGATGATACGGCTTTCTAAAGATCTTGTTGCTAATCGATTGATTTTCACTCTTTGGTAATTTAGTAGATGTTTGATATAATGGCGTTCATTGATAAACGTTGCTTGAAGTTAAGTTTTAATTATCGCCTGCTGAAACACACATTGTTTGACGTTTAAAAGTCTCTAAGCAATGTTTATATATAAACACTTATATGTTTCATTTGTGTTTTGTAGTTGTGTTAGTGTTGTTGTTGTTTTAGCCCTTATATTTGGCCCTCTAATTTGAAGAAATGACGCGGCGTGTCCGTTATGTCTTGTCCTTTGTCTCTGTATCACGTGAAATATGACAGTTAACATGGGAAAAAATACCTCTAAAATTACATAAATATTTGATCTATCTGAATAGTTGAGACTGCACAAAGAGCGCCCGTTAGATGTCATATTAAGGATAGGGTTAGACGACAGATGGAGTGACGAGACAATATGTAAAAGAGTCCGAATTTGTCGTCTGTCCATTTAAAATAAGTGACCGTGTGACGTCTCGCGGGTTAAACGCCCTTTTTAACCGACTTCCAAAAAGGAGGAGGTTATATGTTCGACTTTATGTATGTTTTTTTTTTTTTTGTATGTTCACCAATTTCTCCGTCATTTGTGGATCGATTTCGAAAATTATTTTTTTGTTTGAAAGGGTATACTCCCAAGGTGGTCCCATTGTCAGCAAGTTGGAATCTGATGAGAGGATCCCATGGAAATCGAGGGAAACCCTCAACTTTTTTTGGCAAACCTATAGCGATTTGGATATTTTTTAGAGTAACTTGAAGGGTATACTCCCAAGGTGGTCCCATTGTCAGCAAGTTGGAATCTGATGAGAGGATCCCATGGAAATCGAGGGAAACCCTCAAATTTTATTGGCAAACCTGTAGCGATTTGGATATTTTTTAGAGTAACTTGAGCATTTGCTCTCGGAAATCATCATTTGGTAAAGTGGAGCTGATGATGAAGACTACAGACGGCCATCGGAACTAATCAATGATAAATATTTCACGGGTTGCGATTCGATTACTTTAATATGGTTGCTAAGCAATTTATGCTCGTCACAATGCGTGTGGTGGTGGAGTGGAGTTCTTCAGGTTCTTACCAGGAGAACTCCTCAAAAATTAACGTCCCAGCATCGGGAAAAGCAATATTTTGTAAAAGGTGATGAGCAGTTGACGTAAGGCTATTGTAACTTAGATAAATTACAAACTCTCTCACTAAAAAGTGAAAAATAAAAACTTTTTTACAAAAAAAAAACAACCGACTTCCAAAAAAAAACTACAAAGTGATAAATAACTTTTATTTCGGAAGTCGGTGTCAATAAACGAAAATGCAGAACCAACGACACCGACTTCCGAAATAAAAGTTATTTATCACTTTGTAGTTTTTTTTTGGAAGTCGGTTGTTTTTTTCATTTTTTTGTTGGTATGGGAAATCATCAAATGACCCCTCCCGCTCTGGGTGGAGCGGAAGGGAGTGTCAGACTCTTACTGACTAAAACCCATCCGTGTTCCTTCCTTAGCCCTTTATGTTCCGGGGTAGCGGTAACCCTTTCGGACAATCCCGCTGCCCCGGCAGCAGACAGGCAGGGTTAGACGCCCTGCACTGGGATAAATCAGATATCAGAAGGCCAAATCTCGTAATTTAAAACGTTCAAAATCTAGTCGCAGTCTCATCTCGGCGACAAACAAGTCAAAAACTTGTCAAAATATAATGAAATTAGAGGTATTTTTGATAGATTGAGAATGAGATCAGACTGTGAATGTTCTTAAAGTTACGAGAATTGTCCCTCAGATATTTCAGTTTTTGTGATATTTCTTTGACTTTCAACTTTCACTACAAGTGAAAAGTCTAAACCCAAAATGGATCAAAGTAAACCGATTTTAACCGGTTTGTAACCGTTTTTTTTTTCGTCCTTATCTCAAACACATTGTGAGATCTTCAAAAATTATGGAATGCAAATAAAGACATGAATCTTTCACTAGCCTACCGAATGATCTAAAAATTAAGTGAAAGGAGCAGATGAACGTTCGTGAATGTAATTTTGTCGGTATTGTGTGAACGTGGAATGAAACAAAAATTAATAAGCTGTCTGATATAAGTTTTACACACAGGCCTTAAAAGAATCGCAATTTCAACCTCCAGAGTGCTTTCGCACTGAACTTATGTCCAACGTATGCGTTTAAGCCACTCCGTAAGCATTGGGTCCGTAACTTAACTTCGAGAGTCATATGTTCGATTAATGGAAAGTCGACTGAACGATTGTTCGAATGGAATTTATTGCGAAACAACCTTTTATCGCCAAACGCTACTTCGACTGAACGATTCATCGAATATTTATTAATCGATGGACTGCTCTTTCGAATGAGGTTTACCTAGTTATCATATATTTTAATAATTGAAATAAAATTACTTATAAAAAATGTTTTATTCGTCACATATTATTTCATACATAATCGAAGGAATCAAACACTTTTAAGTTATCGTACGTTCTTCCCGTAGATTTAGAAACATGAAATTTGGTGAAAAGGAAGATAATAAAGCACAAATGAAGGAAAAAATGTTTATAATAAAAACAACCATTTACGTTACGATTTTCTCACAAAATTAAGGTAATCAAAACCCTTTTCGGTAGTTTAAGGTTCTTTAACGCCCTGAGAACCACCACCTTCCACCTTTGTTCCCACCTGAAACAAGGTCTATCCATGATCGTTTGGAATTAAACAAGCCTAATTAAAAACATAAAATAAATGTAAAAATAACCTATTTAAAACCTATTTTAAAATAACCTATTTAAAACCATAAAGAAATGGATAAATAACAAAAAAATTATGAGTTGATTGATTACAGAAAAAATTTGAGCCCAAGATGACAGTTTATTCCACAGAGTACTTTTTGATAAAAGAAAAAACAGGTTGGGAAAGAAAAACTGAAAAAAAAACTTTTAAATCAAAAGGAACTCATGGACAGGAGCTCGATGAGCTTCATGAGCTCGATGGCTTACATTTGCCACTTTAACTTAAAAAAATAAATAAAACAACGTTTAAATTTTTAAATTTCCAACCTGATTGGGAGTTATATGTTCGAGACGTTTGGGGTTGAAACACTAGGGCCATGGGGTCCGAATGCTCACTTGGGACGAGATATCACCAAGCGGTTAGTCGACTCTTCACATGACCAGCGGGCTCGCCTATTTCTTGGCCAAAGAATTAGCATCGCCATACAACGTGGCAATGCTGCCTGCATTTTGGACACCCTGTTGACAGCGATGCGAACGAATTTTTTGCTTTTTTTTTATTTTTACATTTATTTTATGTTTTTAATTAGGCGTGTTTAATTCCAAACGATCATGGATGTTTCAGGTGGGAACAAAGGTGGAAGGTGGTGGTTCTCAGGGCGTTCAAGAACCTTTTTGATTACCTTAATTTTGTGAGAAAATCGTAACGTAAATGGTTGTTTTTATTATAAACATTTTTCCCTTCATTTGTGCTTTATTATCTTCCTTTTCACCAAATTTCATGTTTCTAAATCTACGGGAAGAACGTACGATAACTTAAAAGTGTTTGATTCCTTCGATTATGTATGAAATAATATCTGTATGAAATTATGTATGAAATAATAACTAATTTTATTTCAATTATTAAAATATATAATAACTAGGTAAACCTCATTCGAAAGAGCAGTCCATCGATTAATAAATATTCGATGAATCGTTCAGTCGAAGTAGCGTTTGGCGATAAAAGGTTGTTTCGCAATAAATTCCATTCGAACAATCGTTCAGTCGACTTTCCATTAATCGAACATATGACTCTCGAAGTTAAGTTACGGACCCGTAAGCATTTATGAGACCTCATTGTATTGAAAATACGTCACGTTTACACTACGTACACGTTTGACAAACACCTATGCTGAACAAACGCCGGAGGAGAAGGAACTACAATTAAATTGAAATTTAATCAAAAGAGACTTTTACGAGTACATTTAGTATAGACTCGTAAATTATGTAACTGTAATTATTTGAGTATGTTGTAGGCATAAATCATTCTAACGGCAGCAGTTGCTTTTTGGTATTATTAATGCAAATGTTTTATTCAATATTTCAATAATGATGCGTATGCTTGCTCGCTGAAATGACTTGTCAAATGTACCTAATCCTATATCCAATATGTAGGTACCTATATTATTTAAATTTGAGAAAATAATTACTTTATGTAGCTTCAATACGTTAATAATTTATACACGACTGCCCCAGAAGGTTTTAATGGTCGGAGGTCACCAATTTAGTGGTTCAAGTTACCCGAAACTGTCAAATTTTCCCAATCAACTTTGAACCTTTTGCTTTGGCGATAATGTTGAAATCTATTAAAGACGTTTGACAGATTGTAGTAGCTTGATGTGCTGGCACCTGGCACACACACTGGCAATAAAATGTGTTTGTTACTGGTAGTACAAATAAAAGAGCGGGTTCTTCTTGTTAACATACACAATAATCGACTATTTAACTAACATTATTTGTGGGTTGCAACATTTTCATTTTTATACATCTTATGCTTTTGAGTTGTGGCAACCCATAGATTATTTGAGGGGAGCGTTAGAGTAGCCCGCGAAATTCAAATTTTCTTAAGTTTTTTTTTTTATTTTCAGGTCAGTGTTTGGTTGAAAGTTGATCAAAATGTGATTTACGGCCGTAAAAAATATTTGATTATAATATAACACTCAAGTTCTTAAGACCCTATTGAATTAATATATCATGAAATAGACGGAAGAAAATTTTAAATTCGCGGGCTACCCTGCCGCTTGCGTTTACGGTTGCAACACTTTTGAATCCCCGGTAGGTTACATGCTCTGTGTCTGAAGAAATGTCGTTGCGTAATTTTCATAGAAAACAAAGCACGCGAAAGTTCCATGTTACAACGCAAAAACCTATCCTTGGAAACGTAATGTTTGATTCCTATTTTATTCAACCAGACCTTCTCACTTCGCTTGCCAACTGACTTATCCCATGTTAAAACGTGCTGCGCGTAGGCGTTCGTCATGTAGAACATCGCTTGTGGCGCAAATGTGGTAACAATATTGATCAGCTGCGGCCGCAGAACAGGACAGATCGTAAACATCCACTGTTAAACATGGTCCGACCCGTAAATCAAGAATAGGCTTTAAACGGTCAAAGTTAGGCAGTTATACAATCACGCCGTTTCTGGTTTTCAAATGTTTGGGCAGTGATTCGGGTTTCTAATCACATCATTGTTATTTAAAAAGATTATATAGTTGTTATAGTTATTTTAGTTGTTCGTGTAGGTCTCAAGTCTATTTCTTAGAATCGTGGAAAGGTGTAAAATATGTTATGAGCGTGGCAGTTATTTCGCAATATTCTCAATTTCTGAGTTTTTTATAGAATCATAAAATTTTCGGGATTGTGATCCTGAATTGAATCACAATACCTTAATAAATTGAGTTTTTTTAGCGTTACCACTTTAGACAAACATCCAGCTTCTTTTGGTTGTCGTGATGATATTTTGGTATGATTCAACAAAAGAAACAGATATTTTGAAGGCAACCAAACTCAAAAGCTCAAGATTTCCTCCAATAAATTCATTAATACCCAGAAAAAACCATTAAAAATCCCAGTCATCAGGCGATAAATGCCGCAGCTATAAATCATCAGGCTGCGTCAATGGTCGACTGAGCACAATTTCCGACTGGCCGGCCACGGTAACGGTCCACACTGAGTGATTCAAGCTAATATTTAACCTTAATACCACAAGCTGCGATAACTAACTGATATTGACTTTCAGTAGTTCCATGGAATAGGAATTAACTCCAACGGTAACGAGTAAATTTTCTCGTACCTATGCTTTAGTTTAGCCTGAATTTTGAGAGCTTGCTCAAAGCAATTATTGTGTTTAAACTTTCAATAATTACTAAATTGAAAATGTACATTCTCACTTTACAGTTATACCTAGGTATCTATTTTGTTCTCAATCTAAATAACAATATAATAATTGAGAAAAAAATCTTAATAACCGAATTTAAGTGTTTCACCGAAATTACTTTCTCTTTTCAGGTATGCTCATCTGAATACACCAGCTGCGAATGGCTTCCGCCAAACTCCACTCTGCTGGACGGAATCTACGACTTCGAAGATCTGGATGAAGAATAAAAACAACGAACAAAAAAAAAACTCGAAAGGACGTCGGCCAAAAAGCGGTTACCGCCAGTATTTTATTTACTGTTTAGCATTATCACATTTTTATGCAGAATGTTTTCAATACAAAATGGCCGAATTCTCAAAAAACACTCAATTTGAAGTTATTGGTAGTATATTATGATAAAATGTTGTAGAACGTGGCTAAATAAATTCTATTTTATAAATCCATCCTTTTTTGTTTATTTTCAGTCCACTTTTCATCGTGTCTTCGGGAAAAACAAATTAAAAGCTTGTTTCAACATCACAATTATTATGAATTTAATTTTTTATTTAAGTACGCCATTACCCGGAACTGGACGACCTTTCTGATCGCTGTCACTTATTTTTAGATCTTGTACAAGCAAATAAATTATTTTATTTTATTAATTAAAATATCCTTATCGATAGGTACATTATTAACAATTACTGCTGTGATACACGTCGTGTAAAAAGGGCGCTGGACCTCTGTACCTTTTAACGCAATTTGGCCTTTTACGAAGTTCAGTGGAAGAGTGGCCAAGCAATTTATTCATATAAATAACTGGAAGACACCCACGAAAAAGTGTTTTGCCCTTGATACATGGACAGTCCATTATAAACCTACAAAGGTTAAAGCTGTATTGGTGTGACCTTCCTAGGTTCAATTTTACTTGAAAACTTCACCTTAATAATAAAGGACAATTCACTAAAAGATAAATGAATATAAAAACATAGTTATTGTATTTTTTTTTGACCTTAAATAGATAACCAGAAAGCTATTGGTAACTAGCTGGGCAATTGCGTAACCCACTGAAAGAGCAATGTATTTTGACAGTTCAAAAACATTCATTGCGTTATTTAGGTTGATGAGCAAACAAAGTTTTCGAACATATGTAGCAATGGATTAACAATATCAATAAAAATGATATAGATTGTGATTGAAAGTGAGTCATGCAATAAGGGCGCTGGTGTCGTATAAAATAGAATAGAATATTCATTTATTTGCTCAGAATGTGTGTAATGTTGTATGTGTGTGTATGTGTATGTATTTACAATAAGGTGGTTACAATAATATTACATTAAAGAATCCTTGTACATTCTACCATTTTGGCATGCAAACATTGATGCAGTTTACCATCAAACATACAAACATTAATTTAATACACAACTAAGTAAATCAGCTAGAAAATCAGACACAAAACAATAAAAAAATATAGCTTAGCATAGGGCAAAATAATCTTCTACACAAAAAAAAAAAACAGATAATAACAAAACTAAAACAATAATATCTGTACCAACAAATATTGTGACTTGTGAAACTAAATAAATAATTATTAGATATTATTGTATAACAAACGTGGTGATCATGGCATTTGCCGTGACCGTTCATTGTGGCGATCATGAGCCGATATAAAGATCATGACCGGCACTTGCTTTCGAATGCAGACTATAACACGTAATACCCACCACGTCCACGCATTTAGGCAGTATACTGAACGACTGCAGCAAGTGGGCACGTTGCCAACTAAACCCCATCTCTTCAATAACGGCCAATAAATAAACAAACGTTTAAAACCGTTTAGAGCTAGGAAGTAACAGATTCTGCGCAGAAGTGAAAACTTCTTTAGGCGCATTTTGCGCTCTTTGCGGCTCAGCGTCACAGAAATTTTATCAAGTGTTTTTAGGGTTCCACCACGCGGGCCCAGTGCGGGTTGGTAGATGTCACAGTCATGTCTTCGAATTTTTGGTTCTTGGACATGCCGGTTTCCTCATGTTTTCCTTCACGGCCCAGTCCATCTCACAGAGAGGAGGCCTGTGTCCCAGCAGTGGGAACATTATAGGCTGATTATGATATGTTATGTTTTTGGGATCCGTACCATAAAAGGAAAAACGGAACGCTTATAAGAACACTTCGTTGTCCGTCCGTGTGTCAAGACCCTTTTTCTCAGGAACGCGTGTAGTTATAATGTTGAAATAAATATGCACGACTGCAATCCCTTGAAGCAGTTTTTTTCGCATAAACTGTAATTTAAAATGATTGGAGGATTTAAAATGATTCCCAAGAACGTTATGTACAACAATTTTTTAACTGTTCGAGTAAAGAGTACTTAATAATGGATTTTCTTGTAGATGCATTTCAGTTTTTGCTATGGTTGCTCTTTTCCTATAATATTTTTTTTTAAACAATTGCGAATATTGTCGGAAAACACAAGCTCATTTTAAGTGTGCCGATTAAGTTTTCAGGCAGAATATTGAAATTAAATTCAGACAAAAATAATGTCTGCTCGAAGACTGAATTATACTCGTAAGTAGGTACTCTAAATGTGATTATTTTTAATGTTACCCACTATATCGCAAATTGTAGTATTGAAGTCAATCTCTCTCAGCCACACCGAACATGGGTATTGACGTTTATATTGTGTAGTTAGTTAGTTATGTAATTTAGTACCTAGTGTAATTAGTTTGTTGTATAATCATTTAATATTGTGTAACAAATTAAGACGTATTAAAATAAACAGAAAGCCAATTCCCGTATTTAAAAATGTTCTAAATCTATTCGCGATCTCATTCCAGCAACAATATCAAAAACTTGTCAAAAATGTAGGTAAATTAGTTATTTTTTACAGATTGAGACAGAGATTAGATTCTGATCGTTCTTAAAAACACGGGATTGGCCCCTCAGATCCAAGTCACATGGGTAAAATGTTCGGTGTGTCTGAACCTCCTTTATTTCTCACCTTTTTTTTTTTCTGTCCTAGATTTGGTTAGACAGACGAGACGTAGTGCCAGTCTGTCCTCCACTAATTATCCATCAAGACGCTAGTCACACGCAACGACAGAATGCGCCTCTCTAATTTTCATAGAGCCAACATGCGACGTATTCTCGTCAAGAGGGACGGCTTTTTTTGCTGAATAATCTAAGAACTTAATGCTTGTTATAAATAAAGTTTTGAATAGAACAGAATATTATTGACCTGTAATTGCAACATTTTAACTTATATTATAAAAAGAAAATATTTGGTTTGTTTGTTACGCTTTTACGCAAAATGACTGAACGGATTTGGATAAAATTTGGCACATGGGTAGACCATAACCTAGATTAAGACATAATACATACTTTTATCCCGATGTTGTTGATGGGAAACCGCGGGCTGCAGCAAGTTACTTATAAATAAACTTATTGAACATTTTGAAAAGTGTCTCTGCAACATGGGGTATGTTTAGTTCATACACCGTTGCTAAGAAAATAAATGGAATAATCTATTATAAATAAACATAAAACTAAACTATGAACAAGAACTAAGTAGGTAATCTATATTATAAAGTAAAAGATGGAAATATAAGATAGAAGAGTATAGATACCAAAATTCTCACTAACAAAAACCATCATAATAATCCTACCAAAAATACAGCAGCTTATAATTAAGCAAATAATAAGCAATGCTGTTTTAACTGTATTTACTTATCACAATTCTAAAGATTTTCACAAGAGGCGCTGACTCACTAGTGGCGCCCTCATCGTTTGTTTGGTTATTTATTTTATTTTAGAATGAAAATGCAGAAAATAAGCACGTTAAGTTGTGCTCCACAAAATTATTCATTCATATTATTATAAAGCGCGGTCGAAGCCGTCTTAATAAAAAAAAAGAATATCCTTTTTTTTCGTATTAAAAAGACCGGGAACCGGAAAAATGCAAACATTAGGAAAATATCAAATACCATCATCTGCCCAGCTTATTCCTAACCATTTTTGGGGTCGGTTTCCAGTCTAATCGGATGTAGCTGAAAACCAGTATTTTACGTGGGGCAACTGCCTATCTGACCTCCACAACCCAGCACGGGTAACACTATACTCCTTGGTAAGACCTGGTTGTCCGACTTTCGGGCTTCTGACGACCCGTAACGACTATCAAAGATCCACGAATGACAGCCGGGACCAACGGCTTAACGTGCTTTCCGAGGCACGGAGGGGTCGCGGTATGTCATCATCGCGGTAAATCACCCATCCACAGACCAACCGCGGCAAGCGTAGCTTAACCTGAGCGATCGACCTCTCAAGGAAAATATCTAGTACAAACGAAATGTCAGGAACAATTAAATGATATATTTATTATACTTACTTACTCGTAATAAACTATTCATTTGGCATGTTCAAACTACATTTGTATTTTAGCATTTCTAGATTGTAACAAAAAAAAAAATGTATCAGAATTTCGCCTTCATTTGGTATATTTTTCCTAATCTCGTATTATTTTCCTATGGACTGGTTGTCCGTATTCAGGCCAATCAAATAATATTCACGCGAAAACCCACTTCATTACGAACTTCATTGATATAATGATATTTCGATTACCAGCTTTTTTTTTTTTACATATTACCTATCTCATTGGTAAAACAGGTTTATGGTATGTACATTTTACGGTGGCTTATATAAATTGGTAAATTCTATTATAGTGGATTATATTTTTGAATCATCATCATCAGCCTATAATGTCCCCCCTCTGCTGGGACACAGGCCTAGGCCTTCTTTTGGTGAGAGGGAATGGGCCATAATCCGCCACGCGGTCCCAGTGCGGGTTGGTACCTAGATGTCACATATCTTCGAATTTTTGGTTCTAGGATATTTCGATTTCCTCACGATGTTATTCTTCACCGATTTGAGAGCAGTGGAGATGAAACAACTTATGCAAAGTGAAGCGCCCGCCTGGGTTCAAACTTACGACCTACAACTCGTATACATCGCGGTAGTTGAATTCTTGCTAATGTTATACATCTTTTTGATGCTTACTGTACAACCACATTTTATATACAATAAGTATATATACTCGGCCATAATGAACGTGTCGCTAGGGAAAAGAAATATTGTATGGCGTTCATTTTGCGGGCCCCAAATCTGGTTATTGCAATCATTAACTAACAGAATTAGGTGGCCGCTTTCCTTCAACATACGTAATATATAGAAATAAAGTGTTACAAATATATCATAATGAAATGAGAACGGTAATAGTTAGGTGTTATGGTTCCAGTGTCCCTATATTTATTGTAGTCTTTGGGTTCCAGCTAGAGGGAAAAAGAAGAAATGCAAATGTCGATGAAATACTTACGAGTTTTTGTAGAAAGCGCTTTTTTTTGTTTCCTCACTTATCAGATCGGAGAGCCAAAACAGGCCTAATATGGACGCATACCAAGTTTATAACAACGAGTACCAATACAAACCATTTCTGGTTTAATGGTACAATACAAACATAAAACTGTAATATGTATGCATAAAAGGAATAAAAAAAAAAAAACTAAATTCCAAAATCAATAAAAGAGTTACATTTGTATGGATTTAAAAAGAGACTTGCTATGCAATAAGTGTTATTATAATAATTCAAACGATACTTTGACATCCTAAATAGGTACATTGTGTGTTTATGATTATTTTTAACTGAGATGACACCTTTTGATTCGTGAATATGTAATCAATAATGTTAATACTAACCTAATGATATCTGCCCTGTAATGTAATAAATGTAGGTATGTAGGTACCTAATATTTGCACACCACGCTTGGCAGAATGTGATGATATTGTGTAGCGGTATCTACAACGTCACATGCGAACTACGCGTCATACTGATGTCATGCAAAATCCTGCATCGCGCAAACAGGGTTTACCGCACAACTAGCATATATGTATACAACGGGCAGTTGCCCGCCAGACACGACACCCATCCGGTCGGAGGATCCTCCTTTTCTATAGAGTATGAGTGAACTTTACATCCTGTTTCTCATACCTCTATAATACAAAACTAATCTAAAGACCATAATAACACCATATTCTGACAAATAACAGAGGGGTAATTCTCGTAATTTTAAGAACGTTCACAGTCTCATCTCAGTCGCAACCTGTCAAAAATGCCTCTAATTTCTTTACATTTTGACAAATTTTTGACATTTGTTTGCCCAGATGAGATTTTGAACATTTTAAATTACGAGAAGTGGCCTTCTGATTATATACAAGTTTATTTTCTGTCTCCACAAAGGTTAGCTTATAAATAACACCTGAGGCCTAAACCATACGTAACAAGACAGATTATGATTATGCAAAGGTCTGATTGATTTTATACTACAGGCAAAAATCTACTGACAGTAACAAAAGTATTGTGACAATACGAACCCAGTGTTTGAAGAAATATATTTAGGAAATTGAAAATGGAAAAGTTAAAAACTGAAAATACTTGAATAATGTTTCTTTGAATGCCGAGAGATACTCTTAGTTTTCCATTTGTCTTCTGAAACTATTCACTTTGCTCCGATCACGTTCGATCTTTGAAATCCAGAATATTTCATAAGCCAGCGCGAACTTTTCTCGTATTCAATTTGTAAAAACTATTTTCTAGACTCAACTTTTTATAATAATGAAAGATAGGTTACAGTAGGCACCAGTGGTTAAGGCCGCGACTTACGAGAGGTCATGGGTTCGAATCTAAACAGGCACTTTACTTTGTGTAAATAATTTCATCACCACTGCTCTCAAAACTGTGAAGGAAAACATCGTGTGGAAACCGGTACGTCCTAGAAGCAAAAATTCGAAGACATGTGACTTCTAACAATCCTCACTGGGCCCACGTCATGGATTATGGCCTATTCCCTCTCACTGAGAGGAGGCCTGTGTAACAGCAGTGGGAACATTATAGGCTGATTGTGCTTGTTAGATTAAGTTTGAAAACCAGAAATCTTTTGACGTGGTCGAGTAAGCTACAAAATAAATACAAAAATGTTCGGTTGAGTGCACAGTAAACTCCGTCTCATTATGGGCAGAGCTAACACACGATCGGTGCTCGTCGCACGAATGATCACACGCCTCCAATTTAATTTGGTACAGCTATAATGAGATCCGGTCT
Source organism: Gortyna flavago (assembly GCA_963669345.1). Classification (NCBI taxonomy): domain Eukaryota; kingdom Metazoa; phylum Arthropoda; class Insecta; order Lepidoptera; family Noctuidae; genus Gortyna; species Gortyna flavago. Next base: position 5,654,296 of record OY770129.1, on the reverse strand, counting down.
GAATTAATATAGGTTTTTGAATAAGGTATCTCGCGTACAAACCTCGTTTACCCGCCTCCTTGAAGCACGTATTTTCCCTCACACAATCACGCATTTTATATTAACTGCTATTGAAATGTTGCCAGCTGAAACTCGACGTGTTATTTTCGCTCGTTCTCGCGTCAAACTTCACCAGTGTGTACGTAAATTCAAATAAGAATATAACTTTGGCAATATAAGTATGTAAATCGTGTGTCAAACAATGCCTGAGACGGTTCTGTAAGTGCGTGATTATACTTCTTAAGACTAGGTAAATAGTGGGGCTTTACTTGGTTACAATTTTTTCGTTTCTTAAAAAATATACGTGAGTTCATAGTTTGGTCTCCGCGGACCGGCAAGGGTAGTGTGGGACGCCCCTCAGCTAGAGGAATGGCTGGGACAGATTGGCTGCGGAAGGCGGAGGGTAGGGCGTTGTGGCGCAGCCTGGAAGAAGCATAGGCTTCTCATAGATCCAGGAGTGGACTGCAATAGGCTGAGTTGATTGGTGTGTGGTTTCGATAGGTATGAAATACAGAAATCACCTGAAGATTCCAGCTTCGAGAAAATAGTTTATTTTTCTTGTTACAAAAGAGAACCGTTGGAAGCTCTAGTTCCAGTTATTTTAATAAGAAATAATCCCTATCTACTTCCAATGAATGACTCCCAATCAGACGTAAGGAGCTTATTTTCGAACCCATACTAATAAACGTTGTAAAGCGTCTGTATAGTTACACAACGCTTTGTCTTCTTCTGTCGAAAGTCAAATTACTGACAACTGAAAGAGAGGAATCGGTGTGTAACTATTCATATCATATAATACATTTATTACTAAGGGGGTAAATGTATGTTGTTGGATTTCATATTCGTTCATAATTTTCATTGTAGGGTAGAAGTAAAAATTACTTGCAAAATGCGTCAATATACTATCGTATCCCATTATTTTCCCACATGCACACCTGGACTATCGCTGTCCTTGTCACCACCACCGGTTACTGTGTGAAGATTCTCGCTCACTTGAACCTGGGTCTTGAACGAGAGTAGCGTTACTAAGAACATACTCCCTTATTAATTTATTACTAGTTTACGGTTGCGAATTGCCGCGAGTGCATTTACGAACTATTGTCTGAAACACTACGGAAAGTGCGCGTTTATGTGGTGAAATGCGTCTGTGCGCCCCCTCGTGTGCTGCCCTGAATCCAGCAAGGACTCGAACCCTCTGCCGACCGACGCGGAGGATAGATATTAAAGACGGCGAATCTACAGGTCAGTGGTGCTGCATGTTTCCTGCCTAATTCCTTTGTCCATATTCACAGGTTCGTCGTCCTAATTCGTGTCGCATTTGCAAGGTCAGACCTACCTACGTACCTTTTCAACCCCCACAAAAATACAGTCCACTATTCAATCAAACCAGCTCCCTGCGTCTGGGATAAACGCAAACAATTTATATTTCCGCCCAAGTATTTGGTGTAAGGCGCCACCATATATGTATAGTTATAAGCACGCTAATTTCACCAATTTAGCTGTCTAGGTTCACAAAATTATTGCAATGCCTACGTAACTTCAATCATACATACAACCTAATGAACTAACAAAACATTACTATCTCTTTAATCTCAATTCAACACTGCAATAAGTTTGTTTACTCGCGGTAGAAAACAAACATATTTCCTAAGGCTTTTATTGCTTTCCGAGTACAGCAGGAGCTGCCAACATAAGCGTTCGTTTAATAAATGTTGTGATAAATAAAGAACTTATCTCTTGAGCCGTAATGAGTCATGTGCCGCAGCTGTAGGGCGCAACATAAAGACGTCACGATATTAATATTTAGCAGGGTGATAGTGTACGAAGCGTTGTTATCATAAGCTTTGGAAGTTCCGTACGATTTTCATCAACATTTCATAAAAAAAAAACAACAGAAAAGTGACAGTCAGAGATACAGACGGGCGGACAACGAAGTCATAGGGTCAATTCGTTGTACGCCCGTAAAGGTCCCGTATTTTTCTTTTCAGATACGAAACCATAAAACAACAACCCAGACTTAATAATGGGCCTTTTGAATACTTTGTTTTATACATCCTATAAATCAACACATAATCTGTACAATTCGTAATTTCGTAATTTATTTAATGCTTAACTGATATCTAACCGTAACTTACAAGTTACGGTTCAAAAAGTGATATCACGATTTTATTCTTGATTTTATTTTCCGAGGCCATTTTTGGACGAATCAAAGGATGATCAGTAAAATAAAAAACTCAGCACTAATAGCGGATCTATTATGACTTTTTTTGGGGCGGGCCGATTACCGTCAAGGGCACTTTGCATACCTATATGCTGTGCATGTCCTGGGGTTCCACATCATTGTGGTAGAAGTAGCAAGAGTTTGAGTCGGTATGAGTCTTACGTACAGGTTGGTAGGGACTTCGAAATAAATTATATTATTATAAATTAATGTTTGCGTTGACATTTTTCGTCGATATCCCCCCGCCATCACTGTATAGCCCTCTTTAATAAGACTCAGCATTTATTTGACTAAACATTCCTGCTTTCATAAATTATTATATCTGCAATCAAATTATGACTTACAGTGCACTTATTTCGCATTAAATATATTATTAGGTACAGTCTGCAGACACGTTTAATTATTAAAGGAATTAACAAACGGGTCATTGATCCGGTAATGTGCACTGTGCTGTTGAAGCCACTGCCAGCACCAGTACAGTGGTTTGTGGTTACGCCAGTTACCTGTGTGTTCTACTCTTTAGGCACTTAGTTAATTTACTTAATTAAGTAGTATCATCTCAAAATTTTAACCGTTCAACGTGGACGAAGCTTGACCGACCAATCACCTTGTGAAGGTCGTGGGAATCCGCTGGATGCGAGAAGCACAGGACTGGTCGGTATGGCGACGCTTGGGGGCGGCCTTTGTCCAGCAGCGGACGTGTTTAGGGTGGAGTGATGATGATGACGAGCATAATTTGTGGGGGTCATAGCCAGTGGGATTTTAAAGCGGGCCCTAAACGATCAATTACATTGCACAATATTACAAATTGCGCTATGTTTTTGACTTGCGCAATGAACGAACAAAAGTTTGAGCGACTTTAATTTTTATTGCACCATAAGTATTTTAATTGCATCGTGTAGAATAAGTATTGCGCAGGTTTTAGTCACGCGAAAACATTCAAGCTTATGGGCCGTCAATGTAATTGCGGGAAAATAATGGATCGTTGGAGTGCAAGGGCTGAATTAATCACATTGCGCAATATAAATATTGTGAAAACTTATTGTAGGTGTAGGGGCCTCCTAATGTAGTCTGCCTACACACTACATTAGGAGGCCCCTAGACCCACATTTCTTAGTTATGAATAGCCATTGACTGGGCAGAAATCGAGACACCGGACTGTTACTGAAAAAATCCTAATAAATAACTTAATAGCACTGAGCGATCCGGGGATCGCACCCAGCGGGGTAATTGCGGAACACGCTATCAATAGCAATGGCTTTAATTTTGACGTTTGTAAAACATTCATTGCGTTGTTTAGCAAACAAATTTTTGGGACAGGAAGCAATGGGTTAGCAATATTCTTCAAAATTATTCAGATTGAGATTGATAGTCTGTTAGTCAATTAGGGAGCTGGACCTCATGCTTAGCAGTAATACTTGCCTATTAGGCAGTCCAAGTAGTCCTCATGATCATTGCCAGCCTTGTTCCAACCAACTACTGAATATAGGCCTTCTTTGTGCCATTATTTCCTGGTCTGTGTGAATCCAGGCAATAATTTATTGCCATTCTTTCCTGGTCTGTGTGAATCCAGGCAATAATTTATTGCCATTCTTTCCTGGTCTGTGTGAATCCAGGCAATAATTTATTGCCATTCTTTCCTGGTCTGTGTGAATCCAGGCAATAATTTATTGCCATTCTTTCCTGGTCTGTGTGAATCCAGGCAATAATTTATTGCCATTCTTTCCTGGTCTGTGTGAATCCAGGCAATAATTTATTGCCATTCTTTCCTGGTCTGTGTGAATCCAGGCAATAATTAATTGTAATTACTCACTTTACTACAATTACTTCCAAAATATAAAGCGGAGACTTTCAGCAATTCATGTAGCAAATCTCCCAGCTAAGCCATTTTTCAAGGCAATGTCGGTTAGTCCGGACATTTGTCGTTTCGTAAACGGTCTATAAAATTTTGATGAGTCTGGGAGGGTAACTTAAAACGAGTTAGAGAGATAGTTGAATTTAAATATCTTTGTAGCGGACTGTATCCCTTACGTAGCATTAGAAAATTGTTTTATTTATTTATTTATCCGTTTATTTTAAGCATCAAGGCCCATAAAAACACATACAATACAATACTGAATTATTATAAATTAAGACACCCAATTGGCAAAAGCCTCCCATAAATGTATATTTGTACGCCAAATGGCAAAACACAGAGAAACTTTACAACAATTGTAACATCTTGTAGACTGTTGGAACCTATGTTTATAAATAAAGACTATTGATTGATTGGTTGATTGATCAATATAACTTAAAAATAATTTATACAGGGTATATCGTGGATAACCTCTTATGGGTACCTAACCTATTATACTTAACATTATGAACAACATTTACTACGGGGCAAACAGGAAATCGCGAAAAAATAAATCTGCTGTTCCCTACATTTATGTTCGCAAAACTCGTCAAAATGTAGGAAACAGCTGATTCTTTTTTCGCTATTTGAGATTTGGTCCCGTAGTAAAAGTTATTCATAATGATAAGTACAATGACCCCTTAAGAGGTTATCTATTAATTACGACACACCCTGTATACATAAAACATTAGGTACTACTACACTCACACACACTGTTACTACTAGCTGTAACTACGTATGGCTAATAGGGGCTAGGCCTCCCCCAAGCACCCCCACTTCGACCGGTTCTGTGCTTCTCGCATCCAACGGGTTCCTGCGGCTTTTACATCCAACGGGTTCCTGCGGCCTTCGCAAGGTCATCGGTCCACCTGGTGGCAGGCCTTCCAACGCTACGTTTTCGGGTATGCGGTCGCCACTCCAGAACCTTTCGGCCCCATCGGCCATCTGTTCTGCGAGCAATGTGCCCTGCCCACAGCCACTAAAGTTTGGCAATTCTTCGGGCTATGTTACCTTATCTTTTAATAAAATATTGTAATTCAGCAACAAGTGAGTAACAGGGAGAGAGAACATAATAGAGACTTAACATTTCGTTGTAAAAAAGAATCACATAATAAATGAAACATGTTCCTGTAAAGCATTTCAGCAGTTTATTCATTAACGTGAATGTTGAATATTACGTTATTCAGAAAGAAATTCCCATGTGTGGCGTTCATTACTTTTTCAACGAATCCTTTCGGAAGATCTGTGTGAGTCTGTGTGTCCCTTAGGGGCTGATAGTGAAGTCAGTGGCTTTAATAAATTAGTATTAGTAGACGCGAAAACTGGAGCCATGATTTAAGCACATGATTCTAGAACCGCTAGCGAAGAATAGTCGATTATAAAAAAAAAACTACTGTGTCATAGAAAAGTGCAATTCTTGCGCGGTAAAATGTATGAAGAGCAATTTTTAAGTGAAAACTTCTTTAAGCGCGTTAAGCATTTTTTGAGATGGGAAACAACCATTGAACTCGCGACACTTTTACCGACACCACGATACATTGGGATGTGTTCGGCTGTTCTCGGGATACACTCGGTTTTAATGTAAGTACATGCGATATTTCAATGAGTGATGTCAAAGTATTCTGTTTGTGTTTTGTTTTCACTTCTCTCGGCACCGTCACTCCCGGAGTACCACTTTTTATTTTTTTATATCCGACTAAAAATTTTGATGGGTGTACATGTACACTCAACAAAAGAGATAAGTATGCGTTATCGTCGGATATAGATGAAGTTTAGTAAAAACCGATGGATGTTATCGACTGAAATTTAATTTGAATTTGAAACAAAATTAATTTAGAAAAACAGCTCATTTAAGCTGTTTTTTTTTTCTAAATTAATGTTGTTTTTAACCGACTTCAAAAAAAGGAGGAGGTTCTCAATTCATCGGAATCTTTTTTTTTTTTTTATGTATGTTCCCCGATTTCTCGAAGACGCCTGGACCGATTTGGAAATTTTTTCTTTTGTGTTTATAATTAAATTTTATTCGAGAACATCCATCAGTTTCTTACTAAAACTTCAATTATATCTGACGATCCTGCCTACTTATCTCTTTTAAATTTGTTGACTGTACATGTACTAAATCCAAGTAACAGTCGTCGCCCTGTATATACTTACCTACTGTAAAAAGCCACAACTTACTGTAAAATCCTCGGCAAAACGAGACCATCTTCACGAAGGTGTTAAGTGACTAATGTACGGAAAGGGTAATTAATTACTTCGTTTTTCCTTTTGCTCGGCTCGTAAAGGTACTATGTTAAATAGTCTATAGTCTTCCTCAAAGCTTGAGCTGTTAAATGCAATTAAATGCCATTGTTAGCTCCAGATATAGCGCTTTTATACAGCATGTAACAAAAACCCTGTCAGATCCTTAAGAGTATTATTCGGCATTGTTCTGCGTACACATACCTATATGTATTATGTAACCATTTAATGGATTGAGATTATTATTTTTCCCCAGTGAATAAGTATAATAAAATAAAAAAATAAAAACTGATCAAAGGCAACACTGATCGCTCGACAAAGTTCACCTACGGTTTTGTGTCAAAGAAACCGCCTGAGCGAGACGGTTTGTATGACGGTTTGCTTTGTCGCGTGCCGCCAAACAAACTTTTAACGATACCTACGCTACGTCAACGACCTTATGACACATGATCTTTGGTATCAGCTGACGTTATTTTGTAGGCATAGTGATCCGGATTTCAGACCTTACTCTGTTTATCAAGAAACAATTAATTGAATTAAATGCTGGCTGTTGGCTTTTTTTAATGTGATGTGCTTTTGGCAATGTAGTTACCGACTGCAGGTATCAGTTCATTAAAATATTCACTTGTTGTTGTTGCATACTTCGGCGATCGTGCTCCACATGTCCACCTCCACCACATTTACACAATCGACACCTTTTCACTAAATTTGCAAGTACTCTTTGCAGCGCACTTGTGTTCGATTTAAGTGAGTCGAAAGCTGCCACAATCCGAGCTGTTCGTCGATTTCCACGTTGTGATCTCGTGGTCTTCCAGCTTCAGCGGTCTGCGACTCGTGCCCATGAACACTGCCTGTGGTGTACACACGGTTACGTAGGCGTTGTCATCATTTGATATTGTTCGCGAAACGATAGCTTCACGTGATAGGTACGGACGTCCGATCGAAAGCGCCTAGACGGAAGACGGTCAGCAAGTAGCGTGCCGGTAGACAACTAGTCGGCGACATCAAAGAGTTGGCGACTAGTTGAAAGAGTGTTCACAACGCGGTAGTGTAGGCCGGTGTTCTTTGAAATAAAAATAAAAAGATTTTGCCAGCGGGTGGAGTGTTGTCAACTTATGAAAATTTGTCATATTCAGTGTTAAATTTCGCACACACACACTCACAAACTTTCGCATTTATAATATTAGTGTGATTTAGTTCTGTTTAGATATAGATTTACATAATAAATTACGTAAACAAACTAACAAATGTACGTCACAAATTCTCTTTATGAGCTAAACTAGAGTAAACGGAAGCGTTTCGCCTGAATATAATAATGAGAGTCACCCCACCTTCCGACGTGGTGTCGCAACCAAATTCCTACGTGACACACAAATGAATTATTTTATTCAATTCATAAAACAGAGGCACGTTAAAATGACCCTTGCATCCGGAAAACGGACCATCAAGTTTCATGATCGAATCGAGGTACCACAGTAGGTACATGCAAACTGTGTACCTACTCGGAAAAACAATGCTCTCTCTGCCCACCCAAAGAATAGCTGCTAGGAATTGGACAGCTGTTATGTTTTGACAGGTTTTGGCATATAGTAAAAGCTGTGGTAAAAGCCACACGCATGGAGGAACATTTATAAAGATCAAATTGCTTCCAGTAGGAAAGTTACTAGACTCTCACGGTGTATCGAGTGAAACTGCTGAGAAATCCTATCATCAGATTAAAAAACATTTCAAAACACGTTATTTACGCTAAGAAAAATCTGAGAGACAATAATTTGTGCTGTCATATCACAGTATTACAATATTAGAAAATATTGTAATACTGTGGTCATATTTTATCAACAGATAATGAGGTGATAAAATATCTAATATATAAAATTCTCGTGTCACAGATTTCGTTGCCATACTCCTCCGAAACGGCTTGACCGATTTTGATAATTTTTTTGTGCTTATCCGGTATCTATGAGAATCGGCCAACATCTATTTTTCATCAACCTAAATCGAAACTTACGCGGGTGAAACCGCGGGGCGCAGCTAGTATTATTATATAATAACAGCCGCACGGGTCGATCGGTCATGTTAAGGGGCAATGTTGAAAAAAATGTGTTTTTTCAATTTCGTGTAACTTGTTAAGTATGTGGAATAGGGATTTAACATTTTGATATATGTTTTTTGACTCTTTGATCTAGTATCGTTTATAAGAAATACACGATTCAATGAATTTTTATCGATACAAGAAAATTGCAAAGTTATATCTATTTTTTTACTTTTCACGGCGTAACGCTTAAGAGTTATTCAATGGAATTTATTTTAAAACATAGAGAATTATCATATCGAAGTTTACTACAAAGTAGTTTTAAATTTAATTTATTTATTTTGTTAAAAAGGAGTAAATTCATTTTGGCACATACGTTGTTTAATTCCGAGCGCACGCACATTATAGCCATCTCTCTTCTTTTGCATTTCAAAATGAATTGCATCACTTTCGCTCGCTTAGTAGGTTTTCGAGGTAGGCCCTTAAGATACGATTGCCGTGGTCGGTCCGTAGATGGGTGTCCATCTTTACATACCGAGACCCCACCGACGTCGGAAAGCACGTGAAGCCGTCCCGGCTGTCATTTTTAGATATATGGCAGTCGTTACGGGTCGTCAGAATCCCGAAAGTTTGACGACCAGTTTTACCAATGGGTATCGAATTACATGTAACTGAGTTATGGAGGTCAGATGGGCAGTCACTTCATGTAAAATACTGGTATTCAGCTGCATCCGGTTAGACTGGAAGACCGAAAGGCTAGGCAGATTGAATGACGTGATAAAATAAATACTCTGTTGTCTAACGACATAGTTGTGACAGAAGCCGTATCTAAAGTAACCGAACCGGAAAAGAGTGTCATAAAAATAACTACTGCCTTACGAAGTCATTAAAATGAATGGTCTTGAGTATTTCAGACAAAAATATATGACGGGCGCGTACCAGGGGATCATAGATCATGCGAAGTTGCCACAGTTCCAGGTAAAGTTGGATATCACTACGAGTCTCCGGTGACGCACCATAATGTGACTTTCCTGAGGAACTTTTTCGCGTTTTTCTGAGGCGTAATATGATGAACGGAGCGGCCATGTCACGATAATGTTGTTTTGTGATTATATCGTAGAACAAGACAAAAGTAACTAGTATTTTTGTGATCTAATATTTCTTTTTGGTTGAAGTAAGACGGTGGAAAGTATCTGATAAAAGTTTGCTGTTTTTCCTTGTCCAATGTAATATTAGTACAGCTGCTAAAAATGAAATAAAATAAAAATGAGTGTGAAAGAGCAGTGGTGGCACAATGATAACGACCGCAACTTACGAGCTGCTGGTTCTGGGTTCGACCCAAACGTGCACTTTGTGTAAATTATTTCATCACCACTGCTCTCAAAATGGTAAAAGAAAACATCGTGCGGAAAACGGCATGTCCTAGAACTAAAAATTTTAAGACATGTGACATCCATCAACTCGCACTGGGCCCGCCTGGTGGATTATGGCCCAGTCTCCTCTCACAGAGAGGAGGTCGTGTCCCATAAATTTTGTGTTAAATTGTTGATGCCATAGCCCCCGCTGAAAAAAACAGTATTAATTTTTTTGTAAAATTGTTTATTTTATTATTTTATCAGACTCTTAACAACTTGTAATAACCGCTACACTAGTTCTGTATAATTAGTACAGCTAATAAGCTATGGTGCCTAATGTCTGTGAACGGAGCTCCTTTCAAAATTGTGTTTATCTTTTGCTTGAAAAAGCATCGATTTTGTATTCTGGCGTTCGGTTTACGTATCCTGTTTCCAGAATAAATAAAGCTGCAAACATCTCCAGGAACGCCTGAGTGAGTGTTTATAGTGACAATAATGTAGAGTAGCGACAGTTTTCTTCCCTGAACACCATTAAGTAAAGCGACCCACAGATAAGGTAGGCTGCACGGCAATGGTAACAAAACTAGTAGCTATAGCCTCGAATTATATTGAAACTCCGTACTACACTAGGCCAGCTAAAGGTCAAAGTGTTACTACTGACGTGCTGTCGACTGTACCCCGATTCTTATACCTATGCATGAGACAAGAAACGGCTGACACCAAATAAATGTCTATTTTAGATTTCCAGTTGGTTTTGGCCCAATACTTTAAAGATTACTTTGCACTATGGGTACCAGGAGGGCATAAACCCGTAAGAGCATTTTATCCTTCCCCTTCGACCATGATTATGAAATATTTATTTGTGCGTCAGTTCTGCGCATGTGTACGTCTATTTTTGTTTTGTGAAGTATTTTATGTGCGTTTACTTTGAGTGCCGTGTTTTTCCACACTACTGAAAATTGGTGATATCGGGGCAAAATATTGAAATGGAACGCGACTAACCAGTGGCGTTAGGAGTTTTTATGTAGTTTTACTAAATACGAACTGCCGCACTTTATTTGAACCCATCAGTTACTAAACTAGAACATTTTAAGCTGTCTTTGAAATAAGCCAAAAAGAAAGATGAATGAATAAAATATATATTTCCGACACGCACGGGAAATAAAAACAGTAAAAAACTACCAAATAAAACTGACGAAATTTACGTATTTTTTTCGAATTGACTAAACATTAAAAAAAACATTTGTGAGGTCAAAAATACCTATCTCAGCATTAAGCTACGACATTTAAAAAATAAATACAGCAGCGCTGGTTTTCTGATGCCACACGGATAAATCTATAGACAATTCTATAAATATCACTAGGGGAATAAATAAAAAAAGGTCCTCGTGTTCTTACTTTCAAGTTGTAGACATTAGTAGGCGGTGGTCTGAATCAATCTATTTATAAAGCTGAGACAACTCCTTGTCCGGTCTCGGCTGGCATTGTAGGTACATATCGGTAGTCGGTGTTATCATTTGTTGGGTTGCCAATAAAGCCTTGATTTACGGACCAACACACAAGTTTGGTGTAATAGCAGCAAAACGATTTATTTTTATTGCAAAATGGGCCTACTCTCTTGAGCTCGATCTTGCCTTATGGAAAGCGATGGATGAAGTCTACGACGGAACGAGTATGCCGAGATAATGCCTGTTCCCTCTTGCTTTGAAGGTTGAAGGGTTATATGTATAACACGGACGCTTGCAGAGAGTTCCACACTTTTTCTCCACGATGTTAATAATCTGTCAAATCCACCGACTCACGTTATTCGGGATAGCGTTCATTCGGAATAACGTGATTCGGGATTGCGTTCATTCGGAATAACGTGATTCGGGATTGCGTTCATTCGGGATAAAGTGATTCAGGATAGCGTTCATTCGGAATAGCCTGATTCAGGATAGCGTTCATTCGGGATAGAGTGATTCGGGATAGTGTACATTCGGGATAGAGTGATTCGGGATATCGTTCATTCGGGATAGAGTGATTCGGGATGGTGTACATTCGGGATAGAGTGATTCGGGATAGCGTTCATTCGGGATTTCAAGTTTCGGCCTAACGTATAAGAGTCTATAATCCATTTCAATTCTCCATTTCAACACACGAATAAATAAGGTAAGTCGAGAGAGGCGTCTATGTATACAATTATGGTTCGAATACCCATTGGAAATGAGTATTCGAATCATAATTTTATAGACGGCTGCATCAAACAAAATTATGCAAATGGCAATATTACTGAAACGTACAAATTGACGATTATAAACCAAATCGATTGTTACAAATCATATCGGTTGAAAGGCAAATTAATCATACCGTATTGACAAAACTAACTAAACAGTCGTTTGCATAACAAATGCAGTGTACATCACTTGTAAATTTTGTGTATCGATAAATTTTGAATCGATGTTTGTTCACTTGCTTGGTGTGTTTGTTAGCAATTTGGTACAGTGATGATAACCACCCAACGAAGGTAAAACAATTGGTGTGGATTGAATTACTTTTTTTGTCTTTTACCCGGCAGTAAAAAATGATTTATTTTCGTTGGATCCCACTTTTGAATCCCAGTTTAATAATACTAAAGTTAGCTAGGTAGTAAGCTTTTGTTTTTTAAAGTGTTGTATGTGGTTAAGGTGAGCTATTCCACTCAGAGCACTGATTTCAACCGCACTTGGACGAACCGCACCTGAGCACTTCCACTAACCGCACTGAAGCAAAATTTTGTAACGTGCGGTTCGGTGCAATAATTCCTCGTTATTGTTATCGTTATTTCTTTAGTGATGGGATATACTTTTTTGTTCAAGGCATTATTAAGCTAACGATATCGATACAAATCAGCAGAAGTTAAGTCTTGTAACGGATGGGTCAGGATATTAAAAGGGATTCCATTGAGGGTTATATTTTTATAGTTTTGCTACACATTTCACAACTTAACGTGCAGATGTCGGGGTCTCTTGACTAAGCTCAAATCATACATACGTGTCAATCTATAAGGCTGCCACGTTAGTGCTAGCGCGCTCCGGAAGCCTGTTAAGACGGACCGCTATGTTATTAAGACATGTTTTTTAAGGAAAAATATTTTTTCAGGATTACATTGGCCAGGAACGTACTTTTGGTTGGAGATTGGTGGAGGTTGGATTTTATGAAATAATATTCTTAGTAATCCGTGCTGTGCTTGTGTCTAACGGTCTCTCACAGGCGACTACCTCAGAAACTTTTTAACATATGATTTTTTATTGAGCATGAAGTTAGATGATAATCACTACACCTTATAATAAAAAGTTTTTTACAAAAAAAAACAACCGACTTCCAAAAAGTGTCGTTGGTTCTGCATTTTCGTTTATTGACACCGACTTCCGAAATTAAAGTTATTTAGCAGTTTGTAGTGTTTTTTTTTTGGAAGTCGGTTGTTTTTTTTGTAAATAAGTTTTTGTTTTTTACTTTTTAGTGGGAGAGTTTGTAATTTATCTAAGTTACAATAGCCTAATGTCAACTGCTCTACAAAATATTGCTTTTGAATTTTTAGATTTTTGTTGATTTTTCAAAAACTGCTTGTCAAATTTCGAAACAAATTTCATGGGACCATTTGGGAAGTATACCCTTTCCAACAAAAAAAGAATTTTTCAAATCGGTTGGCAAGCGACGGAGTTATGCACGAACAAACATAAAAAAAAAAATACAAACATCCGAATTGAGAACCTCCTCCTTTTTTAGAAGTCGGTTAAAAACAAACTCCCCCTGCCGAGTGTGACTGTTTGTCTGAACTCTATAAACTCAAAAACTGCTCAACGGATTTTCACACAGTTTTCACCAATAGACTGAGTGATTTATGAGGAAGGTTTGGGTGTATAATTAATTAAGGTTTTGTGTAAATTGGCTGAAATATGACGATGATTGTTGATTGTACCCAATTTTTTTTTGTTTAGCCTATATTATCCCACTGCTGGGCAAATGCCTCCCCCAATAGAGTTTTATAAAACAATGTATAAATGGGATATTTTCCGCCATCTACGCGGGCAAAACCGCAGGAAAAAGCTAGTCTCATTATAATAATTGTAGTTTCGATGGAAAACTAGATACGAGTTATTTAAGGCATACCCCCACAGCGCCACCACCGTTATTTTAGGGTTACGTGGGGCATATTTCCCACGAAATAGATTTATCTAGGTATTCCATTCTTCTCCCTATGTGCCAGACATCTAGATTTAGGCTTGATTGAGCAACAAATATCGTGTGCGAAATTCGAAAACCAAACTATTTATGTCTCATAAGTCTTGATTCCGTGGAAAAATAGGGATAAAAATTCTGTCTTAATCCAAGTCGTGGTTTATACATGTTATCCGTTTAGCCGATTTAGCGTGAAAGCGTAACAAACAAACATAAAAATCAAATGTTTTCTCTTTATATTATTAAGTTTTGACTTAGGCCTGCAGAGCTAAAGCTTCCCAGAGCTGATTGCTAGTTCTAGACCTGAATTACATGTGCTGCATACAAGCCTCTTGCCAATTACTAGCACTATTCTAATCCCCGTCAGTTTCTGAGTTAACAACAACACAAAAGGTTCGTATTACATCGAATATTGAATAGTTATCTCACTGAATACATCTTCCGGGGAAATTGAAGTGACTGACTGGCTAGCTGTGTGAGTGATGAAGTCTTCAATAACGCAGCCTGAAATATAGTATCAATCAATCAACTCAGCCTATTGCTGTAAACTGCTGGTCATAGGTCTCTCCCAGGCTGCGCCACAACACCCTGGCCTCCACCTTCCGCATCCAGTCCGTCCCAGCCACCTTCTCTAGGTCGTCCGTCCCTCTAGCTGGGGGGCGCGGGCGTCCCACTCTACGCTTGCCAATACGCGGTCTAACTCCAGAAGGCCAATTCTCGTATGGCGGCGACAAACAAATGTCAAAAACTTGTCAAATGTAGGGAAATTATAAGTATTTTTGACAGATTGAGACTGAGATCAGGCTGTGAACGTTCTTAAAATTACGAGAATTGCCCCTCAGGACTCGTCTGCTCTATCGGCCATCGGTCCTTCGAAAAACATGGCCAGCCCAATGCCTACTCTGCAAGTAATGTCGGTAACTCCGGTTCTTTGCAAGATAATTTCATTCCTGATTTTATCCTTCCAAGAGACACCGAGCATAGCTCGCTCCATAGCGCGCTGAACGACCTTGAATTTGACGAATATACTAGCTGTAATTTAATTTCTTGGTCGTCTTTTAGGGGGTTAAAGTACTTACTGATGAATTTAAATAATATTCACCAGCTCTAAAATAAAAATATCTGTGGGGCAATTCTCGTAATAACATCGCATTCACAGTGTGATCTCGAGTCTCAATGTCAAAAATTCCTCTAATTTCCCAATCTTTTTTACATTGATTGTGGCTGATATGAGATTGCGACTCGATTTTTAACCTTTTTAATTACGAGGAGAATTTACTAGCCTTCTCTTTCATACAAAATTGCAAGTTGTAGTACCGTGTGTTGTAGTTTGTATCTTTTTGTTTAGTTATTTTGGCCACAAATTAATAATTAAAAATCATTGTTATTTATAATATTTGCACGCTTGACATGTCTGACGCTTTATTATTTTTATATATTATCCTGCATGCATTTTATTCTTGTACAGCGTACCTACACATGTTTGAGCAAATAAGTATATCTTACGTTGTCTTACGTAGTGAAAACTTTTAATTAATGTATATTTTACTTTTAGTCTTGGTCTTATCTTCAAGCAGATGTAATTTTTACTATGTCGGATGTCTTCTGATTGCTGTCTTATCATAATTAGAAAAAACTTTTAGCAGATGTACCTAATTTTAACTATGTCAGACGTGCTCTGATTGCTTACCTGAGTCTTATATATTATTACCTAGGGAAACTTTTAGCAGATGTAATTTTTACTCAGTATGTAATAATTGTATTGGTCTGATTGCCTTTTTTACCCTGATATAGAAAATGGAACTAAAACTCCGTAATACCAACACGAGAACTAAAAAAACACCGATGGGTACTACAGCCTGTAAAAATTAATATGAGTGCCCAAAAAACTTCAGTTCCGACCAACATTCGAAGTAAATCCTAACAGCAGGTGCGACTTACTGCCGACTTGAATACAAGTAGACTTTTGGGGCTCATAACGACATATTTGAACGTTATTTCTCTTGGTAACCAGTAAAAAGTGTCACGAAAAACTTTTGTGCCCGAAAAGTTACATGGATCACTATTTTTTTGGCTTAATTGTTACCGGCCAAGTCTCTTTTTATTGGGTTAGAAGAGATACGAATCACTTATTTGCACAAAATATACGTTTGATCAGATGTAATAAAATGGTTGTTCATGCACACTTGCATAGTCCATATTTTTCCTGTTTCATCATCATCTACTTACAGCAGTCCAATGCTGGGCATAGGCCTCACCTATTGCACGTCATTTTATTCGATTTTCTCGATTTTGCCTGTTTAGTGCATGGAAATTAGTGTTACATTAATAATTCCTAGATAAGTAGGTTTTTAATAAAATTTACAACTATGTACTGTACTCAAATAAATTACAAGAATAACACTACGAAACTATAACATAATTATGCTGATCTTGTCTGTGACTTTGCGGGCTAACATTCTCCATCCTATTCGCATTTTAAACACCCTGTTATCAAACCCCAACATGAAAGGCTTTTCCTTAATAAACTGAACGTTTCGTTATGTTCAGAGCAAGTTGGTGACTTCAGGTCAATAACTCCAAGTTACATACAGATTTGAAATTGCAACTTAGCCCCAAACAGATTATACTATAATTATGCTCTCACGACTCACCCACACAGCATGTGCGGTTACTATTATGTTTAACAACACACTGCTTCGTAGGTGATTTTTACCTCAAAGGGTTGGTAGGAGTGTGAAGTACTCCCAACGTACAGGGGGCCTAAAAAGGCCACTTTGGCAGAATCATAAAACAATTCATACCTATCACACAATTTCATCTGTATGACAGTTTTGTATGGAGATTCGTAAAATGCTATATGTACACCTCTACCTAACTCTTCAGGGATATACAGGTGTGAAACTGTCAAACAGATGAATTGAGTGATATGAATTGTTGGATTTTATGATTCTGCCAAAGTGGCCTTTTTAGGCCCTCTGTTCAGTGCAATAATTGCAACCGAACAGCTCAGCATTTTTGCCTGCGTACATTTCCATAAATGCATGTATTGCAGCCATTCCCAGGTAGTACGTGTTCTACTACCAAACACGTTATTTATTTATATAATACTTCAAGCACCAATGTACACAGACATTTTCTACCAGTCAACCTTTGGGCAATGCCGCGTTGCAGAGACAAACAGTGGTAGGTGCAATTATGAAAATTGAGAAATAATTATTTTAAATATACGCTTATACCTATTAAAAATAAGTATAAATATAATATATACCTAATTGCATACATATAAGCAAAAATAAATATACATAAATACATGAATATACTAAAAAGAAATATGACAAACAATGAGAAAATATTACCGTTGTCATATGTTACTGCCAGCTACTTGCCAATGCGTTACTCAAACCAAACCATGCAGATCAAACCATCTTAGTGCTAATTTAGCTCAGATTTACCATTTCATAATATTATAAACAGCCGCAACTTACGAGTTGTAGGTCGTAGGTTCGAACCCAGACAGGCGCTTTACTTTGTGTAAATTATTTCATCACCATTGCTCTCCAAACGGTGAAAGAAATTATCGTGAGGAAACCGGTATGTCGTAGAACCAAAAATTCGAAAACATGTGACATCTACCAACCCGCACTGGGCCCACGTGGTGGATTACGGCCCACTCCCTCTCACAGAGTATCCCAGCAGTACATTATACGCTGATTATGTATGTATATAATATTATAAATAGTATTCAATATAGCCTTTAAACCATAATAGTTCGTATCATTAAATCAGTGATCGTAAACCAACAACCAAACCAGAACCAGTACCTATAATACCAAATCAACAAAATATCAACCAACCTTGAAGTTAATACTAAACCACTCAGGTACTACATTCTACACGTAGACACTACACATACACATCAAGCTATATTTCCAGTTTTAGCTGACCTCGCATTGCGTTTTTCGTGCAATCAGAAGTCAGCTTATACTGGTTATGTATAACTTGACGGCTGTAGCCATGTGTACATTTAACCTCCAAGCAGGCGCGCGGCGTATGATCGACCGCACTCGATACATTTTCGTCCTTTATATCGTTATTTCTTGTCGCAGTTATTTCCCATCCCTATTAGCCTGTCATTGTTTCACTGTGGACATAATTAACTGTTTAGCTCCCCTCCCCGTACCCTCCAGAGTGCATAAATCGTATTTGTTTTAGTTGCGGTGCCGGCGTCGAAAGTACGCAAGCACGCGAATGTTAGAGGTACCTATAAGAAAATTTATGATGCCAAATTACTTACTTATCCAAATAAAATTAGAATGTTATTTTGATTTTATAAAAAAAAAAATGTTTTAGCGTAATTATAATGTGATAAATACAAAAAAAAAGAAAAGTGTTTTAAATCCCTGAAATATCCCCTAAGTCTTTTAGGTAACGCGCGACTGCTGGCGTTACAAATGACCGCGCGCCCGCGTGAAGGTTAGGTATAACGTTTTAAATTAAACTTATGGAATCGAGAATTATCGGATACGTTACCGTGCGTAATTTAACTGGAATCAATTTCTAATCATTGTCCGAGGCGTCCGAGCTAGGGCACGCCGCGATAGCGGCGGTAAGGCCCCTCTTTGAGGAGTGGCTAGAGACACAGCGCCCTCACCTACCGCCTGACGCAGGTCCTCACCGGACACGGATGTTTCGGGAGGTTCCTGCACATAATCAGGCGGGAGGAAACGCCCGGGTGTCACTACTGCGAGGATCGCCCAGAGGACACGGTGGTGCACACGGTGGAGGTCTGTCCCGCTTGGGCAGAGCACCGCCGTGTCCTCGTAGAGGCGATCGGCAGCGGCGGCGACCTCTCGCGCCCGGCCCTGGTCCAAGCCATGGTCCGGGGCGAAAGGGAGTGGGAGGCAGTCACCTCCTTCTGCGAAGCAGTCATGCTAGCGAAGGAGGTGGCGGGATGGGCGAGGGAGAGAGCGGAGAGAGCCGCCCGTCCCAGCCGCCGCGGTAGACGCCCCGGGCGTCGGGAGCCGCGTGACGACTCCCGGCCACCGTAGGCGCGGGCCTGCGGACGGCGAGTAATGGGTAGCTCGCCGTCCGATCAGGACCAGGCCCGTGCCGGACGGCGCGTATGTGTTCCACGCGCGCCTCAAAGAGATGTCAGCAACAACGGAGGGGCCCGTCAGGGCCGAAGCCTGCCGGGGCAGCGGGATTGTCCGAAAGTTTTACCGCTGCCCCGGAATATAAAGGGCTAAGGAAGGAACACGGATGGGTTTTAGTCAGTAAGAGTCTGACACTCCCTTCCGCTCCACCCAGAGCGGGAGGGGTCATTTGATCATTTCCCATCATCAGCTGTGACGCAAACGTCTTGTTGCCTAGCCTATATAAGGCGATATCTTCCTGAATTTACAACTGCAATTACATGATTTCTACTTCAGTACGAGGCCACCTAAATATCTCCGACCCCGCCTAATAAAAAGATTTGTGCGTGCAAGTCTTCGCACCAAAATTAAACACATAAATATAAAGTGAAAATCAATTTGTCCACTTTACGATTCTTTTCTCACTGTTTTTTACTACTTTACAGCTTTTTCGCTTTCTTATATAAATCGTAAATCTATTTACATAACGACTGTCGTTAGGTTTATTAAGGCGGATCTGAATTATCCACTTCAGTTGCTTTTTATGTTGACATTTTTAAAGCGAGGACGACTCAATGAAGTTACTGATTGAGGGTGATGTTTTTTTAAGAGGGATGGGCACTTGGGCAGCGTTCTTCTGTGTCTTTAAAACAGCAATTCATTTGATTGATTTCATTTTCAAATATCTGAGCAATTAACAAAACGCACTTATCCTTAGCTACATTATCACTGCATTAGCACTGATTTTCTGAGTAATAATGATAATAAATTTAATGGATGGTTTTTAGTTGTTTTGGATATAATACCACCGTTCATTTAGTCTACCCACCGCAATTCCCCCAATTAAATCAATTCGTCGATTTTAAAACAGCCTATATCGTCCATTGTCATTCAAATCTAACCTCTATTTATAGGCCTGTACTGTGGCCTATTCTGTGAAGGTCTATAGTTTGCTATAGTAGTTTAGCAAGACGATCCCGAGCTTAGAGGTTACGTGATGGGCTTAACGCGGCAGGCTGTGCTGCAAAGCTGAGCTAATTCTGCGAAGTACTGAACATTTGGAGTGTATTCAGGAGATTAGCCTGTGAACGCTGATCTTACGATGGGTACTGTTTATCTGTTGGTTAATCTATACAAATAAATATCAATATAATTGAAATGTCTCTTTGTAATGTCTAAATATTTTACTAAATGGATATGAAATTATATAATACCTTATATTTTACTCACTGTAAGCCTATGAATCACTCATAGGCTTATATCTCACTGTAACACCATGGTGACGCAACCATGGTTGCCCTGCCAGCAAAATATAATTATGCAGCTTTATGGTGGGTATCTCACCCAGGCGTCCAATCGGATGCGCAACCAACCATCATTTTTTTGGTAGTGTGACCATGGTTGCGGCCGCCATCTAGTGAGATAGGACCCATAATGTGGCACACTCCAAAATAATATTATATTAACAGTGGCCATAAGCCCATAAACATTAATACGATTGATCGACCGCCGTTTAAATTATTATAGTATAATTAATTGCTTTATGCTTGCCGCGGTTGGTCTGTGGATGGGTGACCATCTTTACATAACGAGTCTCCTCCGTGCCTCGGAAAGCACGTTAAGCCGTTGGTCCCGGCTGTCATTCGTAGATCTTTGACAGTCGTTACGGGTTGTCAGAAGCCCGAAAGTCTGACAACCAGTCTTACCAAGGGGTATCGTATTACCCAGTAACTGGGTTGTGGAGGTCAGATAGGCAGTCGCTCCATGTAAAATACTGGTATTCAGCTGCATCCGGTTAGACTGGAAGCCGACCCCAACATAGTTGGGAAAAGGCTAGGCAGATGATGATAATTGCTTTATGCTAAAACCGAGAATTAGGTTTAATTTCCGTTCAAATTCGTCAAATGGTTTGGCTAGTGAATAGAAATGTGAAATTCATTCAAACATACATAAAGTCGAACATATAACCTCCTCCTTTTTGGAAGTCGGTTAAAATGGAAATAGTCTTGCGACATGTTAAGGGGCATTCAAGGGAAGTGAAGTTGTGAAAGAATGCAATGGTACCTACCCCAGATATGGCAAAAGCAACAGGGGAAGACAATATAAAAGATGGAAATATAAATTCCACACACACAGCGCTCCAAATTGGATAAGAATTGCGAAAGGTTGAGAACTCAGTGGAAGTTGTTAGAGGAGATGCTGCTGGGGAGTTTGTTGCGCCACTTCTTCATCCCAGCGAAAGGACTAGGAAGTAGTGAAGGGCAGGCGTTTTAGGGGACTGTCTTTTGTAATTTTGATGTTGGAAAAGTGATTTTCAGCCTAATTTTAATAAATGACTTTTGATTTTGATTTTGGAGGCCTTTTCCAAAAAGCGCACTGAACTAAGAGACATTCAGTAAACTACTGAAAAAATGCAAAAAATATTTGAATAATAAGGTCTTATCATTATTATCGAAAGTGTTGACATTTTTAAATAACAGATTAAATTGTTATTACTAAAGTTTTCTAAATCGATTTAAGAACCCAAATCTGACCACACCTAATGCCCTGTTTACACAAGCCACAGAAAACGAAGTCTTTTCCCCCATTTAAAAGCGTTCTTTTCATCCTCACTTCGTTCGAAGAGAAATTACTTCGCCTTGAAATAGAGAAATATTTTCCTAAGACCGACCAAGGTGCTCAATGAGGGTGAAAAAGAAACATTTCAAGTTTCACCTCGTTACCCGCGTGTTTCCCTGTTCTCTGCAACTACGTGGAAACTGGATATTTTGAATTGTTTATTTAACTAACATCTAGATTCTAGACTTTTTATCTAACGTAAACGTATTTTTTTTATTTATAATTGCGTAACACACTATCAGTAGCAATGAATTTCATTTTGACAGTTCAACAACATTCATTGCGTTATTTAGGTTGTTGACCACACACATTTTTCGAACATATGAAGCAATGGATTAGCAATATCCTTCAAAATTATTCAGATTGGGATTGACGCAATAACTCAAAGCAGCTGTTCACATTTATTACAAATAAGCTTGCTCAAAGCAAACAATTGGACACACATGCTATTTAAGCATCGGCTCTCGTCCAAAATGAAAGCTTTGCAAGAAAATACAAATCAAAACAATGGTTCCCTAACCTTACAAATATATAGTAGTGTCAGTTTAGCATGCTCGGTAGCATGCTCGAAAATCAAACGACTGTTGATTTTTGAGCATACTCAAAATGACCATATTTACGCAATTACCACGCCGCCGTACCATGCTGATATTAAAATAAGTTTATCGGTTGCAGTATTTTTATCTCACAAAGCGACATGCGCTTTACTTGTGTTTACCAAGTGTAAAAATACGCTGTGAATGTGTGCATGATAACAAGGTAGCGTCACCAAATGACACGCATACGCACACACACACGTTTCCGACTTCGCCTCTGTCTCGGGCGGTACATACTGAGAGCTCCTGCGCTTACACTCACATTCACAGCGTCTTTGTCTACACTTGGTTAACACAACTAAAGTACGCGTCGCTCCGTGAGATAAACATATTATATAAGTTGATGCTTAACTTATAAGTTTTAAACGCGTTGCAAAATCCAAACCAAAAACAGCAATTTTTAAAATTAAGTAACTTCATTTTTAACTTTGCCGGAAGAAAGTTTACTAAACAAGGGACTTTCGCCTTTTCCAAAAACAGGCTTACATGCTAATGTTCCGGCCGGAAAAAGAACTTGCTAAAATACGGGTTAACAAACATGTGGTCACTTAGATCTAAATAAATACAAGGGAAAGAGTGGTCCAAATAAATTGAAGTCAAAAGTGCGCACTTAAGGCGAAAGCATGAGGTTAGCCCGATAAATTAAACTTTCTTACGTTTTATGCAATTTGCAGGTCAGTATCAGGTTGTTAATTAAATTATTATTCGCAACAGAATTGGCCTCAAATGTCAAGATTTCATAAAATGATATCTAAGTATAAACTGTATTTGCTTCAGGAAAATCTAAATACACGTAATACAAATCAATAATAATAATCATTCAATAATGTAATATTATGAACTTAGAAAGTTGTATTGATTATTTTTATGATAATAATTCTATAAATAAATAATCATACTTCGATTAACCTGACAAAACCTGCAAATTGCAAAAAACGTGAGTTTCGCGGGATACCCTGATGCTTTCGCCTTAAGACCTTTATTTTATTCAATTATTCATGCAGTACTTAAATTATTATTTTGACCCCTAACCAGTCAGCTAAGAGGCACTTAGGCAAACAATGTGCCTTTTCTAAGGTCAATTGCTTCTTAGAACTATTGTTAGGACAAGATAATATGTATGTTGGGGTGAAGTGCTTTAAATTGTGTATGGCTTTGGGCTTCAATTTAGGGCCGGTTGGTTAACGTAACACACGTATGTCAAATAATAACAAGGCCATCATTTTGTAATTGTAATTTAAAACAACTCCTTTTTTTGTTTGACGATAGTTAGCGCCATTTTTGACGTATACGTGTGCGTCAAGTGGACGTGAAACAACACGCCCCTAGTGTTTAGAGTTCCCGTGGGGTAATTGCGTAACAGACTATCACTAGGAATGGCTTTCATTTTGACAGTTCACCAGCATTAATTGCGTTATGTAGGGGGAAGGTTGCCATGAATGGACTACTTAACTTAGGTACCTACGTTGTGTCGCAGACACATTATTCATACTTATGAAGCAATAGATTAGCAATACCTTTCAAAATTATTCAGATTGTGATATAAAGAGGAATTTTAAAATAATTACCTAATCTTTTTTTTGCGGCAATGAACAAATCACAGTTCTGGACATCATCACATTAGCTGTGTGACAGTTCTGTTGTTATAATACCCATGGCCATGTCTTATAGACAGCTCGCTAACGAACTTAACACAGCTATTTAATATTCTAGCACGAAATGTCACTGTGCTATTCATATAAGGAGAATTAATATTCCTTAGCAATGATGACACTGACAGGTCATGACCGCGGTTTATTAGTGCTGATCTCGTTCAGTTTCATAGATGAAATTCGCCCTAAGTAAGATGATCTAGGAGCTGTGGTGGCTCAGTGGAAACGGCTGCGACTTACGAGTTGTAGGTCGTGATTTCGAACCCAGACAGGCGCTTAACTTTGTGTAAATAATTTCATCACCACGGCTCTTAAAACGGCGAAGGGAAAAACATCGTGAGGAAACCGGCATGTCTTAGAAACATAAAATTCGAAGACATGTGACACCTACCAACCCGCACTGGGCCCGCGTGGTAGATTACAGCCCAATCCCTGTCGAAGAGAGGATATCTGAGTCCCAGCAGTGGGAACATTGTGGGCTGATTATGTTTTCTTTTTCTTGCCTGGTGATCTATGTATAAAACTGAAAACTTTAGTATCATTGCATATCAGTGCAGTTAGGTTACAGAAAATCCTGACTAATCCACATTGATTACCTACCTAAATAATATCACAAAGTTATCAAAACAATATCCCACACAATCAGCTAACAACCTGAGACGTACAAGACTTGCTTCATCTAATTATGATTAGCTCCAAGCTGTATCAAATATAATTAATGTTAGTTAGTTTCCTGGTTGCGTATGTTAAGCTCCTAGTTTATGTCCCAAAGGCTTCAAATTTCTCGCTAAGAGTAAGGAGGCTGATTAATAATTAATTACTTAGTAACGAATAACTAACTAAGTAACAGGGTGAAATTGATAACATGCGACAAATCGAAATGGAAGATTATCCTCATTATTATAAACAAATTTTACTATGGGACCAAACCTGAAATCGCGAAAAAAAATCAGCTGTTCCCTACATTTATGTTCGCATAACTCGTCAAAATGTAGGGAACAGCCGTTTTTTTTTCTGCTCGGTTCATCCTGGACAGTCACGCCCAACACTTTATTTGACTGGCCAATTCTTCGCTTTGTAAAAGACGATTGAAAGATTTTTTCAAGAAACATTCACTTTTGTATTGGAGCTGATAATAATTTCTATATTTACATGGTGATTAATTTATATGATATACACATAAATAAAGAGTATTCTATTCTACTGATAATAAAGTCCTGAAGCCACCAATCAAAATCACTTTTTTTTCCGGTGCGCAGTGGAAATCCTCATCGACTTCCTCCGTCGTGGGAATGACAGAGGGGCATGCCGGACTCTTACCGGCTAAAACCACGCGGTGTTCAACATCTAACTATGGCCGGGGGTCCCGCACCCCCGGCCATAGGTAGATGTGGAACACCGCATAAGCATTCATTCCACCTCAACCCGCTGTTCCTCAGCGGGTCCCACCTCCCCGTGCGGACACCAATTAAAATCACTACTGTATTATTTAGACAAATAATTTCTCAGAAGTCTTGACCTTTTCAGGATCTCGTTTAGATACCAAAGATATACCTCGGATATTTTATAAACATACCCGTATCAATGACAGATCCAATTTTACGGCATTAGATTTATGATAGGAAACCCTTCAATACCTCTTCAATAGTTAAAATTTGTATAAGAATGTAGTCGAATCGAGGGAGAATTATCAGCTCTAGATATACGGTGCAAATTGACACCTATTATCCGAAATAAATTGGAGGGACTTGCATCACTACGACCATCGGCCTGTTATGGTGATAGTGCAATCGACGTCCAATTTAGAACGAGAATATGTTAAATTTATACATTTGTACCACGTATGGGAAATGTAAATAACTATAGTCGGTTCCAAAAGTATCTCTTGAAATTGTAAACAAACTTTGTTCAGGTTAAGTTCTTACGCAATCTCTCACTAAAGGGAATTAGTAACACATTCATCTGTAATTAGAAGGTTTAAACTTTTTGTGTTTACTAGTTTTTCCAACAAACATTGTAATGAAACAAAATAATCATCAACGAAAATTGAGGTTAGAAATTAACTACAATTGTCACATGAAAAATATATTTAAAGTGACTCAAAACTTAAAATTCCGGTTTTAAGTAGGTAAGTATTTAAATAATAAATAAATCAATGAACTCAATTTTTTAGTTGCATTTTCAGATCCATTTCTTTACATATAACAGATACCTACTTTTGGAACAGACCATACTCGATACAAGTCGAAGGAAAACCAGGTATTTTCACCTGCTAAGTGACTGGAATCGTAGTCGCTCACGATGGGCCTTATTAGAAGGCTAAAAGTCACCCAAAGGGCAATGGAGAGGGCTATGTTTGGAGTTTCCCTGCGGGATCGAATCAGAAATGAGGAGATTCGCAGGAGAACCAAGGTAACCAACATGGCCCGAAGAATTGGCAAACTTAAGTAGCAGTGGGGAGGTCTATGTCCAGCAGTGGACGTCTTTCGGCTGAAATGATGAAGTGACAGGCTGAACAATTTATACAAAACAAACTTGCAGCAACTAAACGAGTTTTAGAAAAATTCGATTTTGTAGAAATTCCTGTATGGGGACAATTTAGGGGAAAATATACATCACATCCACGTAAAACCGTCAGCACAATTCTACGCATGCATTATGCGAGACAGAGTCCGTGGGACGTTGAATGGGTTAGTAGATCAGAAAAAGTTGGAGATACCTATAAATAGTACCAGCCTAATAGGTAGGTACTGTGAGGGTCTGATGAGCTCTTCGAAGAAATCAAATAACGTCACGATTTCTTCACGTTTCACGTACATTTACCCTACTAAACTAACACTTTTTATTTAGACAAAAAAGCCTAATCAAATATTTGACACCTCGTTTTATTCGTCTTGCTTGTTTGTTCGAATGGAACCAGAGCTAAATTATTGCCACCCTACACCAAATAAGGTTCACTTTAGCGGACAACCTTTACAGTAGTTATACTGTCTTACTGCAGGGCGCTGACCTTTTCTCATACAGTGTTTTCCTTGACCATCATCATCTGCCTAGCCTTTTCCCAACTATGTTAGGGTCGGCTTCCAGTCTAACCGGAGTCAGCTGAACACCAGTATTTTACATGGAGCGATCGCCTATCTGACCTCCACAACCAAGTTACTGGGTAATACGATATCTCTTGGTGAGACTGGTTGTCAGACTTTCGGTCTTCTGACTACCAGTAATGACTTTCAAAGATCCACGAATAACAGCCGAGACCAACGGCTAAACGTGCTTTCCGAGGGTGCTTTTTGAGGGGTCTCGGTATGTAAAGATGGTCACCAATGCACAGACCAACCGCGGCAAGTGAAGCTTAACCTGATCGATCGACTTATGCGGCTGTTATTACATAGTCACGTACCCCTTCACTGATGTCAGATATGTCCAAGATAAAGTTGGAACGTAGGTAAACTCACATTGGTACTTATTTAGATTTGAGCACTCGCTTTTTCCAGCGGCTTCCTATAAACTTATAGGATGTATTTTTATCCAGGTTATGAAGTATCGGTGTGCCAAATCCGTTCAGCCGATTTTCTGTGATTGAGTTAAGCTAGGCTTGCCGCGGTTGGTCTGTGGATGGGTGACCATCTTTACATACCAAAACCTCTCCGTGCCTCGGAACCGTTAAACCGTTTGGTTCCGGCTGTCATGCATTCGTGAATCTTTGACAGTAGTTACGGGTAGTCAGAAACCCGAAAGTCTGACAGGGTATCGTATTAAGTAACTGGGTTGTGGAGGTCAGGTAGGCATTCGCTCCATGTAAAATACTGGTATTCAGCTGCATCCGGTTAGACTTTAAGCCGACCCCAACATGGTTGGGGAAAGGCTAGGCAGATGACGATGTTTTTCTTTTACTGATGTCAGTAACGTCCAATAAACTCACTGGTCTGTACGAAACGTTTTGATTTACAATTTGTTTTCCTTTTTTTAGCTGACAGCCCTTTTATATATCAAGAGTTCGATAAAAAAATGTAGTTATTCGGAACATGAATGGTTTATATTTCCGGTATCCATCAGTTTTCTGTTCTAGATAGTTGTTAAAATGCTATCTAAATTGATCAGAAATATTTCATAGAATTGCCATTCACAAAACACCTCAATTTCGGATATAACTAAAAAAACGAAAAATTCCTTTTTGTCATAAAATATTTTCAGCTCAAAAACCTCAAAAAGCTATAAAACTAAAACAAAATTGGAATGACCTTATCAACAATCAAGTCAACTATGAACAAATCAATTAAAAATAAAATAAAGCACCTACGGAAGCCATTTTGGTGAATTCCGATAATTGTCGAAGGTTCGCGGGGACACCCAACCACAGCATTCCGCCCAAACGAATTGCGTATAAAGCGCTGAATACTGGAGTAGTCATTTCGCGGAATGGCCGCCGGAATAATAAATACAGCTGGAGTTGATCATGTTTTGTATGAAATGTGATATTTGCATAATTTTGCCTGATATTTACATTAATTGAAGCATTTACTACCCGTTAGGTTTTGAGGAAAAGATGTGAGTAGGCCATCCTTCACCTTCCTATATGGAAAAAACGTGTACAAATGATCAAAGTTTTTATTCATGTAAATCATAGGATACTTACTTACTGACTTTCGAAAGGGTAACCTACGTATTACCCTAATAAGTATACCTGATAGCCAGGTTAATGATATCAGGAAATCCTACTGTGACATTTTCAGTTTTGACGCTAGACAAAGCTTAACTGCTCGCATTTCTTACATTCCCTTAGACGAGAAAAATCGGGGTGAAAGAATGTCTTACTGTTTGTTTAGAAAATAACATAAACTTAAAATGGTTTAGAATATTATTTCGCTAACAATTATATAGCCATCATTTTAAGCGCCACAGCATAAATTACATCGCGAGGCCTTGCCTGCCTCATATTCGCAGCGCAACGTGGTTGGATTCCAGTCCAAAACTCTCATATAAAATGTATGCAAAGGGCAAGGAATCCCAACACAAATGTACGAATTGTTTCGTAGAAATAACAATAAACATATTATTAAAACCTTTATTGTTGGAGGGTTTTGTTTTGTGAAACAAAGGCCTCTGTAATATATTAAATGATTAAATGGTGGCCTGTGGCCTCGAGTTAAGCGAGGCAGCGGGGAAGTGTTTACGTTTATAGGAATATAATGACTTCCTATTATGAATACCATACGTGCTTGAATCAACACAGTCTCGTTGTTATTTTGAGTTAACGTCTAGTGTGTGGCCTGACTTCGGCCTTGATATAATATGTACAATTTTAAGTGTTTGTAAATTATCACTTTAGATTGTCAAGGAGTCATTTCAGAATTTTGTTATATTATATTATTTACAATCATACAACAAAATGCTTTGTAACAATGAACTCCTTGTTATGATCTTTTAGGACCAGGATCTGAAGGCCAATTCCCGAAATCTAGCCGCAATCTCATGTCAGCGACAACCAAAGTCAGAAACTTGTCAAAAATGTATGGAAATTAGAGGTATTTTTGACAGATTGAAACTGAGATCAGACTATGAACGTTCTTAAAATTACGAGAATTGTTCTATTCTGTAAAAATGTCACCGAGAACACTTAGATGAAGTGAGCTGTAAGTTTCCATGGTAAGATTTAACAGAATAGCGATGAACGTCTAGTCTTTTTAACCTCTTTTTAAACTCCTCTGTTTTTTTTTCGTCAGTTAAAAAGTAACACTTCATCCGCTGTTAGCCTTTAGCATTTAACTCGCCTTTCCTAAGCCCTAAACTAAGTTACATTAGGCATTCGGTTATGTAGGCAGGGTTTCTATGTAATTACGTAAACTGCGAATCACGATGTTACATGCCATTTATTAACTTCAATTAAAATAATGCTCTTACTGAACGACAATTAAAACTAGTGGGTCATTTTATGAGTGATTATTACTAATGCTTTAGCCTGAAAAGCTAGACTTTACAAATTCACATAAGTAGGTACTTGAGCTGAAAAACGAAAAAGATGTTTCACCTTTGCTCGATTTCAATGTGATAAAATAAATCTTTTAAAAAACAAATGTAGACAAGCCATTTTTGAACGCGGTGATTTTTCTTTTTTGCGCACTTTGTTTTCAACGCAGTGCTCAGCGTCGAAAGTGAACTCTGTTGGATTCTCAATTCTCTGCTCAACATAACCAATATCCAGTGCAATCGCGAACTGGATATTCAACTCAGAGCGTTGAGACAGGCGATTTTTTAACGGGACGATTCTTAGGTTTAAAAATCGTCGCGTATAAAATCGCCCGTGTGGACCTGGAATAAGTATTACACCGAACCTTCATTTTCAAGTATTACCTATTAAGTTGATAGTACATATCAATATACTTAGGTAGGGTACTAAAAGTTTTAAATGTAGGTCTTTCGTCTAGAACTAATTTCTATTAAATAAAATAAATTGAGTGAGATCTATAAGGTCACTTTTGCTTTTATCGTAGGCAACGGCATGAAATCGAAGTCTTGTTAGAGTGAGGCTACACGAGCGTAACAAACATTCACGTTCACAAAGTGAGTTTCCAAGAACCCGTTACATAATATGGTTTTGAGGTTTACCGCGCTTGAAGTAAAATGAATTCCTGGAAAATTCAAAAATTGATTCAAACGTGATTTCGCAACTCATTTTGAGCGACTCACATTAGGCACTCCTATCTGACCTAAACCTTACTTCAACACTTTTATTTAGAAAATAAATTGTAGTAGTAAGCGTTTCGATCAATTTGATTACAAAGCAAGTTTTGAACTTTTACATTGTGTATGATTTTGCGGTCAAAGTGTTAATCAACGATATTTTACTTTAATCGAGGCTTCTAATCATTAAACGAAAGTTTCATACAAAATATATTAAAATGTCAAAAGAATACTGGCACGAGGTGCAGACTTATAATTATGTAGGTGGACAATAAGCCGGCTATTTAATTATAATTACTCTAGTTTTTCTCCATGGCTTCGCCCTCATAGCGACTCGCGAGGTAAAAATGAAACTGTTTGCCGTTGTGGATCACAATCTACAGGATGGCGAAGTAGTAGGTCATTGATATAAACAAGAAAATAAATTGCATAAAAATAATCCACTCTTTCTAATATTACTTTACTAACTCAGGAACGTAGACAGGAATGTAGGCAGTAAATATTACAAAATCCTGAGTAAATCATGTTGCTTCTATTTGTGAGAGCAATGTAATAAAAATAAGATTAAAGATAAGCCCTGGCAGGAGATGACAAGTTTCAACTGACGGCGGCCGTTAACGAACATGACGCGTGGATCCATTTTAAAAGGAATCGAATGATCCAACACACTCGCCACCATCAGCGAGTCATTTGAGTGAGCATGACATATTCTCAACTGCCAGGATCTTTCGGGCAATATGGCGTTATGGTACTCGTATTACAAAATCGAAAAATGCTTATAATACTTGAATAAAATATTATTTTCTTTCCTTTGTCTTTTGCCTGATTTAAGCCATTCTAATAAGAATTTCGCTCGCACGACTAGTCTTTTACTAATAAAATCGGAACCTGGTAATTCGGTGTACGTATTTTCAAGTTCTCGCATCCAACGGATTCCTGCGGCCTTCACCAGGTCATCGGTCCACCTTGTGGGAGGCCTTCCAACGCTACGTTTTTGGTACGCCGACTCTGGATGCGAGAAGCACAGAACCAGTGAAAGTAGCGGTGCTTAGGGGAGGCCTGTATGTCCAGCAGTGGACATCTTTCGACTGAAATGATGATTAGTTGTATTCGAGTAAATTGAGCTTTCAAACATGTTCAGTAAGATGAAAGCACCAACCGTGTCCCATATTTTTTATCAATTCTAAGATATGCATATTTTATTGCACATATAAAATGGGCATCTGCTACGGTTTACGTATAAAACAAGGGGATACACCAGCTATCTACATTTTATAGCGGAATAAAAATACTTTTGTGACGGTTTGTACGGAAAATTGACATTTTTATCAGGAACTTTGATATACTGCTTGTAATGGTTGTCTGTTGAGATATGAGCGTGTCCATAAAGGACAAATAGACGCCCGGAAAATGCTAAGGAAGGAATGAATTTTCATTAATTTAACAAATGGGAGTTTGCTGCCAAAGTTATTTATTTATATAATATATATGACGGAGAAGGTACATCTATCTCTCGTTATCAGCTATATTTTAATTACTGTAATTAAAATAAAATATGGCTGATAAATATAAGTACCCATAGGTAGTGTTGGTTATTATGCAATAGAAAAACCGTTTGCAGTTCAAATCAGATTTTAATTTTACGAAAAAAATCGATGCACATAAAAAAAAAAACAATCGAGAAATCCAGGTCAAGAGCGCCCATTCAGCAATAAAAAAAAAATATCACACTAGCGAATCACACACTGTACCCGACTTATGTTGTCCGTACGTTGTCCGAAGATCTAGAGAGACTGCTCCACCTCGCTGCTCGCTCTTGTCGACTCGCACGAATGTTTGGCTAAACTCGTTCGACTGTCGCTGGTGGCGCTGGCGTACCAGATACGACTTGATTGCGACATATACTTTATTGTACACCAGAAAATACATCACAAAAAAAATACATTTAAGACTACAATACATACAATGGGTGGCCTTATCGCTATCTGCGATCTCTTCCAGGCAACTTTGGAATGGAGTAATCAAAGTTCGTCGACTTTTGTCCCCAAATATTGTAGGAAATTAGGTACTTACCTCCCGAATATTATTTTTTATATTTCAGTGAAAAATAGTTCCTTTTCTGTCATTTAAAACAACACACAAATAAAAAAAACAACCTAATAAACTGTCAATCTAAAAACCTGGTCCGCACACAACTTCGATCTTCCGTTTACATAACAAGGTCACCCAATTCAGGCCCTTTCTCCGGCATCTGAGTATTTCTCAATAATACCTCGTAACAATACAATGGGGGCCAAATCCGGTACTAATACCCCAGTTGTTATTAGCTGTCAACTTGTCTACCAGCTAGAGACTTTACTTCTAATAAATCTTAGTATCTACACAATTTTTCCTACATTTTCTACCAAGTATTGGTTATATTGAGGGGTTATTTTTTATTTATTGGATTTTTTTTGGTATTATTAGAAGATAGTATTTATTTTCTAATGAGAATTTAGCCTGCCTTTTTAAGAATCCATAATTCGATTTTAAATCTCAGGACTCGTGGCTTAATAATAACATACGCACGGGTAAATTTTCAAGGTTAAGCAAAGCTTGACGAAGGATACCCATCCTTCGTACCATCCGACTATCCATTTCATATCGAAATCCCTCCCTGCCTCAGAAAGCACGTTAAGCCGTTGGTACCGAGTGTCATTTGTAGATCTTTGACAGCCCATTATAGGCCTTTGACTGGACTACAACAGGCTCTGGGCCAAGCTTGGAGAGGCTACCACGAACGATGAGTGTTGTCGGTGCGTGCTAACATGTTAGTTTATAGATTCGCAAAGTTTACAGTAGACGTAAAAGTAACAATGTTCAGAGCCAACTGCCAATACTTTTACGCCAGCGTTTTATGGCTCAACTACACCCAGCGGGCCTACTGAAGCAAGAGTCGATGACTTTTATGCCATTATGTAGGCATAATGGCCTAAAAGTCATCGACTCTTGCGTAAACAAAAGCGCCAACGGAATCCTAAGGATGATCTCTGAGAGGCCAGAATCTGCAGTGCTGGGGAGATTTATCCAGCTTAATATGACGAGATGACACTAGTACCTATCTACTTACTACAATTTTTGTTTTTTTTTTTACATGAGTGATTTTATTATTTGAATTTTGAATTATGTATTGTGAATGATGTTTTTTTTTTATTTTCCGACTGAAAGCCGACCCCGACAAAGTTGGGAAAAGGCTAGGCAGATGATGAATTAAATATTTTCAATGTCAATTGGTTATAAAGAACGGTTTTTATTGTTTTGCAATTGACTTCACTGTCATAAGATTGGTATTTGAAAGCGAAGCGCATGCCTATTTTTGTTTTAATAAATATATTGGTGATATGTCACTATCGCAACATTTTGCTAAACATAGTGTGATTTCCAGTAGTTCCAGTGTAACTTAGCGGGAAAAGGTTACATGTGAGTCATAAGTTATGCGACAGTGGCGCGTGTGAAGTCTGCGGTACACAAGCTTTGGGGGTGAAAAGTGCCTTTTCTTTGTTGGACAGAGCGTTAGCTATTTATGTACTTTAGTAGGTAGGTATTCCATTAAATGACAACAATATTTCAGGATTGATCCTTACATTTGAAAAATAATGTGTAGTAATAATAATAATAAAAAAATGGAAATCTTGCAGTTCAACCTAGGAGCTTGTCGTCTGCTTAACCGGACTGGCCTGTGGTTGCCTCAATAAATTAAAGCCTCCAGCCAGGGCTTAAAAACTTAAAAACTAAGCGACTATACGCTAAGGGGACCCCCTGTGGGGTACGGACCTTGGATAATAATAGTAACAAAATATGAATTTCTTGATTTATATTTTTAACCGACTTCTAAAAAAGGAGGAGGTTCTCAATTCGGATGTTTGTATTTATTTTTTCTTTCTTTTTGACAAAGCGCTTCGAAGCTGCCGTCGATTCAGTTTAACCACGCTGCTGACTATTGATATTTTACACGACGCGACCGATTTAATCTCTCTGACTTTACCAGTGAGTTATGTCGAGTGACTGAAATATTTCTTTTAATTTCAGGATAGGTAGAAAAAAAAATGGTTTGTTAATAAGAATAATATTATTACTGGTAAGGTCTTTATACTCTTTTTTGTCCGTATGATGTCAGAAATGATTATTCAGCGAGAGAAAACGCCACTTCAAAGAGGGATTTCATTTAAAAAAAAAATAACCACAACAGTTAGGCACCACTTTGACAAGAGGTCTTTCATTTCGACAATCAATATAAATATAATGATGACGTTCATTATTCGTTTGATTCATTCGTTCAAAATTCAGTTACGACTAAAGAAAAATATTCGATTTGACACTTTTGACAGGTGCCCGGACCTGACGTCTCAGTGCTGCAATGTAGTGTACGTTATTTCGGAAAACTCCTATGTTTTATCGCCGCGATTTCTAATTTAAAATGAGAACATTCCAATTCTCTAATTCGACTTTCAAATTCCCAAACAAACCGTATTTTTTTCTGTGCCACGACATTGTTAAACAGACGCAAAG
This sequence comes from Gortyna flavago, assembly GCA_963669345.1. Lineage (NCBI taxonomy): Eukaryota > Metazoa > Arthropoda > Insecta > Lepidoptera > Noctuidae > Gortyna > Gortyna flavago. Next base: position 5,619,083 of record OY770129.1, on the reverse strand, counting down.
CGATAGTTGTTTGTAGTTTTAGTTTCCATAACTTTTTACAGTGCCTGTAGCGTTTGTACCAAAGTTTTTTCAATCAATTCAGACGACCCACTTGATATTCAGATGGTTATTGAGTGTGGTGAACTTTTCCGGTGCGCGGGATCGGGAGATAGGTGGCCTACTAACTTTAGCTTTGAAATCTTTACCAGGCTTTTTATATGAGCACTTACACAGGGCGAGGTGGGAAGACTTGACAGTTATCGAACGGTTTATTGGTACCTACATAGATATTCGTTTCAATTTGCGATTTTGTCGTGTACAGCGTACTATTTTATTCAAACGATGATGTTGGTTTTGGATTTATTGTTATTTTTTTAGTTTTTATCAGTTTTTAAAGTCATTGACAATATTTTTTTTTATAATTTTATCTTACTCGGGCATGTGTGTGTCTATCTCAACTATCGACCGTAAAAGGGTCATACGAGTAAAGGGGCCTCCTCTATTTACACCGCACCCTGTACATGTAATGGCGTACCTACACCGAAATTTCCTTTTAGACGTGGTTGGCGTAACTTTTTATTAGTGTACTTACCTTCATGGATCGTGTTAAAATTTACGAAGCCTGAATATAACATTCTATAAAATTTCTTAACTTTGGCTGCGATGTAGACTCATATTGTGGTTATTTGTTGCGATAAACATCGTTATGTGTATGGAAACAATAGCATTAATTTGCTTATAATATGAAATACATAGCATCACTCCTAGAAAGGGAGTGACTACCGAGATGATGACTTATAGAGAAGGATGGAAGAAAAAGACATGTTGCGCTGACCCCAAATACCTAAAGTGGGACAAGGAAAGGAGAATGATGATGACGATGACATAACATCGCGCCTGTAACCCTCGAAGGGTTAGGCTGAGATGTACAGACGCCAGCACATCAAGATACTACAATCTGTCAAATTTCTTTAATAGAGGTTCAACTTTATCGCTAAAGCCTAAGGTTCAAAGTTGATTGGGAAAATTTGATAGTTTCGGGTAGCTTGATGTGCTGGCATTTGTACAAAAGTATTTGTATAATAAAGGTTTCATATTATAATTCAACTTTTTCTCTCGCCTGTTTCACTTTAATTTAATAAACACTCCTCTTACTAATAAACGCCCTATTATATCAGATGAATAGTTACACACTGATTTCTCTCTTTCAGTCGTAAGTAATTTGACTTTCGAAAGAAGAAGACAAAGCGTTTTGTAACTATACAGACGCTATACAACGTTTATTAGTAAGGGGGTAACTTTTAAGGCATCAGAGACCCCAAGAAATTTAAATTTTCTTACGTTTACTCGCAACTAGCTTCTGCCCGCGACTTCGTCCGCATGAAATTTCACCCTCCCCCCATTCACCCTTTTCGGGGTAGTATTTCGAAAAACCCTTTCTTAGTGGATATCTAATCTTTACAAACAACACACCCTCCAAATTTCGATTTATTTTCGTTGGATCCCAGTTTTGAATCCCAGTTTATTTCATGTCTCTAGGACCAGCGGTTTAGGCTGTGCGTTGATATATCAGTCAGTCAGGACTTTAAATTTAATATGTATAGATTTGCAGGTCAGTGTCAGGTTCTTCACTATTTCATTAAATAATCATTGAATAGGGTTTATAAACTTAGAGGGTTGTATTGATAATTTTAATGATTATAATTATGTAAATACATGATACTTGTTACTTAAATCATAACATATTTTGTTCAACATACAACATGACTCTGAGTTACAAATTGCAAAAAAACGTAAGAAAATTTGCATATCGCCGGCTACCCTGGCCCTTCCCCCTTAAAAGTTTTTCTAGGGTATAGTGCAGTGCCGTGATTAAAGTGATTGAAATCGTGGGCTTAAATTCACTTCTGTCTCTTTTTTTTTATTGCTGATCCAGGGTTTCAGTTAGCATTCTTAAATTAAATTATAAGTATAGGAGAACAAAAACAATTTCCATAACAGTATATTTTTATTGTCATGAATTTCCGCAAAGTAGGTAACACCAGATTTCATAACTTAATTTCCTTAACTACTGTCTTAATAACACTGAAAATGTTTTGAGCATCCTTTCAGGAAATCTGTTTAAATATCTACTAGTAATAAAGCTTTTGTTTGTTTGAACGCGCTAATCTGTGGAACTACCAGTTGGATTTGATAACAATATAATATTTTTGTTATTTCAGTGTTCATAATCTCAGATAATTTATATCTACAATAAGGCAAATTTTTCAATCGATAGATAATTTTTATTCGTGGAATAAAATTGACTCCTGACAGATTTCGTATGGAAGAACATGAGACCAAATAAAAAACCAAGTCAGAGCGCTGAGAACGATGCAGTGAAGCATGCCAAAATTACGTCTCCGCTCTGTGCATACACGCCCACACGCACACATTTACAACTATTTACAGTGCACACATATTTACGAAACTGGCTTCACTTTACTGTTGATAGCCCTCTGTCTTGGTTTTTTATTTGGTCTGAGGGAAGAACTGTCAAAAATTCAAAATTATTCCTCCGATAAAACTATCTCGCGTTGGAAAAATCAGCAATTACTGTAATGTATTCTAAGTTGATTTTTAAGTGACAAAAAGGTCCTAATAAGTTTTTGGTTGCAATGGAATTTGAACTTTGTTGAATATGTGTGTTGTTCCATAACTTGAAAATTATCTCACATCCTTGATTCTACACACATCAAAAGTGTCTAGGGATCAACATATATTTTTGCAATAACTTTTCTCCTGATTGATATTAATTAAAATTTTCTTTAAGGATTCATCAAATAAAGTGTTTTCGTTTGTCACAGTAACGATAAACCAAGTCACCTTTGCATTAATAAAGAAATTTGCCATTTTCCTAATAAAGGGATTTTTGACATTTGAACCACTAACACAAAAGTTCGAAAAAAAGACTGAAATAACAGTTTTCTTTAAAATTTTATTGGGTAACTTAAACAATTAATAATCCGTGTTTCTACCGCGAACACTAACAACACAAGAACATCGGTTTGGCATACTCAAAATGAGTTCATCCAAATCACGCTGTGGAATGGCCGCCCATGTTCGTTGCAACAACAAAAAAAGGTCTTCTTGCGACTGGATACCCTCCATATTCGGCAGAGCTCTTCTCTGTAGCATATCCCATGCATGCTCAATCGGGTTCAAGTCTGGCGACTGAGCAGGCCAGGGCAGGACATTGATGTTAGCTGCGGCGAGAGTCTGTCTTACAACTCTTGCGGTGTGCGGTCGTGCATTATCATGCATTAACTGAAATAAGGGACCGATTTGCACTTGTAGAGGAACGATGACGTCTGATACAATCGTCTCAGCATAAATTTGAGCGTTGAGGTTGCCTCTGATCCAAATCAACTCAGTTCTTCCGCCGATCCAAATACCCGCCCATACCATGATGGTTCCACCACTATAAGGATGGACTTCCTGGCAGGATTTTAATCGCTGTTGGCGTCCAGGGGTTCTCCAGTGTCGTATACGTCTTGTATCCGGTCTCATACCAAAACGAGACTCATCAGAAAAGCACACGAAACGCCATTGTTCTTCTGCCCAATTTCTGTGTTCAAGAGCCCATTGATATCGAATCCTACGATTGTGCATTGCTATAGGTGGTACCCGTAGCGGTCTTCGGGAATGAAGGTTCACTTCATGCAAGCGGTTTCTGACTGTTTGGTCGCTAATTAAGTTCCCTGAAGAGTGATGAAGCCTCACGGCTAACATCATGGCGGTTATTGTTGGAGCTCTTCGAGTTAAGATTTGAATGTATCGGTCTTGTCTCCGTGTGGTGCAGCGATACCGTCCTCCATGGCGCTCAGCCACGGTACCAGTGCTTCGGTAACGTGTCCAAAGTCGACTGATAACACTCTGACTTGTATTCAGAGCTAAAGCCACAGTACGTTGCCGGGAACCAGCTTCTATCATTCCCACGGCTCTGAGCATTTCTTCCCTGCTTAAATGACGTCGCCGCTCCATAATAACGTTGGTTTTAATCAGTAGTAGGGAAACAGTAGCACTAATAATGTCTTCAATGCGTTGTATGTTTTTATAGGGAAAATATTGACAGCTGATTTTCATCTTTTACTCGAATTTGATTCACAGTTCCTGATTTAAATTATGAAATGCACCAAAAAGGATCCATATAAATTTATAAAATCATAAATTTATTACAAAGCCACATCTCAATCTCAAGAAATCCGCATAAAAATGCTTGATCCCTAGACACTTTTGATGTGTGTAGTTACAAATACGCTGTTCGGTATTAAAAAACAACCAATAATAAATAATATTATGTAAATGGTGATGCAATGCACTATTTGACCTGCATATTAACATTATTGCCATCATCGCCATCACCTCAGCTAAAACCCGTCCACTGGTGTGCAGAGACCCGAAAGCATCGCTATAATAACAGCCGGTATATTCTGTACAAATATTACCGGAGGTGTCATTCCACCCGATGCTGGGACTGACAGCGACCTAGGGAGAGAGTAAAGTAGAAACAACAGCGACTTAGGAGTTGTAGGTTGTAGGTTCGAAACCTGATAGACGCTTTAGTTGGTGTAAATTATTTCACCACCACTCTGAAAATGGTAGAGGAAAACATCGTTAGGAAATCAGCATGTCCTCATCATTATGCCTAGCCACTTCCCAACTTTGTCGGGGTCGGTTTCCTGTTTCACCGGATGCAGCTGAAATACCAGTATTTTACCTGAAGCGACTGCCTATCTGACCTCGATAACCCAGTTACTAGGCAATACGATACTCCTTGGTAAGACTGGTACTCAGACTTTCGGGCTTCTGAAAAATCCACGAATGAACATGCTTTCCGAGGCACGGAGGGGTCTTGGTGTGTGTGAAATCGGCATGTCCTAAAACCAAAAATTTTTAAGACATGTCTACTAACCCGCACTACGTATTTTACGATTAAGGCCCACTCCCTCTCACAGAGAGGAGGCTTATGTCCCAGCAGTGGCAACATTACCTATAGGTCGATTATGCTCATGCTAGGGATTGACGGCGCACTTTGAGCTGACATCACCTAAGTTTTCTCGGTGAGATTTTTACGGATTAGATCAACTGCGTTCATTAAGGGAATATCATAATTAACAGTCATGATGGCACGATCACGATCAAGGTCAATTCAGCAATAAAATAAAAAAAAAAACCTTCCGAAATGTGCCTACGATCATAAAAAATATGTGAGTGTTTTTCAACGAATGCTGCTCCGTTGCTGACTCTGGGTGTGTTCTTCTCGAATTAGACAAGGGTTTCCTAGAGAAAGTTCATTCGCATTACCTAGAATAACAGAGTGGCTTTTTCAATTCTTATTTATAGGTACTTTTTCAGTTAAGGACTCTATTGACATCAGCTAAGTAAACATCGCGATCGTGGGGAAACTTTCTTTTTTCGTGGGGGAATCCTCGTGGATACCCTCCGTCTGGGGAGAACGGAGTGTTATATCGAACTCCTACTGACTAAAACCCCACTGGTACTTCTAGTACCATGAGTCAGGGGTCCAAGAGATACTTGTACATTCGCCGCACATGGCTAGCGACCCGTCTTGCGCAAGCGTGGTGATCAATGCTCGTGCCTTCTCTGTATGAGAAGATGCTTTCGCCCTACATTGAGACACTAATAGACTGGTATTATAATGCGTATTATATTAATAGCAGCGTCCCGCGGTTTCACCCGCATATATGTGTCGATCTTGTGGGAATATAGGGATAAAAACTATAGTGTCCTTTTCCGGAATTGAAACTATTTCTATACCAAATTTCATCTAATTTGGTTCAGCGGTTTAAGCATGAAGAGGAAACAGACAGACACACTTTCGCATTAATAATGTTAGTATGGATTATGTGAGAAAACCTACACCAAAGTTGTGGTGCATGAATACAGGCTGTGTTTTTATTTATTGCCCAATAAATGTTATGCCAAAGCCAGGCCTAAAATGTAAATTCGTAGAACTGCGCAGTAAATGGTTCACGGCGAAAACTTTATGAATAATATTTTTTTTCTAGTTTTTTTCATAACAATATAAGTAAATAGCGGTTTATTTAACCACATGCAATTATTTTTTACTTATTCCAGGAGCCCTGAAAACAAAAATAATGTTACGTATTTTTATGAAAATTTTAACTTGTCTACTGAAAATGCTACAACGATTTTCATGGTCCACATTTTGAATCGGCTAGCGTTCAAAATGCTTCGTGAATATAGTTTGGGACAGTTTTCAAAAATCTTGGTTGAAAAATACCTACAATAACTCATGTTGGCACTATTTTGAGATTTATGACCAATATGGCCGCTCTCTTTTATTAATTTTGCTTGAATCTTCGATATTTAAATGTTTAGTATTTTTTTAAATACCAATGTTAGGCAAGTTTCATTATGATTCCTTCCTTTAATAAGCTTCATTCAAGTTTCTATAATTTTATTTTAATTATATCCTCGACATGGGGGTACCTATCACTTAACTAGGCTACATAATTTGTCTTAAAGTTAGTGAAGAAGGCTTTTTAAGTTTACTCTGCTTAGTAGACTTCAAAATAGGAGCAGGCTTTCAATTCGGTTGTTTTTTTTGTAATTTATTAATTATTTATTTATTATTTAATTGTGTTTGGGTGGCTTACAGCTATCAAATACAAAAATAGTATTGACGACAAGCTAGTTACAATTTTTATGTTTAGTTTCTTTAGAACTGCATCATTTTGAATTCTTCTATGGGTATACTTATATTATGTGGTCCCATATTTGGTCAAGTTCTGATGAGTGGTTTTTGAGTTAGCTTCAATAACACTTATCAATTGTTTCCACCAAGGGCTGAATTTTCAACCGACAGTTAAATATTCGTGGAATAAAATTGAAGTCTGACAGCTTTTCAAACTTCTTTTCATACTTCAAAACACCGTCAAAAATTCAAAATTATTATCTGGCCTTGGAAAAATCAGCCCTAATGTATGTTGATGATGTTATAATAACTTCCTGTCACTGCAAGTAAAGGTATACGAATTTCTGTGGGGTAAGTACAACAACTACGTATTACAAAAAAAAAACAACCGACTTCCAAAAAAAAAACACTGTGGTTTTAGGTATGTTTTCGTTTTTTACCACCGACTTCCTAAATTAAAGTTAATTTTCACTTTGTAGTCTTTGTTTTGGAAGCCGAATGTTTTTTTTTATAGGTAGTCAAGTTTTGGTTCCGAATCTCTCAATTAAATGTAATTTCTGTGTTGTTCCTCCCAAAATTTTGACTGTCCACACCATACGAGTAGCAGAAATAATAAGTTATTTCTGCTACTCGTATGGTGTGGACAGTTTATTTTGTAAGCAAAATAAACGTTTTAAATTAAACAAAACAAATTCACACGTTGCCTAGCAACAGTAATAATGCAAACGTACAAAATACCCTCCAGTACGGAGATCAACATTCATCTATCCATATAGTCCTTTATGTAACGTATGTCCGGTCCAACATACATTTCCATTTGCTATATCCTCGGCTCCATGTCTTATGTCATGTGTATGGGTTTCACGATAGTTTTCGTTGCTAAACCAGTGTGATTTTGTATTATGTGGTGTATGTTGGGTCAAACTTCTATTTTTGATTTCTGTTTTTCGATGCCTAAAGGTCCCGTATACATGGTAAACAAAGACTGTGCAACATTTTGTGCACACACACCTAAACTGTTATACATAATCAGCCTATAATGTTCCCACTGCTGGGAAACAGGCTTCCTCTCTAAGAGAGGGAGTGGGCTCATAAATAATCTACCACGCGGGCACCGTGCGGGTTAGTAGATGTCACATATCTTCGAATATTTGGTTCTAGGACATGCCGGTTTCCTCACGATTTTTCCTTCACCGATTTGAGAGCAGTGGTGATGAAATCATTTACGCAAAGTAAAGTGTCTACCTGGGTTCGAACCCAGGACCTACAACTATTAAGTCCATACAAATCGTAAGTTCTAGAGTACCGTATCAAAATGGAATAGCAGGAACCTTTATTCAGCTAAGTAATTGCATAACAGTAGATAACAATGGCTTTCAATTTGACAATTCAATAATATTCATTGTGATAATAACGTTTTTGAGCAGACAAATTTTTCGAACATTTGAGGATTAGCAATATCCTTCAACATGATTCAGATTGTCATTGAAAGTGTATTCCGCAATTAGGGCGCTGATCTGTCACAGTCAATCGAACATGTAACTTCGAAAGCTGCAATGGGCATTGTTCATATTTTTTTAAATGTTGTAATTGAAAAACAATTTCGAGGAATAGCGTTACTAATCATTATGGACTAATTGATTTACGAAAAATATTAATATTTATTGATATTTTTGATAAAATACGATTGACCTTCTGTGCCCTTCAAATTACGTCACCTGCGACCGTACAGTTTAGTATCGTTACCTCAAAAATAAAATAAAAAGTAAGTGGCAAGTATTGTCTACAATCTGTCAGTGTCAAGTGTAAAATTAAAATATGTCAAAAATATATTAAAGTTAAACATTCCGACTTGCCTCTTATTCATCTCGTTTATAAATATGATAACATTGTTTCAACAATCGACAATATTTAATATAACGGAAGAGCTATGGAATACAAAAAAAATGGAATGAAATGCTATGGAATGAAAATTTTTAATAGATTGATACTTTGACACTGATAGGTGTGGATGACGTTGTGTTGACAGATTGAAATTTTTTATTTCTGTACTAGTGAGGCAACAGCACTTATTCTTTAGTGCCACTGACGACGTAACCTACCTTTAAAATTTTAAATTTTAAAATATTTATAAAAAAATAAGCCAACCATCAAAATATTCAAATTACTTTCTCAAAATCCTCTAAATTTTCAAAAAATAAAATAAAGTCTAATTTTTAGAAATTTTGGACAATCCCCATTGTAAAACTGCGTGCCGGTACTGTAACAAAATACGAAATGTCACTGTATCAAAAATCAAAGGAAAAGGAGAAAAACATTTTTTGTCTGAATAGTGAAGGGGCAAACAGGGGTCGCTTTCAAGTGGGGACACATATCGAGTACGGAACCCTCAACGATCTCGAACGAGTCCATTTTGCTCTTGACCGATTTTTTATTTGTTGAAATTAAAATGCTTACCCTGAATCGACTTTTTGCTAAAATGTGGATAATTAGAACTGCGAAATCCACTTAAGAACGCATAAATAATAAAAAAAATACACATTTAAAAAGGATATAAACTCATGATATCTATTCAATTTAATAACAAGCGCTATTGCTGAACATGAGGCCCTGGATTATATTCATGGGTAGGGCAATTTGTTATTGAGTTTTTCCATCTGGATGAGTTTTTACATGGGACTTAAACTTTACTAGCAAAATGTGGGTGTACTATAAATACACCTCATCATTTCAGCCGAAAGACGTCCACTGCTGGGCATAGGCCTCCCCCAAGCACCTCCACTTCGACCGGTTCTGTACTTCTCGCATCCAACGGGTTCCTGCGGCCTTCACAACGTCATCGGTCCACCTTGTGGCAGGCCTTCCAACGCTACGTCTTCCGGTACGCGGTCGCCACTCTAGAACCTTTCGGCTCCATTGGCCATCTGTTCTTCAAGCAATGTGCCCTGCCCACTGCCACTTAAGTTTGGCAATTCTTCGGGCTACGTCTGTTACCTTGGTTCTCCTGCGAATCTCCTCATTTTTGATTCGATCACGCAGGATAGATATGTAGATGGGCAGCGGGATTGTCCGAAAGGGTTACCGCTGCCCCGGAATATAAAGGGCTAAGGAAGGAACACGGATGGGTTTTAGTCAGTAAGAGTCTGACAGTCCCTTCCGCTCCACCCAGAGCGGGAGGGGTCATTTGATGATTTCACATCCTTAAAAAAAAAAAAAAGGATAGATATATAGATAGGTAGATGCACCTATGCCTAATCAATCAAATAGCGTTGAGTCATTAGCATTGCTTGAGACAAGCCGTGCTCATCGTAAATGTACGGTCATCACAGGAGATTAGTAACCAGAGTCGTCGGATGTTTTCGAATAAAAAATTAATTAATAGAAACTAAACAGTTCATTTATTAATTTATATTTATTTCTATAAAATCCATCGGTTTCTTACTTCAACTATATTTACGACCCTGGTATTAGAATAAGGGGAAAGCGCCAGGGCAGCCCGCAAAATTCCTTGTTTTTGCAATTTGCAGGTCAGTGTCAAGTTCATAGCCCTATTGAATGACTATTTCTAAATAGTCAAAATAGAGCTACCCCCCGCTTCCCCCATAAGGGCAATAAACTATTTCTAGCCTTATAAAAGAAACAAAACAATATTTGAGTTCACAACACTCTACCAAATTAAACCTAAAAATATTTTATTTCTATAAACTTTAATCAAGTACCCAGTTCATTGTTCTAGCACCGTGTTTCTGAAATAATTTTGTAAACATGAAGTTATGAAAGTGTTAATGGTCCTAAGCTTTTAATGAACGAAAAATGTTCGCTAACTCCATTTAGTGCCTTCTCATTACCTAATTACGACTTTCAAAGCTATTCATTTTAGAATAATTTGGATCTTGAAAAGTCAGATCATTGAAAACTATGAAGTCTTTAATTAAATTACAGTAAGGACTTAATTTTTATTCTTTAATGGAAAATGTTGGATATTAGTTAAATATTTTTAAGATTAAAATGGTTGTGCTTCAGCAATTTAATTAAAACTCAAAAGACATTTAGATTTTTTACACATGATTCAATATGTCTACGTGTAGCATTAGGTAGATCAAGTGGTTTAATTTGCAGAGGTCAGTGCTCAAGCTTCATTAAAAATTATATTTAGGAGCTCTTCAGAAATTATAAGTCCTCTTCTTTGACTCTGCTCTCATAACATAAACGTTTAGGTGAGATAGCAGTTTTAACTACATCATCAAAACATGAATTTTATTAAAAGCCATTCATCAAAAAAAAGAATAACGTTTATTTGGCCAGAGTTCGTGAAACACAAAATAAAATGTTTTAAAACATTGTGCCCCACGGCTACGACAAAAAGGTTCATTTCACAAAAAAACACGGCTTTTTCTAAAAACCTGAACTTCCTGCAACCTGCCTCTATTAAAAGCACTTTTCCTAAAAATACCAACTTTGGGTTATTATTTATAACCTGTTTAGCTTGTTTTTCTTCTAAAAAAGCTGTTATAAAAACAACAAAAAACTTCCAGCCTGCAGCTGCCGATAGTTCTAGAAAAATAAAATAAAGAACGGTGATTGGTCGAAGCAGGCTAATGACTGTTGAAGCAAACTCCTTTTATTTTCCATCGGTTTATTTTCGACTAGAAACGACTGGCTCTAATTTTACTAGTGGGAATATAAAATGGTTATAACTATGTTAGTAGTTATAGATGGTTTAATATAATTTTTGTTTTTGGCTAAAATATTATGATATAAATGACATTTTATTGCGTAAATAAGAAAAAAAAAAAAGTAAGTAATTACCTATTATTGTTAGTGGTTAGATTAGATACGTTTGGTTTTTTTTTATCATATTACTAACTAATTTGGAATATAGCTCTATTGTCCAGCTCCTTTTTAGTTATCATACATATTAGTTAGATTACAAATTAAATAGATGCTTTCAGATTACAAATAAATTAATAAAAACAGCAAACCTTACAATTAGATAAAAAACTATTCTCACATGTAGGTATGAAACGGAAAGAAATTGAAACAATTTATAAACGTTCTGTATTAATTTTGTGTATAGGTAAGACTTGATCAATGAGTTAAAATAATTAAATGTAAGTATGAGTTTCCCATCAAAGCGTCTACAATTTACCGGCGAATGATGTCAAAAAAACGTTATTTATGAATGTTCGTTATTTATGTATGACTCATATTTATGTCAAACTTGAAACCATAATTTTCATGACAGTCGGTCACGGCTCTTGAAACCGTAGCTAGCAAACATTGATACAATTTACAACACTTAAAAATATTTATTAATCAATCGCGCTGCAAAGATTTAGGAGTTATGGTTGCCTGGCTATATATCACAGTAACAGCAGGCAAAACTTAATCCCCTTTAAAAGGTTTTCTGTCAACAAAGTCCACTTTACGGTTAGGTACACAAAACCAAGTTACGGTTAAATGCCAAATAAAATTTTGTAAACGCTAAAATAAGACCACTTAATCAACGTTTTAAATACCTAGGGAAACTCAAAAATATTTCTCAGCATCCCTAATTATCGTGACTAAAGGCTAAACCGCAGAGAAAACGAAAGAAAAACTTTCCAGCAGCTTGCCCGGTTAGTTTATGTTCTATAGGCGCCAAACTATGATGATTTATTTTCCAAGAGGTACTGGATATAGAACAGAACTCGAATGTCTGCTGAAATTTACTGGCTTTTACCTAGTATTAAATATGAAACTAACTAAGACTATATTAAGGCTAATTAGGTTTTGCCCGCGAGTACGTCCGCGTGGATGAGTTGGGATGGCGGTCTTTAAGTATACAGTTATTCGAGATAGCGTTGATTCGGAATAAAGTGATTCGGGATAGTGTTCACTCGGTATAAAGTGATTCGGTATGACATTATTTCTGGATACACTTACTTATTCGGGATACCGTTCATTCGGAATAAAGTGATTGGAGATAGCGTTAATTCAGGTTAAAGTGATTCCGGATGGCAGTCTTTCGGGATATGTTATTCGGGATTTCAAGTTTCGGCCTAACGAATAAGAGTTGGATTTCGGATACCAACATAACATTTACCCAAGTTTATTTGAGGAAAGTCTATTTTAGGAGACATTAACACCCTCTAAGGAATATAAATCTTGGGGTGCTTGGGCAGAGAACCTCCACGTGTGCCCGGGGACTGGAGTTCCCTTCTGGATACGTCCGGGGGGAAGATCAGTGTTCGGGCCGGTGCATCCTGGGGTGCGGACAGCGACTTCCCATTGGGATTATTTCCCAGTGGGATCTCGCTGTCCGCACGCTAATATTCTGCCAGGAGGATCACACCACACAGATCGCTCTGAGTAGCAGAGCGACAAGTGTGGTGGGGTCGGAGCGGGCCCGGTGTGCACTTACCCTGCCGCCGGGCAGGCAGGAGGGGTAAACCCTTCCTGCCACCGCTAATATCGTAGCCCCGGAGACAGTTAAGGTCATGTCTCTGGCTGTTGACGGGGGTCGAGGGTCTTGGCTTAACCGCCCGGACCGCGAGGAAGATTAACCTCTATAAAAAATTCCCCAAACCTTCAAGCGGCGGCGCACCGTGAGGAAGGTAGTAAGCTTGGCTAATGGGTAGCTTGATTTAGTCGCTAGTGCGAACCATTATTTTTTGAGTAAATACAACATGTTTTACACTCGTGGGAACAGATATGGAAAATTTTAAAAACAAAAACCAAACAGAAGAGATGAGGAGTGATGCGGAGTCGGAGTCCGACGCCGCATCTGAAGGAGCGAGCACGGAAGGCTCTGGGAGCCCTAGCCGTGTGGAGGAGGTGGCCGCTGCTGCAAAGAAGAGCTACAGCAAGCGGCCAAGGTCTGAGGACAGCCAGAGGTTGTCCTCAGACGGAGAGCTGGCCTCGGCTCGGAAAATCCCCACCAGCAGGCGGGGAGGAGTCCGAGAGCGAGGCAAGGGGAGGGGGCTCACTGCCCGTGAGGCGGCAGAGCGAGCGGAGGAGCCCGCAAAGGAGGGGGGGACTGGTCGCGCGGTCGCCTCGGGGTCCTCAGGCGATGAGACCGGTACGGTTGGTGGCCCCGAGGCGGACCGCAAACTTAAGTTCGCGGCAGTCGTGGAGGCCGCGATCCGGGACGTGGCCCTGAAGAAGCTTAAAGCTTCCAAGAACAGGGCCGTAGTCTCGGCGACGGCCTCCATCATGGCGGCAGCGGAGGCGGCGGGCTGCGCCGGTCCTTCGGCCGGCGAAGTCGCCGAATTGCGGGCGGAGCTCGCCCGCCTGACGGCCGCCATGAGGGGCCTCCAGGAGGAGAACGGGAGGCTCCGGGCAGACCTGGCCGCCCTAAGGGTCACCGGTGGCGTCCAGGCGAGCCAGCCCGTCCCGGTGGAGAACCAGGTTCTGAACCTGGTTCGGCAGGAGCTGGCGACCTTCCAGGCGCGGTTCTCCGTCTTGGAGGGTATTGTCCTCCGCCCCCCACTGGCGGGCAGGACGGCCCCGGGGCCGACGAAGGCGGCCTCGTACGCGGCTGCTGCCGCCCCTAAGCCCGGACCGTCCGGCCGGGCCCAGGCGCCGACCAAACCGGTGCCGGCAGGGGGAGCCTCGGTGACGGCGAAACCGGCGCCGCCGACTGGTGGAGCCCCGGCGCCGGCAAAACCGGCGCCTGCCAGGAAACAGAAGGGCCGTCCGGCAAGGGGGGTGGAGGCCGCGGCACCTACGCCCCGCCCCTCCCAGGAGTCTCCCACTTCTCCCACGACCGCCGCCGAGTGGCAGGTGGTCGGGGAGAAGAAAAAGGCGGCCAAGGCGGCGAGGAAGAAGCGGCAGAGGAGGCGTCGCAAGGAGCGAGCCGTCGCGGCTAGGCTTCGCTCCCCAAAAACCGCGGCTGTAGTGATTACGCTACAGCCGGACGCGGTTAAGAGGGGAGTGACGTACCGCGACGTGCTCACCAAAGCGCGGGAGACGGTGGACCTCCAGGAGCTGGGGATCACCGGGGGCCTCCGGCATAGGGTGACCGCTACTGGCGCCCGCATGCTTGAGATCCCTGGTGCGACGAGTGGCCCCACCGCTGACGCCCTAGCTGAGAAGCTAAGGGCGTCCATTAACGCGGAAGAGGCTCGAGTCTCCAGGCCCGTTAAGTGCGCAGACATGCGCATTTTGGGCCTGGACGACTCCGTAACGGAGAAGGAGGTAGTGGCCGCTGTCGTCAGGACGGGCGGGTGTCTCGCCGATCAGGTGAAGGCGGGCACCGTACGTCCTGATCATTCGGGCATGCGAACCGTTACGGTAAGCTGCCCCGTGACGGCGGCCAAAAAGATCGTGGAGGGCCGAAGACTCCTGGTGGGCTGGGTTTCAGCGCAGGTCAAACTGCTGGAGCCCAGGCCTCTGAGGTGCTTCCGATGCCTCGTGGGGCACCACGTTGGCATCCAGTGCACCTCGGAGGACCGCAGCGCTCTGTGCTTCCGCTGCGGCCAGCCCGGACACAAGGCCGGCTCGTGCACTGCCGCGCCGCACTGCGTTGCATGTGCGGCTGCTGGCAAGCCGGCCGAACACCGGGCGGGGAGCAAGTCCTGCGCTCCGCCCGCCGGAACCAGGAGGAAAGGCAGGCCCTCCGCCACCGCCACCGTCACCGTCGCCGCCGCTTCTGCCGCCGCCGCCGCTTCTGTCGCCGCCGGCGCTTCTGCTGCCGCCGCCGCTTCCGGTGCCGCTGCCGTCAGCGCCGTAGAGAGGCCCTCACAAGGGGCCCGGGAGGGGGCTGAAATGGAGGAGTGACGACTCCATTGCGCCTCTTACAGGCGAATATCAACCACTGCGCCTGTGCTCAGGACTTGTTGCTCCAGAGCATGGCGCAGTGGTCGATTAACATCGCCGTGGTCGCTGAGCCGTACTTTGTCCCGCCCAGGGATGACTGGGTGGAGGACCTGAGCGGCTCAGTGGCCATATTATCGTCGGCTGCCGCCGGTACCCCGTCCCTTGAAGGCGTCACGAAGGGACAGGGGTGCGTAGCAGCACGGTTCGGAGAGATAGTGGTAGTGGGAGTTTACTTCTCTCCGAGCCGAACTCTCGCCGAGTTCCACAACTCCTTAACAGAGTTGACTGTCGTCGTCGGAAACCAGTCCTTCCCCGTGTTAGTGCTCGGGGACTTCAACGCCAAAAATCTGGCCTGGGGTTCCCGTTGCACGGACATGCGGGGAAGGATGGTGGAGGACTGGGCTCTGGAAACAGGCCTGGTCGTCCTAAATCGGGGTTCTGTTCCCACGTGTGTGCGGATGCGGGGCGAGTCGGTGGTGGACATTTCGTTCGCTAGCCCCGCTCTGTCACAGCGAGTAATTGACTGGCGCGTCATGGAGGAGGTGGAGACCTATTCCGATCATCGGTATATCCGGATCGACGTCTCCGCCCAGACCTCTAGCGCGCCGGTCCAACAGACCCCGAGTGGTCCGCGGTGGGCGCTGAAGCAGCTGGACCGGGAGCTCCTCCTGGAAGCCTCAATCGTGCAGGCCTGGGTGTCATCACCAGACAGGCCTGCCGACATTAACAACGAGGCGGAGTGGTTCCGGGAGGCCATGTCCGAGATTTGTGACGTGGCAATGCCCCGAGTTCGGCCAGGATGCGCCCGACGTCAGGTGTACTGGTGGTCGCAGGAGGTAGGAGTGTTACGCAAGGCGTGCGTTGATGCGCGACACCTGTACACCAGGCACCGCAGGCTACGCATCCGCCCTCCGGATGCGGAAGCCGCGGAGGCGGAGCTGTACGAGGGGTACAGAGCGGCGAAGACCGCCCTCCAAGAGGCTGTACAGCGGGCCAAAGATATGGCCCGCGAGGAGATGCTGGAGACTCTGAACAGAGATCCGTGGGGGCGCCCTTACAAAATGGTGCGGAACAAACTCCGCACCTGGGCCCCCCCGCTGACGCAGAGTCTCCGCCCCCAGCTGGTGGAGGAGGTGGTGAGCGCTCTGTTCCCTTCACGGGGGGAGCATACTCCCCCGCCTATGGCTCCGCCAATTGCGGTGCCCGAAGCGGACCACGCGGACGACGACGACGACATCCCTGAAGTGACCGGGGTAGATCTGAGAGTGGCGGTATGTAGGCTGAAGGCCAAAAATACCGCCCCAGGGCCCGACGGCTTGCCGGGTAAAGCCTGGGCCCTGGCCTCGACGGCTCTCGGACCCCGACTGGAGGCGCTCTTAAGCGCATGTATGGAGAGGGGCCAGTTTCCACTCCGTTGGAAGACGGGGAAGCTGGTCCTCATTCGGAAGCCAGGGCGCCCTGCGGACTCTCCGTCCGCATTCCGGCCCATCGTGCTGCTCGACGAGGTCGGCAAGCTCTTTGAAAGAGTGATTGCGGGCCGCCTCGTCGGGCACCTGGTGAGGACGGGGCCGGATCTTGCGGATAGCCAGTTTGGCTTCCGCAAGGGGCGCTCTACGGTGGACGCCATCATGCGCGTGAGAGCCCTCACGACGGGGGACGCGGTGTCCCGGGGTGGGGTGGTCGTGGCGGTGTCACTCGACATCGCCAACGCGTTTAACACCCTGCCCTGGAGCTGCATTGGGGAGGCACTCCGGTATCACCGGGTGCCGACCTACCTCCGTCGAATAGTCGGGGCGTATTTGACGGACAGAGCCGTCATCTACCCCGGTCGCGATGGGGAATGGAACAGGCGAGAGATGTCGTGCGGTGTCCCACAGGGATCGGTCTTGGGACCGCTCCTGTGGGACATCGGTTACGACTGGGTGCTGCGGGCAGACCTCCCTGATGGCGTCAGCGTAGTTTGCTACGCTGACGACACGCTGGTCCTGGCGCAGGGGAGGTCGCATCAGGCGGCGGCCGACGCAATGACACGCGGGGTTGCGATAGTCGTGGAGAGGATCCGGCAGTTGGGTCTCGAGGTGGCTCTGCACAAATCCGAGGCCATGTCTTTTCATGGGCTTCGGAACGGGCCACCATCGGGATCCCAACTGACGGTAGGAGGGGTTCGCATCGGCGTCGAGACGACGATGAAATACCTGGGTCTCGTCCTCGACAGCCGGTGGAACTTCGTCGAGCATTTCCGACGTTTGGCCCCCAAACTGGAACGGGCTGGGGCCGCTTTCAAGCGGCTTCTGCCAAACCTGAGGGGGCCAAACGCCTCCTGCCGGAGGCTTTACGCGGGGGTCGTGCGGTCCATGGCCGTATATGGCGCCCCGGTGTGGGCGCGTTCACTGCGGCTTCGAGCCGCCCACTACCTGAACGCGCCCCAAAAGGTGGTCGCCATACGGCTGATACGGGGGTACCGCACGATCTCGCGCGAGGCGGCAAGCCTCCTTGCCGGACTGCCGCCATGGGATCTGGAGGCGATAGTCCTCGCGCGCCTGTATGAGTGGCGCGCGGAGGCACTACGCCGGGGGGAAAACCCGCTTCCGCGGCAAATTGCTGCGGAGCGGACGGACCTCCGGCGCGATCTCATGGCGGCATGGAAAGCGCGACTGTCGCAACCCAGCGCAGGGCACGCCGCGATAGCGGCGGTAAGGCCCCTCTTTGAGGAGTGGCTAGAGAGGCGTCACGGCGCCCTCACCTACCGCCTGACGCAGGTCCTCACCGGACACGGATGTTTCGGGAGGTTCCTGCACATCATCAGGCGGGAGGAAACGCCCGGGTGTCACCACTGCGAGGATCGCCCTGAGGACACGGTGGAGCATACGGTGGAGGTCTGCCCGGCTTGGGCAGAGCACCGCCGTGTCCTCGTAGAGGCGATCGGCAGCGGCGGCGACCTCTCGCGCCCGGCCCTGGTCCAAGCCATGGTCCGGGGTGAGAGGGAGTGGGAGGCAGTCACCTCCTTCTGCGAAGCAGTCATGCTAGCGAAGGAGGTGGCGGGATGGGCGAGGGAGAGAGCTGAGAGAGCCGCCCGTCCCAGCCGCCGCGGTAGACGCTCCGGGCGTCGGGAGCCGCGTGACGACTCCCGGCCACCGTAGGCGCGGGCCTGCGGACGGCGAGTAATGGGTAGCTCGCCGTCCGATCAGGACCAGGCCCGTGCCGGACGGCGCGTATGTGTTCCACGCGCGCCTCAAAGAGATGTCAGCATCGAAGGAGGGGCCCGTCAGGGCCGAAGCCTGCCGGGGCAGCGGGATTGTCCGAAAGGGTTACCGCTACCCCGGAACATAAAGGGCTAAGGAAGGAACACGGATGGGTTTTAGTCAGTAAGAGTCTGACACTCCCTTCCGCTCCACCCAGAGCGGGAGGGGTCATTTGATGATTTCCCATCCTAAAAAAAAAAAAAAAAAAAAAAAGGAATATAAATCTTACTTTCTTGTTTCTATTTTTGCGTTTTGGGTTGTGCGTCTGCCCGTCAGATAATCTCGGAAGTGCTTTGTTTGTAGGCTGTTAAACTTTACATGTAAGGCATCGTTGGTGTAGTGATCGCAAGCGCTACTGCTGAGCATAAGGCTCCGGGTTCGATTCCCGGGTCGGGAAAAGTGTTGTTCCAGACCCGGGAATTTCCCTTCGGAATTTCTCAGTAGCAGCGCGGAGTGTTTGTGCCCGGTTGATGGCAATAGGCTCGCCTCTATTTCATGGGACTCAAACTTAACTGGTGAAATTTGGGCGTACTATAGGTACCTACATATCTGCGTAAAACCTTTGGGAATACAGGCGTGATGTAACGTTATATAATTATACCTAAAAAATATATTTTCATATTAGTGACACATGCATAAATTTTCGTTTTAATATGGCCATGAATAGAATACTCGTATGCCTTTATAAAATGTGGAGACAACAATACGACAATAAAATGAAAACATTGGCAATACTTAAGATTAAGATTAAGAGTACTGTGGAACTAACAAATAAATCCAAGCTTAGAAATGAAAAAAGTATTATTGAGTATTATTGACCCGAAATTAATCCCAGAGCAAGCTGGTTTTAGACCCATCAAGTCTTGCTGCAACCAAACCCTCAAACTTGTTCAACACATTGAGGATGGTTTCGAGATAGGAATGGTCACGGGCGCGGTTTTTGTGGATCTGTCAGCTGCTTATGATACAGTCAACCTCAAGCGGCTGCTGTGGAAGGTGGAGACATTGATAAGCGATCAGAACTTTGTCCGAATACTCCGAGAACTTCTCCACAATCGTCGGTTTCAGGTCCACCTTCTCTCGGAAAGAAGTCGTTGGAGAGCGCAGAAAAACGGCCTTCCTCAAGGAAGTGTCCTAGCACCGCTTCTTTTTAATATTTACACCAACGACCAACCGTCCAGCCCTAACACGTCCCGTTTCCTCTATGCAGACGACCTTGCCCTCACGTCTCAAGCCACCACCTTTGAGGAGGTAGAGGCCCACTTATCAGACGCTCTTGGTGACTTAGCCACATATTACATCGCTAACTCACTCAAGCCCAATCCGAGCAAAACCCAGTCTTGCGTATTTCATCTCCGCAATAGAGAGGCGGCACGCAAACTTAACATCGTTTGGGGTGGGGTGTCCATTGAGCACAGCAACTCCCCTAAATATCTTGGTGTTACCCTGGACAGGTCTTTAACATTCAGCAAAAACTGCAAGAATATCAAGCAGAAGGTGCACACTCGCAACAGTCTGCTTCGTCGACTGGTCTCATCGAAGTGGGGTGCTTCACCTGACGTTATGCGGACTACTGGACTGGCGCTATCTTTTTCTGCGGGAGAATTCGCATGCCCCGTGTGGAGTCGTTCTGCCCATGCTAAGCTGGTGGATACAGCTTTGAATGAAACGTGCCGAATCATCACCGGTTGCCTTAAACCGACACCGGTACAAATGCTGTATCCACTAGCAGGAATAGCGCCACCAGTGGTTCGCAGAGCAGTGGCAAGCTCCAGCGAAAAATCCAAAATGGTCTCCGACACACGACACCCTTTGCACGACAACATCCTTGTGCCACAAAGGCTGAAAAGCCGAAACAGTTTTTTAAAGTGTGTCGTCCCACTCACTGACGAACCGTCACAACAAAGACTGAAGCTGTGGCGAGACAGTGCTTCTTTACCCAACCCGTTCGTTCCACCCGCTGAAGACCTCCCACCTGGACATGAGTTACCTTGGGCGACCTGGAAGTCTTTAAACAGACTTCGGACACAGGTTGGCCGAAGCAAGGAAAACCTGTTCAGGTGGAGAATCATAGACGACTCTGCCTTGGAGTGTAAATGTGGTGCTGTTCCACAAACGATGGGACACATAACATCGTGTCCTTCGTGTCCTGTCAGCTGCACGTTACAGGAACTGATGGACGCTGGTGATGGCGCCAAACAAGTAGCCGAATTCTGGGCCGAGTTCATTTAGATTGCTATCGACACGCTAAGAAGAAGAATGAAAAAAGTGATTTTTTCAAAGAAACTAGGCCGACTATTGGTTTTGCCAATCTTTGACTTGCTATAGTGACTAAACTATTGAATATATTTGATTAAATTTTCGTTTGCAGACTGGAAACGTCTTTAGAGATACGCAGTTTAATTTATTGTTGTATTGTCGTCTCCACCACGTATAACAAATTCACAAAGATCAATGTCAGAGATATTGGCGCTGAATGACAAGGAAGGCTTATCCCTACAATATGTAGGATTAACAGACAGGCAGAGAGAGAATATACGATCTGCTAGGATCACGTAATACTCATTACGTGATTGTACACTTAACACTCCTAGGGCTTGTATTGATAAACCGTTCTCAAAATGGCTGCTGATAAACAAATCATATGCGGCAACATGGCAACACAGAATGGAAATGTTATTTGAATTTCATTATGGGCAATATTTAAATGATTCTCTAAAAATGTTTTGACCGTCTAATGATGGTTTCTTTTTTAGGGTTCCGTAACGGGACCCTATTACTAAGACTCCGCTGTCCGTCTATCACCAGGCTGTATCTCATGACTTAAAAATGATGTATCTCATGAAATAAAAATGATGAATTTCGGTTGCCGCTATAACAACAAATACTAAAAAATCATAATAAAATCAACATTTAAGGGGTTCCTATACAACAAAGGCGACTTTTTTGCTCGATATTGATAACGGTAACAGGTAGACGCTTGAAATTATCACAGAATATTTAATTATATATTTACTTTAAAAATAAATAATTTAATTAAAATAAAATAAATATTTAAGGGGGGCTCCCATACATCAGACATGTTTTTTTTTGCTGTTTTTATAGACAATGGGTAAACTCTTCGTGTGCGAGTCCGACTCAAATAAAAAAAAACCCGGCAGGAACGAAGTTCAAAATGAAAATCCAAGATGGCGGCTTGGATTTTTGTTTTGACCTCACTATATCGGCGGTATATTTGACTTGGTCTTGAGGATTTACGTTGTTCGTAAATGTCACAATGTTGACCTATATTTTCCTATGAAAAATATTATTGTAGTAACTAGCTGACCTGGCGAATTTCGTGTCGCCTCAGTATAAATAAGAATGAATGTAAGAGAAAATTTATTATCTTAACTTTTTTATGGCGAATTTTTCTCATTTTTAGGTAATAGTTATAATATGCTATTCGGGGCGGAGACAAATCTAACAAATCAAAGATCATATGAATCAGTCCAGCCTTTCTTGGGTTATAAATGATATTTATAACTAACTCGACTTTGTTTTATTTATATAGAAGATTGACTAAGAATCCAATCACGGAAACTCCTTCTTTGTGGTAAATAGGTAACTATCCCAAATCTAAACTAGCTGTGTTTATCTTAAAATGGTATGAGTTAAAAAGAAATTCAGTACCTACCTAAGTACCAATAATATCATTGGAAAGAAGTAGTTAATAAAGTACCCGTAAAATATAAATCACGTTCTCTTAGTAAAACACGCGGGAACGTGTTTATAAATGGCTGTATAGACCTCTTTGTTAAACACTGTTACATAATCTATGGTACAGCTTTATCTATGGTCTTTGTTTTTTAGCGCAAGCAGACTTGTGAGACTTGTGTAACCCCAGCTTAATGCAAACAATGACGTAATCTTGGATATTCATTTAACACTGCTAATAGGTAAATTATTACTATACATTGTGTTCTGAAATATATCTAAGCTATGTAATGACTTAGTGAATGAGGACAAAAGACTAGAACTTAGCTACGAGAACAAACCTTTAGTACTAATATTATTATGAGGAGATAAAATTTATGAGTTTATATGTGGGGAATAATCTTCGGAACTGCTGATCCGATTCCGAAAATTCTTTCACCAATGGGAAACTACAGTATTGTCCAGTGTGAAAGGATATAAATTTCACGCGGAAGAAGTCGCGGGCAAAAGCTAGTGTGATATATTGACGTGCCCGCATGCGGTTGAATGCCCGAAAAGCAGAGTAGCGATATGACCGAAACATTTCAGTCGTGCTAATTGTAGCTTCAAATCACATTTTTTACTGTAAGCAGAGAGTTGCTGAACGCGTCGTGAAATCAAAAGGGCCTTGATTTCATTAGAATTAAAAATCAACGGATGCTGCGGTAACCGCATGCGGGCGGAAGGAAAACTACGCCGTAATTATGCCATTATATTATTATTCAACATTTACTTTAACTTACTTTTTTTTACTTCTCTTCCATAGAAGTTACAAAATGTTTTTTAATTGTCCTAAAACTGGTGCAATATAAAATACAGCACCTAAACACTGAGGTGGGAGCCTGGAGATCCGTAACACAGGGTTTCAATAGCACGGACTCCAGTTTCTTGCAAAGGAACTTTTGTCTTGTATCTACGTATGGTTTAGTCCTAAGGTGTTATTTAGAAGCTAAACTTTGTGCAAAGAGAAAATAAACCTTTACGTAAAATCTGTGATTGAAGTACAGAGGCCAGCATATCAAGCTACCCCAATCTGTCAAATTTCTTTGATAGATTTTGAACTTTACTGAAAAGAAATAAGGTTCATATTCAATTGGGAAAATTTGATAGATTGGGGTAGTTTGATGTGCTGGCCTCTGTACCTACTGCACTGTTATAATAAACTATAATTTATAATCGTTCAAGTCAGCCGAGAAAACGGTGATATATATGGGTCCGATCACAGAACAGATAATTATCTGTTCTGTGGGTCCGATCACCACGACAACAAGTTCGGGCGCAAATTTTAATGAAAATAGGTAAATAGTTTATCCACACGAACCACAATTTTGGCGTCAAAATCAACCTTAACGGCGATACCGACCACGTTGCAGCTACAACGCAATCACCAGCGGGACCGCGTACTAGCGGCCGACCACAACGTTGCATCGACCATTTGGTTTAATTTTGTAGTTACCACAACTTAACTGCAAGAAGCTGCAGCGATACTATTCACACGTAACCTTGCCCACATTTCATCGCTGCAAAGTGGTGTAGTTGTGGTTCGTGTGATCGAGCCCTAAGCAAGCAATTCCTTTGAATATTTACCCTATATACCTACGCATCATCATAAATCATAATCATGTCATATTTCAACACTAACTGCCTTGTGATATTCTATTCATGATTATTAGAAAATCCGCATGCTCTGAGCGAGTTGACTTAAACTTTGCAATGTTGCCTCATGCCAAAATATGGTATTTTTGTAATTTTTAGAGAGTCATATTTTCTTTACTAATTACCGGTAAAACGGGGTTACTTTAACAGTAAGGGTAACTTTAACAGTTTATGGGGCTACTTTAACAGCGCGCCAAATAATGATTTAAACGTGTGCGAAACGAACGCTAGTGACCTTGATTGGTGGCTAGTAGCTAGTCCCCATCTTCGAACCTAAACCTTCAACTTCTTCTTTGCTTTTATTTCTATTTCCCCTAAAATGTATAAAATATTAATATTTTTTTTATCAAAATGATGTCAAAGTAATCCTTACACTTTAGATCTTTGCCGTTGATTGCATTTTAATGCCTTGTCAAAGAAACCCCACTTCGGGGTTACTTTGACTCATGAAAAATAAAAATCTATACAATAGTGGGGGGCCTGTAGGGCTTGATATTGGTATGCGATTGATAGTTAAAGGACACATTGTTCTGTTGGAAAAAACATCATTAATTTTGGTTGTTAAAAAAAGTAATTCCCAAAAAACTATCGAAATATAAAATGTGCAAAGTAGCCCCGTTTTACGGTAGTTGCTGAAAAAAAGAAAATTACAGGGAAGTGTTTACAGCAGACCTTGATTTTATGAAAAAAAATGCTCTAGAGGCATTATTCAGGAAGAAAAAAATTACACAGAGTATGTACTATATGGTCGCTATAACAACAAATAATTAAAATAAAATTAAGTTAAAATTTAAGGGAGTCCCCAAATAATAATAATAATAAATAAATAAGAAACTTTTTTTAAATATATTCATGTCCTAATCCGAGTCGCACTGAGGTTGCTGACGGTACATGCCCCTATTCTATAGAATCATAGCTGACACGATTAGAACCGATGAGTTGATGATCAGTTCAATGCACACTAACGACCAGCGCCCTAATTGCAAAACACACTTTCTATTCTATTCTATTTTTAATTATGTCAAGTAAAGCCGATGTCAAAACACACTTTCAATTACAATCTGAATCATTTTGAAGGATATTGCTAATCCATTGCTTCATATTTTCGAAAAATTTGTCTGCTCAACGACGGAAATAACGCAAAGAAAGTTGTTGAACTGTCAAAATGAAGCCATTGCTACCGTTTCTGTGTTACGCAATTACCCCGCCTTAGCCAGCGACCTTGGTAATTTCATTAAGTTGACGCGCCCATCAAAAAGTTTCCTTTTCTGTGGCAATTTCACAAACTTCCATAATTACCTATTTATGAACTAACTAGACGAAGTTTTCTGGTGAAAATGGCACTGGGGTGACTTATATAATATACATACAATACGACAATACTCGTGGAACTAAGTTACATAATAATAGGTACCTATTTAGCCACTATATTTCCCAGGCATAGTCGACTTCGTAATTGATTTACCACTCTAAATTTGAATGTCACTTGTACTTCAAAAAACAACAAATTCTATTTTTCTATGTGACAGTTAGATAATTTCAACCTTAACTATGTTTCAATATACTGGGAATTCTCGTCAAAAATAATAATGCAATTAAGAGGTCGACAATATAACTTGGCAACAAACAAGTCAATTGCAAATATGATGTTCGTATTCTAGCGAAGTCACGGGTATAACTTAGTATGATAGTATCTTTGTTGGTATATAGAAACGGCAAATTCAAACAAGCTATTCAGAAGCAATTCAGTTGCGGTTCGCTATCATGTGTGTTGAAGACTTGTCAGTATCGATAACACAGAGTAGATAGCCAACAGAGACCAAGATTTGTCTGTTTACAAAACCTATGTTATTATTCGTTTTCTTTATTTCTTTCTTTCTTTCACGCATTGCAGGCACTTGTGCAATAAGAGATTTCAATAAAAAAAATCGTTCTGTTTGCACTACGAACTATGCACACATTTACTGCGCCAAGTGTGTGTTGCTGTAGCGAACCGCACGACTAAAATCCAACAGTGTGTTTTTTTTGACGCGATCGAATGAGCTCTCTTGGATTCTCAAAACTCGGTTCAATACCGAGAGTTGAAAATCCAAAGCGCCATAACAAAAAACGTCGCCTTTAAAAAACGCCCGTACGTACCTCCTAATATGATGACCCGCAGGCCAATTCTCGTAATTTAAAACGTTCAAAATCTAGTCGCAGTCTCATCTCGGCGACAAACAAATCACAAATACTTGTCAAAATGTAGGGAAATTAGAGGTATTTTTGACAGATTGAGACTGAGATCAGACTGTGAACGTTCATAAAATTACCAGAATTGCCCCTCTGATATCATAATGATGAGTGCAATGACGCCTTAAGAGGATAACGGTGATTTAAATTTCACCCTGTATAAGTAATTTGTGATAGGTAATAGTTTTCAAGATTTTAAGCATTTCCCCACTTGGTTTTTTAGAGGTCAAAATATTTCAGTTTTCATCTACTTAGCCAAAGGAATTAAACAAACATACAGTAACTACCTGGACTTCGAATATACCTGCGTCTTTATTTCTTAGCAGTAGCTAACAACCAAGGATTTAAATCGTTCGATTTGCTCTCACCATATTTTGGTCGTACAAAAACGTGTCCATACTGAGCGAGCTCATCAAAGTGAGCTCACATAGCCAAGCTACATGGAACGTCAGATATACTTTTCAGTATTAGTAAGTGAGACAATACTATTCAAATGTCATTGTGTACGACACAGAAACGTGAACATCTTTTGACGCGATCAGGCGAAGCTAAGGTATTGACTGACCACTTTATTTTATAAACGTTGCTTAAAATTAAGAGACATTTAAATGGCAAACATTTAAGATTAAACAGTCACTTATCATTACATAACATAAAACAACGTTTATAAATAAACCACTATCTTTCGTAGCAGCTGTTTTCAAAGCTCAAGTGCTAATACTGATGTGCCATTTGATTGACCGTACCATGCAGCTGTATTGCAGCGTGATAATATGAAGTTTGGTATCTGTTGAGTATTTACTCTGTGCCTCTAATGTATCTTCAAACATACTCCGCGAAGATCACTAATGATGTCTGAAGTTACTTCGTCTGATGCAACATGAATGGAGTTGTTGCATTTCACGAACGCGCGTCAATCATTGTAATTTAACCTTATTTCAACGTTCTTAAAAGCTATAATTATGCCACTCTTTTGTAACTTGACCATCGATAGTGTACATAAATTGTGTTTTGTGATTCTTGTTGTTTATTTTTAAAAAGGGTTATTATTTAAAAATAAAAAGTACAGTCAGTGGAAAAAAAATTATAATGGTGTTTGAAAAGGTGTATATTTACATAAGTACATATATTGATTTCAGAGTGACTAGCACTATTGAAAAGTTATAAACATTTTTGAAGTAGTAGCGTAAACTGAACTTTATTGTGTAGGATTTAAAGTTAGTTTTCCATAAACTCATATTTGTTTACATTTTTGACAATTATATCGCGAATGCAGTTATTATTTACAACATTTCTTAAAAGCCCCAAAAAAAGTACCATTTTTTGTTTGTAAACTCACGACTTTTCCCTATGTAGGTCGACAGATACTGCAGAACGCCACATACTGCGATCCTTATATACTGAAAGCGTATAATTATTAGCACGCTCAGCATGACCATCATAGAAACGTGAATAGACAAAATAACAGATAGAACCATGGACTTATAAATAGAACAGACAAAATGAGACAGAGTATAGACATAATAACAGATTTCTTTAAAAATCTGTCATTTTGTCTATTTTTCCATCGACAAAACCCGCTTCTATGGTGGTTTTTTTTTCTACGCGTGCAAAATTTTATACCTATTTTATGACTTGCTTTATTAGATTTATTTGTAATCCTTGTGGGACGGCCATTAGGGTTTTCATTTCATTATTTTACTTCAAAAGAAAATATCTACTAAATTTGTCATTTTATATTTGAAAATGAAGATAAAGTTACCAAGCGATTTGCTAGCTCTTCAAGAAAAAAAATATTAAATTACTTAAATTTTTTCTACTCTATCGGTACCTAAAATAGACTTTATGGATGACGTAATAGATATCTGATCAGTTCGAATAGTAGTGAAGAGTTGAATGGACATAAGGCGTATTTTTCTCTGCACTTGTCAGGGTACAGTAATCCATGTTCGTAGGCTTCTTTGAAGACTGCATGGGCAGAACTGTCTTGTTCTGTTGGCTCCAATCTGCAAGGAAAAAGCATACTGCAGTAGTTACACCTAGAGCCTATTTAATAAAACCGACAGGCGACAAGGTGACAAAATTGTCGAATTGTTGCCACAATCCGACATTTTACCAGGTTTTTTATACATTTTGTGCACTTTTCGCAAAACTGTGACAATTTTGTAATTTTATGACAAAATATGTCGTTTCGTCAGTAACACATGTCGTTTAGTTCAAAACAAATTTCTTTTCAATCACTCTTCATTGGTAAATATTGTAAACTCCTATGGTAACAACTTGGAAGATATATATCTTGGCTTATGCTTAGGCGCTTTACTTTGTGTAAATTATTTCATCACCATTGCTCTCCAAACGGTGAAGGAAAACATCGTGAGGAAACCGGCATGTCCTAGAACCGAAAAATTCGAAGACATGTGACATCTACCAACCCGCACTGGGCCCGCGTGGTGGATTACGGCCCACTCCCTCTCACAGAGAGGAGGCCTGTGTCCCAGCAGTGGGAACATTATAGGCTGATTATGTATATATGTAATTTACACTTAATCGATACTAATTACCCTGAAAACGACTTCAAATCATCTCGTAAAATTTTCGTTGAAATGTTTTTCTGCTAGTTTGAAATAAAAGACTTTTTTATTTGATTTGAAAAGATCATTGTTAATGTAGTAATGATCTTTTCGCACATAAATTGTACGGAGATTATGAATTGTCAATTTGTGACCATTTTACGGTTTTCAATATGATTCATAATATTATCCTATTACGATTATGCCGTAGCGGCAATTTTTTTTTTCGCTGTCGTAATTTACTTTTCAGAAAATATTTGTTGATAAAAAATCACTAGATTTTACATTTTTAAAATTTATCTTTAATTCAAATCATTTTCCTGGGCTTAATACCTATATTACGCATAGCTTTAATTTGAGGGTTAAATATCGTTTATAGCGTTCGTTGGAGATAATGTTATTTCGGACTCGCGTTATTAGGGATAGCGTTCATTCGGAATAAGGTGATGCGGGATAGCGTTCATCCGGGATAACGTGAATCGGGATAGCGTTCATTCGGGATAGAGTGATTCGGGGTAGCATTCATTGGGGATAGAGTGATTCAGGATTTCGAGTTTCGGACTAACGTATAACAGTCATTTATAATATTAGTATGGATTAACCTATACTGTCCAACTGCTGAGCAAAGGTATTATATATATTTCTCTATTCATCTTTGCCTGGTGCCTTTTCTGGCCAGTCAGCCAAGAAAGAAATCGAAGAAGCAGAAATCGGAGGAGGTCGGAGAAGGAGGTTGTTTGTCATATATACATTTACCTACATAAAATTATTTCACAAAAGATTCATTCAAAAAAGTTCCTCTTCGAACACAATCATCTTATATCAATAAAGAACCAACACACACGATAAACACGGGAAAGTAATAATCTTATTTATTCCCTCCATCCTCGCATAAGTTTATGATGCCTTCAATAGTAAATATACCAATAATAATCCTTCATAAACGGACCAATAAATGTATAACAGGTTAAACAAGATATAAAAATAGTTATAACCAAGAATAACCAGTAGTTTATGATTTAAGCTAGGTCGTAATTTTTACCCTTTATGTGGCGGTAATTCTCGTGTTTTACTTCATACGGAATTTCAACCATTTTCTGACTACAGTTACTAAATCGACCCAATTACACGGAAATTGTTGACCCGTCGAAAGTATTAAGTTGTAAAAGTTTTATCGTCTAAGTGTGGTATACACACGAGCGACACGCATCAAAGGCAGATGTAACTGAAGCCGTCGTCGTTGACAGGATTGTTATTACTTTTCTAGTGTCGCTCGTGTGTATTTAATAAGCACTTGCATGTAATACTATCATCAATCTAGGATAATACCTGACTGTTAGAGCAATTTTTGACAGGGACAGAAAGTGCAAAATGCGTATGCGAGAGCAAGATAGAATGAGGCTTTGTTGAATTTCGTAGATTTGCAAATATTTTTATAGTGTCGACATGTTGACGGATTCCCTTTTATTTTAGTTTAGGTGTTCCTTTACATTTGATTTGTTAGTTACATTCTCAACATAAGTATAAAATCAGTAGTACTTACAGTTTTTATCGGCTAGAAGTTGTTTTTGCGTGATTTGGGCAATTCAGTGACAATGTTTTGGTGGGTTTGTGTTTAAAGTTGTTTAAAACGTTGTCATTTTGAAATTAATATAATATTTAGTGAAATAGTAAAGTATTGTAGCGGTATCTACAAACGCCACATGCGAACTACGCGTATACTGACGTCACACGAAATCCTGCATCTCGCAAGCAGAGTTTACCGCGCAACTAGCATAGAAACAACGGCCCGACATGAATCACCGGGCAGTTGCCCACCAGACACAACACCCGTCTTGTCGGAGGATCCTCCGTTTTCTATGGAAGATGAGTGTCCTTTACACCCTATTCCTCACACCTCTATAGTATTATTAATAGGATAGTGGCGGCGTTAGATATACAACTTTTCAACGTTAAGTTTTTTTTATAATATAATAACAATGTAATTCAGTTAGGACGTCCTGGCCTCGATGGTTTTCAAACACGATTAAATATTGCGCCCCCGTTTACTTGTTACTAAAATTCTCGCCTCACCGCTAATAAATATGACACATAGCTCCATGATCATAAATATTTTGATAGTGAAATGGTTTAGTTAGATAATTTCGGTGTCAAGACAGTATAATTTTTTATCTCACGAAGCGACGCGCGCTTTACATGTAGTTACTCATGTTTTATATAAATTGATAGACGAAAGAAAACTGATAAAGATATAAACGTACTTTTTACAGTTACCCATGAACCGTCATCAAATCATTGTTTTACAATATAACAATTTTAAATAATAACAGCCGCACGGGTGGATCCAACAGGTTAAGCTACGCTTGGTTGGTCCGTGGCTGGGTGACCATCTTCACATACCAAGACCCTCCGTGTCTTGGAAGGTCCCGGCTGACAGTCGTTACGGGTCGTTAGAAGCCCTAAAGTCTGACAACCAGTCTTACCAAGGGGTATCGTATTACCCAGCAGTAACTGGGTTGTGGAGGTCAGATAGTCAGTCGCTTCATGTAAAATACTGGTATTCAGCTGCATCCGGTTAGACTGGAAACCGACCCCAACCAACATAGTTTCGAAAAGGTTAGGCAGATGATGACTTCAGTTTTTTATTAGGTATATTTTTTTCTTTGTTGGTATTTTTTCAAATTAATTACTTCGCTTATGTAAGTGAAAATGTTTGACTTAATTTTTAAGAGACTGGATCCCATGCATGATACAGGTAATCCTCGTGTGGGGTTCAAGGCATTTGTAAAAATCTAGCACTTAAGACGCCTATTTTTTACCCGACTACAGCGAAGCAAAAAGGAGGGTTATGATTTTCACCGGTATGTATGTAAGTATGTATGTATGTATGTATGTTCATCAGTTCCCTCATAACTTCTAAACTACTTGTCATAATTGGACAAATGAGGTTTCATTGAAAGCGTCTTGACCGCTAGTTATACGCTAGGTGTGACGTCACATTAAATTGATTATGGCGCCCTCTTGCGGACATAAAGTTATGAACCAAAAAAAAATTTTTTAATCATGCCGTGTTGTGTATCAAATGAAAGGGCTTAAATTAGCAAATTTCAAAAATATAAATATTACTGAAATAAGCTTCAAAATAGTTAAATAAAAAAATACAAAAAAACTAGAACCCGTCTACTGAAAAGGATGAAACAATAAAGTACCTTCCCGTGTAATATATGTTAGTACAGCGGCATGCGACCACGGGAAGGTACTTTCTTGTTTCATCCTTTTCAGTAGTCGGGCTTTAGTTTTTAAACTTATTCTGAGCTGAATAAAGTTTGTATTTAATTATTTAACAAAAGCCGATCGTTTTTGTGTTATTTGTGGGATCGCCAGTTCTACCTATAAAAAATATATATTTTAGAAATAAAGAAAGAAGAAAGAAAGAAAAAACGTTTATTTGCGGTGAACATGACGCAAAAAAAAGAACATTAACACAAAAATATAAAGTTAGGCTTTAATATACCTTGGTTAGGTCCTCGTTAGTAACATCAAATAAATCATGTTAATATTAAGCTATAAGACAAGTCTTAGTGAAATTTCTACAGCATGAAGTTACCAAGTTTAGTAAGGTACTGAATTATTTACACGATTAGATACACTACTGTGTAAATAAACATCAGATGTTATCTTGAGAAAACCGACAGGTCTCAGAACTAAACATTTAAAGCCATAAACTGAACCTTAGTCTGTAGTCCGTTCGCATGTTTTATACATATCCTTGTTATACAGAGAAACCTATTATTACCCAAACAATACTATAATACACATACTCTGTAACATACTTTTTGTATCGTTGTTGGTTGCCTAAATAAAGAAAATATAACAATAAACGACGACCAGAACGGGCTGATGAAATATGCAGTGTGTAGCAGTGTAATATAAAACACCTGCGGGGTAATTGTGTAGCCCACTATCAGTAGCAATGGCTTTAATTTTTACAGTTCAACAATATTCATTGCGATCGTAACATTTTTGAGCAGTTTTTTTTTATGAAGCAGTGGATTAGGAGTGTCGTTCAAAATGTTTCAGATTGAGACTGATAATGTGTTACGCTATTATTGCGCTGTTCTGATCCCAAGAGGAAAAATAAACAAGATAGACAATAATAGGAACAAGTAATAATAATTAGCCTCTTAGTTAACTACCTAGCCTTATAACTAAACGGCGCCGTTCAACTAGCGTCCTGAATGATATCCAGCATTGATTGATTGATTGCGGCAGTTGTTTATTGTAGTTTTGATAAATATCAATATTAGCTACAACATGCATGTTTATTAACAATTTCAGCAGTAACGCAAATAAAAATGAGTCATAAAAAATAATTAAATGCGTAACTGAATAAATATTTAGCAGTAAACTGGCTTATAGGGCAGTTACGTGTGGGAAGTTAAAAAATCGGAATTGGTCTGTGAGTAGACGACGAACTTAGAGTAACGTAGATAAGAGTAGTGCACGTTTGGTTACGGTTCAAACCTAATCCATTTGGTCTTGTTATAAAACAAGGTTTATATTTAGACTCAGGTACTAAACCATAGCGCCATTTTTTAAATTTGAACTTAATTCGGACAAAATGAAAGTTCTAATTACAAAAATTGACGTCAAACCCGAGTCTAAGTTGTCAATTTTGTAATAAGAACTTTAACATTCTCCGAATAAAGTTAAAATACTTACATGTTACTGGTTCGATGGTTTAGCTGTAATGATGGATTTAGTCGGGCTGACTTTACTTAAGGGTACTGCGACTAATTACAGAAGAAGTAGGTACATAATTATACTAATGAAATACTATCTTGAATTCATGCAAGCCTAGTACTTTTTCTTAGGTTAGTGCTCAAAACTTTTGTAAATATGTCGTGAACTGAATTACCGTCTTCATTATGTAAATTCCACCCATGCGAAACCGGGGCGGGTCGTTAGTATTTTAATAAACAAACGCGGTTCGCTGAAAAAGATTACGTAAATCTTCAAACTGTATTAATACCACCTCGCCACTTAATCCTCAAACAATATCACAGATACACAACAGTGGGTATTGGAACTTTAACAGGATTACCGTTCGGTCGCGCTAAGTTGCCCCGATGCACGTAGTATCAATATTTGCGTGCTTTGATTAAATTCCGATTCATAGGGCTCCAATTCCAATTGATTCAGTCTTATCAATACTGCATTGTTAGTGGAGTCTATAAATATATATTGTTGTGCAGGCTTTCCGATAGCGCGGAGATTGAAGAAAAATATGAACGGGTTTATGAATATTGCATGGTTCATTTTGTTTTCAAAATGACTGTTAATTTTGGAGACTTTTTTATAAATTGTAACAGTTGCTATCGGTTCGCGATTTCGATGGTAAATAAGCTATTGGTATTAAACACGTTGACTGCCAGGCAACAGACACAATAGAAAATCTATTGTTCGCGGTCACCGGTGACCGCGTTGGCAGTCAATGCCTTAATTACGAAATGATAAGTAGTAATCCATAAATAAAAAGAAAAAATCATTTTGCTAGTTACAACAAGCAACACTTGCCTGATCAAAAAAGACATGCTTGTCATGCTTGGGGCTTCAGAGTTACATAGCGGTATTTATGTGTAAAATTGATTCCGATATCCTATAGGTATACATATTAAATAGTTTCATTTCAAAATAAGCACTTGCATAAAACATTAATACTTTTAATTAAGAATGTTTCCCACCTAAATTATATATGAATATGAAACACAGCACAAACTTTTTCACCCAAATAATCGTTAAAGTCACATTCTTACTCCTGTACTTTTTACTTATGAAAACATCAGCATTCCCTTGTACACGGAAACTGTTTTCAAACATGCGTTTCTTTTTACGGATGTGGCAGTTCCGCCATACTTATTTAATAAGCTACCCTTATGGGCTAGCGAGCCTTTTTATGCGAGTTGGTAAATGTGAGATATTACGGGTTCATATAATGCTGGTTTGAAACGAGGCAAGAGTGGTCCGGCTTTTATTTTTGAGTCAAGTCGTAATATTGTTTATGTTTTCATGTTTTGTATGTTTTTTGCAATACCTTTTCAGCTGTGTTTAAGAAGGAGCATGTTTACAAAAATCTAATCCAAAAAAAAACGGTTTTTGTTTAAAGATTAAGGATCTGTGTGCGCGCCATCGAGACCTCGCATTGGGCCAAAATTTAAATTCCTACGTTGCATAGATCTCGAGAAATCCTCTGTAGCAGACGGAAAAAAAGTGATCTTATAAAGGTTCCGTCTTTCTTTTTAGGTCGAAACCCTAAAAAATGTCCACAAAATGATCAATCAAAAATCAACTCAGCCTATAGCAGTCCACTGCTGAACATATGCCCAGGCTGCGCCACAACAGCCTGTCCTCCGCCTCCCACATCCAGTCTGTCCCAGCCACCTTCTTAAGGTCGTTGGTCCATCTGGCATCAGCTGGGGGGCGTCCCACACTACGCTCTCCGAAACGTGGTCTTTACTCTAGAACTCGTCTGCTCCACTAAATAATAGTTGTTTGGCAATTCATCAGAATCGAATCAACTTGGCCGCCTATCCCCTGCTTGACATTGCTTTCTCAGAACGTAATAATTTGACACATCATAGCTGCATGGTATTTCACCTTCGCTTTATAATTGTTACCTAGGCCGCTTTACCTTCACAGTTTTGAATCCCCAATCACGCGCGAGCCGAATTGGTCTCAGTAATTAGGGCATGGCACCCCGACCAAGTGGGTTAGGTTAGGTTAGAACTGTGATCAACCGCGTGCGAGCCGAGGGAGGAAGCGAGGCGAGCACTACTTCTAAAGGCCAGGCAGTTAACTGAACGGCTAATTTATTTCAGTAGGTCTGAGAATCGGCTACTATCTATTTTTCATACTCCTAAA
Organism: Gortyna flavago; assembly: GCA_963669345.1. NCBI lineage: Eukaryota > Metazoa > Arthropoda > Insecta > Lepidoptera > Noctuidae > Gortyna > Gortyna flavago. Next base: position 5,583,228 of record OY770129.1, on the reverse strand, counting down.
TCGTGAAACCGCGGGGCGCAGCTAGTATATATATAATATTATAAATGCGAAAGTGTGTCTGTCTGTCTGTTACCTCACCGATTTAGATGAAATTTGATATAGAGATAGTTTGAGTTGGAAAGGACATAGGATAGTTTTTATCATGATATTCCTATGGGATCGAAACTTATGCGGGTGAAATCGCGGGGCGCTGCTAGTCCTATTATAAACTATTTAATTGAATCAGTTGATAGATTTAATTCTAAGTATTATGATTGGTGTTGATTAACTAATGAAAGACATAGATAACTAGAAAAAAATTGGAGGTCATTTAAAGTTACATACTCGTAGCAGTCAGTAATCGTGTCTGACTTGCAGAGAAAATTAGCTTTCCCGAGTAACCATATTGCAGCTAGGGTCATGTGCACGTAAAATTTCACATGTTATTACAATTGTGAAACATGTAAAATTTTCAACACATAACGCAAATTAATTAAACCATTTTTAAACTTGCCGCGGTCGGCTCTTGAATGGGTGAGCATTAATTACATATCGAGAACCCTCCCAGGTTAGGGAAGCATGTTAAGTCGTTGGTTCAGACTATCATTCGTAGATTTTTGACAGTCGTTACGGGTAATCAGAAGCCCAAGAGTTGACAAACAGTCTTACCAAGGGGGTAAGTTTCGTGTTACCCAGTAGTTGAGTTGTGGAGGTCAGATAGGTAGTCGCTCCATGTAAAACATTAGTATTCAGCTGCATCCGGTTAAACTAAGACCCGACCCCAACGTCCGTCGCCCCCCACGTATCAGGACCGGAGGTGATGGCGCGTAGAGTTCCACGCGCTCCCCTCTTATCCGTCGCGGGGGGAGTCAAACACCTCATTCCCCCCTGACCCGAATCCTTCCACAACCTCCGGCGTAGATGTGAGATGGTACACCGGGGTGGGTTTTAGTCAGTAAGAGTTTGAGAGACCCCTCTGCCAGCCCCAACGCAAAGGACACCCGTGAGGATTTTCCACCCAGGAAACAAAAAAAAGCCGACCCCAACATAGTTGGGAAAAGGCTAGGCAGATTAATGTGTAATGAAAAAAACAAAAGGTCTCTCAACTGAATACCGCTGCCTTATGAATTGGCAAGTGCCTTGTCGCAAAATGGAATTGGTCAAAACCTTTTTCCCAAAAGGATCCTGTTTTAATATTGCATAATATTTTAATACGCACAAGCATGGACCAAAGAAAGGCTCGTTTTTAATAACGTCTGAATCAAAATGTTTGACAGAAAACACGAAAACACAATTTGACCACATTATATTACGCTTTCACATTGTTCGTGTTTTTTTTTTTGTACGTTAGTAAAAATGAATTCCATTTTGCGTAATATCAGTTAAATAATAAATCTCGTGTCGACACAATTGAAGAAATCTCTAAACAAAAAGCAAAAACGAGAAGCGTCGTGGGACTAGGGTTGCCAACTTTTTTTGAGAATAATAACGTATCAAATTCTTTGAATAGGAAAAAATTAAGTATTTGGAAGAAAAAAAACTATTTTTCAAATTTAAGTATGCTACTATCCCTTAAAACACATATTTTTGGGAGGTTTTAGCAAGTGCTAACATTTTTTCTCGTTTTACAATCGATATTATTTCAGATGTATTTTTATGTATAACTAGCTTTTGCCCGCGGCTTCGCCCGCGCGGAAGTCGGAAATTGTCCCACGGGAACGTACTATAGGGATAAAAAGTATCCTTTTTAGAAACGAACGACCGAACTAACACGACTCCAATACGTTGCACGAATAAGGAAAAGACCTAACACTGCGATTCAGAAAATCGTGTCATTTGCACAACGCCATCTATCGAGCACACTGGTAAACCTAAGTAAGCAAGTAGTGATAACTTTTGACCGAGTGGACCGATTTTAATGAAATAATAACTAAATGTCACCTACAGATACCGACTATGACTATTTTCCAATCCCCTAAAAAATCTCTGAATTGTTACACATAAATATCAATATTACATCTGAATTCTAAAATCATCCCCTATTTTACCCTCTTGAGGGATCATTTTAGAAAAACTACGAAATACTTAGTTCATTATTTGTTACCAAAAGCATAAATTTGAATTTTCATATCCCTAACTTAAGAAATAACAGGTTTCCCATACAAACTTTCATCCCCCATATCGCCCCCCTTTAGGGATATTATTGAGACAAAAAGTAGCCTATGTCCTTCCCCGGGATGCAATCTATCTCTCTGCCAAATTTTATCGAAATCCGTTTAGTGGTTAAGGCGTGAAAAGGTAACATACAGACAGACAGACAGACAGAGTTACTTTCGAATTTATAATATTAGTATGGGTTGCTGTTTGTCCTACCTCACAACTGGTTTGTCTTAAGCATAACTATATTTTTCTCTGAAAATTGTTTATCTTTATTAATAGATTTTCTGTTTTGGCTTTTAAGTAAGTACATACTATCGATAAAAAGTTCAGTAATTACCTCACTGACCTCTACTTCTATAATGCAGGTCAGTGAATTACCCATATGAGTCTTTCGTTTTACGCATCACAAAAGATTAGAAATAAAGGTTTTTCGCATACTTTATTTTTATGCAAAAGTATAAAGTATATTTATCGAAAATAAATTAGGATACGTTATTATAAAGTATGGTTGGCAACCCTACGTGGGACACCCACGGGGTAATTGTCGTAACACACTAATAGTAGCAATGGCTTTTATTTTGATAGTTCAACAACAAGCACATTAAGTATGCCGGGACCGCTTGTACGCTCACATTTACATCATAGTATGCCGACCGGCCGACATTACGTGACACGACAGCGCGAATCGATAATCATGCACACATAGATCTTTACGGTGCTTCACTTTCGATATGCGTGGCGCGGAGTCCATCTTTTTTTATAAGTCTATCTGCGTTATATACGTTTTTGAACAGACAAACTTTTCGAACATATAAATCAATGGATTAGCTATATCCTTCAGATTGAGATTGATTGTGTGTTACGCAATTAGGATGCTGGTTGGAACGAAGTTCCTTTGTGGAACGATTTGACCGTCACCACACACTTTCGTGATGACATTTAAATTGTCGTGATGGTCAAATTGTTACACTTTTTTCGCTCTAGCTTTCATTCACCAAGTTTGTAGAGTACAACGAGCGATAAGAAACTTCGTTTCAACAACTAAAAGATGTTCCTGCGAATTAAAGCACATAATGCACAAAGACTTGGTACATACAACAACAAGCTTGCCGGCGCGTCGAGAGAATTGGTTCGGCGATGCCAACCTCTTTGATTATTATTGTTTTTTTTTTTTAGATTTTGTATTGGGGAGGTATGAGGCGGCCCGCCATAAGGGATAACAAAAAAAAGAAGTGGATACATTCCACGGATACATTCACATGGATTGATCGTAAAAGACGATATTGATTGGAGGATTTGTGCAATGATATCCTATAGTGAGTAAATTGATTGCGCTCGCGCCCTACGTACTTGGTGGAACGTCCTTCATGCATTATAGTTCAATATGTAATTGGATTAGACCAGTGAACGAAAGATTGGACACCTTGTGATTGTTCATAAAGACTACTAGGGCAACTAGCTTCATATTTTCTGACTGACCTATTGACAATTCAAAAGTGCCTGTAAATGGTTTAATTGAAATAAATGCTTTGAGTTTGAGTTTGAGTTTGAGTTTGACTTTCATTTACTTTTAACTCCTCGCTTGTAAACCCACGCATCATGGCCTCTTCTGATAAAGATGATCCATTACCTTTAAGCTTATTACATTGAGAACAAAGCTTTGTTCATCTTTTTTCCCGAATTTCCGTGCGTCGCGTCGTGATGAAACGTAAACACAACAGTCAAGTTATATTAAATCGGGGAAGACATCTTTTCGTTTATGACAAAAGTGTTATTTTATGTAGCATGACGTACCTGTAACATATTAATTTGTTAAATCCTTGAATATTTCCTGCGTGTGACAAATTTCATCCAAATTGGTTTAGATGTTTGGAAGATTTTCATTTCCATGCCCAATTTCGAATTTCTACATCACGATGTTTTTAAGATAACCGTTTGTTTGACAATCAGACGGATGCAAAATTGATGTTATAATGGTTCCGTTTTGCTAGATCATAGAAAGAAAGAAAAGAAAGAAAATACGATTATTTGCGGCAAATATAACGCAGAGAAAAAATACGAAACACAAAAAAGAACAAGTTGGAGAAAAATATGCATCACATCCACGCAAAATATCATCATCATCATCTGCCTAGTCTTTTGACAACCATGTTGGGGTCAGCTTCCAGTCTAATCTGATGTAGCTGAATACCTGCAGTATTTTACTTGGAGTGATTGCGTATCTGACCTTTACAAACCAGTTACCTACTGGCTAATATGATACCCCTTAGTAGAACAGGTTGTCAGACTTTCAGGGTTCTGTCTGCCTCTTTGCTAGGTAAACTGACAACAAAGGCAATGTTTGCATCTTGATTACCAATACGAGAATGCAGATTAAATTTTCAGATACATCTGTTCTCTGAATTCGGATCCATATTTTATCAAAACCCTTGACCTGATTCATGTGACCCAATAAATCGTACAGAGGAAGGCAGCACTGTTTCAACTCTATCGAATTCAAAAGCTTCCAGTTCATTCACATTTGTTCCGTAAGGCCCTTGTCGCGTCACGGTTTCATTACGGAACGGCACATAAACCGCGCCGTGGAAAAAAACGTGTCCGTCAACCAGCTTCCATAGTGATCCATATAACACTGATGACCGTGACCAAACACGGCGAATCGTAGGTTCTCACGGCAAGAAAAACGTGTCTGTACTTATAAAGGGCCTAAAAGTCGATCAATCAATAGGTACTGGCAAAATATTTGAGACTAATACAAAGCCAACTCGCGGTCCGAACAACCACATTACTGGGTAAGACGATATCCCTTGGTAGGACAGGTTGTCAGACTATCAGGCTTCTGACTTTCTGATTCCTAAATTTCCCGCATCATCCTGAGTGGAAGCCTTCTTGTCACGGTCATGATGTGCAGTTGTCGACGATTTCTGTTTTGTGGTCGTATTAGAGATCTATTTTGTTTTTATTTTTCTTTACTATTAGAGTTTTTATGCACGTGTTTCTGTGTCTAATAAACCTAATGTTCTTTTTTTTTCTTTAATATGCTATAATGCCGAGTCGCAGTTCTTGTTAAGATTTTCGTTTTTGATGAAACCAGTTAACTAATAAATAAGACTTTTACGTTGAAGGAACTGATATTTTTTCCTGAAGTAACCTCGTCTTAATGCATTAAATATGTATCGGTTAGTCAATCTGTCTGGCCTTTTGCCAACTAACCAATATAGTTGGGACCAGACCAGACCAGATTGATTGACAGTTCGGCTTCCAGTGAACAGCTTAGGGGATCGAATGAAAAGAAAGAAATAAAAATGCTTTTTTTAATTGCTAAATGGGCCCGCTCTTGACCATCACGCCTCTTGAAAAACGGTGGATGAGGTCTATGATGGAACGAGCATGCCCAGGAGATGGCAATAGAAGTCCCACGCATCAACGAAACATTATTGGCATTACAGCAAAATAAATACACCTTAAAACTATAAAACAGTAAACAAAGATTATAATGGTCACCCATCCACCAATCAACTGAGGCAAGCGTACCTTAACCTTAAATCGACCCGTGCGGCTTTTATTATTTTCAAGTAAAAAACCGGTCAAGTGCAAGTCGGACTAGCGCACCGAGGGTTCATTACGTAGACCAGTGATCTTCGTAATGTTTAGATCGTTCACAGTCTGATGTCAGTCTCAATCTGTCAAAAAAACCTCTAATTTTTACAAGTTTTTGACATTTGTTTGTCGCCGAGATTAAAAGTGCGACTAGATTTTTAACGTTTTAAATTACGAGATTGGCATTTTACATACATCCGACCAATTTAAGTCGGACTTTTAATTAGCTGCAGTAAAATGACAGCTTATGTGTTACTTAAATGACTGAAATTGGCGTATTAACAAACCTTGGTTTACTAGACAGAATAGTGTAACAAACGAAACTTATTGACATGCATATCTCTAAATGCAGTACGAAATGAGTTATTAAGAACTGTCATTTTACTGCAGCTAATTAAAAGTCTGAGTATAGTATATTTGTTTTACTGATACGTACAGACGTACTAATTTGATGTCTAAAAGGTTCATTTTAAATACCTAACTGTCCTGATTTTATAAAAATAACCAAATATTTAAAAGGCACTCAACTTCACATATTAAAATATTATCAATCTGCGAGTCACGATGCCGTAACACGTATAACATTTATAACATCATAATTCAGAACATAATACTGAAACATTAAATAAAATAATGAAAATATTTAATATTTTTAGGTAAGACCTATTTTATTTCACACTGTAAAATTTACTGTAATACGAAAATTCCATAGAGGTGTTTAAGAAGCATGATGAATTGTTTATTTATATTGAGCTTCTGATTACAGTCACACACGTCGACATAATTATCAGGCTGTACATATCCAGTTTTAGCTAACCTCGCATTGTATAAGCTTTTCGTACAATGAGGAGTCAGCTTTTACTGGAACGTTATAGCTTAATATTTATGTCGTCGTAAGTATATAATATTAAGCACATATACTTACAGGGTTATTGGAAAAACACCAACAACCTCTTAAGAGGTCATTGTACTCATCATTATGAACAACTTTTACTATGGGACCAAACCCGAAATCGCGAAAAAAAAAATCTGCTGTTTCCTACATTTTGACGAGTTATACCTACAAACTTAGTTTTCTGGCTGGCCCTTAATTTTTGGATACAAATAAAATGATGTCCTTTAAAAAAACTGTCTCAGTTTTGAATAAAATTATTTATTTTTGGCCAACACTGAATTCAAAATAACTACATCACCCAACTTTTAACCGACTGTACCTACTGTACTGTTCCGTTTTTGGTTTTGGATGTGCGTTGTCTGTCAGTGAGTGTATTTAACAAATATAGTCAAGAGAACAATAAAAACGACGTTCTATAGTTTTGGCTTGTCCCAATGGGAAGAAAGCGTGAGTTTATGTAGGTACTTGTATGTGTAGAACAACACAAACTCAGCAAATATAACACAACTACTCATTATTAGTGCCTATAAAACCTATTTACCTATTTGAGACTATGTCTTCGCGTAGGTACTATCCGCACCGATAGCCCAAAAGTTTTAAATGGGCTCGAGTTACAAAGCTGACCTATCGATCGCTCTAAAAGCGACAGGGCTTGAAAGCGGCACTTTCAACCGCAAAATCCTATCTAGATACTAGGTACGACAAAGATCTAAATTTTATGAGTTCGCTCGATAACATTCTCTTGTACTTACGTCTTGTCGACTGATTTATTGGGCTTTAGAAAGAACATTAATGTACGGGCTGTTACTTAGAAGTGTGCATCCAGTCGGGTAAAATATATTTTCATGTTCCACTTTCCTTGCAAGCTGCATCATTTATGTAAAACAATAATATGCTTTTGAACCTAAAAGGGTCTACAAGAAATTTCTAAATAAATAGATCGCAGAAAGCAATAAAACCGCCCATTGCATGTTTTGTAGTGATAAATGTATTTTTGTTATGTATTTTCTGGTGTATAATAAAGTATATTTAAATAAATAGATGTATCCTTATTGCTATATAGAAGATAAGCTAGGTAGGTACATGACGTAATGCTGCGCAAACGAATTGCGAAATTCCTCTGTTTTTGAAGTCGAGTAGTGGAATAAAACTCCTTGCCTGAATACTCGACAGTATAGCCAGGGCTCTTCAAATCATGAGTGAATTTTGTAAATAGAGTATTTCTCTCTCAATAGAGTGGGTACGCAACACCGTTTTCATGGAAATATTGATCATACGTGACCTTAACAATTTAATAAGAAAAATTCCGATAAAATATTTGTTACAACGCTGAAACAGATTCCGATCGGTTTTTCGTGGAAAATCCAAATTCACGGTACCTACCTACGAGTACTTTCAGTTAATTTTTATGACCGATATCTGGTTTACAATACAACAGAACTTGAACAAAACGTAATTATAATAATAAAAACACAGCCCAAGCTTTTTACGGACTCTCTCGTTAACTTTGGTATTGTTTTGATACACCCCAAAGTTCTCCTTTTCGAGGAATAATAATGGAATACGTGATAAATCTTCGGGAATTTATTTCGCCGCCCATTACCCGCAAATGTGAGGTGAATTCACAGCATTAGATGGATCCTTGAGCGAGACCGCTGCTTTCCAAGGTTTTGTATGTTGATAAAAGCTTTCGTGATCATTTTATTGATTCAGTTGAGATTTAGTTGTATAGATAACTTACGAGATGGGTTAAAGGACACCAAATGGGAAGATAAACTGCATACCATAGACACACATGCAATAAATTTTTTTTTGTTTTAATGCCATAAATAATTAGTGAAGCGTGGATGAAAAACAGTGAATGTTGCCTTAGGTCGAAGTAGAGTTTTCTAAAGATAATAGTTTTTTTTTTTTGACCACGATGATAAAACATAAAGATACAAAGATATATTAATCGATGCAGATAATGATGCAGTCCCTAAAGTTCAGTCTTCTTTAAGATCGCGAGATAACTAATGATAAAAAAAGCATACCTATGTATTAGCAGTGTCTTGGTAGACGTAACTCCCATAATGGTAAACAGAAACAATGAAAACAAGGCGTGAAGAGTCCCAAACTGTTGCATCTCACTTTATTTTACACCAGCTGCGCACCGCGGTTTCATCCGCATAAGTTTCGATCCCGTGCGTGGGAGTATCGGGATAAAAAAGTATACTATGTGTTATTCCAGGATGTCAGCTACCTCTATACCAAATTTTATCAAATTTTATCTAGCCGTTTGTGCGTGAAGAAGGAACAAACACACTCACAAACTTACGCCTTTATAATATTAGTGTGATTCGTGGAGAAGATGTTAGTTGGACAAATTTTGACAAACTGTTTTTCTCAAACAAATTCGTATTTATAACATTTTGTTGACACAGTCTAAGTTTTGACCAGACATGGTTTTATTGCTTGTTGATTGGTTGACTTAAGGTCGCATTAATCGACAGCTCGAACTCGTTGGTGGGTGTGGCTAGTATGCATGCTATTTTGTTTATTCATTAAATTATTTAGTTTTATTTATATAGTATTTTTTATTTAGTTTTTATTTTTTTGTTACTTATTTATTTAGTGGAATAGACGCTGATTTATAACGAATACGAGCAAGCAAAATTTCATGATCAAACCTTTGGTAGTATTATAGATATAAATAAACTACAAGATTTATTTATTCAAAATAAAGTTATTTCCTTGAGTCAAGGTTAATCGATACTAATGTTAGAATTACCACAACAGTACAGATTAAGAAAAGGAATCGCAAATACTAGGTACAGCAACTTATTATGAGAATTGGTACCTACTTATGTATTTCCAGCCAAGTCACTTCCATTTTCTTTACGTACAACTTCAACGCGAATTTCATCGCTAAAGAATGTAGGATGCCCAATAGAAAATTCATCTCCGAGACATGAATAGCCATAGATGGTGTCTTTTTTATCATTTTGCACGAGTGTGAAACGCCTATCAAAGCGACGATTCTGTCGATACGTCATACGTGTGGGTTCCGTGTAAAGCGTGCATATTCTGCGCCATGATTACCGAACGAACGGAATAGCGGCCATTATGTTTTGAGCTACGCGGTTTCCTGATAGTTTTGGCTTTGTTTTCACCTAAATGTAGTTTCAGGGTGGAACTAATTCCCACATTTTTTGCCCTGCTTTGATTTTTTTTTAGTTTTTTAATGGTCTTTTTGATATACGAGTAGGTACTAAAAGTCTATGAATGTTATGTGCCTGACTTTACCTGTGTCAAATTAATTTATTGTCTTTCTTTCTTTCTAGGAAAATGTGAGTGTGCAAAATGCGTTTTTTGACCGCCAAATTGATACAAAAAAAAATAAAAACAAAGACATGCAACATGTCCCAGAATTAACGCACACTACCAGAAACCCCTTTTTTTTTTTTTTTTTTTTTAAGATGGGAAATCATCCAATGACTCCTCCCGCTCTGGGTGGAGTAGAAGGGAGTGTCAGACTCTTACTGACTAAAACCCATCCGTGTTCCTTCCTTAGCCCTTTATGTTCCGGGTTAGCGGTAACCCTTTCGGACAATCCCGCTGATTAGAATATTGTGTAATAATCATACAGTGATTTTTTACTATTAATTACTTATGTATAAAACTGTTTATTTATTAAATTAGATATAATAATTGTGGGAGAAAATTTTCATTACATTACAAATTTACGCTTTGTCCAGTTTAGTTTGTTTTGTGTGTACAGCAGAAGTGTGACTTAAATTGAAAATTACAGAAATCGACTTACAGAAACTACCTACTCATAATGTTTCTTATTTTCAGTTACACATAAATATTATGTATGGTAGGTATCCTGTCACAAATTTCTTTCATATTTCTACTCTAGGTACTATAACTATTTGCAACTATATCTTGCTATATATTGCAACTGTCGACCTGTAACTTTGCACGTAAGGAAATCTTTCAACGGATTGGTATTGTTTTTCTAGATATCAAACTACACACATCAAAAGTGTCTAGGGATCAACATATATTTTTGCAATAACTTTTCTCCTGATTGATATTAATTAAAATTTTCTTTAAGGATTCATCAAATAAAGTGTTTTCGTTTGTCACAGTAACGATAAACCAAGTCACCTTTGCATTAATAAAGAAATTTGCCATTTTCCTAATAAAGGGATTTTTGACATTTGAACCACTAACACAAAAGTTCGAAAAAAAGACTGAAATAACAGTTTTCTTTAAAATTTTATTGGGTAACTTAAACAATTAATAATCCGTGTTTCTACCGCGAACACTAACAACACAAGAACATCGGTTTGGCATACTCAAAATGAGTTCATCCAAATCACGCTGTGGAATGGCCGCCCATGTTCGTTGCAACAACAAAAAAAGGTCTTCTTGCGACTGGATACCCTCCATATTCGGCAGAGCTCTTCTCTGTAGCATATCCCATGCATGCTCAATCGGGTTCAAGTCTGGCGACTGAGCAGGCCAGGGCAGGACATTGATGTTATCTGCGGCGAGAGTCTGTCTTACAACTCTTGCGGTGTGCGGTCGTGCATTATCATGCATTAACTGAAATAAGGGACCGATTTGCACTTGTAGAGGAACGATGACGTCTGATACAATCGTCTCAGCATAAATTTGAGCGTTGAGGTTGCCTCTGATCCAAATCAACTCAGTTCTTCCGCCGATCCAAATACCCGCCCATACCATGATGGTTCCACCACTATAAGGATGGACTTCCTGGCAGGATTTTAATCGCTGTTGGCGTCCAGGGGTTCTCCAGTGTCGTATACGTCTTGTATCCGGTCTCATACCAAAACGAGACTCATCAGAAAAGCACACGAAACGCCATTGTTCTTCTGCCCAATTTCTGTGTTCAAGAGCCCATTGATATCGAATCCCACGATTGTGCATTGCTATAGGTGGTACCCGTAGCGGTCTTCGGGAATGAAGGTTCACTTCATGCAAGCGGTTTCTGACTGTTTGGTCGCTAATTAAGTTCCCTGAAGAGTGATGAAGCCTCACGGCTAACATCATGGCGGTTATTGTTGGAGCTCTTCGAGTTAAGATTTGAATGTATCGGTCTTGTCTCCGTGTGGTGCAGCGATACCGTCCTCCATGGCGCTCAGCCACGGTACCAGTGCTTCGGTAACGTGTCCAAAGTCGACTGATAACACTCTGACTTGTATTCAGAGCTAAAGCCACAGTACGTTGGCGGGAACCAGCTTCTATCATTCCCACGGCTCTGAGCATTTCTTCCCTGCTTAAATGACGTCGCAGCTCCATAATAACGTTGGTTTTAATCAGTAGTAGGGAAACAGTAGCACTAATAATGTCTTCAATGCGTTGTATGTTTTTATAGGGAAAATATTGACAGCTGATTTTCATCTTTTACTCGAATTTGATTCACAGTTTATGATTCAAATTATGAAATGCACCAAAAAGGATCCATATAAATTTATAAAATCATAAATTTATTACAAAGCCACATCTCAATCTCAAGAAATCCGCATAAAAATGCTTGATCCCTAGACACTTTTGATGTGTGTAGTTTAGAATGTTGATCAACCTCTAAGAACTTTATTGTCACTTGATACAGCGTAAAATGGTGCAGGTTTAACAAACCGTGTGTCCTATTCTAGACAAAAATATTTAATTGTTTAGAGGGAACCAATTCAAATTTATTCCTTACATTACACATAATCAACCTATAATGTTCCCACTGCTGGGACACACACCTCCTCTCTTCGAGAGGGAGTGGGCTATAATCTATCACGCGGGCCCAGTGCGAGTTGATAGTGAAGTTACAGTCATGTTTTCGATAAAAAAAAATCTGGGTGCCGGTTTCCTCACGATGTTTTTAATCACCGTTTTGAGAGCAGTGGTAATAAAATTATTTACACAAAGTAAAGCGCCTGCCTGTATTTAACCCACGACCTACAGCTTGTACCTTCTTACCACTGGGCCACAACTGCTACTCTAATTAATTCCTTATTGAGCATAAAAATCTAGAATACAGTAAAGATCCATAATGTACAGTCTAGTTACTAAAACAATTCACGTTTCATGGATGTTACCTACATACGATATTACAGTCGGTGAACGCACAGAGGCAGAAAACGATGGCAATCAGCTGTTCTAACTTACGACTACAAATACCCAATAATTATGTGTTTGCGCAACTTCACTGAGCCTGAATTGACTCTAGTCACATAAGAAACGAGGTCACTTTTGGAAATAGTATCGGCATTTAGAGGTATTGCTTTTATGACATTGTAGGTAGGTATGAAGCGTCAGGATAGCCCGCAAAATTAAAATTTCCGTACGTTTCTTGCAATTTGCAGGTCAATATCACGTTGTATGTTGATCTCAATATAATTCGCGGCTGTAACAATTTTTTTATATATAGAATTTTTGATTCTTGGGTCGGGCAAAGTTTTATTGGATTTTTCCGCAAGGAATTTATCAGTAACAGCTTGGAGTCTGGATTTTAGGCCGGTTAATGGCAATAGGCTCGTCTCCTATTACATGGCAATTTAACCTAACTGGCCTGTTTAATATAATTTATTTATTTCAGTCGACTGCAATGTGGGTGTACATACTGTGGTAGGGTAGATAAGCGTGATATTTTGTAATGTATTACTAGCAGCGCCCCGCTGTTTCACCCGCATAAGTATCGATCCCGTAGGAATATCGGGATAAAAACAATCCTATGTCCTTTCTTGGGACTCAAACTATCTCTATACCAAATTTCATCTAAATTGGTTCAGCGGTTGAAGCGTGAAGGGGTAACAGACAGACAGATACACTTTCGCAGTTATAATATTAGTATGGATTTAGAGAGGAGCCATAATCCCATTGTGAATGAGAGATATTATTATACAGAAAATATTTAACAATACCTATTCATTGCTGCAAAAAGCAGACTATTATTTCAAAAACAAATAGGTAAAGGCTTACCAACCATATTTTATTCAGATTCCGAAACCATTGAAGTTTGGACAATGAGCAAGTTAGAACTTTTTCATTCTGTTTTAAAATATGCGCATTTATGTTCAAATGTAAAACGGGTTTATCCCGGAATTGATGAAAAATACTGTCTTATTTTTTTTTTTTTTTGCTGTTTTAGTACTCAATGTGACCCAAGTGTACTTTTGCCATTTTAGTTCTTGGAATAGTAACCCAATAATGACCTTGTATGATTTCAAATGATTGTATAAGTAGGTAAGCCATTCTAGGCTACGATAATTAGTTATAATTGCTGAAAGAAGATCTCTTAAAAAACGCCTGAGAAAAGCCACTTCAGGAAAAAAGTGAGAAGTAGGTAAATCAACTTTATGAAATATTTATAAAATCATTTTTTTTTCTGTAGCAATTAGCTTTTAAGAAAGAAACACTAATAGGTTTTTTTGTCACAGAAAGAGAGCTGTACTACTCAACTCTGCTCTGCTCTAATCTGTTCTAATACTAGTACTTATTTACTTTATTTTATAACTCAAAGATTATGTAATAGAAATTCACAGCAAATACATAACTCATTTGAAGCCACTTGAACTTCAAAATCCAATTCGGACCGAAAGTTTAAATTACTCGACTAGAAGTTATATACTTCGTAACACAGCAGAGAAGTACCGACGACGGTTCCACGCGACACTCTCATAATCATCATAGATCATAATCAGCCTATAATGTTCCCACTGCTGGGACACAGGACTCCCCTCGGTGAGAGAGAGTGGGCCGTAATCCACGGCGCGGGCCCAGTGCGGGTTGGCAGATGTCACATGTCTTTGATTTTTTGGTTCTATGACATGCCGGTTTCCTTACGATGTTTTCCTTTACCATTTTGAGAGCAGTGCAGCAGTGGTGACTTTTTTGGTTCTATGACATGCCGGTTTCCTCACGATGTTATCCTTTACCGTTCTGAGAGTAGTGGTGATGAAATAATTTACACAAAGTAAAGCACATGTCTGGGTTTGAACCTACGATCTACAATTCAAAATAACTTTCAGTTCAGAACTTTACGATAGTCCCACGACCTCCACTCACCATAATAGCATTCAACAATCAAAAGAAACAGCGCAGCTTTTACAAGATACTTTAACTTACGTAAGCATATAGACGAACCCTCGCAGCACCTCGTTGTTTCCGGACTGCGCCCCGAGCTCACAATAGAAGTACCTCGCACATTGTATCGGGTCGCACAGCAATATTCTTTTCCATCTTACGGCAGGCTTCTGCGAATTGTTCAAAACATATTGTTGGACATTTAAAGTGAAACGAACATTTCTTGATTGTAATGGATACCGTTTAGTTTTGTGTACATTCGTGGGTAGTAAATGTAAGGGCTTGTTCACAAGTTGAAATAGGGACTTCAAATGCATATTGTAGTAGCGGACATAAAGTGCCATTTGCATGGGCGTACCCACCTTCTGGCCTAGGGCGGGGGAGTCAGATTTTTTAGGTCGGATCGTCCGCGGCTGTTTTGTTATACACACTACGTCAACCCATACACAGAATGGGTAGCCTTAAGTTTTAGAGCAACGTTTCGGGTAGTTAAACTTTACTCGGAGCAGTGTTAATGTAGTAAACGTTTTGTTCTTGATCTCTTTCGTGTAATGCGCTGCAATCACTCACGACTTGCATCGTTAACAAATACAGCATCTATTTATGTTTAATCTCTATTATGAGCGTGGGTTGTGGAGGTCAGATAGGCAGTTGCTCCATGTAAAACACTGGTATTCAGCTGCATTCGGTTAGACTGAAAGCCGACCCCAAGATAGTTGGGAAAGAGCTAGGCAGATGATGATGAGTTATGAATAGCCAGTTACTAATCGCTATCTATAAGGATAATATTTATTTTCGAAATTCACCTCTTAGTTTTACTACCACGAGTAATAAAGTTATACTATCACGTAAAACTTAGAAAATGTTATCAATAAATTAAAAAGCCAATAACAATATCACTAACCATTATTTTAAACGTGCCCCAAGGTGCGTTTATCCAAAATGCCAGATGGCAAGTTCTAGTTTTCGAATTACTTTGATAATTTGTGCGTTATTAACGTTTGAGACGATCCGACTTAAACTGTAGGCCAATGTTAATAGCTTGTCAAAGATCGAACTGATTGTAGGAATGACTTACACGTACACCATAGGTAGATCTAAAATGAGAAGTTGTTAGTGAATTAATAATTTGAGGGGCTCGTGGCTAAATAATAACAGTCGCAAAGTTCGATCTCAAGGCTATGCAACGCATGCCGAGGTTGATTCGTGGATGTGTGACCATCTATAACATTCCGAGATCCCTCCATGCCTTGGAAAGCACATGAAGCAGTCGATCTTGGCTGTAATTTGTAGATCTTTGACAATCTTTACGGGACGTCAGAAGCCCGAAAGTCTGATAACCAGCCAGTTGTACCAAGGGGTATCGTGTTACCCAGTAACTGGGTTTTGGAGTTTTGGAAAGGCAGTCGCTCCATGTAAAATACTGGTATTCAGCTGCATCCGGTTAGACTGGTAGCCGTCTCAAACATAATTGGGAAAAGGCTAGGCGGATTGAGGAAAATAATTAATTATTACTTTATTTAACCAAACAAGCATGAAAATAGATATAACTAGCTGCGCCCCGCGGTTTCACCCGCGTAAATTTCGATCCCGCGGGAATATATATATACGTAGCTTATATGTTTATCCAGGGTGTCAGCTACCTCCATACAAAATTTTAACATAATTGGTTAAGCCGTTTGAGGGTGAACAAGTAACAAACATATAAACACACACACACTCACAAACTTTCGCCTTTATAATATTAGTGTGATAAATGCTGTGGAAATGCGTTCCTTGCGAAGCATGTGTGTGGAATGACTGTGAACGATAGGCTGAGGAATGATGTCGTAAGGCAACGGTGCGGTTTAAAAGAAGATGTAGTGACGAAGATTGACAAGAGTAAACTTATATGGTTTGGTCATGTTGAGAGGATGATTGAAAGGTGTCCGACAAAAGGTATTTACAAGGCAGATGTAAGTGGAAACACTGGTAGGGGACGCCCTAGGAAGACATAAAATATAGTGACCTTATTGGTGATGTTCTTCAGAAAGGTTAGGTGAGTAGTGCTCGCAACCAGCGTGCTTGTATGACTAGATGTAGGCATGAACGTAAACGAGGCAAAAGGAGTAAGTAAGGATAACAGGTTAGCAGGTGGCGTTCTGTAGTTCCTGCCTACTTGTTATTTTAAACATTTATGGACAAACATATAAACAGACAAGATCTGAGAATCTGATGTATAAAGGGGCTGCTTATTTCTAAAGAAATCTCTTTCAGCATACGTGCGATGGGAAAATAGATAAATGGAGATATAATTATGATAAAGGTTATAAATCATCTTATAGCTGTCTGCATTTTTGGGTAATTGATTAATTTCGCGCCTGGTGAGCCTTGGGTCCTGGGTTTGATTCCAGTGTCGAGCAATGTTATTAGTTTTTCCATTAGAAATTTCTCAGTAACAACCCGGAGTCTGGATTTGTGGCCGATTGATGGCAATGGGCTCGCCCCCTATTTCTTGGGACTTAAAGATAGCTGCGAAATGAGGGTGTAGGTACTACAGATACACCTCTCCCTAACCTTTGGAAAATACACGCGTGATGTTATGCTGTGTGTTAATAATGATTATAAATATATTAGGGCTGACAGTTTTTGTATGGAAGAACTGTCAAAATTTTAAATTATTCCTCCAATAAAATTATCTGGGGTTGGAAAAATCAGCCCTAAGTATTATCTATATGAATAAACAAGAACGATTTATAAAATTTATTAATGGAATACCTAGAATGGTGAAACCTCGGTGAAACACACGAGAATGAAGTTGTTAACAAATACAAAAGTTTCTTCGCTACGAAGAAAATATTAATTCAATGAATAATTAACTTTACACGTTTGTTCCATGGGTTAATAATTAATTTACTTTAAATTTCAAGTGTTTGGGATCCATAATTAATTTTCTAAGAAATATTGTGTTTTATTAAGTTTGATTTTGTGTGGGTGTGTTGTTTTATATTTGATTTTGAATCGTAAAAAAATACTTTGGATTCTGTCTGATAATGTTGATCAATATAAGACATGTTTTGCCGACTGTGACGGTGGAGTTTCTTGCCTATAATTCTTCTCCATACGAAACTACCTTTTGGAAGGGGCGACTAGAATTTAATTTTTTTGTAAATTTTGACGTTCAAAGTGCCTTTTATGTGCCTATTCGAAATAAATGATTTGACTTTGACTTTGAACCCAAATAAATCGGGTTAAGGGCAGAAGAATGATGATGATTCAACCTGATAATCAAAACAAGAGTTTAACGTATTGTCAGCAATCTCGGTCGTAAACATCAACCGAAATAAACTTCACTTCTTCATAACTTCTTTATTTTTTTTTTTAAACTTCTTACAAAAAATGAGAAACGTCATAACACACTGCACTGCACTGAACCTTTTGACCGCCACACGTAAAAAAATCAAAAACGTCTGTCATTTAATCGAACCTCAATCAAACTTTTTGGTTTGCCATCTATACATGACTATGGCGGTCAAAGGTCAAACAAATACCTGTATTAATTTATTTTATCACCACTGCTCTCAAACTGGTGAAGAAAAACGTCCTGAGGAAAGCGGCATGTTCTAGAACCAACAATTCAAAGATCTACCAACCCGCACTCGGCCCGCGCAGTCGATTAGGGCCCACTCCGTCTCACCGAGACGAGGCCTGTGTCAGTTTCTAAGTAATCTCTCCAGTATCTTCTATGACAATTTTCCTTTATTTTCCGGGACATCAGACAACTACAAATAACTTTTTTACCACAACTTTCTATAGCCAAACGAAAATGATGAAACGATCTATTCTTAGGCGTAATTCAACTATAAGGTACTGACGTCAGCACATCAAGCTACTACAATCTGTCAAATTTCTTTAATAGATTTTCAACTTTATCGCTAAGGCATAAGGTTCAAAGTTGATTAGGACAATTTGACAGTTTCAGGTAGCTTGATGTGCTGGCGTCTGTACATTACACTTGTCGCTTCGTGCACCAGCCGCGTGCGCACGCTTAACGTAGCGAACGCCCTAAGTAAGTATTTGGATAGGTTTAAAGTAGTTTAAAGGTTAAATGTTGTGTAGATAACATTTAACCTCTGCCTACGCAAGGATGGGTCAAAAGGATGATGGAACTTAAACAACAGATGTAAATAAATGTTTATTAAATTTTAGTGCACCCACACTTGCAACCGCAGTCTAATTTTTACCAAGCAGTTTGGAAACGTAACATTTTCTTACTCACTTCATTTTCCGAACTTTTAACGTTTTCTAAACGTTTTATGAAAAACAAAATTGCTCCACCGTGTCACGAGAAGTGGTTAACATTGATAATATAGCTAACAAACTCCGAAAAACATCGTTAAAAGCAGTAATAAAAACTGAAAACTCACACTAAATGAACATAAAATGCATACATAATGATCGTTATAAGCCCACCGCAAACATACCAATTTAATGAGATTGTTGCACCAGGACTGAGGTTTCAGCAATTATCACCATGGTCTAGTTAAAATAGGTTTTAAAATAAATAAGGCATGAAACTCCCAAAAATTACTTCATTTGCAAAAGCTGATAATTTATTTAAAGCAAATGAATAAACCAACAATGTTTATTATTCGAGTGCTGACGGCAAAATGGACGAGTGCCTTTGTTTAAAAAGCTCTGGAATGACAAAAGGGCGTAACGAAGAGGTCTGGGTCTCATACATTAACACAGCTTTGCAGACAGATGGATTCACAAATATAATGAGTTTGCTGTTTCTTTAGTCTCATCTGATTGTGGAGGGAATAATGATGTTATTTTTTTTTTTCTGAGGATAGCGATACTGTGTGGGAGCTGGCTAGAAGTAAGTAACAATATTCTCAAATAACTTAGGCACTGAGGAAGAGTGAGGCCACACGGGCGTTATCGGTGTGTTGCGTCGTCGCACCGCTGCATGATTTCAACGCACTGAATGCCACACGGGCGATACGGTGTCGCAAGTCGCAACGCAACGTCGCTTACCTACTACGGCGTCGCAGCGTCTGGGTATTGGGTCAGTCAATCTTTTACATAGTACAGATGTCAGCACATCAAGCTACTACAATCTGCCAAATTTATTTAATAGATTTTAAACTTTTTCTCTAAAGCATAAGGTTCAAAGCTGATTGGGAAAATTTTACAGTTTTGGGTAGCTTGATGTGCTGGCGTCTGTACAAAAAACACTGCGCTCCGCTGCAATGTCCGCTTTCATGCCGGGGCACACGACGCGTTGCGGCGCCGCACCGCATTGTGTGCTCTGGAACTTCCGCTTCGTCTCTCCAGTCAGGTTTCAGACCAGGTTTCAGACTGGCTAAAGTAGACTCATCTTTTATGGGGTACTGTTTAAAATGTTATAATAAAATACCTCCAAACATTCTTCAACTGAATGAGACAAAATTCAAGTCTTGTATAAAACGCACACTATGCAGGCAGGCTTATTATAAGTTAGGGGATTACATCGTTGATAAAGATGCCTGGCTCAATGCTGGTCCTGCTCCACAACCTCAACTAATTGATTAACTCTTGAAAATACTGTTGGAGCTGTTGAAGATTGTAAGACTATCTTTGCATTGTATAAACTCAATTTCCTTTATATTGTATAATTGCATAGCACAAATGTGAGTTCTATGTACTGTAATGCTACCATTTACCGGGTAATGATAATAATGTCTTTAATTGACTTGAATGTGCCCTGGTGGCTGATTGTATGTCATGCTCACTAAAATGTCTCGCTAACGGTGGCGTGTGTGTTGGATCATTTAGCTCCCTTCAAAATGGTTGAGCTGAATGGTGCTGATCTATGCGTCATGTTCGTGAACGGGCGCCGTCAGTTGGGACTGGTCATCACTTGGCTGCCTCGGCTTATTTTTAATTATTTTACTTTTGGATTATTGTTTTGTTAAGTACTATTTGCTGTACTCTGGACACTTTAACGCGTACGTATATTTTTTTTACATCGTTCTCACATATAATTATAAATTCAACATTAATGATGTAACTAATATTTTTGTAAAATATAATTTAAAAGAGTGTCCATGGAGTTTCTTGCCCGTTCTTCTCCATAGGTACCTACGCTTTGGAATGGGCAACTAGCTTCATATTTTCTGACTAGGTCAGTCATTGACAATTCAAAAGTGCCTGTAAATGGTTTAATTGAAATAAATGCTTTGAGTTTGAGTTTGAGTTTGAGTCCCCTTGCGTTGTGTCGCCACACGTCGTCGCAAGGCTCTACGTTACATGTCACTGTGGTTTTTATGTAGGATGACGTAGCGTCACCGCTCAGGCATTCGAACGCGCCGGTATCGCATCATGTGGCTTCGCTCTAAAATACCCCAGGGATCTATTCAATTACGTTATATTTAAAAAAGAACCTGAAATCCTCTTAGTTCCCCAAATGTTAATGCCTGTTATTAGACGAGGAGTTTGTTTAACGATATTAAATCGAAAACGTAAACTATTCCTTTGATGGCTGCAATCACTCAACCAATTACGAAGTATTAAATTCCTGTTGATTTCTCTGAGGATTACATCAATTTGTACGTTGGTATAATATGTAATAATAATATGAGGTTTTGGTTCTACTGCTTGTTTATTGAAGCTGTTGAACAGATTCACGCAAAAACTAGACCTTTTTTTTATTATTGTATAGTGCTGAACTTTTCATCGCTGCAAGAGCCCCACAGCTAATTTGCTTTTTTTTATAAATCCGGTTCTACGAATAAAGTAGCAATAGCCAGGTGAGTGGAAGGCCAACAGAAGATATCAGGGAAGAGACTCGAACAGACCAGCAACACTAATTGCGTAACACACTATCAATCACAATTAGAATCATTTTGAAGGATCTTGCTAATCCATTGCTTAATTTGTTCTAAAAATTTGTTTGGTCAACAACGTAAATCTCGCAATGAATGTTGTTGAACTGTCAAAATGACAGCCATTCCTACTGCTAGTGTGTTACGCTATTATCACGCAGTTGAGAGGGCGCCCAACAGAAGATCCCAGGGAAGACCTGGATGAGGCTCGCACAGACCAGAGAAGCATGGCACACAAGGGAGGAGGCATAATATACTTAGCAGTGGATGGCAACAATGCTGTTAATGCTGATGAACAAAGTCAAAGGCAAAAGCTAACTCACAAAATGTAATAAAATAATAATTTACAATTTAATATCCTTAATGCATGAGGTATTTTGTTTGTTATTGAAGAGGCTCAAATCAAACAAAACTATGGAGCCTCTTGAAGAGAGCAATATAAGTTAAAATATTCCTAGAAATTTAATTATGAAGGAATATCGGAGAGGAATGTCTTGGTTATAAAACAGAAATATTTATACTGAATGTAGTATGTATACTGAATTCTAATAACATAACATTATGAATGTATTTCTCTGAAGGGGCAGTCAGTGGTGTAAATACATAATATAGGTATGATATTTTATCTTTATATAAACATTTAGAGACATTTGCTTGGAGTTTCCTTACGTGATCGAATCAGAAATAAAAGATCCGCAGGAGAACTAAGGTAATCGACATAGCCCAAAGAATTGCCAAACTTAAGTGGCAGTGGGCAGAGTACATTGCTCGCAGAACAGATGGCCGATGGGACCGAAAGGTTCTGGAATGGCGACTGCTTATTGGAAGACGTAGCGTTGAACGGCCTCCCACAAGGTAGTCCGATGACATTGTGAAGGCCGCAGGAATACGCTGGATGCGGGAAGCACAGAACCGGTCGAAGTGGCGGTGCTTGGACAAGCCTCTGTCCAGCAACGGACGTCTTTAGGCTGAAATTATGATAATGATGAATGTTGTAAATCCGCACGGAAGTTTAGGGCGTGTTTAGACTGCCGCGAAATTTTTTATCGTCGGAACCCGCTTTGTTAAAAGATAAAGGAAGTCTGACCAGTTACAATTCTACTTTTTGATTTCAAGATAATTAGGAAATAGTATTTATTGCGACTCGTACAGGAAGATTATAAACTAAACTAAACACAGTCAAAAATAAAAACCAAACTATAAAAAAAAAATGTAGATAACAAAAAGAAAAATGAAACAGAAAGGTTTAGAGATTCAGGTATTTGTTATTTTATTTCATAACAACTTGAATATCTATTCTAGTGCCGTCATGGTTTAAGTTACCGAACTTAACCCAAAACGTCATGGTTAGGAATAGCGTAACTGCCCGACCTCGGAATTGCGCACATCAGGAATTTATTAGTTGCAGCCCGGAGTCTGGATTTGTGCCCGGTTGATGGCAATACGCTCGTCCCCTATTACATGGGACTTAAACATATCTTGCGACATGTGGGTGCACGATTACAGGCGTTATGGTTAGCTCTCCAGTGGCACACCTAATCCAGAATGTGTCTCTCTTCAAATAGGTCGTGTGTGTGATCGCGAAATTTTTTATTTTTACACACAGTTCGTTATTTTTACCCGCAGTTGATGTCCTACACCAATCCAGATCTTAAGGGCAAACCCTAAGTTCGAGATTGGTGTAGGAAGGCGCCGAACAATGAAAGGGAAAGGCGTTCAACATGGCTATTGCTAAACTAGTTAAACAGCTTATCAGAAATTAGGTATTGTGATACTCTACAGTTGAGTGCGGTTATTACATCACTCATGCATCAACATCCTCATTGGTTTAGATAACTTATACATTGCAGTATGACAATTATTTATAAAAGGTATGGTGATCCATAAACTAATCTCTGTCACACTTTTATTTCTGACTAGCTTCTGGCCGCGGTTATGCCCCCGTCCCGTTTTAATCATTTTTTTGCGGAACCCTAATCTTTATCTAAAATAAAGGAGAACGGCAGGCTTGTATGGGAATTTCGTACAGCTAATAAAAGTTCGTGTTTTGGAACACTTTTTGTTTTAATTGGTAGATAATATGATAAACAAGCCCTTTTTAAATTCTTAGATTTTTAGAACTTGGGACGTAAAAGTTATAACCAGTTTTGTTTTTTAAGGTTATGTACTAGTGTACCAATGTAAATTGATACTCAGAGGTCATAGACTTGTGTGCGTGATTGACAATTGAGTATTGACGCTGTCGTGTCACGTAATGGCGGCATAATAATAAATTGCTCAGATGCAGTCACAAACCACAATCCAAAACAACAGCAAAGAACTGAACCATAGAGTAAAGTAATATATCGGAAGTGACTGAAAGACAGAATGATTTTCTTTTCCTGTCAATAAAATAATTGCCATATGAACAAAAAAATATTTTTGACGAAAATCATTCTCATAAAATCGTTAAATAATATGATTATGTGCAACAATTATGCATTCATCCGTTTATTATATAAGTGTTTATTTATATTTAATGTTATTTCCATTTCTAAATAATTAGTTATCATTTCGATATTTGTGTTATTTTACATATGGCAACTTCTAAAAAGATAACTGCGTTTAGTTTAGGATTCTATTACGTTTATTTATTAAAATCTTTTTATTCATATTATTAATTAATCCGAAGTTCTAAAAATAGTACACTTACATGGAAATTAATGGTTTAGTTGCCTTAATAAGTGGTACAAATTCTATAACAGAACAACAAAAAAAGTATCCGGTACGAAATCTGCCGTTCACCTTTAAAAAGTATGCCTAAATTACTCCTTATAACATCAGCGAAAGTATAATGGTGGAAGTCCCGTCAAAATCGATCCAGCCGTTTCGGAGATTAGCCGGAACAAACAGACATTTTTTTTTTTTTTATTGATTTTAGGCATTTTGTAATAAGCTGTTATTTTGACATTACAAACAGACACTTAAATTTGTAAGTATACATAAAACCTGTCTGCGCTAAAATTGGATAAGTCAGAGCTCAACAAATTAAACTAACCCAATCTTCGAATACGTCTGACAGCGTTTGGCAGTTTGGCAGATACTTATGGTTAATGAAACGCATTTTTGCTAAGGCTAATGCGTCCTCCAGAGTTAGGCAAGTTAATTGAAGACGGGCATAAAAGTCATAAATTGTTAATCTTTTTCATAATTTCCAAGAAAAAAGAAAAATGTAAAGCTTACTTACAGTATGACTTTGTGAGCTAAGATCTCTTTTGAAAAGAAACCTTAGAAGCTTCGATGCCGCAGTCAGTGCCTGGTAATCTTGAACCAGGAGATGGAGACTATACAGCACTCCTACCAGCAACGCCAACAGGATTATCAACCTGAAAAATACAAAATGGCGGTCTTACATAATTTTTTTTTAAACATACGAACCGACTGTAATAAAATCTGGAAACAAATATTCCCATCGCCACAAGCGCTAGTGCTGTGCATGAAGTCTTGTGTTCCATTCCTGGTTCGAACATAATGTTATTGGGTTTTGTGAAATTTATCAGAAGCAACCCGGGGTCTTGATTCGTGCTCAGTTGATATTAATGGTTATTAATGCTAATGATACGCACACTGTCGATTCATCATCATCGTCAAGGCGTAAAGTGATGGACATGTGTTTGCTCTATGACATACTCAATGGACGCCTTGATTGCCTGGAGTTGGTCGCACAGATAACTTTAACACTCCCCTACGGCGCACTCGTCACACGCCAATGTTGCGCGTTCCTAAGCACTCCACTAACTATGCCAAGAACTGTTTACTGACTCGCATTGCTCGAATCTATAACTCAGAATTCTCTGAAGTTGATTTATTTAACTGTAATAAACCAACATTCAAAAAACGAATAATGGAAACTATAAGGAAATAAATGACAAGCAACCAATCTTCTTCTTTTTCAGATACCTTTTTTTATCCAACCTTTTTTTTGTTTTGTTTTAAAATGTTTCAAAAATTAAATCGTTATCTTAAAAGTAATATTGTATTGTATTGCAATTTTATTTTGTTCTTTAATTTGAAATATTTGGCATTAGTCCGTTCGCATGTATTTACATATATCCCAGTTATACAGGGAAACCTATAATTGGCCATAATAACTGTAACATGCATACTTTGCAAAATATTTTTGTGTATCGCTGTTTGTTACCTAAATAAATAAATAAATCATTATTTCAACCGAAAGTCCCCAAGCACCTCCACTTCGACCAGTTCTGTGCTTCTCGCAACCAACGGGTTCCTGTGGCCTTCATAAGGCCGTCGGTCCACCGTGTGGAAGGCCTTCCAACGCGCAACGCTACGTCTTCTGGTACGCGGTCGCCACTCCAGAACATTTCGGCCCATCGGACATCTGTTCTGCGAGCAATGTGCCCTGCTCACTGCCGCTTAAGTTTCGCAATTCTTCGGGCAATGTCAGTTACCTTGGTCCTCCTGCGGATCTCCTCATTTCTGATTCGATCACGTAAGGAAACTATCTTCTCTCCTCACTGACGATTACTTTGCGATAATGCGGAAGAAAGTTGCCTAAGTAATATCCCGAGTGAGGGGAAGCAGCAACAGAATTCTGAAGGTTTTTGCAGAGAGGCTGGATGGGCCTGATGAGCCAATGGGGACGTTTACCAAAGTTACGAGTACATGTTGGCAACAAAGCTTGTTAAACCTTCCTGTGATTGTGATTGTCTTTTTCTTAGTGTTCCTGCATGTTACTAATATAGTCTTTAAGTAAGATGTAATATACATCATATTACGGGCCTTGATGCCTGACAATTTTTTATTTTTTTACTAAGCTTGCCCCTTTTTTATAGAACAAACATATCTGGCGAAATGATGCACATTAATAAAATTCAAAATCCTGCCAAATCACAGCCTAAACCGCTGGTCCTAGTGACATGAAATTTGGAGGGTGTGTTCTTTGTCAAGAGTAGGTATCCACTAAGACATGGTTTTTCGAAATTCGACCCCTAAGAGGGTGAATGGAGGGTGGGTGAAATTTCACGCAGACGAAGTCACGGGCAGAAGCTAGTTTACTATATTTATGCCTAACCCTTCAGAGAAAACTGGCGTGATTTTATGTTAACTGATAAGCTAGCAAACTACGCAAGCTGAAATGGCAATGGGCCGGCCATTATTAGCAGTAAAACCGATTGGGGTAGACGTGTCCTTGAGTGGAGACCGCGAATCGGTAAACGTAAGGTGGGACGCCCTCAGGCTAGGTGGAGCGTCGATCTTCGCAGGATGGCGGGTAGCAGCTGGATGAAAGTTGCCAAAAATCGAGTTGAATGGCGTGCAATAGGAGAGGTCTACGTCCAGCAGTGGACTCCTATAGGCTGAAGATGATGATGATGATGAATAAATTAGCCTGGGGCTAGTTTCCTACCTAAATGTGAAAACAAGTACTAATCTGACGACCCGTACGTAACGGCTGTCAAAAATACAGGAATGGCAGTCGGAATCAACGGTTTAACGTGCCTTACGAGGCATGGAGGGGTCTCGGTATGTAAAGCTGGTCACCCATCCACGCACCGACCGCGGCAAGTGTAGCTTAACTGGATCGATCGACCTGTGCGCCTGTTATAATTTAGCCACGAGCTTCTCCAGAGAGCCAGCTTTCAAAAACTCATCGTAAAAACTTTGATAAAGTGAGTAATAATTAACTGTCAATAATAATTTACTGTCAATAATCTTCATCCCTGTCCCGCTTGGGCAGAGCAACGCCGTGTCCTCGTAGAGGCGATCGGCAGCGGCGGCGACCTCTCGCGTCCGGCCCTGGTCCAAGCCATGGTCCGGGGCGAGAGGGAGTGGGAGGCAGTCTACTCCTTCTGCGAAGCAGTCATGCTAGCGAAGGAGGTGGCGGGATGGGCGAGGGAGAGAGCCGAGAGGGCCGCCCGTCCCAGCCGCCGCGGGAGACGCCCCGGGCGTCGGGAGCCGCGTGACGACTACCGGCCACCTTAGGTGCGGGCCTGCGGACGGCGAGTAATGGTAGCTCGCCGTCCGATCAGGACCAGGGGGTCTACTCCCTAACTCCGACCGTCCGTCCGTCGGCCCGTCCGACAGTAGCCCGATACGACGGTGTGAACCCTACTCCCTAACGATTTCGGACTCATCAGTTTCAAACGGAATCATAGACAATATTCGTGAACGAACGACGCATGGCGATACAGTTGCACTATTTTACCGGTCGATTACCGGTTTACTTATTTTGTAGTTTTCTAGCTTATTAAACAAAAATTAATACTTTTCTCGTTAGAAAATGACCACATTTAAAAAATATACCTTTTATTATGTCTATAAATATAGAATTGAATTATTTTTGCCATTTTTGTCTGGAAAGTGGCATCATTCTGTTATACCTTTGCCTGTTACTTTTTTGAAGGAAATTTTCTAATGAAATGTCAAAGGCCGCATTCCGAATTTAGTTTGTCTCGTCTCACATGCGTTCCGATTTAGTTATTACGATTATGACAGCTAAGAGCTGTCAACAATTTGAAACGCTCGTGAACGCGCTCACAGTGCTTACTCAATGTCAAAACGATATTATTACAGTATTTCTTTGTATAAATGTCGCAGCCAACTGGTTAAATTAGCCGTTCAGTTAACTGCCTGGCCTTTAGAAGTAGTGCTCGCCTCGCTTCCTCCCTCGGCTCGCACGCGGTTGATCACAGTTCTAACCTAACCTAACCCACTTGGTCGGGGTGCAATGCCTTAATTACTGCGACCAATTCGGCTCGCGCGTGATTGGTTACAGACTTACAACCTAAACTGTAATTGAATATCATTCAGGCCGTTAGTTGAACGGCCGCCGTTTAGTTGAAAGGC
This sequence comes from Gortyna flavago, assembly GCA_963669345.1. Taxonomy (NCBI): domain Eukaryota; kingdom Metazoa; phylum Arthropoda; class Insecta; order Lepidoptera; family Noctuidae; genus Gortyna; species Gortyna flavago. The sequence goes on along the minus strand of OY770129.1, from coordinate 5,554,812 downwards.
TAGGCGGTTAACTGAACGGCTAATTTAACCAGTTGGCTGCGACATAAACACCACATTTCTTCTTCAGTTCTTCTTCTTTAGTTAGGTGGCGACAGTCAGCCAGAAGAAAAAAAATACCTCTACATTTAAAAATAATTTTGACACATCTAAATCGAATTTGACAATCGCGACACCACGTGGAAAATATTTTATTTTGTTTTTAGAAGATATTTTATTTTTATATGGAATTTTTCTCTTTTTGTATGGAAAATATGAAAAATTATTACCTACGTGTTGAGTTTTAGGGGTTTATGGGTTTTATAAAGGGGGTCGAAATTTTCATTATTTTTACGATAGGACACACCGTTTTTGAGATATAAGCAAAAGAAAAGAAAAAAGATACAGTACTGTTTTTGTTGGTTTGCCAACTAATTTTATTCCACACCTTTTTAGTCGCGATTAAAAATAGTCAGATTTAATTATAAAATCTAATCCTTATCGCGCACGCTAATTCGGTACGGGTTTAGGCACGCTCAAATTCCTGTAAAGCTTCTTTAATATTTAAAAAAACAGCCATACTTAGTTTGAATTCTTTTAAATTGGTAACTTTCGTCGACAGCACGAGAACTATTTTGATGTCGTATCAACTGACATAAATATCCGTCTAAACCAGTGTCAACTTTAATTGTTCGGACGGGCTAAAACACATCGGGGGTAGGGACAACTATCAAATCGCGTTGTCATTCATTCTTCGCTCGGGCCCCGAACGAATCATCCGTCCGTAGGGCATAGGGAGTAGGAAACGCCCGTAACGAAGGCCGAAACGACGGACTTCGTGCTTAGGGAGTAGACCCCCAGGCCCGTGCTGGGCGGCGCGTATGTGTTCCACGCGCGCCTCAAAGACATGTCAGCATTGAAGAAGGGGCCCGTCAGGGCCGAAGCCTGCCGGGGCAGCGGGATTGTCCGAAAGGGTGACCGCTACCCCGGAACATAAAGGGCTAAGGAAGGAACACGGATGGGTTTTAGTCAGTAAGAGTTTGACACTCCCTTCCGCTCCACCCAGAGCGGGAGGGATCATTTGATGATTACCCATCCTTAAAAAAAAAAGGGGTTGGTATTATTGACAGCTTACTTCAATCTCATTTCACCTCAATTCTCACGGTACGATTTTTAAATAATAGATCAGCAGCTGTGGTGGACGTTAACTGATAGTATAATGGCAAAATGCTTATAATGTTTAGTGAATCATTTGTTATCACTAACGACTTTCAAAGCAATCAATTTCTATTCAAAGTCAAAGTCAAAGTCAAAGTCAAAGCATTTATTTCAAATAGGCACATAAAAGGCACTTTTGAACGTCAAAAATTACAATGAAATAGAATTGATTCTAGTCGCCCCTTCCAAAAGGTAGTTTTAATGGGCAAGAAACTCCACCGTTACTCTTTTAAAATGTTTTACAATATTTTGCATACATTAATTATATAACAAAATAATATGTGAAGACGATGCACCTAAAATAAAATTACTATACCACAATAGGTAAAAGAATTAAAAATGAAACCATGACATATAAATTAATAATCTGATAGATACATGGTGCTCACATATTTACAAAAATGGAAAAAGTAAACGATTTTGATAAAAAAAAAAAAATATATATATAAAAGCTATTTTAACAAGTAATAAGTCAGGGTATTGTTTCCACAAATACTCTTCTGACTTTTAATATCATGAGCATAACAACGTAGATACCCTGGAGAGTTTGCAGGAAAACTGCTAATTGCTTTATGAATAATTTATATTATTTTGTACGAAAAACAATAAAAATAATATATCTAAAGCAATATCTTCGGTTCCTGCGAAAAAATCCATTGGCGAGTTGCCAGTGGCAAGGATTTCAAGAAATACTGTCAGGCCCCCAGATATGTGAAAAACGACCGTTTGTTCTTGGAAAAGATTGCCTTTTTTCTAACAGGATTGTACTGGAACGTCTCTTAAATAATATAAATTGTAGTTTTACAGAAAACTCTTTGAAATTTAAAGTACCTAAGAATATAATTTCAAAAGTACCTACTATAACTTTGTGAACACAAAGATATTTCTGGATAAGGAAGATTAAGAAAGTACCTACAAGTAATTGAATTGAAACAGTTTAATTGGCTTTCTGAACTTCTAACGTCATGCGCAGACAAATGGCCGATTGCTATAATTTACGGACCGTTTTGGACTCCTGTATCTTTACCAATAATAAAGCAAAGACCTCATAACTTCGCATAGTAGACCCTCCCATATGGAAGAGCTATCACAAAATAAAATATTAATATAAAAATAGAATGAATTAAAAAAACAAATAAACAGGCGGGACCTATTTGAGTTTGAAAATATAACAAAATAAAAATGGTATGGGTCCCGCCTGCTTCCAAGTTTTATTTAATTTATAAAAAAGGACTTGTTTTAGCTTTCAGTTTTTTTTAAATTAAGTTTTTTACCGCAGCCGGGTTTTTAGTTACCTATTTTTATTACTTTTATTTTTTATTCTCAGCTTTTTAGTTTATAAAAATGTGAAAGATTTCGCAGACGATTTAGGTATTATGTTTCTTACGATTTGTCACTCCGAATTACTTTTAACCATATAAGTAGCATATATTTTTGTAACTGCCTTTTAAAACCCTTTATTTTGAGACTCCACTCGACATTTTGAGATTTTTTTTTTATTACATACCTAATAATGGCGCCAAACATTGGCATTTTTTTTTTTCAATTTTAATATATCCAGTATCACTCTCACAATCAATACAAATCTAACGACACCTCTCAAGCTGAAATCGATCAACCCGTTTAGATCGTGCCAAAGAAATATATGTACCTACATACATACACTCGAAAAACATAACCCGCCTTCTGGCGCTGTCGAGTAAAAAGACCTAGACTAGCCTCATCGAGACTGAAAACCTAAAATTACAAAAAAAAACTAATTAAAGGAAAAAACTAAAATTATAGAATTTAAACTGTGCAAATAATCAACGATACAAAAAACTGTTTTGACGAACTCTACACAGCCTAATAATTACTCCTTTTCTCTAGGCAAATAAAATAGAAAATACCAAGAAATAAATAGAAAATGATCGCAAAATATTTATCGCCGCCTAGAACAAACACCCAAGTCAGCTTATTTAATTAATTCGGCGTCCATAATTCAGCGCAAGATTCATTTCGACGAAACATTTGAATTTCGAAAAGAATCGTCCGTGTTCCTGCGTTGTCTACCAAGCTCTGTTTACAGACCATTCCGGAAATTAATTGGCTTCCAGTTTAAGTTATTTACTGTTTAATTGTGTTATTAGCCGAAGGCGAGGCCGGAATTTGGCTGTATATTCTCCAAGTATCTTGTATCTTTTACTTTATCTCTGAAAGTTTTCGGGGATCTAAATCGCGAGCCCCTTTTCTCTAAATTTTTCCTCCTTGTCTTTTTTTGTAACACCTGCCTTCGACGCTAATGGCTTATGACCGAGAATTTGTAAAAGTTCTAAACTTCATGAATAGTGTACTTGAACTGGCCTTTGTTTTTTTCTTCAGGTCTATAAAGATTGATTGAGGCAAAAACTTGAGTAACTAATGGATGTTTAAAAGAACGAAAGAAAAATATTTAATTTTTACACCCACAGAAAATACAAAAATAGTAAAGAAAAGGAGCATTTAAAACTAACAGAGTTACATTAAAAATAATAAAGAAAATTAATAAACCATAACAAAAGATCTGAACGAGGCCAAAAAGCTTTATTTATGAAGGTTTTTTCAATTGAAAAACTAGGTGGGAGCTAAGAGCATTAAAACTAAACTAGAGCTAAATTGCTATAACAAAGGTAACTTAACCTAACTTTACGCACCGACTTTTCGTTCTAAAAAAGTTTGATCTTATAACAGCAATTTAGAGAGAGAACAATACTAACAAAGATAAGATATATGAAAATATAATAGCACCACCAAAAAAGTTAGGTATTTTTTGGAAAAGATTCCATAGAAAAAAATCACAAAAAAAAATCGTCTTACTTGATCCCCATTTTAAAACACACACACGACTAATAACACACACAGAATTCAATGAAATACCTGGGCATTCCTTCCCGCGCTGATTAAATTCGAAAATGCCATTTCTCCGCTTAGCCGTGGTACTTACCGTGTCTTTGCTATAACACTACCATGTTTGGGAGGATGCTATGTCGTACAGACTGTAGTAACAGTTAGGGCCTCCTAAATTGGAGCTATGTGAGCAGTTTGTGGCTGGAGGAAAGTGGTCGCGGTGCACTGCCTCAACGAGTTTGCTGTTTAATTTCCTCTAAAGATTATAGATTCGCAGACGGTTTCATCCTTAGAAAATCGGTTTAGTGCCAAATGGTTTAGGTTTTAAAGTGTTTTGGATATTTCTCGGAGAAATATTGAGTCCTCAAACAACAGGCAGACAGACTGACAGTCACCGAAATTATGTAGAATTATAAAAAAAAAAATATTTTTAAAAATAATAATGAAAGTTCGCGTAGGAACAGTAAAGTACTCTGAATCAGTAAAATTGATTTTAACACCGTCTGCTTCAAAGTACGATCAAACAGTTTTTCAAAAAGTATCCCAGGCATCTGGCGCTCCTCGACACGGCAATTCCAACATTGCTGATCCCAACTTCGCCAATGTCGGCGTAATAGCTGTTTGTTTGTAAAATTTTGGTTTTTTTACCTCCCACAGTATCCGCAAAACTAAATATCAAAAACAGACAGAATGCAAAAATAATAAAGCCCAAATTCGCTCAGCAGAAAGTAGCACGCAAGATTTTTTTTTTTAAACTAACTTACTGTTCAGTATCGGAAATAAAAAGTTTTTCAATCTGTACGCTGAAGTTACTTGACCGAGGCGGTTTGCCCACAATTTGATATAACCAATAAATCAGCTTGCTTCTTGAAGTAGGTAAATTTTTATTGCTGGCAGAAAACGTTTCATTATATTTTTATAGCATTTCGAACTTTTTAGACGAGCCACAGAACTTTATGTATCACGGATACACTGCTGCAGTCCGTGCACAGTATTTTAACTCTAACATCAGCAACCGCATAGAAACCTTACAGCAACGAAATTATAGATCTTTGTGATTTTGACAGACTTGGCAATGGGAGCAACCCATTATCAACTTTATTGCTAATAAAACAATAAAGGTCACTGTGATTTTGACAGTGATGCAAAATTAGAGGTAAAATAACCTGTGAACGGACTGTAGAATGATATTTTGGGGTTCGAATGACGTTGACAAATTGCGTAGCCCAATGGCGCTGTTGGTAAACATATTTTGTGAAATGTGTTGACAACAAGATGGCGGCTTCCAATTTTGGCCACACGGAAAAATAATTGCGCTTATTTCTTTAAATTTTGGTTTTAATAATTTTATATAGTATACCGTAAAAAAAAAAAATCATAGTAATAAAGTTGTTAGGTAGTATAAATATAAAAATAAATTAAAATAAATTATTTTGAATTCAATTTATTACGAGGAATATCAACAACTGACCTGTTTTACCTACACAAGAATAATAGTAGGTATGGTGTCACGAAGAAATTCTTCGTCCTCAAAAGAGTACCTAGAGCTGACAAAAGAATCCTTTGTTAGATTTCAAAGTATACAGAGGTATTCGTAAGCAGAACTTGGATATTGAAAACGGAAATAAATCTAAAGTTGATTCAGAAATGTTCTAAACATTTCAACAGCACAAAGATGGGTCTATACTGTGTGCCAGGTTTAACGAGGGACATACTTTAAGGGTGTGTAGTACCTATGAAAATGAACAACTTTTACTAAGAGACCAACACTGAAATCGAGAAAATAAAAACCAGCCACTCTATACATTATGTTCGCATAACTGTACAAAATGTAGGGAACAGTTGTTTTTTCTTCATATTTTTGAGTCCGTCTCATATTAAAAATTGTTCATTTTCATGAGTACTACACTCCCATATAGTATGTCCCTCGTTTAACCTGGCACACTGTAGAGATAAAGTCATAGGTTTTGAAGATCTTATTAATAACGAGTGCACCCAAACTCGGGTCATGAACACTTAAATATATGTAGGTCTACGCACGGCGTCAAAATTACGCTTTCTCTTTGGCCGTTTACGACCTGTTTGTAAATAAAAGCTTGATTATTACTTTTACCCTTTTTATTCAGTGTATTTGATTAGGCACTTAATTTGGGATAATGAGTCGAGATGTTTATTAGTGGAAAAGAGGCGTTATTTACTTCGTATTTCGAGTTATACCAGGGAATTAGTAGCAATTTGAAATTAACAGAATAAAGATAGTCCAAGAAAAAACCTGAAGGCTATTTGTATCTCTGCCTCAAGACCATCTCGTATATAATAAACATCAAATTAATCAATCAATCTGCCTTTCTTCCCATCTATGTTGGGGTTGGCTTCCAGTCTAACCAGGTGAAGCTGATTACTAGTATTTTACATGGAGTGACGGCCTATTTGACCTCTACAACCCAGTTTTTGGGTAACACGATACCCCTTGGTAAGGCTGGTTGTCAGAATTTCGTGCTTCTGTCGACCCTTAACGACTTTCAAAGATCCAAGAATGACAGCCGGGACCAACGGCTTAACGTGCTTTCCGAGGAACGGCAAGGGGTCCTTGGTATGTAAACATGGTCACCCATCCACGAACCGACCGCGGCAAGCGTAGCTTAACCTGATCAATCGACCCGGTGATATTACTTAGCCACGAGCGACTAACAAACGTAAAATCATCATCATCAAATTCTTCAAAATCTCATCTCAGCGACAATCAATTCCAAAATTTGACAAAAATGCAGGTAAATAAAATAAGAGGTATTTCTGACACATTCCTAAAAGTTCGGGAATTGTCCCTCTAATATTTTCAAGAATATTTTTCATTCATATTTCCGGCAAAGGGTATAACGTATTATCAGAGACAAGTCTCAGATTATAATATTCTCAGCTTTATTCATTGTTAACATTGCACGTCTTTCCTTTGTCACTATGATAATAGTGTGACACAGGGAAGGAGTCTTCCCGTAAATCTTCTTCAACGTTATGTGTGGAAGCGAAAACCGCAGCGAAATATATCTTATTGTTCTCCAGATTAACTTGGGCATGGAAGTAAATAGCGTCGGGGGAATTTGGTTATAAATATTTTTAACTGTATGGTGTTTTTGAACAAAGTTTTGTAAGGTTATGGAACTGCAAAAAAGCAAAAATTTCAAGCGAAAATTTAGGTCTTGGATTTTATTCTTAGGTAGGGCATAATTTGGTCGTAACGGTCTCATTGCTGGGTCACAAGCCTCCTCTCTTTTAGAGGGAGTGGACTATTATGTACTGGATTAGTAAATTTCACATGTCTTCTAATTTTTGGTTCTAGGACTTGCCGGTTTCACGATGATGCTTCCCTTCACCGTCTTGAGAGCAGTGGTGATGAAATATTTAAACAAAATAAAACGCCTCCCTGAGTTCGGAATTCCGACTTATATTTTGATCGACTAAACAGAAAATAAATACCTCATAACTTTTTCTCTAAAGGCTTCATATTTTCTGAGCTAAACTAATTTTAAACTCAATCTTATCAAGCATCGACGGTACCAGGACCGCAAGAAATAGGTAACAAAAGTTTAACTTAAAACGCAGCTGCCAACGGAAGCAGAAACTGCTCCTGGTTACTCAATTTACGTGTCTCCCTAGTAAGTACCTAGATATTGTATGGTATCTATGTATATACCTAAGACTAATCTCTGAGGAGCTTCGCATAGTAAACAAGGAAGCACTGCGGCATCGAGAAGGGGAATTGCTTAGGGAACTACATTTAAGCACCGTAGGTAGGTACCCATTATACGATAGATATTGCGGTGCATGTAGGTGCGAACTCGAATTCCGTCGAGTATGCGAAGTTTCCAAAGTTCGGCAATAAACTTCGTGCAATTTCCCGTTTGATGGAAGAAGGAAGGAATTCAGCGGCCTATGTATAGTGTTAGTGAACGATATATTAGTGGGTAGGTTCATACGGCTGATCGGATGAATTGCAATTAATTGTATATCGAACTGAAAAGTTTTTGATAGACGTTTCAAAAGTTTTCAATATAAAGGGAACATTTTGAGACGTGAAATACGTTTATGAATACCAATTCCAGTTCATGAACAAGTGTACCATTTGATTAACATTTTATTTTTAATTATTAAACATTTTTAGTTTTGTGCTTTATTCAGCGCAATTTAAAAGCTTAATTTTGTTTTTAATAATTTACGTTAAAAGTTTTACTTTCACTTTGATATAAATTTTTAATTTAGTTTTATATAATCGTTTGCAATTACTTACCTATTTTACATAAACTCCAGTGGTAAATATCAATTATGACAATTTTGGTCCCCAAGATACAGGCGCCGACTAATTTCCGCCGCCGTAAAGATTCATATGATGATCGCTAACAGTTACCTACAGACCGACTTTAAGTTAATTATAAGGTAATAATTTGTAAGTTTGGTTCAATAAATTATATTTTTCCACGAAAATATTGTTGTTGTTCTAGTTTATGCCTAAGTCCACTTCTCCACTCTTTAGTATTTGCCAAGTAAGTTTGAATCGTACAAGTACAATTGCATAACGTTCCTTATCGCGCAAAGATGTATCATACCGTACCTACAAGGAATGTGAACACTTACGTCGCGAACAGGTAAGCAGAGTTTAGCATAATTTGTTTAATACAACTGCTTAAAAGAGTGATATTTATGCTAATAAGCATGTAATCTTTAATCTTTCTAGAGCCAAAGGTCTTTCCTAGAAATTAATTTGAAATGCGCGCAGTCAATGTCTGTTGACGCTTTGAAAATGTAGAAGTAAGTGAATTATTTCCTGTACCACTACAACTATTTAGTAAAATAAGACGTGAATGTCCATGAATATTTAATTTACACAGATATTGATAATTTTTGGGGAAGCTGTGCCAACCTCTAAAGTGCATAGGCAAACTTTATTATCTATCTGAACAAAACTAGGTTTACTTGAGAATTTACGGTTTACGGGGAGGGGCCCGTGGCTAAATAATAACAGCCGCACAGGTCAATCGATCAAGTTCAGCTACGCTTGCCGATGTTGATCTGTGGATGGGTGACCATTTTTACATACCTACCGTGACCCTTCCGTGCCTCGGAAAGCACGTAAAACCGTTGGTCCCGGCTGTCATTTGGGGATCTTTGACGGTCGTTACGGGTAGTCAGAAACCCGAAAATCTGACAACAAGTTTTACCAAGGGGTATCGTATTACCCAGTAACTGGGTTGTGGAGATCAGATAGGCAGTCGCTCCATGTAAAATACTGGTATTCATCTGAATCCGGTTAGACTGGAAGCCGACCCCAACATAGTTGAGAAAAGGATAGGCAGATTATGACTTGCGAATTTACGGTCTATTTTTAACTTCGAATCGATGAGCCTAGGACTGAGATCGGTAATCAGGCGAAACCGATATATATACCTACCTACATAGGTACGTAATGAATATCATTCTAGTCGGTCTCGGGTTGTGCCCGTATTCTTCACAATAGGCGAAACGGGTTGGTAAAGCAAGCCACTCTCTCGCACCGGTTTAGAAGGCTAGTTGCACGATTATGCCCGTTCATGATGCGTGTGACGTCAGAGCCTCGTACGGTCAGTGCCAAGGCGCATAAAATTGTCCTGAGGGGATTCCATAATATTACGTTGCGCTGTTTCTTCATTTTTAATGACTGTATGATTAAAATAGGAAGACTGAGCGTTCTTCTATCTATGGCAGCCAGCTGTGATCATTGAACCTTGCATTTTTTTGTGAGTGTTACGAGTATCTATAGTAAATTATAAAGAAGCATGTGACTTTGTATGAAGGGGGTTATCTTTGAAACTACTGATCCGATCCTGAAAATTCTTTCACGAATGGAAAGCTACAGTATTGCCGAGTATTTATTGTGTTGGGATATTTTATATTGAAATAAAAACAATAAATTGCACGCGGACAAAGTCGCGGGCAGAAGTTAGTTAGTTATTATGCAGTCATTGCCTTAATACTTACTGTAGCTCAAGGTATGACTCATTTAGATTGTAGCTGTGTATTTCCTTTTGAAAGTGCAAGTAGGTACGTTTATACTTTTCCTGTAGGTTTTGAGAAAGTTAACGTTTGCTCATATTTTATACGTTACGCAAAAAGAGGCCGTTACCGCTTCTTCAATTTACATAAGAGGGAAATTATTTGGATATCATAAACGCGATCCTATTTATTTATATTCATGATTCTGAAATTTTGTTGAGTTGTTCTTTACGCCAAATGAAGTACCTACATGAGATACAATTCTGTAATTTTCGACTTTTCAAAATTAAAAGGGCGTAATGATTTTGAAATAAAACATTGCAGGCATTGTATAATTATGAATTAGATGTAATGTAATAAAATATATTTTGTGGTGGTATACATAATGATTAATTAATCAATTAGCGATAATAATTGGCTATGTTGGGGTCGGCTTCCAGTCTAACCGGATACAGGTGAATACCACTATTTTACATGGAACGACTGCCTGTCTGACCTCCACAACTCGGTTACTATGGGTAACACGATACCCCTTGGTAAGACTGGTTGTTAGACTTTCGGGCTTCTGACTACCCGTAACGACTGTCAAAGATGTACGAATGGTACCGGGACCAATAACGTGCTTTCTGAGGCACGCAGGGGTCTCGATATGTGATGGAGGGTCACCCATCCACAACCCGATCGCGGCAAGCGTAGCTTAACCTTAGATCAACGCGCGGCTGTTATCCCTGTTTAAATATTACCTACTTAAACAATGATAAAATTATGTTTACCGAATCTTACAAATGTTCGACAACAGTTTTAAATCTAAAACCAAAACACACTCATTACATACACGGTTCCATTTAAGGGGGATGCGCTAATAAGCGAAATTAAAATTATCTTACTTTTTTTTGTAATTAGCAGGTCAGTGTCTTGTTGTATGTTGATTAAAATATGATTCGCGACCGTAACAAGTATGACTTTTCAGAATTATAATAATTAAAATCATCAATACAACCCTCTAAGTTCATATAATCCTATTGATTAATATTTCACATGAAATATTGCACAAAGTAAAAAAAAAAAAAATTCGCGGGCTACCCTGGCGCTTTCGCCTTAAAGAAAACCGATAACCTTTAATACAAACAAAATGCATGCAAGATGTCGACAAAAAGTAAGGTATCTAACCTATATATTACGAAAAAGCTATATTTAAAAAAAAAAATAAGAAAATAAAATACGTTTATTTATCCCAGACTACAAGGCACACGGTACAAAAAACGACAAACGAGGCAAAGGCAGATAAATAATTTCAAAGAGTAAGCATAGCAAAAGAGGCAGATGCTTTGCCCTATACAGGTACAGACGCCAGCACATCAACCTACTACAATCTGTCAAATTTCTTTGATAGTTTTTCAACTTTATCGCTAAAGTATAAATAAGGTTCAAAGTTGATTGGGAAATTTTGACAGTTTCGGGTAGGTTGATGTGCTGGCGTCTGTACCTACTATTACTTATTTCTATTATTCCTTTACAGAATATTATATAACACTGAAAAAGGCAGCCATAAGCGTAATATTCTGAACAAAAAAGTCTGTCACTTTTGGAGGAATGCGCGGTAGCTAGGACAAAAAATTGAGCTGATTGCCCGGAAAGAGAAGTCGGTAGGTACCACCATTTTTTTTTTTAATGATACTATTTATTCGGAATTTTGACAGAATCTATGAAATAAAACAGCTGATGCATAAAATAATAACATTTTAGGTAATGTTATTTTAACTACAATAATTAAACAAAAGTAACAAAATTTATAATAATCCCAAGAATAAAATAGGTTAAGACAAAAGTAAAAATTATTTTCAAATTATGAAACCATTTATATTTCCATTAACGAATAACGAATCATGGTCTAATGGAATGAGAAATCAAAATGTAACTAGGTATTTGTAAGGTTAAGATTTTGAATTTCGAAAAACATGACAATTTTTTTTTTACAAATAGGTTATTCCGTCTTAAAAACCTAAGTTTGACGTATTTGAACAGTTTTGACAGGATTTAACAGCACAGCCAGGCATTTCCACGGAGCTCACCGCGATTTGAAAACGATTTACGAAGTGCGTTGAATCGATTTAAAAGTAGTTACCTATTACTTATTAAGGACGTACTTAGAACATAATTATATTCTTGTAGTTTTACAGAGAGGGAAGTGTTGGTAAGGCTTCTCCAGTATTAGGTACTAGGCACTAGAACCACTAAAACCTTGAAAACAGAACTATCAGAAAAAAAACAAAATTCATCTAACGATCGAATTTAAAAGATCGCTTTTAGCGATAAGACCGTATGTAAAAAGTTCTGCATTTATATCTGTAATTTGTATGGTCCACATAATGAAGAGTATTTCTATTCAATTCTTTAAGATAAAAATACCTAAAGATACCTAACATGTTGTCAGTTGTATATGTGTGTTGTAGATGTTACCTGTCGAAAAAGGGTAAACAAATACGGTAGATAGATGTAAACAATGTGTCGCTGCAAAAATATTCCGCACTGTGTTTGTCACCAACAAGCCTACACAACGTTGACTACAAAAGTTGTACCTACCCGCATAGTGTTATTTTTTTGGGTACTCGAGACTATGGTGTAAAATTGTACGGCCAGTTGTAATGACGGATAGAATCTGTGTGTAGAATCATCCAATTGACGGATGTATGCACGTGACTAAATCGCTACCTGTATAACAACACAGCGTAGAATCTATCTCCTTCCTTTAGGAAAGTGTTTAACGGGGCTGACTGGCCACGGTACGCCAGACGTACTTAAGTGTAATCTTAGCGGCTCTTTTAATGCACCCTAAAAACTCCTTTCATGTAGCGAATATTGTACAGGTTTAGGCAGGTGCGGGAACTTGGCAAAACAACGTGAAAATATGGAAAATAGGTGTAGATAATACCTATGAAAAATTAGATATAGATATATCGCCGTATTAATGGGAAAACCGACTAAATGCTCAAAATATCAAAACGAGATATTGCATTTTGAAAGTTAGATAAAGAAAATCGCCGATGAAATAAATTATACCTATTGTACGTTGTGTCCAAACTATATTTAGAACAATTATTTATCATTTCAGATCACTAAATGTTATGTTCTGCAAGTCTATAATAATATCAGAAAACGGAAAAAATATCGTAAAATCCCCCAATTAGTTGGTTTTACCTGTATAACTTTAAAACATGAATATTTAATTAAATATGGCTTCTCTCAAAGTGTTATCTATTGTTTAGATTGGCCTAGAATAATTATTTAATAGTTAATATTGAGTTACATCTCTAAAACCGGCATATATCTAAATATTTGTAAAAAACGGAAATTTTAGTTGGTTTTACCCGTCTAGCAATAAGAATAATATTAATTTATAGTTTACCTATAACTCATTATTGAACAAAAACGTCGATTATAATTTTCTTGACTCTTTACTAATTAATGTATGACTATTAGTCCGTTTTCTGTCAGTGCAATGTATGTGTGTGTGCTTTATTAATTTAGTTATTAAACTACTCAGAAATGAAACCAAAAAGTAAGTATAAATTTAAAAAAAAAAAATTTTAAAAATGTTTTGTTCCGTAAATTGTAAGTACAGACAGAAGCGCGAAAACGTACCTACAAACAACATAGACTTAAAATTTAAAAAAAAGAATGAGAACTAAAAAAACTTAATCAACGTTCTTAGATGCCTGTTTATAATAATTATCCTTCTCCTTGAACATTTCCTTCCTCCGTCCATCCTTACTCTTCATCCGAAGTAACTTCATCAGACACAGTAGCATCTGGTAATCGATCGACGGTATCTTCGGTCTCCATTTTCTCATACCAGTCATGGTACTCCATGCGCGGTCCGAGGGGGGGGATCGTGGGGGTCATAACCCCCCCCCCAAAATCATTCAAGCTGTTGGGAATCTGAATGATTTACTTGCCTTACTAACTTAAAACTGGACAAAAACATTAAGAATATTGGGGACTGCCGACTGAAGTAAAAACTTAAACTATGAAATGACAGTCAGTTATTTAACGCGCCTAAAAAAGTTTTTCCTTTAAAAAACCTATGATAAAATATAGAATCTAGGATGCAAGAGCGAGCGAAGCAAACTCGGGGGGCATCCAGCTCGTACGGAAGGTTCGAAAGGCTTAGCGGTTAAGGCGAGATTCCAAAACCTAAACTGCTGTAAATCGAGTTTCAACTTTTCTTCATAATTCGATAACGTAAGTTCTCTTTTTGTATGATGGTTAAAAGAAAACAGAAACTATTCAACTTGGGGTGGTAATTCCTAGTCCTTTTGGAAAGATCGAAAGAAAATCGAACCTATCCGAGTGTGCAAAATTTTCGAGCTCACTTCGCTCGCTCTTGCATTTTGCATTCTGATAGTTGCTTGTATTTTTAAAATATAAAACAAAACCTATCCAAACAGATGCGGGTTGTTAAAATTTTCGAGCTCGCTTCGCTCGCTCACCCCAACCCGCATGTTCTCTCGTTCTAATACATTATGACCAATTTGGCAGCGGTGTACCTTCTTAAAGTTACACCCACATTTCGCCAGTTACATAGGATAGGGGGTGAGCGTACTGCCGCCAACCAGGCATAAATCCAGACTCCAGGCAGCTTCTGAGAAATTTCTGATGGAAAAACCCAATAACACTTTACCCGACCTAGGAATTGAACCCAGTTAGGACCTCATGCTCAGCAGTAACGCTTGCGACCAATAGATCAACGAGGAGATGTACCTCCCTTAAAATATTCGTCGGCACCCATGATGACCCCCCCCCAAAATCTTGGGCTGCGACCGAGCCTGTACTCCTCTTCGATTACTCCTTTGGTACATAGTTTTAGCAAATCCGCTTTTTTTGCTTTAGTCATTGCCAGACGCTTGCGGTATAGTTGTATCAACTCGGCAGGAAGTGTAGGTTCAATTGTTCTAACGTTTTGAATAAATGCATCGTCAGCACGCATCTTCCTTTTTCGGGTCAAGTAGTGATGTACTGGTGGATCTAAATCAAAGCTGACTTGATTGGAATTTGTAAGTGCTAGGTCTATAAAGAAAAAGTTTTCTGACATGTTATCTATACATATAATAAATCTGTAGACGAGACGTTTCTGTACATTGAAAATATTTCCAAAAAAAAAAATTGGGGTGTTAAAGGATAACCAACAGATGCCATTTCATCAATTTTTGGAATTTTTGTCTGTTTGTCTGTTTGTCGGTTTGTCGGTTTGTCTGTTTGTCTGTTTGGATGTGACAGATTATTGATTTGAACAGGGTCAACGTAAAAAGTACCAAACAAATACGGTTACTTTTTATACTCAAATATGGTGTAGAACTCGGAGCAGTGATTAGTTTTTATTTCATCGCAATCGGTTCACTCTATCAAAAGATATAATCAATTTAAAGTATTCTAGAACAACTTTTTACGTTTTTTAGTAACACGTAACGACATCTATTGGCGCGATATAGTACCTACTAACGAAAACATATTGTTGTTGTGATGTGAATAATCACGTCCTATTAGTTTATGCTTACTTAAATGACGAAATAACACAGATACCTACTTATGTCTATGTTATTTTAAAAAGTAATGATAATGATTATAATATTAAACAAAATCGCTTTCCATTGTGGTTTATTTAGTGGCGCCTGTGGCGCTAAAATAATTTTAAACAAAAAGTGAGGATAATGTAAGATAATAATAATTAAAGTGGTGTTCTGAGCGATAGAGAAGTTAGATAATTATTGATATAGAAAGTTGAGTAACGCAGAGCGTTTTTTAACGAAGTTCTTAGATGAAGCTTGCGGTAGGAGTTCTAAGGGAGAAATCGTCAAATAACGAAAAAGCGTTATGCCTCATTATTCAAAGTAATAGGTAGATAGAGACACACACACAGAGAGAGAGAGAGCTATTTTTCATGGTTTCCGAGGATCCTGACCCCGGTAAGTGAGGTCAAAAAGAAAATCAAAGATGGCGGTTGCCTAAATTTTTAACGTTTTCGTCATGGGTGTCGTTTTCATGGTTTTCGAGGGTGCTGAAGTCGATAGTTAGGTCAAAATGAAAATCCAAGATGGTGGCTGCAATTTTTTTTTTATCATTTTTGTCGTTTTCATGGTTTTTGAGGGTGCTGAAGTCGATAGTCAGGTCAAAATGAAAACCCAAGATGGCGGCTCCATTTTTTTAAAATGTTTTGTCATGGGTGTCGTTTTGATAGTTTTCGAGAGTGCTGAAGCCGATAGTCAGGTCAAAATGAAAATCCAAGATGGCGGCTGCAATTTTGTTTTGATTTTTTGTCATGGATGTCGTTTTCATAGATTTCAAAGGTGCTGAAGCCGATAGGCAGGTCAAAACGAAAATCCAAGACGGAGGTTGCAATTTTTTTTTTATGGGTTTCGTTTTATTGGTTTTTGAGAGTGCTGAAACCAATAGTGAGGTTAAAATGAAACTGTAACGGCTTACCCACCGTCGATTGGCCCATGAACCGTTGGTGAACATTATCTTTAAACCATTAACTTTTTTCCAAAGGACTTTTCACCCACGAACGTTTTGCCAACACAACTCTACGTCAGTGAATGCTTTACCCACAGAATATTTTGACCAATAACTTTTCACCCAAAGAACAAGGCCAACAGACGCCGGGAAAGATAAAAGTAAAATAATAATAAGGCGTAGTCCTTTATGTCTGTGAAAAGGGTAGTAACCTAACCAAGCCTAACCTCGGGGTGCCCTTCGCTCGCTTTGCTCGCTCACTTGAGCCGCCATCATCCCTTCGAACCCTACCTGTCCGAGTCGGCGTGCCCCAAGTCCCGAGCTCGCTTCGCTCGCCCTTGCATCCTTAGTTCTATTTGACATGGGTCAAATGTTCTTTGGGTGAAAAGTTATTGGTCAAAACATTCTGTTGGTTAAGCATTCACTGACGTAGAGTTCTGTTGGGGAAACGTTCGTGGGTCACAAGTCCTTTGGATGAAAAGTTAATGGTGTTGACCAACGGTTCATGGACCAATCGACTGTTGGTAAACCGTTTCAGTACTGGTTAAAATGAAAGTCCAAGATGGCGGCTGCAAATCGAAAAATTGGTAGTGTGTGTCGTTTTAATGGTTTTCGAGAGTGCTGAAGCCGATTGTGACGTCAAAATGAAAATCGAAGATGGCGGCTGCAATTTTCTTTTTCTTTTTTTATCATGTGTGTCGTTTTCATGGTTTTCAATATAAATATACACGACTTTGTGTGAAATAAAATAAAATACAACCGACTTAAAAACACACTTCAAAGTGCAATAGACCTTTGGTTTCAGAAGTCTGTAATTTCTTGCCAACGCGCAACGTCTTCCCAAACTAAGGTTATTTTGCACTTTCTAGGGTATTTTATGGAAGTCGGTTATATTTTTTTGTAATTATCTTTACAATTTTTTTTCTGGTTTTCGGCAGTATAAGGTCTAAATCAAAATCATGTCTAAAGTTTTCATGGGTTTCATCTTCGTAGTTTAAATGGCGGCCGGTGTCAAATATAACCAAAGTTTAATGGGTTGCTTTTTACACGGGCAACTTTATGTAGAAGCTCTTACCATTAATGTATTCTTCCTTTTATCATCTAGATATCTCGATGCTTTATAAGGCATAATATTGGTAGGTATATATGATATCTTCAATACCAAGTTAAGAAATTCTAAATTTACCACAGAGAAGAAACCAAGACTTAGAAAAACTAACTTCAAACTTCACCTACTAATCTCAGATATACTTTAGATAAAATGGTGATATGATTTTACAAGTTGGTATTCTAAGAAAGACGTAAAATAAAAAATGTATTTTGCGTCTGTCTTAGAATACCGTTAATGGACATAATTATGGCTGTTTGGTTAGATAATCAGCCTCGAGCAGGCGCTTTTATTTTAATTTATTCTCAAAAATCAAAGTCACTTCGTCGCATTGTCATTATGAACCATGAAGACGCAGTGATTGCAGTCGAAAGGGCCGTGGTAGCGAACCCTAGGTAAGGAAAGCGTTATCAGGCAAGATCTGATGATTCTTCCTTTTCAATGAAGGAGTGGCAATTACACCTTTCCTAAGCGACACATTACCTGTTGTTTTTCGACATCCACGCGAACGAAGTCGCGGGCACAGCTAGTAGTTATAATAAAATTTAATTTCGCCTTTCACATATTTCATTCTTTTTATTTTTAGCCAAAGTACACGGTTTCCTTCTGCATTCTTTGACATTTTCTTTCCCATCACACTCGCTGCTAATTCTTTCAAGTCTTTGAACTCGCTAAATTTCAATTCTCGCACACTGTATGGCTTCTGGATCTTGTTCTTTCTTTTCTTTGAAGATCTTGCCCGACGAAAAATGTTAACCCATTCTGTCATAGAATATACTGCTGTATGTTTCTTGGCGGACTCAATGCTGCTGTGCATTGAGTCCACTTCCATATATGAGTGCCCACTCTCTAGGAACTTGTACTCGATGACTTTGATGTGATCAATCTTCTGGACTGCCCAAAATAGCAATGAAGCGACATACTGATTTCGGTTCTGCCCTCCGCAGGTGTCCGAAAAAAAAGCCACCTCTTCAACATAGGCAGGTACATACTCAGACAAGTACATAAACAAAATCGAGCCGATTTCCGAACTACCCTTCTTTCCGTTTAGCTCAGTCCATGGAAAGCAATAGGCTTCATTTGGCAAAGCATTTTCGTAGATACATAAAATTATGGTGTTTCACTTTAAAAAACAAATAAATAACACAGAACAACGTGCTTGCAAGCGCAGTTGTATTACGACTAAGGGTTGATTTTACCAAAGTCAGATAACTTTTATTCTTGGAATAAAATTGACGACTGACAGTTCTAGTATGGACTAACTATCAAATCTTTAATAATTATTCTCAGGATAAGACATATTCTAGGTATAAAAGTTTGGTCGAATGCGCCCTAAGTAGACGTACGCGTCGAATGAATCAGTGCAAAAACATAAATAAGTCGAGGTAGTCGGTTTTCGCTGTAGATTATTTTGAACGAAAAAATAGTCTATTCTAACGGTAAAAACTGCTAATACAAGTTAATATGAATTACCATACTATTATATTTCAGAATTTACTAAATTATCGTCGAGTAAAAAGTACTATTTCGGTTAAGTATGAATTCATTCTATATTTGAGTTCTGCTTAAAAAAATCCACTAATGTCAAAAACAAATAACTCCTGATAGTATATTTTGCATGTAGATCAACAAACTGGGTACCAAAAAAACGTTCAGCATGAATAAGAGATATGTTAGGATAATACTTTTTATTCGAAGATATAAAATATAAAACGAGAATATGTTGTAATAATTGCTTTTCTGTCTCATTTTTTATGAAAAGTCCTATTTTAGTGGTTATTCCCATTCACTATCTTTTTAAGTATGCATTATTTGCAAAGTGGGTTTTACCATTAGATTGTTCTCGTTTTTTTAAGAAAAACTGCATTATTAACTCAGTTTTGCCAAAATCGGTACTTAGTCGGTTTTCCCATTAATACGACGATATGAGGAAGTTCGATAATTACTATTGATTATTACTTTAAATACATAAGTAAACAATGTCTCGTTCACACAAGCGGGGTAGCTGCTGTCACTAATGTCATCTGTCAGTCACGAGGAATGGCGGGAACAGACAAAGTGAAGCAGGCTAAATACGATGGCGCTTGGTGTGGTAGTGAGCTAGAGAAGAAGTGATATATTCAACGTTATAGAATAACGTTAACGTTATAACTATGTTTTCAAGATAAATAAAAGGGATTGGCACTTTTCTGCTCAAGTTTAGTGTTACCCTGTAAGTAATTAGGGTTGTGGCAATCAGTGAGCAGGCGCTTCATGTAAAATACTGGTGAATTCATATTAACTGGAAGTCGACCCTAACATACTCGTAGTTGAGAAAACGCTACGAAGATTATTATATTTTTCTAATGATGTGTGCCATAAAAAACAACTTAATAAGGATTACTTTAAGATCAGCACAGCAGTGTTTGGTTTGTTTGCTTTAAACAACAAATAATCACCAATTACCCTACCAAGCATGGTGGTTATAGCAATATGCTCTTTACAGATTAGCTAACATTGTTCAGTAGTTGACGTTTACTAGCGGATACATAGATGAGACAGATTGGCTGCCTCCCAAACTATCTTGCAGGCAATGCTGCAACAAAGTAGTGAAAAAGTTTGATTGCTTTTGTGCCGCTTTCAGTCGGTCATTGATCCTTTGACGTTCATTGGCAACAACAATATTTTTTATAATTGGCTGTCCGGAATCCAGTGCTTAGGAAATAGGTAATACGGGCTGGTGTCCGCTTTGTCAATGTGCGTATTTTGCATACGGTTGAGAAAATAGATTATTCGATCCACCCCAGCTCCTCAAGGAAGGCCAGCGCTTCCACCAATCGCTGCAACACGGCGGGGTAATTGCGTAACACTAATAAAAGCAATGGCTTTCAACAAATCAACAAAATGTCATCATATTTTGACAGTTTAACAAAATTCATTGCGTTATTCACATTGTTGAGGAGACAATTATTTTGCAATGTATTAGCCATACCTAACCTTAAAAAAAAATCTGATTGTGTTTTTCGCAATTAAGACGCAGGTGTTTTTATCTAGCGCTCAGACCAAAAAGAGTCAGGGCTCAGACCAAATAAAAAACCAAGACAGAGGGCTGTCAACAGTCCGCCGCGGTAGACGCCCCGGGCGTCGGGAGCCGCGTGACGACTCCCGGCCACCGTAGGCGCGGGCCTGCGGACGGCGAGTAATGGGTAGCTCGCCGTCCGATCAGGACCAGGCCCGTGCCGGACGGCGCGTATGTGTTCCACGCGCGCCTCAAAGAGCTGTCAGCAGACACGGAGGGGCCCGTTAGGGCCGAAGCCTGCCGGGGCAGCGGGATTGTCCGAAAGGGTTACCGCTGCCCCGGAACATAAAGGGCTAAGGAAGGAACACGGATGGGTTTTAGTCAGTAAGAGTCTGACACTCCCTTCCGCTCCACCCAGAGCGGGAGGGGTCATTGGATGATTTCCCATCCTTAAAAAAAAAAAAAAAAAAAAAAGGGCTGTCAACAGTAAAGTGAAGCCGGTTTCGTAAGCATGTGTGCACTTAGTGAGGTGTAGTTTAATTGTAAATGGTTGTAAATATGTGCGTGTGTGCTATGCACAGAGCGGAGGTGTAGTTTTGGCATATTTCATTGTATCGTTCTCAGCGCTCTGCCTTGGTTTTTATTTTTTCCGAGAGTCATTGATTCACTTTATTAATTTATTCATAGTAATTTATTTATTTACTGCATTGGTGGATGCTACGCCTACGATTCATATAGGTACCTACAATGTGTTGCATTAAGCCCCGTTGTCATCTTTTGAGTAAACTCGTTTTATGTTTGTAAGTAATTTAGTACAATTAGACAGTGGTCCAATTCCACTATAACGTAATGCCCTCGTTCGTAGTGCGCTCGGATAACCGTTTGTAGTAGCTTCAAGTGTTTTGCTCGAGTGTTCTGGGTTCGTGTTATCGGGGTTCAATCGGTAAGTGATACGTATCAATGATTGTTTTGTCTTCATAGTAATTAATCCCAAGTATAACTTTACGAAAAGGCATTAATTTGACGTTAATGGACGTCAAATTTACCATAATTCGTAGTTAATTTGGTTGAGCAGTCATTACGTAAATTACTTTTAATGGCTTGACAAGTGTTTTAATAAGCTAAATGGTTTAAATTGATCCGGATATAGCTGTAAAAAGAGTTTAAATAAACCATCTTGTTTACTAGAAGTGACCTTTACATCTTTTATGAGTTAGGGAAGGCCCACTGTAGTGGCCTGTTAGGGCCGAAGCCTGCCGGGTCAGCGGGATTGTGCGAAAGGGTTACCGCTGCCACGGAACATAAAGGGCTAAGGAAGGAACATGGATGGGTTTTAGTCAGTAAGAGTCTGACACTCCCTTTCGCTCCACCCAGAGCAGGAGGAGTCATTTGATGATTTCCCATCCTTAAAAAAAAGGGGAGGCCCACATTGCACCGCATCATGCAGCGGGGCGCAGATAACGCACCCACGCGCGTGATTTTTTACATACAAATTCAATAAAAACGTATTCACGCGCGTGGATTTGGCTCCGTATCCCGCACACCGCTACGGGAAAAGCAGCAGCTTGAAGGCTCTCATCCACAGATGCGTTATTAACGGTCGATAATATCGGATGCGTTATTGCCATAATGACGACACGGTTGGCGCAGTGGTTGAGCGATTGACTGCTGCGCAGCATGTCGCGGGTTCGATTCCCGCACGGAACAAATATTCTGGTCTGGGTGTTTTATCTATAATATGTATTTACAAAAAAAAAAAAAGTAGGTATATAAGTAGTTTATCAGCCATCTCGTTACCATAACACAAGCATTAAGTTGCTTAGCTTGGGACTATATGGTGTTGTGTGAAATGTCCAAGGATATATTATTATTATTATAATGCATCCCGATTCTTTACCACACAGCTGTGTTTTATCTTCCGATATTTCTAATGTGTGCGTGTAACCTACACTACAGGCCCCGCCCGTACTAAACGCTATGTGTAAGGTCGTATGCCTCATAATACAAAATATTCCAAGAACTCATATTATATCGTAATATCGCAGGACGGAGGGACTCAAGAGTCTTACTTCTATTGCGTTTCTATTATCGCAGCAGTGTGTAAATTCGTCCGTCCTAATACAAAATGTAGGTACTGAAAACGGATATCGTAATAACGCATCCGATATTATAGACCGATAATAACGCGCCTGTGGAGGAGAGCCTTTATTCTGATTGGTTAAAATACTATCCAAGCCATCTGACGTGAAGACTGTCCACCCACACAAAATTTAAAGTTAATGTCTCACTTCAAAAAAATCTTCATTGTTTTTTTATTTAATGTCGTTATATATTCAAAGGTCCTATGAATAAAATAGAATGTAACGTGTGCCCACAAACTTGGTTATGTAGTTATGGACACGCCATAATGGAGCATAATATTTTACAGCCGCTTTTGTGGCTTGTTGTACATGATATTAAATCAAAAACAATGGCTGGCCTGAAGCCATTATTGATAACCTAAATATTCATGGCGCATATGTTGTTCATATTAATTTTAGTATAATTTGTAAAATAAAACCAGTCTGTTACTGTCCCATTGCCTGCCAAATCCCTCTTCTTTTAAAGAGAAGGATGAACATTTCATCAGCACGCTTGCTCAAGACGGGTTGGCGATTTCGGACTTACAAGCATATTATCCATAATTCACGATGTTTGCCTTCACGTATGTCTGTTATGTCCAAGATGAACTTAGAAAAGATATAGAAAGTTTAAACCTCACATTTGTACCTTTTTACCTGGATTTGAACCCTATTTAGTCTAATTATTATTTAAAATATTAACGAGGTTAATATCTCTCTCTGTCATCTCAAACGATTGATAGAAACCGAAAATGATGTTTTAAATACGTTTTACCCGAAACGAATTTATTTATTTGTGGTGTAAATTGGCGTAAGTAACCAAATGAACAGGTGAAGCCAATGAGCTAATCATTTTCCGCATAAACCGTTGTAAAGAAACCTAAATATCTTACCCAAGCGACCAAGACTTCGTATAAAAAAAAAAATACCTCACTCAACTTTTTAATAGGACAGTCGAGTTAAGATAAAAATGCTGTACTGCTCAGAAATTTAAATAGGTTTATGGGTCCCATTAAACAAAATTTATCGTCCAGTTTGAGGTAATTTTTTTAAATTAATTTGAAAAAAAAAACTTTATCTCTATGAATTTTAATACATTTTCAAGTTAGGTTTACAAATAACACCTATCTAAAATTATGAACATCGTAAAGTTGAAAATTATGATCGTTTTTTGTTTTCATTTTCAGGCAAATGAGGACTGATCCAATCCAGATTTTTTCTGGTATTTATGTGCAAGAATCGCCTTGTAATTTATATCTGCGTTATCGTAATGGATCTCATAAAAAATCTTGAACCACTTGCGGGCCAGAATAGGTGACGAGCTGCAAGGAAATTCAAAGTATAAGGCTCATTCTCTATTAAAAGTGAAATAATATTCTGGTTTTCGTACTCAATTCGGTACTGTAAGAAATCAAACAACGTTATGATTTCTCTACGTTTATTCCAAGCAAATATCTTTACATCACTCTATATTATCAGTCTATAGATTTATAGATTTTACGTGGAGCGACTGCCTATCTGACCTCCACATCCCAGTTACTGGATATTACGATATCCCTTGTAAGATTGGTTACCAGACTTTCGGGCTTCTGACTACACAGACGAAATCTGATAGCCAGGACCAACGTGCTGTAATTTTTTTTATTTGGGGTGGGTTTGCTCTTATTTGTTCTTATTTAACCACGAGCCCCTGCAAACGAGAAATAACCCCCTAACCTAACGTACTCCTTTGCAAAAGATAAATTAAAAAACGATCTCTTGACTATTTTTAGGAAAGTAGGTTGGGGTTGGATGGAGTTCCCTGATTCTATTATGTGTTGAAAGGAAAGATATAGTGAAAAAGATGGAAGATTCGCATTGCGGGTAAAAACCCATGGCCATTTTTTTTTACTTACACAACCCGGTTGAACGGGAAACTAGCGTGTAATGGTTTCTTTTTTTTTGCGAATCGTTTTTCGCTGTAAATCTGAACTGAGTTATATTGCCTTAAATGTTGGAAGACAAAATTGATGGGTTGTTGAAAATATTCGTGCTGAAACTGTAACATCTCTAAGTATTAGCTAGCGAAACTCCACAAACGTGGACCCACCACGTTTGTGGAGTTTCGCTGGTTTTGATCGATGGTTTTTATTTTGTTTTATCGTGTTTAGATGTCTATATCCATCTCCTTTGTGAAGGTTACATAAAAAACTGATAGATAACACAAAGTTTTAATATTACCACCTGTGGATGTTGACCCCAAAAAATATCACCAATTTTTTTTTTTTTTATCTTGTTGTCGATACCTATCATGTCTGTGGAGATTCGATAGCTATAATTTAATTTGATCCTGTATAAAAGTTATACAAAAATCTGGTAAAATTTGTATTAAAAAAGAAGCTGGGTTAAAAGAAGACAACATTTGTAAAGTTTTTTCTTTTTTCAAATACTGCTGTAGCCATTTACTTCAAACTTTTTACATTACAGTTTCAAACATTTTCCGGGAAAATCCAGAAAAGGATGGCAACATAAAACTGTAGGAAGGTAGGTACTGCACAATCTAATGTTAAAATACAAGCTAACCAAATATAAGCAATTTTTAAACCTAAACAATTCCAGGAAACAACTAGAGTTTAAAAGAGAAAATCGGAAACTGGAATGACGACCTCAATTCTAAAGAAAACTAAATCATCCAATTTCGATCCCCGACTAAACTAGCTTCCTTTTCAAAAATCCGAAAACTTCGTTTAGTTTTTCGTATCTCCTTTTTTCTGCTATACGATTTTCGCCCTGCTATATCTCATCTCAAATCTCATTTAGAATAGAAACAAGCGGCAAGTGCTAGTCCATCCTAAATTTAACAAAATATTTTCATTTGGATAATGAAACGAAAACTTAAGTATACTGAGTTCGTTCTCGAGTTTTTGTTGTCTCTTCTGTCACCTACTCGTAGTACCTTAATTTCGTGAATGACGCGCGCTTTTCTTGTGGTTAACTATGTACCAACACGCTGTGGATGTGTGTGTGTACTGTGTACTCGAGATAATGGCAATGTCGGAACTGTGTGTGTATGACGTGTGTGTGTTATGTGCTGACTCTACTCGTCTTCACGCACACATTCACAGCGTTGTACTCTTGGTTAAAACAAGAAAAGCACGCGTCGTTTCGTGAGATAAAATACTGTACCTGTTTGACAGTCTGCTTCTAAAGCTAAGTGCACATTATGGGCGCCGCGGGTCTCATTGCAAAAATGCGCCAGAGCGCAATAGGAGACACGGCGGGCCGGAACGCAACGCAGTACCTAATTGTTTCAGACAGATTCAAATTTCGAATTTGAATTTAAACTGTTTTCACTCCAGTGCAATGAGGCTCGCGCACATTTGGACAGGCCACGACGCAACGCAATGCATTGCAAATCTTTCTCGATTACTTTCGTACATTGTGTATGAACCAAGCGAGCCGCATCGCAACGTAAAACAGTAGCCGCAAAAATACGCCTGGCGAGCGATCCACCAGCGTGTTGCGTTGCGAGTCTTAAAACTCGAATTCTGCCACTTGCACGCTCGTGTATTATAGGTGCATTAGGGGTCCGTGCTACGCACTGATTCGGGTCGGCATGATTCGGCATAGCCGGGCGGCATATTCTATGCTGGAGTTTGTTGCGCCACTTCTGCCCAGCTAAAGCACTAGGGTGGGTGTTTTGAGGGACTGTCTCAAGTAATTGTGACATTCAAAAAGCTGATTCTAAACCTAGTTATGTTTTTGATTATGATTCGATATTGCCGACCCGAAAAGAGCACCCCTTACATAATTATTATCTACTTTGCAAATTAATCATATTACGTAACTACCCACCCTATAAGGAATAGGACCTCACCATCTGACCTACAAAATACCGACATCCTACAAGTTCCTTATCACTAACGGTACACGTACACCAAATCTGTCATCGGCCGAACTATGAGTAGGTATGATCGAATGTCGTCGGCCGAACTCGGTTGATCGAACCAAACATAATTTAAAAGAAAGTGAGTGCGTACACCTACTTATCGGATGTCATCTGACGATGTACTGACATTGACATCGAATGAACTGACTTTTGACGACCCCGTTGGTCTTGTGGTTGCAAGCGTGACTGCTGGGCGGACTTGGGTTCGATTCCCGTGTCGGACAAAATGTTAATGGGTTCAAAGTTGGCGGTGTGATACCCCTGTCCCGCGGAAAGCACGTTAAGACTGGTCCTGCGCCTGATCTCTGTCCAGTCGTGTCAGATTGCCGTACCATCGGACAATGAGAGTAAAAGAAGAGTGCAACTGTGTCTGAGTACACACTAGTGATCTATAATAATTATATCCCGTGCGCAAGGCTGGACTCCGCTGAGATTGGCTATGGCTGAAATTTAGACTGGAGGACTTTTTTTTAGTAGGCCGAACTACCTCGATGTAAAAAAGTGAGAGCGTTTCTCACTTTTTTTACATCGAGGTAGTTCGGCCGATGACGGATTAGGTGTACGTCTTGCGTAAAGTGTTGACTCGTCCTTTCGAAACAAGATTGTGTTTACATAATTTTATCTGATGCACGCTTAACGATTACGACTCGCCTTTGACATGATACTCATCTGTTCAGTACATAGTGTAACCCGTTTGTTTTCTCTCCTATCGGGTTAATGTAACGTGTTTCTTGATTAATAAAACTGTGTGAATTTTATCACATTTGGTGTTATATAAACACTTGTTTGTGGTTTTTGTTTTGTGGTGAAACACGTATTAAAGTTCCTTTTATGTAAATTGGACTGGACATTATCTGTGGTGTGTCACATGAACAATGGTACAGACGCCAGCACACTAAGCTACTACAATCTGTCAAATTTCTTTACCACATTCGCTGCCACGCGGTCAAATGGTGACCGCGAACAATAGAATCTATTGTGTCTGTTGTCTGGCAGTCAACGTGTTAATAGGTTTTTGACATTATTGCTAAAGTATAAGGTTCAAGGTTGATTGGGAAAATTTTACAGTTTCAGGTAGCTTGATGTGCTTGCGTCTGTACAAGCTTATAACCCTTATATAGGAAATGATTTTAACTTGAAGACCCGTATAGAGATTGGTTTATTAAGTATCCACTTAACTGTTAACTGCCGAAAATGGATAGCGAACGAAAAGAGTAGGTACAAACAGGGTTTTATCCTGTAGCAGAGCTCGTCATGCTTTAAATTCAAACAAAACTAATTTTGGCTAAAGAATCAGTATCGCCATACAACCGCTATTGCCACAACCATTTCAGCACTTTTCCTGTTGACAGCGAACAATTTAGTGCCTTACATTTCTTTTTTTTTCCTTCTTTTTTATAAACATTATGTACTTACATATTGTACATTTTATTTTGTCTGTTTAGCTTAGAAGTCATAATCTGCCTAGCCTTTTCCCAACTATGATGGGGTCGGCTTTCAGTCTAACCGGATGCAGTTGATGCGGATGAAGCAAGATCCACGAATGACAGCCGGGACCAACAACTTAACTTGCTTTCCGAGACACGGAGGGGTCTCGGAATGTAAAGATGGTCACCCAACCACAGAACAACCGCGGCAAGCGTAGCTTAACCTCACCGAGCGACCTGTGCGGCTGTTATTATTCAGCCACGGGCCCCTCTGTCTATTTTGCTTATAAGTAGGTATATTTTATAAAAGCTAAAACAACATTTAAAAAAAACAAGTACTTATCAAAAATTATTATTAGTTTCTCTACGTTTCGGTTTCATTGTTAGGGGGATATCTATGGTTCGGGGTAAGATGTCTCCCTTCTGAAAGCAACTTGCCAGTAACGTTACATTCAGAATTACATATAAGTGCCACCTACAGGCATTTTCTTGCACTATGTTACTTCATCCTTGGTCGTTCGCCATCTATTGACCAATTAATACGTCATGTGTAACACGAAGTGGTTTTAGTTACAGGGAGTTCCACAACCCTTATCTAGATGGCGTTTAAAATATAAACTGTTGGTATTTTTAAAATAAATTTTTGTTGTTTGTCTGATCACATTTTTTATTTCGTAGTATGAAGTTAATAAATAAAATAATAAAATGTGTCATTTTTATTTATCTTTTACTTAATACAGCTGTATTTCTAAAAAAAAAATTTTTCGCCGTGCAATAATAATAATATACCTACTTTGTTTTACACATTTTTTAAGGGGACTATGACCTAAAGTGCGGTCACTGTCGGACTGCATAGAAAAGAATGAGAAACGTGATGACACAACGCTGGTAATTTATTGCAAAATATGAAGCAATTAGCTATTTACAAAAAATCTAGTGTTTACACAAAAAAAATTAAACACTGGTGCTTTAGTATGTTGCTTGTAGAATTAATCTGTCAAAAAATCAGAATGATTGTATGTAGGTATATTAGAAAGGTTTTTATTGTGAAAAGAAAGTTTTTACAGGTATCTTCATGATTTTTTTTCTATTGTATCAAATTAGTTGTACTTATTATATTTTCAACTCACTATATAACTAGCACATATCCTGAAGAATATAATATTATTATTATATTTTTCTGATGTTGTTTACTTAGTCGATCATACTTTTAGGCATTATAAAACTAGTTTTTTTTTTGCGTTTAGGTTTTTGCCCCGTTACTTCATTTTCAGTAGGTATGCGCCTCCTCCTAAAGAATAAGGCTATCAAATGCAAAAATTGTTTTTCAAAACCGACTCGCACTTCGAGAGATCAGCGCGTTCAAACAAACAAACTCTTCAGCTTTATTATTAGTAGAAGATAACTTATACGACGACTCATAACCGTCTAAGAGTCACGATTTTTTATTAAATCGGAATTTATTAAATTATTTCAAACATCCACTATACAGTGGCATTGGTATAATCTAGAAGACTTGAAGAAAAGAGGACCTCATGGCTAAATAATAACAGTCGCACAGTCGGTCGAAGGTTAGAAGGATAAACAACCCTTGCCGCGGTCTGTTCGTGAATGGGTAACCATCTATTACCTATCGAGACCGACTTACATCTCTCGGAAAGCAGGTTAAGCCGTTGTCCCTGGCTGTCATTCGTAGATCTTTGACAGTTTTTACGGGTAATCGGAAGCCCAAAATTGTGACAACCAGAGTACCTATTACCATGGGGTATCGTGTTACCCAGTAACGGTAGTGGAGGTCAGATAGGCAGTCGCTCCATGTAAAATACTGGTATTCAGCTGCATTCGGTTAGATTGGAAGCCGACCCTAGAATAGTTGGGGAAAAGGCTAGGCAGATAATTAATGATGGTTTATTCTAGAAGAGTCACATTAAAATGTAATGTAGGTAAAGCCAAGAGTGAGGATTTATACTGTAATAAAAAGCGGCATCTTTGCGATTTAGAATGTACTAATTGTTATGGTTAAGCGCTAGGATATTTTCTAACTGACCCTCATCTGAGAAACAACATTCAAATCTATTCATAATAATTATTATTAGTGGTACAGTCCATCTCTATTATCTTATCAATTGGGTTGCTGCTGTCAGAGGCACAGAGCATGTAACCTTTGTCGGAGGTAAAATAACTGAAAGAACTTTAGTCTGACTAACACACTACCCTATATTGTTTATTATTGTGTATTATTGTTTATATTGTGTAGTGTAATATCATGAACTTAATAAAATATAAGTCGATGTCGAACATTGCAATTTCATCTTTCACTGCCATCTGACGGCGAAAACTTGAACTATTGGAGTTTCCATGTAGAGAGAAAAGCCTCTAAGGACACTTCTATGCGAGGGTTGCTCTTATTTTAACGTACTCTTACTAGATGGCAGCACGGGTTTAAAATCCAAGGTAGTTCAGTTTAATACATAGTAGGGAAGCACATAGCAGGGCTTTTAGAAAAATTTGAACAGGAAAAGTGATAACACCAACCGTTTTCTTCCAGTCTTGTAACCCGTAACTTCCCGTCACAGGTCTCTAAAGGTTCATAAAACTAGCGTCAGACAGCCTCTGTCTGTATGTTAAAATGAATCTTTTTGGCACACTAGATTATTGTAAAAACATTCTTTAACTGCTTATTTACATTTTGTGTTATAAAAACAGTTTCTAAATAAACGTTATGCTTTCGTTCATTCTGTACGAGTTCCAGTCTCTTTAGCTCTTGAATAAAGACGAGACCATATTTATTGCGATCGCAAAATATTCCACTTCGACTGTACCATTTCGATTATTCAACTACAGTGTTTAAACTATAGATCTGAAATCAATCCAAACCAAAATCGGATTAAATATATGCCTTAATAATTAAGTGGTTTACTAAATTGGGGTTAGTATTGTTAACCTAAGTGAAGGTAATGAAATTTTGAACAAGCAGGTGTTGTTACGCCGACAGCGTCTCGGGAGATTAAAGTGGACGATGTCACCAAATAACACGGGTTATGACCATAGAGTATAATCAAAATGGAGTGCTAAGACACATAAATTATGTTTGTGAGTCATAAAATTGTCTCTATTATAAGAACAAGATTAAAGTGAACGATGTCACCAAATAATAAGAGTTATGATCATAGAGTATAATCAAAATGGAGTGCTAAGATAACATTTAAGTCAATGAGGTCGAAATTGCAAATGAACGGCTATTTTATAGGCAGGATGCTCTGATATTTATTCAGGGTGATCCCTGCCACCATATAATCCCTGCCATAATATCTGAGCACTCTCATCGACGCGAAAAGTGTAACCATGGATTCAGTACATACCTACATAGTGAATTTTTGTGTCGGTTGTTAGAAAAAGTCTAGACTCGTGTGCTGAATTTATGGTTACAGTTTACGTGTCGATGTATGCCACCGTGAATTGTACAGACGCCAGCACATCAACCCGAAACTGTCAAGTTTTCCCAATTAACTTCGAACCTTATAAATTAGCGATAAAGTTGAAAATCTATTAAAGAAATTTGACAGATTGTAGTAGCTTGATGTGCTAGCGCCTGCACCTAAATCAGTATTAACCAAGACAAATTGTACAGTTTGAAGTAAATTAAATGATTGTGTCTCCCTATTATTTCAGAGTAGGTATAACAGTTAAATATGAGTACCTACTCTTCAAATGCTGCAGAATAACACCTGTCACAAGGTGTAAATGCGCGACCTGCGACGGCGTAAAATTACAACCTGCTAAGTAGAAGTTTGCTCTTGTTTACTGACGTGTTATCTTTCCATGTCTTGTTGCTCTGTGGCTGAGACCTTTATTGGAGGCCAGTGTCTGATAATGAATCGTCGATGAAAGTTTTATCTAAACTAATAATTTATAGAGAAAATATTTGATTTTTGTATCATTATCATCATTCCAGCAGAAAGACGTCCACTGCTGGAGATAGGCCTACCTAAGATAGAATTTTTGTATGTTTGTTTGTAATGAAAAAAAAATTGTAAACTTAAAAAATTCTTAACCAATTCTTAAAAATTTGTTCACCTAAAGAAAGCTATATTACCAGCGACTAACAACATAAGTATCTTTTTTAGTTTAAACTGGTTTCTTAAGGCCTTCACGCGAACGAAGTCGCGGGCAGAAGCTATTTATAAAGCAATTGTTTTGTGATATACAAGTACCTAATTATGAAGAAACTTTAGTTACCAGAATTATGTTTACAAGTGATCGCTAACCAACATGGAAAATATAATAAGAGAAACGTTTGAATTTAATCAATTCTTCTATTTCAAATCTACGAGCTGGCAACCAGTTATATTTCCGTGTGGTGCGGATTTGTCAACCACAGACTGTACTCAAAATAAATGTACCAGAATTTAAATATCTAATGTTTACTACAGCACTAGTATTGCTAAATGGGCAAAAACATTTAGTTTAAAACACTTTTAAAATTGCAAGCACCAAACCAGTGGTTTTAATCCTCTCACGTTTTACCTGATTTTTTATCTGATTAATTTAAGCCTACTTATTTAGCTTAAGACCTAAAGAATTACAGTCCAGCCGTCTAGAGAATGCGTTCTTGTCTCCCGTCAGTTTCATACAAACGAATACGTGTTTTGCGACTTTGATCTTTATTAGTTACTGTGTCAGTAGTAACAACCACAAGGTTTGATCGATCAGTTTAAGCTACGGTGGCCGCGGTTGGGTCCGTAGATGGGTGACCATCTTTCAACATACCAATACCACTCCGAGCCTCGGAAAGCACGTTGATCCGTTGGACCCGGCTGTCATTCGTGGATCTTTGACAGTCGAACCAGTCTTACCAAGGGGTATCGTATTACCCAGTCACTGGTCTGTGTTGTAGTTCCGACAGGCAATCGCTCCATGTAAAATACTGGTAATCAGCTGCATCCTGTTAGACTGAAAGCCGACCCCAACATAGTCGGAAATCTAGGCTAGGCAGATGATGATTAGTAAGGTACTGGAATTGTCGCACAGGAACGCATTCTCTCGCCCGGGCTGTAGAAAGCGAATTACAAAAAAAGAAAAAATAAGAAGATCACACCTACCTCTAATCCTTACAAAATGTGTAAAACAGTCAGTCATTAAACTATTTAAGGCAGCTTAAGCACGCCGAGAGGTGACGTTGACATTTTAAGACAGCCTAAATTACCATAAGCTCTTTTAGCTACTCAAACCGGAACAGGGGTAGATTCCTTACTTGCTATAGCCAGGTATACCGTTTTAGATGCTGGTAGGGCTGCCGATACAAAGTTTTCAGGAAGTTAGGCGAAGAAAATTTATTTTTCATTTTGAAGTTTGGTGTGGTTTCATTATAATCTAGTGGCGGAAAGTGTTACTCTTGGTTTCGGAAGCGCGTTCATGGTATTTCTTTTGGGTTTGAAGAGTCTATTCTAAGGTTAACCGTTTATGTTAAATAATGATATAGATGACAGGGATATCGACGAAAGTTTTCGTCGGTTATTAAAAAAAATCTGCTGTTCCATACATTTTAACCGCATAGATATTGCACTTTTGTAGAAAACAGCAGATTTTTTTTTAATAACTTACGAATAAAAATACCAATTGGAGTTCCAGAATCATGTACTGAATCTAAGATAAATACGATACGATCCACGATAATCTGCGATAAATTTCGGTTCAGATCAATGTGTTGAAGCCATGGTAACAAGTTTCGCGTACTTAAAATAAAGAAAAAAAAACACTCTTAAATCACTAAAACGAAGAAGATTGTGGGATCAGTTGGAGAAAACAAACAAACATTGGTCCACATTAGCTGCACTGGGTCGCAAGGAGTGGAGGACATGGGGAGAAGCATTTGCCCAGCAATGATACAGGCTAACAATAACAATAAGGCCTGAATTCCTGTTACGCTGACGTCGGTCGCGTACGTTGGTCGCGTACGTTGGTCGCGTAAGTTGGTCGCGTACGTTGGTCGCGTACGTTGGTCGCGTACGTTGGTCGCGTAAGTTGGTCGCGTACGTCGGTCGCGTACGTCGTCCGCGCGTGTTAGTATACATTGTGTTCTATATAGCACCATACTGCGACGCTGACGTCAGCGGCGCGTATGTTGGTACTGACCATCCACGACCGATGTCAGCGTAACAGAAATTCAGGCCTAACAGTAAACACCCAAATTTTTAGCAGACAACGTAGGAATATTATAACAGAGTGTACCTACCTACTTATCTTAAATATAATTTACTTAGTTGACCCAAAATTGCGTAAGATGAAAAGCAATTTAAATTAACAACAGCCCTGAAGGAGGAATTAAATAATAAGTGGTACTTGAACACCGAACCGACTTGAAAAGGGAGATTTTATTAGGTACCATTATCTGTCCTTTGCTGAATAACCTGGTTTCTCAATTACCTAATCAATATATTGTATGACTAGCTGCTGTGTTATGCCGTACGGCATTTCATACAAACTTTCAAGCCGTTGTTTTTCGAAATGAATGAACCGATTTTAATGAAACTTCATACGCATAAGCAGGATACAAAGGTCTAAAAAGTTACTTCAGAACATTTTCGAAATGTCTTATTTAAAAAAAGATTACTGAAAATTTCTGTTTCTATGGAAACTTTAAAATCAGTCTAATTTGGCTGTAACACAATTTTTCGAAAATGTTCTCTGCTGACTTTTTAGACCTTTGTATTCTGCTTATGCGTATGAAGTTTCATTAAAATCGGTTCATTCATTTCGAAAAAAAGGGCTTGAAATTTTGTATGAAATGCCGTACGGCGTAAACGCTCTTAATCATCGTCATCATTTCAGCCGAAAGACGTCCTCTGCTGGACATAGGCCATAGAACCGGTTGAAATTCCGGTGCTTGGGGTCGATCGGTTCTGTCTTCCCGCATCGAGCAGATGAATAGCTTCACATTAGTGAAAGAGTTTCAGAATTTGAAATCAAATCAGTAGTTCCGAAGATTACCGCCTATATACAAATTCACGAAGTTTACCTCTTATAAATAGGTAGTTGTGTTATGTACTACATCGATTACAACAGCAAATGAATATGAGCTTTCGCTACAATTTATTGTTTGATACATTTTATTGCTGGAATGAGTAAAATTATGTGTCACAGTGTGAGTTATCCCAAATAAAACACGATGTTGCTGATAATAAATAAAGATCTTCTCCAGATTGGATTAATACCGTAGGTTTTTTGAACCTGATTTTCCTTTCATGTTATTTAAAAAATGTCTAACAAACAAACAAATAAACCTTAGCTTTGTAAGCAGAGAAACATCTTAAAAATTGGTGTACTTAAACAGTTCGTTCACAATTATTTTAACTCTGATTTTGCATCATTGTAGACAAAATCACAGTGATCTTTAATGTCCCTTTCTAACCATAATATCATCATTCTTCAACTCCTTCAAAGATGTAATGAAATTGTCCCGATTTAGAAAGTCATAACCCTAAGCTTATAACATGCCTGATAACACGGAGAAATAGAATGAGAAGCCAGAAGGGCGCAGCCTCCGAACAGATGTGAAAACATTATTCCTCAAAAAAATAATCTTACTGCAATCATCTGCGTGATGTTCCGTTGTGTTCTTGTTAAGCTTACTTACCATAGTTCGGTTTGCAATTAGACAGATTTTTATTGTCTTTTAACGGTTCAATGATAAATAGAAGCTTACTAACTAGTAACCTTCGTAAGTATCTACCAATAACGGATGTGTTTTTAACCACACACTTATATAGTTTCTGTTTACAGGTGTTCCGTACCCAAACGGTGCTAACGGAATCCTATTAATAAGGCTGTCTGACTGACTGTTCGTCTGTCACAGGGCTGTATTATTTGAACCGTAATAGGAAGACAGATGAAATTTTCACAGAGTGTGTACAACTGTGACCGCTATAACAAATACCCAATAATTAAAATAGAGTAAAAAATTTAAAGGGGTCCTCATACAAGCAATGTTTTTATTTTTTACCAAATTAATTAAAAAAAATATGTAGTGTTAAATATTGTACAGACGCCAAGCACATCAAGCTACTACAATCTGTCAAATTTCTTTAAGAGATTTTCAACTTTATCGCTAAAGCATAAGGTTCAAAGTTGATTTTGAAAATTTGACAGTGTCGGGTAGCTTGATGTGCTGGCGTCTGTACCTACAGTGGTACGGACCTCTTCTTATTCTACTGCACCGCTTTTTTAATTCTGTTTTTTTACATGTTTTACACTTGTCTATAACTTGACAGATTTAAACAGCATGTCTTTTTATGGATTAAAAGACCATTTTCCTACTGCTACGTTCTCAGAATTTTGGTTTTAACTAGGTTTATTTTATTCACAGTATTAGGTAGATTATTAAAAGACCAAACTGAAAAATCTCACGCTGTATTCGCAATGCATCCTTAAAAACACTTCAAACCACCCATGTAAATTCGTTGACCCCGTTCCTAGCCAAACTCAGTCGGCATACTCGATCATCCAATCAAGAATCCATTTATCCTAGAGCTGTAAGCCAAATCCTCGCATTCAGAAGTCTCCCAAAAGTCGCCCCCGCCACAGATGGCTTTTAAAGCTTGAAAACAATCGTTAAGATGTAAGGATTAATGGGGGCGAGTTCGAGTTTGGGCATTTGGGCTTCAATCCTGACCCACTTGTTAACAGTTCCCGAGCTTATTTTAGAAGTCAATAACATTTCTAGTGTATTCTAGTTTGCTCTGAACTAACAGGAAACTAATTTATGTCTAACTTCGGATGCGATTGCTGCATCTAGCCGGTCTTCTCCGACCGATAGGTTTTATTTGTTTCCTTTTTAGAATGGAGTAAAATTCTGTTGGCTTTTATGCTGAACAGAAGCTGCTAGCGGAGCGTATCTACTAATTACGAATTTAATGTCCGTTGGGTTGGTTGGTAAATATTTAATGATGTTAGTTGGTGTTAGATCAATTAGATTCCATTTATTGAAATAGTTTTGCTGGTTTCGTATTCAAGTTTTAAATGGAGCAGCGATTTACTTCAGCTGTTAACTTAACTTTACCAAATCAAATCAATTTACAGAAAGACTAAAGGCTCCAAGGCAGACAGGTGCGACGCGACGGTGTGACGCGATTCTGATAGAAAATTTTACTTGAAGTTTTCATAGAAATTGTTTTACTGGAATTGCGTTGCGCCTGTCTGCAGGAGCCTTTCAACGCGTGTAATTAGGATAATGGGGGCAATCTATTTTTTTTATTCGTCTTTTTAGGTAGGTACTGCACACGATAGTCTTTGCGCTGTAGCATGGTGCGGCTGACAGTTGTTTTATTTGTAGACTAGTAGTAAATAAATAAATAAAAAAAAAAAAAGTAGGGGGTAGTAAATAAATTAAACCCAACCAGAATGTTCTAGTCTACAAATAAAACAACTGTCACCCGCACCATGCTACAGCGCAAAGACTATAGTATCTACTGAATAAAATCAGCCGATAGGCAACCACATTAGACTCTAGCTGCCCACAATAATCAAACTATTCAACCCCTTGACCTCCACTAATGTCACAAATAGGTAATCCGAACAACGTGGTTTTACGGGCGGACCCGAAATTAGGTAACCGGAAAATAATAATCGGTTTTAGCTCCAATCCGTGGTAAATCCCGCCCGAATCGACTTTGTATTGAAAACGACATTGACTTTCGTTTGCTTACTTGGAATAATTTGAATAATTTTGTGTTTTATTCATTCGGAAGTTTGTTAATCGACAATCCGTTGATTTATCGTTTCTGGTTCATTATTTGTTAAGGGTTTAGGTGTGTTTGACGGAAAATATTTGTGTGGCAACAGGGAATGAGGATTTCGTAAGACAGGCGGTAACGTTTGAAATAAGTATTAGTGTAAATAACATGAGGGGCTTGTGGCTAAGTAATAACAGCGGCACGGGTCAATCGATTAGGTTAAGCTATGCTTGCCGCGGTTGGTCCGTGGATGGGTGACCATCTTTACATACAAAGACCCCTCCGTGCCTCGGAAAGCAAGTTTAACCGTTGGTGCTGGCTGTTATTCATGTATCGTATTAACCAACACCAGAAATCCTCTTCGTTAACAATTTCTAGGAACGAGAATCTGTTTTCAAATAATTATTCAAGAATCTTTAATTGGAAGCACTTGAGAAAATTGGTTTATTGTAATTCTCTGTGAATCTATACATCTGTTTGTCGGATTTTCAATGAGTTGAGATTCACTTAAATGTTCTGCAGTTTCTGCTTACCCTTATGGAAAAAAGGCGTGCGAGTTTATGTATTCGTCTTTGTTCAGCGTTGTGCGGAATCTCGGAGTAATTATGGTATCCGATACGCGAGATAATTACGCAACACACTATCAGTAGCAACGGCTCTCATTTTGCCAGCTCGACAACATTCATTGCGTTATTTATGTTGTTGAGCAGGCATAATTTTTCGAACATATGAAGCAATGGATTAGCAATATCCTACAAAATGGTTCAGACTGTGTTTTATCTTTATAGTGTTTTATGTAATTAAGGTGACGGACCATGGAATAACAGTAACCGTTATGACGTGGTGCCTACTAGCCTAGAAACTGATGAGTGTTTCCTTCTTATTTAGAGGTTTAGTTAGTACCTACAATGTGTTAGTAATTTTTGATCTTGAAACGATGGTGACTTTTTTTTTTTTGTTAGCCTTTGCTGTCCCAATGCTGGGTAAAGGCCAAATTTTTGTTTTTTTTTTAAACTATCTGAACTTTTAAAGTTGGTCAGCGGAAAATTCCTATTCCAAAGGAAATTAGAATATATTTTACGCAAAACCCAGATCTCATCATCCTGATTCTCTTGCCCTCATTCCAATTTATTTAGGGTCGGCGCAACATGTATTTTTCTTCCATACTACTCCTGCAGACAGGCTGCGGCAGACTGTAGTAGAACATTTTTTATGAAACTTCATGAAAATTGTTCTACCAGAATCGCGTCGCACCGTTTCGTTGCGCCTGTCTCCGGGAGCCTTTAATCTTCATCACGTTAGTCACCCCCTTACTAGCCATATTATCTTTCACACAGTTCCAAAACCTAGTTCTAGTGGCCTAAAAATATCCTTCTTTGTTAGGTAAAAGATAAAGAGATCACAGTGGTTCCTAAATATAACACAATATTGGCCATTCGACGCGGGAAAAATATTGGTTTTATCTCGTGAGGGCGATCCGTGGAGCCGAGACAAAGATTTCGATGGGTCCTTTTGTTATTCACGTAAGTACTGTCAAGTATCTAAGTAATAATGATGTCTTTATAATGTTGTATGAATGGCCTTACGGTTTGTGATTATGATGGAGTATGGAATCAGTTGTCTTTAGAGAGGTTGATCAAGAAATGAGTAACTATTCAATTGTCAAAAATAAATGTTTGTCAAGCGGATTTATTTATCGTAGTTAGTAGTAAAAGCGTAGCACAGCTACTGGCCAAAAAATTTACATGAGAACTAAAGTAAAAAAGTGTACCTCTTTTTTTATTTTGGAACAAAAACAAATTAACATATTACATTGGAAACGATGATAGCTACAAAAGTTAAAATCTGTGTCGCAGTTATCAATGCCCGTTTAAACATTAGAAACTATGAAATAGGTACAGTATAGCTAAAATTAAGTTCGTAAACATGCAAAAATAAAATAAAAAAAACAATAAAAATATAGATGCAATGTATGTTGAGGTGCAGTGTGGAGGGGTAGTATGATTGATGAGGTGTGTGAGTGAGGGTGTGTGAGTGTTTGAACTGAAGGTAGAACTGACCATTTGTATCAATAAATGTGGTGGTATACGTTACAGGAACTGATGGATGCTGGTGATGGCGCCAAACAAGTAGTGGAATTCTGGGCCGAGTCCATTTAGATTGCTTTCGACACTCTAAGAAGAAGACGAAAGGTGGTAGAAATGGAAACCTGTCGACCTCACGGAAGTCTCATTAGATGAGAAAGAATAAGCATTGCCATTCAACGTGGCAATGCTGCCAGCCTTTTGGGCACTTATCCCATTGACAGCGATGCGGACGAATTTTTTGATGCCCAATGAGCTCCTGCCTTTGATAAATGATAAATGATTTATTTTCTGTAAGTAGGTTTGTACAAACACTTTTACACGTCAATCATATTTTTTAAAACTAGATGAGGTCGGCGTTTTGCTATCTGACTATTCTGAGAAGAAAGGCCGAAACAAACTCAGAGGTCACAGTCTCTTTTAAAGTCCAGACATAATCTTGGTCAGATCATGTGAAGACCATGTAGATTGGTGTCTGAAATGGTATTTTGAGGAAAGAACCACACAGGTTGAGCGGACCTGTCCAGTCAGTGCACGCATTTGTCAAAAATCGTGCAGCTCAACTCAGAAGTTGAGGAGCTCAACGATTCGACGAACAATACCAAAGAAAGGACATTTGGGTAGGCCGCGTAATGTACTCAAACTGCCAGATCATGATTAAAACTAACTAAGAAGGAAAACAGTAAAAAAAGAAGAAATGACCCACATAGTCCCCACATTCACAACAATTAAATAAAAAAAATAAAAAATACTTTACAAAGTAAATATTCATGTCATTGTATATATAAAAATCATCAATGTCAAAGTGTATATAAAAATTTGGGCATAATCTTTGAGGGCCATGTAGATTGGTGTCTGAAATGGTATTTTGAGGAAATAACCACACAGATTGAGAGGACCTGTCCAGTCAGTGCACGCATTTGTCAGAACCGTGCAGCTCAACTCAGAACTTAAGGAGCACAACGATTCGACGAACAATACCAAAAACAGGACATTTGGGTAGGCCGCATAAACTACTCAAACTGCCAGACCATGATTAAAACTGAAACAATGACCCACATAGTCCTCACATTCACAATAATTAAAATAATATAATACTTTATACAGTATCTTCAGCATCTTTTTCTTTTCCTTTTTTTTTTTTTAAACACTTGTGTATAGTATAAATATATTTTAGAAGACAATTATGGTTTTAGATGAGCCGTTGTAATTTTCCCAGATGTTTGGCCAAGGGCTAAGACGACTGGATTATTAATTTAATGTGTACAGCCTAACATTCCGAGAATTCTCAACTAATTATCCAACACATCAAACTTTCCAGCGAAAAAAAAGGTCGAAAAAAAAGTCCTTTTTCCCAAGGAATCTAAACTTTGCCCTTTTACTCAGAGACATCATGAAGCTAATCTTCCTATGTCCAGCCAGATTTCCTTGCAGGGATACGGGCAAGTAATGCGAGTTTATGACTGTTCTGCAAAGCTCACACGCCGAGATTAGGGTAGAGCAGGTCTTATGTAGGTCCGTAACTGATTTGGGTGAAGGTAGTTATACAGGATGATTGGAAGATGGGTGCAAAGTTTTAAGGCAAAGATAGTACAGACAATTTCGAATCATTTAAGCCATGGTTGTCTTAGACGAAGTCTTACCAATTATTTTTTACGTAATTTTTACGTTTTTTATGTCTAATGACACAGAGGCCTAAAACACGTTTTGCTAGATTGCTTACACATTAATTTAAATAGATAAAATTGAAATGAATTCATTTGTCATTCAATTTGGCCATATTTATGCAGTTTACAAAAAATTTTGGGAATTTAAAGACTATAAAAAAAAAATAATGTTAAGACTTCGCTTAAGACAACCATGGCTTAAATGATTCGAAATTGTCGGTGCTATCTTCGCCTTGAAGCTTTGCACCCATCTTCCAATCAGCCTGTATAACAGTGGGGACTATTTTCACGAACGCAACCTTGGGTTATAATTCGAGTACCTAAAACCAATTTACGCTAACACAATAATATGTTGGTCTGTTTTATGAAGGTTTTAGAAATCGAACATCAAAAACAAAATGTACCTACTTACGTGATAATAATCCATACTAATATTGCGAAAGTAAAATACTGGTATTCAGCTGCATCCGGTTAGACTGGAAGCCGACCCCCAACAAAGTTGGGAAAAGGCTAGGCAGATGATGACTAATTTTGCAAAAGTGACTATCTATCAGCATACAGATAGACGATAAACTGGGTTAGGAGTTACTACATAGGATACTTATTTTCCCTCGTTCCCATGGCATAATTTCCGAACCACGCGGGTGAAGCCGCAAGCAAAAGCTAGTAGTAAAAAAATAAAATGTATTCAGTCATAAATGTCATGACGTCATTTTAATTAATAATGACTAGCGGTGGTTTCACCCGCCTCGATCGCATAAGGGTAGTAGCGTGACCTTCCTCAAGAATTGAGCCATCAAATGATTGTTTTATTTGTTATTTTACTGGTATTTCCAGAAATTCGTTTGAAAAAACAAACTCTTCAGCTTTATTATATTAGTATAAATAGACTAGACACTATAGTATACAGCCAAAGAAGCCAGCCACTTGGCACCCAGCAGGAGATAACTCGTAAAAACACTGCGCAAGCGACAAAGAAGATCTACTTCTATCATGGTTGAGTAGCAAATTGCATAGTATTGGGTAGGTAAGGCAAAGTTGTTGGAAATTGCAACAAGTTGCGACTGGGGCGAGCGCGAAGCTTAAAAGCTCCTTCAAACAGGCGCGACATGCGACGCGAATCGCGAGCGGTGCCTTTGCGTCGCATCGCGCTTCGCGCCTGTATGCAGGAGCCTTAATGCTAATAGGGAAAACTTGGCACCAGCTCTGTACGAATAAGGACTCTTGCACACTGGGCGACAAGTTGGGCGAAGTTAGCGGATGAGACATGATGCATGTGCTTCTAGTGAGTTTAACCTTAGTTTAAATGTATGTTCAGGCACGTTGAGACTCTTGAATAGGTTTTAGTTTTTAGTCGCTTAGAACTGAAATTGGATTTGTTACGTAGTTGTTCCAATGTAAGTACATTGTGATAATGAGTTCGGAAAGAGCAACTGTACCAGTTTTTTGTTGTTCTGTATGGGTAAAATTTTCATGTGCATTTGTAATTTTATGGGAGAAATCCTTGCAGTCACACTCCGTTCACGAGCGGCAGCAGTCGACAATATACCGCTCGTGTATTTAAGCACCGTACTCAAATACACGAGCGGCACGTTTTCGACGGCTGCAGTTGCCATTGACGCGTGTGACTCATGTGTATGCACACTTACAACGATCATAAAACAATACGTTTGACGTAATTAGTACTTATCCTTGGGAGCTCCGGAATATCTGGTGGAAAGCATCTCTTGCTACTAGAGCCTTAGGCATGTTCTAGGGATATAAAGTCATTTCATCACCTGATCATTATCATGGCAGGATGTGACTGCATGGTGCTGCCATCTTCTTAAAAGTGTCCTTTAATAATCCACTAAAAAGGCAGAACGACAAGGTCTACAGGATATCATTTAAGTCTAAGAATCAACTTCACCAATGAAACTGAACGCGATCAGCACATCTAAACCGCGTTTAAGACCCGACAGTGTCATCATTTTTGTGGAATATTGACGCTGAAAGCTCTTGAACCCATGTAAGTTTCAAGATCTTGTTATGTCCAGCTTATCATCTGGACATGAAGGTCACGGGAATCCGCCACATGTGAGAAGCGCAGGACCCTTTGATGTGGCGATGTTTGGGGTAGGTCTATGTCCAGCCATCCATCGCCCCCGACACATCAGGCCCGAGGTAGCGGCGCGTAGTGTTCCACGCGCGCCCCTCTTACACGTCGCGGGGAAAACAAACACTTTACTCCCCTCACCCACACACTGACCGGAGGAACCTCGCAGCGGCGGGCCGGCACCAGTCGAGGGTTGCGGAAGGATCGTACGTTTCCGCGACCCCGGCGTAGGTGTGAGATGGTACACTGGGGTGGTTTTTAGTCAGTAAGAGTCTGACAGACCCCTCCGCCCTCCTCGGCGGAGGACATCCATGAGGATTTTCCACCCTGGTACATAAAAAAACATAACTTTTGAAAAAATACCTTTATTAAAAGTTACTGAAATCGATTCAGTAGTCAATTATGAACAAACTACTTTCAGGACTTGCGTTTATTCTGTTACACCTTGTAGGTATAATAAGACAAAGGCGAGTTACTTTAAAACTCAAGAACGACTGGACCGATTTAAATAATCTTAGATTTTTTGGATTTGTCTCCGCCCCGAATAACAGAACTAGTAAAAATTGGCAAAAAAAATGAAGGTAATTCATTTTCTCAAACATT
This sequence comes from Gortyna flavago, assembly GCA_963669345.1. Taxonomy (NCBI): domain Eukaryota; kingdom Metazoa; phylum Arthropoda; class Insecta; order Lepidoptera; family Noctuidae; genus Gortyna; species Gortyna flavago. The sequence goes on along the minus strand of OY770129.1, from coordinate 5,510,458 downwards.
CGTTCTTATTGACTCTGAGGCGGTACGAAGTTCGCCAGGTCAGCTAGTTTTAAATAAATTACTTGACTACTTATGATAAAAATAAACTGCCACGCCAACGTTCACGATATCACGGCGCGGCATTGCCAACGCTTTCATAAAAACTTGGTGAGATATCTCTGTCATTTTTGTGTAAGAGGACATTATTTGCATACATCCACTTGAATGAAAAGTTCTTCAGTAAATTACCATAGTCTTTGTTAGGTTACTTTTTGTAAAGAGACCTGTCGACCTATTCTGTAAAAATCTTACCGGAAAACTTAGGATTTGCTTAAATTTATTTGCTTGGATATGGGTAAAGAAAGAAAAATACACATTTATATAGCACAGATTAAAAGACAAAATATACCAGATACATATAGGTACATCCTTTTATCTGTTCTGTGGGTACATCAGATAAAAACATAAAAATCAAATAAACGGTGTAAAATCTGATGTAAGAAATCAGCAGGAAAAAGCTGCACCAAAAAGGCACAGTTCAGCAAAAAATGCCAAACAACTAGTGCCTGACGTGTGTTTTTGAATATGTAATGTAAATCAGTTTTTACAGCAAACTATAACTGGGTACATACATGAGGTGATACATAATTACTACAAAAGTTTTCTAAACCATATATCCTACCTTAATAGGTGTGCAAATATTTATCAAAATCAAATCACTTTTATTTCAGGAATATACCCAATATAGAATTTATACCAGATTACAAATTATTCCTAAATTATTACAAAACAGTCAATATTACGTTACAACAAAGCAATAGATAAGTGTTATTTTAGCTGGAATATTAATTGCCCTAAACGAAGAAATAGTTTACCTCGTACCTACATGGCCCCCATCCCCAATATACTATTGTCAGATTTATGTATTCCGTTCATAAAGGAGACCTGCGAGTTTCAAAGTCATCTACCCTGCTTTCGGCAACTACTATAATAAAAATATACACATACATAAATTCACGCCTTCCTCCCAAGGGCAGTAACTACAGAACGCCACCTGCCCCGATCCGAGGCAAAGATAGGGATATACTACCTTTGCCTCGCTTACACTCACTCATCCGGTCGTACACTCACGCCGATGCAAGAAAATGAGTTGTCAATTGTTTAAATCCTTATCCTCTTACTAATAAACGTATTATATCAGATGAATAATACGTTTATTAGTAAGAGGCCTATTAGGCCTATTAGTAATTACCTACACGCCGATTTCTCTCTTTCAGTCGTCAGTAATTTGACTTTCGAAAGAAGAAGACATAGGTTTGTGTAACATACAGTCGCTTCACAACGTTTATTAGTATGGGGGTTAGTTTATGACACTTCAAGCTCACTTCACTTAAGTTTTCACGGAGAGATTTTTTACAAAAATAAACCGTTTGGTTTAGCCACAGGTTTCTGACCTAGCAGCCATATTATAAGTAAGTATATTTCTATGATAGCAGCAGAACCATAGCAGAACAGTACATTCTAAGAAACAAGTTTTTCAAAGTAGATTACCCGCTTAGTAATTTTCCAACTAAGAGTTAGTATCAGCTTTCAGTCCAATCAGACGCGGCTATATCAATATTTTACACAGAGCGACTGCTATTGCCATCTGCCTTCAATCCAATTACCGAGCAATTATGATGTACCCAACTGAGGTTTCAATTCTTCACCGCTGTTTAGAAGTCTTCTCGGGAGATTTCGATGAGTCCCTCCTGGTGTTAAGTTGTCCTCAATCAAGCTTATATTATTTTTAATTACTCATCACTACTCACTTTAATTAGTCATTATAAGCTATTATGAAACGTGTCAGCTATCCTCACCATTTTTAACGAGGGGTTATCCGAATTTGCCTGATTTAGAATAGATTTTAAATGGTCAAATTACAGTATTTGGTACCAGAAAAAAATATGTGTCACAGATACACCTTTGCTTTAGTGAAATTAACGGTTCAAATTACGACAAATTGTAATTTGGAAGGTAAAATTTTTGGATTAATGGAAATTTAACCCGCTTTTATATACAGTACTGTTTGATACTCTAAGATAGTCCGAAATGCATAAAATGCTACTTACGAGGTATTGCATTCCCGAGGTTTTCACTCTATGGCGACGAAATCGGCTACCGAACAATCTCGCCTTAACACAACAACATTAAAATCTAATCAAAGCCAGAATATCTCCACAATATTCAAACACAAACTAGTATACAAGACTTATTTCTGTAGGTACAGCTGCTTGTTAAATTGACACGACAGCATTCTGGCGAGAATAATTCCCAGTTGCAATTTGAATTTGAATGTCTCGAATGGCTTACGGGGGATTATAATTACATACCTTTTCGCCCAGCGAACTCTTTAATTAGAGGTCTCCGGTAAGACAATATGGCTGGCTCTAATTTGTAACGGTATTTTTTAAAGGAATAGAAGCTGAGAATGTAATGAAAGGTGAAAAAAAAAATTGAACATGATTTTTGGATGTTTTAATGGTAAACCGAATTAATGTAGGTATTGATTATTTGTTATTTGATGGTATAAATGCCTCTTATTGTTGAGTTTTTTATGCAATTTGGATAAGAACGTTTAGAAACGTGCTTACTATATCAGGGGATCGAGGAGGGGGCTCTCAGGGGATCAGACCGGAATAAATCTTATTTTTGACTATAAGATTGTGATTTGAATAATAAGGATCGTGTAGAAAGTTCTGAATATCCAATTACATTAATATACATACAAAAGTAAGTATCTATAACAGAAAAAGTTTGATAAACAACCTTTTATAGTAAAAAGAAAAAGCGTTGACAAACTACTAAACTCAAAAATCCCATTCACCACAAAAGCATGAATTATTCCATCTTACGAATAAAAACTGTAGACAGGAAACAAGAATGATCGCCAGTATAGGCGTGATACCAGCTTACTCTAATATTGATATTCAAAGGGTATTTTCTTGCATTACAAAGGGTTTCAATTTTATTTGTAAGCCCCCAGGGACCTCACATAAAATCTGTCGGGATTTGACGCAGCGCTGACTGGATGAAAATAGAGGTATAAGTATTTTGCGCCGACACTGTGTGTATTGCCATCGTGTGTAGCGACCCGAATAAATTGAAATTTAGAAAAAATGCTGTTTGGAAAATTCACACGCGCAAAAATTCATAGCGTTCGATAATCTAATTTAAAAAATGAATGCTTGCGCTTTTTTTTTCTTTTTTTTTTAAACCAGCGTTCGAAATTGGGTTTGAAGTATACTCCTCTAATTAAAATTTGCTAATCGAGTTGCTTAAAACAATGGAAGAGCGGTGACATTAAACAATGAGGGGTACTAAGAACAAATCCAAACCCTTTCGGGCGGTCGGTGCACGAAAACAATTAATATGATTTATGAGAGAAATAAAAACCCTTGAGGCCATTTAGCAGCATTTTTGCTTTAGCAATAGTCGACTTTCGTAATAAAATTTGATTTATAATATATTAAATTTCACAAAGAAAGCGGGAGAATATTGTATTAGCAAAATTGTCAGTAAAAATTGGTAAGTATAGGAAATATATACGTTATAAACAAGGCTTCTACTTCCCTTTACGTGGATTATATTTTCTTGGCATTTTGAAGCCTCACCGGTTCCCTTCAAACGAATTGGGCAATTTAGATATTTACAAGTAAAATAAGCAGAGGTGTAGGTACAGACGCCAGCACATCAAGTAACCCGAAACTGTAAAAATTTCCCAATCAACTTTGAACCTTATGCTTTAGCGATAAAGTTAAAAATCTATTAAAGAAATTTGACAGATTGTAGTAGCTTGATGTGCTGGACTGCTGGCGTTTGTACATACTCAAGATATTTTTTTCGTACTAAGTAGGTTTATTTTGTACGGAGAGACGTTGGCTTTTATTCTTTCTAGACAGACACAGTGCCTTCATAAAATATTTATTTTAGTTTGGCATTACACCCCATATTATTTATGGTGATTGGTATCGGAAAATACCGGTACTAGATTGAAAACCGAGCCGTATAAAGTTGGGAAAGCGCTTGACGTATAATTTTACAATATTTATGTTATTACTAGCTGGCCCGTGACTTTAATATTTTTTTTTTAAGTCAAAGTTACGCCAACGAAACTCCCGTCAAAATCAGTCCCGCCGTGTCAGAGATTAGCCGGAAAAAACCGAAAGACAGACAAAAATTTTAAAAATTGTTTTTAAGTGACCTAAACCTTCACATAAGTCTCGTTTTTTCTGTGACTTATTTCGTGTTTAATGTTTGTTCCTTCAAATCACAGATTTGCCAGTTGCATACTTTTGATTTCGTAATAACAAACTGAAATTACCAATCCAGGAGATAGCGGCATTTGTTGTTCAGTAGTCAGGTTATGTGATCCATCCACCATCAGCAGAAATTCAATGAAAAAATAAAAAAAAGAAAGATATATATAAAGAAACATGAAATTGAAATGAATTCAATCAGTTTCAATTTATTTTTCTTAAAGCCTTGCGTTCGATTGGATTTCCCATCAGCAAATATGACGAACTTCCACAAAGTTTCATCACTTCCTTATTTTAGGATTGTGTTGCGACTGCCTGGTTTTTGCAGTGCCTCAGAAATGTTCGTGGTAACCCATGCCGATGGATTTCATGCCATCATCCGCAAAAATAACGGCTTCACTCCTGAGCAAAATAAGCGGCAGTCACAATAGCATCCTGAAGGCTGTGGCGACAGATACTTCCTCCGCCATAATATGGCAATTTTTTGCGAAGATTTGTTCCATAGTTTCTAAGTGTCTAGTTGTTGGGTGGTCTTTGTGTTCATTCGTCTTTAGTATAATCTCTTCCAGTGTCATATCGCACTCAATTATATTTTTCTTATTTCAAGTCAAAATAAAAATTAAGTCAGTTCTCTATCGGCCGAACTCAATTCTCTTTCTATCACCAGTTTTGGCATACTGAAGGTAAAAAAAAACCTATCTATCTATGGTATTAACGTCCCAATAATCTATATCAGTAGCGATATGTATGATTATAACATTACAATGACAGTTATAATTTGTACTGGCTACCATCAGTAGCGATCTATCAATAGGTTATTGGGCTCGGCCACATACCGCCGCTAATGTAGTGTCATATTACATGCACCTTGACTTGTTTTTTTACGGCAGTCCGGCTGTAGGTGTGGTATTATTTTGTATGATTTTTTTTTGTGTCATTTTCAGAATGACAACTTAATCCCGTTGTCCGGGGAAGTGTTAAAACTTGCCTATCACTTAACTTAAACTATAAAACGTCCAACTACCTCGAGAATTACTAAAGAAAACCTACAGTTCGCCCACTGCATGTAGATAGAGGTGATCTGTCGTGCAAAGGTCACGTGCCACATAAACACCTCAGTGACCTTAGTGCAGCGGCTCGAGCGAGCCTTATTTATAACCTGCTGAGCTAATGGGTGGTGACATTTGAAAACGTGCTTCTGTAAGAAGGTTAGTTCTGGTTCAGTCAGCTTTGGTTCTAGACTGGTTTAGAAATGGATCTCTCTTGATGTCAAAGAGTATCCATGGAGTTTCCTGCCCTTTCTTCTCCATAGGGACTTGCTACGTTTTAGAACGGGCAACTAGCTTAATATTTCTGACTGACTCCTTGACCATTTAAAAGTGCCTGTAAATGGTTTAATGAAAATAAATGCTTTGAGCTGTTGAGTTAAGTGCGTAGTACTCGAAACCGGTGTGCGTGTATGACCAGATGTATGAACGTAAACGAGGTCAGGCTAGTTTCCTAAGGGAATGAGGTGTGGGTTTGTTATGTTTAAGTGCTTTGAATATGAGTTTGACTGTGGGAGGAACCAATCCTTTGGGAGCGAACCCTTGTAGTTAGAAAAATTCAGACGGAAGGCTTTACCCAATAAAAAAAAGGAAAAAAATTATTTGGGACACACCCAGGAAATGCAAACAATAAAAAAGCGACATTAAAAGTAACAAAATCATGGAAACAATAAATAAAAGTACTTTAAAAACTAACAAATTCATGAAAACAAAAAAGAAATACCAGTGCGAGGCCAAAAAGGTAGCAGTGGAATGGGTAAAGGAAATAAACCATGAACTTCTTTTTTTTATTCGCTTACCTTTTAATAATCACGCAGTACCTATGTGCGTAATTTACCTAGAGGACAGTCATCACAACAATGTCATATAAGGTAAAGCTCCTCAAGAGACAAATAAAACTGGGGGTTATGTCTCATAACATAACGCAACTACCGTTTAAAATTTCATGGGGCGACAATGTTGCATTTAAAGATCGCGGGTTCCTTACGTTAACTCTGAGTTAGAATGTAATAAAAACTGGAGATTCTTAGTTGTAACTGAAGAAATAAGATGCTGGGTGGTTAGTGTTTAGTCTTCTTTTGTTTTTGGGGTATATATGCGTTTTCATAATATTGTTATATAGGTATGAGAAACAGGGGTATCGTATTACCCAGTAACTGGGTTGTGGAGGTCAGATAGGCAGTCGCTCCATGTAAAATACTGGTATTCAGCTGCATCCGGTTAGACTGGAAGCCGACCCCAACATAGTTGGGAAAAGGCTAGGCAGATGATGATGAGGTATGAGAAACAGGGTGTATAGTTCACTCATGCTCTATAGAAAAGGGAGGGTCCTCCGACCAGACGGGTGTTGTGGCTGGCGCCTATAATAGCATATAATTTCCCACCACTGGGACACAGGCCTCCTCTCGATGAAAGGGAGTGGGCTGTAATCAACCACGCGGCCCAGTGCGGGTTGGTAGATGTCACGTGTCTTAAAATGTTTGGTTCGAAGACATGCCGGTTTCCTCACGATGTTTTCCTTCACCGTTTTGAGAGCAGTGGTGATGAAATAATTTACACAAAGTAAAGCACCTGACTGGGTCCTACAAATCGTAAGTCGCAGTCGTTACCACTGGGCCACCACTGCTCTCTTTTTTACAACTCGATTTGAATCATATTGAAGGATATTGCTAATACATTGCTTCATGTGTTCGAAAAATGTGTCGGCTCAACAACGTAAACAACGCAATGAATGTTGTCGGACAATTATGCTGGTTCCTACCATACAGCTTTACCTAGTTACAATGGAATCTGAACACACCTATGATAGCAGGATAGCTATACTGAATCACGTAGTAACAAACAGCAATGCCGCATGCAAATATTAAGCTTGCAGCCAGTGGCCGTGCTGACGATTGATTGAAATACATTGGACAGGCACGAATGGGCATCTAAATATATATTTGAGACTTCTGGTTTAAAGATTATTTTTCTCATTAACATTAGATATTGTTATAGGAAGACATGGCGCACTACCAATTTTTTTAAGATCTAACCTATGTTTCATAAATAAATTATTATATCCTATTCTACAGAAAGAGAATACAAATAATCCAACATGGTCCAAAACGTCACACACGACTAGTAACAACAGAATAAATCCTTCTATGCGCGTAAAAATGTTAGAAAACAGAACTCAACTCACTGAAACTGAACAAAATTAATTTTCATAGAATGTTAGACTTCGTAGTGAACGAGCATTCCGACTGCTAAAAATACAATAACATAGATTGGAATCTAACTGTTCGTCGGTGAATTTCTGTTATTTCTCGTATTTTCATCAATAGTTCGAATTCGAAAGTTGTTTGTATGCTCAAGGTATCTGTTTGTGTTCAGTGATGTGAATTTTATGGGAATAATTACGCAAAGGTTAGAATATAAAAACTCTTTTACAAAAAAAATAACCGACTTCCAAAAAAAAACACTACAAAGTGATAAATAACTTTTGTAAAAAAGTTTTTATTTTGTACTTTTTAGTGGGAGAGTTTGTAATTTATCTAAGTTACAATATCCTAAAGTCAACTGCTGATCACCTTTTACAAAATATTGCTTTTAAATTTTTGTTGATTTTTCAAAAATCGCTTTTCCGATTTCGATAAAATTTTCATGGGACCATTCGGGAAGTATACCCTTTCCAACAAAAAAAGAATTTTTCAAATCGGTTGCCAAGGGACGGAGTTATGCGCGAACAAACATAAAAAAAAAATACAAACCTCCGAATTGAGAACCTCCTCCTTTTTTAGAAGTCGGTTAAAAACCCTTACTTTTTGTAAACTTCTGACAGTAATATTTTGCACGACTCATAATGCACGAGGCATTAGAGAGCGCTTTACGATCGAAAAACATTTTTGCCTCCTTTATGCAACTGTTTCTATTGTTATACTCCTGCTAGTACACAGAACCTACTTAATTTATAGACCATTGTATAGATAATTTAATGAAGATTATATCTATAATTTAAAAAAAATTATTTAATGCCGTAAAAATGAAAAAAAAATCTAACCAAACCTAACCTGAAAACATTTTATTAAGCTTGCGAAAAAATCAAAAAAATTGAGTCAGCTTTTTTAATAGATTCGTTTTGCCGTATTTACCGTAAGTTTTTTTTTTATACCATCAAATGAGCATTACGAGTTGGATTTTTTTTTTTTTTGCTTACGGTTGCGTGGGATGGGCAGAACTAGGCATGCAGAGTCGACGTAAACTGAATTTTGATAAGAGTAAAAAATTATAGTAATGTTATTTACGATAGACAATCATGATTTTCGACTTGAGCAATTTTGAACTCAAACGAAGTTCTCATTTCACAAGTCGACCCATAAATGATATCTAATGATAAATAAAATATGACAAATGATATTTATTTGTATAAATTGGTTTAAAAATCTACATAAAAGTAAAAAATTAACTCATGTTTTAAAACTAGATGTGTTCGATGTTTTCCTATCCGACTACTACGTACGATAATTATAATTATAATCTACACGGGTTGCAGTACTTTCAGAAGAGAAAAGAAAAAAAAAAGGCTTTAGATAATATCTTTTAAAACCCAACCTGTTAACGGTAATCGTGATTCAGACGGCGTTCATCGCATGTGGCTGTGAATCGATACAATCGTGTCCGGCTTCCGGCTGTCAGTCGAGCCGGACAGGCCGTCCGTAATTGCACGTGTCAGTGTGAACGATATCAATTTATTCTGTCACCTGCTAATAGGCCGGCTAATAATACTTTTTGAGGTTATTTTGAGTGTTGACCTGTCTAAATTGGGGGTTAACAGCGAAGGTTAAGTAAACTTAAATGGTTGTATCCGCTTTGTGGGGATTTCACACTTTGCATATACGTGTAACAAACGCTTGACAATTTGTCATCAGGTATGGTTATCGTTGTTGCGATACTAAAAAATGGGTGGATGGCACTATACGTCTATCTCTTTCTCGCACTGGAATAATCATGACTCCCCCCATCGAGAGAATGCGTCAACCTGTCAGTGTGACAATTTATTCATGTCAATACATGGTCAATACTAATATTCTAAATGCGAAAGTGTGTCTGTCTGTCTGTTACCTCTTCACGCTTAAACCGCTGAACCTATTTAGATAAATTTGCTATAGAAATACATAGTTTGAGTCCCGGTAAAGGACTTAGGATAGTTTTTATCCCGATATTCCCACGGGAAACCTAAGCGGGCGAAACCGCGGGGCGCTGCTAGAAGATAATAAAGATCAAATTCGCAAAACGTATTCGTATTCGGGTATTCGTTTATATGCAACAGATAGGTGTCAAGAACGCTTTCTCTCGTCGGCCGCACTGTAAAAGACTTCCCTACACGATCCCCCATATCTAGTAAAGTCAAATCATCTGCATGATAAACAAATCAGAATCAGAATCAAAAACAGTCAACTCAACATCGAAAACCAAAATAACTTCTACAAAATGTCTTTACCACGACATTTTTGTAAACTTAGCTCAAGAAAAAATTACGCCAGATTCAGTTTCTTCTTGTCTTTATAATGCAAATGAGATAAAACTGAAGTAGAACTTCTTACAGTAAGACAAGTACGAAGCCTTCAAAAGACTTACTTCTGAATCCATACACATACTAATAGGTGATCATATCCAGCGGGCTAAATGAGGGGCCCGTGGCCAAATAATAACAGCCACACAGGTCGATCGATCAGGTTAAGCTACGCTTGCCGCGGTTGGTCTGTGGATAGGTGACCATCTTTACATATCGATACCCCTCCGTGCCTCGGAAAGCACGTTATGCCGTTGGTCCCGCCTGTCATTCGTGGATCTTTGACAGTCGTTACGGGTCGTCAGAAGCCCGAAAGTCTGAAAACCAGTCTTCCCAAGGGGTATCGTATTACCCAGTAACTGATAGATAGATAGATAGATAGATAGATAGTTCAACAACTTTCATTGCGTTAATTACGTTGTCGAGCAGACAGTTGTTTCGAACATTTGAATTAATGGATTAGTAATATCCTTCAAAATTATTCAGATTGTGATTATCAGTGTGTTACGCAATTAGGATGCAGCTCAAATCATCTTGTCCAGTATCAAAGTAACTTTTAACATTTTCTTCATCACAATATGCTTTGAGGACTATCTGTGTTATGCTGTAGTGTGTAGCGACCCGAATAAATTCAAATTTAGAAAAAAAGCTGCTCGGATTCAAACGAGGCGTTAGAAAATCTAATTTTAAAACGAATTCAAGCGTTTTTTTTTTAAACAAGCGTACGAAATTGTGTTTGGAGTATACTCCTGAAAATTTGCAAATCGCTTTGCCTAAAAACAATGGACGAGCTGTGACATTAAACAATGAAAGAAAAATATTCTATTTGAGACACGCACAGGAAATACATAGCAAAGCCACATCAACATTTAAAACTAAAAAAGCTATATTAAAAACAAAAAAAGAGAACTGTGCGAGGCCAAAAAGGCTATTATCTGAGTATAAAGCTGCGGTATTTAAAAAATAAATACCGCAGCGCTGGTATTCTAATAGGGCCCGAAAGGCTGTTGGGTAGCAATAACAAATCCAGACCCTTCCGGGCGGTCGGTGTACATAATAATAGGTGATCATAACAAATAGTCTTGTCCAGTAGCAATGTGACTATTGTCATTGTCATCATCACAATATGCTTTGATTGAGCCATTTATAATAGAGCTGCGAGGGTTTATTATAAAGTTCAAAGCGTCTCAATCAAAGCTAAGATGGTTAACTTTACCGCTACCCCGGACCATAAAAGGCTAGGGAAGGAACTTTAACGGCGTTTAATGTCAGAATTACAGATGATTGTTTAAAAAATAAATGTGACTTTTGTAGAGAAGGTAGAATTATTTCTTAGTAAAAAAATCTATAGACCTACCTAAAAAAGAGGACTGTCTAAATTAGTTATCTTATATGTAATTAGCTAGTAGCTTTTAAAACAGCCAGTAGGTACAATTTCTTGACCTATTTTGATTTTATGATATATTTTATTTTGTTTCGCGAACTGTGTCCAAATTAACATTATTCTTTCTTTATATACTTAATAATACAATTACATAAGTAATCTCCCTGCCACCCTGTAATTGTCTAAACCTCAAACTATACAAATTCACCCATAAACTGTAGCTTAAATACTGGTACTTAAATAATGGTGGTTTTTTAGGCAAACCGACCTATACACTAATAGGTAGTGTGTGTGTGTGTGTGTGTTTATATGTTTGTTACTACTTCACGCTCAAACGGCTAAACCAATTCTGACAAAATTTGGTATGGAGGTAGCTGACATCCTGCATTAACACATAGGCTACTTTTTATCCCGATATTCCCACGTGATCGTAACTTATGCGGGTGGAACCGTAGGGCGCAGCTAGTTTAACATAATTGGGAAAAACGAAAATTTTATCAGCCCAGAGTAATCGAGGAACAGTCACGTGTGTTTGGCCCAAAATTCAAAAACGCGGATACCGGTAGTTGATGCAGTCGTTAAGTCACCAAGACAGGGCATGCGATGCAAGATGGGAGGTGAGCTATTGTTTGTGGAGAGACGCCGCATAAACACCGGAGGTCTGAGCCGTCCTTGAACCCCCACTTGTGGAGGTTGTCTTTGCCTGCTTGGGTACAAAGTCTATTTAACATTTTCCAAGTATCAGAAAGCCATCCGGGCACTGACTTGTGACCAGATGGCTCTGTGAAGACCTGAGATTGGTGTCTGAAATGGTCTTTTCATGAAAGAACCACGCAGATTGAGTTAGCCTGTCCAGTCAGTGCACGTATTTGTCTGCAGTGATATAAGATAAGTGTACAAACAATTAAAATAAATGGCACATATTCTGTCACTGAGAATTCTAGAATAAAAACAGTCAACACTAATTTAATAATCTAGATGCAAAGCAGTACAAAGTTTAGTACTCTTTGTGTCTACATACTGCATTTAAATTCATATTTCCTACAAAGAAAACTTTAGGAGGTGAATAATAATGCAGTTAAGAGCGGGCTCGCTTGCTGCTACTTTTTAGAAGCTAAAACCAAAATAATGAGAATTTTAATGTTGATGAAATATTAGCTAAGTGAATGAAGGCGCAGTGAGATTTTTGGTAAGTTTACCATCAAATATTTGATATGAGATTTTGGACTGTAACAAAAAAAAAAACTGTTTTTTTTTTTCTTTCATCGTCATCATCATTGGCTGCATTGTTGCCCTTACCACCCACTGCAGAGTAATAGGTCTCTTCCTCTTTGTTCCATGCTTCCCTGGCCAGTGCGAGTCTCATCCAGGCCTTCCCTGCGATCTTCTGTAGGTCGTCCACCCACCTGACTATTGGTCTTCCAACGCGCCTTCTACCGTTTTTCGATTTACTTTTAAAATATTTAGACCCAATTGCACTACAAATCATTAAATGCGTTTAGCGCTAAACATATTTAAAACGTCTCTCTGTCTCTTCTATATTCTTTGACAAAATTAGAAAAATGATATTAACAAAACTGATTTGTGATGCAAGCGGGCCTTATAAAATGGGATCTATCGTTAATACCTAAAAATGTAATATAAAACTATGATCCAACGAAAATAAATACTTTTTTTGAACATTGCCTTCCTTTTAGCAATTTTCAAAGCAAGCATTTTTTTTTTTTTTTTTTTTTTTTTTTTTTTTTTTTTTTTTTAATGGCATCTCGCAGTTCATCCTTTATGAGGATGGCTACTGCTTAACCGGACTTTCCTGTGGATGCCTCGAATTAAGGCCTCCAGCCAGGGCATACAATAACTTAAAAACTAAGCGACAGCGCTAAGGGTAACCCCCTGCGGGGTTCGGACCTCGGCTCAGGGCGTCGCTGGAAGAGGACAGCAAGGGACAGGCTGGATCGGTATTATTATTGGTGTTTAGGGGCGAATTTAAAACTACAGGCTCAGCTGCGCGGGCTGGCTCGAGCAAGGGTCGGGGGGGGCACGGTGATGGTGCGGGGCGTCGCGACGGGCCTCGGCGGCGAGGACGGAAGGACGGATGTCTGAGCTTGTTTTTGTGTTGTCGACTGAGAGTACTCGTGGCCTTACTGCTCTCCTGGAGGAGGGTAGTGGCGTCGTCGGGGATGGTGAGGGTATGCCTTGGTCGGCGAATCCTACTTATGCGGGAGGGAGTGTATCGGGAGGCCGCCGCAATCAGGGGATTGGGGTGCTTTATGGCAGAGTCGAAGAAGCGCTTGGAAAGGCGTTTCATGAACTGCTGGATGGTGGGGAGTCTGAGATCTAGATGCAGATTCACATTTCGGACATAGAAGGGGGCTCCCGTGACCTTTCGGAGGAAACGGTTCTGGAGGGTTTGCATTTTATGCAGAAATCGCGGCTTGGCGTGTGCGAAGACTACGCAAGCATAGGTCATGATGGGACGGATGACCGCGGTGTAGAGGCGCAATTTGCACTTGAGTGACAATTTGCTGCGGGCAGTTATCATAGAGTGGAGCCTACCGAGAGCGAAAGAGGCGCGCGAACGCGCCGTCTTTATGTGCTCGTTGAAGGTGAGGTTGTGGTCTAGGATGACACCTAAGTATTTGGCTCGCTTTCCCCAGGGGATCGGCTTGCCATACATAGAGATCGGGCGTGGGAGGGGGGGGGGTAGTTTGCGCGGTTTCGAGAAGATGACCGCCTGACTCTTATCGGGGTTGACCTCGATTCTCCATTTCCGGAACCAATCGCTCAAGGCGCTTGCGGAGGTTTGGAGGTTTCGAGCTATGGATGACTGGTTGACACCCGAACAGTATATGGCAGTGTCGTCGGCGAAGAGCGCCAACTGTGCCTTTTTACTGTTCGGGATGTCACTAGTGAACAGGGTGAAAATGAGGGGAGACAGAACGGAACCCTGGGGGACTCCGGCGCGGATGGGGTGAGGGGGAGAGAGAGCGCCCTCGATACGGTAGCGGAAAGTGCGGTCCGACAGAAAATCTCGTAAGATGAGCACGAGACGGTCTGGCACACCTAGCAGGTACAGCTTATATAATAAGCCATTGTGCCAGACCTTGTCGAACGCCTTCGCTATATCGAAGAACAGGACGCCTGTCGAAGCACCTCGCTGAAAAGCAGCGCTAATGTGCTCGACTATGCGGTGGAGCTGGTGGATGCACGAATGCTTCGTGCGAAAACCGAACTGTTCGGGGGGGATGAGGCTCTTTGCTTCGGCATAGTCTTTGAGGCGCTTATAAATAAGCCTCTCGTAGACTTTACCGAAAACATTGAGCAGACTGATGGGGCGGTAGCTGGAGGGCTCAGACTTGGGCTTGCCTGGCTTTGGGATGCCTATGACTGTGGCTTCTTTCCACATTTGGGGGAAGATGTTGTTGCTCAGGGCGCCATTGAAGATGGCGGTCATGAGCAGTATGAGGGGGGCGGGGAGGAGTTTGTACACCCTATTGGTGATACCGTCCGAGCCGGGGGCTTTGCGGGTTGCGAGCCCTTTTATGATGTCTTGCACTTCGTCGGGAGTGACGGGAGGCAGAGGATCATCAGGGTCTTCGACTGGCGGGAGGGAGGCTCTCCGTTCGACTTCAGCGTTCACCTCGTCGAGGTGCGCTCTGTCTACTGGTTGAGAGCTGGGAGTGCATTGAGCCTCTAGGCTGTCGGCTAGGCATTCGGCCTTTTCGAGATTTTCAAAAGCGACCGTTTTGTCGGGGCGTGTGAGGGGAGGAACTGTGGCCTCTTCAGAGGAGCGGAGCTTCCTCTGGAGCTGCCAGAAGGCGTGGTGGGTGGGCTCGAGTTCGCCGATCATCTTATCCCATCCCTCGGAGCGCCATTCCCCTATGCGTTTCTTTACAGCACGCTGTAAATGGCGCATGTGGGATTTGTTCGCGTCGCAGGGAAAAGAGTCATAGGCACGAATGGCAGCGTTCTTCTCGGTCACCAGTTCACGTACGTCATCGGGCAGTTTCCAGCGATGGTCTTCCATCACTGGAACTTCCCGTGAGCAATCCGTCAGTACGGATTGAACGTGCTCTGTGAACGAGTCGATCGCCCCAGTCGTGTCTGCGACTGAGATAATTTGCTCGGGGATGGAGTCTAAGTGGGGAGACGTGGTGGATTTCAGTCTTTCGCTTACTTTCCTCCAGTCGGTGACTATTTTGGTCTGGGGGGGCTGGTTGGGGTCGTGCGGGAGGCCCGAATAGGGGGCCAGGTGCAAGATGACCGGGCGATGGTCAGAATCGAGCTCTTGTACCGTCTCGATAGACTGCAAACGGAGGTTTACATTCTTGAGAAGCGCTACATCGAGAACGTCAGGACGTTGGGCGGGGTCGCCCGGGAAATGAGTGGGATACATCGGAGCGATGATATCGAAATTGAGGGAGTCGCCTAGTTTGAACACGATCCTACCTCTGGTAGAGGTCGTGCTGCTATTCCAAGCGGGATGTTTGGCATTGAGATCCCCCGCCATGATGACGGAGTCACTCATACCGAAGAGGGTAGTGAAATCGGTAGAGAGAGAGATGGGATCCTCCGCACCATTGGTGGGCGGGATGTAAGCGGAGATGATGGTGATTGAGGGGTGACCGGTCATGCCGAGCCGACAGATAGAGATCTCTAGCTGAGAGAGGAGGGCAGGCGGGTCTATCGGGATGCAATGGAGGGACTTCCTATAGTAGATGAGGGTACCGCCCTTGTGGCAGCGAGACCTGTCATTGCGAACTATCTTGTAGTTGGCAATGCTCGGGTTCCGCAGATGGGGCTTCAGGAAGGTTTCCTGGACTAAGAGGACATCGAGCTGGTGATCGCGGAGGAACGCGGCGATCTCTTCGCGTTGTTTTTTAATGCCGTTTGCATTGAAAAACCCTAG
This sequence comes from Gortyna flavago, assembly GCA_963669345.1. Taxonomy (NCBI): domain Eukaryota; kingdom Metazoa; phylum Arthropoda; class Insecta; order Lepidoptera; family Noctuidae; genus Gortyna; species Gortyna flavago. Next base: position 5,494,287 of record OY770129.1, on the reverse strand, counting down.
TCTAAGGGATCGGGGTTTGGTAACGCTCATTCTTTGTAAAGCCATTGGAGCTTTTAGAAGTTGAGGGTTTGCATGACTTGCGTAATCTGAGGATACGCATTGAAAATCTCGGCGATGCGCCGAGGATTGCCGTTACAGGCTTGGATTTCCGCTGCCATGGCATTTGCGGGGGCAATAAAAGCTGCGTAAGCACCGATTATTACCTCCATGCTGCTAGGCTGGGGGCGGGAGGCGGGGGTCGGGGGGGACCTACTGGGACCAGCGGGAGCCCTGGGCGCGGCGGCGGGAAGGGCTACCGGTGGGGCTCAAAGCAAGCATTTCAAACGCTTGTATTTTATAATTTAACTAGCGACCAGCCCCTGCTTCGCACGGAGCGCTACCTATCGGGTCCAAAACTATCCTATCTTTCAAACTGAGACTGAGACCGCGGTTACTGGCGGTGCGTCGCGGTCGGACCAACCGCTGGGAACCGGCCTGCTTGGTAAAGCACCTCGATTTATTTATCTGTTCTCTGAATGAGTTCACAAAAATTACTTAACATGTGATAAGCTGTAATGAAAAAAATATTGTTTAAGACCACGCTACCGATTTGGGGTAACCTGTAATGATAGTTGTGTTGGGAATAATAAATAAATAAACTGGAACCGACAATACACATTAACAAAATTTCATTGAAATCTGTTGGGTGGTTAGGTACGTGATTTTTATTTGTTAGGATTAATAATGTAGTCACTGCTGGCCCTTATTATAAAACTGAAATTTTTAAGGATAACTAAAAAATTAAAAACGCCCAGTGCAAAGCAAGACTGTCACAAAGAGCAATTCTACAATTTGCATTTCACATTGCTCAGTGTAAGTTAAATTTGCACAGATATGAAAAACGTCGCCCGCCTTGCAATTCCGCTGTTATGACTTGTCTGAGATAATGCCAAATGATGCTACTATTTAATGTTGGAGTGTTAGTTGGAATTTTGAGGGCAGACTTACTCGTGAATTAGGTACTGTATATAAAGTGCATTATTATAATTGGCTTTCGTGTGATAGGGTTTTCATTGTCTCTAATAAAACACAAGTCATACATAACTGTGTTCTTCAAATATTTACAGTAGTTTATTACGATAATATTTGGCAGTTCGCAATGACAATAGAAACTTCACATGAATTTTACATATTTCGTGATAAAAATTTGTACGTCGTTGTACCACTTTTTTCTCTATTGTGATACTTTTACTGATACTTTATTGAAATAGTGTCATATTGAGCCTCCATTTTTTAAAGCGAAATGTTCTTATATTTTTCCAAATCTCATTCCAAGTGATCTGATTGTTTTTTGTTATTTTTAACAACTCATCACAAAGCTATCACGAAATACACGATAATTATCATAGACTTACTTAGGCTTTTAGACACTGGTTGTTAAAGCTGATTTAAAGTTACATTACCTAGTAATAAAGTTACCTCGCTTTAAAACTCCAAATCAAATGTACCTTCTATAAATATAACTTCTATAAATTCGGACCGAAACCGTTGCCGTCTATATTGGACTGACGTTTGGACACAGCTTGAACTATAAACTCGCCACATAGAATACAATTTTTTTTTGGAAATTACAAAAAATACATTTAAATCCTACGAAAATTGACACCCCTTAAGATATTCTTTGCTACTATGACCACAACTTTTAAATATTTCTGGTTTTTTTTTGTTTCGACCTTAGTAGCGATGCTATCCACCACAATCCTTAAAAATCCCAGAACGCCTGTAGTTTTTACACAAAAATCAATCTTAATTATTTTTTTACTTATTTTCAAAGTTTTTTTACTGTCATTGTGTCATTTTCAAACTTTTTTTTTCTCGAGTTGTCATGAACAAGTCCACCCTCTGGTGCCATCCCGATATTCCCACGGAATCGAGACTTATGCGGGTGAAACCGCGGAGGTTTTAACTAACTATTTAAGTACAGTTTTCCTAATGATGTGAGTAGGTAATATCCAAGATTAACTCAGCAACTCGCCACTTAACTAATGCAAATGTTTATCAGCCATTAGACCCAATAAGATGTTTCAGCATTGAATTAATAATCGCATTACCTACCTACCTACTTTGAAACAATATTAAATTATGAAAGCAATAATCTACGAGATGATTACCAAAATCGTGTTTTATGTCTGTTTGAATACGGTGCATAATACGGTTCGTTAACATAATCGCTTCTGATGATATCCCATTGTATTGTATTCAGCGGAGAATGAGATATACGAATCAGTACATCAGTAGTTTCGCAACTAGCCACGTATTGTTCTAGTTTGTTGAGAACAATAAATAGTTATTTTAGAAAAATATTATTTAGTAGTTATGTATTGACTTTTTTATATTAAATAAACTATGAACAAAACGAAAGTGAAAACTAAAAATAAAAAAAAAAATTGTTATGACTTGTCTTGCTAACTGTACCAAACGTTGATAAAGTATAAAAATTCGATACAAAAAAAAAAAACGTGGGACGACTTGCAGAATGAAAATATAATTTATTTTGATATTCGTCAAGTCGTCCCAAATGGGCCGTAGGCATGTAGGACGAGTTGATGACTCCTTAGATTAAGATAGGAACACGGATTTTATCTATGTAGTTTCTTTTTATCATTTTTTGACGTGTAAACGTGTTTGTTATTACCGTTGTCGCTAGTCGAATTAATTCTGAAGTTTCTAGATGCGGTGTCTAGAGTCATAATCCCAAGTTCCATTCTATTTTGATGTGGTTTGGTTGCGGTTTCGCCATATTTTAAGAATATTAAATGCCTACAAGAGGAACATCACACTCAATATTTTTCAGACCCAAGTTGTAGCAGGTTTGACATGAAGGCTAAGATAAATGGTGGATTTTTATTATCATAAACATTGTTATCTTAGTCGTAAAGCTATAGAAGTCGCTACTGTCTAAATGTATCCAAAACTCATCGCATGCTTAATGGAACAGTGACCCATTAGTAGATAGGTCAGAATTATTTCCGGATTTTTTTTTTCTCAGATCTCATCAATAGTTAATCATACGTTCAAAATTCAAGCATTCATGATTAATTAATCTAATCATATCCAATCAGTTTTAATTTTATGCGTCAACAAGTAGGATAGGTCCTCATAGCGAGATCTTCTTTGCGCTTTCCCAAAAATCGTCTGTTTTCAGTTGTCAGTATTTAATTAAGCATGCGTATGAGTGGAGACAGTACCGCTTACAAAACAAGATAAATCTTTCTTTAGAATGCGCTCCCTCTAAACATCAAGATGGCAAACAGTCGGTTATCTTTTAAAGTGAAAGCACAATATTCGAATTATCCCAGCGCTGAATTGCTAGATTCATTTTCTTCTCTACCTATTGTTATTTTTCCTGACTATGTTTATTTTCGTTAGATATGTGTATGTATCTATGTATTAGTATTTATTCTTTTTTGAGCTATTTATCTCTTAGGTTGCACCTGCCATGTTTTGTGTCTGCATCACCCTAAGGTTGACTGGTATAAAAATGCTTCAGCCATTAGATCCGTCTTTTTTAGGGCTCCGTAGTCAACAAGGAACCCTTATAGTTTCGCTATGTCTTTCTGTCCGCCCGTCCGTCCGCAGCTTAGCTCAGAGACTCTAAGTACTAGAAAGCTATAATTTGGCATGGATATACATATAAATCACGCCGACAAAGTGGTAAAATAAAATCATGATAAAAAAAAAATTACGGTACCTTCTGTACACGTAAAGTCGGGATGTTTTTTTCTCGTTTAGCCCATGGTGTGGGGTATCGTTGGATAGGTCTTTCAAAACTATTGCGAGTTTGTGAAAGCAATTTTTCGTTTGTGAAAAATTAAGCTTTAAAGTGCTAATTTTTGTTAGAGTCAAGTATAGGGGGGGGCCCCTTCCAGCTAAATGGTTGCTTTTGGATATGTGAAAAAATTCACGGCAGTAAGACCTACATATAACGAAATTAAAAAGAAAACTATCACAGCTAAGTAGGCTTCACAGGTTTAGGAGTAAAAGTCGACCAACTTAAATTTGCAGTTGCAATGTATGGGGAGAACATGATTTTCAACTTTATTGTAAAGTTTGTTCTTGGGATAAATTCATTCCAATTCCTTAATTGTGAGTGGTCCGATACGCACTTGGCCGGTGTTTACAGTATTATTCTCTTTTACATAAAGTTTTAACAAATAAATCTGACATTTTATAAAAAAAAAAAAAACACAAAGTTGAGTGGGAAATGCTGTTCACGCCTACTACCTACCTCTCAAGTTGTTTTATTGAAAGCCTAAAACAACTGTCGAATGTCGGACAATTCCACCAGGCTTAGGTGAAGACGGCGCGTCATGAATTCCTTAGCAGTAACGAAATATAATATTATAAAAAGGCTATTTCAGTACAACCAATAATTATAAAAACTTAATGTAAAGGCCAGGGTTTTATTCATAGCAATCCATACTAATATTATAAATGCGAAAGTGTGTCTGTCTGTAACCTCTTCAAGCTTAAACCGCTGAACCAGTTTAGATGAAATTTGGTATTGGCCTGTGTCCCAGCAGTGGGAACATAATATGCTGATTATGTATGTTGTTATGTTGGTATAGAGATGATTTAAGTCCCGGGAAAAGACATAGGATAGTTTTTATCCCGATATCCCCACGAGAAACTTATTCGGGTGAAACCGCGGGGCGCTGCTAGTTTGATAATAAATCATTTTCTAGGAATTGATTCGTCAAATATAATAATAATTGGATAAAAATAAGGACATCGGCTACTTTTTGTCCTGGTAGCACGTGGGCGAAACCGTGGGAAAAGCCAGTAGGTATATAAAATACAAATCTAATAACATTTAGAAGTCCTCCTTCATTTTCAAGTACGAGGCCCGTCATCACAGTTATTAAATAAAATTATTCAGATTTTCGTGGAAAATGCCTGCCACATTCTTAGCAAAATTTGGCAAAAATGCTTTCTTATTGACTCTTCAGATATACCTTGAAAGGAAAATGTCTACCAATTTTGGTCAAGGTTTTTGATGAATGCTGATGAGATCGTCAATTACTTCCCTATACATAATTTCATTTTATCCAATAAATTAAAAACCGGTGTTTTTATACCTACTATTAATTAATTTTTTTTTTTTTTTTTTTAATTATTTTATATATTATTTATACATAGTAAATATACATCAAGCCGCTTTAATTTTGCAAGCTGTTTTAATTTTTTTTAGAAAAGGGAGATTATTCTGTTGCACTTTCATTAAATTCTAATATAAGTTTGTGCCTTTCTACGCCATATTGTCTGTTTTATTAAGATTCGATGAAGACGGTCGTGCAAGGTAATTTTATGAGTCAAAGTTGAAATCTCCAAATGGGGATTGTCCAAAATTTCTAACCATTAGATTTTATTTTATTTTTTGAAAATTTAGAGCATTTTGAGAAACTAATTTGAATATTTTGATGGTTGGCTCAATAGTTATTTTTTTATAAATATTTTTAAAATTTTAAGGTAGGTTACGTCATCAGTGGCACTAAAGATTAAGTGCTGTTGCCTCACTAGTACAGAAATAAAACATTTCAATCTGTCAACACAACCTCATCCACATCTATCAAAGTGTCAAAGTATCAATCTATTAAAAATTTTCATTCCATAGCATTTCATTCCAGTTTTTTTTAGCTCTTCCGATATTTTAAATATTGTCGATTGTTGAAACAATGTAATCAGATTTATAAACGAGATGAATAAGAGGCAAGTCGGAATGTTTAAATTTAATATATTTTTGACATATTATAATTTTACAATTGACACTGACGGATTGTAGACAATACTTGCCACTTACTTTTTATTTTAGTTTTGAGGTAACGATACTAAACTGTACGGTCGCAGGTGACGTAATTTGAAGGGCACAGAAGGTCAATCGTATTTTATCAAAAATATCAATAAATATTAATATTTTTCGTAAATTAATTAGTCCATAATGATTAGTAACGCTATTCCTCGAAATGGTTTTTCAATTACAACATTTAAAAAATATGAACAATGCTCATTTCGAATTAGGTCTCTATAATTCTAAAGGTGCGATATATTGTAGCATTATGAATTTATTTAAGTTTTTTTGCGTTATAATAATTATGTAAGTGCAGGTATAGTTAATATTAAGACGTCACAAATCATATTTTTTCTTCTTGTTCTCACATACTCTACATTTCTTTTTAATTCTCCTTTTGTTATAGGTCTGTTTTAGGTACTGTGTGTAGATACATAAAAAATAAATAAATGCAGTATAGGCATACAAAATCAAACCGTTGAATAGATAAACAACTGAAATATCTATCAATTTATTATAAAGTTTTTCATGGAGAATGGGAAAAGTTCATATAACCTGCGATCACAAGTCAGTTTTTTTAACTGAGCAATAAAAGTAATATAAACTTTTTTTAAAAATAGGATGGATGTACCTATTAATCGTGTGAAGTTCAATGTGAACCAAACTAAACTTAAGAGCGTTTACGCCGTACGGCTTTTCATACAAACTTTGAAGCCGTTGTTTTTCGAAATGAATGAACCGATTTTAATGAAACTTCATACGCATAAGCAGGATACAAAGGTCTGAAAAGTTAGCAGATAACATTTTCGAAATGTCTTATTTAAAAAAAGATGACTGGAAATCTCTGTTTCTATGGAAACTTTAAAATCGGTCTTATTTGGCTGTAACACAATTTTTCGAAAATGTTCTCTGCTAACTTTTTAGACCTTTGTATCCTGCTTATGCGTATGAAGTTTCATTAAAATCGGTTCATTCATTTCGAAAAACAACGGCTTGAAAGTTTGTATGAAATGCCGTACGGCGTAAACGCTCTTAAGTTATTTAAAGCTACAATAGGAACGTCAACAACAATTTCTATTTAAAATTCTGGTCCTTCCCCGAACCCGCATTTAACCCTTAGACTCAACATTCAAGTCTAAAACTAACAACTAGAAACTTACTAAACGCAACTCACAACAATAAATATCTTTGAAACTTAACAAACATATCCTAAACAATTAAACAGATATTATTTTAGTGTAGTTATATTTGTTTACAAAACAATGAATTTCAAGTTTAATTTACACATATATACCTACATTCTATATGTAATCCGAGAATAACACAAGCAATTATGACCCTTAGGTACTTGTAACAAGGTTTAAAGTAGAGTGTAGTTTTTTAACCATCGCATTGATTGCGTGGAAGTCTATATCTGTACGAGGCGGAAGTTCTTAGGAAAAGACAAACTTGGAATCGATTTGTCGAGCTACTTTTTAGTTTTGTGATATAAAATGATACCAGACTACTTTGTAGCATTTTGTAGATAGTATTTATTAGTCTGTTGCCTGAGGATAGTTTATTTTCAATTTCAATTTTAAAAGCTGGGATTTCTGCTGAAAATAACTGGGTTGGTTTGTAATTTGAACAAGAAATTACGATATAATCTTACTAGACTAAGGTTCCGCTGTCCGTCCGTCTGTCATAAGGCTGTATCTTTTGAACAGTAATAGGTAGACACTTGAAATTTTATTACAGCTATGGCCGCTATAACAACAATCAATAAATATAAAATTAGATTTTATCTCAAATAACAATATAATTGGGAAAGTTTCATGATATATTCAAATCACATTTATAACATTAAACCTCCCCTTTATCAAAATGACAGCTGTCACTCGTACTCGTAATTATTTCTCGCAGTGGCAACATAGCGAGATATAATATCACACGTATAGGGCACATATGAGAATATAATTCAATGACACGATCTATGTGCCCAAGCCACACAGTATTACACTGTGCAGAGCTACAGTCAGATTCACTCAGTTTTACTTAAAGTTGACGTGTTACTGGGTCCGGCCTAGGTTGGGCGGTTTGTCTTAAATATAAAAATAACTGGCTACTCGGGACCACTCCTTCAGAGAATACAATTGTGATGCTCTGTTGTGTAAGAATTTTAGACAATTTTAGTTTAATAAATCTGCCGCAGCACCGCTCGCTTTGCTCGCTCGCTCGCTCGATTCGTGTGAACACAGTTCTAACCTAACCATTGTTGGTGTACCCTAGCTTAGTTACAGCGACCTTTTGTGAGAAAAGGCCAGCAAGTTAAAAAAAGGCTCATTTTTATAAAGTGCGCATCATTAGAAGCCCAAAAATTTTTAAAGGTTCTTTAATTTAAAAAAAAACGTACATCATTAGACGGTCAATACGTTTGAAGAGGTTCAGTAAACTATTTCATCTATTTTTTTTTTTTAAGATGACACGAAAGCGATTGTCAATCAACACAACTTCTGTTATAGCAGAAAATCGCTAGGTACTCTAACCCGTCAGTCGTAATGTATATCTGTATTTTATCACGCACTTCAGTCATGGGAGGCACCCTAATGATTTATGTGAAACGGTCCGCGGTACGAATGGTACGACGGTACGCTCAAACACGAGATAAAACGCGTAACGTTACCGTGCACGTAATGTTATGAGAACGCTTGATAATTACATGTAGGTAAGTCTCAAAGACAAAGCTTCAGTAATTATATAGCTACCAGACGTAGGGGTGTTGGTTAATAGACTTGTATGTTCATTTCTTAGTTAAGTAGGCTATTTTATTATTTTATTCGTGTGAAATCAACAAAATAACATTACAAAAATAGCAACATTTTTACTGATGAAGTGTAAATAAATTGGATTATTGTTAGGATATTAATACTAAAGACCACTTACCATAAATATTACAGATATAAATTTAATACAAGGGGTCACACATTAGACGATCTTATCGATAAAAGCGATCTTTTAAAGACAACCTTTGACTACATTGAGTTACTTGGAATTGTATAACTAAACTAGGTATTATTTTGGAATCTCAATGTTCGATATTTTTAGTAATATTTCAGAGCCTCAATCAAATAATGATTACAAAATTGCTATCTTCAAAGATCTCAAAAGATTTAAGTTCAACCACAAGATAGAACATTTTAACAAAAATACCAGCAGATATTGTAATATTGCTAATATTTTCAAGTAGTTTATCTATTTAAAGCTAAAATCTTGTTAAACAAAATGTCAAGTATCAACATGAGTTCTGCTCTGACGTTGTTTATATAACGTCATACGCTAGCAAATCTTATTTATCCGATGCAGCATGCTAATCTAAGAAAATAACTCGCGTAGGTATCATGTTTTGCATAATATTACTTGCATCTTTGTACACTACTTTTTTATTGTACTTGAGCTTTGTCACGTCTTCATCAGTGATTTCTGATTCTTGCATGCAAACTTGAAGACCTCATTTATCACGTTTTTTATGGTAACCGGCACTCTGTCATTCACTCCCTTCTCTTTCATATCATGCCAGGCCAAGAAGGCCAAAGGAAGTAGGTAGGCCAAATTAGTGAAAATAAATGAACAGAGTGAACTATCCTAACTAATATTATAAATTTAATATTATAAGTTCGTTTGTTTGTTACCTTTTCAAGCATAATCTACGAAAACTGACCACCATGCATACACGTTGTCAGGGGTATAGACAAGGATATTGGTACCTTCATCCTGAATAACAATACTGTTCCCGAAGAAAAGAACAAAAACTTTCGACGCTCACAATTGCTTTAGGGCGCTACATGGCACGACGTGTCTTTCAAATCATGACTGGAAATATAACCCGACTTTCTGAGCAGTATTCTAACAAAAAGTACTAAGCTTGCATGAATTCACGATAGTATTTCAATCATTATTATTATGCTTTTAATAGGATTTGGATGAAATATGGCACACAGATGGTTTATTTAACACATAGGATACTTTTGATCCCGGTAATATTACGTTTCCGTGGGATAATTTCCGACCTCCACGCGTGTATATCTATCTAATCTTCTTCTAATATATAAAATTCTCGTGTCACAATGTTAGTTACCATACTCCTCCGAAACGGCTTGACCGATTTTTATGAAATTTTATATGCATATTCAGTATGTTTGAGAATAGGCTACTATCTATTTTTCATACGCCTAAGTGATAAGGGTGGCCCTCTCCAGAATTTTTTTGGATTCGAAACTTTCGCGGGTGAAACCGCGGGGCGCAGCTAGTATTTCTATAATATACACCCTTGTCTTCTGGCTTAAGAGGTCCTGAAATGGAATGATTAACCCCAACACCCACACCGTACCAATTAAGATTTAAAGTCACTTTTCGTGTCTGTCTGTGTGACCCGTTGTTCTTCTTAACTACCCAACGTATTTTGATCGGGTTTTCGATTTATTCCGGTCTGATCCCCTGAACTTCATCCCCCCATCGCCTCTGGATCCTCTACTAGTAGTCCTTCTGTTGTAATCTCTGTCTTATCCACTTTATCTAGGTCTTTGATCATTTTTTCCGTAAGGTTTGTGTGAATAAAACACGTTGTAAATAGGTAACGTATAACAATATCTATGATATTAAAGTAGCATAAAATATAGCTGAACTGCTGGCTCTTACACAGTAGCAGACAGTGAGGCACCAGTTAGTATTTAGTTACTAACCAACAGGACGTTGCTGCCTTTTCTTTTGACATATTGGGACTATGTGGGTCATTTCTTCTTTTTTTAATGTTTTCCTTCTTAGTTAGTTTTAATCATGATCTGGCAGTTTGAGTACATTACGCGGCCTACCCAAATGTCCTTTCTTTGGTATTGTTCGTCGAATCGTTGAGCTCCTCAACTTCTGAGTTGAGCTGCACGATTTTTGACAAATGCGTGCACTGACTGGACAGGTCCGCTCAATCTGTGTGGTTCTTTCCTCAAAAGACCATTTCAGACACCAATCTACATGGTCTTCACATGATCTGACCAAGATTATGTCTGGACTTTAAAAGAGACTGTGACCTCTGAGTTTGTTTCGGCCTTTCTTCTCAGAATAGTCAGATAGGAAACGCCGACCTCATCTAGTTTTAAAAAATATGATTGACGTGTAAAAAGTGTTTGTACAAACCTACTTACAGAAAATAAATCATTTATCATTTATCATAACCCTCGTAGCCTTATTTTAAGCCCAGGTTATCACGGGTGTTTTCCCGTAGCGATTTTTTTTTCGAGCTCTGGATTTTTATCACTCTGCTTAGCGCCGAGAGTTGAAAATCCCGGGATTCGGTCGTGGTCCACCTGTGTGTTTTTTTAACGCGCTGGGGATGCTTTCTGTTGGATTTCTGAACAACGAGAGTTTAAAATCGAGTGCGAACGTGGGCCATTTATTTACCATATCATACGGAATAGTTCAAACTCAAACTCAAAGCATTTATTTCAATTAAACCATGTACAGGCACTTTTGAATTGTAAAAATTTAATAATAGTCGGTCAGTTAGTCAGAAAGTTGAAGCTAGTTGCCCATTCCAAAACATAGATCTCTCTGGAGAAGAACGGGCAAGAAACTACATACTCCATTTTAAATCAAGATATTACAAAATCCTGGGTACATTATTCTTGTTGCTTCTATATTGTGTGAGAACAATGTAAAAAAAAAACACAAATGAAGAAACAATTCAAAATAAAAGATTAAAAATAAGCCTTGTCTCAACCGACGGCGCCCGTTCACGAACATGACGCTTTCTTTATATTATAAAGGTTAAAGTAACATTATAAGCTAGCTCTTACATACCATCATGGTGTGTAAATAACCTTTTCGTCCGTGCCTTCTAAAATAGTGAATTAAATCACGTAACCACATTAGTTTAATTTAGGCGAACTCCGGCTTAGTATAATTAAAAAAAACTTTTAGCTATTCGGTTATTAGCTATTCGGATGTGGAGGGAGCTCGCGAATTTAATTGTGTTAATTTTTTCATTGAATTTGGTTAAAACGCTATGCAGTGTGCACGTAATTTTTTAAAAAGAACGTTAGAAAGAAAGAAAGAAATAAAGAAGAAAAATTGTTTATTCTGCACAAACAATTTAAAAAAGACATAAAATATACACATACAGCGTAGTCAAAAGCCTCGTAATCAATAAAAAAAAAATTGTTACGTTCTTTTGTTTTTCAATCTCGGGAACTTTTGCATTAAACTTTTAGAAGCTTCGATCAATGCGAAGTTAAGAGAGGTAGAAAAGTCTTTTATATTACCTACAGGTTCGCTTTAAAAAATATAATTAGAGCTTTAATATCGCTCTTACAGGGACAGCGTGATGCAAAGCTGGCAAGACAGCTGTTTCTTACAAACGTCACAACACATACTCACGCAAACAATACATAAAAATTCTTCAATCTATGTAGTCATACCTTCCGATGACCTGAAAAGTATGCAGCAAGAGTGGCCTGTACCTAAAGACCTCACTACATAGGTACTCCTGGAAGTTGTTTTTTGCAAAAAATAAAACAAAACTCGTATTAATTACATCTATTATTTTTCTAAAAGTCCTTCATACATACAACCTTACTATACAGAGGCAAATGTTCATCCATATAAAACGAAATCCGGCACGGTAACGGCTCAGGTGCTCTGCCGGAAGGCAAGCCCGCGTCACTGAAATTATGACGTCACTGATTTACAACTCACTTTTGTTTTGTTCACCCAAAAGCGTAGTAAAATGTGTTGAATTCATAGCAGAGATTTATATTTTAGTAAAATGTTTGTTGTTTAAATTGTGAGGAATTCAAGCGAATTGCTCATTTTGGAGAGATCTTCTTAGACTAGGCAGACTATGCGATTTAGTTTTGCTTTTGCCTAAACGGTGTTGTGGGCAGAATAGATCATTAAGATGCTAATAGATAAAAAAGAAATAGCATAATTAAATTGAAGTAGTTACAAGATGACAAGCACAGAGAAATGCAAGTGTTTACATTAGCTATAAAAATGGGCATTATTACAAGTGCATATATCTAGACTCTGATTTTTTATTTGCTACACTAAAATGACAACTGCGATCGACCTTTTTTGTCAACATTACATTAATGTATTGATCGCAGCTGACATTTTGGTCTAGCAAATAAAAAATCAGTTTGGTTTGAGAATGGTTCGACCGATCCAGCATCAAAAAATCATAAAATTAACTTCGACCAACTTCAAGGTAAATTCACAAAGGCAAAGTTAGTTAAAAAAGGTCTGAAAGCAAAGGACAAAATAATGACTTATCCCCGAATAAAAAATTGCTACCCCAGAGTATTAGGTGTAATTACGTAAATTTTGCTTTTCTGGAACTCCTGAAATCAAGGCTAGATTTCTGAACAAGGTAATTTAATATTAAGCTTGAACGAGTCACTAGGAATTGGTCAAAGACAAATAAGTATACGCCTGTTAGTCTCTTGTAATTACTACTATGGTTGGTAAAACTGTATACCTAATCCATACTAATATTATAAATTCGAAAGTTAACTCTGTCTGTCTGTATGTTACCTTTTCACGCCTTAACCACTTAACGGATTTCGATAAAATTTGGCAGAGAGATAGATTGCATTCCGGGGAAGGAAATAGGATAGTTTTCATCGACATACCTTGCGGGCGAAGCCGCGGGCGGAAGCTAGTACTGTATAATTTATTCGTATCTATATTTGCTTTCCTTTGTTTCTAGCCAGTAACACTGAGGGTTCTATAACGTAAATGAGAAAGGCTTAGCATAGATGTGAATCTTTATGATAAGAAAAAAAGTTATGTAAAAAGGGCTTTGAAGGTCGGCCGCCGTTTTGTTTTTTTTTTTTCAAAATGGCCGTAACGACCGCAGTGACGACTGTCAAGAAAATTATGGCAATGGGGTTCGACTTAGCGGTGTCAAAACACGCTATCTAAGTAAATACTAAGTTACTTTCGTAAATAATGTTTTAGTGACGTTGTTCGCCGGAAAATTGCGGACGCTATGTGGCAGCCACCGCACTTTTATGAAACCTTGAGACAGCTCTGTTGTAAACAAGGAGAAGTGGAGACAGCTCTGTTGAAAACAATGAGAAGCGTTTTTTCGTCGAGAATAAACAAGAAATCGCAACAATGAAGCGCATGTTATATACATTATTTATTGTTCATTACTGCGATACGAATCATAAATACTTTCAAATAGATGACTAATGAGTACAGCCGTCCATATTGAAGAATTAATTTTGGAACAGGAAAAAAATATTCCTAAATATAATTAGGTATGTACAGACGCCAGCACATCAACCTACCCGAAACTGTCAAATTTTCCCAATCAACTTTGAACCTTAATCTTTAGCGGTAAAGTTAAAAATCTATCAAAGAAATTTGACAGATTGTAGTAGCTTGATGTGCTGGCGTCTGTACCTATTTTTATTTCTATCAAATTGTAACTTACCTCATTAATTTTATCTTTACCTACTAATGTCATCAATTTACCCAGAAAGCACAACTTTTTTAAGTTGAAGACACTGTATTCAAAAAATATATTTTTCCTTTTCGTATTAAACTTCTTTCAGATGTATTACGGATATTCGTTTTGCTCTTTGAAATTAGAAAAATCATTTGACTGTTGACAGTTGACTGTGAGAGCAGTGACGGCCCAGTAGGTAATAACGCCCGCGACTTGCCGAGATTTATATCGTGGGTTCGAACCCAAGCAGTAAGTATTTTGTGTAAATGATTTCATCAAGACTGCTCTCAAAACGGTGAAGGTAAACATCGTGAGGAAACCAGCATGTCCTAGAACCAAAAATATTCGAAGAAATGAGGCATCCGCTAACCCGCACTGGGTCCGCGTGGTGGATTACAGACCACTCCCTGTCACAGAGAGAAGGCCTGTGTCCCAGCAGTGGGAACATTATTCCTACTACAATTTATTTATTTAAGCCTTTTATTTCCCAAAACTTTAAAAAAATTATATAATGTTATCATAAAATATTCATAAGTACTTATCTCATTTCTCATTCCTAATTATAATTATAATCTGAACAATAATTGTATCATGCATTTTAGATTTCCTTATTTTCCTATTACAATATCCAGGCTAAATATTTCTGCCATCTTTGTTCTAGATTTTAATCTCATTACTTAGGTCTTTTAGATCTGTTTTGGTCTGATGTGGTTTCAGAGCCATGCCGAAACAACAATATTACGAAACCGTTGGCCTGTTCTTTGATGCGTGGAAAACAAATGCCTCAATCAACGGTCTGGGTACTGTCTAGGTGCCTGTACTCTTCTTAATGCTACAATATTGTACTACTTTGTGAAGGTGGATGTATAAAATAGAATTCAGAAAAGTATAGTAGTTACTTATGAAATTATAAAAATTATAAAATATGTTTATTATGTGAGTAGATCTTTTAAGACACTTTTACAGGTTAAAACTACATGGCGCCGACATTTTCTAGCTGACTGATCCCTTAATAAGAAATGTGGAAACAAACTCAGAGGTCATGGTCTCTTTTATTTAAAATAGCATAAATTTCAATGAGCTCTACTCAGTATTGAATAATTTATTACAACTTATGGGGAATACATGACCTAAAGCGCGTTCACAGACATTTCCTATATGACCACCCCCTGAGAAGAAATGGCGAAATAAACTCAGTATCTTTTAAAGTCCAGACATAATCTTGGTCACATAATGTGAGGGCCATGTAGATTAGTATCACAACAGAATACAACGAAACAGAACTGCATAGAAAAGATAGAGAAGCACGACGACACAACGCTGGTAATTTATTGCAAAATATGAAGCAATAATCTGTTTACGAAAAATTCATTGTTTGGACTAAAACATTAAAACAGTGCTTGAGTATGTTGCTTGTAGAATAATCTGATAAAAACTCATAATGATTGTATGTATATTAGTATGGTATTTATTGTAAAAAGTAAGTTTTTAGAGGTATCATCATGATTTTTTCTATCGTATCAAATTAGTTGTATTATATTTTCAACACACTCTTTGGCATATATCCTGAAGAATATCATTTATTTTTCTGATGATTTTGTTTACTGCAGTCGATCATATTTTTAAGTATTATAAAACTTGCGTTTTTTTTACGTTTAGATCCTGTAAGCCCCTCAAGAGCGTATACAACATACGGCATTTCATACAAACTCTCAAGCTCTTGTTTTTCGAAATGAATAAACCGATTTTAATGAAACTTCATTATTTATCTACCGGGGTTGTCCTGTTACCTACAGGCCACTTCCTACTTCTAAACAAATAGCAGTATGTAATTATCTGCAGTAGGTACCAAATTTATTTTACGACCAAACCAGGAAGTGGCAACAAGTTAGAGTGCTCGCAATCATTCTAGCCACATTGTTGCGTTGCGAAGCTAATTTTCCAAAACGTAGTGGCAACAAAATATTGGTGCAACATGTTTGCGTCGGAATGAGGGTCAGCGCAGACTGACGGAGTGGCGGCGAAGAGGTTATCGGCCGCAAGGCATACCGTGCCATAGTAAACAATATCGTTCAGTCGTTATACTACAGCGTTTATTTCAATTAAACCAATTACAGGCACTATTGAACTGTCAAAAGGTCAGTCCAAAGCGTAGTAGATTCATAAGGAGAAGAACGGGAAACAAACTCAACGGACTCTTCATTAAAGTCGGGCTATAGAATTCAGTTAGTCTGCACTCACCCGTAGATAACATTGGACCAAAGTCACACTTCGTACTTTTGGACCAAACACACACTTGAAAACTTCTAATGATGTTTAAACAGGTCCACATTGTGACTTTCGAACATGTTCTGGTTGTATTATTTATTCTAGAGACCTCCGACTAGTTTTCGCTGCATTGGACATAAAGTTGCGGATCGCTGTGACACGTGTCAAAAACTTTATGGTACTAAGCTTTGATCGCAGAGCGTATAATACGAGTATATTCTGAGTAGAGCTGAACGAAAATACTAATAAATTGTTGTCATTAATTTGTGCAACACGTTGTGTTATTTTTGGTGAAATAAATAAATTATAAATTATTGTTAAAATAAAATATTTATAGCAAATTCGATTTATTTAAATTTAGAAATAAAGAAATTTCCTTTGTGTCAAAATTCCGCGTAATTCCAATTAGTTTCGATCTAAAGACATTTCATATTCGTAGAATTTCCTTGGTTAATCTTATTTTATTGACATAATTGTGCCAACCCTACTCCAGTATAATTCTTAGAAAATTTATATCACACACTATTTTAGTGATGTAGAAAATAAAATTCGCTCAAGTTTTGATCAAATATAATCCTCTTTTGAGAAGCAGATTTCGAATTAAATAGCACTGGTGTTTTTCATCCAGTCCGTAATTGCGTAAAACTATCAATCTCAATCTGAATCATATTGAAGGATATTGCTAACCCATTGCTTCAATGTTCGAAAATTTGTCTACTTACTCAAACTCAAACTCAAAGCATTTATTTCAATTAAACCATTTACAGGCACTTTTGAATTGTCAATAGGTCAGTCAGAAAATATGAAGCTAGTTGCCCATTCCAAAGCGTAGGTACCTATGGAGAAGAACGGGCAAGAAACTCCATGGACACTCTTTTAAATTATATTTTACAAAAATATTAGTTACATCATTAATGTTGAATTTATAATTATATGTGAGAACGATGTAAAAAAAAATATAAGTACGCGTTAAAGTGTCCAGAGTACAGCAAATAGTACTTAACAAAACAATAATCCAAAAGTAAAATAATTAAAAATAAGCCGAGGCAGCCAAGTGAAGACCAGTCCCAACTGACGGCGCCCGTTCACGAACATGACGCATAGATCAGCACCATTCAGCTCAACCATTTTGAAGGGAGCTAAATGAACCAACACACACGCCACCGTTAGCGAGACATTTTAGTGAGCATGACATACTATCAGCCGCCAGGGCAATGTGCCCTGGCGGCTGATAGTATGTCATGCTCAATGATAATAATGTCTTTCATTGACTTGAATGTTCAAGTCAATGAAAGACATTATTATCATTACCCGGTAGCACTACAGTACATAGAACTCACATTTGTGCTATGCAATTATACAATATAAAGATAATTGAGTTTATACAATGCAAAGATAGTCTTACAATCTTCAACAGCTCCAACAGTATTTTCAAGAGTTAATCAATTAGTTGTGGTCGTGGAGCAGGACCAGCATTGAGCCAGGCATCTTTATCAACGATGTAATCCCCTAACTTATAATATGCCTGACTGCATAGTGTGCGTTTTATACAAGACTTGAATTTTGTCTCATTCAGTTGAAGAATGTGGGGAGGTATTTTATTATAACATTTTAAACAGTACCCCATAAAAGATGAGTCTACTTTAGCCAGTCTGAAACCTGGTTGAACTAATAGGTCCCTATTTCTAGTACTATAATTATGTCTTTCACCTCTTTTGCTACAAAGATGTAAATTTTTCCTTACGTACATGATGTTTTCGTAGATATATTTCGTAGATAAATACTTAAAAACGTAAATAACTTATCTGATGTGCCAGTCTCAAGTCCGATCTGCAATAGCAATCATTTAGAATGAAGAAAAGATAAATTTGAAATAAAGAAAAGGTGTTTCAGGTAATCAAGTAGAAAAGACAGTAAAGAAAGCTTAGTACAAAAAAGCCAGTCCTAAATTATCACTGTGATAAAAATTTAAAAGCCAATGTTACAGGTTTACGTGGTGACCTGTTGAACTACTGACGTGTCGGCTTTGCTCGTTGGCGCTCGGCCAACCTCGGCTCTTTTACATAATTCTCCGAATCCATGATAGCACACGTTTTAAAGCTATTACGCGATTGATGACCCTTTTCGCGTTCGCAATTAAGAGAGATCGACGAACTAAGATCAATGTCGTGTTACGTCACTAACTAAAATGGAAAGGCTTTAGAAGGAGGACGTAAATCATGACTGAAACGATGATCATTAAGGTTTGTTTTAGAAATGTTAGTAAGAATGTATTTTTGCGACTGTGTTGTTGTTTATAACGAACCTACATTACATCATTGTTGTTAATTGAAAACATTGTTTTGGTTAGACTACTATTTATTATGTTTTTTTATATAATTATTTATTCATCACGTGCACTTTTGATGTTTACATGCCTAATTTAAGGTAGACTAGCTTCTGACTAGCTTCTGTTTCTGGATGTCAGAAAACAAGTAAGAAAAAGTAGCCTAAGTCCTTCCCTAGGATGCCATCTATCTCCTAGGCAAATTTTTATCGATATCCATTCAGTGGTTTAGGCGTGAAATGGTGAAATTGGATTTCGTGGGTTTTATTTTTTAAAGCCGCCAAGTTTTTATGTAGCCGAGTCTCCTTATACACTTTAATTTTATTTATTTCTTTAAATTGTACAGGGATCGCCCATTTTATTATTACAACTTATTTTGAGAACCTACCTACAATCTAAGCAACTAAATAGATACTTATTTTGTAGACATTAAGGAGTAAGTAAAGCTGTGGTCGATTCATCATGTCATAATATTATCACCTTTGTTAATGCGATAGGAACACAAAGTGATCTTAACGCTGGTCGTACACACACGCATTTTTTTCGGTGAAAAACAATGGTTGATTCGCCGCGTGTAGGCACGGTCGTCAGCTTATATGGATTGGTTAGTTTGTATGGATCTTTATGAAACTTTGCTGACAGTCACGGCAGCACTACGGCACAGCATTGCCGCTGTTTGTGCCGTATCTGTCAACATACTTTCATGCCCAATTTTCTATCAAGGTACATTTTAATGACCTGCCTTAATTTCAAGTGTCAAGGTGACAGTTCTTTCCGCAGTTTATTTGAACCCAAACCATCAGAAAAACCCGATAATCCAACAGTACTATATTCACGAATATAGGTCTACTACAATAACAAACGTTTAAAAAACTTTAATTTCCGAGAATTTTTAACCGATCCTACGTAGGTACAGGATTATAGTTGTAAGCGATAATTTAAAAGCTGTCGCATGTTGTCAGGAAATGGCCACAAATTATCAGGTTGTTATACTTAACTGGCTGTGATTACTGCTCCCTGCTATTATAGTAATAAAGTATTTGTTGCATAATTATATACGTGCACGTTGACATTTTGTTTCAAGTTTGTTTTTATTTTTTTATTATGATCACAATTATGATTATTTCTAAGGTCAAAGTCTAAATTGAAGACTTAGATCGAAGGTAATGGATATAAATATGTCTTTGGGGTAGATGCCTTTTAACCTTCTTTTTTTTAAATAAATTAAAATCCGTTGGACAGCACCAATGATACTAAACTTATTTTTTTATCAACGTACTTTTCATAGACTTATAAAAAAGATGGACACCGCGCCACGCATATCGAAAGTGAAGCACAGTAAGTATGCCAGCCCGTTTGTACAAACACGCCTCACGCTCACATTTACATCATAGTATGCCTACTGGCCGCCATTGCGTGGCACGATAGCTTCAATCGTCAATCACGCACACGTAGGTCGGTACGGTGCTTCACTTTCGATATGCGTGGCGCGGAGTCCATCTTTTTTTATAAGTCTATGGTACTTTTATAGGTATTTATAATTTATACTTTTATACACCATAAAAAATAAAAAGTGCGGTAAGTAAAAACATTTTAAACGCTTACATTTTAAGGTTTTGCTCGTTTAATTTATAAATATTTTTTATCACTTTGAAATCCCATTTTTATTACCCAAAAGCCATTTAAACTCCTATACAACTTCAGAAATTACAAAACAATTAAAAACAAACCTAGCAATGCAACAGAAAGCCAATGCCTGCCAATAGTAAAAGTTGCGCCGGCCATTGCGCGCATGTAGCCGTGTATTGTCGCTCAGCTGACATGCGACATTCAATTTCCTTTTGTCAACTATTGCAAACTGCGGCGGCGAAGCGGCGGCCATGATGTGTTTCCTGTCACGTTTAAAAATATGTAAGTATTAAAATGTTGTTACTTTTATGAGATGTGACGTTTTTGGCTAATAGTTGAGAGTACTGGCAGGTTGTTGGCAGTTGTTTTTGGTACCTTAGATCAAATAAAAAACCAAGACTGTCAACAGTAAAGTGAGGCCGATTTCGTAAACTTAGTGAGGTGTAGTTTGATTGTAAATGGTTGTAAATGTGCGCGTGCGTGTGAGCGTCTATGCACAGAGCGGTGGTGTAGTTTTGGCATACTTCACATACATACTTCAGCACTCTGTCTTGGTTTTTTATTTGGTCTGAGTTTGGTACTTACGTAATCAGGGTGACGTGATGGAAAGTATTTTTAGACGAATTTCTACTTTAGTTTTAGATTTGGAGTATGAGGAAGTTTAGTAGGTATCAGCTTTTTTTTAATCGATTGTTCCTTGTAGAACCAGCCAATCCACTTAAGTTGGGGTCTATTAGGTTGCACAGATGTGAAAAGAATCCTGTACCTAAGGCAATACAACAATAAATTAAAGTAAAAGCGATACTTAAAAAGGCAGCTGTTCCAAAATTCTATTTGAATATCAATTTGTCGAAGTCATTCCTCAAATAACCTTCCAGGATATTTAAGTAAAACAAGGGCCAGTATGATGAGGTCATCAGTGACGTAATTAAATTAAACCGAGTCGCTTCGTGATTGGGATTTCGGGGAAGCCGTAACAGCCTTACGGTAGCGTAATGATGGTTAGGGATCTGGTGGTAGGTCTTTATTTTATTTAGTTAATTAACTTTGTGCCATGTCTGTTATGGGATTCGTGTAAGTTCTGTGTGACTGTTATGGTCGAACTTGAAATAAAATCTCAATTAACAGCTGCTAATAATGCCGATTCGTCACAGCATGCTGCCAAAAGTTTATTAGAAGTTGCTTTAAACTAGCACCAATGTATTACATCCTATTAATATTATAAACGCGAAAGTTTGTGAGGATGGATCGATGTTTGTTACTCTTTCACGCAAAAACTACTGCACAGATTTCGCACACAGATAATTTATAACCAGCATTATCACATAGGATACTTTTTATCCCGACATTCCCACGGGATTGAAACTTAAACGGGTAAACCGCGGGGCGCTGCTAGTGATTAACAATCTAACTAAAATTAAAATTTTCTTACGTTTTTTTTTAAATTTGCAGGTCAGTGTCATGTTGAATGTTGATTAAAATATGATTCGCGAACGTAACAATTATGTATTTACAGAATTGTAATGACGAGTGACTCAGGGTATGTTAAAACCTTTTATTATCAAGTATATACCTAATTAAAGCTTAAAACCGTACTTTGAGATTATGCCAAAAGTATAGACGAACCTCGTCTTTGCTTTATCACACTAAGGTCGAATGTCACTTGCCTGTCATAAAACGATAAGGTCTCTTTGTCTTCGCGACAGTTAGATAGTTTAAACCTTATTGAAGTTTCAATTAACTAGGAATTGTTTTAAAGCCAAATAGGGATGATAACTTTTATTAGAAATGTTCGAACAAACAATGTAATTCCAAAGAAGGTTACATAGTAAAATGATCGAAACCATCAGTCTGTAAAATCGATCGCTTTAAAAGTTTTTGAAGGGGACTATTCCCATCCTTGTCGCGCGGTACCGACAATGTATGGCACTAGTATGAAATAACACAGTCGTGACGTCACTTTTGTGATAGTGTCGTATTTTTATATCAGTTACTTTGTAATCTTTTAACCTTTTACACTTTATATAATATTGTTTGCACTAAGTGGAAATTAATACGAAGGTCGAAGCCATCAAAAAAACGAGTGGCATATTGGTTCCGCTGACTCGTATTTTATGTTTTAGAGTTAAAAAAAAAAAATTAAATCATCATCTCTCCTACGAAGTCGACTATAAAAGTGCGTGTATATATTTTCTGCTTCGTAAATCTTAGTGAACAGCTATTCATCTATCGACTATAAATCACCAAGTCAGAACCACTTCAGTCACCATACATATTTTATGGGCTTACAAAAGCAACATCTCAATTGATAGCACAAACTTTAACAACCTAAGCTTTACCGAAGGGGATAAGAGATAGTAAACAACTAAGTTAATATCCGAATACCCCCAAAATACCAACTTGAAAAAACAGCTTTGACATCGCTAAACAACTTTAGCTCTCTTTATGTCTGTTGAGGAGATAAAACTTCCTTATTTTTGTTGTTCTTGGTAGTTAAGGCTTATTTATCATTTTTACGGATGGCAATAAAATTCGATTATCATTGCTACTTTTGCACATTTTTTTATTGACATTTGTTTTTTTTTTTAACTAGAATCTACTTAGTATAGTAGTCTAGAATTATCTTTTGAGTTCATACTTCATGATTATAGTTGGTGCGTCGACGTCCCTGCCGCACTGTATAATAGCTGAGAGTTAATATTCTTCTAATTTAACTTCTGTTCTGATTTAAAAAAAACATCATCATCATCATTTGAGCCGAAAGACGTCCACTGCTGGACATAGGCCTCCCCCAAGCACCTCCACTTCGACCGGTTTTGTGCTTCACTCATTCAAGGGGTTCCTGCGGCTTTCACAAGGTCGTCGGTCTACCTCGTGGGAGGCCTTCCAACGCTACGTCTTCCGGTACCGGTTCGCGGTCGCCACTCCAGAAACTTTCGGCCCCATCGGCCATCTGTTCTGCGAGCAATGTGCCCTGCCCACTGCCACTTAAGTTTGGCTATTCTTCGGGCTATGTCGGTTACCTTGATTCTCTTGCGAATCTCTTCATTTCTGATTCGATCACGCAGGGAAACTCCAAGCATAGCCCTCTCCATTGCCATTGCATTTAGTCTTTTAATAAGGCCCATCGTGAGCGACCACGTTTCAGTGCCATAAGTCACTGGCAACACGCAAAAAATATTTAGCAATAATTCAGATTAATAAAAACTGAAGTGTGAATCACCTTTGTCGCTGACTGTAGAGTGTGGGTCCCTACATCTGTTACCTTTTTGGCCCTCAAAATGTCAGTTTGTAAAGAAAAATTATAATTATCGTGGCATTTTCCTGAGTTTTACCACGGTAAACGCATTGTGTCGGTGTTACTGGGTACGTTATAGCATAAAAAGGAGATTATGGGTAACAGGGGTGGTAAAGGCCTGAAAATGTAGCAGAACAGTGCAGTGTAACTTGTACGAGATGGGTTGCTATCTTAAACGTGTTGTAGACTCATAATTTTGATGTTATATTAAACCGAAGAAAAAATCGGGAAATGATAAGTTCTACCAAAGGGACGATGCTTACACTGTCCTTCTAAATGAAATTTCAATATTGTTGTCATACTATTACGTTATATACTTATTCGTCACATAAAAATCCCTTACCGTGGCTTGCCTACAGGACCTCATTTCGCTATAGAACCCTATATAATCTGTCTTAGGTTTTCTACTGATGTTCTGATTTCCAAGAAACTCTCCGTTAGTTGACTTTATGAATATTTTACTTACCTAAAAACAGCTCTTATTCTAAACATCGTATCAGGGTTAATGTATTCGGAGGTACCTAAGTGATCGAATAAAACCTTTACTTGAAAGCTGGATTTTACTAAAACATTCTATACCTTCATGAGGAGCCCGTACGTGGCTAAATAACAACAGGCGCACAAGTCGATCGAGCAGGTTAAGCTACGCTTGCCGCGGTTGGTCTGTGGATGGGTGACCATCTTTACATACCGAGACCCCTCCGTGCCTCAGAAAGCACATTAAGCAGTTGATCCCTGCTGTCATTCGTGGATCTTTGACAGTCGTTACGGGTCGTCAGAAACCCGAAAGCCTGACAACCAGTCTTACCAAGTGATCGTATCACCCAGTAACTGGGTTGTGGAGGTCAGATTGGCTACTGCCTATCTCCATCTAAGCTTCATGTAAATACTGCTATTCAGCTGCATTTGGTTAGACTGCAAGCCGACCCCAACATAGTTAGCAAAAGGCTAGGCAGATGATGATTATATACCTTCATTTAATACAAAATAGCAGCCAATAAAAATTTATGACCTCCATGTTAATGATATTCGAGAAGCGCCTTAATTTCGGTTCTCTTTTTATAATCCAAACAACAAACAATATTGTTTTCAACACCACGGCACCACGTAAACAAAACATTTTAAGGAGGGTAGTCTTTTATTTGCAAAATTTTCAGTACTGTTTCACGTTTTCTATGAAACTGTTTTTCTTGGTAGCTTGATTATTCTTTTAAGGAAGAATAAAGGTATGAAAAAACTGTAAATTGATCATTTTATTTGATCTGCATGTAGTGAACCTAACTGAAACATTCCTACCAAAATCAAAATATTTTATTTCATAAAACTACATGGGCACTTATAGGAGAAGCCCATAAGAAACTAGGTGCACGGTTCCAAGTGGTCGTTTCCTACGAAAAAGAGCCGGCAAGAAACTCCACGGTACCAAGACAGAATGAGTACCTATCTACCTACTATATTGATGACTAAAGAACTGCACACGAAGGGTTCCGTACCACCATACAATATTTAACACACATATAAAATAACGGCAAAAAAATCACGCTTGTTGTAAGGGGCCCCCTTAAATATTTATTTTATTCTGTTTTTAGTATTTGTTGTTATAACGGCAACAGAAATACACATTCTGTGAAAATTTCAACTCGCACATTTTTAGTCTAGCTATCACGGTTCATGAGATACAGACTGGTTACAGACGGACAGTGGAGTCTCAGTAATAGGGTCCCGTTTTTAACCTTTGGGTACGGAACCCTAAAAAAGGAAGAAGCATATTTTTTAATACTATGTATTTACTCTGAAAATAACAGGCAAACCCTTCACGTGACAAGAGGGCTGGCTCGTTCTTTGGCCAAATAATTAGCATTACCATTCAATGTGGCAATGCTGTCAGTCTCCTGGGCACGTTTGCGGATGACAGTGACGTGGACGAGTACCGACTTCGGCGTCTACGTGACCAAAAAACAAAAGGATTTTTAGTATTTTTTGGGTATTTTTAGATAGTTCGTCGCTCTTACATATCACGGAAAATATAGGTAATTGCTCCCATTTTCAAGTAAATAAAGGAAGAAACATTAGTAGGATTTTATACCTAACCATGCTATACCTTGTTTTGTTCATATTGAGACACAGAATAAACAAAATCAATGTAAATATTTCACTTTTACAAAATACACAGGGTTTTGATTGCAAACATTGAAAGGCCTCCAGCACGAGTTACAGCCCACTTTGTATCTTCATTCAAAGAAATATCGCGATAAGCGAACTCATTCAAGCAGCCCTCTTTTCAAGACTCAACAGAATCGCTTTTTTTCGTTATTATTGAAAACGCCCATGAAATGCTCTACCGGTGTGGCGTAAACTTCTTTTCAATATTTTGTAAATAAAATAGGCAGTAATTATCTACTAGGTACAGACAGTTATTTTAATTTACAAATAAATAAAATTGAAGTGTCTGTTTGTAATGTTAGATTATCAGCTTTTTGCAAAATGCATAGTACCTCATCATCATCTGCCTAGCCTTTTCCCAACTATGTTGGGGTCGGCTTCCAATCTAACCGGATGCAGCTGAATACCAGTATTTTACATGGAGCGACTGCCTATCTGACCTCCACAACCCAGTTACTGGGTAATACGATACCCTTTGGTAAGACTGGTTGTCAGACTTTCGGGGTTCTGACTACCCGTAACGACTGTCAAAGATCCACGAATGACAGCCGGGACCAACGGCTTAACGTGCTTTCCGAGGCACGGAGGGGTCTTGGTATGTAAAGATGGTCACCTATCCACAGACCAACCGCGGCAAGCGTAGCTTAACCTGACCGATCGACCTGTGCGGCTGTTATTATTTAGCCACGGGCCCCTCTTTAGCCACGGGCCCCTCCTCCAAAATGCATAGTACCTATGAACGCATGTAAATGGTAGGGGTACTTATAATTTTTATTATTGTTAGTTTGTTTCTGTTTGTTCCAGCTAATTCTCGAAACGGCTAGACCAATTTTGATGAAATTTGGTATGGAAATACTTTGAACCCTGGGAAAAGACATAAGCTTTTATCATCAAACCACGCTGGCGAAGCCGCGGGCGAAAGCTAATATAATATTAATTTATAACATTTTACTAATGTGCAAGTCACTGGGTACATTTATTAGCTCCTGCATGCAAAATGGTATTCAATGAAGTCAAAAATCATCATCATAGTGGGAAACTATTATGATGATAGGTGATTTTTAGGATTTAGAAGCAAACATTCTAAACTAGAAGTGATTTGTTTCATACCTTCTATTCAAACCACAATATAGCACACAACTGAGATTACCTCTAACTAGGAAACACTAGTATTCACTGGTTAAAGCTCTAACTGTCTGTTTGCGGAAACTTTAGACGTATTGCTTGAACACAAAGTGGCAAAGTTACCTTTACAACTGATTCTCTGCTTCAGAACATCTATAGAAACATTCATGAGACCATTCCTTTATATTAAGGTAAACAGAGCAGTGTATTTACTTATTTAACAACTCATAAGATACCGAGAAACAACGATAATAAAACTGGGAACATTTTCCTTTTCGTATTTCCCGGAAAATGTATGAGTCTTAGGACTGATTTTACCAAAGTCAGATAGATATCTTTTGTCCGTGGACTAAATTTACGAGTACGTCTGATAGTTCTGTTAGGGAAAAACTATCAAAAATTCAAAATTTCTTCACAGGATAAGACATATTCGAGGTATAAAATACCACACACTGTCTTATATATAGCATTAGCATAATCAGCCTCTATAATGTTCCCACTGCTGGGACACAGGCTTCCTCTCGGTGAAAGTGAATGGGCCGTAATCCACCACGCGAGCTAATGCGGGTTGGTAGATGTCATTATGTCTTCGTTTTTTTTGTGATGTGTGTGATGTTTTTCTTCAACGTCTTGAGAGCAGTGGTTATTAAATAATTTACTCAATTTTTTTTAGTTCGTTGATCAAGATGCTGTGAAATGTTAGGTACATGAAAACATGAATCAAAACATCGGCTGACGTTGGCTGAAGCATTTGTTTTTCATTTCAGTAACCTGTCATGTCTTTTGAAGCTGTGTCACTCACAATAGATCAGACGTTTTGAGCTTGTCTATGAGAATTTGAAACAGTCGTAAACCGTTCAACAAAACAAAATAAAACCTTCTGAACTTCACGGAAACATGCTTAATTCAATTTAGATAACAGAAAAATATTATTAGTGTTTTTCTTGACATAATATATATTATTTTTCTGCCATATGTCAAAAAATGAAGACATTACAAATTACCTACACCAAAAATTGGGTTCCAAAATATAAACCAAACTGAATTGTGAATTCTTTTCTTTTTAACAATTTCCTCCCAAGTGCGGTAATTACCTGTTGGCAAGACGTCTGATTCCAACCACGATTTAATCCTAGGTATAATTACTAATAAACCGAACAATAGCAGGCAAAGTCACGCGGTCGGATAATAACTTTTAAGTAGCAGACGGTTTCAATTCAAAGTTTTGAAGTGAAGGGCTGATTTATGTAGGTAATCTGTGTATTATGGTGACCAGCACGGATCTCCTGATCTACGGATCTCCCCTTTATTGAATCCGTGGTGGTTCAATAAGCCTCCTCTTAATTGTATCTGTGAACTCAGTATTGTAAACAAACAGTCGGGTATTTAGATAAGGCAAACGTATCGTAACTAGTATGTAATTTGCAAGTAAATTAATTTCAAAATGTATCTAAATTCTTGGGATTAGTTTGGTAACTTAGAATTAAGAATAGGTTTTTGTATGTAAGTAATGTTTGAAGAAAAAAAGCTTCTTTCCTATACAATATATCTTAAATAACAGGCACAATGTAATAAATTAACAACTTCTGGGAATAACTATATATACTATAGTTATACTTTTTTGATCTAGCTGTCATTCGCTAAGTTTGCAGAGAATAACGAGCGAAAAGAAACTTCTTTCCAATACTTCTTTGTTTTGTATCAATCATCTCAGCCTATTGCAGTCCACTGCTGGACATTAGGCCTCTCCCAGGCTGCGCCACTAGTCCTCCGCCTTCCGCATCCAGTCCGTCCCAGCTAACTTCTTTAGGTCGTCCGTCCATCTATCTAGGGGGAGTCCCACACTACACTTGCCGATATGCGGTCTCAACTCCAGGACTCGTCTGCTTCACCGGCTACGGTCCTTCGACAAACATGGCCAGCCCACTGCCACTTCAGTTTGCTTACTCTGCAAGCTATCTCGGTAACTTCAGTTCTTTTCCGGATAATTTCATTCCTGATTTTATCCTTCAAAGAGTCTCCGAGCATAGCTTGCTCTATAGCGCGCTAAGCGATCTTGAATTTGTGGACCAGCACGACCGTCAGTCGTTGTTTTGTATGTTTGGAAATTATTGTCAGCTCATAATGTCTACTACTACTAAGTCGGAAATGAACTAAAACACAATAAACGGGGCGCGAGCGCGTTGACGCCATTGTCGCCTGGAAATTATAGCAATATACAATCAGCTTAAAGAGAAATTACTTTTCACTACTTCGTTTGGTCTGGTTATTGCAAGCGCTTCTGCTAAGCACGAGGTCCTGGGTTCGATTATTAGTTCGGACAAAGTGTTTATTTATTTATTTATTTATTTATTTATTTATTAGGGACATAAAACAGTTACATGCTACAGGAAATACAAAAAATCCTAAAAACTAAAGATCACAAACATGTAACCCACACCAATATCCACGTTTTAACAAAAGAATAACAGACAGTGTTATTTGGTTTTTCCATTTAGAAGTTCTCAGCAGCAACCCGGAGTCTGGATTTGTGCCCGGTTGATGGCAATAAGCTAGCAAGGAGCAGTGGTGGCCCAGTGATATCGACCGCGACTTACGAGTTGTAGGTCGTAGGTTCGAACCCAGACAGGCGCTTTATTTATTTATTTCATCACCACTGCTCTCAAAACGGGAAGGAAAACATCGTGAGGAAACCGGCATGTCCTAGAACCAGAAATTCGATGACATGTGACATCTACGTATACATCTACCAACCCGCACTGGGCCCGCGTGGTGGATTACGGCCCACTCCCTCTCACAGAGAGGAGGCATGTGTCCCAGCAGTGGGAACATTATAGGCTAATTTTGATGATGGCAATAAGCTCGCTCTCTATTACATGGGACTTAAATATAACTGGTGAAACGTGGGTTCAGTGTGACAGTCCATCTACTCGTAGATAAATTCAATTATAAAATAATGCGCAGTTACGCGAGTCTTTCATGCTGTTCCGGTCATGCATCCATTTTCACGTTGTGGAATATAAAAAAAATCACCTCTTTCTCGGTAAGAGTTACAAGCAGCAACAGAAAACAAACCTCAATTGAAAAAAGTAAGTTCATAAAGTAACCCATATCCTTTAATTCAGCCTAGCAGAGTCTTGATCCCTGCCTTAGATATCACCTAAGATATCATCTGGATTCCAGTAACAGCATCTTTTGACGCCTCTGCTTCAGATCGGATTGTAAAAAAGGGATATATAAATACGGTATTACTGGGCTACTTCGGATTCTTGAATAAAGGAATACAGAAAGTATGTAGATATTTGTATTTATTTTTGAACAGTAAACTTGGTATGCCGAAGGTACGCGACCGAAGTTCGACATGATTACACCTGCAATGCTGCCGTTTCAACTTTCTGAATAACCGACTGACTCTTTGACAATTCAAAAGTGCCTGAAAATGGTTTAATTGAAATAAATGCTTCGAGTATGAGTTAGAGTTTATAACAAAGTTTAATTTATTGCCGTCTCCACATTGTACATCAGTTCATACCGCAGTTAAAACCAACTAATTAACTAGTAAGAAGTGTTGTACGAGAAACATTTCTACAATTTATATAATTGTGCTCATTAAAGTTTCTGTAATATACTTCGTGGAAAGTAAAGCACTGCAATATAATGGACTTAAATAATAAAACGGTTACGACTTCTAGTCAATATTATTGTAGCACAATGATAGTTTCGGAGTAAATAAGTTGTAGAGGTGTGGTAAGGTCACATAAAGATGTACGTACAATTTTTTTTTCAGGATCGTCTTCTTCTAAACAAATATTATATTTCAAGTAAGCCATTAGCGTGGATCCACGCAAGACACAATGGATTCGGTATTCAACCGGTTAAAAGGCACTTCTGAACGACAAAATTTACAAGGAAATAGAATTGATTCGAGATGCCCACTCCAAAAGGTAGTATCGTGTGGAGAAGGGTGTACAAAAATCACCACTGTTACACTTTAAAATGTTTTACAATATTTTGTACACGTTAATTGTATATAATATATATTATGTGAAGCCAATGTAACTAGAATAAAATTACTATACTACAATAGGGTGAAAGTATTCCATTTAAAATACTGGTATTCAGCTGCATCCGGTTAGACTGGAAGCCGACCCCAACATAGTTGGGAAAAGGCTAGGCAGATGATGATGATGAATAGGGTGAAAGTATTCATCATTTTGCAATGACTCGTGTTTTTTTTTTTTTCATTTGCAATTTTTTTTTTGTTTGTCCTATTTAAACCAATTTCAATAATAGTGAAAAAATATGAAGAATACGTTCAGAACGGTTTTGGTCAGAAACAGAACTGTTAATCGGCTTTCGTTATTTTTACTTAATTCTATAGACTAGTCTTTCAGACAACATCTAGGATTTTCCGGAAAATAATCCATACTATCCATAACAATATTATAAATGCGAAAGTGTGTCTGTCTGTCTGTTACCTCTTCACGCTTAAACCGCTGAACCGATTTAGATGAAAGGCATAAAGATAGTTGAGTCCCGGGAAAGGACATAGGATAGTTTTTATCCCGATATTCTCTAGCTATAAAAGAAAGACAAAAAAGGGACACCATTTATCTTAAATTTTATTCTGCAATATTACGATAACAGCAATTTCCTGCAGTCATCCCAGCCCATTTCTTTACGATTTTATTAAAGTGAGAGAAGTAAAGATATTTTTAAACGTAATTTTCACAGTGAAAACCTTTAATTAAATGTGCGCTGCATTTTATCTCTACAAAGTATTTAAAAGGAGGTGAACTTCTTTACAATTAGATGGCTGTTAAAACCGTCGTTAAGGTAAGTTGGAGAAATTTCTTGAGACTATCATACGGTATAAAATGTAGCTATCTGCGTCTGTCTGGTGTCTGGTAGTGTCTGGTTGCTATTTCAAATTTTATATTCATATAAATATTTAGAACTTGTATTGTGTATTTATTTTATTTCTTATTTTGTTAATTTTTTATCTCATTGTACGCTGCACCCGGTGACGTCAACACCGGCTGTCACTGGAAACCAGCGCTGGGGTCATGCGATGTGACGCATATTTTCCTCCAACTTGTTCTTTTCTGTTTGTATTCTTTTTTTGCGTCACGTTTACCGCAAATAGACGTATTTTCTGTCTCGTTAGGAATGCAGAGCAAAACAACTGCAGTTCTAGACAAAAGCTCTTGTACTATGGTACTTGGGCTCAACGCAGAATGATCTTATAGAGGTACGAGGAGAGGAACAGAATGTAAAGTTCACTCATACTCTATAGAAATGCGAGGATCCTCCGACCAGGCGGGTGTTGTGTCTGGCGGGCAACTGCCCGATGATTCATGTCGGGCCGTTGTATATATGCTAGTTGCGCGGTAAACTCCGCTTGCGAGATGCAGAAGTTTGTGTGACGTCAGTATGACGCGTAGTTCGCATGGGCTGGTAGTTATCGCTGCAATCTCTTCCGTTCTCTCCTTCCAACCGTCCCGCTATCATTCACCAATCAGGGTTAATCATCAAAAATTTAATTTCCCACATTCTCAAAAGCAATCAACCAACTAATTAACCCTAATCTTCGCATCTTACAATGAAAACCTCATCTTGAAAGGGTTAAGTATGTAAACGATTTCAAAGGAGATAAGGAGTGTTTCGGACTATTTCTCCCGGGCCCTTATTACTCAAGGGTGGGTTCTAAGGCCCACTCTGCCACAATTAGCCGCGGTACAGTTAACTTTTGGGGATAATTTAATTACTCGGCCAATTACGGCTCATATCGTGTTACGGGTTATGGTCGGCGCTATAAAAAAGGGCAAGAAATTTATTACTGTGTTCATGGTGTGTTTTTAGTAATTTTGAAGGTTTGGTAACAGATTTTAATCTAAACGTTTAGTACCTACAGGCCAATAAGATTTACATTCAACTTGCTGACTTAGAAATAATTTACCACAGCATAAGTTATCAATACGAGAAAAGCAGTACAGTCGCCGACACGTATTGACGTAGAGGGAGTAAGATGGCGCATGTACACGTATGTAATTTTTATTGATTGTCATTATTCCATGATTATTGCCATAACAAATTTTTTAACATGTCTGTTTAGAAGTAAACCAAAGAAAGGAAAAACATGTAATGAACATCTATTGCAACTTACGTGCCGGCGACATCAGGTATGTATCTTATAAAAAATGTATTAATGAACCCATTCTCTTTGATATTCGCTCCTCCTCAAGTCGTACTCCTCATTACTGAGGGTCGTGATCCTCCCTTGAAAACACCTTTTCCCTGACGATGTTACGCCATCTCTGTCTATCCTTGCCCAAGTGAAGTGCATCATGAAACTTCGTGTGAAGTGAAGAGCCTATCTGGTCGGACCACCTCTCGGTCTCTCTGATATTAAATAACTGTTATTACAAAACGAACGTCTACACTAGCGATCGATACCATCAAAACTTCAATAGTTTCCAAGATTTATCACCGACGACAATCATGATACGACTGCGTTCACTTGAAATAACAAAAACTATTATTATAGAGTTATTGTTCCGCTAACATCCGACTTCAGAAATTCTACGTCTAACTTTTGAGAATTATTTCTCTATAGCGAAACTTTTATTGAAAAATCAAACTTCAGTGACTTTCACGAAGTAGCGGAGTAGACTAGACTTTCAATTTAAAGCTAAGTTCAGACTATGTTTAGTTCCGGAGATTGGAACGGAAAATAATTTTGATCAAAGATGGTGGATTTATATCCAAAATCTTTTTTCAAAATTATTACACTAGTACTAAAAGTATACAGTTTTTGTACTGGTATCATGACTACCTACTGACATTCTTTATTACGTCGTGAATACTCTTTTGCTTAAAATACACAGCAGCACGACGTGGTATTACATTGACGTGCAAACTGAAACCATGAATTCAGCACAAGACCCCCCTTTTTTTTTAAGGATGGGAAATCATCAAATGACTCCTCCTGCTCTGGGTGGAGCGGAAGGGAGTGTCAGAATCTTACTGACTAAAACCCATCCATGTCCCTTCCTTAGCCCTTTATGTTCCGGGGCAACGGTAATCCTTTCGGACAATTCCGCTGACCCGGCCGGCTTCGGCCCTAATGGGGGGCCATACACTGTTGCTGACATCTCTTTGAGGCGTACGCGCCGTCCGGCACGGGCCTGGTCCTGATCGGATGGTGAGCTACCCATTACTCTCCGTCCGCAGGCCCGCGCCTACGGTGGCCGGGAGTCATCACGCGGTTCCGGCTCCCGACGCCTGGAGCGTCTCCTAGCTTGCTGCTGTTTCATACAAAAGTCAAAAAGTAAATTAATCAGCGCCTGATACTACTCATTACAAGTTTAGACGTGATTAAAAACTTGTCTACTAAAATTACGTCAATTTACATCAGGCGCTGAGTACTTTGACAGGACTAACAAAAAATGTATCTTCTGTCCTTTAATGAAACAGAAAGAAAAAGATGCACTGAAATTCAATTTAGTTTAGTTTGTGAACAAGGGAATCGGCACCATTACCTACCTAAAAGATAATATAAAGAAAACATTTTTCATAAAAAAATGAAAATGATTAATTACAACAAAAAAAGCCATACCTACCCCCAAACCCCAGAAAGGCAAGCTCTTATAACATATTACAGACTTAAGGAAAGAATGTAAATTAATCATCAGCGTAACCGCAAAGGAAACATTGTGGGTTATGAGGATATCCGCAACCCTTTAATCATAATACCTAACCGTGTTTAAATGATAAATGAAAAGGCTTAGGCGCCGCTATTTATGTTGTGTATCTATAAGCGATGACAGATCGAGTATGCACATTTCTATGTGGAGCTCAGTCATCGTTACTTTAATGGGTATTTAGTAAACTTTACGTCGGTTATAAAAAAAAAATCGGCTGTTTCATAGAAAAGCGCAATTCCTACGCGGTCAAAGTGTATGGAGCAGCAATATACTGGATGTTTTTTTACCGTCTCGAAAATTTTACAGAGTGCTCAGCCCATGAATATGAACAACTTTCACAATGGGACCAACACTGGTACCACGAAAAAAAAAACAACTATTTAATACAAAAGTTCAATACCTACTAGACCAAAATTTATGAAAAAGCTGATTAATTACACGACTGCCCAAAAAGGAGTGTATTCAGGGTTGATGTACGAGTATGTTTGTATGTATGCATGTATGTGAGTTTCTTTATTCTACCATAACTTCTATATACCTGAACAGATTTGGATGTATGGGGTATTGTTAGAATCCTTACATCATCCCTAGTGACACCGGCTATATTTTTTAAAATTCAATATGGCGGCAGTATGGCTCCATTTTGAAAAAAAAATTTTCTTCAATTATTACAATATGGGTATCGAATTGAAAGCCTTGATGAGCACATTCCAAATATATATAATTTATGGGCACCAGTTTTACTTAGGTACGGTGTACGTGCAAAACAACCATTTCATCTTTGGCTGTTCAGACTTTAGTAACCACCACTTTAGTACCACGTTTAGTGCTTAAATTAAAGCCACATACCATGAATAAAGCTTGTTACTAAAATGTATAAAAAAAAAACACTACTGCCCTGCCAAAAAACGAACAAAAAAGTAAAAAACAAGTTTATATTTCGTAATTTAAAAATTTGCAAAACTGCATAACAAATTGTCGGCAGTTGTTCTCGTCTAAAAATAGATTCCGTTTGAGTAATCTCTGTCAAAATTCACAATGGATCCTTAAATAATATTGCTTTAACATCTAAAAGGGGTAAGTGTTGCTATTCATGTTGTATATATCTATAAACGATGTGGAGGTCGTGGTTGCTTGAATGTAGGGTCTTTGCTAGTCTTTGGTTTGGCCATTTAGGAGAGTAAATAGAAGGGTATTTTGTAGCGATGGAGGATTAAATGGAAGACAAGTCGAGCAATCAAAATGTTGATTATGATAATGATTAAAGTTTTAGTCGAAGATAATATAGCCAGCATACCCGCGCGCGGTAAATAATTACGTAGTATGGATTCAATCACGTACTTCATTCAAAAGTTCATTTTTGTAACGAAGCTCCTTTGAGTAACGAAAGTGACCTTTATTTATTTTAAACTTTAAAGGTATCTAAAAGCAGTGGTGGCCCAGTGGTAGCGGCTGCGACTGACGAGTTGTAAGTCGCAGGTTCAATCTCGATCAGGCACTTTACTTTGTGTAAAGGAAAACATCGTGTGGAAATCGGCATGTCCTAGAACAAAAATTTTTTAAGAAGTGACATCGACCAACTAGTACTGGGCCCGCGTGGTGGATCTCGGCTCACTTCTCTCTCACAGAGAGGACGCCTGTGTCCCAGCTGTGGGAACTTTATTAGGCTGATAACGCTAATAAGGTATCTTGTTTTGACATCATTTCAATTAACGAATGAATGGTATATTTATTTGCAAGAATAAAAGGTAGCTAACATAAGTTCTTAAGATCTATGGGGTTTCACTATATGATCAAAGGTAAGGAAAAGGTAGGTAGATGGACGGGTGGGTAGGTGGCAGGTAAAGGTATGGTTTCTATTTAATGGTTATGATGTTTCTTTTCTGTTTTTTTCTATGGAATCTATATTTTTCTGGGTTTGTTTTTTGGTTTTAATTTACTTAATTTCCACTTATTTATTGGGTTAACCATTCTACTAAAGGAGAATACACTGACGGATTGCATTCCGACTGTGGGTTACCGGCAGTCAACTCAATGCTTAAGGCAAGCCAACTACACTACAATGTCTTGACAGCTTAAGAGGTGCGGTTGCAGTCGGCCACCTTACTATTATTGTGAGGACTCCTAAAGTCTGTGAACGTATTACACTCGAGGACACACATTTTTGTAAAGAGAAAATGACATAAATATTTGTTTTAAATATTTTTGTAAGTTTTTATCAATTGTTTTGTAACTTTTAATACTGGGGAAAAGATTTGAATGTGTATTCTTTTTTAATGAAATACAATATCTTAAGCCGTATAATTATGTCACTAGATACCCAGCCTTGCTCCAACTATGTTAAGCTATAAGTTAAGATTTGCTTGTAGTGAGATCAATGTCAATATTTTACATAGAGAAACTACCATCTGAAATTCACAATCTAATTTTTTGGTGATAGTTGCAGAAACCCCCCCTCCCCCCTACCAACCCTCCTCGAACCCTTACTCGTGTCTAAGTAATAACCGCCGCACGGGTCGATCGAGCAGGTTAAGCTATGATTGCCGCGGTTGGTCCGTGGATGGGTGACCATCTTTAGACACCGAGAACCCTCCGTGCCTCGGACAGCACGTTAAGCCGTTGGTCCCCGCCGTCATTCGTAGATCTTTGACAGTCGTTACGGGTCGACAGAAGTCCGAAAGTCTGACAACCACTTTCGTGTTACTCAGTAACTGGGTTGTGGAGGTCAGATACGCAGTCGCTCCATGTTAAATATTGGTATTCAGCTGCATCCGGTTAGACTGGAAGCTGACCCCAGCATAGTTGGGAAAAGGCTACTCAGATGATAAGTTGCAGAAACCCTTAGCTCGATCGGTGATCGATGAATTTGAATTTGTGCAAAAACTGCTTTAGGTCCTCATTACAGCTAAGACTTAGAAGACTGGTAAGAAAAAGGAGGTCGTAGACAAATCTATCTAAAAAGGCGATTTATCACGTTAATTGAAACCACGTATTCTACATTACGTATTTCAAACATACAATTAAAATAATGAATAACAATTAAAGTTGTAGCCGTGGGACCTTATTTTTTGTTTGAGTATTTAGCAACATTAAACTGAATTTGTAATTATTTATTAACAATACCATGAATGTTGTGTTAAATTATTGATACCACCACCCCGCGTGTATCTAGTGCGTTTTCGTCAAGGATGATGGTTTATTTCGTGCCAATTGTTAAGCTATTTATTTTGTTTGAAAACATAGTTTCCTATTTCTATTAAAATTATTTATAGGTATTATTATTTTGACAGACTGATATCAACATGTAATAACCGCTATACTGTTTAGGGCTGATTTTACCAAAGTCAGGTATATTTTAACCGTGGAATAAAATTGACATCTGACAGTTCTAGTATGGAAAAACTGTCAAAAATTCAAAACTTATTCTCAGGATAAGACTTAAGTATTATAGGTATAAAAGTTTTGGTAGATGTGATAACCTAAACGACACTCTGTATAAACATTTGTTTAGCTTCAAGCTCTTAAACACTTCACTAACTGTACACTACATTAACAAAACTAATTGCTCTCAACGTTCCAATCATAGCCAACACTAATGATCATTATCAAGTGTCATTAACACAAATGTATGTAAAATTAAATTTTCCGTAGTCATCCGTTTTGGCGTCGACATGTGTTCATTGTGTCGTGGATATGGAGCGCAGGGTTATCACAATACTTAGTTTAATAGATTTGATTTCAGTGTAGCTAACCTAACAGCTGTTGAATCAAAAACAAACCAATATAACCAATATAACCCAATCAACTTTGAACCTTATGCTTTAACGATAAAGTTGAAAATTAAAGAAATTTGACAGATTGTAGTAGCTTGATGTGCTGGCGTCTTTATATTGGTAGGCTGTGAAGCTGAGGTGAGGATGGAGGACCATTGGGTTTCATGTATAAGTACAATGAAAACAAATCAAACATAATTATTATTAGGCACTTTATCTTTTAGGACTGATTTTTCAATCCACAAATAATTTCTTATTTGTAGAATAAAATTGACGTCTGACAGATTTTCTGTCAAAAATTTAAAATTATTCCTCGGATAAAATTATCTGGCATTGTCAATATCAGCCCTTAGATGCGTAACCATACTTGAAAACTACCACCCTGGTACTGTTACACTGCAGAGCAAATACCTCTTTTCATGCTGCTCAAGACTGGTTGGCGATTTCAGACTTATATTAACTATAACTCCAGCTCGATGTTTTTCTTTCACCAACGTCAGTAACGTCCAAGATAAACTCAGAAAGTACACATAAATTTAAAAAGTAAAATTGTTTATTGCCCGCATTTGAACCCACAAGAGAGGGAAGGCCTTTTAACCACTGTGCCATCACGTCATTTAGATTACGAATATCATTGCCAAAGTGTACAGGTATAGATGATGTTTTTGGGATGCATGAAGAAGCCTCCTCGTGTAGCGCAGTTTGTTCCGCCATACTCAACTGAACCGAGCGCGCGGCGCATCCTGGACAGTCACACCCAACACCTTATTTGATTGGCCAATTCTTCCCTTGCGGTGGTAGAGCTAACGTCCGCCTGGTTTGCGATCACCCTACTACTGGAGTCCGGCGTCTAGCAGCCTGCTGTGTTTCGTCGATGCGTGGGAGTACCAGTGCCTTAGGCATCTTCTAGTCACGCTCGTTTCATTATAGACCTCATCCCTTTCCATCAGGCGTGATCGAGGCCAAGAGCGGGCTAAATCAGCAATTAAAAAAATACTATAAAAACGTACTATTTTACGGCTAAAACAGTGATCCGATTTTAATAAAATTCAGTTTACTTAACAGCAGTTGGCTTTAAAGCAGAGCTATAATATTCACGTTTCCAGATGAAGCACTATTTCCCAATTCCTCCTCTCACATTATACCGGCTCGTGTACACAATTTTTCTCTTCAAAAACCTCATCTGCGATATAAAACCACCTCAGGTAGCATCACAATCCTTTACCTGACAACACAGCCTAACAATGCTCCGTAGCCACCAGTACAACCACAGCACCATTTATCACCCTACCCACTGTGAATATTAAATCAACACGTCGGTAGCCCTGTACTCTGTGGCATGGACACATATCTGGGTCGACGTCACGCTCGCGTCCTCCAGCACAATAGATCGGAAAATGTGCGTCGTTTCACATAATCGTCACACGTACATGAGTAAATAGAGGCCTATTCCTCTGTTGTGTTAATCTGATACTGGCAGTGCTATCAATAGAGAAGATGTTGACTCTGTAATCATTGCTGTCATCAAAGTTATATGTACATATCTACTGTTAATGCTGGAGCTAATTTACATAATTATTGACTTCAACGAATGACGATCGATTTTGCCTACTTGCTTAATTTTCCATCTGCGAAATTTATTATACATATACTACTTTACTACTAGCTGCGGTATTTAAATATCGCAGCACTATGCTGATAAGAGCCTTTTTGGTCTCGTCGTTTCCTTTTTTCTCTTGTTTTGGTTGAGTTTAATATAATTTTTAAATGCTCATTTTGTGCTGTTTGTATTTCCAAGGCGTTTACCAAATAATTATTTTTATCTTTCTATCTTTACTTTTAAAACAAGGAACCCGCCTGTTTGTCTGTTTTTGAATTCGTCATGAAAATGAGTAGAGAATATACAAACTAAATTCATGTAAGCGAGATATGTTAATCAACAAACGAAAGTTTAATTGGAAAAAGTAAACTAATTTATGTTATGAAACGCAAGCAACTCGAAGACATTCAAAGTGAAATACATAATACCTTGTCACTTTATTTGACTACATCAAATAAAGTGACTATCTATACAAATAAATAAAAATTGAAGTGTCTGTTTGTAATACCAAAATAACAGCTTTTTACTAAATGCATATGAAACGGTACGGTACATATATTATAATAAAAATCAATTTAAAAAAATCTGTTTGTTACGGTTATTCTCCGAAACAGCTGGACCGCTTTTGACGGGAATTTCACTGGCAGATGGATATTATACTTTTTGTCCCGGTTGCAAGTTCCCGGGGCATGATTTCCGACATCCACGCGGGCTAAGCCACGGTAAAAAGCTAGTTTATGATAAAAATATAAGTATCTAATCAGTAGGAAGTTGTGGATCGATTATAAATAATGCCAAAAAACAGTCATCACTAGAAGTTAGTGCAACATGCAAAAGTGTTTCATGAACAAATAGCCACTAAGGAATTACAAGATAATAATCAGCACCGTTGTCATCATTACGGCAAAATTATTTGATCATCAATCGTCTACAAAGTGCTGGCTATCATTATAGTTTTCAATGACTGTTCTGTTTTCACAAGCATAGTCGGGGATTCACATGATGAGACAAGGTTTCCCTAGCGACGCCATATTTTCAAACAAGTAAATCCAATCACATTCCGGCTGTCCAGATAAAGAGATGTGATCGTTTCATATTTAAATTACGAATTATAAGCTACAACGATCACACGCGGTGGCGCGGTCGTAATATGTTGCCCACATCATCCCGAGGGCATTACTAAATAGATCTAACATTTGCATTCCTATGTTTATATAGGGTAACCAACTGCCTGTTTGTGCGAAGTGCAAGTACCTACTCGTAGGGATGTGAATTTAGTGAGGAAAATGGGTTTTTCGACGAAATGAAGGTTTGTAGAACGTGCTGAACAAATAATTGAGACAACATATGGATGTTTGAGAGGCTTGTGACTAAGTAATAACAGCCGGACGGGTTGATCGATCAGAATAAGCTACGCTTGCCGCGGTGGGTCCATAGATAGGGGGACCATCTTTACATACCAAGACCCCTCCGTGCCTCGGAAAGCACGTTAAGCCGTTGGTACCTTTAACATTTGTGGATCTTTGACGGTCGTTACGGGTCGTCAGGAGCCCGAAAGTCTGACAACCAGTCTTACTAAGGGGTGCCTATCATATTACCCAGTTACTGGGTCGCAGAGGTCAGACAGGCAATCACACCATGTAAAATACTGGTACCCAGATGAATCCGGTTAGACTGGAAGCCGACCCCAACAATGTTGGGAAAAGTCTAGGCAGATGATGGTATAATGTCCATGATGTCAATGTCCATCGTGGCCATGTGACCACGTCATAGTTTCAAGACCTTCTCCTTGATGATGTTCCTCCGTCTGCTCCTACATTTAGCACCATGAACAGCTTCAGAGATTTTGATATTTAGCTAGAATAATAGTAGTCCCATAAACTGAGCAAAGAATTCAATCATAAGCGGTGCAAGAAATAAGTATTGTGAATACAAGGTATGTGTCCTATATTATTTTTGTTTTTATTCATTCCCAGGGCAGTGGCCCAGTGTGGAAAACATCGTGAGGAAACCGGCATATCCTAGAACCAAAAATTCGAAGACATGTGACAACCCGCACTGGGCCCGCGTGGTGGATTAGGGCTCACTCCCTCTCACTGAGAGGAAGCCTGTGTCCCAGCAGTGGGGACGATATGCACTGATAATGCTAATATTATTCAGTAGGTACAACTCCCCAAACACGAGTTTGTCTCATCACTATAATCATAAAATGTCGGCAACGATCCCGCTATCTCTTCACACTCGCAGTTTTCTTTGTAAGCGTAAAAATATATGAAATATTTATGTCTCATTGGTTTTTTATGGTTCACTCATGTACCAAAACGAGGGAATTACTCTTTTTTACTAAGTTCATGAACGTGGAACGATGTTCTAGAGGTGCTGATTATTTTTAGGGTTCCGTACCTCAAAAGGAAAAAACGGAACCCTTATAGGATCACTCGTGTGTCTGTCTGTCTGTCCGTCTGTCACAGCCAATTTGCTCCGAATCTTATGGACCGATTAAGTTGAAATTTGGTACACATATGAATCTCTGTGACCCAAACACAGACGTGTAACGTAAATAAATGAGTTTTGAAAATGGGAGTCATTTTTGAGGGGTAAATAGACAATTAAAAAAATAAAGATTCGCAATCTGTACCGTGTGACATATCAAATGAAAGGGCTTATCGTGAGGATCTCAAATATATCTCATATATATATATATTTTTTCATAATTTTAAAATAAATTGTATTAAAGTTATTTAAGACAATAGACGGAAATTTACCATTCCCCCCCCCTTATCTCCGAAACTACTGAGCCTAAAATTTTGAAAAAAATACAGAAAATAGTTCTATACCTATAGATTACAGGAAAATTAATAAGAAGTCTATGATCTTGAAACAACATGGTAAATCTCTCAATATTGTGCGTACAAACTTACATTTTCAGTCGGAATGTATGGGAGAACATGTTTTTCAACTACAATGTTAAGTTTGTTCTTGGGATAAATTCATTCCAACTACGGAACCCTTCATTGTGCGTGGTCCGACACGTACTTGGCCGGTTTTTTTTTAGATAGCGGCTTATAAACATTCCCGGTATTAATACTAATAATATAACATTTACTCATCTGCCTGTTTTTCCCTACTATGTTGGGGTCGGCTTCCAACCTAACTGGTTGCAGCTACCAGTATTTTACATGGAGTGCCTATCGGATCTTCACAACCCAGTCACTGGGTAACACGATACCCCATTTGGTAAGACTGGTTGTCAAAATTTTGGGCTTCTGACTATCCGTAGGAACGACTGTCAAAGATCTACGAATAACAGTCGGGATCAGCGTTATTCCAAGGCACGGAGGGGTCTCAATATGTAACGGACGGTCACCCATCCAAAAACCGACCTCGACGAGCGTAGCTTAACCGTTGATTGACCCTCGTGGCCGATAGAATTTAGCCACGACCCCCAAGAATATTACGTTTACTACCAGCTGCGAAGCCTCCAATATGAACATTTTACAGACACATTCTCGTACACAATCGCATGCTTGAACGTTCTCATAAGGTGCTTTAAAATGTTAACTTAAAATGTTTTCAGTTAAGCTTTAGAAATAAAATTTTGATCTTATATTTACTGTAAGCTTCATCAGATCTACATAGGCAAGGGATTGAAGTTGTTTAAAAAAAAATATGGCGTGCTCTAGATTTATCTATCTATCTACAAATTAAATCCTGCTCGTTGATAAGCGCATCATTTGTATTAGGTTAGATTTGGTTAATGATTGTTATAAAATGTTCTTAATAGTCTAAATTAGGGGACTAAAAAAGGGACTTTAACTAAAACTGAAAGGGCTTATTTCTATGGATTGAAATTTAGACAGGACTACACACGTCGGATCAGATAGTGTTCTCATTAAAATAATAACAAAAAAAATATAGGTACAAAAAAATTATATCAACTGTCATACAGCCCCAGTTTAAGCAGTTATCTACTGGGTCTGCCTAAACTAAAGTTGCAAAAGAACTTGTGTCGGAGCTATCTTACTCTTCTCTTAAGTGTTAACTTAGCAATGATGAAGTTAACAAGTAAATAGGATTGAAGAAAAAGTAAAAATGTAATAATAGAAATAAATTATTTAATTTAGCAGCTCTTGGTGTATACGTGCAACGCCTTGAGGAAACCGGCATGACCTAGAACCAAAAATCGAAGACCAACCCGCACAAGGCCCGCGTGGTGGATTACGGCCCACTCCCTCTCACCAAGAGGAGTTCTGTGTGCCAGCAGTGGGAACATTATAATCTTATTATGATGGTATAATTTATACGTGTGTGTGTGTGTGTGTGTATCTATGTATCGAGTGTGTGTAAGTAAGTAAAGTCAGACATTGTTTTTCATTTAATTCTATTCTTCGTGATGACAATGCATTGCTTTTCCACTACATTCTACCATATTAGCCATAAAACTTCCACGCATATTATATCTACATACGTTTTTAAAGTATTAGGGTCAGAATGACGTCAAGCTAGGAAGTTGGT
Organism: Gortyna flavago; assembly: GCA_963669345.1. Taxonomy (NCBI): domain Eukaryota; kingdom Metazoa; phylum Arthropoda; class Insecta; order Lepidoptera; family Noctuidae; genus Gortyna; species Gortyna flavago. The sequence continues at coordinate 5,449,575 of OY770129.1, read as the reverse complement.
CGAGAGTCGCCGTGCCTTTGCATAACAATTTCAGCTTATGCAAGTCTAGATTAGGTATTGGTTTGACCTATATACAGCCATAGGTTTTATGTCTTTAGATCTTTGTTTGACTTGTAAGCTGAAAAGACAAGAATATACGATGTTATGTCTTCTATATGTTTACATATTAGAGCCGCTTTCTGATTCTGTCTGTGTGGCCGCGTTTGCTACGGATTTTGATGCGGTTTTCATAACTATTTTGAGAATTGAACCAGAAAAAAAAATTATACGTATATATTATAATAAATAGTATATATGTGTATCTATCCTATTTATGTATTTTTAATATTATTATTTTTTAATCATTGTTCCTCTCAACCAAAGCACCTGCTATCTAATCTCTTCACCACCCTTGGTTGACTGGTAGAGAATGCCTAAAGCATTAAGTCCACCTATATACCTTTTTTGTGCGAGAAGTTTAAATAAATAAAAATAAAAGAAGAAAGTTTATGTGTATAATACATTAGTTTTAAAGAAATCGCGTTATTTTGTCAGGTCGTAATAACCGTGAGAAACAGGGGCGGGTCGAGTGCTGAATATTATGTGGTGTTATTTATAAATTAAATGACAAGCAGGCGTACTCAGCCGTAGACTTTAGAAGTCACTTTCACCATATTATTATTTGACCTTAACTGCCCCATTGGTCTCGTAGTCGCAAGTGCGACTGGTGAGCGTGGGGTCCTGGGTTCGATTCCCGGGTCGGGAAAAATGTTACTGAGTTTTTCCATTAGGAATTTCTTAGTAACAGCCCGGGGTTTGGAAGTTCGCGGTGTGATACCCTCGTGCCTCGGAAAGTACGTTAAGCCGTTGGTTTTGCGCCTGATCTCTCTCGTGTCTCGTGTCGGATTGCCGTCCAATTGGACTATGAGAGTGAGGGAAGTGGGAGTGCATCTGTGTCTGCGCACATACTTGTGCATTATAATATCTCCCGCACCGAAGGCTAGTCTCAGTTGAGATTGGCCACCGCGGCCGAAATACAGTCTGGAGGACTTTATTATTCATCTTGTGATTTTAATGTTATTTTGGTGTGACTTGGGATTATCACTCCAAGGTTTATCTTATAAGAACAAGTCGTTTTAAATGACTACATTTTATACACAGCACGAAGTATTAAAATATATCCTAAAACATTTTGTTCGAAATTAATTAATCTTACTAACTCACAAGATATTATTACTAAATTGAATGATCCAATCCTTAGAAACAAACAGAATATTCGTCAAAACTTCGAGACATATTGGTAAACTAATACCAACGAAGTAATAACACGACATTGAAGTAATTAAAGTTCGTAGAAACTATGATCAAATATCGTACCTACCTACGCACAACTTTTACGGATTCATTTTCCTACATCAGGAACATTTTATATAGCTATTTAATCCTTATTTTCTAGATCATTAAATCCAATTTTTTACTAGGTATAATCAACCTATAATGTTTCCACTGCTCGGACAGAGGCCTTCTGTTTTCGAGTGAGAGTGGGCAGTAATAAACCACGCGGGACCAGTGGATGTCACATGTGTTAGAATTTTTGGTTCAACGACATGCCGGTTTCCTCACTATGTTTTCCATCACCGTTTTGAGAGCGTTTTGGTTCGTTTTGAGGAGTAATTACATGCATAACCTAAACACTAATGTTAGTACATACATGATATTGTGAAATCCATTGTTTATGATATAGGTACTAGCGGCCCGCCCCAGCTTCGCACGTTTATATACACTTTCTATTTGTTTATATACACTCGGTAACTACTTTATTCCGTAGGGACTATCAATTTAATTTATTAAAACTGTTTTCTTTATTCCTAACTCCTATCTGAATACGTGAAACCTGAAGTGAAGAATTTTTTTTTTTCTTTCACAGATTGATTCTATGTGCAATCGATCGTCGGACCATAAGCGAATTCGTTCCATGACAAATGGCGATATAGAAGAGCAGCCAGTGCTGCTCCCCCCACTTATAGAAGAAGGTCCTCTTCAGCCTTTTCACCATAAATGTTGGATTTAACATTTCAGTTAACTAGTAAGTTTGGATGCAGCTTTTAAATTCTTGAGTTCAGACATTACCTGTCTCAATAAACCGCTGGCAAATTTATACAATGAGAACAATTTTGATAGTGTCTACATAACCTGCAAAGGAATTAATTTGAAAAATAAACCACACCGATTAGATTCGGAAAACTTCAATTAGGTACTTTTAAATGAAGTTAAATCTATCATATTTATAAACGCCTGAGCGACATCTCGTCTAAATTGCATTTTAAATAAAACATTTGCACAAAGCCGATGAATATCAAAGTACCAGGATTTCATAACATAGAGAAGGGTTATATTTCTTTTCAGCGTCCCGGCTTCCCTCAGATTTGTACCCTTCATTTCCAAAACGGGCTTTTGTTTGATTTAACGACGGCGAGCACGCATTTGGCCCTTGTTCCGGGATAGGGAATCCCGGACGTCCGAGCCACAGCCGTGATTTTTTTCTTTATATTTAAAGTGTTTCCATCCAGGCTTGTTGGACACGTGTACCTCGGAAATCCTCACTTTGCCCTGATGTTATGAGATCTTCGTAATCCCAAGTTTAAACAAGTCTGCCTTTGTTTGTACAAAGCTCAATTACGGTCAAACGTAGATTTCGTCCAGTGAGCTTGTTTCAGTAATGAGAAAAAGTGTTTATAAATATTTTCAAAAGTGCCTTATTGTAGTTTTTTTAGAAGTATTTTTGTATTTCTAATCGTATTTGTGAATATTGCGAATTTTTATTCTATTTTCTTTTAAAATGTTTTAATTATTTCACTCAATCAATCAATCAAAAGTCATTTATTCAAATTAGGCTGAGAATCAGCACTTTTCGAACGTCAAAATTACAAAAGACAGTCCCCCAAGACGCCCGCCCGTCACCACTTCGTAGTGCTTTCGCTGGGGAGATGAAGTGGCGCAACAAACTCCCCAGCAGCACAGCTGTCTGTTCAGTTAGAAAATACTTGATTGTATACAATACTAGGTTATGTGCTAGTGCTGTGCACTTATGTAAGCGATGAATCTACGATTCCTAAAACAAACTCTATTTGATTCTTTTTGATGTACCTATCTATGTTTTAGTAAGTTAGTCGTTAAAGTGCCTTAACATCATCATCTGCCTAGACTTTTCCCAATTATGTTGGGGTCGGCTTCCTGTCTAACCAGATGCAGCTGAATAGCAATATTTTACATGGAGCGACAGCCTATCTTACCTCCACAACCCAGTTACTGGGTTATACGATACCCCTTGGTATTAAGACTGGTTGTCAGATTTTCGGGCTTCTGACGACCCGTAACGACTGTTAAAGATCCACGAATGACAGCCAACGGGACCAACGGCTTAATGTGCTTTCCGAAGCACGGAGGGTCTTGGTATGTAAAGATGGTCACCCATCCACGGACCAACCGCGGCAAGCGTAGATTAACCGGATCGATCGACCCGTGCGGCTGTTATTACTTTGCCTTACCAATAAACAAATAAATAAATTACGTGCTATCTGAGTTACAGTAGTTTATTAATCCTTGTAAAACTACTATAAGCCCTAGGTATCTATAACAGATGAAACACACACGGACAGTTTAAAAGTGATGACGTCAGTAATAATCCATATTCTATTTAAAACAGTTCTATTTTAGTTAATTTCGAGTACAAAGTTGAAGATAACATTTATCTCCAACCCCCAATCCCACGCATTCTACGAAACTATAATCCCAGACCAGACAGAAGTCAAATAACTTAATTTAGACACACGAGTATTAAATTACCTGAAGACCTAATAATAACTGACGGGCAAAGGTCACTTATATATATGTATATACAGGCTGATTTTGAATTAATTGGCAATCTTTTTGGAGGTAAAAAAAGTATTCATGAAAAAAAGCAAATTTTAATAATATGTTACGAGTTATTATTATCTAGATATATTAGACTACTTTGAAAAATATCGAAAGTTTGATTTAAAATGCAATCCATAAATTAAAATATACCTAGTTTATTTCACTTATTCCTGCATAATTATGATGCATTAATTATACTTCAGCAGCTATATGTATGTGCATGGTTCCAATTGGTCGTTTCCTATGGAGAAGACGCAGTATGAAACTTAAAAATAATTGTCCTTTACAATGTTTTCAATTATTATGATTCATTTACAATTAGCCATTTCAATTATAATTACAACAATACTAACTACTCGTACAATTTACTCTAGCGGTATCTACAACGCCACATACTGACGTCATGCAAAATCCTGTATCTCGCAAGCAGAGTTTACCGCTACACTAGCATAGATACAACCTCGTATCATCGTTGAGCTCCTCAACTTCTGAGTTGAGCTGCACGATTTTGACAAATGCTTGCACTGACTGGACAGGTCCGCTCAATCTGTGTGGTTCTTTCCTCAAAAGACCATTTCAGACACCAATCTACATGGTCTTCACATGATCTGACCAAGATTATGTCTGGACTTTAAAAGAGACTGTGACCTCTGAGTTTGTTTCGGCCTTTCTTCTTAGAATAGTCAGATAGGAAACGCCGACCTCATCTAGTTTAAAAAAATATGATTGACGTGTAAAAGTGTTTGTACAAACCTACTTACAGAAAATAAATCATTTATCATTTATCATACTTCTGTATTACAATTAGTATACTTTTATGACAATTTATTAAATCGATGCAGTAAAAGAGAGAAACAAATCAGAATGAAGAAATGATAAGGTATTCAAAGATGTTTATATACATACTTCCGCCCCATAAAGATTGCCAATAAAATCAAAGTCAGCCTGTATAATAGCCCCTATTAGTTAGTTCAAACGTACGATTTAGATATCAATGAATATTGACAGGCACAAACTAAATCAACTATTACAACTGAACATAATGGGCGTCGATTGCGATGAGCCATTGGCTTATTATGAATTATTGAATTGGTATAGTTTTATGGAATTAGATATTTATACGTACAGATTTTGATAATATTGATTAGTTATTTTATTTACTCACTTAAAATTTTTGTACACAAAAAGGTACAAAGGCGGTCTTAATCCGTTAGGAATTCTCTACTAGTCTACCAATGGTGGCAAAAAGTTAAGATGGCAGGTGCTTTGGTTGAGAGGAACAATGATAAAATAATAAATAATTTTGTTGCATCTGACAGTGTTTTGATCACATAAGAATACAATATCTATAAGTAGGTAAGTAAAGCTTCGACAATGACATCAATGTTCGTTAGAGAATTGACAGAATAAAAATGTCACCTTTAGTAGTTTTTCACATTCTTCCAAAAAAAACTAAAGCGCAGCACAAACACGTAAAATTATACTTTACACATAACGATTACCCCGTTTATTACTCAGAGTGAAATCCAGTTGAAAAGTCGTTGGCACGAGCGAGTGTAAAAGGTAACAAACAGAACTTTTCTCTTGTAACATGGCAAAGTGCTTTGACTAAACCAGCCCCCAGCCTGTAGCCTCAGGGATTAGAGACGCTTCTTGAAAAATATGTTCCTGGTTTAAATTTTTGTTTTTTTTTGTTCCACCAAAAAGTATGAACGCGTTTTTATGATTTTTTTATCTGTAAATTATTAAGAAGTGATAGCAATTCGAAAAGGGAACACTCGTGTGTTTATTCGTTATTCGAATGATGTTTCACGTTTCCACGCCCCGGTTGTTTTTTGTATGCAAAATGAAGAGCAAAAAATATTTTTCCATTCCGATTTCAGCTTAAAAGGAAAACATGGATGAATCAATCATTATTTTGACGAGTTTATGTTGAAAGGAGAGTAAACAAACTATACTTTTGCCGCAGTTTCTGTTATATTGACAAAGTATCGACATTGTTTTACCGGAGACTACCTATATGGAACTTTAGTGAATACTGTGAATAGTCTTTTCATTGAGTTGGGGGTTTCAGCTTTTGTTTAGGTATTTATCTATTTTATTACTTTCAACGGTAATTTAAACCAACAGCAAGTTAATCCTAACAAAGATCTTAAAATCAACTTTTAAAAGAACGAAGAACGAACGAAACGAAGTAATTTTTACCAAAATTTTAGCTGAACATAATATTATACGTTTTCGGTTTCCCAATTTTCACTCAGAATTTCAGCGGGAAGGCGTGCCGATACATACATTAGCAGCCTCAGTTTGCGACATCGCTAATTTCTCCACGACCAGCCCGTCACCATTAATGATAAACGACTCTTCGAATAGTCAAAGAAAATTGATTTTACATTGAAGACGGTTCTCAAGCTGCGCGCGCTTACACGGGCAATTTTACTGGAAAAAAAATTGCCGAAAAATTGCCCGTTTTAAATAACCGAACAATGTAATGTAGTTCATTGAATTGAACTTGTTACGCCTAAATTGCCTATCACTTTTCTATAAACCATACAGTACCTATATCACCATTCAAATGCTCATATCCCAATTTATTTGGGGTCAGTGCAACATGTCTTTTTCTTCCATACTTGTCTATTAGTCGTCATATCGGTCCATACATATTAAATATGTATTGGTAAATATGGCCTTGCTTAATGTATTAAGTTTTTCCATATTACTTTATATTCTTCCATAGTATCCACCAGTCAACACTGGGCCCTCGTGGTGGATTACGGCCCTATCTCTCTCACAGAGGAGGCCTGTTTCCTAGGCTAATTATGCTATAGCTGCATAGTAATATGGTAGTATCTCTACCAACAACTTCTATAATTTTGGAATTACCGTAACGTCATCATAACTCAGAGAGCAGTGGTCGCCCAGTGGTAAGGATCCCGACTTACGAGTTGTGCGTCATGGGTTTGAACTCAGGCACGCGCTTTACTTTGTGTAATTTATTTCATCACCACTGCTCTCAAAAAACGGTGAAGGAAAACATCGTGAGGAAACCGTCATGTCTAAGAACAAAAAATTGGAAGACGTGTGATATGTAGTACCCGCACTAGGCCCGCATGGTGGATTACGGCCCATTCCTTCTCACAGAGAAGAGGTCTGTCTCCCAGCAGTGGATCGTTATAATATATGATGATTATGTATTAAAACTCAAGAATTGCGCAACATTAGTTGCTCGTGTGCGCAACCTTCATGTAGCCTAAGTACGCGTCGCATCGTTGCGAATAAGCGACGGTTATAAACTAGGCAGTGGCGTAACTATAGGGTGGTATTGGGGCAAAATGACACGGGCCCCCTCTGGCTGCACAGGAGGATCCTAACATAAGTTTATAAATGCAAACTTTTTTTGTAAATGCGCAACAAAGGACATTTGACCTCAGGTTTCGAACATTTTGTACTTTTTATCCCACTGATTCTTTAATTTTTTGGACAGTACCTCATGCTTAGCAGTAGCACTTACGACCACTAGACCAACGAAGCAGTCAGGTGTTACATTTTGTAGGGGAATATATGAAATCTACGTGGAAGAAGTCGCGGGAGAAGTGCCAGTAAAAAAATAATATAAAATTGGTTGAGCTTCTTTACAATACTTTACATTAAGGAAGGGCCCAATCCCTTGAATTTGCCACGTTCCCCAAACGGTATAGTTACGTCACTGGAACTAGGACACGATAGATAATACAATCTGTCAAATTTTTTTGAAAGATTTTCAACTTTATCGCTAAAGCATAAGGTTCAAAGTTGAATGGGAAAATTTGACAGTTTCGGGTAGGTTAATGTGCTGGCGTCTGTACTTATTTACATAATGTGTTTGTGGAAGTGAGTAGTGTAACAAGTTTATCTAGCTGTTTGTGCACATTGAGTTTTATGAGCCAATGCATAAGTGATAAGTTATTTGTTGGTGGAGCCTGAATAGTGACAATCCCGTATCTACAAGGTTAATTTTGCGCGTGGCCAAAATTTTTTAATACATTTCAAGTGACATGATTTCGCACAATATTTACTAACAGCGCCCCCCTGTCAACGTCATTTGAGCGCCAAAATATCCTGGTACAGTCCTTACAAAGCTATTTTACCTCTGCCAAGCTGCAACCCAACAGCAACCTTATTACAACTATAATAAAGATCACTGTGATTTTGACAGACTTGACAGTTGCAGCAACCTTATAGTGACGAGATTAAAGATCACTGATATTGACAGTGATGCAAAATCAGAGGTAAAAATAACTGTGAATGGACCTTAGCAGTGTATCATGAGAGTATCTATTAAAAAAAAAATGTCTGATTTTATTGACGATCTCCAACGAAGCGCTGCTCTATGTTTACAATAAGTTAAGCCTTGGTTTCCAGAGGGAATAAAAAAGCTTAGTAGAACAACGTAAAACAAGCCTTTTCACTTAAGCCACATTTTCCAAGAAGAGCGCTTCCGTCATAATTATTATGTCTGTCATGAAAATCTGTAATTTTCACCTGTATTTGACATTAAGATGTCAAAAACACTCTGTATTTGAACAGCCGTTTATAAATTCGGTTGATTTTTTTTTCCGGCTTCAAAAAATGGAGGAAGTTATATGCCGTATTATTACTGAGTGATTGTTTACCGCTTTCTTAGGATACTGAAAGCTTATTACCTGTCAATAATACGGTGTTCATTTAGATTAAAATTGCACTAAGATAGATAATGATTACGATGACCGACAGTTAGTGGTTAGGACAATCGAAAATATTATATCTCTGAATATATAGTGAGACAATGTTGTTGCTCAACTCAGCCTATCGCAGTCCACTGCTGGACATCGGCCTCTCCCAGGCTGCACCACAGCACCCTGTTCTCCACCTTCCGCATCCGGTCTGATCCGGCCACCTTTCTAAGGTTGTCGGTCCATCTATCCGGGGGGCGTCCTACACTGAGCTTGCCATCCCTACGCTGTCTCCACTCCTAAAAAAAAACCGGAAAAGAATTGACATATCTTGCAGAGTAACCAAGCTGAGGTGGCAGTGGGCCATGGCCATGTTTGTCTTAGAACCGATGGCATGAAGCAACGATGTACAGACGCCAGCACATCAAGCTATCCAAAACTGTCAAATTTTCCCAAACAACGTTGAACCTTATACTTTAGCAATATAGTTCAAATACTATTAAAGAAATTTGACAGATTGTAGAGCTTGATAGTAGAATTAATTTTAACTAACAACAAACATTCATAATCGAAAATGGGATGAAAGATTTATTTTCGTTGGATCCCGCTTTTGAATCCCGTTTTTAAGGTATTAACGATGGGTCCCATCTCGTTGCAACAGAGTTACCCTACTTCCTGAAACTAAAAAAAATACACGTCCCCGAAAAATATTCAGAAGAAACCAATTTATGTACAGTCGCGCTTTGGTAGACTTTCCCATAATTTCGGGTTTACTCTCAATTTTTATTAATCCCAAATACAGACTTTTCATTTTACGAGTAAGTATAACTCTCTCCATTTTGTTGGTGAAAAGCTTCTTCACGGGAAGTAATTGTTTGCAACTGAACGATTTTATTGGTTTGCATAAGGCCCTTTGTACACGGCACGGTTTTTTTGCGGTACGGCGTATAAATTGTCCTTCAACAAGCTTCCATATTGATCCATACAATACTGACGCCGTGCCTACACACGGCGAATAAACTGTAGTTTATGACGGAAAGAAAAGTCGATTTGCACGAAAAAACTCGCCCGAAATGGGCGAATCGTCACCTGTTAATAATTTTATATTTTTTGTATTGGCGACTCGCACGAATTGGCACATTTTATATTGTATGCAATGAAGTATAGAAAAAAGGACTAGCGCGCAGAAGTGATAAGAGTTTCTGCGAGTCGCCTCTCGTATTTAGTAAAAATAATATTACGCCTGTTTCGGGCTAGTTTTTTCGTGCGAATCAACTATTATGCCTTTTATTTTAGTGTTTAACAGTGGGAACTTGTAAATAGTCTTCAATTTCATATTTTTAAGTACATACACTGTATAAGTTAGCTTTAAATTTCCCGAATAAAATAAAAATAAATAAATAACATGAAACAATAATAATTACAAAGCAATCACTGTGATTGACAAACTCAAGAACTATTAAATCTACGTAAAATAATATCAATACGTAATGAAATGCCTACATCATTCGAGCTCTCTGATCCACAATAAACCAATTAAATAATTAAATTCAGCATAACAGCTAATGTTATGAGTCAAACAGCAATATGATTGCCATTATCCATTAAACGGTACTTTGGAATGGAGTCTAAATCAGTATTGTTGTAATTAAATTAGTCCGCAAATGTTCACAATTGATTATTATGGATATTTGGTTTGAACGGTGTTAGGTATAATGCACAGTTTAGTCGCTTGTTATCTACTTACTACCATAGTATTTAACATAATCAGCCTATAATGTTCTCACTGCTGGGACATTGGCCTTCTCTCAGTGAGAGGGAGAGGGCCGTAATCCACCACGCAGGCCCATCCACTAACCCGCAAGGGGCCCGCGTGGTTTACCCATAGTATTTGGTGATACACTTTTTTTTTTTTTGTTAGCATTAGCTGTCTCACTGCTGGAATACAATATTACAGAGTGTACATTGCTATACCTAACGATATCGTAGTGACACCAATACCGTAAACATATTTTCAAAATGATACTTTCACAGTCCCGTATTCATTCATTAATAAATATTATTATACACTAGCCCCCTTACTAATAAACGTATTATATCAGATGAATAGTTAGTTAGTTAGTACACACCGATTTCTCTCTTTCAGTCGTCAGTAATTTGACTTTCGAAAGAAGAAGACAAAGCGTTGTGTAACTATACAGAGGCCATACAACGTTTATTAGTAAGAGGGTAAGTATACTTTGACCACAAAGCGTGATATTATCGTTACGTTTTGTTTCCTCGAAGGGTTTGGCAGAGGCGTACCTAAGTACACCCACATTTTACTGGTACTCATAACACAAGCTAGATCTTACTTTGAGTACCAGAGTTCAAAATACGCTAGTTTTTTAATTTTCTGGTAACACAGTTCTTAGCGTTTCATAATTACTAGTAGTATTGTTCACTTTTATGCGAAATAAAGATTTTTTTTTATTTTTTATTTCGCCAGTTATGGTTCAGTCCCATGTAATAGGGGGCGAGCCTATTGCCATCAACCGGGCACAAATCCAGACTCCGGGCTGCTACTGTAAAATTCCGAAGAGACGAAAAGCGACTTTAATTTATAATTATGATTTATTCTCCGTTCGTCCTGAAGTATAACATGGCGATAATCTATCGGGTGCTGCCTTTAACAACGTCGTTGGGCGCCATATCTCAACAATATTTGGGCCATCACTCGTAGCTATTACCTACACGTTTGAACTCATGTGAACTTTATTTTCTTGTTGCGCTTTCTTATAGATGTTTTAATAATATTATGGTGTGATAGAAAATTCACCATACCAGCCTAGTAGGTCCTTTGTTCACGCCACGATTTCATTACGGTACGGCGTATAAATCGCACTGTAGGAAAGACGTATTTTTCAACAAACCTCCATAGTGATCCATACAACTCTGACGACCGTGCCTACACACGGCGATTAAACCGTAGTTTTTGACGACAAGAAAAACGTGTGTGTACAAAAGGCCTTACTGTCTCACAGCAGGCAAAAGCCTTTCTCATACAGAGAAGGCATGAGCCATCACGCAGAAGATAATAAATTGCTTTGCTTTCTAAAGTTTCTTTGCTTGTAGAGAAGGCCAAATAAAATACACGAATACGGCTATTAGTTTGGAAATTGTCTTTATTCATAAAGTAGGGTTTCATGGATTCCATTTTAATGGAAATATACATATGTACGTTGAACAGCAGGCTCCTGAACTAAGTAAAAGGATACTTGTGTATTAAGAGCCAAAGTTCCTCAAAACATTGATTAATACAATAATCAGGTTAAAGTGACATATTAATTACATGTTTCAGTATTGAGAAAGGTATTCATGAGGTGATCGGTAAAATATGTCCTGCATAGTCGTAAGACAAATTCTGCAACCAGTAAGCTTTGCTTTCAGTGTAAACTTGGTCAACGTGTATCAATTAACCGATGTACTTTATTATAAAGACGAGCGCTTAGGACGGAGTAAAGGCTACTAGCAAATGATTTTTCAAAGTAAATACATTAAAGTTGAAAAAACGGTAAATTTTGAGGTGATATCCTGCCTGACAGATGAAGAAAAAAAAAGTAAACAAGTTCGTTGTAGGTATGCTGAAGGAAAAATATAATACCGTTTATCGGTCAGTAATTTTTTTATTAAAATCATGGATTTACCTTTTGTTCAAGCTATTAATTATTGAAGGTTTTTACGAGGGTTTTCATTTTTATTATTTTCACTGTGGGGTTTAATGAGTTTTCATTTGAGTATTTGTTTAAGTTTAAATTATCGGTTTTAAGACTTTCTAAGGATTTATTTATTAACAACACAAAGATAATATTTAGACCGGTATTATTTCATGTTTTAGCTCAAACTCAAAAGTTAAACAGAAAAATAAAGAGGTGAGAGGATTAGGGAGGAGGGGTTGGTGGAAAGGTCTTTTATTTTAATTTACTCTTTTATTAATTTACTTTATTATGTGTAGAAGTCACCGTATGATTGTGAACACCGTTAATTTATCTCGCGAGATTTACAATATATGTCAACTGTCGATATATTGTGAACTGTTGGTACTGCTTACAATATAACGTTTAATTTTCGATAGTTAGTAATCTATCCATGAAAAACCGTCAAATTGTGAACGAAACTGTACTTACCGTCGGCGAGTGCAACTTCCAAGTTGGTCGCAGTTACATGGCCATTTAGTATTTGCCCAAGAAGCGATCGAATAATTTAATCTCTGCCTGTAAAACTTTTCTGTTAAAAGTTTTTCACTAAGGCAATACTTATTAAAAATAAAGACAGTGGTTATTATCTAAGTAAAATAAATATTAAAATTTAGCAATGGACGACTGTAGAAAAAAAAAACAATGTGACAAAAGTGCAATGTGTAAGTATACCATTATTATTGTGCCTAAGTTAAAAAAAATTAATAAATAAAATAATATATTCAATGTCGACTTATGACTTACCTAATGTTTAGCACAATCAGGAAAAAACTATTTTGACCTGCCCAAACTTTAGAAATTATAAAAATAAATTTGAAAAATCATTAACAGATAATTTTATTGAAAATTAACCCTATTCGGATCCCACTTAAAGTATCTTATGCGTAAATATTATTTAAGATAAAGGTTTGTCCCATCGTCTTCGCAACGCCAGCATTTCCCGCACTCAGAAAATCGTAATGTTCGCAGATGTCTTTTATGCGCCATTGGGCGTGAAACCTATAGTTGCCTGCAGGCACGACAGAAATGTGAAGGATCTTTCGTATAGAAGGTTACAAGATATTGATTTCAGTTTTGTAGGTCGCGTAGCTGTTACTGCATGCATCAAGGCAGTCTGAAAAGTATTTCTGTATGGAGCAACAAGTTACTTTTCAGTTACAATAGTATCGTGAGTCAGTAACCTATGAGTATACTAATATGTTCTATACAGGGTGTTTCGTAATGAATAGATAACCTCTTAGGGGGTCATTGTACTTATCATTATGAACAACTTTTACTATGGGACCAAACCTCAAATCGCGAAAAAAGTATCAGCTGTAACCTACATTTTGACGAGTTATGCGAACATAAATGTAGGGAACAGCTGATTTTTTTTTCGATTTTCTTTTGACTTGGCCGATAAGATCTAAAATATAGTCATGCTAGCGATACAAAGAAGGCTAGTACTATAGTCTTCTTTCACTATGGGACCAACTCTGAAAACACGAAAATATTTGCTGTTTCATACATTTTGGTCAAGTAGGTGGTATTGAACTTTTGTATTAAACACCTGATTTTTTTTCATGATATATATCATGTCAAGGTATATGCTAATGCTGTTATTTTAGGCTATCACTTTTTGCAATCTCAGTCACCAATCAAGCATTCCGTCCTCTGTGAACAAAGCTTTCATGTGAATTGTATACAGTAATCCATTAAGGAACAATAAGTATATTGATACATAGGTTTCATATACGTGTTGGAATCTGTTCATACTGTCACAGTGTCAATCGTTTGTAGATCATGATAACAGAATGCTACATCAAAGGATGGGTCCATTTGTGTTGTCAACTGATAATTATGTATTATGTTGATACATATTGGATCATAGCAAGTTTTTATCACCGCGATATAAAATTTAAGTAGAATGAACTAAAATAATTAGGTAAAGGAGATTTGCATGAAAATAGGTGACGTGCAATATACATACAGCAGATTTTATCATCGCGGTACTTGATTTATGACTACCTATCTATTCTTATAAACATTTTTAATTATTATAAATTTTAACTATAAGAGTCAAATATGAAATATTTCTTGGAGAAATCCTCTTCAAAATGGGATATAAAACTCCACAATAACTTTGTAACGAATAGTTATGGGATCTTTCAGGGAAAATACTTGTTGTGTATCTTCGACGGAAGGAATAAAAAAGAATTATGATCTCAAGGAGGCAATAAACATAGTAGATTTATAAATTTTCTTTTACCCGATAATAAAATTTATCGAAGAATGAGGCGGGATATTAGTGTAGGCGCACGTCGAATTATGAGCGATAACAAGTCAGTGCGAGCCGAATGAATAATTCAGCGATTCGTCGATCGATGATACGTCGCGAGATTCTTGCCTAATCTCGTCTTACCATAATAATTCTAAAATTTGATGAAAATCGGCAATTTGGACATTTTCCCTGGGGTTTCGCGGAAAAAGGGTATCATGCAAAATTAAGAATTTAATAAAATTTTCATAATGAATAAGCAATAATGTATTTTCTTTTAGTTGTTCAAAATATTTGGGTCAAAAGAGCAAGGAAATTGATGATTACTACCTGGGTGAAGTGAGCGAGTAATCAATCCATTGCTTTGTCCTGAGATGACTTTGAGATCGACAAAAGTCAACCAAAGTAGTGAACCAAACAAAAAACTTCTCTACTGGATAAATATACGTTCATTTAAAAATTTTAAAAGATAAATTTGTAATTTTATACAATTATCATTTTATAATGAAATGATTTATTTACCTCAAAATATTTAAACAAAATTATAATAATCGCAGATATTTGTAGCTCCAACATTTACGGTGTAATTTTAGATACCAAAATACAATAACCTTAATTTGTTGATCCTTATAATATAAAATAGGCCGATACCATTAAAATTATAAACTACTTTTAGAGATATTTCATTCGAAATTCAATGAATTCAACAACAGAAAACCTGAAAAATAAAGCACTATAAACTATTCCCATAAGATCATCACTCACTGCCTGAAGGAGGAAATCGCGAGGAAGACCACGGCGAAGGTGGTGTGACGATCTAAAGAAGTTTGCAGGGCCAACATGGCCAGAGATCGCTCAAGACAGGGTTTGGAAGGAAAAAGGGCCAGCAGTGGGAGACAATAAAGGCTAAAGAAAAAAAAAAACTATTCCCCAAGAAAAGCTTCAGGTATTTACCTAAGTTAGAAGGCAAAGAAAAGACTATTCGTCTATCTTATTAATAGGAACTGGCGCATAATAACATTTAAGTGTAGAAGACTAGCTTCCGCCCGCGGCTTCGCCCGCGAGGTATGTTGATAAAAACTATTGTATGTCCTTCCCCGGGATGCAATCTATCTCTCTGCCAAATTTTATCGAAATCCGTTCAATGGTTTAGGCGTGAAAAGGTAACATACAGACAGACAGACAGACAGAGTTACTTTCGAATTTATAATATTAGTATGGATGTCAACCCTCATTTATGCTCTAGAAAGTCTTATGCAGTTGTTCGTATTCTAAAATAATGTTGGTAGGTTTTATATCTTCGTTCCTTTTAAAGGCTCGCGCTCATTTGGGCGTCCGGCTTTCGAGAGAATGCGTTCTTGATACCCATCAGTTTCATATAAACGAATACGTGTTTTGCGAATTTGACCTTTATTTGTTACTAAAATTGTCGCACTGAGAGGTGTCAGAAATTATGCATGAACCATCACTACAAGCGGGCCGCGAGCCTTATTACACTGGAGTGGAATCAGTTCAAATCCAAATTCAAAGCTTGAATCTGTCCGAAAAAAATACTGCGTTGCGGTGCGGCCCACCCCGGCTTCAAATATACTTTGGCGCATTTTTGCGCTGCGACCTGTAGAACTTTATAAAGTTATTATAATGCCATAACAACTATTCTAAAGTGAAGTAGGTAAAATATTGAGCAATTTAAGCGAAACTTCCTAAGGAGCCTCCTGAGGCCTATTGTCGTGGAATGGCTCTTGATATATGAATGCAATTTTTAAATAAATTATACCTAACATTAATTAAAGAAGGCAGATATTTCAATATCAGATGCTGCAGAACAAAGACCACCCAGGGTCATTGATGACCCTCACTCAGAGGTGCGGCTAACGTACGATTATCTCCCGGGCTCCCGACTCATGGTAGTCAAGGAAACCGTGGGGTTTTAGTCGGTAGGAGTCCAACATAACCCTCCGTTCTCCCCAGATGGACCGTATCCATGAGGATAAGCTCACGAAAAAAAAAAAAATTATAGATAACCCTAGTAATTACGCTTGCTAATGGCGAATTCAGACTTCTTCCCATAAAGAGGAAGGCTGAGTCCCGGCAGAGGCAATTTCATAGGCTGATTTCAAGACTGACGTTTCATTCTTTCCACAAAAACTCGTCTCTTCTCTGTGACAAACAAAAAGATTGAAACAAAAAAGATTTTTTTATTTAGCGGCAACATCCAAAGATATCTAGCGACAACACATTCATAAGCGTATTTCGTCTAGTAAATAAATTAAAATTTGGACCTGTCTGCGAAGTTCCTAATATGGAGCTGTCAATATATAAAATAAGTACTTTATGATATACGGGAAGGGAGCGGTTTCTACGAAGGAGCAAATCGAATTCCTTAGCAATTTCCTTTCATAGTTCGTCATCGGATTAGGTTTTCTTTTGACGGGAGACGATGGTAATAATATATTCAGTCTTTTGTAGAATAACGACCACATTTTTAAGGCTTTTCTGGAAGCGGGTTTGTTCGCGCACAGATTCATATCGTAGCATTTTGACGGAACATGACTTTTCGATCATGTTGCATTGGGCCGGACATGACTCGCCTGGATAAGTAATATCGTCTTCAAAATACTTATGTACTTGGGGTGGAGGTGGTCTGAAATACAGGCATCGGCTTAGCTTAGGCACCAGTCTACCACAATGTTTTTCTTTGACCCCATGACTGGCCAATATTGTTCTTTGCTAGGTACGCTTTCTTAAAGATATTGTAGTGAGAAAATAAATAAATAATTATTATAACTTAAACTCCTTATTGTGTAAGAGCAATATGTGCGTCATATCATACTTAAGACTGTTGACAGTACAACTAGTTTTGATTTCAAACCAAAAAGATCATGAGCATATCTTGTTTTTTCAGCAAATATCAACGGCGCAGTCGAGTGAGAGCTCATTTTTGTTTCATTTCACATTCACACGACAACATAACATAGAAATTTACTTTCATCTGCTCATTTCATATTGGGTGGGCGAGTGAAAGATGCCGAGTGCCGTAATCCGAGATACTGATAATTTCTTTATACCTATATTAAACTGCCAACATGTGTTGAAATACAATAGTATTGTACTCAATTGTATTTTGCCTTTACCTACACACAAAACAATTATACTGCTGACAGTGTAAAATTAATGTAAATGTCTACATTCATTTCAATTAAGGGCTTTGAAAAGATAATAAAAACACAAAAGAGGCTTAAATTAAGCTTTTATTAATCATTCACATTGTACGATCATTTAGGTACATAAAATATTTTAATTTTAAAATGGCCAGAGGACTACAGAAAATTATTAATGGCCGACAATCGCTTCTTATGGCAAACAATTGAACAACTTCTTGATGACAATGACAATTGGGATACGTAAATTTATGAGGTAAATAGTGAATTATGTTTAATACAAAAATCTTTTGTTATTAACACCGTACCGAAAATTTATAAAATTTTCATGTATTTTTTGTTTTCTGTATACTCATACAGAAAACAGAAAATAAATGCAAATTTTATAGGAATTTTGTAGGATTTTACAGGAAACAGTACTTTTTATAGTCATAATACCACATAATTTCACTGCAATTGCACAATACTTATATTACTGAGAATCAAACTTTGCAAAACAAACATCATTAATTTCAATAGGCACGTTGTTAAAACAATTACTTTCGTTTAAAACTGAAAATACAAAATTTGTTTACAATAAAATTGTTCAGCGGAGTCCTAAGCAGGCATACATTTTGTTGTTACGGTTTATTTCTAGACAACACAGGAATCCTACAATTCAAATGAAACATTGTTCCATTTTCTATTCACATATAATGACATTGTTTATATTTACATATTATTACAGGGGCTTGTGGCTAAGTAATAACAGCCGCAGGAGTCGATCGATCAGGTTAAGCTACGCTTGCCGCGTTTGGTCCGTGGATGGGTACCATCTTTCCATACCAAGACCCCTCCCGGCTATCCCGGCTGTTATTCGAGGATCTTTGATAGTTGTTACGGGTCGTCAGAAGTTCGAAAATCTGACAACCAGTCTTACCAAAGGATATCGTATTACCCAGTAACTGGGTTGTGGAGGTCAGATAGGCAGTCGCTCCATGTACAATACTGGTATTCAGCTGCATCCGGTTAGACTGGAAGCCGACTCCAACGTAGTTGGGAAAAAGCTAGGCAGTGATGATATTTACATATTATATAAACGCCATGTTTGAAAATTTTAACACACATTTACAAATCTGCTTGTTTATGTGACTGCTGATCCCGTTCTAATTTGATCCTCGGGTTGAGCAGGGTTATTTAGTTATTCCTTTTAAAAATTCTTAGTAAACGCTCGGTATTTAAATTTGTGCCTGATTTATAGCTCTAGACTTGTTCCCTAATATAAATGGGACCGGTAGCAGAGCTGGCGAAATTTGTCTGTACTAACATATCCGTGGTACTAACCCTGCGTACTTTATAAAACTGTCGCACATTTGGACTGGCCACACTACAACGCAAAAATGCTATTACATCAGTTTTGGATATCTTCTTCTAATATATAAAATCTCGTGTCACAAGTGTTTATTATCGAGCTCCGCCGAAACGGCTTGACCGATTTTTATGAAATTTTTTGTGTATATTTGGTATGTCTGAGAATAGGTCATAGGCTATATTTTTTTTTCCAAAACTACTTTTGCGGGGCCAGCTAGTTATGTATTTTTTTTTTTTATTTTGTTTTTTCTTTTATTGTATTTTGTGTTTCTTGGTAACAGCTTGAAGCTTGGAAGTTAGCGGTGTGATACCCCCGTGCCTCAAAAAGCATGTTAAGCCGATGGTCCTGCGCCTGATCTCGCTCCGGTCGCATGGGATTGCTGTCCCATCGGACTATGAGAGTGAGGGAAGATAGATATAGATTAAAATATCTCCAGAGCCTAATTCTGTTCTCCGCTGAGATGGTCGCCAAGGTCCAAATTCGGTCTGGAGGTCTATTACATTTTGTATGAACCATCACATATTTCGCGCCGCTGAGCCTGTAGCTTTAAATTCGTCCCTAAATAATGACGATCCGATCCAGCCTGTTCCTTGCTGTCATCCCGCAGCGACGCCCTAAGCCGAGGCCCGTACCCCACAGGGTGCCCTTAGCGTGTAGTCGCTTAATTTAAAAGTTTTATGTCCTGCCTGGAGGCTCATTAAGGCATCTACAGAATAGCCCAGTTAGGCAGCTGACTACCTCTTAGGGTGAACAGAGAGGTGCTTTACAAAAAAAAATGGATTATGTTTGTAACTATACAAGTTGTGAACATGTTTACGACGTACGGCATTTCGTACAAACTTTCTAGCCCTTGTTTTTCGAAATGAATGAACGGATTTTAATGAAACTTTATACGCTTAAGCAGGATACAAAGGTCTAAAAAGTTAGCTAAGAACATTTTCGAAAAATTGTGTTACAGCCAAATTAGACCGATTTTAAAGTTTCCATAGAAACAGAGATTTCCAGTTATCTTTTTTTAAATAAGACATTTCGAAAATGTTCTCTGCTAACTTTTTAGACCTTTGTATCCTGCTTATGCGTATGAAGTTTCATTAAAATCGGTTCATTCTTTTCTTTTGTAAAAACAGGGGCTTGAAAGTTTGTATGAAATGCCGTACGGCGTAAACGCTCTTAAACAAAATATCGCGACGTTATTGTGGCGTTATCGAGGCGTGATTTTCAGTTGCACTGAACTTTTACAATTTAACCGGATGAACAAGCTGTATGCACAATTATTAGAAAACTGTTTGTTGTTCACTCTTGTATTGCATACAATGTAAGTTTAATTGAGTTTTGTTTTTCACTTGCTTTTTTCACTGTACCTAATTTTGTTTTGGAATGTATTGAAGAAAAGTTTCGCAAATTGAGGATAACATGCCAATTTGTTTATTTACCATGTCAGTTCCAATCAACTTAAATTTTGTTATGTTGAAAGTACGTCTTGTCATGAGAGTTATAAATAAATATGCCAATTTATGAGTTGATCGCATCTGGGATGTGAAAATTACATTAGCTACAAGGTGTTGTTACGCGTATTCAAGTGGTGCTAAAAATAAAAACAGCACAACGAGGTCGTAAACATTTTACGTCATAAAATAAAACATGTGAATAAACAATTTTAAGGGTTTATGATTCATACAACTGAAGCGATTGCCAGATACGCTTCATGGATTCCTAACACGCCTAAATGTATCTATTTTACAATTATTCATATTATACTGTCATCTATACAATAGCACGTAAATAATTAATCTATTTTTAAAATATATTTCGCTTCAATATACACATTTTTCATAACTTATCACATCTTTTAGCCTAAGAAATAAACTTTCTACAATAGTCAGTGTAAAGAGCTGCAGGAAGACTTTCAACACCAATTTAGGAGACGGAACTTTGTCACGAAGCCCTTAATTCAATTTGCCCCAAACAGGTTTTGTTATTGGGCTAACGAAATCAAACAATAATATTGGGTTAATTCCTCCCTGAAGTGTAATTCCATTTTCCTCGAGTTTACCCAAAGGGGCTAATCGAATTGTTCCGGTAACAAGTCGTCTCCCGCATGGCAATTACGATTAAATACCATAACCTCTGCTTTACAGCGTAACACTAATCATATCGAAAATATTCTGCTGAAATATATTAGACAATAATTTAATTCTCAAAATACGTTCTCACTTTGAAAATCACCTACCAACATGAAATATTCTGATTACGAACGAGAAAAATAAAATGTACGTCGTTATAATTTTCAATTAATTCTATAATCTTAGATCTAGAATTAGTTTCAAGAAAGAATTCAAATTATATAGGTAGAGATGAAACAAGAATTACGTAGACGCACATAGGATATTCCCCGGAGAACTTAGTTCTGAATATTTCATGGT
The DNA here is from genome assembly GCA_963669345.1 of Gortyna flavago. Taxonomy (NCBI): domain Eukaryota; kingdom Metazoa; phylum Arthropoda; class Insecta; order Lepidoptera; family Noctuidae; genus Gortyna; species Gortyna flavago. Next base: position 5,428,058 of record OY770129.1, on the reverse strand, counting down.
AACCTTTAATCTAGGATAAGACAACACTGAAAGCAGCAGCAAGAAGTATTTTATTCCACAATGTTCTTTATTATAATATTGTTATTATTCTGATGGTGCATATCAAAGGGAACATTGGAGAAAATTCAGTTATACAAAGTACCGATTCAATATCTACCTTATTTTAATTATTGTTTTTTATTTTATGATATATCATTAACATGATACCTATTCGAATGCAGTTAGATAGATATCCAGAAATAGCCTTTATATGCGATACCGTAATAAAAATAGCGATAGTTTGGTTAATCCTTGGAACCCTGTAGTAACTAGATCAGATAGGTATAATTGACATATTATACAAAAGCTCAGGAAGGAAAAGGACACATTCGAAGAAGTGGTTGAAAATATGCAATAATAACTTCATCTTATAATTAATATACACTGTAACAATAAACTCTAGTTACATTATAACATTAATGTATGAACACAGTAAAATTATATATATATTTCATTTTATTTAAAATATATGAAGTCTCAAGCAGGATGCTTTTAAGATTGACATCGGAATAGATATAGTTGTAATAAATATAGTAAGGATGTAAAAATATAAAATATATATTTAGCAAAACAAAGTTTAGGACAACCGTATACCTTGAAAGTGAGACGAGGAAAAGCGTAAAGGTACACAAAATTGTAAAGTAGGGAATAAATAAAGGGTAAGTATCTAAGAAATATTCAAACTACATACTATAAGCCGCTTCGCAGGTAAAATATTTGATCGGGGATAGGCGAGATTCATAGTCATTCAATTTAATTGAAGGGTAAATTCACGAAGTATGAGACCGCAGCCGAGGAGCCATAGCGGGTACTTTTGGAGGCAGCTTGAGGTGGCGTTCGCGTGGCTTGTGTCAGAATGTGGCTTCTTCAAACTTAGTTCGTTGACCGCCACTGTAAAGAATTATTAACATGAAACACAGCTGAAGAGTAAATAAGGCTGCGTTCATACTAAACGTTAAGTTCGCCGCCTACTGATTGTTCGTCATTTTCTCTACATACTCATAGTCAGCGGCTGACTATTCGCTTAGTGTGAATGCGGTCTTAAGAGCGTTTACAAACTTTCAAACCCTTGTTTTTCGAAATGAATAAACCGATTTTAATGAAACTTCATACGCAAAAGCAGGATACAAAGTTCTAAAAAGTTACTTAAGAACATTTTCGAAAAATAGTGTTACAGCCAAATTAGACCGATTTTAAAGTTTCCATAGAAACAGAGATTTACAGTTATCTTTTTTTAAATAACTGCCGTAACTAGACTGGACCATTGTTATTTCATTTCTTTTGCATTATTCATTATACTTCTTGTTATACAGTCCGCTATTCTTTCATTTTGCTTCACCTCGACCTATCGTCGCGATCAGAAATTGTTTATTCGAAACATTCCATTGAAGAAAAACTCATCGATAGATCGATTAGTTGAAGTGTACTCGTACTTAAGGCTGTCATATAATCGGAAAGCACTCTAGCTTAGTTTTACATATATGGAGTATTTAGGTACTTAGGAAGACCTTTCGAGACTCTTGTAAATGAACACTGATTAAAAATAAATGGTATACGCCTTACAAGTTATAGTTCATTAGCCGTAATTTCGTGAACCGTGCTAACATCAGACTTGCTTATTTTGAGATGAAACTCACTCGCTAAGTTTCTTGCGGGATCCACATTAATGTAAATGAAAGTTCGTTTCACAGTTCCTTTTTAAGTTTAGCGAAGTTCTTTCAAACAGAATAATAGACAGCATTTAAGTTTTTTGGAGGAAGTTGGAAAATGTAACGCTTAGTGAAGTGGCGGAAAGTACGAAATAACTTGGTACAATTAACTTTGCTTTAGCGAAAAGTAAAACAAAATGAACTCTTGAATTGTAACTTTCATTTCTTATTAAAACTGGTGGTGGGTGAATTCTAATTATAACTAGCAGATTTGCGAATATTATAATATCTATTAACAAATACAATGAGCATTACAGTGTCAGTGGTTTGCTCTGGGTATAATTATGTCTAGCGTAATCGTTGACTCCACGTTGACGCCACATAGACGCTGTTTAAATGCATACGCTGCACTAATGCACTCTTGCGTTCGCGCAATGTCTATGCTTTAACAACTACAATCGACGAACGCTTACGCTTTACGCTGGGTCAAGGCCATGTAAGGTACCTTTTATTAGGCAAACCATTTTTTAGTCTATCTGTTAAAAACCACCTGAATCCAAACATACTGAAAACTATATGTAAACTCACCAGTAACAGTCTGTTTCTTTATATCAGCGAACTTCTCCCCAGGACCCACTTCGTCAGGTATGGTCGCAGTACATGTCAGTTGAAGTCTGCCGTGCGCGGGCGCCTTAAGCTCTGCTATCGACACCCAAAGCGATATGGGTATCACTGGCGGTACTCGTGGCCTTTCTTGAATCTATTGGAAAAAGAATGTGATTGTCAATGAAGACAAGGGTGAAGATTTAGATAAAGTAGACAAACTTCAAACATTTTTGAAGTTGGAATATTTAAAATGCTTGAGTTGTTTACACGTACAGTCAGTACAACAACAACAACACACCAGACAACTGACAACTGACTGTACAAAGAGCCAATTAATCAAATCAAAAGTCATTTATTCAAACTAGGCTGAGAATCAGCACTTTTTGAACGTCAAAATTACAAAAGACAGTCCCCCAAAACGCCCGGCCTTCACCTTCAACCTTTGACGACGAGCCTATGATTGGAATTTCTGCCAAAACAATAGCTGGCTATAAAATTTGCATAATATCTTAATCAATGAATTCCGTAAAATCAACATCAGAATTATTCTTATCATCGCATTCTAAGCAAACTCTTTAGGTAAAGCATACTTAAATAAAGCATGTTACTTTGAAAACATTTGTTAAGAAGGTTCTAAAACAATTAAATATTCCTCAAGTGCCTTAACTTGGGTGAAATTATTAACGTAATCCCAGCTCAGATGCCAAAATTGGCTAATTTTCCGTTCTCACAAGTACGTCACGGATGTCAAAGAAGAGGAAATTGGAAATGTATGGATTCGGTAAAAATTCAAATCAAACAAATGACGAAGTTGGGAATTTGAATTACGATAAAAGTATTAGAGAATCAGGAAAAGGGAACGAGTTTTTGGAGAAAATAAATTTTCTCAAAAAAGAAATTGTTAGTTTGACATCGTTTCGGCGATTGTAAGAGTCAATATTATGGAGCAAATAAAAATAATGGAAGAAAAATCACTACCGAACAAAATGTATTTACGTAGAACGACTACTATTATAACTTGATAAATAACGTCACATATGTAAATACAAATCGAAAGCTTCTTTTAATTTATAAATCACTATACAAACCATAATTGAATCGAAACTAAGTGGCAAAAATATTAAATGAGTACAAAGAAATAACTTGAACGCATTTCTGATCACAAAAAAATGGAACTTAACAGGACAATAGTGAACATAACATAGTAAAGAGATTTGAAAATGTACCACCACAAATAAATATTCTTACGTCAAAAGCGTTTGTGCATGAAACGTCCGAGGCCCGACCGTTTTCATTTCGATTGAAGATGGTTGTCAATTTAAACAGGGAGGATGAAAAGAGTAATATTGAGATACAGAATCACTTGTACTTGAGCCCAATCGACTTCAGATTGAGATTGTCTTTTGTTATTTATTGTAAGACCCCCGATTTGATTTGTTCTTTATCTGGTACATCCATTGCGATCTTTCAATTTGTTCTTTTCAATTGCGAGATTAAAAGATGTTCGTGCTATAAATAGTTACGAGAGAAGAGATCCGGTTTCTTTGTAAACAATCAGATAATCGTTGTCTTTAATCATTCGTCTTATTTCTTTAAGAGCTTTTGATAATAGGACCCAATTAAAAATGTGATCGCCTAAATTCGCTACCACATTGCTTCTTATTGCGTAATTAGCCTATAAAGTTCCCACTGCTGGGACACAGGCCTCTCGAAGAGAAAGAGTGTGCCATAATCCACCACGCAGGCCCAGTACAGGTTGGTAGATGTCACATAGGGAATTTTTGTTTCTAGAACATGCCGTTTCCTCACGATGTTTTTCTTCGTCGTTTTGAGAGCAGTGGTGATTAAATAATTTACACAAATAAAAGTAACTGTATAGGTTTGAACTTACGACTTATATGTCATAAGTCGCGGCCGTCACCACTGAGCTTACACTGCTCTCCACTTGCTTGAAAGTTAATTAATGCAGGAGCGTTGGTATTCTTGTAAATTAATGTTAACGACGAATTGTTTGACCGACCGACGCGACGCTTGACCCTTACAATTTCATGAGCAGCTTATCATAATCTTTTCCTTCTATATGAAAATTCAATTCCATTTTTATCCGATTTCCTTTGTTTTATTCTTTGTTGTGAACAATGGGAATGGTTTTGCTATCTATTGTACTGTAGAGATTATGATCTGCTTGCGGCATTGCAACCTTTCTGGTAATTATAAGATAATGGCATAACAGGTAATATAAGATAAACACCAATGCCAATTGAGAAAGTAAACAGTGGGCGTCTGATATGGCTGACAAAAGAGCGAAAAAGATGTAACATAGGTACTTAGAACATTACCTAGCATAACCATTATAAGCATTACCTATATAATATATGTTGCATTTTTTTTACCTTTCTACTATATACAATTTATTTACAGGAAACGTAACTAACTATTCACACAAGATACTAAATTAAATGACCAACGAACTTACTATACAAATCATATTTAATCAGTTGATTTAAATGTTGGTTAGCCTTGTGTTAACCAACATTTAAATCAACTGATTAAATATTTAACCAGTTCTATTTTTAAAATTTACTTAAGAAATTTGACATAAACCGACTGTTTAAATACCTAGCCGGTAGTTTGAATGTTGGTGAACTCAGGCCTTAGGCGTCGAAGTACCCGTCCACATCGCTGTCATCTGGAAACGTGCCCAGAAGACTGGCAGCATTGCCACGTTGAATGGCAATGCTAATTCTTTGGCCAAAGAACGACCCAGCCCTCTGGTCACGTGAAGTGTCGACCAGTCGAATTAGGAATTAGGGTAACATCATAAGTTAAACATGATTCTGTTACATTCAAAACAACCTACAAGCAAAAAAAAAGAATAAATAAGTATCTTAGACAAACCTTAGCCATTTCCTCGCTCTGTTGATCCTTCAAAGTGCACTTATGATGCTTGGTTGTGTTCATAGGTGGCGCCACAGTGGTTTCGCTGACAAGCGCCCAGTATTTGGCCGTGTAGTTAAATTCCGGCGCGATGTAGCGATGTTGGTGCTTCCTACTGCGGTAACCACCGCCCCCCTTCGTGCGGGTGGAACTTGAAACGCGGTAGGAGAAGTATTTCACTGATTCTTCATCGACCTAGACACAGAACGTAACATTTGGTTTATTTAAAGTGACTTTGATTAAAGTTAAGGCTATGTAGTAAACTGCATGTAATGGTAATATTTCGTACTATATACAAGTGCAATTGACTATACCGTAGGAATCTTAAACTCTGAATTCAGACAGTTAGGTAAGTGGAAATTGTGTTATTTTTTTGTTAGAAATGAAACATTATTTTTTACAGTTCAATTATTGTAATTTATTTTAAACTAGCTGCGTCCCATGGTTTAATCCACATAAGACTCGATCTCGAGGGAATATCGGGATAAAAATTAACCTATGTCTTAATCCAGGGTGTCAGCTACCTCCATACCAAATTTTATCAAAATTAGTTAAGCCGTTTGTGCGTGAAGAAGTAGTAAACATACAAACACACTCACAAACTTTCGCCTTTATAGGTAATATTAGTGTGATTTTTAATTTAATGGCAAAGTAAGTAGCATTTTGTTGTTATATTTCATGTTCCTAATTCCCTAAAACTATATCAACAAAGAACCAATAACCTCACGTACCTTTTCATTGTCTATGTACCACGTGAGCCGCGGCGCAGGAGCAGCGGGCGCGCTCGTGCAGTTGGCACGTAGCAACCCCCCCACCACCACGTCTGGCTTACCAAACGTTATGATTGGTGGGTGCTTTTGAGAATCTGCATAAAATATTACTCGTCAATAATATGGAAAAGAAGTAAGTTTTTATAAGTTCAGTGAAGGAAAACAACATGGGGAAACTTGCCGATCTACGAGTATTCTGTAAAAATCTCACCGTGAAAAAGTTTTCACGGTATCACTTCACCTAAGTAGGTGAAGTGATCTTGAAGTGAGTATAATTAATAGTCAATCTACATGAAATATTCCAGTCTGATCCCCTGAAACCCCCCTCCCCCCACCCCTGGATCCCCTGCTATTTATTGAGCCATCGAGGTGATAAATACTCATGCCTTTTTTGTGTGAGAAAAGGATGATATTTATGGTATTGTATGGAAAAAGTACTCTATATAAATAAAAAATGCTGTTCGTTGGTAAGCGCAACACTTGAGAACGGCTGGACCGATTTGTTTATTTTTTATTTTAAAATGTTTCTAATAGAATTTGTTAGGTTTTTAGAGAAAAAAATATTTGAAATGGTGTCTCGGAAAATATTTAAATTCGTATGGAATTTTTGTATCCAGTCAAAACCATACCTAACTTACGATCAAGCTTTTGAACAGCTCAACGTCTGTCGTGTCTGCTAGTAATAATGATGGTTAAATTTAAATATTTAGTAGAAGCTCAGGGGTAGACGTGTACTTGAGCGGAGACGGCGAATCGGCAAACATAAGTTAGGACGCCCTCAGGCTATGTGGAGCGACGATCTTCACAGGATGGCTGGTAGCAGCTGGATGACAGTTGCCGAAAATCGAGTTGAATGGCGTGTAATAGAAGAGGCCTATGTCCAGCAGTGGACTGCTGTAGGCTGATGATGAGTAAAGGCTTTTCAGTAATCTGTGTTTACAGATTTTAAGCGCCTGAAGTTCAAACGACATGAACTGACACCAATTTTCCAAACTTTTGGTTGGATCAGAAAGCCAATTCTCGTAATTTAAAACATTCAAAATCTAGTCGCAGTCTCATCTCGGCGACAAATGTCAAAAACTTGTCAAAATTTAGGGAAATTAGAGGTATTTTTGACAGATTGAGACTGAGATCAGATGGGCAATGCTCGTAATTTTAAGAACATTCACAGTCAAATTTCAGTCTCAATCTGTCAAAAATACCTCTAATTTCCCTACATTTTTGACATTGATTGTCGCTGAGATATGAGATTACGACTAGATTTTGAACGTTTTTAATTACGAGAATTGGTCTTCTGACTGTTAAAGATCTTAAAATTACGAGTATTGCCTCTCTGTTTTTAGGCTGGTTCATGTTTAGCACTAAAAATCACAAACTAAGTTAAAAACTCAAATAATAATTTAAGACATTACCGCGGGCACAAATTGCGAATTTTAGTGTTTACAACATAATTCCACAATAATATTTACAACATTAAAGTTAATTATAACCACAGCGGACAAGTCGATTCATTTAATTTAATCGCTGTTACGTTACCAAATTATTTGCTGTGAGAGTCTACCTCCACAGCTTTATTTATTCGCTGTAATCATTTTAATGTGACATGACATTACAATTAAGTTAATTTACTTGTTTTATGTACAGTGGTAGACACTCTCTACCATTCCCCTCTTGACAAGAGAGCTTCCTTTTAAATGGTAATTTAGACTTCATTGACAAAACGGAAATGTGAAGCAGAATAATTTATTGCAAAGAATGTAGGTGACAAATACGGCACGTTTTCTTTACGGTACGGTATATAAAGCGCGCCGTAAACAAACGTGTTTGTCAACAAGCTTCCATAATGCTCCGTAAAACACTGACGACCGTGCGTACACATGGCGAATAAACCACAGTTTTTCACGGCAAGAAAAACGTGTGTGTACAAAGGGCCTAATTGGCATTAAATTATTTGATTATTAAATCCGGTACATGTTATTGTTTAATATGTAAAAAATATAAAGTAAAAGCATACATCAATGACAATTGTATGTGAATAATGCTTAAGAATGCAATAATAATGATTTGTATCAAGAGCATGACTTATATTAAAATCTATAGACACAAGGTTTTGTGACAATATTTTCACAAAATATAATAACAGGTAGTATTTAAATATATATAGAATAAAAAATAAAGAATTGTCATTTAAAAAACACCGACAGAATAATAGTACTTTTCGAAAAGAAGTTTCGTTAATTTCTTATAGATAGAAGTGTTGTAACATTATTAGTAAAAAACCGGGCAAGAGCGAGTCGGACTCGCGCACCGAAGGTTCCGTACCATCATATATTTTGGCGAGGCCTATATTCGTCAGAGAATGTTAACACTGCACGCTGCGGTGTAGAATATTGCAGTTTTAGGCCACCGCCATTTCTTGACCGATAGTGGAACTAATGTAACTTTTGTTGATAATTTCTGAAAAAGTGTGCCATTTATAGACATCGTTTTATTTTTCCTGTAATCTTTACATACACTTCTATCACATAGAATTATTTCTGATTTTTCGCTTTGCAAACTTCGGAGATAAGCGGGGGAACGGTATTAATTTTTTTATTTTTCATCAAAAGTCCAAAACTATGCAGCCTAAAAAAAATAAAAAAAATAAAAAATAAAAAGTTTGAGAATGTGCAAACAGCGCTCTTTCATATGATACCCCACATGCCCTAGTAACCACACTTCGAATTTTTAAGACCCCTTTCAGTCCCTGTTGCAAAAAAAATATGTATGGCTTTATTTCTTTCTTATTTGCAAGGGCAAACGTCATCTAAAACTATTCCAAATTTCAAGTTATAGCATTAGTAGTTCTTGAGATATCCAGCTGTGACAGACAGACAGACAGACTGACTCTCACCATAAGGGTTCCGTTTTTACTATTTTGGTACGGAACCCTAAAAATGAAACAACTAAGGAACTATTTCTTATATTATTTGTAACGAAATATGGCTCACAATTTGTACACATACATAAGCTATTACAACAAATCGAAACCAATTACTAATAAGTCTAATAAAAATATCCGCAGAAATAACACGGGTATCAAATAACACGGGTATCAAGGGCCCAATATCGCACAAATAATAACAATAATGTTATTAATCTGAGTGCTTTCAGTCAAATAGAATATACCGACCCATGGGTATCTACCTACTTTGACGTCATCAACCATTATATGAACATCAATTCTAATAATAGAGTTAACATTTTCAGAAAGGCCTTTAGTAATAATGGCGATGGGTGGTGAAATGTGAGCACAGACAATAGAGGATATAACAAGTATGATTTAATGCGAGGAGGATATTATATTTAGGATGTGATAAAGAAAGAATTAAATAAATAAAATTCAAAGTCCTGACTGACTAATATATCAACGCACAGCCTAAACCACTGGTCCTTGAGACATGAAATTTGGAGGGTGTGTTCTTTGTGAAGATTAGGTATCTATTAAAAAAGGGTTTTTAGAAATTCGACCCCTAAGAGGGCGAATGGGGGGAGGGAGAATGTCCACGCGGACGAAGTCGCGGGCAGAAGCTAGTTCTTTATATTATTATCGTTAGAGATGTTCTGTAAAAGTTTCCTCAAACCTCAGCAAAACACCCGCAAACATACACCAACTAAACGAAATCTGAGCACAAGACCGTTAATCATTAATTAACGAAGTTAGGTAACGGACTCAATAACTTTCCATAAGTCCGTTAATCGATAAACTCGTAAGTCGGGGCCGTTATCACTGCGCCATCACTGCTCTCCCAAAGAGCTTATGGTCAAATTATTAAAATTTTAATATAATTTTCTTGATACATGACGCAGCAACGTTCTACTCGCTACAAGGACCAGCACAATATAACCCCCGTAATAATATGCAGTATCTAACATTGCAGATAACAAATTGCCATTATTAATGTCATTTTCTTATCTCCTGCTTATTTTCTCATCAAATCCACTACACTAGGAGCTTCTTACAAAATAACTATTATCATCTGACTGAAGCGTTCAAGATTGAACAATTTATATTCATGACTAGTTTATGAGCTATAATCAAAATGGAAGTGTCATTGTATAATGTTGAGCTGTAGAAGTTATATAATCTCATCTAGTGTATTGCGAAATTTCTTTTATAATTTCATAGAACGTTTTCTAGACGGTTTTTGATTCGTCATTTGTTTCACATTATCTAGCTAATTCTGTTATCAACATAATCATCAATTCAGACAAGAGGTCCACTGCTGGACATAGGCCCTAACCACCACCACTTCGAGAGGTTCTCTGTTTTCCGCATCCAGCGGATTCCTGCGGCCTTCACAAGGTCATCGATCCACCTTATGGGAAGCCTTACAACGCTACGTCTTTCGGTACGCGGTCGCCACTTCAGAACCTTTCGGTCTCAACGGCCCTCTGTTGTGAATGTGCCCTGCCACTTGCCACTTAAGTTTGGCAATTATTGAGGCTATGTCAGTTACCTTGGTTGTCCTGCGGATCTCTTCATTTCAGGTTGGATCACTCAGGGAAACTCCAAACATAGCCCTCTCCATTACACTTTGAGTGACTTTTGGCCTTCTTATAAGGCCCATTGTGAGCTATCACGTTGCAGTGCCATAGGTTATCACTGGCAACACGCACTACTCCTGTCACAGTGACCTGTTAAAACAGTTTTGTATATTCCCACTTCTGACAGTAATTGCGTTTAATGTTAGCAACTTGAGGGGCATCTACCTAACCTCTCAAAGATACTGGACTGATGTTATGAATGTATTAGAATAAGAATAAGTTTAAGATTAATTGATTGCTCCATTGTTACTAAATCAATTTCAAACATAGTAATATTATTATTATAAATGCTTACTGTATCTAGAATACTTAATATAGTTATTAGAACAGTGGTCACTAAACTTGGCAGCGCCTGTATCTTGGGGGCCTTATTTGCGTATGAATGCAAATTTGCAATAGCTACGGCAAATATTAATAAAATAATATATGTAGTAAGGTTTTATTAAAATATAAAAGTACCTAATTAATTTTATCTCGCTTTCAAAACATTGTTACTTTTCAGAACAGAGAAAATATTTATTTATACTTTATTAATGTAAATATGTACTACACATATCAGTAAATGAACAATTACACATGTGTCCAAAAATAACACTGTTATTTACGAATAACTCATTACAATTCCCACGGGTATTCCAACAGCTCCGAACCGCATAGTATTTACAGTTAAATATTAAAACATATTACCCTATCTTTGCTGTCACGCAGTCGAGTAATAAAGCCATTTTAATATATATAAATAACTCTCCTGATACTTGAACGGTCAATAGACATATAGCCAAAAGCCTTGACCAACTTTTGAAGAAACTCTCGTTAGGCGGATGGGTCAAGAACTTGATAGTTGATACAAAATGAGACACTTCTGAACAAAACAGTTCGTGTTTTGTTAGGAGGTGTCACTTCTTTTGAAGTCCTGTCTATTATGTTAGACGCTCGTAATCACAATCGCTTTTCCTATACACAGAAATGGACTGATATTACCTGAAAATTAATTTGACTTAGCTTTTCTAAAATTTGATCATCGTTTCATAAGCAATACTGCCTTCGCCGTTTTGAGAGCAGTGGTAATGAAATTATTTACCCTAAGTAAAGCCGGCCTGGATCCGAACTCAAGATCTACAACTCGTAAGTCGAGGTCGTTACCACTGTTCCGCCACTGCGCTCAAAACGGTGAAGGAAAACATCGGGAGGAAACTGGCATGTTCTAGAATCAGAAAATTCGAAGACGTCTACCAACCCGCACTATACCCGCATGTTGGATTACGGCTCACTACCTCTCACCGACAGGACGCTGCCGGTACACAGGGCTGTGTACCGGCAGTGGGAATATTATCTGATTATACTGTACTTTGGCTTAGCATTCCTAAAATTCGTTTCATAAGCAATATTTATGACGATTTCTTTTTGTTTGATGTTGTTGTTTAATCTACCAAAGACAAAATCAATATCGAAAATCATTTATTCAAACTAGGCTGAGAATCAGCAGGCCTTAAAATTCAAAATTATATGAGACAGTCCCCCAAAACGCCCGCCTTTCTTCACTTCCTAGTGCTGGGGAGAAGAAGTGGCGCAACAAACTCCCCAGCAGCACAGCTGTCTGTTAAGTTAGAAGAACTTGATTCTATACAATAGTATGCAGAGTAATTAACATTACGAAATACAAAACATTATATTACTTGCCATATGGCAGCTAGCACGCGCCGATAAACCAACAAAATCAATAAATAAAAAAATAGCAGCACTCGGTAGTCTTTCTCTAACCTACAAACATCATAATAAAACACCACCGTACACAATTTTCATTAGACAACATTACACAATTTCCTAACTCATTCTCACCGCGCGTAATGCTAAAACAATTGGGTTAGACGGCTATCTCGGCTAACGCTCGAACATAAAGGAGTTCCAACGTCCTCTGAAATGACTTATTCATTGTAATGTATGTATTCTGTATTCGGAGCACGTGTACGTACGATTAGTGTGGCCAGATGTGTCGGGGTTTGTGGGAGGTCCCAATTTTCTAGTTTAAGGAAAATGGCAGATTGCTTATACGAAACCATGGGGAGTTTTAGACTCACGCTCCATGCAGTCACGACACTTATAAAATGACCAGATTATGATTGACTAGACCCGATAATTTTGTATAATGATGAGTCCTTGGGGCTCCGCAGGCTGAACCACCGCTGGCTATTAACCAGTAGCGAGTAGAGCTAGCAGCTAAAAGCGAGTTGGCGACCAACGAGCAGGCAGTACGCGATGGCGACGAGCGATTACTCTTTGGTTTGCGTATGTACCCAAGCGAGCGTCGCTGTGATAAACAAGTACTCGCTGGCGGTGTGAACAGTCAACCATCAACAATTAATATACGTATCTCTTTTACACGGGACTTACAACCTTTTGCACGTTTCTTAAGCGAGAAAATCGTTGGCAAGAAGTCGCTTCCTCGTCGGCCGTGGGACTGATGACTATGGCACACTTTACCTTACTAACGGTAGTCGAGAAGGGATAATGAAATATTTTGTTATCATTCTCAACCATTATAATTGCACTGTGTTATCATTCTCAACCATTCACCATTTATCCATCCAATATTACGCCGGAAAAATCATGTAGGTACGTTGCTTTCTCAAAAGAAACCATATATTTAGAGTAATCATGTCCTTCGTGACAGGCTTTACAAGACCGCAATTTTCTAAGCATCAAAACTAAAATACTTGTAAAAATATATTCGTTACTTTTAATAGTATTAATGTCTACTTACATACGACAGTTAGCTGTCGTGGATTCGAGGCAGCTGTGAAGATGGGCGTCTCTAACGACACCTCGCACCAGTAGAGCCCTGAAGCCGATGGGTCCAAGTTGTCAATTGTTATTGAATTCTCTGTTGATAGTGTCATCTGTAACAAGGACCTTTCAATAAATAACACCGTCAGTATTACTCGAAGGGATAGGCCTTATACACATTTCGCCATTTTTCACTTGTAGTAGTAGCGAGAGGACCAGCCTAATCAAACGGGCGCTTTAGACTCCAGTTTGTTACTAGAAAATAACTCATGGAAGAGTCCACTAATACTTTGCCAGTACAGGAGATCGAACCCAGGTTACTTTGCTAAGCAGGCACGCTAGCCAAGAATGTACCAACCAGTTTATTAGCTCCTTAAAGTTAAAATTGTGTAGTTTGTTTTGTTTGATAATAAATTACCAACACCTTTTTATTTTTGTGTGTACAACTAAAACCCTACTTACACCTTCTTTGTAAGCATTTTATGAACTGTGTGCCTGAATTTATTAAAGATAAATAAAATTATATTAAAATATCGTTGTTTTTTCGTGACAGTCCTAGGGCTCATAAAAATAAAATTAACAATTTATCATCTCATCTGTCCTTAACTCACAAAAGGAATCTCAAAGACATAATTTATCTGTCACCTGTACCAGAAACCTCATAAATCCAACACACCAACATTTCAGCCTGTCACAACAGGACATAAACTACGAAAAAAAATCCATTCTATTGTATATGCATCAAACGAATAAAAAGGGTACATCAAAACCTATTCCGTACAAACTAGTGCCATTGTCATGAAAAATACAGCCCTAATCAACTGGGTATTACGAACGAACGGGGTGTTTTTCTTGAGTATTATGATAGTAGGCATACATAGATTTATTAGGTGTTGTTTATATAGGAATCTTGGAGTTGAGTTCTGTATGCTTTTGCTTTGTGAACTTTTGCTAGCAGTCTTATTAAGATCCATTTTTCGGGGGTTTCTGTTGAAAAAAATGCTAAGTAATATTTTATCAAGGTTTCGTAAAAAAAAAAAAATCGGTTTCGGTGCCTACTTCCTTATGAATATTAATTAGGATGTTATTATCCTACTGAAACCTATTATTGGATTAAAAAAAACACATGTCGATAGATCAGGTTAAGCTACGCATGCCGCGGTTGGTCTGTGGAAGGGTGACTATCTTTACATAGACCGAGACCCCTCCGTGCCTCGGAAATCACGTTAAGCCGTTGGTCCCAGCTGTCATTCGTGGATCTTTGACAGTCTTTACCGGTAGTCAGAAGCCCGAAAGTCTGACACCCAGTCTTACCGGGTATCGTATTACCCAGTAACGGTTTGTGGAGGTCAGATAGGCAGTTGCTCCATGTAAAATACTGGTATTCAGCTGCATCCGGTTAGACTGGAAGCCGACCCCAACATAGTTGGGAAAAGGCTAGACAGACATAATAGGTACATAATGATAACACATAACACAGCATCACGCCAGTTATCCCCAACGGGTTAGGTAGAGGGGTACCTACGTATAGTGCACTCACATTTCACTAGTTATGTTTATCGTTACGTTTATTTTTGAATGCATTGTCTAAAACGAAATTTACTTAACAATTTTTTTTAATTCATCTTGTAACTTTTGCCCAAATGATAGTGATACAGACTTCAAATAGGTACTCACGTTAACCCTCCCTCCTGGAAAGGTATAGCTGGTAAAAGGCGGGACCCTCTCCCGCACATACTGGAGCAGCTTCGTCCCGGTCCGTAAGAACTCGACCTTGTACAGCAACTGTGGTGGCACCT
Organism: Gortyna flavago; assembly: GCA_963669345.1. Lineage (NCBI taxonomy): Eukaryota > Metazoa > Arthropoda > Insecta > Lepidoptera > Noctuidae > Gortyna > Gortyna flavago. The sequence goes on along the minus strand of OY770129.1, from coordinate 5,412,887 downwards.
GATGCAGACACCGGAGCGTGGCTGAACCACCCCGGGCCACCCACGCGGGCGACACCAGCCGGACATCCACGTCCGTCGCCTGACCGCTTCCTAAGAGAGAAATTTTAATTTGTAATTGAATTTTTAAATATTAATGAGGAGGCTGACCTAATTTGAGGCATGATGTGATAACTTGGCCTGATTGTCTGAAATGCTGTCAAAGTGATCTAAGATCTATTCTCGTATCTTCTCTGAATGAGAAGTCGTTTGCCTAGTTACAGGCTAATGTTTTTCTTATTTTTTTATGTGCTGACAATTTCATTATCATCATCATTTTATCACTGCTGGACATGGGCCTGCCCCAAGCACCGCTACTTCGACCGGTTCTGTGCTTCCCGCATCCAGTGGATTCCTGCGAACTTCACAAGGTCATCGGCTGAAAATTTACTGTGTGGTTATTACTAAAACACTTTGCTATTACATTTCAATTATCTTTGTCCCGCAGTTTAGCCTTCGTGCAGGTCGGAAATTATACCACGGGAACTTTCACATGGACAAAATTTATCGTATTTCCTAACCCAGGTGTCACGTCAAGCCGAATGTTGAAAATTGTGTCTGTTGTCTGGCAGTCATCGTAGTTGACTGCCAGACAACAGACACAATAGAAAATCTATTGTTCGCGGTCACCGGTGACCTACATGGCAGTGAACGTGTTAAGGTGTGAAAAGGTAACAGACAGACAGACTTTCGCATGTCATCATCTGTCAGCCTTTTCCAAACTATGTTGGGGTCGGCTTCCAGTCTAGCCAGATGCAGCTGAATGCCAGTATTTTACATTGAGCGACTGCCTATCTGACCTCCACAACCCAGTTACTGGGTAATACGATACCCTTTGGTAAGACTAGTTGTCAGAATTTCGGGCTTCTGACTACCCGTAACGATTGTCAAAGATCGTGCTTTCCGAAGCACGGAGGGGTCTCGGTATGTAAAGATGGTCACCCATCCACAGACCAATCGCGGCAAATGTAGCTTAACCTGATCGATCAAGCTGTGCGGCTGTTATTATTTTCCACGGAGCCCTCTCTCAGACTTTTGTATTTATAATATTAATATATTAGTGTGGAAGTATACTGGTATTATTTAGATGCACCTGGTTAGACTGAAATCCGACCCCAACATAGTTGGGCAAAGGCTAGGCAGTTGAATATGATAGTAATATGGAAGTATGGATAATTCTGCTTTTGTGAATTCTTTTCTCTTTTACGTTAATTTTCGTGATGACAGGTTTGCACCCAGTATTTTTAAGAACTTCTTCATTATTTACTTCAGGTGACTTTTATAGCCTCTTCAGGAATGACAAGCTGCCGGTGGAAATTATATTTTAGCATTTTTCTTAGTGAAAAGAATTTTAGGTGTCTTGCAAGTTAGGTATGTCTTTTATGAACCGTATGGCCTCAGTACGTTGAGTTTCAAATCCAGATTATATGCTGACGAGATTAGAAACAAATAAGGTCCTAAACGATTTGAAATTTATTGAGGGTCTAAATAGAAATGATTCGAAAAAAGGTAATAAAATGTCTAACTGAAAGGCAATCTGATCCGTACCTGACCCTAACTTTCCGACTCAGAATAAATGAACTGGCTAAAATATATACAAAGAGAATGAATAAAAAAGGCCTTTTTGTAAGTTCTTTAATAACGACACAAAAAGGAACATTTTAATATAAAAAAGAGAAACGTTCAAAGCAGTCTTTGAATTTAGTGCTCATTGTCACCTGAAGGCCATTTCTCGTAATTTAAAACGTTCAAAATCTACTCGCAGTCTCATCTCGGCGACAAACAAATGTCAAAATCTTGTCAAAATGTTGGAAAATTAGAGGTATTTTTGACAGATTGAGACTTAGATCAGACTGTGAACGTTTTTAAAATTACGAGAATTACCCCTCAGGTCAATTACGTCAATAGTTCCCAAAGGTAGATCGAATAAATACTGGATAGAATTGTTTGCAGCAAGACAACGCAGTTAGTTGTTTGCCTATTTAACTCAAGACCTTTTCGTTTTCCTTATTTCTTGTAGATTTAGGTGGAAATTCAATTCCCTTGGAATATACAAGGCTTGTGTACATATAAAGGTCTCGCCTCTCCTAATGTTATTAACATACGACTCAAACGTATCACGGGCTGTTTGCTCGGCAAACTAAAGAATAAGAGATTCTTTAACAAACTTCATGTTATACGGGATTTCCTTTGGAGAAGCGAAATTTGCGGAAAATGTTTTTTTTTTTTTTCCGGTTTCATAATGTAGTTTTGCTAAGAAGCAAATTGTTTTAGTAGTTATCAAAATATACCGTGAATATACGTTTGTGTGTCTAAGCCGAATATTCATTGATTAATAGCTCATTTGTTTTGACATAAATAAAAACAAAACTGTTTTCTCTACCAATAAAATTCGTTTGAGTTGTATTTACGAAAACAAGAGCGCAGGTGAGTCTCCTAATGAAAACATTACTGTTGTCATCACTCCAAAATTCGCAAACGGTGTTTATTTTTCACAGCAACAAATTAGGTCTTTGTACTACAGTCATTTGGGTAAAATATAGCTCAGTGCTGTTGGTACAACGTTCAAAATTGTTTGTCGAGATTTATTCACGGATTCCCAGTATCATTTCCATGCAAACACACGAACATCCGTGATGTCACGACTTGTTGCGATTCTACGAATACCCGCGATATACTGAGGTTAGATAACAGCAAATGTCTTGAGGGTTGCAAAGACGTGTATACAATACACAGCCTCCCCTGTAGCGGGTGACATCCGGGAACGTGCATCCGCTGTACGCATCACCGACACCGGACAATAATCGTGTCGTGTGAGGATGCCAGATTGTGCAAATTTGATTACGGGGCTACATTTGGAAGTAGGACACCGGGTCGTCGGCGTCTGAACTATGAAACATCTCTATTGTGTTGATCAGACGTCTTTTGTTTGACAGTCGACCTCGTTATTTTGGGTGTAAGTTAATGGGAATGCAACTGAGGTCTGCGTAAACGAAACCTTTTCAAAAATAATAACTGGAGAGAACATTATTTAGCTTGATTAAATTGAACTCTTAGAAAAGCAATGCAGCCTTTTAATTTTCACCTAGGTACATCAACAAATGCATATAGGTATTACTTTTCAGTTCATTTTACGTTTTATTTTTATTTTTTATATAATAATGTATTCAGGAATTTGTAGCATTGTGATTTAAAAAAGTGTCCTTGGAGGTTCTTGCCCGGTCTTCTGTTTAAAGATCCGTGTATTCCCGTTCGTCCCACCGACTTCGTTCCCGTCGTGAGACGAATGGGAATTTTTGGAATTGGGCATCAACTTTCTAACAAACTGACCGAATCTTTGACAATTTAAGAGCGTTTACGACGTTCATACAAACTTTCAAGCCCTTGTTTTTCGAAATAATAAACCGATTTTAATGAAACTTCATACGCATAAGCAGGATGCAAAGGTCTCAAAAGTTACTTAAGAAAATTTTCGAAAAATAGTGTTACAGCCAAATTAGACCGATTTTAAAGTTTCCATAGAAACAGAGATTTCCAGTTACCTTTTTTTAAATGTTTCGAAAATGTATGGTAGTTAAACATTTGTCTGCATTTTCACAAAGTGCCTAAAATAATAATGTAGAACTAGTGATATCTGCAAATTCAATATTAGTTCCATTATTATCAGATTCTTTTAAAAATGGAACTAGTGATAACCAATTCAACATTAGTTCCATTATTTTCAGATTCATTTAAAACGGAACTAGTGATATAAAAAACAGTCAGTAGTTCCATCATGGAACTGTTAATGGTACTAGTGACAACGAAGGACATTAACAAGCCCAAACCAGACATAACAACGAAACATGATCAGAATACCTTTACTTCCCCTAACCTCAGAACTTGTGAAGCAACACTTCGTACTGAAAACCCGTAAATTAAATGTAAAAGAAGCATCCAATGGCCGTGCGAGAAACCCCGGTCACACGTGCGTGAGGTTCGGGATAAGACCCGCACTCCAGCTTAATGGATTTTTAAGTGTTTAAAGGATTTTACTACGCCACAGTCCGTTTTTACGTTATTTACCTGTAAGTGTTTATTCATGTTTGATGCGATGGTATTCGGTAAGAAAGTTTGGGAAAATGGTGTAATAAATTTGTAGAGAAATGTTTTAACTGAGTTTTTTAAGGGTGTAGGTACCTATTTTTAATGTCGTAATTATGTTGGGGTCAGCTTCCAGTCTCACCAGGCGCAGCTGAATACCAGTATTTTACATGGAGCGACCGCCTATCGGACTTCCACAACCCAGTGAGACCCCTTGGTAAGACCGGCTGTCAGTAATAATTACTAATGAATTAATACAAATTCTAATGTTACTGTGATTGCCTTGATACCGATATATTACGACAAAAGGCCCAATCATTAAAAACAAACCTATCATTTCCATTAATCTAGGTCACAAGAAACTAGAAATAGCCTGTATTTACGACAAGAAAAAACTTTTCAAAATAATCTGCCGTTTCATTTTCTATGAATAGAAATCTTTTTTCGGATGCCAGAACCTATTTAAAATTTATGAAGGCCCTTTTTTGAGTTAGCTCAGATATTTTTTCGAATAAACCCTGAATGCGTAATTTCGGAAACCCTTGAAAGTCATATAAATAGACTTCCACAGTGGATATCACGACAAAGCGGCCAATTGTGTATCGACATCGTGCACTGAGGTCCGTTCTACCAAAACCATTAAGTACTTATTTATTTCCTCATAACAACTATAAAAAATAAAGAAAGTAAACACGACACGTACGTACGTACATTTATTTAGCATGGACTTGCACAAAGCATTAAAATCAAATAATATGTAAATATAAATTCATTAGTAAATATCTGATGTATTGTATCTGGTGTACCTATTGTGTCTTTTAGTCTGTGTTAAATAAATGTATCTTCGTTCTTTCTGTATACTCCATTTTTTGTGTATGTGTGGATCTATCGTTGTATGTATAATATGTCGCAGTCAACTGGTTAAATTAGCCGTTCAGTTAACTGCCTAGCCTTTTAACTAAACGGCGGCCGTTCAACTAACGGCCTGAATGATATTCAATTACAGTTTAGGTTGGAAGTCTGTAACCAATCACGCGCAAGCCGAATTGGTCGCAGTAACTAAGCCAGGGCACCCCGACCAAATGGGTGAGGTCAGGTTAGATCTGTGATCAACCGCGTGCGAGCCGAGAGAGCGATGCGAGGCGAGCACTACTTCAAAAGGCCAGGCGGTTAACTAAACGGCTAATTTAACCAGTTGGCTGCGACATATACACTATAATACCACCTACTTTACAGAACACTTACATCATAGTTACAACCTCATTACAATGATCAAAGCAACAACGACCTGCTACAGGGCTAACAATATTATTACATGCTCATACGTTGGCCACACGGTGTAGTCTCCTGACATCGCTACGCACTCGACATGCTTCATGCATCAGGCACTCCCGGGAGGGAAATAAGGTTACCTGGCGAGGAGGGCCGGGAAGTAAGCGATGTAGCTTGAAAGTGTTAGCAACGTAGTGTCGTAAGTGATATTTTAAAGTTTAGTTTAAAAGGCTGCCTGGGTGTGTCCAGTTGGCGAAAACATAAAATCGATTTAATTAAATATCACTATCTGGACACACGTAAAAATCTTAGCGTGTCCAGATGACGAAATAACAAGTGATACTAATTTTGAGTTTCACCAACTGGACACATGTGTGTCCAGACTCTCCGTGGCCAGTTGGTGACTAACCCGTAAACAATTATAAATCATGTGTTTTACCAATAACTGGAGATAGTTCCGTACAGGGTGGTAGGCTTGGACGCGCAAACAGAAACACTCTGACTTCAGCGCATGATTTGACGTAGAAAATTTTTTATCGGTTATAAAAAAAAAATACTAGTCAGCAAAATTTATAGCAGATCTAACAGCCCAGGGTGCTATGCACACTACATGTAAACAAAACTGAACTTACAAAACAAACAACAACTAAAAACATGCAACTCAACAAAAGTTCAAGGTACCACAACAAATTTTAACACGCTATCGGTTCAAAATCGCTTGTTACATAGCCCCAATATAAGATTTCCCCATAATAAAGAGTAATAAACGGAATAGATCCCAACTTCATAAAGTACAGCTCATGAAAAAAAAATGCCAATAAGTTTTTATTCGAAGTTATACCCTTACCTTCCAAACTTCGAAGTAGAATTTGTAAAGTATGAAAGCAAAATCTTTCACTTGTTTTAAAATTAAGCGATTTGGCTAAACTGGAGCGTCAGTGACATGGGAAACGTCAGCGAAGTCTATCCTTGGACGACTATGGCCCTCCCCCTTTGGTGAAGCTGTCATGCAGTGTCGGTTTGGCACGTCACATTTTGGTAAACCGACAGAATACGAAACATCACGCTGCGCTTCAAAACGGGGATCCTAAACGTAGGCAAAAAACTACCAAGCTCAATCATAGGATTGGGCAACAGTATCCACACGGTGGGTGCCTGAGGATGGACGGCGCCACCGAGGCTGGCCCAGGAAGAAGTGGCGAGAAATCCTAGACGCTTACCGCAAGGGTTGGATTGAAGTGGCTTTAGAAAAGGATGCTTCGAAGGATTTGCAGACAGGAGCAGTGAGACAGAGAATTATAATTAAAAAAAAATGTTTTTGTCATCTTCGTCACTCATACAGTTGTAGAAGGATCCCCGCCATCTCGTTTTTTCAAAACAATTTTATAACAACTTCGACTTCCTTGCTAATGACATTCGATCTTGTGATACTGTATCTGTGTGACAGTTTATTTTTAAAGCTAGCTCGAAGTGTCATTTCACGGCCGGGTACTATAAAAAGAGGGCGTGTGCCTTCACAGTCGCTTTGGTCGTGTAAATATGGCCGAAGCTTTATAGTATAAAGCGTGTTCTTACGATAAAACGACCTAGTTTTAACTAGCACTCGCGTAACGTCCCCATTGTACGTTATTAAGATCTAGGAGGCTAATTGGAAATATTATTTATTGCTCTTGTGTAGATAAAATTGTTTACGGGTCATCTTTTACATAACTTTGAACGAACAAGTAGATTAAGTGCTAAGACGTTTTAATAAATGGCTGAACCTTTGTGGCTTTATTGGTGATGCCTTGGTATTATTTGTTTTACAAAATGTGCCTTTGAATGTGTTTGTTTCTCGTACAGTGATGTTTATTTCGGGAGCCCTGACAGCAGCTGTATTTATCATCATTTTCAATGCGACATTTTTTAAAGATATACCTAAGTACGAACATTTTATTTATTTTATTTTAATTTATTGTGTTTGGGTGGCTTACAGCTATCAAATACAGAAGTAGTAGTGAGGTGATTGAGGACAAGCTATTTACAAGCCTCCACAGTTAGCAACAGAGTATTGTTATTTTCAAATTAACTATAACACTAAGAATAACATTATTACTAAACTAATAAAATAAGTACCTGTAGGCAGATGCATGCGCAGCCGCCATTAGAGTGCATCAGAAACAATACTATACTGTTTAGATAAAACAGTACTGACAGTAGTTTTATTCATTACTAGCTTCTGGCCGCGACTTCGTCCGCATTTAATTTCATATTCCCCGATCAACCCCGTCGCATCGCATCGCCTGCCGGCGCTATTACTTCGTTTTTGCTTAGCGGTCTTTCTGATTTTTTTCCGTTTAGCTCAGTTTCAAAGGTTCCTAGAGCGATTCTAAAAAGCTGGCTCCAACTGGCAGTTCCGGAGATTAGCGCGTTCAAACAAACAAACAAACTCTTCAGCATTTTTATTATAGCTAGATTAATAATATACCTAGAGGTTTTAAAATTATGTAACTGGATTAAAAAAAAAAAAATAATGATTAGAATAAAGAAAACTGTGATTTTTCATGAATGTTATAGAAAAGTTTATTTTTCTCTTCAACGTGACCTTTTACTTGATATTAAAAAAAATACCAGTCAAATCACTCAAGGTAACGCCAATAGGCGTTAAAAGCTTTACGGAAAAGCGTGACTATCCTTAAAAAAGTTGTATTAAGAGACCAAAGAAACTTAATCTTCGTAGTTAGTTTTGTCGAAAGCTAAAATGTTGAAAACAAGATAATCTTGACTTAATTCTCCAGCCAAGTTTGTAAATCTTGTTTAGATGAGACACACTTTATGGATTTCAAAAAATTTTTTTTTTTTTATTTTCGTAACCGCCATCTTGTATTTTCATTTTGAGCTCACTATCGTTTTTAGTACCCACAAAAACCATGAAAACGACACCCATAAAAAATATGAAAATTTTCGCAGCCGCTCTCAGATTTTTATTTTGACTTCACTATTTGGTCTCAGTACCTACCCTCGAAAACCATGAAAACGAAGCTGCATGGAGCATCGGCCCTTTTTCGATACACGTGACGATTTCTACCAATTTTCTCCTATCGCAAACCGCGGTAAAGAACTTCGTTTCAATAAAACATAACATAACATTTATGCCTAATAACCCCGAAGGATAAATAATCTCATCGAATTACTAAGTTAAAACATACCTTACCCTTACCTAAGCCTTTTATACCGTTAAAGATTATATTGAGGACAAAAAGGCTTGGGATTGAGCTGCTTCCAAATTTTTACATTTTGAATGTTTTTATTTATTTTTTATTTTTTCTATATACACATTGAACGTAATGAATTTGTCTTATAAAAATATTTATTGATTAATATAAACATTACTTTATAGCAAGTCTATGATATAAAAATAACAAATTTAAATCCTAACTTAACTAAAACTATACAAAAACTAAAATATAGCGTCGAAAAATTCATCCGCATCGCTGTCGACTGGTAATGTACCCAAAAGACTGGCAGCATTACCATGTTGTATGGCAAATGAATTTTATATAAACAATGACATTTGCTTACTACTTACAAAAATAAAATCTTTTATCATTTATCATACCCTGAAATTCGAATATCATCAACGACAACAAACAAATGAAGGCCCAGAAATGCTACTCAAGTAATAATAGAATTGTCGTTACTTCCCCGATAGTGATTGAAACCTGGCCACAGCTAATATCTTGACCGGAATTCAATTTGTTTGAAAGCAAATCCGTGTTGCCATTTAAATAATTCATTACCTGCTTCAGTTGTATGTTTACTGGCAACAAATATTTTTGGAGAAGAATAATGATTATGGATAGGTACCTAATCTGATAAAATTAATGCATTGTTTGTGTAGCATTCTATTGCTCATCTTAATATATATAAATTACGTGTCACGATGTTTGTCCGCGATGGACTCCTAAACTACTTAACCGATTTTAATCAAATTTGTACACCGTGTGCAGTTTGATCCAACTTGAAAGCGAGGATAGAAAAAAAAAAAAAGACAAAAACGTTAGCCACAGCAACGCGTGGCCGGGTCAGCTAGTGTATTATAAATATACCTTCGAATCTTATGTATCTATGAGTTAGCGAGGATATTTCATTTGGGTTCAAGTAGGTTTCTTTTCAGACCAGCCGGTTTATTTTTTCTTTAGGTTTGGTTTCAGCCTGGATGCGGGAGGCGGAGGACAGGGTGTTGTGGCGCAGCCTGGGAGAGGCTGATTTGAAACTTGTTGCTATCATAATCCAGTAATAATATTTATATTTTAAAAAAGTGTGCCTACTTATTTGTTTTCTACTAAACGAAACTCTTTTATGGATCGAATCGACAACAAAGACCGTAATTTGAACAAAAAATACTTAAAACAAAACACAACAACAAGTTCTTGTACAATTTTCAAAAGCTGACTCGAGAGAATTATTAATTAAAATATGCTGGTTATTAGTAAATTTGGCACACGGAGGTCTTACTCCACCGTGCAGGTCTGACGTTAATCAGTAAATTTTTATACATTTTAAAATATCAGTTTCAAGACTAGACAAGTGTATGGTACTTTTTACGGTACGTCTGCCATCTAACCTTCGTCAGCCAATTAATTTTAGATCCCAATATTCCAGTTGTTGTGACTTTTTCTCACACAAAAAAGTAACTAATATATTAATAATAATATTTTATAATTTAATAGTTTATTCATCCGCTTAAATAGTGCAGCCCTTTGAAAACTACCCCAAAGTTTGTGCTGTTAACGTGTTACTACCAACGTGCATTCACAAGAAATATTATCTACTCAAATTGATGCATCCAAGTAAACGGATAAGTATATAGTTTAATATGTCTATAACATTAAATTCCTGAGCGTCGTTTAGATGCAGCGTCAGTATTTGAACAGATAGACTGTAACTAGTGAATCGAGTAGCTGGCAACGTAATATATTTTTTCCGCCGAGCTCGATTTGGGTCGGGTGATATGGCTCGCGGTTTGTTTGTTCGCTGCAACTGACACACAACTTACTGTACCTATTGGGGATTTGGGAACCTTCTGCTAGGTTTAGTGCGACGGTACATTAGGCGCAGACTAATGTTTGGTCGGATAAATCATTCTGGATTCGTTAAAGCTAGCTGATTGTACAAATTCTGCTGTAATTTTCCAACTGAACTACTTGTAATGAGTAGGTACTTTTTTGATTATGACAGCATGTAATTTATATCTCGCGCCACGTTAATACGCAATATGAAACTGGGTCAATTTAATATTACCATGAAAATGAAAATAGTAATGAAGTTAAAACTGCAGTACATTGAATATTTTGGAAAAGAAGTTCTTCCTACGAGGTGTAGAACGAGTCTGATGCCGACAATATAGTTTTTAGAATTTTTGTCCTTTTGTCTGTTTGTCTGGATGTATGTTCCGTATTGGCACTAAAACGGCTGAACGGATTTGGATAAAATTTGGCAAACAGATAGTTTATAACTTGGAGTAACACACAGGGTAATTTCAATTTCGCTACTATATCATCCAAAAGCCTCGTGGGCGAAGTCACGGGCTAAATAAAGCTGGTATTAAATATGAAGTCAAAATAGCACATTGTATTAAGTATGTTAAAAACTGAATAGCCAGAAAACTAAACATAAAATGTGGCTTCCGAGTTTCCTTTTTCCAAAATGTTCAATTCATACAGCTACATGAAAATAAACAGACACAATTTCGATAAAGAAAAGGAAACAATTCCTGGCCAGATAAGGCATAATGTGTAGCGAACCATGGTTTGAGGGTGAGCATCGGGAATTTATATATGTATTCTGAGCCGTCATGGGAATTTCCTTTGCGTGAGCAAGAATTTTCAATATCTTTCCTTCTTATCAATTTGTGGAAAAGTTGCAGTGTCATTGTTTATTGAAAGAAGGGTACGTTACATTTAAAAGACGTTAAAGTCACCTTACAAAATAAGAAAAGTGCTTCCAAATAAAAACCCTTCCAAACCCTATTTCTACTAAAGTCAAGGGCAGAAACATTTTCACTCCACCCTCTGCGTTCTGTCATAGGCATCGCTCTACGTGAGACCAAATTGGAAGCCTCTGAATATTACACAAGGCCAGCCCTAAAGGTCATTCCGACCCGTGCGCAATCCACACACAAAAATAAAAACAATTTACCGTCAATTTGATTTTGGGCCCCTTAAATCAAAATGTGAATCTGTGTCGCTCGGTAAATGGACGTCACCAATTTATTTAAGTCTAGGGACCGTCAATTTCTAGGGGATGGGACTTACCTACTGGGGCTTAATCGTTTTCGTCTTCACATTCCAACAGCGTCAATGTAACTTAATTTACTCGCAGGGATTGTCCTAAGTTCCATTTTAGGGGTGGGACAACCCTAATGCAAGTTCGTAGCCAAACGCTTGAGATAAGTCCTCACTCGGGGGAAATTGCATCTAAGTCGTTGAACGTATCAAAATTGCTATCGTGCCTTGGTGACATCGGAAAAATTGAGAAATAGGATTACTTTTATATTTTTGTGGCGTTTAACGTTGATTTTAAATTCGACAAGATGCTTGAATTGTGTGGCATAAGCCAATTTTATTTCAATTTGTGCAAAATTTTGTCTTAATGATAGATCATTAATTTAAAATAAATTATTATGATTATTTAACCTCATTGTAGCTTTCATAGACTCATTAAAAGCCTCTTGTTGCATAGAGTTTAATAACATTTTAGGTACTTACTTTATTTTTAACTAAGTTAGTTTTGAATGAACATTAAAAGTACACAATGGCTGCAGTTTGCGATGCAAATCAGTTGGATGATACGGTAGTTAATTTGAATTTATAATGAATCTAATGAATTCACTATCAACAGAACTCGGTTACTTAGGTATGCTAATAACTATATTGTATGAAGGTATGCAGACTTTCATAAGTTTTCTTGACTAAAGTAAGTATGTATTAAATTTCATTTTTAAGATTCTAGATCTCAGATTTTATATTAACGAAAAACGTTGAGAAGCTTTTGAATTTTAGTCTGTGTCATAGTTTTTGTAAATTTTTTTTCCTAAATTTTGTGAGAGTTAATCTAGAATACAGTCTTCGTACGTTGGCTCATCAAGTTTCCCCCACCTAGATTCACATAAGTATAATAATGGAAGTTGGTATTTATCACAAACTAAAGTATTATATTCCATTTTTTAAGATTGTAGGTACATCTCGGATTTTATATGAGTGGAAAACGTTGAGAAGCCAAGAATTTGAATATTAGTCTATGTGGTAGTTTTATGTAACTCAATTTCAAGATTTTTGTGAGGGTTAATCTAAAATATAGTCTCCATACCTACATTAACTCATCAAGTTTCTCTCATCTATACCTACATATAAAAATGGAAGTTGGTTGATATGTTAATTTTGAGAAACTAACGCCGCCGCGCCGTTTGACCGATCACCATGAAAGTTGATATGTTTATGTAGTTTTTCATGGTTATATACAGGCTTTTTTATTCCGACTTACACGTGGGCGAAGCAGAAAACATACTAAACTCAGATTTTTAATTTGCTAAACTAAAATTACCGTTTTTCTGTCAACATGACATTATTTAGTAGGTATAGATTGGTTGCCAAAATTTGGTCTAGCGAATAAAAAATCAGAATATAGGCTCTTACACGTCTGCTAGAAATTGCCAAATCACCACACTTTAGTAAATAAAATAATCAAAAACCAACTCACCTAGTTTTAAACAGCAGAACAGGAGTAGAATCGAAAGCCATGACGTCACCAAAGACCGCACCATCGCCCAAACGGTCCTTATCACATCACTTGAACCATCACTCAAGTTCTATGTTATCACTTATTAGCACTATTTTATCACAATTTCTTTTTTAAAAACATATTTAAAGTACTTTCACGTTCACTAGTTTATTGTCATGGCGGGCACTGAAAAGGAAAATATATATTTAAAGATGAAAGCAGTTTTGTAAATGACAGCCTGTGACAGACGAGCCGACATAGAAGGGGAAACATTAAAGGTAGATATATTCCTTAGAAGATGAACAAGTCGAGACCGAAACCCAACCCTAGAGCGGAACGGCTTGTGAACGAAGTCGCGGACTATCAGTTTAATATAATACGGAGAAGTTAACCAAGGAAAAATTACGGTATGAGGAAAACAATAAATTCAAACGGTAATGTTTATTACATTTGATAAATTATTTTTTCTGTAAATGTCGAGCCGTTTTCATTTAATGAACCTGTAAAATGATTGTTATACTTTTTAATTTCTCACAAGTGCGGTGGTAATTATAATGGTTAATAACTAATGAAGTTAAATAACTAGTAATTTATAAATTATTACAAGTTCAAATACTTAGAAAATCTACATCTCCAGTAATAAAGCTGAAGAGTTTGTTTGATTGTTTGAATGCGCTAATCTCTGGAACCACCAGTCGCATTTGAAGCAGCATTATTGCGTTTGATAGCCTAACGCTTGAGGCAGGCTATCATCACGCTTGGATCCTTAGAAGCCGAGCAAAAATAAGTCAGGAAGAACACTAAGCAAAAGCGAAGTAATAGCGTGGGTAGGTGATGCGATGCGACGGACTAGCTGGTAGAGCGTTTACGCCATACGGCATTTCATACAAACTTTCAAGCCCTTGTTTTTCGAAATGAATGAACCGATTTTAATGAAACTTGATACGTATAAGCAGGATACAAAGGTCTAAAAAGTTACTTCAGAATATTTTAGAAATTAAATGTCTTATTTAAAGAAAGATAACTGGAAATCTCTATTTCTATGGAAACTTTAAAATCGGTCTAATTATGCTTAACACTTTTTTTCGAAAATATTCTTAAGTAAACAGTCCGTCCCTATGTCCGTTTCTGTACACCTGACAACGTTTATGTAAAACTAGCTGTGCCCGCGACTTCGTTCGCGTGGATGTCGGAAAACAATAGGTAATGTGTCGCTTAGGAAAGGTGTAATTGCCACTCCTTCATTGAAAAGGTAGAATCATCAGATCTTGCCTGGTAACGCTTTCCTTACCTAGGGTTCTCTACCACAGCCCTTTCGACTGCAATCACTGCGTCTTCATGGTTCATAATGACAATGCGACGAAGTGTCACTTTGATTTTTGAGAATAAATTAAAATAAAAGCGCCTGCTCGAGGCTGATTATCTAACCAAACAGCCATAACTATGTCCATTTTATTTTGCGTCTGTCTTAGAATACCAACTTGTAAAATCATATCACCATTTTATCTAAAGTATATCTGAGATTAGTAGGTGAAGTTTGAAGTTAGTTTTTCTAAGTCTTGGTTTCTTCTTTGTGGTAAATTTAGAATTTCTTAACTTGGTATTGAAGATATCATTTATACCTACCAATATTATGCCTTATAAAGCATCGAGATATCTAGATTATAAAAGGAAGAATACTTTATTGGTAAGAGCTTCTACATAAAGTTGCCCATGTAAAAAGCAACCCATTAAACTTTGGTTATATTTGACACCGGCCGCCATTTAAACTACAAAGATGAAACCCATGAAAACTTTAGACATGATTTTGATTTATACCTTATACTGCCGAAAACCAGAAAAAAAATTGTAAAGCTAATTACAAAAAAATATAACCGACTTCCATAAAAAACCCTACAAAGTGCAAAATAACCTTAGTTTGGGAAGACGTTGCGCGTTGGCAAGAAATTACAGACTTCTGAAACCAAAGGTCTATTGCATTTTGAAGTGTGTTTTTAAGTCGGTTGTATTTTATTTTATTTCACACAAAGTCGTGTAAGTTTATATTGAAAACCATGAAAACGACACACATGATAAAAAAAGAAAAAGAAAATTGCAGCCGCCATCTTCGATTTTCATTTTGACGTCACAATCGGCTTCAGCACTCTCGAAAACCATGAAAACGACACACACTACGAATTTTTCGATTTGCAGCCGCCATCTTGGACTTTCATTTTAACCAGTACTGAAACGGTTTACCAACAGTCGATTGGTCTATGAACCGTTGGTCAACACCATTAACTTTTCATCCAAAGGACTTGTGACCCACGAACGTTTCCCCAACAGAACTCTACGTCAGTGAATGCTTAACCAACAGAATGTTTTGACCAATAACTTTTCACGTAAAGAACATAAGACCCATGTCAAATAGAACTAAGGATGCAAGGGCGAGCGAAGCGAGCTCGGGACTTGGGGCACCCCGACTCGGACAGGTAGGGTTCGAAGGGATGATGGCGGCTCAAGTGAGCGAGCAAAGCGAGCGAAGGGCACCCCGAGGTTAGGCTTCGTTAGGTTACTTTATACCCTTTTCACAGAAATAAAGGACTACGTCTTATTATTATTTTACTTTCACCTTTCCCGGGTCTGTTGACCTTGTTCTTTGGGTGAAAAGTTATTGGTCAAAACATTCTGTTGGTAAAGCATTCCCTGACCTAGAGTTATGCTGGCAAAACGATCGTGGGTGAAAAGTCCTTAAAAAAAAAAATTATGGTTTAAAGATAATGTTCACCAACGGTTCATGGGACAATCGACGGTGGGTAAGCAGTTTCATTTTAACCTCACTTTAGGCTTCAGCACTCTCAAAAACCAATAAAACGAAACCCATAAAAAAAATTGCAACCTCCATCTTGGATTTTCGTTTTGACCTGCCTATCGGTTTCAGCACCTTTGAAATCTATGAAAAAAAATCAAAACAAAATTGCAGCCGCCATCTTAGATTTTCATTTTGACCTGACTATCGGCTTCAGCACCCTCGAAAACTATCAAAACGACACCCATGACAAAACGTTTTAAAAAAATGGAGCCGCCATCTTGGGTTTTCATTTTGACCTGACTATCGACTTCAGCACCCTCAAAAACCATGAAAACGACAACATGATAAAAAAAAATTGCAGCCACCATCTTGGATTTTCATTTTGACCTGACTATCGACTTCAGCACCATCGAAAACCATGAAAACGACACCCATGACGAAAAAGTTAAAAATTTAGGCAACCGCCATCTTTGATTTTCTTTTTGACCTCACTTACCGGGATCAGGATCCTCGGAAACCATGAAAAATAGCTCTCTCTTTCTCTCTCTCTCTCTGTGTGTGTCTCTATCTATCTATTACTATGAAAAATGAGGCATAACGCTTTTTCGTAATTTGACGATTTCTCCCTTAGAACTCCTACCTCAAGCTCCATATAAGAACTTCGTTAAAAAACGCTCTGCGTTACTCAACTTTCTATATCAATAATTATCTAACTTCTTTATAGCTCAGAACACCGCATTAATTATTATTATCTTACATTATCCTCACTTTTTGTTTAAAATTCTTTTAGCGCCACAGGCGCCACTAAATAAAGCATCAATGGAAAGCGATTTTTTTAATATCATTAATATCATTATCATTACTTTTTAAAATAACATATACATAAGTAGGTATCTGTGTTATTTCGTCATTTAAGTAAGCATAAACTAATAGGACGTGATTATTCACACATCCCAACAACAATATGTTTTCGTTAGTAGGTACTATATCGCGCCAATAGATGTCGTTACGTGTTACTAAAAAACGAAAAAAGTTGTTCTAGAATACTTTAAATTGATTATATCTTTTAATAGAGTAAACCGATTCCCATGAAACAAAAACGAGTCACTGCTCCGAGTTCTACACCATATTTGAGTATAAAAAGTAACCGTATTGGTTTGGTACTTTTTACGTTGACCCTGTTCAAATCAATAATCTGTCACATCCAAACAGACAAACAGACAAACAGACACACAGACAAAAATTCCAAAAAATTATGAAATGGCATCTGTTGGTTATCCTTTAACACCCCAACTATTTTTTTTTTTTAATATTTTCAATGTACAGAAACGTCTCGTCTACAGATTTATTATATGTATAGAAGAATAGATATAGATAGATTTCAGGGTGATCGATTCAGTGGTTTAAGCGTGAAAAGGTAACAGACAAACAAACAAACTTACTTACGCATTTATAATATTAGTTACGATAGGATACTAGGATTTGGTGCTTACATGCAACCTCCGCGAGTACTTGAAAATTTATTGACAAGAAATACGAGACAAAGATTAATTTACGAGTAGTTTAAGATTAGAACATAAAACAAGTTAAGGTGTCAGATTAGCTGAAAAGCGAAGTGCGAAGAACAAAAAATATATAAATGTGAAAACGTAAATCCATTCTAGGAATAATTAATATAGACAATATAAAACGGGCGGACGATATTGTCACCATCGCGAGTACAACCTGAATGAGGCTGGTACAGGAGCGTGGAGATTGGCATATGGAAAGAGAGGCCAGGAGTGGGAGACGTCGTGCTACCGTTGATGATGATGTTATTTATCAAACTGATTGTTTAATTTACTCATCCCGGTACGGAGAACCCGCGGTCGCAAGAGCTCTCACAGTACCTTCTATGTTTTCTATCTACTAAAGGATGATTTCCACCAAACGGCTCGTATCACATGGAATCGGAAAAGATACGAACGGATGCGGCGACAGCCGATCGCGTCCGGCAGGATTTCGACGCATACGATCGGCTCCGTACGTCGGTTGCGAAGGTATCAGTTTCTGCGCCTAGTCAAATAGTTTCATTCCTACCGTGTTGACGTGTTCTAATTTTTGAAAATAGTTGATTTTGACGTAGTATTGCATTAGAAAACACAGAAGAGGAAAAGAAAAATGTTGACGACAGCCGAAAGGATTCTATCGGATACGACGACAGGCAAACGGAGCCGTACGCGCGTCTCAGCATACTTTCGGCTACGATCGCATGTCGCGGAAGACGCCCGCGGTCAAGCTGCTGTGCGCGGCTTGGTAATATAGACTTTAAATATTGTGTACACGATTTAATATCGTATAAATATTGTAAAATCCGTTGTTTCGGCTGTTGCCGCTGTGTTATGCTTCGATAATGGACTGTAAAATGATTAATCTGTTTTGTTTGAATCTGAATTTTTATTATTCTGATTAACGATGGTGAGACGACGACTACGACTCGACGACTGGCGCCTCTGGCGGCGCAAAGTAGAGACGCCGGCTCGGCGGTATGGCTCGGCAGGCATGGTTGTTGGAAAGTCCTGCCATGCGCCACCTGGCGGCGGCGGGGCCGTAACATCCGTTCTGATTCGATGCGGTACGAGCCATTTGCTGGAAATTACCCTTTAAGAAACTGCTAACAAAGCAAAGATTTTTCTTTAAGTACGCTGCACCGGTACAGCGTCTTTATAATTGTTTGCTGCACCGGACGACGTCATTACGTCGGCGCTGTCGCTGAAAACAAGCGCTGGGGCTCTTGTCTTGCATAGGGTCGCAGCATAATGCTGAGCGATAGCTGTTTTGTGTGGATGGTGACGCCTGTTTCCCCCAATCTTTTCTTATTTTTTTTTTTTGGTGTTTATGTTCTTTTTTGCGTCATGTTTACCGCAAATAAACGTATTTTTTTTCTTTCTTTCTTTTACTACAACAATCTGTCAAATCATCACAAAATATCCTTGGCAAGGCGTGCGTACCTCGTATCAACAAAGCGCTTGCTCGAAACTTGTCACGATGGCACAAACACCTAGGTATTTGTCTAATACTCGGGGAGGGTCCCTTTATCGGCCCACATCAGTCCGTACACGATAATAAAGGGTTCGACCGAGGAATCCCTTGCCGGCCAACATTTAATTCAATGAACCTTCAATATATCTCCGCGTCTGCGTAGGGTTTCACTAAAATATTTATTGTTCAGTCCCCTTGACGGATTTGATTCAGTTTGGGATGGTGCTTGTTATCAAAGATACAAATTCGTGTAAAACAAAAGGATGCTGTTGGTGATTCTAGAGTATTGTTCGGAGGGAAATGTTTTTTAGGGTTTTTGTGGAGTGAAAAAATGGAGGAAAATATTGGAAATGAGAGGCGGTAACATGAATGAGGTTATTAGACATTGGATTTTGAATGAAATAAAGATATCGACAGCTTAACTAAAAGCATATATTTTATTTGTTAAAGTTACGAAATAAACGTGAATTTGGTTGGACATGCAAGTCACTATTTAAAACTTTGCCATACCATAGGCTTTTTGTACATTAAATACTCACCTGTAGGATTCTTAATACCTATTAAAAAGGTAATTCTAATAGTATCGGAACTGTCTAATCGGTAATACATTATTCATTTTGAATAAGGATGCCTAACGCCATTTGTCTAACCCGTCGTTGTCTCCAAATAAAACGTGAAAGGGTTCACCTCCATCTATTCTATTAAACTGTACCGTTCGATTTGTAACTAAGTAACTGTCGATTGTCGACAACAAAATTGATGATCCTAGTTTTGGGAAGAAATAAAGATATCAAGTTTATATAAATAGACATTAACATGCTCTATATAATTGTATATGGGTGGCAGGAACATCGTCACGCAATCAAGTTACCAGGGATACAGTACATGAACCAAATATTTCGTCGGTTAAAAAAAAGCTGTCCCATACATTTTGACCGCGTATTTATTGCACTTTTCTATGAAACAGCTGATTTTATTTTTGGTAAGCGACAAAAAATGTCTACTCTGGGGACTCTATAATCATGTGCTGAATTCATGGTTTCAGTTTACGTGTCAAAGTTCTTGCCATCCTGTACATATGTATAATCGTGGGTAATGTCGTCATTTCATTAATTTTATGTGAAAAGACAATTATCAAACATATCCAACATAATCTAAAAAACAATGATTGCCAATTCTGACAAAAAAAACAATATTCTAAAAATCTGCGTTAGCTCAAAGTGCACTAGTTAAAACACAGGATGCACAGGTATTCCATTTCAAACTATATAGAGGCCTGGCAATCATGGGAATAGATCACACCAAAGTATGTCATCTAATAATTCCTATTAAAAACTACATTATCAAAATAAAATTGACGAACATCCCAGAATTAATATCAACAACACTTGGATTTACGTCAAACCAAGCTAAACGGTTCACACTATCATTTTGTTCTAAAACTTGATATTCATAAGTGTCGACACGTCTTGATCGTGGGCAGATCATCCATCAAGTGGTGAAGCGCATACATACAACAGTGATAAATGACGCAAGTTGACCTAAACGCTGTCTTTGCATTTAGTTGCTGACAAGCCGGGGCTTGCATCTCTGGGGACTAACAAGTGTGATAGATGTTGGATTTTTAGGGTTAAGCCATACAGGATAAATTTTTAAACAGTGCGCAAACTGTAACTATGAATTTAGTACCTACATGGTTCTAGACCCCATAAAGTAAGAAATTTTCCGTCGTTTATTAAAAAAAAAAAAAAACTGCTTGTTCATAGAAAAGTGCAATACCTACGAGGTCAAAATTTATGGCAGAGCGATTTTTTTAATAACTGATAAAAAAAAAATAACTGCGTTGAAATCATTTGTTGGTTCAGAACCATGTACGAAGAACCAACCGAAGAAGTTTAACCAGTGCGCAGACTGTAACCAAGAACAGTTTGCGCACTGGTTAAAAATTTTTCCTGTATAATGTGGCGATTAGGTTTTTACACTAATTCAAACCACATAACTATTCTACATTACGTATTTAAAACTTAAACAATTAAAATAATTAATAACAATTAACATTCTAGCCCTGGGACCTTTTTTTAACCGACTTCAAAAAAGGAGGAGGTTCTCAATTCGGATGTTTGTTTTTTTTTTCGTTAGAGTATTTAACAAAATTAAACTTAGTTTGTGATAATTTGGTAAAAATACCATAAAGTTTGTGTTGAGTTGTTGATTCCATTTTATTATTTAAACAGACTGAAAACAACTTGTAATAACCGCAAATAAAGTAAATATTTCAAATAAGTAGTCAAAACGGAATCCTTAATCTCCTTATGTCCGTCTTTCCTATGTGTGTATAGGTATCTTATTTTACTCGGAGACTAAAAATGCACTATATCGATAAATATATAGGTATATTAGGCGTGGCGGCACTCCCCATTAATCTTACCGAGAAGGATTTAAAAAAAAAATTTAAGTGTGGAGTATTGTTGATTCCCATAATTAAAAAGATTATGGTGACTTTGATATTTGAATCAATAGTTTTTAATTAACCTTGTTTTGTAGTGTTTTTCGAAAAATTTGTTTGGAGGCGTTAAAATCAATGGCTACTTCTTGCGAAAATATTTATCCCAACACTTGGTCGGTTTTTATTTGTTGTTCAATAGTGCCTCTATGGAGGTATGGGTGTAAAATTCACTCATCTTCCATAGAAAACGGAAGGATCCTCCGACCAGACGGGGGTCATGTCTGGTGGGCAACTGCATAACGATTGATGTCAGGATCGTGTATTTAGGCTAGTTACGCGTTAAACTACAACACCAACTACAACAGGTGTAATTATAATACTATAGTAGTACTAGTATTTATAGTATTTTTAAGTTATATTAATATTGTATTGTATGTGTTCATAATTATGGGCCTTGATGCCTGAAATAAATGGATAAATAAAATAAATAATTTTATTAAACTATGCATGCGTAATTTTGCGTGACGTCAGTATGATGCGCAGCTCACATCTGGTGGCCTAGATGCCACTACACCTTTATCAGTGGGTATATCGAGCATTCTCAAAATTCAGAAATCGCCACAATGCAATCCTGAAAAAATGACTCTCCCAAGTAGCACAACCCGTTTGTTAACCTTTCATAACCCTACTCATCAGTTTTGTCCTAGCTTATTTCTTTAGGTTGTCACTCAACTGGATTTATAACATACACAACTTATTTTTTAAGATGGTAAAAGATGTACGCCATCTTGGAAAAGTGAAGAGGTAACTATTCTGAATAATAAATGAGTCTAAAACTCTAAATTAAACAGTTTTATAACCTGTAGGTATTTTTACATTGTATACATTATAATACTAAGATAAGTCGTATTGATTCACGAAAAAAAGGGGGGCTTGAGAAGATCTCCCCTGTCCTCCCAGAGAGATACATTTGCCCTCCTTGAATAAAAAACTAGATCCGCGCTTGTATACTTATGCTTTATAAGAAAAAAGTTGCACTAAAAACTATATCCAACGTAAACAAAGTACAAGATACCTAATAGGTACATAGTAGCTTAGTACCTTAAGCTCCGGCGCAGCTGTTGCTCGTACTAATTAACTTTTGCTAAGCTATATACTTGGGACTGCCGCGTAATTATTTCTTAAGATAGACTCTCTCACTCTTTAAACAAAAAACCGGTCAAGTGCGAGTTGAACTCGCGTGGAGAGGGTTCCGTACGATGAATATTTTATCTGCCATGTTTTTTTAAAGAACGTAACACCGACATCCAACTGAAAATGTAAGTTTGTACGCGCAATATTGAAAGATTTACCATGTTGTTTCAATATCATAGACTTCTTATTAATATTCCTGTAATCTATAGGTATAGAACTATTTTCTGTATATCTTTTTCAAAATTTTAGCCTCTGTAGTTTCGGAGATAAGGAGGGGGGGGGGGGGGGAATGGCGAATTTCCGTCTATTGTCTTAAATAACTTTAATACAATTTACTTTAAAATTATGAAAAACGTAAGTCCTCACGGTAAGTTCTTTCATTATGATATGTCACACGGTACAGATTGCGAAACTTTTTTTTTTAATTATCTATTTACACCTCAAAAATGACTCCCATTTTCAAAACTCATTTATTTACGTTACACGTCTGTGTTTGGGTCACAGAGATTCATATGTGTACCAAATTCCAACTTAATCGGTCCATAAAATTCGGAGCAAATTGGCTGTGACAGACGGACAGACAGACACACGAGTGATCCTATAAGGGTTCCGTTTTTCCCTTTTGAGGTACGGAACCCTAAAAAGCAATAAGGGATGGTTAATTGAACAGCAAGTAAGTACCCCGGTGGTACCCCGTCTGTACCAGACACGTTTTAAAGCGAACATTGGAGCCAGTAGAGTTAATAAGCCAGGAAGCTAAAGTATTTGTCGAAGAGGTTTTCAATTAGGTAAGAATTTTCAAAATATTTGTGCTCGATAAGTTGGGTTTCCTTTGGTTCTTTGATGACTGATATTTTATTTATGAAGGAGTTAAACTGAGCCAAAATTCAGGTGTTTTTTTGTATTTATGTTTTACCGACTTTTAATGTTTTTCTTTTATACGTTAAATTCGGGCACTTCATCCGCGTGGTTTTCGTACTTTCTTCTAAGAAGAAAGTTTGTGAAGACGTATGGATGGATGTTTGTTACTCTTTCACGCAAAAACTCCTGAACGGATTTGGATGTAATTCAGCACACAGATAGTTTATAACCAGAATTAACACATATAATTATTTTTATTCCGATATTCCCACGGTATCGAAACGTATGCGGGTGAAACCGCGGGGCGCTGCTAGATAAACATAATTGCATAAAGCTCCATGATATCATTTACACGTACCTACATAACTCTTCATAATATTCCTACACACACATTTTCAAGCTGTGAAAAATGCAAGTTTTTCTCAGAGATCCCCAATAGCGACAAGGATAATGCTGGTTACGATAAGTTAACGAGGTAAAAAACTCGTGCATTCAAGGTAATAGCTTCTGACGACACTTCCCATTACTCAACGTTATGGCACAAAAGTACCATAAAACTGTGATTGAAAAATGTGGAAGTAAATGTAAAGATCACTTTAGGTTAGAGAAAAATAAAATTTTTCAAACTGTTGTGTTTGGGAAATGAAAAAAGGTTCTAAAAGACAAGGATGCGGTTTCCCCCACATAGGTCTCGATCCCGTGGAAATATCGAGATAATAAAATCCTAAGTCCTAATCCAGGTCATGGTCTAGGTACTCATGCGGTAAATTTCATTCAAAATCTGTTCACTGTTTGTACAAACACGCCTCACGCTCACATTTACATCATAGTATGCCGACCGGCCGCCATTACGAGGCACACAGCGTCAATCGTCAATCACGCACACATAGATCGGTACGGTGCTTCACTTTCGATATGCGTGGCGCGGAGTCCATCTTTTTTTATAAGCCTATGATTGAAGCTACATTAAATTGTGTATCTGGATCATAAAATATTCCGTTTCTATAATACTAAACAAATCTTTATAAGCACTTTTAATGAGTTTTCTTAAACCAACATTAAATTAATGTTGTTACTATCTTGTCTATCTGAATTTGATTGCGAGAATTTCTCGGTAACTCAGAACTCAATTAACGTTAACAGGAGAGTTATGAAAAAATGTTTAATAATTTTCATACACAAACAAACTTTAGATCGAATAAAACTTGAAGCAACTGTGAAAATATACAGCGAGTTTTTCGAGTGAATATCAAGTTAAGGCGCAGATATACGACTTCTAATGATTTCAAATTCAACATCACGTCTAATTGACCGGACTGATTTCTTTGAAAAAAATAAATGTTATACTAGACCATTTGCTTCGTAATTTGATATGTGAATATTTGCGATTATATTTTTTTAACATAGTGTAATTAATTTGTAAAGTAATGTCTACTGCGGACATAAAAACGATAATCACGCAAACACTATCGGGTGTATTTTCATAAAACTTTCACCATATAAAAGACAATTTAATTCCCCGAATTTTAGTATACGGTTTTTATTTGTTTGGTGTTTGATAAATCAACAATAGATGATTGTTTCATATTTTGCAATAAATTACCAGCGTCGTGTCATCGCGCATCTCTTTCTTTTCTATGCAGTCCGATAGTGACCGCGCTTTAGGTCATGTAGTCGCCTTAAGAGTCGATCATTTAATTTTTTTTTAATATTGTTCCTCGTATCGATATCAATCATCGAAAATTGCTTTCGATGCTTTCTTTTATATACTCGTAGAATGAGTATACGTCAAATTGGCCCTTAAATGTATATTGCAAGCTCTTTTGTTTCTGTTAGAAAATACTAACATTGGAATTGCTTTAGTGGAAATAATACAGAGCTATATAAAATGTTAACATCACAAATATGAGGAAATTAATGTTCTTGAGGGACTCGTAGGTAAATAATAACAGCCGCACAGGTCGATCGATCAGGTTAAGCTAAGCTTGCCGCTGTTGGTCTGTGGATGGGTGACCATTTTTACATACCAAGACCCCTCCATGTCTCGGTAAGCACATTAAGCCGTTGGTCCCGGCTGGCATTCGTGAATTTTTGAAAGTCGTTACGGGTAATCAGAAGCCCGAAAGTCTGACATCCAGTTTTACCAAGGGGTATGGTATTACCCAGTGACTGGGTTGTTGAGGTCAGATAGGCAGTCACTCCATGTAAAATACTGGTATTCAGCTGCATCCGGTCAGACTGGAAGCCAACCCCAAAAAAGTTGGGAAAAGGCTAGGCAGATGATGACACAATCGATGCATGAGACGTCCGTGGCCCGACCGTTTTCATTTCGACTGAAAATAGTGGTAAATTTAAGCAGGAATAATAAAATCATCGAATCACAAAAACTTGAGCCCAATCGACGTCAGAGAAAACTATACGTGACTTTCAGGTTTACTAGTAGATACAAACCTACTGGTCCAGTGGTAGCGGCCCCCTGACTTATGAGTTGTAGGTCGTGGGTTCGAACCCAGACGGGCGTTTTACTTTGCGTAATTAATTTCATCGCCACTATTTTCGAAACGGTGAACGGTATATTCCATATCGTGCGGAAACCGGCATAACCTAGAACCAAAAACTCGATGACATTTGACATCTACATAACGCACTGCGCCCGCGTGGTAGATTACAGCCCACTCCTACTCGGAGAGAGGAGGCCTGTATCCCAACAGTGAGAACGTTATAAGCTGACTAGCTGCGCCCCGCGGTTTCTCCCGCATAAGTGTCGATCCCGTGGCAATATCGAGATAAAAGGTAGTCTATGTATTAATCCAGGGTGTCAGCTACCTCGATACCAAATTTTATTAAGATTGGTCCAGCCGTTTGTGCGTGAAGAAGTAACAAACATATAAACACTCACACTCACAAACTTTCAAGCAAACCATATTTTTGTATACGAGAGCGTGTATTTTCATTCATATCTGCCTGTACAAGTGTACTGGTGTACTTATGCCTCGTTTACAACGAACGATCCTGTGGGGATAGTGACTACGTGATTACGTACGGACGACAGCACATCAAGCTACCCGAAAATCTGTAAATTTTTCCCAATCAACTTTGAACCTTATGCTTCGGCGATAAAGTTGAAAATCTATTAAAGAAATTTGAAGTAGCTTGTACCTCAGGTACTATCTCAGTATCGATTTTTGTTTTACATAAGCATTCAAGCGGAGTACTTAGTCTTATGACGCAAGTAAGAATCGTTTATGTAGAAGTAAACTGAGTTAGATCATCTGTTTTTTGTTTCTGGCTGTTCGCGCGTTACACGGGTATTATTTTCACAAAAATTTTAGTGAAACGTAATGATTTTTAAAGTCTGTATTGGTATAGGCTAGGTACCTATCACCTAATGAAGGTGCAGTCAGCAAACTTTACTCCCTTCGAGTAATATATGTAGATACACTGTGAAATACCTTCAATATAATTTAACATGAAGTATTTAAGTTCATCTGTAAATACATAATAATGCTGAAGAGTTTGTTTGTTTGACTGCGCTAATCTCTGGAACTACTAGTCAGATTTGAAAAATTATCATTGCATTTGATAGCCCAATTCTTGAGGGAGGCTTTAGGCTAATATCACGCTAGGATTCTTATAAGCCGAGCAATAGGAAAAAAACTAAGAACACTAAGCGAAACCGAAGAAATGCGATGAGACGGGGTGGTTCGGGGAACAAGAAGAGAGATTTAACGGACAAAGTCGCAAGCAAAATCTAGTACTAGATAACATTTGAACTTTTTGTTAGTCTGGTAACCGCAATTCTAAGATTTCGCTCACTTAATACATTACACGTACCATCGAGGCCTTTACCGCCTGACTACTTAAAAAAATTTTCTCCCAAATCCTGTGCGGGCGGCGCCAAACCACGCCCCCAAAAATACAGCACTTCACTTAATACTTATGCAACAGTATGCCAACAATCCCATGAACATCCACACCCAGAAGTAATTAAACAAATTCATGGCAAGATGGGACTCTTAACAACTCCATAACATTACCTATAGTAATTTCATTTTAGGGTGATGACTAAATTGTGACCCCGGAGTATATTACGAGGCGTACCTATCGTACATCAGGGTAAGCCCACACTTGACTTTGATGATGACACGGAATGTTATAAATTGAAGTGGCTCTTTTATGAATTCAGTGAATGTGTAAGATGTTTTATGTTAATTAGTTTTGTTATTGTTTTAAAATGAGTGGCGTCGGTCATTTCGGTGAATGGTAATTGATATTTTCGTCTCATAAACACGTTTTCATTTGTTAGCCTATATTGTGTCCCACTGCTGGGCAAACGCGTCGCCTTTTTCCTTCCAAACCTGTCCCTGTCTTGTGTGATCTCCGGCCATTTTGTCCCTGCAAACGTTTTCACATCGTCACACCACCTTCGCCATAGTCTACCTCGACCACGATGCCCTCCCTCAGGCGTCCAATGAGTGACGATCTTTGCTCATCTCTCCGGGTAAACACCCGGAGGTTATTCCAATTTTAAACATGTTCTAATCAAAATACTGTCTATTATTTTATTTTCCATCCGTCCCTATTTTGCAATTTTCCTACCGGGATGGACATGTTCACCCATGAAAATTAACGAACTTGTTATGAAAAAGTTAAACACAACAACATAAAGCTTCTTTTATTTGATCTTTTGATACAGCTCTTTTATTCATCAGCAATAAATAAACAATGAAAAATGTAACGAAAAACAAAAATAATCTTGTCATCCTAAACTTTGGATCCGTTTTTATATGTCTGATTTATCATTTCTCGGGTCACCGTGTTTCCGCGGTCCTACCTTGATGAGTTGTCAAAAGAGGCCAAACAAAGGAGTTTGTTTGTACTCTTGAAAAACAAAATCAACAGGCAAAATGTTTACAAAGACAAACACAATACGGGCCAATTATTATAGATACATAACGATGTATAGAAGCAAAGGCAAGCAATGATAAAAGTGTACATTGTGGGCTTTGGGAGACAAACAATGTTGTAATGGAATTGAAGGCTGTCCATTTAAATATACGTCATAATTTATTATCTATGGGGCCGTCTCCACGAGTGAGAGAATCGCGGCGATAGTCTCGCCGTGCTATCTTCGTCGTGTGGAGACACGTTCTAACAGAGTGTATAGAAATACGAGGCACGATGATAATATCGCCGCGATTCTCTCGTTCGTGGAGACGGCCCCTTAGAACATGTCTCCACACGGCGATATCATCGCGGTGAAAATTTGATGGCACGGCGAGACTATCGCCGCGATTCTCTCGCTCTTTGAGACGGCCCCTAAGTGTTTCATTAGTCATTTTTGTCACAAACGCGAATGTCACACAACCGCATTATTCTATAAATTCTCGAGTCTAGCTGTGTTGTTTCATAATTCCGTTTGTAAATCCCTAATGGCTGGCCGGAATTTGGAAATGTGCCCAATAATGAGCAACAGGCTTGCTCCATTACGTTGAACAAAATACCATCAATGACAAACTGTAGCTGTTGATAGGTACCTAAATTTCCATCTACAGGAATCTACATCTATAAGAATACAGGTGTCATGGAGAGTCCAACCAAAAAAGGGTTTTTTCAGCCGAAAAACTAAAACTAAATTCGCTCGGATTTTAATGTAACGTGACCATGTTAGGACGTAATATGTAGGTATGTATTATATTATTCTACTTACGAAAAATCAAACCAGAATAACTCGAAAAAAAATTGCTAAAAAAGCATGCGTCAATTTACCAACGCCTATATAAGCTAATATCACAACATTATTAGAAATATTTAACAGTGCTTTGGAGCTCGTGGCTAAGTAATAGAAGCCGCTCGGGTCGACCGAAGGATGGGTGACCATCACACATATCGGGACCCTGGGCCGTTGGTCCCGGCTGCCATTCATACAGCTTTGACAACCGTTACGGGTAGTCAGACTCCCAACTGCATCCGGTTAGACTGTAAGCTGACCCCAACATAGTTCGGAAAAAGCTAGATAGACTGATTGCTTTGAGAATTTCAAGTGCAAAATAAGCATTACCTTACCCAAAAGGATCAGTCACCACATTTATGTGGCTATTCATTTCAAGTCTATAAGAGTGACTGAATGGCATAGAACGTCGTTTATACGACTATACGTAGGTACACTGCTGACCTTGTTAACCTTCTTCTGAAAAGTCAGGTGCGCAGTACTCGCAACCGGCGTGCGTGTTGGACTAACGGGGTAATTGCGTAACCTGCTAACGGTAGTAAGGGCTTTAATTTTGACAGTTGAAGAACATACATTGCGTTATTTACGTTGTTGAGCACAAAAGATTTTGGAGCATATGAAACAATGAATTACAAATATCTTTTAAAATCATTCCAATATGAATGATTTTCGTGTATCGTGTGTTACGCAATTAGGGGAGGCCCACACTGCACCGCATCACGCAGCGGGGAGCAGATAACGCATCCACGCTCGTGATTTTTTACATGCAAATTCAATAAAAACGTACACACGTGCGTGGAATTTGGCTCCGTTTTTCGTGAAACGCAGTAGTGTGCCAATCGCCTTAGGGTGCAGATGGGAAAACAGAACAGGCAAATGGAGTACCTACTTACCTATGTAAGCATCAGTAGCAGGTGGCGATCTGGATACTTTCTGCCTACTCACAAGGAAGAAGGCGTGAGTTTATGTATGTACAGACGCCAGCACATCAAGCTACTACAAACTGTCAAATTTCATTAATAGATTTTCAACTTTGTCGCTAAAGCATAAGGTTCAAAGTTGATTGGGATAATTTGACGGGTAGGTTGATGTACTGGCGTTTGTACGACTATGTATCAGGGAGCGGCACGTGTGCCCGCTTAACAAGACATTTGCCCTTGAACTTTGAACGCTTTTACTCACAAAGACGGGTTGTACACAGGTAGATCTTCCCACACGTCTGCTAATTTAATCCTTAGCATCCTCTTACGTCACCCGCACTTAATCACAGGGTGATCTACTTTTACCTCAGGCGAATTTATTGTCAGAAACTTGGTAGGGTGTGGAAACTATAAGTAGGCAGTTTTTATTTGTATATTTTACGAGTATCTACCCTAGGGATATATTTTTGGGTGTTTCACGCTGCGTGTAATGTTGAAGTGTTATCATCGTTACTTAATCGTTTTGAAAAATAAACAAGTATTAACTTTCGATGTTGGTTAAGGCAGAACTATACCTATCTTTTGTAGGTAAGCATTAATGCTTCTGCGCTGTGAAAAGCGTTTACGCCGTACGGCATTTCATACAAACTTTGAAGCCCTTGTTTTTCCAAACGAATGAGATTGGGATCAAGTGAGGATCAAAAGAAGGAAAATAAAATTGTTTTAGTGGCGGTTCCAAAAGGTAGTTTTGGATGGAGTAGAATGGGCAAGAAACTCTATTTTTTTACAATATTTTTATAAATTAATTATTATTATATGTGAAGAAAGGTACAAAAATGTATTCACCGTTGGAGAATAAAACATCTAAATTATTCACAAGCACTTTACAATTTCCATTTGAATGAATAGTTCACAATTATTCCAGCCAGCAAAATAACGAGGCGCGTAATACCCTCCTTTTGAGAATCATTCCTCATTTAAACCCTGATTACGCTGCAACGCAAAACAAAAATGGAGCTTTCTTGCTTTCTTGTTCCCTTTGCTTTAAGATGTGGCTATTAGAACAGCGAAAACTATAGAATAGATTACGTTTAGTTTTTTTATTTATTACTACAAAAACTAAGAAGCTTGCCCAAAGCTTTGCTGTATATATATTGTTAAAAGAATGTTTCTTCCAATTTTAAAGTGAACTGGGCCGGACACGTGCTCATTCAGAACGAGTCATGGGCCAAATCTACCACCATACGGGCCCCAGAAAATGTCCGGCGACATCGGGGCAGACCCAGGAGAAGATTCTGGGAAGAGCTTGACGCCTCAGACAGGATTGGTCCACACTAAAGATAAAGACAGATAGGAGTAGAAAGGGAGGTCTTTACCCTGCATAGGGACAAAATAGGCTAAAAATAAATAAATATTTCTTGTAGCTTATAAGATCGTCACATTTATTAATAATCGCGCGGTTTTCATAGCCTAAACTTAAGATAAATATAAAACACTTTCATAACAGTTAGTACAAGTTCCCGTCCGTATTTTCATTACAACTGCGACTAGGAGAAAAGATAACATTTTAGTGTTTTATATTTCGTTTTAAATGTTATTAATTTTCTAGACATTTCCTTTTGTCAGATTTTTTTATTTAAAAAGAAACCAACTTGGGCCATTTGTATTTTTAGTACCTACTATAGAAAAAACATCCTGGAAAGTACACATAATATTAGCAACATTATTTTGTACAGTGAAACACTGTATTATTATCAGATAAGCACAGTAATTTCGTCTATGAGATACATATAACTATTATCATAACATTGCTGTATTTAAACGACATTGTTGCGTTACGTCAGCAACTTATTTACGACACTGTAGTCTGTACCCACGGTTGTATCGCAAAATATTCGGACGGTGTCATGCACAACTAAATTAGTTTTTAATTTCGCAACCCACGCTTTGTGTGGTGATAGTGGAAAATATTCTGGAAAAATATTTCATGTTGCTACGTGTTTCGACTTTTGGTACAGTTTTGTTTTTGTTTGTTACTATAAAAATACATTGTGCAAATATACTGCTTTGTTACTTTGTTTTTGTTTTCAAATAGAACAAACAGATTACTCGTTTATGTTTATTTCAAAAGGTAGACAAGATTTCATGTTTATATTATCGACAAAGTAAACGTTCTATTGAAACACGCTTCTATGATCACAGCTCCTGTAACTTAGGACCTCAACTGCCACTAATGAGACACAATTACTTTTTCTATTGTTACCGAACTTAATAAACTTGCCTCACAGACGAGGGTGGACTAACAATAGTTCCTTTACCGTTAGGATCAGCTAGTGGGGTGGACAGTTTCTATAAAATATTACTATATTCCGACCGCATAACTGAGACGTTGCCTGAGGTAGCAGCGCGGTGCGGGAGGGGTGTGGTGACGTGATGCAAGAGATAGCTCAGTGATTCGTCAACTTGTGACAACTATCACCCCTCCCTGCCTATCTCAGGCAAAGTCTCAATTAAACGGTCGGTCTGTAGCGTTTTTATATACCAATAACTCCGCATGAAATTAACCAATAACTCCCGAACCGTATGGACCACTGATAGAGACGTCGAAACTACAAAACCAAACATTATTCTTCCCCTCTAACAGCGATCCTAAAATGCCCGCCCGTCTCTAAGGACCAATTTAAAATACTGTCTGTGCGGGGACAAAGTTTCAGCACATGAGACACGTCTTGCTAACGAGCGGATGGCGGACGAAAGGAAACGGGACGGAATAAGAGCTTATTTCCACCCGCAACACTTCTTCGCAAAATTTGTTGCTGATTTTTCTTCATTTGCTTTTATCTTTCTTTAGGTTTATTTTCCTTAAACAAGACGAATTTAACTGTCATTCGTGGATCTTTGACAGTCCTTACTTACACAACACACCATATTGTTTTTTAGACGGCAAAAAAGGAGAGTGTAAGTCTCAGATACAGTCGGATGGCTTTTAATATATTATATATTTAATTTTTTTAGAGGGTATTGTGTCTGAGTAATAACTGCCGCATGGGTCGACCGATCAGGTTAAGCTACGCTTGTCGTGGTTGGTCTGTGGATGGGTGACCATCCTCACATACCAAGAACCCTCCGCGCCACGGAAAACACGTTAAACCGTTGGTCCCGGTTGTCATCCGTGAATCTTTGACAGTCGTTACTTGTCGTCAGAAGCCCGAAAGTCTGACAACCAGTCTTACCAAGGAGTATCGTATTACCCAGTAACTGGGTTGTGGAGGTCAGATGGCAGTCGCTCCATGTAAAATACTAGTATTCAGCCGCATCCGGTTAGACTGGATGCCGACCCCAACATAGTTGGGAAAAGGCTAGGCAGATGATGAGGATGAATTTAACTAATTTAAGGTTATAGAAAAACACTATGCATTATTTAACTAATACTATAAATATCTCTGGTTAAGCATTCTGGAAAAATAGACAAGTATATATATAGATATCGGTCTCTCTCAGAGACGTCGCATGAAAAACAAGTGCGAGTCGGACTCGCGCACCGAGGGTTCCGTACTTACGTATGTTACTACAAATTTACGGTTTTCGGATTTTTCCCTTTACTTGTGCTACATGG
Organism: Gortyna flavago; assembly: GCA_963669345.1. NCBI lineage: Eukaryota > Metazoa > Arthropoda > Insecta > Lepidoptera > Noctuidae > Gortyna > Gortyna flavago. The sequence goes on along the minus strand of OY770129.1, from coordinate 5,379,155 downwards.
CATTGCTTCTTGCCAAATTTCATGATTCTAGGTCAACGGGAAGTACCTTATAGGTTTTGATTCCCTTGCGAGTGTCAAAATATGCGGCATAAACGGAACATAAACGCGTTGACTTAGAAGTTTGTTTTTTTCACTGCTTCAAGGGATTGCAGCCCTGGTATTTGACATTAATTTCAACTTGATAACTCCACGCGTTTCTGAGAAAAAGGGTCTTGACAGACGGACAGACAGACGGAAAACGAAGTGATCTTATAAGGCTTCCGTTTTTCCTTTTGAGGTACGGAACTATAAAAAAGCAATAACTAAAAAAATACAGGTGAGTCATAATATAAGATAATTATGATGGTCAATTAAAGTTTTTGATTGATTATTTTTAGGTTACGTCTCCGAGTTTGGCAGTAAGTCTCTGAAAGTAATAATTTCATCATCTGCCTAGCCTTTTCCCAACTATGTTGGGGTCGGCTTCCAGTCTAACCGGATGCAGCTAAATACCAGTATTTTACATGGAGCGACTGCCTGTCTGACCTTCACACCCAATTACTAGGTAATACGATACCCCTTTGTAAGACTGGTTGTCAGACTTTCGGGCATCTGACTACCCGTAACGACTGTCAAGGATCCGCGAATGACAGCTGGGACCAACGGTTTCGTGCTTTCCGAGGCACGGGAGGGGTCTCGGTATATAAAGATGGTCACACATCCACAGACCAACCGCGGCAAGCGTAGCTTAACCTGATCGATCGTTCTGTGCGGCTGTTAATATTTAGCCACGGAAAGTAATCATTTTATAAGTATTTTATTGAGTACGCCTACACCTATTCGTTACAGCTGAAAAGCTAAGGTAGAAATGTAGGTAGTTTTACACACCTGCGTACTCCCAGAAAGGTATTAAATCCTATATGATAAGGGTGAGAGAATTATCATTTATCATAACGTAACTGCAATCCCTTATTGGGCATTTAATGACAAATGTCCGCCGAAGATACTGCCTTGTTGGTTCCAATATATTTTTATTTATGAAAAGACGGATGAGGTAGGTAATCAGTCAAATCGAGGCCCATTAAATGTTTTAATGATAAATGCTTGATTTATTTATTTAAACATGCGAAGCAGGGGCGGGTAGCTAGTACCTATACTAGCTACCCGCCCCTGCTTCGCATGTTTTTGTATGTTTGTTTGTTACGCTTTCACGTTAAAATAGTTCAACGGATTTGGATGAAATTTGGCACATGAGTAGACCATAACTTGGATTAGGACATAAGATAATTTTTATAGCGATATTCCCCCAAAATCAAAATTTACTCGGGCGGAACCACGGGACACAGCTAGTGTTTATACACAAAAAACTTCCAGTATATAGTTATATATTCTCTAAATAATGGTGAAAGCCGTATCGATATTCGTTGCATAGTTTAAAAGCACAACGCGGTCACACAGACGAAAAGCGACTTTAATTAAACATCTATCTATCATCTATAATTCTACTATATGGTTATAGAAGTACATAATTTTAATACAACAGAACATTTTCGTTACAATTTAGACATTTCAAACCTTTAAATTTGTTTGAAATGTCTAATTTGTAACTCTAGCTATGTCTAGCTATGGTTTATACAAGATTAAAGGTCACTTTTCAACGCTGTAGACAGCCTGCGGTTAAAGGTCAAAGATAACTTAATCTTCTGTAGTCTCAGACAAGATAATTGACCACTGACCACCAAACAAGCGATTTAGTTCGAAAATGAAGCTGACTATTGACCATGTTCGCACACCGACTGTCGCGTCAGCTTTGTGGCACAAATGTACTGCAACTAACGACTCGACCAAAGAATCTTTAACGCAAGCAATACTCCCATAGACAAAATTACTAAAAATAAAATAGTGCGGACCGGACCGCGCTCACTGTCACCGTTTATTCAAAGCTATTCCAGTGGCTCGCGGACAGTCTGAATTTAGCTACAAAGCCATTCTAGTGGCGCGGGGCGCGTGGTTGGTTAATATTATTAATTACTCAAATCGATTTTAACTGCCTACAATCAATGCCCCAGCTACATTAATTCTAGACACAGCTACTCTAGTTGTTCCGACCCGTAGCTCGCTCCAAAACTTACGAAGTAACTAAGTGAACGATGTGATTGATCGCGCCATTTTTGACCAGTTTTCAACAATCACCGCTAGGTGTTGCCATATAAATATCTAATCGTTCTCAATAATCGATAATGTCAGTTTAGTCGATTAAAAAAATACAGATAAATGAACGTAACACATACGTACAGGCGCCAGCACATCAAGCTGCTACAATCTGTCAAATTTATTCGATAGATTTTCAACTTTATCGCTAAAGCTCACGCCTTTTTACTATGGGGTTTGACAGAAACTACCGAACGACACCTGCCGAGCAGCGATCCTTACATACACATTTTGTTTCGATCATACCTACATCAGAAAGCCAATTCCCGTAATTAAAAACTTTCAAAAATGTAGTACCAATCTCATCTCAGCGACAATCAATATCAAATTGTTGTCAAAAATGTAGGGAAAGTAGAGGCATTTTTGACAGATTGAGACTGAGATCAGACTGTGAATGTTCTGCAAATTACGAGAATTGCTCCTCTGGTCATATACGCTTGTGTGAAAACATAGTGAATACCTACCTTACCTCCCGTATAGTTACGTGCGTGTGAAGCCTTCAAATGCAATTACTACCTGCACATAGTTTTACTTTTACCCTTACATTCTTTTTACGCTTTGCATGCGTACGCCACGTAAAACAACGCATATTCATGACTGCAACACAAACAGGTTATTTACATAAAGTACTAAATACTATTATCAACGTACATATGCGTACTTTGGTATGTAAATCACAGTGAAATGTGTAAAACCGCAACTTTGTTGACGCAAAATTCATGTTATTTAAGGACTATTGTTATAAAATAGTTTTTGATTGTTTTGTTGGGTGTTAATTGTTTTTATTAAGTTGTTGTACCATATTTAGATTTAAAATAAATGTGAAGTTTCTAACCAAATAATGTTAGAATTATCGATTAGAAAGGAAAGAAGATATAAATGATATACATTTATTTAGCACAGACCATTAGACACACTTTAAATCAGATACATGGGCATTTTCGGCAAAATGCCTACCAACCCACTTATGGGATGTCCCATACATACAAGTTGCAAAAAACTAACATTTTTATGACATAGAAGTGTCGAGTAATTATTAAATAGTTCTAAAAGACTAAAGTTTTCTTTTTTTACTTAAATTGTTAACAGAAATGTAAAACAAAGTAACAAAATTAAATCCAGAAATGCGGCATCTTACGTCTTGCCGTACTGTCCTCTTAGATGGTAACGGTCATGACCAAAACGTATCTAAGTTACTATTTATTTACAAACATTATTTTAAATAAGCGCCATAATATAATAAAAAAATCACATACTCAGCAAAGTTTGTAAAATTTACCATTCAACTAAACCAAGAATTAGCTAAAATATCCAAAACAATATCAGTAAGTTATTTTCAAAGATAGTAGCACTTTAAAAAAAAATGCCCACATATATCAGATAAAAACAAATAAAAAGTGTAAAGTCCGATGTAAAAAATTTGCACGAAAGTGTGTCTCACACGGCTGCGCCAAAAAGGCCCAGTAACGAAGAAGATTAAAGTCTTCTATGTACAGACGCCAGCACATCCAGCTACTGCAATCTGTCAAATTTCTTTAATAAATTTTAAACTTTATTGCTATCCCCATTGGGTTCAAGGTTGATTGGGAAAATTTGACAGTTTCGGGTAGCTTGATGTGCTGGCGTCTGTACCTAAGTGATTATTCATAATCGAATTATACAGAAAGGAAACGCCTTTCTGCATCATTCCATTTTGAGTATAATTATTATTAACTCAGAAAAATTCGAAGTTTGATTTTAGAATAACTTAAAAAAAAACGGTAACTACATGCAGCTTCTGAAAGAAAATTAATTAAAGAAAGAAAAAATATATAGGCAAGCTCAACTCCATAATAGACCGGGCCCGCCATTAAACCGTCTTTCATCCTTATCTGTGGCATAGTAAAATATTCATGAGAGGGTACTTATACATTCAGGGAAAAATTCCAGTATTCATAGCTGGCTTTAATGAGGTGCTAATAATGATAATTACTGCGAAGAGCTTTTGTCTTTATTTCAGTAGCCAAGTAGTTTCTGCAAAGCCCCGGTTCTGTTATAATGGTCTTTATAGTTTATTGTTTACTAGCTTCCGCCCGCGGCTTCGCCAGCGAGGTATGTCGATAAAAACTATCCTATGTCCTTCCCCGGGATACAATCTCTCTCTGCCAAATTTCATCGAAATCCGTTCAGTGGTTTAGGCGTGAAAAGGTAACATACGGACAGACAGAGTTACTTTCGAATTTATAATATTAGTATGGATTTTTAAGTACTCTTTTGTTAAATTTACTTTTAATAAACGACGGCAAGCGACGGAAAGCGTCGGTTGTTGTATTTTATATCTACATCTATGTATATATATCGTACAAATAAATAAAATTTAAGTGTCTGTTTGATCGTCTGACATACGGCAGATGTGTCCACCCCAATTCCATTTAAGCGTGGCAGCTTGCCGAGGGTCTTTCCAGTGGGTACCGCTTAATGGCAAACGACATGATTTGACAATGTTTGTAATGTCAAAATAACAGCTTTTACTAAATGCATATGAAAGTAATATACGGAACTTATAAATATTTTTTTTTTGTTTTTATTTGTCTGACTCTCTGTCTGTCCGTCTGTTTGTGCTAATATCCGAAGCGGCTGGACCGATTTTGATGAAATTTTGTATGGGGATACTTTGAACCCTGGAGAAGGACATGAGCTACTTATTATCAACATACCACGCGCTAGTTAAGGAAGCTAGTCCCAATTAAAAGCAAAACACAAATTAACTTTTTTAGGTAGGTATATCTAACTAAATCAATAAATATTGAGCTCATATTGATCACTCACTATGTATTTATTTTTAAATACTTTTTGATAACCACAAAAAAATTAAAATAAACAACATCGTCATCATCATTCATCTGAGATACAGGTTTATCCTAGTTCAGGTCGATCCCATTACCTATTATATACCTACCACTTTAGTGTAAGACTTAATATTGTAAATAATATGCATTATTTAATTAATTAAATAATAAATTCTCCTAACCTTGTCCCTATTTATTTGAGGTCGGCGCATTATGTCCTTTTCTTCCACACTTCTCTATTATCATAAAAGGACAAGCATTATATTTAAACCATTATTCATCATCTATATTCTTTTGCTACTTACTCGTACAATAGACCTGTGTCAAAACATATTCATATCTGTACCTACTTTACCTTTTAAATCCTATACCAAAACATATCCACCTCAAAAAACGTTAGTTTTCGCCGTACACTACCGATCCCCGAATTTTTCTACATACAGCCCGAATGTTCAGGAGTTTTCACGCAAATTCTTTTTTTTTCTGTGTAAAGCGAAAAGGTGAGGGCACTGAGACTAGGTGACGCTACCATACATCGTGCACCGCAGAAAAATGTGAAGCTATCTAGATTCATTGCAGGCAGCTACGGTGGGAGCGTAAAGACCTAAGCTAGCTCATTTCTCGCTTAGTTGCCCTCGCTTTCGTTAAATTGTGGTTGGTAGGAAGCGGAGCGGGGAAAGGCTTATTTCAGGTGATTATTTTTATCTCTTGCCTTTAGACACTCAATATTAATGAGAGTTTTCGTGAGATCCCAATTCTCTTTTTAATAAAACATTGCGTTTTTAATAACCTATTTATAAATAAATAACAGGATATATTATTTCTAATAAAACAAGTACCTATAGACATAAAACACTCCGATTTGAAAATAAATATTATTAAAATGACGTAATTTAAAGTACCAACGAATTATTTCCAAAATCTATTTTCTAGTGGGATACGATGCCGCATTCTCCTGAAGGTAGCTTCGGTCATTCCTCGCTCATCTCCGCTCACTATTACCAAAGGCTCACTCATTTGTCCAGCCTCACGATATTAGGTTAGGTGGACGTTTGCGAAAGTACACTTCCAGCAGGATGCCGCTAAACTTTCTCGTTTGTTTACTTTTTTCCTCTTTTTTTTGGAAGTTTTGAGCGCGTTTTTAGTTCGGACTTTTACAGTATTGCAGTACAATTAAATAGTTGGGCTACTGGACAGAGTGAGGGGATAATTACATATATTTAGGAACATTTAGCTTTAATTAATTTGTTTTTCTACACTTGTAAATTAAAAGTAATTTTGTTTGATACATAAAGACAGTTAGGTTTTAGGAAATATTGCTATTTTATTTCAGTAATTCTTTGCAATAAATAAGTCTTTAAATACAAATCTGAAATCGCCAACCCGTCGTGAACAACGTGGCTGTATTAGCAGAGCCGTTTGCCTTGCAGTGGGCCAATAATAGGCTAATGTTTTTATTATTTATTTATTTTAAGTTGGCAATCGTAGATCGTTTTATAAGCGTTATAAAAACTGCATCAAAGTTAGAATTGTTGATCTAACTAGTTAATATCTAAATTACAATTAAACAACAACTGGCATAACTAATTACCGTTTACTTTTGACAGCACTAAATTCAAAAACAGAAACTACGTTCTGGAAAATGATTTTGTGCGCCATTATGAAAAATAAATCAGTAGCCGTCAGATGCCTATAACATTATAACTTATTTGCTCAAGATTATTCCAGCAATATTTTATTAAGACATTTCCTCTTCTATTTGTATTAAATATTCAATATTATCTCTCCAGTCTTCTTTCATATTTGTATGCGCCACCTGAGATTATGTTCCCACTTTTTCAAATTATCTCGGTTTAAAAGAGGTTTTATTTATTCATGAGATATTTTAACATACCCTGACCTCTGGGAAAAGGACGCAACTGCGGTTTTTATATTTAAGGGACGTTTGAAATTACTGTTTTTTTTCTTTTGTCCTTTATTACGCCGAAATTGTCATCAACGACCACTCAGAAGGGAGCGTTTTCATTAAAGTATTCATTCATTTCGAGGGTTATTTTATTCGTATTGTTATATAATTTCCTTCAAGCATGCAGTAACTTAATTCAAGATAAGCTTACTTATATCAAACAACAATTTCTAAACTATAGGTTGTAAAGTCATTGGAAAACTGGTACCCAGTTCTGGAATCACTGGTTACTGGTATTCAGCTGCATCCGGTTAGACTGGAAGCAGACTCCAACATAGTTGGCAAAAGGTTAGGCAGATGATAATGATGAGATTCTAAAATCACAAAACCAGCCAATCACTGCTAATAAGCCATAACTTCAAAATTCGTAAATAAAACGCATACGCATGCAGAAGGTCCACTTACACATAGCAGTAGCAGAATCAGCCTATAATGCTCCTACTACTGGAACACAGGCTTGCTCTCTGTGAGAGCGGGCCGTAATCCACCACGCGGGCTCAGTGCGGGTTGATAGATGTCACATGTCTTCGAAATTTTGGTTCTAGAACATTGTTTTCCGCACGATGTTTTCCTTCACCGTTATGAAAGCAGTGGTGATGAAATAATTTACATAAAGTAAAGTACCTGTCAGGGTTCGAACCTACGGCCTACAATTCGTAAGTCACGTCTGTTTCCACTGGGCCATCACTTCATTCACATGGACGTGAAAAAAATATTTAATTAAATTGCCACTATCTAAGCAGAAGCGGATCCATCTACAGGTTATGAGTAACAGGGTGGAAAGTTTTTCATCCTCCATAGAAAAAAGAAGGATCCTAGAACAAGAACGATGTTGTGTGTGGTGGGTCCTGACGGTTATGTCCGGATGTTGAATGTGAATTGTTGCGTAGTTTCGTTCGTTTTGAGAAAAAAACTGACGACATTGAATGTCGAAAGCGTGAAAACTCTTGGCATTGAATACTTTTAACCGTTAGAAGTATTCTATCTCATAGAGCTTTTCCGTGCAAGTATGTGATTTACTGACATGAAAGCCAACGATGGTATTTGTTCTGGTTCGTTTAGCCGCGATTGTGTACCTAATGTAAAATTATTTTTTTTTGAGTGATAGTTTTGTTGTGATTTGGGACATGGCTAGAGAAGCTGTTAGCCACAAATTTTACCAGAGTTTCCGGTTTTTTTGATATTACTAGCTACCCGCCCCTGCTTCCTACGGTTTTTACGACTTGACAAAACATCAAGATATTTTATATTATAACTAGCTGACCCGCCCACGCGTTGCTGTGGCTAACGTTTTTGTCATATGATAATGTGTGCTATCCTATCTTTCAAGTTGGATCAAACTGCACACGGTGTACAAATTTGATTAAAATCGGTTAAGTAGTTTAGGAGTCCAACGCGGACAAACATCGTGACATGTAATTTATATATATTAAGATAAGATTATGTAAGTATTAAGGGCATAGCACATATATCTTCTCGGAAAGGGATAGTCACCGTATCGCCTTTCGCCTCGTCTTCTCTCTCCTCGATTATTTCAGTTTTGACAAATCGTGCAAGTATGACTTTCTAAACAAAAGGGCATTCTGCTATTTTCTACCTCATGTACGGGGAGTGAATGGTTCCATACGCTCGTTCTTACCGCTGAAGCTGATATAATTTAATACGTCGCTAGCGAAAGGGGCCTTTGTTATGGCGTTAAAGGATCTTTAGTTTCATGGGAGTTTTATGGCAGTAGGAGGGGAAACTTATGACAAGCGGCTTGACATATATTTTCTTTTTTGCTGATGCAAGTATGTGCACTGTTAAGTGTTATTAAAGCGTGCGTGAGCGGTGATCGGTGAAGAAAGACATGGCGAAGAAACCTGGACTTATCCAAACTAATACTCTAAAGAGAAAGTTTTGATTTTTTGTATGTTTGTTTGTTACGCTTTCTCGCTAAATCGGCTCAAAGTATTTGGATGAAATTTGGCCCATGGATAGACCATGGCCTGGATTAGGACAGAAAATACTTTATCTCCCGTTAATCTCGCGGGATCGAGACTTTTATGAGTAAAACCGCGGGGCACAGCTAATAGTTAAAATACGTCTGATATCGAAATAAATCTGTCTTGAGAAAGCCTGGTGATTAATGCGTCCCTCCTCTGTGTGAGAAGATGTCTGCGCTGCAGTAGACAGGACTGGTATTAATAATTGTAATTAAACCAAAGTTTTAGAGACAGCTTTTTGTGCATTGCAACTTTGTTTTAGAAAAGTTAAAGTAAGATTACTTGAAGGACTTTTTGTGTGATTGAGTGTCAAGTATCAAGCATGTGGTCGACCTGATGGTAAGTGGACATGGTCGCAACATCTGCAACATCAGTGGTATGCCAACTGAGTTGATATTCCTAAGACCTATTTGATTGTTCTTTGTTCTGGAACTCCAATTCCAGAATAAATACGTAAAACATTTACATCAGAAAAGATTAAGTTGTAACAGGATTAACAATTTATTTCAGACAGACCTATTTTATTATTCTCTATCTGTATGTAGAATAAAATTATGTATTCACCTTTGATAACCACTAAATAATCCAACACCAAATCCCATTTAATCCTACATAATTTTCTCCCGCTTACACACAAAACCATCGTCTTCATCAAATATATGTAAGTACTTAGAGGTTGTCTTGAAAACCCAAAAGCCCTTTGTTAAGATTAATGCACGATGTACTTACTAGTAGACGATACCTAAATAGAACCGTGCTATTGGATTTTCAACACTATGCCCAGCGCCAAGAGTTCAAAATAAATCCAACGGCACACTTTTATTTAGTTGTCTTTTAGTGTTAGTGAAAACACGTATTATTCTCTCGTAATCTTAGTATATTACCGTTGGAGTTCTTTTAACCGGCTGGATATGCGCCGTAAGCCTCATTGGGTAAACCTTAAGGCCGTGCTAGAAAAAATAAGGAGTAGTCAGGACTGTTGCTATTATGTAAAAGGTTGTACTCGAGAAGAACCTTACGTGTTTAATGTACTATGTAGGTAAATGACAGGTTTGTGGTTTCATTAGTGAGATATCAATGTATGGACAGATGTGTGGTATTAGGTATTTCAAGGAATTTTATTATAGAATAGTTTGGTGTACAGCACCCTAATTGCACCTCAATCTGAATAATTCTGAAGGATACTGGTAATCCATTGCATCGGAATACCTACTTGAGTACGAAAGCCGTATCATCGAATTTTGTTACTTCGAAAACCTTTCAATGACGGACGTCTTGTTACAGCGATATTTCGTTACATCGAAAAACTGTAATGCGAACGATTTTACTGCGTACTGTGATTTTACTTATGAAAACTTACTTCGGACGACCTTACGGTGATAACCAAGTACATCTATTATCTTTTCCAAAACAATACCTACATTTTTTAAATTTCTTTAAAAGCAGTTCATATGTTCGAAAAATTTGTCTGCTTAACTACAAAAATAACTCAATGAATGTTGTTGAACTGTAAAAATTAAAGTCATTACTACTGTTAGTGTGATACACAATTACCTCGTAGGTAGATGGACCAATTGATGGAAACTGGTTAGGGCTCGTAAAAAAGTGTCCATCTCATCCAACACCAGGTACTTCTTCAAACAAAGTTTTTCGTTTTAACAGCAAGTTGAATGGCTGTGTTCCAGATAAAATTTATAGAGGAATTTGAGATAGGATGCCAAATATAAACACATGAAAAACAGTTCTCTAATAAACCATCTAGCGCCTTAAGCAAAATTCCTATTATAATAAAATTCATTCTAATATCTACTTTGCAAAATATTTACTGAAATAGTTATACATTATTCAGAAAATTCTAAACGTTATAGCCTGATGCTAAACTAATAACTGGGAGAACCTTTGTTAAAGTTTTGCGTAATAAACAATAAAAACTTTAAGATCAAAAAAAAAACTTGAAGGAATTCAATGAAGCTTTACATAAATCTTTTTTCATTCATAGTTTTCAATCATTAAGCTGTTAAAAAAAAAATATTATGAAAAATATTTCCAGAAAATATTAGATTGTTTTTTTTTTATTTCAGGCTAAGTAGGTACTATAGTGTTCGGTACAATAAACGGTGCTCGACTGTATAGTCTTTTATCTTTACATGCCCAAAATACTGATGTTATAGTACCTAAACGATGGGCTTAAAAAAATCCTAAAATTTCTAAAATGTATCTTTTTTTTTTTTTCTTTTTTTATCATGGATGCTACGCTTTCATAACACACGTACGAGCTTTGCCGTAGCTCAGCGCGTAACGAAGAATGAATTGGAATGCCGCACCAAGCACTCTTTGGTCTTAATTGAACAGCTAAACTGAACAGAAGTCATTTGGCAATTTTATACTAACAAAATTAATTAATCCCAATAAATTTTAACACGAAGAAAGGAATAAATATTTATCCCTAAACAACATCCCTAAACAACACGCTTTGTTTACAAAGAAGCCAATTCTAAACCGTTTACCGGCCGAAGTTTACCGGCCATAAAATTATAATCATGCGAAAGTATCGTAACAAACAACCACAAAGAAACTTAAACTCTCAATTACTTTCTTCCTGTAGAAAGATAAATAAACAATATTTTATTATCATTTACTTTCAGGCCAGAAGGAAAATAAACAACATTTATTTGAAATAAAGGATACCAATATCATAATAATCTCAATTCCTTAAACAGGGGCTCCTGTTTAAATTTTTTCAAAGAAAATCGGGAAAACAATCTAATTAAAGAAGGACGGTAGCCAACAGAGCGGAAATATAAAGTCAAATTATACAACACTGGTCCAATTTAAAAGCTTAACGATTCACATTTTTATTTCAGTAATTCAAGTTAATTGCAATCCGAATTAAAGTAACATTGATACGGGATTAACGGAATCGATTACCGATACGTAAAATAAAAGATGCATCTACGAAAATGGAGATGAAAAACTGAAACCTTTTAGTCTAAAGCAGCCGCTATCAACCGATCGGGGCACTCGTCATCCGATTTTGCATCGGAGATTGGGTGCGAAAAAATTCATGTCATAGAGAGCACCAAAGCCGAATCAAAAGGCGTTGGAAGTGAACAAACTCTTTGAGCGCTTACCACGCATTTGTGTCGGACTGGAGTGCAGTCGGTCGGGTGTAGTGGCCCACACAAAGGTCTTGTCAGCTGCGCGTCCGTGTCGGTACGATGACGCGCGTTTTCGCCTATTACGTGCCTAAAACGAACTTCCATGACTACGCCTCGCAGGCAGGCGCTGAATTTATTTTTACCTAGGGCTGCCACCCGTAAAATTACGCCTGGACACAGCGGACCGTGGCGGTGGACTCAATTTTCTCTTTGATATCACCTAAGGTTTATACATAGCTATGTGTAACTTTACGAGTTGTAGGTCGTAGGTTCGAACCCAGACAGGCGCTTTACTTTGCGTAAATTATTTCATCACCACTGTTCTCAAAAGGATGAAGAAAAACATCGTGACACAAAAACACACAACGAAAAATTCGAAGACATGTGACATCTAGCAATCTACACTGAGTCCGCGTGATGGATTACAGCCCACTCCCTCTCACCAAGAGGAGGCCTGTGTTCCAGCAGTGGAAACACTATAGGCTGATTATGTATGTATGTACTTTCTAAGCTCAAGGACATTACGTGACTAACGGTGAAAAAATACACCATGTGGACACAAAAGTGAATTCGTATTTTGCTTGTCTAATTCGGTGAACAATCCGACTTACTGGAAAATCGATTTGGAGAACACAAAATTTACTTGAAGGCACTTCATGCGGATTTGATGCCACGAATTTACTTTTCTTCTTTGTAAAAGAAGATACTCTTGCATTGTTTTAAAACAATGACAAGCTACTCTTATTATAATCTTTCTAACGAGTGTCACGAAATAATTAAAAATACCTATTTTTATAATCTTTCTAACGAGGACGAACTTCAAAGACGACTTGCAAAATGGGAGAAAATTCAAGGAAATGAATGTGAATGCCACCCTTGCTGTTACGCCTGCTTAACGTAAACCACCTACGGCTGGTTTTTTAATGATTATTGTGGAGGGAATTTCCGGAGACACTTGTTATTTGGAATCAAGTGTGTCTTGAACGGGGGTTAGAAAGTTCATTGAACGGTTTAAGTTGAAAATGTCGAGGTTCTCGTCAGGAATATAGACATTGTAACCTAACAATATTATGTGCAGGCACAAGGATTAAATACGTACATGTTTTTGACTTTAAATTTTCTATAAATGCGTTTCAAAAAAGTCTCTTGTCGTACCTGTCTGTGACCGCATTGTTCTTCAAAACTACACAACGGATTTTGATACTGTTTTCACCAATATCATCTGCATCATCTGCCTAGCCTTTTCCCAACTATGTTGGGGTCGGCTTCCAGTCTAACCGGATGCACCTGAATACCAGTATTTTACATGGAGCGACTGCTTATCTGACCTCCACAACCCAGTTACTGGGTAATACGATACTCCTTGGTAAGACTGGTTGTCAGACTTTCGGGCTTCTGACTATCCGTAACTACTGTCAACGATCCACGAATGACAGCCGGGACCAACGGCTTAACGTGCTTCCTGAGGCACGGAGGGGTCTCGGTATGTAAAGATGGTCACCCATCTACAGACAAACCTAAACCTTAACCTGATCAATCGACCTATGCGGCTATTATTATTTAGCTAAGGGCCCCTCCGGTATTCACCAACATTAAAAAAAAAAATCTGAAAGGTTTTAACATGCATATTAAACGTACATATAATAAAGAATTCTCGATGGTTTATCAAGTCGTAAAAACGTTCGAAGCAGGGGCGGGTCGCTAGTAAAGAGATGAGTAGTTTTTGCCAATCTGGTTCCGATGCGAGGGAAGAAGTTGACGTAACATTTACGAGCACATTACATGTTTGCACAGTAATATATAATGCGTCATAGTAGTAGAGCACGAGTTATATTTAGGTCACTAGTGATATTTTTTACAAACAGGAAAAATAATGTAAACTTTCAGTACGCCCACGTCATCGTATTCAATCTATTTATAAAATTCATGTACAGAAGACAAATACATATAATTGAGCGCCGCCAGACTGCGGGGGCGCGCGTCGCCCTACGCTAACGCTACTGGAACCATCCTCTAGGATTAACTTGAACAAGTTTGCTCCTTGTCACGCGCCATTAGATTGTTAAATATTATTTCAAATGAGGTAAGATATATTTCACTGCAGCCTGAAGTTCACAGGAGTAGCATTGAAGTGCATTGAAAATGTTGAGAAGCGACTTTAATTGTATTTATGATTGTATTTTAATTGTATTTTGATTGTATTTTAACTGTATTTTTGATTGTATTTTAACTGTATTTTTGGGTCTTCAATGTAAGTTAGATGTAGGTATGTGTATATTTGTGATAGTAACATTGGATTGGCGTTATAGCTGTTAATTTACGTAAATTTTAATAAATAAATAAATAAAATAAATGTTGCGCCGACCCTAAATAGATTGGGTTAAGGGCAGGTAAATGACGATGATGTAACTTATTTTCGTGTCATAGTTGCCTTTAGTATTATTTCTTCCTAGGGTTCTAGCTTCCTAGCTGTTTAGTAGTGTAATAGAAATCGTCATTGTCAGAAAAAAAAAATCGTTATTTACATTGTTTACACTTAAAGAAGCAACAAGAATAATGTACCCAGGATTGTGTAATATCTTGATTTAAAAGAGTGTCCTTGGAGTTCCTTGCCCGTTCTTCTTCAGAGAGATCTACGTTTTGGAATGGGCAACTAGCTTCAACTTTCTGACTAACTGACCGACTATTTAATTTTGACAATTCAAAAGTGCCTGTAAGTGCATGGTTTAATCGTTCCGGCCCGGCGCGTACCACTGGTGGCACATTACCTACAATTGAAAATCAATTGTGTCTCATTAGCTGGCCTTAACTAGTTAATTTAAATAAATGCTTTTTGTTTGAGTTTGTCAAAGAGGACATAGATACGAACCCATTATTTTCTAAAGAAGAGTGATACAGTCCGGTCACAGTTATTTTATCTATGAGTTATGCATAACTGCCAAATCACAGTGATCTTTATTACCATTTCAATAAGGTTGTTGTTGGATTGCTGCCACTGACAAGTTTTTCAAATTCACAGAATCTTTATTATCGTTACAATAAGGTTGCTATTGGATTGCTGCTGTCAGAGGTATAATAGCTTTATTTATATTGTTGGTAAAAATTTGTGAAATTGTCACAGAAATTGTATTTTAAAAACAAGATGGTGACGTTAGTTCCGACTTTAACCACGCGCCAAATGAACCTTCTGTCGTTATTGTGAAAGTGCCTCCACATGTGACGATGCTAAGTGTTTGTCCGTCATAAGCTCGTGCAACAAGAAAATTATCTTAAATAACATAAAAAACGAACTTCCAACTATTCTTAACCAAAACAAATAAAACATATATTTACGCTCATAAATCAACATGATACATCTAGCTCTACCGACAAACCAGAAAACACAGCGCTCCTGTAATTAGATGTGTCACAGTGTAATAATTATGAGCTGTGCCGCACCTGCGCTACGATGGGCACGACTGTACCACAGAATAAATACTCACAGAAGGTCGGCGCGATTATTTAATTTCATGATGTTTTTTCTAAAGGATTTTGAAGGTCTGTGGCATTTCTAACTGTCCGCCATTTTGTGTTGCCACATTGTTCGCCAGGCTCAATATAAAAATCTTCTATCCCCGTTCAAAAATGTTATTGGAATTATAATCAGCCTATAATGTTCCCACTGCTGGGACACTGGCCTCCTCTCAGTGAGAGAGAGTGGGCCGTAATACATATAATAGACGTAATAATGTCTTCGAATTTTTGGTACTAGGACATGCCAGTTTCTTCACGATGATTTCCTTCACGGCTTTGATACCAGTAGTGATGAAATAATTTACACAAAGTGCCCGTCTGGGTTTGAACCTACGAATTACAACTCATAAGTCGCGACCACTGCTCCCTTAACAGAAATAATTAGTTTTAAATATGCTAAACCGACTATTAAGTCATTCACAAATTATAATGTTCCTCATCCAATTAGAATCGTTATCATATATACCTCTACATACCTACTTCATAATTTTACACCACAAAATGCCACGTGATGTGGAGCACGACGGCTTGTTCCTAGCTATGGATGAGTGTGGGATAAGTGGGCCAATCAGTAGATGGTTTGGTCAATACTTAGAACGAATAAAAAAAGAAACTACACGTGCCAAATGTGAAAACTATCACGATAAGCGTACAAGACGATGGATTACACCTACATTAATTAATGAATTACCTGAGGGAATGATCGGCCGTATCAAGAGTAAAAACCACCGAAGGCAACATTACCTGTCGATGTGTGCATAGTTGTTGCGGCCGATCGCGGCCTCGGTCGGCTAACGTCGTGAGTCTAAATTTGCTTACCTTACCGCTGAGTATTTACTATGAGATAGAGATAGTCTCTCAATTAAAACAATTGACAGATTTCGTGGCTCACACGACTATCGAGCACATTGGAAATGAATCTATAGAATTGGAAAAAATATTGCACTGAGCGAGAATGTCGGACTAAGGAAAAGGTTACAAAATAAAAGCGTCAAAATGTCGTTCTGACTTTTTCAAAAAGGTTAGGCTACTGGGCAAACCCTTAACCCGATCACCTTTGTTTTAGTCTCAAATTGTAGCTGACAAATGTTTTTTATATCATTCTTAGTTTCCAAAATATCGAGCGCCAAAATCAAAAATTCGGATAAAAATGATTTTTGTTTTCACTATTTCGGCCCTAGCTTTTTTCGTTTTTGACTTCCTCGAATAATTCTTTTTGAACCTTACAGCTCTTGTGAATACACGTTTTTTAAGCCTTTTTTGAATATCATATCTTCACAACTCTCCGAGATATAAGGGGATCGCACTTTTTTGTGAAATCGGAGCCTATATTGGAGCGAACGAAAAGACATTTCCAATGTCAAAAAACTTTTGACTTACAAATGACAATTAGCGAGACCAGAGTAGGTCCCCCGACAGGGGAAAAATCTCTACAAACATGCACTGATAGATGCACTACGATAAAGCGCGGCAGTGCTAAACTTGGAAGCTTTGCCTCTGCGGAGAGTTTTAGGTTTGTGCGAATTCGGAAACGCGAAGATTTCTGAAGATCTCTGGTTTACCTGTACGCGTCTATGAGTGCGTGCCCCTGTTTTCGCTAATTTGTGTAGATAAATACTTTTAAGGTGTGAGTAATGCGTGCAGTGTTGACTTTGCGTGAATGAGTTCAAATGGAACTGAAAAAGACCGCTAAAACACTAGATAATTTCATCAAAATGGCCAGACTTAGCAAACATACCGCAAATTTTAAAACAGCGGTCAAAGCTCCAACGATTAAAACCTCAATCAATCAACTTAATAATAAAGCAATTTGTACACTGAACTTTGGCTAACAAAACTATACATTTTAGTGACAAAGTAGCCTATAGTTGCCTAAACAAACAAAGCACTCAAATGTTTTGTTAGTTACTGAAAAGCTAGTGCAAACACTACCTAATAGGGTAGTTTTAAAGAAAAACTATGTAACATGTTTAGTTAGGAGCTTATTTGAAGTTATGAAGAAACTACGGTAGATTTATTGTGCATGCGTAGGCGTCGTTGTAGGTTTTAATGGTATAGAATAATCATAATCAGCCGCTATAGCATATTACCATTCATTCTCACAGTTGTGACTTCGAAAGGAAGTGGGAGTTGTGACACAGGCCTAATCTCTTCGAGAGGAATTGGGCTATAATGTACTACACGGACCCAGTGTGGGTTGGTAGATAACACAATGGTATATGAAACATTATTTTATTTAATAAAAGAGAACTTATTTTAGTTTTATAAATATAAACGTAGGCTTTTATTTTGATGCTAATTGATAGAAAATGTTCGTAAATAGACAAAAGCGGAAAATTGTTATTAATATTTCAAGTAGGTACCTAAGCAATCAGAAAATCGAATGTATCGAAAAGAAATAACCACGTAGGAAATTGAAGTGAACCTGCATATTAGAATCTAGATTCTAACTATAAATAATAATATTATAATTAAAAGGTAAAAAAAAGTGTGTGTGCAAAAAGAAAACTATTAAATCATTCATAAGAATTTTGCATAAAGTGTCTAGTGACAAAAACGCATTCACCTCCAAAAAGGTCCAGCTATCGCGGTAAAAACCTGAGGTCAGTTCTGTAATAAAGTGAAGAATAAAATATTCTGAACGCTTGCTTGCATGTAAAAAGTATAAATCTAGACGTTATGTGCAGGACGGTCGCTGGCACTCATTTGTCCGGTGAAATAAAAAGATAGCACGGTACTTGTAGGGAATATTATTCTGTACCGTAAGCAGTTACAGTAGTTGACAGACAGTAAACACCACGTAAACACTTTAGACAGTTATCAACTGCATCCAAGGTTTTAGAAATTATCTATGTAGTAAATCTTGCAAATATCTTACTAATACGCAAGATGGTGTATTCTAATACTGTATGTTTATATTTAAATTGGAGAATTGATTTTGATTTTATGTATTTTGTTTTCCCTTCTACTCTTAAACACATTGTTTACATCTCTTTTTATATACTCTCCTATCGCAGGTTTACTGGAAGCGATTTCTTTAGAAATAAGCATCCTTTGTACGTATTTTAATTTTTTATTGCTAAATGGTCCCGCTCTTGACCCCGATCACGCCTGATGGAAAACGATAGATGAGGTCTATAATAGAACGAGCGTGCCCAGAATATGCCTGTTAACTCATGATTTGAAGGCAGACGTGTTAAATGTGGGAAGGAACACAGATGCCGGCAGAGAGTTCCATACTTTGGCTGTTCGCATAATAAAAGTGAAGGAGAAGCGCTGAGTACAACTCGTCGGGATATCAACCAAGTGCGGATGGTACTGGTCTCGTTGTCCGGTGGTAAAAGGGCAATGGTGGGATCAGGTCGTGGAGCTCTTGCGCACACTCTCCGTAGTAGGTACCTACAGTCTGTAGAAGACCGACAGGCAAGCAACATTACGCCGATGTGCCAGGCTGTGAAGCGTAGCTACCAAGGTTTCGTCGCCTACAAGCTTTTTAGCTCTGAATGTGTGTTTACAAAATGTATAGCTTCTCGTGACAGGGAGTTTAGTATAGCCTTTTCATACAACTCTCAAAGTATGACAGTTGTGATCTCAATTTACAGACAAATTAAGTTGCTAGTCAATATGCTTAACTAATGATGAGATTACGACTAATAGAGAAGTATGATCTACGAGTACACTTTCATATTTTCAGCATTAAAGACACGTTTTTTATAATATTTCACGGCAAAACTTAAAGAGCACTTCTGACAACAGTTTGACAGTAGATGAAGAACGTCTGTCATCAAGTATGGAACAAAAGATATGTTGTACCGACCCCATATAAATTGGGATAGGGCTGGAGAATGATGATGAATGATGAGTTAATTTGCTTAAAAAAATCCCTGATATTTCATAATTAGGTCCCATCATTGGTTACCTCAACATCTTCAAGTACTTAAAACCGTCATTAAACTTCTAAATTACAAATCATGAATTCCAATATCGCTAAAATATGCCAAAAGCAAGCAAAAACATTCTTCAAACCCAGCTTTTCTTCCTCGCCTTCATGAAAGAATTTCCCTTTCCTGATTTTTATATCGCGCGCGTGAAAATTTTACTGCTTCAACAGCAATATGAACGAGAATTATGGTCGTAAACAGTTTTAAATCATGTGAACATAAATTTACAAAAAGAAACGTATGTTCATACGTATACGTATGAACATACGTTTTTCATTTAATCGTACAAGAATTTAACGTCTGTAACGTCTATGTAACGTCGTGTATGTAACGTCTTATAGTCTGACGACCTGAATAAGTATTTCACTGTTCTTTAACAAACACTATAGAACAGAAATTTAAAAAAATAGAGCATTTTATGTACAAAATTATCCATGCCAAATAAGTAACCCAGAGGTAAATACGATATCGATTCATTAAATAATGAATGTCCAGTTTCTGAAGTCTTCAAATAATCTCTCACGAACTATTGGTTAGGCAAATTTCTTACTTAAGATTCAGAAATGCAAAGTGTCATTACATCGAACCAAACAAATAAAAACCAGTTAAAAATACCAAAAATCCCAGTAAACTGTTAAGTAATAACCATATTATTTGACATAAATACTGGACGAGTAATCATATCATTTTGATCGCATATCACCATTAAGGTCTGAACGCTCTGAGCTAATGTAATGATAAATTAATCAACCAAACGAAACTGCTACGTAACACAACCCTTTTATCGATTAATGACACTCTAGGTAATCTGTCTAAGGGAATACGACTCTCGAATAATGAGTGTCGTAATGTCAGCTGTCGGTGGCCTAATTTAAGGAGGCGAAGGCATGGTATAATACGATTAAAGATTTCCATTAACTGAAAAGGTATTCTTAAGAAAAAATAAGAAAAGCATTTTAAAAATGGCTCTTGAGATTAACGTAAGCACGACATGCAAGAATGTAAGAAGGCGTCTGTGCCACTTGCTAGATAAATTAAATCAATTTCCACCCAGGTTAAGGTTAAACAAGAAACCAGGAAATAGTTAAGTGACAACCATATTTGACATAAGGATATATCAGTAACCGCTGTCTCATGTCGATCGCATATCATCATTAACGACGAACTTTGAATGTTACAATGTTACCATTTACAACCAGCAGTGGACGTTCTGAGCAAATGAAACGATAAATTAATTAACAGAAACCAAATTGCTACGTAATACAATCTTTTAATCAATTTAATTGACAATCAAGAACAGCTGTCTACATCTATGGTTTCCTAAAAATGCGGTGAACGGTCACACAATAACGACTTTTCCTTTAATTTCAAATACTGATGAGTACAGATTTTCATGATAGTCGTTATAATATGCCAGAACCTTTTTCCTAGAAAATCCAAGCTTAAGGGAATTCGACGCCTAAATAATGAGTGTCATAATGTCACCTGTCAGTGGCCTAATTCAAGGCGGTGACGAGGTCTATTACGATTAAAGATTTCCATTAACTCAAAAGGTTTTCTGAAGAAAAAGTATCTTGTAATATTTTAAGAAAGTCATTTTTAGAATCGCTCTCAAGCTCTCTCTCTCTCAACGTAAGTAATCAGTTATATTTTATATGCGGTAAGGTAGCAAGACGTCTTAAGCGATTTTTTAAGAATGATGCTTGGGGAGGCCTTATGAATTACAGTGGACGTCTGAATGATGATAATGATTGATATGGATATATGGCAGTAATTACCGCGAATCCAATAAAATCCTGAGTCCCTTCTTGAAGGTTTCCTCTCCCAGCGCCCCTCCCAAAATCTTTCTAATAATAACCTAATCATACCCCCGTAGGTACTCTTTCAAAGAAAATTGCCCTTTAAAGTTAAACTAACGAAATCCATTTTCGAGATACCTTCCAATATAAATAGTTACATATCGTTTGCACCGTATTATGATCGCTAGTTAGTAAAAACGGAAACTCGGACATGCTAGATAAAAAGTTTTCGACTGAAATTTATATTAAAATTTTCCGCTTCCCTTTGAAATTATGAAATTGAAGGCTGCTACCATTTTATTGTGATTTTAATGAAATCCTTTCGGAGTTTTTGTGGCACTAAGTGGTTTTGAGCTATTTCTGCCTAGATTTAATTAATTATAATTCTTACTATCTATCAGTGAAAGCATGTATGGTTACTCGTAAAACGTGAAACGTGATTTTTTTTAAATTTTGAATTTAGTTTAGGTATTCTGTTTTCGTAAACCTGTTTCACATGCTGATTATTTTATTTAGTCTATTATTTAATGATCGATCGAAAATGAAAATTATCCAAAATATAGATTATAACGTAAGTGACATGATGATACACGCTGTAATCCTTGATATATCAATATTCTAAAATACATTGAAAACCAGACCGCAGGACGAATTGCAAAACAAAACTTAATGCAAAGTAGTAAAGATTGTAGTACTATTATTCCAAGTAGAAATATTATACTTCTTCGTTGATAATAAAATTACAAAATATCTTCAGGTAAAAATGTAGAAGTACCACCGCATCTTATGATAGATGAATTCCCCGAAAGATTCTGAGCAACCTCGTAAAATAAAATCTAGGTCAAAGGAAATTCTGCCTTAACCCTGTTACGTATATCAATACAGGTGATATAGTTTATAGATAGGCAGGTACTTTAGTACCTCCTGCGCAGGTCATGCGCAATGGGTAGGTGCGCAAAAATCACCCTTAATGACATTAAACTTTTCACTTAACTTTTAATGAGAATCCTGTCAAACGTCAACGTTAAATTCAAAATGGAAACGTTTCGCGTGACTACGCAACTCGAATGAAATATACCAAACAAAATGATGACTGAAATAGGTACGTCATTACAAGATTAATAGAACAAAACTTAACTAAGCGTTATTTACTAGAAAACTATCCACTTACGTAACGGTCAACAAAACACGCTAGCGATGAAGCTCTGAAGTATTAGAAACAAAAAATAAAATAAAAACAAAAGTTGTTTATTTATTCGTATCGCCTATTTCCTACCACTCAACTCGTCGGGCGCGGCTGTCGGGTCGAAAAAACACTGTCATTTATCATGTGGCAGGCGATTAGGGCACCTGTAGCGTGTTGCCTGTTTTTTGCAACATGCCGCGTGTTTGGGAGCCGCGGTACGGAGAGCGCGCGGAGCTGCCAGCGCGACTAGGGGCACACTGAACGTCTCCCCGCCCTCTGCCATCGACCGTCGCGCCTCGGCCCCGCTCCGACTCACAAAAAGCCTTGTTATTCGCGGGACAATTAATACGATTGAGCCTTTTCCGTGAATTGCCTCTCGACGGTCAAGTTTGCCTTTGCAAGTTTTTTTTACGCTCAATTCGGAATAGTTGGCGTGACTTTGATTGTGATTTTAATTTGATCATTTTCGGAGGCGTTATTGCGAAAATGTTTCCCTAACAAAAACAAGGAAAATAATAAAATACATAACAATAAAAAAGATCGAAAAACTTTTACGCTAACGGAATAATATCGGACCCGAAAACATTTTAAACTTTTAACTTCCAACACTTAAAATAGAAAACTTAATACAAAGCTCTTGGGGTATAAAGTATACCTTTAAAATGGGAAGCTTGTATCCATAAAGTACAGCTTTGTTTCGTTATAAATGATTTCCAAAGTAAGCGCAGACTTCGGAATATAAATTATAGGGGCACCTTGCCAACACCTAGGTGTGGGTGAAATGTGAAATTAATTTTCGTACTAGCGTACCTGTTGCGATTATTCTAGCGTTTGTAGGAAATAAGGGGAATGTCGAATTGTTTAATTGAAATGCAACGAAATGCGAAATTTGTTCGTGGAACAGTGAATGTAATGCATTGTTAAGTGGTCATATTAAGCGTGTGCAAGTATTTATGTTGGCCTTAGTATGGAGTATACTATTTATGTTGTAAGTGGACAGAGCTCTGTGTCAAGGGAATGAAGAGTATTATCGACCGATGTTTTACTAGACCGGCTGCTTACCGTCGCTATAATATCTCTCAAGATTCTTCGTTGCATGAATCCATAGGAGTAGCATAGCCGGTGACCACTCGAAGCGGAGTCTCGATTATATAATTCATTGATAATACATTTTTTTTTGTACAAAATTGTTATGTGTTAAAATTGATAAAACATTAAGTGTATGCAATCAAATATAACTAATACGAGCTTTCAGGGAAGTAGTTACAATCACAGGGGTGCATTCTGAAAGTTTGCATCGCAAATAGCTGTCTTAATTGATAAAAAGAAAGAAAGAAAGAAAAAAACGTTTATTTACTTATTTACTAAACTAAATGTTATTTTGATATGTAGTGTCGTGGTTTAGTTTGAAATATTTATAATGAATTGCAATAATGAATATGGTAACACTAAACGAATCAGTACGAATTTATAATAATGAGTTATAAATAAAAGCTTTGTCTTCACACCTGTCCTGTGCAGGCTCCTTCCATAAATACAGGTTCACGATGCATTTCAAACACATAAAAACAACAACAAAACCTGCTTTATAGAAATACCTATTTATATCTACATCAACATTGCACTCAATTCACCGAAAATAGCCCGAAACTCAGTAACTACTTACACTACCCATTGCCAGTTTTCGTCAAAATGGTAACTACTCACGCAAAAACAACTCTCGTGTCGACAGATTGACAAAACAGTGGAAATCAATTGCTGTTATTGCTGAAAATGCTTCAGGGTGAAGTACTACCATTTCTGGCTGGACAAGATTGATGATCAGACCAAAGAGGTGTACTTTATCACGAAGGTTTAGTTAACTTTTCGAGTTAGAGATAAGACCCTTTTTTGTTTTACAAATCACTTGGATTTTGGTAAAGCTGTTCCAAACTAAAATACGATTAAGTATTGTGGTTGTATTTTGTTGAGTTGTAACGTGTTTTTTACTAAACACTAGCTGAGACGACAGTCGTTGTCTTGTCCAAATTCTAATACATAGAAAAAAACACTATCAGTTATTTCCGAATTTTCCAATTTTTCCGACAGCATTTTTCCAAATTTTCTTTCTTTAACAATTTTATTGACTATCACGAAAATTTTAATTAACCAAATTATGGCCAGCTGTTCTCAAGTGATGCGCGAACAACGAACGGCATTTAATTTGATTTATAAATAGACAATTTTTTTGAGTCTTGTTGAGTTTTGTTTGGAAAGAAAAGCATTTGCATTTCACTATTTTCCGGGTTTTTCCATAAGACCTTTTCTCAGTAGTAGCCCGGGTTCTGAATTTGTGTCCGGTTAATGGCCGTAGGCTTGATCTCAATTTCATGGGGCTTATATACAACTGGGAAAGAGTCGCAAAGGGTGTACTAAAAACACTTCTACCTACTCATTTAACAAAATATACAAGAGTAATGTTACGTAGTGTTGTTTTATACAATTTATTTTTAAAACATTTTCCTAGTCTATCACAAAAAATTATCAATACTGCAGTTTTCATCGTGAAAACTAATAATAAAGCAGGTGAAGAACTATTCGAGCGCGCTAATAAACGAACTATGATAGTTTAAGATAGCCAAGAGCATCCAGACAGAAACACGCCTGGATAAAACAGATATGAACGCTTTTGAGTTCAGCCAATTGAATTCATATTAAAAACTCATTGGAAGATAGGGAGCAGGCGGTCATTAGGCAGACAAAATATGTAGTAAAAGTGGCCAAGAGTGGTGTGCAATAAAATGGTCACCACGAATGGCGATAGTACATCCAGTGGACCCTGGGCAACATAACCTATAACGTAACCTTTGCTGGATCACAGGCCTCCTCTCTGTGTGTGGGAGTGGGCCGTAATCGACCACGCGGGCCCTTGGTAGATCTCAAATGTCTTCGGATTTTCGGTTCAAGGACATGCCGGTTTCCCCACACTGTTTTCCTTTACCGTTTTGAGAACAACGGTGAAAAATTGCAGCAGTGGACGTCTTTTGGCTGAAATGATGATGATGATGATACTTAAATAGAAACTAGAAATAATTAAAGACTACTGAGCGAACACAGCAGTACGCGTTGCCATCATACGCGTAAGCTGAGCGTGGCAATTACGGCTATAGCCCTAGTTATAAAGAGGCTTGCGTTCAGTAGCGACACAGAATAGATAAATTCAGAAGGCCTGCTCCGTACAACGAGAACACGTACGTGCGGCGATCTCAAACGAATGTCCGTTGAGAGTGCACTTGATGCCGCTGTACGTAAAGGTGGGTTAAAAGCAAATAAACAAACCAAAACAAGAATAAGTGCATTATTTTCTTTATACTCTTGATGTTTGAGTATGAAGTAGCTGTGCCCGTGGCGTTCACGTACATGTCGTTAAACAATTAAAAGAAAATTGAACCCAACCCAAATTTAAAAAAGGAGCCTAAATTAGTGCTTACGACATCAGCTGCCAGTGAAAACCATAAAAATCAGTCGAGCTGTTTCAGAGATTAGCCGGAACAAAGAGACAGCAAGACAGACTTTTTTTTTTAAGTTTATGTGTAGAGTATAAACTTTCATATGAATTTCATAAAAAGCTGTCATTTTTACATGACAAACAGACACTTCAATTTTATTTATCTGTTTGTACAGATAAAATAATGCTCTTTCCTTGTTCAGACAAAGAGAATTTGTAAGAGTGAGGATACAATGTGCATTCGCTCGTCGTTTGGTCTAACCCACCTTGAAATGAATACCAGTCACGAACATTTCTGCTCGTTGTATAGAGCTGGCCTTCTGTATCTATCTATTTTATGGTAGCAGGCTCTCTGTAGCAGCATGGTGTGAAGTAGGTATATGAACGTATTACTGTGATGACGATTCTGATAGGTTAAGCGAAGTTACAATCAGTGCGAGTCTTAATAGGTTATTTTGAATATGCGACTGAGAGGTTAACATACATTTATCGAACAATTTTGGATTTAATACGTTTCTCATGAAATTAAATAACGACTTACTTCCATTGGAGATATTTATAATGTGAAATTTAATTAATTTCAAAAATAGAGCTCTTCTTACACAAATATTCGGATAGCTAATTTTGCAAGTAGTTAACATTCATGCAAAAGACGAATTTATTCAATTTGCTTTATAAGGGAGGATTAAAATGCTCAGTTTAATTTTGAGAATTATTTTTAAGTTATTGTTTAAATTAATAGTGCGCTAAAAGTAGTTGGTTTGCAATTGCATGTAAATACGTAGCTCCGTAGCAGTCGTGTAGCACATAATGACCATCTCGTAGCGAGTCGTAGCAGTCTCGTAGCACTTAATGAACATTGCGTAGCGAGTCGTAGCAGTCTCGTAGCAATCAATGACCATCTCGTAGCGAGTCGTAGCAGTCTCGTAGCATTTAATGAACATCGCGTAGCGAGTCGTAGCAGTCTCGTAGCTTTATTTACAGAAAGTTGCATGTTTTCGTTTACCACACGAATTAAACAAATCTTACTAATGTTTACACTAAATAAATGAGTTTTAACTAGGATCACTTAGTTTAATCGTTGAAACTACTATGTAAACTAAGGTTTTATTTTTTTAAAGTCAGCAGATGTGTATTAATGATAATTTTAATAGGTAGTTCGTGACGAAATCTTTTATGTGGTTTTACCATTAATTAATGCAGTCGAAGCAGTATTCTAATGCTGGTATTGTTACCTTTACAATTGTTTTACTGGCGAGCAGAGAGAGTAATAATTTTTTTTAAAGTAATAAAAAAGGTATAAAAAATTCTATGTATTAAAAGATCACATTTTAAAAACCGATTCCTTTAAACATTACCAACCGCGGATAGAACGAATTAATAATATAAACCTTACAAAATTGATAACAACGCAACGAAAACCACAAAATCGCCTACACAGTTTCATTTCAAACCACACGAAATTGCTCGTGCAATACAACGGATGTTTATATAATATATTTTGAATGAATATTATTGCATTCAATTCGAAAGTCGGACGGCTATCGCTCTATACAAAATACTGATATTCAACCGCATCTGGTCGGATGGGCGCTGACCCCAACATACTTTGTAAGAGATCTGAAACAGAAATGTTGAAATTATTGAATTCTTTCCTTGCAATTTTTATTGGTTTTGTGACTGACGGCCCTAAAACTTAAACGTTACTCAATTCAAAATGTCTTTCTGTTGCTACAATACAAATATAATATACAGGGTTATTGGAAAAACAACAACAACCTCTTAAGAGGTCATTGCACTCATCATTATGATCAACTTTTACTATGGGACCAAACCTAATGATGAGTACAATTACCTCTTAAAAGGTTGTTGGTGTTTTTCCAATAACCCTGTATAATATCGTCATCATCATCTGCCTAGCCTTTTCCCAACTATGTTGGGGTCGACTTCCAGTCTAACCGGATGCAGCTGAATACCAGTATTTTATATGGAGCGACTGCCTATCTGACCTCCACAACTTAGTTACTGGGTAATACGATACCCCTTGATAAGACTCTCTATAGGTACGTATTATATAAAATTGCTGATAGATACAGCATGATCCATTAAAATTAAGATGTGTTTTATAATTCTGTTTTAAGAGCTTCGAATTATTGATTCGAAACTAGCCCAATCCTAAGTTAGAAATGATAAATGCCTTAACTTCCAGTCAAAAAAAACCCTAAATAATGTCATGATTGCGAATATCAGTAAAATAATCGTAAAAGATTACGTATTTATGATTGATAAAATTCTTCAAATTCTTGATTCTTCTTCTTAATTGTTGAGTTTCAAAAGTTTTTGGTCTACTTAAATTAAACCGATTGACTTAGGTCATAATTTGTCAAATGGGTTATTTAGTTAATGAGTTTAAACAGACATAAATAAAATTCTTATTTAGTAAAACGATGAGTGAAAGGAATGTCACACAGGATCATAGACAATCATAAAACGGCTCCAATCGTAAACGCAGTTGCTATAATATAGAAAATTCAATTTAAACAAAGCCATGACAGGTGCTGCCTGATTGATCGGCCGACCCGACGATAAGATGACTAAGGGCTAATGAGCTTATAACTGCTTTCATAGTTAAAAATATAGGATTTTGTTTGTCTGTTCTGTCTATATAATTATGTTTTTGAAACGTATTAAATTTAATTATACAGGGTTACTTGTATTTCGGCGTATAACCGTCAGAAGCTAATGGGGAGCCAAAATGCAACAAAATGAACCCCCCTTTTTTTTTTTTAAGGATGGGAAATCATCAAATGACCCCTCCCGCTCTGGGTGGAGCGGAAGGGAGTGTCAGACTCTTACTGACTAAAACCCATCCGTGTTCCTTCCTTAGCCCTTTATATTCCGGGGCAACGGTAACCCTTTCGGACAATCCCGCTGCCCCGGCTGGCTTCCGCCCTGACGGGCCCCTCCTTGTCTGCTGACATCTCTTTGAGGCGCGCGTGGAACACATACGCGCCGTCCGGCACGGGCCTGGTCCTGATCGGACGGCGAGCTACCCATTACTCGCCGTCCGCAGGCCCGCGCCTACGGGGGATGGGAGTCGTCACGCGGCTCCCGACGCCCGGGGCGTCTACTGCGGCGGCTGGGACGGGCGGCTCTCTCCGCTCTCTCCCTCGCCCATCCCGCCACCTCCTTCACCACCTTTTGGGCCGCGTTCAGGTAGTGGGCGGCTCGAAGCCGCAGTGAACGCGCCCACACCGGGGCGCCATAAACGGCCATGGACCGCACGACCCCCGCGTAAAGCCTGCGGCAGGAGGCGTTTGGCCCCCTCAGGTTGGGCAGGAGCCGCTTGAAAGCGGCCCCAGCCCGTTCCAGTTTGGGGGCCAAACGTCGGAAATGCTCCACGAAGTTCCACTGGCTGTCGAGGACGAGACCCAGGTATTTCAAAGTCAAAGTCAAAGTCAAAGCATTTATTTCAAATAGGCACAGAAAAGGCACTTTTGAACGTCAAAAATTATTATGAAATAGATTTGATTCTAGTCGTGACGATCACGTCACACAAAAATTCTGAATCGCGCGTCCCGACATCAATCGTCAAGCAGTTGCCCACCAGACATGACACCCACACTGGACGGAGAATCCTACCTTTTCTATGTAGGATTAGTGAACTTTACGCCGTCCCTCACACCTCTGTATAATTATCCGCCGTCAAAACTCCTGCAACCATCTATTTTCTTTGGAATATTATAACTCAATAAACGGTTTCCTTAGTGCAAACAAAATTAAATTTCGAGCGGACAGAACCACGGGTGAAAGTGAATTTATTAATAAGAAGAGATTTCGTTTGTGTCGCTGTTGACATAAGATTTGGCCCGATTCAGACGAAATTGTACAGAAAATGTATCGGTATCGTTAAGATGTCGGTGCGATTAAAAAAATTTAAATAAACTGGGTCAAACTAAATTGTTATTTTAATATAATTTGTTATCGACACAAGTCTTGCCTATGAAGTTGTGCTAGCTAATTTAATTTGACCCTGTAATAAAAGTTTCTGGAAGCGTTTATGTGTGGTGTGGTGTATTTTGAATGATTATCAATATTGTTTGATCGCAATTTGTGCCTAATAACATCGGCTAATTTAATTGGAATTGCCATTGGTTCGCTAAGAAGAACTTAAAGCCTTGTTCATACTATATATTATATCAATAAAACTACATGTTCTAAAAATTTTTTTTGTAGCAAGTTAAAACGTTTTCAATGTCGAGTTTCCGTTGCGCAAGTTACATTGTTCTTCAAACCCATCCTTCCTCTATCGTATAGCTACCTATTGCTGGAAAGTGTGAAGTTTCAAACATAATTAATTGATTTAGACTCTAAGGCCGCGTCCTAATCAAAAGCGAATATCGCGCTTCGTACGCGATCGTCGCGTTCTTAAGTCACTCTTTGTTCGCTGAATCGTGTAATATACGCATAGTCCCGGCGACTGAGTGCATATTCCGGTTTCCTGAACAAAAATTAACATAATTATGAACGCGACGAGTAGTTTCGCCCGATGATCGGTTTTGGTTAGACAAGGGGATAATGTGTTGCCTAAATAGTGACAGAACAAATGTAACACTGATTGGAAATAAAATAAAACATTTTCTCTACTTGATAACCCCAGTTTACATAAACTCGCAAAATATTTTAAGAAAAACGAATTTAAATATTGTTTTCGGCTGATGGCAGTTTATAACTCCGATCTAAAAATGGCCCATGTTACCAACATAGACATGTTACAACTAGATAAGAAATACAGTAGATAACTACGTATAATCTCACACAGTCAGTGGGGTTAATTACGCAGAAAGAGGATCTTTTGTACCAAATATAAATCTTTTGTTCGGAGACTAGTTTAGGTTCTAAGGCTATATGTCTAGTTTTATATTGCAGCCTTAAATACGTATATGTTCTCGTGATTATTGTGGTACCCTGCAACCGTTAATTGGATTAGCCAGAATTAATAAGTGGTAAAAGGATGGTTATTTAAAAATTATGAAGTTCATTGATTGACATATTTTCAGGCAGAAACACATATTACTCAAACGCAAAAAGTCAACAGCGTAGCTCTTAAAATATAAATAAAGGAACTGATGACAAGGTTTGAGTCAGACTTCGGCGGCCCAAAGGACCAATAAATAAAAGACCTAACTGTTGATTCCTGCTAAATCTAATTAACCTTAAGTACCCATAAGGTTAATTGATTTTCGTGGCTAGTAAGCCACATGCTTAAAGAAAACCAACGTTAACCAACTTCTAAACAAAATGTGTCACATTAATAAATTCTTGCGTTTAATTTCCCCCAGTTGCGCCGTTATTCTTCGAATAACGTGACAGGGATCTTACCTGTCACCTTTATTTATTAGTCAAGAAAGGTCTAAGACATACACAGTGTCTAGTAAGGTCTTATAAATGTGACTCAAAAATACCATGATTTTCTGTACTGATTCTAGATTTGAAGTTTATTGTCTTTGTATGATTACACACACATGAGACAACATCATCATGTCATGTTTGTACATGATTTTATTTTTTTATGTAGGTTTGTACAAACACTTATATGCGTCAATCATATTTTAAAAACAAGATGAGTTCAGCGTTTCCTATCTTACTACTCTGAGGAGAAAGGCTGAAACAAACTCAGAAATTAGTCTCTTTTAAAGTTCAGACATAATCTTGGTCAGACCATGTGAAGACTGTGTAGACATGTGGTCAGAAATGGTCTTTTGAGGAAAGAGATAGAGTGGACCTGTCCAGATACTGCACGCATTTGTCAGTAATCAGGAAATGTAGTAAGTGATACAGTATTAAATAATAATAATAATAATAATAATAATAATTTTTTATTACCAGTAAATTGTTCACAAAGGTTACAAGTACAGTAATATGGTACAACATAAAGTACATTAAGTATAATCTCCTGGCACCCAAACTAGGTTTATAGCCTGTGACTTGGGGACCAGTGATTCCATAAGGGTAGATAGATGATCAAAAAGTTTTAGTAATACTGTTTTCACCAGTAACATGGTTGACATAACAATATAATTATTATTTATGTGTATAACAATAAGAAAAAATAAAAATAATTAATAATAAAGCCGTTTGTAAGTGTTTGAGTGAGAGTGAGTTGGTCGTGGTAGGTGTAAAAGGTATGTTGTGTATGTGTAAGTAATGTGAAAGTGCAGTTTGCGTATGGTGTGAATGTGTCCTGGTAGGTGTATTAATGGTGGATGTGTATGTGTGAAAGTGGGGTGTGTATGAGTGTTTGTGTGTGAAGATACTTGACTAAGAGGAGATATGTCTTAAGCATGTGGGAAGAGAAGTTTTTCGGTGTCGTCATATGATTTCTCAGTTAGCCATTTTTTAACTGTGTTTTTGCATTGGTGATAATTTAAACTGTGGATGTGAAGAAATTTATTGATTTTATTATATAAAATATAGCTGAGGTAGGTGAATTGGTGTTTTGCGAAGGTGGATTTGTGTCTAACTGGTGGAAAGGCAATATCTGCGCGACGTTTAGTACTTGCTGTGAACGGCAGCCGATGTTTCCTTAATACACATTGTAGCACGAATAAGCCTCTCACTGTCAGAACTCTGCTTTCTCTAAAAAGTTCCACGGTAGGGTATCTATAGGGTTTGCAGAACATAACTTTCAGAATTGCTCTCTGAGCTCTCCCTAATTTCAGAAAGTATGTTTTGCAAGCGCCACCCCAAGCTGGCAAACAATATAGGAGAAGAGACTGACAGAGTGAATAATAGACCATCATAAGTGTTTCCGAGTCAGCTGAACAACGGAGCTTCTTAAAGATGGAAATGAGTTTACGCATTCGCATGACTAGATTATCAATATGACTATACCAGTTCAGGTGTTTGTCAATTTGTACGCCCAAGTATTTTACACAAGATGTGGTAGCCAGAGTGGGACAGGTACAGCAGGAGTTTGGAGAACAACTATGTACTTTGACAATAGGCGTTGTGTTTGGCTGAGTCTTGTTACTTAAAGAAAAAGAAACAAACTTCGCAAATGACAATAGTACATTAATATATGAAATATAAACTAAAAGTGGTCCAGCTAAAATCTAACAAAATAAAAGGCTAACACGAGATGTGACGATATATAGTAGACGATATATTTTTAATAACTAACTATTTATCTATATCATTTGGTGCTAAATTAAATTACTAACAAACTATTGACAAATAAATACATAAACAAAAGGACACTAAGGCTGGTTTTATAGTCAGGTCGCTAGACGCGCCGCTGGGCAGCGCTCTGTTAACAGCGCGCGCTTGAACAGCGGTGAAACGAGATTAGTACGCGTTCCGCTGCTTCGAGACAGTCGTGTACAATACGAACGTTAATGTAAAAATATTTTCTTACGGCGCGTCTCAACGGCGTCACACTAAAACGCTTACTGGCCGTAGAAGCGCACGAGCCGCGCGCGCTTTGGCAGCGCCTGCGAACAGCGCGCGTCTAAAGAACGGCGCGGCGCTGCTCAATAGCGCCACTTTGAAACGCAACTACTACCCCATACATCTTCGAACGCGCGCGCTCCAACGGCGCTGCCCAAACGCGAAACAATAAAACCAGCCTTAGCCATCGAAGTACTCGTCAGCATCGCTGTAATCCGTTAACGTGCCCCGAAGACTGGCAGCAAAAAAATTTGGTAAAAAAACCTTTCTAAATACTCCTTTTTGAAAGCTCCAAAGACTAGCAACATTGCCAAGTTGAATGTCAATACTTGAAACAACGGAAAATTTCCAAGAAATTTCCTTGAAAAGGAAAGACAAACTGGGACATGACCTCTAGGACCGCTTCTTCTCTGAATCAGATTCAAATTAAAAGTAATCCAAAAGACCCAACATTATAAGTATTAGTAGTTAAGTGTAAATACCGTACAGTTACGCAAAATTCATAAGCGTTTAACTCGTGAAATAAAAAAACAACTTTAAAAAATACCTATATATACGGCCCACTCCCTCTCACCGAGAGGAGACCTGTGTCCCAGCAGTGGGAACAGTATAGATTGATTATGCTATTATGCTTACCTATACGTAAAATGTTATGAATGTAGTTCCGCATATCAGAATTCATCACCAACCTACACCAATGAAAGAAATGTCGCCTTTGACTTTTGAAGAAAGCCGTTAAAGAAAACAGAAACTTTTAAGAAGGCACAACTGTAGGATTTAGGCAACCATGTATCTGGTTACTCACGCTACCTGCAAAGGTTTTTTTAACCGCAAGCCTTGCCTAAAACCGCGTAATCCTTAAAAGCCTTTCCTTACTTTGTAACCGTATACAGCATGTTTAAACGGTGTTAACTGTATACAGTGTGTTTTATCATATTTTTTTTTCTAACTTGTGCTCATAGACCTCGCTAGTCTACTAGTTGCAAGTGTGGGGTCTTAGGTTCAGTCCTTGGGTCTGCCAAAGTGGTATTGGAATTTCGGCAGAATGGAGTCGAGATTTGTGTTCGGTCGATGTCGTTTTTTATAAGTGGCATCTCACAGGTTTGCCTGTGGTTACCTCAAAAATTAAGGCAGGCAGGCTCCATCCAGGGCTTAAGAAACTTAGCGACTACTAGTACACGCCAAGAGTACTCCCTGTGGGGTACGCACATCGACTTAGTGTGTCGCTCGGGGACAGCAGCAAGAAACAGTCTGAATCGGATTAAACAGTCATTTTAGTCACTATTTGTGCAGTATAAACACAAGACAGTAAAATTTTGTTTTTTATTTTATATAATATACAATGTGTTAACGAAATAACCCAAAATTTCGTAGAATAGGTTATTTTTTTCCAAAAAAAAAGTGTGATGGAAAATTTTGAATCACCTTTCTATTCCAGAGCAAAACATACGTATTATTTAATAACATAAGGAGGGGGGGACTAATCTCAAACGACAGTGCTCCCGTGTCAACGAACGTTTGACAGCGGCGCGGCAATAGAGCTACGAATCTGCAGCGCCACAACAACATTTACAAATATCTTTTACAATAATTTATGAAAATAAATAATTATACGTTATATCAATTTATTAATATAAAAATCGGTTGGTTTGTCCGAGGTTTTGGGTTATTTCATTAACACATTGTATAACATAAAAAACAAAAAAAAGTTTTCTACAATGTTTGGCTGTTTAACACGTACACAGGAAAGCATTTCGCACAACACACTGTGAAGTGTCTCAAAGCCAATCTATTCGACTTCCATCTACCTATATCAAGTACCTACGTACTTATGACAAAATCTCCGACTTCGTATAAAGACGAACTTCGCTTAGTTTAAGTAAACATTTCGAACTTCCATATTAATAGGTGAGTTTCGTGAAATATTGGTGTGGGCGTACTTAAAATTGATTTATTGTAAAACTTTGGGCCGTGTACCGTTTGAAAATGAATTTTACAACCTTTTTGGTATTACAATAGACTGGGAATCTACCTCAAACGTGCCTGTTCTATTAATTTAAGTTCTGATATCGTTATAAGAATGGCAGCGGTTCTTAAAATTCTACATTGTTTTTGCTTTTTTATTATTATTGGTTGCTTTTGACCTCGATCACGCCTGATTTAAAGCAATGGATGAGGTCTATGATGGAACCAGCGTGCCCAAAAGATTGTTTAATCTTGCTTTTGGTACACAAACGCTGTATGTATTATAGTACCTTGGCTAATAGTATTCTCTTAAAGCGACTAAAGCGCGGTCACTATCGGACTGCATAGAAAAGAAAGAGATGCGCGATGACACAACGCTGGTAATTTATTGCAAAATACGAAACAATCATCTATTGTTGATTTATCAAACACCAAACAAATAAAAACCGTTTACTAAAACTCGGGGAATTAAATTGTCTTTTATATGGTGAAAGTTTTATGAAAATACACCCGATAGTGTTTGCGTGATTATCGTTTTTAAGTCCGCGGTAGACATTACTTTACAAATTAATTACACTATGTTAAAAAAATATAATTGCAAATATTCACATATCAAATTACGAAGCAAATGTTCTAGTATATCATTTATTTTTTTCAAAGAAATCAGTCCGGTCGATTAGACGTGTTGTTGAATTTAAAATCATTAGAAGTCGTATATCTGCGCCTTAAGAGGAAATGTGGGTGGTTTTTCCTCCGTAGAAACGCTCTCGCCTGTTTTCTTTCAGGTTAATGAAGACCATAAAGCAATGATTTTTTACAGAATAATAAATATGAACTACTTGTATGTCCCTATGTTTTCCTTTTTGATGATACATTATTTGTGTGTCATACAGATGAAATTGCATGATATGAATTGTTTTATGATTCTGTCAAAATGGCCATTTTAGGCCCCTTGGTATTATTTATTTATTTAATACTTCAAGCACAAAAATGTACAGAGGCGGACTTAATGCCATAGGCATTTTCTACCAGTCAACCTTTGGGTGATGCAGAGACAAACAATGGTAGGTGCAATGGTGGTATTCAGTTGCATCTGGTTAAAGCCGACGACAAGCTTAGTCGGATTGATTTTAGTGATATTCCCTAAAATTAAGACAAATGATTCAATGTAACCTAGTACCATAATCTATATTGTTAACAGTTGTATCGATAGTCCAAACAGAATACTCGACAGAATGATAACGCTGTAGCAACAGCTGTTGGCTTCCGCTACGAATCGCTACGATTTTGCTACGCGCCACGTAGCTGATAGTTTGTTACGTAGCGCATTTGCTACGTGGCTTTTATTGCAAACAGTTTAGTAGCAAAGAACCTTGATTAGCCGTTTCTATTAGGGTGTTGTTTTTTTTTATTTTACTTATTGTCAACATGCCGTTTCATTTACATTTCCAAGTTTTATTTAAAACAAAATTATTTGTTATATTATTTGCTTAGTAAATTTCATTCCAGAAATCCATTGAATTAATAATAACGATTTCTAACACAATTTCGCTAGTTATATGCTAATATACGAGGAAATAAAGTACAGGAAATAAAAAAAGTGGTTCTTAAGCTTTTACTGATACAGTTCAATCATAGTTAATTTTATATTATACCCATATATTAGAAGAATTTAAATGAAACGTATGGTTATTTGAATTCAAACCACGATTTCAATTTCACTTCTAGTTGGTCAAGTTAACATTGCGTTGAATGAAGTTTTAGAACTCCTTCAAGATATCAGACATTGATTAAGCTTTATTAAGCCAGTAGACGGATATATTGAACTCTAACTTTAGGAACTGTATAATTTATGTTGTATACAGTTGTGTCATTTCTCGTGCGAGTATTTTTATTACAATGTTTCCAAAACGGGATTATCAAAAAGTTTAATAAAGATTTTAAAAAAAGTAACGCACTCGCTTTAGTGACATAGCTTTCTTCAAAGGTTAACACATCTTTCAGTAATTAAAAGCCTAAACCTAGGAGTAAAATAAAAAAAAGAGTAACTAGGTTAGGACAAGCAATGAGTTTACGTATCTATGTGTCACAGATGGATTGCTTAATTAGCTGTTTTACATAACTGCTAGCTGTTTTACACAACAATTTTGTTATTTAAAACAGCTGAACAACGTCAGCTATCAGCTGGATTGCCATTGCCCTACGTTTAACAAAACTGCTACACACGCTTAGATGTAATGTAGAATGGCTTATCAGTAGACACATTAAGTGCTTGGTATGGCTTCTAATGCCGTATTAGTCGCAGTAACTAAGCTCACCGCGAGGCGCACCGGGCGTCGGCGGAGGGCGGACTACGCCCTCTTCCAGCCCCTAAATGGGTCCAGGGGTGACGGACTCGGGGACGTCCGTCGCCCCCCACACATCAGGACCCGAGGTGGCGGTGCGTAGTGTTCCACGCGCGCCCCTCTTAGACGTCACGGGGGGAGTCAAACACCTCACTCCCCCCCCTGACCCGACGAGGCCCGCAGTGGCGGGCCGGCATCAGTCGGGGGTTGCGGAAGGATCGTACGTTCCCGCGACCCCCGACGTAGGTGTGAGATGGAACACCGGGGTGGTTTTTAGTCAGTAAGAGTCTGACAGACCCCGCCGCCCGCCCCAGGGCGGCGGACATCCATGAGGATTTTCCACACCGGAACAAAAAAAAAAAGGGTCATTTAGGATGTTTTATCTATAACATGTATTTACAAAAAAAAAATGTTTTATCAGCCATGTCGTTGCCATAACACAAGCATTAGGTTGCTTAGCTTGGGATTATATGGCGTTGTGTGAAATGTCCAAGGATATTATTGTTATGATTATTATTTTCACTCATATTACTTGTTTTATTTATTTTTGTATCGGACGCCATTATTGTAGTTATGTCACACAAACCAACGAGCGACAATATTTTGAACTAAAATCTACAATCTGACGTTCCATTTCAAGCTGTTTTACATAACCTTTAATCGTTGACCCGCTGCACGCTGCTTTGATAAATGCAAAACCTTTATACAAATTTGCGTGACCTCAGTTCAGACGTTATGAAAAACCGCTAAACGTCATACAGATATTTTACATAACGGACCTGTTTTGCAAAACAGCTAGCGGTTATATAAAACAGCTGATTCGACAATACATCTGCGACAAATGTATGATTAAAATCTCTGGAGAAACCAAAAGAGCCCTGTAAGGTTCCACACAAACCATACAAGAAAACACAACTTAACACTGAAAACAAATAAATTAGTCCTTGCACTGTAACAAAAACGACCCATCGTCATTAATACTTGATTGTCTCCAGTAGATTTATTCGTGCATCGAGAAAAATGTTCGCCAAAAGAAAGAGCGTGTGAGCTGCTTTAATTGACGTACAGTGTACACAGTGGACCGATAACTGCACGAGATTAACCTATTGATTTCCTTTTACAGGCGGTTCAAAAATATGGGGACAGTTACGAGTTGACAATGCAATCTCTGAGAGAGACTTCTGTTTTAGGTCGAGGATTCATATCGAGCTGCGAATGCGGAACTTCGAAAATAGTCACTAGAATTTTGTTTTTGACGCCAACTTTTATTGCTTCACGATATGCCAAATTAATTTGGATACTAATATCTATATACTATTATAATAAAGAGGTAAAATTTGTGAGTTTTTATAAAGGGGTAATCCTCGGTACTGCTGATGCGATTAGAAAATTTTTTTCACTACTGGGAAGCTACAGTATTGCCGAGTGTCATCTATATCCTGACTGACAGATATATCAACGCACAGCCTAAACCTCTGGTTCTAATGATACATAAAATTTGGTGGGTGTGTTCTTTGTGAAGAGTTTTTCAAAATTCCACACATAAGAGGGTAAATGGGAGAAGGGTGAAATTTCACGCGGACGAAGTCGCGGGCAGAAAATAGTATGATATATTTTATGATGTAACAGGAAATTTTTCGTGGACTAAATTGCGGTAGTTGGTTGTAATATGACAATTTAGCCAATCAATTAATCTGCTAAACCTAAACAGAGAGAACTTAAACGTAGAATCAGGTAGCTGTAAAATAGTTTAGGGCTTAAGCACCACACTAAAATAGTTATGTCTCGGCAATCCATACTAATATTATAAATACGAAAGTGTGTCTGTCTGTCTGTTACCTCTTTACGCTTAAGCCGCTGAACCGATTTAGATTAATTTGATAGGACTAAACTAAAATTTATCTTCTGTCCTTTTCTTAATGAAATAGAAAGAAAAAGATGCACTGAACTTAAATTTAGTTTAGTTTGTGAACAAGGGAATCGGCACCTATACCTGTCTAAAGTTTTTATTTATAAACTCATGTGTTCATTACCTACTCTATGTCAAAGCTTTTTATTACACTTCTATTCCCGGCCTTATTAGAAATTATATTCATAACTTAGAAAAAAAGGTGAAATTCCTTCATCCAAATTCTTCGAAAATGTTAAGTCCCATTCATAGGATGGAAAATTTAATTTAAGCCCGAACCAGCCGCCGACAAAAGAGTTAAATTGATCACGCCTATTGAGATCGGCGGCTTTCTATAAATTAAGCCTATTATAACTATTTTTGTAGCGCTAATCTTGGGAATTTTAATGGCAGTCATAATTTATCGAGATTATGCTAATAAGTTTTCATCTTAAAGATGGTAGGGTTTACTGCGTTCAAACAAGCAACAATTATGATTTACTGCGTACTATTTGAGAAGTTCTACGCTAGTGTCGCATTCAAATAGAGCCTATTCATGAGTAAATCATGTAGGAAAGACGCACCCAAAAAATGTTCTAAGTGTGTATGCGTCGCATTAATTATAATAAGCCTGTTTTGTCCCACTTCACGGCTAAGGCCTCCTTTTCCTTTTTGCACTTAACTTGATCCTGAGATAATATGTTAAATACAAGTAAAATAAATAATTTATTATACATATTAATAAAGTTTGTTTGGTATTTTGGTCCGAGATGCACAACTTATCAAACATCAGGTTACTATTGACTCTCAGATTTAGTACTTATAAGATAAGCAACATTCCCTCATTCCATTTCCACAAACCTCTCATTTTTATAGCAAACATTATAGTACATCATTTGCACGAAAACCACTCCAAAAATGTTCTATTTTGCTCAGTGCCCATATAAAATCGTTTGATTTAAGTAGTCAGTATCCATTAGAATTTTACGATTTAGCTTCGATGGATTTATGAGGCTTTGGAAGTAGACTTACCAAAGAATTCAATAAAAAATCTATTATCGGATATGAAGTTAAAATATTGGTGGACCGAATATTTACTCTTAAATTGATGCGATGGGTTGTTATTAGAGAGATAATTTTACCATTTATTCGCTATTTATTAAGAAGTTTTTGATTATTGAAATTACTTTGAACACAAGTTGTAATGAATGTCTCAAACGTAGAACAAAACACAGAGTAAGGCTCTTTGTACACGGCACGGTTTCTTTACGGTACGGCATATAAACCACGCCGTAGGAAAATGTGTACTGTCAACAAGCTTCCATAGTGATCCATACAACACAGACGACCGTACCTACACGGCGAATAAACCGTAGTTTTCACGGTAATGAAAACGTGTGTGTAAAAAGGGCCTAATTATTTAGTATCAGGTTGTGAAGGATACATGACCAAATAGACGCAAGAGTGTTTGTATTATTATTTTAGATTTTCTCGTTTAGTCAAGACCCTTTAAAAGGATGCCAACGTGGAACGTGGTCAGTTTTAAGTTCTGTACCTACATCTATGTAGGTATATTCTTGACATCTGTTATAATATATAAAATAAGAAGTTGGTTAAAAATAAATACGCGTCGACATGAGAACCTCCTCCGTTTTTTCGTCGGTTAAAAATTCAAAGTCCTGACTGATATATCAACGCACAGCCTAAACCGCTGGTCCTAGAGACATGAAATTTGGAGGGTGTGCTATTTGTGAAGAGTACCTAGGTTCGAAATTCCACCCCTAAGAGGGTGAATGGGGGGAGGGTGAAATTTCACGCGGACGAAGTCGCAGGCAGATGCTAGTTATTATATGAAACTGTACTATTTAAATACTGGGTTTAGACCTCTACCCAACCATATCTAGTAAGTGCAACAGTAACCTTTCCGACGATCGACATTTACGACTTGCGCCGGATGAAAAACACCTGGTA
Organism: Gortyna flavago; assembly: GCA_963669345.1. Lineage (NCBI taxonomy): Eukaryota > Metazoa > Arthropoda > Insecta > Lepidoptera > Noctuidae > Gortyna > Gortyna flavago. The sequence goes on along the minus strand of OY770129.1, from coordinate 5,337,484 downwards.
CGCTCTACTACCTATCATTCTAAAATATTAGGAAAAAAATACGCATATTTTTGTAGAAAAAATAGTCTTGTACAACAATAAAACGAGTATTTTTTTGACTTATAGATTGGAGCAGAGACTAAAATTACACTTTCTGTGCTAAGGAGTGTGGTTTTTTATTTATTTCGGAAAATAAACAGTTACACATTAAAGTTAGTATTACACAAAAGGACTATGGGCGGAATCGTCCCCACCCATCAACAAAAATGAAATGTAGCTCAATTGATAGATCTTGGCAAGATGATATTTTTTTACTATGGCGACATTGCTCAAATGCATGGGGTTCTCATGGTATCTTACGTTTAATCAAATATCTTGTTGACGTATTATTGATGTATGGGCTCCGTTCCTCCCTACCTGAAATTATACCTGTTCCTAAAGTGCTCCCCTATTTGATTAAAATCCTTTGTTTTATATAAAGCAGTGGGAATATAAATAAATTAAAAACAATTTGTAATAATTACGATTAGCGTGGCAGCGAATGTGTTTTACCGTATATTTTTATTTTACATTTGTAAGTTATTTTAACATTATGGTTATATTACAGAACAAAATAAATGATGGAGTAATTAAACAACATATACAAAACGTATTTCAACTGGTAGTTATCTATTATATGCATAGTTTATAATGGATATAAATGATTTACATTCTTACAATACTCATAGTAGGCAAATAAAAATAGTGAAGGCATGTTTCACAATCGCTGAGTAAAGTTCTAAATAAGCTACTTAGAACTTATCTGCTCAGTAAACAAATAGAGATGTGGACTTTGGCGTTGACAGGGCACTTTTGCTTGCTTTTAAATGCTTTTCCAAAAATTGACAACATCCCTATTCTTTTCTGAACGAGCAGATTAGCTTACTTAGAACTTTACTTAGCGATTGTGAAACAGGCCCTATTGTCAGACATGCTATTGCACACTATTATCGTACCTGCTTGAAGGGCAAGCACTAAAGGAAGTTTTGGTCATATTATATCCATTATATTATGATACATTTAATTTTCATATTTCAATGATTATTCTTACTCGTCAGTTATAATGCTGTCTAACAGATGCGCTGGCATATTAAAATCTGTGTGACGACCTATTCTCATGTACCATATAATGCATCTTGACAAGTCATTCAATGCATTTTCGCGATATAATTCAATAATGTATAATCCATTTCGAAAATGTTCTGCACAGTAAGACTTGCATAAACATAACATAATCAGCCTATAATGTTCCCACTGCTGGGACACAGGCCTCCTCTCTGTGAAAGGGAGTGGGCTGTAATCTACCACGCGGGCCCAGTGCGGGTTGATAGATGTCACATGTCTTCGAATTTGGTTCTAGGACATGCCGGTTTCCTCACGATGATTTCCTTCATCGTTTGGAGAGCAATGGTGATGAAATAATTTACACAAAGTAAGCACCTGTCTGGGTTCGAACCTACGACCAGTAAGACTTAGCGAGTTTTAAATGATAAGTGCCTAGTGCTATTAAAATGACGTCATCTTCGCTTAATCTCGGAAACTCTCGAAGTGTTTTGTGATTCCATGGCCGTAAAAGTCACTCTCTGACGATTGAGATTTTTCATTTCTACGTAATCACGTTACAGAGAGCAACCTGCGCAAGAGCGTGGGTCGGGGAGTGGCTCCCTCCGCTAGGGGGTTATTTTGTAACCGGTTATCTTAATGTGCATGCGTCGCCCGCCGCTGTGCACTAATGAATAGATAAATGAGTATTTATTTTGGAATTATTCATCAATAATACGTCAACGAGATATTTGTTTAAACGTAAGATACCATGAGAACTCCATGCATTTGGGCGATGTAGCCATAGTAATAAATATCATCTTGCCAAGATCTATCAATTGAGCTACATTTCATTTTTGTTGATGGGTGGGGACGGAGCCCATACATTCTTGCCCATCCCCCTTTTAGCCACAAAGTGAGTTGACTTTATCCGTATTATTATAAACAGAATTAGTTACAAAATTAATGCGATATGCGCTTACAATTTGATAGTTACAATAAAATCACATAATGTGTAAATGCTAAAATTAAACACTAAAGAGGCATGTAAAACAAAAAATAAAAACAAGAAATTGTAAAGATACAGTCTAAGAGTTAAAAATATTACGAAACGATGACAAAAAAAAAAAATTTTTTCTTTGCGGCCTTATTCTGTATCTTACCTGGATCAGTCATTTTTTGGTCCTTGTTTGTGTATAATTTATTTGTATCATTGATAAAATGGTCCTATGATGCCAAATAAGTATCAGTATATCTATTTGTACTGAATCATCGGCCAGTAAAATGACCTTCCAGTGACTAGGAAGAGTCCCACTTTGTTGTGACTTTTATGTTTAAGTCCTACAAGTCCTAGATGGCAATAGGCTCGCCCCTCTACAGCTCGCCATAGGAGGCGAAATTCAAACTACTGAGAAATTCCTGACAGAAAAACCCACTTAGCTAAATATAATTCTATAATTAAGTTCCTACAGCATTTATTATTCCCACAACAATGCACTATCTACACAACCATTTCAACCACAAGACGACAAAGCATGAGAAGCACATTATTCCGCGTCAAACGGTCGCAGAGAACCCCATTCAATAAGCGGTGCGCAATCAATCTCAATCAAGTACAGGCAAAGAAATATCTTTACAGAATCGAACGACAATAGTTGGCCTTTTCAGGAAACGTGAGCACCTTGCACGATTATTCTGTTATGGAGCACTTTTGTCATATAAGTGGCTATTGAGTTTGTGGATAGGAATATTATTAGGAAAAAAGACGCTTGGATTTTTAGGGCACCCCGAACGCATTAAAATAGGTTCAAGAAAATAAACAAACCACAACATCAGGCATGTGCAGAGGGCAGAGGTGTAGAGTGTAAAGTGGAATAAAGGTTTAATTAAGCTTTTATTCCACCCACATTTTCCAGTTGCGTTTAAGCCTCATGTAATAAGGCTGCGATCCTATTGCTATCAACCAGGCACAAATCCAGACTTTTACTGAGAAATTCATCACCTGCCTAGCCTTTTCCCAACTATGTTAGGGTCTGCTTACAGTCTAACCGGATGCAGCTGAATACCAGTATTTTACATGGAGCGACTGCCTATCTGACCTCCACAACCCAGTTACTAGGTAATACGATACCCCTTGGTAAGACTGGTTGTCAGACTTCCGGGCTTCTGACCCGTAACGACTGTCAAAGATCCACGAATGACAGCCGGGACCAACGACTTAACGTGCTTTCCGAGGCACGGAATTGTTGCTGTTACTGAGAAATTCTAGATGGGAATACACAACAACACTTTGCCCGATCTAGACACGAACCCAGCAGTACTAGTGCTACTAGTACTACGAGGAAGTTAAAAAAAAAAACATAAATAGGTACATAAATATAAAAGAAAATAAATAAGCTATCATTGAAAACTTCAAGTGTGCTTTAAAAGTGTCTCACAAGTCAATCTGCCAAACAAAATGTGTTTATGGCAAGATATTTCTATTATTTAGGTACCTTTAAGCAAGGTCTAAACATTACTCAGTTACAAACTATCGATGATTTAAATAGTTAAGAAATAGTATCTCTCTTCTACTCTCTAGTAAAATAACTGCACTCTTAAAATAGTGAGATCCTGTTAGTTTAATTAAATTATAAATATAAAGACAAAACACGATCTCTAGAATAGTTTATAAAACCAATTTAACTTCAAATCCAAACGCTTAAAACCAATACACTGAAAGACTTAACTCGAGACGAAGTTGTTTGTATTTAGATTAACGTCTGGAAACGTACTTTAGTTTTAATAAATACTTGCCGTTTAATCTAAGTGTTATTGCTCAATTTAAAGTCTAACCTTAACGAGTTTTCTTTGCTTAATTACTTAACTCCCTACTTCGTGTCAATACAATTTATTTATAAAAATTACTTGGAAAATGTCACAGAGGTAGTGGGTGCCTGGAGACGGACCTTGTCTCCAAGAAAGACCTTTTTTTTTGTTTAGCCTATGGGGTCCCACTGCTGGACAAAGGCCTCCCCCAAGTCCTTCCAGAAACTCCTTTCCCTCGCCACCTCAAACCAGCCCTCGCGGTTCGCATCCAGGTCATCTCGCCACCGCCTTCTAGGCCGACCTCGCCGGCGCCGTCCATCTTCAGGCACCCATTGTGTGGAAACTTTTGCCCAGCGGTCATCCTGCATGCTGCTGATGTGACCCGTCCAATTCCACTTGAGCCTAGCAGCCTTCTTGCCGACGTCTATTATACCCGTTTTGGAACGCAGCATGATGTTCCGAATTTTGTCCAGTCTTTTTACACCCAGGTTGCTGCGTTCCATCGCTCTTTGGCAAACGCCAAGGCGGAACTTTTGCGACTCGATGAGCGACCAGGTCTGAGCACCAAAAGTTAGGACGGGCAGGTTACAGATGTCGATATGTTTGCGCTTCAGGGAGATGAATTGGATGTTTTCAAGATTAATTGACCGGATAAAGCAACACATAGAAAAGTGTGGAACGTTTGCCAGCAGTGGAAAAGTTGTGTTATAGAAACAGAAATAGAAAATATTTATTGTCCAGGTAATACAATAAGCAGGTTCACTGGTTAACAGCAAGTTAAGACGACGTGAGTAACTTAAAATATTACCTATAGCTAGGTTACAATAGTATTAACTAGTGAGCCCCAAACTAGACAGTTAGTCCTTATCTTGGGGCTCGAAATTCATTTTGTTTATAGTTTCACACCTAAACCTATATCCCTGAAGGGTAGGGCAGAGGTGTACCTATAGCATTTTACAGGGCAGAGGTGTACCTATAGCATTTTACGAATCTCCATATAAAACTGTCAAACAGATGAATTGCGTGATATGAATTGTACGCAAATAATATTATGAATTGTCAGTTTGTGACCATTTAACGACTTTTATTATGATTCATAATATTATTTATTTATTTATGTAAATATACTTTATTGTACACCAGAAAATACAGAACAAAAAAATACGATTATTAATAAAAAATAATAGGTATACAATGGGTGGCCTTATCGCGTTCTGCGATTTCTTCCAGGATATTATCCTTTTATGATTCTGCCAAAGTGGCCTTTTTAGGCCCCCAGGTCACATCCGCAGCTTAAACCGGCATACGAATATTCACAAATTACATTACACAAATATCACAAATACATCTACATAAATTCTACAATTATAAGTAGGTACTCCAATAAATAATTTATAAAATATAGTCTTTATACCCTATGTAAAGGAGGAGAAAACCAGGAAGAGTGGTGACCCAGTGGTAAAGGCCCCTACTTATGAGTTGTAACGTCGTAGGTTGAAACCTAGACAGGCACTTTACTTTGTGTAAATTATTTCATCAACATTGTTGTCGTATCGTACAACCAAAAATCCGAAGACATGTGACATCTACCAACCCATACTGGGCCCGCGTTACAAAAGGCTGATGTCCCAGCGGTGGGACATTATATGTTGATTATGTTATAGGTACCCTATGTGCTGTGTTTAATTAACAAAAAACTAATCAACAACAAACAAACGTGGTCTTTTGATCCACAGCGAACTTAAGAAACTTTAGATACTTACACGAGTTAGTCAATGACGTTCGCTGGTTTGAACCCTTGGCATTTAAACTTGAATGTGGGCGGAATAGAAAACATGCACAGTTCGAGTTAAATGTTGTCTTAAAGAAATGTTACGATACACAGTATGAACTGTAATTAAGGTTATCAGTTACCAGAGGGCATCGTCCCACGCAAATTGAAAATTAATTCATGGAAAAGTTCTTTTTGTTACAACCTGCGCCTGACTTGTCTTAAAATAATTATATTTCTCAGAAGACATAGCCATGTTAATTTGTTAAATTTGTTTATTTGAAAATACAGGTGGTGATATTCCGAACAAAGATAGCTTTTGGGTTGGATTGGCATAAGTCATAAGTCATTTATTTCATAACAAAAGACATTGTGTTCAAATATTATAGTCGATAAATAAAATAACAAAAAAAAAATACAGACGCCAGTACGTCAAGCTACCCGAAACTATCAAATTTTTCCAATCAACTTTGAACCTTTGCGATAAAGTTGAAAATCTATTAAATGTTAAATTATTAGACATTAATGGTAATTAGTACATTCATTTTAATTCATAAATGGATCATTCAAGTCACTATTTTTCATAATTTCATGACTAACCTCAAAATAATCTTACACTATAAACTCCGGCTACTTTACCCATAAAACTAGATATAACAGAAAACAAGTTAAGTGCACCATCTGTCATAACATAACATTGTTACGACTATCTTTATAGACAAATACTTGCTTCTTATGAAAAGACCGAGACAGTCCCCGACGTTTAAGGGCCCTGTTGAGTGTTATAGACTCTAATCAAAACGTTTAGAGCATCCGGCTCGAAGGACGAAAAGATGGCGGGCGTCAGTTGTTTAAAAATACTTATACCTACTTTGAATATCATTGGCAAAGGTGAAGAGCAGACATGGATACATTATCTGAGTACCTACAGTAAGAAAATAAAGTTGTCTAAAATAAATAAAAATCAATGGAAATGCTAATATTTGTTAAAAGAAGGTATTAAAAAAACAGCTTTACATTTACCTTATAAGTATGTATCGAAAAAGATTTATTTGAATTTCCTTTTAACCTATTTGATCGGAAATTTCTTCCGTTTTTCTTTTAAATATCAATGTGTTTAATGTAGAAAGTATCAGAGCCGGTCTATAATGGCCTAACGTCTTCAAGCCGGCAATCGATTTGATGTGCGGTGTGCACACTTCTAGCACAACCTTATTTAGGTCAGTTCAAAATGTAGAATAAGTTTAGAATGTAGGTTAGTACTTAAAGCATCTCCCACTGTTTCGGGAGATGTGCCTAAGGCCCTTTTTAAACGTATGTCTTTCTTGCTGTGAAAAACTACGGTATATTCGCCGTGTCGTTCGTATATTGCACGATCGTCGTGTTTTATAGATTACTATGATGGGAACTTGTTCACAGACACCTTTTTTCTACGACACGGTTTATACGACGTATCGTAATGAAACCGTGCCATATGCAAAGAAGCTAAGGCTTAAAATACTTGCTAATTTTACATAACATAATCAGCCTTGATGTTCCCACTGCTGGAACACATGCTTCCTCTCGGTGAGAGGAAGTGGGCCGTAATCCACCACGCGGGCCCAGTGCGGGTTGGTAGATGTTACATGTCTTCGAATTTTTGGTTCTAGGACTTGCCGGTTTCCTCACGATGTTTTCCTTCACCGTTTGGAGAGTAATGGTGATGAAATAATACACACAGTAAACACAGTAAAGCGCCTGTCTGGGTTCGAATCTATGACCTACAAACTCATAAGTCGCGGCCGTTACCTCTGGGCCATCACTGCTCACTTGCTAATATTTTTTATCAAAATTGTAGGTTTATAGCACTCTAGCAAAAACATAGGTAAAAAGTTTCAGCTATCATGCAACCTTTGATTAGATCCAGCCCTCAATAGTTTTTCAAATACAACGTAGGTACAATAGTTTCTGCATTCACTGTTCCTCTTGACTGATATTATTTTCTAGGAAAATATCGAGGTATAATACAAAAATACAACCTACATATAAAAATTCTCAGAAACACTTAGCAGTTGACGCGTCCGGCAGAAAGCGGTTGCATTCCGCGCCTGAAGCGGTGACACGACTAGAAAAAGATTTTCTACTGAAAAAAACTGGCTTGTTGATACTGGTAACACTTTCTCATTCAAATATAAGTATAGGTAAGATACTTCAACCGCAACAATACAATATTTACGGTAACAACAGCTGTTCGGAGAAATATACGTCAATTTGTATAGAAAAATTCTAGTTCCCATCATTGTCACCAGACGGGGCTTATTCAGTTTCAATACAAATTGAAAATGGATCTTTAACAATATCATCATCTGCCCAAGCATTTCCCAACTATTTTTGGGGTCGGCTTCCAGTCTAACCGGATGTTGCTGAATACCAGAATTTTACGCAGAGCGACTGCCTATCGGACCTTTATCTGAGAGATAATTCTGGTAATTAGGGTTCCGTACCTCAAAAGGAAAAAACGGAACACTAATAGGATCACTCGTGTGTCTGTCTGTCCGTCTGTCACAGCCAATTTGCTCCGAATCTTATGGACCGATTAAGTTTAAATTTGGTACACATATGAATCTCTGTGATCCAAACACAGACGTGTAACGTAAATAATAGAGTTTTGAAAATGGGAGTCATTTTTGAGGGGTAAATATAATAGACATTTAAAAAAAAAGTTTCGCAATCGTTACCGTGTGACATATCAAATGAAAGGGCTTACCGTGAGGATCTCAAATATATTTCTTTCATAATTTTAAAGTTAATTGTATTAAAGTTATTTAAGACAATAGACGGAAATTTACCATTCCCCCCCCCCCCTTATCTCCGAAACTAATGAGCCTAAAATTTTGAAAAAAATACAGAAAATAATTCTATACCTATAGATTACAGGAAAATTAATAAGAAGTCTATGAGCTTGAAACAACATGTAAATCTCTCAATATTGTGCGTACAAACTTACATTTTCAGTTGGAATGTCGGTGTCACGTTCTTTAAAAAAACATGTTAGATAAAATATTCATCGTACGGAACCCTCTCCACTAGAGTTCAACCCGCACTTAATCGGTTTTCTTTTTTTTTAGAACGTTTTTGACAAGTTTTTTTTACATTGATTGTCGCTAAGAAGAGATTGCGACTATATTTTGAACGTTTTTAAATACGGGAATTGACCTTCAGATCTTTAACCTTTTAACCGCGTAGGTACCTACGCCGGATTAATCCGACAAATGTTTTCGTGTCCATTTCGCCAGGGTCGTATATTTATGACCAAATACCACAGCTCGTTTAATCTGTATTCTATTCAGGTATTATTTTCGTTTTTTTTTTCGGCACTTCGGCACTGGTGGCCCGACAACTGATATGAAGTCGGGCGGTTAAAAGGTTAATAATAATAAAAAAAATAATCATGCCAATTTGCCGTGTTTACAGCTCATGAATCGGAACTCTGTATGAGCTTTAAAGGGGTCGCGGTCGGACAGAACCGAAACATTCAAGTGAGTACTGAACAAACTTAACACGTTGGCTGCCAGGCAACAGACACAATAGAAAATCTATTGTTCGCGGTCAGCGGTGACCGCGTTGGCAGTCAATGCCTTAAGCGAGATTCGCTCGCGCTGCCCATGACAACTAACAAAACGGATGCGCAAACTGGGAATAATAGTCGCGTGAATTTCTTATCATCAGAACAACCATTGCAGGTCGTCGCGTCCGGCATTTGAGCTGATCTAGCCTGTCCCTTGATGCCCTCCCCCAGCGTCGTTCTAAGCTGAGATCCGTTAACTCACAGGGGGTGCCCTTAGCGTGTAGTCGCTTAGTTAATAAGTTTTATGGAGGCCTTAATTTATTAAGGCACCCACAGGATAGTCCAGTTAAGCAGCCGACAATTCCCTAGGTTGACCAGCGAGATGCCATTGACAAAAAAAAAAAGTTTCCCACGTGATTTTCGCCTTAGTGGGACCACAGCTTAAAACCATCAACAATCATAATAATAAACAAAACTTTGAAGGCATAAAGAAATAACTCAAGTAAAACCAACATCAAAAAGCAAGCAATTTATTAAAAAAGGCTCCCCCACATGGTGGTGTATTTGATGTTCTTTGGTTTCATCTGATACGGTCCGATAAAAATAATAGCTTGTAATGTTGAAAGACGGCCTCACTTTATGGAATCACGTGTATTATTTATCTTTCTGTTTCATTACAGTCTGTACTGAAAAATGATTCATGTATGCTGAATGAGAGGGAGTGGGCAGTAATCTATCATTACAGAGCCAATGTGTTTCTTTCTATATAATATTCGCTGATTTTTTTACATTAGGTACTTTGTTGATTTACTTAGGTACCTGGTAGTTTTTACGAAGAGTTTTAATCAAACTGATCTTCAACTGTTTTTGTAATCATAAAAAAACAACTCAACTCCCAACCTTATCAACATTTAACTACAAAAAATAACAAAACAAAAATTCTGACACGAAATTCGTTTCTAATAAAAATTTAAACTAAAATTCTCAATTATTTAAGGTTTTTAAAAGGCAAACAGTGTTCCAAAGTTAAGATTGAAAAAGTAAAAGGAACGTCTACTATTATTTTCATAAAACATGGCTGGTTATAGAAATAAGGAGTCTGGGTTCTAATAAAGTCTACGTATTTTGGTAGGTATCTACCCCGAGGCGAATCTATTCGTGAAAAGGGTTCGCGAGCCTTCGTCAATACGTCAGTGCGTTGTGCTGCCTCCACTTATTATTGTAATAGATATAAAAAAAAAATAGAGCCAAGAATATTTTATTTTTTATATAATAAATAGGAGATTTATTTTAATTTTTAATATAACTTCTGATTGTTTTGTAAAGTCTCCATTTGAATAAAACGAAGAGATAAACTCAAACCAAGATGTTTTGAAAACATTATTTATTTTTATACGAATGTGTTTGGCATTCGAAATTGATAAGATTCATAAATAGAAGTCTTCGTTTCAAATATTGGGCGATTCAGTACCTACTGAATGTCTTTTTCAAGTTATCAAAATATTAGGTACCTTGAGCACCTACTACTTCTATGTTTTATCAACATATTTCAAACTCCAATAATACAACATAGAACTTAGTTATTATAGGTACAACGACAACTGACAAGTAATAAAACCACATCCATCTTTATGTGTAACAATATGCCTCTACATATTTCACACAAAAAAAGCCTACAATTTATTAACACATCCCATCGAACAATATTTTTTCAAGCACGGTAACCCAGCGGTTCGCCCCACACACACTCATCACAGTATACAGATACCTACAGAAGTTTAGCTTCATACGACGACCGAAAACATTCTTCTTGCTTTTGATAGCCTAAGTAATAGCGCAAGCGGACGATGGGACGCAACGCGGTGGGTCGGGGGCCGTTTCACGCGGACGGAATCGCGGGCAGAAGAAGTTTTTAGAGGATCGATTAACACGTTGGCTGCCAGGCGACAGACACAATAGAAAATCTATTGTTCGCGGTCACCGGTGACCGCGTTGGCAGTCAATGCCTTAAATGTTTGTTGATCACAAACTATCTCAAACGAATGCAGGGCGCGAGTGCGCTTGCACACGCTGTAAGCACTGTCAAGTACCTACTTGAATGGCGATTCGTAGTAATCACTAATGTGTACCTACACATTAATACGACATAAAGACGCTGTCACTGACAATATAGAAAGTAGCTTACATGTTTAAAAGTTTAATTATTAGTGTATAAGTAAGTTATAACTTAGTAAATTAACAAACTACGAGATATGGACAGCGGGATTGTCCGAAAGGGTTACCGCTACCCCGGAACATAAAGGGCTAAGGAAGGAACACGGGTGGGTTTTAGTCAGTAAGAGTCTGACACTCCCTTCCGCTCCACCCAGAGCGGGAGGAGTCATTGGATGATTTCCCATCCTTAAAAAAAAATAAAAAAATTCTTAAAACGTATGTTTATATATTCTTAAAAATCAGTTGTCCTAATGCCTACTAATTGTATGAACTCATGCCGCCTGTAATACAGGGGGCCTAAAAAGAGCACTTTGGCAGAATCATAAAACAATTCATATCACGCAATTCATCTGTTTGACAGTTTCAAGCCTATATATCCCTGTAGGGTTATGCAGATGTGTACACACGGCTACACATCAAGGTATACATTTCCAGTTTTAGCTGACCTCGCATTGTATAGGTTTTTCATACAATCAGAAGTCAGCTTATACTGGTTATGCATAACTTGATGTGTAGCCACACACGGCTACCTACCATTTTACATTTTACGAATCTCCATACAAAACTGTCATACAGATGAAATTGCGTGATATGAATTGTTTTATGATTCTGCCAAAGTGGCCTTTTTAGGCCCCCAGGTTTATCTTAGTACAGGCATCATATTTTGGAATACCTATATTATTTCTAAGATTTATACTGTATTTTATTTAAAAAATATATATATTTAATTTTTTTATATTAAATACAGTATAAATCTAAGCAGTAGTAACAAATTATAGATAAGAAATATTTAATATTTATTATCTATAATTTGTTACCACTGCTCTACGTTGAAAGAACGTGAAGCGTGTCTTAGAGTTACGGCGTCTTCGCTCAATGTATGAATCTGACCTTCTGTTAGTACTTATCTAATTTTATTGTGCTTTCACACGCGGATCATATGTACCTACCGGCATTGCGTGAACAATCTATTGACTATGTAATTTATATCTTCAGGGGAATTTTCTTACTGAGAGTTTATTAAGACAATGATGAAACTCTTGGGAGCTCTACGAGGTAGTTCATAAAATAAACTGGATGTGATCTAAACAGAATTGCACAACATGCATTGAGGAGAGTGTAGGTCACAAGGTTTTCTAGATAGGTATATTCTGTAAAAATTACACCGTGAAAACTTAGGTGAAGTACTTAGCTTGAAGTGAGCTGTCAATAGTGTCAATTCCTAACATCCGATGGAATGACAGCTCACTTCATACCTAAGTTTTCACGGTGAGTTTTTTTTCAGAATAGACCGGCTGAAAAAGTCGAGAAACAAGTGAATGCATTTTATTTCAATAGAACTGTATTTATTTAAATTATCCTATTTTATCATTATTTGTTTGTGTTTCGAATTTTTTTATCCGATTTTGAATTTCTGACATGAGCAAAGAGTATAGGTTATTATTTAATGATTGACTACAACAAATAAAGCAGAAAAATGATGCCAACAGTAAAGCTTATTGAATCGAAAAAAGCTTTTCATAATATTTACAGACGCCAGCACATCAAGCTACTACAATCTGTAAAACTTTGATAGATTTTCAACTTTATCGCTAAAGCATTAGGTTCAAGGCTGATTGGAAAACAATTATACTTTCGGGTAGCTTGATGTGCTGGCGTCTGTACTTTATGAATTTATCTTGGACATTGCTGACATCGGTGAAGGAAAAACATCGTGAGGAAACCTGGATTTGTAATTAATATAAGTCTGAAATCGTCAATCCATCTTGAGCAAGCGTGGCGATCAATGCTTGTGCCTTCTCTATATGAGAAGAGTCCTTTGTAGGTAGTGGGACAATAATAGGCCGGTACCTAACTATTATTATCATTATAATAAAAAGAGCGAAACTAGTGAGTGGAGGACTCTTTTTATGCACTAATAAATAAGTGCCGCGGCAAATAGGTACAGCTGGAAGTAGCATTAGTAGGTATTATTTTTATTCCAATTATTATTATTCTGCAATTAAAAACATTTTATTAGTGTAATTTTTTTTTTTTTCATTTTACGGTGCCTTAAGAATCGACAAAAAAACATGCAAGAACGTATCTCAAACTCTTCCTGAATAATAAACTGTAGGTACCTAACCAGAAGGCCAATTCTCGTAATTCAAAACGTTCAAAATCTAGTCGCAGTCTCATCTCGGCGACAGACAAATGTCAAAAACTTGTCAAAATGTAGGGAAACTCGAGAATTTTTTGACAGTTTGAGACTGAGATTAGACTGTGAACGTTTTTAAAGTTACGAGAATTGCCCCTCTGACCCCGCGTCCTAATATAAAGCGATCGTCGTACAAATACACGATCGTCCCCCGACCCTTGCTCGAGCCAGCCCGCGCAGCTGAGCCTGTAGTTTTAAATTCGCCCCTAAACACTAATAATAATACCGATCCAGCCTGTCCCTTGCTGTCCTCTTCCAGCGACGCCCTGAGCCGAGGTCCGAACCCCGCAGGGGGTTACCCTTAGCGCTGTCGCTTAGTTTTTAAGTTATCGTATGCCCTGGCTGGAGGCCTTAATTCGAGGCATCCACAGGAAAGCCCGGTTAAGCAGTAGCCATCCTCATAAAGGATGAACTGCGAGATGCCATTTTCAAAAAAAAAAAAAAAATACACGATCGTCGCGTTTATAAGTCACTTTTTGTTCAGTTAACCGGAACGCGTGGTCGCGCCGACAGAGGGCGCTTTCTGGTTTTCTGAACAAACAGCGACATATTTATGACCGCGACGATCGCTTACAGAGGTAGGTAGAGTACAGTGAAGATGGGTCCAGTTTCAATGGAGGTAGATACCTATTTAGTTTTATCTATATAATTATTCTTTATAATTATACAGGGTTATTTTAAATTGGCTAGCTAAACTTCGCGATCGCGAACACTTTATCTCAGAGTCTTCCTGGATAATAAACTGTAAACCTGACCCCGCGTCCTAATAGAAAGCAAACGTCACGCAAATATACGATCGTCGCGTTTTCCAGTTCACCGAACAAAAAGTGACTTATGAACGCGACAATCGTGTATTCGCGCGACGACGATCGATTTCTATTACGCAAAAGCTTATCAGTTTTCCGCCACCATTTTCAAAGTTAGGCCAATCACAATCTTTTCTTATCATTCTTTACACAAGAAGGGACTGCCAACGTCTTGAACTAATCGAAACTTGCTTCGAATATCTTTTAGGTCCTACCATCTAGATAAAGAAACACGAAGACTTATGTCCGTTTTCACTAACACTAGCCGCCACCTAAATAAAATCGCGCTGTTGAATTTTCAACGCTCGGCTCAATGTCGAAAGTTGAAAATACAAATGTGGTATTTTATTTAGGTGTCACCTAGTGAAAATGGGTACAAGACTTGTTCTTTCCGAAGCCACATTTACATAAGTATCAAGGTCTGTTTAAATACTGAGATAAGGAGTATCTGAAAGGCATTTGCCTACTTTGGAAGCGAGATTTGCTTGTAGATTATCGTGAATAAGTAGAACGGCATAGAAATTCATTAGTGGAGAGACATACTTTATGTTCCAACCTTAAAGTTAGATATATTATTTTTTACGTGTTGTCATAGTTGAAGAACTTTAGCACTAAGTATTCTGTAAAAATCTCATCGTGAAAACTTAGGTAAAGTGAGTTGTTAGATATTACACCTGAGGGGCAATTCCCGTAATTTTAAGAACGTTCACAGTCTGGTCTCAGTCTCAATCTGTCAAAAATACCTCTAATTTCCCTACATTTTTGACAAGGTTTTGACATTGATTGTCGCTGAGATGAGAACGTTTTTAATTACGGGATTTGGTCTTTAGATGCTAAGGATTGACAGGGGAGGAGGCTGTGGCCAAATAATAACAGCCGCACAAGCCGATCGATCAGATTAAGCTACGCTTGCCGCCGTTGGTCTGTGGATGGGTGACCATCTTTAGGTACAGACGCCAGCACATCAACCTACCCGAAACTGTCAGATTTTCCCAATCAACTTTGAACATTGTGCATTAGCGATAAAGTTGAAAATCTATCAAAGAAATTTGACAGATAGTAGTAGCTTGATGTGCTGGCGTCTGTACATAGCAAGACCCCTCCGTGCCTCGGAAAGCACGTTAAGCCGTTGGTCCCGGCTGTTATTCGTAGATCTTTGACAGTCGTTGCGGGTAGTCAGAAGCCCTAAGGCTGATAACCAGTCTTACCTAGGAGTATCGTACCTATTACCCAGTAACTGGGTTTTGGAAGTCAGATAAGTAGTCGCTCCATGTAAAATACCGGTATTCAGCTGCATCCGGTTAGACTGGAAGCCGACCTCAACATAGTTGGGATAAGGCTGGCAGATGATGATGATACACTATTGACAGCTCAGTTCACCTAAGTTTTGACGGTTAGATTTTTACAGCACATCTATTCTATAAAAATCTCACCGTGAAAATTTAGGTGATGTGAGCTTAAAGTGAGTTGTCAATCCACGTGGTGCTACGGATTGACAGTATTAGCAGCTCACTTCACCTAAGTTATCAGGGAAGTTTTTTACAGAATAACACTGCAGAATAGCACTACTGTTAATCCTTCATTTCTTTCTGGCGAAAAAAGAACAGCAACTCCATCGTGGTTGTCTAAAAATGCTATAGGATTGTGTGCATAGGCAAGATTATACCTAGCGTGTATTAGTTAGAAGGGTACCTACAGGTGAAAATATAAAGACCATCAAATCGAACAACTTTCTCCATGGGACCAACATCGAAATTGTGAAAAAATTATCAACTGTCCCATACAAAACTTCAATACCTACCTACCTACTCAACTCTAATGTGCAAATTTCACACAACTGAGTAAGAAGCCTTCTGTGAAGATTTTTTGTCAGGAGTGGTTGCGAAAATTTTAATCAATATCCTCTGCTTATCTCAATCCACTACTGGACAAAGACAAACTCTACGAGGACAGAGATGTTTACATCTAGGTTGGTAGGTACAACATATTATTATTATTTCTTCATCGACAGATCACCAGAAGCTAGGTATGGTTTACAGCAGGAATCCTGTTCAATAATGAAATGAAATTGTTTATTCTTTAAACAGGATAACGGAATCACTTTTACACGTCATATTATAATTAAAAGCAAAAATAAAATAAGCTTAGATGTGGTCGACGTTTCCTACCTGCCTACTCGTTATCAATCCTAGTTTTTGCCGTTAAGTACTTTAGTGCAGATACTAATTAATAGAGTTTCTACGCAAACCGCCAAAATATACCAAACCATGCAACAATAATGTACCTACACAGTTTATTACAATACTGAACAGATAAGTACCTACTGCTAGTAATGTTCCAAGTTCCAAGACTACCTTCAAGTCTATATATTGTAGAATATGTTCCGATAACAGTCCAAATAATGCTTCGAAAGCGAAGGAGGATATTCAGGCAAAATGTTACTAATATTATAAATGTGAAAGTTTGTATGTTTGTTAGGTACTCAATCACGCAAAAACGGCTAAAAGGATTTGGATGAATTAGTTATGTATAAGTTAGGAAGTTAGGTTTACGTATAAGTAGGTAATAAATATTCGTATACCGCTTTTAGCGGAATATACCTACATGTCTATACGTACTAATAATAAAGCTGAATGGTATGTTTGATTTTTTGTTTGAACGCGCTAATCTATGAAACCACCAGTCGGATTTGAAAAAATCTTTTTGCACTGAACCTGTAAGCTTCTTGCACTGAACATAACATAATGTGACGAATAAATGGCTTTGTTTATAAATACATAGGTAGTAACAGATTCACATATTGGAAGGTATTTTTATGATACAGCCGGTCGATTCTGTTAGAATCTCACCGTAAGAAGTTAGGTGAAGTGAGCTGTCATTCCATCTGATGCTGTAGGGATTAGCACTAATGACAGCTCACTTCACCTGAGTTATCACGGTGAGATTTTTACAGAATGGCACTACTGGTTCTATTTCGTAATGATCGATAGGCTTTATTGATGGACAGTATTTTTATTACGAAGGTCCAATTTTATAGAGGGTCTTATAGGATAGGCAGTGGAAACGACAGGCTTTTCAGTACAAGCTTTGTATCTTTTTATACAAGTAGATAGGTACCTACGTAGTTTGATATCTATAGATAAGTACTTACCTTCCTTTTCTAAATGGTCTTCGCTATAGGTCCCTTAACGATATCTTAAAGATAGATAACGACCAAATAATTTTTCGAGATATTGCCAAGTGGTTGGTCGACTCTTCACGTGGCCAAAGAATCAGCATTGCTATACAATGTGGCAATAATCATAAATCAGATAAATCAGAATCAGATTACTAGATACTTGGTACTTTTTTTCACTGTTAAGCAATGGGTTCTCCATAGTCTTTCATATTCCATGCCCTTTCTGGCCACCATATTAAACCTTTTATTATTTTGTTCATTAAGCTTCCAAAGACTGGCTTTATTTAGGTAGGTACCTATTTCAGAGACAAGCATGAAAATCACAAGAAACTATTATAACTCTTGGAAATAATTACAGAACAAAAATTCTTCAAAATATTCAGTTCGAAACAAGCAAGGTCATTCTTCATAATCTGACCTGACACACCTGCTTTGTTGAAGTATGTTCATCAATATGCATGGGTCCCACCCAGTTGAGGGCTATCAGAATTGTGCGACGTAAAGAAGTTCTCTAAGCTGCTTAGGTAACTGCAAAATATTTATAGGGAAATCTTTTGATGACGCAGCGAACGAACATGGCGAAATCTTAGAAACTCCATGGAGAAACCATTAAAGTTTATTATTGAAGTAAAAAGTTTGAGATTTTTTGTTAAAGCTTTTGGTTATCTTACCATTATCGCAGCCTTTATGAGGCCTGTTACGAAAATGCGGGTGGGTAGATGCATGATTTCCTCGTTGAAATTGAATACTATTCGTTGGTTGGTATACATAACAATTATTTGGTAAAGATAGTTCGTCTTCTCTTCTACAATTTTAATACAGCAATTTTTTTTTTTTTTCAAAATGCGTGCGTCAATAATAATAAAATAAAAGTACTTCACTGCGCCGGCGATGCGCGCTCGCCCTGGCTGGAGGCCTTAATTTATTGAGGCATCCATAGGCAATCCCGGTTAAGCAGACGACAACCTCATAGGTTGAACTGCGAGATGACATTTATAAGCAAAAAAATAATTATATTCACGCTCAGTACCAAAATGTAAAAAGGGCTCTTAATAGACTTTTAAAGAAACAGGTTGTGGGTACCTAGGTACCTATATTATTACTTTCTTTCTTTCTTTAAAATTTCAGTGACGTCATTCGACAGAATGTGGCGGCCACCTCAGAAGACTGCAGTTGTGCCAGTTGGTACTTAAGCCATGGTTTCCGTAAAAGATCATAGGAAAACCATAGCTTAAGTACCAACTTGTAGCTTATCTAGGATAGTCCAGGAAGCCATAAATCAGGAAATAAAACAGTAAATAGGTATAGATAGAGGTATCTAAATTCCTAAACACAAACAGACTTATTTACCTTATCATCTTACCTGTACCTACTTATCCTCTTCAGCTGCAAAACAAAAATCTATAACCAAAAGATAGACTCCACCAGTTTGACAGTAGACGTCTGTTTCATCCGCTGTAAGTAATTACATAGATTTAAATCTGGCCGGCGGCGTATTCCGGTACGGTTCAATTTCCTCAGGAGACAATCGGGAGCGTAACGGCTAAAGTTTCGCTCGGCTGGACGGAGGCTATAATAAGCGCTATAATGTTACGCAATTATTGGCCTTTGTTGCGCTGGGTGCTTTGTTTTTTGAGATTAATGTAGTTCAATGATTCAATGGTCTCTCTATCTTGTTGTGGGTAGATACCTAAGTAGGTACTTGTACGTAATTTCAGGTCGCTGGTCGCTATCTCCCTATTGCGTGTATTTTGTAACTGTGTATTTCGTGACAGAACTCACAGAACAGTCCAGCATAATATTTTAATTTTCTAGAGCTAGAATGAACCTATTTCAGAGTCAGCAGCCTAGTTTGCGAAGTTTCTATTTTTAATATCGAATTGGACATGATGTTTTTCTGATGCTTTTCAATTTCCTCAGAAGACAATCGGCTAAAGTTTACATACAGCTAAAGTTTTGCTCCGGTGCCGCGCTGGACGGAGCGGCTATAATAAGCACTATGATGTTAGCCAATCTATTGGCCATTGTTGTGCTGAGCGCTTTGTTTTTTGAAATTAATGTTGTTCAATGAAACAATGGTAGGTTTTTTTGGTATCTATCTTGTTGCATCTATTATCCTAGAATAAGAATATTCTGTGTAACTAAAATCTTGCCTATAAATAAAAAAAGGACAGAAAAAACAGCCTCTTGTATTTGTTTGGAGCTAGAAACAGTGAAACAGTGTATTAGGTAGGTACCAAAGCTTAAACGTATCAAAAAAAATACTTTAGCTAGCCCGGCAATAGTTGAGCTGAATGCTTGTTGGGAGCTGACGTGAGAAATTTTATTTATTTGTTTCAAACACATTCCTAGCATAATTAAACTAAATTTTGTATTAACAGAGAAGAAGCAGGTACATACTTAAGTAATCTTCTCCACACTCTCGATTTAGATAACGTGACATCCACACTTGTTTTTTATTTCTTTATTTCTATCGTCATAAAGTTGCCGCGGGAGGTCCGTGGATACGTGAAATCTATACAACCGTTGGTCTCAGCTGTCGGATTTGAAAAAATCACATAAAGTTCACGCGGATGAAGTCGCGGGCAGAAGCTAGTTCAAGCTAGTGGATGATATGCCATAAAGCCACCCACGCCACAGATAAGGCGGTATTTCCAACGAAATGGTAATGTATGGGGGTGAACAGGAAGACATCATTATATATGTAAATAGTCGATGGAACATGTCGAAAGCTTTACCAGCCGTGATGATTGCTTTGGCGTAGACAATATGGGAATGACGTCACTAGGCAAGTACATAATCTCTGAAGATGTTTCTATGCTAAGGAAAAGAACATTCATAATAATATAAGTTAGCTATATGCTACCTAGGGGGGCCCGTGGCTAAATAATAACAGCCGCACAGGTCGATCGATCAGGTTAAGCTACGCTTGCCGCGGTTGGTCTGTGGATGGGTGACCATCTTTACATATCGAGACCCCTCCGTGCCTCGGAAAGCACGTTAAGCCGTTGGTCCCGGCTGTCATTTGTGGATCTTTGACAGTCGTTACGGGTAGTCAGAAGCCCGAAAGCCTGACAACCAGTCTTACCAAGGGGTATCGTATTACCCAGTAACTGGGTTGTGGAGGTCAGATAGGCAGTCGCTCCATGTAAAATACTGGTATTCAGCTGCATCCGGTTAGACTGGAAGCCGACCCCAACATAGTTGGGAAAAGGCTAGGTAGATGATGATGATGATGCTACCTATCAGCCTATACCTAATTTAATATAACTATAATCTAACATAACGCACAATGGTCCATTGAAAGACTTAGTGCAGAAACCAAACCTTCTAAAACCTTCTAACACGATATTTAGGGCCCGATATTAAGGTGATGAGTTTTTTTTATATGGGCTCTTCCTCCCTTTCTCTGATTTCTCCATAGTGATTTAGGGAAATGGTCCCTGAATATCGTGCAGTGTAATATGGCTTTAACATAGAACATAATAAAATAACATTCACGGGTGAAGATAATTATAGTTGTTTACCCCCTTTACTTTTCTTTCATAATAGTACAGTACGATACGCGTGACATAAGTAGTTTATTATTGCACGGCGTGAAATTAGTTTCAGCAGCTATTAGGCTTTAAATTCTTATAAGTATTATT
This sequence comes from Gortyna flavago, assembly GCA_963669345.1. Lineage (NCBI taxonomy): Eukaryota > Metazoa > Arthropoda > Insecta > Lepidoptera > Noctuidae > Gortyna > Gortyna flavago. The sequence goes on along the minus strand of OY770129.1, from coordinate 5,316,257 downwards.
TTTTATGTTGAAACTTTACGACGCATTATTTCATCTCCACCACGTAAATCTTGTTCTTCACATACTTACTTCACAGATTAAAGGAAGAGCCAATGTAACATTGCGTTCAGTTGCCTGCAACAAAACACCAACATACCCACCCAACACAGCAAGTTTGTTCAAGGAAAGAATCGCACCAAGAAAACGGTTACTTTCTATCGAATAGATATTATTTTAGATGTCTTCCCCGCAAGCGATATCGTTTACGGTACCAAAAACGTTATGTGTAAGCTCGAAAACTTTTAGCCAATATTACGTTAAGATTCGGAACACGATCTGCTTGACATAAAAACGCTTTAGCCATACCTAATGCTTCCAAATGTGCTTATTTGTGCCTCAAGTAAAGTTATAAATAATATTATGTTCATAATATGAATACGGAGTATTATGTTTGTCGTTGCCTCAGTGATAAAACGCTTGCAAATGTAGGTATGAATTTTTTCCTTGTGTGTTTTGTTTGAAAGGTTTTTATTTGTTTTGTTTGAGGAGCAAGGAGATAGGTATGTTTTATTATTTCGTTTAGCTCAGATTTCTACAGGTTGGTAAGTAGGCCTGCCTTTTTTTTGTTCCCGGTTGTCAAATTCTCATGGATGTCCACTGCCCTGGGGCGGGTGGAGAGGTCTGTCAGACTCTTCTGACTAAAAACCAACCCGGTATTCCCTTCCGACACTTGGACCGGGGATCACGGTAACTTGTGCGCAAGTAGGCTTGCCTTTTTTTTTGTTTCCGGGGTGGAAAATCCTCATGGATGTCCTCCGCTCTGAGGGGGTCTGTCAGACTCTGTTCCGGTGTTCCATCTAACACCTACTCCGCGGTCGCGGGAACGTACGATCCTTCCGTAACCCCCGACTGGTGCCGGCCAGACACTGCGGGCCTCCTCGGGTCAGAGGGGAAGTGAGGTGTTTGACTCCCCCCGCGACGTCTAAGAGGGACGCGCGTGGAACATTAAGCACCGCCACCTAGGGTCCTGATGTGTGGACAGACGTCCCAGAGTTCGACGCCTCCGGACCCATTTAGGGGTACTGGAAGAGGAGCATAAGTTCTATATTAAATAATAAGTAGATAAATATCACACTATTTTCATGTGCATTTCGTTTTATAATTATAACAATATACTTACACAGTTTACACGCACAATAGTTGAAGTTTTCTTTGTTTAAAAGAGGTACCCCGACCACAGTTTGTACAAACACCTTTACGAAATCAACGTAGGTATCTATTGAAATTCAATTCCATTACCTATCTACTTTCCAAACCTCTTTAGGGCCTTCCAAAGCGGTTAACAGTCAATGCCGTAATAAACAGGGTGCTTGCCTTCGAACCGGACGCTATTTCGTTTCTACTGGATATAATACACTATAAACAGCCAAAGTTCATAGTTGCAAGCACTTATTGCAAGCTAGCACTAAGAAATTTGACGAGAATTTAAAAGGGAATTTCTAAAACTGAATGAAATAAAGATATAAGTAGGTATCTTACAGTGTCCCTATTCTTTATTAAACACATACACACATACATGCATAAACTCACGCTTTCTTTCCATGGGGTAGGCACAAAGTATAGAACGCCACCTGCTATCGATCCTTACATACATACTCCTTTGTGAACACAAACACGATTAAATAAACGAACGAAAAAACACAATTAATTAGAAGAATCTGCTTTTATCATCAACCTCTTTGGTCCAGTGGCCGCAACTGAGCGTGGGTGTCCTGGGTTCGACGTCCGAGTCTAGCGTTGGGTGTTGGGTAAGTAAACCATTGCGAATATACTCGCGCCTATTTCACGGGATTTAAACTTATCTGGAAGGGTGGGTGTCATACGACAACAACCTACACCTCTGTCAGCTTCATGGAATAAAAGCGAAATGTTGTCAGATATTTTTATCATTCGAAATCTTTACAAAACAAATCAGCGCAGCGTGGGCTCCAGTCTAAGTAGGCGCAACTTCAAATTACCTAGTGCTATAAAATAATGGCATGCCTCACTGCCTCGTACAATTCTGTCTAAAGAAAGATTACGTATTCATGAACATTCTGAAAATACAACCAATGACAAAAAACTCTATCTAAAAATACGGTATCTCATTGCTATACCTTACATTTTTAGAACTGACGTGTAGGCGTAGACCTAAGGCTGCCCATCCACCACATCATAATTATATGGAAGGAAGTCAAGTGGTGAAGCGAAGCTACGAATTTATGTACCTATTGAATTTATGTACTTATGTGTTTATTTCATTAAAGCTAAAGCTTCGGTTTCCGAGAGGGGCGGTGGCCGCATAGCGTCCGCACTAAAATTTATGTCACTCAAAAGTTATTTTATGAAAGCAAGTTGGTGTTTTTTTTATTGCTGAATGGGCCCGCCCGCTCTTGACCTCGATCACGCCTGATGGAAGGCGATGGATGAGGTCTGTGATGGAACGAGCGTGCCCAGAAGATGCCTAAGGCACTGGAACTCCCACGCATCGACGAAACACAGCAGGCTGCTTGACGCCGGACTTCGGTGGGAGGGCATTAGCCCTACCACCACAAGGAAAGAAGAAGAAGAATTGGCCAGTCAAATAAGGTGTTGAGTGTGACTCTCCAGGATGCGCCGAGCACTCGGCCGTAAAGTCAAACTCCGCAGCCATCATTTTCATGGCAGCCGTCACTGCGGCCGTTATGTGACGGACACCGCTCTTTTACGAAACCGTGGCTTTAGTGATGTAGCGGAGCTGGTAAGTTGTGCTACTGTAGCGGTATCTACAACGCCACATGCGAACAACGCGTCATACTGACGTCACGCAAAAATCCTGCATCTCGCAAGTAGAGTTTACCGCGCAACTAGCATATATACAACGGCCCGAAATGAATCATAGGGCAGTTGCCCGCCAGACACAACACCAGTCTGGTCGGAAGATCCTCCCTTTTCTATAGAGGATGAGTGAACTTTACACCCTGTTCCTCATACCTCTATACTACGATGATGTGGTTTGCGCGGATGTAAAAAACTTAGCTTTGTTGAAACCCTTTTCCACCGGAGCTTAGGCAAACTAGCATAGGCAGCGGGAGGTATAAGGAAGAATGTGTAAAGTCCATTCATCCTTCATAGAAGATGAAGGATACTCCGGCAAGTCGGGTGTTGTGTCTTGTAGGCAACTGCCCGACGATTGTTGTCGGGTCGTTGTATATTATTATATGCTAGTCGCTCAGTAAACTCTGCCTGCGCGATGCAGGATTTTGCGTGACGTCAGTGTGTTCGCGTGTGGCGCTGTAGATGCCGCCACACTACTCTTATAGAAGTCAAACGATGTTATTGGTTATCTATCGCTACGCTTCTTAGCATTGGTGGAAAGGCAGCCTAAAGTTCGTATTCGCTGGCAATTTATTCGGTTCGCGCCATGCGTACCTATGCATCGATATAATGGGTGTTCACTTCCCGTTTCTGAGAATATAATGGGGATAATAAGCGGCGTGTGCACATTGGTAAATTCATTATTATAGCAGTTGAATAGACAAACTGAGTGGTAATTATATAATGGAGAGGATTTTATTTAAACTAAAGCTAAAATGGTGTTCCTTTTGGCTTTTGTTGCTCAACTAACAAGTCTTGATGATAGATGACTCTTATCTAGGTATTACATATGGTTTAAGAGATTTATTTCTCAAAAACAGAATACAATGATTCACTTGGAATGAGAAACACTGGTTGCATACATACATTTCGCCAGTTACCTATGTAGGTACCTATGTGTGATAGATGTTGTATTTCATAAACGTTCCTTGGAACAAGTAACGGAACGGATGCTTAAAGTTAGAAATAGGTCTTTGTAGATGATTTCTTAAATGATTGGGCATAATTTTTTGGAGGGATTCTAGTAATATCTAGGTGATAGGTACCTACTTATGTATTTCTTGCTAGCTATATCATGGTTAACATTTAGTATCCACTACCACACTGATTATGGATTATCAAGAGGCGTCACATGTAACAATACCTACTTAGTTAAGGCATTGACTGCCAACGCGGTCACCTGGTGACCGCGAACAATAGATTTTCTATTGTGTCTGTTGCCTGGCAGCCAACGTGAAGTTAAACATTCGATGCATTTATCATTTAGTTAGGTACCTAAATACAAAGAAACTAATTGTGAAAACTATATTAGACTAGTAGCGCCCCGCAGTTTTCATCTGCATAAGTGTCGATTCCGTGGGAATACCGAGATAGGTAAAAATCCAATGCGTTAATACTGGTTATAATATTATGTGTGCCAAATTTTATTCAAATCCGTTCAGTATAAGTTTCTGCGTGAAAGAGTAACAAACAACCATCCATCCTCACAAACTTTCGCGTTTTTATTATTAATATTAGTAGGCAGTAGGATTTATTTAAGCCTAGGTATCTACACAATATGTACGTTACCCTCACCTCAAATACCTTTGGTATCTCTCGTGTTTTAAAATGATTATTCAACTTTTATGCACAAGTCAGACTTAATTCCATTCATGGCAGAATTCTATCTACGTAAGACCGTAGGTGTTTATTTAATAAGTAAACTAATGGAATGGCGTAGGTATTTTCGGTTTAACATCTAAAACTGTTGCAGAAAATTAATTTTGCTCGTGATAACGTGGGACGTGTAGTTGATGTGGGCGGGTGAACTGATATGATAATTATATCTCTGAAGCAACCATAACTTACCTACTGCGTCATTAAAAACGGAAGGCGTTAATAATACAGAGTGAGAAAACCTAGGTACAGATCAGGGACTTGAAAACGAAATGAATTTCGCTCCGTTACCAGTAATGTTATCGCATAACGTTAAAAATTTGTAACGATAAGTACAGAGGCCCCCACATCAAGCTACCCCAATCTGTCAAATTTCTTTGATATATTTTCAACTTTACCACAAAGGAATAAGGTTCATATTCAATTGGGAAAATTTGACAGATTGGGGTAGGTTGATGTGCTGGCCTCTGTACCTACAGATACGTTTTTTTTTACCACGTAGAAAAATACATGGTAGGTACCGATTTGAATAAGATGGTTAACTTTTGTAGGAAAATAAGTAGGACGTACTCACACTACATTCATCAATTCTAATGCCTTACCCTTTTCTAGCATTATTACCTAATCCCAGCTTTTGCAAGGGTCCGTTTATCATCCAAACCTTGTCCCTTTTCAATATCACTATGGGTACGTAAGCCATTAAAAGAAAGACAAAATTATCCCTAAAATGAAATTAAAGAACAAGTTAGCAAATGTGAAAATACTACTCAGGAGAAAACATTGAATTAATTACTCGTTATTTATTATGAGAGATAGCTATAATATGCCTTTAATTTCCTAGTAGGTATCTAGGAACTAGACAGAACGTAAATTTTCACCACTCTTTATATGTCGCCCTTTATACTCAACTAAAGCAATTCTTACTAAAAAGCTCGACAGTGCAAACAAAGGATTCTCTTATTGCTCATCTAATCTAACTAAAAATACCGTTTCATGTAATAACGGTTGGTGATAACGGTTCTACGGTTACGGTTTAACGGTAGGAACCTACTTGCAACTGGTACAAGTTTAGAAATTAAATCTTAACGCCAACGTGCTCGGTTGGATAGAAACTGATTTAAATCATTACAGGTTTGTTTAGGTGGTTATGGAAATACAAAGGCTTAATTGAATGTACATAGAAGCGCCTAGGGACTTATTTAATGGAATGGGTGCTCTAGATTCTAAAGATCAATGTTTGTCTAAGGGCTGATTGTTCAAACGCCAGATAATTTTATCTGAAGAATACCTAATTTTGTATTTTTGATAATTCTTCTATACAAAATCTGTCAGATGTCAATTTTATTCTATGAATAAAAAAAATGTGTCGATTGAAAAATCAGGCCCTTAGTACCTATAAGAGTAAGGGAAATGGGACTGTGCCTAACAATGAATTTTTTAATAAGTAATTTCAGCTTGACAGAAAATCCTTTATGTACAGAGGCCAGCACATCAACCTACCCCAATCTGTCAAATTTTCTCAATTGAATATGAACCTTATTCCTTTGTAGTAAAGTTGAAAATCTATCAAAGAAATTTGACAGATTGGGGTAGCTTGATGTGCTGGCTTCTGTACCTCGAATAAAAAATCATGTTCGGGTTATATCATTATTCTTCGGTATTTTGTGAAACTAGGTACACACGGCTACACATCAAGCTATACATAACAAGTATAAGCTGACTTCTGATAGTAAGAAAAACTTATACAATGCGAGGTCAGCTAAAACTGGAAATGTATAGCTTGATGTGTAGCCGTGTGTACCTACTTGCCCACACGAAAGCAAAAACTAACAATGATTTTCCAGAACACGCACAACACTACAAGCAAAAGGATCTCTTAATAAACCTTTCTACAATTAGGGATTTGGAAGTAAGTAATTAGAACAGGTTTTCGCCTCTAGAGGCGAAAGTCATATTAGTTTTCTAATAATATCTATTTCCAGCTAAGCTACTCACACATTCATCTCAATTAGGTACTTACTTAGAACTACTGAATCATGTCACGGCCGGTCGGCATACTATGATGTAAATGTGAGCGTGAGGCGTGTTTGTACAAGCGGTCCCGGCGGCATACTTACTGTGCTTCACTTTCGATATGCGTGGCGCGGAGTCCATCTTTTTTATAAGTCTATTTTTCTCAATAAGAAATTACAAAGAATTCACTTACTTGAGAACATTTTTAAAACATTTACATTACTAGCTTCCGCCCGCGGTTTCGCCCGCGAGTTATATCGATAAAAACTATCCTATGTCCTTCCCCGGGATGAAATCTATCTATCTGCCAAATTTTATCGAAATCCGTTCAGTGGTTTAGGCGTGAAAAGGTAACATACATACAGACAGACAGACAGAGTTACCTTCGAATTTATTATATTAGTATGGATGGACTACGTATGAACTTTGACACACAAACTAATCAGCTATTGTTTTTATTTACGAATCATTTACGTAATAAGTTAAGAACATTTCAATTCGTAGGTACAGAGGCCAGCACATCAAGCTACCCCAATCTGTCAAACTTTCCCAATTGAATATGAACCTTATTCCTTTGTAGTAAAGTTGAAAATCTATCAAAGAAATTTGATAGATTGGGGTAGCTTGATGTGCTGGCCTCTGTACCTACGCAAATAACATTAACGAATACAAAACTTAAAATTTTTCAATCCACCCGCAATTCCGCAAATACTAATTACCGTGGTCGCAAGCGAACCCGGTGCCACAACACAGCAACGCAACAGTCGGGCAAGTCTATTTATGGTAGTGATAATTTAGTTAAGAATGTGATTTTTTAATTTAGTTTTGAAAATATGAAACGACGAGTTCGCATTCATTACCAGGGGGTCTACTCCGAAGTGGTAAATGTATCGTATCGGCCATGTATCTGCCGAATGTTCGGTCATTTCCTACTACGAAGTTCATTATATTCGGTTCGGTCGGTTCCGATCCGACTGAACTTAATTTTGACACTTGTTGTATCGTTACCCTACTCTGAACGAGAAAAGACTGACCGATAATTTGAGTTTGACAAGAGTTACATCGTGAAATTTGTGTCAAAATACACGACAGCAAAGTAGCTACCTTTTGATTTTAATTTTATTGTATATGCTTATTTCATTTTGTACTCCATATGTATTGGCAAAGCATAGTGCACATAATTTTAACAACAATACTATCTATAATCATACCTATGTTAACAGAATAAATGATTGATTGATTGATTTGAGTACCGTAAACTTATCGAATTTCATGAATTATTACAATTTTATTGAGTTTTACATTTTTTTAAGTGAATGTACTACTTAAAATTGTAGCGAAATGACAGTACGTATGCTTTTGGGTGGAAGAGGCTCTCAGAGAAGAGCGTTTGGAGCGTAGAAGGAATTGCAGATGATCTTATGACTCCTTCACTACCAATTTAATGCCCGACCTTGAGTTTGTAGCTAGTTACAGACTCAGTTGATCACTTTGCCAGGACATAGTGCCCCTGTCACCCTGAAAGCGTAATAGCCATGCAATTGAGCCTGCTACAAAGCTACAAACGTAGATGTAAGATCTAAGTTTTCCACAGCAGTCCACTCACTAGGTATACATATATAGAGATTTTGTTTAGTTCGATGTCTATCTGTTTGTAATTAGTATATCTAGCTTAGTTTTATTATTGTTTTCCATATTCTAATTCAATAACACTGATTAAAGTAAGTTTGTAGGGCATTTTTTGGAATATGTAAGGATTGTCAGATAATTACGTAACTTGAAAATGAGATTTTTTGTTTATGTAGTTTATTGAAATAAATTTGTCTCAAATGATAGAGTTATGTATAAAACTAATTTCCCAATTGGATTTATGTAAATCGGATCACCCAATCCCAAGATATTAAAAAAATTGTGTAAGGAAAATGTACCAACCAAATTTTTTTAAGGTTGATCGTTTTTTTTTTTTAAACAGCATGCCCTCTTCACCAATGAACGCACATTTGAAATAGTCAAGGGTGGAGGTGTGTCTTGACAGCGCGGGAGGTGCACTAGAATGCAGATAAAGTAGGCAGAATAATCTTACCCTGCTGTGTTTTGCATAATACCTATAATAATAATAATAATAACCCCATCGCCGTATCTCTACGTTGACGTCGTGGTGGGGCTTGCGCGCTCCGAACTCTAGGCCCGTGCCGGAAAAGTTTACTTTGCCGGAACGGGTCTAAGGTGAGGAGCCAGACCAAGAGAGATACAGAAATCCGCAGGGCAGCATGTGGCGAGCTGTTGGGCAGTAGCGACCCCACGGACCCTATCTCCCGGGAGAAAAAGTGAGAGTGTATAAAAATTGGAGAAACTTCTTAGGAATTTAGGTAAATTAAAACTCAGGATGTAGCACGCAGTGATCCACCTTTTATATTGACTCGTTTGACATTGAAAAAATAATCCAAGGACAGTAAGATTAACGCCTGCTAAAAAACTTATAGTTAATGTCTTACTGTCTACAAATTGCGCAAAGTTAGCTGATGATTTAACAGTCTTGTACCTCACCTCTGGCTTGCCTTTATTGGCCGGCTGGAGTGAACAATGACGAGGAACAGAGCTCCCACCTCATTCTTGCCTATATTGGCTGGCTTGAGTGGAGATTCGCAAGGGCAAACGTGCTCGGAGGAAGGAAGTATTCCAGTAAGATGCTGGTAGGGACCTTGACCGTACTTCCGGGATTGTCCTGATAGCCGTGGAATGCCTCTCCACTTCTCATAAGCACCTCAGGACATGTTGCCCCCTTGTCGCTTCGTCACTATGTGCTAGCGACCGTTTCCGGGGGCCCATTATTGAGTGTGCAAGTCACCCCCTGCTATTTTATCCGTGTATATATTAAACATTGATCAGGCAGAGGTCATAGTTCTTCCATAGTTCTTGGCAACCAGTCCACTTTAGCCACCCAAACCCATAGTCCAACTTTATATTTTTCCATATGCTGCAATAGTCCTACACCAACCGGGGGTTGTCCTTAGGTGCACTTGCATAGTGCACACAGGGATAATCGTCGGTTGGTGTCACATTTCATTAAAATTTCCTAAAGGGCCTCTGCGAGTTGGCTTCGGCCCCTCGTACGCCTTCCAAAGGACCGGGACTCAATGGTCCCGAGATATAAACAAGAAAATAATAATATCCTTGGACATTTCACACAACGCCATTTAGTCCCAAGCTAAGCAACCTAATGCTTGTGTTATGGTCACGAGATGGCTGATAAACTACTTATATACTTTTTTTTTTTGTAAATACATACATGTATAAGGGACGGAGCGAGTGCTCCGGAGTTAACCCAAGATGATTTTTGAATCGGAGAACTCTCGGCAGGTGACTTAGCAACCTGTTACATTTGCCACAGATGCTTTGAAGAGGGTACAAAGAGAGAGGGAGATTAATACAATCTTAGAAAATGATGAATAAAATATATTTTTTACAATTCGTACCTCCTAAACTAGAACTGATCTTCTATTTGTTACAAGTAAAACTAAAAATAATACAGAATTCAGCGTGGTGCACATTTCTTTCCACAGTCGATGATGCAGCGTACGACTGTCGATCAAGTTGCCTTGGGCCAAATCTCGATGAGGAGAGCATCAATTTGTGCCGCTGTTGGTCTGGACATGGTGACTTTTCTTGCAGAATGTTTGTTCATAATTTTCATTTCCAAATTTCCAAAACACGAACATGAGAAAACGATAAGCCCAAGGGGCACTTTATCAAGCGTAGATAAAGTGAATAATTTACATAGTTTATTAAACTTGTTTTTTGTAGATATAGTACATCTCATAACTTGACTTTAACACTACACTTCAGTCAGCACTTGACGATAAACGACCGAAATACGATTAGGTATCTCTATAGCGATAGCGGCAGATGAGATTTGGTTTGAGTTTAAAGTACTTTTTCTCAATTTCGCATTATTAAAAATCACAATCTCTCCCCTTGTTTGTTTACTTGCATTATTTAAAATTTGTAGTCTGTGCCATAGATAATATTACCAAAGTCTGTGCTTGTCATCCTTTGACTTTTATCCTTTTTTTTTTTTGACAATCGGCAAAGTAATCTTTATGCCAGCTACAAATATATTGTTTTTTCGAGAAATATTACAATTTTCTTAGGTAAAAATATTTAATTAAAAGCAAAGTTCTATTTTCTTACTATAAAAATAATTTTACTCTGTAATTCAACAGTTCAAATAAATCGAAATGAGTCTCATTGACTTATAAAAACATATCGATAAAACGTTCACCTCTGGCACTACATTTCGTTCGGTCCGACACTCTTTTCGAATATTGACTATGGTCTCGACCAAACTGAGCCAATCCGAACCTTTTTCGTAGTATGACAACAATATTCGGTTCGGTCGTGTGTCGGATCATTCCGAACATTCGTATGTGCCACTTCGGAGTAGACTCCCTGTTTAGGAAGTTTATTATATTGTTGTACTCCCGCAAAAATAATAATAATTGTCCTCTCATCGCCATTGACTATTCGCACTCGCGGTAACAAAATGTGATCTATTTGTTTACAAAAGTAGAGTGACAGGCACATAACTGGTAGTTAAATAATTATTCAGAATTCAGATTAATTATTGACATTTCTGTAGTTTGATTGGTATTTTGACGACTTAACGAAAATCAAAAGTAACTGTCATCATAGGTACTCCCTCCGACCTGACAATGTGTAATTAGTGAGGAGTGCGTAACGGGAGGGAGTGTAGGTAGGTACCGAATATTCAAATGTCCAAAAATATTTAGCGACTCTTGACTGACGGACAGACAGATGGACAACGAAGTGATCTCATAAGGGTTCCCGTTTCCTTTTTTTGAGGTACGGAACCCTAAAAACAACATTCAAAAGTAATTATACTTTTAATAGCGACTATGATAGAAACTGTGTTTAGATACATGACAAGGACATAGACTTATAAAAAAGATGGACTCCGCGCCACGCATATCGAAAGTGAAGCACCGTACCGATCTATGTGTGCGTGCTTGACGATTGACGCTGTCGTGTGATCGTGTCACGTAATGGCGGCCGGTTGGCATACTATGATGTAAATGTGAGCATGAGGCGTGTTTGTATGATATGTTTATGTGATATGTATATGTAGGTATATATATATATGATATGTATATTTAACGATATGCGTGGCGCGGAGTCCATCTTTTTTTATAAGTCTATTGATATGGACTTATTAGTCTCAATGTCCGTTATTTCTTGTGTTTTTAGTTTAGTGTCTGTACTTACTAACATATTAGTCGTATCTAAGTTTTATTACTTAGGTTAGGTTGGGTTATGTCGACCGACAGGGGATCGAACCTAGGACCCCCGCTGGCAAACACGCACAGACCTGGCTTGGTCCTCTGACGAAGATCGTCTACCACTAAGCTCAGCTTAGATTGCTCTGGCATTTATACTCTCCTTGTGGCGTCGCGACCGCGGCTGGCATATCGCCGCGACGCCATACAAAATGTTCCTTTTGATAGGGTGTTGCGGCGATATCGCGGCCGGCCGCGATTCGCGTCGCGGTAGTGTGATTTGAAAGGTGTTACGTCGCGATAATATCGCAGAATAGCCTCGCGACACGTCGCGCGACAATTCGCGGCTGTGTGTACGAGCCTTATAAATGTCATGACCTAATTTTCGAATCAAAAAATACACGCGAACCGTCATTACAATACCCATAACCATAATCTACGCTCAGAAGTACCCACATTTATACACACAAAAATGATATCTAGGTACTATGTACGGAATATTAGACATACCACGTCGTTTCGAAGCTGACCTTTGTATAGCAAAAGCTGAAAGCTTTATTTCCCACTAGGGGTTAGCTACCTTATTCTATTGAATTGTTATGCCCTGCGAGACGGCCCTGTTTGGTATCCGCGCCCGATATTGTATGGATCATAACGCTTGGCTTTCAAACTTTCCGCTGACTTGATATTTTGCCAAGAACTTTTAATATTTTGACTTGGCGGGTTGTATAAAAATATGTGGGTATCTGGGTATCTACATACTTATGTGGCTGTAGATAAGACGAAGGTAGGTCAACAGTAGGTTTTATAAAATGTTATGGTTACGTTCAAGTTGTAGGTCGTTGGTTCTAACCCTGACAGGCGCAATATTTTGTGTAAATAATTTCGCCACCACTGCTCTCAAAACAGTTAAGGAAAACATCGTGAAGAAACCGCCATGTCCTAAAATAAAACATTCAAAGATATGTGACATCTACCAACCCGGACTGGGCCCGCGTGGTGGATTATGGCCCACTCTCGAAGAGATGAGGCTTGTGTCCTAGCAGTGGGAACATTTTAGACTGATTATGCTTAGGCAATTGGTTCAGTTGCTTGTTTTATTGTTCTGATGGATCATAACAGTGTGCAATGTTTACGAAATCACTTATCTACCTAAATCCGAATTTTAAGCCAAATACAGCTACGTTAATTATAAAATTCTGCTAAATTCAGCAGCACGGATAACTTCAAGAGATTCTGAGTTCTACGACGCAGTTCTTAGTTAATTGGTACGCCCCGGGCACCCGTGTTACATAACTGTTTCATTGAATGTGTACCAAATTTTCGCCTAAAATGTATCTACATAGGTAACTAAATTGAAACCCGAATGCCTACATACACTCGAGAGCAATGAATTAGGGTCACATTATAAAGATACCTGAAAGTCTCGGAAACTAAGAATACTAGCTTAGTTAAATAAATTGTGTATAATAGACAATTAAATATTCCTTAAATGAAAGTAATAAAGCTTCTTAATTGCTATAAAGTTATACCTATCAAAAATTACAAAATAAAAAATGGGACTACGAATTTTCTGCATCTGTTTTTGCTTTTGTTTCTATTCTGTCATATAAAAAAGTATATAAACAGCGTTTCTGATGTTCAATATTCATGATTGAAGCTTATAATGTCGCTTACACAGACGATCGATACTTGGTCAACAGAATGCTTCGAAACCGCTTTCTCACAGGAACTGCACTTATATATCAGTTCCGACGCCTCAGAGGAAGTAACCCAATTGCATGGACTGTAAGACAACGACTTGCTGAAGCAAATTTAAACCCATTAAGACCTGCAAACAGCCATAAATTGGAGCGTAGGCATCGTATTTCGAGATTCACATATGCCCGGAACCACTTAAATTGGAGTATTGAAGATTGGTCAAAAGTTATGTTCTTCGATGAATCAAGATTTATGCCCTATAAGAACGACGGAAGAACAAGATTGTATAGAAGACCCGGGAACCGATTCAAGCAAGCATGCATCGACGAGAAAGTGGTCTATGGCTATGGGGCGATGGATCCGTATGGGCCGGAATTTCTGCAGTCGCACAGAGCTAGTGGTTATAGCAAACGGCACTATAACTAGCGAAGGATACGTGGAAGAAATCCTAAACGAATACGTTGGTCCTGTTATGGTCAATTTGGCTATCTTTATGCATGACAGTGCCCGCCTCATACTGGTGAAATTGTGAATGACTACCTTCAAGACGTAAACATTAACGGTATGGAGTGACCAGCACGCAGTCCGGACCTCAACCCAATCGAGCATGCTTGGGACGAGCTCGGACGACGTGTGACACCGAAACCCTTCCCCGATCACGCTTCAAGAGCTCAAAGTTGCGCTCGTAGAGGAATGGGAGAATATTCCCCAACATCGTATAAGAACCTTGGTGTACAGCATGCCAAACCGCATAATCGCAGTGATGACAACACGTAAGGATAATACAAAGTACTAACACTCAAGAAAATTTATAAGTGTTAGAAAAAAACCGGGCAAGAGCGAGTCGGACTCGCGCACTGAGGGTTCCTTACCATTATGTTTTTAAATTTTCATCGGCGAGGCCTGTATTCGTCAGAGAATTTTAACGTTAAAGTTCACTCATTCTTAATAGAAAAGGGAGGATCCTCCGACAAGACGGGTGTGTGGCGTCACGTATAGTGCATTTGTGAACGCACCTCAGAATACGTGGCGTCGCGTCGCCTGTATGTTTTAGTTAAGTATTTATAAGTTAGTCAGGAACGCACCCCTGTTAAGTGGCAACACGAATCTACGATCCGGGGCGCGCCGCGCGAGCCATAGCGTTCCTTATGGAGCGAGAGTCCCTTGCTTGCCGACCGTCACGGGATACGGACTGGATCGGTTCATTTTGTCCCTACTAGTTTTAATTAGTTATATTATGTGCTAAATAGTGTATATTAACTGTGAACTATAAATACGTGTGGCAATTACAATACTTAAACGCAAGTTGGAGTTTCACTTCCGCTCTTCGACCAAAACCTCACCTCCAATACACGTAAGAGGAGACAGGCAGAACACCTTCCACCTATGTCTCCAAAGTGGTGACCCCGACGTGATCTGCGATTGCGTCAACCTGAGGTGAACAGCAGCGAGCTACGAGTTGAACTTGTACCGCGTCTGAGCTGGACACAAACAAAGAAGAGGAAACCGACCACGCCCTGGACACTCTGCTGCAGACAACTCATCGGAACCTGCGGACTGCGAGGCTTCGGCTCATCTTAGCTCATCATCGCCCAGTTCCCGCTTATCAGTGCTTATTGTTCCAAAAATCGTTTTTAAGTTTAAAAGTGCTGCAAACATTCAGTGTTCAAATTAAAGCAGAGAGTTTTTTGTGAGTGCGCATTCTATTTTTAGATATTTCAAATTCAAGTGGTCACTCAGGTACCTGCCCAACCCAAACCAATTCGAGTCGGGCGCGTTGCACGCCCTCTGTCGTTATCCAGCGACAAGATTTGACACTTGAACGATAGCTGTCACTACTGACAAATGTCAACTGTCAGCTGTCAACTGTCATCAACGTTCCAGTTCACGCAAGTACTGCTCATGTTTATATCTTTATATGTTTGGCCTTCTGTCAACAAGGATTGCAAGGAGTGGGCACGTAATTGCGAGGCGTGCCAACGCGCAAAAGTATCGCGTCATAATTTTTCACCTATCGGTAATTTCCAACTACCATCTGGTCGCTTCAAACATATCCACATTGACATCATCGGCCCTCTGCCGATTTGCAGCGACTACCGATATTGTTTGACAGCGATTGATAGAATTACTAGATGGCCTGAGGTCTGGCCAATGCGGACTATCACTGCTGAGGAGGTAGCAGAAACCTTTACTCGAGAATGGGTTGCCCGTTTCGGTGTACCGTCAGTCATTACGACAGACCAAGGCACTCAGTTTGAGTCTGATCTGTTTCGCCGATTGACGACACATTTCGCCACTAAGCGAATTAGAACAACGGCATACCATCCCTGCGCCAATGGCATGATTGAGCGTGTTCATCGCCAACTCAAGGCTGCTCTGATGTGCCACCAAGATTCTTGGGTACGTGCACTTCCTTTCGTCCTTCTTGGCATGCGATCCGCTTTCAAAGAAGACCTGAAAGCTACAGCTGCTGAAATGCTTTACGGAGAAACACTTCGGTTGCCCGGCGAAATGCTTGTCCCAGTTTCTGAAACTGACACTACGAACAATCCTGCAGACTTTGTCGTACAACTTCGACGTAAAATGTCGACTGTACGACCAATCACTGCATCTCGTCACACTCAACCATCATCTTTCATCTTCAAAGATCTCTCGTCAGCAACTCACGTTTTTCTTCGTGACGATACAGTCAGACGCCCCCTACAACCACCATATACAGGTCCATACCAAGTCATTGATCGCGCCAGCGATGGCAAAACAATGACTTTGCTCATCAAGGGAAAAAACGTCGCTGTAAGCATTGATCGCGTCAAGCCGGCTTACATGGAACACGCTAAACCTACAGTTCTTGAACCTCCGACAAAAACATTAAAACCCACTGACACATCCACACCAAAACCAAAACAGCCAGATTCATCTTTAAACGCAGACACTAATCCAACAACCACTACAAAACTGCCATATACCACTCGGTCTGGCAGACGAGTAAAATTCAATGATTTCTCCGATTGCTGTTAAATCGGTTCATCCTTCTCCGTGGGGGGGTGGTGTGGCGTCACGTATAGTGCATTTGTGAACGCACCTCAGAATACGTGGCGTCGCGTCGCCTGTATGTTTTAGTTAAGTATTTATAAGTTAGTCAGGAACGCACCCCTGTTAAGTGGCAACACGAATCTACGATCCGGGGCGCGCCGCGCGAGCCATAGCGTTCCTTATGGAGCGAGAGTCCCTTGCTTGCCGACCGTCACGGGATACGGACTGGATCGGTTCATTTTGTCCCTACTAGTTTTAATTAGTTATATTATGTGCTAAATAGTGTATATTAACTGTGAACTATAAATACGTGTGGCAATTACAATACTTAAACGCAAGTTGGAGTTTCACTTCCGCTCTTCGACCAAAACCTCACCTCCAATACACGTAAGAGGAGACAGGCAGAACACCTTCCACCTATGTCTCCAAAGGTGTTATGTCTGGTGGGCAATTGCCCGACGATTGATGTCGGTACGTTGTATAATAATATGCTAGTCGCGCGGTTAACTGCTTGCGCGATGCAGGAATTTGCGTGACGTCAGTATGATGCGTAGTTCGCATGTGGTGATGTAGATGGCGTCACAAGGAGTAGGTAGGTTTTGTGGTGCAAGCGGGCCTTAGCCTACAGGATTTGTCTGTCAGTCCGTTTATCTGCCGATTTGTACTTGGGCTTTACATAAAACGATACCTTACAAAAAATGTGTCGTCGAATGGTATCTAAATAACAAAGACACCTAACCACTTCTCTATTAGTTACTTTGAAAAATACCTTAAATAAAATACTCTTACTTCTTAGCACCCCTCGACATTATAGATTCACGCCAGCGACGATGCCGCGCACCGCCGTGCGTGATGTCATTTGTTAACAAATTGATAGGCACCAATATACGACATAATATACATTCCCACGTACCTATCTAGTAAATAACATTTCAGGTGCTTGTAAGAGGTACAAAACACGGTGACTTGTCTAATATAAGAAATTTCCCTGAAAAATAACACTTTCCATTTCTTAATGTTTTCGCAATAACAAATCTCCAAAAATTCTGTTTCGAATGATTTATATAAACCCTATGTAGGTACAATTGATATCATCTAGCTAACGTCGGAAATCAAAGAAAAAAAAAGCGGCCAATTGCGAGTCGGACTCGCACACGAAGAGTCCCGAACACCGTCTTAAATTGTTTACTTTATTTTATTATTTGTTGTTGCCTACTTATTACGGTGTAAGAGACACAGCCCCCTAATAGATGAACGGACGGACAGCGGAGCCTTAGCCCAGGTAAGCACAAGCGCGTTTTTCTGCGGCGATTTTTTTTCACGCACTGGATTTTTAACACACTTCTTTGCGCCGAGAGTTGACAATCTATGCTGGATTCTCAATGCTCTGCTCAACCCCGAGAGTTGAAAATCCAGTGCGCGATGTTTACGTCCTCGCGCACGTGGGCTTAGTAATAGGGTCCCGGTTGCACCCTTTGGCTACGAAACCCTGAAAACTAATGAAAATTTGACCCTCATGCATACCTCTACAATAAAGAGTTTCAGGACTTACAAGGCAAGCAAATTTTAGGTGACTCAACGATGTTTCCTTTAAAGATAAGTACCTATTTGAAACCGTAAATCCTTTAACTATTGTTTCTCTGAAAACTCTGTTTACTCACGCAAAAGCAAGTACATTTTCAACCAAAGAATGTTCAACACAAACAGAACATGCATGAAAACGACACCTCGAAAAATTGTGTGAAAACATTGAGCTTCATAAAATGTTTACACACAGTACAAATTGCCATCTACTGGCGGCGTGCCACCGAGTACGCGACAACAGGAGCTTTCGGCACTTAGCGGGAACAAAACAGAGTATCAACCGCGACGCTGCGACGTGAGCCGCTTGTGTGAACGGGCTCTTATGTCGACTGTCAATTGAAAACGGTTCATTGAAACAAACTATTAGAGCGCTATCAGAGTAAATTAAATTGTTGGTGTTTGCGTATCTCGTAATTAGACGGTAAACAGTAATTTTAGTACTGTTTATGTAACACGGTCAGTAAAGCTGTGCGTTCAGTGCCTGAGTGAAAGAATTGATTGGCACCGTAATAAGTACCATACAATCACATTCCGATGTTTTTGAAGGAAATTCTTAATCCATTGCTTCATAAGTTTGAATAATTCGTCTGCTCAGCAATGTAAATAACGCAATGAAGACGGCCGAACTGTCAAAATGAAAGGAATTGCGATGAATTTAATTTTATGTGTATTACGCAATTATCCCGCAGTTTTAACCTAAGAATATTACTCAGCCCTTTGTGTTCTTAATTAGAAGTCAGTTGACACTTTACAACTCGACTAAAACTTCCTGTTTAATACGTTAAGATAACAGCTAAGTATAGCATATTAACACAAATTGCAAAGTTTAGATATCAAATGACTGCCATAAACAGTCACGACGTGGTCGCAGCACCGTCGAAGTGTCACAACTATGAGCCACTAATTCATTATGCTAACGAGACGTTGCCTCCGACGGTGATGGATTAGCCTTTCTCCCCTTCGCATAAACGCGACGACGATAGGAAATGCGTAAAAAATGGACCAATAACAGTGTATGCAAAAGTTGGGCGCTCCCTCGACGTAAAATATTAGGTTATTGAAATTTTCCGGACCCCTAGAGCGAAGTAGACAAGACTGCTAACACGGCTCCTTCTTACGTAGTGAAAATAGCATTTCGCTGTAACTTTGCGACGTTTCCTAGGAAAATAGAAGTGCTGAATTAAAAATGAACTGTTCTTGCTTCTTGGTTGAAGCGATTCCGTTGTTTTACATTGGGATGGGACTGATGGGAGTTTGTAAGTTGGGATTTTATGAATTCATACGTGTGCTAATGTAAATATTTCAGCAGATAATAATGAGATTACTAAGCCCTGACCTAGTAGCTTCGACCCTGATCCCGATACCGGTGGGCAAATTTTTTATTTTTTATTTTTTTAAATATTCTATATCTGTCATCCAGACAGATGGGCTAAAGTCGTCACACAGTGGGTGCCTAAAGACGAGCGACGTCACCGAGGCAGGCCTAAAAAATCAAACAGTAGATAGGAACCTACACCAAAATAATACACCTTTATTTCAACCTCTTTTTCAATTTTAATTACATTTTTATTTTCATTAAATCACAAAATCATTTTAATCCATGACAATGACTAACTTCACAAACTAAACTATTGATTGTTCCTCACAGTTTTCTATTGCTTAGTAATCTCACTTATTTCTAACATTTTCATCTCTATGACGTAGTTCCAAGTGCGCCAACATTAGTTTATTCGAATGGAAAGTCTTCGTGCAGTTTGTGACGCTACACTTGTACCGCCGAACACCAGTATGGACTGAAGAATGCCTTTTTAACGACCTCGAGTTCGAGAACGTTTTCTTGCAGATCGAACATTGTGGAACAACTCCAAAGTGCTTCAGCTGGTGATGCGTCAGATTGCTTTTATATTTGTAACTGTGAAAGCAAAAAAAAAACGTTTCCTCGTTTTAGTTATTGAGTTAGGCCGACGAATAAGCAGACGGCTAAAGGTCTTCACACTTATGTGTGACAACCTTTAGCATTCATCTTAGCACCGGATCAGCATCGCCTCACTCTATCGGCTCCCCCTGCTCGCGCAGCATGACCAATTCTATCTCTATTCTTCCAAGAATAGACAATGTTCTTTCCATCCAATACGACATCTCTTCTACCCGAGCATGGGGCGACCCGTAGACTCGCGTTTATATGAAGATAAAGACATAATTTATTCTTTCTATAGCAACGGGGAGCAAATTTTAAAATCAATATAGATTCTTGTCTAAGTCCAACGCGATGTCAACTATTTGACACTTGTTGAGCAGAAATGTTTCTATCCCTAAGTGTCAAAAGTAGAGAAAAATTGGTTTTAAAGTTTGACATTGTAGACTAATCGACTGAATAATAGAAACATTTCTTATCCTCAGCGCCATGTTTAAGACAATATACCTAAATCTTTCTACAATCTGTTATTTTGTCTATTCTTCCGTCGACTAAACACGTTTCTATGGTGTTCATGGTAATGGAGCTGCGCCAACATCGGGCGTACTGTGCCGCTCAGTTTGGTTACAACCAGCCGACGAGGGTAGGTGATGCCGATCCGGCGCCAAGCTGATATATGTGCGACGACCTTAAGGTGAAAAGCGGGGAGGGGGGGCGGGGGAACAAGCGCTGCTAATATGACTTCTATGTCATTGACATAAGGTTTAACTTCCAATAATTGACGCACGCGTGCTCGTAAAATACATCAACGACTTACCTGCTCTTAAGTAAATAAAAAACCACATACCCGGGACGTTCGAAGAGGGAACCGAACGCTATTTAGCTTTAATTAAAAGCCAAAATGCGTTAATCCCAAGGTACGGTCAACCGTACGTCACAGTGCCTATACAATTGAACTACGAAAATCTACTGCTACATAATAAAGGGCTTTGAAGATCCATGGCATACCTACTGTCCCGCCATTTTGTTTATTTATCAAAATGGCGAACATGCATGAGACGGGGGTTTGGCCCGATTATATTTTCCATTTGCATTGATGTCAGCTATCGATTTATATAGGTATTACGCGTGGCAGTAAAGTGCGTTCGCGATTTATTTCCCAAAAATGTACTTAACAAATATGAATTCATGGAAAAATTACTTTAATTCCTACACAATAAAGTTAAGTTTACGCTACAACTTCAAACATTTTTCAATAGTGCTAGTCACTCTGAAATCCACTTCATTTTCATAGAAATAAAGTTGATATTTGTGTAACTTGAAATAGGGTGAGGGGGTGTGCAGCACTGCGCACTTTTACTATAGGTATGCCACCAGGCTCCTTATAAAAATCTTCAATCCCCTTTGTCAATGTCAATTTATCATTACGGACGTACTGTTGATTGTACCAGAGCGTAAAGGCCTACTCAAACCTAAGCGGTATTCGCTGCCGCTGTGGGTAGAGGTACATACCGCGCGGGTTTCGCTCAGGTATTTAGTATCAAGTTCCGCGGCTAGAGCGGAATAGTTAGTGCCATAGTATCCCATAGGTATTGTTTCGATTGTTGGGGGAAAGAACTCGGTATTCTACCCACAAGGATAGCACAATCCGCTTTGAAACGTATTAAACGTATTTTCTTTCTTTTCTTTTCTTTTCTTTCTTTTCTTTTATTTCTTTTCTTTCTTTTCTTTCTTTTCTTTCTTTTCTTTCTTTTCTTTCTTTTCTTTCTTTTCTTTCTTTCCTTTCTTTTCTTTCTTTTCTTTTTCTTTCTTTTCTTTCTTTTCTTTCTTTTCTTTCTTTTCTTTCATTTCTTTCTTTTCTTTCTTTTCTTTCTTTTCTTTCTTTTCTTTCATTTCTTTTATTTCTTTCTTTTCTTTTATTTCTTTCTTTTCTTTCTTTCTTTTCTTTCTTTTCTTTCTTTTCTTTTTTTCCTTTCTTTTCTTTCTTTCCTTTCTTTTCTTTCTTTACTTTTCTTTCTTTTCTTTCTTTTTTTGGTGTGAACAGCAATATTACCGCATACCCACTCGGTTTTCTCTACCGCAAACCAAAAAGCAAATACCGCTAAGGTTTGAATAGGCCTTTAATATGGCTAGGATTCTCCCCGTTGTATTCTAGTTCTAGAATAAGTTTGAAAAGTTGTTGCAATAAACTTTTATTTTACGTGGAGCATTAAAAAGCCTGTCAGACAGGTATGAGTGACAAAGACCATAATCTACAAAGCGATTCTGAAACTCGTTGTGCCACATTTAGGCCAGGTACGCACGGCGACTTTTTATCGCGCACTGGAATTTCGGCTCTCGGTGTTGGGCCGAGCATTAAAAATCCAACACAGTGCATTCCAGCGCGTTAAAAATATACACTGAGGGACTTTCAACTCAAAATCCAGTGCGCTTTAAAAAATCGCTGCGTTAATGATACTGTATTCTTATCTAAACTAATAATAAAGCTGAAGAGTTTGTTAGTTTGTTTGAAAGCGCTAATCTCTGGAACTACCAGTCAGATTTCGAAAATTGTTCTTGCATTTGCTATAGGCACACATCACGCTGGGACCCTCAAGGACCGAGCAAAAAAAACGACGAAGTTGCGGGGAGCAGCTAGTTAGTAATAAGAATACAGTAGCGATTTCTTCAACGTAATAAGTTATGACATTGAGCTTGTAATGAACGTACCTGCAGCCACAAATATTACAGGTATAAGGCCGTTCATCGCTATGCATCACCATATGCAACTTCAACGTATTTGGCGTGATAAAGGCCTTATGGCACAACTCACATTTTATGGTTTTCTCCCTGTTAATCACATTTTTCTGGTGCATGTTTAAAGTAAACTGACTCTTAAATGTTCGGTTGCAATGAAAACATTGTAATGGCTCCGATTCACAGTGAACTGTTTCTTTGTGTACCTAGAAATTAGATAGAAAAAAAGTTAGTAAAAACTAATACCTACTCAACTACGTCAAAAACGTCAACTAAAGAGATTTTTATAGCTTTTTAATTGACGTTATAGGCGTAGTTGACAAGATATCGTAACAAAATAACGTTGGTTTTTGTATAACCGGAATTACACTGATTTTGAATCTATACATATAATAAAATAATAACTAAGTACTATGTATGTTCCGGATTGGCGCAAAAAGGGATAAAGAAAAAAACATAATTCAAAAGGAATTAATAATGAAATTTGGCACACAGATAGTTTATAACCTGGATTAGCACATAGGATACTTTTAATCCCAGTAGTAAGATCCATTGGGATATTGCCGACATCCACGCGGGCGAAGCCGCGTACAAAAGCTAGTTTTTTTAAACAAAAATATATATTTACCTACCTTCAAATAAGTTTGACGAGTGAAAGTTTTCCCGCAAATATCACAGATAGTCTCATTTAGCCGCATGTGATTTATTATATGTTGCCTAATAGAGTGTTTAAAATGAAACCTGAAAAAGATATTAATAGTATGAAAATAATATTTACATAATTTAAAAGCCAAAAACAAAATCAAAAAAAATAAAAAAGGTCTCAAAATAATGAATAAAGAAAATAAAATGTTCTTAAGTAACTTTATAGACCTTTCTATCCTGCTTATGCGTATGAAGTTCCATTAAAATCTGTAAATTCATTTCGAAAAACAAGGGCTTGAAAGTTTGTATGAAACGCCGTACGGCGTAAACGCTCTTAATTTATAAAGTTGTTTCAGTTAATAGCTAGTTAATGATCTAAGCACTTAATTGTTAAGTTAAAACACGTTATAGTAGTATTTAGATTAAACGTCACTCACCTTTTTCCACAAATATCACACACGTGTTTACGAATACAGTGGGTCAACTCATGTTTCTTCCAGAGACGTAACGTGTTGTATTCCTTATGGCACCTCGAGCAATACCCTCCAAACTTCTTCAAATGGTCTCGTCGATAGTGAAAATGCAATGCCATCAATGACTGTTTATTCTTTTCGCAAATGTGGCATAAAAAACGGATGAAATCATTGCGCGGAAAGTGCGAATACCTGAAAATATTTTGAATAATACAGGCTGTTTATGTCCGTTCATAATGTATAGTCGCCCACGTAATTGCTTTACCAAGCTAAGATTTAATGTCACTTGCACGTCATATAACGTCTGTCTGTCTTATTTACGCTGTAGACCAGACAATTTTTTCAAACATTTGAAGCAATGGATTTGCAATATCCTTCAAAATCATTCAGATTGTGATTGAAAGTGTATTACGCAATAAGGGTGCTGCAATCACAGTGCTTTGCCAGGTGTTCTGCCCGACACTAATTAAGTTCCATAATTAATATTCCGATATAGAATCGTAATCGTAGTCGTAACTGGATGAGGCTGACATAGATTCGTGGGGATTGGCACAAAAAAAGAGAGCCCTATGCTCATTGCAGCAGTGGATGAAGTCGAGGTATGGATAGTGATGATGATGAAGATTTTAACAATAACATTTTATTTTACTGGAAATTGTTGTCGAATTTGATAAAGCAATTACAAGGTCGGCTATACATAGACATTGAAAAAAATGGCTTACCTATGTACAACAGTAGCAGCTAGGTCGACGCCTACGAAATCACACAATTTGCACGCTAAATCATTATTTGACCAATGATCATTCAAATGTATGCAAACATCTTTAGTAGTGGCGAAACTGAGATTACAGAGACCTAAAATATCAAGGAAATAATTTTGTGAACCCTGTTCGTAAGGAATTCTAATCATACCGAGATTTTTCTAGTAGTAAAACAGCTAAACAATGAAATACATATAATAAAATAAAGCGGCCAACTGCGAGTCCGACTCGCACTTGACCGCTTAGGGGAAGGGCTCCGTACCACATGGCAGTGTTATATTTACATACTCAGCCTATAATGTTCCCACTGTTGGGACACAGGCCTCGTCTCTGTGAGAGGGGGTGGGCCGTAATCTACCACGCGGGCCCAATGCGGGTTGGTAGATGTTACATGTCTTCGAATTTTTGGTTCTAGGACATGTCGGTTTCCTCACGACGACGCGACGTTTACCTTCACCGTTTTGAGAGCAGTGGTGATGATATTATAATTTAAACAAAGTGAATCGCCTGACTGGGTTTGAACCTACGACCTACAACTCGTGAGCCGTGACCACTGGGCCACCACTGCTCTATTTTCGTATTATATTTAATACTACATAATTTAGCCATTATTATGATCTAGCAAAAAACGCCGAAAAAAAACACGTTCCTTATAAATGTACCTTTAATTTTTAACTTCATTTTATTATTATAGCAGCCCTAGTTGTACCTCTCTAAGAAAATTTCAAGTGTACCTTTACGGTTCAAAAGATCCCTGAGACGGATGGACAGACGGACAATGAAGCCTTAGTAATAGGGTCCTGTTGGCACCCTATGGGTACGGAACCCTAAAAACAATCCTACTTCCTACTATCCTACTAATATTACTTATTAATATCCTAATCCTAATATCCTATCCTAATAATCCTAATATCCTAATCCCTAATATCCTATTCCTAATATATAATATATATATAATATAATATTATAATATAACTAGCTGCGCCCCGCGGTTTCACCCGCGTAAGTTTCGATTTAGGGGTATGAAAAATAGATGTTGGCCGATTCTCATAGATAAGCACAAAAAATTTCATCAAAATCGGTCAAGCCGTTTCGGAGGAGTATGGCAACGAAAACTGTGACACGAGAATTTTATATATTAGATATTATAAACGCGAAAGTTTGTGAGGATGGATGGATGTTTGTTATACTTTCACGCAAAAACTACAGAACAGATTTGGATGAAATTTGGAACATATGTAGTTTATAACCAGGATTAACACATAGGATACTTTTATCCCGATATTCCCACGGGATCGAGACTTATGCGTGTGAAACCGCGGGGCGCTGCTAGTAGTTATCATAAAACAATAAGATTCGTTTTGCACCGACCACAAGTAAGATGGGACAAGAAGACACCGAATACCTTAATATACTTAAGTTATTACCACATGACAATGAAGAGACATTTTGATCTTCGTTTCCAATTATTTCAATTTGTTGTGATTCGTGTTTTACCTTACCAATATTTGGGTCATTATGTTTTCTACCTGAAAAAAATGGAGGAATATTTCATATAGATGGCAGCGTTACTTCATAGTACAGTCCTTTCACAGTGATTTTATTTTACCTCTGATTTTGCATCACTGTCGCTTTATTCTCATTTAATTAAGGTTGCTGTTCGGTTGCTGTCACTCACAAGTCTTTCAAAATCATTGTGATCTTTATCCTTGTCACAATAAGGTAGCTGTTAGTTTGTTCCGCCAGAGGTTAAATAACTGTGAATGGATTGTACGTTCAACCACACATCAGTAGTAACATTTGACACTGACAGCGCCTTTGTGTCGTAGCAGTAAGGGCGTTTTTCGTAATGCTAGTGTTACCAAGTCACATGATCTGACCAAGATTATTAATAAAAACTATGACCTCTGAGTTCGGTCTTTCTTAGAAAAGCAGTCAGATAGGAAACACCAAACTGGTCTAGTTTTAGAGCATAATTTACTATTGACATATAAAAATGTTTCACAAATAGAATTGAATAGATTACTCTTTATTATTTACCTTCACCATATAAATTACAGATATAAATGTACAAATATACTAACAGATATCATCTGCCACTGATGTGGGGTTGCCAATATGTTCTTACGGAACCCTAAAAATAAATTAAAAGCTTACCCAAGTCATATGCATAATCTTGACCAAAATGCCGCCTTATTCCGTCAGTTCGACATACCTTAATGTGTTTAAGGTAACATACTTTTCTTGCTGAAACATGAACTTGTGTTATTATTTTACCATTTCTGTATTAATGGAAATTAAAGCCACTGCAAAAAATATACTCATAACTTCACGGCACGCCTGCAATCCCCACAGGGTTATGCAGAGGTGTCTTCACACCCACATTTTGCCAGTTATGATTGTGTTAATATTAAGCGAGCTTATTGCCATCAACTGGGCACAAATCCAGACTTCAGGCTGTTATTGAGAAATTCCTTATAGAAAAACCCAATAACGCTCAACCTGGTAATTGAACTTAGCACCTCATACTTTACATAGGAAAGCAAATTGGATTTTTCTAGATGGAATTTCTCAGTAGCAGCCCGGTGTCTGGATTTGTGCCCGGTCGATGGCTACAGGTTTAACATGTGCACCGCCAGGGTATCATTTTTGCACACACTTGTTATTACAGTGTGCATCAAAAATGATACACCGTGCCATTGGTTGTGTGATGTGTGTCATAAAGGATAAACATGGCCTAAGAGATTTGACAACTATCAAAAGTGTTTGGTAGGCCAGTGTATAATTTAGGAAACACACTGAAAAACCTAAAAAAGAGCACAAGGGAGAGGGTAGATTTTAACATGATAGACCATAAATATAGCAACATAAAGAAAAAAAATATAAGGAAAAAATGTGTGACTATGACTATGCTTGATGGTGAATATGTTAAACATAACTGACGAAATGTGGGTATGCTATAGGTAGACCTCTGCCCAACCCTTCGCGGATACAAGGGGTGATGTCATGTTATGTGTAAGTATTCCACACTGCCTCTGCTGCACATATTGTGTCACAATGATCAAAATGGATACAATAAACTCATCAAAACAAATCATATGAGCCCAAACTCGAAGGGCTTTCTAGTAGCCACTGAAGAATTCCACTATCCACCTCCTGGCTCCATCATCAGATTTACTCCAAAACACCAAATTATAGTTTTGTCATCCGAACTACAAGATTAATTTTGATACAACAAAGTAGGTTAAAATGGACTTCTAAGACTATATTACACTGTTTGTTAGTTAGTTAAAAACTGGCCGGAGCTAATAAAAGCGTGTTAAAAATCAATAAAATTAAAAAATTCTTACCATAATTAAATTTACACTTTGCGCAAGTGTAAATTTCTTTTTTCTTACTTTTTACACCACCATTACTGTTACTACTTTTGCAATTAATATGTTTTGAATTAGCTTTTGTTTTGAGACAATCCTTTTTCTTGTTTTCATCATACCTTAATTTGCTATCCTCTTCGTGAAAATCAATTTTAATTTCGGTAGGTGACAAATTAACCATTTCATTGTCATCATGGTTAGAATAATGAGTATCATTGTCATCATGGTTAGAATAATGAGCATCATTGTCATCATGGTTAGAATAAAGAGTATTATTGTCAAAATATGGATCAAATATTTCATCTTTAATTTGTGTTTTTATTGTAACAGGATCATTGGACTTTTCATTGGTATTTTCTCTAATTTGATGTTTAACTACGTAGCATTTCTAAAACAGAAATATAAAGTTAACACTTTGCTAGAAACTAAATGCCCCCAGATGTAATAACAATCAACAAGTTCTATTGTGTCTCGTTCAGTGTCCTTCAATCAATTGCGGTGCCACTGCAGCAGCAGGCAAGGTTGGAGCGGTTGCAGTTAGTTGGCTATTAAGTATTAGCGCAAGGTGTGATCCAATACGCGCAATTGACGTGGAGTTGCGGACACCAGCCTGATTTACCTATTACCTATTAAGGTGCGATCTATCGCATGTAAGTTTGATAACAGTTCACAATTTGTCAATAGTTTATAACCTGGGGACATAGATTATAAAAACGAACAGATGTTCATGAATTATACGGTGACATTTCCACTACGTAAGTATTCATTTCTGGTACCTACTTGTCTTCACATATTAATTCGTCGTTTATACTGTTCAAATGTACTTATACCAATTCCATGTCCCTAAAATACTCTGAAGTTTTTTTTTTCAGGAACGTTATCTATACTTAGGTACTTAAATTAAATTTGGCTATTTATACTGAGGTAATGAGGACAATTATAAGAGATCTATATAATCCATAGACAAATAAATGTGTGCCCAGCCAGTGCAAAACTTTAATGTTTTACTGTAAATTTATAAGTTGACTTACCACATCAGAAATCACAGATTTCCAAAGACTATGGGATTTACGGCATTTCTCCTTGAACTTAACATACATTTGGATCTTTTCGGCACATGTTTTGCACAGCAAACGTGGTTCGTCTTGGCTAGTTAACTAAAATTAATTAATTCGTTACAAATAACTGACTAGTTAAGACTTTTTGACAATCGACATTATTGAAACTAGTTTATTGACAGGAATTAAAAATATATATAACCCACTAAGGTTGTGAAAAATATTAATGAAAAACTTACAGTAAATCCAAAACAAAACTCGAAAAGTTTCAACCATCCATTCTGCTCTTCTATTATCACCATATCAACGCTATTTGCGGTAAGACATATTCGACACGTTCGTATTTTAACTTTGCTATCCTTTTTACTAATTAAAGACATATTTTCAATCTAGAAATTAGAAAAATAACTTGATCATTGTTGACATCTTTATTACTGAACTTGATTCAAATAACCTTACTTCTGACAAGACATTGACAAATGACAACAACAAACAAAGCTGAACAACGTCAATGACGTTACATTGACAGTCCTAAGATAAACCAATCGGATTCCACCAGAAATTAACATTGGGCTTGGTGATTGGTTAAAATTTTATGCCGTGCTGTCAAGCATCGCGTTTCAGATCTTTGCAATGTTGCAATTCATAGCATTTGCAATCGAAGTTTTTTATCTTTGTACACACGGCTACACATCAAGCTTTAAATAACCAGTATAAGCTGACTTCTGATTGTAAGAAAAACCTATACAATGCGAGGTCAGCTAAAACTGGAAATGTATTAACTTGATGTGTAGCTGTGTGTACTATTTTATTGGGTCAAGGTGTGTGTGTGGTTGATGCGTTCGTTCATTTGTTACCTATTTTAAATCACACGGCTCACGTAATATTAGTAACGCACACCTTCCAATGCCTAAGGAAAAGGATAATAAACTTATCATTTAATTCCCTATTGTGTTTTTCCACCGCACGTCCATCACCCGAGCGCCGTCATCCATCCCGGTTGCCGAAGTTTCAAGTAGCTCAGTGCAACCACTAGAATTCGGTCCGCGATTGTGATGGCGATGGGCCGATGTGCCGTACGTAGGTATGTTTGATTCTGCTCTCCACACGGTGAATGAAAACATCGTTGAGGTGACACATTTTTGAAGCCGTTATAACATTCTTTATTTTGGCGTCGCGCGTCACATGCCTCGTGAAATACCTAGATAACTACCTAGTTTTGGTGTCCTATCAATGTCACATAATATTTGTGCGTTGCCTCTCGCAGGTAAGTACCTAAGTACCTACCTAGGTACATGTCTTTCACAAATGATCACATACAGGTGGTAGGTACCTAATTTGCTGTCGTCTTGACGTCATATAATAGTAGTAGGTACCTAATTAATTAATCATGAAGTCAGATATTTATTGTCGAGCTATCCGTAGTAATGTTAATGTAGGTAAGTACCTGTACTTACTAAGATAGGCCCCTACCTACTAGGTACAAGGTACCTGTTGCAATAAATTAAGCAATTCAAACTCTGATTCTTTGTTTGTACACACGGCTACATATCAAGCTATACATAACCAGTAAGTATAAGCTGACTTCTGATTGTAAGAAAAACCTATACAATGCGAGGTCAGCTGAAACTGGAAATGTATAGCTTGATGTGTAGCCGTGTGTACCTACTTAAATCATAACACTGTAGGAAGGTAATGATTAATTTATCTAAAAATTTAGATAAAATCTAACCTTTAAACACAGAGCCTAATTAAATTAGGTACTTCATTGTCTATCGCTCCCTTCGTGAACTAGCGGTCCATTAAAGTACCTAGGTACATACCTACCTAATAAGTAATCCATCATTAGACGCCCTAGAATTCTTTGTGTAGCTATAGGTATTACCTACCTACCTTGATAACAAGTGTAGGTACTGTGGGAACACGTAGCTCAGGGGGATCACACTACTAAATCAAAGTGCGATAAGATTTAGTAAATATATTTTAGAGCAAGAACTTTACATTACGAAGTTAAAACTAGCAAGCTTCTATCTATCTAAAAATATTATATTAAAGTAGGTATTTGACGTTTGCTTGGATGTTCGAAAGGACTAAATTGATAATTATGACCGGCCTGTGTTACATAAGACAAGGCTACATATATAACCTCTACAGTACCTAAAAGCGCCCTAATATTTCAGAATCAGTAGGTATCAAATCACCCAATTTTAAGATCTAGGTATAGCTGATTCTGCGAAGTAGGTAGGTAGGTATTCAAGAAGCATGAGGCATAAGTGAGATAAAATTGCTCAATTTATCAAACTAGTCAGTTTTTGCGTTCAATGGAGGGAAACATTAGATCACTATAAGCGTTCGCATTATTCTAAAAAGCAAAAACCGGCCAAGTACGTGTCGGACCACGCACAATGAAGGGTTCCGTAGTTGGAATGAATTTATCCCAAGAACAAAGTTAACATTGTAGTTGAAAAACATGTTCTCCCATACATTCCAACTGAAAATGTAAGTTTGTACGCACAATATTGAGAGATTTACCATGTTGTTTCAAGATCATAGACTTCTATTAATTTTCCTGTAATCTATAGGTATAGAACTATTTTCTGTATTTTTTTCAAAATTTTAGGCTCAGTAGTTTCGGAGATAAGGGGGGGGGGGGGAATGGTAGGTAAATTTCCGTATATTGTCTTAAATAACTTTAATACAATTTACTTTAAAATTATGAAAAAAAATATATTTGAGATCCTCACGATAAGCCCTTTCATTTGATATGTCACACGGTACAGATCGCGAAACTTTTTTTTTTTAATTGTCTATTTACCCCTCAAAAATGACTTCCATTTTCAAAACTCATTTATTTACGTTACACGTTTGTGTTTGGGTCACAGAGATTCATATGTGTACCAAATTTCAACTTAATCGGTCCATAAGATTCGGAGCAAATTGGCTGTGACAGACGGACAGACAGACAGACAGACAGACAGACAGACACACGAGTGATCCTATAAGGGTTCCGTTTTTTCCTTTTGGGGTACGGAACCCTAAAAACAGATAAGTACAGACGCCAGGCACATCAAGCTACCCCAAACTGTCAAAGTTTCCCAATCAACCTTGAACCTTATGCTGTAGCTCGATAAAGTTGAAAATCTAATAAAGAAGTTTGAGAGATTGTAGTAGCGTAATGTGCTGGCGTCTGTACGTGTAACCCTTCCTTTCCGAGTCGTTGAATGAAAGCACTTAAGTCACTGACCTGTAGGCAGGTAGGAATTATACAAGTGTTTAATAGGTTTCTTTTTAACCGACTTCAAAAAAAGGAGGAGGTTCTCAATTCGTCGGAATCTTTTTTTTTTTTTAATGTATTTTCACCGATATCTCCGTGAATTGTGGATGGATTTTGCAAGGGTATACTCCTAAGTTGGTCCCATTGTCAGCAAGTTGGAATCTGATGAGAGGATCCCATGGAAATCGAGGGAAACCCTCAAATTTTATTGGCAAACCTATAGCGATTTGGATATTTTTTAGAGTAACTTGAGCATTTGCTCTCGAAAATCATCTTTTGGTAAAGTGGAGCTGATGATGAAGACCACAGACGGCCATCGGAACTACTCAATGATAAATAGTTCACGGATTGCGATTCGATTACTTTAATATGGTTGCTAAGCAATTTATGCTCGTCACAATGCTTATGGTGAGTGGTTGTTGAGGAGTTCTCCTGGTTCTTTCCAGGAGAACTCCTCAACAATTAACGTCCCAGCATCGGGAAAAGCAATATTTTGTAAAAGGTGATGAGCAGTTGACGTTAGGCTATTGTAACTTAGATAGGTAAATTACAAACTCTCACTAAAAAGTGAAAAACAAAAACTTTTTTACAAAAAAAACAACCGACTTCCAAAAAAAACTATAAAGTGATAAATAACTTTAATTTCGGAAGTTGGTGTCAATAAACGAAAATGCAGAACCAACGACACCTAGCTACTTCCTAAATTAAAGTTATTTATCACTTTGTAGTTTTTTTTTTAAGTCGGTAGTTTTTTTAATTTTATAAAAAAGGTTTTAACCTAAATTGTAGTTTTTATTTAGGTTTTAATTGAAGTAGGCACTGACCTCTATTAAACAAGCTCTATTAAGCAAGCTTGTTTAATAGAGGTCAATGGAAGTAGGTACCTAATGCGGGCTTGTATTTGCTGTCTGATACTTAGCTAAATAAATACAGGCATTTTGGGTGATAACCTAAATTGCTTAGCCGCGGCTGTAAATATAAATACCTAGGTAGATACTTGCTTTGTTTAATAAAATAGGTACTTAAATAAATAAATAGGCCTTTTCTTATCTTATCGTAAACAAATAGGTACCTACTCGTATTTACGTTTCGCTTCTTAATTAGCACTTAGAGGAATAGCGGTACCCCTGCTCAGGTGTCGGCCTCCAAGCAGTAGCTAACTATAGGGTGGCATTGGGGTAAAATGCCACGGGCCCCCAGCCAGAGCCCCGGGGCCCACGGCCCGAGAGGGCCATGAGCATAGGAGGATCCTAACATAAGTATACCTCTATATGCCAATTTTTTGTTTGAAAATGTGCAACAAAGTAAGTACATCATTGAGGCTTCAAACATTTTGTACCTTTTTCCCAATCGTTTCTCAATTTTTTGGACAGGACCTCATGCTCAGCAGTAGCGCTTGCGACCACTAGACCAACGAAGCAGTCAGGTTCAGTTCAGTTAAATTTTGTAGAAGGAAATATGAAATCTACGTGGAAGAAGTCGCGGGTGAAGAGCTATTAAAAAAAAAACTATAATGTTGGTTCAGCTTCTTTACATTGAGGGAGGGCCCCATCCCTTGAATTTTCCACGGGCGCCCAAACGGTATAGTTACGCCACCTGCATCCAAGCTTTGCTTATTTTACAAAATTAATTATTGATTAAGGTACTGTAGAGATTATAGCCTAATTGGTGGTTACAAGCATCCGCCCCTAAGATGACCCACTGACCATCTCCGCGAGTCCGATAAACGAGTAAACGAATGGCACAAATGCGAGGTGTGTAGGGGTCTGTCTAGCTAACAAGCGGGAAGACAGAAGATGAAAATAATAATATTAATGCACACTTGCTTTTCCAATTCACTTTTGAAGTTGGCAGAATAGTCGACATCGGCTTTACTTGCCAAAAATAAAAATAGAATAGAAAACGTAAATCCTTTCTATGAGTAGGCAATTATCAAACTTAGGTACCTACTTGTACGACAAGATGTTGTTTGGAGAGCTCTCATACTGTGTTGTAGGAGTTAGGTACCCACTAGCCAATAACGTACTATCTATCTGAGTATATGCGTTTATAAAACCAAAATAAACATACACAAAATCACGTAAACGTTAACGAACATAAAATGATAACACAGCAAATTGTATCAAAATTAACGAGCAACCCCGCTCACCAAATAGAAGATGAACGATAATTTATATCGGCAAACTGCTAGCTCCGTGGGCGATGATAATTTTCAAATTCAAAGGGAAAGGTGAATATTCAGTGCACGTAGGTACCCTCGTGCGTCTGCCCGTAGCGTACGTGCCTCTAGTTGCCATAACTATTCCTACATTATAAGCAGATACTTCAGATATAAGAGTAATCGAACAGACGCGAGTGTTCTTTGAATTTATTGACTTGTGCCTACAGTGCCTACTACGGAGGAAAAAATGTATTATGTTAGTCTTCTGAGAGTATTTTTTGACTGCATTGTGACTTTTTTCTTAATTAAAGTAGGAGATTAGAAGATATACATATGCATGAATCTGTAAATACCTATAGATTCAACTAATTAATTTATTAATATTATACTTAATAATACATATTATAATAACACAAATAGATATATTAGATTGAAATGTCAGTTTGTAAATGTTAAAATAACAGCTTTTACTAAAATGCATATAAAAGTGTAATATATAATAAATTACCAGAAATAATTAAAGAAGAACAAAATTTCAATACCTACATTCACAAATAAATTAAAACAATTTCTATTAAGTACATATATTATAATGCTATTATAATATCAATGAATAATTAAATGACAAATTTTTAATTACCTACATGTTTTTTTATAAAATAATTACAATATTAAAATTTATTATAACAACATAGTAGTCATATAAAAGCCCTCTTCCTCTCTCCTACTGTTGCTGTACCCGACAGGGTCCACAATGATCTTAGTATTCTGTAAAACCTATCACCTAAGTTCACATGTGGAAGCAATAAATATATTTTATTGAGTATTGAGTAAGTTTAGACGGCACATTACTTAATAAAACAATTTACAAAAAAACATAAAAAATAATATTTTTTATCTTTGTGACTGACTGTATGTTTGTTCCGGCGGTTCTCCAAAACGGCTAGACCGATTTTGACGTAATTTGGTATAGCGATCCTCCAGGCGTAGGACAATGGTAGGAGAATGATGATGATAGCCATGCATACACACACATACCTACATAAACTCACGCCTTCTTCCCATGGGGGTGGGAAAGCAGAAACTACAGAACCCCACCTGCTACGATCCTTACATACCTACTCCATTTGCCTCGTTTATGACTGCCATCTCATGTACCTAAAATTACAATTTTATTCAGACCTGACTCCTTAACGACCCAAGTTATAAGTTGTCGGGTAACTGAAATTGAAAACAAGTGGCCTGCCCACTTACGAACTGAAAGAAATACATTTTAGGGGTGAAATGAATGAAAGAAAAACAGGGATTTTTCCGGTTGCTCATCTCTGTGAGAAAATTGTGAGAGTCAACTAAAGAAAATGGGTCAGTGTACCTACCTACTCATGCCGACGGGCATGAAATCTGTCACCGTTTTAACATGTAAGTGTTACTATATTACGCAGCTATAGCATAGGACGGTGCTATTGGCAGTGCCTGGGTCCAGCAGTGGATGTTTTTCAGCTGAAATTATCGCATGCTTAATGGAATACTGACTTAACTCAAAACAGACGATTTTTGGGAAAGCGCAAAGAAGATCTCGCTATGAGGACTTATCCCATACTTGTTGACGCATAAAATTAAAACTGATTGGATTTGATTAGATTAATTAATCATAAATGCTTGAATTTTGAACGTATGATTAACTATTGACGAGATCTGAGTAAAAAAAATCCGGAAATAATTCTGACCTATCTACTAATGGGTCACTGTTCCATTAAGCATGCAGCGTTATGATGATGATAATTATATTATTTTAGAGTACCTAGGTATTGTAGAGATTATAGCCTATTTTGGTGCTTACATGCAACCTCCGCGAATCTGTTAAAAGTTATTGGCAAAAAATACAGGATAATCAATAATTTAGTTTAAGATTAGAAGACAGTAGGCGTCAGATTTGGCTGGCAAGCTGGCAAGCCAAAGGAAAAAGATATAAAAAATGTTATTAATTTAAAAATCATAATAATTACGCTATAAAAGTAAATAGTCTTTTATTCATTAATCTCGAGACAGTTAGCAGTTGCTACAGTATTTAGAAAAGAGATCTGTACATTATGTAGGTACATGCATAAACCCGCACGTTCTTCCCCTCATGGGGGTACACTGAAAATACAGAATTCCACCTAACGATCCTTAAATACTCCTTTTGCTGACTGTACCTAATGAAAACAAAATTTTAATATTATGTTCTAAGAATCTCCAAGAAAAAAAATACTGAGAAGATGTTTAATATTATAAAAATCTTTTTTTAATTTATTAAACCTATTTATTATACTCAATTTCTAAATCCCCGTTACATAGAGAATCTTCTGGCTAAAGACAAGCACTACACAAAGTGCTTCTTATAGCTACAAAAGCAACATACACATTGAATTTCGTCACCGCAGTCTATATTATGCATACAATCGAAATATCGTAAGGGCGGTAATGGAACGAAAAGCGAAACCCGAGACTTACTTTAGCGGGCCCCGAGGCACTCATTAACGAGTTTTTAGAAGCCGCTCGTAATGGAATAAGTGTAGATGCATTAAAAATAACTTTACACAAAAGCATGGGGCCCTTCTCCATAAATCTCATAGGTAATGCTTTTAAATTGGAGCAGGTAGGTTCTGAAGTCAACGTCTGCCGTCAAAGCCTTACGGAAGGCATAAATTCGGATATCAAATAAAATTACGAGGGTACTGCAATATCTCGTAAAGTTGCAGTCGGTTTAATGGCGCGTTTTGCTGTGTAGGTGAAAAACTACGTATTTTTTGGGTGCCTGTATTCTTGGGAACGAGAAGCCTGATTGAAATGTGCACTTTATGAGTGTTTTATGTTTTGTTTTAGAATGGTTATGTCGGAACTGTTAGAGTTCGGGTGCTTGTAGTATTTTCGGTGGATGGAAATATTTTTCTAAAGCTGTAAACTCGTGCTCGTGTTTTTGGACTTTTTTTTTTCAATTCTTTCGTCGTCACATTTATTTATTTCTTTAATCAAAGCGGTGTAAAACCAATTACAAGAAGAAAATTAAATTAAAAGAGAAAATAATTATGAAAACATCGAGTTCAGCTTCCGTATATCCCTCTCACTACTGTGACGGATGAAGATTTTGTCGCCATGTCAGAAGTACTCTTCTGACATGGCGACAAAATCTTCGTCCGTTTGTCCGCAAACAGATTGTTTGTTGGAATAGAGTCCACGGCCAGAGAACGTGTTACTGGGCACAGTAAACAGCCTGTTCTTCCTGCGACGGCAGTAATTGACATTTACCGCATGAATTCTTCCTCAAATGACATTTTAAATCACACTAATATTATAAAGGTGAAAGTTTGTGAGTGTGTGTGTGTGTTTATATGTTTGTTACTTCTTCACGCTCAAACGGCCAGACCAATTTTGATAAAATTTTGTATGGAGGTAGCTGACACCCTGGATTAACATATAGGCTACTTTATCCCGATCCCGTGGAATGTCTAGATAAAAAAATTATCTAGACATTCCACGGGATCGACACTCATGCGGGTGAAACAGCGGGGCGCAGCTAGTAGTTCCATAAATGGATGTTGTATGGGCTTATGTAGCTAGGTACTCTTAATAAAGTTGATCTAATTTTAGCCGTAATTTTACTTTTGAAAGCTTGAGTCTAGAGGAAGTTTATTTCCGAGAATGTCATTGGAAACGTTGATAAGATCGATTGATATGGGTCACTGCTTGCTGCGGTTAATCAACAAATTGGCAACCTATCTAGTAGGTTACCTACTACCACTTGTGCAATGTGACCTTACCTTTTGCTGATTGTCTTCATAATACCCAATTTCGTCAGTGAGGAACGGGTATTGATTCGAATTCGAAACTTTTTATTAGGTACTAAAGCTAAGATTTGCTAGAAGAACCTTTCCTTCATATTATAACGACCGTCACGAAAATCTGTGATTTTCATATGTATTTGACATTCTTCTTCTTAGCGTGTCGACGGCAAAAATAGAAAAAATAAACGTAGGTAGATCTTTTCCACCCTAATTACTAATTACCATACCCTAATTTACTTTTTCCAAAATAACGATTTATTCCGGTCTGATCCCCTGAGACCCCCTCCCCCCCTCCTCGATCCCCTGCTAGTTCTTCTTCCAACCACATACCCACTTTTACATACTCATACACATACATGCACCCTACCCTACACTCTCATACAACCTTTGCATGTCTCCTACATAAAAAAATAAATAAAATATTATTTGCAATATTTCTTTTAATAAATAAATTAAACAATAAATACATATTTATTTTTTAATAAATGGCATAGTAATTAATGAAAAGTAGTAATGTGATTTCGAACAAAACGTTTTCAGTACAATATTTTAAATATCTGGTGACCTGACTTGCAGGTTTTGTAAGAAACGTAGTGTATTCACCATTGCATCTGTAGACTATTTGTGGTAAGAAAATAAATCTATTCTATTGTATAGTTTTTTAAATTTATTTGGCCATAATTCAGCAACGCGGATACCATTCGCTGACGCGGTCATTAGGTATTAGACCCTCACGTGTGCAGCTGACAGGGCCTGCGGCGAAAGATGGGAGGTGAGCCATTGTTTGTGGAGAGACACCGCATACACACCAGAGGTCTGAGCCTTCCATGTACCAACACTTGTGGAGGTTGTCCTTGCTGCGGCCTACTTGGGTATGAAGTCTGCAAGTTTTTTGCAAGTAAGCCACGTTAACTTGTGCCCAGATGAGACTCTCCGATGGCTTTATAAAGAGATCAGGAGGTTTAAGCTGTTCTTTCAAAAAATCACATCTTTCCGTGGAGGGGTTGCCTTTGGCAGGACTCATAAAGTGGCAAAAAACGCTCTGTATTTGGATAGCCGTTATTGTGTGTCCGTTCACTTTAATTGCTCAGGAAATCGAAGCTTTAGAAACGTACGTTTCTAAGTTTTAGTACTGAATGGTTAACCTAACCCTCTATTACCTAGGTAGCTACTTACCTACGTAACGAGGTGGGCCTCAATTTCAGAAGGTAACTACAATATTTTTTACAAATTACTTACAATAGGTACCATTTAGGTACATTGCAATGCTATTTTGAACAGAACTGACTCATTTCTAAAAGTTCCTATTGATTTTGGAGACTATTACTCAGTTGAACATAGCGCCTAAGCTCACAATCAAGGGTACTATCAACAAAATCAATCTGCCCAGCCTTTTCCCAACTATCTTCCAGTCTAACCTGATGCAGCTGAATACCAATATTTTACATGGAGCGACTGCCTATCTGACCTCCATAACCTAGTTACCGGGTAACATGATTCCCCTTGCTAAGACTGATTGTCAGACTTTTGGGGTTCTGACTACCCGTAACGACTGTCAAAGATTTACGAATGACATTCGGGACCAACGGCTTATCGTGCTTTCGGAGGGGTCTCGATATGTAATGGACGTAGCTTTAAAACCTTTGATTGACCCGTACAGCTGCTATTATTTAGCCACGAGCCCCTCACAATCAACAGTACGATAAGACTACGAATTTTTCGTACTGATTTGGCGACCGACGACGTCTCAACGTGTCATCGTGACCAATCTTTTAATCCCACTTGTTGCTCTAACTTAGCGAATAAGTGGAACAAATGTTTGTACAGATAGTGAGATAAGTGAATAATGTTATCTTAGAAAATAATAAAAAATTTAGATAATAGAGCAATGGTGGCCCAGTGGTAAGGGCCCCGACTTACGAGTTGTACTTCGTAGGTTCGGACCCAGACAGGTGCTTTACTTTGTGTAAATTATTTCATCACCACCGCTCTCAAAACGGTGAAGGAAAACGTCGTGAGGAAACTGGCATTTCCCAGAACCAAAAATTCGAAGACATGTGACATCTACTCAGTCGTAATCACTCATACTGCCCGCGTGGTGGAATACAGCCTACTCCTTCTTACTGCAGAGAGGAGGCCTGTGTCTAAGCAGTGGGACCAATAAAAGCTGATTATGCTAATGTAATAATTAGACTTGAATTTGATAACTAGTGAGAAATTGAGTTTCTGGTGTTATCAACGGAAAAGAACTTTAATTATTTTCAAAAAAAAAATCAGTACTGAACTGATTTTCAAACGAAAATGCAATGGGTTTATTTATAAGAAATACTTCAATAACAGTAATTAATAGTTAATGCTAATATTGATGAAAAATCTTTAAAGCTACATTGGGTACCTACTAATAATACTGTTCTCAATAAAAGACTTATAATATTATAGGCACTCGAAAAATCCGCTTACTTTCTGAATATTTAATAAGCTTAGCTGAAAGGCCTGATAAAACTGAGGATTAGTCTCTATTTTGTATTACGAAGCAAACCTTAATAGTAGCGCTTATCTCCTGATACCGTATAAAAAAGAGTGTAGTCTATTTATATCAAGCAAAGTTATTATATTCCCGCGGATTTTCTTGTTTAACGTACGGGAAAATCTTCTTGTAATCTTCCACAGCCTTCACCCACTGTCAACAATATGTTCCGTCCATGTGGGGAACATGGACGGAACATATTGTTGACCAGACGACCGACAGTTCGTCTTCCAGTCCTTGGACGTCACTCGGTCACTGCCTTACTCGACCTGCCACCACTGCACCTTGCCGGGTGTCCTACACAACTCCATTTAAGTTCCATAACTCGTTTTCCGATGTTGCAAACCTTCGTACGTCTTTTGGATCTCGACATTCGGAACTGGGTATTACAAGCCTTATACCAAGAATGGGACGTTCTGTAGCTCTTTGTGCAATTCTCACCCTGCACAGAGCCTCCTGCATGAGCGTCCACGTCTCAGCACCGTTGGTCATGGTATTCTGCCCGAATACACTGGTTTTACAGAGACTTTAGACATTGTGGAATTTTGACTGAATCTTTTTGTACCCAGATATTCTCTTCTATGTCATTGTTCAAGGTTCAAGCTCTACCTACACTCAATTTTATCAAAAAGGGTTCAGTGGTTTAGCTGTGAAACCGTTACATACAAACATGGATAGTAAAAACCGCTTTCGTATTTACTTCTGCGGATATTGATGTCGCAAGCTCGAACCGACGATGTACTAAATGGAATGGCTTTGTCAGCTACAGTATTCGCTATTCGTAGGCGAAGTGACAGTTTGGTCGTGCCGATCATTTATTTTGTGTAGCTACCTACCTACCCATCTTCTATCTATAGGGATGTTGCATTTACGACAGTATCTCGATCGGGTGTGTTTTAACCATCTATCAAAGTATAGTTCGATAGGTATCGCTGAAAATTGATGGTTCAGATGAAGCTTTTGTTGTGATATTGTTCTGGATGGATATCTCCATCCAGAACAATATCACGACAAAAGCTTCATGGTATCCCATAGGTTGAGTGTTTGTTAGGGATATATTGTCGAATCCATCTTCGTTCAAAGCCATTTTTTTTTTTTTTTTGTAAATGGTTAAAGGATCACTCTGAAAGAAAGCCAGTGAGCTGACTGAATCTTTCAATCCATTGTCTCAAATTTCTAAAGAGTTATTAATAATTTTAGATGTTGCAAAAGTTCCATTATGAATGATTCAAAAGTTATCAGTACCAGATGGACCGGCTTAATTTGATTCCTTTAAATGTTATTAATTGTATACCTAAAGTTTTAGAAGGTCATTCATAAAATGTCACAAATTAAACTTTAGAATCTAATATCAAATTGGAAAATTTGAGGTTTTTGTTAAATATTCCAATTTAAATCTTATTGGCATTAACTTTACTGTTTTTCTCTGACTTATCTGTTAAGCTAGGCGCTTTATTTTAAAATTAATAAGATTCTGTACCTACTTATTTTAAGACTTGATCATTTGCGATTATTACCCGACTGCGTCAGAAAGAGGGTTATGTTTTTCTTATAACCATGCCCAGGCCTCATTTGAGCTGTTAATTAATCTTTCATTGATTTTTAAAGTCTGTTTTAGAAGTTAAAATAAAAACAAATTAACGGTACTAACTACTGAAAAAATCCAGCCACTTTTCACTTTTTCCGGCATCAAAATATTCATTACAGCCCCTACAAAGGTCGAACCCTCAAACTTATCGAAGTGCATTCAAGAGCCGGAACTTTAACGTTGGAATTACCCCCAAAGATAGCCCTAATAACGTCTGTGCGTACGTCATTATGGCCCAGGTGTTCACCGCTATTTACCGCCCTACTTACTCGAGTGCTCACTGTGGGGGCGTAGTTCCACGCTTATGGATCGAGGGGAACCCGACCAGTGAGTACCGAAGTGCCGGCCCGCGCGGACGCCTCGCACTAGACCCTTACACCGACGAAACGAGACACACATACGTAATCGTCGACGCTAGAAAGAGACAACAGCAGCTCCCTTTTCAACAGGTCGTTATTGTAACTTCCACTAAATGGTGATTCCGTGCAATAATTCTTACTTCTGTTGTACTTTTATTAAATCGTTCGCTTAAACTTTTATGAGTTTGCAGTTATGCTTCGGGAATTACTTTTGCTAACGAATTTTACGATTATTTGATTTTAGTGGGGTTCTGTGTTTATTATTGTTCGAGAAGTTTGGGCTTGCTGTGGTATTAAATGGTGACACCAAAAAGTTTTGTTAACACCGCTATATATTAGAAAGTTACGCAGTTTCGAACGCAACAAATATATTACGTGCAGAAGACCAAATTTAAATAAAACCTTTCCAATTTTAAAAGGTACACTTAAAAAAAAACAAAAGAAAAATCTGGAACCTATTTATAGTGCAGATGTCGTAAGCAGTACGCTAGCCCGTATGTGTAGTACCTCCGCACCCACCTGATGATATGTGGCCACAGTCGTCCATTTATATCAATGAGGCGCGTATTTTGACATTTATCCTTTTCTTATCTCCAAACACTTTAACATTACCGCCGAATAAAATCTAAGGAGGTTTTATTCCTGAAAATACTTGATAAATGGGGGTCTTCAAGTTGATGTGATTGTGGATTCTGCAGGTGTCCACCCTATCATTTTTGTACTACAATCTTAGCCTGACAATTTTCTCTTCGACCTGCTTGACCTATTTCGCTGATAGTGGGTCTTGACAAATAAAGTAAGAAAATCGATGCGTCATTATCCTTCGTATATAAAGGTTCCTGTGTAATGGATTCCTGAAAAAAGGTTGAATAGGACAACTTTATTAAAAGATGTTATCATGATATGAAGAGCGTATGCCTCATTTTAAAAAGAAAATTAAATTAAATAGATTTATCCCTATAAATGTTTATCATTTAAAATAATAATATGAACATTTATATGGAAAAATTAGAAAAAGAATTAAAAAATTCGTCCGCAGCGCATCAAATTACACATTAAATTGGTGTTATTGCGAAAATACACTCACGATTAAAATTGGGTATTAATTGATATTATTGTTTATTAGAATTTGCCTTTACAACTGTAAATTAATTAAACCACGATTAATTAAGTATGA
Source organism: Gortyna flavago (assembly GCA_963669345.1). Taxonomy (NCBI): domain Eukaryota; kingdom Metazoa; phylum Arthropoda; class Insecta; order Lepidoptera; family Noctuidae; genus Gortyna; species Gortyna flavago. The sequence goes on along the minus strand of OY770129.1, from coordinate 5,272,230 downwards.
AAATCTGTTAATTTAACTGTGAATTAAGTCATTCATTCGTATTTCAGTTATTCATAGAAACATATTTATTTAAGTGAATACAAAGTTAGAAGAAAAAAATAAAATTCAAATGTTAATAAAGTCAAGTGCTTGGTGGTCATTACTTCAAATTGAGGAACGAGTGCATCTTCTAATTACACCGGAATTAAACACAAAGAGAATTTTATTTTACGAGCTCTTTGCGGTCATAAAAATTACCAAGATTTATTTGACTACTTTTAGTTTTATTTTATGACTTAAATTTTTCTTACAAAAATCTACATAAATAAAAATCAATGATTGTATATTTGTCCTCTATGCATTCTGAAACCATTGGTCAGATTGTAATGAAACTTTGGTAGGGGGTTCTGGGGACTCCTGTGAGGGTTCCTAATTATTAAAACATGGGAAAAATAACAAAAAAAATCTGATGTGGTACGAAGTTCGCCGGGTCAGCTATTACAAAATAATTGGTACCGTATACCACTAAGAAAAACACATAATTTTTCTAATAAATCAACCAGTTGCTATACCAAAATAGAAAATATCCAATAAATTGCTCCAATAAACTTAATAGCCTCTCAATATATTCCCCGTATTCAGTGCACCAAGCATTGCACTTAATTAACCAATTGAAACAAGCTACGAGCCTCTACGAACCTCTACGAGCGTGCTACGAGCTACACATTTCTGTAGCACTGCTACGCGATCTATTCATTGGAAGCAATGGAACTATTAACTGCAGTTGAAACACGTCGGCAGTATAAAACCTTTTTACTTAAATTAGTGATGGAATAAGTGGTGAATGGAGTTTCGTGTCTAATAAATTTGTGAGGGAATCTTCTTTGCATTTGGAGTAGAAGTTAAGTAATGAACTCTTGATGCCTTTAGTTTAAATTTTTATATGGGCTAAGAAAAAAAAAATATAAATTATTATGGAATACTTTATCATCGTCAATGCCATATTAACATAATAATAATAAAAGGATGATACTGTTAAGCATAGTTATCTCCAAAAACTTACGTCATTTTATTCGAATTCAAAACTCATTATATGAAATCGATTCTACATTATTTGGCGGTCACGCGATAATCGATTAACAAAACCAAACCACGAATTTGTTTCATGTTAAAATACTGTTTTACAAACTTTGAACATTAGCACCTAAGGGGTATTGTGTTACCCAGTAACTTTGTTATGGAGGCCAGATAGGCAGTGGCTCCATGTAAAATAGTGGTTTTCAGCTGTATCTGGTTAGGTTAGGTTAGAACTTTGGTTGGAACGACCATAACACGGTTGGGAAAAGGCTAGGCAGATGATGAAACTTTGAAAATTGTGGGTGAGTGTTTGTTTGGGTGTTATAGAAGGTCTTTAAAATTTTGAAAAACCATTTTTTTTACCTCTCAGTTATTCTAAGCATAAGGTCTCAAGAAATAGTTAGTCAGTGACTGCATTTACGAGTAATGCTCGCAATGCGCAGGATGAAATAATAGAACTCTGTTTCATGGAACACCACGCTACAAGATGGAATTACGCTGAAAACTAGAAACAAGACAAAAAATATAAAGATCCTGTATTGTAACTAACTATTTACACTAGGTACTAAATAAAATGACTAACTATAACTGTACAAATAAATAAAAAAAAAAAGGACACATAGGCGTCGTCACAAAAAATTGAGCTTTGCAAACAATAGTTTCGACGAGATATCAGACACACAAAAAGTGTTGTTTTCCAAGTGGGGTTTGAACTTGAGACTCGTAGCTCAGCAGTCAATCGCTCAGCCACTTAACCAACAGCACCATCAATATTTCAGCAGTTGAATATTTCGACTGACTCTCGCTCGGGAGCTTACATTCAACCCCTCTTGCACCATGTGTCTCTCAATCCTTATACATCTTCGTTCTACCAATGATTTATAGCCACCAGTCTACTAGAAGTACTTTTTGTGAGCGCAGTTACTAACAGTTTCTAAGACATTGTTGGTTGTGCTGCAATAATTCTTGGTGTCATGGACATGTGTAGGAGTAACAAAAAGCAGTGGCACTTCTAGTAGCATTATATTGGCCTTTGGTAAATGAAGGTGCAAGTTGGTTAGACAGTCACTTATTTATTTGACAAATAATACTGTATTGGTATTGGAACGTGTTCTTTGTATTTAAGAGAATTCATTTGGGATTTTAAAGTATCTACAAACGGATACACCGGCTGATTTTGTTTACCGTCTGGACAAAAACAGGGTATTAAAAGTGAAAGGAGTAGAAGCCTAGCACAGAAATTTCTTCTTTTTTTCACAAAAATATAAATTACTTCTTTTTGTAAAAAAAAAGGAATTTTGAAATTTAAATCGGGATGAATCAAAACGAATTTTTTGCCGCGGTTGGTCTGTGGATGGGTGACCATCTTTACATATCGAGACCCTTCCGTGCCTCGGAAAGCACGTGCACGTTAAGCCGTTGGTCCCGGCTGTCATTTGTGGATCTTTGACAGTCGTTACGAGTAGTCAGAAGCCCGAAAGCCTGACAACTAGTCTTACCAAGGGGTATCGTATTACCCAGTAACTGGGTTGTGGAGGTCAGATAGGCAGTCGCTCCATGTAAAATACTGGTATTCAGCTGCATCCTGTTACACTGGAAGCCGACCCCAACATAGTTGGGAAAAGGCTAGGCAGATGATGATGACCTAGTTCTAAAGGCCTGAATACCAAGTGAGAAAATCTCTTGAATTTTATGTCCGTGATTGACCAAAATTATAACCTCCAATCAGTAAATTGTATAACTCTCTGTAAAGCTTAAGAGGCTTTCGGAAAACTGAAGAGTGTAAGATACTAGCAACGTATAAAATATATTGCGGTTAACGGTTAAGGACAATTTATTTCGCCCAAAAAGGCAATGAGTACATAAGAGGAGGTCTGAAAATAGCACCGGTTACTGAAAAGTTATGTGAAAATTGGTTGACATGGTATGGGCATGTGATACGGAGGAATGAGGAAAATGTCGTGAGGAAAGTCTTGAGTATGAATGTCGATGGCTATAAGAGTAGGGGAAGACCAAAGAAACGATGGATGGACTGTGTGAATGATGATATGGTTAGAAAGGGGGTGACTACCGAGATGACAACTTATAGAGAAGTATGGATGAAAAAGACTTTTCGCCGACCACATATTAAAGTGAGATGAGGGCAGGAAAATGATGAGGAGGAAAAACATAATAATTGAGTTAAGCGACGGTTTCGTTGGGTTTTATACTAAAATTACCTATGTTTTAAAATACAGTTATAACCGTCATTGGTAATAAATAACTTACAATTTAAGAGCGTTTACGACGTACGGCATTTCATACAAACTTTCAAACCCTTGTTTTTCGAAATCCATAAACCGATTTTAAAGAAACTTCGTACGCCTAGGCAGGATACAAGGGTCTAAAAATTAAGAATATTTTCGAAAAATTGTGTTACAGCCAAATTAGACTGATTTTAAATTTTCCATAGAAACAGAGATTTCCAATTATCTATTTTTAAATAAGACATTTCGAAAATGTTCCGTACTTACTTTTTAGACCTTTGTATCCTGCTTAAGCGTATGAAGTTTCATTAAAATCGGTTTATTCATTTAAAAAAACAAGGGCTTGAAAGTTTGTATGAAATGCCGTACGTCGTAAACGCTCTTAAATATTAATCAGAACATCGTGCTTTAAATAGCCATTTAAAAGTTGCAAGTGATTTCAATTCCTTAATTACTTCAGTTAAGGAGTTGAGAATGAGCGACAATACGACAGTCTTTCTACCGTAGTTTGTCTTCGGTGCTCTTAAAATATCTTAAATTCCTTTAATGGAAATACGGGCTTACCTCGTATTGCAAAATGAGCTTGAAAATGCCAGATTATTTTTGCATTAAGCCAATAAGCCAAGGAACTTATTGATCAAATCCTTCTGATTTGAGACAGCCATTTCAGAAAAGGCTTCAAACGATGTACCTGGGTACTGGTACAAAATTATTATGTATCAAATTAAAGGTTTGAGGGACCATACTTTGGGGGCAACCTTTTGCCATTTTTGAACCTAGTCCGACCCTGAATATGTAATATTTTATTACGAAAATGGAATAAATTTGTAACAGCCATTCACAACTTACTTTTCATTTTACCAGAAGTCGTAAAGCACTTGTAATAAAAAGCTTTCAATTTGTCAGTCCAACAATATCCATTGCGGCGTATGTTTTATACAACTTGTTCACAACAATCAGCTTAATGCAATGAACATCATTGAAATATTAAAATATGAAACCTTTTCCATCGTGTTCTTCCTAGTCGTATTGATGATTCAATTTAAATAATTTAAAATGAACACATATATTTTAAATGACCTTTTTTTTAAGGATGGGAAATTTTCAAATGACCCCTCCCGCTCTGGGTGGAGCGGAAGCTTAGACCAGAATCAAGGATTTCAAGATGAGCCATGGTGGTTGGGACATTTCTACAGGCTCAACATAGCTTGAGCTAGATCGTGTTATGGACGGTACTCAACGCAAGCATTCGCTGCGTGAATTTGTTTTGCAAACATTCGTTGCAGTTACTGTTACGTCATTCGCGGAACAAACATTCGTTCACAATCACAACTATTACAATTTATGGTTTGTGTTTGCAATAACGTACAGGATAGGTACGTGACATTGTTCGAACATGAATTAACGTTTGTCGTGTAACAAAAGCACGCACAACGAATGTTTGCAAAACACATTCGTGAAGCGAATGTTCGCAGCGAGTACGATTCTTATACAGTATGTTAACTAACAGAGGGCGTTCCCGTTAACCCGCAATAGTATAGCATCCATACATGCTAAAAAAAATATTACCATTCGAAAACAAAATGTTTTTATTTTTTTTAATATTAAAATATTCACTAAAAGTGTTAAATTGATACGTAAAAGAAACACTCTGTACACGCGTACTTGAAGGACGGCAACGTCGCAATTTATTTATGAATGACGGGCTGCGTGTGCAGCGATCTAATTGATGTGCCTAGAACCGCCCCTTACCCCCGAATGTCCACCTAATTTTAGTCGGAACTAATCTCACGCGCTGACCGGACGCGCATTATTTTTGCATTGCAACATCTTGCGTCATTCGTGTGTGAAAAATGTCACGTTATCAGTTCAGTGCTCAGGAGTATGTGAACATGGTGCTCATTTATGCTGAGTGTAATTATGATGGTGCACGTGCTCTGAGGATGTATGCTGAGAGGTATCCCAATGCACATCAACCGCGGAATTCTCGTGTTATTGTGAGTGCCCTGGTGCGTATTCGTAACAATGAACCGGTAGTGCCGCGTCGTTCTGGTGGCCCCCGACCCGTGATCTCTGTGCGGCAAGAAGAGAACGTGCTAAGGCATTTTGAGGAGGAGCCCGGTTCAAGCACTAGAAGAGCCGGCCGCCTGTTAAACATGAGTCACGTCGCAGTCTTTAAAATTTTAAAGAAAAACAAGCAGCATCCGTACTCACTTCAAAAAGTGCAAGGTCTGCTTGGTCCAGCTGACTTCGAGCGCCGGTTAACTTATTGCCAGTGGGCACTGCAGCGATGCGCGGAGGACACCCACTTCATCGAAAACGTCATTACTCGGCCGCTGTGTGCAGCATAACTGTCTAATACTCTTTAATTTTAATGTTATTGAAACGTAGCTCAGATAGGTATGTACATGAATTTATGTTTTTTTTACTTAAGTACTATGTTTGCGAATAGGTCCTTCCAAGCCTAATGTGCCTCAGTGACGCGTTCCTTTGTCAGCCGGACATTTGAGACGGGTTGTTAAATGTTATTGCTAAAACTAAACATACTTATGTACATAAATGTTTAATTTTACTGATAACAACCCGACGACGTGTATTTCTAATTCACTAAGCCGCCTTTATTAAAGTCGCCGCTCGCCATTCGCCATTTAGTGCGGCGCGCGGGGGCCTGCGCGGCCGGTTCGCTCGGCTTCGTGAGAATTCGTGAGACGCTCGGCATCGTGTGCGCATTGCGCGTGACGTTGCCGGTTTGGGCAATGCTAGTACGCTAGGTACTGTTACGCGCTACTATTTTGATTTTAAACAGGAGGTTTCGAATCTATTGTCAATTAATTATTTTTTTGAATTCGGATTATTTTATGCGCATTTTCCTATGCTGATATTTTTATTTTAATCCATTAATGATATAGATTAACCAGTTTAAGGGAACGCCCTCTGTTATTTAACATACTGTATAATACTAGCTTCCCAGCCCGCGGCTTCGTCCGCGAGGTATGTCGGTAAAAACTATTCTATTTCCTTCCCCGGGATGCAATCTACTCGTATCTTTCTGCTAAATTTTATCGAAATCCGTTCAGTGGTTTAGGCGTGAAAAGGTAACATACAGACAGACAGACAGACCGACAGAGTTACTTTCGAATTTATAATATTAGTATGGATAATTGCCGAATGCATGAACTTGAAGTTGAAAACTGTGATTGCCATCAAAATATAGCCATGCATTACACACTTTTACATTTTTTATGACAAAACGCGCGAGCTGGCCCAAATGGTTTCCATTGCAGTTGGAAACTGATTACAAATTTAAATGGGATTCGTATGGTAACACGTATCGAGTGTGGGCGGCTTAGCCATCCTTATTTTCAACTTGTTTTGTGCTCTAAAATACTTTTAGGTACGGCTATATTTAGAAGCCGCGGTCTATTTTTTTACGGAATACGGGGTCGCTCCATCAGTCACTACTTAGCTAATTTATAATTAGATTAGATTATTTTTAATCACGGACTAAAGCATCTCGCATTTTTTTTTTTGTGAATTTTAACATCATCTCTCATAAGTCCGTGCTTCTTCCATATACGCAGGTACTTATATATAAATAATACAGTAAAAAAAAATCCATCTCTGATGTACATTGAACCGTAAAAGATTAATAAAATAAGTCAACATAATCTTTCACGCTTCGCCAATTCCCGCATCAGCAAACATTTATTCGGCGAAGTACGTCAGAAAAAAATAGCATTAACACACTCGTACTTGTTGAATACGTCGGCAAACATTGATAACGTATGCTAAATATATTCATACTCTCACCGACGTCTCTGGAACAGGGAAGTTTCACGGTGCACAGATTAAAAGAAGCTCGTCCCGTATATGTTATCCTGGTACTTTGAGTTCTTCCAGCGTATTTGTTCTTTGCGAATTAGATTAGAATTTATCTTTAACTTTACCTTAGTAGTCAGCGGTTACAAAGCGAACCTACTAAAAGTTTATCAAGGGGCAGGGCCTTTAATTTGTTAACAATTTATCTTGTCGAAGATTTAATTATGAGTTATAGTTGTTACTTGGTTTGATCAACAGGTGAAATGTGATTTAAGAGCAGATTCATTAATCAAACTTCAGAATACATGGGTCTGTAGCGATTAAAATAATACAGGGCGGCATCACAATCTGTTACCACGAATGCAGTGCATGATTCTGACCCCTGTTGTTTTTTTTTTTTTTTTTTATAATCGACTATTAATGTCTTGAATCATGTGCTGAATTCATGGTTTCAGTTTGTGCGTCGATGCCTCACTGAATGTTAATCATCATCTGCCTAGCCTATTCCCAACTATGTTGGGGTCAACTTCCAGTCCAACCGGATTCAGTGAATATCAGTACTTTACATGGAGCGACTGCCTATCTGACCTCCACAACCCAGTTACTGGATATATGAATATTAATATATTAATAAAAACTCAAATGAACCCTTTCAAATAAGTTTGTGATTTAATCAAATAGTAGGGTTTAACTACACGCGTTGCGATCGTCACACCTAAACCAGCCCTTGAATGAATTGTTTTCTCTATATTGGTGTCTGTGAACAATACGCCAAGGCTTATTAGCCTTGGCGTTTATACCAGCAGTCTAATATGTCTACCGGTGCCATAATGACCCGGATACATTTGATAACGCCCATCACTTTGATGTCCCACCTTGCGGTAAAAGTATGTCTAATTAAGTCCATTGTATGAGGACTATAGGAAACAAAGGAAGAATGACATGAAAAAGTAACACCATTAATCTGTGTACCTAATGATGACGTCACAGTGGCTACGAACTACCCTCGTAGAAATCTCTTGCTACAATAAGATAAAGGAAAGTCAGAGTAAAAAAATGTTGGAAATGAATCGTACAAACAAACTAAACCGAATTTAATGAACTTTTGAATGCAAAAAGAGAACATAACTTCTTCCATAGGTACTTACTCATACTATAAATGCTAAAGTAACTCTGTCTGTCTGTCTGACTAAACGTATTTAGATTGGTACGCACGGCTACACATCAAGCTATACATTTCCAGTTTTAGCTGACCTCGCATTGTATAGGTTTTTCGTACAATCAGAAGTCAGCTTATACTGGTTATGTATAGCTTGATGTGTAGCCGTGTGTACACAGGTAAACTTGACCGTCCTGGTCGATTATCTGACCAGCTCGAAGGATATTATATTTTTTTGTTATCATCAGAATGCGTACATTTGCGAATGGTTGTTATTAGTCGTGGGGACCATTTTGTCCGGTCCTCCTTTTCACCAATTGTTCCAGCAATTGTTTTTATGTAATCTTACTTAGTTTGTGTATAGAATGAGTAATTGACAGCTACTTATGTGATGTGTCTTTTATACCCTGTATGTCACATACTTAAAGACAGCAATTAACGGTAAAGTACGACAGCTGGTATGTCTAATTCATAAAAAATTCACATTTTCCAATCTTTGATTTATTTATATCTTTATAAGCTTCCTTCTTCTTTAATTTATGTGTCTTATAACTTGTATAGTATAATCAGCCTATAATGTTCCCACTGCTGGGACACACGCCTCCTCTCGGTGAGAGGGAGTGGGCCGTAACCCACCACGCGGGCCTTGCGCGGGTTGGTAGATGTCACATGTCTTCGATTTTTTGGTGGTATGGCGATTTCCTCACGATGTTTTCCTTCACCGTTTTGAGAGCAGTGGTGATGAAATAATTAACACAAAGTAAAGCACCTGTTTGACTTCTAATCTACGACCTACAACTCGTAAGTCGCGGCCGTTACCACTACGCCATAAGTTGTATGACGATTTTAAATTACATTAAATAACCATTTGGTCGAAGAAGGCAAACCATAGCGTGTCTATTACTGCAATATCCTTTTTTCAACGATGTCAGCTAGTATCAAAATAAAAGCAAGCCTTTCCACGCTGATAACAAAATATTTTCATCGAGTATACACCCGTTATTCATAAAAATACCCTTAGAAAAACTCATAAATCTTACCTGTCCTTATCATATTCCATATTCTTTTCATTATAAAGACGGCCATCGATTTATAGAGCGAAGTGGCTATAGATAAAACTGAAGAACTTTTTATGAATAATTTTGTTTACAGAAAAGACAAACAAATTTTCAAAGTGTTAAGTGTTCAAGTTGATTGACTGAAGTTTTGTTAATGTCTTAGTTTTGTTAGTGTGCTTGCAACTAAAAGTTCACCATTATCATCATTTCTGCACGGAGTTATCCAATGTCACTATGCGACTATACAGGGTGCATTTGTTTTCAAGCCAGTGTGTCACATCACGTCTGTGAAGTTTTGTCAGCTAATTTAATTTGACCCTGTATATTCTGATTCTATGGGTCCTAGAGAAAAACTGAGCTTTTATTTTATTAAAAATGTTGTTCCTCTCTTCGTTTGTCAAGTGTCTATGACCAATTAAAAACTAATAGGTACTGGCTAGTAGGCTACACGTGACAGAAGTGAAACTTCTTAAAAAAATAATAAGAGCGTTTAGTGTGAGATTCAGAGAGAGTTATATCTTTATTCTCTCTCATGTAACGAAATGTGCCTTAACGAAATGTGAACTTGAAATTTCACTTTTAATTCTCGTCCAATTATCGAACCAGTGCGTAAGAAGTTTCACTTTATAAAAAATTACGATCTGTAAAAGGCCTTAATAACTAAGAGTTACTGATTGTAAACTCTTGGTTTCGCCCTAGATTAATCTTTTTTACCGTAATTGTCTTTTCCGTTGATAAGATAATCAGTTGCAGACTTAGGGCGGGTTGTTTCACGTCCACTTGATGCACGCGTATCCGTCAAAAATGGCGCTAATTATTGGCACACCAATAAAAAGCGTTGTTACAAAATTATGACCTTGCCGTGCGTCAAATAATAACGAGTACGTAATCGTTAATATTTGCCATAAGTATGTTACGTTAACCAACCGTTTGACACAACTGGCCGTTACAGTCTACAGTTACAGTATTTGGCACCATGCCTTGTATCTTAATAATGGCATAATCACCTAGGTATTCAGTACAAGACAGTTCTGCCTACCTGTTCGATGATAACAAGCATCATTGTTAATAATACAAGCCAATAAACCATCGCACATAAAATTACCAAAATTTCCGTCTAAGATTCATTCATTAATATTAAAAGCGACTTAGAACAGAATACGTTATTAGTTTGCAAGCGATGCTCAAGATTCAACGTCGTATTTAATTGACGAAGATACTATTTCGAACAAGCAACTCATTACAGTGCTCTTTCTAATTACTGTTGCCCTGGTACCTACACAGAGCTTGTAAAACAGTACTGGATTTAGGTATTCAGTTGTTGCAGTTCTGGGAAACCAGTTATCTGAACTAAGCTTTAAAGTAGTTTGGAAGGTATATTGTTTTCATTGCGTTCTGTGTTTAAGTTATAGAACTTATATTGAAGACTGTTACATTCTTACACACAATTACACATGTTAATTTATTATCATTTGATGTGTCTTGGGGTTTGCCTTTGATTTGGGCTTGTCGCTAAGTAATAACAGCTGCATGAGTCGATTAATCAGGTCGATCGATCAGGTTAAGCTACGCTTGCTGCGTTTGTTCTGTGGATTGGTGAACATCTTTACACACCGAGACCCCTACGGGTCTCGGATAGCATGTTAAGCCGTTGGTCCCGGCTGTTATTCGTGGATCTTTGACAGTCTGACAACTAATGAAAACTTACCAAGTGTATTACCCAGTAACTGGGTCAGATAGGCAGTCGCTCCATGTAAAATACTGGTATTCAGCTGCATTCGGTTAGACTGCAAACCGACCCCAACATAGTTGGGAAAAGGCTAGCCAGATGATGACATCATGGAGCGACACTTCTCCTTGACTTCGAAACCCCAATTAGGTACATGGGCAAAACTGATATCCTAACTGCTCTCCATACCAGCACACACGTATATTATTTATTTCTGGCGATTAACTGTCAAAATCGGTTAGTTAGCATTAAAAAATATTTAAAGGACAGGATTTGTTATTATCAAAATAAAGTCGAAATACATGTGCTATTGCCAAATACAATTTAAAAGTAAACGCTCCATAAAATAGAGGTGGTAATCTACTTATTAAAAATCTTAAATTCATTCATTCATTCACTAACAGACAACGCACAGCGTAAACCGCTGGGTCCGTAGAAGTAGACATTTTGTACAAGAGTCCTAAGGGACTGAAAGTGAGCAATAAGAAAGAATTTCTTAACATTCATCCCCTAAAGGGGTAAATAAAGAATGAAAGTTTGTCATTCTTGCCGACGGGAAATCTCATCGGGCTCACGGATTAACCTCTCAAGCTCCGGTAATGAGACACAATTGATTTTCTACTGTTCGTTGACCAATAGGTCACGCGCGGAGCTTGACGGGTTTATTCACCTAACCTGACTAAAACTATTAACAAACAAAATATTTCGTCGAAAAATTTCTCCGCAATGACTGACAAAGCTGCGTCTAGAAGCATGAAATTTTACAACAAGAGTTCCATTCCTTATAATGAAAAAGAATACTAAGGAAGGATTTTGAAAAATTCGTCCCGTAAAGGGGTTATAAGGGGATGAAAGTTTGTATTGAAGTTCGTAATTTTCACCGCTGGCAATCGCCATCACGCATGTGGCTTGTTTGTGATAAAATACAATCTTTTATTTTATTCCTTTTGTATTTTTAGTCAGCCAGTAGGTATTGTTCTCAACAAAACAAAATGCTGAATATATGCACAGCCCAGGAATTCGGGAAAATGCAGTCCTGTGTGATTGTTCGCATTTCGAAAATGCGCATCATTTCCTATAGTATGTGATGCTTTCGTAATTTAAATTCTCGCGCTGAGCGGCTATTTATCATTCGTCGAAATCATTCGAACCGACTTGTTACCATGTCGGAAGTATTCCCTAACGAATGGAAGTTCACTAACTACTGATAGATAGCTCCATTCGTGACGAATGAAGGTCCCTATAGGTTTACATAACACACATTACAGATGATCAAATAACAGCTACCGAATAAATGTATAGAGAACTCACAATCAACATAATATCGTTACTATCGAAAGAGAAAATCGAGTGAAATTGAAATCGAATAGCAATATTTTGTTTGACAAACTTAATAGACACAAATATTGTTACATGATTGCATTGACATTGACATCTAGGTATTGTGTATACGCGAAATTGTCCTATACCTGACCCGTTTGACGTCCTTCAAAGACTTTGTTTCGCATGAATTATTCAACAAAAACAAATAAATATATTCTCACGAGTCCCGAAGTACCGTGTGGTACAATAAATGTAACAAAGAGATATTTTTTAGATTGAACGTGGGACGGACTTGATGTCGCTATAATATGGAATTCTTGATAGATGGGTTATATTGCCCATAGGTACGCGAAGGGTAGAGGTTTATTAACCGGTTGAATGTCATAATTACATACACAATTAATAAACCATTGTGTCTCGCGTAGATCTACGTTAAATGAAGGGTTAGGGCCCAGAGTTACGATTATTAAGGGTGCACAATGTTTATCATGGGTTGTGCATGTGCATACCGCAAATAACAATAATTTTGCAATTTTTTTTTTTTTCAAGGACCTATTTGTACTGTATTCATATTCATCATCATTATCGTCCTAAAAAATAAACGAAAGCTACGACAGTAAACTAAGGGTATAATTTGTTTAATTTTGTTTTACACGATTTTTCTACAATAATTGTACAGAAATTAACTTATGAGGTTGACTTTACTTTTTTTCTAGCCTACGCTGTCCTCCTGTCTTGTGAAACTGTCTGTGTCCTGGGGAAAGACCTCCCTCCACTTTTTCCATCTTTCGCAAGCTCACTTTCGAAGAACAAACGATAAATATAAGTTTAAATTAATTGATCATAAAAATAACACCAAAAACAAATAACCCGTGTGAATAATCATTATAAAAAATCTCACAAAGTTATAATTCAATTATCAAAGCCCTGTCTAGTCGTACATAGATCTGTGGTCGAGCAACAAGTAAGGTCGTAACGACCTACATTTGAGCACGCCCTTTCGATATAAAATGTCACCCCGAGTTACATTCGAAGCTAGTGCTTTATAACCTGAGCAAACGGCGACGGGCCAAGTAAACAACATGCCTAATTAAATGGCCGTAATTTGTTTGTACAGACAGACTAAATATCTTGGCGAATAATGGCATTATTGTTAAAGTAATTTGTGTGCAATGCCTAAGATTACTATGATGAATGAAGGTTAGAATATGATGAATAGGGAGTTGAAGAAGTTGATATTTAGGTGTTTTAAAGATAAATTATAATTATTTAACTTGACAACCTTTTTATAACCTGCTGTTGTAAAAAGCAATTACCACCTTCATCACGGTCCAAACTAATAGGGTCATTTATAGTGAACAAATCATTATTTCAACTGAAAGACGTCCACTGCTGGACATAGGCCTCCCCAAGCACCACCATTTCGACCAGTTCAGTGCATATAGTGAACAAATACTGGTAACCAATAGGTACCATAAGATATGTCTTGAAAAGAAGTATAAGTACCTAATGTTGATATATTCTGTAAAATTCTCATTGTGAAAACTTAGGTGAAGTGAGCTGTCAATATTGTCAATCCTCAGGTGAAATGACAGCCCACTTAGTCCCGAAGTCACTTCACGTCACGTCCAAGTTTTCACTTGAGATTTTACACAATATTGGCTGCGTTGATCAGAGACTTTTGCAAAACCGAGACATACTACGCTCTGATTCAAATAATATAGATTATGTTTAGTAGGATGATAATAATATAGGTGATAAACAATCTGGGTTCGCGTGGCATAATACCACCCACTCCCTCTCACCGAGAGGAGGCCTGTGTTTATGCAATGGAAACGTTAAAGGCTGAATAAGCTATTAATATTTGGTCAATAAAAATAAATTAACACCAACAAATTAATAGTTTGAAGGAGACTAAACGAGACACGATAGAAGTTTTATTGTTATTACGTCGAGGGGCGTTAAGAAGTGTCCCGCAAAGTGCTAAATCAAGTAGTTGGTAATTAAGACAAAATTTTTATCCTACTACACCGACATGCAATGATGGAGCGATAAACTCTTAACAAGGTAGTATGAAGTTAATTAGCAAAGTTACTTATATCAGGCACGCGGTTGTTAGCAGGTGGAGGCTGTGAAGCTTCACTGTACACCGCATCGAGTTCCAAACAAACTTCACATTCATGTTTTAAATATACATGAAATGTGCGTAAATTATGCATTGAAAAGAGAATTTCTGGTGTTTATTTTGGTATTAGTGGGTTGGAAAATGTTTTTGAGTTTGTGCAGGGAATGTCAAATGTTTATTTGGGAGATCTATATTAGGAAGTGAAAAAAACGGATCGGAAACGGAATTTTAAAAGTATTTCTGTCTTGTAGTGTTCCGTTACTTTTTTTTCCTAGTCTTCTTTTTATTTTTGGGTCAAATCGCCCATTCTCCTTTGTAGATACAAAACATATTTTATAATTTGTTTTAGGATAATTTTGTATAAATAAGCGTCGATAGATTTTGTCGTTTAATTTTAATGAAAGTTAATTCCGTTACTTAGGTGTAATTATAAATTGATATTGTACGCCGTTAATGGCAAACATAGTGTACCTACCAATACATATATTTACTATGTTTGTACGCCTGACACAGGTCCTCACCGGACACGGATGTTTCGGGAGGTTCCTGCACATCATCAGGCGGGAGGAAACGCCCGGGTGTCACCACTGCGAGGATCGCCCAGAGGACACGGTGGAGCATACGGTGGAGGTCTGCCCCGCTTGGGCGAAGCACCGCCGTGTCCTCGTAGAGGCTTTCGGCAGCGGCGGCGACCTCTCGCGCCCGGCTCTGGTTCAAGCCATGGTCTGGAGCGAGAGGGAGTGGGAGGCACTCACCTCCTTCTGCGAAGCAGTCATGCTAGCGAAGGAGGTGGCGGGATGGGTGAGGGAGAGAGCCGAGAGAGCCGCCCATCCCAGCCGCCGCGGGAGACGCCCCGGGCGTCGGGAGCCGCGTGACGATTCCCGGCCACCGTAGGCGCGGGCCTGCGGACGGCGAGTAATGGGTAGCTCGCCATTCGATCAGGACCAGGCCCTTGCTGGACGGCGCGTATGTGTTCCACGCGCGCCTCAAAGAGATGTCAGCATCGAAGGAGGGGCCCGTCAGGGCAGAAGCGTGTCGGGGCAGCGGGATTGTCCGAAAGGGTTACCGCTATCTCGGAACATAAAGGGCTAAGGAAGGAACACAGATTGGTTTTAGTCAGTAAGAGTCTGACACTCCCTTCCGCTTCACCCAGAGCGGGAGGGGTCATTTGATGACTTCCAATGCTTAAAAAAAAAGTGTACCTATACATTCTATTTACAATACCTATGTTTACACAAACCTAGGTTTAACAAATAAAAACTTTGACTTTTCCGGGCGATGGTACTCTTCCTCGCTGTTTTTTTTAGAATGGCTATCCTTAGTTTCTAGTTTAGAATGGCTATCCTGTTGCTATTTCCATGTAACAGAGCACTAACAGCATGTCAATATGCCTATCAATATGCTAAATGTTGTGATTATAGCAACATCGACTCATCCTAACGAATACAGTCAAAGTGAAATCGTGACTGATGTAAACTTTTTAGGGATCCGTACCCAAAGGATGCCTACGGGACAATATTACTTAGCCGACGCTGTCCGTTTGTACCTACGTCCGTCCATCCCTTCGTCTGTCTGTCAGCGTAATTTCTACGGTCTACCTACCTCCTCGTATTACGTAATATGGTAAACCGTTGAAATTTTCAGTTTGTTTTTCTATTGCCGCTATAACATTTAATAAAAATAAAATAAAGTTAAGGGGGTCTTCATAAAAGAAACGTGTTTTTTTCAGCGTTGTTTGCCTTGTGGTGCGGAACCTTTCGTGTGCGAATCTTTTTAACTTTCGTACCTGTAAAATTATATAAGGATTATCCATCAATAGCATACCAAAATAGACTAAATCTTCAAGTTTACACAGACAACAAAGAATTAATTGAGTTTACCGGTAGCCATCGATTCGTATATCGTTAGTTTTATGTTAGTTTTGCATTAGTTTTACGTTAGTTTTACTTCAGCTTACCCAAGTAACCCTACAACTTTCGGGCATACAGCAAAACGGTAATCAGGTACACCTACCCGGTAATGTAAACTTTTCTCAACAAATTATTTATTTATTTACTTTTGTTTTCAAGTTTTACAAAGGGTTTCATTTATATTATACGTTTTGTTTGTATTTTGACGTCGGTATAATGTCAATGTTTATGGCACGGACACATCGTTTAACTTAGTTAAAACGCGGTTTGGATTAAAAAAGTAATTTTCTGAAGAAAAACTACTTTTATCCTTTAAAAAAATCCATAGCGAGGTATTCTTTGCGCACGTATAGGTACAGTTAGGATCAAAAAGATTTATAGAAATTAGCACCCCGACGCGACGCGAACATAATACGTTCCAAAGAGATTGGAGAATTTGCGCCGTTTGAGATTTTCCGCACTCACCATGCTTGTAAGATGGGATGATAATCATTTATTTCAAATATGGTACAGTGGGCTGCATCAATTGGGTACCCCCTTGAAAGCATTTAGCAACTGGGATAGGATACCCAATTGATGCAGTCCACCGTACATTAAGGTCTTAAGTATGTAATATTTAGATAATAAAAAGCTCAGCAACATGCTTAAAATAATAATATGTACAAGTATATAAAAAGGGGAGGGGGGGTAAATAATCTATGGGCATCAAAAAATTCATCCGCATCGCTGTCGCTGTCGCTGCTGTTTAATTGTTTCCATTTTTGGCAAATAAGTCGCGAAACATTAGAATTATGTGCTTAGCTTAGTTACAGTTTGAGCGTCACATCCTATATACATGTCGCGTGAAATAAAATAACTGCCGAGAAATTCCACATACCAACTTGATTGATTAGTACAGAAAAAAAGCTGAAACAGACCGACACCTGACGCACCTAAAAATAGCTTTGAAAATGCCATCAAAATGGACGTCAAACGAAAGGTCGACTCGATAACGGGAAAAATAGTCTGGAACGTTTTATTAATCTTGCTTGCATCGCACCGCCCGCCATCGGCACTGGCTATGTTTACATTGGCTGTATACTGCACAATGTCTGGTTCTGAGATGGTAAACGAGTGAAAAATGTAGGGGGATAAATTGACATGAATTTTTGTTAAATTATTTTGACTGCCTCATGGATTGATTTCTCATTGATCTAGAGGTCGCAAACGCTACCGCTGAGCAGAGATCCTAGGTTCGATTCCCATGCCGGACAAAGTGTGGGTTTTTTTCCATCTGTTATTTCTCAGTAACAGACTGCAGTCTGAATGTGTGCCGGATAGGTAATAGGTTCGCTTCCTATTACATGGGACCATAACTGACGAAATGTCGGTGTACTGTAGCCTTAATAGTACACCGACATTTCGTCAGTTATGGTATGACAGAAGTGACCTATAGTCAGTCTATATGTCGACACCTCTGTCTAACACTCGGGAAAAACAAGCATGATTTTATGGGATATATTTTGAGATTGAATTTTATAGACGTCCTTGGTATCGCGTTTTTATTATTCAGGGTAAAATAAGTTGTTGAGACGCGTCGAAACATAGTAAAATTGGCACATTGACGTCGTTTGCCATCCCTGGTCAAGTATGACAGTAAGGTATTGCGTTTTAATATGACAATGAGCATTATCGCCCACTTGCACTTTATTATTACAGTCATGATCTTCTTACCACTGCGCAGGATAAAAACAACTTGAATGACGGTCAAGGTCTTTGCCGGGCTCACATCAAAAAACTAATAAAAAGAGATATCTGCATATCTGGGTTCTGGTTCCTGTTCATCAAAAAATATATATAATTTGGACGTAGCTAAATGATCTTTTAAAGATTACTAGATACTCAACTATTTAAATACTCATTACGGCAGAATATTAATTATGATGACTAAAACAACATAACATACATAATCAGCCAGCTCAGCTCAGCTATAATGTTCCCACTGCTGGGACACAGGCCTCCTCTCTGTGAGTGGACACTCCCTCTCCCCGAGCGGCCCATTGGGCGTAATTCTCCAGTCAGTGCGGGATGGTACTGATAGTGTTGGACTAAACAATTCAGTTACACATACTATTATCGCTGATTTGTTTTTGAATTGTTTACACAAACAGAACCGAATGAAAATGTATGTTTAGAGCAAACCTAGAGTACTAATGATTTATTATCATTCCACGTAAATTAAACAAAATGAGGAGTGAACTGAAATACCTGTTAAAATATAAATAGTTAATAGGAAATAATTTGAAGTATAATGAACATTAATTTTGCCCGCATGTAAGTTTGGTCTGTGGCCTATTTAAGTAATCAACTACATTATAATACTGTTTTAAATACGGGCAGATTGTCTAAATTACGTCGTTGGAATACCTACCTATAACATAATATAATCAGCCTATAATGTTCCCTGAACTGGGATACAGGCTTCGTGAGGACTACAATCTAGCACGCGGCCCCAGTGCGGGTTGGTAGATGTCACATGTCTTCGAATTTTTAGTTATTCTACATATTTACGATGTTTTCCTTCATCGTTACCTATGCCATAGACATAATATGTGGGAAAACTCTTCGTCTCAGTAAAGTCTAAATATCTCAAGACATTTTTTCGAAACAAACTCAATTCGCCTTGCTTGTGTTTCACCTTCACCGCACCTGTTGAAGATCGCGTTGCTGAGTAATGCTGACTAACTCTCAGTGATCCTTCGATTATTGATTGACAAACGAGACAGAACAGCCGATCATGGTGAAAAAGGTTCTTTTGAGAAACCTTTTTGTTAACGTTTTATGTTTTCGCCTGTATCTAATTCTTATCTCTTCACAATTATTTTACCTCTGATTTTGCAACACTGTCAAAACCACAGTGATCTTTATATTCGTTAACTATTGAGTTCGCTATTGAGTTGCTACCACTGCCTAGTCTTTCAAAGTCACAGTGATATTTATTGTTGTTATAATAAGGTTGCTTTTAGGTAACTGCTGCCAGAGCTAAAATAATTATGGAAAGACTGTACGTGTACAATTAAGGTACAAGGATATTTTGGCGCATGGCCAAAATCGGAACTAACGCCATCTTCTTTTTCAATACAATTTTTATGGCAATTTCACAAATGTTTACCAACAACGACATACGATCCTTGTAGCACTATCACTTTTACTTCTTCTTTAAACATTCCGATACTTATTTTTAATAAGTAGCTAGTGGTTTAGTTTTACTATTCTGGTTAAGTATAGTTCATTATAAGTCCATGAGTATGGAAAAAAGGTCCCAGCTACCAGGCCATTAAAATAATATTAAAAAAAAAAAAATGTTAGAGTATAGTTTATATTTACATACTGCCTACTGTTATTATATTCAGTAAGTGATACTTTCAATGGCTGTAGCAATCGTAAAACATAACTTTCAGACAACCAAACTCACTTTCTCAATAGGGATTAAAACATCCGCGATTATACCCCATTTGAAAACTAATCATAAAACGGAATCACATAGCATTGATTGACGAAAACACGCGTGACCTTCCATGTGATTGAGGTGGAGCATTTTAACGACCCTTGTCCCAATGAGGACATCACTCTCCATTACGAAATGCCGGCATTAAATATGTATTGCGAAGAGGTCGATTATTAACGCGGGTAAAAATTATAAAGGAAAAATATCAGTGGGTAGGTAGGTTTTTGTTGGTCTTTATTTTTAAACCACCAGCAGCTGCAGCGCCTATGCCACATTGTGTTATGAATCCCCATAAAAATCTTAAACTTGAGGATGCAGCGCTGTAATCGCTCTATATTTACGCGACGGTTCAACAATGTATAGTCCTTCAGACCGTATTTCGGCCATGACGGCAAATCTCAAAGGTGACTAGCCTTCTCAGTGGGAGATATTATACTGCATAAATGTGTGCGCAGACACAGGTGCACTCCATCTTCCCTCAGTCTGATGGGACGGCAAGTAATCCGACACGACCAGAAAGAGATCAGACGCAGGCTTTACATACTTTCCAAGGCATGGTGAGGTCTCGGTATGTTGGATGGTTCACCCATCCGCGGAAAAAAACCTCGGCAAGCGTAACTTAACCTGATCGATCGACCAGTGCGGCTGTTATTACTAAGCCACGAGCTGTGTGTCCAGTAAATTAATTTATATATTATATATGCAAGTAACTGTGTAGGTAGGTATCATACCAAAATAATGGCCATATCTAATTTTCTCGACTCTTAAAGAGAGAATTGCCTTTTTACGAGACAAAATGGTAGTTTTAGACAGGTCGACTGCACGGGTCAAATGATTAAAGCTTCTTATAATTCAATCGTACCAGCCTTCAAGCCGAGAGTAATTTACAGCATATTTTCCGGAGTCCCGCTGAAAATAAACGGGCAATCGGTAAAGTTTCATAAATTTAACTTTTGTCACCGTGTTCTGTCCGGTGATGCTGTGTATAATAAACTCGGATGCGAAAATGTATTTAACTTTTAGTCAAAATTGATTTTATGGATGAGCAATAATGTGTGTGCAATTTGTCGAATATATAATAGGTAACATAATATTTGTGATGCGTGAAAACGAACGTATAAAATGAAATGGAACGTTCTTACGGAATTATAAAGGGAAATTTGCAACCACATAACACGCTGTCCAGCACAATCCGGAGAATTTTAAAAGAAAATCATATTCCAATGCTTCATGTTTGAAAAATTTGTCTGCTTGACAATGTATGTAAATAACGCAATGAATATTTTTGAATTGACAATATGAATGGCATTGTGATTGTGAGTAAAAATAGAAATAAGGAAAAATGGAAATCAGGTTTATGATAAATGCTTGATAATACCTGATATGAAACTAAATCCTTCCAACGCTGAGCAAAAAAATAAGAAAGTTTGAAAACAAAAATCTATCTTACAAAATTCTTCTGAATGAAGGGTTTTATAAGAACATTTTAGTGAAAAAGTGCCACTAGCATGCAGTAACAAAAAAATTTAATTCAAGATGGCACCGCTTTCACTCTCACCGCACCCTTAGGTACCAAGTACTTACAATGAAATCGCTATCTTATTTATTTTTCATCATAAAACGGCATATTAAAATGTTTGTTTATTAACGCCCTTGGATCTGTTATTTCGCCGAATTTATGTTTCTGCCGAGTTTAGACGAATGTTTCGTTTATCAACAATGTTTTAATGTATGTTTGTTGGGTTTTATTGAGTTGAAATACGGTCAGGGAAATTAATTGTTCATCAAATTTACACAGTACATCAATTTGTCCAGTTATAGCCATTTCTCTCAAAGAAGACATTGTTTGTAATTTATTTAAACAGACAATTTGTGAAATGTTTATTTATGTGAGTAGATCTTTTAAGACACTTTTACGCGTTAATATTTTGATGGTCAATATTTAAAAAACTAGATGGCGCCGGCATTGCCTAGCTTTCTGATCCCTGAGAAGAAATGCCGAAACAAACTCAGAGGTTGTGGTCTCTTTTAACGTCCGAACATTATATCATTACGAAAAGTTATTAGTCTAACAATTTCCGTTGGAAGTCAATACATACCAAGACCCCACCGTGCCTCGGAAAGCATGTTAAGCCATTGGTACCGGTTGTCATTCGTGGATCTTTGGCAGTCGTTACGGGTCGTCAGAAGCCCGAAAATCTGACAACCAGTCTTACTAAGGGGTCTCGTATTACTCAGTTACCTACTAGGTTGTGGAGGTCAGATAGGCAGTCTCTCGAAGTAAAATACTAGTATTCAGCTGCATCCGGTTAGACTGGAAGCCAACCCCAACATGGTTGGAAAAAGGCTAGACAGATGATGATGATGAGTCAACTCGTTTAACAATTAATTTCACATTAAACATTTTTAGATGATCTATGAGGATAATAAAACTAACTGGATATCCATTCCGTGGGTTCGAGCGTAAAGCGGGAATATCGTTACATACGCGTAAAGGGGCTTTAGTTTTTGGGGCCGAAAAACCAAATAATAATTACCATCTACTATTCGGCATTTTCAACGAGTTAATCTATGTGTTGATTCTTTAGAGAAACATAAGTTTAGCATGCGTAGTAGAATTTCGGCCATGGCGATCAATTTCAGCGGAGACCAGCCTTCGGCGCGGGAGATATTATAGTGCACAAGTGTGTGCGCAGACACAGGTGCTCTCTCTCTTCCCTCATTCTCATAGTCCGATGGGACGGCAATCCGACACGACCGGAGAGAGATCAGGCGCAAGGCCAACCGCTTAACGTGATTTCCGAGGCACGGGGATCACATCGCCAACTTCCAAACTACGGCTGTCACAAAGAAAAACCCAATAACACTTTGCCCGACCCGGGATTCGAACTCAGAACCCAACGCTCAGCAGTCATGCTTGCGACCACAATATCAACAGGGCAGTCAGTACTTGTAATACCACGTCGCCAATCCACTCTTGTTGTGAAATTTGACTGATAGGTAGCCTTGGACTTGAAATAGGCCATAGGCTACTTTTCATCCTGAATTTTTATTTGCATATAAATACATCCTAAATCATGGGCTTGTATAGAGTTGTAGGTCTTAGGTTCGAACCCAGACAGGCGCTTCACTTTGTGAAAAATATTTCATCACTACTGCTCTCAAAACGGTGAAAGAAAACATCGTGAGAAGACCGGCATGTCCTAGAACCAAGAAAATTCGCAAACATGTGACACGTACCAACCTGCACTGAGCCAGCCCACTCCCTCTAACAGGGAGGAGGCTATGTCCCAGCAGTGGGAACATTATAGGCTGATTATGCTACTTTATACTTTAACAAAAACGACCACAAGTCATACTTTTATCCGTGTACATGAAGATCCCCTTGGAAAACACCGCAACCGCAGGCAACGGAAAGTCTGCTATAAAAATAATTGGAATAATTGGCGCTCCATTACTCTTTATTTCGCTAAGATAAGCACCAAGTAAAAGCAACTTTTTATTTTTTTGTTCAAGCTTAAAAGCCGTCAAAACTTCAATTCGTGGTACATTTTAAGTGTGAAGTTAAAAGTTGATTTTTTGTGTTTTTTTAAACAAGTATTTTTGTGTGGAAAGACCTATTCGTAGTTTAGTATTTGTTTATGTTAATGCCCTGCAAATTGACAACCAACGTCAACTTTCCGTTAAAGTCATTTTATACAACTGTCAAAGAATGACAGTTTTAGTTTGGTTGTGTTAAGTTGATAGTCAACTTGCTTAACACATAGTTTCTCTGACTTCACCTACCTACTTGTAATCATTTTCAAATAATTTTCCTGTTGATATCAGGTTTCTGGCTATCTGTTTAACCTAAATTATATTTTTTTTACGAACAACTCCATCGACTCTCGCCACTTATACCAATATACTCTGATGGAAACGCTATTCCATAGCCATTTAACAAGTAGATAGTAGATATAAAAAAATCGAATCGAACATTTATTAAAACCTAGGCCTAAAAGATAGCCAGTAAACTAACGTAACGTATAAAAACAAAGACTTCAAAAGCTAAAATATACCTTTTCTTCCAAGCACTATAAATAATGACAGCTCCAATTTCTTTGATCCAATGTTTTTCTCTATAGCAAAAAATCTTCAAAAGATAATATAAAGTTTCATCTTCTCAGTGAATATTACGTGTTACAAGACTAGTTCGATTCATTTTTGTTAGACTCAAGCATCAATCTCTTATCTAGCATTAGGTATTTGGTCCACTTCAAGCGAGGAGGTGACTTGAGAGCTATCTCATTAAGTAACTGTTCCTTTGACAACGTGCCTGTTTGTGATGATTTTAGCTGATTATATTGACAATCTAAAAATGCTCGACTGGCAGTTCACAATGGTGATCTCACCGTTGAAACTTGGGTGTAGCGAGCTTGAGCGAACTCTTATCCCACTTAACACTCGAGACTGACACTGTTGACAGCTCACTTCACTAAGCTATACAGAATAGCTACTACTAAACTATGTTTTTAGTTACATGGTTTTTGATTAAAGTAGGTGAAGGTTGTTCCCTTAATAAATCTTGATTGCAAGGAAACTCGTTCAAACATCCCTTCTGAATTGTGCTCAATTAATGGCAGCACAGGAACGTTGGGATTGGTATAAGAAAAGAGATGCTTATGCCTAGCAGTGGGTGATGATGGGTGGGGTGTGGATGATGATGATGAATGGCTTGCTTTCTATGAAATAGGATTAGCCCCCGTTTATAAGGACGTAAAAATATCGCGACGGGATTTTATCACGCACTGGATTTTCAGCTTTCGGTGTTGAGCCGAGCATTGAGAATCCTACAGAGCGCATCCTGGCGCGTAAAAAAAACATAATATTTGGTTTTCAACTCTCGGCGGTAAGAAAATCCAGTGTGCGATCAAATCCCACCTCGGGAATAACGCGCCCGTGCCTACCTGGGCGTAGTATCGATTTATCAACCACATTTTTTGTTTACTTGAGATGCGTGTATGACCAGCGCTATTCTGTAAAAATCTCACGGTGATAACTTAGGGGAAGTGAGCTGTCATTCCACCTCATTAATGCTGGGATTGATGCTATTGACAGCTCACTTCACTTATATTTTCACGGTGAGATAAATTTCAGAATAGCACTACGGGTGCCTACGCGTACGAGCATGAAAGTAGAATAATAAATGCTGTGGAAATGTGTTCCTTGCGAAGCATGTGTGGTGTGACTGTGAACGATAGGCTGAGGAATTATGTCGTAAGGCAATGATGCGGTTTAAAAGAAGATGTAGTGACAAATATTTTAAATAGAGTATGCTTTGATGGTTTGGTCATGTTGAGAGAATGAATTTACAAGGCAGACGTGAGTGGACACGCCGGGAGGGGACGCCCTAGAAGGACATAGTGTCGTGACTTTATTTGTGATGGTCTTCAGAAACCTCAGATTCGTAGTACTCGCATACTTTCCATTTAAATGTAACTTCTTGTAGAAAAAGAGGATCTTCATCTTATACCTAACAATTGTCAATATAATCTGCGTTCGCGATTTAGATGCCAAACATGTGAACAACTATGAGTTTTTGGAAAAATAACTTCTATTCCTACTAAAGTTCAGTTTACGCTACAACCTCAAACATTTTATAACTTTTTGAATAGTGCTAGTCACTCTGAAATAAACTTAATAACGACTGAAAAAAAAGTTGATATTTGTTTGACTTAAAATAACATCAATTGGTAACGTACATTTTTATAGATCTTACATGCATAGACTCATGCCTTCATCCAATGTAAGTAGGCAAAAACTACAGAACGCCACCTGCTGCGATCCTTACATACTCCTTTTGCTTCATTTACGTTCATACATTTATCTGGTCATACACGCATGAACGCCTTTTAATTAAAGTTGTATGTATTTAAAATTATAATAATGCTTATTTAAAATTCATTTTGTTACTTACATTCTCTGGTTTGGAATTCCAGGATACAGCTAATACTTGCACATGTAATTATGAAATTCCCTGATATTGGTAAATTCTCGAGCCATTCAAAAAAAAACATATTGCAAATGGAACGCAATGTTGTTTTGTTTGTAATTACGCAACATGTATTGTCTTTGGTCCTGGGCCTGACATCAGGTAATGGACAAAATTGACAAAGTTTTATTACTTGAATACGAGGCCTTAGGTTACTTTGTGTGTGTGTTTTTTTTTTGTAATGTGTCTTTGTTTGTACACACGGCTACACATCAAGCTATACATTTCCAGTTTTAGCTGACCTCGCATTCTATAAGTTTTTCTTACAATCAGAAGTCAGCTTATACTGGTTATGTATAGCTTGATGTGTAGCCGTGTGTACAGGAAAAGATTTTTTTTCTTTTCTTTTTATTTCTTCCATTTCGACCCACATTTTTAAATTACTGGCTCACCTCGCCACTCGCTCTCAGTGTGACAACACCACAACATAGCAAGGAGTACATCACCATAGTATCTAGCTAATAAACCGGGGTTAGCCGGGTAAGATTGGATCGCACGTAACGACTGGGTTCGCACGGTTATATAGCTGGTAGGCTTAACCAGTTTGATCTCCGTCTGATTGGGGCATACTAGACCGAGTGGTTAGTAAGTACAACTGAGTAGGAATGCGGTATTACCTATCTACCAGTATCTATAATACGCATTGGTAGTAGATTAAAGTTCTTTGTCTTATACCACTAAAGGATTAAGCCTTTTCCTAAATTATCTTTTTTTTCTTGAATAGTAAACGCATCACCTTAAGCCGTGCTATAAGGCCACGTCCTAACCAAAACCGATCGTCGGTACGCGATCATCGCACTCTTTTATATAAATACTAGCTCTTGCCCGCCACTTCGTCTGCGATTCCGGATGAAAAGTAGCCTATATCCTTAAGTAGCTTATAACCCAAGCCATGGTCTATCTGTGTGCCAAATTTCATCCAAATCCGTTCAGCCATTTTAGGGAACAAACAAACTTACTTTCGCATTTATAATATTAGTTAACATTAGTAAATCAGAATTCATACATACAATCGCCTCGATCGCGTACTTGTGCGGCGATCACTTTTAGTTAGGACGCGCTCATCGCGTTAATTTGTAACTCATGTTGATGCGCCAAAGCATTAAGAGGAAATGCGGTCGGAAAGACTTTTGAAAAAGCCCAAGTGAAAAGTCATAATTCAAGGTTTGACTCTCGCTTATTTCCTCCTCCAATATTGGACCACTTTAAAAGATATTTCATAAACTGAATAAGAAAGATATATACTGTGTCCCTGTTTTTCTTTTTTCATTATTAGTTGTCAAATTTGTAGTCTAGGCCTCTGTTGACAGCGGTGTAAATCGCCATTTTTTGAGGGTTCTAGCGTAAACGCTAGAACCCTCAAAAAATGGCGATTTAAATAAAATAAAAATAATGTATCATCAAAAAGGAAAACATAGGGACATAAAAAGTAGTTAATATTTATTATTCTGTAAAAAATCATCGCTTTATGGTCATTAACCAGAAAAAAAGCAGACGAGAGCGTTTCTGTGGAGAAACTACCACCCGCATGTCCTCTTAAGGTTCGATCGCTTATATTAGGACACAGGGTCAGAAGAAATATGTGTATTTTTATTTATATCAAATCTTCCAAGTTAAATTTAACCTAGTTCCCGGTTGCTGATTGAGCTGAAATTTTGCAATTATGTAAATCGGATAACAAAAAAAAGCCGACCCCGACATAGTTTGGAAATGATGTAAACCGGATTACAATGCAATATTATTATTCAAACTCAAACTCAAAGCATTTATTTCAATTAAACCATTTACAGGCATTTTTTAATTGTCAAGAAGTCGGTCGGTCAGGAAATATGAAGCTAGTTGCCCATTCCAAAGCGTAGGTACCTATGGAGAAGAACGGGCAAGAAACTCCATGGACACTCTTTTTTTTTTCAATTATATTTTTACAAAAATATTAGTTACATCATTAATGTTGAATTTATATTTATATGTGAGAACGATGTAGTAAAATAAAAAAGACTTACGTGTTAAAAGAGTCCAGAGTAAAGCAAATAGTACTTAACAAAACAACAATCCAAAAATAAAATAATTAAAAATAAGCCGAGGCAGCCAAGTGATGACCAGCCCCAACTGGCGGCGCCCGTTCCCGAACAGACGCATAGATCAGCACCATTCAGCTCAACAATTTTGAAGGGAGCTAAATGATCCAACACACACGCCACCGTCAGCGAGACATTTTAGTGAGCATGACATACTATCAACCGCCAGGGCACATTCAAGTCAATGAAAAACATATTTTATATTAAAGACATATTTTCTGTAATGCGCGTTATGTGTTTGCAGAATAAAAAAAAATTTCTTTCTTTCTTAATTTGTCTTTTCAAACCGATGATCGATTTTTCAGAATCTACAGCCATAGTTTAACAATAAAGCTGCAGCTACGGAACGGTACAAAAACTATCTTATACTATCAGGAAATTCCCACAGATATATCCAATTTCCCTTTGTTGGAATGCGCTTGTTACCACAAACTTAATGATTTTGTTCGAGAAGAGATACTAAAATAAGCACATTATTATGTAACGCTGTGATTTTCTTCTGTTACCTGCTCTGAAACATGTGTTTTGATAGGGTGTGTGTGTGCGTAAATGTGTAATTTATCAACCCGAACACGAACTCAAGAGAACCCCAAAACTTTGATTATTGGTCGTATTCTTTGACGCGCGTGGTTGAAATTTCAATTGTACCTATGTTACGTTTCGCAAATGAAAAGAGATGGCTAAATAATTCTATAAGCTGTTAATTTTGTAAATGTGCACTACGAGTATATTTGAGAAGAAAAGTATTGAATTAACCAATAGGTAGATAAATTATGAAAATAGCTAAAAACAGTTTAATTAGGTACACAAATAAGAAACAGTACCTACAAGGTCAAATTTAATTAACAGGTAAAAAAACTGGTGTTTATTATACCGGATGATTTTATTTACCGTCTCGAAAATTTTCAGGGTGTTTTACCCATGCATATGAACAACTTTCACTAAGGGACCAACTCTGAAATCACAAAAAAAAAGTCAGCTGTTCAATACCAAAGTTCAATACCTACTAGACCAAAATGTATGAAACAGCTGATTTTTTTTCGTGATTTCCTAGTTGGTCCATAATGAAAGTTGTTCATATTCATGGGTAGAACATCCTGCAAGAATTTCGAGACGGTAAAAAAAATCATCCAATATAAAACTAGCGGGCCCGACAGACATTATCCTACCCGACAGTAGCGCCATATACCGGGCCCAATTGTGAATCTATACCATCCGAGGACCCATTCCAACACACACAAAAAAATTAATCAAAATCGATCCAATCGTTTTGGAGGAGTTCAGTGACGTATGTCACTGAACTGCGTATGTTTGTACTGTACGTTTGTATAAACGTACAGAAGAATTATCTAAAAAAGAAAATTAATACAACTTCAAAGACTTCTGTATAAAAGTGTTAAACCTTTTTTAGAACCAATCCAAAAGACTTGACATCATATACGTATATCATCACGGAGAATTACCTAACCAACTTAAAAATGTATTTAAACGTAAAAATCTACACACTTTTCACTTCAGCATAAATATATTTTTAATTTTATTTGGTAGGTATACTAACAACAGTACATACATAGGAACTAATTAAAAAGAAAAAAAAATTGTGCTAGTATGTAAGCCTATTACAGATACATATACGCAGTATTCACAATAAAGACAACAACGTAATCCAAGAAAACGCTTCCAGCATAGCTTGTCAATAGTAACTAATAGATTAAAAAAATAATATAATTCACCGCATAGCATACACCGCTATAGAACATCGAGCAGCACCTGTTCCTTGCTCCCAAGATGTGCATATTACGTGTATGCCCACAACATCCGTCACTGTAATCTCTTAATGTATCTTATCTTGCAGAATGTAGGTATCAGGTGTAGCCGAAATTAGAAAATTATTCTGATGGTTGAACAGCACCTTAATTGCGTACGTAATCAGAATGACAATCCTTTTTGAGGGTTCCGCACCCAAAGACTACCAACGAGATTTTATTACTAAGGCTCTGCTGTCCGTCCGTCTATCAAAGGGCTGTATCTCTTGAACCATAGTAAGTAGCATTATCAACCTACGATGTACCTACTGCTGTGACATTTCTTCTCTGTGAGAGGGTGTGAGCCGTGATCCACCACGCGACCCAGTGCGGGTTGGTAGATGTCACATGTCTGGGAATGTTTGGTTCTAATGCCGGTTTGCTCACGATCTATTCTTTCACCGTTTTGAGAGCAGTAGTGATGAAATAATTCACACAAAGTAAAGCACCTGTCTGGATTCGAACATACGACCTACAATGCGTAAGTCGAGGCGTTATCACTGAGTAACCACTGCTCTGCCGTGATAAGGAGACACTTGAAATTTTCACAGAGTGTGTGCTACTGTTATAGCCGCTATAACAACAAATACTAAAATGTAATGTTAAATATTGGAGTAGGTACTCAGACGACTGTACGATGATACAGAACCCTTCGTGAGTGAGTCCAACTCGCACTTGGCCGATTTTATATTGACAATTTATTCTTCAACAAGCCGTGTTCCCGATAGGATTTTCCATCGGAAAAAATTACGAATATCCATTTCATAATTTTTTTATAAAATTATGTGAAATGATAAAATTTGGCGCATGGGTAGACCATGACCTGGATTAAGATATAGAATACTTTTCATCCCGATATTCCTACGGGATCGACACTTATGCGGGTGAAACCGCAGGCGCAGCTAGTCACTACATAGTATAAAGCAAAGTCGCTTCCCGCGTCTGTCTGTCCCTATGGATTGCGGTGCGATGCGCGATCAAGTACGGTCGCGTTTGCGCTGCACAGTACGAATATTATATTCGCGAATTGCGCGGCTATAACCGCTGCCCGTTTTTTCGCTATGAGTTCCCAAACTCTCATAGCCAACGAAGTATTGGCATTCATCAAACATGCCATCGACTACATGGACGAGATCAGCATCTTGCAGATCTTCAAGTCTGCGTACAAGGAGGAAGAGATTAGCAGTGCCAAGTTGCTGCTGTTCACAACGCTTGGCAAAGTCAGCCAGATGCCGTCTCGTCGAAGGGACGGTACAGAGAAGAGTCTCCAGGACATCATAACGCTGATGAAGGAGACCGACCCGGACGACGTGCCGGAATTCGTGGCGAAGGATCTGCACAAGCTGCCTCCCGTCACGTTCGACCACGTAGACGTCACCAGGCTGCTGAAGGACATTACATTCCTGAAGCAAAGCCAGGCCGAGATGCAGCATAAGCTGGAGGTATCCAGCAACACCATCAGTGATCTACGAGCAGAAGTAGTGCTCTTGCGCAACGCAATTTCTGCAAGTAGGTCACCTACCGACGACGCCGCAAATGTGAACACGCGTCGCGGGGCACAAAACGCCTCCATCTGCAGTTTCGAGTCGGCGGGCTCGAATGCGTCACCAGCTGCCGAGAATGCATGCGTTGCAACGCGTGCCGTGGCCGTCCCTGCCTCGACACAGGTGGAGACAACGACGTGTGTAGGTTCGTCGACCCCCAAACGAGCCTACGCAGCAATAGTAGCCGCTAACAAGCCTGCTGAGTCGCAAAACTCGCAGGTAAAACTAGCGGAAAAACCAATACGTAAACGTAGCCGATCGAAACCCAATAAGGTTTTGGAAAGGCAGGGTCCAGAGAAGGACACGTGCGACAAGGATGGTTTCATCAAGGTGGTGAAGAAGAAGAAGAAGAAGAAGCCTCCTTGTCGGAACCAGTGCGGCACCGCGTTGGCAGGACCCAACATTCTGCTGCGTCCAGCAATCCCGACGACGCAGCTGTACGTGTCCAGACTGCACCACTCCACGAAGGTTGAGGAGGTCGTGGAGTACATGCGTGTGAAGACCAACTGGACTTTGAGGGTCGAGAAGTTGGAGTCGCGTCACAACACGAACTTCAAGTCGTTCATGGTGCGTGTTCCGACACATCATCTCGAGAAGTTCCTCAAGGAAGAGTTCTGGCCGAAGGGTGTTGTGTACCGCCGGTTTCGTGGCCGGCTACATGACACCAGTCAGCGAAACACGACGCAGGCACTTCGTGTGTTTTTTTTTTAATTTTTTTTTTATCGAACAGATTTTGATGCGGTTTTTTTTTAATAGATAGAGTGATTCAAGAGGAAGGTTTATATATATAATACATGCATAATATAGTAGAGAAACACTGATAATTTTAGAGGTTTTTAATGTAAGGTCGTAAATAAACACATTTCTTGCGCTTACATTGCAAACGCTGGCTGAACCCTACGAGATAGATCAAAATAATGTACTACAGTATTGTACACCTTAAAAAGGTCTACAAAAGAGTCCGCGATGGTATATGTCTATCTCTTATGGATAACCCACAATAACCATTTTTTATCCTTTGCTTATTACTTATTTACGAAAAAGCGATTACAAAGCATTAATCCTTATACAATTAAGTACCTTAAATAAATTGTGCATGTAATATAGATTAGTATGGCCCTTCACAGTATGTAATTTAAATGAATATTTTCGAAGATATTACAGATTTAAAATGCAGGGACATAGCGGTTGCATCGGCGGCGGCGGCGGTACGGCCGGGGCATTCAATAAAAAACAAACTTAATTTTGCGGTTCGATCCCTAGACCCGATTACTGTACCAACCGCAAATAATAAGTTTGTCGATTTGATAGTGTACATAATGACCGTAGGTTACTTTATTCCGTGAATTTCCGACATCCACGCGGGCGAAGCCGCAGGCAGAAGCTAGTATTTTATAAAACACATCGTTTCTTAGAACGTACGAGTATTTCACGACATATCGGTAGGAAAATCAATGAAGTATACTTATATCTTTCTTGTGTGACACGCTTCAGGTTGACTGACGATGTGATTTCGTAAGCTCAAATCATATCCCTTTGATCCCTTTGTGCTGCTCTTATCGTGGTGGATAGATTTGTAAACAGCATAATAAGTCAAAGAGGGTTCAATTGACGTATTTCATGAAATAGAAAGGAAAACACAACCTCGAAATAGTAGGGAAAAGGCAGGCTGATATTTAACTCTCAGTAATGGTTTCATGAAGAATTTAGGTTTTGCTCACGTTAGGCTAGCCAAATCTATTTCATCAATTCGCGATATTTTTGCACCGTTTACTATCAAGGAGTCCAAACTCAAGGTTTGCCAACGTGCAATGGAGCGCAGTTTTCTAGGTGTCCAATTGACAGACCATATTCACAACACCACACTGCGTTCCAAAACACAGATTACTGACGTTGCTCAAAAAGCCGCAAAGCTGAAGTGGGACTGAGCTGGCCATGTCTGCCGTATGACTAATAAGCTGTGGGCCAGAATAACCACCACGTGGAGCCCTGACACAGCTAGAAGGCGTCGCGGCAGACCCCGTAAAAGATGGCGGGACGAGCTGGACGAAACAAACGACCAGTGGCTCAATTTAGCCCTGGATCGAAAGAACTGGAAGTCATGGGGAGAGGCCTTTGCCCAGCAGTCAGTGGGATGATGCAGGCTAACAGTAACAGTAACTATCAAAGAGTCAAAGAGCCAGATTGCAGCTTTCAATTGGTTAATACGAGCCTGTGACGTCATGTTCTCCGATCACGTGGTCAGACATATTAGGAGCATATCTGCGCATTTAGCTCGGGACTTTACCAAGACCAGTGAGGTCCAGTTCTTATAAATTTTCGAAATAGGAGCTGTAGATCCTTCTCCAAAACGTTAAGTATTGCTCTCTTATTTTTCGTGCGTGCAATAAATGAATGTCAGTCACAGTAATGTTGATATCTCCGAAACTATAAATACTAATTATTGCACAAGTAGGATGGGAAATCATCAAATGACCCCTCCCGCTCTGGGTGGAGCGGAAGGGAGTGTCAGACTCTTACTGACTAAAACCCATCCGTGTTCCATCCTTAGCCCTTTATGTTCTGGGGTAGCGGGTTACCGCTACCCCAGAAAAATCCGATCAAACTATCGGTCAACAAAAAGTCGCTAGTGAGCGCTGGCTCTAAGATTTTTGTGACTGATCGTGATTCATAAACCGACAGTGTTTTGTTATTTGTGTCTGTATTAACGTAAGTTTTCTTTTGTTTTCAGAGAGTGCAACCAAAGGAGTGGAGTCATGTGTTACTTCAGCATAATAGTGATAATATTCGATAGTTCTGTGTTGTGAAGTGGTCGTGAATTTTCCGACATGCATTGGAGGCGTGACGTTCACCTGTTACTGCTGATCACCCAACTGTCTGGAGTCATTCTAGGTATGTTTTTTTTTACATTATTCGCGGAAACAGTGAGAATTTGACTATTAAAATTCAAGTGACATTTCGAAATTTACTATTTTGTAAATGTGGTATTAACCTAACCTAACATTTGTTGTAGTCCTCTGTCGTTCCTTCGACAAACATGACCAGCCCACTATCACTTCAGTTTGCTTACTCTGCAAGCTATGTTGGTAACTCTATACATGTCTGTAGATAATGGAGTTTCTTCAAAATATTTAATTTGACGAATAGGAATATAAAGTGATGTCTGTTTTAATAGGTTTACCTATTCAAATAAAATATAATCTATCACTATCAAGTTTAAAATTAATAAAGCATGCATGTTTTAAATAGATGTGATTTCAAACTTTTCAATTTATAAAACTGACATTAATTAGCAATCGTGGGCCCTGACATGATTTAACATCAAATGAGTTTAATTGACAAATTAAACATCTTTTTAACCATAATTTACACAAAAAAATGCAGTAAGTATATTTTTTTTTTATGTTTGTGCATTATCAAATCAAGGTTGCAAAGTTTTTTTATTAAATAATTTTCAATAGTAAGTAGCTATACAATATAATAATAACATTTAATAATACCAGCCTACTATTGTTCCACTGCAGAACGAAGGCCTCATCACATAGAGAGAAGGCAGTAGCATTGATTCATCGATGTCAGTGACTGACTCCCAAGATAAACTTAAAAACTACATAATTATGATTTAAAGAATTCACATTGGTACTTTTGCCTAAATTTGAACCCACAACCTCGATGAGAGGCAAAGCCTTCAATAACTGGACCATCACGCAGACAATAGGTTTTTTTTTTTTTTTTTTAATAGTACATTATATATAAATTTGAGGGAAAATTTGAGGGTTTCGAGTATGAATGCGGAAGGCTATAAGAGCAGGGATAGACCAGAAAATGATTTAGTGACAGTGTAAAAATGAAAATATGGCTCGAAAAGGGGTGACCACTGAGATGACGACTAATAGAGCAGTATGGAAGTAGAAGACATTCAGCGACCCCAAATAAATTGGGATAAGAACAAGAAAATGGTGACGTACCATAATCTTGGCTTAACACGTAAAATACTTTTTATCCGCGTATATTTTGCATAGAAGTAATAATATCGAGGCACGATTTCATCGCGCACTGGATTTTCTACTCTCGGTGTTGAGCTGAGCGTTCAGAATTCAACAAAGCGCATCCCAGAGTATCAAAAAACACACTGTTGGATTTTCAACTCTCGGCTCGAAAAAAATCGCGAACCTAGGCTAATAGTTTTCCTAGAAACCATAGGCAATTGCTGGTGCCATATTATACTCAACTCGTTCATTTACCCAGAGCTAAGGTAAGGAGTGAGGCGGGGAGGTACTACAGGGTGTTCTATATTAATTTCCGGGAAACACACGGTACAGTATGATCGAGTAACAAACATACAGGTATTTCCCTACCTAAATGAAATTAAAATGTTACCAGTAATAAAATTAATTAATTTTGGCTGCAGTTACAATTATAATAAATATTATTTTATGGAACGCTTGCAATAATGTTTTAATATTTATTGAAATAGTACGTTATTTGATTGCGCTGGTAAATTAATTTGTGGTCGCATTTTAGAGAGCTATAATTATGAAGCAAATATTTTAATTGATGTTATTTTATAACATCAGTACCTGGGGGCCCGTGGCTAAATAATAACAGCCGCACAGGTCGATCGATCAGGTTAAGCTACGCTTGCCGCGGTTGGTCTGTGGATGGGTGACCATCTTTACATACCGTGTCCCCTCCGTGTCGGAAAGCACGTTAAGCCGTTGGTCCCGGCTGTCATTCGTGGATCTTTGACAGTCGTTACGGGTAGTCAGCAGCCCGAAAGTCTGACAACCAGTCTTACCAAGGGGTATCGTATTACCCAGTAACTGGGTTGTGGAGGTCAGATAGGCAGTCGCTCCATGTAAAATACTGGTATTCAGCTGCATCCGGTTAGACTGGAAGCCGACCTCAACATAGTTGGAAAAAAGCTAGACAGATGATGATATCGGTATATTCCCTTGGCTTTTTACAGTCCTATTTGATCTCGAACTTTCATTACTATGCAAATTATACAGTATATCTATCTTAATCTAGCTTAAATTATTAGAGAATAATGGACCGACCCCAACATAGTTGGGAAAAGGCTAGGCAGATGATGACCTACTACGTTTATTTTACGTTTTGGAAAATATGTATTTTTTATGAAAATATATTAAATTAAGCAAATAGGTATAGATATACCTACATAGGTATATTATACATACTTTCTGCCAACAAGTAAGTTGATTCGGTTTCAAGACCTAATTGGCATTTTCTTTCTCTTGTTTTTGATACCTAAACAATAATCAAACTGTATACAAAATATATAAGTGTTACGTATAGGTACTAAAAAAGGTGAGTTTTTGTGGGGGTAATCTTCGGAACTACTGATCGAATTCCAAAAAAACTTTCACTAATGGGGAGTTACAATACTGCCGAGTGGCATCAATCATCATAGAATAATAATTGATGTTAAAACTAAAAAAAAACGTATAGAAGAAGTGCAGCCAGAAGCTAGTATCTTATATTTCGTAAAAAAAATACGAGTGAAAAACGCGCCCAGTTTTCCTTCAATTCCCAGACGAATTTATAAATAAAAGTAGACAAAAACAACGGGTGAATGAACTGCTTCATTTCAGTACATTCACTTTAAAGTGCTTTTAATTAATACTTTCAGTAACTTTTGCGCTTTAAGTTTGTTTGTTACTGAGGATACATTAAGTTTAAGATAAACAATAAAGATATTTTCTTCACAAGTTTGCAAGTTTTTAACGAGTACTTTGGTTTGTGGTTCTTGCAGTTATAAATGTTTATGTTTTTGTCTTGCAATTAAGTTTTATACAACTGCAACAGATGTGCTTGTGTTACAGCAAAACTTAGCATCACGCCTTATTTCCCCGAAGGGGTTGAGCAGAGGTGTTGTTGGGAATCGAACCCAACACAACACCTTGCGCGCGGTCTGCACGCGCAGGCAGCGTGAGTAGATTGAAAGTTTAGATTGTAACTAAGAACGGCAATAAACCATTGCCTGTTTATACACTCCACTCTTTTGTTGCTCCCCACGCTAACAGGTGTGCCTATAAAACAAATTTATTTATTTTTAAGTCCCATGTAATAGGGGCCGAGCCTATTACAGATGTTCTATGTCACGAAGTCCGTTTGGCTATGAATGTTGTCAAGCGTGCACATTCACATTGTTTTTGTGTGCGTAACCTCGAGAGCGCTCAGTGTCGTGTAACACATACAAGCGCGCTTGTCGGGATGCGTCACTACTACACTCAAAGCCGAACGGACTTCGTGATATAGAATATCTGTACCATCAACCGAAAATGATGATGCGCAATGGATAGCTACTGAGAAATTCTAGATAGAAAAACCCAATAACACTTTGCCCGTCTTGGGAATTGAACTCAGGACCTCATGCTCAGCAGTAGCGCTTGCGACCACTAAACCAAAGAGGCAGTGAATGTTTTATGTTTTACTAGTTATCCCGCCCGGCGAACTTCGTACCGCCCCAGATTCTTTTTTTTCCATGTTTTGATAATTATTCTGCTATTCGGGGCGAAGGCAAATCCAAAAAATAAAACGTCATTAAAATCGGTCCAGCCGTTCTTGAGTTAGAAATGGTGTAAGTAACTAACCCGACTCTCTTTTATTTAAATAGATAAGATTATGATTTTAAGCTGAATTTGTTGGGAAGCTGTTCACTAAACCCCAAAAACATTAATTGGTTTTGAAAGCACCGTGTTACCGAAATTAAAACCATAGTGAGAAGGGTTTTTAAGCTTCCTGTTGTCACCGAAGCTTTGGCTCAGTGAATACGTACCAACCTCTTTATTTTTACGTGAAAAGAGGAGTGTTAAGGTCGAGTTTGTCTTTTATCAACGAATATCCTTCCAAAAATGAGTCAGACAATGACAAGAACCTATGAAATAAAAATAATTTTAAAATAACAAAATAAATACACTTAGATTTTGATACCGTTCGTTTCATCAGAGAATCACAAGGTCTCCATCTTGTAGGTTATTATGCTAAATAAGTTAAACTGCGTATATGTAATGCCGTTCCTAGTGTGCATACGAAAATTCAATCAAATACTGGGAGTTCTGATTAGTGATTGAAAAAAAAAATACAAAAATTGGTCATAACTTTTGAACCGTAAAAAAATTCACCGACATTCTGAGGGTTAAAAAGTTTGATAATGACCTTACCCACGTCCTTATTCGATTTTATCCATACTTCCAGGGACACCCTGTATATCCAATACTTTATGTCACTATAATTAAAGATCGCCAAAACCAGTAGTCGACCCACCAAAACTATCTAGTTTATTTAAAAATCACTTTTATATTTCAATGCTTAGACATAATTGGTAATTCCAAAATAATCCTTCTTCTTCCAGAAAGTGGTGAAGGGCATGGGCGTTTTGGGGGACTGTATCTTACTGTAATTTTGACGTTCGAATAGTGCTGATTCTCAGCCTAATTTGAATAAAACGACATTTGATTTAAATTTTTTGATTTTGTATTTTATGCATTCGTCTTGCCAGTGTTTTAATTTATTGTCGCATTATTGTCTCCACATTGTATAAACATAAAGACCTCGGGATAAACAGTTATAATCACCGTTAAAGATTAATTCCGCCTACATCGTCCTACAAATAGCTTAGGATACAAACAAAAGAACATTGCCAACGTGTTCACGTTTGCCGATAGACAAACTTGACACTCACGTACATTCGTCCATGCAAACTTTGTCGAGCTTCTAATAAAATTTATTCGTGCGTCTGTACCATTAGCAAGTTTTGTGACTTTCTGCTTAGTGTAGGTATATACTAATCTTCTTAATTGGGGAGGCTGAAAGTTGTCAGTGATTTCTAGGGGACATAGAGAATCTATATACAGGGTGGTAGTGAATTCGACACATAATTCTAGACCCCTAGCGTAGAATCATGTACTGAATTCATCGTAGCAGGTTGCGCGTCACCCTGTATACTGATAAAATAAAGCTGAAGAGTCTATTTGTCTCAACGCGGTGATCTCTGGAGCTACCAGTCGGATTAAAAAAAAAATATGGTAGTTCA
The DNA here is from genome assembly GCA_963669345.1 of Gortyna flavago. Classification (NCBI taxonomy): domain Eukaryota; kingdom Metazoa; phylum Arthropoda; class Insecta; order Lepidoptera; family Noctuidae; genus Gortyna; species Gortyna flavago. The sequence continues at coordinate 5,232,801 of OY770129.1, read as the reverse complement.
TGTCTTGAGGAGGGTACACATAGGGTACTACTACACATCACGCTACAACCCTTAGGAGCCGAGCAAAAATAAAAAAGCCGCGAGCAGATCCTAGTTAACTATATTGGGATGTTTTGTTAAGAGGAAATAGGGCGTGCGATTCTCCATTCAAATGTATTCCCCTTTTTTCTTCCTGAATAATGCCTCTAGAGCATTTATTTTTTTCATAAAATCAAGGTTTGCTGTAAACACGTCCCTGTCATTAACTTTTTTTCAGCAACTAATTAGTAAAGAAAATATGACCCTCTAAAATGACAAAAAATGCCCTGTTTTTACCGCCGTAATTAGAGGACTAACAGACAAATTAGAAAAGTTTTTAACATAAAAAATGATAGGAACCTAAACTACTCTTTCTTAAAATGTTAATGTAAAAATAATTCAATCGGCTCAGTTTTCGAGGAGAGAAAAAAGGGGAATACGAAACATCGATCACCAAAATGTTTGTGATAATTTTGGTCTGAGCTGCAACTGTCCCTATCACACTACGGGGGCAGACTTGAGGTAAGGTGACGGCAATAGTTTCTCAAATACCTATTTTTCAAATTCCTCGCAGGCCCCGTCCCCTCTTAATAAGTGTCGAGAACTACGGGCTGTTATAAATGTTTATCAACGACTCATTACGAAAGTAAAGTATTGTCTATAACTTGAACTATGTTATGTAAGTTTCTATTGAGTACTAAGGGCTCGATAAGAACAGATTTTTCCAAATACTTACCTCTAAGGGGATTTAACGGTGGGTTGGAGATTTTATGCGAACGCGGTTACATGTAATAAGTTTCTAGTATGTATTTATTGTGATATGAAAGCAGTTACAGGCAGGCAACTACTTTTAAAACCAGACAAAGGTGCTGTCAAGGAAATTAATTATAGTTAAATATAATTGTCAACTTAATTTGCTCGTTTGCCATATTAGGCATTTCATACAACTGTCAAAGAATGGCAGTTGTGATTTGAATATACGGATATTTTAAGTTGTAAGTCAATTTTCTTAAAAAATAATTACCCTGACTTTACTGACAAATCTGTGCACTAACTGGATAGGTCCACTCAATAGTTGTGGTTCTTTCCTCAAAAGACCATTTCAGACATCAATATACATGGTCTTCACATGATCTGAATAAGATTATGTCTGGAATTTAAAAGAGACTGACCTCTGAGTTTGTTTCAGCCTTTCTTCTCAGAGTAGTGAGATAGGAAACGCCGACCTCGTTTAGATTTTAAAATATGATTGACGTGTAAAAGTGTTTATACAAAAATACTTACAGAAATAAAATCATTTATCATTTACCTACTTTTAGAACCAAGCAAAGATGCTGTCAAACCACGTACCTACTTTGCCGCCGCTGACAGAATGAGGTCCCATGTGATAGCAGACGACTTTATCTCCCAAATGGGCAATATTCCAAGCTTTGAGCTAGGAATTGTTTCACTTGAAAAATCCATGTAAACCCGAAATGATGTCTTATATCGAACATTCCTTTCCGTTTTCCTGGTCTAATGAGACAGATGTATAGGTAAGTAAAGAGTTTTTATCATTTCGCAAACAAACTGCCGACTTTGCGCATGCTCGTTAGTGCCTGTTAAGCGTTTGGTCGTCAGTAAGCCTGAGACGCTGGCTCGAGCAGACGGCTCGTGCGCGTATCTGGTTTACTTTATAAAGAAACTAGCTTCCGCCCGCGGCTTCGCCCGCGAGGTATGTCATAAAAACTATCCTATGTCCTTCCCCGGGATGCAATCTATCTCTCTGTTAAATTTTATCGAAATCCGTTCAGTGGTTTAGGCGTAAAAAGGTAACATACAGACAGACAGACAGACAGACAGAGTTACTTTCGAATTTATATTATTAGTATGGATATTACACCCACGTAACGTTGCGAACCGTTGGAAGGTCACCCACAAGGTGGGCCGATGACCTTGTGAAGACTACGGGATTCCGCTGCATGAAAGAAGCATAGAACTGGTCGGAATGGCGGTGCTTGGCGAAGGCCTATGTCCAGTAGTATTACCAGATAGTAGGATTATCCTTTAAAGTTAAGGTCCGCGAGCACATTCGCAAGAAGCTGGCAGTATCATCACAACGGTAATATTTTCTCTTTGTTTGTCTCATTTCTTTTTATTGAGTAGGTATATTCATTTATTTATGTATATTTATCTGTGCTTATATTTATATGTAATTAGGTATATATTATATTCATAGTTTTAATAGGTTTATGCGTATCTTTATATTTAAAATATTTATTCCTCAAATTTCATGATTGCACCTACCATTGTTTGTCTCTGCATCACCCAAAGGTTGACTGGTAGAAAATGCCTATGGCATTAAGTCCGCCTCTGTACATTTTTGTGCTTGAAGTATTAAATAAATAAATAAATAAATAGTAGACGTCTTTTGACTGAAATGATGACGATGACACCCACTTAAACATAATTAGAGATAAGAATTGGGGTCTACACGAGGTGTAATTGAAATAACTGAAAATGTTCTCAACATTATAAACGACTATTATTGTGGTATTGTGGGTCCAACATTGAAATCGCAAAGTAAATCTGCTACTCTATACATTTTATATTCGTAGGTATATAACACAACAGAATGTAACGGCTGATTTTTTTTCCCGATTTCAGTGTTGTTTTCATACTAAAAGTTGATAATAATGATGAGTAAAATGACCAATTATTCCTTTTATATTTCTTTTGGGACTTGAGCAGGTATTTCGTTTAGAAGTCTATCGCCTTGAAAGGCAGAGCGACGCCAGTGATCAGGCATTGGATTTGTTTTAACGCATCGAGCATTCGAGCTTCGTGCATTTTATAGTGTGAGCTATCCAGGAGTTCACCTAGTTAGAGAAAAAGTCTTACAATCATTGTACGCTTAGAAAATCGGTTTCAGTAAGTCGGTTGCAAGATGAACAGCGATTGTGTCTGTCACTTGATTTTCAATAATGTATTAGGAATAGAGAAAATGCTAAATATTTAAAAAATATTCTTTTTAATTATAATTTTCTAAAGCGTGTGCCTAATTGCATTCCCATAGTCAAAAATTAACACCTTCCATTCAATCTTTCATTGCCTATTTCACCACTTAAGAGAATGAAACACTGAAGCTGTGGCGAGTCAGAGCTTCCTTACCCAAAACATTCGTTCCACCCGTGGAAGTCTTTAAACAGTCTCCGTAACCAGGTTGACCGAAGCAAGTAAAACCGTTCAGGTAGAGATTCGTACTCCTTAGAGTGTAAATGTGGTGCTGTTTCATAAACGATGGGACACTTAATATCATATCCTGCGTGTTCTGGCAACTGTACATTACAGGATCTAATGGACGCGAGTAATGGCGTTAAACACGTAGCCGATTTCTGGGCCAAGTCCATTTAGATTGCCATCAACACGCTAAGAAGTAGGGGTTGAATTTCAAAATTCCTTACTAAATACTTATCTTCATTACTTACGGAACACTTGGTGCCAAATTTCATGTTTCTAGATCCCGCGGTTTAGGCTGTACTTTGTCTGTCACATCACGTCTGTTTAACTCAGAGGATTGGGCCGCAACAACGAGGAAATATTTTTTTTTTCTGAACAAACGAAAAGCGAAACCACTGCAACTTATTGTAGCTCAACTTTGGAAAGAAGAAGAAACCAAATTAATTACCGAACTTTCTTTCCCCTCAAATGAAACGCATTTTTCTCTTTTATGAGGGAAGTTTGAGAAAATCAATGGACATCCCGAAACTATTCGCGATGTCAATGTGAAGTAAAGTTGTGGGTTCTGCATGGTGTAATAGATTGGCTACCTGTGACGGGTTGCCTTAAGCAATGAGTAATGTTATTAAAGGCACATACACCATGGTAATACTACTCTTGGGACCTCATAAAACTTCCTCAAGATCAAATTATAAGAGTATAATATAATAATTATAGTACTTTGATTATTAGAATTTTTACAGTTTACTCGGTTAGGGAAAGATATACTACACTACCAACTAATTGTTGCAGCTCAATCATAATGTTAAATGCGTTTTAGAATACATATATGCTCTGAATGTCATTTATCTGTTTTGTGTAGATAAATTAAAATAATCGAAATATCAAAAAGATTAACTGGTTAAAAGTATGATCAGAATACAGTAATTCACCACCAACGATAATTTAAATTTGAATGATTTTGTCTTCATTTAACTTACTCATCAGCGGGATATAAGAATAACTGTCAATGACAATAATTTTCTCATCAAAATTTCCCTTACATCCTACACCTAATCATGCAAATCTCAGAACTTCCCAAAACATAATTTCCCACATGCAGGCGGTTCTTCAGAGCTAATTACCTTAGTCCCAAGTTTTCCTACATTATCGAATTTTTGAGTTCTTGTGTGTTCACACCAGAACTTCGCCTGCGGGCGGTGATAAAATTACCCACAATTTATTCTCAGAGGCTGGCCATTTGCAACAGCCGCGCAGTGCCTTCAAGTAGAGATTTCGGAGAATATTTAAGAATAAGACTTCGGCTTCAGGAATTTAAAGTAGTTTCCCTCATATTTTAAAGGGTTCCATACTAAATCTTATGGATAGAAATGTGTTCTTAATGATTGTCATGCCTTCATTTTCAAACAAAGCTCAAAAAAACGTAATTCTTTGGAACTGCAGAATTTTTGAGCTTAAAAATATGGGTACGTATACGGTTCGTAGGTATAACGGAAGGTTTGGATTCATTTTCTCAATATTTAGTGTACCTGCATATGGACAAAGTCGAGTCTTTATTTAGTTAAGGTATGATTTTATTATGCAATTACAGAGAATGGAGCAATGATAAGCAAGCAAGCTAATTTATATCACAGAATACCATGATAGATAAAACATACTAATTTAGCCTTACCTAAGTAATGGTTTTTTGCCTTAGCATAATCAGTCTATAATGTTCCCACTGCTGGGACGAAGGCCTTTTCTCTATGAGAGGGAGTGGGCCGTATCCCACGACGCGGAACCAGTGCGGGTTGGTAGAAAGCACATGTCTTTGAATGTTAGTTCTAGGACATGCCGGTTTCCTCACGATGTTTTCCTTCACCGCTTAAGATTATTAAGCAAGCATGCTAATTTACATTACAGAAGGACATGCTAGATAAAAGCATGGTCATAAGCAGGCTTTTAATTTTATGAGCACGTGTTCTTTAGCTTTTACTTTATTTTTTTGTTTTGGTTTTTCGCCTTGTCTTTTATGTACGTACAAAATCTCAGCCATTACTGCTATTAGTTTCTATGAAATATAAAACGACCGCAAGGAAGGCGAGTCAAAGTTTGAGTCAGCTCGTTCCGCTTTTTGACGTTTCAGATTAAAATTTTGCACATTATACTTCAAAGTTACCCCTAAGGATCGAGCTTCAATTAATTAGTTTATGCTCATCGATTTAACGTCTCTCGTCTTTCACCTAGGTAAGTTTTCTGCTGTGTTGTGTAGTCTGTATTTATGAACTAGTAATTTTAAGGTAATTACATGCCTAGGATGCCTCACTGCGATACCTCGCGGTCACGGTTTGTCTCGCTACCTCGATGTCACTTTCATTTAAAACAATAGACACGTACTTACATGCCGAATACCTTACTGTGATACATAGCGGGCTGCTAGGGGATTTAACCCATTGCCTGCCATCGACTACCCCCCCCCATCATCATCATTGATTGATGATTGTTACCCTTACAATCAAAGATCGTTTCAGAATCGTCTTGTCTCTAGGAAATATGTCGGTTCAAAATCAAAAAATAGTATTTTAAATAAGTGCACGTGTCTTATCTGAAGTTCCTACTAAGAATTCCTATCGGCAAGAGCCTTTTATACCGGCAATGATCGGAATATTTTGAAACAAAAAGCGAATCACTCGAATCAGCCTTTGATATTCCACTCAAAAAAACACTTTAAGATAACTGAACATCTCTGCGGGACCGAACGCCTTTCTGTAACAAAAATATTGACTGGAGTAGCTCTTAATCACTCGTTTTTGTGGTCGTACTTGACGTCGTATGGTACCTACCTGGATTTAAGAACCAGGCCGATTTTGAAACGAAAACATTAAAATATTGGACTGGAAATGGGCCGATAAAAGTGATTATTTTAGCTTAACTTAATCATTAAGACGAACTGGTACACGTGTGAACCACAACCGGTACAAGTATGTACCAGCTCATCCCTGAGAGGTTGGTTTTATTTTTGTCTTTTCATATGAATCAATGACAAAACAATATCCATATTATAAATTCGAAAGTAACTCAGTCGTGTTACCTTTTCACACCTAAACCGCTGAATGGATTTATATCAAATTTGGCAAGGAGATAGATGGCATCCTCGGTAAGAACATAATATGCTACTTTTTATCCTGGTGGCACGTTCCCGTGGGATAATTTCCAACATCTACGTTGGCAAATCCGCGGGCGGAAGCTAGTTTATTCATATATAAGTACAGGAGAACCAGTTATAACAAAATGATAGCAGATGTATAAGTAACACAGAGCCAATGTGACGCATGTTTCCCCCCTACCTTTTATTTTTTTTGTGTTTATGTTCTTTTTTTTTGTTTTATTCATGACGATGATAATATTCTTTTTTTTGCGTCATGTTCCTTTCCTTTCCAATTACAACACCCTAATTGTGTAACAAACTACGAGTATAATCTGAATCATTTTGAAGGATATTGCTAATCCATTGCTTCATATGTCGAAAAATGTGTCTGCATAACAATGTAAATAACGCAATGAATATTGTTGAACTGTCAAAATTAAACCCATACTGATAGTGTGTTACGCAATTTGTCCCCAGGTTCTAAAAAGTAAAATTTAAACATTTGTATTCATAATGATTCAGTGCTAAATCGCCACTATTCAGGCATTTGAGGGGCAATTACCGTATTTTTAAACGTTCGCATTCTAATCTGTCTTAATCTGTCAAAAATACCTCTAATTTCCCATGTTTGACAAGTTTTTGACATTGATTGTCGCTGAGACGAGATTGCGACTAGATTTTGAACGTTATAAATTCTTCGTTCCTTTTTTTTTTGTTTGAAATCTTTCCTCGTATTGTACAATTCAGAGGAAACACATCATTAGGCAGCAAAAAGCCACTGTTCATTATTATATTGGTAAAACATACTTTGAACCTTTATATCGACATTTATACTGAAAACGGGATGCAAGCTCATACACTACAACAATCCAATTTCCGTGACATTCTGCTCACGGTATAAACAATGCATGGAATATCTTTAGCTGAGGAATTTTTAACTTTGAATTATGGGAATTGTATGCATTTTCATAGAAATGGCATTGTTATGAAATATTTAGTTCTATGAATAAGTAAACTAGAACTCTTTTTGAGTCATTTGGTGTATCTACGAGTATGTCACGCAACACGAACACAACATGAATCTCAAACAATTTATATTTTATTGGCCTAAAAGTACTAAATAGCCAAGTATCTGTGAACAACTTGGATGTGTGCATCACAAGCTGTGTTACCCAGTAACTGTGTTGTGGAGGTTAAACTACTGATGTTCAGCTGCATCCGGTTAGACTGGAAGTCAACCCCAACATATTTGGGAACAGGCTAGGCAGAGAGATACAATCAGTGTTGTTGACCTCTTTTTGTCTGTACTCTTCATGGAAAAATTCATGTCAATCTAAAATGATGTATCATGATTGATGCTACCGTAATACCCAATTCACATCAAATAAAATAAACTGGATTTTACATACGTTATGTACTCACGTTATTATACATAATAACGTGAGTAGGTACTGACGAGTAAGTACTACTACGACGACGTGTACTACTGAGTAGTTGACGACACGGTTGGCGCAGTGGTTGAGCGATTGACTGCTGCGCAGCATGTCCCGGGTTCGATTCCCGCACGGAACAAATATTTGTACGACCTACAAGTATTTTTTCCGGGTCTGGGTGTTTTATCTATAATATGTAGATATGTATCTACAAAAAAAAATGTATATAAGTAGTTTATCAGCCATCTCGTTACCATAACACAAGCATTAGGTTGCTTAGCTTGGGACTATATGGCGTTGTGTGAAATGTCCAAGGATATTATTATTATTACTATGTAACCTAATATCGACTGGACATTGTAAACAAATAACAAAGCGTTGATATAACCGCGGCGAAGTAGGTCACGGTATAACTTACACAAGCAAACACATACCTTTTTTTCTGAAATGATTGGCGGGAACCTGTATCTCAGGGGATAGTGTTCAGCTATTGACATTCTAATATTTATATTAGGACATTTGTGTGTCACTATTATATATAATTCGTCTTAGTTTACCATTAGAGATTGCTATTAGGGTTTGTTGGTGAGTTTGAAGATATGAGGTGTGGATTTGGATATGTGTGTTAAAATAAGTGGTGAAATAGAGGAATGTGTGTGCATAAAGAAACAAAAATAAACTTGTTACTGAATGGATTGGCTGCCTCTCCTGATTTTTCCAACGCCAGATGTGATGATATGATATGATGGTGTGAGTGTGTGTGCGTGTGTTTTTAAGGACTTTTATTCCCATTAAGGCAGTGGCGCCCTCATCGTTTGTTTGGTTATTTCTTTTATTTCACTGATATAATTATAATATCTGACGTTGGAAAAATCAGCCCTTAGTATCTGGCTCTTTTTCATGTCTTCAAATTCAAATTTGATAGCAATATTGTTGTCATGCAAAAAAATTGATAGGCACCTACGTATTTTTTATGAGTTTTTGCGAACACGTAGAAGTTATCCCACGTAAAAGACAATTAATTAATAAAAGTAACCATGGAGTTTCTTGCCGGCTCTTCTCCATAGGATGCGACCAATTGGAACCGTGCACCTAGCTTCTGACGTTTCATGCCCATGCCATTTAAGTGCCCATGTAGGCTTATGTGAAATAAAATATTTTGATTTGATTTATCGAAATCAAAGTTGGCGGCTTACGCCTTATAAGAACTACGCATCACTCTGACGTCAGCAGAGTTCGACACGCGACTGGTATAATAATTATACGTCCCAACATCAATCGTCTTGCAGTATAGCCCACCAGACACAACCCATCGGAAGAATCTCCCCTTCTTAGTGGAGGTTGAAGAACTTTAAACCCCGTTCCTCATACCTCTATACCAGCATAAAAACCGTATTACGTCATCGCTAAAAACGAACGACAGAAAAGCTTTCTCAGATTATTCCCAAATTCCCTACGCTCGTTTCCGAATTCCTTTTTTATCCCTTCTTACTTATCAACTCCCTAAGTACTGTCTAAAGTGTTAATATTTTTAACAAAAGTTAATCCGGACTTTTTATTCTCTCTTTTAAACCGTATTCTCTCCGTATCCTCATTTCAATTAGAGTGAAAAGATACTGTGACTGAGTTTTAATTGTCCGCCCGAGTCAAGGAAATTGGGTACCTATTATAAATGAAGGTATTGTGAGCAAATGGGTGACATTTGCTTTATTATATTTTTTTTAATTATAAATGAACCGTTGTGTATTTTTGTTTTATGAAGCGCGAAACTTTCCGTTGCTTTATAAATTTTTATTAGTAACAGTTAATTTAGGTAAAATCTGAGAAATGAATTGCTTAACAATTTTAATACCATATCGTGTATTCGAATAGCAACTGTCATTCTTTGACAGCTGTATAAAATGGCTATGTCAAGGCAAATTAACGTAATTTGCTTGGTAATTATTTGTTTATACCCGTTTTAATTTGTCAGGCTTTTTCACCGTCATTATGGTAATTTTGAGAGCAACAATATATTCAGAAAATATTTAATTTTGATTTCTTTTTATGGATCCGTACCCAAGGGGTACCAACGGGACCCTATTACTAAACCACCGCTGTCCGTCCGTCCGTCCATCTATCTGTCAGGGGCTATATCTCATAAACCGTAACAGGGTGTTGTTCACAGATCATGTTTTCTTGCCGCTATAACAACAAATAATACAAATAAGAAAGTTTAAAATTAAAGGGGGTATCACCACAAGAAACGTGTTTTTCACGTCGTTTTTTGGCCTTGTTCTCGTGACTCGCACTTGACCGCTTTTTTTTATTAAAATTGTAAAACAAAATTCAACATTTCACCCTCTAAACAAAACCCTGTTCGATTCAAATGAAACAGCAAAACATCTCGAGAAGCGCTGCACTGAATCTGATAGCCTATGACTACGAAGAGTTCCGATCTCTTTGTGCCAGACTCTCGGACGGTAATTAGATTCTCCGAATTACCTTCACAGAAGACTACAAGTTTCTTCGAAGGCCGCAGGTGGGGTTCGCTTTAAAAGTTTATTTTCGCATCCCGCGTTTCTAATGGAGAGACGGATCTATCTAATAATATGCTCAAGATGTTCGGGAAGCTGTAGTTGTTCCTTGATGGTAATGGTGAAAGTTTTAGTGGATTTCTTGGAAGTTAAGGATTTTGAGTGTAGTGGATTTGTCTTTTTGGGAGCTTTAAGAGGTTATTAGGGATTGTATCGAAAAGATGGGCTTACGTTTACGACGTAACTTAGATTTTGCAATTTATTTTTTGGAATAGTCGTTGTACTGACATTTTTAAATACCTAAGGCCATTTGTACACACGTTTTTCTTGCCGTAAAACTTTATGGTTTATTTGCCGTAGATCTGTAGGCACGGTCGTCAGTGTTGTAACACATGATGGAAGCTTGTTGTCAAACACGTTTTTTCCACGGCGCGGTTTATATGCCGTATTGTAAAGAAGCTGTGTCGAGTACAAAGGGCCTAAATCTGTTTTCTGTTTTGTAGACTATCTACAAGTCAATCTAATTTATTTCTAGAGCTTTACTGCAAAACATAACTTCGTGCCTGTATTCTCCGAAGGATTGGGTAGACGTATTGATGTGTATAGTATCCACATTTACATTTCATCAGTTTTATTAAAGTCCCATGTGATAGGGAGTGGCTTCTGAGATATTTATAATGGAAAAAATAAATAAAGTTATTTATGTGATCAAAAGATAAATGATTAATGAGTAATGAGTAATGAATTGTGCTCGCCAAGCTCGCTTAGTACCTACCTCAAAGACTTAAAATTACTGGGTAAACCAGAATTGTTCTTGACAAACGTTCCAATTCTCCAACGCCTTGAAACCCACTCAAAATCCACTCCTTAGTAAGCTCAAACATAGAGAGACGTGGAGCTTAGCTCTAGGAACTAGTTAACACTACATTATATTGACTTAGTTGAGTCGCGGTTCCGCCTGTGCAATTGTTTGGGGGACATTGTCAAGCTGTTACAAAATATTTCAGAGGGGTAATTCTCCTAATTTTAAGAACGTTCACAGTCTGATCTCAGTCTCAATCTGTCAAAAATAACTCTAATTTCCCTAAATTTTGTTAAGTTTTTGAATATTTTTTGTCGCCGAGTCGAGATTGCGACTAGATTTTGAACGTTTTAAATAACGAAAATTAGCCTTCTGGAGTTTGTGATTGTGAAGACATTATGACAGACGCAGTTTGACATCATTCTATACCTACATACAAACGTTTATTACAAAATTCCTGGGTGAGTAGCAGAAGCGAATTCTGTTTATAATCTTTGTAAAAATACCGACGTCGTGCAGATTTGGTGTCCCGTTTGTTATTGCTAAAAGGGGCATAACGTAGATGGATTTTTAAATGTATTATCTACTAGTATTGCCTAATAAATGAAAGTAGAATAAAATCTTTATCACATGGGGACCTAAAGCTTTCATTAGTTACAAGACTGCTCCTCTAATCCTTCGTGGATTACATAGTGGGCCGTAATCCACCACGCGGGCCCAGTGCGTGTTGGTAGATGTCACATGTCTTCGAATTTTTGGTTCTAGGACATGCCGGTTTCCTGACGATGTTTTCCTTCACCGTTTGGAGAGCAATGGTGATGAAATAATTTACACAAAGTAAAGCGCCTGTCTGAGTTCGAACCTACACAGTACAGGCCACCACAGCTTCTTGGATTGTGGCATAATAATAATAGTCTCCCGACCGATTTAGGTCACGGTGGCCAATCTCAACGGACATTAGCCAGGTACGCAAAAGATATTATAGTGCACAAGTGTGAGCGTAAACACAGGTTCGCCCTCTGTTCCTTTACTCCCATAGTCCGACCGGGGAGAGATCAGGCGCAGGACAACGGCTTTACGTGCTTTCCGAGGCACGGGGGTATTAAACCGCCAACTTCCAAACTCCGAAATGTTTTTGAGAAATTCTTAATGGAATACCCAATAACACTTTGTCCGACCCGGGAATCGAAGCCAGGACCTCTCAGCTCAGCAGTAGCGCTTGCAACCACGAGACCAACGGGACAGTCATAATAATCGAGCAATTTTATAACTTACATATAAACAGTAGGCACAATAATTTAAATATAGGCTCGAAACCCACAATGCGAGGGTAATTTAAAACTTCCCCTGTTTCATGAGCAAGCTCAACAACTTGTTAAGATTTTAGCGAAACATGGGAAGGCTGTGTTTATGTAAATAAATTTGATACAACCTAATGATTATTACACACGCGAACTTTTGAAATTCAAAATTATTGTGAACCGTACGAGTATTTATGTGTCGAGGCTCCTGTTTAAATATTTTGTGTCTCGTTTAATACAATCAGCTTTAGTAGACTCTAAATTCTGACAACTAGTCTTATATTTATATTTATATATACTTTATTGTGCACCAGAAAATACATAACAAAAAATACGATTATTAATACAAAACATACAATGGGCGGCCTTATCGCTTTCTGCGATCTCTTACCAAGGGATACCGTACCCAGTAACTGGGTTGTGGAGGTCAGATTAGCAGTCGCTCCATGTAAAAATACTGGTATTCTGCTGCATCAGGTTAGACTGGAAGCTAAGAAATGAATTCCCTAAGCTCGTTTAAACACAATGAGATTTATCATTCTTGTTTCGTTCTAGTTTTTGTTAGGTAATTACCGGTTTGCGTTCTGTAAATTAAGTCCCGTCACGAAATTAAATGAACGGTGACAATGATGATGATAACTTTAAATGAGGTACCAAAAAAATGGGCAGCGGGATTGTCCGAAAGGGTTACCGCTGCCCCGGAACATAAAGGGCTAAGGAAGGAACACGGATGGGTTTTAGTCAGTAAGAGTCTGACACTCCCTTCCGCTCCACCCAGAGCGGGAGGGGTCATTTGATGATTTCCCATCCTAAAAAAAAAAAGGTACCAAAAAAATAGAAGCTTTTCTGAAACGAAGTTCCTTATCGCACATTTTGACCGTCACGTCAACTGGTATAAAACGACACGTAACGAAAAAGCGTTATTTATCTCCTCCTTTTTTTTCATTTATTTACTCATAAACGTTAATTTATTTCATTGAACTTGTTATTTATTTAATAAATAATATACAGCGAAAGGAAAGTAGCTATACTTTTTTTATATTTTTCTTACTTTTGTTTCTCTGTGTGCGTTAAAGCTAAACAATGTTATTCGTGCCATCCGTCCATAATCAGCCTGTAATCTCACACAGGCCTCCTCTCTGAGAGAGGGAGTGGCCCGTAATCCATCATTTGGCCCCAGTGCGGGTTGGTAGACATCAGATGTCTTTGATTTTTTGGTACTAGAACATGCTGGTTTCTTTGACCATTTTGAGAGCAGTGGTGATGAAATAATTTACACAAATTAAAGCGCCTGACTGGGTTCGAACCTACGACCTACAACTCCCCATTACCACTGAACCACCGTAATGTAGCTTCCGTAATGTGCTATATTTCGATACTTGTTTACACTTCAACATTATTTTTATACTTGGCTGCTGCAGTTAAAAGGAAAAACTCATCATTTTATTTACACTTCTTCTTGAACGCAGACAGAACTTTCCGCCTTCGTAACAAAACCAGTCATTCAAGTTAATATATTTTACTTTCAGCGAATTTAATATGCAACTGTTTGGAAAACTTAGGACCTACCTACCCTATCTACAAAGTTTTAGAAGCCATAATTATTAGTCGACAAGAAAACGGCTGTTCTAGTGCAAATCAATAAGTTTACAAGCTTTACTACCTTTGCGATTAGATAACACACCGTTAAAGCTTACAACATACGAAATACTTTTAGCATACATTTCTGAGGCTTTCGATAAAACATTTTCAGTTTTTTATTCGTCTTTTCGGTAGATCTTGCGCGTTGTTTTTTTTTTTTTAATATGTGTTGAGTCCGGTAGGTGGTCACGTTGATTGTGGCAACAGTGGCATTCTTTAAGTCATACGAAGTGCAGGTGAACAGGCAATTAGGACACTCCAGCTGGTGGGACATGGTCTGATCCACTCGCACTGAGTGTTGGTGTCTAGGATCGAAGAATACTATGGAAAACGATGATTCTACGCTAAGTTGAAGATAACAGGAAATAGCGGCGTCTTTATGGACGACCGTTACATGGGCTAATTATAGACTGAACTAGGTTTTGAAATGAAAATTTTAAGTTGAAATCTTGTCAACTTTGGCATTACTTAAGGCGTGACCACGATATTCAAAATGTCTTTGCAGAAAACGTATGAAATTTTGAACTTTGGGCTACATTGACGGATTCACTAGATCACCTTGAATAATACGAGTAGTTATATTTGAGTTTGACTACTATTAAATTCTTAATTCAGAACTGGGAGACACTCACAGAAATGTTTTACTTAAAATTACTCAATTGTTTTTAACACTTTAACAGAGAGTCTCGTAGAACCGTTGCTGCAAGTCGTCGTCATAAGTTCAAAAATCTACAACAAATTATACAAAAGCTTACACATCTACCCATTAACCAAGAGCAAAGACTTGACTCCTGGTTAAAATTACAAAACTATGATGAAACAGTTCTCTGTTTCATCATAATTTTGTGATTTTAACCACCACGAGTTTCTACTCGTGGGAGTGTAAAATACTCATCACTCCTTCACACACCCCACCAAAACCACACACATGCCACAAATACCCCCGGCACACCTCATTAACACTCACCCTACACTCACCACATTAACTCAACGTCAAAATACTAAATCTAAATTAATTTAATTCCCTATTAAGCACTTTTTGCATGGAACATCATTCCATTCTGAATCTGGAGAAGGGCGTTCTTAGCTGCGCTACAGTTACTACAGTTTATACTTTTGCAGCTATCATCGTTTTACTTGTTGTACTTAGTCTTGTGTTATAGATAACTGTGTCTTTGAAAAGATATCTATCTACAATATTCATAGTCACAAGACTATTCCAAGCGGGTTGATAATCACGGAACTAGCCTTCGTGTGGCGGCTTGCCGCCGCTCGGCAGCGTTGTGGAATATTAATGCTGCAAACTTGGATCTTGCCTTCCGATAGTGGTTAAAGTGGCGCGCGTCGTTGGTGGCACGCACCGCGAGGAGATTGGCGTCTTGGGAAACTGTTATTATATCAGCTCCGACCTTACAGACCTAACTTAGATGCACCAGGGACTAGGCTTCAAACACCTTAAAAGACCGTTTCCGTCATATTTCTAACAGACGTCATAAAAATCTATAATTTTCACCAGTATTTAATTTTGACATTAAGATGTCAAAAAAACGCTCTGTATTTGGACATTACGGCCAGATGTGGCGGCCCCCGTTATTTTAAGAAATAGTAGCTTTATAGGGATAGGTAATTCTCTCAATCTGTCAAAAAAACTAACAATTAGTTTTTATTATTATTATAAGTTATATTTTTGACAAGTTTTTCACACTGATTTTTTATCGCTAATTGCGACTTGAATTTGAATCCGTTTTTTAGTAAGAGAATTGACCTTTTTATAATAAAACTAGCTGCGCTCCGCGGTTTCACCCGCGTAAGTTTCGATTTAGGGGTATGAAAAATAGACAGTAGCTGATTCTCAGACCTACTGAATATGCATATAAAATTTCATAAAAATCGGTCAAGCCGTTTCGGAGGAGTATGGTAACTAACATTGTAACACGAGAATTTTATAATTAGAAGATTATGTAGTATTAAAATCCCGTGTCGTCTCACTGTAGGGCAAAAACCTCGCTACTGTCTTTTCCTTTATTCTCTAAAAATTTAAGCTAGATTAAGATAGATATACTGTATAATTTGCATAGTAATGAAAGTTCGAGATCAAATAGGACTGTAAAAAAGCCAAGGGAATATACCGATATCATCATCTGTCTAGCTTTTTTCCAACTATGTTGAGGTCGGCTTCCAGTCTAACCGGATGCAGCTGAATACCAGTATTTTACATGGAATGACCTATATGACGTCTACAACCCAGTTGCTGGGTAATACAATACCCTTTGGTAAGACTGGTTGTCAGATTTTCGGGCTTCTGACTACCCGTAACGACTGTCAAAGATCCACGAATGACAGCTGGGACCAACGGTTTAACGTGCTTTCCGAGGTACGGAGGGGTCTCGGTATGTAAAGATGGTCACCCATCCACAGACCAACCGCGGCAGCGCTACTTAACCTGATCGATCGACCTGTGCGGCTGTTATAATTTAGCCACGGGCCCACACATAACCGGACATAAACCGATATATGCATGATAAATTCGCGTGGACAAAACGATTTGATCATACAAAAGATATGGCACGTGTGCTTTGAGCCTGAGCACGTTTGCAACTAGATAGTGAGACGCATTGGATAACCATTTGTTTTCCAAACAAAACAGCAATGTTTTCAAGGCTGCGCACAAACATTTTAGTGAGGTACAAACTAGAGGCAATTTGTATCTAATTTGTGAGCTATACTCAGTGTGTGTGTGACGTGTTAGGTTTCGGGTGGAATAACTAATGAGTTTTCACACTAGCGCTGACGTATTAAGTGCTTGACATACCTATTGGATAATGTTCGTAATGATTTTCCCGAGCCCCAAGATACAAAGTAATTGTCTAGTTTGGGATCACTGGCAAATAATAAAATAATATGTAACCTAGCTATAGGCAATATTTTAAGCTAACAACTTGCTTATAATCTGTGAACCTGCTTACTATTACGTAAAACCTGTACAATAAATGTGTTCTACTAGCGGCCCGCCCAAGCTTCGCACGGGTGATATTTTTTTTTATTTCCGAAATTTTCTTTCACGCAAACCGTGTCCTGTCAATACCGAATACGAAAAAAATAACTATCCAATTTGGTGCAGTCGTTCGGAAGTTATGCGCGTACATACATTTCGGCGATTTATTTTTATTTATATAAGTAGGTAGATTTTCTTTTTTCTCTTTAGCCAGACCAATTTCTGATACAGTATTTATCTCTTCAAAACTCTACTAATTTTGAAGAGATAAATACTGTATCAGAAATATGATTATATTATTATCTTAATACCTAATCATTCCGAATTTATCAAGATGCACTCAAAATATGTGTACTCATAATATCTTGGACGTTAGTGGGTCAATTAGCAAGGTATTTCGTACCTAATGTTTCCTGCTACTTGACTTACAACCTTGAATGCCTTGGCTACTTTAATAATTATTATCTTTGATTCTAGTTTGGAAATAACAAAACCTAATGGTTAACATGATTATCTATACTTAACTTATATCATAAAGAAGTTAAATTTGTTTGTTTGTAAGTTTTTGTGTAGGGGATAATCTCCGGAACTAGCTAACTTGTAACAATTTTCATGCAGAAGAAGTTGTGGGCGGGCAGAAGCTAGTCAACAATAATCCTAACAAAAACACCAATTTAACATTCACACCCCTAATTTTACGCATACAAATGTACAAAAAGGGTCGTATCCACGCACAATATCCGGGTACAAGAATTATTAAAATCACGCGAGCTAGCCGGCAAAGCCGGACAAACCATGTAAACAAGAAGTGAAGATGACATTTTTTGCTTTAGCCCCACGGTGACCCGAATATATAATGACTTGTGGAACGGGAAATAATCCCGTACAGTTTTTTATGCCAAGTCCTCGTCACGAGAAGCTATAAATTTTGTAAATAAAGAACTTCTACTAAGTTACGTAGCGACAATTCAATCAACAACAAATGATCCCAAATTCAATCAACTCAAAATAACATACGTGTAATACGAAACTAACGAGCAATTTCACTTGGTCGGGTTATATTATAACGATATAAAGCGCTGTCGTCTAATGTTTTGTGGTACTGGAACGCGTCTAACTCATGGAACGTAAACATTTGGGCCGCTATTTTGAAGTAAGTTCACGCTGACGCTGTCAATGCTGCAGAATGCAGATGCAGAATACTCGAAATCGTCTGACGACAGTAATTAGATGTGTGTGTTATCATAATTATATTTATATTATACTAGCTGCGCCCCGCGGTTTCACCCGCGTAAGTTTTCCCTTAACACTTAGGGGGATGAAAAATAGATGTTGGCCGATTCTCATAGATACCGGATAAGCACAAAAAATTTCATCAAAATCGGTCAAGCCGTTTCGGAGGAGTATGGCAACGAAAACTGTGACACGAGAATTTTATATATTAGATTTTTTTATCTAAAGGTTGATTATATAATTAATGTATACAAAACCTTGTAAAACATTTTAAAAGAGTAACGTGGAGTTTTTTTCCCATTCTTCTCCATACTCCTTTTGGAAGGGGCGACTAGAATCAATTCTATTTTATGGTAATTTCTGACGTTCAAAAATGCCTTTTATGGTGCCTATTTGAAATAAATTATTTGACTTTGACTTTGTTGCGAACCAGTGAATGTGTGTTTGCAAAATTTATAGCTTCTCGTGACGGGGACTTTTATAAATATGACACGGACATTAACTTAGATGTACTTAGGTAACCTGTTCAGAACAGAGGCCGTAGGACGAAGGTATGACGTAAACATCACGTAAATACGAACGATTTTTTTAATCGAAAAATCATCTTGATCACCGCTTGGGGCTTGTGGCTAAGTAATAATAAGCCACGCGGGTCGATCGATCAGTTTAAGCTACGCTTGCTGCGGTTGGTCCGTGGATGGGTGACCATCTTCACATAGCAAGACCCCTCCATGCCTTGAAAATTGGTACCGGCTGCGCGAGTTTTTGTTTTTCAACTTTAAAATCGTTTTTATGTTTTCTCCGCGTTTTCGTGCTAGGCCCACAGGTTAGTTTTTGTGACAAACTTTTTTTTCTTACAGAATTATTGAGGAATTCAGGACGGAACTTTTTTATTCGGGAATTTACAAAGATTGTGAGGTCTGTCGGCAACCTGTGGAATTTTTAATCTCAAATGTCTGTATGTGATGTACCCAAAGAGATCCGTCCAAATTCAGAAAGGTACCTAGGTAAAAATGTTTGAAACAGTCAAGTGCTAAAATGTGTCACAATTTAATCGCTGCTAGGACTTTGTTAAGGGTATGCAATTGTACTTACCTTAAAGTAAGGTTTGCGACCACCCCCCCCACCGGAGTCCAGCGTCAAGCAGCCTGCTGTGTTTTGTCGATGCGTGAGAGTTCCAGTGCCTTAGGCATCTGCTGGGCACGCTCGTTCCATCATAGACCTCATCCATTGCTTGCCATCAGGTGTGACCGAGGTCAAAAAAGACACACAGAATTGGGTAAATACAGCTCACAGCCGCGCTAGCGCACAATACAACTTCGTAAGGTAATTGTAGAAATTGTTCAACGTCAATTATGGGGCCGCGGCGTTTCAGATTTAATTGGACGAAAACAATGGCCGACAATCTGTCATTTAATATCATGTATAATACTGAGACATTTTTAAACACATTTTATTTTTATATTTTCAACTAGCTTTTGGCCGCGACTTCTTCCGAGTGTTCCCATTCACCCTCTTAGGGGTGGAATTTTGAAAACCCCTTTCTTAGTGGATACCTACTCTTCACAAAGAACATACCCTCCAAATTTCATGTCTCTAGGACCAGCGGCTTAGGCTGTGCGTTAATATGTCAGTCAGTCAGGACTTTGAACTTTATACAGGGAGATTTTTTAATCACCATCCAAATTTTTACACTGCTCTACCCATGATTACGAAAAACTTTCACTATGGAACCAACTCCGAAATCTCGAAAAAAAAATCTGCTGTTTCATACTTAATGTTCAATACATACTTGACCAAAATGTATGAAACAGCAGATTTTTTTTTCGTGATTTCAGAGTTGGTACCATAGTGAAATTTGTTCGTATTCATGGGTAGAACAATCTGTAAAAATTTGGATGGTGATAAAAAAAAATTATTTGAGATGTTACTCGTATTTATAATTCATTATTAGCCACGAATTATCATTTACGAAGTTTCGTAATAACATCCTATACATTCCAGCACCCTTCAATCACAACCCGAGAGTTTAAAAGGATATTGCTAAAACATTGCTTCATATGTTTAAAAAAGTCGTCTGCTCAACATCTGTAAATAACGCAATGAACTTGGCTGCACTGTCATAATTTCTTGTGTGTTACGCAATTATCTCGTTGCATAAACAAAGACATAATTAATATTCAATAGGTATCACTTGGTCAAACTAGATCTAATAGCCTAGGCTAGTCTGATGGAGAGCTAAACCTAAAATGGATGAAAACTAGATCTTTTGCAGAACAGTTTGCGAAAACATTTGATATTCAGCGGACATTTATAGTACTTCGCTTGGTTTTATTGTTCCAACGTGATTGACATTGCAGAACACTTCGAGCGCCATAAAATTTTAATTACTTCGTTTTTTCGATTAATAGTTTTACATTGTCGCTGGCATCACTGATGCTGATGTTGATTCATGATTTATTTAACAATTTATCTTGTTTTCGTTTCATGAATAAACATAGTCATTCATAAATACCAAAAGTGGTTTATACAAAACTGAAATAATTCAAACGCACAATTTTTTTCCCATGAGAATAGGGAGAAGCTACATAACTTCAAGAACCTTACATGGCTCCTTACACGCCTAATACTGATTTTATCTACATATCATATTATAATTAGGTGCGACACCAAGCACTTTGATCGATATGACAGTTTCACATCTATATATCCCTGAAGGGTTAAGCAGAAGTATACCTATAGCATTTTACGAATCTCCATACAAAACTGTCATACAGATGAAATTGCGTGACATGAACTGTTTTATGATTCTGCCACAGTGGCCTTTTTAGGCCCCCAGTTGACGATTGTTACTTGATGTGCTTGATGTGGCTGCAACATCAAATCCAAACAGCAGATGCAGACATGTAACAAACACCCACACTGTAATAGTTGTTTGAATGAATTCAAGCAGCTGACAGACACCAACTCAATTAAAACACACTCGCTGAGAAATAAAATTAATTATATAATAACTGAATTAATCATAATGATGGCAACGTTCTATTGAATAATACTGTATTGTGCAACTATAGCTGCATAGTTTTTGACTGATCGACTTCTTGACAATTCAAAAGTGCCTGTAAATGGTTTAATTGAAATAAATGCTGTGAGTTTCAGTTTTGAGTTTGTCTTTATAACTTCATTGACATGAAAACTTTTTCTGATATTGGAAAGTTGTTAAAAAATTGATGCCAAAATGTTGTCACGTCATCAACTGAATGAAAAAGAATGAAAACCGAGTTTTCGCTCTGCAAAACAAGGCACCACACCTAGCTAGGTCATCATCATCTGTCAACCTTTTCCCAACTATGTTGGGGTGGGCTTCCAGTCTAACCGGATGGAGCTGAATACCAGTATTTTACATGGAGCGACTGCCTATCTGACCTCCACAACCTAGTTAGGTACTAAGTAATACGATACCCCTTGGTAAGACTGGTTGTCAGATTTTCGGGCTTCTGACTACCCGTAACGACTGTCAAAGATCCACGAATGACAACCGGGACTAACGGCTTAACGTGCTTTCTGAGGCACGGAGGGGTCTTGGTATGTAAAAATGGTCACCTATCCACGGACCAACCGCGGCAAGCGTAGCTTAACCTGATCGATCGACCCGTGCGGTTGTAATTACATAGCCACAAGCTCTTCCTAGCTAGGTATGAATTTTATCAAACTGGTGTAATATACAGGTTCACTTATGGGCATAAGTGAACCTGTACCTGGGCGGGCGCCCATCGTAGACGGTACACAATTAGCGCTAATTGGCCGATCACATTGTTTGCGCTGATCATGTTTGTTGGGTATTTACTTTGATTAAGTGATCCTTCAACGAAATTGTATTAGATTGCCTGTGTGATGGAATAATTAAGACCAATAGATCGAATTTTCACCTTAACGGTGGTAAAGAAGTCGAGTTTTCGGGAATATATTTCTTCTTGACGGTATATCACTTTAACTAGCTAAAAGCCAAATAACCTAGTACGAAAGTACAGCCTCAATAACTGGAAATAACGGTGAGTTTCACATGTCAGAAAATGTATTGTATTCACATTTAAAATATACGAAACAATTTATTCGTACGGCCGGCAGAAACAGTAAGCAAACTGCCTCCCACCGTATATATAAAAATGCCAATATAAATTCACTCTGTATAAATATCGTAAGGAGAGGTTATTAGTGCTCTCGCAGACGGCGACATTTGCGCCAAGTACGACGTTTCCTTGAGACGCATTTGTGCATCAGCGCGCGTAGCAAGCTTCGCTACGCTCGTAGCAAGCTCGGCTACGTTCGTAGCTTACCGTAGCGTGCCGTAGACACCTGTCGTAGCTTTGAGTCGCTTACTTGTGTAGTGTTATTTATGTTTAATGCTTTATTTTTTTAATTTGATTATTTTTTTAGATTAGATTAAAATGGGAAAAAGTTCTTTCAAAAGTCTTTCTAGAGTTCAGCCATATTAAAAATGTTCCTAGTTAGGGTTTTGTAACGTTTTCTGTTAATATTTTTTATTGTATTTGGATATGATACTCATTTGAAAACAATATTAACATTAGCAATAAGAAAATAACTTTCAAGATTACATTTCAGCAAGCAAAACCAAATTTATTTTTTATTCTTCTCTCCATGCATCTATTTCTTCAGCACGTGACAAATACACAAAGTACCTTAAGACACTCAACTTTTCAAAATACATTGTAAAATTACAAACAACACTTTTGTACAAAACAAAAGAATAAACTTCTATCTGAGCATTTTTCAGTGACACATCTTTTCAAAAATATTCTAGTAAATTCGAAGTACAAGTACATTCGTACCATATTTTGCTTTGTTGTAGTCTACAGGGGATTGCAATTGTTCTTTCGGCAACAAAACTTTACGGACTTTGCCTTAATTTTACGAGTCCTCTGACTTTCGCAGGACAAAATGTGTTAAAAGAATAGTCTATAACTGCGCCTGGGACAGATGAGTTTTTCTCCTTATCTTTCACCCTCTTAAATGGCAACCATGAGAACTACATCTAAAGGGAACGGAGTATCGTAACCCCTTTCTTTTTTTTTTTTTAAGGATGGGAAATCTTCAAATGACCCCTCCCGCTCTGGGTGGAGCGGAAGGGAGTGTCAGACTCTTACTGACTAAAACCCATCCGTGTTCCTTCCTTAGCCCTTAATGCTCCGGGGTAGCGGTAACCCTTTCGGACAAACCCGCTGCCCCGGCAGTATCGTACCCCTTGCGTCGTTTCCCCAAAAGGTTTCAAGATCTTCTCCTTGATGACCTTCCTCCACTTCCTACTTTCAGCAACTTGCAAGTCTTCCGAGGCCTTGAAGTTTAAGGAGGTGCTGATTTGGTCTGACCAGCGTTAAGGACTCCTTCTTCTCTGTCTTTTGCCTGGACGTTTTTGGAACGGAGGATATTGTCGGAATTTTACTGACTAAAACCCTTTCGTGTTTCACCCACTACCACGCAAGCATGTATAATACAGGACTCAAAAGTCTAGTCTAGACTTTATACATACATAAACTCACGCCTTTATTCCATGAGGGTTGGCAGAAACTAAAGAACTACAACCCATACGATACTTTTGTTTCGTTTACGTTCATACATCTGGGCATACACGCACGCCGGTTGCGAGTACTTCACACCAGAAGGCCAATTCTCGTAATTTAAAATGTTCAAAATCTAGTCACAGTCTCATCTCAGCGACAAACAAATGTCAAAAGCTTGTCAAAATGTTCCCTACATTTTTGACAATTAAAATTAGAGGTATTTTTGACAGATTGAGACTGAGATCAGACTGTGAACGTTCTTAATATTACGAGAATTGCCCCCTGATCTATCTCGAGTAAATCACCAATAAGGTCACTTATGTCTTTCTAGGGCGTTATCCCGGCATTTCTACTCACATCCGCCTACCTACCTTTTGTTGGTCGCCTTTGATTCTTCCTCTCAACATGACTAAACCATCTAAGCTATACTCTGTTAAATTTTTGACATTACATCTTCTTTTAAACCGCAACGTAACCTTATCACACAGGCGTCAGTCTAGACTACATTTTTTTTTTTTTTTTTTTTTTTAAAAATGGCATCTCGCAGTTCATCCTTTATGAGGATGGCTACTGCTTAACCGGACTTTCCTGTGGATGCCTCGAATTAAGGCCTCCAGCCAGGGCATACAATAACTTAAAAACTAAGCGACAGCGCTAAGGGTAACCCCCTGCGGGGTTCGGACCTCGGCTCAGGGCGTCGCTGGAAGAGGACAGCAAGGGACAGGCTGGATCGGTATTATTATTAGTGTTTAGGGGCGAATTTAAAACTACAGGCTCAGCTGCGCGGGCTGGCTCGAGCAAGGGTCGGGGCGGGCACGGTGATGGTGCGGGACGTCGCGACGGGCCTCGGCGGCGAGGACGGAAGGACGGATGTCTGAGCTTGTGTTTGTGTTGTCGACTGAGAGTACTCGTGGCCTTACTGCTCTCCTGGAGGAGGGTAGTGGCGTCGTCGGGGATAGTGAGGGTATGCCTTGGTCGGCGAATCCTACTTATGCGGGAGGGAGTGTATCGGGAGGCCGCCGCAATCAGGGGATTGGGGTGCTTTATGGCAGAGTCAAAGAAGCGCTTGGAGAGGCGTTTCATGAACTGCTGGATGGTGGGGAGTCTGAGATCTAGATGCAGATTCACATTTCGGACATAGAAGGGGGCTCCCGTGACCTTTCGGAGGAAACGGTTCTGGAGGGTTTGCATTTTATGCAGAAATCGCGGCTTGGCGTGTGCGAAGACTACGCAAGCATAGGTCATGATGGGACGGATGACCGCGGTGTAGAGGCGCAATTTGCACTTGAGTGACAATTTGCTGCGGGCAGTTATCATGGAGTGGAGCCTACCGAGAGCGAAAGAGGCGCGCGAACGCGCCGTCTTTATGTGCTCGTTGAAGGTGAGGTTGTGGTCTAGGATGACACCTAAGTATTTGGCTCGCTTTCCCCAGGGGATCGGCTTGCCATACATAGAGATCGGGCGCGGGAGGGGGGGGGGTAGTTTGCGCGGTTTCGAGAAGATGACCGCCTGACTCTTATCGGGGTTGACCTCGATTCTCCATTTCCGGAACCAATCGCTCAAGGCGCTTGCGGAGGTTTGGAGGTTTCGAGCTATGGATGACTGGTTGACACCCGAACAGTATATGGCAGTGTCGTCGGCGAAGAGCGCCAACTGTGCCTTTTTACTGTTCGGGATGTCACTAGTGAACAGGGTGAAAATGAGGGGAGACAGAACGGAACCCTGGGGGACTCCGGCGCGGATGGGGTGAGGGGGAGAGAGAGCGCCCTCGATACGGTAGCGGAAAGTGCGGTCCGACAGAAAATCTCGTAAGATGAGCACGAGACGGTCTGGCACACCTAGCAGGTACAGCTTATATAATAAGCCATTGTGCCAGACCTTGTCGAACGCCTTCGCTATATCGAAGAACAGGACGCCTGTCGAAGCACCTCGCTGAAAAGCAGCGCTAATGTGCTCGACTATGCGGTGGAGCTGGTGGATGCACGAATGCTTCGTGCGAAAACCGAACTGTTCGGGGGGGATGAGGCTCTTTGCTTCGGCATAGTCTTTGAGGCGCTTATAAATAAGCCTCTCGTAGACTTTACCGAAAACATTTAGCAGACTGATGGGGCGGTAGCTGGAGGGCTCAGACTTGGGCTTGCCTGGCTTTGGGATGCCTATGACTGTGGCTTCTTTCCACATTTGGGGGAAGATGTTGTTGCTCAGGGCGCCATTGAAGATGGCGGTCATGAGCAGTATGAGGGGGGCGGGGAGGAGTTTGTACACCCTGTTGGTGATACCGTCCGAACCGGGGGCTTTGCGGGTTGCGAGTCCTTTTATGATGTCTTGCACTTCGTCGGGAGTGACGGGAGGCAGAGGATCATCAGGGTCTTCGACTGGCGGGAGGGAGGCTTTCCGTTCGACTTCAGCGTTCACCTCGTCGAGGTGCGCTCTGTCTACTGGTTGAGAGCTGGGAGTGCATTGAGCCTCTAGGCTGTCGGCTAGGCATTCGGCCTTTTCGAGGT
The DNA here is from genome assembly GCA_963669345.1 of Gortyna flavago. NCBI lineage: Eukaryota > Metazoa > Arthropoda > Insecta > Lepidoptera > Noctuidae > Gortyna > Gortyna flavago. The sequence goes on along the minus strand of OY770129.1, from coordinate 5,206,433 downwards.
TTTCGAAAGCGACCGTTTTGTCGGGGCGTGTGAGGGGAGGAACTGTGGCCTCTTCAGAGGAGCGGAGCTTCCTCTGGAGTTGCCAGAAGGCGTGGTGGGTGGGCTCGAGTTCGCCGATCAACTTATCCCATCCCTCGGAGCGCCACTCCCCTATGCGTTTCTTTACAGCACGCTGTAAATGGCGCATGTGGGATTTGTTCGCGTCGCAGGGAAAAGAGTCGTAGGCACGAATGGCAGCGTTCTTCTCGGTCATCAGTTCACGTACGTCATCGGGCAGTTTCCAGCGATGGTCTTCCATCACTGGAACTTCCCGTGAGCAATCCGTCAGTACGGATTGAACGTGCTCTGTGAACGAGTCGATCGCCCCAGTCGTGTCTGCGACTGAGATAATTTGCTCGGGGATGGAGTCTAGGTGGGGAGACGTGGTGGATTTCAGTCTTTCGCTTACTTTCCTCCAGTCGGTGACTGTTTTGGTCGGGGGGGGCTGGTTGGGGTCGTGCGGGGGGCCCGAATAGGGGGCCAGGTGCAAGATGACCGGGCGGTGGTCAGAGTTAAGCTCTTGTACCGTCTCGATAGACTGCAAACGGAGGTTTACATTCTTGAGAAGCGCTACATCGAGAACGTCAGGAAGATGGGCGGGGTCGCCCGGGAAATGAGTGGGATACATCGGAGCGATGATATCGAAATTGAGGGAGTCGCCTAGTTTGAACACGATCCTACCTCTGGTAGAGGTCGTGCTGCTATTCCAAGCGGGATGTTTGGCATTGAGATCCCCCGCCATGATGACGGAGTCACTCATACCGAAGAGGGTAGTGAAATCGGTAGTGAGAGAGATGGGATCCTCCGCACCATTGGTGGGCGGGATATAGGCGGAGATGATGGTGATTGCGGGGTGACCGGTCATGCCGAGCCGACAGATAGAGATCTCTAGCTGAGAGATTAGGGCGGGCGGGGACTACATTTTTGATAAATGACTTATATATAAACAAAAAATTACTGGAGCAAATTCAACGTTCTGCTATATTTTGAAATAGGTATAAATATCTCGTCTTTTGTTTTATTTATTAAGGTTCTATATTTCAATAATGACGATGCTTACTTATTCCCAGAAGAAAATCTAAAGCGTTGTGTATAATTAACAGCTTGTTGTAATTTCAGAGCCTTTTAAAAAACTCTTGAATTTCAGAAACGTTTCCAGAAATAAACGTAAATTACTCGGACGCGATATTATCAAAACTACTAAATCTGGAATTGTTCATATTTTATTGCTTTGAAGCATTTAATTACATAAATGATTGTTTAACAGGAGCTATTTATAGCTTTATATTTTAATATTTTTACACGAACCATGTTTATAACTAACTAGTTTTTTTTTAAGTTTGTCGGAATGAAAATTTTCTAAATGCTTTTACACACCATTGTGTATAGGAATTTTAGTTATTTTATTTTTAACTACGTATACCAATACCATATCAAAACGTTAGTAAAAAAAATCTGTTAAAAGTAGATCAAGGTAGGTAGGTAATTTCCCTCAAACAAGGATGTATCTATGACATATATTTTTGTCAGAACATAAATACACCAATTTGACCATTTAAATTGATTCTTAAACAGACAAATTCGGATAATCCCCCGTTAACGCAGAATTCAAACGCAAAATTACATACACATACCGTCCCACCTTTACTCCCCGAAGAGTTAGACGTAGGTGTGAGGGGCTTGTGGCTAAATAATAACAGCTGCACAGGTCATCGATCAGGTTAAGCTACGCTTGCTGGATGGGTTACCATTTTTACATACCGTGCCTCGGACAGCACGCTAAGCCGTTGTTCCCGGCTGCCATTCGTGGATCTTTGACAGTCGTTACGGGTAGTCAGAAGCCCAAAAGTCTGACAACCAATCTTACCAAGGGGCATTGTATTACCCAGTAACTGGGTTGTGGAGGTTAGATAGGCAGTCGCTATATGTAAAATACTGGTATTCAGTTGAATCCAGTTAGACTGGAAGCCGACCCCAACATAGTTGGGAAAAGGCTAGGGATATGATGAGTTAGACAGAGGTGGGGCTTGCGACCGCTACGTCAATGAAACAACACTAATTAAAACAAAAGAATCAACTAACACAATTATGAGTAACAATAAATAAAACCGCTTTAATAAAACAAAACAAAAAAAGTATGTTTATATAAAACGTAATAAATGCCAAACGTCCCGAAGTCAAAACAATTCGAGCTGATAATTAGAAACGCGGGTAAACATGTTCTTTAATTAACTCCTCCTACGCTGATGATCCACAAATTGGATTACCTACGCATGCCTTTGTAACTGTGTCGTTCGCTTTGATATATTTTAGGTATGTTGAGTTTAATTATTGTGCTTCAGGTTACAGTACATAATGACATTGTTACTGTAACCTACTCGTAAACGTAAATTGCATGCGATTTAGATTTGAATGGCGTTTAAGTATGTTGAAAATTTTCTCAGCGAAAATTACATTACATCGAAAACAGCGCAGTCACATAGGTTTAAAAAGAATTTATTTCTCATTTGATGAAATTTCTTATTTAATTTCATTATGAGAAATTAATTCTTTTTTCACTTAAACTGAGATACAAAGTGCTTACCTACATTTAAATTATAATATCATATTTTTCTCTGAGGTGTTGGTGACATTACAGGGGACATACTCGTACTAGTTTTTTGCCTTAGCCCAGCAGTGGGACAGCATAGGCTAAACAAAAAAAATTTTGTACTATCACACTTCTTTCAAAACTATGGTGAGACGAAATATTGGAGAGGCAGTTTGATTATACATATATTAAAAGGCAGTGTAGCAATGAAGCCACTGACTAGAAAGTTTGATTATACATATATTAAAAGGCAGTGTAGCAATGAAGCCACTGACTAGAAAGTTTGATTATAGCAATGAAGCCACTGATTTGTGACGGTTTGAAAACGGTAAGTTCAGCATTGTTAAAAGTGCAAAACAAACAGAAAAATCCTTTTTCCATAGCACTAGAATTTTCCACTACTTTCAAAAGTAGCGTTAAATTCAAACCGAGCTCTCGAGGAGATCTTGAGATGTGAATTGGTCCATATTCTTCCGTGAAGGATGTACTCTGACATCTAACTTATTGTCAGAAGTGCTCTGACACTTTTTTTTTTAACCTTACGAACGTTTAAATTCAACATTAATGATGTAACTAATATTTTTATAACAATATAATTTAAAAGAGTGTTCATGGAGTTTATTGCTCGTTCTTCTCCATAGGTACCTACTACGCTTTGAAATGGGCAACTAGCTTCATGTTTCTGACTAACCGACTCCTTGAAAATTCTAAAGTGCCTGTAAGTGGTTTAATTGAAATAAATGCTTTGAAATTGAGCTTGGACGGAATTTTGTATGTACTATTAAAACTGCGGACAATTAGGTGTTCACCGACTTCCAAACGGACACTGCTATCACACTAATAATATTATAAAAGCGAAAGTTTGTGAGAGTGTCGTGTATGTTTATATGTTTGTTATTTCTTCATGCTCAAACGGCTGCACCAATTTCGATAAAATTTTGTATGGAGGTAGCTGATACCCTGGATTAACATATAGGCTACTTTTTATCCCGATATTCCCACGGGATCGACACTTATGCGGGTGAAACCGCGGGGCGCAACTAGTTTTTTATAAAAAGATGATCCTGCACCCTAATTGCGTAACACACTATTTATCTCAGCCTGTATTTTGAAGGATATTGCTAATCCATTGCTTCTTTTGTTCGATCAATGTGTCTGCTCAACAACATCAATAACGCATTGAATCTTGTTGAACAAAATGAAACCCATTGCTACTTAATGTGTTACGGAAGTACCCCGCTGATATAACATAAAATCACGCCTGTTTTTGCACATTTCATCAGTTATGTTTAAGTCGCATGTAAAAGCGGCGAGCCTGTGGCATCAACTGACAGAAAAACAGAAATTATGACAGAAAAACCTTATAACACTTTGTCTGACCTGAGTAACGAACCCAGGACCTCATTAGATAAATAGATAGATAAAACGTTTATTTTAAGACACAATACAAGTATTAAACAAACATCAGAAAGGTGAGAAAAAAAAATAGGAAAGCAAAGATTAAAAAGATAAATTGATCCATAAACATGTCATATCTATAACGGTCGATCACTACTGGGCGGTGTGTCTCATGGTTGCACCAAATGGGAGTCCAGCTGAGCATATGCCAGGTACAATACCTGACGCTGGTATTGTGCTGCATCAAGTTAGTGATCCTGACAATCAACCTGTCTAGCCTTTTCCCAACTATATTGGGGACGGGTTCCAGTCTAACTGGATGCAGCTGAATATCAATATTTTACATGGAGCGACTGAATATCTGACCTCCACAACCCGTCACTGGGTAATACGATAGCCCTTGGTAAGATCCTGACAATGATCTACAAGAAATAATAATAGCAGAATGTCCAATTAAACCTACTAGAAACTCACACAATTTCACGCTTTACTCCACATACTCGTAAATGACTATATTGATTGTGTGGCGGCTGGATACTGAATCGGAGTAGTGTAATGATACACGAGTTTTCCGCCCGTTAGCAAACTGTCAGTTGCAGTCAACCACGGAACTACGAAACAGTTTGGATGAAGCTAAGGGACATTGGTGTTTGTTTGAAAAGTTATTTGCTAAAACTGGGATAGTGATGAATTTTTTTGTATTTTTAATGGGTTAAAACAGAATGGACATACATTATTCAATGGTGAAAATGGACAACAGCTGTTTTAGTATACCTAAACACTTTCGAATGATATAAATATTATAATGCAATTTTTTATTGGAATAATAAATAAGTGGTGACATATTTTCAAATAACTTTGTTTCATTTGGCTTTCATTGCCTGTTCTTAGTTGTAGTTTTCTCCGATATCAAGCATTGCGAGCTCATTCATGGAATTCCATCATAAACCGTATGTACAGCTGTCTAATATACCTGCATATACTCAGAATCAAATTATATTCTGTTATTCCTTATATATTCTAACCTCACCCGATTTAATAATATTTGTGGAATTGGTCGGAGTTCCCAACATTCAATTCTAGACGATTCATTGGTATACATATGTGAATGCATTATGCAGCAGGCAGTCAGGCTGCGTTTCGAGCAATCAAATATGGTTGCGCTGACCAATCAGACTACGCTACGCCACCTTTGTTGACGATTGATTGGGACGGCCTTGATGCCAGCGTTTACCTTACTTATCTGCCTTGTGTTTCAGACAACCGAACACTTTGAATTCAAAGTCACAGCCCCTGTATAATATTGGAATTTCGCATAGAAACTAAGAGTACGTACGCAACCTGGATGATATCAAATAATAATGGGTATTTTATTAATTACGGTAATATTTTCGCCTTTTTTATGGGATTCTCCTAATAGTTTCAGAATCCAACGGTAACCGCAACCATAAAATCAAATTCACAAAGAATATCAAACATGAAATTTAGATAGGAGGATGTTACAAAAGGTAAAATACGTAAAATATTGTTAAGATAAAAAATATTCTTATTCCAAAAAACTCCAGAACGCAGCTAGACTGGCTACCAGTAATGAAATCAAAACCCATACACCGGAATAAGGATAACAAAACGAAACCTGAATTTCAGTATTGAAGAATATAAATAAAAGTATCGGGAATAGAATTGTCCGTCCGCTGCAATTCCTCGTTTCCGTAAGACGAATCGGAATCTCCATTTACGAATAAAGGAAGAGGGGAAGGGAATTTACATTCTGTCGGGTTAGGGCCGTCCACTTTTTAGAACAAACAACTCCAAACCAAGTCAACATTTTTATTAACGCTATAGCACTTGACAGTGTTTTTTATTCGACAAGGCAAGGACAACGCCTCTTACAGCCCATCTCTGAGTATTTATTCTATAATCTCACTTGAAGATTTCGTAGAGTTTTGTTATAATCTTGGATCTTCAGTTACGCGTGGGCAGAATCGTAAAATGTAATGACCTTTAGCCCACGGAATCTGTTTCGAAATAATTGAAACAATATTATAATGTAACAAAAAAAGTGTTTTGACGTCTGTTTCCAACTCCATTTAATCCATCATTTCGATCCTTTTTTTTTTCTTGTACATAATCAGCTTATAATGTTCCCACTGCTGGGACACAGGCCTCCTCTCTTCGAGAGGGAGTGTGCTAATAACCTACCACGCGGGCCCAGTGCGGGTTGGCAGATGTCACATGTCTTCGAATTTTTACTTTCGTACCTATTTTTTTTTGCCGTATCTGTATTTGCCTAGATTAGTATTTTTAACTGTAGCTTAACAAAGTAACTATACAGACATATCTTTTTTAAATATTATCATAACGACCTCTGCCATGTCATGTAGGTACTTATAATTATTTCTACTGTATTTCAAAAGCCCTGTTCTAAGTTCTTATTATACCTTGAACATGTTAAAGTAGAAGACAGAGCAATGTTTTTACTATTCCAGTAATAATTTAGTATATGAAGCCACGTGTGGTATGCACGCTGCAATTCGTGACTCCTAACATGAAATGTGGTCGCCTTCCATTAATTCTGTCTAGCCTTTGCATCTACAGAATGTACATATATGTAGTTTGTGGATATTATGGCTGTGGTTTAGGTATAAATTAAATATTTTAGGTGACCGCATGTAGATATGTTTATTATTATTTAGGTACATTTTCGGTTAGTTGAATATATTTGAATGTGGTTATGGAATAATTTTGGCATGCCTGTTTTTATTTCAAATTGTTTGAAGGAATTTTTTGAATTTAATTTTTCTATATATTTATAAAATAGCACACTGCTAGGAGGTAAGACTTAAGTTGTCCGGCGTGAGCACTTGATGCGAAGTTTTCACATTTAGATTTATTGCACCTTTCTTTCAGTGATCGTCACTAAGAAAGAAAAGCCTTCTAGAAATAAGAAAAACCTAAGCAAGGATCTCTAAGTGCCTTAAAAGTATGTACAACTTAAAGAATTATATAACATTCGCCATAAATAAAATGTTCAATATCGAGTCTTCCAAATCAACTTGTCCCAATCTAAACATTGCCATAATTCGACAAAACACAGTCACTAAACAATTAAAGTGTCAACACATTTAATTTACCACCCCACCTTCACTACAAGACATCAGCAAGAATTATGTGCTCCTTAATTACTAGTACATTACATAATAATGAAACTGTTACGCCAAGCGTGGGTGTGACATTAGGTGACAACCCTTATAGGCCCCGGCCTCGAGTGATGCGACTTACGACAAGCGACAAGCGCGTCACTGAAAGAAGTTCGTGTGTTTTCCTGAAGAACGTTTTTGACACCGTCAAGTCAAACCCCCGCTGTCAAAAGATTTAAATCGTTAGATTTGTTCGTACCTAGTCACGGGAGAAAGTGTCCATACTAACAAGAGCGAGGTCACACATCATAACAATCAAGTCAAGTCACAGCGTCATTGTGTGTCAGAGGTATCAAAACTTAACAGAAACGCGACTATCTTTTGACGCGGTAGGGGCGTATATAACGATTTAAGTCTTTGCTGCTGTCATCATTTCATGACAACCGTCACTGCGGTAGTAAGGGCGGTCACCGCTTTTCTAGGAAACGCGCGAAAACGCGCGCTGTTGTCGGAAAAGCGCTACATGCTAAAGCTGCGCTTTGCAAAATTAAAAGCCTACGCTTTAACGCTTTTAAGTCGCGCATCGGTCCCCAAGTCGCGCGGTGGCTCGTGGCACTTCAAACAACTTCTTTCATTCGTTTTCTCCGCAGTCACTGTTGCAAGACGTGTGTCGCTTGAGCGCATAGCTCGTGGCCACGAGGATAATATAATTATGTAACTTTAGAATATTTCAAGTGTTACACCCAGAATAGGTTAATTTGGAAAGCAGGTGTGTTGTTTAAGGAATAAGTGACATAATAATGCTCCAGGAAAGTTCTTTGGGTTGTTTTATGTTGAGAGAATAAACAGCGACTTTAGAATGTCGTTAACCTAACCTACGCTTGAAAGGGTGAAATTGATGCTTTTGTAAAACTAAGTGGAATTTTCCATTTCCTGCTCTTTTGATTCAACAATTCAACTAATTATTTTAATAGATTATAATTGTACTAGCTTCAGACCGCGACTTCGTCCACGTGTTTCTTGTTCCCCGACCCACTCCGTCGCATCGCATCACCTGCCCGCGCTAACACTTCGTTTTCTCTTAGCGTTTTGTACGATTTATTTTTGTTTTGCTCGTGTACTAAGGGTCATAGCGTGACGTAGCCTTTCTCAAAAATTGGGACAACAAATACAAAAAAAAAACAAATGTGACCGATAGTTCCAGAGATTAGCGCGTTTAAACAAACCAACAAACCAACTCTTTAGCTTTATTATTAGTATAGATGTATATTAATGTTTATTTATGTAATTATTTCACCTCCCTAGAGGCTGTGTACTACATTAAGTGACAGCCCTTAGTATAAACCACATAACAGGGTGATCATTTTGGTCATGGGTTCATGGAAACACTCAAGGTGACGAGCATTGCTGTAAATTTATACGAGTACATACCGCCGCTGCTCTTAGCGTAGGTGTTGTAAGACACCTACGCCAGCACACGCGCAGCTACCTACGATTCGAAATTGAAGTAATTATTTTAATTCTAAATATTAAATAATTATATTTTTTTATTTTTTTTTTATTATAAATGTAAAAGTTTGCATGTTTGGATGTTTGTTACTCAATCACGCAAAAACGGCTGCACGGATTTGGACGAAATTTGGAACCCAGATAGTTCATAAGCCGTATTAACACACGTTTCCGTCTGATAATATCCTAAGCCGCTGGAAAAAGTTAGCAGGATTATAATTGTATTTATACTAATGTTTGTTTATGTAATTATTTAATCTCCCTAGAGGCTCTGTGTGACATTAAGTGACAGCCCTTAGTGTAAACCACATAACATGGTGATCGTTTTGCCCATGGTAACACTCAAAGTGACTAGCATTCCTATAACTTCAGAATATTACATGTTTGACACCCGAAATGGGTTAATTTGGAAAACAGGTGTGTTTTCTAAGGTATATCACGAAAAAAAAATCATCTGTTTAATACAAAAGTTCAATACCTACTTGACCAAAATGTATGAAACAGCTGTTTTTTTTTTCGATATTTCAGAGTTGGTCCCATAGTAAAAGTTGTTCGTATTCATGGGTAGAACACCCTCTAAAAATTTGGATGGTGATAATAAAATCTCCCGGTATAAGTATAGGAAATGAAGCACACACCGACGATTATACCTTTAAGGACTGTGGAAGTGCAACCAATCCTTCTTTAATTTCCCTAATTTATAAGATATTACAATGTTTTTGATCCTGAATGACTGTCATAGATGCCAGTAAATCCGCTGATTTGAAAGCATAATTATGTTAGGTACTTAATAACGGCACTTACAACCCCCCTCTTCCCTTATTTAAGGTGTGTTAAGTACCATTAGATTTATGGGACAACCTAGTTAAAAAAAAAACTTTATTTTGTGCTACACGCAACACCTTACAGTACAGAAAATATTAACATATTTTTAATACAAACGTGTTTATTACGTGTGGCTAATGTTGTGTGACAACTTTTTCAGCTAGTAAATGTGAGTGCTTGCTAATAAATTAAAAAATAACTCTACAAACGAATTCATAGACATCGCATTGCAAAAAAAAAAAAACAAAAGATAGTAAGTAACTGTTTGTACCTTAGTAACTCCATGTTCATTTTATATTGCGAAATTATAACAGTTTTCTCATTACATACATACTCACTTTCAAAGTGTTTAACACCCCTATGAAAACAGGGATTTATTTATAAACGTTGGTTAAAGTTAAGAGACGTTTAAACGTCAAAAATGTTTGTTAAATAGTTGCTCAAATTACTTAACTTTATAAATGAAGGAGTTAGAATAAAGCTTTTTAGGAGCCATTTAGGAAAATTACCTTTTACTTAGTAGCGTAGGGTCAGATAAACAGTTTTACATTGAAGCTTACTTAAAAGTAACCAGTTGAGTGTTTTTTGATGTCTTTATTTTATAAACAATAATCATAATTATCCTTAAGTATTAGCTCAAAACTCAGATCAAAGAAATTCAAGTTCTAAAGTTCATAACACTTCAAGTAACTTTTGAAAATCTGTTAAATTCAGTCTCTAGATTAAATAGGCTATTGGTATGAAATCTAATGTGAAATCATATAAGGCTACTAGCTGTGCCCCGCGGTTTCGACCGCAGTTTAATAAATGATGTTATGACTACTACTAAACTATTAGTAGTTTATTTGTATTTACACGAAGCAAAATTAATAAGGCAGAAAAATAAAGATATAATTCGCTACGGGTCCTATTGTATTATACAACTTATCAAACTCATTGATATTTTTCGCTTCTTTTTTGGCTTAAGAGGAAATGCGTGTGGTCCTTCCTCCATAGAAACTCTCTCGCCTGTTTTCTTTCTGGTAAATGACCATAAAACAATATTTTTTTACAGAATAATAAATATTAAGTACTTGTATGTCCCTATGTTTTCCTTTTTGATGATACATTATTTTTATAAGCACTAGAACCCTCAAAATATGCTCAAAATTGCCGATTTAAACCACTGTCAACAGAGGCCTAGCGTACAAATTCGACAACTATTAATGAAAAAAGAAAAACATAGTTACACAGTACATATCCTTCTTATTCAGTTTATGAAATATCATTTAAATTAGTCCAATATTGGAGGAGGAAACAGGCGAGAGCTAACCTGGAATTATGACTTTTTACTTAGACTTTTTCAAAATTCTCTCCGACCGCATTTCCTCTTAAGCATCTACTTAATTGAGATAAGGGCAAGCAAATAATGATGATGATGGATTACTAAAGATAAAAGGCTGCTTCATAATTACCAGAACGTTTTCATAATGAAGTCCAAAGCTTAAGTCCCCTCCTTCCTTTTTCTCATTTGAAATGAGAAAAAGGAAGGAGGGGACAGGCTAGTGCAAAGGATCACAGTATACACTAACCAATTACTTCCCATATACAGCATGTATGAAAAAGATGTGTGGTAATTTTGAAGGGACAGCATACCTAACACGAGCTCTTAACGCGATCCACTTTAGGATCTAAGCTGAACTGTTCTGCTAATTCGTACCATGAGGTCAGTTTAACGATTCAATTTAGGCCGTGCCATCTGGATACCTACCACGAGCTCATAACGCTCATTCTCTCTTTCGTCGATCCAAATACCGCTGAGCGTATTGGACGTCATGGTACGACTGTGAACGATGTAGTTTAAGAACCTAAACTGAAATGTCTTGCTTTTGAATCGTTTTTAAATAGATCATGGTAGGCCTCCAGATCATATAACTCAACAACTTTCTCCATGGGAGCCACAACATTTCAACGGCTTAGCCTTTTCCCAACAATGTTGGGGTCGGCTTCCAGTCTTCTTATAAAATAATCAGGAATGAGAAAACACGTTTTCATTTGTGGTAGAATTTAAGTACAAGTAGTAAGTATTCACCAAAGTATCCTTATATTAACCACAACAACGTATACATTCCGAAGATACTGGAAATAACGACTATTCTAGGGCTCCGTAGGTACATCAATTGAGTCACGGGATTTCCACTTTCCATAATTGACTTAGGTACACGTTTTTTCTTGTCCTAATTTATGAATATCTGAAAGTGTTCTTGTGTAGGTATATCAACAACAAATTTTGAAAATGCTCGTCATCTCCGTAGCCTTTTTCCAACTATGTTGGAGTCGGCTTCCAGTCTAACCGGATGAAGTTGAGTACCAGTATTTTACATGGACCGACTGCCTATCTAACCTCAACAACCCAGTTACTGGGTAATACTATACACCTTGGTAAGACTGGTTGTCAGACTTTCGGGCTTCTAATGACCTGAGACGATTATTGAAGATCCATGAATGACAGCCGGCCAACGGCTTAACTTGCTTTTTGAGGCACGGAAGGGTGTCTACGTATCTAAAGAGGGTCGCCCATCAACGAACTGCGGTAAGCGTAACTTAACCTGATCGATCCACCCGTGCGGCTTTATTACTTAACACAGCAGTCCCATACATTTGGGTTGAGTAGGCATTGAAGTTTTGTATGGGACAGTTGATAATTTTATAGCGATTATGATTGAAAAATTTGCTCAGTTTAGTCTGTACCACACGCACCCATAAGTATGACCACGCCTTTCTGATACATGCTGTATATGGGTTTAAAAATGTTACCCTCATTTCGTTAGGCTAGCAACTCAACTGGACCTTTTCACAGCCGCAGGCACTTGGGACAGCCACACTATGTAATTAAGAAATAATATTTCATTTACGAAATTACGCTATTCAAATTGTATTCAAAGCGAAGCAGTTTTGTTCTGTAGTTTTGCCTAAGGGCCGGTTTCTTTTGTAAGGGAAGTCTTTATTAGGAAATGTTTTATGTTTCATAAGGTTCGCTACGGTTATGTTTCTTTCTTTCTATGCTCAATTTCTTCAGAAATATATTTGACTAGCTGCGCCTAATGGTTTCACCCGCATAAGTGTCGATCCCGTGAGAATATCGGGATAAAAGTAGCATATATGTTAATACAGGGTGTCAGCTACCGCCATATTTTTTTTATCAAAATTGGCCCAGCCGTTTGAGCGTGAAGAAGTAACAAACATACAAACACACACACACACACACACATTCACTCACAAACTTTCGCCTTTATAATATTAGTGTGATTTGTTTTCTTTTGTTTGCTGTGATATTTATGGACCGCCTGTTCACCAACATCACTATAGCATAATCAGCCCATAATGTTCGCACTGCTGGGCCACCACTGCTCTATCAGTATGTAAACCTATTGCAGTATATTCGCAAATTTCATCAATTATGACACCAAGCTAACTTTACTTCGATGTTTCCAAAGTATTTGAACCTACTCGTGTGTGATACTTAGCAACAACAACCACCCTTTTTTATCTAGGTACTTAAAATGTGATAATAGTGAGATGTGTACTGGTATCTCACAAGATAGCAAAGAGCTGTAAAAGAAGTATATAGCACATCAAGGTGTCTGTTGAGAACGAAACGAAGGTGATTTCCAAACAAATGTGTGATTTTTATCACGAGTTTTATTCATCGAATAAAACATTGGAAAGAAGTTCACACGTCCGACGATTTTCAAACAGGTGTGCCACGTTTGAGCTCTTACAGCACAAACAACAACTAGTCGCAATTGTCTTCGAAGCTCTCTGAATATGAAACGAAGGAAAACTAAATGCCATGTCAATTTCTTTATTTGAACTAATTAAAATTTTGTAATACCTAATTTAACCACTATTTTATACCATGTTTCATGAAAATAAATGATAAAATTTTGGTAACTTATTATTGATGAAGACTTATAAAACATGAATAATGAAATCTATAAACGGAGATAAATGACAAGCAACCTATCTTCTGCTATCTTTTTTTATCCAACCTTTTTTGTTTAAAATTTTTCAAAAATGTAATCTTGATCTTAAAAGTAATGTTGAATTGTATTGCAATTTTATTTTGTCCTTTAATTGAAAATATTTGGCATTAGTCCGTTCGCATGTATAATATTATGCATACATATATTCCAGTTATACAGGGAAACCTATAATTGGCCGTAATAACTGTTTACGCATATTTTGTTAAATATTTTTTATGTATCGCTGTTGGTTACCTAAATAAATAAAATAAAAAATGAATATATTTAGCATTCCAAAAAAAACGGAAAACACGCTTTCTTATGCTGTAGAAATAAAGTACAAGTTGTAAGTATTCACCAAAGTATCCTTAAATATATTAGCCAAAATAACTCAGACATTCTGGTGATACTTGAAATAACGAGCAGTCCTGAGGTACCTACGTCTCTTGACTCACGCGATTTCCACTTCCTAAAGTCTACATTCACGTTTATTTTTGTCCTAATTTATGAAAGTGTTCTTGTATACCTATATCAGGAACACTTTCAAAGTGCTGTGACCAAGGGCTGATATTTCCAACGCCAAACAACTTTATCGGAGGAATAATTTTGAATTTTTGACAGTTCTTTCATACAAAAACTGTCAGACATCAATTTTATTCCACGAATAAATCATAAAGGTAAACATGTTTACTAAAATAAAATAAAAAATAAGCTTCGGTGAAATATTATTGCAAATGTACCTGTAACGAGATAGCTCGGTGCACAGTCTGGGCTCGTGCGGACGGGCGCGACCCTTCTCTCCCGCCTATCGTTCGATTGAAAAATCAGCCCTAAGAATAATATTGAAAACAATCCAATGCTTCCATTATGCTACAACAATGTTTTGATGATGCTAGGTTACTCTTTATGACAGGTAAGTACAGTCAGGAGAAAATAAACGTCGCCCTGTATATGCTTGCTCAAGAACCCTCTAGGCCCCCATCGTCGTTAACCTACATACTTGCTTTTCTCAAAACACTTAAAAAAAAAATATTTCAATCATTCGAGGTCATGTTATAATACCAACCTTAATGATTTCGGACAACAATCTAAGCGGCTTATGACCTGTGAAACTGTGAAGCAATCATAGCCTTTAAAACCATACCAGCAGCGCCCCGTGGTTTCACCCGCATAAGTGTCGATCCCGTGGGAATATCGAGATAGAATGTATCCTATGTGTTAATCCTGGTTATAAACTATCTGTGTGCCAATTTTCATCCAAATCCATTCAGTAGTTTTTGCGCGAAGAAGTAACAAACATATAAATACTGTCACAAACTTTCGCCTTTATAATATTAGTGTAATAGTATGATTACTTTGTAAGTGTCCATGGAGTTGCTTGCCCGTTGTTCTCTATAGGTACTACGCTTTGGAATGGGCAATTAGCTTCATCTTTCTGACTGACCGAACCCTTGATAATTCAAAAGTGCCTGTAATTGGTTTATTTTAAATAAATGCTTTGAGTTTGAGTTTGACCATCATCGTTATTGCATGCTTATATGCTCGCTCTTGGGTGTACAAGTTCCTTGTTTCAGAACGAGTTGTAAACAGGATGTATGGTCATTTGTACTCAGACACATCTGCATACTGTCCGTGCGTTGCCTTCTTGTAGATTGCGCAATTTTGTGTCGTATTTTCAGGAAACTTGTGAGCACTCACTGGGGCGACGGCAAATCGGGTTCTAGTAGATATAAATTTACTGAATCAAGGCATAATCCGCACCTTTTCCTATCTTTTGTTCTCTTCTCGTCTTTTTTCAGCTGGCCTTTGGAACTCCTAACGCTAAATATTTATGAAATACTCTTAAGAAAGAAAGAAATAAAATACGATTCCACATTACACACCCACACTCACACCCTTCAACATTTGGTGATTAAATGTTGAGGGTGTGGGTTGTTATAATTAACCCAGATACTAAATGACTAAAACAATTAAAAATCGAATATTTCAAGGTAATCATTCCTTTTTACTTGTGTTTATTGTACCAAATAGGAGTATAATTAATAGAAGGTCAATTCGTGGGTAGAGCAGTGCGTTCCGTGACATATTAATGTTGACCAAACATTGGTCAATCGCAAATTAAGCAATAATTTGTTGTTTTTGAAACTATATTGTTAGTTACATGTTTTTTGATTAAAGTTGGTGATGGTTGTTCCATTATTGCTGCATTGGTTTAAATCTTGATTGCAAGAAAACTTCTTCAAGCAGGACTTCTGAATTGTGCTCAATTAATGGCAGCACAGGAGCGTGGGGATTGGCACAAGAAAAGAGAAGCTTATGCCTAGCAATGGGTGATGATGGGTGGGTTGTGGATGATAATGATGAATGGCTTGCTTTCTATGAAATAGGATTAGCCCCCGTTCATAGGGACGTAAAAATATCGCGACGGGATTTTATCACGCACTGGATTTTCAACTCTCGGTGTTGAGCCGAGCATTGAAAATCCTACAGAGCGCATATTTTGGCAAATAAATCGCGAATGCAATATTTATGTATTGTTGTCTTCCTCTTTATTTAAGCTAAGTATAGTCTGCCCAGGAATAGTTAGGTAAACGAAGACTCCAACAAGGTTTTCTTTATCAAAACCTTACGTGGTTACCACCAAACACACCGCAATTGAATCAGGTCATAGTTCACAGAAGAAACTGGGTCAGTCAGCGACCTGACACTAAGTACGCATTACTTAGGTTGGAAGTTAAAGTTCTGTCCACCAACTGTCCGGACGAGTTCGGTTGCAATCAGGAAAACGATTAATTTTAACGACTTCTATATTCTATGAATATAGGGAGCGATTTGCTATGACAATTGGTGTTTATTAGTTTATGATGAGTAATAGAAGGTGCGGTTGTTAGCTTGGTATTGCCACATACTGGAAAATGAGGAAGTATGTTATGACTAGCAGCGCCCCGCGGTTTCACCCGCACAAGTTTCGATCCCGTGGGAATTTCTATACCAAATTTCATCTAAATCGGTTTGCAGTTTAAGCGGGAAGAGGTAACAGACAGACACACTTTCGCATTTATAATATTAGTATGGATTAGTATGGATTCTGCTTCGTTAGTCTAGTCATCGCAAACGCTACTGCTAAGTATAAGGTCCTGGGTTCGATACTCAGGTCAGGCAAAATGTTATTGGGTATTTTCTTCTTATATAACTCAGTAGTCTACCTGGAGACTAGGTTTGTTCCCGGTTGATGGTAATAGGCTCACCTTCTATTAAATTGGACTTAAACTTATTTGACACCTCTACCCAATTCATCGGGGTAAACCAGCCATGATGTTATGTTGACGTCGTGTTATAATAGTCTTCTCACGAAACGGCAGGCTCTTCTCGACTTGTATGCTTATTGACAAGTTGGACCCAGTGGTTCATTTGGATACTATCTATCTATACTAATAATAAAGCTGAAGAGTATGTTTGTTTTTTTTTTTCACTCCTCTTGCCAAAAAGACCGTCATTGTAGCGTACCAGAGCGAGGAAAAAATAGAACTTCTTCCTCTAGGGGAAAAAGCTTTTTTTTTATTTTTGTCTGTTACCAACGAGCCTACTACAAAAACGAAAAAGTTTTTATTCATAAGTAGAATAATCATGAATACTCGACCTATTAGTGTTTAATAAAAAAAGAAGAACATTGAATTTTTGAAAATGGAACTAAAAGCGGCCATCTAGAATGCATGCATTGCGTTGCGGCTCCAGAAGAAATAAAAAAAGACATTGGAGCGAAATCTTTAGAATGTTTCTCTAATTGCAAATTGAATTGGTGACATTATTGGTGACCGTAATTCATTTTAAAACAGTGAAAATGTCATCATCTAGTGAGAATGGAGACCCTAATTTGCAAATGGAAGAAAAAATAAAAGAAACAAATTTGAATCACCCAGCGTATCACGCATCAATATTCTCCCAACTAGCCTACGACCATCGACATCAAGGAATGAGTCAACTCAGCTGATTATCTATTCAGAACATTCGAACGAGGGACCCAAACCTGTAACTACGTGTATCTCCCACGTTTACCCCACAGACAACTCAACATTCATCTTTACACAGGACTGAAATTAACTTGCCGGGAAAAAACATCTCGTTAAATATCCAGAATTGTACAAATTGTGCATTTAATTTTTAATAAATTAAGCTGTTCAATATTGTATTGGATTATTTTACTTTCTCGCAAAAGTAGAGTGTAACACGCGGCCATAAAAATTATAACTCGGTTTCTATTTACTCCCTCGCTAAACCTCGGAAGTAAAACTACCTCGTTGATGGGTTATTTTAGCCTCTTGTATAACAATCTACTAATGTTTGTTTGAACGCGCTATTCTCTGCAACTACCAGTCGGATTTGAAATAATCATGAGGGTCTTATGAGCCGAGCAAAAACAAAAAAGACAGACAGAACGGTGAGCGAAAGTGAAGTAATAGCGCAGGCAGGCGATGCGATGTGACGCGGTGGGATGGGCCGTAATTTCACGCGGAAAAAGTGGCTAGCAGAAGCTAGTATTTTATAAAGTCATGTTCATAGTCATTTAAATTTAAGTACAGATAAATTAAATAAGCCTAACACTAGTCAAGTGGGAAATACAAATTATTGACTAAATAAAAGTACCTACCATTATAAGTAATGACGAAACATTTAAAATTACTTACCACAAATAACAATTGCATGATTTTCTTCCATAACAATTTGGCAAAGAATACCGTGAACTTAAACTACCAACATATAAATAAACATAATTACTTATAGGTAAGCTTAATGAGTATTTCAAATAATTTTCGTTGTTGATTGATTATGAGTAATGGCGGCCAGCATGGCACGCGGCTCTGAACACGAATCTTAAAACATTAGGTTTTGTTTGTCACGATCCATTAAGTTTCGTCATGTTTATTATGTCCATTATGTTTTTAACTTCCATGGCCGCATGAAATATAAGCTGTTGTCTTTTTTTTTGTTTAGTGACATTTACAGCGTTCGTATCCTTCGTATCGGAACGTGGATCCACGCGAGACACTTTGAGATTTATCAGAAAAAATTTCAACTGGTTTTTGGCTTTCACCTGGTTAACATATATCATTCTGTCTCTGTAATTTTCTAACGATTTATTTATGGTGCATGTGAGCCTAGGAAGCTTTAATAGATACGTTTCTTTGTAGACTATATAAAAGGTTTGAGGGACAGGGTGTAAAGTCACTCATCCTCCATAGAAAAGTGGAGGATCCATCAGTGTGATGAGTAGTTCACATGTCGCGATGTAAATGCGGAAGTACATAAAAGAAAAGGGAGGTAACCAACTAATATAACTGACTTTTTACTATGTCCACATTGACCACCATAATAATACGGTGGTACATAATAGGAAATCCTAATTTGATTAAAAAAGGTAATTATCATAACTAAACTTGACCCCAAAGATAGAGATATCACAAGAACAGAAAAAAAAATACATTGCAAGATTATTAGCGCCAAGTTTGCTTGCCCAAGAAACAAAAATGGTTCTGAGATTATAACAAATGTATCCAATAAGTAATACATTTTCTTTGTTTGCCATCTGTTGCTCGGGTTTTTGTGTGGAGTTCTTTCAAGGGAATGCTGTAACGGCCAGTGTTCGTGACATTTTCATTCATGTAGTGACGTACGTACAGTTCGGCCGTCGAGAGAATGCGTTCCTGACACCTGGCAGTGCAACAATTCTAGTAGCTAATATAAAAAAGCAAAATTTGCAAAACATGTTTGTATTCGTTTATTTGAAACTGACAGGTGTCAAGAACGCATTCTCTCGTCGACCGCACGATACATAGATGTTTTAAAAGGTAATTGACAATAGCGCATCTCAGCTACAAATAAAGTTCAAAATAGAGATTCGTATAGAATAGAATAATATTTATTTGCTTTTGCTGTGTGTTATGAGCTTTAGATGAATCAAATGACCAAAAAAATATACGTAATATAGCAGTTTTAATTAAATTAAAAAATAAATTCATGGCTCAGTGAAATATTTTTTAGGTATATTTAGAAAGAAAAAAATAAAATAAAATAAGCAGGTTGTTTTTGTAGAATTTCTTTAGCTGATTGGATTGCCTATTATTATTACATAAAACATGATAGTTTATGTTTAAAACTTTAAGAAATTTTGCGACGAAAAATATTGTTTTGAGCTCTGTTTTACGATTGCTTTATCATGTGATACTATTATTATGTTTAATAAAAAAAACACAAAAAAAAACACTTGTAATATGTTCCAGTACCCTGAACAGACAGGTCCACTACCGCCTTTCTTATAATTATTATTTTAAATTCGCTATGACGTAATTAGAACAAAAGAAGGCTGTTTTTGTCAACGCATTATACTTACTTAAACAATGTTCGTTAAATATTTCATCGAACATAATTGATAAGTTTTAACGAACGTATCATGTGCTGGAAACGATCGCGTCAATCAACTTCGTCAACAGATACTTTAAATAGAAGTATTAATCCAAACTACTGCCACATCGGAAGCAAGACGTATCCATCTATCAAGCAAACATTAATCAATATCTTCACTAAACGAAATTACCTTCGAAATAATCTTCAATCCTACGAAAATCGAGATTAAGCAGGGGTTGAAATTTAGATAGAGATTAAATTTACACCGGTTTTACGGCTCCGGGTCTCAGGGGGCGAGGTGAAATATAGCGTCATTTAGAGACGGTAGACTGGCGCAAGAAAGTGATCATCATAAAGTCGCTTCTAGCCTGCTCAAGCTTACGTCACATGGCACTTTTAGCAGGTGACCTAACACGATTTGGAGACATAAATACTATCTTCACACCTTTGAAGTCGGTTGAATTTTTTTCTTAAACGTTTTTCTAGTTGACAACTTTTATACTTTTGGAACTGTGACAAATTGTCAACTGTGGCATTTTTACTTTCCATAAGCAACTTTATCTATGAGTACTGTACTTAAATATCTCTAGATTAGTAAAAATCTGTTACAAATAGTCGGCTTTTCTACTTTTGCATGACATTGATATGGAAATGGCGATGATTTTTCGCAATCTAGAAAGTGTTACTGAATCACCCCATTGTTTTTGTTTTTTTGGGTATTGCAGTACATCCTAGAAGGCTGCTTAACCGAACTTTTCCGTAGGTGCCTCAATAAATTAAGACCTTCAACCAGGGCATTAAAATTATAAACTAAGCGACTACACGCACACGCTAATAGCCAATGGTGTACGGGCTCGGACTTAGGGCGTCTCTGGAGGAGGGCAGCAAGGAACAGGCTAGATAGGATCAATTATCCCATTGTATATTCAGTGATTCCTTATAATTTAGGAGCTAGTTGTTTCCTTATTTTTTGATTATTTTAAACTTATTTTGGCACAGATTCATGTTCCTTGAAATAATCGAACTAGCGATCCGTAAGCAAAAAGCTCACACGTTACACACCATTCATAAATAATTAATTGGAAATGAGATGTTAATCAAACATAACACAATCAGCCTATAATATTCCCACTGCTGGGACACAGGCCTCTTCTCTTCGGGAAGGAGTGGGCTGTAATCTACCACGTGGGCTCAGGACGGGTTGGTAGATGTGACATGTCTTCGAATTTTTTCATCAAACACGTTTTCTCACAATGTTAATCGTTTTAAAATAAATGAAGTTGTTTAGATTTTTTTTTTATTATACTACGTAGTCCTTCTTCTTACTCTTATTTAACTTGTAAAGAATTAAAACAATTGCGCAACTAAGGGTCTTAAGTCCCCTGTCCACTAAGACATAAGGAACCGGGTAGTAATTATGTGCCGTGTGTCGCAGTCTTAACTTTAAAGCTTAGTGTTCATGTGACTCGTTACCTCGAGGGGCGAAGGACCTCATTGTTTCGTTTGTTAGTGCATATGTTTTCTTAGAAAATATTCATATGCAACCGTCTAGTCTGGCCTTATAATTGGGAGCAAGAATAATTTTGTTTAGGTAAGATGTAATTGTAGATTCAGTATGTTTGTTTATTCTGTGCTTTCTGTGCTATTCACAGAGTAAATTGCAGTCGTATTGTCATTTTATTTTTCAAAACTGAATTCAGTAGGTAGCTGGGAATCGTCATTGCACAACATTACAGATGGGCAATTCTCATAATTTTAAGAACGTTCACAGTCTGCTGTCTCAATCTGTCAAAAATATATGTAATGACCGAACATTTTTGACAAATTTTTGACATTGATTGTCACTGAGATAAGAGGGGCAATTCTCGTAATTTTAAGAACGTTCACAGTCTGATCTCAGTCTCAATCTGTCAAAAAATACTTCTAATTTCCCTACATTTTGACAAATTTTTGACATTTGTTTGTTGCCGAGATGAGACTGCGACTAGATTTTGAACGTTTTTAATTACGGGAATTGGCCTTCTGAAATCCAAGGCGGCGAACAGTGTAATTTACAAATTAGATAGTACTTAACATAAATATAACATACATACCGTGAGGTTATGTTAATTTATAAAGTATATAAATATATAAATAAAATACAATAAAAAATACGAAAAAGAAACAATTTTAACAAACAAAATAACACTTAGTTCTGAAATAAAATGGTTAAACAAAATGCAATCAAGTGTACAAAAATTCAATAAGTAATTTGTACTTATCTAATCATCTTTCATCCATCTTCTCACAAAATCTTAAACATCCAAGACATAATCCATATACATCGTCATGAGAGCCAACTCGGGCAGTTCCCTAGGGTCCAGTTCCATCTGTTGGGAATCCGTTTGGAATCTATAACAGACCGTCCGATAAAATCAACGGAATTGTGAAATAGGATCCCGACTTACTTACTGCCTCGAGCAATTCGTCGTATCTAGAATTTTGGATAGAAATGAAATGAAATGTTTATTTCTGTAAGTAAATCTTTTAAGACACTTTTACACGTCAATATTTCAAAACAAAATGGCGCCGGCATTTCCTAGCTGACTGATCCTTGAGAAGAAATCCCGAAATATACTCAGAGGTAATTATATAATGGAAATATACTCTCCTTTAACCGGTCAAGCTCCGCGCGTAACCTATGTGTTACGATATTTCAAATTCAACATTAATGATGACGTAACTAATATTTTGTAAAAATTCAATATAAAAGAGTGTCCATGGAGATTCTTGCCCGTTCTTCTCCATAGGTACCTATGCTTTGGAATGGGCAACTAGCTTCATATTTTCTGACTGACCGACTTGACAATACAACAGTACAGCAAGCAGTTTGAGTTGATATTGAGTTTGAGTTTGATACAATAGAAAATTAATTTCTCATTAGCGGAGCTTAATGAATTTTAAGTCTAACAATGCAGGGCCATGTCTGTCAGGGCCTTTGAAGAAATAACCCTAAACATGTCGATGGATTAATTGGAAAACGATGACGACACTTTTCAGAAATTAAAATAACTGATATCTGTGAAAGGACCATAGCTGTTTACGTAGAAGTACTAAAGCGAAAAAAGTGGAACAGTATTAAGATATTTCTTTTTTTAATTTTATGATTTAGATATTCCAAAAGGTCGCCATAAGTCCACTGCTAAAAATAGGCCCTTATATCGGACCACAAGTAACTGAACAGTAAACGGTCTTGTTAAAACAACATCAAAACCAAAAGTCATTTATTCAAACTAGTCAGAGAATCAGCCTTTTTCGAACGTCAAAATTACATAAAACAGTCCCCCAAAACGCCCGCCGTTCACCACATCTTAGTGCTTTCGGTGGGAAGAAGAAGAGGCGCAACAAACTCCCCAGCAGCACAGCTGTAAAGATAAGCTAGACAAAAGCTCCTATTAGCCAATTATCCGTTTTCTAAAAGCCTTTGCAACCCGTTTACTTGCCAATGCTTGTCTCGATTTCTTTTAACACTGATGTTACATCACATAGTTAACACTAGCTTTCATCACGACTGCGATGGCATGTATTTTTATTTAATACCCTGTGCTGTGCCCGCAGTTACACCCGCATAAAGTTTCGATAATGTGGGAATATCAGGATAAAAAATACTATGTCTTAATACAGGTCATGGTCTACCGTTGTGCCAAATTGCATGCAAATCCGTTCAGCCGTTTTAGCGTGAAAGCATAATATATACACACATTCTCTTTATAATATTTGTTTAAATAAATATCCAGGGTGAAAACTAGAACATGTCCTTCTTTAGGTTATATGAAATTTCATACAATAGTTTAAGGTTTAGGCGTGAAAAGGTAACAGACAGACAAACGGACAGGCAGAATTACTTTCGCATCAAGCCTACTTAGTCCCAGTGTAAGGAAAATATTGCTGAAATACCAGAGACAAAGCTTTGTGTAAGAGAATAGTTATATTGATATAAGTAGAAAGCTTTTACAAGCAAAGTCGAGGATATTGTTATTATTTTTTTCTCGTATCGCGATAGTAAATAATGTTCCGTTGTCAAAGATTTTTGCTTTTTCTACCAACATAATGGCTTCCATCTAATGTAGTGGAATGTACCAGGGGGCCTAAAAAGGCCACTTTGGCAGAATCATAAAACAATTCGTATCACGCAATTCATCTGTTTGACAGGTTCACACCTATATATCGCTGAAGGTTTAGGCAGAGGTGTACCTATATCATTTTACGAATCTCCATACAAAACTGTCATACAGATGAAATTGCGTGATATGAATTGTTTTATGATTCTGCCAAAGTGGCCTTTTTAGGCCACCAGTTCTGATCATTACAGTAAAGCAACGTTTGGTAGCCCTCCTTTTATTAGAATCTTGGTCAATTCATGTTACGTATGTTATTAAAATTTCTATGTTGTGTAAAAAAAAGTGGTTAGGTAGGTCCTAAACACTTTTTTTACACATACATTTTTTAGATACGTTTCGTACCTACAAAACGTAAAAATAAAATTAAACGTGATTTTTTGCCGTTATTTTATATGTAGTGTTAAATGTTGTGTGGTGGTACGGAACCCTTCGTGTGCGAGTTGGTGGTTTTTTTTATTTTAATTAACCAATTTTATAATTGATTATCTATAAAAAAAAATGCTGTCATTGTCAACATTTAAAACGTCTGAACCGACATGGTTACTTTTTTTTAAAGCTCGTTATAGTCTAAACAAGGTTTTAGGCGAAAAAAATATAAAACTAGTTGCCCGGAAAGTTGGAAAATTTGGGAAAAACTGAAAGTGCTTTTTTCTAGAGATTGAAATTTTGACAGGGCAACGTCAGTCAGGTAAGCCTGTTAATAATAACTGTTCCTTATTTTTCCACAGTGGCAGGCATGTCCGAGGTGTGGGTGGAGCTGCGTGCGCCTCGCTTTGTGGTGCATCGCCACAGCGCCGTGCTTCGCTGCGACCACAATGTTGATCCTGAATCACTCTACAAGGTAATTTCATTTAAATTGCTGAAAAATTGAAGATTTTTATGATGCTTATAGACAGTGCGAGGCATGCCGCGCGAATTTATACTTTGATATGTCAGATGCTTGAGGCATTCAGTCATAATGCGTGGCATACGAGTACCATTCGAAGCGCTAAAGGCACATGCCGCGCATTGTCTGTACGCACAATTATACTTCGTCAATCAAGCAAGTTTCAATAAAATATTACCAAGTAGACCAAGGTAAACATTAATTGCTAGCTAACAAACCAAATAGAAACATACTTGTACTAAATACAACCAATTTTTTTTTTTTGCTTACGTCAATATCGCATACGAGCTCTCGAGCAGGTATATACAGTAACAAATAAGGAACTTTTAAAGATGTTACACTCATTTTATTCAACTTCAAAAGTAAGCCAATTCTATAAAATATTCAATGTAAAATGTAGGTGTTTTAATATGATTCTCAAGCAGTCTGAAATTGCTGCTTAAGAAACTGGAAATTCTAAGGAATTCTAAGTATTTGCACAATGAAAGTACAGGCTTAAAATAGAACCTCTAAAATGGTCACGTCTTAAAACTAGAAGGAAAGCTGCTTACGTCCTTATCTACACAAGTGTACAATTGTGTACCTGTAGTTGTGTACCTATAGTTGTATACTTATAACGTATAAATTTACAGGTACGATCGGCAACAGAGGTCTCTAAAGATTTTCACTAGATTACTGATTATTTAAAATGGTGACTAAGATTATTATTACGGTTATATTCCGTAAAAGTTAAAAATGGTAACATTTTATGATTAAAACCCTGAGCATTCTCTCGTTACAGAATACGGGGCATTTTTGCCTTTTTCTTTTGCTCATGCAAGCGAATGGCAGTCGCTCTATGTAAATTACTAGAAGGTACTAAGCTGCATCCGGTTAGACTGGAAGCCGACCCTAACATAGTTGGGAAAAAACTAGGCAGATTGATTAACATTTGCTCATTACAAATGAATGCTTAGTTTTATCTGTGCCTCAAGATTCTAATTTCTGCTTTATATTCACCCCGTAGGTTTCTGTCTGTTTTCATTTATTGCATATTTTTCAATGACCAACTATTAATCAAAAAGTGGCATTAAGTTTTTGTACCTGGAAGGATTTGGGGCAGGCTTTTGCCCAGCAGTTGTATTTCGTGTTAAGTAACTTATGTTGCCGTCTGTACAAATTAATGTGCACGCAATTCCTTAACCTTCAGTACCTATACATTTTCTAATTTGAGCGTGGCCTTTCGTCTATCTTTATTTAATATCTCTTCGAACAAATGTACAGGAAAGTTGGTGGTTAGGCGTTGTCTCCGAGACACTTTAAAAAAGCACTTAGGTATTTTTTGTCATTAGAAATGATCTCAGTTTATACATAATAACCCTAATTACAAACCATGGATATTACTATGTATTTACCAAACTTCTGGAAATAAAAATTAAAAACACCAACAAATTATTTTCAAGACAATTTTTTTTTGCATCAATTTTGCATGAGTCATATTTACAATTTCAAAACTCACCTTTAATTTTTTTTGTACAATTATTTGACCAGAGAATTTTTTGTCCATTTCAATGCAACGGTGTCAGCTAATGCCCATTCCAACATAATGTAACAAAATATAAGACCAAAAGCTAAACACCCACCGCACATTGTAAATGAAGGAACTAGAAACAAGCACAGCACTCAGGGCGCTAATAGCGAAAACACCAAATGCACTAACACAACACAAGTTAAATCGGCCTAGAACGGATTGTTCAAGGCGGATTTGCGTATACGACCTATCCGAATACGAAATTCGAATCGTATTTGAAATTCGAAGTTTCAGCCCAACACTATCGAATACTGCTCGAAAATCCTTTGCAGGTAAAGTATTAATGGGAAATAAATTACACATCTGTGCGTGTTTTACGTAGTTATGGATAGACACCTGTTATGTTAGATTTGGTAGTGAATGAGAATTAATGATGGCCTTAGGTGTTAGACTGATTTCTTTTTCTCTGATACTTAAATAATAAAGATGAAGAGTTTGTTTGTTTTTTGTTTGAACGCTCGAATCTCTGGAACTAGTCGGATATTAATATTTTAAAAATTCTTTTTGCATTTGCTAGCCTTTTAGAAAGGTAATAAAGCTTTTTAACATCATGCTACTACACTTAGGAGCCGATAAAAACCCAAAAAAAAACACTAAGCGAAAACGAAGTGACAGCGCGATGCAGCGGGTGAAACCGCGGAGCACAGCCATCATCATCTGCCTAGCTCTTTCCCAACTATGTTGGGGTCGGCTTCCAGTCTAACCGGATGCAGCTGAATACCAGTATTTTACATGGAGCGACTGCCTATCTGACCTCCACAACCCAGTTACTGGGTAATACGATACCCCTTGGAAAGACTGGTTGTCAGACATTCGGGCTTCTGACTACCCGTAACGACTGCCAAAGTTCCGCGAATGACAGCGAGGCACAGCCAGTAAATAATATAATAAAGCCCAGCACTTACATTTCGTATACTAGTAATTTATAACTCCTGTTACCAAGCTTTGCCAACTAAATAATTCCACGCACACGATTCCCTAAACAGTTCAAATCACTTATGAAGTTATGAAGCATGCACTTAACTGAAACATACTTACGATGAACTAACTCTGCGACTAATAAGGACATTCGCATGTACCACGCACATACAGACCGAAATCGATGGCTATTAGCCGAAGACCCGAAGTTTTCCGAATTAATACGATCAGGGTTTACGAGGGTTTCTCCAGTACCAATTCTCTTCGGAAAATTTATTAAAAACTGAGACTTAAATTGTCGCGGTTTCGTTGTTTAGTCATCCCATGACTCTTTTTAAGAATAAATAATGTTGTTGTTAATTTTATTGGTAAGTCACTGATAGGCTGCTGTTCAGAAGGCCAATTCTCGTAATTTAAAACGTTCAAAATCTAGTCGCAGTCTCATCTCGGCGACAAACAAATGTCAAAAACTTGTCAAAATGTAGGGAAATTAGACGTATTTTTGACAGATTGAGACTGAGATGAGACTGTGAACGTTTTTATAATTACGAGAATTGCCCCTCAGGTGTTTTTGTCAGTCGTAGTTTGGGAATTTTTATCAGAGGGGTAATTCTCGTAATTTTAAGAACGTTCACAGTATGATCTCAGTCTCTATCTGTCAAAAATACCTCTAATTTCCCTACATTTTTGTCAATTTCTTGACATTGATTGTCGCTGAGATGCGACTAGATTTTGAACTATTTTAATTCGGGCATTGGTCTTCATTTCTTTTTTCTAGAGCTGAAAAATGTATGAACTTTGTTTTTGAAATTCAGTTGCACTTGTATATCAAATAGTTTAGTTTATAAGCTGCTTCTGTCTAATGTTTTTTGTCTTTAAATGTTATGTATACCTTTAATTTGTGTATACATTAGCAGTAATACCTTTCCTAAATACTTTTGTAAAGTAATGTTGAATGTATACGCTGTTGGTCTTCTTTAATAAATAAATATATTTAATCTAACAACCCGCATTGGGCCCGCGTGGTGAATTACGGCCCATTTCCTCTCACCGCACCGGGAAGAGGCCTGTGTCCCAGCAGTTTGAACATTATAGGCCGATTATACTTAATTAAAATAATGCTAGAATTCTTTGATATATTTAAAAAACTAGACAACTTGATGGGCCACACTAAGTATTATCGGAAGAAAGAGGTGCGACATGAAAAAAGGTCCACGAAAAGAGTCTTTGAAGAACAGACTCCATTAAGACTTACCAAAGATAAAACAAGCCTTTCTATCAGCGACGACGTACCTACTTAATTGAAACTGACTAAAACGTAGTACAAAAATAATCTCACTCGAGTTGCAGACGACGCGACTTGCGATAAGTACTAAGTTACTTTTACGACAACATTCATGTTCTATACGTCTGTTTCAGTTAATTTTGGATTCTCTAACTTATTCCAGGAATCAATTTGAATGGAAATGGCTGTATATTTTAGCTGTAAGTTTTATCTTCCTTTATTTTAAATATTGGCCACCTTATCTTAAGCTGTAAGTTCAAAAACATTATACAGTTAATCTTTTCTAAGGA
Organism: Gortyna flavago; assembly: GCA_963669345.1. Classification (NCBI taxonomy): domain Eukaryota; kingdom Metazoa; phylum Arthropoda; class Insecta; order Lepidoptera; family Noctuidae; genus Gortyna; species Gortyna flavago. The sequence continues at coordinate 5,177,417 of OY770129.1, read as the reverse complement.
CCATCCCTTTAGGTTAAACTGTAGCGTGAAGGAGACGAGATAAATTCCTCTAACTTAAACCAAATATACTAAGGCTTGCATCTTATTCTACTTCTGAGATTGCGGGCTTTCTAACTTATTTCACTCTTCTAGAAAATAAAGTCTACAAGTTCCAGTATTTTAGCATTAGCTTCTGCCTTCGTCCAAAGTAGATATAATAACAACTAATCATGACGAATTTATGTGTACCGAAAAGCGCGACAAATAATAGAGATATATAATTAATTATACCTGTTATTGTTGCGCCAACCCCAAATAAATTGGGATGGAGAAATTATTATATAAATGTACCTACCTACCTACTTACATCAAAAAGAGGGGCCCGTGGCTAAATAATAACAACCGCACAGGTCGATCGATCAGCTAAGCTAAACTTCCCGCGGTTGGTCTGTGGATGGGTGACCATCTTTACATACCGAGGCACGGAGGGGCGTGCCTCGGAAAGCACGTGAAGCCGTTGGTCCCGGCTGTCATTCGTGGATCTTTGACAGTCGTTGCGGGTAGTCAGCAGCCCGAAAGTCTGACAACCAATCTAACCAAGCGGTATCGTGTTACCCAGTAACTGGGTTGTGGAGGTCAAATAGGCAGTCGCTCCATGTAAAATACTGGTATTCAACTGCATCCGGTTAGACTGGAAGCCGACCCCAAGATAGTTGGGAAAAGGCTAGGCAGATGATGATGATGACCTACTTACTCCAAAATGTTATTTGCAGGTGGTGTTCTTCAAGAATGGTCAACGCATCATGAAATTTGTCCGAGGAAGGGACCCTCCCTTCGAACTTTATAACGTCACCGGAGCTGAGATTAATGTAAGTAAACTTCTACTTTGTATATCTCATTATAATAAGCTAGCGATCCGCCCCTGCTTTGTACGGATTTTACAACTTGGCAAAAGATCGTGATTTCCTCATTATAATTATGCGTATGTATCATATAAATGTTTCATACAAATAAACCAAATTAATTCTCTAAATAATGAAGAAAACCATATCAAAATCTGTTGTGGACTATAAAAGAACAACTCAGTCACACAAACAGTTACTTTTTTTTTTTTTTTTTTTAAATGGCATCTCGCAGTTCATCCTATATGAGGATGGCTACTGCTTAACCGGACTTTCCTGTGGATGCCTCGAATTAAGGCCTCCAGCCAGGGCATACAATAACTTAAAAACTAAGCGACAGCGCTAAGGGTAACCCCCTGCGGGGTTCGGACCTCGGCTCAGGGCGTCGCTGGAAGAGGACAGCAAGGGACAGGCTGGATCGGTATTATTATTACTGTTTAGGGGCGAATTTAAAACTACAGGCTCAGCTGCGCGGGCTGGCTCGAGCAAGGGTCGGGGCGGCACAAACAGTTACGAAAAACAGTTTTGTTTTATACTCTGTATGAATAGATAATGTACACACGCCAGCACATCAAGCTACTACAATCTGTCAAATTCCTGTAATAGATTTTCAACTTTATTGCTAGAGCATAAGGTTCAAAGTGATTGGGAAAATTTTACAGTTTCGGGTACCTTGATGTGCTGGCGTCTGTACCTTCCATCAGTTGCTACAGACTATTTATAATAATTATGATTCCATCGGTTATTTAAGACAAATTTTTGTATTTATTTATTGGCCTATCTACAATTGTTACACTGTTTATCCTTAAAATACAAGCATAGTGTACAATATGATGCGATAGACACAACATGCAAATAAATAAAAAATATATAAAAATAAAGATAATATTAAACATAGGTCTGGTTTGTCTTCGGCAAACGGTAATAGCCCAGACTTAAAGAGGTCTGAGACAGTATTGGGGCATAATTAATACCGTCTAAAGTCAGTGCAGAATCTGTAGTGAATAATATACAATCTTTTTTTGTAGACTTTTTACAAAGGATACCAACATTTTGTGACAAGAGCCACAATTAGCTAAAGAGCTCTTTCAAAAAATAAGGTACACAATTATTTTAATTACTGCCTAAACTTAATAAATAGGTTAAAAAAGCTCATGTTAAAATTCGTGCCTAGATTATCGTCCTAATTTTCTAGCGGTACAAATTAATTACCACAATAATTAGCTAGTTCAAGACAGCTTAGGAAAACATTTAGCCAGACTTGGTCAATTAACTGCTACAGCCAGTCTATAATTAGTCCACTAGTTAACTTATTGATCCATCGGTATACGTATAATTACAATGACCTTAAAGAAAGTAATTAACTTAGTACTTACTTACTTAGACTTTTGATCTAAAAAGGTTGAAAGGAAACATAATTTTGTTCGTTAAATTTTGTACTATAGTTGTCTCGTTTTAGCATGGCAATTCCAGTAGTTTTTCTTGATCATACTCCAACCCTTACGACTGTCTTGTTTCAACTGTGAAACAAGACACAATCAGAACAGATAAACAATACTGCAGCGTATTTACAAAATCACGTTAACAGAACATCCCAAATTAAATACATCTGTTTCCAGCAGTTCTATTGTACCTTCAACAACACAAATTGAATAACCAGTGCATGCAGTAAATCATCATTTATCTACAAACACAACAAGACTGTCCGTTTCCCGAAGTCGGTTGCAAATATATCCCCAACGGACGCAGCGATGTATTATTATAACATGGAATGAGAATCACGTAGGGTAAACTCCATTGCTGTTTCAACAGTGTGCAGGCACGCGGAAAATTCGACGCTGACAATTGGTACTGCATATGGTTGTTTAAGCTATAGTTGAAAAATATGGATTTTGGATATAATAAATACAATTTATTATGTCATTTATATCTGAAGTATTGCTTTGTAAAACCTCATCTGCAACCGCATGCAACATGAATAGCAGTTTTTTACATCCGATTGCCTATCTGACCTCCACAACCCAGTTACTGGATAACACGATACCCCTTAGTTACACTGATTGTATGCAGACTTTCGGGCTTCTGACGACCCGTAACGATTGTCAAAGATCCACGAATGACACCCGAGACCAACGGTTTAACTTGCTATCCGAGGCACGGAAAAGTCTTGATATGTAAAGATGGTCATCCATCCACGGACCAACAACGGCAAGCGTTGCTTAACCTGATCGATCGATACGTGCGACTGTTATTACTTAGCCACAAGCCCCCGTGCTTTGTAGAAAGTTGTCACTGTAATTAAACCCTGTTATTGCATCATTTTCCTATTCATATTCTAATTTGTTTTGTTCCGATACTTATTTCGAACTCTTTTCTTTAATCCATTCATCTTTATCAGACGTCATCTTTATCGACATAACATTCATCCATCTTATCGAGTATTACACCTAAATTCTTATTTGTGACTATCACTAGTGAATCATTTATAAAGTTAGGATCTGATTCAACAGGTAGCTCTTTACTGACGAAGTTTTCCTTTAATGCTTTTTAAACTAAATGCTTTCCATGCTTGACATAGATCTAATACATATTTTTTTTAAATGGACTCTTTCCCAATCCTAAACTATAGTCAGTTATTGAAGTTGACAAGCATAATCAGGTTATAATGTTCCCACTGCTGGGTCACAGGCCTCACTTATAACGGACGGATGACCCCTGTAACACAGGTCCCACCTAGCATGGGGGTCATTCTTCTTCTTCTTAGCGTGTCGATAGGAATCTAAATGGACTCGGCCCAGAATTCGGCTACTTGTTTGGCGCCATCACCAGCGTCCATCAGTTGGGGTCATTGATCAATTCTCTGTGCACTTGTAAGTCCTACGCTGTAAATGCACGCCTATCAACTTTGTACTTTTGGGAAATAAATTATTAATTTATGATGAGTAGGATATAACTACAAATTACTAGTACTCATTGATAGGTACAACTGTTCCGCAATTATAACAGGGAATGTAATCACGTCCCGTGCTCTCTGTTGCAACAGTATGCAGTGTGCATACAGACGGGTCGGAGTCCCAGGATGCTGGCGTAAGCCACACAAGTATATACTGTTTTAAACTAGCTAGGTACAGTGGAATTTAGTTTTTAGTTCCGTTTACAAAGAGAATGAAAGGAAACCGTACTTACCTTACCTTTACTGTTTTCCTCTTTTACTGTAAACCAAAATTATTCCAATACTATAAAAGCAAAACCAAACGCAGAACAATCAACAACTGCACCAAACGCAAAACGTATATTTACTAATGTCGTTTCCGAACGCACCGAAATAAATCAAAACGTCAAATGTCACCAACAATGTCAACGAGTTTAATAGGTTATGTATCAATGTATGAAAACGAATGACGAAACAAACAATGCTGTTGTACGGAATGCCGTGTTTGTATTTTAATCCATGGGATTAATGATGTGTGTTAAAACGATTAAACGTATAAGTGACCAACCAGTTGTCATAAAGATTTCAAAAATTCCGTTTCAATGAAAGTTGACAGTTATTGTTCAATAATTTCCAAATTGTAGCTCCCTGTATTGCACAATCCAATTATCAAAAGTGAAACTTACCAATAATGTTATTATCTCACCACGATTAACTTCTCAAAGAAATAAGAGGCCGCTACGACACCTCTGAGAACTATTCATTTGCAGTTTACAAATTATGAAGTTTACCTCCAAATGTTTATAACTATTTAACAGAAGTTCGTGTTGGGTTCATTTAATTGTAAAGCAATATTTCACTCCAAAAAAAAATGCAATACAGTATATCAAAACATGACCTTGAACACATGAATATAATCAAACTGTTTTATCTTATATTCTTACCAATTATTATTGTTCAGTTGTAATAATTATTACTTGTACCTGTGTGTTGCTATAAGAAAACAACCAAGAATGCAAACTTATTATGTTACATAAACCTCCAAAATATAGGAAATATTAAATCACTAACCTTCAAACAAAAATTGACTACATAGTTAATCTCAATTTAAATACAATTTGTCCAACAATGTGTTGGGCATAAAAACAAATAGGTTAATGACCTTTATCAACCTCTGCACCTTACCGGTCCAACAAAAGAATGGTTAGAATGTGGTGCATTGACCACTTAATATTTAAAACTTATATACTAGCCTTAAAACTAATACGAAATCCCACCAACTGAAGTGACTGAGGGAACTGAGAGAGAGATACTGTTATTAATTTGTTCACCTTATACAATCAAATAATTATATACCGTTGGGCGCCAACTGTAACCCGGCCCTTGAGCAGTTTACAGGAATTAATAAGAAACAAGATGTTGATTGTTTCTATTGGTATCACACTACTCACCACCGTGCTAAAGTAAATTTATAAGGTATAATCTGTTAGGGAAAGATTCAATTAAACAAGTACCTTCTTAAACAATTAAAGTTTATTGTTAATACATAGAAATAGGTAGGTACACAAACAAATAATGTGGCGAGCCACTACACTATATACCTTTCCCAAACACTTGGGCATCCACCCATACAAATAGTCTACGTTCCTACTTGCATTGGTGAAAGCCTGCAATGACACTTATTACAATTTTTCAGAGTCGCTATATCGAGTCCGTGAGATGAACCACTTAATAACTCCTAGCTCAACCGTTTAAGTATCGACCTTATAGGATTGTGCTCATAAAGGGAAAATAACGATTATGCAAAGCAATACCCGAGACACAATACTCTATAACAACTGGCTTATCACCTAGTTCCTACAAAGGCCTAACTCTCTCATATGATAAATTATGACACTATAGATTAACTCAGTGTTCTCTCAGCATAACAAATTACCTCTCAGTTAACAATCGAAATACCGTCAGTTGACGATTAAGTTACCCTCAGTTGGCGGGATTAAGTCCCTTGGCTTCGTTCACAGGTTAAACCTGTGAACACACGAATAACGTGGCCTACGGGCATAGAAGGTGACGCTGTCGTTACCTCGAGTGGCGAACTTCCCTCTTCACCTGCATTCGGCTAGGTAAGGCCTTCCTTACTGCGGATGACCACACCACAGGGGGTAGACTAGAGTCGCCTGCACCCGGATCGATTTCCTATCATCCGATCACAGGGCCGCACCGGGACATCACGAATCGCTCGCGCGTAGCTTCGTGCAATAAAGAAAAGGCTAGCATATAGCCAGACCTGTAACAACGACCTTGTGTCAGAACAGAAATGTAAGACCCAAAGGTTGACCAACAGTAACAAGGAAAATGATTGAATACTCACAGGGTTCAGCTTCTGCTGTACTTATAAATACCCCAGAGGGTTATTAGGGCACATCCCGATCCTCCCAGGAATACGTCCCTTCAAGTCAACCTCTTGGCTCGTGTCCTCGATCGTAAAGGCCGGAAACACTCTTGTCTTTTCAAACCGATCTGACAGTTTCGGGAATGTTCTGTCACAGACTAAAGAATATCATATCGATTTCATAAACCTAGCGCCATCTAGTGACGCGTAAGCTACACTAAACGAGCCTGTACAGACCCACGATAGACGTCGCTACCTGTTGCGACAAATGTCTATTTTGCAACGTCACAAACCTTTTGTTTTGAGAAGGACGTTTTCCAAAAATTGATTCATATAACCATGTATTATTAAATCCCTGATTAAAATGATCATAATATAGAAATATTTCTCAAAGTTCACATCGTGAGGAAACCGGCATGTCCTAGAACTGAAAATTTGAAGACATGTGACATATGCCAATCCGCACTGGGCCCCCGTGGTGGATTACAGCCCACTCCCTCTCACCGAGAGGAGGCCTGTGTCCCAGCAGAGGAAACGTTATAAGCCGAATATATTATGTTTCAATATAAATAATAAGACAGTAATTCCAAACCTACATATTTCAAAAAATCTGCTGTTATTCCTGACATCACTTCTATTTTATATCAAATCAAACCAAGTTGTGTCAATTCGAAACTTATTTGTTGTCAATTTAGCAATAAATCACTATTTCGATCCAATTATGTTTAGTTAGAAAATCTTACTCATTCATTCACTTACTTACTTATTTTCCACGCAGGTATTTATGTACGTGGTAGAACATTCTCGCACTTTCTTAGATAACTAGCTTCTGCCCGCGACTTCGTTCGTGTGGAAGTCGTAAGATTCTTCCTTGTATACCTACGTTTGTAGTTTAGGCCTCAGCAACTCTCGGCCCCCAACGCACCGCTTCGAATCGCATCGCCTGCCCGCGCTTTAACTTCGTTTTCTGATTTTTCGTCGACTCCTAAGGGTTATAAAACCCTTCTTTCCTTTCTCCTTTCTCCTTCTTAAGGATAAAAACTTTCCTCAAGAATTGGGCTGTCAAATAAAAAATTTTTTTTTCAAATACGACTGGTAGTTCTATAGATCAAACAAACTATTCAACTTTATTATATTACTAGCTTCTGTCCGTGACTTCGTCTGCGTGAATTGTTTTGTTCCCCGGACCTACACATCGTATCGCATCGCCCGCCTGCGATATAACTTATCACTGAGTGTTCTTTCTGACATTTTTCTTTTTGATCTGCTTTTTTGATTTTAAGACTATAATTTTCTTCAAAAGTTGGACTGTAAAATGCAAAAAAAAAAATTCTAATCCAACTAAATAGTAGTTTTTGAGATTAGCACGTTCAAACATCAAACTCTTCAGTTTTATTACATTAAGAAAATTTGTGTTTTAAGAAAGTGAGTGAATGTAATACCACTAAACAAATAAAAACACTAGGTAAGTAGGTAGGTACTTACTTATACGTGTATTTTCCTCCACCAAAGTGCCACTTGATACTCTTCATCTTGTTTCTTCATAAATAATAAGAGAATATAAAAAAACTTGCCAAAATATTTTCTTGTATTGATACGTTTTAGAGCTATCGATATGACAGAAATGAAACCGTAATAAAAACGTATATTACTTTTATATTTTACGTAGGTGTATAGTATTTTTATTTTCTGATAGTTTTACGCCTTCAGACTTCCTTATTTCTTTTCTTTTAGTTGAATTTTAGGAATCAAATCATCATCATCATCTGCCTAGCCTTTTCCCAACTATGTTGGGGTCAGCTTCCAGTCTAACCGGATGCAACTGAATACCAGTATTTTACACGGAGCGACTGCCTATCTGGCCTCTACAACCCAGTTACTGGGTAATACGATACCCCTTGGTAAGACTGGTTGTCAGACTTTCGGGCTTCTGACTACACGTAACGACTGTCAAAGATCTACGAATGACAGCCGGGACCAACGGCAATTGTTTAGGAATCAAATAACATTATGAAAACAATAAAATGATATTGGTTGTTGGAAAAGTTGTCGACATAGCTCACTGAATAAGTAAGCTGAAGTGGCAATGGGCCGGCCATATTAGCCGTAGAACCGATAACCGTAGGGGTAGACGTGTTCTTAAGTGGAAACCACGAATCAATAAATGTAAGGTGGGACGGTCTTCGCAGAATGGCTGGTAGCAGCTGGATGAGAGTTGCCGAAAATCAAGTTGAATGGCGTGCAATAGGAGAGGCCTATGTCTAGCAGTGGACTGCTATAGGCTGATGATGGTGATTATTGTTGTTTTGTGTCAGCACTATTTTAAAGAAACTTCTACTGGTATTGTAATGAAAGTTTTATGGATGACGTAAGCAAAAATGGACCGCCAATCCGAGTTTTCTGATATACGATACGCCTAGGCATATAGTTAGAGCATCATCGCAAGATCGATTAATATCGTTATTAACATATATTATCGCCTTCAATTAAAGTCTGTTTTAGAATAGGTACGTACGAAATTATTTAAGAAAAGACCATAGGTGCATAATTTATTGGGGTTTATTTATAAACAATTATTAAAGTAAGTGACGTCCAAAGGTCAAAAATGTATGGTTACACAGTCGCTCATCACTACTTTAAGCAACGTTTATAAATAAAGGGGTATATATTTATGGTTTATGCAAACAAAACATTTACCCTTATGAATATAAGGGTAAATGTTTTGTTTTTAAACAGAGCACCCAGGAAACAATGGCAAGAACACAACACAACTATATAATACATCAAAATAAACAAACAATTTACGGTATATTTCTCGTTAGCTGAACTAGCGCAAATATTTTCTCCGAGTTTGGGAAACTCTACAAGCCTTCCTCTCGGGTCGACCACAAGTGCTCTGAAATGCTCCAAATGGGACAAACAATATACGAGAATAATCCCTTAAACTTGTTTATTTATTATTGTTTAAATTATTGGGGTGTCGCAAATATCTGGGATATAATGGTGAAATTATTCAGCTTTAATTGTTAATTTAGGAAAATTTAAGAAATTAATCTTGCAGACAGTCAATTGCAAAATGAGTTTTAACTATTTCAAAACATTGTTTGAAATCAGGACCACATACAAAATATTATTGGATGTTTTAAAAACATCTTGTACTAAAGTTAATTTATCTAGTCTTCTTAATGTAAATTAAATTCCAAACTACATTTATAAAGTTAAAGTATGTTCCACTTTAAGAGCTTTATTCGTTAAGATAACAATAATTGTATTATTTATAGTTTACTTCAAGTAACTTAAATCACATATTTTCTTTGGATATTATCGAATGTCACTTTTGATTTTAACAAGTGCTTGGTGTTAGACCAATTAAGTATTTCATATTGCAATAAGTAACATAGTAGGTAATTATAAAACTGTTTCGAAACGACACAATAGCTCATAAATTTTTGTACCATGTTCAATAATTGTGAAAACCTAATACTAGCTATAATATAGTTAGTTCTGATTATATCATGGATTTACGGCATATGGTAATTCAATGTTTTTTGTGTCAGAGATCTTGCCAAATGTCTTTGTCTAATCAGCCTATTAACTAGAATTAATTATTAATCACTTCTAAATTAATCATAAATATTGTCCACAGCTAATAAAACTGTCTCCAACTTCTATTACGTTAGAACGGCTGGACTTCTCTGCGTCGGGCCCCTACGCTTGCGAGATCGCGCTAGAGACGCCTCTCTACTCCAAAGTGTCCAAGATACATGAACTGAATGTCATTGGTGAGTATTCTAGTTAGGACTGATTTAACCAAAGTCAAAGATATCTTTTATCCGTGGAATAAAATTGACGTCAGACAAATTTATTCTAAATTTGGTTTTTTTTACAGTTTTTTCATACTAGAACTCTAGTATGGAAAAACTGTCAAAAATTCAACATTTATTTTCAGGATAAGATTTATTCAAGTTATAAAAATTTGGTGAAATTCGCTTTTAAAGATATTTTAACGCGGAACTATTTCGAACTGCTCCCGCCGCAATTCTCTCGTCCATTAAGGGCGCAGCGTCTGGAATGATTTAGAATCCGTGTGGAATACAGACGACACGCACCCTTCTATTTGACATTAGCCGTGTGACGTCTGTCAACTGGGCTGCGCACCGAAAAGAGATTCTCTGTTATACAATGCAGGACACTTTATCTTCGCCCCGAACCCTATTATTTTAAAATAGGTATACGAGTATTTGTGTTACTGGAAATAAAGCACTTACAGTACTTAAGTGTGTATGTTAAAACATTAATTTTAAAGATAGCTTATAGAGACTTGAAGATAGACCGATTTTGTATGATTTTTGATGACCTGGTGAAGGCCGCTGAAATCCGCTGAATGCGGGAAGCACAAAACCAGTTGAAGTGGCGATACTTAGGGAGAACTATGTCCAGAGCAGTGGACAGCATCTTTCGGATGAAATTATGATGATGACCTGTTTCTACGCCACGCAGCGTTGCTGCCACTTTGCTGCGTTCCATGTTGATGGATTCGATGTGAAAACAGGGACATAAGAAATTTAGGCGTTGTCTCTGGTATGACAACGCTACTGTGATGCCAATTTCGTGTTGATGCCAATGTTATGTCTGTAGTAAAATGCTGAATGTCTGAAATGTAGTCAAGCACCTTTATTCATAAACGTTGCTTTAAGTAAAGTAGTGATTAGCGACTCTTTAATAATACATTGTTGACGTTTAAACGTCACTTAACAATAATCACCGTTTATAGATAAACCCCTTAGTTAATTAATAAAACTATAAAACGGTAAAAAATAACTACTTTTGTTTTAATTATGTAACAGCATGTGTCAAAAATATATCTTTTAAATAATATCTAACGCTGTAAATATTGTTTCAGTACGTCAGAAATTCCGTCCAAAGATAAAAATAAAGCACAAAAAGTTGTCTTCGAGCGATCACCTGGAAGCGACGTGTCAGAGCGCGCCTGCGCACCCAGCGCCCCATCTCACCTGGTTTATAAATAATAACAAGGTATGTTCCAGTCCTGAGCTGAAGAAATAAGTAAAAAAAAAAACGTCTGTCAGTCGAAGTTACCTTCTGATTTGAGAACTGTTTTTTTGAGTTGGTGTAACGTCAGCCGTTTTATAAAACTTATTTTAGGCATAAAAGTTTGGTGAAATTCGTCCTACGTCAAGATAAAAATACGTTGTTGGAGAAAATGAACCAAACAAAATGTCAACTCTGTGTTAATTCTGCCAACTGAATTTTGCTGTTGTGTTTGTGATTTACCTTTATACTGAAAGAATAATATCCCTGTTCTAACATGCCATATAAATATGGCCTACAGATATATTATACGCAAGCTATATGAATATTTGAAACTGGTGGAGTACCCAGCTAAAATGAAGCACGTTTTGTATTAGCCTTTATTGCGTGAATGAAATAGAATACGAAAAAATGGGATTGTACGACACCCAATTTTTTACATTCTCATGTTAGCTGTCTTTTGTTAAAATCACGAACTTATTATGGTTGCTGACTGCTGAAATGTGGTTGTCTAAAAATAATTGGTCATCCAGGTATTCGTGTATGGTTTTTCAGTTAATTATCTGCCTAGCCTTTTCCCAAGTATTTATTTTATTTGTACACAAAGTAAAATAGATACAGATAAGACATACAAATGTATTGCGCACAAATGTACTGCTTATTTCTTAAGAAATTTCTTCCAGCAGACCTGCGAAAGGAGAATGAAAACGAAATGTAAACTCTAGGTGTGTGAGAACATGAAGAGAAGAATATGATCTGTGACTATATTTGTGTCGGTCTCCGGTCTAACCTGATGCAGCTGAATACCAATATTTTACAGGAAGCGACCTCAGACCAAATAAAAAACCAAGACGGAGGGCTATCCACAGTAAATTGAAGCCATGTGTCTGTACTTAGTGAGGTGTAGTTTGATTGTAAATGGTTGTAAATGTGTGCGTGTGAGCGTGTATGCACAGAGCGGAGGTGTAGTTTTGGCATGCTTTACTGTATCGTTCTCAGCTTTTTTTTTTTTTTTTATAAAAAATGGCATCTCGCAGTTCATCCATTATGAGGATGGCTACTGCTTAACCGGACTTTCCTGTGGATGCCTCGAATTAAGGCCTCCAGCCAGGGCAAAACATCGTTCTCAGCGATCTGTAATGGTTTTTTATTTGGTCTGAGGGAGCGACTGCCTATCTCATCCCCAGTACAGGGTTACCCTGTAACTGCCCTAAACACTAGCCCAAAAGTCTGACAACCAAGGCTTATCAAGGTATATCTGAAGATTTATTGTGAGTCAGGTTACGTGTGATAAAACAAAGGAGTGAAACATTGTAACGACTATAATATTACGCGGCAAAGCGGAGAGAAGAGATTTTGACACACCAATCATTTGAAATTGACATATTAAGTATGTTGGGGTAACTTCGGCGCTGGGGTAAGACCCTATAAATTAAATTTCCACATAATTGTACCTATTTTTCTGTTCTGTTTTTTTTCTTGTCTGTTTTATATGTGTGTACATAAATGGTAAAATAAATAAATAAATAAATAATTTGGCAATATTTTGCCATTTACTGCAACTACCTTGTAAGTCTTAATCCATACTTAAGGTAGTTGAGTAAGTTATCTAGAAATTGATTCGGACGGTTTTACCCCAACATACTTACTTGATTAAATATAGAATGTTGCCAATAAAAACAATTAAGGATAATGTTGCACTCATTACTTACAACACCCCCTTGGTAAGACTGGTGTCAGTTTTCGGGCTTCTGACGACCCGTAACGACTATCAAAGATCTAAAAATGACCGCCAGGACCAACGGCTTATCGTGCTTCCGAGCCACGGAGGAGTCTCGGTATGGCTGGTCACTGATCCACGAACCGTCCTTCTATCGACCTGTATGGCTGTTATTAAAACTCAAAGCATGTATTTCAATAAAAACCATTTACAGACACTTTTGCATTAATATCAAGAGAAATTAAATTATTAGATGAAGAATATTATTTAGTCACAACAAACATTTGCAAATATTTTACAAAGGATCGATGACCTCAGACCTCTCAAGCTCCGCTAATGAGACACAATTGATTTTCTATTACATCGTCAAGCTCCGCGCGTAAGTACCCTATTATGTAGCAACATAATAGGGTACTTACGCGCGGAGCTTGACCGGTAAAATTGTAGTGAAACAATTCCAAGATATTTACTTCGTGGATAAAATATTGTTTTAGGGAACTAAGATAAAATGGCTAAATGTTTTTAAGCTGACAGCTTCAAAACGATTACCAAACTGAAAACTAATCATCCGCGTAATTGTACCTACTAGATACAATATGAAACGATTATTGAAATGTCTGAATAACTAAGGTTACTATACCCGTTTATTTGTTAGCAGAAATGGTAGAAACAAAAGATACAATCATAATAATTGTCAAACATGTTCAGATTTAACCTTGAAAGCAACGGACCTTGAAAACAAACTGAATATTCATGAATTTTTAATTTAGATTGGATCGATTCTTTATAATTTAATCAAGAATCGATCCAATTTAAACTAAAAATTCATGAAAAATTAGTCATAATTTCACTCATTACAAAAATCAAAAGCCGTTTCAAAAACCCAATCGATTTCAATGAAAATGGTTTATTAGTATTCAAAAACTCGAATCATAACTGTACAGATGATCGAATGGAATGAATATTTATGAAATCAAACTGGTAATTCAATGGAGCTACTTTAATGAATGATTTTGAATATTAAAATCATTCAATAGATATGTTGAAACTTTTCGAATCATTTGATAAGTGAGTGCTTGCTGTTTTTGACTATGTGAGAGTGAAGTCGTTGAATATAACTATGGAAATCGAGTCTTACACCATTATTTAATAATAATAATACTAATAAATCTTTATTTTCAGGCCATAGATCCATAACATACGAAAACACGTTAAATAAAAATAAAAACAAAACTAATAACGTCACATATCTGAATGATGGTCTGTATTCCGCCACCCAGTGACATATGACCATCCACCCTGCAGGCTACAGTAGCCATGAGGCTGTTGGGGCTGTCGCGCACCCGACAGTCATCAGTGATGCGATTCACAGACGCAGTAGCGCGCCGAAATCCGAAACGCGTGCATCTGCGAACATTCTCGACGCGCTACAAAAGAGCGGCAACCCCAGCATCACTCGGAACGCGTTATTATATTGAACTCGTAAAGCATTGTACGAGCCCTGTGCATAACTGAGTCACAGGTCGCACGTATACAGCGACTGGCAGTAGGCCCTGAACAGCGTACACCATGCGAACCTGCGGGCCAACATGTTACACCTAACAGTGAACGCTCTACATTCCCTCTCAAAATCGTCGTCATCCGACAGGCTATCGGTGACCCAGTGCCCCAGGTATTTAAAACGAGTGACTCTTTAAGCCAGATATCAAATAGGTAGGTACTGCTAGGTATTGGCCTTCTTCTTTTCTACCAGTCGGCATAAAACCTATTAATAATAAATGATTAATATTTATTTGCTAAAATAACATTAATCTTACACAAGTTTTACATTAGAAGGTAGATAACACCACACAGCCTATAATGTTCCCACTGTTGAGACACAGGCCTCCGCTCTGTGAGAGCGAATCCACCATGCGAGCCCAGTGCGGGTTGGTAGTTGTCACATGTCTTTGATTTTGTGGTTCTAGGAGATGCCAGTTTCCTCACGATGTTTTCCTTCACGTGGCGATGAAATAATTTACACAAAGTAAGGCCTGGGTTCGAACCTAAGACCTACAACTCGTAAGTCGCGGCCGTTACCACTGGGCCACCACTGCTCAGCTTTGCATTTATCTAGAAAAGGACATGGTAGGATGTCTTTTGAGATATTTGAAAGAGGTAAATAATTATGATTGTTCCAAAAGTGCTACGAATAAACCAACACCACATAGGTTTACTATTCAGTACCTATTGCATGTTATTTTTATAATATAAATAATGTAAATTCTAAAACATTACGTAAAATCCCACGAGATTTCAAGAGCAAGAGATTTAAAGACCGATTCACCCTGACCTCCATACTATTAATAAATTGTATTAACTGGTAGCATATCTTTAACCATAAATTACAATCAATGAATTTTGTATACTTCCGTGTATGCAAGAACATACAATTTCAACAGACAACAGGTGACAGAAATACATGTAATAATTGTTTTGGATAATTAGGTACACGAATACAACAAACGGACATTTATAAAACAACAACATATTATTAAAAGCACGCCATGTCACTTTAGTCAACGCTGTAATTTGAGAGAATTCTTTAATACCTACCTTAATAAAAAATAATAATAATAACTCTCTTTAATATTCTATCTTTTTTTTTTACTACCCATTACTGTACCACTCCCACTGCTAATAAGCAAAGGCCTCCAATTAATTAGTAGATATCAATACGTTATATTTAGCCGATTGAGCCAGAAGGAGAGTAATGTTTTTTTTTAATATAATAAAAATGGTATGGGCCCCGCCTGCTTCCAACTTTTATTTAATTTAAAATGGGTTTGTTTTTAGCATTTCAGTATTTTTTTGCTTAAGTTTTTTACCGCAGTCGAGCTTTTTAGTTTTTTTTTTTTTTAACGCTACCAATTATAAATCTAAAGCAATTATTACAAAACCAAGTTAGATAAGAAACGCGTGACTCTTTAGGACTAAAACTTTAAAACACTGGCTAATTAAAAATCCTACCAACTTACTTAACGTACTAAACGTGATTGCATTAATTGTCTATCTTTCTGCATGACGTTAAAATAAAGTTTCTAAAAGTCAAGTCACAGTTTCACTACCCTACTTTCACGAA
The DNA here is from genome assembly GCA_963669345.1 of Gortyna flavago. Taxonomy (NCBI): domain Eukaryota; kingdom Metazoa; phylum Arthropoda; class Insecta; order Lepidoptera; family Noctuidae; genus Gortyna; species Gortyna flavago. The sequence continues at coordinate 5,161,319 of OY770129.1, read as the reverse complement.
CTCCATTCACCTATCACCTAAATATTCTAGTAACATTTCAGCGTTGAACGTGAAACTGTCGACAATGGACATCGCCTGAAATGTTCCATTAAACTGTCAATAAGTGACCTCTGACAGTAAATTGAGCCATCAACTGGACGTGGTGACTGGTGTGAACGCGTTATTGGTGGCAATAACTGTCAGATGGAGAACTGTGTAGACTGTGCTTTAAGAAGAAGGGGAGGATGTCGTAGGTATGATTCAAAGCAGGTCATAGGAACTGAATAGTTGGCTCTTAGGCTTATAGGCCGTATGTTTTGCTCATTTATTTATTAAGCAAGCCACACCAACGACTTATTTACAAGGATAGTAACAATAGGTAATCACGAGTCTTCAATACTGTATATATACATCACTTATAGGCATGCACAACATGCTTATTAAAAGAAGACCAACTAATCGATTAAATGTTTAAAATAATCATTAAATTATTAGCAATAACATTAATGAAACAATAAAATTACCAAATAAAATTAGGTTAAAAAAGAAATTAAAAAATTATAGATACATTTCGTCACATGGCACTAGAACAATAAATACGTACATAAACTTACGCCGTCTTCCCATGAAGGTAGGTAGAAATTACAGAACACAACCTGCTACGATCTTTACATACGTACCTTCCTTTTGCCTCGTTTACGTTCACACATCTGAAGGCTAATTTCTCGTAGTTTAAAACGTTCAAAATCTAGTCGCAGTCCAATCTCGGCGACAAACAAATGTCAAAAACTTGTCAAAATGTAGGGAAATTATAGGTATTTTTGACAGATTGAGACTGAGATCAGACTGTGAATGTTCTTAGAATTACGAGAATTGCCCCTCTGGTCATACACACACGCTCGTTGAGACAATTATCCACCTGACCTTTCTGAATAACATTACCAATAATGTCACTATGTGTCGCCCTAGGGCGCCCCCAGGAGAACAATACAACCATACAAATCACAATAAAATGCTCATTACTTTTTCTGGCGTTTTGATAAGTTGTTATAATTTTAACAAGTCAAGAAAATAAATAATCACTTTTATATTTCACCGCAAGGTAACAAAGAACAATAAATTGTGCAGTTGATAGTACCTTAAATTCTATACAAGTGAAAACTATTTCAGGATCTTACATAAGACATTGCAATACAATTTGTAAATAGCTAAATCCCAATTTGTTCCTGGGTCGTCCTGAATGTGTGTATTTGTGTAACCTTATTACAATAGATTCCCCGCTGGTTGACGACTGTCGCACGTATCGCTGCTATGTTTGGGCACATTGAAATCTATACGAGTCATCTGCAAACTTGGTTGTTAAATAGATATCATTGTTCAAACACAATTCAACTACTCTTGTAGGATTTTTATGAAATACACTAGCTTCTGCTCGCGATTTCGTCCGCGTGAAACTTGTTCCCCAACCCACCCGCCGCATCGCATCAGCTGCCCGCGCTGTCACTTCTTTCTCCTCGGCTCCTTGGGGGCTTAGCCTGATGTAGTACGGTAGTTCCACAGATTAGCCTGTTCAAACAAACATACAAAACAACAAACAAACCCTTCAGATTTATTATTAATATTAGTATAGATTGATTTTCAAGACCTTGGCAAATCCGTTCCTATTCCTGTTTAAGAAGTGGCAGGGACATCGACTCAGACCGGAATAACTCGGAATGAGAAAGTAGGATAAGAAAGAGATTAAAACAGAAAGAGAACTAGCAGGGGATCGAGAAGAGGGGGGGTTCAGTTGATCAGACCGGAATAACTCCCAATTACCATGGAAAAATTTGCTGTACCACCATTTAGACCGCGTAGGTATTGTACTTTTCTGTGAAACAGCTGATTTATTTTTGATCACCGACGTAAAGTTTCTATGCTAGTGGATCTAGAATCATGTACTGAATTGATGGTTGAAGTTTGCTCGTCGATTCCACCCTGTATAACTATTCGTATGTTACTCTACCAGCTTAGTTTCATAGAACGCCCTATGTCCTTCGAGTTCGACAAGAATCTATTAGGCAGCAAACAAACTTAACTTCAAGAACGATTTCTTTTTTCTTTTTCAACTTGTGTTCCTTGAAAGAATTAAGCTGAAATCCAATAGAAGAATATTGCTCTGCTCCTACCAAGAGGCAATCGAACTGTAGTACAAACGATGAAAGTCGTTCATTTTTACAACCCATGGGAGAGGTCAACAGCACTTAGTACGCCATGCCCATACGATTATATTGTATCGAATTTCTTTACCAACATTTCTATAGTCTGTTCCAAAAGTATGTGATGAAAATGTAAACAAATGGAGCTGGAACTGAAATTAGATAGAAAACGTACCTACCTGTGGATGTCAACTTGTAGTGAGACACACACATTGAGACTGTACAAATGCTTTATTTACCCGAAATTCTAATTTTATTATTTGATAAATCATGGTTAATTTTAAATTTAAATTTTCATCGATGTTGGTAACTATTTAAAAGTGTTATTCAAACAATAATTCTACCACGCTATTTAGAAGTGCAGTAAGGAGGTTATTCGTAGTTTCGTGTAAATGGCACCTAAAAATGTTCATTACCTACGATGATTCAGAATATTTAAGTAACTCAATTTTTCAAAAGTCCTTCCTTACTGCGCTTCTAATTAGAGCGGCATAATTTTTGGAAATAGAGGTAAGATGTAAAGTTGCAACCTTCTAAACACATATGAATGTGGTACTAATTCTCCTAGTAAATGATTGCATAAGAATGTAACTTGAACAGGATTTGTTTAGACGCTTTGTTATATTTGTTAAGATACTTTTGGAACATACCATAATATGTAAAAGTATCCGACTACAAAATGTAGGTAGGTACCATACCAGTTTATTGATTGACAGATCCATCAATAACTACTAACTGTTGTATAAACCAGATTGTAAAGGGTATCGCGTGCTTGGTGATATTAACCTTGGTGCGTGGCCAAAGGAAACGCTTAGCTACACGAGAGCACGCTTAGCTTAGACACACGCTTAGCTTAGAGAGTTAAATTTAAGGCTGACCGTTTCCGAAAAAAATAGTAATATTTATATGTTTTATTACTTATTTTATTGTATTTTTATTTTTTTATATATTTTTTTTAGGCTTTGCTTAGGGTTCAGTATTCAACACGTTTTCTCCTACTAAGATGAGAAATTCATCATCATAATTAGCCTATAATGTTCCTACTGCTGGGACACAAGCCTCCTCTCTGTGAGAGGGAGTGGGCTATAATCCACCACACGGGCCCAGTGCGGGTTGGTAGATGTCACATGTCTTCGAATTTTTGGATCTAGGACCTGGCAGTTTGATGAAATAATTTACACAAAGTAAAGTGCCTGAAAGGGTTCTAACCACCGACACTCGTAAGTCGCGGCTGTTACCACTGGGCTACCACGGCTCTCTCAAATAAGAATTTATTCTGCTTGTAATTTTCCGATTGCTTGCTTATTAGTTCTTAGCTCGTTTATGTAGGATAGATTTTTTACTTACAAATAACTAACCAAACTCAAACTTAAAACCAAAAAAAAATTTCAAACTAGCTGACCCGGCGAACTTCGTACCACCTAAATATACAAAAAAAATTAAAATCTTAATTTCGTTTTTTCGTACATTTATCCCATGTTTTAAAAGTTATTCTGCTATTTAGGGCGGAGACAAATCCAATAAACCAGAGATTATAAAAATTGGTACAGCCGTTCTTGAGCTATAAATGGTGTAACTAACCCAACTTTGTTTTATTTATGTATTTATTTATATCTTTGTTTACAAACCAATTACAGGCACTTTTAAAGTGTCAAGGAGTGGGTCTGTCAAAAAAATGAAGCTAGCTTATAAGTTCTTATAATTAATGATCTATTCGTACTTCAATTAATCAATTTGCCTAAAATTTTCTCAGCTATGTCACGACAACCCTTGTTAAGACTGGTTGTCAGACTTGTATTGGTAATGGATGGTCACCCATCCACGTACTGACCGCGATAAGCGTAGCTTAACCTTCGATCGACCCGTGTGGCTGTTAATATTAAGCCACGATCCCCTCTGTTCGTACGTTTTATTTATGAAATAAACATTACCTTCTCATACTTAGCAAGGATAATATAACAGAAAAAACAAATTGTTGAGAAATATTCAAAAATAACAGCGTTACTTGAACATGGCTGAACGAAATTTCGTGTAAATCGTGAGACCCACTTTCAGCGATGAAATCCGCGGTATTTACAATTTATCAGTGCACTCAGTTTTATTCAGATTTTTCATAGTATTATCAGAGGTTTAAAAGCTATAAGATTTCATTAATTTTAAATACAGTGCAGATACCTCGACATTTATTTCCACTTTCGGTGTTTAAAAATAAAACAAAAGCCAAAAGCATTAGGAACTTTGTGAATATTTTAGTTATACCGTAATTTCAGGCTGCTTCCAAAAATAACGCGGACGAAAATAAAGCCATTAATGGGTAGTTTTACTTCAATTGCTATGAAAGCTTAAAATTAAGGCGTAGGAGAGACTCATTTATTCAAGTTATTTATAGAACTGTGCCTTCATTAAATGGTTTGAGTTGTTATGTAAATTAAGCCTGTTTTGACGTTTCTGTCTTACTTTGATCTTACATAAAACATCAAGCCTCTTGTTGGTTTTATCTTGTTACTTTCATATAAATAAACGATTATTATTATTTCCTTAATTACATTCGTATTGCCCCTCAAGTGGAGTTGGGCAGGACATGTAGTTAGACGAGGAGATGGGCGATGGAGTAAAGCTGTTACCGAATGGTGGCCGAGGTTAGGCCAAAGGAACCAGGGCCGTTCAAAAGCGCGTTGGGTTCATCATATCATAACACCTGGATGAGAGACGCACGGGACCGGGAAATATGGCAGAAAAAAGGGGAGGTCTTTACCCCAGCAGTTACCCCAACAGTGGGTGATTTCGGGCATATGTGTCATACATCTAAAATACATTTTTAAATGTTTTTTTTTAAAAACATAATGTTCCTACATTATTATTATCTAAAGTTAAGGTGGGTTGTTTCACGTCCATCTGATGCACGCGTATACGTCAAAAATGGAGCTAACTATTTTCAAATGAAAAAAAGCGTTGTTGCACAAAATTATTGATATCGTTTGAAACAACCGCCCCTTAGTCTTTCAAATGTATTACTAAGTTAACAACTTCACACATCAACAACAAAGTCTTTATTTTTACATTGAAACCCTATCCCCGATGGCTTATTTGGCATAAATTGACGAACATCGACGTTAGCGAGATGTTTCTGCAAAAATATGATTCCCTCGTTAGAGGGCGCATTTGAGATCACTTAGCGAGACGTGCTTACATGTCGAGCTCTTTATTTTGTCATTAAGGGCTGATTTTACCAAAGTCAGAAGGCCAATTCCCGTAATTAAAAACTTACAAAATCCAGTCGCAATCTCATCTCAGCGACAATGTCAAAAATGTAGGGAAATTTATTAGAAATAGGTATCTGATACCAGACTGAATGTTTTTAAAATTACGAGAATTAGGTACCCCACAGATATCTTTATCCGTGGAATAAAATTGACGTCTGACAATCCTAGTATGGAAAAAATGGCAAAATTGTATTCTTAGGATAAGACTTACCTATTCCAGATATAAAAGTTTGGTGAAATTCGCTCTAAATAGGATATGTTTGGCACGGCACATTAAAATTACTTAGAGATAAAATCATCATAGTGACGTCATTGGTGATGTTCTTCAGAACTAACTGACTACTACGAGCCTTATCACCATAACTAATATGACCTGACTTATTACTTGTTAAAATAGTTTTTATATATATATACATATATATATTTTTTTATCAAAATCGTTTACTTTTTCCATTTTTGTAAATATGTGAGCACCATGTATCTATCAGATTATTAATTTATATGTCATGGTTTCATTTCTAATTCTTTTACCTATTGTGGTATAGTAATTTTATTTTAGGTGCATCGTCTTCACATATTATTTTATTATATAATGAATGTATGCAAAATATTGTAAAACATTTTAAAAGAGTAACGGTGGAGTTTCTTGCCCATTCTTCTCCATACGAAAACTACCTTTTGGAAGGGGCGACTAGAATCAATTCTATTTCATTGTAATTTTGACGTTCAAAAGTGCCTTTTATGTGCCTATTTGAAATAAATGCTTTGACTTTGACTTTGACTTTGACTATGAAATTATTCTTTTTTATAACGATCACGTGTAAAAAGTCGCTTATCGAAGTCACTTGTTCTTCCAGAAATAGTTTTTTTTTTACTGTACCTATCATAACTTGGTGGAACCTTCTGGTTGCGCAAATATTGAACGTTCCAATTTTTTTACGAAAACAAGTTTAAAATGTTGTGTTGTTGTTGTTGTATGTCTTAACTTGAAATACCCCACGACTACTACAATAAGTCTTATCCTGCGAATAAATTTCGAATTTTTTACAGTATTTCCTTATAAGAACTGTCAGACGTCAATTTTATTCCACGGATAAAAGATATCTGACTTTGGTAAAATCAGCCCTTAGTGTGATGTACAGAATGCGTGGTTGACGTCTTTATAATATATCTAGTACCTTCAATGCTTACTCTTTCTCAACAGGTAGACGAAAGCCACACTATTCCGTTTGGGACGATGAAGGTCCATCGTCACCACCACGGGATCCCACTGTCAATGACCAACACGTCACTGCACTTCCCGCTGACCAACTTGCAGTTGTACCCCAACAAGACCGTGGACATCACCTGCCTGAGCACCATACCTAGTTACGCTAGCATGGGTGAGGGGTTCGCTGATGTGCAGAATAGTACTGTTACAGGTATGTAAAACGAATTAAGTAAATAAACAATCAGCCCGTATTGATCCACTGCAGGGCAAAAGCCTCCTCTTCCTTTTTCCACTCAACTCGATCCTGAGCAATAAGGAAAAATTTTTTTTATTTAAAAAGTGTTTTAGGGTTCCGTACCTCAAAATGAAAAAACGGAACCTTTATAGGATCACTTTCTTGCCCGTCTGTCTGTCTGTCAAGACACTTTATCTCGGAAACGCCTGGAAGTATCGACTTGAAATTAATACCATATACTCAAGTCTACAGTAACTTCAAGCTGTGAAAAAATCAAACTTCTAAGTTAACTAATAATACGGCTGTTTATGCCGTAAAAAACTTATATTTCGACACTCTCGGGAATCAAAATTTATAGAGTACTTTCCGCTGACCTAGAATCATGAAATTTGGCAAGAAGCAAGGTCATGTAGCACAAGTAAAGAAAAAAATATCCGAAAACCGTAAATTTATAGTTACGTTTAAAAAAAACCCGTAATAAACTATTTACATACCTAGAAATTTGTACGGAACCCTCGGTGCGCGAGTTTGATTCGCACTTGACCGGTTTTTTTAAAGGAATGACTGTCCCATATTATGTTGCGTATTTACTAGTAAGTCTTATCCTAAATACAGGAGACATCGACGCGCAAACTGTGACTATGGATTCAGCACATGATTCTGATATAAGATATAATATGAAGATGTTTACTTTAAAAATACCAGTTCTCGGAATAGTTTCCCTCCGAAAATAAAATGCCAGAATGTGACTTTGTATTTTGTTTTCAAAGCATACTTTTCGCGGCTTGGGAAATAAAACAAGGGTGTGCGTTAATCGATTTACATCACTCCTAATTCAAGACGTAATCAAAGTTCGATCGCGTGACAAATTCGAATTAGATACGTCACTGGAGGCATGTCAATATATCACACGACAGAAGGGTTCATTGTAAAAACAACACAGGCATATTTGTATATCTTTTATATTTGTATACACGTAAGATAAAAACTTGACTACCTAAGGCGGTAACAAAAGCGAGCGAAAAAAATCCTTAGGAAAAATTCTAGTGAAAAATGTCAACCCGGGAATTATACCAGTTGAAGTACCCCTCAAAATTAAGTCCTGAGACGTATGTAACCACAAATTCCAGCCAGGGTAAATTATCCTCGTTTCCAGCGGTGAAAAATTCCCGCCATCATTTTTATTTTAAAAAAGTTTTTTTTTTTCAGTCAACGTGGTTCGAATCGAACCAGCGCCGACTCAGCTGCCTGTCAAAATCGTTAGTTCCCAACTAAATTTATCGGCTCGATGTCATGTAGAACGTGTATTGGTTGTTTTAGTCATATTTGTGTGCCATATTTACTCCTAAACTCGAATGTAACGTATGTATATTGTAACATAACATCTGTCAAATTTGTTCTCATATAAGGTAACATCGGCTTTGTAAAGCCAGGTAGTAAATGTTTCATAAAGGCTGATCCATATTATTCCGGGGGCAGGTCCCAGCTAACGCGCGGTGGTTCCAAATGGCTCCAATTCGCCGCAGATTGCGTTGCATTAAAACCCGAGCAATAATATGTGGAAGCCTTTATAACGCATGCACATCAACTCCTGATATTTGATATTCGCAATGTCGCCCCAAGCGAATGTTACTAGTACGTATTTTATGAGCTTAGTAATGTATAGTACGGTAACTGGGTACATAAATAGTTTGTTGTGAGGAATAAATTGACTGTGGTGCTAAAATGCTGAAAATATTATGATTTCATGTGTGTATTCAGAGTTCAGTGTTAATTTTCTGGAAAATAAATGACACCGACGAAACATTTATCATCTAGTTAGTGAAATTGAAGAGTTAATTTATTTTTTTCATTCGTAATACAAAGCATACCCAGACCACATTATTTATTATGTTTTTAAAATTCCGATCGATATTTTTCATTAACTATAGACAAAACAGCGTTTGATTGCGTGCAAGTAATAACTTGTTCCGTGCGTTACAATTTGACAGGTGTTATAAAAGAATATAAAGAAACATGTCGATAATTGGTGTAATACATCGTAAGGATTTCAGTAGAATATTGTTTGGCTGATTATTTTAAAAACACTGCCCTCTTTTATTTTGGCCTTCATCGCAACGCTGCGGCTATTTCAAACAGACGTACCAATTTGGATAAAATACATTTGTATTTTACAGACCAAGCAAATTTTTGAGATAACATGGTAATTTTACCAACAATTTCATTATAATTTTCCAAACAATAAACTTTGGTTACAACTCGGTTGGCGGCAATAGTCGCCCGAATTCGCTTAATCGCTATTAAAATCTGTTTAAATAACTCGATTCCCTTTGCAAACAAATATTTAATTGATCAATGTTGGTTATAATCTTATTATGAACGTTTAAAATAAATCCCATCAAAATAAAGGACCCAAAGCAACGTTTATTTAGTCGCCAATATAATTATGGCTGCTCTCATGAATAATGGCAAGTAAGGATTCTGAAACTTCGCTTCCTTCATGCTGAATTTTGTACTCTAGATTACTTTGAATGACGTTTTTATTATACATCTGGTTAATAAAGATTATCTACAAAATTTGAAATTGTAACCCGTGTTTTATATACAAGCATAATATAAATAGACGCATAAACAGTAAACTATACAGCGAACAATAAAAGCAAGCTCTGAACGTTACTGAGCGCCAGCTAATGGTGTTATTTAACGTAAAAAATACAGCTCGAATTGAACATGGAATAAAAGCGAATTTTATATCAAACTTTATTGCTATGTTATTTTTAACAGCACGTTTTAATTACGTTCAGGCGATTTTGAAAAAGAATCCACGACCAAACGTTTGTCCATTTATATTTTTTACAAGATGGCTGACATTTTCGACGCGGTTTTACTTTTTGATTTGATCTTTATCGATGAGCTTCTCCGCGCTTCTTTGTATCCTTTGTATAATTACCTTTTAACTTATGTATGCGCAATTATGAGACTGAATTAGAAAGTTAGATATGTAAATGACCCGATTTGACACCCACCTATCAATTGCTAGAGAGCCCATGTCCATTTTGTAATATAATATAATGTAATGGCTAAGCCAGAGACAGTAAAAGCGTGTAACGAGTCACATACATTATAAGTAATTGCGTGACTTTAAAAATGAATGCATTGGCTTTTACATATCAGTAGAAAATTGTATCTAAACATGAGTGATCTTTTTGAGTTTTCTTATTTCTAAACTAAGATAATTGTGGAATTCTTGAACATAGACTCGTAAAAGATTGTATATAAAAACTAAATAAATATCAAACGTAGATAAATGAAAATACTTTATTTCCCGATGTCTGATATATTTGTGTACTGCTTGTAGAGTAGAAAACTTATAGTAAGTTGCTCTTAAAGTCTTTGTGGTTTTACTTATTAAAGTATAACTTTCAACATAAGCTACCAAATTAGTTCATTAGAATATCTGTTTTTATTATGAGTTTGGTTTTAAAGAAAATTGTAAAGTTGCAAATCTCTACCTAGATTGACAAATCAATCAAAAATATACTCATTCGTTGTAGACAATGTAAAAAAAGGAGATAAAAATAAAAAATATGATTTAACACATATTGCGACAACGTCAATTGTTTTATATTTAAAAATCTCGACAAAATGAAAGGTGAATTTGAATCGAAATGAATATGATGCTCGCGAGTACATGATATGGTAGATAAGACAACGCGCAATAAATGCCTCTATGTGGAACTTCTCATCAAAATTACAGGATGTTAGCCTAGAGATTATGTTAACTGAGAACTATATGCTAATTAGGCTGACGGTTTTTGCATTATTCATGAGGTATATGAATAATCCAAGGCACCTCTTATCTTATTATAATGATTAATAAGACGAGCAAATCAGCAAACAAAGCAGCAGCTAATGCTGTGCCATCCTGAACAGCCTGCAGCATCCTGACTTCAGGATGCTGCAGCATTAGCTCTAGTAAAATAAGTTAATTTAAGACACATTTTTTTTTTTACACTGAACGTTGTTTCTTGTTCGTCTCTCAAAATATTCCCCATACAATAATAATATTCTACGAGTATATTTACACAATAGTGCAATCCGTGCCAGCAAAGACAAAGCCGTGTGAAAGCTCTGTGGGACGGCTAGTGCCCATTCGAGTAGACAAACTTAATACACACACGTAATTGGTGTTGTACCGTTTTAATTAACTATAAATAAAATAAATAAACACTACGTACTCAACTCAACGATACTCAAGCCAACAGTCGTTGAGTAGTAGATTAATATGAATTAGTATTTCATTTAAAATTGCCATTCAATGGAGTAAAAGTCATATTAGGCATCAATGATTAACGATTAGATACTTCTGCTTGTTCTTCATATCGAAGGCACGACAGTGTATTAAATTTTGTTGGCCCATAACTTCGCTACTTGTACGTATAGAAGTAGATTACAGTGCGGCCGACGAGATAATACGTTCTTCACACCTGTCAGTTTTGATACAAACGAATACCTACGTGTTTTGGGAATTTTCTTGTTTTTCTTTATTAACTGCTAGACTAGAATTGATGCACTGACAGGTCTCAGGAACGCATTATCTCGACGGCCGGACTGTAGGTACTTATTCCCAAATTCAAATGTGTTCTGTCAATCGATTTATCAATTTAAAACGCTATTATTACTCGTTTGCCAGCTTCAGCGGCAACAATAGTTGACGGAATCACGTTTCAGCGTTACTAAAACAAAGATCTATTTAAATTCTTCAATCTGCAACTGCACTTTATATTTCAGTAGGTATAGTGCTATCCACTCCCAGTAATCGCTTAGTAGTGAAATCCGTGTTAGCGTAGACAAAGCCGAGCCGAAGCGTTGTGGGACGTGTGGTGTTGCCCGTGTCTGCACTGCATACAGTGCACAGTGATTCACACGACGCGTCGCTTAATGATCTAGCAATCATTGCGCTCTCGATTGTATGCGGCCAGTATTCTGATCGGACGAATTTAGAACAAGTTTTGGAACACTTGCTTATTTGAAATACGAATACGTTTTAAACCTTGAATAAAAAGGTTTGATGCAACAATAATGATCGGATTAAATAAACGTTTCATGCACAGCATATAAATAATTTTCACATAAATTCAAGGCAAATTATTGGCATATTTTTGCAAAGGCATTTGCATAAAACCATGTAGGAGGCATGTTGCACGATGGAATATTTTATTAATGAGAATATTTAGGAGCAATTGTGTAACAAAAACATATCATGATTAGGAGTGAGTATTTATAAACAATTTTATAAATGTTGTCAATAAGGAGAGACTTACATATCGTTCGGTTCGTATTGTAAATGTTTAACATTGATTAATTAACTGTATCTCAATGTTTTCTAAAGCCAAACTAAAAGGTTATAGAAAACAAGATTAATGTATTGTATAGATAATCTGAATGATTTAATTTTTGAACGTAATCTCGTAATTAGCAAAGCTTAAAGCGTAAATAAGGTAGAAAAGTATAATGTGTGTAAAACTTATAAAATTAATATAAGTAAATGCTAATTTATGTAAGCTAATAAACATTATGTGGATATATCAAAGGAAAATAATTACTGTGTTTACTCTTAATATTTAATTGACTTTTTTTGTTCAATATCAGTAGTATCGACTTTCGTAAACAACTCGCTCGATGTTATGTTAGAGTTTATATTTCAAATGTACATATATAGCTGATTTCCAAGAAAACTGGAATATAATATGTAACTATGTGCTGTATGACGTCATAAAAAAATACTTAAATTACCTATTTATTAAAAAAACAGACTAGGACAGGAAATGTAGATCTAACACAATATAACTCTCCTCATTGTTGATAATATGCCATACATTTAAAACTTCATTGGTATCATTTTCAGTCATTAAAACATTGAAAATATATTTTTAATCTCCACCAAAAGTTAAATAGTTTTCGTTAAAAGTGAAACGAAATGCCGAAACTCTGCTTTCCGAAGCAATACCAAAGGTCACTATCGGAATGATACTGTCGATAAATGAAACTAATTACAATGGAGATTAAATTAAAGATTCCAATCAGTTCCCAGTTTCCGCGAATAAAATATAATCCCGTTGAAAAATGGGTTTTCTCTTCTCAATTCTGCGGATTTAAAGATTATAAATAATTTGTTTATTTTAAGAACATGTTAAGGTGTGTTCACGTCCTAAAATAGTACATTACTATACGCGTGAGTTAAGAGCGAGGGTGCTAAACGCCGTGCATTACTAGACAACTTAATTCACACGTATCGTATACTTTCTTATAGCTCGTGTGGCCTAAACCTGCGCTTAAGTCAAGCTTTTCCCTGTAAAAATGAACTACTTAAGTCACAGAAAAGTGTGACATAAGTGCGACTTTAGGTCATAAAGTGCTATAAGAGAATATTGTCAATACTGTTTTAATTACAGTTACCGCGAAAATTGCTCATGTTTAAACGAGTAACTGACCACTTTTTTTTTTTTTTTTTTATAATTTTTGTGTGATTATAATAATTATGGTACTTATTTCACGTCTCCATTTTTTTAGCTACGAACAATTTACTTAAGTTACAAAAAACGGGCCGCAGTATCATAGGGGTAAATACAACTATACATATTGACTTACTGAGCAAACATTGATAAAATATCCTCTCGCCGACGGTTCTGTTCAAATACGAATAAAATTACGACGATCACTGGAATATAAGTCGATTTGACTGTCTCTAGCGATTCTCTAGTCTACATTGTTCATGTTCACTCCTGTAACTTCACATAACTTAGAAACTGCATTGAAATCAAAAGATAATTTAATGTATTTTCTATATTGACGATGTAATTCATGCAGGCTATCGATGTCTTCCTTATTGCTATACACTCTTTATATAAACTTTAAGTCCTATTGTAAGTTAGATTTTATATCGTAATAGTTTTAATGGAATTACTGAGAAACCGGCTATTTCTTTGATCGTAGACATAACCCTAATAATAATTGTGTAACACACTTTCCATCACAATCCGAGGGTTTCGACGAAAATTCGTAATCCATTGCTTCATATGTTTGAAAAATGTGTCCGCTCAACAACGTAAATAACGCAATGAACGTGGATAAACTGTCAAAATGAAAGGCATTGCGATCGATTGCCATTGTTTGTGTGTTACGCATTACCCCGCAGTCTTTGTTGCTTCATAGTGATTGCCATTAATGAGACTTTTCAGTGTTGTCAATTACGCATCATTGTAAAAAAAAAACATTGCGTAATTCATATCATTTACCCTCCCTCTAGAATAAATTGAATGTATATAAATGTGAGATATATATTTCTAATGTAACTTACTTGTGAAGATATTTTATTCGATTCACTGGAGCTGATAACCGAACTTCCTCAACAATTTTATTTATGGGTTAAGAAATATTACACGGAGAAGTATAAATTACGTTTAATCCAAAAATATACTGTTTAAAGTGCTCTCGAAATGTGAGTATTGTTAGAGCGAACAAGATGGTATAAAACCTCTTTTTATATTTAATTTTTATTATTCTGGATTTAAATTATTTTACATATTCTTTTGTTTTTCTTTCTTATGTGTGCACAAAAGCTAAATGAACATTTTATAATATTTCATCTTTGTTTGCTTATGTCTAACAAAATTGGTGCCGAAACCAGGAGATGATCCAGGAACCTTTAGATCTAACAGAGCAGATTGTGAAAATCAAACATGAAATTACTCTACCACAGTCATCATCTGCCTAGCCTTTTCCCAACTGTTACTATGTTGGGGTCAGCTTCCAGTCTAACCGGATGCAGCTGAATACCAGTATTTTACATGGAGCGACTGCCTATCTGACCTCCACAACCCAGTTACTGAGTAATACGATATCCCTTGGTAAGACTGGTTGTCAGACTTTCGGGCTTCTGACTACCCGTAACGACTGTCAAAGATCCACGAATGACAGCCGGGACAAACGGCTTAACGTGCTTTCCGAGGCACGGAGCGGTCTCGATATGTAAAGATGGTCACCCATCCACAGACCAACCGCAGCAAGCGTAGCTTAACCTGATCGATCGACCTGTGCGGCTGTTATTATTTAGATACAGGCCCCTCAAATAACTCTACCACAGTCTGAGCATTAGTAAATCATTGATGCGTCATATTATTCTTATCAATTAAACCAAAGGTAAGTTTATTCTCCGTGCAATGTATCTGAGCCCATAGACAAGAACGCACTAGGCAGTTTAACTGCTGGAAACATCCATGTCTGTAAACAATACTGCCCTGTGACAGCTTTTCCGACAACGTTACTGTCCATAAGATTGGGTGACGCGGTTTTTTTTGCCCAGTGCGTTTCTCCTTGTTCTTTAGATGAAATCATACATTTACCTATGTGTTAGCTGAGCCGATAGTAGTTAATGAATAAATGTTATTATATCGTGTTTCGTGTAACAGTCTGTTGCGCTGAATTTGTATGGAAAATTATGTCTAATATTTACAAGATGTGAAATTTTATCTCTTTATAATATAAATGTATTACACGTTGGTTTACACATAATGATATCATGTTTTATTTGTCCCTTTATAGCCTTGAAACTTGGTATCTAGATTTCTTGGACACCAAAGTTTGTAAAACTTTACGTTGCGTCCTCCTTCTTTCATTTATAATCTAGCTTTAAACACTGCCACTGTCTTCCGCTTTGCTTTGCTTTAAGTCCGTGGATTTGGCTTGCATTCTTTTGAGATTTAGCCTTACGATTGTGGTCGGGGGACGACTTTTCAATTTGCTAAAATAATACAGTTTTCATAATGGAAAATGAAACAAACATAATGAGTAATATTTGCATAACTAATGAATTCACGTTATACTGCAAATTTGTAAAATGTTTAAACACAATTACTTCGTGCATAGTTGCAAATAAAATCAAATACAAATATTGACTAAGGTTTGAATGCAAAGACAAAATAAATACGCGTTCGCTCTGAGGCGCAAGTAGTGCCTAGACAAACTTGGTGAGAAAACTAACACCATTATGTATTCCCGTCTTCTTTGCGATAACACAGCGGACGGAGCTACTTCGCCTGCCGTACTAAAATATCAGTTCACTCTAGGCAATTTTAAAGGATAGTGAAAAGTTAGTGTTTGCAAACTACGAAGCTGTGCTTTTCTGTTTATGATATTATTTATGACAAGAGGTTTCGATTTTTTCAGACATAAACATATATAGAATTGACGACCTAGCTACTGAAAACGTCACTCTTCTTGAATATATATGTAAAGATAATGATGTAAGTATTTATTTATTTACTTAGGATCTCCAACAAAATATACACATTATACAATAGAGATCACAATAATAACAAAGGTTCATTTACGTGTGCTCATTCAATTACAGGAGACCACAGCATGCATATTATGTAACTAGGTGTAAACACGATAAAAATAAAAATAACGAAAAGAAAGAAAGAAAGAAAAAAATATTTATTGTGACTCGTGTAGTCTTTGATACTATTACTAAATTAAACAAAGTGAAAAAAAAATTAAAACAAGTTATTAAAATAAAAACAGTAACAAAAACAAAACAAATATCAAAGTCCTACACGAGGCCAAAAGGCTCCTATCTCAGCATAATGCTGTAACACTTAAAAATAAATCTCGCAGCGCTGATATTCTGATAGGGCCCGCTGTGATGTCACGGGCATTTACAGAAATAAATAAATAAATAATAAAATAGATTTAATAAGTAAAATATATTAGCAAATAAAATATAAATTTTTAATCTGCGCCAGACGTAACCTCACTACTTGTCTATGCCTTGAGTATCAGAGGCACTGGTGTGTCTGTTCACTCTGTGGCATCGCTGTGACAAGTAAGAGGTCGGCACCTTACGGCGTGATTAAATAAATACCTACATTTAAAAATAAATACACTAAACATTACTTTACGGCTATGTAGTGGAACAGTATTACAGTGAATACACAATAAAAGTGGAATGTGGTAGTCAATTAACGGCGGGATAAAATGGAGAAATAGAGATACAACTAACAAAACAATAGAGAAAATAAATTATGAATGATGAAAATAAATGATAAAATAAGATAAAAGATAAACATGTCAAGATTGAGCATTCATAATTATTACAATGATGTAAACAGGATAAAAATAGAGAAAGTATACAGAATATATGTGTGCGTGTTGTGTATTATTGTGAATATATGTGAGGATGTGTTTATGTGTATTTTATTATAAACGTCGAAAAATTTTACAACAACACAAAGAACGACGCTGTTAAACTAACTTAACTTCCTTATATTTCAAAACTTTGAGACAAAATTTGATACTCTCTTAAACATTTACTAACGAATCGTATTAAATTACAAGCAAATTCATGTTGTCCCTACTATAAATAAACAAGCAATTCAAAACTCTAAACGATGTCGCTGAACTAAATCAAAAGCTCTAAGTAAGAGTTAACAGACTCTAAAGCAACTTAACTCTCGGACATTTTAGCTACAAAATGAAAAAACAAAAGGGCGGAATTGTGTTTTAACTAAATAGCCTCTTTTTTAATGCAGACAGTGAAGAACATTGCGAGAGAGAAGTTAATAAAATAGGTAGAAAGTTTCCGCGACCCATTTGACGATAAACATTTGCCGACCTACGGCCGTTTACAACACCCGAGGGCTTAACTCATTACCCAACTTATAAAACGAGTGTACCACTTGAGCAGGTTACACAGGAACAGGCATATTATACAGAGAGAAAGGCACATTACTAAGAACAAGTTTGATGGCCTACATTAATAGTTTCCGAAATGGCTCGCGTTTAGGAGCTTTGGAAGAAATAAATCCAAAACAATTGAGAGTCGAACAGTAAAGTTGTTACTTCGCGTCGTTAACTCGCGCTTGGCCGACCTTCATCGACGACCATCCCGGCAGATTTGAACTGATATAAACACTCGTATTTTGTGAGATTTGGTCTATAGAATAATGCCGGGGATCAGTCAAGCGCGTTCGAAGGGCAAATTGTGCCTTTTGTTTTTATCCCTCGGCTCGACTCGGCGAAAATCTTGTTATACACACTGTTATGGAGTTTTTGTATTCACTACGCACCCGTGTGGACCGAAGAAATAACTGTATTTATATTTGAAAATTGCATAATATTGAATGTACGAGTATCAGGAAAGAGGATATGGTTTTTTCTGAGAAGTGTATTAAAGGCAATAGAGCGACGGCTTTGCCTCCTAATAGAGTAGCTCATAAAAAGTTACGCTTATGCTCCCCATTCTGAGTTAAAGACATACCTATTCGATCGAATAAGAGCCATAATGGATAATGTTTGCTAAATTTTTCCTGATACGTTGCTCAATTTAGTTTCTGCTCAAATCGCATTGATAAAAAAATTCTTATTCACAGTTCAATGTTAAACTTCAGTAATTCACCTGCAAAATTTAGCTAGACTAGACTAATATCAACGCTACCCACCTTATTATTGAAAAAACCTAATATCCAACATACTATCAAAAACAAAACTGTATTTGAATATCAAAAAGTAATCTAAACTTCCAAATTCGCAGTGAAAATTTGGAGAAAAGTCTCAAAACTTTTATATTAAACAAACGTTATAGGTTTATGTAGAAACCGTTAGTAAAAAGATCTAAAAGGTGAGATTGAACCTCCACGGCTTGAATTTCAAAATGGCTTTTTTTTCCAAACAAGAAGCCAGTGATTACTGGCTGATAAAACATGCGAGTGAATGCACCTATTTACCACAGAGTGCCAATAAGTGAACTCAGTCGGGAGACTGTGAACGAGGCAGCTCTAGTTTGGTTGGAGTCAACATTTTCTTTTAAATAAAGCTTAGTGTACTTCCGATGAAACATGACTAAAATCGTTTTACTTTAGAATGTAAAAGAAAATCATGCTATCGTATTTCACCAAACTTTGTTTAGTCAATTTAGCAAAAAATGTCACCGTGAAACTAAGGTGAAGTCAGCTTGACGTGAGCTGGCATTCCACCTGATGCTGGGTATTATCACTATAGGCAGCTCACTACACCGAGGTTATGACGGTGAGATTTTTACAGAATACAGCGGCTGTTCTTGTGGCAACTACCTCCAAAACACCATCTTTTCTTCCGTCTTTTGCGAATATTATAGACCAAATAAAAATAAACCTTTGCTTATCACCTTCTTGCAGTTTTGCTTACATAGGACTCCATAGAAACTGAAAACAAAGAATACAAAACAGGAAATATTATTATCATTTTTTCCATTAACCTTCAAGCAAAAATATATGTAAATACCTACGTAGTTTTTCCTCCTACTCTCTAATGCTCCCCATGGCCTGTAGCCTGCTGGTACCCGTTGTTACCGTTTCTTTAGATAAGTGCCTTAGGCGTTCCTTCCCTTGCCGCAACTCTGTAAATATGTAAGTAATATCTGCGGACGGCGATGTTTTTTTGAGAGTGCCTACGGATTAAATAATTTTAAAAATCTTACATGGAGTATGGGTGCGCCCCACCATAAGATACAAGAGATACATTTATGTGTGTATAAAGACACAAGAGATATTACATGCAATATCTTAAAATGAATCAAGTGAACCATGATAGTCAGATATCTAATATTAAATAATATCAACGTTACAAAATATCATACATGATAAGACTTTCCCAAATCAGATCACACTTTAAATCCTAGAATTCCTTTATACCTACCCAGTATAATTATTATTCTGCAGTTGGACCTATCTTGTTCCCACTGCTGGGATATGGCCCAGGTCTCCTCTATTTCAGAAAGATTGAGCCATAAATCCACCACGAGGGCCCAGTGCAGGTTGGTGGATGTCACATGTCTTCAATTTTTTTGTTCTAAGCCATGGTGGTAAAGCATGTGGTGATTAAATTAAATACACAAAGTAAAGCGCCAGTCTAGGTTTGGAATCACGACCTAATCGTAAGTAAGGGCCGATACCACTGGTCTACCACTGCTCATACTTATTCTGTAGGCACCTAAATTCTAGACGACCTTACATCTTGATTTAGCAACACAGCCATAAGTAACATTCCACCTAATCTCGTCTCATTAGTCCCTTTAACAACAACACATTACCAAGACAGAGCAATCAATAAACAAGAATAGAACAACGGAATAGCTGGATCCCTATGACTAAGATACAAGAATAAACCTAGACTTCGTTTTATTATGAAAGCGGTGGGAGTAGGATAATAAATGCATCTTTGGACATAAATAATAGTAGGTAAATACCTACTTTTACACAGAAAATTATGGCTAAGGTACTTTTTTTTTTTTTTTTTTTTTTTTTTTTTTTATTTTTTTTTTTTAAATGGCATCTCGCAGTTCATCCTTTATGAGGATGGCTACTGCTTAACCGGACTTTCCTGTGGATGCCTCGAATTAAGGCCTCCAGCCAGGGCATACAATAACTTAAAAACTAAGCGACAGCGCTAAGGGTAACCCCCTGCGGGGTTCGGACCTCGGCTCAGGGCGTCGCTGGAAGAGGACAGCAAGGGACAGGCTGGATCGGTATTATTATTGGTGTTTAGGGGCGAATTTAAAACTAAAGGCTCAGCTGCGCGGGCTGGCTCGAGCAAGGGTCGGGGGATGGCTAAGGTACTGGAAAGATATAAGTAGGTATCCGACTTTTTACAGATACGTGTTTTTTTATTTTATTTTTTATTTCAAAACGATTATCTGCATTGATGACGAATGGAAAAAAATGGAGATTTAAAGCTATTTCTTCATCATTAATCACCTATGCAACTGCGAAATGTCAGCTAGATTCTGTTGGGAATCGAACCCAACACATCAGGGGCAGGCAGCGTGATCAGCATCATCGGCAAGCTGAGGCAACGAGACGGCTCGGCTCGATGACCACTCGCTTCAACGGACTACAACGCATCAAACGATACTCCTGACTTAATTTATTCGTTGTCTGTTCGGGAAAGATTACATTTGTTAATAAAACCATTGTCCCTAAAATACAGTCCAGTCTTTCATTGCTTCCCGCGCTAACAGGCGCCACTGACAATGATGCACTCGCAACAAGATGCAAGTCAATAAGGTAAGTACTGCAAATAAAAAAGACAAACCAAACCAAAAAAGCAACTGCAAGACTGTGATCACTAAACGTTACTAAATCACATCTTGACATAGGTTTAATTCCAACGTAGAGCTCGAAGCCTAATTGGATTTTTCTGTTGCAAAAATTCTCTGCTCGGGATATTGGTCCGATCAATGGCTATAGGCCCCGCACATGGTACCAGGAGGATTAAGATTATTGAATGTACTGCAAGCACCAATGGTCCCTTGCTCTGTAACTTGGACTATATTGGGATAGCAATATGATATTGTTGATTTTACGTACAATTTTCATTGTCTGTATCGTGTTACGTCTTCGTGTTGACCTGTGATGAGGTTTGATTGGTTTGATGTACTGGTGCCAGATGTAATGCCATCATTCCAGTGAAAGAGAGAGACGGAGCTATACATGACCGGTAGCACCATCCCTTTTTCGGACAATGCAGGTATGATGGTATTAATTAATGTAGTTTGAAAACTAGATCAACCTCCTATCATCATCCCAACTACGTCGGTGTTCTTTCGCTTCTAGTTAAACTGGATACAGCTGAATATATACCAGTCTTTTACATGGAGCGACTGTCTATCTGACCTCCACGACCCAGTTACTGGGTAACACGATATCCCTTGACAGCCGCAACCATCGAGGCGTGGAAGTTTTCCGATGGCATCCTTACGGTACGAAACCCTAAAAAGTAATCAAAATTTAATGTGTACTGTTTGTAAAGGATGAAAAGAATAAAATCATAAACACAAACCAAACCAAATATAAACGTAAATAAGGTCCTACTTGTATATGATTTCCTATGATAATTTCACCCATACGTCCTTCAAAACGGGTATCGCCTAGGGGTCATAACAAACTCAAAAATATTCCGTCTTAAATGTACTAGGTTTACGGTGTACGTCGGTACGGGAATGAATTGAAGTCAAGGGTCCGGAAGCGTTCCTGACTCTGGAGGGCCTCGCTGTTTTTATCCGGTTTTAGTTCAAATGTTACAAACCTTGTTTTTCCGAAGTTATGAACTTGTTTGCATTCAGAGAGGGGAAGAAATAATCCGCTGGGTTATCGGGTAGCAGTTGCCAACAGGTGTGGGTAAATTGTATCTTGTTGTTTAAGGTATAACACACAGATCCTGCCATATGCTGGCTTTTAAAGCTTTAGATTTGTTAAAATCTCTTGTTTTATTTATGAAGAAGTTTTAGCTAGTATTCTGCAGATGATTTCTACAAGAAATTCTTTTAAAATCTTAATCGGGGTTTTAGTCCCAAGAATATTGCCAGCCAGCAAGTTTTTAGAAATTCCATAAGTACGACTAGGTCCCAGAAAAAAGGTCTGCATCATCATTTTACGCTAATTAATAAAGTTTCACTACTTAAACATTAATTTCTCTGTAGATTTTATACTTTTAATTTTATATAATTTAAACCGTCTCCTAAAATTATTTGACGTTAACTAAACAGCAATTAAAAACTTATTGTGAAATTAAGTAAAAGGTTAGTGAGAGGCTCCGGTTGAGACTAGCTGACTAGGCCACCCGAAACTGACTTGCCTGAGGTTACAATTATGTAGAAGTGTCTATTTTCCAACTTAGAAACAAAATTCTAGGGACAAAAGGTCAGAAAGAAAGAAATTTACGAGTGTTTTAAACCTTTGACGTGCTTGTTTCCTACTTTTGTCTTGAGAAACCAGGTAATTAATCGATTCAATCAACATACTCAGCACTCAGCCTATCGCAGTTCAATGCTGGACATAGGCCTCCACCAGGCTGCGCCACAACACCTTGTCCTCCGATTTCCACATCCAGTCTGTCCCAGCCACGGGTATCTAGCAATTAATTACATGTGCCAAAAGGATAGTGATTTTAAGATATTAAGAAAAATTAAAATATAATTAATTAGAAGGTACGTAAGAAATGTTCAATCCACGTTAGTGTGTTTTCAAATTAAATGCCTAATCAGATTTTTTTTTTTTGTAGCTGACCCGGCGTCGTACTACGTAAGTACCGCCTCAGAATTAAATAAATTGATAAAGTCCAATAACCAAAAATTTGCAGAAAAAAAAAGCAATACGGCTATTATCATTATCATTATCTATGTCTCGCTGCTCAGTCATCAGTGCGGTAAGGTTACATGCTCTGTGAGTGCGGTTAGCACGTGACGTTTTTACCTCCGTATTATTTAATTTCTGAACGCATCTTGTTGACATTTGCCTTTTTAGGGTTCCGTACCTCAAAAGGAAAAAACGGAAGCCTTATAGGATCACTCGTGTGTCTGTCTGTCTGTCTGTCCGTCTGTCACAGCCAATTTGCTCCGAATCTTATGGACCGATTAAGTTGAAATTTGGTACACATATGAATCTCTGTGACCCAAACACAGACGTGTAACGTAAATAAATGAGTTTTGAAAATGGGAGTCATTTATGAGGGGTAAATAGACAATTAAAAAAAAAAGTTTTACAATCTGTACCGTGTGACATATCAAATGAAAGGGTACTTACCGTGAGGATCTCAAATATATTTTTTTCATAATTTTAAAGTAAATTGTGTTAAAGTTATTTAAGACAATAGACGGAAATTTATCATTCCCCCCCCCTTATCTCCGAAACTACTGAGCCTAAAATTTTGAAAAAAATACAGGAAATAGTTCTATAGATTACAGGAAAATTAATAAGAAGTCTATGATCTTGAAACTCTCAATATTGTGCGTACAAACTTACATTTTCCGTTGGAATGTATGGGAGAACATGTTTTTCAACTACAATGTTACGTTTGTTCTTGGGATAAATTCATTCCAACTACGGAACCCTTCATTGCGCGTGGTTCGACACGTACTTTCCCGGTTTTATTTGTATTACTGTGACATTTTTACATGTCATTCAAACGGTCGGATTTATTCATTAATTAAAATTTTGTATTATTTTATTTTCCTAATTGTTGTTTATAATTATATTATCCTTGAATTTGTGTAATAATAAAAATATATAATGTGCATGTCCATGTGCCGGTAGAACATGAAGGACTCTTATGATAAGACATCTATATACTAAATACCCATGTTTGCAAACCAATAAATGATTTGATTGATTTGACATTGTTTTTCTGCTTCTCTGTAACTAAAGAAAAATTGAGAATTTCATTTTATATTAACTTCAAGGTGCTTATCCTTGATGTTTTTATCGTATTCAACGCTTATACATGAATAGGCATTCTAATGAATAATCTGATTTGCTTATTAACCAAGGTTACCCAAAATACAGAAATTATCAAGATTTCCCTTATCGAGTGACAGCAGAATTTATTTAAACCTTACGACACGAAAAAGCGTGACGCAAAAGTAAGTAACCGACACGACGCTAGGTTATCAGTGATTTGATATAAGTAGGTACCTATTTAATTTAATCAAACGTTAAGGTGAGTATAGACTAGAGCATTTTTCTTGTAACAGAACATTGAGCATTCGCCGTTTTTAAATTTTATCGAACCGCACTTCGAACACGACGCTAGATATTTTGTTACAACCTTATTTTAAAAACCAACGAGAGTATTGGTGTAATATTTTATTGAGTAAAGGCACGAGCGATACCTGTAGGTCCGACATTTCAACAATGAATGCAAGGCTGAAGGAAATGTTACAGGTAAATGCTCAGTCGTCGAATCGAACGCATTCTTATGAACGTTACATTACATGGAAATGCTCGAGAAAATGCTCTAGTGTATTACCCACCTATATGGTATGTGATCAGAAAAAAAAAATTACAATTATAAAAGTTGTCCAAGATAAACGCAGGCTGGAAAAACAAATGAAGTAAGTATAGAAAATACAAAAACCGCATCCGTTGACCATACCAAAGGGCACAAGATACAGACAGTACAAAGGGCCTGTGATCTCGTACCTAATTTTAAGAATGTTCACAGTCTGATCTCAGTCTCAATCTGTCAAAAAATACTTCTAATTTCCCTACATTCTGACAAGTTTTTGACATTTGTTTGTAGCCGAGATGAGACTGCCACTAGATTTTAAACGTTTTAAATTACGAGAATTGGCCTTCTGGTCTACGGCGTAGTCATCAAAAAAACACAAATACCTACTTACCATACAAAGATTTGTTCGAAATCGAACGCGCGACTACAAAGACCATTTGCTCAATCACTGCGTCACCGATTTTGTCAACCATCATCATTTGCCTAACCTCTTCCCAACTATGTTGGGGTCGGCTTCCAGTCTAGCCGGATGCAGTTGAATACCAGTGTTTTACATGGAGCGACTGGCTATCTGACCTCTACAAACCAGTTACTGGGTTATTACCCAGTAACCAGTCTTTCGGGTTTCTGACCACCCGTAACGAATGTCAAAGATGTACCCATCCCACGCCATCCATTACCCATCCACAGACCAACCGCGGCAAGCGTAGCTTAACCTGCCGAACTACTGAGAACGCCCGAATTGATCGACCTGTGCTGCTGTTAATCTTTAGCCACGGGCCCCTCGTTGTTGATGTTGTCAAACAATAGAGGTAATTCGTTATAATATTATTTAACAAATCATGTTCCAAAACATTAATAGAAATACAATA
Organism: Gortyna flavago; assembly: GCA_963669345.1. Classification (NCBI taxonomy): domain Eukaryota; kingdom Metazoa; phylum Arthropoda; class Insecta; order Lepidoptera; family Noctuidae; genus Gortyna; species Gortyna flavago. The sequence goes on along the minus strand of OY770129.1, from coordinate 5,135,739 downwards.
TAATAGCATACAAAAGTACAAAAAGAAACAAGTAAACATAATCGTGATAATTTACGTACGAGTAAAAGCTGTATTCAACAATGTTGTAAAGGAGAATGCCATGGAACCGTACCAACTTGGGAGGGAGCGGGTCACAACCTAATGTAGTACATAAAAAACTCCTATTTTTTAATTACATTTACCTTTTTGTGAAGAAAACGATTCCCGGATTTCGGACATCAAAAATAAGAGTATTTTTATTTACATTTGAACATTTTCTCTTGTCACTGCCATTGCACTTCATTTCCGAATGTTGCTACTACGTAAAAAATATATGTACAGACGCCAGCACATCAACCTACCCGAAACTGTCAAATTTTCCCAATCAACTTTGAACCTTATACTTTAGCGATAAAGTTGAAAATCTATCAAAGAAATTTGACAGATTGTAGTAGGTTGATGTGCTGGCGTCTGTACCTGCCAACAAAGTATTAAATGAAATTTATATTTTTATGTGTGTCAAAAAATCTTTAAGTCACGTGTTGCGTCGTATTAATTTACCCCCTCATAAACGTATTAAATCAGATGAATCACACCGATTTCTCTCTTTCAGTCGTCAGTAATTTGACTATCGAAAGAAGAATACTAAGCGTTGTGTAACTATACAAATGCTATACAACTTTTATTAGTAAGGGGGTTAAATTATTATTTTGGAATACATGACGGCATCGAGCAAACGCAGACCGCGCAGTGGCGCCCTCATCGTTTATTTGGTTATTTCTTTTATTTTAGAATGAAAATTCAGAAAATAAGCACGTTAAGTTGTGCTCCTCAAGATTATACGTTAATATTATTATAAGAGGTAGTTATAAATTGCTTAATTTTATTATATCCTTAAAACGGATAATAGTGGCCACTATTTTCTGTTTTTATGATTATAATCTAACTAAACAATGTGAAACTACCTCTTATAATAATATTGACGTATAATCTTGTGGAGCACAACTTAACATGCTTATTTTCTGCATTTTCATTCTAAAATAAAAGAAATAACCAAATAACCGATGAGGGCGCCACTAGTGGGTCGGCACCCCCTTAAAGAAATGAGGACCAGTAATTTTTTTTTTCTTGTGACATTTTTGTTCTGTTACGCCGTCACGGATGACCTTACTTTCAATATTGGTTTCATCCAAACTATTTACATATAAATAAACTCCTTATTAAAGAAAACGTTCAGGTGCTTCTCCATATCGTAGTCTTTGTGTGAAAATCCTTAGTGATACCTCCATCATTCATTGTCATCGTAAAAATATTAAGTATTTAAATGGCAAATAAATAAGACTTGCGGGAATCAATGTAAAAAATTGTTAGCAATATAGGAATAGCATTAAATTCTCCTCCAAATACACTAACTTTGGTTGTGACAGCGGACTTTTCGTTTGGTAGGGCAACGTATTTGATGGCACTCTCCTTACTTGTAAAACGTTTCATACTCCCACGTAGTAGGTACATTAGTTAGGTAAATTACGTCTACGTTATTACACATTTAGGAGTTTTCTATGGACCTTCGCTAAGGTTTATTATCATATTTTTGTTTTGTTTATAATATTTTCTTTTGGTAGCTTTATTAGACTGCCAGTAGGTAGGTATCATACTTATAAACATTTCGAATTATTTTTTCACAGCAGCTTACCTTTGTTCCACATTAACAAAACTATTGTCTAACATTAACAATGCTTTAACTTTTTCAGTTAACCTATATTGTCCTATTGTTCTGTGCCTTCTCCGTCCAATCGGTTAGGAACGAGTCCAAATCGTCACGCCAGCGTTTCTTTAGTCCTGCCTCGGTGACGAACGCCCTTCTTCAGGCACACACTGTGTGACGATTAGACCATGCGTCTGGCTATAACTTAGAAGAAGCTTTACGTAAAAGCCATTGTCGTTACTCAGTACCTACGTACAATGAGATACAATCTGGCAACTTTGAACTTATTCATATTGGATTTCGAAACTTTATAAAAGTTTTAGAGTACCTGTTTTAAAAGCCACAGGCTATAGGGCCCCCACAGACAGGCGCGACGCGACTCTAGTAAAACAATTTTTATGAAAACTTCACGGAAATTGTTCTACCAGAATCACGTCGCATCGTCGTGCCGCGCCTGTCTGTGGAAGCCTCAAGGATCTGGAGAACCAAGTCCAATTTGGAAAAAAAAAAAAAACAAAGTGCACGACTCCTAATGCTCATTTGATTGTATAAAAACCATAGATATTGTATTAATTAGATTTTTATTCATTTTATACTAACTACTTTGAATAAAAAGAGTCATTTTCAATAGGGTTTATCTTATGGGTGAAACGAATCTATTAAAAAAAAAATACTCAATTTATTGATTTTTTCGCAAGGTAGGTAGGTACATGTTGCAAGGTTTCACACTTGATTAACGGGAAATTATGTAGAAATATTTTGATGTTTTTTTTTTCGTTTTTATTGCATTAAATCAATTTTTGAAAATTACAGAATTAATCTAAATTAAATTATCTATACAAAGGTATATAAATTGATAAATGATAAATAAATAAATGATTTATTTCTGTAAGTAGGTTTGTACAAACACTTGTACACGTCAATCATAGGTTCACTGAGTACTTACTTTCACTGAGTCAATACTAGGTACATTGAGTAGGTTCTGTGTACTATATAATGTATAACAATAGAAACAGTTGCAGAAAGAAGGCAAAAAAAATTCGATCGTAAAGCACTCTCTAATGTTTCGCATTATGAGTCATGCAATAAACCTTTTTTACAGTCGGGTAAAATCCTTTGACCCTTGGATTAGAATTACCCACCCCATCTTTTGTTCACATAACATTATATCACGCCTGTATTCCCCAAAGGGTTAGGCAGAGGTTCACCTACAGCACACCCACATTTAGCTATAGGCCGACCGCTTAACTGAGACGTTGCTTGAGGTAGCTGCGCGGTGCGGGAGGGCTGATAGTTGTCACAAGTTGACGAATCGCTGAGCTCTGAGCTCTCGCATTTCGTCACCACACCCCTTCCGCACCGCGCTGCTACCTCAGGTAACGTCTCAGTTAAGCGGTCGGTCTATAGTTACGTTTAAGTCTGATGTAATAGGAGGCGAACCTATTGCTATCAACCGTGCACAAATCCTGTGAAAAAACCCAATAATACTTTGGCCGACCCGGGAATCGAACCCAAGACCAACGAGGCAGTCAAGTCGAATCAGTCTTTTGTTTACATCAATAGTCCCTTCACTTCTGCGTAGGTACCCTTTAGATACTTAATTTCCAAATTACCTGCAACTAAGAGGACTTTCACTTAAATAAATGGAATGTAAAGTAAATTCCGTACCCAAATGGTGCGGGACCCATCGAAACAGATAGGCGGACCGTCCGTCCGTCCGTCTTTTTAAAGGGCTGTATCTTATGAACCGGAATTGGTACACACGTGAAATTTTCAGTGTTGTAACTTGTATATGGCCGTTATAACAACAAATAATAATAAAAAATTAAAGGAGCCATACAAGAAACGTGTTTTTAAAAATATGTTGTGTCAAATATTGTACGGTAGGACGGTTCCCTTCGTGTGCGAAACTTCTCTTTGAACTCTGAACAACGATGTCTATTACATGAAATACTTTTAATTTTGTTTTTTTTTTTTTGTTTGCTTTTATTTTCTACAATATTTTTGTACGCCTTCACGGCAAAACATAGCGCCCATATTATTAACCTAAGACCTTTACGTAAATACTTATGTTTCACAAATAAATATTCTAATTCTGATCACATGGTTTCATGCATTCAATAAAATAGCTTATTGTCTATTGGACAATAGGCTATTTTATTTGCTAGATACAAAAGTAACTTATCAACTAATACAATTACAGGGTGTTAGGGACATTGACGCGCAAACAGTTCCCATGAATTTAGTAGGTACAGACGCCAGCACATTAAGCTACTACAATCTGTCAAATTTCTTTGATAGATTTTCAACTTTATCGCTAAAGCGTAAGGTTCAAAGTTGGATGGGAAAATTTGACAGTTTCGGGTAGGTAGATGTGCTGGCGTCTGTACATGAGTGTAAAACCACCGGCAGCGGCGCGGCGTTAAAATTTGTGTATTATTCATGCATATGTGCTGAATTCTTCATTCATGAGGGGCCCGTGGATAAATAATAACAGCCGCACAGATTGATCGATCACGTTAAGCTACTGCTGATGTTGGTCTGTGGATGGGTGACCATGTTTACATACCGTGACCCCTCCGTGTAGTAGTCCGAAGCCCGACAGTCTGACAACCAGTCTTACCAAGGGGTATCGTATTACCCAGTAACTGGGTTGTGGAGGTCAGATAGGCAGTCGCTCTTTGTAAAATACTGGTATTCAGCTGCATCTGGTTAGACTGGGAGCCGACCCCAACATAGTTGAGAAAAGTTTGCTGAATTCGTGGTGACAGTTTGCGCGTCGATGTCACTTACACAGCGTATATTTATTATACCTACAAAACAAAATACACACATACATACAGAATAATATAGGCATACCATACATACATACACAGCAAGTAACGTTGTTTCTAAATATAGTCCAAAATACGTTCAGAGTAACTCCGAAACTCGTCTACTTTATTTAAAACCGTGTATTTCGTGAACAAAGACTACTGACTGGCCTTGACTGAAGACTGGCATTCAATTTACTTTAGCTCTTTTATTGTACGAATAAAATTATTATTTACCTTTGTCCGTTATTTTAATTAAATGGTCTTTTCTCTTACTATCATAAGCATGTTCTTTCTAATTTTATTTGCAGACTAGCTGCGCCCCGCGGTTTCACCCGCGTAAATGTCGATCCCGTAGGAATATCGAGATAATAAAAAGCCTACTATCAATCAATATACAATCCAGGGAGTCAGCTACCTCCATACAAAATTTTATCAAAATTGGTCCAGCTGTTTGAGCGTGAAGAAGTAACAAACATTTAAAAACACACACACACTCACAAACTTTCGCCTTAATAATATTAGTGTTATAGTCTGATGGAATCCACTTGTTATTGTTGCTATTTTTTATTTATTCTAGTTTAAGTACCAATGTGACTTTTTCGTTTCATAATATGTACTTTCTGAGTTTGAAACGATGGATGGACTGTATGAAAGATGATATGGGTGGAATGGGGGTGACTACTTAGATGACGACTAATAGAGAAGTACCTTATCTTTTGTTTTTTTTTTATGATGTATGTATCTGATGTATTGTGTCCTTTAGTCTGTGCTAAATAAATTTATTTTCTTTCTTTCTTTCTTTTTCTTTCTGATCCCAAATAAACAGAGACAAGGGAAGGAGAATGATGATGTACTTTCTGAGGTTATCTTGGATATTACCGACTGGTGAAAACCAAAACATCGTGAGGAAATCTGGACTTAGACTTAATGCAAGTCTTAAATCGCCAACCCGTCTTGAGCAAGCGTAATGATCAGTGCTCGTGCCTTCTCTGCATGAGAAGAGGCCTTGCCCATAAATGTGTTATTTTCCTCTTATCAAAGGAATACACGAACAAAAGGAACTACACTACGCTTGATTAATGCTTGTTACAGCTTTAGGTAAGTCTAATTTTTTTCTAAAAACTGGACACAACACAAACCCCCATCTTTACTAATAATAAAGCTGAATACTGTGTTTGTTTGAACGCGCTAATGTATCAAAAAAAACTATTTGCATTTGACAGCCAAACTCTTGCAGAAGGCTATAGGCTATTTAACATCACGCTATCACACTTAGGAACCGAGCAAAAACTCAGAAAGAACGCTAAGCGAAAACGAGGCAGGCAGGCGATGCGATGCGACGGGATCGGTCGGGAACCAGAAATTTCACGCAGTTGATTAAGTCGCGGGCAGAAGCTAAAAGATGATTCTTCATAATCTACTAAGTAGGTATCATAATCATCAGCCTAGCCTTTTCCCAACTATGTTGGGGTCGGCTTCAAGTCTAACCGGATGCAGCTGAATACCAGTATTTTACATGAAGCGACTGCCTATCTGACCTCCACAACCCAGTAAGTAGGTAAGTAATAACGCAAAACCCAGTACCCAGGTAGGTGTAAAAGAGAGAAAATGACAATCATCGGCAAGTGACCTAAGCAAAGAGTCCAAACTTGACAAACACCGAGTTAAAGTATTTATGAAAATATACGTTTTTCATATAGGTACCTAGTTTACAATCAAAAACAAACCTTTGCTTCGAAGCCAACAGTCTGTTATCCATACCGCGTCCATTCGACTCAGTGTTTAATCAATCAACAGTCGTGTCTATATAAATATCTCGTGTACTCGTCCTTCGTAACGAGCTCTGACATGGAGTTCCGTATGGGATGCTGCGTTAGGCTCAATAACTGGACAAGGGAAATTAATTTTGGCACAAACAAAATATTAAAAAATTATCTGTTACAGACTACACAAAGCGTCCTCTCTGCATTCCATTCCAAAATGAAAACAAAACGTTTCATTGATTTATTTAATCACCTCTAAACACCCTTTTAAGTAATACATATCTACCTACTTATATGCCTATCTAACATAAAAGAAAAACACACTTCAATATACATATTTGTAAGTACCATGGAAAACTGTTTTTCCAAAGAGGTTTTTAAGTTAGGTCAACTGAAAAATTCAGAACGCTGAAAAAGCTTGTTAAACGCAGAATTAGCTGTTGTTTCTCAGGCAGTACGTATGCTATGGCTGAACGGTGTACGCGTTCAAGTAAACTCGACAGGTGTGTTTCAAAGCTTTGCCGAACTATTGCTCGGACAGGCCGCTTAAAGGCCGTAGGCAATTTCCTACGACTTCCGCGAACATGTGAAAAAAACATGAGAACTGCATCCTTTCTTGTGCAAGTTTGTTTCGTTGAAACTTAATAGTTAGCTGGTAGCATTCAATTTTAGTATGCTCCACCTGTACCCTCTTTCAATTCAACTGCCTTCCAAAAAATTCTACAATTTCAAAGTCTTCTTTTACCTACAGCTAATACTTTGTCTTATTTGACCGTGATAAATGCCCTGTCTCTCCAGCATTGTATTCCAAATAATCTCCACAAGTACCACCAAATTGAAAGCTAAAGCACCTTAAATTACTCAGTGAATAAATTCCAATAAAAACGTGTTTTTCTCAGCTCTGTAAGCCTTGTAATCTGCACAATCTGTAGAGTGTCACCACTTTTAGATTAATGGCTGTGTTAATTATAATAAAATGAAGTCCAGGCGGTGAGTGGCAGCAGATAAATTGTTCTCTTAACAATCTAATAAGACGTGATGGACGTTAAGAAGAAGTGTTGGAGAGTGTATGAGATTCAGTGAAGATCGGTGAACCGACAAAGTTGCCATCCTGTTCTGAAAATTGAGTACTAACTTAAATTATTCATATGGATATTTTATTCGAGAAGAAAAATACATACAATGGTCAGTAAAACATTATATAGGTACACTGATTGGATAAACTTCATAAACTAAGGGCTGATATTTCAATAGCTTTTATCTAAAGAATAAATCTGTCAGTTTCACAAATTCTCTACACTCGTAGGTAAGTAAATTTAAATATATATATATATATATATTTATAAATAATATTTAAATATTCGTAGGTAGGTTAATTTAAATTATATATATAAATAATATTTAAATAACAACTATCGTCATTCTTTGACGGTTGTATGAAAGTTGTAGTGTGTCAATTTGATGATTTTTGTAAATGTATGTACCGGATGGTTTTTTTTACCGTCTCAAAATTTTTACAGGTTGTTCTACTCATGAATATGAACAACTTTCACTACGGGACCAACTCGAAAATCACAAAAAAAATCTGCTGTTTAATACAAAAGTTCAATAGGAACCTACTAACCAAAATGTATGAAACAGCAGATTTTATTTTTTCGTGATTTTAGTGTATACTGTTACAAATTTTTCCCCCACCTTAATTTACTAACTGCGACAGTTGACTATGTATGTAGGTATATGTTACACTCATGGACGAATTTAGAGGATCGTAAAAAAAGAGTGTCTAAAACAAAATATCATGGATATTGTTCAATATTTTATTTTCATGGGCAATGCTGCCGATTTCATTTAGAAAATTTTCAGTAGGCAAAGTTTGTTGTGACAACCGCTAAACGTAGGTAATTAGGTTCACCCTAAGGGAGTTAATAGGTAACATGGGACCTAACACCGTCACCGACAAAATTTGGAAACGCAGAACACCTCTACTTCGTCCTTTTGGGAATACAGAATGATGTTGTAAATAATGTGATGCATTCATGAAATTAACATGACCTATTTAAATAATAATTTCACAGGAGTAAATAATTTGCAGTCATCTGCTGTTTACTGAAATATAATATCTGAATAATAACAGGTATTGTTTATGTTTTCCTTCGAGCGGAGAATTGAAACAGCGCGTATATTCCCAGTTAATTTTTCTAACATTTAAACGATTTGCATTTTGCTATTTACTTTATCAACGCTGCTATGAAGCTGTTATGTCTGTTTATTGTAATTAACTATGTGAGTTACCCAAAGCAAAATTTTAATCCAGAAATAAATTACGGGTTATAGGTAAGTAACCGAATAAACATAGATTTTAAAATGACTTAGTTTGGGTAAATACTTTCAATTCCGTCAATTTTATTCTAAATTGTGTCCATTTCACTCATGGCATGATACTTACTGCGTTATTGAAGCCTCTTTGACACTTCAATCTTTTTTTTTTTACTTTTGCCACTATTCGTAGCAGGGCCGACTACCGTATTGTTGCGCGCCACTATTGATATTTGTTACCACTAGCGCCATCTAGTATCGAGTAGAAGAACTAGTGTCAAGAACCTTCTAGAAGTTTCGATGATAGAACTTTCTAGAACTATCGACATCTGGTCAGTTGGGGCCGGAATGTACTCGAACATTCTAGATGTTTCTACAATAGAAGGTTCTAGAACAATGTGAGGCCTATATAAGGCAGGGATGCTCCGCGAGCCGACAGTCCCCTCCGCCACCTCCTTCGGGATCAGAACATCGACGTGGCGCTGATAAGCGAGACGTTCCTGGGACCTGAGGACAAGATCAGGTTCCCGGGATATCTCGCTTATAGGAAGGACGAACGGTCGGCTCAGTCGAAGTACCGTGGTCTGGCGGTACTTGTGAGGCGAAGGGTCGTCCATCAAGAACTCCCCTTGCCGTCGCTTAGCACGTTTTACGCGCTGGGTGTGCAGCTACACGTTGCCGGCGAGGACATAAACATCTACGCGTGCTACAAGCCGCCCGCGGCTCGCTTGAACTTTAGCGAGCTGCGGGCCCTGCTTGGCAGCACCTCACGCGCCACCATTCTCGCCGGCGACTTGAACTGCAAGCACCCGGCGTGGAATTCGTGCAATACGAATACCGAGGGGAGACGACTCTTCGCGGACGCGGAAGCCTTCGGCTATACGGTGTCCGGCCCGGAGACGCCCACACACTACCCGGACGCCAGGCAGTACATGCCGGACGTGCTGGACATCGTAGTCCACCGAGGGCTACACCGCCAGATCACGCAGCAAGTGATGGACGACGAGTTACAGTCGGACCACCAACCTGTACTCGTCGTCCTATCGGTTATGCCGACCCGACTGAAGCCCATAGCGCCACGCCGACTCACGGACTGGACAAAGTTCGCAGAGGAAGTAGAGACCACCACGCCGACTCGGCCTATCGTCACCTCCGCGGACGTGGACGAGACAGCGGATGACGTCACTGCTTGCATCCAGAGCGCCTTAGAAACGGCGACGAGCACGCAGCCGGAGGGGAGAGTGCTATTGCCGCCCCTGCCGGCGCACATTAGCTCGATGATCGCCGCGAAGAGGCGCCTTCGCAAGCAGTGGCAACAGCTCAGATGTCCGACGCTGAAGACGCAGCTGAACCGTCTCGCGGAGAAGGTAAAGGCCGAGCTCCAGGCGCTTACCACCGCGGGCTGGGAGGAAAGGATAGACGCCACAGCGGACAATTGGCCGTCGCTGCACAAGTTGTGCGGCCAACTCACGAGTACCCCAGCCGCGGTGCGTCCACTGCTAAACAGCGACGGGGCGCTAAAGTACGTAGCAGAGGACCGCGCGGAGGTCTTCGCCGAGCACCTGGAGCGTCAGTTCCGCCCAAATCCGACCAGCGACACCGACCATGTCGCAGCAGTCGAGAAACACCTGGGAGACTACTTCGGCACGCCGATAGCTCCCGATGAAGATCCAGTCTTTTTCTCGCCGGGCGCAGTCAGACGCGCCATCCTTAAGACGAAGCCCAGAAAGGCCCCCGGTGCTGACGGTATCACCAATACAGTGCTGCGCCACCTGCCGTACCGTATGGTCGCGGCACTGGCGCGCCTGTTCACGGCGATACTGCGCACGGGGGTTTTTCCCGCTTCGTGGAAGCAGGGGCGCGTCATCATGCTGCCCAAGGCGGGAAAGAATATACTGAAGCCGGAGAGCTATCGGCCGATCACGCTGTTGTCGACCGTCTCCAAGGTGTTCGAAGCACTCCTGCTGCGACATCTCCAGCCGCATATCCAGCCGCGCCCGGAGCAGTTTGGGTTTCGGGCGGAGCATAGCACGACGCTCCAGCTGTCGAGGGTACTGCACCACCTCGCAGCCGCGCTAAACAAGAAGGAATACTCGGTGGCAGTATTCCTCGACATGGAGAAGGCCTTCGACCGCGTGTGGCACGACGGCCTCATTTATAAGATGGCCACGTCCGGCGCGCCCCGTCGCGTTGTAAAAGTGGTCTCTACTTTCCTCTCCAACAGGACTTTTAGGGTGGTGGTCGATGGGGCGCTATCTAGCGCCCGACCTGTGCTCGCGGGCGTACCGCAGGGCAGTTGTATCTCGCCGGCGTGTTACTCACGATACACCGACGACATCCCCGCCACACCGGACACAATGCTCGCGCTGTATGCAGATGACGCCGCGTACATCACTACATCGCTTAATGCGAAGTACGCGGCGGTCAAGATGCAGCGCGCGCTCGACAAGCTTCCCGAGTTTCTGTCCAAGTGGCGGCTGTCGGTGAACGTGGGTAAGACGCAGGCGATGGTCACCGGGTCCGCGCTCCTCCCACCACCCTTGAAGCTGCAAGGAGCCGACATCGCGTGGTCGCCCCGGGCCAAGTACCTGGGGGTCACCATCGATCGTCGGCTCACGATGGGGCCACACGTCCGCTCGGTCGCCGCACGGGGTAGGGTCGCCCGCACCCTGCTCAAACCAGTGCTCTCGTCCCGCATTCCGGCGCGCGTCAAGTTGGGTGTGTACAAGTTGTACGTACGCCCAATCTTGACGTACGCCGCCCCGGCATGGTTCGCCCTCACGAGCGAGCCGAGCCGAAAGCTACTCCGCGCGCAACAAAATCTTGCGTTGCGGACCATAGTAGGCGCGCCTCGTTTCGTGAGGAACGATGTCATCCAGCGGGATCTCGGGATTGAGAGCCTGGATGAGTTTGTGCGGCGCCTCGCGACGGGAATGTTCGCGCGTGCCGACGCATCGTCCTGGACTCACATCCAGGACTTAGCGCCCCTGCACGCGCGCCCCCCCGACGCGAGACCCCTGCCCCGCGACCTGGTAGTGGACGACGACTCCATCGCACCGGATTGACGCCTCGAGTCAGCCGCACCCAGGTTACACGCGGCTCACTCGAAACAACAGAACTCCACAAATTACATACGCTCGCCGCGTGGCGTGTGCTAGGTTAACATAGGCACGTCACGCGACGAACACAGACACCCATCACTAAACAGACGCCTAAACTCACACGCGGGCGCGCAGTGCGGGCTGCGACCGCGTAGACACTGGGCGGTGTTACACAACACAATACCGCTCACACACACACGACTGCCCTCTAGTCCGGACCGTGACCGGCTAGCTCTGGAAGCGGGACGGGCGGGGGCAAATCACCTTACTCTGTAGGAGCGTCGAGTCGGCACCTCAGTCGCTGGTCGTCCTCCGCCGGGCCTCCCCCAGGCAACTGGGGGTCTCACCTGGCGGGGACAGACCGCCGAGGTGTCGTGAAGAAAGCGGCGCTGTCGGACAGCGCCGTGGCGCGCCTACAGATTCACAACATGCAATCACTCACATGGGCGCGCGTAGCAACACGCGTGCCCAAGGAATCTCCCGGCCAATGTTGCCAACCAAATGAGGGGCCTGTATTTACAGGCCACCGTATAGCCTTCCGCGGGAGAGGGGCTCCGCCCTGACACCGCTCGCCACGCCCCCTTACGGGGGCGTCGCGATCTCTACGAGTGAGCCGACAGTCTTGGATAAGCGATACAAGCGAAAACATCGAAAGGAAAGCGATCTTCAAGTGCGACTTAGAAGTGATCAGTAGTGCAATTGTGTTTCATAATTAGCGTTAAAGTTGTAATTTGTGTATTTAAATAAAAGTGTTTATTTTTGGTTATTAAATCGGCAGTTTTTAATTGTCACGAACCCCAAGCTCGTAACAATTGGTGTCAGAAGCAGGGATTAAAATCATGCCGATTTTACCCAAGGATGACACTGAGGGTATCCGTACCCGGAGTCAACGCCAACAGGAGACGGACCAGAGACGTTTTGGTGGAGCTCCGCCACAGAGGTCGGAGGGCCAGATACCGACCACGGAGGCCGGCCCGTCCACAGCTGCTCCAGCATCATCAGCACCAGATTTTGCTGCTCTGATGATGATGCTGCAGGAGCAGGCTCGCCGACAGGAGGAGCAGGCTCGCCGACAGGAGGAGCAGGCTCGCCGACAGGAGGAGCAGGCTCGCCGACAGGAGGAACAGGCTCGTCGGCTGGAAGAACAGCTCCAGCGTGATAAGGAGGAACAGGCCCGTCGGTTGGAAGAACAGCTTCTGCGTGACAGGGAGGAACAGGCTCGTCGTCAGGAGGAACAGGCTCGTCGGCTGGAAGAACAGCTCCAACGTGATAAGGAGGAACAGGCTCGCCGACAGGAAGAGCAAATGCTCCTTATGAAGGACCTTCATGCTACCTTCAGGAAAGACATGAAGGAGGTGAAGGATAAGGTTGCTCAACATGACAACCGCCTCTCGGAAGCTGAAACCCGAATCGATCAAGTGAATAATCGGGTTGACAACGTGATGGCTGACGTGAAGAAAACCGTGATGGCTGACGTGAAGAAAACGTTGGATTACATTAAACTTGGGGATGGAATCGCAGCTCCCGTAGCTACAACGCCTTCGCTACGTGGATTCAAAGTGCCACCATTCGACGGAACTTCTTCCTGGTCGGCCTACAAAATCCAGTTCGAGGCTGTCATGAAGGCGAACGGGTGGGATAAAAATCAGGCCATGACTGCCCTCACCCTAGGCCTGCGCGACCAGGCCTTAACTGTTCTGGAAGCTATCGGTAAGGAAGTGACTTACGAGCAGCTCCTTGAGGCATTGGAGGCTCGGTATGGTGACGCTCACCTGGAACACGTGTTTCGTGCGCAGCTCAAGGATCGCGTGCAACGCAGCAGCGAAAACCTGCAGCAGTGGGCCCTTGAAGTGGAAAAGCTGGTTCGCAAAGCTTACCAGTCCGTACCTGCGCTTATTGATGGGAACCTGGTGCAGGCATTCATTGACGGCATCCGCGACCTTGAGGTTAGAGCTGCTGTGAGGCTCGGTCACCACGGAACGCTTAAGGACGCCTTGGCCCATGCGCTGGAGGTGGAAGCTGTGCGGCAGGATCATCGTTCCCACCGCATCAGGGAGGTTGCAGCGGCTACAGTTCGCGATCGTAATAAAGGATACAGCCCTAGGTGCTACGGCTGTGGGGAAAGGGGCCACCTTCGATCCAGTTGCCCTAAGCGAACTGCAGAAAGGGAAGAGGGCCGGTCTCCAGAGGGTAGTGCGGCTAACTGCACCACCCAGCATCAGCAGGGAAACGAGTAATAGCCAGGACTGCGGGGCGGGTGCTGGCTGATGTTCAAAGAGCCCCAAGGATTTCGATCACACAAACCCAGGACGGGAACAGCTTAATCATCAAGGGCGAGGTCAACGGAACGCCGTGTAAGCTGACCTTAGATACTGGAGCCTCTCGTACGGTCGTTAGTTCCCAACTTATAAGTCGGTTCCTTGGGGACTCCGCATACAACCGAGAACGCATTAATTTGGTAACAGCCACCGGTCAGCGCATACCCGTCCATGGAGAGAAGAAGATGGAGTTGAAGTTAGGCAACAGAATCTACCTGCATAATGCCATCGTGGCTGATATAATGGACGATTGCATCCTGGGCCTTGACTTTATGAGGAAGAATTGTTGCGAGATTGACGTCAAGCAAGGTGTTTTGAAATGTGGACAAGAGGAACTTTTCGTGGAAGGGGCGTTACCAGGGAATGTGTACAGCCTTAAGAAGATTGTTCTTCCGCCGAGATCGGAAACGATTGTGCCGGTTAGTCTTCCTCGGAATCCTGGGCAAACCCATCGTTGTGTACTCGTGGAAAGGGTAGACAATGACCTTCCATGGAAAATGGCACGAACTTTGGTCAGAGCCACCGACATCTCAGGGGTACGGGTGCTGAACATTTGTGACCAGGAACAGGTTACAGAAAGAGGCACACTAGTTGGTACTTGCGAGGAAGTGGATTGGTTGCGTCGATGCCAAAATCTATCGACTGGGACCCTCAGCAAGGATGCGCAAACGAGAGTGGCCACACTTTTAGAAGATTGCCGCAGCGCTCTGTCTCAAAATGAAATGGTCAAGGCGAGGAAGATGTTACTCAAGTACGCTGATGTTTTCTCGTCAAACGATGCTGACATCGGGAAGACTGGCTTAGTTCAACACAAAATACACACAGGCGAAGAATTGCCTATCCGTCAGCGGCCAAGGAGATTGCCGGTAGCACGTGAAAGGGAAGTGGAAACCATGATTGAGGGGATGGTGAAGGATGGTGTTATTGAACCTTCATCTAGTCCATGGTGTTCACCTGTAGTGCTGGTAAGAAAGAAAGACGGCAGCATGCGGTTTTGTGTTGACTATCGTCGTCTGAACGACGTTACAAAGAAGGACAGCTATCCTTTGCCAAGAATTGATGACACGCTGGACATGCTTACTGGAGTAAAGTGGTTTAGCACGCTGGACCTGAAAAGTGGCTACTGGCAAGTTGAAATAGATCCTAAGGACAAGGAGAAAACTGCATTCTCGACAGGAAAAGGTCTGTGGCAATTTAAAGTTATGCCGTTTGGATTGTGCAATGCTCCGGCAACGTTTGAAAGGTTGATGGAACTTGTACTTACCGGGCTAATTGGCGATGCTTGCCTGGTCTACTTGGATGACATCATTATCGTAGGCCGTACGTTTGAAGAACATCTTCAAAACCTGGAACGCGTGCTCATGAAGATCCAGGGTGCCAACCTCAAGTTAAGCCCGAAGAAGTGTTCACTATTCAAACGACAAGTTAGCTTTTTGGGGTATGTAGTTTCGGAGGAAGGTATCCGCACGGATCCGGAGAAAATCGCCGCTGTCAAAGATTGGCCAGTTCCAAAAGACAAGACGCAGGTCAGAGCATTTTTGGGTTTGTGCTCTTATTATCGGCGATTTGTTAAGAACTTTGCGGATATAGCCAAACCCCTGCATAAGCTAACCGAGGAGAAGCGACATTTCTGCTGGGATGAAAGTTGCGACATCGCATTCCAGGAGTTAAAGGACCGACTGTGCAGAACACCTATTTTAGGGTACCCTGATGCAGGCAAGGAATTTATAGTTGACACAGACGCAAGTGACATAGGACTTGGCGGTGTGTTGTCTCAACGGAATGGTGATCAAGAGGTTGTGATAGCGTACTTCAGCAAGTCGTTGTCAAAGCCGGAAAGGAACTATTGCGACACGAGACGGGAATTGCTTGCTGTGGTAAAGTCGTTGCAGCATTTTAGCAAATATCTTCTGGGGCGGAAATTCCAATTACGAACTGACCATGCTGCACTGAAATGGCTATTGCAGTTCAAAAATCCAGAAGGACAAGTTGCCAGATGGATTGAACTACTGCAGGAATACGACTTTGTGGTCGAACATCGCAGCGGGAAATCTCATGGCAACGCCGATGCATTGTCAAGAAGACCTTGTCCTGAAGATTGCAAGCATTGTACAAGGCAAGAGGGTAAGGAGGTGGTACCTGTGAGGATGCTCAGGACCGACCTCAGCAACGAGTGGAAGGAAAGCCTACAACGTGCACAGCAGGAAGATTCGGACATTAAGCCGATTCTGGAGTGGATGAAAACCAGAGCTCCTAAGCCCAAGTGGAGTGACGTCTCAGCGATGAGTTCGATCACAAAAAGCTATTGGGCCCAATGGGACAGCTTGGTGATTCAGGATGAAGTCTTGTGCCGTAAATGGGAAAATGCTCGGGGAGACAGCTGTCATCTGCAAATGGTTGTCCCTAAAGCTCGAGTGCCGGATGTTCTACAGCTGTACCATAATGGGTGTTCAGGAGGTCATCTGGGAGTAAAACGGACTCTACTGAAGATACGAGAACGGTTTTACTGGGTCCACTGTCGGGACGATGTTGAGGACTGGTGTCGCAAATGTTCTAGTTGTGCGGCTGTAAAGGGACCTCAGACACGTAGTAGAGGTGCATTGAAATTGTACAATGTTGGTGCACCATGGGAGAGGATAGCCCTAGATGTTGCTGGACCTTTTCCGGAAAGTGAAAGTGGTAACAAGTATTTCATGGTTGTGATGGATTACTTCACTAAGTGGCCGGAAGTCTTCGCCATTCCAAACCAAGAAGCTTCAACAGTTGCAGATAAACTGGTGCATGAAGTCTTCTGCCGTTTTGGAGTACCCTTGGAGATTCACAGTGATCAAGGAAGGAATTTTAAGTCCCAAATATTCCAGGAAACTTGTCGAGTTATGGGTACTCATAAAACTAGAACAACTTCTTACCACCCACAATCGGATGGAATGGTGGAACGATTTAATCAGACATTGGAGAGATACCTGGCAAAAGTTGTGGAAAATCGGCAACGAGATTGGGACAAGCACATACAACCGTTTTTGTTGTCATATCGAAGCGCTGTTCATGAAAGTACATCGGTGACACCAGCTTTCGCAAACTTTGGAAGAGAATTACGACTGCCTGCTGACCTGATCACCGGAATACCACCTGATGCCCCACGCAGTATAACCGATTATGCGAATGACTTGCGGAACAAAATGAATGACATTTATGAGCACGTCAGACAATCGAGCCAGCAAATGTCTGAAAAGATGAAAACCCGTTATGACCGCAAAATGAACAATAAAGGGTTCGACGATGGCTCACTAGTGTGGTTGCACAATCCAGTCCGCAGCAAAGGGAAATCTCCTAAGCTTCAAGCTAAATGGGACGGACCGTACCGGATTGTGACAAAGATCAATGACGTAACCTACCGGATACAGAAAGGTGCAAGAGGTACTCCTAAGATCGTCCATGAGGATCGACTGGCGCGTTATTATGGGGCCAATAATGCTCGGGACGAGCATGTCTTAGGAGGGGGCAGTGTTGCGCGCCACAATTGATATTTGTTACCACTAGCGCCATCTAGTATCGAGTAGAAGAACTAGTGTCAAGAACCTTCTAGAAGTTTCGATGATAGAACTTTCTAGAACTATCGACATCTGGTCAGTTGGGGCCGGAATGTACTCGAACATTCTAGATGTTTCTACAATAGAAGGTTCTAGAACAATGTGAGGCCTATATAAGGCGGGGATGCTCCGCGAGCCGACAGTCTTGGATAAGCGATACAAGCGAAAACATCGAAAGGAAAGCGATCTTCAAGTGCGACTTAGAAGTGATCAGTAGTGCAATTGTGTTTCATAATTAGCGTTAAAGTTGTAATTTGTGTATTTAAATAAAAGTGTTTATTTTTGGTTATTAAATCGGCAGTTTTTAATTGTCACGAACCCCAAGCTCGTAACAGTATTATACAAAACGTACCTACGTACGTAACCTACCTACGTCTGGCATAATCTGGTAGTCGCCCCTGCTCACTGACGAACTTTACCTGTGCGTCAGCTATTCTGATATAGCACACACTGTCTCAAAGCTAAGTTAGACTCATACAGTTTGTGAAAAGACCCTTCTCGAAGCCGTCATATACGCATTTTGTACGGCAAGCTAAGAAATTTTGTGCAAACATAAGTGCTGGGAAACGAGTTTTGGTGTGTAAATTGACTATTTAGGTTAGTGCACAATGTAACTTACGCAAAACATTGTGCTTATGCATCGTGGGAGTATTCAAAGTTAAGTTGTATTTAACTTAACTTTGAATACTCCCACGATGCATTTAAAACTTTTTTTCGTAAAAAAACGTCAATTAAAGTTCTTTAATGATAAATTATTTTATTTTTGTAAGTAGGTTTGCTCAAACACTTTTACACGTCAATCATATTTTTTATAAAACTAGATGAGGTCGGCGTTTCCTTTCTTCCTACTCTGAGAAGAAAGGCCGAAACAAACTCAGAGGTCACAGTCTCTTTTAAAGTCCAGACATAATCTTGGTCGGGTTATATGAAGACCATGTAGATCGATGTCTGAGATGGTCTTTTGAGGAAAGAACCACACAGATTGAGAGGACCTGTCCAGTCAGTGTACGCATTTGTCAGAAATCGTGCAGCTCAACTCAAAACATAAGGTTCTAACTTTGACCTTCAATATCTCCGTAACCAGAAGGTACCCAGGTATAGTCCAGTACAAAAAATGAATATAAAACGGGAAGAACAAGTGACTCACAGCTTCGTTAAGGGTATTTTTACACCCGTTATTTAAAGTACACATTTACTAACCTTTAACTTGCAGCGTCATAACAAAGGACATCAACCATTGCAAAAAAATATTATACGCAAATCAGAAACACGAAAATTACGTGTATTACGTGTAATATTATCTTCCTATGAGAGAGAACCTTCAAAGTTCCTAACGAGAACAGTATTTTATTAGGGTATCCCGTTTTATTCCACATACGGGCAGGGTTTCATAAAATTAATTGCCGTTTACTATAGGAGCCGGACACGCTCAAAACAGATGAGGTTACGAGAAAATTATATAATTGAATACCCTCCAATAGCTATTCCATGCGGGGCAAATGGTCTATTAAATTGGTGTCGTAAATAACTTATTTAGGGTGCTCATTTATTTTCTGTTGCCTAGTTTTTCAATGTTGTTTTGATGGCAATATTATGCGGGGGTTTGATAGATTATTTTCTCTTTTTTCCTCTGTCCTTTTGTAGAGTTTTAATGTGAACAAAGGTCATCGCAGTCAGTCCAAAGCTCGGAAAAGGCATATTTTAAAAAGCGCTACAGCAATGATGCTGCCACCAGCTTAATAGTAGGCAGGCAATGATCGCAAATGATGATTGGTAGCAGCAGAATGGTATCCACATCAATTTTAATAACCTAAATTTTTTATTTTTAAGATTTTGTAAAATTATAACTATTAAGTGCAAGACATAAGACCTGTTCATCTTACTCATTGCATTTCAAAGCAGTGCAAAAAGCGCTGGCCACACTGAGGCATATCCATCGCGGGACGCGGGACGCAACAGCTCGCGTCAACTATTTTACCCCAGGATCGCATAGGCGATAATTTATCGCGAATCATATTTTAATTAACATACAACCTGATACTGACCTGCAAATTGCAAAAAACGTAAGTTTTGAATTTCGCGGGCTACCTTAGTGTAATAAAGACATAATTCTAAGGTTTTCATCTAAAACCTGAGAATATCTGATTAATTTATTTAATAATTCAGAATACCTATAATTGTTTAGTATTGTTACTTTAAAACTTCTAAGGATTATATTAAGTAATTAAAACAAACTTTAAACCAACTCAAAATAATTCCAAGTTAAGACAGTTCTAAGTAAATTAAATAAACTCAGTCAAGTTGTTAAAAGATAGACATAAATATATTTTCAAGGCTCGCCTGAAAGTAAAGTATCAAAAGAATGTCAAAATCAGCATCTCAGAACACGTCAAATGGACAAGTTAAAGAACGTTTTTATTGTTTAAAAGAATCTCTTGCTTTTAAACAAAAAAAAAAAAAAAAAAAAACGAAAAGTACCCATTCCAATTTCTCTTTTTCTTCAATTGGTCACTTATTACTGATTATCGTGGTCACTGGACCCCTTTAAGCGGATAATCTGCCTCCATCGACTCCGCTCCAAAGTTGCCATCACCACCCGCTGCAATTATCTTGAGGAAGTGGCTTCTTTTACTTGGTCAAACCATCGTGTTGACAACCGGCCTCGTGCTCTCTTTCCTTCAGTATTGCCAATAATGACCAGCTTTCTCTCTAGTCTAATGGTCGCAAGAGTTATTGAGTTTTTCCAAAAGGATATTCTCAGGAGCTCGCTGTGCAACAACACCTGCGCTTTGACAGCGTTAGTGTAGTCGAAACTTATTTATAATAATATAAAAATCATCGATATGACAATGAAGCAGCGCCAGCGGCCCAGTCTGGGTTCGTCCCAGTTAATGGCTATACTCACACCCCACAACTAAGAACAACTAATATCTTAGTAATTATTACCTACTTTCTATTTATTTTGTAATACTATAAGCTTTGCGATTAAACCGTTTTTTCCAAATTAAATTTCAAGAAAATAATATGAACATAACAGTAAAAATGTTGGTGTACTATATAACAATAAATCTCTACCAGTCCCTCCAATTACTAAATCACGCCTACATATCCCAGGCGTGATTTAATAATTGATTTATGTAGATTTAGACATAACAATGTCTAAAAGCCTTATTACTCTACGCGATATTCAGGGACCCTTTCCCTAAATCTGGATGATGTAATAAGCGAAAGGATCACCAAAATTTCGGGCCCCAAATATCGTGGAAAAGAGTTCCTGGAAGGACTTGGGGGAGAACTTTGCCCAACAGAAGGGTAGTATAATCAAATAAAAAAGGGTAGTAAAATAGGCTTTTTAGTCTAAGTACATAAATCAACTACAAGAAGACCTACAAACCACAGACTAATACCCAGACACTACGCACATACATCAGACGACAGACAAACTCCCTTCCACCCGCTTATACCCGACATATTTATATCCAAAGGCCTATCGTAAACTCCGTTTATAGCCCGTCAAGCGAACGAAATTATTTTACTTGTTCCAGATAAGGTTGAAATACTCCCGTGGTTCCGGCAAAACATTCCCGGGCCGGTAATGTTAGATATTTTGGGAATCAAGTGAATGTTGGACCGTCATAAAGTGCAGTTGTATTTTGATGCTGGTTGTTATGGTACTTTTGTATAGTCGACCTCATAAATGTAATACCATCCTAACGTTGAATGCCACTTGTAAGTCGTAAAACGGCGAGGGTCTATTTGTTTTGCGTCAGTTTTTAAGCACAACATTAACGATTAAATTTGAATATTTCGTATCATTAATTTTAAAACAGTAAAATAAGCATATAACTAATATTTAACTAATTAATAAAAATAACAAAATTAAATCCTAACTTAACTAAAACTACACAGAAACTAAAATATAACGTAACTAAATTTGAATGTTATAGAATCTATTAGTTAGAAAAAATTAACGTGAGCATCGAATCAAAATACCATTTCAGACACCAATCTACATGGCCCTCAAAGATTATGCCCAAATTTTTATATACACTTTGACATTGATGATTTTGATATGCATGACATGAATATTTACTTTGTAAAGTATTTTTTATTTTTTTTATTTAATTGTTGTGAATGTGGGGACTATGTGGGTAATTTCTTCTTTTTTTACTGTTTTCCTTCTTAGTTAGTTTTAATCATGATCTGGCAGTTTGAGTACATTACGCGGCCTACCCAAATGTCCTTTCTTTGGTATTGTTCGTCGAATCGTTGAGCTCCTCAACTTCTGAGTTGAGCTGCACGATTTTTGACAAATGCGTGCACTGACTGGACAGGTCCGCTCAATCTGTGTGGTTCTTTCCTCAAAAGACCATTTCAGACACCAATCTACATGGTCTTCACATGATCTGACCAAGATTATGTCTGGACTTTAAAAGAGACTGTGACCTCTGAGTTTGTTTCGGCCTTTCTTCTCAGAATAGTCAGATAGGAAACGCCGACCTCATCTAGTTTTAAAAAATATGATTGACGTGTAAAAGTGTTTGTACAAACCTACTTACAGAAAATAAATCATTTATCATTTATCATTTATCAATCATGTAGACACGGAATCGGCTCACCACTCACGGTTTTATTTCTAGAACAGTGGTGGTGCAGTGGTAACGGCCCCGACTTACGAGTTGTAAGTCGTGTGTTCGAACCCACGCAGGTGCTTTATTTTGTGTAAATAATTTCATCACCACTGCTCTCAAAACGGTGACGGAAAACATCGTGAGGAAACCGGCACATCCTAGAAACAAATATTCAAAGACATTTGACATCTAGCAACCCGCACTGGGCCCACGAAGTAGATCACCCACAGCCACAGCCAACTCCCTCCCGCCGTAGCCGTGGCCCTCCTCCCGTGTCCCAGCATCCTGACCAACGCATAATTGTAATGGGACTCGACTTTTTTAGGTACAGTCCTTTAAACCGGTTGGTTTTAGGTCGTTGAAAGATGGTTTTTCGTCATTCTTTGGCCGTGAATGTCTAACGTTAGATAGTTTCAACCATAGTGAAGTCGTGGTCTCTTTGTCATGATAATGTCTTCTTCTTCTTCGTGTCACTGGCACGACCGAATTTTATATCTTGTTGGCCCAAAACTTTGCCACTTCCACGGCGTCGTCAGTGGCAGCGCAGAGGTCACTCTGACTACATGTTTTGGGACACAGAAGGCAGGACATAATTGTATGTGTATCTAACGCATCCGGATAAATCATTCACTTAATGTTCATTATGTAAATGTGTAATAACTATTTTAGCTTTTCATGTCAGAAGACACTATGTCTCACTGTCCAGTGTCAAACTTTTGACTGACTTTTGAGGACGCCACTGATGCCGCAGTTAACGTGGCTATTTACTGGGTGCATATGATAAGAAAACTGCTGTCGATACATAAACAAGAAGAAGGACATGCGGCTTAATAATAACAGCGGCACGGGTCGATCGATCAGGTTAAGCTAGCCGCGGTTGGTCCATGGATGGGTAACTATCTTTACTTATCCAAACCTCTCCGTCCCTCGGAAAGCATGTTAAGCTGTTGGTACCAGACGTTATTCATGGATCTATAACAGTCGTTACTGGTCGTCAGAAGCCCAAATGTCTGACAACCAGTCTTACCAAGGGGTATCGTGTTACCCAACTACTGGGTTGTGGAGGTCAGATAGGCAGTCGCTTTATATAAAATACTGGATCCAGCTGCATCCGGTTAGACTGGAAGCCGACCCCGACATAGTTGAAAAAAGTCCAAGCAGATGATGATAACATAAACAAGAAGAAAATAGTATGTTTTTTCTGCAATATATTCACGAGTCTCGTCGTAAAATAAATACACAAATAATGTATATAAAAAGGACCAGAGATGGGTAATTAAACTTTTATTACATATTTGGAACGCAAAGCTATTAATAATGTTAGAATCTATAATAGTTTAGGTGCTATTATCTAGCTATTAAACCGGGACCTATTAGACTATTACCGTGCTATTAGCTATGTTTAATGGCTATATAAATCCAGCAGAGATTTCGTCGGGTCGTATAATTATGGCAAGGATTATTTCATCTCCTTTCGCCCGTTAGTTAGGTAGGTAGGTACATAAGGATGACTGAGACACGATCTATATTATATAATAAGTACTTCAATCAAGAATTTATTTACGGGAGGGCTTCGAGAAGTGGCAATCGCATCAAAACGTTTCTACGACTTTAAACAGGATTGAAATCAATTTTTCAGTAGAAACAAAAACAAAATATTTTATATTAGCTGCGCCTCAAGGTTTCAGCGGCATCGTCTCGTAGTCTCGATCCCGTGGGAGTATTGGAATATAAAGTAACCAATGTCCTAATCCAGGCAATGGTCTACCCATATACCAAATTTCATCCAAATCCGCAAAGTCGTTTTAGCGTGAAAGCGTAACAAACAAAAATACAAAAAATCTATTCTTGTCTCTTTATATTAGTTAGGATCACATAAAGCTGCATGGGCATTTATGAAACGTCAGAAGCTAGGTGCACGGTTCCAATTGGTCGTTTCCTATGAAGTAGCCGGCAAGAAACTTCACGGTTACTGTTTTAAAAATAATTGGCTTGTACAACCTTATCAAATTACAGGCGGGCCAGTCTGCCCCGTCACGAGTAGCTATAAATTTTGTAAATAAAGAAATTCTACTATGTTACGTAGCGACAATTCAATCAACAACAAATGATCCCAAATTCAATCAACTCAAAGTAACATACGTGTAATACTAAACTAACGAGCAATTTCACTTGGTCGGGGAATCATGGAACGTAAACATTTGGGCCGCCATTTGGAAGTAAGTTCACGCCGACGACGCTGTCAATGCTGCAGAATGCAGATACAAAATACTCGGAATCGTCTGACGACAGTAATTAGATAATGTGTGTTGACATAATTAAATCTTTATTTAAAATAAAAATCATTACAAAACTTTTTTTTTATTTGACTCAAGGGTTGCGGACCCCTGAATGTGTGTTTACTAAATTTATAGCTTCTCGTGACGAGGACTTTAGGTACTTAACAAAATAGAAAATGGTCAACAAATCTAGTCTACAAGACCTACAACGTTCTCATGTTCACAAATTAAACAAGAATCTATATACAGGGCGACAGGGACATCGACGCGCAACGTGTTACCATGGATTCATTACATGAATCAGAATCATGTGCTGAATTCTTGCTTACAGTTTGCGCTTCGATTTCCTGCCACCGTGTATAAGTGCTAAATAAAATAATGAAAATAAAAACCTATTTAACCTATTTAGCTCCGCGCGTAACCTATGTCTATGTACAATAGAAAATCAATTGTGTCTCATTAGCGGAGTTTAATGAGTTAAACCAAATGACATGATGACCATTACAACTGCAGCTTATGTCAATCTAATATATTTTTGACTTTTTCATCATTATTATTGCTGATGAAATGTCACTTTGTAGGTCCTCAAGTGTGGTGGTTTCAAGCAATTTCACTCTAATTATACAGTTTAGTAGTCTACATTTACGGGCTATTATTATCAAATAAGTTTGTTTCGCGCACATTTTAGTGTTAGACACGTTCAGAAGCAAGTAAAATCTATAGATAAATCTATTAAGAAAGTGAATAAATGTACAACTTGCCTCGAGATTATGACAATAATTTGCAAGTGCTTTTTTTGTTGCATTCTAGTCGAAAAAGGACATCTGTTAAAGAAAAACAAATGCGGTTTAAGGCATGTAAAATAGGTATTTTACACTTTAAAAGAAAGATTAAAGTACACTTACATTGGTTTTTTGTAAAATTCCACTAAAAAACTTTATTTTCGTCAATAATTCACCAAATGTTTCAGTTTATGTTAGAGAAATAGTAACTTTTATTGAATCGCTTATTTTGACAGTTAGCGTTTCAGTTGAGCTGCTTTAAAGACGTCATGGTACCAAATAGAGTACAAAATGAAATGAATGAAACCAAAACTTACGACTCAGTTTGGGATAATCGCTGTCAGATGGCACGGCCTAAATTGAATCGTTAAACTGACGTCTTGGTACGAATTAGAAGAACAATTCAGTTTAAGTCCTAAAGTGGATCGCGTTAAGAGCTCGTGGTAGGTATGCTGCTTAGCTTAAGACGACGCTGACCAAACGCCCACCGCGCAGTGGCGCCCTCGTCGTTTGTTTGGTTTTTTCTGTTATTTTAGAATGAAAATGCATTGCATGCATACGTTAAGTTGTGCTCCACAAAATTATACGTATTATATATAGTTTAGTTTTATTATAAAATAACAAACGGATAATGGTGGCCCCAAAATAAAAGAAACAACCAAACGAACGATGAGTCTTAATCAGTCTATAATGTTCCCACAGCTGGGATACAGGCCTCTATGGCTTGCTTGTTGCCTTTCAAAGAATAAAAATAAAACATGCAAGAAAACTTCTGCAATTTTCTTTACTTGCAAATTAATATAGACATTAACTTGCAAGTTAGTATCGGATATTCTCTAAGTACAACGCAAAGTTTAACAACTTTACCTGTAAAAAAAAACTTTATAATAATAAAACCAATATTTTGCTAGTTAATGTAGCGAAATAACGATATTATTCGTGCTTAAAAACTTCATTTAGTATAATGGAGGCTAGAATTTAGTCTTCGCTACTTCCTTTGGGCTCCCAAAGTACCAAATTACTTAATAATTATTATTAGGTATTACCAAATTGAATTTTGAATTAATTTAGGTTTGCATTTCTTAACTTTTCGGATTTTTATGGTTTTATTATGAAGACATCTGATAATTCACCACCCTTGGTTGACTGGTAGAGAATGCCTTAGGCATTAAGTCCGCCTTTGTACCTTTTTGTGTGCGAAAAGATTAAATAAATAAAGAAATCTAATTTACATCTCAGTTTTGAAGGAGGTAAAGTTTGTTTGTTTTTAGCAGCATCCTATAGTATATAATATATTTCAATAAAAATAAGAAATTGTAAAGAAATTACTTCTTTGTTCAATAAATGGACATTTTTGAGAAATGATTTTGCTAGTCAGCCACCCTGAAAACTGAACCCTCGTATAACATCAAACTTCTTATGACGTTTCCGCTTTCATAATTTCAGAGCTTGAAAACTTTTGCTGCGTTCACCTACCTACCTTATCTAAAGATTTTTACACTTTAATATAGGTGGCTTACCTACATGAAAAGACCACAAAGATTTTTTTTTTAAATTATGTTTTGTTTAAATCTGCAGGTGCTGATGGATGAATAAAAACGTTTATTTGTTCATACAGGAACAGTACCTGTAACTAACAATTCAGTTGGATTTTTGTTGCCGCGTACAAACAAAATTCAGAAACATTATGCATTTATAAGTTAAGTAGGTATTTATTTACAAAAAAAATAATTTTCACTAAATAAACAAATTGCACAACATACAACAAAAACATATATTTACTTATCTCTTTTGTTTTACCAATAAACCATTTTTATTTATTTTATTACATTCATTACTTAGGGCGACTAGAGTAAACTCTCTTTTTTGTAAAATTCGACGTTCAAAAGTGCCTTTTAACTGCCTATTTGAAATAAATGATTTGACTTTGACTTTAGTCAATTTATGATGCAGCAATTATTGTCCTGAGCTAGCAAATTGATACGTGAAATCGAACAAATTCCAGTAGTATGACTTTACCTACCTAAATTTTCGCCACTTAGGTTAAATCAAACTCCATCCCACAGCGTTCTAATCGAACCGAAGTCATTACCATATCTCTGTAACGAGAAGACAAATTATAAAGACATCTATTAAGTGGCCATATAGTTATAATTACTCTCGCTTAATGTAACACGACGCCTATTATCATATTAAGCACCAAACCATTAACCCCAACTCAGGCGTCATCGGCTTTAATTAATTAATTATTGCTAGCTTCCAGATAAACACAACATACATTACATTTACCTTTACCATTTACAAGATATACAGGTTCAAATTAAATTAGCTAGCGAAACTCCGCAGATGTGATGGGTATCGATGTCTAAACACGATAGAAAAATGATTTGATGACATTTTTGAGGCCACCAACCGCTAGTAAAGAAAAGAAAGAAAGAAAAAATATTAATTGCGACTCGTACAGGAAGATCACAAACCAAACTAAACACAGTAAAAAATAAAAAACCAAGTTATTTGAAAAAAGTAACAAAATGAAAAATTAAACAGAAAGTCCTATACGAGGCCAAAAGGCTCCTGTCTCAGCATGATGCTGCGACATTTAAAAAATAAATGTAGATGAGATGATGATGATGGTGTGTCTGTGTCACTCTGTAGCATTGCTGTGACAAGTAGTGTAGTTATTTGAAGTAGGTATGCGTAGGAAAATTAAGGTTTTAAAAGGTAGGTAAACTACAATGTAAATGTGAAAACGAAAAAAATAAAAGAGTTTTGGGATTTAGTTTGATCTCTACGGGGAAAAGTACCTAAAGCAAGAAATGGTGAAATGAATTATATTTTTTTTTTCGTTAAAAAAGAAAAATATAATATTCCCGGAAGACACGAGCAAGGTTCTTTTCTAAGGAAGGCCTCTCTATATAAATTCTGATGATCTTTGAAGAAAATATTAACCCGTCAAGAATTTTGACATCTGAACATTGATATAATTATCGCCGAAAGTCAATATGTTGATTATTTTTTAAACTGTTAATTGAAACGTTATTACCTACTGGTAAGTATTCAAAATATACCAAAGGCAGATTGAGGATTATGCGTTATCTGGCGGGAGTCTGTTATGTTTTTGTTTGTAAATGCCACCGTATAATTAATCGACAGTTTACAATCTCGCGAAATTGATTATTATAAACTAACGGTGTTCACATTCATGAGGTGATATACATTTCCTAGTGAAAATAACCGAATTTTCAGCCGAAGTTCGTATTCGGTTCAAGCCACGTTCGGCGCATCCCTAAAGTATGCCTAAGGCCGGGGCCGCACTGGTACGGCGACTGCGACGCGACCGGCGGCGACAATATGAACAAATAAATTTCGCTTGTCGTTTCTGCAGTGCGGCCACCGACATATGTTTATATTAGTTTGTTTTCACGAAATCGCCATCGCGCCGCAGTCGCCTTAGTAGTGCGGCCCCGGCCTAACCATTATTTGGTACTTTCAACTTCAACTATAAGTTTCGCAGCCAGTAATAGTTTTCTAAGTCTGATGCTCTGCTCTGGGGTCTATTTAATAAAACCGACAGGAAATGGGAGAAAAGCGAGAATCTTAAAAAAAAAGTTTTTTTTTCGTTTTTTGAAAAATGTGTCAATTTTGACATTTTTAGAACAAAAACCGTATTTTAAAATCTGTCTGCTATATTAAAATGGGCCCTGGCTGCCACTTTTGAAATATTAGTTAGTAATATTTTGTATTATTTCTGAAACTCCTCTCCAACTCTCACAAATTTATTGAAACTAGGCGGAGAACCAGCACTTTTTGAACATCTAAATTAAAACGTCCCCTAAAACGCTCGCCCTTCACCTACATTGCTATAAAGATTACAAATAATGTCACACAGCCATCCACCATCTTTATTTCCTCACAATGTTTATCCGGAAAATGGGAGACACGCATTCACTTTGAGTGTGGCTTAAAATTTATAGCTACGAGTAGGTATAAAGCAAGGGCTACACTGCGAGCTACTAACTTAGTTTAGTTGATCTTACAAAGCTGCGACTTCTTCTCATAGATTGAGTCACGGCGCCAACACAGAGCTAACCTAAGCGAGTTTTATTAATTCAGCCTGCTAGCCCGATGATCACTGCTAAGCTAAGTGAACTGCTATCTACCAACCTGCACTGGGCACGCGTAGTAGATAATAGACTACTTCCATCTATGAGAATAGATTATAGTACTAGAAATAGGGACCTACTAGTTCAACCAGGTTTCAGATTGGCTAAAGTAGACTCATCTTTTATGGGGTACTGTTTAAAATGTTATAATAAAATACCTCCCCACATTCTTCAACTGAATGAGACAAAATTCAAGTCTTGTATAAAACGCACACTATGCAGGCAGGCATATTATAAGATAGGGGATTACATCGTTGATAAAGATGCCTGGATCAATGCTGGTCCTGCTCCACAACCACAACTAATTGATTAACACTTGAACATACTGTTGGAGCTGCTGAAGATTATATTTGCATTGTATAAACTCAATTTCCTTTGTATTGTATAATTTCATAGCACAGATGTGAGTTCTATGTGAGCTACCATTTACCGGGTATTAATATGTCTTTCATTGACTTGAATGTGCCCTGGCGGCTGATAGTATGTCATGCTCACTAAAATGTCTCGCTGACGGTGGCGTGTGTGTTGGATCATTTAGCTCCCTTCAAAATGGTTGAGCTGAATGGTGCTGATCTATGCGTCATGTTCGTGAACGGGCGCCGTCAGTTGGGGCTGGTCATCAATTGGCTGCCTCGGCTTATTTAATTTTTTTTTTTTTTTTTTGGATTGTTGTTTTGTTAAGTACTATTTGCTGTACTCTGGACGCTCTCGACACGTACGTCTTTTTTATTTTATTACATCGTTCTCACATATAATTATAAATTCAACATTAATGATGTAACTAACATTTTTGTAAAAATATAATTTAAAAGAGTGTCCATGGAGTTTCTTGCCCGTTCTTCTCCATAGGTACCTACGCTTTGGAATGGGCAACTAGCTTCATATTTTCTGACTGACCGACTTCTTGACAATTCAAAAATGCCTGTAAATGGTTTAATTGAAATAAATGCTTTGAGTTTGAGTTGAGTTTGAGTTTGAGTTTAGAGAGGATGCCTTTCTCCTAGCAGTGGGAACATAATAGGATGATTATGCTTATGCGTATGCTAAGTGAACTCTGTCACCCTTCTGCCTTCGTTGACCTCAGACCGCGTCAAGATATTCCTTACATCTTAAATTTTTTGAGCGGACCCAGATAGGTATTTAAGCTCAAATAATTTATGACGGGATTAATGATCTTTACATAGGACGTACTTTGGCTAAGCATTATTCCTGCCACCGTCGTACAACTGTCAAACTACAAATGCAAACAGCACCCTAATTGCGTACCACACTTTAAATCACATTTTGAAGGAAATTGCTTATCCATTGCATCATAAGTCCGAAAAAATTGTCTGCTCAACAACTTGAAAAACGCAATGAATGTTGTTAAACTGTCAAAATAAAAGCCATTGCTACTAGCAAACAGCTAGCAGCTAGCTATTGCTTTGCTGCTGTCATTGCTTAGTGTGTTACGCAATGACCCCGTCGTACGTAAAAGTAGTACCGTACCTACATGCTAAGGAACGTTTATAAATGTTGGCCTTAGTTTCACTCGCATAGCTGGTTACATGCTAAGCTACGTTGGCTAAGCTAAGCTAAGTTAGCCTAGCTCACAGTGTAGCCCACTCTTAAGACATAGAATGTCTGCGCCCGTTCATTTCAAGTTAGATGAGTTCCCTGAGAGTTCACTTTAAATAAAATTAAGTATTCATCTCGCGTGATTTAGCTAAAAGCGTAAAACATTAATTTATTAACTCTTCTGCTTTGTAGGGTGTATAAAGGTAGCGTGGCGTTCGTTATCGTAATTATATTAAAGTAGGTATCAGGTAATTTATTTGTGAATGAGATGCCATTGAAAACCAACGCTGGGACCCTGACTCGCATAGGATTTTAGCTTATGCTGAACGATGGCAGTTTTGCGTGGATGTGACGCATTTTTTTTACCCCAACTTATTCATTTTTGTGTTCTTTTTCTGCATCATGTTTACCGCAAATAAACATATATTTTTTTTAGAATGAATACTAAATACCTTCACCATGTCATAATACCTCATGCTGTTTGGAATAAAAGGTTTATTTACATGTAATTTTAAAATGTAGTGCGAATATTAGCGTTTTTACGTGTAACAATGGATTATTATGGAACAATTAGTTAATATAACATAATATCTTGCCTGTATTCCCCGTAGGATTATTCAGGATTATCTTTGGTATAAAACAGCGTAAAAATCGAAAGTGAAAGCTTCCTCTCATCATTGGTTAAAATCCATGTCTCCAATCAGCAGTACACACAGACGCACACAAACACACACACACACACATCACACATCAACGACTATTAGATAAACATTCAACAAGTTTTGTCACCTATTCACACTATCACAAGCATTACAATTATATATGTAGATGTCAAATTCAACTCACATTAACTATATTAATAATTATTATTATCACCTTGACATGCCATACAGATTGCTACGTTCATTAACATTATCACATTAGCAAAATATTGTATAACCGGGTGAAATTATGGCAGGTCGAATTATTTACGTCAAGTATGACTGGTGCTCAAGGTACGGTACGAAAAAATATCGCTCTATAGCGCACTAAAATATGCAATAAGAAATGCAATGAACTAACGCAAGGAACTAACACTGAATATTAAGTTTAAGATGCAAGAAAAAGCGGAGAAATAATAATAGGTAAATAATTGAAAACTATTTGCGACGCTGCCAACTTTTAGAATGCGCACTCTTAGAACCTTGTTATATGTATTTCTTTGATGACATCAAAAATATAACATATTGACAGGTAACGATTTTGATGTAACCATGTAATTATTATCATTGAACGTGACCAAGTCCAAAACTTATCAACGTTTTCGTAAGATAATCGTACAAAGCACCCGCGACATTGATAGTTTAAAAGGCTCATTTGTCCCAGGACAGCCATCAGTCATCGTAATGGAGCCGTTTACGAAGTAATTATAGCACCCGGAGGGTCTGAAGCGAAATATATTGTACATAGACATTCATATATTTTCATTATTAGGTTTCTTGAAGATAAGTAGCTTAATGGTTTTGTGGTGGTTAGGGAAATCAGAAATAAGTAGGTAGGTACAAGGATTACACTGTAGGAAGATTGGCACACGACTTATAGTAAGCTTATATCCAACAGGGGGATGATACAGATTCAAAATAGTGCTGACCTTGTCAAGGCAAAAGATAAAAAAACACCAGAAGAGCACCCGTATTTTTACGAACGTTCGCATTCTACACTCAGTGCTTGGCCAGACTGAAAACGCGGGCAACTTCATTTGAGCATCCATAGTGCGGGGAGCGCGCGGGCAACTCACGCCATAGCTTAGCTCGTTCATACAAGTGGCCGCAGTGAGTGCGTGGACTTCTCGCACGGGTACCGGGGTTCTCAGATTAGTTCCAGCTTTTTTCTAGTAAACCCGCACCCGCGCCGCTTCCCGCCCCGCTTCCCGCCCCGTGCTGACAGTCTGGCCAAGCACTTTCTCCCTTACTTAATAAACGTTGTATAGCGTTTGTATAGTTATTACACGACGCTTTGTCTTCTTCTTTTGAAAGTCAAATTACTGACGAATGAAAGAGAAAAATCGGTATGTAACTATCCATCTGATATAATACTTTTATTAGTGAGGGGGTTTGTCTCATTTATTTAAAAAAAACCTCGAATTCTCTATATTTTTTACATTGAGTGTCGCTGAGATGAGACTGCGACTGGAATTTTAGAACTTTTTGTTAAGTTAGTTATTAGTCGGATCTTTCAGACACTTTCCATCTTTATTGCCATTAGAAAGTAGATATAAGGTTTCACTTATTGATTTTTATATGGAAGTTGACACGTGTTTGTGTGTAAAATATTTTACGGAATTCGTACAAAATCTACTTTCATGGAACAACAACATTATTGAATACACCATCACCAAAACATCTCTTCTACCACTTTTCGATCAGAATACTCCTACCAAAATGTTCCATTCGCCACACCTGTTTCTCCCTACTTCTATAAGCAATAAACCCCATGCCCACCATTTCATTATCCATAAAGCCTTCAGGCAGGATATTTGTAGCCATCAATCGGCGTAAGTCGATCTCTCGACTTCAGATCAACATGGCATAACGAGACCCGGCTTACAGTCTATGTTATCGGGTACTTTTTCAACCTTTCCCTATATCCTTTGGTGAAACAATAGATTTGAAATAGATACCCTTGTATTTGATGTTTTACTACAACAATACTTACACGTGTTTCTGTAACCAAATCTAAAGTCAGTACACTTATTTTATGAAGTGACATTAAAAAAAAAACACTTTCGCGCCCAACTACGCATAGAAAAGTTAATAAAAATGGAAATGTTAACACACTTACTTTTATTTTCTCTTTAGTCTGGTTTCTGTTTATGAATATTACATTAAGACTGAGTAAGCACAGATAATATAATGCAGTAAGGTACCGGCCCCCAACCGACGACAAAGCGAATAACTATCAACTATTTTCTCGCTCAAAAACGTACAATACATGTAGGTCCGGTGTCAATAAAAGAGATACATATAATTAATAGTTGCTCGTTGATTGTACACACTGCCTGCGAGAACGCTCTCTCCACTAGTTTATTGCAGCAACATCAGCTATCCAAGTAAAAACTCGCTCAGCGACTCTCGCTTGGCGGGCAGAACAGTCACTCAAAGACTCGCTTGA
Organism: Gortyna flavago; assembly: GCA_963669345.1. Classification (NCBI taxonomy): domain Eukaryota; kingdom Metazoa; phylum Arthropoda; class Insecta; order Lepidoptera; family Noctuidae; genus Gortyna; species Gortyna flavago. The sequence continues at coordinate 5,101,589 of OY770129.1, read as the reverse complement.
TACATACGCATACAAGCAAGTGACTGGTTAGTCATTCTACTCGTCGCAGTCGCTCACTTGCTCATAGTCCAGCGACAAAACTATCCAAACTAAACACTCGCTGCTCGTTGCTCGCCAACTCGTTTCTAATTGCAAGCTCTACACGGCTTTCGCTAATCGTTGGTGGTGGGACAAATGCCTAATGCAAATTATCTTTTAAAAGCGTAATGAATCCATAGAAATACTTAAGTGTCGTTTCACACTTCAAAGTATAATGGTATAGTTTCAAAAGGCTGATGTTCATCTAGGTACTTATTTATTGTTAACAGTACCTAATGACATTTTTTATCACGTGTACATTTCATGTGTAAGTAATACACACATTAAAAGGTCATGATGTTTTATGGTAGTGTATTTGTGAAAGCCATGATATTATCTTTATGGTTTTTTAATGTCTTATACATTACCACACACTTAACAATACCTACGTAGCTGCGTAGGTACAAATTGTAAATACTGCATCTGTTTCAAACCATATTATGAAGATATAGAATTAAAAAACTTACAAACTCTTCAAAAATTACTTGAATTAATGATATAAATTCCCATATAAAAATGAGTAGGTATTGATTTAATTTCCACGCACATTGAAATAAACATCAAGTCAATCACAAGATCTCTCTTCCCCCATCCATTCGGTTCGTTTACTTCAATATATGTACAGTAAAGATATAAACCGGTGACTTATTCAGGAGTTAATCTTCATTCGTAAACCGTAATTTCCGATGTATTTGCTCCCCAAAATGGGAGGCCAAAGGGACATAAACATAATGTTTGTTGCTTTTAATGTTCCCTTCGCTTGTTTATTGGAATTAAGAAAGTTAAATTAAAATATCGGGGAAGTTTTGCGAGTATGATTGGATTAGTGGCGACGGCGAATGTGTGTAAACAAGGTTATTAGAATTCATAATGTTTTGACTCCACCTACATAAAACGTACTGGAAAACTACTGTTTGCATGCATAATACCTGCATCTACATTAGTATATAGGGGTTAATCTTCGAGCCTAATGATGCGATTCCGAAAATAGTCAATAGCAAGTTTCTATTATTGTTACAAGTTTGACTTTTGTGTTGATTCTCTTATTCTAAAGTTTATATTTCTGCGTGGGATTAAAGGTCTTGTGAACAGCTGATAACACATCTCCCATCATCATTTATTCGTATTTCTATTTCTAAACTGACCTTTACAATTGTTGTAGGTGGAATGGTACATAAAACCTGTAGTGTTATTCTGTAAAAAACTCACCGTGATAACTCGGGTGAAGTGAGCTTAAAGTGAGCTGTCATTAGTGTCAATCCTTAGCATTAGATGGAATGACAGCTCACTTCACCTAACTTCTCACGGTGAGATTCTAACAGAATCGACCGGCTGAAGGCCAATTCCCGTAATTAAAAACTTCAAAATCTAGTCGCAATCTTATCTCAGCGACAATCAATGTCAAAAATATAGGTAAATTAGAGGTATTTATGACAGACTGCGACTGAGATCAGACTGTGAACGTTCATAAAATTACGAGAATTGGCCCTCTGACATTTTTACTAACTAGGTACTACCTAAATAAACTGTGAACTGTCGTCAGAATAATTATATTTTTTTATCTTACAAGGACGGTTCGAAAGACCGATGTTAAATGTTAATGTGACATCACTTTGCACTCTTTGTTCATATTAACGTTACATGTCATGTGACAGGCACCTATACTTATCGTTTAAGTATATCAGCTTTATATGTAAATAATGTTAGAAAATATCGCTGAAAATATCTGACCTCATCTATCGCTTTCTTAGAGCAACGCGGCCTACCGGTACTACCGGTATGGTAGGCCGCGTTGCTTGTTGTTTGGTTTTAGCGACGCAACTTAAAAAAAGCTCCTAATTCAGGCGGCGTCAATTATGAGTAGATTGGGTGGAAGCTCCAACAGCATCCTGAAGACATTGTTTGACAAGGTGGACAGCCCCTTTAGTATGCACAGGGTGCAAAGGCACGTGCCAATATGTGTTGAGCCACGTAGTTATTAGTTGTTGTTAACTTAGTAAGTTTTACTGTCATAGTTTTTAAGTTGTTGTCACTAATTCTTTATGGATTATATGTATTTTTATATGTGATCCGCAATAAATGATATTATTATTATAATTGAGAGTCGGACTCGCACATGAAGGGTTCCGTTTCACTGTACAATTTTCGGTTCAAAAGGTACACCCCTGTGACAGACGGACGGCCAGCGAAACTTTAGCTATAGGACCCTGTCGGCAGCCTTTGGGTACGGAACCCTAAAAACAGACCAGACTCGTAAAAGAAGTCTACAATCTTTGAAATTACGCACTCATTTGTTTAACATACACCGACTTCCAGTACCAACACAATCTTAGCCTCAAATCACCATTAATAACCGAAATTAGTCCAAAAACGATTAAAACATTAAACATTAATTTAAGTTAAATTCCTTTCAAGTGATAAGTGTAACATTAACTATCAGGCGACCCACCTAATTGCCCACAATTTATTTAAACATCTGAAATTAAATTACGAGGGACAATGGGACGGTGGTATTAAGTTAAAAGATTGTTACAAAAACATTTAAAACAGAACGGCAGTTTTAAAAACTTTGAGACTTTCTCTGTTCATAAATATTATGGTTTTAAATTCTAAGTAACCTTAGCCTTTCCTAAAAATAATCAAAACTCGACTTCAGAAAGTCTGAGATATTGAGAAATCTGACCGGCATCCGATCCATTCTGTAAAAATCTCATTGCGAAAACATAGGTGAAGTGAGCTTGAGGTGAGAGCTGTACCCTAATTGAGTAACACACTATCAATATTGTTGCGCGCCGCAATTGATATTCGTTACCACTAGCGCCATCTAGTATCGAGTAGAAGAACTAGTGAGTCAGGAACTTTCTAGAAGTTTCGATGACAGAACTTTCTAGAACTATCGACATCTGTACAGTTGGGGCCGGAATGTACTCGAACATTCTTGATGTTTCTACAGTAGAAGATTCTAGAACAATGTGAGACCTATATAAGGCGGAAATGCTCCGCGAGCCGACACAGTCTTGGATAAGCGATACAAGCGATATCGAAAGCGATCTTCAAGTGCGACTTAAAAGTGATCAGTAGTGCAATTGTGTTTTGTAATTAGTGTGTTAAAGTTGTAATTGGTGTTTTAATTAAAATGTCTATTTTTGGTTATTAAATCGGCAGTTTTTATTGTCACGAACCCCAAGCTCGTAACAATATTAATCTGAATCATTTTGAAGGATATTGCTAATCCATTGCTTCATATGTTCGAAAAATTTCTATGCGCAATAACTTAAACAACGCAATGAATGTTGTTGAACTGTCAAAATGAAACGCATTGCTACTAATAGTGCGTTACGCAATTACCCCGCCAGTCTATTCTGTAAAAATCAATTACACTATTGCCAGCTTACTTCTCTTAATGCATCTACGTTTTCACGGCAATATTTTTACTGAATAGGAGCTTTTTATATTATAATATTTTTAACTCTGATTTTTTACAGCTGTCACTCTAAACTCGGGTAGCCTTTCTAGAAGATACGTACTTAAAAATTATGAAATTCGACTTTCTAAATCCGGTTACCCATTTCAATTTCACACTCTAATATGAAATTAATGTTAGATGCAACATCATCATCAAACCTTTTTGCTCTCCCCTAAAAGTCACGAGACAGGACTTATTCCCCGGACTTGTCAGAAAAACGCTGCACAGTATGATCTGTTTCAAAATAATCTAATAAAAAAAATATAAACAGCCGAATTGAGAACCTCCTCCTTTTTAGAAGTCGGTTAAAAATGTAAACAAACTGACCAGAAAATGTACTTATTTATGCCAATTACAACCTAAGTACTTGAATTTGATTATTTTGAATACTTAAATCTGAAATTTTAATTTTAAACCATGTGATGAGACTCTATTGTCAATTGAGGTGTTATTCCTACAATGATTGTAGGTAAGGTATAATGTTGAACCCTTCTAAATACCTGTATTCGTTTCAATGAGTGATTGCGTAAGAATTTAACCTGAATAGGGTAACGCTTTTATCAGATATTTTTGGAATAGATATTGCGTCTGATGTAACCCGGAGAGACAGCTCCGATTATATTGCTGGCTGGAAAATCATTTTTCCAAAGCATGACAAAAAAAAAAGACGAAAATAAAGCGTAGGCCTTCATTACTAGACATTACTACTTAGTTCAAGAACATTACCACAGACTAACATCACTAATAAATATCAGAAAGAAAAAGTTGTAAGTATCACATGAATGTTCAAAGGAGGCTGAACATTCTTATCAAGAACGTACTTGAACAACTTGTTGAACAAAGTTATCTCATTAGGAGGAGAGTTCCATTAATATACTCGTAAGAGCTACTTTCTTACAGACGTAACAAAGTAATTGATGTTGGGTGTAAGTCTCAATGTGTACCTACTTTGTTAGTTTCTTGTGTCTTACTATGTATTTGTGTGTATGTGTGATGATCCATCAAAATAATTGCAAAGCAAAAACGTCTTAATGGACGAAGAATTCTCTAATTTATAATAAATACTATCTAGTGTTCTAAATGCCAATACAATAAAGAAAAGCCAAGTCTGCGAGTTTCGGGCTCGCCCACGAATAGTCCCGGATCACCGTACAATGTTAAACAATACATATTTTTCGGTTTAAAAGATACAGACCTGTGACAGACGGACGAAAAGTCCGGTTAAGCAGTAGCCATCCTCATAAAGGATGAACTGCGAGATGCCATTATTAAAAAAAAAAAAAAAAAAAAAACAGACGGACGAACAGCAGAGCCTTAGTAAGAGGGTCACGTCGGTACCCTTTGAATACAGAACCCTAAAAAAACTGTTGCAATGGGCAACAAACTATAATAACATTCTGGTTGATTTGAACGTCTGAACAATTGATTCACATTGGCATTATTAAAGAAAGAAAGAAAAAAAAACTGAACAAACAAAACGCACATAACAAAAATTTAAAAAATTAAGTAAGTTTTGTTAAGAAATGTTTACAGGAACGTATATGACCAGTGCATTTTAGATTTTAAAGCAATTCATGTCACTTAGCTTTCGACACTACCATCATTATTTGCCTAGTATTTTCTCAACTGTGTTGGGATCGGCTTCCAGTCTAACCGGATCCAGCTGAATACCAGTATTTTAATAGTTACTGGATACTCCCGATAGCCCTTGATAAAGCTGGCTGTTGGTAAAACTACCTGCGATCGACCCGTGCGGCTGTCGTAACTTATTTCTTATCAGCTTTCAGATTTATACACCATAAAACATATTATATTTTCAGATTATAAAAACCTTTTCTATGTATAACTTTTGTACGTGACAGCATAATTCATTGTTACAACACCTGAAAATTTTCTGTAAAACTTTCTTTAAAGCAGAGAAGCGTGACAACCATACATCTCATAAAGAAAGTGGTAATTTTGCGAAATTGGCGGAGCCCCACATAACACACCCGCGTAGACTCCAATAAATTATGTGTAAATTGTATTGTAAACACCGCCCCTGAGAGCGATTTAATAGAATAAAATTTACATTTCGTTATGTAAACTGGCTTTGAGTGGAGTCTCCTTCGTAGAGGTAATATCGAGTGAGAGTGGAAGTACGTCATAGTCTCGAGAAATGAAAATGTGCCATTATTTTCAGAAAAAGGAAATCAGAAAATGTTGCTAAGTGTTTATTTATCGATTACATTCGATTAGCCAGTGGGACAGTTATGGTTTACGAGGTGAAGATAAATAAGACCACGTAAAGTTATCAACACTGACAAGTTAATTACATAAAAGAAGGTAAGGGGGTAGGTAGGTTTATGATTCACTAACTATTTTAACACCCTTGGGAGTAGCGCTGTACTCTCCTGGCTCAGCTTGATGTCACGAAGACCGCAGAGGGAGTGCCACGCTGCAGACGCCAGGGAAGGTGACGGTCAGCACATGGATGGTTTCGTAGAAAGCTAGACGTGGCCACGCGGGTGAACTATATATGGTACGTATACATTCGATTAGCACAGAAAACTGCAATCCTGTCTCCTCAACCTGGCACACTTGCGTCAAAATGTTAGTATTCAAACATTAAACCAATTGCAGGCACTTTTGCATTGTCAAGGGATCGGTCAGTCAGAAAATGAAGCTTCAAAGCGTAGTAGGTTCCTGTGGAGAAGAACGGACAAGAAACTACACGGACATTCTTCCTCAGTCATCATAAACCTACAGCAGGGCCATATTGTAAAATATCCACTTTGAAGCGAAGTGAGAGCTAGCTGTCATAAATAGGTAATTGAAGCTATTTTTATTAGGTTGTGGTACGATATCAGAAGGGTAATTCTCGTAATTTTAAAAACGTTGACAGTCTGATCTCAGCCTCAATCTGTCAAAAATATTTCTAATTTCCCTACATTTTCACAAGTTTTTGACATTTGTTTGTCGCCGAGATGAGACTGCGACTAGATTTTGAACATTTTAAATTACGAGAATTGGCCTTCAGTTCTCTAGTAAAGGTGTAAATAGACTACAATAATTCTCATGTAAAAATATAGGTAATAATATTGACAAAGACACATTTTAACCCAAATACGAATCCGTGTAATCTAAGCGCCGAGGATGAATTAAACTTCATCATTTCAGCCGAAAGACGTTCACTCCTGGACATAGGCCTCCCCCAAGCACCTCCACTTCGACCGCTTTTGTGCTGTGTGTGCGCAGATAGCCGATAGGGCCAAAAGGTTCTGGAGTGGCGACCGCGTACCGGAAGACGTAGCGTTGGAAGGCCTCACACAAGGTGGACCGACGACCTTGTGAAGGCTGCAGGAACCCGTTGGATGCGAAATAAACTACTTTCAAATTTGATTTAATTTAAAAGTAAGTTTATTTCTTCAGTTAAATATCTTGCCACACTTCTTCACTTCTTCTTGCACTTGGAATATTAAAAATAATATAATAAATAAATAAATAATATTATTTTTAGATTTTTTACATTATTTACAATACTTTCAATTTAAGATTCTGTTCAATTATCGATGGAGACTAAAGATATTTATGGAGACTAAAGGTAACCGCTGGCACTCGCAAAAGACAGAATTGTTGCATTTGCCCTGCAGTGGGACAGTACACGCGAGTAAGATTAGATTAGAGAGGTAATCCTTGAAGAGTTAGGCAGACGTACAGTACAGTACAACCACATGTCGTTTATGTTTTAATAAAATCTGTTTATACTTATTAGAGGATATTTTATTGGAGATTTCGCTGCGAATTCTCAACCTTATTTTCTTTTTGACGTCTTGACCTACCAACGAGTATCCTGTTACCCAGTTACTGGGTTATAGAGGTCAGCATGGCAGTCGCTGTATGTACAACCCTGGTGTTGGCGGTTGCGGTTAGACTGAAAGCCGGTCACATAGTTAGACAGATAATGATGATCTTCTTTTTGACTAGGTACTATAAATCAAACAGTATAACGTTAAAAATGTTCCATAAAAAACATATACGATACACACAAAAAAGGGTCGCACACTTTCGTATAGCAACCCAAAATGTAGCTTAAAACCACTTAAAAGATATAAAGATAAGTATAACTTTTAAAAACTCCTTAATACTACAAAAACCTAAGTACGTGAGCGTTAAGCTCTAACTTAGAATTAACTGAATATTTCAGCATTCAACTCCAACATAAAACTACTACAGTTAGAACAAAGTTTTCAGGTTTATTTATTTACAGTTTTTGTTGTTATTTACCTAAAAGTTAAGTAATAAAATTCTGAAAGAAAAAGATCTTTTTAAATCAGCCAATGGCTTTAAAATGTTTTTTTTAACAAATAAGTATATTATCAACAGATGATAATGGTGGACACTACAAATAATACAGATACTTACAGGTGTGAGTTTTTACAACAACACCCAGTAATTTATCTGCTAGAAACGTCCAATTCACAGTCAACTCAATAATTTTTTATATTTCAAACCTTCCTTCTACACAATCCGTACCCCACAGGGGGTGCCCTTAGCGAGTAGTTACTTAGTTTTTTTTTAAGTTATTAAGCCCTGAGTGGAGGCCTTGATTTATTGAGGCACCCACAGGCAAGACCGGTTAAGCAGCCGACAACCTCTTAGGTTGACCTGCGAGATATATATTAAATATACATAGCCTTATAAAAAAAATATAAAAAATTAACAGCCAAATCATCACAAGTAATCAGATACCGTCCGTACCGTCGAAATTAAACCATAATAAAGGATTCTAAAATTAATACAAGACTTTCAGTGGCTGCCTTCAAAGACCTGAACCTCTTAATTGGAAGGATTACTGTTATTTGAACATTATTAAAAAGGGCCACCGAAGTTTCTTCTCGCCCCTACTTTAATAAATCCGTTTGCAAAACTTTTCTCGTAAATCAACAAGAGGCAGAGATTATTCTGAAGTCCCTCCTGACTTACTTCGACATTTTTTTTTTAATAAAACAAAGTGCCGAATTGCTCGAAGTGTGTTCTCTAAAAAGCTTTTTCACTGTCAAAATTTAATGTTAGTGTGTCAAAGTAAGCTCATAAGCAGACAAATGTATTAAGTCAAAATTCTTCTATTCCGTTATTGCATCAAACTTCATATAATATGGATGAAACTTTATTATTTATATAATGGAAAAACATTTTGTTGATCTAGTCAACATCAAATTGAATTTCACAAGTCAAGTCAATTTGATGCTGTCTAGATCAAAAAAAAAAAACTAATTAATTTCGGTACATACCTAGTGTGCTTATTATTTATGGAATCAACTTTTTATTAATCTATCTTGTTGCTTTGAATCGTTTCAATTAACCATTTGGTAAAGCACGTAACTTTCACTCAAAAACAATTGCCATTAAAACAGAAATTACAAGACAAATTTTATTCATTTGAACGCTACAATAATGCCAAATATATTTTAGTGAGCATCATTTCAACTGACAAGCGGTTTCGTTGCCAGAACAAAATAAAAGAAATTGAATTTACAACGTTGACAACACCGCAATATAGTAACTTTATATGAATATTATTCAAGAAAGAAAGGGTTTTTGGGACTCCGTGATGTAACTACTGGGATATTTAGATGGTAATATAGTTGTTTCTGCGACACAAATATGTTGAATATGTTAGTTATGTTAGTGTTTTACGTAGAGATTTATTGTAACTCGCAAAGAATGTGTGTAAACGTTTTACGAGTTTATTTTTGCTTAAATATTCTCGCTGTATATTTTTGTTTGTGATAATTTTGAGGACAAAGGTAGAAAATATATGTCCTTTTTGCTGTTGAGAACCAAATTAAACTATAGGTAGTCATATCATGCTAAATTATGGGAAATGTTTAAATGACTCTCGAAAAACTTATTGACGATCTTATGATGGACACTTCTTTAAATGAATGAACCTCTTAAATTTTTTTTTGCTTCTAATGGTAGGACATGTATTTTCATATAGTTGGTTGCAGCAACTAAGCTGGAGTACAAGACCAAGCGAGTTAGGTTGGAATTGTAACCAACCGAGCGAAGCGACCGGCTACATACAGTTGGTCGCAGTTATATAGGTACCACTATTTAGTATTTTTAGAAAAAAAAATATTAATTTCACAAAAAGACGCGCAGTCATTATACTAGATTGTTCAATAATATTTTCAAAAACGTAAAATGGAAATTATTAGGTTTTAAATGCATGCCCTAAATTATTAGCACTTAGTTTCAAATTATTCTGTAATGCCAGTGCCAATGGCAATGGTTAATTAACTAATGAATTCTCCTCGCAAGGAAATAATTAATTTCATCTTAGCATTATAAAAACTACAATGTATGTTTCCTCCTACATATTGCTTCATAAATATCGCTTTAAACTTGGAGAGGACTTACAAGGTTGTATTATCGTTACATATATTATAATAAATGTTCGGTATGTAGTAAATGGAATAATATTACACTGGACGTGCTTCCACCATTTTATTCATTTATTTATTTATACTTTATTGTACACCACAAAAATCTACTCTATTTCTCTCTCTCAATTTATTTTTACTTTATTATAAAGTAAGTTGGTTAGGTACTTAGCAGTTTAAGTTATATTTAAATTACTTATTAGCTAATAATAGGCTAGATTGTAATGTGAATAAAGTACCACCGACTGTGATACTTTATAATTAAAAAAAATATTATTTGAAAGTAAGAGTAAGTATTTCTCCCATAATATTTTTTTTAATGACGAGACGACTTCGTAGGGGGGGTCGGTTGAGTGGACAATTAATTAAATTAAATTAAACTTTATTTCAGACTAAAGTCCATAGTTTGTCAGTATTTTGATGTTAATAACAATAGTGCTTAGATAACTAGGTTAGTATTTATTGTTATTTTTCACAAATTAAATATTTATTCAGTCTTATTACTGTCGCCACCTTGTGTATAATATGTTATCATCCATCTTTTTTGAAGTGAGGATATAAAGATGTCTCTAAATGATGTATATATCAAATGTTTAATGTTTATCTTCCTGGTTCAGTCATAAAAGCTTGCAACAATGGGGTGCTAAACTTGAGTTGCGATCCCAGCTGGCTTTGAGAACAGCTTTAAGATTACCCCCGTTGCTGCAAGTAGCCTTTAATATACTGGATTTGAAATTAAACTAAATCAGAGATAACTGAATTCATACAAAAACATATAATTTAACAGTTTTTTCTGCACAGCCGACCCATAAGAAACAAACATGATTTTGATGACCCATTTTTCTAGCGTAGAAAATTTTAAAAGTTACAGGAAAATTTTCAAGTTCAGGAAAAACTGAATGTGTTTTTTGTTTGGAGGATCACTTTAAAATTTAGACAGGACAACGTCTGTCAGGTCAGCTTATAGTATTTAGATAAAATAAAAACAGACAGACACCTAGATAAAATATATAGGTAAATCAATAAACTTCTTATACATAAACGGCAACAAAAAGAGTCAGATAAACCCTACCTACAACTACAAAGCAGAATCTTTCACTCACAAAGACCCAAAGACTTTAAAATCCAAAATGTCACAATGTGCCAGAGGCCAAAGTGGTCACAAAAACTTGCCCATAATTTAGAATTAGGCGGTCTGCACAAGGGACTGCTTACCCGTAATTGGTGGGTGTGTACGTATATTAGGGAAATGTCGCGTGTCGTTAAGAGCGACGGAAATTACGCATATTACATGTTACACAACGGTACAAGCCAAGTCCTAGGGGTATGTTTGTTTTAAACGTTGCTTTGAAACACAGATTTTTGGGTATACTTACACGTTTTCAAATCATCGTTCACTAACCAACAAAAACAACACTTAACAATGAATACCAATGCATAAAGTGCTTCTTTATGATACTGCACGAATTATGATAAGATAATTCCAATCTCACTCCAATTCCAATGGTGGTTTAACCTGTGACCACAGTCTTCCCATATCACTTGTCGGCAACAAAAAGTCCATAACTGATAGAATCCTGTAATATTCAACGAAGACTATTGACATTTCCGACAGTTCAATTTCTAGCACGTGGTTTCCAGCCGATGAACTACTTCTGTGGGTCACTGTCGGAAATATCTAGGGAATGTGGTCAAGAGGATAAAGTACCGACCGTTCTCCAGCGAATATCAACATCTTGCGATCACCAATCATTAACATATGGTTAATCCCTTCATTAAGGCCAATCATTATTGTGGAAGTTGTAATATACCCCCTTACTAATAAACGTTGTATAGCGTCTGTATAGTTACACAACGCTTTGTGTTCTTCTTTCGAAAGTCAAATTACAGACGACTGAAAGAGAGAAATCAGTGTGTAACTATTCATCTGATATAATACGTTTATTAGGAAGGGGGTAAGTGTACGGTGTTTGTGTAGGGATGTGTGTGTCTATGTGTGGATATTGCAAACGCAACTAAAAGCCTTACAAGTCTGCTAACAGCGAGGGACTCAAGTTTTCCCCGTTAAACATACTTCACGAACTTTTATGACATGCACAAAGTACACGTGAAGTGAGGTGACACAATTTTGTGTGTATTGTGATAACGGAGCGAGAGAAGGATCATCCCGGTGCTACTCTTGACGGTTTTGGTGAATAAAAGATTATCTGGAGGCCTTTTGTTGCAGTGTTCAGTTTTGAACAAAGGTGATAATATGTGAACAGTGGACTTCTTTATAATACATACAATTATAACATCACGCCTGTATTTTTAGAAGATGTAAGCTGAGGCCAGGTCTGTTACAGGTTCGGGATACTACTCAGAATTTCTTAATAGCAAACCCAATTACACTGCCCGACTGGTTCGAAATCATAATCCCACGCTCCTAAACTGAAGTTGTTTCTTTGACCGAATTCGTATCTTATTTAATTATATTTATGGGATCCTTTAGTCGTACAATACACAACATAATCTATTACAAGATTCTGAACCGGGCTAGGTTGAAATTTTACGCGCAACTTGTTACGATGGGGTAACAGGTTGCACTTCGATGTCCCTGTCAGCCTGTATTATTGAATGAGTATAAAACAAGACCCTTAGCTAAACAATGATCTATGGAATCCCCCTTTACTAAACACTTTTTTCTCTTTATAATCTCATAGAACGTTGAAACTATCCAGTATGAAAAATGCACATGTGGCGTAAAAAATGAACTCAATCGGATGCACTTCAGAGCCCGCTTTGATGCGACTCGACGTAGGTCAGCTAAGCCCTAGCTTACAGCTGTAGATTTTATGATGGATCGAAAGGAGATTACTTACATAAATTAATATTGCCACAGTTTGAAATCAGTTTTGTTGAACTTATAATTTTATTGACTAAAGGGAATGTAGGGTTTTATTTGGTTTTATGATTATTATGTTTTGAAGCTTTTCGAATATCTCGGGACCAATAGGGTCCCGGACTTTTAGAAGGGAGTGGCCGAATCCAACTCGCAAAGGCCCGTTAGGCGCTTTTAATGACATGAGACACCAACCAACTATTATCCCTGTACGCACTATGCAAGTGCACCCAAAGATAATTCCCGGTTGGTGCAGGACTATTGCAGGATATGGAAACAAAGAAAAAGATATTGCAATATATGTTTGGATAGCTAAAGTGGACTGGTTACCTAGAACTATGGAAGGACTATGGCCCTTGCCTGATCAATGTTCTAATGCCCACTGAAAAAATGGCAACGGGTGACTTGCACGCTCAATAATGGGCCCCCAGAAACTGTCGCTAGCACTTAGTGATGTAGCAATAAAGGCGGTAATAAAAATAAAAACGAATGCAAAATAAAATTTAATTCAGTGAACTGTACAGAATAAAGAAAAGCCCTTCTTTTTTGTATTCATTTGGTAGCATTAAATACATTTTTGAGAGAAAACTTAGGTGAAGTGAGCTTGAAGTGAGCTGCATTCCGTTCCATTTGATTTACTTTGGCATATTTTAGTTTCTACATTTTTCTAAATGGAGATAAAAAGTCTGTTATAATAAATTGGAGCGGAGTCACGTCTGTAGCAGCGTTCCATTGAAATAAGAAATTTAAGATCGTACTAAGAAACCACAACCGCGGTAGCTTTTGTAATTTTTACTAAAGACATGAAATCATAACTGCTTCCTTTTCGACTTCGTTCGCGTGAAATTTCTTGTTTTAACATAATATATCCTATGACACTTGGTAATACTGTAACTTCCCCTAGTGAACGAATTTTCGGCATCGGATCAGTAGTTCTGAAGATTACCCCATATAAACAAACTTACAAATTTTACCTCTTCATAATATTAGTAGGTATATAAATAAAAGCATGAACTACACACATCAAAAGTGTCTAGGGATCAAGCATTTTTATGCGGATTTCTTGAGATTGAGATGTGGCTTTGTAATAAATTTATGATTTTATAAATTTATATGGATCCTTTTTGGTGCATTTCATAATTTGAATCAGGAACTGTGAATCAAATTCGAGTAAAAGATGAAAATCAGCTGTCAATATTTTCCCTATAAAAACATACAACGCATTGAAGACATTATTAGTGCTACTGTTTCCCTACTACTGATTAAAACCAACGTTATTATGGAGCGGCGACGTCATTTAAGCAGGGAAGAAATGCTCAGAGCCGTGGGAATGATAGAAGCTTGTTCCCGGCAACGTACTGTGGCTTTAGCTCTGAATACAAGTCAGAGTGTTATCAGTCGACTTTGGACACGTTACCGAAGCACTGGTACCGTGGCTGAGCGCCATGGAGGACGGTATCGCTGCACCACACGGAGACAAGACCGATACATTCAAATCTTAACTCGAAGAGCTCCAACAATAACCGCCATGATGTTAGCCGTGAGGCTTCATCACTCTTCAGGGAACTTAATTAGCGACCAAACAGTCAGAAACCGCTTGCATGAAGTGAACCTTCATTCCCGAAGACCGCTACGGGTACCACCTATAGCAATGCACAATCGTAGGATTCGATATCAATTGGCTCTTGAACACAGAAATTGGGCAGAAGAACAATGGCGTTTCGTGTGCTTTTCTGATGAGTCTCGTTTTGGTATGAGACCGGATACAAGACGTATACGACACTGGAGAACCCCTGGACGCCAACAGCGATTAAAATCCTGCCAGGAAGTCCATCCTTATAGTGGTGGAACCATCATGGTATGGGCGGGTATTTGGATCGGCGGAAGAACTGAGTTGATTTGGATCAGAGGCAACCTCAACGCTCAAATTTATGCTGAGACGATTGTATCAGACGTCATCGTTCCTCTACAAGTGCAAATCGGTCCCTTATTTCAGTTAATGCATGATAATGCACGACCGCACACCGCAAGAGTTGTAAGACAGACTCTCGCCGCAGCTAACATCAATGTCCTGCCCTGGCCTGCTCAGTCGCCAGACTTGAACCCGATTGAGCATGCATGGGATATGCTACAGAGAAGAGCTCTGCCGAATATGGAGGGTATCCAGTCGCAAGAAGACCTTTTTTTGTTGTTGCAACGAACATGGGCGGCCATTCCACAGCGTGATTTGGATGAACTCATTTTGAGTATGCCAAACCGATGTTCTTGTGTTGTTAGTGTTCGCGGTAGAAACACGGATTATTAATTGTTTAAGTTACCCAATAAAATTTTAAAGAAAACTGTTATTTCAGTATTTTTTTCGAACTTTTGTGTTAGTGGTTCAAATGTCAAAAATCCCTTTATTAGGAAAATGGCAAATTTCTTTATTAATGCAAAGGTGACTTGGTTTATCGTTACTGTGACAAACGAAAACACTTTATTTGATGAATCCTTAAAGAAAATTTTAATTAATATCAATCAGGAGAAAAGTTATTGCAAAAATATATGTTGATCCCTAGACACTTTTGATGTGTGTATTTCTTTCCTACGCCCGATCTCTATGTATGGCAAGCCGATCCCCTGGGGAAAGCGAGCCAAATACTTAGGTGTCATCCTAGACCACAACCTCACCTTCAACGAGCACATAAAGACGGCGCGTTCGCGCGCCTCTTTCGCTCTCGGTAGGCTCCACTCCATGATAACTGCCCGCAGCAAATTGTCACTCAAGTGCAAATTGCGCCTCTACACCGCGGTCATCCGTCCCATCATGACCTATGCTTGCTTAGTCTTCGCACACGCCAAGCCGCGATTTCTGCATAAAATGCAAACCCTCCAGAACCGTTTCCTCCGAAAGGTCACGGGAGCCCCCTTCTATGTCCGAAATGTGAATCTGCATCTAGATCTCAGACTCCCCACCATCCAGCAGTTCATGAAACGCCTCTCCAAGCGCTTCTTTGACTCTGCCATAAAGCACCGAAATCCCCTGATTGCGGCGGCCTCCCGATACACTCCCTCCCGCATAAGTAGGATTCGCCGACCAAGGCATACCCTCACTATCCCCGACGATGCCACTACCCTCCTCCAGGAGAGCAGTAAGGCCACGAGTACTCTCAGTCGACAACACAAACACAAGCTCAGACATCCGTCCTTCCGTCCTCGCCGCCGAGGCCCGTCGCGACGTCCCGCACCATCACCGTGCCCGCCCCGACCCTTGCTCGAGCCAGCCCGCGCAGCTGAGCCTGTAGTTTTAAATTCGCCCCTAAACACTAATAATAATACCGATCCAGCCTGTCCCTTGCTGTCCTCTTCCAGCGACGCCCTGAGCCGAGGTCCGAACCCCGCAGGGGGTTACCCTTAGCGCTGTCGCTTAGTTTTTAAGTTATTGTATGCCCTGGCTGGAGGCCTTAATTCGAGGCATCCACAGGAAAGTCCGGTTAAGCAGTAGCCATCCTCATAAAGGATGAACTGCGAGATGCCATTATTAAAAAAAAAAAAAAAAAAATTTCTTTCCTATGCAGTATCTTTGTGGGGTAACTTAGTCAGGTACTAAGGAGACCTCAAACAAATAACACAGCAACTGGATCTTCATCTTCCACAATCATCATCCAGTCTACCATGGCTGTCTTCATTTGTTAATTGAGGTTATTAAGAGCTCAACTGTCAATTTTGAGACAATGAGGGTTTTCATGAAAATTCGCGACACCAGTTGGCGCCACTTTGACAAGAGGTCTTCCAATATAAAATATATGATCGATCATCATTCGTTTTATTCGTTCGTTCATCATTCAGTAACGGACAAAGAAAATATAGGCGCTTTGACACTTATGACAGGTGCCCGGACCTGACGTCTCAGTGCTGCCAACTAGTAAATGTAATTTTTCAAAAACCCTCATTACTTTTACTATTGTTATCGACCTTAATCAACAGATGAGGGGGACGATTGCTGGCATCGTACTGTTTTCATCAAATGAGGCCAACAAATCCGAAACAATATTCACACCTTTAGGTGTACAATTTTCCCAAACTACCTGTAGCTTCCCAACAGAACAATGCCGGTAGCAATGTTAAATAATAATTCTGCCAACAAAAGCCAGCCTGTTTGATAAAGCGATAGAAATATAATCCAACTAACAGAATTTGATTACGTCCGTAATTAAATTATGAAGGCAATTCAGGAATTGGGTGAAGGCTGTTTAATGAGGTTACGATGATGTAAGGCCAGGTGTCTTACTGATGATGAATGGGGACTGGTTGCTTTTTTTACTTTTTTTGTGAACTAAGAGTACCTATATCAAGAGGGGAATCAGAAGGCTTGTAAAAAATGTTTCATTGATGAGCGAGAGTAGTATAATATCAACATATTTTTGACTTTCTCTTTTCACAATGAAAGAGCTGATATTTCAATAGTCAGATCACTTTTATCTAAGTATATAAAAGGATGTGTGTATATAAAAATTACTCAGATAAAAGTTACTTGATTACTGAAAAATCTGCCCTAAGTATATTCTAGAGATGGTTCCAGCACGCATTGTAAAAATAAAGTAAAAAAAAAACTGCTATTGCGTGATAAAGTCTATCAGAAACGCTGTCATCTTTTGCACAGTCATCTTTTGCACTGAATGAGCTGTAATCCAACTATTTTTAAAGTTGAACAACTGTCTCTAGTAAAGACCCATGGTCCAACTAATTGTACGGAGCAGTTGAAAGTTGATTTTGAAGTTGAAGTTGAAAGTTGATTATAATATGATTCGCGGCCGTAACAATTAATTTGTATTTACAAAATTATAATCAGTAATACAACTTCTTAAGTTAGTATAATCCTAAAATTTCAAGATTTCATGAAATAGTCATTCAGTAGGATTGCTTGATCTTAGACAGTTGTGTTGATGACTTTAATGATTATAATTCTGTAAATACGTAATTGTTACGGTCACGAATCATATTTTAATCAACTCACAACTTAATACTGACCAGCAAATTGCAAAAAACGTAAAAAAATGAATTTCGCGGCCTACCCTGGCGCTTTGCCTTAAACTAAAAAGAAAGTCTAAGATGGCTTGGCAGTTATAATCTCATTCAACTTCTTGGGGTTAACTTTAATAATAATTTTCCATGTCTAAATTAAACGTTTCAATCCTTTGAGGAAGCAGAACAAAAGAACACAAAAGGGTTGTAAAGTCATTTGAAATAAAATCTTTATGAAAATATTGAAAAAAACAATCATTTTTATCTCCATTTCTAACGTTTCGCAACAACAGATGGTCTTAAACAACGTATTGTCCTTGTCTTCTATTTTTCTATGAGATTTATAGACTTATAGTTGAAGTAATAAAGTATGAGTACCTACTTCGATTTACCTGTTATTCTTTGTACGAGAATAGCTCGTGCCGAGGTGAATTAGATTAAATATGCAAACAGAGCCCAGGGTGATACAAGGACGTACTTGAGTATAGTCACTTAAACGAAGAGGCCATTTTAAAATAGTGTCTCTCTTCTAACTTAGCACCTACTAGATCAATATGTGCGTAAAAAAACGTTGTTTGTGATGATAGCGAGGTAACAAATCTGGATATTTTCATTGAATATTTATGTCTAAGGGAAGGTCCCTTTGTTTGTAATATAGACAAATGGCTCATCTTTGTGCTTCGGTGTGATTTCCTTTTCTTCTGTTTTACATATTTATGTAGGAATAAAAGGTATGATCTTACATATTATAATATAATGATACAGAGTGTAATGATCCTACTAATATTATAAATGTGAAAGATTGTTTGTTTGGATGTTTGTTAGTCAGTTACGTAAAAACGGCTAAATGTATTTGGAGGATTTTACTTTTTATCCCAGTAGTACGTTTCCGTAGGATAATTTCCGACTTCCACGCGGGCGACGCCGCGGACTAAAGCTAGAAGTGTAATATTCCCCTAATGCTATGGCATTGAATAAATTCTCCTTTTTACTGTACAGCTGACAATTACATAGGCACATTTAGGTTTACGTCAATGATCTCTTTGTAGAACAAAGTTCACATACTATTTAACTAGAGCTGTTCAATTAAGGCGATTAGGTATCCAAACAAACCATTGGATCTACAGTCTTTAGCCCCCGACAGTAATAAATTTACCGGGACAAATTGTCCCACTTTTTGCTTTGAGTTTGTGTCTTACTCAACTAAGCCTTGTAATCTACTTATTCAGCTTGCTTTTGAAGAGGTAGATAAATTAAATAAATGGAAATAAATACTAGTATTACTTTGCTTTTTAAGGCAACTTTGCGGTTTAAATGAACATGTAGTAACAAAATTCTTTCTTGGTTTGGTCATGTTGAGAGGATAAATGAAAGCTGACTAAAAAGGGAGGGGACGATCTAGAAGGACATTACTGACCTTATTGACAATGTTCTTCAGAATGACCCGTGGTACACTAGCCGGGGGAGCGTGACGAAAGGCGCAAGCACTCCAGCAACCCGGCTAAAAGGTAGCACACCGACACCGGTAGGACACCGTGTGGTTTTAGTCAGTAAGAGTCTGACAGACCCCTCCACCCACCCCAGCATGGTGGACATCCGTTAGGATTTCCACACGTTAAAAAAAAAGTTGCGTGGTTCTCGCATTTGGTGTGCGTGTATGACCAGAGGGCTAATTCTCGTAATTTTAAGAACGTTCACAATCTGATCTCAGTCTTAATCTGTCAAAAAATACTTCTAATTGCCCTACATTTTGACAAGTTTTTGACATTTGTTTCTCCCCGAGATGAGACTGCGACTAGATTTTTAACGTTTTAAATTACGAGAATTGGCCTTCTGATGTATTAAGTAAACGAAGCAAAAGGAGTATATAGGGATCGTAGCAGTTAGCATTCTGTAGTTTTTGTATGTGTAGGTACTGTTGCTATAGTACAATAATTAAAACAAACTTGGTGTCGGATTTTATACCGAACGCTTTTTTTTTCACCGGTTTTTTCCACCAGTACTTTTTATCAACACTTTTATATATTGTAAAAAAGCTTTAAAAATTACAATACTGCCAAAAATATTTCTCCATTCTGCGCATTGCATTATCAGATGGTACGGATAAGCTAAATGTAAGTATAATAATTTGCTATGCTGAAAAATGTGTGGTTAAGAATCCCCTTATATGAGATACTAAGTGAGTAACATGGTTTTCTTTCAAAGAAATTCTTTACGAAACTCTCTTTCAATTAGCGTTTCGTGGGCACCATTAAGTGCAAAGTTAGTTGGTATAACTTTTGCAAAATGTCGTTAATTCTTACTTGTGGTAAAACTACTGGTCGGGCTAATTCGTTTCCGCAAAATCAATGGTTTTTAAAAACTTTTAAACTCGGTTTTGGTTGGTATTTCATTTGTCGAGATTCTGTTTGAACCGACGTGGAACTACCTACCAAGTTATAACTATCTTGGCAGTTATGCGTTAAGTGCTTATACAGAGCGGAATGCATCAACGGCAGGGGCAAATGCAGCCGTCGACATTTGTCGACGTCCGCCGTCGACTCGTGGGGGGCTGCCGTTGGCAACGTGCCGCTCGTGCATTCGAGCGGCACGTTTGTTGGAGATTCGTCGTAAAACTGTGTGTAAATATGTATAGCCGAGCCAAACAAACTCATTGGTAGGACGCTGCCAATATTCATTTCTATTGTGTGTCTAATAACTGTTTAAGCTTTAGCATAAGAAAAGTTGCAAGTTTTTTATTTATTTATTTATTTTCCAACTTACATCTATCCTTACAGGGAAACCTATTGCGATAGTGTACATTTATCTAAACTCTTATCCTAACTTATTACTAACTCCTTATTAAAATACAATTTTGTAACTTATTACAAACAATGCATTCTTTGTGAACTCACTCAGAGAACAACAGAATAGGTCCGAGTCACTAGCTATGAGGTTGAGAGTACGGAGTGCACGCGTCAGTGGCGCCTCACTTAAAAGATTGGTCCGAGCGCGCGGCTCCGCCAGCAGCCGTGGCTGTCGCCGTCGCCACACGTATCTGTCCGGAACACACAAACCTATGTGCCCTAATATGTCCGCATTATGTACCCTCCCTCTAATAGTTAGCTAGTTAGCTAGTTTTCTATACTAATATTATAAAGAGAGTGATTTGTGAGTTTATAAACTTCGGCACTACTGATCAGGTTCCTAAAATTCTTTCACTAATTGGAAGCTACAGTATTACTAAATGTAGTAGGATATATTTTAAGGTAGAAAAAGAGTAGCGTACGTAGTCGCGGGCACAAGCTAGTATACTATATATCTGTTAGACTGTACATCACTACCGGCAATAACACCTTTATCCATAGTGTTTAGTATTACAAAGCCTTTCGGCACTCTCTTCGTTTTTTTTTTCCTTTTGATCATGAATGAAGAAGGCCCTGACAAAATGAGAGGAATTTTGGTCCGTTGGTCTGGATATATGTTCCGAATTGGGGCAAACACGGCTGAACGGATTTTGATATTTAAGCTAGATTACATAGGGTACATTAAATCCCAGTAGGTACGTTTCCGTGGGATATTTTCCGATATCTACGCGGGCAAATCCGCGGGCAAAAGCTAGTGAGAAATAAAAGTGTTACCTAGGTTTTTTGAAGGTTTTCAGCAACATTAAACAATGATACAACTCTTTTCTACTTAACATAACTATAGGTCACCATCAACATCAGATTTGATTTCGTAGTAAACGAAACAGGAAAGGACAACGTCGAAAAGTATATGAAAAATGAAAAACGTTCTTGGTGTGAGTGCGACACGAGTTGACACATGTAAGCCCCAAGGAGGTAGCCCGAAACATTAGATCCCATCATAACATGGACAGGACAAAATAACTTCATTTAACTTTCGCCACAGCCTGCCGTGTCGAAACTCGACATAAAATAGAAAGGAAACATCCTCGCTGACTGATTGCCTCATCAACCCAAAAAGCAAACGAATACGAAACCCGCGAATTATTTTCTTATTAAAACCAAAAAGTTTTCTTATGACCAAGGAAAATGCCCGTAACTTAGTTTCCTTGCATTTAAAGCTAAAGCAGAGTTAAATATTCGCATTATTTACATGAAGCTACATGAATATCAACAGTTCGTTACAGCGGAGCACAACAATAATATTTAGTTTAGTATTCGTGTACGAACTAAAGTATAATAGATTCAGATACAAATATAATTTAGACAGGTTGAAGGGTTAAAATAACGTCATTAAAATAAGGAAGAAGGGCAGATTCGGTCAGTGGGTGAGAGATAACTTTTGATAGGTAGTCGGAAAGCCAGTGATCCGTGCCAGTCCGAATAGGCCGGGAGCCGGTCGAGTGTGACTTGTGCCGTGAGCTCGATCCTTCAAAAGCTCTTGTGTATACAAAGGGACGTTTTCGCATTATTGGTTGTTTAGACTTCTTGCTCTTAATTCGAGTCTGCTTTGTTTGTGTTCGAAGTTGGTTTTTTGGGCGTTTGTTTTCTTGCTTTTAATGAAGGTACAAAAGAAAAACGATTAAAAATAAAATTGTTTCATACTTTTACTACGTTAATCTCAATTTTAATCGGTATTATATAACAGAGATGCCTTAAGTAAGGACCCGTAAGGAGGTCTTTACGAAAAAGAAGGGATGAAGTAACTTGAAACTAGGTAACTACCAACAGGTTACATAATAGCACTCGAAATTGAACTAGGTAGTATTTTTAATGCAATTCTATCTCAGAATACCAACAACAAACATCAAAGCCCCAAAAGTAAGTTATTTAATTTTCTAATTCCGAAACCCTAATCCACTGTCCGAAAAAATAAATAAAAGAGGAAAAAAAAGCAAGTTTCGTCAGCTATTACATCACAAAGGAATCGTGAATGATGTCAGCACTCGACTCACAAAATACGCCAAACGAAGTTTCAAACTCAATTTACATTTGGAATAGAAATAAAAAAATGACAATTTGCTCAAGGAAAAAATGTGGAAATCGAATGAAGGACGAGGATCCGAGATAGCATATTTATATTAATCGCATTTTACAATTTATAACGACGTCTCAATGCCACCAGACGAGAAATCAAAAAAATAAAATTGGAACATAAAAGGACGAAATTCACGTAGAAATTGCATATTAGAAATGTATAAAGAAATGTCAAGGGGTAGTTACCTGCCCTTTGGCTCGCTTTGATTGTCAATTACAATTGTGTGGAGCCTAAAAGACACGATTAAAGAAGATCTAAGCAAATTCTCCTTTCAACTACCAGGTTTTTGTGAGTAATTGTAACACCATCACCAACATTTTAATACTACGTAATGGCTACGTCAGCAAACGGTGCCCGCGTTGCTGAATTTTTCAATTATCTTTGCCATTGACACGCTAAGAAGAAGAATACTAACTAATTCCTATCTAGCATTATTATTTTCACTTCTCATGCTCTAAAATGTCGTCTTTGCGACATAAAGTCACTATTTATGCTCTAGTGCAAAAATGAATTTTATTTTTCTAAGACTAGATAATCAGGCCCAACAGCCACACGCACAATAAAACGTCGCAGGTTAAAGTCATTATTTTACTTCATTTGTTTTAATTTATATCACTTCCGTGTTTTCAATCGATAATTTTATAAAACCAGATAAAATAGTTGTAATTTATTATTTAAAAACGCAAAGAAACGTTTTTATGACTTGGCAGTATGAAGTACCCAAGACGTGACACATGATGAAAATTTAAAAAACTAACTTTAAAAAAAGTAAAAAGCAGAGTGTATAACCTTTAGTATAGCATTTATTAGGTAGGTACCTGCTAAACAAACAAACATTGTTCCATTGAAAACGACATGTTGATCAGATGCTTATAATCCTTGTTCTACGTTAGCATGCCTAAGTATTCGTAAATGAATAGTTCGCGGCGACAATAGAGCGCTTCTCTCGCAAATGAAAAACACGCTTGCAAAGTGAAAGGCACTCTTTGTACGTATGGCCTAGGTCTCACAGACAGCGATGCTATAGTTTCTGTAATAAATCTTTAATTTATTTCTAGATGTTGCCCGCGACTTCTCCTGCGGTCCAGGATGAAAAGTAGCCTATATCCTTTTCCAGGTCATGGGTCTAGCCTTGTGCTAAACTTCATCCAAATCCGGTCAGTCTGTTTTAGCGTAAAAACGTAACATACAAACAATGAAATCTTTTCTCTTTATAAGTTTAGATTTGATTAGATATAAAAGATAAGCTTTACGACTAACATTTAGGTAAACCTTAAATAAACTTAAATTAGGTGGGTACGTAATTCAGGTACTGTGTCATCGAAATTAATTGTTTACGAAATGTCTTTGAACTAAGAACTTGAAGATTTCATATTCATGAAAGCCCTGGGAAAGCAGATGTCTTCTTTGAAAAGGGTAACCATTTAGTATAATTATATAGTTAAGAAGACTGGATTTCCATTAAATAAATAAGACAACTTTGAATTTGTTGAGTTGTAATTCTGGTAAAACTCGGAACGACAGGAGACTCGAAATTCACTTAAGAAATTCGGAAAAATGATTATGATGTTGATATAATTACCACTTTTCAGCTGCATCCGGTTAGTGTGGAGGCCGAACACAACGTAGTTGGGACTTTGGCTAGGCATATGATGATGAAATAGACCCACAATAATATGTAGAGGAATAATTAAATCTTAAGAGAAAATCCTGTTTCTTTTACCAAAAATTATACAGCATGAAAATCGAAAGTGCCTCGTCGCTGTCACTGTGACCACAGACAACGCCGGCACATAGATAACTCCTCGAGCTTTGTACCAAATGACAATACGAGCACTTACAATAACTACGCACTGCGTTTGTGCACGCGTTTGCGGAAATGATGTATTCAACATTCTGTAGAAGCGCTAAGAATTCGTATGTGACTTCCATAGACTTTTATGGAGGAAGTGCTTATGTTGAAGCTGGTTCATGTCTCAGTAAAGTTAGGTACGTTCGCTTGTAAAAAGAAGAGGCAAACAGTCAGATAGTTATGGCAAAACTAGCTTTAACCCGCAACTTCACGCGCGTGAAGGTCGGAAATCATCCCACGGTAACATAGTTAAAGTATCCTACGTCCTACATCTTGGGTTACCAAGTCATGTGCCATGTGCCATGTAACAGGGTAACAGATAGACATAGTTACTTTCGCATGTATAATATTAGTGGATTGGTTTGGCAACCTTACGAAGAACAGCACTACATTCGTTAAATCGACCCGCGAAGGCCGCAAGAATCTGCTGATTGTGAAAAGAATGATCGTCGTGTCAATGTTTAGCGAAAGCCTATCTCCAGCAGTGGACGTCTTTTGGCTAAGTGATGATGAGATAAAACACTAGCCAGTCATTCAAAGAAGAGTTATCCTTGAACCTTTATTACTGGAATAATCGTTACCAAAAGTACCAACCTACCTACTCAGTTCATGATCTTTACGTTATCTTCATTACAAGCAAAACAAAAGGTCGGGTCAAGCGGAAAGCCATCAAAACAATGGCATTTACAACAAAAGTGTCGCAGAAAGTAAACAACGGTAGAGGGGCTGTTACGAGGGAACTTACACAATATCACTTAAGGGCACCTCGCGGTGTAGAATGGAGATCAACGTTATTGGCCGAAGTTCGACAGTAAAACGGGAACGGATTAGCATTTTATTTATTTTGAATCCGACGCCGGCGGTGTGAGGGTTGGAGGGACTTTACGACCTCATTCTACATTCAAGTCAGCGGACCCGCGGACGAGTTACAACATTCGTGAACTTTGTAGTAATCAAGATGGCTGTCTATCTTTCTGCGTTGGTGAGGCGGTTTTTTTAAAGGGGTTTATTGAACGTAGGACTATGTATGTAGCCAGATCTGCCTACTCAAGAATATAATCTGTACTACTTAATTTTTATCATGTTTGAAGAATACCTACTGCTAAATGTTTCACGGACACAAGTGGGAAGATGTAACTCCAACCTGGTAAAGTGGGGCTACCTCGACGGAACGGCAGTAGGGTGTGGTTGTGGAGTTATGTCGCAAGCCATGCTCCACCTCTTATCCTGCCCTCTGTGTCCCAAAACATGCAGTCAAAGTGACCTCTGCGCTGCCACCGACGACGCCGTGGAACAAGATCTAAATACAATCGTGCCAGCGACACGAGGAAGAATACTGCTAATTGTTTTGAATATACAATCTAAAGTAACATCAAAAAACTATTTAATAAGTACTGTAATTACCTACCTAATACTTTTTATTTTCTTGGTGCCTTTCCGGATGATGCGGACGAGTACCTACTTCGACGCTTAAATGTTCTTTTGTTTTTTATTTGTACAGTTATTCATTTAATTTAGTACCTAGTGTAGGACAGAGCTCGACTAAAATGTATACTCGCTTAAAAAATACGTGTCACTTTTCACATGAAATCCGTTTTAACAGTTACTTTTACTGATAGCAATCAAAGTCACAAAACGACCTCCGGAACTTCACTTAATTCAAGGCCATTTCGTAGATCTGAGGCCCAAGATATATTATGGTCGATCTAAATCTATGAACTACCCCTACTCAAGAGGGAATTGTTGTGAATAGATTAAATTAACGTCTGCTGTAATAATTCAGATAGATTCCACACTAATATTCATGGACGCATAAATTGGGTGTGTATGGTTATGACTAGATTAACTTAGTATTTAGTTAACGATAGAATTCAATATTCTGAGGGTCTATTAATTTCACCAGACAACCAATGTAAATACAACATGAGCATAATAGGAACTACATATAATTTATAGGTACAAGTGTTACCGAGAAATCTGTTTACGGAATCTGTATTCTACTTACTGAACAACAAATAAGATTTTCTATTGAAATTAATATTTGTACTTTTGTATCAGAAGAAAATCTTATTTTTAAGTTTCCTTGTGATGAATTTTCCTCAAATTATGTTAGGAATAACCTGAATGTTAAATTGTTAACACAAAGAAAATAATGAGGCATCCATCATCATCTGACTTAATGAGCTTTAGGTAATGAGGCATCCATCTATACATTATCATTTAATCAAAGTCACTTTTCGTGTCGTGTAACCGCATTGTACTTCTTAACTTGGCAGCGGATTTTGATGCGGTCTTCATCATCATTTAGAAAATTTATTCCGGAAGGTTTATTTGTTTGTTGTTTGGTGTGTTTGCACTTATATTAAACTTAAATAAACTCGTAATAAAGAAATTTTGATTTTTTGGCAAGTCGTTAATGAAGCAGGGGTGGGTCAGTCAGTAGCATAATATCCGTGGTCAGTAGTAGGTAGGTAGGTATATACATAAGTAGGTACATTCCGTTTACAGTAATTTTACCTCTCAAACTCAAAGCATTTATTTCAATTAAACCATTTACAGGCAAGTTTTGAACTGTAAAATAGTCGGTTAGTCAGAAAATTGAAGCTAGTTGCCCATTCCAAAACGTAGATCTCTATGGAGAAGAACGGGCAAGAAGCTCCAAGGACAATTACAAAATCCTGGGTACAATCGTGTGCAAGGTACCTACTTATTTTCTTCTTTTTGATATTTTACCTTTTTATACCTTTTGTTTATGCTTTTCT
This sequence comes from Gortyna flavago, assembly GCA_963669345.1. Taxonomy (NCBI): domain Eukaryota; kingdom Metazoa; phylum Arthropoda; class Insecta; order Lepidoptera; family Noctuidae; genus Gortyna; species Gortyna flavago. The sequence goes on along the minus strand of OY770129.1, from coordinate 5,074,135 downwards.
ACCATTTCGTTTTTACTTTGATGGACATATTCTATACCTACTTTGTTTTACTACCAGAACCAGCGCATTTAAATTTCGGTAGTTAATAAATAGTCTTGTTTCTTCTTTATGCGAGAACAATGTAAAAAAATGAAATGAAGAAACAATTCAAAACATAAGATTGAAAATAAGCGCTGGCAGTTAAGAGATGACCAGTCTCAACCGACGACGGCGGGCGCCAGTTTAAGATGATTGTGCATTACCGTCAAAATTACAGTGATCTTTATTGGTATGCTATAAGGTTTCTATTGGATTGCTCCCATTGGCAAGTCTATCAAAATAAATAAATGTGAACCCACACCATAATTACGAAAACTCAAATTCTAAATAATACGTCAGTAGGTTAAATTATTCCCATCAAAAACCCTATTTCTAGGCGTAAAACACACAGCCTAACAAACTTGTTATAACAGATACCCAACATTATAGCTAATCTGTGTCGTTATCTCGAAAATTAGTGTAATGGCGGGCCAATGTCGTTCCATTCCATTAATTACTAATTATCGATATCCCTACTTCCCTAGCAGCTTGAGCAATGGCTTCGTTATTACGAAGGTATTGCGTAATGAGTTAGCGGAAAGAATAATGTAATGAAAGAAATCTTGGGTCCGGTTCTTCAGCCGTCTCGTCGGCGGCAGGGGCTTATAAAAACAAATGCTTCTCAAAACCATAACAATTGTAATCTGTCGAACCACTGAAGCTTTTTTTTGGCCTTCATCTTCTGTTTTCGTGTCGATTGACTTAACTTTTTATTTCATTTATCTATTTAAGTATTTATGTAGGTACACACAATATAAACAGACAAGAAGAAAGGAATAGAAAAGTGTGTAAAAAGATGATGCTTATTTTTTTTTAATCTCTTCCAGCTTATCTGCGAGAGTTGTTAAAAAGAGATGTAGACAACGTGTGTACCTAAGAAGGAAAAAGAAATACATAAAATCAAAAACAATTATCTAATTTAAACACAATAAGAGAATAAACCTAAATATTAATAAACTAGTACCTACTCCTACTTTACTTATTAATATACTTATTTTACTGGCTTTCTGGTAATTTATTTTACAGTACAACGCTATAAGGTTATTTTGGCGCGTGGCCAAAATCGGAACTAACGTCGCCATCCTGTTTCATCAATACAATTTCTGTGAATCAATTTCCCAAATGTTTACCAACAACGCCCCTCTATCAATGTCATTCAAGCGCCAAAATGTCCTTGTAAACACTCTTACAGCTCGACCGTCGAGAGAATGCGTTCCTGACACCTATCAGTGCGACAATTCCAGTAACTAATAAAGATCAAATTCGCAAAACACGCTTGTATGAGACTGACGGGTTTCAAAAACGCATTTTCTCGACGGCATGACTGTAGTATGTTTATTTGTTTTGTTTTTTGTTTATATGTTCCATACTGTATTTTACGCCACCTTCTCTTCTGAAAAAACTCTGAGACTTCCATTATCAATGGAACATTTCAATCTATTTTGGTACCTAACAACTTCCTTAATATATGAGATATTTCAGGCTTCAGCTATTTTCACCCAATTACCCTGATCTAAAGCGGTGACCCCAATCACTCACTGAGCTTTAACACAACTTGTACAAACTTAGACAATGGGAAGCTAGTAAAGGGAAGCAACTATCTCAGACAAAGTCAGACTTATCGAATATTATTAACATTTCTGAGTCAGACCCGCGCTTTCACAAGACAGTTACCTACATAAGGTTCTAGAAACTGAAACCCTAACCCGAAACTTGAATTTGTACACACTAATGCCCCTTTCACTTACCAAAGCGTCACCTAAGCGAATGCCTATAGTCGGACTTTTAATTAGCTGCAGTAAAATGACAGCTTATGTGTTACTTTAATGATTGAAATTGGCGTCTTTTTGTTTTTTCGCGGCCATCAACCAAATCTTGTTTTTCTAGTAGGTACAGAATAGTGTAACAAACGAAACTTATTTGACATGCATGCATATCTCTAAACGCAGTCCGAAATGAGTTATTAAGAAGTGCCATTTTACTGCAGCTAATTAAAAGTCGGAGTATAAACAACAGTGCGCTGTGGGATTGTCAACTTTCGACACCTAGTCGAAAGGCATTCATTTAGGTGTTATCTAGTGTTACTGAAAACGAGCATAGGGGCTTACTTCTACTGTAAGACTAGGCACAAATCTGAACAGCGCTCTGTCGATTCTACATAATATAGGTACCCCACTGGATTATATCAACAATTACAAATTGCACTATAATAGGACGGACATCTATCGTAACGTGTTTTATGTAAACCACGTCATCAAAAAATAAAAGTCACGACCACAATCATTATAAGCCACTTTAAACATAGCGACAAAATAGTCACAAACTCACGTCGTTCAAATACAACAATCAGTATCACCAATAGATTTAAATAAAGACTTCAAAATTATTATGTACGAAATGAATATTTTCAAGTCACCTTTTTATTTAGTGGTAGGGCCACCGTCTCCAAGACGAATCTGTAGAACGAAGTACAAACTGACACTTTCTTTAGACAACACTTGAGTTGAAATGAAGTTGACAATAATAGAATTTATAACTTAGTTCAAGAGAGGCTTTAGCTTGACAAGTCACAATTTACAACGTAATTTCAGTAAGGTTGGTTGGAGCAGGGAGGCATAAGTAGTATATCGAAATAGCCCGATTGACTGCTGTGCCTACTGCAGATTGTACTATGTTCGATTTCCAACTAATACTTACTACTCGTATGGCTTGCATATTTTATAATTAACTGGCATCTGCCCGCGACTTCGTCCGCGTGAAATTAGATACTTTTTTTAACAGAAAATACACTCCCGAACTCCTTAGTGAAGTTCCAAAAATTACTCCCGACATAGGTACAACCTCGCAAATTTTACCTCAAACAAGACGGCCCATTTCAACACATTCAGCATGTATTTACCGAACAAAATTTAAGTTTTACGCCCACCTCACATTATTCACACCACAGGCTTAGTTCATAAAGTGATTATTTGCCAGTTGCTGAACGCAACAATGTCCACGCCGACTCGCGGACACAAAGGTCCTGTCTATCTATCCGTATCGTCATTTATCATCGGTATTGATAGCCGACGTCTACACCCGGGTGGAGCATGAATTTGCCTATTGAATTCAATGTTGTTGCTGAAATGAAGGCAAGAGTAAATGGTTTAGATGGAGATTTCTATTGAAAAGAAAATAAAGAATAACGTTTATTTGGACATAGTTCGTGAAACATAAAATACAAATAACAAAACAAAAAAGTGAAAATAATGTTATAACTACAATAGTGTGTGCCTCAAGGCTGCGCCAAAAAGGTTAATTTTAGTAATGCCAGTGCCAATGCCCTGACGCAGGTTTTCTGATGAATGAAAAATTGTAACATCATTGCTTGTAAATCTTAAGGTTTTTAATTGTTATAAAAGTTTGTAATTAGATTCCTATTTAATTGTCTACTTAAGAGTTGGAGTTACATAAATACCTTGGAATGGCGTTCGAACACGTGTAACGTTTTAGTGAACGTAAAGCATGAACGAACAAAAACATGGTGAACACGAACATCGAACACTTTGTTCACATTTGCGTACCACTAACGAACATAGCACTGTGTTCCAATATGTTCGTGTTCACCATGTCTTGTTCGTTCGTGCGTACATGGCTTTACACGTGTTCGAACGCCATTCCGCCCGCACTGGGCCTACCACGGTTACGGTCGACTCTCTCAAATAGACATGACGCTTGATTCCCAGCAGAATGAGTATTATCTTGTGTATCATGTTGTGTTGACTGGCAGTGTCTATTTTCAATAAACTGGATGTAGAAAGCTGTGTATAAAAACGGTTACACCAAGTAACGCTACTTGATAGAATTTTAAAACCAACGAATTATGAGATGACGATGAATGAGATGAAGGAAGGAAGTGGGCTGGGTTGAGCTAATCTAAACATCTTTAAAAATAAACAAAATTGAAGTGTCTATTTGTAATGTCAAAACAACAGCTTTTTAATAAATGCATATGAAAGTACAATATACGATACTTAAACAATGTTTATCAATGATTTCAAAAGTAATATATATGTTAATGTTTTTCATCATTTTTGTCTGTTTGTTTGTTCCGGTTAATCTCCGTAAGACAGATTTTGACGGGACAATTACTAGCAGGTAGCTATTGTTATAAAGAATAAAGTATGTTACTTTTATTTTAGAAAAAGAATAAGGTACTTACTGCGCAAAAAAAATAATACCCATAACCACGCGGGCGAAGCCACGGGCAGAAGCTAGTAAAACTTATAATTGAACAGTGGTTATTCTGACTTTATAACTAAACGTTTCTAATAAACTTTTACACCCCATATAAAAAAACTACTATTTACATTGTACGCCATAAATTCATGTCCACTGCACATCCGACACTTTACGTACAATGTAATTTATTATCACACGTAGGTAATGTAATGCCTAGTAATATGCAGCGCTTGTTCCTACAGGCAGGGAAAGGGAGCATAATTTATGTTCAATACTGAGTCTGGAGACAGTACGCCATTGTCTGTGATAACTTTATTACTTGAGAAAGGCGATAAAGGCGTCCTTGGAGATGGTTAAAATCTCTTGGCGTGTTAAAAATTAAGCCAATACAAGCGACAAAGTGTGTGTGCGTGTGTACGTCTATTGGTTGGGTCCCAAAAGAAAGAGAGAGAAAGAGAGAGAGTGAGAGAGATTTTTATTGTACAAGGTGAGTTTTGAGCAGGGAGGGAAGAGATGGATTTGTAAGTCATTTATTAAACTAGGCTGAGAATCAGCACATTTCGAACATCAAAATTACATAAGACAGTCCCCCAAAACGCCCGCCCTTCATCACTTCCTAGTGCTTTAGCTGGGAAGAAGTGGCGCAACAAACTCCCCAGCAGCATAATATACCTATCTTCCTACTTGAATTGGTAGTTAATCAATGTAGGTAGCTATCTTAAGGTACCTAGTAATAATTTTTTTTAAACTTAGGCACTCTGTAAATTCATTATACAATGATATAAATAGCTAAGTTTACAGTATTTACCAATAACAAATTATTCTCTTTCAATATTTTCCGAAGCTATTAACCCACACTATTCATATCTAGCACGAAGAACCTACACTTTTACTACTATTGTGTAGTAGATACAGACTATAAACCTATTCCTTTCTGTACAAAATCGGCCAATTTCCGTGTTCCCAAGATATTGCAATAAGTGACAGAATTATAGCAATATCCTCTACAGATCGCAATTTGCGACCCATTGGGGAACCCTAAATTCGGGAAGCATTAAAATAAAATAATAAGACTTTTTTTTCAAATCCATTCTGAATTCGATGCCATCTATATTAAAGAACTTGTTACTAATTGGGGACCATATCTACTGAAAATGATATACCAACATCTTCGAGAACCTGAGAAGGTTCACCACCGTATTGATTACAAGCTAGTGGCGCCATCTGCTCACGGTAATATAAATGTCGTAAGTAGAGCAAGTTGTTGTGTTGGATCCAGTTCAGTTTGATTTAGACAGATGTCGCTATCTATAATAATATCGATAAAACTGGAGTTCAGAGATAAGAAAGTAATTCCATCACTGTACTTGTACTAATATTGTAATCACTGTGTCCTTACGATTGATTGATGAGTTAGGACGGTTTCATCAATATGTTTTGTTTCAAAGTTTTGATTTTCCTATTAGGTATGAGAGAGACGCAAAGTTCATGAAGCTTACCGGTAATCTGGCAGAAACTCTAGGTAAGTAGAAATAATAAGTGAACATATTAAAGAAATTTGACAGATTGTAATAGCTTGATGTGCTGGCGTCTGTACATCATTGGAAGGTCAATGTGAGTTTTTATAAGTAGGTACTCTAAAATTTCTAATGATGTTAAATATTTTCCGTAAATAATTGGGCCTACGTCTGGTATACCCTACTAAGCAGTCAGCATCGCTACCAACGTTGCTGTCTTGCTAATCTTTGATCGCTCGTCCCGACACGATACCTACGTTAGCAGTTTTAATGTGATAATTCATATTGCACAACATTTCTTTATTTTCCTATTTCACCCCTAAAGGAAAATGGGGTGATAAATTAATAACACGAGGTAGTTCACGTTGCAATGTCTTTCCGAAAGGGAGACCAACCCCAACCTCCATATTGTAACGGTTATTTCCATGAGTCACGTGGCAAACGTGGTCTTGCGAAACTTGATTTATTAAAGTTTCCCTTCTTTTAGAACATTTTGGAAATTTTTCTCTATTAAAACAGCTTTTTGATTTTTAATAAATTATTTTGCCGATGCCTAAAAAACCAATTGACTCTTTCACAACGTAAAGTGTCTTTTTGGTAATACACGTTACTTATATGTGTGGTGACTATCAAAAAACGAGAGACCTCTTTGATCATTCATGGGCGGTCACTGAAAAACTCATGTTCAACAGATATCTTTAGCAGATTAATAAATGAAAACTCTAAAACCCGTGAATCGGCAAACGTAAGGTAGGACGCCCTCAGGCTAGGTGGATTAACGATCTTTGCAGGGTGGCTGGTAGCAGCTGGATGAGAGTTGCTGAGAATTAAGTTGAATAGCGTGCAATTGGAGAGGTCTACGCCCAGCAGTGGACTGCTGTAAGCTGATGATAATGAGGACTCTAAAACAATTATCAACGTCATTTTACTCTCTGTAAGTCTGTGGTTTGTAGTCATGGTTGTACTATACGAGCATTGCTGAATTCATGAATGAGAAAACAGCTGTTCTATACATTCTGAATTAATTCAAACATGTGCCAAATCGATCAAAGTATTGTTCTCTCAATAAAATTTGTTAAAATCCATGAATAGTTAACCGCTTTTCCTATAACTTAAATAATCTAACTTTAATAACTAAACTTGTTACAGGCTAAACTTGGTGTCCTCTATCCGAAGAAGTTGGAATAACAAACGAGATAGCTAATCGCAACTTGATAAAGTATTGTTCCAAAGAGAAATGTTACTTGTTTACGCAACCACAAATGTAAGTAAGTAGGTAAGTTATTGAAATAATCTTTGAAATTTTTATAAGCCCGATCACGTGCTGAAAGTTCAAAAAACATCAGGAAGCTGAACGTTGTTTTATAAACTGCGAAACAGTCCTGAAAGAGTGGTATGTACCCTACACATAGACCAAAGAACTTTTTGGTAAATAATGTGTCAGAAGTGTCGATTAGGTTCATTTTGCTGTCATTAAGTATGTCCTCATCTTTCTTTACAGAAGACTGGTGTGAAATCCAAACCACCCTGACCATATACTTAGTACAGTCACATTCAAAATTACCTGCGTAGTTGGTCGCAGGGCGCTTGCGCGGCGTGATCGACCCATGGCTTCGCCGACTTGCTCTCATTCGCCCGGTATCTACCAAATCGGTGAGTACGCAAAACATTTACCCGTGTACGGACTATGTGATCAAATTCCATTAAAAAGACGCTTAAAAAGGAGTGCATGTATCTTGCGGTGGCGCTAATCATAATTATAGCAAGTTTGGTCAGATTACATGTAAGTCATTTTTAAATATTAACCTGAGTTCTGCTCTTTGCTTGCACTCTATTACTGGTTTTCTTTCACTGAAGTTCAAGGCACGCATAATCTTCTTACTTCCAATGGTACTTTGTTGCTGTCATTGATTTCTGCTTATCATTTTCGCACCTACTGATCGCAAAACGTCAAGCCACGCAATAAACCGCAAGTTAAATGTTGTAATACGTCACGAGGTGTGTCATTGGTAAGGTTAGATAAACTTAAATAGGTCTACTTTAGTGACTGATACTGAAAATGGAACTTCCTGATGTCCATTCCATAAATAGATATTTAAATATGGATTTGGATTTTAGTGACTTTAAAATTGTTAGGTATTTACATGCTGTGTTTAGAAAAAACAATCAGTTTACATGATTCACTTAGCAGTAAACGAACCACATGTTGCATGCCACCGTATGCCACGTTGACGTACCTTATCATGGCATGCGCACTACGCCTTTGCATCGTGCATTTTGCACCGACTGTACAGTGCCTAACGCTTCAGGGATTATAGGCGAGTTGTACAAATAACAGAGCAATTTATTGGATTTTTCAAATTTTAAAATATCTGGGTACTTAAGTCTTCGTACTTAAAAAAATCAAAATGGCTACCTAGATATTGTCCCCGAGTGTGTTAAGCAAGCTTAAAAAGTTCGGTAACAATAGAAAAAGTAATTGTGTCTTATTAGTGTTAAAACACTGATGAGACTTTTAAATCTTATTCGAATCACATCTGTCATCCTTTGTCACTTTCATGAAAATGTCAATAACACGGCAAATTGTCGTATCTATTGTTTCTATTTTTGTATGATATCGGCTGTAGATACCTACCTATGTTGTTTTCTGGTTTCCAACAGTATTGTTACATGATTGTCAAAAAAACGCCTCATTTCTATTGAAATAGAGTTAATTACAGCTCACTAAAACTATGTTGACACTCTCCTACTGTAAAATACGCGATTTACATGTTACTGAAAGCCTTCGCCTGACCGCCACGTCACAAGTCACATTTTCGAGCCATCTATCACGATTTTTGGCAGATTATTATTATTGTTGTTACATACCTAACTTTGAGAAAGAAAAACATTTTATATGATTTATTCCGGTCTTGTAAATACAAACAATAAAAAAGAACATTTAATGTAACTAAATCACGTATTACATGTCTACATCCACTATACATTGAAAACAAAGCAAGAGTGAACAGGCATCTTCTGGGCACGCTCGTTCCAGCATAGACCTCTTCCGTCGCATTCCATCAGGCGTGGTCGAGGCCAGACCCTTCATCATCATCATTATCATTTCAGCCGAAAGTCGTCCACTGCTAGACATAGGCCTACCCCAAGCACCTCCATTTCGACCGATTTTGTGCTTCTCGCATCCAACCAGTTCCTGCGGCCTCCACAAGGTCGTCGGTCCACCTTGTGGGAGGCCTTCCGACGCTACGTTTTCCGGTACGCGGTCGACACTCCAGAAAAATTCGGTCCCATCAGCCATCTGTTCTGCGAGCAATGTGCCCTGCCCACTGCCACTTAAGTTTGGCAATTCTTCGGGCAATGTCGGTTAAATTAATTCTCCAATATTAAATATTTACTAACAACGAATAACAAGACTCATGCAGTAAACGCTTGCCCTAGGCCCTTCATTTTAGAAAAACGGTCTCAAGGTCGCGTCTGCGCCCTGTGCTCAGGCTAGTTGCAAACAATTTTGGACCCTATTTGATAGACGTTAAGTTCAATATTGCGTGAACATTATTTACCTCACTAACCAAGTTTGAATCGAGCACTGAAGCGTGAACTACGTCATCAAGTGCAACCCACGCGTTGCTATAAATTAAGATATTAAGATATTTCATTAAGTAGTTATTCAAAAGGGTTGTATGAACTTAGAGGGTTGTATTGATGATTTTAATGATTATAAATGTTACGGTCGCGAATCATATTGAAAAAACGTAAGAAAATTTGGGCTACCCAGGCTTTTTCCCCTTAAGTGAAAACAGAGAAATGTTAGTACGTAACATGTTTTGACATGTCTATACTGTTTTCATATGAGAACACGGTACAAGCTAATTGTTTTTAAAAGAGTAACCGCAGAGTTTTCTTGCCGGCTCTTGTCTATCGGTAACGACCAATTGGAACCGTGTACCTAGGTTCTGACGTTACATAAGTGTCCAAGTAGGCTTAGGTAAAATCAAAAAACGAGTGCAAAAAATTGCTTAACGAAGCCGAGAGCCACCCACTTGTTCTTCCCGTTATTATGCTATTTATTTTATAATGAACAATAACAGGGCACCTTCTAGGTTACGGAGATATTAAAGCTCAAGATTCAACTTTTTAAAAAACAAATCTCTTAAAGGATGACTTCGTTGTTCGTCTGTCTGTCTCTCAGTCTATTAATACCCAGGAACACGTGGAGTTATTAAATTGAAATTATTATCAAATACGTAGGTTTACGGCCTCTTAGAGCTTTATAAAAGTCAAACCCCAACAATCACTGTACCATTACATGCACCGATAAGCACAATGTTTTGCGATAGTAAACACTGATTTCACTCCTAAAATAAAAGTCGTTTCCCAGCACAAAGTTTTGCTCTAATGTGAGGTCTTTTTACACCCTAGAGAAAATAATACATTTTCAAATAGCATACATAAATATTCCGTCAAAACGAGCTAAACAACAAGTCATTTTCAGTCCGATCGAACGTACTCGTAGACTTGATTACACGCGTAGGCGGCGTAGCGCTACGTCAAGTGCTACGATAAAATTAGGATACGTTCATTTGTTCCATTTGTAAATAAAGATGACTGTCTTATTTTTTGAAGATTCCGTACCCAAAGGGTAAAAATGGGACCCTCTTACTAAGACTCCAGACCAGGCTATAATCTCATGAACCGTGATAGCTAGACAGTAGAAATTTTTGAAATCCACAGAATGTGTATTTCTGTTGCCACTATAACAACAAATACTAAAAACAGAATAAAATAGATATTTAAGGGGGGCTCCCATACAACAAACGTGATTTTTTGCCGTTATTTTAAATGTAATGTTAAATATTGTTGGTGTTACGTGTAATTTAATCTTTATATATTTTTAAACATCGAAACGGTCATATCCCTTAAGGTGACCTTGTTTTCTTGGTGTAGTAGTATTATAGAGCTGTTATACTAAAACAATGACGTCATACTATTGTTGTTTTGAACGTTTGGCCAATAAATCTTAGGATGTAATATTATTAGAACTTTTACATTATTAAAAGGATCTTTATTGTGCTTTCCATGGCCATAGGATAAAATGATGAAACATTTTTATTTTTTTGTAAATTGATTTTAACAAACACTTTTACAAGTCACATTATATTTTAAAACCGGTCTAAACCCGGTCGTCGTTTCCTATCCGACTATTTTGAAAAGAATGACCGAAAACAACTCACAGGTACCTTTTAAAGTCCGGACATTATCTTGATAACTAGTCATTATAACTAACTTGATAATCTGTACTAATAATAAAGCCGAAGAGTTTGTTTGTTTGAACGCGCTAATCTCTGGAACTACCAATTGGATTTAAAAGATATTTTGGTATTTGATAGCCCAATTCTTGAGGAAGATTTTGGGAAGATTCTATTTAACATCACGCTATTACCTTTAGGAGCCGAGCGAGGCAGGTGAAACCGTGAGGCGCAACTAGTAATAGCTAAACCTAACTGTTATCATTTGAGACAAAACTGTTGGTTATTCGCTGGTTTACTTCGTTTTCATCGGAGAGCGATGGTGGAATTTTAGGAGTTGTTTTAATAATAATTCAAATCATGTCGAAAGTATTTAAAAATCACGTTTTATTCATGCGGAACAATACGACTTTCATTAAAACTGGTTAATTTTTGTAAAATCCTTTTTGGTGCAAATAATTGTCTTACTTTCATATTTCTATGTTCAGTGATTTGTGCTATGCGTTATTCAGTGTGGCGATTAGGTTTTCACATTAATTGAAACCAAATATTCTACATTACGTATTTTAAACAAAATTAAAATAATTAACATTCTAACCGTGGGACCACTTTTTTCGTTTTACTAATTTAACAATATTAAAATTTATTTGTGATTATTTGGTAAAAATACCATAATAATATTCTTTTCACTTCTCATGCTCTAAAAGTTCGTCTTTATGTTGTGCGTAGGCGACATAAAGTCGCTTTTTATGCTCTAGTGCATGAATAATTTTTTTTCTAAGACTAAGATAATTAGGCCCGACAGCCACACGCACAATAAAACGTCGCAGATTAAAGTCGTTATTTTATTTCATTTGCTTTAATTTATATTCCTTCCGTGTTTTCTAAACGCAAAGAAACGAGTTATTTTTTTTATTTTAACTGACTGACCAACTTGTAATAACCGCTGCACTATTTAATGTGATCACCTAATTGTGACCCCTGTATGTCACTTAGTCAGTTAGTGAGGAAACTACGTATAACAGGTAGGGTCGTAACTCGTACGTTCAAATTCATGTTGCAATTTTATAGCGACAATCAATGTCAAAAACATGGCATATCATGACGTGTTTCACAAATAAATTATCTTTATGTAAAACTTGTCAAAACTGTTGGTTAATTAGGGATTTCTAGACAGATTGAGACTGAAATTATCATGCGAACGTTCTACAAAATCGCCCATCTGTTATAAACGCCGTATGGCACCGCTCTTAAACAGTTATGTTATGCTAATGTTCATAATAACCAAAACTGCGAAATAATAATTAAAATTAGTCCTATCAATATTACATTACCCAGATATTAGGCTTCCACTCGGTCACGCGCCTGCGCTCTGTCCACAAGCCTCTTACATAATAACAAACAAAACTGAATTTTATGTGAAAGCATTAAGGTTCAATATAGAACGTTCACGTCAAACGCATCCTCATTTTCATCCCCTTGCACTGAGTCGGCTAGCCCGTGCAATAGTTCCGCGCGCTACTCCGGCCTGTACGGACCCTGTACCCGATAAATAAAACGAAACCTTATTTTCTAAGAAATTAAGCTCAAATCAGATCGCTATCTCGGGAACCCAGGAGTAAAATCATTTTTTTAATGTTGCATTGGGAGTTAATGGAGGAGTTCTCTCCTCCTGTTAATTATTGGAAACATAAATTAACTCAACTCCTTGTCGTGTCATTTCTGGTCGGTATTTCCGTTGCTTTGAAAATATTGTTTTATGTTGTGAATAAAATGCAACATTTTCTCATTGCCAATATGAATTGGCAGTATTAATTTAAAAAAAAAAAACACATTAAACTTTGCCGTTTATTATAATAACTGTCCCTATTACTTTCTTAAAATGTGTATCCATTATCTTAAATCGCGTAAGATTCATAACGATACTAATGCGGACAACGAACATCGGTAAGTAATTGTTATCTAAATACTAGCAGCGCCCCGCGGTTTCACCCGCGTTAGTTTCAATCTCGTAGGAATATCGGGGTAAAAAGTATCCTATGTATTGATTCTGGTTATCACACTTCACACACACACTGCTCTCAAAACGGTAAAGGAAAACGTCATGAGGAGACCGGCATGTCCTAGAAGCAACAATTCGAAGACAGATATCTACCAATCCGCACTGGGCCCGCGTGGTAGATTATAGCTCACTCCCTCAAGAAGAGAGGTGTCAAAGCAGAGGGAACATTATAAGCTGATTATGCAGCTTAGCACAGATGCGCCTCTGTCAAATTTATAACACGAAAAACGATTTCTTTTATGAATTTCAAAACTTTAGTGATAGGTACAAAGATACTCAGAAAAGGCTCTTGTAATGATATAATTTTGTAGGTATAATGCATTTCCCTCTGTTTTACTTATGTCTACATATAGTGTTCTGTGATATTCCTTCATTTCTGATCAGCATATTAATTTTCAAAAACACAAATTAAGTTTATGCGACATCTAGCATTGCCTAGACCCCAAGCAGAGCTATAATTAGGCTTCTATCGTACTGTGGCTCGCGCCTGCGCGTTGCACAAAGGCATCTATCACGCTAGCACACAATATTGAACTTAATGAATAACGTTTAAAGTTTAGAATAGCAGGACCGCTTTTTCGATGCGTTTTCAGGCTTCAAAATGAAGCCTTCTGCACTGAACACCACGTCAGGCGTGCAACAGTGCCGCGTCGGCGTCCGGTTTGTGAAGTCGTAATAAACAATAATAGACTTTAACAAACAGTAAATAAAATATTTTATTTTTTTACACAGTCCGCCGTAAAATAGTCCAGTCATAGTCAGTCATCAAAGATTTTGTTTCGCAATTTCATTTGCAAAAAGTTTTGATCGATTTTCCCATTTTCTCCATCAATCATTTCTAAGAAATCGAATCAATGTATTTAGCTCTTTGCCTCATCATCATCATAGCAAGCTTGATCAGGATTCATGTAAGTAATATTTCATAAGCTTCAAGAAATAGTATGTTTTATATGCATGATATTTCTTGAAAATACTCTTACATAACATCAATCTATCGGTTCTTATTTCTTGCAAACACAACACGAGGCGTTGCGTTTTTGACGTCATTTTCACATTCTAATCTCGCAAGTAGTATAAAAACAAAGCTTCATCCGCAAGCAATAAAGCTCAAAATAGACCGGTTTATGTAAATGAGCATCCACTTACCACGCTTCTGGAAGAAGCCTGTTGCGCTTTGAGATTTCGTGTAGTCTTTTGTTTTTCTCAAATACTTATAAGTTGACATAGATAAATAACAAGGAAAATGTCTACTTACGCTCATTTGTTTTTTATTTAATAGGGTCATGTAATGAAAATATATTTTTGTGTTAGTTTGTTTTAATTTACTCAAACATGTATAGTCCTTCCTTTTTCTTTATAATAGCTTTTAAACTTTTTCTATTCTATTATCTTATTGGTTTTATAGAAATATATTAATACATTTTGATTTTGCAATGAAAAATATCCAATCTTTAAATGTTACGCAATGACATACGAACACATGAAACCTTCCATCAAGCTAGCCATAAATCAATATTTCCCTCGGGTTCCTATTAGAGCTCAGACAGAGCTCTATATTATTTATTAATCGACTGCAGTGCACGCCTGCGCGTTGCACAGATGCCTCTAACGTCATAGCAAATAATTCTCGACTCTGTGTGGAAGCTTTAAGGTTCAATATACAGCACTTGATAAATGCGTTTTCAGGCTTGTGTAGGAAGCTTCGATACTACGCGGCAATACGACCTTCACGGCGACATTTAACAGCTTCGGGGTGCTTTCTGTTGTTGTAAAACCGATTTGAAAACCGACAACACAGACTAAAATATTTTGATTACTTCGAGTACTTTATATATTTCAAACTTTCACGAAGCGTGTCATGTCAATTTCACAAAAATTGTGCGTCATAAAAGATACTCCCGATTCTCTTAAATTGATAATAATAGTCTTAACATTTTATTATTTACGTTTTTTTATTGTCACTTTTTAATCCTTGTTTATGATATACATATTTTGCAATCAGTCTAATATATTCTACTAGCACTTTGCCCGCGACTTCGTCCGCGTGGGTTTCGTACTTTCCTCTGAAAAATTCGAAGGCTGATTTTTCAAACGATAGATAATTTTTATTGACATCTGACAGTTTTTGTATGAACATCTAAAAATAGGAAACAGTATGTATCCAGAAATATGCGGGTTAATGGCTATAACAAAACAATTAAGTTTTTATAATATTTCTTTATAGACTACATTCTTGGTCGTTCTGGAGGGTGTTACCAATATTACCAGGCTGCAAGATGAGCTCACACGAGAGCATGCTACGTAGAACTGACCATGGGAGAAACAGGGCTGCACATTATATTTTAAAACCGGTCTAAACCCGGTCGTCGTTTCCTATCCGACTATTTTGAAAAGAATGACCGAAAACAACTCACAGGTACCTTTTAAAGTCCGGACATTATCTTGATAACTAGTCATTATAACTAACTTGATAATCTGTACTAATAATAAAGCCGAAGAGTTTGTTTGTTTGAACGCGCTAATCTCTGGAACTACCAATTGGATTTAAAAGATATTTTGGTATTTGATAGCCCAATTCTTGAGGAAGATTTTGGGAAGATTCTATTTAACATCACGCTATTACCTTTAGGAGCCGAGCGAGGCAGGTGAAACCGTGAGGCGCAACTAGTAATAGCTAAACCTAACTGTTATCATTTGAGACAAAACTGTTGGTTATTCGCTGGTTTACTTCGTTTTCATCGGAGAGCGATGGTGGAATTTTAGGAGTTGTTTTAATAATAATTCAAATCATGTCGAAAGTATTTAAAAATCACGTTTTATTCATGCGGAACAATACGACTTTCATTAAAACTGGTTAATTTTTGTAAAATCCTTTTTGGTGCAAATAATTGTCTTACTTTCATATTTCTATGTTCAGTGATTTGTGCTATGCGTTATTCAGTGTGGCGATTAGGTTTTCACATTAATTGAAACCAAATATTCTACATTACGTATTTTAAACAAAATTAAAATAATTAACATTCTAACCGTGGGACCACTTTTTTCGTTTTACTAATTTAACAATATTAAAATTTATTTGTGATTATTTGGTAAAAATACCATAATAATATTCTTTTCACTTCTCATGCTCTAAAAGTTCGTCTTTATGTTGTGCGTAGGCGACATAAAGTCGCTTTTTATGCTCTAGTGCATGAATAATTTTTTTTCTAAGACTAAGATAATTAGGCCCGACAGCCACACGCACAATAAAACGTCGCAGATTAAAGTCGTTATTTTATTTCATTTGCTTTAATTTATATTCCTTCCGTGTTTTCTAAACGCAAAGAAACGAGTTATTTTTTTTATTTTAACTGACTGACCAACTTGTAATAACCGCTGCACTATTTAATGTGATCACCTAATTGTGACCCCTGTATGTCACTTAGTCAGTTAGTGAGGAAACTACGTATAACAGGTAGGGTCGTAACTCGTACGTTCAAATTCATGTTGCAATTTTATAGCGACAATCAATGTCAAAAACATGGCATATCATGACGTGTTTCACAAATAAATTATCTTTATGTAAAACTTGTCAAAACTGTTGGTTAATTAGGGATTTCTAGACAGATTGAGACTGAAATTATCATGCGAACGTTCTACAAAATCGCCCATCTGTTATAAACGCCGTATGGCACCGCTCTTAAACAGTTATGTTATGCTAATGTTCATAATAACCAAAACTGCGAAATAATAATTAAAATTAGTCCTATCAATATTACATTACCCAGATATTAGGCTTCCACTCGGTCACGCGCCTGCGCTCTGTCCACAAGCCTCTTACATAATAACAAACAAAACTGAATTTTATGTGAAAGCATTAAGGTTCAATATAGAACGTTCACGTCAAACGCATCCTCATTTTCATCCCCTTGCACTGAGTCGGCTAGCCCGTGCAATAGTTCCGCGCGCTACTCCGGCCTGTACGGACCCTGTACCCGATAAATAAAACGAAACCTTATTTTCTAAGAAATTAAGCTCAAATCAGATCGCTATCTCGGGAACCCAGGAGTAAAATCATTTTTTTAATGTTGCATTGGGAGTTAATGGAGGAGTTCTCTCCTCCTGTTAATTATTGGAAACATAAATTAACTCAACTCCTTGTCGTGTCATTTCTGGTCGGTATTTCCGTTGCTTTGAAAATATTGTTTTATGTTGTGAATAAAATGCAACATTTTCTCATTGCCAATATGAATTGGCAGTATTAATTTAAAAAAAAAAAACACATTAAACTTTGCCGTTTATTATAATAACTGTCCCTATTACTTTCTTAAAATGTGTATCCATTATCTTAAATCGCGTAAGATTCATAACGATACTAATGCGGACAACGAACATCGGTAAGTAATTGTTATCTAAATACTAGCAGCGCCCCGCGGTTTCACCCGCGTTAGTTTCAATCTCGTAGGAATATCGGGGTAAAAAGTATCCTATGTATTGATTCTGGTTATCACACTTCACACACACACTGCTCTCAAAACGGTAAAGGAAAACGTCATGAGGAGACCGGCATGTCCTAGAAGCAACAATTCGAAGACAGATATCTACCAATCCGCACTGGGCCCGCGTGGTAGATTATAGCTCACTCCCTCAAGAAGAGAGGTGTCAAAGCAGAGGGAACATTATAAGCTGATTATGCAGCTTAGCACAGATGCGCCTCTGTCAAATTTATAACACGAAAAACGATTTCTTTTATGAATTTCAAAACTTTAGTGATAGGTACAAAGATACTCAGAAAAGGCTCTTGTAATGATATAATTTTGTAGGTATAATGCATTTCCCTCTGTTTTACTTATGTCTACATATAGTGTTCTGTGATATTCCTTCATTTCTGATCAGCATATTAATTTTCAAAAACACAAATTAAGTTTATGCGACATCTAGCATTGCCTAGACCCCAAGCAGAGCTATAATTAGGCTTCTATCGTACTGTGGCTCGCGCCTGCGCGTTGCACAAAGGCATCTATCACGCTAGCACACAATATTGAACTTAATGAATAACGTTTAAAGTTTAGAATAGCAGGACCGCTTTTTCGATGCGTTTTCAGGCTTCAAAATGAAGCCTTCTGCACTGAACACCACGTCAGGCGTGCAACAGTGCCGCGTCGGCGTCCGGTTTGTGAAGTCGTAATAAACAATAATAGACTTTAACAAACAGTAAATAAAATATTTTATTTTTTTACACAGTCCGCCGTAAAATAGTCCAGTCATAGTCAGTCATCAAAGATTTTGTTTCGCAATTTCATTTGCAAAAAGTTTTGATCGATTTTCCCATTTTCTCCATCAATCATTTCTAAGAAATCGAATCAATGTATTTAGCTCTTTGCCTCATCATCATCATAGCAAGCTTGATCAGGATTCATGTAAGTAATATTTCATAAGCTTCAAGAAATAGTATGTTTTATATGCATGATATTTCTTGAAAATACTCTTACATAACATCAATCTATCGGTTCTTATTTCTTGCAAACACAACACGAGGCGTTGCGTTTTTGACGTCATTTTCACATTCTAATCTCGCAAGTAGTATAAAAACAAAGCTTCATCCGCAAGCAATAAAGCTCAAAATAGACCGGTTTATGTAAATGAGCATCCACTTACCACGCTTCTGGAAGAAGCCTGTTGCGCTTTGAGATTTCGTGTAGTCTTTTGTTTTTCTCAAATACTTATAAGTTGACATAGATAAATAACAAGGAAAATGTCTACTTACGCTCATTTGTTTTTTATTTAATAGGGTCATGTAATGAAAATATATTTTTGTGTTAGTTTGTTTTAATTTACTCAAACATGTATAGTCCTTCCTTTTTCTTTATAATAGCTTTTAAACTTTTTCTATTCTATTATCTTATTGGTTTTATAGAAATATATTAATACATTTTGATTTTGCAATGAAAAATATCCAATCTTTAAATGTTACGCAATGACATACGAACACAATCATGAAACCTTCCATCAAGCTAGCCATAAATCAATATTTCCCTCGGGTTCCTATTAGAGCTCAGACAGAGCTCTATATTATTTATTAATCGACTGCAGTGCACGCCTGCGCGTTGCACAGATGCCTCTAACGTCATAGCAAATAATTCTCGACTCTGTGTGGAAGCTTTAAGGTTCAATATACAGCACTTGATAAATGCGTTTTCAGGCTTGTGTAGGAAGCTTCGATACTACGCGGCAATACGACCTTCACGGCGACATTTAACAGCTTCGGGGTGCTTTCTGTTGTTGTAAAACCGATTTGAAAACCGACAACACAGACTAAAATATTTTGATTACTTCGAGTACTTTATATATTTCAAACTTTCACGAAGCGTGTCATGTCAATTTCACAAAAATTGTGCGTCATAAAAGATACTCCCGATTCTCTTAAATTGATAATAATAGTCTTAACATTTTATTATTTACGTTTTTTTATTGTCACTTTTTAATCCTTGTTTATGATATACATATTTTGCAATCAGTCTAATATATTCTACTAGCACTTTGCCCGCGACTTCGTCCGCGTGGGTTTCGTACTTTCCTCTGAAAAATTCGAAGGCTGATTTTTCAAACGATAGATAATTTTTATTGACATCTGACAGTTTTTGTATGAACATCTAAAAATAGGAAACAGTATGTATCCAGAAATATGCGGGTTAATGGCTATAACAAAACAATTAAGTTTTTATAATATTTCTTTATAGACTACATTCTTGGTCGTTCTGGAGGGTGTTACCAATATTACCAGGCTGCAAGATGAGCTCACACGAGAGCATGCTACGTAGAACTGACCATGGGAGAAACAGGGCTGTCGCAAGTCAACTCCTGCAAATTTAAGGGTTTGACCCTGTGATTTATTTATAGTCATCGCAAAGCAAACTTTTAAAGGGAACTGAAGTCTTTTGAATTCGAAAGGGAGATCGTTCGGGATTAATGGAATACGTGGAATGAAGACTGTTTCTCCCTGGGAAGACCCAGTTAAAATGGTAGCTTCAACAATATTACGATGCAAAGCTTTTACTTGTAGCCTAGTACCGTTGCATAGTTTTGGGGGTTTCAAATTTCTAAGTAACATCACAGGTGTGCCCTCGCGCATTGTTAGTTTATGATATGGAAGTCCGGCTGGATTAATAGTGTTCAGAAACTGAACCGGATAATGGACTGCTTCGTCTGTATTTACCACCGTGTCTATTGAATTATATACCATTTCTGTGCTGTCAAATGATTTCAGCAAAATATCATTAATTACTGCTGCTTGGTCATTTTTAGGTGTCATTATAGCTCTTTCACGTAGCCATTCTAAAGGCTTGTCCTTTATTTGAGATACATCTGGATATTTTTTTTCTATAAGGTCTTCGACTGTAGTTACTACACTACATAATTCATCTGTTATAGCTATCAACCCGTCTGTTTCTGTACAAAGTAAACACTTTTATGCTACGTAGACTTCCGAAAAGTACTGAAAATTGATTCCTATAAATATATTTTTACATTGAATAAAATTGATTAGGATCGTGATGGCAGGTAGCGCCATCAAAATCACCACTCCTCAACTTATAATCGATGCACTTTGAAAACTTTAAATTCGCATATCTTTTGATTGGAAAACCAAATGTTACATTGTGTTTTATTATGACTGTAATTTTATGTAGATATGTATTCGTTAGTACCATTCTGGCCCAATAGATGTCGTTGCATGTATCTAAATTCTTCTATACAAATTTTCACACCCTCTCAACCCCTCTCAGGAGGTAATTTGGAAAAACAAAAAATGTCAAACTTCATAATTTACTTAGATAGATGTTCGTGCCAAGTTTCATGTTTATTAACACAAGTAATAAGATTTTCCATACAAACAAAATTCCCCCTTTTCACCCCCTTAAAGGTTAAATTTCCAAAAACCCCTTCTTAGTGCTCCCCTACGCTATAATAGGAAGCCGTGTGCAAAATTTCACATTCCCAGCCCCAGTAGTTTCGGCTGTACGTTGATATGTCAGTCAGTCAGTTCTCCTTTTATATATATAGATTACAACTGTGTTCATAAAACCGATAATAAGGTCTAAAATATTTTTATTGCATTATTTACTTCCTTAATTATTTCAAACTAATAACGCCACGTGTCACGTAAAAAAATCTGTAATTTTCATCGCAAAATATTTTTTCTCCTTTTTGGTAACCAAAGTCAAACCATTTATTTCGAGATTCAGAAGGCCATGAAAAGGCACTTTTGAATGTCAAAATTGAAATAAAATAGATCAGATTCCTATTTGCCCTTTCCAAGGTAGCTTCATATTCAGAATCATGGGCAAGAAACTCCATTATATACCTAGGTTTTTTTTTTTCACAACATTTTAATACAATAATTGTATAATTATATGTGGAATAAGGCACCTATCTGGAATAAAGTTACTTTACTACAATAAGTAGGTACAAAGTAATGGCCTCAATATTACACACATACACACATTTTTCACACACACATCACACATTTTTCATTTTATACACATTTTTCACTCAGTCTAATGATTGTAACAGTGGGCATCCACACGGTGTGTGTGTTTTTTCCATATTTTTAGAAACACAAACATTATTTTCTATCTGTCTTTGCTCTAATGTCGATATTAAAAGAAAGCAATAAATAACAGCGCTTCTTCAGTAATTAAACTTTTGGAAATAAGGGTGGATCATAATATCCTCTTTTCTAAGACAATATTAATAAACTCTGAAATTGTTTGCTGTGTTGCGAGTACATTTGTGGAGCACTCCCTGTTTTCCACGTCTTTGGCAATCGGTTTACGACTCTATTTTATTGCCATAAAGCCTAAAATTGCGGAGCGTTTATGGGCTTGCTGCACTCAGGGGTGATAACAAATGTTTGAGAAAGGTCGAGGAAAACCTTGCAAGCTTGAACCCATTATGAATTGAATTACTTAAAAGTTTTAGAAGGATAAAAGTAAGATTCATCGCGTAATACATATTATATCTACGTTACCACATCATGTACCTACGATAACTCGGCTATCGATATAATATTCACGCATTAAAAGTAGTTTCCGATCAATAATCTGACCTTTGGATACCCCACAGTCCTAGATACAGCTATATTACTTAACATCCATTGCAGTACCGCACGCCTGCGCGTTGCACAAAGGCGTCTGCGAAGAACACTCGACCTTATGAAGTGATGTTAAAGTTCATTTTAAAACGCGATCGCGCGAACGGGTCTTGTGCACAGAGCAGGCTTGTCCGAGATAATGCTCAGTAGTTTCTCCGTCAGTTTCACCTAATAATGTCGTTGCATTAAGTTGGAGAAAAAAAAAACAAGTTTAATGTGTTCGGTTTACAGTTCAGTTTTAATCACAAGTTAGTAGCGTGTTTTCGGTCACGCAAAAACTATTTTCACGGCATTGAAACCCAAATTAATGTGACATTTTCAATTTATGTATCAATGGAGCTTTACTGTATTGTGTTAAATACAAAAGTTGTTCAACACGGGGTTATATATTTTACTTTTTGCTTAGTTTTACTACTGCTGAGCTTCCTGATTAAGACACATGTGAGTATTTTTTTAAACAAAATGTTATTATAAGTTACATAATTAGCCACAGTAAGATCGATTACTATTTTCTCATAACTTAAGCAGAAAAATACCAAAGCAAGCAAAGCATGAGTGTCGTTGGTGACGAAATTAGTCAATCTGCGGGGTAGCTAATAGACTCCTAGCGAAGTACAACTTACTTCAAACGCACTCACGTAACATTTATCTATATTAACTAACTTTGTCTTAAACTTGGTCACAGCTATACATTAAAGATTTTATTTCCAAGAAATCATTTAAATTATTTAATTTTGCAATTTCTTCATTAATAATTTCAAAGAAATCAAGTCAATGTATTTAGCTCTTTTTCTAAACATCATTATAGCGAGCTTGATCAGTGAAAGAAATAGTTCATAAGGTTCAAGAAATATTTTCTATATGCGTGCGTTAATAACAGCAATTTATCGGTTCTTATTTCTTGTAAACACAACTTGCAGCGTCGCGTTTTCACGTCCTAATCTCGAAAATAGTTTAAAAATAAAGCTTCATCCGCAAGCAATAAAGCTCAAAATAGACCGGTTTAAGTAATGCCTCTACCACGCTTCTGGAAGAAGTAAGTTTCACTTTGAGATTTCGTGTAGTCTTTTATACTTATAAGATTACATTATAAAAAAGCCTACGTTCCTTTGTTGTAATGTAATGTGGATCGGATAATTCTGGGTAGGTTATGTAATGAAATTATCTTTTTTGATAGTTTGGTTTAATTTGCTTAAATATGTAGATACACACTTCTTTCTTTATAATGGAGCCAAATAAAAGTCTTGTTGAAATAAATGATTTGACTTTGACATGAAAAATATTCAAACTATAGATGTTACGCAATTATCATAATTATACGAATACATGAAACCTATCAAGCCAGCTATAAATCAATATCTCCCTCAGGCACAGACAGAGTTCTATTTATTTATTTATCCAGTGCAATGCACGCCTGCGCGTTGCACAGATGCCTCTAAAATTGAAGCACAGGATACTCGACTCTATGTGGAAGCGTTAAGGTTCAATACAGCGCGACTGATAAATGCGTTTTCAGGCTTGTGTAGAAAGCTTCGGTACTACGCGGCAACATGACCTTCACGGTAACATGTAACGGCTTCGGAGCATTTCTTTTGTTGTTACGTAATATTTTAAAACCGACAATACCTATAGATGAAAATATTTCGATTGCAGTAGGTACTTAATGGCTATTTAATTACAAACTTATCACGTCACGTGTCACGTCAAAGAAACCAAATATGCACGTCATGAAACACAGTTTTCTTCCATTCTGGTAATGATATTTTTTTAATGGCCATAATATATTAAAAAAACAATATTTCGAAAACAATTTTTCGATTCATTTCAATTACGGCCCATTTCCTCTCACTGAGAGGGGCTTTCCCCAGTGGGTACGTTACAGGATTATACGAGATTTTAAAACGAATTCCTGGGATGCTTATGCCGCACTCCCTTTATTTAATTTTTAGGGACCGGAAATTTAAAGATTGTTTTTTTAACCAAATATTTCCCATTGAACTAAGTTTTCTCCTATTCTAAAAATAATCGCTGAACATACGTTGAGGGCATTTCGGTAAGCCATTGGCGAAAGGATTAAAAACAATTGTTTTGGACTACTGAAAGTGGTCCCAGTGCTCATCAAGCAAGACAATTTTTTTTTTTGTTTTTTTTTCAAAATACCTTTCTTTCTACCAGTCTTTACTTGTCTTTTTCATAATGACTATGTGATAAAAAGGCAACATATAAAAAACGCTTCTTTAGAATTACCCATATCCCCTTTTTTATGACAACTTTATTAAACTCAGAAATTATTTCGTTTTTCAATTGTCTATTTGAGTTCATTTGAAGAACTCTCCCTGTTTTTAACCTTTGCATTCAGTTTATGACTATATCTGATAGTCATTAAGTCTAAAGTTGGTTAGAAGCGTTCATTGACTTGTTGCCCTGAAGGGTGATAACAAATCATTGAGGACGGTTAAGGTCGAGGGAAAACTCATGAACTTGAACCCACTACTGATGTAAACACCTAGTTTAGTAGGAAGGATTAACTTACGTCGCATTTAGATATAATTTGGTATTATGAACTCGAGCAGGATTTTTTTTTGTTAAAAAATCTACCGTTAGTGATTTTATATTTACTTTTAAGATGGTTTAAACGCGAAATAAATACATTATGCTCCTACGAGAATTCACGCATACAAAAATAGTTTCAAATCAATAATCTGACCATAAGGTAACAAACAGGTTCCTAGAAACAACTATATTATTTAACATCTATTGCAGTGCCTCACGCCTGCGCGTTGCACAAAGGCGTCTATCACAGCTGTAAAGAACATTCGACCTTACGCTGTGGAGTTAAAGTTCAGTTTCAAACGCCATCGTGCGAATGGGTCTTGTGCACAAAGCAAACACATCCTAGATAATGCACAGCAGTTTCACGGTCGCTTTCACCTAATAATGTCGTTGTATTTAGTTCAAGAAAAAAAAAAAAAAAAATTGTATTCGGTTTATAGTTCAGTTTCGTTTAAGTGTCAGTAGCGTGTTTTCTTTCACGCAATAATTATTTTCACGTCATTGAAAACAAATGTTACGTGACATTTTTGTTTTATGTGTCAATGGAGCTTTACAGTATCATGTTAAATACAAAAGTTGTTCAACACGGGGTTATATATTTTGCTTTTTGCCTAATTTTAATCTTGCTGACCTTCCTGATTATGACACATGTGAGTATTTTTTATGAAAACGTTAAGTAATATAACGGTGTAGGACAGTTTTTATTTATTTAAATAAGTTATGAAATCTCTCATGCTTTAGTGACAAAATTAGTCAATCTGCCGGTTTGCTAATAGAGCTCCCACCACATTTTCAATTGAACTATTTAAAGTAACTTTGTTTTGTTGCCATAATTTAAACAAAAATGCAATTCTTGAACACAAGGAACTTGCACGTCTTTAAGAAGATAGTTTAAAGTTCAAAATTGTTAGACTCATGTTCTTTCTTTATTGATGCGCCAAATTGTTTACTAAGCTTACATATAAGATCGCTATAAAAAAATGTGTCATCTTTTCACCTGTGCCTTTGTTTAGGCGTTTACGCGTAGGCACAATGTAAAAATAAAATATTTTTATGCAGACCTCAATTGAATACGCAAGTACATAGGTAAAACAAGATAACTGCCCGCTCTAACAAAGTACCATAAAACTATCAATCAATACTCTCTAGGGACCCTGGACAGAACTAAATAACCATCAATCCGGTGCAGCCAGCCACGCCTGCGCGTTGCACACAGGCCTCCATTAAGAAAGTATGCAACACAGAGCTTTATGACGCAGAAAATAATGTTGAAACTGGAATGCGATCGTTAGTTGCGCTTTCCGGCTCCTGAAATAAGGCTGTGCACTGCGCGCGACGTCATTCCGTGCAACAGTTCCGTTTCGGTCTCCGGGTTGTAAAGTTGTTGCAAACGATTAAGTACTTTATCTTACAGTGATAGAGATTAATTTGACTGTTCTTTAATTACTAAGCTCGTGCACGGTGTTTCCGTTGAAGCACAGTGCTGAACATTAACGCGTCATACAGTGCTACAGTCCGACATATTAACTTTTCACATTTTGTGTCCCTTTTTCATTTTCCTGTATATTATTTTGATTAAACTCACGAATTCATGTATTTCGCACTTTGTCTGATCGTGATCATCGCCAGTTTGCTCCGGATACATGTAAGTCTTATTTTAAGCTTTGTTAGGGTCATTTTTATTAAGTTTTTTTTATATGTACCATCGTGCACCATCTTCAACCGTATAATTAATTTATAGGTAGTATGTGAGATATTGATCAAGAGCAGCAAAGTAATATTTTCTTGCTTATTTTTTTGACAGCAATTTTTTTTCGTTTGATTATTTTTTAATGCCTGTACCCTTTATTGGACATTGCCGTTATGTATTGATGTAGATATACGCACCCCCTCACCCCCACCTATGTAGAATCTTCCCATTTGACCTGAACGTCCTAGATACAGCTATAAATTACCCATCAATCGAATGCAGCTTCCCGCGCCTGCGCGCTGCCCAAAAGCCTCGTTCGCGGCAGCTCGCAACACGGAACTCTACGCAACATACATAAAGTTGAATATTGAACGTTAATGATAGATGCCATCCTTTGTTCCGGTTACAAGGATTGCAAGGTGCGTCCGGTCTGTGCAGCAGTTGATAGTCCCGGCTTTCCCGTCACTAGTCGCGTCCGTAAACGGGAGTTTAATATTACAACCACCGTTTAGTGCGTGTGAGTTTACCGCGAAATAATAAGATTGATAAGCTAAAGTTTAAAATGAAATTATGTGTTTTCGGACAGTTTAAATTAAATTAAAGCTGAACCGTGATTTATAATGTATCTTGCAGTAGCAATCATCATAATCGTAGCGAGTTTGGTCAGAGTACGCGTAAGTTTCCACACAAAAGTAATGATTACAACTTTTCTTTTATTATATTTAATTCTTCATTATACTTTAGACCCACAATTACTTCGTCCTTATTTCGTAAAATTGAGAGAACGGCGGTACTAAACTACCCTATTTAAATTACCTACAAAAAATAGTTCTATACATATTTTCACGTCTTAACCTCTCGAAGACAATTGAAAACTCCACAAAGTTATCGTTATCAACGATAACAAAAATGATTACGCGTCAATAGACCTTCAGATCTGGAATCATCTCAAAATGTCACGCCTGCGCGTTGCACAGAGGCTTCTGACACGCCCGCGAACAATATAAGACTCTAATGCGTGGGAATAAAGTTCAAAATAGCACGCGATCAATAGTCGGAAAACCTCTGAACCGATGAAAGATCCTGAAAGGAACCCGACGTCTTGAACGCAACAAGTCTCGCCGGGAGCTTTATTGTGATTAACGACCGCGTCTGAGAATATTTTTTTTAACAGTTTATAGCTATAGACTATCTACCAAACAACGGACAAATACCTAAGGTATGTTAATCCACCTTATATCTATTCACCTAATTGAGCCATTATCAATTCAATATTTGATTTATATGACTACCACGTCAAAAACAACATGAAATAGGCCTTATTCTTGAATAATAAATAATCTAGACGCACTTAGCAATGTTTATAAAGTGCTTTTTATCAAGTCTTATTCAAACAGGGTTGCTTAATTACTGCAATTTCGTAATTTCAACAAAGTGCCTTGCGAACATTGTAGGTTTAATTACTTAATCGTCAGGGGAATAATGTCAATTTTATGTGCCAATTGCGTGTAAACAACCTATCATTATAGGTATTCCTACCTTTAAAGCAGTGGTCATAATCTCAGATAATTTACATTCCATCGCCACTTAATCAGCTATCTACTTTAATGAAATGCATTCTAAGTTGATTTTTGAGTGACCATTTGTAACAAAAAGGTCCTAATAAGTTTTTGGTTACAATGGAATTTGAACTTTGTTGAATATGACATACCTACAGTTTTGCTCCATAACTTGAAAATTATCTCAGAGGGCAAATCTCATAATTTTAAAAACGTCCACAATCTGATCTCAGTCTCAATCTGTCAAAAATACCTCTAATTTCCCTGCTTTTTGACGGGTTTTTGACATTTGTTTGACTACGAGATGAGACTGCGACTAGATTTTGAACGTTTTAAATTACGAGAATTGGCCTTCTGATAGTCTATAGGAACAATCAGTTTGCCTCGATACAGGTAAGGTACCTAGATTATATTGATTAAGTCTAGACCTGCGCAGTTCAGACTTTGTTATCGATGTGCGCAGATGAAAATAGAGCTTCCACGGAGTGCCTAGGAACTAACCCCTCCCTCCGCTATCCCCCTCAGCTCTGCCAACAGGGCAGCCATGATGGGCCGGTCGATAAATGTCCAATTAGTGGATTTGGATATGCATTTTTCGTTCGTTAATAGGCACTTAGTTACATGTATGTTTACTTGAAGGAGTGAACTATAAAGAATATCTTGTAGATTAGTAGAGCTTTTCACGAAGCTTTCCGCTTTTCTTTTCTTTAAGTACGATTCTTTTGATTAGACTTAGGATAATATTAGCATAATCAGCCTATAATGTTTCCACTGCTGGGACACAGGCCTCCTCTCGGTGAGAGGGAGTGGGCCGTATAATCCACCACAAGGGCCCATTGCAGTTGGTAAATGTCACATGTCTTTCAATTCTGGAAGATACCGGTTACCTCAAGATGTTTCCTTTCACCGTTTTGAGAGCAGTGGAGATGAAATAATTTACACAAAGTAAAGTGCCTGTCTGGGTTCGAACCTACGACCTACAACTCGTAAGTCGCGGCCGTTACTACTGGGCCACCACTGCTCGACAATATTAATAATAGGTATTTAATGTCACTCACTTTTGCTTTTGCCTCGCCTTCCTTTGTTTATTTTTACATTTTCTACTAGTACAGCAGAAAGCTCCATTGCGTTTTTCCCGGCGGCATTGATAAGTAATCCAGTGACGTCAAACATTTAATGCGTTGATATCTGAAATCATGACAATGCGTAATGTTAGTCATTTATTTGTTTATCAAACGCAATAAAATCACTTTCTTTTGGATAAAGGTCAGCAAAGATTTAAACAATAAAAAGTGTTAGTGGTGATTTCTTTGTAGAAATGCATAGTAAGTATTGTTTTTAACCGACTTCAAAAAAGGAAGCGGTTATAATGTTCGACTTTATGTATGTTTTTTTTAATGTATTTTCACCGATTTCTCCGTCAATTGTGGACCTATTTATTTATTTATTTGTTTGAAAGTGTATACTTTCGAGGTGATCCCATTGTCATCAAGTTGGAATCTGATGAGAGGATCCCATGGAAATCGAGGGAAACCCTTAAATTTTATAGGCAAACCTATAAAATTTTGGTTTTGTTTTTTGGGTGTTTTTTAAAGTAACTTGAGCATTTGCTCTCGAAAATCATCATTTGGTAAAGTGGAGCTGATGATGAGGACCACAGATGGCCATCGGAACTACTCAATGATAAATATTCGAGTACTTTAATATGGTTGCTAAGCAATTTATGCTCGTCACAATGCGTATGGCGAGTGGTTGTTCCTCCTCAATTAACGTCCCAGCATCGGGAAAAGCAATATTTTGTAAAAGTTGATGAGCAGTTGACATTAGGATATTGTAACTTAGATAAATTACAAACTCTCCCACTAAAAAGTGAAAAAAAAAACCTTTTTAACAAAAATAACAACCGACTTCCAAAAAAAGTATTTTCTTTTTAAATTATCAATTGGTTTTTTTAGAGGCTTAATTAACCTAGCTTTAATTACAAGTTCTGGTTTTTAGTGGAATAAAGGACAATTATTGAGAATACTGAATTTAACAAGAAACCTTCTGTAAGTATACATTCTGTTACTGAAAATAAAATCACATAATTAAATACAATACAAAATCAGAGACTGCATATTATATCGGCCACACTTGAACATAAACAAACGTCAATCAGAATCATTTCTCGTTTACATTCTTTGTCTGTGATCTGTGACTTTGATGACACTAATTAATGGCGAGTAGAAATAGTACAATGGACTGTAAAGTGTTTATAAATCTTAATCAAACGGCTCGAGATTGTCCCTCCCTTTAATTTTCATGCAACGGTCACAAAAGCATCTGTGTCACAACTAATTAACGTTCACAGGACGTAACCGCTTTAAATATTTGCTACAATTGCATTAATTATTATTATTTTAAAAAATTGTAACAAACAACTAATTTTCAAATGAAAAAAGTCGTAATTTACAAACCTCATTTAAAAAATAACTGTCGGTTTTTGCAACATGAATATGAAATTTGGTCTTGCTCAGGTGCTAAGTTTTCTGACTGTTGATTATATTGGCTAATTTTGTTAAAATTAAACCAACTTTCTCCATATTCATTTGCACACTTATGAAAAATTAAAACAAAATATATGAAATAAAATACAGACACACAACGCTGTCTTTTGTTTTTCGTTTTTTTTTCTTTAATAAATATTATTGTAAGTGCATTCGGCCAGCATTGTTTAGAAATGTCATAAGGTCTTCCATAATTACCTCTTTTCTTAATTTGGGTCTTTCACAAGGTATTTATTTATTTAGGGGACTTAATATTTTTTTTTACACATGCTAGTATAGCGCAAGCTGCAACTAAATTATAATTGTAACACCGTCTATTACGCATTGGTATTCTCAAACAATTTTCAATCATTATTCGTCATATATTTTTTTATACTAACGATAACATTTCGTACTCTTTGTTGGTAATCGATTAGTATCAGAGGCCGGATCTCATCACTATTCAATCCTCGTAGTTTTTGTTTAGGCATGTTAACTCCGGGATCCGGGATCAATTGCTTAACTTAATTTGTCATTTCTATTTTTACTTGAGTGATCTGTAGTGGTAACTGAATGTATAAACTAGCTTCGAAGTTAAGTAGCCACGCATTATTATGGCATTCTAATAAATTAATAGTGCCTACACTGAAAAAAAAAATCCTACAACACCACTATTAACTATCGAATAAAAGGCGCTGATTCGGTCGTAAAACAAAGTATAATATGTGTCACTCAAAAGTAAAACCAAAAGGTAGAAAAAGCAGACAAAAGGTATAAAAAGGTAAAATATCTAAAGTAAGAAAATGCCTTGCACAACCACATTAAAGCGATTTCATTAAGACTTACTGTCTATATACAATAAGAAGAAATGTTTGTAAAACGGTAAACGACAAAACAGTAACTTTTAATCATTGAATACTATTTACTGAAAAAAAAACAAAAAAAAGGAAAACCACCTTTTGATTACTGTAATGTAAGTAAATTTCAATGGTTCCAAATGAATAAAACAGTTAATTTTGTGACCTTAAGCTACTTATAACGTTAAAGTTTACTGTCATGACGGTAACATTTTGCCTCTA
This sequence comes from Gortyna flavago, assembly GCA_963669345.1. Taxonomy (NCBI): domain Eukaryota; kingdom Metazoa; phylum Arthropoda; class Insecta; order Lepidoptera; family Noctuidae; genus Gortyna; species Gortyna flavago. Next base: position 5,042,472 of record OY770129.1, on the reverse strand, counting down.
GCTTTAACTGTTTTTGTATCAGTAAAACATATTTTTTTGAACGTTAGGCTCATATGGAACTGTTTAAAGCAGTTCAGAACAATGTTTTTTCATTTGTATTTACTGCTTTTCAGTGTAGTGCCTATGGTAGAGTCATGCTTTCCTATAATTTAAATACATGAAAGATCAATATTATGTCAACGACTCTGGGTTAATGTATATGTGTTTGTATATGTGTTTAGTAAGCCTTATTAAATAAATAAAATATCCACGACATCGTTAAAGTAATAGGTACCTACTTTACTGGCAGACTTAGAGATTCTCGATAGTTAAAGAAGAGGTATTAATCAACAGAAATGAAGTCCCCTAAGACAACCCACTGACCCAGTAAACAATAAGAAATATTTGTACCATCAGATCATATAAAATTAAAGTTAAATCTTCTTTTATATTTCAGATTTCAGTTGTTTAACTCGTAAGTTATATATACATATTGTAGACCGCTAGACATTATCTAGATTATTTTGACTTTTATTTTTGTCACTGACTGTATCTGGTAGTTGTCATCTAGATTTTGATCATTATCTACAGTTTTTGTCCAATATTTTTAGCTCATTTGTTTAATCATCATAGTATTTGAACAGGTTTTCAAGGTCCGAAGGCGAGAACACCCAATGAAACGCACACACTGTTTCAATTAGTACAATTTTTATTCACTAGGAACCGCGAACCGCACTACATAAAAAATCCAAAACTATATATGGTTTGCTCGGTAACGAAACCATAGCGAGATGTATTTCGATTTTAACGCCATCTAGGGAAGCCTCAGGTAAACCTTTGCACATAAGAAATATTAGACAGTATTTGCTATGTAATCAAATGCTAAATGAACGGCTAGACGGTGTAACGAAATATGGAACTTTATTCAATCACTCAAATTACATTCATTGGTCCTAATTCAACAGTCCCGTTAAATGCATGACTATTTGTATGAAAATAGAATTCATTTAAATACCTTGTTATCCCTTGATTTACATGACAGCAATTGCTACAGCTACAAGAATCGATTATTGCCAAACCAATTGCGAAAGGTATCGCTGGGAAAATCGTCTATGTTTTAGGAAGAAAAAATAACACCTACTTACACACCTATATACTATGTACTGCAATGAAAATATCGATACAGTAATGCAATGATAGCTAGAACGATGTGTGTGTGATGTGTTTACTGTTATTTAGCTTTTACAACTTAGGTACCTACTTGTCAAAAGAGCTCATTAAAAAGTTAGCCAAAACTCATTTAAGGTCAAAGTTTTCCAACACTTAGAACATTAAGAATGTAGGTAAATTATAAAATGTCGTGTAAATACCTACTATCTCACATGCTCATAATATCAGCTCACTTAGGTACAATCATAAAACGAACCTACACGTTTACGTCATCACATGAGTACTTAGTCGCAGTGCGTGTGCGTACTGTGCTATCTCTAAATCGATCGCAAATTGGAAGCACCAATCGATTTATCGATTTGACATTGTTGTCGAGTTTATCGATCTGGTTTGCAACTCCGAACCAGTGTAAAACTGAAATTTTGTTGTAATATTTTACATAACATAACATCGCGCTTGTATTCCCCAAAGGGTTAGGTAGAGGTGCACCTCCACCACCACCACCACCTAGAGAGACTTCGACGCGCAAAGTGAGACCATGAATCAACACATGAACAGCAATTTTTTTTATAACCGAATTAAAATTTCAACGCAAGGGGATTCAGAATCATGTACTTACTAATAATAAAAAATAATAAAAATATAAGAACTAACGTTAAATACAGTGTTTCTTAAATATATTTAATCTATCAAATTCACCCATGATTTTTTGTGCCTGAAATAGGTGATCCTGTGTTTCAGACGATTGAATTGGCATTAATTGATTAAATAATAATATACTTATCAAAATCTTATTGGTACATAATATGTAAAAAGGTGTATAAAATTATATAATACGAACAATATTTACTTTAGCACAAGTAATAACTTCTCTGTATCTTCGAAAACATAGTTTAAAGAGCCTCTATAAGGATTTTCTTGCAGTTACTAAGTATGATTTAAGGAGTAGCTGTTACCTTTTTCTATTTTTCTTTGTACTGAATCCATGGTAATAGGTGGCTCGGCGACGTCCCTGCCACCTGCTACTGTATAATACATCCACATTTCGACAGTTGTTTATGTCCCATGTAAAAGAGAGCGAGCCTATTTTTATCAACTGGGCGCTAATACAATAGAAAAAACAACTAATACAAACTCAATCGAGCTGTTAAACGGCAGTCGAGTTGTAAAATTTTGTGATTGTTAAAATGTTTTACTTAAAAATGACTATAAATTGATTATATCCACTATATTCCCATAAATAATCTCTCATTAAAGTACTATATAAGAATTAACAGCCTCCCATTCCATTTATGTAGCAGTTTTAAATAAACAAATTAAAAATCAAAAAAATCCCCTTAACAGTTTCTCCACATTATCTGATTATCAAAACAGTACCGAAGCACTAAAAAGCAGAAACAATTTTTATATTTATTTACAAAATCATAAAAAGCTAGTATAAGCGTCGCCCACACGAATAACTTGTAATCTGTTTGCCCGATTGCACAACATACCTTTTTTTTTTTTTTTTTTTAAGGATGGGAAATCATCCAATGACCCCTCCCGCTCTGGGTGGAGCGGAAGGGAGTGTCAGACTCTTACTGACTAAAACCCATCCGTGTTCCTTCCTTAGCCCTTTATGTTCCGGGGCAGCGGTAACCCTTTCGGACAATCCCGCTGCCCCGGCAGGCTTCGGCCCTAACGGGCCCCTCCATGTCTGCTGACATCTCTTTGAGGCGCGCGTGGAACACATACGCGCCGTCCGGCACGGGCCTGGTCCTGATCGGACGGCGAGCTACCCATTACTCGCCGTCCGCAGGCCCGCGCCTACGGTGGCCGGGAGTCGTCACGCGGCTCCCGACGCCCGGAGCGTCTACCGCGGCGGCTGGGACGGGCGGCCCTCTCGGCTCTCTCCCTCTCCCATCCCGCCACCTCCTTCGCTAGCATGACTGCTTCGCAGAAGGAGGTGACTGCCTCCCACTCCCTCTCGCCCCGGACCATGGCTTGGACCAGGGCCGGGCGCGAGAGGTCGCCGCCGCTGCCGATCGCCTCTACGAGGACACGGCGGTGCTCTGCCCAAGCGGGACAGACCTCCACCGTGTGCACCACCGTGTCCTCTGGGCGATCCTCGCAGTGGTGACACCCGGGCGTTTCCTCCCGCCTGATTATGTGCAGGAACCTCCCGAAACATCCGTGTCCGGTGAGGACCTGCGTCAGGCGGTAGGTGAGGGCGCCGTGACGCACAACATACCTTAAATAAGGATTAGTAATTAAAAAAATTAAATCATTTGGAACAACAAACATACTTTTATGCGATTTTTATTAGCACCTGATCGGTCATTGATTTTGATTATCATCTTTATAAGATTCAAATGCAGGAATAAGTTTTTTTCTTTTAACTCTTATTATGTGATCAGACCGCATACATAAAATTATTTCTTCTTCCCATAGGGGTCTTTCTACTTAATAAAAAGCCTGTCTTTAAGAAGCCGCAAAGCTATCTTAGATTTCGAGCAATGAAAATTCTTAAATCATTCATCCAATTTGCAAAATTACCATAAATCTATTATTCTTTGGGGTGAACTTTAATCACATCACATACTACAGTTATTCGGGTTAAGGTTCATTCGGGGTAAAGTGATTCGAGATAACGTTAATTCGGGATAAAGCGATTCGAGATAACGTCCATTCGGGATATAATGATTCGGGATTGCGTTTTTTTCGGGATACAGTTATTCGAGATTTCGAGTTTCGATCTAACGTATAAAAGTAGAATACTTTCTATTGACCACGGATCACGATAAGTGAATTCATTCGTCCGTTCGTGTTACTAAATGTAAAACAAAATGCAAGTATACGTTGACAATGATAAAGGTGTAAGTACAAGACAGATTCACTCAGAAGGTTAGCACCTAACAGTAGTTGTAATTCACTAAATTATCACCGTAACCCCCATGAACAACCGTTTGGATCAATGCTCATGACCCTCTGTATGAGAAGCGCCTATGTCCTGCAGTAGAAAAATAATAGGTTGGTATTACCATTTTTTTAAATCACCATAATGTATGCAAGTTACGATACAAATCAGAATGATCATGCGACTTCTTGCGTAACACACGTTCAATCACAATTTGAATCATTTTGAAGGATATTGCTAATCCATTGCTTCATATGTTCTAAAAAAAATCTGCTCAATAACGTAAATAACGCAATGAATATTGAAAAACTGTCAAAATGAAAGCCAATCCTATTGTTAATGTATGTTACGCAATTACCCCGCAGGCTTGGTTTTTTGAGACAGCAGTTCTGACCTTTACCCAACAGCAATGCAATCTAGTAGCGACGAAGGCTGATTAGTCCCGAACAGTAGAATATTTGAATAATTGGATTGACATTTCGTATCGATATCATACGATTAGTCAGCCTTCAATTAGGGCCACAATAAATAAAGAACATTTAACAACATAGCATTATTCAATGTTTGATCATGTCTTATTATAGAGAAGATTCTCAGAGGCTGATATTTAGATTTTATTTGATTGCCACGTTATTATAATGGCTTTGAAAATTTTATGAGCTAATAAAGATTTATATCACCTTCTGAACCTTATTCTCGTACATTGTTATCGTGGTCCGCGGGCGGGGAAGCGTGGACGCGCCGACAGATCGTCCGCCCACGAGCGGCGCCCGCGCAGGTGCGCCCCGCCCCCCTACACCCGCATGGGACATAGAGTAAAAGATACGTTGTATTGATTTTTTTTAGTTTGTTTACATTTTAATTGGATGAAACGGGAATTTTCTTTGGAAACCTCTTTTTGAAGTCGATAGATTATATATAGACTTAGGTAGGAGTCAAATCCAAATAGTTTCACTATAAAAATTAGGATTTGGACGTTAAACAATTAGGTATTAATTCTAGGCCTAAGTTATCTTTTGAAATGTACTATGGTTCTAAAGCAATTCAAAAAAAGTTTTTTTTTGCAAACATGTCAAATAATTGATGTTCTTTACGCCGTACGGCATTTCATACAAACTTCCAAGCGCTTGTTTTTCGAAATGAATGAACTGATTTTAATGAAACTTCATACGCATTAGCAGGATACAAAGGTCTAAAAAGTTACTTCAGAACATTTTCAAAATGTCTTATTTAAAAAAGATAACTGGAAATCTCTGTTTCTATGGAAACTTTAAAATCGGTCTAATTTGGCTGTAACACTATTTTTCGAAAATGTCCTTAAATAACTTTTTAGACCTTTATATTTTGCTTATGCGTATGAAGTTTCATTAAAATCGGTTCATTCATTTCAAAAAACAAGGGCTTGAAAGTTTGTATGAAATGCCGTACGGCGTAAACGCTCTTAACACACACAGACCTTTTCTGTTCTCATCTCTCTCTCATTCTTTATGAAAAGTTAGTAAAATAATGTCACATCTACACACCTCCTCTCACTTAACTACTCTTTGGCAGTAGAAAGCTTGAATGAACACTAGTGAATGGACATCGTGTATAGCCCTGATTCGAACCTAGGCCATGTCTGGCCATGTTCGACCAACTCGGCTCAGACCGGTACTTTATCTACACTTAGGCCATATGCATTGATATTATATTACCAGGCTTTCTTGCATTTTGACGCAATTCTATTAACCATTTTGTATATGCATAGTTTTATGTCTGCCATTTGCATTTCCGATGTGTCATTTAGTTTGAGTGAGTAAACAATATAATAGCTTAACCACCATTTCCACAACTGACGCACAGGTACATACATTTTTTATCAAAAAATCAATAAATAACTGTACAATAACTTTTCAGTATAATCAGCCTATATTATTCCCACTGCTGGGACCCAGGCCTCCTCTCTTCGATAGGGAGTGGGCTGTAATCCACCACGCGGGCCCAGTGCGGGTTCGTAGACGTCACATGTCTAGGAATTTTTGGTTCTACGACATGCCGGTTTCCTCACACTGTTTTCATTCACCGTTTTGAAAGCAGTGGCTATGAAATCATTTATACAAAGTAAAGCGAATATCTGGGTTCGAACCCACGACCTACAACTCTTACTGAAATACAACTGCTCAAAATTTTTAACTACAACTGAAAAAAGGTCTTTTATGTCAGCTAAAAAATATTTTTAGGACTATACAAATACGATTTTGGCTACTACGCTTTACCATCCACATTTAAATAACATGTAATTTCCCACCTATTAACTTAAAAGTATAAATAAACCCATTACGAATAGTAAATTGATTTCATTAAGTTAATTGGCCAGGCAGATAGTAGGAAGATGAAACCTGAATGAAAATCAAGTCAGCAGGTCTCAAGTTATACCTAAGCGGACGCAACGACAGACAGACCAATACGTTTAGCATTTTATACGTCAACATATAAAGAAAACCTATCGGATATGCGTAAAGGATATTGATCTTTTTATTAAGACGTTGTAGGTAAATCAATCTGGAATAATTAATTTGTTGGCTTTTCCTGCTAGAGGGTCGACTATAATAAGCTGGAAAAAAAAACGTATGAGAAAAAGATTAAATATTGCACTCTAAATTGAACGCATTTAATTGTTTCTTGGATTATTTGGAACACACAGAACAAATTCTAATATTCCATCTGTAACCTCTATTTTACCTACAAACTTATGTACAGGTGGTCTATTCTGTACAAAATCTCACCGTGAAAACTTAGGTGAAGTGAGTTTGACGTGAGCTGTCATTCCACGTGATGCTAGGAATTGACAGTTAAGTTTTCACAGTGAGATTTTTACAGAATAGCACTGCTCATATTTTTTTTTTAGATTTATGATTATACAAGCAGATACAGAAATCTAATTAAAACATAATTGAATCAATTATGTACTTGACGCTAAGCGGATCAAAGGACGCCGGTATAAACATTTTGATAGCATCTTAATCTCCCGCCCACGCCAACTGACACAATGGGCCACGCTGATTTTTTACCAACAAAATCATCAGACAATGATGTTATGTCATGTATTATTTGATTGATATGAATTGTACTTCATCGATGATTAATAAAAACCCTCCAAATTTGCATTATATGATGACTAATTGCTAAATATTGATGGATTTATGAATGTTTTTATACGATTTCCGAAACATTTAAAAGTCATCTCAGATAGATTAATTTTGATGAGGTTTTTGCTTGATCAAAACGTTTTCCTTATTTACAGATTCGCAATGGGCCGGCAAGAAGTGTTAATTATGGCGATAAGCATCGTCGGGGCCATGGGCTTTATCCCCCATGGTTCTATTGGGGAAAAGGTTTGCATACCATTCGTGATAATCAAGAATTTTTTTCTCATTAGGTTCAAAATTGATTCGACGGTTAAGATTCATAATACATCGCGCTTCTATTCCCCACATTGCCAACTACGTAATAATAATATACAAGTCCCATGTAATAGGGTCACCTGTGCACTTTATGCTCTTATGACTGCGTCAGTAAGCGGAGTTCGCGCAGCTGAATTTTGGGTCAAAGATGTTTGAAGTTTTTGCCATCAATACGCTAAGAATAATATGTAATAGGGTGCACCTATTGCAGACTACGGGCTGTAACTAAAAAAATACTGATTAAAAAAACCATTAACATTTTTCCCGACCTTGAAATTAAATTCATGAGCACAAATTGCACCTCTTCTAGAAAATACTATTACGTATTAAAACCCCATTTTGCACCTCCTTCCAGGATCATATGCTAACGGAGGCTTTGCTTCGTGAAGTCGTCGAGCGTATGGGCAAGGAGTTCAACGACGCGGCGTCGAGCTACCTAGAGTACCCAGCAAGCGAGCGTCACCTCGCCTTGATGGCCCGCGCGAACAAGGATCTGGAGAACGAACAACTGGACTACGACTCGCTCATCGACGGCAACCCCAACCCCAGCCTTCGCGACCAAGAGTACATGCAGCACAGGTACGTACCTACTCTTCCATTCCACTGGTATTTCTACTGGTACTTGTAGCTGCTGGTCTGCCGGTATCACAACTTATGTTTACTGCTAGGTAATACTGGTAACTGTTACTGCTAGGCAATACTGGTAACTGTTACTGCTAGGCAATACTGGTAACTGTCACTGCTAGGTAATACTGGTAACTGTCACTGCTAGATAATACTGGTAACTGTTACTGCTAGGTAATACTGATAACTGTCACTGCTAGGTAATACTGGTAACTAATACTGCTAGGTAATACTGGTAACTAATACTGCTGAGGGAGCATTTTCTAATGGTAACAATTACTACTGGTTTCGTTCACAAACACTTTCAGAAACAGCCTGATGTACTCTGAACTACCACCGCAATTGTTTCCGCAGTTAATTCAGGTTAATGCAGAAGAAGTACTAAACACTAGCTTACGACAGCACTAAACGGTCGAATAGGTTAACTAGGCCATTTTGCGATCACAGTAACGTCACGTCTTTAAGTCCATAAACGACTACAGGTCATTTTGCGAATAAGTCCAATGTCTACTAAGCCTAATATTTACTGCCGCCTTCGAGAACAATTGAAAACCAACAAACAATTGATGTACAAACACTCAATAACAATAGAAGTGGTCCATTGTCTACAGCCGTCCTAATTTAAAAAGACAAATCAAGTCTAGACGAGAAATTAGAACGAATTAACAACATTAAGATGGACGGATAACACGATTAGACAATACGGTTGAGGTGCTCCTCTGCCACACCACAAGCTAAGCTATTTATAGCTGACGAGTATCTTCATTTATTTCTCTCCATTGGCATCGGGTTCATCATACACATTAGACTTTATCGCGTATGAACGAAGCGAGATACTGCCGAGAAAGAGGTCGAAGCAGAGTGTTTAAAATATCTGTGTGTGTTTAATCGTGAAATGGCCCGTCAACATTATCACTTGGATGAAGATAACGATAGCTTTAATATTTTTAAATTCTAGTAATCACTAATAGAGTGACGCCTTTAAGTCTTCCGGGCCAATGGCTCAATCGTGCCAAGTCCCTATTTGATTAATCTAATTTTTCGTTGATTTAAAACAATTAAAGGTCTTGATTTTTTTATTTGGCAACATATGAGCAGCTTGAAAGAGGCATATGTCCACCAGTGGTCTACAAAAGGCTGTGTTGGATTATGTGTCTCATGCAAAAATTATTAATACTAGGATCTACCTAGATTTCCATTCTTAACCAAACAACCCTGAAGATATTCCATCTATTACCGTCTTCACAATCTCATCTTCATAACTTTTGCAGCTCGCTGTGGGGGCATCAGTACGTAACCGGTGGTGCTGGAGAGGGTGAGCAGCGCCTACAGCCCTCAGGCGTGCTCCCCAACCGGCAGATGGTGAAGACTGATGGTGTGCTGCCGGCCTACTGCAACCCGCCTAACCCCTGCCCCGTTGGATATACAGGTACGGTGGTTGGAACGTTTAGGTCTACACCTAGAGATTCAAAGTAAGGTATTTAATACTTGTAAATATGATCTGAAATTGCAATCGAAATAAAATAATTGGATAGTCAATTGGTTTCAATCCTGAAACTTCCTGTTTTGTTTTATATCTTCTTCGGTTTTTCGTGATCATCACAGTTTACAGTTTCACTTTTGATTAATGACATAAATTGTAAACTGTGATGAATTGTGAAATTGTTTGTTTTGAAATTAAAAATAAATAAATGAAAGTAAAGACTTTCATTTATTTTTCAAAACAAATAATTTACATTGTGTGCCATTGTGGCGTTTAACCTGATCCCTTCACCAGAGGAGCAAGGCTGCATCAGCGAGTTCGAGAACACAGCTGCCTTCAGTCGCCAGTATCAGCTGGCGCAGCGCTGCATGTGTGACGGAGAACACATGTTCAGCTGCCCGCCCGACTCCTCCAGCAAGCCCCTCGACTTTGGCTACCCCGAGCACCACAAGAGTCTCGTCGCAAAGAAGTATAAACCTGCTGTTAGTATGCATGGTTTAATTCTGTAAATTATCTCTCGGAAATCTGTCTTACACAAAATATTTTTAGAATTTTTATGACACTAGAAGATCTTTTCACCATCTTCTATCCTTTGGAAGCGATTTACTGAACTGGAGTTTTTCAGAAATTTATATCTGCAAGGGTCAAAACCCTGGTCTTACTTTAATGATACTAAAACAACAATTTCCGTTTCCAGGTAGAAAATCCTTATTTGACGGGCGAACGCTTACCGATCGCAGCTAAAAAAGGTTTTGATGTTAATGTGTACTAAGTCACTAGTCATAATTAGATGTATATTATATTAGTTAGTGTCTATCTTGTCGGAACGGGGCATAGTACTATCATCTTCTAGCCCACTCTTTTTGGCATAATTATTATCTTTATATAATAGTATTTTAGTTCTGTTACAACCTCATTTAGGGTAAATACGGCAAGATCACCATAACACCATTTGCTGGTGACACAAAAACTGATGGATATTTGGGAAGGAATTGTTGCGGTAATAAATAGAAGGAATAAAAATTAAATAATATATTTTTGTAATCCCAACAAAATACTGTCGCCTCAATTTCCTCTTTCTCTCATTTATTTAAATTTCTTGAAAGTAACAAAAGTACGGTTATACGGGTCATCCGTACATTAACGGTAAAAGCCGGGAAGTATCACATAAATGAAAATGATTAATTTGGAATAATTGCAATTCATGAGAAGCGTCATTAAATATAAACGTTGAAGCTGTGAATTTCGTTAGTTGTAAATACATATAAGTATTTAACTCTTTACTAAGCTGTATTATTATATTAGTTTTATAGCAATCTTTTTTTTGGTTCATCATATAAATAATAATTGAAATTATATATTATTACTAATAATTATGTAGGTACCAAACACTACCAAGAGTACAATATGTATTGTATGTTATTCCTATTATTTTACAAATTTATTTAGTTCTTAATTATATATTATAAAATTTTATATTTATAATATATTAGTAGGTAAAAAGTCAGTATCATATGGTTCCAAAAACAGTAGAGTTTAGAATTATAAGATTAGTATGTATTGTAAATAACTATTATGAAAAGGAAAAGCTATTGATTAAATATTACAGCTAAGTCTTGCGGAAACGTGAAGATTTGATTAGAATATAAAAATAATAATCTTACATTTACATAAGTTAGTTCGATAATCTATATCCCAGCAATTTAATTGCATTATTTAAAAATAATTTTCATTTCATCAAAACAACTGACTACTGAGATTTAAAAAAAAACTAAACATAAAGTTTCATTCAGTAAATTGGAAGAAAATACATTATTCCAACATTATTCTTTTTTACAATTAAAAGAAAATCTATGATTTTTTCAAACCGTAATTAACCCTTTCTCTGGTTTGGTTATGTGTAGCGCGTCAGCTAATAAATAAGTACACTCAAAATATTAGAAAAAGTTTTTATACCTACATATTTTATTCACTTTATGGCATTTTCCAATAATTTGAAAACAATGCGTCTTAATAATTAAACCAAGATTAAGTAAAAAAAGATTTGTACAGGATTAATTTCATCATAACTGTAAAAATAAATTTAATAACTGTAGGTATTATTCCAATAAATGTCTTCCTTAGTATTTATATTGTAAAGAAATTATTTGAAACATACTAATAATTTATTAGCCCAAGTCATAAATTAATTATAATATTTAATTAAATTAACACGTTGAACGCCAAGCAACAGACACAATAGAAAATCTATTGTTCGCGGTCACCGGTGACCGCGTTGGCAGTCAACGTGTTAATAAATTTTTATTTCCAATTTATCTTCGCATTCCTTGCGCATAATGTCGGTTCGACGTACTTATTAGGTTTAATTATTATAAATTAGTTTTATACCTACCTATTTTTATATAAAAATAGATTTATCGATGGCGCTCTAAAACCAATCTATTAACCAAACATTTAAAGGCTCCTTCAGACGAGCGCGACGCGACGGTGTGGCGTGTTTCTGGGAGAACAATTTCCTTGAAGTTTTCATAAAAAATCTATCGCGCCTGTCTGCGGGAGCCTTAAGGTGATAACGCCAGGGAAACTCGCGAAATTCAAATTTTAATAGGTTTTTTGCAATTTGCAGGTCTGTATTAGGTTTTATATGGATCAAAATATGATTCCGAATTATAACCCTAACAAATAGGTACCTATACAATTACGAATTATAATCATTAAAATGATCAATACAACTCTCACAAGTCAGAATAGACCTCAAATATCATGATTTCATGAAATAGTCACATACTGTTGGAGCTGCTGAAGATTGTGGGACTATATTTGCATTGTATAAACTCAATTTCTTTTGTATTGTATAATTTCATAGCACAGATGTGAGTTCTATGTGAGCTACCATTTACCGGGTATTAATATGTCTTTCATTGACTTGAATGTGCCCTGGCGGCTGATAGTATGTCATGCTCACTAAAATGTCTCGCTGACGGTGGCGTGTGTGTTGGATCATTTAGCTCCCTTCAAAATGGTTGAGCTGAATGGTGCTGATCTATGCGTCATGTTCGTGAACGGGCGCCGTCAGTTGGAGCTGGTCATCAATTGGCTGCCTCGGCTTACTTTAATTTTTTTTTTTTTATTGTTGTTTTGTTAAGTACTATTTGCTGTACTCTGGACGCTCTTAACACGTACGTCTTTTTTATTTTATTACATCGTTGTCACATATAATTATAAATTCAACATTAATGATGTAACTAATATTTTTGTAAAAATATAATTTAAAAGAGTGTCCATGGAGTTTCTTGCCCGTTCTTCTCCATAGGTACCTACGCTTTGGAATGGGCAACTAGCTTCATATTTTCTGACTGACCGACTTCTTGAAAATTCAAAAGTGCCTGTTAATGGTTTAATTGAAATAAATGCTTTGAGTTTGAGTTTGAGTCAATCAATAGGATAACATTGGACTTCGAGTGTTGTAATGATGATTCTAATGATTATAATTCTGTAAATATATATACATATATAAGTATATATATATTATTTGTTGCGGTCGCGAATCACATTTTGATCGACATACAACATAATACTGAAATGAAAATGCAATAAATTAAAAAAAAAAAAATAATTTCGTAGACTACTTAGCTTATCGCATCCTCGTTAATTAGAATATCCAAAAAAAAAATATGAATGTGTTTTTTTTATTTTTCTAAGACTTACGCATCATACTTACCTAAACATCCACATTTTTATTAAATAAATCAAATTTTAATATACCTACCTATGTGTATGTGTATGTATTAGATAAAAAACACCTAAAATCGCAGATTTCAAAAGATTCCACCATTCAAAATAAAAACAAAACAAAAGTCTAATTCAAACTAGTATCAACAGTTTTTGAACGTCAAAATTACGTAAGACCCCCAAAACGCCCGCCCTTCACCAGTTCCTAGTGCTTTAGCTGGGAAGATGTGGTGCAACTAACTCCCCAACAGTACAGGTGTCTGTTCAGTTAGAATAACTTGATTCTTACGAGAAACGCTTCTGCAAAATTTACATTTTTCCATTTTCCAATGGAGATCCTATCCTGATAGGCAATAATAATATCTACCTAAAGCCATCGGTAAATACCCTAGGTAGGCACATATAAGTTCATGAAATAGGTTAGTTGATGATGGTGGTGATGTAGGCATAAGAAAATGTAAATAACAGACAAGAATACGCGGACGTAAAAACGTAGGTAGTAGACAATTAATTTAATGAAGAATTACTGAACAACATGGCAGGTAAGTAAATAAGGATTAAGTGAATAATAGTGAATACCGATTTAGTAAGTAACATAGTAAATAATGATTTAGTGACAGCTAATGCACAATCGCCTTTCATTTGATTTTAATTAAGATAGTAAAAGATTTGAGTAAATAATTGATAAAAAAATTCTTTATTAAGCATTTCTATGTTCCCCGTGGCTTAATATTAACAGCCACACAGGTCAATCGATCAGGTTAAGCTACGCTTGCCGCGGTTGGTCTGTGGATAGGTGACCATCTTTACATACCGAGACCCCTCCGTGCCTCGGAAAGCACGCCAAGCCGTTGGTCCCGGGTGTCATTCGTGGATCTTTGACAGTCGTTACGGGTAGTCAGAAGCCCGAAAGTCTGACAACCAGTCTTACCAAGTGGTATCGTATTACCCAGTAACCGGGTTGTGGAGGTTAGATAGGCAGTCGCTCCACGTAAAATACTGGTAATCAGCTGAATCCGGTTAGACTGGAAGCCGACCCCAATATGGGAAAAGGCTAGGCAGATGATGATGTTCCAGTTTCAATAGTACGAGCGCCATTAAAATTACCGCGACTTGTCTCCTAAAGACGGTTATCACTATGACACCTAAGAATTGACCTAAAACTACAGTATCGTAGAAGAGCGGAGACCGCTACATAACGGCCGCTGTTATGAAAATGACAACGGGGTTTGACTTTACGGTGTCAAAAAACACACCAACTTACTTTCATAAATAACGTTTGAGCAACGTCATTCGCCGGTCAATAGCGGATGCTATGTGGCGGCGGCCGCTGTTTCGGGAAACCGTTGTTTAAAAGATATTCCAGTTATGATATCACTTAACATTAGGTGAGCAGGATGTCACTTCTTGAATTAAATCAAAGATTAATTATTATTGATCGAAGATTTATTCTGAAAACTATTGAATGATTAACATCACGTTAGCTTTTGTTCTGGAACACGCAATAGCTATTTCTAATGAAATCGGACAGCATTTATTTTTCCATAAGATCTGATTTCGGAATTTGCTCATTTGGCAAGCAGTTAAATCCAAAATTTAAATGCCTTAAAACTGATAAAAAAAAAAAACAAAATAATGCAAAATAACTTTGGGATATTTTTTTTTCAAATGAAATCTATAAATATTCTACTAATTTGAAATTAAAAATCTGTGGGAAATTCTTACAAGGTTCTCTTATGCTTTTTTTTTTTCTTTTAATATTGAAAGGTTCATCACTCCTTTCCACGACGGCGACGCACACGACATTAGAATAGCATCTAGTAAAACCATAAGCATAAGCATAATCAGGTTATAATGTTCCCACTGCTGGGACACAAGCCTCCTCTCTGTGAGAGGGAGTGGGCAGTAATCTACCACGCGGGCCCAGTGCGGGTTGGCAGATGTCACTTCTTTGAATAAAACCATATGTATGTATTAATAATAAGAATATAGATACCTATAAGTTTTGAAGGAATATGTCACGGATACAATAACATCATAAATGAGTAGTGGTAGTTTTAAGAAAATGAGCCAAACGGCCACAGATGCGAGTTACTCTAGTCAAAACAGTAGTGTGTATATAATTATGTACAATTAATTTAGGGAAATAGTTTAGCTAAATTTCGCTGAGAATAATACTGAAAAGTACAGAACATTTTAAATTACAATGAAGCCTTTCAGGTTCTCGTTGTATTAAAAGGTTTTCAGCGCTTTACATGTTATCCACATAGAAACAAATAGCATAAGTTGACGAGAATATATTTTTGTAAGAAAAACCGAAAAAAATACATAAACACAAGAAATAATTATATTTTTTTATAAATAGATATATTTTTCCATGCGGCTGTCTTTAAACTACATGACGTTGAGATTGACTTCCATCTCTTAACTTAGGTAATGTAAATATAGGTAAAAAAACGTGGAAAAATCAGCTGTCATTAGTCAGAGTCACCTAGTTCCTAGTTGTATCTCAACAAATTACTTAAAATGGCATACATAAAACCAAAATAAACATCTCTAGTCAACAAAATATATAACCTGTTGGAAGAATAGAAAAGAGGAGGTGGAGGTCTCTAGAATAAGTAGGTTTAAACTCACTCTCCGTAATAAGACGTATTTTCAAAAGTAATAATTTATAGTATATTATTATAAGTTTCCTTATATTTGAGTGATTTCAATATAATTGCAATAATTTAAAATATTAATAAGCTTTTATTCGTTCTGGCGTTAAATATTTGTTAATAATAATTATGCTTGGTCTGTTTTGTGATAATTCATGTTTAATATAAACTTAATTGTGTATGTACACCGTGCTTTACTGGCGAGAACTTTAGGGATTCATTTTATTCTAACTTACAAATTTTACCAATTTGTAAATAATAAAAAATAAATCTAATCATACAAACATCATGTCACCTTTTATAGCCTATACAACTTATTTATTGACAGAATAGTTTTTACCTAAAATACCTTGATACAGAAACGCGGTGTACATGTTAAATGTCGTGGTCCTTAAACTTACTAAACTCAAATACTACCTCAAAAAACTCAATAGCATTGCAGTTGCAAGCATGGTAACTTGTAGTTAAGACATTTCTGGAACTTAGGTTAACTTAATTTAATGAATCCAGTAAACTAAGTGCTACGACGTGTAAGTATTCTCGGGAAAAGTGACAATAGTAACTTATCACTACCTATAGCTGATAACTTTCAATATACAGTCTACATAATCAAATATTGATAGAACCACGATACCTCTCAAACCAGTTTATAATGTAGGAATATTAATTATAATTAATTATGTAATTTCATTGATTTCTTATGAATTTATTTAATTAACAATAATTATTAATAATATTTTTATAATAATAGGTACCTATCATAATTTTTTTCGTATCTATCTTTATTTATTTGTACTTTTCATTTTGATCGGTATCGTTTTCAATTAGTTTATTGGTAACAGTTTTATTAATTTGATAAATTATTATGAATTATTACATTTTAATATTTTTGTTTCAATAATAACAAAGTTAAGAAAATAATTAATACGCCGTATCTTTTCAAACAGGTTCCATAATTTTCATAACATATAATTCAATGAACCATAAAAAACCATAAAGCTCTAATTTATTTAGTTATTAATTTAACTTTCTGGATAATCTCTCTAAGTTACCTCTTACTTACCTCTTAAGATAGAATAGGATACTTAAGCCCTAGGATATCCCTAGGACTTAAGTTAAAAAAGAAAAATAAAAATTACACTAAAGAAAAAAAAGAAAAAAAAACACTAAAGAAAAAACCAAAAAATATGTATATATTACTCGTATGAGCAAATGTGGATAAAAAAAGAAAAATATTAGAACACATAAGGTTAGTCTATAAATAATGCTGGATGAAGATCTAATAAGTATAATTATGAATGTATTGTAATCTTATGTAACTTAGTTGTCAATGAAGTATCTCATACATTTAATGCGGTCAAATAAATGTTTGACTTAGATTATAAGTAAAACGCTAATAATAAATAGGTACTACTTACGCGGTATATTAGATATAATTAGGTATAAAGGGAAAGCAACAGTTGTTACATTTATGTAAGCTGCATATATGTTTTTAGCTTGACATAATCCTATGAATTAATATAATTCTATTCGATACTCACAGCCAGAATCCATCAAATTAAGGCAAAAATAAAATTAATGTATTTTTGAGCAGAAAATTAAGAAGACCAGCTGAAAATGGATATCTGAAAGAACCTGCAACATGCGCATTAGCCCAAATTCATTCGAGTTTATCTGAGTGCACCAACAAATCATGCAACTAGTCGCAAAATTACATTTACACTGCCACATACGAACTACGTATAACACTGACGTCACGCAAAATCGCGCATCGCGCAAGAAGAGTTTAAACAACGTCCCGACATCAATCGTCGGGCATTACCCCCAGAGACCACACCCGTCTGGTCGGAGGATCCTCCCTTTTCTATGGGGGATGAGTGAACTTTACACCCTGTTCTTCATATCTCTATAATATCTTGAAGTAGTAGTAGAGCTTATTGTGAAGAGCTCGCCCGGGGAAGTACTACCACCACACCTATTTCTGCCGCCAAACAGCATTGCTGTGTTCCGGCTTGAAGGGTATGGGTGCCGGTTTGTGATTACAGGCACATGAGACATTACAGCTTTGTCTCTGGGATGGCAACATACCTGCGATGCTTCTGGTATTGCAGATGTTCTTAGACGGCGGTAATCACTTACTATCAGGTGGCCCGTCGTCTTGTTGGCCATCCAATAACATAGAAAAGATCTGCACGCTTACTCAAATTCCAAATCTTACTGTTCAACATCACATTTATGTAGACGTCTCTATAACCACCTAAGAACTACTTGCGAAAGTCCAAACACCACTGGCGTCACGGAATCCGGCATCGTGATGTAAAAACCGCGCGATCCGTACATACACAATAGTGCAACAACATCTGGTCAACACCCATCAGCATAGTCACGTCAGCGCCGGCTGTCGCTGAAAACCAGCGCTGGGACTCTGTCTTGTATAGGGTCGCAGCAGAATGCTGAGCTATAGCCGTTTTGCGTGGATTTGACGCATGTTTCCCCCAATCCTTTCTTATTTTTTTTTTGTGTTTATGTTTTTTTTTGTGTCATGTTTACCGCAAATAAACGTATTTTTTTCTTTCTTTTTTTTTCATAGCAATTCACAACCATTCGATACGCTTCCGTGCCGAATAGAATATCAATCAATGTTTTCGAATCTAAATCAATATCGGGCACCACATTACACCCTGCCACCCTTATTTTTTTTTTGTTTCCGGGGTGGTAAATCCTCATAGATGTCCGCTGCCCCAAGCGGGCGGCGGGGTCTGTCAGACTCTTACTGACTAAAAACCACCCCGGTGTTCCATCTCACAACTACACCGGGAGTCGCGGGAACGTACGATCCTTCCGCAACCCCCGCCACTACGGGCCTCCTTGGGTCAGGGGGGGAGTGAGGTGTTTGACTTCCCCCGCGACGTCTAAGAGCCCCTAGCGTCTAAGAGTCCCTTGTGCCCTGGGGCGTGCGTGGAACACTACGCGCCGCCACCTCGGGTCCTGATGTGTGGGGGCGACGGACGTCCCCGAGTCCGTCGCCCCTGAACCCCTTTATGGGGGCTGGATGAGGGCGTTATCCGCCCTCCGCCGACGCTCGGTGCGTCTGCTGCGGGACGGGTAAATGGACGAGATCTTTCTCTCTTTTTCCGACCATCGACTCGACTACGGCCGGCAGCGACAGGTCACTGCCTACTTCTGAGATGAGGTCACGGCGCGACTCCTCCTAAGCGGCACACTCAGCCAGCGTATGCCACGCCGTGTCCTTCCGGACACGGAAATTCTCATGCATTCTGCACTACCACGAGGAGATAGTGTAGCTATGTGGGCTCTAACCCACTAAAACTCCACGGTGTCCTCCTCTGCCGCTTACGGCGGGAACACGGGTATGCGTTAGCACTTATCCGTGAACCCGCCGCTTCTGTCCGTCACCAGACCCTCCTCTGGGGAGTACTCCCCATCACCGGCGCACCAGAATAAATAGCACGCCGTGACCACCCCAAGGACCAAACCAGCACATGGGCGCCAGACGACCCCGTGTCTGGGTACCCTTGGTCCCCCTGCGACAGGTCAGGTCATTGGCCCCGCCGCCTGCCAATTTTCGGCCGCAGAGGATAGGGAGAGCGGCCAACGTCATACCAACACTCCTGCTGCCCTGCGACCCCACCGCGTCCGCCATCAGACGGTGGCGACCCCATCAACACCACGGAAGGTAGGGAGAGCGGCGCACCGCAATACTCCTCTCCCGCCGCGCCCTCCAACCCTCAGCCGCGCCCAAGCGGCACCGCAACCTACTTATTGGCCGCTATGTCGTCGGCTTACAGGCAAAAGCCCTGACGAGCGACCCCTCCTCGGGTTCCTCTTCGCTTCACCGTGGGTGACCAAGCCACGGCTACTGAGCCCCCCCGCCTCGACAATGCGGGAACCCACCGGGGGGGACACTGCCACCCTAACTTAAGTTCCATTTGCATAAAATAATAACATAATATACGTGTCCAACCGCTAAACATTCAAGATTTAAGACCGGGCCGACTTGGTAAAAAAACTGAACCAACACCAAGTTATACTGAAACTCGCTAATCAAAAGATCATCACAGGCGCATTAAAGCAGTAGTAGAACTCCTTGTGTCAGAGCTCGTCCGGGGAAGTACTACCACCACACCTATTTCAGCCGCCAAGCAGCATTGCTGTGTTCCGGCTTGAAGGGCATGGGTGCCGGTTGAAACTACAAGCACATGAGACCTGTCAGCTTTGTCTCAGGGATGATAACGCCTTTCGCGAATCGTGAAATTCAAGACCGCGTCGTTTCACCATTCGAAACACCATACCATAGTCGTTTGGTTGGAATTCATTAAGTTTAATTGGAACTTGGAAGATCCTCCTTCCTTTCATAATGGAGGAACACCACATTTGTTCCCTAAACAATCTTGTAGGCTACAGACCATAGTGCCATGCAGTTTAATATAGCAGAGTAGGAGGTCTTGGCTGATGTAGCTACAAGGTTATGACGACCGCCGAACGACTGCAAAACGCACATGCGCCATTTTAAAATCTTGAATGCGATGCGAGTTATAGGCTGGCAAATAAGAAAAATCGGTACACAACAAACATGACAGAAACTGCTTTAAACGCTGCGTAACATTTACCTTTGCTATACTATGAATAGAACTTCAATAAACACCAAAATAAATTGAAGCAAAAAGTCGATCATTAAAAAAAAAAACACTAACGAACAGCTGTTAAAGCTTGGACATATAGTATCCCATAAAGATTCAGATAAAACCACCTTTAATAACAAAACAACAAGACCTCATCCTGAAAGATATACCAAGCAACATTCTTCAGGTATTGGTTGATTTGCAGAATAATAGGACACTCTGTCTTTTATCTGTGGCCCAAAAATTTTTTTCTCAATTTGAAAGATCTCAACTAATTACCCCACCAGAGCAACATTATTAAACATCTTCTATTATTCATCATCTTACATTCTATTTCGTGGTGGACTTCAGAGCGGGCGGGAGGTGGGTCATGTTATAAAATCTTATTCGCGTCCAAACCACATCGTCAACTGTTTTTCGAGCATACACTACAAGAGAAAGTCATGCAAGACAGACAGATGTAAATTGGCGAGTTCACTTCACGCTATTAATGATTACATGTATGCAGATCCCTTTAGCACTTACCATCTTTGACGATTATTCACTGTCACGCCAGTATTCACCAAACAGTGGACAGTATTCCATTTAAATGAACATCTATCGCCAATAACGTGTGATGAACGACAGTGGCAATTGTTGGCTATTAGCTCGAAGTTAAAAGTAGACAGTTTACCCAGTTTATATAAAAGCGAGAAACTTAAATGCAGACATCTCATTCACAGACGTTAGTGGGGCTCGATCCTTGATTCATAAATTAAAAAAAAATACATAATTTTAATTTTGTTATTGATAAAAATTAAAACAAAAGTTCACGTTATTTTTTTAATTCAAATCTCAATCTATATATGCTTTATGCTATATACTATCTATCTATCTTTGCTGTACAAGCTTACATAAATGAAACAAACTGTGCAAACAATGAACATAAAAACAAAAAAACGAATGATCCAAAAAATATTTCATTAAGAATAACGAGGCGAATAAGCTCTTTGTAAATATGTCGCCGGAAGTACCCAGGAAGTGGTTAAAGTAGGATAAATTGTATGTGAAAGAGCAGGAAAGCGCCAACTACTAGATTAATTTGTATTTAATCATTAAGCCGCAAATGCACATGCCTTTTACTAACACAAAAGTATGCAATAGCTTGCATGCCAATGTGCCATAACATCAGCTTAATGTTGATGACCTGTCGGTGTTCTACAGACTGTAGAACACCGACAGGAGAGTGTGCGCGGGAACTCCGCAACCTGGATACCTACCACGAGCTCTTAACGCGATCCACTTTAGGACCTAAACTGAACTGTTCTTCTAAATCGTTCCATGACGTCAGCTTTACGATTCAATTTAGGCCGTGCCATCTGGCTACCTACCACAAGCTCTTAACGCTCATTCACTTTCATCGATCCAAATGCCGCTGAGCGTATTGGACGGTCATGGTACGACTGTGAGCGATGCAGTTTAAGAAAATAAACTGAAATGTCTTGCTTTAGAATCGTTTTTAAATAGATCATGGTAGGCCTCCTGATCTGGCCATCTCCCTTTCACTACCGGACTACCAGACATACTGCAGCGTACCATCCTCACTTACTAGATATCCCGACTAGTCGTAGGTATTAAGCGCTTCTCCTCCACATTTATTATGCGCACGGCCAAAGTATAGAACTCTCTGCCAACTTCAGTGTTTCATTCCACATATTACCCGACAGCCTTCAAAGCAAGAGTAAACAGGCATCTTCTGGGCACGCTCGTTCCACCGTAGAGCTCATGTATTGCTTTCTATTAGATTGAGATCAAGAATAGACCCATTTCCCAAAAAAAAAAAATACATCTGGTTGGTGAATGTCTTTTTGCATACATTTGTGTAGGTTAACAACTTCTGAATTGTGAATTGAGCAATATACTTGCAAACTTTCGTGCAAGTCAAAGGCATTGGCGGCTTTCATCTAAATTAGTGCAATAACTTGTAAATAATCCCCGTTCTTCGCCGATATGTTGGGAAAACTCTGAACACGGACGACGTGCATAATATCCTAGTAAGTCTCAAAGACATTAGACTAAGTTAGGCTAAAATGGCCCAATCGGCAAAAGAAGCAGTCAACCAAAGAACATTATTATTTGCGAGGGTTGAACGAACGAAAGTATGACTCTTATGATAACAGCCGACAGAATCGGCTTGTATTAAGATTTTTTTTTACCAGTTTTGCCTCATTACATACCTGATTTGGATGATAGTAATTACGAAACAAGTTTTTTGTTTTATTTTAATTAAAAAAAACCGTAACAATACACCCCAAACAAATAACCAAAAACAATACGTATCAACAACTCCAAAACAGTGAGTAGTTCGAATCAATGTTCAATGCGTTTAGTTCATTAGACGGGTTCCAGTTTGCGATCCAATGGACGCTAATTGCCAGGATTTTTCCTCATCGCTTGTAAAACAATTGATTGCACGTCCATTACTGGGCTGCAATACGACAATTGACCTATCAGTCACTTGATTACAAACACTTGGTTGATGTCCAATTAACGTAGTGTGTTAGGTATTATTTAGGCTGGATATTTTGAGGATCGAGGGACAAAAGTGTTGCAATAATATTAGTATGGATGGTGTGAATGTGTTTTCTTGTATTTGTTTTTTTGTTTATTTGTTTTTATAATATTCTTGTTTTTATTTTTTGGCTTGTTAGGCAGTCAGGGGTAGAGCACTCTCTATAAAGAAACTAAGGATTTATAGCTCGCCCTGATTCCTTATAGCCATTAATCTTCTTTTTAATATTCATGTCCCTTCCTTAACCATCCAGATTTTTGTTCGATTCATGAAAACAGAATAATTATTTGTATTTGGTACTGAGATCATGATTATAATACTGCCAGGATAGCGAATTGACAATGTATACCTGCTTCCAAAAAACTTATCCGGAATCTTTAGAAAACAACTCCGATACCAATCTTACTATGAACCACTCTTTCCACTACCAGAAGACAGAAGTATCAAGCTAATAAACTTGCTTTATTCCAGTTGGATCATAAAATAATTACTCCTTCCAAATAGATACCATTGGAAAATAAATACTTTAATACAATTGGAAAAACAACGTTTGCTAAACATTATAATTATTCTGAGATACCGCGGAATATACCTAGTCAAAGATGGTAGATATATAAATATCGAAGTATTGACATCCGTCACCAGATTATACAATTCAACACACTATTAATTTAGGACCAGCCAGGCGTTTCAAAACTGCGAAAAAAATCAATTTGGAAAAGTATGTTCGTATCCACTCTCCATTGACGAAATCTCAGTACCTATTAGATTTTTTTTCTTTATTTAAGTTGGGTAAGTGTGAAAGGATTTTTGTTGAACGATTTTCCTATTCCCAGTTTTTCAAATATTCTAAACTTATCGTTGAGTTTTTATCTAAAAAGAACAAAACAAAATTACAAGTAAATAAAATTGCGCAACAGTCGGTATGTGTTTAAAAAATAACAATGTAATAAAATCTTTTCATAATTATATTCATGCATTTTTGCAGTTCTGAACAATGAAGACTCATAAAATCTATCTATTGAAAGTGTTAGGCGTTTGTGAATACATATTTAAAATTGCGTAGTTGAAACTTATTACATTTGTAGTTATAAAAAAGGCTTTTACGCTTTATAATTACGTCCTGTAACTATTTTATTTGTGTAACCTAATTCTTTATGTACCTATTTAATAATCCCTAATCATAATTTTAGAGGTTTCGCAAAAACGAAAAGTGTTATGAGAGGGTGCCAAAGGCATGAAGTAATTACGTTATTGCTATTTGTTTATTGTGTTTTTATATATGTGTTTAAACAGTATAACGTGTGTCCGTCGTACGTTCGTTAAATTAATCATTTGTATTAAAAAAAATTAATAAGAGCTGTACTTTTTGTAAAGGATATCTTTCATCCCTCGTTGTTAAATGATTAATTTTGTGATACATGTGGTAATATATTCCAAAAACGGTAGTTTAGAACTTAAGAAGATAATTTTAACTTAATACCTATATTTGATGTTTAGATATTAAGTAAAGCAACAGCTGTGAGCCATGTGTCATAATTAAGTTATAGTTCGATTCCTTGATAGACGAATATATATTAAAAGTTCTTATTAAAAATAACATCATTAAAAAGAACTTATTTATTGTTTCTTATTAGAATCACACATAAGTAATTATGCTAACATTTTTTAGTCAACCCCTTTGGGGTCATGCTTTAACCTTAAAATACCAAAATACCGGCTTCATTTTATTTTTTAATATAATGGTTTTACCGCGACTTCGTCCGCATAGAAATCGGAAAACAGAACAAATACCACCTTAAACCAATAGTTAAAACCTGTGACAAGTAACATAACAATAATGTATTATCAAATCCTAACTTCAACATCAACAACACTAATAATACTTTATTTGTAATATTGGCCATAGTACCTATACCATAGTAAATTGTACATTTTAAAATTAAGGCATTTGTACTTTATTAGTTAAGTAAAAAAAAACATTCCAAGATAGTCGTTAATCTCAAAAGGTATCATACATTATGTAGTTAAGTCTTAAAAAAATAAGAATAAACCAAAAAAACTAGGCTATTGGTATCCTTGTGCACATAAAGCAGTTTAATCTGTGGCACTAGTGACAACATTAACCAACACTTCAAACAATATACTGTGTCCGTACTGAGGATGGAGGCGATAATATAGTGCAACTAAGAACTTACTTAAAACAACAACAGTAACTAAAACTATGACTTTCACTAACATTATTTATTAAGGAATTTGAAATTAAAATCAGTCAACAAATGAAGCTAAATAACTCAAAAAAACCTATCAACCTAACTAATGAATTTTGTCAACTCTGCAGTAAATGAGGCCTAAAATACTAATTAGAGTACAGGAAATGGATTAACGAAGTAAATAGAAGCAACTAAAAAATAAAACAGATAATTTCCAACAGTGACACGGTTCATATAAGAAACAGATCAGTTATGTCAGCAAAGAGTAACAGCACACTCACTCAATGAAGCAGATTAACTCAGGCGTATGAACTCAGTCAAAGAAGTACATCATCTCAGTCAATAAATTAGATCCAGTTAGTAAAAGACAAAAAGTCAAGGAAACGGGTCAACCGAGTTACAGAATCATAATTACATAGTCAAAGAAGTACATCAACTAAGTCAATGGAACGTCAATGACACAACTCAGTCATAGAAGGACATCATTTCAGTTAATGAAGGTTCAAGTTAGCTAAAGACACGTCAAATCAGTCAACTCAGTTAGAATTCCATCACCTTTATCAACTGGTCAATAAAATGGTGCAACTCTATCATGAAACGGAACAATTCTTTGCCAGAAGCAGGTCAACTCACTAAATGAAGCAGATCAACTTAATCAATGCAGAATTTCATAAAGTGGATTTCCTCTTTGTTAAAATCTTCATTGATTAAGTTGGTGTTGTCCTTGGAAAAATTTACCTGCTCATTGACTAGATGAATAAATCACATCTTTGGAGTGGTTCGGATCAACTCCGCAATCAAAACACCAACAAAGTTAAACAACTAGGTCAACGAAGTGGATCAACTAACTCAATGTGAAAAAGACAGATGCACTCAGTCATTGAATACTTAGACCAACTCTGTCAACTAGTCAAATCGATCGATAGATCAAATCTGTAAATGTAGCGTATAAACTGAGTCAAGAGTAAATAGATAAGATGAACTGAGAAATTCAGTTGAATGACCAAATTAACATACCATTTCTATTTTAACCTGAAATTAAGGAATAGTGGCTACAACAATTTATCAGGACTTGCTACAACAATTTATCACTGAAATACTGCTCCGTAATAATTCACCAACTTCTATAACAACAATAATCCTTCCAAGCCAAGTTCATTAACAAACCGAGATTATAAGGTAAAATAAATAATCAGCTCATCTAACATTACCCTCGTAGACAAGACATGTGATCTTAACATGGTGTTAACTATCGAATAAAAGGCGCTGGTTCGGTTGTAAAACAAAGTATATTATATGTCACTCAAAAGTAAAAACCATAAGGTAGAAAAAGCATAAACAAAAGGTATAAAAAGTAACATATCAAAAAGAAGAAAATGGCTTGCACACATGGGTTTGACTAGACTGTGTCTATTGGTGGTTCACCATACGTATAGTGAATCACCAATAAACACAGAGCAGAATCAAACGTCACACCGACAACTAATATGCACCAAGAAGACCATTTTTTTTATCAATACCTTGATAATCTCTTACCGCTATTTAAATTAAACGAGAACAATAGAGGATAAGCTGATTTTCTTAAAGTTGAGAAGGACGCCGTGAGACCCGCGATAGTACAAGACTAGTTTAAATAAATACCTTTGTGCACTAGTTTCTCATAAGAGCTGGACTCACCTATGGTAGGACACAAAAAAAAACAGAAGTCGCGGGGATCAAGACAAAGAATGCGAGGTATGGAAAATTAAACCTGGAATGGGAGGAAGACCAACTGTAGAGAGGATCTCCGTACTCGAAGAACATCCACTTGAAATCAAGGCGTCGATCAATAAGTTTGCAGCAATATACAAGGCAGAAGACTAACATTATCTTGGCATAACATGCCTGGCATCATCAGCAGCTTTCTATCAATGATGGCTTCGTAGATGGGATGAATAAAAAAAACCAGGATTTCAAAAATATTGCAGTTAGTTTGCAGTTATTAACCCAATGTATGTTACCTATGTATGATAAATATTTAGTTACGTATTCATAAGTTGTAAATTATTGTCACAGTAACCATTCTATGTATGATCTAAATGTGTCTAAACCTTGTCTATATCGGGCTTAAAAAGTCACATTCAACCAGTGGGCATTTACTGCGTCAAACGTAGTTAGTAGTTTAACATTTAGCATACCTAAATAATATAATTATATATGTATTTATTATATTTGAAATATTTAGAATCATGTAAATATGATGAACTCAATGACGCGATGATCTCACAGCAAATAAAGTAGATGTAAATAAGTACTAAAGATTAAAATAATAATATATAATATAGGTATGATAAGCAGTCACATAAATATCAGTGAAATTTTGTATGACATAAATAATAATGTCTGAATGGGTCAAGCAAGTCGTCAAGTGAGAAGGAGAAGCATAAAATGTGATCTCAGAAGTACTTAATGTAAACTACCTTATAAGACCTAAGAAAACAGAAGCACGGGGTTTATCCCTAATGAATAATATAAGCGCGAAAAATAACAATTTTAACAGGTAATTAATTAATAGTAATTCTATCCCTTGACTTGAAAACATATTAACACCTAAAATTATTAACAAGACAGAAAACGAGAGACGGTATTGGAAAGCAGTTGAAAGAAAGTTAAATGAGGTTGTAACAGAACATTTTATTGGTGTCGTTTTAACAAGCGATGCACGGTAATTAACGATTATACAGAAAACCAAAGCACTATGCAATTCTATTGGAAATATCGTATTAATATTATGAAGCAAACAGTGAAAATGTATTTACAAAGCAACCTATTAATAGCTTAGCAAAGCATGTAAATTAAAACCTGTATAAAATTTGCATCTTTGGTAACGTTATACCCAAAATGTGTTAACACTTCTAGCACAGCCACTAATATACTAGGCCGCGTACAAAATACAGTATCTAAGTCAAGATTAGAGTTACGTACACAAATTATATCATTTAAATGTATAAAAAGTTATATTAAAAGCACACATTTGGGTACAACGTTTTCGAAGCAAGTCTTTCTGAAAGCAGTGTTGTTCCTTCATTGGCAAGTCATCATTGCACTCTTATGATTTGCTGTCCACTGTATATCTGTTTACTGTATAGTACTGTGTGTCATGTGTATCAATTGAGCTGGTTTTCCGTAGCTTTGCTCAGAGGTGTAAGCTTTTCGATGTTGCTTCAGTAATTTTCTTGAATATAATAACACATTATAATTCCAGAATAATAGCTGCTAAGGCCGGATTTTTGGGGTATTCCACTCAGAGCACTGATTTGAACCGCACTTGGACGAACGGCACCTGAGCACTTCCACTAACCGCACTCAAACAAAATTTTGTAACGTGCGGTTCGGTGGAACAATTTATCGTTATTGTTTTCAGTCTCCAAACGGCACTTGCATACAGTTTGTAATGATGGGACGTAACAATTCTTTGTTCAGGACATTACCAACGTATCGATCGGCAAGTGCGTGTAGAACCACGGACAGTAAAGGTCCCCGTTGTCGTTATGAATGCGGTTAAATGTTTACGAATGTAATTTGATTAATATTGGATTCAAATCGCGTTTAAGGTACTTAGTTCTATGCTATTTATGCAAAAATTACTCGTTGTTGTGTTCATAAATACTCCACCATTTTCCGAAATACCGTAAGATTAGTAGATTGTGGCTAAAAGCTATTCATAATTTATTTTAAGGCGAGGCGAACCCCAGCGCCGTAGGTACTTAAAGTACAACACCGCATGACATCCGCCATCTTGGATTTTCATTTTGACCACGGCATCGGTTTTAGCACCCTAGAAAACTACGAAATCGACACCCATGAAGAAAAATTTCAACAATTTTGACATCAGCCATCTTGGATTTTCATTTTGACCACGGCATCGGTTTTAGCACCCTAGAAAACCACAAAATCGACACCCATGAAGAAAAATTTCAACATTTTTGACATCCGCCATCTTGGATTTTAATTTTGACCTCACCATCGGTTTTAACACCCTAAAAAACTACGAAATCAACACCCATGACAAAAAACTTGAACACTTTTGACATTAACAATTATTGTTGGTTGTACTTGCATAGTGCGAACAGGGATAATCGTCGGTTGGTGCCTCATTTAACTTAAAACGTTTAACGGCCTTCTGGGAGTTGGCTTCGGCCCCTCATGCGCCTTCCAAAGGTTCAGGACCCTAGGGTCCGAAAAAATATCAAAATACGTACCTATAAATAATAATACTACAATGGCGGTGACTGAATATAATTATATTACAAAAATTTTTTTTTATACATAATGACGTCATGTCTCCTGCGCGTGTTTTTTCGAAACATTACACATAAAAATCGAAACAAAATGGCGTGGTCACACAAATTTGTGTACGCAAACACGATGGTTTTGTTTTCTGAGCTACATGGAAAACATACCCCGCGCGGGTGGAGAGGGAAAGGGTTTGTTTAATTTTTAATTGGGCGTGCACCATGCACATCTAATCACATCACATCTGCAGATCGGATCGTATAAGAAAAAACAATTCGACGAAATCGTTTCAGAAACAAAAAAATGCCAAATTCAAACCGGTCATCAATCCGGGGCTCTTGGTAAAATGTCAAAATTACGAAGTCGTAAAAACGGTCTGGCTTGAAATCTGTCTTCTCCTTGATATTGAGTCTATAATTGCTTAAACTGATTGCAGGTCTTCCTCTTCCTCGTCGGAACTCATTACGATATCTAAACAAAATGTGTTATTAACCTAAAAATATTTTAATACCTACCCAGGAGACAGCTTGTGTTTGAAAACAAATGTTTAATGTTTCAAAAAAACGCCCGGGAAACACGCATTACGAGTAAGATACATGAACAAGATGGAATCATCCGTTACAAGACTTCTGCTGATTTGTATCGATATGTTTTGCTTGATAATGCTTTGAACAAAATAGTATATCCCATCACTAAAAAAATAACGATAAAAATAACGATAAATTGTTCCACCGAACCGCAGGTTACAAAATTTTGTTTGAGTGCGGTTAGTAGAAGTGCTCAGGTGCCGTTCGTCCAAGTGCTGTTCAAATCAGTGCTCTGAGTGGAATACCTCGGATTTTTGTGGGAATTTCTTGAAGGTTTAACAATTTTTTTTTTTATGAAATTAAATTTTACATGTTTTACATTTGATCTTTGCACTCGCTCGGATAATTTATCAATCTGGACCGTTAGTAGGTGGTCTGAGCTTTCAGAAAATGACAATATTCGTTTTTGCGGCTTGCCTTAACTGGCCGGCCGGATGGATTAAACATCCATACAAGATTATATACAAGATTTGAAACAAGATTTCGAACTGGGCCCTGCTTAAGTTGTTATTAATTGATACTATGCTTTACTTCGTCTATCCTTAAAAATTTTAAATTCAAACGTACAAACAAATTCTCTCGCTCAAAAAATCAAACGAGCTTTTTCATCTCGCTTGCAAACTAACCGACCGCGACGAAAAATGTACAACACATACGTAATTACATAGAAGAGTAATACTAACTACTTATCAAAACTAATCACTAAATAAGAAACTCCCTTGTGGTTTCCGGCAAAGAATAGGTTCTCTCGGGGTTGTCCTAAACAGCGACTAAGGGATTCAATTCAGAAGATATTCCCATTCTCCTGTACCTTAAGATCGCCAATCCTTAAGGCAAGTGTTAATTATAGCATCTCCCTCATCATCTGCCTAGCCAATTTCCAACTACGTTGGGGTCGGCTCCCAGTCTAACCTCAGCTGGATACCAGTATTTTACATGCCATACACCCCAATAGACCGTTTAATGTACAAGGAAAATACTGTGTTTAGAACTGATTAATAGATTATTGAGTATTTAAAGCTATAAGGCTATATCCTATCAATATACTCAGGCTGTTACTTACTGTTGTTTGGGATATAAATAATTTATTGGACCTTTGCTCTCATTCAGATCTTGAGGAGCAATTCGTACTCAGAAGTAACACACAAATTTATTCATAGTCCCAGACATCGGTTTATCAGGCTGACTTGAATATTCAAGTTTTAAATGGAACTTGCTCATTGCTTAGGATACAAAGAGAAAAAAAACAATCTAGTGGCAAAAAAACAATCAGTCGATCTAAAGCATGTGAGTGAAAGAAGTTCATTAGCACGATATAAGCAAAATGGTGTTCATAGTCATGGCGTCCAGAAAACAGGGAATATATCAAGAAGACATTGAAAATAGAACAAGTCAAGGACAGGTCTATAAGGAAATGAAAGCTTTATGGAAACACTCCATCGATTAGATCCAAAACAGCACCTAAAGAAGACTCTCATCTCGTGTAAGATCTATATCTAAATCAATTTAAATCTATATAGAGGCTCTCATTGGGCGGCTAGACCAAAAGCTTAATGAAGAAAGTATTCCTCTCTACGAAACGATAGTAAAGAAATTCCTCTTTGTACAGACCTACGCAATGGTGGATATATTCAACACTTCTAGCAACTTTAATGATGAAACAATAAATTAATTCAGGAATAAACTAATAAAGAACCAGGCTAAACCAAGGAAGGAAAGAAGCAGACATCTCAAAAGGAAACGGCATTTAAAACATGGCTAGACATCAAGGCAATAAGACCAAAAAGGATAAGAACGGAATAGTTAAGAGAACGGCAAAGCAGATCAGCAAGGAATGCAAAGTATGAGAAGATGTCTGGTCGCCATGTCATGCTAGAAGATGCATCATCTGAGATATCTAAGATTCCTCCACAACCTTTTGTAGTTTGATCAAATTGAATCTCCAAGACAACCACCAAAGATCAGCACCATATAAAATCTTCCTCCTAGCATTATTATGGTATGTTGCTAGATCTGTCTGCTATTAAAATCTTCTTCACTGAACATCTGTTACGGTTTTATTGAGGGCATACAAAGACCAACACAGCAAATCAAGCGTAGTAGAACTCCTTGTGTCAGAGCTCGTCCGGGGAAGTACTACCACCACACCTATTTCTGCCGCCAAGCAGCATTGCTGTGTTCCGGCTTGAAGGGTATGGGTGCCGGTTCAATTTACTGGCACATGAGACTGACCACCTATGTCTCTCCAACTCTTGGGATTACAGATATTTTTCACTTTCTATCAAGTATTCCACAAGATGAAAAAATTAGTGATTAAACCATTAAAATAAAAATATTATATCCTAACCTAACTAAAACTATTAACAACCTAAAATATGGCGTTGAAATATTCCTCCGCATCGCTGTCGACTGGTAATGTACCCAAGAGACTGGAGGCATAGCCACGTTGTATGGCAATACTTATCCTCTGGCCAAGGTAAAAGCCAGCCTTGGCTCATGGGAAGTGCCAATCAGCCGTTTAGAGATTTTATTGAACAAGCCATGAGCACTCGGACCCCACGGCCTGATGGTTTCAACCCCAAACGACTCGAAAATAGTTTATAATTACCGATAAGGTTATTATACTTTCACCGCTTGAGGTTTTCGCAGCTACAGCAGCAGCGCCAGCACAGCATGCCGCCGAACCAGGAAGATGACATCTCATCTTCCTGGTTCGGCGGCAAGGTTGGTTTCGTGTGTCGATACTCTTGCGCCATCGCGCAAGAGTATCGACACACGAAACCAACCTTTAAACCATTTAAACTTTATCAGTGCTAACTTAATCTAGGTATAACCCAAACAGATTTTTCAATTATTTAACACCAAAAGCTATCTCACAATTCGACTAAAACGTTATCCAGTCGTTTCTCTCATCTTGACGTTAAATTCTTATTCAATACGGTGTGTCCACTTTGCCATTTATGTAATGTCTCAAGCCTTGTATAGGTATATCTATACTCTCTTATGTCTTATATACTTCTCCCTACTAGATAACGTGCTGCTTGTTGTGTGATGATAGTTTTAGCTGATGTGCATTTTGTTTAATCGCTGACAAATTCCTTGGATTATAGAGCATCAGAATTATATCACACCGGTCTATTAAGTCAAGTGTCAAACAGTTTTCTGGTCAATCCGAGTACAACTGGGTACCACAGTTTTAAACATGACTACCATCTTACCTCTAAAACCCAAAAACAGAAAACCGCTGAGCTCTCAGACTTCAGGCTAATCATCTGCTGTAAACTGAACCATCGATGTTCGTTTTACCAACTGACATGTGCTGCAAACATGAACATTGCTTTTACACCGCAAAACTGTTAAGAAACCCAACGCAAGGAAAGCGTCCTGTTGTGTGAAAAAATTAAACGTTGAAGTTTATATTCCTAAAAATTTTGTTCTTTTAATACAAAAGAGGCTAAGGAGCAGGCTAATAAACTCTAACAAGAAGGCATCAAAATTAGAATTTCAGCAAAGCGCAAAAGAATTACGTAGGCAGGATTTTGGGCATGCAACGATTCGGAGGAAATAAACTCCAAAGTACTCGAAGCTTGGGATAACATCCCATAAAAATCCCCAGGCTCTTTGTCACTGTTGTCTAGGAGATAAATCATTTATTGAACTCTTGTTCTCACTCAGATCTTAAGGAGCGACGAGTAACAGACTAAATGATTAATCACCCCAGACATCGGTTCATAACAGGCTGACTTGTACATTTAAGTTCTAAATGAAACTTGCCCATTGCTTCGAGTTCCAAGGAAAAAAATCTGGTCAATTCATGCTTAACGTGGGAAAAATAAGTGACATAATAGCACCATCTTGAAATAATAAACTGGATCCATAAAACGGCTCTAAGTCCATAATTATCAACCAATGATCTCAGCTACGATCATCATCGTAACTGAGATTATTCAGTCAAGAACATAAAATTCATGAAATAAGGAAAGTCTCAAGAAGCCGGACCAAATCATTCAGACAATGCTATCTGAATTTACTTTCACACAAGTGTTAAATTAAAATAAATAAAAAACACCTGATCCACTCGGAGGCAATTTCAGCCCGTGTCACATTTAGTATAAAAAAAATGGTTTCAAAAACATGGTACGATACAAAAAGACTACAAGAATAAAAACAACCAACCAAACTACTAAAGTAATTAAAGTGCTAGATGTCAAAACTGACCATCCAGATATAATATGATAAGAGACTGCATTAATAAAAATTCAGACCTGTCAGTGTCCTTACAGAACTCTTCTCAAACGAAGAAAGTACAAGGAAATCAAATTTTCTCGAACACGGAAAGAGCATGTTGATCATTGACGACAAAACAACCCTAACCAAATAAGTTGGTTCATTGCAATGGTATCAAATAACTTAATCACAAAAGACAATACGCGCAAATCAATCCACTGCGTAAACCGAGAGCAATCTCAGATTCTAGTTCCTACATCCTCTTTTACATCGTAGGTAAATGATATGTAGAATGTAGCCAGGCTTCCGCAGCTAAGGTTTGACAATTTATCAGGGTTACAGGCTACATAGGAACAACAGCGACAAGCTAACAAGCAGATAGCTATGATAGCTCACTTTAACAGACAAACTTCAGATATGTGAACGGTTCCAGCAAAGATCAATGTCATATAAAATTGTACTCCTAGCGTTATTTCAGCCTGTTACTAGGAGTTTTTAAAGAAATCTTAATCAATATCCAGCCTTAGCTCTTTAAGATACATCCACAAATTAATATTTAAGGAAGTTAAACATCTCAATAATTGTTAACCACAATCTCATACATTTTGACAGTGATATTTGTGAAGCGCCGTCCTAGTGATCACTTTCATATCATGGCCTTGGTTTATCCCTTATTACACAATACTTAATTATAACTGGTGCAATGTCGGTATTCGATACAACTCTGCCTTACCCTGGTAGAATACAGGCGCGTTGTCTATATCTATTTCCATAACTTACGAATAATAAAGAAATCTAGACGTTTTGTCAACTTGTAAGAACTAATTATATTACTAGCTGACCCGACGAACTTTGTACCGCCTCAGAATCAATAAGAACGAATGTATGAGAAAATGAATTACCTTAATTTTTTTTTTTGTGAATGTTTCTTAAGCTATTCGGGGCGGAAAAAAATCCATCAAATCAAAGATCAATTATTTATATCGGTCCAGCCGTTTTTGAGTTATAAATGGTGTAACTAACCCGACTTTGTTTTATTTGTATGGATTATTATATATCTTATGACTATCCACCACTGTAATATCATAACATTGAAGCGGTATTTTCAGTGTAAATAATTACATAATATAATATGTATTATAGAAAATATGTATGTACTATATACGTTACTAAACCCGGGCTAAAAGCAATAGTTTTTTGGAAAAATTACTCAGTTTTTGTACATGAGCTCCTATTCAGATCTTTAAAGCGATTCTGTTCTCACATTACGATTCATTGACCCAAATATCAGTTGCCCCGGCTTGAGCTAAGTATGTAAAAAGGTTTTATTCAGTAAGCTACGATATTTATAGCTTTGAACACTCTATAAAACTAAAATTTGTTTATGTATAAAATATAATACAATAAATTGTATTCTAACTACATAAGCATCACTACATCTACTATCTTTCTATTGTATCTACTGCATAAGCTCTGCTAATCTCTAAAGTGAAGACATTTAAAGAAAGCACAACATCGATATGTAAAGATTTATCATTAGTAATCGTGCATCGTTTAAATAATTATAAGCTTCTGATTTAATAAACAATATTATCTGTGTACCTGTGTTGTTTTTTTTATAACTTTTCCTGATAATGATCCTGTTGTCGGCATGGAATCCACAATAATAATAATAATAATAAAAGCCTCGATCAACATCTATCGAGGCTCTCGTTAGGTGGTTGGATCAAGGGCCTGATTCAGAAGGCAGTACTCCTCGATACGGCTCGCATTGTGAGGAGGTTCCTGTCTCTGGATCCCTAGCCACCGGTAGCTTGGACCCTGCTCCCGACACCGGCGGATCAATATTTTTTTATATTTTTAAATGTTTTTATACTTATTTTTATATTTTAAGAAATATTTAAAAATGTAAAAAAAATAGATATATTTATTATTATTTATTTATTTATTTATTTAAAAAAGATATTACAAATTTTTACATGAACAAGGCACACAATTAGACCTCTGGGGTCTGTCTTAGCATGCCATGGCCATATAAATGAATAAAAGAAATAATAATAATAATAATCCTCCGTAGCCTGAAACTAATAGATCTAGAAGAATCCCTTTACATCAATCTGCAGAAAGCAGCCATCCTAAACACATGCAGAATCGTTAGGAAATTCATGCAGCTAGACGAAAGTACACTTTCATCATAAAATTCACCACACGCTGCATTTACTTGGCTTTGGCCCGTAAATGTAGCTAAACCAGCCTTAGAGCTGAGAAAAAAGAACACTCCTGATAATAATAATAATAACTTTATTGATGCTAATAACCTTTGTTACAATACGTAATAAATGTAGGTAAAAACGATTGGTTGTAAAAAGATGTCTGGAATGGTGGAAACCCTGCCTCCTAAACTAGGGGAAACCTGTGCCTTAGGAGACAGTGTTAGTCCTTTTCATCGCACCTTGTTCTTAGTGAACCTAATTAAATTAAATACATGAACGGCGTATTATGAGCAACAATATAAAAATTTAATAGAAAGGGGAACAAAAGAAATTTAAATGAGGAGATGAATGTATCACTTGTTACATTGACTGCGTGAGTAAGTAAGTGTGAGTGAACGAGTTTATGTGCGCGCGCGCGCGCGTGTGTGTGTGTGTGTGTGTGTGTGTGTGTGTGTGTGTGTGTTTGTGTGTGTGTGGGTGGGTGGGTGTGTGTGTGTGCGTGTGTTTGTGTGTGTTTGTATGTGTGCGTGGGCATGTGTATGGGCATGTGTGTGTGCGTGTGTGTGTGCGTGTGTGTATGCGTGTGTTTGTTAAATAACAATAACATACACAATAATGTTTGAGTGGAATTATTAATCATACTAAAGCAAATAAATTGGTTTAGCATGCGTGAAAGCGTAGTAGTATGTGTTTGTACCTTTAACTGCGGGACTAGCGAGGGAAGGTAAGTAGCTCTTCTGTTTTATAATAGTCCAGGTCATACAGCCAATCTTTTAATTTAGTTTTTGCTTCATATCTTTTCAACTTATTTATTTGAACTTTTTTGCTGATCTTTCTATATATAAGAGAACTTACAACATACAGTTGTCGACTAGCTAAGGACGTTTTGTGAGGTATTGATGGGCATGACGTGATTAATGATCGCATGTTAGGATCCGGAGGGGGGATCTGGCTATGTTTCCAGAGGGTGGCTCGAAGGACAAAGAGCTGTCGCACAGTAAGTACTTTACAGTCCGCATATAATTGGACTGTGGGGAACCTAAACGGCTTACAATCTACTAAACAATCTACATAATCAGCCTATAATTTATCCATTGCTGGGACACAGGCCTCCTCTCTAAGAGAGGGAGTGGGCCAAAATCCACTACGCGAGCCCAGTGCGGTTTGGTGGATGTCACATGTATACGAAATTTTCGTTCTAAGACATGCTGATTTCCTTACGATGTTTTCCTTCACCGCTTTGATAGCAGTGGTGATGATATAAATTACATAAAGTGCTTGTCTGGGTTCGAACCCACGACCTACAAAGCGTAAATCGGGAATATTACCAATGGGCTACCACTGCTCTATTGAGGTATATTATGGAAAACAATAATGTACATACCAACGTTTCGTTTTATCCAAGTTTTTCTTTGAAGAAAAGCTTACACACCCCGACCGGGTTCGCCACGACAAGACTCCATAATTGAGTCATCAACCTTTTAAACTAAATTTTTCAGGGCAAAGGAAAGGTATCAAAAATAAAAATATTGAAACGAACTATTGTTTATTGCTGAAAAAATTGGACGAATCATAAGACAGTTTAAAACATCGACTTTATCTTCGTATTATGTACTAAATAATAAAAATAAGTCGACGTTGTAACAGATATGAATTTAGAGCCGTATAAAACAATCAAAACATGGCAATAACATAATGTTAATGCTATTATGGTATCTACACACATGTAATAGTGTCGGTAATTGCCTGAACTATTTCGATAACCGCAATTGTTGCATGTACTTTATCAAATGGAAAAACAGGATTTTATTTAATCAAGACATGGAATCTGTAAAAGTCTCGTGATTATATTGTGAATGACATAAGAAACTAGTGGAGACATAATATTGTTGTGTAGACTTAGTAACAATTCAGATAAATATTTTATCAAGTCATTCTGTCGAAGACCAATACAATTGTTAGATATTTAAAATCTAATAGAATCTAGTACACAGTTACATTAAAGTTTTAAATGATAAAATATGGGATTTAAATGATGAAATACAAACAAATACGCTGTTTCTGAAAGTATTTAAACAATTTAGAATCACAAAACATTTGGATTTCTTAATTGATTACGGTACCTTTCAAAGGTCAATTCATCGGTATTTATGAAAATTAATAAATATTGTCTTCGTAAAGAGTTAAGATTAATTATTCGTGAGTTCACGGCATTGTGACTAATTAACTAATGATGGTACCGTATTGACACTATTGCTAGTTTTCTGAGATAAACACATTCTGCCCATGAAATTAAAACGGCCTTACGTTTTTTTGCAATTTGCAGGTCAGTGTCAGGTTGTATGTTGAACAAAATATAATTCGCTCGCGAATTATATTATAAATAGAATTTTAATCATTAAAATCATCAATCAATCCATTAAGATCATTTAATCCTATTGATTGATATTACAGGAAATAGTCATTTAATAGGATTATATGAAGTTAGAGGGTTTTATTGATGACTTTAATGATAATAATTCTGCAAATGTCATATACTTGTTACTATCGCGAACCATATTTTGTCCAACAAACAACCTGACACTGACCTGCAAATTGAAAAAAATCGTAAGGCCGTTTTAATTTCGCGGGCTACCTAGAGCATCCCCCTTAATTGAATTTACGGCCACAGACAACCAATTTAATTATAAATCCATGTACTAACATAATGCTCAACTACGCTTTCATACAAAACGTATCGAACAACAAAATGCAATGGCAAGAATTTCTACAACCTACTACAATATTAACTTCTACTTCAAACTATACAATACTACAGTTAACAATCTTTTAGTTCCCCTCAGCGACTTCAACGACACTAGATTTCTACGATAAGTACGTGACATGTTCAGCTATAAACACTCGCTAATTTAGACCTCTACATAACATGTTACAACATCTAAGATAGTAAGTACATACTCATGAAAACCTGCACAGTACGTGGGTACAGTCCCCTATGTCAGATCATGTAAATGGACATATTATGTTAACAGATATACATATAAAACAAATGCATACTTCTTGAGAGCAAAACAGAGATCATAATTTTGTTTCGAATTATCATAAAACCTAACGTTACTTTATACTGCATTGAAATATATTTAAATACATATCGTATACCACTACCTACTCATATTTATTGCGAGATAACAAGATGAAACTACGATCAAAACATTAAATTATCAACTTAGTTATAAGCGTATTCTGTTTTAGCTACAATATCTTTATTACGATACA